>CM030904.1:11087058-16627058 GCA_018136845.1 Heterotis niloticus | reverse complement strand
CTGAACCCTGTGTACGAAGGCAGCCTCATCCCCGCCTATGTGATAATGATAGTGATGGGCGTGTGGGCTTTCTTCTGTGCTGGGGGCTCGTTGCGCAACCTCAAACTCTGCCTCACCTGCAAGGACAAGGACTTCCTGCTTGCAAACCACCGACCCAGATAGCATGAAGGAATTGTGCCATCCGGTAGAAAAGAGAGCAAGTAAACCAGAACATTTAACTTTGAAAGATGAGGAAATGCTTGCCTTTTTACCTTTTTCTTCTAATTATTTGTAGTTTGCTGGGTATGTGATCACTGGAAGTTTGATTCGGTTTGCTGTGTCACTGCGATAGACACAGACCTCAATAGGTTCCATTACTGACCCTGTCTCTTCTCCCTCTAAACTCCTGGTGATACTGTAATGTCTGAAGCGAGCCTGCAAGTAGAAAAAGGACCCCCTGTGTTACAAAGTACTGGGATGACCTCATCCTGATGGCACAGATACCCCCCACATACCACAGTGCACAGCAAATGTGTGCTACGCTGCTTTTGCTAGAGTTGTTTGTTTAGGTAATGTTTTTTAGCCCTTTTATGTTACCAGTATTTCCTTGGGATGTTGTTTGTTGTGGTGACTCACTTTGTAGTTTTACATAAATATTTCTGTGGGAATGGTACGCAGACTGTGATACTGTGCCTTCCTTTTCTTTTGTGTTCAGTGTTTGCTTTGTAGCTACACACAGTCACTGTACACAGGTTCAGAAATTTTGATGCTGACCCTCTCTCAAAAAAAAAAAACCCCCACTGCTCTAAGAAATTGACTGTGTTGTTCCATTATTATGGGGTTAACACTAAGGTTGTTTGCATATTAACAATTTCCCATAGTATTTGACTTTATATAGTAAACATTGGAAATGCTACATCAGTTTCCAGTTTAAAGATTTTGAGTAAGATGGTGATATTTATGCACATTAGCAAAAAAGATTGTAATTTTAATATGCTGTGATTATGTACATTTTCTTATAGTACAGTTTAAGCGTTAAGGCACTGTCATATCCTTTTATGATTTACTAGAAGCTAAGTGGTATTTAGCTGTAGTAATGTAATGTATTTAGGTAACTACAGTAAACCTGATTGCGTAGGGTTGCTAGGTTCACTACAGCAGCCTAGCCACATTACCTCATTTCTGACAACATGGACAGTACTGCTGTTATGGTTCCAAAATGTTTGCACTATTTGGCAGTAAAATTAATTTGTACTGAAATGGGTAACAAATTGCCTGCATTTAAATCAGCCTCATGAAGTCATTGCTGACTTTTTGCCTGAAATGTTTGATAATTTTAGGTATAACACTGCAGCTAAAGTAGCATTTATATTGATCTCAGATATAAATTGTTAAAACCTGTTTTAAAAAAAAGTCTTTTCATGAGGATTGGTTTTTTTATGTTGGGGTGAAATGCTGTTTGCTGTAAAGTTTGGGGGTTACTGTTTAATTTTTCATGGGGCTTATGTCTAAGAAAAAGGAAGTTACGCTGGCTACAAATCTCAGTATCCAAAATGTTCCAGTGAATTCCCAGTATCCATTATCCAGCCCCACAGGTCTGGTTTCTACTGGAAAGACTACTGCAGAAAGCATTGTCACAGGGATGCAAAAATGTGCTATGGTGCTGGAACTTTCTGGATGTGGTTACATCATGACCACCTTAGCTCAGAAGCAAGGCAGCCGGACCAATGAGAGGCCACACCACCATATGATGGCATCTGTTACCATCGTGTCGTCACCCCTGGACTTTTCTGCATTTTCCAAAGCCGTAGGAAATGCAGCAATTTCAGCAATATTTTTCCTCAGGCTAATATGTCCAACTCTGCCTCTGATTGTATGCATCTTCCAGGTCCTCCTGAAGCAGACATCAACATTTTTGAACTTTCAGGATATTTTTTGCATTGGGAAGCTAAAGAAAACCTTGACCAGGTATTTGAATATGTGCTCACTTCCTGGAGTTCTATTTTCTAACAAAATGTTAGCTCCAGGTCTGTATATATTGTATTTACAAAACATGGATTTGGTCTTCACATGATTATACAGACTATAACTACTTTTACAGTGCTTTGTTTTAATTTTGACAGCTCTCGTCTATCAGAACCAAACTGTTCAGTTCATTTTTTGTACACCCTGCTGTTTAAAAAAAAAAAAAAGCTGTAATTGAACCTCACCCCCCACCCCGAACTAGACCTAGTTTGTATTACAGTCAAATCTGTGGCACTGGATTCATTGTGGTATCAAGAAGCCAATAAAGAGAGCTGGGTTGTATGCACTACTCATGTCTGAGTACTTTTTTGTTTTCTCTCAGAAAAGCCATATGTAAGAAAGAGCCTATACATCAATAATTTTGGAGCAGGGGAGGGTAAAATGATTTTATGTTGTGAAAACCTCTATAGAATACAATACATTGATTTAGCATAAAGTCTCTGTTAATCGAATTATGTACGTTACTGAACCGATTAAGGAAATAATAGCTGATAATTTACAATTTGTCCTGTTGAGATGCTGCGTATCCCTGCTAGTTTCACCACATTCATCTATACAATTTCAGAACAGGGCTAACAGTGATTCAGACCTAATGCCATGAAGAAGAGGGCACACTGGACACCAGTTCACTACATTTAATTGCATTAATGTATTATAATACTTGCAAGGAAATCTGCAGGTAGGTGTGCGTGTCGTATGTACTCTTCAGCGCTGTGTGAAATGTCTGTAAGACGTGTTGAGAAACAGTGCTCTATAGCAAAAATCCACACCATCAAGGCTAGAAGCATCACCTGTATTAGTGGGAAATTAATTGAATGTCATTTTAAAATGATCGCCAAACCGATGACTGAGGCCCATTCATTTACATCACTAAGTATTGGCAGGCAAAGTGTCAGAATTCCCACGAGAGTCTGTACATTTGCAGAACTGGAGGAAGTTAGGAGGGAGGGTGCACTCTTTCTGCTCTCTATGCTGAGGTCAAAGGTCAATCCACAGTCAGCATGGACCACAAAGGAATGGTTTATGTATTATTCTAGGCAGCTGACAGTGATGCTCACTTAGCATAAAACTCTATGATCCTTTGTCCCTGAATCTGTAGAGCCTTTTAAAGCTGAAAAGACTTGAGAGGAAGCACAGTAAAGGCCTTTCAGTCCTCCCTGCTGAGAGAGCACATGTCCAGAACCAGATCTCGCCCCTGGTTCTCCTCTCTCATTATGTCTCAGTCCTCCTTCACTGTGAACAATCACTGAGCGTGGACTATTTCATTTTCTCTGCTTCCCTGGATGTGCAGTTACAAATAGCTTCGTGTTGCTTCATGTTTTGGATAAAATATTTGATGCTTTAAGAATCGCAGATGTGTCTGGGGTAGCAAAGGAAATGGCTATGAGCAGAAGTGTCCCCTTCTTCCCCAGTTCCCCAGTTTCCACACATGTGTTATGGTGCAGTAGGTAGAGTGGGTGCCTCACAGCATCTGGGCTGTCTGAGAACATATAGGTTCAACCCCTGTTCAGTCTCTATTATAGGCTCTCAGGGTGCTCTGGGTTCCCCTCAAGAGCCTGAAGATACATTCCAGGTACACTGAGGTCTCTAAATTGTCTGTGGTTTATGAGTGTTTGTGTGTGGCTACCCTGCAAGCAACTGGCATCCCAACCAGGGTGCAACCTGCCTAACATAGGGTCCTGTTTTTGGGATTGCCTCTGAGCCATCATGACCCCACCTTAGGGCAAGTGGTTAGGAATGAATGAATGAGGAAGTGTTCTTGAAACACCAAAGCAATGTAGACTTGATGTGGTTGTAAATACATGAAAGAATCATATGTGAAAGATAAGCTCATGTATCAAGTATGAACGGACAAAATGTACTTAAGTTGCAAAACTGTCGCTTGTTTATTTTATATTTTTAAGTGGGACTGCAGTTGTCACCTTTGTAACACAGCATCCCTCTCCTGGTTTGCTTAAAGCACTTTCCTTCTGTTTTCTCTCGGCCCTGAAGACAAAAGCACACAGTCACACACGTGCTTTTTATATTTGTCTTTTTATATCCCTCATGCTTAACCTGCCTATTGGTTCACCAGCTGACTAGAAAATTGTTCCCTTTCCATTTCCACTAAAGCAGATGTGCAAAGTGAGTCAAAAAGAACCGAACATTTTCATAAATGTATTAATCGGCAACTAAGTATCATATGAATGTGTCATTTAGTTAGCATTTGTAAGATAAAAAACTGTAAAGGTTACAGTTTATATTGGATTAGATTGTAGGACAGTTACTGAGCAATAAATTTATGAAAGTGTTCAGTTCTTTTTGAATCACGCTGTATATTTTTTATATATACAATAGCAGTGAAATTACTCAGCATTATTTGTTAAATGCATTATCTAAACCTTATGTTGTCTTTGTTGCTTTTTGGTTCTTAGTCAAGAAGTTACATTTTACTTTGCTACAAGAACTCTTTCTCTAAAGTGAGTTCACAGGATTCAGTAATATCCCTCAGCCAAATATTTGAAAAGTTTTCCCCAGGTTTAGGTACAAAACTTCCTAAAAGCACATAAGACAGAGATTATGGCCAGGAGTTCTCTAGCAATCAAGAACAAGAGGTGTTGTTCTGAGAAAGTAGGAGGTACATTAGACTAGGATGTCTAAACTGGCATCTCCCAGGGCCTCTTTCCCAGCCCCAGTGTTCCTTTAGATTTTCCAAAGAACCAGCATTGCCATGAACTGCCAACATGGCATCCAGCAGAAACAAATAAGGAAATGTTAAGAAACTGCATAAGATTTTCATTAACCAAGCATTTTGAAAATCCAGGTTTCTCCTGTAATCCTGAGGTTCCTCAAGCACATCATGACGGCTTACCTTTCCTTTCTCAGCATTCTCCTGATGAGCAAGAAAATGACCAAAAGTCCCAGCACTGAGCCACCAACAACAGAAGTCAGAACAGCTGCAAGGCAAAGGAAATGTGAAGCACATAGCGCGCAATATCGATCTAAAGTGTTATTTTTCTAATGACACCGTGCACTTCTTTAATTTGCCAGTTTTTTCAATGTTCTACACCACTATTTTATACCCTTAGACAAATTCAGTACTGTATTTCAGGCCATATTCGCATGCACAATTTTAATACCAAACCAAAGCATAACAATTAATAAAGAAGATAAGTAATGTTACATTGTGATACCCAATTCTGCAAATTGTTTTTGCATGTTTGGCTTACAAATAAAAAGAATGATTACTTTTGAGACTACGTAAGTGCACACTCAGTTAAGTTCATTTCTGAGGCCCAGGATCTGCTGCACTCAGTAGTCAGTTTGGGCCCCACTGGTTAAACAAGCAGTAAAGTAGAGTTACGGAAAACCAACGTTTCACTTGGACAGAACACATCTAAAGTTCTAGCTGACCACACTTGGACACCACTGGACAATGCTGCAGCTTGACTGCATCACTCAAGCATTCTGTTGCGCTAAAAGTAAATAATTAAACAAAAGCAAAACATCTGAATTAAGCATAAACTGAGACAGAACATATTTGGTCTGTCTGTTCATACTGTGATGCTGCATACATGCAACCTTTACAATTCCTTTTAGGATTTTAGCAGTCATTTTAAGACAATAAAATTAAGCAAGTATGAATCAAAATGGGAAACACAAATTATTAACGTATTCAGCAACAGTGACTTGAAGTTAAGGTGATTATAAGGTTTAATATATAAGGACAGTTCATGTGTAATGTTAATTTGTTAAGGCAACAATGAATTGTGACAAATGAGCCACATTAACAGAATCTATCCTTTGTATTTATTCACAGTATCTACTTCTAAGTGTACATATGTTACTGTGGATAAAATACTGAATTAGATATGAAAGTACTTAAATTGCACGCAGAAAAGAACTCTTACAATTGTAGATGACAACATACCCACAACCATCCTAAGACGCAGCCCTTGGTCATACAAAAAAAAAGAGAAAAACAAGCGTGAGTCAAAGTGGTAACAGGACACAGAATCAGAGCTTCTGAACATAAAACCCCAACAATGCTACTGAAACAAAAAGTAGGAAGAGTGCTGGAAATGTCCTTCCAGTGGGTCACTTTTAACCTTTTTACCACAACTTTTCTTTAACTCTTTCTCCAGTAAATCCAACACTCAACAAAAAGTTAAAATGTGCCCAAAATTATACATAATCATAGTCTACTTACTGCTTCAGATAAGCTAGGTGGGAATTGAGACATTTCATGTTTTGAATTTTTGGCATGAAAGTCACCGTATCCATTGGACAGGTTCCATACATTTTCTTTTTTTAAATGTTTTCTGCCACTAAAAGTTGAAAAGTCAAACCCAAAAATGAATTTAAAAAATTTGATGTTAATTAACATTCCCTCATTTGGACTGCAGACACCAGAATTCACTGAGGACAAGCAGGTTCCTCCAAGTGACCCCACATTATCAAAACACAGCACCTCCTGTGAACTTATAGTTCCACTCATAGCGCGGTAAAGAGCAAAAATTAGTAATGGGAGGGGAGCTGGTTTAGCCCTGTGACCACCTTTAGTTTTAGTGCTGTAGGGTTTTTGTACTCTCCACAGTTCAGGTTAGCAAGAAAAAGGAGATAAAAAAATAGAAGTTAGTATTAGGCTTTTATAAATAGCTAATAGGTACAATACCAAGCTAGTTAATGTAAATTAATAAATTACAGAGTAATGGGGATCGGTGGTGAGGCTGAAAACCAAAATGAAATTGTTGGATTTCCCTACTGCTGATGTTTTTTGGAGATTTTTTTTTCTGTAATTTTGAATTGTATAATGCTAAGAAAAATCCTTTTTCCAGTTGGTAGGACCTATTTTTTGGGTGACATAATATTTGGTAATTCAAAACCCAAAAAAGCAGAGCATAAAAGGGAATTTGAGAACAAGACACTGAGAGAAAGTGGCTGCAGACACCAACTAATATAAAACCATGCTTTGTCCAGCCTTGAACTTGATTTGCCCAATGTTTTTCATTATTTATTTGTTTTTGACCACAGAAGTAAAATTAAAATATCCTAAAGGTCTGATCTTATGTTTGCCCCCTTCTTTCAAGATTTACACTCATTTCTACGCTATGGCAAAGGACGACATCACAAAGAATTCCTCCAGGTAATCCACCAACACATTTACCCTGACATCAGACTACCCTGTTATTCTGTAACATTAGAGCCCAGTTCACTTGAGCACAGTTTAATAAATGCCATCGTATTCTGCTGCTTTGAACACGAACCTTAGTTTAGCCTCATATGCTTAACAATGACAATGGATCGCAGTTTTCCATGAAATTTTTATTTTCCTTTTCTTCCTTTGCTCTCATCTCTGAAATACATACTATGTACTGTATGAACACAGGTTCCTGCAGCTTTTGCAACAATTTTCAATGTAATGTATGAATGCAGGACAAGTTTTACTCAATCAAACCACTGGGATTATGACTTCTTTCAGTGGCAAGACAAGCAACATTTTTCCCAAACTAAAGTAGTCTACAGTTTTGAGTAAATAAACCATACAATTAGAAGCCCGTTCTTATCTGCATTGATTCAGTTCGTTTTGAGTGTCACAGAGGTATAACTGGACTGTCTCATCTCTGGACAAGAGTGGAGGGGCCCAAGCTGAGCTCTAGTCTTCCCATTCCACTCCTTCGGGCAAACGGTGCACTCGTGCTTTGCCGGTCTTCCTTTGTACTGCAGTTTGCTTTCCAAATGGCGGGTCTATCTGTTGTTTCAAGGGCCTTTTCCGAGGACCCTGGGCAGCCTTCATCAGTGAGTTTTCAAACTCCTCTGTGTCTTCTGCTGGACGTCTACTGAGAAGGTGTCTAATGGTGGGCAGAGCCAGATTAGACTTGCAGTCCAGGTAACTTCTCAGATTCAGCTCTGGGAAGACTTTGTCCTTGAGAGCATCCACTAACTGGTTTCCAGTGTGAGTCCTCTTCAGCTGGCGCATAATATCTTCCTCGATGGAGACGTAGCACAAGCTGCCCTCATAAAATCCATACTGGCTCACACCGTTTGTGGCTTGGGAATGTTTCAAAAGGGAGGGAACAAAAGTGTTCTGCATGGGAAGCTTCTCGTTCCAGCCGTTTTGGCCCTTGCGGTTAGCCAGCTTCTTGCTGACTGCAAGTTTTTGGCCAAGTTTGAGCAACAACTGAGAGATCCCTTCATCAGCCAAATCCCCAAGGTCCCCAGACAGCAACTGTTGAATGATCTGCTTCCTTATGAAAGGACGCGGCTCTGCAAGGGAGCCAAGCATTCCCCTGCCTGCATCAAACACAAAACCAGTAACACATCTGAAATACAGGACTAAGCCACAAGAACAGAGGTCTGTCCTTGTGCCCAGTTGACCCATCCACTATTTGATGAAAAATCATTAGATGTTGGCTTTAACTTGTACTAACTTTTTCTAATAATAGTTTTAGTTAGGGCTTCCTTTAAATTTAAATCCCATGACATGCAGGTTCAAATTTCTGCCAGGTCTCTATTGCCACAGTTGTATGCGTATTACATTTTATTGTAAAACTTGTTTCTCTTCCCACACAATTATATTTGTGTTTTATTTCCACACATAAGGCATTTCGTATCCAAAAATAGCACATAAAGTTTTATTACAGCAGACTTGTGACTTTCTATGTGCTGCTATCATCTCACAGGCCTCCCTTTGTTGTAACTGTGTGTAGCAGCTTCACTGAGCTCTTTAGTAAGAGCATGCCTAAGACACACAGACAAGTAGATGAAAGCACAACACTGTGAACACCTAGGGATACACAAAATACAAACCTAATGACTTTATGGCAGCTAAGCATAGCCAGTATAAATGTATGCTCCCCTCATTTCTTTGTAGAGGAAAATGAGACCAGGATTTGATTCCATGAACTACTGTGTTTACAAGTTGTGACCTCATTGTCCTGTGTTGTGGGTTAGAATTAGGAGTAGGAACAACTGTGTGCAGTTTTTCATATTCTTGACAGGTCATTAGGTATATAAGTAACTTAATATTTAACACCGGTGATATCGAGACATGATGTGATAAGGCATCATTTCAATTCAGTGGAAGTGGGCAGAAGTGAATATGGCGGGATGCTGGCTGTGGTCTAGCGTTGGTCGTGTGCATCCGCATACACAAAATAGAAGAAGCTAACAGGTGTGGATGCCAGTTTTGTTGTTGTAATGTGTGTGCAAGCTACAAGTCACAATGATGCCATTTAGTAGATCCAACATGTTTAGAGAAGTGTGTTTTGACTCAAGCGGCAAAATTTTCTGCGCAGCTTCATGACATGTCCTCTGTCTACTAATAATAGGGACAACCAAATAATGGTGCTGCTCTGATAGTCCCAAGGAATTCTCATTGCCTTGTATTCATCTTACTTTTTTCATTCTACCCTGTCTGCAAACCATTGGTCAACAGCAAAAGGACCGGCATATTGTCGGTGTTCCTATTATTTCAAACACTATCTGTTTGTGCCACTACTTTCACTCCAGTGCCTTTCAGTATAAATTGATTTAAAAAAATACCAGTTAAAAATGAATACATTTAGTACTAAACTGCTTTAAACGTACACAAAGATATGTACATTTTTTTAAATGTTATCGCAGCAGAGCAGAATTAGTTTATGGATTAGTTTATGAGCTACTGAAGCTGAGGCTGGCAATCTTCTACCATGGATTCCCAACTCACCATCCAGGAAAGATACCAGGATGGCCCTGTGGTCTGGTTTCTGCAGCATCCTGTAATTTCCATTGAGAGGCATGGGGACAGACTCTTGTGCTCTTGATGAGTACAGGGCAGTCGACAGGCTCAGGAACTGGTAAGAAGACAACAACGCTAGGAGACAGACATGACCTGCAAAGTCACGTTGGGACACCCTTTGTGTGTCCCCAAAACAAAAAACATGAATAATATTTAATGACTGACTAATGTTGTAAACAGTCTGACCAAAGCTATTACAAGGCTCTAACAGTACCTTTCAGTCATTAAAATAATATGTTATTACTGAGTTTTGCACATATGTAAGAGTGGAGTGTTTTGATGAAAAGACACACAAATGCCTTTAGGTGGGATTGTATGTTTGTGGGCAAACCGGTGTATTTGGTGTACAGTACCTGTCTGTGGGACATTGTGACTGGGCTCCTGAACACTGTCCACAACACGCTGGGGTAGCATGGAGGTGTGGTCAAAGAGCCGTCATAACGGTAGTACTCATCCAGTCGGGAAGGTAAAAGCTCCCGAACATTAAAGGCTGGAACTTGCACTCTCTGATCTGCCAAAAAGATCATAGGACAAGACAAAGTCCGAAGCTGACAGTCATAACTGAAATTAAGTATATAAAGTTGGTAAGCACAGCAAAGGAAATCAATGACTAGTAGTCAAAATAATATTTATTTAGCGTGGTTAATATTCAACAACGAGGGCATCAGAAGAACAGTAAATCTTACCCCTGTATTTGATGCCATTGATGAATTTTAAGAAGTGGTCAAAGGCTGGGTTGAATTCGCCAACCTGACAGAAAGGGACAGCGAAAGGAGAGAGAGAGAAAGAGAGAGAGAGAGAGAGAGAGAGAGAGAGAGAGAGAGAGTCAGGCTGCAAGGTCAGCCTGCCATGTTGTGAGACGTGGCATCTCCTACCTCCACCATACAGACATCTCCTCCTCACCTCAATTAGAACTGCGAGCACAGCCAGGCCGTCCGACTTGTCCGCTGCCGAAGAGATGTTTGCGTATTTGTCTGAGTTGAAATGAACAATGTGCATCTGGGGAGGACAGTAAAAGCGAGTCATCCACCCATAATTAAATACAAGGGTGGTTATTAAACTTGATATTCCATTCTTCTTGCCCACATAAAAGGAGCATTCTGTACTGTTTTTAGCCTTAACTGTCCTACAGAACAGCAACTCCTGGCTCCTTAGCTGGGCACCAAGTAGCACTGCAGCTAACAACATACATTTGAGGGCTGCTGCTTACATGTGCAGCAGGAGTCTGAGAGTTTTGCCCATAAAAGAAACACTTGGCCTAACTTGCTGTGGTAAAATATCTAGCTGTACAAAAAGGAAAAAAAACTGTAGCAACTTACATTTTATTATAATTCATAATGTAGGTGAGTATAGGACATGTGTACAAGCACCAATATATGAATACTGCATTTTCCAGCTTAATACTCCAGCAGAGCATTAGTTCTATAGAACCTGCTGCATCTGAAAACTGGCCCTTGTATCTGACACTGAAAAGGTTTGATCCAGACAGTTTTGCTGTGAGCAAGTATTTATAGCCAGGGTGTGGGTCTGTTGTTGGAAAAGACAATTCTACTATTTTGGGAGGCTGTCATTTAAACTCATTTTCCTTATTGCAATTTATTCTTAAGGAATGGTCAAGTTATGGAGAATTTAAGAGCCCAGTTCCAATGAGGGGAAAGTACTGTCAGCTTGTGTACGGAGAAAGTCCAGTGAAACCATAGCCATATATGCTAATATAAAGCAATCTCATCCGGGGGGCAGGACAGAGGGAAAGGTTATTCAAATGTTCTTATTCTTTGTTTGTGTTGTCTCTTTAAAGTATTATATGCCATTGTCCAGGAGAAACTGCATTTTGTTCTTTGTTGAACATGTGTAAGTGCAGAATGACAACAACGTGAACCCTGAACCTTATTCCAAACTGTACTTCTGTTTCTTTGCAGCACATGACCCCTTTCCAAAATCAGCTTTAAGATCATATATTTGCTAAGATCTTGAAAGAAGCAAAATACGAGAGATGAATTTTAGTCACCCCAAAAGAGATGGATACACAAAGGTTTAGCTGATAGTTTGGTTTTTAGGCATACACCATGTTTCCCATATGCCATTATTTGTCATTCATCTCTTAAAATAGCACTGCATAGCAATGAGATATCGCCAGTGAGACACCTTATGTGCTGACAACTTTATATTGCACATCTGAGGAACATCTACAGTGCCAATGCCTTCAAAATACTACAGACAAAAATTAAAATGTTCTACCACAGACAAACAAACACTATGGAATAAAATCGAGTTGATTAAAAAGGGCATATATTTACTCGGTTGGCAGAGACCGGTGAGACATGACAGGCTCTAAACGCTAAGGCGTTTCCAGAGAGGTGGTTAAGAGCCCAACTCCCACCATATTACAGTGCAGTTAATCCTCAGAGGAATACGTAGCTTAGACAAATGCAGAGTTCCAGACAAATTACAACTTTCTATTTTTGCTTACACAATTGGATTTGCAAATCACACAATTGCTGTTATAGTAATGATGCACTTTTCTTTTACAGACCTCTCACTACAGCAGAGCGTTATTCTATTCATTCACACCTGTTTATTTTTTGGGGGTTTTGCGCAAAATTTGAGTGACGCAAGAGGTAATGACGGCGGCTCACAACTTGTAAGCTGCACATTCAAATTTGCTGCTGCCTGCAGGGAATTTGCCTGGTTTCCGGTGTTTGTATGGGTTTTCGTCCAAAACCCGAAGATATTTTTTAGGTGAACTTGTGCTTCTAAACTGCTTATAAATAAGTGTGTCTATGTGTAATGAAATTAATATGTGTCACTGCACTACAATGGGCTGGTTCCTATGCTTCTGGGAGAGGCTCTAGACCCCAGGACAAACAGTTTAAGGCAACTGAACATTCTGAACAAATTTGGGGAAAAAAAAAATTTGGGCTGTTTCTGAGACAGTTTTGCCCAACTACAGGAGCTGGGGATGTTGGGAGTAAGAAGTGTCTAAAAATGTTTTGTCAGGACTCAAAAAAGCAGGTGTTCAGGGAAGCAATTTCATTTCCTTGCCAGTGTACCTCTGCCGCAAACCGTTTGCCATTGATAGTGTGTTCGGAGCCAGGCTGAGCAGGGGAACCCCAGTGGAAGTGGAGCTGGGCTGCAGAGTATTGGTGCAGCAGGCCAGAGATATGCATCCTAGAGGGTAGAGACAGCTTCACTGCGGAGAAGACAGACATAAATACCTTTGAGTGTACCGCACCCTGAGCACAATTTCAGTATGGGCATAACATCTGGCATCAAGTGGCCCTTTACTCAAAGACATTCGTAAAGCCAAAATCGAGGTGCAAAAGTAAATGGAATACATGTATCTCCACATCTTCCTCTGTCTGCACATAACCACATCTATGTGATATTTGAATGAAAGCAACAAAGTATTATTTTTAAACAGATCATTTTAAAAAGGATACAAAAACATTTGGGCTGCAACTGCTGACACCGAACTTCCTCTATGTTTAACACCATTTTTGGGAACCATTGCCTTGAGACTTTCTCACAACCCAACAATCGCAGACAAGTCAGAATAGCCACAGGCTTTATGCTGTTAGACAAGGAATCT
Organism: Heterotis niloticus; assembly: GCA_018136845.1. Classification (NCBI taxonomy): domain Eukaryota; kingdom Metazoa; phylum Chordata; class Actinopteri; order Osteoglossiformes; family Osteoglossidae; genus Heterotis; species Heterotis niloticus. The sequence continues at coordinate 16,613,706 of CM030904.1, read as the reverse complement.
CTTCTGCATCCAAGCATAAGCAGTGACTTCACTTGGATCCTTTGTAAGCGAGTGATAGAAAACCATTGTGGCACCATACACAGAAGTATGTACTACGTATTACTATAGTAACAAGAACATCTCTGTCAAAATGTTCATTTCATGTATGACCTGTGGATTCTGTCTTATCCTAAAGCACTGGCTAATCTTATACATTTGAAGAATACTTTCCAGGATAAGTATTACTTTATTTTAATAGCAGTGATTTGCATTTCTGGTTTTCAGTTTTGAAAAGCTGGAAGAAACACACAAGCTGTATTCAGATGTTTGTTTGGGAAGTGTGAGATCTGTTAACAAAATAGTAAATACAGTATAAACCACAGTATTTATTGTAAACAGCATATTGTAAACAGAACTGCCTTTTCTTCATCACTGATTTTTTTGCACTACGTTTAATCTGATGAATACTAGTGATGATTTTGAATACTGAACACCAGAAACATAGATCCATTCTCTCCTGAAGACAGAAAGACAGAAAAAAGACCACTTTTAAAAAAGTAGACACTAGTACCATGCAAGTAGCAGAACCATGAGCTATGGTGAAGCTGAAAATATTAAACCTAAATGGGTAATTTTATATAGTACAGTAAATTAGTCACCTCAAATGTACCTTTATTTGGCTATGAGAAACTGAAGTTGATGCAGTCACAGTGTGCTGAACCATCTTCTTCTCACCTGCATGCCCATTGTTTCCCAGTGTTAACTGCTCCTGGGCTGACAGATTGTAGTTCCAAACCTCAATCGGTGCCATGGTTGGCTCATACTTCATCAGTTGTGTCTGAAGGTCAATCGGGGACTGGAACACACCTCCACAGTAGGGGAACTGCTTGTGCCATTGCTGAACTCCATATTGTCCTTAAAGCAGAAACAACATATTTTTCCTCTGCAGGAATATATTTTCTATTGTATAATTAAACATTAGAAGTTAAAAAACTCATCTTCAATCCTGGATCAAAAAGTAACCCAAATTTGTTTGGCATTACATATAGCGCTCCTTGCTTTCTGTTAATTTTCCAGCTCTCCCCGACTCTTTTAGGACAAAACAATGTCACTTCAGCCTCAGTTATTAAAATGTGTCTGCCATGTAGGGTTGTAGTCTATTTTGTCACTTGAAATACTGTATAGGGATGTATGAACAGAGAAACTGATACCATAATACAATGTGAGAAAAAACAACAGTGAGCATGCATAAAACAGATTCACTACTACCGCTAATGTATTGGATTACTTGGGCAAAGGAAATGGTCATACACTTTTCATATTGATTATGCATCAGTTACCCCTTCCTGAAGACAAAGTCAGCTTCCTCGGTTGTCTGTGCTGCAGATTTATAATGCCAGATCAAATCAATATTCTTACTGGCATCATGGGACAAAATGATAAAACTTTCATAGCACAGAGAAACCAGTAAGGTGACTTCAGCTTGCCAAATAATTCTTTTTATTTATGTTTATGTCTACAAAATATAAATCTAATAATTGTCTTTAGCCTGGCAGTTGATTTGGTTTTGCATAAGTGCACCAATGCTGGGGAAACTAGTTTGTTTCATAGGGAGCAAAGACACGGGAGTGATGACTGGGATGACTTGCAAGACAACTGTATAGCAGCAGCACTCAGTTCACCACATTCATGCGCCACATCCTCTCGGTGCCACACAGACTTCCAGCGTGGAGCCAATTATGGATGTGTGGTCTAGCACTTCTACATTACCCAAAAATACCACAATGGCAGTGGTAGCACACATCAACCAAAACAGAGAAGATTTAGAGTCAGTAACCTAGGTTTAAGAAAAGCTTTGCTTCTCCAGTGCAAATCAAGAATTAGCATCCCCTATGCCAAAGTGCCTGGCAAGGGAAAGCATGGGTATATTGGAGCAGGGGCTCAGCAAATAATCAAACTGCGAATGTCCTGCCTGGGAGAACGTCCAGGTGAGATGTCCTGCAGTGATGAAAATTAATCAGCTGTTGCCGTGCCTACGGGATCATTCGTTGCATTGTGTGCCCAAACCTGCAGTCGCCACAGGAAGTCAAATACAAATTTTATATAGTTTAAAAAGATTCATCATCTTGCAACCAGAGACAAAACTTATGACAGGTACCTGTGACAACCTGGGGAAAGTGAGTCTCAACTGTTAGTATTGGGCTCAACATTTTTCAGTGTCACATTTATCCGATTATAATATACCCTGGCAAGCCTGGGCCTCTGCCAAAACAGTATTGTTGAATTTGCAACCATGTTGCACAGTGTCAACTGTGTTTGTAAATTCTGCATATCCACAGTCACATTCATACACTACATGGCCAAAAGTGGACACTTGAGTATAACCCCCATATGTGCTTTGTTGAACCTCCCATTCCAAAATCACGGGCATTGATATGGAGTTGTTCCCCCTTTGCTGCTATAAGAGCCTCCAGTCTTCTGCAAAGGCTTCCCACCAGATTTTGGCGTGTGGCTGTGGGAATTTGTGCCCATTCAACCACAACAGCATCGGTGAAGTTTGGCACCGACGTCAAGCGAAAAGAGCCTGGCTCACAGTCAGTGTTCCAGTTCATCCCAAAGGTGATCAGTGGGGTTGTGGTCAGGGCTCTGTGCAGCCACTCAAGTTCTTCCACTCCAACCTGGGCAAACCATGTACTTATGGAGCTCACTTTATCCACCGAAGGGTGCAGTCATGCTGGAGCAGGAAAGGAACTTCTCCCCTCAAATTGGGGCCACAAAGCTGGAAGCACACAATTGTCTAAAATGTGTTTGTATGCTGTATGGGTGTGCCCGAAACAGCTCAACTCAATAAGAAGGGAGAGACCCTGCCACCTTGATTCTTGCTAAAGGGGTTAAAAACATACCATGTCTGAAGGGACATTAGAAGTCAACACTAGAAAATCAAGTAGTGCTAAAGAGCTGCATGCAGACTTCTGTACTTGTGGGTGTTTGGGATTAATAACATTTTAATGTCCAACCATGTATCTAAACCACAGGAAGCCAGTGAAGCCAAGACATCCAGCACAGGACCAAAAATCATTTTACTCACCTGTGTATGTCCATTCAGCACCTGAAACAGACAGGGAAGGGAAACAAACTATTCACTATGTTTTTGTGCTACAGTTCAATTACACTTTTATCAATAATGGTTGACTTCCGAAAAACAAGGGTTTGCAGCTCAGAGGACCACCTCTTACACTGCCTTTGTGCAAGTAGACTGAACTACACCTGTAACTATGATGCTCTTATTCAAGCTTGATAACTGGTCATAAACTAGCAGGATCGGCAGGTATGAAGCAGGTGAATCAGGTGTAAAGGTCGTTTGCATATAACCACTAAGCAAAATTTTGGAAAGAACATCAGTGGAACCTTAGATCACTGTACAAATACCCATAATTCCATATTCAAACGATGCACCATGTTTTATTGCCTATGGAAATAGATTTTAGGATGCGGTATAAATAGCTGTCTCCGATGTGCATCCCATGCAAATTACTATATTATTATTTTGAGCATTGCAACCGTTATTTAAATAAAGCTTAAGTGATAAAAAACTACAAGATATATCGTTCCATCCAAACTGACACATAAATGCGCAACGACTGCATGTTAAGAGAGCATTACTGTATTTTCCATGTAAAACAGCTGAAATTTTCTACAGTCAGTGGATTTGTAGGTAAATAACACACAGCACCGACATCTTTCATTTATAGTTTAAGCAAAGTATTTAAGAAACCATTCATACTTCTTCTTTTTTTTTTTTAAATCATACATCTATGTGACGGGGCTTCGCGACACCCCGTGATACCAGCGAAAGTTTCACCGTGGTTTTAGCGGAGAGCTGAGTGCATGAGCAGGAGGGCGACTGCGTGGAGGAAACGGGCGCCGTCTCACCGTGGCAGAGTGCGGCAGCGAGCAGTGCGAGCAGCGCTCCAGGGGGCATCTCGCCGCACCTCCGGTCTTCATGGCAGCTTCTCCTCACGTAGCGCCTTTATATGCTCCTTATTTTGTTTTCTCTGCGGGGCCCTGACGTCAAGGCGTTAACGATCCAGCCCAGTCCACGTCTCAGCCGCTTCTCCTAAACACTTCGTGGGACCACCTGATCCCGTTCGAGACCTGTCAAAGAGCCCCGGTGAGCCCAACTTAAAATCCTCAAGTGAAGAAAAAGAGTCCACCGTTATTCATCCCTTCAAGATGAGGGTTTTCTCCTCCAGAAGAAGAACTCATACCAAAACCAAACTGGTCTGAGCTTCACACTGTCCCTATTGCACTCTCCTCAAAAGAAACTGAAACATCTCCTGCGTGAAACAATTCAGCTTCTCCCACACCTTCACTTTGTTTCCTAACCAGGCAATGGCTGCACTAAAGCTTTGTATAACTAACCTTTACTATTTGCCACCTATTGCCTGTGGTGGCCTACAATTCCAAAATAGGTTCCGGACCACCTTGACCCTTACCAAGAGAAAGCAGTTGATGATAACAGATACGGGAGATGGATCGATGGATGCCACCTTTGTCCAAGGAGGCTTACAAATGTAAGTTTACAGAGCAACAAGCTGCTATCTTGAAAGTCAGTACTTAATTTGTATGGAAAAACAGTCACGTATGATATAGATTAAATGGATATTGTCAGATGTTAAGAAATATTGTTTTTTTTGTTTGTTTTTTTTTTAAGTATAATGAATGTAAGAAAAGTGTAGTGCATAGTCCAATAGGTTTTATTAGCAAATGAGTCATAAAGCCATCCAATTCATGGACTCAGTACTTGGGATCAAGCCAGCGCTTTAGAACATCAAAGCACGCTGTGATGAATAAAGGCTATAGCAATGTGCAGGAATGAGGTTATTTATTTTGGAATTGTTCCCCCATAATTCAGAAGCAAAATTGAGGGCCAATGATGCACAAAATGTCACAAAGTAATTTACTGAGGAAATGTAAGCTTATTGATTCAGTTCCACGTATTACTGACTGACTTTCAGTAGTTTTTCAAATTTAACTCCCTATGGGTACCTCACACTATTTCACTTAGATTAAATAAAGTATTCTACATTAGCTGAGAAAAACTGACAACACACAAAAATTGATATGAAAGAAAATCTGCCAACATATTTTCAGATTTGTTTAAAAATGTTCTTGAAAATATTGCCTTGCTGCCTTTTTCTAGGTTTCCTTAAAAATTTAGAAACATATAACAAACCTACTGTTAAAACAACCCTTAAATTTCTTTCCTTTTGATAAGTCGTTCATCGGCAACATTAGCGACCTGGAAGCCTGCATTTGTAGCAACATCCAAGGAAACATTTGCAAAAAGTTTCTAAGATTGACTAATAAAGACTGCATCACACAGCCAACACAAGAAAAAGGCAGACAAAATGATGTAATCGGCTCACCTTACTACACCTGTTATTCCCTGCTCCTCAGAAGGATTTGACCATCTTGTGGTTTACAGCAACCAGATAGGGTACATCAGAGACCAGGGAGGTACTAAGTGAGCAAACAGACATTTGCAGAACCTACGTATGTGTTTGAGTATGGAGTATTTATGACAGGCCTATTTATTCATTTAGCTGATTCTTTTGTATAAAGCAGCTACAATTATTTACTCATTTACACAGCATAATAAATTTTAAAGACTTTTTTAGAAAGTACCTTGCTTGCGAGTCCAACAGCAGGAGGTGACATTTAAATCTACAATATAACCTAAGAACCTAGAGCCAGCAGTGCTAACCACTACACCACCTACTATTTAACGTTTATATAGATAGAAAAAAATAAGATAGATGAGAATATTTCATTTTCCTGTAATTGTGACCTAGTGGTTTATTCAAAGGCTTCTGAGCCAGCAAGCAATGTTTTATGTGTGGAATATACCTCTGCCACGCATGGTGTTTAAATTACAAGCCTTGGAAATAAGAGACAAATACATCTTCAAAGCTATATTTTAAATCATATTTCAGACTCAAGTGGTTTGTAGAACACATTACTGATTTTTTAAAATATTGAATAATGTGGAACTTCTTTAAAGATGTCATCAAAATGAGAATGATACTGAAACATCTCTTAAGATATGTAAGCTGTGTACGGCACAGGTTAAAGCTTTCTTTACATAAAAAGTAATTTCCTTTGCTTTCTCGCAACAGGGTTAGTAGAAGTGACAAAATAAGGCAATGCGCAGGCACCAAAGATTACTGCGTTCTGGCATTAAGCACAATACAGTCATGCATCTCGCGCAGAGATTTCTAAAGTCTAGACTTCAAATCCGCTCACTGAAGCAAACTACTGTATCGGGAGCCCTGACACACAAGTCTCAACTTATACCAACTCCATCAACAAGATGTTTTATGGTACAATTAAAATAAAACATCTAAATGTCAGTTTAAAGCGCAAATAAAATTCCCTATTCTTCAGCAGTTGATGCCTTTATTCTATCTGCAGTAACAACCAAATTCACAAGGGAATGTAAGGCAGAGTTTTTTTGTGTGGCTCTGAGACTACAAACTTGAAATTGTCCCCGTGGGCAGTAAGAGGTCACACATTGGAGTGTCACCTTCACCACCTGTGTCCTTCTGATCAAAATGCCTTTATCCCTCACCCATCCTTAGAAAACTGTTGCGAGACATTCGCTGTTCACCAGCCGTGGTTAATTTAAGAATTAATGGTTGAGTTATGGTGGCTGGTCAGTTATACTTCGTTAAAAATATAATTTCTCAGCACTGACGTAATTACAAACTGTTTGTGTGACGTCACCCAAAAGTCGTCATACAGCGCTCACGCAGCGGACGCCGCGTCTTTTCAAAGCCTGCCATCTGGTGGTGTGGAAGTACATTGCGCCTAACCGATTTTTCCACATCCACTACAGTACTATGCAGTACGAACACGATCCCAAATAAAGGGAAGATCGGTTTTTTAAATTAAAATAAACGGTATAACTTTGTGAATAATGCTTGCGGCTCACATAAAATATATGTGAAAACCGGTGCACAAAAAGCATGACCAAGGTATTAAAGCATGGCTGCGGATAGAAAGTTGGAACAAAAATGTGTAAAATAAAAAGTTAATGTATTTTTACCGCGCAACGTGTTTACTCAGGTAACGGAAATCTGAATGTCGACTTCACGGCGTGAAATTTCAGTGTTATTCGATGCTTAAATGTGATCCTGTATGCCATGGAGGGACACTATGGAAACAGCAGTATATTTATTGTGTGTTTTTGACTCGGCAGTTAAATCACGGCGAAAAGACCGTTGCAGCAATGAGCCATATTGGAAGGTCCCTTTCGAGGCCGTCAAACACGGATGTGATCGGCACACCTCAGCTTCCGTCTTTTTCGCAAAAGCAGTCTTTTTTTGTGCGAATTCCTCTGCAGTGACAGAGCGAGAGAGAGAGAGAATTTTTTCAAAGCCCTTTATTGGGTCAAACATGTATTATCATAGACGAACACAAACATAACAATTCATTCACATATTACATCAGACAAACAGAAGAAGAAAGCAAAAAACAAGAACAAAATCAAAAATTAAAAGGGAGGGGGGAGAGTGTGTGTGTGTGTGTGTGTGTGTGTGTGACTCCACTCCGAGACAGCTGATGGCGGTAGTTCGTCCTCCTCTTAGGAGATAAACACGCACACGCACGTACACACATGCACGCACACGCAGAGCCACCCGCGAGAGCGCGCACGGCAACAGGAACTTGCGTCATGCCTTTTTCCACTTCTCCACGGACGTGTTTATTGGGCCGGATCTCTAGCTCGTGCTTCGCGGCGTTGCTGCGGGACCCCGTTGTGACATGAAACTGTGTTCCGCTGCGTCGCCCGAAGGCCCGAGAGTGAAGCAAAGCTAAGAAACGAACAGGCAGACGGGCACAGTAAGAGCAACGACCCAGCGGTCGCCCGCCACAGCCCCGCCGGGTAAACACACACGCACCCAGGGTCTCTGGAGCTTGACCGACCGTGTCCCTGTGTCCGTCCCCGCAGCGCAGCCATGGAGTGTCCACACCTGAGCTCCAGCGTGTGTGTCGCTCTCGACTCGTCGCGTTTCCAAAGTGGCTCTCCGTCGTCCTGGTGCTGTGGCGGTGAGTGTTTTCCGTACCCGTGTTCGGAGGGCCACCCACACTTCCACTGTGCCGGCCGGTCGAACGTGGTACACACCGCACTCACCTATTCATGGCCGACTCATCCGGCGCCTTTACCCACAAACGTCAGTAGGTGTTGTAGCGTTTACAGCTGCTGCCTTGCAGTGTGTACGTGGCCGGTGCGAATCCCCCCACTTCTCACCCTCGATCAGGCTTCTAACCCTCAGCTGATGTAGTAAGACGGTAAAATCACTGTAACATTTGCTTATACAACAGTGTAAATCGCTTTGAACAAATGAGTTGGTTAAGTAAAACCTGTTCACAGTACAGCAGCAGTACATGTAGGGGCTGAAAGCCACAAATCCATGACCTTAACCACAGTCCCACCAAAGTTACTTTCCTTTCCAGTCAGGCACATCTTCATCGCAAGATCACTGAGACCACTGTGCCGTTATCTACTCATTTATACATTTTTAAAACTTTTGGCTGTAAGGATGACTTATTTGGTAGCATCTTGCTGACTCTGTAGTGACATCTTGCCACATGAAAAGCTAGAAGACAGCTAGAGGTGTCTTTGGTAAAATCATTTTCACTTCTGATTCTGTCACAATAGCTTATCAGTTGAAGCTGGGAATGAACACGTGAAATACCAGCATGTGGACATTTTGAGATTCATAAACGTATCCCAATAATAGGGTAAGATGAATACTTTAAACAGCCAGGTTCGGTTAGCACATTGAAAGCAGGGCCGGTAAGGGGCAACCCTGCCATCATCAGATATTGACCTCATGCATTTGGTCTTGCAGCACTCTGGTTTCTCAAAACTACTTTGGCTGTGCAAAATTTCTAGCTATACTCATATTTACAAGGCTGTTGCATTCCAGAAAATCATAAATCGGGGCTTAAATTGTCATTCATTTAAATGAACGAATCACAATTATTATGAAATAGTTATTTACTTATTTTTGCTCAAATGCATTTTCCCCGGATTATTTAATAACACATTAAAGTTACTAAAGTACTTGGCATTGGTTGCCGTACAACCTAACATAACAGTTTGTAAGCTGTTATTTTTATGTTTCGTGAAGTGTGATTTGCAAGAAAAAAGCAGTCACTACAAATATTAACAGTAAATATCATATTCTGTTAAATGTTTAGTAAAAATGAAATGTGTAAAAAAAAAAAAAAAAAATTAAATACAAGACAAATATTTCACCTTGATGCAGCTGGTTGTGGCTACTGTGTTATGTGTGTTTGTGTGTCCTTCCATGTCATGAAGATTGGTGTGTGGGAGTCTTGATGTTTTCACACCCACCTCATGCTGTATTACCCTTGAGCAAGGGTCTTATCCCTGAACACTGCCACTAAAGTTTATCCAACTGCGTTAATGAGTAAATCATTATAAGTGAATTTGGAGAAAATTGTCAGCTAAATGAATAAATAATTAATACCAGTAGGATATTGTTTGAGGATAAATAACTTGTAAATTCTGTTAAAAGTGAAGGGGTGTACTCTGAACCAATACATCAGCTTCTCCCTTTTTTGCATGTTTCCCGACAATCTTATATTCCACATCTGTGCTTTGCTTGCCGTCTTTTGTTGTGATTTTTATTATTATTATTATTATTTTTTTTACATTTATTATATGTCCGTGTATGCAGCTCGTTTGTGTTTTTAAGGATTTTGTAATGGATTTTAGCCTGACAGCAGATTTGGCCTCACTGTAATTTGGTTGTAGACATAAGGACAACATGGCGACTGCATTAGCAACAAATGGGATGAAGTGAATTCCTCCGGTGTGTTCCATTTATTCAGCTCATTATGATTTGAGAGAGGGACAGATTCCTCTTTCAATTTTGTAAATGTTTTGTTCAAAAGTTGCACTGAAATTGCAAGGGTGGGTTGCAACACAGTGATTATGCTGTAAAAAGATAAACCCAGATACAGACAATTTATGATCATTTAAGGCCATTTCAAAAATATAAAAGTATGTATTTGCAAACATTCACCTTAATCTCTATGTTGACTTTATAAATAATATACATCTATTTTATGTCAGTTTATCAAAGATGCATCGGTCTTATAATAATAAATAAAACCCATTCTATATAAGTACTATCAATGTATTCGTAAAGTACATTTATCTTTTCTGAAATCTTCCATTAAATTCATTTCATGGTCTACATAAATATATGTTTAACTTACTTGTCATCTACATTAAATTTAAAATGCACCGAGATGAACAGTGGGTAACAGTCTTTGCAAAATAGCATCTGCTAGGTGAATAGTGTGTTAAACTTGATATTTTCAATTTGGGCATGTAAAAATGAAATGGTAGATAAAGCATATGATCAAATAAAATGAGTGTGCAGTGTAGTCTGTTGCTTAAGATATGTACTCTTGTGTGACATGAGTGTCCAGAAAGATCTGCAGTGGTTAACCAACATTCAGCACATCCCAGCAAAGATGTGCCAAACCAGAGCTTCAGCACTCCTTCAGCATATTTTTAGGCCCACCAGTTGATTTCTACATAAACATTCTCTCCTTTTAGTAAGTGTATATAGATATTTAAAATGGGTTTTGCAGCTAAAAAGTAGTACTGATGTAGAAACCCTACCTCTGATTTTCTGATTTGAATTTGGAATAGAACCCTTTGATAAATCTTTTTTAAAAAAAAAAGTAGTGGGAATACAATTTCAATACAATTGTGAATGCAGTGTTAAGTTAAGCAGATCCATATTTTTCATTACGTGTAAGTGTGGTACAACATTTAGTAACTTTTTAGCACTATTATTAAGTACAAAGCCATTATTTACAGCTGTACTGCTATCACATGATGTCCCATTATTTAGCTTTTTTATTATTATTTAAATCACATATGTTTTTCACATCTACAGTACAATTATATCACACAAAACAAAACAGGTATTTGCTCCCACTCAAGCATATTTCCCTTGAATGACATTTTCCACATTTATGCAGCAATACAGAAGGCAGCTTTCATGATAATGAAGTGTTCCTTAGCAACAAGCAGTTCAGATGTCAGCTGAGCGTTCTGAGAAGGTGACCGTGGGTAATTAGCAGAAGGCGCTCTCATCCTGTACACTATTAAGAGATCACGAGGAAGCTGTTGCTGTGTAGGATGTAGTGTTTAGCAGTATCTGTGGAAAAATTTGCTTCACTTCATGGATCTTGTGAATTAATGAACAAAAGTTGAGAAGAATCAATGGTGCATATCAAATGCTTTAGTAGAAGAATTCAAGTTCTCAACAGAATTGAATTGGCTCCAATGTTTTGTCAGCCAAAAGAACTGGCAGCAGACAAAATGCTTCAGTAATAATGTGTCTGCATCTAAACCTCTTACTGAATGTTTTTTTTTTTTTTTTTTTTTAAACCCTGAGTTGTACATCATTTTGGAGGAAACCATCTTTTAAATGGTTGATGTTCAAAATGTTATTGGTTTTATGCTGTTTTTCTCAGTGCTTTTTCAGTAAGAGGCCAGTTTTTTGTCTGAGGGATTTGCCTGGTAACAGGAGAGACTGTGCTCATCGTAGCACCCAGGTGGAAAGGGAAAACATTTAGACACCACCCTTATGCTCTCCAGAATCAGTTACTTACTGATGTTGGACCTGGGTCTGTTCATTACAGCAGTCTGCCAGTTAAATTTGGAGATCTGCTTGTGATGCCACCGGTTGTTTGTCACATGCTTTGTAGCCATTGTGTACTCTCCACAGGCATGCCAAAATTCAATAACACTTTCCTAAATTTGGCCATCTTTCTGAGAATCTTACCAGTATTCACTCTGTAGCAAAGCAAGCATCTGGACCGTTGAGTTTTAAATAAAATGTGTCAAGTGATTTGAGTTTTAGTTTGTATGGTAATTGTAGAAAACCGTAGTTTTTTCACAGGTTATATCTGCACTTTGTTGCCTGTATAGTGCCCTTTCTTTTGGTGTTGCTGTATCTGTTTACTGTAGCTGTAAAAATGTATTGATGAAGTGCATGTTTTTTCTCTAGTTTGCCGGTCAAACAAAAGTCCCTGGGTGTGTCTCACCTGTCTGAATGTGCACTGTGGACGGTATGTACCCAGTAGTAGTCCTGTAAGCTATTTTATGTACAGCTCTGCTTTAAAACCTGCTATTTTTCATGGCTGTAACTTCTAATTTAAAAACAAGAGTAGTGTACACGTGCAGTTAGACTATCTAATTTGCAGAACATTTTATGGTTACAAAATTCCTACAAGGCAACTTAACAAATATAAAAATTGAGTCGCTTCTAATTTAGTTATATTGAAAATTATACTAACAATTACTACTTCCTGTTACCATAACTACAGTCTAAATTTGAACTGTAGCATATTAGTAATTTTGCAAGAAAGGTCAGTTATGTGCAGTTGTGCAAAACATTTGCTCAGTGTATTTTGATGTGCTCAGATAGTTCACGTTTTAAAATTTTTACACTGGCAACTTTGCAGGTTTGCCAATAGTTTCAGATTCTGAGACATTAATACTTAGAAGAAATGTAATCAGCTTCTTGTGTTTGAAAGGTATGTAAACGGACATGCAAAGAAGCACTTTGAGGACACGCAGAACCCTGGCTGCCACCAGAAGAAGTGTGAGAAGCAAGAGAAGGACAAGCCACAGCACTCAGTGTGCATGGACTGCAGTAGTTACAGCACGTACTGGTGAGCGCCGATCCATGGGTGTGTCTTAAGCTCTTGGTGTCTGTTGCTCAGCACTCAAGCCAACAGACCCCAGTAATCACTGTTAAACAGTAGTGTTTAGTCTGCAGTGTTCAGTCATCAGTACTGGGTAATCACTTGGTATTCAGTCATCCATCTTTAGTCCTAAGAACCATCTGTTAATGTCATCTAAGTCAAAGGTGAATGGCTAAGTTGATGTTCACCAGGCATTCTCAGAGAGCAATATTTGAACCGTAAGAGGGCTGTTTTCCAAATATATATATTTTATATATTTGTTTATATATAATATTATTTTTATTTATTTATTTATGAGCAGCATTCAGACCATGATTGCACATACATCCTCTTACATGTAGCAGGGCAGAGTGTCAGCGAATAACAGTTTATCACAAATATGATCATGTAGCACTATCTAAGAAAGTTCCCGAAGGGTGTCTAAACATTCAACAGTTAGTTTGAATTCATTCAGACCAAACGTTAACTTCTCAAGTGGGAAAAGATTAAATACTTAAGACATCTATATATTTACAGAGGGAACTTCAGGTATGGTATAGATTATTAAAATGTATGTCATGCTAAGTATGATGGCATAAACAACCTACATTCCATGTCTTTATAAAACATAGTGTTTGATTTATCATTCAGGAAAATAAGATGCGGACAAATTAAAATTTTATGCTAAAGGTCTGAATAATTGAGTGAGTTACCTTCCTGTAAGCTTGTATCTTATCACTGGGATAGCTTTACATTTTAAATGATGTCTCTGGGAACATGACATATTTTTCATAGCACATAATATTTTTGTTTTTTTTTTTTTTTTAAATTGGCATAATTTTATTTCTAAATATTGCAGCAGTAGTTGAAATGTTATCCCTCGGTGATGGTAAAGCAGCTTGGAAAGACAAGTGTTGAAGAGTTAATAAATTAGTAAAGATTACTCCTTTATTTATATCGCACATCTTGCAGTGAACGTGGACACATTAATGATTTAACTCCCAGTGTATTAATAGCAAAAGTGCATTAGTGATTAACAGTAATCCCATTTCTTTTAGCTACCGGTGTGATGATTTTGTTGTAAATGATACCAAGATGGGGCTAGTGCAGAAAGTCAGAGAACATCTCCAGAGCCTGGAAAAGTAAGTATCTTTCTCATTCCGGAAGGTGTTTCTCTCACACCTTTCAAGTTTTTGAAACCAAAATAAAAGTCCTTTTAAAGTTATTCGATGAAAGAAACTGGTGCACATGCAACAGCAAACAGCACCAGTTTTTTAGCTTGTTGATGCAGCAAGATTTTCCATTTCTGCTGTGGAACATTTTCAACATTAATTGTCTGAAGTACCTATTGAAGCCAGTTGGATGCTCTTTGAAAAAACTCCTGTAGACACACTTGTATTGTGTGTCTACATGTGAATATTTATCTTAGATTATTTAAGCTATGTGCACATCTGACATCAGCAGTGAGAAAAATACTTGCAATATTGTAGGATCAGGTCTGAGAAAATTCATACTTAATGTGATGGCTTGTCTTTTTTGCCATGTTTGTTTCTTTCCCATATTTCACAATGATTGGAATTGTTATTTGGTACATTCTAATTTAATTTTGAGTGTATTATGAGTTTGTGCAGAGGATGGTTACTATATTTCATATGCTGTGCCCAAAACCAAATTTCCCCCATTGAATTTATTAAATTTATATAGTCAACTACCGTAATGTGATGTTTCATAGGAACACAACTATCACATTATAGCAGACCTAACCGTATTTGCCTTTCATAGCTCTGCCCTAGTTTTAGATCGACACAGGAAAAGGAAACTTCTGGAAAGTTCATCCATCAGTGGCAAGCTTGTCAAAGACAGTGTAAGTTTTTCTTCATGTTCTAACTCTGCTGTAAAAGGTGTGGTTTTTCATCTTTGCTTTCATGCAGGGTTAAGTGCATCTCTTCACTTTTTCACACCTACAGTACAAAGTATGTCTTGAGTTCACATATATATATGGCTATAAGTTAGATACAGGCAGAAGCCTTGATGCTTTTCACACTAAGTCAGAGGTATAGGGAGACATTCTTCTGTGCAACATTGTTTTTTCATTTTTAAATTCACAAACAAAGTTACAGAATGGCCACATTTGGGGAGGTGGGGCGAGGCAAAACCGAGGGCAACTGGCTTCATCAGTTGTCCTTTTAATATTGTTAGTAAAGCTGGCTGTTGGGAAGGAGTTATGTAATACCTAATTTGTCATTAACCCTTCCGTATTTGCGTCCTTATAGGGAGATGTCACGGCTCACTCTGCTACCGGCCTTCGTAACTTGGGTAATACGTGCTTCATGAACGCCATCCTCCAGTCCCTCAGGTAGGAAGCTACAGCAGTGATTGTAGTGTCGTTGTGGGATCACCTGTCACGTCCTGTTCCCTTTTTTTTTTTTTTTTTTTTAAATCCCCCAGCCTTCTGGACATGCAACTTCCACTCTGTGTCTGGCCAGTTATCATTCAGTAATTGTGTATGCAGCCTGGAAACCAGAAGGAACAGGAGATAAACACCAAAATGTCCTGGTTTTTAATTTATTCTAAAGTACTAGCAAATGTTGGTTCTTCTGTAATTGTTTTAAAAATAACAATATACAGTATATGTTATAAAATTAAACATTTATTAGGCCTTGTTGTCATTTAGTTTAATTGAGCTCTGAAAGGAATGGAACTAGGAGAAAATTGAAAGAATAATTTGAATGGTTATTTTTTATTTACCATGGTCAACCAAACTACGCTCAGTGAAGTTGATTGGTGAATATGTTTGTGTTTTTTTTTTTCTTTTTTCTTCCCCCCCCCCCCCCAGTAATATTCAACAGTTCTGCTGCTATTTCAAGGAGCTACCTGCAGTGGAGTTGCGCAGTGGTAAAACAGCAGGGAGGAGAATGTACCACACACGAAGTCAAGGGGACACCAGCGTGTAAGATCCTCTTAACCTCTATTGGAGCCGCTGTGAAGGTCCTGCCAAAGAGAGTGCCTGTACTAGTGGTTGTTTCCACAAAATGAAAAGGCAAAAAAATGTCAGTCTTTATTACAATGTTCATGTTTATAATAATTTTGGAGAGAGTAAAATTATATTGGAATACAGTGATAGGTAAGGTACTAGAGCAGGTGGTGGTCCAAGCAGTGACATGTACAAATGGGGATAGATCTGCACGCTGTATCCTGTTTACAAATTCACTGAGTCGATAACATTGCCATGCAAGTGGCTCTCATCAAGCCTGTTGTTCACCGCACAACCCCATCCCCCAGCTCTATGAACATTTCGCAGCTTATACCCTCTTTTACGGTCTGCTGCTGCTGCTGTCTTTTTAATCTGCCATTCATGTTTAAACCCAGTTTAGGATTGCTAGGCGTGTCTGTTCCGCATTGATCGTATCCAAATTGCACAGCTTCATGTCTGTGTCAACATGTATACAGAATCCTGAGAGGCGTATCTGTACCTGTGTATGTAGTCATATATCTGGAATATTTAAATATAGGTTAAGATTTGAATTAGCTATTCATGTACTGCAGAAGTAGTCGTTTAAAATATTTTTATCCTTATCTTTTCATGGTGTTACAGTCCAAGCCTAGATGAGAGTATAAAATTGATTTCTTGTAATGCTTATCAGCTTGGAGCTACATTTTTCATTTTCATAGATTTTCACTGTTCTGCTTGGGAAATGCATATTAATTGTAATGAGCACAGCGGCACGCAAATGTCAGTTAATGAGTCCCAGCCACATGTAGAAACGGCAGTTTGCAGAATGCAGTGAGAACATGGTAATGGGCAGCATAGACACAGGGAAGTGCCGAGTTCTATAAAACAAGCAGGTTCAATATTATTGCAATTCTTATCTAAATGTGAAAACGGAAGGCCTATGTCTGTCTAAGTGGTTATGTTTTATGCAGGTGTTTATGGGAAAGCATGAATCAGTGGCTGCATGTGGTTCAGTATGTTGACATAATCACACTTACTGACGTGGCACTGAGCTTCCTGTGTTTTTACCCCCACTCTGCCCTACAGCTCACTTGTGGAGGAGTTCCGGAAAACACTGTGCTCTCTCTGGCAGGGTAGTCAGTCCGCCTTTAGCCCAGACTCTCTCTTTTATGTCGTCTGGAAAATTATGCCAAATTTCAGGTAACCCCACATTGCAGTTTTACCTTCATGTTAGCAGTCAAATAGGTGATAACTGTAGGGAAAATACTACACTATACTAAAACTATTTTTTGCTTTGTTGGCTATGATTAACATATAGATTATGTTCTTACACAGAAAATTCAGCATTTTAGACGCAAATTTGATTCCCCTATAAATGGTTATTATTGTTATAAAGTTAGGTAACTGACGGAAACATTGAAAAGTGGTATTGAATTTTTGACATTTTTCACCGCTTTGTGTCCCAAGGGGTTATCAGCAACAGGATGCCCACGAGTTCATGCGCTATCTGCTAGACCATCTCCACCTGGAGCTACAGGGCAACCACAACAAAGTGACAGAGTTGTCTCTTTCTGAAGGTGGACTCCAGTCCTCCCTGGGGGACAAATGTTGCATGTAGGAGGCATTCACATTTTGAACATTCCCTGCTATGTAGTTACATTTAAATTATTGATAGGACAATAGATGCCTTGCTCTGTCATCAGTGAGCAGGGCATACCCTGTGTGCTCTTCCTGTTGGACTATGTTACAGTGAGACAGCAAGATTTGTCTACCTACAGTTTTAGAGGAGCTTAAAGCTAGAGTTGAATATCTACTATAGCCAGACTTCTCAGTGAGAGTTGGATGGCACTGTTAAGAAAGGCCAGGCCTACCCCTGACCACATGAGGAATTATTTGTTGCACATTTGTTAAAGTTGCTTGGAAACAAAAATACTGCATAAGTGGATTTGACAGGGCATTGAAAAGGTGGCTCACTCCTGACTGATGCTTAATAGATTTTTTTGGGGGTAGATGGGCAGGGTAATCCTGCTCTGAATGTAAATGACTAGTTTCTCTAGAGGCAATCATATGCACATACAGTACAGGGACTGTATAGAGTACACTGCCTATAAAGTGGATGTGTATCTGACTGGACAGTGACACAGTATGAATCTCTAATAAGTACTTTGTATAGCTTTTTAATTGTTTTACTTGTTACAACAGTTTTGACTTAAAAGCTTTGCGTTCATATCCAAGCAATACTGACGTAATATTATGTTCCGTTACCAGAAACGGGACCTCCACCATTGTCACGTCTGTGTTTGGCGGTGTACTGCAGAACGAGGTCAACTGCTTGATATGTGGGACAGAATCCAAAAAGTTCGATCCATTCCTTGGTGAGTTACTTCCACCTCATTTTTTCCAGATATCCATTTACTGTCAGGTTTACATTGTTTGGTTCACTTAATAATCTTGTTCCTCCTCCATCAGACCTCTCATTAGACATTCCCAGCCAGTTCAGAAATAAGCGAACAAAGAACATGGAAAATGGGCCAATTTGCACCTTGCAAGGTAAGGGGTGTTCTGGAGAGCTACTATGTCAATCTCTGCATGAACTTGTGCATCCATGAGCTCCATCTCTTTGTCTGTGTGGTGCTTTCCAGACTGCCTGCGCAGCTTCACAGACCTGGAGGAGCTGAATGAAACAGAGCTGTACATGTGCCACAAGTGTATGAAGAAACAGAAATCCACAAAGAAGTTCTGGATCCAGAAATTGCCAAAGGTAAGAAGCACTAATTTTATTATTTTATTAGTTTTATGAGGAGAATGTTTAGAATATATATTTTTCAGCAGCCTTAAAATTATAATACTTTGGTAATTCTGGGGAAAAAATAATTTTATTACAGAATGTATCCTACAATCTTATTATCTGTGGCTGTACTGTTGGGTGGTACAGTGGACCGGCAGGTAGTGCTGATAATTCACAGCTCCTTTGCTGTACATTTGAATCCAGCTTAACCTCATGTTCTCATGGGTTAAGTGCCACTATCCTAGACGTGTTTTCACCTGATCAGTGTCTCTAAATTGACCGTGTGTGTGTGTGTGTGTGTGTGTGTGTGTGTGTGTGTGTGTGTGTGTGTGTGTGTGTGTGTGTGTGTGTGTGTGTGTGTGTGTGTGTGTGAGAGATTACCCTGCCTCAGGCTCTGTGATAGCCTATACATCACCATGACCCTGCACTGGACAAACGGTTATTCATAGTAATAAGGAAAGGATGTACGATTAATGAAAGTACTGTGATGCAGTTCTGACTGGGCTCTGGTTTCCTATTTCTATGGCAGGTGCTATGCTTGCACCTCAAGCGATTTCACTGGACAGCTTACCTAAGGAACAAAGTGGACACTTATGTGGAATTCCCACTGCAAGGCTTAGACATGAAGTGCTACTTACTGGAGGTAGGTCAGGTGCTGCCACCTCCTTTCTGTGCCTCTGTTGACAGTCAAGCATATGTTTCAAGGTAACAGTGTCTCACTGTTTTGTCTGTTTCCTTTCCAGCCTGAGAACATGGGACCAGAGAGCTGCTTGTATGACCTTGCTGCTGTGGTGGTGCACCATGGGTCTGGGTAAGAGGACAAGGGCTCTTCGAAAATCTGGCTCAGTGCTCTCCATGGCAACAAGAGCAATGCACTGCACTGGCCCTCCTGAACTACAAGTGACCTAACTATCCCCAGGAGCAGTGTGTCTCCCTTTTAATGGGAGAACACTCAGTGCTCTTTGAAGTGCTTATGAGCTCAGACGTGGTTTAAAACGCATGTTTATGAAACTGTTTGTTGTGTGCAAAGTGTTTCGTGCACAGTCCATGTTTCGTGCACAGTTCAAGATGCATAGTCACCCGCCAGTATTTTTCCATTCAAGCTGCTTTGACCATCAGGTGGTGATATTGCATCATAATATCATGGTAGAGTGCAGCTGCAGTCTTTCTGCTGTCCCCCACTCAGTATGACAATAAGGTGTGAACCCTTGAAAGGAGAGCGTGGTGTTGCACCGAGAGCTTCAAAGAACACGCTGATGTACTTGTCTCTACAGGGTGGGATCAGGCCACTACACGGCTTATGCCAGTCACGAGGGCTGCTGGTTTCATTTCAACGACAGCACAGTAACGTTGGCGGACGAGGACACTGTGGCCAAGGCCAAGGCCTACATCTTGTTCTACGTGGAGCGGCAGGCCACAGCAAGCACCGATGCCAAGCTTTGATGCTCGCTAAAGCGCCAGCCCTGTCCTTCAGCACCCACACTTGACACCGATGATTTACCTCCATTCCTCCTGCACTTTTATCAGGTCGCTCTTGTGATTTTATTATTGTTGTTATTTTTAGTTTGTACATGAATCGTTTTTTAACAGTTTAAACCAGAGAACCTCCAAGAAGCCTACTATCTGCTTTTTATGAAAGATTGTTAGAAACTTAAAAAATATTTGCCTTTTATAGCTTTGTGTTATATGTATTTCTCTCTTTTGAGACTTGTTTACATTAGAGGTAACTGTGCCATCATGGAAAACAATACTTGTTCTTTATCTTGAATTAAACAAAGGGACTGGGTAGACTAAGACCTATGTAATATTTTTTAATCTTAAAATAATGACATTTTACATGATCTGTAATACTTGATTGTGATTGGCAGGCAAGTTTTGGATTACCTGTTTCCTCTATCAGTTTGCATACTGTATGTCTTACATTGAATTTTTATTTGAATTATGTAATGTCAAGTGAAAATTTCTTTGTCTGAGATGGGTATCCATACTCCTGGGAAAGCCTTGAGAAAAAGCCCCTAGGATGGTGCAGCTGCAGTACACCACAGTTACACACACACACACACACACACACACACACACACACACACACACAATGACCTTTTGTCCGTATGAGATGTTTGTAGACAAGGCAGTTTTCTTTGAAGTTCAGAAATACTAGATTAAACTCAAAGCAGGACACTCTGAGTTGGGTTTAAAGGAAGAAGGTCCTCCTTTGAGAGGAAAAAAAAAATAAGGAAGCAATTTAGCATGAAAGTAATTTTAATTGGAGATGGGCAGTTTAAACTTGGGTTAATACCATGATAATCTGTCAGAAGAAATCAGCTTTGTGTGTAAATGTGTAACATTTGGTATAGAGACATACAGTAAGTATATACAGTAGTTTATACTATAAGAAACAACATAGGTGAAAACTACTGCCCAAAAAGAATTGTCTGTCAACAGTTATTGAAGCTGATTGAAGCTTAGCCATGGTCAGAGGTAAAACATCTTCAGTTTGTTAAAGACATCATTCATTAAAAATTGTATGACTGCAGGAAAATCTGGGGGTTCCAAAAAGTGTTTCTTGGCCTTGGAATTGGTCTCACATTTTTATATAACACAGCCAGATAAATGGGTGGTCTAAAATGGCATTTTGAAATGTTTGCAGTATAAAATGTACTGCAGAAATGTTTGAGGAATTGTCTGGAGCAACTATATCATTTCATAACTTGTGCTTTGGCAAGGTCTTGCTTAAGGCTCAGTACCTTTTACATTTGTCTCACATCATGACTAAGAAGTAAGCAAGGAATTTAATTCGATGAAGATCTGTTAATCACAATCAGGTTATTTTTGTTGAAATGGCCACACATTTTATGGACCTGTGCAATTGCTGGCAATGAACCAAAATGGAACAATCTCTACAACTTTGACAGAACGACTTGAAAAATGAAGCACAGCCACCTCAGTGTTTTCACATGTAGTAATAAACAACTTTAAAATATAGCTACACCTCTGTCCTTCTTTTTCTGTTTTTCATGCATACGTGAACATATATTCTACATTTATTTTATGCAATGTAGAAAATATACCAAAAGGCAACTTAAACATTCTTTAAAATGGTAATTGTGTAATGTGTAGTTACACAAGCAGGGTTTTTCTTACAATGGCTGCAGCACAACTTGAGTCACAGCGGCCAAAGCCTCCAGCACGAATATCTAATGGAAGGTTACTAAATACGTTACTAAATTTGTGACAAGTGTGTCGTTTAGTGCTCTTTGTTTGGACAATCTGCCCTAGAATTAATGTCACGTGGAGCCATTTCCTTTTCACTGGAGAGAACCAAGTGGTAGCAAACAGCACATTGTCACTGCCTGGACAGAACTTTCCACTGCAGAAGCTTTCTTTTCTTGCCACGGTGACACCACTCACTTATGGTGCTGCAGCCCTTGTGGCTGCTTTTTACAGTTTAACAACAGGCATTTAGTTGCTAAGCACAAAGCTTTCATACAAAGCATCTTAGATTTAAGTCTTTTAAAACCTGTTTTACTGGAACCATTTAGGTTAAACATTTTCTTTGAGGGCACTTAAAGGGTCCTTGCTCATACTTGAGTCTTCAACCCTTAGGTTTTGAGTTCATCTCCAAAGCAGCACACTGTGCTCCCACTGACCTTTTGGATCTTGCTGTGTTGTTCAACCACAGGTATCTGGCCATGCAAAAAGCTTCGCTGTATGACTTAAGAGTACACAGTCCTTCAAAAACTGGTAGTCTAGTCCAACCAAAATGTTTCATAATTCAGCTTTAATCATAGTTGACTAACAATGGTTACACAACCTCTTTGAAAGGCAGGTCACAGTCAATAAACTGATACTGTGCCTGTGTGCAAAAGAAAGGACATTCCTCTCCTAACACGAAAGCCTTTTTCGAATGCAGTTAGTGTGGACCTCGGCCACATATGACAGTTTACCAATAAAAGAGACCAAAATACCTGCTTTCCCATTTCTCCATCCTTGGCACAACACAATTGTTCAGTATAGTGTTACAAGAAAGGCCACTCAACACAGTGCTCATTCAAAGGTGTCATGTATTATGGAAACCAAAAACTTAGCAACTGAGGAGTCTCTGGAGTTACATGAAAATACTGAGGGGACAAACTTGACCTCTTAGAACAAGCAATCCTGATTTTGTTATGTTGACATATTAAATAGCCAGAAATTTAATCTAATATGGATCTGAATGGAGCTAAACATCATTTCCCAACCACTTAACTAAGAAGTTTATTTTAAACCACAGTCACCCTGATTTACATCATAAATTTATTCTCTGGGGCAGGACTCAGTTGACAGTTTTCGTGCATGCTTTTCTGTCCTCATTTGTATTTTTGAATGAGGTATAGCTGTATATATTTCTCAGTCTTTTTCCATAAATTGCAAAGCAAAATGGCAGTGATGACTTGGGTTTACTAAAGTAAGGTGGCTACTCTGCAGAGGACTGGCATCTGGTCAAGGGTGTACCCCACCTAGCCAAGTGCCCTGTACCTGTGAGACAGGATCAGAACTGCCACGACCCTGGATTAAGGCAAGCGATTAATAAGAGTATCTATGGCTTATGAATATATGAGATCTTTCTCTTTAGATTTACATCTGCTATATAAATGCTCTCATATATTAAAAATGTGCATAATGGTAGAAACTGTTTGTACAAATGTATCTAATGAAAAAGCTAAAATAAGTCACATTTCAAATAGACATGACTGATGGACCCAAGTCTTCTTCTTCTTCTTCTTCTTCTTCTTCTTCTTCTTCTTCTTCTTCTTCTTCTTCTTCTTTCGGCTGCTCCCGTTAGGGGTCGCCACAGTGGATCAATTTTTGTATTTTTGTCCGCACCTCTTGATTTTAATGTCAAATTTTCAATACAGATCTGTTTATATAATCCTAAACTAATACGAGCTGTTGCACAGTCTCCTATCCTGAATCAGAGCACATTTCACTACATGGTATACTCAGTAACCATGTACGTGACAAATAAACTCTTTTGACTTTGACATTTTATAGTTGACAACTTTATCTAATTTGCCTTCAACGTTCTTGCTTCAAAATGAGGTATGAACCTCTGAAACTTGTGATCTGAACAAATGTGTAAAAATGTGGGTATAGTAACTGCAGTTTGCAGCCTTGCTTTCTAAGGTGAGAAATTGTTTTTGTGGTATATACAGAGGTACCCAGTCCATTTGTCTGTGAATGTCAGTAATGGCTGTTGATGTACAGAACCCAGTGATCATGCTTTATTGGTCTTTAGTATGGCACCAGAGGAAACAGTGCCAGGAATTTCCACATTTGGCCTTCAGAGTCTCCGCTATGTGAAAGCTACAGATTGAGCCGAGTTAAAGGGGAATAAAGGTCTCTAGATATTTCTTCCACACAAACAGGCCAAGGAAATGGGTTGAAATGCATCTTAGGTGCCGAACAGATGGGTTAGAGGGGTGGCTGCAGCGAGGAGCGGAAGTTTCAAAAAGAGAGGCCACAGCGGAGTCGGTATCAGACAGGAATGATAGGAAATATCAGGTTTCCACTTAGCCAGAAGAACCAAACATCAACTGGGTCTGCAACATCAGCAGGTAGGGAGAGCCACCAGGACAGCGTGTTGCCCTTCACAGAACACATACTGCATGACCACATGGACGTGCCAGAGAACATCTGAATAACAGATAAGTTTCTCTTGAAGGAGCAGTTGTGGAACAGTAACCTTAATGTTTTAGGAGGACAATCAATCTCTACTTAATCTTATGCTTGAGTATAAATATTATTCTTTACAGTTGGTGACACTGCAAACAAGACAGCTGCTGTTGTTTCCTCTGGAGTTAACATCTGAAAGAAGGAAAACATAAGATTCTCTTAAAGATAAATTAAAAATGTCTACCTGTGATCATGGTTGCCAGCCCATTACCTTGTTAGAAAATAATTGCATCTGTTTGAACTCCTACTCAGATCCTTTTATACCAAACTGAACAGAAAACCATTTTAAACACACTGGTCATACTGCTTAGTTCCAGCTGTGGTCCTGACATTAAAATCATTCTGACAAGTTAAGAAAGGGCTCCTGTCAGTACTGGTGTAGACACTGTGGAGTGTCTGCACTGTGAGCTTTGTGCTCCTCCTCACATCAGCTGGCACTGACATCCTGATTCCTTAGCAGATACGTCACAGAAAATGGCTGATAAAAAGAGACATTTTTATAAGAGCCTTTACTTATAAAACGTCTGGATGAGTACCTTGGGGGTCAACTCGGTACTCAAACTGACAACTTCTGGTCCCAGGTGTGCTGCAACAGTCAATATCGGATGCTGTGGATTTGTGCATAATATATTCCAACATAAATGCCACTTACAATGAGAACACAAGACGTTCCACTGTTAATGTATCGAACAATATATTCTCTGTGTGGCTGTGCTCAGTTTAATGATTAAGTTGGATATCAGAATTTAAACAGGTTTAGGAATTCTACACTAAAATTTGTATTGATTTATGAAGGTGAAAGACCTCACTTGTTCATTTCTCTGGCAAAAACCAATCGATCTGAAATGGCTGGACACTCCTCATCATTCAGATCTTTCACTGCCCCCAACCTAATGCCTGCACCCCCCAGGAGGCAGTCATCGGTGGGGCACGTGTTCTGCACCTCTGCCATGTACAGTCCCCTGGGGCCGCACCTCCTACGCTCGCAGGCGATCGGAATGTGTTTGTCTCACATGTGGCAAAGTGTTAAATTATGTAACTCTTTATGTAATCTAGATCAGCACAAATAGATGACATCCCAAAACTGTCGCGAGACCGCAGCCCTTTGTTCAACCCCGAGAGACCGAACAAGGTAACAGCCATTTCCTTTTCACTGAACTCAAGTGAGACACGCATGTCAGCCAATAAAAACGCACTCTTCATAACAACTTCTACCCAATAATTCCCACCCCATCCTGGCGCTATTTTTCTATCTAAAAAAGCTGTGCTTTGTGAAACAAGCGAAACAAGTGCATGTTTCAGTACTGTACTGTGGTAAGAATGTGTAAAAATTCCTACAGGACACGAGCTTGGCTTGAATCCATCCTAACTGACACAGGTACAATATGGGTCACGAAGAAGTGCTCTGGGGTGACCCGTGATGCTGTTCAGCTCTCGGCCGGAGTGAAAAGACACGCTTAAAACACATCCCTCGCTACCTGCTGGGTTGCTGTGTCTCCATCGCCGGGAGCACAGTAGTCTCAGTGCGGAGGGCAGCATCAGGAAAGCTCCTTGGACCTTTGGTTTACACTGCAAATGCTCTTTGCTGCGATGTTGTACACAGCACTGACCCACGGTGCAGCCTGCTGGAAAATACCACGGTTGGTAAACACATAACTCAGTGTGTTCCCAGTGACAACAAGGCCAACAGCGGTTAGCATTGCTGTTCTGCACAGGATCCACTTTATGCTACAGTCTTCTTGAGTAAGACGCAGACCCCTAAACTGTTCCATAAAAAAGAAAACTCTTGCTGAATAAATTGTAAACTGCTTAGTACAGAATTCTAAACATCGTACATTGCCTTCGAGAGAAGTGTCACACGAAATGAACGCTGAATAAAGAGCCAGCAAAGGGCACGGGACGTTATAAAGTGCAGTCCTCAGGGAACGACCACGTCGCACAGAAGGTTCATGCGGTTAAAGGACCAACGTGGCTACGAGCCCAGTCACGGAAATGTACATTTATTATAGCATGAAGCCGGATATCTGCAGTATAAACAAGCCCTGGACTGCGCTGCGGTGGGAGAGCACCTGGGAATAAAAGGTGATGTATGTTACACACACACAGTATGTTTATGTGTGCATATATTTAATGTTACAAATTATTCCCATTTTTTTAAAAAATGCTGTGGCTTATAAGTGGAGGTAAAGGGGTAGCAATGGGATGTACTTGGTAGAGTTTAGGGTGCTGGAAGGTCCCAGGTCCCAACCCCCCTCTCAAAATCCTTTTCTTTTCGTGCACGACCCTTCCCGCATCGCATCGTGCGCTTTTGCGCATCTCAGATCGTTGCTTGGCAGTCAAGTCCGCTGCTCGCCGTAGCCGCACGTCCATAAATCACATTCAAAACACACGTTTCGCTGCCATCCAACAACTGCTGCCCGGACTCAGCCTATTTTCAGAGTCCCCGAGTCAGCGGCCCTCACGGCAGCGCTCGCCCGCCGCTTCCCCCGTCTTCGTCTCCCCGGCCGCCTCTGCGCCTTCACTTTCCGTGCAACGTGCGCCGGCGCTACCGGGGGCGGAGGGATACTATTAATGTCCGGCGAACTTTACGGCAGGCGCTGACGTCAGAGCCGCGATCCGCCCAGAGCTCCCTGGGGACGCGGTGGCCCTCCGCCAAAGGCCTTTACGTAACGACGCCCGGGGACGCGGAATTGGGTTAGAGGCGCGGTCGCGGGCGGGCGGCCGGCGCGCGTCCACGTGACGCGACGCCGACAGAAGGAGCGCGCCCGTGCGCTTCGCGTTTGTTCCTCGCTGCCTGCGTTCTTTATTTATTTGTTTTAAATAACCGCGCAAAATAACACACGCGATCAAGTTCTTGTTGCAGTGCTTCTACAA
The DNA here is from genome assembly GCA_018136845.1 of Heterotis niloticus. Classification (NCBI taxonomy): domain Eukaryota; kingdom Metazoa; phylum Chordata; class Actinopteri; order Osteoglossiformes; family Osteoglossidae; genus Heterotis; species Heterotis niloticus. The sequence goes on along the minus strand of CM030904.1, from coordinate 16,586,596 downwards.
ATAGATTTAATTTGCACGCAAGGCTGAAGTACGTCGTGTTTGTGTTTCAAATGAAAATGATCCATTTCGAACCCAGAAACGATGCGCACGGATGCCATTAGAAAAAGAATTCGACTTAAACAGCGCCTTGCAATCTTAGTTCGTGTGAAAGGAACCCGATTATTTAAAATGTCCGATCCAATGTTGTGCTGAATAATCTGGAATAATTGAATGATTTCATTTTTTAAAAAAATACATAGTAATGTGGACCACACTCGTTGGTCAGTTAAGCCAAATACACACTTTTTTAAAAATCATTTACTCGGTGGATGGTGAGGATTTTCATCCTTTCAACTGGGGATGTGGGTGTCCGGGAGCAATGGCTGCCGTCCAGCAGGCCCAGGCAGAGCTTTATGAATAATTCCTGAGGCAAATCCGTCAGTCAGACACCGCTGTGAAATAAGACTGGTGTAGCCGTACACCTGCATGACCGATGCGGCACTTCAGTCGCTTCTCATTCTCTTCTCCTAAGCCTCGGTCCAAAAAGGGATGGCAAACCTCTCACTGTGCGCGCACGCTTAGCAAGCGGGTGGCTTTTTTGCGTAACCCGACTCAGATGAGTTATCGTGACGCAGAACAGGCGAGGACGAGTCTTTATTCCACCTCCTGTGGACTGATGGCAGCAAAGGAAAAGTTTGGGATTTTAAATTTAAATCTTGACACAAACCTGACCTTCTCCTGCCTCGGGCATCCCGTTCAAAGTGTTACAGTGCCGTACAGTGAGAAACAAGACGTTCTCGGTGCGATCCTACAAGTGTCAAGTCAGGCCACGGAATCTGAATTTCTGGGCCCAGAAATGTGCCTCTGTTTCACCAGTGTGCTAATTTATTTGAAGCGTCATAAAAGGAGGAAGGGAGAACAAAATGGGTGCTATTCTCATCTAAACAAAGAAGTCTATACACACAGCTTGGCCTTTGTTGTGCTGTGTGTGGTGTCCCTGAGACTGGAATAGGGACGTGAGAGAGGAACATGGTTTACGTTTACGTTTATCCGTTTGGCAGATGCTTTTCCCCACGGCGAGATAAAATTCAGTAAACAGAAGTGCATTTCACCAACAGACAGAAATGCAAATACACACACGGAATTCTCAAAGTATGGCCACCATTTTTTGTCAGCACACAATCCACGAGTAGCTCTGCGTGTAGAACTGATTCCAGAACCATTGACCGTTTTTTTAGAACGTAACCAAGGTCTTTAAATTGGTACAGACAGGAAAGACCGATGGAGGGGAGATGTACAGGAATGATCCATCAGGCCAAACATGATTTGTGTAGCGGCATTCTGGATCGGTTTAAGGGGCCTCTTGTGTGAAAAAGTGAGGCAGGATGAGGGGGAGGAAGCATGGCAGGGGGCTGCTTCAACAGACATCCGCAGGCAGCTTCACCGTTTTGTAGTACTAAAGGTTTTTTGCATTTCTGAGCTGCCTTTAACATCCTCCATCAGTCAGTATGATTTCAGGAGCAATATTTCAATTTTTTTTTTTTTTTTTACCAGTTCTGTGGATGCTGACTGGATCGGTTTATGTTGAAGTGTTCCATTTTTAAGCATTGATTTTTTTTTCTTTTAATAATTGTCCTTTACAATGATATAAATTTTAATTGGCCCAAAACCACGCAAGCAGCTCAAGTGCAAGGTGGTAGCTATGACCACTACACTACCTGTTTCTCCAAGGCTAAGACCCTCTGAATGCATCGTGGTTGCCTTTAACCTTTAATTTATTTAAACGAATGTCACATGTGAAAACCAGAAGGAATTTTAAGATCTTACTTTCTGCCTTGCCAGATCATTTCACATTTGTTTAAAAGAATGCCCTTGGCTCTGGACAAGGCTGCTTTCCCAAATCTCCTATATTCATATTATTAGGAAGCATAAATGGTGAAGGTGGAGTGGACAAGGTTTGTTCTGAATAAAAAAATTATCCAAGTGAAATGGAATAGATCATTTTGAACTTAAGCAGTTCTGTAATTCAGCAGTGTCAAGTGCAGATTTGTTTGCTTCGGTCTTGATAGCATGCGATCGGCAGGCTTTACGTAATTGTCAGATGGGTTTACATGGGAGAAAGAGATTAGAGAGCAAGTAAGAGCAAACAGTCATTTGTTTTCTTCCGAACACTTTCATATGCACATCATTATGTCGATATTTGTTATGAACACCAGTTAAGGAACAGATTATATTGGTGTCACATTTTTTTTTTGCCAAAAAGCCACTATTAGCTAAGGTTAATGTTGTTAGTTCGATAATTTCACATTTCACTACATCATTATTATTATTGTATTTTACTACCTACATACAATAGCCAAACCCTTAGAGGTCCGGAGACTTTCTAAAAAGCACAGGGGCGTAGGGCATGAGGGAGTGTATTCTATACATGGGAGACCAGTCCACCACAGGAAATACACTAATTCACTCACTCACCCGTCATACACACTAAAGGCAATTTTTAGACTCGGAAATTCACCCGGAGCCGTGTTTTGCCTGCTGGAGGAAACTGGAACATCCAGAAGAATTCCATACAAACACAAAGGAGAGTATGCAAGCTCCGTGCAGATTGAACTGGGTTCAGACCCACAATCCAGGAGATGATGCATAGTGATCCCCAGTGCTACCTACTGGGCCATTGTACCACCCTCGTGTATTGTGATTTGCCATAAAAAAGGGTAAAAATTAACTTCATTTACAACTTACCGTGGGTACAATGCTGCCGGCTCGTGTCTATGTCCTTGTCTTGAACTCCTTTTGCTGAGCATGTGGAGATGAGTCCATATGCTGTGCTGTGCTGTGTACCATGGAGTGCAAGTCTAGTACTCTGGGGGCTTCCTTCAAGAGATCAGCTGAAAAGCACAGAAAGCGGGAAGCCATGCAGATTGCTCAATAACTTATAATCCAGCCGAAGATAAAACTTTCTCGGTACTGGATATGACACATTGATTTCGGCTTCGCTCAACTCTTCCAGGTGCCTGGGAAAGCATAACTATTGCAAATCAATATTCAGATCTCCACCTATAACTATTTGATATGTATACATACAGAGTAATATTTACAAACCTTTTACACTCAGTCATCATCTATAACCTTTTATTCAGTACAAGCACCACACTGGTCCAGAGTCTATCCTACAAGCATAGGGTATGAAGTGGGCTACACCCTGGGGAGAATATCAGTCCCTCACAGGGTAGTCGCACGCACGTTTAGTTACACACAATGGGCAATTTAGAACCACCATATGCTTTGGACTGTTGGCAGAAAACCATGTAAACAATGAGAATATGCAAATTCCACACAGGCGTATCAGGAAATGAATCTAGGTCCTGTTTCACGGTCCAGGTGCTGTAAGCCACCTGCAATACCCACTGGGCCACCCACACGTGTTTTACAGTTACCAACACTTTTTCCACCTCCAAGTAGTGTCGCCCAAAAAATGTATATTTTACCTTTAAATTGTATCTTTTGTGCCCCACTACTTCCACGTTTATGTAACTGTTTTAATGTCTAAGCTAAAACCTTGTTTGGAAAATATTCTGGCAGCGCAGGAACCTCGCTTTGCTCATGCGTGGTATCCAGCCCTCCGCTGGTTTTATCAAGTGCCAGCATGGACAAAAGTAAAGGTCAGGAGATGATCTGGTAAAAACCATGGAGTAACCATTTGTTGCTTATGTTGTCATATATCACTAACTGCCAGTCTTATGCTGTGCATGCAGCGGTCTAACCACAGGTCTCGTGCTAGCTTTTGCAGGCACCAGTTTCTGTCTCTAATGTGTACTAGAGCTGAAATTGTCTTAAATGCTGGCTTAATCGTTGTATCTTTTAAGCCATTTGATGAAAATTCCCACTTATGCTTTGATTCATCCTGTAGTTAATCTTCAGTCAAGAGAAGAGGTTAAAGAAAATGATAGCGACTCATATTACTTGATTCCGTTTAGCCCATTTCCATAGTCTGTCTGCTGCTGTGTAGACATAATCCAAGACTCCTGCCCTGGTGCCTAGTATATTATCATGTTTATTAGCTAAAATTCTACACAGTTGGCTCTGGTGTTATATTAAATGTTTTATTTTGTCTTTGTTTATTTTGAGAAGGTGCTCAGTGTAAAGCAGCCTGGTTCTCAGCACCAAGGTCTTGACACCAAAGAAGAACCGTGCACCTCCTCCGAGGCTTGTTCAAGGAGAGGGGCAAGTTGTTTAGTCTGGGCAGACCGGTCTGTCTGCCACAACACGTCAGCCAAACAAACAACAAAAAAACAACAAGTGGCAGACAAGGCAGGCTGCTGAGTCACTGCCGGGCCGCACTGTAAAGGCAATCCCACAACATGATGCTGAAAATCCAAGTATGAGCCCTCCTACTTTTACATTAAGGAAAGTCTCTTGCTAGACATACAGAGGAATCCCAGTAGTGACTTCTGCAACTGCACTGACTGCTGGGCTTAGACACCAGGTGGGTATAACTGGGATGTCAGGTGGGGCTTTTCACGTGGCACTCAGCGTTATCTGGGAGAAAAGTTTCCCTCATATCCCACATCATACAAGATTCATTCAGTTTGACACAAATTACTCTTACAAATGAATTGCTATCTTACTTTTGGGGCATTCAGAGTCTCAAGGGTCATCAAGGTATGACCAGAACAAAGCAAACATATGAGCAGAAAGGTAAGGATATTTTGGAGGTGTCCACATAGGGAGGACAGCAGGTTTCGCAAGCAAAAAAAGCTTTAATAAGAGAACACTTGAAAATAAACCAAATTATATAAGGACTGCATAGCAGCCCACTCCACTAAAAAGGTTCTCCACAAAATCTAGGTTTAGACCTCAGACCAGCTGCCTTAAACATTCCTACCCCCACTGTCTCTGAAATGGCAGCATCGGGTCCTTATTAAGCCTCACTGGGGTCAGGCAGTGGCAGCAACAGGAAGCTGTTCATCACTTTAAGCCCCGCCCCTGCCAGAACTGTACTGCCCACAAAAGATTAATGATTTTAAAATTGGTGAATATGTATTCAGTTAATAAGTTCAGTTATTTAGTGACAAATCCTCCAGCAAAACTCGTTTCCTCTTGAATAAAAGGCATAATACCAGCAAATCATTGTGTCAAGGCCCAGCTACTTGGACACCGTGTAATGTACAATGTATCCTGTATGTGCATTACAGTATAACTATTGTCTGTGGCAAGTGAATGCTAAATGTTTCAGCTGACTTGCTAAGAAATAGGACATTGAGAAGTGTAATGCTTCTGTAAACTTGCTAGCCTATTTTAGAGCCATAGAGCAATCTTTGTATTCTTTGGTATCCACCTTATTCTTTTTCACTGCTAGCCCCTCAAAGTGCCTGGATTCAGCTTGTGTGCTATGAAACTCAGAACACAGTTGAAGCTCAGAAGAAAAGGAAAAGAAGAGAGAGAGAAAATGCAACCAGTCCTACTGAAATAAGGACTCTTTTCTAGGAAGCCCGGTGCATCCCGCTATGTCCTTGGTCACATGTAAAAACCGGTTTTTGTCCAGACGTACGGGTGATGTCAGAATGGTGACCTCTCACTTGTCGAACTGTTAGCACAGCTATTTACACAGCTCCCCCAGCTTCCTGTAGACCAGGAGAGCTTCTCCAGCTTCCCGAGTCGATGTGCTTTATCATATTTCTTTTGTAAAACCCACGGCGAGATGTGGTTTATGGAGCAATTCAAAGCCCAGCGCTGAGAATTCAGAGGAACCGAGACCTGGATTCTGCTGACGTGATTCAGATGAGCAGCATTGGAGCACTTGTCATGCTCAAGACTGTGTGGGCAGAGTGTGAAATACACAAGCTTGTGGCAGAAAATGCACGTGGGAAGGCCTTTCAAAGCCTTACATAAAGCATTCTAACACTGAGCTTTTTCTGGCCTGTCGTAGGTGTAATTAGTGCCAATCCACAGTTTAGAATAATGAAAGGGGGACATTTGTTAGGTAATGGTGACAAACCTAGACAAATTCCTCAATAGGATTCAACCAAATAAATATAAATTAAAACAATGTGACTTTTAAAGTTCAATTATGAACATCCCATCCTTGAGCACAGGATTTTTGCAGTTTTGACCATCGCGTGCGCGAAAAACGCTTGTACCTTTGAGCTGCGGCGATGAAAAGAATTGAAGTCGATAAAAGGAGTTCGTTGCCGTCCTCGGGAAAGTGGCTGTGCGTTAAACTGACAGAACTGCTCCACAAGCGCTGCGAAGTATCTGAATCTGCAAAGGCCGCCGCACACAGCAGCTCCTTCTCGTGTGCCAGGACTATTTTAATTCAAGGCTCGGCCTCTTTGCTTACTGTAAATAAGCCTATAATTTAGCTCAGCTCTTCTCTTTCGTCATAAATAACCCCTTTGTTGGGAAGACCTCTTGTCGTCTGCAAGTAAAATCACAGTGTACATAACCTTTCCATTGAACTGGACAGCTGATAACTCCTGTGCTGAGAAAACACTGTCAAGCACCCTGACCCACCTCACCAATTTGCTATTTGCAAATTTGCCCGTTTGCTCTGAGCTAATTCCAAGTTTATTTTAAAGATACGTTACTCCTGCTGAGATGAAAACATTGCTAAGGTTGGTGTGAATACACAGAAAATGTAATATTGCCTTCACTACAGTACAAAAAGCACTGACTTGATAACATTGTGTTCTTATCTCAGAAAGATGAGTGCCAGGCATTTGTTTTTCTAGTGAAAAATTATTTCGATGTAGAAGGGGAGGATTCTCAGGGTCTCAAAGTCTGATCCTCCTTCACTGGAATTCTTTATTGTTTTAGTAAGTCAGACACTGAAGTTTGAAATAATGAATATTTGAAAATAATAATAGTGAGGGTTCTGTGCAGTATCTTAGCTGTTCTTAGAACTGCACTTTTCTGGACAGAGACCTCAGTTGTTGTATTTGGAATCTGTTGGAGCCACTCTCCAAGTTTGGGACCCACAGCCCCCAGTGCTCCTATTACCACGGGAACCACTTTGGCCTTCACCTTCCACATTTGTTTCAGTTATACACACACACACACACCCACACACACACACACACACACACACACACATATATATATATAAAATAAAAAGCCGGTTTAACCGCAGCTACAAAGTGAACAAAAGCAGAGGTAAATACACAAAGCAGCTGCTGAGGGGGAAAAAAATCACATTAAATAAGCACATAGCAAACAGGAGACCTGTTTGACCTTTCTGTGGTGTCTCCTGTTGTCTGAGCAAACTCCCCTCAGTGGGCGTCAGTGTGGAGGTCATGCATTGTGGGTCATCACGTGCGTGGGATGGGAGTTGCTTCCAAACAAATGCAGACATGGACTTGCTGACCTTGTGATGCCTTCACGTCATCTGATGAACCCTCAGCATCGCTCTGCCACTCATTCCATGTCATTTTTTCAGCTAATGTATCTCACCGCCTACTTGGACATCAAGGGCGTGCCCATCCTTTGACACTGATAGAATGCCTTGCCATACCAGGCCCAATTTGATCACCTTTGACAACGTGTCACAGAGTGCCAAAGCCTTCAGACAACGCTCTGTGCTGTGTCGCCAATGTTTGCTGTATGCAGGTGAGCAGAGACAAAGAGGACCGTTCACATGCAGCAACCAGGGGGCATTTCGCTCAAGTTTGCCTTCAGCTTGCATGTGACTGTTGACCTGACCCAGGGCACAGGGCAGCTGATAAAAGCACGTAAAAATGTGAATAGCATGCAGCAAGGAGCCCTGCGCAAAACACAGCCTCTATAGTGTTTACACCTCCTCGGGATCTTGTTTAAGAAAAAAAGGTGATGGAATAGAAGAATTTGGAAAACTACAACATCTTGCACTAACAAGGGCTTTTCACCCTCGGCAAGACAGGAACAAAACCATGACGGTGAGTTCATTTTGGTGTAGGATCTGCACATAATTACTTAAGACATAGTTATCCAATTCCTTGTGCAAGCATTTGACCACAGGCAGGTACAACTCTTACTAAACAATAAAACTTTTCCTTTTCCTGAAAGTCTATGATGTGTGTGACTCACGGTAGCGAAGCCATTAAAGCATTCCCTTTAGGCGATTTACGCAGCCCAGAGTTTGTGAGATGGAAGGCAGGAAGTGTGTGACAGGCTGCGTTTTACGGTGTTTTATGCTAACTACGCACTGCCCTACGCACCACAGCCCCACTGGGGGACGCCATGTCGAACACAACACAACATCACAGCCCATCATCATGAGATGAGGCCTCAATATTTCACTTGGGTCTCACAGTTTCTTCACAGTCCAAATGTAAGTTGACTTTAATGTGAACTCATGGCCTTATAGAAATGCTGGTCTAACACGAGGGTCAGCACCCATCATTATCCATCCTGGTGATTTCCACTGCAGATTCTACTTTGTCAGATGCAGGCAGGAATTTTCATGAGCTTTAGCACGAATATTTTGATCCCCGATACTGTATTTATAAGCATAATAGAGCTGCCATGGCTTATTTGGGAACATTAAAAATATCTTCTTAATTCAGTGCACTTTATTGTTTGATGAGCGCCGGTACAGTCAATTGAAGGGTTGGTGACGGCATGCTTCCTTCAGTGTGGGATTCGGACCTAACAAAAAACATGCATTTAAAATTTCATCCAATAGCAACATTGGAATTTTTCTCAGCAGAAAATTTCATTTGCATGGCATGAAAATAGCTTTACCCATTGGCATTTGCAGTACATTATTTGCTCAAACGAAAGCGACAAAATGATAAAATCTGTCCTGATCGCTTTAAGAGCGTTTCTCTGTCAAAGGAAGTGGTGTATGGAAGCCAGGCTGCAGAGTCGGGCTGGAGTCAACTCTCAGCACTAACCCACAGAAATCATGCTGGACATTGGCCAGGTACTTTTTAACTTCTGAAGATTGGGAGGTCTTCCAAAACAAAAGCATTATAGCCCTAATCTGGGCCTCCCAAAGTTATGCAAGTGTGTGGCCATAGCTGGCGGCAACCAATAAATAAATGTTATGTAAACCCCACATTTACACAGGGAGGAGAATGTGCTCCTTAAACCGAACCAAGTGCTTATTAGGAGGATAAGCGCTGCCCGTCTAAACACATCACCTGGCTATCTTGTGGGCTCGAGAGGACTGGCACATCTAATGCGGAACTGATTCGTTCTTTTTCAAATATCAGGGCTGATTTGTTTCACTTCTGAATATCTGAAAATCTGCAACATCAGTCTGCTGAGAACTTCATTGGCTAAACATTAAAAAAAACTTGCCAAATACATACCGGCATTTACAGATAACGTTTTTTTAAACCTGTCTATCAAGAACATATTTCAGTGTCCCAGGAAATAGTATGCGCGTAGATGTATTCTCGATCATGTCGGTGTATTCCAGTCACAAATTACCTCTAACTTTAACTACATATGGTAATAAATAGGAATGAAATATTGTGAACATAGTGTAAAATTTAGCTGGAGCGTAACACTAAAAATAACCTGTTGTTTATCATATGTGTACATAAGGGAAATAAACATTAGCCAGTCCTTTAACCAACAGCGTTTTGTTTTGCAGCTATTTAAGAACCGTGAGAGAATGCGGGACTGTTAAAAGTGTAGGAATTAGAAATTAGTGGAAAGCCCACAACGTGGCAAAACAGCTGCGATTCTAAGTTAGGAAATAAACTGAAATGATGCCAGCGGAGGGAAAGTTCAGTGCAGGAACTGTGCAACATTTCATTTAGATAACATCTGATGTGGACTTCAGTATCATGTGGAGCTTCGCTCATCTGTATATGGAGCAGTCTGGAGTTACATAACTGTGTTAAAATACACCCCAGTCACATGTTACATTCAGGCCCGGCGGATAGACAGATACACCAGCGTTGGCTGAATTGTGCTGGCAGCCATTTAGGAGCTTACACACGGCTATTAAAGATTCAGCTGTGATTCGCTGCCAGAGCTAAAGCTCGGCCTCCATGTGAGCGAGGCTCTCCGGGAAAAAGAGAGCCCGGCAGCTCGTCTCCTTGGCGTGCAGCACGTGACAGACCAGCGCCTTTTACCGAGAGCAGAAAAAAGAAAGTGCGAGGGAAAAGGGGCCCAGCCTTTTAAAGTCACACTGTGATGTTCCTGGCAAAGCCAAACCTCCCTCCCCCCTCGCTCTGAGGCTTTGTGACCTCTCGTACCACAGCGAGCAAAGGGTGATTGGCACGGCCTTGCCAGCCGAGGCCAGGCGCTCGACTATTGGCCCGCCGATTCTGACAAATACCATCACGTTTTTTTTTTTTTTCTTTCCAGCAAAGGACATGAGCCCTGTAAGGCCAACAAGAGGCAAGCCAGCTTAATGCCTCGGAGTGGAGAAATCAAGAAGGAAATGGATGCAGGGCCAAATCCGGGAAAGGGTAGGTTGGAACTTGACCAGCTTTGCTATAACCTGATGAGAGAACCTTCAAAGTGCAAGGCAAAAGTTCACGCAGAACAGCACTGCTTGTGCTCAGTACTGGCCGCGTGCTGATCAAAACGCGGCTTCAGCTGCTTTGAGTTGGTCCGTGTTACGAAATGTGAATGTCACAGAACAATACTGTGCCCCGAGAATGTGCAAGGCCCACAGGAGCAGATTGTCTGTCAGCGAAGTGGGCCTTTCGATGAGATCACACAAACCTTTACTTTCTAGCTGGAACTAACACGAGTGGCTGTAATTGTATAACTGAGTAAACGTCACCATTTGCCAAAAACCAAATGCACGGAGTCCTGGCCTTGCTGTCAGAGCCATTAGGAGCCATCATCTCCTATCATGGGCATCAAAACAGCTCTGCAGCCTCTAAACATAAGGCCCACGTCTGGCCTATATATTTATATGTGGAATCCTTGTGATTATATAGTCAGATGTTACTCTCTATGTAAATGCAAATGTTTCATTCACATTACCGAGCTGTCACCACCCCAGGGAAAATGCAGAACGACACGGCACTGCTTTTTCCCCTTTTTATGAATGAGCGAGAGAAAGAACGGCCCATGTTCTGAATCATCCTAGCTCTTAGAGAATGCTCTAGCCAAATTTTCATTTGTCATTCCCAACGTGACAGAAGCTTGTAATCGATCTTGTGCTTTCCAATGGAGGAACTATCTACCGGAGCCTGAAATGGATTGGTCCAGATGTTCACTCTTGTCTTTCAAACAGACCAAAAGAACGTTAATGCTGACGCTTTACAGAATTACACACACACTGCATACTAAAATTTGACTTCAAATCACCCCCTAAATTCAAACCGTTGAAAACAGAAAATTCTTCTCAGGAAACCTTCAGAGATCGACGGAGCTACACGGACGCTGGTGTAGCTTCTGTCCCTCAACACCCTGGCGATCAGTTAGTGACCCAGGCTATGCTCTGTAGTGACGCAAACACTGAACCTGTGACATACAGGTGTACCGCACCTGCAATAATGTTCTCAACTTGTCGTCAGTAGTACAGTTACTGCCTGATTTCATTCACGTAATCTGAAAGAATGGAAATATACGTACAAATCTTATCCCACCGAAAAAATGTGAATGACACACTTGGCGTGGGATTTTGTGGGTGGACTGAATGGTTGGGGCCCCTCGCACAGTTCTGTTTGAGAGTATCAGTTTTTTTGGGCCACGAGATATATCTGCTCTCAAAGGAGGCTCATTACCCATTCACGCTTTCCCCACAACAGGTTACGCCGCTCATACTGCAGTCAAAAACAAGCCTGACATATCATACATTGTCTGACATATCAGTTAAACAACACTCGGCACCACCGGGCCATCTGTTTCTGCACCGGTAAGGTTTCGTAAAATTAAAACAAGAAGTCCGAAAGCGAATCGTGCTGGAAAAGACTTAATTTTTTAATGTAAGCTGAATGTGAAAACTGTGCAGGAAGGTGTTCCATATTTAAAAGGCAGACAGGCTCACCCCCGGTTGTTGGGCTGTCTGAGTGGCATCTTCAGCCGAGCAACGCTCCTCTGCGCTGTTAAAACACCCCCCATCACACTCACACACAGTGTTCTGAGAAATGACAGCGAGAGCGAGAGAGCTGGGTGGGTCGGGTGAGGGGCATTCTGTGGTTGCATTATTGCAGTATGAGCCAGAATTCAGCAAACCATGGAGGGAAGAGGACGTAGGTGGGAGTCTCCCACACGCGATCACGTTTTTCTGTGAAGGGGCTATGACTCATCTGCTCCAGTCCTCAGCTGGCCTCACTCCAGGACTACAGAAGAAGCTAACAAGAGCCAGAGAGGATTACCAGCTGCCTCTGCTCTCACATGTGCAGTGGCCATTCATTTTGAAATGCAAGCCGCTTGCAGAACGTACAGATATCAATCACTGATCAGGCATCGGTGGAGAAAAGAGACATTTAATATGCGATACCCTTTATTATTCACTCAGACACGAGTGAAAAGCCATGCAAACGTTAGTGCGGGGTGGCAGTTCTGCCAAATGTGACACGTAATCACATATTCAATATGTGACAGCGTTCAACCTGTTCTGCACTAAATGCAGCCGTATAAAAGGAAAGGTTTCACAATACACATTGAATATAAATGGACAAAAAAAAAGGCTGGAGTTCCAACTGCTCTACTTGTGACAAACTCAGATATTCAAATGTTTATAGTCCGATGTGAAAATGATAAAAATAAGGAGCGTTGGCACAGGACTTTCAACATGAAGATGACCTTAAAAATAGTATTTCAAATGATCAAGTCAAATCTGTCATTTTAGCCAATTTTTTATCTGGCAGATTGATGGTTATCTTTCCAAAACATCAGTTTACATGCCTTTTAATTAAAACTTACATGGTGCTCAACTTCAAAGAAGGGACATTTAATTGATGTTTTATGTTTTTGAAGGCAGCAGAAGATGGTGGCCTTATGCGTGGTTTTAAAAGCAAAGGCCTGGCTGCAGACGCGGCAACGGAGCGCCGCCGCGGTTCTGCTGCCTCTGCAGGTGGCCTCCTGATCACCTGGTCAATGAATGCAGCGTTCCACTGTCAAAAAAAAAGTTATGTTGCGTGATGGTTCCGGTCCTGAACAAAAATATTATTTCAGAATGCACTCTCTAACACAGCACAGTGCTAGATGGAGAGAAGTCAAACGTTTCCTTCCAGATGGAAGCAGCTGCAAGCTTAAGATTATGCCAGCACGTTTGTTCTTAAATTTGGGCGATTACCTCGGAGCACAACATATATTTCCGTCCATTCTAAATGCAGTAAAAATGTACGACCGCAGAAAACGTTAGAGGTGTTAGAGAGTGCATTCTGAAATAATATTTTTGTTCAGGACCGGCACCATCACGCAACATAACTTTTTTTTTTGACAGTGGTTTGGAGTCATTTTAACTTCCATTTAGCGCACAGCTACATCAAAGGTAGACACGGGGCTTTTTAACGCTTCATTTCCGCGGATCAGAAGTGCGCGCCGCAGCACGCCGCGGGGGGGGGGGGGGGTAACAGCGCCAGTGAGTGAGCTCTCGCACAAATGAGTGGGGTTGGGGGCGCAGTCCGGCGTGGAAATGGCCGATGCGGTGGCTCCGACATCCTGCGCTGTGCCAAAGCGCACGTAGGCGCCCGCTCACATGTGGCAGCGGCCACAGCGCAACTGCGACGCGCGAAAGCAGCTCACGCCGGAGAAGAACGCCTCGTTCCCGCCGCGCATAAACATTGCCTGGCAATGACGCGTGCGCGTCACGTGCGCCACTCGCAGACCCACGCGGACTCCAGGCGTTGCCGCGCGTTGTGTTGCGCAACACCGCAGGGCGCAGCGAGCCGCTCCACCGACGCTCATCATCATCATCATCATCATCATCCCCCCCACCGACCCTAAATTAGCGGGACCCCGCGTCCGTGCTTAGATCGCCAGCTTCACGCCGACGCAACAGTTCATGCGGCGCCCCTTCTTGCTGCAGCCATTCAAGGTGAGCACCTCGGCCGCGGCTATGACAAGCAGGCGCGGGCTTCGACCCAGCAGCCGCCGTCTCGTTTGACTCGCTCCTTCCGCCTCACGTAGGACTTTTCTCAAGATGCGGCGCGGACGTCTCCAGTCATCCCTCGGGGACGCAGGCGGTTCGCGGGCGCGCGCGCGGGAAGGCGCAAGCTGAGCCGCTTTGCATGTTGCGGGCGGCGACAGGTAAGTGCCGGTGCTGCGGCGCGCGTCACGCGGACACCTGCCCTGAAACGACGTGGCTGGCGCGCGCCCCCAAAAACTTTTTTTTTTTTTTTTAAGTTTTATTTATTTTTGCGGTGGGGTTTAATCGAGGAAACCGAGCCGTCGCGAAATGAGCCGCGTCCTCCGCGCACGCCGTGGGACAGCGCGCAGGGGTCTGGTCCGTCGCCTGGCGCGCAGCTCGCACGAGTCGCTCGGGACTCCTGTGTCGTGGGATGTCGCGCCGGCGTGAGACTCCCAAGCCACGTCCTTAATTGGCACCGCACACGCAGTAACGCAGGAGCAGAGCGCACGCGTTCGCCCGACGTCGGCCAGCGAGGCGACGAGAATGGAAGCGTCGAGTCCACGTGCTTCTGTAATTACCATTTAATTTAAATATGCGAGCTGCGTCTCCTATGGGGTGGAGGTGCGCTCCGGCGCAAAGCCCATTGGTCGGGCGCGGGCGCGAGCGCGCCAATGGTACGCGGCGCAGCGGCAGGGCCCGCCCCCCAGGACACGTTGCCTCGGGAGAAGTTACACGGGGCTGCGCTTCTGGAGCGCGACTGCGGGGCGACGTTGCTGAGTGGGACCGCGCGCATCGGCGCTGTTCGTACGAGTGTAGGAGGACCGCGCTGCACGCATCACAGTGCGGGGCTCTGCGACCGCACACGCCGCTGCGCCCGACTGCAGGACCACGTACATGACCGCGTAGGACTGCGGCACCGCGTTCGATCGGCTCGCACTCCACGCGGGGCTCCCGCACTCCCCTCGGAACAAAGGAGCGCCGTCCGCCTTTTGCTGGTAAGACCGATGGCCCCTCGCTGCCCGCATGACACGGGGTTCCGAGCGCTTTTTCCCGCATTCCGTCGTGCGGGAGGACAGGCGGGCCGAGGAGGAGGGGGGGGGTCGCCGGCTGCCTTTAGTTCTCAAATATAATTTAGGAATGACTGAGAGACGGTGTTGTTCAAATCCACGTGACTCCTCCTCCGATCTGGCTGTGTGGGGTTTCACTGGAATGAATGGTGTGTAAAATATGTTTTTGTTTCTGTGGGTCTGGAAACTGCTGGTCCAGTTGTTGGGCAGACTGGTGGAACACCGGTGTTTTGTTGGCACAATGTGCTGTTTTAGGAGCTTCCTGACCAGAGCCTGTAGCTGCGCTGCTGACACTCATTTGCAGTTCCCAGCCATTGAGGGAGGAGTTCCTTAAAAGCACTGCCACCGTTTTACCTGGCTTGTACATGGCAAGCACAGTAAATGGGCTTCGAGGTGCCAGTGCTCCAGTAAGGACACGAGCTGAAGAGGCTGATGGAATCCAGATGACATCTTAGATACAAACTAGTATATTTCAGTTTATGACCTTGGTGTTTGCGGTTAAACCGTGGTGCAGGTTACGCTGGTGTTGCTCTGCCATTACGTAACACTGACACATGGCTGCCAAGACCCAGTCCTCTTGGTAAACATCAGGACTGCACGATCACCATGGTTCTTTTTCATTTCTTTGAGGATCTTATGTAATGCGCGCTCGCGAAAACACGTAAAAGGTGTTTTATACATTTTAACTGCATAGATCAAGTTCCAGCTGCTGTCGCAAAGTCATCAGATACAAATTCAGAGGATGGCTGAAGGTCTCCGAAATATGGCTCGTCGCGCATTTTTGAAACCGAAAGGCAGCACTATATGAAATTTAAAGCCTGAGTGGTCCCTGTCACTTTTGGATTAAAAAAAAAAACAGGCAATATTCTGGGAAAGAGGAAGGAAGCATCTGAGGTCAAACATGGTGTTACAGCCCAAAATGCGGAGCAATACATTTCTGATCAGGACATGCGCATCATCCTGCCTCTGAAAGTGCGAAAGTGCCTGCTTTTGTAGTGATGTTGCTGCTCAGCGGACTTCTGCTTATATTGAATATCCCAGCACTGTGGTCTCTTTTGTCCACACGCACTGACGCCGCGGAGGTATTATTGTCCGTTCTCCATGGGACATCAGCTGTTGCCGCACATTTTCTTCTGAAGCATATTATGTCCAGCGTAAATTTCCTATCCTCCAGTGGTGCTTTTTCCCCCCTTTTGTTTGTGTGCTGAAAAAAGTCGTAATGGCTGGGCACAAAAAGCAGGCGTTTGACCTGGCGGACAACAGAGCATATTTGTGCCAGAAATGCGGCAAAAAATGTTGGTCTTTAAGCAATAATTTTCCCTTACTTTGCAAGTGCTTTAGCCTCTGCGATGGGGATATTTCAGTTGTCTGTTTACCAACAAGTGTGGCTCTCTGCGGCGCTCTTTCTTTTTTTTTCTCCCCCCCATAATATCAGTGAGCGGAAAAAAGCCCTTCGCCCTTCCCCATAGTAACACAGGCTGCCTGTGAGCAGAGACAAAGAACAAGGGAGTAGTCGCACTCCAGCCAGCGAGATCCAGGTTTCAACAATGAAACATACCAGGCTTTCTTGCCTTTCGGCCTGCCGCTGCTCATTTTATTCAAAAAGCACTCTTTTTGTTCCATTTATCTCCTTTTAAAATTGTGCATTCTACAGCTGCTATGGAGAAAATGCACAATTTCAGGGAAAGTACAGTTTTACAGATGATTATCTTGGGAGTCGAAATGTGTGGACTCGAGCATTTGCGCGCGCACGTGTGTGTGTGTGTGTGTGTGTTGAGCAACTTGCATTTCCATTGCAATCGGAGGCTTTATGATCATTGCTGGTCTTGTGTGCGCTGGCCTTGCTACCCATCTGAGCCCAGGTCACAGTTTTGGCTTGGTCATCGTGGCATTGCCTCCCAGACACCTGTGTCATTTTAAACATTTAAAGATGTTTTAACTTTATATTAAGAATAAAACTAAAATAGTTCTAATTCAACCCTTATTTTACATTAAACACTTTTAGGGGCAATAGGGTTGAGCTCTGTTTCTACCCTGTTTTACAGCTGTGGACTCTGTGAGCCATCAATAAATGAGTGACTGTGCTGTGTAAGGAGTGGAGTGTCTTCATGTCTTCTTTGCCATCGGGTTCTGCCTGTTAGTTCACAGCTGTTGACATCTCAGTGCCTTGCAGACAGAGCCGATATCGGAGAACCTGGGATGCGTCATAATTTAATTCGTCATGTTTGTGACACTATTAAGGCAGTCGGGAAAATAAACATTTTAAATAATTATAATGGAGTGGCCTGTTTTTTTAGTTATGTTTGATGCACTGATCTTAGTTTGATGTAGAAGGTTGTGTAATGTACTGCGTATTACAAAACCTTTTATGTTTTGTAACACCTTTACTTTGTTCATCAGTCTGAATCTAAACATGACAGATCCATTCACACTGCAAAGGTGTGGCAACAGCAGAACAAAGAAAGTAATGTGTTTCTTATTCTAAGCCCTTCTTTCGATGATGCTTGTTTTAGATTTAAACAGTTTTGTAAGTTTTCCTAGAATTTGATGTTGTGTTTAGCTGCTTTTTTGGCCACCCGGACAGACCTGTCTAGTGTTGTGGAGCCAAATATAAATGAACCTTTTCTGTCCTTACAGGTGAGTGATGGTCACAGCTGTGTAGGACCTGCATATGAGGATGTCTGCTTCAGATTGCGATGGTTCCCTTCACTGGCTGTCCACGGGCCACGAGGACAGAGGCAGCTTGTTGGACCAGGGCTGCGAGCAGGCAGCCCTTGGAAGGATATTTCCTTCACCCCGCCGCTGGCCTTATGAAAACCACGGCAGCAGGGCATCGAAGGAGGAGGGGGACAGCGCCCCTTCCAGTAGCACTGAACCCTCTGACAGGGATGGTGATGGCCTTCTCCCCTTGGGGCTGCGTGAGCAGTCAGCGTCCCTGTGTCTCTCCCTCCCACACGGTGTGGTGGGAGAGAAGTCCAGACAGGCCCGCAAGCGGCAGCGAGGCGTGACAGCACCGCACAGCGCACCGGAGTGGACAGATGAGAGGGACAAGCTGTTTGCTCACAAGGTAAGGGCCACTCGGGCTTTCAAGAGTTGAGACCCCATCCTTCTCCGCCTGCCGCCCAGTTCACTTTTTTCTCCTAGAAGATACCAAAATAAAGATATTCAGATTTCCAAAACCGATTTCCTAAAGGAAACATGAGTCACTGTGGAGAGCTGTTTAACAGGATTAAACGTCTAATTCTCTCTCAAAATCAGCTTTAAGCTTTCACTGGCAAAAACCGTGAACGAAGTCAATGTTTGACAGAACACCCTAACCTCTGTTTAACCTGCTGAATCGATGATGTATTCAGGCGAGAGATGGGGCCTGGCGTTTTGCATGGTTTTGTTGCTTTGTGATTTATTCCCATAGTTAAAACTCCAGGCAATAAATTTAAAAAGCCAATATGCAGGGTCATGCACATTTCCAGTATTTCTTTGCGGTCACAGGATGTGATGGTAAGACTGCCTCATGATGAAGTGTAGGAACTGTGATGTCTGACCCAGACTAAGTACCCTGCTGTGGTTTGCAGTGCTCCCAGCTGCAGTGCTACATTCCCCCGCTGTCTTCAATCCTGAACGGCCTACGATCCGGGAGGTACAGGGAACGTAAGTGACTCACCTTCTGCTTCCTCAGCTCATTTGCGGTTCCTCTCCGCGGATCAATAGTGAGCACGCAGGCTGCATGTCATTCGTCGGTAATGGGTGGGGGTAGACTTTCGGTTGAAAGTTCGGCCCTACGGAAAAGACTGACGTGTGTCCTTTCCCTGTTGGGTGTTTCTCTGGGGGTGGCACCATTACTGGTGGAGACGGTTGTAGATTTGAGTTGTATGAAACGGGGAGTTGACATTAACATCCTAATACAACCCCTCCCATTGTTATGACATTGGCTCACTACTTTACAGACCAAACATGTTTCCAGCACGGCTGATTTACACTTAACAGGAATTGACACTGCAGGTTCTCAGATGCCTGACGCAATCCGCTGCATCATCGTAATGGGAAGTGTCTCACGATGTTATCACCGTGCCTTCTGACCGATCTCTGTTCCAGTTATTCAGGGAGACAAATCTCATGCGAACTCGTGTTTCCTCTGGGATATAGCGATGTTAGGGGGGTAAATGTGATGAGAATCTGCTGTTCCTGCAGTACAAGGACTACACTTGCTTCCTTCCTTCACACAGCAAGTTCACCGTCCCAATACCACCTTCTCGTTTCAGGTCTCAGCACCTTCCAGGAGAGTGTTGCTATGGACAGGATCCAAAGAATAATGGGTGTTCTTCAGAACCGCTGCGCAGGGTAAATATCCTTTCGTCTCCTATCTTGATTGGCCCATGAATGGCCACACCCCGTTGTTTTACCTGCGCATGAACTGCAGCACCTGGATGGAAGTAGTGGGGTGAGTGTGGCTTGTGGCCATTTGACCACCAAGTTGTCGAACTGGCTAGCAGCCCTCCTACAGACCTCTTTTTTTGAGTTTCAATGCTGGCCTGTGTGTCTGACACCCTGTGGTCATGCACAGCAGGCTCCGGAGGCCTGTGTGGTGGGGGAGCAATACAATTTAAGTACTGCAGATGCGACGCAAACACATGGCAGCCAGCATGGAGCCCAGCAAGAGGCTGCACTGCTGACACACTCTGAAATATTTAATACAGACACTGCAGTGGGGTGGACAGTGCCAGGCCAGGCTGTTTAAAAATGGATTGAGCCCCCCTCTGAGAATACCCTCGCTTTGTATCGATTGGTCCTCCTTGAGCCTGGCAAAATAATAGGGTGTGACATGACCCTTCAGGAGGGCCATTCAGCTCCCCGAATGACCCTTCACAAAGGAGCACATGGTTACAAGAGATTTCAACAAAAGAAGGAAATCATAGTTGTGTGGATCATCTGAAACAGAACCGGGAGCTGAAGTTAAGTTATTGAAGCCAGGAGATGACATAAGGCGTCTCCTCGGAGTGGAGGTTGTCAGTGTCCCGCTGTTGGACCAGTCCTAATTTAGCTGTTCCCGGGAGCCGAGCTGCCGCAGGTCTTCTATGCCCACCAGCTGCCCGATGCGTGGGGGGAGGCCCCCTCCTTGTGGGGTGGTGCCGACCGCAGCAACCCAAATCCACACTTTTAATGGAAGGATGAAATTAACTTCATCCTCAGTTAATGTGCACAATCTATCAGTGAAAGCGAGCACATGCTGGGGGCACAGCAGGTGGCTGCTTTTCGAGTGATGCACGCTAATTCCAATTAACCATCTGTCTTGGAGTAATTGGAATTAATAGGCATTACAGATAAGTTTGGTGATGAGATCCCACCTAATGGACCTTTGGAAGGTTGTCTGGCTCTGTCTTCTTGAACTGGTTTCTCCCACTTGCACTTTCTGGAGGACCAGACTACAGTCATCAAAATGAGTACACTGTCAGTTACTTTTGGATCTTTGGTTTCCCTCTGGGGAAGACCCGCGTGTGAAAATTGGCAGGTTTATGTTAAAAATGTGTTTCTGAGACGTTGCACAAGGGAGATTTCATGTAAAGTTGTGATTGATTGTTTCCCACACTTTTGTGTCATCGCAGTGAACGATATGTTAGCATCATTCTGAAGGTGGAGGAGATGCTGAAGAGCTGGTTCCCTGACATAAAGCCCAGGGTGCAGGATGCTATGGAGCAGGACGGGATGTCACCCTCTAAGAAGCAGAAGGTAATTTCGTGTGCATATTACTCAAAATCAGGTTGTGAATGAAAGAACAGAACGTAGATAATTCTCCAGCTTCAAGGCTGTGGAGGTAGAGAACAGCAGAGGATGGGATGCATTTTTGCTGTTGCAGTTTATGGCAGTCATGTAGTATTTGGCATCTTGGTAATTTGGGGGGGAAAAAACAGCATTTTGCGAGGAGTCCTTGACTAGAGGAGAACGTTACCCATTTGAGAGACATGCACAAGTTGGGTAGCTTTTTCAGCATATAAAATTTCACACACGGACCCTTGATGATGATAAAGAAATTGACTCCTAGTTACATGTATTATTTCTTTATATATTTATTCAGATTTGTGGTGGTTTGCATTAAAGGTCGTAAAGGAGCAAGGTCTGAACTGCTTCTGTTCTGGTCTCCAGCGCATTACCACGGCTCAACCCGTTATGGCGGCAAACCCAGTGCCTCCCAGTGCTTTCCCTCCCAGTTCCACTGAGACGGCACTGCCGGGCGCCTACTCAGCCACGCACACCAAGTGGCTCCACACGTCCCCCATATGTTCGCCCACGGTGGAGCTCACACTGGGACGACTTCCACCCTGCGACAAGGACGTGACGCAAGACAATGCCGTCTCATCCAGCACAGATGCCAAGCCCATGTCGCTGGCTGCACGTCCTCCCCCGGGCAAGATCAACGCTCCCTGTTTGGAGAGACTGCTGAAGTCCACCGAGAGCATCATCACATGTAGATCCGCAAGGGGCTCCAAGGACAGCAGCTGTTCATAATGTGGAGGGACTGATTGCACCAGGGAGGTGGGCTGCTGCACGGCCGGAGCCCAGTAGTTCTGGGCAGCCCTTGTGCAGTATACAATTGGTATACAATTACATGGTGAAATTCAGAGGATGACCCTGAATGCCTATTACCATGTCTACATGACTTCCTTTAACAGTTGTTTTGGTTGCTCCTACTTTGGACCTGTGTGTGTGTGTGTGTGTGTGTGTGTGTGTGTGTGTGTGTGTGTGTGTGAGAGTAGATATGAGTCTTGCATCCTGAGTCATGTGTTAAAGCAATGCTGACCATGACATCAGGTACCATGGCTACAAGTTGTGATGTATGTAACATAGTAAAGGAATGGAACTTTTTTATTTTTTTTTATTTTTTTTTGGAGGGGGGAGCAACTTAAATTATTCAAACATTTATGTCAAGGATATCCTTATAGTTGTGCAAATGTTTTTGAAACGCATTTCTGAAAATCTCTTACAAGTTTGAATGATGTGACTGTTACTTCTTCATGAATTTTCTTTTTACATTTTGATGCAACAATTCTACCTCAGGCTGACGCCCAAGTCAAGATGAAACACAAAGAGCGACCATCTCAGCAGCCCATGGCGAGCCAAACTACCTGTCTCGTGGCGCTTGTCCGAGTCGTCTTGTTCAAACAAGATGATCGCACCGAGGTGATTCTTGACCCTTGACTGGAGTCATCAAACTGAATGTGAACTACGCATTTCTTTTGTATTTATTGTTTCCCTTGGTGGAAGGCAGACAGTGCCTATCAACTGTGCCTGTACGCTGGTTAGATCCACGATCAACATGTAGAACATAGTCCCCCAGAGGGTTATATCAAGGAATTCAAACTCCTGCAATTTCCTGTATCGAGTAAATTATTAAACTCTAGCCAACTGCATTCTGTGGTCAAGTGTAAGTTTCCATCAACCGAGCTGGAAAATATCTAAGATGAGCAGAGGGGATATTATTAATTAATTATCTTTGTGTATATTTTGAATAATGTTAATTTACTCTATGAAGTGGCCTTTTATTTTATACTTTGGAAATAAATGTGGTTATATTGTTTGGTGTAAACATGTGTTTTGTTTATTGAAGGCTTCCAACACCTGTCTTCACCTACATTTTGCTTTTGTGTTTACAAAATTGGCTAAAGACATCCAGAAGAAAAGCAACAAGAAATTAGAACCGAAGCATTTATTGAGTTGTTTTGCATTAGGAAACTCTGCATTGGCAATTCAAAATTAAAACAAAATAAATACGAATATTTATGTAAAACTTTCCCCCCAATGAAACATTATACACAATATACAACAGTTTTTCCTTTTATTTTTTTCATTGTACTTGATATTCTAAGCACATTTTCAAACAAAACAAATCTTCATGCAAACTTAAAAGAACCCTGAAAATAGGATGAAGAAAGGAAAAATACTCAATGCACTGCTTGTGATGATTAAACTTCTAATAAATCACAAGGTAAAATAAAAACACTCAAAAGTGATTACGGCTGCAAGTACATTGAATACTTAAAAAGTGGCCATTTTTGTAAATGCCTTTTTTGCTCTAGAGTTCCTACTTGTAAGTGATGAGCCAGTGCGAGGGCAGTATTCTGACCTCCACCCTTCTGCAGAAAGAATCGGGGTTTAGTGGGGAGTGGGATTTGATCGTGTTGTTTCATGCCATCAGTAGTCTGTGTCTGAGCCCTCTGCGTTGTCCACGTTGCGGGAGAGCATGTAGTTGTCCATGTCGATAGAGCGGCAGTTGTTGATAGCGTAGCGTAGACGCTCTGCCATGACCGATTGGCTGGAGTAAGGAGGGAGGCGCAGCTGGAAGAAGCAGGTCTGAGAAGTGGGGAGGCTGTCGTAAGGCTGTGGGTAACAGAAGAAGGCATGCAGACAGTATGTTACTCAGAGAAGTGTGTGCTACAGAATGGATCCTATTTGTGGCTCTGCGCAGTCAACAGCCACTGAAGAACCCACTCTCGTCACAGGTGAAGGATGCTGTACAAATGCAACTCCCTTCTTACCCTGTCAACCTTCATGATCTGGAACCTCTGGGAAATGTCAGCAGTGTTGGCGGGCAGGCGGGACCGCCCAGACACAAAACGCATGAAGAGCACTCGCTCCTCGTTGGAGAACTCCTCCAGGGTCTGCCAGAACCACTGGACCAGCTGGTGCTGCTCGTCAACCTCACGGTATCGGACCACCTTCTTCAGAACATCCACAGAGATCTCGGGCATCCCACAAACCATTTGCTCCAGTTGCTTGGCTGTGAGCAGGGACAGCAAAGGCACGGGCACAATCCAGGACATGCCCTCTCGCACCGCGGCCACCTATGGGGAGATTGGAGCGGTCGGTGGCAATTTCAGTTCTGTCCCGTGGAAATGTATGCATCACTGCTTTCTGACCCGGATACAAACAGACATCTGACAAAGTATGTACTAGGTGTTTCAGCACGAATGTCAGCCACAGGAAATCACGGATGGTGTACAAATGGAGGAGATTACTTCTCTGAGCACTGCATTATCACAAAGAATCAGAGACACAGTCATAAAAATCAAGGCCCTGGGGGCTTCAGAGCACCTTACCTGGCGATCCATTTCATGGAGCCTATACTCAATGGCGCGGTCCACATACTCCTTCCTGTTGGAGAAGGTGAGGGGGATGCTGTTTCCTCCCGGGATTATGGGCACCATCTTCCCGTCGGCACTCTGGCCCACGAAGGAGTCGAGAGGAATCATCTGTGAGGCAGGAATCCAGGTCAGCAATCAAACAGGCAGCCCCTCGCGACAACATGATAGATAATCCATTCACATGGAAACAAGGTCTGCAGAAGTATGTCACGGAAATCCAAGTAGTGTCCCACCCCGTGCTAGTCATGTTCCTGGTAAAAGGGAAGTTGCCTCGACCACAGCAGAACAATGGGCTCTTTTGGTGCTTTAAATACGCCACATTTCCCAAAACTTGCAAAGAGTTAGTGTTACTAAGAAAAACGGACACTTGGGAAATTACTTGTGCATTAATGGTAAACACTGTTGCTGAAAGGTGCAGTGATCAGACGTAAGATGCTAAGTAATAACAAGTTAAAACTTGGAGCAGGACAACAGAAAACCAGATGAAACTAGCCATCCCTATTGAAAGAAGCAATAAACTCAACCTGTTTCTGCCTTGTTCTCAACATGTGGACAAGGGCGGTCACCTTATTGCCCTGGGAGTGCTTCCAAGCCTTGACAGGATGTGCTGTATCAACAGAGTTCACATTTCGGCCTTTACGGTGCATAGTTGTGCAAGAATGTTTGTGTAATGGCTGTGTTAACAAATGTACTCCTTTCCCGTAAACTCATCTCCAAAGGCCAGCAGCCGTTGTGATGATGTAACTGGCTGTGATGAGTAGCAACTAGGAACAGCACGTGCTTCTTCAGTACCTCATGGAAATTTTCCTCAGTAATCCCGCTGTCTTCAATGTGAAGAATGCTGTTGAGGGTCTGGACATAGAGTAGGTCCACTTCCTCCAGGTCCTCCAGAAGCAAAGGGATACAACAAAGCTGCTTCCACACCATGGGCGCCAGATGAAGATCTAGAGGCTTCTTGGTGCGGATAGCGACCCCCATTAGGATGCCCAGAAACTTGAACTGCAGGAGGTGCTCATCAAGGCAAGCAGAGGGGTTGAACAGGAACCTGTAAGGTACAGGAGCATCCTCTTGAGTTATTGAGGAACTAACCAGACAACAGAGTGAAGGCTTCCAGGCAGGTGTATGTATTACGTGTGTGTCTATGTCTCCTGTAACAAGAAAAGATGTATGTGCACCAAAACCAAAAATATTTAGTTGTGCAGCAAAGTATGTGAGGAGAAGGAACACTGACAGAAACCAGCAGAAGTGCAAATATTTTTGGCAGGATGTTAAAATAAAAAAGGCTGCTCCACACACAACTGTTATAGAGACAGTACAATTACTAAACAGTAAGGTGACTGTTCAAAGTAAATCATAAGGGTTAAACAAACTGAACAGCACCCATGTTGTTCATGTGCTACTTTGTCCTAAATCTCCTCAGTGATATCAAGGTCTAGGTGTACCTGATAATGTTTGTTTGCTCATTAGAGAATGTGGCAATTTCAAGTCATAACTCTCAATGGACTTTGTGCAAGCGTATGAGGAAGGAACTGCTCACCTGTCTCTGTTGTAGCCCACTTCAGCGGTTGCATTAGGGGAGGGAATGAGCAGGTCTACAACTCCCGTCTCCAGCTCCTGCATGTGAGAGACAACACAGTAGAAGCATATTTAATTCGAAAAGGCCTTATTATTTAGTTGTGGAAATTTGTGTATTAGAATGAGAAATTTCATTTCAGGTAAAACACTCTGAGGGTAACTGGAACAATTTAAAATATACTGGTTATATATTTTGCATATGCACACACAAATATGTACAAATATTTCTATATCCATAACACTTGATCTCTGTCTGTTCTTTACACACAGCTTTGTTTTTAAAGCCACAGATGTGAAATTTGGAACCGTGGTATTTCTCAGTGAGGTTATTATGGGATCAGGCTCATTAAACACCAAAACAGTCATTTAGTATCTGGAAAATTTCTATTTTGGTCTTTTAAACAAGGGTTAAAAACATATAGTTGTGTCACATGCAGGACGCAGTTACATCATACTGCGTATACAATGCTGACCGAATGGCATGAGAACACAAAACAACAAAAGGCAGTTCAGCTGCTAAATGTAATAATTTAATGGCTATATGTTTGGTGATATACAATTTATTATTGCTGTATGTGCCGAACACCACATATACGTCACATATACGTGTTTTCCACATCAAAACAGAATGGTGACAGGGAGACTGGGGCAGTTCTACTGGAGGAAGAACCTGAACTGGTGAGAGGCAAGGGTGGTAAGAAAGAAGGCAAAACAGAGGGATTGGGGGCAGTAGCAGATACTTGGAAGTAAATTGCCAGACTACCAAGAGGGAGAAGTGACCTGGGGGGGGGGTGCCATTTGGAAAAACAAAGAAGGACAAGAAGGACAAATTAATAGGAAATTATACACGGAACACACATGGTGCTACAATCATTAGTGACATAAGCCTAATAAAGTTGTGATATTTAATTAAATTTAATTTATTTGGTGATATTTTTACACAGTGTAACTCATGTAAAATAAAGGGCCAAAGCTAACGAAAAAGTCACTCAAAATCATTGAAAACGATTAGTAGTATATTTTTGCTACACTCCGATCCAAATAATCTAGTATCATCTGAAATGTTGAATAATTCAGTGGAGAAACTTGTGTTGAAAACAACAACAGGTAGAGTTGAGTACAACAACAGGCATCTGCTGCAATTGACCGTACCTGGCACATTTCTGTTATGGTGTCATCGAACACACCGCCAGCATCATCTGCCCCCTCACCCACCAGCTTCACCTTCCAGGCACGAGAAGGCAGCCGCAGGTCTGAGGCATTGAGCTTCACCACCTGCCGGGCGATCTGCACAAAGATGGGCTTGCACTTCCGTCCTCTGGAGGACAGAATAGGAAAAATTCAGAAATGAGCAGCATGGCAGCTTAGCAGAAACGGGTCGGTAAGGGACATGTAACACTGACCGAGTAGATATCCTCTTGACTGTGATCTGTGGGCCATAATTCTTGCCCTGTACCATGGTTTTACCGATGGAGCGGACCATGGGCAGGGTGTAGACACGGGGCGCCAACAGGGGTCTCAGCTGTCCCTGGACAATGCCCCAGGTGCCTACATTGTAATGTGAGTTGCAGCTCTGCAATGCAAAATTTTAGTTTGGACCTCACATCTTTCAGAATGACTTTACACATAAGCCACAGAAGGTATGTATTGTGATGATTGGTTTACATCTTAATTTAGTAAGTGCATTTGTGCACTTATTTGTTCTGAACTACTTTTTGCCACACCACATCCCTAGAGTTCTTTGTCTGCTCTGTGGGGATCATGAACCAACATGCATCGAGGGATGTGAAGCAAATATGGCAGTTCTGCTCTCACCTGGTTGTTGGGACTGAGGTTGAGGAGACGCCACGATGAGTACATGAGGTCTGAGAAATGATAGAGCAGACGAAGCCTGGCGCGGACCGCATCCATGCTGACCTCTTTCAAGGTGCTGTACTGAGGGGGTACAGCCACAGGGAGACCTAGCTGCAGGGGCACAGAGGAGCCTATAGACATGGAAAAAAGTACATCCCACCCATGTTATTCATTCACCTTTTTCCTTCTTTCTTGCACTCAAACAGAACAACATACACCTCAGTGGGACTTGGCTTAACTTGTTAAAAGCATCTAAGCAAATAACCAGAAAGGCAATTTACTGTAAAAAGGCCAACTCTTCACTACTTTAAAAGGAGTACATTGATAAATCGGCTTTTAGGTTTACAATGACTGTGCAGAGGCAGTGGTTGACTGAACCAGTTGATCATTCTGAACTATGGAGCTGGATCTTGATTTTTAAGCTGGTGTCCTGTGTGTGGCAGTGACTCTAGCAGGAAGTATGTACAAAGCTCTTGAATTATCTATCAGCCCTATGGAACATGACCGCAATCATGAAAGTGAAGGCTACCAGGGGCTCTAGGAGGGACAGGCGGGGCAGTCCAAGCCGCACTATGACAGCGGCCAGCAGAGATCTGGTGGATGTTCTTTCCCTGAAGCGCAGTCACCAGAGTGGGCTCACGCACATGGTTGGTGTGCCCCAGTCCCAGCTGTATGGTACACAAAAATTAACATCATGACCACTCAACACACACACACACACACACACACACACACACACACACACACACACAAAGAAAACACAGTTGAAGCTGCAAATACCACCCTTACATTTACTGCTTTTCATATATCAAAATGCTAGAGCACAAAAAGAAAAAATTAACATCTTCCTTTTCAAAGATTGTTTCCCTGCCTTAATTAAAACAATGTGAGATCAAATGGAACTGTGGTTAGAATAAATCACAGCATGCAGCTGCAGTCCTGTCCAACTGTCTGACAAATTTAATCGAGCATCAGTCTCGACTACAACTTCTTAAAAAATCGATACCAAATAGGAAAGGCAATGGGGCAAATCAGCAACTTTTGTGATCCATCTTTGGAATGGCACATTTACAACAGTAGATTAAAACACATTTACAACAGTTAGCAGCTCTGCAATAACAATAAAATCATATGATTATGAAAGACTCACGGCTTACTTAGAAAATTTTAATAACCTTTACCTGGGCCTTTTCAACATCAGAAATAATTTGGAATATTAGGCAGCTTACCTCTACAATAGCTCATTATCACTGACTTACAGCAAGTAATTCATTCACACATTTGAAAGATAATGACATCATTTGTTATAAAAGACCTGGCACAACTGTTAATTGAGGGACCTGTGGACTTTTTCTTCTGTAGACAAAAATATCTCCTTTCTCTTCAGTGAGAAGCTGGGTCATCATGACAATTAAACCTTTTACATCACAACTCGCTTTCAAGTTCTCCAGTCTCATTACATTCCTCTTTTGTGTTCTTAGCACTACTTTCTGTTTCATACAAAGCTTCTAAACCAGAACCCATTGTGCCTTAAAATGCTACATTTACTCCACTCATTCTGTTGGTTTTATAGTAATTTATCTGCTGCTGGATAAGGACTGACACTATACAACTGGACCATTACAAATTCTGTCTGGTAGGTGGTACTATGTATCCTGAAAGAAAGATGTAGATATTCTAGGGTGAGAAATGGAAGAGCATAATGGTAGACACGCAAAGAAGGAAAGTCAAAGAAAAGGTAGACGAAGTAACATATGTAGAGGCACATGAAGTGACAGATATAGAGAAATATATAGTGACAGAAAGGCAGAAGTAGTGACAGAGAAAGTCACAGAGAGGTAGATGAAGTGACAGATGGAGAGGTAGATGAATAGGCAGATGGAGATGTAGAAGAGGGAGTTAAAGTAACAGATGAAAAGTATATGAAGAGAAGGAAGTAAGATAAAGAAGCAGATGGTAAGGTACAAGAAGGGAAGCTGAAGAAGAAGATAAAGTGATAGATATTTGAAGAGGCAGATGGGAAGACAGACGATGAAGAAGAGGTAGATGAAATGACAGTCAGGAGTAACAGTTGGACAGGTAGATGATGTGACATCTGAAAGGACATGTGGCACCACAGTGACACCTCACCTGGCCCTCAGAGTTGCTACCCCAGGAATAAACATCCCCTGTGGAGGACAGAGCCAATGTGTGCTCTGCCCCGACTGCGATGTCTTCGATGAAGATTCCCGAGAGGGCAGGAGCCTGCTGGGGTCTGTTGTGATTCCGTGCTCTTCCTTCAGGTAGGCCAATCAGGCGGTCTGAAAATAACCATTGAGGTTGCTATTACCAAGGCTTTCTAAACATGCACAGATCAAATACAGTAGTCACTAGACCCAGGTGTCATACCTTGTCCAAATGTGTAGACGTTTCCATCCTTTGTCAGAGCAACGGAGAATTGGGTACCACAACAGACTTTTTTGATTCCAATACCACAGAGGACGTCCACTTTCTATAAGCCATAAAACACACGCAACGCTTAAAAAAGTATGTTCATAGCATTTCATAACAGCTCCTTGCAGCCAGCAATGAATAATATACCTGAGGTGATGACTTTGCTGTTGAATTTCCCAACCCAAGCTTTCCATAGTCTCCATCCCCAAATGCCCACACCATCATTCCATCAGCAGAAACTGCTAGAGTGTGATTTAGACCACAGGCCACCTGAGAATGTAAGTACAGAATCATATTCAACAACTCTAGCCAATAAACATGCGATCCTGATACTGCAATTATTTCAATGTTGTAGTGACATGTAAACTCAAAGGAATGGCATATTTCAGGGAATAAAATTGAGACACAGACAATTTATTTTCAGTGCTGTGAAACCAGTATAATGTAACTTCTTCCTCAACTCAGCAACTAAACCGAACATTCCACAGAAAGGTAGGTAAATGAAGAGCATGGTAGTTCTGTTATACCTGTCCCACTTGGTAACCTTCAAGGGCTGTGACCCTTTCTGGAAGTTTCTTGTTGGACGTATTTCCAAGGCCCAAGCGTCCATAGTCACCATTGCCAAAAGAGAAAAGTTTCCCGTCTGCAGTAACCACAGCCGAATGCTTGAACCCACAGGACATCTGAAAATCCAGCAATGTTATTTGTATCTTTTCAGTCAAATCCAACTGTTCCTAAGTTAATGTATATCAATGAGAGGTACAGTTTTCTTTTTTCCACATGATAAAACCCAACAGAAAACGTAAAACAGAAACAAAACAGTAAAAGATAGAATAGTACAAACAGAGCATTGGACGTTTGTATAGAAACAACGTGCAAGGGCAGCATGACTACTTTTATACCTGCACCACTTCTTCCCCCTGCAGGGCCTCTATCTGCCGTGGACGGCGCTGGCGGTCACTGTTCCCATGGCCCAGCTTGCCATAATCCCCATCTCCCCAGCTGAACACCTCACCACTCTCTGTCAATGCCATGGAGTGACCATCTGAGCCACATGAGGTCACTAGCTGAGTCACCACAAAACCTGAGGCAGAGACATTACAGAGGGCAAAGTCAGACAAATGTCAATTATGTCATACATGGAAAACATACTCATATACATACTTTTTACAGGACAATTTGCAAAAGCCTTTCAGAAAACTGATATTTATTTTCAGTTGATGAAGTGTGAATATATAAAGTTGCAGAGAACCAAAATGTCACTAGTAGTCCAATGGTCATTTGACATTTTGGTGTTTATTACTGACATAGTAATGTTTTCACTATGTGCATAAAATTGTAGTGATTAACCACTAGAAGACTTACATGTACTCATTCTGATCTGCAGCTATTATGTAGTTTTTCGATTTGATTAACTGACATTGCCAGCTATGGATGTTTTATTTGTTGTAAGCAGAAACTATCCTTCCAAAATTCATAGCTGTATATTAGGTTTCTTTGACTACTGAGCCACACTGTTCAAACCTGCTTGTAATTTTTCCATTTTACTCTTTTTCAACTGATTTAAATGACAAATTAAATGACAACTAAACATTTAGTAATCCAATTTGAGGAAAAACTTCTGTACTGTACTGTTCTGAAAAGTTTCTAACCCACTTCCTTTATAGACATCCCAAATTCTGCATCATGAGCCTTATGTATATCTGAGCAAACAGTGTGTGAACAGATCTTATTTATTTGTGTTCAAATAAGTATTTACTTAAAATGACCACAGTTGATTTGTATTTATGATTTTTATAAAATAAAGCTGCACCTCATGTCATGAACATCTGAGTAATACATTTTTAAATGCGAACATTACTAACTTTATTTTTAATTGGATTTACTACTTTAAGATATTCCTGTGTTAGAGAGTGGAAGTAGAAGTTCTATGTATCACTAATAGAGCTGTGGGGAGAAGAGAAGAAGGTGCAACTTATCAGAGCTACACAGGTGAAATGTTATCTGGTGAATTTTTGTTTATCATAGCAATACCTTTTACAGAACGTACCCACAGAATATAAATGCATATCTGTCATTATACTTTTTGATGATTAGGTTGAAGTTACCAGGTTCTGCAAAACATATTCCTGTGATTAATCAATTTTTTCTTGGTTGCCAGTAAAATTCAGGTCAGACTTTAAGGTGAAAAGCTTAGTAATTCATTCTCCCCTTTTACAATGCAACTCACCATCCTTTCTCTACTCCACTGTTTAATTCTCCTAAAGTGCAGAATGTAACACAGTGACTAGAAGATGATAAACATTATGTGGTTTTTTTACTTGGTTTTCATTTTAAGGTACACTTAAATTTAATGCTTCTTCATGTTAATAAAGATGGCAAAATAAACTGGAATTCCATTCATGTTGTCTCCTGTATCATGCCTAATGTTGCAAGTACAGAGGTACACAGAGTCCCTGCATTGTATGAGCTGCTGATAAACAAAAATTTAACAATGAATTAAATGAGTTAAATTTACTGTAGCCTTTTCTATGTTTTGAAGAGAAGCTAATCCATGAATAATCAACAGATTAAGCTGTATTAATCCATTCAGAACAGAATAGAGCAGACACATAAAGAGTTGAGTCTGAACACTGGCACACTAGAGCGGTCCAGTGAACTTGATTCAAAGTACTTAACTTTACAAGGATATTTTATATTTATAACAGAAAAACCATCAGCAACTAAGAGTCTATGAAATTAGTGCACAATATAGACAGAATTCTGTATATGAAAGATTTTTTCCAGAACACCATAGTCACCGTTCTCGGTAACCAGTGGGCAAATGCTTGAACACACAGAACATCTGAAAATTCAGAAACATTTCCTCGTAGACATAATGCACTGACCAGCAGAGATACTTGTGAATGACGACTGACCCATATACTAACACACTTGCCAAGCTCTTACCCTGTAGAGCGGAGATGACTGTGAGCACGTGCAGGTCATCAGAATTACCCTGGCCCAGGCGACCATAGCTACCCTCTCCACAGGCCAGCACTGTTCCATTGGCCTGGATCACAAAGGTACAGTTCTGCCCACAGACCACCTGCAGCAGGAGAGATGGAAGTCCTCACACAGTGAAAAACACAGCATGGTATGACCTGCATTGACATACATATAAAGTATCTTTCTAAGAATAGAAGCACACAGTTTTAGTACAAAGCAATGGCTGGTATGAATAATGAAAAGGGCCTCGAGAAGCTAATTTCCAGAAAGTGATCATCAGACTAAAATACGGCCAAATGATCATCAAGATAAATTGAGCAGATTACATGCATTATTTATGGTCCACAGGTTTGGTTCCTAAGGGAAATACTATTTAGGGTCATTATATACTTTTGTGGCTTGATTCGTAACAACCATAAAGTGTTAATAAAAGGACTAGTGCTCCAAAGGGGAGCCAACATTCTAACCTTCAGTCTTATCTTATCCTAACCTGTTAACACCACGGCAGCCCCACAGTCAGACCTACACCAAACCTATCTAGGCACTATGCAGTGGTTTACATCTCCTTAGTCTACAAAGTCAATGCTGTCAAAGTTAGCCAACTAGTTAGCCTGGTTTTATATGATTTGCTAAGCTGGAGCAACTTAAACAGATCATTTTAAGTAACTTATTTTAAGATGTTTCCAGACAAAACCATTTCAAAACTTAATCAAAAACAGCTTCTATCTAGAAGAAAAAGATCTACCCTGTTACCTGCTGAGCCTGTGAGAAGGAGGCAGCTG
The DNA here is from genome assembly GCA_018136845.1 of Heterotis niloticus. Taxonomy (NCBI): domain Eukaryota; kingdom Metazoa; phylum Chordata; class Actinopteri; order Osteoglossiformes; family Osteoglossidae; genus Heterotis; species Heterotis niloticus. The sequence continues at coordinate 16,552,812 of CM030904.1, read as the reverse complement.
TGGTTGGCACCAGGATATTCCTCCCAGCCTCAGCTAGCTGTCCATGACGCCCGGCCCCCCATAGGAACACATCACATTTCCCACCCAGATGCCAGTCCTGCCAAAACATCACCCATACAATACAGCTAGCAAAAACAATTTTAAGAAATCTGTGATGTAGAAATCACATTTTCATCAACTGCACACTGGGTGCTTATGCTCCAAATTCAAGTCAGTGATTTGAATACTTCAAGACTTTTTTATATACATCACTGTCATCACTTAAGCGTTTTCTAACAGTGAAGACAGCTATTAGTTAATACAATGCATTCAAACAGGAGTGTTGGGACCACCTTAATTCAACCTGCTTCCAGTTTTTCCAGCTAATGCATTGCACATGTTTAAGGGATGAAAAAGTGAACAGCTGCTACTGAATAAGGACATGGTGTTTTTATTTTCAGTCATTTAAAATGTGTTTTAATTTTAGTTTAGCTTAATGTTAATATGTTCACCTAAAAAGTCTAAAAGAATGTATAAAAAAGTATTTTTATATATTCTAGCAATATCTCAGATTTTTACAGAATATTATGTGCAAAATCTAGGAGTTTTTACATTATTATCCTTAGATTGTATAAATAAAATGAATAAAACTGTCACAACCAGAAGTTGAGAAATATTGGATATGTTTATGGAATGACTCGTTCAAATACTGCAATAGATTAGGAAGCTATGGGAATGTTGGAATTTTTACATTATTTCTAATGCAAAAATAATTTTTATTTTAATGTTGTTTCAATTAATACATTTATACAAGTCTTTCAGAGTATTTTTATACACAAAGTTGCCAGTTCGTGAGGCACACTTCCGACCCTCACACAAATGATACATTCCAACAAGTCATAAATCAAAAACTGTGGTGTGTATGTGGTATAAATCATGCAGACCAATATTAACTCTTAACATTAGTTAGTGTTTGAGTATTAGAATGGACAAAACGAGTGACCTTACTGACTCAGAACATGACATGATAGTTGACACCCTGTGTACCCATTTCTAGCATCTCCCAAATGGCTGTCATCCTGGGTTTTTCACCCTAGGTTTTTACAACCATTTCCAGATTTACTAAGACTTGTGCAGACTGAAGAATATCTGAATGGCACAGTGTATCTGAACATTGTTGCTGACCGAGTTGATCTTTTCATGACTTTAATTAAAAAAGTTTATCCACACTTGAATGGGCACTCTCAGCATGATAATACACCATGCATGTCACAAGGCACGTATTGTCACCAAATGGTTCCAAGAACATGACAGTGTTTTTATTGCTTCAGTGGCCTGCACAGTCCCCCGGGTCTCAACTTTATTGAGCATCTCTGGAATGAGGCGGAAAGTCCTGTTCACAAGACTGTGCAACCATCCAATTTGCAACTAGGCAACGCAATCATTTCCACATGGTACAACATTCCTACACAATGTATCCAACATATTGTAGAATACATTCCCAGGCAAACTCATACTGATCAGAAAGCACAACATACTATATTATAGCTTTATTTGAATTTTTGCAGAACCTAACAAATAAATTGTGGGATATTTGAATTATTAAACTTTCAGTGATTATGCCTTAGTTGTAAAAGTGACTATGAGTTTACATGCAAAACAAATTACAGACTTCTGGTTCCAGTTGTGTTTGTAAGTTTAGGAGCTTGTGTATGGCTAAATGTCACAACTTAAGGTATCCTACCTCAGGTTTGGAGGTGGCCCAAGACATAATCTGCTCATCCATTCCAGATATCCATTTACTGTTGTCCTGTAAAAACATATTCGTCACGTGTTTCTACAACAGTAATGCAGACATCAGCAATAACCAGTCCTCCTCTGTTCCTCACAATAACTAAATATAATCAATTAGCATAACACCCAAACAATCACCAGACCAGGACCTTCCCATCCCTTACCATAAGCAATGCAAGCTCTTCCCTTGGCACTGGCTCCAGGTCTGGCACTGCAAAGAACTCCGGGAAGGCAGTGCCACGGGCTAGGGCCTCTGCAGCTTTGACTGTGGTGGAGAAGCAGTCAAGCCAGGCCCATTCACTAGGGTTCCAAGCACTTTGGTCCAGCAGGCAGTGAGCCAGGTGGGGAGGGAGTGGGGGTTTGCACAGCAGTTGTTCCAGCTGGAGGCCCACAGCCAAGGATGCCAAGCACTGCATGTAGGGACTGTGGACAAGTTGCTCACCACAGACTACCTGGGGCTACAGAGAAATGGAGAGACGACTCTACCTTATTTTAATAATGAGCAGTGTAGATCTATGTTGCAAAAAGGAAATAAGTATATAAAAAATGTAAATGCGTTCAGACACTATGCGGGACAAGGAGTGGCACAGCAGAAATACAACATTAACTGTTAACGTAAAATGAAAAAGAGAAACTAAATTGAAAAACAATACTTCAAATAATAATATTCAACGGGAAAACAAATAAATAAGTTTTGACAATTTACACACAAATGTTTATGTAAATTAAAACTTTTCAAATCCAATTAATTAAAATGAAAACTAAAAATTTCTTTTTGAATCAGGGCTTTCTTTTGCATAAAATATATATGCAAATTAAAACAAATTTAAACATTTTTTTCGAATCAGCACATTCCATCGCCCACTACTCATTTGCATTGTGTTACTGATTGCTTTTCCACTCAGGGGCTCAGAGTGGCATGCCATTGTGCTTATAAGTGACACTTTATTTGATCACTAACTGAACATTTTTCAAAATCCCATTGGTCAGTAGCCAACATTAGAACCACATCTATGGAACTTGAAACAAAAACATTTTGATCTTACATTTGCTCCTGTCAAGGAATTCAAGAGCTAAAACGTTCGAAACAAACATTCCCCTTTATTGGATACGTTTCATCACAGCAGATGCCTGGGAGAGCAGTCACATCTTACAGCATGTGTGTGTCTTTCTCAATAAACTGGTAGGTGCTCTGATACTTATAGTAGAATCACATAGGTGAAAAAAATACAGCAGAAAACTATGCTAGAAGCACAAAAAATTGTTTACATGATGACATGCATAAAGCTCTGCAATATTCCTTCACACTAAGTGTTGCGCTGGGTGGTGGCACATACGATGTGTTCCCACAGATTCACGTGTGTCTTTAAGATTTCCTTATCGATTAACAATTTCTGTGATAATTTTTTAAAATTCTTGTTGGATAATGCTGAGGGTGCTTCCTCAGCTGAGCTGTCACTTTTGTTGCCTGAATAGGACTTGGAAACACTGAAAAACTAAGCAAGACCACTCACTAAATTACTGTACAGTATACCTATTAATATACTCATAACTGAATTTTAAACTATTTGTGAATGGTTCTCTTCTCAAATATTGTAACTGCTAGAAGATCTGTGATTAAATAAACTTAGAAATATATGTAACATTGGGTGCACAGTCATTTCTTCTTGGTTTAGCCCCTGTTTAGCAATATGAATTACACCTGTTGCTGCTTATAGAGTTCATAGGTTATACAAATGTGCATCAGAGAAAAACAGGTTGGTACTATTGCCAAGCAGTTTATATACAGTAGAATGTCAATTATCTGAATCAACCCCCCAAAAAAATTATAGCATCTATTTTTAGTGCACAAGTTATGGTGAAGTATTACTGTTGCTTAGTCCATTTGTTTCTGATTATTTGTTCAAAGATAAATGCAGTATAGTAGATAAATAGTGTTAATTTGTCATTACAGGGTTTAAAAATGAAATGATGGCTTTAGCTTTGTGGACTCAGGACAGTCTCCTGCGACCTTGATGTATCATTGTCTGCCGTACAGCTGTCTCTTGTGAATATGATGGGGGATTGCGGTTAGATTTCACTCTAACTGCGAGCTAGTCTGCTGTGAGCCACTGCATTGTGATTGTATTTCGGGGCTTTTTTTTGTATAAACCGGTTATTTTTATGTATGTTTGACTATCCAAACTATCTGATTAACCAAACCAACTTTGGTCCCAATTAGTTCAATGTTCTACTGTATTTACCTTAAATGGCTCATTGCACAGAGAGCATATAGGTGCCTGTGGGCTCAGAATGTGTTTCAATAATATGATATTGGAACATAACAAAGAAAGTTCAATTGGGCAAATCAAATTAGTTGATTAATTATCAATGAAAGTATCACAGAGGTAGATCAGATACTGTTAGTTACTGACCAATGGGATTCAAAAAATTGCCAGATAGTGACCAAAGAATGTGTAGCTTACACTCACAAAGGCATGAACTAATTTGCATTTTGTTTGTCCATGGCAAGTCCCTGAACAAAAAACAGAATTGGTAAAACGATGTAAATAAGTTGTGGAAAAGTGACAAAGGAAAATAAAGTGTAAACTTGCATTTTAATTTGTGCATATAATAATAATAATAATAATAATAATAATAATAATAATAATAATATTATTCAAATGGTATTTTCTTTTTAAATTTGTTTTAATAAATAATTATTACACTTTGGTTTTACTGTGGCATTCCTCATCTTCTATAAGATAGAAGTACATAAGGCAAAAGGTTACCAAATGATTAACACAGCTATCATGGAAGTGATTTTTTTTTTGTGGGAATAAGTTAGGCACTGAAGTAAACCACATATCTGTGGAGGAAGCTTGTACTGTAAATAACAATAACATATATTTATATAAACATATCAACATTTCCTGTATATTTTAACTTGTATTTTCAGCATATTCCAAGGTTTACAGAAAAACTGAAATATACAGTGGACTTTTGTTTGTGACATGAATAAAGGAAGTACCAGTTCTTGTTCTTATCTATTTAAAATTAGGTCAAGAAATAGTTTTTCATCTCCTCTGAGACATGTATGCTGTGAAGGGCTTTGAGACAATCATGAATGATAAACAATAAAAAGTTTAACTGACTAACTTAAATTGGGTGACATGGTTCTCAAGTGTTTAAAATGTTTAGAAGTAATGTAGTTTGAGAGCAGCTAAAAAGCTATATTGCATACCTTCTCATAGGCGTACTGTTCCTGCAGCATCACTGGCAGTCTTTCTAGGAAAGCCCTCATGCAAGGAGCCATGTTCAGTCCCACAACCCCCTGCTTCTTAAGGGCTGTTCTACAAGTTGCTAGGATGTGGTTTGTGGACATGAACTCTGATGTGCAGTTCACAACAAGCACATCCTACAGAAAAACACAATCAATTCCATGCTACACACTGTGCTACACATCGATACTAACAAAAGGAAATTCAGCAGGCACAGCATGAGAAAAGAATATACTTAATGCTGTTGTGTCTGTAAGGGTCCTACCTTGGATCTGTTGGAACACACAGCCACGCCCACATCTGGTATCCATACAATGTTTTGAATGGCCCCAGATCCAGCTACCACAGTCTGCACTACCGAGCCATCCTGCAAGGAGCAAGACGTTCATATTTATTTAACAGAATCATGAGCAGAAAATAAAACAAAGGTTTTGCTCTGGTGGACTCACCCGCAAGGACCAGATGTTCAGGAGGCCCCCAGTTCCCCCTGAAGCCAGAGCCAGTCCGTCAGGACTAAATGCCACTGTCCGAACTGATGTGATGTGCCCCTTGAGCTGAAACACACACGTGGTGGTGTCTGATCTTCTACAACAGTGCTGCAAGAACACATTGAAAACGGTGAGCAAACTGGTACTTGAAAGGTGTAACGTGACATATTGGAGCAATGCTTTCGGATAGGGATGACTCGACGACTTTACCTTTGGTTTTGCTTTTGTGTCCATGTCCCAGAATTCTTCTAAGTTGCCGGAGTTCAGCTCAAGAAAAGTATCCAAAGGAATAGTCCACACACACACCAGCCCATTCTGGCAGCATCTGGAACATGCACAGGCACTTTTATTGATGTTTCAAAATGTTAGCTGGGTAGTTCTAAGGGAATACAGTATACGTGTGTTAGGTTGAAACTATGCAATATTATCACTCACCTGTATTCTCTTATTAAGTGTAAGATATTGTGTAACCTGTTCCACTGTATATACTGTACATAGCACATACTCCATCCCTGCTGTACAAACCTGTTGTTTCCGTTTCCGCTCCCACTTCCTCGCTACAACTGTCCACACCCTCATGTAAACTGATACGCTTGTTTGTCTCCCTGTATAAATAAAACCTGTCGAGGAGCCACACCTCCGTAGCTCACACTGCAGACAGTGTGGTTACCCTTGCAGCAAGTAAAACAGCGTGTCTCACTCTGTTGGTCAACGGGTCGGTGGGAGCTGATCCCTCCCCCCGACATAATTACTTGGTCCTTCGAGCCAGATTCGAACCAGCGACCTAAGGATCAAGTAATTATGTTTGTAATTATGAATACAGGTGAGTGATAATATTGCATAGTTTCAACCTAACAACGTGTATATTTATAGAAATTGAGGAATGGGCTGGGAATAAGGCCATCTTCATATAAAAAACATGTAGCTCCACAATTAGAAGGTTTTAAAAACATGATTTCTCAAAAAAAGTGGTGTATGGTGCTAAAGTGTCAAATAGATGTTAACCAATCTAAGGCCCTGAGGTGGTAAGCTTCAACATAAGCTCAGTCTTTCAAATTTTCTACGGGTGATGGGGAAGACACCTACGTGGCCAGCATGTTAAAGGCCCTGGGGCTCTGTCCTGGCAATGGGCACCAGGTGATGCCATTGACTACGGCAGGGTGCGTGAGAGCCTGCAGACACCTCCAGCTCCCGCCTGACATACTGCAGGCCCACAACTTCACAATCTCCTCCCTGGCACAAGTCAACAGTATCTGACCGCTGGGGTCCCACTTCATACACGTGATAGACTCCTGCGAAAGGAAAAGTCAAAACGTTCAAATAATTATGAGAGAAACTAAATTTACAAAACCCCCATTGTGAGAAGTAAATCTCACCTTGTGAGCATCAATGACCACAACAGCTCCTTTCTCCAGAGGTTCTTTGGATCCAATCAAAAGTTTTCCATCAGCATAGCCAACAGCAAAAGGCTTGTCCTCGCTATACCATGCAATGTGCATGACAGCCACTGCAAAAAGGGCACAAGGAGTCTGCATCACCCACTCTGCCACTTTCACACATGCACGCGCACACAAAAAACAATCCCTCTTATTGATGCCACTTGCATAGAGGTACTCACCATCTTTCCTGTAGCAATGTTCTAGCTCTACTCGATGCATGGTGGAGGCATCTACCACCTCAATGAGGCCAAGAGAGCCATCCATGCGGCCCACCAAAAGGACCTCCAGGGGTTCTCCAGACCAGCTGGACTCTTTCTCAGGCCAAGTCATTGCCGACACCCAGTGGGGTTGGATATCCAGCAGGCCCTTTCCTCCTGGTGACATATGAGCCATGAAATCAAGGTTTGTATGCACCATAAGAAAGGCAAAAATATCACCGCATCTGCATATATATCATGCACTCATACAATACATGGGTTTGTTTCAGTAAAAAACGCAAAATGACTTAAATTGGGACAGATGGGAAGAGAAACTAAAAAAACAGAGCCAACTTTCAGCAGAATACATTCTGTTCATTAACAAAATTTTTAAATCCATACTTCAGGAAAACGCAACCATTTAAATTAGGATTACATTTGACTACGTTCCCTTATGACCTAATTAACTGACTTGAAGCTGTCATTGAAGACAAAAAGCCTCAAAAGACAATTAGCCTTGGCTGCAAGGCTCCAGATACAAAGCAGAGTCTGGCAGACAAGGCCTTACAGACCTCAGGCTTGTGAAATCTTAATGATGGTCTCAGAACTACTGTCGCTGGCTCACAACCCCCAGGCCAAAGACAAAAGGCATACAAATCTTCACTTAAAATTCAAATGTTCCTCAATCCTACTTAAAAATATACAAATTTACTGTCATGTTCTGTTCATGCAAGCAGTAACCATTTTAAAGTCCTATAGAGTTGTTTTTAATCTTTTAAACATTGATTTGATAGTAGAGAAAATAGTCATCCAGTACTGATAATCTTTCTAAGACACCTGCACTCTCAGTTCATTCTCAGTTTAACGATAACTGGCATTTCAGACTCTCCCTTATTTTCTGGTCTTCCTCCTGGTTGTTTTACAGTTTTATTTCTGTTGTCATAAATACATAAAAAAATCAATTGGATGAAGATTCAATAATTATGAGTTTTGAACATGTCAACTAGCAGTCAGTCTTATGTACTCCTATCTCACCATTGACTTGCCAAATATTGACCATCTTCTCCATGGCAGCTGCCAGGTACTTCCCTGTGACACTCCAGGTGACAGGGGAAAAGCTGGGGTCACCTGGAGAACCCAGGCAACTCAGACCCTCCTCTGGCGAGCTGTCCCTAAAAACCACAGGGATGGAAGGATACATAACTTGTACGCATGATTTTAAATATGTTTCTGTAAATATGATTATCTATACAAAATTACTTGGAAGTTTAGAACATGTCTGTATCAATAGATTTTTCATGCCTTTCCTGACATGCTAGTAAATCACAAGTGGAATGAATATGTACATTTTCATTTTTTTTAAGATGAACAGCACAATTTTAGGATTTCCGAAAGATTAGAAGTGTCCTTGTTACTATGCAACCAGCCCCCCCATGTGTGTTCACATATCACAATACTAGTTTCATTCTGAAACATTACAAACAACCAAATTAGAAAGAACCAACCACATGCAAACATGGTGGTGTGAAGGATGTGTTACAAATTTTCAGAAATTGTACAATGCTGTATTGAAAGAAAATGACTTTATCCTGCAGCAAACTTTGCTAGCAACTTGCTATACCTGTAACATCAACCAAAGCAGTGTAACACATTTCATCATAGTTAATTAATCATCAGCCAAAATGTTAGTCAGGAACTAGGAACAAGTCAAACCATCTGAGTTGATTTTGTGTGTGGGTGACTCAATCTGGTCGCTCTCCTCAAAACAGCAATTTAAAATTCTAGGAATACTGGCAGGGTGTAGCAAGCTGCAATCTGTACAATAATCATTATTATATTATAATGCAAACATTTAAAAGAAGTTTGTTTTAAGCAAAGGGTAATTAAGCATCAAAGTAGAAATGATAAAAATACTAAAAAACTAGCTAGCTTAAACCATAATGACAGAGCTGTATTTGTTATGGGGAATTACACACATCATTCACATTCCTCTGCTGCAGAGCATTAAATAAAGAATGTAACACTAAGGTCAATTTACAGTTATGAAAGTTATAAACCAAAATGATCAATTTGATCTTTTAATGTGCTCCAGCTTGTAAGGCCACGTATTTTATTAACAGGAAAAGTAAAGCTCACACTTTATTGAAGACACAGGTTTGTTGAAGAGTGTACTGGTTTTTCGTCACGTTCCAGACCCTTACGGTGCTGTCATTACCGCTGGTGGCCAGCAAGCCTTTCTTACTGCACCAGCCACACGTTATTACCTGAAAAACACCAATTTGCCATCACATTTAGCATCTCGTATCAGCAGGTGCGTGTTTGCGAGAAACAGCTAAGAACTGGTATAAAAAGCTGGAAAGAACAGTTCCTGAAGTTTCTAGACCTGAGAGTAACTGTTTTCAGACTGCACAGAAGTCCTCTATGTGAAGTGAGTGGATACTCAAGAGTATTGTAAATGTGTTCTCGTCTTTGAAGGACAATCCAATAACTTTGCTTGTGCTGAAATCTACTGGGACCTGCCAGCAGACAATGTGTAAAAATTTGGGAAACATAACAGATGGACAAGGGAAGGAAAAAAACACGCAGACACACTGTATGCAGCTGATGCTGTGGGAATGCTGCTTTGGGAGAGAGGGATGGATTGCTGCTGAATGCTAATCATGGCTGTCTCAGACAGATGGACAGAACGGAACTCACTGTCAGGGACATTGGGAGGAAAGAAGCTGTGAAAATGTGCCGGCTGTCGGAACAGCTCCTTCCCCTTGAAGTAGGACTCAGCACTGCCACAGGCTACAACTGTACATATATTAAAATAGCAGCATGGGAGTCTCACAGTCTTCCCACTTCAATACTACAACTTACCCTGCTGATACAACCTCAGCAATGCTAGTAAAGCTTATATAATAATATTGAAGCACCCACCGATGGTTAAATGGAAATATTAAAATGATATTTACAAACTACAACTTATTACAACAACTGTTATACTTTTTATCAGGCAAGATTTCAGCCCAAACCAACTTAAAATAATTCTCAACATATACAGTTGATTATACCATTGGAGTCACTGAGAGTTAGAAGTTCACCAAAGAATGCCAACAGTAGGACCCCGTCTGAGACTGGGGCTACAACCAGTACAGAACCTTTGGGAAAAAAGCTGTATGTCCCTGTCTATTATACTCCCTGGTGCCTTTGTCATATGAAATAATGGAAGACCCAGCAATTTTTTAATGAGCTTTCAGTTCATCATGTGGCAAAAAAGCAGATCCTATATTGCTCTGATGACCCTTAAGCAAACACCCTGTAACCTGCAATGTTATTCCTTATCTTGTAGGTTGGTGAATCAAGAAATTTTAAACAATTTGGAAATCATTTCAATCTTCTGAAAACAATTTTAGTATAATCACAAACACTATGCTGAAAATGATAGTAACAGCATTTGTCACATGTGCCCTCAAGCATAAGTGTTGAGAAAAGGTTGGAGTGATGGGTAAAACCACAACAATCTTTTGAACAATCTACCTGTGCTGTAAAGGTAGACACTGGACACTGATGAGAGAATAAATTACAGGTGCCAAATTTCCCTTTGAAAGTTTTTGGACAGTATATTAAATGTGTTGCTGGACTTAACTGTAAATCATATTACTCTTTCTAAACCAGCAGTCAAAAAATTAATCTTGTACAATGTTTTGAAATTTGAAGCAAAAAAATTACTTTCATAAGAATTACAAAAACTGAATGTAAAATGTATTATAAATTCCTCTGACTGAAGCAGACATGTTTAATATCTGACCATCGGTGCTTTGGGCTTGGACATTCTGTACCTATGTGTACTATTTAGTACTATTGTACATATTTGCAGTTAATACAAAAAACTGTTATATTATTATTTTATTTGCCTGTTACAAATAAACCACACTAATAGAAATTATTTCTCTGCATAGACAGATTTGTGAGTGTCTCTCCTAACTGTGACAGTTCTCTGTGGAAAAAGCACAGATTGGTATCTTGTTATGTCCAATTTCTCATGTGAAATTACAGACACAGGCTGTTCTGATGAACCTGCAAAGTGTCATATAAATAAAAGGGCAGAGCCTACCCTGCTCTGATGGGCTTCCAGTTTGATGAAGGAACATTTGCGCAGATCCCCTGCCATGTCGGCAAAGGTCTGTGGGCGGCTCTGGTTGTCGCGGTCATGTGCGGCAAGTGTGCGCACAAGCTGCTGTGCGGCCCATTGGCGGTGCTGTGAGGACAGCCTTGAGGACAGGCAGCATGCCGCCAGTGCATTGGCCAACTCCAGTGGGCCTACAGCGGAAGGGCAACATGAAGGAGGGGCATACAAAGGCGCAACAACACCTGCTTGGACAAAACAGTGATATGATGACCAGGTGAGTGCACAGTACAAAGAGTGCACAAAGCAGACATAATGATAAAAGATAGCCAAAAAAACAAAATACAGAAAAGTGAACTGACGATCCTTTTCAGTTTAAAAAAAATTACTGCATGCAGAAAAGCCTTGATTGCCTACATATACCATAAAAAGACCCAATATTATTTAGAAGCTGAACAAACATTTCTACAAAATTAACTGCAACATTAACAGCAATGTTTAAGCGCAATGATTTTCTGAGTAAATATGTAGAAAAGTATGAAAAAGCAGTACATGACTTTCAGCATGCAAACAAAAGACAATTTTCCAAAAATAACAGAAAACAAACCTCTCTTCTCCATGTCAGCCTTGTCACAGTTGGGTCTGAGCTTTGCACCCTTGTCTGCCAGTAGGGCCACTAGGGCCTGGGTGACAACAAAGTTGGGGGAGGTAACCAGCTTGTTCTCCTCGGCAACCCCTCTAAGGAAACTGGGTAAAAACTTCCTTTGAATGGGATCATCAACTGTAGTGAGGTTCATACCAGTTGCAGCAGAAATCAGATTCTACATGAAGAAAACAAAGGTTTAAGCTCTAGTACTGTACCATAATGCTCAAAGGCCACAGATGAACTTTTATAAATTATAAATACAATATACTGCAATAATTTATTATTATATATTACATTTTATATTAAATGCTATAATAATTACAATCACTAATATAATAAACCTAATAATATGCATAGTATGTATATTTTTATATAACATGCATAATATTATATTGTATTATACATAGTATATATTACGTTTTTTTTTCCATTACAGTATTAAAATAAATAAAATTAAAGCAATACCAAAGATTTCACAGGATCAGTTCTATATATGAAACATAACAGAATGACAGAATAATTACATAATTAAGCATAAACACTCTTTGAGATTAAAGAATGGGCAAAAAACTTAAATCTGAAATGGGTGCAATTCAACTGAAAACTGTAACTAGTATACTTCTTACAGATATTTCATGAAGACAATCAGGTATTAAGAAATAAAGTCAGAAACAAAAGAGGAAAAAGACTTGTTACCTGCGTGCAAAGCTGGACCAACAGCTTGGCTGCATTTGGGCTGTTGGAAGCCAGGCAGCCCACAGCAGTGCTGAGGTAGGCGAGACAGGAGATGGGTTTACTAGCCTTGGTGGTACCTCGCTGGCGCTCTGTGGACCCTGAGCCAGCAGATGGGCTAGTGGAAAGGCCAGCTCGCCCAGCAGCAGCCAAGCACATAAGGCGGACTAGAGTCCTGATGTCGGTCAGACCCAGAGACTCCAGCCCGGCTGCTAAACTGCAGCTAGACCCACTGAATAGGAGAGGACAATGTTTTCAGTATTGAGCATAAAACAGACAACCAAGAATAATCTAGAAAAAATTAAATCTAATCTTTTAAAATAACACTTTGAAGTTAACACTGCTCTGGACTCCTCTTGTCCACAAAGCAGCCTTGCCACACACTGTTTCATAAATGGGAGTGTTCACCTGACAGAAAGCAGAGACAGGGCCCTCATCACCATGGTCCTAGCAAGCAGCACTTGTGCCGCAGCTGTCACCCTTCTGAGGGCCATCACACGGTCATGGGGGTTCAGCAGTGCTGCTGCCTGCTCTCCCAATGTCATCCTGCCAGATGAGCTCTTCTCAATAGAGCCATGGCAGCCTGACGTACACATAGACATACACATTTAATTTATATTAATGTCAAACATTTATCACTGGAATTACTACTGAGTTTGGTGCACAAAATAAAGAATACATAAAATGATTATTTACCATTTATTTTCTGTATTGGCTAAATAAACTACACCATTTTGTAATAATAAAAGGGTTTTTAGGAGAACTGAACAATCTCATATTGAGTCTTGGGATATACAGACCTATCTGCAACAGGGTCTCCTCCATGCTGTTGGTGGCAGTGACCATAGCAACAGAGGCTCCAAGCGGATCACTGTCTGGGAACTGCACAGGATCTGGAATCACCCGGCGCTCGCTTAGGCCCAGTGGTCCAGCCAACAGTTCAAACTCCTCCTCCCCTGTAAGCTTCTCATCCTCATCCACATCCAGCATGTCCCAGTCCTCTGCACCAAAACAAAGCCCAAACAGCTCTGTTATTCTTTAGGTTTCAGCTTATACTGAAACATGCACGCTGCTGCATTTTTCAAGACTGAAGTACATACCTTCATAAACGCTGTCCTGTTTCCCAAGTAGGTCTGGTGCATGCCCTTTGTATCTGAATCAAGTATTCAGAACAAGTAAAACAGGAGCAAAACTGACAATCAGTGGTCTTTTATCTGAAGGAAAAGCTTTTTCAAAAAAGCAATTAAACTGACAATTTATCTTACAGATAAATCTGACCTCTGTAGTTATCAAGTAAACATATATAAACCTTTACTGGTCATAAGAAATCATAGTAGAAACCAGCTGATCCAGCGACACTGACCTCTCCAACACAGTCACCTTGGCCTTGCTCTTGACAGTCAAGTATTTCTCTCTGCAGCTGCCACAAAGCAAGTAGTATGGGTTGCCACTTCCACATTCACCGCCAAACCAGCCGTCCACATAGGAGCCATTGCTGCGGTAACCTTGCCGGTTGGCACTGTGTCCACAGCCTGGGTGGTTCTTCTTCATGTGTTGGTTGAAGTTGGCCACGCTGGCCTCGCACAGCTCACATACCACCACCTCATCACGATCCTCACTTTCACACACATGCTGAAATGTAGCAGGGGTTAGGGGAGTGACACAGCGCAGGACACTTCATTAACTCCGCTGATAATATTTCTAAACTCTAAAGAAATCACCCAAGAGCACAAAGCCTCAGTGATGCGCAGGAAAAAGAGCTGATTCACAGAATAGCAAGGCACCACTTACATTACAGATTATTAAAAGGTGGCATCAAGCTTTGCTTTTCACTCCAGCATTTGTTAGTGGCAAGCACTTCCTAGATCTACAGGTTGTACCAAGGAACATAGCAACAATGCTAGTGTCTGTGTCCTGAAACAGGCTTAACACTGCAGGAAAGGAGTAGGAAGCAAAAGCAGCCCCTGCTGCAGGCACACACACCCATGTTGGCCAGTCCAATACCTCTGGGATCCACATTCCCAGAATGTCTGTGTCGCTGGCCAAGTCCTGTCCAAACATGGCCTCCATGGTTTCTTCATCCAGGTCGATCTCCAGCTCTTCGTCAAGGTTGAAGTCATAAAGGGCACCAGGGTCTTGATGCAGGCTTGCACCATCACGTCTATTCTGGCTGCGATGTGCCTGAACTGAACGATACAGCCCTGCTGTAGGGAGACAGTTATATCAATGGACCATCTGCACCACATAGTGACAAGCTTTACTATTCAAATCAAATCATACTAAAAGCATTTACTAGTCAGTCAGTAGAATCTAAAACATTCATTCACAGCCACATAATATTTTAATAAATACTTTCAGAGACACACATACTTTAGACTGGCGAAAGCATATACTATACATCTGTGGCCCTTGCCATACATGCCAACTCGGGGGTGAGAAAATACCCAGTAAAACATTACAGAATCTTCTGAAAGATAATGATCATTGAACAAAGCAGTTTCTAATGTTTAATTAATTTCTAAACAGTAAGAATAGTGAGAGAGATTGGACAGCATCAGAGAGGGAAAAATAATGGCAGGTATAATTCCTTGCAAAACAAGTTATAATTGAACCCTAAGAAATTTATATTCCTACAGAACTTACTCTATTTTCCAGATGCTTACCCTAACAATGCATAGACAAAAAAACTACAGAAAGGATTATTAGTCCACACCGGAGTATTAGTTGCACGTAACTCTACTACAACAACCTTGAACACTTATACCTTAAAGTGTAGATGAAAAATGTAATGAAAATGGATTAAAACACTGCACGTGTACCTGACTGTATGCCTGTATGACAAATTAGCATAATGACTGCATAAGGAAAATGCCATATGACACTGTGTGCTATGCCACAATAGGAATGCCAATGCATAGTCAGCAACCATCTTCTTGAGTCTGCTTCACTGCAGCCTCTTGTCCTTTCCTTTCTCTCTACCTTCCACAACTAA
This sequence comes from Heterotis niloticus, assembly GCA_018136845.1. NCBI lineage: Eukaryota > Metazoa > Chordata > Actinopteri > Osteoglossiformes > Osteoglossidae > Heterotis > Heterotis niloticus. Next base: position 16,537,174 of record CM030904.1, on the reverse strand, counting down.
AAGATTGTGCAACATGCAGTGTTACTTGTTCTCACTGTTACATCACACAAAGGCAAGGATACAGCAGGTTATTTCAGCACACGTATTCCCTTTATTGTGCATCTCACAGACACTGACATCAAACCAAAAACTTCCCATGACTGTTGCTGTATTTCCTGTAGCACCACCTCAGCCACTGAACCAGCCATCCCTTTGACTGATGATTGGCCATCAATAACTTTAACTGGCTTATTGACGGAGCAGTCCAAAGAGATCACAGGGCTTATGCTTACTCCATCTCATTGCTGTATGGTACAGAATACTTAAGCATTTTTAAGAAATGTTATGAACATACTATACTTTTAAAAAAGTATAAAATTCATTCACACCAGCGCATGAGATGAGAAAAAAATGTGACTAAAAGTCTACAAATATAGTAAACTTCAGTAACTTGAATCTTTCTTTTCCGTAACTAGTTTTTGCTTTATGCAACATATTATTAAATATGGGCTTGCTTAAAGTGTTAAAGGCAAAACTGCACATTTAAAAATGGTCAGCTGGTAGCAGTAGTAGCAAAAAGAACTGGCAGTCTGACACAACAAAGGCTGCACTGCATTTTCCTTAATTTTCTAATTAACGTGTCAAGTGAAATATAAAGTATCATTAATACACAGGTCTCACCAGCACGAGCAAGCAGAGTCCGTGCAGCCAGGTCAAAGCGGTGCTTCCTGCTGACACTGGAGCGCCCCCTGGGGGCAAGGCCACTGGAGGCAGAGGCAGTCTCTTGGTCTAGGCAATCAGGACTGTAGGGTGAAACACGTAATCACTCAACAGAAAACACAGGGAACTACCTAGGGAAAACTCATCATGCCAAAATATGGCCTCATAGTCTGGGAAACCATGAGTGGTTTTTAATTTATTAATTAATGTTTGCAAGGAATTGATAAAAGATTTTTCTATTTGTGTTAAGCACATTTATCTTAAAAAAACAAAGCTGTATTTTTTATTAAATACTTATTTCATGTCACAGCACGTGAAATTGGATGCAAGGGCATAAGAAGAATTACTTTTAGCACATAGATGGATACACGGATATTTGTAGTACCTAATGTGCCAAGGTAAGATTTTAAAAATGTAACCTTTGTTCTGAAGAGGTTGAAACATGAAACTTATACCTTTCACTGAAGCCCTCCTCCATCTCTGTAGCATCAGCATTGGGGATGTCACCTGGAGAGGGGGGGTAGTTCCTCTCCATGGACTTTCCTCCTCCACCAGAGGCTGTGGCACCAGGGCATGGATCTCCTGAGCGTGACTCTTCTTCATCCTCTGCACCAGGGTGTTCGATCATCCACATGGCTAGCACAGTGATGTTCTGGGCATCTGCCTCTCCTCGGGCTCCTAGGAAACAACATGAGATGAGCAGACGGGCAAATTTAGTTGCAGTGCTGATTACCTCAGAAGAGGTATGGTACAAAATATTTAAATCCCTACCTGTGGCCTCAAGGGCCTTGGTGATCTGACGCAATGAAAATCCCATTTCCAGCAGAGGAACAGCAATGGCAGGCGGGGGAGGAGAAGTGGACAGTCTGCTGCTGGGGTCTGACAGGGCTGGAGAACAAAGAATCATTATGAAGCATCAATATGCATCACACATTTACATACACTGAAATGTAATGTACACAAAACCGTAAATACAAGACCTGGAGGGAACCTCTACTATCTAAACCTAATCCTGTTTAAATCAGGTCTTCTGAAAGACAGTGAAAAGAGACAAAGCCTTATGATTTACATGAACTTCATACTTTGTCATCGTCATTATTTGTGAACATTTTGTTATTTCATTGCTTATTCTATTAAGAGTTTCTAAATTATTATTCATGAACTCCCTGGTTGAAAAACAGAAATTTTGTAGTGCATATACCAGTTTCTGAGCAGCAGAACCTGTGTATGGAGATTAGTGTGGTAGAGTGAAAGTATAGTATAGGAGTTAGTTTGCAAGTTACGTACACACACCTGTGCGATTTGTTGGCCTGGTAGGCTGGGACTCTGGAGAAGTCAGGCTCTGCCTTCGGCCAACCTCATCAGAGGGGGATGTTGGAAGAGACGACACAGGAGGGGTCTGTGCTCGACGTGTTGGGAGCAGAGTGGTAGTTGGGTAGCTGGAGAACATTTGTCTGTTCAAAAAACATACAAATACAATATTATACTGCAAAAAGAAATTAGCTGCAAAATCAGTTTTGACACATACATTTTTGTATCATGCAAACATAATTAATTTAAACGCAGACTGGAATTCCTTACATTTTTGGACAAAAAAACAATAAAGTATAGCTTTAGGCCAGAGCAGAGAGTGACCTGAAACTGCTCATCACAACATAACATAAAATGATTGCGGAAGGTGTGGGCCTGTGTTTGAGCTGACATGAGGAGCAAGGCAATGGGAGTACGAATTAACCTAAGCAGACTGAGGGGCATGACACCAGGTGACTCTGAAGCAGGTACAGTCTCTGTGTCGGTGACTGGAGTAGTGGCTGTCGTAGTGTCCTCTAATGAGCTGCTCATGAAGGATGTGGTACTGGATGCTGAAGGGCTCGTTGTCACAGGAGTTTGGGCTTGTTGTCCACTTTCAGCCTCCTCTGTTTCAGTGTCCACTTCTGATGTACAAATCACAGATGAGACACTCAGTCACAATAAGGAGGCTGGGAAACTCAATCAGAATCCCATTTCTTAAACATAAGATCATTAGTCTAACCAGAATCATCTGTTTATAATAATAACAGGTTATCGGTGCTACATGAGTGCACTGAAAAGTACACACTATTTCTAGCTGTCCAGCAGAGCAACATCTAAAAATAAGCCCTCAACGGTCAGTAGTATCAAACAGCTTAGTGTAAAAGACAAGAAAAATGACTAAGAATTAAACAGAAAAGGGGCTGTGTATATAGAAAGAAATGAAAAGGAGACAAGTAAACTCTGTATAAAAAGAATGTTACTCGCAAAAGTTTACAAAGCAACTGCATAATATAAAATTTGTAAATAATAATGTTCTTATGCCTTCTATTGTTCAATACGAAATCCACTGAACACACTTACGGGGCTTGACTTTTCCCCCAAACTGGTCTTCCAGGAGGCCACTGACCACCAGCTTGTAGATCACAGCCTGGGCTCTCTCCAGATCCGCCAATCCCAGTGCCCGCTTAATGGGTGAGCGCATAACAGCCCGCTTCACCATGTGACGCATGAGGAACTGCAAGGCAGCTCTCATCTCTACCTCCTCCTGGAAGACAGGTGAGCTGGCGCAGTCAGCGTTGTGGCCACTCTCCGTCAGCACCTTAGGGATTAGTAGCAGCTCGGCATACTTGCTGCAGCTGAGCAGGGCACTCAGTGTCTTCATGGCCCCTAGGTAGAGGTAAGAGAGCTGCACGGCATGCATCTCTGACTGTGCTAAGTCATGGCTGCGACCAACATGTTCATGGGCTTTTCGCTTGCTCTCTGCAGAGCCCTGATGGGCCTCTAGTCCCAAGGAGGCCACCTCGCCCTCAGACTTAGAGGTGGTGGCCACATGGGCCTTCACTTCATCCAGGCTGTGGGAGACACGAAGGTCACAGGCTTCCTTGGGCCGCTCTGCCTCAACCTCTGCCTTTTCCTCCGACTCGTGACGGTGCCTCTTCTCATGGCGGCGAGTGTTCAGCTTGCCTGTGTCCTCATGGATGCTAGCGAGGTAGGTGAGGTCCAGCAGCAGGGAGGCTGTCAGGCCCCGGAAGCGTGACACATCAAAGGGCAGTGGCTCACATGGCTCCAGGTTGTATAGCGGGGTGTCACTAGGCGACCAAAAAGTTGGGAAGCTTTAATAAAGATCAGAGTGACAGAGGAAACATAAAGTGAGGGACAGAGAGGAAGAGAGGTACAGGAGAGCAGGCAATAACAAGGAGACAACTTAAAAATGATGACTACTGAAAGAGATGATGAGCACATAAATGGAACAGGAAAGAGTTATGAATAATGTCATAAAAGGATGTAGGCAGGGTGATGTAAAAGGAACTAGGATTGGCAGTGTAAAAAAATTAGAGCAGAATAAAAAAAGATTCAGTTAATAAACACAGATACATATTTCCTTTAATAACTGAAAGACAACATACAAAATATAGCTATAAAAACAGGACACCTGTTGTGATATGTATATACCCTGCACCACTGGTGTAGCTAATTTGAAGTTGAGTTTCATAGATGTAGCAGTTTTAAGCATATCACAGTGTCATGCCATGTAATTATATATACAAGGAAATGCAAAATGTTACATAAATCAGGTGCCCAAGTTCAAACAAAAAACCACAATATTCTCAAAAGGCAAGAATGTTAGGAAACATTGCCTGTGGCCTTTATTGCATAACTGAGGTTTCTTTGTGTGGGGCTGTACCTGATTGTGATCTCTGCCTCATCCCACTGCACCTTGGCAGATGTGCTGCCCTCCTTCACCACACCTAGCAGTGTGGCATGGCGGCCTGTCTGCTTGTGGACACAGCGGCCTCCTACACGCAGGCCAGCATCAGCCCCACCAATCACTGCCAGCACGGGCCATACATCGGTGCACAGTGTCCTGAGCTGCACCTCTGACAGGTCCCCCAGGCCGTGCCTGGTATGACGTCCTCGGTCCTCATCTCTTGGCTCCTCACGAGCATCGTGCTCTTCACGGCTCTGCACGGAACGGCTCTTCTTCAACCTCTGTCCGCCGCCTGCCTCACGGAAACAGGATTTGATTTTGTGTAGCCGCTGCATCATGTTCTTATTGATGTGATGGGTCCAGCGATCAGTGCGGTGCAGAATGCGGATCAGCTGGGTGGTGGCCTCTGCCAGCACTGTGGCCACTGGGCTGCAGATGGGGTCCCCAGGAAGCAGGTCTCGGGGGGTACCTCGCATCTGCATGTCACAGATCTTTACCTATACAGGAAACACACAATATGACACTTTTAGAGGGTGTGTCAGGCTGCCAGTACACTGAAAACAGTGAGACACGAGTATAAAAATTTGATGAGACTGGAAACTATTTAAACAAATTAATGTTAAAGTATAATAAATTCTGGGCAAAATAATAAACAATTTTGATTTCCTGAGTTGCAAATGATACTAGATATAAACGCAACCACTTGGTAGCAGTGAAAATCTTTGTATAATATAGTTACTACTTGTGCTCCAACTTCTAGTGAACAACAGGAACCATTTGGTATCCAAGTGACATAGTGTCTTGAACAGTATAACAAACATGCTCTGACTGGTCTTTACCTTTTCACCTGGATTGCTGCTGTAGAACATCACGCATGGGTACAGCTCAGTTGCATCAACATCTTCAAAAGCTAACTTGGGCTCCTTGTGTCAGGAATGGCCATACATTAGAAAAAGTTTCCCACAATACTGCTATTATGAAGAGCGACATATAGGTACATCACAACAAGTATACAGGCCAGGGCAGAGCATGACAAGTTAAGTTTTTAACAATTAGCATCTCCAGATGTGGTTTTCTTGATAAACACAACCATACAGACACACAGAATAATATAATCTAAAAAACTCTATCACATTTAATACCTGTACCTCTAAAAAACATGATAAAAATTTATTTAAACATGATGAATTATGCAACATTAATTAATGTACTATAAGAATCCTTTCCTGGACAAAACAGGAAAACTGGCTAGTTAATGTAATTTCAAAAAAGTATTTTTTTCAACCTATCTTTACTTTCAGAATTATTTTTTTCAGCTTTAATGAGCCATCTAATGACCACTATTATGGACCTGGATTCACACTGTTACAGCAATTGTCCTCCTTTCATGAACAGTTCTTAATAAAATATATTCAGCAGAGATCTGTTTTGTAGGTGCATGCGATTTGATGTTCAATATAAAGAGTGACATTACAATTATTTTGCAGGTACATACAATGCACAAGGCTGTAACAGAACACACCAAGCAGTCAACTCAACTCTAATTCAGATACACCATTAAGTGCTGAGCACCAGCTAAGTGCCTCTCACCTCTCCATTCTTGCCAAAAGAGATGGTCCTAGCCTCCATGTCGAGCACACAAGTGATGTGGTCTCCCTGTGTGAAGCTGGACAGTGTGAGCGTCTGTTCGCCATTGTGGTACAGGTTCCCACTGTAAGCTCGGTACAACCACATGTCTGAGGTGGTGCGGTGGTTGAAGTCGTGCACAGGCCAACGGGACACCCCGACACAGGTACCTTCATTACCCCTGTTCTCCTTCACAATGTAGAACTGTTGAGAGCAGAGGGAAATGAGAGTCTGAAGTTACAATGTCAAATAAGGATGCAGAAGTGCTGAGGTAATTCCTCAAGATGAATCTATCATACACACTGTGTAGAACTGCAAATTACCTCTATTCTGTATACCTGGCCTGATCTAAGAACAGTTCTGAAAGTCTTCCTGGCAGAAGTATATGTACATGGACATTTTCATCCTACCTAAATATTAAGATGTGCATGGTAAGGCAAATTAAATGATGCAGTTCAGTCTAGAGTTGACAACCATAGCCTATGCTCTGCAGCCCAGTATAGCTGCTACAGATGTTATGAGTTCTTTAAATATGAGAACTGGCTAAATAAGTCCTCTAAGGCACAGGTACCCAATACTGGTACCAGGGTCTTAATGACATGATTACATAATTTTTTTCAATTCAGCATTCCGTGTCAAAACAAATTTATAAAGCCTAGTGTAGTGTAACAGTTCACAGCTTGTAAACTAGTATGACAGACATTCAGTCTCAAACAGTGAGAACAAGCATGATGGGAGTGACAGGGAAGAGAAAGACAGGGCTGTCATACTTTCCACTGGTAGCAGCCTGAGGAGACCCCAGTAGATGCCAACCCATAGCCCTTGCCCCCGCTGCCATGCGTCAGACCCTGGCTGTTTTCCACTACGCAGCACTGTACTTTCTCTGGGTCGAAGGACACCTCCTGGATGGGCAGGTTCTCATCATCTTCCTCCACCTCACCCTGTCACAATTCAGACAGAAAAAGCTAAAGTCATTGCAGGTCTACAGGCCTGTCTACTTAATATGGCTCTGGAAGAGATTCTGTGCAGCTGCCAATTTTACCGGGATGAACTGAGCTGCCTGCCCTCACACTCTGTGTCAGCAGGATATTCTCTGGACAACAGAGACCTACACTGGACCAGCAGTTAATGCAAAGGAATGGACTGAAGGACAGATGAATAGAACTGAGCTACTAAACTCTAGGTGTGTCCCGTCCATCAACTGTATGTGGAATTCACTCACCTAGTGATAACTATATGCCTACATAAAAAGTTTCTGGTACAGGTATGCGCTGCTTAATGATGGGGATACATTCTGAGAAATGCGTTGTTAGGCAATTTTGTCATTGTGCGAACATCATAGAGTGTACATGTGCTGAATCACATCTATTTTGACTTGTATATAGTATAGCCTATTGCTCCTAAGCTACAAATCATAGCGCAGTCATAGTCGTATATGCGGTCTGTTGTTGACCAACGTCGTTAGGCGGTGCATACCTGTAATAATTGACACACTTCATTTACAGGTTAGGTCTTAATAGTGTTTTCCATGTGTGTACACATATAGCAGCTGGTACCTGTAGTTTTAACTCCTGTTCTTTCTCTTTCACTTGGATGGCATGTTTTGCTTGAGCAATAGGTGCTTCCCACATGCAGTCAGACAGCAGGGAGAATAAGCGCTCCACAACCTATATAAAAGAAAAAAATAGTGTGCTCAGGGTTGCCAAGCACTTCTGAAACTACTGTTAAATCGCATATATCTAAATAAGGAGGAAATAGAATCAATCTTTAAAAACAAACTCAAACCTGTATCATCTGGTCATCTTCAACACTTGACTCACAGGCGGGAAGCACTGCTTCTAGCACATGAAGCGCAAGGAGTCTCGTCCTCAAATTACCTACTAGGGGGACACCTGACCAACCATACACACCAGATCAAACTTTTGATTAGGCCTGGATTGTACATCAACACCAGTCTGCTGTTTAAATCTAGTCAATGCTGTCTAACCTGAGCAGCACTTCTGTGCTGCAATGTTGAGCAGCACCTCTGTCCACTTTGGTGAAGCCATTTTGGACTGTATGGCTTTGGAGGAAACAACCCGCCGCAGAAACACCAGAAAGTCTCCCAGCTGCAGCTCTGCTGTGTGCTGTTTACGCAGCAAAGCTATCAAAGGAAGTGAAACATGACAGATGCATACATGACCAAAAGTATCGTAACTCATATTCTCACTCATAAACAAACTCTCCAAGTAATAGAGCATTCAATCAAAATCTCCAACCATACATTATTAGCTCAAAAACTGTGACCTTGTTTTGGACTGGCAAATGTAAAATAGAAGGAATTCAAAATGTGAATGACAAAATCAAAGTCATGTCCGTACCTCTGAAATCTTTCTTTTCTGGGTCAGGATTCTCATCAGATTGCTTCTCTTCCTGGTCCTTTTCTCCGGGCAGTAGACTCACACCGGTTCGAGAGAGCAGGTTCTTCAGCTGACTGCAGAGCAGGTCCAGAAGGGATTGCACCACCTTGGGGCTCAGCTTGTCAGCATATGTCCTGTAGCAAACATACCAAAATTGGGCTGCTTGGTACTGCATGCTGTGGGTTCATTTCCCCAAGAAATGCCATCAGTACTGACAGATTTACAACAAAATGTTACGTCAGAAAATAAAAGTTTCAAGCACTTCCCCCCAGCTGAACTGTTCAAGATGTTGGTGGAGTTTATGAGAAGCAAAAGTTGTCTGGTAGTGAAGCTTGAGTGGAAATGAGCAAGACTGACCCTGTACTGATGGCCAGGATCTGCAGCAGGCGGGTACTGGCCACCTTGAGGGCTGTGCTGAGCTGGGACACTCCAGGTTTCTGCAGCAGCTGCAACGGCTGACCCAGCATGGTTTCTGTGCCACACAGCTGGGATAGCACATTGAGAAGCCCGCTGGAAATGGCCAAGGACACGTCCGCTGGCTGGTAGCGCACGCTCAATGCAAACACTGTCACCAAGAGGAGGCGCTGCTGGGCTTCTAAAAGTTAAATATGGCAATGTCAGCATGAGAAAAAATGAGATGTGAAATTGGGTGACTATGAAGCCCAGAACTTTTCCTGACACTGACTATGATGAAATTATATAATTTAGTCTTTTCACCTATATGGTGTTTGTTGGCCTGCAGAGCTCTCTCAAGGGTTACAGACAGCTGCTGGTAGATCTTGTGCACTGCTGTTTGGATGTCCATCTGTATATTCCTCTTTGCAGCTCTTATGCCATCCTGGGTGAACATAGGATATAAAAAACAATGATATTCATTCCCTTCTTTAAATCATAAATATTGAATAACATTTTGATCTGAAGGATACAGGATCTAGCGCTGCCTTATTTCAGTGTTATAACTCTGCACTGTATGCACCTTCTATCATAGGCAATGGGACTATCACTTCTGGTTTCAAGCAAAGGTACATTCCTAACACAGTTATACAACACTGTTCAAAGGAATTTCATTAGCAGAATGCCACCTGGTAGTGATGAAGTTGTACGCTCTCCCCTTTGGCATTACTAGTTCCCACGCTGCCAAGACCAAAACAGCCAGCCAGGAACTGCAACCTGACTGAAGTGAGCAGGGAGGAAGACTGGAAGGGTGCGCTGACGCAGTTTGCCCCAGTGGCCTGGCCACCCTTCTCCTCCATGCCAGATATGAGCACCACAATCTGATGAAGGGCCTCTAGACGCAACTGCAACAAACAGAGAAAACTTTAGTTCCAGCAAATACTTCACAGTGTAAAGATGTAAGGGTATAGATACATGCTTTAAATATCCCAATTATAATTAAATTATTTTCCACAAAGTTACAACAAAGGGTATCAACAAAATCCCACTTTGTCAAAACTAAATAAATCTACTCATTTGTGAAAAAGAAGTGTCATAAGAATGACTTCAGCACTGTCACTGAAACACTATTCATCAGCAGCCTTTACCTCAGCCCTTCCCTGCTGTTGTTCCATGGCAATTACAGTGACCTGTGGGCTAGTGGACATGCTTTCCTCAGGCTCCTTGAAGGCAGGTGTGTTGCCTACATCGCCACTCACGAAGCTCACAATATTATCTATCAGAGCATGGACTCCCAGTGACTTGCTCAGGTCTAGGTCTGAATCCTCATAGGAGCTAGCTGGATTGTACAAGCGGTCCCGGCTCTGTTTGATCCGGATCCAAGAGTCAGCCAAGGCATCTGGGGAGCTGTGCAGCAGTCCTGGATGGAGAAGGCCATGCAGTTTTTCAGAGATGCATAGAAAATCAATGTTTCAGGATAATGCATACCCTGTGGGTACTCTAAAGGCCCATGCGGTATGACTCCCTTGATTAAAACTTATAATCCATCTTCAGACAAAAAAAAATTATACTTGCATTTCCATGATTAAAACAAAAAAGATGCTGCAGGGAGGACACAAATAGTAAGCAGAGACCATAGAGAGAATCTGGCACGTCTACTGATGAGAAGCTAGCGAAGGCTAAAAGGCATGACTTATGGCACTGAGCATTTGAAAGGAACCTGTGGAACCTTTTGCATTGTGTACCCTTCCAAAACAAGCAGCACAGTCCATCAAATCAAACCATCTCTGTCAATGCACTGCTATGCAACAAAAACATGAAAGGGAAAAAATACAGAGCTTCCACTGGCAAAGATGCACATGGTTTGGTTTATAGCTATCTAAACAGTGATCACTGAATTTTGCTCACTTTCCAAATGCAAAGTTCTGCAATTTATTTCCAAATAATTCTGCAACCTATTACTGTCATCAATTTTCAGTCAAAATTTTTATGTAAAATCTTAAGTGTTCCATGCAAGAATCCATGTCACATTAAAACAGGAAACTTTCATCTGGTTTCTTCATGCAATTTATTTTAAAGACTATGAAATATGTTTAGTGCAGTTATAAAGTGAGATTAAAATATCTGTGGTTATATGAGATTAAAAGTTCAATTTTTTAATGAAAAAAGTAAAAGTTATATCTGTTACTAATATTTTGTCACTTAAACAGTAAACTGTAAATCACATTAATTCCTGTCCCATTTTGATCACCAAACAAATTGCATGCATCTATCCACAATTAACTGCAAAACACAATTCTAAATGCAAATCACCATCTATATGATCACTCTTATATTTAAACACCAAAGTCACAGATGTGCACTGTTTCTGGATTCTGAAAAAAGATCCAGTTGTTTTAACAATGCATTGGGAATGGAGCAGCTATCACAGAGGATGAGCTAACTTTGCTGGGGGGGGGGGATGAATGCGGCATTACATTCATGAACATTGCATGGTTTCTTGGAAGGAGGCGGTTAAACATGCCATTGTTTACTTGCTTGGAGCTCTTCTTGTTTCTGGGGCTCAACTGGCCAAAAGGGAGTAAATACACTACCACCCGGGAATGAGAAGACAAAAGGAAACATTTCACAGGGAAACCAACTACACACTGACTACAAAGGAAGGACGGCTCTGCAGATTGCTTCAAAATATCAAAACAATCAACACATAAGGCATACAAACCACCATGAGAATTATTTTTTAGCTGATGTCTTTGTCCACGACCACTCACAGTGTTATACCAGGAAACATTTGCAATCATAATACTCAAAAAAGAAAATGGAAAATAAAATAATGCAACACATATGTCACACTATATACAGTATAATCAGTGCTTGAAGGAGAAAAACATTTGGCTGTTCTCTTATTGGGACACAGACATGTGTACCGGTCAGTATCAGCATTAAGTATAGATAACTCCCGAGTCTTTGACGTATGGGTATTCACACATACAAGTGAAATTATTTAGTACTCCTTATCAATGTTTTTTTTTAATATACATGTTATTATTTAACTCCATTTTGAAGGGTTCTGCAGAAATTTACCAAAGACAGAGAGATTTTAAGGGCTCAGGAACACTTAAAAAATGTACCCATTCAAATGAATAGTTATGCGATTGCACCTCACAAGCTGATTTCAAATGACAAATTGTTTTCATAGTAGGGGGATACTTGGATTAAATTTTGAATTTCTGCACAGAATAAAAGATAGTAGTAGGTACTAGTAGTAGGCAAGTAAAGATAGTAGGTGATGTGTGATTTTCAGATAATTTTTCTTCAATAAAGGGGACACAATTTTATAATGAATGGTAGGAAAACAACATACAGGCAGAGTTAACTTAGTGCACCCTAGATAATGAAATATAGCTATGAAGCCTATTACGAACCACCATTTATTGCAGCAGTCCTTTGCTGGGAGAGCAGCTTAGCCAGAAAATAAGGTTAGGTGGGGGCACTAAGTTAACTCTGCCTGTATGTTGTAAAATGAGCAACAGTTCCACCTTTTGGATGACATTTGGATGACATGTGCATGACATTTTTTAACTACTTTGGTATCATGTGCCGTACAACAGCAAGCTATAGAAAGTGCAGGGGACATGGATCTCCTGCAACTATTCTGTCACTAAGCCTGCTGAGTTTCATGGTGGATGGTCCATGGTCAGTGGTGTGATTTGTGCAGAGCCAGTTCAGGTGTTTTGGAGGATACAACAATAGTGGTGGGAAGAGCATCATGTCACACACAGTGCTTGTTGTTTTGTGCTTTTTTTGTCCTGTGTTAGAATATGCTGCGCTAAAAGAGGGTTACTTGTGTGAAGTGCTCAGTGTGAGCTCATTTGTGTGAGATGCAGAATAAAAAGGAAGCGTATGCTGAATTAACCTGCGGCATCCACATCTTTGTGTGATGTAACAGCAAGAACAAGTAACGTGAAAAGATGGTTGGTGACTGTATGTGGGTGAGACACTGACATCATGTCATAACTTATAAGCAGCTAAGCTTACACAATCGATACACTACAGTGTTGCAAATGCATACTGCAAAGGCACACATGCGATGTTTTAATGCATTTTCATAATATTAAGCTATACAGTCTCAATCATATTGTAGTATATGCTTTTGTACAGCTTTCAGTAAACACTATTGTTATGTTATGACCTCGTACATGTACCGTACAGGTACTGTAAATTGTACATTATAAGATATGCATGCCCACATGTTTTAATTTGCGATAAAATACTCTTTCGCTTACCAGAATTCTTGGAAATCATTAAAAACAAATTTTTCTCCAATTTTTTCCATTTCATTTTCTAATAATTATTAATAGTATTCATTTATTATTGCCGCCTGGCGTACATCAAGTACATCATAAGTCAAGGATAGTCTGTACCATGAGAGATCAGCAAACTATATATTAATACACTTTTAATGCACTATTTTTGACACTTTTTCACTCTGTAACTCACCAGTTTTTAAACTTTACTTTGAATCACGTCCTAATTCAAAATGCACCCTTAAAACATTATGATTCCATTGTTTTTAGAAACTCACCTCTCTTTTTGTGCGAAAACGCCAAGTCTGATTCGACATTTCTTCTTCCACTCTAAAAAAAAGTTTATTTACACAGAAATAAGTAATGATGATTTATACCAGTCACTGATTTTCTGTTTAGTGTTACAAGGGTGGTTTGATGACCACAAGAGGGAGCCACTCACCAGAGTGTAACCTTCCTCATCTGACTCTGGCTGTGACAGGTCTGATTCACTTCTGGATTTTATCAGCTTGAAACTTGGACTAGCCTGTACAGATCGGCTCTCAGCTGTCAGGCTCTCACTCCTGCCAAATTTACAGAAGGCACATTATGCTAAATGTATTTTGAATGCAAGGAAAAAAATACAATATTTTCTTTTTTATTAAGAACAAAATCCATAAAACATCCTGTTCATATTCTACCAGCTAATGTTCACTTCAAAATGAGTAAGTTGAAAAACGGGCCAGCATGCTGATCAACTGGTTGCAACCTGCATACGAGTGTATGAAAATATTCCAGGAAAGCTCAAATTCCAAGCATCAGTCAACACTGTAGAGATAACCCCCCCCCCCCCAAAGTGTTCCTGTAAGTACGCTGCTAACAGACTCTTCCTCAAAAACCCTCTGTGATCCCAAACTGGTACCGCAGTATGCCATTATGCAATCCTAGAAGAGGAGGGACAAGGCCTTTAGCCCTTTTTGGGAAGAGAAGAGTACTGCACTGCCTTTTCCAGGGATTGTGAAATCACATCAAGTTGAAACATGCCACCAGTTTTGTGATAAGGGAAACATGGTTCAAGTGAGGTTCAACCACCTGGTCATGAAAGCAGCTGCATCCTGGGAAGTACTGCCATGTGCTGAGATGGGACCCTCCTTCTGATCACCCAGTGCAGGGCTCACTCCTAGCACCAACAGGGCGCAGCGGTGGATCACCGAGTTACAGGCTGCTGTGTACAGGTCCTGGCCCTCGGGGAGGCCCAGTCTGTCACAATGCTCCGGCTGGGCCTGGTTTGGCTCCTCTTCTCCCCGTGGGGCTGACGCCAAGCCCAATCCGCCCCCACTGCTGGCCCGCTCCCGCTCACGACTCCGTGCCGCTTCCCGTGCTGAGAGGAAACATTGAAATATTTCTGTACCGTGCGACACAAGAGACACAGAGCAGTGGTTAGAAAAGCCACAGGCAGGCAGCTGAAGCTCACACTGTAACTTGGGTCATACAGTATCACAACACTGCAGACCTCTCACCAACCCTGCTGTTAAAACAAACACATTGGAAGTAAACCTTTCCATAAACACTCTTGTCAGTTACTAGCACAGAGCTCTACATTCAATTTTCTATGTCAGAAAATAAGTATACTCTGTTTACAGGAAAACAGAAAATCCACAGAAGTAACAAGGATAAAATGATAAATTCACCATGAATGAGACATACAACATTAAGAGTGGATTCACATACTATGAGAAAAAGATTCTAGTTCTAGTTCTAAAAGGTTTCAAGTCAAATATTACATTTTAAGTCAAATTTAGGAAGCCTAATAATTTGGAGCTGAGTGGAGTGGAAAATGATTCCGTTTACTCATGATAAGGGTTTCTCATTTGGTTTGATAGTACCCTTCTTTTAGTCACTGCATATCCAAAACAGTGAACACATACAGCAGTAAAACTATGAAAACTGTAAAATGAATAAATCCAGCTTTATACTAAAAATCTAAAAATACCTTATTTGTGGATATCAAATATGCATTGTTTTAATTACAGCAGGGGTTCTCCCGTTAGAACATCAGGTCTATGTTAGATTTGTCATAGCTCAGTTTTATAATGAATTAATCTTTGTTGAACTGAAGTTAGAATTTGTTGCAACTTGTAATGACTTTCTTTAGATTTTTTCACAAAACTTTAAACACAAGAGTGAAACGCTCATTTGTTTGATTCTATGTGGTTTGAAAGGTGCCAAATTTTTGCAGCATTAGTAAAATTAAATATAACCAAATAAAAATTCTGTAGCAAAAAAAAAAATCAGCACACATGGAGTCACCATGCAACGTAGCCACTAACTTTAATATTGGACTACATGAATCCAAACTTAAAACATTTCCACATTCAAGTTAGAGAAGCTTTGTTTTTTCCTTCAGTTCAGTTAGTTCCACACTGCATTGAAACCCTGATCAGTATGGATACTCACTCCCGGCTGTCATGACCTCGTGTTCTCGCTCGTCCTCCTCATCGTCCTGCTCCTGGTGACCCTCCTCACGCTCACGGTCTGCCCGTTCCTCTAGCTCTGCCTCCTCATCAATGGTGCGTGTGAAAGAATGCTCCTGTGGGTCCATCTCAAGGGAGTCCTGGTTGTCAGAAATCTAAAGAGATCCAGGGGCCTCATTTAGTGACTTATGCATGCTGGAGGGTAAGGATGGACTTCAGCTTTTCTCCAGCTAACCTACCCGCCTGTCCCAAGAAGATGGCCGGGTCTGGATGAGCTCCATATTTTTACATGCCAACAGTCGGCTGCGGACCTTGTACACGCTCCGGTACACCTCAGCCAGAGCCTTACAGGGCTGGTACCTATGAAACAGATGTCACTAATTTTTAATAAGTGATATCATTGGGCTCAGGGTTTGGCTAACAATTATTGCAAGGCTACTTCCTGTAAGCAAAAAAGTATTTTGTTCAAATAAAATTTACCAGCTAAAAAGAAAGAATAAAACGCAATGGTAATAACTATTAAACAGGAGTAAGAACAAATAAGGAATGAAAAATATAAACTTTAAAAAAGAGGCCTTGCAACTGTTGCAAAATATAAATGAAAAAAATCATTTTTCCATGTGAAGTGCAAAAAATATGCATGTCAGCAAATTTCTTTTCCCACACACTACTGCAAACCATTGGTGCAGATCACAGTTGTGACAATAAAGAGCCTACCCTGGAAGTACAGGGTACTAGGCTAGTCAGGGTACACCCTTGACAGGACACCAGTCCATCACACACTCACTCACACATACACACTAAGGGCAATATAGTCAGCAATTCACCTGAAATCCATGCGAACATGTAAATTCCACACACTAAGATGGATCTGAACAGTCCAGGTGCTGTGAGGTGTAGTAGAATAATTTTTATAAAGAAATTGTTTTATATCTTTTTCGACTGAATTACTTTTCTACTCTGTTAAATGCTTGGCTCTCTCATAGTTGTTTGCCAGATTCCTTCCTTTATATGTTATGTTGCAGTCTACCTACCCCGTCACTGATTGTAAATAGCTCCGTGGCTCATAGTCCTAACCAAGTTATGTTCTTTGTTTGAGTATACTGGGTGGGACAATTATAAATCAGCCATTTTTGGCCTTTTCCCTTGCTAGCAAGAATATACTGCATTAAACTCCTGGTTGTGTGGTATAATTAAAGTATAAATTAGAATAGTCTCACTTGCTGCTTCTTGTTCAATAAAATTCTTCCACACAGGCAGCAGTAATACCTGCTTTACAATTTTCTGTTGGCATAAATAAAGGTGATGCTACAACCCCATTCAATCCAGTAACAAGCGATCAAAGAAAAACTGTAGCATTGCTACAAAGCCTGAAATACTGTACCTCCCCTCGCCACAAGCCTGGCCTAGTAAGCCAGTGTGCTTCAACAGAGCTGCCAGGACAAATCTTGACACTGTGTCCAGCAGGGACTCATTGCTCAGGGTGGCACTATCCCAGTCTAAAACAACATCATATTGTGAGTGCAACATCAAATATTAAAGAAACTACTGAGTTACTGACATAATAAATATAAACATGTATAACATTCTCACCTTTGCTAACAGCATAATCCTGCATATTGATCCACAGGCTATTGGCAGGTTCCTTGGTTGAGCTCAAAGCCAAGTCTACGAGCATAGCCATGTCAGGACGCAAGGTGGATTCAAATGGTTTCTGCTCCTCGTTTCCAGATAGGGCTGCTTCCAGCAGGGAGCTGATGCAATTATCTGGACAACAGCAAAAACATGCACAATGAAGATGCTTGGAAATTCTTTCATACACAGTGTAGTATTTGGGGTGGAAAGGGCATATGGACTTCATGCCATACCCAGCTGGGGCATGTCCATCTCAAGGCCATTGCTGAAGAGTGGGGTCTTCAGCCAGTAACCCATCTCCTGCTCCTCCACAGACATGGTCGCTCCCTGCAGCATGCCCCCTAGGCAACGGCCCACCAGCAGGGCCGCTGTGCGCTCAAGATCCACCAGCCACACCCAAGATTGGGCTGGTTGTGGAAGGGGCATACCTGCAGGGTCCACCGAGTCATGGGTGCCTTGAGAAAGAACACAGTACCATCAGCTGAATACGACTGTTTTTTTAATGAATTTTGCAATTCTACAATTTGGACGTGGAAAAGAACACTTGCCACAGAGAGCATGGCGACAGTCATTTTATGCACTGAATTTGTTCCTGAAACTCTGCATAAATCAAAAAACTGCTACAGTAATCCTACTTTACCTTGTTTCAAATGGGAAAAATAATAATGCATCCTCAGCTCATCTTTTCCAAATATCACCAAAACACTGTGAAACACCTTGTAGCACACCAATCATGTTGCACAGCGCACATACACATGGGGATTGTGGTACCAAACATATGCAGTGGTAACCGCACAGCACACACACAGGGCACCAACCCCTCTATACACAGTAGACAGATACAGATATGCCCAAAGAAAGCGAAAGACAGAGCGAGACATTCTAAAGTTGTTCATTCTATAATGAAATTTGTATTAAAAGAAGTGAAGACAACTATTTTAAATAAACCAATTTACTGTAACGAACTGATACTAACTACACTTATGAGTGAAGAGAACAGTTAACTGTGAATTAACAATTAATAATTGTGGTAGCCATATCACCTCTTTCAACTGTTTGAATCATTCTATTGGATTTGCTTTTCTAGCCTTATTACCTTTTTTCAGTTTTTTCACAAACTATTCTGTGTTTTTTGGCCCTGTTTTGTCAAGATTAAAATTTATGAGACTAAAATAGAGCACTGCACAAACAGGTAGAAACAAAGCAAGCAAGGATATTAACACATTATGTTCCTTACTTGCTTTACTCCATAGTATTAACATACAGAAACAAACTGCTCAACTTTGAATTTCTTGAAGACATTTCTGGTGTTGCATTATGGTTCTGCATTATAGCGGGGCATCTGTTGTGGAAACTGGGAGCTTCAATTAAAAGTTTAGCTGTGTTGTGAAATTTCATACATTGAGGCTGTACATACTGGTGTTTACTTGTATTTGATTTTTAAGACCTCTAAAACAGCAAACAGCGTAATGCTGAAGGACACAGACCTTAAGTATAAGGTTTATGGATCAATTTTCAAGGATTCATAAAGGTATTAAATGTAAATTTCTCCACTGAAAATAACATTCTGTATAAAAAGAATAACACAGATATGAATAGTGACAAAAGATCAGTAATACAGGTATGTGCTTAACGATAGGGATACAAGAAACTCTTCGTTAGGCGATTTCGTCGTGCGAACATCACAGAGTGTACATGCACCACATGACATCTGTTTTGACTTGTATAGGGTATAGCCTATTGCTCCTAGGCTACAAACCACCGTGGTGTATGAGGTCCATTGTTGACCAACATGTCGTTATGCGACGCATACCTTCATAGTAAAATAAAATTTTTATGGATAAACTGCTCAATTTTGGACAAAGAACACAATCTACAGCCACACTTTTTCCTGTCTTTCAGGTATTGGAAGTCCTTTAGAAAGAGGGTTTTACCATGTAGGGGCCACTGCAGCTCCTGGTCCTCCAGCAGAGCAGCAGCAGGGAGAAGCCTGTTGAGTCGGTCCAGTGGTGGCAGCAGGTCCAGGAGGTAGCTCAGCAGTGGCCGGGCCACAGACACCGGCAAAAGTAGCAGTGAGTTGATGATTTGACACAGCATACTACCTGCTGCTGACACGTAGATGACATCTGCAAAATGTAACACTTATTGGATAACATTTCAGTTTTTCAGACTATGTACAATTGCTAAATTAAACAGCATCAGTTGAAGCACATTTGATGAGCTAACTGGTTGTTATATAAGAAATGGTTTAAAGGCCGTGTCTTCAATTGCAACATAGCGTTTTTTTGGATGACTCTTCTGGATGAAGAAAAATATAACACCCACTGAAATAATCAAATGGAAAAAATTAAAATGATACATTAAAGAAAAAGAAACAGCACCAGTTAATAATAACAGCAATTTTTTTTTCTGGAATTGCATAATTCTTTTTTTAACACGAGGACCAGCTTTTTCAAAAATTCTGTTTTCCTTGACCATTTTAAAAGCTCCAATGAACAATCTGGTACAGTCTATGATAGTCACTCTCACTTTGAGAATGTCAGACACTGCAAAAATGTGTCGCATAGCCCTTGCACAATACGATGACTGTTGAATCAAATATCCATTTAAATTAACAGTGAAATATGTCTGCCCAATGACGATAAAATCAATTGAAACAATTATCAGTCTATACCAATGTAATTACAATATCAATGTGTAGCCTTAGACTACACACATACAGAATCCTGATGCTAGGGAACACTGCAAATAAAGGTTGCTATACAAGTACTGGGTTCAAGAAAGCAGCTAGGTAATATGAAGAGTACAGAGGTTACTGGTTAATTCAGAGAAAGTACAAGTTGTAGACATAAGCTGATAGACATTGATGTCTTTTGCTTAAGATGGCTTATGATATTATTAACGATACATCCAGTGCCAGGAAACTGACGATGTTACTATTTGGGAACTTGGGAACTACTAGAGATACTAGGCTACTATGGAATTGAAAGTGTGCAAAAGTTCAGAAGAATTTAACAATCCAGAGAGGCTGGTAGGGAATAAATAAGTATACATGTTACCAAGGAATGCTGAACATTTACAGGCCACTAAAGATCACAGAGATCATAGAGACTAATCAAGTTTATGCCTCTAGAGAAAAACTTGTACTATACATAAGCCATCAATGAACATATACAGGTTGCTAATAAATACATCATCTTTACAGATTGATAGCAAATTATGAGCATGAATAGGTTGCTAGGTGATGCTCTACACAAGAAGGTGGTTATGAAATACTGGGAATGCAGGGG
Source organism: Heterotis niloticus (assembly GCA_018136845.1). Classification (NCBI taxonomy): domain Eukaryota; kingdom Metazoa; phylum Chordata; class Actinopteri; order Osteoglossiformes; family Osteoglossidae; genus Heterotis; species Heterotis niloticus. Next base: position 16,516,651 of record CM030904.1, on the reverse strand, counting down.
TCAATAAGGAATACTGAGCATAAGAACATGGCATACTTAGTAGGTATATCCCACAGACTTCTATTTGATATTTGAATTTTAAAATTTGATGTCTGAAGAAAACGGTAAGAGTGGGTGATGTCTTACGTATCATGTCATATTCCTTTCAGAACCAGATGATCAGAAAGCAGACATGTTTCTGATCTTCATGTGACTTCTAGAAGTAACCTTTATTAGGAAGTGGCATCTCACAGCACAATGATTAATTCCATCGGGAAGTAACATACCCCTCAGCTTTTCCCTTACGCTGCCATTCCAGGAGCTCTCCTTTAGCAGGGTGGCTGAGCGGGAAAAGATATCTGTTGCATGAGGGAGCAGGAGCTGCAGGTGTTTGTGTAGCAGTGCCACACTGCTGGAGTTCTGGGCACCAGATGGCAGAACAGACAGAACACAACAGAAATGAAGCTGAATAACAAAATAACTGAAAATAATGTCATAAAAGGCAGGAGAAAAGTCAATTTTGCATTATTATTTGCTCAGTCAGGGGCTTGTGGCTATCTATATGAAGAGCTGTTACACAGTGGTGTTGATATGTGTTCGATGGTCCCCAAGCTCACCTCAGAGACACTGCTCATGTGACAATATGCCAGAAGCTGCTTTTGCAGGGAGCAGAGCAGCTGGTGCAGGTGGGCTGGCTGACTGCTGTCTGAGGAGGAAGTGCCTTGCAGCAGCTTATCACTATTCTTCTCCAGCTCTCCAAAGGCCTGATCCTATAGGGCAGAGACAACTGGTTATGTTAGGCAGTGGTTAAGAATCCCTGTGGGAAACTGCAAGTCATGCTGTAGTATACTAGGGAAAAAAAACAACCTTTATTGCTGTAATAGAGATTTTATCATTCTTCTTTTAGCTCCACAGAATAAATGGATTTATATCCAATTGTATAAATGAGTAAAAATGTAAACTGATATACAAACCAATAGCTTTACAGTGAAACAATGGCAATAGGTATTATACAGCTAGATGTCACTGTTAAGCAAAAGGAAAGAAAGAAGACATTCTTGTGTATTTAATATATGTTTTCATTGTTTTAATACACTACACTTACTCTGGTGGAAAAAAACAATATGGTTCACGATCAATGAAATGTCAACTTGGAAAAGAACAGCTGCCCACTTGCCACAGAAAGCACGCTGACAGTCAACAGAGACTGGAATATCCATAATTCATAATTATGGGGCCTATGGAGGAGTGAGCAGAAACAATGGCCCTCACCGTGTAGAAGCCTAGATTCCTCAGTAGAGTCTTCATCAGAATCTCTGCCAGGTGTGTGTCAGGATGGCCACTGGGAGAGCCGTAGGAGGGGTCTAGGGTTAGGCCGAAAGTCAAGCTTGAGGAGGTTGCCTCAGTGGCATCCTGGGGAGAGCTATAGCCCAGCAGTGATGCCACGTGGGTGTGATCTTGTAAACTGGTCAGGATGATGTCCAGCTGCATCCTCTGTGAACAGTATAGCAGTACATGTCAAGGTTGCTTTTTAAACCAGGAAGTGGCTCATTTAACTAGCTTCTTCCAGAAATGTAAACGCTTTCACTAAATCTGCCCACAAATGGAACAACAGCAACACTGTCCCTGAGCAACCACTAATTCATGTATAATCCTAAACAGTCAGAAGTTGTGGGACTGTAATCTAAACAGAAAAGGTTGTAATGCTTCAAAGAGCAAAAAACTGGATTAATAGCACAGCAACAGCAAAACAGCAGATTTAGTGCTTTTAATTTTTAAAATGCAGTTTTTTTGCTGACCAGCAACAAACTTTTTAACAAATGACCATCTGATGATACACTGTAATGGCAAACAACTTACAACTTCCATATACAACCAGGCAACAGTTTGTTAAAAATTAGATAACTAGGAAAGAAATGATCAAGTACTGTATTTATTTCCTCCAGTACTTAGAGCTCAAGTACAAAAACAATTTGTCTATGCAGATGATAAAACTGATTTTTAAGTACTTTTGGACCAAGCGCATAATGAATGATTCAAAGTATTAAACTTTCTCACTTGCCGAATGTACCCTTTTATACCTGTTTGCTGTATGATTTGAGTTACTGTTTAGAGGCTGTTTTAAAAGTTGTTCTTGCTTTTTTGGATTCTTTCATAATAACAATGATAAATTGCAACTGCAAAAAGGGTGCAAGCAAAAACTTGGGATAAAAACAAAATGGCTTGGGATACCAACACCTGTTGGAGGTTTGCATGCCTGCTGCCTCCTATGCAACATATGCTGCACAGCACCACCATTACCCAGTGTCGCTTCACACGTGAGTGACACCTGGTTCTCGAATGGCTGCTCTGTTTGCAGTTCTCACTACAGGTGTGACAGGCCTTGAGCTATCAGCACAATAGTGTGTGAACACATTCGCGCATCTAATTATAGCCACCAAAGAAACTTCTCTCTGCATGTACTGGCAAGGAAGACATAAAGCACCTGTCCTTTTGATAAGCTTTCCCATCGGTCAGGCCCCTGGGGAAGCAGCGAGTGCAGAAGCTCCATGCGTTCCCGAAGGGGGGGCAATAGCATTGTTGCCCCCACTGACAGGGTCTCTATCACTGTCTGAAAGAGCAAGAACAAGTAAGACTCTGCTTAATGATCTGACAGTGCCAGAAGACAGTAAAATCATGAAGCATAAAGCAATAGAACTCAAAGTAAGGGAAAGAAGCAACACACTTCCTGCAACATTTACTTGTGCAAACTCACCTCCTGGATTTCATCAGGCACAGAGGAGTCCATCAAGCGGAACAGAAGGTTCCTCAGAGGTCGGGCTTGGCGGCCCAGGATGCTGGTGGCCACTCCACCCGCTAAGGCCAGGGCCAAATGGTTAGACAAGAGCTTGAGACACAGCTTGAGGAAGTTGTGATGCTCACTGCAAAGGATGTATGACACCAAATAAAACAGGCCATTAACCATTAATTCATAACCATGAATTTAGAATTATGTGGAAACACCAAGCAAAATGATGGCTTTATTATATGGTGCATTAGTAAAAGGAGAATTGAGGCTTTCACAAACAGGAAAATGCTATTTAAATAACCCACTTATTTCATCCTTCAACCACTGTGTTAAATCAAACAAAAGCTCTGGGGCACACGAACCGTGATGAAGGGAAAGGTAAGGGTGGCACTTCACTGTTGATCCCATCACAGTACCGTTCCAGAAAAGAGCGCAGGTGTGAGAAAGTGCTTTCTTCCAAATCCACACAGTAGGGCCGGTGCCAAGCAACAACTTGCCTTTAAGTTAAGAGTTACAGGGTTAAGTCTATATGGTCTTTCAAAATCTGCAACATGGTTTTCCAAATTCTGCTAAAAAATAGGTTTGCAACAGAGAGGTAAACAGCTTAACTCATTCGAGCTACAAGTGTTTATGCTCCTAGACCAGCAGTTTGTGGGAACTGAAAACAAAGAACTCCTAGGATCTAGCAGTGTGCTATATATCAGCTAAATAATTCATCCTTGTACAGTTTAGTCTAGCTGTGAACCTTTCATAGCTCTAACATTCACAAGAGCAAGTGAAGTAAAGGGTACTGTGTAACAGCATGCAACAAATGACTGGAACCCCCAAAAAACAGATCCAATGAGTACCTGTCTCTGGGGAGAGCAGTCCAAGCCAGGCTGTGGGATGTGCCTGCAGAGATTTGTTGGATTGCCACACCATCCAAGCCAATGACCTTTTTAGGTTTGGTAATGGGCCCAGTCGAGTTGCCTTGGCCACACTGGCCCATTGAGTTATTACCCCAGGCGTACACCTCATTATCTATAAATGAACAAGAAAACATGAATGTGCAAGGTAGCAATATCATAATGGCACTGACAGCTCACATTATTTCTTGGATGCTTACAAAAGTTTTTTTCAAACTACATTTTAAAGAAGTTTTGTATACTTCTTGTTCTTGAAAATCAAAAAACATGACAGCTCTGATAATGCGTTACAGCAACTGTCACTAAATCTGTCCCCCACATTTATCTGCTGGTAGGTCTGAGAGGTATTACCGTGAGACAGGGACAGGCAGTGGCTGTCCCCAATGGAGATGTCCACCACCCTCGTTGTCGCCAGTTCCTCTATCAGCTTCGGTCTGAGAGCAGTAGCCTCAGAAGAGCCGCAGCCCAAGCATGCCCCACAGCCCCATGCATACACCTGCAATAAGTTAATTAGTTATATTCTCATCATTGCACCTATATGTATCTCCTCATATACCAAGAATGCAACAATTATTTAATATAAAATAGCATTTATTTAATATAAATAGCAGCAGAGTTCTGACCGAAAACAACAGAATGTGCCTCTTGAAAACTACAATCAGAAACCTGCAATTTAACCTGGGGGACTCCACAAATGTTGCAGTGTGACAAAGAAGTGACTGGATCAAAAATGTTAATGGAAACAGAGAGGGTGAGAGCAAGAGAAGAGGAAAAAATGAACTGAAACAATTCATAAAGAAAAATTATTATGAACACAAAATCTTGGGTGCTACTATTTCACAGTCACAATTCCTGTTTTCCTCAAACCTACCTGTCCAGTGGACGTGAGGGCTAGAGATGATTGGCTTCCTGCACAAACTTTCCGTATGAACATACCCTGCAATGCCTCCACAACTTTGGGTTTGTATACCCTATTTGTATCTCCATGTCCCAGCTTTCCTGCAGGGAGAAATGCACAATGAGGGCATTACCAAAGCAGTTCAGCATAAACAGTGCTGACTGGATTGACTGACTTTCTAAGATTCTCTCACCATTGTCTCCTCCACCAAAAGACCAAACGGTGCGGCCATCTTTAGACAGAGCTATTGTGTGAGAACTTCCACATGACACTTCGCCAACATTGCTGATGTCTTTCACCAGAGTAGGAATGTTTCTACTGTTGCTGTCGCCATGACCTAAAAACAGCCATACAACATGAAGAATAACACCATCCACTTCAAACAATTAGACACTCTTTTTAAAACCTTAACATATGAAACTTTAGCTTATTAAGTATATTTTACATCCGTGTAAAAATACTCATGGATTAAGTGAAAGATGCAAAGACAATAATCACAGATTTAGGACTGAGAATCACCTAGCCTCCCAAAATCTCCTTCTCCCCAGGTATATAGCTCTCCATCCTCGCTGACAGCCGCACTGTGCCTGTATCCAGCAGAAACACAGACCACCACCTGCCCAGCACAGTAAGTGAACCACCATCATTAGAGCTGCACTTTTCTGACACGAAACACTGTAGACTGAACAGTAAGATTACTTCAGTGATCACAGCAACGATAGCTAAAATAACTTTTAAGATGCTTTGAGGATCTTAAACACTACTCAAGAGCAATCTCTGTACCATTGTGAAAAATGAAATGCTGTACACTGCATACAGTTGTTGATTTATTTCATTGTTTGCTTTCTTAAATGTTTAATGTGCTTTTAAGTACTGTATATGAGGAAGAGTGGCATGTAGCAGTTATTAGAGACACACCTTCCCCTGAAGGGGGCCCTGGATGAGTTTAGGGTACTTCTGCGTGGAGCTGTTTCCATGGCCCAGCTTTCCATAGTCTCCATCTCCCCAGCTGAACACTTCTCCTTCAGTGGTGAAGGCCAGGGTGTGGCCGTCCGAGCCCTTGGAGGAGGACACCTTCTTAATGGCGCGGTGGGGTTCGAAAGTCAACTTCTTCAATGTGGACTGGTTGTTGGAGTCCCCCAGTCCCAGTCGACCATAGCTCCCCTTCCCGCAGGCTCGCACCGACCCGTCGGATGAGATGACAAATGTGCAGTATTGCCCGGCTTCAATCTGACAGGTGACAAATTCATTGTGAGCCTTCTAAACAGCAGAGTGGATAATTAATCGCCCCCCCCTTTAATACCCTTAAACATAACTTAGTCAGTAAGGCCTCTGCTATAATCCTACATTAATGTATTCTTATGAGAATGTTATCAAATTCATTACTGATTAATATAATTCCATTTTGCTATAAAAAGTTTGAATAAACCATTTTACTCTCTACCAAAAACTTTGGGAAACATTAGCTACACTCACAGCAGCAAAAAACACAAAAACTCTCCATGGAACAAGTGACATTCTAATTTTCCTTCAAATACACAAGAGAACGTTATTACTTTGTGGTGAGCTATTAAGTCTTCATAAGCTCTTACCTTAGGTTAAGCACACAGAAAAATATTTTGAGTAGAAGGCTTTCTTCCTTATCTCATGTGTACATAAAATAGCATTATGCATGATCCACTGACCATAGGTCAAACTCTCTCACCGTCTGTGCATCTGCAAAACTCGGGGCCAGTTTGGGCTGCAGTATTTTTTCCTGAGTGCCCTCCACCAGCTGATGGCTGCTGTTACTGCCCCACACATACACCTCACAGGTTTCTGATACGATTGGCGCTTCTCCTGTCTGGATGCTGTCTGGGCTTGCACAAGTTCTGGAGTAGTCCGATGCCATTCTGCAGACCTTTGTGTATGGATTAAAACTTTAATAAGCGTAAACAGTTTCTCTGATCTTAATACAGGTATTTCTGTTATTTTGTGCTTCAGATTCTAAGTTGCAGTGCTTTACCTCCTCAAACAGACACAGTGCTGCTTCATAGAGAGAGCACAACCCATCTGATGTCCGTGTGGGCTCTCTCCAATGACTGCGATCTGCTGAAGACCCCTAATGTGGGCAACAGGACAATTAAGATATATTTTATTCCAGCTGCATACAGCCAAATAGCATTTATCTTTATATTTTATGCAGCAATTCAGACACAACAGTACAAAATAATGCAAAGAATATAACATAAAAGAAAAACGTGGAAGGAACTGCCTGTACATTTACCAATGAACGTCGCATTTGCAGTAAGATGTTCATAAAGCAGTCGTATCCAATAAGCCCTTCCTGGTTCAGAGATGTTTTGCTTTTCTCCATGGTGCTGACCAGTGCAGATGCTGCCAGTGCCATCTCTACCCACTCCAGCAGGTAGCGCAGTGAGCCCCTTTGAGCAGCTAGGCCCAACAACAGCTCTGAAGCCAGCCTACGACCCAAGGTATCTGCCCCCGAATTTGGCATGGTCACACCCTTCAGGAAGGTGGTCACCTGGGCCAGACAGTCCAGACCCATAGGGGGGATCTTGCTTTCGTTTGCCAGTGACAGTGGAGGCAAGGAGCTAACAACTTCTATGGCAGTATGTATGACATCATTGCACAGGTTGAGGCCTGGTCCAGGAGGTGGAGTCATCCAACTCTGCCGCAGCAGTGCAAAGAGCAGACTAAGGCCTGTGCGTACACCCATCTCGATGAGTGCGTCAGTGCTGGAGCGTGGCCGCTCGCTCACCGAGTGTGGGTCCGCCGAGCCTGAGCTGCTCTCTTGTGAGTGCTGCTGCTGCTTCACCTTGCCCTTGTCATGGTACTTGTTGGAAAGCGCATAGAAAATACGCTGCAGCACCAGGAGCCGCTTGCGTAGGGCAGCTGCAAAGGGTGAGTCTGAGCACACTGTTTTGGCCAGAGCCAGCTGACTGCTGAGAAGAGCATCCAAATAGTGCTCCTGCTCATCGCTGGATAAGGATTCACGTTCAAAGTCGGGCAGTTGGGGGCCCTTGAGGCACAGCACTTGCTGTGGTAGAAGCACCACCTCTTTGTTGGCCACCAACTTGGAGTAGAGTACAGAGACTCCCTCCCTGGTAGCAATAGACTCGCTGTCTTCTGTTATCCATGAGCTGTTGAGGTGCTCCAGCCATTTGAGCTTCACTGGAGGAATCATCAGGGCCATGACCTGTTACTCAGGTGCCATCAGTCCTAGGAAAAACATAAAAAAAGACTAAAACACTGCAGACCTGCAGTTATCACAGGACAGAAATGTACTGCTACCTTCCACTAATTAAATTTTAAAAACAACAAAAATCCATTTAATTACTAATCTAATAAGTTTAGATATTTAGTACTTGCTGATTTTTAAAATTAAACACCCACTTTTCTCAGCTTTCTTAGCTTGTAAATAAATATACAATAGATATTATACAAGGATATTTTACATTTTTATACCTTCACATCATTTTCAGGCAACACAAAAAATTTACATTATTAAATAGTAAAGGAACTTAGAAAAGGCATAAAAGTCTGTTTTCTCTCTAGTTAGATGTCAGCTGTACAGGATTACATGCAGCATCAGATCCTCAGCTAAGTACCACAGCACCTCAGCTAAGGACTATTTGATATTTGCCAATTATCTAGTTTGCTGCACAGTTGAAGCGTGGCCCATCTGCTGTCTGAAAGGGTTGTAATTTCTTTAATGTGATCTATAATTTGGATCCACTTCTGAGAATATATAGACGATCATGCACTGTTTCAACCAAAGCTGAAAGCAGCGACTACAAAACTGCATTGAACTAAACTAACTAAACTAAAATGGAGATTTTTTCAGAACAAATAAAGGAATAAATCTATAGCTAAGGCAAGAAAAAACATCCAAATTTAACACTGGCAAATCTGTGGAAATTTTAATTATTTACTAGCTGTGTTACCCAGGGCTGGCGAGGTCAAAAAGTTGCAGCAGAGGAAAGATGAAAAGTAATACATTATATAATTGTCAAACTGTTTTACCATTCAAGTAGTACTAAACTAGCCAAGTGGAAAAAGGAAAAACAAGACTTATATCACCAGACTTTACTACCCTTATACCTTACATCATTACTGCAAGCAATGCAGCAGCTTGTGTGTGTGTGTGTGTGTGTGTGTGTGTGTGTGTGTGTTAAGAGTTACATCTACCTCTCTGACCCTTGCCAGAAAGCCAAAATTTTACATTTTCAAAATACTAAGTAATCTTCCAGGAGATTAAGGAACTTTACCACACAAAAACCAAAATTAGTAGGATAAGTTTGCGGCTTGAAAACCAAAGCTGTGCATAAAAAAACAGACAAACAGATATTCAACTTTATAGATATAGATTTTTCCAGGTAAACTGAAGTTCTTCCTAACCAGAGTTCCAGAGCATATGAAATTGTGCAAACATATTTGGTTGTACTAACCTTGAGGTCTGCAGTGACGCAACTCCTGAAAGTACAGTCCAGAAATGTCATTAGTGAACCTATTGCTTATATGTGCTGCATGTAGTCTATGCAAAAACATAAGGCATCTCTTCTCAGGTGCCTGATTTTCAATCTCCCCAAAAACTTGGAAGCTGTTGCTCTTGAGAACTACTTCAGGTGGGTGACATATTAGCCCTAAACCTCCCATGAAAAGTGTCCATTAACTGTACTGCTGGCATCTGGGAAGGTGCCCCTCCCAGCTAAATGGAAAATGCTGCATCATGGTATGCAAATGATCAGTCAGAACGTGGGGGCATCACAGTATATTAAGTTTGTTTTCAAATAAGGAAAGTGGACTATCCACAGAACTCCACCCTGAAACTTGCTGACTCCAATCACTCAGTGGCCATATTGCCAAGTACTTGAATGAAATCTGTTTTTCATACCGCACTCCTCCATGCAAGACCGACAAAATAAATGCATAAAAGTGCTACTGAGTGTGTCGAGTGACTTTGTGCTCAAATTTTTTCTTATAACAGGCTGCAGCATTTAAATAAAAAACAATAAAGAACATTATTATTATTATTATTGTTGTTGTTGTTGTTGTTGTTATATCGGGAGAGCTGGATATGTTGGGAGAAGGATGCTAGAGATGGAACTGCCAGGCAAGAGGAAGAGAGGAAGGCCTAAGAGGAGATTTATGGATGTGGTGAAGGAGGACATGCAGGTGGTGGGTGTGATGGAGAAAGATGCAGAGGACAGGAAGAAGTGGAAACAATTGATCCGCTGTGGCGACCCCTAACGGGAGCAGCCGAAAGAAGAAGAAGAAGATTATTGTTGTTGTTGTTGTTAATATCACTGTCCTTTATTTATAAGCATTAGTTACCTGCACGTTTACCAAGGTAACAATTTACCCATTTCAATAGTAGAATACTGTTACCAAAGCAATTCTGGTTGAGTAAAGTGAGTTCAAGTGTACAACAACAGGAGTGGGGAGTCACACTGCAAACCTTAAGACTACAAGGCAACACAGCTAATCAATACACTACTCGCCACGTTTGAAGCAGGTAGGTATGGAATGACAAATGCCAAATGCGTATCTCTATAAAGCCCTATTTCTGTCTCTCTTCTTTAAGCAAACCTGTTTTTCAAGCCACAAAACTGGAATGTAGGTACTTTTCAGCCCAAGTCACATTTTTATGTAAAGATCATTAAACTGCAAAAAAGCTGCTTACTTTTTATATATTTTTATGATATTAAAAAATTAAATGTTAAATTTTATCGCTAAAATAAACCTTGTAAAGGTGCACAGTGAAACCACATGCAACATAATAGTAAAATCAAATGCAGAGCATAAGTAACAGACTGAATGACACGACCATAGTCATGCACTCTCGCTTTCCTTCTCACATGCATGCACACACACGCATGTATGCATTAGTGATGTGTGCCTGCAGGCAGTTCCCAACTAATTCGTTAATACAACACACACACGCGCGCGCACACACACACACACCACGACAGATCACAATGTTTTTTTTTGTTTTCTCTGTCCAAACAGAATAATGAGATGAATTTGTGCTGGAGGAAGAACTACAACTAGCGAAAACGAAGGGTGACAAAGCAGTGTGCTTCATCATCATCACCTTGATGCCAAGCAATGACAGGAGCCAGTAGCTGTAATATGTGTGCAAATACAGACACACACAGCACTGTTAAATTTATACATTTATGCACTAAATGCAACCACTTTAAGGATAATACACTTCTGGTGACTAATAGCATGCTCTTTTTGACATGGGCAGCACCAGGTAACATAAGTAGTACAATTATAACAAAGTAAGATTTTGTACTGTAAGACCTGCTTAGAAAAAAAAAAAAACTCATTACTTTGCAATTCTTTTAATGAAAAAGATTTTCGATGTAACAGCGCTGTGTTTCAAAAGTATATGGATCAAAATTATATAGATCTAACATCTTAAAACCTTTATTTTTGGGAGGAAAACAATATAACTACAAAAATCTCGACTGGCTGTTTAACTCCACTGAAACAGCCAAAAAGAGCATCCTTAGAGCAACACAGCCAGCATCATGTACAACATTAATAAATACAGTATATATTTTCCTGCACATTAGAACAAGGCCTTTGGAACAACTGCATTGTCTGAAATTCTTTAACATGAGTATCATATTGATCATTTTCTGTCCTGAGTTTTTAGTACCACTGAAACTGGAGCCACCTGCACAGATAAAAGGCAGACACACAGCATGTGCTTTGGGCTTCAGATCCATGTCAGCAGCTCCTGGCTGGTCTTGCTCAACTCTTGCATTGTCACCATATAAAGTAAAGTGTGCACGGGGCTTTTTTGCACTGCAGATTGTTTCAGTATAAAGCACACATGCATACAATTTGTTATACTTTCTGAAAACATGCATTGCATTTTTGCAATACATAGCATGCATAAGGCTAATCTGCACTGATAAACTGCCATAACCTATGCACTGCACTACTGTTGTACACAAGCATACATTATTGTGCTGTTGCAATATTAATCCACACATTACACTCTTATGGCATACATTGGCAGAATTATAAGACTGCTTAAGTTTTTTTCTATCTAAGAGTGTAAAGAATTAGTGTAAATGGGTCAATAAGGTGAAATCTCATAAAGTAAAAAAATAATTACTATTATGGCACTAACTTTGACATTTCACTCTTGTTTAGCTGTTGTTAAACACAAAAAAATCAGTCTCATACTTGATTGTAATTCAAAAGATATAAAGGTCACTCATATAAGTGAAAACTTAAATCAGACTCTCATACTGAGGGATAACTGTAGACAGCATGCATATAACTGATCTGCTTGTTATACTGCTGCATTGCCATTGTTGTGGTATATAGTATGCATATTGGACTATTTGCATTAATATAATGAAATAATACAGACCAGTTATTGCACTGCTGAGAAATAATGCATGTGTACAGTTTTATATTCTTACATTATCATTATATAGGCCATACATTGCACTGCAATGGTATACAGCATGTTCAAGGCCAACATAATCTATTACACTCATTATAAACAACACATTGCACCATATTTCATGGTATACAACATGTATAAAAACTGATTTGCTTACTATATCAATATAAGTCATATAATGCCCCATTATAGTATATATCAACACTTTTAAGGTAAAGAACATCCATACAACCAACTTGAACTATTATACTATACTGTAATAATCTATGCATTTATACTGCTATGATGCATAAGACCAGTTTGCATTTTTCTAATATTATAAACCATGCACTGCCCTTTTACGATATGCAGCATCCATACGACCAACCTGTATTGTTAGTGTTGCAACACAAAACAGACAGTGCACTGTTAGGCGAGCCTGCACCTTGCATGCATTTATACCACAGTTAGTTACATAACTTGCATGTCATGTAGTCACGACAAATACTGGTAAACGGTGTTCCCTCCGATAAGCAGAAAAGGAAAAATGTCAGCTGGCTTTTTAATGAGTTACCAAGCCAAGCGATCGATTTGTGAAGAAAGCAGGCTAGCCCGCCCCAGATGAGCTGCATAGCTACTGGGTTACTAATGCTGCTGTTAGCTAGCTACCTACATCGATAAAGTGAAACATTTCGCAACCTTACGCTGATGGATGGAAATCTACACGAGCTAAACGTGACAAAACAGAACCAAAGACAAATGATAGTTTTATTTATTTCACCCTACACAGCTTGCTAGCTAATCACTGCCCATGGAGAAACTGTGGCGAGCTAACGCTAGCTAGCAGTATGTGACAGCCGCTCGAGAAGAGCCAGCTAAACCGAGGAGCAACCCAAACGACTCCTTTTCACTTGTTAGCTGCATTATCGCAAGTATTTGGATAACTAGTTTGCTAATTGGGCGCCTCGGCGCGTTTCAGCCGATGACACAGCTGGTTCTCCACTGTTTCCACAGCCGCTCGTTGGCGGTGGCTCTCCGCCTCACAGACGTGGTTTAGTCACCTCGTTACTCGTGTAAAAACACTCCCCTTCGCAGTATTAGTCATTAATTTAGATAAATACGTATAAAGCAACGCAGAGGCGCCCGGCCTTCGGTGGCTTCACGACCAGCTCGGTCGGGGGGCACGGCACGTTAGGCCTACGCGGCGGGAGCCGAGACTGGCGCTGGGGTGGAGGAGAGGAGAGCGGAGCGGAGCTCACCGTGAACCGCCTGTCCTTACGCCTCACTCACAGTACCGCTGCGCCGCCTGAGGCCGAACCTGAGCCGGGCTGCAGCCGCAGCATTCCAGCCGCTCTCCGCTACTGTGGGTCCGCCGGCGGTGGCCTGCAGTGCGAGAGCGGAGCGCACGGTCGCACGAAAGTGCGCGCCGCCGAGGAGCAGGTATCGCGTGCGTGCTCAAGGACGAATCCGCCAGGCGCTCCCGCTCGCGCTCGTCCGTCCGCCCGCTGCAATGAGAGGGGAGCGCGCGGGCGTCCAGGCGGCAGCCCCCCAGCAGACCCTCCCCTCGGGGCCCGAGTGACGCACCCGGTGCGCGCCCCATGAGCACACGCTTCGCCCTTCATGCCAAATGCCCGAAAGGCTGCAAAAGCGCTCTTTTCCTTGTCGTCTGCAGCGCTGCGCTTTAAAAAGTGCACTAAAGCGTAAGACATCTTGTTCGGTGCTCCTGTAACATTAATTCGATTTCGGGCGACGCTGCGCTAAATAGAATACAAACGGTTTGTAAAGGGGGGGGGGATGTATCAAGGAATTGCAGTAAAGATTATGGTTGTTCTAGCATCTTTTACGTTTTGCACTGTCGCGGTTGGTGTTCATTTTATTAGTGGCTATATAGTATTTTCAAATGTGGGAAGTGTTGAATACATCCACCTACTTTCATTTTCAGTTAGTGAAAACTGTTAGATGACTAGTAGAGTCGATAAGCATAATATTTCTTTATCATAAGGTACACAGCAATGCTTGCTTTACACTAGAGAACTTAAAATATATACATTTGTTACACTTAAGCTCATAAAGGGTCAGTGTTGCCACATAAGAACACAAAAAAATTCCAGTGTTGTAATACTTAACCTTTATCCATGCTGTGAAATATATTTAATAATATGATCTGAACTCCTATGTAGTGTTTACTGTCTTTAGGTGATCCAAGTATGAATTACAAACCTGCAAAAAATATGAGCTAGATGGGAGGGTCAGTGCCACTGCAGAAGTCTTCCAATTTTTTAGGGTTCTTCCAAACAGTTAAAAAAAAATTTAAAAAATGCATGTTTTTACCCTAGTGTTTTATTATCCAGAAATGACATACTTTGCTGTTTTGTTTCTAATAGGCAGCTTTTTTTTTTTTTTTTGAGTACATGTATCTGCAAAATGTGCAAGTTCTTGATAAGTTCTGAGTATATCAGAGGGAGGTGGAAAGAGCAGAGAGACCAGTTCAGAACAAAAACAGCCCTTCCTTGCTACATCCATGTTAATATGACATCTCTTGACAATACCTAAATAATGGAATCAGAATTGAAATTTTATAACGTATTTTTATCGGCCCACACAGCAAACCCCTCAGCTTCTCCATTTCATTGTGAGTACCTAGCAAAAGTTATTGGCCTTGTTTGTTTAAATTATCTACATTTTTTAAACTGAATGTCATTCTTTTTTAAAAACATGTTTATTTAAATGCCAGTGGCAACACTAACATGTGGAATGTCTTGTACTGTACCAAGCATTATAAACAATTGAATTAATGCCAATAAGTAATATTTTCTAAATGGATAACTGGTGTTTATACTGTTATCTTGCTAAAATCATGGGCTGATATTTATGTAGGTGCTTTCAGACAGGCTGGGAGCCCTTTTTTGCACTTGAATAGGAAATGGGCATATGGTGTCAAATTTTGGCATCTGATCCATTGTTGGGGGTAAATTATATTCAGAAACCAAGGATTTGCTGTATTAATTTTTCCTAAAAGGTCCAACAGAAGTTAAAAATATAGCTATATGATGTAATTTGCCTTGTGGCTAAGGACACAAATTTTGTTAAAGTTCAAATAATTCCCTGTTTTTGCCCTTAAAGGACAGCATTTTCTCAACTTAAATATTTGACATGAAGCAAAGTTTCTTAGTAGTTCACAAACTGCAAAAATAATAGACAATAGTAGGTAATGGTGCCTGTAACAATACATGGATTGACCTGATGGTAAATACATTGTTTTACCACCAGGTAGTGCTCTGGTTCAAAATATACATTTAAAAATGCTAATGTGTTACAGTATAATTCAAGTTTTTATAAACTCATTTTCTCTGACTATTACAAGTATTTAAAATGCTCATAAATATGGAAGCAACAACTACAATTTCAAGCTGTAGTAGTTAAAGGAAAACAAGTGTAGGACATATTCTTCAACTTTGACACGGTCTGAAATGTACTAAATTATCCACTAAATTCAGTGGTGGATTTGATATGCCACCCACATGGGTAGAGCAGAAGATGGTGGTCAGCTCATAACAAACAGCAGTATGGGTTGTGAAATGTTCCCACCAAACAGCAAAAACACTGAACCCCGCTGTCAGATGGTAGTGAGGGGAAGTACGGCTTCATCTCCTGTGCTACTAAGATAACAAATGGTGTCACAGAAATGACAGCAGGTCCTTAAAAATAGAAATGTTGTTGACCTGGAGGTCCAGAGGCGAACAATGCTTGAGATATTCTCATTCCAAAACATTATTTCTGAAGTATATGTGTGCTGTATCCAATTTTTGGATTGTAATAAAAGTATTTACAAAAAGAGTCAAAAGAGTTTATTTGTCAAGCACATGGTTGTGTACAGTATGTATGCACAGTGGATCTACTTGTAACCCTAATAAGGAATGAGGATGTGACAAAGGATGTTGATGTTCAGTGGGGAAAGTGTCTACTAGCAACTCAGCCAGCTGCATGGGGCAACAGCAAGTTTTTTTTTATTTTTTATTTTCATGAACATAGCAACTCTATCTCTCACCCTCTTTTTCTCATGTTCTCTCATCCCCCATTGGCAGAGAGAACCTCCCTTGATGCGACACGTTGAATTGACCTTCGAGTTCTGAGTCCCTTAGTTGCAGCAGTCAAAAAACATTGCAAATAAGAAACCACAGCAAGCAGCTCTGAGCCTCCAGGACAGCCTTCAAACAAGCAGCTTAAGGTAATGTATGGATGGACAAATTCTGGTCTACTGTACAAATGGAACAGCTACAGAGACCGAATTACTGTAGGTGCAATGAAAAGGTTCTATAGACAGATGCATAGATGTAAATATATTTATCAGCAAATTTTAATACTGTCAGCTCATGTAAATAAAAAAATTTTTTAAACTGGAAAATTGATGGTTTTTAACTTCTCGCTAAACAAATGGTCATTTATTTAGCTAACAGACAACACACCCAAGGCTTTGTTTTGACATAGACTTAAACTTTTCTTTGTAGTCTTACTTTAAGAATCCTAAATGTTTGTTTCCTTTTTTTTTTTTTTTTTTTTGTCTGCTACTACCTGTTTTGTCTTATCTCTGCTTACTAACTTCTAACTCTGACCTCTATGTATATTTTTCTTATTTCTTATTTATTTTCCTTTTTCTTAATTTCATTATTTAATTTTCCTATACCTTATTTACATATTTATTTGCTGAGGATACCTGGAAACAAAACTTTTCATGGTGACAACACTGCTATGATGTGTTACTCATAAGAAATAAACCTTGAAACTAAAGTATACATTAAATATGCTCAGTTATGTAGAGAATTTCAGTCAGTGTACAAATTTACAAATGTGGTATTTTCTAATAAAATATATACTGAACTAGCTTCCAGGATCTTATGTTAAATATGAGATGTCCAAATGACATAATTCACAAATTTTTCTCATTTGGTTACTGTAAACTGAAAGTACATGATAAAATTATTTTTTTAAATCACAATAACCAAAATGACAAGTCTAATTTTTTTTAATGCTTTTTCATGTTTGGCACAGGATGGGTTATGAGAATATGCTAATTTAATCTATATTGTAGTTCTGTGAACTCCAAAAAGGTGTACGATTGTGTCCCCGGGCATGAATAATGGGGTACCAGGACCGCTGATGCATGCTATCTGTTTCAGCTTCAGTCACATCCATGTTCTCAGAGTTAAATGTGGGTGTCAAGACTCTGACAAGGCTGTGTTGTCTCTACCCCCATTTGTGATTTTCATGGAGAAGCATATCAAGGTGCAGCTGATGTATGTAGGATGTTTAATGGGGGGGATAGTATGTTTTATTTTATTTTTATATATATAAAATTTTTTTTTTTTTTGGATGATGTCCTTTTGGACTGAGAGTTTCAACACGCAACAGGAATGGTACGTTGCCGGGTGTCAAGTGTCAGCACCTCCGAATCTGAGGTCAGGGTCCCTGAACAGCCTGGCTTCCGTTCCAGTTGGGGAGCATCATAAAGCAAGATTGAAAGCTGTGGTGGTGAAGCAGGAGTTGAGTTTTCAAATAATGCTGTCAGTCTACTGTTTAGTCTAAATTCTATCACCTAAGGTCATGAGCTGTGAGTAATGACCAAAAGAAGGGGACTCTGGATACAAGTGGCCAAAATGAGGTTTACACCAGATTGCTGGCCTGACCCTGCCTGGCAGTGTGATCTAGAGAAGTTTCAGAGTAGAGCTGCTGCTCCTCCAGATTAAGCTGGACCAGTTAAGATGGAGAGGGTATGTTGGAGGATGCCCCTGGGTGACTCCCTCAGGAGTTGTACCAGACACATCTCACCGGGAGGAGACCCCAGGGATGACCCAGGACACGGTGGAGAGATCATATCTATCAGCTGGCCTGGAAGCATGTGGCGATTCTCCAGTAGGAGCTGGAGACCACTGTGGCAAACAGTAGGGTCTTGGCCCACCTTCTCAGTCTACTCACACCACAACTGAAGGGAACTAAAAAACCAAAACTTCTTTTGTGATCTAGATGCCTAGGGGCTGATTATACAAATCATTTAGAAGAAGCCTCCTTGCAACTTTACCAAAATAACTCATGCATATACAACTTCTTGTGTCCATTTTTAGATAGCTGTGCACGACCCTTTTAAGCTTCTCTCAAAACCTTGTGCCTCTTTTATCGCAAATGATAATAGGAAGCCCCAAAGCAAGAAAATGTTCTAAAAAAGTGCTGAAAGCTATAAAGTCAAACAAAAGCCTTATGTAAAACTTGAATTCCCCTGAAAGTTAATATCATTACAAATGACTTTTTTATGGCAATTATGTGAGAGAAGCTTGTACCTCAATTTTCTTTACCACCAAAGTCAGCCAGTGCACATCAAGCTCAGAGTATGCATTGTTTAAAAGGCTTTTCTGCATTTGTTGGACTTTCTAGTGACTACACCCATTCCAGTCCTGGGAATAATCCAGTTTGCCCTGTAAATGATTGCTGAAGTCTTATTTAAATAACACACTATTGAGCGATAGCAACTTATTCCAAATACTGAAGATTGCCTTCTGTTTTCCTAGGTTACAGTCAGTCAGCTGTCTGAAAAGACAGTGCTACCCAGAACGATTGGGATTGTGTACTGTAGGTTTATACCAGAAATATTTAAAAAATACTGAAGGCTACTGGCAGCCACCACGGATGGTGTCATTTTATGGGATTCCAATTACTACACTGTGGGCCAAAAGGGTCACAGTAATCTTAAGAGATTTGTACAGTGGAGTGTAAAATACGAATACACCCATTTAAGCTACAAGAATAAAACAATTATTGTCAGATCCTGTAACACAAACTAGAAACAGACGTCTAATCGGGTTTTGTGCTTCTAAGCTTTAAGAAAACAGCATTACAAAGAATTTTCTGTTACATCATGAGATATTAAGATGCAAATTAAAGTGGCCAAAAATAATGTTTGAGAACATGTAATATACAATAATTACAATAATAGACACATTTTGAATATATAAAACAACTCAGTATTATAAACTGTCAGCTTAGATGTGCTGTCATACACACAAAAAAGCCAACATTCAGAAGCCAAGCCCTGACATTTGTGTCAGGTAATAAAACATTGGTAATACACATTTTCAGCTAAAGTCATTTAGACAACTGAACAGCACATTGTTTACAAGCCTTTTAATGTAAAAGACCATTGGATCTGAAAAAAGTAGTCAAGACAAAATGTCTGTTATATTTCAGCTTGCTATTTAACATGGCCTACATTTTTAACTGCCAGCAGCTTACTTATTACAAGTCCAATTTATCCCCAAATCTCTTTCAGTTCAGTGGAGCTTGAAAACTCTCTTACATTTTTTTTCCACAGACTTACCCCTCTCAAGATTCATTCATTACAAATAAAGAGGTTTAACCTTTAGGAATTCAGAAAACCCAGGTAGCCATATCTATTATGGTTGAACACAATGGGCACAGGATCTTCACACACATTAAAAATATAAATTATGGTAAAGTAATAATTTTATTCAAAGCAAAAATTTGTAAACCTAACCTCTATTTGGGTGTCACCCTAAGCTCTGTGAATTAAGTATTTTTTGTGTAACATTAGAGAAGATTTTAAATTCCCAGACAGCAGGACCAACCCATTGCTCTACATTTTAGACTCAAAATTCTTTTCAAACTATGCCGAAGACATGCTTGAACTGTTTGCTGCTTGTAACTGCAGGGAATTTTTCCCAGTATGGCATTATGATCATAAAAGTTATATCACAGTAACAGTAAGCCTCTATGTATTGTTGTAGCTCATCCTCAGTCCTCTAATGTAATTGTAAGCTCAGTTCTGCAGTACATTGGGGTCCCTCTGCAAGGTGAATGTTGCGAGCAAACCTATGCTGTAGGTTATGTTGCACATGCTTTAGCATCTACTACAATTCCCAAGTATGCGAGGCAATGGCTAGTAACAGCAGCTTACAGTTTCTATGTTTTGACAAAATTCATTTTACTACATAACCATCATACTTGGGTCCACCAATTCCTCGCTGTACTGCAACAGAATTTCCTGACACAAAAAACTATACTGTACAATTTTTTTCATTCATAATACATTTTATATAAGGCTAAAATTTATTTTCTTAACGGACCATAAAATTGCAAAATACACTTTAAAAACTGAACTCTCAACTGGTTATGATTTCTTGCTGTAGTAATACAAAGAATTTTAAAATTGAAAATGAGAAAAGGACCATTACCAGCTTGTACTGGCTGTTTGGGACTTTCCGTTAACAAATGAATAAAAAAACATCTGGTAAACATTAACATTGCACAGAAACTTTGACTTTGCAAACCAGCCAGCAGCAGTATGATGTGTCTGGGTTCATACAGGGAAATATGTAATGTATACAATATTGAAGCCATATTAACATGCACAACTGGTATTATAAAAAATGGCATAGCAAAGTAACAAAATCACATGTAAACCCATGTGACCTGAACATTTTCTTAAATTAAGTTCCTTGCAATATATAAGACTTGAAATACTACTTTGCTGTGGAAGTAGAAAAAGGACTCAATTGCTGCACAGGACTGTCACTCATTATAGACCCTCATCTAGGACAAGCATTACATTACAAAAAAATATTAAAAGGTCTAGAGTTCCCTTGTGGTTTGAGGAATGCTTACATAGCTTACAAAGGTCATGGAATCGTGTGAAAAAACTTTCCTTGCACAAAACGTACAATTAAACATGAAGTGTCCAATACATTAAGGGGACTGAGTGAGAAATGGCAAACAGCCAGTTGGAAAAATCAATCAATCCAGTTTTACAGCTAAAACAAAAATGCAGAATTAACTATTAAGGCATAATATTGCAAATGCAGATGAGCTGCTTTCTCAATGGCATGTTGCTAGAAGCAAAAAACTGCAAACTACAATGAGAAATTTCACCTCTGAACTGGTCAAACAATATGTTAATGAAGAACATATGGCCTGTGTAGGGCCCATAGCTCAGTGGTATGTACGGCATGCAGCAGGCAACTCTTCGGCAGTTCTGCAAAATGCTGACCAACTCCTGCTCCCCATTAGGTACTTTCAGCAACTCTCGTACTCATTTCACTAGCATGGTTTAAAAAAATTTGCTCCAGTTTAAAGGGGCTCATTCTTTTGCATCTTACTGGACAAGGCACAAAAACAAGCAAAAACATCTTGTGAATTCAAAATACTTGTAAAACAAAAATATCTTGTATATTACAACAACAGTACACCAATATTTTAAATATTGGAATATTTTTCACCGTTTGTTATAAATAAATTCAGTCATTTATTTACAGAGGGCTCTATTTCCCTGGTGAAAATTTCTAAATGCAAATGAAGATTAAATTTACTTGTAATACTTATACTGTGTACCTTGGAACACGTAAATGCATTGCCCATGTGCTCATGCACAGGAGAACTTGTGTTTCCTGTGGAAGTGGGGAACTATATTGTTTTCTTGTCCAGGCAAGCTGCAATCGGCAGAAGTGGTGCACCCCAAAGCAGACTTCCAGTCCTTTAGCTAGGTTGTCCAGCTTTGAGTGAGACTTCTGTATCAAGGTAACTTATCTGCAGTTATTTGGCTGCAAATCTGAAAGATTAAAATCAGCTGAGGTCTTCCTGTGCCTTGCTGCCTTCCTGATGCTGGCAGGAGGCTGCCTGCTTGCAGTGAGATACTTCAGAAGCCATCGCATTCACGGTGCTACGTGAGTCTTGGTAAGGAACAAGTAGACACACACACAACTGACCTCTGTGCTTCCTGCCTGGAGTGTACTGGGGGGTATGTTATCACATACATCTGAAAATAACTAAATGGCTGAGTAGACTGGGAGTAAAAAGCCAGCTGGAATTCATACATTCAGATTCCCATTCCATGAATTTTGAAATGACAGAATTCCCTGCGCTCATTTCGCCCCTCAGCAGCTTCTTTTTTGTTTTAATGAACATCCAACCATCTGTCATTCCAGTAAGGAATCTGTTCAGGATGTGCTGCTCCTCTTCCTGGTTCTGGGTCTTTTCTTTATGGCTTCCTCGTCCTGGTCACTTTCACAGCCCCTCTGCAAGGAGAGTCATTACTGCATATACTGCTGAAATAGACCCACTAACTGTTGTCATTTATTAACCTTTCACAGTTCAAAGTAACTCATTCTGATGCAGGCCTTAAAATAAGGTTAATCTTTTATTTAAGGCATTCACTAAACATCTTAGTATATATATAAAGTGGACTATGGACAAAATGACATCTTACTACTATTTTGAAAGCAATAATGGGTTGCATGGAATTATGGGCTCTTTTCTTTGCTATCTTCTAAAGTAAATTTTTCAATCACATTGTATCCTACTGTTTCATGTTGCTTTAGTTAAGCCAAGTTCTTCACAAATTACAAACAAGATCAGAATTTGCATAAGGGAGTTATCAATAAGCTAGTGACACCTGGTGAGTGCCAATCTTAAAGGATGAACTTACCAAATCGTCTTCCCCTTTGCGGTGTTCCTTCTTCATCATGCGTGTTAAATGGTTGCAGAGAGCTACGATCCTAAAGGACATCTGTTTAAAACCATAAATCCAGATATCAAAATACAACAGGCATCATCATTGTCATATGTCCTTGCATCAGAGAAATACATCACCTTCCATTTTCGGCGGATATACTGCCTCCTGAAGTTCTCCAGATTGATGACGGACAGCCTGCGTACCAGAGCTTGCCTTGGGTTTATGGGCTAAAGATGGGGGAAATGATAGGCAAATTAGAGGTAGTGAACAGATATCAAAAACCAGGTACTGAGTGGATGTTTATTTACTGATGCAATATAACAAAAAAATGTGTTTTGTTTGCCCAAGTTCAGTTACAAGGATCTTGTTTTTAACCCAGTATTAAGTGTGCTGCCTGCTAACAAAAAGCACAAAAAAATTAATCAGATTTAAGTCTGTGCTGCCTTTGGGATAGATAATTCTGCACCAACTCGTATTACTGTGTAAGAAAATGAAAAGATCCCAGATTACACTCATTCCTATAAAAATGGAATAAAACATGAAATAACATTTGAATGAATTCCAGGTATTTTACCCTTAAAGTCTGTGAATCCACATAAGCAACCATGCTTAGCTCCAAGCACTACTTATTTTACTACTTATATTGACTATGTTTGGAACATTAGTCGGGTCATTAAATGCAGTAGATAATGTTTTTTCTGACAATGGTGAGACAAAATCCTAGAAACCCTACATTGTATGTCAGAATAACTTTATGAGATGCATGAGCTCAAATCACTACAAATGAACAGGCCAACATCACGTACACAAGGAAAAACAGACAAAAGTAAACATCACAGTGCCAAACACATTACTGATGGCACTATAGTATATGTACAGTACAAAGTCCCAATTTAAATCAACTAGGAAATTTATAATTTATTTAATATTACAGCCACACAAAAGGAAAAATAGATCAGTCATTATTAAATCGTAAACAAGTTGTCTATCACAATACACAACAAAAATAAATATAAACTGAACATTTATCCAAATGAGGTTTTTCTCCCCATTGATCATTTTGCTTAAAAAACAGTTTAAAATCCAAAAACAAAATTTGGCTTCAGGTTCCTGTATTATTTGTCAAACAAACACTAAATACAGGCATCACTTATTTTCAAAGGACATACCAAAAACACTAAACACAGTGGAACTAGAATATATCTGAGCACTACAAACAATTGGAGAGTAATAACTTCCTGTTCTATTTGGGAAAGGGAACTAAAATATTAAACTTTACTTGTACCAGTTATAAAACAGAAGTATTAATTTAAAGTTTACTCAGCATCCTACCAGCATTGTATTTAGTTAGGAAACAGCACAAAACTAGGGCTATATTCTCTTACTTAATGTAGACCTTAGTTCAAATCAAGGTTGATCCCAGAAAGAAGTTCCCCTCCACAGGATTGGTTTAGAAGCTCCTTTAAAGCCTCGTTGATATCATTGCTGAAGAAAGAGGAAAGGTTCCTGTTGGAGATGCCCTTATTGTCAACATCTATCTGGGAGGAAGTCATGATATCCTGGACCCACTTAAGCTCAGAGGACAGCTCCTGCCGTAGGGAATCAAAGTGCTTCTTCCGTTCTACGTATTTCCCACTTATACAGGCTAAGCTGGTGTCCACTGATTTCATGTCATCCTGCAGGTGCTTCTTCATGCCCTCCAACTTGCGGAACTCATAACGGATCTGGGACAGTTCATGTCTTACATTCTCATTTTCCTCCTTGTACCAGGAGTCTTTCTCATTGTAGATGGAGACCAAGGCATCTATGTCCTCCAAGAGGGAATCATGCATGCCAGCAATCCCACTGAAGCTGTTCTCCATGGAGGAGATATCCTCAACCACATTAGCAAACCGCTCGAAGTTGACGTAGGTGTTGTTTGGGGGCATGCTAGAATGTGACTTAATGGTGTACTCCTTCAGACGTTTGGTCTTCAGCTGCCTGCGCTCCTTCTTCTTGCTCTCAGACACCTTAGTTTCCTCTTTGTGCTCATGGGACTTCACAAACACAGAAATGGAGGATTACTGAATAGGTAGTTGAAACTGTGGTGTTCCATATGACAAAGGCTCACAAACACCTCAGAAAAAATCAGAATGGTGCTCAGCTTGTCAGGGGTTATTCCACACTGCAGCCAGAGATGCAGATAATGAACATGCTCTGTATTTCATGTGTCAACATCTCTTCTTTTTCTTCTGAACGTTCATGCAGTTTTCCAAAAGTAATGGGTTTTCCACATTAATAAAATGTATACATCCATTTAGTTATTTGCAAAACGTATTAATAGTATTAATGTCCAAAAAATGTACTAACTAAAAACAAAACATGTTTTAGAGACTCATGCCTATAAAATCTGAAGTGTATGACATTGTCTAGTGTCAGGTAAAGGCAGCTGAATTCAAGTTTAAACAAATCAAAATACTGTATACCTTGATTAGAACTTAAATAGATATGTATGTATGAAAGCAGTGGTACTGGAGGAATGCTCTTCTTGAGGAATATACAACTCCTAGAACAGTTGTTGGTATTGCAGTAAACAATGAGTCAGTGATTTTGCAGGAAGAATCATATTTGCCTCAAAACAATTTTCATCATTTATACTGCAGCCTAGACAGAGCCACAGGCTCCCAGTCAGTCAGTCTTTTCCTTGTGGCACAGAATATTTACACACATGCTTCCTAAAATATATATGCTCATGGTTTGCTAAAACTGATTCCCAAATGACTGGCTTTACTCCTTCCTCCACATCACAAGGTGTGTTCATAAATTAGACATGGGATGAGAAGCATACTTACATGTCAGATAAATTCACAGCAATCAATTAACATGGGTTAAAAACACCATGCACACATACTCAGATTTTTAAACACAGCTAACAAGGTAATAATCTTGTTAAACTCCTTTGTGCTAATATATTTGTGATTACATTTTCTTTACACAATATGAATAATAGTTTTTTTCTTCACTGAAATACAGTATAACAGATACCTTAATCCAGGGGTGGTTGAGAGCATCTTGAATTGTAAGTCTCTTCCTGCAAGGCAAAAAGTCATAGTCAAGACACCACAGGCTCAGCTGACATAAACTGAAAAGAGAAGAACATCACGTGCACGGCATCTAAGACCGCAGATATTGCAACAAGCCCCATCACGCTTCATACTAGCCGACCCTTGAATAATTCTGCCTCACACTTTCACACCTGAAATGCAGAAATATGCACAACCTAGTCACAGCATGCTAAGAATGAGACTATGCTAAATAGCTCCTAATCAAAAGAATTGCTAAATGGCACTGCAAACAGAAATATTCCTAAACTCCATTAAATGTTTTGTTAGGCACACACTTAATTTTGTAATTCTAATGCCTCACCTTGTGTCCTTCTCCAGCAACTGTCTGATGAAGCTCTTTGCTAGTTCACTTGTGTGGCTAAAGAACTCCTCGTCGAATTCATAGTTCACGCCCGAGATGTTTGCCAAGGTCTCCTGTTTGGTCTCACCAAGAAATGGCGAAGCACCACTCAGTCTGCAAGAATTATTATAAAAAAAAAACTGGGTTAATTTCACTAAATTTATAATCAAAATGAAGAGGATTTCAGAACTAAATACATTTGAACTTACAAGATGTAGGTAATGACACCTATGCTCCTAGAGAAGAAGACATAAATACTAGGTTAATGCTCTGAAGAACACAAATGTCTAACGCAATGGCATAAATCACAAGAGTAAATCCAGACATCTTACCACATATCTGCTTCTAATCCCAAAGGCTCATAGTTGACTATCTCTGGAGCTTAAAAGAGATGTGGGAAAAGCCAGTGTCACTTTAAAAGCTCTGAAAATACTACAGAACCCAAATATCAGTTTAAAACCATGTTGCAGAATAAAGTATGTACTGACATTGTATTTCTTCTGCAAAGAATCATTGTCTTAAACAACTGAAAAAAAACTTACCAACAAATTCTGGAGTTCCAAAAATGTTCTTGAATTCTACACCATCTTCAATTTTGTGAGCTAGACCAAAGTCAATCAGTTTGATCCGTGGTAATTGCACATTCTTATCTAGCAGCATTATGTTTTCAGGCTGAAATACAGAGAAAAGGTATTAATGCCAATTTCTCACCAAATAATTATCATCCTGTTTTTATTCTCTAAAATTTTTGTCTGATTTCTGGTCAGCTTATGCAAGCAAAAGTTTGTCTTCTGATAAAAGACGAATATATAATTCCAGGCTGACCGATCTATGTATGAATGGAGCAATGGTTAAAGTACACAATACCAATGTTTGTAATGCTTCAATAATCTGAAAAAATATTTTCTTACTTTTAGCACTAAAATCAGTTACATAAGCATTCCTTAAAACTACATAAACATCAAAGTTAAGAACAGTCTACTTTGCAGCTACACTAAATATAAAAATAAAACAAGATAAAATCTATTTCTATTCCTTCTGACCCTAAGCCTAACTCTAAGAAGCAATTAACAAATGTCAGCAAGACCTGCCATTGGTCATAAGCAATTCCTAGTATACCTAGTAAGTTTACTGCAGTCTGACCTTGCATACCTTATAAATCTCAAAGTGCCCACTGATGAAATCTATTTACTGCCCTAATTTCAAATTATTGCCATCCTATGAAATCAAAATGGTTTCAGATTGAGAAACCATCAGTGTGAGTTCAGACTGGAAAGCAAAGATATTGCTGGTCATCTGTACGAAGGCATTTAACAACAATACACAATGTTCTATCTCAACCACAGGAAATACCTCTTAAATGCACATAAGATGAATAGTTGTACTTCCTGCCATAAGGAGTCCAGCCACGTCAGTGAAAAATACTTTGGAACATGGTTTCCTCAACATCTGTTACAACTATGAGGTTTTAATCAAGAAGTTTAAATAGAAAACACTTACTCTATTAACTACACTTTACATTTTTCTGAAGTAAGCAATTTAACAATTCAAATTTTTACAGGAACACACGACTTAAGGCCTCACACTGTAGCTTAACATCATGGTGAGGAGGATATAGTCTGGTGCTGTCAGCTCCCCAACCCAGGTCAGAAATGTTATCTGAAAAAGTTTTGTACACAGGCTCTGCCTTCTACTCCCATTTCCTCAGGAACCAGTCCAGAGCTGGCCTTTGAGCCAAGGGATAGACCCAACATAGTGCCCGTGACCCAGCCATTGATGGGAAAGGATGTTGATCTTGACCCCAAACCCACAGGCAGACCTCCATCAGTAACACGGCTGCACTGGCTGATGACACAGCACTCCACGGAGCCACATTTATCTCCTCATAACTCACAACTCTCTATGGTCTCCTACAATACAGTGATGCATAGCCCTTACACAAAACCCAAAATGAGGCCACTATAGAGCTAATGTTCACAGCTGGAAATGTTCTTGAGCTCCCGATGGAGAGAACAAACCCAGGTTATGACATAAAATTTATGGAGACTGATTTACTGTACTGTATTGTTCAACATCTGTTGCTATGAATTATAAATTTTTGAAATATACTACACACTAGGGCATCATCGACATCAAATACTGGGCTTCGATTTGGGAAATGACTTGTCACCAGAACTTCATCTACTCCCTTCCTCTATTTATACAGGCCTTATGCCATTCCAAATATACCCATCAAAGCGGAAGAGTAGTGGGTACCTTGTTAATTAAAGGCTTTTGGCAAGAAAGCTAATAATTTAGATCATAGCAGCAGCTCTGTTGTTACAACTTTCAGCGAGACATGTACCACACTGCATGAGCATAAAACAAGAGCATCTGTATAAATATGCATAAAAACTGTTCAAGGTGTGTGTAAATATTATCTGCAAAATAATATGACTGAAACAAAGACAGGATACAAACAAAATACACTGCCATCATTGTGAAAAAAGATAAAGCACCTTCAGATCAAAATGAGCAATTTTTCTGGAATGGAGGTAGTGGACTCCATCGAGAATCTGCTTTATAAACTGCGTGGCCTCCTCTTCACTCAGGGACTCCTTCTGGGCCAAGAAGTCAAACAGTTCTCCTCCTGACACCCTGTAAGACATGCAGGCTTATTGTGAAAGCTTTACACATTTTATAGTTGATCTTTCACCGATACTACAGTGTTTGTCAAACTCAAAGAGGGAGGTTATTAGTAAACCTCTAACTTATCAGCTTCTATCCTAGAACAGAAAGGGGGAGCAGAAAATATTAAAATATATACAGCACAACAACCATCACTTTCAAGCCACAAGTGAAAAAAAGCTGATTCTCAACATTTCGTATTATACCCACATCCTCTTTTTGATGCTATCCTGCTTCTGAAAACAAGCATGCACACAGTCTACCAACAGATGCATTATCTATTAATAAATCTGCAGAAAACAAATACAGCACAGGCCTTTCTACAGGACTGTTTTGCATATTTTCTCAAGTTCATGGTAAATTTTTGCCCTTTAGAATTATTTTCACAACATTTCATTTTTAAACTATGAATTTTCACAGTCGTATGAGTGGCAGCGCCTGACTTCCATAGCATGTAGTGACTGCGCTGACCCTTCAATTAGTATTAATTGGAAATTTGTGTTCTCCTCCTCAGTGAGGCTTCACTAAACACACTAACAAGGAGGGTCTATCTCTCACCCACTGGCTGCTGACTCAAGCAGTGACATTTGGGTCACTCACTCCTGCACACAGTTGGCAAAAGCCTAAAACAAATAGCTCATTGGCCAAGAACAACAAATTTAAACATTTCCGTGATTCCCCCAACCCAGTAATATGAATGCATATACAAACTGCACTGCACATTAAAGACATGCTTGTGTTTTCCAGTTGTACTGTAAATTTGCGTATTATTTTGTATAATAAAGCTTTTTATATAAAATTATTTAATGATGGTCAAATTTCTCTATGGGTAGTATCCAACCAGAAATGTTCTTTTTAAAGAATTAGAAATTAAGAATTTACATGGTTCAATATTAAACTAGGGCTTGTTTGCGAATGGAAAACCCAATATAACTCTGGACCAAATGTGCTTTCCAAAGTTCAAATTCTGGCTAGCACTAGTGTCATCATATTGTGAAATCAACATATCTGATCCTGAAACACACTAAATATTTTGTGCTTATACTGATGAATGTCAAGTTGTTCGTCATGAAACCGGAGCCCTTTTAATCGGATCAAAAATACAGAAGCTCCTCCTCCTCCTCCTCCTCACTCACAGTTCTAGTATGAGCACCACGTCGGTGCGGTTCTCGTAGACGTCATGCAGCGTGACGATGTTAGGGTGCTGGATGTGCTGCAGGATGCTGACCTCGCGCTCAATCTCCTCCCTGCGCACTCCTCGCCGACTAGCACGACTCTGCCGCTTCTTGATAAACTTGCCGGCAAAGTCCTGCCCTGTACTCTTCTCCTTGCATCGCTTTACTATGGCAAACTGCCCACTGCAAACCAGAAGAGGAGAGAACACATAAAGCCTCACAGTTCCAATTATGTGACCAAAAACTGCAAAATGGCACAAAGATCTCAGTTCTGTATACTGTTCTTCCTTTATTGACCTTAAAAGCAGTTTTTCTCTGTTCCACCACATTGCAAAACCACATGGAATTATTCAAAATAAGAAATAGCTTGTATAAGGCAAAACACAGTACTAAGCAACCTTAAACAACATCTGATAACAATTAAAAGTATCCACGTATTACAGTATGGTATTTCACATATTACATCAACAGGGAAGAGTAACACCATGGCGGGCCTTAAAACTCCTTGACTGTGTGAATGGACATAGGTTTAAACTTGGTTCAGTTATATTTAGTTTGCAGATTTCTGCATTCACATGAGTTTTCTCCAAGTGCTCTGGTTTCCTCCAAGCTGCTACAAATATGACCAATTCCAAACTGTTAGAAGACCCAGAGACACATTCTGAGTTTGAACAACACTCTTTTCATGACAAATACTGTGTCCAGCCATTAATGCTCTCACAATGAATTCCCACATTGTAGTCCCACAACAACAGAGTTAAAAGGGCACACATTGTTTGGTACACTTCACTTGCAACAAAATTGTTCACACTGAGGCTCCCTTGTGTGGGAACTTTGAAGGAAACCAGAATTATGCAGTTCTATTATCATGATAATTTACATGTGTTATCCGCATGCAAGTAACATTTTAAATTCATGTTTAGGTATAAGTAAGAAAGAAATGTTAATAATAGACAAACTGACTGATAGGAAAGCATTCCAAACAAAGTCAAACCTTCCTAGTTTTCTGTTTCTATTCTTTTACCTAAAATGGATAGTATGTAGATTTTGTTTTATCGAAACAAGCGGTGAGACAAAGAGAAAAAAATACATCTTAACGGTGCTGCATTCACTTGGGGGCAAAGCAATGTATGTGGTGCTCCCTTCAGCTATAGTGGGAACCTTATCAAATAGCCTTGTCATGCAGAGGCAGGATAGAGACGTTGTCAACGTGACATCTGAGCTGACTAAGCCACTTCGTTTTTAGGCCACACCACTTCACCCTGACAAGTCCTCGGTGCCCTCAGGAGCTGCAGGGACTGGCAAGGACCACAGCCTTAGCTAAATCATCACTTAGTCAACAAGGTCCATTTCAGAGAGAATAAAGTATGTAAATCTGTGTATGGGTAGGGGAGGGCAGACAAGATTTTTTTAACCCCATGTGCATTTCTGATCCTCAACCATCAAAGATGTAAGTTTACACTCCTGCTCCTCATTTGGAGCCATTCCTAATTAAATACATAGAGCCCTAAAGATAGAAGCTGCCTTTAAAATGCAATGTGAGGAATGCCGGCCAGCTGCATCTCAGAAGGTAGAATGGGTCACAGACTGGGGAGGAATATTTAGTCAGAAATAGTTTATTTAAGATCACAGAGGAGAGACTGTAGGAAACATACACAGATAGAAAGTGTTGCATTAATACACTGAATATTTGGTTTTGGCAATAAAATTATATGATAAATTATAAACAAAATTCTTTTGTATCTTGTATATGTGAATTTTGGTAAGAATAGTTGTGTATTAGCTTTAATATTATACTTCTCTGTGCTACAATAATAGTATACCATGTTGTACCAAAAATAAACAATGTTCCTACAAGGTAGCCTAATGCAATTAACTCACACCAAAATCAACTCGCATGTACATGAAAAAAGCATTTGAGCTAATGCATAAGTAGTTTTGAAAAGGAAAAAATTTGAAGCCTTAAACAATTTCACAAATCAATGAGCGGGAAGAATCCGAACCAAGAGGGCACTATGTTATTTTATTTTTGGTACTGTTAAATTCAAGGTTGAAACATGCAAGCTAGAAACAAACTGCTAACAATTTATTTACAAGTAAAACAATAAAAAGTTATTAAAAGTTATAAGCTTATGGTCAAAAAGAAAACAGCAGACAACAGAAATAAAGCCTCTGTGAGGTAGGATGGATTTTTCTGAATTTCATATTAATTCCTGGGAAGAGAGAAATCCCCATGATATCGCTAGCATCTAATATTATTTCCAGGCCTTCCACTCCTTTCACCTGTTTGTTTCTCTGGTCTTAACTAGAGGTTGTAGAAGGGTGGGACAGGATTAATTTAACTCTTTCCCACAAAACACATTTGGTCACACTACAGTGGTCTTGTTTTCACCATGAGGGACATTGTTTCAGTTACCTGATGGTTGCTATATATTGACATAAAACCGGATGGAATAAAACAGGACATCACCCACCAGACTCTTGAGCATAGAGCTCTAAGCTACTATGTTTCAGTAAAGCATGCGCCTCTGTTCACCCCTCCCAAGTTGGCAAAAGCATTGTGTTTTGAGAAGACATTAACTGGGTAACTGTGAATAAATAAGAAATTGGGAAAAAGGATGTAGGTAATAAAACATTTTCTCATGAAGTGACAACAATTTCTCATGAAGTGACAACAATCAGTAGTTTGTGTATTTCATATAGCTTATGTCCACAGTGATCATATGTCAAAGCGGAAAATGATTTAAAAAAACAAATAAAAGTTACTTACATGTGTTATATCCATTACTATTACAAACAAAAGATAAAAAAATTCAATCAGGAAATAAAGGTGGGGTTGTCTGTACTGTGCAGGAAACCCTGTGTTATTGAGGAGTGTGGCTGGGAAATTAGAAACAGAAAAACAACAGGACAGCTGAGTGGGGGGCTTTTGGAATGGTATCAGTCATGATGATCATAACATCATTCACTTCCTGTTGAACTACAATCATTCCAATGCTGTGATGTTTTGTCAAACATACTTGAAAGTGATGAGGCAGCTTTGGTTGCTATTGGTGCTTGGTCTTGGATGCAAACATAAAGGTACATTCTAAACAGTTTATAACCAGTTAATTTCTAAACAGATTACAATCTTGTAACACAAGTGTCTGCCCATGTCTCCTTTCTGTGTAACCTCAAGAGAGCTTCCACTTCCAGCAGCTGAAGGTTATTAGCTGCTTCAATGATTCAGCCAATTGTTCAGGGGAAAGACGCCAGCACTGCGTTCTTGTATGCATTTCACAACAGGCAACTTGCGTGACACAACAGAAAAGGCAGTTCCACTTTTGCCAGCATCAGGTCTCCCGAGTGCAATGCATTATGAACTCTTTAATCTCTATCAGACTGAGCCATCAGCAAGGCATATTGTCCATGTGGGCTTTTCTGTTAGCACTGAAGTACGGTAACGCCAATGCTCGTGCTGGAGTAAACAGCAGGGGATTTACAGATCTTTTATTGCATTTCAAGTTTTAACTGCAGAACGCTGTATGTCTTAACTTCAGGCTGCAGAAAACAACCCCACACTGTGTGACAGTAGGCGTTGTTTGGTGACCAAACCAGCCCTGAGAGTGCACCTCGGACAACAAGGGAGTGGCATCAAAAGGTGCCTTTCCGGGAGCTTTTAATGTGTATGTACAAGAAGCTACTGGGTTCAGCAGAATTTCCCGTTTTATTTTTGGGCCAGCCCACTGTAATATATGACATTCCCAAGATAGCAGTCAATGGAGCAATTTGCAAGTGCTTAACAAGTCCTGAGGATACAGTCTCTCTGCAAGGCCTACAAGGGACGCACCTACTACCTAAAGCAGTCACAAGCTGTTATTTTCCCAGGGTTACACCATTCTACTTTAGGTTAAGGCAGTTTTCTTAAGGATTTTGTTCCCCTATGTTGAGAACTCATACAAAGGCAGTGACAGCTTTCAAATGTTTTCCTCTAACTTATGCCAAAAACTCTTTTTTGCATTATTCAGTGTCTTTTTGTTTTATTTTAGCAATTCCAGTTAAAGCAAAACCCAATTGAAAATAACTGTTATTCCATGAGTTATTTCATAACCTTATCTTTTAACACATAAAAAGTTAACCCTTATGGTTTCACAGAATTACAGTGAGTAGTTATATCTTTTTGTGAGGGTTAGGAGTAGCATTCTGATTAATCTCACATACATGTTTTTAAAATAAAGCAATGAAAAGGACCATGTATTACATGACTCTACTGTTGTTATAGTTCAAAGAATATATATCAATTTTTCAACAGATGTGAGGCTGATACCGGCTAAGGCCTATGTGATTTTCCTAAGTGATATACAGAGAACATGAGGTGTACACTGTACTCCCTTACTATTAATACATCAAACATCTACAAAATACCCTGGCCAGCTCTCAGAACGTCCCGGAGGGATAAGCAACACCTGTTTAACATGTCATATGTTTTTTTATGTGCCCACATGATCCACCTCAGTTGAAAGACACAGATTCCCTGTAATAACTCCAGGTATCTGCTTCATACACACAGCACAAAAACAGCATGCTACTGCCGGCAAAAAAACATGACATCCTGGAAAAGGGGTTTGACTTGGATTTTGTGAACTGAAGGATTGCGTCATATCTCATCTTTGGCATTTTATGCATTTCCAAAAGAGGCATCATGCCTCATGACAACCTTTGTGCAAACAGGTCATAGAGCACACATGTAGACATTTGTAGAGGGAATATTTAATCACTATTACCTCTACACAACATGTATGTTTGTATCTTATTTATTTACTAAAATGTTACATGCATATCATTTCACTTCCTCTTCCTCTTCAATCTTAGTCAAAATTTGTTCTACAAAAAGGTGCAATTTTGTTTGCAAGGTCTAAACTGAGTAACGTTTCATACACAGCATGTGAAACATACAAACCACTATAAACTGAAATGTCTTTTTTAAGTCTCTGGTCAGGTCATGGGATGTTTTGTACAGCAATAATTATTACTAATAATACAGAGACAAATGAAAATAAAAAGAGACCAAATTACTGGAGAAGGTGACAGCTCCGAAGGTGTGCCCATAACTGTTCTGATCAAACATGGAATTGCGCAAACATTTTTGGTTATCCCGACTGCCGTGTTGTAAGCTTTGCATGCTTAACCCATTCTGTGGATAAAAATTTTAATCGCAGCAGCAGAGCATAAATAACCAAGAACAAGAATCTTTATACTTAGCACATTCAAAATCTATACTTTAAATTACTGAATTATTAATAAATTAATTTTTGTTACAGAAATAATTCTGCCCTATACGTTTACAGTAGCAGAACAAAGGTGACATACTTTTCCTTACCACGGTTCTGTGGTTGACGGCAGAACAAAAAGGACATTCCCTAGAGTTGCTAAAGATGTCAAGTTTTACAGACCTGTGCTCCTGGTGGAGCATGCACTGGTGGAAAGGCACTTTGCCACTCAGCAGGGGAGAATGGGGGCTGGCAAACACAAGCCCACCAGGTCTTTTTCGCAGGCATCTGAACATGCCACAGAACTCCACACCTCTGCACCATGGGAACACCCACTTTCCACAAGGGGTCTGACTTTCCACTGTCATACAGCATTTTTTATGCATATGCAAAGCCTGTGATGCTAAGAAATAGTGTGAAAGTAGTGTGGCCTGGTGGGGGATACCAACATACTTATAATTTCCACCACAGAGAGGAAACAGCTGCCCCTCGCAGCAGCAGCTAAAAGCACTATGGCTCCTTTGTGCTAAATCTTTACACATTTAGCAAAAAAAAAACAATCTCACAAAAACAATTACAATTATACAGTACATCATAAAATTTGAGTAGAGCAACACTTGCACAATGAATGACAAGGGTAGCACCATGGGTAAATGAATAGCAATAAGGGTGTGATGTGTTCCAGTTTTACATCATATTTAGATCATGTAAACTCATATACATCTTAACTCAGTGCCAGTCTCAGTCTTTATATGAAGTTTTCTTTGTGGAATTTCTGTCACATCATGCATACTATAAATTTGTTTCTGCTATTCTTTGGAAGAAGGCTCATGACTTGAATTCATGAATTCCATGCATCTGACTTTTTATCAACCCACATATTTTCTCAAGTCACAGTAATTAAAAAGTGGCTTTACACAAAATTAATTTTTAAGGGGTTTTCCTAAAGAAAAAAAAAACAGTCTGCCAAGAAATAAGAAACAGAGTGCTTTTGCTCTGTGGACAGAGACATGTTCCACATAATATGATGCCAATAGTGCATCTAGAGAGGATAACACGCTGAATAATTCAGCATTGTTGTGAAAAATGCCCTAAAAGACCACACACAGATAATCAAACGGCAAAACATTTCTATTCAGGAGCAACGTGTCATGAAATTCTAAAAAAAAAAATCAAGCTTTACACATCATGATTAAATATTACAAATGTATTAAGTAACTATAAATGACAAGCCTCTTATGCTTGCCTTATTTTTGTTTCTGAAAGGAAATTTAAGACCTCTAGACTGTGAAAGCAGTCCCACAGCACAAAAAGGAGAAATGTGATGTACCAGTATGCACTGTATCACAGTTAAGTGTACAAGCTGGATCACGTGTATAACAGACAAATAGATTTGTTTCCAAGGTGGGGACACTGACCTTCCCAGCTCCTCTCCGATCTCATAGAGGTCCTCAACTTTCTGTTGCTTGAACACAGCCATGCCTTCTGTCCTCATTGATGTGAGTTGAGTATGGCAGGTTGTGTGGAGAGCATGCGGACACCCAGGCCTATTGAAAGAGAAGGGACAAGGGCCATGTGTCCTGTGGTGCAAGGCTCACACAGGAAGCAGAGAGGGGCAGCACACTTCACCTCACAAGTTCTAGCATGCAGTTCCACATTCCTCAGGATACAGCAACCACAGATCTGTGTCTCTCCCTCACACACACACACACACACACACACACACACACACACACACACACACGAGTCCTGTCCCCAGTGTTTAACAATGGCTATTGTGGATAGATAAAACAGGGTTGTACTTGATATTATATTGTTTGCTAGTAAAACAGTGAATAACAGAAACATACCTTCCAAGGAAGTTAGTCCTACAAGGTGTTCTTAGCAAAGAACAGAGCAAAGTATCACTTAAGCTATAAACTTATACTGAGTTAATTTTTAATTTTGAACTTTACTAAATTGTATAGAAACATCCATCGGCAGACAGATACATATGAATTAATATTAATAATCTATATTAAATATAACAAATATATCGATTATTCCGTTCCTGTTTGTCTTTTTGGTCCTACAGCTTAAGTTGTTGTACAAACACAATAAATACACAAAATAAATAAACATCCAAAATAAATATCCGACACGACAGCGAGAGTGTGTTCAGGGTTATACTGTCAGTATGACTCTAACGTGATCGTGTTTATCAATATTAAACGAAACCGTTACTGCTTTGCACTAGCAGTCATAAAAACAGGTACAGTACAAAATGTTAACAGAAGCTGAGGAACTGTGAGGAAACAGGCGCCTTTTCGTACACCGACGCGGAGCAAAACACATTTTAGGGTGAATAATCGATGGAAAGCAACACGTTACCGTTACGCCATGCGAGAGCACGCATCCCCAAGTCGCAAGTTCGCGTTCTGTGGCGCACGAGCGTGTGCGCGCGCGGAGCGCTCAACGCGTCACACTGAGAGCTCGAGCCGCTCGGACCCGCGAACCATGCCCTCCGCGCTCCCGCGCCGCTCGTTCCCGCACCTCCGGCGTTCTCCGAGCTCAGAGCTGAGCTCAGCGCGGTGCCGCGTCGTATGTGCGTGTGCGCGCGTGTGTATCCCTGCGTGTAACTCGACCGCCCCCCCCCACCGACTTGAGCGCCTGTGGCGCGCTCCCAGCCTCCATTGCGTGCGTCACCAAGTTCAGCGCGGAAGTCGACGACCACCTGTTAGCGACCGGTTCCGAAGGGTTCTTACTGTCACAGCCGCCCGTAACAGCGCGACACTCCAGTTATCAAAATAATTTGCCGTGACTGTGGAGACCAAACGTATTATCAGTAATACTCAAAAATACTCTGTGGAGTTACTGTGGACACTCGGTGGGAGTTGCTTCACCGCTTCGGGGGGGGGGCTTTACCCTCTTATACCTATAGTATTACACAGTGTATAATTTATACACTCCAAGACTGTGAATGTTCCAGTTACGATTTTTTTTAATGCCGGTCAATTTTTGAAGTCATATGTTCATTTTTTTTTGCTAACTTGCTATATGCATTGCTGCACTTAATACTATGTGCGTTGTAATAAATGGTATTACAGTGTAAAGGCGCCCCTAGCGGTAAGTGTCAGTATTGCGCGTGCATAGTTAATTTATGTTCAACCGTAGACTGGACGGTGTGTCCTATTGTCGGGATTTGCACAGTTCCAGTGTGTTAAGGCGGGGTTAGTTAATCGGCCTCAGGGCAGATGATAATAAAACAACCCTTCCATTTGGATGTCCTGGATATTACCTTTATCCACTACTCAGCATTAATAAAACTGCGTTATGGAAATCTGACAGCTGCTCTCGTTTCTTCCGTCTGAGCCAGAGGTCAGAACAGGAGGCACAATATAAGGAGTTGGCTCGCACAGCAGCTGAAGGCGAGCGGAGAAGAGATCAGTGGGACACAAGCAGTGGAACGATGAAGGACAGCGTAGCAGCATTGGCCAAGGGGAGCAAAGGCAGAAGAGAAACTACTGACTATGAGAGCTGACAACAGGACCTGGAGAGAGGATGCATTGCGAGAGATGGCAAGCACCACACAGGGTGGTCAGGTTGAGACAAGTAGTCTCCCTGAACCCAGAGAGGCAGTGAAGGTGAACAGCAAGTTGCTACAATGTGCGGTAGTCCAGGGTGGTCCTGGTATACAGCATGATAACCTGTCCGCATTGGTGACAGTTTTGAGGCTCTGCTTTGAGCATCAAGAGACACCGGACCACTACAGGAGGAAGCTCAAGACCAAGTGAGGCATTAAAGGAGAGCACCTTGATGCACTGGCCTCCAACATTCAGTTGCTAATGGGTCACGCTTACCCTGATTTCCTGGAAATTATCCAGGACAAATCGGCACTACAAGTGTCCCTCCGAATGCTCACCCCCATGCGCCTCCAGCTGCACATGAACCTTGTTAAACCAACCATTTTGTATTCTGCCTTATAGGAACTGGAACGCATGGAGATCGTCCTGGAGAGTACAGCAGAGCCAGGCCAACATTTCTGAGTCACAGGAATGAACGACAGCAACAAGTTCACAGAACGAGATGAGGTTGTCACCTGCCAAGTGGAAGCGCCACCCCAGCAATGGCAAATGACAATCGCCTGCCACCACTGCAGAAAACATGGTCACCTGGCTTGCAAATGTACCATGCCCACCCTTTCCCACCACAGGAAAACTACACAGGGATGATGCCATGAGGGAGGCTTCACCCTGAGCCAATATGCCTCTTTGTCCCATACTCACTTTCCTGCTGGGTTGCCTGGGGACCCTGTGCAGCCCCTACTTGCTCTGTTGGCTGGAGGGGGTGCCATGTAAAGCATTCCTTGACACCAGGTCCACTGTCTCCATCATTACAATGGGAGTATTGTCAGGCACTAGCCAGCACTTACCTGAGGGGTACACAGAAACAAAGCGCTTGGTCACTGGGAAGATGCGGGGAAGATGGCACTTAAACTTTGTTATGGACAAATAGCGCTTCAAGCATGAATTCTGGGTGGTGCAGGTCCAGGACCCTTGTATTATCAGGATAGACCTTCTGACCAAGCTGGGGGGAGTGTTCAACCTGAGAAAGGAGTGGCGGCAGAAGACGGCTTGAACATGCAAGGTGCAAGGGGACAGGGCTGAGGTCAACTGAAGTATCATTGCAGGGGGAGACCATCCACACAAGCAGGGATATGCAAGTAGTGGTTGTGACTGCTGTTCCTCCACAGTGGCATGGGAAGTGGTGCATGCACTCTGGGAGCACAGCGGAGCTCAGCTGGAGGAACGGGACTGAGCTACCTTGTATAGATGATGTCCTAGACTAAGTTCCTAGGTCATACTGGTTCAGCTTGCTGGACCTAAGGAAAGAGTATTGGAGCCATATGTGAAGGCCACATTTACCTTGGGGTGGGGCCTCTGGCACTTCACTGTTATACTCTTCGGTCTTTGCAATGCACCAACCACCTTTGTACGTCTTATGGAGCACGGGCTAGCTGACGTGCCCCAGAGCCAGTGCATTGTCTCCCTGAAGGATCTTTTGGTTAACACTCTCACGTTGCAGTCTGCTCTCGAAAACCTGAGGCAGGTATTTGCTGCCATCCACAAGGCCAGTGTGAAGCTCCACCCAGAAAAGTGCAACGGCAGGTGAAGTCCATGGGCCATGTGGTTAATGCAGGTGTGGTCTCCATGGACCCAGACAAGATTAAGTTAGTTAGTTAGTTAGTTAGACTTGAGCTACAGACTCCAGTGGACTTGGCTTTTGGCAGCTCACTGGAACTCAAGGTGCGTGCCAATGTAGGTTTGATGTAATAGCTGGAGTCTGTGCACACTTTTGCCAGGTGCAACTTGATGGAAGCAGGGGGACAGCAGAAGACAGCATATCACATACAGAGTCAGAATCGACCCCTGAGCCCAGGGGATCAGGTCTGTATGTACAACCCCTGATGAAAGCATTCACGTTGACCAAAAGTAGCTGACAGTTGGGTGAAACCATGCATCATTCTAGGCAAACTGTCAGATGTTGGTGCACCAAGTACAACCAGGGTTCAGGCACCATTCAGTGATCCTGTACAGGGACTTTCTTACACCTTACCATCTCAAATAGTCTGCATGCAGCTCTCTCATTGAGCCCTCACCTGACCTTGCAGTGATGTCCCCTCCCCCCTGTGACAGACCAAGGAGGAACTGCGGCCCAGTTACTACCTCTGGAACTTTGTTCTAGGGACACCATGAATTACAAAGGTGGTCAACTCTTAAAGGGGGTTTAATGGCGCTGCCAGAAATGTAAATAGTTGTTTGAATATGGTACGAAACGGTCTAGGGTCAGGACATAACAGAATGGGTATGATATAGGAAATGGACAGCGGAACTGAATGAAGAGATGGGATGAAAAAAGGCTCAGGGATACATACTATACAAGTGAAAGATTTTTGTTTATATATGTACAAGTGAAACCCCGAAAGTGTGTGTACACCACCGGCGAAGCTTCGGGAGTGACCCAGACCAAAATAATAAACAAAACTGATTAAGTGAAATCAAATCTGCACTAACTTACCTACACAAAATGAACGGAAGAGAAAATACAAAACAACTTCCCTAACTCCCCAACACAAAACACACAAACAGTTAAATAAATGGCAGCCACTTCCTACACATGGCCAAGACTATTCAAACAATTCACCAAACAATCTTACTCAAGGGCTAGGCAAATCTCAAGGTTGATATACAGACAAAGGAGTCAAAACAATCCAAACACAATACAGAATAGTGAGCAAAACAAGCAAGAAGCTTTATGTCTGCTTCTGATGGCATCTTTTATGGAATGGTGGCTTGAAGTTGGACATTCTAATTGCAAGAGATGAATGAAGAAATGGATTCTGGAATGAAGTGGAATGTGGCCATTTTCCTTAGCAGGGGGCTATGCAGTGTGAGATGCTAGATTTTTTATTTTTGTCAAGCCTTTAGGGTACATGACTTACATTTTGAAGTGACTTATAGTCTGGAAAATATGGTACTTATGCTGAATTAATTCTGTGAAAAAACCCTACTATATAAATGGATAAATCATTGCAAGCGTTGTCATGCATCACTAATTCACCATGCAGAAAGGAAAATGGATGATAACACAAAGACTTTTTAAAAATGATTTAATTTGAAGAAATTTGTAAAATAGTGGGTTATTTACTATTATCAATATGTCAAGTACATACAAACTTTAAACATGAAAAAGCCTTAAAACTAATAACTAAGGAAATAAAAATTTGTAAAACTAATAATAAATAAAAGGAATAAAAATGATACTCTTTAATTATTCCAACTAGTTTCCACTTTGCCTTTATGTCATGTGTTTCTCTTTTATTTGTTAGAACTGCTTTCTAACAAAATGTTTTTTTGTGTTTGTTTTCCTTGCAGTCCATCCCCTATGGAAAACGTCACCATGAGTCATCGGTCTGTTCCGCAAGGCTGACAAAGCGCTCAGTGGAACACATAGAGGTCCCACACTCATCTGAGGAGTTCACTGAAGTCTGTCCCCAGGGCTGAGTCCCTCTCAAGGCCGCATGACGGCGTGTGACAGCGAACGCACGGGGCCCTCGTCTGGTCCAGCGTCTGCGCCTACCCGCCCCACACGTTCGCTTTGCTAGCCGATTGCTGCCCCCTACTGGAAGAAAATAAAAACGACAAGGTCCCGCTGCACGCTGTCCAAGCGTAGTGCTGGGCTTTTTCGCAGAACCGCAGCTCCGTTCGCTCGTCATTATTTCAAAAGGTATGGGATGAAATTATACACGTTTTCGGACTGCCTTCTTTTGTGTAGGAAAGAAAGCGCTCAACAAAGTGTTTAGCAGAAGCAGACGTCAAATGTCGTTTGAGCTCTCCGGCTCATACTGGGTCAGATTATATGGTGGCTTCCACGGAAGAACGAAACGGTCGCTCAAGCAAAATAAATTACATTTTGGACGCCATTGTGTAACAGCTCGCTCCACTACCAACCTAGTAATACGCTAATGTATAGGGTGGGCCAGAGGGGGCGGTTCTAAATGACGTAAGACCTCAGCTCAGCTAATCAGATGCGAGATTGGCCCTGCTTCCGCATACACTTCAATCCAAGATGGCGCAGTACTTTGTTCGGAAGGGCTTTAGAGCGGAAGGCGCTTAAGCAGCAAATGGTTGAAAAATAGCGGTCACGTCCACATAACTAATAAAAGTATTTTAAATAAGTGTACTGCAAACGTAAATACTGGCAACCAGGACCTGCCTTGCAGTTATATGTGGCAGTGATACATTTTTAGATTCATTTTAAAATAATCTTGTGTTGAAAGTGGTCGAAGCTGAACTCGCTGCATGTATGGAGAGGAGAATAAATTGGGTTCAGGTGATCGGAAGTGTGCATTTGAATAGGTACGGATGTGGGAAGAGCGGTGAAAAACAAAAGCAGTTTCAGTCCGCCGAGTTTCGCTGCTGCCATGAAACAATGGCACCACAAACATGAGTTAACCGCTGTCAAACGGAACGCGTTGAAGCCGCAGCAAATGTGCGTGCAAAACCACAAGGCACAAAAGTGACTGCGGGTAACTCACTGAGACGAAGGGAAGAGAAATGCAAGAGGCTGCACCGAAGCCCACTTGAAATTTTTATTGAATACTGATGCTATAGATACAAAAAACAGCAACGGCAAAAATACATTGCGCTAATACTTTTGATTATGTAAACAGGAACATGTAATGT
The DNA here is from genome assembly GCA_018136845.1 of Heterotis niloticus. Lineage (NCBI taxonomy): Eukaryota > Metazoa > Chordata > Actinopteri > Osteoglossiformes > Osteoglossidae > Heterotis > Heterotis niloticus. Next base: position 16,473,394 of record CM030904.1, on the reverse strand, counting down.
TTTGAATAACAAAATGTAACCTTCAAGATATGCAACTATGTTTCTGATAATAATGAAAAAAAAAGGTACCAGAGAAATTTTTGTGCCAAGAACCAGTAATGGAAAATACATTATGGCAATACATTTCGGCATTATCGGTAGAAAAGTGAAAAGGTTAACCTAAAATTCAACCTGAAACTTGAAGTCAACATCACAGCACATACATCTCTAACTGCTTCGTTGAAATACTTTCATTTTTGTTTCGTTGCTGGCTTTAACAACAATAAGAGCATAGAACAGGTGAAACATTCGTAATTTTCAGTGGCAAAAATATGTAAAAAAGAAAAATTAAAGTGAAAATTTTAAGCTGCAACTGTATTTTACACATTTACTGCTCAAAAACTAGTATTTCTGTAGAAAAGCTGGCCTCAACATAAGGTGATTTTATACCATTTTCCTCTCAGGAGAACTGAATTCATACAAGCATTATATGTAAGTATCTTAATAACTAAAACAAATACCCCAGAAGGTAAACAATACAGAATAGAAAAAGGGCACGCAGTATTTATTATAGGTATGGCCATGTGAGAGACCTGCTCTCAATAGTACAATTTCACAGTTTTTTTTTCCCCCACCAGCTACATTTGGAGTTAAACATGATACTTTGTTCTGCAATTATGACATTAAGTAAGTTTCTTTTCATTTATGTCGAAGTGCATACTACTATATGAAGTTGGATCAGCAAGATCAGTATGACAAATTACGACAGAATACATTAACTCACAATTTCTGTACATTTGTGAGTGACAGTTACACATTTGGAGCACACAGATCGTGCTGAACATACATCAGAGTAACACTCGTAAAGAATGTGAGAAGTAGAGTGAATGCACTTGTTTTAAGAAAAGATCAAATGTGATCTACAAAAATATGTAAATAAAACATACCAAAGCAGGCTAGAACAGATGCAAGTGCTGGCTTTAAGACTCCCTTAAGTTTGCAGTCTCTTCCCTTGTTAAATACACCTTTCTACAGCATTCCAAATAAAGGCAATTCACTACTTATGTGGATACGGGTTTGGATGCATTTCCAAGTGTCAGTATGACCTGCAGACACTGTGGAATAACACGTGCAAATTGTTTTAAACTGTACAGACAATTAAGGCCGTGACAGATATATGACTGTCCGAGTTCTTCTCTTTTAGAGGGTCTTCTTAATGTTTAGGGCCTTTGTGACAGCTTGATATTTGAGCAGGCTAATCTGACTGCAGTGCAAATAAACAAGAAGGTAAAAAGTAAAGACTGAATTACAGATCTACAATCCTTAAGTCTCACAGACAGGCAACATAGCCCAACAGGGCTCGTGATATTGAGGAATGTACACTTGCCAAGTTTACATAATAAAAACTACATCAAAATTTAAAAACTGGGATGGCAAAAACCTAACCCCTGAGAATGACTGGTTTAATGCAATAATTTGTCTAAAAGCTGTATTGTGCACAAGATAAATTGTTTACAGCCTTGTCAACCTATGTGAGCTCCATGAGTTCCTGTGATAGAATATTCACTCTATTCCCATCGATATGTTGTTCTGATAAAGGAATCTGAACAGATTTTAATTACATTAATAAACATTCCCTACAAAAGCATGCCTTTTCTTGAGCTACAGAAATATTTCCCAATTAGCCTACAAATACATATTTTTTTTGAGGCTGCCAAAAATTTAAGACAAAAAAAAAGAAAAGAAATAAAATGGCTGTCACAGCTCCAGGGAGCCAATCTTGATTTGATCCAAGGGATTCCAGAGCGTCATCAAAAGGGGAACAATTCCTGCTCAAACACAAAGTATTGGTGTAGAGCAGGTCCAGCATATGTGACTTTAAGTAAAAAACACAATTGACATAAAATTTAATTGACATGAAAAATAAAAATAAAACAGAGTGGTCAAATCAGACTGGTCAGTTACCAGCACAGGTCCGTATGGCACTTGGCTTTCTGTTAATTGTCTTCCTCATCGTCACTGATCACGCTGTCAGGCGCTGTCTCTCGCTCACGCAGGAATGTTTGCCGGATGGCCTCCAGCTCCGTCAACTCCAGGCGCACCTTCTCCAGGTGGAAGGTGCGACGGTTTTGAATCTGCCTCAGCGGAAATGGGTTCATGTCCACAAAAGCCATGTTCATCAGCTTCCTGCAGGGACAGAAGTAATGTGGCTTCAAGCGGTTTCCCATTTTCAAGCACAGTCAAATATTCAGTGCACCAAGACCTTGCTTATTACCCTGTAGATCAGCTACTGTCCAGGTGCTTGCCCTCTCCAGTTGAGACATCCACCAAGTGTGAACGAGTCCTTACAGCTACTCCAACATTCCTCTGACCACCAAATGTAAAGCATCCCTATACCTGTGTTACTCCCTTCTTAGATAATGTTAATAACCGCAATCTGCAGGCTTCAGGAGGTTCAGACTGATGCTGCTTCTATCTAGGCCAGCTAGGGCAGCAGACAGCATCACATCCTCTCTGACCATCCTGTGATCACGACTTGCTGCGGTGTTGTTTCCCCTTCCCTTCTAGTCCACTCATGGTTATGCCTCTTTTTTCCTGATCTGCTCTATTCTCTTGAAACAAATTCTCAGGCACATTTGACACATAGCACTCACATTGACCATCAAGAAAAGCCTATTTAGCTGTTTGTTGAAAGTGCAGTGCTCTCGACGGCTTACATTCTCAATGTTTTGTTCACATGGGCAGCCAAAATGCATTATTGCAGGTTTTCAGTATTGCTGATTAAATTTGTAAGTTAATTTATATTATCAAAATATTAATCCATTCATGCATCCACTATCCTTAACTGCTTGTCCTGGCTAGGATTCTAGTGGTCTGCCGCCTGTCCCAGAATCACTGGGCAATGGCAGGGTGGCCCAAATGCTAAGTCACACACATACACATACATTATGAGCTATGCAGAGTGACTGATTAACCCAAAACACATGTCTTTGAACCATGGAAGGCAACTGGAACACCCAGAGGACAACCAAACAAACACATGGAGAATATAATAATTGGAAGAGCAAAGTAAACAGTTAATACAAATACACATATTGAATCAATATATATTTCTAAACTTGAGGACTTTATAAACAATAAATGCTTCTTTAAGTCAAAGAACTGATCCTTGCCTCTTCTATTAATGTCTGTGACTTTACACAGGAAAAAGGACATGAAAATACCTTGCATCCAGGATTGTGCGAGTGAAATATCGAAGGTACTTGAAAATAGCCATGGAATCCTGCAGTTTCAGGAATTCCTCCTCTTTGTATTTGAAAAGAGCGAGGGCAAAGCGAAATATGATCTGAGGCAAGAGAGAGCAGAAGACAGTCAGACTGAACCGAAAATGTTTAGACTACCAGAAGACTGTGACTGTTGCTTTGGTGTCAGTCAGCAAGCTAATACATTTATTTCTTCAGTAAAAGTACCAAGCAGTCTGAGTAAAACTGCAAGCCTTAGAGATAAACTGCTTTTAATAACTGTTGTGGCCAATTCTAGGGTTGCAAAGCAACGCCGAGTTACTGAAAATAGTTAAAACTGAATTGAAATTGAAAATAAAATACTGTCTTACCTTGGGGCCCTCGTACAGAAAGGCATCCCAGATTTTGAACAGAATGTCGCTGACCACGCTATCCACAAACACTACTAGAAACCAGTTGAAGGTGATTAGTGAGAAGTCCACTTTGTACAGCTCAAAATGGGCATGAAGGCGAGGGAGTTTCTCACTCATCAGGTCCTTGAACACTCGCTGGTCAACCTGAAGTAATGGCAGGACAAAGAAAACGTAATATTTCTAAAATAATTGATTCATTTCAATATGCTCCAGTTATTTGTAGGTTCTGTTTCTTTCTCTATCTAGACAGTGTTTCACAAATCTCATTTTTTTAATTTCTCTTTTTTCAATCTGCTAGTGTGGAGCCACAACACAAAGCACTATTTTACTTATTTGAATGTGGATGATAAACATCTAACAAGCAACAAAGCAAAACTGAGCCACTGTGTGGCATTTAACTTGTATTACTTGAGTGACTGCTGTCTTTAGGTTATGAAGGGTCACTGAACACTTTCATACATTTATTACTTAGTAACTAAGTTACTGAAGCACATATGCATACAAGTTTCAAGCTAGATTGCAAATTTGGAATCTGTAAAATTTTTATGAAAAAATTAGATGGCATTAAGGGGCACTACATGTTCATGTGATACTTAGTTATGGTGTAATTTATGGAATTTTTCCATTTTATTTTAAAAACCCTGTATAATGAATTCCCCTAATATGAGTTCGGTCACACTTAAGTTCTGTATGTCAGTGCCTGTTTGTACTACCAACCCCTGACTGCTATGAGGCATCATAAGAAATAGTTGCATTCCAGAGGAAAACTCATGACCACTATCAGAGATGGGACATACTTCTTAAAGGCTCATTTTTATACCTGCGATCCCAGCAGTGTTTTTGTGTAATAGTCCCTTGGCATGAACACCTCCACGATGGCAATGAGGCACCAGAATGCATCCTCCTGGTCGAGATAGAGAAGGGCAATTGCTGCCAATCTGAAATACAGACAAGAGAACTTTACAACAGGGTACCAATCCGTCAGCTACTTTGCTACAAAACATCTTTAGAAATTGCATACTGGTACACTTTTTAGGATGGCAATATTTCTGTAAGTATGAAATACAGATTTCGTGTTGTACTGATGGGGATGGTACCTATTAAGACCCTGGCAATAACCGATGTCAGGGTTTCGCCAGGAGAAGGCCAGCAGCACATTCCGCAGCTTGCTGATGCCATCGGCAGCAGGGGAGGCATAGTGCTTGTTGTTGGGCAGCGTCCGCAGCAGGTCCAACTCTATCTGCTTGGAGGCAGGGTTTTGCTTCTCCGAGGCTGTGCTCAAGAGGATCTCAAAATAATTGTTGGCCAGACCCTCTTTGAACTTTCTGACATGGAAGCTAACGCACCAAAGCCACACCTTGGAGCGGTGTTCATGTGGCACGCCGCTGCGGATTAGAGCCTTGAGTTCCGGGGAACGTACCATGTCCCTGTTCATCATCCCGGCAAAATAATTGTCCCACTTCACACTGACTGATACTTCCTGGTCTGCCAGGGAAAGTGATTTCAAGTCCAGAGCCCTCACCTTGGCCACCAGCATCTCTTCCTCGTCATCTTCTGGTACCGTTTTAAAGCCGTATACATCATATTCGCTACAGGACCAAGAACCATTAGGAGATACAATGCAGAAAATGAATACATGTAAAACACTAAACTTCTGTACACATGCACTGTGTCAACAATATATTATTTATAATTACCATTACTATAATTGCTATTTATGTAATTCATAAAGGAAGTTAACTGTGCAATATGAAGAGAATACAAGACAATATTAGTGTGTACTGTAACTCCCATTGGTTAAAACAGAATGTCAGTCATTGCCTATAATTCAGTGTATTTTATATCAGCATATGAACCCAAACAGCCACTTTCCTCTGTAAATTGATGATATGGCTTTTCAGAACTTGCAAAAATGTACAAGCCTGAAGCTTTTACAGCAGTGGCTATGGTACTGACAGACACACTACCTGACAGGATGAGGTTTCAAAATAGCATGCTCTTGTTGGTCCGCAGTGTCTGTTTGCAGAGCGTCTTCCAGCAGCCTGGAAATGACCTCCCGGGCTGAGGTCTCCTCTGATGAGGAACACACAGGGTTCTTCACCTCCTGCAGCAGGACCAGGTACTTGCTTTCCACCTGGCATAACTTGGCCTCCAAAGCGGTGTACTGCCATACACACAGGACAGACACAGTCACAAAGTTACACTGGTCACAGGACACACACAGCATCACTGAATGGCAATAATCTGTGAGTCATAATGTGAAAGTCACCTTTGCTTCCAGGGCCTTCTCCCTCAGTTCTGCATTCCTGCGCAGGACTGTCAGCTCCAGGATTTCTTTGTTCAGAAACTTATTCTGGGTTTTGTAGCCCTGGAGGCTGTCCTGTATTTGTAAAAACAATTTTTCCATCTAAAACACTGTACAAAGACCCAGAAAAATTATTTATGGAATATTGTTGAAGAATATAGCTCTTGCAGGCTCTCATTAAACCACTCATGTCAAACAATGGCACCAATTTGGTTTTGCCACTGTAACGAGTTAAAAATGTCAAATGTCAGATAAAAATACACAGAAGTTAGTTTCACATAAAAGTTTACAGATTAAGTGAAATCTATAATAGTTTCATTGTTTTCATATTTCACAATAGATATTAATATGATCTCGTAAAAATGTTGAAGTTTGACATTACCCGACACCACAGGGACTGGTGGTTACACTACGGTACAGCAGCTTTCAGTTTCTAATCAACAATGGACACAATAACTTCCCTAAAAGCACTGTTGTAAAACACACCAAGAGCAGATGTGGCAAGCTGGCTCAAAAAACCTACAAGAGTGATATTTTACACCTGATTCCTGAGACTGACTGACTGCTTTGTTCCAGTTGCAGAAGGAAACAGACTTGTCCATTTAACAGCTAACCGCGTATTACAGTGAGTTAAGAAATGTTGAATTTGAAGTATTGATAAAACCAGTGGACAGCTCTGCATACAGTTCTGCAGCATCTCAGTGGGCAGCTCAGTGACAACAAGGTGAGAACATGTGCTGTGTAGCTCCTACCTTCAGGTTGTTCAGCTCCTGCAGCTCCTTGCAGGTGGGGGACGGAGAGCCACAGTCTGAACTGCTGACACTCCCACCACTAACCGGGCACTCCTGGGATAACCGAATGATAACCTCGTCCTTTGCCTGGATGGTCTCCATCAGCATCTCCAGTTGGTCATTCATCTCCCCCACCTTATTTTTAAGACTTTTGAGCTCCTGCTGCAGGTTCTCCTTCTCCAGGGTCAGCTTCTCCATATGACCACACAAGGCCTGGATTTGACTGTTTTTCTCCTGCAGCAGAAGGGACTGGTCCTGCAGCCCCTCGGTACCAAAAACGTGAGTTCTTTCAAACTGTGAACTTCTCAAAGTCTGTTGCAGCAGCCGCACCAGCTCCTAGGCAGCAAGAAAGTGGACATAATGACCTCTGTGCTAACCTTGCCTTCCCCTGAGGACATACAAGCTGATGTTGCCTATGAGCAATGCCTCTCAACCGGTAATCTAGAACCTGGGCACAATATAAATAATCACCCAGATTACTGTGTAGAAAAATTAAACATGGACATTTTCAAACAACAGATGAAATAAACACAAGGACAGTTAGCAGCTATCTGCTGACCTGCACTCTTTATCACAGAATCTTACTGTCAAACGGTGATAGTAATTCAAGACATTGCAGATGTCTTTTTTTTTTTGTAAAACTGACTACAAATCAACTTAATAAAAAATATATATAAGCAGTGATCTAATCGATGTACTTTATATTATTATACGGTCAAACTGTCCCCCACAAATGTTTTCACACTCTATAGCAATGGCAAAGCCACAAGAATTCAGAATGCACCAACTGTACAGTAAATGATCATTGTTAAAGAATTGTACCTTTCTTTATTCCATTTGAAACTAACAAACTGTCAGACTTAAAAATAAATTAAAGTTAATAATACAGTCTAAATAGGAAGAAAATATAAGGAACTGTGCAACTTCTGTGTGCTATAATGCATAACTACTGCAAGGTCATGTGTCTTGAAAACAGAACAAATTATGGCAGCAGGGTGTTGGCTTAGGTACTACAGGCCCAAAAATAATCTGGCTAACTGTACAACCTAACATTATAACAAATCATGAGTTCTTCCACTCACATTGGGTTCAGTCTTACTTCATTTCAAGTCAGATATTAAAAAGAAGAGTTCTATTTACTCTGTGTTTATACAGCAAAGCTTTTAGTGCAAACAAATAACACAGGGCTGGCAGATACACTGTGTTCCACACCTAGGAAAATGAATGCTCTAAAGTGCAGACTGGACTGAATAGCCCCAGTTTTGGTTAGGTTATGTTGCTAGTTGGCTGTGATCGGAGGCGTCATTTATGTCCAGCATAACATAAGGAGGCACCCTTCTGAATTAAGTAAAAGTTGTTTTGTTTATGACACCTTAAGTCCTCTGAAGTTCTAGGCTTGTAATGGTTCTTTGAGGACCTGCAGTGTCTAAAACTGAGCAGCATATTTGATCGGGGCAGCAACAATTTGACAGATTGTGAGGTTGTGAAGAAAATTCTAATAAAATAGTAAAAACTATACTAAAACTTCCTGGAAATAGGGACAAAGATAAAAAGAAGTAAGCTAAATGCTGCCAACACATGTTCTTCTTCTGTATTCTATGAAATATTTGCAAGCAACATTTCTGAACTACAGTTCACATTATTACTCCTGATGGCACAGTGAGTAGACACATGCACAAACAGTATAACACAGTCGAAAGTTGTGCTTCAGGGAAACTGCTGACTCCACACTGGATATTACATTAACATTTACAGTAAAGTCTCATTTGAGTGCTACTTTTCCCCATATTGCTGTAAATATACCGCGGCACTGCATGCATCTTTACTTTGTTATTAATGCTGTTATAGTCCTCATTTTCCTTGCTGTTGACATACAACTTGTGCACACCAGGGCATGTTCTGCTGCGTTTCTTGCACCTATTTTACACAAACTTTGCACGTTGTCTTTTTATTTCAAAATTTTCTGACAACTGAATTTCATTTTATTATAATCTTCCCATTTTTTCCTTCATTTTTACTCAGTACAACAAATGGGCTGTTTTTGTCTTCATTATTATTTACAGTCCCGTCCACTAATATTGGCACTCTTGGTAAATAAAAGCAAAATGGGCTGTTAAAAAACTGTGTTTATTGTTTATCCTCTGGCTTTTTCATTCAAAATATTAGCAAAAAATTAACTATTAATTTAACTAAAATAATTGAAAGGAAAAAGACATTTTTATCATCTGGACCAGATTACCAACCAGGCACATGCCCCGGGGCCCTTTCTCTTTGGGGTCCTTTGCTTCTTGAGGGCCCCACTGCTCAGAGGCCCAGCCAACTAGGGTCCTGCGAAGGCCCTTTGCAGTGTATAAATGGGCTGGCAAATTTCAAAAAGGGGGGTGGTTTCTGAACATTTCTACAGACACTTGGTGACTGACCGTTACTATTATTTTTAATTATCATTGATATTGGTAGAAAAGGTCATTGTCAGGCATGTAGTTCTTTGTCTAATAGACATTACCTAAGGTATGAAGATCAGCACACCTTTGTCTCATTTCCATGTATGTATTCTCATGTCTTTATCATGCTGATGGATGACAAAAAGAATTTAGTTTCCTATGCCCCTCAAATTCATACCCTAGTAAAACAGGGAGCAATAAATAGAGTACGTAATAGTGTTTCAGCTTAATAGTTTCTGAACACTCAGGTAAGCTTAAAAAACTAAAATATAAATGGGAACATCTTTCAGTTACATTTTGTTCATAGCATTATCTAGGAGTATATTTGTGATACATGAGGTTTTGTTAAACACATTTTTTTAAAAAGTAGCTTATTCAGTAAATCCACTCCCCAAAAACATAGTTATACATTTTATTAAAATTGTATAATATTTTCAATTATAAGATAGTGTTATCTGAACATTTTTTCAATAGACCTCTCATTTTGTGTTAATTTTCACTACCTGTTCATCATCAAAGAATGGAGTAGATAAATATTGAAACTCTGCCTTCTTACATGTGCTGCATGCCTAATCTCCACATCAGTTGCCAAAAACACAAAAAGATTTTCTTTTTAATGCTTCATTGCAATTTTGGAAGCACAATAGTTTGGCATCAATGGGAAAATGCAGGAGTTGGGCCCTTGGCATTTGTTTGCCCAGGGACCCTCTGATGGGTTAATCCAGGTATGCTCATCATAAAGTACATTTTGTTCTCAAATATATGTTTCCACAATTATTGGCTCCCCTAGAAAGTCATATGAGTAAAATCTAACTAAAGTACATTCACATTCATATTTTACATTTAAGTTCCCCTGAGTGACAAGGAACACTTAAGTGCTGAACCATGACTTCCTGTCTCACTGGGGTATAAATATGAAGTAACACACAGGCAAAATTCCCCCAACATGCGAGAATACAGTGACGTGTGCTAAAAAGTTGTTGCACTTCACAAATCAGGAAATGACAAATCAGAAAATAGGTAAATGGTCACCACCATCAGGGCAATAATAGGTGCAAAGCAACTGGAGATGTTAAGAATCAGTGTAGAAGAAGGCTTGTGTCTACAATGACCCCACAGACAGTGAGAAGGACGGTTTGAGTAGCCAGAGAATCTTCAAAGATCACACCTGGAGATCTGCAGATGTGAGGTGGGTCTTGGGGACAGAAAGTCTCCAAAAACTATGATCAGACGCCATCTACAAAACCACAAGTTGATTGGGAGGGGTTGCAGAAAAAAAGCTTCTGTTGTCATCAGAAAATAAACTCAGGTGCTTAGAGTTTGTCAAACGTTACTGAAGCTTTCGATGGAACCGAGTTCTATGGTGAGATGAGACAAATAAGAGTTTTTTTAGCAACAAACACCAGAGGTGGGCATGGCGCACAGAGTAGATGATAGGTATGCAGAAAAGTACCTCATTCCTTCTATGAAGTATAGTGGTAGATTTTTTTTTTCTGTTAAAGACCCTGGACAACTTTTTAGATACATGGTATCATGGACTCCATCAAGTGTCAGCAGATACTAAATCAAAACTTGACTGCCTCTGCCAGGAAGCTTAAACTGAGCTGTGGTTGGATCTTGCAGCAAGACAATGATCCAAACCACACCTCAAAATTGGCACAGAAATGGTTCAGTGACCACAAAATCAAGGTTTTACTATGGGCATACCAGGACCCTATCCTAACCCAATTGAAAGCCAGTAGGATGGGCTGAAGAGGAGAGTCCATGAGCATGGATCTTGAAATCTGAAAGGTCTAGAGAGATTCTGTATGGAGGAATGGTCACAGATCCCCTGCCATGTGTTCTCCAACCTCATGAAGAATTTAGGAGAAGATTCAGAACTGTTATTTTGGTAAAGAGTTATATATATCAAGGGTTGTGAGTAGACTTGTGTCTGTGTGCGTTTATGTGTGTGTGCCTTTTGCTGCATTTAGGACAATGAAACTGGGACAAGTTGGCAGGATGAGCTCACCATGGACATACAGTTATTGCAGCTTCTGTAATAAAACATACACTAAGGATGCTAGCCAGCTGAGGAGGAGTTTTCAGCTCCCATACTTCCCTCTTTTTACTGTCTTTTCAGCATTTCAACTATGTCCCTGCATATTTTCATCGACGTGTACAACACAATTACAAAAAATAAATGAACAATTTATGTGATACATACGAGAGGATTTTCAGTTAAAGTTCATTATTTTTCTACTGTATTTGTATTTTCACGGTTTGAGCACCACCTTGCAGAAATACATCCTGAACACTAATTGGAGTACAACTGTATTCCTTTATGTGATGCTTTCTTTCTCCAATGTAATTCAGGGTAAGAATCATGCTTAAGGTCATTGTAGCAGAGGGTATGATTCCTAACAGCCATCTCCAAGTCCAGAGGGAGCAGCTATAACTACTTCCCCACCTGATGCCCCTAGCGTACTTGTGAGCGAATGAGTGTGTGAGTGTCTGTGATGAACTTGTGTCTTGTCCAGTGTGTACCCTTCTTCACGCTCTGAGAGTCTAGGACAGTCTAAACACCACCAAAACCCTGCTTTGGATATGCAGTTATTGAAAGATAGATAAATTATTACACTCATGTACAGAGCGAAAGTCATTTAACTGTAAAAATGAAAAAGCACATCACTGTTTTTCTTGCACCTAAAAGTGCCCATTCATGACTTCCTACTTTATGAGGCTGCATTTAGTGTTATCTACACAGGTGTGTATTTTAACAGGTGTGAACTTTCCACAAAACCGATTAGCACCTTGCTTGCTCCTGATTTGCTGATATACAAAGGTAACATTTTGGCCTGTGTGTGACACATGGTACTCTGATCTCTGGCACAATTTTAAGAGAAATAAGGAAGCAGTTGAAATGAAAATTGAGAGCTGTAATGTCAAATGCGACTGTGTAAACCCACAGGGGAACTTTGATAAAAACACAGACAAGTCACAAGGTAAAAACCTGCAGAAGTCATGCGGAACCCCTAACATCCCCACTCAGAAACCGATTCTCAAACATCTTCATGTAAAATCACCTTCCAGGTGCAAGCACTTTGTCTGAGAACTACAACTCAAACATCCTGATTTAACCCTGTGGTCAATGGCTGATGTTATGGAAAACAGTTTTGTGTCAGATGGAATCCTGCATGCTGGAAAAGTCAGTAAGTAACCACATCACTGAAAGAATTGAAAGGATCAGGCAGACTAAACCCCAGCAGGATCAGATCATAGGGGAAGTAGTATATAAAATTACAAAAGGAGAAACTTATCACTGAAACTGTGTTTGCTATTCTGCTTTTTCTTGCCATCTGTAACTGAGTGACTAAAATCAATAAGGAAATTAAAAAAGATGCATGTGACTTGTGAAGGATGATGTAGAAAAGGAAGTTACCACCCCACAGCTGCAGACAGCTAATGGTAATGGTAAACAGCGCCCCATTTAGCCTTTCTGGGAGTCTTCATGCACACCTTAACCACAAAAGTTGACGCAGCACAGCTGTTTACAATCACATCTTATCTATGAAAAGACTTCTGTGGACCCCTTAAATAAGATCATGGTACCTTCTGGCTGGCCAGCTCCTCTCGGAGTCGGCTCAATTCCTCCTGCTGACTCTGCAGACGCAGCTGCATCTCAGGTGGCTTGGTGCCGTTGCAGTCCTCCGAGGAGCTTTCCATGCTGCGCATGAGTTTCCCAGAACCAATCATGTCCCACCGGAAAGGTCTCTTGGCGCGGGAGGAAGACTTCCCAAAGTCAAATGTGAAAACAGAGCCGGTAGAATCTAGTGGAGAAGAGCAATGTATGTGAATAAGCTGCGGTTTGCTTTTAACTGTCGTACTGCTATGAAGATGCATTTTATGCCATTTATTTCTGCTGAAAAATATGAATTTAATTTTAGTGTTCAGACAAAGTTCTACTATGCATTTAATCCTTTTGCAAGGAGATGTGGGTACTGGATATGGAAGATCATAAGGTGCAACTTGCTTTTACTGAAAACTTAGTAGAACATTAGCTTTAACAGAGCTCAGACTATGATCTAGTATGGAGTCCTCCCATATGTGTAGCTGAATAAGGAGCAGACTCTCACTTCTGTGGGTTTCAGTGGGGGGTTTCTTTGAGGAATCCTGCATGGCCATATGTTCCTGTAGCTCCTTGGAAGGAGAGTCCACCATCTCCCACTCGTCTGAATTGGGTATGTAAAATACACTGCGCCTGCTTTCGTTGGCCCGGCCCGGCCTCAGCTGGGACATGGAGTTCCTGCCAGTGCATAAAGTGAGAAGTGAATGTATACACGCACACACACACACACACACACACACACACTACATATCAAGCAGCTCTGAAAATTTACACATACTTATCTAGTTTACACTTTTCTCCAAAGCAACTTAAAATGTCTACTTAGAATAATTTACTTGTTTAAAAAGTTGGGTAATTTTTACTTTATCAATTCAGAAGCACCTTGACAGCAGGAGGTAGGATTTGACCCTGGGTCCTGTGAATGCATGGGGCGGCAGCTCTAACCACTATACCACCATCTGCTACTCTACATGGACGTGTAGGATGTTTTTTTTTTTTTTTTTTTACAGCTAACACCGATGAATATTAATAAGGCCATCAACTGATCTTCTGAAAACAACTGTCAGTGTATAGCTTTGAATAGTGCTGTTAGCTGAAAATGCATAATGGGACAAACAAAACTCAAGAAGGACACTGTTTATCATATTTAACACCTGATTCACACACTGACAAGATGAGTGATTCCAGGATGCAGTGACAAATAGTAAAATAAAATATTATTATTAATACTTTTTCCACCTAAATATTGCTTGCAGTATTTTTTTTCCATTTTAGAGCTTTGGTCTTCAACAGCATTATATTATCCCTGCAGATGTATTAAATTCTTCCAGATGTGCAAGTGAGACTGGAAGCATAACCTCAGCACAATAAAATTCCAGCTCCTCTAGGCGCCAAAGGAAACCTTTAGCTTGCTAAAGGCTATTTGTGTGAATTATTTTTAAAAAATCTTCCTTTTCCCAGGAAATATGGTTAATAACCTAATGACAGCTATTACCTTTCCAAGGAAATAAATAAGACGCCTCCTGTAAGACAGTAGGTGGGGTTCTGGTTTAACAAGTTTAACTAATGTACAATATACCAGAAAATACCAGCAAAACAACTTTGAATATCCTGTGTGTGTGTGTGTGTGTGTGTGTGTGTGTGTGTGTGTGTGTATACACGTGTGCGCACATGTATCTTCTGGGACACGTACTTCTACTATTTGAGTAGCTTACAAATTGGAGGGGAGGGTACTGCTGCTTCACTATGCCACACCCAGCCTGGCTTGTCTCTGGTGATAAAGTATTACTTAATCCGACATGGTCTTACCTAAGATCTGAGCTCCACTGCTTGAAGAAGTGGCCAGTCGTGCTGCGGGCAGATGCCGCCCCCACTACTTCTTCCATACTTGCCTCCATGGCAAAGTCACTACGCACCTTCTCCATGCTCTCGCTCGGCTTCTCGAACATAAAGCCATCTGCGAGCCAAACAAGGAGAACATCAACACCAGCCACCATGGCTCTGAGGTCTGTCCAAAACAACCCTTCACTGAATGCAGAGGAGTGGACCGTGGCTGAGCTGCACTGGCTTCGGGAATCGATCAAGATACCACTGGGAAATGAGAGACAAAAAGCAATAGCAGCACCGATGCTGGGAACATCATATGACTCATGGGTATTTACCATGTTTACATCGCTGTAACAGCAGAAAAGTTTGGGGATATTCAATTTAAAAAGTCCAGAAAGCTCATCATACAGTCTGCAAACAGGAAAGGTGCAAAGAGCAGAGCACAACAAATACATTATAAGCAAACGAGATGCTGAACAGAAGACATAAAGAAGTTTTCAATATGTTTCCACTATTTTCAAGAGGCCCAACTTAACTGCTGCAAAAAAGTACAGTAGATCTTAGTTATCCAATTCTAATTCCTTCCTGAAAATGAATCATAAACCAAAAAACTGGATATTGAAAGTCTGTTTTACATAGTTTTATTATATTTTAAATAACGTGTTCCAAGCCCATCCTAACACACTACACCATTTTCATATCACTAAAACACTCTTAAACACCTGTATACACCTTGATCTCTCTATGATATAAAACAGTTAATTTTATTTACCACAGTTCAGTTGATTATTTGTGACTCTAACACATGAAATTAACACGTGGTCTGTGCTAATGCTGAATGGGGCAAAAGGCAGCTGGGCAGCAGCCACCAGAACGGAAACAACACACCTTGGCCAGCCTGTGCATGCACCCGTACCAAACATTTAGGTAACTCGTGCAACTTAGGAGCATTAAACAATATTACTATGCAGCGTGAACCTATATATGTATTTACTATAATACTGTAAGTATGCATACTGTTAGTATACTATTAATATTAGCTACATATTTACTACATACTGTATATAATTTAATACTGCAGTAGAGAAAGTCACTTTTAGGTACTTTCACTTACATTCATACCCTTTCTCTCTAACTTTTGAGGATCCGTGTTAAAATATTGCAAAGATTATTTGTGATAAATGAAAATACTGCACGAAACCATCAAAGTTAAGCAAACGGATATGAGACGAACATGAAGCAACAGACAATGTGCCAATTACAGTACGCTATTTACACATATTGCAGATTTCAGAATTTCACATAGATTAGATGAAATGTGCCTTGTAGTGAAAAAACAGTAGAATACACCACATATGCAGTTTAAAAAACCAAGAACTGTTACAAGTGAAATACCATGTGTCAGAAGTTGGATAACAGGGGATGAATATCCATACAGAGCATATTTTAAAAAGTGTTTCAATTTGGCAACAAAAACATGCTGTACAAACAAAGCACCCAAAACAGCTGTGTATTTCAAAGCTAGTTTGTCACACCAGGCATATGACGTGTCAGAAATAGCAACAGCAGACTGTCAAAACCTAGATCCTTAAACAGGATGTTCTCAGCTGTATGCATGTTTGTAAAGCATAAACTACATATAAATGTATGCAATATACTGCTTACGCTGTCAGCAAAAACTGAGAGATAAATGTTGCTGATGTGTCCAGGATTAACAGTTACACAGGTGAATAATTACTCAGAGCCTAACCCAAACTATGCAAAGAGGAAGCAGCTCCTGTTACCGAACATCACAAGAACGGCCATCTGTTACCGCCAACGTTCACAGATACCCATCAGCCTGCTGACCATGGCAACCATCCGGTTCCATACCTGTGTCGTTGGCCACGAGTCCCGTATGCAGGTGGGGCAAGGTCGGTGAGCACCAGCTGTCCCGCTGGCCAAGTCCACGTGTGTTACAGAACTCCCAGCGTTTCTGCTGCAGCTGCTGCAGCCAGTAGAGCATCACCTGCTTACTTGGAGCCTGTGGAGGTCAAAACAGCCATTTCTCAGCCTCTATTATGAATCAAAATAAGTCTCAGCGAGTCTGTGCACTGTACATATAAATCAAGCAGCAAATGTAGTTTTTTTTTTGCATTTAAAAATGCAGCATGTGTACTTCATGCAGTTATCATAAGGAGTCCACAGAGCCACTGACTTATTAAATTAGACTAAATATATATGTATGTACAGTAGATATGGTTGTTTCTCTGAATAACTGTGGGCATGGTACCTTTAAATCAAACCACCTTCTTAAACAAACCACTTTCTTTCTCATATGAAGTCAATGTACACACCCTCCATTGTACATAAATACATGAAGTTTTTAAGGACTGTGAATCGCACCCCTTTACAGAACAGACATGATAAATCTCAGAAAGACTTGTTTAGTCAGTATATCCAAATACAGTCATCTGGCTGAAACCTTTCTCATGAACCCGTGTCTTCCTGCTGTTTAGATTAAATAAGGAAATCAATGTTCTGCAAACATTCATGTGTAATAACAGCAAAAAAAGAAACTAAAAGAAAAAACAACCACACAGAAAAAAGGAGGAGGAAAGCTGTTTCTAAGGGTATTTCAATCCCTCGGCAAGGTCCAACAAACCCATATGCATGTTCTTCATCACACATATCTTTGAACTGTGTATGACTGTGAACTTGCCCTGTGCCAGATCTGTTGCTCTCAGCAGTTTTGCTTCCTTCCACAACATGCATTATTTTTGAATGGCAAATTATGTGCTACACCCCAGGAATCTACATGCCTGGCTGATATTTTTACCATTTGAGATTGTAATTTAAGTCAGTTTTAATGTAAATTGCATTGAGATGGATACTAGAAATTACTACTAGGATTCAGCCAGTATTAACAGTTAAAAAACAGGTTTCACAGCAAGTTAGATGGCCTACTAATAATTTCACTAAAAGAATAACAGATTTCCTACATGGTCATCTGTATGCTGACCAACTAAACAAGACATGCATGATTGTCTTCCATTATGATCTCTGAGCGAGAACAAGGTTTATGCTAAGTGGCTTAACTTGTGACAAAATAGCTACAGACATTTTAAATTTGTGGAAATAACAAATTGCATTTTAACAACTGACTCTTAAGCAATAAAATTTGATTGTAACAAATATGACTTTTACATAATACAGTCCAGATAATAAAAGCTCATTTTTAAAGCAGACCATGAATTGGACTGATTATACATATAGACGATTATATTATTATTGTTATTATTAAATGTTATTACTGATACTACTTCACACAAAGAAGGTAACAGACAAACATAAGTTAAGGAAGGAAGGAAACTGAGGTTCCATGTAACACTTTGGGACTATTTCATAATTTTTTAACTCAAAACTGAAAACATTTCCGGGCTGAGAATGATGCTGGCAGTAATGTGTTAACGTTCTACAATGAAACCAAAAAGAGAATTCCCAAGACTGGTGAATAACAGGCTGTCAGGTACCTACTTCTCTAAACCTCATTACGAGCTGTGGTACCAACACTGGCAGGGCGAACCAGGGCTTCCTCCGCACGGCAGCGATTTCAACCCGGCAGCAAAGCTCTCATTCGCTGATCATCGAGTTACGCAGCTCCATTGCGAAAAATCACAACCGGTAACAACATACAAAAAACATAAACTACAGCCTTCTCCTACATTCCTCACAGTGTTTACATTAACAGTATGGGACCAGGCCTCTTCTGCCCCAAGACAGGCACGCCAATTTCATTAAGGAAATCACAGCAACATTGTATACGACAATGCAGCTGCAGAGAACACTAGAAACACACAAAACACACAAGCAGCAAATATCACATTTAGACAAGTACAGAAGATTGAACAAATGAATAAAAGGAAGACGGAAATTAAAGCAGTGCAGACAGGTCAGCAATGGCCGTAACGCTCCAGCAAAATCCTCTTAAGACACCTTTTCACTGGTCTGTCATCACACTGCATTGCTGATACATTCATGGCGACACGGTACCTGGTCAGCAAATGGTGAGTTCATGACCAGCGAGTGGTTATTGCATGGTCAATGGATGACCACCTCATGACCAATGTACGGTCAGGGGAATTGCAGTGTTTGGTCAGGCTATGGTCATATTATGGTCAATGTATGGTCAATGTATGGCTAGGGGGACATCATCTCATCCTTACCTTGAGCAAGACCTGTTTACCTGCTGTCAGGATCTCGAACTGCCCCTCCTCGCCCTCGACATCATACCTAAAGCAGGCGTCTGCGATGTCGATGTGCCCCATGGGCAGCCCGTCCTGGGCAGACTTGAAGTAGTAGAGATAGCATTTTCTTGGATCGTACACGAACCACAGCAGTTTGAAGCCCCTGAGTGGTCCCTTGCCTGTGAGCTTGTTCAGAAAGCCGCTTAATTTGAACGTCTGGTCCTTGGTGCCTTCAAAGTCAGACACGTCGATGGATTTCGTGGCCGGAATCCTGGGGTTCCGCGGGTAGTTCGCGTCGCTCCCATTCCCTCCATGCATTTTCGTGAAACTTTTCTTCGTCTGCCTAAGCGACTTCACAGTCCTCCTTCCCTCCGCATGACCGCTCACTCACAGACTCTGGCTCTTGCAGTGCATCGTGGGAAATGTCGTTCACATTTCCATGACGTGTGTAGTTCTTTCCTATTCAAGCAGAACTGAACATTTATATTATATGTATTAATAATACTAATAATAATGGTTTCTGTGTACAGATAAGCAACAGTTGCAGCTGCAGGTTTGTATACGGAATATCGGTTTTACGTTGATACAAAGCAATTCATACGGAATGCTGTAAATTTATAGAGTAGCTTGTATTTCAGAATAGATGATTTCAGAACAGAGATGGTCCAAAAGCAACGTATTTTGGAAGTATTCCATTTTTGACCAATCCTAACTTTTCTCTTACATGGATATAGTAGACTGAATACAACAGACCTATAACCTTATTTACTTGCACTCGCCAAGGGTTACAGCATTCGCAAGAACGAAGTGTACCAAAAAAAAGAGGAAAACCAGCTTGTCCAGGTAGGTGTAAACCGCTTTGATCAGAATCAAGAGAATGTGTAAAGATTTTAAGCTGAAAATAAGCTGCAGTGGAACCGGGCAACCGCCCTTTCCTCAACGGTCTAAAGCGCTGGAGTACTGCGCCACCAGGGGGAGCTCGTGTTGCGTGCTGGCCACGTATGGCCTTTTGTATGAAACCACAGCGCTGTTGCTAGTGTGCCAATTTCCCAGTTTATGTCCTGTCGATAGAAACGTCTCTCGTTTTTAAGCAAAAAATCAGGTTTAAGTTTAGAGCGCTCATATTACATTTTTTAGCCCAACCGTGTACCCAGCCTCGTCTTGAAATTAAACTTTTTTTATCCAAAAGAATTTAAAATTGTAGTTTTTTTGGGTGACAAAATTCTTGATGTTGGTTGAAATCAACATACAGTGCAACAATCCAAACTTTTGCAAAAGCAATTTTTTATCTGAAGCTTATCAATAATAAAAAAACTCAAAATGTGAGTAAAAATCAAAGCAAATGTAAAAAATAGCAAATACAGTACAGTATCATACAATTTAGGCATTGCAATAAACTGCATTGTATACTGTTACAAATTTATCTAAAGCCAGACACACACATGCACACACCCACGCTGGTTTCTGCTAGTTTTGGTTTGTTTTATCCTGTTTGTGCTGTACCACCACATTTACTGCATTGTATTCATTTTTAAAATAAGCTTATTTATTTAAAAGCCAGTTGTTAGGTAAAACAAAGATGTGGACATGGCAGGTTACTCTGACACACACCTTCAATTTATTCAGCTTCTCAAGCCACCAAACTCCTGCTTCAAACCCTGCACAGGCACCCTCTCATCTCTCGTGCCTAATGCAGTGGTACTAATACGCCCAATGTCCTATACTGTACCATGCATTATAAACATGCAAATTATTGACATCATGCACTTTCTATTTAGGTAACTGTTGTTTACAATGTTTTGTCATGTAGAAATCATCAGTTATATGTGTCATAGGATCGGCTGGGAATGCATCATTTATTTATTCCCTTGCCATTAAAATAATAGGAAATAGATATTCCTTATCCCAAATTTTGATATTTGACACGTTTTCATGGTCAAATTAGACTCAGACACCAATAGGATTACTGTTTATAGTGTGTTTAATGCAACACCTTGTCTGTACAAACAGTGATGAAAACAAAGAAATGAGGCTATAAAGGTGCAACCCCAGTATTTTCTGTAGCTGGATTGCAAAACAAAAATGAATCACAAATATTTCAGAACAGCGATCTTGCAAAGCTTGGTGATAAAATAAATGAAAATCATATTGCTTGTTGCAATGTTTTCCAGCTGAACTGTGTAATGAAAAACTTCCCATCCGTAAAGTGTTGCTGTTTTGAAACTGAGCAGCTGATTGTGTGTCTTGTTTTATTGTCCCTGCTGGGTACCTGCAGCATCTGGTCTGCAATAAAGCTTAATTTGCCTGTGTTCATTGCGTACTGTACATTTGCTGAATAAAAAATGCTGTTTAACTGTTTGTAACAGTGAATTTGATAATTTATTTATTTTTTAAAATTGTTCTCTGCACTTTTTAAAATGATATTGCTAAAATGTCTGTTGCTGTACAAGGAGAAGAAGGAAAGTGAGAGAGCAATTGTTCATTAGCTCTGTAGGTGTTTTATGACATATACATTTTTTTTGAGGGGTGTACATTTTCCCAGTGTAAATCAGGTTTTGGTGAATTTATATCCAAAGTGACTTTTGTAATAGCTTTTCTATAGCTTGATGCTCCACTTACGTAGTGTGATGTTAAATTGTTTTAGTGTGCACAACCTGAACTGCAAGAAAACCTTCTCCCTACCCTCACATTAAAATATACGTATGACAGGTGAAATGGATAAGGGAGACTCTCAGTACACATAGTCATTCATTATTGAGGTAAATTCTCAGATACATTAGGCATATTTGTCTATATTGCACAAGAGAGGTTCAGGCTCCATTAAAACGTGGGTTTTAATCATTATTTACTTTCAAGGATCAGTTTATTGTCATTCTTCCCTCATACAGATGTACTACAGAATTTAAGAGTACATACTTACTGTATTATTTCAGGGTAAGTAGCTTGATCTATGGTACTACAGCAGGAGTGGGATTTGAACCAGGGACCTTGAGAAAGTAACTAATATTTTCACCTTCCTTGAAGTTTAGTCCCTGATGTATTTATTTGAAAACAATGGACCAATTGCAAAGTATGGCCCTGGAAAAAGTGGCTGCTGATTATGTACTGAAGACCACAAAGGATGAACAAATATAGTTCAACATTTGTATTTTTGATAAGAATATTTACAGTTTATGTGACAAAGTTTTGCTCTAACCATGCCACAAACGTAAATTACATATAGATGTACAAAATATACATTTAAATATCTATAGATTTATACCTGCACTAAAATCTGTTAACATTTACAGTAAATAATACATTCTTGCA
The DNA here is from genome assembly GCA_018136845.1 of Heterotis niloticus. Classification (NCBI taxonomy): domain Eukaryota; kingdom Metazoa; phylum Chordata; class Actinopteri; order Osteoglossiformes; family Osteoglossidae; genus Heterotis; species Heterotis niloticus. The sequence continues at coordinate 16,451,254 of CM030904.1, read as the reverse complement.
GTTTTTTGGAATGCCAGGGTAAAGTCACATAATGAAAGCAAACAGCTAATGGCCCTGTGAATTTCCACTGCCACTTCAGAAGTCTGAATTTGAAAACTGAATCTCACCATGTGGTCATAAACTGTGGGAAACGATATTAAAAGAAAAGCTAAATATATTAGGCTTGCATCACCCCAAGTGCCGTTGCAAATGGGTGGACCAAAATGCAGCAGGTATGAGAAATGATGGATTGCTGAAAAAATGATCTCCAGTTTTGAAAATGCTAGTAAATTTGATTACCTCATATTGACATTTCTGGGATGGCTGATGCTCGCTGTCGCTGTAGTGCCTCAGTGCTGTAATCTCACATTTCCTTCTTCCAAAACAGGAAACAGGATTAAAGAATTCCTGTAACCATGACTAATCGTGACCCATGGTGTGCTGAGTGGTCACTCAGTGTAATTCAAGCTAAAAAAACAATGGAAAGACTCAGGACAGAAAGATAAACTATACAACTATGCTGCTGTTGTTCAGTCGTGATGGCCATATAAACAGAGCACCTTCAGATGTGTCTGAGGTCCACTCTTGCCCTTTGTGTTGAAAGGAGTCCACACGTCTGGTTGTCTTTCCCTTTTTCTTTCAGCTTTCCCAGTCATTACAGTCTTGTTGAAAGAATTTGAATTTTCGTTCATGTGTCCAAATTACGATAACTACAATCTCTTCAGCTTTGGTTCTTTTGAGAGGTCTGGCCTAAAGTGACACCATATCTCTCTTATTTCCTGCCATTCCAAGTCATCTCTACAAATCTGCAGCTCTAGAGCTTAAAAGAGACCATATTTTTTTATGCATTTTCATATGGCATTGCTTCACGCAGTTCTTGTCGTCACGTCTGTGGAAGATTTCCAGATATTTCATAGTTCTGCTATGCGTTTGTCATATCTGTTGATTTGTTCTTTACTGACCCCAAGAGGCAGAAATCATCCATAAGTGCCATGTCTTCATCATTAACAGTAAAGTTTGCTAACATTCATCATTTCAGTTTTCTTCAAACCATAGTATATGAACCAGCAGTTGAGTTTTTGTATTCTCCGCCTTTTTCAATCATCTGCCTCACAGAAACAATAATCTCTCCTCTTCTGCATCCTTTTCTGAATGTCTTGCACGCCTTTCTGCGTATCTACAGTGGGCTTTAGCATGACCTTGCTGATGTGTGAAATTAGGCAAATTGTGGGATAGTTTGCACACTCTGTTGCATCTTCTTTCTGGGATGTGAACTGATCCTTTCCAGTCTGTTAGACACTGTGGGGTTTTACAGATTTGTCGGCAAAGATCAATAAGTACCATGACTGATTCTTCTTCTGCTGCAGACACAGTTTCTGCAGTAATCCAATCTGTTCCAGTGGCCTTTCTTCTCGGCAATGACCTTATTGCTGATCTTGTTTCATTCTCCATTATCAAAGGTACTGGTACCTAAGCAGTGCTGTCTAATGTATCATGAATGTTGATATCCTTGTTGTATAGATGTTTCAACCTTTCGTTGCTCTGCATATGTTGCTAAAGTACTCCTCTCTTTTTGTTTGGTAACTTTTTGGAATTGTCACTTTGGTTTCATAAAATCCTTATGCTTGTCAGATTTGAGTTATCTTCTATTCTGTGTGATTTATCCTGTGCAGCCTGTCCACCATTTTATTTTTTTCAGCTCTTTTTCCCACTGGGAATTTATCTCTCTATTATTGTTCATTGTCTTTCTTGCTCCCTGACAATGAGACTCAAAATCCAAATTGCCCACACACTCTGAATTTATTTGAATTTAGAGTATATTCTGGATTTATTGTGTATTCTGTCAACTCTGACTTTATATAGAATGTGGATTTGTGTTGGAGAAATCTAGCATAAAGACAACCGGTTTTGTTGTGTCAAGTGTACATTTACTACTTCTGGTGGCCACAGGTTTTTAACATTCCAGCTTTTTTAACATTCAGCTTTTGGAAAATAATAAAGAAATGCACACAGTTCAAAGCAGACAATTTCATTTCAGAGAGTAATGCTAAAAATGCCAAACATTAGATATTTCTTGTTCATGACAAACTGATTTCAAAGTGAGAAAGAACAGGTAATAACTTTTATGCATATGCTTTGCATTCAGGTATTATTTTGTAATGACGATTTGCTTTACAACCACCAGAACCACTGACACTCTTTTCAAAGCCGCATTCATTTAGGATTGTAGTTTGCTTGTCCACATGATATCAACTTCTCAAACAAAAATATTTGTTAAATGGTGTTGAGCAAAATGCTTATATACAAATTACATGTTGGCCACAGCATCAAGGAAGCTGCTTATAGCGCACACTGAAAAACAAAGTAGGGACATGAAAAAATATTTTTAAAAAAAGCACATAAAGTGGAAGGCTTCAGTCAAAAAGGGTTAACTAAAATGCTCAGACCTTAATTTTAATCTGCATTCATGTATCTCTTACTTTGCGAAGGCTTACGTCTTCCTTTTTCCTATGCAAATCTTTATTTTATGATCCGTAACTGCAAAACCTTAAATAGCCTCATGGGAACATTAAAAGTCATATTTGTTCTTTTTCAAAAATACTTCTTTCAGCTCTCTGTGGAAGAAGCCTGCATACCAAATGGAAAACAATAACATTTGCAAAGCTGGTATGTTGACATTCATATGTTTAGATTGTTAACTTGATATCATTTGTTATTTATATCCTTGTATGTAGAGATTTTCAAGTTGGATGGAATCATGGAAATTAAAGGTCTTTATTCTGAAGCCATCTGCTGAAGAATTGCTGCATGACATGGCCTTATTTCCTAAAGATGGGCAGTTTTTGGACAAATGTCCTTCAAGTTCAGATATTTTACATTTATGCTGTCCAAATGTGTTTACTGTAAAACATTTTATACCAATCCCTTGTACGTTCTGTTCGGAGGAGCCTTAAATATCTTTGGATTTACATGCGGTGCCGTTTGCACATGGAGGAACACAGATAGTAAAATGTACACATCGTGAGGTGGCCGTCAGAGAAAAGGCAGCAGTGGGGGAGATAAACTCATACAATGGCACCATTTAGTAGAATGTACACACAGGATGACGCCTCATGGAAAATAGGCAAAACAGGCAACAGGCCTGGCCAGTCTGTCATACGTAACTGAGCAGTCGGATTCCTGTTTGTGGCGCTCACTGTGCCATTCGCTGCACTGTTCGGGACTGAGTGAGGATGGAGCATAGGGTGTCTGGGGGAAGTTCAGTGGTGGAGGGGCCTGATGGAACTGCGAGGAATATGGCTCTCCGGTGGTTCACAGAGACGCAGGCCTCGGTCATCATTCGCAATGGAAACCTCCCTACCTGGTTTGTGGGATTCATCTCCAGAAAGTAAGCCGTCTTCAGCAACCTTGGACAGTAGTGCAGAGCTGTGTAAACACCACTCGTGACAAACCATTTTATTTTATTTAAAGGTGTCTATTACAGAAGTTGATATGTATGGCATATCTTTTCATATTTGAATTGAAATCACTTTAACAGAGAAAAAAATTTGTTGCACAAAAACAATTCAATGGCAACAGTGACAAAACTGTGATTCTGGAGGAAGAATCACAGCCTTTTGAAAACATCTTGTCCTAACTGAAATTTTGCTTTATTATCAGTATTATAAAATTTGAAGGAATGTATAGAACAACGAAATGGCTATATACACTGCCTGGCCAAAAAAAAGTCACCACCTGGATTTAACTTAGTGTTATGATCTGGGGTTGCTTCACTTGGTCAGGTCTAGGTTCAGCAACGTTAATGTGAGGTCAGCTGACTACCTGAATATACTGAACGACCAGATTTTTCCATCAATGGATTTTTATTCTCAGATGAGAATGCCAGGATTCATGGGGCTCAAATTGTGAAAGAGTGCTTCAGGGAGCATGAGAGAGACATCATTTTCACAAATGGATTGGCCGCCACAGAGTCCAGACCTTAACCCCATTGAGAATCTTTGGGATGTGCTGGAGAAGACTTTACGCAATGGTCCGACTCTCCCATCAATACAAAATTTTGGTGAAAAATTAATGCAGCTCTGGACAGAAATAAATGTTGTGACATTGCATAAGCTTATCGAAATGATGCCACGGCAAATGTATGCCGTTATCAAAGCTAAAGGCGGTCCAACTAAATATTAGAGTGTGTCACTTTTTTTTGGCTGGGCAGTGTAGTATTTAAACAAATTTTTCAGAACCTAAAAGCCTTTTAATGTTCTTTGTACGAAAAATCCTCTCTGTAATCTTTACATTAGTGCATTTTCAAGCAGCATTTCCTATGAAAATAATATTAATAGGATTTTTTTTATGAAAAAGGACAGACAATGTTTAACAACATGCACATCAGATTTAAGTGTAATTTAAACGTTCTCATCACTTTCTGCTTTTATAGGGATGCCGAAGATCAGTTGCGCGATAAGCCTTTGGGCTGTTTTCTCATTCGACTCAGCGACAAGGCCGTTGGGTACATTCTGTCATACAAGTAAGTGGCAGAAGCCTCCTGCACCCAAAAAATGCATACTAGGGTGGATATATGAATATTTATGAAGTACCTGGAAGTGATTTAGAAACAGCAAATAGTAAATAGTTATTTCACCTACATACTAAGTAGCTTTTCACCTAATTTTCACCTAAATAGTGAAATATTTTGTTATATGCAAAATATATCTTCTCTTCAGATTTGTTTAGTTAAAAAATTGCTGTGTTCTTAATATTTTGCACAGCAATTACATTATTGACATTTTAGCACCACCATATCTTTTGTGAATGTAGTGATAGAATGCTAATGATAAAGGCTAAGGCCAAATGGCAGGTATACTGATCCAGAGAACACATTTACTCATATTCAAGGCTGCATCCCTTTCTACGTACTGTGAAATTCTCAGCTTTTGAAAATCCACGTTTTTTTCCCTTCAGAGGACGTGACCGATGTCGCCACTTTGTCATCAACCAGAACAAGGATGGGCAGCTCATTGTCTCAGGAGACACTGAAACTCATAATAACCTCATAGACCTGATTGAATACTACAGGATGAGTCCCATTGAACCATTTGGAGAGTACTTGACATCCTCATACTCTGAGGTGAGTACACCAGCCAAGTCGAGCCGGGGCGGGACAGTCTTTATTTTCTACTTAGTCTTTATGGGAAAATGTAGGTATTGCCTCATTAAAATGTTTAAAAAGTAGACAAATCGGAAAGTTATTTGGACCTGCATATCCTTGTGTTGTGTTTAACAGCCAGTGTTTTGTCCATGCAGGCCTCCCAAAGTGACCTCTACGATGTAGTCCAGTTTTACCAGAAAGAGAGGCCTGGTGTCAGCGTACAGGTTGTGAAAACCATGTGGGACCAAAGGAGTGATCAGACTTCTGGGCAGCCCCCAGCATTGCCCCCCAAAAGCACCAGGAAACTTACAATGAGCACTTCTCTCAACAAGGCCCCCCTCCCACAGGTAAATGGTCTAATTAAATATCTAATTGGAGTATCATATTTAATTCAACTTGCAGTATACACCTTCTCATGGGTACAACAACACCTTAGACTTAAGAGTCATACGCTGCCCAGCCAAAAAAAGTCACCACCTAGATTTAACTTAGTGTTATGATCTGGGGTTGCTTCAGTTGGTCGGGTCTAGGTTCAGCAACGTTATGTGCCCAAAAAATAAGCTCAGCTGACTACCTGAATATACTGAATGACCAGGTTTTTCCATCAATGGATTTTTTCTTCCCCGATGGCACGGGCATATTCCAAGATGACAATGCCAGGGTTCATCGGGCTCAAATTGTGAAAGAGTGGTTCAGGGAGCACGAGACATCATTTTCAAACAGAGTCCAGACCTTAACCCCATTGAGAATCTTTGGGATATGCTGGAGAAGACTTTACGCAGCAGTCCGACTCTCCCACCATCAATACAAGATCTTGGTGAAAATGAATGCAACTCTGGACAGAAATAAATGTTGTGACATTGCATAAGCATATCGACACAATGCCACGGCGAATGCATGCTGCAATGAAAGCTAAAGGCGGTCCAACTAAATATTGGAGTGTGTGACCTTTTTTTGGGCGGGCAGTGTATTTCCTCAGTCACAATTTTCCATATCAATTTAAAAATGATAATTTCCAATAATTATGAGTAATGGTGCCAAGACTGATTATGTATTTTGTTTAAATTCCTAATTAAAGGCTGCACCTCTGGTTCCAAGAAGGGGGTTCTCGGATGAAAAGAGCCCCCCCAGTGGTCAAACAATGTGTGGTGAAGTAGAGGCCAACAGACCAAAGGAGAAGTCTCAGCCAGTGCTTCTGAGCAAAGGGAGCCTGGACAGATCAGCAGCAGACCATCGAAATGAGCACAGTGATCATAAGGTGGAAGATCTCTACACCGTCTCCTGGAACTACTCCCAAGGCAAGGAGGTCACCCAGGCCACAAGCCGCCCCGGGCCAGAACCAGGCTTACTGTACTCAGAGCTCAGTCTGTTGGACTGCAGGAGTAAGTCTCTGCCCGTGCTGGATGATGGTGCGGTGGTGCAGTACAGTTACAGGCAGAGCTCCATGCCAGACACACCTAACAAACTTTCTCCCAAACAAGTTAAAAAAGCCACCTGCCACACGGTATCGCTCGTGGACCAACGAGACCACAGCAGAGAAATGGCCAGCTCAGCCCTACCCAACAGCAGCAGCATGGACAAGCTCTGCAGTAATCCCCTGTACCAGCTAGCTGGAGTTGGTCAGTGGGGAGCCACTAACCGCAGCCAGCCTGGCACTGAGACCACCCAGGCTCCTGCGTCCACAAACCAGCAGGAGGAAAACCTGTATGCCCAGGTTCCTTTAGAGCCGATGCCCAGTTACGCACAGGCTGATAAGATCTACGAGCAGATCTTGGATGAGGGCTTCATGGCCGATTCCTGGGCCCCCAACTCCCAATGCAACACTTATGAAACCCTGGCGGAGATGAAACAGAAGGGCCCATCTGGTGGAAGAAAGGTATGTGCAGTTTCAGCTCCCTACTGTCATCCACAGATAGTGTGTAAAAAGTAATGGCATGGAAATAAGTTTGTATTTCATTATTTTTGGCAGAATGAAGTATGGCGAAGATTTTTCCCAGAATATAAGAAGAAAATATAATAAAATCAGATGACTTCATGAAGAAAATCAATAAGCAGAAAAGGCCAGAGTACTGCAGGTTACTGTAAATTAACAGCACAAGACATAAGAACAGTAGTACTCTACCTTAGTTTTTTCCCCCAAAATTACTCTTTTTATTCTACGTACTTGCACTGAGAAAGGTGTTTTTGCGAAGCCATTTTTATTTTGTTTCATTCCAATAAATTTTTGATGTCCAAAATATATTCACTGTATTAAAGCCACTTTTGACCATTTTGAATCGCAGGTTATAGTTCTATTTCCTGTTAAGCATCGCATAGATTATACACATACATAGGACCTGTCAGAGTATGGCTTTCTTTAGGAAATGATACACTGGTTATTCTATTTAAAAGCAGAAAACAGAACTAATATTCTATTTTACTGGCCTCAAAGTGTCATTTAAGTGTAAACAAAATTAAACATTTTTGTTTTCAGAAAAAAAACTGTGTTAAAAATTTCTAATTGTTCCCCTTTTGCAGTGACACTAATATTCACCTCTGACCTTAAAGAATTACAAGCACAGTAGATGTACAAAAGATTCTACAGTACATTTGCACTAACATTGTTTAGAGAGCAAAAAAAAAAAACTTCTGAAATTCTTTTGAAAGTATTAGAAAGTAAATGGCCATTTGTTTCACTGACAGACTTAAAAATCAGACTACACAGGCAGAAAAATTGTGTAACTAATATAAATTTGTAACTGACTTTGCAAGCCTAACAGTACCTGTACTTGATATGAATGTAATTCATTCACCTTTGGCTTAGTTTTTTGCAAACCGCATGAGAGTGAAACTTTCTACCCAACTCTATCAGTGCCTTGGATATTTCTGTACCAGTTTAATTTCATATATCACCGTGTTTGTTTTGGTTTGCATGTACAAATGGGAGGAAAACAGTAGCTTCTGAGGATTTTAAAGCATATGCTACAAATTTATATGTACAAAAATGGCTATGCTTTAATATTCAGCCTTTTGGTTGTTGAGGTCTCCCTTTAAGTCCTACTTTGTAGTCTATGTTGCCGAATCTGCTCTCATTTGCGATCCATGCATGTTAAGATATAAATGTATAGATGTTTGTGTCTAAAGTAACTGAATGGTATCAAGGGAAGAATCACTGCATAGCCCTACGGATAAACTAATAATGAAGAGGAAAATGATACATACACTCAGAAAGGTTTTTTGAACAGACTTGAGTTGTTTGTGGAACAATAGCTATTTTAGAGCAAAAGGCTATAATTTATCTGATAGTTACTTAACTGTTCTTGCAGTTTCTTGAAGATAATTATGACTTGTTTATTACTGAATACAAGATCCACAGATGTGAAAGGGTAAAGGTGTTGACCTCTCCTTCTGTGTGAACAGTATAAGGGTTATTTCATCACTTGATATTTAAATCCCATGTCCAGTACTGAATATTGTCCTTGGGCCATCTGTAAAGGACAGCAATTGTGGTACGTTGCTGTGTCCCTGTCTATGTGGAGCAGAGTCATTGTGATTTCCATGAAGCTTGTTTAGTGCTAATCCACTCCTCCATCATCCTTTCCAGTTTAGTGGTCTGGAGCCTTGCACCTGTGTGTGTGTGTGTGTGTGTGTGTGTGTGTGTGTGTGTGTGTGTGTGAAAGAGAGAGAGAGAGAGAGAGAATCTCGAAAATGAAGACCTAAAATTCAAGGCAACAGCAGAACAAATCGACTGTTCTGCTGTTATCCATTCAGAACTAAGGCTAAAGAATGTAAAACTTCACTTTGCCTACGTTCACAAAACCTTACATATGAGGTGTAGTATACCAGTATAGTGTAGTATACCAAAATACTATACTATACACCACTGTTATACCTCCACAAATTGTTAAAACTAGCAAATTTCCCAAAAGTAATGTGACAGCATGCAACATAACAACAATGTGTGGGGATGTGTAGTTGATGTAGCTTCTCCTTCAGCCTCTTGTAATATTCCTTAGGTTTTGTTAATGAAATATTTCAACCTAACACTGCTTAAACATGACAGGTGCCATTATGGAAAACAAATACACATACTACTTCCACTCTGGAGCAGTTTCGCAGCTTAGCACCCATTGCTTCTTGGATAGACTCCGGATCGCCACAACCCTGCTCAGGATAAGAGGCTATCCGAAATGGATGGATGAATGGAAATATATGTACTTATTTTCTGTCTTCAGTTCATTTTTCATTGTCTTCAAATTAAATTTGACAGTGACAAATATTACCTAAAAATTTGAAATGCTCTTCAAGACTGCCAGGTTATTATTACATAATGTAAAATGTTGAGGCAAAATGTACAAAGAACATAAATATATCAACTGGTATGAATACATCACTCATATCACTGTCAGATTGACTTCTCTGGCGATGCCACACTTTATGACGTGTGCACTTACACACAACGAGAAAGAAAATGATGTTGGACAGGATTATCACCACGTCACCAGTGAGCATATCAGAATTTATGTGTATTTATGTATTTACAGGGCTGTTGGCACATAAATAAAAGAAACACCAGCATCAGGTATGATGATGTACAGCCAAGCACATGCCAAGCTTACTTAAAGATAAAAGTCTAAATGACAGTGATAAACTTTTCTCTATGCATAGTAATTCTCACAAATGGCTCATAAATTTCCTCCATTTCCAAACGATACAAAATCCATCAAGTGCCAAAGCTTGCAACGTCTAGGGAATGATGACAGTCACAACAATTTGGTGAAAAATTATTTTTCCCCTTTTAAAAGGACTTTCGAACACCTTTTCTCGGAAAAAGGAAATGCGATACTTTAACTGTGGGAATGCACGTCAGTCCGGCTGACCCGATGCAATTTAGCGCACAAGGAAACAGCTCTGGAGCAGCAATGGGTGCCGTGCAGAATGGCGTTGCAGGCGCAATGGAGCCTGTGGTTATGTAACCCCACTGCAGGGGCCTCAATCATCGCACTGAACAAGCAAATTAAACTGCAGCCAAGGCCACTCTCCGGGTCCTCTGGTGCACCGTGGACACGGCAGTCTGCACGAGGCCAAGCAGAATAATGAGAATCAATGCTTTTACGGCCGGTTTACTGCCACAGTGACCTACAGGCAGTATCGGGCTCCAACAGAGGCCCTCCTATTGCAATCTTAATCAGCAGATGTTCTCCGTGAGGACTGTAATTAACAAAGATGCCTCCGTCAGCATGAAAATTCCCCAGGATTTTCCACACGGCTCCCATAAAGGCAGCTGAAAGTAATAGGGTGAGGAATTAACTGCGTATTAGCACGGACCATCTTCCCTAATGGCTACACATTGGCGGTTTTTTCCACTGCCCCCTACACAATCATCACTAATTCCGGTGTTACATAATACCGCCGTTCAGTATTTTTTTGCCACCGCTTTTATGCCCAAATTAAATCCATCTTCACGGCCTCACGGAGAAGCGTTTGCATTTTATTGCTTTGCGATGTCCGCTCTGAATTTTATAGACGCTGCACGTCTCGGCTGGAAATTTAGTGGCTCCTCAAGAAGATTCCTAACACCTGACCCATAAAGCTAATCCACACGGAACAGTTTACATGCGAATATATCAGAAAAGGGAATAATTCCAGCGCGAATTAGCTGCGTGGGTTTAACTGACACTAAGTGCGCCCCGCACGAGATCATTAAGTTGCGTCGTGATTCGAAACAGCTTTTGTTTTTGGTGGGAACCACTTTTTCACATGCCTGAAGGATGGTGGAAAGGAGAAGCACGCATCGCTTATTTTGACGTCGGGTTAAATAAAATGTAACGCCCAAATGGTATCATGTTAATCTTCATTTATCTGATGCCTTTGTCCAAGGTGACCTGCAAAACTAGATGAAACTTTGACTAGTTTACTCATTTTTGTTGTATTCTTGAGCGAACATTTTATTTCGCACGCCTGGACGGATCATCAATGATGTTACCTGCAGTCAGTGGGTCTCTTGGGTCTTTTATCATCAGACACCCACACTCAGGAGCCCTGACCTGGGTAGATTAGGCCTCGACCTGCATCCAGGTAGCGTTAGCTTGAACTCATAGCTCACCTATCCTATTTCACAGCATTAGATGTCTTCACCACAGCCTCAGCCTTCTTAGCTTTGACAACGCATCTCTTCAAACCAGGGACCTTTAGAAAACAATGGCATGTCCATGGCACTACCAGCACTCCAGTATATACCAGGGGTTACCTTACAAATGGGGATTTGAGGAACTGAATAGAAAGTTTTATACTGTTCATAAATCAAAGTCCACATTCACTTGGCAGTTATATTATAGCAAATAGAATACTGATCAATGAAACAATTTAGCTCATTAACATGTGCAATACGTTCTCATGCAAAGATCTGCAACAAACAAGTGTCAGTACATTGAAACCAAGACATTTTTAGAAGGCAAATATTTTCAGGTTGCATAGCCTTCCCAAGGGTCTAGAGTCAAAGCCGAGTCAAAAGCCACCATGTTACAGCTCAACTTTACTAACAATATCCCTTGCTCCTTACTTTGCCTTATTAACATTGTTGCTGTATCTACTGCAATACTCTGTAAAGCGGTGAATCTGAAGTTTAGTTTGCAGAAAAAGGCAGAGAGCTGTGCACAAAAACAAATGTCTGTAGTAATGTTAAAGTTAGCATCTACTATTGTAATTACACATTCAAACACATGAATAAAGGCTTTGCCCTTTAATAGCCTTTTAAAGAGAAGAGTTATACCCACATGCTTCAAGTAACAGACATTTATCTTAAAGATATCATATTTGTTTCATCAAATAAGTTTATTTGTTAATTAATTTAGATCACAGCTGTACCTACAGGGCATTAAACAATCTCTGCATTTAACACAGGCTCCAAAAGTCCTGGTTCTGACCTCCTTGAGCAAAAGAACAAGTGAGTCATTCTGTGATGAACACAGTCAAGGACGGTCCCAGAGCCTCCTGTGAGGTGAATTTACAAGGCCTCTCCGTGGAGAAGTTAATCAGGTCTGCGGGTGCTGAGGCAGCCACTGTGCAGTGATCCCTCTCTGCTTAAAAAGTCATTAAAAGAACCAACAGAGAAGATGCGCAAAAATGCAGAACTGTACAACTAGCCCGGTGGCTTTATTGAGAAGGAAATCTGACCTGTACTTAATCCTGTTAAACAGCAGATGCAAGATCAGAGCTGTTTTAGTACTTACAACATCTACAAATGGAAGATAAAAATAGATATTTGCTGATGTAACCTCAAAGGAATATGAAAGTGGCATCTTTAGTGACCATCCAATCTCCCCATCTTTAACACAAGGCTTGAACATCCTCTGTCACAGGACACAAGTTGTTATGAGCCACATCATTTTACGTCATGCTCTGCAACATTATTTTCTCATCTTTACTTTTACTGCTCTCATTTATAACCTCTTAGCCCAAAGGAATCCATTCTTTTTGGAGCCAGTGGTATCCCATACTTGAGGTAAAAACAACAAATCCCCTTTAACTGGGTGTGTTTTTGGCTTCTGTCATTATTAAGATAATACCTTTACAAGTTTTGTTCTCAGAAGTACATTTATGTATAGAGAAAAGGTTTAACTAAATAATTTGTATCTTGCACTGTAGCCACTTTGCTATCCCTCAGCATGCATGCGTTTGAGTTATAAGCTTAGTGTGAAGCAAAAATAAAGGTTTCTCTTGTATTTACTTTTTGGTTTTTGTATTAGAGGTGGAATAAATTAACACTGAGAATTATATCTATCTATGTCTTGTGAGTGTTTATTAGGTGTACGAGAGGACCTGAACAAGTGTACAGTGAGAGCCATACAATATTACAAACGTAATAGAATAATTAATAGAGGTAAAATGCCTCATTTTATGTTATGTTGCGTTATGTTAACTTTTGAAGTAACTGTGTTCTTTTGAATGTGATTTCATGGTATCTTAGCACGAATTAGTGCCAATTTTGGGGCTCAGAAGCACAAAAAAATTTACTGTTGAAAGTAATGTGGTCTTAGGTGACTTACTGTAGGTGATTCACCTTACAAAGGGTTTTTCAGAGATGCATGGTGTTGGTAAACTGGGAGAAGAGTGTATATATTTTTTCCGGGCCTTTACATGTTTGAAATATGTGCATGAGTCCTTCGGGAATTTTTGCGATCATCCACTGAACAAAAAAGGGCCGTCCCGTAAATATTAGATTTAATTTCTTACAGGTTTTCTAGTTTTCTCAGACACCTCATCTAGAGAGAAAAACACACAGAGACAGCAACTGCTTTGAAAATTAGATTCAATAAGTTAACAAGCAACAAAAAAATAATTTATTCAAAGTTTAGCCAAATGTTCTGTATCACATAAAATACTGAAAAAGGTAATTTAAGGACAGCTGAGGCTAATATTCTAATTTAAGTACAGGAAAAGATTTTAAGACTTAAAAGATGGAAAATAGTTGAACGAGTGATGACAAATGAAAATGACAGAGCCCTTCCTTCAACTGGAGAACAGTTAGGTGTGATTGTCGTCATGCTCCAGTACTACACCAATACCGGAATTAAAACAAGATAGCAGTTTGCAATTTACAGATGCGACCATGCATGTCCTAAAGAAAGATTGCATAGCTGTTAAACAACTGTCTCTGTGTCCTTGGTGCCAGAACTGTGCTTTTTTTCCAGGTTTCTCCACTTTGTTTTGCTTGATTCCCTCCAGGCAAATAAATCCTCTGTGACCTCACAGACAGAACATTAAGAAGAGTTTGTTTCATATGTACAAAATTAATCTCACACATGTAGATAGCCCAACTTTTAAGTCACAGGCTGTATCCCAAAATACAAAGTTCCAAGAATTTTCCTTCATTGTCTTTCACTTTTTCTTAGAAAAAAGATGCAATTCCTTAACATTCAGAAGTCAAAAGAGATAGAGGAATTTATAGGGAGAAAAGCATGCGTAAAATCAGTTCTCATATCCTGGCCATAAAATGTGAGATTGACAAAAACACTAAAGACAAAAAGACAGAATCTGTCACCCCAGGGGACTGATGACTCTTTTTCATTGTGACACACAAAAGACTCACAGTGCTTGCACCAGACAGGCACTGCGCTGTGCTTGAGGAGCTTCTCGGATCTCCGGCCTGCACAACGGGCTGCAAAACGTGATGTTTCACCTCCCACCTTGATGAAAGGCTGCCGGCAGAGCTGAGGAGGGAGGCCAGTTTTTAGCCTCTACCTTACATGATAGCAAGGATCCAAGTCCACCAAGTAAGCGGGACCTGGTCAAGTTATCGGCTTTATCTGTGCATCCATCATAGGAGCTTTCAATTAGATCCGTATATGGAAGGTGCTGTGAAAAGACACAAAGACACGATTTGAGTAACACAACGTCTGATCATACATGCATTTATTTTGCCAATACAAGTCAAAAAACATACTGTCCACATACTGTATTTGCCTCAATATGACTTTTAAATTTAGAAAATTTCCAAATTAAATTTAGAAAACTTTATTGATACACAAAAACCAGATTGCTGGTGATAAGCATTTAACAAGAAATAAAAAGAGCACACTGCCCTCAGGTGTACTTTCAGGGCCTAGCGCCCACTTGATCTGGGATAGGTTCTGGACTGCCATGACCAGGATCAAGTGGTTAACAATAGCGGACAGTTGAAATGCTCAACTTCGCAATGTCCCATCACTGAGGATGTACACATTATGTGCAAAACGAAAGAGAGGCTGTGACAAACTGTCAGCTCATTGCCTGGCTCACTGTCATGACATCAAGGTTGTCCTTTTTCTAGGTTTTGGTGGATTGACCACGCAGAAGGGCTCGTGCATTCCTCAGCTTTTCCAGTAAAAACCATTAAGTGCCACTCTGGCACCAGAGCAAGGTCCTTTTCTAATGATTTACTAAGCAATTTCCCAGCAAGAAACATGTGGCCATTGTTGAGGAACAGATCGCCTGGCTGGTGCCAAAGCAGAGTATTAATACTCCCATTAAAATGCAAGTGCAGTCCTAATGGTAACACTTTAGAGGTAAATAGAGTTCCTAGACTATCATTTCCCGGCAACTGGCACCTGATCCATTGGCGATTGATCAGAACTGGGCACACGTCGCCGGTCCAGCCAGTGGATGAGCTCGCTGCTCTATTTACATGAATGATCTCAGCGGGAGAGAAGCACATCTGGGCAGTTAAAACCACGAAAAATATTGGAGTTCAGGGAGCAACTGTTCAATAAAAACACCAGAACCTTCCACAGCTAAACGATATTCAGAAATGCTGACAAAAATTTGCCATAGTATGATTTTGTAGACATACTATAAGAACATATAAAACATAAAAATGTCATATAATAGAAATGTACACACTCCAGTCTTTAAAAAAAATCTGCTTGAGAATATTCAACTGTCATTTATAAATGGTTTTTTGACTATCAAAAACACAAATCAATTTACAGTGATGCTGCAAACTATTGTAAGCTATTGAATTATTATGATTAACATGACCCGAACAAGAAATGCATCAGTTCCAAATAAATGGTCAAAATAATCAATGTCACAAATTACATGGGAAAGAAAATGTAAAAGAATTAAATAATGCTGGAAAAAATGTTTTGCTCTGCCCATAAGTCATTATGAAATAGCTGAGCAGAGAAATTCTCAGGTCAAAAATATCTTGAACTGCAGATGCTGCTGCCTGAAAACCTGAAAGTGCGGGCAGTGAATAAACACTTCAGGGAGATACCGGGCTGCTTGTCGGAATACGAATGAGAAGCCATCATGTCTCCCCCAGACAATAATGACGTCCACCAGTCAGCAGGCGTGATGAACTACTGCTGGGGGCCTGGACCAGAGACCGAGGCGAACCATTCAGAGTAGCCTGAGCCAGCCGGAGTTCAAGCCAATCTTAAAGCGGTGCTATGTGACAGACAGATTGATGAGAAGTATCACAGCCCACCTAAATCAACCCCTCAACAATAAGGCTTTCTACTAGCCAGTGGTGTCTGGCTGGTATTTGGCACTTCAAATACCATTTATAATGCCAAGATGGATTACTTAGCTATGAAATTCCTCTGATCCAGCACTATTTTCTTGCTTGACTTGACTTTTTCTGCAAGTAGCATCATACACAGGGCTGTTAAATGCTACTTATAAAATTACATTTTCTTCACAAATAGGCAGAGATTCATCGTTAAAGTGGTTAAATTCTAAGCGCTTACACAACAGGGAAGAGGAAAAGTAGTGGTTAGAGCCAGCCTTTTGCTATTGTACCTTTTAAAAAGGTACTTGTCCTGAATTGCACCAGTAAAAATTGTCCAGCTGTATAAATGAGTAAATCGCTATAAAAAAGCATTGTTTGAATGAATCTCTGTATCTATAAATTTAAATCTGCTTTTTTATGCATGGCCACAGACTGGAAATTTGGTGCACAGGTACTTCTCACCCGAAGTCAGGTTTTTGCATAGTCAAATGCACACACTGACATAAGACATGCTGATGAAAATGCAAAGTAAAGAAGTTATACATTACACACAGACACACTTTCTCACACATACTGTACATGACAGACGCCACACACAGACACAGGACAAAGCACATTTCCATTTGACTAGGACTGTACTAAATACAACCACTTTAATCATACAGTTATAAGAGTTTAAATTTGAAATTTTGTTGGTTGTGAAGTGAGTCTATTTTATCTAAGGTTGAATGCGGAGGAGCGTGATGTGGCATAGCGGTGTGAGAATGTGGGAAAAAGGAAGCGTAAGGGTGTTGGAGTGAGTGGGATGTACGTTTGTAGCAGCTGTGTGTGTAATGGTAGTCCTGGAATTATATATATTTGATTTTCTTTCAATAAAAAAGAGCTGAGTGTTCCAGTGACACTCTGGTCTCAAACAAGTTTCATTTACATCCTCGAAGCCACAAAATGAAACTGGAACTTAAAAAGGAACACTACACAACATTTTGGCGATCGTATAATGTGTTGGCTCCCTTTCCCTTTCTACTGCTACTGAACATCCTGTTAGACTTGGAGGGCCATATTGTGTTGACAAACTTTGGTTTTTACAAAGAAGGGACTGAGCTGTAGGTCACCAGGTCCACGTTGTAATTAGCATCGGAGGTGCTGAGAAAAAAAACCCAGTGATGGCACGGTGGACTGGTGGTACCTTGGGGCTGTGTGCTTTGAAATACTCTTTGGCTTGCCCCTGGATCTATAGTCAGGATGTGGCTGAGATGTACAATGGGATTCTCTGCAAGTCCATGTATCTGCCTCGTGGCAAAAGCATGGCAGCTTGTAACGTGCTCAAGGGAGCGTTGTGGAGGCCAACACTGCCACCCTGGGGCACTTGCAGACTTTCTAGAGATTACAAACCACTTGTTCTTCCCACCTATAATCTGGGATGGCTTGTGCCACAAGAGAATTATTCCTCTGTAGAACTGAAAAGTGAAGGGACCCCTTAACACATAGATCCAGAGTTCACTAGGGAAACTGTGGTTGGATCTGTGCGCCATACCCCTGACCCTGCATCCTGCCTTGGCACCAGCAGCTCCAGTGCCTTCAAGGGCTTCTCCTTTGTGCCCAGTAATGGGAATTTCTTGTGACACTGGTGGAGAATTCCAAGGTCCCTTGTAGATTACAGCTGATGAAGAGTCTCTGTAAACTGCACATTTCCTTTTTCCATGCTGGAATCAAGCTAAAAATATTGCTATTGGGAGCTGCAGGATCTAGGACTTCAAGACTCAAAGGTTTATTTGTCATGGGTGAACAACACAGTGTTGTCACCATGTGAGTATTGTTCACATGCTGTCTGTCAGCTTGTCTTTCTCACTGACTATTTGGCATTTTTCCTAACACTTTTGTTGTCAACATCGACAGTAAATGTTTGCTTATGCAAAAAATCTCCAGCAAAGCAATGCATTTAAACGTTGTTTGGTCCATTTTAAAGATCTCCTTCTATATGTATACTGTTTTTAAAAAAACTCATTGTTCTTTTGCACATTCAGTAACTAGGGGGTTTAGTCTGAACAAATGTGGGCTAGACAAGGTGATACAAGCTGCAATCTGAAATGACTCAATTCAGTCTTATCCATGAGCAAGTACGTAAAGACATACATGACTCAACGTAAAATGATTAAACTGTGTGCATATGTTCAATTGTCTAATTTCATGTAGGATTTTGCATCCTTGCAAAGTACAGTGCAAAACAACTATTAAAAAAGAGATACCTTAAGAAGTCAGGAGCCTTTGAAATCATATTTTCAAAGTCAGCAAAGGAAAGCTTGCTATCTCCATCCAGATCGGCTTCTTCAATGGCCTTCTCACACACCAGGTTCACCTCCTCTGGTGTCAGCTCCTCCCTAGTCAGCTTGTTCAGAGTCTTCTCCAGGTCCTCCTTGCATATATAATTATCCGTGTTGAAATCTGCCGGCGAGACAAATGTTTAGGAGCTTGAGAGTTTCTACGTAAGCTCTTATTTTCACCAGGTACATGCTTATTTTAAGAGCACAGAGAACTCCTTAGATTTTTAAGTGAGAGAAAAGGGGTGTCTAACCATATATTTTGAAAGCATAAATGGCCTTGAGTTCCCTGGGGGCCGTTTCGCTGAGGACAGAAAACATGTCCACAAACTCATTGAAGCTGAGGTTCCCTGCTCCGTCCTCAGAAAAGGATTCCACAATGCGATTTCTGAAGGGATTCTCCTGCAAAACACAATTAACAGCAGACAGTTCCAATCTGTCTTCAAGGATCCCATGTAAGAAGACACCAGTGGCGAATTACCATCTATCCACCCTTTTGGACTCGTAACAAAGAACTAAACAGCTCAGAAAGTGAAAGGGAATTAAATACATGCCTGTAAATCCTAGACGTGTTATCGCCATTTTGGGGATTGCAGAGAACGTGTGGGTGGGGAAGCAGTATCATCCAATGAATGAGACGGGTAGGTGCTATACCAATGTTCACACAATATATATGTCATAATGTCAACACCAAAATGTAGTAAAACATGTATTCTCCTTCAGTACAGGTGCTTCAGTAGGTGAATTAAATATTAGCTGCAGAGTATCTTGCCTTATACACCTGAATCTGAACAGCGTAGTTTGTCGTTACAGCAAAAAGATTAAATATCGTGAATAAGATTTAGCAGCACATTCCTTTACACAGAGTCCTAGCTTATATTGAGTTTCCCTGCCTTGGCTTGGTCAGAAAGTGAAAGAATAAAAGGTCATAATACATTATATATCACCAAACTGTATTACTCTTAAAGTGGTTGTATTTACACAAGTTTAGCACTTAAGTATTATGAGTGCTGTAGAACAGGCAGATGGCACAGAGAACAATAAAAATGCCAGTTGTAGTGCAGTGGAAAGGAGGAAAGGAAAATAATAATTAAAAATGTAAATCACCAAACATTATTATGCTTACATCACTAATGTCCCAAGCAGCTTGTGTATCCTGTATAATTTCTTATTCATTTTTACAGCTTCTCCGTACAAATTCTACAAATTATTATTTTTGTGCACATTTTACAATTGCTTCCATCTATTGCCACTAGGCATGTGCTGCTGCTGATGGTTTTTCTCTATCTTTGAAGCACCACCCCTCACTGTTGCCAGTTTGGGTCCTTCCTCCAGCACAACCCCCCCATAAGCACCATACTTCTCACCATTTCTGCTCCTTACTCTAAGCATTCTCTAGCATCTCACCATCACTCATCTCTCTCACTCGCCTCCCCACATTACCCCTTCTTATCTGATTGATGAATTGGGTTCAGCATGCAGATGCTCACACATAACAGCTACTGGCTCCTTAACTTTCCAGCTTGGAGCCTATTGCAGGCATTGTAGGAGGCCGGACCTTAAAGTAACTGCATTTCGTGCATGAGATACACGTATACACTGAGAACGCATTCTCCTGAGAAAGTTGAACATGTGGATGTAACCATGCAGACAATAATAATAGGTTATATACTACTGTGAAATATATATTTGTCCCCTCCTGCTTTCCCCACCTACTGCACATTTGTCATACTGAAAGGTTTCAGATCTTTAGATAGAATGTAATATTAGACAATATTAGACAAATATTAGACAAAGAGAACCTGACTAAATACATAACACACTTTTAAAATTTATTTAAGCAATAGTTATTCTGCAACCATATAATCCATGTGAAAAATAATTGTCCCTTAAACTTTTAGTACAGCAATTGCAACCAAAAATTTGATAACAGACTTTCATATTGCTGTTGCAAAATTTTACCTTCTCTTCCTTGTGGAACTGCTTTAATTCAAACACACTGGTAGGTTTTTAACATGAATTGCTCATTTCAGATCCTGTCACAGCATCCCCACTGGGTTCAGGTCAGGAATTTGAATTGGCTACTCTAAAATATTAACTTTGCTTCATGTCAGTCATTCACATGAACACCTACTTTTGTGTTTTGGATCCCTGTCTTACTGCAAACCAGCATTGTCTATCATAAAAAAGGGCCGGCAGAGGGTATACTTTCTGTACCGGCTGAGGAAGTTCAACCTGCTACAGGAGCTGTTGATCCAGGTCTACACAGCAGTCATTGAGTCTGTTGTCAGTTTCTCATTCACAGGTCTGGATCACCCACCAAACAAGACAAGAACAGGCTACACGAATAGTAAAGTCTGCCGAAAAGATCACTGGGGCCGGACTGCCCTGTCTCCAGGACCTGCACTCTTCCTGACTTGGGAGACGAACAGTGAAAGTCATGACAGACCCCTTTCACCCAGCCCACATCTTTTTTGGACTTCTCCCATTCGGCAGGAGCTAAAGATCACCGTGCGCAAATACGAGCAGATACAGAAACAGTTTCTTTCCCCACGTTGTTTATGTCTATGAACAGCTGATTTGTTTTGTTAGTCTGTGCAATATTTTCTCCCTCTTACTTATTCCCTCCCTCATTCTTTACTCCCTCCTCATTATGCATTCTTATTATCTGGCACTGTCAAACATCTTGCAGCAGCATTTCAATGTATAGTGGCCTAAAAGTTCTAGAAATGATCTAGAAACACCAATGATGAACAATGCATTCAAAACTCTTGTCATTTGCAGTTCTAAATAATCCATCTAGCTGTCAGTTTCAATGACATAAAAATTAATTTCTGCCTTCTCAGAAGCATTTCCTGGGGAATAAACCTTATGCTGTTACACAACCATGAAATTATAAAGGATGAAAACTTTAGTGTGAATGGGTTTTATCGAATGTTAATTTTCAGCAGTTGCGTCTGTAGTATTCACTTCTCACAAAGTGTACATTATGTCTCCTAAATAGCATAGAACTTGTATCCATTAGAAATCTGCTCGCTGCTATAAATTAAATCTGTGTGAAAACAGATGTTAAATCACAGTATTTTCTTGTCCTCGCTGATCTAAATTAATACAATTAACTTCTACATGCAGCACTGCAGTGGAATGCAAACGGTAAGATAGTGAGTTCTTCGGAAAGAGAAGAAATGTGTGGCCCTATTGTTCCATATCAACAGAGGAAGAGCACGTTTGGCCCGCGCTGGCAATAATAAGCAATTCCTTCAAGCCCTCTCTTCTCTGCCTGGCCCCTCCTGGCCCTCTTTTTGTTAAATGCATAACAAATTGAGACGGTCCAAGTGACATGGATTAAGCATGGTGGGGGTGGGGGTGGGAGTGCGTTCTAGCGTTGCACGATCAATAAAACTCAATATCTTCCATTTTCATGGCAATAGGGTAACACAGAGCTCTCACATGCCTGAAACCATCTTTACAATCACCACCTTTGTGTTATATATAGGTATACATAGATATATAGATTATGCTATAGAGATCTACAATGCAGCCCTATATGCTAAATAAATCTATTTTTTAAGGCATGTGGGAGCTCTGTAACACCATTTTTGTGTGTGTCTGTGTTTAACTTATAGCTGAATGCAGAATTGCAGAATTTACCTTTGCAAAAATTTTTGTTTAAAGAAAAATGTTACCTTCAGTTCCGGCATGTTGACTATAAGCGCTAAAGGGAGTTTGACATCAGGGTCGTTGGTGTAGTCCATTGGTACTAAATGTGGAGCCAATTCATGGTAACGTCCATGCAACCTAAAAACAGACATTACAGACAAACAGAAACATTGACACTGATTTCAGCTGCTTTCTAGCCCACCAGTTACATACACAGATACTGAACCATCACTTCACCATCCTGCAGCAATACAGAATACTTTAGTACTGTTTAAAATGGGTAATTTAAAAAGAACTGAACTCATTGAGTACCCAGTTATTCATTTTGTGTTTGTAAGATTAACAACAAAACTCTGAGTTGCTTCATAATTAGGTTTAGACTACATGTTCATATCATACTTTATTACTGTTTATATGATTAATTTTTTAGTAGTAAATTTATGGAAGTGCTCAATTCTTTTTCACTCACTGTGCCTTACTATGCAAAAAGCTATAATCTGTATGCATAACTACTGTACTTAATATTGCACCAAAAGTGAAAAACACATATAATCTACCATTCATTTAAGGTTATATTTAGTCTAAATGTCCATTTTTGGGAATATATATTAAAAATGAAGGACGATTCTATTTATGTAAATAGGGATTTCAACATTCAATATATTTTTGTTGGATTAAAACTTTCCATATAAAAATTATGTAACAAAATGCATGTAAAAGGATGTTTAAGGTTCAAGGCTCTAGGTTCACTTTATTATCATTCTGCATTTATAAAGGTGTACAAGAGAATGAAATGTATTTCCACTTTATACTGAACAGACGACATGACAACATAATACATCATAGAAGAATGGAGGTATCTGGCAGTAGGTAGATAAATAAATAGAGAAGACAATGAAGACAAGTAAACCAATATACAAGTGGGTATTCACAGAAAGTGATGTGACAGTGCAAAAATTATAATGCAGTAACACTGAAGTTCAGCAGTCATTAATGATAGTGGTTGTGTCAGTATTTTAACACTCTTTTTGTCCAGGATCTATCAATATTAAGCACTTGTCCAATGAGAATATACTGGAAAAAGAGGACATGAGGCAGGATACATCCAAGATAAGACAGCGGTCCAGGACAGGCCAATCACACACACACACACACACACACACACACATACACACACACACACACACACACAATAATTCATCCACATAATAAAGTCAGCTTCCATCCATCCATCCATCCATCCATCCATCCATCCATCCATTAACATTAACTGCTTTATCCTGGTCAGAGTTGTGGTGAATGGGACCCCAGGCCAATGCAGGGTGGACAAACATGCACACAGCTACACACACATTTTTAACCATTTAGGATAACCAGTTAACCTGAAATGCATGTTTTTGTACTGTGGGAGGAAACCAGAGCACCCAGAGGAAACCTATGCAGACACCAGGAGACATGCAAACTCACCACAGTACGAGCCGTAGTCAAACCCATACTCAAACAGCCCAGGCACTGTGAGGCTCCAGTACTACCTGCTGCACCACAGTGCCACCCATCATGTTATCATATAGTCAAAAAAGAGTCAAAGGCCATTGACCACATAAGAACACCACAATACATAACAAAATACAGACTTAATGAAGGCCATTAATTCTTTACCCAAGATTTTAAAGTCAGAAACTGGACTGAAATTTTGCCTAAGGTCCATGATTTTAATGTTTCTGCTGTGTTCTTTTGCCTGCAGTGACAACGCTGAAGCCTTGCAGTAAACTGACACTTTTTGAAATCATTGGGTTTCAGAAACAATGACGGAATAAAAATCTCAAAATGAATGAAATAAACACGCCATGAGAAAGACCAGCAGATGTCCATTTTGACTGCATCTGGGAAAGACAGGTTAGAATAATCCTGCTTGCAGAGCATCTTTCTTACTTGTTGAGCTCTACTCTGTTCATCCTGCCCAGCGTTGCCATGACAGCACCGGTCTGATAAAAGGAGATTGATCGATGTGGAAAACCACAGCATGAAAGCCAAGTGTTCAAGATGAGAGTGACCGTTATGT
The DNA here is from genome assembly GCA_018136845.1 of Heterotis niloticus. NCBI lineage: Eukaryota > Metazoa > Chordata > Actinopteri > Osteoglossiformes > Osteoglossidae > Heterotis > Heterotis niloticus. Next base: position 16,427,120 of record CM030904.1, on the reverse strand, counting down.
GTTGGTCACTGCTACTGGAAGAGATTTTTTAACTTTCAGTGTACAGGAAATGAATATGACCTAAATGTTTTGGACAAAATCTTTGGCAGGCTGGCATATACAGTTTATTTACCCAAAATACATGCAAAAAACTAGCAGAAATTGATTAAAGACATTAATAATATTATACAGTATATAAATTTACTGGAATCTAAAAATGTATTTATTATCTTTTCTCTGACATTCAATTTTCAGTTTTATTTTCACAATTTAGGTCAATTGTGTCATTTGATAAATTAAATGTCAAAAATTCAATTGGCTACTTTTGAACTTGTGTTGTCTTCAACCTAATACTGTATAGCAGGCTAATGGAGTTCATTTTAATATATACATGTAGTTTTTCGACAGAGGTGCAGTATATGTCCATTCTGGATTACAAAACAGAAACAAAAGTGTGAAAGTATGACAAAAATATGACTACAAATTCAGATTAATGTAACCCAGACAGAGATAAGGCTAGGAGAGTTACTTGCCTGGTTATACAGTACATGCAAAAACTCATATTTGTGTGGACTAAAAGTCTGTTTATTTACAATGAATACAATTACAAAAGTTATGTTTCTCTTACTGTCTTCATCAGAAAAATGATTTATGCACTGTTGGCACACACTCAGTGGAGACCCACTACTAACCGTGAGACATAGAAGGTGCATTTCCAAAACACTGACAGCAGTATTCTTGTGGCAATATCTCTCTCTCTCTGTAAAGTATGATATCTGTCTGTCTGTCTGTCTGTCTGTCTGTCTGTCTGTTTTTTATTCATACAGGGCTTTGCTTTTCAAGGCACAGACTTAAAATCTGGTACACAGGTACTTCTTGCCCTATGATCAGTTTTTGAGTAGTCAAACACACACAGATATACACACAGCACTACACACATTAGTGATTTATACCACCAGGCAGTTCCCAGCTAATTTGTGTGAATGAGGACAAAGTCCCACTACACACACACACACACACACACACACACACACACACACAGACCAGGGACCGGTGAAGGTTTTTGGAGGAAAGATCCAAACTGGTGAGAACAAAGGCATTGACATCTGAGAATTATATGTGACACAATGGCACTGAACACAACACTAATGTAAGGATAATAAAGTTTAGACCAATATTTTATTTTTTTTTGCTTTTCCACCTTTCCACTGAACTAAAAATGAGGTGTGTGTTGCTGTCAGCGGTGTCTGCTTGTTCTGTAATACTACTTATGTGCTCAATGCAACCACTTTAAAAGTAAAACAGTTTGGTGATATATAATGTGTTATTACAATGTACCTTTCCCCCTTTCTGACCCGGGTTACACAGCTACTACTACGTATTACTTTGACTTTCATCTTTTCCAACGAGCTCTCTTACAAATGTCACTGACCAGGAGGTGTGGCCCTGTTGTGGCTGCTCCGCCTTCTCTGATCCATCTCAGAGTAGACATGCCTCTAGGCTCAACCTTGCCTAAAATGGAGCCCGACAATGAGCCTTGACCTGATGACACCGATTTACAATAATGCAGGCTCTCAGCAGCAATTCTCAAATGGGCATATTTCAGTGACAATGAAAACCCGCTGTAATGTAGCAAACAAAGATAAAAGCTGGTAATGGCTCATCAACAGGAAATAAGCAGAGGTTTTAGTGGTCATTAGAACACAATATTTTAAACATCTCATTAAGTCTTGATACTTTAGCAGCAAATGGTTGGTGTACTGGAAGGATGGAGCATCTACACATAAGCATTCTGACTACATATCGGGACCACGCTTCATGCACTGAGTACCAACAGGATGAGTGTGAATGAGCTCACTCATCACTCATAACCAAATACAATTAGAGCACAGTTTAATATGGAAGAATTTGTTATGTGAGCAATGTAAAAGCTTCACTGTCTCAGGAATGCCTAACTTACTCCATTTCTACAGACTGATGGCAGTGTAGGACAAACAGTACGTGACACATATTTTATGTGGGCATTTAATAAATTACATAAGCTATATTTTAGCTCTGCAGTTCCCGCAGAACATAAAACATATGCAGTCATCTTCAAATCCCCCCCACCTAGTTCATCACAAGGAAACGTAATTTGAAAGGCTTTCCAATCCATGATTTAAAAAGTGTCATTCAGTATTAATGTTTTCCTGGGAGGTTTACAAAAACAAGCTCAGGCAGGAAGAAACTGGTACACAATTTATTCAGACTATCTGACTGAAGTGAAATTTGTTTCATAATACGTAGGGGGTCAACAAAAAGTATGCCTAATGGGTACAAGTCATAAAACAGAATAGTAATTCATTTTAAATCATAAGGTCTACAATTTGTTTTCACCTTAATGTGATTGTAAAAACACGTTTACTACTAAAATTATGCGATAAATGAACACAAATAAAATAAATATACATTTCAACAAATAGAAAAGAATGCAGTGGTATAAGCCAAATGGTTTGTAATCTTAAGCGTACCAAGGAGTTTGAACAGCATGCACAAATCATGAAATGCAGGACTGCAATGCAGGTCATTTTGGAACCCAACGCAAGAAGAAACACCCTTACTGGTACATGTCAGCATCACCAAACTGGTCCACACAGAAGATAAAGTACATCAGCAGTAACACTGTGCTGCAAAAACTTGGTCCAGTATAATAAGGATGATGCTACAGGTTCTATTAGCTCAGCTCTGTAACATTCAGATTTTATAGGAATCCCCTTTATAAGTGTTGCGTTTCTGGCATCCTGGATGAACAATATACAAGAATGCAAAATAAATCCTCGCTGAATCACTAGAATAGGACTCTTCAGATACAATGGTTCCACTGACATCTTTATAAGATTAGCAATGTTGAAGCATCAAAGAACATCATCATCAGAAGGTACATGGGTCTAAACAAGATAAAAACATGCATGCATTTATGCATTCTTCTGCTAGAATAAGGCTGCGATCTTTGAACACATCTGATGGAAACCCAAGGGTACATTTAAAGATTTTGACACTAGCCTTCTCATATTTCATGAAATAAGCATTTTGGGCCATATTGGCCGAGGCACCAGTGATCCTGCTAGGTCAAGAAAACTGCACACAAAAGGCCCATGAACTTGCTTGCTGAACTCCTTAAAGAGCACCTCCAAGAGCTCTAAGTGTTTTACACATTTGCTCAGTATTTAATCAGGAAACTATTGTCTGAAATAGACAGTGTTTTTGCTTCTGATCCTACCGAGAATTAGACTTGTAATTGATAAACCCAACCTTGTGAAATTAAATCAAAGAGTAACAGGACAGAAAAGGGAAAAAAAAACATTTTTTACGTGTGTAGCATGTACTGCAGTTTTATGAAGTTCAGTTAGATCCCAAGTCACGTTCCTTTTTCTTATTCCTGGATATTATATGTATTTCATATGTGCACGATGATGATTAATTTATTATCACCATTCAAGAGAAAGTCTTTCAGAATATACCCTGTCTTTATTATTGTTTGGAAGTTTGGAAAGTGATAAAGTCACAGGATCTTTGGGGATGATATCACAGGCTTGGAAAGTGATCCGTCACCAGGTGACAAGAGACGGTATAAAGAGGTCAAGTGGTCATGAATAATGAAAACTCCTAAGAAGGACCATACATAACTGAAGAAGGTTCCAGATACCCAGCAACTGTAGAAACTTCAGACATTCTAGAGAAGCAAGAATGAATCAAGAATAAGTTGTGGAGTTGAGGAGAAAATCATGGATGTACATACAGTGCTGCACCCTACCTGTAGAATATGATTAAGAATCTTTGCAAAAAATGAAAAATGTGCCTCTATTATCCATATATATCCAAATATACTAGGTTTGGCACAATGTATTTAGCAATATTTCAAAAAACATTACGCAAACATCAAGAAAAGACATAGGACAAATAATTGTTTTGCCTGAACAGCCTTTAACTGAATAGCAGATGTTAAAAATCAAAAAAGGAAAATGTTACGCATATGAAAACCTGAATAAGCAGGCAGCAAAACGGTTAAATCTATTTAAAACCACTACACTTTCAACAGATATTAACATGAGACTGGCCATTAAACACCTCCTCTTTAAGGCATAAAACCAACAAAACCATTTTACATGCATATTTCTTGGCAAGACATTGCAGCAGATGCCATCATATGACATAAAATGTCTTATTTCACTAATGGTACCTGAATTAAAATAATAAAGCCAAACTTTGAAGGACAGGATTAATTTATGCCAGATGCACTTTTATGTTAGCATATATATTTGTCTTCAACACCAGTTAATGTTTACTTTCAATAAATAATTTCGTTGCAGCTTCGACATAAAACTAGGCAAAATATGGCTGTACAAAGGCATGGTGACATAAGAATGAAATGGAAATAACAGAAAATCAGTTTAAGATGCATCATACCTTACGTTAGAAATGTTTAAGAAAACCTAATTTAGCTATAACTCATTTACTAACTCGTTTTACTTTAAGACTAAGAAAGTCCTGTTTGTTTACACTTTACTAGCCACCATGCTGCTATAAACCAGGACCAGATGGACATTAGGTGTGGAGGGGAATATTGGAGAGGCTGAAAAAAGTCAGAAAATTGTGTAAATCTTGTTCAGGTCAAAGAATTTGTGAGTATGTGCAGAACATACTGGAGGAAATGAACAGAACAGCATAGGCAACAAAGAGAAACAATGAATGAGTATGCAGTGCTGTACACTACTTTTTTATGAGCCTTTAGGACACACCAGATGGTCAGTTTTGCATACTGTATATTAGCTTATATATTTTAATATATATAGAGATTTTAAATATATCAACAATGTCTTACATATATATTAGCACTTAAGAGAATATAATAATTTCATGGTTAAGCAGACTTAAAAAAAAGCTAGCAATATTTTAAGATATCAAAATCATTTCATACTCTAAAGTAGAGAGCAGTCCAGTTTATTCATTTATTTCATATCATTCATTCATTATTTCCATTTACTCCCTTTTTTCCACAGTAGCATGTGCTGTTAGGCAATTATAATCATTTATCATTCTGGCAGCCTGTTGTTTTCTGGGGAAATACAGAGCAGTCAGCAGTAGGATTCCCACCTATGGCCTGTTGGCCTGCACTTGGTCATGCGTATCAGATTGTGTGCATATTTGCACGCAGCTCAACTGAGTTAAGTTAAAACACTGCAACTTAATGGCAAAAATGCAAGCAAGGCAAGAAATAGCGCAAGCTGATCCATTTGTGCATTTCCACTGCTGCTGTCATTACAGGAGCAAAGTCATGTTGGCTCTTGAGCCAATTTCACGCTTTACTGCTTGCTATCAGCCAGCCCCGGTTGCAGGGGGGATCTTGACAGAGCCACATGAAAAAAAGGGAATCACACTCGAGCAGAAGGAGCAATACAATAAATTGTGTCTGCCTGGGATCTAATCTCTCTGCTACTGCTCCCCTGCCCCCAAAAATCTCTCTGAGCCGCTTGCCAGCCCGATGGCTTCCTGTGTTTAAGCATTCTTTTGCCTGATTTGTTGGTTTTCAGCAGGTTGAAGACATAAAACGTATGGAAAAAACATAAACACCTTAATAGATGGAGGAATCAATTGCATAGATCATCCAAAGCAATGGACTACGTATTGAGCCGATTAGCAGAATGATATTGATCAGGAAGGAAAGAGATACAGGCAGCAATTATCTACAATTTCAGTATATTTACACTAAATTTTATTGATAGAGAGAGCATTAAAACAAATATGGTTTGAACAGTGATTTTACATGATGAACAGATTCCATATGATATGATTTACTATAGTATAATACACTGCTAAAGTACATTGAAGGCAAGCCCTAGCTCAGCATTCGATCCAGAAAAAAGACTTAAATTCTAAAAACAGCACGTGCTAGTATTAGTAAAATACAATTAGTAAAACGGTAATACAATGTAAAGCAAATTGCAAAATTGGTTCAGAATGGCATTTATCACCGATGATTTTTTTTTTTTTTTATCTAAGCTTTTTCTTTGAACAGATAGCTTAACATAGTGGATTACATAGTATGGACCTTGATTTTCTTAGAAACTTAGTAACTGGGACCAATGCAGTAGCTAAGAAGTACCACTTGCATTTTTTTGTGGTCAGGACAAAGTATCAAAATACTGTGGTTGAGCAATACAAGAGTTAAAAATCAGTGTTTGTCAGCCTAGGCCTACTGTGTATTTCAGAGCAGCAAACATGGGGCACGAGGGCTCGAATACTTTTTCATTGCTGTCCAAAAAAGTTAACAGATACGTCGAAATATGAGACCTGGGACGGACCTGTGGAGGAGAGTGCAGTGAGCCGAAGAGGGGGCAGCAGGGAGGGATTTAACGCGTTTTAGTAAGAAGCAGAACAGCAGGAGCGCAGCACTGGAAAGCAGTGAGGCACGGGCTGCACTGGTGGAATACGGCGACCATGAGCCCAGCACTGAGGATGGTGATTTACTGGCCGCAGATGATGAACAGGGTAATGAAGTTGAGCTCGGCTCCTGGGGTCGGGGGCTGGTTCATGCTCACATTCAGATTTATGCGCTCGCTGTGATACGCTGTAGCTCAGACATCCTGTTATCGACACAATCATTTAATTATCATCCAAAACCTATAAAATGAAGCCTCAAAACTCAGGGGACCAAATAACATACATTATTATAAAACTGTTTACATCACTATTCTTGGAAACTAGCTGCAGTTTTTTGTTATAAAAGCAAAAATGATAAAGGCACATGCAAAAAAAAAAAAAAAAAAAGGTGATTATTCAGCTCGCAACAAAAATCTGTCTAAATCTTACGGTAATAAAAATGCCGATCCAGTACTAATGTATGATTTAGGCTACCTCTCCAGAAACTTTAATTTAATCAACCCTTGCAGACTGTGACTGATTTATGGCTGCATGCCACACGCCGGTGGAGAAAGCGGGGTTTCCACAAGCGCTCATATTTGTTTCCCGTGTTGCCGTGGCGCAGAGAGAATGGCTGCCACCTCACAACGCCTGGGTTATTTATGTGTGGGTTTCGCTCCAGCTCAGTCTAGATGGACCCCATGTTTGCGTGGGTCTCCTTTTGGTGCTCTGGGTTTCTCCTGCGGTCAAGACATGCACTTCTGGTTAATTGGTCACTCTAAACTGACCTTTTTGTGGATGTTTATTCACTTCCAGTGGTGCAAAATAATACTTGCTCCAAAATAAAAATGAATTTTGAGGACTTGTTTATAAGTTATGTTTAAAGTTTTCATATATGTATTAATTAATTTGTATTATGGAGCTAAACCATAGAGATTTGTTCATACAGTGAAATTGCTCAGACTAAATTTAATTCACCTTCTACAAAAAAAGTCCCTCGTATTTGATTTAATGTTTAATCTTTGTATGATAAAAACATGACACAGAAATTATATCAGAATTAATAGTTTAATTCTATAGTAATAGTAATAACAGTGATAATGATAGTGTAATTCATACTGTAATTATTTGATCATTGGGCTTCTGACAATACAAAAAAAATCTGATTGAAGAAATCTGCTTTATTAAAACACAAACAATGCAATAAATGTAGAATCAAGACAGTGTTCACAACAGCCAGCAGCAATGACAATGCATTTCTTATACATTTCATAATCTTCCTTCTCCTTCTGTTTAGTGGCAAATCATTTCGTCATGGACAGCATCAGGACAAATGATAAACATAACTGTCACTCACCTAAGGATTTCTTTGCGTGTGAAGAACGTGCAGTCCTGCAAAAACAAAGGAAAATGGAACTTAAAAATGAACAGAACTGATATGACACAGAGACAGGATATTACAAATACCTAAGAATAAGAACGAGTGAACCAGCAAGAAGGGATACTAGACCTCAGGATAAAACACTGCCTGTACTTGTTGTGCAGTTAAAAGCAAAACACGTTTCTGCCCTCATAATGCAATGTACTGTTCAGGTGTTTTATCACATGTATTACATTAGATTGTCTGAAAATCTAGAATTAGTTAAAAGGCAACTTTCAGACTGTGAGAAGCTGGTTTATAGATGCACAGTCTCACATTAGACTTTGAATAAGAAATATAAGTTGACTTAGTTCTAAGTCGGATTGTACTCAGGACAGAGAAATTATTTCTTAGCGTGCAGTCCACCATACAGTAACTTCTTTTCAAACATTTGTTGATGTTTTTTACTTGTTCTGTTTTATTTCTGGCCCCAGTATAGTATACTATCCATATCTCTGATAAATAATGGACTACTGTGTTCCTTACCAAAGTTTCTTTTCAAAAGGTACAACAACATTTTTAAATGCTTCAGTATTCTGTGCTATATGACAGCAAGGTGTAAGTGTAGAGGCTGGGTCACCGGTGTGCCGGACATGGTGTCAGTTGTGGGAAGATGTTTACTGCTTGTGATGCATGTGAGGCTCGTGGTTTTGCAATGCCGCTGTGCTGTGCTAAGAAACACTGTGTTGCGGAGACAAGTGAGCCTCTTGTGAGGGGTTTTTGCTGTGAGCTCAGTTGTGTAAGATACACAATAAAGGAAAGACATGTGCTGAATAAACCTGCTGCATTGCATCTTTGGGTGAGAACAACTAACTAGCGAGTAGAAGGTGCCTTGCCATAAGGTTCACTTACCATAAGTTAATTTATTTATTTACTGTACTGGCCCAAATATAAGACGGTATTTTTTTTTTCTTTGTACATTACGTCTAAAAAAAGGTGAGATTGTCTTATAATGGAGGACAAGATCTATAAAGATCATGTACCATATAACACCAGCGGGTGGTGTCACTTATCAACTGGCATCAATTATCCACAGAAATGACTGACTACAGCTAGTGAGTGTGAGAGGTGGCGAACCCTTGAGATGGTCTGGAAAAAAGCAGCTGAAAGTTAGGCCAAGTTAAGCAAGGACTGAGGAAGAGCGATGATGATAATGGTGATCAGTGAGGCAGAGTTAACAAACAAATCTCAAGTAGCTGAGAAATATAAAGTTACAGAATGTGGTGTTCACAGATGGTGAGCCCAAAAGGACCATCTTAAACGCACACATGCGACAAATATGAATAAAAAAGATTATTCTTTCTAAAGACAAGATATGATGTTCCAATACCCTTATATAATCAAGATTGTCTTATATTCAGGCCAATACAGTGACTGCTTGTTTGTTTGCTTGTTGTAAGTGCAAAGTCTTTTGTATGTTGTGTGTTGTAAGTCGAGGACAGCCTTTACATTAAAGCGACTGTGACAGTTTCGTACATGCACTACCTATCCGGTACCTTACTTATTTATACTTTACATATTTATGTCCGTATTTGGTCCCTGCCTGGCTAGCTCAGTCGGTAGCGCATGTGACTCATAATCTCAGGGTTGTGGGTCAAGCCCCACATTGGGCATTGATGCAAATCCAGCCACAAGGGGGTGCACCTCCGTGCCGGTCCCAAGCCTGGACAAAATGAAGGGTTGCATCAGGAAGGGCATCCGGCATAAAAATCTGCTAAACCAAAAACATGCGGACGAGCCAATCCACTGTGGCGACCCCTAACGGGAGCAGCCGGAAGTTGGTTTTTATTTATGTCCATATTTGCACTACTGAGGATGCCCAGAAACAAAACTTTTCATGAGGACAACACTGCTATGCTGTGTTGTTCACCCATGACAAATAAACCTTTGAATCCTTGAATACATCGGCCACCAGTCAATTAGCCAATTAACTGTTGGCTATCAGTTCCAGTGAATTAGAGGGCATGGTACTCTCTTTCAGCCCCTCAGTGTGAGACATCCAACACCTTAGTGTTGCTTGTGGTCTCAGATTGCTCTGGAGTGAAGATAGCGTGCTTTAGTGACATTCCCATCGCACGCTACATGAAAGGTGAGGTGAAGGAACCTGATCAGATGATGTTCACGCCCATCTGATAAAGATCATGTGATGAAGATACCAGCATTACCAGGAAACACATTAACCCTGCCCTACCAGGCCAAGATCGAGTATCCACAAGCGCATCTCCAGTGACCGCTGCATACATCCCTGAGAGCAGCACTGCTTTCCTTAAGGTTGGCACACTGACTAACTATTACAACCACCAGTAAACTGAAAGATCTCCTAGTGTGACACAGCCTGTTTGCTTTGCACACATCGTGGGGATTATAAAACTACTTTATGAGCATTTTAAAGGCAACTACATAATGGCTTGTGCCACCTTGGTCACTACAGAAGTGCCTTTAAGAGCTAAAATATATCACCACAAAGTTTCACAATTTCTTTATGAGTTTAATTTACTTTACAGCATTCACAGCACATATATATTCATTATTCTTTACGTACTGTACTATTACTTACCAAACAGGACTAATACATATTTGTCATTGTGTATCACACGATATACTGTAATAAAAATACTGCAACAATTCTACTAACCTGAAAATTTCCATTCTACATTTATACCGCTTTATGCATCCTTTTTTATTATCATCCTTAGTAATGCTGAACAAAAGTTTATATCTAAATTTACCATACTGTGTACATTTGTAACTAAATGTATGTGTGTGTGTGTGTGTGAGAGAGAGACAGATATTGGGCTGTGATGAACTGGCAACTCAGTCCTATGTTTGAGTCTTTATTCTTGAAAATTCCACTAATAAGCCCCATACTCATCATTACAATTTTTTCATGCAGGTTTTGAAATTTTTGTTCAAAAGATTTCCTTTGCAATCATCCCTAACTGCAATATTTTATTTTATGCACAGTACCGCAGTTTCGCCGGCAGTCATTCTGGGTGTTGCATCGGTCTCCTCGATATTGTTGGTGTATTTACGTCCGTGGTTTTATGATTGCTAAAAGCACTGGAGATATCGCTGTGCAATATCTATATATTCCACCCAGGCTTGTACCAATGTCCTTCAAAACAATGATGAGCGTAAGATTTTAACAAACAGATGGCTGCACACGGTCCATTCATGGGTTAGGTATTATGAGCTACGGTGGAGCAGTCATGCTTCACCTGCCCAGGAGCCGCCAGCCGTCTTTGATTACAGTGCATCCGTTACAAGGGTGAAGACTGGGCTTTGGTTTCGTGACACAGAAGAAACGTTGTGAATGAGCCGTGGAAATTACACAGAAAACACAGTGTAATGCGCTTCTGCAGCTGAGGTCACTGCAGGCTTTGGAAATTGGGATTTCAAATTCAAAAGATGACTGCTATTGGCTGTTCTTGTCAAGAGAATTGCTGGTTGTCTGTTTTTACTTTTTGTAATAATGTGAACGGAAACAGAAAAACCAATTAACTAATTGGAATAACATTGTCGGCATACAACGTAACCAAAGAAGATCCAGCTAAGTTACCAGCAAAGTATACTTTTAAGCAATATTAGACCTGTTTCTCATGAATTATTAAATATAGCTGAAGTACTCAGAAAGCCAAAAAAAAGTACTTCTGTTGTCAATACTACAGAAGTCAGGGCATGGTTTTTCCAGAAGCATCTCCCTGCGACCACTGCGGAACGAACAAAGCCCCGTATGCTCATAAACTGAACGTGCCATGATGTACATACGCACAACAGAAGATGTTCGTGCTGGAAGTGGATTTATGCTCAAGGGGCTGTGAGGTCAGATGAGAGAAAGAGCGCCACTGTAAACTTTCATAACAAAACACATCAAGTTGTTTAATGCAGAAAGTCCTTCTAAAGATGATTATTTTGATATTTTATCTACACCCTTTTCCCTTTCTTTACTCCAACATATCAGAAGAATTTCACTGGAAGAAGAAAACTTTAAATGCCATTGTGATCAACTTGTTGATGTGCGTGTTTCATTATTATTATTACTGACCTGTTTTGTTTAACTGCTTCTCAAATTGGGCTTTTATTTTGTTTATTTTTTTTTATTTCCCTGGGTTCCCTTTTCTGTATTTTAACTTGGCTTGAAGCTGCGAAAGCGGTTCTCATTCATGATCTTGGCAGATGAGCTCATGGCAGACCTGGGTCAAGTTGTGATTAATTTTACATTAAAGTCAGTTAAGCTTATTTGTTGCCTCTCCTGCTCCGCCCTGTTCAGCCACTAATCTTGAATTAAAGGAAAATATTTCTTTATTTATTACACAGTAAGATGGTTAAGACAAGATTTGCTTTTGGACTGCACGCATGCAAACATTTTCCAAAGTCCATTTGGGCTGTAGCTATGTTTGTTGCATGTTTGTACAAAATAAAAGAAAAAAAAAACGTTTGCATAACAGGGCACAGCATATGTTTCCCAAAAATCCCGCAGAGATAAATACAGGACAATCTTACTGTAACTGTATTTGCTAAAGCAATTGAAATAAATCACCCAGATTGCGCACAGAGGACACAAAAATCGGCAGAAGACAGGAACGTGGAATATGAGGCAGCATTTTAACAATAACGCACTGCTGTGCAAATCGTGAACACTGCGATGTAACCACATCACGCGCCAATTTGTATTATTACTATTATTAATAAACCTCCTAATAATAATAATAATAATAATAATAATAATAATCATCATCATCATCATCATCATCATCTTTCGGCTGCTCCCGTATTATTATATGAACAAATACAATTATATCAACTTGTTGCCCGATGTTTCATGCACATCCTAGTGGAAAAGGGTAAAAATGTGCTTTTTTTCCCTTCTATTTGAGCATGAAACAAAAACCAGGAAAAGGCGCAAGTCTCGGGGTAAACATCTGCACGTTGACATCCAGTTCCTCCAAAGCGAGGTTCTGGATGAGAGGCACCAGCCCCAAACTGTTGGCTTCCCCCAAAACTGGCGGAAATGAGAGGATAAAGTGCGAAAATGATGTTGGGAGGTGGTCCTTACCTGGTAGGCGTCTAGCTGCTCGTCTGTAAAAATGGTTTGTTTATTACCCATCGTAGCCGAGTGCTCTTCCTCTTACACGCATGCATCACACTGGAAGATTGCGGATCCCTTCCTGTCCTCGGCATTTACGGCATTTATTGTTACTCTGGAGAAAATGACAGCCACGCGTTAAATTCCACGGCTTGGTGCGCTGCCATCAGTTGTTCATCTTAAACGCTTGGTAGAAGCAGAAACCCCGAGAGAGAACTCGCATTTATCGCCTCAGGTGCATTAATAGGTGCGCCGTGGTGAGGGACCGCAATACTGAGGCGGCTCAGCGGTCCCGGCCAACGGCGCAAACGGCGCTTTAGCGCTGACTGCCGCCCACGGACGTTAGCGCACGACACGTCCATGACGGCTAGGGGGCGCTATAGCGCAGCGCGGTCTGGGACGGAGCCCGCCTCAGCGCGCATGAACGAGCAAAATGGACTCTGCGCTAAACTCGTTCTTTCAGATCCGAAAACAATGGTTTAAGTCAGCGGCCTCTAACCTTTTTTTGCACCACGGACCGGTTTCATGTAAGACTATTTTTCACGGACCGGCCATAATAAAGCATAATAAAGTGCATAATAAATACAACTCACCATAACGCAGCCCTGAGCTTGTTTCCCCGCAACGAGACGGTCCCATCCAGGGGTGATGGGAGACAAGGACACCCAAAGTGCGTTCCTTATGTCCATTCTACTCCGTAATTTCGTCTTGGTTGCTGTCGCTGCAGAAAAAGATAAGACGTTGGAAATGGAAGCAGGGTTTTCAGCGCTTTTGTGGCGATCTCAGGATATTCCGCCTTGAGTTTGATTGATTTTTCAAAATAAAACACCCAGCAGACTCCGACAGTCAATAAAATGCTAAGAAAATAAAAATTAAAAAGTTTATTATTCTTTCTGTGCGGCCCGGTACCAAATGATCCACGGTCCGGTACCGGTCCGCAGCCCGGTGGTTGGGGACCGCTGGTCTAAGTGGCTCTGCAGGCAAAATCCATGGAAGTTGGCAAAGAGCTCATTTCGTGTTTGCACCCTGATGGTTTACAGCATTAACAGTTTGAACTGTGAGCCATTTCCTCTCCCATCCACCAGCTACGCTGGAAACAGGCGCTGACGTCTCAGTGCAGTTTGGACAGCAGGTGGCGTAGTGTTTAGAGGCGATGCATCGCAGTCTAAAGGTTGCACATTCGAACCTCCTTCCTGCAGGCCTCACAATCCGTCCTTTCAAACCCCCTTGCAGCAATTTACATTAAGACGTAAATCTGAAAAGTCAATATTCAAAATACGCATAAAGAACTCCTCCTCCTGTTGTACAAAGGTCAAATTACTATAATTTCTCGCAAAAAAAAAAAAAACAATTTTAAGAAACTCAAAGCGGCACCTAAATTCACAGAAAAAAATGTCATTTCAGCAGTAAACAAATGACAGAAGCATATCTGATCATATATGTGAATTATTGCGTACTGTACCAATTTATTTTTATTCCCAAGTAACACAGGCAGTTGGAATGTACGGGTAGCCTGGAAATAAAAACAGACCAGTTTTATAACAGGGAAATAGGGAACCATATTGTTTATTAAACTTTATCAGATACACTTTTAATTTTAGGTGCACTTTCCCCCCCAGGTATAGCCAGTACAAATGTACAAATAGTGCAATAAAGAGCTTTACAATTTTCGCATAGCACTTAAAAAGTTCATTTATCTTGCGCTAGAATAAACCAATTTCTAATTTTTACTGCAAAGAAAATAGGCCGTTCAGAGTGCAGTTTAGCTTTTAAAGCTAGCACCTGAGCTGCATACACCGACATCCACATCGCTGCCTCGGGACCCGCAGTCAACTTCAAAGGGACATTTGTCGCTTTTGTCCCCATACACTGGTCGGTCAGTTAGTGTTATGAGTGGATTAACAGAGCTTAAACGCGACGAAATTTCCCGCGTTTACAGTCAAACAGAAACTGAGTGACAGCAAGCAAGCATCACGGTTTAGGATCTCAAATCCGCTCTCAGACGCGCTTACGTACGTACGCCGCTCTGGCGTCCTGGATACAAGACACGTGACACATTTGCCGTATTTAGAATGTCGTACTGCAAAACCTCTTACGACGGCGTCTCGCTTTACGCTAAACAGCCGCGTATCCTTGACGATATCCTAGTAACAAATGACGGTTGATACACCGTTATAAATATTCCGTTCAGACAAACGGTGGTTTTCAGAGATTTAGGAGAACGCAACGAACATTTACAAAATAAATACCATGTGCAGTTACAAGTACAGTATGTCATATTGAAATTCCCTGCTTTTACGACCGAACAGTCAGTCACTCTCGGTTGAATAAAATAAGCGCCAGGGAAGATGGAGACCAAGAGAGAGAAAGAGCAGGGTAAGAAAAGCTCGTTCGCTTCTTGTCCCTTTGTTAGTTAAATATGTATGTGAATAAAAATGTCCGTGGTGGGGGTCTGACAAAAGCTCAGCATAGTGCTGGAAGATGTGTCAGCCAACCTCCATTATTGTTATTGAAGATGTTGCCATGTTGACTTTGGGAGCATTTACTTGATACTTCTCTGTTAAATAACTACTGGCTAGCTCGGTTAAAAAGGTGTAAAATATTATATAAGTTTGCTTTTTACACATTCTCTTATCATAAGGCAAGCTGTTGGCTTTAAATAGCTGTGAAACGTCCAGTAGTGCGCAACGTAAAATACAGATATGACCGTTACTGCGGTTAATTCCATGTTTCATCCCTTTACAGTGACGTAACAGCATCAGATCCTGAGTGACCGAAGACATTTATGACAACTGAGATTTTGCGTGATATTTTGTGCATTTAGTTGTTTAAATTGTAGTGTTTTAATTTTTGGAGTGGAGGATTCTCATTTATTCCTACCTGGAATTGACTGTGAAACATTCATCCCTTCCGCCTTTCAGAAACAGAACTGGGGAAAATAACCCCGGTGCTGCTGAAGTCGAGGACGGGGGAGTTCGACTTGGAGTCGGTTCTGTTTCTTAAACTCAGGAGTCTCGGTACGATCTTCGTGGAGACCTTAGTTTTTGCTGTTCGTGTCATCGTGTGGTACTGAATATGAAATGTGTGCGTTTATGTTCAACAGGTATTTGTGATCTGGGCTGCATAGGAGAGTGCACAAACCTGGAGAGGCTGGATCTTTCTGGAAATAACATTACAAATTTGGCTCCTCTGTCTTCACTACGGCGTCTTCTGGTCCTGAACTTATCTGCCAACCGAGTTACAAATTTAGGCAAGAGCATCAATATCTTCTTATATTTACAACTAGATGTAAAAACACCACTTTATTGTTAGAATACAAATAACACATTGGTATGTAAATAAGGCTTAGGGTTGTATTACAGTTTCAGCCATCTTAGAATAAAGTTGAATTATAGGCTAGATAAATCTGGAGTGTTTAAGCAGTGGTTTATGCACAGTTCAGGGGGAGCTATATGTGAATTTTTTATTCTGTCAGTGTCATGCTTTTTCATTCTTGGTGGCTAACATATATATTTTTTCCCAAGATAACCTCTCAATAAATTAGTTGATTTAATCTGTCACCCCAAAAAGGAAATACAAATTTAAGAAGTCAGATTTTTTGGTTTTTCAATTCCTTCCGTGTGCCTTGTATAGACATGAATGTTGATCAGTTTTACCTTTACCTTTTTGTGCCTTTTACATGAAAACTTTATACCGCACACATACACATCAGTAAAGTGGTTGGTGTTAAAGTCTGTTTTCTTTGCTGTTATGCAGTCTATTTGCATATGCAATGAATTTGACTTAATTCAGAGACGACAAAAACTAAATAAATATTGAGATTGTATTATTTCCAGTTAATTAAACAAATTGTTAAATGTAGAAACAGTTTAAGGTTTTATTTCCATCATAATCTAGCTTGTAACCATTCATTGGGCATTATCTTGATCAATATTGACTAAAGTCAGTCAAGCCTAATAAAAAGGCCAGCATTAATGAGAATCTGCATATGGTGTAGCAATGAGTAATACTCATGTATTTTTAATTTTAGAACCCATCAGCAGCTGTGACAGTCTTCAGAACCTAAATGTGGCCGGAAACCTAATTAGCAGGTAATACCGATTTTTAATTTTTTAATTTTTTTTTATCTGACAGCTTTATTATTAAATATAAAAACAAGACTTTGCAGTCTCATTGGGTAGCCGAACAGCAATAGTTATACTGTATTATTTTCCTTAACCTTTATATCTTACATTTTTTGATTGGTGCTCAGAGGAAGTAACATTTCAGTATGTACAAAGGAGCTCAAAATATAGCATACACCTCATCTCATTCTTCATGTTAGACCCTTTGTTGAAAAAAAATTTGTTTACGTAAAAAATATTGTAGACTGCAGTAAAATTATTTACACTTGAGTGCATCATTTTAAGAAGAGACTGCATACTCATATCTTGACATCAGATGTTATTGTAACTTTAACCCTTTATCGGGCGAATGACCATATTTGGTAACTTCAATGGACATCCAAAATGTCCAAAATGCCCTCTCCATGCCTCTCCGTGAAGGGTTGAAAGGGTTACACCACAAACCCCTTTAATCCTTTATAGGGCACTAACTGAAGTATTTCAGTTAGTGCCCTACTTCAGTTAGTGCCCTATGAAGGATTAAAGGGGTTTGTGGTATAATTTTGCCAGTCTTGACACCTCACTTACTGGTTAAACATTTTAAAGTTTTAAAATATGCCTGTACTTCAGTTTTTTTTTTAAACTGAAGCAATGTAATTTTATGTTTATATATATTTTAGCATTGAAAATATATACTGCCTTAAGTCATTAAGAAAACTGGAGAGCATTCGATTTAAGGACAACACGCATGACTACTCAAATCCAGGTATTAAACATCTTTCATAAAATCTTATAATAAAGAAGTGAAATAGGTGTCAATTTAAATATATTTTGTTTAAATTATATAAATTATTACATTTTTCTTTTAGTGTGTAAGAATTCATCCTACAGAAACATACTCCTTGAAATGTTCCCAAACATCAAGGTGCTGGATGGTATGTTTTATTTTTTCATCAATAAATTTATCAGATAGATAGATAGATAGATCATGTGCCATATTGTTTTCATTTGCACACTTTGTATTGCAGTGACTGATAATGACTGATTAATGTGGCTCCAAGATATGGTTACAATACTTTTTAAATATACTTTTCATGTAACTCTTTGAAAATGATACCTTTTTTTGTAGATTTATGATTTGTGTGGCATACTTAAGCTCAATGTGGTGCATTAACAGTAGACTTTAAATTTATACTAGTGGAGCCAACTTAATGTGTAATACAGAGAAGCAGGGTTTGGAGCCCATGTTGTAATATTATGAATGAGAATATTACCATAATTTATCCTTAAAACTATGCTTTTCATTTATGCACTTTATTTGCTCTTTTCTAGGAGAACGAATTGTTGGAAGGGGAAGTGATCTGTATCAGCTATGTAAAGACATTGATGACATATTAAAAGGTATGACATATAAGAACCTGTCAATTTTCCTAAAGGACTGGTTTTATTACAGTTTATCTAATTATTTTATTCATTGTGTCTGCTAAGTCTGAACTTTGGATAATAAAAATTGAAATGTCCATTAAATCCATTTTTGGTTGAGTGTACATAATTAAAATAAACATATTTCTTTTAAATACTAAATTAGTACTTTATTTTAAAGTGTTTGGCATGTTTTGTTTTAATGTAAATTTTCAGCATGAAATATGTTTTCAGTTTTTTTTAGCTTTCACAGTATACATCATAAACATTATGCATTCCCTGGATGAAATATTGTTTAAAACAAAAAATTGCTGTTAAATAATTCTTTCCATCAGTGGGCATATATAGAAATGGACCACTT
Source organism: Heterotis niloticus (assembly GCA_018136845.1). Classification (NCBI taxonomy): domain Eukaryota; kingdom Metazoa; phylum Chordata; class Actinopteri; order Osteoglossiformes; family Osteoglossidae; genus Heterotis; species Heterotis niloticus. Next base: position 16,408,350 of record CM030904.1, on the reverse strand, counting down.
CCAGAACTTCCAGACTGCAAGCCATGGATTGAAGATGGCTTTCTGGATATAAAGACTTCAAACAATACAATAATTGAAGAAGCATATAAACAGTTCAGTGGTAAGTTTGCGATTGTGAGGAAGTCTTATTTATATTCTCAGTATATTGAATAAATAATGAGTTCATACATTGTTTGATCTGTAATGAAATCTTTTATCAGAAATTTGTTGAACTATTGGGAAAGGAACCTTAGAACTATGGGGAATTACTGTGGGGTGGAAGGGGTCACATTACAAAAGTGAAGGAAATAGTGCCTCAGTCTGCTAAAGCAGCGGTAACATTTTGTTCTTTTCTCCTCAGATATTTTGCATGAATGCAGACTTCTAAATAATAGAGCGGCTCATGCAATTTCTCAAACTGAACGGAATCTGAGCATTAAGAACATGCCAAAAGAGTATGCCGTTTGAAGAAGGCAAGTGAATCATGTCATGTAGTGCTTTTAACAGAACAGGCACTGCAGATAAAAATACACTCTACAAAACATTTAGTCTAACAGTCTGTTTGGCCGACACAGCATCGGTGCCAGAATCCTTGCTTTATCCTTGTGGCCTGCAACATCCGTCTGTTTCTGAACTGAGCAAATACCATGTTTACAGCTTTCAGTGGAATGCGATAACTGCAACCCTAAAGAACCATCTTCATCTCAGGACCTTATTTCCATGCAAAATATAAAAATGCTGCTGTACTGCGAGAACCATGCTTTTACCTGGCTTGTACCCTGTCTCTCTGTGAGAATAGATTATTAAAGGATTTCATTATTGTCTTCTGATTAGCATTTTATACATTTTTTCATTACTTATTCTATTACTTAGATGCTAATAGCTATATTAGCTATTTAGACAGGGACCATGATTTTCTAAGACATGAAGTTAAGACCATGTCGTAGTGGCACTTGTGAAAATGGCCAAACAAACTTAAGACAAAAAAATATTAATGATTATTTGTTTTTCTTTTCAGTTATTACAAATGAAAATGAATTACAAATTACAAATGAGTTATTAAATGGTTTTTTGTTTTTGTGCTTACGAAGGATTTAAACAACCCAATTTAGAAAGAAACCAACTGCATAAAAATAACTAATTTGAGCTCTGTATAATCAAATGCAGTTCATACAAGTAAAAACTAAATGTAGGTAGCAATGCAGGGGTGCAGATAAGCTTATACATTTAGTGTGAGATTTGTAAGAATAGTCACAGCAGTCACTGTTCTGCACTATGTTGGTCATTACATTTTGCAAATAAAGTAAAGCAAATGCTTGGTTTGTGTAAAAAAAAAAAATAACAGACTGGAAAGAGCATCTTTGTATTGCTCTAATCTGCCATCTGAAGATATTATGGGGAACGTTTCCATCGTGGATAATTTAATTACTTTTAAAGGTAATTTAAGTTTTTTTTCCTTGACTCATAACACAAGTTTTCATTGTAAAGAGAACAGAATTTCATCATGATTTGAGACTTCGTTTTGATGCTCATGCAGTCTGTCATTGTGCTGTTTTGTACTATTTTACAGCTTTTAGCACTATAGGTCAGTAAAATTATTTGCATCTTTTTAAATTCTGGGTTATTCTCTGTGGCAAACTTCTGAAATAATACTAAAATATTCTTTTTCGAGACTCTTAAATAAAGTGAACAACACATGAAGGCTCAGTCCTTGGCCCTTTGTGGTTTTTCAGTGACTTTAGTGTGACTTCAGTTGGGTCAGGGGCAAAATACACAATGTTCTGAGAAATCCCCCTTTAGAAATAAAGCAGAAAAAAAGAAATAACAAATGTCAGCCTGACTTTGGCAGAGATAAGGTGATCTAATGGAAAAATGCTGACTTCCACTTGTTGAATAGATTAAATCTCTGCCGTCTTGTGGGAGTTAAAAATTAATAAGGGAAGGAATAAACAAAAATATTAGGTTGACTATAAAGTGTTTATACACCTGGGCAAGTTTTGGTTTTAATAATCTCCTTGATTTATGTACAGCGGAATGAATGATTCGCACTTCAGGGGTTGAGAGCACTGACCAACCTCACTTGTAGCGCCACCTGGCGGTTAGGCAACGCAGTGGCCCATTGAGAGCTCCTGAACGTTGCGGCGAGCGCAAGCGCGATATCGTCAGAGCAAATCGGCTGCTCAATAGACGCAATCCGCTTAACAGTAAAAGGACATTTTTTGCGTTTTTATTCTTTCCGAAGGGTTTAAGTCAGACATCCTCCCCTGTCATCTGCACGCAAATTAAAACACTAGTAAACGACAGCTAGATTTAAACCCTAGTGTAGCGGTAGCAGCAGCCTAAGCGAAGGACAAGGTAAGTGCATGAGTTCGCGCTGAACTGTACTGATCAATATTTTTTTTTGTCAGCTTAGCCTACATACAGGATAGATCACTGACTTTTGCATAAGCATTTCTGCTATGCAGTCCGGGGCCAGTGAAACGGTATTTTAAAAATTAGGCCTGATCCTGTAATAAGTATTTAAAATGTTGGAAATCGGGACTGATGAGCTCCTCATTGCTCCTCTTAGCCTAAGGCCCCGAAACCATGAAATCGACCCCTGTTTATATTTTCACACACTGAATACGTGTAGGTGAGGATTCGAGGATAAAGCCAACTCGGCAACTACGTGCTTTGAAGTCGACTTGTCTTGAGAACAGGGGCCGAAACGCGTGCAGCGAAATGTTTAAAACTTGGAAATGGGGGGGATTTTTGACACCGCTCTGGCAACCTTGCCTCAACCACATCCAGCAAACCGTTCTTCATGTTGAGTGCATTTTTCCCCTTAAAATTCCTGGTTTGAACGAATAAATAGGTCCTGTAAGGTTTTCCACGCGATTATTGCATACGTGGGGCGTTGGGCGCTCCAAATAGTCAGTGCTCTTCGGAGAAGAGGGATTTTGCGAGCATGTATGGCAACCGCGCATGTGTCTGCACTGCAGTTGAGAGGAGCCGCGGTCTGCGGCTGCTTCCTCGTCTGCCCTGAGAGCGCGGCGCTGGGTGAACGCGGGCTGTCGCGGAAATGGCTGGAAACGCGTGGAGGACGACGGTGAGTGCAGGTTGACGCCGTAGCGGCAGGACTCGGCCGCGTTTGAGGAAAGAAGGAGCATCGAAAGCACACGTTTGGCTCGCCTGTTTTAGGGACGTTTTGGGGTGTGGGAACGCGGAGTCTTGCGAGAGGAGACTGCAGGCGGGCCTGTGTCCCTGTCCTTCATCCTCACGCAGCGTAGCTTCGCACTGAAGGAGTTGAGGGCGGAAGTCGCGGTATTTAGGAAAGATGTATGAACGTGTGTGCTGTATGCAGCGTATATGAACGAGACAGAGAGAGTGGTGCGGTCCAACGGCTCGTTTGTGTTCGTGTTCAGAGCATTGAAGTGCCTCGGTGGGCCAGGGCGAGTTCGGGTGGTACCGAGCACCTGGCCCGGTGTACAGCGAGCCCCGGCGCTTAAATCCGAGCAACGGCCTGGCCTGCCTGTAAAGCTGCTATTTGACCATCGTGAGTGGGTGACACCAGGTGGGCGCTCTGCGGTCATCGTTTGGTCAAAACCGAGCCAAGGCGGCCTGTCCAGATAATCCCTCTTCTCTTCTCGACCGCTAGACACACCATCAGCCTCATGTCATCTCCGATTACTGAAACACCCGTTGTGCCCGTATAATGTTTAATATTTACTCGATATCCCAACATGGAGGCTATATTTGCAGACTTAAGCAAAAGTGAGTTCGCCTGTTATAGATTTTGCTTTTCTGTATGAAGTGGAATTTAATTGTATTGCATAGATGCTGTGCTATGTATTGCTTGAGCTAACCGTGGTTCTGTTTCAGTGGTTCTCCGCCTCGGTATATCCGTTCATGCAGGGCTGGCTCGGCACTCCCTGGTACCCGGTGCTGGCATTTTGCATGCGTTTTGCCCTTTGGAGAACCAGGAGTCTTTCTGGTGCATTGCCCCCTACTTGCAAGACACCTTGGGTTCTTTATTCAGGCTGCCAGCCAAGCTTCTCCCAGCTGCAGCGCACGGTGGCGTTCATCGCAGCCCTAGTAGCCACGTCTCATTTACCCAGGCCGCACTAAGTTACCCTGCCAGCCATCGCTTGCACCACTTTCTTACCATTTATTTGCAGTTTCAGACCCATTTTTTAAAAATATGTGTAAACTAAGCATCAGTAATAGTTCCTAGTATTTTTGATGCACTGTAGAAATTCAGTGGTTAACAACAGTTTTCTAATACTGACCAATATGCACACCAACATGCCAATAAATAAACATGTCATTTATTTTTTCCACCTAAAACAATGCAGTATTAATAACCACTTGTCCAGTTCAGAGTCCTTGTAGCACGGAGCCTGTTTCCCCAGAATATTTTATGTTTGGACCATATAATATTCTGTAACTATGATTATAAAGCCCTCGTCCTCAAAGGTTGGTGTTTAAGGTAGGACAATTGCCTGGTACTTGGTGAAGCAGAGACCTGGTCACACCACAAACAAAGAATAATTTTGCATGTTAAACCAGATTTTGAGCTGGGTCAGGTCTGTGATGGATTTTTTTAAAAAGCATACGGAAGTGGAAAAAACGTAAGTTGAGAATCTTTCTGATATGCTGTCTTTTCACTGAGTTGGATCACCCTGATACACAGAGAAATTCTTTATGACAGTTAAATATGGACTGATATATTTTATAGCAATCCTCTGGGTGCCTGTTGATTTATCTAATGGAGGTTTGGTCTCTGACCAGTAAATATAAATAATAGATAAAGGTCACTAGACAGGAGGCTGACAGTATGGGTGGTGATGCTGAAGTGCTGTTCAGGAGAAATTAGTCTCTCGGATAGCGGCTAGAGCATCATACTGGTGATTGTGTCGTATTAATAACCCCATCGGTTGTGTCCATGTTTTTGTTCTGCAGCTGTCTGTGGTTATGGGGGCCATGAAGAGCAAGACCCCACTCGTGAGAAATTTTACTCGAGGAGTAAGTAATGTCATGCAGGCGTTCATCTCTCTATGGTACCCGCTTAAACCCTTGTTTTCTAAAGTAGGATTTGTAGTAAAGTGTAATCTGGCTACTTGCTGGAATGTGGATTTTTTTTATTTTTGGTCATTCTTGCTGTGTATTAGTTTTGACTGAAAAGTTATTTAAGCACATCCTATTTTCTGATTACAGGATTGTTGATCAGGACTGATAACTTGCTTTTTTGTTGCGTTTATAGGTGCAAACTGTAACATTAATCCCTGGTGATGGAATTGGTCCTGAAATTTCCACTGCAGTCATGAAAATTTTTGAAGCTGCTAAGGTAAGTTTGTTCTAGCACAGAGATTTTTCACAGTCTTATCACTACTTTATGTAGTTTGAACAGTGTTATAAATTCAGGCTTGATGAAACCTTCCATAAAATGGTCCTAGGAAAAGGTTATGCAGTGATCATAACTGCTTTTGAAATTTCAGATTTGCTTTCAAGTCACTACAAGCACAGTATGATTTAGTCAGATTGTTGTTTTTTGAAATGCCATTTTATGTATATGAAAGTGTGACATTCAACACTCTTTTGAATGGACAGAATTAACTAATACAGGGAAGGTGCCAAATGTAGCATTTGTTAGTGCTTTTGCCTTGATGGATACTGAATTTTAAATAGGTGTGAAGAGAACCAGCAAAGACTGGTTGAGGAGTTGGTGTGGTAATTCTGTCTGTTTCCACCAAGGCTCCCATACAGTGGGAAGAAAGAAATGTCACTGCTGTCAAAGGACCAGGTGGTAGGTGGATGATTCCTCCTGAAGCAAAAGAATCTATGGACAAGAGCAAAATTGGACTGAAAGGTACTTATGCAGCCTTCACAGTGTTTTGCGGTCAGGATTGCACCTGTGGCATCTTAACAATTAATGCCTTTAACATACAGGACCACTGAAGACACCCATTGCTGCTGGTCACCCCTCAATGAATCTGCTGCTGAGAAAGACCTTTGACCTTTATGCCAATGTGCGTCCCTGTGTGTCCATTGAGGGTTACAAGACCCCCTATGATGATGTGAACCTGGTAACCATCCGGGAGAACACAGAGGGAGAGTACAGCGGCATTGAGCATGTGGTACGCATCGCATAATCCAGTAACTATAGTTCAGTGTCACCAATAACACCAAATCCTCTTTTCCAAACAGTCATCTATACCTTAGAGGTTTAGGAGTAAGTACACTGCTATTTATGTTCTTAATTATATTAAATATTTTCTTCCTTATAATGCATTGTTTAAACATGCATAGTGATTAAAAGAGAATTGGAACAATTTAAGTTTATTGATCTGTAAATAAATAATCATGAATGTGTAGTCTAAACCAATTTGTAGTTATCCTTTTTATTTAAACATTTTGGTGCCTAAAACTTAGTTACCAAGTAATACATTTCTAAGTGTTCAGTTATTTTGGAATCATCCTCTTGATACATATAAATTGTTGACAGTCAAAGTGAAATTGCATTTTTATTCTTGTCTTGCTTGTCTTTAACTCTGCATGTGTACCTGTCTATTCAGTTTAGCCTCATTTCCTGTTCATACATATAAACTGCTAATAGTTCTCCTAAAATTGCTTTTTACTGAAAGAAGGGAAGTGCATCCCTGCTTTCTGCTCTATGCTAGAAATACCAATATATTTTTTCCTCACTAATGCATAATTTACTGTTTATGCCACCCCCCACAGTCTCTACTGTATATAAATAGTACAAATCCTCTTTGTATGTTCCATCTTTTATTGATCACGCTCTACATTCTTGATGCTTACTTTTAGTAACCAAGTGTATAATGAGATTGGAATTGATCTTTGTGGGACTGAGTGGCACACTGGGTAAAGCCAGTTCTGTGCTGCTCCTCTGTGGGTGTGGAGTTTGCTTATTCTCCCCATGTCTGCACCCCGCAAATATGCACAGAAGAAGGAAATTACAAACCACTTTAGTTTGGGTTTAACTCAATGGCACTTCCATCTCTTGATGTATGTTTTTTTTTTTTTTTTTTTTTTTTTTTTTTATAATGCACTTTTAACTTTATTTCAATTACCTATCTAACTATACGTCTATATGACTATTCTTGTTTAAGTGTTATATGGTTTAGTAAGAAATGGTATGTTTTACTGAAAAATAAGACTTTCTCAAATCAGTTTTTTTTTTTTTTTTACCAGATCGTCGATGGGGTTGTACAGAGTATAAAACTCATCACAGAAAATGCAAGCAAGCGTATTGCTGAGTATGCTTTTGAATATGCCAGAAACAACCAAAGGGCAAGTGTTACAGCTGTTCACAAAGCCAACATTATGTAAGTACATTTTTAAAGCATGATATACCTAGTTACTCTGTTTGCTTAGTGGCATTTTCTGACTTTTTTAATTCGGATTCAACTAGCAACTAAAAAACTGTTCCTTTAATAACAGGCGCATGTCTGATGGACTGTTCCTACGGAAGTGTCGGGAAGTGGCTGAGAACTTCAAAGATATTAAGTTCACAGAAATGTATCTGGACACAGTGTGCCTAAATGTATGTACTCTATGGTTTCTAATCCCGCATTCATACACGTGTTTCTTGCTTTCTGTTATTTAATGACATTATTTTCCTTTTAAGATGGTACAAGATCCCACCCAGTTTGATGTGCTTGTAATGCCTAATCTTTATGGTGACATCTTGAGGTGAGTTAAGCAGTGTTTCAATTTGTTTCAAAATAAAAACCTGATTTTCAAGTTTTCTTTTTTTTTGGCCACTGTGGTTATGCTGAATTAAAACAACTCAAAACTTGTAGATGTTTAAAATTCAGTTTATTATTACATAGTAGTTTAATGATAAGATGCAATTAAATCGAGATTTGTTAAATTTTTCTCCACAATGGTCATAACTTTTCAGCAGATATCTTAGTAGATTTAATGGTATTTACATGCCCCAAATGTTCGTGTGCGTTTCAGTGACCTGTGTGCTGGTCTGATCGGAGGCCTGGGAGTCACTCCAAGTGGTAACATTGGAGCAAATGGTGTCGCTATATTTGAATCGGTACGTCAGTGTTTGCTACAAGTAATCTATTACGCAATATTCTTTCCTTTTAAATCAGTTCTTCTGAATAAGTGCCAAGTCCTCTATCCTCTCCACTGCATAAAAAGTCCTCAGAAGTGTTACATTTTGTGTGGTCTGGATTTGTTTGTTTCACATGGCTTATGTCATTCTAAAGTGTCTTCAATTTAATTTCCCTTCTTTTTGCACGTGTCTGCCAGGTTCATGGAACAGCTCCAGACATAGCAGGAATGGACCTCGCCAACCCCACAGCTCTTTTGCTCAGTGCAGTAATGATGCTGCGACACATGGGGCTTCACGGATATGCCAAGAACATTAAGACCGCCTGCTTTGATACAATTCGAGACAAGAAGGTGAGCTGTCTGCTGTTGCGGTTTGTGAGTTTCCTAACATGAGGAAAAGAGAACAGTAGAACTTATGTCCATTTAATTTCTTCTTCCCAGGTTATAACAAAAGATCTTGGAGGAAACTCCAAATGTTCTGAATTTACAAGTGAAATCTGCCGAAGAGTACAAGACATGGACTGAGGACGTTCTGCTAACTTGTTACTGTCTGTATATGGGGTCCTCCCGAAAAACACAAATATAAAACCAACTTCATATCTTTAATGAGCGCACAATTAAACTATCATATAGAAACTGTACAGTATATTAAAGTAAATGATTGATGATTGACCCCCTGAATGTTTTTCTTCTGTTTTTCTTGCTACCAAAGTCATTGATTACACTGAGCTTTGTGAGGTTTTTTTTTATCATTATTTTTCTAAATAGTGTTGCTTAATGTTGGATATTTATATGCTGAGTTTGGCTTCCTGTCTGAAAATGTCTAATATTCTGTTTTTCATTGGTGGATATAACTGACTTCTGTCTCTGAATTCCATTTTTTTTGGTCTCATGTAACTGCAATTTTGGGCATATATCCAGAATGTGTTTTTCAATCTCTTGACCACTTCATCTTAAGCACAGTCTGAAAATTAAATTACTCTTGAGGTACACTTACACCTGTGTGTATGTTTTCTTCAGTTATGCTCCGCAATGTAAAGGCATTTCTTGGAGTTATCACCGTTATATTTGCACAGTATTTGCTTTATTTAGATCCAGTTATTCTGATGTGCTGTAAGTCCATACTTAGCCAGCCCAAATATGTGATTTTATAAAAACAAAGTGTGTACCTGTAACATTTTTCAGCTCCCAATCAGTAGCCTCACTGAAGAGTTTATGGTGTCACGGACATGGGAAGCGCTGCAGTACAGGGAATCCAGAGACCCAAAAGTAGCAACTGCAGGCATCCGGGTTCAAACACGCAGGAAATGGAGTACGAGTGAATCTCTAGAGGTGGCGGAGGTACAAATGGGGCAGAAGACTCTGGTGGGGTCCACTGCAGTAGGGCAAACGGACATTGGGTACTTCCCGGGAACCAGAGTCGACAGAGCCCAGGGCAGGGAGCAATAGCACCACATTCAGGAGGAAGTGCGAGCAGGCATGGACGAAATTTGAGCTAGCAGGATGGTGGGGATGGGACAGCAAGGAGCATGGACGAGATGGGAAGGTGCACTGCAGCGAAAGATCACATGGGCTAACATCTGGCAAGCAAGACTACCATTGGATAAGGTTCTTGGTACAACCTGTCTATGACACCCTGCCCAGTCCAGCAAACCTCCATGTCTGGGGTAAGAGTGAATCATCTTCCTGCCCTCAGTGCTCTGGAAAAGGATCCTTGAAACACCTTCTCAGCAGCTGCCCAAAAGCCCTTAGGAGATGGGCGCTACCACTGGCGCCATGACAAGGTCCTAAAAGTAATTGCTGATACCGTAGCCACAGCCATTAACAACTCCAAGGGCCACCATCAGCCAAAAAGAATCACCTTCCTGAAAGCCGGAGAGAAACCCTGCCCACAAGCTGGATTAAAAGCTGGTCTTCTCACCACTGCCAATGACTGGTATATGGAAGGAAGTGGACTTGGGCAGGATGCTAAAGTTCCCAGCCTCGATAACACCATCATGGCAGCAGCCAGACATGCTCATCATTTCAGAATCCACTAAGCAACTGATTATGCTAGAGTTGACAGTGCCCTGGGAAGAGCATATGAATGAGACCAACGAGAGAAACTGTGCTAAGTATCAGGAGCTTGTAGATGTGTGCCGAAGGAAAGGCTGATGGATGCGGTGTGAACCTGTGGAGGTGGGGTGCCAGGGTTTTGCAGGGCGTTCACTTTGTAAAGCATTTACAATGCTGGGCATAACTGGGAAGGCTAAAAGGAGAGCCACTACACTTGCAACTGAAACCGCAGAGAAAGCCACCAGGTGGCTTTGGATTAAGAGGGCGGATCCGTGGGTGAATGCTGCTGGGACACAAGATGGGGTCTGATCAACCTTGGCGGGGTTGCTTGAGAGAGGGTGTCTATTGGAAAAAGACCCGAAACACCTGATGACTCCAGGTTACATGACTGTTGATGCATCCCAGCGCATCCAAGAGATGTATCTTTCATCAGCAGTAAAAAAAAAAAAAAAAACAGTTCTCTACCTGTACCTTCCAAAATGTGCAGTTTTTGTGGTAAGTCCTGACTTTGTGCTTGCAAAGTAATGACTGAGATCTATTTAAATTTGAAATGCAAAGTTCTCTCAAATTAAACATTTAAGAGGAAAAATATATTATGATGATCCTAGTAATACAGTGTTATTCTATGAGCATAGTAATAATTGGAATCATGAATTTGCAGGTAATGAACAATAATTTGCTTGTGAAGAAATTTTTTCAAATGGAAGAGGACAAATCACTCACTGTTCAGACCCAAAATGGTGCAAAACAGTTCACTCAGTGTAAAACTTCTCAATTTCCTGCCTGTACATCTCCAGAACCACAGGTCGTCGCAGTTTCATTGTTGGACCTGGAATGAGATGGTTCAGCTGGTAACTCAAATTGGTGCATGTGGACTGTCAAGTTAAGATAACAGTTTGCAGTTATTTACTAAAGCTGTAGAAGTGGGACCTTTGTGCTTTACAATCCGTTGTGCTTACCTAGCTCTCCTCCAGAGACTGAGAAGTCCTTTGGCAGTACAGCCCACTTCTGTATGCGCTGAGCATTGGAAATGGCCCCAGAGTTTACTTTATCAATTCCCTTCTGAATGAATTGGCAAACCTCTTCATATTTCCCCCCAGCAATATCTGACACTTTTTTGGCCTGGCTGCCCAGTTGCTGACAACACTCCAAAGCCTCAGTACTCAAGTTATCGGTGGGCTCCATTGTCTCAGGATTAAAGGTGCACTGAAAAAGAAAAAGAATGAGTAAAGCCTTGTACTGTATTTAAAATGCTAAGTTGCTATGTATGCACTACATGGTCAAAAGTATGTGGACACCCCTTCTAATCAATTGGTTTGGCTATTTTAGCTATACTCACTACCAATAATTACATGAAATCAAACATAGAGCCATACAGTCTCCTTGGGCAAACTTTTTGCAGTAGAATGGGTTGCCATTGGACCTGAGCAGTGGAAATGTATTCTTTCGTGTGTTGAGTCGTGCTTCACTATCTGACAGATGAGTCTGGCTTTGATGGATACCAGGTGAAAATTAATGGCCTGCATGCATAGTGCCAACTGTAATGTTTGGTGGTGAGGAATAATAGTCTTGGGCTGTTTATCATGGTTTGGGCTCAGCCCCCTAAATTCCAGTGAAGGGAAATCTTTCTGCTACATCAATGAAATTCTAGGGAATTGTGTGGTACCAATGTTGTGGCCGCAATTTGGAGAGGCTCCTTTCCTGCTCCAGCATGACTGTGCGCCTCATGCACAAAGCAAGGTCCATAAACACATGGTTTGCCCAGGTTGGTGTGGAAAAACTTCAGTGGTTGTACAGAGCTCTGACCTCAACCCCACTAAACACCTTTGGGATGAACTGGAAAGCCAATTGCAAGCCAGACCTTCTCACCCAACCTCACTGATGCTCTTGTGGCCGAATGGGCACAGATTCCCATAGCTGCACTCCAAAATCTGGTGGAAAGCCTTCCCAGAAGAGTGGAGACTGTTATAGCAGCAAAGAGGGGAACAACTGTACATTAATGCCCATGGGTTTGGAATGGGAAGCTCAGATGTCCACATACTTTTGGCTGTGTAGTGTATGTTAAAAATGTCCTTGTACCTTGAGAGTCAGCAGCATTGACAAGAACTTCCTGTTATCGCCAATGAGCATAGCATTGCTGATAATGGGAATCTCCTTTTTCACTGCATCTTCTATTGGCAGCGGAGGGATATTTTCTCCACCAGCTGTGATGATTAACTCTGTATGCAGGCACAACTTATTCATACAAAGGCAAAAGGAAAATGTAAAAAGACAAACTGGGTACCTATTAATGGCACGGTACAATACTATAGCAGTGAATGCAATTGGAGTATTGTGGTGTTTTAAACTAATGATGTGAAAATACAAGGCTTTTTAAACACACCCTTCATCCGTCCAGTGATGTACAAGAAACCATCCTTGTCGGTTCTTCCTAGATCACCTGAGCAAAGCCACCCCTCCTTGTCCAAGGCCTCTCTGGTCTTGTCCTCCAGATTTAAGTAACCCATGAAGATATTCCGGCCCCAGAAGCACACCTCTCCATTCCCTTCTCTGTCTTCATTAGCAAGCTTGAACTTGCAACCAGGAACAACTCTGCCACAGCTACAAACAATTATTTAGCTTTAGTGTTTTATATAATTGTGTGAGATTACATTTACCGTAAATATAAACTGTTTAATCCATTTCTTGTCTGCAAGTGTAGAAAATACATTATGGTAAATGAAGCAGGAGTACAGTACAGACACAAAGACTTCAATAGTAAGTGTGACGCAGAAAAATGCTTAATTAAAATGTACATGATGTCTCTGTTATTGTGCAGTGTCATAGAACAATACCTACCTTGTGAACCTATAAGCCTTGGGACCTGACATGAAATGAGGCCCTGTGCTCTCACTCATGCCGTAGGCCTCATACAAGATAATGTTGAGGCCCTGGAAGAATTCCACTGTTTCTTTGCCAATGGGAGCTGCCCCAGAGAAGAACTTCAAACACTCGGAAAGGCCTAGTTCAGCACGAAGCTTCTTTAACACAAGACTGTCAGCAAGATTAAACAGAAAGGGCTGCTCCTCGCTCCTGAAAACAAATAAAGTTTAAAACATGAATAAGTCAACTTCTGTAAGCGATTTGCTGTGGAACCTCAGGCAGTTGCCTTACTTGTCGATCCCCTTCTGATGGGCCTCCAAACTCAAAGTCATTGCCCAAGTCACTATCTTCTTTTTCATATAGCCTGAGTGAGCTATGCCTTCTTTCATCTTCTCCATCATCTTCTCCCAGACCCGAGGAACACCCATATGAGATGAAGGATGGACCTCCTTTAATGTACTTACTAAACTTCCCTGGACAAAAAAAGAAATGAACTCAGAACAACTATGAGAAAAACACTAATAAAGCCAAACTTATACCACAATCATCATTTGGAATGACAGAAAAACATTCAAATATCATGCAAAAAAGTTAAAAGCTAAAATACTCATGTACATCTGTGTACCTTTAAAGCATCAGGCTGTGCAAAGTAAACAAGCTCCCCCCACTGAATGCCGGTCCAGAGGTCGTAGATCTGAGCAGCAATATGGCTGAGAGGCAGGTAACTGACCAGGGATTCCTGCCTGGAGTCGGCCGGCTGCACGTCTGCTGCTCGGCTGGCATGGTGGGCCGTCCATGTGATCTATTCCAAGGGAAGAGCCTTAGTTGCACTGGGTAACACCTTAAGGCCGTTTCATTGTACAAACTTTTTGGACATTCATTCTAAGCATTTAAAAATTCCCATATGAAACTGTGGATGTGGTATGAATGTGATACAGCATCAGGCAGAAAATTATCTAAAAATAGTACAGATGCCCTGGCCAGTAACTTACTGGGAGGTGTTGTGGAACCAAGAGCTTTTTCACACTTACATTGTCATGACTGAGCATCACTCCTTTTGGCCTCCCTGTGGTTCCAGATGTATAAATCAGAATGCAACACTGATTGGCTTTTTGGCTACTGATGATGTCATCCAGCTCCTTCTCAGAGATATCGTGTCCAAGTTCCATAAACTCCTCCCACTGTTCCAACAAATTGCCTTAAATTTCAGTGACCCAGACCATAGTGACCAATCACACTGCAGCTGTAGGAAGCACCTGTATATTCTGTTCATGAACTCACTGAATATAAATTGGTGAATGTCTTCTTAAAAGGTCCAGAGTATTGCACTATGGCTTTCAGATGTGGCAGCCTATCCCGAACCTGCCGCAATAAGAAGGCAAGAATTAATGTCTTGCATACCCACGTACTTACATAGAGTCAAAATAAAGATTATGTACAGAATACACAACCTGGAGGATCTTGTCAAGCTGTTTTTGGTTCTCTACCACAATGATATTAGCTCTGGAGTCGCTGGCAACATAATGGCAGGCCTCCGGAGAGTTTGTGGCATAGATTCCCGTCATTATTCCTCTAGTGTGATATTTCACAAGAGAACAAAACAGTTCAGACAGTCACAGTTGCTTCGGTGTAAAACTTAGAAGACCTAAATTAAATTACATAATGGTTTTTGGCTCCAAAATAATTTATATAACTGCTAAATGTAAATCAAAAGACTAGCTTGCAAAAAAAGCTTCCAATGTGAACACATTATTTCGGATCATTGTTGAAGTGCCCTCGGGTTGAATCCAACTGGCATGGCTTCCCCAGCAAGGGAGGCAAAGTTGTGATTTGTCATTGCCTTCTTCCACCCATGTTACAAGGAATGGAAACACAGGGAGAAACATGCAAATTTCACACAGCCATGGCCTGGATTTAAATCCCATAGCACCCAAACAGCCCAGGAACCGTGAGACACTTGCTTAACATGCATCCCACTTAGGATTCTTACCCTGCAAAAATGGCACCAACAGCTGAGAAGAACCATTCAGCTGAATTGAATCCTAGAATTGCTACGCTGTAAAATCGCTCCAATCCAAGCTGCATAAAGAAAACATTCATAAATGCAAAATCTTTCATTTGTAAGATTTTATATACTAATAGATGGGTATTGAGTGTAATGAAGAAATAAAAAAGACATAAAAAAGAATTACCTTGATGTCCTGAAGTGTGATATTCTAAATATTAAAATTACTTACTAAGTTGGGAAAAGTTGTTACTAAGTGACAAAAGGGCGCCTGTATTTATTGGATAGATAAATGGTATTCACTTATGAAAATTAAAATCTTGTTTTACAGTACATAATATGCATGATAGTATTATTTATGACATTTAATCTGTACCTTCAGGAAGCTTCTAGCTGCCATTCGACAATGGTGATAGTACTCCGAAAAAGTTATCTTTTCCCATCTGCCCCTTTCCCTGGTGGCCAGAGCCCACAGGCTCCCATATTTCTCTACAGACACTTTGAACATCTCGTGAACAGTGATGGGTTCTTGTAGACAATCTTCGTCTATCCGCAATTTAACTGAACCGTTGGCATCTGTGGTCCAAAGGGATTGGGCAGGTGCCAGGGACACATTGCTGAGGACCTCTTCTACATTCTTCTTCTCTCCCCTTGCTACATAAGGAACGAAGAACAATGCAGGATGCAACTCGATACAAGTCTGTCTCACAATAAAACCTCCTGTTGAAATACTTATTATTTGTACAGTATTTACGTCTGCTGTGATGTCTAGTAACAATTTCAGTGTGTCTATAAGACACGGCAAAAATAAAGCATGTATTTTGTGGTGGTGCATGCTCACGTGACTTGACTTCAGCAGCCTTTTCTGTCTCCTTCTTCAGATCTGTCATGAACTCTTGTGCTGAGATCAGAAGGCTGCAGCAGAGCATGCAGAGATGAGGAAGAAAAGACAAGCACTGACAGGTCTGCTGCACCTACCATGCGCACTGTAACTGCAGTCCCTTCATTCTGTGGGTCAAGGCATTGTTCCCCTAGCACAATGTGGGGCTTTGGTGACTCGCTGTCTGTGCCCAGCAGCTTTGTTTAAGAGAAGGGCTCAGTGAAAGCAAAAAAACAGCTCATTCCCCATAACCATGGAAACTTTTTAAATAGACTTTTACCCCCTCAGAATCCTGCTCCTGCAGGGCCTCCTCCGAAAATCTTGAGAGATGGCCAGCGTTTGCTACACAACTGAGCTAAGCCTCCAGTTTTCATACTTAATAGAAGATCTTTAGAAGCTGTCCCAAATATATCATCCAGTACAAGGTTTGGGATCGTTCATTTAACAGAATTTCTCCAGAATCAGCACTATAAAAATATCTCCATATATACAGAGAATTTCAGTCACTGAGCTTGTCAGTTATGCTATGGAGAACAGGAACAGCAGGAGTGTGTGTTAATGTACTCTACGTAAGTAAACACATTTTCTCCATAATTATCAAAATATCCAGGACACAGGTATAAATAACACTAAACTGGAGACAAACAACAACATTACTTTCTAGATATGCTTGTTACTCATATACAGTGTAAATTAATTCCCGATCCTAATTTCACACCACATACAGGCTATCACGGGCAAAAATTTCTTTAAAACATTACAAGTTACTGGTCTCTGAAACAGTTTACGTTTCACTTACACTTCACAGTTGTAACAACAATGAATTATCACATATTTTGAAACATGTAACCTTGATTATTAAATATAGCAACTTTTTGAAATAAGTCTACTTGACATTTAAATGTTTAAGTTTTTATGTATATTTTTAATTGAGTTCATACCCATCTCCTAATTCGTCAACACATTCTCTGTGGTTTCCGTTGTGGAGTGGAGTCGCAGCAGAGCCCTTTGTGGCAGACATGCCGACAGCAGAATTCAAACTGTGGTGTTGCACCTTCCCAAAATCGGCATAAAGAAGCTGCACACATGAATGGAGCCCAAGTTTGTTTGGGGCACCACTGAGAGCTGCTCTATTTCCAGCGGGACCTGGGGACAATGGCAGATCTCACGATGTGTGACACCCCTTGCATGATGAGGAGCCAACAGCTCCACACATTTCTGCATGTGGACAACATACTATAGTGGGGTTACTTTTTAGGGCAGTATTTTGCTCTTACATGTATTTTAAAAAACTGTGTCAAAACCCCTTAATAATGCATCTATTATCAATTACTTCCTTAACTTCAGCTCAAAGAACATGGAGTGAATCTTAATGATCTTGCCCTGTTGAATGCAAATGTTCTTGAAGGACATCCAATGGAGTAATGTGCGTCTACTAAATTAAATAGCTTTTAATATGGGAAACCACTTGTCAATGAATTAAAAAGAGGACTTAAATGCATGTTTACAAACTTTGGAAAACATTATGACATTACCAAACAATGTGCAGAAAATGTTGGTATTTGTGAAGCTTTGAGTCTAGAAAACAGAAGCACAGAGGAAAAAAATAATAAAACATACTTTTTCATGTCACAACTATGCCATTTTGATTAAAATGGTTATTGAGCTGGTTTCAATGGAATTGTAAAGCAATTGCACATCTTGTAGGGTGGAACATAAAACAAAGAAAACCCCAAGTTCAAGGCATTGCATCCCCACCCTGGAGAAAACTTGTAGCTAATAAATCTATTAACTTGCATTTCAGCCTGGGATAGTTTAACTGCCTGGCACCCTGATGGTTGGAAAGATGTTATGGATTTTACCTTAGCCTTTATATTTCCATTTTCACTTAACAGTATCTTTCCAGCAGCTAGTAGTTACACCACACTACTCATAAAGTGGCTAAATTGAAGTTTTGGACTGAAATGTTTGGGGAAATGAGAAATATGAAAGCTTGAACAGCAGGTTAAGGAAACATTTGCTTAAATATTTCATAGTTTACAAGCAACAGCTGCTACCAATGCATTTTAATTTGTTTGTACTAGAGCTTTAGAACACTTTCCATACTCTTAACATTCTTAATGCTTTTTCACATTTAGCCACTTCATCATGGTCAAAGTAACATATAATTCTGAATTCCTTGGAAACTTTGGAGATGTTTCTACAAACGACAAATGTATTTCATTACAGTGAGCTAAACTTTTGGTTTAAGTGCCTCCTTTCATTACTTTATAGTTACTAAAAATGTACACATTTCCTTATATTTATTTATCTTTAAGCGAGCATAGGTGCTTCGAGACTGGAGTTGCAGAAAAAAGTACATTTAAGCAACGCTGTCTTGCTGTCCTATTACTGCAGCCATTTCACTTTATTATTACGTCAATGGAGCTGTACTAAGTGACTCACAGCTCCAAGAAGACATGAAAATTAAAACTTTCAGCAATGTTTTGAACATCTTTTACTTACGTCTACTTTTTAGTTTTATTATATTTTCAGATACCACTATCTTTCTTGCATTCTGTTGAAAAAAGTATTCGAACATCGCCTCACTTGCGCGCACACATCTTCCGATGACCCCCCCCCCACCACCAGTTCTATACTGGAACTGCCACCATGAGAGGGCATCTGCACTGTACTGTACCCTGTTATACTCTGGTGTGTGCGTTTTTTCAGACAACACTCCTAAGCAAGACGATTAACCTGGAACAGGTACAGTATAGGACTAAGTAAATAATAGTAAGTCAGCACACATTCGGCGTTTAAAGTTGCGTTGAAGACAGGCGTCAGCGAAATAACTTACACAGTGCCATCCGTTCCGCTTGTGAACATACTTTTTGAACTTTTCCCAAATGACCCTGTTTTCTATTTCAGAGAAATATACGATACAACGAATTTGTAAATACTTTTTTTTCAAAAAAGTTTCATTTAACTGCCGCGTTTCTAAGATTACATTATGTGAACGTTAGAAATGGGTAAGAACAGAAAAAAACTGAAAAAAAAATCTTATTATATTCTCAGCATAGTTCACTTATGTCCAAATGTTAACATTCTTTAATGCGTATCGATGTTTGGTGCAGGCATGCTATAATAAGCGCTACTCGCAGACAATCCTTGAAAATCTGGAGTTTTAGGGCTCAGAGTTCGCTTTGTTATCGCTGCGACCCTCTGGAATGTTCCAGGCCGCGCGGACGTAAGTGACACCTTCTCGAAATGACGACACAGGAGCTGGAACCTTCTAGCGTCACAGCTCGCGAGCTCCAGAAGCTTCTGCGGCACATAAAAAGGCGAGCCGGCCATCTTTGAGGGAGAGAGGTTTTGCTTGTGTGAGTGTAGTGTGCTGCTGGAGAGCTTTAAGCGGCATTCCCCAAATATACTACGAGGTACTGTATCAACAGAAGCAGTTCGCTTTCATTTTTTAACAAAGATGAATTTATTAAGTTTTGTTGGATGTCAAGGAGGTGCAATGTAAACGACTGCTGGTCTACATCGTTCTCGGCAATGCTCAGTTTTCTGAGGCGATGCGTTATGCAAAAAAAAAACTTGACTTGTCAGGTTTATTGCGCGTGCATGTCCTCTAACGTGTTATTCTGTTTGTTTGCGTTTGTCTTGTTTTTCTACAGGTTTAAGTGTTTATACTCCTCAGGAATACATCCGTCGCCAACATGGTTCGGGAAACCGGGTTTTACGACATGTTAGGTGTCAGCCCCAAAGCAACAACTGATGAGATAAAAAAGGCGTACAGAAAGCTGGCACTAAAATATCATCCAGACAAGAATCCCAGCGAAGGAGAGAAAGTACGTTAGAAATTGTGACCGACGAGATCCGCTGTCCTTGGCACACGACACTGACGCTGATAGTAGGGGAAATGTGTGGAAGTTTCTAGAACTGCGGCACCACCACCGGCCAGTTTGCTCCCTTAATAGTCAATGCTGATTTCGCTTAATTAAAACGAATTAAAATACAAATTTGCGAAGGAGTCCTTGGATTTTAAATGGTCTATATTAAGTTACTTGTTAGCCATAATGCTGTGTACCGAAAATCGAGAATTGTATTGCTACCTTTTTTGAGATTTTCACCTGCATGTTTCTTTTCCTTGAATAGTTCAAACTGATCTCCCAAGCCTATGAAGTTCTGTCAGACCCAAAGAAGAGGGATTTATATGATAAAGGAGGAGAACAAGCCATTAAAGAAGGAGGAGTGGGTGGTGGGGACTTCTCTTCCCCAATGGATATCTTCAACATGTTCTTTGGAGGTGGTGGCAGAACACAGAGAGAGAGGAGAGGTAGGACTGTAGTTCTAAACTATGGGAATACTATGGTCCAGAGTCTAGTGAATGAGTTTTGAAAATAAACAAGGATCTACAATTGTAGTTTTGAACATGGAGAAAATGTGTGAAAAGTTAAGAATGCAAGGTGAAATGAATCCAAATCAGAACTGCATTTCATGTATGTATGCTCTCCTTGGATTATATTTACAAATGATTATGAATGTATTTTTCTTGAATGTTCTGAGTTCAGTATTGAAATTTGGTTTACTGTAAAAACCGCTGATAACATATTGGTTATCTTGGTACTTACAATACCCCAATTTTCACCCCCCCATAGGGAAGAATGTATTTCATCAGCTTAGTATCACATTAGAAGAACTCTACAATGGCACAACTAGAAAACTGGGCCTTCAGAAGAATGTGATCTGTGAGAAATGTGATGGTATGTATTTCAGATGTTCATATTATTTATGTCAAAATTGTGTTGCTTTTCAAAACACAGGTTTTGTGAAAAAATTGAGGTCAAAAGTACATCTTCATTCAGCTTTCTTAAAATTCATTAATTTTAACCTCTGATGCAGTGTTTATGGATGACATTTGTAATAAATGAAGCAAAAAATGTTTAATTCAGTCTCTGGTAGCATGTTGTGCAGAACCAAAAGCATGCTTTCATTTGTTTTAGGCTATGGTGGAAAGAAGGGAGCTTTGGAGAAATGTTCAACCTGCAAAGGCAGAGGCATTCAAATCCAAGTGCAACAGATTGGACCGGGAATGATCCAGCAAATACAAAGCATGTGTCATGATTGCCAAGGCCAAGGGGAAAGGTTTAATTCTAAAGACCGCTGCAAGAACTGCAATGGCCACAAAGTTGAACGCAAGAAGAAAATTCTTGAAGTGCACATTGATAAAGGTGAGCTGGTAACAAGTTTCAAGTAACATGCTGAGTTTTATGTATCATAAGTTTTACAAATGGTTTACTGTACTACAGTTTATACTGTTAAGGTTTTTGGTAAATTTTAGAAACTGATATGGCTGTACAATGATATGCAACTGTGCTTAATTTGACTAGGAATGAAAGATGGTCAGAAGATCACATTTCATGGAGAAGGGGACCAAGAACCAGGCCTGGAACCTGGTGATGTTGTCATTGTCCTTGACCAGAAGGAGCACCAAACATTTCACAGACAAGATGATAACCTTATAATGAAGATGGAGATCAAACTAGTTGAAGCTCTCTGTGGGTTCAAGAAGACCATTCACACTCTGGATAACAGAGTGCTTCTCATTAATTCACCACCAGGTGAATAACCAGCTGCAAAATGCATTTTGGATATTATTAGTGAAATAGGACATTTAAGTCTTTTTTTTCTTTTTCATAAGAACACTTTATTTATCCTGAAGGAAATTCTGGAAAAAAAAAAACACTGAAGTTATATCAGTTGGTGCTTTTTATCCAGCTGTATGCCACAAGTACTCACCATTTATTATATTCTGGTTTTTGTAAGACTGTAAACAATGCAACATTTTAGTTAATTTAAATTCACGGTTATGTTTTTAAATGGCTTAAAGGAACCTATTGATAAGCTTTTCTTTTATGCAGAATAGTCCATGTTTACAATGTTGTTGACATGTTTTTTAAAAAAAATGGTAAGATGGTTGTGACTGTTAATGTGGTTTTTTAAGAGGAGTAGTAATGCAGGTTCATTCTAATTTGTAGGTAAAGTTATAAAACACAATGACATAAAATGTGTGCAGAACGAAGGTATGCCTGTCTACAGAGACCCCTATGAGAAAGGACAACTCATCATCCAGTTTATGGTAAGTTTCCACTCCTTTCTCATTCTGGCAGCAATTGTGTTCGAAGAATATAGGTAAAGGTTTCTTTATTAGGCCTCTGAATCGGATTGTATAATGGTGGCTTTTCCTCTCAGGTTCAGTTTCCAGAGAAGTGTTGGCTTCCAGAGCATGTCCTACCCCACCTGGAAGCCCTCCTTCCTCCAAGGGATGAACTCATGATCTCTGATGACATGGAAGAGGTTGATCTCTGTGAGATGACATACAAGTCCCAGCGAAGCTACAGTGGAGAGGCTTATGAAGAGGATGAGGGTCCAAGGGGTGGGGTGCAGTGCCAGACCCATTGAAAGTGACACTTTAATGGGTAAATCTGTCCTGTGTACTTGTCACTGCATGTTGTTTATGTTCTCTGTTCTAAGTCATGGGTTGATGAGGAGAATGCCTCATTGCTATGGAAAAGGGCCAGACTTTCACATTTTGATACCCCACCCCTCTAATAAACTATATAAGAAAAGATTTAAAGGAAATGTCTGCATATGCTTTCTGTGAAGGTAAAGTGATCTGTGTGTATATGGTTTGTATCTATCTTTTCTGACAGTGTAATAAAACATCATTTTATACCATTTGCTTTTTGTGTACTTTTTTTTTTTTAATAGCTGCTTAGTTTTGACTTGAGCAATTTGGGGTTAAGAATTTAATACACTGATTGTTTACACAAAATTTTGGGAGTGCTGAAGATATGTTCTTTTTAAAGTGTATTGTATGTCCCATCATACAGTTCATACTGTGCATTATATTTTGACTTATGCTAAAGGTAATATGAAAATTTAAAGTTAAAAATTTAATACATTTTTAAGCTTAGAACAATAGGAACAATTTGGGCCTCCAGTGACTTGAAGTATGAAAGGGTAGCCATTGTTCAAGTAATTAAGATCCCTTAAGCACCTAGAAGGCAGTCCCAAATAGATGGATTAACTATGTAGATGCAGAAAGCTGAGCTGCAATTAGTCCCTCAAATTAAAATTCTGAAAAGAAATAGACTGAGCACCTATTCTGAACTCATTTTTACTTTAATATGTATTTAATCCTTTCTTTAAAACTGGTGAAGAGAGATCGGCTGCAAATATAAACATTTTCTTCATAATCACTAGTTCAATACGGAAATGCACAAAAACTACATTAACCACTTTCCTTTGCGTTCCATACGAGTGTATGATGTCACTACGCGTAGACGTTCCTTTTTTCACCACGAGGACTACATGGACTATAAATCAAATGCTTTGACGGTGCTGACATATCATGCATTCACGTTATCTTACTCAAGGAGCACGGAACTAGAACTTTATTAACTAAAAAGCTTTCAGTTTTTAGTCAGCGCTACATGCATAACACTGACGTAATGACATTCATATACCCTCATTTCCTGTTGACGGCCCGAACTACATTAACCAGCGCGCAAATGTTCTCTTTCACAGTGACCACGCGCAGGGCGTTCATTGACGTCACCGCACTCACGCCCTCCTTTTCGACTGTATGGCTTCTGTGCTGCAAGTAACGGAGAGCTAGTCTGACACATTGTGGTTCGTCTGGAAGGAAACGAAAATAGGAAAATGGCGAAAACGTACGACTATCTCTTTAAACTGTTGCTAATAGGAGACAGCGGAGTTGGCAAGACGTGTTTGCTCTTCAGGTTCAGCGAGGATGCGTTCAACACCACCTTTATATCCACAATAGGTCAGTGCACCGGTTTCGGTTTTTATTGTTGTTGAATTTATTGTTTGCTTTCTAAGGGCTTGCGCGATGATGTCCTTAAGCACACAGGAGGTGTCTGTGAGAATAAGGTGTGTTTGAGCCGAGGGCCCCGGCACGTCCAGGGCCCTGTGGAGCAGAGCCCGTGTCGATGCCGGAGACAGGAAATGGCTCTGTCGCCGTGCAAAGTTTCTCCGGAGAAGAAGCCCTCGCCTGCGCGGCGCAGGCCGGCGGCGAGAGTACGCGCGCGTTCTCTCTGCCGCTCAGTCTCCCCCCTTCATCTCAAGTTTTGTACTGACTTTGTTCGGAACGTCCAAAAAAACGTTTTTTTTTTTTTTTTTTTTTTTTTTGAACTTTGTTTTATTTTAAGGTTTGAAACCAATGCAAGATGTTAACATTACAGTCGAAGCATTGATCAGCTGTATATAACACCACCGACTTTTCCGATTACACGTAAATAGTAAAAAAGTAAGTAGTGTTTTATACTTTTACTAATAGTAACTAATGCTATTATTACCTTCATTAGTAAGAAATGGACATTATTTCCGTAATAAAGCACAAAGTATTGACATTAATGTTGTAACGTGTGTTGTGCGTGTGTTTGCGTGCGCCGCGTCAGTGCGACCTCTCAACTGCGTGACAGTTGGTGTCAAGCAGTGAAAGCCATCCACGGTGCTGTATGAAGAAAGTGTGACTTGTCAGAGGACAGGGATGTGAGCCCATAGATCTGCCCCCCCCCCACACACACACACACACACTCGAGTTGTACCTACAGCCCTGTTTGTCCAGTATTGGACTGCTGTTGTTTAAATAGGATATTACATCTGCATGTCAAGTATAGCTTTGCGGGTTGCGGCACTAGGAGAGTGTATTTATTCCTTTGTGTTTGTTAATGTGTGATCAAGTGCACCTGTTGCCATGGAGAAAAGTTTTGTGGCTCAGCCCTGACAACGTACACTTTCGTTCTGTTTTTAGAAATGGGTGTTAAATAATAACTGCAACCATACCATCACATTGCCACGCTAGTCTATGCGATGTTCACATAAGGAAGGTCACAAGTTTCATTGCCTAAAAAAGCAAGGTGCTGAGGCAGGTCACTCCTCTCGGTCAGTCTTTTCTAGTCAGAAGCATCCAGAAATAAACTGCTATCCAATCTACTGAAAGCTATAGAGTAAATGCTCTAAAGATTCGTTTTTGTGGATGTGAATGTTAGGTGGTTTCCCAGTTACACAGAAAACATGGGCAGATTTCAAAATGAGTAATTCCTGATCTACATAAATTATTAAACTGTTTCTATGTGTTTTTACATTTCATATACGGACTCGCACGCATTCATTTTTAATTTCGGAGAGTTGCCCTCCCAAGTGTCTTAATACTTAGTCACAATGTGAGTTACCCTAAGTGTTGGCAGGATCTCTGTTATACATTTTTGACTCAGTAGAGAATTCATATGCAAGATGGAAATATAGGTAAATGGATCAGAATGTTGTTTCAGATATCAGTGAAAATTGATATGAATTCTGGATTAATGGTTACATTGCAATCATAGATTTAGTAATACTTTGAACCTCAAATCGTTTGGGTTATAGTACATTTGATTCCTTGTATAGCTGGGATATTTACAGGTTATGCTGTGTTCAGTTCCAGTTACTTTACAGTATCTTGACTGTTTTAGTGTGAGAATCAACAAATAATTTAGTATGCAATACTTGATAGGTTTTAGACTTATGTTTAAAATCCGCAACAAGATTTTAGTTCTACAGCATGAATAGAATAGCTTTTTGAAGAAGGAATATGTCACTTTTCTTTTTGTATACCCTACAAAACCTTTGTGATTTAATAATTTTTTCGCAATGGTCTAGTATTCAACTTGCAAATACTCCACCTCTATTTAGTTTCAAATTCTGCCTTGTTTGCGTGAGTCAAGAAGCCCAGTAGCCCCTGGGCTTTTCCTGAGTGTCAGATCCTATGAAGCTATTTTATTGTCTGTACCTTCTAAAGAAGTCAGTATGAAGAGTTAGCTTGGTTGTCAAAACAGGAAGTGCTGGGTTATCTTCATTACGCTAGTTTTTCCCCCTTCCAAAACTAACTCCTTCTACAAAGTTCAAGACCAGAGCATCATGCTTGTGCTGGTAATTATGACAGCTCATATTTTATTGATATGAACGAGTATTTTTTTTACTATGCCTGAAAAATGTATACGTCACACAACATTTACTTTTTGTTAATTTCTCAGTCATTTTCAGTTCAGTTTAATTAAGCATCAGACAGTGTTTTGTGAGATTTTGTTAGATCCGATTTCAAGAATTGTCCTTATTTAGCACAGTACCTCAGATAGACTTTGATACACAAATTGTGACTACGATCATGCCAACTGTTATAAGATTTAAAGTCCTAACAATAGAAATGTTCATTATGTGTTGTTTTTTTGTGTGTGTGTGTGTGTGTGTGTGTGTACTGTGGAACAGAAACAGAACCTTGTGTGTATTCATACAACTGGAATGTGTATCAGATATCATAAGAGAATAAAAACCCAGATGCCTGTCACTTGTCATTCCATATATTCCATATGTTATCACATATTTATTGTAGATGTTTGTGAGTCAAACAAGTTCATGTTTCAATTTGGAAAAGGTTCTCTGTCTTTATATGTGGATTTGAAATATTGGGTTAGTGACAATTAGTAGCAGCTGGTTGTGGAATTATTAGATTGATCCTTATAATCCTTGTAATTTTCAGTCCAGAGGTTGTCTTAAGATCCCAGGAGGGAACCTGCCGTTTTAACCTTAGACTCAGCTGTAAACCATTTGAGACTGGATCATTGGCTGACTAAAAATAAAACATGTATTAATCATCTCTCTGTTTGCGCTTTAGAATCTGACATTTTATGTTGTACACTTTTGTTTATGACTTCATTTTGTTTGTTATCTCTGTGCTAACACATTTTCTGAGGGAAGTTCTGAAAATAATGACATGGATTGTAGGTGACAGAGTAGACCTTTTTGGATCTTTGCATTACTTATTGTTCCATGCAATAAGGTGGGACAGCAGGACAGGTTTTTTTAGTGTTTTCGTTGTAGTTGTAGAATAACATTGAGCAGCACCATCAACGTGGTGGCTGCTGAGCTAAGGAACAAGCAGGCCTGCTTCCTCTGAGCACAGCTAGGGACCCTGTGGCCTGGGTGAACAGAAGCTGTTCTGTCAGGGATCGCATCTGTGTCTCGTGATGGTCAGCTGCTGGGGTGTATAGTGCAAACTGGGGAGGGCAATGCATTCTTCCGCCTCTTCAGCAGTAGGAATCCACAACTGCAGTCAACATCACTTCCTTGTGCTGGTGAAGGGCAGGGAGAGCAAGTGAGGGAGTTTATAGAGGGAGGTCATTGACCCCAGGCTTGGACTCCGCTGCGGGTTTCCCTGATGGCCACAGGCGTTGTTTCTGTTCCACTTCCTGGACGTTGCATGCTAGGGAATTTGACATCCAAAAGCAGTTTAAACACATTGCTATTTAGCTGTGTCCAGCTTCTTGGCATGTTTCACCTTTTCTGTGAAATTAACTGCATTTTGAAAAGGAGGAAGTTTAGTGTTTACCTTTGTCATTTACCTGAACTTCCTTGTGATGCCATTTCTAAATGGCTGGTTTTGCATTGTAGACAACGTAGCAGTCGCTTCCTGCTATAGTACAGTTTTGTCTGTGTAGTCTGCTTTATGTCAGGAGGTTTCCTGATTTGTAAGCAGTTGTTGGTCAGATGGCTTGGCATTGCCTTAATTTGTTCAGCACATTCATTTCAATTTAGTACAGTTCAGGATATATAGAAGTATGTTTATAACAATCAGTTTTAGATGCAGACACATGGTTAAAGTACAGTTTTTTTTTTTTTTTTTTTTTTTTTTTTTTTGCTTGCTAGAATACATTACTCACATAGCTGCCCATATAGTTGAGAGCTAAGGAAAAAATATAAAGATGATCGTGGCAGATGGTGTGATGCACATTTATTTAGCCATTTTGAAAGAAACCCATTTTGAAGGCTGAATCCCATGGATTCAAACATAACCATTTATTCCCCCTAGATATAATTTTATCAATTTTAGCCATGTAATGGTTTTGACCTAAGTAGATCTTAATATCTGTGCTACAGCCCTTGAAGCTGCATCAGAATGTGAGTCCAAATGCAGTGTTTAGCGTGGTTGTACTACAGGTGTTTTGAGGTTGGTTTCAAGTAAGTAGAAGCCTACAAACTCTCATTAGTTTGCACTACGACACTCATAACAGCTTACAACAATGGCAGTCTGCTATGGGTCACACTTTATGGGCAATGTGAGATAGGTGACAGGAAACAGAAGATGTTTGAGAGCTTGACATGGCAGCTGAGTTTGCGTCAGTTCTCTGTGCCGTGTTGCGGAAAAGGCTTGTGATGCAGGCCCATGCTCGGCGCCTCTGAGGACTTCACCACTTCCTTTGTGGACCTTTGTTTTGAGTATAGTGGTTTGCTCTCAGTTAAAATGTCTCTGTGCAGTAAAAGCAGCCTCTTTAGATACTTGTGACTGTCTCAAAACATTTTACCTGTTTTGTCTTCAAAAGACAAGTCTGATAATAGGTCAGTGTTTTATTATTTTGCTGAGGTAGCCTTTCGTGGAAGGTTCAACTTTTAAGGTTTTCCAATAGTGAAGAGAAATGGTACTACATGTTAATTTGGGTAACTCAGTGTGGGCAGTAACACTGAAGATGTGATCATCCTGATGACAGTTCAGTTTCAGTTCTTCTGTTTAGTGTTGTAATTTTACATCCCCTGGAACTCTTTTCAAGGCAAGAAGTATGGAATCATATCTGCAACAAATTTCTGTTTTCTCATAATGAGGCCATTTATAAAGGTTAGGTGGAAATTTTTCATTTTTTTTAACCTTTTTTATGGTTGCATGCTTAACTGTGCATTGATTTGCACATTTTGACTTTTACAATGTTGATCTGAAAAGGATACAAATATGCATGGATATGTAGAAGCTATTGATTCTGATGGAAATTTCTCAGTCAGTCCATTTGCTGTGCTATTATTCCACAGTGGTGTGATTTAGATTGGAACCAGGTTTGTGCAGTCACAACCCAGAGCACTAACCACAGTAACTGTAAGCTACATGAACTTCACGTGTAAATGCTGTCCTCTAAATGGTACAGTTGGTCCTCAACTTACAACAAGGTTCCAGTCTGATTTTGTCTTTGAAAATCCCTTTATAGTCCATTATAGAAATTATAAGGCCATAGAAGCAATGAACATAAATGGCATGTTGTATAATAGGGCTTTTTTTTTTTTTTTGGCTAATTTCACATGTCAGAATAATAATGTAAAAACTTTATTATAGCTTCATGGTGCAGCATTTTCAGTTTAAGTTCAAAATATTTTATTTTGCTTTTTCTTTTTAGCACTGCCAAAATGCTCACTTTTTTGTTGCTAACCGTTATTTGTATGCAGTGGTTTGAATGGAATTACAAAAGTTCTGTAAATAAAACATTTTGCCAAATAACACACAATTGCTAATACATACCTACTGAGACCCAAAATAAAAGAAATATGGATGTCTTGTAACAGCTCAACCAGCTGACATTTTTACAAAAGATAAAGCCTTTGCTGTTGGATGTTAAAACTAAACTTCTGTACTCATATACTATGTTTAATATCGAGTTACTTTAAAAGTAAAGGGACAGAAAATTGCAATATATTTGCTAAACAAACCCATGTTTAAAGGCAACTTTTGCCCGATTCACTTAATTTATGTACAAAGTTCATTATCAACATGAACAGCAGATGTGCTGTAAACATTGTGGAAGCAAGTTGAATGAAAGAAGCTCACATTTCTATTCTATTTGACTACATTTTACTGACATTTATCACAATACATAAAAACTGGGCCAGTTGCTCCACTTTAACATTTACATACATTTACATTTTATATGTTTTTGTTAAAAATGAGTAACTAAAATAGGGAGCTAAATGTAGGTAGAGACATTATTATTTAAAGTTTCATCTACAATCTCAGTAGAGCATATGTTTGTCAGAATCTTATATGCCCATTGCTTGCTTTTTGTTGCAGTTCTGGTCTTACTTAATGTTAACTCTGATATGTTGGAACTTAAAGTAATACAGCTTAGGCCATGATGCCAATAGTGCTTAATTTTATCCTTCTTGCTCAGGTGGTGAAGTTGTATACAAATTTCTCTTGAGTGTAAACAGTTCATGGCTCTACAAGTTTTACTCATTGACATTCAACGCATCTAGAAGTGATGCAGCTCAGCTGAGGTCATGCATAAAGTACTGCTTTACTCTGGTTTTCATGGCACATAAGTGAAGAGTACATTGACTGGAGCTGCAGGTCCAGTCAGCTGTAGGCTCCTGCACCTGGTCCAAATCACAGAAGTGGACACATGTAGCTCTTTCCAAGTAGTGCCCGTGAGCCTCTCTGCTGTGACTGCATTCTCACTTTGCTGTCTGATTTTCCCATTCCAGTTGGCTGTGCTGTACACTACCCAGACTGGCAATAAAAACCCGAGTGGAATTCTGAGCAGTATTCTGCAGTGCTTGTTACTGCTCATTCTTTTGTTTGCTGCACCATTGTACATATTTGAGCCCTGCTCTGAGGAATTTGTTACACGGATGTCTTACGGATTAACCAAACCTTAAAAGTTGACAAATGATCATTTTGGCATTAGCCAAAATGTTTTATGCAGATTAACTTTTTATTCTACTTTAGCAGGCACTCTTGTAAATTCACTTGTTTCCTTTATAAATGCTTCATCTTTTATTTTTGCAAAGCATTTAATTGGGTGTTGAATTTAAGATACATAGGTGGTGCAGTAGTGCTTTGTGTTTGCATGGGTGTCCTCTGGGTGCTCTGCTTTCCTCCCACTGTCCAGTGCTTTCTTTAGGGAGAATTGGTAACTAAAGTGCCCTATGTCTGTGTGATGATGTGTGAATATCTTGAAATAGACTGGCATCCCATGCAAGATATGCTTGCCTTACCCCATGTACTCCTGAGATGGATGGATTTAGGGTGAATGATACTTATACTGACTTCTTTCACACTTGATCTTCTGTTGGAAACAATGGCTTCAGTTTGATGTACTACAGTATGGGTTTCCAGGCATCTTGGGCAAATGGTGAGTTATGGATCTCCTAGAACTACAGGTAGAACAGCCAGGGTGTCCACTGGGAATTTCATACCCCCCCCCCCCCAATCTGGGAATCTGCTGCATGCTCTCCTCTATTGTTGCAATTCTGTTTTCCTATGCTTTGGTTCTGATCAAACATATGGCTTCCACTTCTTTCAGGGCAGCTGCTTATTGGGTTGAGCTGTGCTGTAATGCTGGAGAAAAAGATATTTAACCTTAATAATTCAGAGTGAAGGCATCAGTTCTTACCTTTGTTACTGAGAATGATAAATTAACTCAGCTGTGAGGGTGCAGACTTCAGTGTTACCTACAAAAATACAGCTGAATAGATGGCAGAGCTTGGAGCTGATTCCTCTACTACCTGCTGGTTCTCTATCATCAGGTCTGCTTGTCAAGTGTTTCTCACCCGTCAGTGCCCTAGAGGGTGAACTGATAGATGCAGCCATCCTACATGCCACAAACATGGGCCGTCACTGGCCATGAGCGATCCAGTTCCTGTCATTCCACTAAAAAACAGAAGTGTTTTCTGCTAACAAAGAGGACCACTGTCACAGTTGGGCTTAAAGTCAGCACACTATGTTGTATGTAACAATACTTTGCATATAAATAGATGTGCCACTTAAATTAAGTTTCTCGCGTGGAATTTTGTGTTCTGATGCGTCCTGTTTTATGCCATAAAAATGTAGCCGTGTCTTTGAACTTTTGAACTTGGAAGCACTTCTGACTTGCTTGTCTCCTTAAAGTGTGGCTCATAGTTGTTTTAACTAATTTAGTGCCATTAAAAACCTTGCGCTTTTGTCTTTTCTTCATTTCAGGGATAGACTTTAAAATCCGGACGATTGAGCTGGATGGAAAGAAAATTAAGCTCCAGATATGGCAAGTACCTGTCTAGTACTATTGTTATTGTTGTTCTTTATCTACGATTTTTTTAAAACTGCCAGTTCTTGTGAAATGTTCTGGATGAGGCTGCGGTTTATTCAGTATGGATAGATATTTAGTACATTTCTTACTTTCCATGGAATTTCTGGCAAGCACTAGCATAATGGAAAAAGTTACACTTTGGTTTAATAATGCAGGTTCCAGTTTCATCTTGTTCATCAGTTTTGGTTTAATGTTCTGTTAATAGTGTCCATGATGCGCTTGACCTCCATATATAATACAGTAAAAGATCATAGGGGTGGAGGGAAAAAAGCACCGTCCCATGTCTTGTGGCACACAGCCATTTGAAGTATGATGTGATGAGAAGAGCAAGCTTACTCTTCTGTGACCAAGGGATAAGCTAGTGAACTTTGACCTGCTTTCCTCAGTTAAGAATTATTACTTCAGCACACATTATCCTTCTCATTAGCACAGGATTTTATTTATTCAATCTTTCATACATTTCGGTGATGTTTTTTTCCCAAAGCAATTTATAAGGTTAGGTTTATGTATACATCCCGTTTTCAACAATTTATATATTCATACAGCTGGATAGTTTCTACTGGTATAGTGCAGGGTAAATATCTTGCTCAAGGGTACAACAGCAGGGGTGGGATTTGGACCTGGGCCCTTTTACTGCATGGCTGTGGCTTTCTGCATTATAACAGGGGTTTCAATTAGACTTGATACATCTGTTGGATTGTATGCCATGCAAACTAAAATTGTCATTCAATTTAAAAAAAATTGTGGAGTTGTATTGGTTGTGTCTAACTTTGTTCCCTAAAGGTCAAGAATTCACTGGGCTTTTTTAAAAAATGGTCTTTGTGTGGAGTAGGAAACACACAATGGAGCAGTCGATGCTGCTGTTCTGTGCCCTTTCTGTATACTGTATATATAGAGGATGTGTTCGTGGAGGCTGAAAAGAACAATAGGGCCTTAATGTATGCTGCTACACAGATTTGTGGCCACAAGTTAAAAACCTGGTGGGAGATATTTAATTGGGTTTGTGCGCTTTTCTTAGGGACACAGCAGGACAGGAGAGGTTCAGAACCATTACAACAGCATACTACAGAGGAGCGATGGTGAGATTTTGCTTTATTCCAGCTCCTTTTACCTGTTTGTGGCTTGTTACTGTTCACTGTGTTGGGTATCCCTTATCAGAAAAAAATGTCTTCATGCAACATTTATACCTTTGAAATTATGTGTTTTATAATAATTCCTCTGTGACATTTAGTGATTTAAGATTAATATGGATTATTAGAGTGGAGTTACAACTTGTATGTTTGTCGATACAAACTGTTCACTCTGTAGACCTTATGAGATATACTCACATAATCTTGTTTTTACACAGAACAAGTATATACTGTATACTAATAATGAATGTTTTAAATAAAAAAAAAAAAGAAATACTTGGCATTAATATACATGCATGTCCAGTGTGTGCCTATCCTCACACTTTTTGCCTCCGGGATGATCTGTAGACCTCTGTGACCCTGCACTGGACAAGTGGCTATTGCTAGTGAAATATCACTATCAGTATTTATCAATAGAGCATCAAATACATGTACAATAAATTACTCCTTTGGTGTACAGGGCTTTCAGAAACAATTTTTATACACCGATATAGACCTTATAAGTTAAATGTGAACAGTATGCTGTAATACCAGCTTTCATGTTTTCTTATTACCACTTGCTTGCTTTAACTGTTTATCCTGATTAGGGTTATGGCGGTATATAAACACATTGAATTCAGTGCAGGGTTTGTATAGGCTGTTCTTTGATCCGCGTTGCTTTGTCTTTCTTTTATGCTCCCTGATTCTCAGGGCATCATGCTGGTGTACGATATCACTAATGAGAAGTCATTCGAAAACATCAAAAACTGGATCCGGAACATTGAGGAGGTGAGGCACCATGCAGTGTAACTCTCACTGTGTCTCCTTGCTTCGTCTTCAATTTTTTTTGCCAAGCAGCCCCTCCAGATGCACCATATTCTACAGGCCGGTGATATTGGTGGTTTTTCCTCTGGTACCAGGCCTGGTCCATATTATGCAAACATTCAAAATTATTTAAAACACGCAAATTTTCATCAGCTGTATTGATCTCTCGCCATGTACATCCTGCTTATTATCATTTTTACCCTCGCACCAAGGCATTTCTTAGTAAATGATTTATAGCTTTATAAGTGAACAGATGTCAGATGATGCAAAGTTAATTCACAGGTGATGACTTTTTTATGGTCTTGCTGTTTGATTTGTCTTTTGTCTTTGTTTACATAGTATACCAAGGTCCGTTATTCAGTATTTTCAGTTTACATTTTCACTTAATTTCCGGCTTCATGTCAAAACATGATACTAAACTGACTTCAATTGCAAAAATGAATTATAAAGATTAATTATTAGTAATATGAGTCAGGTTTATGTGATGTGTTTGTAAAGCAGCCTTTTGTCTTTCCAGCATGCATCGTCTGATGTTGAGCGCATGATCTTGGGCAATAAATGTGACATGAATGACAAGAGACAAGTATCTAGAGAAAGAGGAGAAAAGGTAGGGTTTTTTCTTGTGTTATGGAATTGTGGTTTCTAACATCATCTGTGATGATGTAATGTATATGATGTATATGATTTTTATTATCATCTTTAATATTTTTTAGTTAATTTGCATGTTGTGATTAAAATGAAACATAAGAAAACACATTGGGTGTCTCTCATACAGCATAACTTTGGAAATTCCTGTTATTTTCCACAGTTTTTAGTTGCACTGAATATTATATTTATGACTTTTTTTCCAGCTGGCAATAGACTATGGGATCAAGTTCTTGGAAACTAGTGCAAAATCAAGCATAAATGTGGAAGAGGTGAGAAGAAAACGTTCAAAAATCATGCAGTCAATATCCATAGCAGGATTTTAAAGATCTGAACATACAGTTCAGTTTTTAGGTGTAGTGGTCAGTATGGGTTGATGTGCGAGGATGTGTCCACTACATCAGTGACAGATCCTGCAGAAATTATATTCACTGTTACCACTTTGAATCCACAGGCCTTTTTCACTCTTGGCAGAGACATCATGACAAGACTCAACAGAAAAATGGTGAGTAACTGTTGAATTATATGTGAAATATATCAGTGTATTATTTTATTAATTATTATTTTATGTACCAGTGCACAGAGTGGCAGATGCTGTGTTGGGGAAAAACTAAATACAGTCAACCCAATGCTCTACGAATACCGTCATTTTGATGAGCAGTCGAATGAAATTTCATCTGTGAACCCCATAGTGATATTAGCAGCTTTGTGTTGTGCACCTGCCTTTTTTTCTATGCACTACAAAACACCATACAAACACAAGCCCTTAGTTTTCACCTGAATGTACACAAACGTATGGAAGAGACCAAAGACAGTGAAAGCCATACTGTAGGTGGGCAACCAATATTATGAATGCACAGATGCAGTAAGCCGATCAGATTAACCAGAACACGTACAAAACAAAGCTAAAACACATGCAGCAAAAGTTGATGGAACTTTAAATGTTCTGGCACCAGTTCATGTTTCTATCTTTGCCTGAAATAGAGATTCAGAGAATGTATATTAAAGTATGTGTGTCTTAGCTTTACTTTTAATACTTCCCATTTCAATACATTGTGTCACCATCTTAAAGGTTATGAGAAATGCAGTCATTTGCTGCAAGTATTACAAAGCTGCCGCTTGCCCTTCAATGCCTCTCAATTTGTGTGTAAATAGCAATTGTATGAAATGGAGGTGATGAGAGATGGTGAGATATAAGTGCTGCGTTAGCTGTTAATACCTCTTTTGTGTCTTGTGGCATCCATTCTGATTCATTTTGTAAAATCTCTCTGTGTGTGTGTGTGTGTGTGTGTGTGTGTGTGTGTGTGTGTGTGTGTGTGTGTGTGTGTGTGTGTGTAAAAGTTGTTTAACTGTTGTGGGGAGTTACAGGAGAAGTATTGCTCTTTATGGTGTTGAGTGTGTTTGAGAGCTTTAAGGAGGGCACGTTGTGGTGCTCAGCAGTGGGTGCTGCTGTATCGGACATGCCTTCTAGAAGTGAAGGCTGTGTTTTCATTGTCTCATCTCCTTGCTCATTTGAAAATTTAAACATAATTATTGATAAAAATTTATGGGATTTGTATCTCAATCAATTTTGGGTTTATGAACAGTTTGTCAGGAATGTACAGTACTACATTTGTCGCTCAAGGGACTTCGTTTCTGTTTGGTTGGTTTCTGATTCTAATCGAGGCCTATTGGCTTTCTGTTTTCTCTGCTAGAATGACAGCAATGCTCCTGGAGTTGGAGGACCTGTCAAAATCACGGAGAATCGATCAAAGAAGAGCAGCTTCTTCCGATGTACACTGCTCTAATGGACTACCCCCTTATGGACTTGTACAACTTGTTTCACTGCTTCTCTGAAAGCACAATATCGCTCGGCCTGGGAAGGAAAGATCTTACCGGCTGCTGCTAAGAGCTGAGTATTCTGTTGTCCACGACGGAAGGAGTCTCAAGATCCCATTACAAAAGTTAAAACAAGTCAAAAACAAAAAAATCTTACTTTCAAATATCACTAAATGGTCAAGCTAACCCATTTCACAGTCTCCCGTCAACCTGGATTCCTGCAGGTCAAAATGGATTCCCTTGCTTAGAGAGATTTTTTTTTTCCATCCTGTTTCTGTTATTCCTGGAAACGCTGATTAATGTGCTTTGTGGGCTGCTTCTATTTAGCTTTGCACTGTTACTGTGAGACTCTCTATGTCCCTTTTTCCTCTTATCAAGGAAACCAAACAGGATAGTGGTTTTTATTGCAGTGGCATTTCCATGAACCATTGTGCGTGAATTTGGCTGTGTCTATTTTGCAGTATGAAAGTGTTCATACTTCCTTATGTGCTCATTGTAAAAATGGAACATCTGCAGAGGTGAGGAATGGCCAGATCTGCAACTGTAGGACAAATATATAAAAATAAGGCTTTAGCATTGGTTTTATATTCCAAAGCATTGTTTTTGCTTTTCACACAGACACAAAAATATTACTTTTGGTTATTGATTACAGCTAATCAAATTATTATTTTTTTTCTTTGCTGAATTTCTTTTTGTTAGTCACATTTTAACTTTTTTTTTAATATGTTCAATTATTAATTTTTTTTAAACATGAACAGCTCAGCTAACCAAATTATTTTTTTTTCTTTGCTGAATTTTTTTTTAGTCACATTTTTACTTTTTTTTTTTTTTTTTTTAATCCGTTCAATTATTTAATTTTTAAACATGAACAGCTGAAGTAGTAGAGAAAAGTAATTTATGATGTGCAGTGCTAAATGATCTGGTCTGCTTTCATTCATTTCTGTCGTCATCAGTAACATAACTGCCGTTTTAGTATTCCAAACCACAGAGACTATATGATGAGTGGACAGAAACTAATTTACAACGATTGAAAGTCAGTTGTTGAACAGGATTTATGTAAAAAGTTGACTGTTCTGCAGTGCTTAGTGACAAGTAAGACCATTTAGTAAGTTAAATGTGCAATAGGGTAATGGATGTTGGAAGGTTTCTGGTGATGTGTAAGCACCTTTTCACTGCTTTTTTTTTTTTTTTTTTTCTTCCCCCAAACATAAATTGACTCCATTGAGGAACAATGGAAATGGTGCAGCTGGTAGATAAATGGAGGATGCTTCTTCATTATAACAATTGTACAGAGAGGGGAAATAATGTTACTGTTGGACCATCTTGTCAAGATATGACTGCATTCAGCTGTTCTCTGGACCAGGCTTTGTCTTTAGTGTGTTGGTGTCCACGTGGCTGTTAGAAGTCGGGAGAAGGGGCGTCATACAAAGTGCTTACTGAAACAGCGGTGAGCTGATCATCTGCTGTTACCTGTGATTTAATGCAGAAGTCTTATTATTAATCACTGTAGTGTTTTTTTGTATGTACCCTGCAAAAAATTGGATGGACTCTAGCAGTTCATTTGAAGTACATGTGAAAGTATAGGAAAACCACTTTATGCATGCTTTATATTTGCTGTAAACTAAATTACTGAAATGTATCACGTTTAAGTAATCCATTTTTTTTATTTTGTATTATTGAAAATAACTTCCTTTTATTGACAAAAGTATGGCTCACGTATTGCTTCTCTCCATTTCAGTGTAAAATAATTGTATATGGTTTACGAAACAAATGCACAAGTATTAAATCTTTCCGTAGCCTCACTTTCTTGTTAGCCCTTCGTGCATAAAGTGCATTTGTTTTAAAAACAAGTGATGACGAATGGTTACAGATGTGTCAATGACTGTTTGTTCATGGCTGTACTTTTCATTTCAACATTTCATTGTAGAAGCTCGTGATTGAGGAGCAGAAGGTGTGTTGGGGAAGTGCACCTTTATGGGTCAGTAAATCTACTGTAGGGACCTCAGCTGTTGAGGAACATTTCGTAGGGTTTATGGCATGAATTAAATTGAAACTTTTGTGTCTTATGTAAAAACGCAAACTTGGCACCAAATACAAAGTACTCTTTCCCAGCTCTAAACTCAAAGGTATCTGCCATGTGTTCAGCATTCACGTACCTTTTGTATACTCCGGGTGTATTTTAATGTCTGAAGTACTTGCATCATAGTTAAGACACGGCAACTTTATTTGGTATCTGGTGCATTGACCTCCAGTTATGGACTGTACTGTGTTTGGTTCAGTTAGATGATGACTGCAAAATGAAGGATTCTGGAAGGATTGTGTGTTGGCTGTCTCCTAGTGTACCAAAGTACACATTTACTTTTTGCTGGGCGAAAGGAACAGTGTTTTGTCCCAAAAATCGTGTCTGATTGTGTGTGTGTCCGAGATCTGGATTGCCTCTGTCCTGCAATGCACTTGACTTACCACACAATGTCCACCTTACTGGGACTGTGGGGACTGGGAATAGCGTTTGTCAGTCTTCCATTGTGCTGTGAACTATCACAGGCAGATATTATTGTATTTTGATGGTTTAAATGGATGATTGCTTGAGTTACATTAAACTGATGCACTGCATAGGCCACTCATTAAGAATGTAACTGTGCTTTTATTGTTGTGCAATGACAATATTGAAAATAACATTAACCTGTTCATGGGACCATGTTTTTGCATTTATGTTTTTTTACAAGCATAAATATGCACATGTTGATAAAACTATTCTATTGTAACAGTGAAAGCATTCCATTTAACCTGTTTTAGTATTTTTAACCATGTTTACCAAACCTTAAAAGGCATTGTTAAGTACAGCTTCTCTTATTTCATACACTGTCAGGTGCTTGTCAATGTTTGTCTGAGAGCAGCATCAAACCTGTGTAACATTTAAACCTGATCACATTGTGGACTGAATTGTGCAAAGTTTAAAAAAAAAAAAAAAAAAAAAAGTTATGGTTTTGTTAATTGTGAACATTTTCTAGAATATGCGACTTAAGTAAAGATTACAAAAAAAGCCTGTTTTGTTCCAGATGTTGTTCTTCCAATTGCATTGATGCCCTTTAAATTTTATCGTTTTATAGCAGAGGTTGCTTTAGACACATTAGTTCTAGTAGTATCTGACTCATGCAGCAAAGATCACTTTTGCTACTCTTTCCCTTTCCACTTCCTTCCTCAACAAAATGTCGCTTTAGAACGTTAGACATTGCTTTAGATATTTAATGTCCGCTGTAAATGAATTCTGTATTGCTGTTGTATTTAAAATCCTTCAATGCCAACTTTGCACATTTCACAAAGGTATGTCTTTTCTGATCAAGAACTAAAGACACTTGAATAGCGCATACAAATACTAATTTTGCTGATAAAATACTCTGCCCTACTTATTTATCAATTGTATCTCTGCTTTAATAACAGAGATGTATACAGCAGCAAAGATCTATGTGCATTATGGTGCTTCCCTGTTTTTTGTATAGTAAAACAGGAAAGACAAATACTTCATCCTCTAGTAAAGCACAGCAGAAAAGATGACCGTTCAGTGATCTGAAGCTGTGTCTGCAGGCTGAAGTGCATTTATTACCAAGAAGTATGAATTTAGATCACGTGAGATCGATCTCCACAGGCACCATCAGCAGTCGGTTTCAGGAGCCGGACTTTCTTTGGGCTGTAACTCTGCTGCTGCTTGCTCATCAGCCGAGTCTTCGCATGCCCCCAGAATATCTTTCACGCTGCTGGCTGCCCGAGGCCTCTCCATGTTGTCTCCCAGGGCTTTCATCTTCCTGGGATTGGTGTTCAGACTTTTAGACCTGAGAGATGGATATATCCTGTCCTCAGCCACAAACAGGTGGTCAGCGTCTATTTTCCCTCCTGCCTCTTTACCCTTTGTTTTCCTCTGGTCCTCAGCTGAGTCTGGCCCTGCCATCAGCATTTTCTCCCTGGCTGTCTCCATCTTGCCAGGACGTTGAACCACAGACACTTTGGGTATGCGACCAAAGACGCTAGGGTGCACTTTGTACTCAAAGCAAGCTGACCAGTGGCCTAAGGATGCAGATTTTGTCACCTGCTCCATGAAAGTGCTATAGTCCTTGGCCCAGCTGCCTTCATCTGACCACTCTGCTGGTGTGAAGATAATGCTGCTGATGGCTTTCATGACTGAAGAGGATGACTCGCTGATGGTCTCTGAGGGGCAGTACCGAAGGGATTTAGACCTCTCCAGAGGATAGGACACAGCTGCCTCCAATTTTGCTTTCTTTTTTGTTAAGCCTGCCTTCGCAAGCATGGTGTCCAATTTTGGCTTGCCACCTTCAGCTGCTTTTAGTCTCTCTGATGTGTGTGCAGATGGGCTGACACCTTCTTGGTCACACGGGGAGATGAAAATGTCCACACAGGAGGTCGGTCGTCCCCTCTCCACTGGCATGACGACCTCCAGAGACTGACCATATTCCCTAGGATAGATGGAAGCTGAGCTGGAGGCATGGTGGAGGCTGTTCTGTTGCTCAGGGGTCAAGAGGCTCCTCCTCTCACTACTGTCCCTTTCCCTCTCTTCCTGGGCACGGTCATCAGCCTCCAGGTGGTAGCGATAGAGGCTGTAGCCATCGGCACTGTTGATACTGCTGTGTCTCAGTAAGCTGGGTGGCTCGCATGCAGAGGAAATCCCAGTGCGTATGGGAACCATCTCCATTTTCTCAAGGCCCGCCAGCTTCTCCAGCGCGTTCATCATCCGGCCAGAGAACTCCTCTAACTGGGCCAGGCGCAGGTCAACAGTTTGGAGGGACGCCTTCATGGAGTGTTCCCGCTCGTTCACCTCTTCCAAACGCATCGACATATTCTCAACCCTGATATGGCATATGAGTTTGTGAACCTTTTGCAAACACCTCATGAGGAAGAATATGTTCAGATCCTACTTTGTTATAGTATATTCAGTGTGTTTCCAGTATGTGCTCTAAAATATGAATCTTTTAGCTGGGATTCTTTGAAGAAAAATGTACATTACCTTTCACATGTCACTCTGATGCGCTCATCATTAGATGACTGCTGTTCATCCTCTTTCTCCCGGAAATACTCCTCTAGACACTGCTCCTCAAACTCGTACAGATTCTTCAACTCTTCTGCATTCAGGACAAGTTCTATTGGCAGAAAGAAGCAACTTAGTTAAGCCTGTGCTTAGAATGGGCCAGTGCTCACTGGTATGTAATATCGGCACTATTTTTTTATTGTTTTGCTTTTTGTAGCACAGGGACTTTTTCTTGCTTACCAGCTTTGCTCATAAGCTCCTGGTACCCTCTTTTGCTCAGGCCAGATACTCTGGCTGAGCTGCTCTCCCAGCAAAAGACTGCTATCATAATAACCCTCATAGCTGCATTTTGTTACCCAGGGTGCCCCAAGTTATGCCACTGCTTTCTTACCATTCATTTGAAAATTGCGTGCCCTTTATTAAATAAACATATATTGTTAACATCAGTAATATCTCCTACTACAGTTATTCACGGCAGAAATTAAAAATGTAACACCTAAATGTTAGCTGATACCTACTGATGCCGTGTATTTACTTTTTCCCACTGTTTTCCAGTTTAAATGATTGCTTTCTTTACATTACATTTACTGACCATTTACTGACCATTTGCTTTCCTAAATGTTCCTGTAATTACCTTCCCATTGGTTCTCCAAATGGAAACGGTTACGTTGCATTAGTTGTGTAATATATGGAGTGGTTAACTGCTGAAGTGTTGAAACATTTAGGGTTGGACGAATGACACCATAGTGAGTTATGGGTTGCATAGTTCAGTGGTTTAAATTACTGCCAAGTGTTACAGACCCAATGCCCAGGTCCCAGTTCTGCTTTCAAAAGATCAAGATTGGACCTACTCAATCCTCGATCTCTTTCGTCCAGTTCCCCTTCCTGCTTTCTTCTGCAGCGGCAGCATATGTGCTTGAGAAGAATGTAGATGTGGCTAAAGATGATGAGGGGAGGAGGAAGCACAGGCCGGTCATTGAAGGTCATGATCAGCTGGTATCTCTGGAACTTCCATATCTGGTTGGAGATGGACTTCACTTCAAAGAAGGTGTTGCTATTGAGGAGACAATAAAAGTCAGCACGCAGAGCCTTTCAGCATATTACTGATGGTAAGCTGCAGTGTAGTTTTTGACTTGGTCTATGAGTTCTGCACCCCATAGATCTGGCAAACTTTATTTGTATTGGTGGTTTTAAATTTCCTGTCTATGGGTCACTTACTTGAAGACAGCGATGAGTAAGTTCACAAGAAGGATATTAGCCACCAATAAGTAGCAGGCCATAATGGCGGGTGTGAGCCAGGCACCGGGAATACAAGGGGGAAGTTTCTTCCCATCTTCATCATAGGCGTTATCGCCACACGGAGCTGTAAGCACATTTTCAGTGGAGGTGTCTGAGATGCTGAGCACAAAGCAGTCCAAAGTTACAAGGCAAGAAGCATCAATAAATCTGTAGGCTTCATAAATTATTTACATAAAACTGTTAAGTCTGAAATTTTTTGCTATCTTAAGTGATTTAGACATTTAAGAGTTGGTGTATACTGTATGTTGTAGTTTTTTTTGTTTTAATTTTTACTTTTATTAATAAAAAGTCAACTACTTACGGTTGATTTCCATGGCGTAGACTACGAGCAAGTACATTTTTGCAGGAATTTAGACACAAAAGAAGGAAAAAAAGACAGAAAAGTGTAATAAAATTACAGACAGACATCAATGGAATTAAATCATTCTCTCTGTCACAAGGAAAAATTTAGTGTATGTCTTTTCTGATTATTTTTTTGTAAACTTCAGCATAAGATGTGTGGTTTAGCTTCTTGCCAAGTTGGAGATGTTTTGCACATCCATTAATAACTTTATTTGAATATAATCAAACATTTTTCACCAGTCGCATTTTTCCTGACATTTTTCACATAATAAGACTGCTATATGAATTCGGCCATACTGGCAGTTTTGGAGATTTTTGTGTGTGCCTTCCTGTTGACAGAAGAGATAATGTTCATAGTGAGATCACAAATAGGCAGATGATCATCAGAACAAGGAAAAGGAAGGGACCCTTAGTGACTGAACGGTGAGAAACATACCACACAGATAAAAAAAAAAAAAACCCCATATAAATACAATCTGAATATTTACTGACATTGCTTAAAGGTGCTATGATCATTTCTAAAATCTTTTCAGAAACAAGAAGTAATTATGTGCTTAAGACCAAGAGGAT
This sequence comes from Heterotis niloticus, assembly GCA_018136845.1. Taxonomy (NCBI): domain Eukaryota; kingdom Metazoa; phylum Chordata; class Actinopteri; order Osteoglossiformes; family Osteoglossidae; genus Heterotis; species Heterotis niloticus. The sequence continues at coordinate 16,364,924 of CM030904.1, read as the reverse complement.
ATTCCATGTTCTGAGACACAGGACATTAACAGTACAACAAAGTTCATAGTGAGATCACTACAAGATACGCATTATCAAACGTCTAAGATTTATTTCTTTGGCTAACAGCAGAACAAAGCTATGTGGCCATTTTTGTAGCTATTTTTGCGAATTTGGCGAGACAGACATACTTCAGCATTCACTGTTTGACACATTATTTCTTGTTATGAACCTACATACCATGACTGATTCACAGCTGGATAGAAATGTAAGCAAAACTCATCCTTCAAATAACTGGATTTTTGGTTATGCTCATCACCACTACCACTCTGGTTACTCAACAGGCGCAGTTTTATCCTTGGGGAAAAAGTACATTTCATTCTGCCAAATGTGCAGCAGATGGCGCTAAGAGAATAAAGGTTGGTGGCACAGATTTTTCTATTTCCTAAGGTGGGATGCTAGGGGTTACGTAGGGGTAGACGTGATACTGGTCAACAGTTATGATGGAACGAACTGGGGAAGGCTCACATCTGATCATCCGTCCTTGAAACAGAAAGCAGAGTCTTACTATGAATTCTAGTCTTACGATCTATGGAGTCTGCAAAGACCTCTCCGTAGATCATCCAGTAGGGCATGTAGAAGATGTTGCGCGCAAGGCGCCAGGTGGGCTCCTCGTCGGGGTGCAGGATGGCCTGTCTTGCCACGCCAAAGCTCATGAGCACCACCAACATGATGACCACAAAGTACAACATGTCGATCATCTGTAACACATGGAGCGCACATGATGAATGTCTCTGCATACTGACTGTCATCATGACGCCTTCAGCTTGAACTTCTAGGAGAGTTCCTGCTGTGGTGCCCTTAACCTGAATTTCTCCAGTAAAATAAATCATAAAAATATACAGATGGCTTTGGATGTGTCAGTTAAGGGATATAACCATACAACAAAGACAAGCATAATTTCCACGGTCAAACTATTGAAAATAGTAATTTTATCTATCTTAAACTTTAGAAGGAAACATTTCTCCCATGAATACATAGTAATGTATGATTCTGATGCCTTGACCTATCAAAGGTTATGTCTATAATTGGCTATTCCTGAAATAGGCAAAAACCTCACCATTTTGCCAATCATCATGACATACGGGCCCAGGTACTTGTTGACCCCAAAGATGTCCAGTACTCGGATGTACCAGAAAATGATGTCAACGCAGTAGATGACCCTGCCATAGCCCATGTAAGGCTCATTCTGCAGGCGGAGCAGCAAGCCCAGCAGAAATGTGGAGATAGCCACCAGGTCTGTGATGTTCCAGTACTCCTCCAGCCACACATTGATCTTCAGCCTCAATTTGCCAGGCTCCGACATGAGGATCTGAAGAGAAAGTAAGTCCACCTCTCAGTTTTCTGAATATTCAGTGCAACACATTTCCATTGCAGATGCTGAGCACCGACATCTTTATTCTTCCCTTACATTATTTCTGATCCATAGCACAAGCGCAAACGCTGATCTTTTTTACCTGTCGGACCTTCTCCAGCCCCAGGGTGATGATGTAGGAGATGACGATCCACTCCTGTAAGGAGGGCCAGCGCTCCATCTTGACCAGGATGATGTAGTTGTATAGCATCAAATACAAAAGGTAGGAAATCTGCCCAGGAAATGATTTTGGATAGAGATTCATACACAATGACAGGAAATACTGCTGAGGCATGTATAGGTAGGCTTAAAAACATCAAAATACATGCATGTGTGATACGTGTGTGTATGTGAATGTATGTAGAATAACTGGGCTGATATTACTGAAATGGAAAAAAACACATTTTCCCACCACTGCAAGAATACGCTGATCAGTGTTTTAAAACATTATTCCCTATGCACATCGTCCACTGTATAATGAACAGAGCCCACTGCTCAGCTCCGGGACTAAACAGCTCTTACCGTATTGAACCAGAACTTGGTGAAAGGAGCATTGTAGAACTCGTAAATCTTCACGCTAATGGGAATTCTCTTATGCTTGCTGTCACCTTCCTCTTCATCCTCTTTCCGAGATACCGTGTCAACATTTCCGTCCTGGACATGTGGAGGAACAGGGGTTAACACAGAGTGCTGATTCCTTTCATGCAGTGGCAGGATGACAGGACATGACACCAGGCCAGTAAACGGAGCCAACTGTTATCGGCACCTTTGTGACATATGATGGATACCTTGCTGGATTTGTTGTCATCTTCCTTTTCCTTCCCATCTTCTGTGTTTCCCGTGGCTTGAGAAGAGGTGTCCTCTCCGACACGAAAGTCCAAAAATAGAATCATAGGTGGGAAAATGATGCCAAGAATCACCTGGATGATGGGGAAATGGCATCAGTTAGCTGGAAAATTAAACTCTGTTGCTAAAACTGAAGTAAAGCCAAATGTTCACACCCATTCACAAACAAGGTAAATGTAGTTAGGTAAAACAAGTTCCTAATTGTAAAGTTTATCTGACTTATACACACACTTGCAATCCATTTGTTTTCTTATATCTGTATTTTTTAAATTAATTTCAAAAGGCAAAAATGAACTAAAATACCTTTAATTTCTCTCAAAATATCACTTATGTTGCAGTTCAGCCTGAAATTTGATCATTTTCAGTTCTTTAGTATTCTAGTTACAAACTACTCAGTAAATAACATGTTACACAAGGTTGCATTTTAGTTTCCCCAAGAGCTGTGTTATGTACTTCATGGAGGCAATCTGCTGCTTTATGATGCTGTTTAGCAGCAATATTCCAAATAAACCGCTGGTGGTCACTCAGCAACAGGAAAATCCACTAAGTGAAATTCCCAGCAAACATATTTATGTTTTGTGTTCTCCTATCAAGAGCATATAAACATTTTGGTTACAAATGGGCTTCCATTTCATTTGGAGTGGGATCCCTGCATACCCCCATTGCTGTAATAAGCACAATTGCTCTGTGGAAATAATATTTATATAATTCATGTGGGTTTATCATTTTTATTTATATACTTATTATTCCTTTATGCTGCTGACCTTTAATCTAAAGTGCCTTACAGTTTCACCCATGAAAACAGGCAGTTACTTTTACTGGAATAGAACTGCAGCAGAACTTCTGTTGGAGCTGAAACTGGCAACATACAAGATAAAAGATAAAGTGGTTTACAACTCCACCTCTGTTTTTGGAGTCATACCTTAAGGCCAGGGTTCTTGCCAAACCTAAGGCAGCCCATCCACATATCTGTGAGGAGCATCTGACTACATGTGTGGGCAATGAAGTCACGGTGTTTGGCTGCCACTGCCAGCTTCAGACAGGTGGAGTTGCTCCAATTCTTTAGCTCGTATGTGAGAAGCTTCATGGCCACCTGCTCGTCGTGCTTGTAGGACTGCTCCAGCAAATCGTAGGCCAGCTGTCCAAACTCCCTGTTATAGACAGAGGACAGCAGGGTTGAGAGGCTCAACTTTTTATAACGTGAGGAAGTGGACCCCCAGTGGCAACGGAGCACTCACTTTGAGTGATTGTCCAGGTCTTGGGAGATGTCATCCACCAGCTCACTGCGGGAGGATTCATGGGCCATGGCCTTGTAAAGCTTGCAGGCCACCAGGGCCTTGGCCATTGCCTCCTCCCCCCTCTGCCAGAGGAAGAGCGCCATCTTCTGACGTTTCATCAGCACAGCCCACAATATGAGCTCGTGGAAGGGGTACTGAAAGCGGCTGACTTCTGGGTCATCTACGTCAATATCAATTTCCTCTTCCTTTTTCTTTATTTTCTTCTTTCCTTTTGGAAGTGGCTCATCATCCTGGCAGAGTTCAGTTAGCAAAAGGCTATGGCTTATAAAACAATGACATGAAGTGATTTCATTCATTCATTCATTCATTCATTCATTCATTCATTCATTCATTCATTCATTCATTCATTGTCATTAACTGCTTTATCCTGGTCAGAGTTGAGGTGGTCTCCAGCATGTTCCAGAATCACCAAGTGCCATTTTATGAAACCAGGTATTCCAATCCATTGGCAGGGGCCACGCATACAGTCACACACACAACATGAAACATGCACAACATGCACCTAAAGAGTGGAATTAGGAAAGACTGATATTTTATAGTAAGAGAAAAATATTTCCAAAATTTTTACACATTTTGATCTAAACAGTTCAGCTTTATAAGGTTGTATGTGTATTCACATGTAAAAATGATAACAGATAAGCAAATAAATGTGCTCTGAAATAGATTCTTACCTCCATTCCTAAGAGTTTTAACGCTTTGGGCTTTGGACAAATAAAAAGCAGGAAATCACATCTGGATTAATTTGACATAAATGGCACAATATTAAAATGTGCACAACTATATATAAATAATTTTTCTACGTATCTGTAGGTAGAACTTCTGCCTCTCACCCGTTTCAGTCCATACAGTTTGTTGTAGAGTGTTCGGAAGCTCTTCCTGGTGTAGTTACAGCGATAAGCTCCACCCATCAGAAACTCCAGCACCAAGCCTATATCTATCAAGGTGATCTGATAATCCGGAGGGAGATTTCCCTGTAAAAAAGCCAAGCATTGAATTTGTTCCACCGTGTGGCACTGAGGAAGAAATGCAGCATTGGCATGTGTGTCAGAGAAACCATCTTACCTTTTTAACATCCCTGACAACAAAATGCAGTGTGTTTGTTGGCCCCAGTTTCTGCAAGAATCAAGAAGTACAAGTAAGAAACCTTTTTAAAATCGTCACTACATTCATTTAGTTTTATATTTTGTCACACATGGTGTATGGCCACTTAGCAGAGCTGTGTATGAACATTCAGAGTTTTATGTAATAACTCATTATGTTCTAAATCTGAGGGTCTTATTTTTCGGCCTTCTTCAGCTTGCTAGTAGCAGTCTCTTGATCAGCCATACAATGTCCCTGGGAAAGGAGATGCCTGACGCACCGTGTTGTAGAGCTCCTCAAGCCGGGGAATGGTGAGGAAGTGGTGGATGTTGACCCCGTTTTCAATGAGCAGCTTGACAAAGTCCACTCGGTCCAGCACAAGAGCGTCCATCATGGCCTGCTCCAGGGAGTTGACCTGTAGGACGCAGAATGGCCAACCACTCTTCCACTGATTCCACACATGACTCCGATTCTGCTACGTCAAAAGGTAACCCTGCTAACTCTGTTTCTTGATGTAATAACAGACATTTTTAGCAAATAATAGTTCAAGTGCAGGCCCCTCTGAAAAAGAGCTCTTTTACCCAGTTTAACAGCTCAAGTTTGCGTGGGTCAGTCTCCTCCGGTGGCTCAGGTTTAGCCTTCCTCCCTCGACCCCTCTTTCCTCTTGCCTTGCCCTTGCTTCCACGGAGGCCTGCTGCAGAGCTCCTCCTGGCCTCTGGAGGTGGAGGGGGAGCTGTGGTGGCAGATAGGGCGCTGGCAGGCTGGCAAAGCAGCAGAAGGAAAGGGAATCAAACACACTCCATAGGCGTTGCATCAGTGGAAATGTTAGTTCTGTGTTTTCATAACAGGGTGAATGAAGAAATCAGGTCCTGGAATGAGCTGACCACACCCAACTAATGTGTATTATAGTGACCCAGCCATCTTGTGCCAATGTTGTGAAGTTGTTATAAAATATGGCAGTGTTGCAGAAAAGAGGAACGTAAACATTCAACATTGTCAGGCAAAATTCTGTTGTGCGTGACTATATATATATATACATATATATTACATTATCGATATCCCCTCAGAGATGTGGCCTTTTTTACAGCCTGGTTTGTAGTACAGGCTTCAGATATAGGTTCTCAAAAACGGGCCGCAAACTGGAACTAAACCATGAACGTTGCTTCGCCGGGCCAGGCAAAGACCACTTGATAAATAAATATATAAATGAGTAGGCTAAGTATTTCTGTGGTTAGTGTAGAATCATTTGTGCTATTTATATATTTATTTATCATAGAATATAAATATATTGTATGCATATATTCAGTTCAGTGATGCTATGTGGTTGGTAGAGTTTCCGTTCATAGGGTTAGCTTTATTAATGCAGGTTCATGGACACAGAGAGCATGAAACGTGTACTGGAGTATGGATGAATTCGCTTGTTTTTGACTTGCCTTGGTCTTGAGCAAATGGTAATAGATCTTTTTTTGCGGGGTGTTCATGTAATGGAAAACAATTAAGATAACAGAATGGGAAATTGCTCAAATAAATAGGGTTTCATAAAAACAATTTTTCATATATAAAGTATAGACAGATTGATTCCCATGCACTGTGTCCAGTGTGCATGTTGTGTGCAGAAATTCTTTCCAAGGCAGTGAAGCTATCAAAGCTATCATTGCTATCATTGTGTAAATCTATAAAAAAAATAAACATTTTCAAAAATCTGAGCCATAGCTGTTGGTGTGGTATTACACATTGTATTGTGTCTTGGGTGCGTAAGGAGATTGACATAATACCCCCACCTTGCATTCACCAAAATATACTGTATTACTCAGTGCTTGGTAAATAAGTTGTGTTTATGACATTATAGTTACTTGGTAATACCTGGCTCCATTGTGGAAAAGATGTAAACATATTTTCTGGTCAGCAGCACAAAAATGGTTGAGAACCCCTGTTCCAGACAACCTCCTTCAGCATGTTCAGGAATGCCTAAATGTAGGATATCGAACGTCAGCCTGGTCAGACTTTGGTGACGGGATTGGACTTACTGGCCAGTGGTGTCCATAGACAAAGATCTGGCTGCGGGCAATGTCCACTCTATTCCAGGCCAGCGCGAGACTCAGCTGATCGGGGGCCGATGCATTGGTGCCTACACACACACACACACACACACACACACACACGTCACTCTTACTATAGGAACAAGCAGAGTGCTCATATTTCTATTACTGCCCATATTGTCCTACTTTTATATTTTGTGTGCTTTTTTATTATTAATATCTACCTGGCCAGTGAGAGCCTTTTTTACATTTAGATATGATGCTGAAAACAGTGGAAAGTACCTTTGAGTAAAGCTGTGAGTATGGACATTTCAATGTCCTGCTGACCCTCTGAACCCATGCGGAAAACTGTTATCTGCATTGGAAAAGAGATGCAGAATATAAAGAAGCTTATAACAGCGTTGAGCATTATTTAGTCTGGTTTTGTATTCACAAATTTGCAGGGCAACACAGTGGGGCATGCAGTCATTTGAGGTGAATGGATTGGCAATGGACAGAATGAATGGACTGCTTTGTTTCGCATGCATCCAATGCCTGCTCCCAGACAGCAAATGATTTAAGGTGGTGTTGTACATCATGCGAGGTGTGAGGAAGATGGATAAGCCCTTGTTTGAGAGATGGGATGCCACATGTATCAAACTCACCATCATGTCTAGTTTATATCTCCTATTAGCATGACAAGCTCTGGAATTCTGTCACAATACCATCTCTGACATTATTAAAAAAGTCATTATAAAAGTTAGCGGAAGTGTTGCTGTGGAAACCATGACTGTACATTAAATAGAGTTGTTCTTTTGAGCCTGTATCCTTATTTGTGGGTTGTGTCAAAATATTCTTGTTGAACATTTGCCTCAAAGCAGGCATTAAGTGCTCTAAAGCCCTGCAGATATAAATACTCAGATTTAGAATACTGCATGTGGTCAGAGACCCTGGGCAAGCTAAAGTGAAAATAAAGCATGCATTAAAGACTTCTTTCATCTGTTTAATGCAAGTGTCGCATAAAAAATAATGGTTTGAGTAATTTTTGCAAGTTTACAAAAGTCACTGTAGAGACATATATTGCTATTTTTAATGATTTTGTTTGAAGTGAGTGCAAGCTTCCGCATGACAATAAGACAAAAGCATTCCAGCAGGAACGTGTGTTAGCAATCTTATTACATTGCTACAGTGGAAAAGTAGTTATAGTTTATCATGGTTTCAGGGGCAGAGTAGATGATGTGGCCTGTGGTACGGTATGGGGTATGAGGTATGGTATAAACACATTACAGGGGACAAATGAATGGACACACACACACACAAGTGAAAATGAAGACTCAGAAGAAAAGGAGATATTTTATTGATAGAGATATATTCACAAAATCAATGCATGGATATCATCATAATTTTTTATTCCTCTAAACTATAAAGTTGCTAACTCACATTTGTGCCACTTAAACTCTTGTCTCTAATATTAATAGTATTTATTATTATAATTAATTAATAACAATAGTTTGCACTTCCTTATACTTACAAGTTCCCTCTTTTTCATGCACTCAGCGATCATGAGGAAGATCTGCTGGGCCTGGGTACGGTTGTAGTTGAAAGTCTTCTGAATGGTGACCAGCAGTTGGTCCTTGGCGCTGTCACTGATCACCCTGTGGAGAGACCAAACGGTGGCCTGACCCGTTCACAGCTGAGAAACGGATGGGCTGCTGTAGTGAAGTGTGCTTATTCTCACCCTCCGTCTTCCGAGTACTTGTGTGCAAAGGAGATGATGTCCGAGGCGCGTCCGCTGCCGTCGCAGACCACTACAGGGACGGGAGGGTCCTCCCGCAGGCTCTCCAGCACAATAGAGATCACATTGGGCCCCCCTTCGACGATCAGACACACCACTGGGACACCCTGGCCGAGACCTGACAGACAGAGAGGACTGTTGACAAAGCTCCTCGCAACTTGGAGTTAACATAGAAACCATCAATGTGCACAGTCCTTGTTTAAGTCGCATTTCCGAGTCTTTCTGGGCAATGCAGATGGTCTCAGTGCTTTGGTGTCTACTGGCACAGGGCAGGCAATGGGAAAGGATGTGAGTGGTGACGGCTGAGCATCCCTTTGCTGTCCCTGCCTTATCACTAGCTCCAGGCATAGGATGACAAAGGGAAACCCACAGGTCACATGAGGAAGCACACACCCAAATGCCAAAGGAGAACCCGTGCAGAGAACCTGGTGGAACAATATGGAGCATCTGCGGGCTTTTTAGTTTCTCTATTTGTATATCTTGTCCACAAACATCTCAGTAGAGATGCAGGTACACTGAGCATTTGAAAACAATAGCAATATCATCTCACAGGTATACTTTTGTCGCACCGTCCTCAAGCTCAAGTGTACATGGATGCTACGCGAGGACGAGCCCTTACGTGTGTTGATCTTTTGCAGGGAGATGTGCTTCTCCAGCTGTCGGCGCAGTTTCACCTCAGCGCCGTATTTGCCGTGGGTGCCGTTGTCAGCCAGGATGAAATGCGAGTGGCTGTTGTTCAGCAGTGTCAGCTTGCTCAAGGGATTTGACATAGTCTGGTAGGGTCTTGTTACCTGTGGGCGTCACACTCATGAGACCTTTGCCTTCATTAGTCAAACAAAAATACAGAGTTTGCATAATAGAAAAGATTTTATATGGGAGCTCAAAGAAGGTTTAATACTCCTAAATCCCTAGGAAATAAGGAAATGCTGACAGTGGGGTCCTTCACTTTGTCATTAAATAAAGCTGAAATTTATTTAAATTTTTCCTAAATGTTTTGTTTCACCTTTGTTGTTTTATAGTAAATTGTTCCTGACTTCATACTTACATCCCTCCCAATAAGGTCTTCTTTATTCTCCACAATACCCCAGGGTGCAATTCCTATTGCACAGACTTTCCCCCTGGATTTGGAAGAGTGATCCTTCAGGGCATCTCCAACATGACGGACCACCCCTAGAAGAGCAGCAGATGTAAATATAGTTCAATTTATATAAGCAGCACTTGCTTGGTTTTCCAAATGCTATTCCAGGTGCCTTATAGCCACATACTTTTTCAGTTGGTTGCCTTGGCAGTGAGTCATCCTGTATTTCAACAACAAGACAGTGTTTTGTTCTGAAACCTTCTGCTTGTGTTTGTAAGTATCTGGTTTATTAGATGTGGTAATCTATTAATACCACCAGAGTGGCAATCCATATGGTGGCTTTACTTTTCTGTGCGGGGATTATGAAAATCATGTGACTGCAGAAAAGATCTTAGCGCTGTGTTTCCTCCTAAAAATCCCTGTATATCCAAATTTAAGAGTCAAGTGCATATGCCTGCACTAGGAGATTTAATGGATGCTCACCAGTGGAAACGCCGCCTGTGAAAATCCATGCCCCTGTTGTCACAGCAGCCTTGATGAGTCCTTTCCCAAAGACCTGCTTCAGCTTAGGCTGTAGGTCAAAGTTTTGAAGGCCTCCGTGGACCGAAATGAGCAATGTGGGCAACTCCAGCTGCCAGTCCTTAATCATCAGGTGCAGAAGGTTGTCTGGCTTGGTGTCATACGAGACCCTGATGTACTGGGGAGAGAAACAAAATCTGAAGTTACTTCTTACTGGAAGATTATGTGAAATGCCTGGACAAATCTGTGAGGTGACAGAAATGTATATCAGCAACAAAAACAGTACGAGGTGTTTCTTTACAGGTACATTTAGCAGATGTACACATCTAGATACACTGTACTAAATTTCTCACAGTCATTCCCAAATTCATTCAGCAGATGCACACATATGCATACACCTACACACAGCATACACAGGGAGAACGCACAAATGCCACATTGACTGATTGGCTTCCACACCCATGTGGAATTGCACAGCTCAGGTGCTATCAGATATCATATCAACTCGATGATCCATCCATCCGTCCACCCGTCCATCCATCCATCCATCCATCCACCCACGCTAAAAGGAACATCAGTCACACACATGCACGCAATAGATTGTCCAGTTAGCTCAAAACACATGTCTTTGGACTGTGGAAGGAAACCTACAGACATGGGGGCCATACAAACTCAGCACAGACTAAGTCAAGCCCATGCCTGAAACAGCCTAGATGCTGTGAGGTAGCAGTGCTCCACATTGTCCACCATGCCACCCCCTCATCTTAGAATCACATGTATGCATATTTTACTTCAGAATGTTTAGGTTTTGAGCTCAGGTGGCCAGCCTGTGATTTGAGAGCCATACCATAGTCTTGTTGACATGGCCAGCACTTTGAAACTCGAGGGTGCCGTAAGCATCGGTGGGGAAGGTCTGGGTATGCTTTGCCACGTTCCATTTCTCCTCCACCTGGTTGTTGTCCTCTGTGCTGGTCTTGTTTGACGCCAGGCTAGGGGGGATGGCCACATGCTTGTTCACCAGCTGACCGCAGCAGCATCTGAACAGAAACGTTAGGCACCGTCAGCCACAGAATACGTCATCCCCGAAGGTGGTTGTATGAACACATTGTAATCACAGCAACATTAAACATAGATAAAAATATTTAACATTCACATACTGTATTTGCACTGACTGAGCTCCAGAGATTAAGAGTATTTTCGAAGCGTGTTATGTCAACTAAAGCATTCGTAATGCTTCAAACCGGAGAGACCAGTGTGACCCAATTATTAGGACCCAACTGATACGAAAATGTGCAAAAGCATGAAGCAGCTGAGCAGTACAGTAGGGGAAAAGGTCTTGTTTTGTCTGTGGATGTGGACTCTTTCATGTGGGTGTTGGCAGTGCTGTGGCCCGATAGTGGATACGTGCATCTGTGCACAGATACTCGCAAGGCCCTGGCTGCTCTCCAGCGCGGCTTCTGGTCAGCGGCAGGGACAGCCTCAGCGTTCTTTCCCAAACATTTTAGCTGCTTGTGTGCATTCATGACTTTTCAGAACCTTTGCAAGCCATTTGGAGATGCATAACAAAGGTGGCTTTGGCTCTGGATACACATTAGTAGAGGAATGAATACAGTGTGCATGAGGTTGTAATGGATAATAGATGGCTAATGTGAATGTTTTCATACTAAAGATTTTTGGGTTACTTATGCATGTTGTATAACTGGATGTTTGGCACCGATGACAAAAATTACTGTACCTATTGCAGAATTCGGCAGCTTTAACCTACCTGTTTGGCTCTTTGCTTGGAAATATTTGGATGCATTCTCTTTTATGAAAGATTCTATCTATCCATGCTTTTTGAGCCTGCAAAAAACAAAGCGAAGGACACGGATGTTAGACACATGCTCATCCTTTTGGAGTTAAAGACAGGCATTAGCAAAAGGTCTTGCTGAAGCTGCTTTGCAGGTCAGAAAGAAACACATTTTAAAATCCACTGCAAATTCACATCCCACAAGAGAACGTGCAGCTGGGGTTCTTTTAAACAGTAAACTTTGTGAGTTGCTTTGGACAGTAGTGTTTGTGTAGTAGATCAGTTGAAATAATGCTTGCAGGATGTAGGCATACTTTGTTTTGTACTGTGTGCTCAAGTGTAAAAGATCGGTTGGACGTAGAGGCAAGGCTTTCCCATCTGATCCGCATCAGAAATGGACTTAATCACTTTTCCTTGGCATTCTGTTGGATGCCATGGCTGGATTGCACAGTCATGTTTAAACAAATTAAAAAACCTATTTTTGCCGCTTTGTGGTAAATCCTCACCACATTACTTTCGAAGGATTTTATTTTCACTACATTTAGTCTTTGGTGTGCAGGGGACTGATTTCCACACATTGGTAACTACGTCTTCTACTGAACTGGGGACTTAAGTGATTTATTGTTAGTGTGTTAAACCCAAAGACAACACAAAGAATACTGTGATCATCTTCATACGCCTATAAATCAGGTTTACTTATACAAAATTTACATTACAGCTTTATATTTAAAATAAAGATGTCTTGCTATCTGAAAACTGCACAAGAATAGGAAAGAATGGAAACAATACAGCAACCCTATTTTGGTTTGCCTGGGGTTATCAGTGCATTCAATATTTAGTCTCAAGCCCATTCTGCACTATCATTGCCCTTTCTCCAGGAATAAGAAAGTGCCAGCAAAACAAATCAAACAGCATTTTTCCAATGCAGGACCAAAACAGGAGTGACTGAAAGAAGCATCAGTCTGGTCTTTGGTACTCTGTAGTTTAATCCCAGGCAGAGTGAATTGAGTTTCTCCAGGATGTTCACGCACGGCTGACAGAGAGGGTTGGAGACGGTGTGAAAAAGAAGTCATTCAGCCCCGTCATACTACTGGCACTTGCATTTCCTACAAATGAATAAACTCTTGTCATTTGTTTGTAGGTGTCAAACTGTTTTTTTTTTACTTTAAACACAGCTCTATAAGGAGGGATCATTCGCTTTCATCATTCTCATTCTGTGGCACAATTTCCATTCAGAACCAACAATATTTGGGCATGTAGCTGAAACCTGTATAGTTTTTAGGCTGAAGAAATTTATCTTGTGTGTGCTAACATTCGCCCTCAAAATTCACCTAAGACGAAACTCCTTCTATGAACAGCAATATTTCATTAGTAACAGTGACTTAAATCGTTTATGTTGTAATATTTAATGCTTAGACCCTATAAGTTGTAAAAATTCACGTAAATGCAAAGTTTAGCCACTTTGTTAAGGTGAGCATTTATTCCTATTATAAATTTATTTCAGTTTCCAGCACTGTTCTGGAGTTAAGAACACACACGGATTTTGTAATATTTCTGATGCGTGTATCCAAACAGTTTTTAAAACAACTTTTTGAAAACAGAATTTTATTACCTATAAAAAAATTCACGAAAGTACAATTACTAATGATTTCAATTCTAACTTATCGCCTTTATTTTTAAATAAGTTTTCCTTTGCACGTAAAACTCTTTAAATGCAATATTTACTCCTCTTACGGCTTTAAAATGTTAGCAAGCAGTAAAATGTTGCAAGAAAAAAATAATAAAGCAAAAGCAAAGAATTCCTACCGCTGCATTCGCCAGTTTGGAATTTCTCAGCTACAAGCAGGAGAACCAGGTCCATGTGTCTTACCGTGAACGTATTTGCATGGTTGGCCAAGTGGGAACCCAGACGGACTACCGTATGGAAGCTTCAGCCTGTGCTGGACTCCGCCATGTCCTCCTTGGACGCTCCTTCCTGGCTGTTTTGCTCCTAGTGGGTTCAGCCCAACGAATCCCACAAGACATGAAACTTCATCACCTTATGAAGAGCGGTTCATATGATGAGCATGTGAGCCGGCTCTTTGTTCAGGCCAGTCTTATGACTCCAGTTCAAGGTAATCCTTCTGGGAGTCCCATGACCCATCTCCTTGCCCGCAGGGTATTTACATCCCTAGCTGGAACAAGGCACAACAAATCTGCTTTGAAAGCCACCCCTAATCTCCAATTTGTTCTTTTTCCTCCTTAGCATTTCACTCCCAGCGCAACAAGCTTATGCACAAAGATAGCGGAAAGGGGAAACCAAAAAGGTCCCATCTGGTAGAAGAGCACAGAGAAAACAAAACAGAAGAGAAAGGCCAAGCAACAGCTCCCCAACTTTTAATTTGGAAAAATGTCACCCATCCGCTGCCTTTCGGTGCTTTGATTTCAACTGCATCAGCATAATTGAAACAATTGGCCTTTTTTTGGAAGGGTGCTTTTGTTAAGAAAGGAGCGGGAATCCAGTTGCAGGCAAGGTCACCCTAATTGTAGTTAATCTTCCCCTTTCACCAGCCATGTCGATGCAAAAGGAAAAATGTGACTGGTGTCGAACCGAGCTCGGCGCGTCTGTCTTCATAAAGCTTCCATATGGTTTTCGGACGGACCAGAAATAAATGGAGAAGAACAGATGTGCAAGATGTACTGTTTGCTTTTTTCCACGCTGAGGTGTGGTACTTTTTACGTTATTTCAGTGAAACCCGCTGCTCTCTGGATATTCTGGCGAAAAAGGTGAAAATGAAAAGTGCTTCACTGAATGTGTGGTCAGTGAGCCAGAACTTTGAAACAATTCATGAGCAACAGCAGTGCAAACAGCATTAATTTTTACTAGGATTTCACGTTAAAATGCTGCAGATTCCTAAATATTTTTATTTGCAGGCAGTGGGATACACTTTAGGGTTTTCTGTGGGTGTCAACGTGTGCAAAACATTTGGTAGTTATGTAAGGTCTGTGGCACAGTAAGTGGGTGTACAGTATAGACTCCCATTAGTGTCAAGTTTGGAGGGATATGGGTCAAAATTTCATCACTGTCCTGTTCAGGGCCAACACTCTGCCTGAACAAACTGCTGTTTCGCAACCATTCCCTCATGTCATGAGTATGATGGAGCCTAGGGGACTGTGGCCGAATTTACCGCTGTGGTGTCCAACAGACAAACTTCATATTGGAAGTCAAACTCTCCCACAGTGATGTTTGGGCAGCTGGCAGTGATTTTTATTCCAGAACTGGGGCCATGTTGCAGAATTTTCTTTCTCAATGTGAGCAAGACTCGCTGATGCACAATCATTTACTGAAGAAATTTAACAAACTATAAATCTAAAAACAGTTTTACAACAGAATTACAATATACATAAACAAAATTAACTAAATTTTTGCAAATTTGTATTTGTTTTGCAGCAGTTTGCACATTGTTAAATGTAAAAACTAATATTTTGTACTCAGTGTTTGGAAAAGGGATAAATATAGTTACATACATATGGTTACCATCAGTGGGACTTTGCATACTCACTTTTGTGAACATACACTTTATTTTTAATATCATGTACGTTATTTTTCTGAGACCTGTATTCGTAACATGCAAAGTGCTGTGAAAAAGTATTTGCCCCCTTCTTGGTTCCCTACATTGTTGTATCTTTGTCACGCTGAATGGTTTCAAATCTTTGGACAAACTGTGTTAGACAAAGCAAACCTGATAAAGCACATAACTTGGTTTTTATATTATAACTTCATTTATTTATGGAACAGTTAAGTTATTCAACATCAACATCACCTTTGTGCAAAAGTATTTGCCTGCCCCCTCACAACCCCCACAAATGGCTGCATCACCTTTCAGCAGCAATAACTGCAACCAAACACTTGTTATAGTTTGATATCAGGAATTAAATTCTTCTCAGCAAAACTGTTTTAATTCAATGTGGCATATATGCCACAACAGGAGGATGCAGGAAGGGAGTAAATACTTGTTCACAGCACTGTAGATAGATATTTTACTTTACTAGCCATTGCTAGTAGAATGTTTATCAAGCAGCCAGAGATGTCCTTCATCATCCTGCAATATTCATAAAAGCTTATTCTGTGTTAGATCGGTGTGGTCCGGAGCCTGTCCAGCCCAGGTGGGACACAGGACCAGACAGGGTATATGCCAGTCCCGGGAAGCCAGTCTTCTGAGAACGCCCACACAGAAACAGAGAGGACATACAAACTCCACAAACTGAACCTACATCCAAAAATGGAAGCCAGGCATTCTGAGCCATCTGCACTGCCTGTTGTGCCATTGTGCCACCCGACTGTGACAGGGCGACTATCAACGAAGTGGCAAAAATAAGGAGCAAGTCTGAACTTTTCTTAAAATGACCTTTTATACAGTCACCAATGGGTGAATCAATGGGCAGATGTTACAAATGAAGGATAATGCTGTATAAATGGTGAAAGAGAGAAGACGTGCCCCCCATGTGCCCCCAGCCAGTGCATTAGCTGATAGGGACAGCGGTGGACGCACGTGGACGGCTGTTAATCACAGCTGTATAAAACTGACACTGTTTCCTTAAATGTCCAGTATGACGCACTTATTTCAGCTTTCTTAAACCCATTATCTATAACAATTAAAAAAGAAACCCAGCACGCAACATGGAACCTTGTTCAGAGTTGAGCAACTTAATATCCCTCAAGAAACAAATTAAATACACAGGGATCAGATTTAGTTTCACTAAGCAAGTTAACATGACTTATGCCGGACCTGCCAACAATTAACAGCGTGTTTAGAAACTTCTGTATCCAGCATTTTCCAAGCACTATTCAGTACAAAAGACAATTGACGGGGATTAGAAAAAAAATAGGATTTTCTCTTACGGATATTTTAGACTCAGGGAAAAATGTCGGCTAATTATTTTAAAACCCCATTGTTTCGTTTGTCCCGGTGTTTAAGCAGGTAGATGTAACACAAAGTTACAAAACCACACAAAAGGGAAACTGGCACTTCCTCTGAAAACATTTCTTCACACATTTAATGCATTATAATACTAGGAAGTAGTTGTGCTTCTGAAGTGTTCTGTTTACTTTTATTTTCTGAAAAACATGTAATTCCTGTTATTTATTCTTTGTAATAAAATGGTATAAACATTTGTCTCCCCATTTTGCATTGTTTTGCTTCCCCAACACAGTTCATTCTTTGGATTTTGCCTGTGAACATCACACGATCAGTCTGCAGTTGGCCTTCTGGTTGTTAACAGGGATCAATTAAAAATATATACTTTTACAGTGTGGATACCATTCAGAATAAATATTTGCTAAATTTGTAAGTAATACTTTTCTTATTATTCAACTCATAACTTGTACATAAAACTATTATGAAATAATATTAGCTACACTTGTGATCAAATTTATTGGCGCTCAAGTGATTTTAACTGTATCTCCCAAAAAGAAGTGGAAAAGGTGTGTACTCTTCATTTTATTACTGTCACACTGAACTTAAAAGTAAATTGTTTGCACCTAAGAATTATTCCTTACTTGTGTTTCCTTTAGAGAAGTGGTAGTGCCTGGGTGAAAAAGTGGAAAGAAAAAGTAATAATTTATATATGAACAAACTTAAACCCTTGAAGTGGTTGCATTTAATACTAAGTGTTGTTAGACAAAGCAGACAAGAGCTTATGTGCTGGTTGTAGTCCAGTGGAAAAGTGGAAAGGAAAAAAGTAAATGAAATATTATATGCATTTCACCAAACTTGTTTGCTCTTGTGTCACTAATGTCTACAGTGCATTGTGTGTCCTGTATAATTTCATATAATTTTTTTCCTTTTTCATATTGTACAGATTTCACAAGTTGTTATTTTTATTTGCACACATATCACAGCTACTGGCTCTTGTCACTGTTTGGCATGATGATGATGATGATGATGATATTATTCCATCTCTGTAACACCCCCCCCCCCAGCCACCACCCGTCTCTCTGCTAGTTCGGGTCTTTACTCCAAGCATCAGTGAGCACTCTTCCCTCCCCATCACCCTTCTCACTCATCAGTTGGGGTCTTTCCTCTACACAACCCCTCATTACCCCTCCTTCTCTCTAGTTTGGCTCTTTACTCTAAGCATTGTTTTCAGCACACTGATACTGACTTACAGTATACTAACTATTGGCTCCTGACTTTTCTAGCTGTGAGCCTTTTGTTGCTATTTTGTGCAGCAGAACCTTAAACTTGTTCCATTTAGTACATGAGATACATGTCTGCTCTGTGGGTGCTGCATTGACAAGGACAAACACATGGGTGCCACAGAGAGTGATGTGCATGCCAGCCATAATGACATGCAGACAGTAATAACAAATTATACATCACCAAACTTTATTGCTGTTGGGTTTAGTATACATCACTCATGTGTATTGCACTGTGTGGGAGATTGCTATATAACATCCACTAGCACCCCTCTACTCCCCAACACACCCCTGTTGACCCCAGCCCCATCCTCCATATCTCGCTTTTGCCAGTGCTATATTGTACAGTTAGCTTGCTGTATCATCCCACTCAAAATGTCCCCCACTCTTCAGTTCCCTGTTTTTTTCATATGTTGACATGGATCTTCTATATAATCAGATTATACAGAAAAGACTCCTGGAAAGTCCAGTTTTTCCTCTTGAGCCTTTTTTGGGTACCTTTGGGTTTACATTATGCTTTTGGATGATTATTGTGATGTGACATATTTGACTAAAACTGTTTCGAAACACTGCACACTGCTCACCAAAAATTCCTTTATGATCATTACACTTCAAGGTCCCATGCACATGTTCAAAGCCCACAGGCCCAATCCCACAACACTATGGAAACCTCACTATGTTTAACAGTAGGGAGCTGCACTTTTCTTTGAAAGGCTCATGTGTGGCTGTTTCGGGCCGATCTGCAGTTCAAAGAATTACATTTTTTTTTTTTTAAAGTCTGTGGAAAATTTTCCCTGAAGGTTTGTTGAGACACATTCAAGTAAGTTTTAGCAACTTTTAGTCCAGCAAAACCTCAGCTTTTTGTATGTTTTAGCACTGGGGTCCTCCTGGGCCTTGAGCCACATAACTGCAAACAGTGGGGGCTGAAAACATTTTTCCATATCTCCATTGGTCAACTTCAGAACTTTGGAAGTCCTATATGGGGTTTTTGTAGCATTTCTCTTTAACCAGAGATGAGAAGGTTCAGCACAGTTCCATGGGTTGTAAATTTTTTAACAACTGTAGAAACAGGGATGTGAAGGTGTTTTGAAATGAATTTATTACCTTGGATATTGTAATGTTTGGCAGAAATTTTATTTCTAACATCCACAAATAATCCTTAGGTCTTGTCTATTTTCATTGGAGAAGAATCAGAGCTGTTATGTGTTCGTGCATGAAAACAGCTACTTGCTTCCTATGTTAGCTTAAGAGATGAAATGAGAATCAGCTGCTTCTGATCTGAGTTTGCGTAAAAGGTGCCAATAATTTTGCCCAAGCTGCTGTTTTTTAACACCAAAAAGCTAATCTTTGAAAAGTTTGTTTCAACTTAATTTATTTTAGTTCTAAGTTAGTAAATCTAATTCATGTCTAAAACATTGTTCTCTTCCTTCTAAGTTTCTAAATTGAGAGATAAAATTAGAATCATTTGGGTGCTGATAAATTTGACCACAACTGTATTTATAACACCGCAGTAAAAACAAGGTAAAACGTTCGTGTTCTTAGAACTATAAATTGAAAGTGACGTTACTTATTATGGCCATTTAATTTAAGAATTTGATGACTAAATAATGTGTTCCACACACTGGCAAGGCTGGTGATGTTCTAATACGTGGACACAGTTCTTTCATTTATGCTGAATATTCACCCTGTACTTTGCTCTGCTTGCTGAAATTAACAAGACAAATCAGTCGAATGGAAAAAAATAAATAAATCGTGTTTCATGCTCAAAGCCATGAAATGTTTTTTATTCACAAATCTCAATGTCACTCACCTCGTATAAAAAAGATGCAGTTTAATGCAGCAATAACCGCATGATCCAGTGTGAGCCTAGGAAGAGATGCGCTGGAGGCCAGAAAGCGCCATCCGTACGGTTCTATTTTACGGACACTCCGGTACAAATTCACAGCCAAGAGTGCAAATTTGAAGATGAGAAGCAAACACCACGCAGTTAAAATGACCTTAAAATAGTCAAAATGCTCTCAACAAGTGGCAAGCAAGGAGACAGAGAAAATGTTTTGCTGGCAGGGATCTGATCAAAGTTGGCTATAACTAAGTTTGATAAAGAGCGATGCTGGTGAGGTTTGTGGAATGTGATGTTGTTAGGCCCTGAGATAAAAGGTATCACTAATCGAATCGGCTCGGCTGCGTGGCCAAACTGAATGCGCAAAAGACGACGCTTAATGAAGTGTGATGGAGGGAGAACTGGAGGGGTTTTGTGCTTGAATGCACCATCCTGGATTGGTAAAGTGCAGGCATTCAGTAACATGCAAATAACAAGTCATTTCAACATTTTTTAAAATTTGCCCCCAAACGTTCAAACTGAGGCCCTTGTCGATGGGGCATGTAGGGCTGGGCCACTAAAGACTCTTAACATTTTGCATTCCTCTTTTTCTGAAAGGGCCTATTATGTTCTCAGTTGCGGAAATCCAGTTATCCATCACATGAGAACAATGTGTCATTGATTAGTCCTTATAACCAAGTAAGTCACGAGATCTGCTTTAAAATAAGTGTGTTGTGTGCATGAAAAGGCACTGCGGCAATAAATAGAGTATTACTAGCAAGAGCCGTACTATAGCCGCACATTACTGTAAAAAAACTGGAGCGTTATATTTTCTGGTAATGCACAGACTGCCCTTTTCCCTAAACCCTTTACCATGTCGCAATAATAAGGCTTCACAAAGGCAGAAAAACACATGATGCTGTGACATCTTGTGCTACAGTTTGAGTACATTAAGCCCGAGATAATAAGAAGCATAATGGCAGCAAAGCCTTAGCCATGAAGCAGCCATTTTTATAGGTTTACTGTAGTGGCAGCACCAGGAGGATTCTGCGCTCACTCTCTCTATATATACAGCTCAGTCTCCATCTGTGTCCTATTTGTTTGTTTGTTTGTTTGTTTTGTTTTATTGTTGATTCTTTGTCTATTCTTCATGCACAGCTTTGTTTTTCAAGCCCTAGACTAAATCTGACACATAGATACTTCTCAGCCTAACACACACCAGGGAGGGAGTGACGGAAGGTGGTACTACAGGAAGAACCAGGACAGGGATGAATAAGAAATTATACATGACACTCATAACGTGACACATTACTGATTTAAGGGTAATAAAGTCTGGTAATATATATTTTGTCATTTTTCTCTCATCCACCTTTCCCCTGGACTACATTGCTCTCTGTGGCATCTGTCTGTTTTACAGCGCTAACAATGTAATAAATGGAGCCACTTTAAGGGTAATATAGTTTGGTAATATACAAATATAATGTGTAATTACTACTAATATTTCCACTGTTTGGCTGGATGAAGCTGGGTAATTCAGCCAAGTATTGGCATAAATCCAAATATGGAGTTACAAGCAGAGCCATCACAATGCTACCCTGTTTTCTCAAACAGGTATAAAGTGCAGAAAACACATAATCACAGTGAGGGTCCCAGGGATGCGAGGAGTTCAGGAAGATGCAATGAACACAGTGGAGGCCCACCGACCTTCTTGTGTCCACCCTACACACTTCAATTCAGGTTCAGGTTTGTGTCTGTAGAAATATCTACGAAATAACCAGCTCAGAAGGCCATTCTCAGTTGTCTCTGTATTATATTTGACTTAAGCAAAGGACCACTTTGAACAAAAAAAAAATCCGTTCTTGCAGCTATATATGTTGGGGGTATATTGCTGCCTCCCAGGCAGGATATAGGTGTGCTTCTGAACAGGAGGACACATGGGTGGACTGACTGTGCAAAGACAACATGGATTAAAGAAAGCATCCAAGTGTTACTAATATTTTTTTTTACTTGAAAGTTCATGTGAGAAAGAATGTGAAGCTTATGGTCTTTCTTCAAATATTTTATTGAGAAAATAGCTGCTTGTAATTTAAGCGGGATAATAATGAACTGCATTAGGTCTCGACTCATGTTTTGCTTGGCCCCTCGTACTGTATGTACAGCTTAAAATTCACATACACCAGGTTGATTTTATCAAAAGCCAGGATTAGGATTAAACCCTGAGAACAGGCAGCAGTATTTTAAGAAATGTTTGATCCACAGTGATGTCAATGAATGTGTTTCACGTGAAAAGCGCTGGTTGTGTTAGACGGGCAGCATGTGGGACTATGTTCAGTGTAAAACCCTCTGAGTAGACGCCAGTTCCATACACCATGGGTTATGCAGGCTTTGGTGAAGTACATGGTATTTGGTGGTGAACAACACAACCCCCTAGAATATCCTTACTTATTAATTTGACAGTTTAAATTAAAATACACATAAAATGAATCTATGTAACACCAGTGAAACCACATATTTCAACTGTATTTAAAAAGTTCTTTATTACCTGAGTCAATTGCTTCTATTAATCCTATTATATTAATATTATATTAATCATATGCATTAATTTTATTCTTAACTGGCATCTCATAAACATCAGACACATTGTATTCTCTTATGTGCACTTTATGATTCTATGATTAAAACAGAAGCAATTTTTTCTTACTGATTAAATGCATTTCAATTGAATATATAAAATGTTGGGATGCCATTTATTTATTGCAATCCTCAGAAAATAGCATATTGCAAACATATTTCATGCCGAACATAAGAGATATGCGGTAAGACAATCTTATTTTTAAGGAATGCTGCAGAAATGAATGTCTATCGCATGCAGCCCAAAATGAACAATAGAATGCTAGAAGGTTTTTATTATGATTTCATTTATCTGTAGACAGTGCTGCTTCTGTTCCCCCGTGACTTGAGTTTGGTGATGACTATTTCCATGATGAATAACACCAATATCATCAAAGGGATTAACAGGATGGATAAAGACTCTGGCAGTTATAGAAAATCGGCGACACAATTACTTTATGTAGGTGGCTTGACCCCCTACCTCCCGTTTTCACATTAGTTAATAAACACAACTGTTATCATGGACATTCCTTTGTGTGTTCACTGGCAACTGCAACAGGTAATTATTTTGATGAAAATGGCTATGGTTCCAAGACAGACTTTGAAACTTACAGACACACTGGGGATGAACTGTGTTTTTCACATATCTAGTTGTCACTGAAAACTTGTTGTGTCATAAAATCAATGCATTTACTGAGCGATATTTTATGTGGCATTATTAGATAAAGAGTTTGGTTAAAACAGCTTAAGTCATACAATTTATGGAAAAAAGTAACGTTCACAAAATTGCAGATGTATATTGTAAATTTTACATTTTAGAAATGTTATACTTTGCATTAAAAAAGTTCTTACTGTACTAAATTTTAATTGTTGTAAAATGATTATTATTTTAATTATTACTGATAAGTAACATTTTCGTGTGTTTTTATAAATATTTTTTATATATAAAATGTGTTTTTTTAAATGTGTTCATGTCTGTATACGTGTCTATATATAAATATATATAAACAAAGAATTTGTTTCGTGTTTTGCGGTTTCTCTTTATTCAGCGTCCAGTTCTTGGTCAAAAGGAACATTTTTCAGACAATGGTAGCTATTTGCCAAGAAGCAAAGCTCTGTTCTTGTATTTGCTGAAATTCCAAAGTAAAATTTCCTACACATTTTCACACATAATGTTCACACAGAGATACACCTACATGGACTAAGGTAAGTGTGCATAAAATAAATAAGTCCCGCTAGTTATGCATGTGTGTGAAATGTGAAATGTACATTTGTTAGTTGAATGTTCTGAAGAAAAGCATCTGCTGCATGAATAAATGTGAATGTGTTTGTGGTCACTCTTAGCAGGACCTTAGCAGTCCTTTCATTATTTTTAAAGTGTATAAATGCAGAAAGGAAGCAGTAAATGCTGCCCCCCCCCAGTACTCAGCGCAGGGAAGCAGTTCTTTGCACCTTTGCTCATTCCATTGCTCAGTCACATGCTGTCCACAAGCTTCCTGAGCTCCAAGCTGTGCACATGGCCGTACTCTTATGCAGCCCTCTCTAAAAATGGTCAAACTGTACAGTTAGTTAGCAACAGTGGCTGCTATGAAAGTTCTGAGTTCAGGGTGACCAATGATAGTTAACACCACCATTTGAATTATTTCCCATTAACGTAATAATAGAAAGACCCGCAATAGTGTAAGGTATGTAGTGCTCCTCCTAAACAACTCATATTCATTCACTTCTTCATAGCTTTGACCAGGGTCAGTCTGGGTTACATCTAAACTGTCATGTTTGTGTTATATTTGTGTAATGTGGCCCAAAATACAGCCACGCATGGAGCACCATTCAACTGAAAGCATAAAGAATACCCAAGGATTACAAGAGAACTGTTTTTCATTCACAAACACTAAAATAAGAACTGCACTTTCCAGAACTTCAGTTTTGGGACCTCTAAATGGCACAGCCTAGACTATATATTATCTCAGGATAAATTTCCTTCACCCTTCAAACAGGGTATAACACACTAGTACAAGTACAACAGAATGTCTCTTAATCTCCTTTTAATCTGACACATTACAAAATGAAGAGGATATAGAGCTGGCTTACTGCAAAATTTAAACAAAAATGTTGTAATAATTATTAAATGCAATACTTCATAGTGATTAAGTCTAAAAAAATGACAAAACATTGCGTCATAATGCTTCTGACCTTATTAACAATTTTTCATCACTGGAAGGAAGAAATATTGTGTCCACTAACAATTTAGAATAAGATTATAAATACTTCTGCAGTATTTTTCATGTTATTGAGTGAAACCTCAGCGAAGGAAGTGTGGGCCTGACTTCCACCTTTAAGGAAATGTCACAAATCTTGATAGAGTGAACATACAAAACAGTTTATGAAGATGATAGTTTCAGTCTTTACAAAAAAATTACTGTATTGTCATTATTATTGTGTTGATCAGTTGACTTAATCCATTTTAATAATCTGACACATCTTTACCTACAGTAGTATAACATTGCTTAGTGTACATTTTTCTCTAAAGCCTTTTGCAGGTTTTACCTATTTATGTAAATGCAAATGTTACAGGACACAGCTATAGAATAGCACAACTCTGCAGCTTGAACCTCAGACTGTAAGGTTACGACTCTGTATGTTCAGTCTATTTATGTCTGCTTCCGTATGCCAGCTAAGCTTCTAGCGCAACTTCCCAGTTCATGCTTAAAAAGTCTTTCTTCGCCAAGATTTGGGCCTTCTACGTACAAATCTTGCATTTCAAAACTAAAAACTTGTCCAGCGCACTAACACACCAAAAGGAACAATGGTATTAATGTTATGTTCAAGCCTTTAGGTTTAAATTTTGCCACACAAATTTGTTTACGATGCCACTGGAGAAAAACAATCATTTCTAACTGCAGTTTTGTCTAAACTGGTACCAAGAAGGTGAATGGAAAACATACTAAGTCTTAACTGCATAGTCTTTCTTGTGTCATCATTAAATATGGAAGACAAATCCTCACAAGGGCTACTTACTATTTCTTTCATCAGTAATGAACAATTTCTCCAAAGCAACTCACTTTTTTTGGATATACATATGGGACCTGACCACTTTTTAATGCTGCCCATCAAAACATTAAGATTCACCCTCTGCTGTTTGCCTGTGGCTGGTTGGTGTGCTGTATCTCCACAGGGAACTGGTGAAACCAGGGAACCTTTCTAAAGCCCCAGTGCAAAGAAACGGTCCGCAGCCTGGTGTCAGACACACCCGTGTGAATGACCGGACTGCCCTGGCAGCACAGCCCCAGTGAGTCCAGCTCCAGGGGAAGCCTCCCATGTCTGACTTACCTTCTGTGACCCGGAGGTAGTGCGCTTGATGGAGGGCCGTTTAAAGGAGTCGCTTTGTTTGATTCCTCCTAGCCCCCTACCCTCCATGGGAGACCGTCTTTTCTGTAGCAGATGGCCACAATGCACCTACATAACCATGGATCCACTGTGGTGAGGGTTCAAGGAGGAACCTCCAGAAGCCAAATTGGAAACAGAAGAAAAAATGTTAGAAGAAAAGAGAAGAACCCCACTCCCCTCAAAAAGAGATAGAAGTCAGGAGCCAGGCTGTCCTGCTCTTACTGTCTGTGGTTGGCTCTGGACTGACAAGATAGAGGGACAGCAGCTCAACAATGTGCTTCACACATAGACCCCCTTTCCTCTCCATTGCCCTCTATAATCAGGCTTAATGCACCCGGCTCCTGAGAGCTCTGCCTTTTAATGGATGGAGATTTAATAAATGGTGATTGAAGGTAAATCTACTTTAGTGCGCTATGGCCTGAAAAAGGTTTTAAAGCGTATAAAGTAAAGGGATAGCAAGAAGGAGAGGGTCCCTATTGTACTTACTGAAGGGGGCACGGCGATGGAACCAGAGAAGGAGACAAATGAGTAGCAGTGTTTCAGCTTGACTCACAGCATCACAGTCTCCGTCTTATCCTCTCATAGACACAGAGCCATGATATGGTGACGCTTCCTCTGGCTGTCTGGGTCAAGTTCAAAACTATGCTTATAGCCTAAAAGACCATCAGTGGTTCTGTTCCCTGATACCTGCAGGACCTGATCATTCCCTCCACCTCAGTCAGACTGTTAAGCTCCTTCACCTCTGGCTGCTCACTGGTCCCACATGCAAAGGATCCAAAATCAAAAGGCCCAAGGTCCTCAGTTCTGGCTCCAGTGCAGTGGAATGTGCTCCCCCTTTCACTCAGAACTGCTCAGTCCTTCTCGACATTCAAGAAGGGTCATACGACACATCTCTTGCAGGCCCACTTCTCTCCTGATCTTCTGTCTGCTCCACACACCTTCATTGCATTATGTTATTAAAGAGTATGACCTATATGCAGCCGCTGGCGTAATGTGCGCCAGGAAAAATACTGGACTAAGTCACTGTACTTCAAGAGCCAAGTATCTGTGCACCTGTATCTCTTTATCAGTTTAAAAAATGGTAATTTTCTCTGAGTTCTACATCACTTTGGAGAAAAAGTGCCTGCTTAATGAATAAACGTAAATGTCAGAGACAAGAATTCAAAGTGAAATTGAGAAATAAACAAATAATACTATATTGAATTACAGAAACGGGGTCCAGTTACAAACTCTAAGCAGTTTTAGAGTTTCTTTGGATTTGTTTGACACTCATAATTTGCAGGCGTAGAAGTACTGGCTCATGCAAGGCGGGGATGCAGGCACACAGGGTGCTTTCAGCGTCAAACTGTTACTTATCTACGTGTGCACAAGAATAACAGAACATTATGAAAGAAGATATACATATATAAAAACATTTGGCAGAGTAATACACAGATAATAAAAAAGATAATAATGGTATAGTAATAATAATGGTAATGCACATTTGTATCCATTATGTTAAACTGCACAGTTGTTTATCTGAACAGTAAACAAGATAAACTAAGGTGCAATGCTCTGCAAAGAGATTTTTTTAGTGATTCATATTATTTGGTCCCTGTGGTGTGAAAAAATATACATGTAATATATAGGCACAGCTCATGTGCTGCACAGTAATGGTCCAGAAATCTACACTCTGTATTAAAGTATTAACAAACGCATGGACATCTGAAACTATATAGTTTGCCATTTGCCATGAAATGCACTTTACAGTTTTTTGTTGTTTTACAGTTTTTTGTTGTAATACAAATTAATGTTACATGTTTTCAGCAAATTTAAGCTGACATTGAATGTAAATTAGTAAAAATTCTGACTGAAAAATCCATTGTACAAATCCAGCAGCGCCCTCTAACGGTGAAGACTCCATAATGCTGACTAAATTCAGCGAAACGGCCGCTTCGCCTCAATTCATAAAAATATAATAAATGTTTAGTCAGAAATTTAAATAAAAGGCATACATTTCAAATACCATGCCAGAGAAATTATGCTTATGAGAGAACAATGTTCCTCAACTTTCCCTGAAAGTTAGTGTAAACTGTGGACAGGTCAGCCATGTCAGCAAACATTTTACTGGAGAAAAAATTATATTATTTAACATAGCTCAGTTTGTCACCTGCTTATTGTAATTTATTCTTCGACTTTGTTAAAACAGGATGTATTCACTATAGGGAGAGCATTTAAATCATCTTATCGGTAGGAGGAGGATGTGATCCAAAAGTCCTCCTGTGAGGTTATTCTCCACTGAACTCGACTGTTTCTCCTTTGGGGGCTTTAGATAGCAAAAAAATCTGTTGTGATTTCAGCTTGAGTTATTAGACCCCAAGGGGAAAGTGCACCTTTAAAAACAGACCTGTCAACACGGAGGCACTGAGGCAATCGGTTAAACAAAGGCACACAGCCCAACTCCCTTCTCACACAGAAATAAGAGGATCACAGGAAGCTCCTGTAATTCTCTCCGCACAAAGTCAGCGCTTCTCCGGACCCCAAGCCCACACTCATTCCACAGCAACGGGGTACTTAGACAGCGTTGCAAGAGTAAGCTCCATCTGGTCCCCCGGGTTTATAGGGCACCTTTGAGATGGTTCCTTTGGGAACTAAAAGCCAGCGGTCTTGACACAGGAAAGTCTGGGCCAGGAAGAAGCTGAGCAGGAAAGAGACTTCTGGCCAGTCAGAGCGAGACACAGCTACTCCTAAACTCATCAAAACCCCACTGCAAAGCACATTTCTTTACAGATGGTTTTGCTTCCTTGTGTGACTTCTGAAGGCCATACGTGCACCTAGAGCTGCGCATCCAAATCGCACGGGTTCTCACGTTTGTGGATGGCACATGATTAAGCAGGGTCATGTGTGGACACTTCTCAAAAACATTTTTGCAATACTTATCTGGGTGTTTACTGTTATCTCCTTGGCAACTGGTTTCATTGCCAAGATTGAGGAACTCACATGGTTCTTCTTACGCTTGAATCTGTCATGACGGTACCTTCCGAGCTTTAGTTCTCCTTCTGCACTTCGTAAACTTGCCACACGTGCTGCACCACCCACCACACCAGTGCTCACAGAAGGAAGAAGCCACAGTGGCTGGTGGATGTATCTTTGGTTATTCATTTCATGAACATTTTGTCCAAGAGACACTGCTAGACAGACTACAGTACACATCCTGCAATTTTTCATTCATCTACACCTTAAGAGTGCTTAAATAGGACCATTTTGCATGAAGCATATACAACACATGTCTTTGGACGGTGGGAGGAAACAAGAGCATCCAGAGGAAACCAAAGATGCAAACTCCTCACAGACTGAACAGGGATTAAATCCATATCCGACTGCACCATCCAGGCCCTGTGATGCAGCAGGACACTGTTGCCCATCTACCAGGCACATAATGCACCATACATATAAAATACATATGAAATTAAACGGATATCAGAAAATGGCTGCTCTGTATTCGGTGTGTTTTTGGGCTGTTTTCCTATCTTTCGGATGAGTGGCAGGTCCTATCAGAGACACAATTTTGAAATCAGAATCATTCTTGAGAGCTGATGAATCAAAAGTACAAAATACAAAACATGCTCAGTGCAAAAAAGGAGGGAAAAAATGGTGCAACAGGCGCTAGGGCCTCCAAAAAAGAAAACAGATGAACATAAGGTTTGTTATATGCATTTATTGCAAAAGAAATAGCACAATATGTATGCATTTCAAGCCTTCATCAGCATGTAAAGACAATTGTAAAACATTTAAATAAATAACAAATGTATTGGCTCATTTAACACATCACCTGTTGGACAAGCTCACCAATTCAACAGGGGTGAAAAAGCAGTTATTACATTAATGAGCCAGTATGTTTGGTATTTATTTATGTCTTCGGCAGTTGTCTTTATGTGCCGATGAAAGCACGAGGCCTAAAGGAATCGTTGTTGAGTTATTTCTTCCACGAAAAATGAAACAGCAATTACTGAACAATGTCCTGTTTCATTTGCTAAGTTGGAAATAGGTTTCTGGAACTCTGTGCAAACATGTGTGTTTTCCAGGTGTGTATTAATGCTCTCCAGCTATCAGCTTACAAAATACACCCACATTTAAAACTCCTGGATGATGAGTGTTAAGTCCTTGTGATCAGACTCACTACTCACTCCAGTATTGAATTTATCTCTCTATACTTTAGCTCTCCTGACTGCAGCCCATGTAGTGAGTAACCAGGGTTTTGCAGTTTTATTATTAAAATTAGTATTATAGGTAAACCGCATTTTGTGCACTTAATTCGTCCCTAAAAATGCAAATCGAAAATTGCGTATATCAGGATTTTTCTGTGTTATTTTATTTTAAATGGGGGTGAAAATGCGCTCCTAGCCCATCAGAAAACACCAGACCAACTTTGTCAAATGTCACCGAAATGCTGAAAAACACCTTGAAGCACATGCAGGAACCTGCCGCGCTACACACACAGGCCATTTTGCGGGATTATACTTTATTTATGAGATTAAAACGGAGACACTGCACAAACACTTCAAAGCCAACACAAAACATGAAGCTGTAAGGAACTTGGCAAAGCATGTCCCTTATAGTTTGCCATACTCCACAGTTCTACGACACAGGACTGAGATACTCGCACTGCATGTGAATTTCTTGATTTCTTGTAGAAGAATATCTGGTGCTGGGTTATGGCTCTGTCCTAGTGTGGCATCTCTTGCACAATATTAGCTGCATTATAGTGAAATTACACATAATGTGGTTTACCTGCATTTACTTTGGTGACAGTATCAGTAATATAGATGAAAATGTAACATCCATTTTAAGATTATTAAAGGTGTGCCTTTTGTGGCTAGCATCATTTTATAATATGCAACTCTGCTTGTTATAAAATGGAATAGTGGTGGTTAATGTACTACATTTTTGTATCGAAACTGTAACCTTCAACTTTTGGAAAGAAAGCATTATCCAAGCATACTGAAGTTTAAATAACTGTATTATGCTTTTATTTCCTTTGTCTAACAGTTATCTTACATGACATTTAAAGGTGTTTTTTTCTGCATAAACACAATTAAAATCTTCATTTATGAATTTTAAGTTCTCAAGAACAAGCGTCTTTCTGCCTTGCCGTATACAGTATGAAATTACTACAGCAAACATTACACAGCATTCACTTTGGCTGTGTATGAAACTGTTTCATGGGTAGTGCAGTAGACTCACCCGTGGAGAAAAGGCAGAAAAAAGTCGCATTCTAATCCCTAAAAAATAGGGACGATTCAATTTTCCTCAGGGTTTGGAGGCCGACGCCACACATCTGACCACCACTAGGGGGTGCTCACTCAGTCCTGTTGCTCCCTTTGGCTGCAATATGGAAAAACATGGCCTGACAACAGGGTGTGTGTTTCTTCCCTCTTCTGTTATACATTCGCATAACTTGAAATTCAGGACTTAATGAGAAAACAACCCATCCTATCTAAATGACATCGGTATTTTGTCGTCATTTCTCTGGAAGCGTCTGTTTATCAAGATCAGCTCAAGTGGATATACAACTGGTCTGGCTGAAACTAAGAGGAACTGTGCGGTAGTCTGTGATGGATGTGCAGCAGGGGACTGTTTTTGGGCTCAGAGTAGTGTGCTGAGGGTCTCATTTGAGCCCCACAGGACCCCCCCCCCTTCTCTGTCAGTGACAGAGCTTTGTCAGCAGGGGGTCCCAATCTAGGCTCGCGATGAGCTGTCAGTCTCCCCCCGGCAGAACAAGCCTCGGATCGCAGGCCTCGCTTTCGGCTGGGCATCATCTTTAGCCCAAACACACAACAACATATATGTTATGTACAGTGTGCAACACACACAGACACGCTGCAAACTTTGTACATTTACCATTTAGCATTTAACATCCAGAGGGACAGCAGTCACCCCAGCCACAAACTATTCTCCTTGCTCACATCCGGAAGACGCTTTAGAAGTGTTTGGACAAGGACGAAAAGGTTCCGGGACAGTTTTTTCCCCCCACACCATAAGACTGTTAAACCACTGACCCCTCTCTGGGCAGTGGGAGCAGTCGATCGGGGTCTGTCTGTCTGTCTGTATGCCTGTCCCCTCCATTGTGTAAACCCGTCTGTTTCACACCCATTTCTGGAACTTATTGTTGTTGTAGGTTTGGTCTGTTGTTGTAGGTTTGGTTGCTGTGTGCTGTTGATTTGGCTGCTGTGTCTTCTCCCCCTCACCCCCGCCACTCACCAATGTATATCTTTTTTTCTCACATACCTATTCCTATTTATTTACCATTTATTTACTCTCTTTATTTATTATTATTTATTTGTTCTCCTTTTCCAATTATAGTACTTATTTAATCTATCCTGTACCTTATTTATTTATACTTTTACATATTTATGGCCATATTTGTATTACTGAGGATGCCCGGAAACAAAACTTTTCATGGTGACAACACTGCTATGCTGTGTTGTTCACCCATGACAAATAAACCTTGACTATCTACTTGCAAAACTGAGGTGTGTTATACACTGGTGTTTGGTGCCTAATCACTCGCAAATGTTTTCAGCTTATGACCCTCACCATAATTTAAACCTTTGAAAACAGGAAAGAGCAGCTGGTTAACAGTTTAAAATCAAAATTAATTCCACATGTTACCCTGTCGGTTATAGGTTGAGGGAAAATTTAAAGCATTTAAAGGGGCATTTGAAAGATATAACAGCCCAGCCACTTAAACAGCATGTTCGCGTTTTAAAAATGAAAAGTGACTGAAATGAAGCATTAAAACCCAATTATCTGAGTGCTACACAAACTGTATTCTCCAAGGATAATGGCCAATTAAATTTTAATTGAAAACATGCTGTCATGTTATTTTTTTCCTTCGCAAAAAAAAAAAAAATTAAAAAATTAAAAAAAAAAAATCTCACTGGGCCTTTATAGTGACTTGTTGCACTTCTCCTCGCCTCATAATCGAGCTTGCCTTTGCGCGAATGCCGAAGTCCTGCGTGAAGCGCGTATCGCTCGTCCAAGGTGTGTCGGTGTACCTAAATAATGAAAGAGCCCAATGTCCAACCTGCCAGCAAATGTTGTGGCTGTGTTGCCATGGAGACCAATTAAAGCCACACTGGGTAAGGGTGACCGTGTATCAGTCCCAGGTGTAAGTAATACCCATACAACTGGATCCCGATAACCCTTTTCGCACCCCGACTCTCGGTTTCTCCTGCACATTGGCCTAAATGCGGAAGGCAGCTCGCACGCGGCGTGAACGCGGGACTTGTCAGGACATGTGCGGCCGCCGGGCCCGCGCGTGTTTCCAGGGAAGACGGCGGCTCACCGCCGAAGTCTCGTGTTCGGTGAGGGTGGATGGGGAGGGATAGATGTGTTTTCTGTGTAGCTGCTTTAAGCTACATGTCTGGAATTAGACACTCCAGGAAGTTGAGACCTTGTTTGTCAGAAACCGTGCAGTGGAACATATGGAACCGCACAGTCCTTATCTAAACGATTACACTTGGGTACAGTATATATTGTAAAAACAGAGACTGAGATAAAAAGCAGGCCTTCGCTAGAAATCGGGCCGTGGCCGCATGCGTACCCCAGGATCAACACCATGCAGGTCCAGGTGGAGTAATGGTGTAATGGGTGCGCTTTACTGCAACATCTGTACGTAAACCTACATTTCTGCACCACCAAAAAGGAACTGTGCCGTGCGTACGACAAGGCCGGCTGTGTGTCTTCAACAACCTTACGCCTCTACTTGCTTTGTTGTTAATGATCTTTATTTTTAGTGCGCTGTCGTGTCTGGAAACATCACATCTGCTGTTGGGCTAATAGAGTCACCCTGCGTGTCCCAGTGTAAAACGCTTCCTCTGCAGTTCGTTGCGCTGCACATCGGAGCGGTGGAACAGGTGCGTGCGTAAACAGAGAGCGCTGCCGCGGTGGCCGGACCGAAGCAAGGGGACGACACGGGTGAGACCGCGCGCTAATGATGCCCGCCGAGAATGCCTGCCCCGTTGCTTCCCCTGGGACGCGCTGTGACCAAGCAGCACAACTACATACACATGCCTTGGAGAATTGCTGCTGTCTGCTGTGTTTTTCTCAAAGGGCAAACTGCGAGTACACCACTATTTACAAAGCAGTTCAAGAACAATGGAAACTGCTACGCTTTAGCTTCTGTCGGACCAGTCGGATCAGGGTGCGCTACTGGATTAGCAGAGCTGGTGTTGGAATGCGAGCGCTGCAAAGCATGACTTTCTTGTAGTCAGACGTGGGGTTCGATCTAAGTCGACGGCGTACACAAGACGATGGCGCCTGGTATACAGAACGGACGTAGGACTGAGCAGCAGGTGGGTAGAGCTGCTGCTTTGCATTCAGGTGGAGGTGTCGTCCGCCCACGCTGCGGGGTAATCGCTATATGCTGCTTTGGAG
Organism: Heterotis niloticus; assembly: GCA_018136845.1. NCBI lineage: Eukaryota > Metazoa > Chordata > Actinopteri > Osteoglossiformes > Osteoglossidae > Heterotis > Heterotis niloticus. The sequence continues at coordinate 16,330,696 of CM030904.1, read as the reverse complement.
AAAAATGTCCGCTAAAGGACACAGGTTCAGATCCCCCTCCGCATGCTATAGTACAAGCCAGGTACTTGACCTGAAGGGATACGGATAAATAACCCTGCCATACGAATGGGTAAACCATTAAGTCAGTTTGGAAGGAATTACCAGCTAAATAAGGCAATTTTCTTGCAGCCAAACAAAAGTCCTTTTCATAGTGAATTTGACATTTTAGTGTCAGTTTCTCCCGGTGTTCAAAGTTGACGCCGAAAGCCTGCCGCATGTGTACGATCCCTGACCTCCTCCAGTGTTGTCACGGTGAAACTGCCACGGTGGAGGTGGGGAGGTGGGGCGGCCAGATCTCACGCGGCACACTGCTGCACGCCTGAGCGAGGGGGCTGGGCCCACCGCTCTAATCGCCCCGGCCAGTCCCCTGCACCCCCAGGGCCTCATGCCGCACAGTCATCTGCCGCAGGGGATTGATTGTCTTGCACAGAGTACAGCAGTTTCTTGGAAAGCTGTGGCCTGGGAAACAGCGTTCCTCGAATCACCAGGAGAAAAACAAAAGGTGAACGTTTTCTAGCAGAGCGGTTGCAGTTGCTTCAGTGCCGGCCATTAACCTCTCCCTTCGGCAAATACACCTACAAACACGGTTAACGTGTTGAAGAGGGCAGGACCCAGACTCTCCTGGGCCACCGGGTGGGGTGGGCTGGGTTGGGTTGGGAGTGGGCTTCCGAGGCGCTACGGTTAGATGTGGTAATAGAGGTTTAGGAGTGATTTTCTTGTTGCTTCCAGTCTTGAAGTAATGTGCACCACATGTCATTACAGAGCGGTGCAGTACAGGGGATTTTTTGTCCCTGTTAAACCGACCCCCCCCCCCCCATTCCGCTCTGGATTTACAGGTTATTTGATTAATATAACGTGAATTAGCTTTTCATCTTGGTAGGGAAAGGTGGAAAAAAAATGCCCCACCAACCAAAACATTTTGAAGCATTTCAGATTATATGAAATATTTCATGCATGCATCACATTTTATCCCGACCGAAAAATTAGGTGAAAAAAAGCTGAGGGACTTTGCAGTGAAAGGGTTCTTTGGAAATACTGTACCCCCTTCAGTGGATCAGCTGTGCAAACTTCCACAATCAGACTGGTGAGTCTGTGTCTCAAAATCATGTGTGGCCCCTGAAATACTCGAAAATATTTTTTTCCCCCTTTATATTTTTCTTGTGGCCAAGAATTTAATATGGAATGCTAGTTTATACACAAAAATAATAATAATAATCCCAGAAAAGTTGCTTTAATGTACAAATGTGCTACTGTTTTTTTTATTTTTACTGAAGAATATATCCCACTGTCCCCCCAGGCACAGTGTTTTTGTGCACATGCTGCGTATCTGAACAATGCTGACAGCACTTTACAACCCCTGCTTAGCATGATGAGCATTTAAAGCAGAGAGCCACCCTTGGGATCAACATCACAGATACCGAAAAGGGCCGTGAGCGCTTCATTTTTGTGTTGCTGATGATCAGCAGCAGCTTCCACGGGTTATTTCCCCACCTTAGTTAACCAAGCAAAGTTCTACTTCTCCACAACATTTATTGATTTAAAAATTCAACAACATTTATTTTTGTATAGCACTTTTCATACAGTGGTCTGTAGCTCAAAGTGCTTTACAAGGTTAATGAGACAACAATGAGAAACGAAACAGTACACAAGAATAAACAGAGAATGATAAATAGGAATAATGAAAGATGTCAGCCTGTAATGGAAGTTGTACAGATGTGATGAGGTTGTGCAGATAAGTAAATAGGGTCTAAAGGCCGGGAGGACAGAAAAAAAAAAAAAAAACTCCAGGTAGAATGGAGAGAAAAACAAAATCTGCAGGGGTTCCAAGGCCAAAAGATCCTTTTCCAAGGCAAAAATTCAAGCATTCAGAATCCAATTGCAGTGCTGTTTACATGCTACCAGCTACCATCTGCCAGCATTTTTTAAATCTAAAACTAACAATGCTTTAAATGCAAAAGTTTTAAAAGGTCAGCTGCATTTAAAATTTTCTAATAATAATTTCTTGGATGTACTGCAATTGTTTGTACTGGATGGGTAGATGCATGGATGGATGGATGGATGGATGGGCATAGCCTACAGTTAAAAGTAATTTTAATTTGTTATAAATAATGCAATTTGTTAGATATTATCTTTTATCAGTGTTTTCTGGAAAAGTGGTAAGTGTTCTTACTGCATGTCTGATGGTAAGTAGAAGCTGTTTTAAAATAATAAATGTTCCTGTAACTGTAGAAAGTGGATAGATGGGAAGAGCTCATAAAAGCTGTGGAGCTCTGTCACTGTTCTGACTCTTTTGCTTGAATTTTGTGGTAATTCAGTGGGCTATGTAGGACTGGCGGCATGTAAGGGTGGTGCTGTAGTGCCAGTTGTTTTTCACATGATCCACAATCCTGACTCATGAGATATGCGGAGATTAGTAGGCCATAGAGATTTTTAAAAAAATGCAGAGACACGCATGACCTTCTGACTCTCATCAGAATAGTCAGAAACTCCTTCTTTCATGTTCCACTCATTCTCAGAAACCATTGGAATATTTAACCTGCATCTAAACATCTAATGCCACTATACTCTGTTATTACTGCTAAAGCTGCTAGTAATACAACAGCACAGTAGCACCAAGACTATTTTATTATTTATAATAAACTTTGCCAAATTCCTTTATTATTTATAACTATTTAGCATATTGTGTTCCATGCAGTAATTTTCATAATAAAATAAATTAGGGAAAGGTTTGCTTTGAAAAACAGGGTGAAAAAAAATACATTTTCATCATATGAAGAGTGAGAATTCTAGTCAGTTGTGGTTACATAGCAAGTTTTTTCAATCCTATGACATTATCAACATGCCTCTGGCATGTGTTACATTACATACAGGGCTGAGCGTTTTTACCTGTGTGATGCACATTGCCTTTCCGGCAGGTAGAATCATCTTCCAAAGAGTCATGCTTTCTGCTGACGCTGTTGCACAAATGCGCCATTGTTCAAATGATCTACTTCCACAAACCCTTTAGAAAGCCCCATGCGTCCAGTGATTCAGAGGTAAAATGGAATATCCTCTGGGACACTGACCTTGCTAGGTGTTATAGGTGAGTGTGAAACGTCTGTCGTCTTATTTAGCTCTCTATCCACCGCGATACAGGCTGGGAAGGCCCTATAAAGCCATGTCTGACATTCGCACACCCCTAATCTGGTAGATGACAGCTGGTGTGGCTTATAGACAATGCCCTGTTTGTGGAGATACTAATTAGCTTGTATGATGGTTCATATGCAGCTCATGTTATGAGAAGAAAGCAGATGTTAGTGCAAGCGAACTGGTTATGCTTGAGGGGACCTGTTCATATTTGAGAAGACCAAACATGGTCAGATGGTGCTTTAAAGGCAGAGAACACATGGAGCAGTTAATAAGCGCTGTTGCTGTCTATCAAAATGAGGTGAAGTGCAGCTTAAAGAAAACCTCTGTCACTCACGTTCTTTAATAAAACTAAACCGACGATGGTCAAAGCAAAGACAAGAAATGAATTTCATCAGCTTTAGCTAAATAATATTCTAGATCAGAGCTTTGGTCTGACAAAAAGACCATTGCATATTTGCATACATCTTGTGAAGCCATTAAACTATACGATTTAGCTGAGATTCCTCAAGCAATGCCAGACTCGAGTCTATTTCTATAGCATCTGCTTATAAACTAGACGTTTGTTAAGGGAAAACAGCAGGCAATAATTACCTCTTCTTCTAGGAAATGTCTCTCGATTTCTCATGATGAAAACAAATAGAATGCCTCAAACAAGGTTACTTCCCAAATACTCAATACAGGAGTATCACAGACATCGCTGCAAAAATACAGGCCGGTTGGGTACAAATCCCTTTGTAGTTTTTAAGGGGTTAAAAAAATGATGTTGCTAATGTCTAACTATAAGTCTTCTTGTTGTAAGAAACTGCCATGACTACAGGGTTTCATTTGACATTTTAAATTGTGTAATATTTATGATCATTACAAACTGGCATTGCTACTAGTCCTACTCATAAGGATGAAGTAAGATTGGAAGTGTGCCCCCTGCACACTTTCAGGTAAACATATAGTGTTCACACTTGAAGCCTGTGGCCCGATTTCACTTTTTGTCAGCATTTATTTTACTGTAAATGGCTCATCTTGTACAGCAGTGACTACATAATACACAAGCTTTGTCAGAATTCTTCTGGAATTTTCTTTGTGACTCGGCAACTCTTGTCTTATTCTGACAGTCTGCTGCACAACCTGCTGACATTTTTGTATGTGGGACTCCCTTTGTTCTCACATCTGAGATCAGTAACGTTACTGTTTCACAGTTTCTTCCTCTTCCTGTATTTTCCATACAGTCTGATCCCCCCCCCCCCAGTCTTGTGAACTAGCAGAAAACATCCTCAAGGGGTTAATTCCTCATACATAATTGTGGAAGGGCGTGTTTGGGTTTCACTGTAATTTGCATGGAGCCTGTTGTCTGGGGAAGACACGAGACTGGCGCTGCCAAGCCAGAATGAAAGCACCATAGGTCAAACGTGCTGCATGATTGTGCATTTGATAGCCGTGCACAGATGTAATCTAGGCAGGCGAGTAAGAGAACGGGGGCCACTAGGAGACTGGGTCCCACACCCCCTGCAAGCGTGTCCCAGGCAGAGGAACGGGTCCGGATAAGTAGATGAGAGCTGTTCAACGGCTCCATCTTATCTTTAAATAAAAAAAAAAAAAACAAAGGGTGATTTCATTTCACGTCACTAATTCTAAAAAAAAAAGAAACACCTCTAATAGGCAACAATTTCCTTCATTTCCATCATTATTAGGAACCTAGCATTTTCACACTTAACACTTCATTTACAAACTTCAGTTTTTCATTTTAGCCTCAAAATATGCTTACTTTACACTTTACATACAGTAAAGGACAATTGCACTCATATATATATATATATTGCCATGCTGGCCATTTTAGTAGTATTGCTGCTTTTATAAAATATAAGCATGACTCATCCAAATAGTTTTACCTGTCACGCCTCCTAAAATATGAGGAGCAAACTTCCTGTATAGGACTTTCTAGTGCACCTGTAAATAGATATGTGCATCTCAAAACAAAATGAAGAGAAGACAAAGGGGGAGCCAGGCTGAAATAGCAAGTGCTGAGTTTTACTCGATCGTGGTTGTGGTCGCCCGATTAGCTAACACGCAGTTTCAATTCTCTTCATCACACCAGCTAATGGCAGAGGACACCCTGGAAAACAACACATGTTGTTATGCCTGCGATTTGAACCTCCTTTTACAAACATCTTTGCAGCACACAGATAGACGTGCATTGTAAGTCTGTCTGTAAAGTCAGCGTTTTCCAAGGGAAAAGAGCAGCTGAGGACCAGCCCAGCTCAGCCAAAGCCTTGCTGGGAGAAAACCTCACATCCCCACCCATCAGCCAGGCAGCTGAAGCCTGCAATTGAGCAGCTTGCCCACCCTTTCCCTCCCTGCCCCTGGGGCCTTGCCAGACGTTTACTGGGCCTTCAGGTCCCTTCTTGGCGAGCTCACAGCCGGGGAAATGAGCAGGGGAGCGAGGTCAGCATGTGGCTGCTGGGAACAATAGGTCTGCAGCTGATAAACAACATTGCATAAAACCTATGACCTGAAAAGGCAATGGCAAAAATCTTAACTTTCAGTCGAACTGTCAAAAATGTACCAAAAAAAAAAAAAAAAAAGTTGATAATGATAAGATTTAGCAAGACTGGACTTTATGTACTTCCTAACACAGTTAAGATGACTTCTCTTATTTGGCATGACTTCTGAAGCTCAAATGTCTGTTAAGAGTAGAGGACCTCCAGAGTTTGTAGGAACATTATATGAGTCACTAGTTACTTTAAAGCTTCATGGGAGCTTCCAAACCCTGTAGGGAAACGTCCACCTTCACGGTCTGGTTATGCAAAGGTCATCTGCCCCCGTTTTATAACTGCGCCAGCCTGCACCCAAAAGGATTTCTGTCGTTTTCTGCCCAGGATGAAAAGTGCAACAACGCTGCCGTAAAAAGTAGCCCAATGCTGCAGAATACAGTAGCACACGTGGGCAAAACAGTGCATTTTCTCCACTAACCTGAACGTCATACAGCATGCCACACCGAGTAATATTTAACACGGGTTTGAGGTTTGCAGTTAACCAAAACACTGGGTAGTCAACGCCTGGGACAAGCAGCAATGAGGAGAAGCTGTGCTTGCCAAGTTCACGGTGGTTACTATCTAGCGCGAAGGGGAGCGCACGGCTTTACAAGATACGGAAAAGCTCGCGAGGGTGAGCACGCTAACATGGCCGACCTGCGTTCGTGAAAAGTGTGCAGGTAAAAATCGGATCGCGGCGCACATTTTCAAGCTGTTTGTTTGCCTTTGTCTACGTGTGTGTCACTGCGCAATTGTAGCACCATCGCGTGTCTAGCGGAGCGGTCTCGCACAATTTGGTGACGCAAGCGGCACTATTAATATCGCGGGGACGGGATGTTCTCTGTTCAGCTGCGGGGTCATTCGAGGAGAAGCGCTCCACCACCACCCCCCGTCTCTCTCTCTCTCTCTTTTCTCTCTCTCTTTCTCTAACACGCTCGCACGTTACGCTCAGCGAAGGCAAACGCGCGTTCACAGGCGCCCGCCCATCCTTTCCTTCGGGCCGTTTCGCCCCGCCCCTTTCCGCCCCGCCCCCCCCACTGGCGGCGCCGAAGCGCGGGCCCGGGAAGCCTCGCGGCCGGATGGCCCCGCCCACTCATGAACTCAGTGACTTCGCGTGCGCGCCGACCAAAACAGCCCGTAAGAATGCGCTTCCAAAACACGCCGTCTGAGGTGCTTCTACGGCCACTTTTAATGCACTCGTTATTTATTTCATCCTCAAATTTCAACAGGTTGTCTTGCTGAATAGACATGCAAATGCTACGCTTTAAACATATTTTGGACTGTATGGTTAATTCTTTTATTTCAAAGTTGGAAGTGTGTTTTGTAACTTTCATAAAACGTTCTGTGACTTAGTCTTCATTTTTTTCAAATGATCTATGGTTATAATGTGTGTGCCTGTTGTGTGATGGAGAGAAAATGCCATTGCTGAAGAAGAGACTCTTTGTTCCGGTCACCAGCGTGGTGGTCAAGAACGCCAGGCTGCCTGGAGAGGGTGTGTGGTGTGTGTGTGTGTGGGGGGGTAACTTCTCTGAAACACACTCTTGCCAGGTTGAGCGTGTGTGTTTCACACAGCGCAGCTCACACCGCAACCCCCAGGATGGCGTGGAAACCCTGGCCTTCGGATGCCCTCCTTCCCCACGGGCGGGGCGACGCCAGGGTCCCTGTGCCACTGTGCTGCCGCTGTGGGGCTCCCAGTCACAGTCGGCTAATGATACACCCCGCACTTGAAATGTGGTCCGGGCTATAGGGCCCGGCCCGTTGCCAGCGTCTCCGATACCACGGCGAAGGCCTTGGCGGCGGCATCAGTGGCCCTACGAAGACGTGTTTGTGTCTGGGCCATAGCTTTCCAAGTACGAAAACAACCCGCTTACCTGCGAACAATGTGATGGAATATCCTTGAGTCGCCAGCATCCGCCTGCACTTCACATTGCAATTACAGCCAAACAACACTTGGCAAACAACAGCATTCTCACACAGTGATGCGGTATTAGAGAGTATTATACAGTATGGTGCGCTTTAGTGATTTTTTTTTTAATGCGGTTCCAGGGAGGAAACTAAACCACAGCAAGAGCACCGAAAACAGCACAAATTTAACATATTGCATGTGGAAAAGCAATGTTCTCCGTTGTGTACTAGTTGTGTCTTGGTTTGTTTTTGTCTCGAAATAACTTTAACATCTCTGGTTTTGATCGGCGTCTGGATTAAATGGTGCAGCGTGTACTTCGAACGGAATATATCTGCAAAATGTCCTGTTTGTGGGAACTCTAACATAGTCTTTGAGTAAAAACATCTATGTTCGGTAATGATTAACAACTCATGTTAATTAGACCAAAAAATAGATTATTGGCTTAAACCACAAGAAATTATGTAACCGTAGAAACTTTTCAGATGCCAAACAAATGCAGAAGTGTTAATATGTATGTTATAGGCAGTACCAGCTGGTCACCCAGTTTCAGTTTTGTCCAATACAGGGTAATGGACAGCGGGAACAACAAACTGACATGTTTTTATACGATTTTGGTGTAAGCTATTTTCCACTGTTGCGCAACAGCATAACAGCATGATACATACCTCTGCAATTATTGTTTTGTTTTTTATTACTGACCGTCAGAGAGAAACATGACATCAATCTGTATTTATGATCAACCCTGACATACTATGTCGGCGTTCCTATTTCAGAAAAATGTTTTATTAAGTGAAAGAGCTGGAAATCAACTTAACTTTTTTAAAAACTTTTTTCCTGTTGCCCATTTCATTTTTTTCTAACGTTTTCTGTTACATATTGTTGCCAGGAATTTAAATCAGGTAACCTCAGTGTACATTACCACTGCCTGCCTGAAATGTTTTATCTAAAGGCACTCCATGAGAAATGGAAATATGTTCATTGCTGCAATGTCAGTTAATATGTGACTAACATCTATACTTATGACAAACTGTATGTGGGAGTTACGACATTCATTTAGGTGAATAGGGTAGCAGAGTTCTAAAGTCAAAACCACACCTTGGATCACCATTTCATGCTGTACACCGAAAATGAGATTTCTGCAGCTTGTCATGACTGTGTCCAGCATACAGAGCAGCATACATTCTACTTGCATGACAGCTGAAAACAGCCCTTCCTCTGGGATGCTAAATACTGTCAAGAGAAAGAGGCTTACCAGGGGTCATTGGCCCATGTAAAAAAAAACAGCATAAATCCACATCCGGGGCAGTGCTGCTGACTCTCTGTTTTACTGTAAGAAAGGAAGACCTAGCGCAGGGGTTGGCTTGTCCCATTTGTTCTACAAGTCTCCAACTGTACTGTAACAAATTCCCTATCATTCAGTATAACTCAAATACTTCAAATGTACATAATCTAGGGTGGGCACAAAACAAACACTAGCATGCTCTGGTTATTTAGGACTGGAATTGCAGACCCCCTGCATTAGTGTTAAATCTGGCATGCTATAAAACTGGGTATTATATGTCTGGCTAATATGAAAATGTCCCTGTCACCAGGATAGGCAAATGGAGAGCCCTAGATCATGTTTCAAGGCTCAGGGTGCACAGTCCCCAGCAGGCCCCTGTGAGGCCCATCTCACATGAGCTGCACTGGCAGCCATGACCTAAATGGAGACACAGGTCAGGGGGAATGTGTGAAAACAGAAAAACTGCGCGTATTGTTGCTCTTTTTATCTGCATTGTATAGTCAGAACAAAGGCAGTATGCAGTATTTCACTAAGTCACTCAGCTGGAAATAAAGCTTTCCACAAGCTTGGATTAGAGGTTGCGGTCATCCAAATTAAGTCACATGAAGCTTTACATTTCTAAAACCGCATTTAAGCGTGCCATTTTTATCATACATACTGCGTGTGTGCGTATGTAATATACTGTATATGCATATACAAACATAACACATATAGTATGCAACAAACAGTTGTCTGGCAAAACCTTCAGCATTATTAGTATCATAAAATACATTACATCGGCTTACTCTACTTTTCCGACAACTGATAACATTCTTATGGCAAATTCTGCTATTTTGTTCCAGTACAAATCTTAAATAAGGATCTCATTTAGAATGTGTTGCTATGATGGGCCAGTGTAAATTGTCTGTTGTCTGTTTATCTGACCACTTGGTGTAAGTGTGCATGCGTGTGCGTGTGAGTGTGCTGGGGGCGGGAATTGAATTGTGTGAATTGCGCGATGCCTGACTGTACAGCTGGAAAGAGGCCAAGCTAAACCATTTGTAGAAATATATGCAGTTTCAACATGTTTCTTTTTCCCCTTGGTAACACCACTCTATATTTGAATCCAAGACAATTTCATACAGTGCAATATCACCCACAAGGAAATATTAGCCCATGATAAGAAAGAGAGGAGATGACTGTTAAAAGCATGCCAAATTTGTTTCTTGTTATAGTGAGCACTTCATAAACTTGTGCTGGGAGTATGGTGTTGTGCAAGGTGATGCTTCGGCTACATAATTTTTCTTTATTTTGTTCCAGCCTTGCAAATGTTGAACTACATGATTCATTTCAAATTTTTTTACCCCCTGACAGCCCTGCCCTTTTCTTGTTTTAGCCTCTGCCAGTTTTGTTCCTCGTGCTGCGTCAGATAGAAAGCGCAACGTGTGGGAAATGGAGCATTTAGTGCACGCTCCTCTAATTCATGGTCTCCTTTTTACACCTGCAAATCACATGAATCTGCAGGAGAGCTCACTGGAGTCTGTGACCTTCTGTCACTGTCACCCACCTGCCCTGAACGGTCCTCATCCACTGCGCTGCTGAGATGCACCATGTGGAGCACAGGCCTAAGCCAATGGCAAATGCTACATCATTTTCAACCAAACATTGAACAGCTAGAGGACAAACTGTACATTTACAGTCAAGTCACTTGAAAGGGGCATTTGAGCCAATATTGGTTGTGCATAAGACACTATTAGTTCTGAAAAACAACTGAACAGTTTTGATTTGCACTTGGATGATCTGGCACTGGTACACGAAAAATGCAGCAAAAGTAGGACATAAGAGAAAAAACTCACTGCGTTCAAGAATTGTTTGCAATATTGCGATACCATGCGAGTGAGAATCCACCCCACCCATTTCATCATTGTGGTGCAGCTCAGATAAGCAGGAAGGACTTCTTACAGCACCCATGATGGGAAATGAAACGTTTCCTAATTTCGAGTCAAAACATCAAAATCAAACCACAAGAAGTGAAAACAGCAGGTGCTACATTTCTCTCTCTCTTCTCTCTTGATTCCGAGAATCTAGTGAAACAAAACAATAACCGTGTTCAAAACTCACCCTATTAACGGTATCTGTGACATGACTGAAACAGCCGTGTGCATTTTAATATCACATGCATTCTGGACACAACTGGAAAGTCTCTTAATGGATTTTAAAATCTGATTCAACCGTAACAGCTGTATGATTTATCTGAAAGTGTCTAAATTACTGTATTTACATTGTGTGTCAATTTCATTAGTCTTGAAATGGTCAGAGTAATTGTTTCATTTGTGAATTCTGTGTTCTCAAAGAGGCCTCTTCTGGAGTTGCTATTTTCCCTCAGAAAACAAACTTCAGCTACGGCTGCACTGCTGCGGAGAAAAATTACACAGCCGGGCTCACATCACGAACACGCAGTCAGTTAAAGATCATATCCTAATGTCGGCAGAAAATTTGTCAGTTTTTGCCTGTGTGAGGCTGGCGCAACGCTATCTGGTATGGAAGTGCGACACACACTACGTGGATAGCGCTTCATAAAGAATAAGTAAAAAGGTGATAGACTCACACACTGTTTTGAACTAATCCACAAAGAAAGATGCGATGCAGAAGCATTTGCTTTTGTTTTACTAAGTCCACATGAATTCATATATTTGTTGTGCTGTTAATAATTTACACCTAGTAAAAGGTGCGTGTTCTTCCTTCTTAGCCTGCCTGCTCCAAAGTGACTTGGTCCAGTAATGATCACTCTTTTACAGCTGCATCTAACCTCAGGATGGGAAAAACAAAGAAAGACTACTGTTCGGAAGAAATGTAAAAACATAAAGTAATGAACATATGACCTACCCCACCACACCATAATTGTTCATCCAAAAACAAATTCAGCTTCTAGCTTTCGTACTAAATATACTCAGAACCGGAAACTTGAATTTTTATGACTTCCCTTCATCAGATAAAAAATGGGCAAACTTTGCTCCAGAGAGAGCAGTCTGACGTATGTCAGGACCGAGTGTCTTCTCACGGTGATTATGAATGAGATGCAGTGGGTGCAGCAAACAGGAAGGCTAAAAAGGCTTTGCATTTGCAGAACAGACTCACATGTGCAGGAGAATCAAGAGTGGGAGGAACAGTGTGAACATCACACCAAGTCTGCTTCTGAAATCCATAAATCAATTTTCATTGTACCGGTACTAAGTTTTAAAAATTAAACCTAAGCCGTTTGCTATAATGCTAGTGGTACATTTCTCAGTTTTGCATTTTTCCACATTCAAGCTATTTCTTAGTTAAAAATGTGATTGACCTCTATGAAACAAACTTTTACCAAGTGACCAACTTGCCACTGTTGCAAAAGCTGTCTTCTGGTTACTGAGATTCCTGTGCTTGGGAAAAGGAAAGAATGCTTAATTGTGTGAGATGGGGGGGTGGAATAAAGAATTATCCTGTGCATCTAACTGCTACATTATATACAATCGTATAACAGACTAAACTACTAAAGGAGTGTCCTAATGTGTATTGTCACACCTTGCAAAAGTGACGCTATGTTTTAGTTCTAAACAACAGTTCAATTCCAGTTAGATACGAAGCATACAGTTGGACAGCAAACCATCATTCCAAATGCCTGAAGGAGCTGTACCTACAGGATAATAACAGGCAAGTATACTTAATAATGTTGTCATTTAAACCCGGACACTGGGCAGAAATACGCTAGCACAAAGCTAGATTTGAACAACCGTCATTTGGAATCCACTGACTTTCTGTGCGTCATCAATAGGCAATTACACCCTTTGATAAATTGCACAAAGTTTAAGTCTTTTGTGTGGCATTGTTACTGTAATAAAATCACTTCTATGATAACGTTAAAGATATTGTTTAAGAAGAAGTAAACACATGTGTATTCACAACAGTACTGACCTATGGATAGAACATTATTTCATGGTATATTGAGTTATAGTTAATGCACAGCATGCTGGGTAGAGCTTGGTACAGCAGCACGCTGAAACAGTCATGGAGCACACAACAAGTGTCAAGCTATAGACAGAAGAACACAAAGTTCTTGTAAAGAAGCGTGTGGAAAATCAGCAGATGGAGTACTGTGTTTGGCAATATTTAATTTCTACTGTCTGCTTTGTGTGGGTTTTTGGATAAAAACCCAACATGGTGCAGAGATTTGGTATCATTGCGTTCTGAGAATCCCAGTTATGAAACTCTTAATACTGTCAATTTTTGCCAGTCAACACATTTGTACTGGCCTTATAAAACTGAATCATTATTGTTTTCACATCTTTTGACAGATACAATTCACTTTAAGGCCAAAACAAAAGCAGAACAGATAAAACAAAGGAGTAGACATTTTTGAGAGTATTATACTTGGGGTTTGCCTTCTTTCATGAGCATTTCCCAGTCATGGCAGACTTGACGTGTGCTTGGGAAGGCCCTACAAAATCATCCATTCATTTAAAGCGCTTTAAATGAATGGCTTTATAAAACTCCACAGAAGCAAGACATTTTGTTCTCCAGTGCTGGCATCATATGGTTCAGTCTTGAAGGATGGACATCACCTCTCAAACAGACCCATCAACTTGACATGGCAGAACATCGTTGTACGAGAACACGTTTAAACTAGATCATTGTCACCTAGCTGTGAAACGTTAAATGTGACGGTGTGGCTACACGGCTGCGAGACGTGCGCATCTCACGCTTGCATCCCAAGAAGGTTTGCTAAAGATTCCTTTTACTTCAGGGTGTTTGAGTGAAGAACTTAATAAATGAAATAAAAGGTCTGTCTGCATTCAGTCATGTTTATTTTTTGCTGCATTCAATACAGTTTTTGCAGGGATGCCCTCACCTTTTGGCAAGCTGTACAGTTTATACAGTACTCATCAAGTTTTGTTCATAATGGTCTCCCCACAACACCTCAGTAGATGCCACTCATGGGGAGGCGGGGACAGAGCCTTTCGGGAAGAGCGTCATCCAATGAGCGAGCAGGCCAGCCTGGTGACGTAATCGCCATGCTCCGCGCCGACCCGCCCCCAACGTGGATAGAAGCGGCACGAATTCGACAGCGGTCCACTGTCACAGTGCGGGAGAGCAGGCACCAGGCAACCATGGGACCTTTAATTTTATATCCCGCAAACTTTTCCAGCGGCTCGTCATCGACGCGTTTGTAGGAGACTGGGAGGAGATCTCACCGGGCACACTGACATTTTCATTTTCATCGCCCACCAGGATGTTGCTGCTGAAAAGCCGGTGAGGTCGTTGAAGTGAGTTTTCTAATGAGTGACCCAGCTACCTCCGTATCAGGACCACACAAAAGGATCAGCGGGGAACGCGTGCTTACAGCGAGCAGCCGCCTTTGAATGTCACGACCAGACAGCGGCTGCGTCTGTTTTACGAGATGGATCACTTTGCAGCAGAGTGCCTTGTGTCGATGTCCAGCCGTGCTATTGTCCACGGTCCGAGAGGGAGCAGGGAGATCAGAGCCGAAGCGGCGTCCGCCCCCCGGAACGCGGACGAAAGTAAGGACGCGGTGGCGAAAGACAACTTTGTCGTGGCCAGGATTCTGGCCGATTTCAACCAGCAGACCTCCGGCAGTGTCGCCGAGCAAACGAAGATCAGGCCGGAGGAGGACAAACAGTCGGCGCTTGCGGGCGGGGATGCAGCCGTTGCCACACCTACGGCCGTCAGCAGCAGCACCGGCGCTCCCAGACAAAGAGTCCGGCGTGCGAGGGCGAGCGAGCACGAATCGGCCCAGAAGAAGCACAAATGCCACTATACAGGGTGCGAAAAAGTTTATGGCAAATCGTCGCACCTGAAAGCGCACCTAAGGACACACACAGGTCAGTCGCATGCTCACTGAGTACAGTACGTGCTGTTTGGCAGCGGACGCTGCGGGGTAACTGCTTTCGGAGGATCGCACGCCGAGTCGGTGCACAGCTCCGCGTGTGCATGCCGTAGGTAGGGTCTAAAGAGCGCCACAAAGTGCCACCAAAACACAACGCCAAACTCTTAGTTCGCACCGCTGGCTCCGTGGAGGGCGGGCGCACCGCACTGTAGCCCGACAGAAACCGGAGAAGCCCGCAGTCCTCCGCCCCCGTTTACCTCCCGTCACCTCCAGCTGCGCGGAGGGCGTGAGCCCCGCTCCGGTCCAGGCGCACCGAACGTCCCCGAACCCTCTTTTGTTTGCTTGTAACACTCTCTCACGCACACACACGCACGTTCCGGAAGCGGTCGCGAGTGCACGGGACCGCCGGCAGGCTGCGTCACGGCGTGGCCGCGCGTGTGGAAACTGCGCGGCGCGAGCAACTTGCCGAAACTTGATCGTTACCGGGGATACGGCCTCGCCGTCGTAGCCTAGCGACCCGCCGATGTGGCATTAAATATGCGGATAAACGCAGACTGCGCTCCAGCGGGTGCCGCTTCGTCCTTTAAAAATGTCGTCCGTCCGAGGATGAGCGCAGAACAGGAAGCGGAGCGGGGGGTGGGTAGGTCGGCAGGAGCCGTGCCTTCGGCCGCCCGACTTGTGAGCCCTTTGTTGTGATGTACCACACCCCCCCCTCCACACACGCACACTCACACACCCCCACCCAGACACCCCCAGACACACTGCCAGCTGATCTGGCCAGCAACAGACGCAACTAGTCGAGCTCAGAGACACGGATCGCGGAGGGGAGGGAAGGAGGTGGTGTGGGTGTGTACCGGGGGGCTGTGGGGGGGGCTACAGGCTTTATCTCTCGAAAATAAATCCCCCAACTTCTGAGCTGCAGGCTTCCAAAGATTATATGTATGCATGGACCAATTTCAGCTCCCTGCTGCATCTTTAATACATACAGATGGACTGCTGCATAAGCCCTCAGATTCTTACACTGCAGTACTTTTAAACACTATTAACAGTGCCACTAACACTATTGCGTTTCACAAATGTACGTGTGAAACACGCAGTTAGCATATATACATAGTTTTTACTTTGCATTTGAATCTGAGAATTTGATCCAAAATACCAGCAGCTGGTGAAAAGCAGTTTTTGAATTGGGTTTTGCATGGATCTCTTGTAAACACCTTGTGTTGCTCTGCAATAATCTACTTGGATACCAGACTGGTGGATACCAGACTTCAGTCTGCCAGCGAAGCTCTCCTCCTCTTCTCAAATATTACAGCGAGCTCTGAGTGTGAGTGATGCTGATACAATATTTAATGTAATACGAGACTGTAAGCCATGTTTGCAGAATTTATGTGATGTTTGGGTTATAATTTGCTGAACTGGAATCTTGAGAACAAACCTCTCACCCGGTATTTACGTTTAGTTTATTTGGCCTCTTTGTCTTTCCCAATCTAAGCAAGTAGCAGTTTTATGTCTGGTCTTTTCCTCAGTGTATACATATCCAGCTCTTTGGGATGAGCGATGCACAGATGTCCAAATACCATATACATTCCTTCTTGTGGACAGAAGTGACTCAGTCTGCACCTTGTATCAAGCTGATGTTAAACCTCCAGTACTATAATAATTTGTTTGGTATAACATTAAGCCAAACTTTTTTTTGACATTAGCCTATCAACCTGGAGTCTGAAACAATGAAGAATGAGACAACGACAAAGCGCCTTCTTTTTTTCTCTAAATATTTGTTGTTTTTTTTTTTGTTTTGTTTATATAGACGAGTGGCTGAATGGAATAAACCCAAATTTGCCATATCTTCTGATGTTGTATATATTTATCTGAACCAGTGGTAAGACTTGGCACCACTGTGCTTGTGTGTGATCATGTGCTGATTTTTTTTTTTTTTTTTTTTTTTTTGGGGAGAAAGCTTCCCGGTCTCATGTATGCTTTTCTGGTACATGTGCAATTTCAACACAATGGTTTATTTATATATAAGGTCACATAAGTGATTGTGGTACTGTCTCCAAAATAAGCCATGAAAGTATAGCTTAACACCCTTCTGAGTGACCATGTTCCAGTTGGTCTCCATCAGAGCTACTTCTCAGACTTGGGTCTGAGCAGCTGGACCTTAGGAAGGTCACAGAATCTCAAGCTTCCCATGTTGGTGGTCTACTTTGCTGTTGTTTCTGTCCTCTTGCTTGAGCCACGTTACAGTTTAAAGCATGAGATTTCCATCTCATTTGTTGGGGGTAATAAGAGAATGTGTGTCACTTGAGTTGAGAGTGTGGCTCCGTGGAACCTGCTCTGCGTGTGGCTTCTCTTCCTGAGCGAGGGAGACGTGTGTCCCCAGTCTCTACCAGCTGAGCCGCGAGTGCAGGGATTTGCAACCACGCGTCGACTGCGCTCCTGTACTCAACGGGGAACAAAATGTTCTGAAAACACCCTTCAAAGCCAAGTGAAAAAGAGTCCTTGACTCTGTAACACACAAAACTCAAACTTCCTGCCAGTTTGTCTTTGTGGCCACTGTGCTTAGAAATGTTAATTTTTTTAATTTTTTTTTTTTTATATTCTTTATGCCATGTCAGCTATGAGTAAGTGCAGAGTTATCAGGCACCACAAGCTGCTACGACTATGATGTTTTAAAAATAGCTCTTTAGTGCTTTAAACCAAAAATGAAGAGCAGATGTAATTTCATACTATTTGTGATCACCTATTATGAGTAGGATAACCTGTTTCTGCCATAGGCTTTACACCTGTAATCACTTTTCTGGTTTCTGCAGTGTCATAATCAAGGGTGTACATTTGTCCATGTTATGCATTGTAATTTTTCTGTTTTATTGCAGAACTATAAAAGGAATCCTGCTGGATGGGGAAAATGCTTCCTTCCATTCAATTCAATCTTAAATATAGCAATCTATGCAAGTAAAAGTAGCGCAGCGGTGAAGAATGAGCTGGTCACATTCCCAGGAAGGGAATCGAGTCTTTACCTCTCTTAGGCCAAATTTTATTGTATCAGTTCTGACCTTTGTACGTTGCTTTCTGTGCTTGTATCAAGCTCAATATACAGTATATTCCCACTAAACAAGATTACATTTGTAGCATTTGTTGCTGATTATTAATTTATGTGCTATAAAATAATAATAAATGACTAATAATAAAGAATGACTTGGTATAGTTTAGAATGCATATGGTCACAAGTAAAATGAAATATTTTCTGTATCACTTCATGAAGAAAGTGCTATAACATTCATCCCAGACTTTGGTATTTGAAAGTTTTTGTTTTATTTAAATGGTTTTTTTAAGACTGCAAAGTCACAGGTTCTTCTAGCTTAAAATGAAGTGTTAAAGACTGTTGTTTGAAATATGATTATGTATCCTCTCTAATGGTTCTGAGGAAATGGGTAGAAATTATTCATTTCTTTTTGACTGGCAGTCCCATGTAAATTTTGCATCAATCTTTTGAAAATATGCCAGTGTGTAAATATATGCGAGATCAGGGGAAACACCCAACAGCTGGATTTTTTTCAAGTCAAGAGTAACACGTTTGAACACGGGTTGACCTGAGTTAAGCTAGTCTGTCCTGCAGATTCTTGCGATTGCATGTTCCCATACGAGAGCAGGTAATGGTGAACGTTGTCCATCAGCACAGCCTGGGCTTTTACACCCTGCTTGCTGCTCTAACCTCTGTATGTGACTCAGAGCAGCTATTATGTTAAGATCTGTGTGGGCACCTGCAAGGCCCAAGAGTGTCATGTAATTGGTGCCAAATGGCTCCTTTGTTTGCTGGTAGGCCGAGTACCACACTCAAAAAAGGATGCATTTTGATGAATGCGGCTTTTTTGTCAGGCAGAAAGAAAACCGTGGCCCTCCGTAGAAGTTGTTTTTATTCCAGCCGTTTAATCCCTCATTGAGGCTGTTAAATCGTAGGCTACATGAGCAGAGTGTTGTTCAGTTAGTAGCTTCTGCATGATCATGATTTTTATGCTGAGGAACCTTTCAGATGAAATGCCATTGTGTGGTTTATATTCAGTGTTCAAAACCACTCCTTAAGGCTTAAAGCAGAGTGTCGAACAATCTGAACATTTAGGGTCACCTTCAACATTCTGTTTGACATTGTGAGAGAGCCCCTTTGACTTCTCAAGACGTTAGGTTTTTCTCTGTGTTGCATTGGGTAAGTTTGTTGCTAACTTGTTTTTTCCTGTTCATTTCAGCAACAGAATCTTTTAGGGCTTTTGTTGATTGTGGCTGTTTGGCTGGACAAGGGTTTATATAACTGACTGTACCCCATTGTAATAGTTTTATTTAAAGCTTAGCACAGCCCAAAGAAATAGAAGCAGTGAATGGAATGGGTGAAAAAAGCATGTTGGAGCTATAACTGAATCAATGTACTTATTTATTTGGTAGTCATTAGTTTTCACACTCCTGCTCCATCTTATAGTGCATTTTCTCCTACTTGTTCGGCATTGAAGTGTCGGTTACGTAACTGTATGCGGTATCGAGTCTCGTGGTCTATGTGGTGGTTGTTTATTCTGATCTGAAGCACCAAGTGTGAGCGTTTATAGGCAAACTGACAGCATACCTGGCATGTCCGTTTCTGCTAAATAGCTCAACGTGCTTTTTTGCGTTGTTAATTTTCAAATGTAGTTTTCAGGAGGCTTTGCTGGGGAAACGGCGTATG
This sequence comes from Heterotis niloticus, assembly GCA_018136845.1. Classification (NCBI taxonomy): domain Eukaryota; kingdom Metazoa; phylum Chordata; class Actinopteri; order Osteoglossiformes; family Osteoglossidae; genus Heterotis; species Heterotis niloticus. The sequence continues at coordinate 16,311,247 of CM030904.1, read as the reverse complement.
TTTTCGCCTTTGGCGACAGGCATCTGTGTCTGCTGAGTGTTTGAATATGAAAAAATAGTTTTGCGCATGGGTACACGGGACTGGATAAGCAACCCATCTTACACTGGAGTGATGATGTTTGTTATAGTCAGAAAGGATGTTGTATGGTGGATCCTTAAAAATGACCCTGGAAGGCTTCCATGAAGGGACATATGCGCATCAGCCATTTTAACTTGCTGGATGAATTTTTATTTTAAATGGATGTCATTGATAATGATCACAGCAGGAAACCTTAGTGTTCTTGTTTTATATTTCCATCTTTATTTGTTGCATAACATGAGCAGATAGTCGGTTATGCATTATAGATGATGTAGGCTGCAGTTCAGGTAATGCAAATTTTCATGTTGAGGCCATCCCGGAGAGGCCCGCAAATGTGGAAGTGTTGAGTTGCGTAAAGGACAGTTCAACCCTTTGCCACCTTCTGCTTCTTACCCCACACAAAGGAAAACCCTGGCCTCCCATGAATTCGGAAGTTTAAAGATGGAAGTTTGCAAGTCCTTTCAGAAACATCAATCCAATCCTTATTTTGACAAAAGCTAGAATTTCCATACGTTGCTTTCTGTCTGATGTTGAAGCTTTTGTGTTCTGAGGCGCTTTCGCAGCGGTTGCTGGCTGCTGAATGACCAACAAGGCTCAGATACCCCCCCCCCCCAACCGTTTGAACTTAGAACAGATAAATTAGTGGTTTGCATGATGTTCATGTTTATTCAGATGTGCTGCACTTCTTTTCATGCGAGACACCGATTCGACAACGTGATGTGTCCCTGTAAAAGGATTAATATTGTTTAACCCAACCGATTCTGTCCTTAATTCGGTCTCGTGGTTTTAGGGGGTGAATGGGAAGTGTAAACCCCCAAGGTTTCTGAGATGAAAACGAATCCATTTAAACTCCCCTAAATTATTGTAACCCCATGAGACAGATATTATCATTAAAGGTGTAATCATAAAGCCCCCCCCCCCGGGTCCTGAAGGGTTCGGTTAAGTAATTTTGTCCCCTGACTCTTCCTGTTTGTATTTCTCAGGGCAAAAAGAAGGGGGTTAACATACTTTGAACCCCAAGGACAGGTTACAAAACCATCAAATGTAAGGGTCAACCCGTCAGTACTTTAAGCCTGCCAGTACATATAAGTCCTCTTAGCTGAATCCATTTTGTCCCTGGGATGTAAATAACACCAAGCTGATCTTTCCTTTCCTAATCCACATAAACACCATGACCAGATTGCTACTCTGTGAGCTCCTGGCTAATGGTTGGTGCTGAACCCTATTCCTGTGCCCCGCATGGTGCGTTTCATCTGGGACTTCTGCCTTTGTCTTTCATTTTCGGTGTAATGTCATCATTCGCATACATGCAGGAACAGTATTTCGGACACAGAGCAGTTCCTCCTTTAACAAAAATAATGGCACTGAAAACAACTGTGTGATTATATATTCTTAAAATACCGGTAAACCACAAAGTGACAGGAATAAGAGTTGTGTTGTACAGACCACGCTTCGAAGGGAAGGTCATAGTCACCATGTGCAGGAGCCCAGTGATTACAGCCTTGTCTCTGTGTGTCTGTTGTTGCCCCCTTTGTCACTGAATATGGATAACTGTTGTAGGATGATGCCATCTCAACAGTGAGCAGGGTGAAAGTGAGAGGTGGAGAGTTGCTATGGAACCTCCGTCTCCATCTGGCTGTAGGGCTCTACTTGAGTTAGGCACTCAAAACACAAGCAAAAGATCTGTGGCTTGTATTAAGGTCTGGGGAAAATTGACTTTGCGCCCTGGACATGCACTGCTTATTTGTTCAGCTGGATCTGGAAGCTGTCTTATTAGTCAATTCACGGGTGACCTCTGACTTGGCCAGAGAGAGAATTGCAGCTGCAAAGATCACATTTTAGACCTTTGTTCCCCTTGTAAAATGAAAGAATGGATTCAAGTGGATTATGGCTACAAAGGTACATGCACATATGCGCACACACACTGCTCTATGTGAAGAAATAGAGAGGCATCTTTGACCATGGGGATTTACTTGTTCGCACGTTTGCATTCCCCTTCATGTCTGGGCTCCAGAGCAATAGCAGAAGATTTCTGAGGCCTGGAACCGAATGAATCATCGTGGTCAACCAGCTCAACAAAAGTCAGACTTCTCGGGACGCGTTGTGCATCCCATGTGTCACGCCAGGTAGTGAAAAATCAACTTTTCCTTGCCTTTCACTGATGCCAGTGGTTGGCGTTGGTGATCGCTGCACATCATAGGGATTCCCTTAGTTGTTGGTACAATAAATATAGTTGATAGCATTTCTTTGACGTATTTGCTCTTTTACAAATAATGACTCTGTAAAGTAGGTACGTAGATGTCCAGACTCATGGGCAAAAGCAGACGAAGCCCTATGATTTGTCAAACTGATGAGGATCCATTAAGTGTTTCAGTCTTGCCTGTATTCAGTTACATAAAATCTGCACCAGATAAAATCACCTGAAATCGCTGGCAAGAAGTGACACCAATAGCCTTGCTCACCCATAGTCTAACCTGGTCCTTTTTTCTCTCCTGCTGTATGGAAAATATTGTCTTTAGCAGGTAAAATGGTAACTGCAACTAGTGCCTAGTGCTGGAGGGTACAATTATATAATTCGTCTATTGTTTTTTAGCAGTGTTTTAAGTATGTGCAAAAATCAGGCAGCCAGTTGTTTTGGCGGAGGACCTCCGCCCCGGTGTTTCTCAAGTACGATTACATTCTTAATGAGCATCTGTGTTTTACTCTTTGTCTGGGAAAGAATAGATTCAGTTCTTTTAGACGTAACAATGATGGAAAAAATTACTGTACTGAAGACTAGACAAAAGCAGACTGAAAGCTTTCCACTCCCCGGAAGATATTTCAGTCTACACCACTTATAAAGAGCTTCCCCATTAATCAGTTTAGCAGAAAGCCAATGCATAACATGAGTAAAAACTTTTGCCTCACGTTCATAGACAGATGCTCAAGGTTTAACAGGGCTTCTCTTAATGGTGGTCTATTGAACAATTTAAAGCTAAAATCCTAAAGGTACAGTGACAGCAGCAAGAAAAATATTTTATTTTCGCACCATACTCTATTTATAGGGGCATTCAGGGTAATCATAGAAAACCGGTGTGGTGTTGGTTCTGTTCATTTCCTGTCTGGAAGCAACACCCATGCCTTGGAAATCGTCAAACCCCTCCACACCCACTACATCAAAAGACCTTCCTTTGCCATATTGAAAAAGGTAATTCCTAATATTACGTGTCTAGCATAGCGTGCAATTATATGTATTACGAGTAACTGTCTGAGACTGCAAAGAAATCTGGCATTGTCTCCAACTTTGTTCCAAAGATTGTATCTCCAGCAAAATAATAGCAGTAAAGTGTAAACATTGCAGAAGGATTCCAGAAATTTACAGTAATGATTTTTTTAATTTATTTATTTTTTAAAAGACGGGGCCCCTAAGCTATACTCTGCAATATTTAAGTACCGGTGCACACGTTGCAAATAAAGCAGCTAGTTTATTTGGTTTTTACACTAGAAGTATTCCCCATAGTGTAGAAGACTATAACTGTGCACTATATTTATTTGTCAAAAATAGGTTCAGACTAAGGACAGAGTAAGTAGCTTTATGCTTTCTGAGATGAAAGTTCTTCATTTTATACTTGTGTTTCACTTTTTTTTGTGCAGTTGGTTTGTCTTTGGTTTAAAAAAAAAAAAAAAGGCTTAGAAGGACTGTTGAGAAATCTACTTGCACACCTCCACAAATATCCACCTCTCTCCCAGAAGGAGAATGATGCACTTCAGTGGAAGACTGCCTTTTTCAGGGGTATCCTGCATAACTTTAATGCAGCATCTATAAGGGAAGTCATGCAGACATTGTTGGGATGCATGTGAAGAGCAGCAGGACTCAATCATTGCAGACACATTTTTAGTTTTTAGCGCTCACGTTTTTGTCAGTTGCCTCAAATTGTCTTTGATTTGTCGCAGTGTTAAGTTCTAAGCAGTATAGCATACTTATTCAGCAAGCTTGTAGTATTTTATATCACACCAACTGTGAAATATCATAACCTGATTTGTAAAGTTTTGATTCTTTGTATGGGAATATTTGACCCGTGTCGAGTTTTTCAGTGGTACGTGGACAAATATCATTACTGAATCACTTCCTTGGGTGTGTAGCTTCTGACGGTCAAGGACAAAGTGTGAATTTGTTTTCCAAGAATGCATGTCTTTGCAACCTTACATCAACTTCTGGAGTGTGCGGTGCTGATAAACAACAGTCAACAATGGCTCTCACTATGGGGTAAAACAAATCTAAACATATGGCAGTTGTACAGTGATAAAATTTATTTATCCTTTTATTTTTCATGTCTCTTTAGCTTAATTTTGCTTACTCTTTCCTTGAATCATATTATTGGTTTCAGCCATCAGTTGTCCAAACAGTGTTTATGATGGAAAGCCTAGTAGCAGTGTCTTCTCATCACAGGCTGCAGAAACTCATGGATGGATTCTGGTTGGCTCATAACAGCAAAGCAATCCAGCAAGATGAAAATTACACGTGTGTGCAAAGCCCCCTGCTGCATTTATGGTGCCATTTTGATCTCCTCTTTCTAGCATTCGACACCGCTGTAGATGGCCGTATCGGTATTCAGACTCGGACGTTCTTCAGACATGAAACGTATGGATGCTGAGCCACAATAGATGTTTTTTGCCAAACCACTGAGGCTAAATAACTAGTTGGTTGTAGGGATGTTGCACAATAATCAGCAAGTTGAATTACCAGAAAGGAGAATATCCTGACGGAATTCAGAACAAAAGACTCAAAGTGACATTTTAACATATTTTTTCAGGACATATTCCATATCGATTGAAGCCTTTTTGGTGCTCATTTGCGGGTGTCCTTGTAATATTCATTTGTGTAAAGCAATGACATGACATTTGTTGTGATGTTTTATTTTTCTTTCTTTTTTCCCCACTGACCTTCTGGCACAGTACAAGAACATTTATGTAACCAAACTACCTGTGACATAATGGTGTTGCCTCAGAGCAAGATGCTGGTGTCTGTGTAGCTGGGAACTGCTGTACACATGCTGGATGCAGCTCCCTTTCAGGGTAACTAGGTCACTGTGTTCACTGGGAGGAAGCAGTGATCCAAAGTCTCCGTGATTACTCCTCCCGTTCCAGGAAAGGCGGGCCGTTGAGCTCAGCCTCCTGAAAGCACCATGCCTGTCCCGGGCCTTGTCAGAGGGAGCGCAGCACCCAGGAACCCTCTGACGGTGCAGGGTGAAGGGAAACGGGAGGTGCGGGAGCAAGGGGTCTCCTCCGGAGCGAAGTTGGTCTGAGCCGACACAATAACGCCACTCGGCAATGGCTTCCCCATTGTTCTCTTAGCAGAACAAAGGGAGCCATTTCCAAAGCTCCTCCATGGTTCTGTTTGTACCATCCCAACTGAGCAAAACAAGCCCTGGTGTTATGCAACAAGCTGGCCGATCCAGGGCACTTAGGACATCCTTATGTAAGTGAATTGCAGGCCTGAATTAAAACAGGAAGGAGGAATGTGGAGCCGGGCTGATGTTTTGGTTCTGTCAATGGTGTTCCACAAATCATTACAAAGAGCATGATTAATGGTGTGTATGAGCCGGAGCCACAGCGGGGTGCAGGCTGCGGAGCGGGGGCTACCGGCACATGATCTCTCCTCGATGCAGCCGCGCTGCCTGCTGACCTCCAGATCTTGTCACACAAGCCGTAGCATTTCGCGTGTCCGTCTGTCTGCCTGCCCATCTGCTTGCAGATGGGATTCCCTCTTTCACTGGTGCCATGAATTATCTGCGCAAGATCTCACATTCAGGAATTTTGTGGCATGCATCCCATCTGTACTGAACTTGAAGCGAGGCCTGGGGCAGCAGAATTCCTCATCCGATTCCTTGAATGCTGTAATAGCTGGAAAAAGCATAGGCATTATTTCTTTAAACATCAAGAAGAAAGGCAAAAAAAATATGTGGCTCTTAGTTTGTTCTATGGTGGGGAATAAACCGGGAACACCCACAGGAATCTGGTTTACAGTGTCATGCGAAGCCTTCAATCTGTATGTGAACTGAGCTCAGACTTCATACCTAATATGTCAGGCTTTGGGCTCTGCTTTGGCAGGTTTTGTTTGGGCTGTGCATGCCTTACTCATGTGCAGCTAGGTTTCAGCACCCTTCGCCACACCCTGATCCAGTCACCTGCTACGCTGTGTGAAATATTGATGCTGTCGAGAAAGTTACCTTTGGCTCTCGAGAAGCTGTAAGTTAGACGCTCTGTTTCTTTTCTTTTTTTTTTAATACGCGAACCCATAACTCTCACAGTCAGCTCTCCTGTCACCAGGGGGCTGTTTCAGAATCACTAAGCTCAGATCACATAACTTTCGAAAACAAATCATTTCAAAAGAGATGAAGTCAGAAGTGAAGCCGGTATGCAAAAGTGGTCTTGAATTTCTGCATTGTTTGGGGTGATTTAATGGCATCATGTAAAAGGTAAAGATGTAAAGGAAGTTGTCAAATCTGAGTTGACCCCTGTTGTGGACACCACGGAGCGTGTTTTGGTGTCGTGCAAGTGGCTGTCGGTGCGTGTTGTTTGTCGATTTAGCTTGTTTGCGTGTCTGTGGTTGTAAACAATGAGCACATGTGCTCGGGCGGTGAATGCTTGTGTTTGCCTGGGTTCTTGTACCCAGCCTGTGCAGACTGGGAGGGGTTTTGCACACTGCTGGGTCTGTCTGGAGTGGGAGGTATGCTGTAGAAGTTTAGGTTTTGCTATGCCTATTGAGTGCTGTGGCTTTGTGACCTAACAGTGGTGGGGGGGTAGGGGTAAGAGAAGCTCAAGAAAGGAGTGTGTGTTCAGAACCTGCTTTTTTCCACCCCTGGCCTATTCTGTGTTTGTGTGTGTGTGTCGTCCTGCTTCAGACATGCACATCAGACACCGACATCATGGACACGCTGTGTACATTTGAAAGTTGACTGCTGAAAAACTCTATTTTAAAGTCGACGGTAAAATGCACAAATTGGACATGTACTGTTTAGGAAATGCAGTGTCGGGAAAACAAAATATGTGTTCCTGTTTCTTGTTATTCATCTTTTAATGAAAATTATTTTCAAAGAAGAAGCCTTAAGTTTTATATTCTGGATGGAAATATTTAACTGCATACTATATGCTTGTTCAGCAGAATGTCACTGAAGGAAGCGTACCAGCTTTTATCAGTGTGCAAAGTGTTAGGCTTGGTGTCCTCCTTCTACTTGAGACTGAGAATATCTGGCTTCTTGGGCATGTGTGTCTGAAGCCCATGTTTCTGGTCCATTCAGGGCTTGGGTGTGGGGTCTTATTTACCCGGTGACGGATAGCTACTTGGTGGAGTTCGAGTGGGTTGCAATGTTAAGGTCATTATCATGCGCCGCCCAGAAAATTAAACAGCCCGTCTGGTTGTGAAGGACGAGGCTATTGTTGAAAAATATAACAGTCTTTTTCCGAACCCCCCCCCCCCCCCCCCCATCGACAAGTCAGCATACAGTGTGCATCGGTGTTTGGGATTGTTAAATAACAATATTGTCTGCAGGTCTCAGCGTGGAGCCTCTTTATTCCACCCTGCATGTCTTCGATTGGTCTTTGGTGATCGGCATCTGCATGAGCTCTCATTGTACCCTGTTGGTGAGCTGAAGGGTTTCTAATGTTAAGAAATAAAAATATCCTTCCAGCCCATGGATAGCAGACAACACAGCGGGTAAGGAGATGAACTTGGACCCTGAAAATGGCTGATTCAAGGCCTGGAACGACCCCCCGCTGTCACATGCAAGAGCACAGTGCTTTAACTTCAGCTGCTTCAGTAACAAACTGCAAAAATGGGAGAAACTTGAGGGCATTTTGGATGAAAGTAAGCAAAGATATGAAACAACCCAAGGAAAAATTTGCGCTATTCATGAGAAATTATGGATCGAAAATCGGGGAGTTTAAGATGTGCCTTTATTCAGCTGTCATGTTTCATGTGCGAAGTACTCAAGCATTAGTTGAAGTGCTAGTGTTCTCCTCATTTCCAAACCAAAAATGAGCTGTGATAAACAAGCCAGAATAAATACAAGCATTGCAGCATACGATCGATTCCATATAGCTGTCTTTTAATGCCACATAAACACCTCCATCCACCCAACACAAGAAAGCCTGGCAGTTTTCTGATTTACTGCGCTCAGCAGCTCTCATTGCATCACGTGGACGGCTTTTTATTTTGCACAATATTGTCACAGCGCTGTGTTCCAACATTCAGTGGCCTTTTGACAAGGGCACGAAGTAAGCACAGAAGAAAATGTATTCACCAAACATTGCAGTGCTGACATGTAAAAGAAGCCAGAGACAGGGAGGACCTGGAGAGACCCTTGAAGAGAGAGTAGAGCGTTTGCCTACCTGTGGAACATTGCTCCTTTATCGATCCCAAATGTGCTGCACAGTTGAGCTCCATTTATTAAATAAGGCCTCAGTTTCTTAATAATGATCTCATGAACCAAGACACAAGGTAACAGAGTTTGCATCCGTATGGCGGTATGGAACGCTCTACATCATTGTTCGTGTAAGACGACTTTACGAATGAGGGCGTTTTCAAATGCCTGTTATTTTGTGTATTTGGGAACTCGGTCAGTATGAAATAGGGAAAAGGATAGCAGCAAAAACCAATTCTTGGTGCTCTTTCTACCAATTGCTCTGGGAGACGCATCTTGCGTTGGGGATTTGCTGGCTGATTTTGGTAACACTGACTGCAGCGCTCATTCAAAACAAGGCTTCTTCAATTCATACAGAGTGCCGTGGTATAGCAGGTGTGATACTGGAAGAAAAGGTGATGGATGAGTTAGTTTTATAGGGCGTCAGTTTGTTGGTAGAAGGGAGAAAGATGAAAAATCTGCAGCGCAAAGACTCTGAATTACTATAATCGGTCTTACAACCATTTTGTGTGTAACTGTGGATGTATTTGGATGCCTATTGACTATGGAAGTGCACATGTTTAAAGTTTAAACCCAAAATAAAAATGTTCCTTTAATAAGTAATGCAAGTATGCACTGTGAGCTGCTGTATTATACAAATGCCCAAATGTATGGAAAATATAAGCGGAGTACGTGGCCGTGATGCCGGTGAAAGAAAATGGACTCTGTGGTTATGAATGACTAGCACTCTAGGGGTGAAGTAGGTCCATTTCTGGTGTATGCATTAACTGTGAAGTAGCGCTCCCGAAATCATAAATCCACTGGCTTACCTGAGTGTTTTTTAATGATACCTTTGCAGGAGAGAGGCCCTTCCCTTGCACCTGGCCAGACTGCAACAAGAAGTTTGCCCGATCGGATGAGCTGGCGCGCCACTACCGCACCCACACCGGCGAGAAGAAGTTTGGCTGCCCACTGTGTGACAAGCGCTTCATGCGCAGCGACCATCTGATGAAGCACGCCCGCCGCCACTCGGGCTTCCAGCCTGGCATGCTGAAGAGGCCGCATGGCGCAGGGGCGCGTACCGGCTCACTTAGCGACTACAGCCGCTCGGACGCCTCCAGCCCCACCCTCAGCCCAGCCAGCTCGCCTTGAAGAAAGAAAGGAAAAAAAAAAAACCCTGCCGCACTTTCCCCGCCTCGGCTAGACGCGTTCCAAGCTTGTGGAGTCTTCTTTTCCCCCCATAACACTTGTGTTGCACAGTTGTTAGCGCCCCTCATGCTAATTTCCCGCTTGCTGTACTGTACATAACTGCATATTGTAGTGCAATGTTTCGTGCAACTCAAAAAAGACAGAGAAACTGCCATTCTCAGAAGGCAGCGTTTGCTTAGTATTCAATATTTATGTACCGTTTTTAGCTTATGGCAACGGCCAGGTTATCCATAGTGTTGGTATTTTTTAAATTTTATTTTCTTTCACTTTAAACAACTCAGTTCAGGTAACAAGAAAAACTACGACAAAAGATGATTTGACCGGTATATTAAGTATTCTTCACCTTTATTTAAAATGGGGGAGGGGGAATCACACGTACACCTCAGGATTCAAGACAGTTGTTTTCTTAACTACTTACTTGACTGCACAATACAAGCATCACTTTACTCTGAAATTCAACGTGGTTGAATTTTGCGCCCTGCTCAGGGATGGCCTCCTTAGCTTGAAAGAATGAATGCAATGAAGATAAACACACATAAAACAGCCTTACACTCAAGATTTGCACTCTTTTTTTCATCTGTTAGTTTTCACACTGGGGAAAACTAGCACTGGATTAACATAAATAAACCCAAGGCTTTAGTTTGTTTTTTGTTTTTTTTTTTTCTTTCTTTTTTCGTTCCTCCTTGAGACTGGAAATAACACCGACAAACTCCATTGTCATTTCTCATTTCATTTGAGAGACAAAAACGGACTTCCATCGACACATGTTCTGTTGGCGACCGCAGCTTCAGAGACTTCACCGATTTGCTTTCGTTCAAGGGACACATCTCTATGCTGTGGAAGTGAAAATTATCGACAAAAGATGCGATGGGTCCTCTTCTAAAACTTTACCCTGCCTAGTGAGAGTAAGGAACAGGGAGGCTCTGCCGTCCACTCGAGGAGTCCGAAATTGCTGAGATTAAGATGATAATGTTTCGAAGCGGCTGTTTCCAAGCAATACAGGGCGGCAGGTGACGTGGGGAAAGGGGACTGAACTGATTTGCGTAGACCTTTATTCCGGCCACCGGCGTAAAGCGCACGCCAGACCTGCTAGGCCCCATTATGGTGTCTCATTGAGTTGCGTCGCACAAGCGCAGTGGTGAAGGATGGGCGTTTTCTGTTGGCGTTCCGGCAGATTGCCCCTTGTCACCTGGAAAAATGAGTCTGTGCTGCAGCAGGTGACGGCGGCGCATTTGTGTCTCCCAGGTGGATGTGGTTGTCAGACAAAAGGCTGCTCTCTGGCCCCGGCATGTCTGTGCCGTGCACCCCACTCTACCTAATTTGCCTTTCCCATCAAGCCATTCATACAGCTCACTGTCTCGTACGCCTGGTAAGAGAAAAAGAAGCCCAACGTGACGGAGGTCGGTATGGACAGCCGCGGGGCATTACAGAGCAAAGGAAGGGCTTGGCAGGTGCGTGGTGGGGGGTGGGGCTGGAGTGTGGGACCATGACCTGCACGCAGCACCTTATCTCATACCGCCTGTTAAAGATGCAGTACCCAGCTACATCTGCGAGGTACAGATGAAGGAATGGGGTTGCTGTGCAGATGTGGTCGTTTCTAACATAGGGAAGAAGTGGACCAGCCTTTGCTGGTCCTCCAGGTCTTCTTGGGACTTCATGTTTTGCTCCAAGGATCTCAGAGCTGCGTGCGACGAACTGTGCGCAAAAGCGTAATGAGGTGCGGTTTGCGAACCGGATTTCACGCTTTTGCTGGATCTTCAGAAAGCCCTCTTGTCCCTTCCTTGTCGCTCGGTTGTTTGTTTGCATGGTTCATCCAGACAGGCCGAGGGGTAGAGATGCTCCTCCGATGATACTGTTAGCAGCTGATGATGAGAACATGCAGAGATATAGATGCTCCCCCACAAGATCTGTCACCGCTGTACCGAGAGACCATAATGAGCCTCTCTCCCAAACAGACGGGAAAACACTTCAGGTCCATTTTGTTGCAAATGATTCCTATGAGCAGTAGAATACATTACCTCAGACGTGCTATCGAACAGCTGCTTTTAAACGCTCTCGTTGCAGCCGGCATCCATGCCCGTCTACCAACTGTTGCCACCAAAACACGAACATATCAAGGAGAACACAGGGAAGGGGAAATGGCATGTAAGTCCTAGTTACGGGGTCAGTCTGTGAACAAGGTGGCTTTGCGGTGACGGAAGCACCCTTTTGTGATGTCACGCATGCTGACCTCACTAGTCCAGGATAAAGGCCAACCTTTCAAGAAGCATAAACCTGCACGGTGTAACACACGTTCCTTGCAAACCGCTTGCTCTCACCATCAGCCTGCGCCTATGCACGCATGTCCCTGCCGGGCATCTGTGCGAACTGCCAGAAAAAAGGAGATTTCCGTAAGAACCGAGTAGGGTTTGGATCCAGGGTGCGACGCACGCAAGGCCCGTGCTGAGCCGTCTTTGTGCGGCACTGCCGTGGGGACTGTACCTGCTGTCTGGAAAGTTGAGAGGATCGCTTCCCTGAGAAGGAAGCAGGTGTATCCCCATGAATGATCGGCTTTGTCCCTGCACCTCCACCCAGGCCCTCTTTCAAAGCCACTGAAAAGGCACATAATCAGTTCCCCCATAAAGAAAACACCCCTTATAAAAACACCCGAGTGCAGCTGTATTCCTGCAGCTTCGCCGTCAAACGGATCCCACGCCGCAATGTGATAAAATGGCCCACGACCGGCCATTTTTCTCATTTTCCGCGCCTTAAGAGCCAGTTAATACAAACAGATCACTTCTTCCCAGAAGTTGTTGCTTGGAGTCGTTGAGTGCAGCTGTCCCTACAGGCGTATCCACCTTCTCTGTACAGATCGCAGTCATCGGCCGCTTCGCCTCTGCAGACCGAAGGAGAGTTCGGGGGCCCAGAGAGGAAGGGGCACGAAAAGAGCTTGCTTTAAGGGAAAAATACTTGAACGATGACGGTCTTAAGGCGGGCAGCCGACTTTGGCGTTTCGTTTCAGAGCTGTTTTTGTGCTCTTCCTTCCACCTAATTTACAAACCAGGGTAATAGTTTCTCAGTCCGTAGACTACAGATTTATTTTAAGACTCCCGTCGCTCGCATTTTTTTTAAGGCTCGCTCGGACAGTTACGCGTACCGTAGTTTTTTCCCCATCCGCCTTTCAGGTGTACCGCGCCACTATTTTGGCTGCGTACAGAGCTTTACCAATTTCCTTGCTGTGTCCTTACACTGCGGGCCGGTGTAGGAGCGGCCAGACAAGAAGCTCTCGTTCGTGGTTCCCGAGGCGATGTCTGTCGCGGCGCCTCCCTCAGTCCATACTGGAATATCGCACCTCCTGCACCATGGCGCCACACCTGCTCTCCACACCAATCATTATTTCTTTTTACGGCCCTGCTGCCGCACACTTGTGGGGAAAACATGTCAGACGCACGCTAACTTCTGTTCGGCTCGCCTTTACAGCCGGCCATAGCAACCAGTCGCTAGCGTACTGGTGTGAAAGCTTGTAAAGACAATTGACGGAATAAGGACGTAACAGTCTGAGATTTGTCTCGCCGTACCTTGGAATTGTTCATGGATACAAGATTTTTGTTTTTCTCCTTTCCACTGTACCAAACCTACTTGAGAAACATGAGAAAGGCCATTTGTAACTGCCTGAAAGATGCGTAGTTCATCAGTATTTATTCAGTTTTTCGCTAACAAATTAATGTTTGATCATGATATTGTGGGTGTTTTCATTTTAATTTGTAACCCATTTCCCTGTATCAGTTTGATTTTTCCCCCCCCCCCCCCCAGATACTTTTACTGTTTTCAGGACACATTTATTGTGATTATTATTTGTTATCGTAATGTATTTTTTTGTCTGTATTTCATTACTTGTGTAATTCCTTACCTTCAGTTGTTCTACTAGCAGCATCGTTGTATTGTTACCTTGCCTTAGACGCAAAGTACATTGAATACTGAAAATGAAAATCAATTCCCCTTAATTTAAACACACTGAATATGTATTTTTTGCCTCCGGAATCTGAATTCCACAGTTTTTTTTTCTATACATGAGCATGTGGGGCTAAGCAGAAGAGAAGAAATAGCACAAGGAGAACTTAAAAGGGAATTTGAAAGACTTTTTTGTCCTTTTCATAAAGGTATTCAACTGCTTTGCAATGTTATCTGCTTGATTCTGAATGTTGCATAACCATAGAGACCACAGCATTGTGATGTAGTACATTATATACATTTATTCTTAGTTGCTGTTTAAACCAGACAAGCCACATATATACAGTCATACATAAAAAGTCTCCTTAGACACTCAAGGAAAAAAAAGAAAAACAATACTTCAAAGAAAAGGGGCTTGCGATCCTTATTTTTCCAATATTTTAGAAATAATCCCATACACGGTTTTCAAATATTTGATCTGCTCAGCGTGCTCAAGCACCCAAGAAGTCCTGTCTGAACAATAGATAGAAAACATTTATACTCCACAAAGCCTCTTTCATTTGACTGCACAGTAAATTTGATTTGACTTTTCCACGCCAACCCCAATATTCATGTTAGGGTTTTGTACTTTCTTTGTTATTCAACTTGCTGACAAAATATTACGATTTTAACAAGGTGATGAGTGTGCGATGTGGACTTGGAAACAATGTGAAAGAATTGTGTGAAATGACATTTAAACACCAAAGGCATGCACAACATTATTCTGTTGAGGTTGCAAAGATTAAGTGGAGGCTCTAAAGATCTGAAGCATTACAAACCATGCGTTGGAATGAATGGCTGTCGCTTTATGCACGTTTGTATACAGGATTGGATGAAAATCTTTGTGTATTAAATACACAGTTTTTAAGTTTAAAAGTTATAATTTTTTTATTAGTAATTTGCTTTGGTATATTTTATTCTAATTAAAAAGGCTATTGTTTCCCATTCCAGTAGTAGCCGAAGCTTTTTGTTGTTAAGTTTTTTTTTTTTTTTTTTTTTTTTAAATTTTTGTTTTATTTTATAGGCTTTGTTGTGCAGGATTAATGTAACGCAGTCGACTGTAGCAAATCTGGTTAAAAATCATTTTCAGTACAAGTGAATGCCTGTCCATTCCACAATATTGCAGTTGCTTTTTATCCATATATGCTGCTTTGCATCAGTTCAGTGTACCAGACCTTCATTCAAATTGTACATATTTATTTTTTATGTGTTCTATACATTGACTGTGATTCATTTATGATAAGACTTTGTGAGTAATAGACTGGGTACTTTTTCTTTAAATTTAAACTTCTGCTTTTTTATTAGTTACTTTGCTTACTGGTTGTTTTTTTTATTTACTGTGTGTTTCCTTTACCTTTGTCTAACGGGCTGGTCCTTCGCAGATATTTTTCTGTTCAGTCGAACGTACCTGAAGTTTGCCATAAAAGGGAATTTGAAAACTTTCTTACTCTATTAACATATTAATGTGTGGACAGCAAAGCAGAGCTCTGCTTTCTGAAATGTGATGTATATTAAAGTGGCTAACCACAGTGGGGGGGGGGCACCAAGGAGCACAGCCAACAGTTTACCTGTTCTGAGCACAGTCTTGTTCCTATAGCCCAGATATCATGATGTTTTGCATTCAAAGCTGATTCATATCATTGGCCCAGCATGAAATGGGAGCTCTCTAGCGCTGGAACATAATTGGGTATTGCAGCCGGACTCCCAGGGGGGTGTCAGGTTGTCACCTGTAGTGTGGCAGTTGCCTTCAGAGAGTGGACGTGCTGCTCCTCAGACTGACCCGATGCCCCACGGTGTGTACAATTGCCTTTGGCTGGCAGGGATGTCTATCACATGCCCTCTCTCCCCAGTGCTTCCTACATGGGGTTGTTGCAGTGCAAGACAGTAGAAACTGATACAACTGAAAATGTGAAAAATAGCAGAGCAGAAATGAGAAAAAAGGAGTTAAAAACAGGATTCAGCTTGTGCTACTGGCACATACTCATTTACGTTTTGCAAAAAAAAAAGAGAAAAAAAAGGATGGTTAGTGTCCCTCGCTTTACTGCATTTCAGTGGAGTTCAGGAGTTGCTACCAAAGGTTTCAGGAAAGGAAGAACAATGTTCCTACGATGTTTGATGACTTGATTTTCCTCAGAACGTTGCCGTGAGGATTTGCACAGTAACCATTGCCCCCATATCTGCTTCTTTTTCGCTAACACGTGGACCTCATGTTCCACACTGGCCCTCATCACACCATGTGTTTTCAGGCTGCATTGCGCCCTGTGCCGCAGTACATGACCGAGGCCACTTTCAACGGTGGTCCAGTCTTGTGTGGTGTGGTGAGCAAATCCTTTTTTGCCATTGGAAATAGCTCTAGGGTTTTGCTGTGTTTTCTTCAAAGACTTCCGAGTGGATATGCAATCGTTGTCTCGCCACTAAGCTAACAATGACGCATCTCCACTACCACCCGTCACTTGAGGATGGAGGACTAGTGTACTACTGCATTTGTGAAACGGAATTACAAATATATTATTGTTCATAAACCTATGAAGAATGTTGTCTATATCACATAATAATTTAAACAGACTAAATAAGCGCAGGTGTAGACTGCTTGGCATCGATGCTGGTAAAGTGTAAGTAAACCAATACACGGTGCACACCTCACTTAGGAGGCAATGTTTTCATTTTCCCTGTTACAAAGGATAACGTTTTGCACCCCATGCACTTCGGGTTCGTTCGTATGGTTTGTCTCAAACACTGTGATCACACACCGATGTACAAATATATACAAGAGCCAGCAAAAACATTAGGCCTACGGTCGGCATCAGCAGAAATAAACAATCACCTTCAACCCCGCGTGTTAAGGTGTGGGCCCGATTTCGTTGATATCGCAGCCTGAAAACCTGTGGTAGACTGGGCAAAAATTCCAATGGCAATACATCCTAATTTTTATGTCATAACCACGGCATACAGCATGCTTTGCGTTTTTGTCATCATTTGCCCAGTGTCGAGAATGCATGGCCTCAGCGCTGTTAGGTGACATCCTCCAACATTGTGCAGACTTCAGTTGTCGCAAGGAGCATTTAGCATGGCCATAGACTTTATGATTTGTCCTGTAGGTTTCCTCATCACGAACAAAACTTGCCTTCCTGATGAATTTGTCTCTATTTTGTACGTCACCTGCGATGCCTGTTCTAGTAATTTGATGGTGCTTATTTCCTTTCCCAGCACCAGTGTTACTTGCTTTGTAAAATAACTTTTACTAAACTTTGGCCAGTTCTTTTCTTTTCCCATGACCAAATTAAATCTACCGTGTAACGTACTTCTCTCAATCAACCAAATCACTACACTGAAGTATTGCAGATGTACAGTTCCATAAACAATATAGATCTTAACGTGCTGGTCTATTGTTGCTCTGCTGTATCTTTTTATGACATTATTTTTTACTTGTTAGATGATATATTGTGACCATGTCCTATGCAAAAATTAACAAAAATGTAAAATATTGTACGTTGTCTTACCTTGTATGCATGAATTAGTGAAGTTTACATTGGGAAATAAATTCATAAATAAGGCATTGCTGACTTCATTTGTAAGTTATTTGTAGATGGATTATGCCTCTGCACTGGCCCGGCCTGGAGGCCTGCAGTTTGTGCAGCAGGTAACAGCTTGTCTTCATGCAGCTCATGATGGCGTGATATAAGATCGGAGGAGAAGCGAGCAGAAGACAAGAACTTAACAGAAATTTCTCAGTAATGCATAGTAGGCCCGTGAGTTACATCTGTTTGACAATAAGTTCGATAACACATTCAACGCATCAATTTAATCTGGATCAGAAGAAAGGATTCAGTCGTTCTGTATTATGGTGAAAACTAAAATGTTTCATGACAAACTATCAACAATTTATTGGACATATCAAAAATATGGTGGATGCTGAGAGTAAGAAAGTCAGACAATGTGTTTTTAACCCTAATTATGTAAGAAGCAAGTAAAAAGTAAGTGTGTAAGAAGACAAGGACAGGTGCCAGGTGCCATCTGCCATCCTTTCACGGTATTATTTTTGCTTTATTCCACACATATGCTGAATACGTCATTTCATCTTATCCACGATCTATCGCACCCTGTCATTTTACACCTAGTACACCTCTCCACACAAACTGTACCCAGATGGCATTGCCACGACACCTAGAAGTTAAAAAAGTGATGGACAGATAATTGTGTGAAGCGCAGTTACGTCTGACAACGCCTGGGTATGCCGGATCAGTGACTGCGACTTTGTGCGTCGTAGCAATACTTCATTTCTAAGCCCAACAGCTGTAGAGCATGCTGGTCAGCTTCAGCTCTTGGGCTTCATTTTTGTTCTGTATCATCCATTGCACAATACAGGTACATTTCTAATGACTATACAAATATAACTGAATATTAAATGATACAAGTGTAAATAAAATAAAAAGTTTCCTTTCATAGCTTATTATTTTGTCTTTTAATATCTGAAGAGACGTTGTCCTAGGTAGCAGGTCGCCCAATGTTCTTACTTGTAATTCCAACAAATGGACCGCTAAAATTTTGCTCATCAAAAGTGTAAGTAGTGCTTGCTTTAAAAGAAGTTGGAAATCCATTGCAACCTTGAACTGAGCAGTGGTTGCGGTAATAAATGAACCAAGGAAAGTCCTTTATAAATAAACGGACAAAAAGTGTAGGTGAATCTCGAGCGTACACAAAGTGTAAAGGTGCAAGAGGCTCAGAACGACAGCACTGGGAACGGAGGAAGAATTGTGGTCTCTGCTGGTTATATTCAGAAAACAGAGTGTGAAATTAAATGGGGAACTAAAAGAAAAAATGTTGCAATACAAACATCAAGATAAAACTCAGGAAAGCTGGACACACCCATTCCTTTTGAGGATTTTGCCTCCTTTCATAGGAATGTTTTCTCAGTGGTTGGTACCATAACCCCAGAGACAGGTGTGTGGCAGCCTCATGGTTATGAGACTTATGAGCAAATATTGATCAACATATGCTGTTTAAGTTCATCCGGCATGCTTGCTGTATAAAAATGTGAGCTCTGAACTTAAATAATAATAGGAACCAAATCAATGCAGGAGAAAACATCTGGGTGCTAGCACTTGTCTGATGGCCTGAGAAGACGCACCCTAAACAGGCTTGTTTGAATAGTTTTGAATTTGTGGTTAACAAGTCTGAGTCAGGTTTGTGAATGTGGTGACTGTTCAGTCATCCGCTATGACTGGATGATTATCGAACAAATGAGTTCCATAAGGAAGAGCAGGTAGGTGTAAAAGCTGCTCCCACAAGCCTTTGGGTTCCGGTCTGAATGAGAGTGGGCTGAGAGCGAGAAACGGCGCGCGGCAGAGAACTGCTCGTGCTGGTGTCGGGCCTGTCAGGCGTCGTTCTTCGCAAAGGGCGGTGCTCTGTGCTCCGAAGGCACCTCACCTGGCAGTCACTGTTCTGTGCATGCATGTGTGCATGCGTGCGTGTGTGTTGTCATATTCCAAATGCCTACCAGCGCAGTGTGTATTTAAAAGGGAATTAGGCTTGATTCTGTTTACCAGAAAGTCTGATCGGCTCAGGCTTTCCATGCCCAGAAAGGCCCTGGTTTTCACAAATCGTGTGAAAGCCCATAGCAATAGAATTAGTACTTACTAGCCAGAGGAAGGCAGATGATATATTTCCTTTTTTAGATTCAACCCAAATAGATTCTGCAGCCATAGTATTGTTTATCCCATACTCCCGTGGGGACAGCAGTTAGCATAGTGGTTAGAGGTTTCCTCTTGAAATTGAGTGACCTGTGTTTAAAATCCCGCTTCTCCTATCGTCCCCTGGAGCCAGGTACTTACCCAGTAAAAGTTACTCCTCTGTATACATGGGAGCAACCAAACAATTGTCAGTAGTTTGTTACGGTGCACCTAACAAAGGCATACATTAACTTAATAAGTAGGAATGCTCTCTCCGTGCACCTTTTTTGTCCATTTAGTCATCTGCATGGATTCACTTGAAAGCTGGCAAAATCATTTAGCCAATATGTGTCAATTGTAAAAAAAAGACGAACATGTTAAAGGTTACTTTAGGCCAAGATGTAGGGGTATTTTTCCAGTGAAGATCAGGTTTTCATTTGCCAGAACCATGCGAGCAACATGTGGTTGATATGGAGGAAACCAGAGCTCTTATTATCTGCTGAAGCTCCTCTGGGGGTTTCTGCACAGCGTTTTGTGCTTTGTGAGCCACTGCGGACGTCCTCTTACCACAAATGTGTAATGTTGCCGCTGCTTGGACCGGGCTCCCTTCTCCCTTCCAGTTATGCAGGTCTCCAGCTTTTTTACAGTCATGAATCATTCTCGTATTGGCCCCTTTATAATGGCATCGTTTTGGTCTGACCGAAACCACATCCTTATAGCTGGGTTCCAGCGTGGCACGGGGTGAGCCGAGCCTGTCCTTCTTGCCGCTGCTGTTGCTGCTGCTGTCCTCACCGCTCACTCTGGGTCCCACAAGTAGTTTTCCTCCCCAGCTGAGGCAACCCCAAAGCCTGAGAGAAAGGATTGTTGTTGGACCCCATGACCCATGGCTGCCTCAGTTCTCAGGGTGACACATCTGTCATGGGGATAATACAGGCCTCACTTCCTGTTGCCTATGATACAAGCAGGAAGTTGCTCATTGTTCCTTCTTTTCTGTGTAAATATTTACTAGAACAGGCAGCATCAGCGGTGGTTAAAGCAAAGTAGTTTTGCTGCTCTCGAAAGACGCGTTTGCATGTTTTCGCTCCTATTGTTGAGCCGTGGAACCAGCCTTGAGCTACCGATGCGGTATTTCTCATTGGGAAAAGTGATGATGATTCTTCCCCACATTTTGAGTACTTTGCTGCAAGTTCCCGGTGTAGAAATCTTCCATGCGCCGACGGCAAATGTGAATCACTCGATCCGAAATGCAAGGGAGCAACGCTAAAAATAACCGAGGAACACGTTGGTGTCCTCTACACTCAGGCTAGTTATCAGCCTGCTGTCTCTCCTTGTGCCAGTCTCAGCCTCCCACATGCCAGCCTCCATGTCAGACAGCTTGCTGGTACAGACGACTCCGGGGCCGGACTAGCGGCCACACGCCGATATCTCTGGGTTTCCTGTTTTTGTCTCCCAGAGAATTGACTCTTTTAAGTGCGTTCGGCTCAAACCGGTTGCAGCGCGAATGTAGCACGAGCGTCACATCCCTTGTTATTTGCCAGGCAAAATGTCCAAATTCATACAGAATCGGTGATCGCACCTCAGAAGTGTAGGACTTGTGCACATTTTCGGGGGCTCGTGCAAATTTTAGGCGCTGCCATGCTTCCACTCAGCCTACGCTGATATTTTTTCATCTTTTTTGTGGTGCTTAAATAGCCTGCCCGTTGTTTTTCTACCCAAGATGCAGCAAATACAATTTATCATGAATAAAAGGTGGTGGGGGGGGGCATAGTAGTGGGCGGGGTTTCATTTGAATGTGATCATTTTATTTCGAACAGCGTAGGGATAGTGAGCGTTGGCAGCATTTGGAGTTCATTAGGGCCTTCGCAGAAGGAATCATTAAAAGAACATTTATGTGTGAGAGTGTGTGAGTGTCTGACACCAGCGCTGAACAATGTGTACTGATCAAAAAAGGTGGAATCCCACATGGCACGACTCAAGATGGCAAGGAGGGGGCGGGAATGGCGTAATCGCTCTGCTCTTTTGCGAAGCTCCCAGGCTGGACGGGCGCTCGGGGTCCCGATAATTCTCTCTGTCGGCTGACCTCCGGTGTTTGCTGGCCCTTCCCTTACGGCTTCCGCCCACTCTGTGGGTGGCGCTCTTGCCTCTGCTGGCCATCGGGACGGTACAGCTGGGCAAAGAGACTGGAGTCTGAGCTGGAAAATGAAGAAACGCAAAAGAGCGACATTTCTGCAGAAAACAATGTGCCGTTCCCTCTGTCGTCTCCAGGAGGGCAACTGCGAGGCGCAGTGCTGGAGAGGCATCCAGTGCCGCCCACTCCCCGCCGCCTGGGCTAACAGCCCTGTGTGTTGAGGAACAGGATGTGCTCAGAATGCACAGGCTGGCACAGGGGAACAAGGCTTCACTGTGGCGACGACTTCTCAATGCCCCCTCATTCAACGGAGGGGCTGCAGCGCGGCTCCCACCACGGACGCAAGGTCCACACACAGACGCTCTTATAACAGCCTTCGCAGAAAGCCCTCAGAGAACAAAGGCACTTCATAACTGATGCTGTTCAGAATAACTTCACCGATGCATTCACGAAGATGTAGATGCCTGTTTAGTCTAGGAAACGTGCCATGTACAAGCGTGGCCTTATTCACTGCTTTGGTTGGAACTTACACCCATCATTCGGCTGTAATGCGCACGATAATAAATCCTTATAGGCCGTATCTCGGCAACCTTCCTATTTTACGAGCTACAGTAGTTGGGTTGATCTTGTTTTTAGTCTGAACAGTGGAACCGTTGGGCCAGTACCAGACATTAGTATTTATCAAAAGCACTACCATTTCGTCTCCCCGAATAAAGGCTCGATCACGTGAGAACAGCGGCAGCTGCTTTTATTATGGCATGAAAGGGGATATTTTAATTATTGCCTTTGATAAGCGCTTATGTTTGGAAGTCTCTTCCAGGCGTGTGGGGACACAGAATGGTCCTCAGCGCATTTCATTTCTGGGTGCTCGTGTCACGCAAACCCTCCCGGCCTGCTGCTGGGGAGATGGATCCGGTGTCTGACCGCTCGACCCTGCTGGTGCACGACGAAGAGCAGCGAAGTCTCCGTGTAGGAATTCAGCAGTGACATCATCGTTCCCGCCATTTGGAAACCAGTGACTCAGTGCTCACACCTGCAGAGGTGGACGGCGGCGGTTACCAAAATCAGGTATCCCAGCAGCCAGCAGCCACACCAGCTGAGAGAAGCCTTTAAGGTCTGCATATGGAGCCATCGCGCTCCGCTCCTCCACCCGTACCTCAGATGACGCTTGTTGGGAGCCACACAAGCCATCTACATCACCTCAACCCTTGGGCTCTAATGGCTGAACGTCATCTCTCGATGCCTCGAAAGAAATGACAGGAAAGGGAAGCCAGTGCATCTGTGATAGTCACTAACATGCCTCATTGTGATAGTCTTTAGCCAATCTTTATTAGGACGCTCAAAATACGATGTCTGAAATATTCACTTCGCGCAGCTCCGCACACTTAAGCACACCGAGGCTCGTAGACTATGTTGATCAAGAAAAATTGTGCTCAAAAGATGCGTGATGTGGAGCAACTTCTGTAGTAAATACACAGAACTGCACGTTTACTGCCCATTCCGCATAACCCTGCAACCTATAAGACACACAAGCAATTATTATGAAATATTCACACGTCTATGGAAAGACTTAAATTGGAAAATTGGCAGTGTTCGGATGTTTATTTCCACTTGCTGCTTCGCTGGTAGGTGCTATCCTACAATCTGCTGCGGGTATTCATTTAGAAAAATGTACTTTTAAAAGCGTTTGCATTTGATGGGCTCTCGCAGTTATTGAAGAAAATCAGTGACCACGGAAGCGTCTCCTTATGGAGTCGTGCAGATGCACAACAATCGCGCTTGCGCTTTTTCGCCATTTCTCCGACCTGAAATCTCAGAAGAGCTCAGTTTGACAAAACTTCCAGGAGGGTTCTGGGTCAGAAGCCTGTGTTGGAATATGAATCGCAACTGAATGAATGGGAGGAAAAAGGTTTGTTTAGAACCAGGAATCTTACCTTCAATGACCGCAGCTTATTGTAGAGGTTTGCATTAAGCACATTTATGCTTCTTTTCTGAGCTGGCGATGGGAATACGAAACTACAGACAATGCATAGCACTGTAAATGGAAAAAAAAAAAAGCTTAGGCAACATAACTGTACCCCATAGGATTTACTCTTAACCTGTAACAAAATATATTGCAAATAGCTTTCCTAGATTTCAGAGCAGCCACAGATGTGCCCAGGGTAAAAACCAAGGTACCGTTACAGGGCTTGGCTATGCAAACGCAGTGTATGGTGTTAGATAAGTGGTTCCTCAATACTGTACACACGTGGGAAGCAGATACAAAATCCTTGGGTGTAATTTGCACGTCTGACATGAACAGCGCCGCTCATCCCCTGGAACTCTGTTCCCCACTGTGTCACCCTGTTATATAAAATTAAACCGCATTAAGAACTTCACTGTCCCAGTTCATCCTTCTTTTCCCAGCATTTGAGCAGCTATGCTTGTTTTGTCTTTGTTCACTGATCGATTTTGTCTTCCATTTTTAGCGCTTACATTACGCGGACATTGATGATGTAGGACTGTAAAGGGATTCATTGGTAATGGCGGTTAGAGCACTATCACCTCAAAATAAAAATGTGCTTTTCCCAGTAATGCAAATAGTTTAAGAAAAGAATGTATCTTGACCTATCCTCTGCAGTGTGAAAAGATTTAATTGAAAATGCAGATTTTATTATGTTGCATAATCCATCAGTAACTTCATGAAAATGACACATTGGCATAATTCTCCTACAAAGGGATGCGAACCTCATTCTGACTTCTCAGGTTATAAGACTCACAGTAACCTCATAGAAAAGCAAGCAGTAATTCAGCCCGCATCATTACTGGCTGCAACTCATCCTAAACCTTTTCTAAGGCTAAAAAAAATGTACAGTATTGAGTCAAATGTGCAACTGTCATGAAGTTCAGTTCAGTGGAGGATCCCCAGCAATGTCTTGCAGGTTTAATTTGGTTTTCTCTGTTAAAGAAAATGGTGTAGTACTCTATATCCACAAACTTAATACAAGGACATTTTATTTCAAATCAAAGACCTTGAAGGTCAACGTAAAACAAGGCCAACTATTGAAGAAGACAAGCGATCTGGCGAGACAGCTCTGAAGCATCTCCTACAGCCAGAGATGTGCACAGCTGTCCCTTCCAAAAACAGTGTTCCATCAAGGCCTCTGTTGATAATAGAGCACTGAATCAAGCATCGGTACTGCATATATTGTATAGTAGAATACATTACCTGTGCGCATTTTGTTTGTTATGTGAACCTCTGCAGTAATATGCGCTGTGAAATACCACACTATCTGAGAATGTAAGTCTGAGAACGCATTAATGTACCCAAATGCTCAAATTTACACCCCGTGTTTCTTAGGGACAGGATATATGGCGGTGTCATGGAAACACTACTTAAAAACGAGATTTAAGAAAATAAAGCTAAAGTTTTTTTTTTTTTTTGTTTTTCCACCATCATGTTTCTTAATGTGATGAAAGAGCTGTCACAAATGTTAAGACCTTTCACAACTCAGATATTCCTGTTTTCAAATATCTAGTGACACTGCAGGCAGTTAACCATTGCAAACACCAAGGATTATACGGCTGCGTTAAGACTCCCTCTTTACTGTTATTTGCTCATTTTGTATTGTAATGCGCAATCTCTGAATAACCCACATGTGACCTTGACTATAGCCCAAACCTTAGTTGTACTCCATTTTGGCTGGAAAACCAACCATGATGAACATGAAAGCACAGCAACACGGAACTCCGCCATAGTCAGCCCATGCCGGTCACAGGTTAAACCGAGCTCTTTCACTAAAGGTCTGTTGCCCACTTAATATTAAGTGTGGCCAAATATTCAAAGGTTTTTTCCAAAGAAAATGTTTATAAGGTTGTCTTCCTAAAGCCCTGCCTACTAAATTAATAATGTTGCCCATAAGTAAAAGCGCAAAATATTGCTTTATGGCATTTTGTGAAAATAATATAAAAATATTCTTCTATATTACAATTTAACCTTGGCTTGTAAATTCCCAATGTAGTCACATTCTCTAGTCCACAAACAAAAACACACAAACTCTTTTTTTTTAACAATAAACTAATCTTTTTTCTATTTACATTGGTACCTAATGTGCAAATTAATAATTTAACGTAGTGTAAAACTTTCAAATGAATACAAAATAATATTTTACATTTCTAATGGTGTAGTCCATGAACCTGTTACATACAAAGAAGGAAGGAGAGCCGCGGTGTGTTTTGTAAGGAACATGAAAACGAACTGAAAAAGCAGTAGACATCTTTGGCCAGCAGACTTTCACTTTGAAACGTATATAACCAGGGAACATCACAATAGAAAGCCTTAGCTTAGTACAATAAAGGATGTCTTTAAAGCAGACCTCTTATTTCTGCTACAAAAGGCATCTAAATTAAAGAAGCTTTTTCTCAGCCATACTTCTTTGAGTTTGAAGGAGGTTGGTTGTGTGTTTGGCCAGATGCTTGCTGTACTTTCCATCTGGACTTGGAGTCCAGAGGAGGGCTCCATACAAACAGGTGGAGGTGAGGCGCGGGTGGGTTTGTGGGAACCTGTATGCATGGGCAGAGGTTTGTGGGTGTTTGTATGTGGTGTACATACAAACATGACTGACAGCAGAGTGTGGCCAATAGTCTGGTTTAATACTTCTCACAAAACTTCTTCTAGTCAATCTCCAGTCCAGGAGTAAGAGGTATTAGACTAGTTGTGTGTTTGGGTGGATGTTTGGTGTACTTCCCATCAAGGTTTAGAGTCCACTGTTGGTCTCGCCACCCAGTCCACATGCCAGTGGCAGCCCACCCCTCCCGAACTTTCAAACAGATATTAGCACTGGTAATGATTAGATTTAATGGACATTTTGAAAACACTGGTAGTGGAACTGGTTCCTCATTTACCGAAGACTAGGATTTCATACGAAGCAGCTTCAGTACTTGACCTGGGTGTGCAGAAAGTAAAGGCACTGACGCCTGATGGCAATGTGAGCAAGATGGTGTGGACTTGGAGGTCGGAGGGCGACGAACTGCAAGGGCAGCTGCCACAAGGGTGATGAATGACACTGGATTGTTGGCTTAGGTTTTACTGAGAATTTGTACGCTCTGCGGAATGATGGAAGCATTGTGTGAGGGTTTCATATGCACAGTGGTGCTGTACAGTCCCTCAAATGGAGGTGGGGGCGTACACAAATGTGCAAAATAGACACAAGAAGGGCAGGAGAGGAGCAATGCACATGCTGATGGCTGAGTAGGAGATACTAGGCTAGGGGACAGATGGGAAGGGAAAAGGAGGCGGGGGGCAGAGGAAGCCAAGCAAAGCTCAGGGAAGTGCAGGAGGGAAAGGATGGGGGTTTAGGGACGGACCTGCACAGGAGTGGGTCTCATTAGCGAAGAGGCCCAAAGGAGCTCCTGCAAGGGGAGCCCCCTCAGTGAGGGAAAGGAAGCGGAGAACCATTTCATAGGCCTGCTATTTAAGGAGGCAGCTGCTAAAACTCTCAGCTCTGCAAGGTAACATGGAGCAAGAAACAAGCAGGTAGATGTGTGCTCCTGCACACAGGAGATGAAAGTAAAGTGAAAAACAGTGGAAAGGGATTGCAAAGAATACAGGAGCCCAGCAAGCAGTAGTGGTGACTAACATTCAGCGATGGGACCCGGGGCGAATGAACCTGACTTGCAGTACTGGGAACAGGAACAGAGCGGAGGGCAAGCAACAGGAAGCAGGCTACGTGGTAGTGGCAGAACTGAGCATGGCAGGATTGGCAGCAAGACGAAACCAGTGCAGGAGGTTTGTGGCGGCAGGTCTGCTTGGCAGTGAACGCCAAGATGATGGTGCCGAGCAAGGGACGCTGGAGCCTGGGAACAAAGTAAGATAAACAAGCCACCGCAGAGCAAGCACGCCAGGGAGGAAGCAGAAGCTGCACCGTGTGCGGGAAATGCCAGCATTTGGAAAACAACGCCTGTGGGGGGTAGAGGTTAGTGGGAGTCGTGCATGGTTTACAGCTGGGTGTGGCCAGGGGTTTGGTCTAATACTCCGCCCCCAACATAATATTTTTACAAACTCCAATGTTTGACATGCTGTGGCAGCCAAATGAAAGCAGGATTTATTTAAGCACTGGGACACAGCCTCTGACTGAAGTGTCCAGGGGAGATGGGAAGACTGGTCGCCCTGCTCCACCCCTATAGCAGCAGCGCCTTTCTTGACAAATTTGCTAATTTCAGCATTTTTATTGGACTTTCGTGGAAGAGCTGCAGGTATTTGTTCAGTGGAAAGCATTTCGTCTCAACGTGATGTACCTGAGAATCACAAATCTGTATTTAAAAAGATCCATGTGTTGATTTTTTGGCACATGTTTTTGTTAAGAGTTTAACCTTAAACAAAAATCTATTTAGCTCTATCGCTGATAAGACTATTTGTGGAAGAATAAGAAAACATATTTTTCGCTGAAAAATGCATAATGTAGCTGGCTAAAAGGAAATATTTTACAGCCACAACTAAAAGGAACTTTGATTATGCCTATGTTAATCCTTGCGTACCAGCACTGGTCAACCTACGGTTCAAATTCCTTACGTACGAAAACTGCCACTCGGTGAAAGTATGAATGCATAGAATAGAGGGTTCACAAAAAGTCTGCTGACATGACAAAACTTATTGCTTTTTAAAGAAGTCATGACTGTTAAACACATACACTGGCCACCTTATGCAACCCTTTTCATCTAAATTAAATTTTTCTATTATGAGGTTAATAGTTAAAGCTGTGCTGTATTGCATTGCATTAGTTGGGATTGTTCTAGATGGAGCTCCACGTGTAGAGCTGTGAATATGCTGAGGGTCTGGCAGGCTGGCAGCTATGGTTTCTAAAATTTCACATTATTACAATATGGCTTCCCAGCCATCGGACGGTAGGTTCGATTCCACTCCCAAAAAAAGTCATGGAAATTTAGAAATGCGCGACAAAATCTGTGGCCAAAGCTGTAAACTGACTTCAGCTGCGCTTTCTTTATCATCAGGTACAAGAATGAAAGGAGATCTTCCTAACCACGGTAGGAAATTTGTTCTATTATGCTATTGAGTTAATGTTACAGCACAGAGGACTGGTTTGCGTTGCTAATCCTCTGAGGAATTCTGCAGTTGTCACTCTGACCAGCTGGTTAAACCGGCTGGTGCGTTTGCTATGGGCTATCCGGGTCTGTGCATTTTGCTGTCCCTCTCCCTGCGTTTGATCTCCTCCTTGTAGCAGTACGAGCAGTAGTTCTCCGTCTCTGGCCTGCCGTAAAAGGAGCAGTTCTCCCTCTTGCAGCGCTTCTGCTGCAGGCAGTAGAGGGGATACCCTGCGCTGCGGCCTTTGGTTTTGTCGTGGTTCAGCCAGGCCTTCGGGGAGCCCTCATCGGCGAATTCCAGGCAGTCACGGACGTCGTTGGCGTTGAAGCCGTTGGTATAGGTGTGGGATTTGTGTTCCCCGGGCATGCTGTATGGCAGTTCTTCCGCCACATTGACAGTGCGCACCCCAGACATGCGAGCCGGGCTGTAGCTCTGAGAGGACAGTGAGCGGTTCTGCTGCGGATAGGTTGCGCACGTCTTCAGAGTGCCCACTGCAGGCTTGTAGGGGTCATCCAGGAAGCTGGACGGCTGCATGTTGACATCCCGCAGGTGGATGACACTGTGTCTCTGGATGGGAGGGGTATGGCTATAGTGGGCGGACACAGGGATGGGCCCAGACTTCTTAGCACCATTACTGGGGGATGAGTAGGGAGCAGGGGTGGGGCTGTTCCTCTCCTGCATCTTTAGAACAAGCTGAGAGTTATGGCTTTGGTGCAGGACCGGTGAGCAGCCATCATTTGGGGAGCTGTCAGACTTCTCCTTCTGGAAAGTAGTCTCCTGCTCTGGCTTCTTCAAGGCAGTCCCGTTGACCACAGTCTTCTTCTCCGCCTCCTTCCTCTTCTGTTCCTGCTCAGCGGTGAAGCGCTCCTGAGCACTGGCCAGGTAGAAGCTGATCATCTCCTGGTGGAACTGGTGCCTGTGGCTGGTCAGGAGCAGGCCTGCGAAGATGAACTTCCTCTCGCCCTGCATGGCCGCCCGCAGGATGCTCAGGCTCAACTTGACATCAGTGCTGTATTTCCAGGGATCTGACACTTTGTCGCCTGAGGCCTTGCCAGATGTGCCGTGTTTCTCCACAGGGGAGGACCCTGAAGCCCGCTCCGTGGGAGAAGGGCTAGTGGCCTTTTCCGATGAGGACGTACTGGCTGACTGCCCTGAGTCCTCCTTACTCCCCTTGTTGGATTTGACATCCTTCTTCTTCACCTTCTCCCCGTTCTCTGTGTTCCGCCCATTGGCAGAGTTGGTCTTGCTGATCTTCCCATGGACAAGCCCCCCCAAGCCCCCCATGTTCTTCTTCAACTTGATTCCCAGTGACTTGCTCAGGCTTCCCAGTTTGTTGGCCACCGAGTCTGCACGTGTTTTATCCTTCTCCTTCCGCTGCTTGTCCTTCTCCTTCTCTTTGCTGGGCTTGCCATTGTTGACGTTGGAGTTGCTGCAGACAGACTCGCGATCCGAGTCCATGGAGTCTGCCAGAGACTGTACATCTTCTCCCGTAGAGGCCGTAGGGGACTCAGGCTGAGCGAGAGGAGCCTGCAAAGGCAGTGACAAATGGACTAAAAAAGGGTCCTCTGGTGGGAATGTTGGGAATTGGACTGGCCTGTCATGATCTAGAAAAAAGTGATTTACAGTAAATGGAATAATGGCACATACAGAGGAAAAAGACTCAGAAGTAAAACTACATATTAAGATCTCTACACTTACTTGAATAATTCAGACAGATATATTAATACTTTAAAGAAGCCAAAGGAAAAGGTTACCCTTGTTTCAGAAGGAATTCGAATCCACGTTACATTCATGTAGTTGTGCAGCAGGTTGAGTTTGGCTTCCAATGACAGGATGAGACTGGAAGAAGTAAGAAACCTGAAGTATTCACACACTGCTCGTGTACATGAAGCACAGGTTAAAATGGAGCACAGTCTGGACTGTGCTCCTGTACCTGAACAACAACACGAACAGCACAAAAACCCCCGTAACACCCCAGACACCCCTCTGACTTTCGGACAAATGAGATATGCGGTTCTTAAGGAAATTTCGTATTTTATACAGAAATGTGCAATCCGCCAGGTAATTCATCAGCACTGCACGCTGCCGTTTCAGTTGTTTGTCTCAAGTTGGTGTCTGGTGTCTTACAACTCTGTGGGATTTATTTTCACATTACACATAACAGCGTGACTGCAAGGTTTGGTTAGAAGTGGGTTCAAGTCCTTATTATGGGCTCGGTCCTAAGCTCATACCGAGTGGAACGTCCTTACTCTTCACTGCGTCACTGCCATTCCCAGATGTTTCAGTTTGAAAAATAAACAATTAAAGTTAAAATAATTCACAATTCACAAGTACCATCAAGCTTTTCCTGTAAGTTTCCTGTAAGTTTCAGATGGACCCGGGCCCTTTTTTTTTAAAAGTGCCCGTTCTCTAGCTGTGCATGGTTAATTCCTCCACTGTTGGGTGGGTCTACCAGAGGATCTCGGGAGAGTGGGTTTTCTCCTCCTCCCTTTATTTGGCGCCGTGGGACTGCCGGCGGCCTCGAGGCAGGGCAGGGGGCCACAGGGCATGCCACTTACTTGGCCATCTTGCTGTTGTCATTGTCGTCCCTCCCCCACTCCCAGTCCTTCCCAGGGTCCACAGCGAAGTGCAGCGCCAGCAGCCTGTGCTCTGAGTCGGTCAGGGGAATAACAGCTGGAACAAAGGGCAGAGACAGACGGCTCAGCGAAGCCTGCGGCCTCGGCCCCTCCCCTGCGTGAGCTTCCAGCTGCGGCCGGCACACAGCAGACCCTCACCCACCCTGCTTTGTGTATGCCAGACAAGGGAGGGGCCACCATAAATCACTGACTTCCCCCATTCTCACTTCATGACTGCAGCGGTAATGTGCCCGAGCAACAAGGTGTGTGGGTACTCGATGGAAATGGTGTGCAGGTACAAATTCTGGCACGCTGCATTGCTAAGGCAACAAAGCAATTACTGTAGTGAGGGCCCTGTCGGCTGATGGTTCACCTCGGTGCTGTTATAAAAACCCCCCTGCGCTCCGGAATAGTAGAAATACAACAAACATAAGGGTTTCACGCGGCCGGGCTCTTTCCCAGCTTCACTGTGAGAAACAATGTGCCCTTCACGCTGCCAATCTTTCACATTGTGCACATGGGACAAACACGTGGGGATGTCTTAAAGACTGCCTGTGTTCAGGGACCTGACCCAACGAATTGGAGGTTTCCTGTGCTCCAAAGTACATGTTTTACCCTGAGTCATAGCAGGGCTGAGGGGCTGCTCTGTGTACGTGTTGATAAGGTATGGATGCATTATGGTAGAGATGATACCGCTCACCCCAACAGTAAGGCCACACATAGACAGTTCCAGACATCCAGTGTTGGGCTACCACCGATTTAAGACAGCCTGTTCAGCTGGCATAAAACGTGAGCGTGTAAGTGAGCGCTAATCCAGCATCCCTGCGGTGGCCGAGCTCTCGAAGTGTCAGCTGTGGCTCTGCGCCTGCATTTTTAAACAGGTTGTTGAATAAACACACTTTTCTCCCTACCTTTCCACTCAGCTCTGTTATTTCTGAAAAGCTGTATGACCTGCAGACAAAGGCCAAAATGGTGGACTTTGCTGTACTGAAGGGGGAGGAAAGCACCAAGTACCTCATTTCACTTCTGTTTCATTAACCAGAGATGCCAAACACAGAAGCAACAGCCAGGAGCCTTTCAGGGAAATGGCCAGACATGTGTTTGCTCTGCAAACAGTGTGAATGCGGGGGGGGTCTGCTGACCTCATGCTCCAAAAACACCCCGGCGTGGAAGGGTAGGCAGTGCAACTCCTCCCAATGATGCCGTTCAAAGTACCCCGGGCCGGTCGTGGCCCACAGGCAGGCGGAGATGCAAGAGCCCTCAGGGGGCTGCATCTGTTGGTATGTCAATGCAGCAGGCTGCTAGAGGAAGCTGGGACAGTGCAGGCCCTGGGGGGAGCACTTTCCCTTCACGCGGCGGTCTGAGTTTAGGCTCCCAAAATGCAGCTGCGGTACCTGCTGCTTTGTCTCGCTTTCCGTTCCAGACACCACCTCCAGTTTTGCTCCACAGAAATCCGAGCGCACTGTATTTACTCTCCTGGCTGGCAGCTGGAGCGGCCTGTCCCTGGACGACCTTCACGAAGCCCATTTGCATGGATGACATCACGGTCCTCCCAGTGGGGGGGGTTGCCGATGTAGAGGAAATGATAGAGTTAAATCGGCAAGGCCGGTGAAGGAACGGGGGAGCAAACAAAACAGCGGGGCCTGCATCGTCTTGCTTTGTCGTGCTTACTGTAGTTATCCGTCTCCTTTCGCATTCAAGGGTAAACAAGGGGAACACACACGGGTGCCTTAATGCATTTGGGCCATCGGCAGAACAAAACAAAACAAATTGGAGCCGCGTACGTCTGACAAAGTGCGCCGTTCATAAAAAACACGGTTGTCATAACAAACTCCCTGAGAACTGCACAACAGGGAGACTCCACAGAGTGACAAAGCCCTGGAGTACAGAGTACACACCGTCTGAATGGTGCCACACACCCCTTGCTTATTTTACGCCTTTACACCACCACCTGGCACATGGCTGCGGTAGAACCCGTGTATTGTGGGACAAGATTATGGTTAACACAACTTTCCTACAGTACTAACTAATAGTGAACCAGTGCTTCAGAGTGTGAGAACAGAGCTACAGTAAATATTTAAAGCATTCAAAACATTCCTGAGCACTAGTGGATGGAAAATAATTTATCACAAAAAACTTGGAGGAAAACAACTTTAACTTGGTTTACAATCATAATTTAATTTAGTAATGATAAAAAGTCAACGTAATAAATTCGAGTTTGCGCGGTCATATTTGTAATACATTTTAGCCATTTTGAAATTGTTTAGGTTATAATACAATCTGTATATATTATTCAATTTATGTTATATATTAAAGAATGGAAAACTATCATAACCCCAAATGTTCCACGGTCCTCGGATGTTGTTAGTTTATACAGTGATGCCCTCTGGTGGCCTCGCAGTCATACAGGCCACCCTTTACTCCTAAGCAGGGCACTCATAACATAATTTTTAAATGAATAAACATCTAATACCTAGCAGTTATTAAACTACACACACACACACACACACACACACACACACACACACACACACAGTATGTGCATAACAGTTGGATAAGTTATTGCTTACTGTATGGATTAAACTCTTAAAATGAAATCTAGTTTTTAGAACCTAAAGATGATATTAGTCCTAACCATAATTATAATAATCAATAAAGCTCATTTATAGGACAGATTACCTTCCTATTTAATATTTTATTGCCTCTAACAAGATTCATTGCTTTACACAAGTCATTGTGAACAAAACGTTTTATATTATAGTTATTAACTGCAAATTAATTTCAACTAAATGAAAACCTGGACTTGGACTGGTTAGTTCCTCAGCAACACAACAGCTTTGATGCAGAGGCTGAGGTTCTCCTATAAATACATGTGAGATTAAAAACAAACATCATGCCAACAAAAACCATGGGTCTTTTGACAATCTAGGCATACGTAAAAATAGCCCTGGAAGTTTA
Organism: Heterotis niloticus; assembly: GCA_018136845.1. Classification (NCBI taxonomy): domain Eukaryota; kingdom Metazoa; phylum Chordata; class Actinopteri; order Osteoglossiformes; family Osteoglossidae; genus Heterotis; species Heterotis niloticus. Next base: position 16,277,159 of record CM030904.1, on the reverse strand, counting down.
CATGGTGTAACCACAGCAGCACAAACAAGCATCTGAAATCCGGCGATGCTTGCAGGCAGTCAGAGGCCAGGCCAGTGTGGGGCAACACATGTCTCACTGTGTCTCTGAGTCTGAGTGAAGGAGGTCACAGCCCACACCAGCTAATGGTAATCACCAGAAATTCATACCACAGCTGGGTCCCTGCTTACAAACTTTTGAGTAATGAACCTTTTAGTATGCCCGTATTTTATTTGGCATCTATTTTTTCCATCGATTTGAACAACAGGCAATGATGCTATCTGATGTGTGTACAGATGGGGATCGGAAATAGTAAGTGCTGCTTTCTTCAGAGTGGAGAAGGTGTAAAAAAGCAAAGAGAAGGTGAACAAGCTGCAGATGATCATAAGGCTTCTGTAAGCATCAGTTCCGAGCCAGCCGTGAAGCACTGCCTCTCCATCATCCTCCACCTCCATGTCAAACCTCTGATTCTGAAGTAATGCACAGCTATTGTCTGTGATTCAAGGTAAACAAAATACAATTTACATATCTTTTTAAATTTCTTAAAAATAAATAAATTTGAGTATTGGTAAATGTCATGTTATGTGTAAATGATGCGAGTGAGATTCTGCCAGTAAGCAGACAACCTGGTCTTTGTCTTTATTAGGTTTTCTGGTATAAATGCACTGTATGGCCAAAAGTATGTGGACCCCCTTCTAATTATTAAATTGAGCTATTTCAGTTGCACCCACGCAGCATACAAACACATTCTAGACAACTGTATGCTTCCAGCTTTGTGGCCACAGTTTGGAGAAGAAGCTCCTTTCCTGCTCCAGCATGACTGTGTCCCCATGCACAAAGCGATCATTTTCCCAGGTTGGAGTGGAAGAACTTGAGTGGCTGCACAGAGCCCTGACCTCAACTCCACTGAAAGCTTTTGGAATGAACTGCAACACTGACTGTGGGCCAGGCCTTCTTGTGTACCGTCAGTGTTCAACTTCATTGATGTTCACACCTGCCCCGTGATTCGGCAAAGTCCCAACAACCTTTCTCTCTACTCCTGTGAAGCTCCTCGGATAGACATTAAACAATTGTAGGACATAAGACTCCTTATGTTGACAGCACAGCTAAGCAGCAGCAGGCCTCCGTAAGATGGACTTTATAATTTGGAAGGGTTCCAGTAATAAACAGCTGGCAGTTAATGGGCCTCTGTTACTGTCCTGTTGCGTTGCATCAACAGCGCCTCTCTCTGATCTGTCAGCCTCCTACCAGCACCAAGAACCTCTGAAGACTCAGTCTCAGGTTGTGTTTAATACATACAGCTGTGCCAGTGCCCCCAGTGCCTGCATGCAGTGCAGCATTAATTCTAATGGTTATACTTCATGGTTTCAATTTTAAATCCAAAAATCAATTATTTCCAAATTTGTTTCCCTCTCATCTCACTGAACAGAGGCACAGCAGCCTCATCTGGCCACACCACCGCAATGCTCTCAGGGATGGTACCTGCTGCTTGAGCTGAGCCCCAAGGCTCCTGATACAGAAGGATCAGAATATTAGCAGGAGCCCTTGAAGGAGGTCAGGCTGTGTCAGTGTGTGCAGTTATTTTGCAGCTGTTTCTGCTATGATTAGTGCTGCACGGTCTGGGTGTCAGCTTGCTCTGTCTGTGACCGTCCCTGTTCCGAGTCAGACCAGTCTGTACCTTGTTCTCGCTGCTGGTCCTTCTGCTCCATGGACACCAGGGCAGAGAAGTGTGCCTGGTCATAGGCCAACACCAATGGGGAGCAGTGACAGCGGCTTGGGGGGACTTCCAGGGGCAGGTAGAGGCCTCCGAATGGGATCGGTGCAAAGGCTGAAATGTAAAGAGGAACGTCAGCAGATCATCGCCAGATGAACAGATCCACATCTCTGTCCTCTCTGGCTGTTCTTAGGAACAATTTGGAAATACTCTGTATTTGGATAATACAGTACGTGGCAGCGTTCAGGATTACTAGCGATCCAAAGTGCAGTTTGGCAATGCTCTACAAAAGAGTGTTGCCTCGCTTCAAATTCTGAGAGCAAATTGAGAAAATAAACCGATACAGTACGTTTGCATTAATTTCAATACATGGGTTCTTTTACCTTCCTCAGAGGTAGCAAGGCAATAATATTGTGAGAAATAAGCGAACAGGGAATGAATCGGGTGGGTACATTTGGCTCCGTAGAGGGGAGGACAGTGTTGACTGTCAAAGTGTGTACGCCATGTTGTAGCAGTAATGGCCTCCATCCCATACGCTCTGATAGAAGAAGGTATGGATATATATGCATGTTCTTGGCATGGTCAAGGCACTGTAATACAAATATGTATGTATGTGTGTATGTTACGTTTGTCTACTATACACTGTGAGCCGTTGGGAACCGAAGCCAAATTCCTTGCATGCGTGTGCATCCTTGGCCAAATAAATCCGATTCTGATTCCGCTAAAAGTCCCCTTATAAGTAAGACTCCTGCCCTTGTCCTGAGAAGGATCGCACAGCCCAAAGACCATTCTATACTCTTGTGTATGAAGTGACAGCATCAGATGTAAGCGTTTGTCCCTCATCAGCTTTCACCTGGGGCAATGAGCAACTGCTGGGCTGCTCACATGACCGGATTTCTTCGGAAATAAACAGACAACATCTGTTTCTGGGAAACTGTGCTAGAATCAGAGGAGGATTCACTTTAAAGCTGTATAATAGCTAATGATCTGTCTTGAGAGACATGCAAACCGAATGAAATACTGGCGTGCATTTAAAATTTTAATCCGTACATTTTAAGCACATGCAGCAGCAAACTACACATTTTTGTACAAAGTTAGCACTGATAATCTTTTAAGTGAAAGATTTACCCTCGAAAAAGAAATTGGCTATAACGGCGCAGATAATATTTGCAAGACGATCGAAGCGACATAACTACAGGAGAACAGACATACAGCCTAATGGTTTCAGATGAGATTTACAGATAGGCAGAATGAGAAAGAAAAATTTTACTGATCCCAAAAGAAATTCTACAATATATTCTTTATCTGGTTAGTTCTGTCCACAGCAATGCACAATAAGATTTTAGAATCCATCCATCCATTCTTTATCAGTGAATGCTAAACTCTGGGCAGGGATAGAGATGACTGGGTGCTAGGAAGCTAGAGGACCTGGAGCAAACTCATGCAGACATGGGTAGAACATATAAACAAACCGAGCTGGATTCACACCCATGCTTAAACAGCCCAGGCCTGTGAGGCAGCAGTGCTACCTGCTGAGCCGTTGTACCACCCTAAGATTTTAGGATTATTGAAATTTTAAATGATGGGAACCAAAGCCACTCTGAGACTGCCAGAAATAAGGCTAGGAATATTTGTGGATCTTCAAGGCTGCCATATTTGCAGGCCAAGAGGTGGAAATGAATCCAGTGAACATTATTTTGACAGCTGAAAAGGATTACCATTCTACTTATCTTATGGAAGTAAATACTTTGATAAAGCAGTTAGGACTGGGGTGAAAGGTGTCCTTCTCCCTGGGGTTTGAAGATGCCTCCTGTGGTCCAGGCTAGCTCACCTTCTCCACCGGAGTCCCTCAGCACGGTGTCCGCCACCACCACGATGGGCCTCCGCAGCACATGAGCCAGCACAAAGACGTGGAATTCCTCCAGGCTCTCGTAAACAGGCTCTTCTGAGTTGTCCACCCTGGGGAGGATCACACACCACCACCTCAGCATCTTCTTGTGCAGAAAGGCCTGATCTTCTGTCATCTCAACACTGATTTGATAAACATGCCCTCTACTGGTAACTTTTGTAAACCGACAGTACGCACACCGCCATTGGATATGGTGTTCCCTCACTGTGTTCTGCCTCTCTAAGCCCCCATCCTGAGCAAAGAGTGTGTGAGCTGCAGCTGTGGGTTGTAATTCCCCCACATGCATGAGAGGCACAAAGGCCATCTTGTGGGCCACACAGAGGCTAGTATGTGGGTGCGCCGGAGCGCAGCCAGGCCCCCGCGCCCCCAGGCTGTGAGACAAATGGGCGCTCACACAAAAACAACAGCAATGCCAAATTCATGCAAATTTGAGGCTTTTTAACATGCAGATTTGCCTTTTGCGATTTTAATATCCCTGTCACACACAGCAGCACAGGACACTGCTGCTTCCTTCCACAGCGGCAAAGCCCCGGTCTGGGGCCTGGGCCAGAACACCGTGACTAGACAGAGCTACCGTGGAAAGACATAGAGGGGAAAGCAAATCACCGTTTGGATGGAATTCCACATTAAACTCAGTGAACCTGATAGCTGCGGGCTCACATTTCACACGTTCTAGCGACTGCTCTTCTCCAGCAGCGAGCGCAGCAGCAGAAAATGTTTGCCGGCTTCCCACCTGACCAACGACAGGCTCTCTCGGCTCATCGCGTGCGTAGTGACACGTCTGAAATGCACTCTGTGTGTTTTCACTAGTCGTACTGTGCCCCACACAGGTGAAGACAGGGTTGTCAGAAGGTAGCCGTTTTGCACAAAAGCAACATCCGGAACATACGTGTTTCACTGGTTTCCAGAACGAACAGAGTATAGAACCTGTGTTGCGCGTTGATGCACGTGGTCCGTAAGCGTAGGCCTAAGGATCTTGAAACTTTCTGCACGGACAAATGACCCCCTCAGTGCATCTTTATAGGAATTAATGGAAAAGACTGTTATCGGTGCCACACTAAGCTGTAACATGCACTGCAAACAGGGGATCTAATAATTACGAAACCTACATTTCTGCAGAAAACACTGCATTTCTCATGCACGTGAAGTACAACTGTTTGAATGCTATTAATTTAAGCAGACTGTTCTTGCCTATTATTGTGACTTAAGTCAAAGATCAGATCACATAATTCCAAAAGGGGTCACAAACCTTTTCTTGCAACTGTATGCATATTTGTTTTGAACAAAAGGTTAAGGTTTTCTTGACGTTTTCGTGGTGACAAGTATCTGTTTATTTTATATTTTTTTATTCAGCCTTGTCAACACTTCCAATAACATTGGAGGCCACTGTATGTTTACACACACACACACACACTTTCCTTCTGCAGTTAAACATTCCTTAATAACACACCATGGAACATTATAACCTCAGGAAATGAATAACTGCCATTCACTGTCAAACATCTGAACCTGAAAAGTACAGTGTCAGTCCATGCAATATTTAAAGATCTGAAGATACCGGAATATTCGTAGCAACACAGAGATTTTTGGGAGGATGGTAGTAGTAGAAGATCTGGATCTACATTGTAAGATGAGAGATACAAAAATGCGGGGTACTGTGGAAATTAGCCTGCAGAAGAGACAGAGAGGAGTGATCCGCGTACGGAGGCTGGCAATGGCTGGGTTGCTGAGGCGGCTCGATGCCACAGACGTGCCCACAGTTGGCTACCTAGGAACCAGGTTCACACAGGCAATCCCTCGTCGGCCACCTGGCAGCGCTGAAGACCTCTCCTGAGTCTCCTCAACTGCCACGGAGGTTCCTCTGCTGCCTGCTTCCAATCCTTGGCTCAGTCAATGCATGAGCCATTTAAAACGGCTAAGAAAACAGCGCATTCACCCGCGAGGTCGAAGCTCCGTGGCGTGAGCTGCCCGTGCACTACTTTTGTGTCATTACAGCCCTTTACGCAATGTGAGCCGTGGCACAGCCTGGTCCCGCTGCATATCTGGGATTGGCCTAGAAGCCTAAAAGCACTAATCAGTGGCTGCTCGGCCCGGATTCTGGTCCCAAATCGGTGTTCCTATGTACTCGTGTGCGTCTTTTTTCAGGATTAATTACAAAAGATTATTGTAAAAATCATCGTCCGTATAATCAGCTCCCGTGCTCAAATTTTAATCCCACGTGGCCAAGTGAGGGTCCAGACCAGGCACCCTCTCTGGTTAAAGTGGGAATTTTGTCATTTAGTGCGGGCACATTTTATTAGAACGATAAAATACAGTTTTGTGAGGGTGAACGCTAAGCATCAGGGTTTTCACCAATGCAGATCGATTTCTGCTAAACTCAAGCTTTGCTGTCACGCTGCTTTGTGCTCACCCGATTTTGTGAGCTCTTGGTGTCTATTCTAAGGGACCTTCAACCTGCGCAGGGGCACCGAAGTAAACCGTCAGTACTGTTAGCTAGCTGGTCAGTTGATAACTACAGCACTAGCTCAATGGAAAAATCTTTAGCAACCAAGCTGTCCATCACGAGGGCATGTAAACATTAAAAAAATCTATTTTTATTTAGGAATAGGCAAGCTGCCTGCAGCAAGACTTGTTGGGCCCTGTCCCTTGGCCCCTGTAGAACCTCTGTGCATCCATGGATCCGCTGCATGACAGCACGATGTAAACCCAATTAATCCGGGAACACATTCTGACCTCATTACATTCCAGATAAATCTGCACAGTCCAGCTTCTCTTACATAAACAACACATTTTACAAATGACAGACGACTGATAATAAATACACAATTTCATTTCCAAGTAATATTTTTGAGCAATGGTTTCGGAAAAGTGGGTTTATCTGCAGCTCGAATGCACTGTTAACAGGTTGTGAGCTGAGGGCCCTCTCCAACCTGCTATCTTAGGATCATCTACACATTTTTTGGCATTAAGTGGATCTGTAATGCATTGTGGATGTCCGTCATTTTACCAGTTTCATTTTATTCACACAAGGCCTGCAGTTTGAGCTAGGCTGCATCAGACCGTAGCCTCGGCCAAGTGGTAACATATTGACCTCCCGAGTCAACGATTGCAGCTTTCGAGTCTCACCCACACCCAGAAAACAGGCTCTCACTGCATACTTTTACCGTCATTGTTGCTGCTTTCTCACCAGATATGCTTCTTCTGCATGGTCACGTTCTTTCCGTTCCATTTTGAAGGATAAAACAAAACCTTCAGATAAATATAGGTATCTCCTAATTATTACGGTATCTCGAGATGCCATTATCATTACAGCATGAACTCTGAACATTCCTGCAAACTCAACTCTTGTTACTCATAAATGCAAACAACCGGCCTGATATTTGGTAGTAAATGGTGATAAATAATTTCATGCACACATGCAAAAACATGTACGTCAAGGACTCACATCTCAAAGAACACTTGTATGTGTTATAGCTCTATAAAAGGAAATACAAGGCAAGGCAAAAAAAATAACCTCTGCTGTTGGATGAGTCAGTCCTGTCTTTTCATTTGATAATACTTTATGGTAGATGATAAATCAAGTTTCTCAATGTAAAATATTACAAGTTCTGCAAGTGTGTCTGGCCTCAACCTTTCTGTTGCTCGCAGCGATGGAGAAGTGTGTGCAGCCTGTTTCACCAGACTCGCACTCAGATGTGGGGTTGGAAGGTACAACCTGGGCTGAATAAGTCTCAGGTAAGCCACCTGCACAGTATCTGGTGCCTCATTCAGCAGAAGATGCGCAATGAGCAGATCCTACCAGCAGATGGCAGTCTTTCATATTTAATCCGGTCAATTCAGAACCTTCCAGATTTCGACATTGTGCAATAGGCGAGAGCAGGGCAACCACATCAACCAGGGTCATGCACTGCATATTTCTGTAAGTTAATCTACTAAAAAATCAAGGATGTAGACGTTAGGGGGTTGCCCTGAAATGTTCCCCTTCACTGAGACTTAAGGATGTGGTAACACCTGCGTGTGCAGAAATATTGAGATGGGTGCAGATATTTATAGGGAGAGGGTCAGTGCGCTTTGCGGCCATGAGAGGCTGCCAGCTGAAGTTGCGCTTGGAAAAAATCACAGTGTGTGTCTATCAAAACAGCTCCTGAGCCCCGTGATTCATGGCTTCAAATCCGCATTGACCCCTTAATCCATTTAATTCCCTCCTCTTGCTTTTATTCCTGAACTTGTTTCCAGTTGTTCTTTGTTTCATTTAGCTCTTATTTGCTAATTTCATAAATTACTATCTGAGGCTTAGTAGAAGGGAGCTGAACATGAATGCAAAAGGTACATAAAGAATCTGTATGTGCGCTCGTGAAGCCACTTACCCCCCACTGGTGTTGCCGCTCTTGCTGAAGTGTGTGCGTGGCTCACTGGAGGCCAACTTGAGCAGCTCATTCCACTCTCTCTCCCACTCTTCCTCTGTATACACCAGCCCTGACTGCAGAGAGAGGGAGAGAAAGAGGGAGAGAGAGAAAGCATGAGAGAGAGAGGTTTGCTGCTGTTCACCTAGGTGGTAAACTCTCATCTCTAATACAGGAGCTAAGGCGCATCCTTGAAGACCAGCTCCATCCCACAGTGAGCACAGCAGAGCTGGGATGTGCTTGACGTCAATACCACCGGCCTACTGCCTGAAGATGCTGGGCCAATTTCTTAGATGCCTGCTGTAGTAGGCAGTGTTCAATTTAATTTGGAATCTGCGTACACTTCCCAAAGGAACCATAGCTGTCGCAAATAAATCACCTGGTTGACTGGTCCTTCGCATGCCAAAGAGGACGCCCCATATGAACAAGTAAGTTTCCTTTGCTTAAGTGACTGTGGACAACTCAATTTTGGTTTTGGTCACAAAACAGAATAACACAAGCTACTGCAGCTTTTCAATCACTGTCTTTTATTGCCTCTTGTGCACTGAATTGACTTTATAGTTACAGCATATAAAAAAGATCCCAGACTGAGAGCTGGGCAAAGCTGGACACAGACTAATACAGCTCATAACAGGTTATGGTATATTGCAGATAGCTGTTTTTTTTTTTTTTTTTTTTTTTAATCAAATCTTCCTCTAACACAGCAGTATAACAAAGATAGGAGACAACAGTGTTTCTAATGAACCACTGTTTTCAACCTCCTGCTGCTGAAATAAAGCCATTTATTTTGCATTTATCTGCTTGGCACTTCACTTTGTGGAACAGTATTCAGTGACTTTCAAAATGAAAACTAGAAAAATATTGCAACCTTAAAGCTGTGGTTTAAGTGAAGGCCTTATACCAGTCTGGGAACCATAACTACCAAAAAGCACCCTCAGACCCTTCTAGTGGGTTCACGTGCATCTCATATCACGACCCCCCCCATGACTGGGCTGAGGCCTGAGAACTGACCTCCTTGTTTTGCTGTGTCTGTTGCCACCGCCACCTCCTCTTGAGTGCCTCCCTCTGTGCCCCACTCTTCATCATGGCATACAGGGACTTCCTCAGCACCAGATCCCTGTCGTGGAAGCCCCACATCCCTGGTACACACACACACACACACACACACACACACACACACACACACACTTTCAGTGTTAATGGTTACACAGTACCAAAGCTCGAGAGAACCACAGCGGGAGTTGCATCAATGGCACACTCAGTAATGCACACACTGAAACACAGAGCTGTTTAAGAAAAGTTCCATTGCTGTGTGTGTGTGTGTGTGTGTGTGTGTGTATGTGTGTGTGTGCACACGCATGCGTGTGTGTGTATTATTAGTATTCTGCTAGCATTAGACACTTTCTTATACACCCACACTACCACCCGTCCTCCTTCTGCACTATGTGAATCAGAGATGTGTGTATGCAATTATTCATTACAATTTTCTCAAGTGTCCGAGAACTTTACACAGCAGGCATTTTGATTATTTACATGGATTTAAAGCACATTTTTCAATTTGAGTTTATATTTATTTTGTACGGCTACAGAGCTGTATTTGAGGGCACAGTACGCAGCTTTTTCCTAGGACAGCAAAGCTAGATTCATGAATAATACAACGATCCTGTGCAACATTAAAGACTGCCAAAATAGAGTAACGCAGAGCTTGTAAAGAATTTATTTTGTTGTTTTAATATGTATGCTATTGCAATTATTTTAATCGATAAGTACTATGTAAAACTGAAAAGATTAAAACTGAAAAGTTGCTATAAGAAATCTGACAAAATGTAAGTTGAGGAAAACTCAGTCACGCCACTTTAATGGACAAAAATGTGCGAGTCCATTGGACAACTCCTTCGCTAACCTAGGAGAAGAAATTTCGGACACAGGACACATTTGAGAGTACCCTGTTTAAACCATGTTTATCACCAGGAAACAGACAACATGGTAGCACAGCATTACAATCTGGCAGGCAAGATGGTCACACAAGCTATTAGGCCTAAGCAGCAATCTTCCTGCTCTTTCCAGCTGCTTCCTAACTGCTGTGCTCTCTCCTCCACTGAACCAGCGTGTCATTCACAGCAGTACTCATCACGCTTATGGACTCCTCCTCAAACCTCCTGGGATGTACTAGGAAATGACACTTTTTGACCAAACAGTTGTTGCTCTGCTGCCATTAAACCTCCCAACAGATGGACTGAGTTACTGTCCCAAACTCACCCAGCGATGCTGCATGCAGGAGGCAATTCCCGTCCCCCGTTGTGGCAAGTGGAAGCAGACGCTTGCAGCTGGTGCACATGGTGGACCACCAGTTGAGGCGACCTGCAGTCCACCAAGGATACCATTGGGAAATGATCATAGCAACAGGCTGATCACATCTGAAGCACAAGGCTGTCATTCTAACAAACCACACTGAGGAAAATGCAAACAGACATGTATGTGAGGTCCCTATTTAGATATACTTATTATTATTAATATGGCAAACTGTACTGTATTAGCTGCCCTTGAGCACACAACTGCCCTGCAAAAAGTCATATCATCTTTCATTAGCACTGATGTGTACTTTACTCCCAGTGGCATTGTCCCGGCTGCAATATTAATCATGCAGGAGCGCCCTTATTCTAGCACTGTGTCTCGCTGAGCTCTTTGACCAGCTACATACAGCACCCCCTTTGAGATTTTTAACTTTATTCTTAATCTTATGTTCACTCATTAATCAAAACGGATTACAAAATATAATCTGAATAAAACTGAATTGTTGCTGTTGCGGAATATTGTGATTTATCTAGTGCCGATATATACAAATAACTGACCCCATTCATATTATTAGTTAAGTATTGATATCTAATAAATTATGACTAAATATATTCAGCAGCTCTGTGGAAGTACAGTAGAACTCAATTTGATATTGGACCCCGGTTTGGTCAGCAAGACCCCAGGTTTGGAGACCACATCGGTGTGAAATACTCCCATTGATGTGAGCATTTTTTAAATACTGTTCATGTGGTACTGTTACTGTTGGAGCTGTTATTTTGAAAAAGACAGAGTTTTGTTTGAATCCCTGCCTTCACTACAAGACCTCACTGTAAGTGCATCGTTCAGTTTTACACAGGTTATCCAGTAAAAAGGACTCAGTTATATAAATGGTTAACTAAATGTCAGTAGCCTAAAAAATGGAATAAGAATGTACCTATCCCCTGGTTTATGTTCCTAACTTGGTCCTGAAAACTTAAAATGGGGAAATGTCAATAAGGAGCCAGTTTATTGTCCGTTTCAACACCCCACAAAAAACCCCAACCAGATTTTCTAAATGTCACTAAAACGTTGTAAAATACCTATATAACTAACAACCCATCATCATTCTCACTTTCTTCTGCTTTTACAGCAGATCGGACATTTTGCCGTGACACGTGGATAAGGCACAACTGATCCTCCTCGCTCACACTTGATGAGCTATTCTCTGCTCGTGGTTTGGACATTATGATGGGTTTTCAGAAAGCAGATAATGCAATACATTATGCAGTGCGAGTGCAAGCAGAGTTTAGTGCAAACCAGATACCACAGGTACCCAGCAGGGACAACACAAGAGACGCAATGCATTTCAAAATAACAACACATTACAGGTGGGGAGTTTTTATACAAAGTTCAGCTGGAAAACATGGTAGTACAAATTACCTTTACCTACAGAAACTACAGTTTTATGTTTAAAAAACTATATTTCAAGATGAGAATGCATACATGCTTTGGCTGAAAAACACTGCATAGGGAGCTCTGAACTGAACAAATTTTTGATATTAAAAAATGAGACTTTTGGGAGGATGTAGATAAGGAGGATGTACGTACATCAAGGGATAGGTGTAATATAATGAAGTAGGCTTGCACCAGACCTACCTGCTTGCTCCAGAGCTACCATGGTCGACTGTTCGATGAGGTCCCGCTCGATGAAGCTACGGAAGTCTTCGCTGTACTCACTGAGGTCGGGCAACTGGAATGTGTAGATGGGCATCTCCAGGGGGAACTGCTCACTGTTGCACTCACTGGCCACATGCGAGCGTGCCAGGGACACGATGGCAGAACTAGCATGCGAGATTCCACGTGACAGCCGCTTCTCTGCAGTAGATTTGGTCAAATGAAGGGAACATAAGAGAAGGACAAGAGGCTGGAGTGCAAGTGAGAATTTAAGCTATAGGAATGCTGCTCAACATGTCTACATGTTAGATGGTTACTTGGTGCAGAAAGTGGCAGTACAGAAATTAGTTGGAACAAATCTATTATTAATTCTTTCTTAAAAGCAACGTACAATGATTTACTTATTTATAGTGGAGGTTAATTCAGCTGGAGGAATTCAGAGTTGGTACCTTGCTCAAGGGTACTACAGCAATTCGAACCTGGGTCCTTTGAGTGGAAGGCAGAGACTTTAAGCTCTACAATTCCTGTAGACCCTTGTCTATATTCAGCACGTGTATTTGCCATCCATAGGGGGAGCACAGAGGGTCCCCTACTTACTAAATTAACCGAGACAAACAAGTTGGTTCATTACTTGAAAAATTTGTCATGAGTTGGACACAGGATTGGCAAGAGGCTCTTCATTGATTTTAGCAGCTCATTTGTTATGAAAAATGGTGGTACAGGACTAAGTGACCGTACTTTGAGAATCTTGTGCGTGGATCGGTATCTGTCTGTGGACGCAATCTGCTTTTGTTCTTTTTGAGCTGTATGTCGCTTTGGAGAAAAGTGTTTTGTAAAAGAATGCATTTGAATGTAAATGTTGGTCCCCACTCCGAAACCAAGCAGTTCATGGAGACCAGACTGGCAGACAGGCCCTCCCTCTAGTGAACCAGGAAGCCACACGGCTACACCTAAGTGCCGTGGTAGGGGGATTTATGACACACAATAAATACTAAAGCACAATAAAGAACCCTGGCCAGAGCTACTGTAATCCTTACTATTTGCAATCATGCTTGGATATTTCTTTATAAATTTTACAAATGTAATATTAGCCTCTCCAAGAGCTTAAAAAGTCCCAGCAAGTAGTCCTGCTGTTCTGCTTTATCAATGTGAAACAAATAGGAAGCCACAGGGCCAAGTGCAGGCCGAGAGGCGTACCTTGAGCATTGTCGTCCTGGCGCTGTGCACAGGGCCGCTCGACCTTGTTCAGGTGTTGAGGTGTATCATGCTCAGACTGCTTGTAGTAGCGGCCTTCGTTGAAGACATGGGGCAGGTTGGCGGTGTGCACCTGTCGGAGCTGCTCATAGTCATTCAGAGCAGCGCTCAGGTCCCAGTTTTTACCTGCGTGCAACACAGTCAGAGCCCTGTTGTTGTAGACTGGAAAAACGTATCCACACTCATTCACATGCAAGATGCTGCCCCATCCCTCTTATTAGAGAGACAGTTTGCCTCTGATGGATGACCACAAGGACAATAAAATGATTTTTCACAGCTCAGCAGCACATTGATGCAATAAACAATGAAGAACACATAATTAACTAAGTTTGTCCTTCAGTACTGAGATTCTGTATTGGCCAAGTTTCCAAAAAAGTACAATTATGGCTACAGTAAGAGATAGGCAGATAGATATTTTCATGATCCCAAAGTGTTAAACTATGTTTAAAAACTATATACCACTTAAAAGATAGATAGGAAAACACAGTGACGCAGAATAAAACATAGGGTCAATGTAGTTAGCTGAAATAAGGGAATGCATGTTCACCTTTAATTTAGCTCATGTGTTCACATTTTTCCCAGTAAGAGAATACATGAGTCTATTAAACGAATAAATGTTTTACAAATGGAAAAGGGAGTAGGACTACAGAACAAGGATAACCACAGAAAGAAGTGTTTTTTAGGGAAGTGCTACCCCCCAGAGTGATTCATCTCATGAATCAACATGTAATCCTGCAAACATACAGAACACTTAACTAATGAACCTTTATTCTTTACACAAGTTACTGTTTTAGCAATAGTATTAGACATACAGTACTTTTCAAAAGTATTCCAGTGCCTTGAAGATTATCAACATTGCCTGGATTACAAATTTTACTTTTCACTACACGGATGCATATTTTTCTACACATAGTTTTCAGCTCAGTATTTTTACTGTGAACTCGTGCTCTGACAAAAAATTCCCAGAGCCAAAATAAGTTGTTTGCAAATGTTTAGAAAAAAGGTGAAATATGCTGCTTGCATAAGTATTCAAACGTGACACTTTAATATTTGGTAGGGCCATATTTTGCTGCATTAACAGCTTTATGTCTTTTGAGGTAAGCATGCATTAGCTTTGCACACAGTTCATCTTGGTAAATCTGCAAATCAGTTTATATGCTGCATAATTTTTGGGATGAAAAAACTTTGTACATATGAAATTTCAAGAGGAAATTTCCTCCTGGCCACAGCCAACTGTAAATCATATGCAAAGTATAAAGATCCACCAAGCTACACACCCAGATTCTGCAAACCCACCACGAACCCATCTTCAGGTCTCATCTGTGAAATCGCATCCCGGTGGGGGTACTCAACAACCTCGCTCAACAGCAGGATTTTCAGCCAAGACAGAAAACGCACCAAACGTGTCCCAAACACATGAGCGTTGTCTAATACTTCCAACCCCTGAAACGAAGATTGCCAAGACGTAGGTGTAAACATCATATTTTACTGCCAACTCTGCCCAAGATCACAGCAGTCAGTGCTCAGTGCTACGCTGCTGGACGGTTTGCTCCGCTCGGTCTGATACAAGAAACAATGGACTGCGTTGGAAACGCGTCACAATGACAAAGCAATGATGAAGCAGGTGTGTGACTTGCCTTCACACAGCAACAAGAATACACAGTACCTGCTTCCATTATCTCCAAAAAGCAAATGCAGTTAGTAAAGCTCGTGGTCAGTGTTCAGCTACATCAAAACTAGGCACATTTTAGCTTGATTTAATAAGCACGTCACAGCTTTAACAAAAATTAGTTTTTCTTTTTTTGCTGCTGAAAAACATGCCCAAAAACCTGCACAGGATATTCAAACCATACCTTAGGGTATTAAACATCAAAAACAACTGTATCGTGGTTCAAATTCCTCTGAAGGCTGCAGAGGAGAGGACATGAATGTTGACTAAGTGGAAATATGTTGCACATTTTAAAAAGCTTCTAAAACTTGCTTTTATCAATATTGTTCTGAACTCTCATGAACAACAGAGGCTCAGTCCACCTGACAGAACTCAATACTCCTGGTTCAAATGAACTCACTGAGAGCTACCCCAGTCCAGCGATTTGTGCACATTCTTTACCGTTATTTTAAGTTCCCATTCCTTGTCTTCCTGCGTCTCCTCTAAGTTCTCCAGTTGCCAAGTCTCTTCTGCCACATCT
The DNA here is from genome assembly GCA_018136845.1 of Heterotis niloticus. Classification (NCBI taxonomy): domain Eukaryota; kingdom Metazoa; phylum Chordata; class Actinopteri; order Osteoglossiformes; family Osteoglossidae; genus Heterotis; species Heterotis niloticus. The sequence goes on along the minus strand of CM030904.1, from coordinate 16,261,745 downwards.
CCAGTTCCTCTCCACCGATTCCCAGTGCCTCATCACTCTCCATTCTCCAGACCACCACAACCCCATGTACACATTCCTCACCAAATGCGCCGTTCACTTCAGCACTTCGCCACCATTCAGTTCCGTGAAAATTTGACAATATCGGTTTTATTTAACTTCTTTGTCCTATGCATGTAACAATGCTATGCTATCAGAACTAAAATTATTTACATATCACAGTTTTCCTACTGTAGTAATTCAAGGAAAGTACATTGATGAAGGGGCCTACAGTAGAAGCTCTGGGTCAGCTGCCATAACCATGCATATATATAGAAATGGACCTCCAGTCTGGTGTTCATTTGAGACGTTTCACTTCACGCATTTTTTCTTGTATATGCACTAAAAACAGAACTCACCCACTCAGCAACAAGAAAGAGACACTTCACTTTTGAATTTTCAAGCAGCAAAGGGTATTTCATGTCCCAGTACGACCCCCCCCCCCACCACCACCACCACCACCACCACCATCTCCCACACACCACACGGGCAGCTACTGCAGGGTCACCTAGTAGGGAAAAGAGGAAAGGAGAACACACCTGCACAGTTTGTGTGAAACCCAGGGAAATCCTGGAGCTCAAATAATAAACTCTGGAGGCTAATTTCCTCTTGCGAGGCTCTACTCCTGTTGCAGAAGGACTGGAGTTAGGGGAGATGGAGGACAGAGAACCGGTGAGGTGGCAGGCTGCAGCAGCTGCCGCTTTCTGAAATAGAGCAGCCTGGGAGGCCTCTGAGCCTCCAAGAGACACAGACATAATAGTGTTGTAGTGGTACTCTAATCTCTGATTTACTTCCCTTGCCGATGTAATGGAAGAGTAACACAGCTACTGATATGAAAGTGTGCAGACAGAAAATGGAGCAAATTGGTACGCGTGGATCTGAACTCCACGTAGCAGCTGTTTACTGCGCCTGAGCTTCAAATGGAGGGAAAAAAACGAGGACACCTTAAGAAAATAATGCAACGTCGGAAAAAATTTTCATATTTCAGCTTGCTAACAACCAGCAAATGGGAGTCACGCAACAACATGCTTGCAAAATGCAAACATGACAAATGAACAGAACCAGTGCATTAATAGTACAGTATTTTGAGGTCATAAGAAACCCTAAAGCAAGGAATAAATATTTTTAAGCCTATCATCTCTGGAAACAGATAATGAAAAACTTGAATATTGAAAATTAATTCAGACAAGGGCATCATGTGAAGTCTTAAAGGTTCTGGTGCAGATCAGGATGAGGATGGGGAGGAGGAGCGCAAGGAACCAAGGGTCAGATTTTCCACCATGAAATAACAGCATAACTCTGCATTGTTCCAGCTGCTATTTATTACCTCGCTGACACCACACACACCCACGTACATGTAAAAGAAAACACGAGCACACACCTACGCGCACAGAAACGTGTGCACCTTTGCCGGCTGCATAAGAAACAGCTGCTTTCTTGGTGTCCTCACTGCAGCTGTCTATCTTGCAGAATCAATGTCACCGATGTCCTCTTTGCAGTCCCTTCAGTTCCCTCATGACACCGACCTCGTTCTCCACATTATATGCTTCTCCAAAATACAGGCCAGCATCTACTGTGGCAAAAAGCTTGCCCTTTCACTCATTCCATTTCATTAACCCTGAATTGGGGGCTCTATTTTTATGGCAATGTAATAGCCAGTAACTTGTTGAAACGGTCTAAACTGACAAATCTGGTATTATAAAAGCACTATTTTAAAACTTATTCATTTGTTGATGTGCAATACTATCTACTCAGTGTACTACAGGGTAAATACTGAACTTTATTAGGTACAATTACATTTATTTGTGCTTTTCTCCAAAGCAACTTATGATATTAAGTTACTTACAGTCATTTCCTATTTATAGTGTAATATTTATCAGAATAATTTGGGGTAAGTACCTTGCTCAAGGCTACTGAGATGGAATTCACACCTGGGTCTTTAGAGTGAAACGCAGCAGCTCTAACCACCATGCCACCTGCTACCCCTATTGTTAGTGGGACTGATATGGTTTGAATAGTTTCCCTTGTTGCAGCATTTATTCTGTACTAGATTTATTACCGCATAAAATACTGTGTTCTGGTTAAAAAAAAAAAACGAAAGAAAGCAGAAGTCATTCTGAGCCATGGACAAGAGAGTTTGTGGATCACGAGGATACATTCACACAGATGTAGGACCACACACACACGCGAGCCAGTGAAAGCATCCATGTAGTAGGTTGGTGGGAAGCAGCCCGGTTCAGGGCAAGCAGCAGATGTTGTGCAAGATGCAGCTGTGTAAGCTGAACAATGCAAATCCCCATGGTAACGCAGACAGGATCAGGCTCTTCTGTGCCTGCAGAAAACTCCAGGGATTTCCAGTGGTGAGCTATGTATGTTCACCCAGCAGAAACTTCTTCCTGAAAGGGCAGTATGGTGTGTGTTCATTAGTCTTCCTGTTACATTTCTGCTAATGTTCGCTGCACAGCCTACATCCATTATCATTAGTGTCTTAATCCCGAATAGGGTCAAGACAGTCCTTAGCCTGTCCCTGAATCATAGGGCACTAGGCTATGAAGCTACACCTGGAGGGGACGTCGGGCCATCCCAGGGTGGCCACACACGTGCATGGTCACACGCATGTGCGCACGCTGCGGGCGACTTACAGTGACAAATTAACCTGAAACAAATGTCTTTGGACTGTGGGAGAAAACCGGAGCTTCCATAGAACAACCACACAGACATGGGGATAACATGCAAATCCCACACAGACGGAGCTCAGTATGAACTCACACCTAGCCAAACCCATTAAGTCAAGCCATGGGCAGCCACAGTACTAAAGTAAGAAATGCTATAAGGCTTTAGCATGTGGTACATTCTTACTACAGGCAAACTAACACCTTATAAATGTACTCATTTAGCAGACATTTTTCTCCAAAGTTACTCAAGGTGACTGCTGTCACCCCTGTACACGCAAGCTTAAATAAGCCACACTACACTCTCTGTAGTCACTCACCCATCTATTCCCCTGGAGCACTGAAACACACATAAATACACATAAAAACACATGCAGACTGTATAGGCACCAATTCACCTGAAACACATTTTTGGATTGTGTGAGGAAACCCATACAGACATGGAAACAACAGGCAAACTCCACAGAGCCTGAGCTGGATTTGAAGCATTATCCAAACCCGTGGCCCAGGAGACGTAAAGCAATGTGCTGCCCATATAAAAATTAACTGGGATTTATAGAGGTTCTCAGCGATGGTGCTGCGAATGTTGCTTTGTTGGGCTGCGAAAGACCACTTACTAAGTAAATATGTAAATAAACAACCTAAATATTTGTGAGAGCAGCACAGAAAAAATATGGTTTTCATTTATTTGAGTGATATAATGTAAAGCATATTTATTGATAAAATAAATAATTTGTGCCTATATTCAGTTGAGTGCTATTATGTCATTGGTGGTTTTCCATTCATTGGGTTAACTTCATTAGTCCCCAGCAAAAAAAGGTTGAGAACCACTCATTGAGTTGACATCTTTGTTCGAGGTGGTTGACAATGCTAACCAGCTTTGCAGTAATTTACCAATTTATACAGCCAAGTATCCTAATTATATCACTACAGTACATTGTATAGCAGTACCAAGTACCTCGATCAAAGTTGCTAGTACAGGAAAAGGGATTTGAATCTGGAACGTTCAGACTGTCAGGCACCCACATGAAAATTTACACCAACCTGCTGCTCCAGTATACATCACAAGTTCAAATATTGGAATAGAAACTGTTATTTCCAATAAATGGGGTCATCCAGGGTAGCGTTTGAAAATATGAGCGTTCCTAATAAGCAACCATCGTTCAATAACATCATTGCTGGAATCATGCTGCAATAATAAGATCTAATCTGTCATTAATTCTAGTAATACAGCTGACAGACTGGGGTTCAGAATGTGTGTTGGAAGCTCTGAGACAGATGCACCGTCACAGGAATAATATGCAAAACACGACAGAGGCTCGCACATGAATGAGAACTCGGACGTGACCAAAGAAATAAAGCATCCAAAATAAATAATGGAATGGCAAATAAACTGATATGGATCAAACTAGTAGTACACACCAGATCAACGACTAATCTGAATTCAGATGAACCGTGCTGAGGTGGAACGGCCTCTCTGGGTTGGATGAAGACTGCACAGCAGCACGTCTGCTGAGAGAAGCTATTGCAGCTTTTCCACACCGATGGCAAACCATGGAAACACAGCAGGTACAGGCAGTAGCTGCACACACACGTCCATGCCAAGTGTGCACTGCACGACAGTCCCAACAGGGGATGAGCTGTGCATGCCAAGCCTCCAGGTCCCCAAAAGTGCTGCACAGCTGCCACCTGCTCCACTTTGCTTCCCTAGTGTCTGTATGAATCCAAAAAGTTGTTAAATAACAAACGACATATTTCAGACCATATTTTCAACATAATATCAAAGTACTGACATTAACCTGAAAATAATGAGGAAATACTGACATATGAACTACAGAATTTTGCTCATTAAACACAAAATCTGTTAACTCAGAGCCTGTTAAATCAATGATTGATTTTATATCAATAATTTAAATGAATACTGATGCCAAATAATAAGTAAATGTCTAATATTAAATGGAAGCCATACACCGATCAGCAACAACATTAAAACCAGCTGCCTAATATTGTCTAGGTCCGCCTCATGCTGGCAAAATCGCTCTGACACATCAAGGCATGGACTCTGCAAGACCTCTGAAGGTGTCCTGTGGTACCTGGCATCAAAATGTTAGCAGCAGATCCTTTAAGTCCTGTAAGTCGCAAGGTGGGGCCTCCATGGATCAGACTTGTTTTTCCAGCACATCCAACAGATGCTCCATCTGATTGAGATCTGGGGAATTTGGAGGCTAAGACAACACTTTTAACTCTTTGTCATGGTCTTCAAACCATTCCTGAACAATTTTTGCAGTGTGGCAGGGCCACTGGCATCAGGGAATACTGTTGCCATGAAGTGGTGTACGTGGTCCGCATCAATGTTTAAGTAGGTGATCTGTGTCAAAGTGACATCCGCATGAATGCGAGGACCCAAGGTTTCTGGAACTGACTGTTCACTTGCTACCTATTATATTCCCCACCCCTTGACAGGTGCCATTGTAGTCAACGCTAGTCACCTGTCTGTCAGTGGTTTTAATGTTGTGGCTGATCGGTGTACAATTCCTTTCTCTGGGGCTTTGACTGACCACCGTTTACTCTAAAATGTCTTGAAAAGCTGAGATTACAACATTTAACACTACTTTAGAAATCAAAGCAGGCCATTGTAAATGAAGATGCAGCTACGCATATGCTGCATGTTGCAGTCATAAAGCATGAGAAAATGCAACTCAACTCAATCTAGGCAACCTGGAAAGCTGCAGCCACATTCCTTATTCAAAAAGGAAGTGTACATAAGCTGCTGCCTTTTCAATATGATTGGTTGCTTACAGTTAGCGTGACATTTTGGAAAGTAATTTGGCATAAAAACTGACCTAAAAGGATACCTGGGCCTACCAGCGCCTTACCAGCCAGCAGTCCATTGTGTTTAAGGGCTGGAGGAAGTGAGGTAATCAGAGCAGTGGTTGGCCCAGAGGCAGCAAGTAGACACAATGGCTTCCGATGGGGTTCCAAAGCTCACCGTCACGTCTGATTCGCTCTGACTTTTTTTTTCAGACGCACTGCTCAGTGGCGGGGATTTTCCACTGGACAGCAAACAATACTGTGCTTTACGAAAACAATGGTAATTTTTTCCTTCCACCTTTCAAATGAGTAGCCAAGCATCCTGCAGTCGCTGGGGAATTAACCATGAATCACGGTCACAAGGGAAATAGCTGTCTCTCCAACACTGAGAGCTGAATAGGTGTGCATCCCACAGCCACGTGTGACCACCTGTACATATCACAGGCACAAGGGAAAAACGCTGAACAGGATTCAATATCTGAAATCTAGCTTACACACTAATCCAAAAACAGGTTGTATGTATTATATATTGCGTTTTAAATATTTGTCTGTTTGTCAAAAAATACGGGAAAAAATTCTTACCATCTTGCTGTTCTAGTATCCAAATAAGCAGGCATCTACAGGCTGCCTTTAATTTCTTTGTCTTTATTTGTCAACTATCGGGCCAGCGCGGCCAGTTGCTGTCCCCGTCCGAGGTCTTTGTTTCGCACTGCGAGGCACGGAAACTAAAAAGCAGTCAACGTTTATCACATTTAGTCCGTGGATTTCCGCATTATTTCAGCCAGCTGAATTTGTAAATTAATCTGAGAATTAGTTTAACCTAATAACCGAGCAGCGCACGGAAGGCAGAGCTACTGTAGCTTGATAAGCATTCTCGGTGCGAGCACATTCTGGAAAGTCTGCACGAGACGGTCTCATTTTTTCCGTCCGCTGTCTATTTTGAGCGGAAGAATCGAACGACATGGTTTTTCACCGACAACAGACAAACCACATCTAAATGGAAGGAATTACTCATTAATTGAACAAAATGCCCTTCAAATAATGCTATTGTCTTTGCATCTAGCTGTTCAACCTTTATCTGTGCAACATTTCTGCTTCTGCAATTCGCTTAGGTGCTGATTCCAAATCTCTTAGCCCAGCTCCTGTAAGACAGCTGTAACCTCCGCTTGGTTAGCCATGCTCATAACTAATTAAATTCTTAATGTAAGTTATGTTACTGTCCGTTGGCAAAATAAAAAGAAGAGCAAATTGTTCTGTTCTGTTCAAATGGACCTGATCGCTCCCTCTGGTTTCCGATACACAGCGAGCAGCACTACAACCTCCGTGCCTGGATATATCTGCTAAGACATCGGTGTGAAGGAAATGGCTGCCTTTCCAAATGCGCTTAATGTGACAATGACACTAACCTTTAAATATGGACCTCCAAATGCGAGGCGTGCTTATTGTCAGATCAAAATCGGGCTTAGTAAATTTGCTCGTTGCTGCGTGTGATGGAAGAACTTAAACTATAGGGATTTTACTATAGTAGACATACGCTGGCACATGTAGCCACTAGCTAAGGTAATACAAGGAGGCTAACTGATGTGGACCTCAGTCACTACTGATATTCATCGAACCTATTGAAGGGGCTGTGGTGGTTTAGAGTCTGTCCTAAAATCATAGTGTATTGGGCCAGCTAGGGCAAACACTAGAAAGGACACCAGTCTATCGCAAGACAGTCATCCACACACACATGCACAGAAACCACACACACACACACACACACACATGCACGCACACACAATCACACGCTGCAGGAAATTTTTAGGGTAACCAGTCCATCTGAGTTGCACATTTTTGGAAAGTGGGAAGAAACCCATGCAAACATGAAGAAGACATGCAAACTCCACACAGAATAGATGGGGGTCAAACCTACGCCCGATCACACAGGCCAGGTGCTGTGAGGGGCCGGCCACTAACCCACCATGTCGACGAGGCACAGATCTTATACCGCGTTTCAGTCCGCTGACCTGACTCACTTTCAAACCTCGCTGGTGGCTTTTTTGTGATATTGACCCCAGAGTACCAACATGGTGAAAACAAATGAAAAGTGGTGATAATGGCCACAACATCTCGTATGCTTTCAGTTATGAGTCGACAGCAATGCACTTGTTCAACCTGACAGCCTTTTATGTCATGCCAAGGCATTCTGGCTTCAGTTCCCATCGATCCCAATTAAATTGCGAAGGCTTCCTTGCTATGAACCTTGTTTGCTCCATGTGATCTGTGTCATTGGAACCTGAAGCACGACAGCAGCACGGTGGGTTCTCGCAAGGTCAGCAGCTCCCAAGGCTTTGCAGATGGAGACAGACTGATGATAACAGGTGTGAGTCAATTCCACCAAAATACAAGATTAGATACTGACTCTTACTAAAAGGAGACGCATCATATTCAGTGTAAAGCTAAGTCCTATAGTTGACCATGTAATTCTCAAAGGTCTCCTCCTCGAACAGCAAGCCAAGTGAAGGCAGCTGAAAGACTTTCCTGTTTGGGAGGGACTCCACGGTTCTGTGTCAGTACCTCTCAGCTCCCCTAGAGGGCAACACATCTTAATTCTGAAGTGCTGCCTTTACACAATGATGTAACCACATCTGCTGAAGAGAGGGAACAGTGAATTTGCACCAGTTTTATAAACACGCAAAATAAATTCATTACATTACCTAAGTCTCACAGATGTATCAGTTACAATCATTATGTGGTGAACATCTGATAAATCCTCTTTAAAAAAACGAATCCATTGTAGATGCACACACACAGGCAAAAAATGATGCAGGGGTAACACATTGGGTAAAAGCAGAGCGTTTGTTCACATCGAAGTCTTGTAACAGAAGAAATGGATACTTTCCTCCATGCGTTGGCGGTCACTGTAGCTCAACGCACCGAGCTGCCTTGACCAAAACAGAACAGCACTACAAACCACAAGAGAAATGCACATCTGAGTCCCTTCCCACCATTACCGTGTGTTTTAACTCCCATGCCGTATTCCAGACCAGAATATCAATCTACCAAGTCAGTTTAATTATATTTACATGCTTACAGCTGCGTGACGCACAAAAACATTGGAGCAATTTAATTTCTGGACTCGAGGGCTCTATAAACCAATTTCGGCAATCTGAAGTGCCAGCCACTGTAATCTGTGATACATGGAAATCAGATGAGATTCCGCTAGGATAATGGACAAGCTGGCCACCATATCGTGAAAAAGCATGACGGATTAAATTCTTCATTAGACTGCTTTTTCACACACAGCTTCACAACACAGTAAAGACAAACATTGCAGACAGAACATCAGTCAGTAAATGCTGGTTTTATCAATGAGCAGTAACATTTTTAAGACTTTGCAGATTAATTTATGTGGTTCAGTTTCTCCTATGGCTGAATAACCCAACAGGACCACGTAGGTAGGGTGCAGGAGACCAGGCTGCTGTGAAACTGTCTGTTCATCACTTACAGCCTTCCCACCAGGTGAAACTCCTCCTGTAAAGTCTGTTAAACCCTTCTGATTTAACCATGATTTATACCGACTTTACAGCCATCTTTCTGCAGGCATGTGTTTGACGGTTATTAAAGAAAATCTGCTAAGGATGGCTATATCAACCCTTCTTCAAATGGCCGCGTCAGCTTGCGTGTTGGATCATACAAATTCACTGGACAGTGGCCGGGAGGCGTAAAGGATTGCTCATCATCTGTCCTGTTTGCTGCAGATTACATGGCTGAAATCATGACAAATTTCTGCTGTACTCTAAAGGCACTGAGGTATAGGACATTCATGCCAAGCTAGAACTGAAATGAGAGCCTATCACAGAAAATTACAGGGTTTCATGGAGCGGGGCTAAATTATGTCTCCATAGACTGAAGTTCTTTTGTTCCCATGGTCGATAGATTTGTCTGAATATGGCTTCTTCGCGACATGGGGGGGGGGGTTGTATTTTTGGTGTAACAATAAATAAGTCCATGTGAGGCCTATTGAAAAATGAAAGATAGTGTCCTTTTGTCACAATGCCCTGCACTTTCCCAGGTTTTGCAGACAGGCCCAGTGGTATGTGGACTGGGCCACCATCCTGAATGAGTCCTAGTGAATGAGCACGGAGCTCTCAATGGGGACTGAGCTCATAAAACAGTCATGGTGGCTTCTAAATCAGCAGCCAGGCCTTTCCTTCACAGGCATGGATACACACACATACACAGGGATGAACACCATCCACACACAGAAATCTATAAGGTGGCATCATTTAAAATTGTTGAATGTTATTACATGGATGCACATATGCAGTTACATCTCTGGCCACACATACATGAGCACGGATACACATGGTCTACAGTGGCATCAAGCACAAGTACCACAGTAAATCTGCCACAGGAACGTGGTCGCAAAAGCGAATCCGAGTTTGAGCCTCTACAGAACAAACAGCTGCCAACACCTCACAGCACATCCATAGATCTTACCTTCCAGCAGGTCTCTTGCCAGACCAGGTTCTGCCCCTGTGGACCGAACAAAGTCCGACAGGACTGCATCCATGTCCAGAGTCATGTGATCATGTGGATGCGCCGCCCAGCCCGCAGCGGAAGCCTTCGTGGTCGCCAGCCTTTACGCTGTCATCTGCAAATGAACGAATGAATAAATGAATGAATGAACACGTACATTAGTTTCGGCACAACTCGTTCACATGGACTCACTTTGACATCACTGCAAAAAAACCACAAGACTGCTATACAAACAAATATCCAGTCGGTGATAAACATCACCTTAAAGATGCCAGCTTTGATTCTCTGACTTTCACAGAAGTGTTTGATTTGAGCTTCAAGGTACCGCTGTCAGGTGACCCCCATCAGAAACGCTACGTAGCATGATAATGCATAAAATATGTGTTATATATTAAATAATCTGCTCCCTTTGAATATTTATACACCTATGCTCTAATGCAGGCTGCTGATCAGAGATACTGCTAGGTTTGCAGAAGAAAAATGTCACCAGAGTTCACACACGCCTGGAAACCTCCTTCTCCATTAAAATGACCCCCCTTCTCTCCCCCAAAGTGAGGCCACCATCTGGCCCTGTGTCGGACTGTTTCCCTCAGCGGGTGTCGAGAAGGTGTGCTTTTGTAAGGAGTCCTCTACAGTACCTGCAGGGGAGGAAATGAGGCATCCTGGCTGTCGCAAGGGGAGCACTCCCACAGCTGAGCTGAGCCCTGGACCGTGATCGCAGCTGTGTGCCACCCCACCCGGTCCAATCTCACAGGCAGCAACAATTCCACCAGTGTGTGAGAGTGACTCACACTTGTACCGAGCAAGTCGGAGCAGTGTGTTCTCGCCCTCATTGTTTTCCCCGCTGCCCGCTCGGCTCCGCTTCTTATTTGCATTGTTATAAGAGCACAAGCACACCAATGACCTGCAATAAACTGATATCCCTGCTGTGCTCACTGTGTCAGCACAGGCTAACACAGTAGACCTGTATCTCACCAACATTTCCACATCTCTGTGGAACACCCTGCATTTCAGAGCAAGATGAACAAAACAGCCAGTTACCGGTGTGCTGAAACAACTTTTTTGTTCACCATATCATTTCATAACAGATATTCTAATCAAACGGGAGAGTTTTTGAGTTAATTTTCTTACAAAAAAAAGTCCAATTTTATTTATTCATTTGGTGAAAAAGCTTCTCTCTTCGTACACATCAGAGCCCTGGCAGCTAGGCTTATTACATGGTACAGTACACTCTGATCCAGAGTTTATCACAAAGAGCAAAAACCCTGATTAGACATGGAATCTGCTGCATTCCATCTTGAAGTCTGGCACGGGGCTTTCTAATACACTTTGCGGTCCACCGCCAACACCCTGGGCTTCTTTAGTCGCTAGAAATCAACACAAATTCAATTGCCTGTCTCCTCTCCGAGCAAAAGCACATTGACTGCATTAAGTTGGCGGTTAACACCACTGTAGAAGCGTTCGCCTTGGGATGTGAGATGCCTAGATGTCAAACAAAGTCAAAATACCCGTCTGCCACTAAAAGCTATGAAAAATCTTGAGTATTTGGTACACCTCATGTTGTGAAGCAGGTAAACGATATTCCAGTTTTCTTCTGGCTCTTATTTTGGTCAGAACAGTATAGGATGGAGTTGGGTATCGCACCTTGTAGACATTCAGATGTTTTTAATGCAAGGCGGAAACCACTGGAGCAGAACTGGGCACCATTCTGAAACAATTAAGGTCCAACCATTACAGGGCACTGAACACTCTGCTGTGCCCCTGTCCTGAAATGTCTTCCTAAGCTCAAGTATTTAACACTCGGGCCCTGGAATGAAGTAGGATGCTTGGATCAAATTCCTCACTCGTACGCTACGCAGCTTTATTACAACAGATCAGCACTATGCAAACATTAACTCATGCAGTCATCTGAATGATATTACAGGCCACCTAAAGGCCCGATGGTTCACTTTCCGAAAACACCAGTGACGTGTTCTGTACGCTTCGGTTGTTCCAAAAAAACATCACTGTTCGTATGCTGGCACCATGAAAGAAGTGAGCCAAAACTAAAATAAATGGTCTTTCTTTATAGCGAAAAACTTTAAGCATGTACATAATTTATGACACTTAGCCAGCCAAAGCACCAGTCATTCTGCATTTTGTTGAACTGTATACAGAGTATATACGTATACTTGGTGGGCTTCGACAAAAGAGGAAATGGCTCATTCATGCATGCAAAGTATGTGCCTGTCACAAATATATAAATATATGCAAACAGTTACTCTCTGGTGTTACGATCCTGTTTGGACGAACATGGAGATTCCGGCGTCAATCTCTGACCAGCAGAGTCATTGTTGTTTGACACTGGGAAGGTGCGTCGGTGGAAAGCTACATCATCAGGACCAAAGTGCCGCAGTATTGATTTCATTTGGGGAAAAGGTTTCATAAAATGGATCAAATGTCATACTTCACAACTGGTATCATGCAAGATTAACTGTAGGAACATTTTAGATGGTTTGATGGTTAAGGACAAAAAGGTTGCTTGTCTCAAGGCGCATACAACCCCTATTTTACCCTTGTTGTACCCTGTAGTGCACAAGTCTGGATAGATGAACAAAGATGTATAAAAATATAGTTATAATAACATGGGGTTTGAGCATCTGCCTGCCCATAGAATGTTCTTGATGTTCCTGACCAGTGCATGAGAGGCAAAATATAAACTTTACATCTGTAAATATTTCCTGGTTCCATTAGTAGCTGGTCCAATAATGATGTGTGTTTTCCTGGAATGGCCCCTTCCACTCCTTCCATTAGAAAGAAGAATTTGTGCTGTGTAATACATTACTGACTTTAGTGGCCATCTGCCTCCCATGACAGAATGCGGTTTCCGGTTTAGGGTTATTAGAGCAGTCTCGATCTTTAATGGCGGTCTTGGCCCGGTCCAGATGGCAGACTCGGTCAAAGAGCAAGAGAACCACAGGTACGAAGGTACCCGACTCCCACAGCCCTTGCAGTTACCTGGTCTCAGTCACATTGACAGCTCATGGGGTGACTGGAAGACGGAACTGCAAGTCCCTATTTCGGTTAAGCAGAATTTAACTGGAAGGGTTCCTCCTGAACCTGCAGTGTTAGATTACTAGAGCAACAGCTTAAAATCTTATTTTAACGTGGACTAACCATTTGGGATGAGCTAGTCTATAACCTATTTCAGCACCACCATAACATAACAACCAATGCTGAAATATACAATATAAACTGGAAATATATGCACAGTAGCCTTGAAAGGTTTGTTTGCATAAAAGTGGCACACTTTACGAGAGCAAAGATAAGAAAGTTATGGTTATATGTGAGTAAGGAACATCCATATGAGTTCACTTACTCCTACCTACAGTGTTTGTGGATTTGTGTCCTGTTCCCTTGAGCCAGAACAATCCTTTCAAAATAACAAGCTGTCTGAAATGATGCAAGGATGATGGTGCTCACTACCTGGACATCTGGAAAAATTCGGTGTTGCTCAACTTGTCGTGACTCCTGTGTCTCCTTTGTTGACAGACTAACTAAACATGAAGCCCAGACAAGAAGATCCAAAGACACAAAAGTTAAGATATGAAAGGTGCCAATTAGCCAGAAAAATAAGAGGCTGGGGCATGGTTAATTCCATATAAGTATGAAATGAGACCCATTAGGTAATGTCTTCCAGAAAGTGTACAGTCTCTCCCAGAACAATAATTATGGGTTCTCCACAATGTAAGAATATCTAGTGCCAACTGCAGCCTGTAAACTTCAACTATTAGTAAAAGTAGTAAAAATTGTCTTTTTGCTACTACAGTGAAGTACTGAACAGTCATGGACCTATGTTGTTTTACTGTAAACTTTCATATTCCCACTTCTATCCCTCATACAATATGAGATGTTCTGCTCATTGAGGTCACTCAAAGCCAAAACCCTGCATTAGGCACAACACACATCAGCCAGCCTCCTGGAGCCACATAGCTGGGCTAAATGAAATAAGAACCTCCCACCTGCTCTCTACGTTGTCCTTCTCTGAGCGTGCAGTCAGAGATCTTGTTTGTGTTTGTAGTAATGTCCATGCTGTGCCTCATAGCTACTTACTGCTATTACAGTGACTAACCCAGTGCGGTATGTTAAAAACAGAGCAATACCAACGTCTAAGTAGGCACAAAGTTTACAGAGAGCAGCTAGCTGGAGTTCACAGCAAAGTCCCTACTGAATACAGTTTAGCATTTGTGCATTTCAGGGGTATAGAAAATTAATAAGCCTGGGGTTGTACACTGTATGGCCAAACGTATGTGGACCCACCTTATCGATTGAACTGAGCTGTTTCAGCCGCACCCATACAGCATACAAACGCATCCTAGACAACTGTGTGCTTCCAGCTTTGTGGCCACATTCTGGGGAAGCTCCTTTCCTGCTCCAGCATGACTGTCCCCCCCCCCCCCCCCGTGCACAAAGTAAGCTCCATAAACAGATGGTTTGTCCAGGTTGGTGTGGAAGATCTTGAGTGGCTGCACAGAGCCCTGATCTTAACCCCACTGAACACCTTTGAGATGAACTGGAACACTGACCACAAGCAAAACCTCACTGATGCTCTTGTGGCACAAATTCCCACAGCCGTGCTCCAAAAGGAGGTTCAACAAACACACATGGGTGTGATGCTCAGGTGTCCGCATACTTTTAGCCATGCAGCGTACACTGATGTCAGTAATAATCAATGTCTGAAATTTACTCTACTGGTGAATTTTTCCTCCTTAAAAACTACTGCCAGTCAGATGTAAAAGATGCAGACCCAAGATATCATTCATTACATTACATATGTGATGACATTTTGCTGCCAGGTGTTCCAATTTCTAAAACTGCATGTGACTTCCAACAGATGAATGAACCTTTTTCAGCTTTGGTTATTACAGTTTAAACAAATGAAATCAAAAGCTTCAGCACTAAACATTATATCACTGCTCGAAAATAATATTGCGAAACGAAATACATGTTTGCATTTGACATATCGGTAGTGTCCTTGCATTCAGCCAGTAATCTGATTCTGGTCATGTTGCACCAGGTTGGCACCAAGGCAGCAAGCAAGCACATAGTGGAAGGGTAATATTACTGAACTTGTCTGGGAATGCCTGGGAGTCCCCCAGGATTCTCTGCTCTTGGGGAAATGGAGTTCCAGCCTTTCTTACTTGACCTGCTTCCATCAATAAGGGGTTTGGAAAATGCATTCATGTGCGGATCATTTAACGTTCCACTTGTAAAAATTGTGACCGAGAGGAGGTGGGAAAATGAGACACTTACTTTCTGCGTGTTCGCGGTGTGTTCTTCAGCAGCCCACGCAGGGCATGCTTGTGTCTGATGTCACGCTGGTCACTCTAGTCCATGCTCTTATGCAAGTGTGAGGAGGCAAGGAAGACAGTTGCTATGAGACCTGAAGTTAAAAAAAGAAGAAAAAAAAAGGTTTAGACACATCATTAACATAAATACGTAAAAGACGACCACCCTTCAAGTGACCGTGACATCTGTTTCTTTCTTTCGCTTTAATTCATAGGAAAAAATCTTCCTCAGAACTTAGAGACGCAAAAATACATGGCAGGCTAAGCAAAACAATGCGATCTGCTTTTCAAGTGTTCTGTGGAGCTTTTCTTTAGTTTCTTAGAAAAAGGAACGTCAACCTGCACCCCTCGACACCGAAAGATTCAGTCTGACATTACTACTATTCAAAGGCACAGTCATCCTCTGCAACACTCAGCTGGCACACAAACCTAACTAAGCAGTTGTATCTTGAGTCCAGAAGTTTTGTTAGATCTCTGAATGAAATGTCTTATCTATACTATATAGGCTACAAACTCAGAAAACTAAAACAGACACTACATTTTGCCATCTTTACAAAGAATCGTAGTAAGAACACACACTTCATGCTCTGTGTTATGCCGGCGACACAGGAGGTGATTTTGTCTACAACGGCAATGAAAATGTGAGAAAAAGTCTTACAGACGAATAAAGGTAACCGACCCATGGATAAAATGGCAGCTGGGGCTCATGCGCGTCCAGAGAAGATCCTATGACAGAGGCATCGGACTCACAGAAGACAAGAGGCTGTGTGACGGGGCCTGAGCGTAACCTAGAGTGTGCAGCTGCCTCAGCGGCTGTGACAGCGGAAAAAGTGAGGCCAAGCCACCGCTCACAATCGAGCGTGAAAGAGACACGCAGTGGGCACCGGTGTGTCTCCGAAGCAGCGGCGGATGTCGCCTACAGCGCACAGGAAAATGTGATATACGGCTGCACTAATTTTAACTCAGCTCCTCCCTGCAGCGTGGTGGCGGTCCATTGATATCGAACAAAGGTTGGTGAAAGTTTATGGCTGGATTTATACTCTTTCACTTTATACTACTAATGTGTTTCAATAAGGGTTTAATTAAAGCTCAGTAAAATACTGCTGTGATTCACTGCTGGTGAGAACCAAAACAGGTTTCCCAAATAAGCCTAGTAAAGGGACTACATTGGCACAAAAAAATCACTGATAAGGTTCATGGAGAGAAAGCCAAAGACAAAATTCATTAAGGGCCAAAGAATGGCAGGGGAGAAACACACAATTATTTACCCATTATCTAAATGGTGCAGGATACTGATAATAGCGACTGTGAATACTTAAGAAAAAAACACATAAATATACACAGGACACAAGCCCAAGCGGAATGACTGTGGAGCGCTTGCTTGCCGTTCTCTAGCCTTTTCAACCAAGCTTTTCCTGCTGATAAAAAGCAGACACACAATTACAGCCTCTGCTGGACCACTTTGCCAAGAAACACAGTAATAGCAGTGGAACACTTCACCATAAATATATCATGAAGCTGGTGGCTTGTATGTACATATAAGTACCACTTACATACAGTGTGTATTAAATATAAATTATTAATAAATTTTACACAGGCACTGAGTAACTTGTCAAACGTCTCTTTTTTTAATTTCTCACGTAAAGGTTCTGCAGTCGGGCGAACAGAAAGCAAACACTATAGCACCAGATATCGTAAGCACAAGACAGTTGAGATGGTTGGTTTGGCTTCTTCAGACCCTGTTAACCATAGCTGGTGCGTTTGCTTTGGGTGTCTCGTTCCTTCCTACACAACAGAGTCCAAAAGGCCCTCGCTTCTGACAGGAAGCACTTGACACTGACGGACGTGGAACCGTACTTTCCATCGTGTCTGCATTCATGCACGAGTGCGAAGCCTTAAACGGCGGACAAACGTAGGTTAGTCTAGAGAAATGCGCAATGCACCATGCTTAACTCGCGCACCGCAAATATCATTTGAATGTTCTTACAAACCCAGTGACACTTTGAGCATCATCACAACTTTCCCATTAAGGGAAAGTGTTAATCTGGAACAAAAGTTGCCCTTGCTGTACCAAGTAACACTACAGTTACAACTAAAATGCAAAGAATTTTTCTTGTAGCCAAACTCAGCGGTAAATCTGTTATTTATACTCTGTTTCAGAGAGCACTGACAATTTCAGCGATCAAATACAGATTTCCATCAAACATCCACGTATTTGGAACGCTTGGGATCAGTTAGAACACAGAGAGAATTTAAGCAGGTGCTGGCATGGATTCAGCACAGATTTAACAGACTTGTCGTGTGTATGTTCCCATTTGACAGACACTGTGAAACCTCAGGGCTAAATGAGCACAAAGCCTTGACTTTTGCACTGGGCTTGTGGCGCAGCTTAAAAGGCCTTAAAGGCGTACCCATTAGCCGTAGCCGCCAGTAAAGACGTCGTCTACATTTCAAGAAAAGCCATTTGTACAGTTAAAGACAGGATGCAGGTCATTCATTTTCGTCCCATCGATGTATGGAGGAGGAAATATATATCAGTAAAATTCAGAGCCCTTCTCTCAATCCAGGATATTGTGATTGTATTTTCAGCAGGAAGACACATTCGCATCCAGGAAATGGCTGTAAAAATGACAGGGATTGCCATGCCATAATGGATGTTTTCAGATGAATAAATATGGAAAATCCACAAAATGTTGGGTTGCTCATTAAAACAAAACGATGAAAGGCACAGTGCAAAAGTGCCGCGTAAAAGGTTTTGACTGTCATCTATTTCGTGAAGCTGTTTTTTATCCTTCCTATGCAATAAAGTGAAACAAAACAGCCTTTCACATAAAGAAGTGCTGTTTTCGTCATTTGGGAAACAAGACCCGCTTTCATTGAGAATCCTGTGAGATTTACCAGGGTTTCCGAAGCTGACATCTTGCCTATAAGGATGTGAGCGCTTTAAACACAGAGAAGGATGCTGCCCACATACCCTGCATCGTCCTTGGCTGGGGGCCACAATTGATTCCTCTGCTCTTTACTGCGGGTGGATAGCTCCTTGACCTTGGGCCTTTTGAGTCTGGTTGTCATCCAGTGCCATACACTGCACTTTTGGCACTCTGTTTCTAACATAAAGGTCCCATTAAGAAGGGCATGATAACTTCCAAATTGTATGCTTACTTTAAATCTAAGTGTGCATTAAGTTTGGTCAGCGAGTCAATTTCCCCATCCATGACAATGGTGACATATTTGTGACATTCTGTGTATGAAGTGCTACAGTAAATGGTAGATGGGTTTAAGGGCTCCCTCATATTCGAATTTCATCAATCTCTACTCTGTCATACACCGTGCAGTCGAGCGAGGACTGTGCGCCTTGACTGACATTCATAAACTTGTGCTCTGTGAGCTATAGTGTTTCACAGAGAGGTAATTTGTGCAAGTGCAGTCACGGTTCATATTTAAAAACTGTAGAAAAAAATTCCACCTCTCACTGACCAAGGTACAAAGTTCACACGACTATAAAGAACACTTTTGTTTATAATATATAATTTTTGAATGTTTTTGAATGTCTGCATATAGCCTTAATGGCAAGAACAAAACTTCAACAACAGAAGCCAGGGCCGAAAATGACTGCTGTTTACTCTTCTGTCTGAGTTTCCTGTGGTTGCCGAAACACAGCGTGGACGGCCAGCCCTGTAAAAACCAGAGGTCATAGCATGAAAACCATACCACGCTGTTAGTCTGAGTCCTGAAACAGAGGTCACAGTAGAGCCTAACCACTGTCACAAACCAAAATTACACCCTTATGCTGCCATTAAAATTTACACTATAAAACTAGTTTGATATATTCAGACAAGTTCCTAATATTCAGTGTTGTTGTCACTACCACAGGCGTTCCTCTGGAAGGGTCCAAGCTGCTCGGTTTCGGTCCACACCGGACAAATGAGGGATACATCCAGGAGGCCTACTGACTTGTCTGGGGATCTTGTTAAGCTCGCTTAGACAAACAGTTTGTCCTAATATATCACTGGAGAGAACTAATCCCCATACTATCAAATGGTCTCTATTCCATTCAATTCTGAATTCAAAGAGCTATGGTGAACAAAAAAATCTGTCCTAGAACATAAATAAACATGGGCAGGACTAGGGTGATTGACAAGGGTTCCTCAGCTTCAGCTTTAGAGGTCTGAGTCCAGTAGGTTTTTCAGCTGTCCTCAAACCAAAGGTAAATTCATTGAATTAAACCAAGTTACTCGGGAAAGTAAATTATAACAAGGGGTGCACTGACCAGAACAGAAACTTCCTAGATTTGGTCCTCTGTCAGGGGCTTAAACAGCTGGTTTACAGAATGCAATCGATTTTTCAAAGCCTGTGATACACGTCAGCAGAATTCAGAATAAAGCAACCTTACTGCAATGTAAGTTGCAGTGTAACTTACTGCTGGTTAAGTGAAGGTGACCGTTTACCGTTTTTGCATGTTTCAGTCAAAACAGCGGATATTATTTTGCATAGTAAACCAGACCTACAGGCCAGGTGGGGCTGAGTTAACAGTAAGCCATCTCCAAATTAGTCGTTTAATAATTTGCAAGGTATGCAATCTGCAGCTTAAATATCCATGTCAAACTTTCCAAAAAATAATACAAAATGGATGCATACAAAAATAGCAGAAAACCATTACCACTAATACGGACAAAAAAACTGTTCATGAGTAAAGTTTGGAAGGATACATCGTTGGAATGTGTGTAACATTTGTGTTATTACTTTTGTTACAGCTTTTTATTTTTCTTTTGTAACTTTACACTGTAATAAGACTTCTACTAAAGGTAGCAAATAATTTATCTGTAATACATAAACAAACCCATAATAACAAAATGGCCCACCTATATCCTAGTAAAGTGTGACTGTATATTTAAATGTCCAAGAGATGTTACACTTATACATTTATCTCTTGTATATGAATCTCACACTTACTGCACTTTTTGATTATTCAAATAATGGCCTCAGAACCAAAAACTGTGAGAACTGTAAAAGCTACCATTGATATGATTATTACATAATTTTCATCACTACTGTCATTGCACTTATACCCCGGTATCCGAGTGCAATTCAGCGCTAGAAATTGGTCGAAAAGTGCAAATTCAAATAAGATATTTCCAATATTTCTTATGGGTAGATTCATTCCAGGTTCATTTGAGAAATCCCAACTTATTTCCCTAAAATTTCCTTAGCACTCTAAAATACCTACGTCAGTGTGATAAAGAACACTTTAAACACCAATTACCCTACTGTTCATGAAGCAATTCATATGTATTTGTGCATTTACATGCAGCTACTTTTTTATTTAGCATTATACATGATGCGTCTTTCTTTACTAGTAGTAACAGCAATGATTTTTAACAAATTCATTAAAATGAAGAAATGAAAACAATATAAAGCTGAAAAAACTATACAATTTATGTAGTGTAACGTGCATTGAAATCAGGGTACTTACTGACTGAAAAGAAGAGAATAAAATTGCAAAACCAGAACATGGGCCGCACGAGGCAAAGGCTGAGAATACAGATGCTGGGTGCAGTTTCACGCTGTAGAAATTTTCAACGTTTCTCTGAGGTGGTTTGATTTTGCTTTGGTAGAAGTGGTTACACCGGGCCTTTTGGACACACCGAGTCAGGGACTGATATACTGTATAAGGCTCATATGAAAAATTTAGAAACTGGGAGTGTGAATACCAGTTGTTGTTGTTAAATGCTGTCGAATCGGTGTTGACTCATGGCGACTGTGGATAGGTGTATTATTATATGCATTATTAAATTTTATCATTGGCCTGTCACATTCAGGGTCTTACATGAGACAGGACCTGACTGTGAACTACTTGTAATATGGAATGAATTTACTGACCTGCACATTCCCCACATCCTATATGTGCTCCAGGGTCCAGTTCTGTCACATTAAACTGATGAATGGCTCATATCAGTTGGGAGCCTTATTGAAGAAAGAACCCGTCAAATCTTTGATGTGAATGTTGGTCCCACTGAACTGATGGTAATGAGCCAGCAGGGAGGCCAAGTAAGTACAGCAGGCAGGAACTTTATTGCACAGTGGATAGTGACGGTAGCTGGATGTTCCAGAAAGCCCACACTATCTGTCACTCTGCTCCATATCTGAAAAACGCTCAAAATGTCCCCACACATGGTATGGGTGACAAAGGTTCAAATAAAGGTTATAGAGATTCTTTCTGCATACAAAAACCAACTTTGCAAATTTTACCTAAAAGCACTTTAGATGGTTGTCATTGTTTCTTCAGGGTTTTGGCTATGATTTGTGGAATTTAAGAAGGTACCAGAGACTCTGACCTAGCTTTAAACACTGATCTAGTGGCACAAGAATGCATATAAATAAAGCATGTTTCAAAACATGTAGCTGAACATTTGTAACCTGATCAAGTGTAGAGACAATGCTGGCCTTCCCCAGTTTGCGGTCACTCCTCTGGATACTCGAACATGCAGTGAAATTATAATATCCAATATTTCTGACTAAAATCCCTCATTATATTTTGTAAAATGTCCAGATAAGTGAATGACCGCCCTGATGGTGTAGGAATTTTGTCTGCCAGTATTAGAGCCACATATTACTGAGTAAACAGTGGTTAACAAATTTCCAGCTACTTTGAAAGTTTTGGTCCTCAGCCTTTGTGCCGAAAAAACTGCTTGGTGACAGCAAGAATTAATGGAAACTATAAATTCATGTCAATCTCCATGTGATATTCCGCCTCTGCTAAATCTGAATTTCTAAATCCTACATTCTATGCTATTCAAAACGCATGTTAAAAATAAAATGCATGTTACAATTAGAATTTAATAAATAATGAGGACAAAAAATGGATGCCAAGGCAGCGTTAGTTACACAGCCTAGCGCCCATCGATTATAGGATAGGGTCTAGCCTGCCGTAACCCTGACCAGCATAAGCAGTTAAGGATAATGGATGGAATAAGCAGGCAAAAATCAAATAAATCTGTAAATATGCTTTGCTCTAGCTATTGAGGGAAATTGGGGTTTTGAAAAATAGAAATTGCTGCCTGAAAAATGTTAAATTAATATTTAATCCAGCATTCACGTGGGATATCTTACGCAGTAGATATTGATGTTTGAAATTTACAATATTCATTTTAATCTAGCTGAGCTCTTCTCAAGACGCCTGAGCATGATTTGTTTTTGCTGGGACTGCATGCCATGTATGTGCCTGAAATATTGTGACACAGAAAGGAGGTAAAGCAGTGCGACTGTCAGATAACACAGGTTCATCTCAACAGGATGGCTGCATATTAAATGACATAAAAGAAACAGATCAGAATGATTTACACTTAACTGAATGTTAATATGGTGGAAAATAGGAAACAATTACCAGTTTGGTTCATATGACGCGAGAAAGCAGAGTTGCGAACCAAAAGGGGTTTTGTCTAGAATTAAATGTGAGTAGGACGTCCGCACTGTTAACGTGACAGCTGACAAAGGGGTGACATGAAAAGGACACAACTGGAGACATGCACCTCCTGCAGGCATATAAAAATGTATGTAGATGCCAGAGGCTACTATAGTAGATCTGCTTATTGTCAGCTGTTTCTCTTACCCTAAAATCACAGGCACCATTAAAAGCAATGTAGTCTTTTTGGGCTGAACGTAAGTTTAAATAAACCCAAAACAAAGTCACTGCAGAACAGGAAATGAGCAGGAAAAGGAAACTGAGAAGAACTAAGGCACTGCTAACAATGCTGGCAAAAACTGGACTTTTTTTCATTTTTGCAGAATTATAAAGCTTATACAGTAAAATTGAGTAGCCGCGCAATTTTATACAAGTAAATGTAAGTTTTTGTAGCAGATATATGAAGTTAATGTTTGTACTGTACATCCAGGTTAGATGCCACCCCTTAAAAAGCACTGAAATTATAGCTTTCTCATACATCAAAAGCATTTAAAAATGCTTCTCTCAGAAAGGACAGCTTCAGCAGCTAGATGTTTCTAAGCTAAACAAGGAATCACACTTTTGACACATCTCAAAATTAGTTATCCACAAGCTGTATAAATGTGTAGACACTCACACACACACACACACCCAAGCACACAGACACAGTAAATGCAGTTCAGAGCCACTGGACCACCTGAACAATGTCTTTATGCTGTGAGAGGAAACACATTTGAGTAGAGTGTCTGTGGAGAACATGCAGACTTTGCAAGAACAGTACTGTAGCCGAACTGGCAGGCCACAAGACCACCAAATCATCCTCTGCACCCCCCACTGTGTTTCAATACCCCCACAGAAAAAATCTTATTTCTACTTAGTTTAGTTAGACTGTATGATCTGTTTTGAGACACGTGAATCGAAATCAAACAGCTCCTTGAAAACATGGGTTTTTGTCAAGGTACAGCAACGGGGTTCTGACAGGACAGCAAGCAGATTGCTTCTAATGTAGTAAAGGTGATGGAACTTGGTCAGCTGTTCGGAGGGGAGGACCCTGGGGGAGTTTACGACATGTACTGGGTCCAGATCTGTGTTGTTTGAATTTCACCATGTCAAGTGCACTCACTTTCATTGACCGCTTGTCCTTCTCAGGGTAGCAGTGGTCCCGAGCCCATTGGAAAACCTCTAAGCTCTAAGAGGGGTGCAACCTGGATGAGAGAAGGTTTGCTCACGTGCACAATGCAACACACCTTTGAACTGTGTGAGGAAACCCATGCAGACCCCACATGGACCGAGCTGGATTCAAACCTAAGGCCGAAAAGCTACGGCTCCAGCATTACTGTACCTACTGTGCCATTGCGCATCTCTTAAGTCACATACATCTGACTCTAATTCGATTAGGATTCCGCATCCATCTGTAATTCTGTGACTACTCGGAGAGACAATGAAACTTAATCAAAGATCCTTCCTAAACAGATTTCATTTAATGCAGAGACAAAATGTTTTTCCACTGTTTACTGCATTTTTAAGTGGCAGAAACATCCTTGAAAGCACAGATTCATTTCAAATTACTGCAATACGGTGTCGACACTGCGGGGAGCTGAATCGGGCCTGTCGCTTATCGTACGGAAAATTTTTCAGTCAGTAACGGAGTGATGGGCACTGTCTCGTACCGGAAAAAGCAGAATATTAAAGACAGACGCGTATCCTAACTAAAATCAAAAGCACATATTGAAAGGCGTTTTACGAGAAGTCCGTTTCTAATCGTTTATGCATAATTTTTAAACTAAATAAAATAATTTTTGTTAAGGATAAAATATGCAGCTTTATCAGTAAGAGAAACAGATTCTTCTAGATGCTGAAAAATGTACGTAAGCATATCGTCACTGCTAGAAATGGGGTATTAATTACAAAGCTAGGATGTGTTTCATAAATGCCGTGAGCGCTGCAAAATCTGTCGCAGCTCCTCTGTTCTTGTGAAATAAATCCCTATTTTAACACAAGATGTGAAAATAGGCTGACAGCAGTTAAGCGCCATGTTTTAAAGCGCCGATCCTGTATTATGGAACTGGCACCGGACCTGCCGCTGACAGACCATCTGCTGTCCTTATTGTTCCCGAGTGAAGGGTCCGACGGAGGTGGCGGTGATGGGGGGAACCGATCCACTGTCCACATACCAGCAGACATGAATAGAGCGACTGTGTGATTCAACGGACTGTTTATGTCAAAGACACAGCAGTTTGCTAGCATGAGGATAATTATAAAAGAGTGCTTAAAACAGATAAACCTTTATTTCCCAACCTGCACAAATGCACCAATTATAACATTCACTTTCATTGCAAACAGCATTAATATCAATTGTCAAAGCATCAAATTCCTATAAACATGCTTCTCATATGGATACGAATCTTAAATTTAATGGGATTACAACAGTCAAGAGGGTTATTACTGCATATTTAAATCTTGCTGACGTAATGCATTTTGATTTTTAAATCCACTTTTCGAGCTATAGGAAAGCTTTCAATAAGATCCCCACTAGCTGAACAACCACTTACTATAGAATTTTTAAAAAAAGAATTTTTACAATACAGGTATTCCCCTACTGACAAACGCAACGCGTTCCTAGAAACTGGCTCATACAGTGAAATAACCACCATTACAACACAAACTTCGAAAATTCTCCCACGTTTGGCTTTTGTTACTCAGCTACGCATGAAAAATTTGCTTTGTATTTGGTCGTAGCTCTGTACTGGGTGTAAAACAATTTTACTCATTTTCACGTGACGACTTGTGGGTCGAAGACTCGTATCTCGAGAGATACCTGGCATTTTTTTGTACACACTAGTGTGAATTAAACACAAAATCCTGTCCAAAAATAGCTTGTTGCAGACTTTGAACACAGCCTGAGGGCACATGATTAGCAGCAGAAGCCAATGACCTCCACCTGCATCCAAAGACACCAGATGGGCTTTGAACAGCATTGGGCAGCATCACACAGCCAGGTTAAGCAAAAAGGCTTCATACTGTGCTCCACCTTTTCTTCGCTTTATTGGTGCTTCTTCTCATTTGGCAACGAAGGACGACAAAGGCTATTGCAGCTTCACAGATGGTGACAGTTAATGAAGGCATCTCTCATTGTCGATTTCGTAGTCATTCTCCGGCGGGTTCAGCTTTTCAGTTCTACATTTTAAACTGAACTTTTTCATTTTATTTAGCTATTTTTGCTGAGTTAAACAGCAACACTAAGCTTAAGGCGTATGCAACTGGTGATATTCACTGAAACGAGAGAAAAAATACATGAAAGACGTCGAGGAGGATGTGTTTTTGAACATCAGGTGTTCCACAAGACAGTTTTTATTACTCACCGAAAATGTGTTTTCAGATGTTTCTCTGTGTCACATTTTCCACGTTCTAGTCAATCATTCAGCATTCTATGATTTCTTACATAAAATGGCAAAAACAATGAAAAACTTGCACGCCCTCCTACTATTTTTTTATCAATGAAAAACAAACACAGGCAAGTGGAATGAAATTGTCACTGTTCAATGCACAGCTTACATGAGAAGGCCACGAGAAGACGTTAAGAAATAGCAGTGCTTCATAGTAAATAAGACCGCAAATAGCATGTAACTCCTACCCATGCTGTACATACCATGAGTTATTAATCTTGGGCGCAGGGATTCCAAAATATCAAAACCTCCCGCACAACCATGCTGCCTCTCATGTCTCAGCTACAGGAATAAGGAAATTAACTGGATGGTGTTTGATAGCAGCGATGACAAAAATGAACCAGAAAATGCCATTTATGTGCAAAATTCACAGTGAGAGGAAAGTTCCACCGAGTTAAGGTCAGGCCCACACTGACACATCTGTGTCTGTCCTTCTCCCGGACATCATGGGAAAATGATTCAGACAAGTGAGTCGAACCAGCATTCTCATCACTCTTTTGGGCAGAGTGTGAATCACCATTTCCCTCCCCAAAAAGGGCGCTTAATAGCACAATCAGAGATTTACAAAAACATTTGGATTTATGAAAGTCTACTTTTACTGGGAGGGAGCTGTAGGCTTCTAAGTCTTCGAGATGAGCAGCCAGAGGCGACTGAGGCAGTACAAAGCCACTACTAAGCACTACCACAGTGCTACCAGTGTAATGGTCAGTTTCTCTACCACAGAGGAACCAAAAGAAACCTCTGTCTACCTCGCTCCCTTCATCTGCCACCTTCAAATTGCATATACAGGCCTTGTGCAAGCCTCTGTCAACAGAGCCTAAATCATCTCCCAACATAAAGCCAAACCACATTCTGATGCTGTCACCAAGCAAGGGCAGCAGAAAACTGAGACTGAAATTGGGATGATTTAGTCTACAAATTAAATTAAAATGTTTTAACTGGCTTAACTTTGAATCTCAGCGACGCAAAAATGTGTGCATTATGCTACATCTGCAAAAGATATGCTGAAATTTTTCACATCATACTCGCATCGTCTCATTCCACCGTACACAAAATTTTAAGCGTAGTGTAACACTTTTATAAATATACCTGAGATTTATAAAGTTTAACACGAAATAGACTGTCACGTGAAATAAACTATAGCGCTACGTGTGTAGACTAAATTTGTCTAAATACGTTGTTTCCCGATGCCTTAAACAGTCAAATACATCTATCGATACATCTGTGCTATTCTGCCAGAAAGTTCTTTTAACAGGAACAATAAACATTTAAATTTAAGAAATTAGAGCAGTCGAACGCTATTTCCATTTACACTCTATGAAGTTACAATATGGTCTAGATGCATCTGAATCAACAGACCGCTGTATGGGAATATATCTATTCGGAGAAGTGACTGCACCCCCGCCGCGTGGCGTGATGCAGGGCCTTAAACAAGGCAGACAGGGCCATACAGCCATGAACGTAAATGTCCTGAGTGCAGCACACTCCTTTGGCTCGAGTCACCAGTTTGAGATGCCGAACACTAACTGAGGAGGCATGACGGGAGTCTTGCTCATCAACACCTCTGCACTCGGTGTGACAGCCAAGCTACTGATTCCACACCAAGGTTTCCAAAAAAGATGCCACAGTCAGCTCCGATTTCCATTTTTTCATGCCTGGAAATGTCAGGCTCCCCTTACACTCTGGAACGTGCTTCCTCTCAGACAAAAAGAGACGCCTCCCCAGGAATACTTTGGATATGTAGCGCTAACAAATGCTTGACGCGAATTATTCCTCCGTTGACCCCGATTATGCCCTAATTTAGGACCATTATTAATTTCGGAACAACGCTTACATGGACTACTTTCTCCTGATTAAACTGAAATGTAGTACAACTGTGAAGGACGGTTAAAATAGCAGCTGACAAGGCCCGGCTCACACCAGAACAATAGCATCCGATTTGTCAATCGGTGTTTATACTGTATGTTTGTCCATTACTGTAAATCAGTGCCACTGACATGCTATAGCAGCCAGAGAATAAGCCAATGGGACATAATGTTTCGCAAACCTGTGCAGGCATGCCAGAGTGCTCACGGATTCAATGTCTGAATTTTAATGACCGGCGAAAATACACATTTGTATTCAGGCTGGGAATCAATCAGTCAGTCCCCATCTCTGCTTCCCTGGTCACAATGGCCTGCTTGTGCTCCAGAAAGGGGAGGTGAGGCGGAGGAGCAGGGCAGGAAGTGGGCTGCGGACAGGGACGACGCGAGACACATCCGGGTTTCTGGATCATCCTTTCATCCTGTCGTGAATGACCAGAAAGCATAATGCTTTAATGACAGATGCCACACAATGATATGTGGGCAGGATGTAGTGCGTTTCAGGGTGCCGCACAAGGGCAAGGGACAAAAAGTCCACGTTATTTACGTTAAAGAACTACACACCTACACCAATAGCATGCGTGTACACGGTAGTGGTCAGTCCTGTACCTGTCAAGGAAACTCAGCAAAACAAATAGGAGTTAAAGCGAAATTACGAAGACTGTGCCAAGAGCTCTGAATCCCTTAGCTACCCAGGCACACAGGTCATCGTAAATATAACACAAATAAAAAAATTGGTGCATGAATGCATTTGCTTCTTTAGCTCGTGCTTTCACCAAAGTGTCTTGCCGTGTTAAGCTACTGTACTTACAGTGATTTACCCATTTACATGGCTGAGTGCTTTTTTACCAGAGCAATTTATGGTAAGCACCTTGATGAATGGTACTGCAGCAGGAGGTCCGAGTCAAACCCGCAGCCTCTGAGACTGCAGGTGATGGCACGAACCACTACATTACCTGCCGATTAGCATGAAAAATATGAAAATACTGTATATGTGGTACTTATCATAGTGTGCAAAGTACTTACAGTCATCATCACATAAAACATAAGGGTTACAAATTGGCACTTTTACAGCGCAAAGTAACCTCTGCATTTGTTTTCTTCTCAAAGATTAGTTTCCGCTTTTGCTACTAAATGAACATATGTGCTGATACAAAGCAAAACTTTGTATTTATAGTCACAAACCAATAAAAGTAAGGAGGTAAGGAAGTTACCCTCAAGTGTGAAAGCCAATGCTAATTTTGGAAGTAACTTTTCCACGACTTTGCGATTGGACAGTACAGTGCTGGCACAGATTAAAGTACACTAAATTGGATTTAAGCGACACAATGAAAATGCTTCCAAGCGAGAAGAGAGTCTTCCCATCATTCTTCCTTTATCTTCCTCTCTTGTCTTGCCTTTGCTCACTGAAGGGGCGGTGTTACCTTTTGGCTTCTTCTCTAGTTCGGTGAGACAAGTGATGTGCGCGCCACTGGGGATGACTGTCGGCCATTTTTCCCCCAGTCAGGTGGGATTCGGGACAATTCGCTTTTGTGGCTGATGCAGAAACCATCTGACAGCTGCAGTCGCCTGTCTCCATCACAGTGGAGCCCGAGAAGAGCCCCTAGGCAGCTCCTCGGACAGAGAGAGAGACCCGTCTACAGGTCAGCTGGAAGGAATCGGCAGCGTCCTCGCTACCCTGTCACTCATGGGGAGCTGGTTCTGTTCAGCTGCATTCGCGTGTACTGCCATCCAAAGTGTCACCAAAAGCTGCCAGCAATCGCTGGACGGCATCTCTTCCCCACAAACAGGAGCACAAGCAAACCTCAACATTTCACCAGGGTCTTCAAGACAAATGTCAGCTGTAAAATATGGAATGAGATTTATCTGTGGAGAACAGCTGCGACCATTCCTGTTCACAGCTAAATTGCTCCGACACTGATCACCTTTGAGTTACATCGTGTTTGCCAGTTGGGGCTTTCCTTCCGTCTTGAACACGGCGGTGTAGACAGTCAGGCCTATCTCACTCCTGTCCTACATTCTTAGTACTCGACTCCCCCAAAGACGTTACAAAAGAAATGACTCGACAACAGAATATGCCATGTAAGCCCACTCTGCTGCCCTTTCACTGTCACACCATGGACTGTCTGTTTAAGTCACCGAAAAACAGCTCAAGGTTTGGCGATTAGCATCCTGTCGCTCGATAATGTCAGACTCGAGAGCGCCGAAAAGCCTTTACCCATTCCCATGCAGAGGTGTTCCAGCAGACACACAAAGCAAAACGCACACGCCGGAGCGATGCGGCACTGTCGCCAGGGCAGCCGAGTGCCATCAGTGGGCAGATCTTTTCAGACAAGCACACAGCAAAAATCACCCTCAACCAGCGGTGGGTGACATGTGCTGCATATCACATTCAAAGGAAAATAATTTGCGTGAGATCCGAAATACTAATTTTTACTTTGTTCACAGCAGCATTCTGTTTCAACAACCTGGTCCCAAATCACCTTATGCTGCATTGTACTGTATTGTATAAAACTGAGAATATATAAACAAGGAACATGCATAAATTCTATGTTGTACAGTTCTGTTGTATTTTTTTCACTAGTTTAACACATCCTTCATGTTGTATTCTTGTTAAAATAATACTAATATAAAGTAATAATAATGTGAATACAGTACACTATTATACAGCTCCAACTCTGAAAAAGTGGGTACAGAATGGAAAATCACTGGTTTCTGTTTTTAAGTAGTTGGGGTTTTATTTTCATGCTACATCTAAATCGGATTTCTTTCACTTCTTCTTCTCAGCACCATGAGAACTCTCTTTCGCTTGCCACCTTTTTAAATAAAAATAACTTGAATGGAGTCACAAACAAAAAGTTCGGAACATGCAACAACGTTTTGTTGAAACGGCCACTACAATTCCTTTTTTTGTTCAAAATTTTATATCATTTTCTGATACTTAAACGCTGTTCGAGACCCACGCAGAAACGTAAAAAAGCATGGGTGCATTCTGACAGCACGGGTGGACGATGTTATCGTACATCGGACTGAGCGTTTGTCATTAGACATTACGATTAAATACCAAAGCTCAAAACTAAAAAGGTTGATGGGAAACTCTGGGCTGTCGTAAGCTGCGCATGCCATAAACTGAGAACTAACTATATTGCAATTTATATCATACAAAAGAACTACGCAGGTCTATGAAGAACAAAACAAATGCTGCTGCTTTAAGTGATGACTAGCGTACTGCACACTTTCATGTGGACTGTGGCAAAGGCAAGATGCTCCAGATCTGCCGACCTCAGAGGGATTGTCTGGATAAGAGAACAAAACGTCAAACATTATCAGAGGCACGGGATCGACACGTCACTCAGCTGTGTAGGTAGATCCTGAAAGGCAGCTGCATGAGGAATAACACGCAGATGGTAAGGTGGCCATATGTCCGACTGCTGCAGCTCGGCGGGTGCGTTACAAAATCCAATACATTCTTTAATTTCCTCCTACTCATCATTTCACACAGCACTGCCTCCACCCGACTGTGCATTTCCTCACTGTTGCTGAATATAGGCCGCACTGCCATGTCTGACAAACGGTGCGCAGTTTTTCTTCACGCAGAACGCAAGCCACACGATGAAAGCAAACATTAAATCACGTTTATTTGCAAAATGTCGGAATGATCTGCTAAAGCAAATACGGAAGCTGTGCAAGTGCAACGTGGGACAGAAAAATGGATTTCCCTTAGCCTTTATAATACATTCGGAAGCGTATGTTTTACGGTTCTAATTACATCTTAAATGGAAACAAAATTTTTAAGTGTGCATTGTCTTCGAAGGCAAAAAAATTAAAAGCATTTCAACAACAGTACACTTTTTTTTTTTCTCAAAGTGGAAAGAGTGAATTGCTGGGAGAATACTGAAAGGGTCTGGCTTCTCTTGCATTATGATATGGAGCTTTTATTAGACTTTTTTCCAAATTTTATATCATTTTCTAACTCAAAGGGAAATGGAACAACAGTGCAAAGGAAATAAAAAGCGAGGTAATCCTGAAAGAAGTAAGGTTTATCTAGGCCATAATCCTTTAAGACAATATTAATGCATGTTTTTAAAACAGACTACGTGTGCTAATGTGGCCAAGCAGCGCTGGGTACAAACCAAGTTAAGCCCCAAGCGAGAACAGCCACAGACGCAGATGTGAAAGCGCCGCCCTGCCCTCCGGTGACGCCATCCCAAGTGATACGCCGTGTTCTTCCAAAGCATGTCGCTGGAGACAGGAACAGGACACGCAGCTGCCCACCCTGCCAGCTGTTTGTTTCCCATTCTGCACTTTAGTGATTCATCGAGTCCAAATCAAATTTGCAGGTACTGATAAAATATTTCAGACACATGGTCTTCCTTTGAAGAAGGGAAAATAATGCAATAATGAAGCGCATATAGCAGGTTCTTTGGAGATGAAACAGAAAACTATCAAACAAGAGGCCAAGGCCCCTTCTAATGAGGGATCACAATCACATTGAATCACCCATTGAGCAAAATGCATTAGAACATTAATAACTGCATACTGACGTGACTGTAAGTCAGCAGCCATCCTGCCATAACCGAGGGGGGTAGCCCTCTTTTTCCGTGTACTGTTATGGCCCAGCCTTTACTCTGAGTAATTCATTGCCTGTGGCACAACGCGTCTGGAGAAAGAGTCCTAATTTTCCTTTTCTGAGCCGAGCTGCATTTCAGGTGCCATCAAAGGCCCTGTGAACCAAACACACGCTTCCACTGTCATGGGGCATTCCCAAGGAAACAGAGGCTCATATGGCACCGTTACTTGCCGTTACTTCCAGAAAGCCTCGTCTCCTTCCCAGATGCACACCTGAAATCTCCTCTCGTGCGTATTTTACCTGGAATAATTCACGTTTTGCCCAGTGTGGGGCTCTTTGTGTCCCACTGGTATTTTCAAACCTCAAGTTCCCTTGAACTCTCTGCCCATTTCGAAACATCTCTCCTCTCTTTTCTCCGTCCGTGTAACTTTGTTAATCCCGTGTGATAACTGTATATAACCAATGTTAAATGATTTATCTACTCCGCATTTAAATTCAGGGACATGTACCATGATCAAGAGTCCTGTAGTGGAGGAGTGATTCAAACTGGCAAACTTCAGATCATGAAGTAACAACCATAAACAGTAGAATACCCGCTAACCCATCCTGTGAACACCTGATGAATATCCATGTTGAAATTTTGACTGATAAGAGAAACTCGGTGGCTCAAACAAATCGAGGGTTTTAATAAGCTTTTGTTATTTGTTAAGCTGTTAAATAAAGCTTGCACTGATTGTGAATTAGTAGTAAAAGTGACTTTGGACTTGAACAGAGTTTTTGCCAAAACTGTACTTGTAATTTCAACATCCGCTCTGTTTTAGGGGTCTTCAGTATGATTTAATGCATGGCATTTTCTCAGGTGCTCCCATAGAACAGTGGCAAAGAGTACAATGCGGTGTCTTCCTTCATGCCAAACAGATACACAGTTTGACATTAATGACCTTTCAACTAATAATAATCTGTTTACAGATAAAATATTATTTTCAATAAAGTACTAACTTTTGATTTTTTTGTGTCACATTTAACATAACTGATGTTACTGCACTATTTTGCAAGAAAGAAAACCGCTCAATTTCACTTATCTAAAAAACAAAACCTAGACAGTTTCTCGATCAAATATACATTTTCATAATTTGACATAATTCTGTAATTGTACAATTACAAATCAGGAGCCTTTCGGTAGTTTACTTTCAAGAGAGCAATGTTTTCATTTTAGATGTACTGGCATCAAAACATGTTTTTAACCTTATGAAAATGATGAAAATAATTCTGTTTCATTGTGAACCGCTGGTCCATGTAGAAATCCTCCTTCCACATCCACGTTTCGTGAACAATTTTTTTTTCACGTAAAACAGCTCACAATGAACTGGCTTCATGGACTTTCGAACAAAGATGAGACTCTTCGGGTGAACGTGGCGCAGTCAACGTGTAGCTGATTTTTTAAAGCTTAACTTCCAGCTGCCCCCAGTAGACACCCAAGCATGTATATGTATATGCACACACAAACACCTTGTCTCCATTTTGCGGAAAGCCTTGCTTTACATAAAGCCACTATTGCCACCGAGCATGTGCACACATGTTGTGAACTACACTTTCCGTACCCTGCACCTTTCTCCTGTGTCTGGTTTTGTGGTTTCAGAACTGGCAGACGACAACCTCATAACTAAACCTTAACTCATATCAACTTCAGTCTAAAGAAAGACGCAACTCTGCTCTGTTGTTATGCTCCTGCATCAGAATACGTTTGTGTTCATCTTCGAATGTATTAAGGTTTGAAAACTGGTCTTTCAATTGCAAGGTAATGTCTTTAGCCACTGCACTACCCACCGGTCCACTGCACATGATCACTACATTGAATGCAAGGACTGTTAACCTCACCTTGAATTACTAAAGATCAGTATTTCACAATGTTACCATACTGCAGCATGTTTTATTAGTTGTTCAGAAAATAATGTTAAAACTTAATTTTGTATGAGAATAACAATTCATATCCTATAAAAAAAAACTTTTTCCTCAGACAAACACATAGATGGCTTTGACAGTGGTCCACTTCTGCACCTTGGAGCACCATGCATTTCTGAAAAACAGATTGAGATATTGCAGCAATATGCTGAAGGTTAAAAAGGAATTGTTTTTCCACACCACCCAAGCGGAGAGGTGAGAACCCAACAGTCTGTGAGCGGAGTTAAAAACTGGAGGCCCCAGATGTTGTTCACATTGTGTTACCGCTAGTGATGTAACCTGCAGTCCACGGCAGGACATGTTTTTTTGCCCCACCTCCAATGCAGAGACTGTGTGACTTTGATGAATGGGAGATGCTGGCGCTTGCCCCTCTGTGGAGGGAATCCGCCTATAAATCAGGCCACAATAACAACGTACAACAGGAAACCTGCAGTTGTGCAGTCCACCTTCCCAAGAGTGTTATATTTTGCATGACTACAATAAAGAAAAAGGAGCTGAATAAAAGTATGTTTAAAAAATTAAATTCAACAATAATTTTGAGCCCTACCTCACAGAACTTCCAGAATTTAGAAGGGAGAGGGAACAGAAGCAGAATTCATTAAGCTTCTGTCTTTTGGCTAAGAGAACATCTCCTGAACTGCCCTGCTCTGTCCTTACTAGGTCAAAGCAGGGAGGGAGAGGTGCACACAGCCAAAGATACATGTGGCATTTGGGACCATGGAGGTCCATACTCTCGCCGCCTTTTTTTGCATAAAGAGAATCTGATATACTTCAGCAGAACCTCCACAGGCTGGGCCACAAAGCGTGACATTTTCCTGAGACCCAGCCAGACAATGGCCTGTGCCCAGTGGAGCTTGAGCCTTTCATCCTGGGTCCATTTCTCAACCCAGAAATATCAGAATAAAGCATTCTCATCCTTCACACTGTCTGTGCTGCCCAGTTCAAACATTTATCTCTGATTCTGGATATAACACTGTCCACTGACAGTGCGGCGAGAGGAAGGACACCTTTCTTGTGTATTTTTCTTTTCTCCTGTTTCAGTATCATTGGTTCTAGAAAACAGTTAAGACTGCTGCTGCCATCGCTGTGGACACCATTCCATAGCAGGGCAAACAAGCTCTCGCTTAGCTTCTCACAGATGCAAGCACAATGGCCAACTTAGAGTTACCAATTAACCTGAAACAGATGTCTTTGGATTGTGGGAGGAAACCAGATCACCCAGTGGAACGTCTAAAACATAATAAAGACCAAGCCAAACTTATAAATCTTGGATTTTAGTCTACAGAGCTTAAAAAAGTACTCTATTTTATTGCTCTACATTGCGCTTTGCTGCATTCTCATTATATCCTTTAACTGCAGTGTTATCAGCAATGTTTAGGTCAATGACTGACGTTTGTGCAAGCGCGTGTAGAAAATTCGGAGGCTGCTGATTCAGAAACACTACTGTCACACTCCCTTGGTGCGAAGCTATGAACTGAATTTAACCTTTTAAATAGGGTTTCCTCAAGATTAGGTTTTTGAGGACTACAGAGCTGCAATTTCCGCTAAGCAAAATCTTTGTAGTCTGTTGCCGCCTGTTGTTTGCTTATTGTGAACGCAAGACTTCATTCCGGTAACTCAAGTGCTTTGTTTTTCCGAAACACAACATAATTAGCAGAAGGCAAAATATGGCAGTCACAAAGGTGATGTGACTCATTCGAACTGGGATGCAAAGAACAAACCTCAGCACAACAGAATGAAGCCTGAGCACAAAGTACAGATTCTTTAACTGCAGCCCAGTATAGGAGCAAATTATTCTGACAAATCCGACACGATAGGAAAGAGAATATTCAGAAACATTCATAAAACATGGTAACTTTCCCATATTTGTTGTACAGGGTACATCTACAATCCAATGAAGACAATGCTAGCTATTTCACCTTAAGCAGCCTTTAAACTGGGCATATTTAGACAAAGTTTTAAGTATGAAAACTACCTAAATGCCGAGCCTCGCTGTACTATAATTTAAGTGGGTCACTAAAAACTACTGGTCTCAATTAAAAAAAAGAAAACTCAGGGCTCCTGGTAGCTGAATCCTCGCCAAATAGAACTCAGCACAGCATCTGTACCCAAGGTCACTGTGTGTCTGTTTAAAACGGAACAGGGTTGGACCAAAGTGAAGGCGATTCCTGTTCTGGACTGAACTAAGCTACAATGTGGGCTACAGAATGAGCCCAAGGAGTGATGGCTCACAAATCAGCAATGGATTCTAGCAACCAAACCTACGTATGTGAAAGTCAACATGGCTACAACTCAGTGCAAGACTTAAAGCAGAACTAAATCCATGCCTTAATGAAAGATTATTATGTATCACAAACCATTGTCAGACCAGAAGCACTACTTTGAATCATTACCTTATAAGCGAATTAAAATTATTTGCAGTCTAATTTCCAGGCACAGAAAGGGGTAGCACATCATGAATTAACTCAATTAAAAAATGAATCCTACCTGTAACAATAGTTACCCCATGGAATCCATTTTTAGCATATTTATAAGGAACACTTAGCAAGTCATCAGTCACAAAATCCAGGAGGACCCTTCTGGGAAGCGCTTGGCAATGTCACCGGCGGTCCCCAGTCCCAGATCCAGTGGGGGGTGAACTATACCTGCAAACACAATTAGGAGGTGGCCATCCACACTGGAGCCGCACCGCAGCAAGGGCACGCGCTCCTCGTCCAGCTGCTACCGAAGCAGACGGCCCCCGCAGCTGCCTGGCGACGCCCCGGATGTGAGCACTGACACCTCCGGGCTGCGCTGCCCCTTCGCATCACATCACAGGGCCAGCTAGCGCGAGGTACGGCTGCCGTCCCCCGCAGAGTGCTTCACCCCTGAGCTGCGGCCTCCCGGGAACATACAGCTGTGCAGGCGGAATGGGGTCGCCTCTCATGCAAGGAGCACGACTATATAGCAGCTTGGGGGTTCACAGCTTTATGCTGTGGGCTATCAGCATTTTTTAAAGAAATATCTCTTAATAATTTACAAGCTATCAAATAGGGAGAAAAAAATCACATAAACTCAAGTGTACTTGTAGAGTAGCTTACCCACGTAGCTTACCCACAATAAAGACATAACATTGTATACTTAATGTTTATTATATAATGTAGATGTACTAACAATGGGCCAATTGAGTCTCAAAATGGGTGGGACTATATAGCGTATAAGCAGTATAATGAATATATTTGTAATATACAACAGTACGGCAGAAGGGATTGCTCCAAGTTAGCTTTGGTAAACAAAAAAATAAAATAATGTGTACTGTGAGTAGGTAGTCTTTTAAAATCTTCAATTGCTCAGAGTTAAATTTTACTTTAAATGTATCTTAACAGGATGGAAAACCTGTAAGAAGCACACAGCTATAGGAAGTCAGAATGTAAAATATACTGTCCCCTAACCTACTACCAATATTACTCAGTAATACAAATTTCTGAACATGTATTCTTTATTTTGAAATCACAGATTTCAGCCCATTTAGTATTACTGGAAAATTAACTGATGTTCAACAAAATGGCATACTAAACCTAGGAATATTCCTCCAAATGACAACACAAGCCCATCAATATTTTTTAGGTGGAGGGAGGCTCGGTGATCCGAGTTTTCATTCCAGCAGAACCAGCATCGTGTGTGGAGTGCCAAGGACAACTATGCTCTGCTACTAGGTCATGACAGGTATTATGCTGCTGATCCTAAACTGGGGTACGTATCAGACCAACACAGCCGTCCTGCTTGTAAAAACACTACAGGGCTAACAAATCATCCATGAAAGAAACGGCTACCCATAAAACAGGAGGCACAGCAAGAAACAGGTGTGCAGCAAGAGAGGGAACAAATCATTCAAGACACTAAATGTTCTACAATACAATACAGGCTGCAATTGAGGCCTACAGCATTAGACACTGACCAAAACATCACCCCCATCCTATTCACATTTTATTGGCTTCCCAAGAAAAAGAATTGTGCTAAAAAGTCATCATTTGACTGCGACAGGTGAAATATGATCATGTCCCACCGACTGCTGCCTGACTCAGCACATTATGGAGCAAGACCTCTCGGTCTTCTACCCGACGTGACTCACTGTAGTACGGTAATTCCTCATTAGCTGGACACTGTTTAAAATACAGGCACGTTCTGCCTCCCGCTGTAACATGCATGTGAAGAACATGCACGTTAGAAGCAGACGATAACTTCAGGATATGCACTTTTTCTTGGTGGAAGTCTTGGTGGAAGTGCAGCTGCTACTGGAGAAATGATACGGGTCTAAAGTAGGTTCAGCGGCTTAAAGCTACTGTTTTGTTCTGCCCTAAATGTATTCTGGAGTTAAACTGATAGGTTGAAAAGCATGCAAAATATTTTTCTCTGTCCTCGTATTTCCCTAAAAAAAACTTTAAATATTAAATTTCTAAACAACAGTTTTATATATGTCTCCCCCCCCCTTTGTTGCTAATAGCCACTGCTCTTCTCTGGCATTATATGTTACCATGAATAGAGTAAGATTCTCTTCCAGATAACCTTCTCCATGACCCTGTGCCCTCTGTAAATACAGTCAATGGAGGGAAAATGAATGTTGGTGCACCTGGCTCCTCAGCAATTCTTCATGCACATGTGAAGTCTCCCCAGCTTGGCTGAACTGACCTTGGGCTGAGCTGTGCTTTCGCAGACGACACACTTGACGCACCCTGTCTACCTGTGATGATTGCTGAGAAATACACATTCATCTGAGGAGCAGAGCAGTACTCTGGGTAAACTGAACAACAACTGCTCTGGGCCACTTGACTCATTCCATCCAATCTACAAATTGAAGTCTAAGCAAAAACCAAGGCTACGCTATACTAAAAGCAAAGGTCCTATTTCAAAGACTTTTTTCAAGCAAACTTGTATTCACATTCTGTGCAGCTAAATAAACCCACCTGAACAAACCACATCAGCAAAAAAAAATACATAATCTGACAAACAAAAAGCCCAAATACTTTTGTCTTGAATACCCGCCGTCTTCTCCTAAACCACTTGTATTGGATAGTCGTTTTGCAACTGGAACTATGCTGTACTTCAGTACAAAAACGCAACACATTGTAGTAATTAACAAAAGCAAAAGATGAATAAAACCTACAACAGAAAGGAAAGTGGAAATCAGCTCAGCATGCTATTTGAATTTCAAAATAAAAGATAAATACAACTTGTGAACTGCCGAGTGATGGTGGACCAGCCTTGCTTCCCATACTTCTGGTATATGATCTGGAACGCAGCAACCCTGCATTTGGATGATCTTACGATAATGACCGAATGATTTCATACTATCTATAATCATTAATATTTCTTCCACTAAGATTTCCTGCCTTGTTAAGGATGCCTGCCCAAATTTATCTAGACACTACGTTATAATAATGTACGTACTATATGTACAAAATGTATAATACGTAAAAAATTATACTTACAAAATGAGATACATAAGAGTTCACCATAGCATGTGGACATATGACATGTAGGTTGTGTATGAACATGGAACTCATGTATACAACTGCACCATACAGTATATATTCAATATTCAGCTGTTACTACATACCCCCAGCACAGGAGATTCCACGAAACACAAAATACTGTAATGCAGTAGCCTTTCAGTGATTCACCAGTGACTGAACCACAGCCAAAAGAGTCCTCATGCTTTAACAAAAACAATAGCAACTTTGCAGTAGGTGTATCTAACAATACCAGGACAAAATTCTCAGTTGCAGCTGAGAGGCCAAGTGTTGTCCTTGGTTGCTAAAGTCCAATGTGTTTCCACTGAGCTGCCAAGCCCTTGTTGTTCTATCAGCCTTTGGCTCTGGCAATATTTTTTTTTCAGACAACACCCAGATGTTGAATTCACAGAGTTCAACAGAGCTCTAATATAAAGGTTTGAAAGGACATTTTTTTTCCAGATACAGCTTTTCTTTGTTTCTGTATTACATTTTTTCTGTACAAGGTCTTAAAATGAACATCTATGTTTCATAATTTTGACATTCTTCTTTTTGTAGTTGCTAGAATTAATGCACTGGTTCCCACCCATTCACAGCAGCCTCCTGGATATTATGCTTTTGGTCAGTATCAGGAAGGCACTGTTTTTCCTCCCACCAAAAGGTACCTTTCTGAAAAAACATAAATTGACAACATGTGGGCTGATAAGGGCAGCGGTGAAACATTTGGCAAATTAATACTGCTCCATTTAAAGCATTCCTTGTGCAGCTTTATAGGGGTTGTAACTATTTCTCTTTTTATATGATCCCAAATCAGAGGCATTTCCTGGAAATCCAGCGCATCTGCGGTGACATTTACAGACCAGGCATTTAAGTCATAGCCTGCTGAGAGTTAAAATTTCACTTGGGCCTAGAAGACACAATGAAATGTCACTCCACAACATAAGGCCTTAAATGAAGGCTGTGTACACGGACAGCAGATACTGCACATCCCTGTCAAGCCAGGCGAATTAGCCACCATAAAGACAGCGGGGTACAACTGACATACCAATAAGCCAACAGCAAGAGACAGGTACAGCACTCTCGCACTCGCACACAAAATGCTTTGCTGGTTATTCATTCACGCATCATCACAATCACATGATTTGGTTGGGACGGCCCCCTTGTAAACCAGGAAGATAACCTGAGCGTGTGCGGACGATGATGGAGCTGCACAGTCTTGTATGTCAAGTATCACCATGAGGCAGAAAGATAAAGAAGAGAAACACATCTGTTGATTTCTTTTAACTAACATGTTGCAGACCTTGACATTAAAACTCTACTCAGATGACTGGAGGACCTTTAGGTCAAAGGAACATATTGGACACCGATATAAAATTCATTGGGGTTCTGCCTTCCTTATATAATAAAAATGTATGACTCTGTATACAATTGAACAAATGTACCAGAGGCCAATAGGTACTGTATGTTAAAGGGGAACAAACAAGAATTTAGTTTATGTGGAGAATACAGCAGTCCAGAAAGTCATCTTCACGCCTTTGGTGGACTGACTTTTAAAGTAGCACTTCTAGAGCTCGGCCAGGGGGTCTACAGCATCCACAGCAGCCATCCCACAATGCAAGAGAGATTATTAAGGATGAGAGCATTTTTGTTTTTTTCCCCCCTAGAAATAACAAGACAAAATCAGAAAAATGCTTTTTTTCAGTTTAGGATTGGAAAAATATTTTTAAGAAAATGAATTTCTCAGTAATGAGGGTCCCACACCGTGTTTTACTGATCCAGCAGAGTCAGCCACAGTCTATTCACTGCTTAACACAAGAGGTATTAAATGCTCGGGCAAGCTCTCTTCGCGTTTTCACTCCTTCCTTTTTCATGAGCTTTCGGTTCAGCACATCTTTTGTTTACTGATGCCGACAGCTATAGAAATTACGTCACTGTACAACAAACAGCTACAAACAGCTATTCTGGATAAACAAAACGTAACAGAGCTCTGTTACAGCTATTCTGCACCTTGACATGTACCCCCCAACACACACACACACACACACACACACACACACACACACACACACACACACACACTTATGTCAATATACGGTATACAAATGAAAATATAGTACAAATATGATCCTGCTGTGCTATGACTTCTGCTAAACTGGACATGTGAGACAGTGCTGAAGTGTAACATGACACAGAACAGAATTTCTCCAAATGATTATAAAACCAGGCCGTTTCCTGTTTCGTATCCCTCGCATAAAGGCTGCGTGCGAATACGCGCGACTGTGGCTCAAGACAACGGGGCAACGCTGCTCGCGACATTCCGAAGGCGACGCCGTCGCGTCGTGGCGAAACGGCGGGCGCGAAACGCCTTCTCGTGCTGCGCGTCGGGCCGGCGCGAGGGAAGCAGGAAACGGCGCCGGGCGCACGCGGCCGCATCCTCGCCCGCGACGTCAGGTGACGGAAACAGCACACCTTGGCCTCCTTTCCTCATGGCGACGGGCTGGATGGAAACCGCAAGCGATCTGCCCGGAGCAACGCGCGCAACCCACGCACACACACACGCACGCACGCACGCACACCCTCCCGCGCTGCAACGCGGCTCCAGTAAGGAGCGCCTGGGACGCGTGAGCGGCTGCTCGCTTTCGCCCCCTAGACCCTCGTCTCCCTGCACCAAGGCGCCTCGACACGTTTCGCAAAAACAAGACACCGGCAGCCAGCTGGCTTTTCACGTCCTTCGCCCCGAACCCCAAAAAAGGTCCGAGGCAGGAGTCGCCGCGGTCACGTACAACATATACAATAGCAGGTGCACCTGCTCCGGCGCTGCAGCGCTTACAACAGCTGGTTCCGCTCGCTGCTTCACATACGTGCCGTAAAGGAGAGGCTTTCTTACCGCCGCGGGCTCAGGCATCCCTCCACATCCTCTGCTAAATCCCCCGGCTTCTTTATGGATGCCTTCCGTCGCCAGCTATAAGAGACGCGTGTCGCCCCTCCGCTCTCATCCTCTTGTCATTCTCCGCTGCACCAGAAGCACAAAGTCACTCCTCCCCGTGTCGCTTCCACATCATGACGTCAGGGGATCGAGCAGCATCCTCCCTCCTCCATGCAGGCTCCGCCGTCGCGCCTCAGCATCCAGCCTCCGCGGTCGCACCATTGGCGAGCCGCTCACCTGGCGCCGGGCGCTTCGAGAGACGGCGCCTCCTCCGTTCGACCGCTGCGGCGTCAGTTAAATGCGAGAGGGTGGGCTTCGTTTCGCGTGAAAATGGCGCACGACTGCGCCCGCGCTCGAGGGGCCGCACAAGTTGCGCCGCCGCGCCGGTGGATGGCGCTTGGTGGCCTCCCACGGAGAGAAGCTGGGTGCCGTTACGTGGGCCGCTGACGGGAATGGAAGAAGTGCGACTCAAAGCAACACAGCGAATAGCGGGGCGCTTCTTTATTCTGGGGGCATAGTTATTGCGGCGACGTGGCTGGGACCCACGAGTGTTATTGAGACCCATCGATCTGCCACTCCGATGTAGTGGTGCTTGCTGTTGCTGCAACTTTCAGCGGTAATGGGGGCAACTTATTTAGAGAGAGAGAGGGAGAGAGAAGGGGGGGGGGGGTTAACTGTCCTAAATACAACTGAGCATTGAAGTCTGGATGTGTGGTTTTATGTAACGGTATTGAGTGGTGTCTTCTTGTCATAGTTATGTCATGCAGGGTAAAGCAGCAAATGGAAAGAAACACTAAATCTGACTGGGACTTGCAAAAAAATTCTAAAGAAGTGACAGTGCGTGGTTTTTTTTTTTTGTGAAAAACCAACAGAAAAATTAATCCGTTTGTTCCTCCTTCATGTACATTGTGGTGTCTCTGGCCCACACAAACAGAAGCCACACACTTGCAACAACAGGACAATGGTATGTATTCATAGTTCTGTCTCTGTTGTGGGGAGTAAAGGACAACGGATTTAGGATCTACAGCACAGATTCAAGACTTTGCCCGTCAAACTGCATTATGACTGCTGTCATCTGGCGTGTCGTGTTCTCTGAGAACATGCTTCTTGGAGAACGCTTTACCTTGTTGTTCCTCCAGCTGCCTCTCCATCCTCTTCCAACTCATAACTTCCAACTACAATTTGCGCAATTAAAGCATTCTATTGCAACCATATCATGGAGGACATTAAAAAGCCCCCCATATATGTACACACACATACACACACACACACACACACGGTATAATCATATATATATGATTATATATCCCTAAATTATTCAGATGATGTAGTCTGGAAAGAAAACCTGAAGCCATTTATTTTTGCTTCATTCTACTTAGATGTATGAAAGAGTATGGAAATTAAACCTTGCAAAGAGGACTGTCTGACTGACCCACAGGAGACTCACTGAAATGGGTGGCAGGATCTTCTCACCACCCACACACTGATCAGAGACACCAAGGAGGAAAACTGGAAAGCAATACCCGCTGAAAGCATCTGAATATGGAATTCTGTCTAAGTATGCCTGTGTTTCTTATCAAAATTAATTCTAACATAACAATGCTGTAAT
Source organism: Heterotis niloticus (assembly GCA_018136845.1). NCBI lineage: Eukaryota > Metazoa > Chordata > Actinopteri > Osteoglossiformes > Osteoglossidae > Heterotis > Heterotis niloticus. Next base: position 16,217,070 of record CM030904.1, on the reverse strand, counting down.
GTAAATTTGCATAATGTACTTGTTTATCCATAAACTTAGATATTTTGTTGAATCCTTAAATGTATGTAAAAGGCCCCTGGTGCAAAATGCCAGGACTCTTGCTTTGCATTCATTCTTTTAGGAATTACTGGGTTACTAAACCAGAACTGCATCATATCCCGATTAAAGATTTTAGTCTTCATTGTTTAAAATAAGACATTTTTGTTTACTGTAAGTCAGTGACGTATTGCAAATGACATAATCTTCACCAACATGGTCTCATTGAGCAGTCATAACCTGAGGTCAGCTAGAACACAGCTAGAACAACAAGACCAGGAACAAAAGGCAAAGATTATCTTGGCTATAAGTCTATAGTGTCATTAATATATCATGACAGGTTTCATAACGCAGTTTTCTGTATTAAACACATTCAGAGATTTGAAACTAAATTGTAGACAAAATTATGTAAATTATTTTGCGGAAATTTCTTGTTATGAAACACAAAAAAATCTTAAGACCACAGTTATAATTGTTCCCACAACCCTGGCATATGCAATTTCACAATAACATCACTCAACTTATAATACCAGCTCCTGGTTTGCCCTGCTATAATGTAGAGCTAAAGCTATAATGTTGAGCTCAAGCTCATCCGCAGCTTCTAAATCAAGTAATTCAAAGTTCATTGTTGTGCCTATACCTTGTTTATGTACCATAATACAGTAGACATCACCAAGCTGTAAGGAACACATTTTGCAATATCATTAGTTTCATATCTCATGTTTGCTTTGTTGGTAAGTCTTTACGCAGTGTCTCCATTTTAATCTCAAAAATAAAGTATAATCCAACTGGGGTGAAAAACACTGGAAAGTTTGTGGCAAAAAATTGAAATAAAGAAGGGAATAAGACTAGAAAAGATTACTGTATATGACAAAAGACATAAAAATAATTCTAACAACTGAAAGAAGCAACTCAACCACCACAACTTACAGTTAACCCCTCATCATTTGTAAATGTAGTAAGAGTTCATTAGAGTAAATTGCATTGTTTATTTATTTTAATTTATTATTGTCTGTGGCGACCCCTGACGAGAGCAGCCGAAAGTCGGTTTTATTGTCCCTTTTTTTTAAAAAAAAAAAAAAAAAGCTTATTATGTGAAAAAGTCTGGAACATAGAATCTCCAGTTTTTCTCCATCTGTTGTTTACACCTCTGGACAGATCTGATCTACCTACTATGTATAGAGAGGTAGCCATGTGTGTGTGTGTGTGCGTGTGCGTGCGTGCGTGCGTGTGCGCGTGCTGTGTGGTGCAATGACTTGTGTGTGTGTGTCACACAACATGATACCGGGCATGCCACAATGTGTTTTAGTGATATTTTGGAAATTTGGTCTGGGTTTTTAGATGGGTTGTGAACACATTATTATTAAAAAATAAAACTAAAAATAATGTACGATAAGATACATGCAATTTCAGTTTTCACGGTGTCTTCAAATGCGTAAAAGCAGTTTACCTGTGATTTTGTTCTGTCCTATCTTGTGGCATAAAAATGTCCCCCTGCATAACTATACTGTATGCAAAGTAAGTAATACAGATAGATAAAATTATCATCTAATATTAAAAGTACAAAGCTGGAAGCAGATCTGGGAAGCATACACACTGGTTTCAAAGAATCTGAGTGGGTGTGGCCGCCTTTTTTGCAGAGATTGGTGTGAAATAGATAAATTTTGTTTTCACCCAAACAATTTTTATTAATACCATTATTAATTGAAACAAATCCACACTGCAGATGTGACATGATCTAACTCTTGTGCATATATAGTTGTGTTGCTCTGCCAGAAGGTCTCCTCCTTTGGTTAGCTGAACAAGTAGGGCAGTTAAAGTATTGAATCTCAGAGCACTTTTAATGCTGTACTGGAAAAATGTATGTAAAGCCCTGACTGCGTTTATTTGTGATGCTAAAGTACATCACAGAACACAATGTAAACTACCTTGCATTAGCTGCTCTCCTGCAGCGTTGGACACCTTTAACCGTTGAGCTGTATTCGGGAGTTTGTGTACAGGCTGTCTGAGAAGTGTGATTTTCTGCCATATTTTGACTGAAGCAGTCATGTAATGATTAGATTTAGAGGATGGTACGTACAAATATTTGAATACTGATACAAAATATGTACTTGGAAAACAAAAACTATTTCACTGTTTATGCTGGACCTTGAATGAGCTTTGTGAGGTTATGGTGGCTCCATGGGGAGATTGCGTCTTCTCCCCATAGCACCGTTCTGCCAGGTTAACTTGCAGGGCTTCTGATGATGTGACTGATGTCTCAGGACACGTAACTATCAGGGTTTCTGCCCTCACCTACATGACACTATGTCCTGGGTTAATAAATCACACATTTTATTGCCAGTGCTCTAAAGAAACACAATAACAAAGACCCATATAACTAAAGAGAGGAATTTATAGTACAATTTAAGAATCATTTATGTTTGCTAACTGATTAATATTTTTAGATAAAGGCTTAATACTCTGATAACTTGGTTATCACAAAGATTTCGTTTGAGTTATTGAACAAATATTTTCAATGAAAAACATTCAGTAAACTGGGGATAGTACAGTGGCTCAGTGTGTAGTGCTGGTGCCTCACAATGTCTGGTTTGGTTGAGCATGAGTTTGAATCTAGCTTAGTTTGGGTGAAGATCAGTGGTCCTCTCCTGTTTTCTCCCAGAGACAGGTGTTTCAGGTTAACTGGTGACTCTAAATTGGGTGTGTGTGTGGCCATGGCCATCTTGTCTCCCATCCAAGGCCAGTGGCAGTGCCTGGTGCCCTGTGATCCTGGATAGGCTGTGGACTGCTGCATAGTGGCTACCAAAAATGGGAGAGTATTTTGTAAACCACCCTTCTTTAATACACTGAGAACTAATAATGCATACAGAATTTTATTTGTCTGACCTAGACAAAGCCAGTCACTGAAATGTTATATGGGTTTTATTTACAAATAAAAACTAGCTATGCACTCAGATATGATGATGTAAGGAAAACAATGCAAATATACATTGTTGGCCATACATCTGGTCAATATGAATGACCAGAGCACCATGAGAATTATGTCAGGTGTTACCACTAAAGAGACATTTGTTCTTAATTATCTTTTCCTGTTTATACAAATGCAAACAATAAAAACATAAAACTCTCTACAAAAATATTTTATTTTAAATGTGACTTTTTTACATCTTTTTGGGTACTGCAAACTATAAACAATGGCAAAGTAATTAAAATTGAGTTAAACCGTATTCATTCTTGTGCAACAGCTACTCTGGCTACTCTGTGAAAGCTTTGAGCAGTTCCAAGCGGTCTGAACTGGTCTCACCGCAGCTCTGCCGCTCCCCTTCTCACTCTGTAAGAGCCAGGCCCTGTTCCCAGTAATTTGGGTCACGGTTTCATGGCCTGCCTGCTAGCAGGAATGTGCCGAAAGATGCAGTGCTGCTGCAGGCCGCTCTGTCCAAGGAGACCTCACATGTCCAGTCTCCAATACTGGGCCTCACAAACACCTGACGTGCCTTCCTGGCTTCTTTTAAATCTTTTTCATTCTCAGTTCTGCCAGGACGCACAGCATGAAGCTGAATGAACTGGTAGTTTGAACATAATTTTTAATTGAAATGAGCAAAAAAGAATTATCAGATAAAATTAAAAAAGGAAAAGCAAATTAACTGCCTCCTGGGGAACGATCCACTTGTTGAATTCAGTCCCACATTAATAATAAATGTTTATCCCTTACTACCTTCAGAAGTAGCTTTTGGAATGTAGCTGACTTCAGATGTCTTAAAGTTGAAAAATATTTTTTTACTTACCATTTTATTTTATACATGCATGTCAGTAGACAGTATAGTTGCAGTCTGCATTTCTAATTCATCATTGTCTGCCACCTGCTTTCCTCTAATGCTGCTTTATGAAGCAACATTCTTAGCAGCACCCGCTGATCCTGAGGAACGGAACAGGAGGCCAACTAAACCCTGCACGTACAATAGTCCATCCCATGGTGAGCACAATGTTTGTACATCAAAGGCAGTTTAGTCATGAGTCAAACTGAAGCACTGGGAGGGAGCCCACAGGAACATAGGAAGGACAGGCAGTGTTTGAAAGTAATGCAACTCTTGCACCAAATACAGTAATCTGAATTTTCTTTCCAAAATTTTGCTATAAATGCTTCTGAAAATCAATACCTAAATATCTGCATCTCAAACAGAAACCTTATCACGTATTTCATAATAAAATCAAATGCAAATAAAAATCTCAGTAAATAAAAAATCAACAAACACCATGCATTTGCATACAGTGTACTGTAACGGAAAATACTGTATATATTTTAATAGGCTGAATTGTATACTGGTATGAATTTATCTGAAGCAAAAATCTGAAACGTGCGCTGGTGTCTTATTATCCGTATGCGTCTTTTCACTTCCTCGCGAGTCTTGTGCTCACTTTGTGCGAACACGTTTGTGCAGCGTCATGTTTACTGTGATTTAGGTTGGATAATTCAGATGGATGACCATCCCAGCAAGCCTCTGTTCTCCATTTCATTCAGTGAATACCAAACATGCATTTTAAGCCTTTTTGATTTAAATAATGGACAAAGTAAATTACATTTTTAAAATAAAACAATTTATCTAAATGCCTGTTTTCTAATTCGATATTCGATAACTGGTGTTGTGTTTAACCATGCTCATATCATGGGTTGATAGTTATGCAGATGGGCTCAGAAAACACCCCCCCCCCAAAAAATAAAAAGGAAGAATTATTAGCTAAATATTTTCAAATAACAAGAAATGGGCCTTTGGTACCCAAAATGTTGGTATCTGAACGTTTTCCGGGATGAATCAGATTTAAATACCGAGGGATTGCTGCATCGCTGTACCTTCTACACCACAAAGCTCTTGGTTCGTACTATTTAGGTGCACAGCAGGTGGCATACATGTTCATTCAGCCTGTATGGAGTTTGCATAGGTTTCCTCTGGGTGTAGACAAGGTAAACTGGTGATATGAAATTCCATGCTGCGTGTGAATGTGTTAAATTGATCTGCTCTGCAGATGCTGGACAACTGCAGGTAATGTAATGCAATATTTTGAAATTAAAGTGGCCTCGAAGAAAGGTGTCAGCTAAATATTAAGCAACAATAAAACTAATTTGTTCACAAGTACTAAAGAAGGAGCCCAAAGCTGTCTCTGAGTTAGGAACACAACATTCAGATATTAAAAAAAAAAAAAAAAAAAAAAAACATAAAACACATACATCTTACAATGTAAATTTATTGCATGTATGCATCATAAAACAATACCAAATGTATATTTAAATAAAAATGTAAGAAAGAAATCAAAAAATGATTAACTGAAAGTAGCTGGGCTTTGAAACTTATTTAAAAAGTCCTGACATTTTCATGGGTCTTAATCGATCCCTCCATTTGTCTCTCCTTTAGACTGACGTATATACACAATTCGCTGCAATAAATTATAAATATATACAGTCCAATCAGTTGGTCATTTGACAAGCTTGGCTTTTCTTCATTGGTTACAGTCATGTACCACTTGTCTCAGCCTTTCATTCTGCAGCATTGGAACCGGTATCTAGGAAACAAACAAAGCATTTCAGACCATCGAAATCAGCTAGTAGCATTATCTAGTTTCACTGCATCACTATCCACACCAAGTTCTGGTTCTCCTTCCAGGCCAAACAGTGGAACTAAGTAATATACGAATAAAAATGATGGCAGAAACTAATTTTACCCGTGTATGCTTTACAATTTCAATACTGGGTCAGAAACAAATTCCTTACTCTTCCCATCGCAGGCAACAATCTTTACTTTGTCCACCTTCACCAAGTCAGTAACTTCTCTGAATTCCACATCATTCAGCACAAACGTCCAAACGTTGTCACAGAATCTGTATGTGTTCAGTGATCCCTGAAACAGGTAGAAAAGTTTTTTTTATTAAAAAAAAGGTGACTTTCAATGCAAGATCAGGTACAAACATGTATTGATTTATTAAACTGGTGGCATAAATCTTTGCAAGAGGTGAAGGCACCACGTCCGTTATTTGGGAGAGAAGCACTTTTGGAACATAACTGGCCTCTAGTGGTGTGGCGGTAGATTGGAAACAAACATAAAAATGCTTCCAGCGAAGGAGAGGACTGCTGTGTGTAAGGTGTGGTGAGAAAACACAAAATAAATGTGAACGCAGATCATCTCTACCTGCCCCGAATCCCACTCTTGCTACACTTCTGTTGATCAAGGTACCTGCACCGTATTAATACAATAACAATGCACTGTTCTATAAATGGGTAAACCACTGTGAAACAAGTTGCCTTGGACACAGCTATGAGGTAAACACAGGTTAACAACCAAGGCGCCCTGAGGGCACTGCAGTGCTGTGCTCACCCGGAAGTTGACTCTGTTGCGCACCCTGTTGGCCAGGGCGGTGTTGATCGCTTTATCGAACTGGAGGAGGACCTGCAGAGCCAACTGAGGAGTGATCTGCTGAGTCTGCGGGACAAAACCACCAGGCGAACACACAGATTTAACCTTTACTTTGCTCGCAAAACATTAAACCGACAGGCGCTCTATGGGTCAATTCAGCAGGCGACAAAGAGCGGGGGAGGAAAAAAAAACAAAGTTGCTTTGGTTACTTGAGATCTGAAACCTGTAAAAAAAAAAAAAAAGGGGTGTTAAACCGCGCATTTTAAGGGTGAAATGTGTGTCCTGCACCCTTTTTTTTTAAATGTAAAAGGTGAAAATGCAGCAGAGCCACACAGTCACGCTTAGAAGGACGTAGCAGTTACTTTTTTAGAAAATCGCTAGCGAGAATGTAGTCCCTTGCAGGCAACACTGCATTACAACGCTCGGTTAAAAATGTAGGTTCATAAATGCGTCAGAAGAAAAAACTATTTCAACTCTTATACACGCCGTTCCATATTTTGTAACACGGCAATGTTTGCTGAAGATTTAAAAAATGAATAAACAGCAAGAGAAGAGCCTTGTGCTAACGAGCACCACACACTTGTTTAAGCAGCAAGCACTGCATAGTTACCTGAATAAGCTCATCCAGGCTTTCTTGTAGACTGTTCCCCAGCGTGGTGTTTCTGTAGAGCTGGTAAGCCATATTAGTGGTTGCACGGTTAAAACTGGTGGCTGTTTTAAAGGGGGCAAAAAGGCAATACGTGAAGCGCCAGACTAGCAGTCCTGAAGGCCTCGTCCCCTCACACAGGAATCAGAATCCCCGCTACGGCGCGCCGAAAGGGACAAAAATGCATCGAGGCTGCACGCGACTCGCGGCTTTAGCGCTTCACGGAAGTCGTCAACAAGACGAACGCAAACGAAAGTCGATTCGCAAAGCCTAGCTTTAGCCGTGGGCGATACCGGGGGAACTGGCGAGAAGTTATGCCTGTGACATATTTTTCTGAAGCTCACGGACACAGCTGATGGATATTTTTGAGTTTTAATATATGATCAACTTTATCAACAGTTACAGACTTCACAACGCATGCAGATCAGAATCAGCACAATTTCTCAGCTTCTGAGTTGGGTGAAGCTGTAGTGCAGGCGAGCCAGTTGTGCCCCTCCAGTACGCTGGGTCCGCTGTTACTATCTTGTTTTGTTCAAACCGCTATTTTGAAATCAATAAAAAGTTAATAATAATAATAATAATAATAATAATAATAATAATAATAATAATAATAATAATAATAATAATATAATCCATTCAATATGTAAATATATGCATTGCTGCTCAGCATCTGGCCTTTTTCGGACTGATTTATCATCTGTACAGACCCAAAGCATAACGAGACAAACATACCTCAGTTTAAAATTTGCTGTGTATTTTCAGTAAAAACCTTGGACCAAAAAAAAAAAAAATATATATATATATATATAGAGAGAGAGAGAGCTTATAGTGTACACATATATACACACACTGCAAGATTAAAATTTTTTATTAACAACAAACTACATTAAAAATGAATCAAATTTAAAATAAATTGTCTCCATGAGACCCTAACACTAGTTTATGCCAAAAACACGTGCAATTTCAGCCATCTCGTACCTGATCAGTGACACCCTGGATCCGCGGAAGCGAGTAGACTAAGGGAAACCCTGGTGCACCTTTTAGTGAAACAATGTGCATAAGCATGCCATTTACCCCCATAACAATGGCAGAAAAGAAAGTTTGCTCATCTCCCCTGATCAGACCAAACATTCTGATACACTTTTCTAATATTTCGACCGCAGCGCGGTGGACCGTGATGAATGGCGAACCAAAGGTTGCACGAGGGGGAAGCGAGGAACGCATCTCGTCGCCGCAATAACATGTGCTGCCAGCATGAATATGGAGTTTTCCGCATTCTGTGTTGCCATGCGCGCCAGGCGTCTCAGGGGACGCAGCAGAGCGAGGGCCTTGTTCTCGCCACATCGCAGGAGCTTGATTAAGTCTCACTATAATTAGCAGCCATATTCGGCATGCCAGGCAAGCTTTTGGAAGCAGCTGTCAGAGTAAAGAACAGCAGCGAGGGAAGCAGATGGTGCGCCAGTGCTACTCAAGGATGTTGAGGGCACCCATTATCTGTCCTCTCCATTAATCAAGCAATGTCTACAGGCCTTCCAAATGACCCGGGGGGGGTCGCATGTTCGAGGGAGCCACGCAAAAGTGAGCCGGCAGCCCCTCTCATAAAACATTTGTGCAGCTCGGTGGGGGCGTGCGAGCCGCCGTGTGATCGTGATGCCGGTAAGGAAAGTTTAATGATGAAAGCCGCTGATCTGTCCAGGGCTGTGTTTGCTGCGGCCGTTTACAGATGTGCTTGGCTCAACTTGGCTCGCTGTCGGGTGAGAGCTGCGAGGAAGAACACCTGTGGTACGTCTGCTGAATAACGCGCTGCTCACCACGCGCTCCTTCGAAACGAAAGTGGTTCTTGGAAGTGTCCGGATGCCACGGGGAGAGCATGCACAGAAGCTGCTGAGAAGGTTGCGGTGGTTTGCTCAGCCCATGAGACAGGGAGCTGAATAGCCAGCATTTCTCTCAAGTGAACATTAATATGAATAAAAAGCATGGCTGGCCATTGTCTTGTTGGACTTGACAGCTTTCATGCCCACCTCGTGCTGGAGTCTTTGATCCACAACACCCACTTGCGCTACCCCTTGTCCCCTTGTCCCACACAGGCTGCTCCAGGATTGGGGCCATGCCGTTACCTTTGTTCACATCTTGCAGTCCCTCTGAATCTATGGCTCAAAACACTGTGAGGTGAACAGAAGTCCAACTGCTTGTTAACAGCAACTAAAATAACTCCTGGGGGGGGTTGTCCTTCAAGTTGAAGTATTTATGCTTAAGGATACTGAAGGGTACTTCAGTCTGACAGTTGTCTGTGCTTCCTTGCCTGCCTGAACTGCTCTGTGGATTATTTGTTGATTTACAGGCCTAATTTTCAAATTTATCTTTAATAAAGTATCTGAGAAGCTGTACACAACTGCTGCAAGTTTCTCTGGTGTGATGTGAAGGACCTAGCAGCATAGCTTGCACATGCTTTGACCATACCTGTAACTACAAAATAACTGTCGTGTGTGTGTGTGTGTGTGTGTGTGTGTGTGTGTGTGTGTGTGTGTGTTCCCCACAGTGGCGCCTGACTGTGTCCTAACTGGGTGAAGATACAGCCGTGACAACACCATTTTAGCTAAAATTCTGTCAGAATGCTGCATTTTATTTCACACACTGCACCCCCCATGCACACAATATAATCAAACCATTAAAGTATATTAAGGAATATCTGAATAAATATAAAAAATCCAACAATAATGTCAAATAAGAAGGAGTACAGCCATATTCACTATCAAAAGAGCCACAGGTCAAAGTGGAGGCTAATAGCATATGAGCAAAGATTTCGGAATAGTTTTTGTTTTTACATTTCTGTCACCTTGTTTGTATGTTAACTACAGTGGTGGCCTGGAAATGTCATCACACTTGAAATCACTGCTGTTTTAAGGTTTGGAGTGACACATCTTTGTGTGATGCAAAGACATGTGGACACAATGACACAAACTGCAGACTACCGTGCTGAGTATCACCTGCCTGTGGTGTATGAAGTTATAAGGGGAAAGTTATTGGAAATTATTTGCAAGCTTTCAAAGTTTTTTCTTAACACATATACATATAATAAGGCCACACATACAGACAAAAGGTCAGTAGTTTGTGGTTTTCCTGCACTGGATCCTTTGCAGAATGAGATGGATTCAACAGCCCATGTGTAGCTTCCATCGAGATGCTGGAGGGACTGTGGGGGTGTCAATTCCCCGCCTCACTGCCCAAACTTATCTAGTTGGACCAGAAAGAGAAACAAGAAAGTTGGGTGAGTCCACGAAAACCTAGAGCAAGCCGATGACTTGTAGAAATTGCAGTTGTTAGGGCTAACCAGTGATTCCTTTTTTAGTTTATTCAGCTATTGGTAGTTTTTTCTTTGGTTAAGAGGCAGCAATCCCTTCATGCAGCTGTTTAATTTTCCTTGGTTGTTGGTGCAGGAAGGAATATTTATGCTTCTGGAAGTTCTCCCACTGCTGTCCCCTGGCTGCTCACTCCATGAACCTAAAATGTCACAGTACTTTTGCAAATTTTATTACTTATTTCTTTTTAGAAATCAAAGAAAACGTATTTAACTGCACCAATATGTTCAGTAGGTCCCACCACAAGAAATGATCACGAAGGGGAATTACAAAAATTATAGTAATGTCCAGTAGATGGCAGCAAAGAGCTTAATAAAAATCGCTTTCTGCACGAGAAAAATAAGGATCGCAGCCATCACGTCGTCGTTCCAGCAGGCGAAATAAAGTCAGAAGGTTTACAAATGAAATGGCACAAACTGACACAGAAAACGTTTACATTAACACAAGAAAATAACCATCATGCTCCAGCTGGCGCGTAAAACGAAGCATTAATTGTCATCTTTCAGCTATTCAAGATAAACAAGTACCTAGCATGCTGTTCTAGTAGAAGAAAAAGCATAACACATTATTCTCAACTAAAAGCATAATCTTAAATTCTTTTTTATAGGACATTATGCTTTTTAAAAATTCTGGTAAGATAAAAACAATTAGATAAAATATGGACTATGGATCAGATAGAATGTAGGATGAGAAAGCCAGTGTATTTCATAAAATATTTAAATATAATTACTTGTGCACATAAATGTGCTGCAGATTGTACAGTAATGGTGGAGGAATGTGATTTAGTGCACATCACAAGTGTGGCTTTGGACTGCTGTCGCATTTATTCTTCACAAGTGATAAGGTGATAATCCTTCTGCTATGCCAAAATAAAATGAACAGTTCAGGAGGGTTTTGCTCCATGAGAAAGAGTGCAGGCATGAGGAAGTGAATGGATGGTGCGAGAACACACATTCACGTCCCCGTTGATCAGGTCCTCTTTAGCATTCCTGAGAATACTGACATGCCTAGTTGTTCATTAATAAAGAGGCTTTCTGAAAAATGCCTTTGCCTAGAGTTGCTAGAATAAGCATTTACTTGTGGAAAATGGTTTATAAATCATTGTTAAAAGCAGAAATTTGTAAACTACTTGCAAATGCTTCAACATACAGCTTGGCTTTAATAATTAATGAAACTCTTAAAAAATCGATTTGATGCGTCAAGATTTCTTTCTTGTTATAGAGAGTGCAAATAGAAGAAGTTGCTCTGTAAATATTAATAAAAGAAAACCCGAGAACTGGATTTAATTACAGTATTTTGACACAGTGAGCGACTATGAGCTGAACTTGAACCAGACTATTAGAATTTATCTATGAATTCGGTTTCGTGTAATTGCATGTGTTTAAGTTATTCATCTCTCTTTACAGTTTTATTTATTAAGGGTGGAGAATGCAGAGGTGTAAATGATGATAAATTGCAAAAAACTGGCAGGAAATGGGACCTGCTTCTTTATTTAATTGCTCTGTCAAAGGGAATGAATTGATAAATCTAAAAACACAGATATTGCCGAAATGTGTAACATCACAGGCACTTAACAAAATATCTTTTGACTTTGTATTTCACCTGGTCAAAATGACCAGACAAAATGTTTTTTTACCGAATAGTATTATCGCCTTTATTAGGAGGCCTTCCACAGAAAACAGTACCCATTGCTCTTATTGAATGTTTCTCCTGAAATACCTTTTTTATGTTTATATATATATATCACGTGATTCAAAAAGAATTGCATACATTTATTACTCGGTAACTCAGAATCATATGAACATGTGGGATAAACCAATTTCTGAAATAACTCTCATAGTTTTTTCTTAATCTTACAAATGCCAAATATACTACATATGCTAATGAGTTACTGAGTGATACATTCACTTCTTTTTGAATCGCCCTGTACGTTTTGCTTTATTATAAACGCCATTGTGAAGCCTCTAAGAGAATATGATTCAGTATGGCCACATGGTGACACTGTGACTAAAATGAATTAAAAACACTGGACAGTTCCCTGCTTGGTAAGATGAGGAAAGTCAGAACTGCCTGGAATTTCTGAACTCCACACCGAAATTGTGCCATTTCAACATTCTGCAAGCGTTTTCCTTGCAACCCTAAGAAGACCTCATCACAGATCTTTGTGCTAATCTCTGCAAAGCGGTACAGTATCAAATGTGTAAGTAAATATGCGGAGAACAGTGAACCAAAGGTAAGCTCAAGGTTTTCCAGAATTACTACATTGCAGGTAGTTTTGGATGTCATACACTGCCCAGCCAAACAAAAAATCACAAACTCTAATATTTGGTTGGAGCGCCTTTAGCTTTGGTTATGGCACACATTTGCCGTGGCATCGTTTCGATAAGCTTATGCAATGTCACGACATTTATTTTCGTCCAGAGTTGCATTCATTTTTTGCCAAGATCTTGTATTGATGACGGGAGAGTCGGACCTCCGCGTAAAGTCTTCTCCAGCACATCCCAAAGATTGTCAATGGGGTTAAGGTCTGGACTCTGTGGCGGCCAATCCATGAGTGAAAATGATGTCACGCTCATGCTCCCTGAAGCACTCTTTCACAATTTGAGCCCCATGAATCCTGGCATTGTCATCTTGGAATATGCCCATGCCATCAGGGAAGAAGAAATCCATTGATGGAACAACCTGGTCATTCAGTATATTCAGGTAGTCAGCTCACCTCATTTTTTGGCCACAATAAGTAAATATAAATGCAGAATTATTTGCCTTGCAGTTTGTGATCAAACAAATCTGCACATTGTTTATTTTGCTGACAGGTTTTTGGGTCTTTCTTCACTGACTTCACCCAAAAAGTTTTATTTGGACAAGACTAAACTAATAATGAGGTTTAACTATTCAATTTTTCGTATGCGTATAGTTGCAATATTGTAGTTAAGTTAAAGCAGGCGTATTTTTTGCACAGTGACAGCTTCATGTGTTGGAAATGCTTGGTTGACTGCAGAAGCCCCATAGCCTCCACAGGGCCGTAGTTCAATAAAGGCCGACTTGAGAGACGCAAACCGGCGTCTCGGATGCCTCGAACAAAGGAGCTACTTTAAACATTAAGTGTAGACTGGAGCTGAACCACATTATCTACCTTGCATCAGCTCTTCCTTATTTAAAAGAAGTGCTAATGTTAAACTAGTGAGGCATAATTGTTTTGCCTATTTCGTGATAATTTTTATCCTGCTCTAAACATTGCCTCTGGTGTGCGTTCAAAGGCTGTTGTGAAAATGGCAGAGTAACCAAAATCTCACGTTCGCTTCATCTCCGCCAGAATTTAATGGGGGAAATAATGAACCCTTTCAGAAGAGCTTGTATGATCAGTATTAATATTTAAATGTTCAAAATTGTTCTTGCGCCGGTTAATGCATATTTCAGATCTGTCAAATCGTATCCCGCTATTGCATGGCAACTTTTTTTTTTCAATAAAGTTTCGAATGTCACAAAACAGCTGTTAATGTTGTTTTTCGTTGCCGTCGGAACAAAAAGTAGTGGAGAGCAGTGAAGTCGGTCCGAGAGAGCCAGGAAGCGGACGTGCGGTGCCTTTTCCTTTTGTCCTTGGTACAGCACAGCACTGGGATGGATGCACGTTAAGGACAGAAGTGCACTTTTCGTGTGCCAGAGAAATTCTGTCAAATGCAAATTTCTTCATATCCGCATTCAAATAAACTCCAGTTCACAACTGACTATTCAGAAACAAATGGAGGAACAACCTTCTCTCAGTCCTGCAACGTCTAACCTTTCCAAGCTTCTGTTTTTGTAACCAAAAGAATAATTTTAGCCAATTAGGTTATGAAAAATGTGTCAAGTAGTATCACACCAGGGATTATTTACTCATGCAAAGCAAAAGATGACTCCATTACTAAATATGACCAATATTTACTGTGTATACAGTATATATATATTATATATAATATACTAGGTGTACATATACAATATATAATGTATATTATAATATATGTGTAGCTAGTATAATACCTGGAGAATGAAATATCACAGTGGGGTAAGCTGGTGTCTTGCAGCTCCTAGGCTGCTTGCCTGATGTGGGGTTTATGTCCATCTCAAGGGTGAGTGTGGAGTTTCCATTCTGTCCTCTGTGTTTGCACCCTCCTGAGGGAAAAATATGCTGCAAGAAGGGAATGGCAAACCACTTCTGTTCCTTCTTGCCTTCAAGACCATGCCAGTGGTTGCCCAGGAGTCAAACATGGGTTGATGGCACTTTCCAATTCCCAATATGTTATATATAATATATTAGGTGAAAGCCACTTAGCATAACTGTGACTTGCAAGAGAAAGGAAACAGTACAAAATCCATATGATGAGAACCACAATGGACTCCTGAAACAAATCCTAAAAAATCAGCCGTGCAGTTCACCTGAAGGAGTCATGTAAAGAAATGATAGAATGTCATGACATTATGACACAACCGATCCAGTCTACTATAATCCTTACGTACAAGTCACACCGGACCCAAGGGCGCTCGCATGTACCACGGAGGCTGGCTGGTTCTCATCCCGCTTCCCCCGCTCCTGGCCGGGACGCTTGCCCTGATCAGTTTTAATGCATAAAATTAACCGACATAGGGAAACACACGTAGGGATTCGACGACAAAAGAGACACAGTTTTCTGCATTCCTCTCGCTGCGTTTCGCTGTTTACTTAATAAATAATTTGTGTGTCTGGGAAAAGTAATAATTTGTACGTAGGAATGGAAGTTACTGCCGCCATAATAAAAATGTCACGCATGGTTTGACAACAGCTGCCGCTCATCCCAGTAAGTACACAGTACAACTCTATGTAATGCTGCCTAATAACTGTGTGCTGTTTACTTTGGATTATAGGGCATAATTTCTAATTAAAACACTACTATTTACTCTCGGACCAGTGCGCCTTCTTAAGTAAAAGATAATCCAGTGAAATGAGTTTATTGAACGTTTCCTTCCTTGCCATGGCTGTGTTTGCCAAGGGCTTCCGAGGGCACAGGGACGCGACGAGGCTCAGGCTTTTGTTTTGATGCTGGGCGCCGCCATTTGTGCAATAATCCGCCATATAATACACGCTCGCACATCCACATCCATCCATAAGAAAAAGGCGACCGAGTTTCGTTAACGGTCGCGCAGAATGGGAAATGTTAGCTGTAACTGCTAGATGGAGACGCGTTTTGGTATTGCCGCGTAAACTGGGGGAAAGGCTCGGCCTCTTATTTGTAGGTGGCGAATGTGGCAAATATGAGAAATGGAAGAGACAAGACGGGCGCAGGTGAACGCTGGCACAGGGTGCGACGGAGAAATTTCTACAAATGTGTTTAAAGTGGCCTGCTGAAAAGTGCAAATTCTCCATTTGAGCTGTTAGGAAAGTACAGGAACTGATAAAATGGTGTGTGAGTGGTTCATGATGGGTTTGCACTGCTTGCACCTGCTGGCCAGGTCTCCTTCTGCTCAGGAAGATTCACAGAGGTTTATGGTGGGGTGCAAACGATTACGCAACAATAATTGAAAAGCTTCCTGGGCTTTTTGTGTGAACTGGGCAGCCGGAGGCAGCAATGAGTCAATAACATCTATACACTGAGCCCCAGCTTAGCTGGAAATTGAAGGAAGGTTACCGCAGTTTTTTTCCCCAGATGCGGTATTAAAATGTTTTCCACTGAAAATACCTCCAAGTCAAGAATGATTCTCCACAGAAAATTATTCATGTTATTATCATCTGGCAGAGAAAAAGATGAAGCGAGTGCGATATTTATGAGATCTTAACAAGAAAGCTATTAAGCAAACACATTTCCTTCTCTTCAGAGTGAGCGGAGCACTCCAGGCGAAAGAAAAAAGTCCGTGTTTTTAGTTTTTCAGAAGATAATTGTCAAAATGTCTACAAGTCTCTTACATAATAGATAAAACGATATCACACACACCATTAAGAAGACAACATATAAATTAAACTTTCTTTGGTTTAAAAGAAAAAACGAAAAAACAAGTCCGAGTATCGCACAAAATGACTGGTTTAGGAAAACCATATGTTGAGATGAAATGGGCTGGGAACCGTAGTCAGTAAACAGTACATAAACTGCTAATAATGTTAATTCCTATACGGATAAGAGTGTTTAAAAACAATGTGTTTAAAAATATCTGCAGAACGCTAGCCTGTGAAATCTTTTTTCGTAAGCTAATGCTAAATAGTATCAACGAAAAGCGTACCGCATCAAATCTTAATATTCATATTTATTTATAACATTAATAATATTAGTAATATTTTATTCATGTGCTGCATCCAGTATTATCAGGGTTTTGCCCCTATTTTTTGGAGGTAATAAATTAAATTTTCCCATTTGAAATCCTAGGTTCATGCTTGGCATATTTATCTTAGTAAGCCTCAGACTGAGAGCAATGGTATCAAATACGAAAAATGTCAAACCACAGGAAATGTAATTCCGAGGCGACTGGTTTGCACAAGTCTGCTGACATCCAAATGTTAAAAAATGGACTCTCAAATTGCCATATAGGCCAGTTTTAACTGCTGTTTTAATAGCCATAACTATGACAGGGAGTGTACAATAGGTGGCGTAGTGGTCAGAGCTGCTCCCTTGCAGCGAGAGGATGGATCATTCCTCCTGTTGTGGTGCACTCACACCACATTAATGCAATAGAAATGGGCAAATTTTTGTAGTGTTTTAGTTTGCCTTGCATAAATTAATGTAAACTGACAAAAACTTTAAATAGTGAAGGTGCTTTAATTTTTTTTATAATTTAAAAAAAATATGTAAACATTATAAAAGTTTTTATATTATTTCAGCAGCAAAATGTTGATGAATTTCTGCACTAAACATGGTGCAGTAATAAAGTAATATCACATGTTATAATATTGTAATATGTATTCTGCAGCATATAAAATGTTATACACATGGTCCGGTCATTTTGACCCATGTGGCACGTTCTAGGTGAAAGGTTTTTGGCATTATTGTTATATGAAGATGTTCTTGCATTATTATTATATTAAGGAGTTCTTGGCATTATTATTTCCCAGACAGCTCCTTACGGACGCTGTTTCTCAATTTTGTCCACTGTACGCTGCTGTTCTTGCAGCTGAAAGATGTGATGAGCAAATGTCTCCCAGCATCTGGGACTCAATGGGACTGCAGCTGCTTTGTTTGAAAAAGTGGACAGAAACTATTTCTGTGACACAGAACAGAGTGGAACGTGACCCTTTCTTACTTAATTCTGGCTGAAAGTTTTGGAGTGAATGAACTGAGGACATTGATCTGCCCTGCTGGTACTGTATTTTTGGTTCATTTTGAACTTGGAGTTTGAGTGAGAGGTCAGTGCTGCTTTGCAAAACACCCATTTAACAGGAAAACCAAAATAAAATAATAAACTTAGAGATGTATGGAAAAGGAGTAACGCGTATCAGCTTGCCATACTGTGTGTTCAAAATGACCTTGAATTCATTGTTGTCCATCTTTATTCTATTGCTGCACTGAGACACAAATCTCAATAAATTTGCACTGCAGCTAGCACTGTTTTTCTTAGTCTATACACTTTATATTAATTTAATACCTTTTCACATTTTACATTTAACAACTGGGTAATATTTATTAGCTTTGTCATAAATATTATTTTATATTATGTAATACAGCATGGTTCAGGCCTTTAACTATCCTCCTGAGCTGAGCTGATTTAATATTTGGAAGCTTTAGTCTTTGTTATTAATTGTTATAAATTCAAAAAGTGATACTTACTGTAAAAACAAATGAATTTGTATGGAATGTTAAAAATATTTATTTAAAAATAAATGTGTTAAGGAAAAAGGAAACCATGACAACCCTGACAGATAATAATGCTATCCACAAAAAACTAACACTTGATGTGAAGATTGATACACATTATATACATTTATAGAATTATATACATTTCCACAAGTACACAGGGTTGAGCACACGTGCTTTAAGTCTGTGCAGTCTTGTGTCAATATGGCAGCTATTAAAGGGTCAGGAAAATGTTGCAGTAACACCTTATGAACTGGGCAGTGTTAGTTTTTCCTTCGCGCTGCTTTGGATTTAAGCCACATGGCAACTGTGATTAATTCCTTTGCTTGTGGCGGATGAGTTCATAGTGCCGCAGTGGTGTTTGCATGACCATGAGATAATATTTCATGCCAGCAAAAAATGCACAGCGGAACAGTTTAGCTGAGCACTGAATTTATTCTTTTCCCTGCTGAACGCACTGCGTGTTGATGAAGAAAGACCCTTTCCTGCTGAATAGTTCCTAAAATACCTCAAATATATTCCTTTATTCCAACTTTCTGCTTTTGTGAGAGTTCACAGATACATATAAAACCCATCTTTATAAAATTTGACTGACTGTAAGTAACTGATCTTAAGGAGACAATTGCACATATTCTGTGGTTTAAGCATGGGGAAATGGCATAAAAATGCTGGAGTAACCCAACCCGAACACAGAGCCGCAATAAATTGGCGAGCAACTTTAAGCATTTCGTGATGTTGAGGTTTTCTCTGTGCCCAAAGTGACGAACTGCCGTTTGGGCTTTTCACCTAAATCCAAACATCAAAGCAGTGGACGGCGACATCGACACCTTCTGTGCCTCTCTTGACAAGGGTAACCCTTACTGGCCAGGCGATGCTGAGCTGAAGGCCCTGGATTATTATATGATGGAGGAGCATTTTAATTCTTGTGTCGCTTTGATGTACCCAAGCCCAAGAGCGTCTGCAGCTGCGATAATGACAGTCTCAAAGAACAATTGGTCTATTGTGTTTTACTCAAAGACATTCGAAATTGAATTAAATAAGGAGGCACTCGAGGTAACGACAGTAACAAAGCATGCATTCCTTCTGGTAGATTCTAGAAATCTCCGGGAAACCCACGTTTTTCATTGGCGCTCGCGTTGAAGTAACTAATGCCGCAGAATACTGACAAACCGTGCGGTTTCGAAGGAAGTTAAAGGGATTGAAAACACCAGAGCCGGTCCAATGCGTTCTTAACGGTCTACCCGTCAAAACCGCAGCCCATTCACTGTCATTTTCTGGTCTCGGCTCAACTGCAATTTCCGTAAGACGGTGTAAAAACAGCGCACGTGTGTGCAGCTCCAAATGTTTCTTAAGTGCGTACTTGGGTCCTTTGCGTCGGCGCCCTGGTTCTGCAAGGAGAGCTCGTGCGTTCGTATGTTGCCATTATTAATTTTCCGCTCATTTTAAGTACACTTCTGAAACCCACAAATAATTCAATCTGCAAACAAATAATTAATCGCGTCAATGAGAACATTTAGTAGAGGAATGCCTCTGAGAATTGGATGTGCATAGCGAATTGGTTCATTATCATACCGGGAAATAAATGAATGAAACTTGAATGAGACTTTGGGCGAGGAATTTCGGGATGCCCGCGACTGTCTCTGAGATAGCGATGGTTTCCAGTTAGAGAGCAGACCTGTGTATCTGATGCGATGCGCTGCAACCGCACGCCGTTTCTCCAAAACAGTCGCTCCAGAATATCTCTTTGATTTAACCTCCCCAAAAGAGGTGAGCAAGCCAGGTAATGCGCTGTCTCGTGTCGATCCGAGTCTCTCGAGCTCTAAAAATACTCGGGTACATTCTACGCCAAACCATCCATTAAAAATCCGTTTCTACTCCGGCTGCATTCATACTTGTCCTCCAAAATGTGCGACGCTTATTTGCAAATAAGTATCCTGAAATAGCCTAAGGATACTCAAAAGTTATGGAAACCTCTAGAAAAATCCTTGCTTTGAAGTCAGCTCTGGATTTTCTGAAGTTCTGCTTGACACTCCGTACCTCATCCTTCAGCGTGCGCATCATATGCAACCGTAAAACAGCTGTCACCTGAAGGCACATTTAAATAATTGATGCATTTCTGTCTACTTTTCAAAATATTAATAGGATTTATGTTTAATGTATGAAAAAAAAAGAAAAAAAAAAAAAAAACTTTTTACACAATTACCCCAGATTACACAGCCGTGCGAAACGCGCACCGCGGTGTGGCCGGCGCAGTTTGTCCTTCGCGAGGCGCAAGGTGTGTGTAACAAAACAGTCTTCTGGGACCTGTGTTAAAAGTCCTCGCTATTAAAATTCAGTATTCCTACTGAAGGCTGTGAAAATTATTTATATGACTCGTGTGTGAGCGCTATGCATCAGAGGCACTTTCTCTGATAACAATGCAGGGCTGTCGTCTTCCGCTGAGGCCTCCTGACAGACGAATATTTGCTGACATATAACCCAGCCCAAGTCAAAGATCATTACCCCCGTGAGTGATGGGAGGGCAGCCGTGACTTAACAGTTTTATTTCCCTCCCGCAGCTGAGCTCCTTGACCATGCTAGCTCAGCGGACACAACCTTTCAAGTCCTGTTACCAGCTCAATGGCTCCGTCGTAAAAATGGGCCCCTTTATTTAGCCCCTCGATCTTGATCATCGCTGATGGGCTATCAACAATTTCAGGCTGGCTGAACAGCTGGCTGAAGGTTAAATAAATTCTGCGTGATTGTTTGCATGATCGTACCCAAGCGGAAGGATTCCAATTTGCAACAGATTTTCCCGCAAGTCGGGACTTAAGCACAGAGCTGTTAGCAGCGCTGTTCGACACTGCGGCGACGAGCTTTCGTTACGCAGTCGCTTGAGGAAGTCGCGCTCCACTCCAAAACCGTGCGAAGGAAAACCGCACGATGCCAGGCGGCACCGCAAACTTTTTCGCCAAACCACGTTCGGAAAACTAAAGTTAGCTGAGCATACATGCAGCTGCCAGTGCTGAAGAGGGGCTGCTAAATTATTCACAGTAACTGGAAAAATGATCCCTGCAACGACAAACACATTTTCAGTCTATAAACGCTTTTGCCTTTTTTATATAATAATGAACCAGATCAGTGTGCAAACTGGATTTTGAATATTTTATGTAGCTGATGCTCCTTTACAGCATGGCTATTTTGTATTTTTTTTACCTAAATTTGTTTCAAAGGTACATGAACAAATATTAAATATTGAAAATATGAAATATTTTCAAAATTATTAAACAAACAAACAAACATACATGCGTACATACATTTTGTACGTGTGCGACTGTATGTAATACAAAATATTGAAAATAGTCTCGCCTAGCCTTAATACATAGTGCAGCACCCCAAGAAATTGCACTGCGAAATTTATTACAGCACTAAATGTAAAATAAATTAAAATCAGCGAGAATATTTTATCAGTTGTGAAAAGTAGTTCAGAAATTAAAATTATTATTCTGTGCCAAATCTTTTTTCACTTTTCAAGCACAGGAACTTTTAAAAATATTTCATGTGCGTGTATGTTCTGTTTTTGTTTTCTGAATGTATGCATAAGTTCTAATGTATTAGTTATGTCACCTGCAATTATTAATGATTGAAATAAAATAAATGATATAGTACTCTGAACCAAGCAGACAACGGTGCTCAGCCGTGATAATGTGAGTCTTCATTAAATCCCTCTGTAGTCTTTAACACTAAGATTTAAGATTTAGCTGATTTTTTTTTTTTTTTGAAGAAATAAATACAGATAGCACTTTTAATAAGTGTACATGAAAGTGATGTTTTAAGTCAACGATGCCATTTCCACATCTTTATTAAATATATATGAACCATAGCTTGCCTAATATTAAGACGGCATATTATGGGAAATTTAATGACAAATAGTTCATTAAACATTACAAGCTTTCTAAGTGTGGGATGTAAATGCGGAGCAGGAAATCATTTTTGCTCAGCAGCTGACAAAGTCAACAGCAAATGCCAAGTGAATGTCTAGGCTTTGCTCATTATGTCCACCGCTGTGGTGCACTTGGATCCTTGGACTCCATCGCCGGGTCTTTTCTGACCCTGCATCCGTGTCCCCTTCCTGTTTTGCCATTAGATGTAAGCAAAGGGTGAATTTTATTTAAATTCGCAGGCCTGGATTGATATAAACCTCCAGTCGGGTTATACAATAAAGGTGAAGTATGGCACAGGGTAACAGACAGGCATATATTATGCATTAAAAACAAAGGGCATCTTATAGTGTTTTAAAAAGCTATCGTAAAACAAGAATAACGATGCTGTTTACAGCTAAAAGACAGCTGTCATCTACAATGGGTCTGATGGATGTCCATACACACCAGAGTGGAGGGAGAGCAGGAGGAAGGGGAAAAAGGAGCCTGGTCTTCTGGGACTACCATCCAAAAAATTAATTACTTCGATTCAGCATTTTTAAATGTGCCACTTAATATACCGCCTCCATAATTAAATTTCCAGCCCTGTGACCTTGAGACCATTTTCGGAGATTATAAATGAGATCGGGAGATAATCAACGTGGAAGCGACTCTGACTGTCCACAGAAGCAAAGGCACTGAGCAGCGCTGTCAAGGTCAAGGCGGGAGGCACGCTCACCGGAGAAAGAGGGCCGGAGACAATAAAATATCTTGGTAAATACTAGGTCAGATGCTGTTAGGACGGACGCCATCCTTTTCCGTTGGCGCTCAGCGTGTCCTTTCTCGTGGATTGAATCCCTCGGTTCCCTCGCGAAAAGCCGGTTTTGTTAACAAACTGTTTTCGGTTTTCAGAGATAAATTTCCCGAGCCGTAGAGGAACAGAGTCAGCCCCATATTTTGACCTCCTCGGCGACAAACATTTCCAGTTCTATTTACGTCTAATCTTTAACGTTCTGGGACAAAAAAGAACCCGAGCATGAATTTATTGCGTATAACCTTCTCTTCAGTTTGAGAGGGAAAAGGTTTGTCGTTCTTTACAGTATGGGATGATTTGGAGAAAAGAATGCTACGCCGGTGTTTCACAGCTGCTCGACATGCAGGCCGTCAGAAGAAGCTCTTTTAAGTGTTTTCGGTGCTCGACAGCCGTCTGAGTATAACAAAAACTCGATGTGCTTCACGTCTGTTGCTAAGCCTCAGTTCAAGCTATCTTGAAGGAACGTGAGGAGGAAGCAGCTCAACTCATAATTGCCGTTTTTTTTAAATATATATATATATATATATATATAAATGTTTAACTTATCACCTATGGAGAACTACAAATAAAAGTGCTGTTTAACTTTTTCTTTTACATTCTTTAAGCTTGCGATTTAGCATCGGCTGTTTTTTGTGCGGCGCGAACGAAAAGCGAAGCTGCAAAAACACGTTTTTTTTTTTTATTATTATTTTTTATTTTTCCCAAAGAAGATGATAACAGGAAATGATATTCTCTCTGGCTCTGTGGATTTCTTGCGAGTGATACTGACCTAAAAAGGTTGATCAAAGACTGCTGGAACTTTGCGGCCTGCAGCAAGTAGTAAATTGGACCATTCAATGTTTTGCTCCGACAAATTATACTCCAGAGCCCCAGCGTTCTTAGTAGCAACTCAATTAGCAGGAGAGGTGTAGCATGGTTGTGCTCGGAATGTCTTCAATATTTTATTTCTTTGAGATTTGACTTGCGTGGTGTAACTCCGCGGCGCGAGAATGGCACCTATTTGCCGACAATTCCCACAATGATTACGGCGTGTGTGAACTGCGGAGTACAGTTGGATCTCTCGCAACCCCCTCCCCGGGCTCCCGGGAGTTAGGATGGCCTGCAGTGTCTCCTTCCTTTTATGTGGCAGTTAAAAGGCATTATTTTTTCCTTCTCGCTGAGACGGTGCATTCTCTTGACATTGTTCCTTGCCATAATAAAGGGTTAATAAAAGAGCTGACAGGACAGAGAGGAGGGTAAAAATCTAACAAGCTGAGACAAATCACATATTAACTTTCTTTTATGGTGTAAGGCTGAGCGGCACTCTTTGCCTCCATTAATTTAACTTAACTTGTAAGCAAATGTCTACCCTTTGAAATTAAACATCATAATCCCTTTGTGATACATGACATTGCCAACCTCTGCAGAGAGCGCCGAATTAATATAATTTAACAGATCAATCATGTTAACCCAACAGTATCTGCTTTAATATTTTTTTTTTTCCCCCAGTGATTCTAGTTAAGTGGCACAAATATTAATGGGGTTCCCGGTTAATGAAGCTTTTTGCTTGCTCTCTGGGTTTGAACTGTGGCCAAATCAGCTTAGCCAACGCACTTTTACATCCGATGGTTTAAATGTAGGATTCCCGGCGTTTGCCGCTGAAGCGTCTCCTGTCGAAAACCGTTACGCGGGAGCGTCTATTCTGATGAAGGCCTTTCCGGAGATTTCTGGCGTTGGCGATGCGTTTTGACGCTCGAATTTTTCGGCGGCCGCCTTCTTATCCGAGAAAAGCCAAATGAGAAAAGTGCAGCGGGCGCCGGTGTTAAACATGCGTACTGGCTAACTGCGATATTTGAAATAGATCCTTGGTGTTATGAGAACAAATATTCGGTGTAACACTGAAGTGCAGCTTTCAGAAAAAAAAATCTATTATACAGAAGAGCCCATGGCCTTTAACCCCATGTTGTACACTTAGGTGTTTTGTCTTTTTCCTCTTTGTTACTTTGATTTCTCCTTCTGTTGTGCTTTGTACGTTTTCAGACAGACCGTGAGCAGATATCATGACCACTCCAGGAATTATGATGTACCGCAGCTTGAGCTGTGTGTGTCATGTTGAAGGAACGCTTTCATTGAACTTTAGCACTGAGAAAATTTCATCAGCGCTGCCATGTCAGCCACTTCGTCTTTATTTAACATATCTGCATCGGACCCTGGCGATTTCTCACCGTACCCAAAGCCCAGAAGATCCCTGGCAAAAGAATGTCATTAATATACCTAAACCCTCGGTGTCTGTGCACGGGCGTGGAAGACAACCCTTGGAAACACAAGCAAAGACCTTCTCAGGGTTGGCCAGGCAAGTGGTTCCCCTGCCTTTGAAGCATCATTTAACACACGGACAAGGAAGGGCTGTAGGCACAGTGTTCCCGTTTCTTCCCGGTGTCGCATCGAAAAACATAATCTTGGAATTCATAAAATGAAATTAAAATTTCTGCACGGTGGGCTGTCTGCAGTCCTGGGCTTTCTTAAAAGCTGTAATAAAGCCGAGACAGAACTGCAGTTTGAAATGGCTCAAGCATACAAAATTATAATATTGAAACTGCAATTATTTCAATGGAAAGATCCCAAACATTTGTTCTTGCAGTTTTTCATTTTTAATATTTTGTTGCCTCCTACTTTCCATCCTAATTGAAAAATTCACGCCACACTCCAAAGCACGCGATATTTATCTTTAAGACATAAACCTCATTTAACTGCTATGTATGAAAAGCCAGAACAAGCTGCTTGCTCAATCCGTCAGTGTTATTACCACATTCTCATTAATGCTAACTGTTAACTTTCAAGTGGTGACTCAGTAAAAATGACATATACACTGTTTTTATATTTCTTGAACAACAAGCAACAGGCCTTTGTAGGCGTCTGACTTGACTTTGCTAGCGTAGCAAGGTGGCTCTTTAATGGTTTGAACAGACCTCCGCATTTCATTTCACGCAAACCTCAGGCAGTTTGCGTGGATGTTGTGAAAGGAATGGGTTTAATAATGTGTGCCTAAATGGAATACCTGGTTGCATCTGCAATGCAATGCATGTAGGACCCATAGTTCAGATGACTTCCGCCCAAATGTGGCCTGCAACACTGATCCGATGTCACACTCTGGCCTGCCGTGACCTGGCACCAAAATACTAGATGCGCAGTTCTACCGCCTTTATGTATCTGTATATACAATATGTATTTGTACTACGTAGTATCCGTTTTTAATGTGCTGGGTATATTTATCTGTAAATAGGAGGCACATATTTGTCTCCCTGTTTTTGGACCCATTGATCAAAGGCAGGTTGACAAAATATTTAATCCAGGGGATTAGGCTATTCTTAATGTATTTCACATGGTTTAGGGAAAATAGTGTCATCTCATTGTTTGCCCTTTTGTGGTGTCTGACACAAAAATAATAGCAATAATGGTTAAGAGTGTCTGTGCTTAAATTTGGCTCTAAGACAGGCTGTCTGAAGGAGAGAGAGGGCCGAGAAATACACAAAAAAAATGGTATTTGGGTTATGTTTTCATTAAAGAAACACCATACTCATATCTCTTTTGCTCTGCTTTTAGTGCCTTTTCAGCACTCTTCCCACGTGATGTAATGTATATAAAATAATACGAAATTAACATAAAAGAAGAACATGGCTCTATTAAGCGGAAGACAAAACAATCAGCAAAACCGAATGAAAATTTCAACCAGAATGCCGAGAGTACCACCAGTTAGTACTACAGCACAGTATTTGACCAGCAGCTTTAAACAGCATCTTGTACATTCAGCTATTCAGCGCCCATCCCTTTCCAGCTCACAGAATACAAAACGTTTTTGGAAAATTTCATTAATTGCCCTATGTTTAAATGTGTGTCAATGCAAAATTGAAATGTTAAACTTGGAATACAAGGGCAAAATAGCGGACGAAGCCGTGCTTAAAGAAGTGCAGTTACCGAGTTACGACGGTGTTAAAGTGCTGCTTACGGTGAGATTACAAATATTTCATTGTGGCATCGAGCCCAGGTTCCTGCTGGAACTCAGTATTGCAAATTCACCTCCCGTTAAAGAGGCAGCAAGATTAATTCAGAAGAATCGCAGAAAGTCTTCTGAGAGAGATTATGCCAGACAGCTATGGCCCATGTTTGTGCTGTTTACTGATGGATGATGGACATCATAACAAACAATCCATTTACTAACCTGCAGCAACAAAATAATCTGCCCGTTCCTCAGCCTAACTGGAACGCCAATACAATATTGACCAAATGCCGGTGCTCCAGAAGTGGTGGCACCCGTCCCATCCGTCGCCCATTTTTCTTTCTCGGGGACCTGCTTTTCCGGGCGATGGATGGTTCACTTTATTATTGCATTATTGCAACCTCTTCGGCATGGCTCCGGGATGAATCTTGCAGCAGAAGCGGCGACGACGTTGTGACACGCCGGCATCGCACGAACTGAGGAGTGATGTCTAATACTGGCATTTTCGCTCGAATTAATTCTTTCTATTATCATTTATTTATTTATTTATTTGCTTGTTTTGTTGGGGGCAACAGACAAGCGATGAGATTCAGATCCCTTGCCTTTGTTCTTCAGATGATGTAAGAGAAGTCTGGGTCTGGTGATGTACATCAGCTGCGGGTAAAGAAGGCCAATTTGTCTTCCTTTTAATGTCAGGATTCAGGGGAATCGGGAGGTTTGCGCTGCCGAAGAGAACACGGCGTAAGGGCAGGCTGCACAACAACCATTTTACTGCCACACGTTCGCACAGCAGGCCTGAAAGTATCACTGTGAATAATTAACAGCCCACAAAATGTTCCCCAGAGTCAATCTGTCTACTTTATTAGCAAAGTAACACTGTTATGTTTTAATTTGCCATTTTATTGTTCGCCAAATTAGCTAAAATGATGGGACACGCGGCTAAAGAAAACAGAGCTTTCTACCCGTTTAAACATCTCTTTCATTTTGTTTCGGATCATTTCTGACGCTGAGCAAAGCAAATGTTTCTCCACGCATTTTTCGCGCAACCTTATGCTTCTGGAAAACTACGGAAATGATCGGACGGGCTTGCCGGGATTATTTTGAACATGTTTACTTTGGAAGTGCGTCCACGTGATGATTTTTCAGCATTCGCGGTATTCATAGTTGATCGTGTATTAAAACATACCTTTCTGTGTCATGTAAAATTGTTTTATTATTATTATTATTATTATTATTATTATTATTATTATTATTATTCCTAGTTTAAATAGGTTCTGTACACCTAGTTTTTCACATTTAGCCTGTGTTTCTAATGTTATCTGATGTGAACCATCTGGAAGCCACAGAGGGTGGAGAGGGGCAGCTGGGGCTCAAGCCCCTGCCCTTTCAGCCACATTATCCACATTTTTTCTCTTTCTGACCAGGTCAACAATGAACCCTTGTGCTTCTTTTCTCAAGTGGCCCCCTGCCCTCTACATGCTGCCCCGCTGGTTGTGCTAGCGACTTAGCTTGGCACCAGATGCTGCATTGCCTCGACTCTTCACATCTGTTCACTTGGCATCTCCTCCTGCTCCTCTGCTGTGCAACACCTCTCCCTGTGTCGTCACAGCATGCGCCCAAAGTGCGCCTCTCTTTTTAGGCATTTGACAGCTTGCAGGGGGGCTTCAGTAAGTCTTGTTTTTTCTCATTGTTGCAAGGTTAAGGATGGCGCCGCAAAGTGCAGAAGGTGTGATTCACGCACTACCTGTTTGTTGACACTCGGGAATTTGGGCTCCTTGCATGTCGGGCTAAAGTGCAGACTTTCGCTGTAAGCTGTGAACTTAAATGTCTATTTGCTGTGACATTTTATCAGGCACTGTGCTGTACCAAATGGACATTCCAGGTGAGATGCTCAGCTCTGGGAACATAGGCGCTAACCGTTTCCAAACAAGTCGCTCAAACCTTGGTGCCAGATAGCGGGTTACTTGAAAGTCACGTTTATTAAAAAATACCAACAAAATCAGGCTTGTGAAATGTTTTCTGTTTTTAAGTTGTTAAAGAACACATTCCAACACTCACCTGGAAACAAAATGTATGAAATTTCTCACCTTGACAATAAAACAGTTTAGATTTTTCTATAAGTCACCCTCCGTTGTTAAGTACTGGTCCTTGTCAAGGTTGTGGTGGTCCAGAGTACATCCTGGAACCCCTGGGAGGGGTACATCCTAAATGGAAGGATTTTCCGTCATAACATGGACACACACACACCTGCACGTACACAAACACATTATGGGCTGCATAAACTGACTAGTTAACCTGAAACACATGCCTTTGGACTGTGGGAAGAAACTGGAGCAACTGGAACAGCTCAGGCAGTGTGAGGCTGCAGCACTACCAGTTGTGCCACTATACAATACCGTAGAATCATTTAAAAGGATGCAAATGTAAATAAAGCATATATAGTAAGAATGTATGTTTTGACTGTGTACTGGAAATACAGGCGTGAGCAGAAAATAGTAGCTGACTGAGGTTTTCACTGCTCTTCTGCCTACAAACCTCTCAAATGTCATTGGGCAACAGACAAAGAGTTTCAAACACTGACACGTGACCTTCAGTGTGCAGAATGCTTGTCCTTTACTGGATCACACAAACCAGTGTAACTGAAGACATGGAACTCCATCAAGTGTGGTCCAACTCAGACTAACCACTCACAAGGTTTTCTAGGTTATAGGGGGAGCACAATGTGGTTCAGATGAGATGCAGCGCTTCACTGCCTGAACTGGATTTGAACTCATACCCACTGCACAGCAAGGGACTGGCATTACCTGCTACAGCACCATCACCTACAGGTGCTAAATTCCTTAAGTTCATGTATGTTATGTATTATATATTATATAAAATAAATTCATTGCGTTGTTAGAAGGTCTGTAACTAAGTGTGTTAAGAAGGTATGGTTTCTGAGACCCTCTGAGAGACTGATCCTGCATTTCTGAGTTGAGAACATTTGTTTCAGAACACTGGTGATGATAGCTGATGGTTTCTTCACTTGTCACCAGGTGGAGAAATGCAGCAATGTTGAAGGGATGTGATGTTGGATCAGATCTTAAGGTTACATGGAGATATGTAAGATTGTTTTCAGGGGTCAAAGACAACTTGTGCAGTGGTGTTCTGAACCAGGAAGGTGTGTTTCATAGCGGAGACTGGAAAACAAGACATGGAGGAGCTGCATTGGCCCAGATGAGACAACACTATGGCCTAGACCAGGACCTGGGTAGAGTGTGGGGTCAAAGGCAAATACCTGAACCCAAACCCTGCAACATGAGGTGATAGCTGGAGGGTGGTTACAAGACAGATGCTTGTGGTGAATCAGCATATTTTAGCAGAAACTCTGTAGCAAACAGATAGACTGGCAATACCTCAGTGTATTTGTTCAGCACTGAACGAATGATGGACGTTAGTATTAGATTTTAAACAATGGAATATGATCATTGCCATTAGGGATGTATGTTTGGTTATGATCTGTTTTCTTGTTAATTTTCTAATATTTTGTTCAGTAAATGTAGATTTATTTGTAGGTATAGTGGTTGCTTCCTCCTTACTAGTTTACTTATTTTTATATAACAATCAATATTTAATTTAATTCTCCTCTTTCAAGGCCATCTTGGAAAGCTGAATACTTTTCAGACAAAAAAAATCACATTTTGGGAAAGGGGTGAAATATTTTCATTCATGAAATTGTGACAAACAACATGACAATGTTTGGAAGACTTTTAAATAACTTTTAACCATGTGAAATGCACAAAAATAATGTTTTGAACTCTGCATGACTACATGACAGAACATGATATTCATATTAAACCTATATACATGGAAGTGTTGCTTTTTATACATTCTATGAAAAAATGCAATGAAGCAAAATAAAATAAGATGTGTCAAAATTTTATAGAGAATGTTTAGAGAAGCGTGTCTCTGTTTTGCACTTCTGTAAACTTTATTCCATGTTTAACCGTGATTATAGCCCTCAAGCCCTTGCTGTTGACTTTTGCTGACAACCGCCTCCAACCCCTCATGCCAAATTTTGTCCGTGAAAAAGTTAAAGAAGAGATGATGGTTTGCTGTTCTGCTCTGCTGAAGCTGCTCCCAGCTCTGTGCAAACAGGTAAGGATGTTAGTCAAACAAAATATTGATAACATCCATTTAGCATCCTCCAAGGTCTGTGGTGAACTAATTGTTTAGAAAGATAAACATATTACATCTTTTTATTCAAAAAAAAAAAAAAATTCTCAGTTGGATGAGAAAAATGACAGTTAGCGGAAATACTTGCAGAAGCAGCCTCTGTGTCCGCAGAAAAAAAATGGCTGTCAGGGGTAAGGAGCTGTCAGGCCACCTGAATTATGAACCTTGTCAGTCAGTGTGACTGGGACCATTTGTCTTTCATTAGTGACCAAGATAGAACACAATAGAAAATATTTACTACGTCTTAAAATCTCTTTTTGGGACAGAAGAACAAATCTCATACACATATGTGCATAATTAGTCTTTTCTCCTGCGCTTACATATTATTATTATTATTACATATAATATATATTTCTGTATGTACGATATCTACATGCTAATGGCCCAAGGCATTATTTTGTGTGATGTGCAACTGAGAGGCAAATAACATCACATTTACATTGTGTGTGCTGAAAATGCTCTTTTTTTCAGCCGGAATGTGCTAGAATGCAGCACTTTTTGGGGCAGCTCCAGGCCTCTCATCCATATTCAGCTCTGAGTTAAAGCTGTGAGGCAAACTGAAAAAAGGACAGAGATCCTATTGAAAGCGCCCTTCACAGGCATTCTTAACAGAAAAGATTGTTTTGCAGAAACGTGCTAGACGGGCCAGAAGAACTGTTTCCAGAGATTTCCGCAACAATGCTCCGCATACAGTGGTAGGTGTGGAAGCTGAAACGTGACATTGTGCTCATGGCTTAGGAATGTCTTGTCCGCAACACTTAAGGATGAAGGAGTGGCCTGTGTGTAAATGGGTGGTTGCTGTGTCCTGTGTTAATGGAGGTGGCATCTGAACTGATAAGTCGATGCTGGGCAGCGGCGTCCCTAATGATAAACTGTGCGCCGATGAGTTTGGATCAGGTGTTACGCAGCTGAGCTCGGCAGTTCTGCTGCAGGACTGCGATGAGATGGACGTGAGGTCACGCGATGAAGAAGCAATGCGTGCTCGAATACAGTGAATTGTAATGCTAAATCGAGCCTTGGCTAGGGTTGGTTGTACCACTTCTGTCCTCAGCGCGTGAGAGGTGTGTGGCTTCTTCCAGACTGTTCTGGAAAAAAAGCCATATTTTGGCACGAACTCCCTGTAGGAAGAAAAACATGCTGGTTAATTATTAACAGTGAATTATCCCCGGCGTCCCACCGAAAACCATGCAGTGGCTGTGATGCACAACACATGTTCGGCCCAGATTGGCACCTGATCTACAGTCATTCCATTAGGTCGCTGCAGAGAGGAGAAGAGAAGAGAAAAGGTAACAAGAGAGAGGAACAGAGGAAAGGAAAGGAAAGGAGGGCAGAAGAGAGGAGAGGAGATGAGATGAGAGGAGAGGAGAGGGGAAGAACAATGCTGGAAGAGTATACCACTCTGTAAAGCTTTACAAAGTACCAGACAGACACAACATGGAGGCTGACATCAAGTATTTATCATGCACATTTTTTTTTAATAACCACAAAAAGTTTTAAAAAATAATACTAGTTCTAGTGCTCCTCAGATTTTTTTTTCCTCAGAAATATAGTTAGAAGCAGACAACCACGGGGGCTGAGGAGGGGATGAAAAGGACATCAAACACAACTACAATATCTGGAAGGGATACTAGAGGCTCCTGTTTTCTTGCCAGTGCTAGCTTTTATATTGCTGGCAAAGGCTTTGAGGGCTCCTTACAGCGGAGTAGTGGAGAAGGGCAACCTGGAAGCGTGCGTCCGACCGAAGTCCATTCCCAGAATGCACCATTAGCAGATTGCCAGAGATGGATGGCGGCTTTCTGCACGAGCTGCCACCCGCTGGTGTGAGGGAGCAAAGGGGCAGCTACTCCTGAGCTCCCCTGGCCTGCCCGCTCACCCGCTCCCGAATCTTATTTAACGTCCAGGGGAGTGCTCTACTGGAGCAGGCTTGGCTGCAGGAGCGAGGTCCCTTCTTCCCCAAAGAAATTAAAGGTAGTAATCTTAGAGGAGCTGGCTGCCTAACCTTCCAACACCATTTAAATGGCACAACACACCCAGGGGGCTTCTCACTCTCTGCTTCTGCATAACCTTTATCCTCGCGTTTGGGACAAGGGCCATGGATTGGTGGCGTCCAATTTTGTCTGCAGCCCTTGTACGTGAGTCAAAACGTGACAAATGGCCATTATTATTAAAAGAAGGTTACTTTTAAGCACAGTAGCAGACACTGAGCCGGAATACTGACTGCTAAATCATTGTCAGGGAAACTAATGATAAGATATCATAAGACACGGAACACAATGCAAGATGGAGTGTGGCCTCTCATGGTTTAATCAACCGCCATCTTTTCCATCCCGCATTCATCTTTATTTTGCATAGATATTCCCTTGCTCTGCTTTACACTGTAAGGATTTATCAACACATCTCAGGGAATGACACACTGTTTATTTAAATTGTAAGCAGCGCAGGTTTTTGTTGTTGCTTAAAAGATGAATGGAAACAAAATAACCAAGACGGAAAATGTTTGGCTATGTTTGCTTCGTGCCTCCGAGACGCCCTTTTTGCATTTTTTCGCTGACGGCCGAGGAAATATCATCACGCTTTCGCTACTGCAAAGTGAATTTGGTCAGAGGGACTGCAGACCTATCAGATGCTTTGTGTTTAAGAGTGTTGGGCCAAAGGAATAAATGTAAATGTGAATTTCGATGTACCTGTGAAAGTTCTGGGGTCAGTGCGGTTTAGCGTGAAACGTGCGATTGCAGATCTTTTAGAACGAATTTCGAGATTAAAGCAAACCGTGCCGGCCGCTGCCGAGTTTCAGATCTTTTACACCTGTTGTTGGAATTGTAAAAAACCCACAAGTCTGAATAACAAACAGAGGAAGAGGCTGAGCAAGCAAGGAGTGTCTGTGGCATCTTGATAGATCTTAAAGTAATTCCACCAAGAATAAACAGCCTCAGGCAGCCAGGCTTTATTGCTAAGTTGGTAAGATGCTAACATCAAAGCTGTGGATGAGAAGAGCCAATTCACAGCTTCTGAGAACCGGGTCACTGATAATACAGGAAATTATGAGCACAATACAGAGACCCGGTTCAAGTATTCAAAATCTGACTAGTTTACAGTCACATTACTAAATGGCATTCTCACCCTGTTTTGTTATTTTTCGTTTTTCAGTGTTTCCTCAGAATCCCATGCCAGTTTATAGGTTAACAGCATGTGCTGAGAATATATACATAATACAATAATTGTACAATTTACTGTATGCACTAAAAAGACTTTTTTATTTTGTAGCTATGTAAATGTTTTTTTTTTGTCAATAATATTTGGCTTCTTAATCTTTAAAAAAAATTAAAGCGGGAGCTTGCAGAAGAAAGCCTTTTGCACACATGGTATCAGCACTGTGTGAGTCCTGGGGTTCGCATCCATTGTGTCTTTTGTTAGGCTTTGCTATTTACCGGAGTTTAGTTGTGTTTAAGCTGAGCTTCCACCCATTCTCCTGCCTTTGTTTAGAACATAATGACCTACTGCCTGTGCGGAGGAAAAGGCTGCATAAGGAACTTTGTCTCATTAGAGGGAACCTGTTGCCCACCCAGGAACACACACTGTGGCCCAGGAGCCAGCGCCTCTCCTCACTCGGGCACCATAATGGGGAGTAGCGTGAACTGGGAGGGGGGGGGGCAACAGCATGGGCAGAAATGCGGAGATGGGGACAGGTGTGTGTGTGTGTTTGGGGAGCAGAATGTGGCTGGAGGTTATGTGAACACCGAGTTTAAAGAAATCTCAAGGACAGTTCCATCTCCCAGATTAAACAATAGTCACTCTCTGTCAAACACCGAGCTCCAAAACTGCCACGCAAGAGGAAAATTAGCCCCTACTTAGACCTTGTTGTGCATGACAGGATAAAACACAAGACATTTCTGCCTCAAGCAATGGGGATAATGAAATAATCTTTAATCTTTGTCCCTTCAAGGCACTCTCAACACCTGTTATCCTTGGTCGCAATGTGGGCGAGTGCAGCGCACAGATTCATCTTAAGGCCAGTAATTATTGCGGGCAATTATTCATGGCGGCGGAGGGCGACTACAAGTGCCGCTTCAGGTGCCTCCCCGGCCAGTTGCACAGCAGCTGAGGCAGCCAGCAGCCCGCTGGAACAGTTGCTTCCTTTCCATTTCCCTCGCAGATATTTGACCTCTCTTGTTGTTTGCAATCTGTACTTGGGGAGAAAAATGACAGCTACAAACTTTTAATTGCCGAGCGGAAAAAGCACTTAAAGGCATAGTTGGAGCCATCTGTTAACTATGTCGGGATTCGCTGGAAAAAAAAAAACCCGAAAAGACAGGAAGGGTGCAGACTGTTTGTTTTTCCCCTGTGCTGACTCTGACTGGTCGCGCGCATTAAGTTCCCGTCCGCTGCTATCAAACTTCTACTTACCGGTGTTTTTAATTAAAATATATTCTTCAGCCGGTGGACACGCAAAACAGGACATCTGTAAAAGATTTCAAAGCGGCGCTGCTACGGTTTCTCGGTCTTATTAATATTTAATAAGCCGAATACATTTTTGTTTAAAAAAAGAATTGTATTTTAATTACGGCCCAGGGGCAACCGAAAGCCTCTAAGTCAGTATGAGCCGCACTCCGACTATATAACAATTAACAGAAAGCCAACCTTAAATATCAGACTGTTTTAATTGATTTTTCTTTCTGAACGGGTGGTTGTATAAATTTTTCATATTTGTTGCCGTTGCAGCCAATGACGAGACATTATTAAATAATGAAAGACGTTGTTTTGCGGGCTGTAAGCACACGCTTCATTTTTCATTTTTATTGCAGCCATTTACTCGGCGTAACCAGTAGTTTGACCGAATGCTGCACTCTTAAGACTGTAATTGCAATTTCACTTAACAGCTACACTCTTCTCTTTATTTTAATATCTTTCTACACAAGAAAAAGCCAAAACAATTAATTCATTCTGCAAGATGACTATCATTGCCATGGTTACATGAAGCCGTTTGTGCTTGCAGAATGTATGTTAGATCAAAGGTTAAGTGAGACGAAAAGAAATACATTTGCGCCTTTCAGAATATTTGGGGACGATTGCTCCTTTCGATAGTTTTAACGTCGATTCCTTTTTGTCACCTTAACTTCCTGACCTATAATTATGAATTGCTATTTACCGCCGTTCCCTGACCTGCCGTGTGCTTACCTTGGCCGATTCCATGACACGCGACGAAGCTGTCGGACTGATGTAAAATAAAAAAAAAACAATGACGCTATAAAGCTCAGAGATGTGAATATATCAGAGTCTCATTACATTTGGAATATTCTGTGCTAATCTCACGCAGGCCAATGAAGCGACGTTCAGAAAGCAAGGGGCGAAATTGACACTCTTGACCGTGCTGAAGGCTTGCGGCCACTGGGCTGAAATAAGCCCCACTCATTGCTCAGTGACTTCTTCATTAATGTAGTCGGGAATTTTCAGTAAAATTCTAACAACTTATTCAGATGTGTATAAGGACTGCATAATGAAAAAATGAATAATGTACATTGCAAACCAGAATCTATATTATTTAAACTCATACTGCTGCTATAGCAGTGAGTGTAATGTAAAGACCATTAGTGTATATTATTTTTTTTGTGCAGATTTTAGGAAATATACATGTGTCTTAAAATAGAGATTCCATAACCATTTTTTAAAAAAATCTTTGACCAGACTGCCACATTAGTTTTCTGATCATTTGTCTGCTGATTTAGAATGAAATTATACTTTAAAATGTCTGACTGGCTGAATGTTTTTTATATGAACATATCTGTTTATTTTATTTGCCTTAATAAGGATGTTTTCAATAATTAATTTTTTTTTTTTTTTTTTTTTTGGTGAACCAATCTGCCAAGTAAAATCGGACTGCAGATGCCAATTCGGAATAAAATGAAATGTCACAAATTATGGATTGGATCATGAGCTCAGCCTTTGTACAGTCAGTAGTTCTACCCTACGCCCATGCCAGCACCACCAGCTCAGGAAATAATGTCCCATTTGACAAGTGTTCTCAACGTGAGAATTATAAAACACGGACAAGTGCTGGTCATCGCTCCATGACTGGTGTCAACCTGTCAATAGACGTAGCACCTCACACGAAACGAGTGCCGCAGCCTAATCCCGTCTTGGTATTTCTCTGATATGTTTTTTATTTTGCTTTCCGTGCCCTTTCGATTTACGTTTGCTGTGGCATTAGGAGAAACTGATTGGTGCCATGAATTAAACCCACAAGTGAGGCCAAGGAAAGCCGCCTGGAATGACGGGCTAATTCAAAACAAGCTGGGCTGACCGAGGCTGCAAAAATCCAACAACGGGCCCAATAAAGGTCAAGATTTGCTGTCTGGAAGATCAGCTCAAACATAAATGCCCAGTAATACCATTCCTGCTGATTACTCTGCTCTCTAGACAATGTCAATTTTGCCCAAGTAGCCACAGATGCAGTCAACATTAAGTCGGTGGCATGTCAAGGGCTCTCGTAAGCGCGGGTGTCTTCTCTCAGAAACAAGTCCTAAAGCCCTGGTCTATTACAACAGGGACCCAGAGGACAGATGTTTAAGGCTTAGGGGGGTGATGGAGAATAATAGCACATTACATTCTTAATGTCTTTGATATGCTGGACTCGGGAGAGAGAATTCCCTGGTGAGCCAAATGCCCTTCTTTCCTTTACTTCTCTCCTCTCTTATTTTCCTTAGTTCCGTCCTGATTGCGGGGGTCCGCACTGCCTCCTGAGCTATGAAATCGTACCCCGGAGCTACTTACACACGGACCATTCATCACAGCTGTGACCCGCTCACACGAGGCAGAGGATACAGCTCGCTCATCTAATGATTTGATATTATATACATATATACAGTAGCTTAGTGCATATGTTTGCGTATCGCAGAAAACAACGGCAGTCCGTTTTTCTTGGAAACGCTTCCACGTAAGCAAACAGCAGAAATGAATGAGCGAAAACACGCAGTGGCCATCTCAAAGTGTCTGTTCCATCTCTCTGTACCAGGAATGAGAGAACAAACGGCTGTGGGGAAGCCTGCGGTCATCGTGTGTGGCTGGGCAGGGATGCACCAAGCACACCGCGGAGCTCCGTGTCACACACATCACAGGGTGCACTGGGCACCTATGGGACAGCTGATGTCGATCTGGAATGCTGGACACGGACCCCACCAGCTAGTGATTAATTTGGCCGCGGTTATGATTTGAGCGCCGCGGTGGTTATACGCATATGCAGAAAAAGCTCTAATAATATATTTGTTTTAATAATGAAGTAGCTGGCTGGAGGGACCGGTACCTTTTTAGCCCTTTGCTGCAGGGTTACACCATGTTTATGGCACTCAGGTGAGCTGCGTTCCTCACTCTCTGTACCGCATGTTCGGCTGAGTGAAGGATATGACTTTTTTTTTCAATTTTCAAACAATTTTTTAATTCGAGAACTGCTTTCCATTCCGTTTCGAAGGGCGACACATCCGCGCAAAACCGTTTTGCGCGCTCTTATCAGAAATAAATCCTTACAGCAAGAACGAACAAGTGCTGAGAGACGCAGTTATTGATAAGGAGGCCTGATATAAGGGATGCGTTGATGTTTTTTGACTGTAGCGGATGATGTTTTCTCATAAAAAAAGAAAAGCACGAGGAAGCGGTGTACTTGGCCCAGGTCGACGTATCGGCAGAAAAGCTGGATGTTCCCCCTTAAGCGTGTCTTCCCCCTGGGCCTTGGGGCTTGAGGTATACCTTGATGAGAGGAGACTGAGGGTAATCCAGACTTCAAGCTTAATTAATCTTGTGTCTCTTTTGATAAATGACTTTTAAATTATGCTGTACTGGCACCATACCTTCCGTATGAACAGAGCTGTTGGGTTTTGACACCGGGGCTGTGAATGTCAAAGCCGAAACCGAAGACAGCCTGGGCGCAGCAACCTTCTCAACCTTGACGCAGCTTCTTCTTAGACATCTTACAAGCTGCTGTATTTAACGGCAAAATTTTTTAAAAATTTTTTTAATGTTTGACGCCGTGATTGAAAAATAAGAAGCCTTTGAGTCGCT
The DNA here is from genome assembly GCA_018136845.1 of Heterotis niloticus. Classification (NCBI taxonomy): domain Eukaryota; kingdom Metazoa; phylum Chordata; class Actinopteri; order Osteoglossiformes; family Osteoglossidae; genus Heterotis; species Heterotis niloticus. Next base: position 16,177,882 of record CM030904.1, on the reverse strand, counting down.
CTCTTACCGAAACAAACTACAAGCCCTCCAACTTTTATCAAGTTTTTGACAGGAATGATTTGTTGTCTGTGTACACGGTGTTCTATTTTTTGCCCTACATGAATATCAGCCTCGGGGATAAACACATTATGTTGACAAATTCCATGTTTGTCTTGCTAATGAGAGGTATTTAAAAGCTTTTAAACGCAGTTCATTTTTCTACGTTTTTTATTAGTTCATTCACTGAAATTTGGCGCTTTGCTGATAAAGGAAGCTCTAAATAGACAGAGATGTCGCGTGAGTAATTGCTTCATTTTTACGGGGACCAAACAAACAGCTAATAATGGGAATCTATTAATTGTTCATTTTATTCTGCTACACTCCATTTGCTATTTAATTGTGTTTCAGTCCTGGGCAAATTGGTGGTTAGTTGCTGAGGTTATTTATGTGGGGATCCATTACATTGATCTTTCATCGCTTGCACAAGGACTTGCTCTTGTAAACTGCTGTAAACACTTAGATGTAACTGCTATACTTTGATCGGCAAATTATTGATTATTATAATTATACACGAATAAATTAATTAACTAATTTGTTAATTTATTAATTGTCACATATCGCCAATGTCAGACATGTGTTACGTGCGCTCAAAAATAATCTCCTTGCCCTGTTTCATTTTTAAGCACACAGAAACAATGGAGAAATTACAAAACTGATAAACAGAATTTCATAATCTTTTCAAGGAGTCTTGTCCTAGATAGGAATAAATAAATATGTACATGGCCGTAGTATCTTTATATAGCCTTGCTGAAATGGATGCACTGAATATTTTTCACGTTTTTTTTAATATTTGCCCTTTTTTGCTGTGTTGGATTTTGTGGGTACGAGAGATACGCTTAAATGCGCTCAACGTGTTAACAGCGTTCTGTTGCAGGTAGCCCATTCACTGACAGCTGTTTGAGGATCAATAAACTAAACACACCTCTTTAATCTTTAATGATCCTTTTCTAATCTCTCCACTTAATAGCCAGACCCCAAGGAGAGGCCTGTCAAGTTCAAAATCCAGACCTGCGAGTACAATATAGCTTAAATACCTTTGAGCCCATTTTTAGCAACACGCCACACCGTAGACTTGAAACATTTATTAGCATGGCACAACTTATTACCTTTAATACAGTATGTGTGTTTATTAGGGGTTGCGGCACATTGCTGTGTATTTGTTTTTTATAAAATACATGCCTCATGCTGTTCACACCGAGTTGCTCTTATTGCGTCGCGCTTTAGACTGCCATATTTGTAAAAAGTTATTATTCTTTATGCTAGGCGCATGGTAATAAAAATGGAGAAAAAAAATCAATTAACAAAAACAGGATTTATAGCAGAATCACTGCAACTGGTATTGAAGGGTTAAAAGTGTCTTAAGGTTCAAGATGAGTGACATTTTTAAACTTTCGCTCTGTCCTAACAGAGCCAATACTTAAAGCAAATGATGTCATAAATTTATTCAGCTAATGTGGCAGGCAGAAGGGGAACTGGGGATGGCTGAGGAGATGAGATGCAGTGGCCTAGTCCAGCTGATGAACTTGACTGAACCCATCTCATCTCCATTGAAGCCACCAGCCAGCCACATCACTCACGGCAAAAGATCATCGTGCTGCAGAGGCCAGCCAAACGTGACAGAGGTGTGACACCGCTGGTAAAGCCTTTTAAAGCTTTTTGTTTGCAGCTCTGCGTGTTTGCGGGCCAGCAGAAGAAACGAAAGCAAAATTCCACTTGAGAATTCATTTGAACAGAGCCTACTGCGCACAAAACATGCTCTTAGATCAAAGACCGAGCGTCTTCGCTGTTGTTTCCCTCGTTCACCTTCTGTATTTGCTGTGGAAATAAATACTTATTTACTAATTTAGTTTCAGCCCCAAACTGGAAACGGAGTTATGTTTTGCATCTTGTGGCTATGAGAATGGGACCGCACTATGCAGCTTACACTCACCCATGAACACAGTTAGTCCTATTCCATGGCTTGAAATACATTTAAACAAATAGATAAGCCCAAACATTATTTATTAATTAGCCTAAGCAACATGGACTTAAAAACCTTTGTATTTATATACAATGACCCACAATTTCATCCATTAAAAAAAAAAAAAAAAAAAATTGTTACAAAAAACGCATAGGTGAACGCTGTATATTTAAAATCCAAACGAAAACGTTGCCGTGATTATGCCGACATGGAGTGTGACTCAGTTGTGGCTTTAGGCTTGTAGTGCATATACTGATATACAACTTGAGGCATATGCGTTTCCTTATTTATTTTCTTATGCAAATCACAGCAAGTCAGAGCTTCTTAAGATTAAGTATAAATAAGTATTTGCAATAAACATTGCCTGTAGTGGCAGTGCTAAAAATGCTGCTTTTTTTTTTTGTGCGCAACACAAATATATACTTTCCGTAATGAAGTTTGGTATGTTAATGTTTAGGATGTTTATTTGAGTTTATATTGTAATTAGGGCGGAGCAGAACGGGAGCAAAATCCCAGACACTTTCTGTGGAGCGAAGCGCTCTTGCCTTCACGCGACCCACCGACTTCTCCTGAGGGGAGCAGGTAACAGGCAGTAGCTGCAGGAGATCGACGACCCCGGCTGTACTTTGACCCAGGGACCCTCGACTGTGATGCCTGCAGACTCCTGGACCTTTTCTCCGGGTCTGTGAACATTTTCGAGCTGTTCACCATATTTTCATATACATGAAAGGAACATGGATAATAGATGAAGTGGAGACATTAGATGAATAGAATGACAATTGAAGAACGGTAGACATTTTAAGAATTATTCAAAGACCTCATCAAAAAATATTCTGGTACTCTGTGTGAAGCATTCCCAAATTTTACATTATAACACATTTCTTTAATTATTAAACACAGTTGGCAATTAATAAAAAAAAAGCTTATATATGACTATAGTAGTTATAGAACGTGTAGCACTGCAGCTAGCACCTACATCTACACCTACACATTATTTTTTGTGAGTCCACATATAGAATTTGTTCTACAGTTTTTTAATGTTTATTTTTGACTTCCAACTTTGCTGTTTGCAATGGCTAAAAATTGTTTAAAAAAAAAACAATTATCAGGACGGTTGATCTGTTAAGCGATGATCTGTTTGTGCATCATCTCTGTGTTTCCGTTGTAGACGCACATGTCCCTCATTGGTATATTAGCAGGATCTTATTAGAGCTTCGGCTCCCGGGGGAACGCTTGAAGTAAACCACTGGATTTTAATGGAAGGTGCGTAGCTGCTGTGTGTGTGTGTGTGTGTGTGTGTGTGTGTGTGTGTGTGTGTGTGTGTGTGTCCGTGCGCGCGTATGTTGCTACTGCCTGATAAATGTCTTCTCGAGACGGTTGATTCTCCACAGATCTCCATTTATAACCTTTACCAGTCTCTGTAGGATCATTAGAACCATTAGACTGTAGACTCAGCAACTGCTTTGCCTCTTCAGTTAACACAACCGAGGCAGTTTTCTCCACCCCATTTTTTACTTTCCTGTTGGGAAACGGTGTCATTTCAGCGATTCCTCTCAAATCGCGCTACAAGCCGATCGCATCCTTCTCCCTAGTCCAGCCGTTCAAAAAAAGCGGCGCCCTCCGATACCTCCGCCTCCACCGCGCCGCAGTAATCCAGATTTACACGCTTTAAAACCTCAGATATGGCCACCTACCATCCAAGAAGATGGAGTAATTAAACTGCTACTTTTTTACAAGTCGTACTCGATAAATCTGAATAAATTAACAAGGCGTTACTAAGACTGCTACATTAAATTTGCATAGTGCGTTTAATGAATATGCAACTGAAAGTGAAAGGGTCTGCTACTGTGAACCCGCCGCATTAGCATAACTACTTCCAGCATGTTTCTTAAATAATGCACTCATTTGCACATCACTGACTTGGCTAATTCTAACTTCAGTCAGGCTAGCCTTGTAATTAAGACTCTTACTTTAATTTTTAATGAAGTTTGTGTTACATCAATCCTGACAGTAATGAGGGGACATGAAAACAAAAAGGCTGCTAATAATTAAATTCACAAACCGGTTTGAGGGATAATAATTCCTGAGGAGAAATTACATGACTAATTATTAATTAAATATTCATACTATTGCGGGGGCCGGCGCGTCGCCGATGATGCCGAGACGCAAGATGTCTTCCGCGCAGCCGGTCGGATGCGAAGGGTCTCCGAGCCGTTTTAGTGCGCCATTAATCACGGTGACGTGCGAAATAAAATGCTTTTAATTGGACTTGTTTTATTGAGAAAGGCTAGCGCCCGAGATGGTTTGGCTCTTGCCGAGTTCCTGGGGTTTAGGTTGTGGTACGCCGGGACTAAATGAAGGACTCGGCCTTGTTGCCGAGTTGGCCCCCGGCGGCGGTTCGTTTCGGAACGGTTTGGAAATATACGTTGTGGGTATTTTTTTGTAAATATTGCAGTGCGGGTTACCCTGCTAGGAGCATGTGTGAGTTCGCCGGCCGAACATTTATCTTTATGTGTAAGGGGTGTCTTTGGCAATATATTCAAATATATACTCTTGAGCAATATGTATGAGTTGAGAATGGATGTATATTCTGTACTGTATGTGTGCATATAGGCATCTGTATTGACACTATATGTACAGGTAATGCCTTGTTGTTACATTATGCTGTTACCAATGCTAAGTTTTAGTCAGTCATGTAATGACCTCGTGTCTGCTGTCATGTAGGTACCAGCTACCCCCCGTTGTTTTCTGTTTTTTATCGGCACCCTGTGGCAGCACGGGATACATCGCTAACAAAGAACGCTAGCTCTCACATGATCTCACCTCATCTTACCTCCTGCCAAGACTCACGCTAGCCCCATTACGCTATGTTGCTGGGAGCTGATGACTGTGTGTGATGGACAATGAGATGAGCTGCCTCAGGACTGGGCAACAAATCAAGCTTCTGTAGACTGTAACTCAGTCTTTGTAGGGTTTTTGTATCAGGCATATGCACACTTTTCCCCTGTCACCACGATAGAATACCCAGGAGGGGAGGGCAGCCACTGGCGCTTGAATTCCCAGAGCTTTATTTGTTTTGTTTTTTTTGGGACTTTTTGTTTTCCTTTCCTCAGCTGTAGTAACTATTGCTAAACATTACATTGTGATTTAAATTTACATGACTTCATGCTATGAACTAATTCCTGTGAAATCCATTACAGGATTAGGACATTATTACCAGACCATGTCACTTTATATCTCTTGGTACTTTCAAAATGCCATAAAAATTCACTCATGTGAGACTTCTTCTGAAGGCAAACATCACCTGTCTGCAACTTTTACAGTTCTAAATTATTAGGGCTAATATTCTCATCTGTAAATGACAAATATTACTATGAGTTGGGTCAAATTTGTTATTTAAAGTTGTAGATGAAACAAACAACAGAATACAGATGCAGTATCACAGTCCGTATCTCTCCCTGAGTTTGGAACCAGAGGGTCCATTTATAAACTTTTGTGACAAAGCTCAGGAAAACTGAAAAATACATTTGATCGATTTAAGAAATTATTTCCGGTCGCTTTTTTGTTACCGTCACGCTGCCCCTGCTTCGAGGTTCTTTCGGGATAATGGAGTGATGAAAAATTATTTCCACAACACTGTGTCTCATTCCTTTTCTGCCCTAGTATATGCACGCATGCTCAAGTCTACAGCCAAAAGGTGCTTATAGAGTCTACTGTGAAAGGTGTAAAAACTGGATCCAAAGTGAAGCACACAAAAAATGACAGGATCCCTTGCAGAAAGGTGTTCTTCAAAACTGTTTCACGTTAGAAAGGTAACAGGCTCGTGCTCCAAATGTAAGTGGCCTAGCTTGTGAAGTCACGTTATGCCAGGAGGAATAAATCTCAGCGATGTCAATTTTTCACATAATGTCAAGTGAAGAAAGACATTATGAAACACATCCTGTAAATTTCTCTCACAAAGACATTTAGATGCATGAAATTGGAACGAGCACCACCTATAGATGCATGATGTGTAGTTAGCAAGCTTGGGCCATCATTGATGGACCACCGAATTCTGATTTCCATTCTTTCGTAAAGCAAGTAAGCACAGACGTCTGTGAGATGTGACTCGGTTCACAATGGTGCATTTGTATTCACATTTGATTGTGTTTTATTAATTGACTCGTAATATAACAGAAAAGTAATTATCAAACTGCCTTGTGCAAACATTTTCCTCAACTCTTTCTCTAATGCTTTGATCCTTGGTGGGATCTGTTGTCCTTTGACGCGGATTTCAGAGCGGTGTGTCAATACGGCTAATTATACCTGGCAAAAATTATATGTATGCTGGACAGAATTCCCTAAATTAATTTTACCCGTGCCAGAAATACCTGCGCTTAGCGCGTTGAAACAGACGGGAGTCCGGTTCCAAACAAATTTAAGGTCTGAAATGATCGGCCGTTGCTTGGATTAATTTCTCCGCAAATGTCCGAGCAGATACCTTGAGTTATACGGAGGTGGGGGAATAATGTCAAAATAAGAAATGGTAAACTTGTCTTATTTATAGGCATTTATTTCAAAGCAAAGAACATAGAGAAACTGAACTATAAACAGAATATATCATACGTCGATGCTTACAATGAAGAAAGGAGCAAATTGTACAAAAGTGTAATTTTACATCATAGGATAGGTACGTTTTCCAGTTATTTTAAGAGGCAGTGAGAGGGGAGCTCCTGCTACTGTGACTTTTAGGTTTTTATAGTAAGGTTTCTGCAGTACGTATGGAGGGGGAACTTGTGTGTTACCTCATTAAGGCCCGTTCAGAAGTCTGCCTTACTGCTGCACTTAATTGGGCTGTGGAAATGCAGAACCGGTGGTACGCAGAGACGAATAGCCTGCGATCCCTGCGGTCCCACTACAAATCTATCGGTCGGTAAAAATGTAATTGAGTTACCCTGCTGAATTACCTTGCATGTAAATGGCGTCCGGGTGCACAAACGGAATAATTAGAATTGAGAAAATGGGCTGATCAAGTGTTATCCCCAATGACAAAGAAGCACCGGCATTTACTCAACATGATGATTCTGAACAGGTATCAGACAGCAGGTTTTAGGTGCTGAAATGCGAGCAGCTCGTGGATTGATGGCGGTTCTCGACCACAAACGGCACGACGGCGAGAAGCACGTTTCCATTTTCATCTAATTCTAAGTACACCGGCTTGATTGTTTAATGGACAATATTAACCTAGGCAAATGCTCACATTATCTGTGCAGCGCACTGTATTGCATTTCGAAACATGTGGTTTAGATTCAGCTCACCGCGCAAAGTATTTTTTTTCCAACCTTTAGTTTTAGTGCAAATCCCAAATGTCATTTTTAATTACTTTATTCACTGGATTTTCAGAAAACAGTCTTTGCATCTCATATAGTTTTCACCCATGTATGTTTGCCCATGTTTATTACCATCCAAAGCATTGGCAAATTTTCTCCGTTTGTGCAGCCGCGCTTTTCACCGGAATATTTTTGGGCCGCGTGTTTGCCGAAGAGCGCTCCGCAGCAGGGTCGGTCTCAAATGAACGGCCTTCAGGCTGAGGGTAGCCGCCTGTCTCCCTGCCTTGCGGTACAAAACCGCCGTACATCCTTCTCCATCTCAGCAGACCTGCGGAAGCGCAATCCATCTCTGCCTCCGTGCTCAGCGACCGTTCAATTTAAATCACATCCGCAGCTCTTCACGTTCAAGCAGTCGTCCAGTAATCGGCTCATTTCAAGACCCCAAAAACCAGCGGCTAATTTTTCTAATCAGCCTTCATTTGGTTAACTGCCAGTTTAATTGATTTAATTAGATAAATATATAAAAAATTTTATTTATTATTTAATTTTTTTTTTTTTTTTTTTTTTGCCATGTGGTTTTGTGAACGCAGTTGCTGTTGCCAAGCTGCAGCACCGGGGATTCTTTGGATCCCGGAGTTTTTAAGCTAATAAAAGCAGGCAAGATTTGTGTTTGAAAAGTGTCTCCAGCAATCAGGAAGCCCCTCAGGATGCTTCAAGCCACTTAGAAGGAAAACAGTCTTGAGTTTCATGCAAACTTCAGGGTTCCAATTGTACTCCTCCTTTGTTAGTAAAAGGAATAAATAATGGTGTTTTATGAAATAATTATACCTTTTACTCTTCAACTCCATCAGAAATAATAATTATATGGCAGTGTTCCGGATTTCAGCCTACTAGCAATGCACCGGCTTAGCTTTAGCATGTTTTTAGGGGTAGGGAAGCAATTTTAGCAGCTCAAATGTTTATAGCTAAGCATTTTAAGGGGTCAGGCCTACAGCATAACTAAGCACAAGTTCCTTCCTGGCTGTGTTTTTACATAAATTGGAAAGCATACAAACAAAGTAGTGAGTAGCTGCAGGGTACCTATCCAGTTAAATAGCTTTGCCAAACCAGTTGTTGTATTAAATCAGTGCACTGCATTTTCACAGTTGCCAGCTGTGTGAAATCCTCTCATTACTGCCAGGCTGTTTGCTGAAGATGAAGGTAAAAGTTGGTCTCTTTCTCCTAAACTTGGTCATGTAGCTAGCAGGTGCCGCATGATGCAAGGCGCGCGTCTACAGCATGTTTACTGATAGTTTTTACTGGGAAATTAGTAACCGGAGGAACCGATTCAACCTCCCGCGTGCGCCAGTGACCCGGTCCTCCTTTCGCATTGTTTTCGGCTGTGTTTTGCTCCACTCTGTTGTCAAGGAAATGGGTTTTTCAGACTCAATTATTTGGGATTGTAATGGCTTCTGTCGAGGCAGTGGAACTGCATATTTCCCTAATGATCAGAATTAGATTTCGAATCGGGCCTGCGCCTGGTTGTGACACACTGCTGCAATATTATGTAGTGGCACTTGACAGTTGCATTTCATTTGCTGGAGCTTTGTGTGTGCTGTGATTCGAATGCCATTAAATATTCTGTCATTTTCTTTCCACATCTACACCTGACTTCTGAATCTTCTTAAATCTTATATAAATTACATTTGATTTTTCTGACTCCCAATCTTAATCTTTTTTTTTTCTTTTTTTTTTATATATTTGTAGCTCATCACATCTTTGTGTTTGTAAACTATGAAATCGGAATCTTTTCTTGCAACTTAACAGAGCTGCTAGCGTAAGCTGGAGTCCGAAGTACCAGGCTTGCCGAAAAGTGCATGCACGAGTCTTGCTGCAGCTGGTTGACAACAATGACGTGACCTGCTGTAGTGCTGGGTATGCGGAGTGTCCAAATCACAGCTAAGTCTGAATCTTAACCCACATCATCTCCTGGGTTAATCTTGTGCATTGTCTATTTTACTTATTTTTGTCCCCTAATACTGACATAAGCTGGTTGCTGCTCATTCCGTTTGATATTTTTTTGTGATTTGCGTAGTGGCATTGTGGAGTGAAAAGGACGACGACTGTAGTTGATGGCAAAACGGCAGCACTCACAATAGTTAATACAGGTACATTAATTGTGCAACTTTCGATTTGGCTGAGATGCAGTGTGGAGCGGTGAGTCAAGGGGCTGGTGTTTCTGCAGAGCTCAGCTGTGCTGGGAGCTCATTCCTCTGTAGCGGGGGTCATGCGCGCACATTTCTGGGGTGACTTTTGAAAAGTCGATCCATTAAAATCCCCGTAAGTTGCGGAGCTGCTTGACTAGAATGTAGGAATTACTGATGCTCGGTAGAATGCAGGAGGCGGTAGCCATTTGGATGGTAAACTGGTTCTGAGCTCTTGAGTCTTCCAATCATCATTTTTCAAAAGAGGAGGGCAAAACTTTACAAATGTGTATTTGGAATTGACAAACCAGACTTAGGAAGAGTTCAGCAATATGATGCTAAATCACATGTGCAAGCATTTCAAATTCAGCTTTACAACTATACTAACATTCTGCTATTTCCTCCATCGGAATGGTCCTTAATGGACAAGCATAGGCAAATTCTGGCATTAGAAGAACCTGTAATTCTTCCTTTATCTACCTTTTGGCAGGACGAACACTTTCAGCTCGGCAGAAACATCATAAGACACAGAGATATAAAGACAGAGGACCCAGCACTTCTAAATATGCCAGAACAATGCATCTTAATGTAAAACAGGGGCAATGTATCTACAGCTGTCACCGTTATAGGGACAAAAAGGGACGCTAACATTCGTCAATTTATCTGATTAGATGCCTACTGCCACACTAATCTTCTTGCATTATAATAGCTGGCATCCAGAATAAATGTATGTGTACCCTTTCTGTTGTGTGGGCTCTTTACAGGCACCTCGAGCAACGCTTACATCCCACACCGCGCAGCTCTGACAAATCAAACAATAAAGACGAATTGGGACGATGGGTGTTGGGCCTCCTTTTCCCCCAGCGGTGCCGCCGTGGTGACCCTTTTTCGCTTCAAAACTGGGGGATGTTTGCCAAATTTTTTTGGCGCGTGTTAAAAGTCATTAATTATTAATTGTGATGCCTAACACTTGGTGCGGAGATTTGTTCTAGCTGGTTGGTGTCAAGGGTCCTCAATTGTGTAGCTGCGTCACTGGAGCTGATACAGAGGACCTGTCGACAGTTTAGCTGCATTGTCGTGAAGGCTTAATTATCATCATGGGATCTCCATGTCTGGATGAAAAGGGAGTTCAGATTTACTGCAAGGTGAGGGGGGTGGACAGCTCGCAGCAGTGCATGAAGCACGCTTATCATCAACTTGCGCACTTGACGCCTGCTCGCGTACGCCTTGCGCTGCGGCGCGAGAGGTGCGAAAGGAACACACACGGCCCACGCAGTCTGGACGAACGCATCCTTTATGATGTACGCCGCTCAAGTTGCAAAAAAACAGATGACCTACTCAAGTCGGTAATAACCAAAAATACACTTCAGTTATTGGTGTGAAATGCTTTGGATGGGTTCCAGATTCTTCCTCCCGGAATCCTGTGGGACGGGCAAGGAACGCACTTCCAGGAGAACAGGTTCAGTCGGAATCTGGAATGGTTTCAGAACAACAGAAGACGCGCTTTATTATTTATCGCTTGGGCACTAGGTGGCACGTTTAACAGCTTAATCAGGCCGCTTCCAGTCTGTCGCAAAACATATTCATTTCCAAACATGCAAGCACCTGCAAAATCAGGTTTGCGTCCTCTTCAGGCCTGCTATTATTCGCAGCCGAAGTGCAGTTTTCTTCGGAGACAGCCGTTAGACGAAATCCAAGCATCTTTAACCGTGCAACCGCAGTGTCGCTCTTTACTTCTGCGAGTGGGATGAGGGTGAGCGTTACATACGCGCATTTCTAAATATGTGCCAACGCTCAGCATCGTAATCCAATGGTGTCTCCTTTTAAACTGGGAGTCACCCCATTTTCAAATCCATTCATAACTGCAGTGCGCGAGGCAGACTGCTTGATCCATTCATGCAGCGGGAAGCACCTCAGGACCGTAGTAGAATAATTAGGAGCAGTTCATTCTTTATTCAGTCGAACTCAATATTAGCACCGCTTCACATAAACCGAATCTGTTGTATAAAATCCATGTATTGATTGATGAAACGAAAGCAACGCTGGCTGTCTTTCTCTGCCCTTTGATTATCCATGGATTAAAAAAGACCATTATGTTTTACTTTTCGGCACACTATTTACAGCCCAGGTTACCGTAGTGTTATTATTGTATAAATGAATTAGTGCCTGGAAATGTGTCATGCGTATTAGCTGACAGCAGGAGGCACAGCACACTGGTCAACTCCTCGGGAGCTCTGTAAATCCTCAGCCTGCTCAATGCCTCGCTCGCGAGGCCCTAATAAAGCCTTGATTTATTGAGAAGGCCTATTTGTGCTTAACAGTGGAAATTGAGGTTCATTCAAAACAGTGTAAATCATACCCAATTACAGTATTTGAATATCTGCCGCAGACGGAGGAGTCGGCGTTGCTCGGAATGATGTGGAAATGGCCGGAAGCTGCCAGAGAACCTGCCCTGGGAATGTGTCACACGGTCATCCGGTATGCCGTGAGTAGACGGTAGGTGGGGGGGGGCGATTGACAGGGGGTGTTTGTTTTTTTTTTTTTTTTTTTTTTTTTTATGGGAGTCCTGTATATTAAATTGCCTGGGGATTGTGCAGCAGGTTTTTGGGTTGCAATATTCATCTGAGACATTAAACCACTAAAGCAGGGCCATTCTGTTACAGTCCGGTGAGTCGTAGTCCGGCAGGCTTTCCAGCCCCCTTTAGTGCCCTGACTGAATAAGGAAAAAGGTAAATTGTAAAAGGTGGCTTGCTGCTGGACTGCAGCAAAACCCTTCTAAACTGTGTTCAAATTAAAAATTAGGCAGACATTTCAGTTTTCTGATTTAATTTCTTACTGTCTTGTGATTTTGATTTAAACAGTTAATAACTCTGTAGAGGAACCAGTCGCTCAGCAGAATGTTTTTATTTGCTCTGTCTGACGTCAACCCATTTTCTCGTGGTGAAATTTATACCCTTGTAAGGAAAGGTATAAAACATATATGGACACATGCTGTTGTGGCCTTGGGGTCACGGGTTAACTGTGTACTTGTGACCCCTGGGCCCAAGTGTCATGTAATTTGCTCTTGCTTTCCTGACCCGTTGGTCCTTAGTGCTGCACACTGCCTGAGTGTCATGCTTGTCAGAGGATAATATCTGTTTGTTTTTAGGTCCATCTTCTTGCCCTCACCATGCACACACACTTGTGTCTATGCACTCGCAGAGATGCTGTGTCTCACACTGAGCTCCTTAAATCCCTAGAAAATTGCTGAGGCCTATTGTTCAGAGCAGTGCCTTTGGGAAGAGGCTTCTCTAATTTGCCATAAACAAAAACAGTCCAAAAACATTCAGAGAGAGTTGTTGTAAGCCGTGAGTGTGCCGTTCCGTGCTGGGCGATGGCGTCTTCTCAAATTTACGTGCCGGTGATAAACGTGGATGAAGTGCCTCATCGGTGCGGTGCTGATATAACTGCAGTAAGGTGTTTTGGTACGACTTTAGTCAGTGGAAAAAATAAAGATTCTTTGCACTCATTATTTATATTCTAGGCTCACAAAGGTGAATATTACATTTCAGCACACCGGTACATCTTTTGCTACTAAGACAGTTATACAAATCGTTGAAAGGATTCTCCACACTGAACTGCATGCGAATATTTACATGATGACAAATCAGGACTGAATTAGATAATACAGGTTTATGGTTTCGATTAACAAATACGGTAGTTAAAATAAAAAATCAAGAATAGTTTTGTAGATATGTACATCGTCTTGGGTAAAATGACTGATATTCTCTCAAGGTGTCGCCCGCGTCTGGCAGCGCCGCAGTGCTTACTAACCACCCTGCTCACAGCTGTTTGGTGGCAGGAAAGTCATTGCTGTGTTAAGCATCACCATCCATCACAAAACGTAAGGAGTGCGTGTCACATTTCCTCATCCGCAATGAATTATACAAGGGTCAGCAAGCCTCGGTGTGCTTGACAACACAAACATTGACCTCTGGTAGCAGGCTCATCTCTCCAGCTGTTATCTACCATATGGATCCAATGAACTGCTGGGAGTGAAGCAACCCCACTTGTAATGATGGCTTTCTAAGCCCCACCCCAGAGTTGTCCTTGTCAAACCTTCTCCATCGAGAAGATGTGGTTAAAAATCTGCCGGTAACCCAGCAAGTTCACGTCTAAACAAGTCAGGAATCAACGCAATGGGTTTAAACATGGGTTTATTTGGGGAAAAATGTGCAGCAGCCATGCACAATATAAGTTTGTGCCACAGATCTTCAAGAGGATTGTTTTGACTGTGCCCCATTTTAAAGAATCTGTGCCTTGATGTTCAGACTTGGTTTACCTTTTTGGTGTCAGTTAAATGTTTGTGGGGTGGGGAGAAGGTTTTGTGCGTTTGGAGCTGTCCTGGGTACTGGAGTTCTCGCACCTGCTTTACTTGCACTCAGCATATTTGGTGCACTGCATAATGTGAGTTAAAATATGAATAACAAGTACATTTTGCTGCATACTAAGTCTGACATTTTTCAGCATGTTGAAAATAATTCATCAAGATTCCCGAGTGCATCCATGTGCAATTTTAAAGAACAGGTTCAGGAGAAATCCATACATTTGTAAAGATGTATATCGCAGAGTATCACACCTCAGGTTCAAATTAATGAAGAAGCTTCTGGAAGCAGGGTACGGTATACCAGATTGTAACCCACATCACCTTATGGGTTTTATCTTTACAGTTTCACCATATTTATTGCTAAGTTACATATTTATGAGTATAAGAATATTATCCCCTGGCAGAGAAGTTCACCTTTCGTGCGGGGTGCCAGGACACACTTTTTGTCAGCCTTTTTTATTTCAATTTGTATCGATAATTAACAAAAAAAACGTGTGAAAAAAATAGTTTTATTCGTTTACACACTATTAACACTCAAAATAAATAACACGAACAACGTAGGAATCTTAAAATTATAGAGTTGGAAAATGTTGGTTTTGAATTATTTGAAATATTTGCCAGTCGCCACTTGAATAATTGTGGAATTTTACTTATCGTATAAAAACTTTTTATAAACTTTTTTTACTAGTCCGTTTTTCATTGTTCACTAAGACCGTAATACTGAAAAATGTCTGCAGATGCTTTGTTTTGTATTTAGTCTCAATTCCTCATTTTTCAGCACAAGAAATAATTCTGTTATGCACTTTTTGCACAAACAAATACGTACCTTGGCGTTAAAACGATTAATCTTGTTTTCCCGATTTTCACACAAATAAATCGACTGTGGAAACAGTTGGGGAAGGGGGGGGTGACACAGAAGGTTATCATTCTTTTCTAATGTAAATGATTTTAATGAAGTATTTATCAGCGTTGACGACAGCCTCTGGTCCTTCTCTATTTTTTTTTAAAGATGCCAGCCGTCGCATTTTCTGTGGCTCAAACCAGTTCTCTTCTCTCAAAAAAAAATAAAAAATAAAAAAAAATAAATAAATAAAATAAAAATGCTCCCAACAATTTAAAGCGAAGCATCCTTTCCGGGCAGTCCTTTCAGCTTTTATGATACAAATACAAGCGGCGCTCGCCGAAGCCCTTTAAGATTAATGAAATTCGAATTTATGTAAGTAGTCAATTGTCTGTAATTCCAGCATATGTTCAAAATGCCCGAAGGCTCCGTTTGCAGGTAGGCCACTTATTTCGATGTCTTCCTTATTTGGAAGTGCATAATGAATCGCCGCCGCATACTAAAATCCAAATGTACTTAAGCACTCCGTTTTCACGAGGTGTCCCCTATTTAGAAATTGAGAAATTTATTTTTAAGACATAATGTTACTACTTCTCCCTCGACCCCCCCACCACCACCACCACCTCCTCCGTCACTTCTGAGTTATGGCGCTTCTTGCAGCCCGAGTGAAGCGGCTCGTATTTATCGCTGTGCGGGGCTGTAACGCGCTTAACAACCGCAAACGCGGGCGCGCCCCCTTTCCCGGCAACAGTAAATACAATATTAACAATATTAACATATATGATTTTTGCAGTCTCGGATTGATCGACGCTAAGTCCTGCGAGAGAAATAACTCCCAAAACTACTAGCCCTAAAGTCAGCGGTAATGGCCGTTATTTAAGTTTGCGTCGTCTTTAAATGAACTGGGTTTAAAAAAAAAAAAAATCGTAGGTGAAATGATAATAAAGTTAAATTAACGCATTATAAGGCGCTCTCTAACCCTGTGGAACGCCGGGAAATCCCCTTTAATTCTGCTTTAGCACTAAAAGGGCTTTGAGCGCCATAATGAGATCTCTTGCCTGGTAATTAATTGACGTCCCCTTGAATATTCATGCGCGCCGCCGCCATTGCGCTTCTAATCGCTTCGCGGCGCGGATTTCGGGCCTTGAATTCAGCGCAGACTTCATTAAAGCGGCGGAGGCGCGGCAGGTACGCTGGGGGGGGGGGGGGTTCACAGCCGGAGCCGGATTGGCTGCGCTCGCCCAGGTGCGCAAGCATGACAGCCAATGAGCGCGCAGGCGCCCTAACGTGAGCGTCGCGTCGCGACGGTGACGCGCGCGGCAACGCGGGGTGCAATCGACTCGGCGTGGCTGCTCAAGTCGAGGCCAGCAGGTGGCGTAGTGATTTGGGGCGTCACCTTGCGTCGCCACGGTCCGCCCCTCGGCCAAAACGCTCGCCCTAAATGAAAGCGGTCGTAACGCCGCGCAGTGTAAACAGATAATCGCAGTAAAGTTGATTAACTTCGAACATCGCCTCGGACGGCAGAGTCAGTTAAATAAGGGCTGATAATGACGAATAAATCTTCAAAATTTGCTTTGGGGAGATTAAGATTCTTTATTAGCGTGTAAATCTTTAACTTTATGACACAATAATGCGTTACAGTTTAGTCACGGTGGCTGTGTCGGCCGGGACCTTCAGTTATTGTTCAGTGCGGCTGCGACTGTACATGAGAAAAGCGCAATATTCTTATAGTTTAAAACGAAAGGTGCGCACGACTCGGCTTAGGAGAATTCAGGAAGAAGTAGATCCTTAGCAAAGTTTACTCAAAGGTTTTCATTGCGTTTGTATACAAATGTTGCATTAACAATGTAAATTGCACCGCCAGCAGTTGCAGTTTGTTTATTCATTAGATCTTTAGAAAATCTACATTGCCCGCAGATACAGTGGGCTAATAATGCCGTGGAAGTCTCTCTCTCTCACGCACTCGCGGTTCCGAGGCGCCTCATGCAGCGGGTGTGGGGTTCAGTCCCACGGAGAGCACGGGGCTGGCGAGCCGCACGGAGCTCCACCCGACGAAGGCAGCGCCGGGGAAATGGAAAGTTTAAACATTTATAAGCTAACTGACACAAAGTATATTAATGTACATTCACCTGTGCATTTATTTGTTTTTACTCCAAAAGTTGAAGGTAAAAAAGTACAATTTCATAATTGCGTAACATTAATGTTCCCAACTGCAGCCAATGTTTTATATCGGTGCGAAATTAAGCATCTTAATGATGTTCCACGTGTAAAGGTTTTTGCAAATAACTGCGAGATAATAAAGTAAATAATCCAATATTACTCCGACATATCCTAATGTTGAAATTGTATTTCATTGCAGCACGGCAGCCCGCCTCCTACTGTGTTGTTTTAATACCGTACGTTATATTTATGCCGCATTGTTTAAATTATTTTTTATAACGGAGCTGCACGGATCGCAAAAACGAAAAGCGTACATACGGAGACGAACTAAAACTTGTTTTAAATGTACCCCCATCGCGTTGCAAATTGGAATTTTGCATTAAATTACGCACAGGCTGCAGAAAGGGTTGCAGAGCACGTTTGCATCCGGGCTCCTCGGCGACGGTAAACACATGTTGATCCCCAAATATTAAAAATATATTTTTAAAAATTCTATAAACGCGCCCGAAAACGTACTGTTAATTTTGCTCTTAATGGGACCACCGCCTAGAAATTTGCAACACATTCGGGCGCGCACGCAAATCTGTTTTTCGTATTTATAAAGTGTAAAGTGTTAAATAAGTTTGACATGTTTTGAGCCCCCCCAGTCCATCCCCGCATCGCGAGCTACACCCTCCATAGCAATTTCCATGATAATGTGCGCGCCCCACCTGATTTCATTCAAGCATCTGGGTGGCGGTGTATGCGGGGCGGGCGTGGGGTGTGTGTGTGTATGTGTGTGTGTGTGTGGGGGGGGGGCGATTCCGTTCTGACAATGTTGTTTTAGCCATCATTTGCTGCGGGAGCGTGAATGGCAGCGATCCTCCTTTCTGGGGACATTTGTTGTGCCATTGTGCCGAGGTGCAGCAGTCGAGGGCAGACGTGTGAAAGTGGCTGTTTGATTCTCTTTTTCATCCCCGTGACCTCACCTTTTGTGTCCCGTCACCCTGGGAATGTCACGCCTCACTACTTTACTTTGAGATGCTTCAGAAAGTGCCTTTGTTTTTTCCTTTTTTTTAAAAAAAAAAGACACACAAAATTGTTGTGCCCCCCTCCCTCCCCCGCACGCACACACACGCACACACACACACACCCCTCCCCTCGCACGCCGTAAAAAGATACTTCAGATGGAAGGCTCGGTTCACAAGTGCAATGCAATTTGGCTAAGCCCAACCTTTGTCCAGCTTGTACAAATGACCAAACAGTGCACACATTATACAGTTGATCTACTGCTGCCTTAACACAGGACTTAGGGCTGCCCGCAGAAAGGCGAGTTAATCTATTCAGAATCATGGTGGCATTTTCAGCGCGCCTTTCGAGCGGGACAATGGCGGCGGCCCCGCGTGACGAACGCGGGGAAACGTGCGGGGGAAAAAAAAGCCGCGCGCCCCGGCGCCGCAGAAGCGCGTCTTCGCCGCAACTGGTTAACCGTCGCGTTAAGACTCCACCGCGAACGAATAACGGAGCGCAACGCAACCCGTCGTTTTAACGCGCAAACTAAACTTGGCGCGATTTTAATTTGAAAAAAGTTTTGGTTTTTTTGCGGGTTTTTCTTTCCTCATTTACATGCAGAGAAAGGGAGATAGTTTACTGAATGCGCACAGTTTATTTCGGCTGAACATATGTTATATTTGGAGTGCATGGAAAAAAGTTTCAGCGAATTTTATCGGTGCGCTACAAATATAAGAATTTGCTTCACTGCGTTCGCAGCCTAAATGCACCAAGTAGTGCCTTTATATTGTTTATTCTGTGCGTCCATAGTCAAATTTCGTTTCGTGAATTTATCCGAATTCAGCAGTAATGTCAGTGAAACAATTTTTTAAAATAAAAAAGTAAAATACAATACAATACAATACATGCATAAGAAAGTGCGTTATTTTATTGCTGTGATAAAAGTGAGGAGCGCAGGCCGACTTTTGATGCGGAAATAATACCTGGGCTACCACAAAAGGTCCGACTTTTTTTTTGACGCTTGCTTTTCAGACTCTAGGATCACTTTAGCAAAGTTGGTGTGCAAAGCCTGGGAAATTGAAATCCTTTTCTCGATTCTGCCAATACACGAACAGAGAAAGAACAATTTGGTCTGTAAGGGGGGCAAAAAAAAAAAAATCACACATATGATTGAAGACATGATGCTGCGGTTCATTCTCCAACTGAAGCGAGCCTTTCTTCGTGGAGTCAATAAACATTTTTTTTTCTTATGCAAATATTAATAGCTACGAGACACTTTCTTTCTTTTACTTCACTTTCCCTTCTTGGAGTGCGCGCGCACGCACAAACACCCCATATAGTAAACAAGAGCAAGAATGGTTCCAGTTGAGCCATTTCCCATAGAAAGTGTTGGGGCTCAACATATCAGCATCTGAGTCAACATTATGTTCCTCATCCTTTCTCAGTGTTTCTGAATGTTGATGAAGTGCATTGTGGATTTATGGAGGGAAATTAGCATAAATTATGAGCAAATCCCCGAATGTGTGTGTGGTCCTCCTTAGAGCAAACTGGCCAAGCAGAAAGGTGGCCCTTGGTGAGCGCAGAGAAAGGGCTGAATGCCTATTGCTCAAAATAGGCTTCCATTCGCTTTCCACATTCACATAATTGACTTATGAGTATTTTATACAGTTTCACAACGACGACCTAAATAGTTTATTTGCATTTGTGAAGTACTTCTCAACTCGTTTAGCATAAAGTGAAAAGACTGGTTTTACTTATGAAGTTTCATAAGTCAAGCTCCTGTTTAATTTAGTAATTTCGTGCATACTCCTGGTGCCTTGGTCGAACGAGCCAAAAAATATGTTTTTACAACCGCATCTCATGCAAAATACAATGGTATTTTATCAGTGTTATATGCACGCCCGGTGAACCGGTTTTATTTAGACACAGCATTGCGATCGCAAAAACGTTAACGTAAGAACCAAGCAATTGTTGCATTTCAGTATTATTTAAGAAAGAAATACAGTGGACGCGCGTAGAAACAATCGTCACACCTTAAGATCGATCGATTAGTTTAAAGATCGCCGCTGGTTAATCCAAGTGTAAAGGCTTTGCATTCCCGCTTTAAACGAAGCATTCGCTTCTGTAAAATTCGTTGTCTTTCATCCTAATAACACGCCAGATATTTTCAATTCGGAAACAACGACAGGTGCATTTTTTTAACCTAACACAATGGATATATGAATAACTTAAAGCTCAGCCTGCTGAAACAATTTGCGTCATTTATATCTATATCTATTCGCTTTGCGTGTGACTTAATATCGCAAAAGCACTTCTTCCCAGTTTAATTCAAACGTCGGCTGGTGTGCAATCGTTACAAAAATGGGAGGAACGGGTAACGACGGTGTCTTCACGTAGTCCCCCACTGAGCGGTGCGCGTATTAATGTATATTTCGCCGTGTATATTCTGCACATGACAGCGATGCGTCCGCATGCAAATACACGAAGGCAGGGTTGTCACCTGTTTCTGCTACGGCGGGAGCGGAAAATTTTTTACCCCGTTTTACATCAGCCACCGAGCGTTTTTTTTTTTTTTTTGCGCCTGATACAAACACCGCGCCGCACTTCTCGCAACTTATAAAACCCCCGAATGCTGTTTTTTTTTTTTTTTTTCCCCTCATGGCAGGCAAAAACAGTGCGCCGACAATGCTGAGCAAACAGCCGATGCCAGCCAATTTCCATGTCAAACATGCCATTGCTCGCCAGCCCCCATTTGTAAGTGTGAATTGTAGACTAAGCACCCTGCGACGTCCACAGAAAGGTTAGCGCATACCTTCACACACTGTTACCGGGTGCCATCACACACTTCAATTCCGGCTGCTGAGCCTTTTCACCCCCTTTGCTCCGTCTTCAAATGGAAATGATTTCTATTGGTCCAAGGTGTCCATGTAAATAGGTGTAAATGAAACCAGATTATGCCTTTCTCCCGCCCCCCCCCCGGCCCCCTCCTCCCCAAGGCGATGTCATGTGATAGCAAAAAGTGGCACATTAATGAGAGAAGCGCCTCTACAAGGATCTTTTCTGCTCATGTCTACATAAAAACTATCAGATGGTTTAGAGGAAGGACATGGATGCAGCTACTTAGCTCATCTCATCGAAGGAAGGGAAAACAGATCTGCCCCCATTCAGCTTGTGGGGGAGAGAGGGGGGAAAAAAAAGAAGCAGCGCCGCTTGCTTAAGTAAAGATCAGAGCCCGGCTCCGGAAAGCGCGCTGTTTTCCTGGGACGTTCTTGCAAGAACCGCAACCTGCGAGCCCTGCGAGCGCCTCTCCATGTAAACACGGGCTCCCTTCGCCGACTTCGTCAACTTCCCGCAAGTTCCGAGAAACACTTGAGAAGGAACCGCGTTTTTTTTTCACGCCGTTCCCCGGGATCTGGGTTCATGTTTACCGCGGGCGCGCCTCCGCCAGGTCGCGTGTGAAGATCCGCCGAGTTTGTTTATTTTTATTCTTAATTTTTAATTTTTTTGTTTTGCTGTAGCTCTGAAGTCCGAGGTTCCACGATATTGTTATTCCTTGGAAGCGGAAGATGCCCAGCTTGGAAAATACGTACAACGAAACCAGAAGCCGCCGACCACTCGTACATCTCGCTGACCGCCATGGCCATCCAGAGCTGCCGGAAGATGCTTCGCTCAGCGGGATCTACAAGTTCATCATGGACCGCTTCCCCTACTACCGGGAACACGCAGCGCTAGCAGAACTCGCTGCGGCACGGCCTCCTCCTTCAACGACTGCTTCATCAAGATTCCCCGGCGGCCGGACCAGCCGGGCAAGGGAAGCTTCTGGGCGCTCCATCCGAGCTGCGGCGACATGTTCGAGAACGGCAGCTTCCTGCGGCGCCGCAAGCGCTTCAAGGTGATGGCCTCGGACCCGCTGGCGCCCAGCAAACCCTCGGACGCCGCCCACTGCCTGCAGCAGCAGGCCAAGCTGCAACTGAGCGCTAAGCCGCCGGCAGCTCACCTGCCGCAGATGTCAGCTACAACCTGGGCGATGTCACCAGCCGTCCATAACCCCAAACCCACCGTTCGCCATCGAGAACATCATCGCCAGAGAGTACAAGATGCCCGGAGGACTGGCCTTCTCCACCATGCAGTCCATGTCGGCCGGTTACCCCCTGCACAACCAGCTGACCACGGCGTGGCCGCACATGTACAGCACCAGCGTGATCGACACGGCAGCGCCCATTTCCATGGCCAGCAGTGACTACAGTGCCTACGGGATGCCCATCAAGTCTCTGTGCCACGGGGGCCAGACGCTGCCTACCATACCGGTGCCCATAAAGCCCACACCGGCCTCGGTGCCCGGCCTGCCGGCACTCCCAGCGCACATCCCGGCCTTCCTGTCGAACTCCCCCCAGTCTCTGAGCCCCACGTCCCCGCAGACAGCTACGAGCCAAAGCAGCCCGGCCACCTGACGGGCGCTCTGTAAGCCCGGCCTCCGCGCTCCAGTCGGTCGCGGTACACTGACCAAAGAGACCTTTACCTTTCTCTGGGGGGGAGCAGCGGAGAAGACAGAGGGGGCAGGTTGTGGTTAGGAACAAAAAAAAAAAACACTAGGCCTCCGGTTTTTACCATTTCCAAAGCTGTATTTTTATTGTCACCCATGACAACTAAATTTAAAAATGTGAAAAAATCTACAGTCGTCCTGGCAAGATATTTGTGATATACAGTAATGTTTATGTATGCGTATTAAAACTTTAATAACGTGCAACTTCGGATTAGTTGTCATCACTTGGTTTGAGTAATGGTTAGATGTTGTCATGTTTCCTTTTTGAACGCACAAGCTATTTAAAAAAAAAAAGAAGCAAACTATTTTGCAGGTGTTCTGAAATCGTGTTGTCATTCCAGAGTGCTGGATTAGTTGTTTATTATTAAAGTACAGAAAAGCAGTTTCTTCTGTTCCATACGTGTTGACAAAAGTTATTATTATTATTTTTTATTATTTTTTTTTTTTAAAGCAAATTGGTAGAACGGTTCATGAGTATTTTAAAGCAAATTGCCAGATATTTTAAACAATCTATATTGGTGTCACGCTTCACGCGAAATGATTTTCAGTTATTGTTTCTCGCAATTAATATAAATATCTAAAATATATTATTTGTCCACTGTTGGCAGTCGTTTTCGTACAGAAGCAGTAAGTATCTTAAAAACAATTAAATGCAAAACAACGATGTTATTGACAGTTAGATGGAGTTAATCTAAATGATCAGTTTTGGAAGTTCAGTATTAACTTTGTTCAAAGCCCTCAGAATGCTTTTTGCATTTGGCATACCAAATACCTAGTTATTAGATTTATTATTATGTTTTATTAAAAAAAAGAACAATCACAAATATAGCATTGAAAACAGTCGAACTTGAATATATTCACCGAAAGGGTACAAAAATGTGTTATGTACACTCGGAACAGATATGAGTTATTGCAAATAGGGGAGATTAAAATGTGTATATGCACTTTTTAGTAAAATGTTTTAGATTATCTGTAGTTTGCAGAAAAAAAATGTTGTTCTGTGAACCATTTAATTTAAAGGCTGTGGTGACCATGTGTAAAAATGCTGTAAATTTGTACGTTTCTGTATAGAGGAAGCATGCTATTTCCAAACTTTGTGTTGTTTCTGCTGCAAGCATGCGTGCTTTTAAAAAGTGTGCGACGTGTCTGCAATAAATTATAAAATTGGTCATCAGAATATTTTCTCATTAAAAGTTGCCTAAATGAAAACTACGGCGTTGTGCTCTGTGAATAACTATATGATATTGTTATTTTTTTACAAAATTTTTATGGAACAGACTGAGTCTCTCTGTCCCTCACTCACACTTATTAAGAATTTACTTGGACTGGAAGTATGATTCTTTTTTTTTTACAAATAATATTTCATTTATTTTTCTGTTACATGACTGAGTACTAGAACATTTAACATTTTCATTGCGTGTCACATTTAATATCTCCCTTTTTTCCTCTCGATTTTACTACGGAATTTATTTTTAGTGGCCTGCGTTTTGCACGAGTTTGTCAAATTCTAGGATTTATGTATGAGGATCAGCAACTGTCTATAAAGCAAAGCACATTTTCTGATACACAGAAAACGAAATTTAAACAAATCGAAAAGTACCGGTGGGTCCTTTTGCTTCTTCTTTCCAAAACAAAGTGCCATTGCTTAAATTCACGAAATCCTCAGAAGTTTGGTGAGCGACTCAATTGTTATGATGGCGACGATCGCGGGAGGAATGCGGGTGTGAAGTGTCACAGAGCCGGGGCGCTGGACCGGGGTCCCACACGACCCAAAACCGCAGAAAGACGTGGAAATAAATAAATGAAGCGCTCGATTAAAATGCATGAAGTTACTGCGCCGGAGTCACAGTGCGGACAACCGCGCTCATTCATCACCCGGCGTCGGCGCTCCGCTTCAGCAAGGCATTCGCTGAAACGCCGGGGCGCCGAGCGCGACCCGAAACGTAAACCCGCGGCGGGGACCCCGGCACACTTTGACTGCTTAAAAATTGGCAGGAGTCGGATGCCTTCAAATACAAACATAAAAACTGAACCCGTCTACGTTCGGCAAAAGTCACCGAGGCCAAGTGACGTATTGTCTGCGATTATATAATAAATGTTTACTTGTTCGCCGTCATCCGCCCACACGGAGACACAAAAAACGCGTTTTTTTCCCCTCTAAAGCAGGCTGTGCAGCGCAGCCTTGGGCGAAAAGTTTGCTGCGTTCACATTCATATAGAAGAAGAAGAAGAAGAAGAAGAAGAAGAAGAAGAAGAAGAAGAAAGTCCTTACAAATGTTTGAGCGTTCAGCCAAAATCAGATTCATTTGTACTTCGTGTCAGGGAAAAAAGGACAGAAAAAGGCTCCGCTGCTTCGCCGGGGACGCGAGCAACGACGCGCGCGTTTAGTTGCGTGGCGGCTGTCCTCGAAGAAGGCCGCGAGTTATGAAATATGCGTGGGCCACGCACGCGGACCGCGAGGCCCCCTCAAAGCCTCCACCGCAGAGAGCAAGTGTCCGTCGTGGAGTATTAAACAAATATATTAGAATTCCGTCACTTTATGCAATTGAGTGGATCAAATAAAGGGTCTGCGGCTACTTCATTCACCCTCATTCACTTGAATAGAAAACGCAAAGAATGGCAAACTTAGACTGGGCCACCGATGTAGATTTTTGCCTTTTTTCTGAGAGACAAAAAGACTGATTTTCACAAACACATTGCTGACTGGGGGACTAGGAAACCAGTTCTGAGAGCCCTTTGGAATTTAAATTCTGCACCCCCCCGCGTTCCCCCTGTCGAGTCTGTTTGCACAACAGTGCCGTGCGTTTTCACTAAAACACTGTATCTGTGTCGTTAAGGCTTCTGTTTGTGGCCGAGCTGTTGAGTTCACCAAACCAAACACATTTTAGCTGCATCCAGTCTTGCTTTCACTCTGGCCTATTTGCATTTTTAGTATTTTTTTATGAAACCTTTACCATTCATGCTTCCCTGGTACATTTTTTATTATTATTACTGTGAAACTGGGCAAAGTGCACTATCAGTCCACTTTTGGTCTGAATTCTGCTTCTGTCTGCAAATTTTAACTGACACGGGCAGGCGTCACTTTCCTTAGTTCCAAAGTTCGTAAAGTCAGGGTGTCACTTGTGTGCCGTGTTACTGACGTTGTATTATTTTATAGTGATTCCTTGTTCGGATTTGTTAAAAATGTGCCCTTAGGAGTAATAAATTAATGCACAGACTTGCTGCCATGTAGTCTGTGCACATGAACATAGCATTTATGAGCATCACAGATGTTTTTTTTAGCTCTAAAGGTATTCAAACATGCACAGGCCTACTATTATTATAATAAATGTTATTATCATTATTCAAAGCATGTTCTATAATCCAAATGGCAGACACACTTTCTTTTCAAATTCAGAACATAAATGTTATAAGAAACTTGCTCGAGAAAGGGCCGACGGCTGCTTTTTGCGAGTTTGCACACTTATACTTTCACCTTAAGACTGGTATTAACTATTGAACAAGCTTGGTTGCTGGAGGATTTGCAATATATCTAAGCATCTGTTTTGTTATTTGTGAGTTTGCTCATTAACTGTCAAAAATACACAGCGTTCACCTATTAGATTCTCTAACCCTTCTTAGCAAAAAAAAAGAGATATATAAAAATTATATAAAAACTTTCAAATGTCGTTTAGATTAACGTTTCTTGGGGAATTAAAGTTTGTGTCTCCTGATAGAATTTGACCTTATGGTATATTCTTTGTGGTATTTAGTCATTTGGGCATTCCAAAATACCTTTCCCACATACATTTTTGGTGTGCAAGCCAGGTCTTGCTAACCATGCTAATTAATTGTGGTTTGTACCTGCAACATGGAGGTACATTACTGAGTACCGGCTGAAACGTGCCCTGTAATTTTAGGCAACAATTTTTTTAATTAATATTCTATGAACAGAATTTTTCACCTGAAACCCTTTAGTATTACAGAACCCCACAGGGCTGCCCAGTTTGCGAGCACTTTTTAACCCTTTTAACTACGCACTTTTGTGTCATCTGAAAAACTGAAGTTCTGACAGCGTGTATAATTTAATTGCATAAATGCCTGCAAGTTATGAGATAAATTCTATTTTTCACAGTGTTGTTTTCTTCCCAGATGCTTTTCATAGCTTATGCAGCACATTACAGGGTTTAATTGGTGCTTCCTTCATTTAACTGTGGCCGATCTAAAAGATAATTTAGACCGAGGCCTCATGCTTGTGTGCGCTGCCCGGCATTATCTCATTATCGTGTAAAATAATAAGATATGCACAGTGACTGTAGCATCTATTTATTGTTTGCCTACTCATCCAGAAATCATAATACTTTCTCAGGGGCAGGGATTTCTAATAAAATACAAACCTATATATCAAACCTTTAACTTGCAGCTATCATTGTGTGCTATAACACAGATGGAGCGGCTTTCACGTTTGTTTTGCACGTCAGTTTATTAGATTTAGCTGCGTGGCGGATCTGAGGAGCTATGTTTAAAAATGAGGATTACAGCAAGTTTCTGGTAAAAGTCAGTACTGGTCCAACAACAATTTTATTTTCTCCTTATGATTTTGGATGTGTTTGCATGGAATGAACATAATTTTAAATAACATAGTTGGATTGACTTCATGCCAGAGAGAAAACAATTTTTCTTTTTTGCAGTTGATAAATAAACAAATGCATCGAGTGCTTATCACTAAAATGTATAAAAGATGATATTTTGGTTCTTCCTCATTCAGTAATAAACCACTGTATTCATTCAAATAAATTTATTTGAGTGTTGTGCCAGAAAGAGAGATCTACTGTCATTTTTCCAACACTCGTCTGCAGATCTGTAGATAGTGTTGGCTTATCTGTTTGTTTCTTTTGCTGTATGCAAGTGTCTCAATTTTATTAAGTGCACTTGAAGATGCCATGAACAGCCACCATGGCTGATGTTAAGGGAAGCTTAACAAGGTAAGCGGGTCTTCTTGGAGGCAGTGGCTGTTGGAGATGTGTGCAGAAGGTCTTGGAGCACATCATGAAGTGGTCTCACCTCATGTACAGCTCATAACATTATAAATTATAATTAGAAATTATAAATGGAATTATTACATTATAAAATATCATTTGTCATCTGTCAGACTTAGTTGCAGATTGCACGCCATCGCATATCTGTGCGGCTTTTGAGGATACCGCACTCATCCTACCTTGTGTGAAGATCTTAAAATAATGTCAATAGTATCAATAATATAAAATGTTGAACATAAAACAGTACCACACTTTTACCTGGGTCTATTCCATCTAGCGCAACCACAGATCCCTTGGAGGAACTCTTCCACCTTTGGCCAGTGCTACATTCCGGTGTTACCTGAAGCTATTGGGCCATGCAGGTGCTTTATTAAGAGCAGGCAGCCACTTAAGAGTCAAATGATTCCAAAAAAACATGTGGTCTCCACTTCGGCAGCGCAGTGACTGCGGCGTTTGACGGCGTTTCCACGCTTTGGTGCCTTCGTAATAGTTAAACTCTTTCAAATACTCATAAACGCAGATTTAAAGAGGCCGCGAGGCTTGCTGAAGTTTCGTGGCCGATGGCGAGGGTGACGGTAATCTGCCCGTTGGCTGTGTGTCTTTAAAATAAACTTTCTGACTCAGTAGAATACACTAATGCGGAGGTACAGTATAACCCGCATTCTGTAATCAAAGGCATTAAACCGGTGTCCTTGCGCCATCAGCTTATATGATCCATTCAGACCAAGATGAAGGTTAACTGAGGCAGGGAGTGAAATATAGGCCATCTTGTGCAAAACCACAATGTTGCAGCTTAATTAAAAGAATTCATTAAAGTGGTAGCCCATCCAAGATAATTAGGGTATATAATTTATCTTTTGCTTAATACATAGGGGCAGTGGCCTGAATAATAAACTCAACTTAACCTCAAGTAGGGAGAGATGGACTGCAAAGGAACTTGTTATTTATAATGTGTTTATAGTGGAACTGGTGTCAGAAGGGTAGAAATCATTTAGTTTTTGGCTTTTAGTAAACAGAATAGGGTTTGTGGGTATTTCTGCTTGCGCACTTGTTTGTGATATTTATGCCGTCGGCGTCTGCAGGACAAGCTGAGGGAAAATGTCGGCGAATGTCCGTTCGTAAAGGAATTTATGTGTTGAGTAGCTGCGAGCTGAGTGAGAAGTTTGTCCTGTAAAAACATTAAAAAATTTTAAAATAAATAGTAAACCTAAGCAAACAAATGATCCATCTCTGTAAATGAAACTGGGAACTCAAATACATTTATTTAAATAGGTATCCATTTTGGGCTGGGTTGTAAACCTCAGGTCATGCCACCTACTGAATATCTGTTATCTACAGTGATTGTGTTATGGATGCAATGGTGATGTCATTGGAAAAACACACATCAGTGGGCATTTATTACACATTCAGTGTATTTATTTGTCAGGTCTGTTCCCCAACCCTATGTCTCCATGTTGAATGAAATCACAGACACACACAGTTCTGAGTCAGCAACATCTGTGATACTACGATGCGGTCAATATGTAAAGCCCCCAAAACGTATGCATAGCCGGCAAAACGTGAATCAAGACTGCTTAGTTTGTGTGGTAGTGTGAGACAGATAAATTTCTATAGTTTACAAGCAACTTATGGATATATTTGAATGTATCTGGGATGTTATGGATATATTTTAAAAATTTGCTGCCTATAGTAAAACAGAAAAAAAGCAAATCTGGAGCAGCAGCTTCTGATGTATAAAGGAAAATGGTTGATTCTGCATGATCTGCAGGATGGATGGAAAATTGGATTTTAATTTTAATCTTTAATTGGGTTTTATGCTGACATATAGTTGTTTCCTTTTTGGCTTGGCTGTTATTCTGCAGCTGTGGTGGCAGTTATCCAAAGGCTCTTGATGCCGTTGTTTACTGTGGTCTGTACTAAAGTGCATTCCTCTCCATGTATAACGTGGACTTATGGGTTCATCCATTCTTTATTTACATTAAAATGAATTTGCCAGCAGGTAGAGTAATGTTTAAGGACACAGACTTATCGTCCGCAAGTTCCTGCTTTAAATCCCGTAAAGGACACTGGTGTTGTACTTTCAAGTGTTTACTCAAAATGAATTGCTACAGTAAGATATTCAGATGTACAAAGGCATGAGACAGGATTCCACTTTATACAAAAGTGTCAGCTAAGTAAAAAAAATAGTTAAAAAAATTCCACGTTGGGTGAAAGCACAAGACAAGGAGATCTTTACTTTAAAGAAGATGTCAATATCGATGCTGCAAGCTAGCTGAGTTGTTTATTTAGGAATATATTATTAAAACGATATCCTGTTTTCTAAATAAATAATATATTTATTTTTGTAATACGTTCGGTCTGCGCAGCCGCACCTTCCTCCGTAAATAAATAACGGCTATAATTCACTGTAAAAATCAACAGCTCCTCGCAGACTCTCATCAATTTCCAGGAGCTTTAATGAGGAAATGCGCTGAGGCAGATATTTCGTCCATCTTTATTACAATGCACTTCCTACAGGACAAATCAAGACGGAGGACACCGCAATGACAGTCCGCTGCCAACTACTGCGTTGTCTTCTGCGCTTTGAAGCAGACTTCGGCACCGGGGGCTCTTGGCAGCCAGGGACTTTTGCTGCAGGTTTATAAGTTATGTTGCATTCTTTTGATCAAATTGTGTCTTTTATTGTGAAGCATTGTGAGATTCTTATACCGGTGTCCTACGGATTTAATAACTGTAAGGAGAGCGATTCTAATCCAATGATAGCCCATTATTCATTGATGTTTGATGTTTAGGTGATGTCCTTAAGAAGCCACAGGCCTTAATGAGCTTGACTAAGACTTATCTGTGCTGGAAAGCATCAGGTGATAAGCGGAGGGAGCAGCGGAGGAACTTAACATCGGCCAGCCAAACACCCATGTGTGCATGAAATTAGAGTGTCAACATTTGATTCATGCTACCAGGCTGTGACTGTGAAACAAATTATGTCAATGGGTGGCAATTGCAATATTAGCCTAAGCAGATAACTCCTAATTGGACGGTCATAGTCCGCTTGCCTTTATCCTGCAACTCTTTAATGTCAGTCCCATTAGAAACTGTGATGGTCAACTTCCAAACAGTCACACAGAAGAACCGCAGCAGAGGCACCTTTTGTTGTGTCACGTGGCGCTCCGTACGCAGCCTTACGAGCGGCCTCGAAGAAGCAAAATGTAAATCAGGATGTTTAGCGCCACAGCTCCGCTCAGGATGTAGACATCACCTCCCAGGGCTAAAAAAAAAAAAAAAAAAAGAAAGTGGGGCTGTGCACCTTTACTTAAACAAAAAGGATATTTTAAATGAACTGAAACACGGCATAAAGCAGTTGCGTTCGGAATTCGGGGGGGCGGGGGTTTCAGAACACAGGACGTAGTCAGAATGTATTTTTGAATTGCGCGTAGAGCGTCAAACCTACGTTCCGGCCACTCTGTGTGTAAAAAGTGCGTGCAAAATATCGCACATGTACACATGCAGACATTTTGCGCAAATAAATTTCTGACTGCCAAATCTCTTCTGAAAATTAGCATATGTACGTATACTCTGTGTAATTCAAATTTGTCACGCAGAGAGACTGCAAGCTCACTCTTGATATTGGAATTCATACCTGTGGTTAAAGCTTAAAAGCAGCTAATGACCCAAAAATAAATGAATAAATGAATAAATTAAAGATAGATAGATAGATAGATGATAGATAGATAGATAGATAGATAGATCTTTTGTTGATGATCATAATAATAATAATAATAATAATAATACATCAAATATGCAGCTCCCCAAAGTACTACATAACATATCTGTAAAGATGACAACATATAGAATTCTATACAAAATCATTTTTGCAGTCATACTCAGCAAATATGCAACTGCTTTGCAAAGCTTGTTTTGTTGAAGCATAAATAAAGAGTGTTTTTCTGCAGGCTCTATGGTAACAGCAGTTACCGTCTGGTCAACCAGAGGGGATTACTCGGTTAACACTTCCACAAAGTCAAGACAATTGAGTGCAATCAATGCATATAGGGCCTTTCAGTGCGTTGCTAAGTTACAAGCACTATCAATGTAAAAATGTCAGATTCTGGCTGTATGCTTGACCCAAATGTGGAGAAGCATACGGCTTGATTCCCTCCTTTCGCTTCTAGGTTTGTTTTTAACCTCCATTATGAAATGCAAGCACTGCTTTTTGCTTTACCGGTGAGTGTACGATGTGCTGAAAAGTGGTGAAATACTGCGAGCAAATTTTTTCTCAGGTGATATTTAAATTGTTTGTTAGAATACACAGCATGGATACAAGAATATGCTGAAATTAATAACATATTGTGTGGTGTTTAAAGTATTGGGAATACTTTGCTGTTCTTGCATGCGCGTGTGCGTGCGTGCGGGGGTTGTGTGACTAGGCCGATGTTATACAATAGCGAACCGTTTCGAGCAGGCAGAGAAGCCGGCACAGCGGGGCGCTTGCCCACTTGTCATACACCAGAGAGCTTCAAGTTCAGATCCCTTGCTGGCTGCACAGCGTCTCGTCACGGAGAAGAGGAAGACAGATCATGGAGTCTAGACAGAGAGAGAGAGAGAGAGAGAGAGAGAGAGAGAGCGAGAGTAGCTGAAACCAATACAAGGCACAGCATTTCAAAAAGATCCTTTCCAGATCTGCATTTTGATAGACATCACGATTGGTGTTATGTTAAAAAATAAAGAATACTTAAAACATTTGCACTTAATTATTTTACATAAGCTTTTGCAGAGCTTTTCTCCATAGCAACTCAGGGAACAAAGGTGTATTTCACGAACAGATGGAGAGATACACTCTCGCTCTCAAAGAACAGTGAATTGAAACATTCGGCATCATAAATGCAGATGGAAAAATATCTGTCTTTTCTTCTGATCTACAATTACTGTTTAAGCACATTTTCAAACATGGTGGCATCTTTTTTCCCCATGTTGGATAATGCGTGTTTTTCAAAAGAAGTGTGATCTTGTACTCCGTTTCACATGAATATCAATTTTTTGTCCCGCAAATCTCGCTTGGGTGTGTTAAATTTAACAATAATATGGTTGATTAAAATAAAAAGTTTGTGCCAACACAGCAGGAGCTGGGGAAGGAGGGCCATTTGTTATTTGGGAACGGGATGTGTATTGTCACAAGAAAGTGATAATGGAAGCCATTAGTCAAGCAAGATGAGCGTGGAAAAGCCCTGTCCCGTCACTTTCACCTCGAGCTCTGGGAAACCGCTGTACGAGTCGAAGTCACCATCAGCTGCCAGCTCTGGGCTGCCAGCAGAAAGCATCTTCTTGACGTAACTCTCTGGCACAAGACCGCAAGCTTCACACTGAAATGTGCAAAGTCTGAACTGTGGCAGTGGATTAAATGTTGCTTCAAATGTGCAGGTTTTCCTGAGCCAGCAGTCTGATGCCACAAAACTATTTGCAAATATGCATTTTTAGGACGTATAATTACAGATCTGTAGCATCCATGTTTAAGAGCGACTGAGTTGTGTTTTTTGCTTTTTTTGGCACAAAGTGAGATCATGCAACACTTCTGCTTGTGCATAGACCCAAGAGTTTGGGTGCAATAAAGTTCAAAGCTGACTTCTCCCAAGAGAGGGCAGCTTGGCCCTCATTTCTTCTGCCTGAACAAGTGCTGACAGGGCCTGGGGTGTGTAGTAACATCTAACATTGATCATCCTTGAGGCTCCAGTACTGTCAGCCCAGCTTCAGACTGGGGTGGGGTGTTGAAGCAAACTCTCCAGTCCAGAACTTGTCTTTACCTCAGACTGGAGACACATTAGTTTATTTGTGCATGCTGCTGAAGTTTAGTCTTGCTTTTGAAGATACAAGGCTTCTCAGAACACTGATGTTTAAACAGGTCAGAGGCCTGCACGTTTAGCTGCGAGGCTGCTTCCTGCTGCACAGCTCCAGCATGCTTGCGCAGGGTTGTAGGTACGCCTGCCTGGTGACTCGAGACACTTTTCAATTTGCTGCTTAGCCCCCTTCTCCTGTGGTGATGTTTGCTCTGTGGCGTGGCCTGGCGTTACACCAAAGTCATTTTTACATTACATAAAAGTCAAACTTTATTTTAGATCTAGCAAAAAATGGGTGGGTCAAATCTAAAACGTCCTCCTTTGACTATCAAAAATATAGCAGCAGCAGTCATTATTATGTCGTAATAACAGGAAAGCTAAGACTTTAAAGTATAAATGATATTCACACAATACAATAATAATATACAGTTATATTGTATATTAGCAGTTGTTTTTAGTGAATGCATTTTGCAGTGGTTAGGTGATAAAGGTGAGTGAATGTCTGTCTTAACATTAAAATAAGTAAAACAGCACCATCAATTCATGCCAGAATTTTTTTGTCGCTTGTGTGAAAATAAAATGTACCTTTAGGAAAAAAGAATGAATGTAGAAGACGAAGCTCCAGATGAAGCTGGGTAGTTGTGAACGTGTCCGCCACGGAAGCTAAACCAAAGCCGAAGCTTCTCTAATTTCTAATACAAACACTTCTGTTTAATAAAGGCATTGAAGCAAAGATGACGCTAAGGTGTTTTGGCTTCAACGGACTCCAGCTACTATTTGCTGTTCTCAAAATGTGTTGGGATAATAACAGGCTCTGTAGATTTTAGTACCCACTATTTCCCCTGCAACCACGGAGCAACAAATTAATTTATCACCTGTCGGAGTCCTCTTTCTCTCTCAGTATAGTCATAAACTAACACTTGTGGAGCACTTCAAAGGTAGTTCGGGAACCAGAGGTGGCAAAAGACACCATATTGCTATGAGCAAGATCAACAGATAGATGAGATGTTTCTGATGAGCTGATTTATAGGAAGTGTGGACAAAGCCCAGTAGGCCTGCAGTTGTACCCCCACCCCCATTGCCACCCCCCAGCTGTGTAGGTATGATCCTCTGGAGTGGCAGCCCCCCGGACAGCTCTGGGTCAGTCCGCTTGCAGCTGCCGTTCCTGCGATGCAGCTTCAGTAGGAAGCTGGCAGGAAGAAAGTAACGCAGCCCAGCTCCCATCTCCTGGCTCATTTGAGACCGGATGTCATAGCGAAATTGTTTCAAAGGCAGGCGCTGCCTCCCCTTCCTAAACAGTCACTGAGAGTCAGTAGGCCTTATATGGTACTTTAATAATACTTTAGGGAATGTGATCTAATGGTTTGGGGCAACAAACAGTTTGGCATTAAAATTTAACAGTTTAGTGGAAGTAAAAAAAAAATGTCTGCGTGTAGACAGCCTTTGTGTCATAGAGATTGATCAATTATTTTGTACATTGTCAACGATTCTTGCTTCATTGTGCTATTAATGCAAAGAGTGTCTTTGATCTGATCTTATGTTTGTTGTGAGGAGTGTAAAAGTCCTTGCCAGCAGCACGATTCAATCTTTTGTTATTGTGCTAATCTCATGTATTTAAATCGCACTTTGTTCTTTTGTCTCTTTGTCGGCTCCCCCAATATGAGGCTAATTAGCAGTCACTGGTGTACTGGTGTAGTAGAGTTCAGCTCCTTTGTTTTAATCTAATATTGTCCTTGTGTTTGTGCTTTAAAATATAAATACTTTTTTGTGCTCGATTGGGAAAAACCGATCTATTAAATAAATAGATTTTTATTGTCTGCGATGGACTGGCATCCCATCCGGGGAAAGTTTTGTGGCCTAGAGCCCTCCGCCTCTGGATGGGCTCTGGCCTGCTGCGACCCAGCTCTGAATAAGCAGTTTACAAAAATGGATTGGTGGATGGATGGATGGATGGAATTTGATTGTGTGTGACAAAAACAGTTTAAATGCCTGGTTTTACCTCAAGCTTTCTTATTACTATCACAAGGGACTTTCTAATATCATCTTAGTAGCCTATTATATTGCAATAATACTTACAGTATATAAGGTATTTAATATAAAAATTACCTTCTTTCTGCTGAAAGAAATTATACTGAAATTGTTGCATAAAATTACATGGTTGTGACACAGATCCATCTTTTCTCTGAGAAATATGCTTTTGGGTTGGGGCAGTATTCTGTTTCCTTTTTCCCCAGACAGTCAGATTATATATTCTTAGACTTCTGTTTAAAGAGTTCCTGCATTCAGCCATAAAATATCAAAAATAAATCCTAAATTGGAATTCAAAATAATTAGCACAAGAGTAATGAAAAAAATGACGGTGAAAAAAAATTGTTGGAGGAAATGCGGTACGGGTGGTGAAAACACATAGACACAGAAAAAGACACAAACACACAAACACAAACGCGCAGCTTCTTCTGCGTTAACGGTTTCCCTCCAAACTTTCTGCGGCCCCTTTATCCACAGCTCTCACATTGTATGTTCGATTTTGGGATTCCCGGGTGGCCTAATTTATGTTAAGTCATATATCTCCCCCATGGCTGTTTTGAATTTTGCGAATTTAGACCCGCACGCCAGGTTAGCGCTAGCACCACAGTCCCATGTGTAATTAGTCTCTATGGAGAGCACATCAGACTGAAACCATCTGCAGGTCCATGGGGTGATCTCGGAAGAAAAGAAACTT
Organism: Heterotis niloticus; assembly: GCA_018136845.1. NCBI lineage: Eukaryota > Metazoa > Chordata > Actinopteri > Osteoglossiformes > Osteoglossidae > Heterotis > Heterotis niloticus. Next base: position 16,141,924 of record CM030904.1, on the reverse strand, counting down.
CTGGGGGTTCCGCTGCGGTCCAATTTCTCATGCGAAGCAAGTAATTAATACAAATGTCAGGAAGCTGATCGCTCCCCGGCTCAGTACCGTGCGGCACACAGCTGCCAATTCCACGGAGGCCATTGTTTGTCCTATGCCCCGGAGTGTTCGTACAGAACCCCAGAAACGTGTTTTCCCGAACGGCGCCGCGTGCGGATTTCGGAAAGATCCGACCGGGGCCGTCGTCGGACTCTTCTCGGCTTTGGACCGGGCAGGTGGACGGGCGCGCGGGGCGGCTCGCGCTCTCGAGATGGGTCCGCCTCATTATCCGCGAGCATCGCGGCCCGCCGTGTCACCGGATGCTGTCGCCGTGCACGCCGGCCACGCCGCACCTTGAGCTATAATTAATCATATTACTTGCAAGGTTGTGTGTTAGTTAATTGCTGTGTTTGAGGGGGGCAGCATCACGCCGAGATGTTTGTGCTCCAGCAGAAAGGGGTTAGCAATTAGAAAGCCCACTAAATATAGCTGAGATTCGCGCGGAGATTCCTCTTCGACATAATGATGCTCGGCACGGTGCGCGCCGTGTCCTAACTGGGAGGTAACGTAGGCGATCCGAGTAAATTAATGAACGCATAGAATGATGAAACCAGATGAAAGAAACCGCTTATAGTAGTCAATAAGTCATGCAGGAATTTAAACTTTGCGACGGTGGCCCAAAATGAGCGAGTGGCTGAAACGCGCGAAACAATCATTTTTAAGGAGCGCGGCGGTTCGGCTTGGCAAATTCCTAGCCGCGTTAATGAAAAATTCAGAGCGTTCAAACGCGGAACGACGTCCGGCGTTCGCTTGTGGAAAAAAAAAAAAAGTTGAAAATCTCGCTTCGAGCGCCGTCTGAAATTTGGAGAGGTCTTCCGAGAGCGGCGCCGTAGAGGGAAGCCGAACGCGCGTCGGGCCGGGCCGGGATTTTCGGTGGCTTTCTTTTCCTCTGTTCGGAGGCCGGGTTGCGCGCGAGGGGGAAGTTGCGCCGTCCTTCTCGCAGGTGCGCCGCCTCCGTGATGGAGAGGCCTGCGATGGTGGTGGTGGGGAGGTCAGCCTGCTGGAAGCTGCTAGAAGGGAGGAGCAGGCATGTGAAGAAAAACAAAAAAAACCACACTAATTCGGTGGCAATAAAAGTGCTCCCTTTCCAAAGTGCACTGGGCAACAATACCTCGCCGAGCTGCTACCCATGGCTAATTGTCATACAACCGAAGGAGGAAGCTGCTGCTGTGCTTACAGCCAGCCTCTGACAAGTGTAAATAAGCATCTAAATAACAAACATAGGAACGGAAGGTCCACATGTCAAAGTGAACTTCACAGAGACCAGCTGAACCCGGCAGCCTGGCACCACAACGGCACATCAATAGGGGCGCCCAATGGATTGCTAATTCCCTTTCTTTGGCTTCATTAGATGGCACGACGGCTAACAAATGAATCGTGAGGGCAATAGGAGAGAGGCACTGGCTGTTGTCTTGTTATATAGGTCAGGCAAAAGCAAACAAAATCACCTCTAGCTGAACAGAATGATTAATTCAAACCCTGGCAACAGATCTGGATGATAGCAGACTGCGTCTTGGTAATGTGCCACTGAAAAACAACTCCAACGACAGGAGCTCCAAGGAGAGTCCTTGGGCAAAAGTGGGAGAAAAATCTGCATCTCTTAGAAGACACATTTAGCAGCACCATTCGTACAGGGTTTCATCTTTTATTGCCGTTGCTTGCTAATAACGTAAAAAACGCGCGCGCGCAAGGAAGTGCGTCGCCATACGGGTCTGCGGTGTCTGCGCAGAAACATATCGAAACGTGTAAGGTGTGCTCTCTGCACGGCCTTGCGTAGCGGCTGACGTCGGAGTCGCGAATAAAGATGCTCCGTTCATCCGTGCAACGCTCAGTCTGTAGTAACAAACGGACGTGCTTTTCTGCAAGCGTTTGCGGTTCCGCTTGGCGCTTTTCATAGTGGAAAACTGGTGTTTTTACCTTGTTTCTGACTGCAGTTTGAGTGTAAATTGCGATGTCGGTCACAGCCTTTCCAGCAAGGGGGAGGAATTATAAACGATTCCATCATGAGCTCTTTGATGTTTGTGAATTTCAGGAATGGTGAGTTTTTTGGTATGCGTTGAGGGACCATTTGGTTCGGTAGCTGCCCCAGAGGTAAAGGGATAAAGCAGCGCTGGAGACCCAGGGCACATTGCGTGGGACGGTGTGTCAGTCTTCTTCATCTCCACGATTGCTTAATGAGTGCTTGAGGGAAGCCCGTCCATCGGTTCGCAAATGTTTGTCCGCAGGTTTTATATACTTTCTCTAATGACTTTATTTCCTTTATTTCCTTCGTTCGCGGCCAACAGTGCGGTCACGTTCCTCTTTATTAATCTCCTCTGATGATACTGACAGCGTTTTCCACGAACGGCAGCAGCTGCTTTCTTTTCGTATCGAGTTTGAATGCAAAAATCTATTTAAAGAGAAAAGTTCTTTCGTTTGTGGGGATTCTAGAAATGACCACAGGAAACGTTTCCGTCGGCGTTCGGTGCGCTCCTCTCCTCGTGACACTGAGAACTCTCATTTGCCAGCGGTGGGATTGTCTGCGCTTTGACATAAGGCCTTTAAATACGCGGGGCAGCGCTCCGCTGGTTCTCACACCTTGTTATGGAGAGGCGGCCGTCTGCGGGGCTGTAAACGTTTGCCTGGGTGACCACAAATCACAGCTGAAAACAGGCATGCATCTTCAAAGCGCTGGGCTGCTTTAAGTGATTTACGACCCCCGCTGTGAACAAGTTAGACATGGCCAGTGTCCCTGCACCTGGGCCATTATCAAGCAACAAGGATGATCTCTCTCAAGAAGCAAAAGACATTCAAATGTACAAGTAGAAGATTAGGCTGATTCAATCTTCTTTCCCTGGAAAAAAAAGAAAGAGAAAACCCTTAGACTTCAAAAAGCCCCCTCTCTCCCGCTCTCTCCCTTCTTCTGTTTCTTGAAAGAGTGAAAGCGAAAGGAGATAAAACCAGAGCCTTGTGTATTCAAAGTACTAATTCAGAACTTATTCCACTAATGCACTCATGAAACACTTTTAATTGTCTGAGCTCGGATTCAAAAGACTTGTTTGCAGCTTTTAATTGCGGGCCGGCTTTAACAAATAACTGAAATGCATGACTTGTGGATTTTATTTTAAGAGTCCTGTGCTGTTTCGCCGGAATATGACTTTATAGCCTGTTCGGGATCACGACATGTGTAGATGTCATACGTACCGAAGGTGCGAAATGATAGATAAAACAATTCATTTTCTGAGTGCAGAATTGTTTTATAAATGTTATGAATGTTTTGAAATGTATAAATTGACTGGTTCTTGCATACTGGTTTGAAAAAGGATATATAAGCGAGAAAAAAAAAGGCACACTCTTTGCAAAGCATTTCAAAATGCTCCTTGAATTGCTTGCGTTTTGTTTTTCGGACTTCATTTAGCCACAGCTATAATATTTCCCAGATCCGGGCAGGCGGATGATGTGCTGTGATTGTCTGTAGGTTAAAAATGGATAGCAGCAGTTTCCTGTCTTTAAATTTATGCTTAAAAAAGCAGCATTCTGTTTGCAAAGCATTTCAAAATGCGGGGAAAGAAAAACGTGCATTGTGATGCTAGCAGGCAGCGAGTGGCGTGAGGAGACACTCAGCGCTGCTCCCCTGTACGGCTTTTTCCCCAATTTAAACGGCTATAGGTTAAGACAAGTGTCAGTACTAAAGCAGCACTCTGTATGTTCTGTCAGTATGAGCAGAAGGCCTCCTTCTGGATCTTTCTTTAAAAAAAAAAAAAAAAAAAAAAAAAAGACAAAAACTTGAGACTTTGTTGCAGATCCCACTGCAGAAAGAGCTTTATAAACCACTGCAGTTGTTTAAATTATAATGTGCTGCCAACATTTGGTTTGCTTACTTCTGTGATATTTGCGAGCAATGTATTAACATGAAACCAAAAGAAATGTGCAATTTTCAGAGGAGGATTTTTTTTATATATATAAGTCTTTTTTGAGTCCTTTAAAATCTACTAAAATTTAAATTCCTCCTGGCGTTTCATCTGTCACTGCTTGCAGTCACAGCTTAAATAAAGGTAGTGTAGCGTGAATATAATTCGCTGCTGTATAGTGGGCTATCGTGAATGTTCTGTCAGGGAAGCAGAGCCTCAATGAGAACTGCCCCAGATGCCTGGCGACTGCACAGTTACCCCACTGTGAAGGGACCACCCACTTAGGGGTGAGAGGGGATTTCAAGCCTGCATGCCTGTTCAATTCTTTGGCTTCCTCTTTGAGACTATTTGCAGTTGTACCCAATTGTGCCAACCATTTCACTCTAATACTAAGCCAGTACCGTCAACCTTAAAGAAAACAAACAAGCAAAAAATAAACTGCAAAAAAACACGATGCTGTGTGTGTGCTGAAGGGTTGCCAAATACTTTTAAAGCGATGCTGGTTGAGCAGAAAAATAAAAATCTTTCCCCTGGTACAACTGTTTTCAAACCAAAAAATATTGCATTTTAATATTTCCTGTGATTTTTTTGTGAACATCTGTTGTGTGAATATTAAGTGAAAACCTGTGCAGGATGTGATCCACTTCAAAGTTATTGTGTGAACAGTTGGAGTAGCAGAATAAGAGATTATTTTAATAGTACATCAAAAATATCGGACAGTATCCATAAGCTCCCTGGTGTGGTTTAGCTTGCAATCTGACAGTCTGTTCTTAAGAAAAGTAGGGTAAAAAAACAAAAGTCTTCTGCTCTGGACTGGACATCTCTTGGTTTCACAGTGAGGACGTGTCGTGTTGGATTCCCCGCCTCAATACCCCACCTGACATGTCAATTTCGTCTCCGGCTGCAGACCTCACTTTCACGCTCGTTTTTAGCCATTTTTCCCACCAAGGCCAAGCCCAAGCCCTGCCAGCGGGCCAACACGATACGAAAACGTCAACTATGAAGTCCCCCCTCAAGTAAAATACAAACACCCATTTCCACATGCACTGTGGAGGGTCAAGGCCTAAACAAAAGTAGGAATGCACTGGGGGTGAATATTGTTCAGCAATGACACAGAAGTAATTTGGGTCCAACTGTGGGATTCCATCAGCTCTTTTGTCACCTCAAAATGTTTGACCCAGAGGTCCCTGGTACCCCTGTTGAAAATGGCAGAAGAGGCGAAGGGACAGTCCCAGAAACGAAAACATTTAATGCTTAATAGATGCCCACAAGAGGTTTGAACATAAATATTTAAGCACCCCCTCCCTGTCCAACCACCCCCTTGTGGCCATTATTTGGGGTTCTCAAAGGTTATTCAATACAATAGACAAGTAGAAGAGCAAATAAATGTCTCTGTACTAGCATATTATTTCCCGCTGATGTTCATATTTTGGTATTCTGACAGCTTCCAGTGTGTTTCGCTTTTCCACGTTTCTGTTACAATCGCGTTTCATCGTAAAGACATTCGAACCCGCTCCATTTGGGGGCATCTGCAGGAGATCCAGCATTATACACAAGCACCACAAATTCATACGCGGCGTCAATTTGTATCAGGTTATTTAGTGCTGTTTAGCACAACGTTATTTTATTTTATTTACATCGATTATAAAACATGCGAAACATTTCGCAGCCAATCATTTATTTGCAGATGTACCCACGTCTGTCCGTAGTATACGTTTTGTGGGTATGTTTTGGCACGTACAGAAGGGTCATGTTTGGAAACTAAACAAACACACAAGTTATTTGTGTTAAATCTTTAACTAATCTAGAGCGATCCTTTAAAAATATGTAAATGAATCCATTTGCACATGAATTGGGACTGCGGCCGCTTTGTGTAAATTATCCTCCAGTGCGCAACATATTGTCACAGAACAGCAGACTCAACATTTCTGTCCCCCATACAAATAAACACTGCCATAAAAGTATCCTGGAAACATGGGTGGGGGGGGGGGGTATCCAAAAAACAACTGCTGAAGTCGCAGAAGATTTGTTGCAAATCTCAGTTTCCATGCAGCATTTTCTATAAGAAGCTTCTGTTGTCGAGAAAAAGAAAATGTAAGCGCATATTTAAAGAACCCAGAGAAAATCCGATCTGTATGCGATAATAAAAGTTCCCTAACATTAAAGAAAAATATTGGTTATTACTGTGTGACCGTCGTGTTGTTGCTACACTGTGGTTGTTTTATTTTGTTGCTGCTGCCCATCTTGTTGTTCTCACCGTGCTGCTGACCTTTGGTTGCGGTTGACACCACCGATGCTGCAGAGTAACTTGAGGCTGAGGAGCAACTCTCCCTCTAGTGGCAGAAGACCTGGACCAGACTTCAGTCAGAGGTTCAAGAACCTCTCGCGGACACCTCAGTGGGCATCGAACGCTGGCGGCGACTCCCTGCCGAAGCCCTAGCGCACTGAGCGTTGGTGGGATTCACTGACTGTTTACTGGTGAATATCAATGACAACAAAAGATTTTTGGTGGGTTTTTAAGGGTCGCCTAAAGTAGATATTTCTGCAAACTGGTGACTACATCTTTTGTAACCGTGATTATATTTGCAAAAATAATATTGTCCCCCTATGTGCTTAATATCCACATTATGTATTAATATAGCTTGTGGCTTAACTGGGTTCTGGAATGCATATTAATTAGTTCTGGGCTAATATCCACAAACAGTAAAAAAAAATCTTTGCCGTACCACACGGACTGAATGTAACCATTTAAGCCACCAGTGTAAATTATGCACATTTTGTTGACAAAAGAGAATTTGTTTAGGCAGAAGTGGTTTTAAAAATTACACTTTGCTAGCATTTATGATAAACAAGTGTCCATATTCATAATTCAGACATCATCTTAGCCCAGTACCAGCATTTCCTTTGAGAAGATGGTGAATTGCTTTTCGACAATGGTGATATTACACTTAAACGCTTAAATTCGTGCTACCTGCCATTTATACCACTTGTCTGTGTTAAATGCTTAAAGCAGTCATCCTCCACGCAAACCTTATTTTTAAATGTGTCTAGGGACATTTTTCTTTTAAGAACGCATTGTTTTAAGTATTTGACATATGAAAGCTAGTTATGGGCAAGGAGCTGGGAGAGGAAGGGCATGCTGCGCTGCAGTGGTACTGTACCCGTGTTCAGCAGGACGTCACAGTGCCACCTTTCTCCTGCAGTTCACGGCCATAACATCAAATGATTTAAGAAAAATTCCCAATTTATTTAAATTTCAAGTTTACAAACAAACAATTCCCTGTACCATTGGCAGCTAGGATGCCTTTCAACGTACCTTCTTCTGTTGCTAACGCTGTCGTTCATTTCACTCTCGCAGTGCTCCCAAGCCACGAATAACCGAACATTCAACAAATATTATTCCATAATGTAACCTGAAATTATGAAAGTGTTTCTAAAGACTTTTCTTTTCTTTTCTCTTGTTTGTGCAGCTTTGCAGGTGTGTATTTCAACACCTGCAGGAGTAACACCAGTCAAACACTTGTATGGACCAGAGCGACTAGGATCATCGGTGACCTGTCTCATCCCAGCAACCATCTGTTCAACCTGCTGAAATCAGGCAAACGATTCAGAAGTATTATGGCCAAAACGGAGAGGCTTAGGAGGAGCTTCTATCCACAGGCCATAAGGCTTTTGAACCCATCACGATCCGCACAAACCACGGTCTACAATATCCTCTAACCGCTCCCCCTTTACTGTCACTGTTACTGTCACTCACGGTGCACCTTAAGGTTTTATTTTATTTATTTTATTTACTGTTTTATTTATTTATCCATCTATTTATTTATTTATTTACTTACTTATCTATTTGCTGTGTGTTCTTGTTTTCTTGGGTTTGGTTGTTTGTTTGTCTTACTCGTCTTAAATTTTTTGATATGCAACCACGCACAGTCTCCTGTCGAATCAAAGCACATTTCACTACATGGTATACTCAGTAACCATGTAAGTGACGAATAAACTCTTTTGATTTTTGTACGATTTATTCTGTGCTGTCTTTAGCAATTGACAATGAAGGCGGGCGCTAACAAAGGAGACCAAGCAACCTCCTTTCCCAATGTTGTTGCCGTTGTTGCTGTGCAATAAACCTATATTTAGCTATCGTGTAATTCAGATGATACTCGTGGGTCACTGTGTAATTAACCCTGTATGGTTTCAGAGGCGGAATAAATATTATTCCGTTGTTCCAGTCACTTAAATGAATCAGCTAGTCAATAACTCAATGTACCCAACTTGTGTAAAAATCATTTGCAGACTGAGTCTCTCCTTAATTAATATTGCACCGAGATTTAAATTCTAAGAACAAGGCTTGTAAAATGCTTGTGCAGAGGGCAGGCTTGTAGCAGCCATCAATCCCAGCCGCTTGTGTAGAGAAGCCACCCGTTCCTGCTTTCAGCTCTGCAGAAATGAGCGTTTTGACGCTAAATAACTGACGTCATCATTATCATAATAAGACCACTAGCGAGGGAGCAGACGGGAACGTCTGTTAGCACATGTTTGTAAAACACGGATGGAAACACGCTCGTGACAGAACTTATTCCGATGTGAAGTTGTCAACGAGGACGATGATGCAATGATCCAATCCAGAAATTAAATTGTAAGTGTCGCTCCAAGCATGGTCTCACAAAATGCATGACTTTTTTATTTTTGACATTGATGCTATGAAGTCAGTCCATTCATTCATCATCATTAACTTCAAGTCCTAGACAAGTATACGATGAGGTGTCTGAGCGAAATGTAAACCAAAATACGTTCATATATTTAGCGACTTAATGTACAGATATTCTCCTACTTACGAGTGTAAAGAGATCCTGGAAATCTCCTAAGTCTGAGATCTTATCCTCATTGCGAGAATTTTGAAAGTCCCACCATGTTCCGCTCTTCTTACGTACTTGCAAATGCGAAAAATTTGACACATATTTGGTTTCCGTGTGACAAAGAGTATTAACAATCTCACTCATTTGCGAAAACTTGTAAGTCAAAGTATCTTACTGTTCTGCTGCATTTAAAGGTAGTTCTCTGGTTCCGACATATGCAGCTTAGGACAACCTGAATTTATGATGGCCATCTAATCAATTATTTTAGCTTTCCGATGTTTGGTTGTAAAGTCTAATAACAAACGCTCCATCTGCTGAACATCTGTTTCGAAAAACTCTTTGTGATTCCTTTCGAGTAAGTATTGGCAAGCAAAAAAGTAAGTGTTCCGGTGGTGCTGAAAAGGCAAAACAATAGATTCAGAAATGAAAGTGAAAAAAAATGATGCAGCATGAAAATGTGACATTATACTGTATTTATATTATCATTTATATATTGTATTGTATATTATTTTAAGATAAATATATAATATTTCTGCAAAGGACTGGTGTCCCATCCAGGGTATAGTTTTTTAGAGCTGAGGGGCCAACAAATCCAGCCATGGCCCTGACCAGGATAAAGTGGTTAATAATCATTGATGGATGGACATGTAAAATGAATTACAAATATGGAAACATTTAGCAAAGCTTTCATATCCTTATGGTTCACAATGAAATTATCACAATGGAACCACATCATAAGTTGAGGACCACCTATACAGTTGCTGCTTCCGGTTTAGCCATGGCTATAAGATTTGAAGATAACTTCTAAGAACGATCCTGAAATATTAAGTCAGATTTTTTTTAAGCGGTGTGTTTGCGATGCCACTCTTTGGTTCAGGCTTGTGGTTGAAGTGACATGCAGTGATGCATGCGATTATTTCACATTCAAAAAGATTACCCAAAAATCCTGAGCGGTGTAGCTGCGATGCACGAAACTAAAACGTAACACGCAATATCAAAATGTATCATTCTGTGGCCAAAAATTTCTGTTCTGGTCTCAGTGACACTCTAGAGGGGAATATAAATTGGATCAGATCCTTACATGCAATAATTCTTGGAAGTTAAACAGCCATAAAAGGCTAAAGAACTTTGACCTTCACAATCTAACTAAGCAAGAAAAGCCAATGATGTGTACTAGGCCCTCTCGCTCAATACAAATTATGATAAAATATGTCTCAGCATTGCAAAAATAAGTGTGCGCCTTCTATGACATATATAGGGCCAGTATTTCAATAAAACCTCAATTTATTTTGCACTAAAATGTTTTATTGTTAGCTATAAAGTATATGCCAAAGGTAGGGAGAAGATGGGATACCTTGGTGGATCAGGTGACTTTTGAACGCGCCGTTCTCTTCTCCATTTGGAAAATGTATGGAGTTCCAGCTCGCATTTTAGTAACGGCACACAATTCTTTCAACGAAGAGCCATAAACTCATCACATCAAAAGTTATAAACCAGATCTTCATTAAATCTGACCTCGCCATTTCATATTTCTAGAATGGTAATACCTGAACGATGCCACCTCCGGTTTTCACGAGGTTTCCACGCTTATTTATTCCTTCATTTTCAACAATATCATTCCACTTTTTACACTGTTTTGATCTGCGCAAATGCAACGGCGCTACCCCGTGCGCCACAAGGTTTGCCATGGGACCTTACAGTTTAAAAATCGCACGTATGTTAATGGAGCAGGAGACCGAACGTTTTGTTTGAGAAATTGCTGCAGAGGCCAACTATTTTATTGTCATTATGTTCCGTCCTATTATTTTGCTCCTGTTATTGATGTTGAAATGAGTTCCTTTTGTTATGTCTGGGCTCTTCCGTTGCTGCCTGTCCCATTGCTGACACGGGGTCTTTTGTATCACCAGCCTGTTTCTGGCACTGCTAATGCAGAACTTGCTTTGTTAAAAACCAACTGGCAAGTGGAGAGTACATATGCCCCTGAACCTTGTTTCATCACTTTGTTGTCACGCCATGGAAACACAGGGATGCCGTGCTATAAAACAGACACCCCTAGGCCATCGTACCATGCTGATCGCTTGCCATATGCTTGGGATACCAAATCAAATATACCAGTGTCTGTCCCTGGCACCAGTTTGACAGACGCTGCGGTAATTAGCATGAATTGTCACCCGTTTTTGCATGTCAGATTTATGTTGTTGACCTATTTCGCTGTGCCGGCCCGTTTTTTTTTTTTTTTTTTTTTTTTTTTTTTTTTTTTGTCTCAAAAGGTTGTCCACTCCTCTTGCGCCCCTGTTGTCTAGAAAATATATATTTCGTAAATTATGAATTGTATAAATTATTCAAATCGCACTGCCTAAACTCCATATCATATATAATTACTGCAAAATAAAACATTTATGTTATATTTCCTTTCCCTGCCACAGAATCTAGATTTGAAAATCCGAGAAGGGTTATCTGGCCTAAAGATCACTTCATATGCATGGCTACCGCTGTTTCCTTGAGGTTCGCTAAATTAAAGGCAAAACAAATAGATGAGTGCAATGAAGCCAGAAATTCACTCGGTCGAGAGGTAGAGAGTGTTTTATTAATACTTTAATGCTACAAGCAAGATCCTCTTTCATTATCTGGGGTCATTTACAATCCCATAACATATTCAGACATTGAGGGAATAATCCCATGATAAATTCTTTGCTGTGCCCTTCACAGTTGTCATAGCAGGATCATAAACAGCATTTATAACAATCTAGCCTAGGGTGAAGGCTTCCAACGCTCTGCTTAGCATGCAGAAAATATTCAGATTGGAAAGGGCCGACTAGGGGCCGAGTCCAGCGGTGACACCGCCGGGTTAAATGTACCATCACAGCCCCAGAGGCGATTTCAGTGGAAAAAAAAAAGCGCATCGGCCAAAAGTTTTTTAGATAAAAACAAATCTTGGGAATGAGCTCTGAATTCCGAATTCTTCTCCAACGCTTTCAGATTGCCCTGTTGTTGTTTTTGTGTGTACAGAACCCCCCCCACACACACCCCCTTCTCCGCCCATTGTATTATTTAGGGGATCTTTGTATGAGGGCATTGTCAGCATTGTTTACGAAAGCAATTAACATGCAAAGGTTGTAATGTTTTGGGGGAATAAGTTCTGCGCGAAGGAAGCTGTGTTCGTCTGATGTCTGTGTGGATACATGCCATTGCAGAGAAGCCCGCAGTTGCCGAGAGTCTGGCGGAGCCCCAGATTTTACAGGCGCCGTCAATCTCTGATCCGCACCCAGGCTCGGCTAGAAGTCCCAGTTTCCGACGCGAGCGCCTCGGCAGATCCCACAGTGATAATATTTAGCAAGCGCTCTTCCCAGTAAACTCCGCTAAAGCCATCTTCCCAGGTATGCAATTAATCACAATTAAGCTGACTATGACAGCAGAACAGAGACGGCAATGGCAAGACCCCCCCCATTCCCCCTCCCCCTCACTCCCCCATTTATTCTTCTTTTTTTTTACTGACAAAAATTCCTGGAGGGATACCATCTTGTTCCTTTTCCCCACAGATTGCAAGGGAACAGCTAATGTACCCGGCGCACTCCCTCAAAGAGTTTCAGCAGGAATCCGCGGCATCGCAGCCCCGGCGTATGTATAATGCGTGTCGACTGCCCACTGCTTGTCGATGCTTTATGAGATATCGTCAAGGGCTCTGACCTCCAGCAAAAGAGGGGCAAATGGCCTCAGGGAGGGACAGGTGGCTCTGTGTTCCTGACACTCCTCCTATTCAGATCTATTACAGTGCCTCTCCCAAGGCTAACTACCATTTAATTTAGTCAGCATGCCATATTCATCTTGTTTCTTTGATTTTTTTTTTTTTTCTGAATTAGCATCTAACTGTCGTGAGCATGAGGAGCATGAGCACGGGGGGTGGTGGTTGGGGGGGGTGTATGGCTGCGGCATTACGCAAAAGGGCTGGTCAGCCTGCTTTTCATTTTCTAGCATTTTCAGTGGTGTTCTTCCTAGCTCGAGTGTCTAGCATCCAGCTTTCTTTAGGTCTCCAATAATAAGCAGTTACAATAAAAGCATCCCTCTACAAGCTGGTTAGGAATTAAAGGAAGGCCTTACTTTAGATAATAGGGAATTTATATTGCGACGTCACATTAAAAATACGTCCACAGTAATTCCAAATTGCCTGCTTTATCATTTCACCCTTTTGTACAAAACGCGTTTCTGTAACGGATGATCGTAACCGACAAATTCGCCGTAAGTATTTCTTCTCTCCGTTCAAAAAAGTGCCTTTGCTATATTCCCATGAAACGAGGATTAGTGATTGTAATATATCCACAAAACCGCGTTCTTAGATGACAGTGCTGCTTAATGCGTGCCGACGGCTTTGTAAAGAAAACAAAGGGCGAAAAAGCAATTAAGTCAAGTCATAAAAACCTAAGTACCATAACATGCAACATTAAATACTTATTGGAGTTCATAAATTATAGCAAGCACCCAACACTGCAGTTTGTTTCATTTAGATGTTTACCAGCAAAAACTTGGGAAGTGTAAGCTGGCTTTGTACTGGATTATATGCGTCAATGCGTCCATTCGTTTCATGGAGACGTTTCTTTAAATAAAGTGCGTTGTAGTTTAAGCGGTCACTTTAAAAAGCGTGTTCTTTACGAATCACTTCCTGTACGCCATCGGGTCATTTCTAATCGTGTTGAGTGATAAGGCGGAATTGCAGTAGGCCGAACGAACGAAAAATGTGAAATTGATCGAAATATTTTTTCAAAATATTTGAGCTGAAATGCTGATGGAGAAAGATGCAGAGGACAGGAAGAAGTGGAAACAATTGATCCGCTGTGGCGACCCCTAACGGGAGCAGCCGAAAGAAGAAGAAGAAGATTTGAGCTGAAATGCATTGCACTGTTACAGTTGCCATTTTACCTTGACTTTAGGTCCAACACTTGCATTTCTTTAAATAAATTGACTTTTTAATGAAGAATCTCGGTTTTTTCCAAGTTCTGTCATAAAAACCGCCGCTTTGCGTTTCGTTCGCTATTGTGCAGTAATACGGTGTCTCACGATATCAAAAGGCCTTCAAAGTTGTGCCCAAGTTAAACACAGAAAATACAAAGTTCTATGGACTTTCAATCCATTCTAATTTGGCACAGCTGTACACACAATTTATATTTGTCCCTGCAAATGAACTGTTCTGTTTGACATCACTTCCTGTAAGTTTTTTACGTTCAAGACCTGAAATGGTTTCAGTGAGGAAAAAAAAAGAAAAACCCTGCCTTTCTGAACCCCTGAGACCAATTCTTCACAATAATGGACTGTTCCATTTTAATTTAATCTTATTTAATGTTATTATAGGTGTTGTCTTGCATGAAATTGACTGCCTGACAAGATTTTTTAAATAAAAAAGAGCAGGAAAGACGACAGAAAATCAATTCCCTACAGTCTGGGTGTGAGGAGCCTGTTTTTTTTCTGTGGTTCATTCAATGGCTTTCTTTGCCGTTATAAAAAACAATATTTTTTCACCATTTAAGCCAGTTTTTAATGCCAAGATGTCATACTGATTGTTGTCATTTTATTTCCTTTGCACATAAGTTTATTTCAGGCCACATTTTGGTCAAGTGTTGAAAATTTTTCATGAAAAAAGATTTTTTTTAAAATAAGGTGTGGTGTAATCTTTAAACTGAATTCAAATATGTTCAACAGAAATTTACCACTGTGTACAGAGATTTACCAACCACTGCACATGCAAAACTTCAGTCAATGTGACTGTAAGCACGAGTAGGGAGAAGAAGCACGGTGTGACAGAACGCACTTATGTGGACTTGAGTTCGGAATCACACGTGGCAAGGTCACAATCACAGAACACGTGAACACACCATTGTACACACCCAAAATGGGATACCCGTATTGGATGCTATGCCAACCCAAACCCAAATGCCAAGTTTCAAATAACAAACACATAGTTGTCACGACACCCCTATTTAAGCCCATTCTGTTCACAACAAGAAGAAACAGAGGAGCAATGCTCTCATTGAAACCTCTCCTGACCTGCTTATTCCCCAACCCGTGAGTTTCGGAATAAAGCAACTCTAGACCAGAACTGTTAAGTCAATGTCGTCTTGTCTCACAAACAAACTGACACCCATTCGTCTTAGTCACGACTGGAGGAGGAGCGTAAAGGCATTTTGGAATGTACGCCCATCACTTCTTCAACAGTTTGGCGAGACAATATATTGACACTCCGTCATTGACTATCAATAATCGCTCATCCCGAGGCAGAATCGGAGTGTCTGTAGAGAACAGTAACCATAGAGCTGCTTTTCCCATCCAGAGGGACAGGCTGAGAAAGGAAGGGGCACTTTGTAGCATATTGTCACTCAAGGCCGAAGACCAAAAATCCTGCATACTGAAGTGGCTCCCCTACGTTCTCACCACTTGTGTGATCCAAATTTACAATAATGATCTCCTTAGTTAAATAATTTAGCCATTTTAACTTTTTATGGCTGCCTGGAATCCAACTATGCCAACGCTAACCACCCCATCAGGGTAAACATTCCCACTCGGGCAAGTCCCGCCACATGTTCACATTGGGTAAAAAGCCACGCAGCTTGCATCTGCTGTTTATGTACCTGTGGCTATGATGCCACAGCAATCCTTTCCCCCTTGTCTTCTGCAAGAATTCCTGCGGCACATCTGCAAGTTTCTGCATCTGCACTACACTGGGCTGGACATTCAGCCTAGTGCCACTATTAGAGGTTCAGGGCCCAGCAGGCTAATACAGCCATCTCCCACATGTACTTCAGTTCCAGGAGAAGCGGCTGTCCAGGTCAGTATGCAAGTGAGATACAATGCTGTACACATGTGTGGTAAGAGTACTTAGGATGTCTTTCTCAAGGGCTACCCAGTATAAGGAAAGGTGAGAACAACATGATTTGCAGTGTAGTAATGGCAGTGTTGTGATTCTTTTTCTTTCACATTTAAAGCTTTCTCACACTCAGCCTTGACGGTGTTTCAAGCTATAAATATCATCCAGCAAGGAAAACACAGGAAATTTAGCGCACTCCTACTTCTAAATCCAGGATCAGATTAATGGAATCTGGATGTGCTGCTGTTGGCCAGCAAATGTAACATCTTCAGAGGTTTCCCAGTGGTAAACAGGTTGACTATGTTTGATTTCATAAATAATTTGAGCTACTGAGGACAGCCATTGTTGTATGCTTAAACATATTGTTTACTGATGCCACACGTTAAAGGGATGGACACCACAGTCGCCTCGCAATGGCGGGGGGGGGTCTCTGAAAGTTGGCGGAGAGCAGACCATCTCAGCTTGGGCCAGCCACTTGGCGTGAGAATGAAAGCAGCGCCTATGCAGAGCGCGACTCAACCCATCTAAAATAGCTTGGGGGTGGCCTCGCGTCCCTGCCGAAAGCAGAGCGTCCCAGCAGAATGCCTTCCTCCGAAAATAATGAGATTCGCCTCTTGAGAAGCGCATCATCTGATGACATAGGGAGGAGATGATCACTTCTGCAAATACCAAATGTCTCTTTTCTCCCCCCCTTTGTAACAGTAACCTGCAACATATCACTGTTTACAAGATGTTATTCTGTTACTCACTTTTGGTGTCTTGTGTCATTATACAGTATGTGATCGCATGATGTTATTGTAAGAAAGATGTATGGAATGGTTGGCATTTTTTAAAAACATCTGAATACTCTATGAACACTGTATGATGCAACAATGGAGCAAAACTGTACTTTAGAGCCCAGTTTAATTGAAAATATAACATGAATCATTAAAGAACTGCATCTGCGATGAAGAGAAAATACACGATTTTACTTAATTTTTTATTTTTTTCTTGTATGTGACAAACTGAATGATGAAACTGACCATTGCATAACGTAAAGCAAAGGTGTCCCTGTGAAGAAGATGTGAAAAAAGGAGAGAAAGATGCAAAGAGAAGAAGCAGCGGAAGGAGAGGAAAGACACTGCATTTGCTGGCTACAGCCATGACTGACTGCTGTCTCTGCTGTTTAAGATCCATTTGTTTTCATTTTTAGATAGCATTTCCTTACCATCTTCTCCTAATCTCTAAATCTGGCTTTCATAACACCGTTTTTCAGTGTACGTTGCCACGCATTCAAAGGTGCAGGCAGAACCTACACAGACAAAATGAAACGTACTCAGAAAAAAGTTTCAATTCGGGCCTCTATTAGAGTATTGCATCCACAGCCATTATACTGTGAGTCTGTCCTGGCATTTCTCAAAACCTAAACAAGTTCAACAGCATAAACGCAGTTTTTTCTCATACGCAAGCGTGTCTGGCCTCCGAAAAATGTTTATTGCGTCCGTAGTTTAATGTTTTGCACATTGGCCTCACGTTCTGCGCACTGCACAGATGTCTTGTTTCTACACATGAAGAATCTCTGGATTCTTCCCAGAAATGACAAGTGGCCTGCTTGCCCACTTCTGATGAGTATATTAGTGCATTGGTTTTGTGACAAGACAGATTGCATGTTAAAAATGGCCCCTGATACCTCAAAATCCACAGCAATTAACAGGCTCTTATTTATGACAGTAAACAGCATAAATCTCCGTGACGAGACTGTGCCGCCAGTCCGCCAGTCCGCCGCACAGAGCCCAGCACGCTGCAGGGGAGGTCTAGGCAGCCGGGAAACCTTGAGCGTGGCTGTCGAACAGACGGATCTGTTTCCAGCACTTCCGCCACGTCAAATATTACAGCTCCTTACTTCCCCACGCTTAAAATACAGTGTTTCTCTGCTGTGTGATCTGTGCTCACACACATGATGAGGGGATGTGGTTTCCTACTGTGCAGGGATGACACCTCCTAAATAGGAGGAGTCCCTCTGCTAGACTAAATATGGAGCACAGAAAACTTTTACATCTTTTAAAAAAATTTTTTTTTCCTAATTTTATGGTTCTCGGTTACTGCAAAAGGTACCCACAGAAAGTGTATCACAACATAACTGATGTGAACATACTGGTAAAATGCAGTTTCTTAGGTGCCTCTGCGGCGGACAATTCCTACTTGGGTCCCCCATTACTGGAAAACAACGAAATCATTTCTCTCCGTCCCTGAGGGACGCCGCGGCGCACGCGACAGACCCGCCGAGGGGGAAAGCGCTGCTTTGTGCCGGCAGCGGCGGCCTTCGCGAGCCTCTCGCGCGGACTCGGCGAACCCGGTACGGCGGCAGCTCCGAGGCCTCTCCGGCATACTCCCGGCCTCCTCCGACCGAGGCGGCGTCGCGTTTCGCGGTTGCGAGAGGCACCGTTCCGTAAGACACCGCGGCGCCGAGCGAACCGCGGGTTTTCTTCTGGCGGCTGCCAGAAACGTCTGAAGCACAGCACTTGATGCGATCCTTAATCCGCCAAAATGCCATCGCCACAAGCCAGCGTGGTGCCAATTACTATGTTGCAAGCAAACATATGCCCCTCCTGTAGTTTCTGATTAAAGTGCATATTGATGGTATAAATTACCTCTGAGTACAATGGATTGTTGGGCATATATATGTAAATGTTTAATTAACCCAAGCCTAAATCACTGCACTGGTTTGGAACAGAGGTATTAATCCACAGATATCACCAATAACCCGGGTCCCCAACCCACGGCGTGACAGCATGTGACAGATTAATTGCAGACACTGATGCGGTTTACTTCCCCTCATTAGCAAAGGAGCTAATTCAATTTATTATGAGCTTTCGGCGTGTTTTTTTTTTTTTTTTATTTTATTTTTTAAAAAAATTTTCTTTCCTTGTGGCCCGCTATAGGAGGCGCGGTTCCGGTGTTTGAGAACGGCCGGTTTTAAAGGGAAGCCGTAGCGCAGCGGCAGCAGCGGCGACGGGACGGAACCGACGGAGGCAGCCTTCTTCGGATCGGGCCGAGAGCGTTCGAGCCGATGCCGCCGACGTGCGCGCGTACGCGCGCTCGCTGTGTTGGGTCTCGAAACACTGGCTTTTTGTTTCTTTGTCCACCGCAGCGGAGATTTGCGTACCCCTCCTGTTATAATTATTGAGGAAGAAAGGTAAGTTTACGTGGACGTGTAGGGCTGCGCAAAGGAAGTTGTGGGAGAATCTTGCTGAGTCTTCGGAAGTGGCCAGTTTTGGACCGGGGGGCAAATTCCACCATATAAACAGAGCAGCCAAACAACAGGGGATGAGAACCACGCGAGCAGGCCCCGCTGCGCAGCCGTGCGTGCGGACACGTTAGTACGGCCTTGTTTACGCACGTGTGTATCGCGTACGGTTGTGCTGCTCCTCGGCACTCCCTGTCATCTTGTCATCTCCCGGCTTGGTGAGCCGCACACCGAAGCACTAGTTAGCAGGTGCTGTTTTGCTCCTGTCGCTGGTTCGGCTCTGCCCGAGATCACAGGAGGAGCACAGCGTGCAGTGGCCTCTGTCCCAGAGGAACTCGCTGTTTTGCCTCTAAGGTAAGAACAGGGGATTGCCGAGGATTTTCTGGAATTAATCAGGGTGCTCTGCATCGCATGTGTATTTCAAGGGGGTGGCAATTACAGCGCCCTTGCTGGCTGTCCTGCCGCAAAGACAGATCCCCGAGGCACCGGGAGGGAGACAAGGGCACGTGGTGCACAGCTCAAAGCTGCTCCATGAAAGAGCTGCCAGAGATGCCCCTCCAGACACCTGCCTCTGCCACAGCCTGAACCTGTCCCTCAGTCATAGCCAAAGCCCGAACGTCAGCTTTCGGCTTGGAGCAAACCCCAGCTCGGGTGTGATCACGCCAGCATTTTCAAATTTGACATAAAGTATGCGCTCCAATGAAAAAAACAGAACAAATGCATAAACTGATCTCATAAAAATTATTCTACGTGTGCGCATGCATATCCACACGGGGTGTCCCAAAACTGTGACACATTTTTTTTTTAGGTAGATATCTGACGTACAATGTAAAGAAGGATTTGTAATGAAAGTTGGCTTGGCCCTAGGGTTTGAAATGTTTGCATTATAAACACCGTACACCGTATTTTTAGAGGAATGCCAGATTCCTGGCATTACCGAGCAATAGGCTATTTTATGGCTATTATTTGGGATGATGGCCGGGCCATAGTTATTGGCATCACGTTTATTATTGTTTTCTTTAGACCGCTGGTACGTTTTAACACGGCGTCCTCGTGTTGCGCGTGGAAGAAGCAAACATCGCGCAGCGCAACACCTAGTGAATTCGGCAGCTGTCGTTTCCCGTCGAGATGCAGCCAGACCTGCCTTTCGCAGTGGAAAAACACAGATCATTATTTTGAAAATAGACGTCTGTTTTGTTGCCTTAAATATTTGCAGTCTACTTGTTAATAGGCAAATACCCTATTGACACTTCACACACAATGAAATCCGCATTAATATTTAATAGCCTTTAATATAAAGACTCTAAAGACTTGTACAGGCGCCATACAACAACAGGGTTGTTTATTCCCGCAGGAGATACCGACATTAAAGCTAACCTCTTTATTCTTGAGAAGAGCTGCTGTTTTTTTTCCAATGCTCATTCGGGCACTGAGCTGGGAAATGGAAGGGATCTACACAGGGCAGAGCAAATAAACACATAGCAGCAATGTTTCTCCTGGAAAAAACCACATTGAAGATACAGTCGTGGGTAAATTAATGCTGGCACGTTTCAGATACGAAAAACAAATGGGATTTTGTCAGCCCGGCTATGAAATGCGTTTCACTGTGCGAATCGCTGTCCCTTTCCCTACATTTGCGTCGCATCTAAGGCAGGATCTCATAATCGTCAACAGTAAATATAAATAAAATTAATTAAAAGAACACCGTCTATTTGCGTGTAAGTTTGTATAATTAAACACTTTATTAGCATAATTCATTCAGTTAGCTCGCCTCCAGCTAACTGCGGCAGTGTTTGCGGAAAGGAATTTGCGGTCGAACGCGGGCCGAGCTGGGCCGCGAATGACGTGCGAAGCGGATGGACGCCGGGCCTGGCGGTGCGTGGGCTTCGACAACACCGCCAAGAAAATGTCTCCTCCGCCGACTGAGGGGAAGCGCCCAAGACCCCGGCAGAGGCAGTTTTGCAGGGTGACAACTTTTCCCTCATGTCCCAGAAGTAAGTGATATATCGTCAAACGAGGAGGAGGGGGGGCGTCGCTTCTTCCTACGCGTCGTCTCCTCTCCTTCTCGAAATAACATTCCCGCCGCCTGCGGCCATTTTCTTTTTTGACGGGTTTTTTTTTTTTTTTTTTTCCCGTCGAGCTGCTCGTCCGACGTTAGACAGGAAGTGGCGGGAACGGGGAAGCGCGCCCCCCCCCCCTCTCTCTCTCTCTCTCCGGGGGAAAAGTGACAGACTGTCTAATTGGCACTAATCAAGCGGCAGCGCGCCGAGCCGAGCGGCGCCGCAGCGGTCTGACGCGCGCCGCCGTTGACCCGCAGAAATAGGTAGAGCCTGAGGGAAACCGGGCGCCTCTTCATCTTCGTCCTGCGCACGACACGCCGCCTCATAGCTTATTCACATCCGACGAGCAGCTTCCTTCGGATTCTTGGGTCAAGAACAAAAAAAAAAGAAACCCCAACTAATCAAAAAAAAAAAAAGAGAGAGAGAGAGAGAAAAGGAAAAAGGCAGCGAAAAGAGCACTGCTTGACAATTTTCCCACCGCACATTAAAAAGTGAGCGGGGGGGGGACGACGAGCGGCGCGGTTCGGGAGGGAGCGCTACGATATTCTTTTTTATTATTTCACTTACAGCCATCGCTTTGAATTACAGAGGAACTCTTTGTTAGGAAAGAGTGAGGGAGAGGAATCAAAAATTCATCAGAAAGGAGAGAGGGGAGAAAGAAAAAAAGAGGAAAGAAGATCTTGAGCAGGGAGAGAGCGAGCGAGCGATGGAGGGGGCGAGGAGAATGTGTTTTGTGCTGGAACCAACATTTGCGAAAAGTTCCAGGTCCTTAAGCAATTATTAGCGGTGATAGTTTGACATGCTCAAGAGTTGTCAACAACTGGCTTTAAACAAAGTACAAAGCAGAAATAAACACTGCTCCGGGCCAAATTAAGTCGGGGACGGGCGGGCGGCGCTGTGAATTATACATGGCAATCCGTGGCGGCAGAGCCCCTTGCGCTCCCACTACAGCGCCATGGCACTGAAACCAGCGCATCCGTGTGTGTGCGCGCTGCTGCTGTGCTCTACCGTGCCCTACCGTGCTCTACCCCATTGTACACGTACGGCAGCGCGGGAGCCCGGTCACGCACCGGGGCATCAGCGAACGGTAAGGTTTGCCACGACGCCCCGCGAACACAGGGCCTCCCCTGAGGGTTTTTGTCAACCGGTTTTCATTCCGTTTGTTTTGTGTTCTTTCTCTTCCAGCTCCTTTAAGTACTCTTCACCCAGAAATTAATTCCATTCCCAAAGCTCCTTTTTAATCCAGCTAATTAGCCAACTGCTTAAGACATAAAAAGAAAAGTTTTATCGCTTTAATCTCTTATTCCCTTCTTGTTCTTGGAAATAAAATGAGACTGTTCAACAGCCAGTCTTTTATATTTTAAATTATGCTTAAAAAGATATATGTACCTTTTTTCTTTTCTTTTCTGCGGGAGGAGCCTTTTTCTTTTTTTTTATCACGCCTTTTCTCTCGTGTGTCTTGTTTGATATCTGCATTTCTGGGTGGGAATGTAATGTTTCTGGAAAGCGCGAACAAAGTGAATGTGGGAGAGCGTTGAAGATGTGCTCTTCTGGTAATGAGGAGCAGAATTAATAGGGAGAGGTGCTGTGAACGGTGCATTATGGGTGCTCGGATGGGGTCAGGGCAATATTTGGAGTATAGGAGGATGTGCGGCGGAACAATTCAAGTTGTCGGGACAAAATTGGCTGCCCGCAATCCAGAGCTGATTCAGTAGAAGAAAAGGATTCACAGATTTTTAAGAAATTATTATTTGCGGACGTCGGCCTTTCCTTTTTTCGTACCCTGGTCGATGGCAATTCGAGGGGACGCCGAAAAAACTCGTGCCGTATATTTAGCACGTAGTCTATTTCAAGTTCTTCTATAAGAGTTCCTACTCGACGGTGTACTGGTGATCGGTTGACGTTGCTTTGGACAGACATCGTGTTTGAGGCCGAAGACGTAGAGGAAAAGATGTGTTGAATGTCACACGTGTCAGGTCAAGAGTGATGATGACTAGGGGGCGGGCGCTCTTCTTCGGCAGGGTGTCTGGGCTGAGCGATGCTCTCCCAGCCGTTCTTTGAAGTGTGCGGCGATTGTTGGTAAGTCACGTGAACTACGGTAGCTCCGTATCAGCCCCCACTAAGCAGCTGGTTTGGGCTGCTTGCAGTGATAGAGTTGATCCGGTGCATCTTCTCAAACAGGCCTTTGCCGGTGCTTGTTAAGGGGCAGATTGCACCTGCATGCTCGCTTAACATAGGGAAAATGGAGCCGGAAACAGCAGACAGTGTGGGATTGTGTACACGGTAAATAAAACATGAGAAAAACAACTTCCTTTTGGAATTTCAGCTCCTGACTGCTGAAAAATTAATCCACGGAGATCACAGGAGATGTGCTGCGCAGTAATATATGTAGGCTGCTTTAGGTTTTTAATGAAAATTGTACATAGAGTAAGCTCACAGGACCTTTTAGAGGAATACAATTTCTTGGGTTGACAGTCTGGATAATGTCAGTGACAGGAAGAGCTTAAATCAGCAAACAAGCACTCCTTCATCGTGTACTGACACAGTTCTAGCTGCTGTATAAATACCCTTGCTTACCATTTGCGACTTTTTGCAATACCTGTCAACAAAGAGGGAGACGCAATGCCCATGATGGGACCGTTGATGGCATTTAATTTATTATTTCACTGTAATGAGCGTGAAGACGCAGCCATAAATCATGAACACCAAGCTGCTGTTTTTCTCTCGGTGGGACAGGAAGCCGTGGGCCTCGGACCTCATGAGATTTCTGCCCCATCTTAATGTTCTCCGTTAACTACAGCGGTAATGGGGGTTTTTAAAATTTTTTATTATTATTATTTATTTTTTTTTTCGTCATTTACCGTGTTTGGATTCCGCACCGGGATTGCTGACAGTCCTTCGAAATACGTTTGCGCGACGCGATCAGTCCGCTCGACCGCGTGTTTACAGAGGCGGTCGTTCATTACCGATACGATTTGTTCCCCTTATTTTTTTTTTGTTTGTATGAATCTATTCAAACTCGGACCGAGACAAGTCCACAGCCACATCCGTGCACGTAAGCTGCCGGGAGCGCGTTTTTCCAACGGACGCCTGATATTTACAGTACGTTGTCGAATACAGGCGGCGTCCTGTCCCGCATCCAAACTCCGTGCGAGAAAACACTCGTCTCCTTCGGTACCGTGACATCAATAATCAAATTATCAGCAGCTTAAGACTGAACAGAAACTGCTGGCCGTAGCATATTTAAGAGGAGCATTTTAGCATCCGGCCATTAAGTTATCTCTTGGTTATTTATTTCCTCTCCTTGTTATTAACACCGGGAGCAATATTATTCTAACTATATCAGCCCAATCAGCAGTATTGCATGTCCGGGCTCATTTACATTAGCAGAAGCTTTGTCTTTCACAGTGTGATACTAATTCAATGAGACATCAAGCATTTAAATGGA
Source organism: Heterotis niloticus (assembly GCA_018136845.1). Classification (NCBI taxonomy): domain Eukaryota; kingdom Metazoa; phylum Chordata; class Actinopteri; order Osteoglossiformes; family Osteoglossidae; genus Heterotis; species Heterotis niloticus. Next base: position 16,117,516 of record CM030904.1, on the reverse strand, counting down.
CCCAAGATGCGGAGGTCAGGCCGCCTTGCCCTTCCCCTCTATTAGCGCTCCAGTGTAATTGTATTTGTCACTCCCAGGATGACTGATGGTGCTCGGGCTCCTATCCGAGCACAAATGAACATCACACTAATACATTAGTTTGCTCTATAATACCAATATGTGTTTAGTTCTGAGCGGGTGTGTCGGCCAAGTTTACCGTCCGCCGTTCGAGGCGCGCGCTTGGGTATGATGAGTCCATTTCATTTATAAATGGTGATCCGGTAGGCCGATATTTTACGCCCAGCGCGCGCGTGCGCGCTAGACGACTTGAATGGTTCGAATGGCTCATTTTTAGACACGTTGCCGCGATGCAAATGGGAAAAGGCTCTTATTGCTGAATGGAGTGTGTACGGTGATGGGAAAAACACAACTAACAGCAGTTTGTTAATTTGGCACAACCTATTAAGTCTCTCCATGCATAAGCAATTCTTACCCTGTAGTTACTCAGAAACGCGCGGCGCTGGCTACGTTCGGGATGAAGGTTTGACTTGCGGTTACGCCACCGCGTAAGTGTGGGTTGACCCCATTCGTGGTGTTAGCAAAAACTGCTAAAGCGAAAAGGACCCCCCTCCCCAGTCTCCCAGTGCAGGAGCATCTTAGCCGAACGTTGGCTGTCGACAAGTGCATGGCGGGCGAGCTGGGCACCGATAACGGTGTTTAATTTATCACTTACGTGGGCGCGTGACCTCCGAGTGGCGCGGTCCCTTCATCGCCCCCCGCAGCTGCTCCATTTAATTGTTAGAGCCAGGAGTAAATGAAATCAACTGGGGCAATAATGAATGGAGCCCATTACTCTAGGCTGCGTGGTGTTGGCGGATCCTCTTTGTGCGGCATTACGCCTGGCTTCACGACGCCCCCTCACTCCCTTCCGGGAGCCTCCATCCGATCACTACCTATCAAATTGCTGTTCTTCTCCTCTTGTTACCATTTCTGCCAGATGTGCAGAGACATTCGCTGTAATTCTATCAACAGGGCTCAAGCAATATCATCTCTAGCACGTTTTCTCTAGAATGTGAGTTGCTTTTTAATACCATCTCTCGATTTATGCATCAACCTTCTTGGTACAATGCGTTCTGGCTATAAAAAAAAAAAAAAAAGAGAACGGAGTTGTAGGGGTTTTGTTTTTGAGAGAAACTGCACATGTGGTTGTTAATGAAACAGTTTTGTTTGTTTCAATTATGCCGCGGTGGCATAAAAGTTAATCCTTTTAAATGCTACCATGACCGTGTAGACAAAGCTTTGTTTCATACTTACATAAGATTTTTTTTGATGTTCTGCTGAAATTTGGGAACATTGTTTCAGGTTTTTTGCTGGGGCTGGAAGGCATTATAGTTTTTCTCATAAGAGATCATAGTGTATAGCACATTTTCACACAACACAATCTCTGTACTGTCAGGAGACTATGCTATTAAATACAGCTTTACATGTCGCACGTCATATTCGGGGAGAAGGTGGACATATATGCAGTATAACAGAAATAGAACGCAAGAAACACATCACTGGGGGATTTGGAGATACAAGGTGCAACTCCAGAAAATTCTCTGTCCTAGTTAACAAACAGCTACTTATCAGAAACGTCTAGTCAACCGTGAGAACATTTCCAACAAAACTTTTTAGCACAGTCAATAAACTAAGGCTGACATAAGATTTTGTATTGACTCTGAGCTCCCCTGCAGCCAGATCCAGTTCACAGTTTAATTCATATTTTCCTGTCTGTAGCGCCATCATAAGCACCATGTCATTATAATAACACTTAAAATACATATTCATATTAACCAAAAAAATCATTTAACAGTCACGACATTATTTTACCTCCCTCTGCAAATAACAACATAGTCTACGATAGCTAGCAGTAGTATAACAGACTTTGTTTCCCATTTGTCTTGCTTGCGTTCCTCTGTTTCATTTTTTTTTTTTTTCTACAAGCATTCCTGTGGTTTGGGACTAAACTTTATTCAGTTTTCTTTTACAGTTCTGTGTGCGTAAACCTAAACTTAATTTAGCATTTTAGTGCATTGGGTGTGATGGGGATGGACAGGATTAGGAATGAGTATATTAGAGGGTCAGCCCTGGTTAGACGGTTTGGAGACAAAGTCAGAGAGGTGAGATTGCGTTGGTTTGGGCATGTGCAGAGGAGAGATGCTGGATATATCGGGAGAAGGATGCTAGGGATGGAGCTGCCAGGCAAGAGGAAGAGAGGAAGGCCTAAGAGGAGATTTATGGATGTGGTGAAGGAGGACATGCGGGTGGTGGGTGTGATGGAGAAAGATGCAGAGGACAGGAAGAAGTGGAAACAATTGATCCGCTGTGGCGACCCCTAACGGGAGCAGCTGAAAGAAGAAGTTTTATCATTGTTTTTAAATCATAACGTACTATAAGCTGGGCGAACATTTACTTTGGTTCTGTCGGTTTGTGTCTGCAGTTACTCGCATATTAAGCTGCTTTGTAACATTTGCTTTTGCCAAGATTTTTATTGTCCTTCTGCCAAGAAAATTAAATCAATTTATGGTGTATTGTCTGTTGTGGCCACACTCCAATTCAGTGTCATACATAAAGAAAATACTTAATAAATATATAATAAAACTAAAAATGTTCCATATAATGGACTGGTGTCTTGTCCAGAGGCCATTATAACTTGCCAGGTACCCCAGGCTTCACATCTCCATGACCTTCACGGGAATAAGAGAGTACTGAGAGTCAGTCAGTCAGTTAGTGAGTTGTCAGTGAGTGTGTGAATGTGCAGAATGTAAGCAGCAATTTTTCTTGTAGCTAGAAGCGCATAGCGGAAAGGAGAGAGTCAGAAACAATTTGGTTTGAGTGCATTTTTTTCTTCCTCAAGATGGAATGAAGAAGAACAGAATTCACCGCTGTAGATGAGGCCTTTTGCAGCATGTCAGCATGTTCCTCAGGCTACCCCATAGTATCTTTTCCATAACTCTGTACTGCGGCGCGAGGGTTTGAATCACATATTGTATAGAATGACACGGTGAAGACGACCAGTGTTCGGTTTGGATCACCCTTGAGAAACTGCGGTCCCGCACTGGAAGGACAGTATGGTTTCTTAATACAAGCGGGGAGTTCAACTGCCACGAATGCTTCTCTTCTCAGAATCATTACATTCATCAGCAAAATTAAAAAAGTGTCATGTCCGAGGTGATTTGTGTTCTTCCGTCAAAAACGTATGCCTTCGGAGCATTTCAATTTGCATATTCTTAAGATGGTAATAATAACTCACCGCTTGACCTAAGATTGTGAAGAGAAGAGAAATATCGAATGACCGTGCCTATCTGATCTATACTGTGGACAGAGAGTGTGGACCAGGTACAGCATCATGCACAGCAGCGTCTCAGTCCTTTCCGTTCCTTTGTCGACACACTGTGAAAGAAGGCTTTGGGGTGTTTTTGGAAAACTTGTGGCCGCAGGCTTACAATAACATAGAAGTAAGCAAAAAACTGCCACGGCATGGTGTCCCACGCGAGGTCTGGTGCCCAGTCATTCCAGGATGGACCACAGCGGTTAATAATGGATGGAATATGCATGTTACAGCTAACCAAGGCCAGTCATAGATACTGGCAGGTGAAGTGAAATTTCTCAGCTGGCAAATATGACAGTAAAATTCTTCTACTGCACTAAATTAGCTTTTCAAGCTTTCCCAGATGAAGTTCAAAATCCTGGGTAAAAGGGTGCCACAGCTTTAAAAAATAGTTTTGCTCAACATTTCTGTCATTCAAAGAAAGCAAATAACACCATTTGAAAAACATCTTTTGTCAGGTGCGCAGAATGAGAAGCAGTGATTGGCAGCTTTCCGCAATTAATGGGATTCTCCAGCACTTCAGGTGCAATGCTTTTCAAATAATTCTCAACCGCCACCAAAACATGTTAACCAATGTATATTCAGCCGCTTCTGCTCCCACTTAGCTCCAATTACAAAGACTTTCCCGCTTCAGAAATGGTTTTGGTTCTCTGCAAACAGCGCTGCAGTAGATTTCCGGAGACTTGAAACAAGCGCTTCCAACCAAGTGCGAGAGCAGAGCAACGTTCCTGCCAGCTATTTTTCAGCAACAAAACAGCTCGCTCTTCGTCTTTAACAAAAGATCTTAAAATATCTTTATTTTGTTTTGATTTGTTGTAAGGTCTGCATAAATGAAAATAAACAGATGAACCGGTATTACCAAGAGTACGCTGCAGAATGTTGTTTACCGAAGGACGTAATACCACACTCTTCTTTGTCATTTTTAATTCTATCAATATTTAATTCTGTCTCAGTTTATTTTTATTTTTTATTTATTTATTTATTTTTTTCATGTTACGACAAGTTCCAGAATTATTTATTATCCTCTCCTCCACGCACGTGCAGCTTTACTTTGGCGGGTTCTTGTGCCCCTTCATTAAAAGGTAATATAAAGCAGCGGTATGCTAATACAAAGATAGGATATGGTAATCCGTAGAGAAGTTGTCTGATGAAAGTGACTGAGCTGTGAAAGAAGGACAGTGACCGCGGTTCTGCACAGTTTTCGACGTTGCTGAAAGTGCAAATGGGTAGACGCTGAATTGTCGATCATGCCCTCAAGTTATATAGGTAGGCAGCCTGCACTCAAGAACCTTGTCTGCACTTTGCATAACGTATGTTCTGCCGACTGTGCAAGGATAAAAGAAGCATGGGCCCGAGTGATCTTTATGGGTTCTTGGAGTCATTTTGTTTATCATTAAAAAGAACACCTTGTTCCATTATCCATAAGGTACCGGCGGTAATGGCTAATTGCAGGCCCGAAAGTGACGAAACCTGACAGCAGCAATTCTTATGCTTTCTGAACTCCGCGCTGTTGATGGAGGATTAACATAGAGCCGGGTGAAAAGAAAAGAGAGGGAAAAAAGCAGGTAATTGCCTCATAGACCTATTTGTGAGACCAGAGGCTTCGCAAAGAATTGTGATGTATTATTATCTCCAGTCAGGCGCTGCTCCTCTCCATTGGGAGGCATGGAGACGAAAAGCTTTTGATGAAGCCAGCAGTACGAGGCCATGACACGACAAGATCAGAGTGCTAAGGTGGGCCTAGAGGTGCCGTACGCCTTCATCCCACGTTACAACAGGACATAAGTAAATGAGGATTTCTGTTGATTTTAACATCTCCTTGCTGTTATGTTTAATACTTAGGTTACATTTAAATGTGTTAATAGGGTAAACAAATTAAAACCACAGAAGAGAATTACATGGGGAGAAGTACTGCTGGTTTGATCACAGCAGATGTGGTCCTGTGGCTTTTTTTTTTGAAGCTGCCGAGTAGCCAAAGGCAAGCCAAAATTCACTTTATTTTTTCATTTTTAATTTTAATGATGTGTTTCCTATCCTAAAGTAATGTTCTCTTCCTCAAATGTGAAAACCAGTGAGGGTTTTTAAATCCTTTGAAATAAGATGCAAGTATATTTTTAATTTTGCTTTTTCTCAAAGCCGGGAGCTTTAGGCAGACGCTGAAACAGGCATATAAATGGGCCAGTGCCGGGATATCATTTCATCTTCATGATGGATCTTACTGATATCTTGAAGCATTAAGGTAATATTAGAAATTTAAATTTACAGATATAATGCAATGTAGTGATTGTATAGCATTCTCATATTGTTTATATCTTTCAGTTCAAGTAGTTCATCTCCCGATCCTGACAATGATACCAGTCCGTGTCACCATCTAAAGTTATCGGAAGACAATATTAATTATTTTATCAGGAGGCCAAGGGGTTCGGTGGCTCAGACGACAACTGTTCCCAAGCAGACCCTGTTCTCGGCGTCTGAGTGGAGTTTACTGTACTCGAATGAAGGATGCAGGGAAAAGTACACTTTACAAAGGCATGGTAGTTTCTGGATTGTACATCACAGTGACATTTGCTCGAATCCTAACAGTTGAGCGAATTGCCCCAAGTTGCTCCCGCTGCAGCGACATCCGAGCTCGGGCTGAAAGATTAAATATTTATGCTAATTGTAGAGAAAGTTCCCGCAGAAAAAAAGACAGCCAGATGAATGAGAGCTGTCAGAGGCGCTGTCACAGCGACAAGCTTAACCGTTGAGGAGCACATATCAAAGCGGCTTTTTTGATATCGACAGTCCTACCCAGGCCCAGAGAGGTGCAGCCCTTTAAAAATATTTATAATGAAGGGCTGGCACCAGGAGATTGTCAGCCCAGATTACCAGCAGAGGCTTCTCGGCACCACGTCGCCCCCTCGGGCGCTCTCTAAATGTACCTGATTCGCTGCTCTCCGACAAAAAGCCAGGCGCAACTTGAAAGTGAAGCGCGGCTGATGAAGTTTGCATATTCCTGAGAACAAGAGCACACAATGTGGAAGAAAAGGAATGGCGTGATTAAACAAGGGGAACACAGTAGGCGGGCACAAATGAAATTTTTAAAATGCCGGGTCTTGGCTTCCTGGTTTAGAGGCTCATTTGCATTGCTTTAGAAAGAGAGTCAGAGAGAGAGAGAGAGAGAGAGAGAGAGAGAGAGAGACAGAATGCCATGACAGGCAACTGATGCTGCTCTGCATTCTAAAACTGCATTTTAATGTTACTTCTTTACCGTCATCCAACATTCATTCAGTGTTATAGGGAAGACACACCCAGTGATATCACAAACTAACGTATACATTTATGTACTTTAAACATAATGCTGCCACCCACTGCAGCACTCAGCGGTGCCCCAACTCCAACATGTGGTACTTTTAATTTCTTTTTCTCAAGGTTATTCTTTATTTTATATTTAATTGACAATACAGCAGCAGCTTTAAACAGAAGATAGCAGTTTGTTCTAAGGAAAAAATACTAGTATCTGTTTTAGAAGAATCGCTAAACTGTATCGTAGTTTTGTGCATGACAGAAAATTGCTCTCGGCCCTGCATCACGATACCTGGATCCAAATGATGAAATAATTTCAATGATCCCACGAGCGATCTTTTATCGACCCAAGGTGTGGCGCCGTAATTCATGTTGTGCAAATTGTTTACATGTGCAAAATATTACACGAGCAGTGGGTTATTTCGTTTTTGTTCCATTCCGCACTAAGTGTGTTTTTTATTAGCAAAGTCCCTGCAGGCGACATTAGTCACAAAGTAAGTGGATGAGTGGGTATGCGAGTTGGATGGGGTGGATGAAGGGAACATTCGGTTATTTGGGAAAGAAGGGTGAATATTTGTGTGTGTGTGTGTGTGTGTGAACTACTGTATGATCATGTGACTAATTAGCAGACTTTTTTCAAATCCAAGCCTTGGCTCCATTTATGATGCTGACAGGTAAAGCATTTAAGCTGTGCACACTGCTTTAGGAAGGAAAACAAAACAAATGTTATCCTAATAGCAAACACTGTTGCTGCAGTTTAGTAGCTGCCGTGTAAAAGATGCCTACATTTCCTCACACACAGGAAGTCTTCCGCTGGCCTCCGATCAGCACTTTTTTGTGCGTGCATCTATATTTGATAGCTTTCTGCTTTAGGTGATGAGGATATGTTGCTAACCGCAGGATGCAAAATGTTTGGCCTTCGCTGTAATAGTGCAGCATACGGAAGACGCTATGCTGCTCCACTGCAGTTGCATTTTCCCAACTATAAATCCAGGTATAAATGTGCCGTCGGAGCTGAACAACCACGATAGGACTGCGATGATTTATAAGTGGAAAGCTTCTTCTGAACTACCGCTAGTGGGCCTGGCTTCTCCTGCCCCATGTTTCAGTGTGGTACTGTTCAGTCTCACTGATGATCTGTTGACCGCCGACTTTCTCCTCTATTGGTTGTCCATAAAATCCTCTGAAGCTCCATCTTCCTCCTGTTTATCAGAGTGCAACTTCTGAGAGCAAAGTTTGGCTCACTTGTAGGCCCTCAGTGGAAATGTGTAACTGAGCTCTACATTTCCGTGGGCATCGCTTTGATCAAAGCTTCCCTACCAGACTTATCCTGGGGAGGAATTTGCTCTCTTCTCTTAGACTAATTATAATTCCAGCGCTTAATAGTTGTGTACCTTAGTCAAGACTAAATATAACGCAAGAATACAATCCGTGTGTCTGTTTCGGCTTCTATTCTACCTACCGAGGTACGGCACCACTTTGCCCAGTGTTTTAATGAGCACCAGGGAGGTGTGTGATGTGAGGTGAACGCCACTGAGGGGTCTTGCAGAAGAAGTTTCCCATAAGCCCACTTGCTCCAACACCCAGCAGAGGGGAGGAAGAAGCAGTGAACTGGTTAACAAAATAATTGCATAGGAACATCATACTCTTTTTGGGTTCGGGCAACGTAATTCTGCTGGCCGCCAGTGGCGCTTTTTAAATTTGCTTTGTGTTGTCAAGCAAGAGGAGAAGAGACCATTTCCCTAGCAGCCAAAGATGAAAAAAGAGAAAAAGAAACAAATCTTCCTCTTTTTAGTGCAGGAGCTGTAGGCTACGACCATCATTTCAAGTGGTGCTCCTGCACTCATTTCCATATCCAAGGCCACCAGAGGGAGGCTGGACTGCTGTGGTCAGGATGGCTGGGGGGGGGGGGGGTAGGAAGCGTCAACTATGAAAGTTCAAACGCCGACCCCACCACTCGCGTCTCCAGTTCCGCTCCGACAACAGGGGCACAACTGGAACGCATGGTGAGGAAAGCGGTAGCTGGGAAAACAAGACGGCGAGCGCAGTTTTCTCTCCTCCTCTCCTGCTTTTCCCTCTTGAAAGCATTCGAGTCTCTTCAGTGCCCTGAGGTTAATTAACATGAACCAACAGTGAACGATCAGAGAGAACAGAAGATCTCCAAAGGTTAAATGTCGCCGGGGAAACGTGTTGTCAACAATAGAGATTTTTTTTTTTTTTTTCCCCCCCTTTTCCTCCATATTTTAATGAAAGAAGCCAGATCTGGAAATTATTTTGTCAAAACAACCAAACCGATTTTTTTTTTCTTTTCTGCTCTCTAAGTGCAAAACATAAACACTTGTACGTGAACATTTTATAAGTTTATAACAGAGAATCCTCTAGAAATAAGGTGTGAGCGGGTTGATAGACGTATGAACAACTGAACCGAATGTAATGAACTTTGAGGGCATTTAACCGTAGCGATGCTTAAGAACACCTTTGCAGGTACGTTCATTTGTTTAGCCAACACGTTTCTACCGAACGGCTTGCAGTGTCGTAGCCGCTTCTACCAGTTTATCCATTTATTTACTCATTTGCACAAGCGGGCAGTTCCAAATAAATACCTACATCCAAGGGAGTGCAAGAGGCGACGGGTCCTTAGAGTGCAAGGTGGTGACTGTAACCACTACACCACAGCAAGTAGTAAACAACATTAAATATTTAATATTTATATATTTTTTTTCTGTCTTTAGTCAGTGTTGTGAATGCACTGTTTACCCCCATTGCGAATTCTAATATTGCATTCAGATAAGTCAACAAGGTGATGGAGTTCTGTCTGTCAGAGTCTGCTTTGGAAAATAAATGAGCTCTCATGGAGCGACACCGAATGCGGTACAGCACCGAGCAAAAGAGGAAGATGTGTCCGTGGTCTAATTAATAATGTGTCTACTTATTTCGCCATGCCTTGGGGCTGACATTTGGTTCATGTTCGAGTGTCTGGCGAGCCGATTTGGATCTCTTGCATGAAGGTTAGGAGGTTTGTGTCTGAAATGCAGGCGGCAAGCGAGAGAGGAAGTGCAACAAGCGAGTCTCCTAGAGCAGGATTAAGGCACCGTGACTATCATGGATTAGACCTATTTTAAACCACCACGTTTGCTCTGAAAGATCAGAAGTTCAAAGTTAAACAGTGAGACTGAGGCCTGTGCGAGCCAACTGAGCATTTGGCTCTTTTTTCAGTCAGTGGCGGTAATGAAGTTTGCGGTCTCCCTGCAAACGCTGAATTATAAGATAATATTTTACTGCTGCATGCACACTCAGGTGCATTTTTTAAGGGCTAGAAAAAATATTTACCTGGTACTTAAAATTAAGATAAAAACAATTGTAAAATTCTTTGGTTGCAATTTTAACAAGATTGAGGAAGACATGCTAAATAGGTAAATATTTTGCAAATGAACAGATAAGCTTTTGGGCTCTTCTTAGCTTACTGCTGTGTTGTAGGTTTTATGTGGTGTAGGCAGTACATTTTATTTATTTGCATGTCAAAAGTATTTCTCGCATGAAAAACAATGGCAGCAATTTTACTGGCGGAAGTGAACGACCGGCTGTAATTTAAAGTTTTCAGGAAATGTTGGCCTGTTACTATATATTGCACGTACTTTACTTGCTGAGCGTTTGTCGTTGTTACCAGCTAACCTTATTCAGTCATTTCTTTTTTCAAGCAGCCTTATGGGTATCTGCTCTGACGTGTGCAGCTTAAAATTTTATTTGCTATAACTGTATTATTTGTACGAGACAGTGTGATGCAGAACAACGGTATTTTACGGAGGCGACTTGCTCAGAGCTACCTGGAGGTAGATGAACAAATGTGGGTTCTTCAGCAGAGTGCTAACCTGCTTCTACAACTGCTCCCCCCATCTACATGCTGTCTTACAGCAACATCATGTTCAGCGCTAGCGGTTACGTGACCCACCCTGTGCCGCTAAGAAGCCGGCTGTGCTGCCGCTGACATACTTGTCACACATTCAGATCATTGCCTTGTCATGGGATCACGGTGAGCAAATCAGGCCTCTTGAGGAGCGCGTGCCATAGACAGTGAGGATCTGGGCATTAATATGCAACCTCCCGTAATGTTTGCCTTAACCCGTTCCCAGAAAATTACTATTACAAATACACGTACACACGGCGCGTGCTGAGCTACTGCCTTGTACAAACAAGCGGAGAGCCGGTGCAGCCGCCAACAGACGATTAGAGCCACTTCACAGGCAATCGTGATGAGCACGTTGGCTTGGCGCCATGTGTCCCCGCCCACTTCCCGCCGTCGCTCCAGCGCGCGCTGCCAATTCAGCCACCACGCGGAAGCGGTGCTCCAAAGTCGGCAGGACGCGCCTCCAGGAGTCCGAGGACTCGAGCGGCCCTCGGTTTTACTGTCGCCAGGAAGTGCTCCGTCTTTCGAGACACGCCCCTTCCCTCCATCAAGCTGTCAGGCGCCACAAAGGCCCCCGCCACCCAATGGCGCGCTCCCTGTCTCGCATAGTCGACCGCTTTTTTAACGGAATCAAAACCTCAGCTTCCCCGCAGGCCAGGCGAGGAGCCGGATTAATGTTGGCGGGGAAAAGGTGGAGGAGAAGCTTCCGCCTCCGTGCAGCAGCATGCGGGCTTCGGCGTGGGAGCCGCGCGCCAGGCGTTGGGGTCGCCAACGCGGTGGGATGAAGGCGACGCCGCGAATTGTTTTCACAGCCGGCGTTAGGGTTCAGGGGCCACCGTCTCAGTAGCTGGTGTGCCATTATCACGGGGAACACGGTACTGTAACTGCGCCGCTGCTGTACAACGCAGATGAAACGGATTCACGTTTTTGCACTCATCCACCTCTTAGTGAAGAAAAGGCCAAAGTTTAGCTACGAAGCGATTCATTGCCTACCTACGTGCAGGTGCATTATGCAGGAGGAAGGCAGCCACTAGTTGTTTTTTCTTTTTTGTGCGTAAACGCGTATTTGTTCCTGCAGCCGGGGCTGCCGGCGGGACCCCGGAGAGCAACCAGCACCGAAGAGCCAGCCATGCAGGAGTGCTGGGCGCGGCTGCTCGGCGGCTAATGAGTGAGTGGGGTGAGGGCCTGCACGTACCATCGGCCTACACACACCCAGAGGGGACAGTTGCTGTTTACAGCTGCAGAGTGTGTGAGCCCAGAGCTCAGCCCAGAGCCGCAAATGCTGCTGATTTGCCAGACCGAGCAGTTCTGAGCGTGTACGCGTGTGTCTGGGTACTGTGGGGCCACGGGGTCCCTCCTAGCATCCCCACAAACTACATTTTCCCCTGTTGAGGCAAAGGCTGCCATTAATAAGGCATCGGCACAATTTCACACTGCTTTGCACTGATTTGCACAATTTGGCAGTCACGGCACCGACCCCCGGCTGCACATTCGGTGATTTATGTCTGATATTTGCTTGGAAATAGTCGGTCAAATTTAGTCAACCTTCGGTTTAGGTCGCAAATTCAAAACTTTTTTCCGAAAAGGCAGATTGCAAATGCAAAAATACACCGTCGCACTGAGGATCTGTCCGAAACTTTCTCCACTAAGAGCTGTGCCGGAGGGAAACGGTCTGAGTCCAGGAGGCTGCTAAGTGCTTTGAGCCCTTTTCCCTCTGTGCTTAGCGGCTGCTGTATCTACTATTACTTAAATATCAGCCGAGATACTTTTATTCCATAAAATATTTTAGTAAATCTGAACACAGCAGACAATCTCAAAGAACAGCTATCAATACACCGTTTGAACAGAGTTCCAGAACAAGCGCGGCTGTCTGTAGATGGAAACAAAAGCAGAACATTTCTACTACGGTGCTTTTTTTTTTTTCTTCCGCTTTCCATCAAGTCACGACAAAGAAACGGGAGTGGAAAGTGAGAGCTCGCAAGTGAGCCGTCTTTTTTTTGTGTTTTGCTTCTCTCCGAGCTTCATGAAAGGAGATGGCCTTGACAACAACAAAGACGGGAGATTCTGTTGCTACTTTCAAAAAGCTGGGTAACAAGAGTTGTTAAGATGAGCTCTGCTTCAGCGTGCTGCCAACCTGCCTAAGGGGGCTTAAAGATGGCGGCCCTGGCAGCGGCTGGGGGAAGCGGCTCTTATTTATTATAAAGCTCATACTCAGTTATGCTAATGAGCAGCAGCTTATTCGCTTTAACCAAGGGTCCCTGTTTGGAGAACAGCAGCCGCAGCTAGGTTGCCTGAGACCCGGTTCCCAAAGCTGCCCAGGTACTTGGCTGTGCGGAACGGTGAAGTCCTCTGGCTTAGCCGGTAGTAATGTCTGCCTGTGATGCTTGCACCACACACACACACACACACACACACACACACACACACACACACACACACACACACACACACAACACACACACACACACACACACACACACACACACACACACACACACAGAGCAACTCACTGCCAGCTACACCACAGACCTTCATGACCATCTTTAGAATTAAACCCTCCTCTGGTACATTGTGGGCCAGATGGAAATGGGAGAAGATGCTGTGCGTCTCCCTGGCTGGCCAGTGGGTGTCCAACCCCCCTGAGACTGGCGGCAATGGTGCCACCCGTCCAGCGCGCAGCTGTAGCCACAGCCAAACCCTGCGTAGTTCAACAGCTGTGCTTTCAAATTTTAATTTGGCTGTGCGTTGCCCCGGGCCGGCCGAGCCCTGCGTAACTGGGACAGTCGCCGCTCGTGCTGCTGTGTCCCGACTCGGGCTCGAGCGCAGGCAGGAGGCGCTGCCGACTTCCACTGACTTTCGCCTTTGTTCACAGAAGCAGCTGCTCAGAGGGCTTTGGCAGCGGTGTTAGCAGGCAGGGTGCGAGCGGCCCGGCGGCCTCCGCCACCGCTCTCTGGGGGGCCCTTCATGCCGAAGCAGGGAAACGGCCATACACACCAAGCCACTGTCATCACGTTGGTCACTGGCTAGCAATGCAGATACCATCAGTTTCATAGCCATTTAATATTTTTACCAACATCGGAGGGTCAGAAGCTTGTCTGCGTAGTCATTAAAAAAAAAAAAATTATAGCGCTATTTGAAATGTGGAAACTAGCAGATGGTTTTTGTGAACCTAACAAATTTCTATTTTGTGCACCTGTCCACTCTCCATTTTTTTTCTTGGTCATGGCAAAGTGACTGAGTGTATTGGACAATATTTTTTATTTACAACAGATTACAATTGAAGTATTGTAAAGTGTAAATACATGTAGATGAAAGATAAAAGTAGATAAACAAGCAGTTTTAGATGTAGGAGTTACTGATTATATATAAATACACAGCTACTAGTGGAAAAAAAATTTTTTCTGCATTGCTTTTTATGTACATGTTGGACTAAAAGTGAAAGACTTGACTAATAATTCAGCCAGGAAACAAACTTAAAACTTAAATATAACAATGATGTCAGCTCTCTAGAAAAAAAAAAAAAGGAAGAAACACCCATCTTTTTTTATCAGCAGCTGAAATGAAATGAAATGAAATGAAAAATTTGCCGGATTCCATTCGTTTGGCTTTACATTCTGCATTTACGGGGCATTTCCTCCTTTGCGTGTACATGCGTGGCTTTGGCGAGCAAAAATGACGGCAGCAAAATTAATTGGCAGTGTTTGCGACAATAAACGGCTTCATTTGAGCTGGGAGAAAGTTGCCTGAGATTTGGTGGATGTCCCAAAGGGCAGGGCTGTGACGGCGGAGCATGTTGTACATCCGCATAAAAGGAAAAATATGGCAGGTACTCTTCTCTTTATGACCCGCAGATTAATCTGTCAATGGATCCCGGCATAAATCGTGGTCCTTGCTTTACAAAATACTATTTTACCTTCCTTTACACTATATTTTATCTTTTATAGCCAATAAACATAAAACACCACAAAGGGGTAATGTTCTCATCAATATTATTGCTTAATGATAATAAATTTGGGGGCTTATAAACTCTGAAGGAGTTTTTGCAGGAATATACACACATTAAAGAAAGTGTGCCGCACGCTGGGGGCGGACTTGCAACTCCTGTCGTATATTTGACACGGATGCCATCAAGGTTGCCACGCGGGCAGCAGAGGGAAGGACGCGGTGACACGAGGCTCCGGATGTCTCGGCGAGGCTGCCGACGCTCACCGTGGGATGAGCCGGCGCGCGCTTCGCGCCACTTTGTCGTCCACCTCCGCCACCCGGCGCGGTGGTTAGAGCCGCCAAGCTGCACTTCTGTCGGTTTGCGACCAGGCGGTCGCAGGTAAAGGCCGGGCTTCGTAAATCGCGCGCGGCGACAGATGCCCTTCGCAGGTACGACTTTGGCGCGTCGCGCCCGCGTCAGCGTGGGACGTGGGGTGTCGCGCGCAGAAAACCACGGTCGGTTGCTCCGCTGCTGTGTGAAGAGGCGCCTTGTCAACGGCGTGGCAGATCGCTCATCCTGAGAGACCGCAAACTAAACAGCAGAAATATATAGAAGCTGTTCGGTAGCATGCAAATCAGTGTAGCTGGAGGTTAAATGAACATTTTTAATTAAAAAATTAGCGCCAAACAAACAAAGCAAAACACACTAGCGATTAAAAAATCTAAATAAAGCCTCCGCTTGAAGAAGGAGGTAGCTGAGCAGAAGAGCAGCTTTCACGCACGCCGAGTACAGAAGTCCTTTGTTTCGCCGTCTTTAATTTATGCCGATGCTTACAGTTAGGAAATCAAATGGAATTTTTCCAAACGGAGACTTAGGTATGTCTGTCTGCGCGGATTGAAGCGAACCTGGACGTTTTAAAATCAATTGTGAACAGGCAACGCGGGAAGCTTATTTTAAAATGTGCGATTTTGCCGGTAGAAATTCTAAAAAAAAATCAATAAAAATAAATAATAACCGCACCAATAAGTGTGGCGTAAACTGGTTCGTGGCCGATAAATCTTAAATGAAGAGAATAAACTACGGTTTCCTGTTTTTGAAACTTACTCCAAGACAGCAAAATAATCGAAGGACAAGAGATTAAAAATTTAAACATCAGAAATGTTAATTAAGTTAATGTTTGGATATTTCTGAAGCGGTTGGGGGTCTGGAATGAACACTGAACGTCTGACTGCACTTTGTGCCTTTAAAAAGCTCCCAACCTCAAAGAGACACCCCAGCAGGTTGCGTGTGGTTTTAGGCCATCGCTGGGCTGCCATTTAATTCTTTCACTGCAGCTCCCTCTAGTGGGGAAGGAGGCGCAGGCAAACGATGGAGCCACACGTTGACCAGAGAGCTATCTGACAGCAGCAAAGGCAAACAAGGGAGGTGTTTATTGTCGCAGTTTTATTTAACAGCAAAAAAAAATGACAAAAACTCCCAGTATTCCAGGTTTTAGTCGAGGAAAAATTGTGAAGTTTTTTTTTTTTTTTTTTGCTGAAAGACAAAGTGTAAAAGCCCGTAACATTGCTGTATCTCTGCGGAGATGTGGAGAGAAGGGCGCTGGGGCGTCACCAGGGTACGCTCAGGGGTGACCGAGGACACCGGGGCACAGAAGGGGCGTCCTCTAGTCGTCCCCCCCGCAGAGGCTCAGCAGAGCCTTCTGGTAGTCGCCCTTGGTGTGCTCCTGGCAAAGGAATAGTAACAGGTATTTAGGGAAGGATTCTTTTCCAGAATCTTCTTCAGCGACGCTTCCTCCATCTCAGTGACAAAAGCAAACAGCAGCTGGGGCTGGGACCGGACATCTTAATGGACATCAACTCACCGCGATGGTCTGGTACAACGACTTGCCCGCCAGCTTCTTAAACTCGGAGCGGATTTTCATGAGGTCAACTTCACAGCGGGACACAATGATCCTGGTCACCACCTTGTCCTTGGCCCCTTTGCTCTGATTAGCGGCGAGACGGATGTTTCCGGTTAGTCGCAGGGCCCGCTCGGCAGCAACGCATTATTCCTTTTGCATCCGTCAAATAATATTTGCTGAGAACGTCTACTGAGCTGAGCCTAGACTATATTTTTAGGAAAGGCACTCGTGGTGCTGATGTCTACATACACATACACGAGTAAATGCTGGAAGGAACAATAGTGCTGAAGCACTGCACTTTATGGAATGAGTTACCTTCATGGCATCGCTTAGTCTGCTGGCAAAGTACAGCTGTTTGTTTTCAAAGCACTCCACTGCAAAGGGAAAGAAAGGCCGTATGTGAATAACCCACTCTTGTTCCCGCCTTCCAGCCTCCTATTTTCTTTGGCTCTTTCCCTGGGTCTCCCATCAGTGTCCCTCCTTGGGAGGCTGCCTCTGGTTTCTGGGCACCAGGCCACCCTTTCTTTGGGATTTCTCTTGAAATCAAATGTTATTTTTCTCAAAACAACCTGCAATTATGTTTAATAAGAAATGAATAAACTGCTAGCAGAGCAGTGGGGATCTGGGGGAGGCGGGACAGGGGGCATGTGGGCGTGGTGGCTGAGCCCGGGCAATGTGGAGCGATGGAGCGATGGAGCGTTGTCACCGGGCGCCGTGGCGACAGTGGGCACAAAGGGAGCTCAAACAAGTGAAATATCATCTCCTTACCCAGCGTGAGGAAGGACTTCTCCAGGTCTCCTTTCACTTCTTTTTTGATGCTCTCCTTCATGTCATAGGGGCTGTAGCTCTTGTATCGCTCAAAGACTAAAAAAAAAAAAAAAAAAGACACTGTGTGTGAGTGATCCTGTAAAACTCTAGAGTCAGTTATCAAAATGGAGTAAAATTACCTTTGCTTAAATCTCTACAAACAGATTACTACTTTTTGGAGAGTAATCATTTTGATAAAACTGCCCCATGTGTTACAATATGGTGCGGTCACCTTTCTGCAGATGGGGGACGCTCCTCTCAGACATGATGGTGATCCACGTGGCCACGTCTGTTCCTTTCCTCTTCACGCCAGCCTCATACAAGGCCTGTGGGCGGAGGAGCCAGCCCAGAGCAACACAGTCAGCGTGGATAAATACATCATGGAGAAACGTGTTGCTTTACATTTCAACGACTTTAGTAATTTTATTTGTTCATGTAAACGTGTCTCTGACTCAGCAAGGACAAACAAGGGAGATCCACGTACTCTGGCATCCTGGTCAATCTTGTCATAGTCCACAACGCAGCCGGGTTCCTCCCTTTTGGTCTGTTGAGAGCAGGGGAGAGATGCTGCGTTACCTTAGTGTCAGCTGGAAATTCTCCGATCTGTCCTGGGTGGGCAGAGCGCTGAACCTACCTCAACCAGGGCCAGCAGCAGCTTCGCAAAGTTCCCCGAGGTGTCCCCAGCCACGTCCTTCGCCAGCTCCTTCTTAAACACTACAAAAAGGCATCGTGGATGAGAGACAGCCAGCGTGCCGTAGAGCAATCCGAGCGCTCGGTGCCGGGTGCTCTCACTCACGCTCCTTGTAGACCTTCTTGATTTCCACCAGTTCCTCATTGCTGCGAGAACACACCATTTCAATCAGGGTTTCTTCATCTGTTCCCAGACCCTGCAGAAAAACACCATGGGTAGCTAAAGGATGCGTTTTAAGCTACTGGGATTCTAAAAATAAAGAAAAATAACTTGCAACGGGAGTCATTTTAATGCATTAAAGATTTAAGTATATCTGCTCCGTTTCTGTTGTCAGAGCTGAGTGGCGCTCTGCACAAAACACGTTCACGGCTTCTCCAGGAGGAATCTGTTTCCACACAAAAAAGTTGAGTGACTCAAAGTAAAAGTCATACCCAGAGGAGCTGATACTTCAACTCAAGAATTAAACGGCGAAAACAACTTATCGTCCATAAAAATCACTGTTTGTCGCCACAGACAGAAGCCGGACAATTACTCGCCATCGTCTGGGCTTCATAGATAATGCAAAAGCGGGCGATCAAAGACAAAGCGCGTCCTCCACTGTTTTACAATTCTGCTTGATATACAGAAGGAAACGGACATCATTAAGGCCGGATCAAAATGGTGAGGGGAGGAGTATTTAAGATTTCGTCGTTTCATTTCATGTCATTTAGAAAAACAGTTTCAGTTAAAATCCAGGAGAGGGCATCACAGCACCACAGGGCCCAAGGAAAGGAAACCATCCTCTCTGTAGGTGTGTGTTCAGGAAAAGGCTCACGGTTTTGTTTTTTTTCACGTAAACAGAAATGCTGATAATGTTTCCGTTAAAACTTAAAATTGTATTCTGCATATCTCAAACCGTGTCCAGCCTTTCCCATCCATTTCCAGGATGCTCACTGGGTGTTTGGACTTTGCGCCGCAACTAAAGAAAAGCATGTTTGCGTGGTGCAATAAGTTCGTAAGCACTCTCCAGAATGTTCCAGCAGTTGTTTTCCTGGTCATTTCACCAACATTACAACAGCTCTGGTCTCTCTGAGGCCGTGCGATTCTCCTACGCACACAAGACTGCAGCTTCACGGCCTTACGCCGGGCAGATGTCTAAGCCCCGCCCACCTCATCCCCTTCCCTGCGCGATGGCCAATCAGAGCCCCCGCTGGTTTACTGACGTGCTGTGGAACGAATGGCTCAAAAGCAGCGTCGTGCCCAAACCTCTTGAGCGACACGACCGTAAGGAGGCAGCCCGGTGCCTTGCGGTTCTGACCGGCGGAACCGCCCTTCCAACGCTCTGCCCGTCGCCTCCCAGTGGCTGCAATCCAAAGTGCTGGCAGCTTCATTGTGCTCCACCTCTTCAGGCACTTTTCCTCTCATTTTGTTCACGTCCGCCATTAGCTGGCAGCACTTTGACTGGAATGCTATTCTTTACACAAACCTGCTACCATGCCGCTTCCACCGTGCACGTTCAAAAGTGCGACTGTACGACAACCAGTAATAAAAGTAATAATCGGTAATAAAACCCCTAAACGGGGGTGAACGGGAGATCTGTTCCTAAAATCTGAAGGTACCTGCTGGGCAGACAAGGTCCAGGCTCCCTAAGGATCGATAAAGTTTTCAATCGGTTGATCTCGCTGTCTGAATGATGTTAGCCCTCCAGGACAGGTTTGTTTTACACTAGTTATTCTCACGGTTTAGTGTCTGACATGAGCACCAAGGGTAGGAGTCCACTGGCCTTATTCCCTGCTTGGGGGCTGTTACCTGTCTTGCTGTCTGTGTTTTTACCATATTTCTCTTGACACTGGAAGTGCTCTGTTGCAGCCAAAGATAAACTGATCTTGTAGCAGTTTAATGCAGTTCTGTAATATTTTGCACCAAGTCATGCTGATACACTGCTGAGTATGTGTTACAAATAACTGCAGCTGTGCGCACCTCCCCGTTTCAGCTGCGCAGAGGTCTGAATAAGAAGCTGGGGCCGTAACCTCGTGCAAGAGATAAATAGGAACTTTTTCACAGTAAAAATATAACAGCGTTTTTTTCCAAATTTTTTTTTTTTTTAAGATTTTTTTTGCCTCCCGTTATTCTAGAGCACCAGAATGCACTTTTGTGGGTGCTACAAGGTAAGAAATGTAAGGCCACCTGAAACGGGAGGAATTATTAAGAGGAGGAGGTAAGTGGGAAGCAAGCGGGAAACATGGCTAACTGGTACAGAATATGCACTTCCCCTGTGGAGAAGGCGAAAAGGGAAGGCAAAATCGGGGCTCAGTGTGATGCTTGTAAATCGGGCCACCGTGGGGACAGCTGCGGAGGAGAGCGCGGGTTTGCGATGCCTGCAGTCCTCACCTTCATGGATGCTTTGATCTCCGTGGCATCGAACTGGGAGGTGCTCTTCATTAGACCCAGAATGACAGATTCCAGGGAGCCGGAAAGCGCCCCCTTCAGAGCGCTGATTATATCCTGAGGACAAGGTAAACGTACACGTCTAAAACATTACGTGGCTTAAAAACACTGCCCTCGCAGCAGTAATAATACGCTGTCGAAAAATGCTAAAACATTCTTCTCTCCTGACCTTCTTGGCTCTTTTTTCGTAGGCAAAGGCGATTTCCCGGCGTTGGGAGTAGGTGCGTTTGGTCAAAATGTCGATGATGGTCTGCTCATCCACCCCTGGGAAAAATACGTGTAATCGTGGAACAAATAACTCATATAAGAGTTTACCGTTGTTTAGATCAGCACAAATGCAGTTCTCACCCTTAAACCTTAGAACACAATCTGTTCATGTGCAGACTCTGGAGGTTTAATCTAAACCAAAATAGTTATCTTGAACAGTTATGCAAAGTCAGAAGCATGTGATTGATATGTAGGACCATAGATTTAGGTCTCCTGACTTTATCTACGGTGCTTTAGCAGTGGGGAGCATGCGAGGACAAAGGCCAGGTCTGTACAAAAGTTGCTGGGCCACCACTCCCGGTCTAGTGTAAATGCATTCCGGCCAGGAAATGACTCATGCATGAGCACAATTCCCACTCTCATTTTTCCTCTGTTTCCCAGAATATTTGTGATAGTAAGAGAACAATACCTGCTTACTATTGTTACTTCTTATGCTTGCAGGAGGAGTCCTGATCTGATCTTTCAACTCATTACCAATACTTAGATTTTTATTATCTTCAAAACAGCAAAGTTTGTGGGACAATAGGTGGGCTAATGTCTGCGTGCTTCGTCTCCAAAGCTGTCTGGCCAGCAGGCCTCCTACATTCTTACCCTTAGTTTTGATAGCAGTCTCTATTCTGGCAGCATCCTTGTCGGGGTCAAAGTCGGCACAAGGCAGCACAGTCGGGTATTTGGACTCGGATTCCTAAAGGTTGAACAGAAGAAACCGAAACTGCATACAGATCAAAGCGATTGAGATTAACGGTTCGGTTAAAAGGAAAGAACATCCAGCATGTTGTAAACTGGATTGGCTGCCGAAACTGTAACCAAATGTTGGGTATTAGAGCGCAGAAGTGTTGAAATGTCCTGCAGGAGATCATGCAGTAACTAGAATACTTACCTTACCCAGATTCAGGACAAGCTGACCCAAGAACTCAGACACCAGTGCCATTTTGACCTTCCTGCAAACAATTCAGGTTTAAATTTTTCACCAGCTCAGTGAGACGACTCAAATATTTTGGAAATGATCCCAAAGCATTGCACTCAAACTGCCGTATCTTTTGCGGCAGAGTTTCATTCACAGTCAGCAGGCTGAGGAACACATGCCACGTTCATTGCATTTTATTATAGGAGTGTATATAACGCTACCAGTACCACTGTATTTTCCCCACATAAAACCCTTAAGACTTAAACTTCAATCTAAATGAGTCATGACCCGGCTGACTGGGTTACATCATCTTCAGTACTGGAAACCAACTTAACCTTTTAAGGGTTTTTGTACAGTGTACACAATTATTTGTAAATCGCAGAACAAACAAGGACAGCAAAGCAAGCACTCGTTTTATAACAAAGCAACAGGTATTTCATTGTGGACTGCATGTCTTGCTCTATCACAGCTGTGGAAAAAAGCCATTTGCTAATAGGACTTCATTTGGCAAAAAAAAAAAAGACAAGACAGGACCCAAAAGCACTAGAAACAAAGCCAGCGTGCACTGAAGTTGTTTTGTCCTTCCTTGGCAATGACGTATAAGTAAACAATAAACAGATGTGTCTGAAGAATTCAAAGCAGTTAAACATCATTTCTGATGCTCATACCTCTTATAAATCAGTTGGACAGGAGATGGTTACGACAAAGAGGATTACGTAGCCACTAAAGGCTGAGATTTCCGTCTCAAACACACCCAGGAGAAAATATTCTGGTACAGAAGGAAAGGGCGTTGGCTGGAAAACTTTTTTTTTTTATTTAAAGAGACACTGAAAGAATATGGTAGAAATTTGTTTTGAAAATTGTATAGTAAAAATACAAAAAATGGAAAACTGTTTAACCAGCTTCCCCCTGCATTTTGATGTGACTCTTGTTCTTCAAAGCATATAAATACTGCTCACTTTGTAAAAGTAAAGCATATGCTGACTGCCTACTGCTTGCACAGCTCCAGCGTAAGGACGAAGCACAGACACAGCAACTGCTGAACTTCATGTGCAGTGGCTTACCAGGTTGGCTTACTTGTCTCAGGGCAGCCTGTACTGAAGCCAACTTCCCAACAAGAAACAACCCACATCTTGTGACAAGAGCAGGTCTCAGGAGTTTCCCAGAGGCAGAGGCTGCTTCAAACAGAAAACTGGAAAGAGCAGGTAAGAGCCTTACCTTAATGGCCAGAGCTCAGATGCAGCACAGAATAGCCCAAGCTATGAGGCATCCCCTGGGTGTGGTGCTTAAATACCAAGAAGCTGTGTCCAGAGAGCTCAGGGCCGGGCTCCGTGCTCCTGGCTCCACCCGCAGCTGAGATGTCTCCTCCCCTGTCAGCACACTCTTTAGAGGACTTCTGCACACTGGACTGCTCACTCGGAGGCAAGAAACAGCGCACGCAATCTGCCTCTCAGGAGTGCCGATCATATCTTGGACTGGAGGAGAAGAGCTGAGCTGCACCACACCAGCATGACATCACCATCTGCTCTGGACAAAATGTCAAGTTTCACAGCTGCCCCTTTCCAGTGAGAAGTTCAGGCCAGCGGAAAACTGGACAAACAAAGACTGCAAAAGCAAGGGTTGCATTTATTGTGTTAAATTCTCCTGTCATCTGTAAGAAAGAAAATTACTTATAAATCCTTCCTCCTCTTACTTCGATTCAGTGGTACCTGACAACATGGGACCTGTTGCCACTGTGCCATTACCCTGAAGACATTACTCAGGACCAAACAAGAGGTGTGAACTTCAACCAGAGAATTGCAGAAGTTATCAACCACAACACGAGCCTTGCTGTCGTGCTAAAACTTGCACACAGTGGACATTTACAGCAGGTTGGGACACAATGAAATGAACGAACTGAAGCTCAGGAGAGCAGAGTTTCAAATGCACACCGAAACTGGCGGACTGCTCTGTGTACGAGAGAGCTGCACAAACAGATGGCTGGTTTCACTGAATCAACTCTTCCAGGTATTCAAGCTGGATCTTGCATGGTACGTAACAGCTTTGAGGAGCCACTCTAATGCACAGGAAACTACAGGAACGCTGACAAGAGTTTCCCCGGTGATAAAAAACCTAATGAAGCCACAAAGGGCTTCACCTTCCATCACAATTAGGACAAGACAGAGCCATCAGTGGTGAACTATCTGACCCAAAGAAGTCTTGAAGGAATGGAAAAAAGCAATGAATAAACTGAAAAATTACTGATTCGGTCACATACAAAAATACACAACTTTTCTTGTTCAAACAATATGAGGCGCAGAGCCATTTTTATAACATTTAATAAATGCTTTAACAACTCCGTTTACTATACATCTTACTTTCGAGGTTGAAGTTTAGCAGCCTTAGAGGACACGTATCAGAGGGAGACATACACATGCAGAAGACATTCGAAAACAAATCAGTGTGTAGCAAATGTACAATTTTTAAATTAAGACATTTCTGACATTTACAGGCTGTTGACACAAGAAGCTGAAATGCTCCAGTCAGCCAAAGAATAGAGTGCGGCAGCTCGAGTTCAAGTTCTGCTAGACGCTGGTGGGCTGATCTGCTGCCTTCTGCAACTGCTTCTTCTGCTCGAGCTGTTTAGCCTTTTTGTTCTGCCACTTCTGTAAGCGGTTGTGACGATTTCCCTTGTTCTTTTTCTTCTTTTTGGGGCCCTCTTGGCTGCCACCTGCCAAAGCTACCCGAGTCTGGATTTTCCCCGCAGCACAAGTACCCTTGGCTACGGCTGCACTTGCTCCTTTAGCATTACCTGTCTTTGGGAGCACAAGGAAAAGGATGTCAGCACAGGACTGCACAGCCTCAAAATTACATAACATTTTTTTTTTTTGGAACTTGATACTTTAGTACCAAAATTATGCCAAACCTCATTACAAGAAAGCATCTCTTCAGTTATAATAAACCACAATATATCTCAAATAAAAATACCTAAAAAATGTGTGGTATTTATTTTAGGCCCAATTTAATGGACTAATGCAGTAATTGGCCACATGGTTCCAAAGCTGGTGTGCCTGCACTTTTCCCTCACACCCTGGGCTTTGGGTTCAGAGGAGGGTTTGAATGTGGTTTCTTCCGTATGACGTTTGCACATTCTCGTGCGTTTCCTTTAGGTCCTATACTTCCCCGATGAACCCTGTCTCATGCCGTATGCTTCTAGAATAGGCTCCGGACCACCATAACCCTTCATGGGGAAAGCAATTACAAATAATGGAAAAAATGAAAAAAGAAGTGAGTTTAGGAAACCATGGTATGACACCAAAAAAAAAAAAAAAAAAAAAAACCCCAGGCTTGACCCCTACACCCATAAGAATTTACAGCATTGAAAAATTTCCAAACTAGGGCTACATGGTTATTTGATGTAGATCCATGTAATGCAAACAGATCATTCTCCCACTAAACAGCACTTCCGCCTTGCAGCAACAGACAAGTATCTGATAGAGGATAGGAGAGACATGCCAAACCCTCACCTCTCATAGCTCCACACATGATGTAACATCACTGTAATGTGATGTGGTGCAGCGTATTAAATATAACCTGAGGATACACTAATTAGAGATGGGATGACAGTCATTAAAGGCACATTTGTTTCTTGGCACACTGTTAGCTTGTGTGCAGCACTTTTAATAATGTATTGAAAGCACATAAATTCTGTAGGCTATATTTGGAACACAACAATCTCCCCTTTAAACTAGACTCAGATAACAGAACAAAAGAAATGGAAGTTTTTAAAGCATGGAGTAGTTGCTGGATTTCAAATTGTTCTTAGCATGCCGCTAAGGAATGTCTTAACATTTCCAGTGACTCACACCTTGTTAACTTCACAGTCCCAGCATGGGGTACTGAGGCCTGCCTGCCTGCCTCTCAGCTGACCTACTGACTCAGTGCTGTAAGCACGGTTGCTTGCTAGCACGCGCGCGCACACACACGGGAAATTCTGAAAAGTGTAAAGAAAACTGGCATATTTCTCAGTTAACAGTGACATCACTATGAAATAACTTCTATTTTAAACTTTTTTAAAAGACACAAAATGTATAATTCAGTTCTACAAAATTCTGTTCTTACAAAAACAGATTTGGTGTAATAATCGGTGACTATCTGAAGAAACTGTTTTTGGAATAGCTTGAATGTATTGAAAGTAATAAACCATACATTTAATTATTATAACTAAATCTGTATCTGAAAAGCTCATCCTCTGTTCTTTATACACAGCTTTGTTTTACAAGCCACAGACTTGAAATGTGCCTCACAGGTACATCTCACCCTTAGTGAGGGTTTTCTGTAGTCAAGTTCATTCAACTCCAAAAATGCTACTTACCATTTTGAAAATTTAAAATTTGGTCTCTGATAAGGCGTGGAGAAGCGGGATTAATGACATCATATGCAGCACATACACATCCCACGCAGAGCATACACTGAAACACTGACATATTTTGTCACACCACACACACACACACACACACACACACACACACACACACACACACACACACACACACACAGATGTACCTTCCCACTCAAGCACACACAAAATTGAAAGGTAATAACATTTGGTGGATTATAATTTGTCACTGTGTGCACATCACTATGGCCGGTATACGCATTGCTGTCACTGCCATTTGCATGTTCAAAGGAGCCAGTAATTGTAGTAAATGTGTGTAAATTAATTTTTTTAAATTAAATTTTACATTATCTGACAAATATGTGATGCATATTAGTGATGTAAGAGTAACAGTGTGGAGATTTACACATTTTTTTTTCCATTTCCACTTGACTACGACTGACATGTACATCACTCTGTGGCATTCGCCTCTCCAACAGTAATAATAATAGTTATGCACTAAATATACTTTCTTTAATGGGCAAAAAAATTGGTAATTATACAGCATGCTATTTTTTTTCTTAACCTTTCCACTGCTACACCTTTTTGACCTGGGCAGTAGCAGGTAACTCAGCAAGTAATAATATAAATGTAAAGATCAAGCAGAGGTAGAAATAATTGGCTGAATGCTGTATAATAGGACACATTAGACAGCATTAATTATGTACAGGAACCTTTTGAAGAAAGACCACTGGAATATATTGGATTGCTGCAGAAACTGTGCCTGCAGCAGAAGAAGAATCAGTCACAGTACTTATTGATCTTTGCTGACAAATCTGTAAAACCCCACAATGGCTAACAGAATGGAAAGGCTCTAGATATATAGAAAGGTGTGCAAGACAGATTTAGAAAAGGATGCAAGTAGTTAAGTCAAACGGATGGATATTGGTTCAGATCAGGCCAGAACTCTCCTTAGAAGCATAAATAATGACACTGCGATTATTGCACTGTGGAAACATTATGCAAAGATGGGACCTTTGCAGAAAGACTGCAATGCTTAGGAAAGCTGAAGGAAAAAGAAGAGCAACCTGCCAGATGGACTCAAACAATGAACACATGGGGAGAAACAGAAGTTTCTGGAGGCACTCTATTTATGTGGCGTTTCTTCATGCCATACCTTACTGTTCATGGGCCGTGGGGGAAAGGTGCAGGGCACACGGCCATGTTTCAGGTGGAAGGACAACACTCGGGACGGGTCCACTGGCAACCAGGGAACAGTGCCATTAGGTGGGGGCTGAGGAAGGCTGCTGTGAGCATGGTGCAGGTCATATGTGGCTCGAGATATCTTCTTCCCATCAGTGGCTTTGGCAATGGTTACGATAGGTTCACCCGCTTTGTGAGTCAAAAGGTACTGCCCCTCCTGCAGGCTAAAAACAAGAAACATAGTGCCATCTCCCATAAATGCATTTATTTTGCATCATGGAAAGATACTGTTTAAGGTACAGACAATTACACTTCAATCTCCGTGATTTGCACTTCCCACCAAAGCACATTCAGCATAATTTGAGCTACCTTACAGGGCTAAAGGAGCATGCTTTGAAACAGTCTAGTTGCATGAAATGTTCTGGCTGCAAAATGCCTGCAGGTAAGACAGACCTGCCCAACAAAGTCCTGAGAATGTGGCTCTGCAATAGATACACACATCTACTACTGCAAACTAATTTCTAATGTTTACTGTGATTTTTAATTATCTGACTGGGCAACATAGTGACAGCATATTGCATGTTTATTTGAAATATAAAGAACAGTCATTAAAAAGTGTACAGAGTACACCACCAAATATTTGTGCTGCACAGCTTACTCACCCAACAACCTTTTTCAACAAATGGTGGAGCGTATTAAGGGACTTAGCTGGCCTATAGATTAGAAGAGAGAAAGAGGGTGGTTGTAAGTCACCCTGTGACAAGGCAAACTGTCCCTGCTGGAGATGGATGGACAGCAATCTTTTCAAGTTCTGTAGTTAATAACACAAATCAGAAATACAAACAAAAATCTTGAGCCAGCCCATTCACATCTTGTTCAATATAAATGCAATTTTACTCAGGAATAAAACTATGGAACTTTTTTAATGACTGGAGCTAATCGTTTTAACAAAATAAGGCCAAAGTTAATATTTTACATACACAAAATCAGTACAAGTTATCCTAGTGTTTTAAATTAATTTCTGCAACCTATCATTTGCAAGACTCACGTGAAATCACTAAACACAGTCCTTATCCTGCGTGGAGAGAGCTCTTCCATTAAGGACAGCTTTGATGTGTGTGCATTGATGTGACCTGCAGATTAAAGTACATTTACTGTCCATGAAAATTTATTCATTCAGCAGACGTTTTTCCTTAAAGTATAACATTACCATGTAGTAATCATTCACCCATACATATACTCAGGAAATGTAGAGTTCCTGTTCCAGTTGCCTTTGGACTGTTGGATTAAACTCACACAGACTAAGCAGGGGTTAAATTCACATTCAATCACCCAGCTCAGCCCCCGTGATTCATCAGCAATAGACATAAACACACAGACTGAGGGAATGGGGAGGATATCACTGGAAACCATGAGTGTGGACCTTAGTTTTTCACATCAGTTTCCAAAGATAAGCAAGAGCTTCCATGTTAAGAGCTGCTCTGGACTGTGCCCCACACCTTCTGAATTCCTGTTCCGTAACAATGGCTGTTCATCAAAAAGGACTGGGGCATGCAGCTGCAGGTACACTGCTCTGTGCCTGTCCATGACAGCGCTCAAGCACAACATTTTCACTGTGTAAATAAAAGAGTATCAGTATCATACAGCCTGAAAACATGTCCAAGCAGGGGACTGACTGTGCAATTGGGTCCAGCAAACATGTTGCAGTTTGTCTGGCAATTCTGGCAATCTGTGAGACTCACTAAGGCTCAATATCTCTTTCTGACAAACTTGTTTGGTGTGAAAATCCTGTGTTTATACAGGACTGGGCCTTTGCATTCCCTGTGTGCTGAATTATAGTGTCTTTATAGTAAAAGTCACAGATAGAGTTCCATCCACAGAAAGGACTGACCATGAGCTCAAACATAGAAACTCTCGCCAAAACATTTCTCTGATGGAAACAAGGGGCAGAATTTATCACCAGAGCTCTAGCAGCAATTTCACCCACATAGCTGTGGTGGGTGGATGGGTGTGGCTGATAGATGAGCCAGTTTCTGAGAAGGGAGTGCTGTGGGTGGGGGGGACATTACATAGTACAACACCCTTTCTTGACCACAGTGGAGGTCAGAGTTCACATCTGACTAACACAAAAATTTCAACACTTCCCTTCAGGCTGCATCATGCAAAGGACAAGAAGAAACACAGAGGAAAAATAATTGGGGGCTCTAAAAACAACCCGCATGTTAGAGTAGAATATCTATTAGTTAACAGTCACTACTGAAATGTTATGAATTTGCTTAAAATATCTGTTTTCAGGACATTGCAAGCAAATGGCATTTCATACTGGTATCTTATTGAAAAAACAATGACAAAGGAGTAAACACATTTCAAATAACTGTACAAAACCATCTGTCACAATAGTCTGCATTATTCATATTTCCTGACAAAATTCTATAGGCAGCTGCTTGAGTGAGCCCAAAAAACAGTGATCAGACAAACACAATGTGCTTTGGCAGCCATGTGTCTGTCTCTAAAGTTCTTTGTCCGTTGTCAAATGTAATTTTATATACAAAGTTGCATGCTGCTTTGGAGAAGCGTCTCTTTAAAAATGTAAATGTACATGAAAAGGATCTGAGTGAATGCCTTTCATCCTACAGCCCACCTTGGTGTTGAACACCAAGCCGTCAATTCACTGAACACCTGAGCCACATTCCTGCACAATCTCAGCGGGGGCACACAAATACTGCACCGCATTTCCACACTTCCCCCACTAAACACACACAGCTGGATTTGGCATGTTGAAAATAACTCAGAAGACTGTATTCAAACTTTCCATAAGAAACCAATATAAATTGTATGCAACATAACTACATGAAGCTCAGGAAAATAACACTACGGTGGCCCTTTGAGTGCAGAAGGATCCCGTTATCCGAGGTGCTGCAAAAATTTGGTCTAATTCTGCCCGGTGTGACTAAAACGCGTGAGTGAGGTACACAAGAACACACAAGCGCCACCTTAGGGGAGCTCTGCTGCTTGACCAGCCATGCTATAGAACACCAAAAGGAGTCTGCAGTAGAAAGTCAAAATGGGGGGCCCATGGTGGTCATTTCGCAACATGTTTTAGGCAGCAGGAGCATTTAAACTAAATCAGAAACAGGGAGTGGTGGAAAAACACTGATAGGAGGAGGAACAGCCATTGTTAAGAGGGCTTGCTCAATGAACTGCACTGATTTGGTAGCTTTTTTTTTTTTTTTAAACAACCCTTCAAAACACATCCACCTAATAACACTACAGAGGGCAAACTCCATGAAGCGAAAAAAATGAAAACCTCAGGGCTTCCTAGTAATTCTTTAGTCTCTCAACACAGTGCCAGTAGGTATGGCAACAGTGCAAACAAACAGCAAACAGGCAGTGAGTCATCTGGGAAAGGCTCTGTGAAGTTTGAAGGAGTCTATCGCTGATAGCAGGCCTCACTGCTGCACAGCCCTACACCATCAGCATAGAGACATACAATTATTGTCAGCTATAATTCCATTTTTTAAAAATCTCTCATGAATCATGGCTTCTGCTCATATTCTCCAAACACAGCACTAATGGTGTACTAATACAGGGTTTAAGAAGGTGGAGCCAATGAGAGAGTCTGTGGTATGTGGTAAAGTCAGTCAGAGGCCTTTGGCTGCTCAGCACTGCTTGCAGAATGGAGGAGCAGTGTAGTGTAATGCGGTCTGGCCCAGAACCAAGCTGGAGAGGAAGGCAGGCAGCAGGAAGTCTGCCCTCAACACTTGCAGAGATCCTCAACTGCTTTTGTTTTCAAAATCAACTTGATTGTACATCTGTGTCATTTTACAGTTTAAAGCAAGACCCACCAGACTACTTTAAAACCCAACATGATACTAACCTGAATATAACTGAACTGGTACAGTAACGCAGAATATTACACCCTTTTATCCTGTTGTCCTTTCACCTTTCTGTGAAGACTGACTTCAAGAAATTAAATGGTGAAAGACAAATAATGAATTTTGAGATTTTATTATATCAGATATCAACAGCTAATGAATTGAGTGTGCAGTGAAGTTTGCTCATGCCCATTATTAACCATTATCTGATCAGCTGTGGCCGTGACACACCACATACCTTTTTTATGTCCAGTGGAGAAAGAGCTTGTCAAAATAGCTAACTTTTTCTTTCTTTTTTTTAATAGATTAGACATTTGATTATAAAACCACGTGGATACAAAATAAGAAACATTTTCAAAATGTAGATGTAAACCAGTAACCCATCAGCAATTTGTGTGCTGATAATAATGTAGAGAAGTCTTACCTACAAAGGTCACAGTGGTGGAATGTAACAGTCTTTCGGTCCATAACCGACAGACTTCACTTTTAGTGAAACACTCAACACCGTGGCACAGCTGATACTCCAGCTTGGATAAGAGATGAATGGGAATAAGCTGAAACAGAGGAGCAACCACACCAGTAGGTCAAAAACCTTGTGCTATGTGTAGGAGCGAGAACTTGCTAGTCAGTATAACAGCTGATGCTTTGAACAAGATCTGCTTTGGTGCCAGAGGACACCACCGCGCACATAGAACTGGAAGACACTTACACTTTTGGAGTCCTTCTGGCATTTCTTGCTCCGGGCCAAAGGTATGTTGCAGCAGACCATGAGCAGCACATCATGCAGGCTGTACAGTTTGTAGACCAGGTTGCCTTCCTCCGGCTGCTCATAGTGTCCCTCATCCTCCTCTGCCACCAGCAGCTTCTCTGACAGCAGTGCTACAACACAGCAAGCTGTTTAACAGCCAAAATCATGATGCAGAGCAACTTCATGGGCCCCTGCCTTCCTACCCAAAAATACAACCTTTCTTGCTGAGCCACATTTCATTTATTTCACACAAACCACCATTCATTCATTATCAAAAACCACTTGTGCAACATGCTTTCTTTCTCTCTCTCTCACACACACACACACACACACACACACACACACACACACACACACCCCTGCATCTTATAGTGGTCTGCTGAAAATGCATGGACTATGAGAGGAAAACAGAGCTCACTGAGGAAAGTCACACAACCGCAAGGAGAACTCAACACTGACTGAGCTGGATTCAAACCCATGTCTGACCCTACATCCTAGCAGTTGTTATAAACCAAGGCTAATTATGTTACAGTACCATGGTGGAGACATATAATGTTTATCTATATTTGCCAATTAGCATGTCAAATAAAATATTACAAAAGCAATAAAGTTTAGAAAAGATGGCCTTTAAATTTTTTTTGTTTTAAAAACAGGAAGTAGCTGCCCACACGCACTGAAACGCATTACAACTTTGCAGAGTATCTCAAAGGCACAAATACCCGATGATGCACAACGAGATGGAAAACTCACTCTTCCGTTGCATTTCCGCATCAGTGTCAGCAGCCATAGAGCCCAGAGTAGGCATGGTCCCCCTGACTGGGCTCTGACTAGCCCCCAGGTAGGAAGCCACACTGGGTTTAACCAGAGACTGTGGTGGTGCCTGGGCTTGGGGAGTTTTGGGGGCAGGTGGAGACAGGGGTTCTGGAGTGGGCTGAGCAGTTGGTTTCAACAGAGCACTCTGCATGCGCAGGATCTTGCCGAGCTGGTCACAGTTCTGGGGCACTTTGGCAGCAGGACGCCGGCTAGCTCTTGTAGACCCCTGTGCTTTTGGTGAAGGAGACCTGGGGGTGTCGGGAATGACATCAGAGAGAGGAGGAGCTTCTGTAGAGTTGTCAGGTACTTGTGAAGCATGCCTGTCTATTTTAGGGATATCCTCGCTGTGGTCAATCACCAGCCTATCCTCATCCGAGTCACTTGCCAAGTCATCAGACTTCGTGCATCTCTGCCGTTTTGCTGGTGGGACTTTCTGTAAGAGTGAAGTATCTGCTGGACAACTGTCGACTAAAGACGTGTCCTCCATGTCTGTGCATGAGGAATCTTCTGCATTGACTGACTGTGTAGATTCCGTGCTAACAGACCTATCTTTAGCCATCACAGACAACTTCCTGCATTTTGAGGACTTGACTGCTTTTGACCGCTGCAAATCCTGATTTGGTTGCTTTTGGCTGTCCTGTTTCTTGGAGGTACATGATGATTCACCAAAGGTCTCCAGGTCTGTGAAGTCTGCCTCAAAATCAACACCTCCGTCATCAAAACACACAAGACGTCTTGGGCATCTTTCCTACACAGACAGACACACAAACATTCACAGCACGAAATGGAAGTCCATTAATGAAAGGTATTACATGTCCACTTTCTGTAAAATTACAAATTCCTAACAATTCACTATGTTCATTTCTGAATGTTTTTTCTACTCTATTTTTGAAGGTTCTTAATGTTTCCAACTAACACACATTAATACACCAACATAATTCAGCTGAAAAAAAAAGTTACTTCCTTTGTACTAATTACTTAGTTTTTCCTCTTTCATGCATCTTGTCCACCATTTAAACATACCTACAACAAAATCTCAGGAAAATACAAAAAGGAAAGAAGGTTATAGAGTTGGTATGTAACTTAATTAGGACTGACAGTTAGCTCAGTACTCTAAAAGTGTGCAAGTTAAATATGACATAGAGTGGGCGAGGGGTTCATCACCAACATCATACAGCTTCTCATGCATCATACACTGGAAAAAATGCTAGAGTACTGCTAAAGTGACAGTACTTTGAGAATCACAGGTCTGCATTCTAGGGTGGAATGCACTTTTATTTACTCTGAATTATGTGTCACTTTTGAGAAAAGCATCAGCTATATAGTAAAAATGAATGTAAGAGGTCAGCAACATGATGGCTTTGTAGAATTTTTTTTGGACAGGAACAGGCTTTTCCAATGAATGGACTGTGGACAATGAAAGTCAAGATAGGTACACCCCTGGCGAAGCAGTTTTTGCTTGTGCGTTTTCGGTTTCATTTTGAGTATTTATGATATGATGTAAATAAGAACCCTGGTGCAGAGCTACACCAGTATTGGAAATTACCAACGATTCATCAATTCCTTCTTTTACCCCACACATTACGCAAAATTCACTTACACCCAACATGAGCACAATAAAAGCATAATTTTAACAGCAATAACAATAAAATTAAATAAAAAAAAAAAAACAGTGCTAAGTCATATGTTATTTAGTTTGGAGTGCAGACAACAACTCCACATTAGCTTGTTGGAGTTGGAGCTTCTTGTGTGCATCCAGTCTTTTGAAAAACTTAAGGTAGCATTTAATGTTTACAATTGCTATCCACCAACACATCTGCTAACACTAGTGAATGATACGAACTGCTACAGCATTTTAAAAACTTTGCAAAAAAGTTTATATCAGTGAAAAATTTGATACGTTAAGTCAGGGCGGTAACTACTCAAAAGATCAGCTGAATTTATAAATAAAGAGAATGATATAATCACAGAAAACTCAAAAGGCATGATTATTATTATTATTATTATTATTATTATTATTATTATTATTATTAATACATTACTTACCTGGCATTTCTCCAACTCACTTGACATTTATATTCATTTGCGCAGCCAATATAATCGTTGACAATATACAATGTTGAGTCATTTGTATACACTAGCTTTGCAGTTTAGCTTGCATTAAACTATTTCGGTGCCACAAGCATTTTCCCTTAAATGCTGGACGCTAAACTTACTTCTATGAAAGTTGGTTTCTCCAAGGTTAATTCAGCTGCTCTCTTTGAAACAGACTTCTTCAGGGACAGATTCAAACTCTCCTCGTAGAAAAGGCTATTCTTTTCCCGCTCGGTCATCTCAGTCTTGACCAAGGGGGAGTCTATATATACCTCTTTTCTTGAAGATTTTCCTGCAAATAAAGATAAAACACTAACATCTGCACTGCTACAAATTCATTGAAAAGCCCATTTCAAAAGCAAGCATTTAAAAAAGCAAAAATTTGGTAACTTGCAAATGCAGCAAGAGTCTATCATATCACTATTCCTGTAGTATTTGAAGAATTTAAGACAGATGTGACTGAATGGGAGGGTACGCTCCTGGGACTTCATACCAGAAGCCGTTGCATTTCTGACCCACACAGGTATTTCCCAACTCTCACAGTACTCAGGACCCTGGTTGTTGAGCAGTGTGAAGAAAGCTCTGCTGGTCAGACACACGTGGGGCTCATATTTCTCACATAGCTTCTTTGCGTTCACATCACGACTGATGTCCTGAAAAGGAGCATGAAAGTCACTGAGAAAGCAGAGAGTTTACCTTTCTGAATTTCAAGGCGAGGTCCTGAAGCTGCATCCCAGGACAAAGAGAACATATCAAACATTGCCAACCACTGAAGCTCTAAACTACCTTTAATGTGACTTGCTCTTAAGCTTTTTTATTAAAATTCAAACAACAATTTATAATGTGTAATTTTTGCTGAATTTTGGTGGGAACCTGCTAGAATAGCAACTAGACACAAGGTTATAAAAGCTGTAAGCTAAACCCAGAGCTTGGGCCATCCCCAAGAAGCTACCTTTATATCAGAAGCTAAAGTAAACCTAGAGAATCTGTGTTTCTGCTGAAATAATGCTTGCGAAGTCAGTCATGGATGCCAAACATACGGCCCCTGGGAAGCTATTTATCTGGCTCCTGTGATGATTTGAGCATAATTAAATACTGTCATTATGTGCTATATGAACTAGCACTAATAACACACAAGTGGCCAAAAATCACTAAACTGATAAATTAATTTGCCTATGCAAAGGCATGTGGTAAGAAAATCCTTCTTATTATTCAGCCGCAGTGTCAAATGCCTAACAATAGCTTATCCAGAGGATCAGTATTGTAACCTCCAGGAAGCTGCAGTTTATTATGCACCAGCATGCATCAGCAGCAAAGCTTGACAGAATGTGCAGACACACTGATCAGAACACAGGAACAATAAGAACTGTACATTGGATGGTAACAACAAAACAATTTCCCCGAAATGGTTACTATGCTGATGCACATTAATAAACTCATCTCTATTAACATAAACACACAAGTACGCAAATCTTTGTTACAACAATAGCAGCAAATAGCATTAAACTTTATACAAACACCACCGAAGTTGGGTGGCAACGCAGCAAAGGATTCACAGCTGCCCATGTTTACTACTTTTATTTAACATGACACTGAAGTAGCTATTAGGTTTGGCATCAAAACCATTTTCTGATGGAGGCCTGAAAAAGAAGCACATATTAACTGCAGAACTGAAATGTGCAGATACTAAATGAAGAAGACTTCCTAGTGCAAGTCTTTCTATGCTGGAATAGCTGTCTTGTGTTAAGAATTTGAAGAATGTGAACAAAAACATTTTCAACAGCACCAATTTGATCGCTATTCTGAAGCTTGACCCAGCTCAGTTGCATGTTCCAAATTTTGACACTATTGTGCAAGTAGAGCTGTGTCAGTCATTGGGAAGCAAGTAGCAACATCAGTATACAACAAAAATGTGTATAAAGAAAACTTTAATTTTCATTAGCTGTAATGCAGGGGTTTCAAACATACAGTACAGCCCAACTAATAAGCAATACTCAATGTATAGTATTACACAAGTACAGGTGGGTAGCCTTAATAATTTACAGAGGCCATGAAAGCTGCTTACCCAGTCTGCTAGTCAGTGTCACCATTACTGAAATATGATGTAAAAACCATACCACTGCGTTTGAAAGCATAGAATTCACAAGGAGCTGCGTACAGAATTGTTTTGAAGCACTTTTTTCAACAAATAAAACTGAAAGTTTATCAAGCAGATAGGGGATCAGGAGAGAAACTGTTCTGAGGAATCCTTGAGACCATTCCTAAATGTTGAGAGGAATTCACCAGTTTTAGAATTGAGAGATGGAGCTTCTTTTACCACAAGGGAGCCAGAACCGAGAACCTTTGGGCTTATGATTTTGGATCCATTGTACATGGGGTCACCAAGCAGCCAGAGGTGGAGAAGAGTAGCAGCTTGGCTGGGCATAGCAAGTGATGAGTTCCTGCAGGTATTGGGGAACAGATCCATTGATTGACTTGTAGGCTATAACCTACAAGGACATGAGGACAGGAGATACCCGAGTATGCTTTGGCAGGTTAAACTCAACTTGTACTGTGGTATTCTAAATCAGCTGGAGAGGCTTGGTGATGGGGACTGCAAGGTCAGAAAAAAGAAAGTTCCAAAAGTTGCATTACCATGACCTGGATCACAAAAGATTCTGAAAGTGTTATGTAGAACACATAATCAGGACCAAGTTATAGCTTCCATGTGCTGAAAAAAGCAGAAAATGAAGTAGAATGTTACTCTGCAGCTCTTATCCAATGAAGCAGATGAAGAGACAACTGTCCAGTTTTATGGACATTTAAGTGTTCCTAACCAACAAACAGACCTTATGGGAGGTGAAGGATCTCCATCTTGAAAAGGTGGCCAGTCATCCGAGCAGAGGCAAGATATGATGCTAGAAGATACACTAGCAGTGATCGGAGAGGTAGTGAGAGGTAATGACAGAACCAAGGGAAGAGATGTAGGTGGATAAATATAAGTGCCTCAGCACCAAGCCCTGCAGAACACCAGCTGAGAGAGACTGAGAAGAAGACATCAGGCTACCTGCTAGGTAAGACTGAAGCCATTTTAATGCTGTTCCTTAACTACAAGCTGTAGACAGGAAGAGTACAAGATCCAGTGGTTGACAGTGTCAAAGGCAACAGAAAGGCCCAAGAGAATGAAGTCCAAGGCAATGGAGGCCACTCTGGCCAACTGGAGAGCTGACACTGTGGAAAGGACAATTTCAGTCAAATGACCATGTCTGAAGCCAAACTGATAAAGGTCAAAGATATTTTGGCCAGAGAATAGAGTTGAAAGGCTATGAAGTGCATGTTGAAAAGTTTGAGAGAAAAGGGAATAAAATAACTGGCTAGTAATTTCAGAATGACACTGGGTCTAGAGAGGGTTTCTTTAATAGTTATTTGATGTGGGGAGTGTGGGCAGATGTGAAGCAACAGAGTAAAACAAAACAAATGAAAGAGAAGAAAGAAACACATTTGGGAGAAAAGGCCTGTAGGAGAGAACAAGAGATTGGATCCAGAGAGCAGGAGCTGCATCCGTGTCAGAGCAGGTCAGAGGTTTTACCTTCTGATTAGGGTTCAATTGCAGAAAATGTGCCTTGGCTGAGAGACCCATAAAAGTTGGTGCAGGTGGATACAGAGCAGTTGAGGGATAGAATTGACTTTTAGAATCATAAAATCATCAGCAGTGAGGTCAGAGGAAGCAGAAAGGGAAAGGGGGAGAGTTACAAAGAATTACTGATTTCAGACAGTAGTTTATTCTGGAATAATGCCAATTTGTGTTAAGGAAACAGTAGAATAAACAGATGGAAGAAGTTCCATATAGACTTAAGTTTGTGAAACTTCTGTTTTCAGCCATTTCTAATCAGCAGCACACAGAACACAAGAAATCACATTTAGAATATTTCAGTGGTGAGAATATTAGACAGTTACTTCACTAGATACAACTTGAAAAGGTGTTTAGCAAATGGAGATGTATATGCACCCCCTAGTGGTGAAATGATGTACATACAGCTTTATAATAAATAATAATAAATAATAATAATAATAATAATATAATAAAGCTAGGACCAAAAGGCATTGGGGTCCTGCTCTGCTCCGAAAAAGAGACTGCCGACTACCTCTGAACTGCTTAAAACAATTCTACCATAGACCAGATCAGTAGAGGAACCTTAATAGAACTGCAAAGACCCCTGGTTACCTTGGATGTGGGTGACTAAGTGCTTAAACATAAGAGCTTGTGGGCAGAAATTTGGAAAGCCCCACCACGTTAAGCTTTTTACCCAGGCAGTTTACGATGTGCTCTCCATCCAACCTGTATAGCTGGAGAAAAGTTAATTGTTCATTATGCATACTATGTTCAAAAATAGCATCATTGAATGGTGAAGAGTGCCAAGTAAGGGCTGCTAGGAAATGGTCCTAAAGGAAATGTGTCAGTCTGGGGATAACACCCACTAACACAAAGAGACTAGCTAAGCAGGAGGTGGCATTTGTGAATGAAGTTGAAAGAGTAAAATCAGCTTCCAATGTCACTTCAGGGCTCCAGGTGGTGGCAGGGCATTGGGAAATCATGGTTGATTTAAGGAAGGCAATTTAGGTTCTAGGCCACCAATACAGAGACATCTCTGAGGAGAGACTTCATGCTGTTGTCAGAAATCTCCAAGTCATCTTTTGATTGGTAAGAATGAATTGAAGAAGCAGATGAAAGGAAGATTTCAAATTAAGAGGTAGAGTGGAACAGTGCCACTTCAAAAAGCTGGAGGGCAAAGTGTGAGCACATTGAAGTAGTTTACAGGGGCTTTGCTAGGAGGTCTTTGTATAGGGTTTAGCATGTATTGTATGTTGGGTATCACGGGCAACAAAACGAGGAAGACTATGAAAGCCGTTATTGAGCCTGTGAATCAGGAGAAGTAAGCTGTGGTTTTAAGGTATTACTATCTGGATGCAGGCTTAGGCCTGATCTGCCCTGGCGAGTATCCCTGATCCTTACTGAGGCACCAAACCACCCAGACTGAAACCTAAACTTCCTGTAGCATATAACAAAAGTCAAGTACCTAACAAACAGTTGAATACTTAACTTTTAAATACACTGCTGCAGAGCACTAGAAATGTCAAATACAAAAGAATATATTACCTGAAAGACAGGATAAGTAGGTTAACACATAATTGTGATATGTTCTCATTTAGCGGAAGCAGAAGGATCCTCATTGAAAGAGGCAAATGAAATGTAAAAAAATACAACAAATAAACAGAACAGATGAAAAGAAGGGACATGTATACCGAGTACATCTGCTTGGCCTTCTTCTCAGGAGGAACCTCTGATGCCACAGAGCCATAGTCAACAGCCAGCTGAACATCCTTTGGCAGCGTCTTCCAGTCTAAAACATTCACCTTGCCCTGCAAACAGAAAATGCATAAATTATTATCACATACTGTTTCCAATTTTGAAATTTCAGTACACTGATTATACGTTCAAAGAAGCATGTAATTGACATTATTTGTACTTTAAGGGATCACAGTGGTACAAGGGCTTACAACTGCAAGCAGCTGTTTCTCAAACTTCAGGGACAGATCTGGGTTGAATTTTCCTCCTGTAATGCTTGTCATTTCATGGATGAGATAAATCTGCGGGTATTTCTTCACCTTCTCCACACTGGCTTTAAGACACTCCTGCTCACACAAAAAACATAAAATATAGAATCACCCAATACTGACTCAATGGTAATTATTATTATTATTTTTTTTAGGGAGGGGGGTCAGATATGAAGCACCTCCATGTAGCATGCCGCTCCCTCACACAGGTAACGATAGTCTTCTGCACAGACCCTCGCCACATCCTGAAGATACTTCATAAACTCATCTACTTCATTCTTCACAAGCTCTTCTTGTTGCTATGGGCCAAATATCAGACACCATAAGTTGCCACACAAAAACAATTCACGCTCATTCTGCCATTTAAAAAAAAAATACAAAAATGTATAATTTGCATCAAGTATTCTTTATAAAAACCAAATATAAATTTTAGGGTAGCACAGGGTGGGTAAGAAACAGTCCAGGCTAATCCTAGTGAAACCATAGAAGAAGGTACATGGACTCATATGTTAATAAGCAGCTCCATGGACATGCTGACAGGTAGTACTCCAACAATTGCCTCTTATTATGCTATTATGCAATTCTGCACAGACACCTATGTGACAATGTTGGTTGTCAACAGTTAGTGTAGGTGAATTGTTTTCTGTCACATAAAGAACAAAGCTGTTTGTGAAGTTATGAGAGACAACTGTAGGAAACTCAAACTAGGATATAGAATGGAGAGAAGAAAGATTGAAAAACCTAGGAAGCACACAGTTACTTTATGAGCAGACACCTTTGGCCAGAAAGTGTACCTTGAAGGCATCTGTGCTGTTTTTGTTCATAAACATGCGCAGGTACAACTGCTGCTGTCTTTCATTGAGACAGGAATAGCGGGGGAAAGGTATCCTGGGTTCAGGGAAGGGCTCGCTCTCATCACTACTGGTGTTTGAGTTTTGAATATCCTGTCCACATACAGGTGCACTCTCTTGTTTAACAGCTGTTGTCTCCACTGGCTTCTTTACCTCATCTGTGTCTGCAGGGCTTAACAAAACAAACAGCAAACACTCAATTGCCTGAATCAGCTTGATATCAGAAAAGCAACACAAACTCATTAGCAAACAATTCTGATGCCTTATATACACTTACTGGAATTCATTTCTATACACCAAGGCTTTATACACTGCCCAGCCAAAAAAAAAAGTCACCACCTGGATTTAACTTAGTGTTATGATCTGGAGTTGGTTCAATTGGTCAGGTCTCAGTTCAGCAACGTTATGTGCCCAAAAAATGAGGTGACCTGACTACCTGAATATACTGTATGACCAGGTTTTTCCATCAATGGATTTTTATTCCAAGATGAGAATGCCAGGATTCATGGGGCTCAAATTGTGAAAGAGTGATTCAGGGAGCATGAGAGAGAGAGATCATTTTCACACATGGATTGGCCACCACAGAGTCCAGACCTTAACCTCATTGAGAATCTTTGGGATGTGCTGGAGAAGACTTTACGCGGCGATCCGACTCTCCTGTCATCGATACAAGATCTTGGCGAAAAATGAATGCAACTCTGGACGGAAATAAATGCTGTGACACTGCATAAGCTTATCCAAACGATGCCACAGCAAATGCGTGCTGCAGTCAAAGCTAAAGGTGGTCCAACAAAATGTGTAACTGTTTTTGGCCGGGTAATGTATGAAGGCACAGCAGGTACTGTCTTACTAGAGTTGTTGTCTTAAAACTCCTGTGATGCCCTTGATCAAGGCACTTAACCTTAAGTAATACAGAAAGTTTACCAAGCTAGGCAAGCAATTGCAAAGTTGGTATCTAAAAGTGCAAGTTGCCTTATACAAAGGAATCAAATAAACAAAGTCAGGTTTTGTACCACAACTTAACTGGATAACACTCGTGTCCACACACACTTACGTACACACCCATGTGCTACAGCCCACAGCTCTTTGATGGTGGGCGCCAGCGAGAACTGGTCATAGAGATCTCTGGAGAAACAAACGGTGCCACTGTATGGAGTGTCCTCCCTTGTCGAGGAGAGAGGCCAAAATCAGTGTTTTTATGCAGGAAAATCCTTCTGCACCCCACACACACCAAGTAGGAAATGCAGGAGAAAAGGTTTTCCGCTGCAACACATCAACTCAAACCGTTACTCAAACAGCTGACCAACAGGTGCGAACAGTACAATAAAGCAGAGCGTAACCGGTTAGTCCGAGTGAAACTGCACACAGCAAACTCTTCCATAAGAGAACCCGTCACACCTGTATAATAAATCACAAACATTTAACACAGAAGCCAACTGTTCTTCAGTTTTATGTAAAAATTACTAACCATGTCAATTCCATTAGCATCGCTTGCGAGATGCCCGTACGACGGAATGACAATACAAACACCGTGTGTTACATCGATTCCGTACCTCCAGGAAACAGCACCCTGTGAGCGCGTTCCTAATACGTCACTTCCTCCCCATACAGCCCATTAAGAACAAACCGGGCCGTGGAGAACAAACCTACAGTATAAACGGGTAAATCACTGTAAAGTGGGGGTGTCCAACAGTGTAAGTAGGTCTGAACAAGGATTCGTGTAAATGAAGGCGACTAAATAGTAATAACTTAAATCCTTGTATTTTAAAAATGCTAAATGTTATTTTTAGCTTTATTGTGTAGTAACTGAAATAACTTATTTGCTATAGAATGTCTGAATTAGGTAGGTTATTATATTGTAATAAATGCATAGGCTACACATATTTTCTCCCACATTCCATGCTGAGTTGCTTAAATATTACCAGTTCTTACTTGGTATTTATAAAAATCTGTCTTTTATTGTCTTTTAAATGTCCAATTGAAAAACATTAATTGAATCAATTTTAACAGTAAAATAGTTAATTTCTTTCAGGCCATCCCAGAAAGCTACGGTTTGGCACAATTTTAATATATCAGTCAGTACTGAAGTCAGTCACTGGCAGGTACTTTTTGTCTGAGACTTTTGCTGCCCACTGTGAAACACTGGACACAGAATGAAAATCTGTGATTTTTTTTAAAGTTCCATTAAGAGACTGTTATCTTGATTCTGATGGAGAGAAAATGGAGCTTTGCTACAGTATGTGATATGCGTAGAATTACACCCTTCGACACAAGGGCTTCTTCCCATGAGATTTAAAATATAAGTGTGTGTGTGTGTGTGTGTTTGAGAGAGTGAGAAAGTGAGACTGAGACCACATTGAGACTGACTGGTGTCTTGCCCCATGTCTCATTCTTTTGTGTCAGGCTCTGGATGTCTGTGACCCTGCATTTGACATGCGGTTGGTGAAAATGAGAAAAGAATATGTACTTCTCATCTCTTACACTTTAAAGTCAGAGCAATTTCCCAGCTTCGGAGAGAACATTTTGCTACTTTTCCACACAAAGGGCAAACGTGGGTTTCTTTTTACATTTAGGACTGTTATGGCCTTGGTCCTAAGGCCATTAGTATTTATGTGTGTCTGTATTCTTGGGAAGGTGGAGGCCTGTGCCAGAAAGAGTTGTGTGGTTTATTATTCAGTGTTAGTTGGTGAATTGTCTGTTTTTGCTGTCGAATCTTTTGTAAATACCTGTGATTAAGAAGCAACTGCTGGAAGGGGGTATGGCTATCTACTTTGATCAGTTTTGTCTCCTAGTTTTGACGGTGGTTGGGGAGCCAGGGTAGACCGGTGTTCTTTTAAAAGGGACTTTTGCTTGTTTTGTTGCCTTTGCTTACCTCTGAATAAAGAGCTTGGGAAATGTGTTGCACTAATAATAATAATAGAATACAAAAAATAATGGGAAATTTTGGTTTGGGTTCCTTCCTGGTTGGTTTAATTCTTACCTCAGTTTCTGTATTACATCCCAGCCCTAGACTGGGCTGCAATGAGGATCATACAAAGTGCATATATAATGTAAGTATGCAATACACATCCAGCTGCCTCCAGTCACATGCACTGTTTAAACATTTATATTAAATTTGCCCTTTTTAAATCTATCCTTGTATATAAATTGCTTTCCAAGAGATATACTTGATTATTTCTCTGGTAATGAGATTTTGATTTTTGTTTCAGGCCAGTTGGTGATTGTAAGTTGACCTTAGTGTGTGCATGTGTGAGAGAATGACGGTGTTTTATTGCTCTGCTGTGTAACTGTAAAGAGTTCACCGTGGTGTATTTTGTACTATAAGTCACCTTGAATAAAGGTGTCAGCTAAACACTACATAGCGTTTATTGTAAGTCGCTTTGGAGAAAAGCATCCGCAAAGCAGATAAATAAAAATGTGAATGCAGAATGGATTTTTACTGTTTCTGAAAAACATCTACAGCAAATCTTTACAAAGTCGTAAAATGTCACTGTACAAAAAATGGACTGAATTATAATAACTTGGTTGGCATAGAATTTAAAATTCAATATACAATATCTGATACACACACACAGTGTTAGGCTGAAGCAGTTCAACAAATCAGTAACTTTTTTAACAATAGAAGTTTTCTTCCCATGGGATTTAAACTCCCAAAACCTGCTCACAGGTGAGACACTACGCTGCTGGCTGTCCCATACATCACCAGCTGCTCCATTTCCAGAACATCCTATTTATCATTCCCTGTTATAAAATTATATAATGGCACATATCATAGCATATAATGGCCCAGCATAATGTATGCCAGCACAGATGTGTTTTAATTTCGCAGTAGACCAACGTATTATGGGAGAGTTACAAATTTTAGTATAAATAAGATGTAAACGTGTAATGGTTGCATCTGCTTCTAGGAC
Source organism: Heterotis niloticus (assembly GCA_018136845.1). NCBI lineage: Eukaryota > Metazoa > Chordata > Actinopteri > Osteoglossiformes > Osteoglossidae > Heterotis > Heterotis niloticus. The sequence goes on along the minus strand of CM030904.1, from coordinate 16,072,604 downwards.
ACGCTAGTATAATAAATTGCTGGTGAGATACATGATTTACTGTTTCAAAGAGCAGACTTCATTATTTCTTAAGAGCACATCATATGCAGTTAAGTCAGAGAGAGGACGACAAAAAAGCAGAAAGAAAGAGCCCATTACAAGCTGTAATTTTATTATGGGGTAACAGCACATAAAGCACATCTAAAATCGATGTGTCCAATGCACTTTTAATAAAGGTAATATTAAAGGTACAGCTTCTAAGTACAATATAACAACATTCATATTAGAATGAAAAGTATTTAAAAGACAACATTAAATTTCTTATTTTCTTTACAGCTGTATTTACAAAATGAATCAAAATACTTATTTTTATATTTAAGAATTAGACAAGAAGGAGCAAAACTACCATTGTGAAGAGAAATACTCCTAGAGAGAATTCAAATGAGCTGGATAAAAAGTTTCATGATAATCTGTCCCCATTTTAAGATCAGTAGCAAACATATACATTTGTGGGAACCACAATCCTGCATCTGCATTTACATATTTTATTCTGTTTAAGCATGGAAAATATCCTTTTGATCTTACAGTTAACAAAAACAATGTAGAAGAGATCCAAATGTGTTGTATGCCTTTACAAAGTGTATACAAACACATCCGAATGCTTAAAATACAATGCTGTAGTCAATTTTCTGCATTACATCAAATATCTAAATTCACTCCTGCTTATTAACAAAAACACCAACAAGCACTGTCTTCTTGCTTCAGACATCTGGAACTTTCCTTTTCTTAGCTAATGTCAACCAGAATGTACTCCTAAGAAGCTGGTGTCACTGTGCTCTTCTTCAGAGTACACGAATGGTTCTCACCTGTTCTGCTCATATTGACCAATACTAGGGAAACACACAAAAATGCTGTACGCTGCACTGCTAGTATTTGTTACCAACTTAATTATGGAGCATATTGTAAGAAAGAAGATACTGTATACTGATTCAGAGGTCTCAGCAGATATACAAACATGAAAATTATCCGTTACTATTAAAGACATTATATGAAAATAGTTTGAAACACAAGATAGATAGAATTTTCAATGTGCAAATACATTGTCATTCACAATACAATTTGAAAAATAAAAACAACAAGGAACCGTTAAATATAACTTGTGCATCCTTTAACACCAAGACACCCTTGGCGTAATTTATCACGTATTATTGCGAGCATATTCTGGCTGATATTGGCTACAAAAAGAACATGAAAGGTTAAAAACTCATTGCGTCTGAAGGTGATTTTTTTTTTTCCTTAATTTTCTTGTGCATCTTTGTAGAACAACAATAACAGTGTCTGTGGTGGGTGCTTGTAAAAGCGAATGGACTTATATATCGTAGGCTACCTTCATGCTAACATAGCCTGCTTGTGAAAACAAGGGTACGTGAAGCTGGGTTGTCTCCAGATAAACACATCCTTTTTTTTTTTTGTACTAAAACCATCATTTGGAATTCTTTTTTTTTTTTCAACTAATGATCCAGATTAGCAGGGACTCCAGTGGATCCTCACGCAGGGGTGTACAGCGTCGGTACTCCCTCCGAGGACTTAGCTCTACCACCGGTCTAATGCCACAGCTTCAACCAGCTTTTTTCACAATCAGAACTGCCATGACGAAAAAAAAAAAAAAAAAAAAAAATCAAACTATTAAAAACAAACAAACAAACAAACAAACAGATAATACTGCTTTTCAGCCGAAATAAAATCAATGCATTTTTTTTCTTTTTTTTTGTAGCGGGAAATGTACTTGCTAGCTTTAGTTAAACGATACGGTTCTCGCTAATAACCTTAAAGTGTGAGGAAAAAAAGCCTCATCCCAAGACTAGCACGCTGATACAGGTACTTGCTGGGTATCGTTATTATTTTTATTATTATCATTATTATTCTTTCTTTAGTCCTAATATTAATAATGCGTCATTACTCTGCGAAATTAATAGGACAAATAGGGTGGCCTAATCTAAGAATTAAGGTTTTGTTCACAAAAGTAACTTACCTAGCACCACACGTCAGAATAACACAAAATAAATTTTTAGCACACCCTACCTCTATCGAACTAAGTCTAGAAGAGAGTAGTATACTAAAACAGATATTGTACAACATGATGTATTTAATAAACAGATAAATATTTGCACTGAGTAGGCGTTTATAGCAGTATGTTCTTCTTACCTATACAGACAGAACTTTTAAAGTTAACTCTATACATGTGATCAATAATAACATTAAATATTGTGAAATAAAAAGAGAGAGAGAAAGAGAGAGAGAGAGACAAAGAGAGAGAGAGAGAGAGATGTATAGGCCAGCTGAAGTTCTTCGTTCTCAACAAAGGAACTGAACCCATCAAGTCAAATATACACATGAAAAAAATGACACCACCCGAAACAAAAGTGATAAATAATAGGTTGTATTTACATGCAAATGTCTAAAACCTTTGCAAAAAATTAAGAATAATACAACATTTATATTATTGCTTGACATTCAGTTATGGCTAGAAATTCTTTTTTATTGTTTTCAATTTTTTAATTATTTAATATGCCTGCATTACTTTGGAAAATGGGAATATTGTTAAAAAGGTTCAATGAAACGGACTGATACAAATATTTAATACAAGGTGGGACAATGAAGGTAAAAGAGTACAAACTCACCACCTGACCCTGACTCCGTAACCTCTTTAAAGCCTTGTCTGGGTTTTGTCCTATGTTAAGGGCGCCGACACGGCACACACATGTACAGTACAAACACACACGCTCACACACACTAACATCACAGAGACCAGTGGTTAGTCAACACTTCTTTTTTTAACTGTATTGCTCTAAGGGAAGTGACATGAACAAGCACAGAGGAGAGGCTGTCAATCACGGCTCTTCAATCTAAAGGACGTTATTTGCCACAGTCGAAACGCACAGAGGTGGCACTGAGACAGCTGCCTGCCTTCGGGATGAATTCCACGGCTCTGACGCCGTTTCCATCTAACAAGAGTCCGGTAGACACCTACATCCAACCAGGTATCTCCTTTACACAGCAAAACACAGTAAAGCTGCAGCCTTGGGGTAGCTCGAAACCAACTGTTTTAGCCAAAAAAATCGCAATCTACGAGGACAGCGTCATTCCAAATGGAGCCAGTATATTCCCAGATGAGGCTCTCCTGGGGTCAGTAGCCTAACTCTTAGCCAGAGGTACACTGGGCGGCCGGACAATCGCAAGGGTGTGCACGCATCTGCAAAAAAATTTCCTCCACCAGTTTCACGCCTGGATCATATTGCTGATAGCAGGATTTACAGAATCACAGCGGGCAGAAACAACAAATACCACGTTTGGATGATGACCGGGGGAAGCTGGATGTCCAGTTCAGAGGACACGTTTAACATTCATTCCCCAATGGAGACACTGTTTAGCACCAGCTGGCTGAGACCGTGTGAGAAGAGTGTTTCACCGCAGTTCCTGCGGCGACTGCTCTAGAACCCGTATTAGTGATACGCCGTGTGTGCGCCGCCGCTCGGCACACGCGTGCTTGTCTGATGCTTTTTGGGGCGAGGGTTAATTTGGCACACCGGGAGTCCTTTTCTCCGCAGCGGTTCCGCGGAACCCTGGCTGAATCCGAGGCTTGTTCGGCGTGGCCGGCCAGCTAGGCCAAACTGACCCTTTCACGCGCGACTCCCATACACGCGGACAACCGAAAGCTCCTTAAATCCCTTGACCTCTGATAGCTCCTTATTTTGTTAAGAGTGGGAAGGATGGACCGTGTTCTGTTAAAACCTGACCGCGTCAGCGTCGGCGCTGTGTAACATCGTTTTTGATATGCGCGTCATAAAGAATTCAAGGAGGGCAGAGCGGCGCGAGCAAAATAAAACAATTCCGCACTGATCTTTCAACCTGGTTTTCAGCTGCAAACGGTGAAAGTGGGGCTAAGTCTGCGCTGTGCGTACATATTATTTTTTTAAGATGAAAAATTCAAACAAAGAAAGGAATAAAAACCGAAACTCAGCATAGTAGCGTGGCCTTTCTGCAGCACAGTCTGAGGGGGGAAAAAATAAAAACTAAAATTTAAAAGTGTTTAAGCGTTTTAAGTTTCCACACGCATCTTACAGTAAGACAGCATCTCTCAGACTGTGGTCGCATGACTAAATTTGCAAAGGAATGGCGTTGTGTGGTTTGTAAAATAGCAACGCGCACTGCGAGTTCAGACGCATTTAAGAGGAAAACCAAACGCCTCTCTGCTGTAATACTTGTGAATGTTATTCTCCCTGAGCATTCATTTCAAAGTCCAATACGCATAGTGGAACAAAGAGGCCGGAGGTTCATATTCACGTGGATTGTCATTCACAGTTTGATCATTTGTCTCTTGTCTTTGAGTTCTGCAGACAGCGGTAGACGGACAGACACATATAAGTGTTTGGATGGCCTGTGAAAATCACTTAAACACAGATGTGTACACATCACACCGCACATACTAAAGTATTGCTTCTATTCTTAGTCAAGAACAAAATGTTACGTAAAGCGCTGTATGATGTAAATTTGAGGGGGGGTGAGTTTATTATTCAAAGTCACACAAAGTGACACAGATGAAACCCTATCGTCGAAGCGGATCACAAAAATCACTGCGATCTCTGTGGAACATTAAAAATGGAGGATCGTTTTGTTTTTTTTTTGTTCTTGGCTTTTCAAAAACTGTACAAAATACACGAACGGGCACTACGATGTCTAACCTTACTGAAATAAGCACAAATTCATTTATACTTTATGGCTGCCTAATGTTCGGAGCCACACGACTTCAAATGCGTTTCTGTCACTGGCTGCGGTAAATGGACTCTCCTGGATGGTTAACTGACATTTCTAACCAGAATAAAATTATGGAAAAAATTTTTTAAAAAAAACAAACAAAAAAAAACAAAAGCACAGAACCAAATCGAAACAATTAAACACAATTATTTTCAACCGAAAGCGTGAATAAACTGTTCATTATTCCCTGAGGGATAACAGTACATAACATGTAGGTCATGTACATATTGCACTACAAAAGGAATGAAAAACGTGCAAAAATAATTTAAAAAAATAAAATAAAATAAAGAACGGTCGGCTGTGACGCCAGCTCGCTAACTCCAAGCCTCAGAACTGCTCAAAGCTGGTGGTGCTTAACTAAGCGCTACAGGTCTGCTTCTTGGAATGTCGGACGCTACAACACTACAAGGTCACGCCCCTTTGACACAACGAAACGCCAGTCTGAACCACTGCTATGGCACCTTTAGGTAAAGTGATGGGGGTCCGCGCAACAGTCGCAAGAAAGTCCACGTCAAACAAATCAGCAAGTGAAAATAACAATAGCATTGTCTTGCATTACATTTCTTTTTTGTCTCTTTTGTTACACAAATAACACCAATGACAATTATTGCAGGACTACGGTATTATAAGTGCTTTCTCTTGCTTTTCTCTTTCGTATACAAACATTTTATTTGCTACCAGACAAGGCTTTGAATCTTGTATTCCTCTCCCCTCAGATTAACCGTGCAATGGTGAGTGCTACTGCTGATGGGCAGAACAATGTGACAGATACACACACACACACACACAAAGTCCACAGACGCTCATATGCACGCAGACTGACAGACAAGCAAAGACGGGGACGGCTCAACAACTGCATGGAGACGACGGATGGGGACTGGGCCAAGGGGCCACGGACATCCTACAAGCCTGCCTGCGCCTGAACTACACGCCACCTTTCCAGGCCACCACTCCTGTCTTCTGACTTTTGTTTGAAAAGGCGGCAACGAATGAGCCGTTATCCTCTCAGGCCATTAGATGGTGCAGTTGGGCAGCAATAGATCGACAGAACGGTACAAAAATTACACCTCCTCACACTCATCATTTTGTGTGGAACTCATTGAGCAGATTTATTTCATGACTTTAGTTTGACTAGAAAAACCCAGTTAGTTCAAAGCATTAACAGTCTGACTTGTCTGCAGGCAACAGTGACCACTAAAGAAAACAGTTTTTTTTTGTTTTTTTTTTGGGGTGGGGGGTAGGGAGTGAACCATTACAAGGCAGTGGCAAAGCTTTACGCTGGAATCAAAAGTAATGACTTAAAGATGAGGTCATTCATTTGTTTATATGAGTCATGTTTGACTGAACTCACTGAGCAAGGCCTAATGGATCCTCAGGTCTTTTAAAAGACAAACTGAGCTGTGGTTTCCAAAAACGCTTTATTTTCCAACACAGATGAATGAAATGGACAGACATGATCACAGGCAAAAGGATGCCCCATAGTTCAACGCGAACAAACAGTCTGGCACCTGCAGAGGCTCCGAGGGGACGCCTCCCTCTCGCTGTCCTTCGTGTTACCGCACGGGCTCGCTGTGTTATAAATGAGCGGCTTTTAACTGACATGGGGCACCTTTTAAAACCGCGACTGGAGATGAGTGGGGTGGGACGGGAGGGGATGGGAGGGGAGGGTTGGGGACTGTGTTCTTAAATGAGGCCTAAAAATAATATTCAATTTAGCAACAGTCCATCAGAACGGCAGGCATTTCAGCGCGTCTAATGCTCGTTGGTGAGTCTACCGTAAGGGACCCTGTGACAGGCGTCCGGGATTCTCCGTTCTCCAAAGCTGCTTCTTGCATGGGGGCCCCAGTGCTTCTAGATAGACATCCCTGGTGAGGAACAGCTGCAGGAGAGCATCCAGGGCGCTAAGCTACTGACTCAGAGGAAAGGATGAAAAGCAACGTCTCGGCTCCTGACAATATCCCGTCCATCCCGACAACCCACACGGCAAAATTCAAGGAATCGGCAGCGTCTCTGTCAGTCGGGACTGGCCTCTGGGACCGTGGTAAAACGTGTATTTTCTGTGCACATGCAACACATCACTAGGTAATACACAAGTCTTAAATAAAAGAAAAGGTGCAAAAAAGTGCCTTATCAATTCGACAATAAAGAATAGTCTAGCTACTACTATCATACAAGTTATTTAAAATAGAATCTAAAAACATTTGTTTCTGTATAATAAGTACTTATGACCGTATACCCTGTAGTACATTAAAAACAGGTGAAATGGACCCTTCTTATTGTGTCAGTACCCTCAGTTTTACTGGGATACCTATCCAGTGAGGGATTTATAGTAGCAAGTGGCCTTAGATGATTTCACTACACAACATTGGAGGATGGATGGAGTCTTTGACAGCTAAAGTCTTTGTGTTTAAACTAGAATTACCAGAATTCTACATTTCATTGCGACGATTGTCCGTAGAAAGGTGCGGTTCATGTCACCATTGCTGTTAAGACTCCCTCTTTGCCCCGGAACCCGTTCTGCTCCCTGTGACACTGTGAGTTTGCATCCTGAACACTGCATTCCATATATATAAAAACACAGCAGTAAAATACAAGACAAAAGAACAAAGGAGTGAACTTGACCAGGACATGCAAACAGCTTGTCACTGATTTACTGGGCTTAGTAAGTGCTATCCTTTCAGGTCTAATACTTTTAAAATTGCATTTATTGTGTACCATTTTCTCTGAGGAAATGGTACACATTTAAAAGTCAAATAGAGCTCTACAAAAAGTACGGCTGAGTTTAAAACTCAAATTAAAGCTAGGAAATTTAAGTTAGCTGATGCACCGGGTGTGATTTAAGGGATGTTAATTTACTTTTTGGATTTTTTTTTTTTTTTTGTGTAAAACAACTCAACAATTATCGGCAATTTGAAAAGGATTTGTGGGAAGTACGGGCCACGGGGACGCCCTAAAAACACACAAGCATGGGAAGGCCAAGTTCATCTGAAAGAAAAGGCTGGAATCTCCATGTCTGTCTTCTCTCCTGCCCCCTGGGCCAAGAATCCCATCCAAAAAAAAAAAAAAAAAAATAATAATAGCCAAAAATCAACGAAACAAACCAAAGAGTAGCATAAAGTCCCGCCCGCCCCTGTGCCCCCCACCCCCCAAATTGTGCAGCGTGCTGGCTGTCCTGGCTCACGCCGGGCACCGCTAAAGTGTCTCAGATGCGTTTCGCTCCGCTCCTCCCAGCGACGCAGACAGGGCTCTCGCCACCGCCAGGGTCGCTAGCCATCCACGGGCATCGACTGCTCGAAGTCCGAGCCGAAGAGCTCCTTGTACAGCGGGGGGAAGTGGGTGCGCACAATGTCTGGGTATATTGCTTTGAAGGCCATCAGCTTCTCTGTATGCCTGCTGCACAGTGCTCGCAGTGTCGACACTTTGCATATCAACTGCGAAGAGACGACAAGCGGGGTGTTATTCTGATTCAGCCGCGCCAGAGGAGCCGGGCCTGCTTTCAAAGCGCTCCTGCGGTCGCTTGTGCACAGAGTAACGGTGGCTTCGACAGAGGTGACGCAATAAGGACACCGGTTTAGAATTCCACCAAGATTAACACTGCCTTTCAAACTCTCTTGCAATCCAAAACATTTTTTAAATTCTACAATACACATTCTTTAAGGACTCCAAGCAGAAAAAAATACATGCAATGGTCATGGTTGTGCAGTCTCGTCCTTTATATATTCACCTAATAAAATGAAAGCGCTGTTGCATTTTTGCCCAAAGGCAGCCAGACGGCCCTGAGCGGACGAGGACGTGAGTGTGTGACAGAGACGCCCCTAGCCAAGCGCGTACCTTTGTTAGTATACCATCCTCCCTGTGGTTCTTCTGCAGGACATGCTGAAGGGCCAGCTGTATCTTCTGCTGCAGTTTCTCCACCTTTACCTTCTCCTGAAGCCAGGACCGATCTACAGGCCGGAGGAGAGAAACTGTTTGATACACAAATAGCACCAGTACTGCCAAGCGTGCGATTACAAACAGTATTCATGAATGCGGATTCGTTCAGCTCAAGACTTTTTCCAAGGCGACTTATAATGTTTGACTTGTAAGCAGCTTACAGTAAATTCCCTATTTACAGAGCTTCCTAATTTTTTATTGTATCAATTCCGGGCACCAGGTACACTGTATGACCAAAAGTATGTGGGCACCCAAGCATCGCACCCACATGTGCTTGCTGAACCTCCCATTCCAACTGCATGGGCATTAATATGAAGTTGTTCTGTCTTTGCTGCTATGATAGCCTCCACTCTTCCGGGAAGGCCTTCCACCACATTTTGGAGCGTGGCTGTGGGAATTTGTGCCACAAGAGCATCAGTGAGGTTGGGCGAGAAGGTTTGGCTTGTGGTCGGCATTCCGGTTCATCCCAAAGATGTTTGGTGGGGTTGAGGTCAGGTCTCTGTGCAGCCACTCAAGTTCTTCCACACCAACCTGGGCAAACCATCCGTTTATGGAGCTCGCTTTGTGCACGGGGGTCACAGTCATGCTGGAGCAGGAAAGGAGTTTCTGCAAACTGTGGCCACGGGGTGCGGCTGAAACAGCTCAACTATATCATTTCGTGGGGCTTCTGACCATACAGTGTATCTGGAACAAGGGCATTAAAATAGTAGGAGGTGAAAGTTGAACCTTTGATTTTAAGGTGGCAACTCTGACTCCTGCCCATAAGATCATTGCAAACACTAGGATGTGGGCTTGAAAAGCTGGGCTTGGCCATTTATAACCTTAGATAATTTTTCCATGCACATTTCAAGTTAATCACTACAACAGCGTAGTCCCTCCTCAGATTTACACCACTAACCATCAGGTTAAAAGCCTTAAACCACTATGCTTCCTGCTTCCCATGGCACATTAAACATAATATAATAAATATATAAATGAGCAAGGAGAATATCAGAGTGTAGCACATGCCCTGCGGCAGTGTTGAGGAACACGACGGATCACATCCCCCGTCCCCGCGGCACACGCTGCCCATGGCGCAGCGCTCACGGAAACGGCTTACCTGCCGACATCAACACGAACGCAGAGAACAAGGCAATCTCGTCCTCAGACAGGTGCATAGAACACAGGTTTTTTCCAAACTCAAAGACGGAGCTGATCAAGTCGTCGCAGCCTGGCAGGGGCACACAAATGGGAGTTGGGGGTGGGGTGAGTGGGGTGCATCAGTGACAGCAACACACAGTGGGAGCTCCCAGGAGTCAACTTAGAGGGCTCACTTTAACACATCGAACACTGTCAGAGAAAGGTGGCACCATACAGCCAGCAACCATGCGAAGTACAGACAGGAGCTAAACAAGATCGTATCTGCTTAAATCAATAGCTGTGTGAAAACACAGGCAAAGCTCTGGCACAGCCTCCAAAATAAATACTACACCACACACACACACACACACACACACAGATACAACAGCACACTACATCGAAGGACCATGCATACACAATCACACAACTGCAAGGCAGTACACAGATGGGACAGGCGTACACATGCACAACACCTCATACAGAAGTGTACTCAGTTCAGCAAGAATTATAATGTGTCAGGTACACACAACAACAAGGAAAAGGAAGCGTATGTTCCCTTCTCTGTCTCTCTCTCTTTCACACACACACACACACACAATGTTCCCAATTAAAATGCCTGGACACTCATGTTTTAATCTGCTTCATTCACAATTTTAATGTTCCCCCCAGCTCTGCTGCATTTCTGTCTTATACACATCACTGCGTAACAAGAAGGGCAACAGAGGCTGTTCAGCAAACACTCTGGCAAAAAAAAAACTGTGTTATGCCTTCACAGATTCATTGTTAATTTCCTAGTTTAAATTGTATGAGCACAAAGATAGTAAGACACATTTGCTGCAGCAGCTCTGTCCCGGGCCTCCCATGTGGTGCTTACTGCAGTAGACAGAGGAAGGGATCAAAAGTAGACCTTATGGAAATGTAGGCAGGCCCATGGGGGCTGGGTGATTCACACACTCACATGAACACACACTTGAACATAAAAAGCATTTGCATGCTTGCACATGAACACACAGAGACATGTGCAGACCCAGGAGTGGGCATACGCGTGCGCGCGCACACACACACACACACACACACGCACACACACAGGAACACACTCACCTAATGACTTGAACACATCAGGCGCTGCATATTTCCCATCAAAGTAGACGGTGTTGTTCTGGGAGTCAAAGGCACGGCACATTCGCACAAACACAACCTCCAAAGAACCTACAAAAAAAATAAATAAATAAATATAAATAAAAATCACCATGTGCACGTCACTTCTTTTGGTTTTCTCCTTTTCACCCCACAGCTGTTGGGTCTCTATTCTTCAGCCTTAAAATGCAGCTGCAACAATAACGCTATCTGTACTTTTATGTTAGAAAACACTCAGTTTATTTGGTTTTAGTCAAAATCTGTGCTAAATGCTGTGGTCAGGTGACATGAAATAAAGCAGAAATATGGGTGGCGAGTTTACCATCAGCCAGCAATACATAATGTTTAGGAAAGGTAATGCCATGTTGCACTGAAGTGAATAGACCACCCATTGTATCCTTGAAAGGGTGAATTACAGGATAAAAGGGATGTAATAGAAACCATTATCACGCTTTATGAATAGGCCCTGGTTTAAAGTGTCACATTAGACTCTGAATCGCTGTAATTAATTATTAATATTGGCAGTGGCAATGCAAATAAAATGCAAACTCGGCGCGTGAACACCCACAGGAGGCTTGCGTTTATCTGTCTGTTTGAGCAGCGGGGAGAAATTTGTCTTCCGCTTTGGGAGAGACGCTGGCTGACGCGGGCAAACCAGTCCAGTGACAGCGCTACCCTTTCCACCCACTCTGACCCACCAGTGGCACACCCATTGACTCGGGCTAATAAAAAGTATAGTCTGAAAATAACTACCGCGTCACTTCCTCCTGGTCCTTTTGAAATGCCTGTCTGAGAGAGATCAAACGGCAGTTAAGTCAAAGGGGCTTCAAGAACCAGAGATGCCTGCGTGACGGCAGCTGCCCGCTGTCAATGCTTTCTCGTCAGCGTCTCGGTTATCGCTGTTTTGATGACACGAGCTCAAACCAACATACCTGCTTTCAGAAGGACTATTTGATCGTTCTGGCACAGCTCCATGAAGCCATCGATGCGTTTGGCAAACTCGACCACATACTGAATAGCCTCCGTAATCTTGATAGCACAGAGCTGCCACATGACTTCCCGGGGCTGTGTGTGTATGGGGGGGGGGGTAGAAAAATCAGTACTGGCTGTGGGTGAAAGACAAAAAGCAAGAGCGCACGTTCGCTTTTGTGGCATGGTGGGTGTTCTGTACCTTGTTCTGGTAGTTTTCTATCTCCTCTTGCAGAAAGGCCTGCCAGGTCATCTGCTGAAGCTCCTCTCTCAAGTACTGACACGTCTCCATGTGGGACTTGGAGATGTTCTGTGCCAGATGTTCTGCAGCAGCAATGGCAACGACAAGCAGGAAGCAGTTAGAGTCGGCACGAACGCGCCCTAAGACCACCGGGCTCTTATCCGCGTGGCTATTTATTCATCCCTTGGCTTATTTTTCCTACGGGATAAAACAATAAACAGCTCCTTGACCTCTGCTTTCTGCCTCTTGTAATCTCACGCAGGTGGGCAGCCTTCACCAAGACAAATTTTGAGATGAATTATGAATCGGTGGGGGGAAAACCGCGATATTACTCGCAGAAACAAAGGTCGTATTTTCTGTTGGAAAAAGGGACTGAAAATTTAATCTTTTTTAAAATACATTTGTTAAAAGGAAAAGGGTTCCAAAGCACAGGGGAGCCTAAAAAAATGATTTCCCCAGACTCGTGCCCTGCTGGATCTTCATTGGCCCTAATTAATGGAAACTAATTACAAAAAGGCTTTTTTAATGAGTCCTGGAGATGAGTTTCCAACCTCCTGCTATTTTAAACCACCTTTGTGTCATTTGCCCCACAGTTGTTCTCCCCTCCCTCCCCCCGGCAGTCCTCGGTCCCCCTTCTCACCAAGCTCTGCCATGGACACGGTGGGAGAGGTCTCCCCGTTGGTGAAGGAGCAGTAGGGGAAGAAGCCGGATCCCGGCGCGAAGTCGCAGATGGGCTCGGGCTTGATGCCGTTGATGTCCAGGCCCGACTGGTCCGGCGATGGCTGGATATCCAGGTAGAAGCTGTTGATGGCCGAGTCCGGCTTGCCGCCGTCCGGCGTGTGGCTGTCCATGTAGCCGCTAAGGTCGTCGTGCAGCTCGGTGAGCCCGCTGGCGGACAGCCCGTAGGTGGGCGTGAGCGGCTCAGCCTCGCCTGGCTGCTGCTGGTGGTCCCGCTGCTGTTGCTGCAGCCGGTGTTTCTGCACCTCCGCGTACAGGCTGTCCCGCTGCTTCTTCGACATGCGGCCGAACTTGACGGCTGGGGCGGGGAAACGAGTGGGGGGTGAGCAGCACGGCGGGCATGCGAGCAGGTGGAAGACTCAACTCCGTCTAAAGGCGTTTCTGACTCATCGTAAAAGGCTGCAAAACTCAAAAAAAATTTATACGCTTTCACAACGTCTGGGTACGTGAGATAGCCGTCGACGTCGTAATGCGAGCACGTTAATGTGCTTCACTTGGACCTGACACAAAGCGAGGGCAAAACTGCACTGCTAAGGTCTGTACGAAATAGTAAAGCGCACAGGAAGCTAGCAAGTATGGCAACCAGCAGGGCAGGGCAGTGTGTGTGAAGGGGGGGGGGGGGGCACAGGGGCCAAGGGAGTCACACCGCCAGTGCATATTGTGTGAGCAGGCACAGCAGGGCTGGCCTCATTACAGCCAGGGGCGCCCCGCTCCGTGCCCCTCCTGCCCTCAGGCCCTGCAGAACAGCACCCATGCCGCCGCCGCCGCTCACCTGTGCTCCAGGGATGCTAATTACCCTCATTCGATTAGAATTACCCAGGAGCTGCCCTGGCACCCACAATCCCGGGCGAGCGCCGCCCTGGCCCTTACCGTCTCGTGACATGCCCACGGCCAGGCACTTCTGCAGGCGGCAGTGCTGGCAGCGGTTGCGGCTGGTGCGGTCAATCAGGCAGTTCTTCTGCCGGGGACAGGAATACGCCGCGTTGCTCTGCTGACTCCTCCGGAAGAAGCCCTGACACAGCGGGAGAACAGCGACATGGATGTAAGGGGACATGCTACAGTCATAAGCCACCGCGGCCTTGCAAAAGGAGTCAGCACTATTTCCATACCGCTTTTACTTTGCCCCCTGGGAGTCCCGCCCGCAACATTACCCCGGAAACCACGGTCCCCGCGTGTCACGGTCTCAGCAAGACCACGCAGCTACAGCACGGCGCCGCTGCATACAGCTATCGTGCGTTTCGGTCCAAAAGGGTGCCCCCCCCCGGCAGACAGAGCGGGCGCGAGGAGCTCGGGGGTCAACGTCTTCCCCGCGCGCCAGTCGTCCGACGTGGGGCGAACCCTGGCACGGAACCGCGAGGCGCGGGTTTGTACGGCGCAGAAGCGAGCCCGCCGGCATCCGTTAACGCGGCCGAGTCGCGGAAAGGCCCGCTCGCGCATCGGATGCCTCGTGGTTTGACAATTTCCCACTTAATGGATTGATTCCAGCACATCATTTACAAACCCCATTCCGCTGCTCAATACACATATGTCTTAATGACTTGCTCATTGGCTGTTTAATTACGAGAAAACAGCTGACAGCTGCCAAGTTGCTTTCTAATGGCAGCCATTATGGAACTGGGGTACAAGTGCCGGGTGACAAGCAGGACTTTTTCATAACGCTGTGATTTATGGACCAAACTCGTGTACTTGCACATATCATTAAAGAGCTTCTACGCCCAAAGTAATTAGCAGTCATTAAAGGCACATTTCGGCAGTTTATTCCACGGCCTCTCCTTTTAGTTAAAGCGTCGCCGCGGAGACGGAACGCGGCGGCGCTGCCGGAGAGGCCCCGTCTCTCGCGCGGGACGAACGGCGGGGCCGCAAACCCCGAACGTCGGCGACAAGGAGGGAATGAAAACACGCGGTGAGCAAAATTTCCTTTGTCGTACCGCCAAGGTGTTTCAAACGTTTACAAAAGACATCCTCGGCGAGCGCGATGTGGTGTAGAGAGCGGCTGGCGGGGATTCGGAGACGCCGCTTTTGTTACAGGTTCATTTAGCGACGCCGTCCTGCGTTCGCGCGGCGCAACCCGGGATGCGGGATGAAACGCGCGCGACGCATTCCGGCTCTCGGACGGCCGAGCGCTAGGCCTCGCCGGAGACCAAACGCTAGGCCGTTTTAATGAGCGTCTCGGCGTCCGAGTCACGTCCTTCTTGTCTTCTTTTACGGCTTTGAGGAGCAGCGGAGGAACGTGAGGACGACACGCGGCAAGCGGGGAGCCACGGCTTCGTCGGGAGGACACGGGAGATGGGCTCTGGTTGTCCGCCATGCTCTCGGCGAGCTTACCTTGCAGCCCTCGCACGTTATCACGCCATAGTGGATGCCAGACGACTTATCTCCGCAGATCTTGCAAGGAATAATTTCGATTTGAGCTGGAGGGAGAGAAGGGGAGAGGAAAGTTTTGTAAGTTTCGCTGTCATCTGTCACATCAAAGGACAGGCCACCGCCGATCAACACTGGTACACGAAAACGCGCTTGTGAAACATCTGAGGAAATCGTTTCTTCCCACTCATATACCATTCTGATAACCCTGCGCTGCATGGCTGTGCCCCATCTGCCGCTGCCGAGGTAACAAAAGTCTGACTTAGCCAAAATTCCCATTACACAGTCACAATAGCAGATCGATTCAGAAGTTGTTTTACTGTCGTTCTTGTGCAAACCCAATCAAAAGACTTTCTCAGACTGGGGAAACTTTGCTAAATGTCACAGTTGGAACATCAAAGCAGCGAAAATCCCCAATGAAGTGGTGCTTTAATCCAGAAATAAAACTTTCGACCACAAAAGTGAAAAACATGCCCCTCGCCCCCGGTCGCATGGTGTCAGTCAGCAAAGAGCTTCGTACAGCTGTGCAGTGCAGCGGAGTGGCACCCAGGCCTGACCCGCTGTCTCTAAGGACAAGGGGACGGCATCCGGGGACAGCAATCGGCTTGCGTGACCCCCAGCGCGAGTCCCTGCAAGCGTGCAGACCCCGCTCTTGCTGCCGCCACCAGTGAGGATGGAGCACAGAGGAGCACTGCTTCGACCGGTACCACGACACGCATCCCACGGGGACGTAGCCTCTGAACCCCAGCCGGGCGCACACCGCGGCCGCAATCGGGAAGGGACCCCTTCATATCGTGTCCACGACGTGTGGCCAGCGTGCAGCATGCTAGCCGAACCACGGTTTCCTCTGGTTCTTCCTTCGAGCTCGCTTGCGTGTCCCTCTTATTGCGAGGACAGCCAGCGCCTGCGCGTGGACCCAAAGTGTTCGGCACTGAACTCCAACTGTTTGCTCGTAGAGGGAGCAGCAGCAGCGCTCGCTCGCCGAGGATAAACCCGAACTGCGACGCCCGTTCAATCAGCCGCCTGCGAGCAGCCCTTGCGTCGCGTGGATAATGTCGGCGTCCCCCCCGGGCGCGCCTACAGGACGTGCTTTGTACCGCTCGCCTGCTCTGTTCACCCCATACCAAGTGGGGCGCGCAGGTCGATGAATCACAATCGTCCCAGTCATCGAGGAGTCCCGGCCAGCTGTGAGCGCCGCAACAAAGTCACCACAATCCACTTGGTAAATACTGTATTAACCTACATTTCAATGAGCAGAGGCAGCAGAGACACACGCTCTCCATTACTGTCAATTTCACACCCCACCCCAGCCCGACTTCCATTAAATCATTTGGGAGTGCCATGAAAAATACGACACCAACATGAGCAAAATGGCTCTTTCACACTCGCTTACTTACAGATAGCGGCAGTTAAAAATCTCGGGCGACGATCAAAAAAAGAAAAGGAAAGAAGAAAAAAAACGGCGTGCGATTATCACTGTTTATGTTTTTAAATTATCATTGTTATGATTATTTACTTACAGTAGGGCCTTGCTTTAATGTGCTCCCAGCATTGACTCCTCTTGTGTGTTCCCGTGTTTAGTTTTTATGTTTTCCCCCCTGTATGAATATTAACAGTTCATTGTATTTCTACTCCCTTAGCATTTTCGGCTTCATTACTTACATAATTTGTTCTGACATGCACTCACAACAACTCGGGCATGCGGTAATTAAGGCTGGCTGCGGCGGAGGGGAAGGGGCTGGGCTGCGCGTGCCGCCTTCGAGCAGCAGGTGGCAGTGCGGCGCCGTCTTGGCGGGGGGCCTCCCCCGTGCACGCGGACCTCCCGGGGCTCCCAGCTCCTTCTTCGGTCCCCACCCACCGCCCCCTTCCCGGGTTTAAGAAGGCGCAGCTCTGCAACGGTTTAATTTGCCCGTAAGGCTCGGGATGAGGCGCGGTCGAGGTCTGGTTGCGCGGGCCTCCTCTGCGGCTTCACCCCGGTACACACGAAGCCACGCGCTCGTGACATTCCATCACGCGCGCGAGCGAATCCTCAAAACGGCCTTTCCGGACCATCCGATCCAAGGCTGGCCGATGTTTATAAATGAAGGTAGAGAGCGCTTTCAAATGCGCACGTGCTTTCTTGTCTTTCCTGCTACACGCACATTATTTATGGGGCGAAAGATGGTGCTTCCCCTGCAGGAGTCCGCTGCTCGTGATTAAAAATGTACCGGGTGCCCCCCGAACAAGGTCATCCCGAGGCTCGCGAGCACCGATTCGAACGGGAGGTGGACCGAAGGGCTAATTCGTACGAGGTTGTTTATCAAGCCGAAAGCCATGTGGTTAAGAGCTCAGGGTCAGACAGTCAGTATCTATTGACACAAATCCTCAGGCCTCTCTTCACCTTCCCCTGGACAGGTCCCTGCTGCTCCCTCTGCTTCTTGCCTCCCCGGGTTATCGTGGGGACCAGGACCGGCGTGTGTGATTTCAAAGATGCCCAACCTTCCCCCGCGCACCACGCACACAAACCCATCTACGCATCTTAGCAGTGCTTCCTGCAGCACCTCGCGACGAGATGGTACCCAATTACAGCTGGGATCAAAGCCGCCAGGGGAAGGACGGGGTTGTTTTAAGAGGGATCCTTAGATCGGTGTAAATTATAGGGCATTTTTTTTTATAGACCATAGCAAAAAAAATGGGGAAAAAAGAGGATTTACAGTATCCAACACTCATCAATTATTGAGATGTTCTTTAAGAATCGAGCTCCCTGAAAGGAAACCGTCCCTGGATACAGGCACGTCGCTAAAGGCAGGCTGGTGCACTGGTGTCAGCGGGGAGAGGAGCCTGGGAGCTGCTCTCCATGTTAGACCACAGAGGAGCAAGAGGGGAGAGGAGCCCGATACAGAGAGAGGCCCCAAGCTCACCCACTGACACCCTTTCCCTACGCACTCACTGCAGACAACCCAGGAGCCTTTGACATGCACCGTCTGTTGCCACGGCAGCAAAAAATACAACAAAACTCCCAGTGCACCCAGCGAAGGAAAAAAAAAACAGGGCACAATTTCTCATTAAAAAGGAGACAAACGCATCAAATGAAACATGCTCGCTGCTTGCCGGGGCTCTGTCAAAGCTTACCGCGCACGGCCCCGCTTCCACTGCGCTTTACCGCTGACATCAGCGGCAGGAGGAGAATCTTCTTAGCGTGAGCATTTATTCTGTCAACACTTAAAAGCGCCATCGGTTCATTTGTGCCCAGAGAAAGCTATGGAGAGGATATTCAAAGTGCCTTGTTGACACAATGCATAGATTTGATGCAAAAAAAAAAAAAATAAAAAAATGCTTTGTTAGGACTATTACATGTTCGCGTAACTTGGAAAAGTGAGCGTAGAAGATAGCTGATTAATAAGAGGCGAGCCGGAGAAATCTCCTCCATTTTGCACACGGTGCAGTATGGCATGAAGTGTGCCGTGATGGCATTTTGCTAAGGAGCTGAACTGCTGTTATGTGTCGTGTGTATCCACACAATCGCCGCTTTGTCTCCGACGCTCCGTCGGGCGCACACTCGAGCGCACGCTCGCACGCACTGCGGCTTTCGCGGGGGCTGATCTGGGCGCAGCACCGACCGAAAGGGCCCACAAAAAATGTGTGTTGGTCAGCGCCACTGCAGCCCTGAACTGCCTTGATCTCTTGAGCTTTTTGATGTAACTTTTCTGGATAAAGATTATCCTTCACATTACAAACCCCCAGAACAGGCCCAGCTATAGCAATGCAATCCTACGTAAAGCTTAACCAAGCACAACTGACATCTGATTTTTGTTAAAGAGCCAGAGTGTATTTATTTATAGCAATTAGCACTGTCTGTGCAGATTATTAATATGTTAATAATGGTGAGGATGATGATGATGATGATGATTATTAGTATCATTATTGCTATTATTATTATTAGTAGTAGTAGTAGTAGTAGTAGTAGTAGTATTGTTATTATTACTATTAATTACTTAATTCAAATACCATACATATCATTCCTATCATAAGTACCTTGCCGAAAAGTGCTACAGCACATCCTGGCACTTGAGATGGTTCCGCTTAAATTACAAGTGTGTTACTAAAACCTATTTGCCAATCCCATTACAAATAGTCTAGAACAACATGACAAAAAAATTATAACTTTTCTTTTTTTTGGTAACCAATTATTAATTATCGGCAATTATTAATATATAAGAATATACAGAATGACACACAGTTGTATTATGTGTTTTATGCTGAGTAACATCATTATTATTATTAGCTACATATCCAACATTAACAATGTAATGAAGAATAAAGTTTGATGTATTGCATCTCCATTACGGCAGTTGGTGCTGTTATTGCTTATTAAACTTTAATAATTTAATAGAATGTTAGTTGGAATGTACACTATAGGTTGTGGCAGCAATATGTTGTATTTAATTTTAGGACTGTAATGCAGTTTATGAGAAATCATGTTTTAATCATAGCCTGACTGATAACTTAAAAAAATTATACAAAACTGCCATATCTGCTATACAGTAAATTTAAGGCGTTGGGGTGCACCTCTGTGCCGGTCCCAAGCCCGGGCAAAATGGAGGGTTGAGTCAGGAAGGGCATCCAGCGTAAAAATCTGCCAAACCAAATATGCGGACAAGCCGATCCGCTGTGGCGACCCCTGATGGGAGCAGCCGAAAGTCGGTTTTATTGAATAAAACTTGTCAAAGTAAACATGTGTCGCAATAGTGTATCTTGGTGTAAAAAGAGTGAAGCATCAAAGAATAATCGGCGCGAGTAAAAAGTTCCCTCTAGTTTAGGGGTGTTCGGATATAAATGAGCCACTTTGCAGGGGAGGGTACGCGTATATCGGCCTGTGCACGCTGTCGCTGACAGAATGACACGAGCTACACGTTAAGGCGTTATGTAAGTGCATGGATGGAGACAGGGAGCCTGCACTGTTTTATGTCCTTACTCCCAAGACAGGGACATGTCAGTTCCACGGTGAAGGTCGCGTTACACACGGACATGTAACCGGTCAGCGTTTAACACACACACATACACGAGCAGAACTGCTGTTTCACGCTGG
The DNA here is from genome assembly GCA_018136845.1 of Heterotis niloticus. NCBI lineage: Eukaryota > Metazoa > Chordata > Actinopteri > Osteoglossiformes > Osteoglossidae > Heterotis > Heterotis niloticus. The sequence continues at coordinate 16,052,244 of CM030904.1, read as the reverse complement.
TGTAAAAATGGTCATAAATATAGTACCAAGTAAACACTGGAGGAGATGCAGATGACAGGCGGCCCTGTTTTTGTTTGGCCAAATAAATGGACCACATTACAGCACAGACGGAAGGAGACTTTCCCCTTCAGGATAAAGAGATCAGATGCAGCTTCATAACAAAGAGTACATTGAACAGCAACGCACGCGAAACCTCGAAAACAGCCAAACAGCAGCATTATTATAGTGAGGATTGCAACAAAGTGAGTGAATGTAAGCATGGAAGCAGAGCTGTGTATTCCCCTACGGAGCTCCGACGCACAATCACGAAGGACACCACCGTCGAGCGTGTCATCTGTTTTGAGGGGGATCTGGGCTCACCTACACACTCAGTTATTGTTACAAATTGAGGTATCTGTTACACTTCTTGTTATTGCTTGTTTACTTAGCTCACTAATATATTTATTTATCATTTTTAATGTACATTTTTGTTATGGGTGGAACGGAGGTGCAGCAAATAACACGGCTGCCTCATAGGGCCTGGGCTGCTCAGCTGTGAGCTCGCATCCAGCTCGGTCTGTGTGGAGTTTGCATGTTCTCCCCACCTTACCATGGGTTCAATCCAGGCGCTTCCCACAGTCCAAAAGCATGCGTTTCGGGTTCATTGGACACTCTATATTGCTCATAATGTCTATTAATGTCTGTGTGTATCCAGGGCGTAGTTTCATAGCCTGGCACTTAATGTTTTCAGGATAAGCTGCAACCCTGGCCAAGACAAAGTGATTAAAGATAAAGGATGAATTAATATTTTCATTTTTTATTTTTATTCCATTCATTCGTTCATTTTCGTTAACCACTTTTCCTAAGCAGGGTCACAGCAGTCCAGAGCCTACTGCAGAAACAATGGGCACTAGGCTGTGAAATGCCAACTCACCCCAGGGTGCTTATTATTATTATTATTATTATTATTATTATTATTACAAAATATATTTATCCACAAAACTTTTCAATCACTGAATTGATAATTCAGGTATATAAAACTGGCTGTGCCATTAAGGCAGATTACAGTGAAGTTGAAAAAGAGAGAGAGAGAGAGAGAGAGCGAGAGAGACTTTTTCAATCTTTACTTTGCTCTTTCCTTGCATGACAATGAATAAATAAGAGTCCTTTTTAAATTTTGCAGAAATTAAGGGAAAGCAAAAAGTATCATAATATAATAATATCATGTGGATAAAGGAAACAACATGTAGTGCAGAAACAGTGCAGTCTCATTGTGAGAGGCCACATTTCAGCTTAAACGGTTTTAGAAAAAGTGGAAGCAGGTCTACAGGAGGACATTTCTCTGACTGAGATGGGCCAAACATCCAATGTGTTGTAATGGTTTTAAGGCCCTGTGAATTCTGCCGAGCTGCTCACCGGCTGCTCTTTCAGCCCTGATGCTTGCCTTGGGCTCCTCCTTGTTCAGCCCATTTGTGCATGTGTGTGTGCGCGCGCGCATGTGTGCGTCTGCGTCTGTGTGTTGTTAATATTTCAGGGATGTTTCGCAATGCACTTGACTCACTCATTGAGATGCTTCCTGGCGCTCAGTCAAAGTGTGGAAAGTGAAAGTGGGAGGGGGGCACACGGGGGGTGACTTCAAACCTCAACAGCAGACATCTTTTTTTCCACTTTTTTGTTGGCGGAACAGTAATTGGGCTTCTAATTCATGTGCTGCGGTGGAGACTGCTGAGCTTCCTGAGCACAAGTCTGTGTGTTTGCACTCGGGGGGATACAACAAAAGCCAGAGTTTACAAACCAGACAGGCGCCTTGAAAGCGAGTGTAGTGCCATGCAGTGCAGTGTGACGCAGCCCACCCTGGGCCCCGCACCCTTCACCTGCACCGCATCACTCTCCCCCCGCCCTGACAGCTCACGGCCCACCTTGTGAGCAGGTGACTGTGGCGCCAAGGGTCCCTGCCTGCATGAGTGAAGCCCCAATGCCCTAAAGGAATGAGTCCCGTCTGCCACACAAAGACAGCCCTGTCCTCCTTCTTCTCAGCTTTCAGGTCAATGCTGTGGTGATGTAATACAGTGTGGGAACATCAAGGGAACAATCACATTATAGATAGATAGACAGACAGACAGAGAGAGGTATACTGTACATACACCAGTTATCGATAAAGCATCTAGTAGTCACACAAGTACATCAGAAAAGGAATAAACTTCTCTGTATCTTTAAAGCTCAGTCTCGGTTTGTTTGTCTATCTGCTTTTAATGCACTGCTTTGTTTTTCAAATTTGACACAGCCACAGCGGTTCTTTTCACCCTAAGTGAAACAAAAACAATATAAAGTTTGGTGATGCTTTTGGTTTGCTCACCACACGCACGTGCGTGCGCATGTAAGAACTATGGTGTTGATGCATTTTTTTGGAATATGCACACAAACACAGTTGTGGACTCCACATACGCGTAACACACACATAATCACAGCTGCCATATATGGCCTATACACACACGTGCACGCACACACCCATTTGTGGTGACAGGTGTATATGCTGGATTGGCAACAGTGAGGGGTGATGGCGGTGTAACAATATAATCAATATTATCATCATTTTGCTGAGAAGTTTCCAGTAGCTTTAATATGTGCACAAATAAAAATAACAATCTATAGAACTTGTACAAAGAGAAAACCTAAAAATTAAATTATCCTATATATGTGGACACACAAGGTACTTGGGACACTAGTGATGTAAGCATAATAAATGTTTGGTGATTTATATTTTAAATTACAATTTTCCTTTCCACCTTTCCACTGGGCTACAACTGGCATGTTTGGTGCTCTCTGTGGTGTCTGCCTGTTCTACAGCACTCATAATACTTATGTACTAAATACAACCACTTGAAGTTTCATGATTTGTACCATTATTACTCTTTACCTTTCCACTTTCCGAGCTGGGCAGTTGCAGGCAACTTAGCTAGCGCACAAACAAAGAGACACAGAGAGTAAGTAATACTGATACTGAGCAATAGTAATACTGATAAATATTAAAGAAGTGGTAAAAAGTACCACCCCAGCAAGTGAGAGGACCCCCTTATAGAACCTAATGGCCATTGTCAGGAATGTTGTCAAGCAGCGCTGCTTGCTGAACCAGTCTGTTGCTGAAAATGCACCTCTCTTTAGCCAGAGATCGGTCATTGTCCACAGAGGACAGGAGCTTGCGTGGTGTCCTTTCTTTTATGGCATTCTCCAGAGGGTACTTAATATGTGAAGTGAACTAAAGGAACTTTAACACTTTTAGCACAGATGTGAAATGTACAGTAATTGACATGCATGTAGCATTCCCGTAAATATCTGGGAGAGAATATTTTTCATTTGATAGTGTGAGTCACTTCCAGCACTCAAAGTCCGTGATACTAAAATTAAAGTCAACCAATATTACCACACGCTTTCTTGGAGAAACCAGCAAGAGTAATGACTTTCCAGTGCTTTCTGCACTGCTTGATGTCTGAAAGACGGTGCCTTTCAGCCTAGATTGGCCACTTGGGCTGAACAAGCGCTGCTCAAACCTTTAACCGAGCCCGCATGTGGGCACCCTGCTTGAAAACAGCGCCGTCAAGCTGGCCGCAGTCCCTATGCCCCTTGAAGCCTGCAGAGAAACAGGCAACTTGGCATTAAAACAAAAGCGAATATAAACAATGAAAACCTTCATAACATCCACTGCAATTACACAGAGGACCTCTTACATAACAACAAGAGGCCCGTTTCATTGTACAAAGGAAATGAACGGCACTAGCAGGCCACACCTTGCGCTGCTCCCACATTAGTGACACTGCACCACAATGCTGTAATTGTTGCTCAGTCTCAATGTGAGCTTCTTCTGACGGAGAGCTCCAGGACGTGTCCCTGGCAGCGGTCCCTGTGTATCCGGTGGAGGACGAGCACGACAGGGCAGCGTGGCAGTGTCATGCCCGCGTGTTGCCCTTGGGATAATGATCTGGATGACGCCGGTTGGGTCACGGCTGCCGCATCCACTGCTGGAGACAGGAGCGTTCCGATAAAACGTCCCTAACCCGAACCGTAACCCCACCTTTGGACAACACTTTGGACCTCTAAAGAGGCTTCCATTCTGCTGCACAGTTAAGGCGGAGAGCATTCCGCGGTGCCGGTAGAACTGGAATGGAAAGCGGTTTACAGACACTCTGTACATCTCCACACATGAATATTTATAGGAGACACTTGAACCGGAGCCATAAGTCATCACGCTGCGACTGCGCAGATTCAAGCATGCAGTTGCAAAGGAATTGCACTGTTTGAATTAACTGCCGTCCAAAATGAACAACAGGAATAACACAATTTGGAAAAGCCTGATTCGGTTTGAGATCCTCGCGTTGTTTATTTCGCAATGGCCCAACTGTCAGAACGCCGGGCACTTTCTGCCGAAGCGGCGGCCAAGCCGAAGTGGATTTTGTTGTTTCGGAATCGCCCACGTGCACAAAGTGGGCATTTTATCCGCTGTCCACATCTGAGAGGTGTCACCCTCCCTCCTGAGAAAGGATTTACCTTGTGACCCAGTGAATTGAGCCCTCTGTGACATGCTCTGCAGTCCAGTGAACCAGAGCAAACCCCGGATTACTCTCGTCCTCATGTGGGCTCTTTACCTCCCTCCTCGAGTGGCCGCCACAGCGCATTTCCTCTGCCTGCATTAGCTCAGTGCGCGTCACTGTGTAACCGCAAACCGGCGCTCGTGGGATAGGCCTGCCAAACAATTTCCATAGAAATCTCAAAGTCGGTTTTCATAAAGGCCAAATGTATATGGAACCAAAAGAAAACAGCGACTTTCTTCAAAACGGCCGACCTTTCGTCGCATATGAATATTGCTCAGCGTATACAAATAAGGAAGCTGCACGGAGCACTAAAGTAAGCCTGCATTAACCTGCCGTGCACGGCAGCACTGCAGCAAAGATCCGATAAAGCATAACATTGTCTGGTTTGTTGACATGTGAGATGGTTTTTGTTGAGCAGACAAAGATCAAGCAGTTCTGCGCCAACAGAGGGAACCACCTGGTCTCCTGCACCTCACCGGAATGGCTGGAACTAGCAGTCGCGGCAGCGAGAAAGGAAACGCGAGAGACACCGGTGCGGTGGTGACAAGCAAGGGGACAAGCAGCCAAAAAGGAATAGGAATCGTTACATTAGCGGGACTGCAGAGTCTCGAATCTCAGAGATTCGAAGAGATAGACGTGTAAGATGAAGCGGTGAGCCATTACCTGCTGGTGTGGGGAGATGGTCTCTTGGGATCATCAGAAAGAGAGCCTTTCCGGACTCTCAGGTGGAATCAATGCTCCCGTCTCAGGTTTGCACTTTGTTATTTACTTATTTTTTATTTTTTTTGTTTCGCCTCACACGTAAGAGCGATTCAGTTACCTTTGCTCACCACTGAGGTTTTTGGTGCTGCATGCAGGTGCACTTTGCAAAAGAAGAAGAAGAAGAGAAAAATGCAGCGTTCTGCAGTATTACCACGATGCCATGCGAAAGGCGAGTGCTGAGGGAGAAGAGCGAGCGTGACCACAGCCAGCAGCCGCGCTCTGACGCAAAGCCACAGAGCGGCTTCCAGGAGGCCCCCGGCACTGCTGCAGGCTCCGAGGTCCCAGCTCTTCATGCACATTCAGCGCTGAGCCCTTGATAAGGGCCTCTTCTCCACGCAACCTGCACTCTCACCCTTTGATCACTATTTCGGTCTCAAAGGAAGGCAAATCAATTCACGAAGGGAAGAAATAGCCTGGTTTAAAGAGCAAATCGAAAGAGCTGATGTCCATGAACAAAGTGACCATAGCCTCAAAAGCGAATGTCTACACCTTGCATTGAAACAGGAAAACGCCTTTCTTTTTAACCAATATTTGCTTGTTGTTATTTGTGCTCGCTCGGTTCAAAGACAAGTCGTATCCATTTCCGTGGATAAACGTGTTACAATATTTAAATTCAGTACCAAATGGATATTTTATGAAACCTTCCAACATCTCAGCTGTACATCATTGTTTACAGCAACCTGCTTAGCAGCAAGTTAGCTTATGCCCAGGACATATCAAGGTATCCAGAAAACATTTCCAGTAAAGATAATAGAAAATATAAACATTAGAATAGATATAGATAATAGAATATTTAGAATAGATATATCCAGCACAAAAAGGAAAAATAATGGAAAGGGAAAATAATTCCTAACATGAGAAAATCCCTGTTGCAGCAGGATTAAATATCTACAAGTAAACAGGTCAGCCAAATAACTGAAGCTATTACATTTGTTTGAATATTTTTTACCCTCTCATACTCTGGCACCATAGCCTTTTACTGATTTATTACAATATCTTTAAGCATGCCTATAAAGGCTGGCAGGGAAGGTATGCTGCCCAGGTTTGTTCGCCGAAACCAGCACACAGCAGAACTGTGACATAAAGAGACCGTGTACCTGGGTTGGAAAGCTACAGCGTTTGAGGTGGAATCCCCCATAATGCTGTTCTCACAACATTACACACACGTGTGTGTGCCTGTTCAACATGGCGGGATTAGGCGGCTACATAGCAAACTCGCATTCCCCAGGTATGTGAAGGGGGAGTGTGTGTGTGTGTGTGTGTGTGTGTTGGGGGGGGGGTGTTTACGATTACCTCTCAATGAACCTGCTTTACCGACTGCCAGAGAAAGGGCTGTAAGGCGCTAATCCCTGGTAAATAAAGAAGTGCTAAGATTAATGGTTACATAAAGGCACCCAAAAGCCCTGGAATAATAATCAGCTATTCTGCTTGTATCCAACAGCTTTTCGTAGTCAGCTGACAGCCGTAAATCCAACCCGTTCCCCGAAGCGGGCAGCGTCCCTGCTTCCACAACCTCATTAACAGTGGGGACCAGTCAATACTTTCCACAGGGGAAATGGCTGGATGGCCTGGCCAGAGCGCTAGATCGAGCAGGGGGCCTGCAGCCTGCCTCCGCCACACAGCCAACCTTCCATCAAAACATCGGAAAAACGAATTACGCACGACACGCTCAAACCCCCCCCCCCTTTGAAAAACCGACTAAATCAACAACAGCGCACCAAGGAATTTTAGAATTTGTGGAAAAAAAGAAAATGTTACGTCATCTTCGGTTCGACATTTTCAAAAGCATTCCACAAAAGAAGTCCACCTCGCCCGTGAAAATGACCTCTGCGAAAAGATGGAAAACTTGTTTCGCGGATGCTGAGGGAGGTGAAAATGTGAAGGCGCGCGTCCTGCATTTATCGCCGATGCGCTTGGCATTGCTTCATCAGCCACGAACAAACGGTACTTGTTAAAAAGCCATAAACATGCCTAGCTACTATGGCACAAGTGTGATTCTGCTTCAGCGTGAAATGCTGCATATGCGTGGAGCCGGCGCGGCCCGAGATGAGCTGGGAGGCGGCCTGGGCACAGGGATACGAGCTAGAGGGACGTCTCTCTGGCAGAAACGCAAAAATAAAGCCAATTTAATGAAGGGTGAATGAGAGAACCTCAGGGACCCCCCAGGCAAATTCATTAAGAGATGAAAAAAGCATTTCCCACAGTAAAAGGCCGCCTGCCTGATCCATCTATCATTTAGGCCCATCTGTAGAAGAATCACATCGGCCAATCGCGGTCTGGCAGGACGGTCATAACCAATAACAGACAGGAGGTGTGAGGTTGACAGATGAGTTGCAAAGACATAAATGGGCTCCCCCCCGCCACGCGGGCACGTGTTCTCACGCTGAGCGTGGGCCAAGTAACTGAGATACGGGAGCGCCCGAGGGATCTACTTTGTGTCGTCACAGCATTCACACATGTGCAACCTGCAAATGAATACCCGATTTGTGTCGACATCTTTTGTCCAGATTTATTGTGACCGACAAGAGGGCGGGGCTGCGATCAGGGTGCCGATAGAGATTTCAGCCCCGGCTGAACTCATCTTCTGCAACTTTCATAAAAAATGCAGCGCCGAAGATGGACGACATGAAATTTAAACTAGGCTAGCTTGCGCCAAACAAACCTGCTTGCTAAGCAAAGCAGAAATTAAGACAGAGGTGTCCATTTTTTATGCGGCTTAAATAAGTCACACGTTCACGTAGAGAAACTTCATTTCTGGTCACCATGGATGAGTGCATACAATTTGAATGTTTATCACCGCACGATATCCGCGATCGTACGTAAGGTGGCTGGCTAGTTGGAATTGTCTAGCACCATCTGAAAGATTGCCACATCACACTGCTGTCACGCACACCGCATGCCAAGGCATTCGGCGTCTGACCTCTTCCAGTTAAGCGGCATCGCGCGGTGGGTTTCCACGCAACGCGTCTCGCACCGTCTACGTCCTCCCATCCGCGGGACAACCGGACGCGGAGCAGCTCTCGCCGAAACTTGGGCCGCCGAGCGCCGAAGTGCCAGTCGCGACCAACGTACAGTGCGTCGAGACGCAGATAAAGGGATAAATGCGCGAGCGAGTCGCTGCCCTTGGTGTCTCCCAGTGACTCGGTATTAAGTACGATGAGAGAGGCGGAGATGCTCTGTGCCAGACTGACATCCAAATGCATTTCCTTATCGCAAGAGTTCATCCCCCGTCCTTATAAATTCTCAATTTATTAACACTGTCTAATTTCCTTGTTAGATATGTATAACCAATCTCAAGTAATTAGCAATTCCGAACCTTTGGGGTATTAATCCCGCCTGAATTATGGATTTGAACATCAAAGCCCACGTTCCAATATAGCCAGAGCTTGAAATGAGCTCATTTGAAACCTGCAATTATTTGTATAGCATGCTCACAAACAGTCTCCCCTTTTATGTCTGCCAGAATCCCATGAGCTTTCTGCGCTGAATCTTCAATCCATTCTAGTGAGCACCAAAAATAGAGTCAACACTAGATTTGGATGCACAGCCAAATATTGCACGGCACAGTACGCTACACATGTCTTCCTCTTTGCTTGCAAACGCTACATGTACGTGACACCGCCGAGGAGGCATTGTGTATCCTTAATACACGCGGCACGGCGACTTGAATCCGAGCCGTCTTTTCGGCGAACGAATCGACGGCCGCTCGCGCAGCACAGACCGCTCCTGCGTTCGGCGTCGACATCGGTCACCGGCATCCGCAGCTCAGTTCAGCAACGCCGTACCTATGTCGTGAACGTCACGCATGCTTCCGTTTGCTCGAGAATTCGACATCGACACATCCGACGGGCCTCTTATCTGTTATCCAAGGCCAGGGCTGAGAAGGCAGCGAAAAGGCCAGATTAAAACGGGGGAAACCAAGCGAGAAAACTTTCCCACACGCAGAGAAAATGGACGTCTTTGAACCCTCGGTGGAGGGGAATAATGAAATCCTAACTGGTGAGAAAAGAGAGAGCAGCCTGAGTGTCAAAGGTACTCTTCAGCAACATTAAAGGCTGGAGGTAGAACCTGCAAGGCTCTAAGTGAGTCACGGAGGGAAGCAGAGGGCTGCAGAGTTGCCCAGACACCCTGGGCCAAACAAAATCTCCGTTCACACACGGTCCTCTCAGTGGGCCCAGGAATCCACTGTAGGCTCAACACCGCTGCCATTTCAAACAAACCACAAAGATGGCTGTTATTTTCACTTGCTTTCTTGCACAGTTGCGAGCGATGGAAATCACCTTGTGCGACACTAATCGTGATTAAGACTGCTTTGTGAGTAATTTCTATATACCGGCTTTTTTGACTGAGTAAAAATGGGTAATGATTTGCCGATCAAACTATAAATACAGATCTAAACTCTTTTTCCCAAGAATTGAACTTGCTCGATGTATAACAATGTTTTTCTGAAATGTGAAGCGGACAGAATAACTTTGGTGCCGAGAGGTTTATTCTGCTCGTGAATCTGTTTTGTCTGCATTTTCTGGTGTCCTTGTGCAAAAATAATAGCATTCGCAGTTTTACAGAGAAGTGCAGCACCTTTGCCCAAGAGTTCAAAAGTACATCGACGTAATGCCTCTGCGTGAGACTTCAGCATCTTTAGGATCCCACTTCCGGATCCTGGGCCGCTTTCCATCCTCGGCGCCCTTTCAATCGCTTATACGTATTTCACGTTATAAGCATTCGTTTTAATATTTAAAAGATGAGTACGTGAAGAATCGGTGCCAGTTTGTGGCGATAACATGTTTGAAGTATATTAACAATAAACCCTTATCAGCACGCACACACACAAACCATACTGAAGCCAACTATGATAAGTAAAAATACTCAACCTCATTATATTCACTGGGTAGGGGAGCACATACACCTGCAGCTAGACCGGGCAGTTATAAAACAGCACGTTTACGTTTTTGCTGCTTAAAAGTTGTATTTTGTCAAGCAGCGCACTTGCTAGCAGCAAACTCAACAGAGATCCCTAAAAGATCGAAACCAGGAATGGCATTAAAATAGGCCTCATTTTGAAATGGCGAGTTCACTGATTTATACACCGGAAGACGCCGGTAACATTTAGCACCTATATAATACCATCGGGATAATCTTATATAACTCATCAGCAACAAATAGTCAAGCATAAGAGCTCAGACTGCTTCGCTGGCTTGCATTCATTGAAGAACTCGTAGTAAGCGCGCGAGACCGAACGCGAAAGAAGGGGTCCGACACTTAACTGCCGCTGCTCGGCGATATTATCAAATTCATAGAAACAAAACCAGCCCTCCCTCTCCATTTGCCAAACCGCACTGTATATCTTTAGGGTTAAGACTATAATTAGAGGTTTGTGAACACCAGTTCATTGAAAAACACAGTTATATAACCAGGCAAAACACTGTCATTAAATAATTCAGCAACATTCTTGGACAGTGGCCACGAAACAGATCATCCGAATTTCACCGACATAATCTAGACGCTGGCTAATGGGTCTCCGCATCCCTCACCTCACCCAGCGGCGACGTCGCCGTAAACCGGAAGCCTCCGTAACAGGGGGTGGGCAAAAAAGGATGCGGCCGCGGGTCCACCTCGCGCCGCTTTGCCGGAAGGGGGGACGGCCATTGTTGAAACGGCGCCGTCCCACGGGCACCCGGCTCGCGGGGCTGCAAATCGATTTGCGGACGAGGGGGGAACGAATGTAAACGGATGCTTATTATCTCCACATAATGTAGCGCAAATGATAAAACACGGCGAGGAAGCGGGGGCACGTTTCCATGCCAGAGAGGGGCCCGGGAACGGAGCCACTCGCCCTGAATTGATATTGCGCTCGAAACGCGCCGACACCCTGGGAAGGCGACCAAATCACCGCGCCGTTTCCACCCGATCGTGCTGTCGGTAACGGTGGAGATCCGTACAGTCAAGAAGTGCACAGAATCTTTGATGGGAAGACACACATCGAGTCGTAAAAACAAAGCAAAATCCGTGCCGGGTTATGTCTTATAAGTTAAATCGGTTGCTTAGCTAAATACGTGTACGTGTCAGGATGGAGCGGCCAGTAAGTAAGCAGAAACATGTCAGTGGAAGAGGTGAGTTTGGCAGTAAAAACTGGAGAAGTCCTTGACAGTGCTGTTAGTCTGCGGACACCTTTCCCCCTCTGTCAAGGAAGCGAGCACGCCTGAGTCCTGGAGCAACTGCTGTGTGTGGCGGTGTCATGAAAACACATTACCGCTTGCTCCGTAGCCAACTGGCTCCTCTGCTTGCAAGCTAAAGATAACTGTAGGTTATGCAACTCCAACCGAGTTCTCATGCAAGCACTCAGCCAGTTCTTCAGCCAGCTTCAACTGCAAGTCAGCTGCCTGGGTGCTGGAAATAAGGCAGGCAGGTGCAGGCCCTGAAATGGCTGGATGAAGTTTTATGCCTACGTGGGCCCAGTGTAACCTGAGATTGCTGTCCCACCAGCAACCACCGCCTCCCCCGTGCCTGTTTTTGCAGATGTCAAAGATTGGGTGACCGCAAACAAGCCCATGTTGATCTTTACAACATGCTGCTCACAAGTCAAATGCCAACCGGCAGCTGTTTCTGCAACCCCCAGAAAGTAGCCCTGCTCACACCACCAGCAACTCCACAGGAACTACATCCCTGCCGTATCATTCAGATGCCTTGAGCTTTGGCTGTACAGCAAACCAGAAAACGCTGCCACTTAAGATGTAAAACCCCTGCTGCCTGCCAGTGTACACACATGTTGATGATAAGCAGCTATATATTACTTAACCTTTGAGACTGTGGTTAAGTGGCATCACAGAGATAGTTTGCTGATGAATTTTCCATTACAGCTCAGAGCAGAAAAACCTGAATCATTCTAGTACAATGAGCGGATGGGGAAAAAAAAACAAAAAAAAAAAAACAGACGAAACGCTCATCTTGGTCTTTAAACTTGAATAAGTTGAGATGCGGGTCTGTTTCAGATCCAGTGACTATCCGTCATTTTTATTCCCCTTTTATTCCTCTCTTGGTATTGCAAGAAATAATATGTGGGGTGCGAGCGATTTCTGCGTTTCTCAACACACCGGTGCAGGCACATTATTATTAATGTTATGCGGTCGCTTGCCACTTCCTCACTGCGTGTAACAGAGTTGTCAAGGTGAGGCCTTATAGCAGTAATGGCTGACTTGGGAGAAGGCTATTTCGGGAGGACCTTTTCCTGGAATGCGCTTCTAGAGAGGGATCCTGTTTACGAAAAGCAGCTCTCTACACATCCGAAACGCACGTGCATGCCGAAAATGCCTTGAAAACCTAAAATACATCAAAGTAAGTAAGATGGGTGTTAAAGGAGATGTTTATCTGCCTTGAACACACCATATCAATTATGTTTGCGGCTGTGGTGCTGAGGAGAGGCTCGGCACTCGAGGATGAAGGGAACACAGCTGGAGGAGTTTTCTAGGAACACCTCCCACTTTGCCTCCGTGCCCAGTTAGATAACGGAAAGGGCACTGGTTGGCGGCGGGGTTGCGGGTGTGTGTGTGTATGGGGGGGGGGGGGCACGCTGCTGCTCCTCCAAGCTCAGCCGTAGCGATGCTCCTCTTGTATTTGTCAACAGGGCCGCCTTGTGTAATTGGCAAAATTGTCAGGTTACCATGCAAAAACAAGCCCCCATCTCTTTGGCAGAGGCAAGGCGTGTCATTAAAGGAGCAGGTTTCCGGAGGTGCTCCTGGAGCAATACGCGCGAGTGCGGCTGGGCGACAGCTCCACTGATAAAATAGCTGTTTCTTATCTCTGCTATGCATATGAAAGGCTTAAGCTGTCTCCATGACAGATTCTACGCCTTGTCACCATGGGATTTACCGAGGTACATAAGAGCAGAAAAAAACATTGTATCAAATACACAGCCTCATCTTACCACTGTCAACCATTGCATTGATGTGTGTGTGTGTGTGTGTGTGTGTGTGTGTGTGTGTGTGAGACAAAGTGAGCCCTGTTTCTCATTAGCAGCCCTTCTGCACTAAACACATGGAATCGGTGTACAGACAACAAAAATGTTGATTTTCTTGCTCCGAGGAACTTGGCACTTTTCGAGATTAAGAATAAAACACACAACTTTGCTTTCTGACGGGCGCCGACCCTCGCCGTGAACTTTAAAGATGGCGCGTGGCACGAAACAATGCGTTATGCGTTGTACGCGCGGGTTTGTGGCGGAAGCGCGATTCACAATACGTCTCCTTAAGCTACAGCTTTTTTTGGAACTGCGACAGCATTAAAGCGCTTAAGAACTTTCCAGCAGGCTGTAACTGGCCGACGGCACAGCTTCTGGAAAAGGTGCGAAAGGCGGGTATGGATCCAGATACGAGTTCGGCACAAGTCACGAGGCAGTACTGGCCAAGCATAACGTTTATTTTTGCTTGCACAACGGCCCGAGTCTTTGTCTCCCCGAAGCTTGAGCGGAGCGACTCGACTCCTGCTGTACGAAAGCAAAGCTGTGGGGCTGAGAGTGCGCGCACACACACAATGGAGCCTGTAGCACACAGTGAGCCTTATGGGGGGGTTGGTCCCACACCGGACCCCACTACAAGGCACTTATTAGAGGCGGCTACATGGGAGCAAAGCCCCGGGCAACCCCCTCCGAGAGCTTGATGTGGGAACAGCTTTGTGCCGTCATGCCCTCCCCTCTCCCAGCACAAGCGCTCAGTGTAGGTGCTGCGCTGTGGGCCGCTTCACGTTCTTTCCACCAGAAGCACAGGAGCTCATGGCTGCAGCACCTAAGCAGGGGCAACATTGTGTTAAGCACTGATTTTGAAGGCCATTTGCACTGACGTTTCACTTCTTTATTTTCAAAGGCTTATATTATCATGATATATAATTGTAAAAGGTTTCCCTTTCCGTTCTTGCTACATTTACTTATCTAGAGGATGCTTTTCTCCAAAAGTGACTTACACCGCAATGCCACTCACGATGACTTACCCATTTCTCCAGCTAAGAGATTTTTGCTGGAGGAATTTAGCGTAACCATCTCGAACGACGGTACCGAAGCGGATGACAGAGCCTAGACAGCTTCTAACCATCAAACCATCTTCTGCCTTTGTTACTTTTATATATACGGTATATGTTATATTTACGTTTACATTTAGTCAGCTAGACTCGGTCAGTCATTTAGTCAATAGATTCCTCAAAGAGCTTTAGACAAAGGCACAGATTCATCTAAGCACAGTTTTTTTTTGTATATTTGTACAGTGATGACAAAAAAAATAAAATGACGCCTCCCTCTTAGTCTTCAGCATTGGCCAAATCTCCAGAAGGACAGCGAAGCAGTGCTTTTAAAGAGCGTACTTTGAGGGCAAGGCGGTAACTCGTGCAAATGCAGTGACAACACAAAGCCCAAAGTGAACAGAGACCAACGCGCCATGCAGCAAACAGGGCACCGGGGAGCCTCAGCCAACTGGCAGGGAGGGGCACCACAATAAAAGTTTTAAATTCCTCCATTCATCCAGCACAGGCTGAAGTGTCTCTTTAGGTAAGCGTGTCTGCTATGGAATCAGGCATTGTTCCAGCACCACTAACACCGCCAGGCCTTCGCTATTTCATCTGAAAAGTATGCGTTCGCCAGACATCTAGACATTAACAATTCTTTCCACGGGGCAGCAGTTATGCGACGAGGGCGGCGGATACACGAGTGGCGTGGCACCTCGGCTCCGACGGATCGATACGGCCAGCAAAGTAAAACAGTGCTACTTCAAACACTGCAAATTGCAACTTTCAATTTTCAAATTTCATTAAAAATGGACAGTTTAGAGCAGTTTCCGCCAGCGGCGTGTTCGGGTCGACGTCTCACTCTGCCCAATTACAGCTCCTCGCCGCTCCTTCTCAGAACTACAATGGAGCTGTATCCAAGATGAAAAAGCTTCTGCGTTTGATGGGAAAAGACAGATTTATCTATTCATAAGCCTCCCTTTTCCCCTAAACTCACTGTATGCTACATATCCCTGCTGGCACCTGGCAGAGCTTTAGGTCGCTACAAATACAAGCCAGGCATGATACTACCTTCAGGCTTAACTTCTCAATGAAAAAGCTGTTTTTGGTGCACACCCAGGAGGGCTGTTGAGAAGAAGCATTCCGTGAGATGTGTATATGTGTCTATCAGTGGGTGATCTACCTCTACCTGCGTTCGTATACAAGTCTCCATTTCTCACTCCAGCGGTAGCTGCGCTGTACACTGAAAGTGAAGGAAGAATCCACGTATAGCCATCGCGGGCTTGCGTGTGTGGTATTTATCAGCACGATAAAAGGCTATTAAATAATGCCCGTGCTTTTGCGAGTGAGCTGTTTTGATCTTTTTTTCCACTGTAACGTTTCGAAATGAATCAGTTGTTTAAAGCATTAGTTTCTCTTTAGCTGATGTGTCTGAGGAAGAAGAAACGTCTCAAGTCTTTTCATTCAATGCTTCCAGGCTATGTACCCTCACTGACTGCAGCTCATAATCATCAAACCATGCAACGCCTTCTGACACGCAGCGCGTTCTGCGTTTCCGCTACGTGTATTTTTAGAATTAAGGAATAAATTTCACTTTTTGTAAAAATATGTTTGTTTCATGGTGGTGACAGTACTTTTTTTCCGGACAAATGTGACATGAAAAGCGCATTTATTTTGAATTGGTTTCAGCAAAATCTTGAAATGGGCTGGAAACAAATTAATTTCTTATTAGAAAGCGATTTCTCATTTATCCTTCTGTCAGTTTTACCTTAGATGGCAAACTTATAGCTTGAGCTGCTTATAAATGTTCGAGATAGTCTTGTGTTTTTGATGCGTACGATTGATTCGTGTGGCTTTGCGAGTTTGAAAAAAGGGAATAAAGTAATCAAATATTTGTCTTCTATTAGTTATTATCGAAACATTTTATCGATGACAATAATCGACAGACATTTGATGACTAAGGGCTCGTATAATTCGAACCAACGGCGCTAGCATTTCGGGTCTGGTTCGGGGCCGCGATGGAGACTCATTTGTGTTTCGGAACAGCCTGCCCAGCTTTAACAGGCTTCTCGCAAAGTCAGAGCTAACATTAGTTATTTTTATATTTGATATATGAAAAATGTACAAAAAATTCGACTCAGTCATTTTTTAATTCCCAACGCAGTGACGCCTGCAATTTTGTATAATTCGGAATCGACTGTGGGAAACTCGTGGACCAAGCCGCGCGCCGGGCCTCCCAGGGTCACGCCGCAAGCGGAGGGCAGAGCCAAGCGTCCACACGCCGATTATTCCCTGAGATTCCCAGCTCCGGTCAGCTCCAGCTCGGTCTTCAAGGAACGTCAGGCCGCATACTGTCAGTCAGAGCCGTGACAGAACAACAAGACGGAAGAAGTATGACGTGCCGATGAACGATTTAGGGAAAACGGACGTGGGACACGGGCAGAAAGGTGCCGGCAGATAGGAGCCCGAGATGATTTCCTACACACCTCAGTGCAGGGAATAATGAAGACGGTAGTGCAGCGGTTTATTTAAACTGACTCGTGGAGCCTTAGGTTTTCCAAGCACCCTGGCGGGAGTGGAGAAGGAAGCGGGGCGGGGGGGCGGAATGAGTGAGCGGTTGGGTAAATGTGCCCGGCAAGGCTGAGGCAGTCAGTATGACCAGATAAGGCGGTTACATGATGCAGCACGGGGCCGCGCTACCTAATTTGCTCCCTGTGCATGCTGTTGAAATGAAGCCATTAAATGATAGCATCGGTGGAAGTCCATCTGGTTTACAAGCTGCACAGGCCACGGACACTGCGGGATTGAATCCGAGACCCAAGAAAACGAAACGTGAAAGCGAGCACGGGGAGCGCGCTTTGTTTTCTCGTGCCAGGCCACGCCTGCGTTCGCGCTCGCGCTCTTCAAACCCGCCGTACCCGAAGCGGCCTGCGAAATTAAAAGTTCCTACAGCAGGATTTGTTATGGTGCGCGTTGTGGAATGTAGACTCTAATAGGCGTCACAAGTCTTTGTTATCCGCGCAAATAATCGAATTTTCCAGCTATCTGGACCATCGACCTGCCGAGGATTCAGCGGTTGATGCAGGAGCGGTAATGTACACGGTGGGTGTGGGCAGCCAAGTCGCCCCGAGTGGACGGTCCTTGCAACTAGCATAATAAAGCCATGCTCACTGTCTAGCACTGGAAAATTTTGGCCTTCCACGAGCATTTTTAGACCAATAACAATGGATTGCGTTCGGGCAGGCTAGAATAAAATGCATCGAACAGTACAGATTACAGCCAGTTCCGCAACACGGAAAATATGCAAGCCCCAGTGTAATACAAAATCATTTAAAAATATTTCCATATTTATTAATACAGAGCCTCAGTTTTTTGGTTACCAGTTCAGCTTAGTAGCAGCAGCTAGCCAGCATGGCTTGAACCCAGAACCAAATCTTTGCAAAAAGTCCCACGACTCTAACAAAATAAGCCCAGTAAAAACAACACTGAGAGTCTTACAAAAAAAGTGAACACAAAGATTGTAATATGAGGATCTGCACAACACATTTCTGGCTGTCAGATTTAAACTCGTGACTCTGCAGTCTGTTGCATTCGTTTTTTTCATACTTGCAACACAAACGGAAACGCAGTTCACGTTGTCTTGCAGCTTTGCCAATGAAGACGCAGTTTCAAAATAGTCTGGCCGCCTTAAAATAACAGGCACCTTTGCCACAGCACAACCACTGACGTACGGAGCCAAAGGAAGGAAGTTTTTTCCTCTGTCATGGAAATATTTTGCTTCGAACCCGCGTTTAAATGCACGCTTCATCATTAACATTTCCATGCATCTCACCGTCAGGCCAGCTCGCTGCCATCGACACCAGATTTTCTATTTTGTAGCTTCTCGATAACAAACCCATTGCCAGATACAAAAGTCTGGTGTATGCAGACAGACCCGTTTGGCTGTGCAAGCTCACCTCCACATAACACTACTGCTGGGGCGTAGCTAGGAATTCTGCTTCCCCGAAAGAAAATTCTTCTGGTTCCCTCCACCTTTTTAAATAAATTTTAAAAAAAATTTGGAGTTTTTGTGGGCCCACTTTACCTAAAACCATCACCTCCATTCACAAAACTAGTGACACCCCTGGACACAGCCTGACACCATCATTGTTCAGTCAGGCTGTTGCTGCATCACCCGAACTCTAAGACATGCAGTGACATTTGACATGAGAGCCATTTACTGCCATGCCAACATAACACCGTGAACCAAATTAAGCTGTGAGCTGGCGAGTTTATGCCTAAAAGAAAAAGAAGCTAAAACTATTTCTACGACCAAACATTCATCCTAAACACCTTATTGAGACCATTCGTACAAAACCAAAGACCGCAAGAAACTGGCCTTCCAGCATTTGGGGCAAACTGAGTTTTTGTGTCAGGCAACAATATTAATGCATGGATGACTGAATGAATGACTGAATGAATGATGGAAATTGCGGAAACGCTAGGCAGCTGGCTTTGCCAGCCTGTCAGAAAGGCGCACGTGCTCCAACATGGCCGAACGTGTAGACGGACAGAGGGGTGGAGCTGAAATGCAAACCGAGTCCAAATACTCGTTTCACTGTGATTTCTTGGACCACTGAATATTCTTCATTCACGTGAATTAAACCCAGTTTCTTTTTCAGTTTCTTTCTCAAGGGTAGCAAATTTCCTACTTTACTTCCTGTTCAAAATCCTACTGCCGACCCAGGTTAAAATGGCTCGTAGCTGACAGGACACACAGACAACTGCAATAAAAACACAAGGAGAGCAGAAACAGTTGCGTATTCTTCAAACTAAGCGAGGATTTACACACAAAACAGCCACCGTGTACTTGCAGAGCGTGATTAAGGCTCGTGTCCCAGTTGGTCTGAATTATTTACAGCAAACTTCAGGAAGAGGATGAATCTTCTACCGCAGATGGTGATGTATAGGAAAAATGTCAACAAAGGCTTTCAGGCTGGCAAACAGAAGGACAGAAGAGGAGGGAAAGGGTGACAGGGCCAGCCACAAATAAAAACTCCTGGTGGAAAGAAAGAAATTGCCACCTGCCAGCCACCGACTTTGTGTCTGTCTGTCAAGGTGTTCCGCAAGGCTGCGGGAGCTGAACCCCGCGCGGAGGCCGGGCAGGATCGGGGGGCACCATCTACTGCTGCGAGCGCAACGCCCGACGTCCTCCAGCGCATCCTTCCTCGCCGCCCTCGCGGCTTACCTGGGCGAAATTACTCCTTAAATTAATTTACCCCCCAAGGAGCGACTCCCTGCTGAGTCTCTGGAGGGCAGGTGCCACAATCCCGCGAAGCAAAGTTACCCAGGAAACTTGTTTCGGCGCATCTCACAATGCGTGCACACACACACACACACACACACACACACACACACACGTGTGCTTTTCACTTAATTAAATTCTTAATTTAAAATCAAGCTTTGATGATTTCTCTAGTAACACCTTGTCATGCTCCTCCACCGGGCTTCTGGGAATGTGATAATTGCATCCCTGTAGCACCAGTGTTTGGTTGGGAAGATGTGCCGGGCTGGGAATTGGGAATTACTAGGCCGGGGGATTTCCTCCAAAAAATCAGAACCGCAGCACGAAGGGTGAGAGAAAGGCAGGAGTTCGCAAAACGCGTCCCTCTAATTAGGATCCACGCGAGCGAGCCCACGAGCGCCCGGCGTGCCCGGCTCATCCCCTCCGCCCCTCGAAGAGCCGACCCTACAACCGGAGCCCCGCAGGCACGCTTGACTCCAACCCGAAGACGCGGCTTTGTTCTTCGAGAGGCAGAAAGGCGACCGCGTAGTTCCAGCAATTATTAATAGCGTGAAACGTGACCTTCAGCAAACAGTTTCGGTGCACGAGGGTAAACAGCCCGGTATATTTGCATTGTACGTGTATTTACACAACAAATATGGGGCGCAGGAAAATTGCTGGGATTGAATTGTCACAGGTTTTACGCTAATCCCGTCATTTTTAAGAGTGACCCCACATCTACTTAATACGAAATACCAAAATGGAATTGCGGTGACAAAGCATTGCGCTAAAATGGAATCATGGACTAAAAGGAACACCTAGGATTTGAACTATAACCCTCTACGTGGCACACCGCGATCTTACTTTCATTGGACCGAGCATAATTTTGCTCGGAACAACCGGACAAAATATTAAACCGCTAAGAATCGCTTAATACGTTGGACCGACATCTCTGAAGCGCACTGGGTTTCCATCAACAGCGAATTCTTTGGAGGATTTGAGGTTTCTCGGCAGCAGTTTGTAGTAATTCGAGTGGACAGGGAGACAAATGAATACGTAAACCACAAGCAGTCGAGCTTCTGCGCCGCAACAGAAACTGTACCACGTAAAATAGTATTCTAACACAGCGAGCCATTTGGCCCTCGGCACACCTCACGCTCGCAAGCGTCTGCGCATCTGTGCCAGCGTGTGCCCGGGTACCTGTGCGTTAGTGTGTGTGGCACAGTCTGTGTGTAGAAGCTGAATTATATCTTTTTGATACAAAAGCTTATCTAAGCTTTACGTAAAGCCGACGTGAAGGCAGATCGCATCTTCCTTTGTTTGCTTCGTATTTCCAGTAAATGTTTTGCCAGTAACCAAGAACGATCGCTGTGGCTGTCAGTTAGCATACAGCTAAATAAAAGGACCCATCAGAGGAAAAAACCGGCGAATCTCCTGAGGTTATAAATCCTATTTTAATCTCGCTGCGTCTCCTGGAGATGAAGACTTACAAACGTGTTGTCGACTTGGACCGTTTCGTTGTTTCACGGTTGTTTTTCAGGGGACGCGCTGAAAGGTGGAGGAGCACTTACCCCCCCTCTAAGCAGCAATGTCACTTTTATACATACTGTACTTTACAGCTGATTATTTAAAACGAAACAACTTCCGCTTCCTTTTGACCCCCCAGGTCCCCTGGGGCTCCCCAGGGAACGAATGCAGGCAGCAAACTCCTTGCAATGCACTGTACTTTCAGGCACAAAAAACATAAACACGGCTGGGAACAGAGCAGGACCCTACGGGTGTTTAGAACTACAATCCAGGTGCACGACAGAACAGAACAGAACCCGTAGTACCTGTAGTTCTGCTATTGCACGGTGGGATTGACCAAAAACAACCTCCTCGACTTCCTGTCTACCTGCAGGAGATGGCCACTTGACAGGTGACGTTAAGGGACAGAGGTGCACAGGTGAGCCGGGGAAATGCTCACGTACCCACGGTCTCGGGAGCCGCTTTAGCCGCCAGGATGAGCCGACGATCTCCAATGGCGACGTCTCGACGAACCGGGTCGCACCCTGACTCACCGTTTGTGAAAAGGTGGCGAAACCAAGGTCTCTCTCTTTTGTCTGATTCTTCAGTTTTTGTGAACTCCTTCAAGCAAGCGGCACGCAGACACTCAGACAAAAAAAAAGAAGAAAAAAAAAGACACACAAACGCCCACTCAAGCACGCCCACAAAGAAGCACACAGACACACACGCACACAGGCGCACGCCGAAAAGTATTTTGGAGATGACTGTAAGGCCGCTCCACCTGAACTCACCTGGCTTCTGGGACCAGCAGTGAGGAGGCGCTCTCATTGCTGGCTGCCTTTGTGAAATCCTCCCCATGAGTAAGAGGTGCTTTCGGAAAAGCGATATCCTCTACGCGGAACAATGGCGGGACGCGCGACACTGCATTGTGTCCAGAGAGCTAAGACGATTGTAATAGAGCGAAAAACAGGCAGCCCTGCCGAACAAGCAACCCCCGCCCCCGCGTGCAAAAAAAGTGCACGCATATCCACATGCGCGCACACACGACCGCGCAGACAAAACAGAAGCAAAGCACAAACATCCTCTTGGTTTTCTGCATCTGCCTTGAATGCCTTCGGCGGCTCTGCCCCAACAATGGCTCTCGCGAGGAAGTCTTCGTCGCACCCCACGCTCAAGCGTCTCACGTTTCTCATCTTTTTGCGCAAACAGCGGCGTGTCGCTTCCGCCCAAACGTCGCGCTTAAACACGCTTTCGGACGGCACGTTACATCGGCGTACTTGCACGCGCGTGTGCACCGGTGGTATCGGAGCGCAGCGGCGTGTGCGTTGGTATGCGTTAACGCGCTCGGTGAGGCCATGTGCAAAACACACATTTCTGAAGCGGCGCTGTATCAAGAGTTTGAGATGTCCTGGCGGGGAAGATTTATTCGGTGAAGCCGGAGCTAATTTGCTTGACACTGGCAAGTCATTACAGGGTGGCGCAGGGCCTCGATAGTAATGGAAGACCTTCTGTCACAGCTGGTTTCCGAGCATCCGCCCGGCCTCACGGACGAAAGGCAGTAAGACAGCCGGCCGAGCAGGGACCCCCGTACCATCTCGGCCTCTCCGTGCTATTGACGCAAACGCTTTCTCCAGCTGTGCATTCGTATTTTGGCCCAGGGGTCTGCTAAATCCGTGCAGCAGGAATACCAGGTGTTTTCTCTTCCTGTTTGTTTTACCGCTCGCCAGATGAGTTGAAGAGCGGCCCCGGCGCCACGCCTTGGCCCTCCAGTTACGAGGCCCTTTTGAATGACGGAGCCGCCATTTCTTTCAATTTGTGTTGGGCTCACGATAATGCCCTCGTGCAGCAGAGGCAGAGCGGAGGGTGGTGTGTCTCCCAGTGGAGATATTCACTGAACAGAAGCGCAAGCGAGCGGCAGGGGCTGCACGGGGCCTGTGGGCGAGCCTGTCTGCTGACGCTGGACCCAGCGGGTGCTGGAGGCGGGGGGGATGGGCGCCGCAGTCAGCCGGGCGAGATGAAGCCCGCTCTTGGCCGGGGGCCCCCCGAGGGTGCTGTGTTTTTCTCACATGAGCGGAGGAGCCACCGGCGCTCCTGACCGCTGTGCCCGAGCTTGAACCGTTCCACCTGACCGTTCAGGAGGGCAAGGCCCGAAACGGCCTTCAGCCTCAAAGCAAATGATCGTGCGCCGCCAGACGCTTTTGGCAGGGAAAAGAAAAAACTGTTTGCGACCGGTTGATGACACAGAGTGGCATCCTTCTATAGAAAATGTCAAGGTTTCGAAAGGAGCCACAAAAAATGCGTCTTCCCCCTCCCACTTTAGTACTGCCCACACCTTGTCTGATGCTTACAAATGTTTAGCTGTACCAAACTAGCCACGCAACCATCCGCCACAAAAGTTCACATGATTCACCGCTCCTTTTTGCGGACGCACAGCGAACGCTGGTGGCACGCTCAAGACGAGGACATAAAAGTCAAAAGAGAATATAAGGTGTAATAGAGGTTATAACTTTCAGCTCGAGAGCCAGCGTACGCATTGTGCAAATGTATAAAATAATGTTGTACGTTATAATTGTGAAAAAAGGCTTGCTGAAGGCGAACGCTAATATTATAGCCTACATCTCACAAAGCAGACGGCATGAAAAGTGACCGAGTCTAAACAGACCGGATAATCAGATCTTGCTTTTTAAGCGCAATCTTCAAATCGACTCAGCTTTTTTCAGCATTCACAGCATTTCCCAGAGCAGGACTGTAATAAACTTTGACTGCATTTCTAACATTAGAATTTTCTAAAAAAAAAACAAAAACAAAAAAAACTAAATCCAGTCTGCTTTGTGATGAAATATATTATTAAATAAATACATTTTTAAATGACATAATAATGGGCAGTATCGCTTGATTTCTGTCAAGCTTTATCAACAGAAACACAGAAAACTGTAATACCTTTGCTGTACTTTCCTGCATTCAAGAGAATAATACCCAGTGTCCTTGCTTTTTCCACTTTCTATTTGTGTCCACTGTCCTGAACACCTTGAGCACTGCAGACCACGAGGTATTATTCTGAGCTGCACCTGTACAGCATCTCTACGTCTGCTTTTCGGTCTAACAGAAGCGCGCGGGTGCCTCTCATCGTACCTTACAAATTTTAATAATAAAATTAAAACAATGAATGCAATGAGGTGAACCTATTGGTTTTAGCTGTGTTATATCTGTGTGCGCGCGTGTTTGTGCATGGACACCTGACAGGAAGCGTTTGTGTTCTTTGTGAAATGTGCTGTGCTGTTAGCATAGACGGGTTGATTCAGCACAGGGAGGAAAACTGCGCCGCTGCCTTTCGAGAGCAACGCAAGGCTGTCAAATGACACCGGTAACCGCCTCCGGCTGCCCCTTTGCCGAGGTTTGGAAATGAAAGGAGCGAGAGGAAACGGCTACGGCGGCAGGCCGGAGTGCCGCCCAGAGGTGCGAAGGTGTGAGAACGAGAAGGAACGGGCACAGGTAACTCAGCGGCGTATATGTTTCATTTCCGCATTACCCGCGTGACGCACATGGGTGTTACTGGGTCAGCTGCGTCCGCTCCTGCAGGGATCACTATTGATGCTGCGACTTCTCCAATCCGTCTTCCTCTAGGTCTCTGACGGTCAAGCTCTCTTTGTGAAAATTCCAGAAGAATGCCTTGCCCTTGTTTTCTGTAGCATGGATCTCCATGGCGGAACGTGCTGAGGATGCGCTGGACGCAGCGGAAAGTCACTCCGCCCCAAACCCACACAGGATTCCCACAGAACCGCGGTGATCGTGGCTCCTTGTGTAGACCTTCGCTCAGCCTACATGCTGGTTCCTCACTTTCCCTTCTTGAGACCAACAAAGGCTACTACTGTCGCACTGGTTTTCAGTGACAGTGGCTGAGGGTTGCTTAGTACTACGGTAAAAAGACCATCTCATTAGCATGTGTGTTTACCACCTTCCCTCAGGCAAAGATTTTGGGTCACTCTTGGGCCACTGAGGGTCAAAGGACACTCATGTGCTTAACTTTCTAATCACGCCTTGCGCTGAGAAGACATCTTCAAAGGAGCCCTCTTCCTCCAAGTGACCACTTCACAAAAGCGAAGATCTGCGATTACTTTCCTGCTCAGACCTTTTTTTACGCAATAAAAATGGTCTTAGAAGGTCTTGCAAAAAAAAAAAAAAAAAAGCCTAGATATTTTCTTAAAAAAAAAAAGGACCAAAAAACCTGACATCTTTGAAACATATAAACGTGTGTTTTCAAGGCTTGGCGTTTCTCTTTATCAGCTTTTTTTTTTTTTTTTTTTTACAAAAATGTTAAGCGCTACACACAAAGGGGGCTCTCCAGACACCAGAACAACACCGAGCCGACCGACTACGCTGGGGACACCATCTTCGGGTTCTTCTGTGGCTTTTGGTTCATCTCAGCAATTTCAGTGGCAGGGAGGCTGCCGGAGCCCCGGCACATTTCTGCTTATGTTACTTTATTTCTGAGTATTTGAGTGAGACAAAACGCACAATCAATAACACTTTTTCTTCCCCTTCCTGCTTTGATGAGACTTCAAAAGGGTATCGGACAGCCCTCCAGAGGAATCCACAGAAAGAGACATGTTACAAAACACGGCTCAAATAAAAGAACAACAAAAAACCCCTTCCTCTCCTAACCGCTCGTGCCTGCGTAGTCGGCGTTGGCCTCCAGAGCACGGGCATCCGCAGGACTGTCTGCATCAACAAGCCACCGCTCACTGCTCTGCACCTGGGCACAGATGCTTTGCCTCCCTGGACCGCCCTGTCCCAGCCAAGCTTAATACATGCCGAAGTGTCCGAACCGCTTCGACAAAGAATAACGGAGAGAAATACAGCTGATAATAAAGCGTTTGTGCAATGACAGTGACGGCAGTGTTGTGTCATGTAAAAACAGCAAAAAAAAAAAAAAAAACCCTTAGACAGACACCAAACAGTATCTGCGTGTAGGAATCCAGCACTGGACCTTCACATGCACTGCTGCACAAGACACATCAGGTGATGCACTGGAAGCTGTGATAAATGCTGGTGATAATAAGAGGTATATAATGTGCGATTGTTCTTATTTCAGACACTGTTGGGACTGTTGGCGCCAGTAAGGTACCTCAGATGTGTACCTGCCACTTGTATTTATGCTCTAACACAAGTGTAACCACCACCCTGCAGTTGCACACGGGTCTGTACGCGAGAGGCCAACCACAGAGTACTGGAAAATATGGTCGACAGCAAACAGCCTTCAAGAATAAAGAATGACAAACACGTTTAAAAAACAGAACAGAGTTAAAGAGGGGAGGCTGTGTAGTGGTTAGTGATACTTATGCCCTGTTGGTTGCTGGTTCAAGTCCCAATCCTGGCTAGAATGCCTTGAAAAAGATGCCTAAAAAGCACTGCTTTGGTAAAGTAGCCATCTATACAAACATTGGAAAAAAAAGTTGCTTAGGATAAATGTGCTAAGTAATAATATTAACAAACACAAATACATCCTTCAAGGAAGAAGGAATGAGATGAAATAGCTAAAATGTATAAACAAAGAAATACGAGAGCCTGAATTTGAAGTCTGCTACCCCAGACTCCATTAACACTCTGTCACCTTTGGGACAACGAATAAAACAAAAAAAATGGGCCGAACTTGCTGTTAACTGAAGCTAAACACTGTGCGACTGCCATTGCTATAGCACAGCAGCCTCATTTACTGAATCTGTTTATTAATTTCTTTACAAAAGCGCACCCTTCCATGTGCTAAGTAGCAGACAGAGGGACCTGGACAGCTTTCGTCCCAGACTGCACGCGCTCGCTGTGAAGCCGCTCGGCAAATCAAAAATCCATATGGTCAATGAGTGGTCAATAAGCTGTTAAGCAGCCGCAGCATGAGGAGGGCCCATGTGCTTCACAGAAGGGGCCTCAGACACACGGACAAATGGCTCACCTGAATAACAGGCCGAATCTGTCCACCGCAGCCCTGTGGGGGAGTCGGGTCAAGGGACCGAGCTGTGCGTCCAGAGATGCCCTACCGACACCGTACCTGCCATACGTGCATATCACCTACTAGGCCTCTATTACAGACCCGAAAATTACATTATACATTTTTTTTTTAAACTCCATCCAGGTAACAAGTGACCAAATGCACCTAGCAAGCATACCAAATAAAAAAATATACACTTTCGTTGCGGACAGAGGAAAGTTAACGTATTAAACCACGTAAATATAATGGAAGATCTCTTTCACATTTCAGGCTGCGACATAAAACAGTAATGACTTCACAAATAAATATTTGACAGCAAACGATAATGTCACGTAAAAATCGTAATGGATGATAACCAATTTATATCATTTAAGTCATTCACAGTTTACTCAACATTAATTTTAAGCATCCGCCGCTTGCCATAATTAATAGACTAACCTCTTTCCAGCTAATTGGGATTTTACTTTATCCTGTATTAACCGACTATATTTTGCGTTCACCTTAATCTGAGGAGGCTCTTTTTCTCTCTCCACATCCTGAGCTACTAACAAGATAAGAGCAAATCTTTTTAATCTCCGCCGTGGTGTGAACGAAGCGTGCGACCAGATAGATGGGCGCGCTGCGCACCCTTTAGCTCGCGGACGGCGACGGCAGCCACCCGGCCCGACGCGTCGACTCGCCGAGGGCAGGAAGTGCCTCGGCTCACCTGGGCGCAGAGTAATTTTTTTTTCCTTTCTTTTGTTTCGCACCGAAAGCCCCGAAACGGTAAAGTCCGCCTCCGGAGTCGCCCTGCGCGCTCGCTGTACGGCAAAGTCCGGTTCTAAGCCGAAACGTACGCGATCTAAACGGTTCGGGCGCACCGTTCGCCTTGCCCTCTCTCCCACTATTTACGCAAAAAAAAAAAAAAAAAACTATTTTAGACGACGCGCGTCTTTGTTTTCTACTCTCTTTTATAGTTAAATAAATGTGAGGAATATTTCGCAGAATTTTTCTGAGCAGGCCAGCCAATTTGCATGCTATAATGACTGAAATGTTTCAATTAAAGGTAATTTGGTGCTTTACAGGCTATCAGATGGCTGGCAGACTTTGTAGAGAGCTCTTTGTGGTGAGAATAGCAGGAGAGAGCAATAGAGAGAAAGAGCGAGCGAGAGAGAGGGGGGGGGGGGGGGGTGAGGAACAGAGGAAAAATCCCAGCATGAAGCCTACGTTCACACAATCGAAAGACCGTCACGAAGAAGCGTGGCCGCTTCCGGGGGGCCCGTCCAACACACGGACACACAATGACACTTCAGATGACCGCAAACAATAAATACGGCACAAACACTGCGGGTAGTGACAGCCTGTCCAACCTCTGCTTTTACACGCGCTATTCAAAAATAAGGAGTCTTTCCGAAGGAGGGCGGAATTAGACTCATTTTAGTTATTTATGTGGGTTGCCAGTGACCATATTTCTACATCTGTGGTGTGTGATCTCTTGGTACGGCATCTCAATCTCAGTTACAACGGTCTACGCGGCAATATTTCACACAATAAAAGCAGGCGGTCTAGGCAGGCCGGCCGAACTGACTGCATACACGTAAGCGCTTTTCTCCATCGGACAATTTTAACAAAAAAAAGTGTACAATCCAGAAAGACAAACCGGGCTGCTAAGACGAGTCCTCCACGATGCACCGAGGCAAGCTGCGTTACCTGCCACTACCAAACCACCGCACGCCATTCCCACACGTAGTGCCGGGAAGGGCCGTGTCCGGCGCGAGCGCCTGAGCCGTGCTGCTTCATTACATGAACAACAAAGGGACTTTAACTTTCTCTACCAAATTATACATTCAAAAAGTCACATTTTCATTTTCAGCCCTGACAAATCTGGCAAGTATCTGTTTGCATTTATGTCAGCATTTCGTGGCGGTTTTATCACGCTGTGTCAAAAGCGGAAGACGGAATTTGACTCCGATTTTTCTCAATTTCAAAAACGGAATAAAATCTTCGTGTAAAATATATATCCGAAATTACAACGCGCCGCAGCGTGTCCGATCTCTGCGCGAAGCATCGAAAAATCCTTGCCTCCAAAATACGGCACTTGTTTTGCGTCAAATACCGGCGCTGGCTCAGGCCGTACACGTGTGAAATTATCATAGGTGTTAAAGTAAAATTTCAACAGTGAACTAAAGGGCAAATGATCCGTGGTGATGGCTGGACCCGCAAGATGCGGTCTGCATTTCTGCGCAACGTGCCGCAGCAGCAGTAAAGCCACCGCGTTCGAATGCATTGCTTTTTCCATTCCCGCCACTTTTCAGTTAATAAATAATGACAGCTGGCAGCAGTCCTCTTCAGGACATGGGGTGGTGTTTGTGGAAGCTGGGCTGCAGCGAAGGGAAGGAGGGGGCTGGTTGTGGTGTTGTAGGTCTAGCCGTGATGGGGGGTGGGGCGGACGGATTAAGCATGCTCAGTCCGCTGTGCGGGATCCATATCAGCGAGATGGGGAAAACAAGGCTTGCGCCCCGACGGACACCCATGTGCACCAGTGGCCGTGCCCGGAAAATAGGTCAGTGGAGCACAACACACAAATATGAGGCAGAAAAACGAGAGAGCCGAGGGCTCCGCCGCCATGCCGAGCATCGGTAGCCTCCCCAGCGCCGGGCACCTACGTGCAAAATGTGTGTCTGCATTCAAAACACACACACACACACACACACACACACACACACACACACACACACACATCTTCGGGACTGGAAAAACAGGATTAAGTAGAGGAGGGGGGTATTTGCATGCAGATGCCCTCTCTTATCTGCGCACGCTGGGAACTTTCAGCTGTCTTCTAGACACCGAGTACCACGCTGCTGCTTCATTCACTTCTTTTTTGCCAAACATAAATGCAAAACTGTTCAGGAGAAAACACCCAGATTAGGAATACACCGAGCAGGCAGCATCTGATTTAATCCCCAACATCCAGCAAACTGGAAGGAAGGAAGGAAAGAAAAAAAAAAAAAAGAGAGGAAAAAAGCCATTTCTCGACTCCACCGACACTAGCGGTAAAATAATTTCACTGCCTCGTGCACAGAATTTACATGAGGGAAAAAGCTTGCAACTTCTGCAACACATCCTCATCCCCCAGCAGCGAGCACGGTAGGAGCGAGCGCTGCCTCTCCTCGCTCTCTCCTCCTCGCTAGCTAACCGACATGGAGATCACGAACACCGCAGACACATGCCTCCCATCTGCGAACCACTTGTTAGTCAGCCTGTCTAAACCACCGCACGAACAACATGCGCTCGCCTCTTACCTTTCATAGCTGAAATCACAAAATACATCATTGGGCTCCCAGTCCATAAGAGAAAAGGTAGCACCAGAGCAAAGCCCTCCACTGCTGTTTCAGCAGCAGCTGGCCAGCACCGCTCTATCTCTGCCTCAGTGCATGACCACATGAAAATCCATGTGACTGTGACATCAGCGCACATACAGGCTGCTCCCCGCCCCCCGGCCTCTGACTGGCACAGCAGGCAGCCACTAGAGCGCGGCCGGCGAGGGCTTTAAAGCGGCACCTGGACCACTTCCCACCGATTGCAGCGCAGCGCCTGCGTCTGGAGCCGGCAGACACGGCACGCTGCCGCTATCTCGCCGCGCTTATCTCTCGCCGGGCAGAAAGAGTCATAACAGAAGCTCGACTCGACTTTCTTCCTCCCTCCGCCCTCCCCTCCGCAGCTAAAACGCCGGAATGCGTGGAAAAACAGGAGCGGCGGAGCCTCGTGCACTTGGCTGAGGCTCCCTCACACCCAAGCGGCCCTCCTTCCCAGACCGATAAATATGAATGTATAGGCAGACGAGGCTCAAAGTGACTCCAGATGTATGGTGACGGCACGGCCCTCCTGCAGCAGCGCGGCGCTGACTGACAGGCTCTGCTGCACTGCGCGGCTCTCCGCCGTGCAGCGCCACCCCTCCCGCCGCCATGGCGTGGGATAAGATCATGCTAACGGCATGTGCGGTGCATCGCGGGCCTCCTTGTCTGTCCAATCCAGCTGTGATGAGATGAGGCAGATGTGTGGACGGGAGAGGAGATGAAAAACAACACACACACACACAGAAGTGCGCGCGCTCGCACCGAATATCCCTCTCCCGCACTCCGCTGTCCCTGGCTTCCGCTATAAGCTGATCAGTCTCTCCAGCTGCCTCTCCCTGATACAATACTCTGGACTTACAAGCCTGCGCTGGCAGCATCAAATCTCAGTTCTGAATTCCCAATAATAAGCCAGTGTAAAAAGCTCGGACGGCCCGTAATCTCTGCGGGAGACAAACGCCGCAGACGCCGTCTGCACCGCCGCGTTCTTCGGTCGCCTCTAGACAACGCTCTCCCACTTCTCCGTCACACTCGCCTTCATCCGTTTCCACGCGCCGATCGTCGGCCCGCGCGGTTCCGTCCGGCTGTTCGACCGAGCGCGGGGCGACCCGGCCGCGTCACCGACCGGGCCGACCCGCTCCCTCCGCACGAGCACGTCTTCATCGCGATTATTACGGCGTGGACGTTCGTGCAAGGAACTGTCAGCTGAGGATAAATCAACAAATATGTGCCAATGCACGGTCTGTCCCCGCTAGGCTATTTATGCAAAGCCACATGCTGGAGCAAATTTCATAAATGGCCGGCAGGACAGCTTTCGCTGCTTATTAAGATTTAGCTTAACTGTGCCGTCGCAGCATCGCATTAAGGATGACCGGTACAAAAACCGCCATAATAAAATATGCTTATACGGGTTCTCATTTGCTTAAGCGGTACACGGTTGCCGTGTAGCGAACATGTCGGTGAGATGAAACCGAGTGCCCGGTGAAAGAAATAAGGTCAGCAAAATGTCACCATCTCCTGAAGGACCAGATTACATCTACACTAGTTGTGCATACGTAAATAGCGTCTACACTAGCCCATGTGCCTCCTTCACACTTCAGAAGCTTCCCTCAGCCACCACAAACGGAAAGACGCTCAACTGCTGCTTTCAAACAACAATG
Organism: Heterotis niloticus; assembly: GCA_018136845.1. Taxonomy (NCBI): domain Eukaryota; kingdom Metazoa; phylum Chordata; class Actinopteri; order Osteoglossiformes; family Osteoglossidae; genus Heterotis; species Heterotis niloticus. Next base: position 16,020,187 of record CM030904.1, on the reverse strand, counting down.
CCGAGGTGAGAGCGCGCAGCATGGCTGCGCAACGCCGGCCGAGCGGTTCTCGCCGCTGCTCGCCGCGAAATAAAATCTTTCCCGAAAAACACCGGGTCGAGACCTTCCCTAACCCATCGGCGGCCCCTGCTCGAGACGTCCGATTGACAACGTTAGTTTAGTTCCCCTCCCGCAAAAACAGAAACTGCTTTGTGTGGGTAAGAAACTGTGGGCGTGTTTGTTTGTGTATTTGTGTGTGGATGTGTGTGTGTAGGAGAGAAAAAGGAAAGAGAGAGCGAGCGAGCGAGCGAGAGAGAGAGAGAGAGAGCAGTTGGAAATTGTATAAAAGCCTTTTGATTTTAGCCTAAAGGTAACTCTGGACTACATATGTGATTATGCCTGAAGGCCTAACAGGAAAGGGTAAAGACTTTCAAATGAAAGAACAGTGGAATTCATGACAAATTCATTTCTTGTGAATTGGATTGTAACTGCTATTGAGAGGAGCACTTTTGCTTACATTCAGGGGGCAGCTCCTGTCATAAACCATAGAGAAACTATGCTGCAGATACAGTCCTTAAGTCGGGTTGACTGACATGCTTTGAAAGCTGTGAAAAAGTGTCATTTTCTGCTATAAATACTGTATGTTTGCTAAAAAGGTACAATGCGCTTTGCAATGATATTAAAATGTTTATGTTGCCGATTATATGTAAGTATACTTGGGCGTGTGCAATATACGCAGTTCTACTCAGATACTGCAAAAAAGTATTTTTTGGTTTATTCAACCACGGTCAAACCAGTAAAAATACAAAGCAGCGAGTGGATTTAAATTTACTGGCAACAGAATCTTGGGAAAACAAATTCCAAAAAAAACAAGAATTTTTTTTTATACACAAGCCAAATTATACATTTTTAAGCAAAAACAAAAATAAAGTTATTTTGTTAATATAAAAAAATGTATACTATGTTTACTGGTGAATGGCAGTAAAAAGAGGAACTAAAACCAATGACAAGGCATAATAGCAGTATACACTTTCAGATTTTAGTCCCAACTCCGTGGCCAAGATACTGTGAATTTAAGGCTTACAGCAGCCACCCAAACACCAAAACACAATTTTTCAGCAGTATCTCGCAAATATATTAAAAAAATCATTTCGGGGTTTGTTTGACGTGAAAATGTATGTATAACTGTACCTGTTTAAAGCCAACAGCAGTTAGAGAGGAGCTGCTGGCCCATTTGCTAAGCGTGCGGGAGAAGAGGTGCTTCTTGTCGCCCGGGTTACCCGTAGAGGTCACCATTATGTGGCACAAAATGGCCCGCTCCTGACGCAGAGAAAAGGCAAAGCTGAAGATGCGAGCGTGAAACAGGCTGCGCTAATCTTCCGAAAACAAGAGATCATTAGCCTGTGCTCAAAGTGTTCCTGGTAAATTCGGAAAGCACAAAAGAAAATGAAAACGAATCTTGAGAAAGGAAATGAGGCACAAAAAAAAAAAAAAAAAAAAAAAAGTCCTTTGATTTGGACTTTGTAACAAGGAAAGGAACATTTTTCTCGACAAGCTGGAGCCGGCTGCTTAACTCCCCTCGCCGAGTCACGCACGCCGTTGTTACCTTAGCTGTGGCGAGCGCCCCCGCGCAAGCGGCGGAATCTGAGAAGCCATCGTGTCCACGCGGCGAAGACGCGGCCCCGCTGACGGTAGCGACGGTAGCCCCTCCGCCAACAGGGGGAGGGCGACGGGGCCCCGGCTTCTCCCGATAAACACATGTCAAGCGGCTTTAATTGATTAAAACAAATGTATTTATTGTAAATAAACTCCGTGGGATGGAATTCAATTGAGGGGCGGCGCAGAGCTTCCAGCGGAGCCCTGGAGAACGGGAAGGACCCGGAGCTGATAATGGCCTCATTAGCAGTCTGTCAGCAGCGGCCCACGCACTGGCAGAGGACGCGAATTACGCTCTTTAACTCCGCCGCTCTGGCCGCGCTTCCGCCAGCGCCGCTGCCCGGAGCCCGGGCTCCCCCGGACCACCGAACGCGGCCCCCGACAGACGACGACGTCCGTCCTCCCGTGGCGCGAGACACAGAAATGCATCACGCTCGGCAAACGCTCTGCAGGAGGACCCGGAAAGCAGCTGAATGCAAACAAGATTTGCCCTGTTAGCAAACAGAATTATGGATTGAACCCAAGTTCTGCAAAAAAAAAAAAAAAAATGCAGCTATAAAACAATACAGATTAATTTAATATAAATGCAACAAGTGGGGAGCATAATATCAACTCATATCTGCGAAAACCAACGGAAAATCATAAACCGATTTAGAGCCATTTTAAGCAATTTCCTGGGGCCTCCTCTTATGAAAGACTTCAATAAATCAAGCAGACAACACCAGGAATATCTTTTTAAGGGACAAAAGAGTTTACATGTGCTTGACAAATAAACTCTTTTGACTCTTAAGGGGGAAAAAAATCCTGCTGGTTTCAGTTCAGAACAACACGCCGCCTTTAAGAGTTCATAGGACAAGCGAAACGCATCTCGCCCCAATACACGCACAAATGAAACTGCGTAATGCGTGTCGTACCGACATGCCAAAACTTAAGAAAATGTCATTTAATGATGCAGGTAAATCGACAAATTTATTGTCACTACAAGGTTTCAAAAAGAAACGTACGGCGCAATATATATTATATTTTCTGTACACTGGAACTGATCAGAACTACAGCACTGCACATCAGTTTCGTGTATCTTCAGTTACTGCTTTCAAAAGCCGATAACTTGCAGCTGTAAAGCATAATCCAGTGCTTTGCGAGCACATTAGTATTATTAACTTAAACAGATTCATATAACAATTATTTACAAAGCTAATAGCTATTTCAGAGGCACAGGAAGATTTTAACATAGCAATGTAATAATACGCTACACTACTGTAAAAAGTACTAATGAAATTGCTTATAACCGTAAAGTACTCCAAAAAATTAAATGTACATACTTAAATATATTTTTCAAGAAATGTGCAATTGGAAGATGAAAGATGAAAGTTTTTATAAAACAAATGATTAAAATGTCATTTTATAAAATATAGGAGAGTCCCATTAAACAGGGAGTCCTGTCCTTTAAAGGACATTTTAAGACGTAAGCCACATGAGTTTAAGAGGTCGGCGACATGAGTTGCGGGGAGGCAGATGCAGGGCCTGAACGGGGCTTAATATGATGACCAGGCACCTGACTGCCCTGGCCTGCTGGGACAGGACAACCGGCCGCCTCTCGCTGACTGGACCTACGTAAGAGGCAGCTGGTACAAGGACTGGCAGAGCCTTGCAGAGAGGAGGAGGATGACGCTCACACTTTCGAGTTTAGCCGGAAGGCCTTAAAACTGACGTAGCCGCGTACCCTTTAGTGTTTATGGCCACGTGTTTGTTTTCGGTTAAAGTCTTTCCCTTTGGGTATGCTTGTTTCTACCCTGCGCTGGCCGCCACATCTTCCCCAAAACAAAAAGCTCACTGAACAGGAACTTGTTCGGCTGACATTACTATCCCTGCATTATCATGCAAACTTTTATTAATAGCAACGATCATATACAGACGTCATACACGAATCATTTAATGAATCGTGTATTTTTGCTGTAAACAAAAACGAGACACGGCAGAGAGTAACGTTGAAACAAAGGATCGACCCAAAGAGAAGTGCAACGTCACTGGGCCGATATTACCAGTACACAGCGCTGTTATGTGGTCTCACAAGAATTTTCATTATTATATCTCAAGACTGGAGCTACGCAGATGCTTTTGGCTCAGTTTGAAGGAAAACTATTTGTAAAAAAAAAAAAAACCAAACACCTAGAGAACATTTAGTCGTTTTTTTTTTTTTTTTTTTTTTTACAAGACACGTTTTTGTCGAAATAGTATTCAGAAAAATATGGGGAATGACACAGCGACTTCAGCAACACAACCGCTGACAAGATTTAGGTCAGTGGTGTCCTCCACAATTATTACATAATCGTTCCCATCACAAAACAGCGCGTACACTTGTTTCTCCTCTCCCGTTTATGTGCATGCACAGAAACCCGGTGTTTTTCGTCCAACCCGAAGCAAATTGCGGCTCCTTAATCCCGGACTCCGTCGGGAAACGGAAGGGCGATTTCGGCGGTCACGCCGGCGTCGCCCCCCCGAAGAAGCTAACAGAACCCCGTTCTCAAAAACGACGCCGGGTCCCCTTCCCGTGCGGCAGGACCTCTTCGGAACAAACAGCCGCGGAGGCCGAAGTCGAGCATTCGCGTGCGAACGACGACTACCATATCGACAAATGAGTCCAACTGACCCGGTATCCACCGAGGCATTTCCAAAGCATCCTAATTGATATTTGATTCAATTGTGAATTTGCTGGGTTTCGTGGCGCACGGCTCATTTCGTTCTTTCGTTCTTTCGTTCTTTCGTTCCCCCCCCCCCAGCAAATTCGAGACTGGCGCTTGTCTCTCCCTGTAGTTTAATCAGGCTGACAGCGTGCAGAGGCTTCCTGACTCGAAGCCCAATCCACCCCTGGCAGATTGAATAATTCACAGCCCAATATCTTCCCATCAAGGCCATCTTTTAATTAGCTCACTTACGAGATTACCGCACGAGAGCTGAGCCGCGTAAGGCGACCCGCGAGGAAACAAAAAACCCAGAGAAAGCAGAAACAATGGGCCCGAACGCAGGCGTCGGGGGGTTCTCGGGCGCACTTTACATAGCGCCGGGTGCGCAGAACGGACGGGCTCGGAGAGGAAGCCCCGGGGGAGCTCCGGAGGGTCGTGCTCGGCCGCGCCCCCGGTCCGGTGCACGGGATTGCACCGCCCGTGACTAAATCTGGACCCTTCCAGGTACGATGTTAAGTTTGGCGGTAAACAATTTAATAAACTCCTCTTGTACTTCCTCTAATTGAAAACATCCCCTCGGCCCTCAGAGCTGTTTTGCCATTTTTTTTTTTTTTCATCGCTTGGCTAGTTTTAATAGGGGTGGAATGTCAGGGAGGTTTCTTTGTCTTAGGGCATTTTATTTCTAAAACGAACGGCGGAGAGACAAACGACTGCGCCTCTGAGACGAAAGCCAAGGTACACACTTTGCAGGCAAAAGGTCAGCGTAGCTCATTTGGGCCCCTATTATTCAAAGGCAAAAGACCAAAAAGCAGAAGGAGAAATGCAATCTCTACATCTACTGTATAAATCTGTCTCTGTTTTTTTGTTCATTAAATTCCAAAAAAGGCTACTTACTATTATTTAAATTTACAATTCGGTCTTTGATAAGACACACACACGCATCAAATTCAACAAGCTGAAAGGTAATAAACTTGATGTATAATTTATATGTCTCCATGTCAGTATTGTTGGCGCCCAGTCCCGTCCCGAGTTTTTGGTTTTCTACACCCAAACACGACGGTATAGCAATTTGTACGATCTTTACAGAGTGAAAATACATAAATGAATGAGAAATGATACAAGAGACACACAATGTTGGACAACAAAGTTTGGCGATATGTTACTTTTTCCTTTCCATTTCACTACAACTGGCGGTTGTCGCTCTCGGTGGCGCCCGTGCTCGACAGCAGTAATACCTGTGGACTAAATGCAACCACTTCAAGGGTAATACAGTTTGCTGGTCATGCACACTTTTTCACCTGGGCAGAGTAGGGTAATCCAGCTAGTATCTGTAAAGCTTATTCTGTCTGTCTGCTTGTTCTTTATGCACGGTTTTGTTTTTCAAACCACAGACTTGAAATTAGGCACAGTGGTACTTCTCGCCTCAGGTGAGGTTTTTGCATAGTCGAGACCATTAAACTCCAAAAAGGCTACTTACTATTTTGAACGTTTTAAATTAAATCTATGAGAAAGTTTTGAGTGGTGACATACAGTACGAAGTACATAGTAACATCATATTCAGAGTATACATACAGTATGTGACCCTTGCAGATTTTCTCACACACACACACACACACACACACCTTTCCATCGCTACACTTTTTTCACCTAGGAAGCCCTGGGCAACTAGTTATAGTTATACTGTACATTATACCTACAACGTGAAAGAAAATGTACTGAGAATGCCTTCCTGTCGCTGCTTCTGGTTAAGCGCTGTTTTGCGGCATTCGGTAGAAGTCACAAACAGTACAATGCATACTGTGCATATTCATAAATCACTTAACAGTACTCTAAAAATGGCACATTATCTTGTTTGAAATGCTAAAAACAGACGTGTAATGGAGGCTCGATGTTCAGCGACGGCACTTTATTACATTTCACAGATATGCACACGGGGATTTACTCTCATTCATAGCAATCTGTCCAGAAGAAGAAGAAGTCACAGAAGGACGGAAGAAGGGCTGCCTCTAGGAGACTGGAGTCTGCACGAGGGGCTTAGCCGGGCTCAGCGGGGAGATGCCACTCTGAGCGGAACCATCTGAATCCAAATTAACTGGCACACCGCATGGCTCCCCAAACCTGATGTATATTCTCTCTTCGCTGAGGGCTGCCTTGAAGAAAGGAGGTCGGGTCATTTCCCGTATAATAATCATGGTCATAACCAGGTACGAGGCTCGCTGGGCTGTCGGTAGGGAAAACATGATTATACTTTTGTTTTGCTACGTGACTCGTGTAAGAGTGTCGAAAAAGGGCAGCAGGGAGAGCATGGCCTTTTGGGAGAACATAACAAATAAACTTCATTATGGCAGAGCATACAAGGCAGACTCCCTATGGCGTGTGATGTATTGCCTCACGGAGAAACCCTGGCAACCTGCTCCAACTTTGCTGCTTCTGACACACTTCAGCTGTGAGGGGGGATGATACAAACTAAAGCGTTTAAGTTTCTGGGTACAGAAGTAAAAACTGCATGGATGACTACATTCAGCAGCAGTGGACGTTGCAAAGATTATCACTGTCACCTTTCAGTCTCAGGGACCCAAGTTCAAATCCCAGTGCAGCTCTACTGTCCTGGATCGGTGTACTTACGCTGAAACGATACAGTAAAAGCGGTGTAAACGGCAGTATGAGAATATAAATAATTGTAAATCGCCGAATATGGAAGACTAGTTAGTAGTAGTAGTTGGCGTAAAACACTAGTTGCTATGTAGTTGGCATACACGGCTAGTTGTTTTGGGCAGAGGCGTCATTTAAATAAATAGCAACGTGTACCTTAAGCCACTTTTGTCACAGATCGATAATTTAAAAACTTATCCGTTTCATCGCACTTCTTGAAACCTTCGACTTTTGTTCTCTGTCGTATATGACGCGGTGATACCACCGGATACTGTTTTTCTGGCGAGAGGCTCTAAGAGATGTGAAACGTCCGTATTTGGAGAACTCCGGGCGTTCGACTTCAAAAAGTGCAAAAATCAATACGAAAACACGGGCTCGGTCCTCTCAGTCCTCCGTCCATCACAGGCAGTCTGCGGTTTTGTTTGTAACTCTTCGGTCTCGCCTTTCGTTGCGCAAAGTCTGAAGCGCGTACCAAAGAGCCTTGTAGCTGTCCCTCAGCAGATTATGGTCATTTATTAAGATCAAAATTGTGAGAGAAAGAAATAACTTCTCCAAGGATCCTGGCTGGAAAAAAGCAAGACCGCTGCCGCTGGGAGTGCGGTCCGCACGCAAGATTGAGGGGGATCTTCAGGCTACGAAACACACGTGCACTCGCCACGTTGTCCTCCCTCCTTTGTTAGGCCCATGCATTCTGCACACTTTCAGTTAACGCAGGTGGAGTGCTTTTAGCATGAACGTTGCACTCTTACTCCTGACTTATGAGGATGCCATCAGCAAGGTGGTGTGATTCATCACCGTGGCCTGTTCCTCCCATACCGTTTTCACATTTGTAATGTGGTCCGCAGAGGAGGAAGCCTGTCAGAACTTTGTTCCCGGAACCTCTAAGCGAGGTAGGTCACCGGGAAGCACCAGCTCCTGGCCCACTTTTAGTCTTTCAGGATGCCTTTAAGTTTCTTCCAGCGAAACATGCCCAGTAGAAGACAAACCACTTCCACCCAGCAAGCAGCTCAATCAAAATGGACAGAAATAACTAACCGAGGCAACTATTTTGGGTCCTTTTTTAGCGTTATTGGAAAGAGCATAATGAGGTATGAATACTTTGTTTTAAAAGTGCTTCGGCCAAAAAATAATGTTTAGCTCTTACATTATTACGTAAAAACGATGCTGGCCCTCAGGGGGCGTACCTAAGATATTTAGCCTCTGGGGCGTCTCCTTTCTTTCGTAACCCCCACCCAGGAATACACAGTGGGGCAAAATTATTTATAGCAATAATCCCACGTACTACTTAATCTAATGAATTTTATCCACTGGCAAAAAAGAAGTGCAGGAGGTAAATGAATCGTGTTAAATTTTTACTATATTTCTTGCATCTTTACATTTATAGGCACATGGGCACAGAAACAGCCCTGCCCAGACTTCTATGGCCACCACACACCCACAAACCCTCGCTTTCTGTAAGCCATGCGAACCCCAGCACCCCTTGCCCTCTGTATCCCATACCCACTCGTACCTGTCTGTGCAACGGGAGAATCGGCTCCTGCCCACAGGCAACTCCAAAAATCGGGAGCGCGTCACCCTCTATGCACCACAAAATGTGGCGCAGACACATCCTCCCAACCTCAAGACACTCCCGAGCGTACAGGGGACACAAATGTAAAGTAAGATACAAAAGTTACGATACGCGTACGCACTGACCCATCCCAGTAAGTACTACACGCTTTTCGACACATCCGCGCATTGTAGATTACTTGTTTTATCCTTATATTATTTTTCTTAATTTATTTATCTGTAAGAGTTTACATTTGATGTTTTGTTGGGTGTGAAGTGGGGCTATTTTATTTAAGGCCTAATGCGGAGGGAGTGTGAGCGAGTGATGCGGCAGTGAGGGGAGAGCGTGGGAAAAGAGAAGTGTGAGGGTGTTGGCGTGAGCGAAACGTAAATTTGCTAGCAGCTTTGTGTGTAGTGCTAGTCCTGGAATAATATACTGTATATCTTTGATTTCCTTTTAATAAAGCGGTTGGATGGTCAGCACAACAAGACCTGGGGAATGCGCCCTGTTCACGCATTGAAAAAGGTTCAAGATTTCAAACCCACCATAGATAAGCTAAACTTTATACGAACAATTCAGACGCAATTTCACAACGTACCTCGGAATATTCTTTAAATTCGGAGTTTACTTGCAGGCACGGGGACGCGTAAGAGGTAACGTCAACCGAACAGCCCATCTAAAAGCAGCATTTAAAATTATATTTCAGATATAAGTGCAGATTATATACATTTGCAAATAATTATTTTCCTCTGTCAGTCAACTCATGGGACCCTGAAATTCTAAAAGAAATATTACAAAATGGCAAAACGCAAAAAGCTAAGCGTGCAACGTTCTCGGGAACGAAGCGGTGCTTTGTAGCAGCGCCGCAGCTGTCGAGAAGGTTCGAATAAATTGCTGTAAAACAGAAACTTTAGAAATTAAACTGTGAACGCCAGCACACAAAGGCTTGTTCTTTGTGGGACTATAACAGATAATAGCTCCGAAAGTCCTCAGCATAGCATTTTGGTGCAATTATGTCAAAAAAGCAATATTTCAGCCTAAGCTGCCCTCAGTGTTGCATAGTAAGTTTTCCATCCAAAGCCAGACAGAATGAAAATGAGTCAAAGACAGGAATTTCACAACATGGGACTGCGGGCTTCCTCTATATGTTTTTGCACACTGTCTGCCTCCCGGTTGCCAGCACAGCAGCTGTTTAAACAAAGGCTGCGAGCGCAAGCTTGAGCTCAAATTTATTCTTCAAACCCCCCCCCCCCCTTCATATTTGATATAAAAATGTTGAAGTATTTAGGCTACGGATTTAATGGCTATCATCACCGGGTGAGAAATGAACTTGATCTTTGGAGTGAACTAACCTGCAGACAAGCTCCACCGCATTAGGGAAGCCGTCACTTAATCACGGCGGACACCAATTTAGCAGCGCGTTAATGATGGGCAAAGGCGTTTCCCGCCAAAGCAACGCGCGGATGAAAAAAGACGCCTCGCCTCCGAGACGCGCGGCGCACGGCGAGCTGCCCTTTCACGTCGCCCCGCTACGCGGCGCCGAGGCGAGCGAATCTGCACGCCCATTATCTCTTGAATCTCCAGCACGGTTTGCTCGACAAAAGGCCGGCCTGCGCTTCCTCCTTCTCTCAAACGCTCTTGTTTGTGAACCCGACTGGGCGACGCTTAAGCTACGGGTTACGCTCGCGGCTGCCGTCCCCGCGTAACCCTTCCTGGCTACGCGCGCGGCTCTTTATCGCACAGGACGGCCGTCGCGCACGTTTGCGGAAATGCATCGATCGTATCAAATTGGAAATGACGCTCCAATGGTGCGGCGTGGCTGCGAAGAAATAAGCGAATGTTGTGAGAGGAGGGGGCATCTTTGGTGTCACACGGATAATTAAGTTCTCCGTGTGGCCGTGCTCTTACAGAAGTGACTCGTGCTCCGTGTGTCTAAGCATCATCTCGGTGGCCTCACCTCCCGCATGGGGTAATTGATTTATAGGCCGGGAAATCAGCCTGCCCGCACCACAGACACTGCCTGTCTCCCAAATGTCAGCCGGGTTAACAAAGCACACAATCTATTTCATGGGCCCGGGTTCTCTTTAATAGTCGCCTGTCATCCAGCCATTTGTCACCGGCAACCTGACTTTGACTATCATCCCCAAATCATCTTTCTTCCGCGGCCACAGCAGAAGAGAAGGAGTTGCCGGCGCCTTACACCCCTCGCTACGTCCGCTTGCAACAATTTCAGGATGCGCCTTAAACAACAGTGGTTTGCATCCGAGGAACGGTCCCCCCCCCATCCACATTATTTCGGGTTCTCGTTCACGTCCGTTCCGGTTCTCGGCGCGTTTTTCACGCCAAAGTCAAAGGCCGCTGACTTTCAGGTGCCGAAGCCACGTGCTTGCGGCGAAGGCGGACCCGTTGTTCGCCCGCGCGTGTGTATGCTGCGTTCCAGCCCGTGTGTGTGTCTATCCATGCGTCCGGCAAAAGAAGCCAATTTCACCCTCCCAACCTATGACCGCCGCCAAGCTTTTAAACTCATGGGCGAAATCTGCGGCTCGGCGGAGCTCGAAAGATGTCGCAGCACCCAAATAATTTAGATGTTGAGGTTAACACGATAATTAAACTATTTAAATTCAAATTTAGCTTGATTTAATTGTTCGATGCCATTGTGAATTTTATATTTATTGTCATCTTAAATCTTATTTTACAACGCTTTTGATGAGAAGCTATTACAACGCAATAGATACTGCAGTTAGATATGTACACGACCTTTATCCCCACGGGCCTGTTTCGGGCGGAGATAAGGCTGGATCGAGGGAGGGAGAACTGCCGCGTAGAGCCACCCGGGCAATGCGACTGCAAGTGAGAAACCTGATCCCGCACGAAGGCTTTCCAGGAAAGGGGAAATTAATGATGGCGCGAGGACATTCCATTACGATACACATCCGAAAGTTTCCCAGCCAACCGATGTGCACGTCCCTTCTGGAGGCGCGCGCTGACCTCCACTTTTTGTCAAGCTAGATGAATCAAACAGCCTGCTCAGAAAGCGACATCGACGTCTCGGACCACGTCTGGCCAGTCCCCTGAATGGGAGAGCGGCGAGGCACGGAGATAGACGGGACCGTCGCAAGGCCAAGTCAAAAATGCTGTCCCGCTCCAGCAGACTGGGTGACCCCCCCCCCCCCAGCTCCCCACCCAGGTCCTGCCTTCTCAGTAGACGCCGCCTGTCTAACTCGGTGCAGGGGTGTGGGTGTGAGTGTGGTTTGAGGGGGTGCCAAATCTACTGGAACAGATTGGTCCATTTTCAGCATCCTCATCAGCGCATTGTGTCCTTGTCAAATGTCACTTGCTCTTATTTCTCCGCGTGACAACACTTCACAACAATGGCTCCTTCTCTGCCGGTAGGACACAAAGGGACAGAAACGCTGACGTGGGCGCCTCTCTCGCACCTCCCGCCCCAGCACGGACAAAGCCGGAACCACGCTGCGACAGGAGGGCCACTCAGAGAAGCTGCTCGGGGCCCCAAATCTTCATTCTCAACACCAGAAAGAGGCGCTAGGAATTGTTTAACGCTAAAATCCAAAATCTGAACACATTTTTGAAAAGTTACAATACTTTTTTGTGTCAAAGAACCGAGTAAAGGCACCCACAGTTGTCCAAAAATGAGTGGTAAAACCCTGTCCCAGAAAAACCAGGACCTGACAAATTGTCTGAGAAGGAAGTTGGGGAAAGAGCGGCCTGATGCACCTCAAAAAAACGGTAAACAGGTGCCTCTTTGTCATTTTCACATGTTACTTTTATCCACCGCTCACTTTTCGCGTGAATATTGAGCGATTTCGTCGCGCGATACAGTTGACCACGGATCAAACCAGCGTGAAGACCAAAAGCAGCAGCATCCCGTTCAAGTGCCAGAGAAAGGTCAACGAAGACACGACTCGTTCTTAAGATCCGAGCTTCTCCATCTTAAGACGCCGGTACAGGCCAAAGCATGGCTCGAAGCGTCTCGCTCATTTGCAAATGGCCGCTGCTTCCAGCGTGACTCTTAAAACTGAGAGCATTTGGACGATGCGACAGCACGAAGATTCGCTAAAGCGTCGCGAAAGGTCAACGCGGACGGTTACAAATACTCCGGCGGAGATACGAACAGCCGTACTGTGACATCTGCAACAGTTTAACTACCCGAGTGTTTTCTTTACTCACTTTACTTTTTCAGTGGAGAGCCTTCCTGAGCAGCATGAGCTATAGCTCGCAGTAAGGAAAGTAGCTTATGTTCTTTAGCGCCATCCAAGGTTCTCTTCTCGCCATAATAGGACGGCGACACCATCCACGGACTTATTGCTGGGCTGTTTCTGTGTGTTCTTTATTTCCACGTGAATCTGAAAGAGCGCTCCCTGCATCTCCTAGCAGCGCAAAGCAAACAAACCTCCGGTGGCTGCCACACTTCTGTAAATTTGCTCATTTGAGCGGCGCGCCAAATACAAATACAGCGCTCGGTTGCACTGGCATGCTTGTGACTGAAAGCTGCGCTACAATAGAGATTTTGTCTTTTGAAAATTTCCACTTTGCTTAATCTGACTAAATCGGCAAGTAGGTCAGATTACAGAAGCGGGCTTCATCGGCGCCGCCCGCGACAATATAACCCGACAAATAGTTTGATCCGAGGATTGAAATTTCAGATTTCAGGCATTTGTTCATTAATGAATAAACCCTGCGACTATTTTCCTCAGACAATTTGTCCCAGTGTTTGCGAAAAAACCCCCACATAAGCAGGCAAGCAAGCTGTTTTTGACCATATACATATTTCTAAAAATACGATACCGCAGTGCTCGAGCACCACTCTTGCTAGAGGACATCTCAGCCCCCCTCAGCATTTGAGCACATTTCCAAATTGTATGTTCTGCGTTAATGTGTAAAAACGCAATATGCGTGTCAAATAAAGCATCTGCGCGAGCTTCTTACCTGACCGACTACAGACATACAATTCGGGTGGGACATCCGAACCTATTTTGCCTGAATTTCGCCTTCCTGTCCGCCCACTGCTGAACAATCCCGCTTTGCAAACAAATGGCAGGAGACACTTTCGCAAGAGCCCTTGAGGGACGGATCTAATTGCAAGAAAGTCAATATCGCACAACAAAGTTTAAACCAAAAGTCACCGTGAATCTTGAAATGTGCACATCCCTCACTATTTAACACCGCTATTACTAAATAAACGGTTCTTAGAAGTGCCTGGCTCAGATTTCAAATAAGGCCAGCCATTTCCTGGGCTGCGTGGAAGGCGTCACGAATTGCGTGCACGCTACATCAAACAAGCAGTAAATGCGTCTCATTGTTTGTAGAACAAGTGGTTTGGTCCTAATGGTTTTTCTCAAAGTTCTGCCGTTTATTTACTCATTCCCCTGTTTAAAATGAAACTCACGCAGGAAGATCAGGAGCAGATAATCCTCCGTCCGAGAGACGATTTCGCAGCTCTGTGTTTTATCATCGCTCTACGCCTCACCGTATAGTTTCTGCCAGAACCTTGAGGAATAAAAGTGCCGCTTCAGCCGATGAAAGATTAGCGGTGTTGCGTGCTCTTCGATCACATAGACGCGCCACCTAAAATCCAGCTCGAGGAACTATCCCGTATAAGTGATGCTACGGATGGGAAATGCCGCCGTCCTCCTAGAAATATCAGCAATTCAATTATTTACCTTTGAAATGCCCTTATATTAAGACAATACCGCACAGGTTATGCAACGCAACGTAAAAAAAAAAAAAAAAAGTAAAACATTAAAGCATTTATTTCCTGTTCATGCTTAGCCATTCAGAGAACAGGGATATTAATGTGTGAAACAGATGAAATGGGAAATAATTTTGCCGCCATTTAATCCAATTTGATCTTGACATGATCCTCCTGTCGTGGAGGAACAGTCAGCAAGACCGTCTTTGATCAATAGCAGAAAACGGACCCAAATCTTACAGTTTATCTCCACGTAAAGCGCTTACTTTTGCATGGGGGCTATGCAAGCTTTACACGTGGATCCCATTATCGTGAAATCTATTTTCTAGGTGGAAGAAGGTTAATTTTTTTTATCCATTATTTTACAGAACGCATCCCAGTTGTTTACTTTGACTGAACAGCTTGTTGTAAAGCATGGCTGCAATAGTGCAGCTGCTGTGCACCAAGGACTTGCTTGTGGTGCTTTTGAGTAGCGCTGAGAGGAGAGAGGAGTACCTGGGTCTTCGATGCCGGTTCAGTCGCCCGCACCTTCGTCTCCGGCCGGTCTTTGCACCCACCTCCTACCTGTGCTCACCTGTGGCCAGCAGACGCTACACTAAGGCTGGGCCATCTTACCCAGTGAGACGAGCGTAATGTCCTCAAAGTCTGCACTCGCCATTAAGTCTGCGCTCACCGCTATTCTTCTTATGGCTGAATTACTATCTCTGGTTGCTGGCCAGGGTGTTTGTTTATTTGTATGGCAGACAATGACATCCGGGGAGACTTAGCAGATGTTAAGCTGTGGTTGACCTTTCAGTTTTCCTCCCAAGCACATCTTTTAGCCTGCAACCCCAGCATTCCCAGTGTAGATTCTCCTTTAATGAGGTCATCAAGAAGTTCAAGGATTGCTTTGATTTAAAAAAAAAAAAAAAAATAATACAGCAGTTGCATTTTCTAGCACGTTCAGATTTAAATAAAAGAGTACAGTTTCTTCCGAGGGCTTTGAACCCAAGCTCGTAAAAGTTGCACTTTGATTTCGGTTCTTCTGCCTTCCCACGTGTATGCCATCTAACCTGGTCCAATTATGGTGGCAGAAGGAAACAGGCCGGTGCGGATGTGAGGTAGATGGACCGGGCCCGTGCAGACGAAAAGGCCCCGCCATCTACCGTCAACATGATAAAACTTCCACAGAAGAACGCGACAAGGCCATCGCGACTACAGCGTCTTCTGCATCAGAGGGTGCTTTTGTATGACTTTTTATTACATGCACACTAAATATTGCAGAGGTGCAAAGCCTTCGGAAGCAACCGGCGGCAAAAAAGATGTCAGCAAATTGTGTGCATTGCACTGACAGTGAGCTAACATCCTGGGTTTTAGCTGGAGATGCTCACAGGTGCAGTGGGAGGAAGTAGTCAGTGGCTAAACACAGAGATTACTCACAAGGTGAGGGCACCCATTAAAAACTGCTTGAAGGTTCTTGCTGCACGACAAAATATTCTCGCTTGTCATTTAATGGACAAATTCTCTTTTGCTTCTACCTTTCTACAATCCCGAAGGAAGCCATCTCGGACACAAGCAGCATTGTCCTCCAAATCTCGCACCTCACGACGCGTCTCACCTCTACCTGTACCTTTTCTTCCGACATCATCCTGCCCAGTAGTCAAGGGATCCCGGTTAAATTCACGCTGGCACTGTTAGAAACTTGCACAAAACTTAATTTGTCAGCAAACTGAATTCCCCAGCTCTGTAAAACTACCCATTTCTTTCCAAGAAAATAATTTGTGCAAGCGACAATCCAACATGGGCCATGGATGCACATCACAAACACATTTGAATGTATGGCACAATAAGCCCCATTTGGACACAATTTGTCGCTTGGACTCGGCTGCGGCTGTACGGCGACTGCTGGTCGGAGCCTGCAAATAGGATAAAGTTCTCCTGGGAAAGCTTCAGACTGCCTGAACGCTAGACAGGCCTCTGTCGCAGTCGCGGCCACATTCAGGCTTCAAGACAGGAGAAAACCATATTCCTAATGGAGATTAGGTGGAATGTGGAGAGCCACACTGCATGTAATTCATTTCTATTTGTGCTCAAACATCTCAGACAACCAATACATGCGCTGATACGTCGCAAAATAGTTCCAAAATGCAATTATGTATTTGTTATTTCAGAGGCAAATACTGTTTGCAGTCGGAATTGCCTTCTAGACATACAAATAAACCACATCCTCTTTTTGTGATGTACGCATGCAATAAAGGAAAAGCCAAAAAAAATCGGTATCTGATGTTACACTGCCTGAATTTTAAACTGCTGTACAGAAATCATTTTCATTTCAAGTTTTGCATAATACTGTCATACACGTCACATATCGATGGCTGCAAAAAGATAAAGTAACAAGATCGCAATTTCAGAAACCAGTGTGAGGTTATCTGATTTCACGTCTGCTGTACAGAACAGGATGAGGTCTCCTTAGCAGAAACGTGTGAAACAAAAGAAAAAACTATTAAGAAACATACATTTGCAACAATCATTCAGTTGTCAATATCATGGACAGGATATTCAAAATTAAAGTGGCTATGGACTGTTGCTCGAGGTTAAGGAGATTACGGTGGTTTGGAAAAGGAGGTAAAAATGTAAACTCACTACCTTTATGTATCATAACTGGTCATTGGAATTTGACTGTTCAGCTCTTTCATGCCATTATGATGTTAAAACAATAATAAAACCTTCACATCTATCATTTTTATTGCATTTTATCTGCCCACAACGAGAAACAATTATTTCAATATTTTACTTATCTGTATATTTATTTAGGGGAATACAGGTTCCGTAATGTAACAATAGAGAATTACAGATGATTACGCATTTAGTAACATTTATTATTATTATTATTATTATTATTATTATTATTATTATGAGAAGAAGAAGAAGAATTGTAGCAGTAGCAATAATAATGCCATGCCATGCCTGTAAAAGAATTTACATTAAATACCAGCACTGAAAGAGATAGAAAAATAGAAAGGCAACAAGATTAAAGATAAAACAAAGAGCTAAAATTGTTTTAAAAACAAAACAAACACCGGTTCTTGTCCAAAATTAAGAGGCGTGGAGTACACCACACTGCTACATGGTACCCCAGTGCATGACAGGTAAATCACACACAGTCATTCGGTCACACTTACACACACTAAAAGCAGCTTAGAGTTACCCGTTTGCCTAAAATATGTCTTTGAAACCAGAGAGTCTGGATGAAAGCCATGCAAGCTCAGGAACAACATGTAAGCAGCACACAGACCAGGAGCTGTGATGCACCTGCTGCTCCACTGTGCAGCCAACAACCAGAGAATAAAGCAACAGGGAGCCCTACGCTCTACCGTACATAACAGGGGCAATGCCGGTAGGTCTAATGGTGGACACCTGCACCATTTTCAATGTAATGTTCACTTCCTCTAAATTACAGTGACTTGCCCTTGAGGCAAAGTAAGTGAGAAGTCCGTGGAACAGTACAGCAGCCAGGAGGAATCAGCAAATTTCTTCTGCATTCAATGAATACAGAGCAATAAGGGAGCCTTAGCGCAACAGAAATACAAACCATCACCCCGGTCACCACACAGGTCCCGCCGACAGCAACATCTACGCCCATCACACATGTCAAGATGTAGTACATCTACAGGGAATTTTTACACCTAAGAACAGTTTAATATGAATTGCAGAGAAGCAGCATGTAGACATGAAGATTAAAACAAAACCAAATATGAATATAAATTAAGATATGCATTGCAGCAAAGTCATGGACCAACAAGGTGTTCATACTCACAAGTGTGTGTCTTCTTTGTCACTGATATACCTGAAAAAGAGGAGAGAACCATTAAAAACCTTTCTAACACCACCGTCATGCGATGTGATGGTCCATATATGGGGCTGACAACCAAAGAAACACTTGAAATGCGAGATAAATATAAATAAATGAGTAAATAAGCAAAGGCATAAATAAAAGGTGGACATTGTCCTTGTACAGTAGGTACACAGAGGGAGCCGCAGGCTGCCAGCTCCAGGAGTGTACAGCTTCATCGTCCCCCGTGTTGGGGCAAGGTCACTGGGTGCAGGCCGTCCACACCCCGCACACCAAACATGACGTGGCAACCAGAACAGAGCCATGCAGCTGCCTTCGTGGATGGGGGGGAGGCTACCTCATGGAAATTCGCAAAATAACACGTGTGGATGCCAAATGAGATGCACCCGCCCGGTAGCTCTTCCACCCTGGGGACATGTGTGTACCTTTAGGGTGTGACTTTGTCAAGTCCTTAACCTCAGCTGACTCAGCCTACTGAAGAGCCACAAGCGCTGCATCCCTCACCCGAACCTCCGTCCGTTTCGCATCAGGTGCCACTCAGCCGTGGCTCATACCCACCCCTCAGCACCACCTCATCCTGAGCTCCGTGCTGGATGTGTTTCAGCATCTCCTGTGAAGCTATGTTCTCAGGGTACCCGAACCTGATGAAACAAAGGCCCTGCCTGACAAAATGGAGAACAGGTCCTCAGGTAGCGGCGAAGACCCACGCCATTAATTACACTCACGCGTCTCGGCCTTCGTGAGGAAACAACAGCTAACTCCTCAACTGCATCTACTTACGAAAACAACAACACACGGACACAACCTGACACAGTCCTTTTGAAGCTGGTGTCCTGGAGTCCTCGGCTGACGTTGAACCGGCATCTGGCAGTTAGACTATGTACCATACACAGACAGCAAAAGCGCCTCCTCCCAACAGACAGACCGCGGTTCAATAACAGCGGTGCATGCTGGGAGTTAGGTACACGTGCAAGGCAGCAGTGTCATAAGGGCACAGGAGCTATGGTTTGAGACCAGCACTGTGGGAGGATAACATGGGATGATATCCACCAGTGTGGTAGTACGACTGCTGCTGCTACTACTACTGCTAATAATAATAATAATAATAATAATAATAATAATAATAAAAAGAAGAAGAAGAAGAAAGTGTCTCACAAATTAGTCTTGAATTAATGTGTTCATTCTCTCAGCTGAATGCATGAGAGAATAGCCCGTAGCTTCGTAACCAACGTAACCATTACGGTTTGGAAGTTGTCTCAAGTCGAACCCCTTCGGACCCCAATTAGAGCCCAGAGACGTCACACGAGGAGATGACAGGCACAGCCTCAGCCTGGCCGCATAACTTTCTTCCAGCCTGCCCCCAAATGAGGACTTTCCACCACGCTACCCTTCAGTATCCCAATAGCGTCACTTGTAGGAAAGTAATTGGTCGTGGTTCTGAGTGCACTCCCTCTTTAGCCCGATTCCCAGAGCCCACCCTGTTCTCCCCTTTGCTCCCTGCTGCGCCTCGCTCCTGTCGCGTCACTCCTATCAACCATCTGGCTCCTTCCTCGCCCTCCCCATCCAGCGGCACAACAGCTATTCTGTCAATGTCACTCAGAGATATGAAAACTAATCTTAACAAAAAATTTACTTGCTAGGAAATCATTACTGTCAACTGAGATATAGGCCCACTAAGAATAAATGGCCTGTTGCTAGGAGAGTGATGGAGGAGGGGTGGGCAGTGGGGGAGCCAGCTTCCTCCTCTGCGTGTCATTCAGGGTTCAGGGACTGGAGGGGTAGGAGCCTGGAAACCAGTGGGTGGGTCTGTTTCCGAGCCAGGGTGGGGGCAGCTCGGCCCAGACGCTGACACCTCCATTGTCTGCCAAGTTATGTCTGCTCCGCTGTCCGTCACAAGCAGGGGAGGAGTTCAGAGATCATGTGGGGGTGACTGTGCCCTTCACGGACAGCACATCTAGCAGCTGCCCCGGCCTGCTGAGGACAAGGTTGCTTTTCGGGTTCCGCACAGTGAATACTTTCCATCCTCCTAGTTTTGTGCTTTCTTTAAAGCTTGCTCATAGCGAGTGCTGCTAACACGGTAAAATCACATGCACCTGAAGATCGCGCTCACATCAGAATATGGACTCTGCGGGAGGGCACACGCTGTTTCAAACGTGAACGTGATAGCGGCGTGTACCCAGCTCTCCAGCCATGCTGCGTGCCAGTCTCACCTCTCCGACTGCTCTCCCTGTGTGTGGGAGGATTTTGTGTGTGTGTGTGTGTGTGTGCGTGTGTGTGTCAGGACACTCCAGGCTCTTCCAGTTTTTACCCCCACATACAGGTATCCCTTGAGTATCTGACTTATGATTTTTTCATGTATGCAAGTGAAATTATTTACGACATTTTACCAAGCGGCGACCGAATATGAGGCAGATTTTTCACGTTTATGAGTTAAAAAAAAGCCGCTCGTACCATTGTGGTGATTAAGTCTATGATTCAAGTTTTCGCTTCGTGATTTAATTTCCAGGACTGTGTTATCCTTGTAAGTGGGGGTGTATCTCTATTTATAAAGATTTCTAAATTCAAAGATCCTAAATTATATATGTTGCAAACATCAGCTAGACGTACAAATATATGTCACAAGACTTCTTTCCTCGTTCGGTACGTTGTTTTTGAAGAAAACTGCTTTACAAACCATTTCAGTGTAACTTTTTACAGAGTTATAAATATGCATTTTTTACGCAGTTTATTTATTCATCAACTCATTCAGTCACACAGCCACACACTAAAGGCAATATAGATTCACGCGAAACACTGTACATTGTCAAAAATAATAAACGTACACGTATTAGATGAATGCAAACATTCATCTAATTTATTGTTAAGGCCAACTCTCCCTTTGGTTTTTTTAATAGACCATTTATTCCACATTTCTGTGCATGTGCTCAATTTCCAGTCGGAATTGTCAGTGCATCCCACAACAGCAGAATTTCACGGATCCAGCGATGCTCAACGGGTCAACCCGATGGTTTCACAAAACTCCCGCTTTCTTCCTGCGTGACCGACAAACAGACCTCATTGTTGGTGCATTACGCAGAATTATCGCTGATGTCAAATATCGCTTGGCCTATATGAACACGTTTCCCGGATTAATTCCTTTCTGTAAAATACACTGCTTGGAGTACAGCATCGGTTCAGCTCCTTGAATTTGAATAGTCCCGCCGCTGCGTCGCTCTGCTGACCACTGTACTTTATTTCTACTTCATTTGGTAAAAAGTTATAGCGGACAAATGTGAGACTTTCAATATTCAGAGCGGTGCTGTTTAATGCGAGCAACAGCTTGTTGGTCTGGATGAAACACAACATTTTACTGATGCTCGCACGGCCTTTCTGTGTCATCTTGTTTGAAGCAGCTTGGGTTTTAATGGAAGGCCCGAGAGAAACACATTTCTGCCGCATTTCAAACTGCAGGGGGCAAACATGTTTTGAATATGCTGCTAGAAATGGTGTGTGTTGACTCAGGCGAACCACCGCAAACACTGGGCGAGGAGAGCGACGGGAGGGAGGGCGGCCGGGGGGGGCAGCACTGGGAGAGCCAGACAGCAAAGTGGTCCGAAGCTGCCATTTAACTGACAGAGAAGAAATTAAGTCTGAGCCTTGTGCCAGGCTGTAAGTCATAATTTCGGGTTCCTTAACTCTGACAGCGAATGATTATCATAAATGGCATTGTCACCTTCCCTCCGAGACGGCGGCTCCCTGGGTCTGCGCACCGTGACATTCAAAGTTACAGTCTCCTTCGTATAATGGAGCTGTCCTCTCACCGCACTAATGGGAGCGATTCATTTAACCTGCGCCAGATACACACAGCCAAGGAAGTTCCTAATGTGAGGCAAATCCTGGGGGGAAATCAATCCCCCCCGGCTGGCCCAGCCTGCCAGTTGATTCATTGACTGGTGCTCCTCACTTATCCTCATTCACTGCTCAGTCTGTGGAGACGAAAGGGACCAGAGGGTGGGGCGGGGCGAGGCGGGTGGCGGGGGGGGGCTTCCACTGGCTCCACGCAAGGACACGACAGACAAAGGTGGGCCTGCGTGCTGGTAGCGGTCCCGTTTCGGGCACGGAGCACTCACCCTCCAACCCCATCGCTGCTATTCCGGGGGCAAGTTTCAGTGCTCGCTGTTTGTCGGCGCCAACCGTGAACTGCAATCAGGAAACCGACCGCTATAATACAGGACTGCTGGATGGTGATAACAGGAACCCCAACTGCCCTCCTCCTTCTATTAATTCGCCCATTACCGATAACCCTCTGTCCTACGCAGGGTACCGGCAGTTCACAGCCTGTCCCGAATCATAGGGCAGGAGGCAGCGTGCTTCCCGGACAGGACACAAGTCCACGGCAGGACAATCACACGTATTCATTCACGCGTCTGGACTGCGGGAAGAAACCCAACTGAGCACAAGGAGAACGTGCAAAGTCCACAGCAAGTAAGCTGGATTTAAACCCCCGTCCAAACGCACTGGCAATTTCACTGCACCACGACTGCGCCGTGCTCTCTTCTTTTCAGCCATATGTACATCGGTGGGTAGCATAATAGGTACCGGAGCGGTCATGTTGCGGTGTGAAGGTTACCGGTCCGAAGCCGTGCTCCTGCTTCATACCGTTCATCCGGGTGCTTACCCGAACTATCACACACGCATCGGCGCAGAATTCGGCGTTCGGCATCACAAAAAAAAGTAGCTCAGCGTGCGAAGCTCGCATCATCAGCCCCCTTGTTGAAGGGGTCATGTGAAAAAGCCAATAAACCCCGAATATTCACAAAAACAAAACTTTGCGTGCGCATACCGTACGTATCTCTGCAAGATGCGCGCGCGACGTTTGTGGTACAACCCCGGCGAGCCTGTGAGTTCTCCACGTGGCTTCCATCTAGCAATATGGCGCTCAACGGTTTCTCCTTCTCAAGTAAAACTGCTCGCTGGCAGGTGACTCCGTGTCACCGGTTTGTCGCCGGATGCTGAGCAAAGCCTCAAATTCGGCTAGGTGCGCTCGGCTCAATGAGAAAACAAATGGAGAAGAGCACTTCGTTGAAGGCTAACAGTCACTCGTGCAGACTTGAAAGGAAATATTTATGCATGGTTAATTAAACAAGCATGAAAAAGGAGAATAATACACCATCCATACCTGACACCTTAAGCAATGCAAATAAGGGCTCCCTTTCATCTCTCCCAGCCTTCATTTCAGATAGCAACTACTTTGTCAGTCAACACCGCTCGCCATTATCTCCACTTTTATAAAGGCTGAACACAATTCGGCTGTCTAACCAAATTAAACAGTTGCGACAAAAGGAAGAGAACTAGTACGGATCTCTTTTTCGCGGCAACGTCGCGCCGGTGTAACAGCGGTGCCCTGCGAGTGCGCTGGAAAACCTGCGGCCGAAATAGCCGCAAGCAGGCGGGGCTTCCCAAGCTGGGGGTACCTGGGCGTCCGACACGTACGGCCTCTCTTTAGCAGCCCGGGGCCCCGACGGGATCCGGCGCCCTGCGGCCCAAAGTCACCGGGAGCCGCGACTTGGCACCCAAACTTATCTTAACAAACTTCTCAACTCCTTTGACACAATTATCCCGATATAAACTAGAAACACAAAATGTAATGATTAAAAAAATAATAATTCTAATCAGCTACCCCCTAATTTCTGAAACACTTAAGTAATCCATGGAGAGGCCATCTCTCCAGGGATGTTTAAGAGAAAAATGACTTCTTAATCTCTAGACAGTGTTATTTCTGGTCATTTTTAATTGGTTTTACTTGTATCTACCACTTAGAAGCTCAACAAGTTGCTCTTTTTATCGCCATAGCGTGCGCCGTAAATAGAGAAGTTACCGTATTTTTAGCGCGGTACGCGCGTTTGCCTTTCCGAAGCACAAACTGAAGTGCGAGGAAAAACGCGCGCGGGATGCAAGCTGTTTAAAAACGGCGGTCGCGAGGTCATCGGAGGTAGGGAGGAGGGCACGCGCTCCTTATTTTGTTCTAGCAGATGGGCGTGACAGTTAGCGGTGGGCGAAGAATGCGCGCAGGATGTCCTGATGCCGGGAGCGCGCTTTGCTCCGACTGCAGCTCCGGGTCACCGTTCGTCCCCGCTTCGGCAGCCCGCGAATTACGCGACGCGGCAAAGCCGGCGAAGGGGCGCGGGAACGGGCAGGCCCGGCCGGGAATAGGCGGCGCGGCTTCAATTGTCCCCTTGGGAACTGGCAGGTTGGCGTCTTGTTATCGATAGGATTCTGCAGCAGACGCTCCCTCATTCGCACGCTTTGGCGGTTGCTAACAACTGCGTCCGCCACATTAGCGGCGACGGACACGCTTGCTGGTTAGAGGAAATGAAAAGCAAGGAAACAAATAGTGGCACGGCTGTAATTGTATGTTACGAACACGGCAGCCGGGTCCACACGTGAAAAAACGTTGTCGGCGAGTGCTAAAATGGAGCTGAAAATGAACACCAGCGCATACCGCCAAGAGACTGGTGCAAAGGAAGTATTATCAATTCGTTTTATAATTCAAACAAAGTAATGGACAGCAAGATGAAGTATTATTTATGGTGCCGAGGCTCCGGGGTTATTTGGCACTTGCTCTGCCGAGGCAGAATGGCGGGCGGGCGGAAGTTCTGTTGTGCTGGATGGTGGACGGTATCCTTGGCTTCTAACACATCGAATGTCACGTTTTGCGCGGCAGATCGGTACGGAATCGGTCGCGCCGCTTCACGTCACGCGACTTGGAAACAGCGGGACGGCGCGATTAAAGCCGAGGGACATAAACGTGCGCGAGGAAGCTAGCGGAGCGCTTGTCAGCGTCGGACCTTCGGCGCGAAGAGGGACCGCGAGCGGAGGGAAATTGAGCCGTTGGCTGTTCTGAAACCGTCCGCATCTTCCCTCTGCCTCCGAGTACCGTCGTGCTCGCTAGTGATCTGAACTCGCGAGAGGAAACTGGAGGTTTTGGCAGTAAATCTCAAGAGTGCAGGGTTACGGCCTGGGGTTCAACAACAAAATTTGTTTTTTCCTCTCCTCGAGATGTTCTTTCAGCAGTGTTCACGTTTATAAATGGACAAATGCGGCAATGGAATATACAGCGCATTAGAGGCCCGCACGTCTGCTAGCCAGTTGTTTCGCTGGCTCGGCTCCAGGAGCGAGCCGGGGGGATGCGCTCCGTCTCGGTTAGGGTTCGGGAGGTGCGGAAGGGAGGGGAGGCAGGCTTAGCAGAGACATGCAGTCGGCGACCCAACATACGGCGGAAACGGACAGTAGGCCACGAACCTTTGCTGTCTGCGGAAAACAACTCTCTTAACAGATGAGAGCAGACAAACTTTAACGCGCAACTACTAGAACCTTCCGACATTCAACCGCATCCGGCTTTTGCTGCTTTGGAAGCCGAACGACAGACTGCGGTGACCAATAATGCAGGAACACCACGTACAAGCTTATATCTTGTTTGCGACGGTGAAGAATACGGGTTCGTATCGCAACTCTTCTCCGCGGGTTCCATTCGTTTTTCTCAGAAACGGCACGTCTAAGGCATTTCGTACGAAATCTTACCAAACTGTATCTCGCGAGAGCCTGACGCGGCGTTGGAATTGAAACGCTCGTGCCTCCAAACAAACGGGCAGCCATATCGCATTTGTTATTACACACAGTTTACTGCAATTGCCTCACATTTCTTAGTAAAATGTTGGGAAAAAAGACAAGAAAAGAAAAGAAAAGAGAAAAAAAAAAACCCTTGGCATTTTTCACGGCAGTCGGTTTGTTAATGAAAGCCGCGTTCTACAAGGAGCGCTCTATTCCTGGCAGGTGTCTGGACCTGAGCATTAGTCCCATACGGTTCCATCATACAGATCAACAAAGGCAGACATCTCACTTCTTTGTATTTGAACCGATTCTTTCATGCCTGCTATCGCTCATGTGTCTAAAAGATGTGTCATAGCACTTGCAAGCCTTTCAAAGAAAAAAACCAGAATAAAAAGTCACGGCGCGAATGATTAAACAATTCAGCCAGCGTGCATCATCCGCACATAGGCGGTGCGGCGACTACATGCGCAGGCCAGATGAAATGTGGCGCCCGGTAGCAGCTGTGTGCGAGCCCCATGACCTTTCTCAGCCCATGGAAAGCAGCTCCATCAATTAATTTCTAGCGCTTGTGCCGAGAAGGCGCCGTCGGCGCTTCGACCCGAAGCGCTCCTTCCCTCACGCACACCCGCACGCACAGGAAAACACGAGCATCTTTATCTTTGATGACACAATAAGTGACCTTTTGAACGCTAAGTGCGACGCGAATGTGTTTACCTGCTCTCGGAGACGTGGGGTCAGCGTGAGGACCGAACGCTGTCCCGCACGGGACACCGCACCCGAGTCCAAAAAGCCAGAACACGGGCCACCTCAAGGGCCCGGTATGAGAATCTGAAGCGGTCCGCCTGTGTCTCTCATCCAGACGGCCGCAGGCAGGCTAACAGGTCGGCCCATTAATTGCACATCTTTTCAAAAAGCTGAACCGCGGAACCCAAGAGGACGGCAGTTTCGGTTTTCAACTGGGAGTCCGGGCGGTAGCGTGTGCTGCTCAGCTTTGTGAACGAAGGCCTCGATGCAATAATCTTCGTACCGAATCTATTACAGCACCATTTACAAACCAGTTTGTCCTGTGGGAGGAAACCAGAGCACCTGGTTCCACACAGACTGTGCCGAATTCAAATCTACGGAGCAGGAGAGGTGGAGAACTTGTGCTACCCACTGATCCTCCATGCCGCCCATTCACGTTCATCCTGAAAAAACGTAGACCGACGTGCCAGAATCCCCATGAGAACAAACTAAACAAATGAAGAACGGTTTTTTTTAACTCGCCAAAGCCTTTAAAACGTACATTAGACGATGACACGGCACAGTCTAAACACGCAGGGTATAAAAATGAGTCCGTGACGCTTACTCGAGAGCATGACTGTCAACAACAGAGTCCGAGCTCACGATTACACACGCGTTCATAACAGTCAGTGGCAGCGCCTCGCACCCACCGAGCTCTCCCTTAAACTGTTGCTGGCAGCCGGGTGCAGCCTACTCGACAGAAAATATCTTTTCCCTCGTACTTCACTGCAGAGCAGAACACAGGAAGGAAACAACAGCTTTTTGCATACGTGTACGACTGATCCCCAGCTAGTGGGGGATCTGATAAAAGATGAAAGAAATTGCAAAACTCACGGCGCACAAAGCGCGTGTTGGACACCGAGAAAAAGTAGGCCCTGCATGTGCAGTGCACACACCCTATTGGGCTGCTCGCTGAAGAGCGGAAAAATGTACTGCCTTCAGATGCGATGATACGTAGGGAATTTATTTATTTATTTGTCCTATTGACTTCTGAGTAACCCAACACCCAGAGGACTTTCCATCTCAATAGTCTGCCTGGGAGAATCTTTCCATGCTTTCAGTTCAGTTGACTTGTGAGAGAATTCGGTGCCCTAATCCTCTTTTACCGAAGGGAGCGCACACGCGCACGCGCGCCTTTCTCTCCTGTTTCGAGTTATGGAACTAGTTGTACAGAAGAGACCTTTTCACGCTAGCGCTTCCACAGACGGACATGCCATCCAGGAACAGTAACGTAAGTACATAAATAAAATTGCATAATGGGTAACAGGATGTGCTGTTACCGTGTAGTGTTTCCACTAACAGTCCAAATATACAGACACGGGCTTCCTTTGTGAGCTCACACAACAAGAAGCAGGAAGTCGAAATACAGTAACAGTCAGAGACAGGGCAGGTTACCGAGAGGACATGAACTCACGAGCGCACCCATAGCAGCGGTGCTCGACCGCATCGTCCTCAGCCGTCCTCAGCCCTCAGCTGTTCACCATCCTTCACTTTTATGCGCGCAATTTGCTATTCACATGTCTCTGTCGCCCGCATCTCCTTAAATATGTGTGCTAGGGCAATGGCGTGCGACATTAATCGCAACGCTGCATCTAAGGCCAACGTCTGCCGTGAAACGCACTTTTGTTAACCCTAAGTTTCGCATCGCTTCCGAGACAAGCGTTCGCCGAATGCTCGGGAGCAAATACGACGCAAATCGAGGCACGCGCACGATCTGGGATCCCTGTCTGAACAACTGTCTCCATTTTTGGTCCGACGAACATTCCCGGGCGCTGGAAATTGAATGGCGTTCCCTTGGTGTTATCGGCAGAAATTAATCACTGGGTGACGCGTTTCAAATTCGGAAATTAATAGCTCGGTGTCGTCTTTGGGTTCAAACCCCCATCCCCGGCGGAGCGATGCTAATTAGGTTGTGCCACTGCACAGCTCCCAGTCACCGCTGCCTGACGGCGAACAGCGGCCCACGCGCATCGCACGAGCGCCTTCACCGCTGCTCCTCTCGCAAGCCTATACAATCGACAATTTATTCAAGACCTTTGCGTGTCGAGAACATTTCGCAACGGTCTACGGCGCTTCTTCAAAGTTGTCTATCCAAATACCGAGTGTTTAAAAATTGATGGCAAGCTCGCTAAAGGCTTGTCTATCCGCTTTGCACGGTAACCACAAAATTTAGCGCTACGTCCATTATATCTCTCCCGTCGTGTTGGTTTTTGCTTGGTCGTGGCAGTAACCGGGATGTCTTACTCGAGATGAAGACGCTTGACCTGTGCGATGGCCTTCCGGGGCCATTTTTCGCAGTGCACTGTACCGTAGGTAGGCTGTCGGAGTCAGAAAGTCGGCCTCACGACAGCTCTGAAATAACAGCGGGATGAAAACCCAGTGTACGACACTAAGAAAGCTGCAAACATTTCTAAATACATCAGCACGCATATTTTAGTGCTCACTTTGAATCAGTTCAACCTACACAGCTCACGCAGGCATTAAGCGCATAACAGCAGTAAGAGTTTCACCGCAACTCTATTAGCTGTATAACATTTGTTCTTCCAGCACCGATAAAGCTGCAAATGGTAGGATGGCGTTAAGCTGTGACATTACAGCATCGGTAAAAACCTTGTTCCAGGCCTGTTTGCTTTGTCTTATTCTGAGCTGAAATATTTGCACCCAACTGAACAATGCTCTGCGCTATTACAAGACGCGGTGTGCTAAAAAGATTCCTCTAAATGTGCACAATTTAAAAAATATACCCAAATATATATATATATATTTGGGTATATTTTGGAAATAATTTTTTTTTTTTTTCCTTCCCAAAAAACAAGCACACCTTACACAAAGGGGTTAAACCTGAGCCAAAGCTATAGGGATACGCCATACCTTCGTAGCTATAAAAGATAGTAATAGCTTTGCAAAACAGCAATAATTAATGTCAAAGTCTATATGAATTCCATTAGGTGCAAGCAGCTGTCATAAACATCTTAATTAATTTAAAAAGCAAGTAACTGGGGAATTATGGCTCCGTAAAAATCTGCTTCCTTCCACCACTTCGTGGCACTGGAACAGATCGGGCTGTTAAATTTTTAAACATGCCTTTCATGTTCTCTAGAGCACTAAAAAGCCTTTGAACAGTCAGCTTGTTAGGAGATTCACCTAGCAGCCTCATACCTTCAGGTTGTCCCACTGATCCTTTACTACAGCCATGGGAGGTCCTCTCTCACATCACTGCCTCAGCGCTCACAGGTTAGGACCTTCCCTTTGACTGCCAGCCTCTCCTTCTCATTCATGAATTAACCCGTTATTATTTCCCCTGCTTTAACTCTCGCCGAAATAATCCTTTCGGCCTTTTTCGTTCTTTCAGCTCGCCGAATGGAATGTGTTGTTGGTAATGCTTATTCACGCCGTGTTTACGGAGCTTTGGCTCACAGAGCGGAAGGGAGATTTAAAAAAGCACGCTTTAGATTAACACGTGCCCGAGTGTCACGCAAGAACACGACCCCGCGTAAAGCGACACGAAAACGGCAATTAAAACATGAGCCGAGTCGCTTTTTATTCCGACTCCAGCGCCTCGCCAAAGTCTGCTCCCTCGCGCCGGACGCGGACCGCTTTCATAATTCTTTTTATTTTCACGTCGGCAAACTTCGTGCAGCGAGGATCGGGGCAATCCGCACATGCGGGCGCGCACATACGCACACAAAAACAATTTAATCGTTTCAAAAACAACAGCTGCTACAAGTTGCATAACAGGGGAGTCTCCAGAGAATATCTGCTGTGGTTTTCATGGATAAAACATGAACGTGGCAAATTCCTCCGTTGCTTTTTATTAATGGCTAAAAAGCGGACGGACCTCGGTTGCGGAGGAAGGGGGAGAGGATCTGCGTGAAGAAGTCTCACGCTTCTTGTTTTATGTTCCTAGATTAACCTAAGAAGGGCAGAGTCAGTTCACCGATGCGAGGCCGCAGCTGTATAAAACATTCTGGATTTTTATTTATTTATTTTATTATTTATTTATTTTTTTTAGCTGCCGCATAGGCTGAAATGAAAAGTGGACTTTTGCAGAGGCCCCCCTGTAGCCCTGGAGCTCTTTATGTGAACTTCTGGAAGCCTGGTGTGTGATCAGGGTTTGTGTCTCTGGGGCTGCAGTGGGAGGGGAAGGGAGGTCATAGCCCATTCCAAAGCACAGTGGAGAATTTGTGGCCATGGTGACAGCTGGGTGCCACTCAGTGTGCTGCCTGGCACTGAGCAAATGTGGCCCACCTGTGGAATGGCAGCCCACTGTGTGATCTCCCTCCCTCCATCTCCTGCACGGTGTCCTTAACATAATATCCTCACGCTTACATGCTTAATACCCCCGGTTCCCCCTCTATTTGTACTCTGCTCTCTGCAAATCTGCCAAAAAATCAGCTAAAACAGAGCCGGAGTGCGCCTGGTTAGCATTAGTCTGAAGCCCTCTCCTCTCCACTGTGACACGGCTCTGTTCGGGTTACGTAACCCCAGTCTGTGTGACAGCCCTCAATGCAAAACCCCTTGCACACTGCTGATCAAAGTCAGCAGTCAATCCGCATAACACCGTGCTCATCTGATGCTTCCAAACTCCTAACCTTGCAGGTCAGGACTGCATTTACTTCTTCCATAGACTTTAAAGATAGATCACAGTAATGTCAGTGCGCCTCCGCACCACTGCTGGGTGTGTGTGTGTGTGTGTGTGTGTGTGTGGGGGTGTGTATGCAACCCACAAAGCAGTGTTTCGCACATCAAAAGGGAACTCGTGTGTTGGCATGGGGCTGAGCACGTAGCGATGGCACCCTATAGCATCTGGGCCGTCTTTTCAGCCTTGGCTTTGAACCCAATTCTTCACATAGTGCAAAGACGTGTGTTTTAGGTGTACTTGTGACTCTTAAGGTGTTCGTGTTGAGCGTACGTGTGACAGACCAAGTGTGTGCAATGTGTCCGCAATGTCCTGGCATCCTATCGACAATGCGCTCTGCCTTAAACTCTGGGTTTCCAGTTTAGGCTCCAGACCGCTCCGTCCTTGCGGCGGATGAAAGCGTGAGAACAGCGGATTATTATTAACGCTATTATTATTAGGCTGACACCTTTGTCCGCGGTGACTTGCACTACACATTCTGCCAGCAGCGTTGCCTATGGGCACGGCAGCAGAGCGTATGGAACATGTGACCGGTTCCCTTGCAACACCGAAATCCTGCGTGTGTTCGGCTGCGTCTCCGCTGAACACTTTCAGACAAATCTCTTCTGCCCTGAACATGTGATGATCGCTGGTGTCATGCTCTTTTTTTGGCAGGTCAGGTCAGATGCTGATGAGAAAGGAAATGATCTATGTGTGGAGCAACTGGAGAAGTAATTCAGGACAGAAATTAAATATTGTAAAACATTATTACGGAAATGTAATGGCTTGCGATTTGAGTCTTTCTGCGATGACGGCACTGGGAGGGCTTTTGGACACAAATGACGGTTTACCATAATGACTTAGCAACACGGAGAAAACAAATGCGGTGCCCTGGCTTTCTGGAACAGGAGCGTGAGGTCGCATGGTTCGACCCCTTCTTTTAGTCGGGGCGAAATCTCCTATTCTTCTTTGGTGGAAAATATTTAGCGAGATGCTGTCAAAACAAATCGCCTTCAGCCACGCAGCACAGTGACACACTGACCTAAAACCAAAAGGACAACGTCGGCTGTTTTGAAAAACATATCGATTCACGTAACAGGAAAGATCCCGAAGCGGCCTTGTTGTCGCCGCTGCAAGCGGGCCTTTGCTTTTTAAATACTCTCCCCAAGCGGGACGAACCCAGCGCGGCTCGACGGGAGCGTATCGATCGCTCCGTTTCCTTCGCGCGCCCGCACCATCGCCTCTCTCGGCAGCCGGCAGGCTTTAACCTGGAGGAAAGAACGTGAGGGAGTCCTGCCTGGGTGGGGACGGTGGCGCAATGGAAAACTCGCAGCAACGCCGCCCACAAGTACGCGCAACGACAGCGACCGATTCAAACGCGGCAACAAAAAAAAAAAAAAAAAAAAACACGGAAAGGATGGACGTTATTTGTATGTTAACAGCCCACTGTAGAGAAGAAACGGGTTTCGCGTGCGGTCGATCCGGAAGCCGGCCTACGATCGACTTGCGAAACAGCGAGTTTCGCTCTGATTAGATGCCACCGCTGCAGGGAGGCAGCAAGACCTGCCTGGTCATGGGATTCTCTCAAAAGCGACAGTTTACTGTTACAGTTTGTTTGATGACCACAAACGTTCCACTGTCACAATCAAAACGCAACACTGTAAAATCACCACCGACACTCGCTTGAAAAGAAAGAAAAGTCAACACGCAGTTAGAAAGGCAAAGCAAGGGCTCGTTCTTAGAGCGGGACAGAGCGTAACATCCCCAGCACCATCAAATATATAACTGAAGCGAAAAATAAAAAATTCAAAAACTAACGGGCCGATTCGGAGCCATATGAGTCACACGAGCATCACAAAGCCATGGTTCCTTCAAAGATGAACAACAGTCAAAGGCTATGAAATTAGAATGACTGCATCCAGCATCCAGCATACAACTTTAATTTTTACTGTAGCTGCACCCTTTCATCTTTCATCCATCTTCAGAGCACAATAATCTCTTAAACTAGGCCAAAGACTTAACTGATCAAAGCTTTGCTTTTGCATTCTTACGCGGAATAAAATCAACAGAATACCTTGGCCGCGTCGGGCCTTGGGCATCACGGCCGCGTCCTCCAAGGACAAAGCGCTCTGCGCCGCTTACTGTGCGTTTTACTGGTCGGCGCGTATGCGACGCTGCCTACAGAGATGGAAGGAGATGTCTTTGTTCTTTAATTTATTTATTTTTCAAACACGGAAGGGCCGAAGCACCAAACCGGACGCCGGACCGTAGCAGAAGCGGGAGCGTGGAGCAGACAAACACGCTGCGGTTCGAGGGGTTACCGTGCTAAATGCATTCGGGGGAGCAGACCCATTAACCTACTGCGTTTTCCCCAGCCGGTCAGGCCGCTCCGAGGACCCAAGTTAAAAATGCATTAGGCGAAGGGAGCGCCGAGCTGAGGCGCAGGCTCCCGAGAAGGTGCTAGCGGCGCTACCTCCCGATGCATTCCTCCACGTCCCGCACGGTCTGGGGTCCAAGCCCTTACATAATTTAGAGAGCTGAGGGAAAAGGGGCAGCCGAGGCAGAGCTACAGGGACTCCACGTCCGGTCGGGTTTGGAGATGGGCGCGAGACAAACGCGGGGGGGGGGCGGTGTGCAGCAAAGAAAAATGGCTGCTTTGATGGCAACGTGTTAAGACGCTTCTCTGGGGTATCGACAGATAGGGGGAGCGATAGGGAGGCCCTCCATTTACTTAGCCAAGCAGAATGCTGCGGCCACGGAGACGGCGCGGCATGTCAAAGCGCATTAAAGGCGAACCCGCTCTGAGACTACGGCATGGTTATTTATTAATTTGCTGAGTTCGGGTAATTGTCTGGCCGAAAACCACCCGGCCCGACTGCCTGAAAAGTGTCTGCACCCAACTTCCCAAACAGCAAAACTGTCAAGTGAGGGCTTCGAGGGAGAAAACGTTCGACGGGGAAGTACAATTAAACACAGCTTTTGTTTGGACGGCCGCGAAAAAGCGTATATAGAACTAAAGGCTTACGTCTACACGGAAAAGAAGCTTATATGGCGCAAAGTATTTCCTTAAAGATAAAGATGTTTCGGTCCACCTTATTTACTCAAGTTAACAAATAAATGGGAACCACCGGCGAAGGTGACTACAAATTAATCCTGTGTGCCGAACACCAGTAGCAGCTATAGCACTTTTTCACTTGAAATAGTTTAAAGGTCTTATTAAAATATTTAGGCTACACGGGTATTAAGTGAGCTGACATAATAAAGCACTTTACCGCCGCACTGTGCGTTGTACACGGTCTCGCCAGCCATTTCACACTCTGTAAATGAAAAAGCAGTCGAATGTGGACGACATTATGGTGCGTGCTCATACTGCGCATTGGACAGTGTGCAGGCTGCCAGTATTCACAGTTATTGTAAGCACAGAATATTAATATTCTAATTTAAACTCTTCCCAAGCATGTTAACAACAGACACAAAGTAGAGAAAAAAAAATCCACTTGCAATAAGAACAATAATAAAAATAATAATTAATAGTGGAAAAACAAACAAAAGCCTTTTGTGCTGCTTTCCCCAGTATTCTGCACAGTTAAAAATATATAATAGTCTAGTAAGTCATACATTCTTACAATTTTTATACTATCACCAGTAAAACATCTTTTAATTATTAATAATAATAATAATAATAATAATAATAAATAGAGTGCCATTTTATTGCTATTTTTGAATATCAACAGTCCTATTCACCACAGTTTAACTGCACAGGTTACTTCATCCTCCATCAAGTCTGTAGGTTTTGAAATGGTAAAATGTATAGCAAAGAAGAAAGTGTCAGAACATGAAAATCTAAATTAGGAAAAATGAGAGTTAAAAGTGAGCACATAACGCAGGAATAAAATGCAACAAAAGGGTGGGTATTTGGCAAATCTCAGCCTATCGCGTTGGCTGCGAATCCCTACTGAAACAATGACGTCTCCGTGTGCGAGCGCACGATGGACAGACAGACGCCGAATAGCGGGCCGGAATGCGGCTCTTTCAGCCGAGCTCCGCGCCGATGGACGTACAGTACGCAAATCCTCTTGGACAGTTCATCCGAGACAACACAATGAGAAGAGAAAACAACAACAGCAACAACAACAATCCTCCGTATCGCTGGCCGTGCCTGCTGCATTCATCCATTTGAAATGTCGCCTCCAACTCAAAGGAAATTTTGCAATAAGACGCAAAAATGATCATTTTCATAAGATCTAGCCAAAACACAAAAAAAGGCAATCTAAAACATAAAACTATAATCACTGCATAAACTGGGAGAAACGCGCAGAAAGATTATTTCGATGATTCACAGAAAAGCGAGAGGGAGAGAGAGAGAGAGAGAGAGGCGGGGGGGGGGGATATCATGCATTTTTTCCCTTCAGTCTTTGTAAAGGAGAAATTTATTTCTGCCATCATTTCTAAATTGGAAGCAATTTATTGCCTCTCTAAAGCTCATTTTTCACTTGCTGGCTGGAACGCGGCTGTGGCAGGCAATGCCTATCTGCCTTCTTGCCTTGGCCTCGAGTGCTAATATGTGGAAACTGGCCTGGGGATATTGTGTCCACCGAACGGAGAGGAGGCAGAAGGACAGGAGAACAAATCAATCGTTAATCGCCGAAGAATGGGATGCGGAGGCGTGGGGGGAGGAGGAGACACGAAGAGGAAGGGGGAGGCAGATAAAAAAAAAAAAAAAAAAAAAAAAAAAAAGGGGGTCTGTGTTTATAAGCCGAAATGTGAGTTTCATCAGCTGACTGGGTGTCAGGGCTCGGGGAAGCAGAGAAAGGGAGCCATACTAAGCCTTCGAAGGGCTAATTCGTAATGGCGGCCAAAAGGACAGCCACCCCCGACAGGGCGCTGACAAGCGGCCCGGCGCAGCGTGCGGACCTTCGCCGATCCCTTTGTGCTAACATTATGCTGGCGCAGCGTGCCTTGTCAGCGCTCGTGCCTCTGAAGCCACATGGACGGCGCCGCAAAGGTCGCGCTACCTGTCGAGGCCTCCGTCCAAAACGGTGTCGCGCAACCGGCAGCTCGCCTTTTGGCGGAGACCCTTCTTTAAATACCGCTCGTTTCCGCCACGCAGACGCCATGAAAGCCGGAGTCCAAAAAACGAACATCGGCGGCAACTCGGCAAACCGTCAAAACGCGAGCGAAAACGTTTCCTTTGGGAATCGGAACGCGAACGGATTCATAAATCGTGACGTTGGGTTTGAAATCCCAGAGGTACGAGAATGGATCACCTGTTACAGTCACACCTGGATCATTTACAGCATCGCGTCAAACAGCGGCTCATACCCTGGGTGTAGTTAGCTCAAGGTACGTTCTGTCCCGTGACCTTGCTGTTACACACAGCACAGTCATGAATAACTATCACATTTCCTTAGCTGGCAGCTGACACCTAAAGGCACAGGTGATATATGAGACATGACAAGTGATTCTAATTAAACCTGAAAGTGCTGCATGTAAAAAAAAATAAAAAATAAAAAAAAACCGGCATGGAGGGAGCGATTCGGAGGTGAGCGGAGGGCCGAGGCTTAACACGCGGAGCCCCGCGCCGCAGCGCATTGTCGGCCGAGCCCGCGAACACGCGACGCGCGTCGCTTTGCGCTTGTCCGAGGAGCAGCAGGCCGCAGTTGAAACAGTCAGGGCAGTTTACAAGCAGCGACATTTTGTCTCGGTGCCTCGTAACAAAGTGCGCGCGGACACCGTATGCTAATCTGCGGCAATTCGCTCCCAGAGGTGTCCCCCACCCAACCATATAAATCAAAAATGTCAAACGCTCTTTCAATAAAAGTATTGGGTAAACAACAAAACACTACCAACACTCCTGCTCCTCCAAGTGTGTATTGTGCATATGCGGCATTGCAAGTCACGGGTGGCAATATTATTAATAATAATAATAATAATAATAATAATAATCAGACCAGTGCTCCGAATGAGAACTGCACAATCATTCATCCTTCCCAGTTTATTAACATTAAAGGGGATCTATAACTGGAGATATATTATTATTATTATTATTATTATTATTATTATTATTAACAAGAAGAAGAAGAAAAAAAGCTAGTTCCTTACTGGGCTGGGGGAGTTAGATGTGGGCTTGAATCCAGCTCACCCTGTGTAAACTTTGCATGTTCTGTGTGGGTTTCCTCCAGGTGCTCGGGTTTCCTCACGCCGTCCACAGTCCACACATCCATTTCAGGTCAAGCGGTGACTCTGATTGCCCCCAGTGTGTGATTTTGTCAGCGAATGAGGGTGTGTGACTGCCCCGTGGTGCCCTGGTGTACCCTGACTACCCTAGCAGTCTATGCACTTGGGCTGGGGTCCACCATGGTGATGCATTAAGTCAAACTCATGGCTGACAACAACAACAATAGTAATAGTAAGAAGGAGGAGGAGAAGAAGAAGATTAAAGTATTGTCTGTAACTGTGCAGCAAAATACACACAAGAAACTGTGTGTGTTTGAGCGCTTACTTGCAAAAAAGCAGTGCTATTTTCTCAGAGTGGGAAGAAAGAAGGACGATACAGCAGGAGTCACGCAGAAGACAAACGCGGGGCACCCTGTTTAATGACAGACGCCCACATCTCTCAAGAGGATGTTCCTCAGGGCCTCCTCATGACTGCGCAGCCACAATTAGACCCCCAGCAGGTCATCTCTGCAAACTAGTTAACCCCTGGGGCTGTCTGGAATGACTGCGGCCCACTGGGTCCGAGACCGCCAGCCGACAGCCAATCAGAACCGTGGCTGACTCAGTCGGGGGCCGTGGACATGCCAGTTGGCGGAGGCCTGGAGAAAGGAGCCAGAGTCTGTCTAAACAAAAGCAGAAATCCATCAAAAATCTGGTTCTTATTTCAGAAAAAGCACAATTATCATTTTTGGATGTTTGCATTTCTTAAACTGCTACGCGATACAGAAAAGAAACAAATGTAGCTGGCAACTGGCGGCACTAAAGAAAACTTTTCAAAGAGACAGCGTGAAAACCTTAAGTGATCACCTTATTTTCTTGCCGAAAATGACATAATTCACTTCGCTGGCGCTCTCATATATCGCAGAAACACGTACATTAGTTATCGATCGTGTTTTTCGCATCTAATATAGGCACAGCCACACTACTTGTTGCAGAAAGACTCGGCGGAGCACAGACAGATTTGCCCTGCAGACACTTTAATGCAATGGAAATTACACAGCTTACAGCTTCGCTTAAATGTGCAACAAGATATTTGTTGAAGGAACTCAAGCTGTGCGTCTTGTTTGTGGGCAAGCAGCTGGGCCTGGACGCGCGCTACCCCCTGCCAAAGTGAGCAATGCTAGCTCTCGCGTCCACGCGGGGGATTTCAAGAGCCAGAAGAAATAGACGGCTCAGCTGGAAACCGAAAGATCGGGCCAAACGGAAGAGAGAGCAGCAGAGCGGCTCACGATTACCCTGACTTTCCAGGTCATGACATTCTAGAGAAAGCAGAAAGGAACGGTGAAATAATGACATAATCCGGGAAATTTACGAGGCCGCGTGAATTCTGGGGGGAAGCCATTTGGGATGAAATTCTACAGCGCTCAGAAGGCAAATGGCAACCAAAAATGTGTTGCGAGACCAGTGCTCTGCACGAGAACTGAGCAGTCGCGCAAGAGCGGACCGCGCGACGTCATCCTTCTCGGTTTATTACCGTTAAAGGGGATCTATAACCGGAGACCTGGGGCCATTCGGAAAAAGTCCTTCGCTTCAACAGCACGCAGCCGAACAAGCTGCGGCCCGTTTCCCTTCGGCCGAGACTTTCCCGCGTTCCTTAAGATCAAGCCGGTTCTGCTCCGGCGACAGATACCGTATCGGAAGCCGGAGATTTTTGCGCGGCTCCTTTATTTCATCGGCGGAAACGCAAGAGGGGACAACGGGGGAGGACGGCGGTGGACTTCCTTCGCTCCCATAAGCCTGGGGAGATCGGGGAGTTGTTCACAGGTGCGCGAGGCATCGAGGATTTAATCCCCGTACAAATCTTTGCGCCCTCTTCGATTCTGGCCCGCGATGTCCACGCGCGCAGCTGACAGGCGCCGGCGAGGGGGTAGGCTGCCCCGTCCCATGCTCCATCTCACCAGCGCCTATTGTTTGTTTTCCCCTCCGTCAGTATTCTTTCGAATGTTCCATCCCTCTATTTCTGGAGGCTCACAAAGCCGCTGATGCGATTAGAAGGGATGATGATTACAGTTACATAACAGCATCAAATTAATTTGCAGCCGAGTGCAGCGGCGGCAGCAGCAGGAAATCACTCAGGCTCTCAAATCTCACCCTTACTCTCCTCCCAGCATCTCCCTCCCCGTGCACCCGCTTACACAAACACACCCCACCCCCCATCCCCTACTCCTCAGTCTATTAAAGCGACATCAAGGGATTATGCCAAAGTGGGTCAGTAGAGCACTGCTGGGGGGAAAAATTAAACAAAAAAAAACAAAAAAAAAAAATTTGAAGTCGGACGTCACCGGTGACCTTGCAAACCAAAGGGGGGTAAACGTGGGAGGAGCTCGCGAGGAAGGCCGATGGCAAGGAGCGCGCCGGTCGGAAGGGGGAGCGCGGCAGCCCCGCGCAGACGCAGACCGCCGACCGACGCCACTTTTGCGCTCAGACCCCGGCGTCTTCTGAAACGCAGACTTTTGAGAGCGTAGCTGCGCCACGGGGAGGCTCCGCAGGAAACACCCGGGTCTGGAGGACGGCTGCGCGGCGCGACGGTAGCAACGGAGACATGACAAGCGGCGGGCCTTTTTTTTTTTTTTTTTTTTTTTTATTCTTTTTTTTGCCCCTCCCTCCCTCCCTCCCCCCCGCCCGCTTCGGCCATCGTATTGACGTCAGAATGCCGCTAAATTAATTACTGACTCGAGTTGCTTTGTGCGAAGCGCCGAGCGATAAAGACGAGAAGGAGCGGGAAGACGCCCACGCCTCGCTGCAGACGTTAAAGGCGAGGGGGTTGCAGGAAGACACGGCTGCCCGCCGCCGCCGCGGTCGCTCTCATTGCGGGGCATCCGTGCGAGCACAAAAAAACACCAAAAAAAAAAATGCACTGTCATTCATTACCCGGATAAGGAGACCTCCTCATTGCTGCCATGCCACACGCACACAGAAGAAATATGGGAAACGCTCAACAGGCACAGGAGTGGCTGGGTTATCCCTTAAACGCCACCGTCGCTGCCCTCAAATGCATAACCGGAACGATTAATGCGGGATATAAATAAATAAAATGAGACCAAATGAGAGAACAAAAGATTCTTAAATGAGAAGTGACAAGATAAGCTCCGAAGCCGAGGATCTGCCTCCTGTTCGATGGCGCCGGCGTATCCGCGCCTCTGACTCACAAAAGACTTTAGAGGCGCAGGTACGCAGGATGTGTCGTCGTGAACAGAGAGCGGAAGCGCGAGCTGTTCCTAAACTAAACGCAAATGCCCCGCACGACAGACTTTGGCAGAACTTTGCTAAGCAGCATAATCTGCGGTACAGCTCCGGTTCTAAATGGACTCGGTCGGTTCACTTGTTACATGACCGGGCGCCTCGAAATACCGAACCGGAAGGTAATCGCTTCAAGCGGGCCCTTATGTTGGGACGGGAGTCGATGATGTTGATTTCGGGCCTGGTGAGTGACCTGGATTGCTCTCGGTCCTCTAGACATTTGGAGACGGCGCTACCGGGGGTAGGAGGGGCGGATGTTGGACCTGAGGACAGAGACGTCCACACGGACCCAATCAACGGGTAGCTGACACCGCCGTGGCGCGATGTGGTGACACGCGCGTCACGGAGGCGTGCCCTGTGACAGGGGTTGCGGCACCGGTCCTCCCGCTGGATGGTTTTTCGTCCGCCCGCCCCTAGTGACCACCAAACATGTCTTGTGGAAGAAATTAAATTATAGGCTACTTTCAGACGGTCTAAATACATCCCAAAGTTGAGCTCATAATTCCATACGCGCTTCCAGCAGTCCTGTATTGCAAAATTTGGAAAATGTTGCGGAAACTTAGCATTTTGTTGCATAAGGTAAAAATAAATGCAGTAAGTGGCGGGGGAATTAGTGTGCTTTTTTAACATCTGGATTTAAATTTTGCTTTAATGCCTTCGCTCATTTTAAATACACAGCGCTCTCAGCGATGCATGAAGCAAAACCGAACGACTGCAAAAATATTGTTCTTCGAACTAATTCATAAAAACATCTTGGATTTTTGCTCACACTCTACTCTGTAAAAAAGTATATGAAGTGCTAAAATGAGGTCTTACAAAGACCACTGTGTGTTTCATGCTTCAGTAGTGAGATGACAGGGTGGGTGTGAGTGTGTGTGTATGTGTGTGTGTCCACGTGCTACAGGCATGGACTGAT
Organism: Heterotis niloticus; assembly: GCA_018136845.1. Classification (NCBI taxonomy): domain Eukaryota; kingdom Metazoa; phylum Chordata; class Actinopteri; order Osteoglossiformes; family Osteoglossidae; genus Heterotis; species Heterotis niloticus. Next base: position 15,978,762 of record CM030904.1, on the reverse strand, counting down.
TTCAGCAAGACCGGCCTGTCTAGGCAATTGAAAGCGAGCAGCTGGTGGCCATCATTCTACTCTCGGTGGGAGAGTTAATGATGAGCTGGCGAGGGCACCAGCCTGTGCGAACCCAGCGCACCCCGGAGCGGGCAACGCTGAATTGGCTGTGGGGCCTCCAGCTAAGGAAGCACAAACACACCTAGCCAGGGTAGTGAGAGCTCACGTTGCACTCTTTCCTCTGTTGGGAACATGACACAGCAAGTTCTCACAATTTCCGGACAGAATTTAACAACAGCTGAACACTGTAATACTGATGTCTACCCATCAGTTGCTTTAGGCACAGTTTACATTGTCCGCCACAAGCAAGGCTGCATTCTGCTAACAGTTTAGGTACTTGATCCAAGCCACTGTAGAAAAACGCGTCTGTCAGCCAAATAGATAGACAAGGATCTCACACTAATGATATATCTGAGCAGTTTCGGCCAAATCCATACGGCATTACAAACGCGTTCTAGACAACTGTGTGCTTTCAGCTTTGTGCCCACAGTTTGGGGAAGCTTCTTTCCTACTGCTGTACAACCGCTGTCCCCAATTCACAAAGTGAGCTCCATAGTTTCCTTGGCGTGGAAGAACTTGAGTGGCCCATGCAGAGCCCTGACTTCAAACCCCACTGAACACCTTTGGGATGAACCGTAACGCTGACTGTGAGCCAGGGCTTCTCGCTCATCCTCACTGATACTCTTGTGTCACCAATTCCTATAGCCACGCTCCAAAATCTGGTGGAAAGCCTTCCCAAAAGAGTGGTCATACAGTGCATTTGGTACCCTGAATTGATACAGTAAAAAATTAGGAAGCTGTGCGTAAATATGGAATTCACTGTAAGCTGCTTACAAGCCCAGCACTGTAAGTTGCCTTGGAAAAAGCCATGAGCTGAACGAATCCTCGTTCATGAATACTGTTTGTAACCACATGCTTGGCAGTACTGCTGCTGTTTGTGTATCAAATAGTTTCCTCCGGCCTGTAGATCAGTCTTGACTACAGGAGAAGGTAAAGATGGAGAAATTGCAGCAGAGGATACAGCTGGCCCTTCAACATGTTAGGTACTTGTTATAGCACCAAAGGAGGAAAAACTCCATATTAATGCCCGTGGGTTTAGATGTTCAACAAGCACACATAGCTGTGATGCTCAGGTGTGCACATGCTTTTGGCCATACAGTATACCTCTGAGACAGTTTCTAACACTGACATTAGTCTATAGCCACCATATATTGTAACACTGCCATAGGAGCCTTTTTTTAGATTTCAACGTACCATTATTTTTTGCATGAGGCAACAGAGATATTGTAGTCAAGCCTTCTGCTAGCTTTTAGCGATGCTACTGTGAACTAAATCAGTTCCTAAAAATATTCTGAGCTGGCAGAAGCGAAACCATGGCATGGGTCTGTGCTGGTGTTGATTGACTGCTAGTATATGTTACCTTGTGCCAATATGCCTAAATAAGTAAGGCAAGCTTCCCTTAATTCTGGTACAGTACGACACAATGTTTACAGTAGCTGGTGAGTGACAGTCAGCAGATAAAAAAGAGGACCTGCCAACCTTGAGCAAAGGTGCCACCTCTATCCCCGGATTGATGGAACCAAGACCTAAGGAGATGCCTCCTACGCTCAACCCTAAAGGAAACAATCTGTCAACTGCCCAGAATGAGATGCCTGTCCCTTAGCTTCTATCAGACTGGGAAGTCTGTCAGTGTCGGAAAAGTTGGTGATGCTCAACTGTCAAATGTCTTGGGATTACTACTAAGGAGCAAACCTTGTAGGAGCAAGGAAGAGACTGAAGGCTGGCATCTGGAGAGAGCACTGTGTGTATTCAGTGGACCATCAAAGACGACCCTGAAGAAGAGAATAAAGCCCAAAAGCTGGCACCTGTAGAGAATTCACCCCATGTCCAGTAGACCATCAAAGTAGGCAAGAGGCCTGGCCAAACTGGCAGGCTGGAGAAACTCCAAGACCTCTCCCCAATGTATACCAAGTATCAGTCACAATCCTGCCTAGAGCACAAGATCCTGTATCCAGTTCATCCCGTTGATGGATAACCAAGGCCAAACGGTTCTAGTAAAGTGGGACAGATCCAGTTAAGGGACTCAGGCCAATTGCTGCTGCCTTCCTATTTGAAGGCCAAAGCAGGCCTAGTTATTTATATTAGAATACACCCTAGTGATCATCTCATTTGCTGACCTTGACAGTTTCTCTTCCTAAATGGTATGAGAACCTTGGGCTGGTAGCCTTCTGAGGCCCAAGAACATCCTCTGGAGGAGCAGCACTTGGAAGGCATCGAATCTCCACTCCTTTCAAAAGGCTGTGAAGCTACAGAGGTTGGAATCACACGAGGGGGACCAGTTCATTCTGTAAGATGGTGGACAACACATTCCACAAGCCTGCGGGGAGCACAGTACTCCAGCTGGAGGCGGAAATGCCACTAAATCTCTTCCTCTGTGCTGTATCTCGCCTCATGCTAAAGATGCCCCAGTCTCAATGACAGGGTGCCGGCCCCCGAGGAACACATAGCATGCTGAAGGGAATGAAAAAGCTGGGTCTATGGTCCCTCTGAGTTAGACCGGCAACTAGCAAAAATCTGTGTGAGGCCTGTGGGGCCAGACTAGGAGAAAGCAGAGCTAAAATGTTCTACAGTTCCGTTTTCTGTCTCTTGACAGGCATTTGAAGACTAAGGACAGCCCCTTGAAGTTTTGTGAAGCCTGACAAATCTGAAAGCATTGTGAGCCCTGGAAGCAGCATGGGTTGTTGTAGGGTTTGCCAATGGCACAACATACACAACTAGCTGAGGTTCCCAGTGGGTCAGAAAGTGTGAAGGTAGAAAGATAAAAGGTAATAAATGATGCAACATCACTGATGCGCTTTATTACCCTTATGTCACTAATGTGTGGCACCATGTCATGTATAAGTTCCTATTAATTTGTACATTTTAACTGTGTTTTTCCATTGAGCACCTTCTCCCTACTGTTTGCTACTCCATCCTGCTGATTCAGCTTGGATTTACTCCAAGCATCCAGTAGAATTCTTCCCCACATCACCTCAATCCTTTCCCCCACCTTAAGTCTCTTGCCAGTTCGGATTCTTCCGCAAGCGCACTCACCCTAGCACATCCCTGCTGCCACTCCCCCATCTCCCTTCTTTTCCGTGTCTCATGTGCATGTTGTGTTCGGCACATAGAGTAATATTTATTTATTAAAAATTACAGAACACCAAATTGCACAACCCTTTAACTTTTGGTATTTTGTGGTTGAACTGCCCTGTTTGCTGCCTCGTTCATTATGGCATTTGACCAGGATGTGTGTGAAGCATCTACCTTCTACGAGTCATGTAACTACATGCACATTTCCAAGTCTTATTTTAAGCACCAAAGAAGACATTTTCAAGATTCTAGGTGGCCTTCTTGGAATTTCATGAAATTTAGTATGCCAAACCTTACTTCAGATGAGATGCACCACTTGAAAAACAAAAATACAGCTGTGAGTAAAGAACAAACAAACAAATTGATGGAGCTTTATAGATATAGAGACAGCATAAATTATAGCCTTGTACTCAGTAATATATTCAACCTGTGGTGAAATTATAATTCACCTTAGACAAAGGTTTCCAACAAAGGTTTATTATTATTATTATTATTATTATTATTATTATTATTATTATTATTATTATTATTATACTGCAGAAGAAGGTATAAGAAAGCTTTAAAATGGTGCAAAGGCTTCAGAAACAAATGCTACAGTGGCAAAAAGTGCATGTGCTGCGAGTTGAGCCATAGGATCAAATCTGGCCAGGACTCAGTTCAAAGATGTATGCTTCAAGTTATCTGCTGACTCTAAATTGCTCCTATTGTCCTTATGTGTGAGTGAAGGTATGTGTGATTGCTCTGAAACGGGCTAGTGTCCAGTCTAGAATGTACTTTGCTATGTGCCTTATGCTTTTGGACTATGTATCTACAGCACGGCAAGTGGTTACCAATAATGAATGAAATAACAATGATACATTTAAAATAATAATAATAATAAATAACAACTAAAGAGCCAATAACACCACTGTCACTTGTCACTGTCACTTGCAGAGCTATAGTCAGGAGTGAGACCAGTTCCTGGTGTCCTGTTTTATCTTTCCCTTTTGCATGGCCCCAGTTGGCCCAAGGACAGCTGGAGAAGGCAGAACCTGGACCAGAGTGGGATGACTGGGGGATTGGTCCAGGGTTGGTCTGGGCCAAGGGAAACCCTAGAGATGGAACACCAGTCATCATCACCTCTAGATGCAGAGTGGTCATGCCAGCTACCACAGGACCCAGACGGTATAACAGCTGCTGCAATTCAACCCACAGAGAGATGGCCTGTCAGATGTCATGGTCTGCACCAGCTTCAGAAGCAACTGGTCAGACAAAGCTGCCCACCCCAGTTCAATGAGAAGTTTCCAGCTAGACATGCCCACAGCAGGGCCAGCCTGTGCCCATGAAAGGGACAGCGTCACTGTCTGCTCTGTTTATCCAGGTAGGATGCAGGATGCTGCCATCCACCAAGCTTGTTCAGGCGGATTGCCAAACATCACCAGCCACTGATGCAATTGAGGTGGCCTGCCATATTGCACCTGCCCTAGCTACAAAGGCAGTCTGAATCCATCATGATCCCTAGCTGTGCAGAAGTCTTGCCAGACGTGACTGCCTGCCCCAGTTAGGCAGATGACCTTCCAGAAGTTTCTGCCTTCGCCTGAACCATGCAGCAGACTGCTCAAAGCTCTTGCCTAGTCCAGCTTGCCAGCAAGGGACACAACAGACATACTTACCTGCTCTAGACCGTGATGTGGCCATCCAGACACAGCTTCAATCCCCATCCAAGGGGGCCCTGCCAGATGTCACCACCAACTCCAGTTGAGGAGGCAGCCCACCAATCGTCACCGTCCAGCATACACTGCAGGCCATGGTGGCAGTTACAGATGATCACAAACTAATATGGACTGACCACTGAGAAGTGACCAGTGAACTACACCTTCTGCATCTGGCCACAGACTGTAACTCCACTGATGCCATCATATGCTGCTGTTTGGGCCCCACTCACACCTCAGCAACAGCCATGGATGTGCCCGCACACTGACGTCCAGCTGACACGCATCCATTAACCGTGTGACACAGGCGGGTAGGAGTAGTTAGCCCGTGAAAAGACAGAGCAGCAGAACATTTAGCTGTGACATAAAAAATTGCTCCATTCCAGTTTGGTAGCAGATGATGACCAGCTGCTTTTACTGACGGAAAGGTTAACAGGCAGTATAAGAGGCAGCTTGTCTGAAGCTGAGGAAGACAGGCGTGAATAGAACATCTATGTGTGCCTGCCAGATTTAGTCTTGGCTGATTTCCCTCTCAGCTCAAGGTTTCCTTTCAGCTTCCACCTTTTATTTCTTGTTTTAAATGGGCAAGTTTTTGTTTGTGCATTTTAACAAAGACTTGTGCTTTTGTGGACACCCTGCTGACGGTGGAGTCCCTGCCCTCCCCTGTAGGTTCCTTATCACCACTGTAGGCCACAGCGATGACTGACGTGCAGCCCAGACATTTAGTTAGTCTCACGAAGCCAGCGATTCCTCCTGCTTTCTTCAGTAACTTCAAAATCACTTTAATCTGACAAATGATAACAAATAAAAACGGATGGATACATACCAGCGTCCTTATGTTGGATTTTAAGCAAAATGTGAGTTCGGCGAATGTAAGACATATCGGGAAAGCCGTATTCTTTAGACATCGCTGGTGTTTTCTTACATAATTTCACTAAAATGCAAGTTTAATTCATTTTTTTAAGCGACGGTATGCTGATACATATTTCATGCGCGGTCCTCTAGAATTTAGTGTGCACTATTATGGTGGATTACTGCAGCGATGCCAAGTGTTAAGAGTTTTGGACAATGACTGTTTAGTGAAACTAAACAGCCAACATTTCTGTACAATGTTTTACAATACATTTGAGGACTGTTGAGAAAAGACGGTGGTCGTATCTGCATAAAAGAGGCAGCTCCTCTCTTCTGCGCATTGTGGAGACTAAGACGGGTGACTCACATTTACGTCAGAAATTGTTTGTTTTCTTTTTTTTTCCCTGCCAAACGCTCCTTCCTGCTTCCGCATTCAAACATACCTTCAGGAAACTAACAGGGTTTACAGTTTGGTGCTGCATTTAAATTCTGTGGCTGGGTGGGTGGCCATTTCAATCAGGAGAATAAATATTTGAATTGACTTGGGCCAACCCAGAAATAGCTCTCAGCTTCAAGCAGGCTCCACGCCCACACTCAGACACCTCCATTTGCCATCCATTCAGCGACACTCCAGCCACCTGAGAAACGTCAGCGTAACAGCGGTCACTTTCAGACGGACCGCTGCTGAGACTGATAAAAGGTATTTTGTTCCTGTGCTTTGTTCTGGTGATCAGGCCAGAGAGCCGGCTCTGTGCAACATCAGAGGAAAAGCTTGCCAGCGCCGCTGCCGGGGTTCCTGTACCTGTCGCTGAAGGCTTTGATGGGCAATAATGCACTGATCCCTGCTGCTGGGCCAGAGTCTGACCTTGAGCCTCCCACTTGAGGCTGCCTTCTGGGCAGCGACGTGCGCCAGGAGATGGCAAAGTGGTCATCCAAAAACTGCACCTTCTCCGAATTTGCTGAATTCATCTCCGGAATCTCAGAAGAGACAGGACTCCTGCATCTTTAATTGTTCGGAGGAATGGTGCCTCATCACAATTATAGAGCATTAAGGCAGCCTCCAAACTCATTTAATTCCCCCCATTAGGGAACCAGAATCCACTCAAGACAAATTCCACTTCTGCAGCCTCCGGCAAAAAAAACATATTTTTTAACATTAATAAGATAAGAGATTAAAGAACCTCCAAAAGAAATTAAAAGCTACTGTATGTGTTGTTTAGCTAACGTCCCTCACAGCGTGTCAAAGCGCTTTGAGTGGCAGGACACGCGCACGGGGTTTGATCCGGCTGCCTACACGTCGCACCGTGAGCCGGGTATTTGGGAAAACATACGACGATCCGCGTCCGCTCGCAACCGAACCTTCTCCCCCTTCCCGCTAGGCGAGGCAACTCTGCAACCTCTTCATTTACAGGTCCGATATGGAGAAAGACGCAGGCGGCCGTCCTGCCGGGCTGTTATGTCGAGGTTCTGCAGTTTTCTGCGAGCCAGTTCCTCACAATCCACGCAATTCTCCCACTACGCCCCCCAGGCTCTGCCATCACGCAGCTCTGCTGTAAAGAAATGCCTCAACCCACCGAGCTTAAGCGGCCTTTAAGCGCCTCTGCTGCTGACGAAATTCTGTAAAATAAAAAAAGGAATAAAATGTGTATCTGGCACTCGTTTCAAACAGATCTCACAAATACCACCTACTTTAAAATCTTACTCATCCCTCATGGGAACTATAAATGAAGCAGTTGTACATCTTAAATCAAGCAGTTGAATAATTCAGCATCATTGAGTGCCTCGGTACATTAATGCATTGATGATGCGGAGACAAAATTTCCTTAATAATAAAGAACATTGATGGGAACTGGTAAACAGCTGCTCACCTGGACCTTCTACAGAGATTCCAGCCATTTCTAACTGCATACCGAGGAGTCCAGAACCCCCTTTCTGCATGTGAAAAATTATTTGCCCCCTTCCAAAAATTTCTGTCTTCTCGCAGCTTTTTCACATTAAAACTGAACAGATTTTGTGTCGGCTCTAGCAGCGCATGAATGGCGATTGAGAGAAAAACTGGCATCGGTACTGTTTTACGCCGTTTGCTCGGTGTGAAAGAGGACATTTTCAAACGTGTGAAGAAGTCATTGCCCCCTAAAAATAAAAGGGCAATGAGAGTCAGCTGTTTGAATGGAATTCATTTGGACCTGCTCTGTCCAATATTATTTTCAACTAGCTGAACTCTCAAGAGCAGAAGTCAAACTAGCAACACAGAGATTCATACAGGAACATCACAACATACTCAATAAATATTTCTGAAAACCTCTGGAGAAAAAGTGCTGAAGCCTATCAATTTGAACAGGGTTACACAGCCATTTCTTGGGCTTTGAACCTCAACTGAATCAGTGCCAGAGTCATGCTCATGAAATGGAGAAGTTTGGAATAGCAATGAATATACCTGGGAGTGGCTGTCCTGCCAAAATTTCTTCACAAGCTAGGTGTAAAGGTATTGGTGAGATCAAAAAAATCATCCGCAGAACTGCACATTTTTTTTTAACCTCAGCTCAAATCACTCTTAATAACAGAACAATAATAAACACATGAGATACGTGGGAGAGCGACAAGGTGGAAACCACCGCTTGCGAAGAGGACACGAAATCCCTTTTACAGTTTGTCAAAAGCATCTGGATGTTTCTCAAGGCTTCTGGAAGAGTTCCGTGGACTAATGAAATAAAAGTAGATCGTTTTTTTTTTTTGTTGTTGGACAAGCAGAGCCGTAAGAAGCAGCAGTCAAGCAGCGGTGGTGGCAGTAGGATGGCGTGGGAATGTTTTGCTGCTACAGGACCTGAGTGTCTTCTCATCGCATCTCTGAAGGAGCCATAAATTCCTCTTTCTAGGAAGAAATTCTGAAGGACAATGTGAGGCCATCGGTCTGTGAGGTCAAGCTGTGAAAACCAGCGAATGCTGCTGGGCTAAGGCAGGTCTGCGTGGGGGAGTATCCCAAAATTCTTCCGCAAGGACCCTGGTCATAAGGAGCAGGAGACATTTAGCTGTTGTAACTTTTTCATCTTCCACACCAGAAACAAAAGCAGCCCAGGTGTCACTGTTTCTGTCATGTTTCATTAATGCCATTGAAATCGATCAAATTTGATGTCAAAAAACGAAATGGGAAAACAGAAAATGAAAAGGGCCGCGGGCATGTTCGCAGCACTGCGTTTCCGCATTTCCACCGGGTTATGCTATACGCTGCCACCTGGTTAAAGTTCTCACTCAAATGTCAATCCTTGTTCCTACCATAGCACCTGAGAGTGAGGTACTCACCTTGGATCAACACAGTTACAACAGCCAGCCGAGTAACTGCTTACGGAATCGTAAATACCTCGCCACGTAAGCCTAACGTCGTGAGTAGCTTTGGATAAAGGTGTCCGGTAAATGAACCGATGACCATAATAGTCACCGGAACACGGAATTTCTCAGGTGTGGCACTTCGGATTAAACCATAGTTAATTTTCACACCCAGACCTTCGTAGTCTAATTGCTTGAGCTGCAGTACCTCGGTCTGCCAGAGTTCACCCCCAAGTCACTTTACACCCGATGGGGGGGGCTGAGATAAATTCCACGCCTTCCGCAGGAGAACGGGCCCGATGTGCCAGTGGTCTGCGACACAGCGTGAAATGCAGGAAAGATGCTGACGACCACCGTGGTTTCACGTCCACTGCCAGCCTGGGTGGACCTGGAAAGTGGCCACCGGGATGTTCGTGTCCAGATCTCCAGATTCACTTTAAATAAATATCGCTTTCTGCATAATTCTTGTCTATGGGCTGCATTTCAGTGGGAAGATCTGTCAAAAAGGTTCCCAATCACAGCTCACTGAGACTAGCTGGGTGCCTTCTGATAGTATTCTGAGTACATTTTTAACAGCAGAGCCTTTTGCCTGGCAGTGTTTACTCATGCATATTAACAGATGGCCATTTTTTAAAAATTCTTTTTCACAAATAAAGGGACCCGAGGAATGCTTGCAGTAAAGAAACGGACGCTAAAAATGTCAGAATCGCTCTTCAGAAGACACACCGTCATTTTCGCTTCTAGATAAAGCCATATGATACGGAGAACCGCGTAGCGCACGAGACCGAAGGCCGACTTCACAGGGCTGCGGCGGTGTCCACCCAGATGGCGAGCATTGCCCTCAGCCTGTTCCGTGCTCAGATCTGCTCCTCACTCAACTTCTTCAGGAAAGATAAGGGACGCAGCAATAGTCATATTTTCCTCAGTTACAAAACATCTGCTTCGCATTTGACTTCCACCCACAAGAATTTCCGCTAGTTTACACTCCCCCAATTCCCCCGCCGCGGCGAACGCAAACACGGCTGGGCATCGCTCACAGAGACAGGAGGAAAGCCAAGCCTCTGGCCAGATGACTACCATCAAGAATAGACAGCGTGCACCCAATAACTCAGTAACTGCCCCAGGTCATGCCCTTGTGCCGACCCCCTCCTCCTAAATACGGAAGCAAAACACCCGTTTTCACATTCATTTTCTGCACCTATACAACCAAATCAAAGCTTATTTATTATGTGATCTCCTCTTCTGCACACATTCAGCCGTTCGCCGCTCCCTCCGGTCCGCTGGGTCTCGCATTAGGAATGCTCGCCAGGCTCTAGTGAGCTGGAGGGAAACGTTAAAAAGGAAAGGCAAGCATGAGTAAGGGAAAACAGTGCAAAAAACATCTTCGGGCAAGAGCCCAAAAGCCGTGTGATACGGAGGCCATCGGTGGTGACAAGAACATGTATAATCCATTTTGCTCAGAATGTGACCCACAGACACAAACCAAAAAGCAAAAGTGTCACTTTCACTCAGACTGAGGGCAAGGACACGTGGTTCCTCCAAGAGGCCACAGACAGCATGTTCTTTAAGTTCTGTGTTTTAAGAAAAAACTAAGGAAATCCCGTCTTATGCTTACGCACACCACGAAGTGTGAAAACCTTCATAAGGCACGATTATAAAGAAAAGTGGACCGATAGCTGCAAACAATGCTGGGAAGAGACAACGACCGCCATGTTTAACTCTGGGACTCGGAGAGCCACAGCACACCACGGAAAAAAAATGTATTTGCGCTATAAATTTGTGAAAATATTTCAAACTAGCTGAGTTGTATGTGACATGACCACTTTGTTTACCTTTAAAACTGTTCCGTGTAGTGCGGTAGAGTGCATGTGCGTGTTTCATTGAGAAAGTGCGTCAACGTGTGCGGTGCGTGTGCGTTTACAGCATTACGTGTCGGCAAACTTTTTTAGCACATTTTCCGGACTATAAGTCGTGTTTTTGCCTCTTTGGCTGGTGCAAACCATGCTCTGCTGTGACATATACTGTACAATAAAAACTCAGCGTACTATCTACCACGTTGCATAACAGTGGATTTGTTATTTGATAACAAAAGAGTCACAAAAGGCCTGACCACAAAGGCAGAAAAAGCTACATTGCTGAGCGTACGTTGCGTTTTATATGGTTTGCAACCGAAAACAACCATCAAGCTGAAATGTTCAGCAACAACGCTGCGGAGAGGAAGATTCCGGCAGTTTCGGCGACACTGGCAAGGACTGGACCGCCGCTTTGCATCACAGCGGTTTCACAGCGTAAACTGTATATTGATACTGGATGCTTATGCTGGTGCTGCTCTTTGTGTTTGTCTGCTAGTAACGTCAAGGCCTGTATGCTACTGTTATTCCAACCACTGATATAACATTACATTTTTCATAAAAACACGATGTTATGCATCCGAGTGTGGCTGCAATGTTTAAAATGAAAGTGTATTTAATTTAGTTCATTGCTCATTGCTGTGTAGTGAGGACCCCCCCCCCCCCCATGTATCTGTGTGTAGAACGTCATGCCTCACAAATTATATTTATTTATGCTTATAAAACTTTATCGCTTTAGTATGTGTGTGCATGTGCGGTGGCTGTACTCCAGCACACGTGTGTCTGTAGAGTGTGTGCGCGGACAGACGCGCAGACAGTGATGATAAATTATCGAAAGTACTGGCGAAAATCCGCCGCATGTGACATCACTACTCCCGCTTCTCCAAGCCTTGTTAGGGTCCAAATTTTTCATTTTTAAAAAAGTAAGTAGTCTTTTCAGACTTTAGTGCACTTGACTACACAAAAACCTCAGGGTGAGAAGTACCACTGTGTCAAATTGTGGCTTGAAAAACAAAGCCACGAATAAAGTGCAGACAGGCAAACTAACAGCTTTATATGTATAGAAATGATAAAGACAATAATATTGGCTGGATAAAAACTGTAAATTGCAAAAAACACATTATATAAACTCTTACTGTGTAAAATTATTACATTGCACTCACTTTAAAAATACTTACTTAAAACTATACATTGTCTTCTACAACAGGAAAAACACGCAACAATTTAATTTTCAAGTATACATCGATGTAAAATTTGTTTCCCTAAATATCTGATAATAAACATTTTAACCGATGCAGTCACACATTTTACATTTAGTGTGGCAGCTGAGCAAACGGTAAATGACAGCTATACCTTTTTCTTGCGTGTGACGGAATAATAGAAATTTACACAGTGGCCTGCGTGACCCTCGGATTTTTCTGGGCCGAACATGACTGATTTCTCTCCCGCGCAGCTTGTGGCTTCCTGTAAACAACTGGCTGCTGCCACGCTGTGCCCCGCTAGGCCACAAAGAGTTAAACTGCTCTGCCGCGTTTGACATGCAGCACATAGACCCCGTCTGCAAATCGGGCAAAGTGGATAGCAGCGGTTGCATAAGTTTGCTCGCTCCAAGGCCCTGTGTAACAAGAAGCGAGCCTTTTGCTTCTGCTCAGAATAAAGGAAAGGGAAGCGATGCAAAGGCTCACAATTTCTAAACAAATAAACCCACTACACAATCACGCTCTAACACTGAAAATTTAACCTGGCCTTCTCAGGCTTCTTGGAGATACGAGTGATCTTTTTTGTTCTTACGCTCAAGTTCCTCAATCGTAGGTAATGACCTTTAATGGCCTTTAGTTTGTCTCACTTAATGTTTTCCGTACTGGGCCGTACTGTAAGTCCTGCAGGAATTACCGGCTTTTTTAAGAATAAGCATACAATGACGTGTATTTGCGCTGCCTGCGCGTGACCGCAGCTGCATACAGCCGGTCGTACGCCTGCCTTTGAGGAACAGAAGCTCTTGCTGAGAAATCTCACTCCCACTTGCGCCACTGGAGAACTTCACAAGGTGGAGACGTCGGTTGCTCTTGCTGCCCCGGCAGAGGGCTGCCGTGTAATGAAGGTATCTAAAATACATGACATTTCCAAGTGCCTACAATATACTTTGTCGAGGTAAGGTGAAATTAAATAAAAATGAGTAGATCCTATAGCATAAGCCACTCCGAGTCCTGCCACCCAACAGTCTTGTGGAAGTTGGAAGATAAAGATGTGTAACCAAAAGTAATAATAGCAGCGGCGGCAGAAGTAACTACAACTAATAATGAAAATAATATAGTAAGTGAAAATATAATAATCTTGGCAATGATGATTTTCAATGCCCGTTTTGTGTTTAAACACAGATGGAATGATGCGGAAAGAGGGAGCCAGTCAGGGGAATGAAGAGGCAGCGTGCGTGTGCAATGGACACCGGGCTCTCCGACGGGCGGGGGGGTCGCAATGCGCACCTCTAACCGACAGCTGGAAAGACTCCATTAGCGGGAACGCAGTTTACAGGTGCATTGAATGCATTAAGTTGCGGCATAAAAGCACCATCCCACATCGTGCCAACACGGGGGGTACGTGCATACGTGCGTGCGTGCGCGCACCTCCGCCGACATCCAGCAGCAACCGCTCCCCACGCACGGAGGAAAGATCCACGGGGCAGCGGCCCTGCGATGTGGGATTCCATTGTCCCGTTCCAGGCTTGCGCAGAGAATAAACGCTACAGTCCTTTGGGGCGTTTCTCATTGTCTAAGCAGGATTAGACCAAATGAATAGGCCCCCTCTGAGATGACCGGACGTCACTTTCCATCAAGTTTAATCAACAACCCCGGGGGAGAAAGAGATCATTTGGCAAAACTCACGGAACACGAGCGCTCATTGAAATATTACAGTCAGCTGTTCTGCCGCACCGATTCATAAAGCGCAATTAAAGCATCATTCTTCAACAGCCTGTGCGTTTCAATGTAAACGTATAAAATAAGCCCTCAAGATGCTTACTTCGTGCGTGCGAGCGCAAGATGTCTCGAGGACGCCGAGAGAATAACTGGGCCCTCGTCGCTTCCTCAGAACTTTCCCGGAACATGTCGGCAGGAGACTAAGTTATATGGGGGGGGGGGCAGCATTTAAGTATGTGGGGTAACCACGTGCGGGCGTGCAGTTAAAATTCCATGCAGCAAAAGCACAGTTTAAAGAGTCTAAAAAGCAAGAGGTGAAAAGAGCTGTGATGTGAAACTCCCCGCACTTGAACAACAGCACTTTGCAGCGGAAAGGTTGGTCGTGTAAAGTGGGAGGCATCCTCGCACTGACAGGAACCCTCATATCCAATTCAATAAAACACCAGAGAAGACAATTACAGCGAAGGAATGGGAGGCTTAAGAAAGTTTACGGCGACAAAACCGACTTCTGTCAACATCTTAAAAATCTGCAAATGCCTCTTTTTCGTCTTCTGCCTGCATTCCGGAGATCAATTTTTAATCACAGGCGGTGACAGACACCGCAATAAATTCTGCTGCTGTTACTGTCTGACGCTCGCAGCTGAGAAATAACACAATGAGCCCAATTCGCTCGACAACAGTAGCGCGCGCTGACCAATTTTTGTAATTCTCTAAAACAAATAAGCTCCGGTGCCAAAAACACCACTTTTGCACATTTATTTCAAACCTCGCTCTGTTTCATTGTTTTTCTTTTTATCCTTTTTTGTCATAAATGGCTAAAGGGTAATCGGAGACCGAAGCCGCAAACCTAGGCGTTTACCGCGAATTTGCAGCCTGTGCGAGGACATTAAAGAAGGGTTGCAAAACAAACATCGAAAAAATGAACAGCGAGACATTAAGATCCAAAGATATCAGAGGATCACCTAACCAAAAAAGTATAATAATAATAATAATAATAATAATAATAATAATAATAATGATGATGCTACAAACAAGGCAGGATCCTAACATGCTGCCCCATTGACACGCTGACTACCATACAGTATATCCACACTATAATAAATACTAACACGCTGACTAGCGATCGTCCTCCTGCTGCCGCTGACAGTAATAATATTAATAATAGAAGCAGCTGGGCCTGTTGGAGTTATGAGCAGTCACGGCGCAGCAGCTCTGTTTACTGCCACGTGGAGCCGGAGGTCTCTGGCTCGGCGTCGCTCTCTTACCTCGACGCGCTCGCCACCCTCAGCACCGCCTCTCCTCGGCAGTCTAATTGCCTCCATTACTGTATCTGCAGTCGGATAAAATGCTAATTTCACACCACATTAATCTCCCCGAGCCAAACACTAACCAGCACCAATGCTGACAGCATGGCTTCGCCCGGGCTCTGCGGGGGCCACGCCAAGCCGTCTCCCGGCAACCGCCGAGCGGGAGCGACTCGGGCCTTGAGCGCGGGTCAATAAGGCAGAAATATTGGTTCCGCGCGTAAAGAGAAAACAAAGGCGCGGAGAGCGGAGCGGCGCGATTACTCAGCGTCAGCAAGACTGAACTTGAGCGGCAAAAGCAGACGGAGGATGGATTGAGCGGTCACGCCCACCGGGGAGCTGAAAAATCACCCCGGCCTGACCTGCCTTCTGACACCCAGCCGCACGCGACGGGGACCGCAGAGCGCTTTCCTTCTTTATTACTACCATTTCCTGCCTCCTTGCCGCCTTTTAATTGTACAACCAGCACATCATTGAGATGTCAAAGCTTTGTAACCGAATGCTGCTCGATATCATATGCTTGACTTCTCTCACCCCCCCCCCCCAATGTCAGTGGATTAGCAAGTTCGCTGCTCGCTCCAGTAATCAAAATGGTTAATATTAATGGTCTTTTTTTATTATTTTTAATAACCACACAATCCATTTAATTTATTCATCCTAGCTTGTTAATAAGAAATGATCAAATTCAGCTTAATTTCATCCCACAAGTGTTTGCCCTTCAGGATGTGCAGGATATACGGGGAGCGATGATGCTTATCCCTTTTTCCCCCGCCAGGACAAACCCGGAGCGCTGACCCCAGGCGCGTGTTTGCCTTGGTGGCCCCTGGTGACCCTCCTCTCTCTCTCCGCCGGCGTCTCCGCACCCTAAGCTCACGTGCAAGTTGCGCTGACGCCGGCGTTGTTCCGACAGTCATCTTCCTTACACCGAGCGAGGACAGTCGGAAGAAGTTGTCCCTCTTGCGCAGCGCTGTGCTCGTCTTATCTAAAGTGTATCCCCTGCACGCTAACACATTTATCAGTCAAAATAATGGCTGTCCGATTCACGGCCTCAGATAAAGCCTTATCATGCGTAAATGATGGACAGTGCCCGCTCGGAGAGTTTCTCCAAACGTAGCCCCGGAGACGTCGCCGTGCCTCCATGCAGGGAACAAGGCGTTCCGTCATCTGCAGGTGGAACGCGTTTGCCTTTGCCGCGCACCTCCAAATGGGCCTGCGCAACACAGGAAAGCCGTTTGGGAAATCCGAACCGCCGCTAACCGTACGCCGCACAGCCTCGCTCCGTGACCGAACGATGGGCATCGTTCTCGGCGCTTTCTACCAGGCTATGGGAAACACCGGCCTCGAAGGAGGAGGCCATGCAAAAACAAGGTCGCGTCACAGCGTTGACGCCCTCGTGCTGAGCCTTGACCCTCAAAGATGGCTTAGCACACTGTCATTCGATCGACCGTGTTGGGATGGACCGATAGGTCAGGGGGCCAGGGCTGCTGATGGACGACTGGTTTGCACGCAAGGTTTGACATCCCTGCAGTCAGAGACGGACAGCATCGTTGGCACCGACAAAAGGATTGTTAGAAAGGGCCATTGTGCGGGGACCAGGAACCTCTTCTGGTGCTCCAGATTGCCGAGCAAAACCAAAGAAGCAAACAGCAGAAGAAGCAACCCAACGTTTGCTCCCCCTTCTCTCATTAAAGCGTTACTGGAGGGCGTCCGCTATTAGCAGGGTTATGTAATGCTTGTCTATCAGCTGTAGCCTGGCAGCTTCAGTGAGGCCAGGGGTCCCCTTCCCGCAGTCCTGCTTTTCATCTCACACAAAGTCCAGCTCGCCTGCGCCAAAAAAGCACCTCCCCCTGCACCCCATCACGAGCTCCTCCTTAAAGCAGGCCCCGCGTCTGGGATCTTCTGGGAGGGAGCAGATGAGATTTGCATTAAAATGCCTGCAGTCGCTTCCAGACCTAATCTGCAGTGCTAAATGCGGGAGTTCCCGAGAACCACACTTCAAACGGAGGAGCGCTCGCCAATCTCCGCTTGCAATTGTGGGAGACGCTCCTTGGCAGAGCATCCAAAGGCCGCCCGAAAGGTGCACTTGGCACGCGCAGAGCGTGCTAAACGCTACCGATTATTTATTGCAGCTATTTAAGTTGCAGAAATCGAAAATGCATCTGCTGCAAACATCTCCCCTGCTCCGCAAAAAACGCGCACGGCGCGCTACGATGAATTTGATGCGCCGATACGCGTTCTTTCAGAAAATTCAAGCTCATTGACCAAATGCTTCCACATGTTTGCGGGACTTAAATCGGCGCTCTCTAAAGCGGAGCCAATATAACTAGTGGAGACATCAACAATTGATGTTTCTCATTACAGGCCGACCACACAAATCCCAAAATTAAATTTAAACTTGTATATGCTAACTTCCACTGCGAAATGTAGACTTTTTCCGTGTAAAGGTTCACACCAGTTATTTAATTATTATTTGGTTCGTTGGGGCACATTTGCTTGGTGAAAGTAATATCCACACGCTTGCACTTCTGCGCTTTTACCTATTTTCTGTCTGAACGTGGCCAGCCCTTCCTTTTGTGGCGTTTAAACCTTATTGTCATTTAACCGTTCAGCAGATGTCTTTCTCCAAAGCAACTTACGGCACCGGGTTTGCTAAGCAGCCGGATCATTTTCACCAGCGCACCTCCTCGAAGGGCGTTACCCTGGCAACAGAAAAACAAAATCGAGAGCTACGATTGCAAGGGTGTAGCTGCAACCACAACGCAACCTGCTTGTAACCTTCAGTCAAAAGCCCACTTGCACGCCGCGCTTCAACCACCACACCGGCTCCTGCAGACCCTGTTGCTCTATGCAAACCATCCAGCACGAAACAGGAAGCCGTTCCTCATTTGGGTTTCGGCGCAACGTCTGGCTTCTCCCTCGGCCTCGGCCATCGATATGAGACGGGTAAAGCACAGGTGGGCCTCTAGCAAAAAAAAAAAAAAAAAAAAAAAAAACACATTTCCCCGGAAAAACCGAATATAACATGCGAGTATGAAAAGTGAACAGACGAACATGATATGCGACCGCTCGTGCTTTGCCAGCACGTGCACCCATTCCACGCTGTACGGATGGCTCTTCTCTTTTGAAGAAAGTGGTTCGCCGTGCCAAACCGTGTGAGGAACCTGTCCTCTCCTACAGCGGTTTCTGCTGATAAAACACCCTGCCTCTCCACGGCAGACAACAGATGCCGACCCTGCCAGCTGTCTGCCGCGCCGGCTCCTCGCAAATGCGCGGCGCCCGCTTCCGTGTTTTCACAGCATCTCCGAAAGCATCAGACCGGCCGCAGCTGTTCCCCGGTCCCCACGGCCTCTTAAAAAGGCAATAAATCAATCTAGGCGCTTAATACAAGCAGGAAATTGACCAATTACAGCGGCCCGAGTTGCTTATGTTGAAGCAGACGACTTTACAAATTGCCGTCTATTAATACAGCGGGCCGGTGCTCAACAAGAAAATGCACTGACTTGTTTCAGTCCATTAGGCACTTGCTGGCAGGAGACTGACATTCCACAACGGCAGACCTTAACCACATTCAAGCGCTCCTCGGCTCTGCGGAATCCAGGCAGGAGACGGTCGGCTTCGGGCCTGTGCCTTCGCTCTCGCCGCCATCCTCCCGGCACGTGGCCCGCTCCTAAAATCTGGGAGACGTTCGCGCGCGTACATCGCCGCGGACAAGCAACGCGAGCGTCATTTCGTTCGTCGCGCGTGGCCGTTTTACGCAGCTCTGATCGGAGCGCAGGATGCGTTGCCCGCAGCGAACGGCCGGCGCTTATTTTGCCAACTCGGACGCGGCGTTCCGGCGGTTTCGGCGTACAGGTCTTCCAGAACCTTTAGGCGCTGAGAAACAGCCCGAGAGGAAACGCTCAAAAATGAGAAAAACCACAGGTGTACTAACAGCTGCCTGCAATCTGTCTGCGCGCAGGCTTTATCCAGAAAACCGTTTATCTGTGCCTTTTTTTTTTTTTTTGCAGGGCGCCGAACGTCATTTTCGCTCCGTTCGCAAGGCTATCAATTTTGACATAATAATGAAATAAAATAACGCAGGCTAGCGCGAGTCTGTCTCTCTGTTTGGCGCCCCTCTAACCGCGGCCGGTCAGCGTTTTGATTCGTTCCGCCAAATTTATTTGACAAAGGCGTTCGGGGCAGTTTATAAATCGGCGATTTGTGCAGCAAAATTTTAAGCGAGCAATAAAATAAAAGTACGCCGACGAATCGGCCGCTATTATGGCGCTGATCCTTTTAACCCGCGAGAGGCTGCGGTACTGTGGGGTACAAACGGGCCTTCGCTCCGGCAGAATGGCAGTTAACCGAAAGCGCGCCGAGCACCGCTCGGCAGAGAGCGGTTAGGGACACGGAAAGGAAAGCCGTCCTGTCTGCTCACGGCGAGCGACAGATGTAGGTGACGTAACTCCCTATGTTTGTGCTGCAAACTTGAGATTTGCGAGCAGCTCGTTCTCCCTCCCCACCAAGAAGAAGGAGCGCTGGGTCAGGAGCGCTCACGTGACTTCGGTCACAAACCTAACGGTAATGTGATTTGCGTAAACTGGCCCCGAGGTTCGAAACTTCCCAGCGGCTACAGACAGAGGCAGGTGGCCCGCGGTGCAGCTGCGAGGGTGATAGCGGCAGAGCGGCACGACGTCACCTCGGCGCCGGTCGCCGCTGCCGGCCGCGGCCCTTCCCGGCTTCCCGTCCGATTGCGCTCCCGAGCTCCGCGGCTCCGAGGTCTGCGGCGGTAATCTGCTCACCTCCGAACGACATGCAAATCGCACACTCCAAAGTAATAACCAGAGCCGATGCGCCGTCGCGCAGATCCTCGCTGTCGGTTACCTGCTATGTGTTTGGCTCGCTCTGATAAGAAGGTCGCTCTCTGGCGCCCTAGCGATGGCCTTCTGCCGCGATGCTGCCGCAGCTTTGGCGACAAGCAGACAGCCAGCGTGAGATCTATGAGCAGGGAGTGGCCCTGGAAGTGAAAGTGCACCACGCAGGTGCCCCTGTGGATCGGTACCCTTATCTCCACATGGCCGCACGTTATCTAAACCCCAGTCCCGTGGGCCCCGCTGTACATTAGCCACACATCCATGCGACGTGCATTATCTGTGGCCGCCGTGCCGCTAACTCCACTGGTGCCGTGAGAATGATGAGGAACTATAGATGCGTACAAGATAAAAGAGCGCCGAAAAAACCGGACGACCGAGGTGCTGTGGAAGCTTCTGCTATATGAACAGCCTCCTGTAATGAGAGCGATTAGATGAATCAGCCCGGGTCCCCGAAGGCTTCACAAAGGCCCAGAGTCCACAGGCCAAACCCGATGAATAACCCCAGCGGTTGAACCTTGAGGTCGCTCTGCTGCGCGGCTGACAGTAAGCATTTTTAATGGCCTTCTGTGATGAAAGACAGCTCTGTTGTCTTTCCTGCTTCTCGGCGCAGCTCACCGTCAAGTGTCGCCAAACGCGATTGTTTTATAACCTGCCGCTGGCACGGATCGGATTATTTCGAAGGCAAATTATTTGTGTAATAAATGAAACGGTTCAGAAGAGACGGGTTGCTCGGGTTGCCTGGTTCGATTCTGGCTGTTTGTTTGTGTCCGCATTCTTTCTTCACCGCACGGGGGGCATTTACCTTCGCGTTTCTTCCCAGGCGGCCCATTTTCGCTCGCTTACTCATTCCCGCGTTTGCTGTGACCGCGTGGGCACTTGGTCCGTCTTGTTTTTATTCTTTATTTGCCCTACAGCTCGACCACGATAGCGGTGCCTGCTTAGGCTGGTCTGCTTAGGCTGTTCGCGGCGTGTCCGTCCCCAGCACAACTTCCACACAAATCCACGCCGGGGGGCTCATCTTAATCACAACCGATGCCTGCGGTCAGGATCCAAATCCGAAAGCTGACATCCGGGCACAGACACGGAACACAGGTTAACGGATGCTATGGTTTCATTCCGCTGGGAACACATGGGAAAGCCTGGTCCTCAAGGGGATTATTTTCTGCGAGTTGGAGCAGCAGCTGAAAGCATTTAGGAAAACATCAAAGTAAGACACTTCACATGGAAAGAAGTAATAATTTGACCATTTTTTTCATTCTCGCGTTGAAAAATAAGTGTTGATGTTACGATTTCAACGCATTGCTTAGACCTCATGTATACACATCACATTTATTTATATTTTATTATCCATTTTCTTCATTTTAACATGAAGAAAAGCATCCTCTAAACAGCTGATCCGAAACACGGCTACACTGCCTACAAGTTTTGTTTAACATTCGAAGGAATGACACTCTGGACCAGATAGCCCCAAAGTTTATTTTGCTTCTTTGCGTGTCATAATGAAGTTCCGAGGACCTTTTAACGCTTGACAACAAATCTATTTAGGAGTCACAATTGCTGTGAATAACATACCCGACCTCTCCGGTTGACTGATGGATTCTCACTACACGCCTGCCTCATTCACTGCAATTTTTGGCAAAAATAAATTGTCTTTGCTTTACATCACAAAAGTCAAATATGGGTACTGCTGTGGTTTTCACAAAGGATCTGCAGGATCTGACGATTTTATTTCTACATTTTGCAAAAAAACTGCTATTTCCTGTAAGTTCAGCCGACTACGAGGAACAACAAAAGAAACATGATTCAAAATGAAAGGGAGCGCTCCGTGCACACGTATGCCTGTGTCTGTTGTCTTCATCACGGACTCCTGCCAAAATCATCTGGCATCCATCTCTCCCATCATTCCCATGGTAACAGTTATGGCCGCACCTTTGCACTAGCACTTCACTTTCCTTGCAGCTAAGACATTTGCAATCGACAATCCCTGCGCTACCAAGGAAAACCGTGCAATGAATATTTCAGAGCTTTTTTGTCAGTGCTGGAAGCTTTAACACTAACCTGCCCACTGGGGTCTGAGTGCCAGCTGGAATACGCCAGAGGCAGACTGGTGCACCACCTCTCCACCAAATTCCAGGGTGCACAAGAACTGAGCAACTCATCATCTGCAAGGAATCAAACCCAAAACCCTCTGCCACCTCCCATCATTTCCTGGGACGAAGCCTAAAACGCCCGCCTATCAAGCACAGAAGCGGAGCAAAATTCAACGTGCATCACCAGACGCACTCGATTTACAAGAGCATTAAGCCCTCGCAGTTTTATAGTTCAAAAATGCTACAGCTATCCAGAACAATGCATACGGGCACTACAATTCTAGTATATGACTGTACATTCAGAAAAGTAGAATATGGTTTCATGCATGAACATCTTCAATTTAAACTAGGAAGAGAATCAATGACTCGAGTCCTGTAATGATGTGCTATACTTAGCAAGACAACCTCTCATTTGTTGCTAATTTTCAGCAATAAACTCCCAAAAGCCTATTGGTGCGATGCCTCTGATGCTAAGATGAAACGTCAAGCATTCTTGAGAAAGTCAGGGTTGCCCCCCTCTAACACAGAAAATGTTGAAGATGTGAAAACTGACGTTTCACATTAAGCATCCGCTGTTGTCTTTTAACCCCTTAACGTCGCATTTCTAACTAAATGTTATAAATAAATAAATAAATAAATAAATAAATAAATAAATAAATAAAATCCACGAGCTTGTATTTGTTGAGCTGCGTGGCCTGGACCGCGTAAAGAAAGCAATGCGCTTGGCAGACCTTCCAGGGGGCCTTATGTTTCATCTCCGGGGCTTTTGGCAGACACTGCGACGCTGCCCAGTCTGACGTGCAAGTGGAAACGTCTAAATCGGGGTGAAAAATACCAAAGGGTGAGATTGAGCAGTAGGGGGTTTTACTCAAACATTTGGCCACTCAATCCTTCTTTGGCCGTCCATCAGTTTCTCACCCGCTTATCCCCCGCAATCTCTGACAGACACATCCCGAAACATATCCAATTTAGCAGAAGAGGGATGGAGCACTGGGAAGCAGGCTGCAGCCATCCTCAGTGTGATAGGAACTCCTGCCAGTAGAGTTTCACGCGGCCCCGAACTCCATTGTGTTCTTCCCCGTTTCCATCTCACCAATACATCATGGCGGACAATGCACTACAGTGGAATAAAAGGGATAGAGCTGCTCTATTAAGTACAACAGCACCCTATCTATAAAAGTCAGCATTAATGGCTGAGCCAACCCTTTAATTTTTCATCTACATTGAGGCCAATTAGAAGAGCTGAAATGAACCTTTGGAAGGTTGCCCATTTTTTATGGCGCCATTATAACAAATGGCCACATAATTCCCCCGCCTCCCACTTCCCCCCTTCCCCCCTTCCCCTGTCAACCCCAACCAAGACCAAAACTAATGGGCCTCAACAACATAATTATTTTGGTTAATCTGGATTATTATATGTGTGCTCCCTACTAATTCTGACCATTTGCGTTACATCCGTGGTCCTACTGTGTTTGGCCATACCTAGGGAATGTTCTGTTCTGCAAACACAGGGAGCCGACTTGGGAATTAGAGGGAAAAAAAAAAAAAAAAAATCAAAATCTACTTATTTCCACAAATTAAACTTGGCCAGCGCTGCAAGAAAGTGAAACTCCAATTTCAGATGTATTTGAAAGCATCTAATATTTTATTGTAGGGCCTGAAAATTACGTTGGCGGCCAGATCAGCTGAAACGGTTAAAATTGTAATCTTGCAAAAAACTGAGCTAGTTCAGCTATGTATCACTTTAGCACTACTTTACGATGGATAAATTCCCTAGATAAAAAATAAATGATAAGTAACAAAAGTAACAACAGTAAATCAATTTTCAGATAAGATCTACAGACTGGATGCACTTAAAAGTGAGTTTTGACAAATGAAAAGTAAAGAATGAATTAGCAAGCTGCTTTAAACACAGTGAAGCACAACCGCCAAGATAGTAAATTTAAAGGCCCTCATGGGTGAATGGTAAAACAATCAGAGAGGCGAGGAGAAGAAGACTGACAAATTGTTGTATCTTTGGCAGGTAAACCATATTTATAGCTGGAGTGCATTTTTAACCCTGGTACTTTTACACGGTTTTGACTCTGCAGCTTTTGCACGGTTAATTACCTGAAAAAGAAACTGGAGAAGAAACAACAGAAGCCTTGAAATGGAAAAACACGAGAAGACAAGATGGAGGGAGAGTCAGTGTGGGACCGACATGGTGCAAGGTGAAATTGAGTGATGGAAGATAAATGAGTGAAGCGATCAAAGACCGCAGTTTTACGGTGAATGCAAACAGGAAACCAGAGTAAAGAAGTGTGCAGCAGTATGGTAGGAAAAGAGTGAGTAAGCAAGATGGCAAGTCAAAATCCCCCATAAGTTAGAGAAGACGTCAAGAGCGATGAACGAGGCCTGCGGCAAGGAAGGTGAAAAACTGATCAGAAAAGGAAGTGCTACAGAGAGACAGTTTATCTTGGAATAAGATCAATAAATAAATAATACGTAAAATAATAACAAACAAATAATAAGCCATGCAAGATATATTCAAAGAATCAAAGAGTGGCTGAGTATTGACCCTATAATTTAAACAGAATGGGGGGGGGGGGGGGGTAGATAAACACCGGTGAGACATTGCCTAAAATTTATCGATTAAAATTTAAGATATTAAATAAAATTCGATAAGCACCCGTCCTGCAATGCTAACAGACCTGACCGAGATGCATATAGACGCTGAAGATGCAGTGAGCGAGGGAGGCTGGAATGGAGATGAAGTCATGTCCACTGATGTTACGGGACCAGCAATAGGAAACAAAGAAAGCCAGAAAGTGCGGACACGAACATAACAAAGCGCGCCTCGAAAAGAGAATTCGGCTACTCCATCGCACAGCGGAATGCGAGCTTAATGAGCCGAGGGAGAACCCGGCTGGGCACCTGAAAAGCCCTGTGGACGGAGTGAGGGGGAAACCCGAATGGGTGCCAGAAATGTGGCAGTCGGTGAGTGAGCAGCGCAAAAACAAAAGGCCTTAAAGTCAAAAGGCAGCAAAACGAAAGCACAACCAAGACAAGAATCTAAGAAACACTGCGTAATAAGTGACTGACAAATAATCTGGAAAAATATTCTGGGGGAGGAAAAAAAAGAGAAATCAGCAGACTAAAGACACTTGGAGCCGTACATAAGTCTGCTTAAAAAAAGCACGGGCTTCAAAATACAGCGTTCAGCAGCAGGGCGTACACAGTATAACATTTAAACTGCTAATCGCAAACCCATTTGTTATCTCATCGGCCATGAAATGACAAAAAGATCCGATCCTCGGTGGAAATACGAAAACGTGTGAAAGACTCGCGGAAAAAAAATGAGCGGAAAGTGTGAAGAAGAACAGCGGGCACTCGGAAGTGCAGGTGTACGCCGGGGGCCCGGCCTTCTGGACGCGTGCGCGGCTGAGATGCTGGTGCTCCCCGGAGGGTTACGCGTGGGGAGGCTTCACTTCTGCCGCCGCTGCCACTCCTCTCGTCTCGGTGACAGGAGCACAACTTCCTGATTATGTAATACTGACACCTGCTGGGAGCGCAGTGATTCCGGAGCGGTCCGGACGCACAGCAAACAGCAGCGACGATGGAGGGATACCTCCGCATCCAGCAGGCCGTGTGTTTGCGCGCAGGTTTGCACCCGCCGTATCCCCCGATCCCCCCGACACCCAGCACCCCGACAACTTACTGGACAGCAAGCAAAGCGATGCTGATCTGACCTGCTGCAGCGGGCAGCGAGAGCGGCTGGCGTGATTCGTGTCACCCGTCTACGGGTGCGTCCCTCCGAGCGTGGAGCAACTCTGGGGAAAAGAAGTGGTCGGAGGGCGGGGAGTTGTTCGATTTGCCAGCGGGGCCCCGTAAGGCGAGCAGATCTTCCTGTAAAATAATCACTCAATAAATAGATAGAAAATAAGTAAAAACGCCTCGTGTGGAACAGCACGCTTTAATGTAAAAGTGATGGGAGGCCCGCTTCTTGCCGTCTTCAATCGCTCCCCAGCTGCTCCGTAAATTGTGCGCGTTTCCAGAATGAGGTCAGAGCGATAAGCGTTGTGGGTCCTGCCATTGGGACGCTCATCACATGGCGCCAGAACGGTAATGCAGGACCCGTCAACCTCTGCCACCCCCCCCACGCAAACACCTCTTCCTCCTTAACAAACCAGTTAACCGCTACGGTACTTTACCACATGGCCCAAAAGCACATTTACCATAGTAAGCGTAGCTGCGCTCAGCCAAGTGCATCGCCGGCGCTGTACAACAATTTCGTTCAAAACAAACTCGGACTTTGTAACTAATGCATCCCCATCATTCTGAAAACACGCAACTAACACGTCTACTAAGCGTTTGCTCGCCACACACCTACTAATAAACACAGTTAAGAATGTTAAAGTATTTAATAATCACGTGCGATGGCATTAAACGGTAGAGAGCAGACCCCCCCCCCCCTGTCGCACCTTTGACTTAATGCATATGTAACAGTAGGCGTTTTGACTGTGAGGCCACAGAATATGGGCAGGGATAAAGCAAATTAAGGCCTAATAAGATTTATCAAATTTAGTGACAACTGAGCGAGGTATTATTGCGCGAGATTATTTAAAGCTGTTTCTGTAAACCACGCACTAGCTGTCCTCGGCTAAAGTTGATATAATGAAAAAGAACAGCCCACAGAGATTCTGGATAAAAAAAAAATACATTAAAAAAAAAAAACAAAAAAAAACACACAAACAAAACCAAATTTACTATGGTTTACATTTCAAGTCAACAGCGGTAATAACCCAGTCATGCTCCGTGCAAAACATAAAACTAAATTAACAGCACAAATTAATTCAACTTATATCACTATGACAGTTATGTAACTTCGGTTACACCGCAGCTTTTGCTATTTTGCAGGAAAAAAATTTTAAAAACTGTTTAGCCTACTATTAGTCTGTTTTTTTTTTTTTTTTTAAAAACTTAATACTGCAAATTCGAATAGAATTAACTGCCTCGTGTACAACAGTACAGAGAACACTTAGATTCTACTAAAGTTAAACCATATTCGCTTAAAAATATAACCTTTTCCCGTCTTTTTTATGTGTTCTGTTTGAGATCGAAATCCCCTCAGAGCACAGTGCCGTACGCATTTTACACATTTTCTTTCATCGCGGCAGACCCTCGACAGCCCGAGTTTGTAGGCTGCGTTGTCGAAACTTTATTTTTTAAAATCGCTTTTTATCATATTAATTACCCCATGCTTGAAGTTTACAGCTGAATTCCACAAACCTGGAAAATAATTGTACCCCAAGTAATACAAACATCTGGCTAACCAGAGCAGGTTTTTGTCATTTCTGCAAATATGGGGCAGTCTCTCGAAGTGAATTTGACCCATTTAATCTGCATCAAATCTACGCAGGTGGTGACAGTGTGCTTTGCCTATGGTCTGTTTTCAATAGCAGTTGAGGCCCTACGTACCTTGCATAAACAGGAGCACCTGATGATGTCCGGCATTCCAAACAAAGTCGGAAGTTTGGCTTTAAAACGGGATAGTAAGGAACAGGTGGATCGTCAGCCATTGTTTGCCGCACGTGTGTTTCGCGTTACCCGTGGACAAGGAAGAAAAGTGTGGACACGCAGTTCTGCGAGCCAGAAGCTTTACAATAGTTCGATGTCATAACCTGAGATAGGGCAGAGTCAGTAATGCAGTGACAAAAAAAAAACCCAGAAATATATAGATGCACGCAAATATACATATAATATTATACAATATAAATACAAAGCACTACACATATATAGACCTTTTAACCCATAAGGGGATCATTTTAGCTGTCCCGGTGAACACAGATTAGGAGTGAATTTCTGGCCTTGGAATTTTATTTGTACTGTTTGCACTACGTTTGATAAAGTAGTGTCTGCACAGAAAATTATCAGGAGGAAAATAACCCGAGCATCTGTCCCAGGGTTCTTCCTGGGATTTAGAGTAATGGATCGCACGGGCATCCCAAGCAGGTCTCAAAAAGTGGCTTCAGCATTCGAAGACCCCTGTGGAAAATGCTCCTTGTTTAAGCGATACGTTAGGATAAAACAATGAAGAAATATTCCTTGACATATTAGGAATTAACCCAAAAAAACTTTAATTTTAAACGAAACTTTCAGAAAAGAAAAAAAAAAAAACTTTAAACACAAGCTGGTTGCCACAGTAACTCACGCAAGCCATTAAAAATCTAGCCACCGATCGACCGTTTACGCCCGATGGTTAAAACGGCACCACGGAGCTCTGCCCGGAAACCTCTTCGGACTTCTCCCATTCGGGACCGTTGGCCACTGTCCTATAGCGATCGCATTAATCTGATAATAAAACTAAATTATTAATAAATGCATATTAATCAAAAGAAGTGGCAGCGCGATGTCACGCCATTCGGCTCGCATCTTTGCCACCCGCATCTGCCTGTTGACCGAGTCCTCCTACCACGGTCGTAATGGTCCGCCGTTTCCAGAAATCAAACAGATGGACAGGACGCTTCTTTCAAAGTAGCCCCAGTTTTTAATGCTGGAATCACTAAGAAACCAACAGTAACTGATTTATGCAAAGAAAACCTTCTACATTCTGTTTCATATACAAAACGAATGAATAAAACACACTGCAATAGGCATTGCAAATCCATCTTTTTTTGGCTGTCTGGCAAAGTCTAAACGTCATTAACTAGTAGAGGCTAAGTTAATCCTTTTATCTAGATCCCTGCTGTAGGGCACCCCAAATTCTCTGTGATTAAAAGGGGAAATGCAAACATTTTTAGAACCACGAGCACCAAAAAGATTAAGGCAAAACGTCTTGTTGCTATGGCACTGCACCGACCATCGCTTAGAGTATGTGACTCCTCGTCTCATTTATTTGTATAAATTCTATAAAATGTCATAGAAGAGAGACTAAAGACTAAATATAAATCCTACACAAAACGCACTTGGTTTTTCCAGTGGAGGTTTAGAATGGCATGGCGCATAACCGCGCTGCATTGTCACTGGAAATTTAGCTTGTCGTTCTGCCTAAATGTTTTTTTTTTTTTTCCCTCCCCCCGCCGTCTTGTTTTTCCTTCTTACAAAGGCGAGCCCATTGAAAATGTTCAGCCTTCTCAGTACTTTCACAGTGAAATAACAAACAAAAGACCCCCGTTTGATCCGTTTTTAGTGTAAAATCAGATTCGTCCCTCAGCGATGTTCCACCCGCCCCGGAAAAACCACGAGCGACAAAACCGTACGAAAAATATACAGCGCGTCCTATAGCAGAGCAGAGCCCGCGCTTATGTAAGGCACTGATAAGAGGTAAATTGCCAATATGATTTTAAAAAGAAGGGAAAATGTGTTTAAAAAAAGGGATAAATGGAATTTAAAAGGGTGGGATGCAGATTTGAGAGCGGATATTCGGACCAGTCGAGTCGAGCTCAAGGAGCCTGGTGTCCGTGCGAGTGGAATTCCGGCACTGGGGGAGGGGCGAGAAGCAAACCAGGATTCCCCCCCCCCCCCGCCCCTTTCCGAACAGGACAACCGGCTGGCTATTTCTCCTGTCAATAGTGCGAGCATCCATTTTCACCTGGCTGACACCTTTTACTGGTCAAGGGATGAATAAATCACACTTAGTGTACTCCCTGGATGGTTTGAATAAAAAAGGATATCAACATGAAGGAAGACTGCAGTGTTTGCCTGTCATCCTTGCCCCTGAGGTATGGTGAAAAATTACAGCCGATAAAATAACATTTTTCAAGGAGCGACAATGCACTTTTAATCTATCTTCCACGACGAATGGGTTCCGGGCCGTGTTTTATTTCGTCTGAACACAAACAATCTTTCAAATTAATAAGAGTTAAGCAAATGAGCTCCATTAATTACCTGCTAATGGAATAACGTCTGCAGCACCTTGCACGCTCGATATTATTATAAATATTATTATAAGGTGAATAGGAGAGGAAGGGGAAACACAGAGCTGTAATGATCTGGTGGTTTAATACGCGTTCTTTTCAAAATGCTTCACCGCAGACAGCAATTAATATGAGCTTTTTTGGCTGGGAAAACGTAACGGAACGCAAAAATCTGGCTTTACGTCAAACCGCGAGCGCACAGAAGCGTATTCGCGAACGTCCAAGGGCTTTGTGCGCGCGTGCGTTTTTTTAAAAAATTTTTTTCCCTTTAAGAAACGCGACGGAACGAGAATCGCGGCGGGACCGGTGCCGTTCCCAGTCGACGGTGGGTTGGAAATGTTCACAGGCGCTGCAGGAATTCGATGGGATGCGCATCATCCGTGCTAATGCTAAGAACCCCCTCCCCCACACGCTATTCGGCAAAGTCAAATTTTCAATCTTCCGGTTACAAAAGATGCATATTTCTTTTTTTTTTTTTAATTTCTCAATGACAAAGAGCAGGAATGACACGTGGTAAACTTCACACAAAAAGAGTAAAGTAAACAGGGAAATTAAATCCACGCGACTGAAAAATAAGGCCTTCCGCGCAGCAAGGATAAGCGCATCCAACAGCACATGAAGCC
Organism: Heterotis niloticus; assembly: GCA_018136845.1. Classification (NCBI taxonomy): domain Eukaryota; kingdom Metazoa; phylum Chordata; class Actinopteri; order Osteoglossiformes; family Osteoglossidae; genus Heterotis; species Heterotis niloticus. The sequence continues at coordinate 15,948,194 of CM030904.1, read as the reverse complement.
AAGGAAGTCCCGGCCTCTTCCCCCTGTTGTAATTGTCAGAACTAAATTCCCACTTAAACGGGCCGTGTGCCATATAAAGTATTTTGTTAGACTGTAATTGGTATCTAATGAAATCTCCGGCTTTACAATAATACTGCATTATGAATAATTTAATGTGAGGTCTCAAATAAAAACTGCTGCCTAGAGCAATTTTTTTTTTTTTTTTTTTTTTTTAACAAAAATTCAATTACAGTTACTTTTCCAAACGGAGACTTGTCATCCAGACAGATGTACCGATGAGTGCTAAAACATCATTATCATTTATGCATGTCACATTTGCGCTGTGATGCGGGGATGCTCGGTGGAAGGTTCCAGACGGCACGGACGCGCACAGAACGGGGAACGGAAATATTTATCTCAACGGTCCGCGGTCCGCCCTTATTCCTCTTTAAGCCCCTTTTTCGGACGTTTCAAAAGTCGGTCTTCCCTCACATACGTGCATGCAGGACAGGCTGAATAGGTAAGGACAAAAATTGGAACAGAATTCACCGCATTAGAAATCGATCTGAGGTGTCCTCTATTCCTTACGCCCATTGGGAAACTTATCCATATGTACTAAAAAATATATTTAAAAACTTTGCGCTCCAAGCATGCGACAAAGTAAAACTTGACACAAATCAGAGTTCTTCACAACAACATACTGAATGAAACCTACATTGTTTTAAGAAATGTACAGTATATTTTTAAAATCGTGGACAGGAGAAGGAAAAATAAAAATATCCTCTGGAATAAGAGAAGAATCGTCTCTGCAGGACGGATTTGGTTGGACATAGCCCTGGTTAACAGATGATAAATTAAAGAGCAGGCCTGGCATCATAAATTTGAGCTACATCCTCCCGCTGCCAGCAGTACAAAAGCAAGCGGGCCTCCCCGCGTACGTGCCAGCCCCTCGCTGACACGCTATCTCCGAGATTCTGTTAGATTACACCTAGAGGGTTCAAGTGAGAATCCATCATTGCTATTATTACTTGAAGCTATGGGCAGCATCTATCACGGCTAAGGTTACCATAACCTCAATATTAAAAGAGGAAAAGCCTTCTAATAAACAGCAGAATGGATGGCCCGGGCAGCTGAATTTCATCTTCCTTTCACTTTTAATAAGGCATTCAGAAGAATAAAGATTACAGCCCATATTTAGCATGCAAAACAAATCGGCTACTTCCTACTTTCCACCGTTCACTCTTGTAAGCCATTAGGAGCTGGAAGTCTTTCTTTGCCGCATCGACAGCCCTCTCACACTTCACCTTCAGCTGGTGTTAGCCGCACTGTCTTCTCGTCCACATCGACCGACTTAACCTACGCTGCCGCTATGATTGGACGGCCCGGCTGAATGTTTGTTTGTTTGTTTGTTATTTATTTATTTATTTATTTATTTATTTTTAAGGGGGGGGGGGGATGGCGGAACACTGGATCCTGCTGTACTAATGAACTCATTCTAGAATAATCCGCCGTTAGACAATGAGGTCCCAGCAAAAATGAAAGTGCATAAGGCTAAAAGGAGGTAAGCCTCTTTAGAGATTAATGGAACTGTTCCAGTAGGACCGAGAGGAACCCGGTGCACAGCAGGTCAATGTCACATTGTGCCTTAATGACCTAAGCGGCACGGAGAGCGGAGAAAGCGCTTGCGTCCAAAACGCACCTTTCGCCAAATAGCGATGATGGCACTTTTAATCCACTTACGATCCAATTTAGAATTCTAAATTGAGTATTTTTATCCCTCGGCTGCAACTCTTGATATTTTTCGGCGGGAAGCAAAAGGTCCCTGTAAATATCTTCGATATCTGCATACATATGAATATTCATTCTGGGATTATTTGATGCACTAAATAAGTAATCGCTTATTAAATAAATAATGGCGTCAATAAAATTTTAAAGGAAGGATCTGGGGAAAGGCGACGGAGACACGGGACGGTTCTGGAGAGAGACAAAATTGTCATAAATCACTCCACCCCGCTCAATTCCTTATGGCGGATATGCAAAAGAGTCGAGCTAGTTAAAACGGAGCGATCAATTAGACGCGGTTCCACCGCACCTTGCGAGGGAGCGTCTGGGGGCGGAGCCAAAGCGGATCTGCCCGGCGGGCGAGCAGCTAGGGGAGCAGAAACACGACCTCGCTTGACGGGAAAGGCTCGCTCTTCACACCGCTTCCGCATTCCCTCTCAAAAGCTGGTCGGGAATGCGGTGACTTTGCTCGCTCCGAAGGTAATTTCCAAAGTTGCAAAGGGTGGGTTTGAGACAAACGCTCCCTCCCGCCCCGCTCGTACGACGGATACCGCATTCGCCACATTGCTTGTCGCTCTGGACAAAAACACTGGCAATGCCACAAAGCGGTGATAAGAAAAGTAAATAAAAGTAAAAAGTAACAGCGGTGGTGTTTTTAAAAAAATTTTTTTTTTTTTTTTTTGGGGGGGGGGGGTGCTGATTCTTCAACTATTGTCTCTTCTAGGCCTAAATGATTTGACCCTGCTGTTTCGCACAATGGCTCTCCCCCAACTGTTCGCCACGCTTTACGCCCTTTCATCTCCAGAGCCCCGCTAAGCGTAACACGTTTTTAAAAGCCCGGCCTCGTGTATGCCGTCCCGCGACCTGCCCGCCACCGGCCTCACTCCTTCTACGGGCCGTGGCTAATGCGTCTTCTCGTGCGGCACTGGCGGTGAAATCCCGCTCCGCGGAACCCGGCATTCAAAGGCGCGTCCGGCTCGGCTCTTCTCGGGGAAGAGCAGAAGTCTTTATGTTGCCGGAGCCCGGGCTGCGGCTTGCTGTGCTGGGAGACCGGTCTTTTGTGATGTTCCCGATTAGCCTTTTATGTTCTCCTGTAAAATTAAAGATGAAATTCTACAGACGCCATTGTGCTCCTATCTCCAGGACACTCAAAGATGTGTACCATTTATACTGCTGAAATGATTCCCGGCAGGCCGCGGCAGATAGGCCGCTCTTTTGGGAAATAAACTGTACGAACACAATAAGAACAATCTTGTCCTTCAGTGTGCTGTTCCCTCAGCTGAACTTTCACCAGCGTGCCGAGTTGCACTCCTTTTTTGTTTCTTTCTCAAGGTCTACCCTTTTTGACAGGGCTTTCTCTTTCCATCTCACACACGGAGCCCTAAATCCTAAGCAGGACCTTGATGGTAATGAGATGAGAGCATCAGATTATTAGCGTTTTCTCAACCCTGTGGGTATTTAACATTCGCTCTCCAAGTGTTTGGGGGAATGCTAACTGAGCTGGTTATTGCCTCCTTAGATGTGATAATTATGGGTTTATTTGTAAGCTGTCACTTTTCTTAATGCTCAAAGATGTCAAAATAAGTTAAAAGAAGGACAGCTTGGGGCCCGTTTCATACCAGTGGCTCAACACGGAGACAGGCATGTCAATGAGCGCGCTTGCCAAAACAGGTTTCTTACAGGAGCAATGCTCCACGCATCGTAGGGGAATCCCAAAAAATGGAAGTTAAACACGGCGAGCCGAAATTTGCGCCCCGAGCACGCGCGTCGCTGGGCCAGATTTGGCACCCCGCTACTAAGACCAATGGAAATGTGTGCTCAATGAAAGTCAGTCTGTGCCAATCCAATGTGATTTCCTATGAAGGAAGGCACTCGATAAACCACAATGCGGCCATTGCGCTGCCGTGTTCATGAAATAAGCATACCGATCTTGATTCAGCGCACTTTGAACGATCTGAGCCGTGCAGCGTGTTGGAAAGCTATTCGGTGGCTTTCTAACGTGAAGCAACTATTACGCAGCTGCCGCCATGTGCTGCTAAATGGCTGGACTCCTGGTGTACCGCGATCTCCTTGCATCAAGTGGGCATCACATGAAGCAAAGGGATAAAGAAGTTGTCTGAATAGAAAATGCTAAGGCTTTAACGTGAGATTTTCAAGTTGGGGGCCGCTGCTTGACATTTGAATTGTGCAAAAGAGCTGAGGGCAGCGAGCTGCCGAGACGTGCGAATGAGAGAGTTCACACCTGCTGCAGGAGAAAACAGGGGACACGTCTCCCCGGGGGGGCGGGCCGCGCACGGGCAGCCTGGCACGGACAAGCCAGAGCCCACCGAAGGGAGCGCCGTCTCGCAGCGCACAGCTGCTCGCGCCACTTGGCGGCTTGGCGCTTTGACCTTCACCTGCCACCTTTCCTGCTCTAGCTTGTTCGCCGCTTTTTACTGGAAAACACGGAGACAAATTTGCAGGATCTCCTCCTCCTCCGAGTCGGTCGGTACAACCATTGCTCTCTGCGGGTCGCCAAAGGTGCGAGGGGAGAACTCCGAGCTCTCGAATCGCCAGTCAAAACACATAGGTCAAGCAAAGGGGAGTAAGACCTACTGTAGTTCCTTTGCGCATTTCATGACTTTGGAAACAAACTGCATTTAAAATAATATTTCCTTTCCACCTGTTTCCAGTTCCAGGACTTATCAATACATTACTGGATCGATCTGTCGGGTTCGTCACCATTAATAATCATTCCTGCACTTCATTACATGTAGTTTCGCCTCTTTTCTTGTCCTTTTTTAAAAATTCCAAGGAAAAGTGGAGTGAATGAAAAGCAAATTAACAGCTTACCTTCGAGACAGAATTCAGGCACATCAGACGGCGGCAGCAGCAGCAGCAGCAGCAGCAGTGGAGAGAGAGAGAGCGAGAGAAAGAGAGAGCATTAACACAGCAGGCAGGGCTCTTGTTTCTGTCTATGCGTGAACTTTTCTGTCTGGGGTCACTTACAAATAAGGTACAAAATAAGCGTAATAATACTTGATATACCTACAGCACCCTTTAATGTGAGTGGTGCACATGATTTCTACTGGCAGAAGGTCGCTGTCATTTTACAGCACTCCAACTAGTCTCCAGCTGGGACCGAGTAAACAAAGCGCAAGGTTACAACCACAATGCGTTTTTACCCTATTACAGCATTTTCTCTCCGTACTGCAGCATATTCATATGCCGTCTGCAAAACCACTTTCGGTCTGCTTGGCCCAAAAGTGCTGCCCTCCTCTGGCAAGCGCTGGAAAAGCAGCCACGTCCACCTGCCGAGGCTGCCGGTTGACAATCGTTGGGGCAGCGGGGCCTCCGCTGCAGTCAGCCGTCCGGCAGGCGTGGCACGACGGGACGACTTCCTCCGGCGCCTCGACGAATCCGCGTCAAATCCAACCCCTTCCCCTTTAAGAGTGATTTTCCTCGACGTCGCGGCATTGCGTGACCCCGGTGAAAACCAGCAACCCCGACAACAGAAACCGGCACGCAAAAGTCAGCCGAGTTGTAACGAAAGATGCGCAACAACGGATTATACGCGCATTGCATTTTCTGGAGTAACAAAACCTTTCTTTCTCATAAATTTTCCCACAGTGAGGTAGAGAAATGCCTGACGGCCCTCGGCGGTGTGTTTTTCTTAAACAGCTGTCCAAATACGGTAAGTCCTTAAAGTCCAATCACAGCTCAGCGATAAAAAAAAATGAAAGATCTCCCAGCATTTTCTCGTGCGCTGCAAAAGTACTTCACCAGTTACGACCGGTTAGTACATCCATACATTGCGCAAAAACCATATCTTGACCAACTACAAATGTGTTTTCTGTGATGCCACGTTCCCGCTTGGGGCGCCCGCTTCATGTCACCGCTAACAGACTCATCCACGAGGACACAGCTGAGGGACAGCACCGCTTGGGGAATAAACACGGGAGACAACCACATCCCCGCCGCACGATTTGCAGGACAGCAGCGGCACTCTGTAGCGCCGTAGCATCGGATCCAGGCGGCGGACAGCCCGGGTTTTGCAGCGACCAACATCAGCACCGAGACAGGGGCCCTAACTGGATCAATTAAGGGAAAAATTAGTTTGATCAAGAGCTTAGATGCTCAGCTGGGGGGCAAATGTGCACAAAGCTGGCCGCCCAGAACCACAGCCAGACGCTCAGAAAAAGTGGGGATAAAGGAGGAAGCTTGGCTTCTGCTGCCTTACGTTACCTTGCGGTCCCCCGTTTCTTGTAAGACCTTAGAAATAAAAACCTTCGCCTCATTTTTTTTTTTTTCTTCCCCTTCTTCTTCTTCCTGTTCACCAACATGATTATGCAAGAGGTGCTGGCTCTGTGCCATGTTTCCGTGTCTGGAAGGAGCCCGGAAGGCATCCAGGAGAGTGACAAACGTGGTTAAATCGTAAGAGCTCGCCGGATCATTAAATATGACACTGTAGTAGATTTTACAGCGCAGAATTTAGACAGAAGCTAATTTTAATTCTCCACTGGTTTGTGTAATACTAGAGTATATAAAATGAATAGAGACAATAGGGGTGTGTGCCATTCACGGGCCACTCCGGCGCTGACACGGCGTTACGGTAACAAACGCCAGGGGAGATGCCGAGGAGGTGCGAGGCCGCACGAGAGGGTCCGCGTGTCCCACGGCTGCCTCGCTCAGTGGGACTCGCCGCCTTCCCATCGCAGCCCAGGGCCAAGGCGCGTGCGTGGGGGGGGATTTGCATGTCCTCCGCATGTTTGCTGCGTGGAGCTGCTCTCTCCTCCCAAACGCATGCGATCAGCCTGACTGGCGGCGCTAAACTGCTCCAGCGTGCTGGTTGTGACCAGCTGTCTTGTGTGGGTGGACTGAGTGGAACCACCGTGGCTTCGGGGCAGGACAGGCCCACGGTACCATTGAAAGGGACAAAGCTGAGAATGTGACTAAATGCGGAAGCGTTTCGGTAAAAAGGGCCCACACCGCAATAATATCTCCCTGCTGGCTATCGTCATAGTGCACCTGCTTGTTTTATTGACAAGGATACCATGAATTCACTCAGGTATCAACTTTAGAGTCTGCTAAGAAAAACAAGTAAAATGTCACTACCAAAATACTGGAAAACACAATACACAGGCCTAAATAAAAATGTATGGAAAAGTAGCAATAAATGTTTAATGTTCAGGTTTAAATGTTACACTCGTAACTGTTTTTACGGTCTGGATCACGGTATCCGAACGGCTAACAACCAAATATCCGAGCGTACGCGACCGCGGAGTTGCCGCCCTCATCGAGTTGTCTGGGTGTTCGCTGTAAACCGCAACGGTCTGCTTTCCGGTTTATTTTGTTCTTTTAATAACTTATTTTGTCGGGCATAACTGTGCACTTTGTCGTTTTGCGCCGTGTTTAACCGCCGTGCCTGACTCTCGGCGTGGCGACCAGTAAAGTTCCTGTTTATTTATCCATCTATCTCTACGCACAGATAAAGTTATACATTTGCAGCCTATGTAGGTCATTTTGGACAAAATCTCCCAAAGCAAATAATAACATGAAAAAATAATGGTAAAGTATGCATTTATTCGGCGCGCGCAGAGAGAACCGTGCATTTTCTACATCCACCTTTTTCTGTATTTCAGCTGATGATGTTGAAAAGCACAACCGGCTACAGACAGAGCCTGTTCTTCCATTGTCTGCCTCCTGCGTTCCGCACTTTTGCTTACAGAAGGCATTTTCCCCCGACATTGTGCGATACAGAGGAATAACTTCTGTTTCACAGCATTCGATAACGGCTGGAGCGGCCCTTCAGTCTGGCATGTTGAATGTAAACAGAAATGCATTAACAGGTAAAACTAAATATAAATACGAATTCGACTTAGTCAGAGCGGTGAATGAAAAGGCGGCTCGCTCCAGCCCCCCCCGTCCTGCATACATTAGCGGGCTGAGTGAATTCTGCCTGTCAGGAGGAGAGGCTCCTCTGTGAGCAGGCCTCCGAGTAGTGCCGGGCTGCTTTCATACGGCGCGGCGGAGGTGCCTCGGCGCGCCGTCTCCCGTACAGATAGCATCTGATCAGTCGCAGGATGATAGCGCCGAGCAGATTACCATCATCGCTCGTCTATTTGCCAGATCAAAATAAAAAAAGCAGCTCTGGAGGCTCTACCTTGTTAGCAGTTTTGACTGAGCCCACGTTTCTGCAGCTAAAAATACATCTGCCCGTCGAGCAGAAGGCCCGGCTCCTCTTCTGGCTGAGAGGAGAGAAAAATCCTAATCCCCTGAAAAGAATAGCAACCCCCACCCCCCCTCTGAGCCAGCTTCTGAGATGGAGCAGCTCTTGTGTCTTACGGCGTGGACCGGAAGCACGGTGCAGAAAGCCGTGCCAGGCAGAGCAGAGCCTGCACCGAGAGCGAGGGGTGCTGGATGAAGGAGGACCGAGAGGCCGGCGGATTTGGCGAGGGAGCTTCTCGGTCCAGGTACGAGGGGACAACAAACATAGCTGTTTGCCCTGGCCCTCCTGGCCAGAACACGTTCTGAAGACGGCGATCGCCTTACGCTGCCCTATCGAGGGGTTCGGACGGACACGGGTCTCGCGGGAGCTCAAACCGCAAGAAGGACACGGCAGCAACGCAGGGCGGCAACACCTACGCGACCGGGTTTAATACCGCATCTGAGACAAATTCTACTTCTTCGTAAGAGGGCAGCAGGAGGCACGGTAGTTGCAGCTGCCTCCATCATTGCACCAAAAAAAAAAACCCCATGTTCAAATCCTGCCGCTTACCGCAGTACCTTTGAGCACCCTAGGTTGCCATAGTAAAAGATACCCAGCTCTGTAAATGGGTGACTCATTGTAAGTAGCTTAACATTCGAATTTATTATGGAGAAAAAGCTAAACGCACAAAAGTAAGCTTAATATAAATGCCACGAGGCAACACCGTGTTCGGGGTGATCGGCTGCAACTACAGGTAAGAGAACGACTTGGCCTGTGCATCCTGGACTGATGGTGAGGATCTCCCCGCCCCCAGTTGAGCCTCTGCTGTCACTGCACACAAAAGCCCTTATTACTGTATCTTGAACTGCACTTGAATTTCTCTTTGAAGTGCTTTGAGGTACTTCATTGCATAAAACAAGCGTTGTTAATCCACTTGTTCATTAATAGCACTCATGGGCTCACGTCAGAAGCACTCTTTTCTCCTTGAAAGGCTTAAATCCATCGGAGAAGATGGTAGAGATATCAAAACGGCATCAGGGTTTTTGCCGCAATGGTCATATCGCTGACTCGGAAATATTATTCACCTCCGCGCCCGACTGCACGGATATTTTTCTGAAGATTTCGGCCACCCCGGGGCCCGCGGATTCCGGGATAGGCTCCGGACGGCAGTGACCCCGACCAGGGTCGAGCGGATAATGACGATGGACGGACGCACGGATGGACAAACCGCATCTGTATACTTAACCGGCGGAAATAACCGATCCTTTGGCTGCCGTGTTTGTTTTCGTGACGCGTGGGTCGAAGAAAATTATTCAAAGAAACTTATCTGGTTAAAAGTGCAACGTTTAAAACCATCCGCGGTGGTAGAAGGGAAAAGCAGTATATATAAAGAATGAATACTGTACTCTACAGTCGCATAGTTACTGCACACATTTTCCTTTTTGTACCAAATAAATTTATGCTCCAGGATATAGAAATTCTTTCAGGTTCTGAAAGGGCTTAAATAAAACCGAGGACTATTGACGGAGAGGGAAAATAAACGGAAATAATTCCTCTTGGTTGTCATTCCACCCGTACTATTTCTGATGAAATTGATGCTAATATTTTCAGCAAACAGGAAATTACCCCGAGGAAAGAGCCCGCCTTTCCTTCTAGCCCTCCAGTCCTTAGCAGGGAAAGCGATAGAAGCCTCGCTAAGTTTCCCTGCTGTGCCAACAAGTCTCCTTTTCAGTTCAATTAATGAGCCATAAATAACCCAATGAAGGTGTCAACAAAGAGCGCAATTTATCATCGCTTTCACAAGCGCTTCATGTGAGGGGAATGCTCATTCGCAGCCCGCCGCTCGCAGGAACGGGGAAAGGAGGGGAAAAAAAAACAGAAAGGAGGAAAAAAATGTATTCCTGGTCGACCGCTCCAACCTAAAATTTATCTTGAGCAGGAAGCCTCACAGGTGCGGCGCTTTGACAAATAAGCCGGGAACTGCAGGCCCGCTCCTTTGTTAGAGGAGCAGAGACAGAGTGGCAATAAATTTGGTTAAGAGCGAGGGACAACATACTCATTCGGCTCCCCAGGGCCCCATGGAGGTTCGTGTTAAAGAAACAGCAGCTTTGTGCCTGTACGGCACGTTGCCGGGGCGGCCCGTCCCAAAAAATATGTTCGAAAACAAACGGCGGCCTACCAAGAAACAACTGGGTTATCCCATGAAACCGGCTTAAATGACTCCATCAAAGCGCCCCATGAACGGCGCTTAAAACCAACGACTAGCGGTAAGTAAGCCGAGTGTTTAATAAAAATATTCAACTGCCTTAAAAGGAGTGATTTCCTTTAGTGAGCAGGGACTACAGATGCGGTGTGTAAAACTGAATGGGGGGAGAATTTGCCAGAGCGGTGTGTGACAGCTCGAGCCTGAATCAGACGTTAAAAGTGATGATGCGAGTACAAACGCTGCTGCGACACGTCATCTTAAGCCCTCAAATCAAAATCAGAAGCTGGAAAGCCAGGATAAACAGCACAGTGTGAACCGGCAGAGTGAAATCATTTACCAAGTCAAAAAAAAAGGATGCGACAGCAGAAATAATGATAACACAGCCATCTTCCGCTTTGAAACTAAGACGGAAATCAAGCGGTGATCCATCGCGCTAAAGACATGAAGAGATAACCCAGTTGTCTCTGCGGAAGACTTTTATTTTCAGATAATCGAGCCACGGGCTCACCGGACAGCTTCCTTCAAAATGCGGGCCGACTGAAAATTACACTCGACGAAAGATCTCACGCAGCTTTGCCATCGCTGAGGTTACACCGAGTCCCACACGAGGCACCCTTACCCAGTACCCCGCCGTTCCCAGTTGATGGTACATAAGATGACCCACAGCGACCTCAGGACAAGGTTAAAAACCAACTGTGAGCGGGTTAACTGTTGTACGACACTACTGTCGTAAATGTTGTCTGAGCAGCGAACGCTCTGTGCCCGGCGGGCTGCTGCTTGGCTCGCGTCTTCTGCAAACAGCCTGGGCAGACAAGTAGCAGCGGGCAGCTCCCATGCATGGCAGAAGAGCATCACACTTGTCTATTAGGGTGAATGACACTTTCCAGAAGTATCCTTGACAAGCAGGAGGTACAGCAGATTGATTCCACAGAACTACCTCTCAAGATGGGCTTCCGGCAAAAACCACGAAGAGCACAGAGCAGAGATGTGTGCTGCAAGTTTGTGGGCATTTTTTTGTTTTCGAAAGGGGGGGTGCTGATTAATCCTGCTGCCGATTCTCTGCCGTCCGCCTATGCCCCCCCACCCCACACACACACACACACACACACACACACACCTGGCAAGCTCAGAAACCAAAGGCCAGCGGGTTAGAAAAGTGCCGAACCCATTCTCAAACGGGGATGGCCAATTCGGCAGACAGCGATGATGCCTGTGTCTGTTTCCGTCGGGACGAAGCTCCGTGCAGCTGTGCGTCCGGACAGCCACTCGATCACAGAAGATCTGCTGGAGCTGCGATGCATTTCATTTCTCGGTCCGGGTACAGCTGGCCGCGGAGACAGACACAGCTCTGAGTAAGGCTGAGGATGGACGCACGGAGGAGTGACGGAAATGAGAGGAATTAAAAAGCATGGCTTCACAATAGTGCACCAACACCCACTTTCCACTTCTTTTATGCTTGTTTCTTTATTCTTATTATTTTACCACTGTACTCCATTACTTTTACCTTTTGTTGTAAAAAGTCTCAAGATGGTATTAAGTTGTACATCCAACAGAACAAAAAGGCCTCTACCTTACTGGCCGAGACGAAGAAAATTCTATAGCAGGTTCAGATATTGCAAAAAAATATCCTGAATAAGAGATAAAGAGGGAAGGTTTTTAGCATTGGCAGATGGAAAAAAGTAATTTAATCCAGCAACTTACTTTGTTTCTCGTTCATATTTTTCTGGCTGTGAGACAACCTAATAATAACCCGAATAATAGGTTCCCCTCTTGTTGTTTTACGGACTGAATGTATTTGTATTTTACCCAGTGACGGTCTGAGGTGTCCCAAAGCCATTCGGTAAAGCCCTCGATCAAGTGGGTCTACGAGATGCTGCTCCCCAAAATGGTAAATCTGAACAATTTCACATACGCTGGCCATCAAAGACATAAAAGTAGAACATATTGGGTGCAGAATAATTGGTGCGTCAAAAAAAATCTGAAGAGATGGCACAAAGAATTTGGATTCACGGAGCACCGCGCAGGAGATGGCCAGCGCAAAGAAATGAGCCACGTGAGCCCCGTAACTGTTCTGGAGACCGCAGAGCCGTTGTCCTCGAGCGATGATACCAAGCGATGATACTTCTGTATAATTTCAAGAGGCACAGGACAAAACACACACATTTTTTCTGTAAATGTCTGTAACAAGGCTGTGTGACTGACACAATGTGAAAATGACATCTCCCCGAACGACGGTGACATTTTCTCTTATCGAGTAAGAGGCAGCGGTGCGCAGGACTGGGCTTGTCACTCAGCAGCAGACGGGCCCTGCGCCTTATCGGAGGCGCTGTGTGCATCTCTGCGGCTAGGACTGGCCCGGACCGCAGCCACCCCCCCCCACATCACACACATGCGCGGCACCCCCGATCCCCCACGTGGCCCTCACCCACCTCACGACAGCCCCGCCAGCTTGTCGCAATCTTTGGAAGTCGACGCAGAGGAGAAAATTAAAAATTTAAACGCCATAATGATGGCCTTCATTAAATGGTGATTTAAAATGAAAATCCAGCATACATAAATAAGGAAATAACATGGATGCTGGGACCAGGACGTCTGGGGGCCTGCGGAGCCAAGACCGGCCGGCTGCTTAGACCTTGTCAGGGGAGTGACACATTGGCAGATGTTAACGGGTTATTCCAGTCTCCATATAATAGCGCTCGCCTAACTGGCACAGCTGAACTCTGCTCCAAGGAGACAAGGAAAAAGGGCAGAAGGAAGCCTGAATATCTGCCCACCGCATTCTTGGCTAACAGAAAAGCGTCCGGTACAAAAAGGCGCAACCTATTTTAAAAGTGGACTGTGCTGCTTCCAGAAATCCGCACGCGGGTTTGGACCCTAGAGCCCCGACGCTCTGGACGAAGCTGGTGGTCGTGTTCGCTCGGAGCGGCTGCCCGTGCCCTTCCACACACCTCCATTTGATAATGAGGTCCACCTGGCCTACTGTTTTCAAGAAGGATGCAGACATATCGTAGTTTCTTGTCCCAACTCTCTGCGAAAGCAGAGTCCTTGTTTTCTGTCACGTCTGAGATAAGGGGAGGATGAACGGCCCGTGTGGTGTGCGCTAGGACCCAGGGCCTCTCGGTCCTCTCCCGCCACACCCTTGTCTGAGATGCACCGGGGTCCGTTTCACCGGAGCCCAGCTGTCGCCAGTGAGCTCATCGCGAGCGCCGTAAAGCGTGAGCTGCACAAAGTTCACCAAGTCGTGAGGGAGACGCCGACACTTCATCATGTGCCTGCGTCTCAGAGACAGCAGCCGCTACATCAACTCGACTAGGACGCGTACCCGTGGTGAGCAGCGGCCGGCCAGCCTGTACCCACCTGTGTGCAGCCGCCTCCAGTCCCTGCTGGGAGAAGATGAATGTGTTTCCTCCGCATTTTAATTTTCCCTGCTTTAACTTCATTGTGCTAATTTTTTTTTAAAACTAGGCACAGCCTTTTAAAGCTTTTTTCCACCCTTGTGATCACTAATACCAGTGAAGGAAGTAAACTTCATCTCATCGCCAGCATAATAGCGCTTAAATTCAAAGGTATCCCATCCTTAGTCATGTTATCACACATAAACATGCCTACTTCCTGTACAATGTCTTTGTGACGCTCCAACAGTTGGAAAGTGCCATTGAGTCATCCCTGACTCCAAGGTGACCACTGGCATGCTTTTCAAGGCAAGGAGGAACAGAAGTGGTTTGCCATCGCCTTCTTCCGGCATATTTTTTTTCCTCTTAGGGGGGTGCAAACACGGAGGAGAGAATGCAAACTCCACACGCACCCCTGAGCTGGACTTGAACCCCACATCAGGCAAGCAGCCCAGGAGCTGCGAGGCACCAGCTTACCCCACCGCATCCCCACTCCCACACACACACAAAACGCCACCCTGAGAAAAGTCGAGACCTTTTTTTCACATGTGGCAAAAATCTCGTTCCTGACTTCTACTGACATCTCTTTCGTAGGCCAGCTACCCATCGTATGAACACTGCCACAGAATGAAGGAGCGAGTTATACTGCGAAAGATGTCCGGAGGGGCTGCAGGTCCCACGGTATGATAATCACTCTTAGTTACTCTGCCTTTCCTTCCTCCAGGAAAAGTCCATCCTTCTACCCAGAAGGTCTGTTAGTGCCATTATCTGAGCTCAGAATGAAAAGACATCTCGGCTTTTGCAACTGGCTACATTTCCGGCCATTAGCAACCGCTCTTTCAACAGAGCTTGTTCTTGCAAAATATGGAAATGGGTTGCTGCCTCCTTTCCATGCACAGCGCTGCTGACTCCGCCGACCGCTCCGCAGCAACAACGGTGAGCAACACGCTGTCTAATGGCTGGCATCTTCCACAGCAACATGTAAGCGTTGTCACACTGAAGGGGACGCGGGCTGGCACGGTGCTTCTACGCGTTCGCTGAATTATACCGCGCCGAACATTATTTGACAGTCCGCGGTGCAAATTCTAACCGTGACCTTAAGTAAGTGTCACCGCGCACCAAACGTACGTACATCTCTCGCACAACACACCGAAGAGTGATCCTTCTGGATGTCTGGGAAGCTGCTCAACGGAAAGACTAGAGGCGGAGGAGCGCGGCCTGTCGCCGGGCTCGGAAAACACACCTTTCCCGGTCATACTGAGTCACGATGGCCGCCGACCACAGCGGTGCTGCAGCTGTCCTTTCTAATCACATGCAAAAGGCCGAGTTGGAAAAGCCTTACGTAACCGTATCGCTATTATAACTCCCGCCGTGATTCATCCCCAGCATTAAGGCAGGCAACATTTTATGAATAAATGCTTGGAATCAGGTAGCATCGTATTCGCAGAAAAACGGAATTCCGAAATCGTGTCTGCTTTTTTCTACGCTAAGGTGGCAATTTGTTAAATATTTTTTGAAATGTGACGCCACTCGAGGACCTAAATGAAGTATAGCGTAAAATCTGTTTGCCTTGCCGCGTTTCTGGGCTTTTCCCAACTGCGACGCCGACGGCAGCCGCTGACTCGCAGCTATGCTGGGAAGTGATGGATGACTTAACAAGATATAAATTACGTAACAGCAGGTAAACCCAAAACACTCATTAGTTTCTGATGCTTTTTATTCCTCCCTGAGAGCGGCTAATTGATGCCTGCCTCTTCCGCCTTTCTTCTCTCAGAAGGAAGTAATCCGCACTTCGGCGTCAAGACTCTGCCACACGGAGAGGCGTTCGCAGGCACGCGGCGCACACACCGACACCGTGGAGGCAAGCAGCCGTGACTGAGCTAAGCAAATGAGCAATGCGGATACGCAGGCCTTGAAACGTACCACATAGCGGGCGCTCCAGAGTCCGTCTTCACTTTTTTCCCCCAGTATATAAATTATACAAAATGACAGAATGTCCTTATGTCGCATGCCTCGTGTCGTGGACGTGACGTTGGGCGAGAAACAGTTGAAGAAGCAAAAGGAAAACCGTTCATGGCGGGGACGCCCGTGGTTAAATGGCAGTAAATTAAAGAGGGGGGTGTGAGCAAACCGGATTAAAATAGTGAAATAACAACTGAATAACTCAAAGGACAATTCGGCTACTCGCCGTCTTCTCGAGTTCTTGTAGGAGAACATCCTCAGTGCGGGGAAGGCAGACAGATATTAGATCCCATGCCGGACGTAATTACATCACTATGGAGACTGTTACGGAGATTTATGTGTGTTAGGTGGGTGGATGTGTGCTGCTACGCTCGACCCCTGCCACTCCGAGTATTTAATATATCTCCGCTAACATTGATGAATGATTATTTTAGGAAAGTGTTTTGGGCAAAGTCTACCTATAAAATCTCATAAAAGCGTTTGTGTTGCGGTGTGGTGGAGTGAGGGGAGTAGAAGGAGGAGCGGAGTGAAGCGCGGCAGACGGCTGTCCGCTCAGCACCGGTGCCACCTAAATCTGGACGCTCTGAGATGAGCGCGGAGATGCGGGCCGCGAAACAACGACCCAGACGGCTTCTCGCATCCCCGATCGGCCGTCCTGCGTGGCCACGGTGCCAACATTTAGCATTCACTCCGTACTCAGGTGCAATGAAGTTTGGCTGAAACTGTCACCTCTCTCAGCAGCTGCGGCACGGAGTTTAAAAAAAAAACACACACAAATTATTGTTTGTCGCATGAAAACAGATGTCTGTACTGCTGATGCAATTTCGTTTGACATTTCCTCTATTTCAGTGGTACATTTTATTTTACATTTTGAGATGGCACTATCATTGCTGTCCTTGGACAAAGTTAAAATGAAGCGGCAGCTCCGGTGCAAACAGTGTCTGGAAACAAGCGTTTGAGACAAAAACAACAACGACAACAGCAACAAAAACAAAAACAAAACAAAAAAAAAAAAAAAAAAAAAATCTGGGTTTTTAAATAGAGATTTTTTTATTTCTCCAGTATCCGGAAAACCTCCAGCATTTTATAAACGTTCCACGTTTGTGACTAAAAACCAAGAACTGCAGATCTTCATGAGGATTTCCTTTACTGCCCAGAAACAGACAAAGAGCCCTACATGCAAATACCACAGGGGTCAAAGGCGTTGCAGGAAGCTGAACCCCAAGCAACATGACGTCCGTATGAACCGAAAGTATCAAGAAACACTGCTGCCAAATCACGGCACGAGTGGGGAGCAGTGATATCAAACTGCCCAAATAGTTCCAGCTGCAAGAATGAAGGTGGTGGCAAGGGGTGTCTGATAAGCTGAAGGTTTCTTTGGGGTTTGACTGAGTAGCGGTCCATAAACAGAGCTTTCTTCAGCCCAGACTGACAGCGCTGGCTGGTTTACATTTTAATATTGTGTCTGCTCCTGGAGCCATGTTACACAGGAGGTATGAGGTACACAACAGGAGAACAAACAAACACGAGAAAGGACAACATTGCTTCCTGACCTTCGGATGTTAAGTGAACTGAGGGATTGCGGCAGCGGTGGCAGTGAGGGGAGATGGGGTGTGTGTGTGTGTGTGTGTGTGTGTGTGTGTTTGTGTGTGTGTGTGTGTGTGTGTGTGTGTGTGTATGTGTGTATGTGTGTATGTGTGGTGTGGAGGGGGGGGTCCAGACAGCAGAGATTGCCAGCGCCCATTCATCTGCGAAGGAAGAAGACGCTCTTTGCTGCCAGAAGCGCTTCACTGATCTCTGACATGGAGGCAGAAGTGTCCAACAGCCAACAGGAGGCCGGAGCAACAGGAGAACTCCTTCACGGCACAGAGGAGGCCACAGTGGAAATGCCCGCTTCCTCACTCTCCTTAATGTGTCTCGAGTTATTTCCCTGCAAATCTAAAACAGTCCTGAGTTAGACAAAATGCGAAACAGTGGATGTATAAATCTGAAGTGATGCTGTAAAAATGGATAAAGGGTCAAAGCGACTGCTATGTAATGGAATAAAAAAGTCTAAAATCACCTTTTTGGACGGTACATGATGCTTTCTCTACCAGCCAACACTGGGCCTTGTTACCGGAACGATGCTGCACCGTTAGATTACGTGCAGGCATCTCACGCGGCTGTCTGTGCTGCAGAAATGACCGTTGCCCGTGTGCCCCGAAGCTTCTTAACCAACAGGGTGGTGACTGACAAAAAATCAAGTTTGTGTACCAGGACACTTCCTTAGGATGCCGTTTCCGAAATGGCAATTTATGCAAGCCGACATGCGGCAATATTTCCTTAAGCCACGGTTTAAATGAGATAAGATGACTTGCTGTTTTATGACAGCACCGTCAGTGCTGGCTGCCCCCCCCCCCATTTTTGTGGTGGGCCACATTCGGTTTTCTGCAATGAAGTCATCAGCCGCATTTCTCAAAATGGAATCAGACAACAAAAACAACGGCAAGGAGCCTTTCATATCCTTCTGAGTACAAGCTTGGCCGTTTTCCTTAAGGAATCTCCTCAATGGCCCGCGATGCAGATAGAGAGATAACAGACTCAACTCCGCGTGGCCTTTGGATGCGACCCCCATTTGTTTTTACCGTCTTCATTCGGTCTCATATAAATTAAATCAAGTCCTTCCTGCCAAAACCCTGCGCCGATCCCCATTCGCTAAATGCCTGACATCCTCCCTCACCCGGATTTGTCACTCTTGTTTAATGAGGGGTAAAAACATCACGAAGTCTGAAGTGAAGCTAATGTGAGCGACATGAGCCACAGAAAACCACACCAGTTCGCCCAGCCTTACTGTTTACATCTCCAGCACCAGATAATGGCCAATAAAGGAATCACAAAAGAGAAAAGGATGGGGCCAGGTTACAAATTGCTATGGAAACGGCAGCTCAACTGTCACATCTTGCAGTTGATGCAATTCACAGATGTTGTTCTGTGTTTTGTACTTTGTCTAAGTATTGCTATCTATCATTGTGCTTTATTTCTAATCCAAACGCTGGATTGAATTTTTACCCTGACGCAAAGTAATCCCCCGGTACGAATGCCGTGATGCGCTGTCATCATCATCTGTAGCGGAGGGCCCTGTTCCGCCGCAGTGGATTGCACAAAGGTCTTACATAAACATTAAAGCCTTGAAAGGAGTTACAATCACACACACTGTGCACTGCTCCCTTCTGAAGCAAAGTAAACAGCACACAATGTGATCCTACATATTGATAAAAATAAGACACTCAAAACCTAACACTTGGAGACTGTATTTTCAGCCCAGAAGCACTGACGGTTCCCCAATTTAGGTTCTGCTGCATAAATATAAGCGCTTGTTTAATGATGTCAGCATAAAATCAAACTCAGGCATAAAAGTCAAGTGGTATAACCTTGTAAAAGGGATTATACTTAATAAACTCATAACAAAAGAAGATTACAGGGCGGCACTTGAGCTTTGTGCCACCTTCCAAACTGTTCAATTTATTTCAAAAGTAAAATTTCAATTTTTTTTTTTTTTAAATCATAAAAAATACTTCAGAAGTAGGTTTGCTCACCTGCGTATTTCTTTTATGTAGACATTTGCATGTAAGCTTAATAAGGAAAATTAAAAAAGAAAGAAAAAAGATGTAAGGCGTAATATGTAGTATGTAATAATTTCAAAATTCTAATATCAAACGTTTGGTCAGGTGTGCTTCATATACAAAACAATTAGTATAAGAATATTCAAAAGACCGTATGCTCCTCTACCTCAATACTCCTAAACCTTTTTTTTCCCCACTCAGCTTTTCAGACAAAAGGTTTCCATGAAACGAGAAACCAGAACAATTGCCGATGAAAATAGCTTTTTCAAACAACGGAAGGTGTCAATATGCCCATTTCCTCACTAATTCTGCTTATTTAGCGGACAAATTGATGTACAGAACTATGCCGCTTGCAATGCCTCGCCCATTCATACAGCTGCCATCTTTTATTGGAGCAACTGCAGGCGAACACCTTGCTCAACGGTACAATTACAGGTGTAGGCAGGTGACGTTTCTTCTGCAATGCTACGCTGCACCGCTGACAGCGCACTGCTCGCGTGCAAAACGCATTTCTTTGTATCACGGACATCAGGGAAGCAAACGGTCGATCCAGGGTGTCCCCTGCCCAGTCCAGCACTGGACAAATGATTACTGACCACGAATGAACAAACTTAAATATTATACCAAAACCCAGAAACAGTTTTCTTACAAATACTTAAAAATATATTAATGTTTACATTGTCGTGTACTGCATACGAAGCTTTTTATTTTGGAATTTTAATTCATTTTTGGTGACATTTTTTGTCCGGGAATCCTTTTTTTTTTTTTTTTTTTTTAACCAGAAATAGTGATCATTTCACCCCCTCCCAACACAAATGTCACAAGACGAATTGACCCCGTTATGATAGGAACCGTCGCGTCTAATTTTAGACGTCATAATTTGGCGAACGTGAACCTCGTACGCTGGCACAAGTTTTATTCCTGGGTAAAATACAAATACATACAGCCGCTTCCAGCTCTTATCGCTCCAGCCTCGGTACAGGTCAATCGCGCTGCCTGTCAGCGGAAACGTCTGCTTCGCTACTACAGCCGGAACCAAGCTCAGGCGATCGTGTCGGCAATTTGACAGTCCCTCTCTGAAAAGATAGCTGACACCGAGTGATCAATATTTAATCCCGGGAAATAAATTGCTGTTGTTTGTCATTCATCTTCTGGGAAATGTATAAGCATTGTGACAACACCATGCACACATTAATCAAATCACAGCCTGGCCAAAAAGTAGAAATAAATAAAGAATGACACTGGTTTTGATGTTCACCGTGACCTAATGCACTCGACACAATGCATCCTGTGCTGCAGTCTGCTTCGGATTCTCAACCGGGCACCATCAACAAACATCACTTCTTCCTGGTGTCACGCCACAAATGAAGGCAATGAGCTGGATATCTATGAAAAGATTTATATCCCGAGCGCACTTTGGGAATTATGCTCTGTAACACACACGGATGTCATATGCTTGTACTTATGACCTTCCTCTATCTGACAGTGAAAAAAAAAAGAGAGAAAAAAATCCCCTTCACTCTCAGGCCTGGGTTCTGCAATTACCAAGGCGAGTCCCAGCCTGGACTCATCCCTGCAGTCACCCGCAATACCCAGACGGATTACCAGGCGCTCTTCTAGCGCGGCAATTATCATCTACAAGCCAAATTTTAGCACCTGTCAAATTCAGGTTATACTGCACTTTGCTCCAGTTTTATTTCTTTAACGCTTCTTTGTGGTTGTTGTCCAACAAAAACATAAAGATTCCATAAGTTAGGATAAGGTTCTATCGCCGCACTGATGTCATTCACGATTATCTTTTCCCGTTTCTATCAATTCTGCCCCTTCCCAGCACTCACTTTGCCGAAATAACTTCATATTAATGAGGAAACTGCTCAAGATATTAAAGGTAATGATTTAAAAAAATGAATCCCCCTGGTATGTGTGTGCAAGAGCTGCTATCGGAATTCATACACAATGTATTGCGCCAGTTGCCGCTTGGGAGAACATCTACATCCCGGTAGAGATAAGATTAGGAAATAAATGTGTCAAACATGAGGGAGAAGCTACCCATTTTTATTACATTCTTGATCCCAGGACCTCGTTGTTCTAAAACATTCGAAGCTCAGCTGGGTGGGGGGACCTCCAATTGTGGCTTCCATTTCGGTCAAATCTACATGGACGGGAGGAAGTCCTCGTGGAAAACGTTGTCCGATCCTGCAAGACACGTACTCACTTTGTTGCCTACATGTCTTACTGGATGGAAGGTCTACAGACACTTTTTTACGCTGGTACAATGTCTACGCGTCTTTCTTTAAAATTTTATGCTTTATTTTATATTTTATCTGAATTTCACATTCAGATCTTAACATCTATGACGCTCAGTCTCTGTTTGCCTGTTTTTTCTTTAGCCACAGCTTTATTTTTCAAGACACAAGGCTGGAAATTTGGCACAACAGTGTTTTTTCACCTTAAGTGAGGTTTTTGTATGGCCGAGTTCATCGAGCTACAAAAAGGTCTCTTGGTATTTTTGAAAATGTCTACTGTGGTCTTTGAAATAAGCTTTGCAAATGCACAGAAGGTCATGCACACACATGCACGTGCACACACACAGATTAGTAATATCTACAAAATGTGACAAGTATATACACCAATCAGCCATAACATTAAAATCTAATATTATGTAGGTCCCCCTCGTGCTGCAAAAACAGGTCTGACCCATCGAGGTATGGACTCCACAAGACCTCTGAAGGTGTCCTGAGGTATCTGGCACAAAGACGTTAGCAGCAGATCCTTAAGTCCTGCAAGTTGCAAAGTGGGGCCTCCATGGATCGGACTTGTTTTTTCAGCACATTCCACAGAAGCTCAATCGTTTTCAGATCTAGGGAATTTGGAGGCCAAGACAACAACTTGAACTCTTTATCATGTTCCTCAAACCATTCCTGAACAATTTTTGCAGTGTGGCAGGGCCACTGCCATCAGGGAATACCGTTGCCATGAAGGGGTGTACGTGGTCTGCAACAATGTTTAGGTAGGTGGTACGTGTCAAAGTAACATCCACATGAATGCCAGGACCCAAGGTTTCCCGGCAGAACATTGCCCTCACGCTGCCTTCTTCCCATAGTGCACTCTGCTGTCACCTCTTCCCCAGGTAAACGATGCGCACACACCTGGCCATCCACGAGGAAAAAAAAGGGTTCTTCGGACCAGGCCAACTTCTTCCATTGCTCCACGGTCCGGTTCTGATGCTCACGTGCCTCACTGTAAGCGCTTTTGGCAGTGGACAGGGGTTAACATGAGCACTCCGACCGGTGTGCAGCAACGTAGCCCCCATACGAAGCAAAGCTGCGATGCACTATGTGTTGTGACTCCTTTCTGCCATGGCCAGCATTAAGGTTTTCAGCAATTTGTGCTACAGTAGCTCTTCTGTGCAATTGGTCCAGATGGGCATCAGTGAGTCTTGGGTGCTCATGACCCTGTCACCAGTTCACCGGTTGTCCTTCCTAGGACCACTTTTGGTAGGTACTAAGCACTGCACACCGGGAAGACCCCACAATTTTGGAGATGCTCTGACCCAGTCATCTAGCCGTCACAATTTGGCCCTTGTCAAAGTCGCTGAGATCCTTTCGCTTGCCTATTTTTCCTGGCTCCAACACCTCAACTTCAACAACTGACTGTTCACTTGCTGCCTAATATACCCTCCCCCTCACCACTTAACAGGTGCCATTGTAACGGGAGAATCAATGTTATTTACTTCACCTGTCAGTGGTTTTAATGTTGTGGGTGATCGGTGTAGGTAATAAAGTTTTGTGATATATAATTTGTTACTACAGCCTGCACGTCGCTAACAGCCAGCGTGCTTTGACTCTCGGTGTTTCATCCAGGTGTTGGACCTTCTCGGAGGAGCATGCACGGTGTAGAAATGTACCTCACACCCTACATGCAAGCAGTTCGAAGTCCTGCTGTCCAAAATACTTGTGGTTGGAAAGGACAGGCACAAGTAGCTGTTATATGTTATGGAGGAAAGAGTCAAGCAGGAAATATGGGCAGGTGACCAAGAGGGGGAAATGGAGGAAGGACCCGAACTGCAAAGAGTGACGGGTGATGGAGGGGTGCTGTAGAGATGAAAAAACACCAAATCTTCACCATCTTCATGATTGCAAAGTGCCAACAGGAGCTCATAGCTGTAACATGACTGCAAATAAAAATAATTTGTAAAATCTGTACAAAATTGAAAATATAAAAATGAATAAGAAATTGTACATTTCACACATGGTGCTGCACACATTAGTGATACAAGAGTAATAAAGTTTGGTGCTATATATTTAGTTTTTTTTTTTTTTTTTTTTACTTTGGACTATGACCAACACACCATCGCTTTCCGCAACAACCACCTGTTCTAGAGCACTACCAAAACTTTCATTTTAAGGGAGATACAGTTTGGTGACATTTAGTGTTCGATTATTTTTTTACCTTTCCACTTTCTGAGGCAGGCAATGCCAGGTACCTCAGCTAGAATGTGAATAAAATGAATTGTCAGGCAAATTAAAATTTATGTATCTATGTATTTGGACCCTTTAACTGAAACAGCTCCACTAAAGTTTGGAAGGGCAATTTTAGCATGCGCAGACCATTATTCTAGTTATCATTTCTTTCTTGAAGCAACTACACTACATCAGCAGGACCACCGGATTGAACAACTATCTCCTTTGCGTTTCTGCACAAAATTGTGAAAGATGACCTCAGATGCTTTGTAGAACCCAACAAAAAAGCTTGTATGGACAGACAGGATTTAGGCGGGTAATTTCCATTTAAAACGCCCAGAGCTGACAGACACTAACAGTGCCTGGCATCAGTATAGGATGTACACTTGGCTTCTAATATGGACTCCTTCCTGGAAAATATGTCTTGAAACTTAATAGTGGGAAATAAGCGCAAAATATGATGGAGTGGCTTGTAATCTATCACATTAAATATACAAACCAGGGAGACGAGGAAAACACACCAAACCCAGAACATCGGGCCTCTCGGCAACTACCATTTCATTAGCTTTTACCGAACATTTCCATGCAGAAAAACCGAATGACATCATAACCACTTGGTTTTAAAACTCCACACCCAAATCCCTTACTAATGTGCAGCATTCCGCTTCTTCTCGAGCCGCTTTTTCTTCAACAAATCGACATTGTTATTATAATTTCTAAACATCTGTTACAATTCTCTGCAATACTGTCAAATCGCTATCATTAGCCATTGTTCCAAGACTAACACGCTCGTGCAATGTCTCATTTCAAATTACAAGTACGCCACTGAGGTCGTTTCTCCTCTGAGAAATCCAAACCAGATCACTAAGGAGGCACAACTGTTGTCTTATGAAATGACGAAAAAAAACACACCGAAACAAAAATATGAGCTGAAACAGTATGCAAACTGGAATAACATTTAACTATACAACGTCTGCCCCTCTAATGGCGCATCTACCCACTGTTTATTCAGGCTTGGTCAGTATAATCCACGAAAAGGGGTTACTGTTGCTATAGAAACTATTCCTATAGCTTTTGCTAAAGGATGTCCTCTTGTGGCATAGGGACACCCCTTGCTTTTTTGTGGCAACAGTTTAAGCAACAATATTGTCTATTCAAGATGAAGTATCTGGTATTAATGTTGTATGTACGGTATGTATATATGTGTGTAAAATTATATATATTTAAAATTTATCTCTGTTTCATTTTGTTGTCGGAAATAAAACGAAACGACTTCAATCAGGCATTGCAACAAGCGCAACGGAAAAACTAAACTGCAAGGTCAAAAGTGTTTAAACAGTTGACATTTTATGCCAAAGAAATGACTTGTTGTCCGCAGCATTCAGCACCATCCGCCAGCGCCTTCGACCCTGACAGACATTTCTCAGCTCCTCATGAGGGCAGAGGTTACTGGCGTAAGAAGCTGAGAACTATACACCTGCCGCTGCGTTTGTGGCTTGACTGGACGGCGACGCGGTAGCCACAACGGTAAATAACAGCAACCCAAACAATCGTGTCTGTGTTGTCTCAGGCTTCCTGGGGAAATGTTTCCTCCAAAATATGAAAATGAAAAAAAAAAAACTGCCAGAAAATTGCCTCGTCTAAATATAAACTAAAATATTCTAGCTGCTTATATGCGTGTCATTCAAAATGAATGAAACGCAGATCACACCAACTATGATCATCTGGGTGCTGCGCTCTCCTTGTAAATGGCTGGTGGCGCTGGAAGAAGCCCTCCACTCCGCACACGTTGGCAGCTGTCATGCGCCATCACTAGCGAAAGATATGGATTATCTATTTTCTCCTATCTCGGCCCCTGCTGGTGGTGTTCATGCGCCTTGCCAACAAGGCTGGAGAAGCTTCAGCTCATGAGAAAGTGGCAAAAAAAAAAATATATATATATATATAAAAAAAAATAAAAATAAAAAAATAGTTTCCACTCTCATAAAAGCCTGGCAGCACTCATAACACTTTGGATGCAGTATTAAAATTAGAGTTGTGACAGCGGGATATGATTGACATCTATTAGCCCAGGAACGGCTCGCCCCCTTACAATGTTTGCCTCTGAATCTCCCGTGTGGGAAAACAGAGGGTGGTGACAATATTACTCTGGGAACAAATTATCACGGTGGCTTCAGACACACCCCTGGTCGCGCCAGCAAACGTATTTAAACTACGCGCTAGCTACGCCGCACTGTTCGCACAAGACAAACAGCTACACTCAAAATCACAGTAAATAATCGAATCTGCCGACAATTACGATTTAATAAAAAAATGTAAAAATTAAAAAAACTTTAAAACAAGCGAGTTATTTTAACGTGGTTATACATCCGGTCAATAAAAAGAAACGCGCTTTATCGTCGCGCGCAGCTCTCGGGAAACCCGCGCTCTGCTGGCATTTACTAAAATGTTCGTTTAAACTTAAAACGACTTTAACCTGCTTCTATCGTACTTTAAGCGAATTCGGTGACGCTCGACTCGGCTGCTCGGGAGCGCCCCAGGAGGACGGGCGGCCAGACAACGCGACGGCGGAAAGTGCGCGATCGACCAAATTTAAGTCGGCCTCGTATTTGCATCCAACTTTTTTAAATTGTTTCTGCCATTATTTTCAAGGCACTGATGTAGAAGTATTTGAATATTGCAGGTAAGCTGGGGAATAGAGAATGCAGATCCATTTTAACCCCCCGGGAACTAATTAGCTACAATTAAAGTTTCTGCCCCACTTGTTGTAGTAGATGTGTGGTAAACATGTAAAGGATATTAAACTTGCTAATTCTGCTTATAATGGGCATATGGTACGCTACACAACTCCGCAGACTGCAACAGTAAACAACATATTATATTGACCCTCGATTATCTGCTT
Source organism: Heterotis niloticus (assembly GCA_018136845.1). Classification (NCBI taxonomy): domain Eukaryota; kingdom Metazoa; phylum Chordata; class Actinopteri; order Osteoglossiformes; family Osteoglossidae; genus Heterotis; species Heterotis niloticus. The sequence continues at coordinate 15,921,719 of CM030904.1, read as the reverse complement.
TGCAGCTAGCTAAATAAATAAATAAATAAATAAAATAAATAAACACAACTTTCGAAAATGAAACAGTGGTAGAAAAATATGCTAACTTGTTCTGAAGAACTTTCAGCAAATGATGCCAATGTGCAGCAAGAAGACCATTTGAATCCGTCGGTCTCTGGGGGGACGTTCGTTTTAGGAACTGCTGGGCAAGGTTTAAAAGCGTAACGCAGAGGTTATGCAGGTGTATGTACCGCGAGCGCCGTGCAGGCCGTTTTTCGCCGAAATTGACCGCTGCAGTCCCGCTGCTTATGTTCGGGAGCATTTTTGAGCGCCGTAGAACTTGTTTTTCCACACAGCGAACGGCAGCATCAGGCGAGGCCTGCGCATTTCTCAATTATTGACTAGACCAGGTATAGAGAACAAGGAAGCAGAAACTGACAGGAGTGTAGGCCTGGCAGTTGAAAATCTGCTGCGCAGTCACACGATGCAGCTCAGCGATGCGATGCAGGCCTAACGGTGACATCACACATCGCTCCTTATCGGTGTCCGTTTTGCTGTGCCACCGTGCCACACGGGAGCTGGTCTCGGACAACGGACGTCCTTGTCGGCCCTGTCGGTAGAAACTTCGAGGAAGACACCACGGCAAGTGACTTCAAAACCAGGAGAATGCACGCAGATGCGAACAAGTCTCGAGCGCACTTCACATTATGCGGTGAGGACCAGAGCTGGTGTGGTTCACCCACATACGGTGCGGCACGTGCCCTGCGGTGCTGAGGCGCTCGCCGAGCAGGTTGGGTACCGGCAGGGCGGTCGGGGCAGGATCCGGCCGACGGTTGCGCTAAGCCTGCTGCAGAGTACGGCACTCGGGCACAGCTGCTCCAGGCATACAGTCGCTGCGCAGAGATGAAAACAAGAGACAATTTGGACAAAAGAACGCGGTGCAGACCTTACTCGCTGTCTGAAACCGCGGAGAAAAAGACGACACTGCTCACCAAACGTATACATGCTGCGGAGCGATGCCGACCTTCGGCCTGACGCTCAGCTGCTGACCGACACGCAAAGACCTCTCCGAGGTGCGGCGTCTACCGCCCGAAATGGAACGGCGCACACCTCGCCGAACTCTTTAGCCCGCGGCCGCCCTTTGTCGCCGAGCTGCGGCAGCGCTAAACCGCACGCTTAGGCCAAATAAACAAGGGTAACAGCCGATAGCTGACGTTACAAAACCCGCCACCTTAAATCAAAACATGTTTATTTTAAGGGCCTCGCGACTTAAACGGAGATGCCCAGTAGTCGCAGGGGATTCTGCCAAGCACTTTTCTTAATTGAAACGAGTGAAAAGTGCCGGGGAGCGACGCTGGCACGCGAGCCCGCACAGGCGTACTGGCATTCCTTCACCTCTGCTTTGCCTCTCTGACAGTTTACGTTTGCCACTGAATGTTAATGAAAGGAACCTAATGAGTCTTGCCAGTCAATGACGCTTTTGACAGACAATATAAATGAGATGGGACACAGTATTTACCCCGGCTCCAGCAATCCAAACCGTTTTGTTCTGAGCGTGTACACCTCAGATTACGGGGGCCCAAATCAGCGGAGACCAAAATGTCTTTCGGAGCGACAGCATTTTGAATAAATCCAAACTATGCATGTCATTTAGGTAAGTCTTTCTGCTCTCGCGCAAGACAGCAGGCCCAGACGCCGGCGCTGAAAGACGACGTTGAATATATCCCGCGCTCGTGTTTCCCCCTAACTCATTCGTTCATTAGGTTAAACACATTTTACTTGTTTCTAAGGCCCACCGACTACCCCCCGGAGAATTCTGGACAGCCGCGGCAATTTACACTCTCCTGCCGCCGACACACTCCTCGCGCCAGAGTTGAGCAAAGCAACGCAAACCCATGCGAGCGAATGGATCGAAGCAGGATTTAGTTACGTTTCTTAATATCGCACACCGGAGCCCTATTCTGCTTTGCGCCGTCGGCATCCCAGCCGCTGTGCGTTTGAGTATCCGATGCATGCGGCCAGGACGCGTTATCCTACAGAAACCACGTATAGGAAAAAGATAAAATAATACAAATTAAATGTAAAAAGTGTCTCTACTGTAGAACGGAGCACATTAAAGAAGAGCATTCTGATATTGCATAAAGATTTCATCATCCAAACGTAGTGAGATGTGTTTATTACAGTGAGAGAACTCAGCAGTACATGAGTAATAGACTTGCTATGATGTTGACCTTCCATATTCAATACGGAGATTTCAGCATTGTTACACAAGATCGATTTTCCCCGCCGATTCTCTTCCGGCAGAGGTCCGTGCCTTCCGCGGTAACACACGTGCACATGCGTGTGCAGGAACCCACACCCTGCCGCACCCCCCGATTCCGCGTGGCAAACACGCAGCAAGGCATGCGGCGTAACCACCTCTGGCCCATTAGCAATTTCGGTATGACGGAGGTTTGTAACGGCGCGAACCCTTAAATGGGTGAAAGGCACACTTTGATGCTTAGAACTGCGGTGAAAGGAAAGGACAGGAAAGGAGGGCCTTTTTTGTCTGTGTAGGTACCGCAGGACACACCGAGGGAAGGAAGAACCGCGAAGGCTTGACCGTCCCGACTGGAGGGAATAATTCGGATGTCCGGCACCAAGTCCGCTTACAGCGGTCGCTGGGAGAAAGTAAGTGTGAGTTGCTCCTCGTGCAACCTCACCTGTGGGCAAAGCTGCCAAAAAAGGAACGCTTCTGTAAAACGAAATCTTTCCATAGCTCACGTATTAAACACAGTAGACAGGTGACATTAACGTGCCGGTTTTCGTGCCACATAACAGACCGGGCCACCGAAAGCTTCACTGCAGCGAACGCCGACACCATTTTAAACTGTAAAGATCGCCACCACAAGCGCTGGCATTCCGTGGAAAATCGGGCGAAAGGAATCCACGTTCTTAAAAGTCTTTTGGATAACTGTTCGAACGGGGGGGGGGCCGATGCACTTTACCAATCTGGCTTAAATTAGATACAGAGTTTCAGCATGGAGATGAAATATAAGAGACAAAAGTACCCCCCCCCCCCCCCAAAAAAAAAAAAAATGGAGGAACGAAGAATGAAAGGGGAAGTGATTAAGAAAAATGGGGCTGGAACTTTCTTTGTCCTACGCCTTCCCTCCTCACAGATGCGCAGCTGAGCCAATGCAGCTGGCTGCCTGACAAATGTGAAAAAATAAGCCAATTTGAGCTGGTCGTTAGCAGTCGGAGCGCAGCGCCGCAGATAAATGAGCGTCTGCCCCAGGTATGGCAGCAGATCTTCCCGAAGCATCCCTGAGAGACCCGCCTGTATTACGGCAGCCCCTTCGCCGCGCGCTCCCTCCGCCGCCCCGGCGCTACAGCAGAGGTGACCTTGTGTCGCCGCTTCCGCGCACCTCTTTTATTTTTACACCCGTGACCCTCGCTTTCCGCCCTCGTCTCCGCATCCCTTTCTTTAAAGCCTCATTAAAAAAGAACATCGGTTCTTATGTTATACAAAGCTGCGCGTGACATGCGTGCGTGCGTGCTCAGGAGCAAAGGATAAGTAAAATGCAAGATGTAGGCATGCATCTCCATGCATCCTCCACTACCAGTGTGTGTGCGTGCGCGCGCGTGTGTGCCCAAGTCTTCTTCCAGAGTGCAGTGGTCCTCTTCAGCCGGTGACCGTCATGCAAATAAACTCTAACCAAAGTGGCTGTCAGAGAGGATCAGATAGTGACACACTCTGGCGCTCGCTGTGTTTAATGCTATTTCGGTGGACCGGGGTCTCAGAGGGCTTCGAACCACCACGTGAACGAGGGAATAAACAGAAAAGCCTTGCGGACACCAAATTTAAGACTTGGTGGTCCAGACACTTGGAATCCAACAACAACAAAAACAGTAACAGGTAGGTTTCAGACTGTGCAAATTAGAGCAACACTGGGAAGAAAGGTTTTCTTTAAAAAGCGCCGCTTTCTGCGGCTCGCCATGTGTGCACACTGTCTGCATATTTGCCAGATCTGTGAAGCCACAGTGTTTGTTATTTTCCCTTCACAGGCATACCGTCCCTTACAAAGCACACCAAAGCCGAGCTAAAATCACGCTACTACGGAATCTACTGAAGGCTGAGAGTGAAATTTTCCAGAAAGAAAACACTGAATTATTATTATTAATCGATTAGCATATATCACTATTTTTAAATTTGACTTACAGATATTATTCAAATAAATGATGTTCTGTTTAGATGCTCAGCTGACACCTTAACAAGCCAACCCTGACACCCGAGCAGTAAACGTGGAAGCTAAAAATCTGTTTCCTTAGCCATTATATTAGCAGTTAATGGCATGGGTTTCTAATCTGAAGGTTGTTGGGTCGAGTCCCGCTGCCCGCTACTGCGGCTGTGCACTTGGTCTGCTGAACCACTCCAGTAAAGCTGCACTTCACTCTGGACAAACAAATCAGTTTGCGAAATGCTGGCCACGCAGTCCGTTTCATTGTGAACATCGCCCCCCCCCCCCATTTTACAGAGCGCTGGGTGCAAAATGATGTAAAGCAAAAAACAATCGAATCACTGCGTGGTGTTCAACAGGCGTGTGAAGAAGAGGGCCTGCAGATTCTCCTTTGAACTTCTTCTGCTGCTATACGAGGACTTTCTGAGGATGGGTGCCAGAAAGCAGTCGCTTGTCTCAAAGCACAAGCACCTGCTCCTCTCCACCTGAAACATTCGCACCTGAATCCGGCGTTTGCTCAGATCCACTTCCATTATATTGACCTGCGATTATCTGCTTTGCAGCTAAATAAATAAATAAATAAATAAATAAATAAATAAAAGCATGCGGAGATTCTCACCCCTCCTTTCCCTGCCATTCACCTACCACTATGTGTCCACATGCTTATGTGCTTCACTGATGAGCTTTAAAATGTAAAAATGTTTTATAATTGAAACATTTGCAGAAACACATACTAACATGAAACGGTGAAGCACTGTCGGTCAGCAGGAATACCTCGAATAGCATTGCCTCCTACAGTGCTGTTTTACGACAGCACTCTTTACATAATTTACCAAACTTTTTCAAATTTTTTCCGGAACCAATTTTGTAGGTTTACATTAGTGATCGATAAAATGGTTTGCTTTCCTGTGTTTGCTCGCTATTATTAGAGATATATTATTTGTTTTGCATTATGATGCCCATGCATAGTTTTTAAGCCTCATTTATACAAAATACCGTATGAATGACCACTTTTGGCACCGTTTCATCAATTGCTCCATTTCTCAAAAATGCATCTACAGCGTTAATCGAGATCTATTGGATTTCCGTATGTTCGCCAGGAAAATTTTAGAATGGAAAATTTTCTGCCTGTTATCACAGCACCGTGTTTGGAACCTCAGTTAACACGGGACCCTCGAGTGGCGGGCTGTTTATTTATTCATTTTTTTAAACAAAAACGTATATATATATTTTATGCACGCTTACAGTACACGAAAATGATTCGGCATCCTACCGGACTGTACCATAATCAGCAGTTCATTCTTTGCTGTGAAAATGTTTAATTTAATGTTAAATTTCATATTATGTAACATTACCACGATTTGCAGATAAAATTTAACATCTGTGCTTTGAAGGTGCGGGGCTGTGCATGATTTCATGAAACCAGGAGGGTGTAGCGCTGAAGAACGGGGGACTTCAGTCGCCACCGCACCCGTGTTAGCAGGGACCTGCATGGAGACGCCAAGGCTCAGCCACATGGGGGGCGAATACTGCACATACAGAAGGGTGGCGGGCCATTTTAATAGATTGCTTTTTCAATAATTCAGGCGGGCCCCCTCAACTCCGGGCGCCTAGTGGCCTGCGTTATCTCGTGGACCCACACTTTGTGTTTTGGATGAGTCAGAGCCCTCTGGGTGGCTGCTCTTCCAGAGAGCTGTTTGTACCTCCTTCTCATCCCCATTCCCTGCACCAGGCCCTCCTCGCTCCTTCAACGCAACACCCGTCTTTACTCCTTTCAACTTACTTTCACCGATTAATCTCAAAGTGCTCGTGTGGCTCTGGGCATCGCTGCCAGTCCGTATGCGGGAGCAGCTGCGGCGGCACGTGGGAACGATGCTCTTTAAGGAGATGTAAGTTGCAAAGAGTGACTAGATTGCAAAGATGAGAGAGAAGATGGCACGTGAAGCTGTTCCGCGTACAGAGACGGATCTCACTGGGCCTCCTACTGCCTGCCCCGAGCAGATCCTTTGCGGTGCGAACCTGCAGTTTTTTCCAGACAAGCCACGCTTTGGCGGGAAGCCCGAGTTCAACCAACATAAACAATATCGTGTGTTCTCGTCGAGCTGCTCTTGAGCACAAAGTCGCCGTTTATGCACGCTGCAGCTAAATATGGTGGTATGCCGCACATTTCATTCTGCACACGCAGTGCCAGGAAACAGGTCAGTGGCTGAAACAGCTACCTCTTGGCTCTAAGGTTGCAGGTCTGAGTTCCACCTCCGACCGTGTTACTTTTGGGCAACATACTTAGGTGGCACAGTAAAAATTAACCAGTTGTAAGAATGGGGAAAATCACTGTAAATCACTGTAAGCAGCCTAACACTAGAAATCGCTTTGGGACAAAAAGATAAAGAAAGGTAAAAAGCTAAATAACTCCACATTTTATATACGTACGCATAATGATAAAGATGTAAAACTGTTGGTTATTGCATGTGCGAATTATGAAGACACACAATAAATATGTGAATGGACGCACAGCAGAAAACGGTATAGCAACTTACATGCATATACTGTGCACAGCAAACATTACCTATTTAGTATATATTTGTTTACTTCACTATTAGAAGGACAGAGACAAAGTATTGTGAGATGAAGCAAGTGGTCAAAAAGAGGTATTTTACAGGTTTTTCACCTGTCTGGAACAAACCGAAGCAAACGTAACCGAAATGGACATTAGGGGAAAAAGTGTACAAAAAGTGTACGGCATTTTCTTTAATACAAATGCACGTCTACCAATATGACAAATATGTGTGTATTTATAGGTCTTGACTACGATGCCAAGTGCTTCTCCCTCTGCTAAGTCCCTTACAAATAAATCTCAGCGCGACTGCCTTACTGTGTGTTTCACCATCGTCCTTGGTGTCTCGGCAAAAATAAATAAATAAATAAATTTAGAAAAACCTTACTTTCTGCTGCAAAAACTTGCAGTAAAATGTCTCGCTTTTGCGATACCATGTTAATACACACTGTGATGAAATCATATTGTAAATGATGTTGAATTAAAACATTACTTTCTTCCTGCTACTAAACATGAATGAGCGCTCGCACACCAAAAGGAGCCAAAAGTACGTTTCACTTGTATTCTTTGTTAATTTTTTAAGTGGCTTATTTCGTTGCTCCTCCGCTCCTCGGCTACCCTTTCTCAAGGCCACATGTACATTTGGGCAAAGTCAGCACTCCCCGCAGGACCGTGAGAGCAGACAGGGCTGGGAGGGGGGGAAGAGGAGGAGCAGGGAGCCAGGCGGAGGGCACAGTCACCAGCCAAGAATTACACCTGTCAGACAGGGAGAGGGCAGCCTGGAGATAAGGGAGCCTCCGGGAGTGGGCGGCAGCCACAGCACGCCCCTCGGTTCCGCTACTGTCAGCGATCGATCGGCCTCCACGTCTCGCGGACCGAACCCTTTCCAAAAGTACAAATTAGCTGTCCGCTTGCAAAACACAGCCAATGCTAACAAAGAAGGACAGCACGGGGGTGGGAGCGGAGGCGGGGGCGGGAGGGGGTGAGGAGAAAATTAACGGCACAAGGTTTTCAAATTTCCCCGGCCTCTTCCCGTCCCATTGAAGCTGTGGGACAGAGGTGGAAGGCTGGAAGCATCTGGAACATGACCTTTCCTCAGGCACGGTGAGACAAATTAAAACCAGACGCCCGAAGAAAGAGAAGAGCCACGCCAACCGAAAACCAAAAGCCAGCTTCTTTGGTAATAACATCCGATCCGGAGCCGGGTTCAGCCCAAGCGCTCGCTCCCCTTTTTTTTTTTTTTTTTTTTGCTTTAAACAAAAAGTGCCAAGACAGGTTTCTTCAGTGGAACCTCGGGGCCGAGCCATACGTTTATTGGTTTATCAGCAGGGATCTTTTTTTTGTCCTCATCAGAAATTCGCAAAGCTGTTCTTTTGCCCTCAAACGAAATAGCTGTTCAGCCCTTTCGTTTGCTCAAATTCCCACCATTTTGGAGAGGACAGTGAAAATAAGGGCGCCTTTTTGCCTGTTTTGAACTATGTATCTCGCAAAGAGAAGGTCGGTAAAATTTACATTCACTGTAGCGTTTTTAAGCGTAAGGGGAAGCAGCGGAGAGCCGGCTTTGACCACTGGAATTTGAGCAACAATAACAAGCCTTTCCGCTCTTTCTCTCGCTTGGCTTCGAGTGACATCCTCTCTGGACAGAGAGAGAACTTCTCACTTCTCAGACGTCTTTGAGCCAAGAACAGCAGCGGTCTATCTTGGTTACAAGTGAAACCATTTGTGTTGCGGAGCCAATTAGACATCCGTAGGAAACTTTGACAGTAACGCACCATGAGCCACACTCCCTTGATGTTTTGCATCTGAATACAGCACCGTACCACGTCCGCTTCGGTACAAAACAGTGTGTGTCCAATCTCTTTTGTTACCATATCAGGTGAGTATCAAAAGGGAGGAATGATTCTCTTTTCCAAAGGATTGAATCTAATAAGATCTTATATAAGCTGTTATATGTTCTTCTTTAAGGAAGAAAGAGCAGCGCACTCACGGACCAAACGTGCAGCAAAGAAAACCTTGAGAAAATCCTTGATGCACAAAAGCAGCCCCAACTTTTTCACGTCATATATTATATATAATTTTATATATAATATATAATATATACATAATTATATATACACACACACGTCAGAAGTAAGAAGATTACTTACAAATAAGGTTTACACTACAGTTCAAATGACATGCATACCCTAAGTAAAAAAAAACAACTAAAATGATGCATATAAAAAATGTTTAAATTATAGTTGTCTAACTAGTTTTCTACAATACTTAACAGATAACAACAACAGCAAAAATACAACTAGTTTTGTATGAGTACAAAATGAATCCGATACCTTGGTTACCTTGGTTGGACAATTCCATCAGCCGCAGAAAGTGAAAAGAATCAGAAGATTTATTAGTCATGTGACATATTAGTGTGACAACTACAGCATGAAACTGTTTTTCAATAAATAATGCATGCATGTATACAATCACAACAGATACACATTGAATATTAATCTGGGTCACTTTTGCACATGGAAATTCTTACGTTTTCCCCAGCGTAATGACCAAAATGTACAGGATACTAAGCAGCAATTCAGACCAATGTTGCTGCTGTATGTTGTACATAATATATTTTCAGAATCTCCCTAATCTTATTCTTGTATTTTAAATCCACATATTTACATTTGGTGTCTCCCACGACAAACCTGACGTGCACAAAACACTATTTTACCATAAAAAAGCATTATTACGACTTTATTACAAATTGCGCTACCCTTTAGTCAACACCTGTACGCAGCATGCATATATTCCCATTTACACAGATGGATTTCGATGCTGGAAAGGAACGGGCGTCTCAAAAGTGCAAAACAGCAATGTGGCTTAATTTGAAACTGTTTTAAAAAGCCTAGAAAATGCATCGGTTAGCAGTTTATTTATTTTAGGACTGCCGAACCTTCTGGTGCCGTTCAAACCAGAACAGCAACTCTTTACATTGAAAACAATAAATGAAATGGAATTAACCGCACTGCCCTTGCGTATACACAAAGCATGTTAAAAATCGGACGCTATCTGAACCGTGCGCAAAACCACAGGTAGAGGTGCGGTCCTTGTGGGCAACATGGGTGAAATGAAAGTTCTGCCCGAAAACTCAATTCTGAGTTACTGACGACTTGTCATGTCCAGAAAGAGGCGTCTTTTGAAAGGCCGACAATGATAAATGCTCCTCTCTCGCTTATTGGCCCAGTGATGCATTATGCATCCCGAGCGGTCGAGGATTCCGACGTGACGCTCCACGTGGAAGGAGATGTGTCCCGAGCACCCCGTCGGCAGCGGAGTTAACGGCAGCGCCTTCGCATTTTTCGGAGACACGGCTACAGACGACATCGCACGCGCACGGACACAGACGAACACGCGCAAACTAACAGGGCCGATGGCGCGGTCGCCTGCGGTTCGACAGCATCTCCCGACTCGCTCTCAAAATCGCGCTCGGCCCGCGTTCCGCACTCTCCCGCGACCCACAAGGACGCCTTAGCAGCTGTCAAAAAAGAGCGGTTTGCGTAAAACTTTTCCCCCTTGCTTCGGATCACGCTCCGGTGTTTACTCTTATGAACCGCGACGCTGTGTCTGAAACCCTGTTATTAGCCGCCAGGAAAGATGTGCCGTGTTGCTGTGCAGGTAATTCTGTAATTGTGAGCTGCAGGAGCCTCGCCGGCCAGGCCTCTCTGCAAATGTCCACCCGGAGAGCACTTTGCACCGCATGCTCTCCTCCTTTGTCCGGCCCACGCTCTAATGCGTCGAGGCAATATTGACTGCGATGAAGAAGGCGCTGCCCCGCCGTGAGCTAAATGCAGGCCTAATGAGTTTATGGCTTCTCTAATTGAGCAATTTTCACATTTATGGCTGTTTTTCCGGATTTGCGCTCGGCTTCCCAGCTACGCTTGCGATCCCGCTTGAGGTCTGCGGGCTGCACCGCGTCAAGAGGTCAGCAGAGGGTCAGAGAGCCGACGTTTAGGGGTGACGGTCGCCGCTCACCATATGCCCATGGGCATCATGCCCCGGCACAGGGAGTGACCACCGCTGGGAATACACCCTTGGTTAGCGTTAAGCTAGTCGAGCTAATTTAAGACTTTAAAAAATAGAGCCTGTGTTTGAGGGCGGCACTCATTTCTGCGGAGCTGCGCCCACAAGAGGCAGCCGGAGCGTTTCCTTTCCGAAAGAGGAGTGCGGCCTGCGGGACAACATGGCCCAAATCATCCTGACTCACTGACGCCGGAGCAGCTTTTTGTTCAAGCAGTGCATGAAGGTTCTTTGGAAGTGCGGTCTTTCCCATGATCCATTAATTGGTGCTGACGGGAGTTAAGCACCATGATCAGAAGCACAGTCTTCTCCATTAGTCCTCTGAGGCGAGGGGCGGTCGCCACACTGCAGTGCCGTCACCCTGTTGCTACCGTTGGGTAGTCGGGTACTCTGTACAGACTTCACGGCTGACCCGAGCGGCACGTCCGAATGTCCTCGGCGTCACTTCCTAATTTTCGCTTCTTCGTAATTACCAGCACATATATTTTTTATTCATTTTGCCTGTAGTGAGGGCACCGCCATAACTACAGCATAAAAGTGGGAGGACAACATTAGCACCTTTGCACATTTGTGCAGTTCTGTAGCTGTTTTAGCGCAGCATCATTACTCGTCCGTGCATCGGTCCATTACCGACAACCGTTTGCCCAGCGCAGGGTTGTGGTTGGACCCCACCCCATGGCAGGATAGACCCTAAAGCAAACTGCAAGAGGCAGGACGCACCTTGACCGAGACCCCAGTCCGTAGCAGGAAAATCACACGCGCTCATGCGTGCACGGTATAAGCAGGTTACAGTCACCAGTTCACCTGAAACATGTGCCTTTGGACTGTGGGAGGAAACCAGAGCTTCCTTACTTGGTTAGAAGTCTGCGTGTTCTTACGTCCGATAAGATCAGACGTTATCAGTCCTTTTCTTTGCAAGGAATTCTTGTATGGCCGTAATAAACCCCTTCCGCATGAGCCTGAAATGTGCCATTAAACTCCTTGACTCGATAAGTGCAATAAACACGAAGTAAGAAAAATAACTAACCGACAGCAGGTGAATATGAGCCCCCGCCTGTCCGTGCTGATCTGACCACCCAAACCCCCAGCGAGTTCAGAGCGCGCGACGAAGGGAGTTGAGCCGAGTCTCCAAACAAGCAGAATCCCGTGCCCCCTCAGCTCGGTCTTCCAACGTTATGCTTTCTCTACGCCCACAAAAGACCACCTGTAACTCAAACTCATTGCTTACACACATTTCCACACTACCAAACGGCTTCGCGAAGAGAGAAAAAGACCACCGCAAAGAAATCCGCAAATTCTCCTCCGACAGCACAACTGAACGCGGTGCACTTTTCGGCCTTAAACGGCAGGTTACGCGGAGCTGTGTCGCTGCACAAACGCACCCTCGCACACTCACTGGCTCCTCCACTGTTAGACCGTCATCCTTCTCCTCCTTTCTTCCTTCCTGTTGTAATACACGTCTAACCAAGAACAAGACAAAGGGGGGCGGGGGGGGGGGGGGGTAAAAAAATGTCGTTTACAGGGTTTCTATTTTCAGTTGGGGACATCTCATTTCCCTGCTACTGAATTAATCAAATCCAAAGGACATCATCTTCAAACTCAACATACCCCTAAAGGAGGGCGTCTCATTCGGTATGCGGCAGGGGAAACTTCACAACATGCTAAAAATAATGCGGCTCTGGAAGCGAGGTGCTCTCGCAATCTGAAGGGAGCCATGAGTAACAAGCATACTCATGGGAATAGACAATGTGATTAGATGCAAAAACTCAGCTCTCATAAACAACATTAGTCTTTGTTATCGTTTCGATGCCCTACCCCACATGCAAACACACCCCCTTCCGACTCGACTCTTTATTCAGAGTCGGAACGGTGCTGCTTCTCAAAGCCTTGGGGAAGGGAACCTTTCCTGTGAGACCCCCTGCGAAACGTCCCCTGTGTTTTCCCCGGGCTGGCGTCCGCACAGGATGTGACGCGACGCGCGGTGGATGCTCACTTTCCGGAGCCCGTGATTTTTTTTTTATTATTCTTTTTTTTTTATCAGGTTTCATATGCGGAGAGGGTGGTCCGCATTCGGATCTTCGGTACCGTTGCCCGGATGGTCCGCGAGCCCCTCCTTTGTCACGGGTCGATCCTCCGGTTGTCTAATTTATCATTTGTAAATATACCTTCTACGAATGAACATGTCGCGGCATAAAAAGGCTTCTTTAAAAATAAGTTAGTCCAAGATAGATGGTAGAAACCCAACGAATTAAAACAAATTAATTACATTTTTTTAAAAAAATGCAATTCCAGATGCAAATTTATGAAAGGTCCATTGCTGTCCAGTATATATAGTAAATTTCAAAGAAATAAAAATCCTATCCTTATCATGAACAAAAAAATAAACAGAAAATGGTCAAATTGCGGCAGGTCTTCTCTAGGTTTCTCAGTCAAATTCAGGTGTGCTGGCATGGATGTGGTCTTTCGTTTTGCCTCAGCAGTTAAGGCCCCGATTGAATCAATCGATTCTTGAATTTATCTCATTTTGCTTTCCTCCCCAAGGCAGCTAGTTGTTTACCTGCCCGCACACCTGCCTGCGAGGATAACATTTTTAGAGCCACTGCTCTAGAATGAGAATGTCTTTGACTTGCCCGTGCAACGGATCTCTTGCTCTACCCAGACTGTTAATTCGAACCCCACCGGCCGCTCTAAAGAGGTTGGGGGTCATTCACCTCGCGGCGTAAAGTGGAGACACAACAGGGTGGAAAAGCGTAACAGCGCGAACGTCATCAATCATCTCTGAAACAACCCGTTATTAGATAAACAAGGCCATGCTCCAGCCTTCACAGTTCTATATTCGTTGCAAAGGTTTTTTGGATTTTTGCTCATGGACATTTATTGAACTGATTTTTTTTTCTTAACTACTGCAAAAGAAGGGGGGAAAAAATTACTGATAAGGCGCATGGCTGAACCTTGCCCAACCTAACAATACAGGCTAGTGGGGCAGCCGTTGCCATGGATACAAAAGATATAACAGAACCCGTATTTCAATTTCAAAAGGTAATGAGAGCAGACAATTTTGCACTCAGTCATTCACTGTCAGCATTAGTTATCAACAAACCTGTCATACTGTCTGTTAGTCACACTTCGGACTCCTCCTTTTCCACTGTGCCACTGAAATTCAAGAACAAGCAAAGGGGGGGAAAAAAAAAATAAAACCACTGTACAGAGGCCCGAGACCCGAGAAGCCGCTCCTTCTCTGCTGGAGAAACAGAATTTCTCACCGCCTCAGGGCGTGATTTGCCTCAAAAAAGTGAGGCCAGCAGATAAACCAGCTTTTGGCATCTAGCACCCAGAACTGCAATCTTCTGCATTTTTTCCCTTTATATCTGTTTTTTTTCCCCTTCTCCACAGCTATATCATCAACAGTGAAAAAAGACACCGCATGCGTATTGTTTGGTCACACAAAAGGAATAAGGGCACATAAATAAAATAAAAATGTGATATTTATTACCCTGTAACCCCTAATAGTTTGCATCTGAGATAACCGTAGTCAGCATTGTTAGATTTTTCTTAGTAGTTGGGGTATCTGAGTTTGGATTTCAGAATCACAAGGGGATGGAGGAGGGGGGGAAACAAATGTGCCCGCTCCTAGTGGGACTTTAAGATGTGCCAGAGTTTACGCGCTATCCCTTTTATTTGCTAAGACTTTGTACATTTTATACTAAGGATGACAGGGCCCAGCTCTCCCTCTGAAGCCATAAATGAGTCTCTGCTGCTGGAAGCTGGTGACATGACTCTGATTGGACAAGACAGAGCAAAACCAGATCAAAGCCATCTCCAGTGTTTTGCCCCCCAGCGAGGCGCAGAGCGGGCCCACACACTGGCTGCCGAGTGCTGGGAGGGTCCGGGTCCGCCTGCGCCTGCTGGACTGGATGCTGGAGCTGAATCAGAGCAATGGGTTCTCTTCGTATCTCCCCCCGTGCCTCCCCCAGCCTGGCCCGACCTTGCTGGTGACATCAGAGCCGATGGCCTTCGCTCAAGTCGTGCACGTGAAAGGGAAATATGCAGCAACTCGAGTACCGAGAGCCGTCCAATGCGAAATACGGTGCGTAGTTTTTCAGCAGCGCACACAGAAACACAACAATGCCATTTTCAAATGTACGATATAAATTAAGCATTTTCATTAATATTTTACGCCGTTTCCCTATTTCCGTTCACAGAAATACATTTTGACAGCCTTTACCTTTTTATCCCAACAGATGGGGTCTACGTCCATTCACAATTAAACTATAACTACGAGAATAGAGTCACACAGCCTCGGCCCATTTACAAAGCCTTAGTTGTGTTAAACAGACATAAATGTATTCACAGGAGTAAAAATGTCTCCGTGGACACGTCCAGCACTGACAGTTTATTCATTTACACTATTTCCATTCATTTAACTTCCTCTCTTCTACAAACTGGCATATATCTTTTGACGGCCTACAGTTATTTAGCCATTTCTATAGCTGGGGAAATTTCACTGAAGCAGCAGAAGGGAAGTACCTAGCTCAAAACCAATACGGCAGGAGCTAAGACTTGAACCCGCACCCTCCAAGGCTAAAGGCAGCATTTCCCACGATTGTGCTACCTGCTGTACCAAACAGTAGGTTCAGATGCAGTCATCGCAGCTCTTATTTAACTGACGCACTTGTCCAAGCCGATAAGCAAAGTAATTAGCTTTACACAGATTTACCCGTTTTTGTATTATTACTGCTCCAGGTTATTGTACCATAAATGTATTGACTGTTGGGTCCAGATGAACACATTCATGAAAAGGAGGTCATCAGTCGGGCTTCGGATGCAGCATGTTTACCGCCAAAGAACGCCACATATTACACAAAAAAAATGACGCATTTGGGATTTTCATTCTGGCATTGTTACACATATAAAACCCTCGCGGGTGGTCTTTGAAGCCTGCGGAGTCGCAGGCAGAGCAAAGCACTTCCTCAACACCAAGTCCACGCTGGACTCGTGCTGTGTGACAGCACCGGCCACCTGCTGCACTGGCTTTAAAGTCCTTCTTCGGTGACAACAGGCCGTCCCTCTCCCTGTGCCGCGGAGCTGCCGAAAGACAGGCCTTTCAAGGCTGAAAGCGCTCTTTTCTACTCCTTCCTCTCAACTTCACACCTGATTCTCACAGACAGATATTGATTTACATGCTACAATATGTTAGCTTAGTGCACAAAGAGGGCCTTTTTGCACGTCGGCACCTGCACTGCCTTTTCAGCTAGGTGTAGCGGACTAATTCTAACTTCTTGGTTTTTAAGCTGAACACGCACTGAATTCAATGCACAATGTCAATGCCTCGTGAGCTACCGTATGTGTCCTGTACTGTGTAATACCTCCTCAAAAGGCCCCTTTGTTCTCCTACAGCGCAGCACATGTGTTTTCATTAAGCGGCAAGGCAGACGAACAAAAGCAGAACATCATTTGGCGAGATGCGTGCTCCATAGGTTCCGCGTCCCTCACCGGTCTCCGAGTTGAGGGCTAAAACTGCATTACTGCTGGCGGCGTGGCGCTGTTTAAAGTCAGCCTCTGCCGGAGTGTCACTCTGGCAGTCAGATGTCAGGCAGGGGGACTACAAAGCCGCAGAGCGGCCTTTGAGGGCCCAGACGCACCTGAAATGCCAGCCCATCCCAACGGCTCCCCGGGATCTTTGATAACAGCCATTCAAGTCATTTTCAAGAAACAATATATAGATGCAAAATAAGCGTTTGGACTGTAAACATGATGGAAACCTTCAGACAAGATGAAAGTGAACAACAACCGTGTGTTTCAAAAAAGTAATAATATTTTCAAATGTCCGCATAAGAAATTCCTATGGAAAACCAGGAGAGATGTGCATCAAACTGGCAGGGCTGGGTCCCTGCCAAGTGCACCGGCAGCGACTGTAAATAATAATAAAGTGTCCCGGGACTTCCACTGTTGTAGGAGAAGCTCCGGTGTGACTTCGCTTGGCACCCGCCGTGTGGTTAACCACACACCATAAACCACACGCGTTCGACGGGCTCATGAATTACACCAGACGCTTGGTGAGCGCGTTTTCCTTTGCTGTCACTTTTTTAACCGCAGTCAAAGATGGACACACTCCCCCCTTCCGAAAATGTCCACGGTGCTGTTAAAAGCCTCGTACGAGCCGTGCCCCCCCCCACACACACCCCCAAAATTTTGACCTAAAAATCCATAAAAAGATCAGAAACTTAGCAAACATGAAGGGCACTCCTCGACGTCAGTCAGGTGTATGGAAGGGGTAGCGCACCAAACACCAGGATGGGACTGCGGAGAGCTGCACATCTCAGCACGTTCACCCAGTGCCTGGGGTCGTACGGCATCTTCTTCACAGTACAGAACCGCACCGAGATGGTCAGTTCAGCGCATCGTTTTTAGGAGGAAAATCACGGCTATATCTGAAATTCTCATCCCGAGCCATCTGAGTGACAAAATGTTCCACTAAATTCGAGATTCCCACTTCCTTGGTAAAGTTCACGAGGAAACAGCACAGTGGTGCTAATGGAAGGAAATGTTTTCCATCCCTTTATACCAACATCACACAGGCCGGAGCGTAGCTGTGGAGCGACTGAGTGTCTGCAGGGTAAATGCAAGCTCTTCTCAAAAAGCCACTTTCTATAGACATTACGTAATGAAGCTCTGAAACAGTTGCGCAGTCATATTTACAAAGGATTCCATATTAGATTGAAGGGTTGGAGATGAGCAGTAGGAGCAAGCAAAAAAAAATTAAAAAAAATAAAAAATCCTCTTACCTAAGGCAAAAAACTGCTATGTCTAACATCATTTCATAAGTGCTGTGCAGAAGATTAACTGCGTGTGCGAGCATCGCTGCACTCAGACACGGCTCACCATGGGCTCAAGGCGAAGCCGGTTGCAGGGACCCCAGCCCTGCGTCTGGGTGGGTGGCGGAGGACCTGAGGGAAACTACGGCCATCGCCAACAGGCGGAGCTATGCGGACAGCTCGGTTCAAGTGGGGACGCGGTGTATGGCAGCTGGTCACCGAGTGCGCAGAACAGGCCATTACGCAACGCCAGTGCAAGACACCCAGGCTGTGAGCTTCCCTGTAGGGTCACTGGTGTGCATGCCTCAGCTCAGTGCCTGCAACCAGGGACCAGCGGTGGGGCCTCCTGTGTGAAGCACGGTGCACAGAGGTTCCCACATCACACGGCAGTGAACCCTCCGGATGTAACGGTTTAGCAGGTTACGTACCCCCCCCCCCCCAACCCAGTCTATAGAATCTGAGCCAGACTCCAGTAAGGGATCAAAACACAGAAGAAACGCAGCGAAACGTGGAATGGCTGAAGGACCTTTCCTGAAAAACCAAACAAGCAACATTAACCTTTATACAGTACAGCTTTTGTTTCATCCAAAATGACCCACGGTTCAACCAATTTATTGCACATTTAACTTGAATCCAGCCACTTTTTGCCTTCTGCCAAATGCACTTTTAATACACATAAAAACATATCATTCATAATACATATAATAGAGAGCCTTTGAATGGAAGGGCAATATCTGCCGGATTGTGTATTAGAGCACGAACGGACGAAACCTCCCTTGTGTTCATCTGCACAAACTGGCTGCCTTAACAAGTAGGCAAACCGTCAGCGGAGATTAATGATCTACTATAAATCCAAGTTAATAATAAATGGGATGTTTACTTGTTCGAAGAGGAGGCCATTGATAACGGTGCCGAAAAATCCACCTTTAAATGCCAAAAAGATAAATTCTGGTTAAGTGGTGACCTGCCTGCTTTGCGGTCCCCTTCTCTGTCATTATTTACACAACACAAGCGTTGTCTCACTTTAAAGAGAGAAACATTTGGCCTGTGTGTAGCCATGCAACAGTTACTGAGTTCAAGGGTAGGGCTCTCTGTGTTGGGGGGGGGGGGGTCTGGGTGAGTCTAGGTGACCCCCCCTTGGCTCCATTCTTTGTGCACACCAGCATCCTTCCTACCCGACACATACGGTACACGCAGGCCTGGGGTTCGAGGGTTGCCCAGTTGAGTGTAGAGTCCCAGGGACTCCTTACAACACTAATCTGATGATTATGAGCTGCTGGCTCAGCAGCCCACCTCCCCGGCAGACACCGCGCTCGGTTTGTTGCCGAAAACAAGAGGCTTCATAACGTGAGGATGGGCATCGGTGCCCGGCTGCTGATGTGTGCACAATGTGAGAGAAGAGAGCGAGCGAGAGAGAGCGAGCGAGCCATTTGGGGGGGTTGCGGAGGCCAGGGGGACGGAGTAAAAAGGAATGTCTTACTCTCCTGCTCTCCTAGAGGGCTACATTAGCCCTCAGTGGGGATTTAACTAATGAGCCCAGCAAGCCTCCACCGGGGAGCATCCCAAGACAGCCCTTCTCCACCAATTGGCTCCAATGGGTTTAAATAAGCCGGTCGCAGCGCAGGCCCTATCTTTCCAGCAGATTATAAGGTAATAAAACGGACTGAAGAAACAAGTGGGAGGATAATGCAGGTCTGGATTATTTGATCAGCCTGTGTTTGAATGATACCAAAGAGCCGATGCAACAAACTTTAATCATAGAGACCGATGCAGCACCCAGATAAAGTGTAAGCGGAATTTTAATTGCGCTTTTTGAAGCTAATTCTAATGGACTAGGGATTTCCTAATAGACCGTGCTGCAAACTGATAGAGTCCCACAAGATCCCTTTCATCCCATGCTTCTGTAGCGTTCAAGCTCCGGCGCCATGTAGGATGGCTTAAATTGGAACAAAACCTGAGGTTGCCAGTTGTGTGCTCTTGTTCCGCATGTGCTTCCTGCGAAGAATCCCCATTCCCTGTGCGTCCCCATCCTTTGCTGTCCTTTCACGCTGCTGGAGGAGCAGCGCATCGGTACCGTAATCGGCACGGCACGCAAGGACCGGGGGGGCCCGCACGCACAGGGATCCTTTAACTACCGAAAATGCTCTCTCCTGTGCGTCGGTTTCATTAAAACGTTTTATTACAACGCTGTAAACAACTGATTCGCCGTCGCTTTCGTCACTTCTACGAAATAAAACCGCTGAACCGATCACCGGTAATGCAATAATCGCGTGCTAATAAAATGAACAGCTGCAGTTTCTGGATCCTGTTTTGCTATTTCAAAATCATTTTTAAAAGCAGCAGTTTAATACTGTTGAGAAGAAGAAGAAGAAGAAGAAGAAGAAGAAGAAGAAGAAGAAGAAGAAAAGCACTGGCCAGGGCTAAATTAGTAGTACATGGTCAGTGTTTATTTAAAAAAACTCTTACATGGGAAAAGGGCTAATGCAGGAGTGAACTTTTTATCACCTATTATTATTTGCAGCTTTTTGTTCAGCACGAGCAAGAGAGAAGTCCAAAATGACCGAATGTGGCAACATTGACTGCGTGACTGCGTGAAGGGTGTGGCTCCCTCGCTGGGCTTACTCACAACTCTACTGCCACCTACTGGAGCTGCCCCGCTCGCGGTGGGAGCATGCACCCCCAGCCGTGCCCCCCGAGCGCTCAGGGGGAATGTTATTGTCAGCATATGTCTGAGAAACTGTGGGATAAACACTGAGACTCTGTACATTGTGTTTACCCAGCAAGTATTCCATAAACACGGGTGCTTGTGTTGGCAGAGCAGATGTGCGCTCTCCTTTGCCAAAATTCCCCCCTCCTCTGGTCCCTATCACATCTGGAATGCACGGCAGCTTCATTCTCTAAACTTCTTTGCAGATATGTTAATTTTAGGTGCAGTGAGAATATCCCCACCCGTTACAGTAACACTACCGTAAGAACCGTAAGAACAACTGAAAATCTGTCACACATTTTGCATTTTGACAAGTTGACTGTGCCGGAGTTGAATTACTGGCAAAATCAGGTATAGTGCTGTCACATCTTATACTCGAAAGCATCATATATAAATATACAGTATCTCACGTATAATATTGGACATTTGCTTTAATTCACATAGGTAAGTTCTGTTCGATGCACGTGAAGTGGCGTACTGCGTTACGGGAGCAGGTCTCCGCTGCCGGCAACGTGCCCTGCCCCACACCCGCGGCCCGGTGGCAGACTCCCTCCAGAGCCCTACCTGACAGTGTGGCTCTTTCCTTATACAACCGCCACTCCGCGTGTCCCACGGGCCCACGCCGGGCAGCACGAGCCGCAGCTGTTTCGCTTATTCCATGAGCCGGCAGCAGT
The DNA here is from genome assembly GCA_018136845.1 of Heterotis niloticus. NCBI lineage: Eukaryota > Metazoa > Chordata > Actinopteri > Osteoglossiformes > Osteoglossidae > Heterotis > Heterotis niloticus. The sequence goes on along the minus strand of CM030904.1, from coordinate 15,900,711 downwards.
CCGCCATCCGGGGTTTATATATTTATTTTGGGTTTGTTTTGTTTTTTTACTTTCTGCGCCCGGGATGGAAATGAGGCAGGGCCTCGGCACCTGGGAGCGGAAATGCAGACGGAGAGGCCTGCGCCGAGAAGTCGCTTTATCACACCGGACCAGAGCAGCAGGGAAAAGGAGCGTGCCGGCATCTCAGAAAAGGAGATGGCTGACCCCCCGTTCAACACACTCCCACGCTTACTCCCGAAAACCTGTTCTCTTGTCTCCAAGTACAAAATGTTACCGAACAAACCTTGCCCTCAACAGCTAATACTCAAAGGTCTATCTGGTGGTATAAATCATACAGACAGCCATCTCCTTTGAGATAATAAGGTGGTCATATACATCTTGCAGCCGGTGCTTGATTTCACTTGGTCTCCACTTTTTCCTCCCCCCAGTCCCCACAACTTACATTAATTTTTACCAGGCAGTGTCAAATTTAACTCTTTGCTAGGGACAGCTCTTGGACTCCGCATCTGTTAAAATTAGCTTGGCGGTGACCAGCGCTCCTCTGTGCCAAGCAGGAGTCTCAAATGATCAATGCGCTTACCTGTGGCATCAGCCTGGGCAAGAGGGGCATGGATCATTTGCCACCACTTGCTTTTAAATGACAGCAAGTAATGACTGACTGACCGGTGTCATCTTTTGCATTACCTTTACTAATTCAGCTGCGACCTTCTTCAGACCCAGCTTACATTAAGCTGCCCACAATCATTTCCCCGTTCGCAAAGTAATACTTACCAGAGTAATGCAAGGTAAGTACCGTGCTCAAGGGTACCGCAGCAGAAGGTAGGTGTGACTGGAGCATGGGTCCTTCAAGTCTAAAGGCGGGGACTCCAACCACTTCCCCACCGGCTGCCCCCAATTATTCATCACAAACTTACCCCCAAAGGTCAATGACCTAACACCCACTGGAAACGCAATAGATGCATTCTTCAGCTCTTATAACATGCTGACTCCTTTTAAACAGACTTTAGGGAAGAAAAATACACTTTATAACATCTGTTATTCAAAAGAACAGTCCATGCTAATATTTTTTGTTGACAATTTCCAGGAGAAAAGGAGTCAGGTGCATAAATGACTCTTTTGCCATTATATATTGTATATAGCATAACACTGGTTACAGTTATATACCACATTTGTTCAGTGAACAAAAACTCCCTAGGCACTAATGTTAGCACTCAAATGGCAGGGATGAATTGGCAGTCTGGGCAAAATTGTAACAATTTATGTTATTACGGCTTTTTCCTACCACCAATGTTGTCTACAAAATGTAATTTTCATTGCAGAGAAATGCACTGTAATTGCCTCTGGGTTTTTCCGAGTCCACTTACTGTAAATTTGCCTCAGTAAAATGACCCAGAACTCAAGCAGCCTCCATTGCCATATGCTTGGGGAGAAAAAAAAATCTATTTGGCATTTAAGCTTACCTTAAAAAGTTACGATGCATTTCAAAACAAATACTGGTAAGATGGTAATAAGACACCTAAACAGCAAGAGTTAATAAGATGCTTAAAATGGCATAAACTTTAATAATAACTGAAATTGGTTTACTAATGTTTTATTTCTAATTAGAAAGGCAATGCCTGCCATATAGTATTTCCATGTATCTGTTGCTGTAAAGAAAAATAAAAAGAAAAATGCAGACGCTGTCTCACAAAAGCGCCGCATTCAATACAGGCCTAGGACTTGGTGGTCAAACAGAAAATTCCATTTCGGATGCAGCAATTTAAATAACACCCAGTAATAAACCTACTTTTGGAATACCTGCCTAATTTTATAATGAATTTATAGCTATTTATCAATTTATTTAATCCTGAAATGCACACCTGATCTACCTGGGGAAACGCCTGCGCAGATGTGGTCACTCCTCCTTCTAATTTTCTTTCCACTTGGTCACTACTGTTAACTACCAATCTGAGTGAGCATAGCAGTGGTCTGAAATCTAACCTGGCTGCAAAGGACACAAGGGTAGCTGGGGATGGAATGGAATAGATGAATATGTGTGTGTATACATCCTTAACCTTCAGCATCACCTTCTCAATATGCAGAATGTAACAGGTTCAATCAGGTGGCATTCAGCTGAGTAGGAGCATCATGGTGCCACGCAGGTGGAACGACGATGCTGTGCTCCTGCTAACCGCGGTGCCGCGGCAGCAGATGCCGACAAAATGCACCCCTTCAGCGTACCGAGTGGACTTGGAGACAAGACGGGAAATAACTGAGGTGAGATGCACGGACAATTTTGGTTGCTCCAACCTCTTGCTTAACAGCAGGGACCGTCAACAAACGGAGCCACGTGCGAAATATGAGCGGCGCACGTACAGACGCATTGTGACTAACCAATTAACCTTTTTCTTCCTGCATCTCATGTCTGATGCCAAAAGACACAGAATGGTTGTGATGTGACATTTGTGTGGGAGAAGACATCAAAGGCAGGCCTATGAGAGGCTGCTCTACCTTTGAACGCAGAGGATATCTGCAAGGCTGCCAGCTCTCTTTGGGCAAAGCGCCTCCGGATCAGAACGTGCCCGCCGTCCCCAAGCCCGACGCGCACTTTGAACAGATTCCGTGCTCTGCCGTCACCCCTTCCACAAAGAGCGCACGCCCATTACGGGCATCGCGTAGCAAACCGGCGAAATCTTAACGCGTACAACCGGTTCATTCAGCGGGGAACAAGAGAACCTGGAAGAGCATTGCTTTGTGCGCACGTTGACAGCTTGGCATTTTCACGAGGAAGTTATACAAAATGCACTTTGTCTATAATTACAATAAGCCTACCGATTCCAAACGGCACTTCTCGCCGCATCATCCGAGGGCTTTTGCTCTCGTATGTATAAGAGCGGCACAACAGGGCCTACGAAATACACGAGTTTAGAACCCGAACCATTACGCTGGCCAACCGGGTACGTAGTTGTCCCGTGCATGCGGATGTGTACGCTCCTAGTTTTTAATTTCCTCTTTCATTATACAGGAACAAAGGATGCATTGTGTGAGAAATGATGAGCCTGATTCTACCGAGGAAGTGGAAAAAAATAAAATAAAATAACAAAACAACACAAATTCCGATCTACCCTATTTCAGCTTCCCTGACCTGTACCCATCCTTTCATTCAATTAAAGCTTGGGTGGTTTTTTCCACACAAAATATTAATTACATTCATTACAGTTCACACTTTCCCAGTTAATTGGTCAGCGGTGGCGGTGTTCACGGGGCCCCAGCTGAATCCTGGGAGATGAGCATCGGGGAGGAGGGGGGGGGTTGCGCATCGCGTTTCCGCCGTCGTCACGGTGCCCAGCTGCCCCCTCAACCCCCAACCCCCCGGGCCGCTCTCCACCGCAGCGTACGCTCTAGCGCATTCCCCTCCGCCCGCCCCCCAGCGCAGGCCGAGACAAAGGCCGCGTCGCGTCGGGCATCGCCCGGGCCGCGTCGCTCCCCTGCTTGTCAGCACTGCGTCCCGTCTGCTGCGTCGTTTCACCTCGCATCTTGTTATCCGGCAAGCGCGTCATCAGCACACTACGGTCTGCTTCTATCCCACTGACTAATTCAATTGAGCGCGAATGTGCTTTTTCTCACATGCTAAATTCCAGTTGTCACTTCCGTCCGTGTTTCGCCCCGCTTCATGCCGAAACGATCAATGAATTATTATACCCAATTACGCCCTAAATGAAGCCGCTCTCCCATCGCTTTGAAGACGCCGAAATATTTTTAATTGATTTAAAAAGCCGTATGTTTGGAGGAATGTAAAACGCGTTTAAGCGGAAGGGGAGGGGGAACGGTCTGGTTTGCGGTCTCCTCTTCTGAGCGTCTCTGGGCCGTAAACACAGAGTGGACTCCCTGGTTTACAATAAACTGATAATATTCGGCGCCATCTCTCCAATTAAACAGGCAGTTGTGCAAATATAGCATTTACTGAGTCAGCGAGTGGGAAGCGGCTGAGCTTCCTACAGGGCAGCGATGACTGGGGCGCTCGCACAGAACGGGGCCCATACGGCGCGTTGCCCGCTCTCCGCTCCAGCGCTGGCTTACTTTAATTACCAGAAACAGACTGGGATCATCCAGAGCACCTGGAAGACAGCTAAATTTGCCCTGCCAAAGGTGCCCATAACTCCACTCTTACGCCAATAAATATTAATTCCCGTGCTTTTCATCCTACGTGGTTGTTTCTGGTCCGGGGGCCCCGAGATTTGGGAATCGTCGGGCAGTGAAGTGGCCGGCTGCGCATGAACTTTGCTATTAAATTCATCGACCACCATCAGTTCTGCAAAGGAGGCAACATTACTCAAAACCACGCAACTCGTGCGTGTCCCGCTGGTTTTTCAGCTTTTTCGTGTTGCGAAAGACATCCGCAGACTTGCTGCACAATTGGATGTCAACAGAAAAACTCATTTACTTTACTTTGAATCAAAAATAACCTAATTATAGTCAAGTGACATGTAAGAAACCCACTTTAAAAGTCCTTTCGGCACTGAGAGCTGAAAAGAGAATACAATCTAAAGCAGTTTTGCATGCAAACCACCACCAAATGCTAATGACTTCTAAGAAGAAAGGGGCTGACAGGATTTCAATAAAGGGTTGTTGGGATTCAGAACAGTAAGAGGACTGAGGATGCTAATCTTCACTGCAGCGGCCATGAAAAGGGAGAACACAGCTACCCCCCCCCCCCCACACACACACACACACACACAAAGTTCAATATCTGCATCTACTGGACAACATGTTGATCCACATATCAATGAGTGAGTGAGAGCACTACAGACACACAGAACTGGCACAATGCCGTAACCAGGCTCTACCGGGCATTCAATCGGTGTTAAAAGAAGGTATCTCGAACTCGTGATACTGCTGGCAACAATGTCTCAGTGGCAGCAGCTTCTGTCTGGAAATAAACCACAAAATTAGACTGTCCTTGACTTGGGGACATGCAACGGACTCAACTTATAATGGCCAATAATAAACAAACAGGCAAGCAAACAAATAAATAACAGTAATAATTTCAAAATTTGAAATGGACAAAAATTCTGGTAAGGAAATGAGCATTATATAGATAATAAAAACATGTGCACGTGAACATCTTGTAATGTTCAATGTACAGTACCTCTACAATGCAGACATATGGAGCATAACACAATCAAGCACGTATAGCTGACACCGTAGATGAAAATGTTATGAAAAAGCTACAAAAATGCATTAAAAGGTTACATGTGTACCTGCACAGCGTGCGTGTGTGACATCATAGCGCAACGATTGTGTAAGGTGAATGCCGTGCGAGATTGTGCGCTACGACATTATAGCTGCGCCCACACGCACCCAGTAACCATCTTCTCGGGCCTCCCCTCTGCAACTAAAACATCATTATCCAGCCTTGAAGACTTGACGCTGCCAAAATATGAGTTATTTGAGATGTTATATGAGTTATATTAGATGAAAGATTACAATCATTAGATTTCTTTCCAAGAAAATCTCCATGTCTTATAAATACACGAGAAAACATTTTCTGCAGTGTGCTGCATACTGCATATTTTATATACGGACTGCGCTCTTAGACTGGCCAACCTCTTGCAGCTGTTCCATCTGGAAGCCCCCTGAGCTCGCTGATGGCTAGTCCTCGGTCACGAGTTGGTGTGACTGGTGCAGAGGCAAGGTGGATGCTATGGGGGATACGGCGGCGGTCGTGGGAAAATGTTTACTGCCATGTCTGCACGCAGTGCCAGTTGTTGTTTTGTGATGCTGTCATGCTGAGTTAGGAAATACTGTGTCACGGCACGAGAGGCAAGAGCGGCGCTTGGGCAGGGTTTTCGGTGTGAGGTCAGATCTGTGAGACGAAGAATAAAGGGAAGACGTGTGCTGAATGAACCTAACTGGTCCGCTTTTTTGAGTGACGTAACAGTGGTGAGAATGACTAACGTTATAAAACAAACGTATAAAACCAGACGTTCCAAACCCCACCTCCATCTGCTACTTTGCTATAAGGGTGTAAAGGGCTCTGGTTGGTCTGCCTTGCCTGAACTCACCTTGCACTGTCCTGAGATTTTGGAGCGACCAAAAGTGCTAACACTGAAGAACATCTCAATGGTTGTAGCCATAAGCCCTCTCTTTTGTCTGAGTTCTGAGTGTGAAAAGCATACCAAAGCACATGCTGGCCCCCTTGGATCTTGGGACGGATGAGCCTAAAGGGGAAGCAGCTGGTTTTCGAGGGCTCGCTCACTGCAACGTGTTCTCTGCTGCTCCTCAGCGACTGAAACACGTTGAGCAGGGCCTACAGAATATTGGAAGTCGCGCGCGCGCGCTCGTCCGAGTACATTTACAGTACATCCCGCCCATCCTTTGCAGCCAAGCTAGGAAACCAACAGTAAAACTTAACTGGTAAAATAAGTGGCACCGGTATTAATCGCAAAACAGTTACTGTACTCTTTCAACAGTGAGTAATAGTATGGGTTGCACCATTGATTTCACGAGTCACAATATTGTGTTTCCCATTAATACGTGGTTACATGTTCCCAGCAGAGAATGAAAGCATTAAGGAAGGTGAATGGAGTCCCAGGTTTACAAGGGAGATTAAAGATAATGCGGCCTGACAACGTGACTGCTGCAGCAGTCGGCCACCCTCGCCGTTACACTGTCAGAACCCGGCACGTCGCCCTCAACAGCACTGCCCTCGTACCTTTCAACCTGCCCACATGCACCGGTGTCGCTCCCAGAGAGACCAAAAAATACAAACAATAAAATCTCATCTAAAAACTTGCTTCTGTCAGCTTCCCAGCAGTGTTTTGAGCATCTCTACTGCTGCTTGTCTGCCACGTCTCGCTCCTCGCAGATAATCACCATTCTGCTCAGACATCAGTCATAATTCTGGAGAAGAAGACTACAAGATCGTCATTATACTTAATGTGATAACAGAGCACTCACCTGTCTCTCACGGAAAACGCACTGCTGCTCGCTAAAGATGCAGTCTGTCTCCTTACAGCCCTGTTCACAAAAAATACTTTTTTTGTGCCATCTAATTTTGAATATAGAGAGGAACATCTCGTGTTTGTGTATGTGTGTCTGTGCTTATGTGCAAATGGGTGTAATGTGTTAATGTGGGCCCAAGCGAGCGGTGCTGCGTTTTATTGGAAGTGGGGGGGGGGTTGGGGCTCTGGCACTGCCTGTGTTTTGATGTCTGTGCCTCGGCACACTCGGTTGATTTGCTTGCCCAGAGCACACCCCTCCATCGGGGAAGGCGGCCAGTGACGGTGAGAAGAAAACGTGGCCAGTCATTAAAATAAGTCGGGGCTCCTTTTAAAATCCTAATGTACTTGTTCAGCTACTGGAGGCAATGTATGACACCAATTACACAGTATTTTAAAGTCTCTAATTGAAGCCCTTTAGCAGTAATATGTTATACTGCAGCTTTTGATACCCAAATGAAGAAGACTTGTTCAATAATGATGGGTTGCACATTTATAAAAAGGACTGCTGGTATTAATCTCTGTGCAGGATGCACAGGCCTCGCGCAGACTTTTAACTTCCGAACCGCCATCTCCTGGAGAGGCGATCTTTATCTGTGGCGTAGGCTGAGTACACCGTTAATAGAGAAATGCAGTCAGATACTGCAGGTGCAGTATTTCAAATTCTAGTACACAAACACACAGGTACATATGTAAGGCATGAACAGTTCTCAAATGCTAAAAGAATTACCCATAACTTTTCAATGCTTTTCTCAACCTCCACCCCCTAAAAGTAAAACAGCTGCATAACCACACATACACACACACACACACACACACACACACACACACACACACACACACACACTCACTCCTGGCCCCCATTTACTTATTATTTGCAATTCATTTCAGTAAATAATTTGAAGGTATTTGCAAGCTCTCCAGCACCAGAGTGGGTCACTCGGTGATTTACACAGCTTGAAATAAAAGTGCCGTAAGCCTCATTAGGCAGAGTATGCTGAAGAACACGAATTATGCAATGTTTAGAACACTGGCCAAAGTCTGTCCATTAAAAAAAATGCATTTGATCTTTCTGACATTTTATTTTTAAAGCGCTCAAATGCCCCTCCCATCCCAGCAGTTAATTTGCAGCGCCCAACTAACTTCCCCAAACGCAAACACGTGGGTCTCACGATGACGCCACTGTTAGTTGATGGGTATAAATGGGGGAGCCTTTGAACGCATACCCAAAAGACTATTATGGCTCTATCACTTGCAACTGATTTATCAGCTAATGAGAGGCCTGCCCTGGTACCCAGCATCATAAACATTTTCCAATAAATATTCCAAAGCTTGCTGGCATCAAATTATCCAGAGACCTTCTTTTAGTAAGCCATGCAGGGAAAAAAAAAAGTCTGTTTTTTTTTTTTTTTTTACATCCGCACCAGTCTTTCCTGCATTATATCTTCTGGGTTTTATCTTGATGTGACAAACTAGTCAAAATCTGCCATTAAAACTGGCACTTATAACCCCCACACAACCCCTACTTGTTGCACAGCCCCGTTTAATCGTATGGCATATCCAAATCAGGTATGAGAAGCGGTACGATGGACTGTCCTTGTGACATTTTTATTAATCAGAATTATGGTTTTAATTTCATTTTTATCTATTTTACCTTTTTATATCACTATTACCCCCTCTTTGCTCACAAAATATTGTTTACTATTATTCGGTTTGCATTTCTGACTACCTTAAGCAAATCCTTCCTTTAGATCAGCTATTAGCCGAGGTTCCCGGTGCTGCCGAAGTCAAACAAGTAAAAAAGGTAAGGTAAAAATTAAAAACACATTATATAATCACCAAACTCTTTTAGCATTAAACCAGGTGTATTGAGTGGACACATATTGTTAGTGCTGTTGGATGTGTGAACACCAAAGACAGTTGCACACATGCTGGTTATAGTGAAGTGGAAAGGTAAAAAAAACAAACTACACATTCCTAAACGTTATTACCCCCCTACTGCACCTACTGTACTGTAGCTCTGTGTGTCTCATGTATAATTTCTTATTAACATTTACACTTTTACTTGGTCACGTATAACAGCCACTGGCTCGTACAGGACAATGATCCCGAGAGCAAAATGTGTGCCGGTCGTACGCACATCCTCACCGTAATAAATTATATACTGCATCACCGAACTTTATTAACTTTAACCTTTCTTCAATTTAGTACATCTCTGTGTGCGAGAGAGCGCGTGTCGGCATGTGCGGCATCTTCGGACGCAGGTGCAGACAGTAAAATATAGCCAAACTTTATTACTTTTCAATTTGTGCGTGTTTGAGTGAGAAACTATGTCAGCGTGTGCTTGCAGCGCACATGAGGTTGGCTGCACTTGTACATTTGTGAGAAAGTGCATCTGTGTGTGTGTTGTTTGCGACAAGATCCATTAGCATCTCATGCCATTACTACGTACTGCATGCGATGCCACTACTGCTTCCCCAAACCTTGTCAGCCACCAAATTTTACAATTTCAAAATACCGAGTAACCTTTCTGGTGCTGTATGAACTTAACTACAGAAAAACCTCACTTATGGTGAAAAGTACCCGCCTGCCAAATTTCAGTTCTGTGGCAAACAAACAGACAAAGAGCTTGAGCTTTGCAGATATGAAGAGTCTCATGGATTGCACTACAGAAGATGACTGCTGCAATGTTATCGTTAAAAATTATATTAGATAAAAGTTTATGAATAAAGAAAATATGAATAAAATTATTCAGCGCTCGCACACAAATGGAAGGAGCTCAAATGCCTTTTCAATTACCCTACAAACGTCAGATATGGACACGGAATTGCTCATCCCTGATCCAGCTGTACAGTTGAGACCAAAGTTATAGCCTGTCTGATGGGAGAGGGCAAGAATTTTGTCATGTGGAGCCACTAATAGACTGGAGAAGGGAAAAAAGAAAAAGAGATTTTGTCTGGTGTGATCCGTCTGAGAGGAGACAAAGATATAAACCATTAATAACAGCAGCTACAGCAATCAATCAGTAGCTCCCCAGCGTCTGAGCGAGCGCTCGCATCAGCTCTGATGGTGCCTTCGATCCACCGGCGGCCTTCCGGACTGCTCTCGGTGCTCGTGTGGGAAGCTGGTAGCGTGTGCTCCGGCGCATCTTTAGAGGAGACTGCGCTCGCGAGAAGACAGAGCACTAACAAACAGTGGGGCCTTGTTGTCTGCATCCTCAGAGGCCCCAAGATCACGCTGGAGATTCATGCCTCACTGCAGCGATAAGGAGGACTACAAATCGCTAACAGATACAATCTATGTGATAAGAGCTTTGCTCTATTGACTTGATTTCACAGAATTGCAAACCTCGATGGAGTAAATAAGACCTGTTAGAGCAACACGGTTGGCGATTACTCAAACACAGCAAGGTTATGGGTCTTTTTGGTTATGGTTCATTTTCTCCAAATGTAAATAAATATGGTTCCCAGACGTTTGGATGCGGCAACATCGCAGTGTAATGTAAATGGAATTTAAAAAAAAAAAAAACGTCGTCCCGCATGCACACTGAATTTATTAGGCTGCAAACAAGGACGTGGACTATACATACGCAGACTACACTTCATCATTGAATATTTTTGTGTCCAATATCATTCCAGGATCAATCATAGCAAAAAGAGAAAATTTTCTATTGATGTTCTGAAAAACAACCACAGTAATGGGATACTCTGACACAGAGAACATAATGGAAAAGATTGATGGGCAAAGCCAGGGGGCTGCTGATGAGGCAGGACAAGGGGGCTCCTGGAGAGACAACGGATGCAGCTGTGGCTTCTCAACCTTGTTGGTAACCCGGTCTTCCCCGTGGTCTAAAAGGTCCAAAGTCTAATGAAACCAATTCAAAACCCTGTGACAGAAGCTCTTATTAAAGCATGCAATAGTATTATTTATTGCTACTCAAGAAACTGACAACCGATTCCAAAGTCCCGACCCGTTCGGAAATCATACCTGTAAAAAGGTGTCAAGTTTGGCTCCTCTGGAGGTCAGTGTAGCCTACTTCTGAAATGTGCGTTTGTTGCCCTCAAGTCATTCAACTTTAATTTCACATCCAATATCATGAAAAATGGTCCCCCCCAAGAAGGATAAGCTTCACGTTGACCAGAGCTAAAAATACGAAGTGTAAGATGTTCAGAGACTGAGGTTCATTCTCCCAAGTCATTAACCGAGATACCAATTACTGACTTCCATTCCCTTGACCGCAGAGGCCTGGTGAGACGACATGCTGGTCACTCCAGCCTTCAAAGTCATTCTAAGGAGTCTTGGCACCACACCACCCATTGCTTGCATGTAGTCGCCCCATCACAGACCTTCTCCAAGCTACACCAAATCTGAAGCACAAAGCATGCTCTTTGCCGCTGGAGAGGTTAACCCGTTTTTCTTTTTTAAATGAAAATAAACAATTTAGTTCTATCCGAAGCGTTCGCAGTGATAAAAACTGCCAATCCTTAAATATTTTGGATTAAATGACACGGGGGTACTCATTAAACAAATCAAAAAGTTTAATGTTATGACATATAAATTATTTTACACAAAGTTATGGCTGATGCACCTGTTTCTAATGTTATGTGAAAGAGCAAGTGACGTGTTTACAGCTTTTGTCAACTAAGTCGACAAGAAAACCAGGCAAATTCTCCCTCAGTTGCCTTGGCGGATTATCTCGGCTTCATAGACCAAACTGTTATCATTTCGCATCAGGCAATTTCTAATCTTATCATTGCCCCTTTGTAATTAGCACTGAAGAGCTTAAGACTGAGAAGAGCTTAAGACCCCAAAGTTTCAGCTAAACAAATACGACGTGTTTACAGCACATCTGGTTTAAGTGGACAAACTTGCACTTTTGAAAATGGGAACGGAAAATTCTGGAATATTGGGACAGCGATTTAAAAAAAAAATCATTCATTTGCTAATGTCAAATAGAGCAGTCGGCAGCCCGTCACTTGCGGGAAGCTCTGTGGGGACGATTAAAGCCATTTAGTGACACTTGTGTACCACGTGTGTGCCGTGTGGGCTGGCATTACTGGCACATCTCATGGCCCAATGCCGCTTTATTGCAGCAAATTGAAAACATACATCACCTAAATGGAGCCAAGCTATGCTGAGTTCATGAATTGTTTGCAGTTACCATCCCTCAGGAGTTTGTCAATATTGTTGTTTAATTTGATCCTGAAGATACGAAAGAGTCCAGACAGAGCCTCAACACTCATTTCACTCAATAACTTCAGTTAGTCTTTCTGCGGAGGTGAAAAAGTAAAAAATAAAAACACATCTTGTTTTGGCTCTTTGTGAGCACGACAATTAATTTTCATCACAATTCTCCCAGCTATAATTTTTGGGCTTTTCTCTTCATTTTCAAAGCAAAACTGCCCTAAACAACCTTGTTACCGTTAGATTGCACTTTAAAGTGGCTGTCATTTCACAAAACGGTAAAATCCCAGCTCTTTGTTGTCAACAAAGCCACAAGACGCTGCACAAGGAAGAGAGGCAACATCTCTCTCTTTGTTCTCCCATCTGCCACAACGCCAACCAAGGCCATTTCTTATTTTAGACCATCTATTCACGTCCCCGTCCTCTAAGACCTGCCTCTCCACTCCCATCTTGCCTGCTCTTCAGTTATATGGGACCTAAACTTCTGTCCCTGTGGCTGATGCCTTTTGCACTTTGAAAACTTAAAAAGAAGCATCGCCTTTCTCCCTGACACAAACTTCACCGGGTAAAGGATGGAAGGCTTTGCCTAATTGCTGAGCAAAAGTTCATTCGCCGATCCCTCAAATTTTTCAAAGTTAGAGTGGATTGTTGGCAGATTGTAAAAGAGTAACATTCAATCATGAATATCACATTATAATGTGCTGGATATGGAGTAAAACGTATCAATTATGAAATAATCTTAATAGCCCAAACAGTCCTGCAATTCTGCTGCTTCCAACGTGACTGGCGTGGGACTACGGCGGACAGTTTGTCATGATCGGTAACCGACCGACAGTCGGAGAAACGGAAGTTGAAGTCATGTAAAATAAAGTACTACTGTAGCTACCTTTCCATCATACCCATCGTCGCATCGGTCGAATTTCGGCGTGGGGTCTCCTGAATTCTGACTTCTCCCCACTTCTGCTCCTTTCTGATGTGGATCAGTCCTGTCTCACCCCCTTTGCTCTTTGTCACACCCCCTAACCACTGTCACTGCAGAAACTTTCCATTCTCCTCCTGTTGTCGTTCTCACAGTTCCTCGTCCGCCGAACCCTCCTGAATTCGTCTACACGCATATTCTATAACTTCCTAAAGAGTATTTTCTCCAGATGCTTTCCTCAATCTCGGAAAGCACCCACCAACTTGAACGACACTAACTTATTCTTTCTTAGCCTTCCTTCCCCTTCAAGCTCATTGTGACCGAAAAGAGCCCAGAAATAAAAACACCAACCTACTCACGACAGATTAATGCTAAACACCAGCCGACAATGATCTTCTTCAGGTTTAGTTCAAGTGACACGGCGACTATATGAATCCTTCTACCTCGTGTAACCTACAAAATGTACAGTAGCTACCAATCGAAGCTCCAGAACTCATTTGCCTGGAATACTTCCATCCTCCTCCATTAGCCCTCCTTGTCTGGACACTCTGCCCTCTCTCATTCGTACTATAGTACTCGGTGCCAACGCCTTTGTTGGCAGGATGCATGACCTGTGATCCCAGGGCCCCAGCCTGTTAGTCTTCTGCCTCTCTGTGATGAAAAGAGCCGCCAGGGTCAATAAACACAGTTCGAGGCCATCTTAATTCTCACTTCATTACAGTTTGCCTGAACTCTCCGTAACTCCGTGCTCAGCCAACCGAGCGGCTCTGTATTCTAGTGCTGTAACATAAGCATTAATTATTTGCTTATTTAGGAAATAAGTGCAGCACAATATTTGAGTTTTGTATTTTACTCATATTTATTGAGCTGACACTTGTCTCCAACTTATTTTTAAGCAACTTACAATGACGCCTGTATATACAACTGGTTAATTTTATCGGAGCCATTCAGCTCAATGTCCCGATGAAGGAATGGGTTTCAGAGTTGGGTCTGTTAAGTGGGCTGTAACAGCTCTTACTACAAAACTTTCTGCTGCTTTGATGGACTGGAAACAGTCACAAAAATACCCTTGAAAGAGGATTTCAACCAAATACTGTAATCAATAAATAAACAAACAAACAAAAATTTGTAGGACAGGATATGCCGTGCCACATTTAACTGTAATGAGGCCATTTCAGTGGGGATTTTTTTGTTTTTCAAAACGTCGAAAGGACGACCACCCTGTAGGGAAGAAATATGCATTTTGAGAGGCGGAGGGGGGAATAAGTGAGGAGACATCACAAAGAAGCACTCAAACAAGACCCAATGGGACAGGACTCCTGCTATGGTCTGGTGACCCAGAGCCACTGAACGATGGAATTAAAGACACAGAGCAGCAGAAGGAGTCTCCGCACCACTGTGGTCCTTGTCTAAAACATATCACATTTTAATACAACTGTATAATATGTCAAGCCAGGTAGATACATGCAGTAATGAATGAGGTTCATGTTGAGCCTTGAGGGAAATACTTTTGCGTGAGTTCTGCATTAGTAGAATAAAGTACAAACACGGTGACACGTAACACATTTGAACAAATTATGCAATCCAAGCTTTCCAGTCTGACAAGAAAGGGAACCGCCTCTAGACAGCGAATGGCTATTCTAACAGATACATATTTTACTTATTAGTATTAAAAACCTTGACATTGACTTATATTTATTAAAAGGGTAAAAAAATTTATTTGACACAAGATATCACATCACTTAATGTGCTCTGCTATTCGGTACAAAGCTAAACTAACCCCAACTGTATGACATAGTTATAACTGCACAAGTGCACTTTATATACCACGAAGCCTGAATGCTGAAGTCGGTCATCCTTTGATTTAAGTGCACTTGCATAACGCATTGTCACTAGAACAGAATTTCATTTTAATACTTGTCACTCGTGGACAAATATAAGCTATCAGGGATCGTGAGAATAGAGTTCCAGGAATTTTGTCTGTGTAAGAGAGATGTGTGTGCGGCTGGTTGTAAATAATACAGCGCTTTATTTATTACAATTGTGTTCAAGTGGCATATCAGGATTTTCAATGCTCCCGCGACAGTGTAAACAGAGTGTTGTTTCTTACTTACATACACTGCCATACATTATAACTTCCCCAGTAAGAAATAATGGAAATAGCTGTGTTGATTTACAGCTTTTCATACAATGTGGCCTTACTTACATATACTGAGCATCATTCTTACATATTTGTGGAATTATGTCTTGTTTTACTTTTCATATATCTGTTTTAGCATTTTGTACAATTCTAAGTACAATACTAAGAAGTCTTTGCCAATTGTGGTTATGACTGAGGAGAAAATAAAAAATTATGCATCACAATTAAGTGACATTGTGGACCAGGAAATATAAAATCACATCTTTTAACACAAGAATGACTGTCAGATGCTATTTAGGGGAAACTGTTTACGGACATGTAAATGTTCTCATGCAAAACAATGCAAAATATAATATAAGCTGTTAATATCATATGGTGGTATCGTGGCACAGCAAGTAACGCTTCTGCCTCACAGCATGTGACTGTGTGCATGCGTGTGGCCACCCTGCAATGGTCTGGCATCCCATCCAGGGTGTAGTTTCATAGCATAGTGTCCTGTGATTCCAGGATAGGCTGCAGACCACCATAATCCTGAGGTGGAATGAAGTAGGATGGCTAGATGGATGGATGGATGGATTTGCACAAGAACCAAAGAAACCTCAACGGTAGCAGTGCTACCTGACAAAGACCGCAGTTGAAGTTCCAAATTTAGCCAAAGATTATTATTTATTCATTTCGGGAGTGCATTTCTCCAAAGCGACTTACTTGGTGTTCTGTTAATTACAGATATTTAATCATTTATACAGAAGTGTAATTTTTATTGAAGCAATTCAGTGTAAATTCGTCGAATAAGGGTACGACACTAGGAGTGGGGATTCAAATGTGGGTTCTTGCGAGTGCAAAACCATTCCTATAACCATGACATCAAGAGCTGCCCCGTCCGAGGTGCCAGGTCAAGTCCAGACTCGGTTTGAGCGCTTTCAATGAAAACGCAGAACGAGCAACAGTGCTTTAGCAGAAAATACCACAGCGTTGTGGTTCCCTGTCCTACTGACAAGCACAGAAGCTGCAGCCAGCAAGTGAAGTTAAACTGCGAACAGCTGGGATACGGTGGTGTAGAAGACAGTCCTTCATAATAGGCACAGCTCCAGAAAGGCAGTCATATTTTACACCGCGGTTGAAAAACCAATGTTTTTAGAAGGGTTAGAGAGCACACAGCTCTTTCAAATCCCTGCAATTGTTTTAGATATTGTCTCTAGCCCATAGTCTGCGACGGTGTTTATTCACTGAATATTTACCCATCGTATGAATACTGCAGGTTCATTTTAAACTTGTGAAAACTTCTGCTGTTGAGCACAAGCATTCAAAAATGTTCACAAGGGAGCCATTGTAAATGTAAGTGGGAAACTTCAGAAATGAAAGGGCATTTCTAACGGCTAACCTTCTTTTGTGCTGAATCGTATTTTCCATATAGCAAATCGCTAAAATAAACCTGTCGTTTGTCGCCAAGGACAAAAATAAAATGCTCTGTGGAATAGCAAACTTCATTGAATAAAGCCCTGGTGACCCCTTCATCTTGCTCTTTTTGTTGCCGTGCTCCAACCCACCACCACTTCCAAACCACCAGTCGAGCAGCGCCACCTGACAAAGCGCTGTGCCGTTTCAGCCGCTTTCCTGCTGAAAAAAGAAAAAAGAAAAAAGAAAGAAAAAAAACAAAAATGCAACGTTTCCGATTTGTTCCGTGCATTAAGATTACCCCCCAGGGGAAAAGCGGCACAACCCAAAATGGTTCTCTTTGAATTTGAAGGAGCGCAGATTAATAAATCATAATCCTCAGTTGCCAGGACAACCCCAGCTCTTCTGCCACCTTTATTGTTTAATCTCACACCTCCTCTCCCTAGGGTGGCCAGAGTGCAGTACTTAAGACTTCAACCCTGAGAGATCGGAAAAACAAACAGGTGGTGTAAACCTCAGAGGAAATCACGCGTGGCTTTGTGCAACTTCCTGCAAGTTCATGCAGGTTTGCTTGCACGTTCGTGTGTAAGCACTTTGCAGGATCCCCACAATGGTCTCCAAGTCCTTCCTCTTGAAGGCTTGTGGGACTGCCACTCCACAAGACAGCAGATTTGGGCGCAGTCTGATTTTAATGTATTGGTGCTGTGTAGCGCCGGTACTTGTGATGTTCCCCTTCTTCAGCTTCCCACAATTGTGAAAAAGACACAACCCCCCCCCTTTACTCTACCATTCAATACAAACACTCGATGTAATGGGGCACTTTGTTAAAAATCTCCTTTTATTAAACTCCTAAAGCGTGTCTCATCGATTCAGTAGAAAATGCAGATCAACATGTGGAAACTGATTTTGGGGGATCGAAAAGAAGCGAGTGGGCTCACTTTCAAGCGTAAACCCAGAAAGCTGCCGGTGCAGCAGCACTCAGAGGTGTGGAGTCAAAGTCAGCCGCTGTCTGCTTCAAGGACACCGTGGGTCCCAGGGAACTTGTTGAAGAAAAGGAATATTATTAACCCAAGTGGCACATCCTTCCATGTCTTCACATCACAAGCCATCATATTACACATTTTTGTGAAAGATGAAAGCTAATTTGGCTTGTGAAATTGTTCTGCATAAGGTCAAAACAATGCCACAACAATACTGAAAATGGGCCATTTCAAAAATAACTAGATGGAGAGAGAGAAAAAAAACGTTAAAAAAAAGAGTTCTTTTTATCTAGGGCAGAATACAAAATCGCGAGTGCAGGGTGATTTCAGCTCAGCAGAGTTGAGAAACAAAAGTTGAAACTCAAGAATATATAAAGTGTCCTGTTATTAGATTTTAAGTTCCGGTCTGTACAGTTGTTATGGTAACCCGAAAGCAACCTTGGGGTTTTTGCTGATTAGGTCCTGATGGGCTAAAATTCCAGGAAAACACATTTTCAAGAAATGGGCAAGTTGACACGGCTGAAGAAAAGAAAGCCACCTTTCATACGGTCTTTGTTTTCCAGAATATGGCATCGTGACAGTATTTCAACTGCTCCATGCGCCCTGCATGCCACGGGACTCTGGCAGCAAACTATAATTAACCCTGGCCGGGCTCCAGCACAGGTACTGGAGGAATGGAGAGGCCTGCCAGCCGATCTGGCCGAGTTCATCCCGCACCAGAGACACTTTAACACTCCCAGCAGCGCGGAGTCACAGCGGAACGCAGGCTCCTCTTTCCAGCAGGCCCATCTGTGGACTCCATTACTGGGTTTCTCACACCGTCTCACAGCTCAGTGAGCTCCTTTATGGCACATAAAGCGCTGTGTATGGCCTGTCTCCTAAAGTCCGACCATTAACACTATACAAGGGAGACAAAATAATGGGGGGGAAAAAAACGCGGAAAAATTACAGAAAGAGAAAAAAATCAAGTATTATTATTATTATTATTATTATTATTATTATTATTATTATTATTATTATTATTATTATTATATTAGCTGACGAAACAGGACAAAATTCAAGCCAGCTATAAATGGTTTTTTAGCCACAAATCAGAGATATTTCTCTTAGATTCTGGAGGTGTGTCTGCAATATAATTATGGATCACTTACAGTTACTGTCAATAAATGATAGATATAAAATTTTATCAGCAACAATGTGTCCTTCGAGGCCACTCAAAGCTTAAAGTATACATCGGGACATGATCTAGTCAAATTAACTTGACAAACAAATGTTTCCTCTCCATCAAACCTTATGTTCTGCAACTTGATCTCTCTGGCCAGTCATGTATATGAACAGAAGAGCCATCTAACAACCGCCCACTTGTAGGTATTATCTCAGCATTCTGTCCTACATGAAACAGGATGTGTAAGCCGTGTCTCACTACCCCTGCCAGAAAGTTTAATAAACAATGTCCCACAACGCTAAGTCGGGATTTAGAGCAGAATAAACGCAAACTGGTGCAAAATAATAGTCGCTTTAAACCTTAAGATGTTAAATAAAAGTATGCTGTTCTTTGAATTTACAATAACTGAAACTGCAAAGGTGATACTTAAACAGACGTGTTCTCACATTGTTTACCCAAAGACAGACGTAAACCTGCCAATTTATATTGGCTCAGGCCATATAAAGACCATTTCGGTTAAACAGGGAAACAAATCTGTTAGATGATGCTGAGGTCTAGGTTCATGCAACTCACGTCCATTCCTTTTCGTTTCTTCTTTAAACACATTTCAGTGAACTGCAACTAATAGCTGTCTGCTAAAATCTAATAATTTCAATAACTCCTTATTTTCATGATTCGCAGTTCCAGTTAAGGTCACGGCGATCTGCAGAAGAGAGTAAAGTGGTCCACAAGCTTGACAGTGTGCTGGTCCACATTCTGTCTAAACAGGTGACTTTCTGAGGGTCACCAGCGGGCTGCTCACCTGGCTAGCAGCTCTGCAGTCATCTTGACTGGGTCTCAGCAGATAAGCATGATGAATTAGCTGTATACTTTGGGCTGGCCTTTCATTGCTCTACATGGGCCGGCTGTCAGCTGCTGCTTTTCAAATAAAATATCGAGAAGGCACCAGGGTAACTTCACAATTTTGCTCCGAGTTTATGAAAAGCATCATCTTATCTTTTTATTACAGCTAAGATTGAACGATTATCCCTCCTTTATACCTTTTCTTGCGTTTTACGACATCAAAATAACCTTAAGCGCAAATTCATATCAAAGCCAATATTAAAGCTGTACTCATCGCATCATTATTACTTGTGCATGTTAACGTTTAACACAAGGATACACAAGCGACAAACATACATAAAAGAGGACAACAGGAAAATAGAAACGCAAACTACATGTAAGTATAACTGTTCGCATTTGTGACCCGGTCGTCCTCTCAGACTCCGGGATCTAGCATGAGATCGGTGTGCCAGAGCCGAATTTACATGAGCCAATGAGAAGACGTGCACACAAACAGTCACCGCACATTTGTCTCAGGACAGCAGCACTTTGCACACAAACAAGTTAATATTTTTACTCAAGTCACCGCAAGGAGCCTTTAGAAGGCAACGGGATAAAATTAGATATTAAGGGATATTCATGTTTCCATGATACTTTATTAAATACACGGCAAACACCAAAATGTATTCAAATGGAGTGCCCAGATAATTTCAGTCTGCCGCAATGTTCACGTAAAAAATAAATAAATAAATAAATAAATAAATAAATAAATAAATAAATAAATAAATAAATAAATAAAAAGAGCAGACTAATACACATCTGAAAACCTGGAAAAGTCTCTGTTCTTGCTGTCATTGGCAAGTTTACAGAAATTTGCAGAAATGAGGCCAAAAACACCCCAACAGCTCCTTTTGACTTTCACCTGATCCTCCCTTTACCTAAATAATCCACACGCAGCAAACACACTACAGACAAAAGCGTGAATTAAAGAGACATAATTATGTTCTGCACTCCCGTGAAAAGACCTCTTTTTAAGACAGAGGAAGCATACATTATTTTTACTTTTTCCTGCAAATCTTTAGATGTTTCAAGTGTGCAGCGAGAGATAAAATGTTTTTATATATATATATATTTTTTTTTACAACAGCAAATTCTAAAGCGTGATCGTAGCCTGGAGAAAAAAAGATTGGACAGCAAATGGTCTGTGGGAGCCTCAGAGCAGCAAGCAAAACTGAGAAACAAGAGGGCGCCTCCCCGAGGGAGTCAGGGAGTCGGCTGTTCGTTTAAACCCGGAGCTGACGGACCTGCCTCTGTAGCCCAGCTGTCCTGACCCGTGCTTTTAACTTCTGTGGATGCAAAGACACTTTACCTTTGCCGTCCACTCCTGACTTTCACCGCTTCCCCTCTGCCAATTCCTTTTTTCTTCCTTCCCCCCCCCTTATTGCTTCCTCCCTGTGCTGCTGCCTTGTTCGCCACTGCCCGGGCCCTTGTCTGCTCTTTAAAAATACTCACCGCTCTCATAGTCAGCTAGGCACAAAATAGGCTTCTGTTCCTACTGTCAGCTCCTCATACTTTCACGCTATGTAGGCAAGCCGGGAGCAGTTGGGGTGGTGGGGAGGGGAGAGGTACGTCGGATGGAAAATTAACCAAACCACTTAGGTAATTTCAACAAAAATGAGCAGACTGCGGCTTCCATAAATTTCCACGCAGCTCTTGACAGGCGCTCAAGGAACTTTTTCCAAAGTTGTCATAGTTCCGACAGAGAACCAGAAACCTGATGGCTCGTGTTCATCTTTACACAAATAGCTACAGGGACTCTCCAAAACATGCAGCTCTCATCCCAAAAGCATCTTTGTTGATTGAGTTACCACACAACAGAGCTTTCGGTGCCTCCAACATCAAAGACACTGGAGTTTACCGAAGCGTGCTGGTCTGCAGATGACTAAGCATGGTTGAGGACCGCCACAAAGCTCTACACCAAATCAAGACAAGATGCAAACTGTGGTCATTTCCAGAACGCTTACTGTACCTTACACTTTGGACCACCAATCTGTGTGGTTTTATGAAGGCTACAAAAGTCGTTGAGATGGCCGACAGAGAAGCAATACAGCTTATGTTTCTATCTACCCTCCCTTCCCCTATCTCAGAAAGTGACCTACCGCAAAACAACACAGTGCTAACACGGTAAACCTCGCAGGCTTTGGATTCTAATGACTGTTTGCAGACATATGCTCTGTCCTATTAAAGTGCTGCAACATTCAGATGCAGAAAGAGTACAGTGTAAGAGCAAAGTAAAAATAAAAATAACAGAAGGAGTCCAAGAAACGAAAAATGGACGGCGTAAACAACGTGGCAAGAACGTGCAGGTACGGTCAAAAGAGAAACCTGCGCAATGGCATTTTTGAGCTCCTTTGTGTACTGAAAGGTGGCCTTGCACGGTGACGGGGGCCGCTACTCTCCAACTCCCGTGCCAGGAAGAACCAAGCCAATTCAAGCACTAAATCCACAGTACATTTGTCTACCCTGTAACTTTGTACTGAACTAAACTGAATACAATGAAATAAATAGATGGTTCAAACCTTCAGGAAAGAAAGCAGCTGTGTGTGTGACTACACCCAGCAAATGAAGTCTGGGAGAATATGAATCACCTAAAGAATCTCGCAGCTGTTCTTGTTGCTGCTTTCTGTAAAGCTGGACCCTGGAGAGTGAATCTACATGGGAGAGATGTATCCACTAAAAAATAATGTTACTGGACAAAAGCTTATTATAGCAGGCCTATATAACAAAGTAATTTAGCTGTGGCGTAAGGGTGACAACTGGCCACTTTCTCGTTCTAAAGGACAACAAGAAAAGATGAATATTTATAGTCCCATATCAGTGTGTCCACTGTTCAGTGGCAGTCTGGTCAAGGAGTCAACAAAGCTGAAACATCCCACCGTATTCCTCCTCAAGCGGTTGACATATGGGCCGAAAGAGTCCCACCTGGTTCCCCTGGCACCTTCCTCGTCCTCACCAAATGGGCCGCACTGCCTTTGGATCTTACCAGACAGGTGGCCAACCTGCCCTGAAATATTAATTCTACATTTACCGTTTGTGTGTGTCAGTTCTGCTCTGGACTCCACACAGAAAAGGCCCAAGTCCCATATGGTGTCCCTGGTAAACAAATTCGTTGAAATGAAGAAAAATGAGCAATGCCTGTTAAAAACTCCTACCTCACCAAAAACACTATTAACCTGTACTGCATGGCCCTAAAGTCAACTCATATTTACAGGCGCACGGCCCTCCCATCATAATGATCAATGGAGAAAAATGCCTTGATGTTTACACAATACTGCAGATGCACTTCCCAGGACACTCTCATCACTTCCTTAAGGAAAAAGAAATTCGGCAATAGTTAAACCAGCAGTTTCAATTTGTACCGCCGAAGTGCTTCACCGCATACAGTACAACTGGCTTTGTACAAATGCGCACTTTCCCCCCCGAATTCCACTTTAATTATGGAGAGCAGTGTCTTCTTGGGTTTCTCTCCCCAACTGCCGCACAAAGGAGACAAAGCGCGAGTGCCGAGGCCCGCTCCTAAATGGGTGCTTTCGACATCATCTCACTTCGGAAGCTGCCTTTCCCCTACAGACACCAAAAATTTGTTTAATTAATGGGAGTGATGTACCAATTAAAATGTCATTTTCAAAAATTAATTTATTTAGGGATGAAAATCGCTAGGAGAGGATGAGTGGTGAGTAAGCTTTCCCTTGTTTAAACACCAGCAAAAAAAAGGACATATTTCCACCATAAAACTAATGAAATTATCCTTTCAAGTTACTTCCCTGTGAAATGAGTGCAGACATTTCAAAGCATCTGTCTATTAATAACTAAATAAAATGTGCAAAAGAACAGCAAAATTAGGATAAAAATTAAAGTGATGCAATGGTGTGTGTTACAGGAGACGAAAATGGTGCTGTGTAATACGCTGCCTAATGAACAAAGACATGCAACGTGCGTGTAACACGAACGTACATGAATGGCACATGAACAGAAAGCGATTTTACACCTGATATATCTTTTTAGACACCTTTTTTTTTTTTTTTCCTCAGCTCTCACCTGCTAACATCGAAAGTCTAAGTGTTTTACCTGGATTATTCATTGTTTTGACCTTCCGCACGAGAAAATCTGTTCCTGTTCCCAGGAAGGAAAATATGATTATTTAAAAAAAACATCACCTTTCACGCCATTGCTGAATATAGGCAAGCGTTTCACATGTTACGCACACGGAAAAGTCGTGCACGTCTATTAAATAAGTACGTGGCTGTATGGTGGTGCCGTGTATGAGTTTTTAATTGGCTGTGACAGTGTTGCCTAGCAGAGATTCACACTGTACCTCTAAAAAGGAGTGTGTGGTGTTACCTCATCGTGCCAGCAACCGTTTTTGCAAATCTAAAGCCTCACAATTGTGATCGGCTTTTCTGAGACAAAGCGGGCAGAATTTAAGATGACGTTCCATAATAACTGTGTTCTTGGTCACACAACGCTACGAACACGCTAAGCACATAATATGCATTATTATTTAACATCAGCAAGTTCTTTACGCTGCAAAAGATGAGCGCGCGCGCACACACACACGTCAACCTTACAGCCAACAGTCCTTACAAATATGCAACAAGATTATTTGATTTGTTTAACATGAAACTGCCCGGCTGCATATTTTTAAAAGCTTATTTTTACTCAGAACTGAGATATGTGCCGATTAGAAACGGTAGAAAAATTCGGCGCGTTGTTTCATTTGGAAAGTCAGACAGTATGTAAAGGGTCTTAAGAGTATAATCGATATGTATGGCAAACATAGTCTGAGCAGGATTTTAGCCACCATTTTACCCCAAGCTTGTCATTGTACATACTTTTCCAAGAAAAACAGGCTCAGCTCAGTGCACCCCCCCCCCCCCGGCTATTAATTCTTCACGCATGAAACAAGTTTACTGTAAGTTATTCTGCCACAGTTTGTGGCTAACTACATTGTATGGCCTTTCTTCGCTGTTGACACGGCAGCCACAACTGCAAACACCGGGGCAGTTGCAAGGAGAAATGAGAGAGAGAAGTTTGAGAGGAAAAGCTAACCACAAGAGCACAAGGTATTCTGGTATTCGCAAGGGGACAAAAGAGAAGGATACCGCTTTTCTACACTCACATTTTTTCACTCTGACTTCGCCTGACTCATGGAGGAGGTCAAGGGCAAACCAAAAATGGCATCGTGCAGATTTCTCTCCTACCCAACTCCAGGAAGATCAACCATGAACATGGGCAAATTAATAATTTATTTCAAAAATGACCTTTTACAAAATTCACTAACAGTATGCACAGCAGTAGGATAAGCATGTTTCTGCATGATGACACTGCAAAGAAACAATGAATCGCAATTTCATAAACAAAACGTGAAATTAATATGCATACATATATTTTATTAAATGTACTACTTATAATGTTCAAAAATGAAGAGAAAAAAAAGAAAGTGTTATGAATATGTAGTTCCCTGACTGTAATTCAGGCTGCAGGACTCTCCTGCAAAACCAAAGATCTAACTGAAATCTCTGCATAAGCATAAAAAAGGTCATAAACCTCTGAGCACACGGTCTGTAGTCCTGCAGCACCATGCAGAACAGCGGCTGTAGCTTGCTTTTACAGCTGTCACTCACATAAAGGAGTTCGTTCATTCCGTAAAATACAGAAAATCCTCGTCTTTCAGCCGGGTTAGGGACAGACGGCCCGATCGTAAGTCAAATCCGTCATTAAGTCGGATCGTAATAGTGACAGCAGTTACTTTTAAGTGTGCAGTCCACCATGCGGTAACTTTCATTTCAACATTTGTTGACGTTTTTGACCTATTTTTGTTTTATTTCTGGCCACAGGATAGTATATTATCCATACCGCTATTAAATAATTCACTACTGCAAGTTTCTTTTTAAAAAGTACAGTAAAAATTATTTTATTATAGTATTTTGCGCCATGCTGTAGCTTTTTAAGTTGCTAACATCTTTTACAGATTGCATTTTAAATTAGAAATTTAATCTACACAAAAAATTTGTATACAGGAAAAAAAATGTTTACTAGTCCTTTTCCAAAGATAATGTTAAAAACAAATAGCAAAAAAAAAAAAAAAAAAAAAACAAGCAAAAAGACAAATTTAAAGGTGTGTGTGTGTCACATGCAGTCTCGTATGATATTCACTACACACAGTCCTCATGTTAGGATAACACACGTGCATCCGGTGCTCATACTGCACACATGTGGAAGGTTTTAATACGATTTCATAAAATCGTGTCACAGTCCTCTATGTTTTTGTACAGCTGTCGCCAGAGACTGTTGTAACACATGTACTGTACAGGTGCTGTATGCACTGTATATTGTGAAAGATATTTATGTACACGTTTTAATCACCTATAACATGTTCATTCCCCTACAGAATTCTGAAAATCATCATTTTTTTAAAATTTTAGTCAATTTCACATCTTTAATTATTATTACTATTATTTGTTTCATACATTTATTAGGATTGGCTTTCGTATGGGCAGTCAGTCATATGTCGAGTACAACACGTCAACCTGTAACCCTGCCAGGCAAAATCCCCATTGTGAGGGGGTCGAATTGCCATTTGTTCCTGGACAAAAAGTATGGTTTCTGAGTTATCTTTTATTTTTATATTTTTCTCTTTCCAATTTATCTTTCGCTCCCTTTGCAGACTTTCCCTCTGTCTTTTGCAGTTTCAACCTTCTGTGGGGAGACGTTTTGATTGTTTGGCTCCCGGATGTATGCGATATGTAGAAATAACATTTACAAGATTACAGCCTAGATTTTTCACTCTGCGAAGCATGCAGGCACTCTGCCATTACAGCCGCTGTGCACCATTACTAACAAGTGATTTCAGTCCCATGATTTTCATTCCACTGCGAAATTAAAACTCAAGTTACACTAGTGGCCACTGTTTCCAGGGTATGGAAGTAAATACAGTCATTGCCTGGTTAACACCACATACAGTCAAGGACAGGGCACTTTTACCATCACTCCATCTTTGTACCATGTTCCCAAATGCACATTTTAGCGACCGTATTCATAAGCGCTTCTTCATTAACAGTCACATCTTTGACCGAAACTACGCGGCCTTCCGGTATTATTTTTCCCCACGTTACCCCCACGGAGCATTTTATTAAAAACACGAAACAGCCACTTCTGACAACAACTCCATCGATATCGGCCCAAGCTCCATGACATCAGGACCCACAATCTTTTGAGCCCGAGACCCAAAATGTGCGATACAAGTGGCAGTACCACCGTAGAGAATGAAATACCTGTTGAGGGAATAAAATGACCACACAACTGACAAGAATGCTGCTGTACAACATAAAAGGGCTGCCTCTTGTGAAAAAGAGCAGATATTTTCATTGTACGGGGACTTATTATATAAGGCATGACCGCAACATACCATAAACTATACCTTAAAGGGCAGTAATAATTTCCGTGCGCAAACACACCCTAGATGGCCAACAGCCAAACACAGAAACAAACACGGACACAGCCCTGGGTTATCTCCAGTTTGCGGGAAGCAGTTTTCAGCGTCGCTGGGGTAAGATCCTCTGACATGCGCATGCACAGTAGCAAGCTTCACCCAGACCGCCTTTGCAGTTCATTTCTCATGGAAAGAAATTGCTTTGAATTGTGATTACCACTGATGTCAACTCAATTAGGATCAAAGCAGAATGTGGCCCAACCCCACTGCATTCCAGCCTGGAATGGAGGAATCTGGAGACGCTGTGCTCACAAGATAGCAGGAGGTGGAACCTCACGCTGCCACGTATCATGAGCCAGGACACAGCAATAATAATGACAATGATAATATTAATAGCCAGCGACAAGCGCTATTTATAGCAGCGCCGAGAAGGCCGTTACACTATTTAAACAATTGCCATCTTAAAGGCATTTTGGATGAAAATGGACGGCGTTTCTGCTCTGTGCCATTCATTCGCATTTCCGTCTCCAGGACTGTTCTGCTCTTGCTAAAGAGAGAGCATCGCTGGGCTTTTTTTAGTTGTTTACAACAGATCATCAACTTTAGTTTAAAGTAAGGCAAAGTGAAACTGATGCAAATTGATAATCGGTGCTGCCAAAGACCCCCTTGCAGGGCAGAAAGTGGGCAGGACAGCAAAGACGGGTGAATCAACGAATGGTCTGCCAAGTGAAGCTGGAGGGAGGTAAAAGACACAGCTCCTCAAATAAACCATATTGAGTTTCAAAGAAGCCACCATTAGTGGGCTCTCATCAGGAAGGCCCAGCCCCCAGTCTCCCCAATGGGCACGGGGAGAGGCGGCCAGCCTGCATCTCTCCAAGCCAGCGTGGACCACAGAGAGGGGCGAAGGACCAATGAAGTCTCAGAGCAGAGTCGAGCCACACTGCTACGGCGACCTCAACTCCCAGCCCAACTGTCATTGCAGCATTTGGCTTTGACTTGTTCAACCAGGGAATCTGAAGTCATATGGCAATTAACAACTATTGCCCTTGTCAGGACTCACTTCTGGGAACTTGACTGCTGGGCTATTGCCTTTGCATATGTTGGTTATCCTGTCATCTAGCAGAAAACACATGCAGGAAGACAAAAGACAACGTAACAATCTTTCGTTCCTAGAGCTTTCATTTAGCAGCTTATGTACTTACAGCAACAGCTGAGAAGGTTAGATTGTCAACCATGGTTGAAACCATAGTCTGTTTACTCCACTGCTGCTTACAGCACTACACAGTAACAATGTGGATTACTGCGGTATAAGAGAGGGCCTTTCAGCAATCAGATTGTAAGCAACCGCTCTAAAGACACTCGGATAAAGTGGATAACTTCAAAGACAAGACAACCATGTTCTCCTCGAGTTGAAGCGAGTGCACTTTCAGCTCTGAAGAAAATGTTTAAGCTTCTCATGGCAGCACAGGTCTAATATTTTCTTTGAAGGTTTGACAAAGGAGCACCATCTTCTTGAGAATAAAGAGGCCTGCGAGCAGCAGGAAAGAATCTGCAACAAGTGGAAATGAGCATGACATATACAGACAGATGCACATTTCAAATTGACAATTAAAATGGAAAAAAAAAAAAAAATGAAACTAACCAACAATTTCAACAACGACAATGGCAGCAAAACCACCTGCAGATAATAAAGGCTTTTCAAACAGGCTCTAGGCAATGAAACAAAGGAGAAATATTTTCTACTGTGAGAAATCAATGTGATTTTTCTCTCTGCCCCTCTTTCAAATAACATATGAAATACAGCCCGGGTTGTCTAAATTCAGCTCTGTAATGTTCAAATTTCCCTGATCTTGTCAGCCTGCACAACAGCATTTGACTCCAAGTGCCAGAGAAAAGCGTCTTCGGTAATCTGAAAACACGAAGCCTGGACTCCTGCCTCAGTTTTACTAATTTCCAAAAATGAACCTATAAATCAAATTAATCGTTTTTACCGGTGACGGTGATACATTTAAATGAAAATAATACGTCAACGCTTGTATGTGCAAGTGGTCGGTCTCAGAATTTCATCGTGCTTCTTTTTCATTTTTCCATTTAAAACAGGGTTTGCAGGGCTAAATACCACAGATTCGCACAAAGTAGGTTGGTGGCCTAGGGCATGCAAGACATACCACCCTGCGCTGGTCAAGAAAAATATATGAATTGGTGAGTTGCCGTAGATACAAGTGTTAGCTAACCAATAATAGCTAAAAATCAAGTTAAACATCGTAAAGAAAACATTAGTCAAAAAACATCTCCTCCCATGTACCTTCAGTATGGAAACTGACTTTTAACCTGGAAAATTCCTCTATTATAGGGTGAGCGGCTGAGCTGGGATAAGAACATCATTCAGTCTTTGAGCACGCATCTAATATGCTGTGTCAGCATGCTAGCGTGTTAATCTGACTGCATCTACGTTTAGCTACCAATTCACAAAGTGCCATGTTACTAGCAAGATTCTATTCCTCACAATTAAAACGCTGCTGACATTTATTATGTTGCATAACCAACAATAAACTTGGTAAGTGCCTTGTTAAAAAAAAGCTCAACAATGGAAAATAAACACATCCAAGAAGCTTGTTGGTACAGTTATAACTTCAAAATGCAAATTATACTTGTAGTATTTGCACATACATACATACATATACTGTATACCCACTCAGTAGATCCTGCAGAAAAATAAAATACAGAACTGGGCAGCACTAGTGGTCGTAAGTCTATTTATTATACTAAACACGACTGTGAGTTCTCTCCAATTCTATTTAATTAAAGTTACAGCGAGACATGTCAGGATTATCAAAGATCATGATAAAATATGCTCTGTACTGATGGTGCAGAGAACTTCCTGTTTATTTTTCAATTTAAATCCAAGCAAGGAGAAGAAAGACGTAGGGAAAAAAAAGGGGGGGGGGGGGGAAACGATCACATGAGAATAACAGCATAAAGCTGTAAAACCAGAGTCAGCGCACAGAGGTATCTGATCTCGGAAAATCGTACGCACGGTGCGCGCGGTGCTATAGTGTCCTCCAGTGATGTGGGCTCCATGTGATGCATGCGTCCTCTTTCGCGAGGATAGATGGGTGAGACATATCAAAGCAAGCAAATTTTACTGCGCAAATGACAATGTAGTCGATGCCCAGCTGTCTCCTTTAATTGTGTAAAACAAAGTAATTTGAGAGCTGTAGGGGGCATGAGGGGGTAAATGATGAGACAGAAGGTCACTGCTTCGGGTGCCTGCTAAGAGGTTTACACTGTGTTACTCCATCCACCCATTCTCCCAGCATGCCGTTATGCTAATATTGAGATGTATGATATAGCAGTGCCCTGCCATCTGCTTTACACACAGCTCCTGAACAGGCAGCCAACGTGAAAGCAACAGTTACATTCATAACACACGGGAGCTGGTTCTATACAGCTGCGTGCTGCTTATACATTTCCAGAGGACACCCCGACACTCGCTGCAGCAGTGGCCACAGTAGGGGTGTTCTTGAACCTTTCTAAAGTATTTGGCGGTTGAGTCCTTGCCGTCCTCCCATCGGGTACCTCCGTGCGACGCAATGAACGCTTTTTAATGGAGCAGAGCCGGACTAACCATGGCGTGTTTGCCACGATGCGCCGGGGAAAAAACCATAAAGCGAGAACACAATGTAAATACGATGTAAATTTTCTAACCCCGCCGTCAGTATTTACTACATCCAAACCCATCAATTAACACCTGTCATGGTGTGTTTTTGTTTAACTGTCCTCTCTTCGCAGCCAGTTTTTCTCATGTTAAACATGTCAATTAGCCTGTCACAGTGCGCCTCGATTTAGCTTAACTCTCGCCTGCGTGGTGATATCCAACAAGAACGCGGGCAGAATTGAAAATGTCTGCTGTATATTGAAGCGCAGCATTCCCCCACTTTCGGGCCCTCTCTGGGGGGGGGGGGGGTTCGGATTTGGTGCGGCAACACAGTGCACATCATGTCCGCCCTCATTACTGCCGCCCTGATCATTTCGCAACACGCGGTCTATGTGCGGCACATTCAATGGGGAAGACACTAAATGATAAAATTCAAGTGCTGTTCAATGACAAAAGAACTGTCAGGTGGGTCAGCTATAATAGCGGCTTGACCTTTCTGGCTAAAAAAACAACATTCGCTCTGTATTCAAGGGACACCTTCCAAGAATGCTCTACGCTTGAATCGAAATAAAACGCAGCCCCTTTGGCGGAATTAGCCGATCTGTGTCATCACACCGAAGATCACGCGGGTCGGGGTAATGAGAAAGGACTGCTTCGGGTACACGTATAAGAAATATTCCACACATTTCTAGAATCCCTTTACCTTTCCATCGCAGCTTCTTAGTAGAAACAAATGCAAACACTTTGAGGAAGGATGAATGAGTGAAGGGAAGTGTTTGTGATTTCAAGGTCAAGGTGAAACGGGCTAAAAAAAGAGTATTCCCCAAACAGTAGTCCCCAAAACTCTGCTCTGACCTGACAGTCCACCGTCTTTCTCCAAGATCTTTGCAACCAGGCTCTCAGGTCAGGAGCAGAGTCAATAATTGGGAACGGATGGTTAACATAGCTAGAACGGCAAGAGTTCTTTGGACGACGGGACTAAATGCTGACAGACTTCCAAAGGCTTGCTTAAAAACAACAGCTTGAATGCCACACCCTTCCAACACATAGTACCACTAAGCCAAAGACAAACCACTGAAACGGCAGCGGCGTGTCAAAGCTTTGTCTTCATTAGAGGGCAGTACCTGTTTCACAGAGAAGCTCCGGTTTCTTTAAAATGCAGGAGACATCAGAAAGGACCTAAGAGTTAAAATTTGAAATAACACCATATTGAGTCCTTTACTGAGACAAACTAAGTGCATTTCAAAAAAATTTTAGGGGCGCGTGTGTGCGTGCGCATGCTCACTTCGTGGTGTCGGTTACTGGTGCACTACGTGCTTTGTAATGCACACAAATGTCTGCTACGCGACGAGACTCTCCCAGGTACCATAGATACGCAAATTATGACTCGCGAAGCGCTCGGGGCTGTGTTGGCACAACCTTCCACAAATAATCTTTTAATTTGTCTCTACATTTGCATTCGGTGGGGGAGTCTTTCACCTTAAACAAAGTCTAGATCTGAGGCACATTGACAGCGCGTGCCAGACAGTTCCCACAGGTGGAATCAAGCATTATCAGCCCTCGCCATCAAACTCGTGCTTTTGCTCTACACAGCAAAATAACACCATCGCATGGAAATGAGCTTCCCACTCTGTTGACAATACCATCACTTTAAACAAGAGCTGTACTTGATGTTGCCGTGAAACGGTGTAACCTGTACTTAAATGTTCCTTTACTGTACCCTCACCTTACGTGATTTGAATGCATATCAACAGAGCACATTGTATTCGAGACGCCCCTGTCATCCGATCCGATGTATTTTGTAAAAACAGATAAAACGCTGTAGGTGCGCAACCGTCTTCCACTGACAAAGGAAGTTTCTGTGTTGTTTTGATACTTTATACATTTTTAACACGGTCGCATTTTTCAGGGTAAAGCAGTAGCATCTACGGTGCCGTAGCTAAATTCGAGAATCATCCAGAAGCACGGCGATGAAAAGCAGACCTCGCCTACACTTGTTTCCTATGACTTGTGGCTTCGGTCTCCCTTTTAAGTCATTTTCACCAGCGATGTGGGCCTCACGGTACACAGCAGGCCCTAGGCTACTCTGACTCTGACTCAGGGTAGACAGGCGGGGAGGCTGTGCCGATGCCTCCTTTGGCCGCTAATCTGATATTTGAGTGATGGCTCCGAGTTTGAAAGGCACTTTGTCCAATTAGAACTGTGCAGAAAATTTCCACCTGTCCCTGACAAAGATAAAGTGGCTCTTTCAGTGGTTACCGTGGCGCCAAGCCAGGTAAGAGAGCCCAAACACTGCTGCCACTGCTGGCCACAATTAATGAGCTTTGCAGGCAAACCCTCCCTTAATAAGAAATGACAGATAATGAATATTCTCTCATAATTAAAACCCTAATTCATCACGACTGTTTCACTTTCTTTCTGTTTGTGTATTATTCCCAAACACCGAGCTTCACTCCCGCACATCGACCGGCTCGGTTGGCTTACAACAAGAAGTCAACCGTTAGCCGAATCTGTGGAATATTAGCGAGAAAAATGCCAAGAGTGGGGATAGCGCGTGTTAAACTTGACGAAACACGGCAACGAAGGCACCGTATGGCAGTAGCGTTTCCAACCCGTGACATAATGCTTTTTCTCTACAAAACGTATTTCTTCATCGAGTGAATCTCACTATGACACAAGAGCGGCTTCATTGCTCACCCTCTGTCATATAAAGTGCAGAATAGGGGGTTCAAGATACTGTACATTGCCATACAAGTACTAATATCATTATTTCTAATAGTTTATCGCTATAATTTTCACCAGGCTGCAAGAGGTACGGTATACTGTCGTATGAATACGAGTTGTTACAAGCCGTATAAAAAGAAAACGGAAAAATAACTGCATCTGGCACGCTCTGGCAAAACAATGAAACTGTTTGTTCTCTGTACTCCTGCTCCTTGCATCAAGGAGCCCTAAAGGCTGGAATTTAACAACTTGTTTTATTGCTTTTATTGCAAATCGCACATGGCTTCTACATCACTTGACAGTCGCAAGTGTGCGTATAAATAACAAATGATGAGACTGACCAACAAAACCCCGTGTGCACAACACTGAGCGCAAGAAGTCTTTGGATATCTGATTGGGTTTTGCTGGAGGGAAATTACTGCTTGTCCAGCACTGACAGACCACAGTTTCAATCTTGCTATTTCTGTGCAACTATTTCAGTCTGTCACTTAAAAATAGCATTTTAATAACCTGACAGTTGGTTCATTATTACCCCTTAATTACGGCATTAGGAAAATAAAATGGCAAATATCGAGAGCCAGATAAAACTTAAGACGGGAAATTGGAAATTATTGATACTGCAGATATTCTAAAGGGTAATGCCATATTTTCTGCTGGTGTCATGGCCCTTGCAAGTGTGTCTGAAGCGCTCTACCTTCAACAGGTTGTTGCCACTAGTAGAAAGCTCGCTGTTGTGTTGGAAACTAGTTAAACTTTTTGCACGTCAGCATGTTCACTTGTGCATCCTACAGACGTGAGGGCAATCTCCCAAAGATTAATATGAGTTAGTGGAGTTAATAAGCATTACTCAGTGCTCTTCCAATTCATCTCACATGATATAAAGATTCTGTTCAGTTTGCCTTAGATCATGAACTAACTGCAGAAACAGGTTCCAAATTTGATAATTACTGTGCAGGTTCATTCAGGTTCCTCTGTAGAATATTACCATTTTAATCAAATTCTGAAAATAGAATCTGGTCCCAATCCATGTTAAGTTGGGCTTGGGGTAACTGAAGAACTTGAGTCGGAATACGAAACAAATTTGATTAAGTTCATGCTGTAACAAAGGAAAGGATGAATTTATTTCACTGTTTTTCTGAAATTGGTCTCCAGTCAAACAGAAATTAACCAAAAACAATACTACAATGCACACTGCATTATGAACATAACTGACCCTTATTCAACATACAAGTGCAAGAAAAATCAGAAAATCGGTTCTACTGGTAGTGACTCAGACACCTCTCTGAGGCAAAGGTCCATGTAACAAGGCGGAAAAAAAAAAGAGTTTCTATAGCAGTAAAACAAGCATGCATGTAGGTCGACAACAAATGATCGGAAATGTATTATTACGTCAGACACGCTTTACCACCGCTAAATTAATTCCCTGTAACGGAAACTATGCTGTGCAGAATAAACTGAAAATTTGGTCTTTTCCAGGGTTTTCCTGGGGTCAGATGAACTTAAATGTTTTCATTGTGCACTGCAAAGCCTGTTCCCCTTAAATTTTGGTAACCTATCCAGCTTTTTGGATACGGTGTGACGTTCGTCGCAACACAATACGGTATCCGCCTCAGCTGATCTGCACATTTTTCAAACATTAACACAGCATAGCAATGTTTTCCTTGCATTTTAGTTTAAATATATTGCTGTGTTAGCTTTAAGGGGTTTTACCACCATATATTATTTTACCTTAGGTGCTAAAGGCATTGTAGAAAAGGGGAAGAAAAAAAAATTAAAAAACTGAAAGGAAACCCTGTCTTCCTAATTTTTTTTCCCTTGGTTACATTGGACCAAATCTCATTATGTTAACTGAATTATTCCTCCGAACAATCTCAATGTACAGCGCATACAGTGTAGTGCGAAGACCCAAAATCCC
This sequence comes from Heterotis niloticus, assembly GCA_018136845.1. Classification (NCBI taxonomy): domain Eukaryota; kingdom Metazoa; phylum Chordata; class Actinopteri; order Osteoglossiformes; family Osteoglossidae; genus Heterotis; species Heterotis niloticus. The sequence continues at coordinate 15,865,337 of CM030904.1, read as the reverse complement.
CCTTTCCTCACATTCACTTTGCATAAATACCACTGAGTGTGTTTATTAATATCATCTGACATTTTATTGTGTTTTGTGAAAAATAAACCACTTGCAAATGTCTAGTAAGAGGACCCTAGAGAGGCTGTCTAATTAAGGCAATGGCTTCCACTTACCAGGGCTGTGTTTCCATACCATCCACATATGAGAACACCAGGTAAATCATGCAAGTGCAGCTCAGCAGTAATAATAAATTCATTTTTAGAAACATATATGCATATATATGGAAAATGGCGTTCAGTTAAGGTTTTCTAGTTCAACATCAATCTAAAGCAGCACTGAATTTTCCAGTTCTGCAATATTGATAGCTGGGGGGAACGTGTGTGTCCTGCTCCAGTGAAACATTTTATCTCACTGCGCTAAATTTCGATCATTTAACTTTAAAGTACAACACTTGCACATGATGTTGGCTGGAAAGTGAGGATACTCATAATCTCCCCAACTTAAGTAAGGAATGCATGTTAATGCCGTTTCTCAAGTACAAAGAGCTGCTTGGTTCTCATCGCTTCCGCTTAGATTTCCATTCACCTAAAGTTTATTCATCGCAATGGAATGAACATGTACATCTTTTAAAGAAGCTTTACTATACCTAAACATGGGTTTAAATAAAATGAATGCGATGCTTAAAGTGATAACAAAGTACTCTCTGGGAAAATAAGACAGGAGCAGGTCGTCCTCGATGGACAAATTTAAATTTAACATATTTAATATTGAAAGAGAAGTCACAGATTGCATGGAAATAGGCTTTTGGCCTCAATATTTCTCTAAGCAGTTCTTCTCTTCCCATCCCACAAGCCATCTTGCCTGTCCAAAGTACACTGAAGGACTCAATGCCATAGAAACAACTTTGTAAATGGTGCTATAGAGCAAACTTCATTACATCACTGGGCTTCGAGCAAAGACTTCTTTAAATCTCTCTAATAATGCATCTGGAGTATTTCCGTTCATTACTATTTCAGCAAGCTATTTTAGATATTAACTTCTTAAAATGGGCCATAGATCTGAGATGGCCTGTATCACCGGAGACTTCACATCAAATCCTGCCTCTGTCACCAGCGGACGCACGACTGCCAGGCCCAGTTGAGCCCCCAGTGATCTGCACTCCAAAATAAATTGTCCCGCAAGAATACAACTTTCTGTTTGCTTTAAAGGAAGTTAACTTTGCTGAATTTTATTACTTAAAACATCTGCTTTAATCAATAAAAAGAGGTCAGGCTTCAAATGTGTGATAAATGTATTGCGGTCAGGGTCTAAATATCTGCTAAACATGCCTTTCTCTACAGTGCATCTCAGTGCATAAACAGAAATGTAACTTTATTTGCTTGCATATATAAAAAGTAAAATATATATATATATATTTAATGGGACCAATTTTTTCATCACACATCTAAGATGGTGTGTGAAGAGCTATGGGACTATAAAACTGCTCCCTAGATAAAGCAATAATCTGCTTTCCAGGGCATATCTAACACCCTTTATTCAAAGTGCTCCATTCTCCCCGCTGACCAGAGCAGGCATGGCCACATATTCCACAAAAATTTGAGGAAGTTAACATTAAATTGAAGGGCTCCATGAGCAAAAAAGCCAAAACCCAGAAATACTGTGGAAATAAATCTACTTATGCTGCACAACATAAATGTGCTACATGTGAGATTAAGTGTAAAATTTTCAAAATTTATTACCATAATTGATGGTAATTTAATAGAAAGGTCTTGCTCAGCTTGGCTGCTCCGCGACTTCCCGTAAATTTGAAAATTGCACATTGAGCAATGTTTGCATCGTCCTGAACACTCACTTTACAACCACACTGACACCTCTTAGGCACTTCAAAAAATACGCAACAGCACTTACGTCTCCTCTCTACAAACCGAGACTACAGAACGCACATTACCATACCACAGTAACCAGATGTTTGGCTAGGAATCAGATGTTCCCAAGGTCTCTTATGTAATATTGACAGCTTCGTGTTGTACTTACACCACTGCAGTGCAGACAAAGATGAAAACAACATAAAAATCCCACCGTATCAATTACATGCATTTATGTGGATTTGAAGCTGCCCTTGTTTCTTCCTTTTCATAAGACATGTACTGTCTACATTTTTTCTCAGACCTAAATTTGTACATTTAAAATTACACTCACTGAGAAATCATGCAAAAGCTATTTATACACTACATGCAATGTGAAGTCCTGAACTCTCTGAACAAATGAATGAGACAAAAAGCACAAAACACCAGACCTCAACACAAGTTATTCACCAAGTCATTTCATTAACTAAAGATAAGGCAGACAGATATTTAACCTGGAAACTAAAACATACGTCTATACTTCTTTATCAGTTATCTTTACAGTTTGTGAATTTTCTAACATTTTGACATGCCACGTCGTCACATTCACGTCGTCCGATAATGGATGCACGTTGGTTCAAAAAAGTATCTTTCGCTTTACCAAACTTAAAAATGAGACAAGGAAAAATACCGATATCGTACATATATAATAAAATTATTGCATTAACGTTGTGCTGCATTTTTAAATCAAGTCTATACTTTTTCATTAAAAAAGTTTACAAAGTGGATAAATAAAAAAGTAATTAAAAAAATCTGTTGATTGTTTTTCCTTGGTTCGCTTTAAATTCTGCCTGTCAGCTTTGAGACTCAAAGAGAAACACGCTCATTCATTACGAAGGGTCCATTGTTTCTGATTGACACTGTTTCCCTGATTGACGTCTTCTTTTGGTAAAATTCTTAAGTCGTGTGCAAAAACTTGAAAAGCCATAACGTCATAGCTTACATACCATTCACACAGGAACCAGCTGAGCAGCACTAAAGAAAACTACCGCCAACTCTCCCGGAACCCTTAGTGCTAAAATGTCCGTGCGTTACGCATACCCTGCTTATCATATTTTCAGTCCTCGGCTGCTTTTTCGGTTTTAATGGCCACTGCCACTTCTTACAATAACACAGTCTGCAATACATGCAGTGTCGGAAAATCTGACACTCTTTCTGCACATGTCATCTTCTCTGAGTTGGGGTGAAAAATACGATTGCTGTCTTTGAAGTTCAGATTTTAATTAAACTCTATTGTTTGGAAATTGAGTTCTACTGGAATATATTTCTCAAAATCATTCATAGCTGGGAAGCGCTGATCATTACTGTAAAGTTTTTTTCCACATAAATTATAATTCCCAAAACCATAGTTATGCATACACACCTATCTTCCATAATTTTCTATTTTTTTCCCCCCATCAGTGTTCAGAGAGCAGTCCAGTCCTACAAGCTGTAGGGTCTCCAAAATAGCGACTAAAGTACTTCATGAAACTTCTGCCTGGCTTTTCTGGCTTAACTTTTCGTGTCAGAAGCTGTAAAATTTGAAACGTGCTATTAATTGTGTCAGACTTTCCACCGGTGCATTAAAAATATTTTATATACTCCTGCGTACCATACAGCAGAGATCCTAAAGCAAGAAGGTTGGAACTGATGAGAAGAAATGACAAGTGAACTTTAACCCGTTTTTGTCAAGATGTAAGCAAAAATATCTCTGCTTCCCTCCCAGCAAATGCAGTGTAGGCCCAAATGAATAGCAGATGCTGGTGACAAGAAAAATGGGAAGTGTGAGGCATTAAACCCCTCCAAGTGAAAACAGAAATACACCAAAGAGTGCAATGTGGAAACCGGAGTCCCACAGCACGGTTTTTCATGCTGGTGCTCCTTCTCAAAAAGGCTCTGCATTCAAATGAAGTGCAAACAGCTCCTTTCATTAGCGAGTAACCACAGGGCCTAATGGAGGCAGCCACACTCGCACGGGGACTTGAGGCCACAATCTGACCGCAGACACAGCGAGACTTGCGAACACGCTGGTGACATACTAAAGACGTTCCCACCGGCCGACGCAAAGAGTCCAGCTCTTGCCAAAAATGCCCGAGACATCAAGTGGACCGTATTTCAAAGTTGACAAATTCACATAGTTACAATCCTGTAGGTCAGCGGTTCTCAACTTGGGGAACGCAATCCACAGGGGGTACCTCAGTGGCTGCATCCAATATGGTGCATTTTACATTTGTTATTTTTTAGCAAAATATGTATGCACCAATTGGAAACATGAATCCGCACCATTTTTACGTTCATTTTTACAGTGTGGAGAAAGGAAAGTGGCACAAATTTGTGGATTTTCATAGCAGTGGTTCTCCAAAATATAAGAAAAAAATTCTTTAATTATGTAGCGATGATTTAGTTCCCACTGTTTTGTTTTTAATACAACATAAAAGTATGTATTCCTGAAACCTTATCTGATATAATCCTGAACTCAGGAGATCCTGCAATTGCTGATGCCAGCTCTGCGCAGGGGGTACCTGGGCACCCAGCTGACCCTCGAAGAGGTACCTTGACCAAAAAGGTTAAGAACCAACTGCTGTAGGTTAAGGGGATTTGAGAATGGATGAATTCATTAATGGTATGTTAGGAATCTGCAGTTTTAATGAAAATTCATGACAGACACAAAGTCATCAAGAGCATCTGTGATACAGGAAATCGCAAACCTGAAATAGCAAACTCATCAATATGCTGCGGAATGCTTGCTGGTCAAATAAAAGCAGAGTTTTTTTTCCAATAGTAAATTATTGGCCCCAGTTAAACATCGGAACTGCCTGCTTCGGCCCTCCACCAAAGCGGTCAGCTCCGAGCCTCGCGTAAACCCAACACAGCTGCCTCTCGTCTCTCTAATGAGGGCGTGGACAATAAAAAAACCAGCTGTGCTACACAGAGACAGACAGGCAGAAAAAGAAGAAAGGAACAGAAATAAAGCACCACAAACGTAGCCATAGCGACAAGATGATGCTGAGCGCCTTTCTCAGAGGTGCCATGCCATGCCATGCCATGCCAGTGTCTGACACTTCATGTCATCTGTGCCCTACATCTCCTGCTGCTAGCTTTCACCGGACCTTCCACTGAAGCTTCACAGGTAAATACAGCCCTCAGTCTGCATGTTTATGAGGGCAAAACCAATGACTGGAATTTGAAAACATGGCAACTACACAGCCATCACGTAGACTTCCATGTGGCCAATGCTAGCTTTGGGGTTCAGAGACCATGTCTGCACACCTGAGCTGTTATCTGTCTTTTATCAGTGCAGTGTCTGCTATCCAGCCAGCAGAGAATTTCATGAATAGACCTGGCAGAGGGGGAAAGTCCACTTCAGCCCTCTATAATGGCAGGCTACTTTTTGTCAAATTTCTTTTTTCAGCATGGCCTTCAACCTGAAAGGCACAAATCAGACATGGCTCTTGACCAGGTTTCACAGTCTGTCAAACAGAACAACCTTTATGCTGTGTCAGCACAAGCAAACGGAAATCCATATTATACTCTTTGCTAGACAAAGGTATCCTAGACCTGTTTACTCATGAAAACACCGATGCTGGGATCCACGCCGTCGAGTAGCAAAATTGTAATGACAAACGGCACAGTATACTTCTTGGCAACAGACTCGTGGTTTATGTGGTTTTGAACGACCATCCTCGTTCCACTCTGTAACGTTCGGATACTTTCATGTTACATCATAACATGTTCAGAAGAATGCAAGTCATCAAGGTGTGTCTTAGAACAAGTTATGGAACTGTATAGGGAAGTGGCAAGAAAGCCATCACCGAGTCAAGGATGGAAAATGTTGGGTTTGTACAAGAGGTATAACTGCATTTGCTCAAAGATCAGCGGGTCCAATGAAGGCACAGAAAACAAAAATGATTTTTAAAAAAAACATCACTTTGGTACTAACATCCTCCTCGTACTGTATACAGCTTCTCTGATCTGCCAGAAAGTCCAGGCTAAACAAACTCCACACCACAAACCATTTTTTTCTTAAATACAGGAATTCTTACAAAGTGAATCCTTAATGACCTGCTAAATGGTAATGCGAAAGAAACATTAACAGAACATATTTTGAACCCACAACTATAAACCACATTAAAACTTTCTTGAACCCTAAGTGTCACTTTAAATTTGTAACAAAACATTTTGTCATAAGACTTTTTTCCTGTTTACATGGAACAAGAGCCAAGCGCAGGGGAATTTTCTTAGTTTGCCCTGTAATTGTATCTCTAAAATGACTAGATTTCAGCTTAAAAGCCAGAAACGCATTATGCTTGTAAGGAGGGGGATACCTGTATACAAAGAAATTACCTCACCCACAATATTTAGCTTTCATATTCAGTTGTTGCATTTATTGTGTTTGAACTCAACTCTTCATTTAATATTGATAATACTGAACTCTGTACAGCACAGTAGGGCAATGCATGGGGAACCTGTTTGCTCACAGTATCTAAGAAAAAATAATGGCTGAAATGTTAAAATGGGGAGAATCAGCATATACTGAGCAACTAAACATGATTTTCCTGTTTTCCTGTTTATTATTTCCTGCCTATAAACGTTACACATTCCTGTCTTTGGGTGCATTACTGGGTGTTTCAAGTGTTTAGTCTTCATTTGCTTACAACAAATTCATTTAAGTACAAACAAAATGCATTTTTAAAAACACATAGGTACGGTACATATTAAATATAAAATCGGCAAGCCTGGGCCAGCAGATGCCGTAGAGCTACTGTCTTTGGACCTAGAAATTGCAGGTTGAAATTCCACCTCCTTTTGTAATAACCTTGACCAAGGTGTCTTCGATAAAATTACACCAACAAAACTTAGTGACTTGTATAGATGTGGAAACTGAATTTTAAGAATGCCTTAGCTAAGTAAATATCACACAGATTCTTGTATAGAAGAAATTATGTAGACTGATTACGCCTACATAACTGGCAAAGAAATGTATTTTACTGTTATGGTTTACATCTGAAATTTCTTTTTATATATGCAGATGACTGAGATGTTTACTTTCTTCCTCCAGAAAAGTTCACAACTGATCTGCATTATAATTCAAAGGAATTTCTCAGTGTCTGGCCATCCTTCTCGAACTTCACAAACAGCACTACGTTACAACACCTGTTAAGAGCAAAATGTTATAATGTTTGTCCTCCGTATGTACATCTATTTGTAATATCTCAGTGTGGGTTTCTCTCCTTATGTTGCTAAGACTCGATACATTTACGTGAATGTTTTTCACCCTGAGTGTAACATTAAAAGGAATATTGTGTATTCAGTGTGTCTCTTATACCTAGGCAGCCATTTTCACATCACCTCAAAAGTGCACATTTAGTATTGAAAAGACACGTTTTGTTTAAACTGCAATATTTTACTAAACTGCTAAAGTACAGCAGTACTGCTCTGAATTTAACTTCATTGTCAGTCTTAGAGGTCTCTAACTCCTGTAGCATTAAACCACTGAATTTTTCCCACACAGATTTAGGGGGGGGGGGGGCATAATTCTGGAAACATTATGACATCACATAAGCATCAAGCTGTTTGCATAACAATGTGGAAGAATGAAGCAACTAAGAGTGCAGCATTTAACTTCTTAAAACTTTACAGGCTGAGATCAGGTATATGGATTTTGATGCAAAAAAAAAAACCCAAATCACACTTGCCAACTTTGCCAAGTTTGGGGGTAACTGTCAGATGGTTTGTGTATTGAGAGAGACACTAGAGCAGTGTACTTGGGGGCAGCTTCCCCGCATTCCTGTGACAACGCAGAGGAATTTTCACGACTTTCCAGCAGACTCGCCTCCACCTCAACTCCCCAAGTTGGATGCATTAATTCATAGCATATTTTAGAAAGCTATGAATGAATGAACTAGGCGGAGGATAAGTTGAAAAGGGAAACTATTTTGCTGGTCGTCTGGTTTCTCGCCGTCGTTTTTCTCCACACACCCCCCACCCAACCCCAACCCCCTCCTGCGCTCTCCGCCAGCCGCGGGCTGTTACATAACCAGGGAGGAAGGCGTCCTTCTCCTCGTCTTTCTCCTCACGGCGCTCTTTAATCCCGCCACGAACGGAGGGAATATGGGTCAGCAGGTTAGCAGTGTGTCGAAGCCGGCCTTCCCCACACCAAACGCCGAGACCCTCCGTCGAAGAAGCCGGGGAGCGACTGCCTCTACGTCCCCTCTCGCTGTTACATAACCGCGCGTTAGACTGAGAAGGCGCGGGGTAGAGTGCGCGCGCGCGCGAGCGAGCGAGCGCGCGCCCGCCCGCCGCCGGCCTCTCACCCTCTCACCCTCACCCACCGACGAGTAAACCCCACTTTCCCACACGGATTGTGCACCTTCGAAACGCTCGTTTTTAAACAAACAGAAGGGGGAAAAAAACGCTTCGTTTATTTGATTCCCCCTCACTGCTCTCGCCTGTGCTGGCGATTAAACCTGTTACATAACCGGCTTTCACCGCACGTTGAACGGTCGCCGAGTTAAAATGAGGCACGCTCGGCGTGCGCGCTCTCCGGTCGCGGCGGTGGGCTGACAGCGCGCGCGGCCGCCGAGGCGCATTGTTCCGCTGAACCGGCGCTATGGCAGAGCGCAAACGCACGCAGGCAGGAGGGGGGTGTGGCTACACTGTCTGTACTGTAAAACAGCCACCGCGGATAACCAGCCATGTTTCCCATGGAAATGTCCCGCAGGCTGGAGTGCCGAGCGCAGCCGCGCGGAGCGACATGTCCCCCGCTCCATTGCCCCCCACTGCCATGTCTGTCTGTCCGTCTGCCTCCCTCCCGCGTCCGTGTGTGTGCGCGCGCGCGCGTGTGTGTGTGTGTGCGCGCACGCGTCACAGCGCCGGGTGGCCGGAGCTTGGAAAACGAGTTTAATCCACACGCTGGAAACGTCTCCTTCACGAGCCGATATTTTCCGTTGCAACTTTATTTATCTGAAAATATGAGGGAAGGGGGGGGGGGGTAAAGCCCCAGAAAAGTACGGAGTTAAGAGTTACTTCCAAAGGACACACGCAGGCGTGACTTTTCCCGAAGTTCACACTCGCAGCCTGGCACAATAAAGGTTTCGCCGAGATATTCCCATAATAAAAGGAGCAGTTTGGCGCGGAACGACCGCGTTAGCTGCGCGCTGTGCGGGAGGGCGCGTGCGCAGCCGCGTTATTTGCGGGGAAAGTGCGCGCTCCGCTCGCCTGGAATGTGAGGTGTGTGTCGCGGCGCTCATGGTGCCGCCGTCGCCGCCGCCGCTGTCAGTGGTGTCGGACGGCGCTCCGGCTCCTCAGCCGCTCTGTCTCACCGCAACACAACACACGCACACGCACGCACGCCGGAGAAACTTTCCTCGCGCGCGTCTACAGCCGCACTCCATGAGGAATGCGGGAGAAAAAACACTGACAGGCGTTTTCATTCTGCCACTCGACAGCCCGGGCTGCACCGCGCCACTTTGAAGTTAAACAGTCGGTCCTCCTCCTGCGCAGCGCTTCTCCGCGACGTTTCCGCCACGTTCCACCAAATTCTCGGCGTCTTACCTCGGTTCGTGCTGCTGCAGCTCTGCCTCCGGACGGGAGCTTGGTGTTCGGCTTTTCGGAGAGTCTCCAGGTTTACCGGGGTGTCCCTGACCGGGGTAGCCGGCTCCGTGGCGCTGTTGCCCGGGTCGCTCGCTGGATCGGGAGGAGACTCCATGTTTTATTTATTTAAGATTTACTACCTAAACGGTCGCAGGTATTTTAAAGCTAGACTAGACGAATAGAGATCTGTGAGAGTGCGGCCGAGCGTTGTATTTTACAGTAGAAGTGTGAAATGTGTATGTGTGAGTCTGGGCTGAGGTGGGTGTGTTGGTTGGATTGTCCACTGGTAGCGCTAGAGAGAGCCTCAGCCTCGGTCACAGAGCCGCCAAGGGAAAAGCTGTCAATCGCCGAGAGAATAGATGAGGAGCTCGGAGTGAGGGTTTTTCATCGCATTGTAATGGGGAAAGTCTACGGTTACTCTCCTTTTTCCCCCTAAAATGCCATTAGGCACTGGGTAGCTAAATCGAGAAATTAATGAAAAGTTCTCGAATGGATTAAAAAGCAGCTGCACTGCAGGAATCGCACTGTAGCTGTGTCATCCTTAAGGTACTGTGCATGAGCAGGGCTTTTGCCGTCAGTGCATACCGCAGAAAAACTGCAGTGTTTTTTTTTTTTTTTTCCCCACACATATGCCACGAGTCGTTGCTTTAATAATTTCAAACGAAGTATGCAAAAGCATATAAAATATTTAATATTTAATTTCACTAGGGTAAAGAATCCAGCCGAGAAAAGGCTGCGCGCCTATGGAAACACCCAGTCGGGGCTCTTAAACACAAAAGCGTTACTGTAGTTTCATGAAACAAATGGAAAGCTGCGCTTTTGTCAGCCCGAAGAAAATAAAATATACGGACCGTCCTTCAACACATTCAGTTAAACCATCAAAAATACGTGCTTAATGTTTATCTTTATTCTTGTCGTATAAGTGATGTTTGGAAATATTTCTGTGTGGCACATTGCTAGAAAACATTGGTAAGGTCACATTTTCCTTACGGATAGGCGAGACTAACTAAGACCACTCGGCGTGCGCAAGGCAGACTTAACGCGGTCATGTATATTTTAAAAGTTGTGGTGTATAACTCAAGGAGGCGTGTATAACTGGTTGCACTGGAATAATTCATAAGGGTTCAAGAAATGCTCGCAAAAATGACTCAAGCAGTTTAAAGAGAGTTTATGTGACAATATGATTATTTCCCCGTTCTTTAACGAGCAGTTTGGAATTACGGGTTGAAACATTTTGAATACAGTTATGTAAAAACATATTTAAAAAAAAATGAAATGTGCGTGCACTTGGGTGTGAGGATGCGTGTTTTTTTTATTATTGATTAAGTTGGTCTGGAAGGTGATTGATCGAAGCAGCTGATCCCAGCTGCCGGGCAGCGCTCTACTTCCTTTCACAAACTTTGTGGAAATCGTACACCTTTGCCACGGTCAGGCTGGAGGAAAAACCGCGGTTATCCATGATTTGTCTTTCGTTACGGCTTGGGATAAGAAGCAGAGAATGGGACAAGAGTCAGAATACGGGCGCGCCGCGGCTTTTGCGAACGACCCCGACGACTCAGCCCGCCGCCAGGAGCACGCCTTGTACACGTGACCAGCTCGGGCCGCAGCTCGCGTGCGTCGCGAAGCTCCGCCCCCTCCGGAGGCCCTCACGTGGACTTCGGCATGGCTGCGCGGGTTTCGCAATTAGCGCAGCCCGACGGAGGAAAGCAGTCCGGTGCGTCAGCAACTGCAGCGAGAGCTGCACTTGATCATAAAAAGTACTGTCAGTTAGCAAGCAAACGGTCAGACATCGTGAAATAAATAATAAAATTAAAAAATTTATATATATATGTATTGCCAAGAAATTATACCCGCACCTTCATTGGATTTCCTTTAGTTTCTTCGGAGCTTTAACGGTTGTGGACCTGTCAAGAATCTTTTAATGCGTGTGTATAACAACATCTGTATTTTTAATGACAATTAAAGAATCAAAAATGGACATTTTTTATTCATTGGCGGTTTTTATTGCTTGTCGGTTTATCTCGTTGGTACACGCTTGGGCCTACTGTGTACATCGTCTGTCGGTAAGTTAGCTTCAGAGACAAAACAGCTCATCTGATATTGTAACAGTGATCTTCATAATGATAGTAGTACATTTTTAACAATTTACAGAGAATGTTGTTTATTTCAGAAGATTCAGATGGCTGTGAGTGTGACGAATTTCATTGCGTGAGTTCATCGCAAATGTGACGTCATAGGCTGGAGTCAGGCCAAGGCTTTGACTCCTTTCCTTAGGTGGGGGACTTTGTTCTTCAGTTCAGTAGGCTAGCAGTCTTGTTTGGTAACCGAGCATACTGTGGTGACGCAGTTTTGATCCCTGCTCAGTTTCAACCTTCCTATATTAACAAAAACTAGCTTCTGCAGTGAGAAAATTTAAACAAAATCTGTATTCGCAGTCCAAAGCAGTCACAAATTTTTATGAGCTAGGCAGCAAAATTGATCATCTTACTTTCATAGCAGTTTTTTTTTTTTAAACTTGAATTTTGTGGTCTGATATTTCATGAAGAAAAAACAACTCATGTTAGTGTTTATTTAATGTACAAAGTGTACTTCGGTGATATCTGAAAATCAGTCAACTCGGTAGAGCATCATTTCATACCAAAGCTCATTAAAACAAGTGGGGAGCGGCATAGCCGGTAAAGCTGTTGCCTCTCAGTTCCAGCTTTGTACATTTTGCTTTTTTAGCCCGTGTTTGCATGGGTTCCTTCCACATATTCAATTTTCTACCTACTAACAAGTTGTTCAGGCCAAGGGTTTATTCTAAACTGCTCTTTGTGTGTGTTTGGGTGTCAAGTCATATAGTTGCTGCGTGGTCTTTTTTACTAAGAAACGTAAAACAAAATCACTTTCATCAACAATTCTTTAAATTACACAGTGGTGCTAGGCAGACTGGAAACTAAGAGCATACTGCATAACAGAATTTATTGCAATATCTGCAAATATTATAGGAACCTTTCACTGTTAAGTTTCACAACATGACAAAAAGACGTTTAGTTAAAAATCACCTGTCTCAGTTATGGTTTTTATACATTTAGATATAATGACATACTCTGTATCTGAGCAGATTCAAAGCAGAATAAAAGGGTTGTTCTTCTGAAAAGTTCACAATGGGGAAAAAATTCAGTGTGTTTTATTTTTATTCTTTTATGTGATTTCTTAAATCCAGAAGAAGTCGCCCTCTGCATCTTTGTGTGTTGTTTATACTGTTTGCTCCCTTGTATGCTGCTTCAGGGAGTAGCCATTCTACGAGCTTCTTACCGCTCCCTGGGCGGCAGGAAAACCGGATTTCCTCTCATGTTTCCCCGGGTCGGTCACCCACGCTGTCTTTGACCAGCATCGTTCTTAAGACATGCCCCCCGGTTCCTTCAGAACTTCACTTCCCACATTTATAAGTGCAGCCACAAACAAAAATGAAGAACAGTGGCCGTGTGTAAACCTTGTCCCATTTAATCACATTCTGAACTTTAGCCACCTGCTGACATGGCCGTGCTTTGGCTCTGCCTCTGAGCTGACAATCGACAGCCATCCATGTCAAACAAGTGGATCCAGGTTGGGAGGCCTAAGTCTGTCCCTGTTCCACATTAGCAGCATGTAAATATTTCAGAGCTTTGCTGCTCGTGTGTACCACACAATACCACCCTGTCAGGAGTTCCCAGTTTTTTCCCTTTATATTTCACTTTTGGCATAAAAGCACTTATTTCATTGACTGTAATTTCCCATCTTGTGCTTTGTGGGCCTCAGGCCCCGACTGGCAAAAGCAATTACCCTTACTTTGACATTGTATTCTTGGGAAAGGACAGGGCTTAAGCCTTGATGACTCGAACATGTCTCCAAGACAAAAGGGCTAGAGAAAATGGGGAAGACACAAGTTTGGTTTCTTGCTCCCTAAAGCACTTCTCATAGGCTGCTCCCCAAACATTGACATGGACAGTGAATGCCCTTTACTCATTTCCGCTCCTTTTATCTTTTCCTGCTGGTTCACCAGTTATTTTGCAAAGAGGTGTTGTCAGTTAGTAAAAACCAGTTGGCAAAATCCAGAAAGATGGTCAACTCAGCAGAGATACCATCATTGTCATCATAATCTTTCTGGGACATCTTGCAATGCTAAGTTTTATACATTCACACTATATAAATCATAATGTATTATCTTTAATTGCATAAAACGTGTATGTGTCTTCTTTAGCTGAACTATATTTTAGAATCTATATTAGGACATTTGGTATCTCTTATCTCTCTAAATATCTCTTGACACCAGTGCAAACATGAGGACTTTATTATCTGTAATTTTACAACAAAGCATTTTAATTGGGTATTTTTTCATTTTAATTTATTCACATTCAAAATTCGGTAAATGGGATAAAAAAACATTTTATTGGTCTTACATAGTGGAATTTTTGCAAATAATACAACAATTATAAACATGCACAAAATTTAAAGTGACAGCCGCATGACAGTTTTATTCTGCATTTAGCAGTAGGTTGTAGTTGTATGCAGCTACGCTTTGCAACATCACAATAATGATGAATTAAATGCTGAAAAGTTCATTCTGGCAATGAAAGCAGCGAGAATGCGTGAGGTGGTGTCACGGTTTAACCTGCCTTTGTCAAGAGACCCCATACCAGTAAGCGCTGCACTATCCTACAGGCACAGCACAAGCTGAGGTTCTGCTTCCAAGATTTTCCCCCAGAAAGCTGTCACAACAGGAAAAAAAAAAAAAAAACATGATTTAATACCAGCTCTTCAAATTCTTTGTTAGCCATATGGTGCCCAAATATCTCTGGTAATATCTCAGTGGTCATTAATACTACAATTACGTATTTAAAATGTTTTCAAGTTTTACATAATCTACTAAAGGCGCATTTCAGTGCTAAACAGTTGGTTTAATTTGCTGTCTCGAGAACTGTTTAATTCTAAATGTTATTTGCAACAAAAATATTCCTGATAATAGTTAAACACAAGCCATCCAGTGGAGTTGGATAATTGGATATTATCCGGTTTCTGTTGTTATCCTCCTTCAGCTTACAAATATTTGACTTTCTTATAATGTTGGGTTTTGTCTCTAAATTCTCAGCACCCAGTAATTCTCAATACCGTATAGTGTTGTCTGTTATATAAAAGATGCAATTTTAGCATCCGGAGATGACTATTATGTAGTTTGCACATTCACCTATTTAAGTTTTTAATTGCTTGTAAGGTCTACAAGTACCGCTGTCCTTTCAAGGACAAACCTGAAAGCCGCCGAAAAAGCAAGCTATGAAAAATGGTGTCAAGTAAAACCCTTAGAGGAAGGAAACAGTCCCACAGACAATATATAAAAAAGCTCCCTCCGAAGAATAAAGCTCAAGGGGACTGGACTCAGCGGGAGAGCCCATACCTCTGGAGACAACAGGCAGTCCAGGAGATCCAGGTGGTGCTCTGTAAGCTGCTACAGGGTCAAGTGTGGCGGAGAGAAAAATTAAAGGGTATTACACGAAAGCCTACAATGAGATTTTTATACAAGGCATAACAGGCTTGTGCTTTATGCATCTCGGTATTATTTTCTAAAGATGAGCATTAATTATCCGCGAGGATTGACAGGCTTTGCTGTAGAACTCACAAGCTGTGTAATGATGATGTATTAATAAGCCTGAGCCTTATCTAGTGTCTGCCAAAATGGCCTCCCTGGGACACTGCAGCCTTAACAAGAATTCTTAAGTCGAACTGTTTGCCACCTGCTTTGCCCTCAGCAATTTAAGTAAGATCAAGATAGCGAGACAGTTGTGCGGGATTACAGAGAACGAGAAGGCGTTTTAGTTGACTTGCAAGTGCGTTTACTGCATTTTTATTTAGGAGAAATGGAGCGAAGTCTGCCGCACCCAAAGTATCCTTTGCAGTAGCACGGCACTGAAATGAAATGCTTTTCGAGATTTTAAGTTAAAATATTTTCTATACTGGGGATGTATTTAAGTATACTCCATTGTCTTTGGTGGTTTCTGTAGACACCGTACATACTGGTCAGTTTACAGCAAGCATTCTCAGTCATAGTCCTCCCAGGCGCTGTTCCGTGGGCATTTAATTCAGCCATACACTATACATGATTTAAAGAATTAGCTGAGATGTTGAAACAAGGCAGGTAACCAATTCCTTAAACACGATTGAGCTGTTAATGCTTAGAAGAAGACACCCACAGAACATTCCCTCTCAAGGACCATAACTGAGAATCCTCGGTCTACACCAGGGGCTTCTTGAATGTAATGCAATGCAAAATACCAATATGGAGATTGTTACATTTAAAGATATTATCACTGTTACATACATATGGTTACACCAATGTATTTGGAGTATATTTTTTTATAAACAGAGTATATTTATGTACTCTAAAATAATTATAGAGGAAAAAAGCAATCCTTTTAATAAGAAGAGGATTATTCTGTTCTAAAAGTGAAAAGAACTCAAGACAATTCATCCAACGAATGCAACTAAAAGTTCAAATTTAGGTTTTTGCAATATTTTAACAACCCACTTCAGCAGTGCTGCTGATGGAGGGTTCAGGAGACAAAGCTGTGGGAATACAAAGTTTGGTTCTGCACACACTCCTACCCCAGAACTCCAGTACCAGGATCATTGTAACCCATGGAGCTTCCCACAGTGGTCGAACACATTAATTATACATATACTGTACAGCAATATATTCTTTGAGCCACAACTTTGTCTTTTGTAATAATATTTCTTTTTCTTGTTTTTTTGTATTCTTTATCATACTTTTGAAATATTTTGAAAAAACAAAGGTCTAAGAGCAGAGCCTTGCGGATTACATTATTGGAATACAGAGAAATCCAAGGCATTCGAAAGACAGACACGTTTCCATATCAAGCAAGAAATTAAATGAATGTTCTGTAACATATGTCTAAAAAGGGAACAAAATTTTAGCTTTAAAATTTTACAGTATAACAGTTACAAGGGCTACTCGGGATGAAATGATGCTATAGACTTTCTTTAACATATTGGTGGATAACTGCTACTTAATCCTCTCAAACCTATATTCCCGATCTTGTATTTCCAATAATAAAGGCACAATGATTTTTTTTTTTGTTTCCACTAGCTAGTTTAATAAAGTGAACAGTGAAAACATATGTCATAGTGAAAACTTTAAATGGTCTCTTTTTAATTTATGGTGAAATGAAAAAAAATAGACAGGATAAGTCCTTTAATACTCACTTCTGTTTATTTATCCTTCCCAGGATTCCAGCAGTCTGTTTCCAATCCTGAAATCACCAGGGATTAAGCAAGGGTGGATACACCCAGGGTGGAATGCCAATTGTATCGCCCGTTCATTTGTATACAGACACACAGTAATATTGAGAGTCTTGAAATGCATGCTTTTGGACTGTGGGAAGAAACCAGAGCACCTTGAGGAAAGTCACACAGACATGAGGAGAACATGCAAGCTCCACAAAGGCTGAACGAGATATAAACCTATGCCCAGGTGCTGTGAGGAAGCTGCTCCACCTGTTACACCACCATGTCACCCACATCCTCTAATGCTTGTAGCAAAGTTCTTCCACCAGACTGAAGTCTTCAGTATTTTCTTTTATGCTCTTTTGTGCTGGAGGTCATTTCCTGCAATGAGAGGTACAGGCTCAAAAATTTGCGAAGAAGGTGGGTTCCGTAATGGTCCTGATTCCTAACTAAGTGGAGGCAGTGGCAGAGGCCAGGATATGGAAAAGGCTCCGTTACGCACCATGGCCCACAACCCCTCCATGAAGTCACCATGAGCTCCTTTTTCCACCAGATTATTCAGCTGCACTGTACAAAGAGGAGCATTTGGGGACGCCAACAGCCATCAGGCCCCACAGTGCTGCGCACGGACTGCTAGCTCCTCATTGCCGAGAAGAAGAAAAGAGTGGCCCAAGAATCGCTGCACTTCTTTGCTTCATGGTCCAGATTATTTTTCTCATCATTATTTTATTGATTATATTTTTTTTATTTGTCTAGTGTAACTTATTTATAACTGTGTGTTCTATTGTGTTGCTCATTATTTCCTTTTTTTAACCTTGGGTGTACACATCACGTGATAACTTACTGTATGTATAAATTTCCTTGCAGGGGTTAATAAAGTACCTATCCTGTCCCATCCTATCCCATCCTAAGAAACACACCCAGAGTCAATGAAAAGTGAAAATGTTTTATTTAGATGAGGGTGGTTTCCCAGTCCATAACCAAACTTTCACTTACTCATTTGCTGTGAACTGCATACTGTGACTTTTGGATATGGAAAGATGTTTGGCCAAAAACCCAGTATCTTTCAAAGTGTGTGCAGTTGTAACAGACATGATGACACAGAACAGAAAGCATTCGTATTTACTTCTCTGTGTAAATGTACACTGCCCAGCCAAAAAAAAAGTCACACACTCTAATATTTAGTTGGACCGCCTTTAGCTTTCATTGCAGTATGCATTTGCTGTGGCATCATTTCGATAAGCTTATGCAATGTCACAACATTTATTTCCGTCCAGAGTTGCATTAATTTTTCACCAAGATCTTGTACTGATGGGAGAGTCGGACCGTTGTGCAAAGTCTTCTCCAGCACATCCCAAAGATTCTCAATGGGGTTAAGGTCTGGACTCTGTAGTGGCCAATCCATGTGTGAAAATGATGTCTCTTTCATGCTCCCTGAAGCATTCTTTTATAATTTGAGCCCCATGAATCCTGGTATTGTCATCTTGGAAGAAAAAATCCATTGATGGAAAAACCTGGTCATACAGTATATTCAGGTAGTCAGCTCACCTAATTTTTTGGGCCCATAACATTGCTGAACCGAGATCTGACCAACTGAAGCAACCCCACATCATAACACCAAGTTAAATCCATGTGCTGACTTATTTTTGGCCGGGCAGTGTACATTAGTATGTAAACAGCTCACACTTAACCCCCTCATCACTCAAATCTCTTGTATTATTTTTGCTTCAAAGTTATACTTCACAATTATACCATAAAATACTGTATAGCAGTATTATAGATTTTGCAATTATTCACAGAGGGAATTTAACTGGGTTTGATGAACTGTGTTTTAACTCTACGAGATGGGAAACATAGTATACTTACACTGTATAACCATATCAGTATATACATACACCATATAACTGTATCACTATGTATACAGTACACTGTATATCCATTTTTCTGCACTTTCAAAGATGAATGCAGCAAATGTTACCAGCCAAAGAAGAATAATATAAAAAAAATTAAAAACAGTCAACTTTTAGATTTTGAATTACAAATCTTGGTAGTCAGTCTTCAGTCAGCTGTTTTTAGCTGCCTTCAGGCCTGTGTTTGCACTGACGATGGCCCACAGCACAATAAGATATAAGATCAAACTTCAAACCACAGCAAGACTTCAGCTGGCATCTTTTATTCCATGTTAAGCAGCCTTCTAATTTTCACAATAAGGACTGAAGTTTGACATTCACAATAAAATTTTTAAAAACCCACCTTTCGGAGGAAAACAAATGCTAAATAACAGCTAGAGCAATGACAAATAGTATTATTATAGCTTTAATCTTCTCTCTATTCAGAGCCTGTTATTAAATAGAATTATCATCAGTACCTTTAAGCAGTATTGTCAGTTCTGATAAACTATAATGCATTTATTAAGAAATAATTACACCTGGACAAAATGGCTAGGCCTTAACAATATGTCAAGCTAGTCTTGCACTTCTGATTTAAATGCAAATAGCACACTCAGGATCAGGCTCTCCAAACTTGGCCAAGCAGAGGGGTTGGGTAGGGCGTCCTTACCGCATACAACACTCTATTACTGGACCACACAAATTAAACAAATGACTAACTGCTTCCATCTCAGACCTGACTCTCTATGGGCTGGTATGAAGTCAGCCTTCTGTTGCCCAAAACTGTTAAGATCCTTGTCTTTCATTCATAAATTTCACAAGGTTCCGGGTCATACAAAGAATTCTGTCATATGCAACACTTTTCTAATCTGGGGAGATGCTTGGAGGTTCCATGCAGAATTTCTGTTTTCGCTCCCGTTGCTCTCTACCTGGATCTTCCCCCCGAAATAGTCGTCAAAGCAAACTCCAGAAATGGTCCTTGAAAGAGTTGCTAGACATGTCTCATTTATTTTCAGACCAAATTTAAGATTTAAATTTGGCTTACCCAATGCAGACTTCTATAAATATCTACAGTTTCATCATTTTATTACAACCTCAGACAAGTAGAACAGACACTGGACAGAATTAACTACAATAAAGTGGAGATACAGCTCAATGAACAGCTCCAGAGGCTTCGTTTTGGCATTTTATTCCATTTTAAAAAGTGCTGCCAATAACTGACGTGGGAACATGACTTTGTCGGTGATCATGAATGATCAGCTATTTGCGCCAAACTTTTCCCTGCCCGAACCTCCCTTATACAGTAGCTCATTCACATTTTCTACTTTCCCCGTTGTGTCTTCACAAGATGTTTCTGGAGATGTGCCAGCTGCTCAGTAAATGTAAAGCTGCTCCTGGTACTTTGACACACCTATTCTGGGGCTGTGAGAAGATACAAGCTTAGCAGAGAGGAGTTCACCGAATCATTCAAAAGATATTTACTATGAACTTAGATTTGTTCCTATCTATTCTGCTGTTAAACCACAGCCTAAACTCTCTTTCTGAGGAACTCGTAGAACGTAGGTTATTCACACTCACGCACTTTTGCCAAATAAAATGTATTTTAATGCTTTGGCCTACAACCGATTCTCCCTCTGTAAATATGTGGTTGTCCAAACTTAAATTGTCTCCCACTCAAAAAGTTAACATTTGATCTGCATAATAATTCAAAGCAATTTTGAAACTTTTGTACAGTTACATGATCATACCTCTACTGTTACCAGCTGCCTTCAGCCATGCTCTGTGTGAGCAGACATGCAATCCTGTCTGTGCCTTTTTATTGCTGTGACCTAATGCTGTTCAAAAAAATTGCAAGTGAATAAACAGATACTAATACAAACGTCATTGTTTTAAGTCCTTTAATTCCTTCATAGTTATGTACAGAATATGTTTCTTACTTTATTTAGTGCTTTTCTTGTCCATTTAATCCTGATTGTTCTGTATTCTGCAGCTTGTTTGGAAGGTGAGTACATTTATGTCACGTTTTTGACAAATGCCGGATCATTCTTCAACTAAAACTGAAGTTATGAAATAATTACTTTAAAGATTTTGAGAAAAAAAATGTCATTAGCAGTGCGCTGAAACCTTACATTAGACCTTTATACACAGTTCTGACACCCAGCTCTGCAAGTCTGGCTCCACTTGTTCCACTCCTGCCCCAGCGTCATTCCATCCCTGGCCCTCCCCTGCTCCACCTCAGGCAATTCAGCATCCTGAAAATGTCAACTTGTGTTTCCAAAAGTTGCCTTGACCACCACCCCATGGATGGAAAATGAAAATGCAGGTGAAACAATCGCATCCGAAGGCCAAACCCTCAGATTTACGTCCATACCGGTGATTTCATCCCTCACATTCGAGATCTAAACTAATACTAAATAAGTGAACAATAGGAATACAGTAAGTATAGCTGTTAAATGCTTAAGTCATGCATGCTTTGAGGCTAAGCAGACTTTAATCACACATCTCACTGATCAGACAATACAGCACAGGCCTCGACTATAAATCTTTGCATTCGAGAAAAGCAAAGCCCTGCCGTGAGTGGAATTTATGTTTGCAATATTTCTGGCATCCTAAAACTGTGTGTAAATTTAAGACAAGCTCCAGTCACACAGTGAAAAGCCTCCTTTGTGTGACATAGCGGTGAACCACTGGCAATTATCCCTGCTGTGCGGTTTAAGAGCTTTATAGCATGATATATCATTCATCGCATCTGACACATAAATCACAACAGTTGTGGATCTGGAAAGGTAAAAACACTGGCAAACCCAAAAGTGGACCGCTGCGCCTCGCTGGCTCGCTTCCTTAAGAGAAACTCTTGCCCTGTTCTTGACACGTTCTCAGCAGTAATGAAGAAAATATATAAATCCTGTCTATACACAGTGCATATATACCAGCATTCAGATGTTTCAAGTGCAAGAATTACATGCAACTACGGGTGGATGCATGCTCAGAAAATGGCCTCACCTTATTGCTCAAACCTCCTCTGCCAGTAAAGCAACTGCGGGTCTTGAAAACGGAGACATAACCTGACATTTTAACAACTGCCAAACACGCACTCGAGCACTTCGCATGTAAATGCGCCGAAACATTATTATGCTAACAAATCATTTGGATACTTGCCAAAAAGCAACGTTATAACCATACAATTCTTTGAAGTAAATAGAGATGAGCAGGGGATTTGAGCTCCGCTGTTAGTGTAATTGTACGTCTATCCCCAAAAGAGGGGGAATCTTAATGTGATCTGATACCACTTTGCGTCTTTCAGTCGATTTCGCAATGATGCAGATGCCCTCACATTACCCGCCCCCCAGCCTCCCACCAAAAACGCATTATTACATTATTAGCCTCTGCTGGATGGCCATTCACAATCCAAAACTGGTCTTAGAAGACTTGGGCTTTTGCTTGGGGCTCTTTCAGCCCCGAAGCTTAGATAAATAGTTTATCTAGAAAATAATTAGTGTAATTCATCTGAGAATTGTTTGCTTCAATAACATCTGAGGCAAATTCTTTTATAGCACTGAAAATAGCAAATAATCCACTCTGTAATGAAATACATTTCTCATCCAGGAGTTTTACTCTTCTGAGATATTGTGAGCATTTGAAATATATTTTAAAGCCTTTTATTTATTGCTAGCCATGTTTTGTCAGGTACTAGGCCAGACACTGGAGGAAGACTGCAAGCGCGTGAAAACCGACGGTATTCGATAAATGGGACGAAAGCGCAAGCATCGCATATATAGCATCGTCGCCGTTGCTGGGATTTACTGCAAAATGTACCGCAGAATATGGAATATAGCACTGTTGCACAAAATGACGGTCACCGTTAATGTCTGCGACAAAGAGTACTGTCAGCACCGCTGTTAAGCCAAATGAAATCGTCCCGAGTTTCGAAAATACCGTAAGTCGCAGTTACAGTACGGCCACTAACAGTGTAAACACTAAAGAATTACAAAATGGTCTTAATTTTAAGCATTCAGGATAAAAACAAACCAGCGTGCAGTCTTTTAAAAGCATGCGGTCGTTTAAAAAGTATGAATTTTTTAAACAAAATCCTCTGGTGGTCATTGGAACATCCTGAACTGCCGCAGAGTTCTGAGAATTTAAAAATGAGTTTCATTTGGGAATACATTTGCTTACTGTTATGCCCCTAAGTGAGGGGACTCATTTTTCATATCTATTTCAATAAAGCTCAATATGTGCATCACTGACAACCTCACCGCCCTTACACACGTCAATAAAACCGTCACTCGCAGTGCAGCCCATCGGCTGGACCATGAGAGCAATCTACAGTGCAAACACAGCTTTTTCAATCATATATATAGCAGGCAGGGTAGGGAAAACATTTGTTTTCAAAGCAGCTCAAATAAAAGCGCTCAAGGGCCACTCCAGAAAATTTACAGCAATTTGCTATTTGACTTTGAAGTGGGGGGTAAATTGCCAGTCAGATCTCCTAGCTCAGTTTAATGCATAAGGGCGGTAAATATTTAAATAAAGTTTATACTTTTTTTTAATTTCGCAACGCGAAAGTGACCTGCTGCCCTCCGTGGTGGCAGTGCGAGTGCCTAAACATTCGGTTGCCGTGAAGCACGCTTAGTTTTGGAGCGCGTGCGGCTTTGTTTGTTTTCGGCTACGGAGTTGCGTTAAATATATATTTTTTCCCCCCTCCCGAAGCAGCGCCACATGCGCTAATAAATTCGTTTTAAATTCCAATTACGATGCCGGAGTGCTTATGCTAGCATAATGAAAGCATTACCGTGTCTTACAATGATTTGGCTTGGGAAACCGGGGGGGGGGGGCAGGAATCCACATGGAAACATTTGGATGGTTGCAGCTTTCCCCACATTGTCAAGTACTCATTTCTAGTTTCAACAAATGGATTAGATAGATTAAATTCGCTGAAATTTCCATCCTTGCCTACATAAAATATTAATCTCAAATTGGCTTTGATTTCTGTTAGCCAGTTTTGAGCACAAAAGGCCAATTTCTAATGAATTTGTGCTTATTTTCTTTACACCACGGTCAACGCAGCAGGAAGATGCACTTCAGCACTGCGCCGGTGACCGTGGTTGTGTTTCTGGGGACGTCACGGTGGGCTTCGAAACGGTTCGCCCCCTCCCAGAAAACAAAGACAAGAGAAATGTGCCGCAAGCAGGCAGGCTTACTTGGAGTGAGGTACCTGTCACTTAAGCAAAGCTTAGCAAATCCCATCGGTGTTTGTTTCCACCGCAAAACATCTCTTCTCAGGAGACACATGAAACACCGACTGCTGCAAAAGTTTTAATAGCCCATGCGCACAATTTCAGGTTTAGCTCAGTGTGGTTCGACACAGAAGTAGGCCCAGAACCACTTTCGGTAAAAGATGAGGTGAGAAACCAGCACAGCACCCTGAAGCTGTGCTCATTCCCCCATTCCCTGGCCATCTATCCGTCACTCAGCTGTTTGCACAACCCTGTCTACTTTTCATTTATGTCTACATCAGGAATGTTTTAATTTTGTTGTCACGGGGCTCTTTGTGGAGCTTTCTTCAAACACATTAGCTCAATGACAGCGCAGTTACACGCGCAAACATTTTCTCTGCTCCAGTCCGTTCGGTAACCGCTCGCTGACATTTCCATTTGCAAAAAAATGAAGCGTTCGCCAGCTTCGCAGCCGCCTATTTGTTTCGTTTCTGGCGTGAACCAAAATGAGTATCGCCTGAACACTTCATCACTGTACAGAGAAGACAATAAAGTAACCATCTGCCGGCTCAGAATGCCCCGTATTTGCTCGCGCCTTTGGATCAGGATCTGTAGCGTTCCGAAGAACCGCAGTCCGAAGCCGGAGAGCGCCGTCGTCGTCGTCGAGACACTTGTGGCGGCGCTTCTTCGCGAAGCCGTGCTTTTTTCCCCCCTCGACGCGCATCACCTTGGTTTCCAGGGGAAGAACAAATGAGCTTAAGATGCAATGTTCCTGTACTAACTGTTATTAATCGGTGTTACATGATGTATGACTTGCACGATGAAGTCACAAGAGGCCGGGAACCAAATGCATGCAAATGCCCACTTCCAGTTGTGAAAACGCTTTACGGAGGCGTCGTATTGCCAACGCCAGGCACATTTATGCCAATTAAACAGATTATATATAAGAAAACAATTCTGCATTTATTTCTTATTGGGCAGAAATGTTAAGAAAAATAGTCAACGTGAAGGTTACTTAGGGGAGCTGCCTTTTAAATGGCGGCATGAGAGAGAAATCACTGTGTTTTTGAGCTCGTGTAAAAAAAATAAATAAATAAATAAAATAAAATAGCACAGTGCAAAAACATCCGAATCCGCGAAGAAAATCCGAGACGGCCTGGTTAAACTGACTTTAAATACATGTAGGAGCGGGGGAAGATTTCGGAGCGGTTAAATGATAAACTAAGAAAAGCCACCCTGGTCCTGTAAGTAAATTGCTGTTAACCTTGCTCAGGCCAGAGGAAGAAGGTTTCTGCGCGCACTTAACGCGAGGGATGCTGTGAATGTTGCGGAAGCCCTAGCAGCCGGCTTGTCTTTCGGCAGAGATCAGAGGTGGCGCGAGGTTAACACGCGAGCTCGAGGTGCTCGCAGATTAATCGAGCGGAAACTCCCTCATGGTTTCCTCCACTTCATCTGATGAAGGGAGGAACCGCCCTGTGATAACCGCTGAGCGGCAGCGGCAATAAGGATAACGTCCGCGAGTGAAACATCATAAATGTTACCTTTGTAGGTTGTGAGCTGGGTCAACACAATCTGAGTGGGGCTTCAATGGTGGCGGGGGGACCTTCCAGGGAATAACATGCTTCCTGCAGGCAGACAGATCACACGCTGCCCTGGGATTAGACAAAATCCTTCCCCTTCAAATCAGTCAGGTCCCTCTAGGAACCCAGCATCCCTTTGACCCAGTGTAATTCACCTCCCCAACTCTTACTCTAAACTTAGTTCCTCTTTCAAGTACAACCATGTAGGCAGCAGTGGTGCCAGAGGGGGGCATGTGTTTGTTCAGGGTGGTTGGGGGAATTTCTTATTTTACACCACTGATTAGACACATACTGTACCTCTATTCCCCCCGTTCCCCCATCCCACTCCTGCCTCCCCTGCCTCCCTCCCACCCCCCACCCCCCTTCCCTCCTGCTGTTGAAACCTAAGATGAGGCAAGGACGAGCCTGACGGTTAATTTTTAAGTTATGATGAATTATGGCTTCCGTCATAGACTGGAGCACAAGAAGGATACGGCAGATCTGAGCCGTGCCTCGCTTCATGCCTGCCTGTGTTTAAAAATGATTGATTAAGCTGACACCAGCTAAGAAGAGCACCAGCCATCAATTTTTCTTCCTGTTCACATAAGACAATATTTCAAATCAATAGAGTACAAGAGAAGACATCCAAGGTACCGGCGCATCCTTCAAAGTTAAACCTGAGCGAAAATTCAGCCCTATCAGATATTTGCATTTATTTTTTTCTTAATAGCTGTGATATTTGAGAAAAGGACCGGTGATGGTGGAAGACACAGGTTCCTGCTGGACAGTCCTGGCGAAAATTGCTTCCCTCAACAAGGCAGACCTCGGCAGTTATTTGGTCATTTTCAGCTTTATTAAGATAAATGTTTAATTTGCAAAGCTATGTCAATGGCCATTCCCTGTTTCGTGGCAACTGCAGGCATTTTTCATTAGCAACTTGTTGGATCCTGTATCGCATAAGCTGAAAAAAAGTGTTAAGGCTGTTTTTTATACCTAAAGTTTGTCTGTGAGAACTCATATATAAGATGTAAATGGGGCGATTTTTATTAAGATTGACATCAGAGAGGTGAGAAGGAAATGAATGTTGGTGAGTGCATTCACAAACCCCAAAACACATCTGGGAAAATATTTCAGATGCGGTGACAACAAGCAAATCTTTACTGACACATCAGTTTGTCATGCGGTAGCGTAACGTGCTTTGTTCATGCTCAACACAGGGCGGATGGTGAGATGTTTTATTGTACCGTAGTCGAATTTCTTCAATAAATTCCGAGAGCAGACACTTCCTGTGTTTTGACTCAAGACCACAACATGCGGTAACGGTCACTGAGAGAAGTCTAGCTTTTCGTGACCGCTCGCATGGTTTTCATGCTAAGGTGGGGTGCGCACCCGGTTTACCCGACCTACGCCTGGACAAACACGTTAGGCACCGTGAGGCAATACGGTTGCGAGCCGTGCCTCTGTGTTGCTATGAAGGCCACCGTACGTAATAATTTATTATCTCTTTTATACAGACGAACCTCAAACTTTATTTTTTCCTGCTGCCCCATTCTTCTTTCTCAGCGATAACAAGGCTCCACATGCTAGCAAAGAGAATCCACAAGTTAATCACAATGTCCTTATGCCAGCGACACAGCGTGTAGGGAGCCTCTGTCACCGATACCGAATGTGTTTCACTGGCTTAACTTGCCTTAAGCAACGGGAAAATGCATCGCATTAGACTGAACGTGCATTACTGTAACAAGACAAATTGATCTCTTCAGAGAACGGGCCGGCATGCCTCTTATGTTTAACTGCGGCAAATTAAAACTAAAAGTTTGTCCCGCAGGCAGCTTCGGCTTAAAGAAGTTTCTCATTGACCTCTGACCACTTGAGCGAGAGGCCCACCTTGTTTTACGGAGCTGTTAAAATGAATGCTGAAGATGTTTTGTATTCCACCTTCTGGCGCTCTGTCTCTACAGCGCCGATCGCCAGCCTCTGCGAAACCCTAAAGAGCTATCAGCTCCAGCACTCATTTTGTGCTTTTTTTCTTCTCCTCCTCCTCCTCGGGTCTAAGCGAGACCGCCGACACCGGCTTCGTCCCGGCTCAAAGCGCGCAGCTGCCCGAGACCGCGGACAGGTGACAAGCGCGTCCCTGCCGTGCCTCCTCCAGCCTTCCCACCTGAAGGACACAACGGTGAGCTCTCTACGCCCGGCGCGCTGCGTGGCTCAGACCTCCATGGATCTGGAGGTGGCGGCGCGCTGCATGCTGGGACGTGAAGCCCCTGTCAGAGAGGCAGAAAAGCCTTCGGCCTTGGCACACCCCCGCTTTTTAATTTCCCCAACAGAGTGTCTTCCCAGCACATTCATCTTGCTTAGTTTGTTTTGACTGCGTGCCTATTGCAGAATGGGTGGAAAATTGGCCTTTAGTGAGAAAGAGAGCCTGCTGACAAAGAGCGATGCATTTGCACGCAATATGGGACTCGAGTGTGAAATGGAAGCATGTTATATTTAATCAAGGTTAAAAGGGGATCATGCACTGCATATAAGGAAAAGCGCCAAGGGGCAGGGGCTCATTTTGAAGGCCTCGGTCAGCCGCGTAGCATTTTGAAGCGCTTCGCAAAGATGCGGGCGCAACGCCCAAGCGGCAGACGACCAGAGGACGGTGGACGCAAGGGAGGAGTTGCGAGTTCAGGTTTAGACCGATGTTAAAAAAAAAAGCGCCCAAGTAGGATGGCGGAGGAACATGTGACATTTGTTTTAGAAATGATTGATGGGGCAAAGCGTGGAAAGCTGAATCACTGTGCGCCGAGCGTGCCCAAGCGCAGCCCTGAAGGGGATCTGTTCCTGTTATCTTGGAGGGCGCAGCGCGATCGCGGTCCCCAGCGTTACAGCCCCGTTCCTGCTGCGTGCACCTTTCAACTCGAAAGACTCTGAGCAAACCCGCGCAGGATCATAGCACCCAGGATCGTACAACCTGCTCCCCGGGTTGTCGAATCGTCGGCGGAGACAATGCAACCGAACAGTGCCACCTAGTAGCAGCCAACCGCACACCACGCTCTCTTCATACAATATCTTCATAAATTAAACAGCAGAATGAGTTTGAATTTTTAAAAAAAAATGGCATAGATTAAGTATTAATTACAAATGGAAGTACTTTCCAAATTAACTTGGGATAATGTCAAAGCAAATAGTTCTATAAAACCATTATGTATGTCTCCGATATTTTACAGCTACGGAAAAACATAATCTGCGGATATGCAACTGGCATAATAATTGTCTGGCAAAAATGATAAAAATCAGTCTTTACAAGATAAAAGTGGCAGGCGTTTCATTTTGCCATTTCAGGAAAATTACTCGCACGTCCATTTAGTGATTTTCTTTAATTCAAAACAATTGTTTTTAAAAGTGCGAAAGGAAAAAAGCAAACTGCAGACAAGGAACGGAGTTAATGTGAGCCTGAGAGAGCAGTGGTTTTCTGGGTAGGAAGTAAGGAAGTAAAAAATTGTATGGTTATTTGTACCTGACAGGAGTTAAGAGTTTCTCCCTGAGGCACACAAACTCCCAGCAGACCGCTGGCCTGCGTCTCCTCCAGCGGTGTCTCACCTTGTGAGAGGACGGCACGGAGCAGCACGCGTCTGCACAGAGCTGGGCTGCCGCAGCATCTGCCTGCCACGTCCCAGTGTCTGCGTCTCTAGCCGCCTCTTCTCTCCGCATCTCCGTCTCTGCGTCCGTCCACGCGTTTCTCTCCCGTCCCCATCATTTACATTTACTCAGTTAGCTCTTTTCTCCAAAGCGACATACAACTAAGATTAAACACATTTCACAACAGGAGAATTTTAGATGCAGATACTCGGTAGCCAAAGCACAGTTTGTCCGATACCACTGGGGCATACTTTATGGGTATCTGCCTATGGACTGAAAGGAAATGTAGTGGTGACAGATGGTGTGATGCAAATTTGTGGAGCAGTTAGGAGAGCAGGAGAGAAGTTCAAACGAAACCCTTCTTGAATACTGAAAGGGATTCAGCAGCTCTGAAGGAAAGAGGGATTCCGTTATGTCAGAGACGAAACCGAGAAACTTCAAACATTCGATCGTGCACCAACAAGCAGCCTGATGTGGAGGAGCACAGTGGTTCTGTGCGGGTATAGAGGGTGATCGGTTCTTGTAGGTAAGTGGGCGGACATCCTTTCAGTGTCTTTTCTGCTCCTTCCTCTCTTCTTTCCTTTCATTTGCCCCTGTCTGCACGTGCCAAACTGTTCATATTTCTTCTAGTAGCAGTGTTAGTGCACATGGACATATTTTGATATCCTATGTATTTATATATTTATTATATTTGCATGCATGGGGAGAGGCTATGATGGGAACTGGATTTCTAGGCGCACCCTCTGCATTTCAAATGCTTGTAAACATTCCGAGGTCCGGGCGCTGACGGAAATGAGCAGGATGCTAATTCTGTGGTCACACAGGACACTCACGTGTGCCCTAAATCCCTGCTCACAGTGAAATAAAGAAGGCTGGCGCCCTGGCAGCAGCTTCCATGCTTCTGTTCGCATACAGCGCATTGCTTCAAATAAAGTTTGCGTCTTCTTTCCTCTTCAGGTTTGTTCTGTCCAAAAAAGCTGCTGTTTACAGGAGCAAATGAGACAAGCCAGCAGAAAATGAACACCTTCACTGAGCAAACCTCTGGAAAATACACTGTGCCTGCAGGACGTAGGAAAAGGGAACGCTAAAGATGAGCAAGATCCTAACACGGCCAAATTTACGGGCGTACGATGGTGGTTTAGATCAGCGAGAAATGGAAGAGTTGCCTTACTAACTTTATCATGTACTTATCATCCAGTGAATTGCATTCCGCCACAGTGCTGTTCTACAAAGCAAGCTGAGCTTCTTAGAATTCACAACGCTGGATTTGTCATTTCTGTGGTTGTTGGAAATGCGCGACCGGGGAAAACCTTGTAGCACCTCAAGGTCTCTGCGTTTGAAAACCGAACAAAACTTAGGCCGCCAATTGGTCCGATATTCATACAGAGCAAACAATATTTGGTGTCCTTTGCGGTCTCCCGAACGCCGCCGCGTTTGCCGAAGAAAACTCGAGAGCCGCAGACCGTTTGTTTGTCCGTGAAAACGTCACCAAAGAGGAAGCCGAATGACACGGGGAAGGAGCATGGTAAGAACACAGCTCCAAATGAAAAGGTTCGGGGTCCAGACGTCCAGGCTATTTTAAAAATAAAATTAAGATAGGAGAATGTTGCATTATATTCCTAATGTTGTGTTCTGGCTTCAAAACAGTTAAATGAGCTCGCCCTTATGATGCCTCAAAGGAAGATTAAAGTGAGGTGGACCAAATAGATGACAAGAAGAGGAACCCTTGTATGTCGCACCTCCGCTTCCCTTTGCTAAATCTATCATCGGCTCCTCCCCGTGGCATTGCCGGCTCTCAACAAACCCGCCAGTATCTCCACTTCGCAGCTCTTCTGCTGGAGATGCGCACGGCTCACAAACACCCCTAAACACACCAGAATAAGCAGCTACTTAAAATTCTTTTCCGCTAATCTGTTTTGTGCAATTCTTTAGTAATACGAGGCACGGCGCACGGATGGGCCCGTTCTCGGCTCGACTCGCAAAACCGAAGGGCAGCGTGCAGCCTGTCCCGAGACCTCGGACCAATCCCGCGTTTCCAGTGCCTTTAGCCTTCAGCTCGACGGTACTGTAAATCACTGCGCTCAAGACGACAAATGTCAGAACACATGTTGCCAGGCTGTCTTTGAGCAGCAGATTCCTTTAATTGGGTGAGCAGGGACTCGGTTCGGTCCCCTGCAGCCCCTCCTTTCTCTGTTTCTCCATGTTAACAAAAGGCTTGGAGATGAAAAAGACAATGTCTTCCCATCCCCGCTTTATTCCGGTGCAGAGCAGACACATCATGGATAAAGAGGTGTGAGGCAGGGCTTCAAGGAGACCTTTATATAACTCTCATTTTGTTCCCGTTGTTTCATATCTATCTGATGTCCTCCACCTCCTCTGGGCCATTGTTGCTGCTTCATTGTCATTTACACCGGGAAAACTGTCACCAGTAAGATCTGTGGACCGGCCAAGCTCAGGCGTGAAGTCACAAGGTGCGCACCCAGCTCTTGGAGGGACCATCCCCTGTCAAGCCATTAATGCCTACCAGCAGTTACCGGGAAGGGAGGCTCCGATGCAAAGACCTCCATCCACAATAATTGGAGGCAGCATGGTGGCCATGTGTGGAGGACAAACAAATTAACTATTTAACAGGCACCATTAAACCATTTTCTTTAGTCAACTCCACAACACGTGAAGCCGAGCAGCAGTTTCAGGCCGTACTGAAGATCCACAAGGTCACCTCATTGCATCGCTATCATTACGCTTTCATTATGACTTCATTTCTTACGCTAACATGACTCTTCACTTAAGCAAAGATAACCAAAGATTCAAATTAAATGGGGTAATATTAAGCTAATGAAAACAATTGACATTGATGCTGACTTTGGCACTAAAATTGGACCGAGCGCTTTAAAAGCGCCACACTCGGACCAATGCTCAGTGCTTTCAGTAGCCGACAACTGCATACTTCCCCTTGTTTCTCTCTCAGTTACCCGCTATTTATTTTTGCAACTCGCTCCCATCCACTTTTGAAAATATTATAACTCCATTCCATAATTTCTGATAGCATGTTATATATGCTGGAGAACGCAATAAGTTCAACATGTTAGGATTTTATAATAACAAAGGCATGGGTTTATTTTTCAATAAACTTCAGAGAGTCTCACTGCACACGTCAGCACAGATGAAGATGAAAACACCGTATGCTGCATATTATAAAAAAATGTAACTTTTCCATTACCGTTAAACACAGGGTGCTTGCAAATGTTTTAATAGCTAGTTCTGTAACAAAAACTCATTTTTTTCAACACACATTTCTGGAAAGGCGATTCATTAGAGAGACATTACAAATATCATTGTGTATATTGCGCTACAAAAACAGTATATAGTTTTGACTTGAACAAACAAAAAATGTTTATGTGAAACTTTTTACCTGCAGCACTAGCACTGCAGGAAAGTATCTCAGAGTGGGAACATTACGGGAAAGTGATGTTCTTTTTTTAAATAAATAAATAAATAAATACTTTTCTTTATCCGGACCCCCCCCCCCCCCTTTAGTTAGTAGTGGTCACTTTCTATTGATCAACACAAACTCAAAAATAAATGAGCTGATGATGAAATCTATGCTTCAGAGAGTTTGGTGTAAGCAAAGCTTTTTGGTGGGCCATCAATTCTGATCAAAGTCTTAATGAAGAGACTCCTCCCCAGCGGAGGCCTATAACTCATAATGTGAGAGTATTGTTTCCAGCGAAATCACATCATTTTCAAATCCTCCTTTCAATCGACCCTAATGATTGTCTCCTCGCTAATCTCTGAACAAACTAATGCACTAAACACATCGTATTTCAGCCTTAAACGTGAAATATGTGTGCAAATGTGAAGAAGGCTGGAAAAGCTTTTCAATTTTAGGTTCATATTCCCTATTAGTGTTTTGTGCGTATAAAACATACCCATATACATGAAAATATTTTCTTTATAACTTCACTAACACTAAACCTTTATAACTTTTATTACTTTTGTTTTATTGCTAAATAATAATACTAATAATAATATAGTTATAAAGCAAAAATATTAAAACTGTGGTTAAACACTGTATTTATATCAAGCTCTCTGCTGTTTTGTGAATGAACTAAAAATAACCTTCTCTACATGGCCAAAAGTAAAGTGTATGTGAACACCTGAGCATCACACCCATGTGCGCTTGTTGAACCTCCCATTCCAAACCCACGGGCATTAAGATGGAGTCGTTCTTTCTTTGCTGTCTACCACATTTTGGAGCATGGCTGTGGGAATTTGTACCACAAGAGCATCAGTGAAGTTGGGTGAGAAGGTTTGGCTTGCGGTCGGCATTCCGGTTCATCCTAAAGGTGTCCGGTGGGGTTGAGGTCAGGGCTCTGTGCAGCCACTCAAGTTCTTCCACACCAACCTGGGAAAACCATCTGTTTATGGAGCTCGCTTTGTGCACGGTGGGGCACAGTCATGCTGGAGCAGGAAAAGACCTTCCCCAAACTGTGGCCACAAAGCTGGAAGCACACAGTTGTCTAGAATGTGTTTATATGCTGCATGTGTGTGGCTGAAACAGCTCAACTCTATCATTAGGTCCACATGCATTTGGCCAAACAGTGTATTTTATCATTTAAAAAATTTAAGCTACCCTTAACTGAAACTTAAAAAAATAAATGATAAAGGACAAGGACCTTGTCCATATGAAAAAATAATCAGCCCTGTATACCTTTATTTTCTGGAAGACTAAAGCAAAAAACCGAACATTTACAGCTTTTGGTCCTTTGATCGAACCATTGGTTGATAAACACGGCCAAGCATAATTTGCTTTGTTTTTTTTTTTTTTTTACTTCTGTTGATCGTCCTCATTGGGCCTATTTTTAAATGTGTTCTTTTGCCAAGCAATGTTCTTTTTTATTAACAGAGAAATGTTAATATTTTATGTGTTCATAATCACAAAACAGCATGGAGAACAGTTGCGAAATAGATTAATTTCTTTTCGCTTTTGGTGTAGCCAATTGCATTTCTGTAAACAGGCAAACAACTAAAAATATTATTGGATAATTGGCTTTGAATAAATCAAAAGGAGCAACTATTTTAAAGATCCTCTTATGCTGGTGAATTTACATGCTCCATCTAGACTATGTCAAAGCTATTTCCTATTGAATGTTATTTTAATTATACCGCGTATCCATCATACCGAATTATTTTTCATTATCGCTCTGTTTCCAGTTGTTACCGTGTTTTCTAAAGCATCTGAATACAGGCTTACACACCTTGTGTAGGATAGCATAAAGATGTTGATTTAAACAGCAAAGAGTGTGACTGCTATACAGTTTATTTATGTTATTTACTCAAACTCCACTGAAGTATGTTGTGATGCAGGGCATGATTTTGTGCGCACAGATAGCCGGTACATGGCAGACGGAGTCCTGGCCCATGTTTCGGAGCGGCCGTCGTTGCGTGACAAAGCGAGCAGTGACAAACCAAGCTAACCTCGGAGAGACATGCGCAGCAAGGGTTACGACATTTATGCACTTATTGATTTTATTACAAAAGCCCCTTCTCTCTTTCGCCAAGTGGGCGGCTCAGCATGTGGGCTACCTGATCAAATCGCACTGAGAATAAACCGCGTAGACTAAATGAAGCCGCGGTCCACTTGCACTGTAGTCTATTTTCTGCATTGTAAAAAAAATGCAGCAGACCACCCAGGGATGAACATGGTCAGATGATCTCCTCTTCACAGCAAATGTCAGAAGCCAAACAAGCACCACCAACTGTTGGCAATCAGGACCTCTGCGGGGGGTTGTTGGCTGCCTGTGGCTTTGATACCAAATGCAAACGCGCGATCTAAAACTTCAGCAGAAGCAAGTTTGTGTTTTCATTTGGGTGCATATTCACATTTTTCCACTTAAATGTCAGTTGAAAAACATAGCTTGGCACAACACCAGCTACCAATGGAAACAGATGTTTGAGATCAAGACACTTTGCTAAATGACTTTGGCACGTCGAGCGTTTAGTCATCCCCTTGTCGTTTGCCTTTCTCGGAAAATTATGAACAATTATTTGCTTTTGAAGCAGGGTGGTTCGCAGTTATGTTCAGTCTAAGGCCGGTGAGCATCAAACTTGCTTTCTTGTAAATGAGCTTTGTTGAGTTGCCGATGCGACAATGATGAATAACAAACGTAATGATGAGTATTTCACCTTATGGGATATTTTCATGGGGCCCCGCACGACCATGAAAATATCCCCAAGTATCTTAAATCATTGAAACCTTCTCCATCCTCATTCCTGGACTTTCTGCTCACCTCTCACGACACCCCGAGTCCTCCTGCAGCATCGGCAGGTAGGGATGAATCCATCATGCTCCCCTGGGGTATGAACGGGTTCTCAAAAGCAAAGCCTGGTTTCTGCACCATTTTGTCTGCCATATCTTGGGATCTGCCCTGTCTCCTCACATGAGGTACCTGCTGCCGTGCCTCAGACGCAGGGTTGCCCGCCCCTGTCTCCTGAGCTTGCTTTGGGATTTTGGAAGGGGCAGGACCCCCTCTGACTGCACCTCAGTGTCACCATCACTTATGCCGTGTTTTCCTTAGAAAGATTTCCAAACCATTTCCACAGCCCGGATAAAGGTCATTACAATAAAGGACGAAATGGTGAAGAAAGAGCTATGCACTCTCCGCAGAAATATAGAAAATGTTTCCCTCCCTCAGATGATTTTTTACGGTAGCTTTGCAGCTAAAAAAAAAAATAAACTGAAGAATATACCGTCAGCCCTGACAGATGCTCAGATCCCAACTAAAAAACTTTTGAAAGTTTCCTGTAAGGCCCTTTAATTGATTTTTTAAAGACACTTTTTTTGAATCTCGGATCATCCCAAAGGTCAAGTCCTGTCACGTTACACCAAAGCCGAATCCGAGCGAAACGCTGAAAGAATTGTTTTGTTGAAAAAGTGAGCACGTGGTGCAAGCTATTGTACAATGATGAGAATCAGTGCAAGTCCTATTATTTTAACTATTGCTGGATATATGTGGGAGTGCACCCAGGAATGTGAAACGTGTCGTGGGATTAAGATGAAAAAGTCTGGCGTAGTATTGGATTTTCTAATTGCGGTCTCCGCAATGAAGGTAAGTCGGAGTAAAAACAACCACAGCTGTTGTACAGATGCTAATTTAATAAGTCCAGGCAAATAAAAATTAATATGAGACTAGCACGTGCTATTAAGACTTAATAGAATACTTGTCAAGGCAGGTTTGGTGTGTGACATTCAAGGAAATGAACATTAGTGGTAGCACTGAAATCCCATGATCTTCTGAGCAAGAGATTTTTGGTGGCTTTCCCCCAGATCTCACCTGAGCCACAGCAGAATGACCCTAGAACGCCGATGTTGTTGAACTCTCGGTGAACCTCAAATCTGATTTTGACCATTTTGATAAATTTCTAACCTGACGGTTTATTCGCAGCCTTTGAAAACGCTCGTGAAACCGGGGGGGGGGGGGGGGGGCGATCCAGCATCCTGCAGCTGAAATGAAGCGAAGCTCGAGTCGAGCAGAAGCCGTCACATCCACACATGCAGCGATGAGCAAAGCTAACAGCGGGGCGCACGCGCCGATGCACGTTTGCGTGCGCGCGGCTCGTGTGTGATTTTGTCGGCATGATCCTCGGGGGGACAGCAGGAGACGTCACACTTGTGCCGATCGTTGCCTTTATTTGTTAATTTTTTTAGATTTGTGGTGTACGTAACAAAGAAAAAGGCCACCGGAGGCGAAAGCATTCCCCGAAATGCCCACTGAGACGCCTGTTAGAATGAGTATTTTTTGTACGACCGGCGCTCTTACTTGTTGTGGACACCACGAGTAGCGATTAAACATCTTTGCTGCGACCAAATGCTTTCATTTGGCAGCGGTCATATCGGTAGGGCGCGCTCCATCTTCTAATTTGTAGTAATGACTCGGGGTGACCAGGTCATGGCTGGACAGGGTTAATGGACCTCAGAGGAGACAGCTCACTGACAGCTCTAATGGTCTCTGCTGATTCGGTTCCTATCTGTGTCATTATTTGTCCGGATCTCTGTAATCTGGGATCTTGGCCAACCGTGCTGGCAGCATACGGCCCCAGACAGAGCAGCATATACAAACATTACATTATTCACTCCTAAGAAACACACAGCTTCTTTGCTTTCGTATGACATGCGGCATGATGTGCTACACCGCTATCTTATGTTCGATGTATAAAACGGCACACCTGAAATATGTCGGGGCAACGCGCGCAGCCTAACCCGGCAGTAATTTAACATCAGAAAGTTGGCAAGATCAAAAGTGGCTGACAGAGACGGCGACACCGGAGCAGAAGACTTATTCATTAAGGCAGCGAGATACATCCGGTGGCAGAATCTTTCATGCTTCTAATTAATTTGACCACGCTGTGAGGGTCCTTGGAAGAGATCGAGAAGGCTGTGTTTTTCCCCCCTTTTATGCATAATATATATTTTTTGTAGTCGATGGCGATGAAAACAAACACCTGACTGAACAGCCCTGGGGGTGTTCCTCTTCCAATTGGAGCGCGTGAAGTTTCCCGGCGACTAGCATCATGCGCACGTACAGCGCGATGATCACTGAGGTTTGATCTTTCATTTCTGGCAAACACATGGGACCCCCTATTTACATGCATTTACGATGCTTTGAGGCCTGGGCTTGCTGTAGCCCAAGGGCTCTGGCTGCTCTGTCGCAGGGACATGGGGGAGGCTGGGGGTGGGCTTAGGGCTTTTATCTGTGCAGCTGGGGGTGACCCCCACAAAGGGACTGCGGGAGGGCCGCGAAAGGGCCCGCGCGGCCATCGGGGAGTCATGGCGGGAGACCGAGGAGGTCTTAGAAAGGCCAGGGTTCTGTTTACGTGTTATTATTAGAGGGCAAGGCACAAATGACCTACAGTACTTCATCTCTGAATGAGGAAACATCACTTACAGCCTAAAATTAATTACAGTGGCGGAGTGGCGCAAACCTCTTGGAGGCAACATTTAACATTTTTGTTTAGGTCTTCTGCTGCTGTCAAAGACAGGGACACATGCTTTGACTTGGGGGGACTTGCACTGTGTTTTGTGTCTGCCGTTGTCTCCTTGGGCTCCGTCGCTGTAATGTCTTGATTTTCTCCGATAGCCCTGCTTACCAAGGATCTTTTTTTTTTTTTTTTTTTTTTTTTTTTAAGCCTTTCGAGTAATTTATGGCAATAATATTTAAATAAAAATTAAAAAAAAATAAATAAATAAATATTGTAAACGTTGTTTGGAATTTAGTGTATGTTGTCCACGAGTTGTCTGCATTTGTTTCCTATTGTTAAAGGTATAACACTTTAAATGGAAATGCATTTGAAGGTGCAGCTATCTATTTTGCGATTATTATGATGCTCACGCACAGTTTCACGCACCAGCACCTTTTATGCAATATACTGTACCGATGGCCACATAATACTGTTTCATTAAACGCTCTACTTCTCAAGAATCGATGTAGAGATCCAGATTTTATTGCATTTGTGAAAATATATGCTGTAAATATTGCAGTCTGAATGTGAGCATTTGTGTTTCTGTTTTAAATAAATTAGCTATACTGTACTATACCTCAGCAGAAGGTACTGGCTAAAAAGCAATAGACAAATAGATAGAGAGATGGACGGGTGATGAATTTCTCACATCCTGGCATCATTCCTGCATCTTAAGCTACGTGCTAATCCCCCCCACAATTTTTAGCGACTTGTGCACAAGCACCTACGTGCACTAAGCCGCTCTTTAACACTCGAACATGCATGCACGACGCCTGAATCCTGTGCACCGATGACAGAGCTGTGTGACGGGGCCAAGTCTGGCACAAGAGCAAAGAGACAATTGGACTGTAAAGCACTGTGACACTGCTGAAAGGGCTTATATGCGGATCCAAGGGAGAGGCAGTTTGTCTTCTATTTTCAGCACTTGCTTTTTTAGGTAACACAAAGCAATCTTGCAGCAATCCCAATTTCCAGCTTCTGGTAAATTTCAGCATTGAAGATTGCAGGAATATTTCAGCAAAGGCACGTGCGCTGAGTGGCCGGTTAGCATCCTGTAAGAGCCATTTTCTCATGTTTGGAAAAAGAAGAAAAAAATAAAAATCCTGGCTTGATTTATCATTGATGCGTCTAATACGGAGCAGAAAGTCCACAGCGTGCTGATGAATGGGGCGTTACCGCGTGCTGCTATCTATCTCCTTTGTTTGTTTGTTTTTTGGCGCTATTGATCAGGCGGCAACAAGCTGATGGCACTGAGTGGAAGTCACCTTGCTGTAACTCTGGCGATCAATCTTCACGAAACCACTCTCAGGGCTGCCTAGCAGTCCCACTAACATAATGGCGGGAGGGAAATAATAAAATAAATGAAAAAGCAAGAATCCTCTGTGAGTACAAGCTAGAGAGTGCTTAATGGTGGCTGGTAATCTTGAGAAATTTATATTCTGCGCTGGAATGATCTTTGCATCATAAAAGCATCCCGGTCAAAATCGGCAACGAGGGTTTAAAAAGATCGTGACATTAGACATTTCGAACGCCTGTGTCTGACAGCGGCAAACCAATCCCGAAGGAAGCTAGCTTCATCCTGCGACCGAATTCTTCGTAAATATCCGCGAATGGGATTTCACCCGATCTTTTGTGCGACGTATCCCGCCGTTCTGCGAAACACAGTCATAGCGTCCTGCTTCCAACGTACCGATATTTTTTATATATATATAAAAAAAGCCAGGAAGAAAAAAGACCCAATTTAAACATAACAAAATGTGAGGTCCTAAATAAAGTTTGCAAACAATAATTTGAACATCTTCAGAGAGTGCCATTGTTCACCATAGTTCATAGCCTAGATCATTTAATGGCTTCCCTGTTTTTTCCACATATCTCCTTTATATCCTTCTTCCTCCTTATGATGCTGTGCTTCTTTCCTCTCATCTACATAATGTATAAATTATTTATAAGTACATTCAATGTTCCCTTGCCCTAGCTATGAAATATATACAGCATGTGAGCAATATAGTTCATTCAGAGTGTTTTTCAAATATTTTATAGGCATTATATTACTTTGGCTCTCTAGCATCGTGCTCTCGTAGAGTTGGATCGCTGTTTCTGTTACCAGAGCATAAAACCTGAATGATTTCCCGAATGTTTAGATCAGACTTGGGCCGGCGCAGATTTTTTGGTTTAATTTTGCCGGTATCAATGCTGCCTCGGTGAGATAAGTGACCGGCAGTTCCGCAGGAACATCGAAATTGTATCGCCCCCCGAATCTATGGGCTTTGCCATCATTTCAACAGCAAATAAATGTCGGGGGAAGCAAATAACTTGACCTTCACATTTGACTGGAGTGTTTGGCTGAATGGCACCCTTAATTATGGGTTAAATGGATACATGTGTTCAGATGCCAAGCGAAAGTGTGGCAACACTTGTGTCCTTACAGGAGCTCCGTGAGGGGCGGAAGCGGAGCACGCCTGTACTATGGTCTTACCATGTTTACAGCGCTGCTCAAGTACTGAAGTTTTAGGGTTAGGGTTTCGTTTTAGTTTTACCGTAAACACCCCCTCTCTGTCTGCAAGCCTACGTGTTTGACCATTACCTGAAACCCTAGCACAGAAGAATTAGCAAACCGATTATTTTTGTTGAATTAATTGTGTTTCGTGGCAATTTCACATCTTAAAAGAACGTAAAAGAACCATCTTTAAAAATGAATACAGAATTGTACTGCATTTTATATTTTTGGGAATGCTGCAAAACTCACCTATAAAATTTGGATAATATAAATTCCATTTATAAATTGAGAGCACGCTAATAATATTATCTTAGTATCGAGATCACCGCAGTCTTTTTAGCCAGCATTATCAGGTAAAGGATTTGCAAATTGTCCAGTGGGAGCCTCCATTATCTTCTTTTTCTTAGTGTAAAATTAAGTTTGTATTTATAATAAAATAGCCATTCTATCACTTGCTTAGCGATGTGCTCATTTAAACAGCAGCATTTGTAGAGTAGTTAAAGCGCGTGCTATTCTTCGGTTGAATGTCGACAGCTAAAAGTGCGTCAGAATTGACCCCTGCGTGTTACTATGACAATTTCTGTTTCCAGTACCAGATATGAGGAGTTAAGTCTCTGCTGGGTTAATTCGCTGCGTACATGAACCGCGTAAGCTTAAGATTAATTACTTGGACGGAGACGAGAAGCTGGCTGTCAAGCTATCGAGGGGCAAACAGTAGGAGCCCACAGAGGACCGGCAGGATGTGCGAAGCGGGCCGCCCTTTTCGAAGAATAAATCACCGAGCTGCACTGACGGGCAGAGCCCACCGCCGAGAACATCACCGGCGCTGCTGCCCTCTGCCTTCCCCTAATCTGACTGGGCCCGTCTTTGTCATACGCGCTAATATTGCACCGACGTGTCGCCATCCACTCGCGGCCGGACTGGATTATTATGCAGCCCGAGTGATGGATGGATAGATAAAAATATAATTCCTTTGGTGTGAACGGGAGCCTGACCCCTCTCTTTCAGAAAGAAAGGTGTCCTTCGACTTACACGGCCGTTAATGTCCACGCACGTGCGATTTTGCCACTGCTTCTGCGGTGCGGGAAATGTTTCTCCAGCCCTCCTCCGTTCACCGGTAGTCTGCTCGCGCCGCGTTATAATGCAGCGCAACAATATTAAATATGGAAATATAAACACGACGCCTAAGTTAGAACACATGGAAGTGGCCGCATCTGATGGAATTCATGAATACCGGATCTGTAGTGGCTGTCTTATTTCTGCTTGGAAAGGGAGCAGAGGGATGAGTGAGCATTTGGACTTCCATCTGATCACCCATTACGCCTCAGAGGTGTTTGAGGTTCTAAAGCCCAGGAAGGGCTGCGCTTCCTGTTTGCGCCAAGCCCACGTCTTCAAAGGCGGCGGCTCTCAAACCGTTCCATGTAAATAGCCGTCGCAGCCCGGTCCCCTCGCTCGGTGCGCTCGCTTTTGAGGGAGCCATTATCGACAGGAACAAAACGATAAAGGCGTAATGAAGAGCTATAATTCCATTTCCCACACGTGTTTATACATTTTGCAACGAAGAAATTTTTCACACTGTTTGAGTTTAGCGTG
Source organism: Heterotis niloticus (assembly GCA_018136845.1). Taxonomy (NCBI): domain Eukaryota; kingdom Metazoa; phylum Chordata; class Actinopteri; order Osteoglossiformes; family Osteoglossidae; genus Heterotis; species Heterotis niloticus. Next base: position 15,823,226 of record CM030904.1, on the reverse strand, counting down.
ACAAATCCCCGCAGTAACTCGAGCAAATTCCTTTGAAACCATTACAGATGAAACGCGCACGGAGCGTTAATTTCTACAGGAAAATAAAAACATAACAGCATTCCATATGTGTTCCGATTTTTGTAGACTTTGCCTCGCGCCTTCCTCATTTGCTTTAATTCTGTTTTTATTTCAATAACCAGTGTGACGCTTTGTAGGCTGCGCTCTTCCCGCTTTTCTCCGTGACGCCCAACACTGCAAGGCAGATGTCTTAATTATTTATTTATTCTAATGCAGTTAGTTCGGCCTCCATGTAAATTTACAATGTTAGGTTGGGAAGTTAACTTGGAAAATAGAAAATGAATCTAATTCCCGCTCCGCACACCGTGATGGTAAATGTTAACGTGCCTGCTGCATCTGACTCCATATCACATTGCCGTTATGAAAAATAGTTTGCTATTTTGGAACCCCCTGGCAGCCATAGTGAATCACCAAGGACCCAGAGCTCATTCATCTTTTGTCAGAGATGAAGCCAAACTAACGCCATCTCCCGAATCCACTAAAGAATGAGGAGAAACACAAGGAGGTAAAAATAAACCATGGAAGCTCAGGTAAGTTCACAAGTAATGTGTGGATTTTAAAAGTAGAGCTCTGTCACTCCTGCAGGAAATTAAACTCTTTAACTTTGAAGCATCCTAATAGCCGTCTATTCCGCTATTAACGCTTAAGCAACCAACAGAATGGCTTTATTTTTTGCCGGTGCCTTTCTGTTCCGATGGGAGTTGCATTTTGAGCAGGCTTACACGAGCCTCTACGGAACAGAACTAACGTATAGCTTAAAAGGTCCAAACGCACGTAAACAGGCGCCGAAACGTACAAGTGGAACAGGAAAGTATCCGGTGCGCTGGAACCGAAAACCGGCGCTTTAACAACTGTTACTGATGACAAAACGTTCTTGTGCACCTCGAGCTAATTTCCTTATTTTTTTGTGCATTTGTGTTTTTTTTCTTCGTTTTCCCCCAGGTTTTTGCGTTACTTACAAATGCGTTCAAAAGTGTTCCGCAGAATTTCCTTTCCTACTGTGCGAGCTGTTTTAGGCCCCAAAAGAAGAGCAAAGAGGAACGGCGACATGACACCGTCCGGTTCAATAGCATCAAAACCAGCTGTGCCGAGACCGCGTGCCTGCCCGTCATTTCGGGATGTGTGGTCCGCAGTACGATGGCACTTTGTCTAGATAGGCAGTATCGGCTGAGTAACACATCTCTTTGTTGGCCGCGTAATTGACTCTGATCTGCCTCTCCTTCCGCCGATCCTTCTTTGATCCCTGCGGAAGATCCTCATCGGAGAGGCGTCAGTGTTTATTAGGTGGCTCCTTCAGCGGAAGCGACGTGCGGCCGGCACCTTGGCGCTGATGGCACCTCCCCAGCTCGTGCTCCTCACCCGGTTCCGGTTGATGCGCCGCGCCAACAGGTAAACGCTCAGATGCCACGCACGCCCAAAGTCGGACACCCTGGGAAGAGACGAGCATTGTAGCGCGATGGCTTTGCTGCGCTGTGCACGACTTTTCACAAACACGTCTCCTTGCTGGAGGTCAGGCGGCAACGCCTGAAGAAAGGTGGTTGAGATTGGTCAAAAAAACTGATTTCTGGTACACAGCATTTGAAACATTTATTTATTCATTTATTTATTTTATTTATTTTTTACATGTAAGGCCCAAGGTTAATTTTGACTCTCTGAACCTGCTGTCTTGCTTTAGTAGAGCTGCAATTCTCTGTCTAACATTGTTTGTGCTTCCCCAGTGAAAAATGTCCGCATGAAATGTCAAAACATTTGCGCTTGTGCTGTCGCTCAACTTTGTGAAAGCGGTGAATATTTAGAAAAATAAAGCAGTGCGAGAAAACAATGAAAACTGATCGAAACAAATGCAGCTGAGATTAAAATGAGCATTTTAGGACATTTTCAAGAAAATCCCTGCTTACGTGAATTATCCTGGAATGCAGGCCCCTTAAAATAAAGGACTATAAACTCACCACTCCGTGCGGACATTGCTATTATTTTTAAATGCCGAGAGAGCATCCCATAAAGCATAACTGCTGATTTCAATAAGAGGGGTAAATGCAAGTAAATGCGGCCCCACGTTGTCCGTGCTAGAATCCGGCTTATTATTACACGTATAGATGTGATGCCGCCTGTGCGCCTTGTAACAAGAGGCCAAAGTTTGCCAAGCTTAAAACAAACAAGACCGCATCGTGCAGCCGGAGTCCACGCGCACTTTGTCATCGATCGGCTGACAGAGCGACAACTTTATTAGACATTGCATGACCTGTGAGCACCGAGAAACAGACGCTAAGTTTATCTTCCGGAAATAGATCAGTCGTGCTTTAATATGTGTCTCCCGTAATGGTCTCCTTCCCTCCACGCTGGACCCATTTTGAGTTTTTAGCTGCTGGGCAAAGACGCTTAATAGAATTTGAATTCCAATTTGACTCTCCTGCTTAGCAGCCTTAATTTGAAGGCAGGCCGTCCGCAACCCCAGAAAGTCGATTGCAATTCATTTGCACAGGCTGCTTTGCATTTCCTTTGTACTTGGCAGAGCAGGGCACAGAATTTCAAGTGAAGTTCAAAAAAAATAATAAAACAGCTTAGCACGCTCTTTCCTTTTGGGTCTGGCAAAAGTGGCCACATCTTAAGAAAACCAACCTGTTCCATTGTTTTTTTCCTCCTTCTTCTTCTTCTTCTTCTTCTTGCTTTTCTTTGCCACAGTAAGTTGTATGTTTTCAAACTGCGACGTGCGCAGAGGTTCTGCTGAAGAAGGGCAGCGCCTGCACCGAAGGTATTTTTTTTGAAACGCCGTCCTGCGGATGTGCGGTCAATAAATCTCAAATGCAGAAAAATATCTCCAAATGTATGCATGACAAAATCCGAGAACGTTTAAGCGGAAATTATTTTTTCATAGCGAGAAATAAATCTGCTGGAATGAATTTCTATAAATTGTTGTGTCGTAAACGGCCTATGTGTCGCCGCTGCAGTCTGGAGAATACACTTTAAAAGCAACTGGACGTATACATAACTTTATGTTTTGCCTTCACCGGAAGCGAGACAGACATAAAAAACAGAACCCGGTTCGCTTTTTTGTCCAGAATGCAGTTGCAGCTCAGGATGTCCATACAAATACACCAATATAACATTAGAAGCCTAGACGCGGCATTATGACTTTAGTTTATTTACCAAGGCACTGTTTTAATACTTTTGCTGCTTGAGGCGGCATTTGGCCACATGCTAAACGCAGGAAAAAATATCACAGCTAATGTGATGCAAAGTGAGTTTTCTATGTTTACACCGAGCGCAACTCGTGAGGCGCAGAACACGGGAGAAAACCGGAGCTGCGCTGCAGCCTGAGCCTAGGTGAGCACAGAGACTTTCCTCCGTGTTTCTCAGCAGGCCGCAGAGCTTGGGGCCCATTATCACTTTAATCTTCTTCTGCCTGCTTCCTGCTCGAATCCATGCAAGATCATGAGTTTTGTTTTGCACCTTGTCCATTGTGCTGGTTTAGCACGCGTCTTCCCACAAGGAATGCTGGTTGCAAGATCCTTTTCAAACCTCAGCCGAACTCCATGGACTTACCCAGAATAACTGTGTGCCACTGTATGGGTGCACACCGCAGTATTAATGAACTATTTTAATAACTATTATTACAGGTAATTTCTCCCTGGTATACAGGTACGATTCCTGATATAAGCACATTCGCACAGTTTATACTGCAGGTTAGTCCTCTGAAATTACGTGACATTACCGGTGACTTTTTTCCCTGTGTTTAAAATGTGACCAAATCCTGTCTCAAGCAACAAAAATATCATTTTGGTTCCTAGTTTGGTAAGATGAATGTTATAATGTTATAATATCGTATTTAGGCTTGTAATGTTGTATTGCTGTAAATATTTGCGTGGACATCATGATAATTGCATGCTGGACAAAAAAAACGTTATTCTTTAAAAATAATTTTGGAAAATTTTGGAAAAAGTTAATTTGCCACTTGTGCAAATTTATGAAAGTTCTTGCCACATGTGGCAGTTCTTTGGGAGGAACTTGGACGATGGCAGCGCTGAATTTTCTGAGCTGATGATGTGCTCGACCAGCGGTGGTGTCGGTTTAGGTGCGTTTCTCAGTCACCCAGGTGGCACAACTGAAATCCTGAGCAGCAGCCTAGAAGTGGCAAGATGCGCTGTCTGCTACACCTCCCAGAAGCCCAGAGCGATGGCGGTGTTTTCGGCGCTCGCCGACATGCCGAAATCCCGGGTCATTTGAGCAGCTCGAGAAGCAGCACCAGTCAGCTAAATCCAAGTGTGCCACCATCCACGGTCACAGCTGCGCTAGGTGCAGAACACGGCAAGTGCGGGCGAGGTTCCATTCGATGGCTTGCAAAAGTATGCATGTATTTATCCTGGCAAATATGAAATAAAGAGAAGTACAGACAAATGACTCATTTAACTGGCTCAAATAAAAATGTTTGAATATTGAAAGATTTACCCAAAGGACATTGGTGATCTTTTCAGCAGGAAATTAAGTGTTGTGCTCTGACTTGGTGAATAATTCCAGATTTAGGGGGAAAAAAAGCTTTCTACTCAGAACACAGCAGGAATTTATGGCGGGCCTAAAAATAGATGAATTTTATGAAGTTCGCCAATTAAAAAAATGCTGATTTTTGTGCACAGCCTATTTACTATTTCATTCCCATATGCATCACATGCCAAAGCACACATTCTGACTTGGATTAAATCTCTCCCAGCTTGAGAAGTACCCATTTTCCAGTAAGTCTGGGATGGAACACAGTATTTTACTTTACTGGAACCTGTAGGACAAAAAAAAAGCAGCACCAGTCAGAAAGGCCAAGGGGTGTCTCATCACTCAGCAGTAAGACACTCACTCACATCACAAACACCGCTGTGGTGTACACAGATGTCCTGGTGCTTTCCTTATTAGTAATGGGAATAAAAATGTCTGAAAGATGAAGTACAAACCTGAGGATCTCTGCGAGGAACTCCTGCAGCCACTCCAGTCCTACATTTGTTTAGCAATGTTTACATGGCGATGAGCATTTCCCTCGAAAGGTGAAGGTGAACACAAGGCCAAAGCGGTGGCAGGCTGGCAAAAACAGACCTATTCAGATTTTGTAAGACTTCATTAACTGTCTTTTTTAAAAGTAAAGACAGCACAGTAAAACCCCGAGAAGATTTTTATTATTTTCACTATAGGTGTCTTGCAGTGTGATTTTGCAGGTGAACTGCATGCAGATCAAATGGTATTTACTGCAAACTCTCTAAAGATGTAGGCATGTACTGCAATTGTGCTCAAACGGTAAACTGCAACCAGCAAACAAGTGACATTTTATGTCGATGACCAGTAATATGATCGACAAACCACTGCGATGTGTCTTGTTGGTAAATTTATACAAAGTTCTTTTGATTCTATATACTCAGGAGACAAAGTGCGGATGGGAGAGAAGGGCCTTTCTGGCAGATCAACCTTGAGAAAGGATACATGAAGCTTAATGAGTGAATAAATTAATTTATCTAATATTGCCTTGACCTTGTTTGAATATACGAAATATGATTAATAGAATGGCCCACATTCCACATGTTTTCATTAAAAGTGCTTCATATAATGTTGATCAATGTAGTTTTCCAATAGCCGCTTAAGGGTTTTCTATTTTTGAGAATTAGATAAGACTCCCCCCAACCCAAGCCCAAAGAGTAGAATTGCCTCAAAAAATGTCAGTAATTCTCATAAAATATATGTATAAAGTGAAACGATTTTCAAAATAAGCTGATCGGGGAATCGATTGTCAACTGTACGGCTGAAACGCGTGTCCTAATTCGGTACAAAACGTTTGTCATGCAAATACCCTAAAAGGCTTTCGTAGTGAACGCATGGAAGGAAGCCTGTCAAAATTTACACGGTTGCAGCTTTCCATTTGTCCAGGTTAAGCGGTGACCCGCGAGGTGACCGGGCACCTAAGCCGGGAGCGTCGTTCCGCCTACTCGTTGACAAAGGGCTCGGCTGGCAGTGCCACGCTGACGGGAGCAGTGAAATAGCTGAACAAGAGAAAAAAAAATAATATCGAAACCACAGGACGCGTGTATTATATTGTGTTTAATATTCATAGTTAGAAGAAATACGCATTTCCTAGATGTTCCGTATTTTTTCCAGAGCAAGTGCTGAATTTTAGAATCAAATACGAGATTAGACAAGGTTGTCTGCGGTACAGTGGAACCATTATGGCTTTTGGATCCTTGTGAGACACAGATTTGAATATTTAATGCAGTGCACGGTGAGCTGGATGCAGGCTGATTGTGTGCCGTCTCTGTGGAAGATGGGCTTCCCTGTCTGGCAGCCGAGATCTCACCTCGTCCAGGTGGGTCACCATCTGCACCGCTGAGCACCGCCACAGCGGTGCAGCCCGGTAATACGTGAACCATGATGGAATTGCCACGCTCTCCAGCTACCTTGCAATTTGTACAGATTACATTGTGCATGTTGTCGGGGTGCAGGTGCATTGTATGAAATTCTGTGAACGTGACTTCGCGACCGTTTCTCCATCATCCCCCAGACAAAAACCTCACATTTATTTGAAATACAGTGACATATGCCTAACACAGTGAAACAGAGACAAAAGAAGTGGAATCCAAAATTAAACATAATTACATTGAAAGTAGTTTTCTTTTTCACTTTCAGTTTCTTTGAAAAAGAATCTGCCTCCCTGTGCTTATTTGTGCATACTGGTATAAGCAAAATAATGACAAGACTTTTAAAAGCTATACTGCAGCATAAGGCAGTGAGTAAATCTGGTTGTTTACAAAGCTACGTTTTTGAAAACTTGTTTAAAATTGTAGAAGGATGATATTTTGCAGCATGTACGGAGCAGCTGCTTTGCTGTGCGGAAAGACTGGAGCGCCGCCGATGCCGGGCTCACGTTAAGCGTTAATAAAGAAGACACGCCAGCGCGTGGGTGTAGGAAACAGGAGTGTAATTGTCCTGGAGGGGTGCGGGAGACGGGATCTGTGCGGAAGCTCCCCTCTCGGTAAGGCTGAGCGCACGAGAGCACCGCAGCACACCCAGAGCCGTGGCATTGCGGGACGCCGAGTGAGACACAAAGCAGCGTCTGGCAGTGGGTTGCAGCTGGGAAATGGGCCGCGATGGCTGCCTAATGAGCCTCTGTCCGGCCCCTGGAGGAGATGCCCCCCAGGGATGGGCAGAGGGAGGCGGAGGAGGAGGAGGAGGAGGAGGAGGCGAGCGGCGCCGGCTGCATGCCCATCACTTGCCTGGGCTAATCCCACAAACAGCAGGAAGGAGACAAAAACACTGCTAATCAGTCCATATACGCTCCTTACAATTGTAAATACACACTCAACTCTGGCTCCTACAGCAAACTCTCATTTCAAACCAAGCAAACTTCACAAAAGACCCAAAACAGAGGAGGGTTCTGGGAGACTTAGGGTTTTAGCGCACACAAAGAATGCTTCGTGGCAGGGTGACGATGCCGGATAATGTAGAGTACATTTGAAAGAGAGCAGCACGTACGGCCGTAACACGCACCTGCATCCTGTACCCCCCAGGACACCACATAATGATTTTTCTACACCTACATTTGCTTTTCTGTCTGAACAAGTCTTTTAAAAAAATGTTTGGATCATGAATTTTGATCGCAATTTAGCTTAGGTCTATAATGCCGGGGAACGCGAACAATAGAAATATCGGTTTAAGTGTGTACATCATACACAAGGGTTTACTTCAAACATTTGCCGTTTTCAATTTTTGGAAGAAATAATAGCTGCTCTGATGGGGCAGACCATCCGAAAAAGATATCAAAACTGGTTTATCAGCTGATCCGTCCTAAGGTTTCGTCTTCTTTCTGGTTCTTAATCTTGCATGTAGAAATTCATGAAAGGCAAATATCCTCCAGACGGCTGTAAATTTTCAAGTCACGTGGTGTCAAAACTCCAAAACCGATACCTGCATTTTAATAGTTCTTGTCTTCTTTTCACCGACATAAACAGTACGTGTAAATGTAACTATAAATGGAAACCTTTCAGCTTTGTACATTCAGATGATCTGACATACAGTATCTGCTAAATGAACCAATATATCAATATACGCATGTTATAGATGTATATATGTATATAAATGTGTATATATGCACACATTTATTATATTTGTAGCATATATGCATTACATATGATAGACATTGTGTATTCCGCAAATATAATACACGTTTCTTCAAATACACGAACCAGTCTTTGTGACACACATATGTTAAAAGAACTAACAGGTGAACAGTTACTACACACACATACATTTAGCCACTTTAAATTTTCAACATTCCAAGAAAAGGAATGAATGAGCAATGAGGAGAATTGACCGCACCACAATTTAGCGTCGTACGTGGATCACAAAAGAGCATCGATCGCCGTAAACATCGCTTTTACGCACTGAGAGAGGAGCGTACGGTAAGTCGGCGGTTCGGTTTGGTGTTGCGGCCGATGGCAGCAGATACCCCTGCCGTTCTCAGACGACTGGATGTGTGCTCATCCAGAAGACCTGGTTGTACAGACGCAGAGGCCTGGATTCATGCACGCATAATGAGACACGATGACAAATCCGATCCTTGGTTAACCGCAGTCGAGCCCATTAGAAACAGAGATTTAACCCATTCAGGACGCTCGCTGCCCCTGCACTGGGGGGATCACTGTCGCACCTCACAGAGATTACCCAGGAAAAATATTTGAACAGTTTATTCAAACACCTCGGGGCTCAAACAGGGAGGCCTAAGAGCAGTTAGAATGTGAGATGAAGCCAGGGCTCGGTCCGTTTGGCCAACGCCACAACGGCTTGCTGAAGAAGCTTTGAAATTGCCGGGGAGCTATTGATAATTTATCGCGTCATCTGTCTGCTCTCTCATGCAGGTCCAAAAGAGTTCCCCGATGCTGCTCGCCAGAAACTGGGGGTGCAGCCCCACCAGGCGCACCGTGGCGGAAGGACGCTACAGAGTTAGGGCCACCATGCACCAGTCAGAGGCCCTTTGAATGTCACCTTATTAAACATCATCATAAATTCACCTTGTTAGAGGGCGAGAGACGGTGCCGGATGAAGACGCCAGGCAGCCGTGTTCACTGGTACACAGGAGCAGCGGAGCACAATGCTGAAAAACACAGACACAAACACAGACACAAACACACACACACACACACACACACACACACACACACACACACACACATTGTTCTTACTCTATGCAAATGTAAAATGAGCCCATTGCCATGACTGCACATGAAGACGTGCTGCTTCCCACTGCTCTTGTGTGTGGATGTCTGGGCTGGCGGGGGAAACATGAATACTGCATGTTACCCTGTGGCTTCACCTCGCCTGTCTGTTTCCCTCAGCTCCGGTGAGAGACTCGCAACGCCCCCACAGCTTCGCGTAGCTTCCAGCAAAGGCCATGCTAATCTGTGCACGATCTTGTGTTTTCCGGCTACGAGTCTGCCGCATTCTGCAGGCATTTCGGTGACAAATAACATGGGGAAATATGACCCCAGTGGCATCTTTAAGGAGTACTTTACTTTATGAAGCATCATTTTGGAAGCTGGCGATGTGTTGTCCTGAGGATTTCGCGTGCCATCTCTTCTCCGCTGGCACACCTCTCCACAAGCACAACTTAATCTCCAGCTTACATAGTAGGCAGTGTCAGAGACGGGGTGCATGGCTGTATATAGGAACATACTTTTGCCTCAATAATTCATTATTATGGAGGGATGCTGAATAATTAAACTGAACTTGGAAGCTTTTCTGTGCAACGAAGTTCCACATATGGCTGATGGATCTCTCGGATTTTATGCCAGGGACATTATAGAGGAAATGGAAAACTTAGTCCTTAGCTGTGTTTCTTTTTCGCTGCATTTCCATTGATCAATTATTTAACAGCATCCTCAAATTGTGACCTGTGCTCAAATAGCAGCTCTCAGAATTCCACCAGTACGTCTGTGGGTTTTACTCCCGTCCTTCTTTCCTATCTGAGGCCGTTTGTTAAAATTAGCATTCTCAACTTGCTAAAAACCCCTTTGCACCAATGGTGTCCATCACTGCAAATATCAGTTCCACATTTGGCCGCTGAAAGGAGATAGTGGGATAAAACAGCATGGTCAAGGATGGATATCAAATGGGAGGCAGCAGGGCACCTGCAGCCGCACTTCTCGCGTGCTTTGCATGGGTCTCTCATTGCCCCTACTTCATGAACAAAAGGCGTTGCAGCAAAACAACTGTCCATCCCTTCTACGACACCGCCAACGGTTAGGAGATTCCGGCCCACCAATTCACAAACAGTCGAGAACTCGGCTCTTGGAAGAGAAGGTAAAGAGTAGCACACACTGAAGAGAGTAGTCCAGCAAGATCAATCCATAGAGCAGGAGATTGATATTAGGAACGTGGATTGCAGCCCTATGAGGGCTGCAGTAATTTTTAGCATTGCAACTTCCGACGGAGATAAGTGCGGGCAAAGTAAAGAACGAAAATGTTAACTGCCGAACGTACAGTAGTTTGCACGTTCACGTTATATCTTAAATCTGTATGTCCTTTATATTCCACTGGATGCACTACATTCTCAATTTTAAATGTGTTCATGAGATTTTATAGTGTGTTAGCTGAATAAAATTTGAATGCATGACAAAACCAACAGACTTAAACCTCAAATAACAAAAACTTCTGGGACGGAAAGTCTTGTGAGCTGGAATTGTTTGTGAGTTCACAAACTACGTCACAATTAATAAAAGCGTAATAACAGAGTTTATTCCTTACATTTCTACACCTGTTAAACACAGACGTTAAGGTAAAAACTATGGTGAATTTAAAATTAAATAAAAAAGAATTAAATATTATTCTACATTCATCCACAGCTGCAGTGCAGGGTCTCGATGTTCCTCCATGATGGAAGCATCAGGTAAGCAATAGGAACATGGATGTCACAACTCTGTTAGCTTTTGTTAACACGAAGCAACATTAAAGTTAAATCTACTTTAAAGGGGCACAAACATTTTTTGATATGTAACCACGCAGTCTCCTGTCGAATCAGAGCACATTTCACTACATGGTATACTCAGTAACCATGTAAGTGACGAATAAACTCTTTTGACTCTTTTGACAAGAAATGCGCGATGTTCACCATCTCCTTGTCCCTGTGTTCTGTCTTACATACACACACGAGATGGTGCGCTTAAGTCACCATAGGACAGTCAGATACTGGAGAAGAGAAATATGGAGAACATGAAATAGTGTTTCACCTTAAAATCGTGACTGTATCTTACATGTCACAAGCGTCTAATTTATGACAAGGACATGCTGTCCGAGTCTCCTCGCCCTAACTGGCCAAAAAGGTGCGAACACCTCTGTGTATTCACGGGGTAGTTTCTGTAAAAGTCTCGGATATAGCTGTAATATATGAAATGCAGAGCATGCTGGATAAAAACCCTTGTGTAGAGCTCTGAGATGTTGCACTCCCCCACCCCCTCCTGCCACATCACCATCTGAGTGCCTGCTTTATCTGACTGTGTTTGTACTGTATACCCACCTATGGCACAAAAGTGGGGAAGCCATTATCACTGGTAAAAAATAGAAGGGCCAAGAAAACTCCATTAAAATAAATGACTGCATTGTTGACGGTACGATGTCTTCAAAATCGCAATGGATTTTTATCCTGGATACGAAATAGCTGTGATAACTGTAAACTCAAATTTCAATTTATTGCAACTATTCTGCAGAATTTACACCGTATGTTATTAGACACCGTATTTATATTAAATAAACATATGGTTTTTTAAATTTAAAATTTTTTTTTTTACTTTTACTTCTTTTTGCCGCACACACAAGGACCTCTGCAGCGATTTAGTTTTAGATTTGGAAAAGGGAGGCAAGGAAAACATTTAATTTGAAAACATTTAATTCGTTATTCTGAAGATTGTTTATTCTCGGAGGAATTCATTATAGCCAGAAGCTCCTTCATTTTCCCTCCCCAGGCTCATTCCTTCACTGAGGTGGTATAATTATATTCTCTTGGTGATAAAGAGCTGATGTCAGATACTGCGAATAACTGATCTCTTCCTTTTTCCCTCCCCAGCAGAGGACGACGACTCCATCTTGCGAATTACCACGTGCGGGATATTTTTGGTCGGTTTGTTTGTTTTCTTCTGTTTGCTTTTTTAACCGCTGTTTAATTATCTCGATCTTACAGGCAGGTGATTCATGCTTTGACTTTAATGATGCCGTGGTTCCGCTTGTTGTTCGCACGTATTTCACTGTTGCCACAATAGCCATGTAAGAGAGTCAATAGAATGCAAATGTGAGATTTTCGTGCGCGTGTTAAAAAAAGGAAAGAAAAAAAAAAAAAAGAAGAGTTAACTCCTTGACTAATATTTATGGCATCGGTGGCAGGATATTTCTGCTCAAGGGTCCATTTACAAAGTGCCTCCGAATGCAGAGCACCATCTGTGGTGGTGTAGGGAACAACTGTTGCTCATTAAATTAGCCAGTTCCATCATCTTGATGCATCAGTCGAGTACCTGGGCCTTCGGTGACCTTTCTCTCTCCCACTATCAAGCCGTCCCTTCCACTAATATAGATGCAAACTCAAGTAGGTCAAGCACCGGGTATAAATCTTTCCTGGCACGGCGCAGCAGCCATTGCCAGGCTCGCACCGCGGGTTAGCGTGACAGAGCGCGGGCAGGACCGCGCTCAGGTTCGCGGCGAGTGCCGCGCGCGTTTCCTGCCCGGGGGGGGGAGAGGCCGGACACCGCCTGCCGGTGGCCGAAGGGCTCGGCTCACGCTTGCTCGCCAGCTGGTTGTTAACGCTGGGCCCGGGAGCACTTATTTGTTACAAGAAAAAGCTCGCTCTGGTGTATTTACAGTACTTGTAAAAAGCGAATATTCAAGGGGAAAAGCACGGATTAAAAATAATTTTCCCCGGCCCAACAACGACTGCCAAGACCGCACGTGCGCAATTGAGTTGGTCTCGGTCTTGATGCTATGACAGTTTGCCGTAATGGCTGGTATTACGCAGGCAAGGACAGGGTAAAGGGCGCGAAGCTGATCTCTCTTTCCGTGAGCACCAGAGAAGCCAATTATATAAAATTCTGTCTGTAAGGAAGGGTCCCTTCCTCCCTGTTTCATGTTCTTCACTAATTTGTGACTGCTTGACTTGTCTGTGCTCGACACGCTGTACATGGAGTCAGAGGAGCCTCTGGGTCACACCATCACACCGGGGTGTCAAACCTTGCTCCGCGCGTTCTTTTGTTCTTATTAAGATGCACGTTTCAGCTGTTTTTTTTTCTATTTTATAACTAAAAAACGACCAGGGGAACCGTCCACATTCAGATGTGCACACTACTCTGATACAGAAGTACAGTACACATTTGTTCAACATATTTTAATTTTTATTTTTGTTAAATTATATATGAAAGCATTATTTTATTTTATTTATTTTTTTTTTTTTTTAAAAACCAGACATGTTTTTCTGAGTCCTTGGCACAGGCACGCACTGTATGGCCATTCCTGAAAAGGACCTCTTGGGTTCTGTTACTTGGGTTCGACCGAGTAGCGAATTTAATGCTCATCTCCGTCTGATTTTATCTACAATGTTTTATGAAAGAATATTATTGCGGAAGAATCTGAAGCAATTGGAATTATCGCTTTCTTTTCATCTGATCAAGGTGCACTTTTCAGCTATTTTTAATATTACGAGTAAAAAAGACGCTGGGGTTTATAGGCATTCAAATATGCGTGCCGGGTTTGTTTCTGCTGCAGTGGAACATCTGCTTTTGCTTGAGAAACACGACAGTGTTGGGCCAAACAGCCTGTTTGTTGCTTTTAGTACAAAAGAAAAGCGTTTTAGCAATAATCAATAATTGCTGCAATCTTATGCAAGTGGCTCATGTTACCCAGCTCAGAAGTCCCAACGTGTGGTTTGGTTGTGGGGAATATTTTATAAATGCCAGATATGAGGGTTTTTATTTTTCAGACCGCTGAAACCTTCATGGGGTCGCAAGGGCATTGTGCAGGATAATTTCCTTGGACGTGGGTCCGTCCCAAGAGAAACAGCCTCGTGTTTACCAACAGCTCAGACACACACCTGCAGCTCATGTGTTCCTTCCTTACGTAAGCGCTGTTAGAGGCCCCAGGCGATGTGAGGTAATGCCCTGCGAGTGCTTGCTGTCTCTGCTGAATGGCTTCAGCAGCCTCTCCTGCTGTTCAAACGCAGCTCCGAGTCAGGGCGGTCTGCTGAAGTGCAGCAAGCAGAGAGACACCGGAGCGCTGACCCCCGCACTGACGTATCGTTGTCGCCTTTGCGGAGCCATTCCTTTCATTGGACTCCATTCCGTCTTGTGTGCAGAATGTGAATTGTGGGACACTTCCACTTGACCCATTTAATTGTGCTATTCTCTATAAATGCTATATATGATTTTTTTAAACGCTACATATACTACTTTTTCATATCCTGCACCAGTGTCTTCGCCTCCTGGAGGATCGGTGTCGTGCGTAACTGTCAGGTGTCGTCGGATGTACTGCATTCGCAGACAGCGGGGCCTCTGCATGTCAGCATGGTTTTCATGTCAACTGAGCGCTGACTGAAAAGAAAAAAGGAAGAAGTCCCGTTGTCGACATTCCATCACCTTTCATTGATTTTGTTCGCAGCCCCTTCCCACAATAATTCACCGGAAAAGCCCGCAACTTTATCGCGAGGCACTGGTGAAAATGGTCGCATACTGCACCCCAGATAGCTTTGTGCTATTCAGTTTCCCCCACCCCACATTTTTATATGATAATGTCTTAAAGCACCATCCTTTGTGGTACTTTGCATTACGCAGCATTGTCGCTGTAACTGAAAATGGGATTTTGAAAGGATTTTTCGTAAGTGTGCGTGCATTGTTTCTAATTTATCTGCTGTTTGAGGTCTGGGTTATGGTCAATACCGAGTCTTAGGGCAAACACTGGAGGTAAGAAGCGTTCTTAAATGGTTAGGCGGCCTTACTGACTGGCCAAAACACCATTATATTTATTATATACTGTATTTGTCTTGATAACAGCCTCTAAGCACGAATAAAATGTCAGCTTGTGTGCATAATGTCTGAAACGAATGTCTCGGCGTTCATGTAAGTAAATCAAAGAAGGTATCGAGGGCCGACTAAAAACGGAACATTTTGGTACCGATCGCGTCAGTGTCTTCAGCCCGGGTGAATCGCTTGTGCACCTGCCTAGCTAACACGTTTGTCTAAACTACCTGGCATAACCCCAACAAAAGCTGAATATTTCATAAAGGATTACAGAAGTCGTACAACAATCCACCAACTGCATACGGCTTCAAATGTAAGAATGGCAAAAATACACGTGCGTTCCCTGGCTCACATAGCAGCAGGATGCTTGCAGGCAGCACTGCGAACCCTGATGGGTTGCAGGTTCCCCATCAATGGTGTAAGCTGATCAAACAGACTTACTTACTGCTGGCCTTAATCTCCTAACAATTTCTGCACCTTGGCAGTGGTGACAAAGAGCAATGCGTAACTTTGGAGCACCTGGCCAATAAAGGGACTGCTGTCCACATGCCTGCAATACTTGTATTATCTATCACATCATAAATGATGTTTGTAATATGACATCATGGCGGATTTTCTTCCAACCCGGGTCCTTTCATTGCGGCACCGCAGCAACAGCCTGCTGCGGGAGGAAACATCTGGAAGGAACATGCCTTTGTTCGACAGAATTGCGCGATTCCTTCGCTCCCAGGGGGATGGAACGTCCATAAAGGAAGCAGGGCCGGTACCCTCTCCGACCCTGGAGCCCGTCCCCCAATTTACAAGGCAGCGTAACCGACCGAAGATCAGACTTCGGTCATTGAAATTCAGAGGCCAAACTCAAACGCAAAACTTAGCCAGCAAATCTTGCCATCAAAGGTCAGACCTAGAGAGTGCTCCTCTTTGTCAAGTCAGAAAAAATATCTATCTGAAGAGAGGGCCGTGCGCAATATGTCACGGAAAGTACAATGGTCCAAGCCCCAAAGGTGAAACAGAATAAACAGAGGATGCAGATAAACAGAGTGGTGAATATAAAAGGGCTTTACCCAGTGTTCTTCAGCCAGGGACTCCAGGTGGAGGTGATATATAAACCTGCAGGGCAATGAGTAGCGGGTTAGCGGGGCCCTCTCAGAGATAAATTGTCCATCCTTTGGCAGTACAGAGAGACATCCTCTGGGCTTTCCTGTTGCTGAGAGTGATATTTCTGACTCCATTACTTGCCGTTTGTGAAAATGCCCCAGGACACGAGGGAGCTAAATGAAATGTAAACCCACAAAGTTCCTAATCAAAATTTACATAATTCATTTCCATGCATTTCCTTGAAAATGTATAATATGGAGTGATGGAGGGGATGGGAGGGGAACCGCACTCATATTTTGGCAGGGACAACTCCACGATCTGTGCTGTTTCCAGCAGTAGTCTCCAGTAATGGTGCTGATAGAAGCTCACCAGACATAAATTATTTGAAAGAGTTTTGCGGGCAAATGTTTTCGTCGCCAGCGTACGTGCTTTTTTTTTTTTACTTCCATCCTACGACTTAGATTCGACCTTGGGACGGCAGATTTGTCGATGGAATCGTTGCTATCAAAGTGCCGCCGATAAAAGCGTACGGTTTAACGGGACTGTGGAATAGTTGTAATCTTATCCAATAACCCTTTAACTTTTTTTGATTTCAGGGTTCAAAGTTCAACGTTCAAGGCTCACTTTACCACCATTCTGACTTATACAGACCTAGACCATGGTGCACAGTGCGCTAAACAGACTGCATGATGACACAAGACAGCACAGAGAAGCTGAATATATAAGTACGTGAATAGGTGGATAAATGCAAAAAGATACATAGCAAATAAATAAGATAACCGACAGAGACAGATAAATAGGTAAATAACAAATAATAATAAAAGCAAATGGGCAACAAGAGCACCTGATAATCCTTTGAAGATCACCCACTAGCGGGAGATGCTACGTACAGTAGAAGGTTGCCATGGAGAAATTATTCAAGTTTAACTTAAATACCCCAAGAGGGAAAAAAGGGTGATTTTTATCCTCCTGCTTTGCATTTTTTTGCCAACATCTGAAATGTTGGAAAGAAAAAGGACTCCCGAAAAAAAAAAAAAAAATCTTCCTTTATGACAAAACAGCACAATAATAGGTTTCAGATAGGAAAACGAAAAAAGTGAGTAGAAAAATCTCTTCTTTTAACGTGAAAAGAAAAAGTGTCCACTTGGCCAGAGGCTTAGCGTGCACAGGCGAACCTGCGTTCACGTTTCCTTCCTGTCTGATCAATGTGTCCACAACCTGGGTGGCTCTATCTCACCCGCAGCTGATGAAGGTCTGCCTTTTTCTTCCGTTCCTCACAGGCCCTTACTGTGAACTCTACCACTTCCCAACCGCTACGTCTGTCTATTTGCTCCTCGCTAACCTCTGCCCTGTGTCCATGTGCCAGAATACTGCACGGTTTGTCGCTCCATGCAGAGTTTCGGCAGAGTGGAAATAAAGCAAATGTACATACAGCTCAAAGCCACGAATGTTGAAACATGAAGCAGGGGGGCCATACGTAAGAGAGGGCACCTTGGACAGGGCAAAAGGGGTGCTATTAGCTATTAGGGGCTAAACTAATGCAGCAATTTTTGATGAATGGACGCACGCAAGGGTCCCAGGTAGAGTTCCTAGGTACATTACGTGTCTTATTGTCGAAGGTGTACATCTGCGTCCGCGCTGGTGGCAGCAATAAGCATTGTGTTACTCGTGGCATTTCAGGAGAGCACCGCTGAGGATAAATGGAAAGGACCGTGGTGATAAAAATGAACATTTCCATTCACGTGCGTGTCAGAGCAAACCTCTTGAACCGCAGTTTTCCAAAAAAAAAAAAAAAAAAACATCGGCGTCTGCTTAGCTCACGAGCATGGCGTTTGAGCGCGAGGTGGAGCACTAATGCTTAAACTCGGGAGACCTCTGGTGTGTATGAAGCGCAGTCTCGTATAGCGCGCTTCCGAGCTCCGCGTTTCCGAAGCGTTAACCTTAAAGCAAGGTTTCAGGAACCCATCCCTTGAGTTTGATGAGGGATTGCTGCCTTATCCTCGTGGCCCCGGTTACAATTAGTCAATATGAAGACATCACTGTTACATCATAAAGAGCGCATGATGTCCTTTCCATGGCATTGAAGGGAAAATGTTTGGCCTACTTTCAAAGGAACTATTCTTAGTTTGAGAAGTGGAACTAAGCTTTTGAATACTAATGGCTTCTGTCTCACTGCCATCTGCAACTTTTCCTTTTAATTTGAAGAATCAAATTATGACAGTGCTGGGTTGTCCTTAGAATGGCCACAAAATGTTGGATTTTCTTTTTTTTCCCCAAAGGGCAACCGTGCCATACGTAAGTGACGTTTTCAAAAAATAGCAAATTTATTAACGCAGCATAGCCCAGAGACTTCCGTGAAACCGTGCTTCTCTTCCTTCACGGGTGCGGTTTATGTCAAAGCACCCGGGCCTCTAAATCCCACAATAGCCTGCGCTTCAGGATGCTGAAAATGTCATTGTGCAGTTTTGCAAAGTTTGGTTAACAGCCCTAGATTCAGTGGGTAATGTGGGGAAGGAGAAAGAAAAAAAGGAAAAGAAAACCCTAGCGGGAGACTCTGCCTGAGGTAAGACACAGGTGGATGGAGCCAAGAGCAGGGTCACAGCAAAGATTTATATTATGTACAAAGTTAAGAACAGAAGAAAAATGGCCGTTCATGTAGCGTCTCAGTGAAGCGAGTGAAACAGCTGTTCACGGAGTGGAAGAAGTGGTCAGGTAAGACAGGCTGGAAATAATAATCACAGGGCCATCTGCTGACCTGGGACCGCATGCCCCCAGGGCTCCCAGAACAGTGCTCCCCGTATGGAGCGCCGAGCGCAGGCCAAAGCGGGCAGCTTCTAGCACACAGCCAGGCTGGAGCAGGCCGCTCGCTCAGCCAGTGTCCTCATTCTCCGCGTGTGCCGGGTACCGTGGGCGACAAAGCGGGCGCAAAGTCACACGGAGCACCGCAGTGCGCGGCGCAACCACGACAACGGCGCGGCGCAGGACCAAGTCCGGCGGAGCAGCAGCACCGGAGCCTCCGAACTTAATGCTTTGCGCCGCCGCAAGTGCCGCATGGATGATAGATAGAGGCTAAAGCACAAACGAAAATGAATGGATTAGATTGCACTTCCATATCATTACAGCCTCTGTTATTTGTAAGTAAGTGTAATGAATTGTTAAGTCCCTTTCAAAATAAGAATGGATTTCAAGTAGACACTTGCCATGAAGTCGCTAGAAGCTCGCGGAGCCTCATACGCACACGGCCAAAGCTGGTTAATCACACCATATATTCATTTTGCCACATAATGAAACATGGAATTAAGCACATTTATCATATTAGTCTGCATACGGGTGAATTCCGACTCCTGCTCCCTTAATAGATTTTTTCGGGAACTGATCAATATTGCCTTATAATTGACCAATGAGGAGGGTGAGCAGTGTGAAAAGTTGAATTATAATTTTCGATAATTTGTTTCTAGAAGAAAGCATTAGGGGTAATGGAAACTGGAGGCCTTCTGAACATGAAAGGGAGTTGATTTTCCCAGAGATGAATGGGATTGTTGCGAGCCGTCATACGTTGGCCGAACCCTCGACACGCTCGTGCTTCCTTTGAACCTGCTCGGCAAACCTTATTGACGTCCTCCAACTTCTCGGCGTGGAACGGCGTTCTAATGATCGGCAACGGGATTCTGCAAATAAAGCGAAACCGTGTTGGCCGTCAGACTGCGTGGAGAGAGCGCAGGTTTCGGGTGTTGAGGTAAAGGCACAGTTCAGAACCGTGCATGGGGCAGGTTGTGCGCATCCTGGAGCTATGGTTCACGAAACAAACATCTAATGTCCGGAAGCAGAGGATGGGAACGCACACACACGGGTGCACAAAGTAATGTTTTTTTTTTTTTTTTTTTTTTTTTCCAGGCTTCAAAGCAAGCAGCAGCGAGAGAGAAGAGCACAGCAGAAAACAGGATTAGCCATGTCAGTGACTTGCGATTGTGGTGTCCTGAGATCGGCCTCATCTCCACAGCGTTGACGGAAAGAACATCTGCACGTCACATTTTGCGCCACATGACATATAAACGCACTCCTTACCGACATGTGAAGTTCTACATTTCTATTCTAAAGGCGAAGAAAAGTGCAGGCTCGCAGCGATGACTCACGGAAAGGTCCGATGTGGAAGTGGCCCTTCCAACGTAGTGACATGTTAACAAACACCCACAAACATAAGCAAACCAGGTTTCCGTGCCGTGCTGTCAGAGCACATGATATAGGGATCGCCCGTAATGCCTGAGAAAAGATCCTACGGACAGATTATCATCTCTGCCGCACATTACTGTTGACTGAATGCTGAATTCATTTGTCTTACGCGCAAGCAGATGTTTGAGCCGGCAAGCATGCAAACAAAGGAAAAGGAGAGAAGTACTTACTTTGCCGAGGAAACGGAACGGGAATCAAAGAATGAACAACAGCCCATTTTAATTCTGTGCGTTCCACATTACAAACCCAACATTTCACAAGTTTAGAAGTCAGCGCCATGTGCGCTTTCTGTTGAAGGAGGCCCGAGCGTTGAGGGAAAAAAGGCCTCCGATCGGGCCCGGCTTGGAGTTTAAGGCTCGGGTTGGCCTGCGTCACTAAACACAAGACAAGCTCGGTGAAGGAGGAAAGGAAACAACTAACAACGTAAGCCCTTAAAAATGATTAATGTATCAAAAGCGGCAGAGGCTGAAAAAAAGAAATAAAGCACTGGTGATTTTTTTGACACTTTGCGGCAGGTATAGTCAGATTTCTAAGAGGTGAAAAAGATTTTTCCATCATTTCGAATAACCAGTTTTCAGTTGTTTTTCACCTTGACATATGACAAACAATTTAAAAGCGACTTGTCAGGTATCGCACCGTAATAAGGAACGCCGGCCAAATCAACCTCCCATTACGCCTGGCAGTGGTGCAGCAAAACAGCTCCTGCTCCGCGCTGGGTGGTGATTATTTTCTGTTTTTCGGCTGTAGATAGCTATTATGCCAAGAGCTACCCTTTTATCACGTATTTGCAAGGATAAGGGGGGGGGGGAGGCAAATAAATAAATAAATAAATAAAAATCACTGCCATTGACAAACAAAAGGAAAGAACGCATTACAGCGAGCAAAGCCACAGTTCAGGAAAAAAAAGTGTCAGTGTGGTTGGTAGGCTGTTTTTCAGAGGGTCCTTGTAACACTTTTTGCTGGGCTTAAAGAACGCATACTTTGATAAAGTATCTTAGCAACCCGCCTTTAAAGCAGCGCGCAAAGAGCATATTGGTTATTCTTGAGTGGGAAATAAACACATAAACATTATGCTGCAGTCCTTTTAACATTTTTTTTTTCTTTTGTTATTTAACTTAGCAGGCACTTTTGTCCAGAGTGCCTATATTGACTGGTGGATTATATTTTTTTAAATATCTTATTGAATGAGACGGCAAGAGGAACCTCCTTGAAACTTGAACCTTCGACTGCTGCAGCCGAAGGTCGGTTCTCTCGCCACACAAAAATGCACAGATAAATCGTGTCTCTTTTCCGTCTGCTAGTATCAGCGAGCACGTCATACACAACCTGCCATACAGGTCTTGGTGCTCTGAGCTTTTATTTTACGACCTGTGATTTTAATAGCAAAAATCACATTTTCAGCTGCTTTTCATACTGTCGAAACTCTTTGGAAATAACAAATAAAACGGCGCCGCTACAGCCTTGTTGATAAGCATTCCGCTGGTGTCTATAACCCAGGGTCCGCGTTCAATTTATTTCTCTGAGCAAATGTACATGCAACCGAGCCACATAAAACTGTTTGAAATGATCCATGTTCCTTGTTGGCCTCTCCCAGGGCACGAATTAGCTCCCTACCGGACGGCATGTGTTACACAGTTATAACCCTGCTCTGAAGGTAATGGCCATCGCCTAAAACCTCAGGCAACGAAATGTCACCACACATTTTGATGTTTGTCGGGTTAATCGTGTTAACATGTTGGCCACTCTCACCCAGAGGTAACAGCCAGGTAAAAAATGCCATCATCATTTGTTTTCTGCCAGCCTTTGATTTTGTTTTTATTTTCCTGAGAGCACAGGATGTCTGCTGCCATTGTTTTTGCTGAACACAGAAATGTCGTCAGTTTTTTCCCTTTCGTTTTTTTTTTTTTTTTTCCAAAGCACCGTGATTTGCAGACGTAGCACATTTTAAAATGCAGCACGAATAAAAGAGCAGCTAAAATATGAATGAATCTGTAAAAGATTCCTTCCAGCCATCATGCACCGCATATGATGCAACACATCTGATATCGGTTGCCTTCCGTCATTACGTGTTTACCCGTCAGATCAAATCGTAAAAAAAAGCATGTAGTATAAATGAGAGTTTTAGTTACGGGACCATTGTCCATTCCGATGATGTCAGAGTTGAGGTAAACCTTGAGAAAACAAAAATGAAACAGCATATTATTATTATTATTATTATTATTATTATTATTATTATTATTATTAGCAGTAGTAGTAGTCGTGATAGTTGTAGTAAACTTTTGCCTTTGTCTGAGGAGAGTTACATCTTGCATTTTCTATATTTTAAGCTATTTATAATGAGTTAGTTATTTATACAGCTGGGATTTTAGCAATAACTGAGAATAAATTACAGTTACTGATTATTGATACCAATATGGTTGACATGTTATACTTGAAATTAAAAGTACATCAGTGATACATAAACCATCCTTGGAATGGTTGTATAACACGAGTACTTAATCATTAAAGAAAAATTGTGTCAACGGAGTTTTTGGGGTTTTTTTTTTTTTTTTTGAGCACAGTACTTACGATTTCTGAATTACAGTCTGTCTGGTTGGTTGTTATTCATTTTTCCCCTGTTCCTTTTTCCCTTCATAATTCCAACATATGGGTTGGCATCTTATCCAACATGCAGTATTTGTAGCCTGGAGTCCAGTGTCTCTGGGATAGACTCCAGACCACTGTGACCCTAACCAGGATTAAGAGGTTATGGATAATGAATAAATGAATGGATGGATAACTGCAAAATAAATTTATAATTGAAACACTACAACAGATTAGTGTTAAAAGAACACAGTTGCATTGTCCACGTGCTTCTTGCTATTTAAAATAATGCCTCATGAACACTGATTTCTCTAATCCGACACCCTGTCTGGTGAGTTGGTGAGGACTCAAAGCTTCGAGTCTTCAGGCTGCTATGGAGAATTCCACTGCATCGCTTCCACGGTCGTCTCTAACATCTCAAATTGCATATGGGATTCCATCGCAAATTCCACAGGAAAATGCAGGCAGCCCAGGAGTAGCGGTGAATCAGCGGCAGGCAGGGAGAAGTTTCTGCTGGGCCAAGGCGTCGCAGCCCTTTGTTCCGAGCGATGGTGTCTCAGACGGCGGCTGAGCTCCCAGGTGGGGCAGTGCTTGAAATCCAGGAAGACGTTCTGTTTCACCAGAACCCCACAGGACCACAAAATGTCACTGGACTGCCATCTTTTAAGGGAGGCCAGTGGCCCTAACCTAATGAATACTGCCAAGGTCAGGCATGATGTTAGCAGTGATTTTAGTGCAAATAGGACACATCAGTTTATTGCAACAGATAGTGACTTATTTAATGAATTCTCGAGTTTTTTAAGGTTGCAATGGTTTATTTGGTATTGCATCACACTTCTTTGAATAATGTAAAATATGTCTCTTTTCTCAAACTCGAGTGAGCATTGTGGCAGTGGGAGCTGAAGTGTGCGGGCAGAAATTTTGCTTTCCATCTTCTGTAAGGCAGCCACGGAAACCTCAGAGAGTGTGAGCGAACGGGCTGCCTGTCGGTGGTGTGAGAGGATCTTCGCCATTCGCCGGGTTCGAGCGAAGGTCGAGAAAAGGCCTGCCGAGGTCACGGTTCTTGGTAAAAGCGGCGCGACGGGATTGTCTAATGGCTCTGGTGGAAATGCAAAGGGCTGGGATTACACAACACTGCAGATTTATTTCGCTCGCAGACGGGTCCAGCAGGGGGATTTTATTTGTACTGCCCGCTTGCCATGTTTTTTTTTCCCGTCAAGTCAACTCCGGTGCTCCTCCGTCTTCAGCAAATGTGACAAATCGACTATTGCTTCTTACGCAAACTGGCAGCTCGTGCGCAACCCTGGATGGAGAGGGAACGTGCATCTCCACGGAGTCCTGTGTCCGCCTCGCTCCCTATCGCTGTCTTCCTCACATGCCGTCTTGTGCTGGACCGCATGCGCCGCAGACCCAGCAGATATTATCTTTCGTGTTCAGATTCCTGGGGGCACTGAAAGGGCAAAAAAACTTTAAAAGCAGTTAAGTGCCATCCAGGTGCAAATGCAATAATGTTTAATTAGGTTTTTCCTCCTATGGGGCTTAGAGTACAGACTGGAAATGCACTGTCAATTTAGGTAACCATACTTACAATAATTACCCTCATGGGGTAGTCTCTGTGGTCCATTTGAGTTGTCAAGATCAGTGTTCCTCAAAGGTAAGTAACACATAAAGTCTCTCCGCAACGGCTACGGAACTCGAGACTTCATTCATGGCGGACGATCTTTCTGGGCCCACGTGCTCTCCAAGCCGCTGGCGTCTGGCAGCATTTGGAGGGCTGCAGAGTGACGAAGGCCTTGAAATGAGAAACGATGAGGCTATGACGCTGCAGTTGGGTTTTGCATTAGAAGGGGCTGCAGACAAGCCAAGAATGTGCTGTGTCGAGTCAGTACTATCAAAGATCTGCTGAAGTATCTCCCGCCATGGTACCCAGCAGAGCAGAACAGCCACAGGCCCAATCCGCTTGTATCTCTTCCCATAAGTGGGAGGGTGGGAGCAACAGCACCCAAAAATGAGGTCTGCAACCTGGTCGATAGGTGACAGCGGAGCCCTCGGTGGACGGCTCTCTCATCTGCAGTTGGTGAAAGTCTGCCTTCCTTTTCTTTCAGTTCAAGACCCACCCAAAGCCCTGCTTACCTTTGTCCCCCTCACTTACAGAACAGGTCACGTGAATGTAAACACGTCACACCTTGTCCAAGGAACTGGTGTTCTGCTCTCTGTCTGCTGCCAGCAGCTCTGGTAGTCTTGAAGCTCTCTCAGCATGAGCCCGGACTGCTCCCTGCTCTTATCAAGAGCCTGTAGATGCTTCTGGACCAATACTGCTTGGCCAGCCTTCTCCTTAGCCGTCTCCCCTTGCAGAGCTAGGGCTCTCCTCCACCTCCTCCTCCTCTCCGCTGGCATCTTTCTCCCAGAACCTGCGGCACGGAGAACAGAGACATCTTCCCCTTGCTTTGACTTTCCTCCTCAGTCTCCGGAGTTGTGCCGCTTTCTCTTGTTGCTCTCTAAGTCGTCCTTGACCCGCAACCCAGCTCACTCAGACCTGCCGCCGTAGTCTGGGGATCGACTCGAGGTGCCCTGTCACCTGCATAACATTACCTCTACTGCCCGTAACATGCACTTTATTAAAATGCAACTTTCAATCAGTCTTTATGACTTATTAAAATGGGTCAGTCGTTTCATTGCACAAAAGAAAAATGTGCGTTTCTCTCAGGAGGATAAAGCAAACTACTAGACGCTGGCTGACGGTAACACTTCTGGAGCAATAATAACATACGAGGGGCTTGCATCTATGTAGCCCGACACAGTGATGCGTTAACAAACAAGCAAAAAAAGGTTCAGCTTCCCACTTGGCTTGGCTATGTGTGCTCCTGCAGTCCTAGGGAAGGGTTTGCACATGGACTGTTTGATGTAGAGTTCCCTTCACTGTGCTCGCGATGAGAAGCCTGTGCTGCGGACACAATGGCTGGAATGAATTCATCTTAACCGCGCTAGTCTGCATTTGTCAGATTAATTGGCAAGATCATAATGTATGGTACACTGCAGCCATTTGTCACCGCGGAGAGATCCTGCGTGCGCACATTTGCTTTTTTTTACAACGCTTTTTCCTTTTTGTTTCTGTCAACTGCTGGTAATAACAAACACGAAAGCAAACATACATTTTCTGAGGATCTGCGTCTTTGTTTTTATGATAAAGCTTCTCGGAATAGAGAGACAAATTGCCATCACAATTTAATCGTATCCCGAATACAGATGTTTACGTGTCAGTACCGGTGACCCCTACACAAGAGAACATTAAAGCCCATTAGAGGTAACACCCCAAAGTTATGCATCCTCGCATAAAACATCATTCAAAGCCCAAAATACTTATTTACAATTTAGCAGCACTTGTCTTAGTTTAATATTGTTTATTTGCATTATTCTGTATGATCCTGACGTGGTTCTGTGTTCCGTCTTTGTTCAGCAGTCTGCATCGCTCTGGGGGAAGAGCACTGCATGAAAAGAAATTAAATCGAATTGAATTTTTACATATACGTTCGACACGATAAAAGCAATATTAAACATATTATAAAACACTTTTCTCTTGTCCTTGAGACAGCTGCCCAAAGAGAAGATTCATAGGCCCCGCTCTGCCCTTAATGCATCGTCTTCCTACACAATGGCCATTATTTCCATGTGTGAGAATCAAGCATGTAAATGAACCCAATTTCATGGTGCTTTCAAAGGATTTACGGAGAAGCCTTGAAGACGGGAGTCAGTCGGCTCAGGGAGCGAGCGGCTAGCGGCCAGACTGCCCCTGCAGCAGCTATTAGGACCCTGGGAGAGCCCAGCAGGTCCAAACAACTTCATTTACTGCCTGGAGGAGCAGGGGTCAGAGCACACCTGAACCCGTGCCGCACCGGCTCCTGGGGGGGGGGGAGCGTTTAGCCCTGGAGAGCTGCCGGAGCGCAGCGTTAATGGCTCAGCGGAGGAGTAACACTGCCATCTTAATACGACTCTCAGAAGTGCTCGCACACGCAACACACTCATGTACAGATTCCCACCTTGGATGGGAGGCTCTTTTTGATGTTACTTCAAAAGAGTTTTTTTTTTTTTTTCATCCTCCCCCTCTCCTCCCTGACATCCTTTTATTGTTTTGTATGGAGTGTAAGACAAAAGTACGTTTTTTTTGTTGGGTTGTGTTGTTTCTGTTGGGTTTATATCTCCATCTGGTGGACACTTTCCTGTCTGCTGCTGCAAGCCGGGCAACACCGTCCAAGCCTGCGAGGCTTTCAAATGCAGCCTTCATGCTTGGCAACAGAACTTCAGTTGTTTATGTTGCTTTCAAATAATTTGTTGGATGCTTAAATCAGATTAAGGATGCTTCAGTAAGGCAGTTTTTAAAGAACCTTAAGGCTCATTACAACAGCAGAGGCGTTGTGTGAAAGGGGGTGTTCGATACCGGCATAAAGAATCTACTTCTGCCAGCTTTTGCTAAGTCAAGGTCAGAAGGAAGTGGCTTGACTTTATTATTGTTGTCAGTTTTGTACACTTGGTTATTCATCCTGCCCATTTGGGCTGCCTTATCGGATGACAGCACAGGTGAACCCCATGGAGAAAATGGCTCACTTTCTAAAAGCGCACCGCTTTTAATATGCAACATCTGTGCCGAGCTCGTGTTCCAAAATGGCTGCTCCTTGGAGGATGTCGGCAGAGTCTGCTCAGTCCTGGTCAGGGGCACTCGCTGCTGCAAAGCTGTGCACATATTAGCTCTTACAATGTCATTTTGTCCTTAGCAGCAATAGCTGGCGCATGGCTTTATTTAGAAAAGTGTAACGCTAAAGTCAGTGGAAAGATTTCTGTGCTTCCTGTCTCTGTGTGTGTGTGTGTGTGTGTGTGTGTGTGTGTGTGTGTGTGTGTGTGGTGTGAGGCCCCCAGTCTCTTTGGACACCTGCTAACCTTTCTGCCCCTCAGTCTGCCTGCCTGAGATGGCCGGCTGGATTATTTGCCGAACCCTGACAATGTGCCCGGAGTGCTGAACGCTCAGCCCTGACTGCCTCCTTGCCAGCCACAGCCCTGATGGAGCCACCTTTTTGGACAAACCATTACGGCTCCGACTCAAGGTTTTTCTCCATTAATCCTTCTTATTCAACGTCATGGTGTAGCAATCATGAGGTCCCTCCTAACGCCTCAGGTGCTCTTGTTACTGAACAGTTATCGTAGAAGAATAAGAAAAGGAGCAGAACTGTAGCTGAACAAAATGAGATAAATAAACGGTCAGATACCAAAGGGGAATGAGCTCTTCAATGTACTTGAGCCCAATGCAATGATTCTCTTTTTTTGTATTGCATGAGTTAAAAAGCATTAGCTAATTGGCACGGAGCTATAATAAGACTATTTTGTTCAAAGAAATTTTAAAAAAATTTTATTAATGAGGACCCTATTGCCTGTAAAGGCGTTAGAACCCTAATGGATCCATCCTTTCAATGGAAACAGAACAAATGAGAGGAACAGAGCGAAGAGGAGAAGGATTTCTTAATGCATCGCTTACCAAGAGACAATGTTCATATTTAATGTTTGTCATGCCGACTGGGGCTGAACATGGAAGACTCTCTGCTGTTTTCCCCCTGATCCAAGTCCTTTCGACAGCTCTCAGCTGCATCCCAGCAAATTAATGCGCATGAATTCCCAGGAACAAAAACAGCACAGTGCAGGCAGCAAAGGCAGTACTGCAGATCTCATCCCATGACAGGACGCGCGTCACCTTGTATCTGCTCCATCTGCAGGGCGCGCATCATCTCCAGCAGGCGAGGACTCAGTTGCACCTGAGCGCTCCTGTTAGTAACAGAACTTGGCCAATTTTGCTGGCAAAAGGCAAATCCAAGAGGGCTGGTGACACCAGGGGCGCACAGAGGAGCAGCATAACAGCAGGCAGTGCTTCATACCTCGCTGTACCTCCTCTCTGACATCCAGGGGTGTGGACAGGTACTGAGGACAAATATGGTCAGAACATCATGTTTCCTGTGCATCTCATATGTAACTTGTATTTCCATCCATCATCGCTACCATCCTGGTCAAGGTTGCGACAGTCCAGAGGCTATCCTGGAATAACTGGGTACCAAGCTGGGATGCCGGTTCATCGCAATTTAACTTGTACTTAACAGACTTAGTGTCGTGTGATGGCTTTAAGAGGTAAGAGGCAAAAAAGCCAGCAAGAACATTCTATTGAGTACCAATTAATTTAACGTCCATGCACACACACACACACACACACACACACACACACACACACACACAAAAGCAGGCGTCACACCGAGTGCCTCCAAATTGTTCATTATTGGCAAGGGTGGAGGTGAGAGATCAGCCTCTTCACACGGCCATTCTGGCCAGCCTCTGGCTTATCAGCACCTTCCACACTCACCTCCCGGAGGTGAGTCATTGGCCCTCACACTATGACACCTTCTCTCTCTGTCACATTTGCTCTTTCCATCCCTTTCAGTGCCCCCATTGTACAGGGCCTGGATGTGTATGTTGGGGGTTAATACCGTTTCCCCCAATTTGCACTTCTCTGACTTGACAGAAGAAGCTCCCCTTCGCAATAGAGCTGTATGTGTGCCTTCTGCTTTCCGAAGAGCCGGAGATGAAGGTGTGGAGAGCAGGACCACAGTCGGCTGTGCCTATTGCCCTCCTGCATTTGGCCACAAGGAGGCAGTTGACTGCAGTTTCATGTGGCGTCCTGTGGCGTCCTGCGGAGACAGTCGCACAGTCCAGCCGTGACGCCTTCAATGACGGCGGCTGTTTGCAAGACGAATGCCTGCAGTTTGAGGTGGTTGGTGCCTCCCCTCTCGCACGTTTCTTAAAACCCCCTTTAGAAAGTGCTGCTCCTTCTGTCCTCGCTCCCAAGGAGACGGCTTGACGCGTAAGGAGACTTGAAAAATGACATTTTACAGAAATAAACTTGTTGACTTCTAAGATGCATGTGTGCTAGTTAAAATTGTCCTGTTTAAAGTTATATATACACACAAAGGTCGTTCAAATGTATTGACTAGCAGTGAACACCAAGGAAAGAAAGCCGTTTGCCTCAGTGACGTTACTACAAATACATAAAAAAGCTATTGTATATTAATCATTTTTTGATTCTCTTAACAAAAGTTTCAAACTTACATTCAGACTAAAAATGTTAAAGCTGAACTGCCTTAAGATATTTGGTCTGAATATATATTTTCTGTTCCATCTCAGTAATTCAGTCTTACATTACGCTTAAAATGGTTAACATTCTTGAAACATAGGATTTAAATGCTTAATGAGCAAAATACTTTTGCAAAAGGATATAGTATTTAAAATATAATAAAAACTTAGAGCGTTTCGCCCCTAACAAACTTCTACAAGAAGCATCCTGGTCAAGGCAGCAGTGGTTCAGAATCACTGGGTGCATGGTTATGAAACAACTCTTGGGTGGGATGCTAATCCATCATAGGATTCTTACAAAAAACATTTTTTCATGATACACAAATACACAAATGTATTAATTTTGGTAATATGTGAAAATTTAATATGGACTTACAGTATATCAACATGTACAAGTCCAAAAAGGTCAAACATTCATCTTTTAAAAAAAAAAATCAGACAGGGCTCATCTGCAGAAAATACACTTGCAAAAGAACATGGAACTAAATATACCATCTCTTTACCCGTAACCTCAACATACATATTATACTGCATTCTTTGTAATCAAGTTATAGTTTATCAATGAACACTTAGGAAAAACAAATTTAAATATGGCTGCAGTAAGGCATATTTCATAGTACCCAAGTTTAATATTTAAAGTATACTTTAACTTTAGTGGTATTTACCAATGACAATTTAAAAAAAATCTTATTTGGCAGCATTAAATTTGTACTTCAGCAGGTCTCATAAATGCACCATTCCTGTAGGAAAGGTTATATCCACTTGTACATCTAAAGATAAACAGGAGGAAAATAATTCTGTTAGTGCAAAAATGCAAAGTGCTGCATAGATGGGAGCCAGTCCAGTGGTTTCACTGTTTGATGCTGCCTTTGAGGAAGCGCTGAGACTTCTGTTTCACCATCTGATGCTGTCGCCACACCACCTGGGCCTCCGCAATGGCATCCCTCAGTTTCTGTGGAGCAGAACAGAGGCATGTTTGAAAGAAGACCTCAGTACAGGCCGGCAGACCTCCCCATTCACACTACAGACCCCTGTTAAAACCTAGTTGCCTCCAACAGGAAACCCCACTGCATGTTCTTCTGTGCATTACAAAAAGCACATAAAGCTGAGAGGTACAAGGACCCAGTTTGTACAGTAGTGGATCTAGCTGCCTGCCTCAAATCCCACCTCCTGCTATAGTACCCTTTTGATCAAGGCACTTAATCTGAATCGCTCCAGTAAAAAAATAGTCCTGGTGTATAAATGGGTAAATCACTGTAAGCAGCTTCAGTCGGTCAGCTAAATGTATAAATAACCCAATAATTCACAAGAGAATGCTATTATTTCATACACGTGCGAGAATATGGGTATGATGCAGGTCAAGCACCTGGACCTGTGTCTTGAAGGTTGCTGCTTTATGGCACAGGTGAGGCTTTAATGTTGTTATAATGAATTGTTTCACTAAAACATACCATAACCCTCACTTACTAGGCACAGTATATGCGGTTACCCTAAGGCAGGGTAGAGGTAATCCAGAGATTATCCTAGATGCAGAGAGCCAGGCACCCCAGCCTAATTCAGCATAATCACCCACACTCATACACACTCACACCCACACATAACAAGCAAAATTAGAGTGACCAGCTCATATGAAACACATGTTTTTGGACTGTAGGGAACGAGCCATGTGTACACTGGGGCAGCATGCAAATCCAGTCAGACTAAGGGGGAATGAAACCCATGTGCATTCGTGCAGCTCAGGTACTGTAAGAGACCCACACTCTGTGCGGCATGGTGGCATAGCAGGTAGCATGGGTGTTCCATAGTACTGGGGCTGGTTGATTGGACATACCTCTATAAACAGGTAAAAATAAAATACATAACATGGGTTTTTCTTCATATATACACATTTTTATATTGGCATCCCACCTGGGCAATGGGCGCCTCCCTCAGCTGCAGCACTCTCACTGGATCCTTTTCATCCTTCCACTGGATCTTCAGCTTGTTTTGCTCCTGCAACAGTGAATAGGAGAGGCACTTTCACACACTGAGCAAGCTGCTGGAGCAGAATCCTTCATTGTGATATCTTACATTTCCTCAGGAACCTGCTGTACCTTGCAATAAATTTTGAGAATGCTGCCATCCACGCAGGGCGGACGGGAGAAGTTCTCCAACAAGCACTCCCACTCTTTATTGAAGTGTCCCACAAACTCAATCTCCTTCATACAAAGAACTCTCCTGTAATGCAAACAAGAAAAATGATGCATAGAATCGCATTGATAGACAGCTTGGTTTTCAACACAATGAATATAAGTTACAAATATTTAAAACGGTACACACAACTTATACAACTTTTATATTGTAACATTCGTGTAGGTTAAATAAAAAAAATGTAGTGTATAAAAATGTTTCTATTACATTTCTTGTATTACAATGTTTGTGTGTGTGTGTGTGTGTGTGTGTGTATAAGCAAAGACGCTACCTGTTTGTGACAATTATATTGGTTCTCTTCTGCCCAGGATATTCATAATGCCCTCGGAATACTTCTCCATCAAGCTGTTTGATCTCTGACCTCTGCAACAAAACAGCAAGACGCTTAAAATGGTTAACAAAATGCACACAGGTCAGTGGGGGCTTCACAGCATTTGTCTTCATCTGACCAGATCACACAACAAAACAAATTACGGAGCAGCACACAACAACTGCAATGTGCGGACCTTGTTTTCACAATCTGATCATATTTTCCCAAATGTACCTTTCGTGATGCAACCAGTATACCGTGGTTAAAAAACAACACAACAAAGCCAGGGTCCACTGTTTATTATGCTTCACAAATGAAATTTACACAAGACGGCAAATCTTGAACGCATGATGAGCAACATCAAAAAAAATGTTTTCACTTTACAGATACTTTTAACATCCTTGTAACACTAACAAGGACATTCTGGAGAAGGTAAAAAATATATAAGAAATTTGACACAAATGTTTTGGGGAAAAAAAGTTTCTTTAAATTAAATCCTTTTTAAATACCGTATATATCAATAAGTACATGCTGTAGGTTTGAAGACATGCTATGCGATTTATGAAAATAAACATTTTGTATGAATTTAACTTTATACATAAATTATATAATCGTATTGTAAAAGCTACTGGATACCACAAACTATTTATAACTGGATAGAAGATTAAAATATTTTCACAAACATGCAGGTAATTTCTGAGAAATGCCACTGAAGAAGACTTTAGAAAAATATATATGGTGTAGGTTTGCTAAACTAGGACACGAAGCATGTAAAGTAATTGCTATTTCAGTATTAAAATGCGTTATCCAATTGCCACAGTATATGAAAATTTTGAATGACGCAATAACAAAATTACAATCGGCCCAGGGTTAACCTTTAATGTGAAGCTAAGCAATACTTATCAGTAAACATTCTCTCACGGACTCCACAACTATCATGTTGTGCACCACTTTGAGTCTAGCACTGCAGACTGCTTTGTTGAGGTTTCTAAATTTAATTCAGTATGAAATGCAAACATGGTGACATTTAGAAACAGGCTATCTGTCACAACGTGAGCAAAACAAATATCCACAGCCCTGGGGAGGTTTAAAAGATGGCTGTGGGATGGGAATACAATTTTGTTTTGGCAAACATAGCACATTTTAAGCAAAAGATTCCCGAATTCCAGTCAGTACGAAAATGGTTTAATTGTGCTCTGTGCAACAGAAAGTGACGCATGGTACAATGGGCTGTTCAGCAGCAGAACTGGAAGGCCACGATGTCCTGTGTGTGAGTGTGTGTGTGTATTTTTCAGCTAATAATCACTGTCAATGTTGAACCAGTTTTACTTTCCTGCTGAGTTCTCTCGCACAGTCAATGGGTTACAGACTGGCCTGGCCAGACTGGGAGTGAACAGCTCTGTCCCAGAGCCTTCATATGATGCTACAGTCAAATCAAATAAACTTCTAAAGCCATTCAAAATATGCGTTGCAAAAGCAATGTAGGTTTGTGTTCCCACTGGTGCTGTAAAGGGTGTGTATGAATAATGACAAATATCACACTTCTGGATCTGCATATGAGCACCTCCCTGTACAACTGAGCATCCCCAACCCTTCCCACCCCTTTCACTCCTTGTCATGCTGCATGTGAAGAAAAAAGAGAAAGGAAAGCAGTTAGATTTCAATGAGGAACACAAAAAATCATTTTAGAAAAAAATCTAGGCTCAACCAATTTGAAATTTTACTTCTGAAATATAGAACACAGCAAAACAGCGCATCAAAACTGCTAAATTTGTATATTCAAATATGACACCAAATTTAAATTGTAGATTAGCAAACAACTGGAAAGGACAAGAAAAAGAGACGTAAGGAGCTGAAATAAATGTCAGCGGAGGAATTCTCCCTTAGGGTCTTTTTTCCTTTTCTTTCTTTTTCTTTTTTTAAATGTCATAATATTAACTTATCTTGCATCTATTTGTTTTTTTTTTAGTTCTATGTCTTGTTTAAAGTGTGCATGGCCAAAAGGAAAGCAGAAAAGGCCATGCAACGGCACTGTTCGGAATAATTTCACCTGGAATAAGTCGTAGCCCTTGGATTCCACATGGTTGTAGGGGCGGATGATGCCGTCCTCCCGAATGAGTCGCACCGGTCTCAGCTTGGTCACCTCTTCAGTAGACTCTGCCACCCTGCAAACAGGCACCAGTCAACTGGAGGTAATAGTGTTCATCTGTGTCTTCTACCATCTTCCTTGAACACTCTATTTTGACTAGGACTTGTTCGCCCACCCCACTTCTTTGTATCCTTAAATTAAAAAAATATTGTTCCACAAAAAGACTTAAATCTGTGACTGACATTTTTTACAGCCATGGATGCAGTGCAACTGACACTAAATGACAATCCAAAAATATCTTCTGTCATGTTGGTGGTCTATGTGTAGAGCTCTAGAAACACCTGCGTGCAGAAATATCAGAAGAGCTTGTGTGTCTCACCTTTCATTACCCCTATTGTGAGAGCATGGAATAACAAGTCGATTTGGTTATCAAAAGATGCAGTGTTTAGTTTCATGACAAATGGCACCAAATGACAGATGGAGAAAGGGCTGTGAACCTTTGCACTACATGATTCCTGAGGTTTGAGGAGGGTGTAGGGCCACCACCACTGGTGTAGAAGGGTGGGGGAAGCTCAAGACAAAAGCAAGGAAAATCAATGTAGACACTGGAGGATCTGCAAGATTGCTCTAAGGGCCAGTTTGACAGAGACTGGGGAGAGGCAGTGAGGCCTCAGCGGCGGGAGTGTGGGTTCAAGCCCACAGCAGGTCCACTTCACAGCAGCCGCAAGTGAAGTCATCCTAATGCACTGTACTGAGAATCTGCACTGTGGAAGTGCAAAGTGTCCCTGTAGGATGTGAGAGAGCTGGTCTGCCAACTCAGAGAGGAGAACAGCTGGAGAAAGGAGCCCGCTGTTGTCAACGCTGTGGTTCACTTTCGCACTGATGCGACACGTTGTGTAGTTACTGGCAACACTGCTGTCCTTTCAATCTGCCCACCATGCAAAGGCCTGATTTTTGCAGTGCTTGCCTAACATGCGGAAATAAAAGCTACCAATCTGTTCTGCCCTCGGAGTTGGGCGGTTTGTCTCAAAAATGCTCCAGCAGGGGAAGGGAGGTCAGCTGCAGTGTTAAAATGAGGGCATTAAGATGCTTGGAATTTATCCGTCATTTACTTATCAGTGAATGTATAGAAGACGTTATGAGGACATAATGCACTGCATAATGAGTTGAACCTTTTGCATGATGCATCACTTACCTGTCTTCCAGCAAGAGCCCTGTCAAATCTGCACACAAACAAAGGCTCTCTCTGTACCAGGTAATTTTACACTGGTCAGGTGAATGAGGATCTGGTCCCAACCATGAGCACTATTACAATTTGCTTTTAATAAAATTGACAAAAGGATTGAAGCCACGCTGCCACTGAAGAAATACTCACTTATCTGAAACCCCCCAAAAATCCAAAATGCCAACTTGTGAAAAATTATAACATGAATTTTAAATGAGTTATCTGGAATTAATAAAATAATGTAACAAATGCTATGAGCTAACAAATTAAACAATGAAGATCTCTGCATAAATGGGAAATAGTTAAATCGATTAAATCAATAAATACAAAGCAGGAAGTGCAGAACGTGTGGATCTGAGGTCAGGGGAAATGATGGCTTAATACCTCTGTATGCCCTGGAAGGTGCTGCTGGCCATGTCGACAATTCCCCCTGTAGGTCGAGCCACAACACCAACCAAGCCTTTCCCGATGCCCTTGAAAAAGCCGGCTGCTCCCTCCTTCTTTGCGCCTGAAACCAAGACCATGTGTTTTCTGCTTCAAACAAGAACGGTGCTTTAAAAGCAGCTGGTTCCGCAGCAGCTGAAGCTACTGGAAGGAGTTCACTGGGCTTTCACACCCAACCTCCAGTCATCTCAGAGCAAACACACCACTGCCAAACACAGCACCACCAAGTACATCAGGTTCTGCCAAAAAGGGCCTTCTGCTTTATTTCCCCTGCTGACAGTGTCTGTTAATTATAATGGCATTGTAATCTACTATGCAACAATATAACTTGCAAAATACTAAATATTTCAACAAAATTTTTTCAGCACCGTAAACATCAAATGTCAAAAAAATACAAAAACAGAATTAGAGCACTATGTCAAAGTGAAGAATCTCACCTTCAACAGGCTTGGTCACAATCCCAGTCACCCCTCCCACGACACCCTTAGATTGAAGAAAACAGGAGAATTAGATTAAATTGTAGGAGGAAAACAGCTGCACAGAAACAGTTACTTCATTTTATGTGTACATTAGTATAGTAACGGCTCAGTGGTAGCCAGAACACAATATCTGGTCAGCTATTCCTGGAATTATTGAGGGCTAAAAGTCATAATTGTTGTTTCTAAAATGAAATGGACAGCCATGTGTGGTTAGACAATCCTTAATCTAGAAATTTAGTAATACATACACCATGGTACATATACATTTCGCCCAAAAAGCCAGTTTCTATTTTTAGAAAGATTAACTCATTAATCCTTCCAGGAGGGAAGTAAGCCTTTGGGGAAAAAATATATCTGTATGCAATTCCCGAGTGCCATGGCTTCTCTCTGAATCATAAATGGTATATACTGCACTAGCACCCTTCCCCTCTAAAAAACTAATAAATAAAAGTCATATACATGTTTCCAGCTTCATGGCTTTCTCAGACATAAATTTATTACATTAACAAACTCAAGGTAATCTATTTATACTTGCTCTTAAGATCAGGATTCCATTCTGTGGAAATGAAGATAAAAGATTTACTAAATATAGAATGCATCAATTAAAGGCCTTAGTGCCTTTGCCATGTACAATGACTGCATAATATAATGTGTTAGGGCTCCCTATTTGATCTATAATGAATGTAATTGGTAACTGCATCATTTTCTAGTAATTACTTTATTGCAAGTGACATGGTAATTCCAGCCTTGCAGCAAAAAATATTAATAAATGATCCAGGTGCTTTTAACAGTAGCAATAAAAATTCATTCATCTCATAACGAGGTTGGAAAGAACCATTTTAACCCTTAAACAGCAACAGCAGTACAGCCTAAAAATGATGACCAACTTGGGTCTGAACCAAATTCACAATATTTCTACCAAATACGACAAACATATATACTGTATTTCTTTTTACTTATATAACACAAATCAAAGAAGTTCAATAAATTTACACTTCTGAAGTGTCAGCTTTATTCCAGAGACTCTATAATTCTGCATCTTAATTTTAAGGCAGCCTAACAACCACACATTAAGCTATGATGTCAATTATGTATCAAGTATTTACATATAAATCAGCCTCCCATCTAAATCGTAAGCCCTTACCTACTGTAAAAAGACCTGATTGGGATCATCAGAACAAGGAGACACACCATATACTCAGTTCCTGCAAGGTTGCTGGCTGCTTTCATTGCTTTCATGTGTTTTGTTCATAATCACATCCAAAAAGCAAAGTGTACCATTCATATTCATGTGATATTTGCTGCAAGGCACCTTTCTCCTAAAATAGCACTGGGAACAAAAAAGGTCTCACCCTGCATATTCCTAGACTCATGAGAACAGCAGCAGAAATGTGTCTTCACTAAGAACACTGTGCACTCTCACATAAACAACATGTTAAATAAATGGTAAAGGTCCAAATTAGGGTGCACACAAACTAATATTGGTGATTAGATCAGTTTGCAGGGGACTAATGTCTACTGGCTTTAAATAAGCTGGAATTAATTATCCAAACCACAGTTAATAGTGATGCTTTTACATAATGGATGTTAATGAAAGTGTCCAGAGCTGCAAAGCATTCACACACTGTTCACAAGAGAAATGCAAGGAGCTGTACCATTAACAGTCCTTTCCCACCCTTGGCCAGACTTTCCCCAAAGTCTTTGGGTGGTCTGTTCATCTCCTCCCTGCGCTTCTGCTGGTACTCTTTGTCCATAGTGATGGCAGCCAGGCCCTTACCAACTGAACCTGTGATCCGAGACACCATTCCTGCAGCGCCCCCTGAAGGCAACATGAGAAAGTATCTGTTACTATGGGGTCGAGTGCCAGGGAATCGTACCATTTCCATGTACGCAAGCACCAGTGTACAGAACAGACAATGGGAGGCAATTTCAATGAACCTTACCTACGGTGTGACCCAGGAGGCTGCGCACTCCAATCACAAATCCTTCTGCAAATTCTTCTGGGCCTTGGACTGCACCCTAAGGAAACAAAAAAGAAAAAAGAAAAACAAAGTAATAATGAAACACATTATTTCATAAACTGAAATCATACCGTATATGGGAAAATGTCTGGATATGAACTATTATCTTTCCATTTTGTGCACCCCTGTAATTGTCTGTCACCTGGAAAGGCTCATAGAAAAAGGCCTCCACCCCTTCTGATAGGCCGCGAATCAGCCCAAAAGGGTTCCCCAGGACATCCAGGCCCAGCACCAGTACGTACATCTGCTTCAGGAACTGTGTGGGAGGAGAATCAGTGAGCAAAAACACAGGCAATGGCTTCAGGGTCAACTCACGGCCTCACACCTTTTTCAGCTGCTTTACGACACAGCTTTCTTAAGCAGGAAGTTGCTTACTTGCTCAGTGTAATGTCGAATCACAGTCCACATGAGCTTTTCCCTGCGATAGAACTGATACTTCACTTCAAAGTAGGCAAGCCTGTGTAAAATATAAACAACACAACACATGAATTTATAGAGGAATACCACTAGAGAGTTGACAAAATTGAACAATTTTTTACCTCTACAATATCCTCCACCCATTACCTTGTAGCTTCAAATCCATACACTGTAGCATCCCTAAACTCAGTACTTACTCTGAATGATACATTAAATACTACCCAGCTGAACAAATGGGCAAATCATTTTATGTTGCACAGTATAGAAACCTAACATTTTAAGCCGATTAATACATTCATTAATAAATGTACATTTATAAAATGTATTTATAAAATAAAAAATGAAAAAAAGTGTTTGGTGGCTTACTTGAATATTAGGTCATCAACATCAGTGAGGGTGGCCCCAATGCTCTTCAAGAGCAAGTTAACCGACTGGATGGCAACCATGTCATGCTGATCTGAATCATCCCCACTGGAGCCTAGGGACAGGCTCAGGTGGAGCTGCCAGAGAGACACAAGACCTCTGTTAACGTTTTCCACAGACCTCGCTAACCGGCTGGCCATTGTAATGTACACAGAATCTAAACACAGACTGAAATTGAATACAGAAATTCAGACTTGCTTTACTGTGCCAAAATATGGATCCGGGTGGGGGGGGATCATTTTCTACTCATGGATTTGTATACACCAAGGAGACCACTTGATTGATTCCAGAGAGCCAATGGAAACTGTGCTAAAAGAAGAGCCTCACTTTGATAGGGGAGATGTGGAAGTGCTCAAAGAAGCTGAGGCCTGAAGTATCTGTCATGGATGCCTCCATGAGCTCAGCCTGTAGCCCCTCCAGGTCCTTCTCGATGAGCTTGTTCTGCAGTTATCCAGAAGATATAGCAAATGGCCAGGGTATGAGCACCAACTACATAAACAATAAATTGAGAAGCGAATATCTGTCATAGTTATCTGGAAGACAATGATCATTCAACTATACAGCCATTTTTAGACCTTAATACATTTAAAATAAAACTAAACATACTGTACAGGATCTGCAAACGCAATACATGCATAATTTAAATATAAAGAAGATTCAGCAGGCATTGTGAAAACTATATTGTTCCTACTGATGCGGGAGTGACAATCATGGCAACGTGGGAAGTAATCCAAAAAATAAAACAGCCTCTCTACTACTTTCAGAGGCAGCATTCACTACATGTCGTACTGAACCTTGACTTTCAACTTGTTACCTTCTGTTTATCAGCCTGCGGGTCTGTAGCTGGAGTGAACAAGGCAATGATGGCTCCCAGGAAGCCCTGATCAATTTTAACAGCCATCTCTTGAACCAGGGCCATGAAGTATCTGTACACATGGACATTCAGATGTCAGCACGCAGAGTTGAATAACAATGCACTGTCAATATATTGACATATTTACAGTCAGGTCTATAAGTATTTGGACAATGACACAATTTTTGGTATTTTGCTTCTGTACACCACCACAGTGGATTTGAAACAAAGCAATCAAGATGTGATTGAAGTGTAGACTTTCATCTTTAATTTAAGTGGTATAACAAAAGTATCACATTAACCATTTAGGAATTACAGCCATTCATATACATTGTCCCCCATTTTTAGAGGCTCAAAAGTAACTGGACAAACTAAAATAATAATAAATATAAAGATTATCTTTAATACTTGGATACATATCCTTTGCAGTCAATGACTCCCTGATGTCTGGAACACATGGACATCACCAAATGCTGAGTTTCTTCCCTTCAGATGTTTTGCCAGGCCGTTGCTGCAGCGGTCTTCAGTTCCTGCTTGTTGGTGGGCTTTCTGCCTTCAGTTTTGTCTTCAGTATGTGAAAAGCATCTTCAGTTCAGTTGAGGTCAGGTGACTGACTTGGTCATTGAAGAATATTGCATTTCTTAGTCTTAAGAAGCTCTTTGGTTGCTTTCACTGTATGTTTTGGGCCATTATCCATCTGTAGTGTGAAGCGCCTTCCTGTCAGATTTGCAGCATTTGGCTGAATCTGAGTAGATAGTATAGCTCTAGACACTTCAGAATTCATCCTGCTACTTCTATCAGCAGTCATACGATCAAGAAACACCAGTGACCCTGTTCCACTGGCAGCCATACATGCCCATGCCATAACACTGTCTCTACCATGTTTGACAAGTGAGGTAGTATGAGGTAGCCCTTTCTTTCCTTCTCCATACTCTTCTCTTTCCATCATTCTGGTACAAGTTAATTTTGGTTTCATCTGTCCAAAGAATCTGGTTATAGAACTGGGCAGGCTTCTAATCCAGCCTCTCTGTTCTTGAGTGTTACCAGCGATTTGCACCTTGCAGCAAACCCTCTGTATTTACATTCATGAAGGCACCTCTTGATTGTAGACTTTGACAGTGAAATCCAAACCTCCTCAAGAGTGTTCTTGACTTTGCTAGATGTTGTGAAGGGGTTTTTCTTCACCAAGGAAAGAATTCTCCAATCATCTACTTCAGCTGTCTTACGTGGTCTTCCAGGCCTTTTGGTGTTGCTGAGTTTGCCGGAGCATTCCTTCTTTTTAAGAATGTACAAAATTGTTGATTTGGCCACTCCTAAAGTTTTTGCTATTTTTCTGATAGATTTGTTTTGTTTTTTAAGCCTAATGGTGGCCTCCTTCACTTGTATCAATACTTCTTTGGGCTGCATAGTTCCCACGGACTGCATAGTTCCCATGAACAGCTACCAAATTCAAATTCAACACCTGGAATCAACTCCAGACCTTTTATCTGCTTAATTTGTCATGAAATAATGAGGGAAGATGTTTGTCAGTCAATTGTCCAATTACTTTTGAGCGTCTGAAAATGGGGGACAATGTATATGAATGGCTGTAATTCCTAAATGGTTAATGCAATACTTTTGTTAAACCCCTTAAACTAAAGTTGAAAATCTACACTTCAATCACATCTTGATTGCTTTGTTTCAAATGTATTGTGGTTGTGTACAGTGGCAAAATACTGAAAATTGTGTCATTGTCCAAATACTTATGGACCTGACTGCATGTAAATACCATTAAGAACAGAAATTTTCCCATGAGAGATATGATTTACATCATAATCACCTTGGATGAATTGAAGTGTAAAGCAAGGGAAAACAAAGAGCACAGCAAAACACTAATATTTTGAATGGTAAATGAACTGTGACCGTACTTGAATTGCGTGACTTGGCTGTGTTCATTGAACCTGGTGATAATACTGATGTCTATGAAAGGCTTTGGTTCTGCAAAACAAGAGAAGACATTATCACACCTGGGAACTTACTCTTGCAGTATCCATACTGCTGCTACAAGGAAAGCCTGTTTTTATTTGGGCCGTTACATTACCTGAGTCTAAGGCAATGGACTTGGGGGGAGGGACTGGGTGAAACACAATGGGAAATATTGCACCGACGAGTTGATTGTCCACCTATATGGCCCAGAAAACAAAATCAACTACATGGAGAGACACTTGTACATCTGTAGTAAGCCTGTGCATACGTCATAGATGAGGTGGTAAATTATCTTAAATCGAGGACTTTGTATGTCATATATGCAATCCCAACATCAAGGAGAAATGAAAAGCAAAATGCCACACAATGACAAGCCTACGCAGGTGATGGGAGCCCGGTGAGTGCGGCAGTGTGACGGAGCACTACCTGGAGCCAGTGCACCTGAGCCCTTAAGCTCCTCTGGTGGGGGGACTGTTTGAACTCCACCTGGATCCCTGACAGGAAGTTCCTCCTGATGCTGCAGGAATATGGCTGGCGCATTGCCATTGGCACCTTGTTGAAGTTTACCTGTGCAGTTTTAATAAGGACATAATCCAGTGACACATCCCAAGTTTAACTTCAAAAAGCTTTTTTCTCTTTGCGAGTGATTCAGAAACACAGTAAGATGTGGGGGCCCCTCTTAGGCATCTCTCCATTAAAGTTTTATGACGATTAACCTTTAAATTTTACATTATTTATTTGTTTGCTCAGCTGAGACTACTTGCATCGCAGAATGCAGTCCTCATAATTATAAGCTGTGTACATTATGAACCCCCTTAAACAGCTGAAGGAATTGTAGGAAAAAAGTGCTGTATCCAGAATTTAAATGCACAGCTTTTGCTTTAAGCATAGCTATAAATTACACATGACCAAGCAAC
The DNA here is from genome assembly GCA_018136845.1 of Heterotis niloticus. Taxonomy (NCBI): domain Eukaryota; kingdom Metazoa; phylum Chordata; class Actinopteri; order Osteoglossiformes; family Osteoglossidae; genus Heterotis; species Heterotis niloticus. The sequence continues at coordinate 15,779,753 of CM030904.1, read as the reverse complement.
TGCACAGAGTCCAAACAACCTCATTTGGTAAGTTATTGTGTATGTCTATACCCCTCCCCCATCAGCACCCCAAGCACTGAAGACACTGTGCATCTACCTTTCAGAAGCAGACTGTGAAGAAGAGTGTGAAGAGGAAAATCTAAATTATTAAATGGCCTCACCTCTATATTTGACTCCAGCCTGACCCAGCCAGGTTCTGTCTTTCCAGATAAGTGGTTCTGGTAAGCCTTCTCCAGGAGATTGATGTTCTTCTGGTTAAAGGACTTCCAGCGATTCTTTGGCTTCATCTCCCATACCACACCAGAACTAAAAGAAGAAAGCACATCATACAACATAGTAACGGCATGGGCATATATCTGCATGTCACAAATGAGGCTTGCAGCCATTACCCATGACAGAGAATCATTGATAGTGTTGTCTGAGCCCCTGCAGGACAAGCTACCTGGTGATGCCCAGATAGGCAATCTCCTGGTGACTCTCATTGTTGACCAGGGACAGCCCTAGGTTCTGCAAGGAAATGTTGACCTCCTGCTGGAACTGTTCCAGCTCTTCCGCCTGTCGTGCCTTAGAGACCAATGCCACATCCTCGGTGAACAGCAGCACACGTTGCCGGCCATCCAGGAAGGTTACCCAATGGATCTGAGTGAGGTCGCTGCAGGCAAACTGACCACATTCATCCTACAAAGGAGCAGTGGGAAGCTACGCATTATACTTCAGGATAGATCATTTCTCTTTTGTCATAAGCTACCCAAAGAATCACTTATTGGAGTAGATACACTGTGTCCCACCTTGATCAGGTCCAGTTCTCCACGGTGCTCCGCATGGCTCCAACAGAGCTTCCGCACTGTGGCAGGGTCATCCCAGGCAAACCGTTGTGCTTCCCCAGGCTTCAGCTCACGAACCACAGAGGAGCCACTGTGGAAACAACCACTGGCATAAACAGGCTGATTTCACATGTTTTACTGGCACAGGATATCATCATTTCCAGAAACGCAGTCTTTCTAGAGAAAGTCAGATGGTAAATCGCTTTATTTACATTTTGACAGAATTTCAAAAAGCATTCAGATTTGGCATTCAAAAGCATAAATGCAACACGTGGAAAACTCCTAATGTTTTACTTTAGTCATGTTTCATTTTCAGCCAGTATTTCAAAAAGCAATGTCATTACAGTGCAAGAATTGTAAAATAAAAAATATTTGACTAATGAGAGCGCTCATTTGAAGGTCAGCAGTACTTGCTCACCTTTGCTTGTAGCTGATTGTAATCCATAGGGTATGGTTTACAATAAGAGCTGGGGCAGCTCCATCATAATAGTCAGTAAAATTGATGACAGTGGAATGGTCTGAGATGTTAACGTCGACTATGATACCCCCATACTGTAGAAACACAAGAAACAGGTAGTTTTATTTGTAGTAGATTGTTATACATCACCTTATCACCTTAAACTGGGTTTTGTTTTTAAAAGCACATGCTTCAGGGTAACATTTTTCCCCTCCAACAAAGTACTGTGTGATCATTAGACAAATCCAATAAAAGGCAGTCATATGGGACCGATTCCCGATTTATGTTGACAGATGAATATAAGATCATAAACCAAAATGTACAGTTGCGCAGAAACTGACTAAATTTATAGTACTTACCGTGTCCATACAGAGCAGAGTACCATTGTCCTGCTTGTTGAAAAAGAAGGATTTTGATGATGATTCAGACCCCACCACTCGAACACACAGCTTTCCTGTGGTAGACTCAGGCCACAGTGGAAGACACTAAAAAGAAGAAAAACAACAATATAATCTCTACAGACTCTCACGAAGACACTGTGTGTATCATATATTCTTGCACTTTACCTCTCTTGATCCAATGTAGTGCCACTTTTCATTCACAGTGACCTCATTCTGGACTTCACCAACCTCCAGCTCATAGGAAGATTTGTTGACCAGAGTGTAAAAGGGACTCATTGTCACTATTCGAGTCAGGTTGAAGCTGCTCATCTGGATACTGACACCCACCTATTTTAACAAGATTACAGTGAGTGTTGACATTACGATAGAGTTAAAAACCCAAGGATAAAAAACTATGGTGCACACAGTCTATCTTTCTGATTCAAAACCTCTTACCAGGTAATCCATATTGTTAGCAGGGCATTTGACACACCCATAACTTCCCACTGTATCTAAGGAGAAGCCATCAGACCAGGTACTAGTGGAGACACAGAGCTGGATCTGCAACAAGAGACATCATTAGCTGCAGAGCACCAGAAACAACAGGAAAGGCAACGAAGCAATCTGAAAAATGCCATCACTAGAGACCATGCAGCACCTTGTTCTTGCTGAAAATGTTCTTCTTTCTGAAGGAGAAGAGAATAACATCACGGAAGTCTGAGGGATGCTTAACATGGATATCCTCGGCCCGGTACTGGAGGACTCGTGAAGTCTTGTTGATGATCCAATAGGGGCTGAAGACAGACAGCACCAGCCGGCCACCCACATCTGACACGTGCATGCTCAGGTCCACGCTGAGCCTCTCAGTTGAGTCGGACATGAAGCAGACAGAGAAAAACTCGGGCATTCCTTGGTGGATCTTCACATGACTGTTCCAGCTGCGGCCCTGGTAGTTCACCAGAACCAGTTCCATTATCTCTCCACTGATACGGGCATTCAAAACATCAGCTGAATTGCCCTCCTGCAGTTCATGTGTCTCTGCTGACCCCTAGAGGAAAACAAGGCCCCCATTAGCTGGGCTGTATTAGGAGGTGCGAGCAGTACAAAAGCGTGTTAAGAGGCTAAAACGATGGCAAAGCATATAGCAAGTGAGGGTATAAACAGCAGCCGCTTAACAGATTTTACTCGGAATGTAAAAACACAAAATGCATGGACCCCACAGGGACTCTGTTACCTCAAGCAGATAACGGATGGAATAGGGCAGCAAGTTACGAAGGGTGACGGGAGGGTGGAGGTGGATGATGTAGGCTGGGTCCCAGTCTTGCTTGCCATGGGAGGAGATGAAGCACAGGTCATCAGGCACTGCCAGTGTGTTGACCATTAATGGGAGGAAGTTGGTCTCACTGGCTGGGCACTGCAACAATGAGCGCACCTCTGATGTCACGTGGACATGCTCCTTCCAGGAGATGCAGGTGGAGGACTCTCTGTATTGGTCACTTAAATGCCCCACAGGCAGCAGGAAGAGCTGGCCCCTGCACCAAAGACAGCTGAGATAGAAAAGACTGGACCCCAAAGTGGCACAGCCTCAACTGTCTTCACCACTAGTAGACAGACGTTCAATATTCAGCAGAGACTTAGTAAGACAAAACTATCCTGCAAATGTTTTCAATCACTACAAATTCATGAGGCAGTGGATAAAAACAAACATGTTCCTTTCCTTAAATGAATTATTTATATAGTTGGATATGTAAAAGACTACAGAATAAATGATAATTTCACAGTGAGTTCCCTTCAGATGGTACAGCTATCAATCAAAGATTAACTCAAGGCATTTAGCTTGTCTTTGCTTATATCAAGATCTACTGCACCTGTATGAGTCCAATGGTACATGAAACTCCTTCTCAGGCTCTGCTACACCAATAGACACCAGGCTTTGGGATGATGTGCAATATTTCAAAATGACAAAAGGCACAGAGAAATGGTTCTTAATCTAGAAAAGAAAATAAAGTAAATTTGTAAGCAAAGAAAAAAAAACAGGATTTTGTGTCATGAATACTGTACACAAGCTTAAGGCTCTTACTTGCAATGGTGAGCGTGCTGTTATCACTTTGTTGCCCTCAGTGGCGTCTATCTGTAACAGCACAGACACTGCTTCATGTAGGACAGGACTGTGCACGTTGTACAGTCTCCGCCCAGGCTTGTCCACGGGGATATTTGTTATTTCACTGTAGCCGGTGGGAGCTGTGCAATTTAAAGAGAGAGGGGGAAAAAATCTCACTTTTTTCAAAGCCTGAACAATCTTGCAATTAACGTTTCATTTTGCAGTGCAAACAGAATACTTAATACAGAAAAAAAATATTTATTTTGTTGGTAAAAGTCAGTGTTTACCATCACTTTTCACTTTTGCTTGTTTTGGCACAGATCTAAGGACTGATACACTCACATTGTTCTTTTTCCTTAAGTATAACTGGAGTGTAGAAATAGTGTTCAGGTTTAAACCATTTTCAGCAAGAGGAAAATCTGCAGAGTGGAAATGTTTAGAGTTTCTAACCCAAACTGAGGCTGAAGAGGCAGCTTTCCTGGCGTTGCAGAGCGGACAGCTTGCCACGGGACGAGGGCTCGAAGATGGAGTGCTCCAGATCTACACTCTGCCCCACAGCCACCTCATGCAGGCGGCCCCCTGATGGGGAGCCCACCAGTCTCAGGTTGGCACCAGGCTGGACGACAAGTGGGATGCCCAGGGCATTGTGGATGCTGAAGGGGGCCTTCTCCTTCAAAGAGTGGTCAAATGTAGATGCCGTTCCCTCAGAAAATGCCTGAAGGATTTTGAGGAAGCTGAGTTATACACGTATTAATCATCGCAAACACAAACTGTTCATGCTTGTAATTTATAATGTGCTGTTTATCTAACTATACATTATTATACAGTCAGAACAGATTCTGTGTCCTGGCTGTATCTTGCACCAGCTGGCACAAAAATAATATTATTTCAGACAGATACTATAGAGTTTAAGGGCATTTTCTGTAAAACGGTGATAAGCGCTTATCAGTTATAACATCAGTAAAGGAAGAAAGGTTAGGACATCTTACTTTGGCAATGTAATGTACTGGCAGTACTACATGTTCTATGTTGCTTTGTTTAGCTTTGTTTAGTTCAAAAACTTTGTTTAGTTCATATTATTAATTTTTCTTATTAATATACCTTTGCTAGGTTGGTGAACACACTGAGACAGCACTTTGATACAGTGATGTTCATGGTATCCTTTGAGCAGATGCTAATAGCAGTCTGGGGGTCTGGCAGCATAATGAAATCATCTCCAGGAACTGGACTTTTGTCTTGGACTGGATTGTTCTTCATCTACAGGAGCAAAGAAGAATATTTCCAGCAGCATTCTATATTATGTACTCTCTTCCTTACATAAATGCTATTTATAACTTACAGATTATGCTGGAATAAATTTAGAAAATCATTTCATTCTTATTCATAATTCCAATATTATTTATCAGTTTGGTTCACAGTGCAGATGCCTGAAAAATGTACCTCAAATTTTAGGTTCCATCTACGGGTTCCATTTTCTACTCTCTCAATGAGAGGTTCCCACACAGCATGAGTTTCATTGAAGTAATTCACCTGAAATGAAAGCAAAAGACCACAACATGTTCCATTAACAAATTTTAGAAAATAATGACCAATTTTTCAAAACGTGTTTAATTTTCATATAAAAAGATGAACGACAAGCAGGCTGAATTGTGGCTATTAATGTTGTAAAGCAAAAGTTCAATACATAATGGTTACACAAATATGGCAGTCAATCGCTAGAATGTAAATTATTTTTAAATTTTTCTATTTGGATCATTAAGGTAATAGAAATTCGACCCGCTATCACAGACATTTTGAGTAGATGATTTACAACTTGAACACTTGACCATGTTGTCATTTCCACTCACCTCAAGGGTCACATCTGCGCTGACATTCAAGAGGGAAGACCAGTTCCTAGCTGTTCCATTAAGGGACGACTCTGCCAGCAATAAGGGCACAGTGTGATGGCCCATGCCAGACTCCAAGGTAACCTGCACCACCTTTACGTCAACAGCAAAGGTTTCTCCAGCATTCCTGTCATCCTGTTCGCTGAAATTCTCTGTGATTTCGCTTGCTGTATCCACGCCCAAAAACCAGAAGTTGCATTCGTATATATTCATAACAGACCAGAGGCTGCTTACATCACTTTTCTCTTCCACACTCTGGCATTCTTTGGGTTTGTGCTTCATGGCTGCCATGATGGTCATGACAGTGTTGAGGATGACTGGGGAGATCTGAAGAATAATTTGAAACAGATTTCTTTTTCACATTCTCTAAACCAGAAGTGTTCCACTTGCAGCTCCAGGGAAGTATCTAGTTTGCCATTTCATATAATGAGGTGCCCAAAAACAAATTATTAATGTATAGTATACCCATGAAGTGGGCCAAGTACACAGTACTGGCACGTGCACTTGCTCTAGGGGGACTTTTTCTGGCATAACACTACTTTTCAAAATCTTCTGGTGCTCTTTTCTGCCTCTGGACAACCAGATTCTCTGGCTGTGCTACCCTCCCTGTAGCATATGATGGTTATTCATTATAGCCCTTATTACATTTCATTATCTGGAGTGCACTAAGTTACACTGCAAGTTGGCTTGTGAGCTGTTTTCCAAAATTTTGTTCAAAATTTCATTAAAAATATGTATTCTACTTTAATATATATATATATGTATCACACCAAGATCAACAATGTTGGAGACGTGGCATTTGGAGGAAAACAACATACTCGGGTTCTCCTGTGAAAATGCCATAAAACATATGATGATGATGATGATTGTGAACATCAGCAATATCTCCTAGTATCTTTCTTTCACTGGAGAAATTAAAATGTAACACTTAATATTACTCAATAATTTGCTGATACTGATTGGTATGCACGCCAACATGCCAGTAAGGAGAGTACGCACACCTTTTCCCATTCCATGGTAACCTATAATAACCTATAATTACTATAAATGCTATAAGATCTATTGAATCATATGATAAAACATTTATAATCAGACACACAGCTCATGTAAATAAAACATAAAAGTAATTATTTACTTGAGATGTTTGAGATCCTTTACGTCACTTGCTATAATTTTTTATAGTTTCAGCCCTCAGACTAATTTACAATAATGATTGTGGCCCCTTAGCCAAAAAGGTTGGTCACCCCTGCTCATTTCTACCAGTCAACAGACAGAGGTAAGAGACAAAAATTCTTACTTTAACAATGACTTCCTCAACAGTCAAAGAGCCAGTCAGTAGTTGATTCCGAGACATTTTAGTTTCCAGCACCACAGAACACGGGCGCAACACCTGTGAGAACAGAGAACATTGTGTAAGTTCCTAACACCGGTAGGCTACGAAAAGTTCAAAGTTAGAATTCTGTTCTAATGACTACATTATGTGCACCGGCTTTGTACCGTGGTGACAGCCTTGTCCTTTTTGCTCCAAAGGAAGGGGCAGGCCAGAACTTTTAGCTCCCTGAGATTGGCTCTTATATTCTGAGTGTCGTCCTCAGACACTAAGCAGAAGTCACACTGAAACGAGGCCACCATTGCCGGAGCATTGGCCTTCATGAGGTTAGCCACAAACACCACCTCCGGGTCTACTACAACAGCTCGGACAACAGTTTTGGGCACCGGGGCTAAAAAGGAAGCAAATGCACAAGCAATCAGTGCTTTATAAAGACCACAAATTTCCATCTTAGTATAAACTGTCAAAATTTTCTAAACGTCAATTAAGTTACATAGCAAGAGCAGATTGCAAGAGCAGATTGCTATGTACTTAGGACATAGCTCTTTAATGTTCCTTTCACCCTGCTAGCTACTTAATGCTACAGTACAGATAACAAGCAGAAATCCTCTAGAAGATTTTATAGGGGCACGTTCTCATACATCATAGAGATTTTAATTGTTGTGCCCTGTGGGATTCAGGAGAACAATATATCTCACACTGAAAACACAGCCTGAGCTCAATGAATAATTCTTCTACTTGACCAAAAATATAGCTTCAAATCGTAAACTTTCAATTCTTCCAATTGAACATACAGTACAAGTGAAGGACAGCTCACATGAACGCTCACATATTTTAGGGTCTTGGCTGTTCTTTGGCTCGGAGATCTGCTTGAGGGGAAGCTGCCCGGCCATATCAAGGTGTCTTGTTGGGGTCTGGGGCAGGGCCTGGATGAAGAAGTCTGTCACGGCCATAAGGAACTCAACGCTGGCACACAGGTACAGCTTCTGCAAGACCGCTACTAAAGTGCGCTCGCTGTTGCTCTGAGAATATGTGATGTCAATCATGGCTTCAGTGCTGTCCTCTTCCCGCTTCCCTACCATCCTGTCAAATCACAAGGAACTGTAAGGTCAACAAACATGCTATTTAAACCAAATGTAAGATGACTAGGGGTCCTTATATGCCACATCCCAATAAAAGAGCAAGCTCCTTAGAGAATATATAATAATCTTATTGATATTTTTCATCTGATTTTACATTGGTAAACAATGTACCTTGTATTTCAGTTATATTAATTTGACATTTACTTGAATACTCCTGGGCAGTAGGTAGTGGTTAGACATGGTGCCTTGTATTCAGAGGATCCATGTTCAAATCATACCTCCTATTGTAGTTAGCTTGAGTGAGGTTTGCATCCTTAAACAGCACCAGTAAAAATTACTCTTGTATATATGGGTACATCAATCAAAATAACATTATACATTATACCGTATGCGGCTTTAACAAAAGTTTAAGCTTAATAAATAAATTTTATGTACCGTACAAGTAAAACTGCATCCTAAAGAAATGTAAGAACTCTTTCGGAGAAGGTAAACTTCATTTCTGTTGCTAGTCTGTCTTGAAAGGTCCTCAGAGAGGCCTTCAATGTGACTTTTGCAAAAGGATTCTGGGTTACCTTGAAGTCACCCTCTGGATTCCTGTTCTCATGTCATCTAGGGTACAAGCAGTAAGAATGGTGGAGACCTCCAAGGCACCACTGCTGAACATTTTCCCCGATGCCTTCATTAAATGCAAGGTTAACTCCCCCAGGCAGAGACTCTCCTGGTGCTGGCTAATTGGAGCCACCTAAAGGAGAAAGCAGAGGAGGGAATGTCACCGGCTTAAAAACGGGTTACCTCAGCACAGATCACTGCAGCGTGCAGTCTCACAATGAGACAATCACACAGCTATTGTCCTAGCAATTGTTTCAGTTCATTCATGCCTTTGCAAGGGAACTTCATTTTAATTGAGTATGCTATAAACATACTGCAACTTTATTTTCACCAATAAGCTAGCACAGTTTTTTTTTTTCATCAGCTGAACTTTGGAGAACATGTGTGGTAATTAAAGAAAATGAACCCAGATAAATTAAGAAGCTTTAATGATGGCAGCAGCTAACTGGTGTCTTGCTTCACCCATGCTGCTCTGATACAAGGTGTGTGCCACAGTTCTGCTGTTGATTTTGTGGGAATACCACTCAAACACTTAAGCACTAGGGCAAATTACATGCATAAATTGTATACCTATATTTCGACCTCTGTCTAACCTGTACCAAGTTAGAGGTTGCTGGCAAATCCAAACATTCAATAGCCCTCTAATACTAGGTGTAAGGGGGACCTCTCCTTCCACAATTACATTATTAGTGCAGACACAGTTAATATATGTCACACCAATTTATACAGATAGAAGCTTACTGGAAGACAGCAAACACAATACAAAAGTAGTTCCACCTCACACTCTTGTACAAAAACCACCACCTATGCATTAAACTCAATTCCTCTATGTAACAGCATGATGTATATGGAGAGAACTGACTGTTAGCTGAGTTACGTTGTTCAAACACTGAAACAGTCAACGAAAATTCATAGATTGAAAACAGAATGCCAATGAGTCATACAGATAATCAACCAAAGGACATGTGTAGTTTAATACCTGCTTAGTATCATTACTGTACAGCACCAGCGCCAGAGACTCAATGTTGAAATTGAACTTGATGGTTATGGCAGGAACTGGTTCCACTTTAGTTGCCTCTTCTTTCACACTGACCTCACCTTAATGCAGACAGATATTTATTATTACTACTACTAGTACCACTACTATTACTGCTAAAAAACTATAAGGGAAATAAGTGACGCAGTTAATGGCATTCCTACTTTTATAAGTGCTCAATCCTGGGGGCATGACATCCTGTTTAATAGAGACCTGCTGACAAGCATTTGGATCAGACTGCAGAACAGCTGCTTCTCCAAGGTTCTCCATCAAGATCTTCAAGAGAACGGACAGGTCTTCCTGGCTCAGTGCCACCTGAGGAAACAGGCCAAAGAAATGTTTTCCTGAAAACTGAAGCAATGTAGAAAATTAAGTGAAAACTGCCAGCTGAGAGAAAAGTCTTAAATAAACCAAGTTCAGGTTTGTTCGTCCCAGAAGCAGGCTATCCTGAACAATCAATAAAATCTCAAGTCATTGGATGGCACATATATTATAACGTATTTCAACGTGTCTATATTTAATTTTTCTGTATGAATTAAAACATGTCAATTGAACTACAAATCCATTTAATAAAATAATGCATTAAAAAAAACACATAGTACACTTTCATAATAATACACAATTCTGCTTGTGAGAAATGAATACCTTCATAGGCTTCAGGTCTCCATCAACCTCTACAGCAGCCATTTCCTGAAACCAGGCAGAGGCCAGGTTCCTCTTAATTGATAACAGAAAATTGACAGGCTCAAGTAGCTCAATACTAGGCTGAGCACTGTCCTTCTCCATATAGATTCTGAAAACACACACCACAGGAGAAGGGTACATTTACTTCAGTATATTCATTAAATTGTAAGGCAAGGCTATGAGATGCAGACACCACTTGCCTGGACAGCTTAAGGTGTTTGAGCTGCACATCCATCTCATCAATGACAGCTGGGAGAGGACGATCCTCCACAGGGAGCAGGGTGAAACTATTAGCCACTGTGATGAGGCCCAGGTCCATCTCAACAGCATTGTGGGACACAGATGACTGAGGGATGACGATGACAGGGGCTTTCAGCCGGATGTCCATAGAGAGGCGAAAGCTCTTCTGGGCAAAGTCCCTCACACTGGAGGCTGCCTTCTCTGCTGCCTGAGCTGTGGCAGCACTCAGGGCTTCCTTTGCTGTCTGGAACTTGTTTGTAAAATTCTAAAATTGGGGCAAAAAAAAAAAAACCAAACAAGATCAACGCATTTCAGATATACTGTATTTACAGTAGCATTTTTGTGGACTTACATGAAAACAAAATATAACCCAAACTGGACTAAATGTTATTTCTGACAATTATTGAGCTCATAAAATATTCAAAAGATCAACATTTTTAAAAAAATAAAATAGAATAAAGCATCCCGATTGTAAAATTGTTTACAAACTTACCAAGAGAGACATGAAAAATTTGTGCAGATAGAGCACTTGAATACACCCGACATTGAGTTTGACCTTGCCGTCATACTTGGAGGTGTCTGAATATCCGTTTCCTTCTGTGGCCTTAGGAGTCAAGCTCAGGTTGAAGCTGAAGACTTCATCGCTCACAATAGAGATTGCCTGCAAGCAAACATCTCTGAGGACTTATAACAACAAAGCTCAGGTCCAATAGTTTCTCACTGTCTGAAACTATTGTGAAACTGCTAAATGAGAGACAGCAAAACTATTGTATTTATACTCCTATCTTTCATTATGCTGTGTGTCTTAGATATGAGGTGTACTGTTCACAGCACAGTCCACTAACTTACCTTTTTATGAATAGTTTTTGGATCAACATCAATAACAATAAAATCTCTTAGACGGGTGGAAAGGTGAGTTTGTGTCCCTTGCATCAGTAAAGATCCATGAATGCCTACAAAAAAAGGTAGTTCAACATACGTTGTGGTGCAGTTGCATAGAGAATATACAGAACGTCCCACACAAACTATTAAAAAGGTAAAACAAAAACCCTTACCAAATCATGCTAGTTCTTACGTTTTTTTTTTTTTTCTTACCTTGGATCTTAATGTCAGCAATGTTGCTGTTCACGTCACACACCAACACATTGAAAGCACCCAGCTGCATGGCTATTTGCAAGTCAATTACGTTCCCATCAGAGGAAGAAGCCGGAGGTCCTATGATGTGGTAAGCAAGATGAGACCAGTAAGAGGAACATCATGACCCACATGCAACAACTAACCTTTTAGGAAAAGCCAGAGTGAAATTTGAATCTTAATCTGCCTTACTGAATTTGAAAATTCCAAAAAAAACCAAAAAGCAACAGAAATGGTGAAGTACAAATGAAAAATACAAAGCAAATGTAATTCATTAAATAATCTGAGAAAAATATGTTAAACTTAGTATGAGAAAAACTGTGTGATTTCACAGTATGAGAAGCAGGTGACTAGAGAAAAGCGTTTACTTATTTTGGATTCAAGAGTCCGGCTGTCTTCTGCCTTCAGCTTGGGTTCTTTCTCTGGTGAGGGTAGTGAGCTGAAGGACAGAGCAGCTGACAGGAAATTAATGGTTGAAAGGAGCGCCTCTGTGTGCAGTATCAGGTCAAGAGATGTGAACATCACCTACAGAAATGGAAATGGGCACACAGTCCATTATTAAGGTAGCCATTTCACAGACAAATAAACACAGACGCACACACACTCAAACAGGCACACTATAATTTAATGTCTGATTAAAGGTACTTCTACTGAAATCATTGACGTCAATTGTACTCAAACAGATGGAACAAAATTAGTTTAACTAGATTTATGAAAACAAAAGGACACAGTGCATCATCTCTTTGAGGCTAACCATTTTCTAAACATTTCTGGGACAAAGTAAAAATGAATTCAACTTCATGGACCAATAAGAACTGGACTTACATCAATCTTTTGCTCAGTGCTCTTGTACACAGTGTCAAAATCGGGTCCATTTTTGTCAGCCTGTGAAAAAGTAGATGGAACAAACTGTCAAGTATGACAAGTGTTACTTCCTATGGTCAAACAGACACCAACCTGTGAACTTCACAACCACAGATGGAACTCGCTCCAGGAGATTGGATTATGTCACTGTATTCGGGACCCAAGTCACCCAGACAAAGAAGCGGTTCAGCTCCGAATTAGCGTCTGATGTCATAGCCCATACCGGATTGATTAACACAATGACATCTGTTTCAACAATACTGTTCCCAACTGTGCGCTTATTCTCATAAGACAAGTACAAATAGGCCACAGAAAAATCAAAAGGACGACAGCCATCTTTAACTGTTTACAATCTTAATTATGAGAAATAGTTATGTGACTTTATTTGCATAAACCAGATGGCTACCCTGAGCATGCCGAGGAAACTCAGTCATAAACCCTGCTGAGAAGCCAATGCAGATCATGACAAATTTATTTTGTGTCAACTCCTCAAAAAAATGTAATCATTATTTCCAAATGACCAAATTCATAACTGTAAATGGAAAAGAGCACTTAATGAATCAAATGACCTTCTATCACAGTAAACCTTACCTTAAAATACTGTACTTTGAGAAGTTCTCCACCTGACTCAAAAGAGGAGCTTACTATACTAAGTGGTTCACCACAGGAATCTGCAAGAAAAGATTTTGTGTTAAAAACCACATTTTCACAAGCCAGCTTTTTAAAGGTTTTCCACCTGTATAAACACATGAAGGCTCTACATTGTTTCTGAGTCTCTATGTTGCTACACTAGTCATCTATGGCAAAGAAGCCAAGGGAACATAAACGGCACCATGTTGCATGGAGTGGGTGACATGGATCCGATTACATGGGTGGAATCTGATGAAAATGTGAAAAGCTCCTGTGTTACTCTGCCTCATAAAGCTGGCAACCCGTAGACATAAAAATGTAAATAAAAGAATATATGTGGAAAGAAGTGTGTATCTGTTTTCATCCCTCCTGAGTGGTTGTGAGTTCATAACAGATATATACTCTGCCAGGATTAATAATTAGACAAAAAAGAAAAAAAGGAAAAAAGCTAGAACCATAAAAACTATGACAGAAATAAAAATTGGAGAATTTAAAAAAACTGTTTATTAAACACACAGACCTGAAAACTCAAGGCATTTCAGAGTAATCTTCTTGATGTAAGTTGCAGCACACATATCATACTGCCGCATTCTCATGTCAATTCCAATATGATCCACGTACAGAATCAAAAAAGGACATTCCTTCTGGTACCTGGTCTTCTTCAACTTGAGCACAGCCTAAATGCCAAAAAACAAGCCAACAATTCTGATGACACAGATGGACAAAAAACCTAAATACAAACATCATAATACCCTAATGATGCAGGCATGCAAAGGCAAAGTGGCTCCGCAAACCTCTTTGACTTTGAAATTGATGAGCACATTAATGGCATTTTCACTGATTTCACCATGGGCCTTCACTAGCTGGCTGCCAGCATTTGTTGCTGGCACTGCAACAGTTCTTTGCTGCTGACTGTACTCCATCTTTCCTTTCACTGTAGGACAAAATTCACACAAATTTCAGTCAAAAAAACCTGAGGCACAATCAACAATTTTGATTTTTTTTTATAGTGATGCACTTCATAATTTACATGTAGGTGATACTCACTTTTGTCATGTATTTTGCTTTCAGTAGTTTGCTCTGCATTTCCTTCCCCTAGATTCTCAACCATGATCTTCATTAGGACACCAAAGTCCTCTTGACCCAGCTCCATCTATGTTCATGTAAAAGAAAGCAAAAAGGTCTACCATATTATAAACTGGTTGATACATAAATTCAAGCAATTCAAGCAGATGTTGACACATATTAACATGCAATCTGAACCTGTTACTAGTGAATATCACAAAGTGAGTAAATGCAGTTAGAAATGTTATGCTAACATTTAAAGTCCCTTCTCACTTGTATTATGGAACTTACATTCATAGACTTCAGGACTCCCTGAACTTCCACTCCTGGGATCTTGGTATACCAAGATGCAGCCAGATTTCGACTGACCATTAACTCCAGGTTCACAGGCTGCAGAATCTCACTATCAGCCTGTGGGGTGCTCCCTTTTAAAATAGTCCTGGGAAGATGAAAAGGTTGGTTTAACATCAAAAACCTTTATCAGAATCAGAGCCAGGGGTGCTCTAATTTATTCAAGATTACATCAAATGGTCTTGGGGGTTTTTATATAGAACAAAAACACGACAGTTGTGTATATGGGAAAGAAAGTTGTCATCCTTTATATCAGTCTACTCCACCTGGAGAGCTTAAGCTGAGTGAGTTTCACATCCATTTTTTCAATAACAGCTGGAAGAGGGAACCCCTCAGCTGACATCAAAGAAAAACTGTTGGTCACTGTGATGAGACCCAGGTCCACCTCAATGGCATTGTGGGACACAGATGACTGAGGGATGATGATGACGGGGGCCTTCAGTCGGATGTCCATGGAGAGGCGGAAGCTCTTCTGGGCAAAGTCCCTCATACTGGAAGCTGCCTTCTCTGCTGCCTGAGCTGTGGCAGCAGTCAGGGCCTCCTTTGCTGTCTGGAAGTTATCCACAAATTTCTGGGGAGAAAGACTTAAAAGTCAAATCCAGATGAATTACTCAATGAATTTGTGCAGTGCAGTAGTCACAGTGGAAGAGAAGGTCAATAAAAAGATCTAGTGTGTGGCGTTTCATGTCTTATACTGAGATGCACAAAGCCATGCAAGACTCTGAGCAGGCCAGCGGTTCTTCTCTCCAATCAAATTTGCTGACAAACTGATGCAAATTTGAAAACAGGTCTTTGTGTATCACCAAATTCATCCACATATAGAAAAGCATTGAAGATATAGCTGTACAGATGACCATAAGTAAATGCAGATAATTGTAAAACACCAACAAAGATATTCAGCTCAGCAAAAGGTGCTCACTCTTTTCAGAATTCTAGTACCTTTTCTATGTGGTGCATGAAAAGCATTCCTCTCATGCTAAAATGAAACATTCCAGAGTTTGGAGTGATATCTTTGGGGCCACCCAGACTACAAAAAGTAATATACTTTATGAACATGCAATATCGGTCTTTGAAACACTGATTTTATATTAAGTGCATCCATGACAGATACTAATTTTACATGCCAGACTGTAAACAGCTACATCGGAATCAGCATGTTTACTATGGTGCACAATAGAAAATGAATCATTCAGTTTAAAAATACATATATATTTAGGTTCGATTAGCTCATATTTATACTTCTCGTCATAACAGATACAACTAATAATTAATTAGGTTAAACAGTTATAATCATAACACTACAGTAACAATTAATTAAACCATGTCAGTAAAATCTGAAAAGGAGCACGTAGTCACTGTTTAATGTGGGGTATTAGCTGGATAAATATGTAAGCCTCCCACACATCAGTCAAGCATTAATAGTCCAACAAACAGAAAATAAAGTCATTGTAAGAGACACAAAAGAAATATGGTTTTGGATTAGTACTTCCACTGTTGTGATCACCAACAATTTTCTTTTGGCACATAGCACAGAATTTGCCTCTTACAGTCAGCCTATATTTATAAGGTTTGTCAGTAGAGCGCTAACAAAAATTTAAAATAACTGTGCAATTTTCTCAGGTTAACCGTGTGGGAGTGTTTCATGTGAAGCTGTATGGACAGGGTTAAGTGTTGTTTTCGGGTTGCATGCCAAAGCCTGTACCTCATCAGGCGATGCATACTGATAGCTAAGAGATTCCTGAAAAGAATAAGAAAGGTTTAGGAAGAAACACAGAGGATGGAAAAGCTGTAGGCAGCTGGAAAGGGAAATATGAAAGGCATTACATTTTGAGTTTCTGGAACACTAAAGAACACGATTAGAATTGTTCCAACAAAGTGTGAAGGCTTATCACTCTTCTCAGGCACTTCACCACACCAAAGGTTCGCTGTTTCAAATCAAATCACCTCTTTCCACTGTTTAGAAAACGGCTGCTATGGTGACGTCTGAGAACGCCTTAATTGCAGACTAAGAGGAAGCAGTATTTTACATTTAAATGTATCCATTCAGCTGATGCTTTTCTTCAAAATGACTTTCAACAATATTTAATGATTTATAAGCGGGAACATTTTTATTAAAGCAATTAAAGTAAGTGCTTTGCTCAAGGGCACTACAGCAGGATTTATGATTTATAAAGTGGGCCCCTGAGATCCAAAGGTGACATCTTAAACCATTACGCCACCTCATGTACAGTTGGATAATAACACTAACGTACCTCAGATCAAAACTGAACATTCAGAAAAATTTTTGTTTCTTTCATTTTTGGAGGTGTTGCCTTCTAAATGTCATACTTTTGCTTTTTCATTTTACAACATGAGGGTTTTAAAGCTTGTTTGATGTTGTACAGAGATGAGTGGAGTCTCACCAGGAGGGATACAAGGAACTTGTGCAGATAGACAATCTGGATGCAGCCCATTCGCAGTGTCACCTTCCCGTCCACTTTAGAGGTGTCAGTGTAATTCTCATCCTCAGTGGCACCGGGGTAGAGCAGCATTTTGAAGCTAAACACCTCCTCCCCGACTATGGACACAGCCTATTTGGAACACACAGTAAGAGAAGCAGTCAGGAGATGACAACAGAACATAATAGATAGATCTTTTTTATATAATTGTTTTTATTCATAACAGAACACCACTTGATCATAGAAAAATAGAATTGAGATACTGCAAACACATCCACTTTCATAAAACAAAGGCAAAAGGTTACAATATCATAACACAGTACAGCAGTACAATACGCACAATATAATGCAGCACTTCACGACACCTTTTTCATATAACTGTCTGCTGCAAAAAATAAATAAGACTGACTGATTGATTACTTCATAAGGTGTCATTTTCACAAAGGGGCCTAAAAGGATATCCATTAAACTGTTCAGCATGTGACTGTTGTTGCAGGGGCAATGTGTCTTTGCCTAAACAAACATGAGAAAGTATAATAACATAATGCATATAATAATATAATACATAACAGGTGTGGCCTTCTGGTTGAACCATTCAGGTACATGTCCTCTGCATCAAATTGGTGACGTCTCACCAAAAAGACTTTGGTGATTTTGGAATGTGTAGGAATAAAGGGCAGATATTTACCAATAGTAACCACTTTTAGTGTTCTAAAATGTTAAAATAGCAAAATGTGGAAAAGATACTGTTAAAGAGACAAAAATAAATTATACAAGCAACAAAGGTACACGGTATCTTACTTTTTTATGAATGGTCTTTGGGTCAACATCGGTCACCACAATGTCCCGCAGCCGTGTAAAAACTTCAGTCTCTTTTGCATGAACTGACACTGACGCATCAATGCCTGGATTAAGAAAAACTTGTGTCTCAGAACCAAGGTTAAGGCTCTGTTAGCCGGGTCGTAACAGTTCACATTTCCAAAAGTACTTCTCTTTTTACCTCACCAACATAAACCAAACACGAACATGCATTGTTTTCCTGTACACCTACCTTGAACTATGATATCAGCGATGCTGTGTCGGTCATCGCACACCAGCACTCGAAAAGAGCCCAAGACTGCAAACAGCTTGAAGCTAAAAACATGATGCTCTTTGGAAGTCTTGAACACTGTAATAAAGAAAAGTGAAAAATCTCACAAGCATTTTACAAACACACATTTCACACACGTATTAGATATGTACAAACTGATATTTATGGACCATTGGTCAGAAATACGGCTGTAGTATTCATATTTGCTGTTTGATATGTCCTGAGAAACTTCAGGATGTAACATGTGTGCACTGTGTATTAGCAGAAAGAAAGTGGTCTGTACCCGTCTTGCCAGACACATCCTTATCTGCCTGTTTGGTGGTCTCCCTGGGGGTAGTCAGTTCTTTGGGCACAACAGTGTTGAGATAGTTGATGGTGGAGAGCAATGCTCTGGTGTGCATCAAAACATGCAGAGAGGAGAATTCCACCTACATGCAAACACAAGGAGTTCCAGGAATGCAATTTATGGAACGACATGTTACGTTGAGTTACTACTTGCAACTGTACATCAAATGATGACATACTCTTGCTGTATACTCCCCCAACGCCCAGACAGTAAAACACCTCCAGTGATGTCCTCATTTCCATACATAAGAGCTCATTTGCATAGCAAATTAGAAGTGCAGCAGTCCTAGTGAAAACCTCAAAAAATAATTCAACATAATCAATTTCTACTTTCACTTTTAATTATAAAAAGTAAATGTATTACTTATTAACCTATTATAAAAATGCATTAACCTAGATCACAGCAGACTAGTAAAAAGATTTTCAATTAAAAACCTGACTGAAATGGCATGTCCAACCTTTGTACTACATAATTAAATATGTGGTACATGGTGTTGCTGTCATCATGCCGCTCAGTCTATATCTTTTGTGATCAGTGGCTAAAACTGAGGTTAAATGCGCTACAACCCAGTGGGCATGTCCCCTGGGAAATAAAAATAAAATCAAACAAAAACTGCAGGCCCTTAATAGGCTAATGTTGTATTTTAGTGTTTCCCTTAGACTACATGAACCCTTATTTATTCTGTTGCAGTCAATAAAACAAAATACCTTAAAAGCCAGAGAGTAAATAAATTGCCAATTGTTCCGTTTAGGAGACAAAATAGAGACAAGCTGAGGGCTGAGGAAAGTGAAACGCCGCACGACACCAAATCGTCATATTCATACACTCTCAGCTGTCCTTTTTGTATATAATTTGACTTCTGAGTGCTGAACTGCATGATTTACTGTAAGATTTTTTCTTTAAAAAGTGAGCATATATTTAGAGAGTGCAGACCAAATAAAAGGATCCTGTACATCTGTAAACAATGCGGGAACCTGCTTATACTACCTGAGCATATGATATTATTCTATGTACTGTTACTACCATTAGTTTAAACAACTAGCATAAACCACAGCACATAAGAACCAATACTGACAGAACAGTGAAACAATGCAAAATTTTATTTATATTAGATGTACTGTATTCTTCAGAATTGAGAACATAAGTTTTTTTACATTTTATTTATAAATTAATACATAATGTTCCATATACATACATAATGCATGGACCAAAATCAATCATTACTACCAAGACAAGCATCAATAGTCTACAATAATTATTCTAAATGTGTCCTGTCTATCTTCTCTGAACATTCACAAAAAAAACACTCTGCCAAGCTACATTAAAATCCCATTATGAGCAACTTAAAAAAAGTCTTGAAGGAAACCTGTTAATTGTAGATGAGGCAGTATAAAGAGCACTTTACTTACCTTTAGTGTTTGTTCAGTGTTATCAAACATGGTTTGAAAATTGGGTCCACTGGTGTCCGCCTGTAAAGAAATTACTTGCTGAAATTCAAACATTTCACTTGCAAAGCATTGGTGATAAGGGGTTAAGGGTATCTGTTATACAAAAATTATGGCATTTTAATAGTCAAATTGATAGAACTGCCAGCAACAAGGAGGCTTACTTTGATGTATTCCACCTTCAAGAGGTCTGATCCATCTTTATCTGAGGAGCTGATTAAATGCAGGGGCTGATTCTGATGACCTGAAATAAAAAATTGAACATTAAGAGCAGTGCACCTCTCTCAGATGAGCAACTCAGTGTTCAGGACTTTTGTTAAGTGTTCTCAAGACCTGTCAAATTACTTTCCAGCAGAGGAAACCACTCCTGATTCATGCTGGAACCACAAGTCTACTGACCTAGGCTTTCGCAGTAGTCCAGGCTGATTTTACGCAGGTAGGAGGTGACTCTAAGGTCGTAGGTTCTCATTTTGCCTTGGGCTCCAAGCTGAGAAACATTCAGGGTAAGCACAGTATTCTCCTGGTCCGCCTGCCTCGTCAGTTCAATCAGAACCTAATTGAAGATGGTACAAAATAATGATGTAGTGATGACAAGACCTTTCAGAGACCTCTTCTTCAAAACATCCTTAAACATACATTAGCAATTATGAGACAATGGCCTAACTGGCTATAAATTATATCTGATTACTGCTGAAAGTAAAAAAAATTCTTATACTGAAGCATAATGTCGATGACAAAACTTTTGAACAGAAGAAGAAACACACTGCTTTGACTTCAAATTTGAACTGCAGGTCAGTAAGTTCCTCTGAGGCCCGCTGGGAATCTTCACTCAGTGAGCTCTCACCAACATCTTCCTCTGAATCTGGAGCAAAGCACCACAGGCATTTCAGAAAACAATTACCTTCTAATAGATCACACACCTCATACTTCAAATCATGGCTTATTTGTTTCTGTAACACCATCCAAGTATAATACCCCATTATCTATATTTAGAAATTGTAAAAAGAGGATAGGCGTGATATCACAAACTTGAGCACATTATCACAGAGTAGCCTTTAATGGAAAATTATAATTTATCTCCTCACAATACGTTCTGCACAATTTTCTAAAAGTGTATGTTCCTGCAGGGGTAGCTATTGCTCTATACTAAGATATTTTCTACACAAGATATTCTTAGTCTTGGTCCATGTGGGCTAGTGCATATGCACGTAGATTCGTCACCGAACCCTCACACCTTATTCATGCTCCTGCAACTTTTGTGTAGTTTCACAGGAGCTTTCCGCCCTGCTATCAGCCTTGACGCTTAAAGTGAAGCTTACATTTATGTGATAAGGGTGATTGTTTATTTTACAACTAATGCAGAAAGAAAAACCACACACACACACCGTCACATTACAACTAAGATCACAAAATCTCAGCCTACACCAGCTTATGTTCACTTCAAAGTCACCTTGTTGCATACCAACCTGTTTCCATTACATCCGGAAGTTTGGAGGGGCCTAAGCTCAGCACCCTGGCTCTGGAATCAACTAATGGAATAGCTAGTGTCTGGAATAAAAAGACAGGTGTTGCAATTTCAGTTCAAAGTCACTTTATCATTACAGCACTCTTCAAATTGTGGTTTTAATGCTTCTGCTTTGTATACATTGACACAGTTAAACAAACACCAAAGCTGTCTGCTGGTAAAAGCTGTATGCAATGGTCTACGAAAGGAACAGGAACTGTAATTCTTAATTGCCCATGCCGTTCATTGCTTCTTTGGCTATTAAAAGGTGTTCCTGAAATTGTCAACTGACAAATTAACAAAACAATACAACTATACTGTACATCAACACAAGTCAACAGTGCAGGACTGAAAAATGACTTGCTGATCCTCTTCAGGAAGAACAACGGTTTTACAGGGCCTTCAACACTGCTGAGAAAGATCAAGTACAGTGTACTATTAAACTCACCTTCTTTGTAGGGGTGGTAGGTGTGGAAGCCATTTGAGGGAGAGGAATGCTATTCACCAGGTCCAACACACCATGAAGTTTCTGATCAGAAACCTTCACATGAAGCAAGGGAAGTTCTCCCGACAATTTGAACCTAACAAAATATTAAGATGTGAAGTAATCAGTGCTGTATCCAAAAAGTCACACAACTACATGGTGTTTAAAATACTGTTTAGATTTTCATTTTGTACAAAAATTGCTGTAGCCATTTTGTTTTGTCAGACCTGGGCATTCGAGCATCTTTATCCACCATGCACTTAGCCAGCTGGAGCTTGAAATCCAGGGGATGGAGGATATGCTGTTTGGAGGAACCCTGTAGCCGAGCACTTTTCCACACCTCTCCTGAATATTGCAGATAAGAGAGATAGCTACTTATACGGGTACATAGTGCAAATGCACAAACAAAATTTTGAGTAGTTTTTAGAACATGTTTTCTGGTGGTTCTGAAAAACCTTACAAAGGACTGAACATACAAATATATCTTTCAAGGTGATCAATATACTGTATAATCCCTATAGCTATATATTGTTTTTTATGCATGGCTTTGTTTTTCAAGCCACAGCATTAAAATCTGACACACAGATACTTTGCAATCTAAGTGAGGTTTTTGCATAGTCTACCACACACACACACACACACACACACACACACACACACACACACACACAACAGGAAGGACACAATTTGAACATAAGGGCAATAAAGTTTGATTATATACATTTAGTTTTTCCTTTACAACTACAACCAGCACATCACTCTTTGTGTTGTCTGCCTGTTGAACAACCCACGTACATTTGTAATAAATTTAGCAACTTTAAGGGTAATACAGGTAATATAATTTGGTGACATATAATGTGTTATTACTTTTTACCTTTGCACTTTCTGACCCAGGCAGTGCCAGGTAACTCAAGTAGTAAAATATAAATAAAAAAGGAGAAGAAAACTGGCTGAACAACAAACACAGTTGAAACTAAGTTACTAATGTTTCCACATTCCCTATTGTGCGGCATAACTGAGTATTAGAATTTGTTGTTTACCTGTTTTGCTGTACAGCACTTGTACATTTGTGAGCTCAAGGGAATATCTCTCATAGGCTCTATCCATAATCTCCTCGAGGGAAGAGAAACTGCTGGAAACCTGCTGATGGACTCCCTGGTCCACGCTATTCAGCTGCAAAAAGAACAATCTTAGCACACACTTCCAACCAGAGCTTATAGTCACGTACACTAGCTCTTGAGTAGACAACCTCACCTGCAAACTACCAAAATCTAATATCATCACATCTGACTTCCCATCATAGAAGCCAGACTTTGGAAGAAGTAAGTATGATGGTTTCAAATCAATCCTCAGGTCAAGAATCTTGCGTGTCTCAATTATATGTGAAAGCCCTGGTGAGACAAAAAACACACATTAATTAAAGTGGGCAAATGCTTAAATAAGTGTAACGCTAAAGTCTAACCAATGTGCATTCAAGGACATTATAATGTTATAACTGTGCAACACCTGTAGCTGTTTTCTCTTTGATCTCCTCCAGCTTCATCAAGGTCGCAGATGTAATGACTTCAAGGTCCACCCCTTTACCAGTCTTGAAAAACTCTACCATGCTGTTCACTGTCATCTAATTCAGCAAAGCAGCAAAATGAGAACATGTTAACAAGGACTGGCCCTTTGGTGGTGCAAAATCTAAATTATTATTACTTGCTACATGTTTCTTAAGTATTACATTGCTATTAACATCTTAGCCAGACCAATTGCATTAAGCTCCTAGATGAAGGTGAGAGCAGTATATACTGATTCCTCCTCTGAGTTATGTCTGTGGTGGTGGTCTTATCACACAGGGGACAGTAATGCTTTTATATACCGCATCAAAAATTATCTCCACTGGCTGGGACTGGACCCTGAGCAGCTGGTCAGCACTGCTGTCCTGTGGGTTCAGCTCAAACAGGATGCTGAGCAGTGAGGAGCTGGAGTCCCCCACTGAAGTGATGAGAGAGGGCACAGAACCCTGCTGCTGCAACCCTGTGACGTACCAGTGCCCCAGCTTGGCCTCCACCCTAGAACACAGTCAGACATCTCACAGTGAGCCATACAACACCTGACACTTGCAAAGCTATGCTTAAAACAGATCAAGTAGTACGCAAGCAGAAACTGCCACGTACTGCCTACAGACGTCACAATTAAGCCTTCTGCCAACAAAGGAAAAATACAAGAATTTTGCCAGAATATGATTACCACATACAAGTTTAGATAACTTCACATTAAATGATTTTCTTATACATATTTTTAAAGAGTCAGCATGTGTATTAAACTGCATCCTTCACTGTAAAAAAATGAGATGTAGGATTTGGGTGAGGGACAATGCTTATAGGGTAAAGCTGCCTTGCTAGAAGTATTAAAATAGATTATCAGGAAGATCAGAGAAAGCAACAGGACAGGATTCAAGAGCTATGTATGAGTCTCAATGTCATTAACTGTGAATTAAGTGTCCCAGTTGCTCTGTGCCCATAGGGAGGCAGGTGACCTTTGAATGAGTCACAGCCTCAACAGTTTCCACTTTCCACCATGGCAACTGTGTTGTAATACCTCCACCAGCTGAAGAGAGGTGCTGTCGACTGATTTATTATCTAAGAAGCGCAAAGAAATCATAGAGAGAAAAAAGTGCTGTAACTCCATAGAGCGGTGTACATCAAATTCTTTTTAACACAAATAGAAATGAGAATGACAAATACAGTCTACATATTGCTTAACTGCCCTCAATCAAAACTGGGTAGAAATAGTGATCAGTTTACATTATTGAAAATAAATACCTTATTATTTTGGGGAAAATTAAATATTGTGTAGATTCTGTTTTCAATTTAGAAAAGCGTAAAAGAAAATTAATATTAATTTCAAAATAGAGAATGTTATGAGATCTTTTCCAACGGAATAGGTCTTTTTCTATCATAATCACCACCAGCAGGATGATGAATAAAATGGAATCAGTGCAGTATCAATAAAGTAGCACCAGTATTTAGATATTAGTGTCATGAACCGCATTGATTAATGCATCCTAATGGACTCCTAAAAAGCTATTGCTGGTGCCGAGAACCAAACTTGCAGCTTACTTAATTGCTTGTGCTCCTGGTCTCTGTGAAATGCTTGTGCTCAGGTCAACCATCTTCACTTTAAGAATTTCCGGCACATTTGGTTCCTCTCTCAACGTGATGGATGTCTGCATCAGCTTGAAGGTCACAATGACGGCCACATACTAAATAAAGAATAAAGCAAGCATGAGAAAGTTAAGCTGTGTGCCGTTGCCCAGAGATCAGTTTTTAAGTATGTATGCATCTTAAATTATAAAACAGCTAGAAAAAAACCTCTTTGGGCAATGCCAGGTTGTGTGAACTACCGCTGTATCCAATCGCAGTGTAGAGTTTAGCCTTTTCCTCAGGAGTCATTAACTCATCTATACCTGCAACAGCAAGATAGGGAGGAAAATGCACAAGCCAGAACTACAAAAACAGAAAATCAAGTACACTGCAGACATTTCACATTTACACGGAAATGGCAAGTGAATTAGTCCAGGTGCAAGTTGAACAGTAGTTGTCGAAAGCTGAGTATAGTTCAGTTCACAAATCTTAAACAAATGTATGCATTTAATCACGAGTGTCAACTTTTACACCAGTGTTGAAACTGTATTTGAGATATAGATGTGATAGACTTGTCAGACAAAAGATTTCAGGGCAGAAGTTCTCACTGTCAGGCTCCTTGGACTCTTCGTGCTCTTTTTTCTTTCCCTCCTTCCTCCCAAAAAGGCTTCCAAAGAAGCCCCCTCCACCCTGCTTTTGTCCCACAGCCTTCTTGCCTACCATCTTCTGACCAGACCGGACAACCTGAAAAGCAAAGAAAAATTTGTGCTACAATCCCTTTCAGCATCATTCCTGAGTCAGTCATCACCATCTAACTGGAAGTTCACTTTTTCTACAGTTATGCACAATTACGCATACTATAAAAAAGTGTCTATCTGAGAGAAGCAAAATCTAAATACAAACCTCCATTTGTGCTTGCTGACGGGCTAATGTGATGTTGAAAACATCCAGGACTTTTTCGAGATCCTGTGGAAAGAACAATTCTTTGCTTTTCATTTTGATCTTTTTTTTTTAAGATTTAAAAAAGTAAATTAAAAAATCATTATTGTGGCAATGATTCAGTTACCTGAATTTGCTTTTCGGTATCTTCTTTAACTTTTCCTTGTGTTAGTTTGGCTTTATATGCAGCTTTGTAAGCTTTCAAGGTTTGTCTGTGCTTTGTGATCTGATTCCATGACCACATCCGGTTGAACCTCTTGATGTCCACTTCCAAGATGCTGTTTATGGCATACGTCCACCTGAAAAATGAAGAGCACACATGAAGAGTCAAACTCAATAAATGAGTTCTCAATAACTTATGGTTCTCTCATAAGTGAACACATAAACTCTTAACCTCATCACATGTGAGGCAGAATTAACTCACCATTGTTTGGCATGTTTCTGCACAGGCACATTTGGTCTATATTTTCTGTAAGGAAGATTTTTAACCATGCAGTCAATGGATTCCAGAAGGTCCACCATAGACAGGTACTGAAAAAGATTAAATCCACATTAATGTAAAAAAGACCCACACTTAGACCAATAAGAAAGCCATGTGAATAGTGTTCTACCTGAGGCTTGGTCATCTCAATTCCAATGTTCTTCACCTCCAGATAAAGGTTTGCCTTTGGAGACTTGTGTTCGGTATCAGCATTTGGGTTGATGCGTATTTTTGCAGAAGCAAAAATGGGTTTGAAAACTGCATTTGAGACATTACTATAATTAAAACAGAGATCAAATTACAGAGTTTTAACAATCTGTAAACTATATAATCTCTGAACTGCACATCAAATATTTTCAGCATTTATAATGTATAACTTAAAAAAAAAAATGTTTGAGTCTACATTCCAGTTTGCTCTGAAATTAAATACTAATCCACATAACATATATAACCCTTGTGTATTATGTTTGAGGGCAGATAAGACAGACTGTTAGGTTAACCTAGATTAGAAAAAACAATAGAACAGAAACAAGGTATGTGTTTTGAAAATAAAAGCCTCTCACTGATAAACCCATAATTCCACAATTTGCCTTTGGCTTTAACTGAGTTTGCTTTAGTTGCCATGGAGAAAGTGAAAACCCTTATGGAGAAGCAGAAAAAAATACCGTCCCACTTTCATGGTAATTCCAGTGGGGTTTGCAATATCTTTGTACATACTGTATTGGTAGCCTTCAAGCTCCTGGTCTTTTGTACTGATTCCTGCCTTCAGTTTATCCTGTAGAGTAAAGAGATCAAATTAAAATAAGGAGTTGGTTCTAATTCGGAACAGTGTATCAATATAACAAGTAAATATGCATGTTCTTTCTATTCAAATACTAAACAGGATTTTGAATTAATTTTAAAATGTAATAACCACATTTATGCTACACCAAAAACCAGGACATGATTAAATAACAATGACCAGAATTTAAAAAGGAAGTACAAACAAAAGGAACTTATTACACTGCAATACAGTCAAGGAGTGTTTAAATAAATGACTTTTAAATCAAAACAGAAGCTGAGTCGAACAGTCAAACTTTGATAAGGATCCGACAACATCATGCTCATATTAACCATACTAACTATGAGCCCCACACTAATGTAATTTACAGCCCTGCTGCACAAAACATTAGCCGCGGCGCATCAGAGACTTGTTCGCACAGCAGGTTGTTTGCACTTGTTGTCACAGATACAAAGCCAATATTGCATAACATCCTATTTGGAAAGAAACCTGGCCACTTCAACATAAAGCTGAGACAGGTTTAGTCATAGGGTGTAGTAACACTGCCGCTGTCCATTTTAGATGACGGTAGCTCACATTCCAGCCATTAGAAGAAACCACAAAGCTTAAAAAGGAGAACTAGCACCTTTTACACATTCATTTCCATATGCAGGTATGAAAACAAAAGTAATGTCAACAGAAATAAAATGAAAAACCAGGTTTCAGTCTGCTTTCATAGTATAGTTCATACGCTACAGTTTGGTGGTTCTATTTTAACAAAGGCATAAGTACAATATACAGCATTCTGCCATGATGTTGTTGCTGTGTGCAGATCATGTCACACATGGCGTGAGGTCTATCCATCACATAAGGGGTTTCAAGGAGTTAAAACAAATGCAGAGGGCTTATGAGGGGCCTGAAGTGAGGAGGTTCAGCATGTGACCTCACATGCAGCCTACCACAATGCAGTGCAACCTCAAAAAGGCAAACCTGTTGTTTTTATCCTAAAACACCCAAAAAAAAGTTAAACTTAGTTGGTATTCGGACGTACTGAGATTTATCTCATCGTGCATTGAGCCAACAAAACATGGTCACTGAACAAAACACGAAGTGATAGTGACACAGTCCAAACAATCCAAAAATAAAACTTACGACAAAAGTACAAACTAATCATTAAAGAATTAAAGTTGGAAGAATGAAACAAAATATAAGGTGGACTGCATTTTCAAGCAAAGAAAAATGAATTCCTATTGTAAGCAAACTGTTAAATTTACACATGTATCAATCTATCATTACTGAGAATCATGCCATTTGAAAAGTCCCATTGTCGGAGAATCCTTAAAGCCTTTTTCATGGGTTGAGCTCAAAATATTTTGATATCACATGAGTATTTTTTTCCACCAGCTGTGATTAGGCTTCCAGTAACCATAAAACATATTTCCCCTTTAAGGCTCAAGGAAAATATTTTTGAGGTCTGGCTCACAAGTCCTGAAGTTATGTAATTTTCCTAAATTTTACCTTTCCAGAAGGAAGGAAAAGCAAGCAAACAATGTGTAATCTGCCAGTATATAAGGTAAAAAAGTAAACACATTACCACAATTTGCTCCCAGGAGCCTCTGTAGAATATCTGGCTACTGACATTCCAGTAAGCACACAGGCACTCTAAACAGCCCAGCTAGAAGAGAGAAAAAGGTTAATGTGAGCTGTGTACAAGACAACAATATTACAGAGAACAATTTGCTCTGGGTTAAGTAGGAAAGTGTTCTAGGTATATGAGAAACTTTTAAACTGCATTTTTCCATCTGCAGAGGTGTACCACATACCTTGTAGATTATTTTTGCAGCATCGTTTAAAATGCATGTCTTCCAGTTTTCATCTGTTGTCTGCATGTTAAAACAAAAAAATGATGACATGACTGAATAAATGAATGAACATGAATACAAAAGAATAATTCACATACGATATTGTTTGCTTAATACGGCTGTATAGAGAAGTATTTAAAATAAAAACCTATTTATTAATACAGGAAGCCATGTTCTACAAATAAAGTACTGTGTTATCGAAAGAATGATGTATAAATAAATGCTAAGTACTGTGAGCAAGTAAGCAAGACAGAGAAATATCCCTTCATGACAAGTTAGATTTATTTCTAAAAATAGATCAATTGTCTTTTTACTCTACAGACTCCACAGCCATTATAATGGCAAGCAAATGACATGAAGACATAGTACCACACCTGCAAACTGAGCTCTGCCAGGGTGACACCCATGGAGACAGGATGCTCTGGGTCTGAGAGCTATGGTGGAGAATCAAACCATCACTTACTTGTTGGATAAACAAACCAAATTAGAATAAACACAATGACTGGCATTAAAGCATAGCTGACTGCAACTTTAAATGAATAACTTACATCGTCTTCATATCGAATGTGAATGCTGCTGATTTTGACCTGAAGGTTTTTAATGACCTGTGTGGCCAGCTTCTCAGCAAATGTGTCCTTTTTCTCATCTTGAGGCTTTTCTGAAAATTCAAAATTTATCTTTTATGTGGGAGAAATTAAATACAGCAGTACTTTTTAAACCACAGTCATTATGGAAGGAGAATAGTTTTAGTTTCACATTTAGACTGAAATTACATTAGAAATAGCTCTCATTATCATTCAGCATTGAAAAGGAGAAGGTGGATGATGGAGAATGACTGACAACTGAAACATATACGAAAGGGAATTTTTATATTTAAGCAGGGACACCGAACAGTGAAGGCATTTTCACATTGTTGGCTGAATGCTGTCTCAAAAAGATGGAAAACTTGTTATGACAGACAAGACAGAAGGCAGTAGAACCAAAGATGTTGCATATACCTACCTTGTTTATGCTCATGTCGTTTAGATTTCTTAAATGGTGTTTTGTGTTTTTTATGCTTACGTCCTTTTTGTGAGTTAATGCAAGCATTAAGAGAGGGAGAAAAATTATTAAGTAGCTCCATAAAACAGGGAACCAAGAGTAATAATATAAGGAGAACCAAGTTAGCAGACAAGAAAAAGACAATAAAAAAAAAAACACAAATTGGCTGGAGAACAAACATTTAAATAAAGATAAATATGGAAAATTAATACTAAAAGAAAGAAAAAAGGTTTCAAAAAACAGTAAAGGACAAACACTTTGAACTCATGAGATTTCACACAACAGCACAATGAAACAGTCTGATCTTTGTGATGGAACATAGATGCCATCATGCATGAGTTGGGTATCTCCAGTTCAGTGTGGAGGAGAATAAACTGCCATACAACAGAATATTTTATAGAATCAAAAGGTTAAAAAAAAAACTTGATGTGAATGTTTTAATATTCTAATATGCTGCAATATCACTGTCGTGAAATGCAGAAGATGAAGGCAAAGCTCCGGATGAGGCTGTGCTTCACAGATGCTGCACAGTACCTACCATGTTTGGACTCCGTGTACACATAGCTCTCCAGATTGAACAAGAACTCCCCCGATGGGGAGCCTGTGGCCAGCATTAGCGAGAGCAAATGGCAGAAAGAGCACACCAGTTTTAGTTAGGTCCCCGGAAGTGGGGAACAGCTCCATTCAGCCAAGCCCATCTCTCTGCTCAACCTTTCCCAAATTCCCTACACACCAATACCACTGAAATCAGGGCTATTGTGTACATGCATTTTCATATAACTGCCAAAGCTGTTCAGACCATAACACTTCAGTACTGCCCAGTGTGCACCTAAGAGTCAAAATAATTGGGGCTAACAATCTTCTCTCTTATCTCAAAGACTTTAACAGAAATGGTATATAGTACATTAATATTTTGCAGGACTTGTATGAGGAAGACAATTTTTAAAATAAAACTATTAAAAATATCAGATTTAATATTCATAAAAAGTCATGGTATGCAGTTATGTCACAAAACAAAAAACTGTTTCCAATGTTCCAGGCAACACATTTGGACCTTCTCACGCTAGACTCCACTATTTGCACTTCAAATGTTACACTATTACCCTTGGGATCTAAAGCAGTTATGTACATACTTAAAATCAGTCATTTGACTTTTTCAAGAAAATAGGAAAACTGTGGGGAAAAGAAGTTTACTAAATATATGTAACAATATCTCAAAGTGTATAACAAAAAAACAGTGTTCACTGCTGATAAAACATGAGATAAATTTAAACATTTTTAAACCTTCATTCCAATGCAGACCAAATAACAAGTAATGGGCATCAAGCTGAATATAGACACTAGAAATCCGAGAGTAAATGCCATGAGATTTGCCACTGTGGCTGAGAGTAAAAAGGAATCTCTGCAGACGGGACTAACCCACAATAAATATAGACTGGCAAAATAGCTGCTTGTTATTTAAGATGCAACCTAAGTACAGTTTTTTAACAAAGCTTCTTCCATGTTTTTTTAACAGTTCTAACAGTTTATTTGCCTTCTCCATGCTTTTAACATGTGCAATCAAAGACAGAGTCTGGATTATTGTAATATTGCTTCATAAATTCCATTGTCAACCTGTTAAACATGCAGAACATTAATATACTCAATACTGATTAGAGCAGACAAATAAGTATTTCTGAGTAGGAAAATAACGATAATGCATTAATTTAATCTGTGTTTTTTTGTCTTACTGGATCACATAGCAAGCTTTTCCTTATTCTGGACAAGAATGTATAAAATAATACTTTTCTAAATACCTTTTGAACTCACTGTCGCCAATATATTTTTGAGGCAGGTAGAATACTGGGAGAACTACGCTTCAGCATTGGTAACTCAACAGGCTAGATCTTGTATTTAAATAAACCCAACCTTTGCTTTGTGACAACCAGCAAAGATAGGGTTCACTCTGGTGAATATGACTGTTAATACAGCTCCAGGCATGACCTCTCAGCAGAACAGAGCGTACACCAAACAGCACTGTCCGCAGAGCAAAATAAGAAAGGTCTTCCCTCAAACAGCATGTGAAGAAAGGACAAAGACAAATATCATCACTATGAAGTACCGTGTTAACTATAGAATGATTGCACATTCCATGGAATCTTATCATTTTTCCTCCCAGTGCTGGTGCCTGGGAGGTGAGGAACAGATACAGCTGTGAACAGAGGTGAACAGGATGAGGACAGCAATGGCCAGCGCACTGAGGGGTCAGGGGTAAGAGTTGGAGAAAAAGGGTCATCCGCTGTGGGCAGTCCTGTGTTGCACCACACGGCAGGGACACCCACCTCTGTATGAAGCCATTTGCAGGGCCTCCTCAATGCGCTGCAGCTCCTTTTGCTTGGCCTCCTGGATGTATTTCTCTTCTTTTGCTGCATCATACTTAATGGCTAAAAGAGCAAAATTAAATGAATGGGCACATAATGAAAATACAGAATATAGCTCATTGAGTCTGAACTGAACCCCATTTATCATTTTCACATATGTATATATACAAAGAAAGATTTAAAGCATTATTTAATTACTGAAATGAAAAAACTGGAGTAATAAGAAACAGCAGTGCATGGCCGAGTGCTGTGTTCGCTCCCTGTTACAGCCAGCACTACGCAAGTTTATGTGCATATGTGCACAGTGCATTGAGGAACTATAGGTTTACCATGTCAAAGATAAAGCAGAGAACGGCCACTGTGCTGAAACAATCTTCAGCTGCTCACTCCGAATATCCCACTACCTTACTTTTATTTTTTTTTTTATAAATGGTGCAATGTTTTATATGTGGAAAGTGTCAATACAAATACCACATAGCAATTTATGATAATTTGGCATTCTGTCTGAACTACGTCCACCTCCAAACAAATGTTCCAAATTAACATTTATGACACAGCTGAAGCTGAGGCAAGATGCAGATTCAGAACGCTGGTCATTTGCAGGATGAATGCAGATAATTCCGGCTGGTTCAGATGCAATATTCAGCTCTTCCTCTGGTCTGAGGCAGCGAAACACCTGTGCTACCAGGCAACCACTGCACACAAAAGGCTTTTCCATTTTTGCATGGAACCCAAAACCAGTTCCTGCTTCAAGAGCTTTCACATTCATAACGCCTTGGGGCCCTGAAAGATCCAGGATTTTCTAGCTTGAGGATGTCGGAGAGGCCTCTGATCCTTCTCACGTTGGTCTTTGGTCCTGAATACTGAACTAGATGTCCGATCACGTTGCAAGTCCTTTTTTTCACATGACTGCGTCTGATGCTCTCTTTTTGTCTTGGTCTGTACATGGAGGGCTAGCCCCGATTTTGACTATAACACAGATGCTACACACTGTTACCTTAATATGTGCTGACAGTTTCATTATTTTGTACCCCAGCCAAGACTCTTTATTCAAAGTGAGAAATATTTTATTAAGTTACAGGTCTTAGCTAGGTATTTAACTTGGTCAACTCAGGTTGGAAGAATTTCAGACCTGAATAAGCAATCTTCATGATACAAACCTGTGTCCTTAACTACCATACTACTAGAATAAAAAGATGCACTTTGAAAAACACCACATAAAAATCATCGATGCCATCTAGATTCTAATTCCCATGAGAAAATAACTGATATGAAGTGCATCAAATATGGAGAACTGGCATGGCACCTTAAATGCTATCACCACTGCATGTGCAAATCTTGGGACATTACGCCAATGACCTTTGTGGCTTTCTTTCATGCCATGTTTCTGTTCTTCCGTAACTCCTGCACAGCATGTAAATTAAGACATGATCAGGCCTTCATCTCATACTGTTGATCTTACCCTTCCTGAAATACACCTTACATTTGGATTAAATTTTACTTTAACTTGTACGTTAAACTAGATTTCGGTGGAGCAGCTGTACCAGTTGACAGTAGTGCCCGAGAATGTTTAAGGTGTTGGTTTGAGGGTATGCAAATAACCAAATAAATGCTTAATTAACTGCAACTAAAGCAGGAACTAGAAAAAAAATAAACAAGAAGTTAAAAGAACATTAAAAAAACACTTAGTCACTGAAGTATCATTAATAATACATTTGGTACCTGATAGATATTGTTACTCTGAAGGTAAAGCATCTTCCTTGGAGGTTCAACTTATTTTAGTTCTGGAAGATTGTTAGACTTTTTTTTAAAATCTAGACTAGACTGAATTACAAATCATATAGAAGAATGCCAATTTAAACATTAAAAAGCCAATCCGGTATAAAAGGTAATTTATTTCCACAAATAGGCTTGATCTCAGACTCAGACACCTGCCCTTATTGTGAAATTTAGATGTTGTACATTGAAACCCAAAAAATGCATTTACATGATGAAAAGGGCATTTTTTTCTGTGACAAAAGCAAGGCAGCACTATCTAAAAAAGAGGTAATAAGTAACTTTGAATTTTTAAAACAACCCTTACTTATACTCACACATTAACATTATCACTGCTGAGAGCAGGGTGAGGAAAAATTGAAATTATATAGGACATAATTGAGGAGATTTGTTTTGTGTGTCATATTCTATGAGCGCACTCAGTTGTACATACACGCAACACTAACCATCTGCTGCTAATCTTTAACCAGACCTGCATCTTAAAATACCAGACAAGGCAAGGGAACCAATTA
The DNA here is from genome assembly GCA_018136845.1 of Heterotis niloticus. Taxonomy (NCBI): domain Eukaryota; kingdom Metazoa; phylum Chordata; class Actinopteri; order Osteoglossiformes; family Osteoglossidae; genus Heterotis; species Heterotis niloticus. The sequence continues at coordinate 15,744,911 of CM030904.1, read as the reverse complement.
AGAGCCAGGTCCAAAGTTGAAAACATCAGGAAACTGGTCTTAGCTCTGTTATACTAAAGGATTAAGTGCTTCTTTAAAGTCTCATAAAAAAGTAAACATTGCTGGAAAAGCCATATTTCTAATGAAAAGTAGGAGGACACTAAGGTATTAGGTTCCAAGCAATACATGTGTTTTTGAGTTTTAGCCTTAAAACTGTTAGACATACAGAAAACTGTTGAGGGAAAACAGTCTTACAGATCAATGGTACAATATGTCCAAAATAACCAAAATTAATGAATGACCAAAAAACCCTACAGGTGACCAAAACACATACTGATTAAGGCTACAAATAAAGAAATTCAGCTAATCATTTTGAAAGACTAAATCTCTCAAGGAGAGAATTTTTGGAATCTTTCATTGCTATGGCAAGTTTTGCTTTGTACATCCAAAATATACATTATAACTGACAAGCATCTGATGCTGAAAATGTCTTAATTCACCAAGTGTCTAAATGGCACAATTAACATGTGACTATTAAAGAATCCATCATTGTAATGAAAAGCAAGTAAGTTGTAGCACAAATGTTCACAGAACTATCTAGTAACTAATAACATATGTGGACGTAGTACTAAGATCTTTTGTCATCTGTGGCCTACATTAAATAATGACTCATGGCTCCAAAAACTGCACATTAAGGATGGCTTACAAATACATAAATATACAGCAATGCTCATTAATAAATAGCAAATAAATTAGATTTTGAATTTCAGTTCAAAGCAGTGACTTTAAACACCAAGCTATCAGTCTGAAGGAAACCTCACTCCCAAACTGATCAAGAGTGCAGTGACCACAGCTCCCACTGTCAGACTGTCTGATCACTATTTTAAAAATAGGTGTCTTTATAAACTGAGTTCTTAAATGATTCAGGGAAAATTCTACAACTTTATTCAGCAATTCCCCCAAACCATACATAGCATCATTGGCAGCCTTTGTCTCATACTATGTTTTACTTAAAGGAAATTCCATCCAAAAATGATTCATTTCACATTATTAATGTCCAATATATTCAAATGAAACTGCATGCAAAGAAAATTAAAATTATTTAAAATTCCATAAAAAGATTTGCCTCTTTTCTTACCTCAGAATTAACACATACTGTACATACTGTAAATATGATACTCATTTTCTGTTGAACTGTTTTGGTTAAAAACAACATTTTAATGTCCCTTCATTTGCATGTGTTGACTGATTTTTGAAAATGGGTTAAAAATAATTCTTAAAAAAAAATAAAAGAGTAAAAGAAATTCTCAGTTACCGCTAACCTGAACAGAAAACAATAAATAAATCATATTATATACATTATTTATTATTTGTAATAGAAAATATGTTCTAAGCCACAAGTTCTTCACCCATTTTTCCACCAAGCATACAAATTCTTCTCCTTATCTGAGAAAATTTCACTCAAAATCAACTCCAGAATGTCAGAACTACTCTGGACACCCTCAAATGAAGGCTTATATACAGTACATAACATTTTCAATCTCCTTTAGCCCATACTTCCTGCTCATTATTTTATAATTGTTTCCATTTTTTTGGTTTTACTCTGGGAGGAGTTTGAAATTTTTCTTTCTATTTGCATGAGGTTTATCCTGATGTTCTGGTTTCTGGTTTCACAGTGAAAAGACATGGTGAACTGGTAACTCTGAATTGCTTTCTGCGTGCGAATGAGTCTGTGTGACTGCTCTATAATGTATTTGTGCTCTGCCCAAGGTATACCCTGGTACATGACGTACATTTCCTGGCTGTGATCCAAACCACCACGATTATGTACCAGACAATAGATTTTCTTTTTTTAACTTTTAAATGGTTTTATTTATTTTGTTGTATTATTCTTAAGTTCTATTACTGATATAATTGCTTAAATGCTTATATTTATTGAAAATGCATTAGCTTTGCAGTTAAACCTCATGTAGCTTTTTTCTTTATTGTAGAGCGCTCTGCGGAAGTGCTTTGCTACATAAAATAAAGATTATCTGTATTAATTTGTTCAGTAATGCTTTATGGTTCTTTATGACATAGATGATGGTTTTACATTATGATTAAAAGTGATGCAATTTTGAAGAGATTCATGTTAGCAGGTACATGGTGGTGAGATAACGGAGACGCACAAGAAAAGCCAGCTATGTGTGAGGGGGCTCACACCTTGTATTTCGTAACATCAGCAAAAGCTTAAATTTTTGTATTGAAATTTCTGTTTTCTTAAGGCCTATCTCATAAATCTGAGCTGATCACTAGTTCTTTTGGAATACAGGATACATGTGCTGACAAACCCAAATTCTCACAGTGTGAGCATTCATTACATGTGGGAAGCTTAAAATGTGAAATATAAATTTAAAAAATGCTCCTCAAAAAGGAAAAGACTACCACTTATTATATACCATGGTATTGCTTTTTACCACTTTAAAAGTAATCATGAGGAATATTAAGCAATAATCAAGTTTGGCTGGAATTCCCTTTTTGATATAAATATGGTGCAGCGAACATGCACTTTTCTCATTAATTTCTTATATAATAAAGGATTTAATGTTTATATTGAGTAATAAACCTATAAGATCATATGAATTTCAGTAACTTATGAGACAAACACTTTAGGTCAAGAGAAGAGCCTCAAGAGCCAAGAAACACAGAAACAAACCTGAAAGAAACTAAATGCTATGTGGCAAGGTATGTGTCCAACAAAGAAGATAAAATAAAGTTAATCATCATACAAAACCCTTAAAATAACTAGCCCATCATTTAAGATGCTTGATTGAACTTCATCCACCACCAAGCCCAGAATCCCGGAGAACTCTTACCATTGTATTGAGTAGCAAAGAAATCAGACTCAGCTGAAACACATAGATGTTATCTATTAAATGTAGCAAAATCATGTTAATTTATTTAATTCTGTAATTAATTTCATAACTTAAATTTTATAAGTCTGTTCACTAAGTCTGTCTATTAATCATATATTTCAATTGTTTTGGTTGATTGTTCATTAAAATGAGGAATTTCCACATGTATTTTGCTATGCTAAAAATAATATGTTAATACATTCACTTATGTACAGGGTTGTACAGCAAAAACTTCCAAGTAATCATTTCTCTACCTGAAAACAATAAAACCATGCAATGTTTCTTATGCTTCCTGTAGGTACCGTACACAGAAAGATGTGAAGCCTCATTCCGCAGGGGTGAAAAACGACATTAGAAATAGAAAGCGACACTATCTGAAGAGAAGTACATGTGTTGGAACTGCACTTACTTGTTCCTGGAACTACAAGAAGATAAAGACCATCTAATGTAGCAACTACAGCCTCACTGTAGAGGTTCTTCCAAGGAATCTTCAGGGTCAGCTTTCCTGTGAAACATAACATAAAATTAAATCTTGTGCACATTAACTAAATTCCTCATAATTAAATGTATTAATATACAGAGTGTCTTGCAAAAGTATTCGGACCCTTGACAAAATCACACGGATAAGAAAATTAGGTTTCAGAATTTCTTTCCATGTGATATTTCAGTTAAAAATAATAATATAAATATTTAATTTTTATAAATCAGTGTGAATTGTTTTTCAAAGAAGAAAAAGCTGAAATATTCCATTTCCATGAATGTTGATGAATACTATGGCAGTCTTATAATTATTATTAGCTACAAACGTATTAGCAGTCTACATAGTTTCAAACTTTAAATTTAACACGATGCACAACATTACTGCATTTCTGTGGAAACTGCTATGATGCAACATACTGAAATTTTAATATTTAATGTTTTCATAGACTTCCTACTCAGACAAATTTCAAATCAGAATATTAAATGCAACTTATAACCAAATGATTTACTGTCACGACAAGTAGCAAAAAATGATCCTGAATGGCAAAATAAAGTATGAAAATATACTGTCAAAATACATTGTGCTGGTACAATAAGTGATCCTTCACTCCAAATAAACATTTCACAAAGAGAGGAGGAGGAGGTGACAAAAGGAACACATATGAATGTAGTTGCTTGGCAACACCACAAATGTGAACGTTTTTTGTTTTAACCGTATTAGGATATAATAGAGGCATGCGCCACCATTCTTTATGAAAAAAGAAACTACTAATACATTACATTAAGTATTCTCCGTGGCAGAAAAACAATATCAACAATACTCACTTTAGTTCAGGTAGGGGTCTGCCATTGTACCCTGAAACATGCATTTTCCAATAAGGAAGCACGCATTTCAAAAGAAAAGGCCTGTTGAATAAGCGTGTTAGTATTTAGCACGCCTACTCCCCAATTGGCAGCTGTGAAGTCTAGTTCTACCTTTGAACCTCATTTGAATAAATACAATGCAATCCTCTGCCACTGAAATGGGATTGTATACTCTACCCTGGTCAAAAGTGAATGAAAATGCAAACTGAAAGTTTTATTTCTTTTCTTTCTAACTGAGTTAACTGAAAAGGGTCCTTGCTAGATTGTGTTCTGTGCTGTCATAAATATACACAGCAGCTGAGGAATTTAATAAACGCAAGTACAGCAATAAGATTCTCCGTGCAAGTTATTCAATAACAATGTCAGAACTGAAATGGAGCACATGTTAAATGGATTAAAGCCAAGGGTTATTTGTACTCACTATGAGTAACAGGTAAAAAGCTTTAGTCCATCAGCCTATGGACTGGTTGAATTGAGGGAATGGGAACTAGATTTCAGCACAGATAAATATAATGTACTAAACATGTAAAAAGCTGAAACATATGTTTACAGCCCTTCATTTCCTAATTACACTTGCAAGGACTCTATACACTTAGTAACAAATATTATTGTCCTACAGCATGTCAACTGACAACACGTGATTTTACCCAAGAAGCTTTAAAGATTTATTTCAAGGAAACTTTAGCACATCAGAATACAATTATTTACACAGAGCTGGAACATATTTTGAACTTTCTTATTTATACTGCTTTTTCTGTTGGTATCAAAATAAATATGGGAAAACCTAAAGTACTGAACTTTTATTATTATAATAATAATAATAATAATAATAATAATAATAATAATAACTAATTTTAAACTCAGAACTCAAACTGCAACCCTGTAACAGTTAATGTATTCACTGTTAATGTGAATTAATGAAAAAAGCTAACTGTACAAGACAAAAATTATACATATGATTTTAACTTTATTTAATGTAACTGTGATAAAAAAGGTCAAATGAATGATGTAAAATAATTTTATATCAATAAATGGTGTAAAATAATGACTAAGGAAGAGATTACAAAAGCTATAGTTAATGAAATGTGGATTTGCTTTTACTTAAATACATTTTAAAACAATTACACTGATAAATGATAAAAGCAACAGGTTAGAGAGCAACAGCTAGATGATTTTCACTAATCGCCACAACAAAGCCCTGTACTTTGAAAATGGAATGCCACATACTGTATATTTAGGACTAGCAGAGTTAACCGGCATTTCCTAGGTCAAAAAGCTCTGGCAGTAGAAAGGTAAAAAGCAATAATACATAACATAATCACCGGATTGCGCTACAATTGAAATGGTTGCATTTAATACATTTAAGCATTTTTAATTCTGTCAGACAGGAAGACACCATGGAGAATGATGTACAGGTCATGAGCGGTAGTGAAGTGCGAAGGGGAAAAATAAAATTGTGTGTTTGAGTGAGAAAGTACATCAGCTTATCTTTGTTGAGGGTGAGGCAGTCATATATGTGTGAGAAGGAGCATCAGTACGTGTGTAAAAATTTATTTTTTTTTTTAATTAATATCTCCCATTTCAGTGTTTGTCTGGCATTTCCCACTGTGTGTGTGTCTAGAGCAAGTAAATCCATCAGCATTACATACAATACATATGGAATATCTTGTACGGCACCATGGGTATATACACCATGTGGCCTCTGCCACCGTGTGTGTGTGTGTGTCTGTGTGTGCGTGCATAGTAAATAAATATATCAGAATAACAGACATATGCTCTGCGTGTGATGTTACTATGTGGGGCATGTGATGATACTACTCCCACTTCTCTGAATTGAACATTTTTAGTAGTACTTCTTTTTCTTGGAGGTTAATGAACATGGCAAAGCAAAAACCTCACTTAGTGTGAGAAGTATCTGTGGCCCAAATTTCAAGTTTGTAACATGCAAAACATGCAAAACAAAAACTGTCTACTACTGAACAGACTACTGAATCTGATGAATTGGGCACCATTTGCACTACACTCACAGGACTCAACAGAAATGGTGACAAGTCTGCATATAGGCAGAAGGTTGAACAGGTGACCCTCTGATCCAGTCAGAACAATCTAGAGCAGAGTACATTCAAAACTGTAGCTATGACAGTGGATTTCAGGAGGAACCCTCCAATACTGCCGCCTCTTCATTCTTAACAACACTGTATCAGTGGTGGACACCTTTAAGTTCTTGGGATCTAAAGTGGAAATCCAACACGGTGTCCATCATAAAAAAGGCCCAGTAGAGGATATACTTTCTGTACCAGCTGAGGAAGTTCAACCTGCTACAGGAGCTGTTGATCCAGGTCTAAACAGCAGTCACTGAGTCTGTTGTTAGTTTCTCAATCACAGGTCTGGATCACCCACCAAACAAGACAAGAACAGGCTACACAAATAGTCAAGTCTGCTAAAAATATCACTGGAGCCAAACTGAACTGTCTCCAGGATCTGTAATCCTCCCAAATTGGAAAATGGGCAGGGAAAACCCCTTTCACCCAGGCCACAGCCTTTTTGAACTTCTCTTATCATACAGGAGCTGCAGATCACCATGCACAAAAATGAGCAGATACAGAAACAGTTTCTTTTCCCACATGCTTAAGTTTTTCTTTCCACACAGTTACCTCGTGAACAGTTGATTTGTTAGGCTGGGCAATGTTCCACTTACAATATTTATTCTTCCATACAATATTATTCTTTCCTTATAATATTTATTCTTATTATCGTGCACTCTCATGCATCTTTTGCACCTGTTGTATCTATGTGTGTATGTATGTGTGCGTATCTATGTATTTGCGCCGTGTTGTCTTATCCACACTGAGAGCCATTGGAAACCAAAGCCAAATTCCTTCTATGTGTGAGCATACTTGGCCAAATAAATTTGATTATGATTTTTTTTTAAACAATTAATCACCAAGGTCATTTGTTAAGCGTTACATTTTATCTGGGGAGTTGAAGGCAGAACAGAAAAAGAAAAAATGTTGACACTCACCAACCTGCCCTGCTTTCACTTTGAAGGGGACATCGAGTTCACTCTGTCCAGAAAAAAAAGAAATTGCATTTAGTGCAGGCTAAATTCATCTCTTCATTTGCTCTGACAAGAAAGAAGCCTCTTTCACAGCCACAGATCAAACTGAAAGCATATTATCTGATGCCAGCACCCAGCATGACAGCCTTTTTCACTAATGGTGGCTGAAACAGTCCAACAGTGTTTATGATGAGAAACATTATAGATTAGCGAGCTGATTTTTTTCTGTTTATCATTATTTATTCAATATATTTCTCCAAAATGATTTGCAATGCTAAGTTACAATTATTTTACCCATTTATATAGTAGGGTAATTTTACTTTAGCACAATTCAAACTGAGTAACATGTTTACAGCTGCTACAGTAGGAGCAGGGATTTGAACCCTGCTCCTCTGATTGCAAGGCAAAGGGTCTAAAACCCAGGTAACAACCAGCACCACAACATTTCTGCTTGAGATTTTCACCAAGGAAAGCAAAGGAACAGAACAGGATCTCTTGTTACTTCCTGTTTGCTTAAAACACGTAACTCAAGATCTGGAAATACAGAAAGCTAACAAGCAGCAAGGAGAAAGGAAATTCTAAACAAAACTATCACTAGTTTTAAGTTAACACAAGTAAGTAAACACCAGAATGGAACATCTGAAAATGTGTCTGATTTTCAGACAGAGGAATCCTATATTTTATTATTTTCAATGGGCAAAATAATAATGTGTTCCAAGTACACCAAAAGACCCTGAACCATTTTTCAAAATATCACAAAAACACCCTTATAGACCTATACAACAATTCACCAAATGTTTCTTCACAAGCTTTTCCACTTTCTTAGAAGACATTTTCCTTCATGGTGCGGGAAGGATGATAGTGATAATGCAAAACGTGTTTAAACGTGTCATGCATCTTTTGCACCTGTTGTATCTATGTATGTATGTATGTGTGCGTATCTATGTTTAAACAGCATAAGCATAATACAAAATCCTGGCTGGCTTCTGACTGTGGCTGGAAACCCCAGGACAGTTTCACACTGAAAACCCCAGCGCCACAGTTACGGCTCCTGGGTAATTCCCGCTTTTTTACTAAATTCACTTCCAATACTGCCCCACTCACATAAAGCAAAACTTTCACATTCTACATCTACTCTACATCCTTTCCCCCGTTCTCGTATGCAAATTAAATGGATCCAGCTTCGAAAAAAGGGGTTATCAATTTGGACTATGAATTTTCAAGTGTCATAAAAGCACATTTTTTGAATAGACAGACTGTGGATAGGGAGGCATGTCAAATGGATAGGACTATGTCAAATACTACAGAATTGGTTTCAGTAACATTTGGAGGTTCAGTTGGTTTGGGGGGTTTTGGATGGGCTGGGAACACATTATTATTATTTCCCATAAGAAATAACAGAAATCACTGTCTTGATTTAGGCATTATTGTACAGCATAGCGTCTTCAGGAACGAATTACATTCCTCAAGAGATGACTGTACTGACAGACAAAATATTCATGTACCCATCTCCCAGTAATTTCCCAGCGTGCTTAAAACTGAAAAAGTACAACCAGGAATATTACAAACGGTTCCTTTTTCCTGCTAGTTTCTCACATTTTTTTTCCATTTTTCAACCCCACAGCACTACTTTATTTGAGAAACAGGATTCAAACTTTGAACAAATCCATATATTCATCACTGCTGTCACTGGCTCAGTTTGTATTCTACTAAATTAATTTCAGCAGACAGTACTTACCAATGCATTTTCTTTAACTCTCAGATTCTCAAGAACAACATTTCCTGCAATGACAGAAAACTGCCCGTTATGTATACAAAAATGTTTTATATCGACTATAGAGCTATTCCACTGTATTGTGATATGCCTAACTGAAGTCGAGGAAGATTTTTATAATGTGCATTGATTTCATCTTATTGTCAAGCAATCCATTCTGAGATTCAAATGCAATTTCATTTTCCCACCTTTCTTATGTTATCAAAAGCTCAAGAAGAAATTAAGCAAACTGAAAACAGAAATAAGAGAAGGTAAGCTTTGTCCGTATTTACTCTCAAGATAAGTTACATGTATGTTTACCTTTTTTGACAATAAGGGCCTTGAGATGAAATGAACATACTAATGAAAATTCATTCTCATGTCTTCATGTGGAAGCATGACACCATGCTTACGAGGCAACAATAAACACACTCAATATTCAGGGTGTACACTGTGAAAAATCTGCTTTTTGCATTCTGTCGGCAAAAGGTTTCGTCAAGGGATACAAGACAAGCAGAGGGGTCCTCTATTCACAGAATTACACCCTGAGCACTGTTTCCAAGTGTCACAGTAATGGGTTAAAATCTCATCCCACCAAAGAAACATGGGCTATACTTTTCCTGGACCACTTCATCATGAGTAACTAGAGTGGAATGGGAGGATTGGAATTTGGACTTGATCCTTGTCATAGCGTGTAGGACAATTTCCCAAACTGCCATTAAGGAGGTCCTGAAAAGTAATTTATATTAAAGCAATCCAGTATCCCAAATGCTGAGGCAAGGGGATGATGGGAAAACATCTTATCTAAGTAAAATTACAATGTATATCTATTTGCTCTCAGGATTTAATTATGTTTATCCAAAACAGATATGGTTTGGTATGGTAGCACAATGCTGGGAAAAACCCCAATGCAGGAAAGGTACCTGATTTACTAACCCTAAGCAGGGTAGAGTTTGATCAAAATTTTAATGGCAAATAAAGGAAGTGGCATACAGCTCTTTATTTCCCAGCGTTTACTGAGTATACACTGTCAACAGTAATACTTTGGTGAGGTTGGTAAACACCTTTTACAGCTTTTGAAAAATATAATGAGAGCAAAGTTCAACTGGGATAGAATGCAAATTCAAACAAGGGTGGGGCATATAAATGCTGGAAAGCACTATAGATGCCTATTTGGCTGCTTCTCGGCTTACTCATGCTGAGGTTTCAACAGCATCTTGTGACGCTTTATTGCATCACTAAGTTGTTCGTGTGAGATGTGTGCATGTTGCATAAAAACTGCGGCCTTGGAGTCCCTGCAGATCACATGCCCTCAGTTACTGAACAGCTGGCTACTGTACACCGCTATACCCTAGTTGTGCGTGTTTTCTCTGGGTCTCCTCAGGAGTGTGTGCTCCTGCAATGACGCACCACCATTTTCCCACAATGGCTTATCTGTTTCAGTCCCAGTGCATTCGGTCTGCAGCGAGAAGCTGTACTTCCTGCTCGCACTCTGCCACTGTGCACAAATAAACATGCAGTCCATCTCATTCATGGCACATAGTGACGATGGGACATTTTGAAACAAGCCCGACTATTAAGACAGGAGCAGAGCTGCAAGAGGAGCCTGAACGCTTTGGCTTCACTGAGGGAGACACAAGTACATCCTCGCACTTTGACATGTTTACTGAGGCAATTTTGGACCGGTAACACGGTTTGCAGGAGAATGCCAGACACACGCTCGGCGGCTGCAGAGCTCCCCCTGACCTACCTCCCCAAATACCGATCTTGAGCTGCGACTTGTCCAGATTTTCCACATAATCTCCGATGAACTTGTTCAGCAGATCGCTGACCAGGGCCTCGAACACCATGGCTGTGGCCGAGCGCCGACTGCACAGCCCTGCGAAGCAGAGCGAGGTCCTCGCGCGCAGGACGCGTAGCTGCCAACGGAGAGGCTAGTCAGTCACTCCGGCCGCTTTCCAGCGGAGGAAAAGCGACGGGAGAACCCTGTGATCGACTACTTATGCCTAGCTGTCAGTTCCGTCGGGCGCCTCGCCGCGGCGCGTTCAGTGCGAGCTGGGCGGAGGCGTCGTCTGGCTGCGGTGCGCGGAGCGCAAGAGCGCTTCTTTTCGCAACGAATCTCGTTTTTCTCCAGGAGCAGCGATTAATGAAAACGCATGAACGTTTTTACCACGATAAACCCGAATTTCTGAATTTGTATGCAACTGCGCAATTCCCCTCCTAAACTGCACATATACAGCGGGGAGAAGTTGCGTTGTTAATATTCGAAGTGAGAAATAAATTGGAAAGGTTTTATTGATAACCGTGTCGTTTTCTTGTTGAACTGGTGTTCATCATTTATATAGTAGTGGATAACTTAGTTATTTCATTTTTTTATTCAGCAAGGTATTCCTACTGTATGAATTCTCGGTAAGTGCCTGGACCAAGTAGGGGAACCTTTAGACTGAAGCCCTAACCATTGCTTTACCTGCCGCCCTGCTAAAAATAGTACCTAAATCGCCCAAAGAGTTCCAAGCTTATAAAATTGAGAATTTCTGTTATTTTGACTCAGAATAGCAAGCAAAGTCCTGACAAATGCAGCAATTGATGCAAAGTGTCAAAAGCAAAATTATTTATGTTTTCAGCTTTCATATCTGAGCAAATGTGTTATTTCAAGGCCTTTTTGCAGCTCTGTAGTTTCAGGAGGATTAGCTGCACATGTAAAATAATTATTACTGTAATGGATCCTATTTGTTTGACAAATACTGTATGTGATGCAGATTTCTTCTGAAGTTTAAATCTGTTTGCTTGACCCACATCCAGGACAATTCCAGTCAGAGTGAACACCCACTTTGACTTAATTGTACACACACAAGCCAAACAAAGGACAGAATTTCCCAGAAAGACACAGATCCCGAAACAGCATAAACGTCACATAAAAGCTTTCAGCTCACACGCAGGTGTGACCCCTCCGCTCACAATAATATGGGTGATATTTGGCAAAAACTGGGAAACTCCTTTCTGACTGGAAAAAGGCCGCAAAATGGCTACTGTACTGCTTGCCATGTAAATAACACGCTTACTGAGAATTATGCTCCCAAGCAAAATAAATTTAGGTATTGTGTATGCTTTAAAAGGGTTTTATATAGTATATTTCCAGCTATTTTATACCTGTCTCTTAAATATCTTTTGACTGTAGTTACTATTATGATTAATATCCAGTTGCATGTATGAGTGCAGCTATGAACTGCTTTTAACAAATGACAGCTGGTATCATGTAGATATTTACATGGTAACAGCTGAATTCTAAATTTCAAGAGATATTCAGGGTCACTTTTAATACCTTGTTATCTCGAACAATTACATCGTAAACCAGTTTTTATAAATAATGCATAAATATTTATATTTTCCTTTTACATGTTTTACACGTTTCAGTTCCCCTTTTGACTGCAAATTCAGAGAGAGAGTTTTGATTTGGATTATTATGAGAATTATGAACACTTTCAAGTTAACAGCAAAGATTGTCAGATTTTTAGAAAATTAATTCCATGCCTCTATGTTTTTTTTTGTTTTTTTTTTAAATAAGTAGTCATTTTAATAAAGTCTCTAAAGCATAATTCTAGTAACAGTAACTGTGATGCATGTAAAAATTGGGGGAATGTAACCCCCCCCCTTGGCTGTAACTCCTCTAAGTACCAGAGCTAATTTTTTTGTTTCACTAATACCTGACAAAATTTTATTTCAGTCCTAACTCAGTTTTAGTCACATTCATTTTAAAGAAAAACATGAAAGCAGTATTTCTCTTTCATAAAGGTTTAATATACAAAATTTCTTGAAACATATAAATACATAAATAAATAAGTTTACAAACAGAGTAACAGGCTAACTCTTGCATATGTAACTTTACAGACTTAATATGCAACTCAAAGGAACATCGCAGTCTCCCAAGGTATAATCTCTCTTCATTGTTGGCATTTTATTAACAACTTTAAAGCGCACAGACCAATGGTAAAGGTCATCCTCGCAAATGCCGTCAAAGAAGAAGTCCTCATTAAAAATTGGATTACGGCTCTTGCGTATGATGGAGCTTCGTTGCTTCTGGACCTTGCCTGGTAACAGTGAAATGGTGACGCCACAGCTGATGGTTTTGGGGTCCACCGATGAGCCGTACAATCCATCTGCGCTGATTAGCCGCACCCGTAGACGTTGGTTCTCCGGACTATACTCTGCAGAAAGCCTCAGGTTGCCATCGGTACCCAGGGAAATGAGGCTCTCTTTCACAACCCTGTCGCTGTAGAGCACCAGCTCCATGGGGAAGATGGCGGGGGGCGCCAGGCTGGTGCTGTAAGGCTGTAACTCCCACAAACCTTCAGATGACCTCCTAATGATGCTGGGGCTGTTGTCTGTGGAACTTCCCTCATCTGTGGACAGAGAGTTGTTTCTGGACAGGCCAGTTCTCTTCACGCTCCTGGTGAGCAGCTTGTCTCTGCTCATTGTCTTGAACAGACAGGATTTTGGGGGAGACCTAGTGAGAAGTGGGGATCCAAATGGGGAAGAATCTGTAGAGGAGGAATTTTCACCATCCAGCTTGCCAAGCCTGTTGAGAGGGCTTCTCCTTGAAGACAGTCTGGAGGTCAATGTGTTGAGGCTGAAGGTAGAAGGTGATGACCCAGATCTTTGGTTGGAGAGTCTGGAGCTTAATGTGTTGAGGCTGAAAGCAGAAGATGAGGACCTAACTCTGGGAAAGGAGCTGGACCTGCTTCTGGGGACATTCAAGGGGATGCTGCAGGAGCTGGGGTCACTGTGAAACAAAGACTCTTTTCTCCTAGTATGTGGGCTCTCCAACAAGGTGCAGAAGCCGTAGCAGGTCTGCGCCTTGGCAAGGTGTGGTAGTGAGAGGGCAGCCTGGCTCTGAGGGTCAGCGTTGGTGCTCTCCTCATCACTGTGCCTGTTGTCAAAGGGCACCTCATCCACATTCTCCACCTGGATAACATGTGCCTTGAGCAGCTCACGGGCAGCGGCCTCCCTCCTTGGGTCAAAAATCTCCAGGCGGGGTGCTTTGTTGGAGTGCCCTGCAGATTTGCTTGGCTCTGTGTTTCTCAGCTCCTGCTGGGATGAAATTTTGGGTGGAATGCAGAACTCTGGAATGGTGTCTGGGGTGATGATGTTTGGACACAGAGAGCTTTTCCTGCTTCTCCCCAGGGACACTTTATCTCCAAACATGATGTCTCCGATTCTGAAGCTGTATTCCACCGTAGGGAGAGGGATACTGGCACTTTCGGCGGATGTTCGGATTTTTTCAATCACCCACATTGACACTGAAAGAGGGGAACACTCCACATTAGATCACACAGAAACCAGAGAGCTACAGATAATGGTTTTAAAATCCAATTTTTTCTTTAGTATATAACTGTAAATGCACTAAAAGTGAATAAAATGGCAAACGGTATCTGTCTACTTCACGTGCTTCTTACCTGATAAGACCAGACAAGTCCACCAACAGATATTTGGAAAAAAAAGGAGGCCACGACAGAAAGATTAACTGTCACGAGGATGGTAAGGCTTGGAGCTGATGCCTTTGCTTTCCAGCAGGTTTATACTCGGTTTGCAGGACCTGCAGAACTGGGAGGCAGAGCAGAAGCTGCCAGCTGTATAAATAGGACCTGGGATCGGGGCGTGGGTAGAAAGACTCGATGAGAGTCCTCAGCTGTGCTAAGATCCTCCCCCTCATCTCAGCAGCCCGTTGACATGGAGACAACCAAACCTCAACAATACAGTGTGAGGCCACAGAGTGGAAACATAGAAAAGGCCAGCATGATAAGCAGGTACTGTATAAGGGCAAACTCCCCGGAAGAGGGGACTTGGAGAAAGTGTTTGATACAAGGAGATTATTTTCACTCTCCTTATTTGTTTTTCCATTACTGCTTGCTTAAATTGAGAAACACATTGGTCTGGATCAGATGCAGCAGGTAACAGGTAACAGCACAGCTGGCACGTAGTGGTTTCCCCGGCAAAGGTTTTTTTTTTCCTTGAAAGGGGTTTTGCAATATTCAGCAATGTTAATCAACTGTTTGATTTTTTTTTGCTGTGTACCTGTAACATACACGAAAAATGAGAGAAAGATTAAACACTTTACAAATACTTTTAACTCAGTAAAACATTGTCACAGGCCATCCTTACGGGCATGTTGGACCACATGAGCTACCAGAAGAATGGGCCCGTGTGCTCCTGTATGGGATAATTGAGACCTTTCCCACTTTTTTGCTCGCAGGAGAGCTACAATCAGCTGGGCAGATGGAGCTGGGGGAATAGTGTCCCCCCCGATGCCCGTTACGTCACCCGGTGTAGAATAAAAAGAAGCAGGTGACTCGCAGAGCACACAGCGGCTGAGTTGTCTTCCTGTCGGTGTCATGTTTCAACAAGGACATTTAGCAACTGGCTAATCAGTTGTTCCCATTTTGAGGAAAGAATACAATACATAAATATATAGCTTTAAATATTTAGAATATTCCCCTTTTTGCTGAAGAAAGCTTATCTTTGCTTTATTTTTGTTGCGCATACTAAGCACAATGCAGAGAAATCACATCTTCCCATGTATTGCACAAACAGTTACATTATTAGGATTAATGGCAGAGCTGTTCAGTTCTAGTTCTAAAAATACATGTTGTAAATGTACATTATGAAATTAGGTATGCAAAATGTTATTTATAATTATAAATCTGTCAGCCACTACCAAACTACATCACAGCTATAGTTTGGGCCATTGTCTAACAATGTTTCTAACATCTGATGAATAAAATACGGTTGCCTATTGGTTCACTTTATCACTCTTTGGAAAACATCATGGTCACGGCTCACTTTTGCAGATATCTGGGATGTTTGTTCATAGAAGTGCGGTGTTTTGGATCAGTCACTTCGACATCAAAAACAAGGCCATGGTGTTGCACAATGGAGACAGTGCAGCCTGTTGTCTCCATGGGAAGTAAGTGTCAAGTATGGGCTCTTGGTTGAGGGGCAGGAAAGGCTTTGAGATCCCACTCCAGGGTGATGGAAAGGGGAGACGGAGACCATCAAGTAATAGAGCTGGCACAGCATTTGCTCTGCTTCAGGTGCTCTAACAACCTCTGACGGTGAAGCAAGAGCTGGGACAAAGCTCAAGGTTTATGGGTCAGTTTCCATTCCTGTCCATACCTATAGCCATGAGCTTAGAGTAATGGGTGAAAAGATTAGATTAGAGAAGCAGGGACTCTTAGACAAAGGTAGCAGGTGGTGTTAGTGGGCAAGGACACAGGTTTGTAACCCATGGGGTGATAATTAAAGTACCAGAAGGAGACTTGAGAAAGGGACTTCAGTTATATAAAGGTGAAAAACATTATTTAAGCTATAACAACAACAGTAATGCAAACTTGTAAAATGCAAAATCTACAGCTCTACAGGTGAGTCCATGCTGCTGTGTTCAACCTTGGATATCAGTGGACTTGGGCTTAAAGCAATGACCAAAAGGGGCATTTGGGAACATGACCCCAGTGAAGATGGCATTCCCTCACAATCATCTGAGCTCCCTCTGTAGGACAGGGCAAGGAGCTGGTTGACCAGGACAATATTAGGCAGTTGGATGAGTGGAAGGAAAATAAACCACTCGATGTAAACAAAATAAAATGCTGGATTAAAATTGAAATCACAACAGCATGAACGCAAAACGTGTCGGTGTCTCACATTGCTGACAACTGCAACAGCACCCCCGCGAGGCCAGAAATGAAAGTTCACTTTTATGTATCAGTTTTACTTTTCTTTCCCATGAATTAACTTCATAAATAATTGGTTGCACAACTGATACGTTTAGGCAAAAAAAGCACTTAACAAAATCTTTTAAGAAGAATTTTTAAACAGTCCAAGGGTACTACAGTTGGACCAGATGAAGATTTTTTCATCTGGTCATTGATGCATTCAGCAGATGCCTTGCCCAAAGCAACACACCTGCTAAAGTGCACAAAAATACCGCTGCTGATCTGAAAC
Organism: Heterotis niloticus; assembly: GCA_018136845.1. Lineage (NCBI taxonomy): Eukaryota > Metazoa > Chordata > Actinopteri > Osteoglossiformes > Osteoglossidae > Heterotis > Heterotis niloticus. Next base: position 15,727,888 of record CM030904.1, on the reverse strand, counting down.
AGGCGTGCGACATTATGAAACGTCTTAGAAAAAGAAAGAGCTGTTGGGTTCCAGCTTAGCTGCACTTACTAAAACTTATTACAATTTGTTGTCTCGGTGTAAAATACAGACATTATAAAACGGTAAAATGTATATAAATATATTATATTCATATAAAACTCTAAAATCTGCTATACGAGCCAGAGTACAAATGTGACCGCTTGCATGAAACAGCAACTGAACCTTAAGTGGCTGCAGTGTGGCACCGCAGGAGGGCTTGAGCCTAATGGCCTCATATGAATAAATTTACAGGGGATTTGTGAAAAATACTGCCTGGCCCTAATAACAGACTACAGGGTCAGTCCATTTTTAGTCACAAGTATTTACATTTACAGTGGATGGAGCACATCAGGATAAAAACCAATGATTCAAATCATATAAGGCATGGAATAGTGGGGACCACTGTACAGCTAAGACCTTAAGTTCAGTTTGTGCCAAGCTGTTTTAAAACAGTTTTATTAGTTTGTTTCAAATCTGTGCTACTTTATAACATTCATTCTTTAACGTGCCAAGGAAAGTCCGGTTACTTAACAGATTTGTTCTGAAGTCTTCACTAAAACCAGAGCTCAAGAACAGGACAAAAACGGAACCCCTTTAGCCCAATTTTCTAATTTCTCCTTTCGTGCATCCATTCAAATAGCTCATCAGAGGAAAACCTGTAATGCAGCTATTTTCAGTGAGATAAGCTATGTATAATATGACAATACAATGAGATTCAATCGTTGTCAGATGATCGTCGTCTCAGCAGAAGCAGTGGCAAAAGACGCTAAAGCTTTACAGGAGATGTGCCCGGCATCACTTTTGGAACCACGAGAGGGCGCTGTGCGAAAGAGGGGCGCGTCTTCAAAAATTTGGCTCTACCAAAATCCTGCATACTGTAACATGAACAACGCCGAAATTCAATATCTGGCATCTGAATAGTGATAAACCTGTATGCCAGTGTTAAGGTCAATTTCCATTTTGCGATCAACGGACAAGTATTTTGTTTCAGGACTTGGTAGTGAAAAGATGTTAGAAGCCAAAGTCGGGCGTCTACGTCACTTTAAGCTCTGGTGTTGCTCTGGTGTCCTGCTTTCCTCTCCCTTCTTTGACGCCTGCCCACCCTGTGATGGTGCTATTCTAGCTTTCTGAAGGATAAAAATCGGGCTTGTCCTCCGCTTTGTGCAAGTTAACCTCCAGTTAAAGTGCCGTAAATCGATTTGCACTTCAACTTTTAATGTCGGTCTTCAAAGTGCAATTATGGGCAGTAGGTTCAAACCTTTGAAAATATGATTTACTGCAAGACTAAAGCAACGACTCAATAAGGAGCAATGTATTCAGTCCAGCGTAATGGGAAGGACGAGCGAGCACTTCCACAGGAATCCAAACAACTGAGGTGTTCCCTCTGCGTCGTTGGCTGTCCCACATCTCTCCGTGCTGCGGGGCTTATTTCTGACAATCTGGCGCTAAGTTATTTAAGAGAAAACTAGAAAACGCGGCGGTCCATTTATCAGAATTCCTGCGCGCTCGACTACAGGGAGCGCGGCGGCGCCGGGTTATGACGCGTTTCCGGTTCTCCCGGCACAAGACCCGCCCCTTTCCCTTTTCCCCTCCCTCGGTGCGAGAGAGCGAGGATCTGTCTGACGGGAGGGGCCGGGCTCCGAAGGGGCAGCGCTGCAGCTTCGCTCCATCCAACTCCACTCGCTTGCAATGAAGCGTTAGCACGCTCACAGGTAGGAGTTCTGCTTTTATGACCTTTTCTTTTTCCTTGTCGTCCTCGGGAATTTTGCTTTCACGATTTATCTGATGGGACTGCGATGGAAGCGATGCGTTTTGGCGTGCCCGTTACCAGCGTGTGAGAGTCCGGGCAGCGGCCGCCGTATGAATGAAGGCAGCCGGGGAGAGCGGCTCCGCTGGCCCCTGTTAATGACTACCTCGCAGATAGCTCAGTAGTCCGTGTACTTTCCCTTTGGAGAAAATGGTGGAGGGGGAAAAACCTGACGGTTATTGTGTTTCTGTAATGTTGTTGCTGCGCTACGAAGGAGGAGTGGGTGTCCGTACACATCCACGGGGGCCGTGTGAAAGAAGGGGCCGCGGGCGTGATCGCGCCGATGTAACTCAGGTCCGGAGCCCCCCCTCCGGCTCAGCGAGTGTGGCTGCGGTGGCTCCTGAGGGCGACCACTGCCCTCCGCTATCTGGACGCTCGGACCGCGCAACGCACGGCCCGGAAATTCCCATTTTTCCACCTCCGCTTTAATGCATCCAAGGTTTTTTAAAACGCAAATAAAATGCACGGCGAGTCCTGAGCCGCTGTAACGAAGTGCTGGAAGGGGCGAAATTGGAAGCCGCCATATTTTAATGATACTTCCATCAGTGTGGTGGGAACGGCCACGCCGTATGTCGCCCCCCAAACTTTGTCCTTTTCGCTGGATATTGCGCGCATTTTGGGAAATGCGTGTCGCTTTCGACTCGTCCTTCTGTGCGAGGCGGCTGAAGAGCGCCGCGCGTTGTTGCGGGAGCTGGGCTCCTGCCGCTCTCGGCCGACCTGCGGTCTTGCCGCGATCTGTCTGAGGCGAAGAGCACGCAGCACAGGCAGTAGCGCAGAAATAACGTTATCTTTAAAATAAGACCTTTATCTTAAAGATCACGGCCTTGCTGACTGATAAATAGATGTCAGGTTGTTTGGTGACTCGGAGTCCTGTCACAGAGTTAATGCTGTGGATGCTGTCTTTGGACGTTTCTCTATCCCTCCATCTGTCTCTCATACACACACACACACAGCACCACTCTGTGGAACATTCCCAACTTTTGTGTCTCCGAGGCCAGTTTGCAGCATCCTTACACCCTTTTTACCCTGGGTTTACACCGGCTCCAGGGGCCAACACGGAGAGCCTCGGGCAGCTGCGGCATTTCGCACCCCGAGCCTCACGGTATCGAAGTGTGTGAACCTCGGAGGTGGAGAACCCTGAAGCACGGCCGTGTTTCTTCTTTATTTTTTTATTTATTTTTTTTTTACTGCTTTGATTTGCAATCTCCCCCCGCTCCCCAGTGGAGCCGTCGAGCTCCACACCCCTCGGTGTGCACTGGCACCGCTGAGATGGCCTGACTGTCTCTGTGTTGTGCAACTGGGGCCAAACGCGGGATCCCCGTGTTCACCACACCCATCTCTTTCATAACTAATTCAACATCGTGAATTTCGGAGAAAAAAAACTCACCCGGGCGCATGGTGAACCCGTTGACCTTTCGAGGTTAAACGTTTTACGCCAAGTGACCGCGGGACGGGCCGCAGGAGGCGCCTTTATTCGTCCCCAGGGCCAGAGTGACATACTGTACGGCGCAGCGATGCGTGCAGTGTTGTATAATCCGAGGTCGCGACTGTGAGTCACCCGACGGGGCTCCAGCTCTCACCTGCAAAAGAAAGACAAGTAATTTGTTGGGGGGGGGTTGCTTTGAAAATGCTGTAGACTCCAGCATTTGGCACTTCTGTGGTTGAAGGTAAATATTGGTCACGTGCAATACAGACTTGGTGAGCCGTGCATCTTTTCAGCATTACTCAGCATTACCTTTTAGTATGAGTCACTAAATACAGAGTGACTTGGCACGTTTGTCCAGAATATTGCTTATTTCATTTATTTTATTAACTGGCTTGCTTTGTTGTCAGGCTACGATTAAAATTTCCCTGGCAGGAGGCTATTGAGTCAGTTCAGCTTTACTTCAAACACTCTTGTGAAAATGTGTTTAGCGCGAAGGTCGGATTCCGCTTCCTTTAATCTGAAGCGAAATGTTTTCGTGCAGTTAATTTCAATGGAACGTGGTGCATTTTCGGCATCGTCTCTGTCGCAGATTTGGCTCATGGAAAGGTGGTGCCGGCATGGCTGGTCTCGCGCGGGGGGCAGTGGTTCGAGCGTGGTTTAGAAGTTCTTGCCGCGCTCTCCTGCTCATGTCCGAACAACAGCCATCTTCGGTTATGACCAGTGAGCTGAGCGGGACAGCGGCGTGGATTCCGTGCTCCTGTGGCGCAGACCCTGCTCTGCTGCAGCTGCGCTCTCCCCTTTACTGCACTCCTTCTGCAAATGACAGTACTTCAGCTTCCTTACAGATGTGCCCTATTGTTGCACTTGTACGAGACTGCTTTTTAAGTGCTTTTTGTATAATTAAAGGCTTTGAAAGCAGCCTTACTTTGTAATTTAAGTCGCCTTGGATAAAAGCACAAGCTAAATTAATAATAGACTTAAAATTTTACTTCTGTAAATGTATTGTGGTATACTGTTATGTCCAGAATACAGTTTTATCTGTTTTTATATTAAGATGTATGTTTTGAACATTTCACAGAAGTCTTATGGGGTGAGTATTGATAGTTTGCCCAAGTTTTTAACACAGTCAGATCTTTAATATTCTTCATGTCCGGTGTATCCTTGGTTCTTCAAGGCTGGCTAGGACAGCAACACCTGGTTAGTCATGTCTGCTGGGCTCATTTATCAGCGTGGCCTACTGCCGAGAGCATCCTCCGCTGTCCGCAGAGCTTGTCATGGGGAGACAATGGGCGGTTGTGGCTGGCGGTGCAGTCGGCATAATTACAGGAGGCCCCATGTAAACACATTGAGCCGGAGGATGGCAGTGCACATGCCGCTGTCACGTGTCCCCTCGCCTGCGCTAATGGAGCTCAATCACTGCCGGTGGCCGGTGAAATGACTCCCCGCGGGCTGGCCCGTCGGGTGCCGACAAAGAGCGGCTTTGAAATGGGCTGGGCTCTGGGAAGGGAACTTGCACAAGAAGAATGGATAATGAAACTGTAAAAGGGAGGCTAATTGCTGGATAAATCAGTGTGAAGTTTATATAGAACTTCTTTGGTTTGTCTCCGAAGTGAACGGTATTTTGGATTGTTTCTTAAAGGTATGCGATACATCGGGAAATAGAAACTATAAAATTGCAATTAATAACTTCTGGATGTTTGACGCCTGTATGCGTTTTTCTACTGAGTGTTTTTTACACATTGACCATTAAATGTTCTGGTGTAAAATTTCCAGACGGAGTATATCTGGTAGAAATAAATTTTGAAATAAATTGAGAGAAATTAGAAAGGATTCGTGGCGTGCAGACATAAATGTACGTATGTATGCATGTATGAATCTCACAATGACCTAACTGTCCCTGCATCAGGTATCACAATGAACATATATTGGTTAGAAAGTTCCTGTGCAAGATTTCAGAAAAGTACATCCCGTTGCCACTATTAAATTGTTAAACATCTCTCGGTATGCCCTGTTTTATTTCTTTGTGGGACAGCAATAGGTTGCAAACTAGTCGGGTCAACTTAAGTGCTTCCTGCCCTGTACAACAGTCCCTTGTATTGTGGACGATGAAAGGAATGCAGCAGCCAGATTCCTGACTGCCTAACTCGAGCGCAAAAATAGCTGTCGGAACAGATGACAGATTTATGTTTAAATGTATATTAACGTTCATCTTGCACTGCTTAATCTGTAGCTTCTGCATTGATAAATGTAAATTTGTATACCTGTGCGTACATACATATATTTTAAGGTACAATTGGTTGGGGGAGAAAATTGGCTGTAGTAGCAGACGTGTAAATTCAAAGCTCATGAAGGAAGTCCTTTGCACGTGGCCGCCTCGCCGAGAACAATATCTGTGCGTATCAAAGGACTGTATGACTCAGCCTAGATATGTGAAACCACAGAGCAGCGATGCTAATGGCGTACAGGTGTAGTGCTTCAGCAGGCCCGCAGTATGGAGCAGGCTCGTACTCCTGCCATGAACCTGCGATCTGGGCAGCGAAAGTGTGACCTCGGGCCCCGTCTGCTCCTGCGTTCCATGCAGATTCTCATGTGTGCGGTTATAATTAGCAGCAAGCAGCGCACAGCATGCAATTTCCACAGGATTACTTGGAGACGGCGCTTGCCAACAGCAACTGCAAAAACGTTACACCTCAGAAACGGAGCGTCTCAGAACATGGGCCGAATCGCGGTGCATCTCGGCCCACAAAGTGGGCGGCCGGAGAGACGGAGACGCGCAGCAGCTGCAGCGGCTCCGCAAGCGGAGGTGGGATGTTGCAGGCTTCCCCCTTTCGCTGCAAGTCAACAAATGGCCCGATGCCACAGGGTCTCATTGTTACTCCTCCTTGGCTGGCCTTTGTAAACTGTTTGTTCAAATGTGCAAGGGAAGAGTCTTGGGTGCTCAGGGAAAGTGTACATAATTCTTTTCTTCGCAAATCCTGCAACTAATGGGTGCTGTGTTGGAAATTAACATTCTTGTGAGTTATTTATTTATTTTATTTTTTTAAAAATTTGTTAGCTTCAGCTCTGAACAACATGTTCACTGTGAGACAGAAGCTTCTCTTGCATAATTCACAGCTTTTACTGGATTTCAGCTCTGTTCCAGCACTGACTGAAAATTGTGCTGTGTATAATGTGATAAGTCTGCTGGATTGCAATTTGGTTTTCTTTTGACTTTGTTTTAACCCTGCAGTTCTAGGTCTGTTTCTTACATGTGAGAAAATTGACAACTGTACTTTATGTGCATATTTAATATTTGTATGTGGCTAATGTCAATGAGTAAATGCTGTAGTTATCAAACATTTTTGCTGAACATGAACAGGTATTTTTGCATTGCACGGTAGTACAAATTATGCATTTGGTACGTAGGATTTTTTTTTTTAATAACCTTAAACTAGCATATTTGTTACACTGTTGGGGTTAAAGTGCAATATCAAATTTCTGCATGTTATTCAGATATACCGGGGGTATTGTTTTAAAAAATGATACATATAAAAAAATGCCTCTGATGCACAATTGCTATTGGGTGGATATGGAACAGATTCAAGGTTGTGTTACTGTTACCAGGAATTGAATAGATTTATTTTAAGCTGCAGTGTTCTTCATCTAGTTGTTATAGTTAATGAATGTGCACAGTATGTAAGAACATGGGTTTACCCGTTCAGGACATAGTGGCATTTTCAGCTATGACCCTTGCCATGCAGGCTCCTCAGTGTTTCTCAGTGTTCTTTCTCGTCTTCATGCTGACATGACACACTGTTGTCTTTGAGCGGCTAGCGCCCGGCTCGGACTGACGCCATTGCCCTCTTGGTTCAAGCTGAAAGGTGATAGTGTCCACAGCCAATAGTTATGCCCTCCACTGGGTCAGTCTCCTATCTCGCGCCAAGTTGTACAATCGAAAGGGCACGAATGCTGGCAGGCGTTGTGATGCTAACACACTGTCATGGCAGTTGGATCTACTACAGCCTGAGGCCAAGAGAGACTGGAGTATCAGGAGACGTGTGTTTGTTTGTCTGTCTGTGTGAGTGAGATCACATTCTTGATCGTGGTAATTATGACCTTTTTGGTGTGGAATCTGGTTTCCTGTCTCCTTTTAATTCATTCAGAGGAGAACTGTTTTGTGTTTTTGCTCACCCCGACTGTCACCATCCTAGGAAAGTCCTAGGAAATTTGCCGGTCTGTGAAATGATCGGTGTGTATTCAGTTGGTTGAACCTTTTGCGCCACTTTGTGACCAGGATAGCAGCTAAGAAATGTGTATATATAGACTTTTGACTTAATAGGGTTAATTTTCTGAAACAATTAGCCTTTCACTCAAGTTTCTGTCACTTGCACTTTAACAATAAAATGTCTTCCCCACTTTGCAAAGGTAGTATTGTAATATTGGAAGATGACTAATCTACTCAACAAACTGAAAATATACATCCATTTCATTTTCAGTGTATTATTTAAAACTTTAATGAAACAAAACACAGACCAGTAAAGACAAAATAAGTAAAAGAATTTGTGTTCATGGAACAGCGATATGATGTCTGGGCTGTGCGATTCAACAAGGATTCAAATCCTGCTCACATGAAGGGGTCTGATTGTAAGTAACTTGTTTGGAATTGGACAGAACAGATGCCTGGGGCAATTTACCAAACTTCTGTTTTCTCTCTTGGGGGAGCAATACTTTTTAAAACCTGCCAAATGTTTCTGAAGACCCCACCCTGTGTAAAAGTGATTTGTGTATAAAATTAGTTGTGTGTAGTAGTTATTGGCTGTTAGTCCACGATCACCATTTAGTTGTCTTTCACTAGTTTCAGACCAAATTTTGGTGTTGTGATGTCGTATTTGGCAAGTTTCCCTTGTGTTCCATTTATACCTGTAACCCGTTACACCTTACCTTTGCAGGTTTTATATGTGGCGTAAAGGTGCAGAATTCTCCGGTAGGATTTGAGCACGTACTCTAATTTATTCAAGACTATTAGCGTCTAATATTCTCTCTGTTCCCAGATGGGCAGTTTGATATGAATGAGGTATTAGACCTGTGGTTTTGTAGTAAACATTGATCACTGGTCGCGGTCTGGATAGCGTAAGTCTCAATCCCCTGCCAGCCGGCTGCCTAATGAGCTTGTCACCTGCTGCCACATGAACATGCATTCATTGCAAGGCTCTTATGACCCTGCTATTAACGCAGAGGTCTTATTCATCAGCTGCTTTGCTTACCTGAGATTAGACTGGAATGAATGAAACTGTTACTCATTACAGGATGATTGTCTTTCTGCTCTTCCACTTATTTCTGCACCAAGAATAATATGCCTGGTGGGAGTTCTCCTGGAAACATTTAGCTGGGCAGACTGGAATCTGTGTTTTTCCACAGCACAACGTGTTGTGTGGGATTATGTAGGGGCTGGGAATGGACCCCACCCTGTGCACTCAGCTCCTTGTTTAAGGGGCTTCTATTCTTGATTTCCCTCATGGGGCTTTTTTTTTTTTTTTTTTTTTTTCCCCCCCCCTCCTCTATATGCTGTGGCTGCCTGTTAGATTACTGTTCTTCTGGGAACCTTCTTCAGTCAGCCAGCTTTAGGCTCTTCTCCATGGGATCCAAGCGGGGCGAAGTGGGCGGGACAAAATAGCGCAGATTCCTTGTTCGGGGCAGGCAGGGCTTCGAGTAGGTGGGACGCGCAGTTGGGTCTGTTGCTCTGCCTCTACACTCATCTGCTGTCATTCCTGGATCGTGTTTTTTTTAAATTAAAAAAAAAAAATGGCACAGTAACATTTAAAAACTATTAAATTTTAATATATTGAACATTCTGCATGGGAGATGGGAGTATGATAGCTTTTTTTTTTTCTTGTTTTTTTTTTTAAAACTGTTTAGGTGTTAATGTTCACACTTGTCAGTGGTGCCCGTTTCAGAAATTGAGCTTTTCTCAGTGAACTGCCCCCACTGCTGTTCATTTGTTCTGCAGCAACAGAAGAGCTTTTTTTTTTTTTTTTTGTCAAGAGCGATTTGTACATTTTGCCATCATATCATTGTGAATTTTTGTCCGTTTGTTCATGCAGGCCCATAGACGGGAGGCTCTTTGATTATGCTTTAAGAAACAGATGTTGGTAACAAGCTCCCAGGGAGGATCTGAAAGGTGTTCCTCACTGACACACCAGTAGTTGGTTACTAACAAGATTAATCAGATTCCTCCCATCATTCGTTGTCATTTCTGGCAGGTCACATACTGGAGTCGGAAGCAAGCGTAACAGATGGCTTGCTGGGGAGTGAAAAGGCTGGGCAGGAGTCTCCTTAGTTCCTCCAACTATCACTGGCCTGAGGCCTCTCTGGTGAAACTTGAAGTCACGGTTTCCTTCATTTTTATAGCAAATGAACAAGTTGCGATAAGTACCAATTTCTATGATTTTTCTTTCATTTTTGAGTTGGGGTCTGTGATGTCAGAGGACCAACAGTGATAAATACTTGAAAGTAAACTTACCTTTTTCTACACGCCACAAAGTGGTATGATATAATCAGAACTGTATGAGTCTGAATGTAGCCTGATATTAATAAATAAATGTGTTTTATGTCCTCTTAGTGGAGCACACAAAACAGAGTAGGTGCTCAGTACCAGTCCAAGTGAGTTGACATTCTGCTGTTGCGCAACGATGTTGAAAATGCCCACTTGCATCAGCGCAAGCTCTTGGAGCCGTAGCTCTGTCACAGTCGGTGTCAAGTTCTCCTCGGTGAGCCATTTTTGATGTCACCTGTGCAACTGTGACTGAGCTATATAAGGGAATTGCGCTTTGTTTATTGTGGAGGGCCAGGGGATTGGAAAACAACCAGGACGCCTGGCTTTGAGAAACCGGACTAGTGCAGTGGTGAGCTTGCAAACATTCGCCACATACAAACTGAAAAGGGTTTAAAGTGGCTTCATGAGGCCAGCAGCTGGGCTGCATTACATGTCGACAAGCTGGTGTTAATCAACTGTCCGAAAATAACCTTTCCGTTTGTGCGGCATGCAGCGGCACAGCAGCTCGTGCGAGGGGCTACATGGATACAGCAGCTAAGATTAGTGCTCCTCCATTTGTGCCAAAGCAGCACCAGGATGCTCTGATAACGGAAGGGGGGCATGTGGGTGGGTGGTCACTCCCTGGGCATTTCTGTTGCCATATGAAATAAAGGATGACTGCCAGAAAGCAAATTAGAGAAGGCCTTGAGTCTGCTGGAATGGTAGGCAAATGAGCCAGACTGCCTGAGCTTGGCATTGCTCTTTCCAGAGCATCAAGATGCTGTTCCTGCCTGGTTATAGGTTAAACGGGATGCTAGGCTGGGTCAGCAGCCACTCCTCTGCGATAAAGCCATTACATCAACTTGTATCGAGGAAATTATGTGGGCGAGTGCTGGTTTTCAGGCATCTTCATTATTTGTCATCTGTGTGTATTAGGGATTTGTACTACATTGGATGAAACAAACCCAGTCACCACTCGCTTCTGAGATGTGGCTGTCTTGGCTGATGGAATGTACATCAAGTAAGCAGTTCCCTTACTTCTAGACTATCATAATCAAATTGTTTATGATTAACGGTCATTTATGTTACTGTATTGTTTGTACAGTAATACCCCACTTAACACTCTCATTTAGTTTCATTATAGTGCTTGGGCTCATGCAGATCTGCTTTCGTTGTTATTAATACTGTCATAATCCTCATTCTACTCATATCTCTCCAGTGTTCCGACCACATGCTGTGGCCCCTCCCTTGTGGGGGCACGGCATTCTGTGTTTTTACTCCCAGTCTTTTTTTTTTTTTTTTTTTGTGCAATGCTTTCAGTTCTTTGGCTTAGTTGTCAATTTTTTTACACTGCCACTATTATACACTACACGCAGGCCTTCTCTCAAACACGTTTACCTCTAGAACATGACCAGAATCGTGTACCGGCACCTTTCTTTCACATATTCTCCGCAAAATGAATCGTGTGTGTGTGTGTGTGTGTGTGTGTGTGTGTGTGTGTGTGTGTGTGTGTGAGACACTGGTTTGTGATTGATGCTTGCAGAAACTTGGACAAGCTTGCCAATGACACACACTCATTGCAGTTGCTATTTAAAAAAAAAAAATATATACATTTTATATATAAACAATGCCCAAACAACAACTTCCATCTTATCCTTTTTTTTTTTTTTTTTTTTTTTTTACTGCATTGTCTCTTTGGTATTTCAAGTATCTCCTCCCATATTTTCAGGATGTGTACAATACAATTATTAAAGTAAATGAGAAACAAGTATTTATGAGATTTGAGTGGGATCTGAAAAAGTTTATTCTGGTGTGTTTGTATTACAATTTTGACCTATCAACATATAATATTATAGTTGTCCTGTGCAGCACTATTTCAGCTGGCTCTCCACCTTCTAGGAGTATATCTTAAACTCTCTCTGGGGTCTTACTATTTTGTTTCAGATCAACATAGATTGTGTAAGAGGAGGAGTCATAATCATTACTGCAAAGCTAAAGCTGAAAACATGAGTGTGACAGATCTAAAAGGCAGCCATGTTTTCAAAGAAACATGTTGTGCTTGGCTTGATGTTCACACTGCCCAGCACTGCCTTGCACATTGTCATATGTTTTCAACTGCATCCAACAGCGTTTGGGATTTTTTTAACCTTTCATCAGAAAATTGTTTTTTTATTTTTATTTTATTTATAAGAGTGTCATTGGGTAAGCAAATCATATGAGAGGACCTACTGAACCTGGAAAATGGCGTGCAGAAAAAGCCTGTCGAACCTTTCGTAACCTGTTAATCGGAAGGCTTTGCTTGTACTTTGTGATGCTATATAAGGGGTTATTTAAAACAGGTTTTATCACTGTATTATTCTGCAAAGATTAAATGTAGTTGCATATTCAAACAACTATGCGGTGTCCTTACTTTGCATAGTAAATGTTCTTGACAGAACCACATTGTGTAGTGGTCTTGATAAGCCTCCCCAGTAGTTTGTACAATACCCTTCAGTAGTGCATCAAACAGGTGGGATGTTCTTGTGTTGTTAGTACTACATTAAATTGGATTTGGTGGTCAAAGTGTTGTGCATGTCACTGATGGATGTTACACTGTGTTAAAAGACACTTGGATATAGCTGGTGCTCATTTAAGGCCATTGCTTAACTGAAACAACCCAAACAACTGGTTTCCTAGTAATGCATAACGTGTTCCGCTCTTGTTTTGTTCCTTTCCCACGCATTTGGGCAGTGTGGAATAGGGTGCCAGCTGGGAGCCGTCCAGCAGGCCCGTTGCACCCAGCCGCTCAGGCACAAACTCATCACTGCTTCGTCTGCACTCTTTCACATTGCATTCTTCTGTATGTGGGATTGAGAGTCCATGTAGACATTAGTATAAATCAGTATTTTTACTATGATGGCTGTCCAAAAATGGCAGAATATAACATTTTTATGTAAATAACCTGAGAATGGAACTCTAAAATCCAACTTTGCTGGCCACACATTACTGGAACTTAAAATTACAGGTAATATAGTTGACTAAACCATTTTGCTTTGTGAATGATATAATTGTTAATAGAAATGCTATAGGGAATTTCATGTAACTTTTGATGCAGTTAGTGTGGGATGTGTTTGTGGTACTGTAGCTCTCCTTCCCTCTGTAGTACAGTGTGATGTGCTAGGATGGGCTGGAGTTTAGAGGCTGGGACTGCGGGTTGGAGGGCATTTGTGTGGCTCCTATCTGATTCTCTCTCTCTCTTTCTCTCTCTCTCTCTCTCTCTCCCCACCTCCAGAGGTTGGAGTCATTGGGTACTGACATGGTGCATAGTGCACTTCATCACCACATGGAGAACTTGTGGCAGGTGGCTGGCAATGAATAAGTAACAAAATATTGGGGATATTGGAGGCAGTACTGCCCACAGTAGCTAGAATATTTTTAAAAGCCTTTGTTTTGTGGTAAAGGAACTCAGATGTAGCTTTCAGTTGATAACAGCACTCACTGCCTGTTGTGGAGGTGATTGCTCTGTCAGATAACCTGGAGCTTGCTGACCCAGCAGGAATCCCTCCCCCACCCAAGCTAGCCCTTGCTGGCCGTGCCACTCTGCCTCTCAGCGGTGGGCTCCATACTTTGTCTCTGACAGTGCTGACTGGGAATGATGCGCAGACTGCCTTGGCAGGCAGTGAATCCTGTAACGTGTGGGAGATGTGAGCACCCCTGGCCAAGTGTGGGAGGACGTTCCATTTGTGCTTCCTCACCACCTCTCTGCCTGGCTGTCTCTTGCAGGCTGCAGGCTGTCAAGTGTTTTGCACGTGACATTGTGCATTTGGAATTGCCCTGAGTTGCTGGCACAGATCCTTCGGTTGAATGCCTTGTGTCATGGTTGCCCCTTCCACTATTGCCTAGGGACTGATCTGCTCCCTCCTCCTGTCCAGCTGCACAATTCCTTCACTGACGTTAGACATGCAGTAAAGATGTGCCCAATATTCTGGGCCTCTGTACTCTATCCACTACACCCATGTTTATTCCGCCTGCTGTCACCTGCAGTTTTTTTTCTTAAGCTGCTGTTTAGGTGTAATGCAACTGCTCAGGGTGTCTTAGTCTGAAATGGACTTAAACACATCTCTGGTAATGTTGGTCTTTTTTTTTTTTAATTTTATTTTATTTTATGTTAAATGCTTAGTGGTGAAGTATGGGTCAGTGACTCTCAAGGTTGCATATCTGCGAAACACATACAGCATTTTCCAGATATCCCATACATCCAGCAGTTTGCTAAGTCTGGTGTCTGGGATCAGTGTCTACTGATGATACAATTAAAAATGGCAAGGTTTCTCAACCAAATTTTAGAAACCAAGGTAAAAACTTAATTTTAGCCTATAGAGATTGGGCGGGCTATGAAGATGATAGCAATATGAAATCTGTTTCTATATTTTTGTGCTAAAAAGAGCCTTATATTAGCATTATGGAAACATTCTGGATATCTAAAAATTATCAGGGGTGTAATAGAAGGCGATGCGATCCATGTAGACATACATTAAGATAAAAACAGAAAATATAAAGCAGCTAACATTATATGAGTTTTCTTAAGTTAGGACTTACCCTGGCTAGAGCAGTTCACAGTTGTACAGTTTTAATGTTGCTTTTGTTTTCTTTTAAGTTCATTTTGCAAGGATACCGCTGTTTCTTACACATTTTTTTTTTCTTTCTGTAAATGGTGCTCATCCACCAGTCCATTCACTGGACCCAGCAATTAATTACACTTTTGTTGACCAGTGTGGGGGCTGAGACTCCACTACTGTATTTCTAAATAGCCAAACATTACAGTATAAAAATGACTGCATAGTTAATGATGGGGACAACATTTTGGCTTATTTGCTATGCTTACTAGTATTTTATAGTCAGTAAATCTGCTATAAAGTTTCTGACATGGCTTAAGCTAATTAACTTGCAATTATTTATTTATTTATTTATTTATTTATTTATTTATTTTGCCTGAAACTACCACACATTGTGCTGTAAATGCACCTCAACCATTTTATTCAAAATTTTGGTAGATTTTATTATTTATTTTCTTATTTTTAAATATCTTTTTGTATATGTTCAGAAGGTAAATGGTGTATTTCGGTTTCTAAAGGCAGATACATTGATTTCTTGTGTCTATTCGTATTCATGAGTTTAATGAAAAATAGACTCATTTTCAGAAGCAAAAGAATGTTCTGGAAAAAAGAAAATATTAAATTTTGCCATGTTTGTACCTTTTTCCTTCCATAGTGTCTCACAATTTAAATGGAATTGTAACCGTGTCATTTCCTGAGATAATTGTCACCAGAATCTTACATTGTGATATTCCCGAGTGTCATAGGGGGTTTGCTGCTGGTATTCTGCATTATTTTCTCCATTACATCCCCATAATTTTGCCTCATATCTCCTGGTTTATTGTATATAATCAGTGCTGCACAGTGTTCACTTTTAGCTCTGGTTTTGGTGAAACCTGGAACTCTTGGATGTTCTCTGAGCCACATTTCACAATGCAGCTGTGGCTGGCATGTGTGTTGCTTGCTCCTTTTGAGCTGTCCACATCACCGTGTTGTCGACAGTGGGAGTAATTGACAAAAGCACTGCACTGGTACTATAACGGACATGCACTGCAGTTTAATGTGGTATGCGATGGTAGAATATTGCAGTCTGAAGTATCCTTTGAAACTGAGCCCCAGTCTTCTGCTTTTCTTTTTCTGAGACAACATTGACAGCAGGACGTTCCCCCTGGGACAAATTTGGTAGGGGTGTACATTAGAGGAATTGTTTTCTTTGTAACGGATCGTGAGAGCATGCTTTCAGTTATGGAAAACTGCCATTACCTACTGTTTGCCATGGTTTTTGCAGTTATGCTCTGTTAGGGATTCGTTCTTCCAGAGAACAGCACATCTCTCTTCTGCCTGGTTTCATGCCCCCCCCACAAGAGTCAGGCAGCCATGTCTGCATTAAACATGCTTCTAGAATTTAGCATCATATAATACTATCAGTATGTTTCATTACCTTATAAGCAGAACTTCCAGTAAAGGTTTTTCTCTTGAGACAACTGTTAGCATGTTGGAGATGGATCAGGCAATTGCTCAGTCATCTATGTGGTTTTGAAAAGGCATTTGTGTGCCAGATGACAGCTGGAGGGGGAGGCATGCCACTTACACGATTGGAGAGGCAAGAATAGTGGAGACCCCCTGTCAGGCCTGCTGCTGGTTGTGGCTTTGTGTTGACAGCCACTTTTGCGTTCTTTCAAACCTTTGGAGGTTTTGTCTCTCTCGTGTGTGTGTGTGTGTGTGTGTGTGTGTGTGTGTGTGTGTGTGTGTGTGTGTGTGTGTGTGTGTGTGTGTGTGTGTGTGTGTGTGAATTTTACAACCCCTCAGCTGAATATTCTACTTTCAGCATCATCTTTGGAACCCGGGTAACGTATACTACCCCTGTTATGTCTGTACAGTGCTCTGTGTCACTGCAGCGAGAAGAGCGCTATATGAAAATAAAATTGAATTGAACTGTAGTTCACCCTTGTTTGTTTATATTTAAATGTTTGCCACATCAAAGGGTGTTGAATGGACCTCCCATTCAGTTCATGTAGCCAATTGCTTTGTAAAAGGTGACTCACCTTGATACATAAGTTTGCAGCTATAGGTTTATACTGCAGGTTATTCTTAATGTATTCAATTAGGGTGAATACCTGTGTCTTTTAAATGCAAGGCAGCAGCTGTAACTACTATAGAATGCATTGTTCTCAGATGTTACTGCAATATACTCCATTATATTAAGATTTTCTAAAGCAGAAATGTTTAGGTAATAACAAATAAAAGTAAAACTCAGTATACACAATTTTGCTATAACTCAGCTAAACTTTTAATACCAGGTCCCAGTTACACAATAGATCCCCGATTCATCTACAGGAAATTCAGAGTTCATGTTTTATGGGAGTAGTTTGTTCCTGTACCAAAATTCCTTGCAAACTAAAACTGTCATGTTTACTTTGTTTTTACATATTCTACATATTGAAGTGTCTCCATGTAAATTTCATAAAGTATAATGAAAAAAAATGGTGAGGAAGTTTGTGGATGGAAAAAAAATGAAAAGAATGAAAGAATTTGTGCAGCACTTTCAGGAACAAGCATAAAGCAGAGTCTACCTGTATATGAGATCTACAATTCATGGCCCTGATTTACTGAATGCTGTATCTGTCAGTGGAGGCATTCTGAGTATGGGGAAGGTACAGTATCTGTTGCTTGGCCTTAGGGAGCATGGTGAGCCTGTGAGTTTAAGAAGATTCAGGGCAGCTGTGATTTTTCTCTAGGCTGTCCATGTTCTCCCAAGGAATAGGGATGGCCAACCTTTGAGGGTCTGTATTGTTTGTGTACAATGGCCAGACAGAGTACGCCTGCTTTTGTAAAGGCCAGTTTTCTGCTGAGACTTTTTTTTTTCTCTTTTCCCCCCCTCCCTCTTCCCCCTCTCCCTTGTTTCCTTTAGCTTTCTCGCTGGCAGTAAGTTGCTCTGACTTGCCAAAAGTCACCAGTCATATAAAATAAACGTCATATAAAATGTATTCAAACGATTATGGATTCTCTACTTGGCCTCTGGATTTATGTTAATCAAATTGTATTTAGTTATACTCATGAAAGTGCTGACATTATAAATGACAGTAGGTGGTATTTGTCAGAACAGTTTGTTGCAAAATGGGAGTTTGTTGCAAAATGTGAGTTATTTATGAAACTGTGATTTAGCTGTCTAAAGGAGACAGTTAGCAGTTACACGTTGGAATACTATTTTAATGGTCACCTAGTTTGTCAATGTGTAAGCCAGTTAGTCCAAATCTAATTTAAAGTTTACCTGCTTTAGACTTTATAGCATGGCTTGGATGAAAGCCTTTGTCGTCCTGAATATGTAACTTTCAGATCCACTTCTCTGGAACAGAAGTGTTTTTCTGAAATGCTAGTGTTTGCATTTTTTATTTAATTAAACATTTAGTTTTAACATTTTGTACTTGATAGGATTTGTTTATAACAGTCAGACTATTAGAAGTGCCAACAAATACTGACCTGCTGTCTAGGTTTCCCATTAACTCCGCTGTGCCTTTTCATGAAGTAGCCTCAAGTCCAGCCTCCTCCTCCACTATTAACACTTTTCTGAAGTGGCTCCCAGGTGCACATTTGGTAGTATGGCAGCCTCACCATGTTTGTATTCCTGGGTACGTTGTGAGGTGGGGATGTGGCATGGATATGACAGAGTGCTGGCAAACCATTCCCTGAACACAAACAAGGGAAAGGGTGGCTACTCTGCCTGGGAGTCAGGCAGATACATGCCAGAGAGAAATGAGGCTGCTAGTGATGTTTACCATTGTTTATACCTTTCAGTTCCTAGGATCCTGAATATGTTTACGGTGTCTTATTAGGTTATAAAAAGACGGTAGAAGCTAGTAGAAATATATGTGAGCTATAGCAAAGAAAAGATTGTACTGTTGACCTCTCCTTTGCCTTCAGCAGCAAAACACAAACTTTATTCACTTTCCTTCACTCTACACTTTTGGAGGATGAAGCCTCATGTTTCAGTTTGTGTTCTATTAATATATGGCATACGTTCTGGTGATTTAATGTGACAGAGGAATGCTGCAGAGTGCAATGCTCTAAGGAGGCAATCCGATCATATGTATGCAAAGTCGTACATTCGGAAGTGTAACAGGTGTGGGAGCTGATGTATGAAAAGTGAAAGCCAGCCCTCCTCTGGGTCACCTTGTGGTAACAGATCACGTACATGGGACATTTGCGCATCACACCAGTTCACCATGTGCTCACACTCTTCCCTCTTGCCTGTTATAGTAGTTCTGTTTATAGTCCTGACATACATTCTTCTTTCAGTTTTTTTAATTGCATTTTGTCCCTCGTGGAGTTTTTGCAAACCACTGATCTTAAGTGAACTTAAACTCTGGGGTAGCATTATCATTCAGTAGTTCTCCACAACCCCTGACGGCCTTTTGGTTTGAACAGCGAAACATTTCATGAATTAAATATGTACAAATAATTTAGACATTAGGCAGCTCCCCAAAAATAGTCAACCAAACTGGAAACTTTGTGTAAGGCAGAAAAACCAAAAATGCAAAAAAGAAAGGGGAGGATGGAACAAAAGAGGTGCCGCTAATAAGACAACTTCTTAGTCGTTTTGCACAAAAGCGTGAATTCTTGATTCAGGAGTGAAATACAACCATGATGTTTGGAATTAGTCTGTGGAAGGTCTTTATATTATTGTGCTAAAATAACTGTCTTATCTGTTACTATTTTCTATGTTAAAATAACATACTGTATGGATCAATTGGTGTTTTTTTTTTTATTTTTATTTTTATTTTTTTTTTTTAAAAGGTGTTGTCCCATGCACTAAAGGTTGTAGGTTTGAATCACCCTTCCCTTAATTCAAGATATTAATATTCTAATAATACCCTGCTGCAAAATTTTGTCTACTAACACAATTCATCCTGAATGAAAGTGTTAAATGGTTATAATTTGTTTCTTGCTATTAAATCTTTTGTATGCTGCACTACATGGAAAATAAAAATTACTGCTGCTGCTGAGCAGTAATTTTAAAGGTGGTAAGGTCTGTGCACGTGTGTGTCGGAGGTATCTCTTGCTGCCACCAGCTCTTTGTAACGCCTGGTGTGCGGTACGGGGGGGCTCTCATGCAAAAAGATGTACCACGAATCTACAAGCATCCTCCTACCCCTGCCAGCTGCCCTAATATCTGGAGGGCTGTCAGCAGTCTACTGGGGGACTGGAACAAGGGGACATGGCTTTAGACACAGTCCAAAGCATGCCCCTCCCCCCATGCTCCATGGGGCAGTAATTCTGCCTACTGCTCACTGGTTTTGGTTATTCAGTCACTGGCCATTGGTAACATCATTCATTTTTGTTACTTGTGCTTGGTTATGCAGTTTTTGTAGCTTTCACAGTTGATCTATGTTCTGTTACCATTTTAAAAGCCACTAAATACAGTGGTCACACTGTTTCAAGGTCTCTATTTAAATATGCTCTACTTGCTTCCTTCCAGGTGCCTAACAGGGTTTCCAGGACCCAAAAAATACCTTACCACACATTCCTTTTTAAAAGCTGCCTTGGATCTTTTGTATACACCCATTGTACAGCGAGGTCCATGTAGGGCAGAGCTCAGTGTAAACTCACGGCTGTAAACACACTTGTGTTGATAGGTCAACGTGCTGCCGTCAAATGACTGTGCTTTTTCATTCCATTCATGGCTATAGTTGAAAGCAGAACTATGGAAGTAATTGAATAACAGAGCCACACCCCTCCCTTATGGCTCCAGGTCTTTGTTTTCCTGAGTTGGGCCTGGGGGAAGAAGGACATGCCCTGTGTAGCCAGCCAGCAAGGCTGTGTGCCCTTGGTGCTTTCATTTTCCATGGCCTGGATTATATGGTATTTCTCCCGAAGCCCTATGACCTTCTGACCTCTGAAAGTAGGGTGGGCAGCAGCTGCTGAGCAGATGTTTTTAAACTGAGACTAAGACCAGTGTTTTACAGTCTGTCCTCTCAGTATGGTTTTTTTTCTTTTCTTTTTTTTCCTGGGGGGGGGGTATTTCAGGAAATTTTCACCCCGCCCTTTCTGCCACCCATGTAAAGTGTAGCTACTTGACAACATCCTGATAGTGCTCCAGTGAAACGGTCTTCTTTTTTCTTTTTTTTTTAAACTTACAGAATCTCATTTCATTTTAATGCTGTAATGCGCTGTAAGCCTTTGGAGGGGATGTCATAAAATAAAGCCATAAATAAATTTCACTAAGGCATACTCACTTTTCATGTGGATAGATGCTTGGTGTTGCTGGATTGGTGGCAAACATTGACTGTTTAAGAGTTTTCTTGATGTTCATTATTAAGCTGCATCCTGCAGACTGCGGTTTTGTGTGGATCAGCTCATAAATCAGGTTTACAGCAACATCTGTAACATCCATGCTAATAAAGTAACTTGAAGTCAATAGAAAGGGAACATACTGATTTCATTTACTCATCACGATGTTCTCATGTACTCTGAACCCAAATTGTGCCCAGTGCTCTGTTGAAAGGATAAGATTTCAAAGGAAATGTTTTGTTTTCAATAGCATACTGCATGTGAGCAATAGTAGATATGTAGATATGTACTGAACATAGTTAAGTAGATGGTCAGATATTTATAAAATGAATTTTAGGAAGGTCCTAAATGCATATTGGTAGTTTTTAAGGTATCTTCTGTTTTTTGTGAATGTTGTGTCTGGAGAAAAGTGAACTTTAACATACCCCAGCTTTAACATATTTTAGTGTGATGTCAGATAATTTCTTTAGCCTTTAGTGAGTTATAACTTTCCAGCTAAGCTAAGAGTAAATTTGTATACATGCAACAACCAGTCAGTGGTTGAAGAAAATAGGGAACACTACTGTCAAAATAAATGTGAAGCTGAGCACTGGGGGCAAGCGGATGATCTTCATATTGCTAGCAATTTCTTCTCTTGTTTACCTTTGTGTCATTATTGGTCCTTGTTACGTGTCCCTCATAGTTTTAGCTGCAGCCGTCGACAGCTAGGTGAGCGAACCCAGAGTGCTGTGCCGGTAAGACTCTGCTGGAGGTCCGCGGGAATGACTCATGATGTGGTCCTTCAAAGCAGCAGTGACTAGAGGCTTCTTTTTTTGCCAGTTTAGGCTCTATGGAGCGTGCTACATCTGTTGGTGCCACCTGCCATGACTAGCACAGCGGTCTCATTTGTGGTTCTGGCGCAGGCATTGTTGGGCACAGCCCAGCCTAGCTTTCGTGACTCAGCCAGCAATACCTGCATGGGTTAACATGCAGGTATTGCTAGCTAAGTCATAAGAGCTAAGCTGGGCTGTGCTGTGTCCAACATTCCCCAATGCCTGTGCCAGGTATTCCCAACGGTACAGTCCAGCAAAGTTGTTATTTCTGTATTTATCACATCTGTCTGCACTTAAAACCAATGCAGTAACTAAATAGTTATTACAGACACACACACGTGTGTGTGTGTGTGTATATATATAAATACATGGGCTTTACACATGTTCACATGGTTTCACATGTATATATGTGTATATACACATTTACATGTGTATATATACATGCCAATGGGTTATTGTATTGACAGTACTAAATGAAATTTCATTATATCAAGTATTTGTAAATTGAAAGATGACTATAGTCAAATTTGATTTGGCTTTGTTTCTCTACACTGAAAAAGTTTTCATATAGTTTTTTTTATTTTATTTTATCTGCTCTTACAGAACTGGAATATCTGCCTAATTTTATTATCAAACCTGTGTCCATTGTCCACCCACCCTGCCTCTGCCTGGCTATCTACATCCACGTTCGTCCAGAAGCAAGTCATAAAGTTTGTCTTTTGGATTTCATTCGTTTTCATTATTTGGACACATTTTATTTTCCGTTGCCCCCGCCTACTGTGACCTTCTAGTATTATTTATTTCTTCTATTGTGTGTTTTCACTTCAGAAATGGATGTATGCCTTGCTTATCTCAGGACATGGGGGGGGAGACAATGGATACACCTCCACATCAAGGTCTCCTTTTCTATAGATTTCTCTGTTCCCAGCTACTCCTAATGCTGGGTTTTGCCTTGGGCCAAAATGAGGAATTTGTACCCCTCAAACAATGTAAGCTGCTGTTAGCACTGTCACCATGTATGAATTTATCCATTGATAAATGGCGTGCATTCCTTTATCAGCGGTGGCCTCTGCTGTCTCTTAAAAAGACCATGCTGTACTTTTTACCTCTCTCAGCGAAGACAGTGTTGCAATACAAAACCCTTTCAGTTTTTTCATGTATTATTTACTGGAAAACCCCTTTGTCGCTTAGGTTTTATAATCAAAGCTAATTTAAATAATGGACTGTGGGGTTTTTTTTATAGACGTGCAAAAAAAAAAAAAAAAGAAAAGAAAATTAAACTGTTGCTT
The DNA here is from genome assembly GCA_018136845.1 of Heterotis niloticus. Classification (NCBI taxonomy): domain Eukaryota; kingdom Metazoa; phylum Chordata; class Actinopteri; order Osteoglossiformes; family Osteoglossidae; genus Heterotis; species Heterotis niloticus. Next base: position 15,705,145 of record CM030904.1, on the reverse strand, counting down.
TAGCACAGTGAAGGCCAGTCACAGTTCAGAATGGATGGTCAAATATGTCATGCTTTTCTCATTTGCAGAACATGCGTTCTATAGGCCTCTACTTAGTAAATTATGTAGCTAAATCAACCATGGCTTTTTGGAGGGAATGAAACACACATGGGTCATAGAAGCCAGTGGATGATCCTTGATGGTTTTATGAACTGATTTCATGGCATGAGAAAGATTTATTGTGATATCATGTAACCTTGATAGATTCTGTGTCCTTTATCTGGGATCTGAGAAGAGACGAGCATGCATCTCTAGAGAGCATCGTGGTGAAAATGATCTCCTTTGCCCCTCCTCCTTGTACGCTGTTATATGATGCAAAAAATGCAGGGTTTGGCGGATTCCAAAGTACTGAGACAATTGAGCTGCACTCATAAAGCACCGAGGACAAAATGTAGAGGTTATTTTGCTGAGGGGAGAGAGTTTGAATCTCATCTAATGCAGCACAATCAAACCATGTTTAACATAAAGCATCTGTAATGGGAATCAAATAACTTCACCTCAGTCATATGAGTTCTAGCATGATCTCTTTCTGCTTTTCCCCTTGCGTACAATCTATACCTTCCCTGCAGCAATTGTTTTCCAAGGTGTCAGAAAACGCCTGTTTCTATGTACAAATAAAAGTTGAATATGAGATATTTGTTAGTTATGGGGTAGGGATCAATCATTTACAGTTGTGTAGTGCCAAGCGGATAGCTGTCAGTCAATATCCTTAGATGACATAGCAGTAGCTTCTCCAGCCTGGTATGGGTATGAGATGCATAGCTCCTTAGGGGAAATTACATACTTCTAACTACTGTTTTGGTGTTTGTTTTCAAGATTACAAGTTTAGGTTGTTGTTGTTTAGTAAAGGACTAACTTAGTATATCTAAGTGTATGTCAGCTGTGTTATTTACAGTTAACACTACCTGATGTGAATACATGTAAAGCCAATAATGACACCTAACAGAACCGGTCAGAAGTTTGGCGATATCTGCCCAATATTTGCATTTGTGTCTGCTCATATGCACCTTAAACTTATATAAAAATAACTAATTTGCAGCAAGTGCGCTAAAGTTTCTTACTAGTATGTTGTGTATGAAGAATTGAAAATAATGGCAGATGTGTAGCGTGGGTTTAACAATACTGAAGCTTCTGTAGGACCATCACTCACAAAAAAAAGTACCCTTCTTGTAGTTGTGCCTTGTGGGAAATTTGCAGGGCAGGCTGATAAAGATAAGCTGTATGATGTACTGTGCAGATAGTGTCCTTCAGATTAACACTGGTGAGAATGGAGCAGGGATTCCAGTTGATTCTTCTCCTTCGTAAGCCTCAGGCTTCTGTGTAGACATACATTCTCTACACTGGATAGAACTTTGAAAAGAAAAGCTTTGTACAACTCCATTTTACCACTTTCTTCTGCTATGTAATAGAATACCAGTGCTAGTGTGTTATTGTAGTTGTACTATTTTAATGCAAAGGTTTTCTTCTTTTGTATATACTGTGTATAATCTTGAATATATTTAATTTCTGCAGTTTCAGTTTTATGTGGCTAATCCCTGAAATAAATTCTTTCCTCAACAAATGTACATGTGTACAGTGTGTTTAAAGACACTGCACACAAGCTCAACCAGTGAGCTACATCAGACTTGGCTGTCCCCTGTTCTCTCCTCTGTGTCACTCATGGTACCTCCAGACACCCAGTCACCATCTCACTCTTTCTCACTTTAAACATTTTCTTACATCCTTTGACATTGGTGTTATCTTTCTTGTGTTTTTTATTTTTTTATTATTTTTTTTTTTTATGCAAGTTGCATAGAACAGTCTGTATACAGGTATGTGGCACGTAATGCCCTGCCGGTCAACGACGGACCACATATACGACAGTGGTCTCATAAGATTATACACAGTACGCAATACTTGATAATGTTAATAAACAGCTATGCTACTGGTTTGTGTATTTACTGTAGTTACTGTTGTTTTACACTTTATAATGTTTGCACACAGATTACGAAATCACCTAAAAACACTTTTCCCAGAATGTATCCCCATCATTAAGGAATGCATCCCTGCATACAGGTAGTCCTCCATACAGCAACTTCTTTTAAATCACGTCGATGTTTTTGGCCAGTTTTGTTTTATTTCTGTCTGTGTTACATTTCTGGTATGTAGCTTATTATCCGTGTCAGTAATGAAATAATTCAGTGTTGTATTCTTTACTGAAATTTCTTTTTAATAAGTACATTATGTTCATAGCATTTTTAAATATGTTAGTATTCAGTGGCATAGGACAGTGAGATGTAATAAGTGCAATCAATGCGATCTCTTGGAACTGTTCCATCAGTAAACCTGCTGAGCTTGTTGATGTCCAGTCATTGGTCAGTGGAGCAACTGGTGCAGAGGTGGAGGTGGTGCTACGGGGATACAGCAGTGGTCGTAGGAAGTTTTTGGTGTGGGTTCAGTTTTGCAAGATGCACAATAAAGGGAAGATGTGTGCTGAATTAACCTGCCGCCTCCACTTCTGTGTGACATAACACTTGTGAAAACAACTAACACTGTGTGTTGCACGATTTTTTTTTTTTTTTTTTTTTTTTTTTTTTTAGTCGAGGAAGGGAGGCGGAAAGGAGAGGGAAGGGCTGCATTGCAGCATGCATGAGAAGGTGGTTGTTGGATATGTGGGTGGGGCGGGTATGTAGCTTAAAGTCTCATATGGCGTTGACATCATGCAATTATACTAGTGTCACAGATGCATGCTGTACTGGTACATATGCAATGCATTGCATTTTTATAACATTTTTAAAATGGTTTTTCATCAACAGTATCAGCTGTAAGTGCTCAGTCATGTCCCAGTACTGTGTATTTTTTTTTTTTTTTTTTTTTTGGTATGGCTGTCAGCAGCTACTATTGTTACACAACAATGTTGTACATATATTTTACAGGTACTGTATAGTGTACATTATAAGATGTTAATGTATACATGTTCTAATTAGCATCAAGATGCTCATTCCCTTACCAAAATTATGAAAAAGATTAAAAATACTTTTTTGTGCCAATTTTCACCCATTCAATTTAAAGAAAAAAAAGTACAGATATATATATTTTTTAATTTACATCATATTTCAAGAACGTTGTATGATGAGGACTTATATTGGCTGTATTAGTTTTTTTTTTTTTTAAATTATGTACACTTTATAAACATATTACTAAATGTGCTTCCCCCCCGCCCCCGTATGGTACCATTCCAACATTTTTTTGTTATAATCAGGCCTTTTTTGGCCTTTAATGCTGTATCAAACCTCCAAGTTATGGCACTAATGTACATTGTAAGAGTCTTGATTTATGAGTTTGAGTATATGAATGAAATTAATATCTTCTACTGAGTTATGATCAAATAGGAAGTGGAAAATTTGGGGAAAGTTTCAAAGTTTACTCTGTAATGGTAATTGCGTTTCCAACTGATGACATTTCACCTTAAAAGCTGATTTCCAGGAATAAACTTGTGCTTGCAAAGAGGATATCTGTATTTTGATCACAGCATTTAGAAATCTTTACAAGAAGAATATTAGCTTTAACATTTCAATGAGTCTTGTGTTTTTGTTATTGAGGGTTTGTAAACTACTTTCCATACATAAGGATACACGATCATTCAGTGTGTTGATGGTGATCCATTGCTGGTGATATAATGGAGTTGATGTATTGGTGGGTCTTCTTATAATGTGTTTTCCTTGAGACACTATTGAATGCTATTGTTCTGTCCTCTGGCAGCATGCGCTTTGCAGACTGTGTGGGCAGCAAACAGCCTACTTTGACAATCTTTGAGACCCACCTCCCTAGTGCTTTGTAATCTAACTTTTTGCTTGATGCTAGATCTCATGTGATTATTTACAGTTGTGTAGCAATTTAAGACTGCATCTGTTTAAGGGTATTTTAAGGATATAATTTTCTGTCTTTTTCTAATGACTATCTCGAGTATATTCTACAGTTGAATACTTTGAAATCCTGGAGGAGCAGCTCAGAGTAGTGTTTATCTTGAACGCTATCCTTGTAGGACTGTATGAGTAAGTAAACAGGGTAACACATTTGTGTGTTGTTGTGTTCAGTGGTTTAGACTACATTTACCTTTGAGTTAGGCAGGAGCCACATGGCCATTTTGCCTCATTTCATTTTTGCTCCCCCATAGGTTTATTAAAGGTGATGAAGTCAGAAGCACCAAAAGTTCAATTCTCAAACCTTCTACCTCGGGAAATTGTTTAGATTAAATAAGCAAAAGCAATGCTGAAAGAAAAAATGATTGAATGAATGAAAGCTGTAGCCCTCTCTGTTTTTCCTTTGGTACCACCAGGCAGTAGGTATGCTGCCTTGTTTGTTTGGGTGTGGACATTAGAAGAATAGGGCCCATTTGGATCTTAAGTGCTATTTCTAGATCCCCCCCCCCCCCCCCGAAAAGTATTCTGAAGTGAAATTAGAAAGTTTAGACTTAACTTGCTGCTTTGTGCCTGCTGTGAACAACAGGCCCAATTGAGGCTCTGAGGAAAGACTCAGGAAGTTGAGAAGAAGAAGCACTGTAATGGTATGTCATGGCAGCCATGATGTCTCAGGAATGTGGCACAGATATGACGGCAGTAAAATTTTGTACTCATAGTAAACATTTGGCTTAACACTTTAAAGAATGCAGTAATCCAATTTTTTGCTTCAGGTTTTAGTGTTCCCAGAGCTTTGTGAACCTATATTTTGTGCTAAAAATGATAGTTTTAAACATATCTTGCATGTCCTTGTTGCGTTTCAGGGTTACCACTAGAGATACTGTTTAAAAGAAGGTAGAGAAGTGTTGTATGTTTGCTGTGTTATCCTAAACAGTAACCGATGGTTTGCTTTGTTGGTGATGTTGACAACAGCATCATTCTCCAGTCCTGCAGTGAAAATCAACCCTGTGTCTGTTGATAAAACTTGTAGTAAATTTTCCCACATTTGATGCCTTCTCCCTTACATTTAGTAATGTGTGCAATTTTGTCAATTTGAGAAACCTTCACTGAACAGCATTTAGAGGCAAAATGTACATTGTGATTCCAGTTTTCAAGAGGCACATTTCTTGTTTGAGGCTCCATTTGAGTAGAGTGCCCTGTAAGCAGGGGAAACAGCTGACTGCACCTCTGCACGATGTCGCTGACTGCGCACATGATCGCATCCTGCAGAAGGTCATGGATCATGGATTGGCTTTGGATGCACATGGTTGGCAAAGGGGGTGCAGCGGTTTAGTCATGTTGAACGATCAAATTGGTATAATATTCAGTGATTGCTGTATCGCCTATTATGTTACAGAGACGGCAGTATTTGGTTTTGTTCTTTTCATCTCAGTATTCATCAGTGGGACTCCATTGTCAAGTGTGACATGAAGACAACACGTTTAACTGCACAGGGACCTGGGGAGGTGAAGTTTGTAAAGGCAATAGATGAAAGATTTAAACCGGTTTTATACTTTTGCAACTATATTGTAAGCAGAGTAAATGTACTTCTTTGAGCATGGCTGTCTAGTTCTGGATTAGTTTAGTACTGGCCTGGGTTTTTGTGTTAGTACAGTTAGCTCAATCATTTAGTACAGTCAGCAGACCAGTTCCAGACACAGCAGGTGTTGATTCTTTATATACCCCCCCCCCCTCCCGAAATAACAGGCTGAATAGGTGCAAAATCTGAGGCTCTCTTTTTCTTCCTCCATTTGTCAGCCTTTCACTTTGTCAGACAACGCATGGTGAAGAAGTGATGCTGGCCTTGACAATAGTTCCCATTATCCACATGTCTTTGCCGCTGCAGTCTCTGCCGTCACGTGTTGGCAGTGTAAAAATAGGAGTTCCCTCAAAGGCATTCTCTATTCTCTCTCCCATTCCATCTGTGAAGCAAAATGGATTTCAGAAGCCACTATGGTGAGACAGTTAATCAAAGTTGGCTCCTCAGTTAGAGCTCTCTTCAGTTGGATACTGTCCTCTTGCTATGTGGTTAGTCTTAACATATTTTTGAGGTGAAAAAAGTCCTCTCTTCATCTTTCTGATTATTTAATTCTTTACTTTCAGTCAACTGGTTTCAGGATGTCAGTGTTTCCTCACTTTCAGCAGCCCAAAGTCCCACCCTCTTCTGTCACCTTTCATCGGCAACCAATTTCTGCTGAGACTTGCTGTTCTTAAAAAAATAAATAATAATAAAAAAAACTGTGTAGATCTTCAGTAATGAAAGATGGTTGTACTGTTATCCTTTTTCCTGATGTCCTGATTACAGAACATTGTAGTTTAACCTCCAGTGATATAAAACTTAAAATCTCCTTTGTACTGGTAATAAGGACATTTATATATGTTATAGCATACAATAGCAGTTTTTATGGTACCTGTTGGTGTTTTGTTTTGTGAAGTTCAAACGCTTTTTAATTTAGGCAATTTTTTGTGGTGAAGTATTGTTTCATTTGGTAAAGTAATGTAATGATGTAGTGTCAAATGATTTGTTTTCAAAATGTGAAAATGATCTGTGGGGAGGGGAGTGTTATTTAACTAAAAATGTACAATGCATTTTAAAACCGAATCATGAAAATAACAAATCATTTCCCTTTCATGTTTCAAGTCAGAAGCTGATTATCCCCTTTCCTATTGTGGATGTTCTTCAAGGTTCCATAGTTGCTGTCCAGAGGGCCTTCCTGTAAATCTTTTTTTTTTTTTTTGAAGGCTATGTTTCCATTGGCATCAGTGAATAGCCAGAGCACACCCATTACTGGAAGCCCATGTCTACATAGATAGTAACATTATGAAATCTGCTGACCATAGAAATCAGCAGCTGAAATAAAATAAATCAGCAGATGTCTACTTTATATCGGTCAATATTTGATAGTATTTTTATACTGTGTGGTGTATTCTAGCTTGGTGGTACAAACTGACAATTGCATAAAGTCATATTATGGTGCTTGAAGCTGCTACTGGAAGTTGTGATTTAGTTCAAGTGTTGTGCGGTTTCCATCCAAACCGTGTACACTGAGGGGGAAAAAATGATGTGGCTTGAAGAATGTGCTCTTCCAACTGGAGTAGTAAAACACGATGCTATCTTGGTTGGTTTGATTTGACAGGTTCACTGTTTGGTGATTTAATTTTTCCACCATACCCTTCATCAGGCCTCTAGAGTGGCTCATCAGGAGGCTTTATTTCCCTGTGGTTTAGATGAATATATGTATTTTCTGTGTCTTCCTTCGGTGGTGGTGCTCAAGTCGTTCTTAAATAGGTTTTTAGTTCAGAATGGCTGCTTCGGAACCTTGTAGATGGGCAGCATCCATGGGCTGCCTTCCTGCTTCCTCATTCATCTGTGGTTCCTGGGACTATAGAGTGGCTCTATGCTCAATGTGCATTGAAATACAACCGAAGAAAAGGCTGGGTCACCAAAAGGCTGCTTGGTGATACTTGGCCTTGTGCCAGGTTGATTGTTTCTACATAATTCAAAATTTTCACATATCCTATAGATTTGTTAGATTTTTTTATTTGGATATACTGTCGTTTTAGTAATTAGATTTAAGTGACTGTTGGCTTTCATTAAGGATAGGTAATATTGTGCATTGATCCGTTAATAGCAGTTATAGAAATTCTTCTGGCTTTTGAAATGGCTACCCAAACGAACTTGTATTCCTTGAAAACTGCACTAAAATATCTATAAGTGGTTTGTAACCAAAAACCAATGCCGTGGTGCCTGGAGAGGAGCTGACTGTCTAAATGAATGGAACTGGAGACATTACACTGACATCCTGCAGGTGTGTGTCTGTTCTGTGTTATGTGTGCCGTTCTGTCTGAGCTCATTATTGGGTTCACTTAAAGAAAGGGGTCTTGGGAAATGGTCGTCCTCAGGCCATGTTCCTAGTTCCTCAGATCTCCGACCCTCCCCCAATCTGAAATTCGATAGCTGCTGAAATTGGGGGCACTGTTGGGTTGAGAGGGAGCTGTTGAGGATGGGGGGGGTTTGATGGGGGAAATTCTTCCAGTCATAAATTTAACATGGGTAACCCATATGAATCACTGCAACACTGCCATGTTCAAATGGTGTAAACATGCATCATTCTAGCGTTCACTATTGTGCTTTTAATTTTTCATTTCTAATTAATGAAGGACCTATAGGAATACAACATTTTGCTCAAAGTCTGCCTTTGTTTTTACCTTCCACAAAAGTGACTGAAATGTGCTGAACTTCAAGTATGAACTGTGAATTCCTCTTTTTTTTTCTTCTTTTTTTTCCTTCTTTTTTCTTGTATAAGTTCTTCAGGATTTTCCCCCTATTTGCTGATGGCTATTTTTAGGAAATGGTAACATCATGGAGCAGATGTGAAGTCATGTTGTAGCACCACACATTCTGGATTTGGACAGCTTGTTATTCCACTTGTTGTTGGGCTTCCTCACAACTTATTGTGCATTGCTGGGCCAGGCAAATCCCTGAGGTTGCATTTGTGCGTAAGTGGTGCCATCCAAAAATTGAAATGGCATGACTTCAATATCCTTCAGTCATAATTGAATGTTTGAATTAATCCCTTTATTCGTATAAATCCATGTGGCAGTAAATAATGGATTCTCTGACCTCTTTTTATAATGGAAATTGGAGGGAAAAGAAAAAAATTCAAATCTTAAAATAAATTTTAAGAATTCTATTCATTAAAGGAAAAAAGGTTGAGCATGTGTGAGCATCATCATGTTAATAAACATCAGTTTATTTAATAACAGGAAACTGAAACATATGTTTGCATGATCAAAAATGAAACACAAATGCTTTTGAAATGCTAAGTCACTGGAATAAATGAATAATGATAGTAGCCAAACTATTGTAAACCTGTCCTGTTCCAAATGGCCTTTGTCATTTTAACATCAGTGAATTTGCTATGTGTATAACTGTGGTACAGAGGTGGTAGTTCTGGTGCCTCTCATGGATTAGACATGAGTTTGATCCCTGCTTGGTCTGTGTGGAGTTTGCATGTTCTCCTGTGTTGGCATGGGTTTAGATTTAGAGTTCTCCAGTCCCCCCCGACAGTTCAAATTCACTTATTGCAGGTGAACTTTTGACTGTGGCTTGCACATAGTGTCCGAATTTGTAAGGAACTGTATGTGTGTAGGGGGCTACTATGCAATGACCTGGAAACCCATTAGAGTATAGCTGGCCTCACTCTGTATTATTCTGTGATGGGGTCTAGACAACCATAGTCCTAAACAGAACAATCAATAGTGAGCAAGCTAATAATACCTGTGGTGTGCTTCTATGTGGGAAAGTGATCTTAAGAACTGTACCAATGTAAACCTCTCTGGTATATGAGTCACTGGGTCACATAACCAGAAGAGTTACAGTTGTATATCCTGTGGATCCTGGTATCACTCAAGTCCCCTGTTTTGTAATAACTAAATTGACAGTGACCCTGACTAACTCAAAGTGACCCTGTGGAAAGCTTTGCTTGCTGAAGCCTTGGATTGCATTTGCTGTTGTCAGCTGACTTCAAATAAAAATATGTTCATTGTTTGAAGCCGGAGGATTGGGCACACAAAGGTTAATTGACTGAATTACAGAACAGATTGAAGGGGTGAAAAGAGACTTGGCCAAAGCACCAAGACGATATTATTTAACTTGCCATCTATACAGGTTGCTGGCTTAAAGAAGTTGAATGTTGTGCTTTCTGGCAATATGCACTAATGTTCTTTATTTGTAGCAACTGCATGATGGATTTCATATGGTTAAAAAGAAGTATTTAGCATTGCATTTCTGGCCTGCTGTGTTTTCTGGATTCTAACAACCAATTTATTTTATTTCAGCTGTAAATATCTGCAGAAATCATTGGCTGCATTTGCCCCAGCAGAAAGGTAAGACCAAGTTTTTTTTTTCACTGGAAAAAAGCTTAATCTCTCCAGGAAGGTTTTTTTGTGTTCCTTGTTTTAATTAGGTTTCAAAGGTTTTTACATTTGTTTCCATTTGGCAAGATCCATTTTTGTTGATGATGTAATGCAAACTTTGAGATCCTAATGTGTTCATTTAATGTGGGTGTTTGCCACGCTTGGCAGTGTAAGGCTGCACCAAGTGGCTGCTCACTTTCTCTGGTGTCCGTCCTGTACGTGGGATTTCTTTGCCAAGGAAGAATCCCTGGAGTGCAACATGCTGATGGAAGCAACTGGGGGTTGAGATTTGCCCACTCTGTGGTTGCCAGGGCAACATGCAGAAGTGGAGCATGAAATACTGAGCTTGGAAAGTGTGGAACAGGCGTTTCGGCCTCATTCATGCCCTCTGGCCACAAGTCTGCATGTGCTCAAAGCCTTCGGACCCGATCTACCGTTCTTCCGAGTGTAAAATGTTTCATCTATCGCTGTGGCACTCAGAGGTTCTGCGATGTGCGAGGGAAGTCTAAACCTCTGCCGTCAAGAGGCTACTGCTCTGGAAGGCTTTCAGGGAGATGTGATGATGGGCTGCTGACTGTCTAACCATGGGCCGAGGGCATCCTGGATCAGCTCTGAACACAGATGCTCTACAGTTGAGCCTGATTTTGGGAGACAGCTCGGCTGTGGTTTCCGGACACGTCCAACACTGCGGCTGCGCTGCACGCTCGAGTGTTCGATCAAGCAGAACATCTGTATCTGTTTGTCATTAGGATCTTTACTGAGAGATTAATGCAGATTCTAAATTGCCGCTTTCAGTCAGATTATTGTATTTATTTTTTGCTCAACAGACGCATGGGGGCAGAAAATATTGTTTTGCAATAAAATACAGGTTGCAAATTAATCATTCAGCTATGTAAAAGAGCAAATGCTATTTTTGTTGCTTTCACATGAAATTTCTGTTAGGATAATTCTCATGGTAGTTTCTTGCATTATGAGGGTTGAGGGTTCAGAATAGTAGGGCATGCTGGGAGAGTGTGAAGGTGCAATAAGCATCCTAAAGCAAAATAGTCATTCTGTTTTCCTTATGTAAACACTTGTGCAATTTGCCTTAATCCAGAATAAAAGATATTTTAAATCAGTAGGTTTTACAGAATGAAAGCGTTACATGACATAAAGCTAATGTGACTGGATGAGAAGGACTCTTCATTGTGTTCTACATGTGTCAGCACACATTTACCCTAGTGTTGCTATCGCTTTTAAAGAACTCTGGAGTCCTTCCACACGTCTAGGACAGTACAAGTCTTTAGCTTTACTTTTAGCGGTGTTAAATCCACCTGTTTGGTGATCAGTGTCTGTGCATGTGCCTTCTGCCATCTTATAGGATAACTTGTATGTCTGGTTTGATGTAGAAAGAGGGAGGAATGTCGACATTCCTCTAGTGACGTTAGCTGTGTATACAGCCATGCTGTATGTGATACTGTTAAATACTGATTATAATGGTGTAGTTGTTCCAGTGTACCCACTTGTGTCTTTTTCACTCCATTTTTACTTGAGTGGTGGTGTTTGAGATGCAGAAAGAGGAAGAAGAATGGTTTGATGTATCCATAGAAGGCTGGTGTGAAACTTGACAGGCGCCAGTCTTCTCCCACACCACTCAGTGTGAAGAGGGATCGCTTGAGCGTGATGTCCCCTGTAATGGGTCTCAGTCAATGAAGTGGCCCTGTTCCTGCAGCTGAAGTTCCTCCATTATTTGTATCAAAGTTTTCTCCTCTTTCAGCACCGCTAATACTTTTTCAGACTAATTTAAAAAATATCAAGCTTTTTTCAGTTCCCGTTGTTAAGAAAACACCCAAATGGAAGGCTGAGTGAACAGAACTGCATGTTTGTTTTTAAATGGCCATGTTTCTTGTGCACTTTTGCCTGACAGTTACCTAATTTCCTCTCACTTTGGATGCATAACACTCCTGTATCATTAGAAGAGGAAAAAGCTGCCGGCCTGTGTCTGGGGAATTGGACTTGAGTGCTTTATCTCCCTGCCATTATTTCTGTTTTGCTTTGGCTGCTTTCTTTCGTCGTGCTGTGCAGTGTTTTACTTTGTTTTCAAGCCAAGCCTGTTTCTGAGGCAGCAATTTGCCCACAGTGCCTGGCCTTAGTTTGAAGCAGTGTTTGGCCCAGGCCTGAAGTATTTATTGATACTGAGAAGTAAGGGTCTGCAGCCAGGAACTGGCCTGGGATTCTGTGCATCTGCATTACATGGAGCCTGTGCTGTGTGACAGTTTGGGTGGCATGAGCCACCATGTGGCTGAGTAAGATCAGGCTGGATGATCGAGAACCCCACTTTTAGTGCAAAGTGTCTGTTGTGCTGTATTACTTAAACCATTTCCTATGACAAAAGCCACTCATGTACCCCTGCATCATCCTGTCCTGATAAGCACTTTATTATAGGGAAAAGGGTTTGTCTGCTGGTTTTTCCCTGTGGAGTCTTTTAAATTAATGTCCCTTAAATTGTTTGAACTCTTTTATATATTAAACTGGTAGAGTTAAGTATTCTTAGTGACATATACAGGTATATCCACTGTAGTGTAGTGGGAAAAGAGAAAAATAATGACAAAATTTGTTAGTAAAATGCTTGCATTTGTAATGTGTGTTGTGCTTTGTGTGTAATGTATAATTTCTTACCCCTCCCTTTTGCCTGTTTATTCCCCCCCCCCCCCCCCCCCCCGTCACCTTACCAGTATTATTAATGTAGTGGGCCTTTATCCTCAGTTTAACAAATTAGGTGAGAATTGCCTAGAGGTGCACAATAGGTGTGTGTGTGTGTGTGTGTGTGCGCGCAGAAAATGGCCTATTTGTCCTCATTCTGATCACTTACTTGGGAATGGCCTGGAGACACACATCACTAATGATATTTACTGTCCTAATCCATTATTTTCTACATTGAGTCTAAATGTATCACTTTACAATCCAGGTTTTATTCAATTACACCACACATTAACTTCATCCCATATTGGTTTACCTATCATACAACAGCATGTGGAAATCTAAAAAATTACTGTGGTAAAAGGGAGCAAATTCTAGTATACGTATCTATGGAAAAAGTGGAAAGAATCTGGTGGAATCAGATACTCCAAGTTGAACAGAACCAGTAATATACAAGTTAACTGTGTTCAAGCCCTCCAGAGTAATTATGGTTCAGTGTTTCAGTCTTAATCATGTCTCATTTTTTGCTGGCTTCTTGTTCTCCCTTCTTACGTTCACTATGTGTCATATTTGAGTGTTGAGGCTCACTTTATTTGTGCATAGTTCAGCTTGTTGTGTTTATTCCTTCATTTGTTCATTCTCCCAGCCTCCCATTAGTCTCACACTGCTATTATGTGGGTATGGTAGTCATAGTGACTGTAAGGGTTGGTGGGTGATGCCGAAATATTTTGTCAACAGGGTCTCTTGTTAATTAGTCTTCTCCCACTCAGTAAATTTACAAGCCTAAAGACAGAGTGGAAACTTCAAGTTTGAGAGAAAAAGGGGTGCCTGATGCTGAATGAAGTAACTTGCCATTTTGGTCCATGTGCTGTTTTTCCAACATTTTGTCACATTGATGTCGCATCCTTGCTATAGAAGAAACAGCAGTTCTCTTATTTACGGCTGTTTTCAGTCTTTACCTGTGGGTTTTTCAAAAATGTTTAAATGGTAATATTATATGATATAGGGCTGTTATTAAATTTTTTACTGTTTAATACAATAAAAAAGGTTTTCTGGCACTCTCTCTTCATAGTTTTGGATATACATTTCCCAGGGGGTGTATAAATTGTTAGGGATGAGACTGTCAGTTTAGTGAAACAAGATTATCCGCTAGACTTTCGACCCACTGATTTTAACATCTCCGTCAACAAAGTGTCACCAAGCACAGAGTCCAAAGAGACCTATTCCTTCGGCTGTTAATACCTGACCCAGGCCTTTGGCCAGAATGCTGGGGGAGGAGCCAGCACTGCTGTGTGTGGGTGAATAGCATTTGAGCTGCCAGATTTATGAGACTTCATGTGGAGGCGCTCAAGGGACCGCACAAAGCTGAGGGCTGACAGCTCGCCTGTAGCTCTAAGGAATAAACCTGACAAATTGCTAGTCCTGAACACACTTTACTGTTTGCTTAGCATTACCATTACTAAGACGTTGGCCTACTGCTATACACCTATTATTATAATGGGTTAGCAGCATTCTCAAGAAGATGTAAAACACAAAATAACAGTTTTTAGTGTAAACCTGTATATACTAGGAAGAGTACTTTTTGTTTCAGTGGTTTCATATCGTTTAAGGTCAATACTCATACCTTTAGTAAATCATACAGTACCTGCAGACAGTTTGCAGCCATAAAACATAAATTCCAGGCTAAGCTAGGTAAGCTTTCTTATTTTAAAGTATGATCTTAGAATGCTACATACATAGGCTAACCCAGGCACACAGACACATGCACAGACTATGAGAAGCATGGATGTGTGCCATATGGGGACACTGTGATTGAGGCACCATCCCTGCTGCCTCGGGTTCTTAATTATTCATTATCTTGCCAGATGTCTTGTTCATGTTCACATACTTCTACTAGACTCTGCTGCTCTCATCTTTGAGAGGGCCACACAGTGTACAACTTTTATTCCCCCTGGAGACAAAACATCTTCATTCAACAAGACTCGTTTTGATTTAAAGTAGTTTAATGAAGTTCTCAAAGTGTCAGCAGTTTACAGAAAGCCCAAAAAGCTATGGGGCTGTAGGCCTTCCGTGTGGTAGAGCAGCTGACCTGTGCCAGTCTGCAGAGGCACCGTCCATTCTGCAAATACATTTCAATAAAGAACACCAAAGGAGGCTTTTTCCAACAGGAGAGTGAGTGGTCTGTCGCTCCACATTGTTGCAACATGATGGAACTAAGAAGGTGGGTGGAGGGCCTGCAACCAAAGGTATAAACACCACTGCCTGCAAACATAGTAATGAACCACTCCAGCACCCTCTAGAATGATGCTGCATGTGGGCATTGGCAACTTCAGCAATTGTTCTCATCTTCTCAAGCATCCCAGAAGCCCTCATTAATCAAGGCTACATTTGATACCTCAAGTCATTTGGCCACAAACCCCACAGCTCTTAACAGCTGCCGATCTTTCTGCAGCCTTTGAAAGCAGAGGGAAACATTAGGAAGAAAGTAAAATTCCTTTTATGTTAGATTTAAATACAGCTTTTACACTTGCTTCTGTCTGAATCTGGTAGTGGGACATAATAGCACTAGAACGGAAGTGAAAGTTGTCTTTTAACTTAGTTTCCATTTGTTTTTTTTTTTTTGTTTTTTTAACCCCTCTCCCCCCACACACACGCACACTTTTTTCTAGGGCAGCACTGCCTGATTCCTCTTCTAGTTTCTGAAAGTTGTGTAAATCGATGGATCTGGATTTAGTACTTCTCTTAGACTAATAGGTTTGCAGATGTTCTGTCCAGCTGTGCTTGTAGGCAGCTGCTCATGAGGGGTTTTAGACAGAGAAGCTTCATGAGATGCCTTGCAGATACAGTGCTTGTGGTTAGGGGAGACATTACAGCAACTACAGGTAGGCGCTGCATAACTGCATATACAATGATGGTCCCATTATACAGTACATGATACTTGGTAATGATAAACACCTATGTTACTGGTTTATGTATTTACTGTACTCTATTGAGTGTACTCTTTCTACTTTTGAAAGTTAATTGTAAAACAGTATGCTGTGTTATGCCGGCAGCAGCCTCATACATCGTACATGCGGTGCATGCATACACTATGATGTTCGCACAGCAACGAAATCGCCTGACAATGCATTTCTCAGAATGTATCCCCATCACTAAGTGATGGATACCTGTACTTCCCTACCCCACAACTCCGTGTTTACTGTTAAACTGGCTTTACCTGCTTGTGAAAGAGGGTGCTTTCATGGAAGCAAATATTTTTTCCTTTGTCCCTATACTATATGAACCCCATATATGCTCTTTATTTATTTAAAAAAAAAAAAAAAAAACATGACCCAGAAAATGATGTGACAGCTATGGATCACTGGTTATTATCTTGTCATTTTTTTCCTCATTCACAGCAGGACATTAATGCAGAAAATATAGGTGGTTAGGCAAGAAGATGGATTAACTAGGTTGGCTGTGTGTCGTGGGTGCACAGTAGCTCTGTATCTCGGTCAGCGTTTCGGATGAGCTTGGGAAAGGGATCTCATTACGCTGCCCTGTTTCGCATGCTAATCCCTGCAACCCCTCCCCTGCTCACCCTGGAGAAGATGGGCTGGTGATTAAGCCCAACTCGGTGATCATGATGACCTCATATGGTACATAGTTAATGGTGGTGGCTGGGATGACCAGCTGCATCTGTCTGATCACTCTTCTGTACTGACCTGAGGGGACATGTCTCTGTGTTTCTGTAATCCTCTCTATTCTTCTCTACGTATTGCAGTTATCAGCAACCTTCATTTATTACTCGTTTTTCCAAGGTGCCTTACAGTGTTGGATAATAAACTTTACAGTGATTTACCCATTTCTGTAGCAATGGATTCTTTTGTAATTTCAGGGTGATGTATCCTTCAATAAGGTACAGCAGCAGGAGTGTGATCTGAACTGGGAAATTTCAGACTGCAAGGCTGCTGGAATAGACACTACATTACCTGGTGGCCATTTAAATTTTCTTTCAGATTGGGTTTTTTTTTTTCTTTTTTTCTTCCCCTTCCTGTCTATCTGTACATGAATGTGACATTTAAGTGTGGAATTCAGTGTGTGCTATGGTAGTGAAATGCAATACATCAGTTATGGAAACCTCCAGGCTACTGCTTGTCTCGAGCAGCAGTGTGATACAGCAGATAAGTTTCTGGCTCCTGCCATCCAAACACATGACAGGATACTGTCTGAACTTGGGATGCTCTTTTTGCAAAGGTTCAAGTTTATTGCTGCAGACTGAGTGTCACACCTTTAACTTAGTGGTGTCAGCCTCCTCTCATGAATTCTGTAAAAACTAGACTGAGTATGAGCAGGGAATTAACACTTTGGACAAAAAAAAAGTTGTATACACTGACTAACAACCTATGTTTTTCTGCAGCATAGCTTTCTGTATGAGATCTATGCACACGACTGGGGGTATCTTCATCATTAAGCATTTGTACGTGGCCAAATTTGCATGTTCTCTTTAAAGAGTCGAGTGAAAGATTTGCTGTTGTAATTCCCATTAAGCAGGGAGAAAATGAGTTGTCTATTTATTGCTGATATCTCAGAGGAACTGTGTGAAGCAGTTCTGGAAGATGTTCTATTTTGCTGGGTATTTTTAGAGCAACCTTACCACCCCTTGCTGAGAAGAGGGTTATATTTTTGCTTAAAAAAAGGAAAGGATTCATTGCTGCTTTAGCAGCTGCTGGTCTGTTTTGTACAAGGCAGAAAGCGAGGTTCTCATCCCTATGGGTATTGTAATCTTGTTGGTTCTCTGTGGCCCTTGTCCACAATGATTTTCAGCTTGCAAGTGTTGAGATAATAGTGGGTTAATCTCACCAGAGCGATTAAAGGGAGATGCAAGGTCAGTGGAACGGTGGGTAAAACCAGTGGGTTTGATGTAAACCTGAGGGGGGCCGTGTGAGTCACCTCTTATTAACCGGTCGAACATGCCCACCTGGCCATGGGCCCTGCTATGTTCTCAAAGAGCCTGCTATTCAAACAGAGCTGCCCATGTACTGCATACAGTACCTAGCAGCAGCTGAAAGACACAGGCAGGTAATGGCACCTGAAAGCTGCCTACCTCTGTTGCAGGCTTAAAAAAAAAAAAAAAGTATGAATGCATAACCCATAACCCCCCTACTCCAATCCCAGCATTCACTGCAGTGCTCCATTAATTTGCACTACAGTTCCGTCATAGACCTTCCAAACACCTCTGCTTTCCTCTCACCTGCTTAAAAGTCACATGTGGATTTTGTGAGCAATGTGTTAACAAAGGCAAAAAGTGAGAAGAGAAGGAACCGTCCACGGTAATGCATTGTGTAACCAGATAACATTGTCGATGTTCAGATCAGTTATAGCTTGTTTTATAGCGTGGTCACAGCTTGTCTAGCCACTTGTGCTTAAGCGCTGTGAGGGCCGGCGTCCTTGTAGAATGCTGTAACTACCATCATAACAGGACACGATGTTATATGACGGGGTCTTTGAAACCCTGGAATGCAATGCTATGGCCTCATTCCTTTCAAGTGGCATGCCTGCTCTGAGAGTGTTGAAGTGTGACAGGCACGGAGTGCGGTGCAGCATCTTTGAAGCCGCTGTGACTTTGCGCGCACCCTCTCTCTGTTCAGCTTCGTGTTGTTGTTTGTCAGCGCCTGAAACACATAGGGCAGTTTTTGCTGGACATTGACTGTGCCAGGAAGGGTGTGCTCTTGATCTAGCTAATTGTCTGTTAAACCTCTTAAACATTTCAAAAAACAATTGCAAACATCATGACTGTGCAGTTATTTCCCTCAGGCCTCTGTTCTTTTGAACTTGTCTGTTTTTTGTATTGTCATGGAGGGACTTCATATAATTTTATGTAGGATCTTTTAGTGAAAGTAAAAAAAAAAAAAAAAAAAAATCATACCTGTGTCCTTCAACAGGACTTCTTTTTTGTATCCATCCTTGCCAAAGCATCCTTATGATTATTAAGTGTGCCTAAGCATTGAAGAGTTATAATAAAGTAGTGGTTTTTTTTGTATTCAGACATACATGAGTCTATAGGGATACAACCCAGGGACAGCAGTGCTCTCCGTGGGAGTCGGTAAGAGGATGCAAGTAAGAGGGCATTGAGTAAAGAGGGATAGCGAATGAGTCACTTGAGTGGTGTGACTGAAACTCGGACTCTGAGGAGGCTATCTCTTGGCACTCTGGCAGCCTTCCACACGATTCGCTCCTCCATCTACCCCGGAAACGTCTTCCAGCTCGAGGAGCTTTTGGCATGACAAACAGCAGCCCGTCTCACGCTGCCTGTGATGTGGGCGTCGCATGTTTTTGCATGTGTGTGCATGCATGCACAGTGCTTGCTGCCCGCCAGTCCCGCAGGATGTAGCCCTCTGGCACAGCAGCTGAGCATAACTACAGTGTAGCAGCATTTTGACCACAGTTGACTCAACTTGTGGACCTCAAGGACAGTGGACAGAAAAAAAGTCACCCTTCTATTGATGATGTAATGAGAAATGGTGGAACAGCCACTGGTGTGGGTGGCTGGAAGGCATGGAGTTTGAGCGCCACAGATTCCCTCGATGTGGCTATAAAATGCCAAATTAAAATGTTTGTACCTAGCATCACACCCCCCCTTGAACTCAGTGACACTATTTGTGATGCATTCCCTTTTCCCCACTCTCTGTTTGTTATTTTATGTCACCTTTGGTTAAAAATACTCTTAACTACAGAGGAACTGTGACTCCTTTGCTGATGTATAGTCTGCAAAGTAAGGCTTGGGTCTTGAAATTTTCTTCTGTGCCACCAAGGAGCTGGGATGGTTATGGGGTGGTTCTGACTGGTACAGTAATATGTCAAAGATCAAAGGCGCACTGTTCTCAGCTCTGCATTGGGACTTGAAGAAGCTCCACATTTATATACAGCAGGCTTTTTATTTATATTCAATCTTTTTAAGCAACTAAAAGCCTTTTAAAGCCAAAGAACTTTCTAAGCAGTCAGTGAAACTGGGGACATTTCTATGACTTATAAACCATGTTGTAGTAGAGTGGTGTAGAATTATGGAATTGTGATGGACAGTTAAATGATCTTTTTGTAATGCCTGGCCAAGTCACAGTTTAGCCGATAAAATGTGCACCGACAATAGCATCTTCATCCAGTTCATTAGTTAGTTATCAGGATGAAGCCTTTGATTTGACCATTTCCACCTTGCGTTAGAATTGTTCTGCAGCTTTGGAATTCGATATCAATCTGTTTGTCTGCCTATGATAAACTGCACCAGATGCTGCATTTACTCTGTGTTCAGCACCATCTAAATTTGAAACCTGAAATTTGGTAATAGTATACGGGTATGAAGTGACTCTACATTGGTACTAACTAATTAAGAAACACTTCGGTGCTCTCAGCATTAGAAGAGAAAAGTTCACGTTGAGGATGGAGCATCTGATAACCATGTTTGTCTGCGGTAGGCTCTAGAGCACAGGGGTGCTGTAAAGGGTGAAACTGATCATTTTGTGGTCTGTTTTGCAGTGACACATGGGCTTGTGCGCGCACACACTTTTTGCGGACCTTGTCTTGATAACCTATTAAACCTACTCCACCTTCCAAATCTTCCTTCATCTCATAGGCCTTGTTTATGTGTCTCTCCAAACTAGTCTGCATAATCAGCTTACAGAAGCTAAATATTTGCCTTAGCCTGCACTGACAGCAGGGGTGACAAGAAATGTTGGATGGAGGGTGTTCAGTCTCACTTTCCTTTCAAGAACAGTAAAATCCAGATGCACATTGGGCTGTTGACTTGGTAGTAGGAGAATGAAATGAGAAACTGTTTTTGTCTGACATCACCCTAGAATCTGCTGAGCAGTATTCACATATATGGAAAAGGTTTTAGTGTAATTTGGTTAGTTGTGAGCATACCTGTTTGCTCACTGATGGTATACATTCATCTTTGTGGATGTCTTGGAGGTCTTCAGCATTACAGTCTATGCTTCAAGGATGTCCACCTGGGAGAGGAGACTGTGCAGAACATGCAGTGACTCATGGAGACAACTGATTCACTTTCTCTTTCCTAGTGTTACACGAGGTCTCACAAGATGCATACAACCTTGTTTAACAATTGCTGCTAGTCCCAAAAGTTTGTTGCTGTGGTGCCTTTGTCCACTTTCTGTACCCAGCATATAACTCTGACCCTGCGCAGTGACCTGGAGGAAGTCCTCTGTCAAGGAGACGAGTCCACACTTTGCTTCCCTGCAGCACTGAAGAACCTGCATTAGCCGTTTCCACATTTTGTTATCCATATAAGGGCAAGCTGTTTTCACTCTGTGCTGTACACTGCAAAAAGCAGCAGCACTGTATGTGATTTGTCTACTGAAGATGAAGACCTGAAGTGGGATTAATTTTGTGGATGCCTTTCAGAGTGCTGCTGGGGCAAGATCATCCTTCTTGCCCTTTATTATGTCAGGCATGGGCTTGTAGTGGTAAGGAAGACCCCTCTGCTGCACTCTGCCCTACACCTGATCTTGCCCTTTCTGTTTTACAGTATGTCACCAATGCATACTTTTCCTTTGACCCTGTATCCTGCAAAGCAGCTCACAAGCCAGGCTTAATGTGGTATAAACACAGTTCAGCTCGACGTCTGACTCTGCCGGCGTGGTCTCCTGTTTCTGCTGACAGCAGTTGTCGGTGATCAGTTCTTTCTCTTTCTGGCTGATTCAACTTGTCATTAGGAATGGCAGTTTTCGTAGTCCTGAACTGCATTAGCTGGTTGGAAAATTCCATATCCACATGGTGGGAAAACGGCAGCGTTTTTCTCAACAGGAACATTATGATATTTTTGAAGCAGGACTATGAAAAAGACACTGACTGGCATTTACTCATGGTTACAGGCTATAGTCCTGTAGTCCACTGTGACTCAGCCAAGCTGTCTGGGTCATGGCACGGAAGCAGGTAGCAAGTGTCCAAAAGGGAGGCGTGACTGTTGCCCATCCAAAGAGCCTGGATTCCATCAGCAGGGGGACTCGCAAATGCCCTTATTAGTGACATTTATTGTCATTTGGGGAATGGTGGAAACGCACTATGGCTCACACATTTTTAAGAGTCAAGAGAGTTTTTTTATTTGTCAGCCCGTCTGTATACAGGTGCAAAAGAAAAGAAAAAAACAGTGCAAATACATACAGTACAATAAATAAATGATAAATATTGGTGCTCTAATGTCCAGGTAAGCTTGGACTTACAGTAACCATGCAGTCATCGGTATGGTCAGGGGCTGCCTGGTAATAATGTTCAGGATTTTGAAGACCTTTGTTGCTCTGGGGATAGTTCTCAGTGGTATTGCTGCTATTCAGCAAAAATGACCCAACAAAAAATGTATGATTTCCTTTGATGCCAAGAAAAAATACTTAAACATTCTGTTAATGCCTTTCTTTCTTTGAGATACATCAATGGCAGTAGACTCATCAGGTATGTTCATGGGGTTGATTTTTGTCAGATTTGTAGCTTTTTAAATGTGTTACAAGAGCTGCCACTGTGTTACCATTGGCCATAGTTTATAGAGCTTTACTTAGTTCTTTCTTGCTTTTTGTAACTCCATTGTATTGTAAGTGGATGTAAATTAAGAGGTTTGTTTTAAAAATAAAAACATACGGGTTTGCGGGTTTGAAGCTCTTGAAACTGTTCGTGCATTCAGACAGTGAACTACACTGTAGATCGATGGTGGGACTCAGCTGATGCATGGCAGCTCGGGTTACTGCCCTGCCTTCAGTGTTCAACTAACAGACCCACCTCCCCCTCCATCTGGCCCAGGTCCATCAATATAAGCCCTCTCACACATCACTCACACTCCATGGTGTCTGCCATCCATGCGGTATCCAAAGTATGTCAACTCTGTCAGGAACATGGGTCAGGTATCTGTTTAGCCATGGCATGGTATTACTGCCCTGTGAGGTCCTCACAATATACTCCTGATGTTCATTAGCTGTACAATCACCTTCAAAAGTGTAGGTCAGGTCATTGCTTGGCAGTTCTCAAACTTTGCTGTCTTTGACAGTCAAAGATGGTTTAAAATAAGTGAACCTGTAGTTCGGTGGATTTGCTCAGCATTTAGTCCCGTTTCCCCCAGTTTTGGGGAAATAATAATCTTGTGAATTCCTCTGAGTGTTCATATCCAAATGCTAATCTGTATAAAATTTGTAGCTCTAACTTCTCATGCTGCTGTTAGTTTTTCATGGACTTTAGTGATAGATTCTGGCACTTGACTGAGAACATGTTTGCTGTCATAATAGATGAACACAGCTGCCATGAGATTACGTGGATCGTCCTGTAGATGTGTTCACATGATGGATTCAGTTATAATAAGCATTCATTCCACTTTGCCTTTTTCCCCCCCGCATCTTTTATGTAGTGGTTTTATTATAGCACTATGGGAAAGGTGATGATATTGCAGTTTAGTTAGCAATGTATGTGCTGTTGTGCTGAAATTGTGTGAAGCAAGATCCTAGTATTCACAGTTTATCATTTGTCAACATTAAGCTGTAAGTCACATTAGAGAACTGTCTAGGGTTTTGTTCATGTTGATGCTAACATCCTGCATTATGATATGTGTATGTTAAGGAAGAATTAAAGGAACATAAGAATTAGAGGAACAAATGAGAATTAAAGATAAAAGTAATTATGCTGTGTCATTTCTTTTATTCTTTCACAGCTGACTTATGTATAAAGTCCCCCCCCCCCCCCAAGTAGCTGTTGCCACTTCTAATTTGTTCGCTTTATATAGTTAGGAATTTCAATTAGAATTTCATAATCAAATTTTTAGGAACCAATTGCTGTTTGTTTCTTCCTGAACTGCTGCGGGAGAGGTGTTAAATTATCTATAGTTTACCTCCACTTTGACTTAATGCAGTGTTTTAGGCTTGGCTTAAATGATGTGGTTCCTTTTCAGAAAAGAAGCATTTCGAAGAACTCCGTTATTTCAGGCTTTTTTTTTTTTTTTTTTTTTTTTAACAGTTTTATTTGTAAAGATAAGTCAGTCTTATTGGTTTCTCAGAAAATATTTTTGATGAACATGGTCTTTCTGTTCAGTTGTTTGCTTGCTTTATTGTCCTTGGGGGGTTGAAGAAATCTACACCATTGATTCTTGGTTCTGCAGATAAAGACATTCGTGCCTCTGTCCACCTGCCAAGATGGTGGCACTTTCGCTGAAGATCTGTGTGCGACAGTGCAATGTGGTGAAGACGATGCAGTTTGAGCCTTCCACCGCTGTTTACGATGCCTGTAGAATCATCAGAGAGCGGGTCCCTGAAGCCCAGACTGGGCAAGGTGAGTGTATAGTGCACTGCGGATTACACAACCTCCCGTTCTGTCTTTTTACGTAGGCAACATCATACAACCTTTCACTCCGTTGGAGTCACATTTTTGTGTGTTTTAGTGCTGTTTTAGTGCTGTTATGTTATTGAGCACTTTATTTAAACTGGAAACAATCAGCAAGGTATTGAGCTGAATTTTTTTCAGTTCCTAGAAGGGAGTAAAACTCTTTTGATCAACCACTTTTTTAATAAAGGAACATAAGAATTAGAGGATTATTTTGGAGGCAAAATATATTTTATCATATGTATGCCTGAAATCAGCAAAAAGTTGTAGAGTGAAACAAGTGATGGATTCTGTTGAAACTAGTTTTCCAGGATAGTTACATTCCAAAGAATGACAAATTTTATCTAACTGAAGGGGGTTTTCTGTCCCATGAACATTTCTTTGGCTTAAAGTCAGATTCTTATCAACTACATCCACTGAGGGCCTCTGCTTCAACTCTGCATTGTGGTGGAACAAAATGGCTTCTTTACATAAGTCAAGAAATTCAAACAGCTCCTTCAGCTGTAGACATGAATGCAATCTCTTTTGATGAGGCTGACCGATTATGCCATGAGTTTATGGTATGTATACTTTTTTGATAGAATAGCTTGCATATGTATATGTCTCACTAAAAAAAGCAATCAGATGTTACTATTCATTTGTTGGCAACCTGAGGCTTGTAGAAGACATTTAGGTCCACATTCATTTGAAATCCTGGTATGCGGAATGGCATTAAATAGAATTTGGGGAGTCTTTGGCATTGATAAATGTCCTTGTTTTGACTGAAGGTCTTATTGTTTTCCAGCCTCCGATTATGGCCTGTTCCTTTCTGACGATGACCCCAGAAAAGGAATCTGGCTGGAATCTGGCAGAACTCTAGACTACTACATGCTTCGTAATGGGGTAAACCAGAAGTGGCTCTGAATGCTAATACAAAACCCAAAAAGACTTTGCATTGGTTGACTCTTGCAGCTCTCTTATATAATTTGTTGAATGTACACTTTGGTTATCATAAACATTGACAGTAGTTTAAGGTGTACCATATACATTCATTAACACATTAACATTGATGGAGTTCTCAATGAGGCATGTATAATTGCCCACTACCAAAAATTCATTTTAAACCAAAGTACCCATTTTTGTTGTTCTTCTCTCCAGGATATCCTTGAGTACAAGAAGAAACAGCGACCCCAAAAGATAAAAATGTTGGATGGTGCAGTCAAGACCATTATGGTGGATGACTCAAAGACAGTGGGAGAACTGCTTGTAACCATATGCAGTAGAATAGGTATTACATACCATGACTTGTGACTGTGGTGCGGAACTACTTTAGAGCAAGTCCACAGAATCATGTGTTCTGAGACATTCACCTCTGACCCCGTTTGTAATCATTCTTATTACAGAAATGAAAACTAGTTCATATGCTCGTATTGGTTGCATAATTGTAGGTGTGATCAGAATTTAAATTTTTTTTTCTTTTTTCTTTTTTTTTTTTTTTTTTTGCTATCCATTGATGTGAATACATTCACTTTTCCATAGTATTGTGATCCAACTGCCAAGAGTTTATCCTTGCTTTAAATTTTTATTACTGTTTTTGACCGCAGGTAAAACTGGGCAATTTAAAAACAAGTTCTTGCTTAGTGAATGTGTACATAGGTCAATGCTCATTTGGCGATTTCCTGATGATTTTGCTTCTCTCAAAGTCTCTTTACTTTCTTGCTGCTCTTCAACATTCTGTCAGTGACAACAGCAGCTATGAAGCTTGTCTTCTAAGCATAGCTTTCTGTCGCAAAATGAGATGGCACCATCTCTGAGCATTTTCTCACTGTCTTGCAGGAATCACCAATTATGAGGAGTATTCTCTCATTCAAGAGGTACCAGAAGAGAAAAGGGAGGATGGGACTGGCACATTGAAGAAGGAGAGAACACTGCTGAGGGATGAACGCAAAATGGAGAAACTGAAGGCCAAACTCCACACAGATGATGACTGTATGCTTTCACAAGAGTCTCTAAAAATGTAGACTTTCCCAGTTGAATGTTATTCTACTTTATAGTGTTTTAATACTAAACTACTTATTATTTAACCATTTATGCAGCTAAGTAATTTTTACTGCATCAGTTAATTTAAACCTGGGTCTTCCAGTTGCAAGGTAACAACTCTAACCACTATGCTGCTGGCTACCAACCTCTGTCTATAAGACAGTGACACTGAAAGATTTTCATTGTTTAACCAGCAGCTCTTTTAAAGAAGCTGGGTTAGTGTCGCTGTCATGGTTATTGAGGACGAAGAGGTGGAGGTCTCAGGCTTTAAAGTATACCACCCAGGATCATAGGTTACCTCACTGTCCCCAACATTTACCTTTGCATATCCCCAGTGCATATCCGTCCCACTTGTGTTTCTATTTTCTTCCTGGCTATTTGGGATTAATTGGGTGAGGTATCTAGAAGAAATGCAGGCTAGCATAACTTCAGTACAGGTGTTCCCAAATCAGCCTATTTAGATACTCATTCTTTACACTTTAGAGAGCCCATATATAAGAGAAATGTTTATAGTTTAGTATCAGTTCAATAGTATGATTTTGCTGTCAGCGGAATTGTGTTCGATGTGTGTGTGAAATATACTTTAGTATTTCACAAAATGCTGCAAGAAAGAATCATGAGGGTTACAAATGCCTCACAATATTGGTAATGGGACATAAACTACTCATTTCATCAATAATTTGGCACCACCAAAGCAGGCTTATCTTCCAAGTCGATGTGCATGTATTTCGCTGAAGGAGCCTGAATCCATTCCCACTGAGTGAGCTCCCGTGGTCTGCACATTTATACAAATGGACTAATTGTCACACAGCTGAAAACAGCATTATAATGAGCTTTTAAAAGAAGTTCAAAAGTTGCAAAATGACCCCTAGAGTTAAAAAAACTGTTAACTTTGTTATTGGATTTCTAGAGGGCCAATAATACTCTAGAAAAAAATCCTTTTAAAAAAAAAAAAATGTGTGTGTATGTGTGTATGTATATGAGCATCAACTGTGGAACAGTTAAGTTGTGCTTCTTGCAGTTCTGTTGCTTTTACACATTGAAGAAACTGCTGTTTGAAGTCAGTGTAGTTTGATGGGACTAAGCAACGACTGTTTGAAAGGAGTGGAGCATTCAGTGGGAGTCCTCGCCGAGTGACTTTGATTCACACAATTGCCCTCGTTCTATCCCTGCAGTGAACTGGCTCGACCACAGCCGAACCTTCCGCGAACAGGGTGTGGATGAGAGTGAAACCCTGCTCCTCCGCCGCAAGTTTTTCTACTCAGACCAGAACGTGGACTCGAGGGATCCAGTCCAGCTGAACCTCCTCTATGTGCAGGTGAATGCAGTCTCTCATCTCACCACTGCTGTGCAAAGGGTCCCCGTAAAGGAGTAACAATCTCAGGATATCCTTCCCAGCATAGTTCCAGGATTTTTGTTATGGTTCCTTCAGGGTATGTTTTGGGGGACTGCAAAAAAGTTGTCCCTGATGTGAATTTGTAAAGAAATTAAACAACTAAGGGGGCTCTGTGTTCTACATTTGCAACCACCACCTGAACTTATCCAGATACTCTTAGAACAGCAACACATTGTGTATGAATTAATGTTGTTTCAGTAACTGAAGTTCCTTACAAGTGAGTTTCAGTGTTAATGATGGATACTGTGCTTTAATTCATTCTTAAGCTAATTTCCAGCAAGCTGGTGTGTTTTGTGTGAGAGTTCCCTTTCCCTTGTGTGAGCGATCACTTTGTCTTGCATTGCTACCTGGTAGTTTTAGTTCTGAGGCCAAAGTAGATGTGTATGCCCCACGTGAGGAACAAGAATTTGTTGTGGGTACGATACAACACTCAGATTTTTAAAACCGTTAAAAAGTACTCTGTCAAGATGTTAGCTGTTTTATACTCGCATATTCTCCCTGGACCACTTCACACATATGGGGATAACATCACTTTACTTTACTACTGGCTCTTCTGTTGAAGTTCTTTAAAGGTGTGATGCCAGATATTTGTGGCAGCAGGGAAATAAACTCATAATTCACACATTTAGGTCCTGTATACTGCCCTCAAAAGGGCTTAAATAATCTGCATTCTATTGCTATTTAAATGTGTAGAAATGTTTATACTATTTTTACTTTACCTTCCCTGCATCTATAGCATACTTGTTATGTCTGATTTTTTTTTGGCAGTATATATGGATAGTATAGATAGTGAGAATTATGGGGTTTTTTGAAGTATACAGCAACACGTGAAAGCTCTGGCAAACCACTGACCATATGAAGGTGCATAATTCCATTTTCTTTTTTTTTCTCTTCTTAAAACAAGCACATCTCTCCAAAACATATTTATTTGATGGTCACTTTAACACAAAAATAACAAAAGTGTAGAACGGTGCCTCATAGGCAAAAGACCAAAACCTACAATCAGCATAAGGAACAACCTACTGTATTTATTTGGTACCCAAGGCAGCGACCCACTGTTCTGCTCAGGATATTAAATTCTTCTCAAACTGTTTTTGCACATTGAAGTTTAATTTGAAAATGTGTTGCACATATATGATGCCTGTATGAAATACAAAATATTTATGCAATACACCCTTGTCCTTGTATTACAAACATGAGAGTTGGATACAGGGTAAAAGATACAAACCTTTTTTCTTCCCATTTCCTTATTTGTTTTAAAATGTATTTTAACTTATGGGTACAAATGTCATCTCTGTTTCTGCATCCCAAACAAACTAGTAATATGGGGCCGGATTAATTTAACTTACTTCCACTTTTTACAGCTCTGAATTTTCTAAGAATGGCAATGTGTTTATACAGTTCACATTTTCTGCATGCACATGTCACAGTTTTTACTGTGTTAAATTTTCTATGTGTGCTGACTCTCAGGCCCGAGACGATATCCTGAATGGCTCCCACCCTGTGTCCTTTGACAAGGCCTGTGAGTTTGCTGGAATCCAAGCTCAGATCCAGTTTGGTCCTCATGTGGAACATAAGCACAAGCCAGGTTTTCTTGAGTAAGGACTGTCCTCATGACACATTCATTTACATCTACTGTATGTATATATACAAGTAAAGTGTGCTTATCTCCCTGATTTCCTCTTTTTTTAATAGCCTGAAAGAGTTTCTTCCGAAAGAGTATATAAAACAGAGGGGAGCTGAAAAGAAAATATTTCAGGTAACTGTTTTTGCTTTATGTCACACACCAAAATGGCTTTTTTACTACATGTTTTATACTGACAAACCCATTTTAGAGAAGAAATGTTTAAATAAAAAGAACATTTCTGTGGTATAGAGTACTCTATTCCTGATATGAGGAATCAAGTGCTGTGTCTTTTACATTACACTGGGGCCACTGTCTTATGAACAAGTTTAGTGTCTGGTTGATTTGCAAAAATAAATCTGCTTGCTTTTATTTTCTTTTGCTCCTAGCTGACCTGCTTTCATGCTTTGGCTTAGTTTAAGCCTTAATTTTTTGTGACTTCCATGCCTAATGACCTGCCAAGTTTGGGAAAACAAATCTGATTAGTGGTTATAGCATTCATTTTATAGTCATGAGCAGTGCACTGTTTTCATCTTGAAACTTAGAGAAATGCAATTATGTTATGGGCTGCTTATGTTAGAGGTGCTGTAAGCTCAACTGAATTCTCTGATTTGAACAGTGACACCATACTGTATATCTGTGCAAACTGCAGGATCACAAGAACTGTGGGGAGATGTCCGAGATAGAGGCAAAAGTAAAGTATGTGAAGTTGGCAAGGTCTCTCCGCACGTACGGTGTGTCCTTCTTCCTGGTCAAGGTAAGAACGCAGAAGCAGATCAGTCCTCCTGGGAAATGTCAGGGGGAGTTTAAAAATGGCCTGTCAACTTCCTTACTAAATTAAAATGGAAACGAGTGGATTGAAAGCTTTTCAAACTTTATACACATCAGAACATACAGAAAATACTGAAACAGGTCTACACTGAATGTATAATTTTAAGGGATTATCAGGTTTTATTTAGAATATTTTATTCATCACTTTCTTCTACTCCAAAAAGCACTTCACATCTATACATTTGTTGCTAAGCAACTGATCCCCTCGCTTTACGGGACAAATGCAGAACTCCAGCATTTAAAAAGCTGTTTAAATATGTATGGCTGATTGATGCTGAAGAAATTTGTGGAGAAAGGTACTATGAAATGTCTTCAGTAGATATTTTTGCAGTGTGTAGGAAATGGTTAGATTTAATTGGGACTTGCAAAGCATGCAATCTTGTGTCTAGTTTTCACATATATTCAGAGTATTTTTCTTCTAGGAAAAGATGAAAAGCAAGAATAAACTAGTCCCACGATTGCTGGGCATTACCAAAGAGTCCGTCATGCGTGTGGACGAGAAGACCAAAGATGTGGTGCAGGAGTGGCCCCTGACCACAGTGAAGCGATGGGCTGCATCTCCTAAGAGTTTCACCCTGGTACGCCTGAATGAATGTCCACTTGAAATGCATACTGTCCCTTACTTACAATGCAGTTAATATACTATGGTGGACTGATATTTATGATAGTCAATAATAAATAAATAAATTTTGAAAATAGTGATTAAAAAATTAACTGGAGGAAAACATTTAAAATTAAATTTTAATCGTTTCCACGAATTCTTGTGACTGAGCATATTACAGTTAAGACATGACCGTGTAGTACAACATGATGGCGGCGTCCTGCCCGTGCAAAGCGAGCAACCACCTTCTCATACCTGCTCCACTGTGCTCCTTCCCCTTTGTTCTGCAACTAAAAGTGCATGCAGCACAGTTTTAGTTGTTCTTTTAAGTGTTATATCATAACAGATATGGTTAGTTCAGTGCACATCTTCCTTTTACTGTGTATTTCACAAAAACTAAAATGACACTGAAAACCCCTGCAAAGCATCCCTTTTGTCTCCCGTGCTGTAGCCTGTAACGCAATTTATCCTAACCCAGCACGACAACATCGCCAAACAACTGGTACTATGTGCAGACATGGCAACAAGCAGTTAACACATTCCCATGACCACTGTAATTTCATTATTAGTATCCATCTCTGCCCCTGCACCACTCATACCGCTGCCCGATGACCTACCATCAATAAGCTCAGCCAGCTTACTGACAGAACAAAAGCAAGACATCACATCACTCGTTCTTATTACATCACGCTGTTGCTGGCACAGAATACGGATGCATTTAAAAAATGTTATGAACGTGTTGAACATGCTATTTAAAAACAAATGTTGGTAAAGAATACAGTGCTGAATTGTTAAATAATGTTATGGATAATATACTATACTGTGGACAGAAATAAAACAGATTTCAGAGATCAAGAATGGTGGGCTGCAAACTTAGAAATAATCTCTGTCTTAAATATGATCATACTTATAACTGATGGCAACTTACAACCTGGCTGCTGGTCCCTAACGTGGTTGCAAGTAGAAGTCAATCTGTATTGTTGGGTTACTTGCATTGATTTTGCATGCAGCAGGGATCTTTTGTTAATGCATAACTGAATTTATTTATTTATTTATTTTTTTATTTTTTTATTTATTTTTTTTTGTAATTGTCAATTGCCCAGATGTTTTAGTTTTAATCTATTAAGGAAAGAGGACTCTTGAGAGGTTGTACTCATAGTTGCCAAAGTGCTAATTACCATAATGAGTCTTGAAGATATTGCTGATACCCTTGCTTTGGTTGTGTCTGATGCCTTGGGATTGCTAATTATTTATAAAAAAAAATCAATTATTTGACTTGTAAATTTTGCAGGATTTTGGGGAGTACCAGGAAAGCTATTACTCAGTCCAGACCACAGAAGGAGAACAGATCTCGCAGCTTATTGCAGGCTATATTGATATTATACTCAAAAAGGCAAGTACCATTTCTGGTGAGCTAAAGTATGTTAGTTACATCATTAATTGTGTCCTATACTGTGTAGCTCAGCATTTCTGTAGTAAAGGCACGTAAACAAGTTTTTCTTTTTGACTGCAGAAGCAGAGTAAAGACCGCTTTGGTCTAGAAGGTGATGAAGAGTCCACAATGCTGGAAGAATCAGTATCTCCAAAGAAGTATGCCTGTCTACTGTATTTACTTTTATTAATTTTATTATTTATTATTTTATATTTTAAAAATTGATGTTGTGCATTTCAACATACCATTTTATGTCCTAAAAGTTGATTGCAGATTTATTTCCATCGAAGTTCGCAACCCCTCTATTATACACAACGAACTTCCGTTATGGAATGTATTACAGTTTGGAAAGAATTAAACAGCGGAAGGACAAGTTGGGAAGTGAAAGGGGAAAACCATTATCTTGACATCCTTAATTACTTATGTATGAGAAATTTTATCAAGAAGTAATGAAATATGTTCCGGGACAGACTCTTTTGATATTGCTTTGCTTGAGTAAATATTATCTTATTGCTATGTTTTTACTCCTACTTAAATACAGAGCCCAAGGCACCCAATTATAAATTCCAAGTCATAAATAAAAATTAAGCTAACCAAATGTTTCTTTAAACCACCACAGAAACAAGTTTTTTGTCAAGTGTTGGTATGAGTTGGTAGATGTTACTCTTATGGCACTCTAGGAAGGAAATGCCAATGGACATGTTGTCACATGGTCTCATCGCTTTTCCCTTATCCATCTGCAGGTCCACCATCCTTCAACAGCAGTTTAACCGAGTGGGTCGGGTAGAACATGGCTCAGTGGCATTGCCTGCAGTCATGCGCTCCGGATCGGTGGGGCCTGAGACCTTCAATGTGGGCACCATGCCATCTGCCCAGCAACAAGTTATGACCGGACAGATGCATCGAGGACACATGCCTCCTCTGGTGAGCATCTGAGGGGATTGTGCCCAGGAAACAGACTTGTTGCCAAAACTGCACTGTCAAACTTGTGCAAAAATGAAAACACTTCAAAGACAGCTGTAAGACACTGTGTTCTGCCATTGCATGTGTATTTTTGGGACATAATTGCGCATCTAATATTTTGAGTTTGATCTATGTCCTGGTTGATTTATTGCTATTATAGTAAAGCACCTGCTTAATGAATAAATCTAAATATAATCTGCAGAGCTCTGCCCAGCAGGCCCTGATGGGCACCATCAACACCAGCATGCAGGCAGTTCAACAGGCCCAGGTGGACCTTGGAGAGGTAGACACTTTGCCACCCCTGGGACAGGACATGGTGAGTACTGGGTCACAAGCAGGAGCATTGTTCTTATTGCTGTGTAATTGCCATTTTTTTGTTTAAGCTCAGTTAGTGGTTTTTATGCAGAAGAAGTAGAACCATCTTTATATGCTCAATTTCTCTAAAAGATCAATGGAACTGTTACGTTTGTATATTTTGTAGTTGTAGTATTGTTACGTTTGTATATTTTGTTGAGATCAGTGTGCTCTTTATGGAGCAGTGACAGCTTTTTAATAGAATTGTTACAGCTCTGACACTTACATGTTAGACTGTAGTTATAAACCTTAATGTTAGTATCTCCAGAGATGTGAGATATCATAGTTTTCTCCCTTCTTCTGACAGGCATCCAGGGTCTGGATTCAGAATAAAGTGGATGAGTCCAAACACGAAATCCACTCCCAGGTGGATGCCATTACAGCTGGAACTGCCTCTGTCGTAAACCTCACTGCAGGTTGGTTTTCACTGCCTGAAGAGAAGAGATGCAGTTATAGGGTTAAAACTACTTGGTCTTCAGCTCTGCTTCTTGAAAAATTAGTACAACTAAATAGCAAATATTTTAAAGTATGTGAAATTAACTTTTTTTTTATTCTTTTTTTTTTGCCAGAAATACAATTACTAGGAACAAAATGTATTAGGCATTAAGGAAAATGAAAAAATGTACATTTGCACTGTATTGATATCATTATTCTTGTCCATTTTATGTCTGTACTTTGAAACTTATATGTTGTAGAGAATGGATCTGGTATGAATTTTAAATTGATCAAATCCCCCTCTTGGTCCTAATTAATATTCTCTCTGCTGAATATTCAGGATCTTGCTTGATAATTAGTCTGGCTTGCTGTATTCAGTGGTTCAAATGGTGGGGTGTCGCACTTGAATTAACCAGCCATCCACCATCTGGATGATGGCAGAGTGTTCTGAACAAACCCTTGCCATGTCCAACAGTAAGATCTTTGCTTAGAGTATTACTAGAGTGTTAGTATAACTTTTTGTTCCTCCTGATTGTTCTGTCCAGTCTGACCATGTGCTGTTTGTCAAACCTGACTTCATAGTGAATGCCTTGTGTGTACCTCCAGCTTGGATATGCTTATATTTTGACACACTGTTAGTCATACTGATCTTGCTAATGTGCTTGGGAGGAGGGGTGCAACAAGAGGCTCTTACCCTGTGTCTCCCCCAGGTGACCCTACGGACACAGACTATACAGCTGTCGGGTGTGCTATCACCACCATCTCCTCCAACTTGACGGAGATGTCCAAGGGCGTGAAGCTGCTGGCAGCACTGATGGAGGATGATGTCGGCAGCGGGCAGGACCTGATGCGGGCTGCCAGAACCCTTGCAGGGGCAGTTTCTGACCTGCTGAAGGCAGTGGAGCCAGCATCTGGAGAGGTACTGCACTCAACTTCTCTATTCACTCCTGCGAGTGCTTATAGCTTAATGCAAATGTAGGAATTGCATGATTTAAGCTATTTTTCCTATGAGTAACTGTATAAATCGTGTGGTGTGATTATGTTGTGTTCCGGCAGCCACGGCAGACAGTGCTCACTGCCGCAGGCAGCATAGGCCAAGCCAGTGGGGATCTTCTACGGCAAATTGGAGAGAATGAGACAGACCAGCGTTTTCAGGTTTCTTGTCCTGATTCATTCCTAATTTCTAGTTTCTTCCTTTGTCAAATATTGATGCTTAGTACAGAGGAGAACACCTTGCCATGTTTTTCCTACAGGACCCTGTTTATGCTTTTTGACTTGATTTGTTTTGGGTTTGGAAATGCCTAAGCTATTTTTCATCCTCTGTATCGCTTGTGCTCCAGGATGTGCTAATGAACCTGGCCAAAGCAGTGGCCAATGCGGCAGCCATGCTCGTCCTGAAGGCAAAGAACGTTGCACAGGTGGCCGAGGATACAGTACTGCAAAACAGGGTGATTGCTGCTGCTACACAGTGTGCCCTGTCTACCTCCCAGCTAGTGGCCTGCGCCAAGGTAGGTGAGCTGCCTGCTGTGCAGCATCATTGTATGGGAAGCTCAGGCCAGCGGTAACACAGATGTTTTTCTCTTAATCAGCAGCAATTATCTAACAACCTTAGAGAACCTGAGGGCATTCAAGTAGTGGGTATCATTGAAGACTTGGTTTAGTTCATGAGTTTTTAAACAAGGATCAGAACAGAAGTAATTAACAGTTTATTTCTCTTTCTCAGTATAAGTGTATTGAATTAAATGTAGTCAGGTATTCTTTTTAGGGGACTTTTTTGTGGTTCCCAGGTATATATATCTTTGTGCATGTCCATTTGCCCTTCCTTTCCTACATTGCTTTGCAATGTCTTTTTTTCCTCCTTCTGTCCCATTCTTCCTGAGTTATTTTGTCCTTGTTTTCCTTTGGTCCACCATCCAGTGCTTTGTGTCCTTTGTTCTCTGTCTTGATGCTGGTTGCAAGCTCTCAGGGAGATCCATTTTTTCACAGGTGGTAAGCCCCACCATCAGCTCACCAGTGTGTCAGGAGCAGCTGATTGAGGCAGGAAAGCTGGTGGACCGTTCCGTGGAGGGTTGTGTGAAGGCTTGCCACTCTGCCACGGATGACAGCGAGCTGCTGAAGCAAGTGGGTGCAGCAGCCAGTGTGGTGAGCCAAGCCCTGAGCGACCTGCTGCAGCATGTACGCCACTATGCCAGTCGTGGAGAACCCATTGGACGCTACGACCAGGCCACTGATACCATCATGACCGTCACTGAAAGCATCTTCAGCTCCATGGGAGACGCTGGTGAGCTCAGAGGGGAATGTGGTTAATATATGCAGTTAACCTACCAACCCCTTCATTTGTGCTGACAGAGTGCTAGTGATCTAGTCACTTTCACTATTTCAGTACTGCACTTTCTGTAATAATCCAAATATAGTAACTGGGCCAGCTGTCAAGACGCATCTCCCGTCTTCCTCTAGTGACAGAGCTGAAAAGTCATTTAGAGCAAATCAGAAAAGAAGGATGGCTGTTGATAATTGCTTATCAATGCTTGCTTTGTTCTAGGTCTTGTTCTTGGGATAAAAATGTTGGTTAAATTTGTTTTGATGTAGTGTTGCAATATATTTTAGGGTTAGTTTTTTATTAACTGAAGCTGAAATATTATATTTCTCAAATGTTTTGAAAGCTTGAAGTATTTGCTTAGGTGCAGCTTTGAGTTAGAATGATTTCCGGTCCATCCTTGTTGTATTATTGAAAACATGTAATGAAAAACCATTATTCAGAAAACACAGAGGAGGAAATGTGGGCATTTTCATAACGCTTTGAAGCTAAAACAAAACAGATGGCACGAGCCTCTTTTATTTCCCAATATTATTTTAGCAAGCATTTTCTAACACGGGGGACTTATTCCAGCATAAACCTGTAAGAATATGTCCTTTATATACACTGGCAGCTTTTTGTATTATTTATTTGACCCTAACCAAGGGGGTAATTTAATTCAAGAAGTTAGTGTTTGAACAGCTACATGAACGCCTTGAATGAGCCATTTTCTTTTGTGAATATTTTTTAGTATGATTCAAATTATGAAATCATTTCAGTATTATAACAATGTCACTGATCTGAACAACAAAGATTGGAATACAAATGTGTTTAGTTATTCTGAATTTGGCTTTTGATTCTGCTCTAGCTATGTTACACAGTGCTGCCCAGGTCGAAAAGATGTGGTGGAAAGGTAAAAAGCAATAGCATGTTATATAGTCACTGAACTGTTTTACCGTTGGTGGTTGCATTTAATATACAAGTATTGTTAGTACTGTCGAAAAGGTGAATGCTACAGAGAGTGACATGCACATTGGTTGTAGTTAAGTGCAAAAGGAAAAAACAAAATATATATCACTAAACTTTATTACATGTACAGGCACCAACTGTAGTAATGTGTGCGTGGAGAATGAAAAATCCACCAGTATCTTTATGTTCACTCGACATGTGACATTACTATGCACGTCATGTGACGTAACCGCCCCCGCTTCTCCAAGCCTTGTCGGAGACCAAATTTTATATTTTAAAAATAGTAAGTAGCCTCTTTTGAGTTTAATCAACTTGGCTACATAACCTCAGTTGGGGTGGGACATTCCTGTGTGCTAAATTTCAAGTCTGTGGTTTGTAAAAATTTCAAGTCTGTGCATAAAGAACAAACAGAAACTGAGCTTTATCGATATAGAGGTGTGCTAGCAGGCTGCTTATGTTACATTGAAAAGATTTTGCACCCAGAGCTCTGCCCTGTGATGCCAAGTATTCATTTTCAAAAGTAAAACATGAACAAAAATTAATAGTGACGGATATTCCTTTAGCCACTTCATAAATCTTACAGTATCCCCTTTCTCTCTTGTCGATTTAATGCAGGAGAAATGGTCCGCCAAGCTAGGGTTCTGGCTCAGGCCACTTCGGACCTGGTTAATGCCATGAGGTCGGACGCCGAGGCGGAGGTCGATGTGGACAACTCCAAGAAGCTGCTGGCTGCAGCCAAATTGTTGGCCGACGCGACCGCTAGAATGGTGGAAGCTGCAAAGGTACATTGCAGGACTTGCCTCTGGTTGAACTGTGGTACTCCGTACACCGTATACATTCAAATGCTCTCAAGTATGTTATTAAGTATTCATTTTGCCTGCCAGAAATGCTATCCAGTTGCAAATGATAGAAAGCAGACTTCATTTATATATTTTTGCAGTTGGTGTTATGTGTAGCAGCTTGCAAATGACACGGAATGCTAAGGTGCATTACACAAGAATGTGTACAGAGTATACAATTTCACACAGCTGAGTCTTCTTCATCTTTCGGCTACTCCCGTTAGGGGTCGCCACAGCGGATCAATTGTTTCCACTTCTTCCTGTCCCCTGCATCTTTCTCCTTCGCACCCACCACATCCATAAATCTCCTCTTAGGCCTTCCTTTCTTCCTCTTGCCTGGCAGCTCCATCCCTAGCATCCTTCTCCCGATATATCCAGCATCTCTCCTCTGCACATGCCCAAACCAACGCAATCTCGCCTCTCTGACTTTGTCTCCAAACCGTCTAACCTGGGCTGACCCTCTAATATACTCATTCCTAATCCTGTCCATCCTCGTCACACCCAATACAAATCTTAACATCTTTAATTCTGCCACCTCCAGCTCTGCCTCCTGTCTTTTGGACAACTTCACACAGCTGAGTAACCGGTATAAATTAAGACCTTTCTCTGGAGTGTAGGTCCTGCATGGGTGGGAGCTGACCCGTGCAGGCATGGTTATCCAGTTGAGTGTGGTAATAGGTTTTCGATATTGGAGCTGTGGTAACTGCACATGCATCACTCCCTTGGTTCTTTGAACCCCTGGTTGCCTTTAGTTGCAAAGAGTTTCCATATCTCCGTCAGTATGAGGAGTTTTTATTCCTACTGCGTTGCATATAGTGTTCCCTCTGTGACAACAATGTTTGCATAAGAAATTCCCAGCTTTTATGTTCTTTTTAATGTAACTGGGATTCCTCTTGCAGAGATGCTGTCATTATGTTCCCATTGTATGGTTATGTCTCTGCACTAGATGTACTGCTTTTATTATTAATGAATGTGTGTCAGTTTTAATTTTATGTGCACAGTTTTAGAGCCTGCATTAAAATTCAGATGTGACAGTATTCAAGCTAGAATGCTGTGGCGTCACCGGGTTTAAGGAAACAATAATGTTAGGGCACACAAATTAGGATTCCTAATCAAATCATCATGGAGTATGAACATAAATGAGCCGTAGTTATTAATGCGAGATGTCCGGCACAAATTAAATGATGGCGGCTGCTTTGGGAGACGCCTCTGATCTGACATATTAATCACTACACTGCTGTCTTTAACAAGGGCAAGTGGGAAGTCTGCTCTGATGGTTTCCTTGGCAACTGTCAGAAGAGCAGACGGCACGATGCGCTGCTGTGCTTTCGGTATACATTGTGGAGTGTGCAGCTGTGTCGAGCGTACTAGTGGACGACTGTGCTGTCCGTGAAAGAAAGCATCGTCCCGTGGTCTTGGCAACAGGGCCAGTGCTTTGTAAAGCATGACCACAAGCTGATAAGCATTGTGGAGTCTTACTACACTGCTGGTGGCCATATCACCTCTCTTATGATCGAATGATTTATTCCACAAGTGCAGCTGCTAGAAAGTAGTGCAAGTGAACCACTAAAGCCAGATGAATATTAAATCTTAATCTGCAGGTTTTTTATATATATGTGATCTTTTTCATACCTCCAAACATGGCATTTCACTAATACGTTTTTATGAGTCTAGTCCTCTAAAAGAGAGCCTACTGTAATCCCATAATGATCTTGCTGAATACCCTCTTAGAAATTATCCGCTGATTGAGGAAATCTCTGCATGGCTGAAGAAGTGAAAGTACCTCCTGGCATTTGCACAGTAGTGCAGCCCACATGAAAACACATCAGCTTGGCTCTTCAGATATATGTGTGTAACCCCCCCCCCCCCCAAAAAAAAAAAAAGTAGGTGGCTAGTTAAGAGAACTATAAAACAAATTATTGTACTGTATGCAGGCTATGGTGATGAGTTTTATAATATCCATCCTTCAGTGCTTAATACTCATTTACCCAATGCAGCATCAGAGTTGCTTGGATCCTATCTCAGTAGCATGAGGTGTGACTCCAGTCCATCACAGGGTAGCCCCCCACACACAAAGGGGGCAAATTAGACACCGTTTCACTGCAAGCACCTGGAGCATTCAGAGGAAACCCATGCAAACACTGGGAAAACATGCAGACCACACACACACACACACACACACACACACACACACACACACACACACTGAACCAGATTCAAATTTACACCTACAGCCTGTCAGCTTTAAGGCACAAGGGTACCCACTGCACCATTGTGCCACCCTCTGTCCCATGTGCAGTATGGAGGACATTGATTGCAGATTAGTGCTTTTTTGAAGCAGTTCAGTCATTTATATTTCTCTACTTTACAAAAAGATCAGCATGGCAGACTGTTAAATGGTTTCATTAGTGATCATTTGTATTTTTGTGTTTGACTGAAGATGTCTTCAGCTGTTTAATTAAGAAAACCTTACCAGACGTTTGTTATTCATAAAACAAGGAGAAGAAGAATCTGGAGAGCCTTTACATATGTGTTAGCCAGCCAGTGACTAGTGGGACCTTAAAGGTATCTTAAATTCTCAAAGGAGCTGCTAAATGAGGGTGAAAGGAAAGACGGTTCTGTGTAGTGCAGACAAAGGTGAAAGGACAATAGCAAACAGATCTTCACAAGGCATGTTACCAGGAAACCGAAAACTCATCCTCTTATTTGGAAATGGCAGCATTGCAGCAGTAATGTGCAGTCAAGTCACCATTCGGAGCTGCTTAAGGTCTGCAATGCAACCAGGTGATGGGCGTGTGTGCGTGACTGTTTGTTGAGCCATCTCTCCATGTGCACAGGGGGCTGCCGCTTACCCAGAGAACGAGGACCAGCAGCAAAAGCTGAGGGAAGCAGCTGAAGGCCTGCGTGTGGCTACCAATGCTGCAGCCCAAAACGCTATTAAGAAGAAGCTTGTCAACAGACTTGAGGTACGTGGGAGAACGGCCTTGAGCTTTCCCTTCTGGAAGCTTCACCGATTTAACCTGAAGGATCACACTAGGTCTCACAAAGGATGTAAAGGGCTGTAACTGTTGCTTTTCCAGAGGAGCGAAGTGTTTGTTTAGCATGACTTGTCATTGTACCTGTGTGGTAAGTTCAGGTCTCTGTTGACAGAACTTGGAGCAGCTTGTTCATCTTCACTGAGACCCCACAACATTTACATCTGTCTTAAATGTCTTAGTGTACTGCAGGGTGCTCTGTGAGCCATTCATCGCACAGCAGATACTATGTGGAATAACTTGCCTCACTTTTTTTTTAATTTTTTTTTTATTTTTTATACTCTCATCTGTCAAATTAACTTAATCTACCCATGGAAGGTTTTGCCTCTGGTGGAATGGGTTTCCTTATTTCATTTTAGTTGCACTTCTCCAGTACATATGTTAGGACAATTTATTTTGCTGTATGTTGTGTAACTCTGCGTGGGGACTGTGCTCTGTGCCGCTCCTGTGAATTTCTTGTCCTCAGAGATCTGCAGTGTGCTCATTTCTACCGGACAAAGATATTTCTGTTCAGTCTCCCAGCCCCCGCCCCCCAGCCGATCCACCCACATATTAAAGAATGTGTTCTTTTTCACAAAAGTGTTTGTTGTCATCCATCAGATGGATTTTGTGCATCTAAACTATTACATACCAGTATTTAAGATTCTGTCACTTTTTTTTTTTTTTTTTTTTTTTTTTTTTTTAAATCATAAGTGGAATATTTTTGGATCTGTTTGCTGCACGCTGAAAACAAAAATGTTTTTGATGATTAACCAAAGGATTTTGGAGTAATAACTGTACTTTACAAGGATTTTACATAATTTTGATGCATATAATATTTTTTTGAGTGTAGTGTATGGGGTATGTATGAACTTTCTTATTTTGTCTGAATATCAGTATTCTACAAATGTGTTAAATTAATCCTCTGCTTGCTTAGACAAGACAGTGGTGATCATACTCACCATCATCTTTGGAGTGTTTCACAGCACTGCTCTTATTCATTACCTGTGTCAAATATGTTTGTTTTCCACTGTAGAATGCAGCCAAGCAGGCTGCAGCTGCTGCCACACAGACCATCGCAGCTTCTCAGAATGCAGCTGCATCTAACAAGAATACCGCTGCCCATCAGCAGCTGGTACAGAGCTGCAAGGTACAGTTGGGAAGCATAGCACATTGTCCTTTGTAGGCTCAAAATATCACCGTTAAAGTTCACATCATACAAGCACTCATATCTTATATGTACTAAAAACAGGAAAACAAAATCTAAGTTTCACTGCGTCCCAGCAAAGTGAGTTTTGCAGTGTATGGTTTGGAATTGGTCTGTGAGCGTTGATGATGGAATTTTGTGGTGTGCCAGTGCTGTTAATTTTGTGTGACCCTACAGGCCGTGGCAGATCACATCCCTCAGCTGGTCCAGGGAGTACGGGGTAGCCAGGGTCAGCCAGAGGACCTTAGTGCCCAGCTGGCACTCATTATTGCCAGTCAGAACTTCCTCCAGGTGCTCAAATTAGACATTTCAAGATACTTTCTCTGTTTTGTTGTTTTCTAATTGTTTATAAATTGGTTACGCCTGTTTAAGTCTGCAGTAATCATTGTTCCAAATATTACCTGCATCAGAATTTATAATTTTACCTTCTCCTGTAGCCTGGAAGCAAGATGGTGACCTCAGCAAAGTCAGCTGTGCCCACAGTGACAGACCAGGCTGCTGCCATGCAGCTGGGCCAGTGTGCCAAGAACCTTGCCACAAGCCTGGCTGAGCTACGGACAGCAGCACAGAAGGTATTGACTTCCTTGCAGAGCGTCCAGCCTGCTGTACAGTATGTTCCCTTCAGGAATGGCCATGTATATGTGTACTGGACACATTAATGTTAATGTTTTATTACACACAAAATATTAACTTTTTTTTAATCATTTTCATCACATCACTTAAAATAAGTGACTTTTGAACATATTCTTTGTGAACTCATATGACATTTGCACTGTGTTATACTTCAGAGACTAGCAGATATCCTTGTCCTTGTGCTGTGTAGGCCCATGAAGCCTGTGGCCCAATGGAAATTGACTCTGCACTCACTGCAGTCCAGACACTGAAGAATGAACTTCAAGATGCAAAAATGGCTGCCATTGATGGACAGCTTAAGCCTTTACCTGGAGAATCAGTTAGTGGAGTTTTTACCGCAGTTTTCAAAGTATTTTGTAACCATAGTGATTTCTCTAAAGTGATCTTTCTATGATTCATATAGTTTTATATGTGTAACAGGTTTAAAATTTTAATAGCGCTTCTTTAAGTTTTTTTTTTTAAAAGGGGAATAGGCTGTAACATCCAAAAGACTATAATTGTATCTTTCATTATAGCTGTAGGCATCAGCAGCACTTGTAAAGAGGGTTAAATTCTTGTTCTCTGTTTACTGCATAGCTGGAGAAGTGCGCCCAGGATCTTGGAAGCACATCAAAGGCTGTGGGATCCTCCATGGCCCAACTGCTGACCTGTGCTGCTCAGGGAAACGAACACTACACAGGTATTTTAGCAATAATCTACCCAGGTACTGCAGTCATATAGCACATACACTGCTTAGTTCAGCTGATGGTCTGCACAGTCCCTAGATTTCAACCCTGTCAAGTTAGTTAGTTATTTAAGTGGAAAGGGTTGTTCACAGCAAGACTGTTGCTCCAATTTAGAGCAACTACACAATGCAATTATTCCCGCATGGTACAACATTTCTGCAGAACGCTTCCAGCATTTGGCACAATTCGTGCCATGATGAATTCATCTATTCTGAAGGCCACAGGATGTGCAACATGCTACTAGATAGATGTACCTAATAAACTGTTGAATCAGTGTGTGTGAGTATAGTACATCTTTGATATAGGGGACCTCCATTTTATGGATCTCAGATTTTATAGATCATTGCAAAAATGTTCTAGAAAGCTCATCAGTATTGGATAAAATTTTTAAATGTAATACTTAGGGGAAAATACTTTAAAAAAAAAAAAAAAAAAAAAGAAAAGAAACAATTTTAAAGAAAATAATGCATAAAATAATGGGTTAATTTTGATACTGTATCTAAAAAAAGAATCATCCCTCCATCTCCACTGGCTTTGTGAAGGCAGCATTCCGCTGGCTGGTCCCCTTGTAACAGTGTTGGGATCGAGCTCTATTGGCCAGAGCTGCACATTACTTACTGCTTTTTACATATAATTCACTGGCTTGTATGTATGTTTCAGTATGTTTCACTTTATTAGGCAAATTACACCTTACATTAACTTACAGAAGTCTTACTGTAGTACATTAAGCAAAAAATGTTATGCTTAAATTACGCTTTGAGTTTTCTATACTTGACACCTCCTCCCATATAGTCTGGAAAATTGAGGATGGACTGTTGTTGAAACTCTTTCATCTTGATCTTTGTTGATTTTTATAGCAAACACTACCTGTTTTGAAAAGACCAGAATTTTTGTGCTTGACGTTTGTTGGGTTGTGCAGCATCATTTAAATGTAGTATTTGAGGTACTTTAAATACCTTACCATGATTTATTCTATATTCTATCAAATATATGTTATGGTTATTCTGACAATATAAGGACCTGTAATTGCATAATTACCTGAGCCCACATAGTCATCTACAGTATAATTAATTTCTTGTGAAGTTCATATGACTCGAAAGGAAGAACGTGAATGTTCCTTATTTTACTGTAGCATAATTTTTTTGCGAGTCTCATAGTTTTTCTCCCCAGCAGTTTTGTTTGAAATATTTCTTAAGTGAATAGCTGTTTGGGTGTTGTGGTACCCACAGGCGTGGCTGCTAGGGAG
The DNA here is from genome assembly GCA_018136845.1 of Heterotis niloticus. NCBI lineage: Eukaryota > Metazoa > Chordata > Actinopteri > Osteoglossiformes > Osteoglossidae > Heterotis > Heterotis niloticus. Next base: position 15,660,640 of record CM030904.1, on the reverse strand, counting down.
ACTGCCCAGGCCCTGAGGACTCTAGCCCAGGCAGCACGTGGTGTGGCTGCTTCCACCACAGACCCCCAGTCGTCAGCAGCCATGTTGGACTCTGCCCGTGATGTTATGGAAGGCTCTGCCATGTTGATTCATGAGGCCAAGCAAGCCCTGGTGTCTCCTGGCGATGCTGAAAGTCAACAGAGGCTGGCACAGGTGAGGAACTACTCCACACACCAACCTACCCCATGCCCTCCCCTCTGGCACCCTCCTGATGGGTGAGTGCTGCTCTCTGGGGCTGAATGTACACATTCAGACAGGTGTGTTTGCCATCTTTGTTGATATGGTCAGTTGCCACTGTTTCATTTGTGAACTTCTTAGGTGTTCCATTGTTTGTGAGGTTCTGGTCTGTGTTATATATTCATTGTGACAGCTCTTAGCCTGAATGTTATCTCCTTTCTCTACAAATTCTTATTTTTGAACTGTAATAGCACAAATGAAGGAATGAACAAATGCTTTCTAGTTTAAACATTCACCTTTTTTCTATGTGCCAAACAGCCGACAAAAAGGGCTGAAACTTATCCATAGAAATGCACTTTGTGTGGAACTCGAGTTCAGATCATTTAGATGCTATGTGTGATACTCATAGTACGGGTTCTGCTTTACCAGCCAATTTCCACTGCTTCTCTCATGGTGGATTTAGGGTAGTCGCTGTCTCTTGTGAATTTCCTCCCCTCAACTGGGGTTTTCTTCCAGCAATCCTGTGCATATTGCGTTACACGTTTTGACCATTGTAACCTTTATTAGATGAACTGTTGGAACAGACGCAGACATGAGTACTGAACACCGTACAATTCAGTGATACTGTAATAGGGGTTAATGAGAGTCAGCCGGCTGAGGCTTTATCATAGCATAGGCTGTTAGTGGAGATCCTCATTGGTTCTGTCACAAGTCAATGCAGAACCGCACAGTTCAACCCTAGAAATGTGTTCACAGATAACCTTTGTACTTTATCTCTCTGGTTTGATGCGCATGTGCAGTACAGTCGTACTTCCGTATCCGCTGATTCAATATCTGCAGTTTCAGTTATCTGTGGTTTACTGCAGCCCAAAATAAATAAATAAAATTGGAAAATTAAAGAAATAAATGGTTCATAAGTTTCAGAATGCATGCCAAGCAAGAACGGGCTGTAACATGGTGAAATCCAGCAGCCTAAACGCACCCAGTACATGATTCATCTTCCTTTGTCCCCGTACCCACGCTTCCCCACAAAACTTGCCTCTATTCTGCTTCTAGATTTCTTGCTGTTCGCATTAGTTGCTACATTATCGGTGTTTGTGTTCAGAAAGCCCTTTATACACTTATTACTGTATTTAATGTTGCTAATGTCTTACTGTGTGTAATTTATCAATTACACTTTACCGTATTTATGCATGTTACACAAATATCATGTTTTTTATTTATATATATATATATATATATATATATATATATATATATAGAGAGAGAGAGAGAGAGAGCGTTTGTTATTATCCGTGGTTTTACGTAACCGCGGTAGGTCTTGGAACGTATTACCTGCAGATATGAGGACACTATTGCATATCTTGTTTTTAAAAAAAAAAAAAAAGACCTTTAAACAGCTGGTATTGAATATTTTGTGGACTTCTTTGGAGCTCAGCTTTTATTTATTTATTTATTTATTTAAAGTATTTAAAACTGCTCCTGTTGCATCTTATTATCTGTTCAAGTGGTCTGGGTTTTGCTTTTGGTACTGTGCTGCCAGGAAGTCTGTTGTGTTGCAGAGCTTCTGAAAGAAGAAGCATATTGGCTGACATATGTTTGTGACAGAAGTGTAAATTAGTAATATCAATTATGTTGCCATGCTGTTGGCTGATTTGCATAAAAACAATACATATTTCAAGACAAGAGACATTCAAGGTCACACTGACTCATGCCCTCTTCTTCAGGTGGCCAAGGCAGTGTCTCACTCTTTGAATAACTGTGTGAACTGCCTGCCTGGACAGAAGGATGTGGATATGGCATTGAAGAGCATTGGTGAAGCCAGCAAGAAGCTCCTAGTGGACACGGTGAGTTCCTTCCTGGCCTGCATTCCCTTAGCATTAGACTGGAATATGAGAGTTTCTTTTTAAACTACCACTTTTTTTTAATGGTCCCCATTTCTCACAGAAGATAACTTTTCATTATTTCTCAGTGTAATGTTTCCTCTTAATATGATGTCTTTTTTTTTTTGGGTGAATCACTCCAAGTAACTTAGTATGCAAAGACTGTAAATCACCTTGGAGGCAAGAATCATATAAATAAAGGATGAAGTTAAGGACTATGGGTGGCATTGCTGATAGAGCAGCCACCTTGTACTCTAAGGGCCCAGGTCTAAATCCCCACACCTACTCTAGTATTCTTGATCCAGAGCCTTACCTTAATTACTCCAGTTACATAATTTACAGTATACAGTATTTTCAAGTGGTACATTATTGTAAGTTGCTTGGTGTCTAAACCTAGCATAGTTATTCTAGAGCAAAGAATTGTTTGTCATACTTCCTTATACAACTGGTATACCAAGTAGAATGAAATGAAGCTCTGAGTCCACAGTTTCAGCAAAATGAATAATAAAATTAATGAATAACCCAGCCTCTACTGTTGTGCGTGAAGTCACTTTTAAATATCTGTACATGTTCAATGTAGTTGGCTGAAAATGGCCATTTGCGATGCTGTGTCGTCTCCAGCTGCCACCCACCACAAAGTCCTTCCAGGAGGCACAGAGTGACCTTAACCAGACTGCAGCTGAGCTAAACCATTCCGCAGGGGAGGTGGTCCACTCATCTAGGGGAACTAGCAGCCAACTAGCAGTGGCGTCTGGAAAGTTCAGTGAAGACTTTGACGAGTTCCTGGATGCTGGCATTGAGATGGCTGGACATACTCAGGTACCTGTGCTCATCTGTCCTCTTTACCCTGAGAACTTCAAACAATGTCTGCTCTCAGGTGGCATTTCAGTTGTAACGAGAAGTAAGGACTTTCTTTGTGTTCATGTCTATACTTGTTTCAGGCCATTTTCTTCATTTTTAAACAAATGCAAGAAACTCCCATTAAGATTTTTTGTTAATAAAGACCCCTTTATATGACAGTGAGCAATGGACCTTTGGCTTTCATGTTAAACAAAAACTTGGTGTTTTTTTTTTTTTTTTTTTTTTTTTTTAAAGACGTGTTGTCTTCTTGTAGATCATCAATATTTCTGACATAGTGATGATATTCTGTATGCATAGCTTGGCTGAACCCCTGCTGCTGGATGGGGGTTGAATGTGAAAATAAAGTTGTCGGTGGGACACCAGAGGACATTTGTATTTCTTGTCTAACAACAAGAATTTTGTGCACCTTTCAGTGCAAAGAGGACCAGATCCAGGTCATTGGAAACCTGAAGAACATTTCCATGGCTTCCAGCAAACTCCTCCTGGCTGCCAAGTCCCTCTCAGTGGATCCTGGAGCAGCCAATGCCAAGAACCTGCTGGCAGCTGCCGCAAGGTGGGAGGCTGTGTGATAATGTATCAGGAAGAAGGCAGCGAGTCATTCAAATGGGTCCATTAAAGTGTGAAGCAGTGTGAACTCTGCATTTGTATTGCCCAATTACTGCATGCGGTCCCTCCTCCAGTGAAGCTAATCAGGTTAGTTGTGCTGATTTATGCTGTGACACTCTTACACACATGCCCCGCTCTATGCGCTCTGGATGGCTGAGAGGCACAGTGCTGTGGGCGGGCTTCCTGTCAACTGCGTACATTTTACGTGGTACTCCATGGCTGTTGCTACAGTAGCCATGCCAAACAAGCATCTGCTGGAACAGGAGCGCTAGCTAATGCTGACTTGGTTCCGTTATTTAACTGAAGGAAAAGAATGATGAACATTTATGTCAAGTGGTTTCTCAGTGCTGCCTCCTCCTTGTGTTGCAGAGCAGTGACAGAAAGCATCAACCAGCTCATCACCCTGTGTACCCAGCAGGCTCCGGGGCAGAAGGAGTGTGATAATGCCCTGCGAGAACTTGAGGTATAGATGTGCATTGTAAAACATGAAGACAATGAATACAACTACCAGTAGTAACGTCAGTCACCCATTTCCAGCATTGCTAACAATTTTACAAACATTTTTCAAGATATGTATTACATTCCACAGGGACAGCCAGTGACTTAAAGTACTTACTATGAATTGGTACAATAAAAATTACCTAACTGTGTGAATAGACATTGAAACAATTCAATGCACAGGTTCGTATTAAACACACAGTGCCAAAAAAAGAGCTTGGATTATAAAGGGGATCCCATTACCCATCTAACCCCGTCCTAACCCCTATGGCAATCCCACAGCACGCCTACAAAGCCGCTACACAATGGCTAACTTATCAAAACTAGCGCCAACTAACTATAACGCCAAACATGGCGTGGCGCAGCAATGGCGCGGTATCTCATCGGGGTTATCAAGTGGGCACCTTCCTTCATCGGTGTTTTGTCGAGTTAGGCCCACGACACCTCCAGAAGGCTCAACCGCGGCTCAGGCGCCCCAGAGCTGCTCCCCTCCACTACCGTGCACACCACTGTGTCACCGCGCCGCTCCTCACATTACCTACCCTTTGCCTTAGCATCCTCACACTCACCGCTCTTTCTACCCGCCGTCTCAAAGGAAGAAGCCCCTCGCCACCTACTTTACCTTTATCGCGCTTCGCAACAACTAACCACACCAACACCGCCGCCTGCTAACAGCTAACCACCATCACAACTACGCGCTAACGCTTCGCCGGCACCCACCTGCTCACCGCTTCACCGCCCCGCAACATCCGCGCTGGTCCTCTTACTCCAAACCCAGAGACTTCCTTGCTCCGCAGCCTGTGACAACTCCTTCACCGCCCGTTGCAACTTTCGTCCCCGGATACCAAGCTCGCGGAATAATGCAAAAGTCGATCGGGCTATAAATCCACGGCATCCTACCTCAATTGGCCTCACTTTCGCGTTCCAGCCCCGCCCCTCTACTTCCGCCGCTAATTCGCTATATCTGAGCTTCTTCCTCTCGTGAGCGTCGTCCACCGATCCTTCCCATGGAACCGTGAGTTCTATAAAATAAACTACTCGCTGGCTTGCTGACCACAGCACCATATCTGGTCTCATGCTTGTACCAACTATTTCCTGGGGCACCACTAATCGTCCTCCCAGGTCAACCTGCATCTCCTAGTCTCTAATCCCCCTTACTACACCTAACTCCTTCCTACTTCCGCATCTTCTACCCTCCCCCGCTTCCCTAATAAACTGTACTACTGCACCTTCAACCTCATGTCCCGACCGTACCTGCCTCCTCCAGTCTTCAATGGCTGCAGCCAGGCACCTTAGCACCTGGTTATGCCTCCATGTGTACCTACCCAGTGCTAAACTAACCTTACAACCAACTAGAATATGTTTCACCATCCCAACCTCCAAGCACAGATTACAAGTTGAGTCCTCACCACCCCCCCCGCTGCTTCAGGTTCTGAAGTGATGGCAGCACATCATAAACCGCTCCTAGCAGGAACCTTATTTGATATGCATCCATACTCCACAGTTCCCTCCAGCTCAGCCTCCTCCTCTCGACCCCCTCCCAATTTACCCACTGTCCCTGCTTCCCCTGTGAGTCTGCCCTGACACACCTCTTTATTTCTTCCTGCTGACACACCTGCTCTATCACCAACCTCCTTCTCTCTATCAGGCCTGCCTTACTCCACATAGGGTCTCCTAACCAACAACCAAGACCTTCCCTTCCTTGCTGTACCTTCCCGACCATCTCCAGCTGCCTTAAGTCTGCCTTAGCTTCCTCTACCGCCTGTCTCACATTCCATTTCCTACCTGTTGCTATCCTGGGTACCAAACCCCTTACAACCTCATCCCTACTACCTGACAGCTGCAATTCTAACCGCACCTTTGCACACTTACCTGTAAATTCCTCTGTCAAGCTTGAGAGCGGCAGCTGCAGGACTCCTTTCCCATACAGAGCCACATTGCTTAGACACCGAGGAACCCCCAGCCACTTTCTAACGTAGGAGCTAATCAGCCTCTCCAGCTTCTCCACCTTTGTGACTGATACCTCATATGTAGTTAGTGGCCACATCACCCTTGGGAATAGGCCAAACTGTAAGCATAAACTTTAAACACATTAACATGAAAACGATAGTATGATTCAAAAATATATTTTATGTATATTTCTCTATTGTTATAAACAAGCCATTGACTTTTTTTTTTTTTCTTCCCTCTGGCCGTCTTGTTTGGGGTTGAATTGAAAGTGAAAACATCTGCATTTGCTTGAAGCACGCAAATTTTACCGTGTCTCAGACACAGTAGTTATATTTGTACAGTGACACCTATGTGTCAAGAAAAGATTGCGGTATTGTGTATATGTGCTGCTTAAGTATTCCTCTGCGCCCAGAATCACCTCCTCCCACGTTCGACATCAATGCTTTGTGTGGGCTGTTAGCTTCTTAGAATAATACCTTTTATCCAGGAGGTCCTGCCAGATTGTGGTGAGACACTGAAAGAATGTTGCCTTTGAAACAATGTTCAGTCTTCAAGTCATGGACTTTGACCAAGCAGTGATACTGATGCAGACCCACCCTTTGTTCTGGACTCCTGCGTGTGCTATGAGCTCATGCTGAGGAATGAACATATTTGCAAGGCAATCTAATCCATCGTGCTTGTTTATTTATCAACAGTTGTGCTGAACTTAGTAAATATGGACAACTTCTGAGAACTAGAACACCATCCTCCTCCTCTTTTAAATACAGTTCCTTTATGTCTTTGTTATCTTTAGGCTGTCAGAGGAATGCTGGACAATCCAAACGAGCCTGTCAGTGACCTCTCGTACTTTGACTGCATCGAAAGCGTGATGGAGAACTCCAAGGTAGAGATGAAGAGCTGGAAGCTTCCTATACTCTGCAGTGCAGCTGGTGGTGTGTGTAAACAGTATGCAGTCTAAAGCACAGTCTTATCTTGCTCTCTTTCCCCAGGTCCTGGGGGAGGCCATGGCCGGCATCTCTCAGAACTGTAAAACTGGTGATGTGCCAGCATTTGGGGATTGCGTGGGTGTGGCCTCCAAAGCCTTGTGTGGCCTGACTGAGGCAGCTGGACAGGTAAGGCCACATTAACAACAAGGCTCATAGTGACTCCAAGCATTTTGGTGTTAGCTGTTGATAGATAAAATGTGGAACCAACAGGACACAACATCATTCACTGTAACCTTAATAACTTGCCCGAGTGAATTATATCTCCAGGTGTTTGCTTTAATATCGCATGTGTAATGAAGTTGTTTGTTTAATCTGCTTTGTTTTTCTTTTATTCAAGTCCTTGTTCCTCAACACTGTTTGTTCTCTAATTTTTTTCTTCCTTAGGCCTCCTACCTGGTTGGTGTTTCGGATCCTAACAGTCAGGCAGGTCAGCAAGGTCTAGTGGACCCCATTCAGTTTGCCCGGGCCAATCAGGCCATCCAGATGGCTTGTCAGAACCTGGTAGATCCAGCTAGCAGTCCGTCTCAGGTCAGCACAACAGCTATGTGTTTCACTGCTTACAGGTTCTCAAATGCAAGCGGTTCCTTGTTCATTTCTTGGGTGGTCTCTCAGGCACCTAACTAATGGTGGACTGTTCCTGCTGTTTTACTGCATTGCAACTGTGTTTCTGCTCCCTGGATAGGTGCTGTCTGCAGCCACAATAGTAGCCAAGCACACCTCAGCTTTGTGCAATGCCTGCCGCCTGGCTTCCTCCAAAACTTCCAACCCTGTGGCAAAGAGACACTTTGTCCAGTCAGCCAAGGAAGTGGCCAACAGCACAGCCAATCTTGTCAAAACCATTAAAGTAAGACAGTGTCTTTTGAGTGCATTTCATTTACATTTATTCATTTAACCTACAACTGTCTCCAAGGCGATGTACAACTCGGAGGAAAGTAAAGTACATTTCAGAGGAAAATAGATTTTGCTATAGACACATTAGATGAGTAGCTAGCTATAGAACAGTCAGATACAAAATTCAATCACTATCTTGAAGATGTTGTGATTCAAACTCATGTACTTCAGCTTTTAGGAGATTCGGAAGAAAGTTTGTTTTGAGACATGTTTTGAAATCCTTAAATGCTGAGGAGTTATTCAAGAATGTGTTTTTGCACATAACTTATAAACTGTTTGTTTGTAATTTCTACTAGCAGAATAGCTATGAGCAGTTTCATTAAGACTTGTACCAAACTGTCTGTAACTAAAAAATGTACAGAGAAAGTCCAGCAGTGTGTACATTTGTGCTCATCAGGCCCTTGATGGGGATTTCTCAGAAGAGAACCGGGACAAGTGCAGGGTTGCCACAGGCCCACTTATCCAGGCTGTGGAGAACTTGACCACCTTTGCTTCCAACCCTGAGTTTGCCAGCATCCCTGCACAGATTAGTAGTGAGGTAGGTTTCCATGACACTCCTCTAGGGCTCGAATTATTCTAGCTGGACATTATTCTTTAAAATAAGACTGCAGTTACAGCAGCAGTTTTTCTTCCATTTTTTTGGTTTATGTACATGTTTTCTTTGTATATTTGGCACTTTATAACTACAACACAAATAACTAAGTTGATAAGCCCTTTCTCTACGTTTTTGGGTTTCATTAAAAATATTTGCCATTTCATTTATCTATTTCTGTCTCAGCACAGCTGGAATCATCTTGTTGGCATATTTGTGAGAAGGTGTAGCAGTATCAATATTTAGTATATCAGTGTTAATATGACATATTTAGTATTTATTGTGGCGTTGTGATGACAGATGTTCTGTTGAAATGTGTAGGGACTTGTATTTGTTGAGGTGGTGGTTTGCTCCTCTGGCCTTTTCAGCAGCTCCACCTACTTGGTGGAAAGAGTCTGTCTCCAGCACTAACATATCCTATCATCCCCCTTTCCCCACCCCTTCTATTCCCAGGGTTCTGCAGCCCAGGAACCCATTCTGCAGTCTGCCCGCTCCATGCTAGAGAGCTCTAGTCACCTCCTTAAGACTGCTCGCTCGCTTATCATCAACCCCAAGGACCCACCTACTTGGTCCATCCTGGCCAGTCACTCACGCACAGTCTCTGACTCCATCAAGAGTCTGATTACAGCTATTAGGTCAGTCAAATACCCCCAGCTGATAGTGGGTTCCCATCTGCCAGGATAAAGTGTGCACACAGCAGTTGAATTTTGAGTTCATTTTCTTGGTTGTAATATGCAGAAAGTTCTCTGAAAAGATCATTGTGAAACTGGCTTGCTGCGGGAGGGAGACATGCACACCTTTTACTATGCCATTGTAAAGACACTCAGCTTACAGGAGTAGTGTCAGTGGTGGGTTTTGGATGTGTTCCTCTGTTGCTGATTCACACTTTTAATCCTCCTGTAGCTGCTGCACCCTGAACTGAAAGAGAACAGAGCCCATCTGGCCTTCATGCTTCATACATTCTTTCTGCCTTTCTTGTTAAACCACAGATGAACCATAGCAGATTTATCAGTTGATAAAACCATGTTACTCGGGTCTTTATCTAGCATGCTGTTAGTAACTTCTATATTAACAAGAATCTTTAGTCTTTGAAGCTGAGTCCAAGAATATGACATAAGGTTCTGTTGCTCTGGGATTGATCTGTTTGTGCAATTTTTTTCATGTTTCTCTGTACAAAGATCTGCTTGAGCTTAAATTCAGAATGGCAGAGGCTTGGAAGGAGTTTGGGGCAGTGTAGAATCAACTGTACCTTGAGCAGCCTAAGGATAACATATATTCCCATGTCCTCCCCACACTTCTTCTAGGGACAAAGCCCCAGGGCAGAGGGAATGTGACTTCTCTATTGACAACATTAACAAGTGCATCCGGGATATCGAGCAGGCTTCCCTGGCTGCTGTCAACCAGAGCCTCCCCAGCAGAGATGACATCTCCCTGGAGGTAACACTTGTCTGAGTGTTTCCCCAGAGGACTGCTGCTGCTTCGTAGCTGCTGTGGATAAGAAGCTTTTGGGGGACTGTTTTCTACTGCATTGTTCTACTGTCAGAAAGCATAGATTTTTCTGTTGTAAGACATAATGTCACACTTTTCCTACTCCTTCAGCACTGTTTATCAAGTTCTGCCTGTTGAAGGTCTGGCCTTCATTTTCCTGCCTCAGTTAATGATAGCTTGTTTTCTTTGTTCAGTTAAAAAGTATAATTTTGCTGTGCAATGTATTGTTTTCTTTGTGATTCCTAAACTGCATGATACGGTCTCCTCAGGCTTTGCAGGACCAGCTTACATCTGCTGTCCAGGAGATTGGACATCTTGTAGATCCCATCTCCACAGCAGCAAGAGGGGAGGCAGCACAGCTTGGTCATAAGGTGGGCTTCACTTTCCATTTCACGGCTACTTGATTGTTATTTCCAACATCCCAGTGAATTGTATGATGTCTTTGTACTGTTTCAAGTCTGTGGGGGTTGGAAGAAAAGACCCATGTCTCTCATTCCCACAGGTGACTCAGCTCGCCAGCTACTTTGAACCACTTATCATGGCATCTGTGGGTGTGGCCTCCAAGCTCCTGGATCACCAGCAGCAGATGACAATCCTGGACCAGACCAAGACCCTGGCAGAGTCTGCACTTCAGATGTTGTATGCTGCTAAGGAAGGAGGAGGAAACCCCAAGGTGCCACACAATAGAATGACGCTACAGCTGATTCATACACAATATTCTACCATGGTGTTTCTCATCCCCCTTCCCAGTTGAGTTTTATTTTATTGAACTATGGAATATAAAGGAAAATTAATCAGATACCATGCATATATCTCACAATGTATCAAATATTCTTTTACCCAGAAGTTATAGTAGTTGGCAAATATTCTCTGATAACCTATTTTAAAGAAAAATAAAACTTTAGTGGGACCAGAGCTGGGAAATATTTCTTTATATAGATATCAAATAAAAGCATGATGTGTGAGTGATACATAAATTTTTATCCAAAGTCATATTCTGTACATGGCTAATCCTCAGGGTAACTCAGATACCATACAGGCAGCCAGAATCCAGCCCTACTGAGCTCTTTCTACTCCGCTGAGAGCTCAAAAAGAGGTGAATGTTTTCAAGCAAGACACTCTGTCTTGGTTCAGCAGTTGGAACATAAAAACCTCTTCTAGGACAAATGGCACAGGAGCTGAAAATCTGTTTTACTATGCACCATTGTGTCAGTGTCCAGCGCTTGCCCTGTTCTATATTTCTGTGTAACCATGCAGACTGCTATTGTCTGTCAGGGCACTGTGATATAAAACTGTCACCCTGCATAGGCGGCACACACTCACGATGCCATTGCTGAGGCAGCCCAGCTGATGAAGGAGGCTGTCGATGACATCATGGTGACTCTGAATGAGGCTGCCAGCGAGGTGGGCATGGTAGGAGGAATGGTGGAGTCTATCGCAGAAGCCATGGGCTGGGTAAGTATGAAGCACACCAGCAGCTGGCCTTTGGCTGTCTATTTACTGACTGACTTCAATGAAACATAGCTTTTATTTAGCACAGCATCTTATTTCAGTTTAGCTGTCACAGAGCTCTGCACACAGGAAGAGTGATAGCCTGGGGGATTGGTATTGTAATGATACTAATATACTAAGAATGTGACATAGAAATTGTACTATAAAATTGTGGCTTGCTTTCTTTAAAATCTAAAAATTTGCTCAACATTTTCCCCAGACAGTTCATTAATTATTTCAGTTACAATGCAGTGCAATGTAGTGGGCAGACACCAGTCCTTGAAGAATTCCCCAGTGGAAAGATTAATAAGAAGTGCCCAGTCTAAGATATTTTCCCATCAACTGTCTGTAATTCTGTTTCTCTGGATAAGACATTAAATTGCTAACTATTCCCATGTTAGTTGGACCCCAGCTTCTTTCTTCCTCGGTCATTAATCATTCTCTCTGATGATTTCTGCTGACATCTGTCTGTTTTGCTTGAGCAAATCATCAACTGAATGTTCATCTAATGTCATATTCTGTGAAAATTAACTGTTTACAGAACAGAGAATTTTTTTGCTTTTTTAAAGATTTAAATTGTATGAAATTTAATTAAACACTTATGTACAAATGTGGAATTATCTACTAGTTCACCTTAAGACCAAAGATTCAAAGAGATTTATTTGTCACATACATGGTAACCAGGTATGCCATACAGTGAAATGCGCACTGAATTGACAGGAGACTCATAGCAATGCTTTGAGTGTCACCACTATTGTGAATGTGCCTCAGGGTTGGCTAAGTTCATTCCTCTTTTTGATTTCTGCAGCTGGATGAAGGGACACCTCCAGAGCCAGAGGGCTCCTTTGTCGACTATCAGACAACCATGGTAAAATTCTCCAAGGCAATTGCGGTCACTGCACAGGAGATGGTGAGAAGAAAAGGGAGCTCTTCTCAGGGTTTTTTTTTCTCCATGATGTCCTTGTATAGCATGATGTTCATGCTATACGAGAACATCATGATGTTCTTGTATAGCAGCAGTTGTATATGAAACTGACAATATGTTTATGGTATTGTGCCATGTCCCAGATGACCAAGTCTGTGACCAGTCCAGAGGAGCTCGGGGGCTTGGCCTCTCAGGTGACTTCAGATTACAGCCAGCTAGCCCACCAGGGTCGCCTAGCAGCTGCTACAGCTGAACCTGAGGAGGTGGGTACCGTCTGCGCTAGTGAATGCCTGTGAGTCCCTTAACAAATGGCAAGGGCTAACCTAACAGTAAGATTATGTACTGTACTTTTCTTTCTGTCAGTGCCTCCTGTCTGAGTTTTCAGCAATGACAGGTCTGTGTATTGCCGAATACTTGAGATACAAGTGTCTAACTTATGAGTCTGAGTGAAATTAATATTTTTTAATGAGTTATGACCAAATGAGGCTGATTCTTTTTGTGTCTGCTAAGTAACAAGACCTAACCATACCCAAATTTTCAAACTTTACAACACAACTATGTCTTTGACTTGCAAGATTTTGCCTTGCGTGACAATTTCCAGGAATTAATTATATTTGTAATTAGGTCAATAGCTGTATATGGCGGATATATGATCTTTAGAGGTTCAGGATTGAAAAACTGAGGAAGCTGTTTACAGGAAGAGGTGAGCTCTGGCTTTACAGATCCTTACTTGCGATGCATATTGCTACAGTTTGTTTCATGAGCTACTCGTTTCAGACATTCATAAGGATATGAATATTACTGCCTTTGTTATAAATTGTATTTATTCCTTACTTATTGAATCATTTGTATTAAAATATCATTTAGTCATGAAGTGTGGCAGCAATAGGTCACTTACAAGAGCAGTACTGGACATGCATCATATGCATGTTTGATAATAACAACAAGAAATTGAGAGTCTGAAATGGGGAGAAAAAGGGCTCAGAAAGCAAGATGGCTTATTGAGGTCAGATAACCAGTGCTACCCTCAGGTCCGTGCTTGTCTGCAGACTCAAATCTCACAGCCAATTTACTTTGCTTACAGATTGGCCTCCAAATCAAGAGCCGTGTTCAGGAGCTGGGTCATGGATGCATCTTTCTGGTCCAGAAGGCAGGCGCCTTGCAGATCAGCCCAACAGACAGTTTCTGCAAGAGGGAGCTCATTGAGTGTGCCCGTGCTGTCACCGAAAAGGTACCATACGTATACCCCTGCCCAACCTCCAGGTCATGAAAACTTGAACAGCCCGCTGTTCTCCGGCCTGTTCTTTTTTCATGGTTCTGCTGAGTTAACATTTTTAAAACAAGCATTTGTAATTTGGGAGTCACTGATTTCTGATGCTGACCCTTTTGTGCTAAGTCAATATTAATATTTTATGAACTGCTGTAGCAGCTAAATCTGGGGTGTTTGAAAGCATGGAGTTCAGATCACAAGTCCTTAACCCTGATGTCCCTTCCTGTCAGAAACAGTATTATATACCTGCTAATGCTGTGATTTTGTCTTTAAATTTTACATTTGTCTTAGTATTCAAGATAGCAGTGTGGTAGGATGCTGTGGCTTCTCTGATCCAACAACAGTGCTATTTTACTATATATATATATATATATATATATATATATATATATATATATATATATATATATATATATATATATATATATATATATATATATTCTTTGCATCTGTGTTCAATTTATCCTGCATTACCTCACACGCATTTGCATTTATTTATTTTATTTTATTTTGCCTCCCCTCCCCCCTCTCTGTACTACATATAAGTTCTTGTTAAACCACCCATGTACACCTGCTGGAAACATTCTATTCATGGGAAGAGCTTCTGGGTATTTGCTCAAGAAGTGGGAACCTTTTTCTCAGTTAGGACCATAATCACCAGGCTCAGGAACAGCTTTCTGCCACAGGCTATTGAATGTAGTCATCTCAGGCCCGATCACCACTTTTAACACAGACCACCACGTACACAGGTTGTCCTTCACTTACAACATACTCAACATATGAGGGGCAGTAATAAATAGATACATAGATAAAGATGTTTTATATAGCTGAAAGTGTGTAGATACTCTTTTCTATTATTGAGTTTAACGTTTTCAGCCAGACACACACAGCACAGAAAGGCAATTTTGTACCTCCTACTTTTTGGCCACAGTTTGGGGAAGCTCCTTTCCTGTTCCAGCACGACTGTGCCCCTGCACACAAAGCAAGCTCCATAAAAACATCGTTTGCTCAGGCTGGCATGAAAGAACTTGAGTGGCCTGCACAGAGCCCTAACCTCAACCCCACTGAACACCTTTGGGATGAACTGGAATGCCGACTGCCAGCTAAGCCTTCTCGCCCAACATCAGTGCCAAACCTCACTAATGTTCTTGCTGAATGGACACAAATTCCTACAGCAATGCTCCAAAATGTGGTGGAAAGCCTTCCCAAAAAGTGGAGGTTGTTATAGTATCAAAGGGGGAACAAATCTATATTAATGCCCATGGGTTTGGACTGGGAGGTTCAGCAAGCACACATGGGTGTGATGCTCAGGTGTCCACATACTTTTGTCATATAGTACAGATAGATATAGCAGTACTAATTTAAAAAATCTATGAAAATTGCCTAAAAGTACATTTTTAATTATTTTTAGAATTCTGAACATATTCTAGCAAATTAAAACAAGTATACATGAATATTTTATTTACAATATACATTACATGTACAACATCATACCATAACAATGGCATCTGATGACAACCATACATAGAAATTTAAAATGCAACAGCACAATTGAAAGCTTATAGCTTTTACTGTAAGTAAAAGATGTTATGAAAATGCATTAAAATATGGCATATGTACCTTCACTGTACACATGTATCACATTGTAGCATAATGGTTGCAAAAAGTGAGCGCCGTATAAGACTGTGGTATGACACGATGGCAGCATCCCACCCATGCACAGCCAGCATCTTCCACTCCACTATGGCACCTCCTAAGACCACTGGTGTACCCCCCATAGCAACGCCTCTGCCCTGTATATTTAAAAAAAAAACACATACTTGTATTTATCTTTTATTTATACATATTTTTATTGTATATTTACCTTTATCTGTTTATTTATTCTTTAAATTTTCTTTCCCCCTTTGTTGTGCATTGTGCACCTGAGAAACTGCAGTTCATGCTCTATAATGTCTGCTACATAAAAATAATTCTCGATTTTAACATTTTGTGTCTCCTCCATGGCTAAACATCTTCAAAGACAGTCCTGGTTCAGTGGGATGTTTTGCATTTTACTCAGTTAATTAGTTATACTATTTAATATCATACAAGCATGGCTTCAGATTTGTATTTAAAGAGTGCTGCGTCCTGGAGCTAATTTGGATGTGTTTTTCATTACCATTAGTCTGGTTGTGAATGATAGCAGACAGATTTTTAGTACAGTTCATTGGGTTTGCCCTTGTACTGCTGGAAATGACTCATTTCCCACATGTTTGCACAGCTGTCTTACTGTAGTCACACTGTCTCAGTTCCTTCCGCATATTGAATCTACTGCATACCGAAGCTACCCAGAGCTGTGATCGGGTTATCATTTTAATGGTGCAGTTTACGTGTTGATTGAAAGAGAATTTGTGTAATGGAAAGAGAATCAAATGTAAAGACATGTTTATGATGCTGTACCTGACAAACATGCAGACCAACTCTAAAACTCCTGATCATATGCTGTTCTCCACAGGTTTCTTTGGTGCTGTCAGCCCTGCAGGCAGGGAACAAGGGCACCCAGGCGTGTATCACGGCCGCCAGCGCTGTCTCTGGGATCATTGCTGACCTGGACACCACCATTATGTTTGCCTCTGCTGGCACGCTCAATGCCGAGAACGAGGAGTCTTTTGCTGACCACAGGTGAGGAAATTGGGCCTGTATGGTGGATTCTGACCTGGCCTGCCTTTTCCACTCTGCTCTGGATGTGATGGGGATGCTGTTCTCAGCTGATGAAAGAGTATATTATCTGATATAGAACTGCTCTTTGAGCAAAGGAAGAATCGCTCTAGCATGAAAAGTAGATTGGCCTGTATCACCCAAGATGTCATTTGGCCCAAAATTTGCTTTCCTCTCTGTAGTTGATGTACTGCATTATTTAAACAGAAATAAACCAGCCTTCAGTTTTGCGTTTCCAATGATATCACATTTAAAATGCGCTTTTGAAATATCTGTGTAGGGCTATTAAGTTCCACATTCATCTCATTACCCTTAGTTGGGGGTACTGTGTCTTGCTAAATGGCTGCATTAATGAAACTTTTACAGTTCCACCAGGGTTTCTACAACATGCTATATTGCCTTGTGTAAGGCAGTGAAATATATTGTTTATTTCCCTTCCTTCTGCTCACAGTATTTTCATATTTCTGTATTCCGCAGGAAATTCACCTCCTGTTGTACAAGTGTAACCGAAATAAATCAGTGTCAATATGAATATATTGTGTACCTCCAACCGGTTTTTCAGTTATGGGGAGAGTTAGTGCAACTTGTTGTTAAAATTTGTTTCAAATATTCAGCCAGGTGTTGTATGAAAAACATATTTTTGCTTATTACACAGGGAGAACATCTTGAAGACTGCGAAGGCTTTAGTGGAGGACACCAAGATGCTGGTATCTGGAGCGGCTTCTAGCCAAGAGAAGCTGGCCCAAGCAGCCCAGTCCTCAGCCACCACCATTACCCAGCTCACCGATGTGGTGAAACTTGGGGCAGCCAGCATTGGCTCTGATGACCCTGAGACACAGGTAAACTCCATAGACTGTGAAGAAACCTGAAAATGTTAATCACCTTTGTTTCACATACAACGTTGATGGAAAGTATTTGTCTCCAGGTGGTTCTGATCAATGCAGTGAAAGATGTCGCCAAAGCTTTGGCTGAACTGATAGGGGCCACCAAGTGTGCAGCAGGGAAATCCGCTGATGACCCATCCATGTATCAGCTGAAAAGTGCTGCTAAGGTAGGGTAGTAGTATCAGTTACACTGTTCTTATATAAAGGTGTAAGAGACACTGCCCTGTTAATATTCATTACTCTACTTCTATACATGAGTCAACTGTCATTGTCTCCCAACTCTTTCCCTGTTTTTCATTCTGTCCATTGATGCTTTCCCTGCCTTTGATTCAGTGGCTTTCTCTGGCATTCCTCTTCAGTAGGACTGTGACCCCTGGCAGTGTCAGAACAGTTCTGCTGTTCTTTGTTTTCTGAACTCTAGCCCCTGTGCTTAGTCAATTTTCCTTTGGCACTACACTCAGACCGACCCATCAGCTTGTTTGGCCAGACCTTCTCCATGGTGGATACAGTAGATTTCTCTTCTGATCCCTAGGACTTCTGAGAGCAAAGTACCTTTGCTAACATACCACTGAATTGACAAGAACTAAATAGATTCAAGCGTATTATTAGTCTGAGGGAAGTATGGGGGATGATTATTACGTAATTGTTGTCTTTTACCACCAATGATAGTTGTAAATGCAATAATTTGTACTCAGCTATTCCCTAGAAACATGGCAGCAGGATACAGGAGCCCTCCTAAATCAGATATGAGCATTAAAGGCGTCCTGGTGAGCGACTGGGTGAATGCATGCAGTGTGCATACCCATGCACGATCTAATCTCATCATACCCGATTGCCCTAATTCTGCTGCGCGTTCCTCTGATCCAGCAGGAGTCCCGTTCCCACACCCCGCTGCCATTTTTAACTGACTAATTTCAACATTGTAAAGTCAGCCATATAACCTTTTCTGATGGTTACCATTCCTGGGAAATGCAGTGATGATTGAAGAAATTCCTAGTTACAGTCTTGAATGAAGTTCTTTGGTTGTGTTTTGTGTTTAAAATCACCCATATCTTACCTTGGTGAAGGAAAGTATTCCGAACCCTAAAAAAGACTGAAAGCTGTCAGATTTACAAGTTTTTGTAGTCTCACCCCACTCCACTAAGCTCCGGGTGTGCATCTGCCTTTTCATAAATAAAAGGGGCTGTCTCCTGCAGGCTTCGCAGAGGCCACCATTTAGCGTTCTATTCCATTACAGGTGATGGTGACAAATGTGACATCACTGCTGAAGACTGTGAAGGCAGTGGAAGATGAGGCTACACGTGGTACACGGGCCCTGGAGGCCACAATTGAGTGCATCAAGCAGGAGCTGACGGTAAACAGGCTACATCCAAATACCCCTCTAAGCAGCACATTTACAAATCCCATTTAGACATCCAGTAAGCTCAAACTGGTTGTGACGGATGTGGTTCTGTAGTTCACTGTACAGGTACGCGCCACTTAACGATGGGAATACGTTCCGAGAAATGCTTAGTTAGGTGATTTTGTCGTTGCACATCATAGTGTGTACACACGCGACATCACGTCCGTTTTGACTTGTATATGGTATAGCCTACTACTCCTAGGCTACAACCTTTGCAGCATGTTACAGCAGATGTGCTAAACACAAGATCTATGAGGGTGCTGCTGGCATAAGTTTTACAGTAAACTTTTTTTTTGTAAGTAGAAAAAGTATGCTCTAAAATAACAATAAAAAGTACAGTTTAGTAAATGCATAAACCAGTAACATAGGTGTTTATTATCATTATTAAGCATTATGCACTGTATTTAATTTTATGGGACCACTGTCGTGTATGCAGTCCATTGTCGAGCAGCACGTTATTATCCAGCGCATACCTAACAGTATTCAGCATTTGTTTCTCTGGATAGGGAGTAACTTCTGAACCAGACTGTTGTTTTCATCCTTTTTCCAAAAGTGACAGATTCCATTAATTTTCACACCAGCCTCAAGTCCTTTCACAAAAGATGATGCAAAGATGTAATTTTCCTGATTCCATGGAATTGAACAGGTCTTCCAGTCTAAGGATATTCCAGAGAAGTCCACAACACCTGAGGAGTTCATCCGCATGACAAAGGGCATCACCACAGCAACGGCCAAAGCTGTCGCTGCAGGCAATTCTGCTCGCCAAGAGGATGTGATCTCCACTGCAAACCTCAGCCGCAAGGCCATCTCCGATATGCTTACCACCTGCAAGGTGCTAGTCTGTACTGCTGTGCTCACTTCTCATTGGTTTACCTGAGCATTCCTACATCACTGTCAGTTTACAAGGTTATTGATTTGACTATAATTGCAATTTTTCATGCTTACAGCAGAAAAAAGTAGAATCTGGTAAAGTATTTTAAAAAAGAAAAATACCCATTCCTAAGTGTCTTTAGTTTCTGTCACACCAGATTCCTGTATGGTGGAATTTTATTTGTCTGTGCAACATTTAATCAGACCTGTCAAAGTGAATTGTGTCCATTTCTAATCTTATTTGCTTTAAAATGATGGCAGGACCAGTTTCTGTTCTTTCTGTGTATCCCTTTATGCACACACCTAGTGTGTTATCTAGTGTATGGACTGGAAGCTTCACCATACTACTGGTAACAGAATATTAAATTAGATTTTCTTTGCCCATGTTATGCAACTTATATGGTGTAATGTGTCGTTGTCTTTTCAGCAAGCTGCCTATCACCAGGAAGTGAATGAGGAGGTACGCAGCAGAGCACTACTCTTTGCCACTGAGTGCACTGTTGGGTACATTGAGCTGCTGGAACATGTGCTGCAGGTACGGCTGCGGTTCCCTATTATGTTTACTGTGTTTGTAGGTATGTTAGGGTGTATGCAGGTGGTAGTATTTGCATGTACCTCTGTTCTACAACACATCAGTGTGGTCTGTTGTGTGAATTTGTATGAACAGGTCCTTCAGAAACCTACACCAGAACAAAAGCAGCAGTTGGCTGTGTTCTCAAAGCGAGTGGCCAGCGCTGTCACTGAGCTCATTCAATCAGCAGAGGCAATGAAAGGTAAGGACCTACATGGCACCATGTTATAGGATATGCTGTCGTGGACCCTGTTTCCATGTCTTTCTCATGTCATGGACTGTATTTTCCATCAGTTAAAAGAAGCTCACAGTTCACAGAATGCATCTGTAAAATTTTCTTGCGTGTCTTTATCAGAAAGATTGCTCTGATTTGGTAAGACCCAGATTGAACATTTACTAAGTAATGCAAATTAAAATGGAACTTGTATACAGTCAGTTGGTCTCAGGGACTCAATTTTTTGAGTATTGCTCAGAATTAAATTTCAGGGTTTTAACATTGGGCTTTGACTACCTCTTTGAAGCTGTCTTTGGTTACCTTTAAGCTTTTGAATAAATCTAATCCAGTATAACCAGGGCACCACACATTTTTGTTAATGCCAGCTGCTAACACTAATGGTCAAGGGTTTACTTGATGAACAGTACAATAGAACTATGCTATCCTTTGAGTTGGTAGCTTTGGGTTTGGGTTAAAAAAGTGTTTGACAATGTTGCCATTATCAAAAATATGATTACTTTCTATGTATAAGCTGAAATCATTAAGCTCTTTTAAGGAATACAGTATGGTGTGTAGTGATTTGCTGGAGTGTAAGCTTTGGGACAGTTTGTTCAGTGAACTGTAGCACTAATGTGATTTGGGTGTGATAGGGTCAGCAGGTGGTACACACTCCCTCACCTCAGTAACAACCCTTGTTTTTCTTTCTTGCCTCAGATGGAGGTAAGTTGTGGGGAGAAAAAAAGCATTGTCGGTAATGTGAATCACTTTCCATGGTTGCACACGGTGTCCAGTGCTCTTGAAATGTTTCTTTTCAACAGGGTTCAACAGTGTGTTTTTAAAAAAAAAAAAAAAAAAAAAAAATACATCTGTTTCCAGTTGTTCATGGTGTAGATTATATGCATGCTTTAAGGTAATAGAGATCACACAGAGCAGTTCATTGGATTTTAGTGTCCTTCCTTTGCTCTGGGAGATAAATGTGAGTGCAAGAACATTAGTTGTGACAGAGGGAGCCCATTGAATGAAGTGCATGGTGAATCATGTGGGTCGCATCATCAAGTACAGTAATTACGTTGCCTTTATGTTGTAAATGTGTCCTCATTCGTACGCATGCATGCTGTGTTGTTGCGGGCTCACTGGTTCAGTTGTTCACCAATGCTCTGCATCTTCTAGGCACGGAGTGGGTGGACCCAGAAGACCCCACCGTGATTGCTGAGACAGAGCTGCTGGGAGCAGCAGCATCCATTGAGGCTGCAGCCAAGAAGCTGGAGCAGCTCAAACCCAGGGCCAAGCCAAAGGTAAGTAGACCGACACCACGCCAAGCTCTGCATCCAGCATACCCTGCTATGTGCCTATAGAGGGCCTCTTCACTGCAGACAGTCCATGCTTCACTGGCACTCTGTCTGTCCCTCTTCAGCTTCTAAGGCATTTTCTATGCTTAGCATTTTGGCTACAAAGGATACTCGAGTTGATAGTGTGAGCTGGTTGAAAATCTGTCTTAGCAATAGCTTCCTCTATGTTGCTGTTGACATGTACTGTAGGATTGAGGTCTGGAAGCAGTTTGGATAGCTTCTCCACATATATTCCTCATATATGTGGTGCCTTATATATTAGATGACATTTCACAAAGTTGAAAGATTGATGTGAGTTTGTAAAATAGAGATGTTCCAATATTTTTGGAATGGGTGTGTTTGAAATTTTAAGCTCTGTTGAACCCATGGTTGAGGTTGAACCAGCTACAGTCTTGGTGTACAGCTGTTGCCCTATATCGATAGTGCTTCAAGGCAGGGATGCCCTTTCTTGTACTTCCCCCTGCCTTTTCCTATCTGCTACACCTGAGTACTGTGCACTCCCCTGCCCCATTACCTGTGTCTCAGTAGTCCCAGCATGCTCCTCTGCTGTTCTATCAAGGCAATTTTAATCCTGAAAGTCTGTTCTGCAGGGCTCTGTCTGATATGTTTGATATATTAGGTTGTTATTCAGTCCAACTATATATCAAACATATTCCTACAGTGTCCCGCTCTGTCTCCAGACGCGTGCTCTGTGTGTGCTCTTGTCAAGCATTTTGTCCTGACGGAGGTGAGACAAGAATGCTTAGATATTCTTGTGCCTTAGATGTTGAATCTTGTTTCCAGTTTTTGTTTTGCGTCTCTGCTTTGTGGTGCCTTAGATGCTTGCCGGATCTAAGGATTTACTCAAGAACAACTTCCCCCTGTAAATGTTAGCTCTGTTTCTCTGAACTGAAGGGTCCTGGAGTTCTTTGCATCACCACAAGGTGTCTTCCTTCAGGTGTTTGGCTTGAGGCTCACTGTGTGGTCAGTTGAACTAAGTGCTCCAGTGGAGGATAATTGCAAAAATATTGACAAGATGCATGTAAGAACAATGTTAATTTTAAAAGCTATTTTGTGGAATCACTTGGATATTTTCTTCAGGCTACTACATGTTTTTTTTTTTTTTTTAAATCCTGCTTTAATTTTGGCAAAAATAAATATAATTCTATCCACTTCATAGGTTATCGCTTGATGAGTGATCCTGCATTTCACTACCCAGCCAAGTTTTTCTTTCAAACGTTTATATGGTTAAAAGTGGTGTAGAACAAAGATGAGTTCATCTCTTTGGATGTCCCCCCTTACGAGCACTGTGTATTGCACACATTCACACATGATGTTAAAATGTTCTTGAGGTGGTAGGAAGGCAAAATGAGCCAACATCTGTGAAAGTGAACATCAGTGTTTGGAGCAACACGGTGTGTCTGAGTGTGTCTGGTTCTGATTGAAACGACCCCGAACAGCAGGACTCCCCAGTAACTGAGGTTCTGTTCTCTGTCTGACTGTCAGTGGGGGGCCCTCATCCTTTCCATGCCACACTGTGACTTTCCCCTTTCCCAGCATCCCAATTTGTTTGTTTCTTCAGCTTGTCTGTAGATTTACTTTGTTACAACAGTTTTCTTTCATTAAATTCCATTGTTAAGGTGTCATGCAGGCGCTTGTGTTTGCATCGATGTCCGTGGGCTTCAATGACTGTGCTGAACCTCACCCTGTTTTCTTACCCTCAGCAAGCTGATGAGAACCTGGATTTTGAAGAGCAGATACTGGAGGCAGCCAAGTCCATTGCTGCTGCGACCAGTGCCCTTGTGAAATCTGCATCGGCTGCACAGAGAGAGCTGGTGGCACAAGGGAAGGTGAGAAACTTTAGAGGGCTGAGTCTTGGTGCTGAAGAAAGGTTTGAATGAGGCACTGGGGGAAGGAACACTACAGGGAAGCTGCAGTTGTGAGGTGGACTGGTGTCTGTAAATGGCTTTGTTTTCCCAGGTGGGCTCGATCCCTGCCAATGCCGTGGATGATGGCCAGTGGTCTCAAGGACTCATCTCTGCTGTGAGTTGGTCTACCTTGTGTTTATGGCCAGTTGAAAATAACTCCCTGCATAAAGCCAACTTATAACAACAGTGGCTACGATGAACAGATATGTTGTTTTTATTTTAAGGTTTGCTACAGCCCCTGCTTCTTTGATGGTTTTTGGAGTGTTGTGATTTTAAGTACTGTAATTTTAGTGGTTAAAGCTAAACCATGTACTCAAAGAACTCAGGAATGAATCCTGCCTTCTGTGGTAGCATCCTCAATCAAGATGTTACCTTGAATTTGTGTGGTAAAATTGACCCGGCTATATATATGTGTGTAGATTAATGTAAGCAACTTAATATTATTTAAGTTTCTCTGCTGGGAAAATAGCCACTGAATCAGAAAATAGAAATAGCAAGCATAGATTTGCATATAGAGATAATAATGTTTAATGGTACAGGCAGGCTATGTCCTCTGTCCCTTTCCTATGCTTGAATCGAATTATTGCTTTTTCCTTCCCAAAGGCCCGAATGGTGGCAGCAGCAACCAGCAACTTGTGTGAGGCAGCCAACGCCTCTGTGCAGGGTCACGCCAGCGAGGAGAAACTCATCTCCTCTGCCAAGCAGGTGGCTGCCTCCACTGCCCAGCTACTGGTGGCCTGCAAAGTGAAAGCGGATCAGGACTCAGAGGCCATGAGGAGGCTGCAGGTAACCCTACTGACTGAAACTTTCAGCAACTAAGCTACCCATGCTAAAAGGGCATACACATATACAGTTCAACATCATAATTTGTTTGTCTTACCCTCAAAGGCCGCTGGAAATGCTGTGAAGCGGGCATCCGACAACTTGGTGCGAGCAGCACAGAAGGCAGCGTTCGACAAGGCAGATGAGGACAGTGTGGTTGTGAAAACGAAATTCGTGGGTGGAATTGCTCAGGTGAGGCTTTATTGCACATTAGAGCTTCAGTATGGTCTGCTGCATTGTTTATAGTACCACAGCTGGCAGATCTAAGCGGTTGGTCATGCACCTCATCAAGTCTTGATAGATAAAATACTTTTATGGTTCAGTTGGAAACATGTGAAACAAAGGCAGCTCACTTTGGAAAAGTGAGACATGGCAATTGTGTTGCAGTTATCAGCTATTTTCAGCTGCTTCAAAATGCCTTTTAATTTTCTGTATTAGTACTGCTTTTGTCCTTACCCACACATTTAAGGATGGAGGCACTCTGCTTTCTGTCCCCAAATATTTGTTACTCTGTCATCTTTATGCTCACTTTGGGGGTAAAGTGGCACCCCATTCCTATTTTGTGGGCTCCCCTGTACCTCATGGTTGGCAGTTCTCAGCAGGCTGTGCTCACCTTGTACATTTAGTATGACTTTGTCAGGTCCTTTAATGTCAACACTTTGAGACCAGAAACATGGGAAGTGTTTCATTAAAGTTTAATTTTTTTTTTTAGCTTGCATTCACCTATTTTAATGTTCTTCTGAAATATTTTTTTTCCTTTTTAATAATGCATCTGGACGAACATTTCATGGTTCAGTGTTTTAAGTGATCATTTTTTTTTGTGTAGTGAAGCACAGGATAGTTTTTCTTGATATGTAGCTACCTTCACTCTATAAAACTGGAACTGCATCGACAACCCTGAAGGGGTAGCAATAACAATCCTGAACCTAAATCCACAGTGAGGCTGCATAACTGTAATAGAAGAATTATTATAATATTTGACAAAGTGTCACCTATGCTTATTTTCTTACCATTGATTAACATTGGTTGAAAAGCAAAAATTTTAATTCAAACTTTGAAGGTTTCCTTACGGCAAGGTTTTCTAAAAATATTTTAGAAGTCCAATTTTGAAATACTTACTGTACTGAATAAACTGATGTTTGCAGACTTAACATGAAACTCACCTGGCTAAGTAAGCCATGTCTAAACTTGACAGATTAAGTTGACCTTTGTGTCCCGCCCATGCTCTCCACGTGTGCTTACCTGTCTGCCTGTTTAGGGTAATGGAGACACCTGTGCATGACTGATGATAAATACAACCCAAATACAAGTGAACTGCTACAGGGCAGGTTTGCTAACAACATGTACAACATCTCCTTATCTGTGCAGATCATTGCAGCCCAGGAGGAGATGCTGAGAAAAGAGAGGGAGCTGGAGGAGGCACGTAAAAAGCTCGCCCAGATCCGGCAGCAACAATACAAGTTCCTGCCCAGTGAGCTGCGGGAGGATGAGAACTGAGCCTGGCTCCTGCCCCCAACACTAGGACAGGACTATCTTCTGCTGCATTTGTGCAAAGTGTGTGTATGTGTGTGTGTCCCTGTACCCTGAGAATTAGGGACCGAATCAGATCAGAACAACCTCCTCTGTGCTCGGCTGGGACAAGCGTCCTCTGAATTGTTTCCTGTGTCACTATTCAAACACCAGGAATTAGCACCAGTGTACATGTACAAGTTGCTGAGCTTTCATTATCCAATGTGATCTACTTCAGAGTTCCTTTGGCATGTCACATGCTTTCCTTCTGAGTCCATTGTTAAAGCAGTGATTTTTATGAAAGCAGACTAAATATTACCAGTCAGCTGTCTAAATGTGTATACACACTACGGGCGTTTCTGAATTATACAACTCCAGCCTGCATAGGAAGTTACAGCTCAATGTATATTTATAAATGTATGTCTTCATCCTGCAGTCCAAAGACTGACTAGTCTTTGTTTTTTGAATGTAAACCTGGGACCTGCTCAAACACACCAAGACGGGGTGGCATATGATGAAACACAGGAAACCCATGCAGATGTCCTCTTACGTTTCTATGGACGGAGTTGTCTGTGGATGTTGCATACAGCAAGGAGACAGCTGAACATCCCTGGAGCAGTGAGGTCACAGCCTGTTTGTGCACTGATCGTTTTTTTCTTCGTAAAAACACAGACAGCACATATAATGTCTCTATCCTGAAGAATATGATCACATTTTAGATATAAACTACCTGCAATCTTGAACCCCGCTCGATGGGTGTTACTGCTAACGGCTTTTATTTCTGGCCTTTTTTGTGTGAGAGTTGATTGTGAATGTTTTGCTTTCTTAAGTTGAGGGAGCGGAGATGCTTTTGTCCGTCTCTTTAGAAGGCTCGTGCATCTTTAAGAAGAGGTCAAAGCAAAGTGTTGTCAGTGTTCCGTTTATAGTATCTCACAGTACCCAGATTGGTTGTTTCGCTTGCTCCATTTGTCCAATCTATCGTACGCTATGGGCAATCTGTTCTGTTTCTAGTTTATCTACAGCCTACAGTATATATTGAGCCATATATTCTTTACAGTTCCTACTAAAATGCACAATACAATACAGTTAATGGGGCACATATTACCTGGGAGCAGACTGAAAGTAGTCTTAGATTTAAATGTAGTGAAACTCTGCTTTACAGGACACCTGCAAGCTCAGTCGCCGGCTGTCTTGCACGCACTATTCAAATAGTAACCACTATGGCAAGTACTACGCTTTCACCACTACCAGTTGTTTTAGATAGGAAATAATGTTAATTACTTAGGAAGCAAAAAATGTACAGAATATTTCCAGCTGAACATGTAACGCTGTTGTAGGTGAATTGGTGGGTGTGCAAGGGGAAATGGGCCACGTTGACTTGGAAGGCCGTGTTGTATCAGAACGTACAGCTTTTCCTGTTGCACCTTCTGCTTCCTAGCAGTCGGTTTATTCTGAAATGTACGATGGGCAGCTTGAGGCCCTCACATGTGCTGCACCCTTACTTTAGCAATTGTAGCAGTCTGTTCCTCTGAAGTAAGTAATATGCAACATGAAAGTGGGGAAAGTGTGTATCTCTCTTAGGACACAGCAAAATGGAGTGTTGGCTCTGTGAAGCTGTCTGCTGTGAAGAGCCCTGCGTCCGCAGCACGCTCTGTCCATCTGCAGGCCTTTCACCAATGAAAGAGAGGATATGGTATTTACATTCTTTTTTTATTTGTTGTCAGACTTTGTATGTGTGTGGGTTTTTTTTTTTTCCTTTCAGTTCATTGACTGGGAAACGCTTCCAATTACAAAGTGAAACAGTGTTACTATGTTTTAAGCAAGAAACCTATTGTTTTGGGCACTGAACAATGTTTCCATGAGAAAGGAGAGCTGGGCTGAGCTCTGGATGAATTTCTACAGCAGGCCAGATTTAGGCCAATTTTGAATTGGTTTGGATTCTCAAGAATGCTTGTTAACTAGAAGTGACCGTACCAACAGAGTCCTTTCTGGAAGCTGACAGCGTGAAATTTGGTTCTGTTTATGTTCTGTATGTGTGGCTTTGGGGAAGAACGAATTGCAGACACCACCTTCATTCAACACTACTCACTGTAAAATGCACTGATATTTTTATATGCTGCACATAAATATTGCATTGTTTCCATTCATTATTTTCCTGCTTATATTCATGTTCGTATCAAGTGCAACAGTGCTGAATAAGTATTTGTTTGTTTTGATATATTAATGGAGTCAAAGAACACTGCTTGCCTTTATAACACTGGGTCATTTTTACATGTGTGTGCATCGCCCGTCATCCCCGCTGCTCATCCGGTTAGTTTAATGTTTAGTGCCTTAGTCTGTAGGCCGTACAGCATTTAGTCTTTTATTGCCACGGCTTCTCTTGCTGTTGAAGGGAGAAGTTCAGCTCTGTTGCCCTTGGTGTGACAGGATCCCACCGAGTCTCCCGCAGCACCACGCCGCCCTCACACACTACCATCCCTTCTGCTCTGCCTCCTGCCTCACCTCAACAATAAACCATCTGTCAAACATATAAGATGTGCCAGCGTGCAAAAACTAACCCCCGTATATATGCATACATACATACATACATACGTATGTATGAAAACACACTACATATATATATATACGAGATGACACATTTTATACTGCATTCCATAAGCATGTATCGAGATGCTATTGGATAAGGAGTCTCTGAGTTTACTGTACGCTACGTGTGTCTCAGAGGTGGTATCGGCTGACTGACTTGTTTTCCCTTTTCTTTTTGTTAAGCCACTATGAGTGGAGTTTTTTTTTTTTTTAATAGATGTAATGAAGATACTCAAATATATATCTGTGGTCAACACTTCTTAGTGTGCTGCATTTTACTGGAGTGGAAGGAAAATGTGTAAACCTACTCTGATATTGTTTGCTTTTCCCTTAAGCTAAAATGACTATGAAAGAACTACAGTAAGGACATGAAGTGAAGGCTTATGTATACTATTTATCTGGCCTCGAAAAAAATATTTTTTTGTATTCACTGAAAATAAAGGGTTTCAAAGTATTTCCTGTTTTCCTTTTGACTGGTTTGTGTGTCAAAGATTCCTCTCTTTCAACCCTTTATAGATAAGTTCACACATAGTTTATAAAACAGTCAGAGCACTTGGGTTATGCATTTGAATGAGGGTTCAAACCTGAGTCTGTGTAGAGTTTTCTTGTTCCCAGTGTGTTTGTCAGGTTACTCCTACAGTCCAAAGGCATGTTTTCAGGTGAATTGCGGATTCAAAGATGCCCATGTTGTGTCTGTGGGATTTTGCCGTGATGGTCTGGTGTCCCCCCGCTTCAAGGACAAGTGGCAGTCCACCACCTCCGCTGGAAAAGTGGTAATTTGTTAATGTATGAATTAGATCAATAGCTTACAAGATCCCATTACTCTGAGTTGTGAGCTTAGTGTTGGGTTGTGGGTCTGCCAGCCAAAGAGAGGACTTCCTTCCCAGCAGATGTCAGTGTTAAACCTTTTGTTCATTCGTGGACTCATTTACTTTTCAGGGTCCAGGCTGCCTTACCAAATATGGAGTAATGTGTTTTCATCCATATGTCAAAAAACCAAAAATTCTCTTCAAAGATTCAAGTCTGAAAAAAAATTTCAATACCAGTATGAATCTCCCGATTTCTTTGCTAACCACATATCTTCTTCTGTGTTAACTAGGAATGATACATAAAATATGTCTGCTACTATGCATTAATCTTCAAATTTTGTAGCTGTCGGATTAAGATCCCTGTGCTGGTGGGTAGGTTTCTTTAGTGGAATGTTGCTGGCCTCCTCACCTAAGTCCTATGGTCCGGAGGTAACTTGGCTGTGTCACTTCTAACTTTGCAGGACACCAATGCTGAGGATTTTGTAACCCAAAGTGGTCGAGGAGACAGAGAAGCACCACTGTAATTCCAAATAAGCTCCATATTTGGGCATTTAGTTCTGCTCAGGGGACACACACATCCCTGGCAGCACAGTGGGAGAAGGAGCTGTGGCCAAGCCTTCCTCTCGGGTTGCACAGCGGAAGAGCATTGGCTACAGCTTCTCTCTTCAACTGCAATGAGCCAACAAGGGTCTCACAGTACATCCTGCAGACCACAGCAGTTCAGTGGAGCTTACAGAAAGTTAAAGTACAACGGCAGGATGTGATCAGGAAACTACTTGGTGTCTTTCGTCAACACCAGTTTTGTATTTGCAAAAAATCTTAAATATTTGTGTCATTTAGATAATTACACTGATTTTTTTTTTTTTTCCCCCTTCACTTCATCTTTGCTGCTGGAAATCCAGATAGCATTCTGGTCTTCTGTTTCAGTTGAATTCTTTGTACATCTGGTACCATTGCTCAACCCAGATTGTTTTGTTTTTTTATTTGTTTGTTTATTTAAGCTTTTTTGGGGGGGGGGCACATTTGATGTTGCATATGCAACTAGTGTTTGAGTAAGACAAGGCAAGTGATCAGGAGACTTGTTGCTCACTGGTGACACAAGGCCATAACAGCAGGGTCACCGTAGCGACCCTGCTGTTTCGTCTCGCTTGGTCATGTATGGAAGCCAGCTGCAGCTCAGCTGGAGGCCTTCAGAAGCCTGTCATCTTGAGCATGAAGAAACATGCCATTAGCAAGAAGCCCGCTGTGGGCACATGTGACTGTCTCTGTTTGTGCAGCTTTCTGTAATCACTGTAAACACTCCAGGGGCCTTAGTCCAACTGGCATTCTATAAAGTCCCACCACCCTTAGAGTGCTGGGCCTCTAACTTTCTTTCAGACGGAAGTGGGCACTCAAGTGTTAACTGTGCTAGAATGCCACAAATCAAGTTTTTATTTAATGGGCTTACAAGGTATAAATTATAGCAGTCAAATTGTAGTTTTATTTCTAGCAGCTTTCAAACAGGGCATGCATGTAATATTTAAAAAGCATCGCATTGAAGTTAACATGGTAAAATGATTTTGTTCATTAAGGACACGGAGGTAAGTTGTCAGTCGTCTGATGCGGCACAGCAGCATTCTGAATTTTAATTGAATATCAGCAAATATTTAGCAAAACATCCTGACTTAAATGCATTTAAAAAACAACTAAGCAAATGTATAAACCCGGTTAAGACTAACATATGCACTGTGAAATAACCCCCTGCTTGTGTGCCGCATATTCCGGAATTGCTATGCACTAGGCCAGGAGGGGTATACCCTGGATACTGGGATGCCAGTCCACTGTAGTACTGTGAAATAAGCCGAGGCATCATTTTATAGCTGCGATATTTAAACCGGCTACAAACACAGGATGTTTACGTTCAGTGTCTCCAAAGCCCTGTGGGTCACAGAAAAACAGCAAAAACACTACAGATGTTCCACACTTGAGGTGTGGCTGTTGTCATAGCTGGACTAATGGTATCCAGCTCCTCCTCTTTAACATTATACTGTGTATCTGTCAGTAACCTCTATATGGGAGGATATATGCATATTATGTGAATACGTCTCATCCCAGGGGACATGGAAAACAGCATTAGTCACCAACAGTACATATTCAGAACTACCACCTGCCTTCAAATAAGGCTGGAAGACATTGTTCCACTCCAGAAATGTGCTGGCCATGCAACCAAGTGTCCAGCATGCCTGCCGTGGAATCTCCTTTTAGGGGGAAGTGGCTAATGTAAACTTGCAGCTAATAGAAGTTTCTAAGGCGTCCTCCTCACTATAGTATATACATGACTATTTTAGGGAGTTGAACTAAAGAAGCGGCCAAACAACTGTGTGCTGATTTATTTGAATGCTATATTGAGAGGTTGTTTGCTTTTTAACATTGCCATTTACCTACATCGCAAAAAGATGCAAAGAAATGGGCTCAGGGACCCTATGTAAAGCTAGCTGATGTTATTAGTTGGGGCAGCGGGTTGTGTAGAGCTCTCACCTTATACTTGAAGGACCTGGCTTTGAATCCCACTCCTGCTGTAAGTTCTTAACCCAAGGTGCTCCTGTAAAAAAGACCCCGTTGTAATAAATTGTAAATGGCTTGACACAAAGTCATTTTGGAAAAAACAAAGAGGAAATAATATTTAACATTCACTGACAAAATAAAATGTCCCCATACAGTTCCTTCTGATCTTTTTTTTGTTTAGTAATTGGTTTTTGCCTCCAACTCATTCAAAAGAACTTAATCCCCTTCCTCAAAATCTATTTATGAATTAATTTGAAATCTAAAGCTTTTTTAATGTTTAGCATTATTTTGTGGCAAGTTTTTTTTTTTTTTTCTCTTCCTCTTTCCGGAAAGGAAGGATGGGCGTTTGATGAGATCTTGGGTGAAAGTGCACATCCATTCTTGCATGCCTTGAGTTTACCATATATGGGAATGGCAGGGACACATCCTACTGCGTTGTTTGATTGCTTACCGAACCTCAGTCTCTGTGACGTCAGCAGACCTAACATCTCAGCCTTGAGTAGACACTAAAACTCATAGCTATGTTTAAATGTAATGCTAAGTGTAGAGGAGGCTCCATTTCTCACTCCCACTACTAACTTTCCTCATGTTGGGTTTTAAACCACACAGCTGCTGATTTATTGCCTAATAATGACAGTAAATGAAGTTAAAAGGAAAAAACAAAACATGGATAAAAAATGAAATTTCAGTGCTTTCCCGGCATAACCCAGACGTTCAAAACGTACAGCAATCTTCAGGCTCTTTGAGGTCATGTTTATATCTATGGTTTATATCCATGGCAGTTCATTCTGCACTTTTAGTCATTTTAATTGAAAATATTTGCTTAAATGTCTGTTTAAAGTTTGTAACGTGTCCAAATTATCTCATACGGACGATGTTCAGAATGACAAACTATCTCTAATAGAGTCAGAAGTGTAACTGCTTGTTGAGCAGCAACGATATCACAATATTTACAGAGAAAAGGGCTGAAAATGTATATGATTAAATTATCATTATAAACCCTTGTTCTCGTTTTTTTTTGTGAAAATGTCTGAAGCAGTCAAAACTATGTAACTCAAAAATGCGTGGTATTCACGGTCTTATTTGAGACTGCAACAGAAAAGTATGCTTTATAAAAATCCCAGTTTGATTATACTGGCCTGTTTTGTATTATTATTGGTTAGACAGGGGACTGCAGGTCACAGACGGAGAGCTGGATTTTTAGGATGGGTATAAGAGACCCACCTTGAAGTTAGGCAAACTGCAGGGCCACATTTGGTTCAGCTTTAAAACCAAGGGGGTAAACTCCACTGGCACAGCTGGTTTGATTTAAATAATAATCACATACTCAGTTTCCTGTTATTCTCTCCATCCTGCTGTTTGATGAACCCACCACTTTATGAGACCCTTCACCACTTACTCCTGTAATGGACTGTGAAGAAGGCAGCATCTCCAGGCAGGCGGCTGCTTATTGGAATTACTCCGTGCGCCATGGGATGCAAACAGTCTGTGGTGCCCCATCGTTTTGCTCCATCTCTTTCTTCGGCCTACGTGGTGAAAATGGATGGGGGATTTTAAGCAAGGAAAGAACCAACACGATCACACTGAGATGTTCCAAAGCAAGTGGTTTTCCCAACCCGAACCATAATATGAGTAGAAAACATAATTCATTTTATGTCAGTCCCCTGATTTTTTTTTTTTTGGCCGCTGCACTTGTTTTTCCTGAAGGAATTTCCTTTTCAAAGGTATAAATGGAATAACATTACAAAATGCCTACTGAAGCTCACCCCTTTATGTGGGAATGTGGGCAAGGCTGTAAGGCTGATTTCTTTCAGAAGATGGCGGGTATTATATTGACGTGTCTGACTTGTTTGTCAGTGGCCCCCCATTCTGCAGAGATGGGAAAAAAATTGCACCCCGGTGACAAAGTAGTTAAGCTCTTGTGCACACAGCGCCGTGGTGCTAATGAGACCTCCTCATGACACGCGCCATGAATCCAAGCTGAACCATCTCTGCACCAGTAGGTTCGGGCTCTTTGTAGGCTGTGACCATTTTTACTGGGCTTTCGTGCGATCGCTTTGAGAAGTCTTCGCATAAATGAGGCCGGAGTAGCAATCGTGGCTTGGTTTTATGTGACTAAAGGCGCAGCGATTTCCGGGCAGGGCCATCGCATCGCAGGCTGGCTGCGCAGCTGTATCAGCGCAGTGTTTCCTGGATTCCGCAGTCCAGCAGGGCGTAGCTGAATTCACACAGCAAAATGAACTTGAGCTGAGCCTGCGGGCAGGCACAGTTCCAGCAAATCAGAACCAGGCTGGACTGAACCCAACAGACTGCTGCAGATGCCTATAGTCAGAGTCTGTTTGGGTCTTGGATCCACCCAAATGCATCAGTTGAAAACCCTGACGGGAAATAAATATTTGTATTTCCCATGTGAAAAGAACTGTCTGGTACTTTCTTCCGCTGCGTAAATTGGGCACACTCTGGACTATCCTTTGACAATGCCTGACTGATTTTTAGACAAAAAGCGTTTATAATTCATAAACATTTTAGATATGTTAGTTTACGGGATGTAAGAGTCATAATGTATTAATTTGCTTGGGGTTTTTTTTTTAACACGACAATGGCAGAATGAATATTTTTACTTAAAAAAATATACATTTGCTGTGGGAAATTTAAGAAAGTGGCTGGCACACTGAGTAGCTCTGTTGCCTCACAGCACCTGAGCTGGTTGGGTGTGAATTCAAATCAGGCTTAGTCTGTGTAGAGCTTGCATGTTCTTCCTCTGTGTGGGTTTAAGGTTCATTGGTCATGCTTAATGCAAATGGATGGGTGTGTGTGTGTGTGTGTGTGTGTGAATGTATGTATGTATGTATGTGTGGGTGGGTGGGTGGTCCTTCCAGGAGCAGTTTCATATAGTATGACCCAGCACCTCTGGGTTAGGCTCCAAACTGCCATAGCCCTGCTCAGGATCAATGAAAATGGATGAATGAGAGAACGCCCTTTCCTGCTGCAAATATGTGTGAGGGAAATGCCTGTCCTGGAAAACACTTGCGCGGTTTTGGAGAACAGCAGCTACACCGCAACCTTCTTTCCTCTGCATGAGCAGCAATCTTTGAGTTCACATTACGTGGATTATTTTAAAGACAATAAGGGAAAACTAACATAAGGTGATAACCATTATTATTTAAGTTCTGAATATGTTTCACAGTATATTGTCTAACACATGGGTGTACGCAACGCAGTCGCAGATTTTCCTTCAAAATCGCCTCATCACCATGGTGACAAAGTGGCAAGAGATATGTCTCAAATTACTGTGACCCCAGTGATTCTAGCTGTGCGCAACAAAAAACAAACAAACTACTTGGGAGAAATCCAGTGTTATTATAGTCAGGAGCTGCGTTCATTGAATGACAACGACACAGTTCAGACATCACAACCTATCACTTTATTTGGTTATGGCCACGACAGGACATATGTTTGCATGCTTTTAGCAATAGGAAATTATTCTAAATTGGTTCCTGAAGTTTGGGCAAAACTGCAGGCATGTTATGGCAGCAGTGAGAATATGACCCCCCCACACACACACACGCACACACAACCCCTCTGTGTCTGTGAAGCTCAGTCTGTTTGTCTCTTTTGTTTGTTTGTTTGTTCTTCATGCACAGCTTTGTTTTTCAAGCCACAAGCTTGAAATTTTGACACAGTGGTACTGTTCGCTCAAAGTGAGGTTTTTGTGTAGTCAAATTCATTGGACTACAAAAAGGCCACTTACCATTTTGGAAATTTTAAATTCCGTCTGACGGGTTTTGGAGATGCGATGTTACACGCGGTGTGTTGTAGCATCACAAGACACTGACATATTTTCTCACCACAGATGCCCATTTTCTCATACACAAGTGTGCTAAGTTCAACAAGTTTAAAGGTAATAAAGTTTGGTCATGTATAACTTGTTATTGTTGCGCGCATGTCACTACGACTGGCACGGGATACTATCAGTGCCCTCTGTGAGTTCGGCCATAGGAACCAGTAGCTGTTACATGTAAGCAAATGAAAATGTAAAAATTAATAAGAAATCATACATCTCGCAGACACTCACGCAACACAGTCCCTGAAACTGGTTTCACCTGACAAACACTTCAGTACCCCTTATCCACGGCAGTCAATAAGGACGTAAAGCAGGATGCTTTCCAACGTAAAGCTCGGATTGGTGTTTTCTTTTTTACAGTAGCGGTTATTAGATGATTCATCACTATATTTTTATACTATCATTGAAAAGCCGGATATTTTAATATTAAGTGACTGAAAGTTTCTCCTCTCGGTCAAAGAAAAATCAGTACGTTGTTCCTATTAGCGCCACAATCATCATTCATCAAAGTTTTCAAAGTCATCATCTTCCTCCCCAAAATTTGTTTCTGAATCTATATGTCCATAAACTGGATGACTTGTCTACTTTTCATCAAGTATATTCATGTGGCAGAATGACGTGGTTAAGAACAAAGCACATAACAATCCATGAAAACGTGTAGAATTTTAAAAGCATTTCTATAAGTCTTTGAGAAGATGAGGGGGATCTGTGTGAATCCTGGGGGAACCCTCAGTTCACATTTGGCCAAAGACCCTTGGAACTCAAATAAACAAGCTGACAAAGGAAGCTGGAGCTCCTCCCAATATAACCCTGAAGGGGCACTGAGCATTCTGTAAACACAGGAAACACTGAACGTTCAGGACCAAAAATCTGACGGACAGACAGTTGGTGTCATCTCCTGTGTCTCCTTTTCTTGTACGTGATGTTTTGGACTTCCTGAATTTGACAACATCCAAGATATACGCTGTGATGCCTTGACATTTTCTTGGGAGGAATGTGATGGTGCAGAGCCTTGACTTTTACCACGTACACGCACTGACATAAATTTCCGAAGGACTTATACTGTGACAGTCAGAAAGCAAGCGATGGGACGCGAAAGCAAGAGGTGACTGTGGGACACACGAAGCTGGGAGGACGGAGGGATGAACCGGAGGCAACGATAGGCATTTATTAAAGTCACCGGAAAATACAAACAACACTGGGAGACTCATCTCGCCCAAAGCTTGGCGACAGTGATTACATCCTTTCAGTGTATTTGTGAGCCATTACACTCACTGTAACTGTCAAGAAGCGCTCATGAAATTCTAAAGAGATTGCCTCGCGCTCAGACTAAGAGACACCTGACAAGCTGCATAACAGGGTATGACAAAAGCACGTCTATATTTGAAGCTGGAGAAGTACTCCAGGGGCCAGCCAACACAGCAAGTGCCAAAGCTTGTGTGGATCACAATTTCATAATTAACTCCGCTACCTCCAGGCAGACCGGGGTCCCGTTCAGGGTGTGGTCTCCTAGCCCTGAGTCCAGTGACTCTAGAGCAGGGCACTGAGCCGGATCAGTGGTTAAGGATAACAGATGGTTAAACGGATGACATGCCTCCAAGGACCAAATGGAAGACGTGAAAACCTTTAAAGTTTGTATATTACGGAAGCATTTTGTGTTTATTGTTCTTTCCTACTATATTAACTAGAGAATGTAACCAATTTTAAATGCTATTTAAGCAACAACCAAACATTAAGTTTGGGATGGAATCTGTTGTGGACATAAAGTTGGGGAAAACATTTGCGTTCCGGGTACGGCCCTCTCTGCAAAACCTTGTATGATGTTGGCCATGAGGATTCTGTCTTGGTGGGGGTTGTCTTTTGCCCACCACACCCCATATATAGTCATATGAGTAGTGAAACGTGTGGGAAACAGCGAATCGCTCCACAGATTCTGCTCAGAAGGTCCCACAGTGGCTGGAAGCCAGCAGGAGCCCTTTCCATAAAAGTATGGGAAGTGTGGAGGAATGTGCTCTGCTCCAGGCACATATTTGGGAACAGCGAGCGGAAAGATCACACTTGAGCTCCGGGTCCAGTTCAGCACACTCCATCCAGAGCAGCCCAGACCAGACCGAGGCAACCCACTGAAGTTTCTTCTAGACAACAGACAAACGCCAAGAACCAGCAGTCATGGATGCCATCAAGAAGAAAATGCAGATGCTGAAACTGGACAAGGAGAATGCCCTGGACCGAGCGGAGCAGTCTGAGGCAGAGAAGAAGGCAGCAGAGGACCGGTGCAAGGAGGTGTGCACCATTTACGTGGCCGGGGATGATGAGGATGATGATGATCATCATCATCATCCTCATCATAATGCTCATGATCATGAGATGGAAAAGCCAGTGCAGATCAAATGTAACGGATTAGCCCCTCCATGTGGATTTATAGCCATGCTATGGGACCTAATGAGAAATGAGAAAACATAAACGTTAAACCGAGAACCCCAAGGAGTGGGTTCCCCCCCCCCCAAGTATTTTCCCTCATATTTTAAAATCGCTCGCCATTGCTTAAAAGTAGATGCTCGGACGAATGTTTAGAAGTGCACCGAGATTCAGTGCATAAAAAAATAAGTGCATTTGGAAAAGTCATGCGAAAGGGGGAAGGTGCGGGGGGCAGGCTGGCGGGGACGAGTGCGTGTGCTGAGTGCCGTTGCCGGTGCGTGAAAGCGCTTCTCCTGTGCGTGCGTGCAGCTCGAGGACGAGGTGACTCAGCTGGAGAAGAAACTGCGCATCACCGAGGATGAGCGGGACAAAGCGCTGGAGGACTTCCAGGCTGCCGAGGAGAAGCTGCTGCAGGCCGAGGAGGTCGCCACCAAGGTAACGCCCGCTCCCTCCTTGCGTCTGTGAGAGCCGAGAAGACGAGAAAACGCCCGCCTGGGGGTTTCTTAGGTGTGCGGAGGAGACGGGTCCTAGCGGCCGAGCCGAAATGTGCAAGCGCACAAATGCAGTCCTGCTGAAGTGCCAGTTCGTTGAAACGCAGTAACCACACAAGGAGAAACGACCTGCTGTGGTCCTTGCTTTAAATGCGTCCCCTCTCTCAGTCTTATTCTTATGCAGTAGATTCGAGATACGAGGGAGACGTGTGGACGCAGTTGAAACGGAGCTGTTTTGATGTTTTCTTTTTTTTTTTTTAACCGGGATTCACTGCGTGTTTGTGGAAAAGGCAGCGAGATGCGTAGCTTTGAGGAAAAGTCGTGTAAAGAGCTCTGCACACTGAACTCGAACGGTACAGATCCGTTTTCCTCTATTGTGGCGTTTACCGCGTCAATATCCGTATTCAGCCGGCAAGTTTGTCAAGTTTTCGAGTGCTTCAGGTCAATCGATACGAAGAATATGAACAACTTGTGTTGCAGAAACCGAGTGAAAAGTTCACATTGTATTTATACATGAAATGCAGTACAATGTGCAGTGCTTTCATGGAATGGACTGGGATTTTTAAGGCATTAAAAACTGAAAATGAGGGAAAACGCGTTTAAATCCCGTGAACGGAACTTCCAGTTTACACACCTACAGATCACAGAGCTTTATATAAATGTGAAAAATAATGCCCGTCGCAATAGTGTGCAAATGATGTGTAAATGTGAAATTTTCTTGAACAGAAAGCTGTGAGTAAACAGAATGTTTGCAAGTAAGCGAATATGATCGCAACCACAAAATGTTGTACGCATCTAGAGCCTCCTGCTGGTGTGACGAGGTAACTACATTGCACACCTCTGCAAAGTGAAGGTTTCCTCAGTAAATATGCAGTCTCGCCACACACAGTTGTAAGTTTAGAGAGAGAAAAAAAATGCATCATGCTTCTTCGTCAAACCTCAAAATGGCAAAGTCGTCCGCAGTCTTGACTGGAATATTCGTTCGCATTATACGAAAAATAGCCCCGCTGTTTCTAACAGTAGCCGCGTACAAGTGCGTATGTGAGGACGCTAGCTCCGCGCCGTAGAAACGCAGCAAACGACGCGGGCGTTTCTCGGCGCTTCTGGCGCGGTTTTGGCTCCTGATTGGCTGCCCGCGGCGCGGTCCTCTCGACTTCCTGTTATGGTCAGAAGCCCTGAAGTCTGCGCGCTGCTTCCGGTGTGGCTGTGCAGTTTGTGCGGCTTCTCGCCCCGGTGCGCAGCGGAACTGCACGCCCGCGTCCCTCTCGAAGCAAAGCGGGGGGAGAAAAGAAAGCAGTTGGCGAGCACTTGACACTGCAGTGGCACACAATGGCAGGGCTGACGTCGCTGGAAGCGGTGAAGAGGAAGATTAAGTCGCTGCAGGATCAGGCGGACGGTGCGGAGGGCAGGGCGGAGAAGCTGCAGAGGGAGCTGGAGGTGGAGAGGAGAGCCAGGGAATCCGTAAGGACCACCGAGCTCCGCTGCACATTGCGTACACACCTGGGCCACACATGGGTCAGCCTGCAGGGGTGAGGCAGGCAGGCAGACAGACAGGCAGGCAGGCAGGCAGGCAGGGTGTTGCACTCCCTTCCCTCTCTGAGGTGATGCTCTCACGCTGCGCTCCCAGTGGGCCGTGGTGCTAGAGGAGCGCCTGGCTGTGGACTTTTAAAAGCGTCAAGTTGTGCACCAGCACACGGCGACAGACACGCTCTCGGGTGCACCAGCACTGATGCCTTTGTTCAAAGATGCTGCCAATGTTAGATGATCAACTTGGGGTTGATTCACCTTTCTTTGCTGCAGGGTTTTACTGTGTCGGTTTGAGGTAAGTACCTTGGGTC
Organism: Heterotis niloticus; assembly: GCA_018136845.1. Lineage (NCBI taxonomy): Eukaryota > Metazoa > Chordata > Actinopteri > Osteoglossiformes > Osteoglossidae > Heterotis > Heterotis niloticus. Next base: position 15,620,228 of record CM030904.1, on the reverse strand, counting down.
GGGACATTCGCGAGGCTCAAACTAGCAACCTTCAGGTTGCGACGCAAGAGCTGCAAATGCTGCAGTGCTGGCTGTCAGTTAATAAGCCGATGAAATGCTGGATGAGGTTGTGATGTTGACAGTTTTGGCCTCGTCATTTTGCATGGAGGTTTACGGTTGCACAGCATTAACCGACGCCCTCTCGCTGCCAGCCCGTACATAGGATATATATTAAAAAAACATATCTGAAAGCAACAGTAAAATGACCTAACATTTTACATAAATTATGTGGCTTTAGAGAGATAAAGCATCCTGCTATGGAAATAATGTGACTAATGTAGACAATACAGCTTAAATGGTTTTCAAAACCATATACAATGCATGAAATTATTGCTGAAGTACAGCTTGAGATGTGGTTTGCCACTGCAAGCAGTGAAATAACATATTAATGCCAGAATGAAAGAGAATTGCATGCTGATTTTCATATTAAGTATTAATATTCTGTGCCAATGATGCTGTTATACTTCCTGCTTCTGTGTTTATGTTAAAATTAATCCACAAGGGCACGGTTAAAGCGTTTCTCTTTATTTTGGTCGCGTACCACTGAAATGTCAGTTACTCTTCTTAAACGATTCAAATCACTTTTTTGGTTATGATGTGATCAGATGGGTTGTCTTATGAACGTACAATTTGCTGAATAATTTGAGGACGTTCACTGCGTGAAAACATGGCTTCTCTGGACAAGTCATATTTTCTGTGACAGAACTGTGCCGCCGTAATGTATATATATTTTTTTTTTGCTTTTTTTTTTTTAAAGTAAGAATGAAAGCGAAACAGCGCCACAAGAGTGGTGTTCAGTTCCTTAGGCCTAAATTCATTCTGCTCAGCCAGCGCTTCCCTCTACACTTTGTATAGTATTTTGGGTTCCGTAAAGTACTAAATTTGGGATGGGGAAAAAGTGTTGAATCCCAGTTAAGATCTCCAGTGGGAAAAAGGTTGGCGTAAGCTTGTATATTTGTGTTTTGCTGCAAATAGTTTGATCTTTTTTTTTACCTTATAAGGACAAGAGGAGTCTGGTGAGGCGGTCTGCGTTGCTTTGAATGGGGAAACTCAGCCAAGTGTCAGATTAAGCAGCGACAGTTGGTAAAATGGGAAATGCGAGTGTATGCTTTACTCTCTTGTGGAAGTGCCTATTAACAGCTGTGCCAGTCCTCCTTAAAGTCATGAGTAATAATGGTTTTGTTTTTTTGTGGTTTGTGGAGAAAAAAATTATGAGGCTGATTCTGAAATTGCATCTATGTGAATTTTGCTTTGCTATACTCTGTTATTCTTCCATAAACTTATTGTTAAAATTGCTCAGCTGGCTTTGCTCTCTGCAGCAGAAATGATCAGCTCGGGTACACAAATAGCCTGTAAGGATTTTACCACGTTTATACTCTTTAACACGAACGTCTCTCTTAAGATGTGGCTGTTTTTAAAGACACTGAATAGCTGCATCCAGGCCAGCACCTTGTGGGTAATTTTGCTTATACAGAAAAATTTTACATGCAGAACAAGATTTTCTTTCTTCTTAAACTGCAATGGGTTTTTTTCCACTTTAAACCAGTGCAAGTCATTGCTGCACTATTCTGTATGCATAAATGTAACTCGTATGCATGTTACATGTCTTGATGCTTTACATGTTGTGTGAATTCTGCACATTATTTGTGTGTGTATATGGCAAGTTATGTGCATGTTCCTCTGTGGGCTGATTGGGGTTTTACCCTACAACAGGCCGAGGGGGATGTGGCTGCTCTGAACCGTCGGATCCAGCTGGTTGAGGAGGAGCTGGACCGGGCCCAGGAGAGGCTGACAACATCCTTGCAGAAGCTGGAGGAGGCCGAGAAGGCGGCCGATGAGAGCGAGAGGTAGGTGACTGGATCTTGGGTTGCGCCAGAGCATGAAACTGCACCCTGGGGCCTGCGTTACTGGGATCACCTACTCCCACTCGCTCCACATGCTGTGCTGACTTGTAGAAGCACAGGATCCGGTGAAAGGTTAGTTTCCGTCCATGATACAAAAAAGAAAAAGAGCAAAAGGTTATTCTTAATTTAGGATTTTGTAGAAGTAATAATTCTCATTTCTCAAGTAGCTTTCATATGTAAAAAAATAAGTTTGAGATTTCACTAGAAAGCAAGGGTCAAATTTCAGTCTGTACTACAAATGATGCCATTATTAAAATGAACAATCAAGGATTGTTTTGGGGAAAGACAGTTCTGAATAAACAGTGATTCAGGTGAAATAATGCTGTGTTTGTATTGCTTTTCCTCTCTGCCACAGTGTCCCTCTATGTGGTTGCCCACGATGTGTGAATAGAGGCTAACACGGTGTCAGATCTATTTTATCACACAGAGGAATGTTTTCATAATATCAGTCATCCAGAGCAACTGTTTCTTATCACAGCTTTTTCTCAGCCCAGTGAATTTGTTTGTTGAAGCATTTTCTTCTGTGAGGTTACCTATTTATTAGGTGTCAGTTAGTCATCTTTGGCACCCCCCCCCCCCCAATAGGGGTATGAAGGTCATCGAGAACAAGGCCACCAAAGACGAAGAGAAGATGGAGCTGCAGGAGGTGCAGCTGAAGGAAGCCAAACATATTGCGGAAGAGGCCGATCGCAAATATGAAGAGGCGAGTTCCCGAGCTTCACTCTTTGGTGGCCATGCAGGAGGAGCTTTTGTGGTTGGCTTTGTGGTCAAAATGTGGCTGGGCTATGTTGTGACACAAAGACTGAATTTAAGGTTCAACACCTGCACACTTCAAAAGCTGCTACTTTGTATTTTATGTTTGTTCATCTGCTGTTGTTTATTTTATTCATTTATTCATTTATATTCGTGTTTTTGGCTTTCTCCGTAAGTCATGTTTCCCACATGCTTCCTACCCTGGTTGGTAACTTTGAATAGCAAATGCACTGATCACATCACTGTAGGAGTGCAATGAACTGCACTTTACATACTGTCCCATTTTGTTAACTGCCTGTTGGTGACTGTACAATTTTGCAAAAATACTCATCAGTAACCTTTATTTACATCCATACCCTGCAGACAGTAAAACTGTATCTCAATGCCTTGTTTAGAGGTCTGTTGACAGTCACCTTGGTGCTCCAAGCACTAATGTGTGACTCTGTCATGTTTGCAGGTGGCCCGCAAACTGGTGATTATCGAGGGTGACATGGAGCGCTCCGAGGAGCGTGCTGAGCTGGCGGAAAAGTACGAGGTTCACCCCTGCGCTGCATGAAAGCTACACGTTCGCAGTAACACACATCCCATTTTAGTTTGCCTGCATGAAGGCCTGACGCTGCAGTGCTTCATGCATGTCAGGGTGATGAGCGCTCTCTTGTCACCCAACACTGCATGAAGGTTTGGCTGACATATTTGAAACATTTCTGAATGGCACTGCATTTGTTGCACTTGCTAACAGACGAGCACGGAAGGCTGAGGAGGAGCTAAGACTTATGGACCATACCATAAAGTCATTACTTGCTACAAAGGCAAAGGTATTCTGAGTTAACACTCAATGTCATAGACTAACACTGACCGTCGCCTTTCAGATTCACGCACTTTGCATTATTAATCCCACCACTTGCTTTCCTGCCTCTCCTTGATCCTCAGGTCCTGTTTTCCGGTGTTGACGTCTTTTGCATTCTTCTGTATTTACGTTTCCCCACGTGTACCTGGGACTTGCTCTAACCCAGTAGGAACCGAACACTTTTCTCTAGATGGTTCATGCGGTTCTTAAGCAAATTGCCACCAAACAGTGATGAATTATAAATGAATCTCTAAAACACTTGAAATTGCATACCTGCAGTCCTTCAGGCAGAGCTGTTGAATCTCGTTCCTGCTTTGTTAGGACTCCATGGGTCACCTCGCATTCCTCGATTTTGTGTTTGCTTTATTTTGTGCCTTCAGTCTGCTGCTGCCCTAATCTGTGTGCCGTCTTTCTAAATCCTTACCCCTTGTGCCCCTTTGCCCTCCCCTTCTCCCCCTGCCCCTGTCTAATTGTATGTAAAACACCAGCAAATGTATTCAGCTTGAGGAAGAGTTGAGAACTCTGACCAACAACCTGAAGTCACTGGAGGCCCAGTCTGAGAAGGTAGGTCTGCCTCCAGTTTGAGGCCCACTGAAGCTGGTTTATGACCATCTGAAATAACGATGGTCATAAAGTTTTTAGTAAGAACCCAAATAAGATTGGCTTTTCGTCTTCCTTTTCTGGTGGTAAGAAGTGAAATGTGTGAGTTTTGGCTGCGTACACTGTTAGGTGAGCGTAGCTACCACTGATCATTTTCAGAATTGCCATGTTGATCTAAGCTAGACACTCAGTCGAAGGGAAGTGTGCCTGTGCTTTGAAGCGCTGGAAGAGCAAAAATGTTGGAAAGATTCCTGTGGCATTTAAGGAGTGCAGTAGATAAATGAAGGGAAACAGGCTGTCTCACATGTGCCTACCCTATGTCCACAGTACTCGCAGCAAGAGGACAAGTATGAGGAGGAGATCAAGGTGCTCACTGATAAACTGAAGGAGGCAAGTATGCAGTGCTAATATGGAAGCTGTGTCTGCAATGATGGCTTTTTTTTTTTGGCTGGAGTTTTACGTGAGGGTGAAGCTAAAGTGTGAATTTCTCATCAGGCTGAGACCCGTGCTGAGTTTGCAGAGAGATCAGTTACTAAGCTTGAGAAAAGCATTGATGACCTTGAAGGTATGAACGTCTCTCACTTCCATCAAAATACAATGTGCATGGATTGTTACAGGTACCATGCAAAATACCTGCTCCATCCAAGTATTAGTGTATACAAGGTAATAACATACTATGTTTTGAGCTTTCATACTGTGTTTCAGAGTCCTTTCTTTTTCACTGTATTTAGGATTTTTATTTCTCTTTGTGAGGAAGGTTAATAAGCTGCATGTAGGAGCCAGAAATGGAAACTGACATTGCGCACAGTGAGGGTTCAGAAATTTACTGTGCACATAAGCTTTTGAGTAAAATGTTATCGTGGAGCTGGTTGTATTACCCCGAGTGCTTATGCCTCTGATCGCAGACCCTGGTGATGAATTTTCATGATCTGAATGGTGATCATTCCTAGTCTAACTGGGGAGTCTGGCATGACATCTGTTAGTCTGCCCTTCTAATTTCAGCTCTGCATGTTCCCTGTTGAATGCTTCTTTCTCCTTTTTCCAATTTCACTTCCTCACTTTCTGGGCTGCCTGTCCCTCCTCTCATCATGTCCTGTTGCTGGTGGACGGCTTTCATTGTACTCTACCATGATCCTTGCTGTCTTCTGTCTCTCATCCTCCCATCTGGCCTGTCCTCCACCCAAACCCATAATAGAGGAGTTGTATGAACAGAAAGTGAAGTACAGGACCGTCAGCGAGGAGCTGGACCATGCCCTCAATGACATGACCTCAGGGTGATTCATCATCTGAGATGTCTTTTTATGCCTTCAACCCTACTGAAACCCACTTCTACCCTCTGGCTCACTTTTTACACACCCCTCACCTTGTTTACCATAATATTTTACTGCAGTTCAGTTACATACCCAGCTCCATCCCATTCCCTGAATGTGGTCTTACCATAGCAGAAGATGCCCCTAAATGTACTATTTACAATCCTGACTGCTAGCTGATGCCTGATTTATGCTGGTTTACTGCTCACCACATCCAGGCACACATTGATGCTTCTGACCAAAAGTCTGTTGGGACTGTCACACGTTCACTCGCTGATGGCTGCTTACTTTCCATCCCAGTGCCTGGTTAGTTAAATTGGCAAGATTTAGCTATTACAGGCAAACAATTTGTTGCTTGTGTCCATTGAAAGTGAGCAGTGTTTCATGCGGGATGAGTATTAATTTCACTAAAACCTTAAACCCATTTCTGATACTGGAATGATCTGCTCACTTCTTAAATAGGGAGAATAATTTACTGTCAGTCTTACCGAGGTGTTATATGCCTTCTTATTTATGCAGTTGTTAAATGTTAATAACTGATACATTAACTGAATGTATTTCTGTCCTAATTGTAGTTATATTTAATGTGTTGGACCATTATTGTTACTTGGCAGTGCTGTCTTCAGACTGTATGATGCAGTGTTTTTAGTTTGTTTAGCTACAGGATAGATGAGTATTGGTGTAGGTTCAGGCACTCTGCCATATAGTGATACCAGCGATGGAGGTGTTGCCATTCAGAGGTGTCAGGTCCGATTTCCTGACTGTCAGTAGAACTACCACATCACCCTGCACACGGCTCCTCTGTCTCTGCTTTTAAGTCGCACTTTGTGTCAGAGTTTATGCTTCTTGACCAGATGCCAGCGGGTAGTCACTTCTTAAATATGGTTTACTTTTAATCTTCTTGCCACGTTATTTCACAAGTATCTCTTGTCTGTCTTATCCTGCACAGAACCATTTAACATTTTGTCTAAAGTGTACTTCCTTCTCTCTGCGTCAGCTGTGTCTGTTTTAAATTTTCTGTGTGAAACTTTTGGAGTGACTTTAATAAACAGAGCTTCTCTCTACAACAACTTAAAAGTTATCCTGCTGAGATTGTTTTCTGTTTCCAAGTTCTGTCTGAAATATCATAACTTTTTCCATTTTTTTGTTTAGTTTTACTTTTCAACTCCTGCCTTACAGTTCCTTTAGCTGGAATACATTTTTTTAAGTTTCAAATGCTTTTTTATGTTATTGTTTTGGCTTAAATTGGCTCATCAAACAAAAACACATGCACACATTATCTATCGAATTCACCTTTTTTTATCATTTTATTCGCTAAATTTAATCATTTTTAGGGTGTACTTTCAAGAAGGTTATGAAGCAAATCTTGATGCATTAAGGAATGTATTACTGCTTCAAAATAGTTGTCATGCACTGTGCCTTTGAACTGATTTTCTAAATTCCTCTCTCTGGTTGCAACTCTTCTGCTTTACCTCTAAAAGTAAAAAAGTAAAAGAAAATAAAGATCAACCAAAATGAGTCTGACACATTTTGAATGTGTGGGGGGGGGAATGAGGTACAAGCAACCATGAACTCATTCCGAAAATAAAGTGTGAACCTCTTCAGTCACGCCCAATGTTGTTAGTTTTTCAACATAAAGAGCTGTCTTGGCTGATGCCTGCAAAAATATTGAGCTCCATTTTTTCAATAAAGTGCAGGTGTACTCTGATTTGCGACTCCATTGGTGTGTCAAGCCATTTATCGAAAAAGTGTTTGTCTCTTAACGCCATTGTGTTCTTGCAGAAGCATGGGCTGCAAGGAAGCCACCTCCAGTGTGCAGAACAAACACCTTTACTGCATGTTGTACGCTCTTCTGCCTCAAACACTGTTCTGACATCTGTTTCTCTTTCTCTTTATCTTTCCTTTCACTGCTTTCCGACTGTCCAGACTGCCTCTACCAGCAACTTGAGAAAAATCGGATTCTTTCTAACGAACTGAGGCTGGCCTTGAATGAGGATTAGAAATATATCCCAGCATTTTGTAATCGTGAACTTAGACTTGTTGCATTTACTGTATGCTTCCCTGTTATGGCAAAAAATAAACTGAAAGCATAGAGTAAAGTAGCTCAGCGGTACCAAACAGTGCAATTCAGGGATTATCGTACATATTTCTGACGATGGCTTCCAGTTAACAAAATATATTATGCAATACAATATTTATGTATTTTCTCATGTAGATGCATGTTTCAAATATGTCTGTTGTCCTGTAGAATGCATTGTGTGTACTGTCGATTTCTGGCTGTGCTCAGTGAGTGTGTCATTAGAAGTAGAATAGTCTGCTGTGCTCCATTCGTGGTGCCGGGACCCATTTTTTGATAAACAAGTCACCTGTTTATCACTCTCCACCCATTGATCTGGTGACTGTACCATTGTGCCTGAGTAGTTTTCGAGGACTGACTATTACAGTGGGAATGCTCTGTGCTTGGATGTAAGCAGAATGGAGCTTGGTGCTGCATGCTACTGGGTTGTGTTGCCGATGCTGCTTTGTGGTTTTAATGTCTCCCATTTGATGTTCTCACAGAGAAACTTGCACAGGCTAAAGAAGAGAACCTCGAAATGCACCAGATGCTGGATCAGACTCTAATGGAATTAAATAACATGTGAAAACCCAGTTGATGCCCCATCTGTTTTTAATGCTTGCACCTTGCTTGTCCTGACCCCCACCCACCCACTATACCCCCCCCCTTTGGTCGGTACAAAAAGAAATGTTTTAGATTTGCACCATGCTACTTGCATTGAAAAGCAACAGAAGAAGGAGCCTGAGGAAAGGAACAGCTTTTCCTTAACAAACCGGACATGAGTAACACCAGCATTCAGCCAGACGCTATTCTGTGTTCTTTAGGCCACATTGTTTATTGTCAGGTTGAATAACTTGTGCCATTTGTTAAACGGACCACTGGCCTTTTTTCAAGACCCAATAAAGAGGTACATTTCTGTTACACTCAGGTTTTATGTTGTTAATAAGTCATAAGCTGCAGTCCCTTCAAAAAATCATGATCAAATTCTTAACTTAAGTGCAGATTAAAACCTTCATTGGGCTTTTGTTCACCTTGGCCAGTTGTCTATTTGCAAGGATGACTGGTCAAAATATTCTCAGAACGCTGCATTGTGCCATGATTTTTTTATTCCATAAGCACCACATGTGGGGAAACACAGGTCATCTCTTCCTGCAGATCTTGCCCTTGGACCCAGCTTTGGCCTGGACCTCTGTGGCAAACCTGTCTTAATCGGCAGGAGGAGGACGTTCATGTCACACAGTTCATAGTTCTTTGGGACCTGGTTTCTCTGCCGCACCTTGGTTTGCTATCAATCAATCAATTCCAGCTCATGGCTGCAGCCTCTCTTTCAAGAGAGTTGTTCTTTTCAGTTTTATCCTCTTGTTTCATTTCATTGTGAAAGATAATGAACTTGGATGGAATGAAACAGCCCTCCTCGTGTATGCAGGTGCTACTGTAACAGCTAGAAGTGGACAATTTGAAGCTTCAGCAGCTTGCAGCCATGCAGGGTAAATGCCATCTTCTTTGCGATACATTTATTTCGCAATGCTTTTTTAGCCAATATTTACCCATATAAAAAGATTTATCTGCACTCTAGCATATATTTATTTTACATTAACAACCTGAAACACATGGAAAGAGCTTTAATGACATTGTCTTCAAATTTTAGGTCCCCCTCTTAATTTAGCTCAAAAAATTGTCCATTTTATTTGGGCTTATGATCCAAGTGTGGTTCTGCCTCCTTTCTGTACAATCTTTAGTTTTAAATATATGCCACATTTTGAATGTATAAACAATATAAATAAAAAACACAGTTTAGAGATTTTTTTAATGTGCAATGTTATTCATTTGCTCAAGATTAATTTTGCACTATTTTTATTTTGTCAATATGTATATAGTTGTCCTATTTTGATTCCTTGCACGTCGTCGTAGTTTGGTGTCGGTGACATAATGTCCAAGTGTCTCCAGTCTTGCTTACTAGGAATCATTCCCATTCTCCTTTTCTCAAAACAATAACTTACTTTGCGTTAACGCAGACACCAGGTTTTTCACTGAGAATACATGGCTTAGCAGCATCGGTGCTGGTTGCTGGTTTCTTCTGAAGCATGCAGTATTACCAAGATTATGTTTGCATACAGCAGCAGCACAGTGGCTCAGCGATTAGTTACTGTTGCCTCACAGCCTCTGGGCTGGTTGGGTGTGAGTTTAAACCCTCCAGGTACTCTGGTTTCCTCGCACAGTCCAAAGACATGTGCTTCAGGTTCATTTGTAACTTTAAGTTGCCCATATTGTGTGTGTGGTCACCCTGTGATGGACTAGTGTCCCTTCCAGGGAGCAGTTTTGGAGCCTAGTGGCCACTGCTTCAGGGAAAGGCTCTGGACTGCTGTGACCCTGCTTAGGATAAGTGGTTAATAAAAATGGATGCATGTTTGCATACCAAAGAAATAAAAACCACTGAAACTGTGCATGTAAGACAGAACTGTAACCAGTTTAGCAGAGGCATTTTAATGGAGAAGTGGAACAATGGCACAAACTGACCAGTGGCAACATACAGAACTGAGCCTTCATGCATGCAGCATTTATGACTAAGAAGCACAATAGACTCTTTTGATGCTGGCAGTTATCAGTCTTTGCATGTGAGATGGCCAAAGGTAAGATTGTGGTTTTGAAGCTAAAAGGCTCATTGATGCTCAGCCTTCTGCTTTTGAGGCCATCCGTGTCTGAGAGCTCACAGGCCTGTGCTGCTATTCCTTATCCTTTCTACGGTGTGGACAGAAGCCACTCCAGGAGCACTGGAGCCCTCAGCTGGCTCTTTGTCACACCAGGGGTCTGTGAGACTGTGAGGTGAAGGAGTCTTTCCACTTGGTTCATGTGTTGTGGAAAGATGGCCAGAAGAGCCCTGCATTCATTTTCATGGGCTTAAAATTAATTGTTAGGTTGATAAAGTGTGGAGTTAGTTGATAATCTGGTTACTCTTTAAAGTAGGTATTTAATACATCCATGTGATGTTAACATGTTAATGTGAGATTTTTTTATGAATTCAGTTACGTTTGGTAAAGGTAAGCTATAAGGTAGGATGTGCCCTTGGAGATCTCCGGAAGAAACAGATGTTTGTAAAGGTTGTTTTGAACACCTTTCAGGATGCTGTCTTACATAACCCTTATTAAAAGCAATGTGCCGAGACTGTAGGTATTTTGCTTGCATGTTAAGGAGGAGTAGAAGGGCTGTGAATGCTGGCACAAGTCCTCAAGCCTCAAGTTTTCTTTGTGTGGGATCCTGGTGTCCACTTGCAGTACTGCAGCACAGCTCAGGCCTCAAGATGGTTTGCCAGCCTGATTTATTATTGTCTTGTATCAATTTTAGCTCTTTTTAATGGAGTATCTGGTGGAAGTGAACAGAATGACTTTGGTCTCTGACAGAGCATTGTGCACCAACTCATTCTTACCTGCACAAATCAGTGCTTACAAATGCCACATTTAATAAAGTTGTTTTAACACAATCTTTTAACTCACATACTGAGGTAGGTTCTTACAGGACATTTTAAAGGGCATCTGTCTATAAGAAAAGAACCATTGATTTGAATTTTATGTGATGTATAAACTGTTTTTATGTATAGCTGGTGGAATAGGAAGATTGATTTTTGTCATCACCTGGATGTTATTTAGCAGCTCATTTCAATTCATACTAAGAATAGAGAGCTTTTGAGAATATATGGATGCTACACTACTAGGTCACACCATTCACCTGTCAACATGCTACTAAGGTCCAGCTGAAGAAGCTGGTTGGCATTTTTCAAGTAAACGCCTGTAGAAGTTAGGGCTGCTCCCCACATGTTATGGAGTGTGACCATTTATGTTCTGTGACTGTTTTGTGTTCTAAAGAATTTATGGGATTTTCCATACATGTACATATAAATTATATATGAAAAGTGATTTGGTTCAGCATTGCGCACAGTGAGAAAAGTAAGGCGGGTTAGACAGAACGCTAGCCTGTTCACCAGAGATGTTCTGTTGGAGAGGTGAAACAATGGCATGAACTGACCAGAGGCAACATTAATGTCTCACATGGTGAGAAGAGTAAAAGCTGACTGCTAAAAGCGTAGCTGTTAGCTTGCAGAATAACAGTTTTGCATATGGTGTTAAGTTACACAAGTGTATGCATTTTTCTAGATTTTGTAGTCCATGTTTCAGAGAAGCTACTCCTCTACCACATACACAGTGAAGTAGATGCATGGTGTCTGTGTTTGGCCTCTTTGACTTATGAGTGTAGAGTGCTCAGCTCCTTACCTGCTCTGTGCTTTTACTGATATTAAGAATGACAGGGATACAGCTGGGTCTGGCCACTCTACCCAAAATGGATGGAACCGAGAGGTAATCACCCTGGATGGAGACCAAGATTAAATCTGCTGCAGTACAACCGGCTATTGAGCAGTTAAAAGCCTTGATGCTTAAAGTCAACATGAAGCCAAAATTCATTGCTGAAGAGTTCCTTCTGCACCATCAAATTCTACTGAGACAGCACAGCTACAGTTATGTGTCTGATTTCAGTACCTCAACTATAAAATTCCTTTAAAAATGTAGATTTAATACCTTCTGAGACAATGCAATGTATTGCATGTCACTTTTGTTTGTTCTTATGCTAATATTTTGTGTTTTTATTTTGATCATGACATGTGATCGGGTTTTATACTGCAGGGGTAACAATTGTATAGACTCGTGAGGAAATATATTTTGAGGCTTAATGACACAAGACCAGAGGATATTTTGTAATACCGGTTAATTTTCATTCCTTCAGATTGTTTGATAGATAAAATAATTTCTTTATCAGTTTTTAGAACGGGTTAACAATTAACAAATTGACTTGTGTTAAGCACCAACCACCAGCAACAGTGCTGTCATGGATTACACAGTGTAAATAGGATGCTCTCAATGTCACCCTCCCCACCACCCTTATGTGCCTAGACTACAAACAACATGATTTAATACGACACGGTCCCCTGGGCAGCTCTGTCAAGAGGGTAGAACAAAAACACAATCAATGTGGTTCTCCTCGTAGCTCCTGCTGGACCCTGCCCTGCCCCCAAAATGTGAGGCTGATTTGATGTCATGGCCCCAGGTACACATGGAGTTGTTCTGACCTCTGGACCTCTGCGCTTGTAACCTTTATGAAACAGCATCTGAAGAAGCTGGTTGGCATGTTTTAATGTCTCTGAGTGTTTATCGGCCTGTTCTGCCTCTTCAAATAATGACCAAGAATGTGAATGAAATCAAAAACCAGAACAGACAGAGTGCCATCCCCACCCAGGTGAATAACCACTGATATTAACCGTTTAGTGCTGTTTTACTTAACTAGTAGCACTCTAGCCAAGTTGGAAGGGAAAAGACAAGCTCAAAGCGCCACCTTCTGCTCATAATGTGTCATTACAGTCCAGTCCACCGCTTAGTCTCGCACCTCCTCAGCTGTAAATGGATGCTTTCATTTTGCCCACAGTCCTTTATTGATTTTAATTTTTATTTCTGTCCCGTTAATATTTACAGTTTTTTCTGTTGCTGTAACATCACAGTGAAAAACTGCAAAAAATCTGGTGGAGGCATTTGGTTCCAGGGTGACATTGCTCTTTGACACTGTAGGGAGGATCATAGGTGCGATGTGAAAAATCATTCCTGTAAGCGCTGCTTATATTCATATAAAACAACCAGAGGGCTAGTCTTCCTTATTGATCTCCCAGCATTGTTTTGAAGATGTGTCTTTTCACACAGGAAATGATCATTTTGGTTGGCCAATTTTGAAACTGAAGACCGTTTATGGTGGGCATGTGTTATTACCTGGGAAGCCCCAGCATGGTGATGGGCAAATTGCTACCCAGACCATGCAAAATTGTTCCTCTCTTCTGCTGCGTCTAGGGTCTCCCACCCTGGCTGATCTGCCACTGAGCACTTGACTCAGGGAAACAGCTCATCTGGGTTTGTGGTGCTCACCTGGCAAACTTGGCCGCTGCACTGCAGGAGTGGTGTTAGCATGTGTTGGGAGCCGCTGTGTCAGTTCCTCAAGCAGAACTACAACAGTGTAATACTTGGTTGCTGCTTTGTGAAGTCCAGTTAGTCCCTGTTCTGGTCTGGTGCTGAATCCTGGCCAAGCAGTGGGATGTGTAGGTGTCCTTCTGGATGAAGCCCAGCAGAAACATCATTTACAGACCGCCATTTAGCATATCGGAGACACCGCTTCCATTCACAGTCCTTGTTTGTGAACTGACAAGCCTTTATACTATTAATATATTTAATATTTTACTGAGAGAAAAACAATGTAAAAAGAATTATAATTGTTTGCATCTATTTAATTGAACTTCCAACATTACTTTAGAGCATAAAAAATTTAAAAGGATATTTTGTTGGCATTTTTTGTGCTTTTGCATCAGAACATTTTAAACACCACACATTGCTGCATATTTAAAGATACTGTTTCTGTGACAGACTGACTCAGTCCTGGGTCTGTTATAAATATTGATTCACCTGCCCATGTTTGTTTACCCGTGCAAATTTTTATTGGTGGTTTAGCACTTTATTTTTTTTTTCCCTCACCAAATAAGCGTGCAGTCAACCATAAGCACTAAATGGGAACCTATCGCTATACCGACATACTGTAAGTAGGTTTTTATCAAACACTTTTTAAAACACTTTATGCTTAGGCTCATTAGATATATAAAAACTACTTGTAATTCAAAAACTTCAAAATGTAAAACTGTTACCCACTACAATTTGTCATGGTTCTTTAACATAATAACTGATACGCAGAATTAAAGTTGATTTTCAACAACAGATATTGACGGTGGCCGCTGTTTAGGGGAAAGAACATCTCAGTCTACATTGTGCCTTTGGTTAAACAATAGGCATCCATAGTCGATCGAAAAGATAAGTGTCAGCCATAAACTTCTTCAAGGTCTTCCATATCTCACGCTTAAGACAGGAATGGCAGTAATTCCTCAGTGGTTGTATCACATTGCCTCTTGCACTCTATTGATCGACCTTGATCAGTAGGCTGTCATTGTTTTACCCTCATTTGCTGCCCTCTACACTGGAAACGAATGAATAATTTTTATATTTCGATGAAGTCTATTTATGATGGACATTACATGTTTTAGCAAAGATCAATTGCGATTATGTGTCACATGCCCTTGAATGTTTGTTATTTATTTGTATGTCTTAACAATATCTGTGCATGCTGATGAAGGCCTGGGGCTGAAACATGTGCCTGTCTCATTTTCGCATTGGTGTCCATATTATAATAAATGTACACAATGACCAGTGCTATGCTACATTTATTCAGTGTCAGCTTTTTTTGTGGGGGGTTTCAACCCCAATTGGAGGAGTTCTTTTCTATGTTATTTACAGTGGGCATGTATCATTTATTTTCTAACCAGATAAAATCTATTTACCACAGTAGTTTAATTACTCTGTTAATCCTTGCAACTGAGTATTCAAAGCTGTAGTGCTAAGCCAGCATAGCAAGGGTACTGAAAAAGTTTGGTATGATTAGCGAGGAGACTGGATGAGTCAGGTCTGCAGCCTTCACTGGTCTTTCATTACTGAGTCTTCAAGGGCCTCCAGCACCTGTGTCCAGCACTCACCTGCAGATGTTTATGACATCTAATCCCAAAACAATATCCACAAGACTGTGGCTGCATATGCTGCTGTCATTGCTCCTGTGGGTTTGTGCTTTCCTCATCTGCTCTTTCCAAGAGGCCACGGGAGTGATGATTCAACTTTTATTGCTTTACAGATCAGAATCATTTAATAAAAATCTGACATATAAGTATCAATGCAGCAAAGTGTGCCATGCAGTAAATCCATACTGTTATGTAATTATCCAAAACTTTTTGTCTTAGACATTTTATCTCCTTCCATTATTATTATTATTGTTGTTATTATTAGTAGTAGTAGTAGTATTGTTAATTTTATTATTATTCTTATTATTATTATGACTAGTAGAAGTCATAGCGCTGTATAATATTCAGTTTTATTATTTAATCTCCTAATTTAGCAATTTGATTAGCACTTATCCATATGCCACCTTTGAAGCACCTCTCCCGCACTTGTCAGATACTATGAACTACTGGCTACTTTTCAGTCTGCGACCTGTATTTGTCATTGTGCCACTGAGCACAGAGAAAACAGATCTCAGATGCAGAGCGCAAGAACCAGACCACAGGCACACTTCCAAAGAACATCACATTCCAAAATGTTCACGGATGAATTCCTAACCAAGCAGTTGAGAGCAGAACATTGTCTTGACTTTGTGACATAATATGCTGTAAAACATCGCTGCAACCAAAATTCTGTAAATAAATTCTGGATTCTGTTGTCATATACAGTGTTACATTCTGGGAGGCATAAATTTTAACATTGTTTTAGAAAGGGGCCTTGTGTCCTCCCTAAATTAGGTTTATGTTCTCTTTTGGACTTTATAGCGCTGAGGGTCAACCAATTGCAATTGGATGAAATGACTCCCTGTGTAGTTTTAATTTGCCATAGTGATATTTAAAACATTATGGCAAACTTTAAAGAGTTTTTTTTTTGTCCACAGAGAGGAGTCTACAATACAGAATGTCCCTTTTCTTTATGAAAGTAACAGTGTACTGCTTACATTCCTTTGCAGAGTAAAACAGTATGAAGTTCTGAACTTGATAAATGTATTAAAACAGGTAAAAAGTACCTGCTTATATTTGAGCATTTCCATTTCAAACAGGTACTGTACCTGACAAATAAGTAATGTAAAATATCTTAAAAGCATGGTAACGTACTTACAATGTCATTATTCAGCCTGTAGTCACTGTAATACATGGGATACTCTTACTGCACAATGCAATTTATGTTAATATGCTGTTATTTTCATCCATATACATTCTGACTATTTAAAATCACACTTTCCCCCTTCATGAGATGAGTTTGCCAAAAAAAGTTCTCGCCTTTGAATGTTTGTGTTTCTCCAATTTTTCCCAAGGTCCAGGGGTAGGATCACCGGCTCATACAGAAGCCTGTTGTCTTTTTAATGATAACAGTAATGGTTTACTTACTGTAAAGGCATCTTTCATAATGATTAATGAAAGGAGAGACTGGAAGACCACCCTATGAATCCAAAATAATGTGTCATTAATGTGGAGCATGTGAAAATATGAGTGGTGTCCAATAGCTTTTTGCATTATTTCCTTAAGTGCAACTTTTCATTTACAGGCTGGAAGAATTGCCCTGCAGATCCAAACTTTGTAAGTAGCTCACCGGGTATAAAACATAGGAGGCCAAGTGGAAACAAGGACGGGCAAGTATCAACAGACCAACAGACCAACGCCGACACTCAGCTAGCATGTATACAAATGTTTAGACATATTGTCTTTTTGTTGAGTGAGCAGCCTTTCCACAGAAGAAAAATTCTGGTTCCTACCTTATATCAGGTCCTTATTTAGCTGACATATCTCTATAAAGTGACTAGTACTTTGCAGCCTACAATTATTTACCCGTTTACACACTGGGTGATTTTTACTGGTGCAATACACCATTGCTCAAGGGTACTAAAGCAGGAGGTGGGATTCAAACATGTGTCCTTAGAGACTGTAGGGGGTGGTGCTAACTACTGCATTATTTACTACCTCTATCAATTTATGTTTTTTTTTAAATAACATTGCTGTATGAAGGCTACAAGTCACCTGCACTATAGGGAGGTTGTGCTGGAAAATGCCATTGAGTTATGTCTGACACATATGCAACCATTACCATGGTTTTCAAGGCAAAGAGGACCAGAAGTGGTGTGCCATTGCCTTCTTCTAGCATATTTTTCCCCTTAGAAGGATGCAAACATGGAGGAAAGCATTCAAACTCCACACACACCCCTGAGTTGGACTTGAACTCCACATCAGGCAAGTAGCTCGGGAGCTATGAGGCACTAACTTACCCCACTGCACTACTGCATCCCCTGTGAAGAGGTTATTCATGATTAATAGATGTGTGGATGTTTCGAGGTGCAGTGCCAGCGTCTATCAGTCTTTATTAATACGTGCATTAATGTTGTAGCAAACACACGTTTGCGAGAGATGACTCACAGATGCAGTGCAAGGGATTACCTTTAATACAGTCTACAGCTTGGTCACACACGGGCTCCTACACAGGTCATCTGTCCCAGCAACAGATGTCTGCACCTGGTTATAAAACTTTATATGCTAATAAAGTATTATAACCAGAACCGTTTAGTTCTTTCTATTCAGGATACAGAAAACTTGCTGGATCAGGCTGTTCGAGAGGATGTGTAGGTCAGAAAGTGCAGTCAAACTTCAAGGCAACAAACAAGTCACCTTACAGCTTACGACCTTAAACGTACAGCACAGGCATTCAATGTAAGCATCTAATATTCTTTCACAGATGGATGGATCAATTACTTTATGGTAATAATTACTCCCTGCATTGTCTCAGAGGTGGCTGGGCTGTGGAGAAACAGCTCTGTTTCATTCTGTATGCCATTTTTGAGAGTGCCATCGGAGAGGTATTTGTCTCAGGTAAGACCTTTGTTGTTTTGAAAGATAAGTGTTTGGGGTTCTTAGCATGAGTACCCTTGTTGCTATCAAATGGTTTGGCCTACCACAGGGCACTTGAGTGTGATGAGAAGCAACTGCCCTTCCCTGGCACTGAGGGCTGAGCTGCGTCCACTTGGTGTCCTGGGAAATTATCCCTTGTTCAAGTCCCTTGAATACAGACCCTGTTCTAGTCACAAAAATCCCTTAGACCAAACCCCTCTGACCCCAGATCATGCAGCGTGATGTAGTGTGCAGTCCTAAGAGTACCTTGAACAGATCTTTTCACATGAGGG
Organism: Heterotis niloticus; assembly: GCA_018136845.1. Classification (NCBI taxonomy): domain Eukaryota; kingdom Metazoa; phylum Chordata; class Actinopteri; order Osteoglossiformes; family Osteoglossidae; genus Heterotis; species Heterotis niloticus. The sequence goes on along the minus strand of CM030904.1, from coordinate 15,601,889 downwards.
AGCTTAGCTTTGAGATCTGTCCAAATACACAAAAGGTATGGAGACCTGCAAAGGAAAAACCTTGTCTGTGACCGTCAGCAACCCTCAGGAGGAAACAGAGTGCCACAGGGATAGCTTTTCTAAAATTGTCCCAGAAAGAAATGTAAGGTAGATCAAAGTGAGACCTTAAAAGATTACCATGTAAAAAAAGTATGCATAGAATAAAATAGAAATATACTGTGCCATATAAACTTAGCAATAAATGATTGTTACTGCTCCCTTAATAACCCTCAAACTGTATAGTGAAATGCTGTGTCATTTGAGGTTTAGCACCCATCTCTCATGTGTCCTGTGAAAGATTTGGCTGTACTCCATAAATTATTTATAGTATATTTGTAGTTTTAATAAGCATAAAACTATTTAGACTCTTTACACAAACTATATATGTAGTAACTTCCATAAATCCATGCATCCATCCATCCATCCATGTTTGTAAACCACTCATCCTGAGCAGGGTTGTGGTGGTCCAGAGCCCATCCTGAAAGCAGAGGGAACCAGGCTGTGACACTCCTCCTGAATGCGATGCCAGTCCACTCCAGGGTGAATATGTACTAACTTGTATTTGTGAAATGTGAATTTAGTAGTACAAATAAACTGCAAATCTTGTTTTCTTTCAGAATAGTAATAGTAAGCAGAGCTTTTTAATTCTCTGCTTTAAAACCTTTGGCTCACAGTAATGATGAGCTGTTGGGCTTTAAAAATAATATTGGTGAACCCACAGCAAATGCATTTTAGCCATCCCTCCCCAGTTTATTTGCAAAAATATGCATTTTTTTTCAGAAGTATTTACCAAAGAAAACATTTTGTGTTATAGAGCAGCATTGTTAAAATCAGTCTGTAATGTTGAGACAGCAACTATAAGACAACAAGCAATAAAATATGAAATTGCTTTTGCGGTAGTCAAGAATAATAAACTACAGTTAAGTTTGCTCCCAAGTATTGTCTAAATATTAACAAATGTAATTACCAAGAGCAATTTTCTTTTAGTCACAATTGGACTGTCCTGCAAATATTGTAGTGATTAATAATCTGCCCTTAAACACACCAAGGACACTGTTTAGTCGCTTAGTTATTTGCATGAGTAAATTTGATTTTCTTGCCAGCCCAGTGCACTCTGGCTTCCCAGTGATGGCAATTACAGCTCTGCTGGTACTGAAGGAAATGCATTCTTGCTTAGACTGCTGCAGATCGCATGATTCACCCTCCAGTCCACTCTACGGTCGGGTGAAGGTAAACACAGCGGAAATTGTTCCGAAATTTTATTTGTCATGTGATTTAATTCACTTTTTTCATTGAAAGTGAAGCTTGAGCAAGACACTGAGTATTTGAGCATTTGAATGGCTCAGTGTACATCTTAATTCTTTAAAAATGTTCACGCTGACCGAATGTGATTTCGGCAGTTTTTTGCTGCATTTTGTTGGTGCAAAACCCCGTACAACAGTAATTTACAGTTTTTCACTAAATATTTATGTATTGGTTGAGGTCTGTCAGCCCGTACACTTGACGAACTCTAACATTCTTGCTCCTTTGCACATTACACTTGCATGTCACTCTTGTGTGATACTGTCATACATTACCCTTCCCATTGTTCTGAACTCTGAGTTGCAGTTAATCTCATATTCCTTCCTTTGACCAAGGAAATCCAGTGAAATACAACCTTACCTCAGGTTACTCAGGGCTTTATGACACAAAGTATAATCCAGTGCACAGGTAATACATAAAAAATGTGAGCGTTGCACAATAAAAGTTATGTATGGACCTACAACTTGCTGATCAAGATACCCAGAATTGATACATCAAGAATGCCTGGGTAAACTGGATAAATTATTGTAAAGTTTATTATCTAATATGGTGAGCAACCTTGGACTAAGGGTCTAATAAATGTTTAATAAAGGTTTATAATAACAACAAAAATTCATATTTTGATAAGAACACAGTAGCAATTATTGCTAAAAGAGTGCTGACTGGAGGAGCAGTGGCACCGCGGTCGTCCCTCCTACATGATGGAGTGGGTGTCCTTGTTGCCTGGAACCCGATCATCCGCCCATAGTTTTGGCATCTGAGTATATTAGCTCAACGCTATCCTGGATATTTCTCAGCAAAGCTTTTTTTTCTCCTTGCAGTGATCTTGGAATAAATGTCATAATTCCGCCTTTACCCCACACATCACGTTCCATGGAGCGTGTCATTGTAAGTGCCACGCACCGGCTCCAGCGCCATCTATTTCCAGAAAATGGCTGAAACACCAGTTTTCGAGGGACGCATCTTGCTCCGCATATGAATGTGGAAGAGAAGCGGCGGACACGACCGTCTGGGGTGCAGCCCGGGGAGCAGCACATTTGTACCGACCACGGTCCGGTAGAAAGAAATCAAAAGCACGATGAGGGAACGGCGGTGCTCCGGCGCCACGGACGCGGTGAGGAACAGCGACGCCGGACGGACTTCTTCAATTATAGAGACACTGCGAAGGCGCCATGAGCTTGACTGATGGGTGCTTTAACCATCTAGCGGCTCATATTTTTGAATGGCAAACCGTTAAGCCAATTGCAGTCGGGATCAGATGCATTTCCGCGCCGTGTTTATTTTCGACACCGCGGGGAAATAAGGGGCCGCAGCGGGAAGAGCCGAGCGGCGGCCGCGCACGGAGCCGCAGGAACCGGAGGTTTTGTCTGGGAACGCCGGGGCGCCTCGGACCCCGTGGCCCCTCGCGAGCGGCTGTGTGCGTGTCCGGAGGCTCTGTCTGCGGCGGAAGCACCGTGGATCTGCGAAGCGCGGCGCGTCCCACGGCGTCTGCTCTGCCGACCCGGTCGGCCCGGGTCTGAAACACCGCGTGCACGCGCTTCGCCGGTCCCGGCGCCGCTCACGCGCCTTCAGCACCCCGGACAGCTGCTCGGCGCGGCTCAGCGCGCGGGATCCCCGGCGCTCGCGGGAAAGCCCACCCCCGTCCCCGTCCCCCCCCCAACCCAACCCCACCCCACCCGTGGCCCCATGTCGCCTTTCACGTGCAGCGGCGCTGCCTGCTAAGTCGCCCGTTCGGCCGGGAACGACTCGGTGACACTCGCGCGAATGATGAGGCTCGCGCTGCGGGTCCTGGCTTCCCGGTTTCAGCAGCGGGGGTGCGCGACCGCGGCCACGCAGCCGAGCACAGCAGCCTACATTCTGCGAGGGACACATGATCATCATCATCAACATCGCCACCGTCATCCTCCTCATCGTCAGTCTCACTGCCACCGCGGGGCGAACGGAAGCCACGTTTGACTCGGCAGAAAATTTCGGCCAAAGGTACGTGCGCTTCTTACTGTTAATAATCGGTTATTGGGAGCTTGGTCTTGTTCATCCTCCGTGCGTGACGACCCCCCCCCCCCCCCCCCACTACTCACCGCCGTCCTCGGCTTCTTGTGCTGCTTTCTCGTGTGCGTGCGCGTGCGCGCGCGTGCGTGCGCGAGAGCGCGGCCGTGCGAACGGGAGAATGCGACCGTCTGGCGGCACGAGCGCGGCCACCGGCTTCTCGGCTCGAGCTCCGGCGAGCACGCGCGTCCGCGGCCTTGAGGATCACGCGCGCGCCGACCGAGCGCGGCAACCAAACGGGCATTTTTATGTAAGAGGAGGAGGGCGCGCCGACGATGTCTGCTTGTCTCTGCGTGGGAAACAGAGGGAAGGGAAACAGGCGGTCCACAGGAGACGCCAGCGGGACAGTGAGCGGCGTGAACCGTGTCTGCGTGTGTGTGGACTGAGCGTCGAGTGTGTGACACGCGGCCCAGCAGCAGGCCCTGGCTGCACGAGTATGTTTGCTGAGGCGGCTCCCCACGCGCTTTATTTTACAGCAGACACATGCATTCTATCACTCAGTAGGCCTTTCCGAAAAATAAATAAGACTTATATTCAAATCGACCCATCGTGATGAAAAAGTGATTTTCTAAACTGTGTGTTTTCATTATTGAAGCATAAGTTAGTATTTATCGAAAAGGCATTTTTATATAATGTTGCACTTTGCAAAATGGTGTGTTCTAGATACAGTTTACATGTCTTATCTCTGTTTTGCTAGTCTAGCACAGAGGAATGACTAAGTAGGCCCTGAAAATGCTGCTTTTTAATGCAAACTGGACATAAACTGAAACAAAAAAAAGACTGTTGAGTTTGAGTAACAGCAGGAATTATGTAGCTGTCCTTATAAAATATTCACATTTTGTTAACAAAATGTTAAGAGAAGTATTTGAGGAACATGTTTGTTGCCAGGATTTATTTTATTTTGTGACAGTGCAGTAGAAATTGCTCCATGGATGCAGTACATTCCTCATAGAGCACTTTAGCCAAGTCAGAAACTCATCTTACTTTGTGTACATATGTAATGTATGTCTTTACAGCATTGCCACAGAATCTTTCTGTAAACTGTTTTGGGCAGTTTAGGCTTTTAAATGTGTATTTTTGCGAGCTGACCTGAGATGTACACATGTATTGCACAGTATGTATCTGATTGTGTTGACTGAACAGAAAATAGAAATGAATCGTATTGATCAACGTGGCTGAAAAATATATAGCACCATGTGCTGCTGTGGTGTGAAATATGTGAATATAGGTCTTCTCTTCATGCATATATAAGCAAGCTCTTCTTTGGCTGTGGTATGATGTGCAGACTGCATGAAGACACTTTGAACAGGGCACAGTCCTTGCATTTGACAGGCTTCAGTGATGCCCGAATGCTGTCATGTGCACATTTGTGAAAAACAATGACAGCGAGTGGAAATACATGCTCTAGTGGGAAAGGTGGATGCTCAGCAGCAGGGAAAAGAACAGGGGACAGTCTGTGTACTCAGTTTGAACGGTCTAGTTTAACATCGTAAATCAGGGAGACAATCGAGACAGTTGAGAACACTGCTTTTTGAGCCAAGCTGTCCTGCACAAGTCACCTGGAGACAACATGAGCTCGTCCAGCAGCACACAGAACATCATCACTGGACTTTTGAACTGTGGCACAATACCTTAGGAAAGCTTCACTCATTCTGAAGTTAATGCATCATCTTTATCTCCTTGAGGTTAACATCTGCTTTTCCTGTTGTGGTGCTTGGAGGGGTGTCTTTCGGGAGGATAGCATCCACACTTTTCCAATACAGACTTTTAATGGGGTCTAAAGTGCGCAGAGACAAATCGTCCATGGCCTCAGTCCCTTAGACAATTATTTGTTTCTGCAGTGATAACTATGAACTCAAACCAATAAAATGTAATTTCCAGTAATTTTGCCTACACACAGTGACATACTGAAGTGTGCGCGTACATAAATGTACACATTTAACTGGGAGTTTGTCTGAGCAATTGAAAAGTTGTCAGGCCATATCTGGATAAATCTGTTTTGGGCCTTTCAGAGAATTTTTGTGGAATCTAATTTCTCTCATGTAATGTATTTGATAAAATATTGTACATTTAAAAATGGTTTCAATTACTAAACAACCTTTCATGTTCTTTTAATTTACAAGAAATGTAATGTATGCTGTCAACAGGTAATTCTGTTTTTTTTTCCATCTGTAGTGTGACTGATGTTTTGTTCTTTTCCTCCACAGGTCTGTTTTGAGAAATGTGTGATGCCTCTTTCTTGTGTGATGAATCTGGGAGATAGAATCAAGTGAAATTGTATGGGACATCGGCTGTTGCCTTCACCCCTCAACATGAATAACCCCGAGTGAGTAGAGCCGCTCTCTGACCCAGCGCATCTCCACTGCCTGCCAGCTGCTGCTGCCACTGCTGTTGCTGCTTTACCATTAGCTACTGCCACCATATTTTGCTTGTGCTCTATATCACCTCCCAGAGCAGGCAGCCCATCTCGTTTGACATGCAGGTGCCCTCACTTATGTTACACGTAATACTTTCCTTGTCATTTCTGATCAAGCCACCTCTGTAGCAGGTTGACTTATGGATGAAGGAGGGGAGGAATGTCTAAAGGTATTTTAGCTTTATCTCTCTGTCTTCAGCTGCTTGTAGATAAGCAAATGTAAACACACAAACACCGACCCACATACATAAAAATAATGTAGGCTATGTGCAACACAAACAGTATCTCCTTGGTCATACAGGACTCTCTGGTGTTGGTTGAATGTATGGACAGTTGTGTATAATACGCAGTTCTATTGCCACTGTCGTGTTTTTTTTTTTTACATGTACTGTATATCTGGGGACAGAAGGAGAATCCCTGTCATAAAGAAACATATTTTGTTTTACTTCTTTTGTAATAGAAATCTGATTTTATCTGCACCTTCAAAGTGTTGCTAGCTCACATTGTGCTATGTAGAACATATTTTTAGACTTGTGAAAACAGGAAGAAAGGCATGACAACTACCCTTTAACAGAGAACCTTCATTGGTAAATCTATCTCCCAGACTCATCACACAATGCTGTAATACTGTAGATATCTAGAGTTGTGAATATTATTTTTGCCCAGAAAAGGAGTATAATGTTGTCAATCAAGCATGTAGTATATTAAAAATAAAATGGTGCGAATAAATAAAGACAGATGGCTGTGCATGAATAACCAACTACAGTGAACTCTGGCAGAGGTTTGAACTGAGGCAGCTTACTTTTGTTTTTTCTTCTTAGGGACTCCATTGGTTAGACAGATGGATACTGCTTTTGTTTGTGTAAGAGTATATCTGTATATCTCTTTTTAAGATTTAGAATGAGAATGTTGTTATTCTCTGTTGCCCAGAGTTGTGTTTTCAGATAGATTCTCTATTTTGCATGGACTGATAATAATGACCAGAGTGTGGCATTTATCAGTATTTTATGGAAAAGGCAGAATGGTCTTGATTTTAAAAAGTACAATTGATATTTAAGAAAATGTATCTTTCACCTGGGAACACCTTCACTGTAACTGGACTTAAACTTTTACAAGTTTTGCTTGATATATGACCATATATTTGTCTTTGGCTGTGGCTATTTGAAAACCTTCCTGAAAAAATATAGCCTTTAAGGGGTTTAGCCAGATGGTTCAGACACCAATCATATTGTTTCACACACACTTTAAAACAGTCCTGCACCAAGGAAATTTTAGACTGTTCAGTTTAACTGATCAAAATCATTGAACATATAAAGTAACTCATGCAAAAAGGGGTTAGTATTTAAGTACAGGATTAGGGCTGAAGCTAGAAATATTTTATTAATTCATACATGACTGAGTAAAGAAAAAATTGAAACAGCATCATGGTTAAAAATGTAACATGGTGGTTTCAGATGCTGCCATGCGATGTCTGACAAATTTACAGCAGATTCTTTTGTTCGTATCTCGGATTTTGTCCACTGTCGCTCTGTTCCTAGAGCCCTTTATACCAGTCATAGCATCAATGTGGGAGTTTAGTGCTTAGCTGTGTATTCTGCACTGAAACATTTTTTTCTGCAGTTTTCACTAAAGCATGAATTCGCCATTTGTCCACATAAGTCATGAGAGTCAGGTAGCTCAGAAACGTGATATGTCCTATTCCACCAATAAGCACTATCTGTTTACTGAGATCTCAACTTTCACTGCCAGTTATACCTTGCAGTTAGCTCTATTTTTTTTAATATGTGGTCAGAGAAATTTATTTGTTGAAAATTTTAATCATTATTCAGTTTAGAAATTTGATTCTTTTAAAAGTTTATATTTATATGGTCACTTTTCATGAACATGTAACCAAAATCACAAACTATCCTTGCAAACAAAAATGCTTCATCACTTAAGCCATCTGGTGTCTTTTTTCCCAAGTGTTGAAGTGCAAAGTGTCACACCGCTGTCTAACTTGTTTAAGAAAAATCCCCTGGAGAAATGCCTTCACTTCCTATTTGTTACATATATTCCATTTTAGAGAAGGTTTAATTCTAAACCTCTGGCATGACTTCAAGAAATAAATTGAGCTCAACTAATTTATATATATTTATAATATATATGTATAAATTGCTATATATATGGATCTGCCATATAAAGTAGTTTAATTTTAACCTTCAATCTATTTTGCTCTGATCAGAAACATGTAAGCAGTTTGACTACACAGACTGACTGAGCCAGCCTCTTTCAAAACTCAAAATGGACATTTTTTAGCATGGAATGTCCTTTAAGGACACATTTAATTTTACAGTGCAGTTTATACTGTGTATGTAAGTATTTTGAATTTTATATATAGAATTACTAGTCTTGATTATAGCTTTTGGGCAAAACAATAGCGGTTAGCAGTAAGCAGGCGGCAGTGTCTGTGTGGTGTGTGGTTAATGTGAAACATGGTTTAGGTAGTGGTGAAGAAGGTAGGAAAGGAGTTTCTTTCTCGCAGATAACGAGTAGTAGAATGTGCGGTGAGTGTATTGTTAGAAGGGGCACTAAGGCGGATAGTAGGTGGTGCGTTGTGTTGCTGGGTAGCGCAGTGGTGCGCGTGGTGGTGGAGGGTAGCAGTTCTGGGATGCCTGAGCTGCAGTTGAGCTTTCTGGAGGTGTCATGGGCCTAACTCGACGAAACACCGACAAAGGAAGATGCTTATTTGACAACCTCGATGAGATACTGCACCATTACTTTGCTATACCATGGATGGATTTGTAGTTCACTAGCATTGGGATTAGGGAGGTACAAACCATTGCATAGTAGCTAGACAGGCTTGCTGATGGTTGACTGTGGGGTTGCCGTGGCGGTTGAGGGTTAGGCTAAGGTAAAGCGGGGCTTAAGGTGAAGGTTAGGTAGGTAGAGGGATCCCCTTTATAGTGCGAGTTCTTTTATTAGCACTATGTATTTGATAGGAACCAAAATTGTGACCATGGGAAACATTCAAATTAAGATTAAATATTTCTGCACTTTGTTTATTATATAATAAAGGAGTAAGGATTTCATCCAAGTGAGCACTGACTCCTGAACGAACTTCAAATTTCAAAACTTTGTTTTCTGTCAGGTACATGTGCAAATTCAATGAATTTATTTTGTACTGGGTTGAAGTCAGCAGTATTGCCGCGTACGTGAAGTCTTTTTAGCAAGTTAGTTGCAAATAAATATTCACTTAAAAGCTATATGTTAATCACATGTAATTTTAAAGCCTCTTATCCAAGAAAAAACATTGCTTTAAATGTACTAATGCTCTTTATCCAGGAGTACTAGATTTGACCTATTCAGTTTCTGTGTTCTGGGCCTTTGGAAAAGGCTGCATCCCCCTCCTGCACCGTAACTGTGATTTGATCCATCACTGGTCTCTGACAGCAAGTGTCAGCACATTTTTAATGGCTTTAATAAGCACATTTTGGAGAGTGGCAAAATGCACTACTGTAATTTACATTTGTGAACGCATGCCGAGATATTATTTCCATCTTGTTTTATTGTACGTTTCTCAAAGGTCTTTGTGTATTTTATTCAGAGAACACAATTCAGAAAAAAACTGCTGACATCTGCAATCACAGGGAATGCCTTTAAACTACAATCCAGAATTTGCTCTGCTGACTATTACTCCTAAACTAGGTTCCCTACTTTACTTGGATCTTGTATTACTCCTTTATTCACATAAATCAGTATAATAATAATAATAATAATAATAATAATAATAATAATAATAAGAATAATAATAATAATAATAATAAGAAGAAGAAGAAGAAGAAGAAGAAGAAGAAGAAGAAGTAGAAGTAGAAGTTCCTTCCTGATAAACTTACACTGTTTGGCATATTCATACATGAGGGTCTTTTTACTGGGTCAGTTAATGGTAAGGTCTACAGCAGGATTCAGACTGGATACCTTCTGTCCATGTAATTAGCCAATTTTTAAAGTATGCCCTTTATTATTGCTTTCTTTCCAATGAAATGCAAAATATACCCAGGTATGACATTCCACTTAATACTTGTTCATCATTTCTCAAATAGAATAATAAGAATACTATATCCATTAGATGGTGAAGAAATATATCTTGCTATAATTAAACTTAAAATATATTTAAGGATGTACTGACACTTGTTCTCAAATACAGAGTTAGAAAAACAACAGTATCTTGCAGTACCTGACAGCACATCAAGTAGATACTAGATATTGTTAAACATACAGTATCACCTGTTCACTGGAGTACTCCACAGTTTTGGGTGTCCATACAGGTTGCAAGGCTGCAAACACTGATGTTGATAAAGGTGCCTTCTGTGCCTGGATCATAAAACATGCAGTCCTGTCATTGGCAACTTTGACATGCTGGAATTTGACATCTATTGGTGGCCAACACAAACTCTGCTAACTTAGTAATTTTGCATAAGTGATCCTTTAATACAAAGCATCTTAAAATTTAATGAATGCACCAAATTAATATTTTTGTTTTTGTCATTTTTACACTAAAGAATTTTTAATTGTAGCAATTTTGATTATTATTGCTAACACGTTGACTAATCGTACAACAGGATAACTTCAGGTTACAATTATGTTTCCATAATCACAAAGCTTTCAGTTTCTCATTATTATTTTCCGAGTTACCGGCTTTCACCACCTTGAAGCCACCATGGTGACTCGAGCCGTGCTGTGCTGTGCTTAAGTGTAGGCCTCAGCCCATCAGTGGCAGACAGCCAGCCTGCTGTTCAGGCCTGGCATATAATGGGTCTCAGCTTTGCATATGATTGTTTGGAAATGTGATTTTTATGCAGGGAACAGTCTGTCTCTGTCATGACTGATTAACTGCCACATCCTGATTACCAGGGAAGGGGCCAGATTTACAAATAACAGTTGGAGTGATGAGGCTGGGTGTTGAGGCTGAGTGCTGAGTGAGGGCGCATGTTTCTTCGCAGGGGAGCCAATGGTGTTGACACCACCGTCACGCTAAACTCAGCTGACTGCTCCAACAGTGAACTCGCATCATCATGAGCAAGGAAGACTCTTTCATGTAATGCAATGCGAATCAGGGTTGTGCTCACAGGAGACTGAGCATTTCTGGCATTTTAGTTTTTTCTTGGAATGTAATTTTCATATCCATCAAAACGTACTTCTGAAGGATAAAACACATAAAAAGACCCTGATATTTTTAATAGTTTGTAGAAATAAAAAAGTTCTGTTTATGGGGAATACAGAGGGGTTTAGTCTAACTCAGCAGCTACCATTCAAGTGCTGTTTGAAGGTAAGGAGTGGCCAGGGCTCGGGATAGAGCAATGTGAGTGACAGCATGCCCCCCTCAGCACCCCCTGAGAGCACTAACCCCGCTGATCACTAGCGCTTCTTTTATTTTTTTCCCCCTTTTTCTTAAATAAATGTTTGTGATCTTCTTACTCTGATGGTAGCATATAATGACACTGATGATTTACGTAAACAAAACCTTGTTTATGCTGGTTTTTCTGAGGCCGTCTTACCGAGGGATGTAGACTGCGTCTTCTGTTGCTATAGCAGCAGAGCTCAGATTAACCCACTAATACTTCCTCAATCCTGGTAACTGTTTGTAAGCAGGGTTCAGAGTAATATGGTAACCGTCTGCCTTTGTATTAAACCTCCAATTTTTTATACATTTCTCCACATTTTTATAGGGTCAGGCTGACAATAGCTTACGTACAGTTGGGCCTTTGTTTCCCTTTGTACATTGTGTTTGTGTATATATTGTTAATTCTGATGATTGCTTGAAACTCCTACCATCACAAATAATCTTATCCTGCTCTCATCACAACTGTATATGCAGGGTAGTCTTCAAAATGGGCAGAGTCGGGAGCTGGGAAGTGGAGCGATCTCTCACCTCCTTGCCCAGGGGCCTTGGCTTGTCCAGTCTGTTCATTACACTGTAAAAAGCCACTTGATGGGGGGCATCTTCGTCAAAATTATGTACATGCAGCATGTGACATGAGACTGAGAGCTGTGAGGTACTTCCTGTTTTTTTCCCCACCCCCTGTTGTGCTCTCATTTCTCTGATTGGCTGGTTTGCCCCATTCAGCTGGCAAGGGAAAGCAGCTTCCCGGTGGACGCACTACCAGCATCTGCGCGAGTCTAAAAATATATGCCACAGGGTAGCAGCTGCTGTGACAGCAGGCCTCATTCGTTGTTGCTGTTCCTCCAGAAGCTGTCGAGATGTCAGTTTCTTGTTTGCAGCTCAGGACGCAGGTGTTAGAACACTCAGTGCCCAACAGATGTGTTTCCTGACGGACAGCGGGACACAGTAATTTGAACTTTTCGAACCTAGTCTCCTTCACAGTACGTAAACCTGGGTGTGCACGTGGTGCTGAGTAGAAGCGTATCCTCAAAGTGTCGTGTATGATGAGAACTTCTTTATGCTATGCTTCCATCACCTGTTACTGATAGTTTAGTATGTGATGGTGATATATAGAGGAAATGCTAGCTGTTATAGCAGAGTGCAACAAGAAATCTCAGCAGCTGCCTGAAATTTGCTCAACACACAATTCCTTTTGTTCACTTCTCCAGAAGTGAAGATTCTGCAAAAATTAATCATGCAGAAAATACTGACTGGTTCGCCTTTCAATCTTGGATTCTTTATTTTTTTCTTTTTTATAGCCACGTTGTATTTTATCCTGTGATGTTGCCAACATATGATTATCCAAAGCTGAATATAGAAAAACGCATATATGTACAGTCTGCGTAATGTGGCATTTACAAGGAGCCATTTTTCAAGTCACCCTACAGTCTTCTTCTTCTTTTTCTTTCGGCTGCTCCCTTCCTCTCTTCCTCTTGCCTGGCAGCTCCATCCCTAGCATCCTTCTCCCGATATATCCAGCATCTCTCCTCTACACATGCCCAAACCAACGCAATCTCGCCTCTCTGACTTTGTCTCCAAACCATCTAACCTGGGCTGATCCTCTAATATACTCATTTCTAATCCTGTCCATCCTCGTCACACCCATTGCAAATCTTAACATCTTTAACTCTGCCACCTCTAGCGCTGCCTCCTGTCTTTTGGTTAGTGCCACTGTCTCCAACCCATAAAGCATAGCTGGTCTCACTACCATCTTGTAGACTTTCCCTTTCACTCTTGCTGGTACCCTTCTATCACAAATCATTCCTGACACTCTTCTTCACCCACTCCACCCTGCCTGCACTCTTCTTCACCTCTCTTCCACACCCCCCGTTACTCTGAACTGTTGATCCCAAGTATTTAAATTCATTCACCTTCGCCAACTCTATTTCCTGCATCCTCACCATTCCTCTGTCCTCCCTCTCATTTATGCACATGTATTCTGTCTTAGTCCTACTGACCTTCATTCCTCTTCTCTCTAGAGCATATCTCCATCTCTCTAGGGTCTCCTCAACCTGCTACCTACTCTCACTACAGATCACAATGTCATCCGCAAACATCATAGTCCACGGTGACTCCTGTCTGATCTCATCTGTCAACCTGTCCATTACCATTGCAAACAAGAAAGGACTCAAAGCTGATCCTTGATGTAATCCTACCCCCACCTTGAAAGCATCCATCACTCCTACCGCAGACCTCACCACTGTCACACTGTCCTTGTACATATCCTGTACCACTCTCATATACTTCTCTGGCACACCCGACTTCCTCATGCAATACCACAACTCCTTTTTAGGTACCCTGTAATATGCTTTCTCTAAGTCCATGAAGACACAATGCAACTCCTTACCTTCTCAGTACTTCTCCATCAACACCCTCAGAGCAAACATCGCATCTGTAGTACTCCTTCTTGGCATGAAGCCATACTGCTGCTCACTAATTGTCACCTCCCTTCTTAACCTAGCTTCCACTACTTCCCATAACTTCATGCTGTGGCTGATCAATTTTATCCCTCTGTAGTTACTACAGCTCTGCACATCACCCTTATTCTTAAAAATTGGTACCAGTACACTTCTTCTCCACTCCTCAGGCATTGTCTCACTTTCCAAGATTACATTAAACAATCTGGTTAAAAACTCCACTGCCATCTCTCCTAAACACTTCCATGCTTCCACAGGTATATCATCTGGGCCAACAGCCTTTCCATTCTTCATCCTCTTCATAGCTGTCCTAACTTCCTCCTTGCTAATCCGTTGCACTCCCCTATTCATAATCCCTACATCATCCAACCTTCTCTCGCTCTCATTCTCTTCATTCATCAGCCCCTCAAAGTACTCTTTCCATCTGCTCAACACACTCTCCTCGCTTGTGAGTACGTTTCCATTGTTATCCTTTATCACCCTAACCTGCTGCACATCTTTCCCAGCTCGGTCCCTCTGCCTAGCCAATCGGTACAGGTCCTTTTCTCCCTCCTTAGTGTCCAACCTCTCATACAATTCACCATACACCTTTTCTTTAGGCTTTGCCACCTCTCTCTTTGCCCTACGCCTCATCTCCTTGTACTCCTGTCTACATTCTTCATCTCTCTGTCTATCCCACTTCTTCTTCGCCAGCCTTTTCCTCTGTATACTAAAAGTATACTCAAGTCACCCTACAGTAATGAACATATTTTTCTGTTTTGTATCAGGTTTGTGCCTGTAATGGACAGTGGCGTCAAGATTAAGAGTTTTCCCTATTTTTTCCTTTGAGACTGGGTACTAATTTTTTCGCCACAGCTTAAATCTTTTGTGGCACTAAACCAGAAATATAGATTGACAAAAAATAACCCCTGTAAAAATAACATCATAGAATTTGCTGTAACTTTTATGACTCTGTTATGGTATGTTCCCAAACACATGTTTAATTTCTTGTCTGTGTGACTGTATGTCCTGTGATTCATAAACTCTTTAAGGAGGATGTTCATAGGTTCACATTAACCTGTTCAGGAGGATATTTCAACTGTTTATGATTTATTGTATTACAGTATTTTTGGTTTCCCAGTTATAAAGCCTGAGTGAAAAATGAACACTGAGAGCGTGAAACATTTGTTCTAGAGAGTACATTTAAATGAATGGATGCAATATTCCACATTCCAAGGGAAGAAACCTGCCTTAAGCTCCACTGCCCTATAGTGTGTCCACACTCACATTGGTCATGTTACCCCAGTCTGAATCAGTCTGTGCAAGGCTTTTGCACACTGAGCTTTGGAGACAGCCTTGTTTGTGCTGTGATTTGATCTCCTACTCATTCCTTCTGTCCTGGGATATTAGATGGACCAAGGATAGATCCTGATTCTCCTTACGTGTCTTTATAGAACCTCGCAGCAGCCTGGGGTGTCAGACCTGGAGATCATCTCGCAGCAAGTGGAAGATGAAAACCAGTGTATTGCTCCAGTCCAGTTGGTCAGCTTTGCTTACAGGGACCTCCCACTGGCGGGCCTGGACCTCTCGCTTGCGGGCTCCCAGCTCTTATCCAACATTGATGAGGAGGACACCAGAGAAGGGTAGGGACAGACACGTGTACTGTATGTCAAATGAAGCATCTGTATGCCCACACCTGTATGTCTCAAAACATTTGCCTTTTGACACACACCACACACATTATCTGCCTTCATATACACTACACAACCTTGAGCCAATGGTCTATAGTTTTTCTTGATAAGAAATATATGTTTTCTGAAGTGGTCTTGATAGAGAGGGAAATATATACTGTACTGTACCAATGCACAGTGCAGTCATGCCTACGTGACGTGACTCAACAGAATAGATGGCATATATGGTATAGTGTGTCTGCCATTCTGGTTGGTATATGTTTATTATGTTATAGAGGTGGATATTTTGAATAGAATAGAATAGAATAAACCTTTATTATCCCACAAATGGGAAATTTCGGTGTTACAGGGCTCTTATCAGGAAGGGAATATAGGAGAAGAACAAGTAGGTTAGTATTAAAGAGGGACACGAACAATTAGATTAGTAAGTCTGTACACAAGTACAATAAAATAAAATAACTCTATATACATTAATAAGTTATAAATAAATAATTTAACCAATTCAGACTGCGTTGTGCAGTCTGACAGCTGCTGGTAGAAATGACCTGCGGTAGCGCTCCTTCCTACACTGTGGATGTAAGAGTCTGCTGCTGAATGAGCTACCCAGTGCTCGTACAGACTCATGTAGGGGGTGGGAGGTGTTGTCCATGATTGATGTCAGCTTGGACAACATTCTCTCCTCCCCAGCCTGCTCGATGGACTTCAGAGAACAGCCCAGGACAGAGCTGGCCCTCTTGACCAGTCTGTTGAGTTTCCCCCTGTCCCTCTCCGCAATTCCGCCACACCAGCAGACCACAGCATAGAGGATAGCAGACGCTACCACAGTGTCATAGAATGTCTTTAGGAGAGTCCTTTTAACCCCAAAGGACCTCAGTCGCCTTAGCAGGTGAAGGCGACCTAGGCGCTTTTTATAAAGTGCCTCTGTGTTTGTAAATTTAGTAAATTTAGTATGATTAATAAATATTATGGAATATCTTGTGACTCCTAAAAGTTACATAAATAATCTTTCATTATACTTGAGCCTGTTGACTCCTTGTACCTCTGTCTAGCTTCTTTCTGAAAAAATATTAATGTTTTATCCTAACGGAGCACATTCCTATATAATTTTAGCAGTGTAAATTTGTATTAATGTTATTGTGCCTTACATACAGTAATTAGGTATGTTTTTATTTAAACATTTGATACAAAGAACCCCTCCTGCTATGTTCCTTTTTATCCCCCTCCACCTAGGTGTCACTAGGTGTCAAATTCTTGACTATGAAATGTTTAACATCCAGCCCACCGGCATTACCGTGTCTCCAACTACACCACCACTCTCACTTTTACAGAAACACATCCCCCGTATGCACCTTGGTACTCAGCCACAGTGGCTCGCATGCACATCCTTCCATCCAGGAAGCGTGACTCAGGCCCTTTGCGCTGTGAGATGCTCCTCTTCACACAGAGAGACCTGATAAACACCATAAGCTTAATTACACAACCTAGCACACCTTCCAAGTGCTCCATTTGTCATGAAATCGCACCTCATTCCCCTCACTCTCTCTTGTGCATGTGCCATGGTGAGGCAGATGGCTTTCACGAAACTATGAACGGACAACTGAGCAACCAGGTTCTTGCAGAGGGAAAGTCAGTATTCCTTTTCAAGCTGAATGCATTAACAGCTTTAAGTGCAACATGAGCTGCACAGAAAATCCTGCAAATGTTGCAGTATGTCTGATGCACTAATCGTGGTAATAATGAAATATGTATTGTACAATTCATTATAAATCCATGCATATTATTACTTTATAAAGGAGACCCTTGGACATGTACACAAAAGGTTGCTGGCTTGTTCTCAGCTGGTGCTTGGCTATACTCGGCTTTTTAAGCGGTGAAAGCAAAGAGGTGCAAATTTTTTAATTTAATTTTGAAGATGCTCCTGTGTATAGGACATCACATAATGATACAAATCAACATGGACCTGCTGGTTCAAGTCATCACATTGCCCTTGTTACTAAACCCTAAGTAAGTTTCTAGAATAAAATATCCAACTGTATAAATCAGTAAAATCTCAAGTCACTTTGGAAAACAGCATCATCTAAGGAGTGGAGAAATAGCTGAATGAAAACATAGTCGGTCCATCATCCTGCTACAGTGTCTTATTATTCACTTCTAGAGATGGTTTGTTAGGTGTATTAAAATGATCCAGTTAGTCATTTTAACAACATGGCATTTCACAGTTGTTATAAAGAGAATTTTTGATGCCACTTCAATTTCCCCAAAATATAGGCAGGTTTGCTAGTATTGTATATGTAACATAATACATAGTATTCTTAGCTGGCTAAACTAGAGGGCTGAAAGCTAAACTGGGATGATGTAGAGTCTGGTACCTTTATGTGTTACTTCTGGTGTAGACATAAGTTATGACTAGTGCTGTGCTTTAGAAATTTATGTTTTCAAAGGGAATAAGGTACCATGCTGCACTGACAGACTGGCTGCATTTGCCCCTGTCATGGTGCTTTCTAAGTGCACTTGGCACTGGAGGGTATAATGCTGGTCTCTCTGGGAGACGGCACTAAGTTTAATACGGTCCTTCAAAATGCAGCAAAGTTCCAAAAGATGAGTTTGGAACTTTCACTCGATATGTGATGCAGTGCACAGAAAACCTGTTGAAGCAAAGCACTGAATGGGCACCTTGATAGTGTTTTACCAGTGAATCTGCTGTATGTGACAGGAGTGGTTCTATCATCACATCTTTGTGGAGTTACAACGTTTGAGTCTGCAGGGAATACGTGGTATATTTATTATTTGTCCGTCTCATACTTTACAATTTGGCAAGTTTGATTTGAGGGTTGTTTAAAAATATGGGATGATGTATGTATGAGGGAATTAACTAGTAATATAGCTGTAGGTTTTGGTTTAAAGTAGCCCCTTGACCCGCAACTTTTCATTGGAAGAATTCATTCTTGTCAAAATCAAATATAAAGAATTCTTATGTAAATGTAGTTGTGGGTCCTGATATGTATAACATATGAAATAAGAGTGCCTCGGAAAAAGAGTTGGGAAATATTGATTTGAACCTGAAATGTCTTTGGACTATGGCAGGAAACAGGAACACCCAGAAGAAACCCACACAGACATGATGAAAACATGTAAACTCCACATATTCTGAAATGGATTCGAACTCATACCCCAGCAGTACAGTCTTCAGTATTCAGAATGGTAAATAGATTTTTGCATGTAACTGCAATGTATTTTCATAAACATATTTTGTATTAAATGTTTTATTAATTTTGTGTGAGTGGAAACTATTTGAGCATATCACATATGGTTTATGTGTTGACTGGATCATTCCTGTTTTTTTGTTGCATACATGATATTGGCAGCAGAGCAACATAGCATGCATGTACATACACCTGAAAGCATATGTCTTTAGACTGTAGGAGGAACATCACACTTTGCCAAGTGTATGATATATAATAGCCACAAAAGGTGGATGTTAGCAGGGGGAGTTCAGCAGTCCCAACAATGACATCTCCTGTCACAAGGCCTTGTGAAGCGCTCCAGTGATTCTAATACAGGTCTGACTTATCACCTTATGTTTCACGGAATTTCCATGGGAAAGACACCCTGGCTGCTGGTCTGTCCAAGCTTGCTCACCCTACTCTGTTGCGTAATATAGCCTGTCCATCAGCAAGAGTGGACGACTTTGTGAGAACCGGGTGTTCTTGCAAACATCAGGGGGCACTTGCTGTGTAAGCAGTTTAGACGCTGTGGTGAGTGGAGTGCGGTTATTAGCTCAGCTCCACACCATCTATCTTGCTGTCCGTGTGGCAGTGGAGCCTATGGTTGCATACTTTGCATTCAGCAGTTTCAGTGTCCCTCTCCTTTCGTGCTGGCTTGTTAACTGCATTTTTGTGCGTTTCACCTTTTCTTTCCACCTATGAAGTTTTGCTTATCTCCTCTTTTCTTAGTTTTGTAATCCACTGAAGAACCTATGGAAACATCATGCATGTTACATACTGGGTTTGGGGTTCATCCTGTTCTATTAACATTATCAAATCTCAGGTTTGTTTTTAGAAAAATTATATGTAATGTATTTATTTAACTAACCTTAAGCAGGACTAATGTGATTTTTTTTTTTTCACCTAGCATTTGCTGCAACTTATTTATCACAAACTGTGTTGTCATGAAATGCGAATCCATACTGAGAATAGTGTTTATGCCATAATGATTAGTTGTATGAGATAATAATCTGGACCTCTGGCTTGTAAATGGCATGATTAATGACCGTGTCAAACCCTGTTAAAAAGTGCAGACGGTGGCGTGAGGGAGACAGAGAAGCCTGCTGATCGTGTTCACTGAGTCCCAGGAGGGCTGAGCTGATGAGCTGCTGGAGTAACAGAAAACAACACCACATCAGTCCTGGCCTCTACGGCTCCCTCCGCGCACCTCACTCACTTCGTTCTTCATTTCAGCTTCTCACTTCCAGCCTCGTCTAGGTTCACTGGCAGACTGCATATATGGCCTGATTATTTAATATCACACCATAAGTTGTTCAGAAGGGATTGCTTTAGGACTGCTAGGATTAACTAGATGCGGGCTTTTGAGCCATTCCTTATACGACCAAGATCTCAGCTCAGGCTTGGATATGGCCAAGTGCTGAGATACTATTAGGCCCTGACGATATCAGGGTAAGGTCTGTACAACCTTGCTGAGATGATGTCATTTCACAGACCCATGTGTCATTGCCAGGAACTGCGGATGGAGCATATGTCACTGATCACAGCGTTAACTAATGTGAGAAAGCTGGCTGGTGTTCCACACAAAAGACAGATGGTTCAACTAGGTCAATCGCCTGCTGCGTCAGGAGGAAGAGGAGGTGAGGGGCTCGTCCCCTGCCCATTGCTCACCCTATCTGTGATCACGTCTTATTTCATTTTAGAAATAATTTCTCAAACAGTGCAGTTGTCAAAACACTTCTGTGTTCAGTTTTGGGAGTGGTGCTGTTAAGAAGTCTGGAACTTGCACCCATTCTTATGTACGGGTGGCTGTCAGACAGTCGTTCTCAGGGTCAGAACATGACGATCATGACAAACTAGTTTCCACTTTAGTTACACTCAGGTCTGAGGATGTTGTTTCTATGAATAATTTAAAAGGAATTATTTCGATGAATAATTTAACATTGATTATGTTGAAAAAGAAGCTGAATCATTTTTCTTTTTTTTCGGATCTGAAGCTGTGCTTTTGTGAATGTCAGCATGTGTACGGGTCGTGGCACTATTGCTGCATGTGTGGAGTCAACACAACCTGGAGATTGAGCAGGATCTCTTGCAGGATTCAAAAAGCAACATCGGACTTTTTTTTCTTACTGAATGACAGTTGAGCTGGTTGATATTTAGGGTTTGTTATTTTCTGGATAGCTCGCTATCACATGTTTCATCAGTCTATTTTCATTCCATGTCATAGCTGAAAAATACAGAATGTCACAGCAGTTTTGAGCAAGTTTTCAGATGGCTGGGACATTCTGCACAAACTCAGGGGTTTCATTTACCATATGAAGGAAACTGCAGTATATGGAAGCAACTTGGCAGATATTAGTTTTGTATTATTTGTTGTGTCCTTATCTGTATGCTATGCCACTTTTCAGCTACATAAAAACATACATACTATATACATACTGGACTTTAGTATCTCATCAGAGAAAGGATAACGTCCCATTTCATACATTTGACCTGTTAAGACATTGATAAAGGAATGCTTTTTGTAAAGACAAGGTGATCAGCTGGCCCCTTATACCAGTGATAGTATAGAGTATATTTTGGTCACACTGGTATAGTGTATATGTTAAAGTAAATGCTGCTTGAAAAGTAAAGAGTAAACTACTGTTTGTAATTCTGACACTGCTTATACCAGCTGTGTTTGCATACAAAAAAAATCCTATATTGGACAGAATACTGTTCTGAATACACAAGATTGGATAAAAAAATTTGTTGGTGTTCATAAACTCTTGAAAAGTGGGACTGCATCTCTAGCAGTGGCAAAGAGGTCAGGAATGCCAGGAAAAATTTGTTGGGCAGGTCCCAATGGTGAACTTTTTCATAAGTTTATCCTGATCTGCCTCAGTTTTAAAAATTTAAAAATTAAAAATTTAAAAATTTAAAAAATTCATCTCACAAAGAAGTTTTGGAAGTTCAGAGAAGTTTCTGGGAATAACATCTTTTGGTGATATTAGGAAGTGACAGTATGTATGTGACTGCAGCAGGATGGGTGTCTTTGCCTTTGTTCAGCACCAGTGCTGCAATGCCCTTTTGCAAGTGACCCATTCTTTTGAACCTCCAGTGAAGTTCTCTGTCAAGTCTCTCCACTCACTCACATTGCAGGGGTCTCCTACATGCCAAGTGAGGAGAAAATGCCGTTCAGTTCCCAGATCTTTTCATTGTAATATTTCATTGCCAGATTTCAGGACTTATAGTGTGTGTGTGTGTGTGTGTGTGTGTGTGTGTGTGTGTGTGTGTGTGTGTGTGTGTGTGTGTGTGTGTGTAGAGGAATTTAGCAGTGGACAATGCCATTCTTGCTGTCTGTGGGGAAAGCAGGGAATGTTGAGCTGTTTTCTTGACTTTGCCTTTTTTCACAGCAGAAAAATTAGTCGCCACTTCAGAATCGCACTTCCTTGTAATTGTAGTCCTGAGCAGGTATATTCTCTATTCTGTCTGCAAGTATATTTTTCTTTTTTCTGTTGTATCATGTGTTTGTTAAAGTTTCTTGTATTCTTGTGGTAACAGTCAAATGATTGTATGATCACACAGTCCAGTACCGTAAATGTGCTGTGTTATATAGGCTTTTAATTCCAGAGGAAGAAGAAATAAACATGTCCTTTCCTAGTGCACAAATACTTTCCTGACAGTTAAAATGCATTGAGTACATGAATATTGAGCAACATAATAACAAGTGTGGAGGATTCAGGATGCAAAGAAACCGCTGACTGAACCAAATTCTATATTTTTCTTATTGTTACAAATAATGTTGCTCTTGTTATATTTCTTATTTTTAAAATAATTGTTATTAATTTTTACTATACATTACTTATTCTGAAATAATTTTCCAGGACATGTTTTCTACTTTAACTGAAATTCTGAAATTAATTACATAAAGACATATATTATAGAAAAGCATTCAACTGCAAAGTTAATTACAAGAGCTGCAGCAGTCACAGTAATACTAAACACATATTTTCCACTCCTGTGATTTTTCAGTCTTTATGCTCCTAGCACAAGCAAAAGTTTGTTTTCAATGCTATTTGAAAACTCAAACCAGATGTGTGAAATGAAGAGCCTGTTTCTCATCTGGTGTGTGAGGTCTCAGTGCCCTCAGCTCAAGGATGCCTTCGGTAGATACACAGCAGCTGGACAGCAAAAGCAAAATTCATGAATGCGGGTGCTAACCAGTCCTTCTGTGGAGACACTGTCTGAAGGCACACACTTCTTAGTATGTGAGATATGGGTGCTTTCTGTCTCACACGCGGCATCTGAGTGAAGTGGGCTGCTCTTGGTACTTCTTGCTTGCTGCTCTGTTGACACAACTGCCAGTGGAATGATTTATTCATAACTGTTGACAGAGTGCAGAAAAAATAAGTCAGTAAGGGCTTTGGAGATTAATCGAAGCCTTCTCTTGACTCTGTGCCTTGTAAATAGTAAAATCTATAATCCAGCAGGACTCGGGGTGCTTTTAGTGCAGTCATATACATACACACACATATATTTCCACTAGATAAATTACTCAGACTAAGGAGGCCCATTATTTCATGATGAAAAACAAGAACACCAGAATCCAAATACATTTTTCATATTCCAGTTTATCACCCACCCATTATCTATAACTGCTTATCCAGTATAGAGTCATGGTGGTACACAGCTTCTTGACACGCAGCAATATATTTGTACGCATTTCAGTTTTTCAGTATATGTCTAGGATTTATAGGATGTTGTCCAAGCCTCATCAGAAGCATGTAGTGTAATTTAAAGCATAATTTAAAGGTACATGTGGACCTCAAGGATGGAAGCCTGTCACTCAGTCTACTCAGCAATAATGCAGTGTCACAGTGTCTGCACTTTCTCCTTCATATAAGGGACGAGACCATACATGCTTTACAGCATAACACTATTTTTAATAACTTTAAAACTACATCAGTTTGTTAAAAATGACTGAAGATTAAAATGCATCATCCCTACAACCTTGTATTCAGTACTGATAGCAGACAAAAACAAGTCCAATATAATATAATATAATATAATATAATATAATATAATATAATATGGGTTACAATAAAAACAACTGCTGAAAATACAAATACATTCTGCAAAAACCTGTTCAGTGATCATTGATTCCTGTGTTTCATAAACATCTACAGTTTTCCTTATCTTGTTTTTAATGACAGAATTCAGAGCACCAGATGAGAGCTATGCACACTGTAAACTCTGTCAGTAGTATTTTGAATAAACACAGTTCTACAGATCTCTGCAATGCCCCTCAAACAGCACCACTGTTTGTTTGCTGAGTGCATGTTTCTGCCATCCAACAGCAGGAAGCAGAAACCCATGTCATTTCCACAACAGACAAATTTCAGAAAACATGATGCCGAAGAAAATGCATTTAAAAATGAATAAATAAACAAACTGGGATGTTCATATTGTCAAACAATCTGCAACTCCAGTGTTTGTAGCCCAAGGTAGCAGTGTGCTGTTGTATCTCTAGGTACTGTATGTGGATTGAGGTGGTGTAGTTCACCTCTTGCAGTATATGAGATTCTGCACTGCAAAAAACTTTGACATTGGTTTATGGAAGACTGCATATAGAACAAGGTTTTTTGTATTGTAGGAGTTTTGGCAAATAATGTAATTTCTTGTCCACAACAGGTATTTTATTATTTCACAACAATTTGCAGCAAGCACTTGTATCAAACATATTGAAGAGAGATACATACTAAAATGTATAAGGTTCGTCAGCTATTTCATTCTTCCTATTTTCTAGCTACATTCACTGTATTAAACTCTAAATGACCCTGGAATCAATTAATGATAGTGTAAAAGTAAGTTCAGATACTTTCTGGTTTTAATATAGGCCTTGGACAGAGATGCATATTCCTTCAAGCAATTAATTTATATTGTCACACTTTCATAACAAAACCACTTCCTGTTTCATCTGTCACGTTCAAATCACAGTCTCAAATCACTACCATCAGTGAAGGTAGATATAAATGAAAACGGAAATCATACATCTGTCCATCTGTCTGTTATCCTTAACTTCTTGTCCTGGTCAAAGTCACAGCATTTTAACACCTTCCTCAGAATCATTGGACAAGAAGCTACAAGAATACATTACACCCTATATGGGACAAAATAGTATAGTCAAAACTGTACTATATACCAAATATTTTAATGTGTTTCTCTAACAAATATTACAATGATTTACCCATTTATGCAGCTGAGTAATTTTATTTTGAGCAATTCAGAGTAAGTACCTCGATAAAGGGTGCTGAAGTTGGGAGCAGGTTTTGATCTAGAGTCAGTGAAATCCAAGGTGGCAGGGTAGCCATTACATTACCTGTCCCCCCAAAACGAAAATTTGCCAATTTCATGTCAAAATTTTTGTTATGAAATTTTAATGAATTTTGGGTGACCAGAAAAAGATTATTTTTTCCGCAAGAAATCCTTTTGATTCTATCCCTTTACAGCAAAAAGTTGCCTAATATTGTGATATTGGGTATTAAACATGAACCCCTTTATGAGAGCAATGGGTGCAGATGTGAAGGTCTCATTTAAACCACAGGGTAAAAACACAGTATAGTTTCTAAGTAAACTTTAAACCTGGATAGTCTGCAGTGCAACAGCACCAATTGTTTGGTGCTGTTTTGTGGAAATAGCTCCACACTCCAGGCCCTAGACTTCCTGAGAGCACTTCCCATTCCAAGTGGACTGCATACATGCACATTGGCATAATGATTTTATCCTTTATTGCCCAGAGCGTCATGGTTAAGCCAAGCCAGCACCATCTGGAGAATGCAGATTCCCTCCTTGTCTTTAGCCAAAAAGATGATTGCTAACAGCATGATTATGGTTTCATTTGATTACTCTGAAATTGTTTACAGGCCACTGGGTTTGTCCTTGCTAAGCATATCCGTGGCTCCCTACGAAAAGCAGAACAAGTAGCTAAACAACAGGGTGGGGGGTAGCAGAGTTGCTGCTCATATATCCTTTGGATACTGTGATATACAGTTTAACACTTTTTCACTATTACAGAAGCTGTAGAGTGACCGCTGTGAACCAGAGGCACCCCTTTCCTTGTCCACCTCTTCTGAGGTGCAAGAAACTTGTGACCCAAGTCCATTCAACCAACACCTTTTGTGATTGCTTGCTTTGTTGTCTCTTTCCTGTCCCTCCAGTCAAAGGCAGCACTGTGAACAACCCTCAGAGAAATTTGTCATACATAAATAATGAAAAGTATAAACACAGTTGATGGGCACTTTGCTACCTGTCACAGCTCAGTATTGTGCCCAAGCTAGGGCTCAAAATGTTCAACTCTGTTTTCTCTCCTTAGATGATTGCATAACAGCTTTTATTCACTGCGTAATGCATCGAAATAAAGATCATATCTAGTAGTAATCATGCTCTGTTCATATATTTGGACCTGCTACAACATCCTCATTCAGTGAAGTTATAAAGGAGTTGAATACATAGTATATTTCAGTCTTTGGAGCCTTAAAATTAGGTATGGTTTTAATCCTGAAAGTTTCAAAAATGTAATGTGGGGATGTACTTGCACTATCACTCGAAGCAACAATTTTCATGTCAGTACACTTTGTGCTTCATATGCATTTTTATATTCCACTGCCTTGGGCTACTGCTCATAGGCAGAGCCATAGAAAATCCAGTGAAATAAACCCAGGTTGGCTTTGCTGTTAGACAGAAATTGCAGCCCGAACCAGGTAAACAGGAAAATTTTTAGGGGTAGATTTTCTGAAGCATTTAACTGCCCATCACGTCATGCTCCTCATGTAGCCCTATTCTACAGCTGAGGGACACAAAACAATATAGTGTTCATGCCAGGGTGAGTCCTCGGTGACCCCTGTTACAGGAAATGATACCCAAGATGCAAGAGAGACACTATTATTGGCAGCTGGAAACACCTGCGTCGGCAGAAACAAAACAATCTAGCCAGTTGGGGAAGACAAACTGTCGCAACAGATAAAAATGAACCCAAGTGCCAGTGAGATTTTAGCTTGATTTCAGCTTCAGTGTAATTCAGTTGAATTCATTTTTGTATAGTGCCCTTCTCAAGGGAGAACTTCTGGCTGTTCACAAAAAAAAAATAGAAATATCAGAGATATGCAATAAATGTTATTAATAAATTAACTGCAAGGAGCAGGGGAAATGGTAGCAGTGAAGAAGAAAGAAAACACTTAAGGCTGAAACAAGAGAAAATAATTTTTTTGGGGCTCTAAGGTCAGCTGGCTGACTCTCCCTTTGCTTTCTGAGTGTTATGTTTGCAAGAAGTTTCAGGAGCAGTGAGGTGTTCCTCCACACACCCATAGTTGGGTCAGTAGTTAAGTCTTCAGTAGGTTGGGGTCAGACATCCTAGGGCTTCCTGGTCACACCTGGTCTAATTTAACCCTACATGTCCTAGTACCTGGGCAGTCAGATGTGAACATAGGGACTACACGTGATAGCAGTGCGAATGGCAGCATGAGGCAACTTTCTAAAGTAACTATTGCACTTGACCTCTCGATACCCTTTCAGCTTATATTAACTATCAGAATCCTAGGATGGACTGGCATCCCATCCATATGTAGCTGGAACAGGCTCCAGACCGCTGCGATTCTGAGCAGTGTAAAGCTTTTAATGATGATGGATGGAAGGATGGATGGATGGATGAATAAATTATCAGCATTTATGAACTTCAGATAACTTGCATTTAA
Organism: Heterotis niloticus; assembly: GCA_018136845.1. NCBI lineage: Eukaryota > Metazoa > Chordata > Actinopteri > Osteoglossiformes > Osteoglossidae > Heterotis > Heterotis niloticus. Next base: position 15,574,627 of record CM030904.1, on the reverse strand, counting down.
AGCATTGCTTTACACAGTTTTTACATGTGATAAATACAGGGCTCTAATGGGAAGACAAGCTAATTCAGAAGCTTTCTAATGAAGCTGAAGAATCATCTTTCACTGGTTCTGTGCCGGGCCTTATAAGGTAATTACAGTACACAGCTGTGTAACCTGCCTGGGAGGCATCGTAAAGTACTTGGAGGCAGTAATTTGGAAACCCTAGCTTTTAAATGTAATGTTTAACGTGCAGTGCACATGAAAGCAGTTTTAATTTTCAAGTATGTTTGGTTTACATTTAAATTTACATTAATTCACTTAGCAGATGCTTTTCTCCAAAACAACATAAAATGATTACTTTGTGCTATTTAGTTGAAACCGACATAAAATGAGCACTGTAAGGTGACTTACAGTGCTAGATACACTATAGTAACCTCCCTGTATTCATTCACTGATTTTTAGAACAGAGTAGTGTTACATACACACACAGGGTAGGACCACTTGTTCACCTCCAACATGAGTCTTTGGACTGTGGTGGGAAAAATAAACAGGGACATGCTGGGAAAATCCACAGAAACTCAGGAAGAACATGCAAACACCACACAGACTGAATATGGTTTGAATCTCCACCCAACTGCTCAGCCCAGGTGGTGAGATATCAGCGCTGCCTGCTGTGCTGATATGCCTCAATTGTCTCACAAAGCAGTTTATTTAACTAAAAAGTATTTAAAAGCACTGCCACATAAGCTATGTTTCATAAAGAATCTGGTGGTATGTTTGAAAAAGGAAGAGGGATATAAAAAGTATAGGAGCTCTGCCAAGTCAGGTGAGAGCCAAGACACGGAGAGGAAAGGAGGGTTCTGTGCTGGCAGCCAACTTTCCATTCCAGCTGGACCGCTTGTGCTGTGTTCTTTGTGGCCCTCAGCCAATGCGAAGGGTGGCAAGTCCTGGGGAAGGACAAGGTTTTCCATCCACAGTGTTCCTGGCAGTGGAAGGCTGGTACTAGCACAGATCTCCCAGAGGATCTCTGTGCACAGAACAGGTTGAAACTGGCACTTAAACAACCAGCGGACAATAAGGAAGGACAAAGCATTTGATTTGTTTCTTTCCAGGAAAACATTTGTTCAAGCTAAGTCATTGTGAAAGGTCTATTGAATCTTCTTTTAAAAATGAGTACCTTTATGTTTCTGGATTTTTAATGATTTAAAATACTTCTACTGTATGCCTGGAGAGTACTATAAATATTCCTTAGAGATTTTGCTCCTTTTTCTTAAACTTTTTAACATCACTATTAAAATGCTACTATTCATTTGACAGAACTCTGTGAAACAGCACCCCCTCCTGATCGTCACTGTAAATACAAATATACATTTATGTACACATTTTTGCTCAAAATTTTAGGTGCACCTTATTTTGGCCCTCTGTCTCATTGCATAGTTTTAGTATTTACTGAATATACTATATTTTAAGTACAGTAAGTGAATTGTACATTGTATGTTGTCATATGAGGAAAATGTAAAATACTTTGCTGTAACTAACTAGCCTGGGAGTGGACACGGGCATCAGGATAATAGGCATGTTAAATTAGGGAAAGAAACAGCAAAGTAAGAAAATCAAATGATTGTAAAAGCACTGTAACCTAAGGCTTAGAGCACAATGAGATATACAGTTAGAAAAATGTTACAGAGTCTGACAGAACAGCCGATAATAGACGTTTTTTACAGAGTTAGTCTATATGCATTGAACAAACCTGCATCACTAAATGTTCAGCTCAGTAGGAATACCTGCCCTTCAGCACTACAAAATAGGTCCTCTAGAAAACAAAAACTTTTGTGAAAAAGCTTACATCATTTTAAGAAGTAAATTGCAATTTACAGTAGATCAAAATAGATATCTTGGCTCAGCCAGTTCAGTCCATATGCAGTAAAATGATTTTGTGTATTTTAATTTAAAATGTGCTTACTTTGAAGGGGAAATGTGAATTTGTCCAAGGCTCCCTGCAGGGTCTTCAAAAAGTTCTCTTCCGCATTCATTATTTCATGATGTGCTGTGCTGTGTATGTGATCAAATTAAAATTTACACAATGTCAAAATTTGGATTACGCCTGCTTAAACTTAACTGAATGCCTCATGTTTGTGAAAAGGTACACTGACAAAAGGTAATTTACACAGTTTTTTTAACAGACAGATGGGTCCATGCATCAGGCTGGTATAGCAGTATAACAGAAAAAAAGCATAATATTAATTTTATTAAGCAAAAGTTTAAAGAAACTGGATGTTACACAAAACAGATATCTAAGAGGACTTGCGCAGAGGCTTTAGATAAATAAAATTTGTTAAAGTACAACTAGCCATTTTTACATTATATACATTTTAAACAACACTGTAACAATTTTGAGAAATGTATGCCATGTTAAAGGTCATCATTTATGAAAGAAACTAGTTTCCTGCAAGTGTACTCAAACTTTTTACTTTTTCCTTGTTTATTCTTGCAAACATAAAAAGATTATGTTTGGTAATGAGGTTTGTTATGTCATGAAAGTAAGAGACCAAAAATACTTAAAACTTTTTTTTAAATTAAGGTTTTTGTCTACTAAAAAGTTCAGCTGGTTATACAACTTCTCAGACCCCAATAAGAAAAGAGTGTTCAAGGCTTCATTTCAAGGCACAGTATCTTGCACTGAGCTTTGTGTCTTTCTAAAGGTCCTATGATTGCAAAAATAGGCTCAAATTTATTATGTAAATCCCTAATATTTCTGATGAGAGCAATGAGTTTAACTGTACAAACAACTCTCCCATTTGAACAGTGCTGATCTCGATCTGGGGGAGTAAATGTGGCCCACTTGTGCCTTCTTTATATTCTTGTGTACCCAGGTCCAACTGGTTGAAGCCATGCTGTGGGCGACGGGTGGCGCTGTGGCAGGTGTGCTTGCTGAGCGCCGGCTTCAACTGCTTTCTGGTGGCCTGTGTAGTCCTGGTGGTAATGTTCCTGGCCTTGGAGCTTCTCATTGACACCAAGCTACTGCAATGTGAGTATCTAAGGGTCCAAAGATGCCAAACGTTTTCAGTTTGATCATCTGTGGACACCTCATGAATATTTTCTTTCTGGTGTTGGACTGTTTTTGATCGCTAAGCTAAAGCACTTCTAAATTGTAACCAGAATATGGTTTTTTAACTGTATTTTTTGCATAAACACTGCCTGTAGGAAAAAATGATATAGCATTTACCAATACCAACTGGGATCCTAAAGGAGATCAATTAGATAGCTGTGGGACACACACTCAGGTCTGATCAGCTCTTGGTGGGCCTGCCTCGGCAGAGGGTGTCTTGTGTTTGTTAGACCGAAACACTCAAGGACAACTGAAGATGTGTCCCAAAGCGAGTAACATTAAGTGTTCAAAAACAGAAAGAGAACTTACCCCACGTTAAGTTCAAGGCGGTGCTGAAATTACATGGTTTGCAACCTTCAGTCCTATAAATCAATATGGCTGTTTGTAGAACTTATATCATTGGATGGAAAGATGACAGTACAAATCCAGCTTCCTTCATCCTTTATGTTATTTTTGATTTGTTAAGGCACCGAAAAGCGATTGTGAGCTTAACTAGCCCAAAAAGCGAGATGTGTTTGTGTTACAAATACCAAGTAAAATTTTATGAGAAAACATACAGTGTATTCATTAGGAATATGTCCTTGTATTTACAGCCATAAGTTTAGTTACTTGCCCATGACCTGGGTATGTGTGATGCCGTATATATTTTTTTAATGTGTGCATGAAATCATATGCATGTGAGACCTCTGATAAACACCCAACAATGGAGGGCATGTGTGTGTAGTGTGCAAACACAGACATATGTAGTTTGCATCTGCAGAGTTCCTCTCTTCAACATCCTCACTTGTCAACATAAAGTGTTTAGTGGTGTAAATTACGCTTTAACCAAGTTAAATGGAAATGAAGCGAGCCGTGTTCTGCGCGTCAATGCCAGTGTTCCAGCTCATTTTGGGATCTGACCATAACTGTATCAGAGGCTTGCTTCAGGAGTTGTAAGACTACAAATCACTTTGGATTCATCACAATTTGCAATTACCAGTCCCCTTCAATAGATTTCAGACAAGAAGGAGGCACAATTAGATAAATGAGGAGAGTAGCTTTAGTGGATGAGGAAATAGAGAGATTCACGGTAGGATATGGATTAATGGACTGAGGGAAGGGGACGAATAAATTAGCTGGCGGACAGGCTGCTCCGTGGGGTTACTGTGATGGATTGGCTGGCCCTTTGGACACACAGCCAAATGCGTGATTGGGATGTGGAATGAGAACCGAGGACGCTGGGTGGGTTGAGCGTACCGATGAGAAGGTGTGTGGGCAGAGCCGAAATCTGGATTGTGTCTCTCACTCTCAGCAGTCAGTTTCAACAAGCAAGCCATATAAAAACCCAGAGTTAAATGATATGCAAGTAATCCTGAATTTTTTATGAATCTGCACATGTATGTCATAGTGATTTTTTTTGTCAGTACAAACCGAGCGTAACCCACTGACAGTTGCCCTCGTAACAGTTTTTAATTTTTTCATCCAACTTATGATCAAGTGGATTCATTTTGTATTTTTTGTGCGTACAGTTACCAATGCCTCCCAGTTTGCCAGCATCATCCATTGGATAAGCCTTGTCATCCTTTCGGTGTTCTTCTCAGAGGTAAGCATTACCTCACGGGGAAATCTTTATCCTGGCAGGATCAAGTAATGCAATACAGTGAAAGCATTAACTGAACTGACAACATTTAAGTAATAATAAAAATGGTGTGCGAATGAAAAAAATGTTATCAGTTTGCAGTAATGATACACATTAGGCGACTCGCTCACTGACGCCGAATACAGTTGGTGTCAGATGCTGTGTAATAGATCCGGAATGAATCTGCTGTGTCACCACCTGCTCTCTGTTGACCTTTCAGCATGTGAAATCAAACCACAGTTTCACTTCTTCTCTTTCCCTTTTAAATGTATGTCAGGGATTCTCATACCCGCCTTATATTTTAATAAATAGCATGGGGCATTTTAACAAAAATTTGCAACGCTATCATTTATGTCTACAAATGAATCACATCCCGCATCCCCTGTCAATGTGGCACAAGAACACATGTCAGTTACACAGCCTTTTCAATAGTTCCTATTACCGAGATGATCCAGATTTAGGTAATTTAGAAATTTTATATGATTTTTAATTTTTTTATTTTGATTTTGTAAAATATTGGGCCATTGCCAGGATGCCACAGAAATATTTGAAATCTAGCTGAAAGCTTTATTGCTTTAACAGCCCATATCAAAGCCTAAAGCCGCTTATCATCAGCTGGCAGATGTATCTGCAGTATGGAAATGTACAATTTTACATTTGATACACCAGCAAGATAAACTGCAAGAAGAATGGCCTTTATGCAAAGGATAACTGGAAACACTGAAACAAGTGAAATGTGAAGGTAAGATACATACATACATTGAGGAGGCCCTCAGACAATGGTTGTACATTGTCACTGGACATGGTTAGAGGTCCAATGTTGAAAAATAAGTCAAAGCAGTTGGCTAAAAAGCTGTCTCATGAAGATTTTAAAGCAACAGATAGTGTATTGTCTAGATGGAAATTGAGGCATGACATTAACTAGGAAAAAGTGCAACAAGAAAGATAGTGCTGTAAAACCAGAAGAATGGAAATCTATAAAGCTACCCAACTTGCTTCGGAGGACACAATTCCAATTCCAATTCCACAGCCCAATTTAAAGTGTTTGAAAAACATAATTTGGAACCTCTCCCTGTTAATGCAATGCCCTTGGTCCAGACCATGAATATGGCAATCATAACAAATTTAAAGATGCTGTGATATGCAAAGTTGGTGAACCACAATCTTTAAGCAACTGAAGAAACCTAACCTTCTTCAGGCAGTACAGTAGGTGGTGAGGAATATGGAGTAAGGCAGTTATGATTGTTTAGTTTACCCCCTATGGTTTTAAGCATTGAGGCTTGGGGATGTCAGACACAATCAACGTCATTTCAGAAGTCAGAAATTGCCCAGAATTTGAAGGTATTGATAACTTGAATGTTCCAATGAAAATTAAGTTTGTGAGGATGAAATCATTGTATCAAAACACCAAGGAAAAGCGATGAGGCTGACACAGTGGCATGAGTGATTACCCAGGATGCCAGGAAATTTATTGTCTGAATAAAATATTTCATGCAAGAAGGCAGTTATTTATCTACATTAGATATTTGCGCTGATTTTGTTCAACTGCAACATCAGTGACTACTAAAAACTAATAGTTTATATAGGTAGTAAGAGCATGTTTGTTATACATATTAAATATTTAAATATTAAGTATTTGTTCTAATTCATTTAAATAGTAATTTACTGCTCTGTAAAATGGTAGTGGGTCTTTATACCTTTTTAACTATTTTCATGAAAATGTACAAAATTGGGGCAACGGTTTATTTCGACTAAAGCATTCTATGAAGATTTCTTCCTTATAGTATTACTCGTGCATAATATTTATTCTTATTCTCCTGCGCTGTCACCCATCTTGCACTTGCATTGCATTACACTTGTTACATTTTTGTATGTACAGTATATATATGTATATGAATGTATGTACAGTATGTATGTATGTGTGTGTATTTGTACATATGTATGTATGCTTGTATGTGTGTATGTTTGTATATTGTTTTGTCTTCTGTACACTGAGAACCACTGCAAAACAAAGCCAAATTTCCTGTATGTGTGAGCGTACTTGGCCAATAAATGTGATTATGATTCTGATTCTAGTCCCGATGTGTCCCAAGTAAGAGGAATCCATTGTTTTATGCATTATTGTACTTTACTAATAAGATACAATACTTTTACCAAAATAATGTACATGCTCAAAAAATTTTGTCAGACAAAAGAGATTTGATTTACTAGTTTCCTGTAATTCTACTTTGCTTGTAAGTTTTTTAAAAACAGAGCATTGTGTAAATAGCTTAAAGTCAGGCGTATGTAATGCCTGTTGGAAATATTGCACTTTTACCGACATATCTATTTCTGTTCAAGAAACAATAAAATGCACTGTTATGGAGGAGTTGTTGCAACATTTTTTAAGCAGAAGAATCCATTCTCTTTTCTCACCCCCAGACTGTGTTCAGGATTGTTGTCCTGGGGATCTGGGATTACATTGAGAACAAAGTTGAGGTGAGTCACCCTAGGGTCACGTCAGGCCAGTGCTTGTAGCAGCCTGGGGGAACAGCAGAGGTTGTGGGAGGTTGGACTATGACTGTCAAGTTTCTTATCTCTTAGTTGAGGGTAAACAAAATGCAGTTATGCTATTCATTATCCATCCATTCATTATCATTAACTGCTTTATCCTAGTCAGGGTCACGCAGTCCAAGACTTAGTCAGCTGCATCCAGAACGGGATGCTAGTCCATTGCAGGGCAGCAACACATGCGCACACAATAGGCAATTTAAAGTGACCAAGTAAACTGAAACACATGTATTTGGACTGTGGGAGGAAACCCACATAGAAATGAGGAGAACATGCAAACTTTACACAGACTGAACCAGATTCAAGCCCACACCCAGGTTAGAGCCCAGGTGCTGTATGGCCCTTTAACATCCTGTTTTTCTGTCATAATCTAATGAAATCCCTTCCTTTCTAAGTAGTATTAATTTCATGTGCATAATCTATTTTAATTCTGTATCACTGGCTCCCTTGATTCTTTATGGCTAACCGAGGCGGTAAACAGACTGTGTTTTGTCTTTTCTGCAGGTTTTTGATGGCGCTGTCATCGTCCTCTCTCTGGCCCCAATGGTGGCCTCCACAGTTGCCAACGGACCCAGCAGCCCATGGGATGCCATCAGCCTCATCATCACCCTGCGCATCTGGAGGGTAAAGAGAATCATTGATGGTGAGCCTCCCTCGCTGGATAGTGAGGGTCCACCCTGTCCCTTTCTCAGCTGGGCAGTAATATGTACCCTGATATACGGTACAACCTTAACATTGTGTTTTTATCAAAATATCACAACAGTCCACTATCTATATGTAAATACTGTTCTACGTACCATGAAATATTGGTATTTCTCTTTTAATGTGGTGAAGGTATGATGTAGGTCATAGGCATTGCTGGGGAGAATGAAGACACAATGCTGGTATTCATAATACAGAGTTTATTAGGTCACAAGACAGCAGAAAGGGACCCCCACACAACCTCCATACCTCTCTCAAGGTTTCCCCCAGCACCACAACTCTGTGGTTATAAACTTTCCCCTCTGAGTAACCTTGTGACTGGTCAGAAGGAGTTTGACTGGACCCAAACTCATCAATGCCCTGGATGTTCTCTTTAAAATTTGATATCTGAATTTCACACTATGAATTTTTACCCTTAATTTTCAAGGTTGGATTTTCACGGAGCTGAATTCAGTGGTTTTTTTATTGTAATTCTACTGACTATGATTTAATGCCATACCAGAGTATCCAGAGGCAGACACAGGGTGAACATGCACTCTCCACATAGAGTGAGCTGGATTCGCAGTGTGGTGGGAGCCCTGCCGCTATGCTGCCCCCATACAATTTCAGCTGTTTTTATATTCATGTGTGTGTGTTTTTAAGTTTGCGTTTAACTATAACTGTTTTGTTGTGTGATTCAGTAAAATTTATAGCATTTATGGCATGTGGTACATTTTAAAAAATGTTCCTGTGGGCTCCATTATGTGAAACTGCAGGCCTTGTACAGCCCTTTGGATGCACGTTGAACACCCCTGGTCTACCTCATGCTATACATACAAAAAGGAGACCCTAATACTTTGGAACACACATCTGTTCTACCTGTAAGTAGTGTGGGTGCAGCAGTGTGACAGTGGCAGTGAATGTCTCCACTGGAGCTAAGCAGCAGTATAAGAAGACCTACAGGCCATCCACACTGGCGCACACAAACCAGAACAGCTAGGCGAAGTTCTCTTGACAACAGTAAGACAGCTGTATGTGTCTGGCTGTCATGAAAGCTTTGCTTGTGCACTTGTCCTCAGATGACTGGCCAGGGAACTGCCGGCAGTAGCAGCGACAAAAGGCTGTGAAATTGGCCTTGGCATGAATAACGCTGTCTGGCTACATCGTCCCAATAGCCGACGCTGGGTCTGTTTTCACACATGCCTGATTACTTCTGCTAAACTGGTCGCACAGCAGTCCTCTGCACTGCCCTCTTGTGTTGGACTGCAGCACTGGGGCCCCCCCTCCTGTCAGCTCACACCACATCAGGAGCTCTATAAATAGGACCTGTGAACAGGGTGTAAATGACTGGAGGCGCTGCTATCACAGCTGCAGTCCAGCATAGCAGTGACAGCCTTATTTATTCTCTCAGCGTGACCCAGTAGTGTGGCCTTCGCTGGCATCTCCGCAGCACTGAGTCATTGTGGGTGTGCAAGGAAGCGCTCACCGATTTACGTGGTGGGAGGACTCAGGGAATGTAGCGCAGACATGGGAGCTTTTACCGTGTGACTAAGCAAGTGGCCACCCAGTGTTCAAAGGAACAGATGAGTTTTTGGCAAAGTCACTTAAAACCAGTGAAAAATCAGGAGTGCCAGGTATAGCTGACCACAGGGTCATTTGGGAAAATATCCGTTCCGCACTGTTACAGCTTAAATAGCAGCAGTGTGTCAACATTCGGCATGTGAGCACTTTTGATTTTGTAACAGCAAAGTAAACAAAAAAAGGCCTGACACTGTGACAGATGTACCTGCCATTCTGTGCTTCAAAGTGGCGCCAGACATGGGAAGCATAACCTCCGCATGACCTCCACACATACATCTCTGTCAACGCACTATGCAGCCTTTTGTGAACAGAACCCATATAATGGTCCATCTTGAGGCTCAGTCTGTGTTCACCCCACATTCAGATGGGCCACAGTCCTGTTTCCTCAACATGTGTCACCAGTGGAGGTGAATGTGCAGCTGAGTAGAAAAGGCCTGTTTTTCGTTGTATACTTTGTCATCTCCGTTTATCTCTCAGAAGCAAAACACAAACTAGACTTTTACTCCCACACACAATCCTGATGCATGAAGGTTTCCACACTGCTTATATCATTTATTTCAGAAAAACTTAAAATTCAAAGTTGACTAAAAGGTCATTCAGCAACAGGCGAGAACATCCAAAAAAATGCCGCTAGATTGTTTTTCTCTGGTATATATTACTGATGCAGTAGGCAGAATAATAAACAAAAAGCAAGCTTAATGTCACTGTGGAAGCAGAAAGTCTACATTGAAGTGTGCTTGAAGGATATTAACTTGATTTAGAATTTGTTGCTAAAAAATGCTTTAGTTGGATACTTTTTGCATACTAAATGAAGTCCTGATACTTCTGTTCCCCTGTAGCCTATGTCCTCCAGGTGAAGGTGGAGATGGAGCTGGAGATCCAGCAGTATGAGAAGGCTAAGGCGGTGCGGGAGGACCACCTGGAACGCCTGACTCAGATCTGCCAGGAGCAGGCGGTAAGTCACAGCACCAAGCGGTCCACCTGGGAACCGCCTTGCTGTTATGAAACTGGTGGAGTTTAAACACACAGCAGTGCAGTCAAGACTGAAAAACCATACATTTTTATTTAAAAAAAAAAAAAAAAACTGTGTGTAAGAGGGTAAAAATGTATTTGGGAAACCTCTGAACTTTTCCAGGGAACTCAAAGTTGCTGAAACCCAGTATTGACTGTGATTGTCTTCAAAGATTATGTCTGTACATTTTCATGGTTTATGTATGTATATGTGTAGTAAATACAGTATACAGTATATTCAGGTGTGTATACCTCGGGTGCTTGTTTTACACCCAAAGAACATAAACTATGTGGTATACAGAAACTTCTACAGTCCTTTTTGTTCTTGGTCTGTGCAATTTTTACATTTTTAAAATGTAACTTTACAACATAAAGCGGTTCATTTAGCTAACATTTTTATTTAAACCAAATAAAAAATGTGTGACGTTTTTGTACAGCTGGCTATTCACCGACTATTGGGAGTGGTAATTAAATTTGATACCATGACGTCGTTTTTCCGAAATTGTGGTTGCACTGTTTGGCCAGTAGATGTCAACAGAACACAAGTTAATGCATTTCATTTTCTACTTTTATAGTTTTTAGAAATGAATTACAGAACAACTTGTTAGAAATTGAAGAGGTGAGCTCATTACCCGACTTATATTTTGCCAGAGTAGCAATGTTTCAGGCTTCTAACATATACTTGAATATGAATTTCTTTTAAATTGAGTGTTTACAGTGTATATGACAGCCTGTCTGCAACTCCAGCAAAGTGCTGTCATTGATTCTAATTTGCCTGCAAAAACAGAACCCTTTCAGGCTGTGATGTCTCTATTCTGAACGTTCTTGGGTTTCCATTCTGCTAAACATTACAACTGCATTTGTGCCAGGCCTCGGCCAAATCAATACTGAAAGAAGCAATGGCTGTACATCATGGCAAGTTGTTGTTGCTCCAAAAAGAAACGATTAAATACAAGCAACAATGTTCAAACAAGCTCAGCAGCAATTTGACTATGTGTTTGTCAATACCAGAAGTGAAGGGGTCAAGGGAAACCAGTTGCATAACTGATCAGATGCAATCAGCAACCTCCAGGGTAATGGCTTACTACTGAAACACCATTCAGTAGCTGAGGGGACAAAACTCCCAGAGTCCAGTTTTTGGAAGGACAAAGTCTATTTTGATGTCTATGTTCTGATATATTGGCATTGTACCTGTATGTCTTTCAGGCATGCACAGAAATCATCCTTGGCTAAAATACACATTGCTTTTTTGTTGTCTCATTGTGACTGCATTTGCATGTCTTTGAGTTAAAGTGTGCAAGAAACACTCTTCCGACTTGACTGCATCTCTCCACCAGTTTGAGATCCGGCAGCTGCGAGCTCACCTAGCTCAGCAGGACCTGGACCTGGCTGCAGAGCGAGAGGCAGCAATGCAGATCCACCATGTGTGGGGCAAGCAGAGCAGCAACTTTCAGGTGGTGGAGGGCCTGCCCCCCGGGGAGTCTGACGACGAGGGTCACGGCAACATCAGAGAAGCTCCGTCCCCAGCTGGTAGGAAAAACAGCGGAGCAAACAAAGTCCTGCACACTCTGACCTGGTCCATCCCACTTCCATGAGGCTCTTTTGAGTCATTACTTTGCATTACTTTGTTTTCTTGCACTATTTAAAATATGATTATTTTATGACTGACTTTCCACACTACAAACATGGTAGTAATACTATGATACTACAAGGTACTCAGCTGCCACACCTAAACATAAGTGTACAAGCACTTGCATTAGATCTTAAGCACCTTCTAACCTTCTAAAGCTACAAAATTGTAATGCAACATCTCTCAGGTAAAAAAGTTTCTTCATTGCAGGACATTAGCGAAAGTCAGTCACCATTAATCTTTCTTAATAGTTGCTTTTTATTTACCTTGGTATTAATAATAAAGAACATTTGAAAATAAAGTGGAAAAAATATTGTCCAAAACACCATAAAAGTGGGAGCAGTACCATCTGAAAAGTAGTACCATGTGAAGTGAGGTAGAAAAAACTGATAAGCAGATGTATGTGGCATGTAGATGGTTATGGAGGACAAAAAATGACAAATCGTGTGACATCAGTTCACGAATCATGGGAGCCGTGTTCTGTTTTTCCACTGTAGTAGCCCTGGGCAGCTGCAAGACCCCGGCTTAAACAGAGGCTTTAGCACAAAGCTGCGTCCGCCTGCGGGCACATCAGGATCAATAGAGGCTAAAAAAGCTTTTAAGGTCCCACGAAACATGGGGGTATAAGCATGTTGTCCACACCACGTCAGGTCTGATGGGCCGTCTCGGAAGTACGACTATTTCAGGTACAGAGTGCTCTGTGCTTTGGGCCTTGTTCTGTGGAGAGAGTGGTCTGCAGCAAACATCTGTTCCTTTTACCTGGAAACCACAATAGGCAGGGCAGAGCTGGGCCTGCAGCCGTGCAGCAGCCCTGGGGAATTGTGGGAAATCTGGCTCCCACAAACAAGCGTGGCTTTGTGCAAAACACAGCATCGAAAGAGAGCTTTTAGCGTAAGGTAAGCCTTTGGGTAGGCAGAGCTCAGGGCTTCCCATGCTGAGCTGGGTGATGTTTTTCCTGGCTCCTGGGAGCCGCCCAGTTGTTTACTCTCATTACAGCTCAAAGTGCAGGATAGTACAGATCTTTCTTTTCTTCTTGGAAATAACAGAAAAAGCAGAAAAAAGTCAGCAGCGTGTGCTGGTGTGACCGAGCTTTCATAAATGAGAAAACCATCCCAGTTAGATCATAAATACACCATAAGCAAGAGGTGAGATGTTACTGTGAATGGGCACTCCGAGAACAGCACACCCAGTGGAGTTTATCGAATGAGGTGGCCCTGGGTACGAACGTCAAAATATGTCTTTACTTGCCCACCTCCTTAAGCACCGAGGAACTGCCGAACATCTACAGAGCCGACACCATCCCGACTGTAGCTTTGAAGCTGCTATCATCAGTTTGACCCCTGCACTGTGACCTGTAGTGTGGAAAGGTCTCAGTCAGCAGGCTAAAGGGATCAAGATGAAATCCAACAAAAACTGAAACTAAATTTAGAGCTAATGCTATAATTCTGCCCTTATGTTAACCAAATAAGATTTACATAAAAATTAAACACACTCTTCCTAATTCAACAATGTCTACTAAAAATTAATTCTTTGCAATATGTTTTCTACTTTTCCAAAACCGCATTTTAAAATTGTTCTAAAAGCACAGAATTTATTCTAATATAAAAAATTATCAAAAATGAAAAAGAAAAATATATTTTATCTCTGAAATGGACAGATAATTACTCAGTTACATTATGTTTCGACTCAAGCAGAAACATTATGTTTTTGTTATACCATGTGGACAATATTTATTCAAAATGGTAGAAACCATCCAATGTATCATAACTTTTATTAGAAAGTGCTGAAGGAAGAACTAGACTATCAAAAAGCTTTAAAAAATGCACTTGCATTTTTAAACTCATGTGTTATTAATTGCAGAGTGATTGTCTTGCTCGTGTTTTAGTGAGTGCAATGCCTCCTCCCCTGCGTCAGGCCGGAATGAATATTTAAAGCAGAAAAATAAATGAAATTACCCGTCAGAGCTGGTTGTGCCGCTCCCAGGGGAAGCAGAGCTGCACTCAAGGTACTCTGGGCTCAGTGCTCTCTGCTCCAGCCCATTGCTGGGACCAGTGGAGCCGACAGTGTGGGCTGCCTGCCATCCTAGCTGCCATCCACAGGCCCTTCTTCCACATGGCAGCCTCAGCACTGTGCACTCAGTCGTCGTGATTTCAGACTGTGGTACACCTGTTGGTTCTGATGCTAAAATACCTTCATAGCGTTAGGCTTAAGGTTACAGTCAAGTATTTTTAGGATGCAATGATAATTTACCTTGTGCTCGACCAAAAAGTGTGTGGACAGGAGGAGCCTACAGGCAAAAATTAGCACTTAACCAGAACATATTTACTGGGCTGTGTGTCGTCTATTTGTCACTGAAAAAAGAGGCTAAAATGGCATTTTTGTAACTGTATGACAGTTGCTTATTATGAATGATGTGAAATTACATTTCAATGCTTTATTTACTGTTTTTTCAGATCCTGTCATTCGAGATGACATGAACAACTATATCAGCCAGTATTATAGTGAGCCAAGCAGTGGTAAGCAGACAGTAAAATAAATGACTGTAATGCTCTTTCTGTCTTCACTTTCTGTTTGTTGGTAATACGTGACTTTGTTGGGTGTTTAGTAAAATAGGAATGATATTATTAAAAGATACCATATGATGTTGTGAAGGGAACAACTTATTGTTTTATATAGATGTGGGGGTACCGGATGCAGGTGCACATATTATCACCACCACAGCCATTGACGTGCACCTCCCCAATAACCCCAAGCATCTGCCGTCAGCCCTCCTGAGCGTGGAGCCCCCTGGCCGCCTGGACCGAATGGGCAGCTCGGTGAGTGACGCCTCCACCACGGTGTCTCACTCCGGCTGTAGCTTCACCACACACAACGAGAGCGAGAGCAGCCAAACGCTGGCCTCCTCCACCGAGAGCACGACCCGCGAGGCCTCAGTGGACAGCCCCAACTGCCCCTTCCCGCTGGCTCAAGAGCTGCGCCACCCCAGCACCGTGGTGCAGGAGTTGCTCTCCTCCCTGTCTGAGGACTCCTGCTTAGCTCAGAAGGGCCTGGATCCTGTCAATCTCAAGCTGCCCAGCCCCGAGTTGGACCACAGGGTCAACATCTACAACAAGAAGAACCAGGAAAGCCATGGCATGTACCAGGCCAAACCAGTGATCCATCTCCAGGACCGCAAGGCCTCCTTGGAGGAAAAGTACAGGTTCCTGGAACCCACCAACATGCCCGTTGGCCACCTGCCTGACACATAGTCAGTGGAGGCCTGTGCTTGTATCAGTGGCAGCAGCCTTCTCTTCAGCCAGCACTATTGAACCTTCTGGCGTCAGAAACTAACGCGAGCGATGTGTTCCTGCTGACCTGTTCACGCTCATCCTTTCGCGTGGAGACACACCCATCCTCCTCTCATCTCTGAAATGCTTCTGTAACTGCATAGGGTGCTCCGAGGCCAAATCGCACAACTGTCCCTGCGGTGGACAACAGGAAGTGGCATTTTAAGAACCAGCATCGAGCAATCTTCAGGAATTTCCAATGTGAACTAATCCCAAAGTGGAAACATAACCAGCAGGGGACCTGCTCAAGCTTTTACAGAACAAGCGTATTCAAACAGTGTTAATGATAACAAGACTGCTTTTACACGTACTTCTTTCATGCTGGGAGAAAACTATGGGATAGGGAGAGATTAAATGGGTGGGAATCTTTTTTCATTTGTATGAAATATATCAAAATGTACAGTCCTCTCTGACATGGCTACTGCAGGGTGTGTTTGACTGGATGACTTGTACTCACTGTAAATTTTTTACCTTTATCTTTCTACGTTACGGATGATGGCATTTCTACTCAGACAGAGGGCTTCTGCTTGTGTTGGTGTTTTTAAACCAGGAGAGCAGATGATCGAAGTGAATGACTAAACATTTCTTGAATTTTACTGGAGAAATACTGTAAACCCGAATGATGTTCTCGAATGGAATGCTTGTAGCATGAACCTTTAAAAAGATCAGCTTTCTAAATATTGCAAACTAATCCTGTGCACTTTAATGTTTACAGATGTTTTATATACTGACCGTGGAGGGAGTGAATTGAAGACTGCAGTTGTTGTCATATGATTAAAAGTTAAATTTATTAAATAATGGGAAATGGTAATTACCATGAATTGTTTTCTACTGCTGATAAACATCGATACTGGAACAGCACACCCAGGCTTCTATGTACATTTTTGTTTTGAGCACACAGTGCTGACGGAGGCCTATTCTGAGGTGAAAGGGCAACGCTTCTTTTATTTGTGAAATACTCCAAACGCTAATTTGCCATAATTCATCAGTTCTGTGGCAACACTTTGTTAAGTAGAATCTTATTTCTGACCAAAGGCATAATAAGGGGATGTGGCTGGGAGGGACCACTGCATCCACTGCGATGTCCAAGCGAACCTAATTTCTTCCTCCTGTGCTTTTGTGTGACTCTGTTAAAGAACATTGCTAATATTTTTGAACCACTTAATGCGTAACCACTGTGTCCAAAAGACTTGAAAAGATCTCACTATCGTAACTCGTAAGGATTAAATATTGAAACATGTGAAATTCCCCAGAATGGTGGTTTTCCTTCCACATTAAGCTATCGGACGACTTAGCAGGCAGGGTGTTTTGACAGTCTGAGTGCTCTGTTAAGCTACAGACCTCTGCGGACTGCAGCTTACTAGGACGTCTGGGCTGAAGCAGAACGGCCTTTATATCATCTATTGTATAAAAGCATTGTTACGAGGAAATGTGCTGTAGGTTCTGGTGTCTGAGCCCTGAAAAAGGAAAAATTAAGGAACCCTGAAAAACCACGCTTGTGAATCAGGCTCTTCTGCTACGACTGCATCCATGCAAATCTTTACAGTTCTCTCCTATTACATCAGGAGCTCACGTTTTGACAGAAATGTTTCCCTCTGGAATGACTAATGCAGAAATGATAGGAATCACAGAACTGACCAGAAGAACATTGAGTTAGGCCAAATTTAATCTTATTTGCATTTCACCAAACAATTATTTCCTGCTATGCACTGCTGAGGAACTGTCACAACCTAAGCTCATCTGTTTGCACAGAATGAATCTTCTGTTGGCAGGATAATACATCCAAATGGACATTTTCTCAGATTTTTAATTAAAACATGCTTCAGTGCCAATTAAATGGTTAAATGGTTCTATTTATGTTACATTTAATTGTTAATTAATATCAATTGTCCTCATAAGTATTTCATAAAGGAACTTGCATAGCTAATGTGGCAGCTCATGTTTATGTAATTTGAGGTCCATGTGTAATAAGAAAGGATCGGCTACACACGAGGTTTCGTCAATGAAAAGTTTTTTTATGTGTCAATATTTTCTCTTGTTATTGCTGATTATGAAAAATAAATAGAGGGGTGGAAACAGGAACTCAGGTAAACAACTATGGTAACAGGTAACAAACTACAATATAGTTCCTCTCCATATTTTTGATTGCTTGTCTGACTCTCAGCAGATTAAGACGCAGAAGTTAGTGGGGAAAACTGCTATCTGGCTGTGATTATAAATAAAAGAAGCAAAACCAGGGGTGCTTCTTCAGACACAAGGGTTTCTCCTGTTGTGGTTCTACAGGTGCAGATTAAGTCTACTGCTGGACTAAATTACACTTCTTTTCATCACTTTGAATCTTTTTTTGGTCTAAAAATTTACTGTCTCTGTCTGGAAAATGATTCCTTTCAGCAATTCAGAGCTGTGTTCAGGACTGATCACAGAGATTTTTTTTTCTTTTCACAGAAAAGCCAATTAATATGAATAGTTGAAACAGTTTTACATCTTGTTTGGAAAGACCAGCATTCTATACAGCGTCTGTGTACATGCATATCTGTGGTCCTCTCATTCTCATTCTCATTTTCTCAAATTATATCACCAAATCTCTTCATGGATTTCTTAAAATAAATTTTGGCAAAAACATTTTTGAGTTAATGTCAAAGATCTGTGCATTTTCTCAAGTTTAATGTATAATTTAAAATGAATACACATCCTACTGATCCTCATTGCATGCTATGAAATGTATGTAAAGAAACAGGTGGGAAATCCAAAAAGTTTTTGTTAATAAGAAGCAACACGGCAGCCTAACATTTTAACTTTTTACTGCGAGACAGTCTGAGAGGTGCATTATTTTAACATCTGATTAAATTGCACACGCATTAAAAAATCGGTCCAGCTGATCGTGACTAAAATGGCAGCCTAAATCTTTAAAACCTATCAGAGAGAGAATCACATTTAAAGTGCTAACTGCTAGATCGCAGTTTTTAAACTCTTTGCTAATATTACCAATCACTTTTACAGTTTACTAGAATGCCAGTCGTTACCACGTATGAGAGAACAACTAAATAAATAATGAAGCAGGACCGTAGTGACGGAGAGAAGAGGCCCTTGTTCTTTGAGAGGAAACAAAGGCCTCTTTCTCTGTGTGTGCCAAGCCTCGGGCGCGGTGTTACACCGCGCCACCTCTCAAGAGCGCCATGTCGGGAACTCCACTCTGGCAGCCTTCCGAGCCAGCTGAGCATGTAAACTACTAGCGGAAGGTAACAGAAAATAAACCGGGAAACCAATACCATTCAGTCGCTCGTGTTGAACTATCAATTACTTTTGCGGTTCAAGGGGCCTTTCATTGCTCTTTGGATGAGGCCCTCAGCTGATCTCCTCACTGATGAATATGGGAGCTCAATAATTAAACAGATCCACATTTCCATTAGGTGGAATAATGCATCGTACAAAATTTATTAGAGAAACGGTGTACACGTTGTTCGCCCTCACGGCTGCTTTTGTCTCCCCATCATTGAAATGTCTGTGTTTACTGGGCAAACCTCAGTCTTTTGCTGTGGCGCAGCACTATATGATGGAGGCCTGTCTGTTCGGTCCTCAAATGGGTCACCCACAGCAACAGCATGCACAGGTGTCTCCAGAACAGGTAGGAGGCCAGATGACATTTCACTTCCAGTGACAAAATAACTCTGGGAAAAATATTTAAAGTTAAGCAGTGTTAACCATTAAGTCTTTTGAGGTCATTCATTTCTATATTCATTTCAATTGTAATGCAATAGTATAGTAACACGAAATAGAAAATTGGAAAAAAATGGAAAACGAGAACAAAAATGTAATAAACACAATCTGACTAAATTTCATTTTGAACGGAGCTAAGTTTTTCATATGGTCCCAGCTATCTACTAAATATTCCACAAGCTGACTTTTAATCTGCATTTCATTCTTTAAGTTTACTTCGCTGCGACAGCCTGAGACTTTGTGCTCATATTTCAAACGCTCTAAAAGTGCAGGATTCCCTGTGGGAGCCGGAATATTAACCACAAAGACAACGACAGTGATCTGAGAGTGAGTCAGGTGAATTAACATTCAGCATTAATCGCTCTCTTCAGGAGCCCGGTGATAACTTGCATTAATGTTAACATTAACTGAGTCCTTGATAGCATTAGGGCATGTATGGCCACCCGTGCGTTAATAGATTTTATATGTTCCAAAGATGTGCGTAAAAGCTGAGTTTGAGGGGAACTACGGGGGAAATAAAAGAAAAAAGGCAGCATCACATTCTGTGGGGAAAGGATGTCAAAGTGAGACTGATGCATGCTATGGACCCCAAAACCTTGGATTTCCCTGGTGGACCTCGCCACAATTTACTTGTCAGAAATGCCCAAATCAAAAGGAAGTAAACACTGAAATTTTAAATGCGGTTATGAATTAGAGATACAGGGTAACAGTTGTTCAGAGGAAGCCAAGGTCTGAGTACTGAAAGAGAATGAGATACTTTTGCCAAAAATTAATAAATGTTCTAGACAGAAAATAGGTGGCAGGGCAGAATTTCCATTTGAATGATAAATGCCTTATTTTACCTATTCAACTGGAATAAGTAAAAGTGGTCTGGGAGATCTGTATGAAAAGATACATTTTTGTTTAAAATGTCAGTTCTAAAGGCATTGATGTAATATAAAGTGTACATAGAGGAATATAAGAAGCAAAGGTGTATTCTGAGATACAGGCAAAGTGGCACCCGATAAATACAATGGAAATATTGTACACATTTGATGGGACATGATTTATTGCACTGAAACTTCTGCTATAAAACTGCAAGTTCCAGTTGCAGTTTTTGCAAGTAAAAAAACCTTTTTTCATTTTATTTTAAATAGACAAACCACTAAACTGTGGACTGATAACCATGATCTACACATTTAAAGCACACAGTTGGACTCAAATGTGAATCAGAAGCAGTGAAGTTACAAGATGGATAAACTGTCCACAAGGAAAACACAGTTGCCTTTTTATACTAAAGTATAAAAGCTTATAATAAATTGTTACCATATTTACAAAAGAAAATATCCTTCAGTGCCACTACTGTAAAATCATTAATAAGCTACTTAGTGAGCAGCCAGCGAGAGGGTCGTACATAAAAGAATCAACACTTCATTCCTGTTTAAGCCCAGAGAAAAACTGTGTGTTATGTTCATAAAGAATTATCATCAGTAAAACAAAAAAGTGTATTAGAACATCAAAAACTATTTATCGAGTGCAATTTCTGTATGCCACTGCCCTTGCCATAAAAATAAGGATTGCATAAACATGCAAGAAGCTAAGTAAAATAAAATAAAAAATAAAAATTAAAAAAAAAAAAAACCTTAAAAAATTCTCTGCATAATTGGGTCGTTTGATACATTCAGAACCCATCCAAGGCAAAACACTCTTTCAAGGCTCTCTGAAGCAAAAATACAAATAAATTATACATTGTTCTTTAAAAAGCTTCTCAGGTTCCCCTTTTAAAACATACTTCTTAAGTGCATGTGATCCCGGCACAGATAGCTCACTTGGTGGAAGAAGTCTACTCAGGAGACTGTTGTCATGGCTACGGAAGAGTTTTTTTACATTTTGCATTTACATAGGGCTGTGTTTTCAGGGAGGGTGTTGCATTCTGCTCCATACTTCTGCTGAAAGTGGGCCACTTGAAGGAGGAAAGAGAAATAAAATCACAGACGCAACTCACTGAGGTGTATCAGCAAATACAAAAAAAAAAAAACAAATTTTATATACACTTTAAAGCAAAAAGGATTGTTTTCTCTTTGAGTGACACAGAGAAATTAAATAAAATGACATGAATCATTAATATTATAAAACAATACTTAAGAAACCAGCACAAATGTTTTATTAGCATGAAAACTTAAAGCGTGAGAAAAAACTTCAACCCAATATTAACCGCCACATCTATTTGTAAATATTATTTCAATTCAGCACATAGCAGTATCAATTGTTGGAATAAACAGCAATTAAATATGCTTAAAATGTTTATGCTGTTGAAACAAAATTCTGACAGAAAAAAAGACTAAAATATTCTGATTTAAAAGAGTTCCAGACCGATTTGCCACGAAGGCCTGACTGTGTCCTCCCGGGAGCTTGAAGGTTTATTTACCAACTGCAGCACAGAAAGACTGAATATAATAAATCACAACTTGACCAAACAAAGTTCTCAATTACACACAAAGGTGCAAAACTAGGCCTTAGTAAGGATGACTTCATATGACTTATGACAACCTTACCAAATTAATCTAACTGGCTTTAACAAAATGACTATAAGAGTTTTATACTACTGAAACAAGGCTGTTTTTGTACATCCTGCAAACGCATTTACTTGTGATTTTATAGTGAGTATCCTTAACACACATCTATTAATATATCTATACCCTCTATTAATAATATTCTGTTATTCCGTCCATCCCTCCATCCATCCATTATCCCGAGCAGGATTAAGGAAGTTCCGAGTCCATCTCAGATTCACAGGGTGCAAGGCTATTAAATGACCCCTGCATGGGATGCTGGTCTATTGCAGAACATTGCATTAAGTAAATATATTAATTTATATATTAACAATTGATACACCATTTGTATGTTCATATGTGATATAAACAATATACATTACATGCTAATGGAATTTAAAGGGGAAAAGTGGTGTCAGAGCAGGTAATGCAGATGACTGTACAAACAGGCAGAGGTTCAGTTCAGCCTGTGTGGACTTTCTATGTCCTGTCCAAGTTTGTGCGGATTTGTGAGAGGTTATTGAATCTTTGAACTAATTATTTTCTCTTTAACCCCAAAACATTTTTTAATACTATACTATTTGCATCATTGTAACTTGAGTTTGGTATGGCAGCTTACATAATGGAGCAACCACAGGCCTTCAGCAAAGCACAACAGAAATGACAGCAATAAATGACAACTAATTAACTTGCATATAACAAAAGTTAACAAAAGTTATTTATCAGCTTTGTGGAGAAGAGAATTTAGCAAAAAGCTGATGATCAGTTCATCAAAAAGTAAAGCATAAGTTACTTAATGGAATTGAAGACAAAATGAGAGACAGAAAATTAAGATGACTGAGGAAATACAACAATGAATAGCACAAAAGTGAACTGAACATAAAAACCTTTAAAAAAGCCTTGTGAAAAACACAAAAATAGGGACCAGATACAACAAATTAGGAAAAGAGTGCACGAGAACAGAGTTGCTGAACAGTCGCGCTAAAACGTGAAATAAGAGATACCAAGAACACAAAAGCAGAGAGACCCCTGGGGGACAGACCCAGTGTAGGTGACCACCCCCTCAGGCCAGAAACTTGACTTTGGACCATGAATCCTGTGTTGGACACAAAGAACATTTGAAAAGGATATCATGGTTCACTTTAGGAGCATCACATACAGAGTGGCCCTTCCCGAAGCAGAACTCAGCCAAGAACTACAGGTATCTTCACCTTCCCACCATAAGCCGAAAAAGTAACGCCTTCGCTTTGGTCAACGCCTAAATGGAGCCCTGGGTCGTATTCCTGTCATAATCAGGCCGGTTAAAAATGGAATTTTTGATTCATTTGAGATTTTTGAAAACACAGATGTAAAATGTGGAAAGCCTTCAGATATAAGACATTTACCTGCGTCCATAGTATATAACCAATCATTTTAATAATATTGCAAAAGCAAAGCACTCCCATATATTTTTGAAGTGATGTCAAAATGTATTTTACAAGAAAGACACATTAATCTAAAAAAACCACTGAAACATATTTTATTTTTGGCTAGAAGTAGACAGCTGCTTTCCTCAATTTAACAAATGTATCAAGGAGTCGTAGAGTTTGCAGAAACTTCTGCTGACTACAGTCTGACTGAAATTTTTCACAAAATTCACATTTAAAAAAAGCCCGTGCCGCTGACTGGCCCTGCTTCAGATGTTGAGAACTTGAAACGCAACTCAGTTGTCTGCAAATGCAAAACATACATCTGCGCAGTAGTAACTGGCACCAGCATCGGTAACACATGGGGTCAATTTTTCTGGAAAAGAATCGCAGCACAGCATCTGTATACGCTGCCATACACTTTAGGGTTGGTGCTCTTCTCAAACAATTTGGCGCATTTTTCAAGGGATAGAACTTGACTCTCTGGTCACAAGCACCGAGGTTTTTTGCTGACCGTGAGCATTTGCAGTTTCTAGAAGACAACCCCCATGCACGGGCTGGAGGTGAAGACCATGGCAGCCACACGCAGCGCAGCCCCGGCGCCCTCCGTGGAAGCTGCCGGACCCCGCGCATCAGGCGGCTCAGTAATTACTCTTAGGAAGAGTGCTTAGGGTGTCTGCCAGAGCAAGGGGCCCGGCAGCATTTCCATCTTCCCCCCTGAGAGAAGCACATCAATTGCTTTCAGCTAAATGCACTCACATATGAATATTTTAGTACAATTTAATGTTTCTGCAGTATCCCCTGAGGAACAGAGCATCAATTTGTGAACACAGCCTTCCCAGAGTTAAAAGCCCGGCCGGATAATACAGTATGAAAGCTGCTGTCAATCTAGGGCTTTTTCTGAACGGGGGGGGGAGTACATACAAGTGGGGGGGTTTTAAAATCCGCCATGTATCCCCACGGTCCCCAGCTGCATGCAAGCATCTCTCCAAAGTTTTCCTCTACAAACTACTTCTGGGAAGCCCTTTGCTTCAAAACACCCTCATCCAGGGAGGAGAGGGGAGACCGGCGTCTGGTCGATTTGCCAAGGTCTATCGACTGACTCTCCCTGGGCTCTTCCACAGCCGCAGGACCGTCCCAGCTGCTGAGAGGGAGCAGGGGCAGCTGTCAGCCGCGTAACAAAATACCCCAAAGTGACTCCGGAGTGTCCACTCTGACACGCGGAGCCCCTTCTCTCAGGTGTGAGAACACAAATATGCAACACGCAAAGCTCCTGGCCTGGTCACGTAAACAGAGAGCACAAAACATGGAGCCATTGTTCCGGATTAATGACCGCTTAAAAAAGGTGTTTATTCCAAGATTCTGTGAAAGTTTCCGTGGCTGAGGCTTCATTTCAAAAGGAAAACAGGAAGACGTCTTATTTAAACCAGTTTAATAAACCACAATGTCCAAGTCTTCCTTCTATATTTAAATTCCCTGTTTTTGCATAATGGAAATAATGTTAGTAAACGAAAAATGGTGAGACATAACTTAATTCAGACTTTGTCTAAAGATACAGCACTTATCCAGGTCTCAGTTGAAAACAAATACCTTCGTTGAAATGCATATTTTTAAAGCAAAAAGAAAGAAGCAGAAAGAAGAAGGACATTTTTGAAATATTAGAATCACTATTCTATATTAATATTACGCATGGGCTTCTATTAAAGGAAGGCCTTTCACGTGAAAGAGTCATATTAATCAAAAGCTCTGGTGTAGGAACAACATTTGTGTACTTTTTGAATCGAACGTGCGGTTACGCGTGCGCCATCCTTACAGTTTAACGTGCAGCTGAGTGTGAGCAGCAGCACCGAAGAAGGCGTCAAGTGCACTGTAATTGCTTTTGAATGGGGGCCTAAATGAACCGCTGTTCCTTTCATTAGGCTGACAAGCGCCGAAGCCGGAGCCGGAAGAATGTGCCGATTATTATTGTGCAGAAAAGAATACAAGTTAGGCATTTGTAAAATAAAGCAGAGGACAGACAGCTACATTAATAAAGCACCGATGCAGCTAGTTCGTGAAGCAGCGACGTAGAAATGCCTGGAGGCGGCGATCAAAAATTAATATTAATTATTATGAGAATTGTGCATTAACTTAAATGAATTATACATTCACAACATGCTTCTACTTTCAGAATATTGTGCATGAAGACGTGATTTGTTCCATTACAGCTGACAAAAGATTGTAAGAAAAAAGCCTTGCAACCAACACCTGGTCAAGTTTATAAAGCTGAATTAGAATCCAAAATGATGCAGATTTACAGTCATAGAAATCCTCTGAAACAGAACCATTGGCAGCATTGCCTCTTTTGGAGGGTAGGCACATTTAACTTGACTCACTAATGGATGTGGTAAATCATTTAGGACTTTAAATCCACCATTAACTAAATTTCAAGAGGGTTAAACTCCCTGAATGTGTGGATAATGACAGCTGGTATATCTCACTTAAACAGCATAATGGCAAATTAACCTCCTTACACTTAGACAATTTGAAATAATGCTGTACCTTTGAAGTATAACATATATGCTGTAAAACAACCATTTTTGCCTTTACGCATGGATAAATTTATGACAAAAAACATTTGCTGGATACCACCAACTGTAATCTTGTTTGTTTGAGTGCAGAGCTGATGGTCTTAGAGCTGACAATGTAGGGTTTAGGGTCACTCACACACACACACACACACACACACACACACACACACACACGCACACAGTGAAAGTGAGAGTAAAATCAATACAGGCAAAACTTTCAGAATAATATGCTTCTCACTGCCATTTTTTAAGTTACGGAATAAAACAAAAAATGAAAGAGCGGGTAAATGTTAAAAATGCAATCTCTTGTTGGTGACCCATGACACTTACAAACTCTGGTGTATTTCCAAGATCCACATTTAACTTCTTTGTCTATCATATTATTTTAGTACCAGTCTTCTAGTCTTCTGTCATCAGCAAAATATTAATGCTGCTTTATGGAAGGACTGAGATCAATCATGAACAGACCCTTGTCTGGAGATGCCCTCACCACAAGTTGATGCAACTGGTGCTGGCACTGGTGAACGCTGTGACATTACTTGTGGACAGACTCAATCCCCTAATCTTGACAACTCCTGCTGGAGAGCTGAGAGAGCCGGGCAAAACAGTCAGCACTGTGCTTCGTGTACACAACACCTGCATTACGAACAAATCAGATAAGTTTCATAAATAAGGTTTCCCACACAAGTTCAAAGCTTTTTCATTTCTTCTAAAAGTCAGCTGTACATTTTAGTGGCTGACACAATGATACTGAGAATCTCTAGCAGTGCAAGTGCCATCGAGTCAACTGCGACGTAGCAACCACTTGCATGATTTGAGAGGCAAGGAGGGGAATGGAAGTTCATTCACGCTGCTTTCTTCTCTGCACATTCGGAGTACTCCATGTGTTCTATTACAAATTTTAATGACTGTAAATTAAAAAGTCAAATTCCTACAGATGTGTTTGTGTCACGTAAAATCTGATGTAAAAAGGGATAGAAGCACGCAGTTCAGAGACAGCAGCGGCTCCGAATGGTATGGCCTTGAAGGAGGTGCGCTCCACTGTGAAGTAACTGCAACCATTAATACGGTCTAGGTTCTTGAAAAAGTAATGCTGCTATACCGAAACGTCTGCATCAAAGAACAACAGAAGTGTGAGAATTAACTGCTCGGGCAGCTATTCTGCCCCCTCAGGACTCAGTGAATCAAGCGGGAAAGTGAACTGGACATTAAAAAAGCAAATAAAGAAACTTGCTCTGTTAAGTGTCAAAAGCCTGAGAATGTGGCACAACTGCTTAACAGTCTGAATTTAATCATTTAAGCAGATCACAAGCAGCTAAAGTTACTTTGGTTATATTTTATACAATGAAATGCAAAATGAGTATTTAAGCAGAAATGTTAATTTGTTGTTTTGAGTTACTATTTTTCAAGTTTTCAGTAATGGTTATGTCCCTATGCTACAAAATACAGTCAGGGTTCCACACATTGCCAACTGCAGATCTCCTGAGGTCACGATGAAAAACACTGCCCTCTCAATGCTGTGCTTTAGGAGTCCCTTTACTGTAACACAGAAATTGGAAAATAAATTGTGCCAAGGTATTAGATAAACAATAATGTAATAACAAAGTAAAATCTTCAGTTTCAGCTCTGGTTTGAAGCCTTAACTGGATGAACTTACAAGCAGATGCTAACATTAGGCATTGCATACCAGACATTGAAGTGATGGTGGTGGATAAGCTACTTATTTAACTATTCAACATTTTTTGCAGGATGCTTCAGGTTGTTACAACCTTAGAGCAAATGTACTAGTAATTCTCAGGTGACTTTCACCATGCAGTGTTCTGTGCATGTCAGAGATTAAGCGTCTAATTTTATTCCATCATATTCATATGTCATGGTTTTATAAAGCGCAACCAGATAATACCGATTAAACGCTTCTTCTGGGGAAACTTTGCAATGAAGAGACAGATGGTGATCAGTGTTTGTACCAAGATAAAATAAAAACAAGTTGATTTCTCCTTAGATGCTCACACTACTTTATATATATTGCACAGTACGTTCACTTCAGCGCTAATGTGTGTCACTGACCCTGATGTTGAAAAAGCCATTAAAATATTGTTTTCTTTTAAGAACGCAAAACAGTTATCCTTATAATCATTCAAAAGCTGAATAAAGGATGAGCAACCAGCTGTGACACCGCGATAGATGCAGCAGCTGCTCTTACACAAACTGCAGCTTCTTCGGATCTCACTCACTGTCAGTGGCACTGATCCGGTGCTCTAGATCCTATCCCAGAACCACAGAGCACAACGCTGAGAAAGGAATACCCTAGATGAGACACTAGCCCACCGCAGGGTAGCCACACACACCAGGAACAGTTTACAGTCACCAAATAGCCCAAAACAAATGCATTTGGGAGGAAACCCACACAGGCATGGGGGAACATGCACATTCCACACAGACCGAGGTGGATTTGAACCAACGTCTGAAGGGTACAGCTGCTGTGAGGCAGCAGCTCTAACTGCTATGTCACCATCCCACTGTTCTCCAGATATCTTCTGCCTTTTATAACTTTTCGGTATAACTTTATATTAAAGTAATTCACAATAAAATGTAAATTGCTCTGTCAAAACTTTAAGATAAGCTGCCCAACTGCTTCTCAGAAGGTAAACTAAAACATTGAGGCGAATAATTATTTGAACATCAGTTATTTATGAAGTGAATTTAACATTAAACACTGTGAATAACACTGACAGAAAAGGGAGCGCTATGACCATAGTAAAGATTATTTTGTGTAGAATGAAGCACAAACTGAAAATTAACAAACAAAAAATGGGTATAGTGATCAAAAGTGTTCTTTGACAAATGATAAGCCGAGCTTTTCATTAATAAAATGAAACCAAATCCACCAGATTGACATGCATCATGAGAAACGCATTCAGCTATTCAGGGAAATCGAGACTAATATCCTGCTTTAGTCAATACCAGTTGGGTTATAATACAGAAGATACAGTTTAATGCATTGTAATTCAATTTAAATACCATTAGATCACTAAGATGACAGTTCTATTGCAGAATGACAGATTACAAAACTTGTAATTGAGGATAGTCGTACACTTAATGTAAATTCTCCCTTTAAATTGTTAAAGAAATGCACCAAATACAAGACAGCTAAAGAGAACAAAGGAATACTGGACTTTGTTAATATATTTACTTTAGGGGGAAATAGTCATAGTTTTAAAGTTTACTGCATTACGTGGAAACTTCTACGATTTTATTGTGCCTAATAGCTTTATTTGCTGTAACATGTTAGGACAGCTCATGTTCAGTTGAGCTGAGCTGAGCCGAGCTGAGCTGAGCTGAGAGCCTCTTGGGATAAAAGGGCACTAAATCTGACTGACACAGCTGTGCATGTTGATTAAATTCTTTATATGATTTCAGAGGGATCCGAAAACAAAGGTACTGTTCTAGTTTCCCCTAAATGAACGACCGTAAATGAAGTTTGTTCTTGCTGCCTTTGGGTAACAGTCCATGAAGGATGCCATGATGTCAGCAAATTTTTAAAAGACCGTCATTTTTATTAATGTACAGTAGTTGACACTTTTGACCAAATTGACTGATAATGGTAAATAATAAAATTTACAGTGACTTACACCTTTGCAACAGTAAGGTACTCTTACGGTTACAGATCAGGGTAAATTGTGTACCTTCAACAAGCAATAGCAAGTTGTGCAGCACAGGGTTGCAGTGGTCCTATCCTAGATGCGTGGTGCACTAAGGCAGGATACACTCTCCACATCAGTCCATCACAACGTAGTTACGCACACTCACACATTACAGGCAGTTCAGTGATGCTATTTCACTAAAACACATCTTTGGATTGTGGGAAGAAACAGGAGCACCTGGAGGAACAGGGTGAGATTGTGCAAACTCCACACAACCCAAACCCTGCGATGCTCCACTTACTTCATATGAAACATAATCAGCAATTTAGATTTTCACAAGAACTGGTTTGGAAAATAAAAATAATTGTAAAAGATATTGAAAAGAAGGCAGTCTGGTGGCACAATGGCGAGTGTGGGTATGTCACAGCACCTGGGCTGCGCAGTTGTATGTAGGCTCGATCCCTGCTCAGTCTATGTAGATGGTGTTTGCATGTTTCCTCCCACAGGCCACACAGAGTAAAGGCATTTCAGATGAACTTGGAACTAAAATTAAAAATTGCCCATGGAGAGAGAGAGAGAGAGAGAGAGAGAGAGAGAGAAAGAGAGAGTGTGTGTGTGTGTGTGTGTGTTTGGGGGGACTACTCTGTGTTGGACTAGCATACTGTCTGGGGTCACCCTCCATAGCTTAGGTGTAGGTCCAGCATCACGGCACTGCCAAAGGAGAAAGGATTACCGAAAGTGACCAACTGGCATTTGAAACAGCTAATTTTGCAGGACGTCTCTTGACAAAGGCCTTAAAATGTATGCCTTTATACGCAGCGATACCTTTTTAATGAACACATTGGAAACAAATACCATAGATTCTGTGGATATGAAATTACTTCAGTAAACTACTGTTTTGACATTTCCGGACAAGAAGCGAAGAGTTAAAGCAGTGAAGTAAACTGCAAAGAGTTCACTCAAGGTGTTTAACATCTACAGTAAATGAAGTTCCTGATAAAAGATGACTAATAAGTAGGTTACCTTAAGATAATTCCTTCGAAAACATTAGTTTGAAACGGCCATGTGATCTTCCTAGGTGCAGAACCATGTGTTGTGTGGCATCTGTATTCAGTGTGAGTATAGAGCACGGTGATGGACCACGATGGACCACGATGAAAGATTACAAGCCTCAAAGAACCATACTGAATAACGATGACTATGATGGACCAAGAATAAACCAAGAAGAATCATGACGGACTACTGTGAGCCATGAGGGACCACGATGAAGATTAACAATGAAGAAACATGATGGGCCGTGACGGCTGCTAATCCAACAATACAAAACCTAACTTTATTGATCCGTGCAGATCATCGGCATCATCATTTTCACGCTGGAAATTTCTCTCGCGAGATCACATCTGCCCACGACTCAGGCAGGGTTAACGGAAGAAACAGCTGGACGTTGGTTCAAATACGCAAATAAATAAGTGTCGACATTGTTTTCCTGCCATCATTTATTAGCCAATTTAATTTGCAAGTGACATCATTCGATACGTTATCATAAAACTTACTTATATTTTAAAGCGATATGCGATTCTGTGAAAGAAACGTAACATTTTATTTATTCCAAGTGGAAACATCTTTGGTTTCAGCCTTTATTCGTTTTATTCCAACGAATAAATAA
Organism: Heterotis niloticus; assembly: GCA_018136845.1. Lineage (NCBI taxonomy): Eukaryota > Metazoa > Chordata > Actinopteri > Osteoglossiformes > Osteoglossidae > Heterotis > Heterotis niloticus. The sequence goes on along the minus strand of CM030904.1, from coordinate 15,543,608 downwards.
CAGACAACGAAGAATAATTAGAACCCGATGACGAGAGCGCATGATACGTAATATGTACAGTATGAGAGATATTTTCATATAAAAAGTCATTAAGCAACAACCTAAATAATGCACGCAAATAGCATAGAACCTTGTTTGAAAATGGCTTCATATAGCAGTGCCTGCATCAGTATAAGTATAAATGTACTTTAAATAATAATTTTGTCATTTAAATGTGCCATGATTTAATTTTATTCCACATAGCCTGCTTACTTGTTGCCAGAACTTCAGGATTTAACTTAGTTTCATCCTCAGTTCTAAACATTGCCGCTTTAAATTCAACTCAAAAGCTAAACTGCAAATTACGAAAAATTAAATGGACACGTTTTATATTGTAGGTTCACTTATTTTAACTCCTTTTTCATTAATGTTTGCTTTACGGAAGGGTGCCTGCAAGAAGCTTTTGAAATGGCATTAATTCTAGGACAATTGTCCACCTTATTTTAGTTCGCAGACAACAAATTCTAAGCCGAATCGTTAATTCCGGGTTTCTACCAATTCGCATCAATTTTGGGCGCTTTTGTGCCTCCCCCGAATTTCCATGCACTTATGCGGAGCGGGCTCGTATAAATAGCTGTACAGTATTTAGTGTGCAGTTTTGTATGACCCGCAACATAAGCATCATTGAGGGCCGCCTCTGCTCCAGCACAACCCGCTTTTAACCATATTAACGCAGTTCTACGCTCCTCCCCATCTCAAGATATTAAAATATGAATTAATATGACAGAAAGAAAAGCATCCGTGTACGCAGCAGCGTGATAGGGCCAGCCATTATTGAGGGGAAAAAAAGACTTATTTAAAGAGTTTAAAGAATTAAATTAAGAGTTTGAGGTTACTTTAACGACACATTGATATGTGAAAAATTTCTTGCATTAAATATAAATGTTGTTCCGTTTTTTACGACAGTGGCAAAACTAAAATCTCGGTGATAAAATCTAAATACTGAGTGTACCGCAATTACTTAAGCCAGTGTCCAAAATATTACACGTTTAAAATACATCGTTTTATGAACCGGTGCACACAGATATATGAAAAGGATTTTTTTTATTAAACGTCCGGTTTAAACGAATCAGGGACACAAAGTAAGGTCCCCCCCCTTGCATTTGTCAACGTTTCCACCGTTTCTTCGTCTAAATCTGCCACTGATATGGGCGCGGGTGGCATGAGGGGTCTCTCCGAAGGTGTCGCATCGCAGCCACAGAGTCTCTGAGATCCGTGGTGCTCCTCACCAGCCGCTGCGAGGGTCTCCTGTTGCCCCCTGCTGACCCGTCGGGGTGCGGGTGTGTGTGTGTGCGCGCGTGTGACGTCACGCAGCGCTCGGGGCGCACCGCAGCCTCCCACGAGCGCTCCGCCGCCAGGACACAAGTCGTGAGGCTGCAAAGCGGACCGGACACGCACCTCGTCACTCCGTCCGCGCTCCTTCCTGTATGGTGGATATTATCCTCAGCTCGCCTTTCTTGGGTGATATGGGGGATCATTCCAAAAGTGAGTACTGTACTCTACTGTACCGCACCGCACCGCACCGCACCGCGTTCGCTGCTACTCCGACGGGCCATCTGTCACCTCGCTGTTTGCAGCAGAGTCTCTTATTGTGTGTTGGCACGGGTGGGGGGGTCGGTTTTAACGCCGCGCTTTCGGTTGACGTGAAACACGCAGTTTTGTGCACAACAGAGGCAAATGGCAAAAAAATAGCTGAAATGCAATGCAAAAATCGAGAAATAACTATCACCCTTCGCCAAGCTAATGCCTCAGCCCAAAGCGACTTGCAGTGTCATGTAAGTAAGTTTAATTTGTCAGTTGGTACGGCAGGTATTTTACTGAAGCGGTTCAGATTTAAGTGTCTGGGCCGTGGGGGGTTGAAGCAGGAACCCTCGCACCGAACACACTTAAACCCCGCACTGCCCACTGGCGCTGTTTAGGACCGAAAGCGCATGGGATAGCGCAGACAGCGTGGAGGTCTCGTAGCTCCCGGGGCGAGCGCTCACCGGCAGCCGTGTGTGCTCTCCCACAGAGAAGCCGAGCATCGCCATGTGTGTGGGCTGCGGAAGTCAGATCCATGACCAGTACATCCTGCGGGTCTCGCCGGACCTCGAGTGGCATGCGGCCTGCCTCAAGTGCGCCGAGTGCAGCCAGTACCTGGACGAGACGTGCACGTGCTTCGTGCGGGACGGGAAGACCTACTGCAAGCGGGATTACGTGCGGTAGGAGTCGGCGGGCAGCTTCGCACCAACACCCCTCTCGCACAAACAAACGAGTGCAGTTATCGATAACGCCAGTCGCGGTCCAGGGCCATGGCCAAACGAAACTGCGCCAGTAAATGGGTGAATCCCTGCAAAGCTGACTGTCTTACAGTGGAAGTCACTTTGTGCAAACGCGTGAGAAAGAAAAAAAAATATATACTTGTGAATAAAAAGGCCTGTTATTATGTTATGAAGGAAGCGAGTAAACATGCACAGAGATATATTTCCTGCGAACAAAATAGCACGCGTCATGTACATGGTGAAAAAATTTGCAAGATGAAAGTCTCCGCAATATTTTACTTTTTCGAATGTTATCTAAATAGCTTTTTTCTTGTTAAAAAAAAAAACAACGTCGATTAAAATGTATTCCTTATTTTGACCCGTGCGGCCAAATAGCTGTCAGTTGGTTAAAATGGAAAATGTGCGTTTTGTTAGGTTGTTCGGTATCAAGTGCGCCAAGTGCGGCCTGGGCTTCAGCAGCAGCGACCTGGTCATGCGGGCCCGGGACAGCGTGTACCACATCGAGTGCTTCCGCTGCTCCGTGTGCAGCCGCCAGCTGCTGCCGGGGGATGAGTTCTCGGTGCGGGACGACGAGCTGCTGTGCCGCGCCGACCACGGGCTGCTGCTGGAGCGGAGCGGCGCCGGGAGCCCCGAGAGCCCGGGACACGTGCACGCTCACCGGGCACTGCATATGGCCGGTACGGCGCTCCCTCCACTCCTCTCATTACTTTCTGGCCACAGTTGCAAACTGCTCTTAATATTCGTTGTATTATTATTATTATTATTATTATTATTATTATTATTATAGGGTCCCATCGGTTCCGACAGCATATGTGGTTCAAATCATTGTCTTATGTGTAAACTGTTATTATTATTATTATTATTATTATTATTATTATTATTATTATTATTATCGTTTCGACTAAATATCCGTTGTAATATCACGGCCATATGTATATTATCTCTTAACTAAATATGTATTTTATTCTGATAAAATGGCCATACAAAGTATAAAATAACATCAACATGTATATAATTTCCTTCGGTTTATAACAGTTTTTTTTTTTTTTGCTCCGATAAAAATATGCGCATTAAATATCCATGCTAAAAAACCAAAATTTCTCTGCAAAACTGTAACTATTGCCGAGCACCCTGATTTTTAACTTTATTTCAGATCTGCAAAATCGTATTTGTAAGCAGTGTTGTGTTTCAAACGTTAGCGGTGAATTTTATCATAATGCTTAGCACATTTTAAGTTTCATTTTCAGACAATACGTCGGTTGATATGAATTATTATTCTACTGCTATTTGGAGCTATCTTTTAAAAGTGTCAATATTACTGCTTCCGCACGAATGTTCTGTTCATCTTTAAAGATGCAGCAAAATGTTCATTCGAGCTATGATTTCGTCAAAGAAGTTGATGGCTTTTGTAATGCTGGACTACGCGAAATGTGACCCGCTGCGCTGAAGAAATAAGCTTCAGAAATGCAGTTTATGCAAAAACCAGAAGGATTTTGTGATCGTGGGGTTCAGCTGTCAGGAAATTTGTGCGCAAACCGAGCAGCGCCACAGGCGGCTTCCACAGTGGGACCGCCAGGCAACGGGGGCCGCTTAACCGAGCAGCCGCGCTGTTCACTCCAGGGCGGTTATCGTGTAATCTGACGGTTTGTGGTCCAAATCCCGGTTCTGCTGTGGTCCCCTGCGCACAGGTGCTTAATCTCTATTGATACAGTATCGTTGCCCGAGGTATAACTGGGTAACGTATCAGTGTAAGCCTCTTTGCACGATGTTGTAATAATAATAATAATAATAATAATAATAATAATAATAATAATAATAATAATAATAATAATAATAATAATAATTTATCATTTTATCAGCTACTGCCTCACCTGTGCGCCGCTGCTAACATGAGTTAACATGAGTATTTGTTTGTCTCAGGTACAGGCGTTTTTCTCCGAAATTTATCTTGCGAGACGATGGCTGTGTAAACCTGGCGATGAATTTCGTTTGCTGCTTCCAATGAATTTGTGCTGAATTTCTTAAAGACTGGAAGCAGGAATAATCGTGCAAACACAGTGTTAGCACAACGTCTGTACTGCATTAATACAGTGAAAGTACAGTGTTGGTACGACGTTAGTACAGTGTTAATACCGTATCAGTATAGTATTAGTTCAGTATTATGCGGTGTACAAACTTGCACGGTGTGCAAATGAAACCGTTGTACAAAAAGTCAGCACCTGGATTTAACTTAGTGTTATGATGCGGGGTTGCTTCAGTTGGTCAGGTCTAGGTTCAGCAATGTTATGTGTCCAAAAAATGAGGTCAGCTGACTACCTGAATATACTGAATGAGCAGGTTTTTCCATCAATGGATTTTTATTCCAAGATGACAATGCCAGGATTCATGGGGCTCAAATTGTGAAAGAGTGCTTTAGGGGGCATCAGACATCATTTTTACACATGGATTGGCCACCACAGAGTCCAGACCTTAACCCCATCGAGAATCTTTGGGATGTGCTGGAGAAGACTTTATTATCCCATCATTAATACAAGATTTTGGCGAAAAATGAATGCAACTCCGGACGGAAATAAATGGTGACGTCGCTTATCGACACGATGCCACGGCGAATGCATGTTATATTCAAAACTAAAGGCGGTCCAGCGAAATATTAGTGTGACTTTTTTTTGGCCGGGCAGTGTAGGATACCTGTCATAATGTTGCCTTATCGCCAAACTTCGAAACTGTACTTAACTATAATTTTATTTATTTAACGTAAAACGTATGAAAAAAATAGAATAACTTTGAACAATAAATTAGAACAGCCCTGTTAATTTCATATTATTAAATAGTATATTTGTTTTATTACTACTATAATGACATTCTACTACTACTACTACTACTACTACTACTAATAATAATAATAATAATAATAATAATAATAATAATAATCATCATCATCATCATCACTCGAGTCATCGATGGACTGGAGAGCCCCGGTCCAGGGTGCAGTTCCCAACCAGTATTGTGGCCAGTGATTCCGGGATTCCGGGGTGGGCTTTTGGGGTTTAAGAACGACTTAAAGTGCGTGAATGAACGCTGGGGAGAAACGGGAAAGTGAGGCTGCGTTACGCTCAGTGCTCAGCATTCGCCTCGGCGCGTCCGCTTCTGTCACTTTCTGTGTGCATGCGTGCGGCCCTGCCCGTGCGCGCGTTTCATGCGCTTGCGTGATGTGCGTCCCCGCAGCGGACCCGGTGTCCGTGAGGCAGGCGCCGCACCGCACGCACGCGCACAAGCAGTCGGAGAAGACGACCCGCGTGCGCACGGTGCTCAACGAGAAGCAACTGCACACGCTGCGCACGTGCTACAACGCGAACCCGCGGCCGGACGCGCTCATGAAGGAGCAGCTCGTGGAGATGACGGGCCTGAGCCCGCGGGTCATCCGGGTTTGGTTCCAGAACAAGCGCTGCAAGGACAAGAAGAGGAGCATCCTCATGAAGCAGCTGCAGCAGCAGCAGCACAGCGACAAAACCGTAAGGCTTCCTGGCCGAGACCGCAGCAAATGCCACGCTGGAATAAAAATAAGACCGATAGCAACAATAAAAAAGGATCCTCTTGTCGCCTGGCTTTTCCTCTGTGTTTTCGCTGCAAATGGCGCAAAAACTTTTGGAAAAGTTTGTCCTTTTTTTACCTTTCGGAGAAACGCTCACTTTCTCTATAATTCATGGAGCTATCACCAAGTTAAATATGTTCCAAATGCCTAAAATGAAGGCATTTTGTTATTGTCTTAAGACCATTTCACTAAACGTTCTGGTGGTGTATGTACAGTCTCACCATTTATTTAGGTCAGCTTATGTTAAAATTGGAAAGGCATTTCAATAACACTTTCTTCCTTATAAACTGATGATCTTCAGCAAAAAAAAAAAAACAAAAAAAAAAAGTGTTCCCCCAGTTTGTCATATATTTTAAAAAGAAGCTTTGAAAAGTCACTTTGTCTGTAATGGAATGGTATATTCGGTGTGTGAACTGTGTGCCGTTTCTGTAAATGTGTTCAATGAGTAATGCTGTGCATGTGTTTGGGTCCACGCAGAACCTCCAGGGACTCACAGGTACTCCGCTGGTAGCAGGCAGCCCAATCAGACACGACAACACGGTTCAAGGGAACCCCGTGGAGGTCCAGACCTACCAGCCTCCCTGGAAAGCGCTGAGCGAGTTCGCCTTGCAGAGCGACCTGGACCAACCCGCTTTCCAGCAACTGGTGAGACAAAGCTCCTCTGAAACAAATCAAACCACAGCAGCAACAACAAAGGCAACAGCTACACCCCACCTCATGTTACTGTTGTGTAATCTACTGTATCTTTGTCATCTAAATATTGATTTCTATACAACATAATACGGTATAAGATGTCAGTTGTAAGTGGGTGAATTCTGTTAATTACACATCAATATAAATATTTTTTCCAACGCTTCAACATTTTTTTTTGTAACAAGAAGCTGTTTCAGCTGTGACATTACGCTGTTACCTGAACAAACGAAGCAAATGTTCTGACAACACAAAGGATTATTGGCTAGAATTCTTACTGCCACACAGTATTGATATTGACTTTTGTCAGCCTGTTTACAAAGGGTACCGGGGTAAAGTGAGTACCCTGTTGCTTTGTGAAAGCCCTTCCTTGCCGGACTAGGGATATCGCTCATAGTAACCACAGTGTATATTTCAACATAAATGCAAAAAGCAAACTGGGGCAAAACATGAACCCATACAACCTTGCCCCCGTTCACATGCACATTATATTCCAAATATCCAGCTTCGCAGTACGATGAATATCCCCGTGTCGGATTTTGACCGAGTACTTACGTGCACCTTTCCCTCGGTCCAGGTGTCCTTTTCAGAATCGGGTTCCTTGGGTAATTCCTCGGGCAGCGATGTGACCTCTCTGTCATCGCAGTTACCCGACACTCCGAACAGTATGGTACCAAGCCCTGTGGAGACGTGAGGCCCAACCGCACGATTCCCCAGGCCCTATGGCATCAACCCCGGGCCCAGCATGCTCCCGCCCTCCTGCATGACAACAGACAAGCTTACCACAGTCGAAGGAACATACGTCTTTCGGAAGAAGATTTGTCTGGGAAGATGTACCAATTTGTGATTGTTACCTACGTGAGGTCTTCAACGTTGCCTGCATAAGATCTTCAGCGTTACCCACACGAGACCTTTAAACAAGATGGTCCAAGTAATTGTGAGGATTTGGGTGACAAAATCCAGGGTCGATACAGCAGTTTCTCCGCTTGAGTCCAGCACCACTGAAGACATCATGAAGGATCTACAAATCTGTATTTCTAAAATTGATTTGGAGCCACTGACTCTTCCATGTTGAACATTTTGCATTCGTTGGTGATCATTGTGTCTGATTTCTTAAAGGGTTTTTTATAAACATATATCTGTATATATAGATATATATAGGCTATATTTCGTTAATGACTGTAGAGGTCCTGGTGTTTGTCTTCATGCGCATGATTTCCGGAGATGATATAAACATATTCTTGTTGTAAAATATTTTATCTTAATGGAGGAAGGACGGATTGTGCCTCTCGATCAAAAATTAAGTTATTGTTATTTATTGCCAGAACAACAGTTCATACAGAGAAAACTGATCATAATAATAAAAATAAAATTAATTATTATTGTTTGATCAACTTTGTGCGCTAAAGATGCGAGCGTTTCCTCATGGCTCCCGCAACAGCCCGTGTTCTTGTCTCATATTAATTTTTTTTTTTCCCCCCCTCCAAATTATATTGATCCGCATTGACAGTTATCATGGTGACAAAGGCTTTTCCATTTAAGTTCTTTGATCATCTTTGAAATTCTTGTCGGAAACGTTAGGCACTATTTTTTAGTGGTGCAAATCTGTTACATTTAATGTGATTTATATATGGAAATACGGGTTTCTGCAGTCCGCCACATAGTGCGCAGTTGCCGGCCTTCCTGCAGTCAGGTCGCCGCCTGTACTGGTGGGAAAAGGACTTCCAGAATTGCAATGTTATTAATCTTAATCTCCATGTACAAAAGACTCAAAGGTCAAGTAAGGGCGTACATTAAATAAACGTAATCCGGGTTAAACCAACAGCCACAATGTTACTCTGACTTCATTCAGCTCTCCCCCCCCCCCAAAACCATCAAGATGTATTATTAAATGACTTATTTCTCTTATTATGAGCACAAATCAGAAATATCAGTTATTCTTAAAATGGGTAAAATGACATGAACGGTACCGGTGGAACCGGACTTGTTAACATTAAATATTTCTGAGAGATGTGCAAATCTGAAAAGGTTTGTGTTCAGACTCCTTCGGTCTGGCCCGGCCCGGCCCGGCCCGGCGGGTTGCAGTGTTGTGCAGAACTGTAGTAAAACAGCGTGCTGACTCGGTCTCGGTCACGTGATGATAAGAGCAGTTTGTAGGGACGGTTCGGGAGTTTCGCTGGGAGCCTCGGGTCGCTCAGTCCAGTTTGTCTCGTTAGGCCGTCCGTCCAGACAGACGAGTTCCGGGCGCGCTTATCGACACCTGGAATCACCTATGGAAAGGAGCCCAACAGACACGCCGGGTTTCCCCTGTTGGTGGGTCGCAGAGTCGCTGGTGCTGCTCGGCTCCTGTCGCTTCCTCCGGGTACGGCTGATCCACCGAGCCCCAGCGCACCTTCTAACGTCACAAAGCAGGGAAACCACAGCTTCAGGGCCGTCTCCCTGGGGGTTCGAATCCCACTTTCTGCTGCAGTACCTTCGACCCAAGTTCTCACCCTAAAATGTACATCAAAGACAACTTCCAGCGCATGTGAATAAATCACCATTGAGCAACGGAAGGCGCTTCAGGCAGATCAACAGAATTCGGCAGCGATGCGACGGATCCACCCCACCGCCATCGCCAAGGAGGCTTGACCCCCCCGCTCCCGAACCACAGCGCCGGTCCATCTTCTCAAAACGAACTGGAAATGACAAATTGTAGCGCAAAACAGCGTGCACGTAAACAAACGAACACCCACACTCGAATGTGAGGAGAGGCCCTGGTTACCGAGGGAGGCCTTTTTTCTTTTTTTCTCCCCACGATTTAAACTCTTGTCTTGAAAAGCCCGTCCACCTGATTCCGCAAACTTGGACTTAGGGAGTTGTAGCGAAGCGCTTAAAACGGTAAAACGATTTTCGTCACCACTCGGAGAGGCCCGGAACTGTCAAGGAAACGCGAGTCACCCACGAGCAATGGGAATAAAGTTTTTCTTATGTGAAGCTGACCGATTCTACACGGGAATTACAATTCTTAATAGCCGATGCAAGTCCAAAATTCCACACGGCGCAAAAACAAACGAACACGAAAGAGGAACTCACGGAATCGATCGGACGGCGGGCAAACGCACTGGATTATTAAATCAGTGCCTTAGCCGTGCAATTAAATTAAATTTAAAATTAAATTAACAAATTTTAAGTTGTAATGGTTTTACTTTACAACGCAGCCTAAACAAAACGGAGATCGTTTTGGCAAGGAGTCACCTGTATTTGTTTGACTGAAAGCGGAGGAAAAGTGAAGTTAAAGGTAGCAGAGGACCGGGGCGCCTGCGTTTTGTCGCCGCCCGCACAACTTGAGCAGGTGACGAAGGCGATCAAAATATTAACGCCGTCAACCGAAATATAAGAAAAACTGTTTATTTTTCATTCCTGGGGTCATACTCGGTGCTCGAGTTGATCCGTTGTCATAACCGCTTTGTGCCGTGACAAATTCCCATCAGATTGACGCCGTTTTGAAACGCCGAAGCTTCTACGCGGCACAATAAATGGGCTTCATTTTTTTTAGTCAAAATAAGAACCGTTTAGCCTATTTCGCAGCACCTTCAATTCGAAACGTACCATTTTGGGAGTTATTGAAACGAACGGCAAATATGGCGCGCCCGAGTGGAAGAACAAAAACTAAAATCGTGCTCGCTCTTGCACAGGCGTGCGTATGAAACCGCGTGTGAGACGCAAAGCCCTCTTTAGCCGCAGCTTCACGAGTTATGTAATGGCTCACGCACAAAAACATCGGTGTTATTACCTTAGTTCCCCACTAACTATTTTCCCAGTTATTGCAGCGATATTTTATAGCCCAACTTCCAGGGAGCTGGAGAGTGGATCGCTGCTTCATCGCGAAAACCTTCAATTCTGCGCCGATCTTATCGCTGATGTCCATTCATTCAATTACAGCGCCCATTTATCACGGGCTTTGGCCTGTATTCACGGTTTAACGCGTCGTTTTGTCATTCCTCGTTCGGGTTGCTCTCGCTCTCATAATTTAGTTACAAAGGCTTGTTTTCTATTTATTTTATTTTATTTTCAAACAGTGCGACAGAGAAAAGAACGCACGAGTTAACGCGAAGATTAATTCCGCAATAGCCCGCGGATTAGGGAGCATAAAATGCGAGAGGAGGTTTAAAAAAATCTGATTTAAAGGAGATAACCTTTGCTGTAGATGCGTCATTAAGGAACTATTTCAATGGTTTGTATCTGTGGTTATCGTGATCCTGAAGAAAAACAAACAGCGGTAATCCTCACTCTCGGGGATCTCCCGAGTCCGGGTTGGGGTTGGAGACCCCCAGTGGATTTATTATTCTGCTATACATTACCAATAAACACTATGATTAACCCTCCCCGCATTTACAATCCAAATTTGTATGAGGAATGCATGCGGAAAACATTTCTCTGTTCCCCTCCCTTCGGTTTGACTTATTTTTAAATATTAGAAAAGCATGCACATTGCCGCTGCTTGGCGACTCGAATAAAGAATAGGAGAGGTCAACATGTAAGCGGTTGTACAAGAGAGGAAGCCATGCGAAAATTGCGTCTTGAACGCATTAAAAGAAGAGCTGCGGTCTTGCGAGAATGGGAATGTTTTGCAGAGCCACACCAAAGAATTGCATGAATTTCCTTTTCTTAAAAGAAAGCTGTAAACTCTGGAGGGGGGGGGATGTAGGATGGCAACGGCGTGGGGTCCCGTTTCTGTCAGTCCACATAAATTTGTACTGAACATTTTTCTTTTTTTAATTTGAATTTTTCCTAATAATAAATAAGAACTTGGGAAGCAGAAGAACAAGAACAATGGGTCCTAAGAACTAGGATTACTAGCACAGTTATTTCTGCACTGTGTGGATTTTTGAAAATATTAAGAAATCAGAGCCCAAGTAATGCTTTTGAAAATTTACATTAATAAGCATACAGCAACTATATTGTAGTTCCAGTAAAGCAGGAACATTACTCTTGGCTTTCCTTCATCTAGAAACGTTTCAAAGTTGACTTAAATTTGGTCAATAAAGTGCAAGGCCCTGAGTGTTTCAGCAAAGTCCCACAGGAGACAAATTAGGCCACCTGCTTACTTTGTGAAAGAAATAAACCTTTCGGTTTTGTGAACCTAGAATTAAGAATGTCAACTTTTTGGACAAATCAATAAGAGAAATACACTCTACGATGCATTTCAATTAAAACAATAACTTTTGAAGATACTGTAATAAATAACTTTATTATATGTAATGCATACAGAGCTAAATAAATTATATTCATATGCAATATTTAACAAACCGTATGCCTGAAACAAGGCATTTTAACCAAAAATAAACAGACCACAGGGAAAAACACATGACTGATGAAAAGAAAATATATGGATCATACAAACAATGCAAATTGAATAAACTGATACAAAACAATTGTAGAGAAATGATAAACAAGAACACCGGTCACAGTCTTGTCAGAACATTACAGGTTATAAATATCAAAAAACTGCTATACACTTGTTAAATCACTTGTCAGTTGCTGGAGGTGATTTAAGAGTGTTTTTTTTTTGTCTACAGTCTCATCAAAACTAAGCACTTCTTTTAACCTTTTCACAAACATCTGATACTCACCGAGTAGATTATTCCGAAACAAGCAGCGGCACCCAGGAAACACATAACATAAAGTGGCATAGTTTTACAACTTGTATGTCTTGAGAAGCCAAGGAAATGCTCATTAAATTTCAAAGTAATCAAACATATTTAGTGCAGTTTGGCTCCCTTTTTCCTCCCTTTAATAGGTTTGTTCAGCAGTCAGTTGGCTATTCATCCTGATTCTTGAGGAAAAACTGTAGTGCCTCTTCCCACTGTCTTCGAGGGAAGCGGTTTGGCAGCTCAAGAACATCCTCACACACAGAGTCTTTTTCTGAAGAAAGGAAGAATAATGAGCAACAGCTACAGTACATCACGCACATACAAAGAGACACACTGAAGGTGGGATTAAAAGGTGTATGGAGCTGCACACCTCTATACAGGTCAGAGAGGAAATGTGGCATGAAAATAAAAGAACATCAGAAGTTCTGGAGGCTGAAAAAAGAGAATCTGGAACCAACCTCTTTGCAGAGATGTCCTGGTCGTGCTCTGATTTGAACTCTGCGCACAATCCTAGAGGGCAAAGGAAGAGTCCTTTAATGCTTCAATAAACAATCTTTGTAAACACATTTGTATTGTAAAAGCTTCACACACCAAGTTGTGTTGGACAACTACATCAATTAAATAAAGGTTAATAATACAAAGAATCTGTGTCTGGGGGAAGAAGAAAAGGAGCCAAAAAGCAACAAAACATTTTCTGTCATTTTAAGTTGACTTGTATTTTCAGCACACTCTTCGCTTCAAGCTAAGGTGCTGCATTAAAGCAGATTTATCTTTGGCAACGGGCGAGTTAAGTTGCAGAGACAACAATTTAATCACCCCTAATCTTAAATTACACACATAATGAAGGATTGGTGTCAACATCTCTTTAGAGAGGTAGCGATGCTGTGTTGTATTGATTTATGGAACTAAGGCAGTTTTTGAAGAAACTCGCACCAACAAGTATGCATCTACACCACATCATCATTGCAAGAACAAGGAAAGTCTGTTTATATTCCAAAACTCTCTAAGCCACTAAATAACTTAATACTCTATTAAATAAATCATTTCTTAAAATACCTTTGTTTAAACATACAATTCCATCCCTGCAGAAGATAAAAATGACAGTGAGAACTCTTTTGTGGCAATTAGAAAAATAACCGATAACCCTAAAGGAAGCCTTGAACTGCAAGTTAAGCTGCACTGGAGACTCAGAAGACTCAGCAGGAATAGTTTGATCTATAAGATGCATTTACACATATTTACACCCTGGTAAAATCAATTTGGGGAAAATGTTATGAGAAAGAAAAAGATTAATTCTGAAGCCTCCAAGTCATCCTGGCATCAACAGCAATCTGTTTTGCCCAAATAGGCCAAATATTCATCCGCTTCAGACAATGTCAAAGACATTTGTGTTACAGAAAATGTGCAGGCAGAAGAAATAAAACTGAACAAAACATAGTTAACTCTTCAGTATAAAATATTAAGTTACATAATTATGTAATGCACAAGAGTACTGGGAAGCTACAAGAATACAGCTGACAAAAGCAGTTTATGGGAGTAAAGCTCAAATGGGTGCAAGATCAAAACTGGTGAAGTTAACAAGATCTGGTATAAACTGAGCATAAACAGGGCCTGTGGGTGAAGACCGGTAAGCGACAGGAGTTGTGATACCTGTATGAAGGTGGCCAGCAGCACACAACTCATTTCCTGCTTAAGGATGATTTTGTTCTGTGGGTTGTTGTAACAGGCCGAGATCAGGGTGGGGAAGAGCACTTTGATGAGGCGTGGATCGCTGAAGTACTGGAAGGGTAGCTGACACAGTTTCTGCAGTACACTGGGCTGGCGGCCAGACTGCACAATCACCTGGAACACACACACACACACACACACACACACACACACATACGGCAGTCAGTCACCCAGGTCCTCAGAGAGCCCTGTCAGAGCTCCATAAATCACACCGCTCCGCCTATACATAAATCTACTGAGAAACAACACAAAAACACTCATTTAGGAAGAACAGAGAGGTCAATGTCACCCACTGTGCTGTGAAAGACTGAACGATGGAAGTCTTTTGGTCATTAATTACCACATTTGCTAATATTAGCAAACTGTGAAATTGTACTGGCGGAAAATCTTGCAAACAATGGGAAGCATGTGAGCAGTGCCTTGTTTTGCCCATTTGTGAGATTTATTAAGGCCAGTTGCTGAAAATGGTAATCAGGCTTGCGTGGTATCTACAACAGTGCTGTTATTATACAATTTAGAATAATTTAAAGTCTATGAGCTTTAAGGCTCACTTGCTATAGCTGTGCTTAGCCTAGCTCAGCTCAGAGGCTGAGGGCAGGTTTTCCACATCAGGCTGGCTCTTGCCCATGCACGGCGTGTCATTGCCACTTTAAGAAATGAAGCAATACCGTTAATGGAATCCTCACCGGCTGCTGCCGTGCCCTCGTTCAACAGGGCATTTCAATCACACCATTATATCCGGCTCACAAATATTAAAATCAAATCACTTGCAGGCTAGTTTGATTAGAGTGAAACAATACACAAGAACTGGCTGAGCAGCAGGATAGAGGGTCTGAACTATTGGTCTCTCCCCCTGGAGCCTGGGTAAGCTGTGGTCAGTCTAGAAGAGACGGGACAACCTGGAGGTCACAACAGTAAATTGTATCGGGGGGACCAAAAAAAAAAAAAAAAAAAACACAGCTTCCCAGGTACAAACACTCAGACACAGTTCTATCCAAATTGAAACCAGAAGACCACGGTGAAGCTCTTCAAGAGGAGTGACATAAATTACTGGGATTTACAAGATTTTTAAAACACTTTTAACAATTCTCTTCCAATGCATTCTCTGTTTAATAATGCACTTTAGGGTTTAAGAGCATGACAAACAAACCAATAATTCACATTTTTATCATTTTAAGGTGAGGCCCTTATGATCCAGGTTCTACAGCAGCGTTCAAAGACTCTCTAACTGCATTGTATCATATTAAGATGTTTTAAGACTCTTTTAAAGGAAACTGCAAGTTTTTTTCTTTTTTTGAAGAAAAGTACCGGTGAACTCTTTCCAAGTGAAGAAAGCACTTTTTTTTTTTCTTTTTTTTTTTTTTTTAAATCAACAGATATTAAACACTAGAATAAATACAAAATATATTTGTCCTATTACATAATCATAATTCCATTACATAAATGTGGCTGAACACGTGAGGCAGGTTAGCGGTTATAATGCACTGATGTTAGCAATTTCTAAGGGAGAGATAGTAAGATGTATCTAAATAGCAAACAGTTTAAAGTGATAAAATATCTTTTAGTGTTGGACACAGTACTGGATCTCAAACATGAAAATAATCAGAAAAGAGCTTAAATAGTTGATGCGCATTCAGCAAAAGAGACGGGACGGGACGGACAGGATCAGCAGAGCTCCACAAATCACACAAGGCCATCTCATAATCCTGCACCATCCAGTGCTAGATCTTCAAACATCTAAACAAATTGTCCTCCCTTCAAGTATGCGCTGCAGAGAGGACATAAAACAAGGCTCTCTGGCAAAATACCCCAAAGTTTGCTATAAGCCAGCTTTGCTTTGACTTTCTGCTTCCTAGGTGCATCAGAAGAGCACTTTACTCAGTTTTCTCTGTGGGGGTGTCCACTAAAGCGAGTCGTTCACATTCACAGCGCAGTCCATTCAGACCCTTCAGTAATAAACAGAATGACAAGCTTTTGAAACAATGAATCAGTCTGCAACTACATGGAGACTCATAAAAACAGACCCAAGTGTCTGATAGCTGTGGCCCCGTCTGAGGTACAAACGGGCTGTGCTTTTATGGCGCTCCATTACATAACTCCCACGTTGTTCTGGGAAAACAAAGGGAACGTAAAGTTTGTGTTGTGAAACACAAATAAGAAGGGGAAATCCAGCTGTGGAGTGAGTGTGTGTGCGTGTATGTGAGGGTCAACGGTGGACCTTTACAAGGACAACTGGTTAATGAACCAAATGAGAAGAAGTTGAGTGACAATACCATGGCAGCGCTGTTTGTAAGTAAGGCACAAACTGGGCTCCTGTACAGGTATGACAACCTCTTCAAGAACAGTCAAATAAAAATTATAAATACTAATAGAAAAAATTATGTAGGGACAGACACAGATATGTGTGTACAGTATTATTCATTGTTCCTCATGGTTTTGGCATTCTCTTGTTTAGTTTAATTTGCCTGGTTTTAGTGACAAGTTGCTAAAATTCTTCTCTTCGAACATGGATTTGACAACTGTAATTCATCTGAGACTTCTTTACTGCGAACAGTTTTGACTGGTGGGAAATGCCCAAACCATACACAGGCACATACATTCTCACAAAGACATTTTGTCAGAAATGTCAGAAATTGATTCCTAACCTCCATTCAAGTATTGTGGACAAAATTATTCATTATTACCTGTGTTCAGCATTGTTTGCCGAAGATTACAATGTTGAATACAAATTGCTTTTTTTTTTTTTTTTTTTTTAAATTTAGTGCAAGATGTTGGTAAACCCATCGTATTTCACTGAATTTCAAATGTAGTTGTAAAAATACAACAATACCCAAGTATATACACTTGAATTGGGCAGAATTTATGAATCATCAATGTTATTGCCCTACTAGTGAAGGTGAAGAAGAGTGAAAATTCAAAATTCTACTTGCTGGCATTCTGAATATGATTCATTTTAAAACTTAAATTCACATGCACAAACATGCCATTTCAAAACTAATTTATGGATTAACAGAATCTCAGCCCCTGACTCATATAATAATTATACATCAATATAATTTAGAATTAAAATTTGAAAGTAATGAACAGTACATGTTGGTAGACAGCAAACCAACAGAGAATATTATGAACATTTTTTAGCACCTAGGTTCAATGCTCAAGGTGAATTTGTCATTTTGCACGTTTGTCCAAGCATCATGAAATGTCACTTATGTACACTTAATAGACAAACACAAGATACATACACAGCACTAAAAAAAAAGACACAGACTGACTCATCCAGGATAAATACATGCTAGCATCTTCTGGGGTTTCCTTCTCACTCAGAGGAGTGGTGAGTAAGGCCACTGATATGCATTTCCCTTTGTACAACATGACTCTCCACACCCCATCATCTTCTAATTGACAAATTATTTCAAATGACATTCCGTGGGAATATGTTGCATCTCAAATGCAACCAGGCATTTCTTCACAGGGTAGATTTGGTACAGGTCAAACAAGTCAAAATAAAAATAACATTTTCCTGAGGTCAAACATGCAACAGGTTGACATGGTTTGAGTTGCACTCTAGCATGGCTGTACCCCAGTTGGGAAATAGGCTGTGCAACAACATGGAAGATACAGCGTTCCGTCTACATTAGGAAAGTCAGGATGACGAAGGGGTGGGGGAAAGGGGATACAGGCTATCTTCAAACAGCTACAGGACAGTTCCTGTTCCCCGCCGCATCTGGACACCCTCAGCATCCCCGACTGTAGAACTAGGATAAATCAGGCTTCAAACAGAAACGCAAATCTGAGGCTCGGCACTAAATACAAAACAGACCCCCCCCCCTCCCCCTTAACGTTTGTATTAGCATAGAGGAGACGCGGTCAAGTTACTGATAAGGGTCAGGGCACACCACATCTGAGGAGCAAGATAGCCCCCCATGAAAGGAAGTTACTGCTGAAAGGACATTATCTTAACAACTCCTACCACCCACTCACAGACTCAGACATGTGCAAATGCTCCGCACATTTCTATATCCTCAAAAAGGTTCAGCGTTTCGGCAATTAGATGGCGATTTGTACACTTAGTAAATACCTGCCTAGATATTTTCAACGCAAAGGAAATCTGAATGAATTGCAATAAAATACAGAAATGCCTTAAATAATGGCAAAAAAATCTAGGAGAATATTACGGTTGTCATAGTCAGTCCCATTTGTCCTCACTTAAAATGACATACTGGTATTCTGTACCCATGCAAAAGACTGGCTTAGATATTTAGAATTTTTATGTCCTGCACAACACAAACATATAGTTACAAGGTGTTTTCATTTTTAAAACATTTTTAGTGTGTTTAACATAATTATAATAATGTAATCTACTCTCTCTTAAAATAAAAACAAACCCAGAAAGAGTAACAAAAGCAACGTGGACATGCTGGTTAGCAAAAGTCCTATTTGCCCTATGGGTCATGAGAGTTTGGTTATCTTTGGGGTAAGGAATTGTTGAAGGGGATTGTAAACATTGGGACTGGGGATTAGAGGCAGTGTGCGGAGTTTGAGTGCAGGCTGAATGACATACCAGTCAGAAACAGGAGGAGGCTGACCCAGTGAAGCTGTGGTCCAGATCTCATATCCTATATTCCCCCCCAGTCTGGGAGCCTAGAAGGTCAGCTGTTTAGCACAGCAACACAGCCACTCTCTGAGTAACTGCTTGGCTTCCACCAAACTCCTATCAAGACCATCTGACTCATTCTCATAACTATCTAATAATCAGTCCTAATGAGAAAGGCCTCCTGGCCACCTTCATCCTGTTAAACACATAGGTCTTCACCTTTGTTAGTTTGTACGCTCCCTGGCAGAATAGGATTAGCACCACACTTAAGAAAATGCCACTTGCAATTTCCAAATTCTTTGTGGACGAGAGTAAGAAAACATCCTCGGTCATAGAACAAATGGCTGTCATACATTTGAGGGTTTCTGTCTGAAGCTGGTACCTTTTTGAGCCTGAGGAATACAGTTATTTCCCTGTTACAGAGTATTCCCACGGATCACCCAGGAGATACCAATGACATACAGCCATAAGCTCCCGGAGAGGAAACATGGCTGACTGTAATTGTACGAGTGATCCTGTGCAAGTCACCCTGCCGTGGCTTTTGTGCTTTTGGAATTATTTATGTCCCCTGCAACAGGGTGTGCATATATCACTCTGGATAGTGGTCCCCCTTCAAAGTTCCCTTTTTACAACCTGCATTATTTCTTGCTCGCACACATAAACAAAGCCAGTGCTGCGGACAGAGAATCGGCCTGTGGGTCAGCAACGCTTTCGTGTGCCGCCAGTGCTTACATTAGCATGTGAAAGGCTAAAGCTGTTCCAAATATCCCCTCTAAACATTTATCCTGCCTAAACCCAGCATGGAAAAATTCCAGGAACTCAACACTGTCCAGAACCGTCCTTGGTGTATCAGAGGGGAAAAAGGCTAATCATAAAATTGCTATGCATCAAACAGTTTCAAAAATTAAATAAAAACACAGACACACACACGCACGCACGCGGTACGTTAATACATTCTTTATCCTGCACCAGTTCACTCCGCCTTGTAATTTAAAATAATAAAAAAAAAAAAAAAAAAAATTAAAAAATCGTCTGCTTTTCAAACCTCCAAATCTTCGAGCAACTTCAATTCCCTCCTTCACCTGGCAAGACCTCTGCGTACGTTAATCGCAAATGAGGAAACAGCCAAAGGTAAAGGAGCCCTGCGGCCCTTTTGCGGCAGCAAATGCTACGAAGTTGAAACGACTGTGCTGCAACGCATTTGTTAAATGAGCAGATTGCTGGGAACAGAATGCTGAGGACAAATGAATATTCAGCACAACTATTCCCAGCTTGGTCATTGCGCTAACTTTTTTGTGTATGAACAAAAGCCGAATCATCTGTCATCCTAGCCCAATTTAATTACAGGCCCTCATTCAATTACTCAATATAATATGCAAATTAAATGAACAATGGCCAGCAAATGCTAATTATGTACATCAGAATAATTAAATTGGACTGCACCAATGGGGGATGGGGGAATTGGACTGTCATAAAACAGCGTTAGATTTTTAAATTAAGACTGCAAAAATTTTTATGAGAATCTGTAATCTGCCTGTAAAATGTTGAATGGTCACACCGCACAAGGACATTGCTCTTGTGACAAAGTTTCCCTTGAGAGGCCTCACTTGAATATCATGGTACAGGGTCTCTTTTAGCGAAGGACACCGGCGTCAGGGTTGCAGAACGTACAAGGTGGATAGCTGGGTGGGGAAGCTCTGCTAGCTCCTGACACAAACCCGACAAGTAGAACATAGGCTGCAAACCCAGCTGGAAGCAGTACATCACTACACTTAATGAGACGGCAGGGTATCGCAAGATCCAGGCCAGGTGACAGAATGTCCAAAATATTTAATACCCTTTAAACACCCTTTTCTTTTCTGGCTTGCAATTTGAGGGAGGGGGGAACTAAAGGAGAGGAAAAGCAAACAAAACTGATAATGTTTTGCCTATTTATACATTCTCACACATGCACTTCTATGTCAATTGGTATAATATCAAACTAAGAGCAAAGAGACCTATGCAGAAAATTAAAAAAAATGAGAGAAAAAAAAATCAAAATACAGAATAAATGCTGAAACCAAAAAAATTGTTACATTTAGTACTGTGATTTGTGCTTGTTTATTTTATGAGTGTTGAATTAAGACTGAAGTTTGAAACTGTTGAACATTTGGAATACCTGATTGTCTGGATGGTTGACAGTAAAGTAGCCCACACAGATGATGACTTCGTGAAGCAGCTCTTCATTTTGCTGCTGGGAGCAGTACCACAGCAGGGAACTGATGATGTGGCGGAAGGCCAAGGACAGGCCCTCGGCACCTAGGACAGACTAAACACAACAGACTTGCATCAGGTTCCTGCCACCAACATCCAAACAGAATCTAGTACAGCTGAAAACACATGCAATGACAACGAATCATAGCGTTCACTACAAAAGGGCTACCTTTGCACAAAGTTGTTCCTAACTGAACAGAAGACAATCTTGTCTTCTGTTCAGCCTTTGTATTTTTTTTTTATAACTTCTTGAGACTATGAAAAAAAATTTATATGAAACACAGAAGAGTAACAAGGTAACATTCCTTAAGTAAAACTTTATATTAGATTATGTGTAAACCTGTGTAATTCAAATGGAAACTCAAGTACTAAGGATTAGCATGCCTTGAATATTTGGAGGGCTCAAAATGTAAAACCGGACCTTAGAACAGAAGTCAGGTATGAGGTAGGACAAGAGTGCTGTGGCATTACTGTGCCTTGAGCAGGACCATTATAGGAAAGCTGTGTGCTTGTTTGAGACCCTCAGAGCCAGCACCAGGGTCCAATCCTGGGACCTGGCCTTTTGGTGGTACCCCGATCCCCCAAGAGATGCTATCAGAGAGCTTTCAGACAGTATTTATTAAACATGTCAAGAGTGACAGAACAACCAAAGGTCACGAAGGGAAGCAATTGAAATTTGGGGAGAGAAGGGCATCTAAACAGCTACATAAACAAGAATACCTGAACCTTTTGCCAGGTCAAAGCCCTGTTACTGTTTACATTCCAATTTCAGCCCAACATACCAACCTCATTGCCCTTTTTTAAAAATATACATCAAAATTACAAACACCAACCACACCCAATAATGAATAGTATAGTTTACCTGGATGGATTGTGGTCAACTTTTACTTTGGTGGTCAATCAAAGTACAGAATTAAATCTATGTCTTAACTGCAGCTTTTCCGGTCATGATCGCGGAGAGAAATTATTTAATATGTCTTTAAGACAGGAATAAAGAACTCAGTCCCATCAGATAACATACATGTTGTGTCCATCTGAGCCTACCTGTAATGAAGTCAGCCCAGTAAAACTACAGTGGAGAACACACAAGTTGAATGTACCTGGGAAAAGAAGCTCTTCATTACCAGAGCTTTCTAAGCCTAAAGCTGCTTTAATCTTTCTCATGTTCCACCGACTGAATGATCTGGGCCAAAGGAATTGGGTGATTTTCAATGGCGAGTAAAGGAAGTTGAATATCATCCATGAGTGCCTATTAGCTCGTACTGCCAGGTAATGCAAACCACTAGGGTATTTTAAATCCAGCCATAAAGTACATTTTTAAAATGTTCATAAAAGGGGCACGCCGAGTTCTTCGACTACCATCTGCTTCGAATAGCAAGAACCCAAACCATTGGCAGGTCCAGTGAAATTACAGCAACACATTACGACACAAGACCACCCCCTTGTCCACATCCTTCCAAGTGGTTGGTAATTTAAAGTGAATTCAGTGACAGACTTTCTTCCTTTTCGCCAGTGCCCCTTGCAGACGGCTGTGGCTCCAGTCCCAATTGTATGTGTCTATCAGGATACTGACCCCTCCCGCCTAGTTTAACCCTAGCTTTGCTCCATGAAATGTCTCCAAATGGGGACTTCCGTGAGGAACAGGCATAAGTACAACATACAGCTGAGGAGAGCCTTCTCTATTACCATATTCTCTATAACATGTCTATAACTATATAACCATAATTCATAACAATGCAAGGAAGGACATTTAGTCACACTGAAGTGTAAAATTGGTACAAAACAGAATGTCAATTATTTAAAACAACAACAATACCAAACACTTGTTAGATTACTAAACTAATACTTCTAGATTGGCCAGAAATGTAGCCATTGAGAAGGGAATCTTGCTGAACCAGTGCATGTACACAATGGTCCTTAGGGAGAATCGTACCTGGAAGGCAGGCAGGTCCAGCAGGGCAAAGCTGTTGAGGAAGTGGATGCTCTGCAGGGCCACAAGCACGACAGCTGGGGGGTATACCTCTGGGGGTCCTGCAGGGATGGGTTCGGGGGGTGAGCCGTGAAGAAGCACGCAATATAGCATGTGAAGGACCCCCACCAGGTCGGTGGACCGCAGCATAGCTGTAAGCCCTGTGGGATCTTGCCTCTTGTCGAAAATGCCAGATGAGCTGGAGGTGGAAGACAGAAATCAGACCCAATACAGTGCTTCTGGGAGAACATCAATAAAAACATTCACCCAAAAAGTGATGCCTTTGTGCTGTATGTACCTAGAGGATTCAGTAGTGTCCTAATGAGCTCCATGTTTTCAAATAAACAGACAATGAAAGAATTTTGACAAAAGTTCTATTATCATTTCACTGTATGAAACAAAACTAGTGGTCGCTGGCTCTTCACCTGCAGAGCGGAGGATGATTCACAGCCAGCTGCAAGCACACAAACGCTGAAGTACGAGGTGCAGTAAAAGCCACAGGCTGCAGTAGATACTGGCCTAATGAAATTAGGAATCCAAACCTTCTTAACTATTTGGTAGACAATCCAGGCTGTATCTTCTAAATGTCAAGATACCGACCAGTATTGTCCACCTGGATGTCAATAGCTTGACATTACTGGTTTTCATGACAAGCCTATCAGGCTCAGTTAGTTACTTTCTCTGATCGTGAAGAAAGACTGGGGCTAATCTCTGGGGACGGTAGAAGCCTGTTTTATCTAAGGTACACTGTGAGGGCTGGACAGTGTGTATTCATTAAAAACCAGAGTAACAACTATGAAAAAGGCACGTTACCCACTGTAAACACCGAAAAGTGTCCTACTCCTGAGCATGACAAACCTGTATTCTAACCAGAAATTTGAATGCCAAAATTGAGGAGACTTGCGCAAGGTGCACTTCCTATGAGGTTCAGAAACAGTGTGCTTATTCAGTTCCAGATCCCCCTCCCTGTATTCCTGCCACACACCCCCATTGGCCCTCCGCCCACATAAAGGGCTAAAACAGAAGCTGACAGGAATCACCTCGGCTGGAATGCAACTTGTCTTGACAGCTAATGGCAGTGGCTCCATTGCTATGCAAACAGGTTGCTGGCAGGGCACTATGTATTCCAGAAGATTTAATTAGGATTCCTGATGAGAATTAAAGGAGAAGTTTATACCTCATAAATGTGTGTGCCATATTAAGCTGTGGTATAAAGTCCATTGATGCAGTGGCTGCAGAGACATGACCAAATCTCACTGAAGAAAGGGGGTGTTAATAAGAATTAGTAAGGCTGACTCATGGCAATCATTTGCTTGGTTGGTAAGGGAAGGTTCAGAAGTGCTTTAGCATTGCCTTTTCAAGCACATGTCTTTGAATTATGGGAGAAAACCCACGCAAATGTAGCACACACAACCAACTGAAAGCATGTCCAAACCCACAGCCTGAAGCTAGGACTCACTAGTGTTATCTGTTACACTACCATGCTTCGGAATAAAAATAAAACTGCTATAATTATTTTAAAAAGTATTGAAATTATCTGCTAGTGGCTGAAATTTAAATATTAACTGAAGTTTCACAGGTGTAATGATGACATGATGTGTGAAATGGATCCTTTGTCCTCATTATTCCTGGTTCTGGACATAGCTCCTCGATACTAGTTGTACTGAGCAACTGTACATCACAGGTGTTCAGTGTGTAAAAATCCCTTCAAAGCTGAAAGGCAACAAAAAAGAAAAGCTTGAATAAGCATAACTACTTACACAATTAATCTTGAGCCTAAAGATAAGCTGTGTATATGCCAGTATTGGTTCAAGCACATGCATTGTTAATGCTACCACTTAACTGTAAAGGTACACATCAAGCTGGGTCAAAAAAAAATCCCTTGATATCAGAAAATTCATTAGAACATTAGGCTTCCTTCCATTAATTCAAATTTCCTTTCAAAAATGCCACTCATGAGTATTCATTTCACTGCTGCTTGCCAAGTACAGCACTGCTATGTTTATGCCACAAACCGAACAACAGCAAACCTTAACTGTGTCCCAGCCTCCCTGGTCACACTTCATGCAGTGGTGAGATGGTGGCTACACACTCCTACCAACACAGAGGCTAGTGTTAAAGTCAGCTGTCCTCTGCATCACTTCCTCCTTGGTTCTGCAGCTAAGCAGTGCATTTCACACATGTCCACTGCCAAAACTTCCAACAGGCTCTTTTGGAAGACATCACAGGTCAGAAGTCAACTCTTGGTGCATCTCCTCTAAATCCTCCTCTGAGAAATAGTCACTAATGTGTTTCAATAGGTAAGGTGGTTTCCCAAAAAACCTCTTGTGTTTCACATGACTCCTCTGTATCTTGGATGTGGTGCAATACATATAAACTTTAAAACTAATATGGGAGACAGACACCACCACATAATGTAACTATGCAAACAGTATAGCTATTTTATGCTGATAAAGAAAGTTGTCCTACAAAAAAGAACTGCATTAGTACATTAGAACATATTTTCCTGAAAATAAACACTAATTTCCACTAATAGATGGTCATCTTGACATAGGTGTGTCTAATTCTGACCTTCAGAGCAATGTTATCCTCTATGCTATCCATAGTCAGGTCCGAAGGCAAGTGTACCCATTCTAAATTAAGGTTACCTGTAAGGTTAGTTGGCAGGCACCTGGTACCTGGGAAACCCTTACAACCTGGTCAGGCTCAGACCCAAATGGAAATGCAGGTGAAAGGTGGTGGTTAGGTACAATGCCAGCCAACTGAAAAGCATGAGAGGTACATACCTAGATGGACTGAACCCTGGCAATGAAAGCTGGCTCTGGAAACATACAATGTCACCTCTCCAATGGGAAAGGAGCCTGACCTGGTGAGTGTGGTGAAAAAGTACTGACCACATTTAGTTGGTCTGACTTCTCTACATTACATGGGTCCTGAAAGCAAAAAAAAATCTTGAGCATAGGTGGTTTCTCTGTTACTTGGTAGAGTAATATTCTGTGAGGGTGTGGAACCTCCAAGTCAAGGGGGTTGTAGACATGGCCATTACTGAAGCAAAGTCTCAAGCATAGGTGTCCAGAGAAACCATGAGGAAAGACAGTTTGGTGGGCTCAAACTACTGACAAACCTGTCTTGCTTTAGGAGAGGAAGGTGTTTGGCTGTGCTAGGCAAAAATGGGTAAATGCTGACCACTCCTTTGGAGCTTGTTTGGCGGTGGATGGAACACACAGAGGAAGTCCTAAAGTTAGTGAGCATGGCCTTCTACCAGCAGGCAGTATTTGACATTTCCGGTGAACTGAAACACAATGTTGACTTCAGGAACAGTGATATGTTTGAGGCTTTGGTCATGGAAGGCTTCGATGAATAGATGAGATTTGGACAGAGATGTTATAACACTGGACAACATGGAGACCTAAAACTCTGCCTGACAATTAAGCCTCAGACACACGTGGAATAATACCGTTTTCGTTCTAGTCATGGAGCAATGGGCAAACTTTTGTACTTCAATGTGACAGTTATACTCTGCTAAGATTATATTTTGTCTCCATTCCTATAAATGAGTTTCATAGATGAAAACAAAGGTATTTCAAGCCTCAGAGGGTATTCAGATGACATCTGCAGTTTTGGCTTCATCTGACTTTGACCTTGGTGTGGTTTGCTACCAAGTATGAAGTGAATGGAATGAAAATCACTACTCTTAAATCTGAAGTGATAGTTGTCTTTCAGCAAAAATGAGTTTCACTCTGTTGATCGGGGGGGGGGGTTAGAATTGCCCTTAGTGGAGGGGTTCCGGTATCTTGAGGTCATGTTCATGAGTGATGGGAAGGGAAAATGAATTATTGACAGATGAATTGGGCCAGGATTAACAGTTCTGTTGGCACCGTACTGTTTGGTCGTGCTGACCCAAGAGCTGAACCTTAGTTGGCGATTCAGTCTAAAAGAGCTCCCACCTATTTCCATAAACTTTGGATAATAACTGAAAGAACAAAATCTCAATTTGTATAGACACCTCTTGGTTGGTTCTCATTGGAGCTGTACAAAACACATCCCACTAGGAAGAGAGTGTGGTGAAGCCCCATGAGGTTCATTCAAGTGAGCATACTGTACATCTCAGCTGGTGTGGGAATGCTTTGGGATCCTCAGGAGTTGAAGACTGTTGCTAGGAAAAGGAAGATTTGGTCCTAGCTGCTAAGCCTCTTAAGCACATCAAAATAATGACCCTTTGCAAGAAAAGTGGGAGGAAACTGACTGGCTGACAGAAAAATGCATGTACTGTATATACAGTAAAGTCCTGCCATAACATAGTGAGTTCCAAAAAATGCAATAGTATGTCACTTTATTGCGAGGTTAACCAGTCATTATGTGAAAAGACAAAAAAAAAAGTTTTGTGTAGGAAATAGATTATTACAAGCAAAATGTAAATATGACAAATATAATATACTGATACTAATAACAACAGAACTAAAACAGCTTCAACAACCATGCTCAGTGAGCAGGAAAATGTGAGTTGAGAGTCTGGACTGTGGTACAACAAGCTTAATTTCTCTGCAGTATTTAGTAATGTTTGTGCTCACAGCACAAAAACATGCCTGCCCAAAAACTCTCAATCAGTGTGAACACTGAGAAGGTCAGAAATCCGCCTATACCTGCCCACAATGGTTAGGCAAAAGCAGTATTTACAAAAACACAGCACCAGCGTATTATGGGAAAGCCAGAGCTTCCCTGCCTCTGCTACATTAATAACAATACTAATAGAAACGTTTATCATTCCCTTAAGACTTCCAATGAAAATAAAATATTTATTGAAAAATATTTTCCCAGATGTGTTACAATCTGGCTAAGTAACACCTATGAAATAAGTATGCTGAATTTGTTGGCACTAAGAAAAAAATTCTCAGATTAGTCATAAATACACAGCTGATCATGAAAGGCCTCTATATTAAGCATAACAATTGACAGGAACTACAGTTTCAGCAGGAAAGCAGAGGAAAATTCAAAAGTGCAAAACTTTAATGACATCCAGAGATTAAGTCCATAATTAAGAAAGAGACGCTTGAACTTTGTACCCAAATGGTTAAAAGCCATTAGTGTCGTCATAGGAGCTTTCCAAGAAAAACCAAGTGGAACGGCAGAGAGGATCACAGCGGAACTAAAGACTTGCTGCCGACACTAGGCGCACAACTTACCGACCAGTTACCATGAAGCACAGCCGGCAAATGGAGTGCAGTAGCTCTGTTGCCTTGTGCAGAAAGCTGGTCATCCTGGTGCTCTCTTCCCCTGAGCCTTGGACCGAAAGGAAGCAGCCATACAGCTTGTCAATCAATCCCACGTTTACAGCATAGCTGGGGATACAAGTGCAGGCAACCATAAGAAGCGATTACACAAAATGAAGAAAAACCACCAAAATTCCTTCATGTTCATCCCAGCTATATTAGTATTGTATTTAAACTACTCAGTCTATTGAACCATAACTAGAACTTCAAAAAAAAAAAAAAAAAAAAACATAGCAGCTCCTAGCGTTACAAACATTTAGGATAACAAACATAAGGATAATGTAAATTTAAGGACATTTACCAGTTTACTCCTAAACTGCATTTTCAGTTCTGTTTTCTAAAAAAATTGCCCATTGCAGTAAATGGTTTCTATATCTAATTAGTGAAACATCCCATCAGTGAAAAAGAAGAGAGTCTTCATTGAGCTCACTCACACAGTGTTAACTGCTAAATCTATTAAATAACCAACAGCTGATATTCAATGTGATGAATTGGTCAATAACACTGGACAGGTGGTTGTGAACATGACTTATTTCGAGTTATTTAAATACATTTTAATTTTTCAATTATTAATTTGTTACTTGTGTGTTTTGGGGGCATCATATGCAGAATGTACACACCAGAAGCTTTATGTTTATGGAATAAAGTGTGAAAAAAGCAACCCTGCTTTAGACAAGCAGTTAGTAATATTGGATGGATGGATACAAGTGGTAGTTTTTTTTAAAAACCATTTTTATGTATTTTGTACAAGTAGAAGGACACACATATTATTCAGCTTTCATTGATTGTGACACGGCTGTAAAATTGTTCTTGGAATTACAAAATTGAGTTACGAACCGAGTAACAATAAAAATTGTGTTTGTAAATTGAGGACCAGCATGTATACATGTGTTTATGTAGTAAGCATCAATCCACAAATAATGGTTTCTTGAAGGAAAAAGTATTTTTTGGCTACAGCTGCAAAGTTCTTACATGCAGCATACACTACATAGTATAGCCACCAAAACCACTGAGGGCCCTTGCTTCCGCTCTACCTTTCTGATGACATGAATCACTGTTTCTTACTGTTGCAAGACAGCTAATTTATCTGTGAGTGACAGGCCGGTGGAGCCTTCTGTGTCCGCCCACTGGATAACTAATCATTGCTAATTGAGCCATTACTCTGTCACTGGGTGTCCTGGTGTCAGGAGCCACTGGATTTGTGCCCCTGTCGCCGTCTGTCTGGCTCAGGTATGTCTATGCTAACACCGGCCCCCTGGCTAAGCCTCAGCCACCATGTGAAACCTGCTGGAATGTTAACACCTCCCCATTCATTTCACTGACTGCTATTCCAGGCTGGCCTTCATCTCAAACTCTGGCCCCCTTGTCTACCTCTTTCTCTCATACTCTTTTTTGCAGCTCTCGTCCCTCAATAGAAGGTGCTTTTAAATGCACGTAATTACAATTCCACCTTCTCTCTGACCCCTCTAACAGGTCACCTGTCACTTGAACCTAAGCTCCTTGTTATGAGTAGAAAACAGTTTTTTTCCCCCCCTCATCACAATGAGGCTTAAAGCCCATTTGTAAAGCTGGTATAACCATTTCACACAGCACTGTCTCTCTCCTTTAGCATTCTGTGCGGTCATGTAATTGGCAATGCCTGAGATAATCTGAGATAATCTGCACATCACTGGGACTGCTATTTGCTTTGTTAAGCATCTATAAACCCAGCAGAACTGTACTTTAATTCCTTTGGTCCCATTTTTAAAAATGTACATTTTTGCCCAAATGGGATAACTGGGCTGTGTACAGGGTCTTGTAGAACACTTCTCAGATTGCTTGTTATTCCAGGAGACTTGGGGCCCTTGAGATGTTGCAGCTGTGCTAGTCACACTTACTATGCTGTGTAGCAGCAGAAGAAGACAGTGGGAAACTATTCGTGTTTTTTCATTTCCCTATCTGTCCACTGGCTGTAATGTCTTCCTCTCAACGATCAGGATGAAGGAAGAAATGCCAGGAGTCTGCAGTGGACTTTGGCTGACTTGTTTGTCTTCAGCAGAAAGGATGCGTGGTCTGGCTCCTGCTTTCTGTCCTTACACAGAGTATATGAAGCTGTATGTACTATTGATACAGATGGATGTATGTCCCTTGGAAAAAAGAAAACACACTTCCTGCTATACAGGTCCACAAAGTGACTGGCTTGTACAACTTATGCTGTCAGAAGAAAAACACATTGCAATCCTTGAAAGAAAAGAAAACTCTTGGACCTGATTTAAGAAGAATTTATCTTTTAGGAGATTTCTTTGAGTATTTAAGTTTCTTATTTTAGTCTTTGCTATTAGCTCGGCACAGAAAACCATTTCCTAGACAAGGGATGCCACTTCTAATAGATGGTTACAGAAACTGCCGAGAAAACTGGCCACAAATCTTAAGTTCATCCTCAAAAATGTGCACAAAATGAAAGAACCATCAAGTTTTAAAGGAGATATTTTTAGAATAAAATATGCAGAGGATGCACCTTGGCATTTGTGCAGTAGCTAACAGCTGTCTGAACCTGTAAGAGAAATGTGTTGGGAAAAGAAAAGACAGGTAGCAGGAGTGAGACAGACTTGCAGCTAGAGGGGGTAAGGGAGAGAGTCGTGGAGCCAAAGAAAGAGACAGAAAGTACCTGATGAGGTCCTGCAATCGACTGTTAAAGGTTTCCCCGGCAGGGGCTTGGTTGTTGGAGTCCAGAGCAGTCAGATCGGGGGCTTTGATGGTCTCTTCAGCAGGCTGGAACAGCAGGCATCTGAGCACTGCAGCGATGGTTTGAAGTAGCCCAGTGGTCAGCCCCTCAAATACCTGCTTGTTCAAGCTGCGTCCAAATACAGATTTGTCTTCATCTGGAACGTACAGCTGAGGGGAGAGTACAGAAAAGTCAGACTTCACCCGAGGGCTCAGTTTGTTTCCAGTTTGGAAACAAAAGGACAGCTAAAGGCAAGAGCAGAGTGTTCCCTGCCTGGTTAAACCATTTAAATCCTCCTCTGCCATGAGAGCTGTTTGGGGGAAAAGAAACAAAAATAAAAAATAAAATAAAAAAAAAAAACATCATGGGTTTTCATGTCCCAAGTCTTCTAAAAGTAATAACAGTAGCACTGTCAAGGACCTTCAATCAACTGATGGGAAATGTCCATAGAGAAACTGTTCTTTTAGCTGCAGACTATCCAGAGAGCTGAAAATTTCATCATAAATCTGCCATAAACATTATATGTCACATATCAACAATGGACTAATGAGAGTGATTTATCAGCTTGTTGCTTCAGAGTAAGTATTTATAGTAGATGGTTGTGCAAAGATGATTCAGCCAACAAACCAGACAACTGTAATTTTAGGTTCAGTCAAAGGTAACATGCCAAAAGAACATTTCAGAGAACACCTTTAACAATTTTAAATGTTCTTATTTGCATTTCAATGTTCTTATTGCCATAACTAATGTGTTAAGGGGATTGCTATTGGACATCATGCAACTGACTGGGGAAATCTGTATGTTTAAAAGAATGTCGATATACAATATCCACCAACCAATTAGAGAACACAAGTACTTTAAGTGTGTACTGATCTTGTGAAAGAGCACACCTTCCTTTCCTCCGCTTTCCACATCAGCACAATCCTATCCTCCAACGATATGTAAGAAGCTTAACTGTAGGCTTCGTGTGAATGGAAACAAACAGGAAAACACAATGACTCCATACTCTGAGAAATCTTAATATATTCCTCATACGAAGCAGTCCAGTACCTTAGGATCTATTTTGACAAAACAGTTTAATGGAGTTATGCTAGGTGCTATATGAGCTTTTAGCAATCCTTTATCCCACACTTCTGTATCAAGCATGGCACTGACTAATCCTTATTTAGGAAGGTGTTTCATCAAGTTGAAACACACATTGTAAGAAAAAGACCAACTACATATTCTGGTGCTACATTACGGGGAAAAAACACAGCCTAAAAAGCTCACACAACTGTCACATAATACCCATGACAAGTATGTGTCGATAAGGACTGTCATTTAAACTCCCCCTGCATTTGTAAAACACTTCCAACGGAGTTGAACAGCACAAATAAAAGACTTCGCTCACAAACTGAGGTCATTTGTCCAAATGGAGTTGGTGTCTTGTAATGAGGCCACATAAATAGCTGTCTGAAAATGGCTTTTCTATTCATTAACTCCGTGCAAAAGGTAGTGTTTAGAGTTGGACTTGGTGTGAGAGATTATTTTAGGTGTGCCAAATGTGGGTAAGTGAGAAGCCCCCAAACTATTTCCAAAATACAAGATGAATCCTCAGACCCCAGGCTCCTGTTCTGGTAACTGCCTGGTTTACACAGGGATTATATATGTGTCATCATATATTGCATAATTAAAATGTCAGGAATGTAAGTGCAAACAGAAACAGGGGGGGTAACAGAGTCAACCTTTATTCACAACTGGCCAGCCAGGATCTGATAAGTGGCTGGGACTCCTGCTACAACTGGTCTTGTGGGTCAAGAATCAGACGGGCACTTTTTCCTACATGGTATGCCATGCTGACTGCTGATTTATTGATACTCTTGTTTTTAAGCAACAGGAGTACAGTTACATTCCGGCCAATTGGTCTGCAAATTCAATAAATACAAGGAGCAACTAGACCGCTAAAATGTAAAGGCAGTTTCATGTCAACAGCCCATCGACAATGGTTTCCTCCTACAACCAGGGTTAAAAATTTAGTTTCACAAAGAAATAGGGTGGTACTCTCATATAGAAAGTACCTATATGTTCCCTCATGTAAGAAGAACAGCGTTTGGTTTTAATGGCTCACACTGAGAAGATGCTTATGGCGCGTGTGAACATTCTGGAATTCTGCACTATGGTAATTAAAGGGTAGTATGGACATGCCGCCCACACAGTCATTCACATGTGCATGCATGCACACTGTCACACACAAATTCAAACACACCAGGGGTGAAATGAGGCGAAGTTCAGATAAAACACAAGAACCCAACACCATGAAACAATGTACTGTACTAACACTATTTCTCAGTACAGAAAAACTAAAGGGAAAGGTTTACATTAAAGGTTATAAAAAAAAAAAAACCCACACACACACACACACACACACACACAAAAGGAATTTCCTGGATACAGTATTTACAGGTTAACATCTATTCCAGCTTAAAAAGAAACACTTTTATGCAAAGCTAAGTTTTACCCAAACTTTAAATTGCTTTTCTAAACAGCCTTAGGCTTTATGGATATCCATCGACCCAAAACAACGTTTTTGCTGCGCTATTAAATATGTCACTCGTCAGTATAACCAATGAAGAATGCTTTGTGTGAAACGTATAATGCCCGACTCCCCCTCTGCCCTGAAGGAAATCTGACTGCAGTAGGTTGAAACTGGAAACCAGAGAATGCAGCCCCAGTAAAGGCAGCGTATTTACTAAACAGCACGGTCTCTTGTGGCCTGCTATGCACACACTTGAGAAGGTGGGCACAAGGTCGCAGGTCTACACAGGTATCCAGGTCTTTGTCTGCTCCTTTCATGCCACAGTGCTCTCCGGCATCCCCTTGATGTTTACAGCCAGCAGAAACGTGCTGAAGGACACCCTGTGATCCCACCCGCCCATGCTGTGTTGGCCTGGCTGAGCCCCTCATTGTCTCAAAGTGCAACTTCAATTTATGGAGCCAGTCCTTGTGGATGGCTCACAACCAAGGTAAAGCTGCAAGGCACACACTCCATGTTGACAGGCAAATTTACTGATGAAAAAGCACTGGAAGGGATTAAATATATGGTGCTGTCTTTTCTTTTGTGGAACAAGAAGAACTGGAAGAGGGTGTTTTGACTGCTATACAATTTTCATAAAATAAACCCCAATATGCCCTTTTTAAAAATTATACTAACACATTACACAGAGAATATATTAATTGTTAAAGACAGTCCAGATGTTTAGAGTACATTTTGGTAAGTTATGGAAAAATGTTAGGAACATTTTATCAAATTTTTCTAGTTATGTTGTGACACAGAGCTGTAAGCTTTTTATTATGCTGAAGTTTTCATCTGCATCTCAATGTTTTGGCGATTCAAGCAGTGCTGGGGCTCAATTATTCACGACATCTACATAACTTTTCAATTAACAAATTGCTTGGCTCAAGAGATACCTTGCCTATTCACGGGGCTGTAGGATTGTTGCCTGAATTTCATATAATAGACTGTCACAAGGAATGAAAATGAACTCTTTGCACAACCTCTCTAATTGTTAAGAAAAGAACTAAATAAGGTTAAAGGGGAAAGGGAAGTTGAATAAAGCTTTGCCAGTTCAAGGCTAACCAAGAGGGGGAAAGCAGGCAATAATGTCCTCCATATTGACAACAAAATGAGCTTAATGATTTTTAATTTACAATACAGGATGACAGCCATACATACACCCTAAACAAGGTTACAGATCATCTGAATAAAGTTCATTTCAGGACTTGTGTATGCCTACCGTTAGTTGATGTAATAAAACATCCATCAGGAAGGTGATCTTGTTGCTGAAGAGGACATATACACAGTTGGCGTGGCAGTTAGAACATGCCAGGTAGAAGGTGTTTACAGCAGCAGACAGGGATCTATAAGGGGACACAGAAATACACAAAAAATGTAGATTACAGGTACATAAAAAACTATTTAATCATAGAAAGATAGAAGGCAATGTAGGCTAAGTTTAGCCCCAAGATATATATAAAAAAAAAAAAAGCATGAAGGTGGTATAGTGCATAATGCCAATGGCTTACAATTAATGTATACTGTGCTTAACAAGTCTTATTATATAAATGCCATAATGTTTTTTATTATGCAATGGCATTTAAACATTTCCCTGAGGACAACTGAACAGAAAGCTCCATATATACATAGGTGATGTGGAATTCCTCTGTGTGTAGTGGACAATCTGATCTTTGACACAGCAACCAGGACTCAATACTTTAAGCAAACCACTGGAAAGGCATGCAGTCAGCCATAATCATTTGCAAAAAATAAATAAATAAAACCCATAAGCCTTCATTCCACAAATGAACTGCATAAACACAGAACTTCACTCATACCATTGGGTTTGAGCTTCAGGGTAAATGTTGAAAATAAACAAACAAATGCAATAAACCTCCACTGCATAGAGCTACTTTAAACTAAAAAGGAGATAAATGCAACAGATAAATCAACAAATCAGACACCCTTATCTCCTCCTCTCATTGCTAATATTTTGTGACAAATGTATATTTTAACCAAAAACATACAGGACAACCTTCTTAGCTCTAAGAAGAATGACATTTGAAGTAGACTATGTTTATTTAAGTTTTAAACATTTTGATATCAACCACAGCCTTAACATCTGTTATTAATTTTCAGCAAAGCATTCCTGTCAGGAAAATGGTATGGTATAATGTAGATCTAGATCTGTCAGTATCCATGTATACACACATACACACATGCATGGTTTTATATGATTTTGATACCAGCATTCACAAATCAGACTTAAAGGACCTAAAGTACAGCAGCCTCACTGAAGCGCAGATTCAGTTGGAAACAGATATGGCGTAAAACTGTCAGACCTGACTACTAGCACTGGTAGTGCTGACTGCTGTGTGAGACACTAAATATAAATCTGAAATAAACTGAGACCATATAAGAACTTTGTGTCAAAAGTGTCAGGTTTAACACAAGCACCTGGGATCGAAAATAGCGTTCTGCTTCAAATATGCAACATTTTTGAAACTTGAAATAAGACTCGCTTACATCAGCCCTGCTGATGCATAAAAACACATGAACAGCATTTTTTGTTCTTTTCTACTGACAAAAAAGACTTATCTGTCCTGTCCTGAAAAATAGCTGGTGCAAAAAGGAAGAAGCATGCTTGAGTGGAGAGATAATACTGGCTCCATTCAGCCAGAGTACAGAAGTAACATGAGACATGCTCCAAACTGTGCATTCTGGGCAGCTGACCAGCACTGGGAATGGCTGATTGATTTGCCTGAAAAAAGAAATGTTTGTGTAACTTGGCCAAAGCCAACTTTTCAGTAAGAAATTCTGTCCTGTTGTTAGATTTTACAGACTAATTAAAAAAATGGCTAAAATGAGAGTCACAGCCTTGGCTGTGCTACCTTTCGGAAATTCTGTCACCCTCATTTTCTCCCTTTTGCGGGCTGATCAGTGCTCACAGGAGGCTGGCAAACTTTGCCTGCCTCTGTACCATTCAACAGGGAACACTGAGCTGTTCTAAGTAAAAGCTCATTTAAAACATCAGTGCCAGAAATGAAGCCCAACTTCCAGGAACATGAGGGCCAGTAACTGTGAGCTAAGATCAGCTGTCCTCCAACAGTTGAGATTACTAACTGATGACAGATAATTTAAAAAAAAAAAAAAAAAAAGTTAACAAAAGCAAAATGTCAATTTATGTGCACTATAAAATTCAATCCAATAATATTTTTCATTTCACAGTCTAAATCCCACTCAATCAAGGAATCATATTTAAGTCAGAAAGTTAAAAAAAAAAAAAAAAAAAAAATTGGGCCAAAAAATAATTATTAAACATGAAGAATTAAACCTAGAAAACAGACAAGCAAACACAGAACGTGGGACAGCCAAATATATGCGGTGGGGATGACACCGCCCAACCACACCGCCCAAGATCACCATGCAGCCCTGAGCAACAAACCACTCCCTATTTGGGATGCAAATGAAAAACTGAGCCTAAGAGAAGGTGATTTCACTGCACGTCTATTCAAGAGACAAACCAATTACATGCAGAACAAGTCAGTGTCTTCCCAGTATCTGTGCATGGCTTCCAGAGCAGAACAAGTCAGGGAGAGGTGGCAAGCCATCTCCCAGGGCTGAGTAGTTAGGAGATCTCATTAGGAATTTGCAGGGGATGGGTGGAGGCACACCCCAGGTGGCCTGTGCCGTTAAATGGCGGATTAAAGAGAGCACAACTAATTTCTTTCCCCTAATCTTATTAAGGGGAAAACAGCTGTCGACTGTCACCGTCTGAAGGCAGGCCTTCTGTGACATGAGCACTACCGTGTTCCCATGAAGCAAGGTGCAGTACGCTGCAGCTGTACATCACTTCGTATTTAAAAGCTATACTGCTTCATACTACAAACAGAAAGTCTGCAAAAAGTGTTACAATTTACTATAACAATGGGTTATTCTAATTCAATATAATAAAGGGTTCCTCTCACCAGCAATGGAAAAAACCTAGACTGATACAGGCACAAAGAGAATTATAAGAATCCCAGTTTAACAACCCCAAGAGTAACTTTACTTTGTTTACACTGACAAAAGGTAATGAACACAAAATTTTAGGTACCAGTTTAGAGCTAATGGTGGGGTTCACTCTTCCGTCTGGTGCACGAGTTCCGTCAATCATGCCATCCTGCACTCCATCACGCCCATTCTTCTCAATGAGCACAGTCACAAAGGGCAGTGGCTGTTCAGACACCCATGGTCTGTATCACAATCAGAAGCCACACCAGCACTGCTGTGATGCGACATCCCTAAGCTTATCCAAGGACACCTGTTAAAGCGCCTCCCATTGAAAAGCCGTCTCGAGCGTCCACGCAGATCCACCACCGTTCTTTGATTATGCCGCCTTACCTCTAACTGCACCTGATTATTGGGACACGCAACGCCAGCCGTGCCTCGATTCATGAAATCACCACCTCTTTCCCTACTTGCTGACAGTCAATGTCAAAGACTTTGAGGAGCAATTTGGTAAAGTGACAGGGCCTCTCGATCTCGAATTACCAGGGCGCGGTATTCAAGGCTGACCCAAGCGTGCCAGCCTCCCCACATCAGCATTCCTCCCGCTCAGAGACTCTGGGTTCTCTGTCAGAGTTCACATCCGACGCGGCTCCGCTTATAGAACCTGACTCCGGCACCCCCCGGCCTGTGGTGCCACAGCTTGCCAGACTGCACAGAGCACAAACAACGGGCACATTGTTAATCTTTCCATTATAAAGCCTTATCTTGTAGACATCGGATTAAATTTCCGAGCTGGCCCATGCTGCCAGCCAGCGGGGAAGGAGAGATGCGGATAATAAGCTGTGTAATCTCCTCACCTACTCTAAACAGCTTAACCTTGTCAGTGGCAACAGACCGGCTGCTTTGTTAGGCTGGGCTCAAATGGTTAATGCTGCTGGACTGAATAAGCTAGGGGCAAGCAGGGGAGGGGGAACTCTCACACACACACACACACACACACACACACACACACACACACACACACACACACACACACTCGCTCTCTCTCTGGAGTGCATCTTCAGGTAACTTAGGAAGGTACCCCTATCTCCACAGCCTCAAAACACTGCACTTGAGTGATTTAAGAATCCATACCCTGGGAGGGTACCAGTTCTACCAGAATTAGGGATGGTTGGCTAATAAAATTAGAGATTATTTCCATTTTATCCTTAATCTTTATTAGTAAGTACACACACACACACCATTTATGAAAATGTGGAAAATGCACGAACAGGTAAATGGGCAGAAGGCTACCTTGAATCTTTTGGATCAAAGGTCAGGTCAACACATTATGATGTGGTGTGTCCCAGCGGTAACGGAAACACAGTCATTTTCATCTAGCCCGGCACATTATAAGTTTAAAAAAAGGATGTGTGCCAACAACAGCAGAGCCACCCTCAACTAGAAGCTAGTGTGGCAGATGTCATCAATGAGAGTCCCTATCAAGTAAACCAAGGAATTAAATATACCAAGACACTAATCCCTTGGTATGTGAATCTATTTCATCCTTAAAAATACGTAAGGTACCAAATTTTTTGGATGCAGAATGCCTACTTCCCATTAGGTTAAATGGAGCAGAATAACGCACTTCCAACCCATGCAAAAACATGTAACATACAACCCATATTTCAGCATAAAAAAAAACACACAGTTATCTAACTAGAAAACACTTAACGTTGCTATCGATTTGCAAGTTTATAATGGATGGTACAGTATGTACCATGAAGGACATTTTGCATGTGCTGCCACAGGCATTTAAATAAATGGGTTTATTTAAATAAATGAAATTTATTTTAAAAACAGCCTTATGAAGTTTACTGCGTGGACCGATTTACATTATAGTAAATCTGAAGACACTGCAATCACCTTCACACAAAGCAAGCATGAAACTCATGAGGAAGAGAGCGGAAACAGACGATAAGAAACCAGTAATGGCGTGTGCGATTCAAACTTTGACTTACATTTCTAAAAGTATACAATAGAGTTTATTACAATACATAATACTTAACATTCCTTTTTAATATTATTTGTGTTTCTTTTTTATTTTGGAAAAGCTTTGAATAAAAATTTGTTATTCCAAGATGACCAGAAGGATACCGATATTTAGGTGTTAAATTTCAAGAGCTGTTACAGCTAAAATTTGGATGCAGACAGTTCAAATACAGAATAACTGCTGTACTTTGAATGTGCAGTGACCAAGGTATAAATTAATTATTATTATTATTATTATTATGTTGTTCTCAGTGGGAGTTGGAAATGAGAAAGAGGTAAATGAGCATGGAGCAAAAAGCTAAAGACTCAATGTTTGTCCTGGACTTACAAATGGATCATTTTTGGTTGTAGTGTTTACACAGACTACATAGCCTCAATACACTATTTTAATTATGCTTTGTTTCATACAACACCTACATTTTTTTAGGTTATATCTGAAAGTTTCTCCCAGTTCCACCACAGACAAGTTTTAGTTAGCAGAGACTCTGTCAACCCTAGCATTTATTAAAATGTTTAACTGTTAACCAAACATGCTCACTCTCACTTACTATCAACAACCACGTACCCTGAGGCAGAGTCGTGGTCTGAACCCTATCACTGGGTTCTAAGCTAAGAACTCCACGACAGGCCTGTCACACAGTCACTCAAACAGACAAACTGCACACAGACTAAAGGTTCTATGCTAACCAAATGTCTTCAGTATTCTGCAAATTAACATCTGACTTACACCTGAAACACAGGGGCTTTTTCTGTTATGTAGTTTTATGAATTTCACTGGATGTTTTATTTGCTGAAAGCACCATGTGACTATACAGGTATGAAGCTAGTATCTAATTTGAAAACAATATAAATCCCCTTCTCTTAATATATTTCATGGTGCAAACTTTTCACTGAACTTTTCACAGTGTGGTGAGAAGCAGATGATTATTTTGGATAGGTTAAAATGAGCAAGACATCAACGCTTCAAGGTCAGAGGTGGTGATGATCACCCTTTCAGTATGGCTTATTCATTTAAAATTTGTCAACGCTAATGACAAACTTTTACAAATTTGCTGCCATTTTCTTCTCAAGCACCACCCTCTAATTCATACTGAAAACAACCCTAGGATTGTTCTGGGAAGGTCAAAAAATGCAGTTAAATATAGTGACAATTTACTGAGGAAAATGTTATAAAAACATACTTTCAATATTCAAGACTTCCCAAGTGAACTAGTTATTCTTAGATGTACTAGAAATATAGTTGTGGAAAAAACAGTTACAGTTTAAACATGACAAAACCTCATCTTCTATTCTGCCAAACAACTCTCTCCTATTACTAAAATTCCCAAAGGACGTTTTTATTTTTTCTCCTTTTGGCTGTATGGAATATGACCAACCAATCTCTTCAAATTGCACCAACATCTTGGCATACTTCTCCAGAGTTATCACATATCATATGCAATAGTAATAGACTAAGAAAATAATGCAGGAGCTTAGACCTCATTGGACACCTACAGCTGTTACACAGTAAAATACAGGTAGCCTAAACAACCAACCTGCCGTGTTCCTTCTTTTTAATATTAGTAATGGCAGCCAGGAAAACAATGACTTTACAACTTTACAAATAGTTAAAAACCTCTTCTCAGTTACTTAAACTTCTGGAGAAATTTTGTTCTATAACTTTGACTCAAGTATAACTAATAAGAAAGAAATGTGCTTTTACTTCTTACATTTAACCACTTTCTTTGCTTCTGCTTATTTTGCATTTAAACTTTTAACTTTCTCCTAAAATCAATCAAATCACTTTTACTATGAACCATTACAAACACCTCCTCAAAGTCAGATGGATGCTGGTCAATGAAATCCACAAAAAAGTCACAGCTCTCCCTCCTCTAACCCAATCAGATTACTTTTACAGCAGATCAATAGCAACGTTTCCTTATTAAGCTTTCTTCTGTGGATTTCACCGACATTTTTTTTCAGCGATCACTAACTTCCCCCCTACATTGACATTCCCCTACATTGCCAGAGAAAAGCTGCTAAGCAGCTGGGTTTAAAATTAAAATCCATGGTCTGATTTCAACACCTCTATTCAAACCAAAGTACAACTGGTTTTCCACTTATACAGCAGAGCAGTTCCACTGTAGGTAGTTAAGGAAAGCATATTCCTCAAAGGAAACACAGCAGTGGCAATAGCAAGACAGGGATGGGCAACCTTGAGATTAAGAGCTTTCATCTCTAACTGCCACATTACTAACATTCCCATGACAAAGACTTATTTTAAACATGCTCTCATTGGTCTGATATTTCCAGTTAACAAACATTTGACTGTAAAACTAAGTTCTACAAAGTTAACAAAAATTTATTAATTAATATGTTGAATAATATACTAATTGCGGGTGCCTGGTCAATGAAGCAGGGCGAAGGTGAAGTACAAAAGTAAAGATGGATTTTTTGTTTTAAAGGTTGTTTCTGTTTTACTAAGTTACCTGTTTTATTTATTTCTTTTAAATAAAAGGTTGCACTTAAGGTAAGTTTATGACATGTTCACATAATGTAGCAAATGTTAAAATGTTGATTTTGTGAATTTATTTGTAATTTATGAACAATAAATTAATGCGGATTGTAAATCGAATACTGTGAAATGACTGTTAAAATTTTTTTATTGTAAAGTTGGTTAGTTTCCCCCCCTCTTTATTTTTATTCCTCCTGGACTTGGCACACCATTACCTCCCATTCAAATCAGTATTCTCTCCTTTGTGTACCATCCAGCCTGAAAACCTGCAGCAACTGAAGGGCACACAGATTCACAGGTTAACAAGCTTTATGCATTTTCATATCAACAGTATAAGTTATCATTGTGTTATGATGCTGTATATGTTTTTGTACAGCTGTTAGCAGACACTGCTGTTACGTTATGACGTTGTACATGTACTGTGCAGGCACTGTATGTTGTACAAGATATTCATGAGTACATGTTTTAGTTAGCTGTAAGATTTTCATTTAACATTATAAATTATTTATTTATTTGTTTATTGCTAGCAGTTGTAAGTACAAGTGTCATATGCTGAGGTAGTAAGTCCATGGCAGCCTGTATTTTTATTTATTTATTTATTTTTTTAAGCCAAAAGGTCTGCACTATGGATTAAGCACAGGGGAGACATTTCAAATGATGCTGAAGCAATTCTGTGCTAATTTTCCTCTTCAAGGTTTGGGACGCACAGAGAAGTAATTTATAAAAAGACTCCAACATGACTGCAACCATGCTTTCATAACATTTTAGCAGCTTCATACTATCAACTTAATCTACAAAATCGAATACAACACGGTACTGCAATAATGCTGGCACCTGCCGAGCTGCACGTTTAAGCATAGGTTTAAATCTGGCTCAATAGTAAAATGCTTCTATGCTTTCCTTACAGCAAAAATCATGTGTGACCAAATTCAATGGCTAGATGGCATTTCCTTAGCATAGGCACAATTAGTGAGTGTATTTGAATGCAATGACCCTTTCATGTGAATTCATTTACTATTCAGTCAAATTCTGCTTAGAATTAAGACTAGAATTACAAACAGAATTAATATACCAGTTCCAGGAATACATTAATTTCAATAAGTTAATTTCTATCTCTGCTTAACAGTGTCATCCATCCCTGGACCTTCAGATGTTCTAGAATGCAGCTGTAAATGCATTAAAGGAACACTTGCCTAGGTTTCTAAAAGAAACCCAAAGCAGAGACAACATTAAATTAACATACACAAGCATGCACACATGTACTGCAAAGGATGGCA
Source organism: Heterotis niloticus (assembly GCA_018136845.1). Lineage (NCBI taxonomy): Eukaryota > Metazoa > Chordata > Actinopteri > Osteoglossiformes > Osteoglossidae > Heterotis > Heterotis niloticus. Next base: position 15,500,547 of record CM030904.1, on the reverse strand, counting down.
CCACTTGTTGGTAATTTTTGGTATCTTCATTTTTATTTATTGGCGACTTTACAGGTCAATGTCTAAGAGACTGTCCATCCATGCATAATCTGGGGCACTTACAAGAATATTTATGCAGACCAAAGTGGTCTCTTTCCAACTGCACATTTCCGACCTTCATTCCCTTCAGCTCCTCACTACGTTGATGCTCTCATGAGAATGCCGCAGAGGCACACTGGAATATTAACTTTGTTTTACAGAATAATTAGCTCATTGATGTAATGATAACAGGACGGAAATCATTTAGCAAGACAATATTCCAGGGAATCTCAGCAGATCATTTCACTAAATCACTCCACTTATCTGCAAGGAGACCATCAATATTCAACACTACAGAATGCAGATAAACTTTTGTCTGCTAAGGTTAACTGCCTCTCAGTTCATTATTCTTCATAGTGGGATGGGAATAAAGATTAGTTAGCCAGGGAGAAGAAAGCTGCCTTATTAAAAGCTGATTTATGCTGAGCATCCAAAGGAACATACCATTACGCACATGTATATATTTTTTATATCAGTGCCTTCAAGACTACTTGCTGACATGTGCCTAACAAAATGCAAGGGTGCACTGCCTGACAAATACACGGGCTCCTCAACTTATAAACATTTTGAAAGGAAGCCATATATATGCATTATCTATATACAAACTACTTGTCTAATGCAGGGTCATCTATACACATTCACTAAAAGCTTAATATGGAAGTCCTTATTTAGGGTTCAGATTGTAACTTAATCTTTGGTAGTTATAAAAACAAGTTTTTTACTGACTGAGCTACAATAAAAAATGAAAATATTTAAAAATACATTCTGTACAGACTGCTACTCAGCGCCCAATTATTGACCAATGCATTCCATAAACATGTGCAATGTTCTATACTCAAGAACAACAGAAATGTTGCAGACTATATGGAAATGAATTCAAAGTCCTAAACCAATACTGTGTTTGTGTATACTTCAGTGCAAAATAACTAAACAGAAATGCAGGTTGATTCTGCTGCACAACATACATTTTTAATAAAATACAGTGGTAAAGAACAATCAATGATATGCCTAACAGATCTATATCTTTGAAAATTTGTATCGCAAATGTTTGTTACAGGAGAAGCGAGTGTATTCATCTTTGTAATGCTGCCAGGGCGGGGGTAAAGGATCTGAATTATGGACCAACAGCCAGGCTGTAAGTTGAATCCATTGTAAGCTGGATTGTACCTGTGTCAAAGTGATTATTTCAGTGTGTAGTCTACCACATAGTAACATTTTTTCAAACATTTATCAATGTTTTTGACCTACTTTGTTTTATTTCTAGCCAGAGTATAGTATATTATCTATACCATTATTAACTAATTCAACATTGTACTCTTTGACTAAAGTTTCTTTTTACTAAGTACAGTATGTTTAAAACATTATTTTGTGCCATATGACAGTGAGATGTAGTAAGCGCAAGCGACATGATCTCTTGCAACTGTTCCATCGGTAAACAGGCGAAACTTACTGACGGTCAGACATCAGTCAGTGGGACAACTGGTACAGAGGTGGATGTGGGCTTATGGGGGCTGCAGCAGCAACTGTATAAGGTTTTTGGTGTGAGTTTGAGATCAGTGAGATTTACAATAAAATGAAGATGTGTGCTGAATTAACCCAATGTGATGCATGACCTTTTAGCCATGGAAGGGAGGGGGGGGGGGAAAGGGAGGGGCTGCAGGTTAGGAAGCGTGAGAAAGTGGCTGGCTGTGTATGGGCAGGGGTGCTACCATCACGTCGTATCAGATACCCTTGTATGATGTCTACCTTACACAATAGTTTTATTGCGATGTCACACATGCATAGTCTGTAGGTACATATGTGCAATGTTTTACTACATTCTCATGGTACTGTTCATCTACAGTATAAACTTTAAGCACTCAGTCATGTTGCAGTACAGCATATGTTTATGTAAGCTGTCAAAAGATAGACAAGATAGTGGTGTACTAAGATGCAGTGGCCTCTCCAGCCCATCAATGGAGCTATGTTTGTTTTTTTTTTTTTGTTTTCTCCACTGTGTTATGTCTTTAGTTTTCCTTCCATTCTTTCAATTTTCTCTGTTCTCTATTTTCTCAGTGCATATATGCAGATGTGTACAGTAGCTGGGGGCATGCTAGGATTTTGCAGCAGTCTCTCCAACATTTCTCATTTTCTCTTTCTTCCACTGTTTCAGTTTTTGCTCATTGAACTGACAGTACTGAATTGGAGATGTGTACAGAAAATGGTGGTGCATCTAGAAATCTGCAGCTGCCCCTCCGATATATCTTGTTTGTACCCCCCCCCCCTCCCCGAATCAAATCCATGTGCACCCAACAAACTGTTCTGTGCACATTGTTCAAAGACTCCATCAGGAGGGAAAGTGGGGTCACATGAAGCCCAGAAGATGAAATTAAGTGAAGTACCATGCTGAACAAAAGGAAGTATCAATGACCTCACTCAACACTCACCACTCTCTGAAGAAACCCCAGAAGATCAGAGTGCTACCATTTATTTATATATCCGACCTCAATCTGTCTGTGTGTCTTTTTATGTTGTACTTGTACATCTGTATAGACACAGAATGACAAAGTTACCTTGAACTTTAAACAGATACTATTGTTTTACCGTGAAGTCATGCATGTACTGTACAATTCCTGTACATTCATATATACATGTTTTAATTTGCTATAAGATGCTCATTTAACAGAATTCTGGATATCACATTAAAAATGTAGACAATTTGTGAAAAACTTTAAAAAATTGTTACATTTATTTGTTTGTGTTTATTGACTGTCATAAGTGCGAGTTCATCAAATGTTGAGGACAACCTTTATTTATAGCGACATGGAGAACAGCAGGACTAACAAGAGCGGAAAAAGGTTGGATGAAATTTAGTTGTACAAGGAAATTAGCCATATGGTTAAATATTTATCTGCACAACTGTCATTTAGTTGTGATGTCACATATATACAAAATGTTTTAATAAAAAAACCATAGGCTAATAGACTCACTGCAAAATATTTTTTATACTTTCAAGTTATCATGTTGTCACTGTCAGTGGACTGAACTATTTTAAATAAATTAAGATGGAATAAGTAAAACCTCAAAAGCCCAAACAATTTTCCCAAGTTTCCCCAAATAAAAAAATTAAAAATCTTATGTAAGAAACAACACTTTGTGTATACTTTCACACAGCATTTAAAAGGATTTGCCACTGCAACATAATTAGAACAAATAAAACACCATTTTATTTACAACAACCCCTACATACAACTTTCTGGCTAAAATGAAATCTCTAGAACTTTACTGTCACGGACAGCCACAACTTACGTCCTTACCTTATACAAACATGTAGCACAGCACTATAGGCTACATATTACCATATTCACTGAAGTAGAAGAGCACTAAAAATGACCAGATTCACCAATGTAGAACAGTATCAACTAAATACTGCCACATATACAAAGCAAGCATGGAAGTTTTTCTTTCATTTTTTGGCCAATTTTTTTGGTCAGAATACGTTGTATTGAATATATACACATGTAAATTGAGAACTGGCATTAAAAAGATATCATATTTTAGCAAAAACACGTGCAAGTGCACATAAATCAAGGAATGACAGTACTTCATTTTTGCAAGGACCTGTACATTTCCCTTGGCAATATTTAACAGAAAAAAAAACACTTTTTTTCTTATTATAAATAACTTTCTCTATGAGTTTTTTCCTCACTATGACTTCCCCACTTTTCTTTTTACATCATCCACTAACTTATTCTAAATACATAAATAACTACCCTAAGCAGGATATTTCCATGAATGCCAAATGTGCACTCTCCAACAAGTCAAGGCAAGGTAGCAGTTCTGTCATGAAAGGAGGTAACTCTAAGGCCATTCCATTATCCTTACGAAGAACCTCTCTGGGTTCTGACTGAACAGAGCAAAATGAAATGAAAGAAATGCCTCTCAGGAAGATTCTCTCCTCATGTAGCTGTCCAGGACATGTCAGAAGAACATCTCTGGGTGAAAAGGAAATGATCTGTCCCAGCATGCAAAACAGAGTTTAATGCTGTGTGAGGAGGCCCCACCCTGTGCAAAGATACTTCGTTCAGGGATGGAGCTCAATTCATATTTCTCTACATCAGATAGATAGATAAGAGTGCCATGAGATACTCCACAGAAAGCATTATAAATAGCATTAATGGCAGAGTGGAAACAGCAAATGCTACTCCTGGCTGTAGAGACTGGTAATTTCAATCCATTAAAGGCTCTTATGAATAAGAAAGCTGGTTTTTTGAGAGCATCAATAAGGGAACAAGTACACAATTCAAAAACAACAAACATTTCCGCTGATGGATGGAGCTAGTGTTTTTATGTGTGTATGAAAAAGGAAATGTGAAATTGTATAAACTATAAGAATGTTCATCTTTACTTTTACAGTACAATTTTATATCTGTAATGTTGCTTATGACAGAGAATGTGGGGTCAATTGATTGAGTGAACCCCCTCTGAAAAACATATGGGTCTTTTGCTTAGGCCACCTGTACAGAAGAGGGTGCTTCTGTTTAGTCACTAAAGAACCATGCAGACCTTTCCATGTTCCAAGCTGAGAAGACACATATTGGAGGCATATGTATACTACACAAGGTGCATCCAGATGGTCAGTACTTACTTGAGTGGAAAGCGCAAGGCAGCACTGGGAGAGGAGGTTGCCATTGCTACTTGCAAAATCTGTTCCAGGGCAGAGAGTCCCCCTCCAACCTGAAACACCACCTGATCCGTATTGTTCTGTGAGGGAAGAACAAGAAACACAGTCAGGAATGGGTAACTAGACTGGGGTATCAAATTATTTTCACAGAAGAAAGATTTTTCTTTTTCTCCCCCCTTCCCCTCACTGCCATTTCTACAGCAGAGGTAAAAGTGAAACCTGAAACAGAATGATCCCTTAAGCATTCCTGGTAAATCTCAAAAGTATGACCCCACCCCCCCATCCCCATAGTAACTAAGGCCTAGTGCAATACATCAAACCTACACATCTACCTACAGAGCCAGGGAGGTCTGCACCAGTAACAAAAAGTAAGGACCCAAGGAGATCCCAAGGAAGCGATAAACATCTACTTAAATAAACTTACTGTTGGCTGAAAATGATAAAATTTCCATCTGATACAATAAAAAGAGCCCTGCACTGAGCTTTTAATGTCCATCTCCAAGTTGATTATTATTAACCACAGTATCAGTAAATATCATAATAGCAAAAAAAAAAAAAAAAAATCCTTAACACCTCTGTATCACTAGCTTTTTATACACCACAAATATTTAAATACCTTGACATTGGTTAACACACATTCAAATGCTTTAAACAATGATATGTATGCAAAAAAATGTTAGCTATATTATGCAGACAATAAAATATATTTGAATGTGGGTGTATGCTGAGATGTGCAAATGCCATCGATACATAAAAATAAAAAATACCTTGGCCACTAAAAGTGGTTTACAAAGCAGCTTTTCTAGCGATGCTAGTGATGAATTTAGAGACAAACGACATTTATGTACTTTGTAAAATTCCTTCAAGTTCAAGGCATGGTCATTCAAAAGACAGTAGCTGATGGGGTATAATTAAAGGGTGAGCAGCCCCCCAAAATACCTATCAGCTTATTTTTACTTTAAAGAGGAAGAAAGATGAAAATAAGTTCAGCATAGTGCCATAGGCTGTAGCAAAGTTGTCATATAAATCAATTGTTTCAAAACCAAGACAGAACTGTTTTTTTAGTGTTATGTGGCTATGTGGATGGTAAGTAGTTGAAATAGGTAGGAGGCTCTGAAAATTGGGTCTCCTCAAATTCTTTTGTCTCATGTGGATAGATATTCCCAAATTTGACAGGGTCAGCTTCTCCCACGGTGTGTGGCAGAAGACAAAGGCAGGCACTTCAGAGCATTTTGTTTGACCTACAAGCCTGAACAGATTCAAGCTTAAGTGACGGAAGTCTTCCTTAAGCTCCAGGTCTGTCAATCACAATCACCACCTTCTGAGTTTAGCACTGTCCAATTTCAAAGCTCTAGTGAGGTTAAGAGATTAGGTTAAAGATGATGGCAGACAACACAGGGAGTTGGTGCAGTTGTACCTTCAGAGAGAGTTGGATTAATTCCTTTCTAACAGTATCATGGTAACAGCTTGCTACTCTACAGCACTGCAGCAACAGGCATTCGTGCAAAGGCTACCAAGTACCCTGGTGGTCCATCAATGTGTTTGAAAAGGGAAGATACTGCACCACCTGATTCACTGCGAGAGTCAATTGACTAGCAGTCCTACAAAAGTTTTCATACATGCCGAAGGAAAAGTTGACCTGTGTGGCGGCAATTTGATGGACCTACATTGCCATAGGTGCCTCCTAACTAAACATTTTCTGGGAAGGACTCACCCCTTCTTTCCACGTAACCGAAAGATCCCAGTTCAAAGAGATTGGTGTGCCCAAAAAGGCAGAATTTCTCCACACAGAAAAGGTGGGGGTTGCTGTGAGCTGGGCAATCTGACCCCCCTATACAAGTTCAAATAAGTCAAATTTGGAGAGCACCTGTAATAAAATAATTTTCCAAAACTACAGTGACTATCTGCCATAACACAGGACTCCTTTAATGGATTCAGTTCCATGTTGATAATGAAAATGGCTGTTTTGATCAAAAAATTTAATATCCCCCAAAAAACAGTCACAGTAGTTTTTATGCTTTCCAAAATTCCTACTAATTTGCCATTTTTTGTCTCCAAGATGGTAAAGAGAAAGATGAAATTTCACTGATGATGTACTGAGTTGACTGTCTGGAGAATTACTAGAGATGGCAAATACAGTGACTACAATACCAGGCATCAAAATAGACACAGAGAACATTTACCCTTGAAAGCACAAAAACACAAAGAATCAAATAAGTAATAGCACAGATAAACAACACAGCTGCTTCATGAACGATCAACATTCTTACAAAAGCTTTAAGATGACACCTGAAAACCCTTGAGAGTTGTTGCTTTATTCTTCAAAGGGGATTGTAGTCAACGGTTGACCTTAATCCAGTCATCAGACCTCTGTTTTAAAATTCAAGCACTAAATCTGGATTCCATGAAGATCTTTTCAACACCCACATTAGTGAAAGACTGAAATTTAATGTTTCTGCTACCAACATGACACTGACCTACATAAACAAACATCATACCATTAACAGAAAGCCCATAATCGTATCTACATAAATGACAAAATGGAAGGCTGCGGAACATTAATTTTTCATTTGTAGTACTTCACACACTACTATCAGTCAGAGTAACTAAAGAAAACAGAGCAGAAACTGACCAATTATAAAGGTGCAAATGAAATATAGGTATCCCTCAGTACTAAGAAAATGATTACCCTCCCCCAACATGCATTTGGGTTTTCAAGTTACAAACCTGTCATCAGTATGTGCTCCAGCCAGAATAAAAAATTACCCTAAAAAAAAAAACAAATAAGACACCATTTCTAGCATTGTGTTACTATTATTAGTAGTATCATTATTAGTAGGAGTAGTACTATGTATTTTATTATTTTTAACATGTTTAAAAATACATGATAATAATTTGGCTAGCCATAAAACAACAGGTTTTTTAAATGGATATGACACATACATAAAGAAAACGTTATTACTATATAGTACTGAAAAAGTAAAGTCCTTTGTTTCAATGTTTGCATAATATATAATTTCTATTCAATAAAACAGTAACACAAAGATGTCAATTATAGCCATTACTGTCTTGCTGACTCTGACTTAATCTTTAATGATTCCTCACCAGAGGATTTCTATTCTGTCTGACATGCCATTAGTTGCCAAGCCCGATGTTATGTTGAAGTGTGACCTTTGCATCTGGCTCTTACCAGCTTCTGCCTGAAGCTGCCAGCAGAGCTCAGCACACTGTGCCAAACCTGCACAGTCAAACACGGAAACAAACAATCTCACAGTACAGCTTAGTACGGTACAATAGTTTTCCTAAATTTAATAATAGAGAATTGGGTTTCAATATACAAACACTGCATACACACGGTTTTCAGGAATGAATTACATTCATCAACCAAGGGATGCCTAAATATTGATATATCTTAAAATAGCCCATTCAAGGTGATATTCTCCATTGTTCTTTAAATCTTCATTCATTAGCAAGTAAATCATAAATAAAGCTACATTTCGGATAAGTTTTTTTATTTTTTAACTGTATAGTAAGACTTTTAGAAACCTTGAGAGGAGCTAGTATTATTAGTCACATAAGCATTTACAGCAAAAAAAAAAAGAAAAAAATGAAATGTACTGGACTCCAAACTACAGAAAGACGTTATCGACCTTACCATAGTTATTTATAACTGTCCCAATAACTAGTGGTTGAATGATAGGATTAAAGGCTCCTTCTTAGAGCCTTGATTAAACCCTAGAGGAAAGGTAGAAGGACAAGGCTAAAAAGACAGGCCACACTTGAATTAGAGAGCCATGGAATCTTATTCAATTACTGTTTTGTGTAAGTGTTATTATGCTGGCTAGTCAAAAGGCCAGGCAGCTGCTAATGTGTAGAGATGACGGAGGAGGTGGAGATGCGGGGCTGGAGCGCCTTTGTTCTCAACTCCCACAAAGCACTCTAATTAGCTGACGGCAGAACAGGGCGGGATGGGGAGTGGCAGTACAAGCCAAACCCCAGCACACAAATCACAGATGGGGAAACCACTGGCTATAGTGAAGAGCGGCATTTGTCACAGGCCAGCGCAGGGTCTCTGCATCATTCCCTGTGTCCACACAGACCCATCACATCGCACACGCCAACGTTCTCCTTCATGACCGTGGTCGACAAGTTTGAACACTCATCCAGCTGAGCAATTAAAACAAGAAGCAGTTAAGCAGCCTGCCAAACAAGAAACTAAAACACAGCTATATAGATGAACCACATCAAAAAGGTTTTTCTAAATATTTTGAAAGACTAGATATTTACAGGGCTAAATGGCAGAACTTTTAGAACACCATAAAAAACAAGAACAGACATTACTTAAGAAAAATGATTCACAGTCAAAGTTTATTCTAAATTCTGGGTTCAGTAGTGACTACTGAGGCTCAAAATCAAACAGACCACAATAAAAGCAGGCCATCCTTATCAAAGCAGCTTGTATAAGACAAAACTTTCAATGTGCGTTTGACCTCATATCCTCATAATGCTATGAGTAATCAAAACTGCAATTGAAAACACTAAACAGACATTAGCCCTTTCTAAAATAAATATACCACATTCCTAAATGTCTTGTTGTTGTACACCCTATAATTTGTGACTTACAGAAGAAGGTACACACTGGGAGGATGGGGGGGGGGTATCAGTAAAAACATCATTGCCAACAGACATAAAAATCCCTGGGGAGAAAAGCAGACTTACATATAGACCAAAAACGTTAATGTACATGTAGATTAAAACAAAATATTTACCCAATACAGAATGAGTTTAGAAACTGGGGTAAACACAAGTAAATCTGCTGCAGTACTGCTACTGATCCTGTGCCTACGGTTATTAAAAGCAGCCATCATTCAAATTCAATTTAATCAAAAAAATGAAAGGAGAAATTTGATTTAATGAGTTCAAGGGATGGCTGTTTCAGTTGAAAACGTTGGAAAGTGAATGTTGTCCTACACTGGCTAACTGCATAACTGAAGAAGCTGGATTGTTGCACTCTTATGAATCCATCCATCCATCCATCTTCAGTAACAAATGATTTCAGGTAGTCAGCATTGCTACCGTTTTCAATTTGAACTTGCATCAGAATTTGTGATAAAGACTTGAGATTCCTTACCACTTGCTCAACCCCCATTTGTAAAAATTGCTGGCTTTGTAACCTGTTCAGTTTGTGAGGATGAAGTATTATATAAGAACAACAGGTAACATAGCAGTTACAGTTTCCTTATATTTGAAGGGTTGAGGTTCAAATTTCATTTTCCAGTACTATACTCTTGAGCAAGGTAACCTACCTTAAAATGACCCAGTAAAAATTACCCAAGCTGCATAAAAGATTACGTAACTGTAACTCTGTGGAAGAGCATAAACCAACAGACAGACAGATGCATACTAGGACTGAGCTAACCACAATTGGTAACTGCAATGTCATTTGCATTCTGGTAATGTTATTGCTACTGTTTCTACTACAGCTACCTAAAACAACAAGTTCTGTACATACATCATGATCTGGCTGCACAGCACAAAGAGACTAAACATCACACTTTTTGGTTTGACACCTTGCTCTCCTAACACGCCCATTTAATACTTCTATGAGGGAGCACTGAGGACTCAACAAGCCCAACAACAGAACATTTTGGAATGGCTTAACAACATCCAATTTTCTCTTCTTGCAGGGTACCGGGTTCTAATGTGATCGTGGAGTTTCTCTAGGTTGTTTCAGGTGAAACTTCAACAAGGCAGATTCCCAGGAGGGCCCTGCTATCAGAACTGCCATCTAGTGGCTGCTTTCAAATAGCACTAATAATGACTTTTGTTCAGGCATTTGTTGAGCACACTCCAAGTGTGTGAGGTAAGTGAATGAATCTTCTTTTTTGATGAGCTTCAATGCTCTGGAGTTCATGAAAATGTCAAAACAAGCCTAAGCTGTAAGATCCTTCCTGGCTGACAATCTCCATCGTCTCTTATGAATGACTGTATTCATAACCTGGAGAGACTGATTTGGCCAGAAATGATTGGAAATACTGGCTGCAGTCTTGTCTGAACATTGCCATTATTTGTCTGAAATAAGAAATCAGAAAGATAGGAAAAAACACACAGTGTACAAAGGTTCCCTTACAGTTCCAAAATCGATCACGTACTTACATTTCTAACACACAGTACAGAAGTGTGATAAAAGCAAAAAACCAAACACTAAAAATAAACTAATAAAGCCTTAAAAAAATTCACATTCATGAGCATTTATAATTACTTGTTGTATACTTTTATATATCTATATCATATTTTATACAACAGCATTTAATGCAAAAAATAAAAACAAAATTCATGTATTTTAAGTTCTTGCACAATTTAGGAAAACAGCAGTCGAAAACCCGTCCTAGAGACATGTAGCACAGGAGCGCATGCGCGCGCACGCATACACGCACACACAAACACGTGCACCAGACAATAACAAAATCATCTGAAACATGTCTCTGCACTGTCGGAGGAACCCCCAGCACCCAAAATAAACCCACAAATGAGAATATAAAAACTTCAAAACAGCTGTGGCACAGTTGAAACCACAATCAAAGTTACAGACAAAGAACTGTGAGGCATTCTTTGCAGAAACTGTGCCACCCCAAAAAAACAAAATAAAACAACAGAGCAGTAAAATAAAATAATAGCAAGATAAAGAGAACAGAACCAGTGATAGAAAAGAAGGAAAATGCAAATATGGTATGAATGAGCAAAACTGAATTTTAAACGCTTCCAGAGCAGGCCTGATATTCTGTCCTTGGTTGTGAATTACTTTTTGTCCCCACATTTTCTTAAAGATAACATCAATTTTGCATGTCTGCCCAGTACTCTTGGAGGGCAAACTTTGCTAATTCCATAAAATACAGAGAGGGGTATAATGAGTTGAATTATTGTATAATAAATAAAAAAAAACACTACCACCACAATACTGTAACTAATGATGGACCGATTCACTTGTGTTAGTCTTCATTCACCTATCTTGCAGGGGTGATGGAATTTTTGACTGCAGGAAAACCTGAGTGCATAGCAAAAGCAAGCAAAAATTGGGAGTCAAGCATTGACAGCACACAAATTAGAATGTAAGCAGCACTGGTCTGAAGCCCAACAGTGGCTCAACAGTCTCCCAGACACACTCTTTTTGTCTTGGGAAATTTTCCATTTGAAAGCTGTGACAGACATCAGGGTCATTGTGTAAATAAGTAAGCTTATCACCTGTACGAGGGGAGGGTGGAGAAGTCTTCCTGAAAATTCTCAGAGGAAAAGATAGAGAGGAGGGGGGGGACTGGCTTGACACAAAATAAACCATTAGCAGAGACCAGATGCTGAGGGAGTTACATGCTAGGGTCAGAGACTACAAAAAATAAAGAGTGAGTAGAGGTTGAGGGGGTGGGATAAACTGAAGGAATGGGGTGTTGGGTTGTACCCACGAGAAAAGTGGAGAAAGGGGAGAATGAATCTGATATTGTAGAGAAAACAAATCTCAGGAAGGTAGGTCAACAATACACACAATGCTGCTTAACTATCAGAGTCCAAAATTAGAGCAGCTCCCCATGGTGATGGAGACAAAATTTACTTGACCTTGAACAGAGATTACAACCCTAAAGGGCTGGGCTGGTCAGTCACTTAACTGTAGAGTTTATATAGGAACATCTTGGAGAAACTGTTGACTTTTATCCAATAACTACTTTTACCTGAGCATACTTGTATGTAGATTTACTGCATTAAATTTGTTACACTATTCTAATTACATTTGATTTTTTTCCACACAACACTTTAAGTTTCTCTCTTTAAAATGAAGTTACTTCTCCTACAAACTATTACCAACACATTCTCACCATCGGCTGAGACAGCCTATAGATTTCATTGACCACTGGCAATCATCAGTAACTTCTATAGTGAACCATTAGCATTTTTTTTCTATATCATCAGACACATCATGTGTGGTATGTTAACACCATAAAGGTTTACCATTTCACCATGCTATATGACCAGTCAGAGGCACGTGCTGCTTTGTCCTTCCTTGATTCATGAAATGGTAGAGGAAGCAAATACTGAGGAAGAAATCTTATGTAACACTTTACATATGTTTAGGAAGTTTCCACCCCATATTCTTCTTCTTCTTTCGGCTGCTCCCGTTAGGGGTCGCCACAGCGGATCAATTGTTTCCACTTCTTCCTGTCCCCTGCATCTTTCTCCGTCGCACCCACCACCCGCATGTCCTCCTTCACCACATTTATAAATCTCCTCTTAGGCCTTCCTCTCTTCCTCTTGCCTGGCAGCTCCATCCTTAGCATCCTTCTCCCGATATATCCAGAACCTCTCCTCTGCACATGTCCAAACCAACGCAGTCTCGCCTCTCTGACTTTGTCTCCAAACCGTCTAACCTGGGCTGACCCTCTAATATACTCATTTCTAATCCTGTCCATCCTCGTCACACCCATTGAAAATCTTAACATCTTTAACTCTGCCACCTCTAGCTCTGCCTCTTGTCTTTTGGTTAGTGCTACCGTCTCCAACCCATAAAGCATAGCTGGTCTCACTACCATAAGTTTCCATCCCATATTGTGAAAATAATTTTTTTTAAAAAGAGTTACAAAGGTCTTAAATGTTTTTTTTAAACAGTTGGTTAGTGAGTTGCTTCTGCTATATGAATTTCTGTTGTTGTATAATCTATGTTAATATTTTAAGCTTAAAGTTTGAGAGAAACTGTAAAATATATACAGTATATAGGTTAAAACAAATATAAATTTTATTTACATGCATTTTAAGTATTAGCAGCCTGAAGTATTTTAATTTACTTTTGACCGCTACTGAAAGGTTGCAAGTGAAAATGTTAGTATGCCAAATGCATATGTAAGCATTAAAAAAGGCTGCATTAGCCTACAATAATTTTGTAACAAACATCTGAGTACTACATCTGTCTGAACTTATTTCCCATATACTGTAGTTTCACGTAACTTCTGAATATGGTGAACATATTTTTCTACTTTCATGGTAAAGCTGTAAAACCGTTCCTCCTGTTATTCCTTATGGGATTCCGGTACACTGAAACCAGCAGTATTATAATGTGTACATTATCAAACCTAAAAGCTATGCTGGCTTTAACATGCTCAATATGCAAGTAAACCCCATTTTACACACTGAATTCATTCCTGAAAATGCTGGGCAAGTCAAAATTGCACATACAGGAATCTTAGTTTACTTTATTTTAAATGGGTAAAATGTGTTCCCAGTCCATCTGAAAACTAAAGACCAACTTTCCTAAATATCGCTAAAACACTGTAAACACCTTATAGCACACACAGCATTATGTCACACAAGCAGGACTTTGTATGCATTTCAACATCTGCGTAGTTTTATGCATTCATTTAGCAAAAAATGTCCAAATGTTTTAAAGTGTGAAATAAAATAATTATTAATACTTAACTGAAACCTTTAATCAAAGGTGATTTACAGTGCTAGATACTTGTTACAATTGAAACTAGTGGAGTAATGTGTAATAGAGTAATGCAAATTCTAAGAAGCAGTTAAAAATTTTGTTCCGCAGTACCGAGAGGTTTACACAATTAAAACTGGCACATATTGAAAGCGGTCACAGTGTTCACTTCCACTCCCATAAAGAACTTGGAAAATAGTATATCTAAGGTTTAAAAAGCTAAATGCAGAAAGTAGTGGGCTTGGGAGTATCATTTATGGCTTAGGATATGCAAGTTCAGAGTGATGCAGGGGTAAAGTATATAAGCTAGGAACATGCTGAACTGCTACACACGATGTCTAATTACTACCGGTCTTGTCTGTTCAATAAGGTCAGGGAGGGCCTGACTTGGGCAGCTGTCTGTTTATGAAGATGGAAATGTATAGTACCTTACAGCGGTAAGCTATAAAGAGAATAATAAAAACCATGGGATGCACTGCACATCACGAGGGGGTGGCAGATAGAAAGTTGATGGTGTCAATCATTGGTTTGAAGGAGGGGAAAAAGGCTTTTAATGAATTTCCCCAGAGGGCGAGGAGAAGTGGGAGTAAAATGTGAAAAGGAAACAGTTTTTTACTGGAGGACAAGTAAGTAGTGAAGTAGCAGAAGGTGCTATAGAAATGACTTCCTTACTGCATCTGCTTGACTGACAGGGCTAACTTCAGGGGTCATGGGTCTTCCTATCACAAACAGTGCAGTCTGACATTGAACACAACTTGGCACCAAGTGCTTCAAGCTGAAGCTAAACTTGGTCAAAAATTTGTCAAAAGGTAGGCTCATTCAGTTGTTTAAAATCAGTGAATATGTCATAAGAGGATATGAGAGAAGGGGTTAGATAGCAACAAGTATTCTATCAAACACTCTCAATGATGACCAATGAAAACTCATTACCAAATAATGCAAAAATCCTCCGTACCTCACTGGTGCCCCTTGAGACACTCATCTTTAACTTAAAGACTTTTCGCATATGAAAGAGCAAAATTATTGAATACCCTTTACCACATTATGACCAAATATATGACCAAATTTTAACAACAGCGAAGTGTAGGAAGATTTTCAATGTTTGCGTTGTAATGGTAATTACATTTCCAACAAAATTTGACCTTATAACCCAATTGCCAGAAAAGCATTATGCTTGTAAGTACGAAGACACCTACTCACCTGTATAAAAACCATCAACAGTAAATTTGACAGGTGGTCATTTAAATATAACCAGGTCAGAATAGACTTTAAAATTTAAATGAGCTCAAAGTGAAATATGCTGAGGGAAGATAACCTACAACCCCCACTAAGTGCCTGTAACACAACAGTCACATTTAAATTAGGTTCTATTAGTGGCTTACTAAAATATTTGTAAACAAACAAAATAAAAAAAATTCTTCTGTAACTGCCAAAGTATTTTCTATATTGTAATAAACGATAGATACTTATTCCCCCCCCTTACACACAGGTTTCACATTAAAGTAGGCTTCATTAGAAAAATGGTCACACTGATTTAATGATGAATAGGTCATTCTGAAATTAACAGCCACACATTTGTATTATTTTCAGTAATCTGGATTACATCAATGCTGCAACCCTTTCTTCCAAGTAAAAGTCGCATTGCAAACCAGTACACATCGACACAAAACACACTCATAATAAAGCTTACAGACTATCCTGTCCTCACTTTGAAACAAAGTGGGGAGTTTCTGAATTAATATCTGTGCACTACAAACAAAACGGATCAAAAAATTTAGCACAGAAATTTTACTACAAGAAAAATAAGTTATCAAACATGCATTAAGACATCATGGGTCACCAACAAAACAGATTTTTTTTGTCCTGCTCTTCTGTGACTCATGACAGCAAACCTCTACCAGATATGTGCTCACTCCATAGGAAAAAAAAAAGGGGGGGGGGGGTCCTCACATGGATATGCAAAGAGGAATGGACTCATTGGCAAAAGCTATCACCAAAATCAAAACACACTTCAGCCTACAAAATGCAAAAAGGATAAGAAATGGCATGTTAAGAACTGATTCTCATTGATCACTACAGATACCCTGCAGTCATGCAGCAGTTTAGCAGTTTAGTCTAAAACAGAAAAATACCACGAATTTTACAGGAAGTTACAGAGAAAAAAAAAACTGTTTCCCCGAGATGACTGGGTACCGTTAACAGCCAAAAAACTATGAGAAGATAGGTGGTAGTTGTGGCTGACGAACAGTACCTGTTTCTCCAAGATGCGGGAAAGCTCCCCTAGTGTTCTGTCCAGGCTGGACACCCGGTTGTTGGCCCACTGTCCACTGTCCTGGCCTTGGAGCTGCTTCATTAGGTCTTTCACCAATCGCTGGAGCCTACAAGGAATTCACCTGTGTCACACCGAGCAGCTATATGGAAAACTGAACAATACCACTGACCACAGACCATCACAACTGTTCACAAATGTAAGTATGAGAAACCTACTTGGCTTTGTATGGAGAGTCGGGGATTTGTGTCTTGGCTTCCAAAGAGATCTCATACTCCTTAGCCCTAAGGAAGAGAAATAAACAAAATGGCTTAGTGACAGATGAAGTCTCCCCCATTTGGAGTATTGAGGTTGGAAAAGATAAGAAAACAGAGAAGACAGGACAGGGTCATGAGGCCAAACTAACCCTGACACTCTTGTTTATTTTTCCTGTTCATGCTTTCTGGGCTTCTGCAAAGCCCTTCCTCCATTCTATTCACGACATCACAACAGAAATAACCATTTGCTTATTTTCTTGAAGACAGCTGCTTCCTAATCTGTCACAGCAACTCCATAAATAACTCCACCCTCAGCAAATGTACAAGTGCAGCATAAGTATAGCTTAGTAGGCTTACAACTGCCAATGTTGACTAATCACTGGCTTTTTAAAAAGCAAAATCAAGGACCCTCTAAAAGGCAGTGTGCTTCTCAACCTCAGAAACATGGCAGGACTCAGGGCAGTCGTTCCACTGTAGATCAGTGCGGTCTTTTGGCAGTTAATCCTGATGAGAGTTTCATGGTGCTTGGGATTTAATCCTCAAGCAAAGCAGACCACAGCAGTGTTAATTACATGTCACTGATAACTGCAAGTCAGATGCTATGAGACCAAAGGGGGAATCTACTGTCAACAGCCAGCAGATAAACTCCAAGTATTTTCGGAAGAGCAGGGTTAACATTGCTGAATGTTGACCACAACCTAAGGAGTGGCCCTGGCCTTCCTCAATGGACCTGTCATGACCTGTCCATCAGAATACAGGAGTACTCCTTATAAGTGGACTGATTAATACTGTAATTTCCTCCTTCACAAGTACGTGCCAGCTGGACGATTTAAAGGTAGTATTCTAATCCTAAATTGTAATAAGGTTAAGACCATTCAAGTGAAACAATGCTATGGAGTATAAAATATTTGTTTACAAATGATTTAAACAGGCAATCAAAAAATAAAATATTTGCTTATGCATATATGAAATGAGTGCAATTTGGCGATACAGCATGAAAAGATGCTGTACTGTAAATCCGAGAGAAATTGGACAACTAAGGCATTCACAACCTGCCAAACACCTCAGGAACCTGTACTCAAAGGCTTCTGGGAGATGTAGATCAGAATACCCCAGGCTAACAGGTGGTGTTTCTCTGGCTGCACTCCCAGTGAAGAGCCCCCCCCCCTTACCCATTCCCTTCAATGCACTCCTACTCCATACACAGCATGGAATGGGATGCAATGACATGGGAACAGTGGGAGCTGTCTGCTCTCCTTACCGGATGCAGAGGGTGGTGATAGATGGCTCCACGCAAGCAGTAGAGAACTGTTTACACTGAAGCTCATGAGTGGAAAATACCAGGTGGAACAGCTCAGTGCTTGGTAGACAAGTCTGTTTACAACCCATCTAAGCTACAGGAACCTCCCAATAACCAATATTGGCACTGTCCAGTTATTTAAAAAAAATAATTTAAAAATCACCTTTTATGAACGTGATTGACAGCTGTCAAAAGCAAATCACCAGTAAAGACACCAGGGAGACAAGCTGCATTCACTTTAGCTTTAAATACATATTTTTCAGAAAGGATGAATGTTCAAAGCAGACACAAAATAAGAAAATTGTATGTACTTCTGAGAAGTATTAAACTCCTGGGAGGCAAATGTTACAAGGCATCATGCAGAGTAGCACTACACAGCATAGCACAGCACAGCACACACTCGGGGCACTGACTTCTCCATTCACAGTAGGGAGATCAGAGCTATCCAGAGACACGAGTGAGAAGCAGAGAAAGACTGAGGATTCCATGTTACAGAGTTGTTCATTTTAACAATAAAATTTATATTAAAAATAAGTGAAGGCAAAAATTTTAAGTAAACAAACAAAAGAAATTTACTATAATGAACTGTACTCACCAAGTAAAGAGAAGAGCAGCTGACTGAAAGTTGTGATGGCTGGATCATCTCTTTAAATATTTTAATCCCTTCCTTTACTTCTATTGTATACACATTTCTAACCTTACTACCTTCTTTTTTTCAATTTTTCCACCAGTTTTTCCATATTTTTTGGCCCAATTTTGGTGGATTACACCTTATTTATGAAAATTAAATGGAGACACTTTAATGGCAAACATGTTTAAACAAGACAAACACAAGACAGGAAACTATAAGGATATTAGTAAATTATATCCCACAACACTATGTCACAAGCCAATAAGGTACAGAAACAAGCTACTTGTACAACACATAAACTTTGAATTTCTCAATTTTTTGTTCTGCATTATAATAGAGTATCTGTCGTGCAAACTGGGAGCTGGTATTAAAAGTTTTAAAACTTTAGCTGCATTATAGCCAAATTACATATACTGGCGCTTACCTGTAATATCCAAAATATAAAATTTATCCTATACTGACCATATAAAACATGCAAAGAAATGCATATAGTCATGTATCAGTTACAACTCTTTTTTCTTTTTTTACACTTCATCTTGTACAAGTTTTTGTATTAAAAAAGATAAATGTATGTTTTGAAATGATTAGATTGCTACAGCTTTACATAAACTGGTCCATACATAAACAGCATAAAAAACATAAAGGTGAATGATAATATTAGGGTTGGTCCAGCACCCAGGAAGAAAAGAAATCTCTTAAGTATGCCGCAAGATAACTTGTTCATATCGCTGGTATTTATCAAATCAGCCGGGAGAAAAATGGATAAAATGATGCCTGCACTATAGTCGCCCCTTAATCAATGCAGACATTACACTATTCCACTGTGACAGGTTTACGCTCCTTGGGGTTAAATGAGGAGCAATTGCTAAGCAATATATTATCTGCAATAGCAGTCCCAGTTAAATGGCCTATGGTTATAAATATTAGTAATCAGTATAAGAAGGGAAAAAAAAACAAAGATACAGTGCATAAGTAATAATCCATTCATCAAAAATTATCCCTCTGTTCACCTCTGCTGATGCAGGATGCAGACACCTTGTGTCCCAAAAAAAGAAAAAAAAAAAGCTTGTTAAGAAATATAAGTAATATTGTTTACATAGCACAGAATACAGATATGCATATGTACTTTGAAAACCAAATGAACAGAGTTAGTCAGGGGTACACAGCCATACAGGATCTAATGACGGAAACTGTCATCACAACATGTATCAGTGGACAATAATGTGCAAGATGTATTAAAAAAAAAATCCCAAACATTCATTTAATGGAGGAAATGATGGTAGTTTGCAAAAAGAACATTCCTCGAACCATAGAAACGGAAAAGGCACATCTGCATTTAGGACAAAAAATGAAGCAGTCACATGGTTACCACTTACTGACCTTTCATCAGCTACCCAACCTTATTTCAAAAGTAACATTCAATCAAGTACATGAACCCTATATGTGATCACCTTTCCACTTTCTCAACAAGGCTCACTGTATAACTCTCCCTCTGTGAGAAAGTGGGACATGGGGTATTCTGTTCTGTCCCATACCATAGAAATGGTAAAGAACTCCAAGATACGTGCTCTGCTATACAAAAGAAATAAATGGTTTTCACATCTGACAGAAACTTTACAGACAACTGAATGTGAAAATGTGTTAAATAACCTAATAAAAAAAAGTGTTCAGCATAATCTCCAGTAAAGTATACCAATAAAACAGGTTAGACTTGTAAGAGAGTTACACAGAAACACAGTACTTTTGAAGGTACTCAGGTCTAGCCAGCATGGATGTGGCTATCCTTAACTCTTACAGCCCCTACAACCTTTTATTTCGTACTCGTTTTCACCATGACTGGACAGGCACTGTAAGTGACTGAACTGAAGCACCTCTTTGTAGCTTGCTTTTCTCAACAAGGGACCAGAAGTACCACCATGTTGGGGTCTGGTATTTAGAGGTAGACCTTGCACTTTCTTCAGAACAGGTGTTTCAGACAGAACACTGAGGCTAAAAGCCACTACAAAAGACAAACAGGCAGAAACCCAGGCACTGGATGCCCGGCAGCACTAGAGTGGGCACGGGACTGCTTCACAGCATGGCATCCTGTACACAGATTACAGCAGTGATCTTCAATGGGATCTGATAACAAGAGTTTAGTTTTAATTTAATTTTCTTCATCGCTCTTTTTTCTGCAGTTTATCTGCTGCAGAAGGTAAGCAACCTGTGTTATGTCTAGCCGCTCACTGAATGCCTTCAGACAGAATAGAAACAAAATAAGAATCTAGTAGCACCTCCATTAGACTGTTGTTGCTTTCACAGTATCAATAATTAATAAGAATATTGAATGTTTATGGGATGAATCATTGAACAGGTGCAATTAATTATGAAGTTGTGAAAATTACATATATTTACAACAATTTTCATACAGTTTGAAGTTAATAAAATAGGAAAAGGACTATATTTCAAGCTGTCCAAAGTGTACCTTGCTATATGGTTCCCACAAACTCAATAGACCGGCACAGCAATGCACTGAACACGTGGTTATTGATAATGGATTGAGGGATCAAAGTGTCATAGAGCATTTTTTTTTTAATTTATTTATTGCAACTTTGTCTGGGATGCTTACAAACCCAACCATGAATAAATGGACGGATATCTATATTGTGCAGCATTTATTTTGATTTGCACTAAAAGTGACACAATTAAAAATATTCTACCAGTCCCAATAGTATTTGCAAGAGCCAACATATGAGCCTTGGTGACACTAAGCCACAAAAGGGTTAAGCAGCTTCCTTACCATATACATGGAGCAGAGGCAGACACAACTTAACCAGGATGTCAGTCCATCTAAAAGGAAATTACACAAACTTATTCACTAAAGGCAATTTAGAGTCACCCATTCACCTGAAGGGTGTGTCTGTGGACTGTGGGAGAAAATCAGAAGACATAGAAGAAACCAACAGGGAAAACATGCAAGTTCCTCACAGACAACTGGATTACAATCCAAGTGCAAAGGCACAGCCCTGCAACTTTCATGTACTGGCAGTACCTACTACACCACAATGCTACACAAGAGCAATATAATAAAGTTTTCAAAAATAAAATGAAAAAATAGTTAGACAAATGAAAAGGGGAAATAATATTGGCAGAATCTTGCATTGGATAAATAACACGATCATTGATTGTAAAAAGATAATACTGAAAGTGTCATTATCACTGAGCAATTTGTAGTACATTTGTTTTATTTTGGTCGAGGAAAAATATTTCTAGTAAGATGATGTGGCCAGGGGGTAATGTGTTGTTATGTCTGTGGTTATACTAGAGAGTGAAAGATGGTATGGGAAATGACATTTGCACCACTGGTTGTGCAGTTCTACTCAGGTTACATTAAACATGCAAGTCACAATCATAGTGTAAAAGGATCTAGGCTTGAAGACTTTGCGAGACTTCAAACTCACAAAGTAGAATTAACTCGGTAATGGCAGCATCAACAGCGAACAGAGTCTGCCTACAGTATGAGAAGCACGTAGTAAGACAGCAGGGTCTTTGCACATTCCCCTCCTCGGGTCAGACAAGGTGAGTGCAAGACAGTGTGGTCTCTGCACACTTTGCTCTGTCTGCCTCAGTGACGAATGGCTCATCCCACAGTTCACTTTCCATTCCACAGTTTCCAACATTTCTCTCCCTCACCCCCTCAACCTACCACCGCTTGTGTCGTGACAGGCAACAAAATTGATTATGTCAAGCCCCAGGATCTGACACCAAAGTGCGATGCCTTCTATTTGTTGATTACTATTGATTTTCTTTGATACTTCATTTAAAAATCAATAAACCCAGGGGAAGAAAAATAGGCATGGTTTACACATACTTTAACATACAATTGTACACTGGAGGAAGCTGCCATTTTGGCAGCACTCTGGCAGCCAATTACGAGAAAAGCTCTTAACAGGTGAAAGCAGGAGCCTCAGATCGATCTTTGGTTTTCCTCCCCAATCACAGAAAGTGGCTATAAATTAGACTCATCAGTGTTATTTTCAAGATAGCAGTGAAGCACATAACTTTTCTGCTTTTCTGTCTACTTGGTCCTCATAAAGCCACTATGTTTTGTTGTGTCCTTCAGGTTCCTAGGGGAAGACTGACATTCTTGATGCATACACAGAGGACGGGCATGTCACCTGGAATTCATCCGGGCACGTAGCTTCTTTGCCTTCTTCCTTGCCTTCTGCTTTTCTTCCCCATCTTTGGTGGTGTCCACGGCAACAAAGTTGTCTGTCACAATATCCACAATGTACTTCTTTAAGGACAGGTGTTCCTATAACAAACAGCAGAAATAAAGGTCCACGCCTTTATTTTTATTCTTTTTTGTTTTGCTGTCGCTCTACTCCACATGCATTACAAATAATTTCCCCATAATAGCTATGAAGAAAAGACATTTTTCAAGTCTTAGTGAACTCAGTTCACCAATTGAGGAATGTTTCTTTTAAATCTGACAAAACTCAAGCCTCTGATAAGCTGCTGACAAAAAGCTCAAGGGCCTGATAAACAGAGGTGGCACCACACTGATAGCTGTCAATGAAGCTTTGTTTAGTCAAAGCCTTGTCTCACCTGCTCTGAGGCCAAAAACCTCAAACACCCTTATGACCTGTTGACCCAGAATCTAGCTGTCCAGTCCATGTAACCCTCCCATGGATGTAAGCGAGCCATTAAACACCTTAGTCACTGTACAGTGAACACATTATATTGCTCTTTCTGATAGAGACTGAGCTGCCAATGATGCCTACTTTCACACTGAAAACCTGGGATTTACAGAAGACAAACCAACATATGTAACACACACTTAGGATGTCTTACAGAACTGATACCAGGAGGAGAAGTAAACTGAAGTCCAAAGCCATTTCAGGGGTACTTCAGAAGGAGTCAAAAACCCATGACTATGACAAAAGTGCTTGCACTGAGTAGCATCTGAATCCATTTTGATGATACGTGAGGAGCAAAGACTACATCCTCCAGTTATCTTGGGTCTTTTACAAATTTTAGGTCTATTTAAACACATATTGTTGCAGGAATGCTTTGGGTAAAAGGTATTACAAAGGTTATCAGGCATTGACTGGTGCTCCATGAGACATGATGAAATTATACAGAAACAACCTACCATTTGTACCAGCCACCAATTACCTCACTACCCAGTTACTACCATGACAATCCTATTCTGGCGAGGGCTGAATAAGAAATTGTGTCCAGCAAAGCAAGACAAGGATGCATTTCTATGGCTTGGATGAAAACCAAAATTTCATGTGAAAACCTGATTTGTGCCCTTAAGAATCTGAGGGTGTGGAGTATTACTGGTAAACAAATCAGGCTTATTAGATAGCATTTTGTAATTTTAAAGTACTTGCATTTTACAATCCAAGTCAGTGACCATTTCTTGGCAGGTAAAAACAGGATGGATAAGCTAAAAACACCAAGTACAAATGCAGATTCATTACAAATGACCACAGATTCTCAATAAAGAAAACAAACCATAGTGAGGACCAAAAGAGATAAACGTCAAATAAATTTCAACAACATTACTAGATAGATTAACAGGAAAAGTAATCCTAATTTAGCTACAAGCAACATGACTTTAAATGTCTTGATCTCTTGGCATCATATTTATAGCTAACAGACAAATATTGATCAGATTTTTTTTTTTAATTAAAAAAAAAAACTTGAGATCCGCAATCCTGCTTCCATAGTGATAAACACAAACTGCAGCACTGCAAGTACAGTCAGGTTTTACTGTACAATAAACATTTAATAGAACATTTACTACTGTTGTTCCAAATATTAGCCACAAAACAAAAAGCTAGTTGCTGCTATTGTTTCACCTCCTGTTACTGCCCATTCTTCCACTGACACTGATCCTTATGTTTCCTGAAAAGCTGCAAGTGTGAGCTCCTGGCTATACCCCTTTCCTCAGGGGACTTCAGTGGTCTGGCATGTGAGCAGGACTTTGGTCTGCTCATACTGAAGTGGCAGACATTCCAAAATCTTCCTGATAGGTGGATCCAGCTCTGCCTGCATGCACTTATTGGTATTGTTACGGTTACAGGATAAAGAGATCAGCCTTTCTAAGTCTAGAAACAGAATTTGCAGATAAAATCATTCAGTATTCTCTGTGACCTCCTCTATATAAACCAGGGCTGACTAAACTGACTAAGCTTCACATAGTCAAAATATCTAACCAAAAATCACACATGCAACACCTATAACAAAACTTTTAACCTTCACTGCTATGTTAGCAGTAGCTCAGTCAATGTTACTAACACGAATGCTTCTGGAGCACAGGCATAATACAGCAGCAAAGCATGGTAACACAAGGGCAGCAGACCCAGCAAAAGTCAAACATCTGGCATATCCTCTACAGCAGTGGAAAACCTGAATATAAATTACTCCATCTGGGCATCCCTATAGTTTGGGACAAAGACTAGGGGTGAACATATATTTGGTGGCATGAAGTGACAGACTTGTTTATCTTTTGCAGTGTATGATTGTAGTCTCTACAGAAGATATCAAACTGTGTTAATATAAATGTTCAATTAAGTTATAAGCTTATCTGTGTCACAGTATCATTACGTGTAATTATTTTTAACTCAATTTTTCCATTCCAACGCCAAATATGCAGATATTTGCGTTGTTTCATTATTTTATTTTGGATGAAAAGCATCAATTTTTTGTATGAACTTCTGTGACCTGCACATGACAAATGAGGGTTTCCATAGGAGGCAGCAAAGAAGGGTGAGAAAGGACAAGTCAAGTGTTCAAGCCCCACCTCAGATATTTCAGTTACAATCTGGCCTGTCCACAGGGATTTAAAAATGTGACCTTGTGTTTTACTGGTGACCACATCTTCCAGACCCACTACATTAAACCCTCAGGTCAAATTCAAAGCCAGCAGGGTACAGAGACCCAGCCCAATGCTTACAGACAGTTTGAGGAACATACCGAATTAGGAGAGCATTCCTGGAATTTGGACAGAGAAGGCAACAAAAATATTTCATACTAAGAATGAGCCCTAAAAAAACCAAACACAAACAACCCACAAGTTCAAACCAACAAAGGACAATAATATAACAGAGGAGATGCAAACAAATAAGTGTATGAACTTTGGTTTTTACTGAAATGTGGTTTTTTGATGAATTTGACACTTCTGACAGTAAAGCCTAAATTTCAGCTCAGATCACAGGCCCATAAAATTAAAGACCAAGACAAGTTTTGATGCGAGTTGATGCCTCTACTAGATTTGTTTTATTACCTCCACAATGCCTTTATGTGTACCAGTTTTGGGACAATGTGAAATAGCTTCAGATTCCAAATACATTCAAGAATTATTCTGCTTGTTTCCTTCCAAATCTGAGAAAAAAGCACATTGAAGGCAACTATAATATAAATCAACAACTTAGGATATAGCTTAAGTAAGTGAGACTAAACAGAATGATGTATTGCTCTGCTTTTGAACAGAACACTTTTTAGTGTGCTTTTTGCTTGTGCTTGAAAAAATAAATCCTCAAAAACTGTGTGCTGCTCAATTATGCACTTGTATTGAAAGCAAAAGCTGAGTACTTTAAGTTATAAACCACCTCTTTGCAATATTAGAAATTATGTGAGAATTTGTAGCTTGCAAGCATTTTTGTTACAAATGAGACTCACTCTTATATGACACACTACATCAACATCATACAGCATTAACTATTTGCTCAAAATGTAAACATTGTATTTCATCAAGTCTTTGGTTCAGTGAAAGTATTCAAAGACTGTTTAAAAAAAAACTGAAGGACTCTGCTAGGGCTATAACTAAAACCCTGTTGATATGAATGAAAAGCCAGTCTATCTCAACATCAACAGCAAAGGCAAAGAATCAATATTAGAGAACTAAAAACAAATAGAACAGAGCAGCCAACTGTTGGGTATGAGTACACTCAGGCCATTGAGAAACATGACTGATGTACACATACTAAGTTTAGCAACTATAAAAGATTTCTGAATACCTAATCAACCAATATGTTTTACATAACCATTACAGAAGAAGGCCACCTATGACCCTTAAACACTGGTCTTTTATTACTTATTAAGTTGTGTTCTTCTTGACTGAACACAATTAGTAGACTTTATTCACATAACCTTCTTGGGGAAACCTCCTAAATTTGTGCCTTTAACATCATGTGCACAGCGCTTCTAGAACAAGGTCTTCAGATGTTCAGTGTCCATGTGTGACTAGGAAATATCTACTTGGCAACCATTCTTTTTAATCACTTTATTCTGTACATAATAATACTGGAAAATATGACAAGACTTAATTGAATTTATGTGGGGTTGAAAGACAAGTTGTGTTGTACTTTGCCTAATTTTTTCAGGCAAGAAGACTGCTGAGGAGAAGACTAATGAATTTCAGTGGAAGTGGAGAAAAGACTACGAAAAGGTTAGAATGAGGCAGATGCCTGGGTCGAAGGTGAGACATATACCATGGCCCTCTGTCAGGCACACAAAAAGCATGCTGAGGTAGCAATCTCATATTGCAGACCCAAGGAGGACAGCTTCCATTTACAATAAGCACCTTCACCTAAGAAGCACAGGCACAAAATCCGGCAGAACTTCAAAAGGAACACAAGTCACTGGACATGAGGTGCTTGCTTCTAAATTTATCATAATGAACCAATAAAATATTTTGTTTACAAACATAAACCTTTATTAACAAGGTGAGTTACAATTTTAGGTATTCAACTTCACCACAATCGACACATGTAGACCAGCACAGTATATTTACTGTATTAGTTCAGGGTAATTGTCACGATAAAGAGTACCACAGAAATGGGGGATTTGAAAAGGGAGCATATCTAGCAACTTTACTAACTTTCTGGCCCCTTCAGACATTTAGTACTTTATTCAATTTTCCGATAGATTTGTGGCATTTTAATAAAACTTAAGTTTAAAAAAAGATAAGCAACAAATATGAAAAGGTTGTGGTTACATACCACTTCCTCATCAGACAACTCACGGCCCTGGATACTGCTGCTGTCTCGTACAGATTGTTGGTGCTTCTTGCCCTTGATGTGACTGAAAAGGTGAACCTCAGAGGTGATCTGAAAGCACAAGCAGCACAGCCAAGGTCAGACTAGGCCAAAGGATCAGCAGATTGCCTGGGGAATGAAGGGAAAGAGTCATGAGCATTCAATACCCTCCTGCCTCTACAACACTGGCCAAAATCTAATCCTGAAGAGGCTGCAGATTCAAACTATAGTGATTGTGATGGTCAAGAATACATGGGAAGAAAAAGAAATCTACACTCAAAGCAAAAACTTTAAACATTGGGTTGAGCTTTAAAAAATCCTCACTTTTAGTCATGGTACTGGGTAAGCCACCCTATAAATCAGATGTCACTGTTGAAGCATTCCTGAGACACTGCAGTCATACACTCCCTGTTTGACCTTTCACTTCAGAGCCTGTGCAACACTTACTGGAGCTGTAATGCTGTGAATTACACTTGAAGCTCTTGGCAACCTGTGTTCTTCAAAAAAGATACCGCAGCCTCCCCCGAGGTTCAAGTTTAGTTACAAGTCTGCATCATTTTAAACAGCAAGTGATTCATGCGGTATAAACTTCTTCACTTGTAAGATAATTCAAGACGTGCTCTTTAAAATATGGAGAGGACCATTCTGTATAGAAGCACAGATCTTAGTGACGGTCATTGCAAGCCTACCCTGGAATCAATGGGTGCTAGACAAGGAGTGGTACACCCTGGATGGGACACCTGTCCATTGCATGGTAGCCACACAAACACAGATACACATATACATACAGGAGATTTACAGTGGCCTAAAACACATGTCTTAAGGCCTGTTGGAGTGTTGGAGGTAACTGACGCAACTGGAGAAAACCCACACAAACTCGGCAAGAACAAATTGCAGAGAATGAGCTGGACTCAAACCTATGCCTTAAACAGCCTGTGAGATGGGCGCTTCCCGTTATGCCACTACGCCACTCCTAGTTACAATGCGTAGGACCTGTTTTTTTTTATGGCATCAACACAACAGAAAGAGTTGCAAGCTCAAAGAAAACATCAAAACCCTACTGTGGATAAGGTTATCATCAATTGCTGCACTTTTAAAAGTATTCTATTTTACAAGGCACCTTTGGGAAACACAGCAATCTTTTGTTTTTAAAACTTTTTTTTTTTACAATTCACCTTCCAGGAGTTCAAAGACATGTTTATGGTTTTTCCCCTTAGAGTATGTTCCAGTATCCTCTGAAAACAAGTGCTGCCACAGGCCTGTTCTAGTTCAGTTTGTCCAAATGGACCTCAGTGACTGCCTGGGCTTTAACAGCACAGGGTCATACCGTTCCAAGGATTTTGACCTGTTCTGACCTCTCATAGTGTGTATATCAGATTAATGGCAGAAGTACTTTGCTCAGTCACTCCATGAAACACATTTTCAAAAATACATTTATTTACAGGTTTTATGCAGAGGCCCAGGACATAATAACTCTACAGATTATTAGAAATGTTGCTGCTTACACCGCTGGTAATGGTGTAACGGAAAACAAAAATGTTAAAGAGTTAAATGACACAGAACCAGAGGAGGAACAGAGACAAAGCAGGTTCACAATGGCTACCTAGATGTTATTAATTGGAGTGCTTGGAGCTGAACTAAAGATGACCGGCAGTGTCAAACACAGGCCAAGGGCATCTGACATTTTTAACAAGATTTGATTCCCTCACTCTTAACCCAGCACTCTCCTTTTAATCTCCTGCCACAGCAAAACTCCAAGGTGCCTCAACCATGCTGTTCTGAACGCAGGCTCATCACAAATAAATGTGCTTCTGACGGATTTGTGGCTTGTCCCCTCCACGTGAATGATCGAGCCCGGTTGTAAATCTCCAAACTCATATTTAATTAATTACTGAAATTCATAATTAATTAATGCACTTAAATGCTCATTTAAATGCTTTCACAGCTAAAACACTGTTCCTCTCCCTAACAGCAACAAGAGGGATTCTGTCTAGACCATAATGCTTTGCATCACATTTGTAGACAACAAACAGGGAAAAAAAACTATACCCATTTTAGAGGAAGGAAGAACTGTGTCTTTCTTAAAGACACTTTAGAAATTGTAAAACACACAAGGTTGTCACTGAAGAATTACAAGAAGCACTGAGAATTCCTGTTTGGAATTATGTGAAAGATTACATGTAGAATACAATTAAATATAATTTCAATTGTACTGCTGTAGTGATTTACTCAGTGAACATACTGATGCCTGAACCGTGCTATTTTTATCTCAATGCTAGTACAAATCTGTCTGCAAGGAGAACACACATTACAAGTGGAACAAAAGTATAAAAATGTTTAAAGTAAAAATTTATAGCATTCTCAATAAGAATACCTGAATGGTATATACTATAATAAAGTAACAGGATAAACAGAGTCAGAAGCCTTTAAAAATAGCCAGTCTATACTTGCAGCTTGTGGAGTATGTGCAGGGGCATCAAACGTGTCCTAGACAGACAAAACCTTCTACTTACCGTAATATTACAAAGGGAGCAGTGTTTCTTGCGCTCATAGGGCGTTAACTTGGGGGCATAGTCTGTGTTGGCATGGCGGCCGCTGCTCAACTCAGCTGCCTTTTCTTTTCTCTGCTCTATCTGCTCCATGTGCCTACGGCTGCTTTCATCATGCTATGGGGAGAAAAGAAGTCAGCAAAGGATGACTCCTGCCACCCCACCGTTGGCCCTCATACTATGCCATTAATAGACCTTCATCTGAATCTTCTTCTGCAGCTCCTCCATGGCCTCTTGCTGTGCAGCGCTCAGGGCAGCAAGTCGTTCTTCTCGGTCCCTGCGAAGTAGATACAGGGAAAACGATCTATGAAAGGAATTATTATTCTATCATCCAATCACCTTGTACAAATAGTCCAGATGCCTGATGAAGACTTGGGCCTTAACATGTTTAATATATTTACACTTGTTCATTCAGCAGATGATATTCTCCAAGGTAAAGTACAACTTTGTTAATTTACATTCATTTAGCCTACACTTTTCTCCAAAACAACTTACAATGTTCAATGTACTTATTCACCCATACACACAGCAGGGCAATTTTTACTGGCGGAACTTTGGGTGAATACATTGCTTAAGGCTATTACAGGACATGGGATTGAAACCTGAATCCTTCAACTGCAAGGCACCAGCTCTAACTATTAATGTACCTCCTGACCATATACAGTAGCGCATACTATACAGTACCTTGTATTTGGTGACAGTGCTTTAGACAAGTTGGTGATAACGTGTTGTGAAAGAGGGTAAGTTGAGTGGTGACTAAGATTGGATCATCATTGTTGGAGACTATGAAAGGATCGACTGTTTATGTATACTCGTTTTTATAAGCTTAACAGTTGTACAGAGAATACTTGTAGTTTAAGGGTATAAAAGGAAGAATGTTTCTGCAGTATATAGGTCTGGTTGAAGAGTTGAAGACTCTTGTTTGTGTGCTAACAGAGTAAGTTGTGAACATAAAGGTCTCCATTTGTCTTGTCCTCACCCTAGACAACCAGCATTCAACACAAAAAAAAATATCTGAATCCAACACCTTGTGTTTCTACTCATTCTGAAATGAACAGTAGACAAAGACAGCCTCCTATTTGGTAGAATCCCAGTCCTCTGTTCCGCAAAAAAGTCCACAAGCCATATCCCAGACCTGGCTCTCTCCCGTGCAGCATCCTCCCTTGCCCGCTCCTTCTCCTGCCGCTGTTGCTCAATACGTGCTTCCTGCTCACGCCTCCTCAAAAGGAGCTCCTCAACCCGTGCCTGCCGTTCTGCCTCTAAGGCCCGCTTGCGCTCCTGTGATGGGACGTTACAGACATTTTCCTTTCATCACATACTGAGCTTCCCTTTCAGCAACAGCAACGGACAAATAACGAAAGGACGTCTGAATGTTAAAGCACAAACAGAGTGTATGTATTCAGTCACAGTTACATCAGTTTACCTGCACAGCTTCATCTCTAGCCTGCTTCTCCTCCTGCCTCCTCTGTCGCTCCTCCTGCAGCTCATTAAGACGTTGCTCATACTCATTCAATTTGGCCAACACATCATGTCTCTTGTTCTGTGCCTCCAGAGTGTTTATGAAGGCAATCTCATTCACCTACATTAACATAAAGTGGAAATCAAACAAGGCTACTTGTGCTTGGGTCAGGTTTCTAGGCTTTAAGGTTTCATTAGATACACATTGCAGCTGACCACAAAGATACACAGATCTTACTGGAAAGAAATATGCAGAACATCACAAATACAAATCATGAAAATTATTACTGTAGTTGTTTCCATTCTTTAGCAGCTGTAGCAACAAGATGTTTCAGGAAGGAAGCAAATTGCTCTGATGCTCAATTTCCAAGGGGAAATTTGTCCAAGCACAGTAAAAGAAAAACCACTTTCTGCTCTGTCTCATACCTGCAACACAATGGGAGGTTGCATTTTGCCCATTTGCGGGTTCCATGTTTTTACTATCAGATCTAATTTAGTCTAATATAAATTAGTGGATCCCCCCCCCAAAAAAAAAAAAAAAAAAAAAACTCACCTTTGCCTCTTCCTCTTGGGCTTTCTTCACAATGGCTTGAAGCTGCAGCTCTCGTTTAAACTCTGCATGCAGCAACTTCTCCTCCATCATTTTACGTCTCTGATCAAGGAGTTCCTCCTTCCACTTACGAACGTCCTTCTCCTAAAAGATGTAGAATCAAAAACTCTCTACTAGTAGAACCTCTCTGTACTATACTGCTCAAAAAAATTAAGGGAACACTTAATCATCGCAGCCTAACATCAAGTCAATTAAACTTCAGGGATATCGATCTGTCCAGTTAGAAAGCATAAGCGATTGTGAATCAACTTCACTCGCTTTGGTGCAAATGAAAGTGACAACAAGTGCACCAGAGAGGTAACAGCAAGACCACCCCCAAAAAGGTAATGATTTTGCAGGTGGTGGTCACAGACAATGCTCTCTCCTTATCCTTCCTAACTGATTCTTCTCTAGTTTTGCATTGTGCTAGTGTCCTTGTCACTGCTGGTAGCATGAAGCAGTACCTGCAGCTCAATCACGTTGCATAGGTAGTTCTGTCACATCAATACGTGCCATCCCAGCACAGCCTCAAGAGCATGGAAAAGATACAAGGAGATAGACCGCTATGTGAGGAGAGCTGGACAGGGCTGTAGAAGGGCATCAACCCAGCAGCAGGACCGGTATCTGCTCCTTTGTGCGAAAAGGAACAGGAGACGCACTACCAGAGCCCTACAAAATGACCTTCACCTAGCTACTGGTGTGTATGTTTCTGGCCTAACTGTCAGAAACAGACTCCATGAGGGTGGCTTGAGGGCCCGATGTCCTCTAGTGGGACCTGTGCTCAAAACCTATCACTGTGCAGCTCAATTGGCAGAGAATACCACAATTGGCAGCTCCGCCATTGGCGCCCCGTTCTCTTCACAGATGAGAGCAGGTTCACACTGAGCACATGACAGACGTGAAAGTGTCTGGAGATGCAGTGGTGAATGTTATGCAGCCTGCAACATCATCCGGCATGACTGGTTTGGTGGTGGGTCAGTGATGGTCTGGGGAGGTATATCCTTGGAGGGTCACATAGACCTCCACGCACTAGGCAACAGTACCCTGACTGCTGTTAGGTACCGGAATGAAATCCTCAGAGCCATTGTAAGCCCTTATACTGGTGCAGCAGCCCCTGGGTTCCTCCTGGTGAAGGACAATGCCTGGCCTCATGTGGCCAGAGTACGTAGGCAGTTCATGAATGATGAAGGCATTGATGCCACTGACTGACCTGCACATTCCCCAGACCTGAATCCAACTGAAAACCTCTGGGACATTATGTATCAGCGCATCCGACACCACCGAGACTGTCCAGGAGCTCACTGATGCCCTGACTCAGGTCTGGGAGGAGATCCCCCAGGACACCACCCGCCATCTCCTCATCAGAGGCATGCCAAGACGTTGTCGCGAGTGCATACAGGCACTGGGTGCCATACACACTATTGAGTCACATTATGAGTTGCCGTGATGAAATTCACGCAAGTTGGATCAGCCTGTGATTTAAATTTTTTACTTTGATTTTTGGTGTGATTTTGAATCCAGCCCTCAGTGGGTTGATGATTTTTGTTTCCATTGACCATTGTTAAATCATTTTGTTCCCAACAAATTACACAGTATTACTCAGTAAAGATTTTCCACTTGAATATTTCCTTCATCAACATGTGATGTGTGATTTAAGTGTTCCCTTAATTTTTTTTGAGCAGTGTATTTTCATAGACAGACAAATATGGCACTGCACTGAAGGACATAGACCTGTAATCAAAAGATCAAGTCCTAGGGAGAGTTTGGATATTGTACTGCTGGGTAAAATATTTTGCTTGAATTGCTCTAGCAAAGTGATTGAATTGCATAAATGTAAGCCCAACTGCAAAAAATGTAATTTTATATTATTTCAACAAACAAGCAAATAATTTGAAAATTAATTATGTAGCTATATCCATTAATGTTGACAGTTTATGACATAGCTGTGTGTCTTGACACTAATACTTAGTTGGAATGTAGGGCAAAATAGGACTGGATGCTGAGACCACACTGCTATTCAAGATAGCCCTTAACTCTAGGGCTCTCACACTTGACCTGCAGGTTCTTCCTTACAGCTTGTATGCAAGCTTGGGCTATGAATAATTATCACCTATATGGATTTATATTTGTGCAGCTAATATGTGCCCCTTTTCCACTTACAAGCATAAAAACTTCTGAAATATTCACAAGACCCAAACTGTGCCCCAAAGTCTTCAGCCTTCACCCTACAGCTGCTTGAATGAGCTCAGTGTTAAAGCCAGTACATGGCATTGTTAACCTTCACTGAAGGCCCTCCCACATCATTAACCACTCTCCCTACAACTCTTGCACATGTCAAATGGAGCACTCACCCTCTCCAGCAGCTTCTGCAGCTTGTGGCTCTTTTCCTCACGCAGCTTCTCCCTCAGCTGCTGTGCCTTCAGCTGCTTTTCCTCATGCTTCCGCTTGGACTCTGCAATCGTCCTGTTCACAGGCAGAGGAAAGCTTCAAAATCAAGTGAAATCGGAGGGTTAAATCAATAGCAGAGGACTGTGCATGCATCAGTACCGACTAGTTCACATATACAAAGCTGTGAAATGGACAAACACTTGAAAGGAGATTAATCAATTTGACTTTTCAATTCAGTCAGATTTCAACAGGGAAAATGTGGTTAAAAAGATCAGATCTAAGGGAAAATCAGAGAATATTTCAGGATGCTTAAAAGAGATGACCTAAAATGAATCAAAATACTATTAGGAATCTTACACTGAGTAAACTGCACAAATGCAAAGAGAACTGACTGATCAAATGTTTGTATTCCATGTAAAAATCGATTATACAAAAAAATGAATAAGACAACTACTGATATCTATATGCACAAGATCATAAACAAAAAGGTGCTGCAGTGATGTCTGACCTACATGTACCCAAGTGTCTGTGTGCAAACACACATCACAGACTTGCCTCTTGCGTGATGGAGAGGACAACTTCTCGTGCATATGGATTCCGTGGCCAGGAGGACGAGCTGGCTCCTCCTCAACCATGTCCCCCCATGAGGTACTCTGTCGCCAGGGCTCACGAGCTATGGATAGGGATGTATGTCAAGGTAAAAAGGAAAGAAAGCAAGCCTTGTTCAACTCCTTTTTCCCCACTCCATACACACTCACTTTACTGTTCCTTTTTGTCATTCACAGAAAAACTAGACTAGTGTTTACAAAACCTGCTTTCTAAATCTATAATGTCCAATTACAAATACCAGGTAATTTTGTAAAAATGTTTCAAATATTTCAAAATGTTACACAAGGGGCAAGAATGTAAGAAACACACCTTCATAGTCAGCAAGCATTTCAGTCCAGTCCATGTTGAGACAACAGCTGCTAGTGCCCATACTGGTCTGGGGGGGGGGGGGGGAATTGATAAATCATCACTTTATAGCTTGAAAAATGTTAACCAAATCAGAGAAAATGTAATGAAGGAGTGTGGACTACATTCTGCTACGCTGAGCTCTGCTTACAGAAAAGTCGCTCTCATTGTCAGCCTCCAAGTCATTGTTCTCTGCCTGGATTTCACGGGTCAGCTGCTCTTCTTCAGCAATAGCACTGGCAATGGCTTCCTCATTGGCCTTCTCCAGACGGTCAGCCAGCTCTTCCTTCTTGGCCAATACCTCGGCCATGGGCACCTCAGCCATGGACTGTGACTGAAGGGGAGGGGGGAACAGCTCATACTCTCATCTCACATAACATGCATACAACAACCCAGCAGGCATTGCATCAATGACACCACATTAACAGCAAAAGATCTTAGTTCTCATTCTTGTACAGGGGGTGAATCATTCTGAGATGCTTTCAACTGTATGATAATGTATGCACAAGATGTCAAGATGTTTGTTAAAATAAAAAAATCATAATAATAAAAAACAACAGCACAAACTGCAAATCAAAACTACATACCAAAACACTTTCGATCACAAAAAGCACACAAGCAGTCATGCAGGACATGTTCACTCCGTTAAAGAGACGGCGAAGAAGGAGGTTTTTGAGGTACAACAGAAGAAGAAGGTACACTCTGGATAGGTCACAAGGATGCAGAGAGCACAATTTGGGACAGTTGGTGACCTTTGCCATCAGAGGGGCCCATGGGTCAGAGAGTGACTCATACTCAGATTTACTTGGGACACAAGGCAGTGATTTCTCTAGCACAACTAGATGTCCAGGAAAGGCAAGGGCTAACAATAGTCCCTGAGTTCTCAGGAGGGGTGGACACCACACATTTACCTAACGAAGAAACCCAGACAGCAAGCAAGCGAGCTTTCTCTCAACACCATGCCTGTTTGTCTTTAACAAGCCTAACTGTGGAGTCTAAACAGCAGGAGGCTTATCTGAGCCACCCAGTGAGCCATCTTGGCCACTCTGAGGCAACCCCCCCCCCCACCACCTCTGTTTGATCTGGCTTTAGATAACGCTCCCCCCAAAAGCCATTAAAAAGTCATTCATCTCAATATTTTAAACAGGCCAGTGTATGAAGTGCAAGTGCTGCCAAGAAATCTGTGATGGTAGCCATGCAAGCCACCAAGGTTACAGTTAATTAACCCCCAAAGCGCTGCTTGAACCAAAGGACACTTCTGTGCAACCATGACATCAGATGCATCTTCGATATGAATAAAGACAGGAAGAGGTTACTCATAGTATAACCCGATTCAGTGCTGATTAATGTGCCTTACTGAGATTTTTATCTGACAGCATGGTCAGTAAGTCAGGACAGGCTTTTCCATTCTACACTTCAAAAACAACTCTGGTCACCAGCACCTAGCTACTTCACTTTTTCTGCTATCAAAGTGTGCTAGTTTATACAACTGTTACAAACACTCATTAACTACCCGAAGGACCTGTACAGCCAGTACTGTTTTTTCCCCCCTTAAATATTTCTTCTTTTCAGGGGTCTCCCTGTAATTTTATCTAGGCAACACCAAAAGGAGTTATCTGAATATAGATCATCAGAATTTTGGTATTCTGTGTGGTTCAGAATAGTCAAGGAAGCAACATAGTATTGTGGGTAGTTGAATTCTTTCAGGAACAACAACTTGAGAATAGAAAGATGGTGAAAGACTTATGTGAAAATATAAATCTTAAAATGTTAACCAAACAGAGCTTCACAACAGCATTTAATGAAATTATATGTTTTTATAGCTGTTCTGGCTGCTCTAAGAAATAAAATCTTCCAATTTAACTTGTGGCTGCCACTTTTGCCAGTGAAGAGTGCTGAAACTAAGTCTGAAACTGAAGTAAGTGTATTTTTCAGTTAATTTTTTTGATAACGTCCAAAACCTTACCTGATTTAAGTCAAAACGGGAGGTCTCAAATCACATCTGCAAAGTGGCGCCAATAATTTGTCACTGCCAGTTCACTCAATCTACTAAACATGATCAACTGTAAAATTGGTGATGCATTAACTAGCAACTCAAAAGCAAGGGTCCAAAAGACTGGTTCATGACATATATAGACATTAGAACCAGAAAAAAACACCAGTGACTTACTTCATTATATTCTGACAAACAGCCTAACACCCTTGATGACCTCCTTCATAGACATAACCTGATATGTCAACATGTCCCAACTCCACCCACAGTCACCTACATATTTGATGGTGCACAGCTGTACAGATGCACGATACACAAGTGAGACTGTGCTGTGGATGGGTGGAAGTGAAAGAGGGACAACACTAATGAGCAGAAGCAGATGGGCCAAAAGGGTTGTTGTGACTGTGCAAGAGGTGAAAGGCATAGAACTGGGGCCTTCAATTTACAGGGCTCCAAGTAAGAGGGGAGACAAGAAACATGAGCTGAGCTCATCAATGTCTGCACCAAACTGATTCTCAATCCTGATACATATTCTCTCACCAGGAAACACGCACCCAGCCTGTGAGCCTTACAGAGCAGCTGTCAATCCATCATTTAAAGGAGAAGCGCTAGACTAGAATATCCCCTTAACCCCCATGGCAGCTTCACAAAAAGAAAAGAAAACTACAGCCAAGTTAAGCACTAAATGGACCTGACTTTTGAGTACTGAATTCATTTCAGTTTTGAGACACTGGAAAGAACCTCCCCACCCACCCACCTCCCTCCCTTCCTCCATCTCTCAGCACTCACAGTAGAAAGCTCTGTGGGGTCCAGCATGCTCTCCAGTTTCACCACTGCCCTGGGAGTCTGTCCGGGAGCAGATGCCATTGGGGCCGATGACGCCGCTTCCGCCCCCCCCACGTCCCCGACATCCATGCTGGGGACGGGGGCCGGGGGCGGAGCATCTTCAGGGGTCATGCTGACAGAGTGACCCAAGTCCTGTTCGCTGTCACACGGCGGCTGCACCAACACAAGCACTAGTTACAGTTACACACATGCATCCTGCCAGTGGGCAAGCGGTGCTCAGCTGGCCTTGCACACACATTGCCCTTGCTTAGCAAATGCATCCAAAACAGGCACTTTTTTCTGAAACATCAAGGGACCCAGCATGCAGGGGGTTGCACTGTTAAAATGAACCACATACAAAACTCCTCAAATCTGAAGAAAAAAATGGCAAGCAAATACAAACACTGTCAATCTCTCGAGTCAATACTGAACAGAACTGCTGAGTGTTTGTATAGCTACTATACAAACTGGTTTTAAAACAGTTATCACCTTTAGTCCCCCATTTCTTAGATATGAATAAAAATATAATGAAAACTTTCCCATATATCTGCAGGTTTCCATACGAAAAATTCAGTTCCCTGTGGCTGCTATGTATTGTCAGTCTGCAAAAGTTCACAAAGCACCTCAATATCATGGGCCTTCTCACTCTCTCCACTTTCTTCTAGAGGAGGGAGATCTGCTCCTTTGCTCTGCCCTGTTAGCCCTGGGTCCTCCTTTCTTGGCGTAGGCCCCTGGCAGTGGTTCTCCTTGTCACTGTCATCTCGGAAGGTAGCATTGGCTAAAACAGGGCTCACTTTGGCCACCATGGCAGCTGACCGGGGTCTCGCAGGTCGCCCCCGCTGCACCGTCTCCCAGCCCTCGGCATCCTTTTCTGAATACAGAGAACAAGGGACAGCTTGTAAGCAATATTACCTCAAGCTCGTGTACTGCAGTGTTGCCACTATACCCCCTAACAGTCCATTTAAACTGAAAATAGACCAAGTAGACTGAATGATATCAGAAAGCAAAAATTAATTTAAAAAAAAAAAAAAAAGTACTTTAGTTGCCAGTTTATTAGGTACATCCCCCACAGTTGCACAAAATGTACATTTTAGTAACTCACACATCATGTGATTGCAATGTGTGGTATAATTCAGGCATATCTGTATTTCTAGCATCCGTTGGAGTTCAACTGAGCCTTTTAACATGCAAAGTAAGTCACCTTGGTAACTTTCAGCATGGGATGACAGGCGTGCTGGTTCTAGCATCTCCTAGATAGCTGTCATCCTGGACTTTTTATGCACAATTATATTAAGAGTTTATATAGAATGGTGCAAAAAACAAAAAGTACCACTGATGGATGACCCTGTGCAAAAAAACAGCTTGTGGATCAGAGGGGTCAAAGGAGAATTACAAGAATCACGCATCCTCACCAAAATTCAGAATTGGTGCAAACAAAATGAGTCCATGGAGTTATTCTGTTTGGTGTCAACAGTACAGGCCAACAGTAGCAGTGTGATGGTGAAGTTTGACTAGCACACATCAGGCCCTCTGATACCTACTTAAAAACATATGAACTGTATGGCCCATCTGAACATCATTGCTGACACAAGTTCACCCTTCATGGCTACAGTTTATTCACACTTGGAAGAACATTTCCAGAATGACAGCATATCATGTCACAAGTCACATATCAGCACCAAACTGTTCCAGGAAAATGACAGCAATTTTCACTGCTTCAGAAGGCTGCACAGTCCCTGGATCCAAACCATATCAAAAATCTTTGGGATGGGGTAGAAAGGGCTGGCTGCAGAATCACTCTGCAGCCGTCTAAATTGCAGAAACTCTACAATGTAATCAGTTGCACAACCCATCCAGCATTTGTAGAATCTATGCCCAAACAAATTGATGCTGTTCTCAAGGTCAAAGGAGGTGCAACATTCTACTGGATAGCTATACCTAATAAAATGGCTACTCAGTATTCAGTCTTGCCCCATTAATTTGCCAACCTTGTATGTTGCCACATGCTGTGGTAGAATGAATTTCCCACCATGCTACTTCCCCAGAAAGGTTCCAACCATACATCTCACCCTCACCATGCAGGAAATGTATCAAGTACACAATTCTGCCGCATTATGCCACCGAACATGGCAAATGATGGTTTCTGATGGCATACTAATGATGTAATGTAAACTAATGTCTTCTGCCTTCTGGGACACCCACCTCCATGTGCTGCCAAAGTCATGTTCAGTTGTGCAGTGGACTGTCCCATTATGTTAAGCGCAGTCATAAGTCTATCTCATTTATTATCATTTTACAATAAAATGTCAGGCAAAAGAAAGCTGATCTGTACAGATAAACACAGATCTCTCTTCTATATACAACAATAACCTTTCAAAGTCACTGAAAGAAATTGTACAATTGTTTTGTGAGAG
Organism: Heterotis niloticus; assembly: GCA_018136845.1. Classification (NCBI taxonomy): domain Eukaryota; kingdom Metazoa; phylum Chordata; class Actinopteri; order Osteoglossiformes; family Osteoglossidae; genus Heterotis; species Heterotis niloticus. Next base: position 15,459,684 of record CM030904.1, on the reverse strand, counting down.
CTTTAACTAAACACACACACACACACACTCCTGTTCATTTTGTGGATTATCTGGTGTGCACTATACTGACATTCCCCTGTTAAGTTGCCAACCTCCCCTCTCGCTAAAAATTTATGTTAGATGGGTGTGGGGGGCATAATGATGTAAGACCATACTGTATATATTAGAGGCAATTATTTTGCACTGATTTTTCAGATCTGCCTTTTACTAAAATCAAACTTTAATCTACAGCAAAGTATACATTCCGTAAAATGTTCCAATTTAAACCTTTATGAACCCAGTGTGCTACCTAAGCATTATTTAAATCTTGGTTCAGTGTAACAGTAGAATTATTCTTGATATTCAATAGCAAAAATATAATTTCTAGTTCTCTTCCAGTGTTGCATTAACTACTTCCCAAAATGTGGAAACTGACTAAGGTGTGACTGAAAGTGAAGACAAACAAAAAGATCCAGATGTGGAGGACAAGGTTTGCTCACCAGGCTTCTCTGTAGGGCCAGGAAGTGGGCTGGGGTTAGAAGCACCATGGACAGGTAGAGCTAGGGAATGGGCTGATTTGACCCGGTCTGCCCAGCTGGGTCCTGTCTGGGGGAGGCGGGCTGTTGCCAGTGTGGGAGGGGGACCTCTGAAAGAGTCAGAAACAAACAAAAAAGGAACGGTCACAGGGACATTCCAGATGGGAGGATGTATCAAAAGAGCAAGTAACTCAACCTCATGGCAGAACTACAGCCCATTCCAAAATGATAACTCAGAAACAGCCATATTCTCATGACACAACATAGCAGGGCTACCAGCTGAAAAAATTTTAAATTTTCCAATTTAAAAAAAAAAACAAAAAAAACAAAAACAAATGCAATATAGATGACCCCTGCCTTACGATAAGGTTATATTCCGATAAACGCATGATAAGTCAAAAATATTGTAAGTCAAAAATGCATTTAATATAACTAACTTACAGTGATGCCTGGGGCCGCTTCAGAATGAGAACTTACGCAGTCTCTCCGCCGCAATCTTCAGACTGAGCACTGATTGCCATAGGAACCAATTGTGGACTTTATTTTATTTAGTTCTTACCCAGACTTACGGTCAGTGCTCAGTTTCCGCCGCCCATTGTGAACTCTCCTGCAACCACTGTCTTGCTAAAACCTTGCATTCTGTTTATTCTGAACTGTGGCATCTAGTTTTTGTTTACTGCCAATTGCTACTGTTTAGCACTATATCCCGGCTAACGGCAACACTTTTTGTCAGAAACAACACTCAGTAAAGAGTTTAACGGAACTTAAACTTATTACCGTGGTGTCTCGCGATTGTTTCCACCAACGCATGACATAACACCTATTGAATATCATAGCCTAGCCTACCTTAAAAGTCATTACGGGCTTGCAGCTTTCATGCTGCATTCAGAAATCACAGATACAGATGGGCATTTCGTAGACATGATGGATGAACAAAACACAATGTAGATATGGGGAGGTATCCAAAAAAATTCTGGCAATACAGAACACTGTAGAGTATTGGTTGTATACACTAGCAACTGTGTGGCAGACTAGGAGATGCAGATTGCTGCCGCTGCCCAGCATCATGATAGAATATCGTACCGCATAGCGCTTGCCCGGGGGGGGGGGGGGGATTCAAAATTCAAAGTATGGTTTCTACTGAATGTGCATTGCTATCGCGCCATCATCAAGTCAGAAAATCGTAAGTTGGACCATATGTATTCAATAAGACTTTACTAAATGAAATAGGATATCCTAAAAAGGAGGTACATGGTATCAGATATTACTGCAAAACAGTAAGCCAGAAATTTCACAGAAATCAATTAATTTGTGTCGCTTGTTAAAAGACAAAATGAGAAAACCATAACACTGTACTCTGCAAATGAAAAAGCTGTTATTTCATATGGGGATTTCAGAACTCCTATAAAAATGCATACCAGAGTACATTCTAACAAATGCACATACTAAAAATGATGGCTGATACCAAAACTTGCTGGCATCATTACTTTAAACTGGGCTTATGACTAAAAATCATTTTAGCTTGGGAAAATATCCCCAGACTCTTTATTTCCAGGATTTACTCTGCCTAGGAGAGAAATTATTCCCATAAATGTCCCCGCAAGGTTAGAAAACATAAGTGCATACGCGTGCACACACATACACCCCTCTCCCAGGTCTTGAACGATCCTGAGCTTCATCTGCTCAGAGCAAATAAATGGTTATCTAAGGCGACAGCATTCTATGATAATCAATATCTATTTCCTGCAGTCTTGTATTACAGAGTAATGTGCATATTGAACCAACGCTTCAGCAGACTTTAACCGCACTTTTATCTGAACCATCCACTGTTTCTGTGTATTAGGAAACAAAATCTGTGGAAATTACATTAAACAAATGCTTTTCCAGCAGCAATTGATCCTCCTTTTCTTTAACAGCATGTATGGCAGAACCAACCAGGGGAAACACTAGCAAATTAGACCCTGCACATTTTTCAACCAGAATGGATTTCCTTAACAGTTAATGTGCCTTTAATACAGTTTGCAATTATGCTGCTCCTCCTGAATGAGTTTTAATAATCTAATAGGTGCGAACAGTTTGAGCACTTCAGGGAGAGCTGAGTGTTATGCAGCACAAACAAAACCCACTAGCTTCACAAATCTCACAGAATGCCGGGAAGTGAACATTTTGTGGTTTGACCTTTCAGCATTTACAAACAGGGCTCACAGTCAGAGGAAAAAACATCCAAATGATGGATTGAGAACAGGGATTTTTAACTCTTGTTAACAAGAGCCATAGTGTGTGCTGCTTTTTGTTCCTGCTTTCAGAATGGAATTTATTGCACTTAAAAAGATGCTCAACAATAAATGTTAAAAGAGAACTCCCAGTGCCTTAAGATAATTTTCATAAAGCAATACTGTTTACAAAATTTAATTTAATAGTCAACCTGACTGATGACATTATCATTATTTGATACCAAACTCAGCAGTTATGTCCACTGAAGAATATCTGGTCAATAATTTAAAAAAAGACATTACAGTATGCCACAAAATTGGCACAAAGTTTTGAGGTCTCCAAGCAAAATTTACAGTGAGATGGTGACTAATGACAGCGGACTCACCCAAAGTTGAGCGACCTGCGCGCATTTGGCGAGGGGAGGATTCTGTCAGTGGAGGGGCTAGGAACCACATGACGCCCTGGAGACATCTTGCGCACTTCCCAAGCCAGTGATGTTGGTCTGAAATGACAGTAACACCATACAAGCAGAAAGGTGATATAGCACATGGTTTATTTTGAGTATGTACCTTGCCTAATTGTTCCCCGTTTCTCTGAGTCATTTGTGCTACAGGTCACCCGGCAGTGTGAATAGGCCGCCCAGATGGGACACTGGACCAGAACATATGAAGGGGACAGGTGGAAAGCCAATCAATCGGATCAAGCCAATTGCAACAACTCGGACGCTGCGGACGCGGGAGGCTGCGCCTGACTGCGAACTGGAACTCTAACTATACCATACCTGATACGCTACATTGACAAAAAAACCACAACCCTTATTAACTTATCATGAACTGGCTATATATGCTTAGAATGCCCAGGAGGGGTGGGCTTCCACTGGCACATGGACCCCCAGAGGTTTATTTTTCTCCTATCCTCTTGTAGAAAGGAGTTTTTTGTTTTCCTCTCCTTCGTGGCCAGATTCAAACTGTACATGTACTGTATGTAACCCTTGTCAGGTCTGTACAGCGCTCTGTGTCACTGCAGTGAGAAGAGCGCTATATAAAAGTAAAATTGAATTGAATTATAAATTTAAGGCCTGATGCTTACTTTTGTTGTTGGAAGACATGTAAATTTAACTTGTCAAAATTTTCTCCAGATATGTATAAAATCAGCATCATTGCTAGGAAGTAAAAGAAAGGTAAGTCAGTCAGTACAAGATCTACACCCAAGTCACAAACTGAGAGCCACATAAAAGCTTTTATTTTTATACCTTAATCAATTTATGGGAGTTGTGGTATTCTGGTAAGGAGAAGCAAATAAACTGGAAGATCACTTTGAATTACTGTTTTCCCCATTGTCCTACCCTGTTTATGACGCCATGCGCTCGTAAGAAGCTAATGGCCAGATGGTGGCATGGTTAATAGTTATGAGGATCCAGGGCATTCATTCTTACCTGTTCTGCGCATCTGTTTTCTCAAGCTTTTCCTGAAGTTGGATCCAGTCGATTAGGGCTTTAAAGTCACGGACATAATTGTCCAACATCATCAACACCTCCTGAAAAAAAGTGAAATTATTTCAGACACAGGCGGCTTAGCTCAGTGTTAAAAGAGACTGCATACTTGGGATACTTCTAGCTACCGACAAAAAGTCTTCTGCTTTTGGTTGACTTAGTTGTTTAAATGAAGAAATGAATAAATTTAGGTTAACTAGTGTGAGTACTGGACAAAAATATCACAAGTACAACCATCATTCACACCACATACTTCCAATTATTTAAACCAGTCCTGAGAAACATTAATTTACTGGTTTTCTTTTCCTGATCATTTAGTTGATGACCCATTCAAAATACAAGGAAATAATATACATATTTATACAAATATCCCATCACATCACTGTTTATTTTGGAAAAGTAATAATACAGTCCAGGAACACCATTCTACTGCTCTTACACATCTTCCTGATGTCATTCAGAAGGCCAGGAGTGATGTTAGGCTAGTACAAAACAGACACATTTAGAAGCCTTTCCTTACTTATTTCTTATCATATAGTAGGAAGTTCTAAGTTGTACTCCTTGACAGATTGGATTCAAAAGCTGTATCTATTACGCAACATATCCTCTTATGACAGTTGTTCATTAAAACTGGCAGCGGTGGATAGCTATGAGTTACATTTACTTCATTACTTGTGTTTAAATTTCTAGACACACAATTGTGCTTTTCAGTGTAGTTTTTGGCAACTTTTTACTTTTACTTATGTACATTTGTAAAGGAAAAAATTGATTTTTTTTCTCCATTTACAGTTTGTCACTGACTGCAACCTAGCAACAAACTGTGCAGCAACCCACACTGCCCACAATTCCAGTGCAATAAGTCTGAAACGCTCATTCATGTCATTTGGAATTGTAGACAGGTATACAAAGTCCGGCATTTGTTTGCCCATTTGTGCAAGAATATTGATCTGTAGATTGATTTGACATGCAACAACATCTTGAGTGAATGGAACCCTGGCACCCACAAGGCAACAGCTATCCAGATGTGGCTTGTGGTTGATGTCATCAAGCAAATGCTTTGGAACTCTAGGACCCTGTTTGTTCAGAAAGGCTTAGACTTGGGCACCCAGGCTTTGTGTAATAAAATGCAGGCTGACCTTATATTTTGGATGGAAACGGACAGTAGAAAGTGGTGTTGTACAGAGGCAATAATGATAACAAGGCCTCTTTCGGTTGTAACCCTAAGAAGTTTGTGCATCCTTATCTCAGTAAGTTATACATTTCATTTAATTCAAATAAGACACAGCAATACCTGTTGTTGGTGCCAGTACATCTTGGAGCACATTTTTAAAAGGTGAAGGGTTTAAATCACCCTTAAAATTCAAATAATTCTTAGCATGTTTTCCCACTTAGGAGTCCTGAAATTATTTGTAACTAGATGTTTGATTTATTTTGTGTCTCTATCCATTTTATTGTATCCATCCAACAGCCTTACCCTAGTCAAGAGTCATGGCAGTGCCACTTGGTGCCAGGCTATGAACTGCACCCTGGATGGAGCACCAGTCTATTGCAGTGTTCACACATGTATACACACTATGTGCAATTTCAGATTTACTAATCAACATAAAACACATGTCTTTGGACTATGGGAGGGAACTGGAGCAACTATAAGAAATCCACAAAGCTATGTTAAAGTCAATTTATAAGGACAAAATAAAATACATTACCTAAACAAAGTGTTATTCAGTGCCAGCTGTAGCTGTTGACTGACTGTTTTATCCAACAAACTTGTAAAATGTTTGTCATCTTGTTCCTGATCACCAGCAAATACCAGAAGCAAACTGCTAACACTGGAAGCAATTCAAACTGATCTGATGCCACACTCCTACTCTGCCTAGCATTTTTCCGCCAACTAAAGACTGGGTGAGGAAACACATGCCATGTTCACACTATAATCAACAGAAATTTTTGAAAATTAGTTAAGAGAATAAAATTAACTTTTGAACATTCTCAACTCAAAGACCAAGTACAATTTGTTGTACATATTTGATCAGTCTAACAAATTGTCAGAGCACATTTAACTTACTAAAAACACATATTTTCAATGAGTTAAAATGTAAATTAAATCTGTTAACATGGCTAGTGGTTCAAAACAATAAAGAAGCCAAATCTGAATCAGAAGGTAAGTTGATACCTTAACAGTTTTTCCACATTGTGCTCAAGCACATTTTTTGGAAAAGTACCTTTTAGGTTTTTTTGGGGTTTTTTTTTTTTTTTTTTTTTTAAATTGGTCACACTGCTTTTTAGTTTGTTTTTCAGTACTCCACTCAGTTCTGATTGTCACAGTTGCTCACTCATTCAGTGGCTGTTATGCCCACTGAATAGACTAAAGACAGACGGCAGCGTTGGGAGGAAGTATGTACAGGGCTGCCCCCTTCCAGCCCAGCAGTAAGGAAGACGTGGAGCCGTAATCTGAGCCTATGACACCAACGAGAAAAAGCCAGCGGGATGGGCACCTGAGGCAAAGCTAGTGAAGCCATCAGGATGAACACTGCTCTGTTTCGTGCAGGACTTGTGAGAACAAAAACCGCCTTAGAGCACAGCATCTACATGTACAGCTGAAATTACCAATTAGTTTACCAATTGGCTGCAACTAATTCGATTGGTTTGTAATTAATTCTAGTTACTGGCACATAGAGCAGGACGGATGGCGCCATCCTTTTGTCCCACTGACACACAATCCTGCGGAGCCAGACCCTGGGGGAGCTCTGGACATCAATAGAGGCCTGCAGCTCACCTCCACAAGGGGAAACTTCAACCGCCTGAGAAGGTGCTGATGACAAACAAAGACAACAGGAACCTTGTGTTTCCCCTGCATACAGCCTGGAGCCCCGCCCTATGGCCGTGCATGGAGGCTCAACATCGAGGTCATACGGCTCACTGATACCTCCCCTGTGCTGAAGGTCACGGTCGGCACTTGCTGGACATAGAGGAGCAGATCGATCCCAAGATAAAAATACAGGAGGATTCAGTTTTTCTTCTTCAAATTGAGACCCACAGCTCAAACACGCACAGACTTATCATCAGAACATCTACTATTGTTGTTACAGTGGGTGTATAAAATAACCTGCCCAACAATGCAGTACACAATATGAAAACAGATAAAAGTGCATTATCTTTCACTTCTCATGTTCTGGTTGCCCACACATTAAGTTTGTACACACATTAGAATGGGCTTTAAAAAAAAAAAAATAAAAAAAAAAAATAAAGCACTGCCTGCTGAGAATGGAGGTACAATCTCCTTAATGCAGACGTTCACAGGAGCACCAGGGCTCGACTCCTGTACCCTACGGAAGCTGGATGGGGGGTGGATGATTTACAGCTCTTCTGAAGGGAGTGGTAATTGGGAGTAAAGCTCTGCGATGCTTTTAGTTAATAGACAAGTCAACTAGTGAAAGATGTGTCAGGAACCACTCATACTGACTGGAGCTAGTTATCAGCCCAAGTCTCGGCGAGCATGTGCACAACTGTTAATGGGAGTGACGTGCATGTAGCTGGGACATGATAGTCATAAAACAAAAAATACAAAACAGCCAAGAGTCTCACAGCTTCAAGAAAGTATTCCAACCTTGCCACATTTTTCATCTATCCTAGAAGACCATAGTAAGCCCCTGACACAGCCCATCTCCCAATGTTTCCCTGGGGAAGGGGGTGGGGGTACTTTAAAAGCTCAGGCTCACACTACAAACAGGATTAGCACATCATCATGGCTCTGAGTGGCTGGTCTGAAATCTCAGATGATTTCCCAGGACTGGCTTTATGACCAGGATCCTTGGTTCCCCTGCAGAACCACACCATGGACACAGAATATTCACGACTCTGAAACAACATATTTTCAGACGCTGGCAGCATCTTTCACGATATAGAATCAAATGGCCCAGACTTTCCCACAAAAAAATTCTGGGTTTGCATTTATATTTTATTAACTTGTTGAACAAAACCGACAATACATGAACATCCAATTTTTGAAACATACAAACATTTACAAGCAGACTATTTCAGGCATTTTTTTAAATTCAGTTTTGCTATATCCGACACATTTACAGAAACTCCCTAGTGAATAAATAAACGCAAGTTTCTATCATAATTTCTTGAATGCAAACTTAAATTAAATGGACGCTGACAAACATATTCATGGAGCACATTGGTCTTGTCTTCGTGGCCAGTTTCACTGAAGTTTACTGTGAATAGAGCTGAAATACTTCTTAAAGTAATTTGATTAATTCAAATCCTCAGTTAAAATTTTCTGACTCGAGGAGTCATTCCACCTCCATACAGGTATCCCTCAAAATGTGAGTCTTTGAATTATGAGTTTTTATGTATAAGAGTGAAATTATTTATTACTTATTACCAAACCGAAATCAAATTTGCGGTTGATTTTTCACATTTAAATAACAACAACTCAGTGTGGGGGAATATTTTAAGGATTCACTATAATGGTAATTTCATCTTCGACTTACAAGATTTAATCTTACGAGCCAATTTCCAGGACTGCATTACACTTATAAGTAGCGGACACTGGTATATATAAATATATATGAAAGACGCTGTGCTGTGCCCTTTGTTTTCACATGGGCACCATGGAACAGTTGTATTGTGAGAGGACTGGGAATCTACTCTGTACCATATTCTGTCTGCTGGACCAGGATCTCCATGAATGCCAACAACGGTATAATGTTCTTTCTCGCTTGCTTGCAATGCATACTGTGGTTGTGAGTTCTACCACCAGCTTCAAGGAACTTGCCCGACACTTCAGCATTCAAATAGCAGCAAATAAGTCAAAACTTGCTGTGCTTTTGCACAGTGTATGATGTTATGATGGACATGTGATATGGGTGGATAAACCTGCATTGGTACAAACAAATCATTGGTGCAACGCACAGAGCCAGTGTGATACCACCCACACTGTCCATTTGTGTATAGCAAACCTTCAGTGGTGAACTGGTCAAATCAGAATCTCAGCACTTATGTTCTCCTTTGGAGATTTGTGAATGATTTACATGATCTAGTGTTTATGTCCTAATATATCTTGAATTATTACTGTAACCCTATGTAATTGCCCTTCAGGAAAAAGAAAGCATTTTCAATTCAATTCACGCTGAAGTGGAACAGCAGACAGAGGAGCACACTGATGATAGTTCCTGATGTGCCAAGAGCTGGCACTGTTGATGTGATATATTCATCAAGGTTGAGAGATGAAGGAAGGCAAATAACTGAGTGAAAAGAAAAATGCGCTAAAATAACAAATTTGTAAAGTGTGGGGTCATCATAAACTTAAACAGAAAGAGAATGTTGTACAATGTGTCCACTGTAAAAGGAACCAGTGATGCTTACAGCACCTGAACAGAGCATCTTAGACATCCACATGCGATGGGCATAACACTAATTCTGTCCATGGGTACTGATTTTTGTCTCCTATAAAAGCCTCCCAATAAAACTGACTTCATTGTTAACCGGAATCACGTGCTCCTCTAAGTCTTTTTTCTTATTTTGATTCTTTTATAAGACATTGTTCCTGAGAAGTATTTAAAGTTATAACTTGAACTTCTGAATTTTAAGCTGCACTACTTTCAGCTCAAAGTAGATATTAAACTGATAAATATGAAAAGTAATGCTTTATTTATTTTTATTGCAGGTTTTCTTACGACTTAGTTTTTGGTTGTACCAGAAAAGTAAGTAATATAATGTAATGTGAAAGAAATGTGACTTTTTTTGAAATTGTACATTGGATTTCAGTAAATATTTTTTCTTTGAAACTCGAAAAAATGAGTGTCCTAGGTTTAGCTTGCAATTTAGATTACATAAGCCACTTAATAAAAATGGAAATTAATTGGCTTTTGTAATCTAAACCAATCAACCAGCCCACCAATTAATCTATCTATCTATCTATCTATCTATCTATCTATCTATCTATCTATCTATCTATCTATCAATTACTGAGCTCAGTGGACAATTTATAAAGCTCCAGGGTGTCCTTAAAAGGCAGAATTAGAATTCCCCGTAGTAAATTCAGCCATCTACCAGCATCCGTTAGCTTCAACCCCAGCACAGGCAGTGTGGATGAATTCACAGTAGAAGAGCCACTGTAGCAACGGAATCTATTAGATTTTCCTGCTGGGCTTGGGCCTGAGGCGCTATCCAAGTATAGGAGGTGGGAGGAAGGGTATACACAGTGCCTGATCCTTTTACATGATCCTGCTGTCTGAAGTCTGACCGCAAGACCTATCCCTGCAGTGTTGACCGCAAGCAGTCACCAGAGCCACCCTTAGCGTTATCCTGCATGACACAGCGATCAATACTTGTGCACACAGATGTACTGGCTGTATGGCTGTCTCAGAATAAACAAACACACAGGTCTGGAAATGCTTGAAAAGCACCACTTCGCAGACCTGCCAAGACTACAGCCAGAACTGCTGGGATACAGACAGAAGGCCACTTGATTTAACAAAAAATTTACTAGCAGAGCTTTGAGAGCAAAATTTTAATATATTTTAAACACACTGGTGCTTCTGCATGTCTGCTGCTCTACATGCAAAAATTTAGTGGACCCATCTTTCTCCAAATAACAGACATTAAAATTTTCAGAGTCCAATTTCAGGAGCCTTCTGTGATACCCTTGAGCAAGACATTTTCTCTAAATAAATCATTTGTATAAAAGGACAAAATTGTAAGTCACACTGAATAAAATTAACTACGCTGTGATAAATATTTCACTTGCTGGAATACACACCCCTAAGAATGAGGGGAAAAGGGTCCATGAAAAACTGTTCTATTAAATTACTTAACTGTAACAGTCATCTGAATGGCTAAAGCATACATTCCTTTCATCGTAAAACAGCACATACAATTTGCCTGCATATTTCAATCCATGTCCAAACAGAGTAAATACTGTACGCACACACATACTGGGCCAATTATAAAGCAGGTATTGATTTCAGTAATTCAGGTTGAATAGACTAGGGTTTAAAAAGAAAAGCTTTGTTGAAGCAAAATGTAGCCTTCCAAATTACTGTTCACTTCAGGTAACCTGAAAGCTAGCAGGATACTCACTACCTGTACTGTACTGTTCGGGCAATATTATTTGTACCTTCGTAATTCTAGGCAGGGGAGACGTACTGAGAAACAAGTGAGGGGAAACCGGCTCAGTGGTACACATTTCAAAAGGTGTATTCTGTACCCCACAGCCAGTACTTGTACCAAAATCCTGACACTCAAGAGGTTTGGCCTGCATAAAGAAATTTAAAATTCTGCCCCTTTCCTGCTCCTCTCTTTAGCGATCCAGGATACAAGGCCACTGCCTCCCATCCAGTCTGGAAGGACGTAATCAGCCATTCTGTCCTAACCTTTCAACCAGCTCCCCCAACACTCAGCTGCAATGTTTAAACACAGTCATCCATCTCCCCTGTCTCCAGGATGTCCAGGGGAGCACCCAGTGATAATTCTCTCACTTGGACACCTTCAAAGCTCCCTCTGACACAAACCAGAAAACAAAAGGAATGTGTGCAGGAAAAAGGGGGAGGATAAAAAGCACGGTCTAACCAGCACCGTCTTCTGGCCATCAAATGAGTGGCTTGAGCATACACTGCACTACACTGTTATGTATGCGTTTACTGTATTACAAAACCATCACCTAGGTAAAGCTGTGGCTTTTTTTTTTTTTAAACACATTAGAACCCCCTTCATTCGCAGTACCCTGATTAAAATGAAAGTGACCTGTTTGTCACTTGTCTGGGTTCTGTCAGCTTAGAGCTCCTTGGCACACTGTGGTCCAGCAACAAGCACGAGACCTACCTTGCACTCCACCACACTCTGGTCCCACTCGCATGTGACGTAGATTTCATCCACAGCCCGACGCAGGTTATCGAACAGGAAGGCCCAGTAACGAGCCCGCAGGTCCACCTTGCGTGGCGGCCTTGCCTTGGTGGGACTCTTCTCAGCAGCCTTGTCCAACATGGAACCACCTACAGGCTTAGCATCCAGGCCTGCATTCTGCATAGACACAGACAAAGGAACGGGGTCATAAGAAAACAGCACTAACTTCAGATCTGTAGGTTCCAATGTTTGTAACACCAAGAGACTTTATCTACATCCTGTTATATACGCTATGTTCTATCCATAGGGACGACAGGTAGTACAGCAGTTACAGCTTATGCTGCTTGCCTCTGAAGAACCAGTGTTCGAATTCCATCTCCTGCTGCAGTACAAAGTAGAATTTAAATCTCTAAATCACCTGCTGTATAAATTATTAAATCATTGTATGTAGTTTAAAATAAAATTATTGTAAGCTGTTCTATAAAAAAAAAAAATGTCTCGGGTACATAAACCTAAATGTATGCTAATTAAAGATGCGCTACAGTTGAGCTGTAAGACATAAAGGTTTAAGAAAAGTTAAAAGTTCACCAAGCAAGGTCAGAAAGGCTAAAGGAACTTATGACACCATGCACCAAGCTGAAGGCAGAACCCATCACAGAGCCAGTAAGGCCATATAGCAGAAGGTATTTTGCATATGTATAGCAAACTAACAATTGATTAGAAACAATGTCTCAGTTTTGAAAGAAGTATAATGCCAAATATTTTATTAGGGTATTAATATTGCTCAAAAGTTTTAAACAAAATAGAGGACACTTTCACCATCCTTGCTAAGGAGAGCGCTTTGTGCAGTCCAGCAGAAACCCTGTTGCCCGTGAACTGGTTGAACCCACTTAGCATGTTAGCAGTCACATGGGGATCCCACACACACACAGCAGGAACCCTGGGAGTGGGGAGCAGGATCAGAGGGGGTACTGCATTTTGACAACAAGGCTGACCACTCAGCAGCCCAAGCCTGAGCACCAATATTCACCTCACTGTGCTAGAGACCCAATCCACAATGGCACAATGCATAAAAGACAAGGTACGTGTATTCACTCACAGTCCTGTCCCTTGTATGCCATCTCCTTCTAAAATCAGCTCTGATGAAATATTAATGGAACAGAAAATCCATATCAACACACCGCATCATGCAATGAACTCATGTCTCTGTGGAGGGTGGACTGAGCAGCAACAATGACATCGATGAAGCTCTCAGCCCCTGGGTGTTGCTTATAAATGTTTCATTTGCAGTCCAAAAATCAGAGAGAATGTGAAAACACCAAGGATTGCTTTGTTTTGTTAATGGGCTCACCCCCCTCCCAAGTCCAGCGTTTTCCGTCGCTCTCTCTCCCCCCCAGCTGCTTGCTTTCAACTGTACTGTGACAGCCACTACGGATCATCTCACTAACAACTACAGCCCACACGTAATTAGCCATCCATCTGTCAGGATGGTAACAGGTTTGCGCTAATGTGGCCGGCGCCCACGACACCACATTCCATTTCACCTTTTCTCAGCGCTTTCATACATTCTCAGGGCCAGGGTCTCCCTGACCACCACTGGGCATACAGGGAGAGGAGAGTTCCCAGGTGCCAATGTTGGACAGAGCATTAGACGCTATGAGGAAACATTCCCTTGTTACAGAGAAAGAAATAAAACTCGGCAGTGTGCACACCTTTCAGCCCAAATGTTTTAATAACAAACAGCAATATACAGCACCCTTAAAATGGCTATTAAATGATGGGAGAAAAAAAATTATTAGAAGGTAATCACTCAGCTAACATAAAAAACAACATCTGCCACAAAGATTATGATAGAAGGCTGTGTGCACACTGATGGTGGAGGCTTGTGGGGGCAGGGCTGGACCAACAGCCTGCCAGTGTAACCCAATACACGAAGGGGGAATAAGGCAAGGGCTGGGTAATGGAAAGGTCAGTAGAGCCCCCGCCCCTCAGCCCCACCCCCCCAGTGGCTTGCTTGTCACTGTTCAATAACAGCCACTCTGGGGACACAGAGCCCAGGTCAGCCTCTAGCCACCAGACCCCAACTGCACAGCTGATTCCCACCATTTCATCCTCCATTAGCTCCTTCAGACAGGGTCACACGGCCAGCTTCCAGCAGCCTTTTCTCCCCACGCAAAAAGAGGGGTGGTCTTCCGTGGTACAAAGTATTGTCTCTGAGGAGAAGCTTGAATAGTCCTTCACGCTTGATTTGAAAAGCAGTTTAGATTTTTGGATCACATAAACCTAGATGATCTGAGATATGTATTCTTGACTGTTGACATTGGACATTACTAATAATCCCAACATATTAAAACAGCTCACCTAAAATTGTACATTAAGATATACAGACATCGAAAATACAATCAGATATATCTTAAAAAGCTTTCTTATGCAATGTGATCAGATTTTGCCCTTCATTTTCTGGAACTATAAAGATAGATTGGAAACACTAGCAGTTGGTGGTCTTGGCTTACAAGCTCCATTGTATTTTAATTTCCAGAACAAGTACATCACAGTAGACACATCTTTAAATCCATTTTCATCCACATTTGCAGTAAAATAACATGCTGGATTCCAAAAATGACAGGTGTACCAGACTCAGGACAATGATTTGCCCATTTATACAGCAGGGCATCTCCTACTGAAGCAACTCAGGGTTACTACCTTGGTTAAATATACTGCAGTAGAAGATGGGACTCAAATCTGTGACCTCCAGAAGTTACAGAGTCCAGAAGTGGCAATTCTGACAATTACACTAGCTGCTTATCATTTCCTGTTATTGTGATGAAGAAACGTAACACTTAGAGAAAAATACAATTTAAAATTGACATATAAATCAACCCAGTTAACGTTTGTGTAAAGCTGGAAAAGGTGAAATGAAAAGCCTATTAGTCATCAGAAGAAAGGGAAAGAGGTAAACATTTTTCAGTATGAAAGAGACCCCACAGACAGGCCACAGGACACTTTTGTAGGCAAACGTGTAGCTTTCGCAAAACTGGCCTGTGTCTCCCTCTTGTGGTCCAATTGCTACACTGCACATAAAATAATACACTATAATACAGTGGTAGTTTTGTTGTTGTGTCATTGCAAGACATCACCTAGTTGTCTGAGGGACAGTTTAAAATCAGATCTGAACAGAGTCAAAGTTACCCGTTTTTTGTTCCTGTTAAGGCCCGAGTTGATCCTCTGTGCCCTTATATTGTTGGCGGAAAGTGACTTGGGTTTCCCTGTGGAGATAAAGAAGAAAAAGTAAGCTTCCAGCTACAGGGCTAAAGAAAGTCTTACACACAGTCACTGTTTTCACATGAGGGTACATAGGAGGGCAGAGAGGACTGAATTCCTACTTGTGCCATTGCCTCTTTTCAGCCGCCAACACTGAGCACTGGGTAAGTTGCTTATGTGGACAGCGTGCCACTACTGCGTTGTGTCTGACCATAGCAATTCAGTAAAGAATATTAAATAATTTCACTCATATGCAAAAACCTGTAAACCAGACTCATATCTTGAAGGATACCTGTACTCTTCCATGGGACTATAAACTTTGGGGTTTTCTATAATGCTTTTACATATACATGCAACATTTTTACTATTTTGATTAATTGTCAATGAAGGAAATGCACCCCCCCCCCAAATAAAGCATCTAAGATCGTTGTGAATTTTTACATTGCAGTTGGACATTTCTTTAAATTTAAGGTAGACCGAGACATTTGGATCAAGAGGTAGTTTACATCCTGCCTCCCCGATCTCCTGCTACCTATGGTCACATCACTCCCATTGCTTGGGGTTGACTGTGGCCTCAGAAATATAGCTGTTTGGTAGACCTGAAATAATAATCTGACTAACGTAACCTTGTATCATGTTCCAGACCATTATGAGAATTTAGGAAGGTTTGTTACCCTACCACTGTTATCACTTGCCGATAAGTCATGAGGTTGGTGAATGGAACACCCCACCCTCACCCCTGTTCATTGACGTATATTTAGGACAGACGACAGAGATCCTAGAGGCCTATTGATTTGTAGCGTCCAGCTGTGTAACTGGACCACTGACATCCCAGGGGGTGGGCTGACATTCATCCGATGTCAATAAGTGAGCCCTGCCTTCTGCTGCCCTGTGGTCATTGCGATACTCTTGACTCTGGATCAGACTCATGGCCTGGAGGCAAAACAATATAAGGAAGCAGCAGGTCATCTACCACACACATGGAGCAAAAACAGGAGAGGCTTTCACTCTTATAGAAACTAAGGTTCTGGTATCAGATGGTGCCTACACTACATGACATGACCCATGTTCTCCAGCCCTCCTCTGCAATCAAAGGCCAAGTAGGCTTCCATTCTACTCTTTGCAATACACTATTAGATACTTTTTATAAAAAAATAAATTGAAGACACACCTTTAGAATAACAGTACTGAGTTTTTCTCAAGACATCAGTCATGTACCTACAGGTTTAAATTTAAAATTGGAAGCGTACAATAGCTTTTCTGATGAGGACTGGAATAAAAGCATGCATTATTAGCAAATGCTGGTGACAGACTGACAGCAAAATTTAGCATTTTTTATTTTGACCCAGTTTAAAAAAAAACCAAAAAAAAACAAGCTTTTTAAATACACTTGTATTCTATTTTACAAACATTCGTTATAATCAACTGTGGTAACATCTAAAAACCCTTGAAAGTGGTGCACAGTAGAGGATCAACTTCATGCAGCACACAAGTAGCCCTCAACTTACAACATATTCAAAGTATGACTGACTTGCACTTAACTGTCAATAATAAATAAAAGAAATCATTTAAAAAAAATGACATTGACAATTAAGCAAATGAGCATCTCTTACAGCCAACTGAAATATGTATTGATGCAATACACTGGACAATATGAATGCAGGTACAGGCACAAACCCCAATTCATTTCCCTAAAATATCCTTAACATTATAATATATGTGTTAAAGAACACTTTAAACGCCAATTAAAAACAGTTAATGAGGATTGGTGTGTTTATATTCAGTTAATTTTTTTTTTAATTTTGTATTAAAAAAGTGTTCCTTTGAGTAGCTATTTTAAGTAGTGAGAGCAAGAAACATTTAATAGTCAAATTTATGTAAAAATTTATATTGAGGAAAACAATAGAAAAACAATAATTTATACACTGTAATGGGCTGTTACTGGAGTACTTACTAACACATGACAGCTGATAAGAATAAACTCACAAGAATGCAAACTGTATTTGAGCACTGGCCACACAAGGCAAAAACTAAGAACGCAGATACTGAGCGCAGTGCTCCCGTGTAGTTTTGCACTCATACTTGCACAAATTTTTCAACATTTCTCAGATGTCCTTTGGCTGCATTTGGGTGGTAACTCACTATGCTGGGACTTCTTGACTAGGATACTGCTCCTTCTGCTGGGAATTTGGAAACCGGAAGCTTGAATACTGGGGCATAGGCACTATGCATCATAGGTATGGATGTTAGTATACATCTGGCATCAGATAAAAACCATTTAACATTAAATGTACCTTAACTTACAGTCATTTGACACAGAAAATATACCCTCATTACAGACCTTTATTAAGTGCACCTAGTCAGCACCTGGTAGGATCCCTTTTGCATAAATTACCATCAATTCAGCAACAAGGTGCAGGACATCAGTACACATTGTTCACGATCTAAGCAGGTTTCACCTTTTCAACACTTATCCAGATATTTGGTGGCACATTCTGCTAGCACATGAGAACGAAAACAGTGCATTAATACACCACTTACCTGAATTAAAAAAAAAAAGCATGCATTTTAATAAAAGTACAACAGGTTATAAAACAATGTGTTAGTATTGCAAAAATTTATTTCAAACAAATTGAAATGTTTTAACTAATGAAGTATAGCTTTCTGTCTTAACAAAAGCTTTATGTCTTACTAATAAAACAATTTAAATGACTGAAGCAAGGTTTCAGGTACAAAGAATTGTTAAAAATTAATATTAACTGAAAACTTTACATATTACTGGCCAAAAAGCCTAAGTGTGAGCCTAAATCTCTACTAATACTGCTGACACAAGAAAATGCACACTCTGTACTGACTTCTTTGGCAGGTATTGTAAAATATTTCCTGGCCAACTTTGTGATGTGTGGATATCATCTACATTCAATAGTTTTCCACCATATTGACAGGTTTCTGTCAACTGGTAGCAGCACTTCATATTTGCCTTCAGACCACTTTGGTATAAAGACAAGTTCATGGTCGACTCAATGACTACAAAGTGGCCAGGTCTAGTGGCTCCAAACAAGCCCAAACCATCAGCCCCTGATGGCTGGTATGAGATGCACATGCTGTGTTTGGTTTCTGCCAAACATGACACCGCATCATGACTAAACATTTCTACTTTAGTCTCACCTATCCGAAGGACATTGTTCCAGAAACCTGGTGCTTTGTTCAGATCCAACAACACAAACCTACTTGGTGAGAACCAGATGGATGTCATTTATGGCCTGATATATAAAACCACAAGAATGGAGGTATGTTTTTAGGTGACTGCATCAACAATTGAGATTAAAGGTTGACTATATTATTTATTTTGTAATACAATTATTTTGATGGTAACCTCCAAGACACAGTCAATAAAAGCTTAATAATGCATGCATCTCTCAATTTATATCCAGACTAGGTGGTGTAAAAGCCTAGAATATAAAACCCTGAATACAATTTTAACAAAAAACACCAAACTTCAGTTTAACAAGACATTTTTGTGACAGTTATAAATACTATTCACATTTCAATTTGATGTACCTTTTCTACAAAGAAACATCCTCATGAAGCACAGGTTGCACCATTACTCATTCAGAAATCATTACCACTTAATACAGTTAATAGAACACAGAATAAATTTAAAGAAGGTGTGTGTGTGTGTGTGTGTGTGTGTGTATATATATAAAAGGAGTGAATGAGATAGAATGGAGAGTAAAAAAAGAAAAAAGAAGCTGCTGTTCAGGAGAAAATGTGCACATTCATAAGAGCAGTGTCATAATAATCTACACTGTTAGCCACAACATGATGTAACAGAAACTTACACTAGCCCAACTACAGTAGATTACTGCACTTCCCCCTCACTCGCACAACTTTCAGATTTATTTTTGGACACATTTCTGATTAATTTTGTTTCACTGATTTTTTTTTTGTTACTAAAGTCAAAAACTTTTGAGTATGAAAATGTCAATTCCTCATTACTGAAGATTAAAAAAAGTTCATAACTGGAAGGATACCAGCTCTACTTTTTTTTAAAAAATAAAATTATATATCATTTACTTATAAACATGGTTATATGTTTATAACCACTATATATAACTTACTCTTTCCTAAATAAGTCAAGTAATTGAATCATGTTAACTGACTAAAAATCTGCAATCATTCAGCGTGACACACAAGCAATTATATATGAAAAATCAGGAAAAGGTTTGAAGAACCCCGTCAGAGGCTCGGAGAATGTGGAGGTGCTGATAAATGAACGTAGGGACTGAGGGAATACCAACATGCTCAAGATGGAAAGAGGCTCAGCATAGTAGTTGAGTTGTGGTTGGTAGATGTAAATATGCACTACAGGTACAGTGCTCACCTTCCTCCTCCTTGCTCTCCAATGGCACACTCCAGGCAATCAGGTTACGGGCAGCGCGACCTTCCTCAGCCACAATCCTCCTCACCTTGTCCTGGCTGTTGGAGCGCTGGAAGGAGGCCTGAGAAGACAGCAGCACAATGTGACAATTGCAGTGCTCCAGTTGCTTTCTCTCTTCCACTCTGGAAAATTGGGAATTGACAGCACTGTATGTCAATCAAATTTCCTCTTTCAATGTGCTGCCCAGGGCAGGACCAGTTACAAACAAACAAACAAACAAACAAATAAATAAATAAATAAATACAAATCTCCAAACACATCTGACACTGGAACTCCGTTCATAACTGTCCATCCACTGAATCAGTAAATAAAAGATTAACAGTACTTCTTAATCCCTCAGTTTATTCACAGTTAGATTCTGGTAAAAACAGATAAAACTAATGAATTAAAAACTTGTTGTAAAACATATCTGATCCATTTTCATCAATGCCGTATAAATAGCTATATGTACTGAAAACATGGAGTGTGACACATGAAACACACAAACACAATGGTGGTTTATTTTATTCTTTCTTTATTAACATGAACAAAGAGTTAAGTGAGAGTCAGCTTCCCATGCCACTACTACAGTACCAACAATATCAACAGAAACTTTTACCCAAAGATATGTTGTTTTCAGCAAAGCATGCATATTCATTACCATCAGAAGAAAATGGGTTATTTGACAGGGAGCAGGAGGATGAGAGAAAAACATGTTATACCCAAATTCAAATTATCACAAGACGCCTTATAATGAGGCATCAATGAAATACTAATCGTAACAATCTTTACTCTGGGTCATCATTCCCCAGCTAATTTTAGAGGCTAAGTGCATTAACTTACATTGGTTTTCTTCAACACAGCACTCTTTGGTCAATTACATGTTCCAATTTTGGAGACTGTAAATCATAGTATGTGTTATGGACAGTCCATGGCTGGCAGAGAAGTCTAATATCAATTCACCACCAAAGTTCAGATACAGGATGCCATTCCTCTCAATCACCCTCCTCTACATATCTCCATCAGTCCTAATGGTACAGTTGGTGTTATGGCGTGGGTTGGTGGAAGCAATCACAAGACACCACGGTAATAAATTTAAGTTCCGCTGAACTCTTTACTTAGTTGTTTCCGACAAAGAATGTTGCCGTTAGCTGGGAGCTAGCGCTAAACATTAGGAATTGGCAGTAAACAAAAACTAGATGCCACAATTTAAAATAAACGAAATACAAGTTTTTAGCAAGAGAGCGGTTGCAGGAGAGTTCACAAGAGACAGCAGAAACTGAGCACTGACAGGAAGTCCAGGTAAGAACTAAATACAGTGAAGTCCACAACTGGTTCCTGCGCCAATCAATGCTCAGTCCGAAGATGGCGGCGGAGAGACCGCCTACGTTCTGGTGCTGAAGCAGCCGCAGGCATGACAGTAGGTTAGGTGTATTAAATGCATTTTCGACTTACGATGGGTTTATAGAAACATAACCTCATTGTAAGAGAGGGACCATCTGTACTCAGAACAGCTATTGTGTGTGCATATGCACAAACAGCAGTGTCCCTCTCTGTGACCTGCAAAAATCTTTTCCCTCTGTCATGATGTGCAGCCACATTGACAAGAACGGTATCTTTGTTTCATTCTCACTTGTCCTTCCTTTAACTTGTTGCACTGCTCTTTGGTGGGTTTATTTCAAAGTTTAATGGCCATCACCTTTACTTTATATATTGTAACAGTCTTGTGTTTTTCCCCCAGTTCTCTCTCCACTTGTTTCCCCAGTTCTCTGCATGTATTGTGATATGTACAGTTTTCACTGTCGATTGCTTTAGGTTGACAGCTCCATCTGCCAAAAATGTTTTCTAATATGTTTGCTTGTTGAGCAAGGAACATATTGGGACCCTGCAAAATTTTCAGCAGGTTTAATCATTTCTCAATTTGATTTGCCTGAATGCACTGGTTAATTCTGAGCTGGCTTTGGCCCCTGTGGGCCATTCTCCCTCTGGAGGGGTTTCCTTGGGCTCTGTGCCTGACTCCCCGCTGAGTTCTCCACAGCATGGCTCCTTGGTCACTATTCACCATGGGACTGGGAGCTAGAAATGCAGGGTACTGGTTCAATTGCCACTCAGGACCAAAGAACTGGGTCAAAGTTTTAAAGTCCATGTGTACTGACAACTGGGGGTTCTAGTATTTAGAAATGTATAATTCCAAAAACAGCCAACAAACTGTCAGGGCCAGAGCCGGATAGAGGCCCAGATCAACTATGTACAAATAAACCTTTTCTTTAATACAGTAGAAACTTTAAGTCATTATTTAATAAATAGATAAGAAAAACTGTAAAAGGCTGGTGATCTCTTGGCCGCTGCCAATGATCTACAGAAAATATGTAGTCTATAGTAGGCTACACTACCTGAATCGGTGGTTAGAGAGCTGGTGTGGTACCAAACACATTACTTTTGTTAACTTGAAATGCTGGGGGTTTTTTTCTTCTTTAAAGAGAAGGTGTGCATCCCAACTGGAGCGGTTTCTCAGAATATCAGAGAGAAACTGTCAGCATGACAATTTTGAGCAACACCTGATCCACAACCTGATTACCTTTGAGGTCAGGCTGTTCTGCCCCAATTGAGCACCACCATTCATCCTGCAACTTCCTTGCACTGTCAGTTGTACTGAGACCATTTAGATACAGGTATGCGCCACTTAATGACAGGGATACGTTCAGAAAAATGCTTTCTTAAGCAATTTTGTTGTTGCACAAACATCATAGCGTGTACATGCTGCGCATCATGTCCGTTTTGACTTTTATTATTAATGTATATGGTATACCTATTGCTCTTAGGCTACAAACCTGTACAGCATGTTACAGTAGACAGGGTAAACACGAGATGTATGAGACTGTTGCCAGTGTAACACAGTATACTGTTTTACAGTAAACTTTTTCTAAGTAGAAAGAGTACACTGTAAAATAACAAGTACAGTATAGTAAATACACAAGCCAGTAATGTAGTTATTATCATTATCAAGTATTATGTACTGTATATAATCTTATGGGACCACCGTCGTATATGTGGTCCATCGTTGACCGGCAGATCGTTCTGGGGCACACACAAGCACAAGTGCCCCACCTGCAGGCTATACAGCCAGATTTCTTAATAGTGGATGGGAAGATAGGTTCAATATGGCTGCAGATTATGGTCCTGCTGCTGGGGGTCTTCAACACTCCTTTTACAAATGATGGCGATACCTGGAGAGGCATGACTGAGGGAATGGCCTGCTGCATATGGGCTCCAGAAGTGAACTGATACTAGACTTCTGTGCTAACTATGTACTGTCTGTAACAGAAATGCATCCTTAGATGATTTTGTCATTGCGTGAACATCATAACGTGTACATGTGCTGTACCACGCCCATTTTCATAGTTATATCAAACACGTAGTGCTAACAAAAAGACTCATACTATAAAGGGGATCCCACTACCTACCTAACCTCCACCCTAAGCCCCATTTTACCTAATGCTAACCCTCCACCACCACGGCAACCACTCAGTCAACCCACAGCAAGCCTATCTAGCTGCTATCCAATGGCTTGTACCTCCCTAATACCGATGCTAGCGAACTACAAACCCAAACATAACACAGCACAGTGATGGTGCAGTATCTCATCAGAGTTGTCAAGTGGGCACCTTCCTTCATTGGTGTTTCGTCGAGTCAGGCCCACAACACCTCCGGAAGGCTCAACCACAGCTCAGGTGTCCCAAAACCGCTCCCCTCCACTAATTGCTTTAGCACCCCCTCTAAAAACACGCTCACTGCCCATTCGGCTATTCGCTACTTGCGCAGAAGAAACTCCTTTCCCACCTTCTTTCTCACACCATTTAATCCACGTTTCACATTAACCACCCAAACACCATACAAACACCACCGCCTGCTTACTGCTAACTGCTACTGTTTACACCAAATCCTACCAGCTCAAGGCTTCGTCACCTGACTTCCACACTGGTCCTTCTCCATATTCAAAGACTTCCCTGCTCAGCAGCCTCTGACATCTCCCTCACTGCCTGTCGCAGGTTCTGTCCTTGGATCCCAAGTTCGTGAAACAGCGCCGCTGTTGACCGGGCTATAAAGTCGCGACACCACACTTCTACTGGCCTCACTCTCACACTCCAACACACTCCAACACCAGCCCTCTAACTCCGCCACCAGACCACTATACCTAAGTTTCTTCCTCTCATACGCCTCGTCAAAAGAATTCTCCCATGGAATCGTCAGCTCTATAAAGTACACTACCCAGCTTACTGACCACAGTACCACATCAGCTCTCAAGGTTGTATTAATCATTTCCTGGAGCACCACTAATTTTCTTCCCAGGTCGACCTGCATCTCCCACAGTCTCTAATTCCCCTTACCTGCCCTACTATGCCCTAGTCCCCTCCCTTAACAAACTAAACCAGTGAACTTCTAGCCTCACATCCTGCCCTTACCTTCACCCTCCACCTCTCAATGGCTGCAGCCAGGCATTTCAACATGCTAACCCACCTCCACGTATACCTACCCAGCAACAAGCTAACTTTACAACCTGCTAACACATGCTTTACTGTCCCTACCTCCAAATACAGAGGACAAGCTGAGTCCTCACCAACCCATTGCTTCAGGTTCTGTGGCGATGGTAGCACATCATTCACAGCTCCTAGCAGGAACCTTATCTGATTTGCATCCATGCACCACAACTCCCTCCAACTTAGCCTCCTCTTCTCAACTCCCTCCCAATTCACCCACTGTCCTGGTTTTCCTTGTGAGACTGCCCTAACACACCTCTCCATTTCTTCCCGATGACGCACCTGCTCTACAACCAACCTCCTTCTCTCTACAGGGCCTACCTTACTCTACATCAGGCCTCCTATCCAAAATCCTAGACCTCTTCTTCCTTGTTGGACCCTCCCAACCACCTCTACCTGCATCAAATCTGCTTTGGCCTCCTGTACTGCCTGTATTGCATTCCACTTGCTACCTGTCACTACCTTGGGTACCAGTTCCCTTATAACTGCATCCTTACTACCTGACAGCTGCAACTCTAGCCTCACTTTTGCACTCTTAAACTCCTCTGTCAAGCTTGAAATTGGCAACTGCAGAATCCCCTTTCCATACAGTGCCACACTGCTTAGACAATGAGGAACCCCCTGCCACTTCCTAATGTACGAGCTGATCAGCCTCTCCAGTTTCTCTACCTTTGTGACTGATGCCTTATACAATGTTAGTGGCTACATCACCTTTGGGAATAAGCCAAACTGTAAGCACCACAGCTTCAGTTTTCCCAGCAGCCCTGACTTCTCTATTTTCTCTAACCCATCTACTATACTTTTCCTAAGCTCCTCCACCTGATCCACATCAGTTAACTCCCTCGTATACCACCTCCCTAAACACTTCACTGGCTTTTCCAACCCTGACGGGATCTCTTCACTATCCACTAAAAAGCTAACCTTCTTTACCTGCAGCCCACCATAACCCCCATTTCCAGCCTCTGCAAGGCTGTTGTGTAATCTGCCATGGTAAAACACATCCTAACATCCTGAAAATATTCTTTCACTAAATTAGCTATCTGGCCTGGAACTCTAAAAAAAAAAAAAAAGTCAAACACACTTCAGAAAAGACTATGTGGCACAGAGCCAAAGGCATTCGCTAGATGTAGAAACACCACATGCAAGTCCCTTTTCTCATGCTTAGCTTCTTGAATCTGATACCATATTGCACTAGTGTGCTCCAAGCATCCTGAAAAACCTGGGACTCCTGCCTTCTGGACCATCATATCGATTAGTCTGTTTTTCTCGAGATAATCTGACAATCTCTGTGCCACTACGCTAAGGAAAATCTTACCTTTCACGTTTAACAAATATATTGGCCTAAACTGCCCTATCTCTATAGACTCCTTCTGTTTCAGTATAAATATCCCCCCTGCCCTATGCCAGGCCCTCAGAATAACCTGCTTCCTCCACACTACTTTAAAGAGTATACCATAATAAAAAAAAAAATAAAAAAAAAGGATGTCAAGCAAAAGGCAGTCATCAATCTGGAGCAGCGCTCATCTCCAACATGAAGACATCAAATTTTCCTATTTTATGACCCTACTTAGAAAAATTCTCTGCAATTCTTTAGCCCACCACCATAAAATGAATTCTCATCATCACCATGACAACAGGACTCGGTACTGCAGCAAAATTCTCTGGCTATCTGGTGTTAGAACATGCAACCTCCGCTACTTCTACCGGCTGCAAGCTACTGGGACAGATCACAGCAACGATAACAATAATAGCTCTGTAGGGCACACTAGATATAAAAGAAAAGACTAACATTATACAAACTTCTCCTGGCTCAGAAAATTATTCAAAAGCAATGGCAAACTGAGAAAAGAAATGCTGACTTACTACTATCTAGTATCCTCCATTAAAGACAAAATAACTTGGTTGAAAGTCATTGTTTAAAAATGCAGCTTGATCAAAGAAAACTATATTTTAGAGCAGGTGCTGTAATATTAAAGTCCTTGGTTGGCATCCCACATCTGCTGAAGCAGACTTGATCATTTACTCTAAATTAATACAGCAAACGAAACCTGATTTATAAATTTCTATATCATTTTAAAATTGGTTTCCAAGTGACCATGGACAAAAAAAATAAATGAAGATTTATAAATATCAGTGCCGATCAAGATATAAATCTCCAAAAATCAGAACACTGCTCTGGTCTAGTTTAAAGCTTCCACTTTAAATGTTAAACGTTCCACTGCTTAATACAGCTGACCTACTTATGAGATGCAAGGGAGCGGGCTGTGCTGTGATGCACAAAGAGCAAACAGGGACAGCAGCAAATGCAGAGTCACTCTCAAGCACCACAAGATACACAACATAAACACACAAAAAGAAAAACAACAATGTATAAACACAAGCAGACAGTCGCAACTGGCAAATCACTCACAATGCAAATATTTACTGCTCGTATCTGGTGCTTGGCAGCTGACACACCAATGGCGACTTTGCAGTTGACTAGAAACAGCCACTCCAGTGACTGATGCTTCTGCAGTCACCACATTAGGCATTGCAGAGCTACAGCTATCCCATGCTCATCCCCTTACACATCCTCAGGCCTTTGGCTGCTGTCTCACACGACAAAAAAAATTAGGACTTTTAAAATAAAATAAAATTTTAAAAAAATACAAGAGTCCATCCTTTTACTCAGCAGCATCTTATAAAAGATAAGCAGCAGAATGTGTGGCCTTTTCAGACCAGGTACAAAGGACAGCATTGTGAGGAGGCCTTTTCTGCAAGGATCCATCATCTCAGGAATCCTGTCCATAATCAGGTTTCCAACAATAGGCCCCTGAGCACAGGTGGTGCATTCAAAGCAGATGTCAGAAGCAGGAGATTTTTTGCCCCTCAAACACAGGCAAGGCTGACTAAAATGTCCATTACACAAGTTGCAAATCACTAGGTGTATCCAACTGAAAACTGAAAAAAATTCTACAACTAAAAACTCCCATTTTAAGCATGCAGTTGGCTTTAATTCTTCAGAATGTATAATGGCTTAAGTAAATTTTTTGGGCTTAACTCCTGCTAATCATATATCAAATGTTGGCTAACTTAAGACTTTCAACAAATTTAAAAAATGTGCTAGGAATAACTTCCCATTAAAAACAGACAAAATGAAAACCTTTGCTATATTTACAACACCTGACACTGACTACTCATCCTAACCTAAACTTTATCAATACCTGAGCCAAAAATTCTAGAGAAAAATAGAAATGCTATGAAACTGCATAAAAAGCAAGTTGATACAATACATCTTCCAAATTGTAGGAAAAAGCTCACCAGCAGGCTGCTACCAAGGAGCAAAGGGTTTCAGAGCCACGTCTGATGCTCCAGTATGTGTGCATGTGTGTTGACAGGTGATAGGATAACGGCACATCCCACTCACAGCAGCGGCACACTGCGGTCAGTCTTACAATTTATTGACTGAAGCATGTGCATCTTAAAAAAGGTACAAAATAGATATATAAAAAAAAACGGAAAAGCAGTATAGTAGTGCGACTCAACTACAGCACAACAAACCAAAACTCACCATGAAAAAGGTAAGGTTTTCTTCCACTTTGTTTGCACACGTTTACATCGGTCCTCAACGCACGTCCCCTTGTTTTCTCTTTATTTATGATCCACATGGATTTCGGCTGCGCGACGCGAACTGGGCTGGCTGGACATTTTTCGCAAAACCAACAAAACAAAACCAGCGTGCTTCGCAGTTGCCCCGCAAGTGTGGCCCTAAATCAGCTGACAGGGCGAGCGGCAGCTGTTGGCCCGACATAGCAGCAGCAGAGCGACAGAGAACTCCTGCTATGGGGCGAATTTATTCAATTTTAAATCAAAAAAGTGATTTCGTGCCGCCTCAGTTTGCTCCATTCTAAAATACAACGCCTCGCTGACAAAGTGGAAACGATTCACGGAGAGTCATTCTCGAAATAAATGCGGTTTGCGAGGTACGTACGGAGTAAAAGTGGTGTCTGTGAGCAGGTTCTTCTTTCCTGTCCAGCCCCGCCATGGCACTCTGCCTCACATTACCGCGCCGCGCTGCCCGGGTTTCCCGCTGCTGCTGCCGCGGAAGAGGCGCGCTGCCCTCCTGCCGCGCTTTCCGCCTCTCTCGCTGCCCCTGATCCCGCGCTACGGCAGCTCCGGTAGGGCCCGGGGCCGTGGGCGGCCATTTAAACACACAAACCGTAACCGTTAGCGCCGCTGCGGGTTTACAGCCGCGCTCCGCTCCGGAGGGCTGCAACACAACACGGGGCTCCGGCTGCGTGGGCAGCGCCACCGGGGACCGTAAGCAGCCAGGCAGGCTGGCAAAATACTGCGCCTCTCCTCTGGTACACATGGCATCATTTCAGCCGCCGAAGCTGTTCCCGAGTACATGGACTCTTCCTCAAACACTGGTTGAGTGTAATTCTGCACTTGGCATATATGCTTATTTCAAAAATAAAATTCAAAATTATTCGAATCCAAATCCCATATTATTAAAATGCCATCATATAAAAAGAATGTTAAAAAAAAAAAAAGACACTAGACCCCCCCCCAAAGTTCTTATGAACACTGAAGATGTTGAAAGGTTTCACATACAAAAAACTGAATTGTTTTCAATAAAATTTCAGCAGAACATCTAATGCACAGGGTCTGTGTATGAATATATTTAAAAAGAAAAGACATGTTGTTTTGACACTGGATGAGCATTAAATGTAGTCAGCGCATTTAATTATGTAACCCAACTGTGCAACGCTCCACAGAATAAATAACATTTAATGTCAGTATCTAATTCCTAAGTTCCCCCTTTTGATAGCTCTACCTGTATAACATTTAATATCTAATTTTCTAACATTTAACATGGCTCTACCTGTGTAACATTTAATATCAATATCTAATTCCTAAGTTCCCCATTTCGATAGCTCTACCTGTATAACATTTAATATCTAATTTTCTAACATTTAACATGGCTCTACCTGCATAACATTTAGTATCAATATCTAATTCCTAAGTTCCCCCTTTCGATAGCTCTACCTGCATAACATTTAATATCAATATCTAATTCCTAAGTTCCCCCTTTCGATAGCTCTACCTGCATAACATTTAATATCAATATCTAATTCCTAAGTTCCCCCTTTCGATAGCTCTACCTGCATAACATTTAATATCAATATCTAATTCCTAAGTTCCCCCTTTCGATAGCTCTACCTGCATAACATTTAATATCAATATCTAATTCCTAAGTTCCCCCTTTCGATAGCTCTACCTGCATAACATTTAATATCAATATCTAATTCCTAAGTTCCCCCTTTCGATAGCTCTACCTGCATAACATTTAATATCAATATCTAATTCCTAAGTTCCCCCTTTCGATAGCTCTACCTGCATAACATTTAATATCAATATCTAATTCCTAAGTTCCCCCTTTCGATAGCTCTACCTGCATAACATTTAATATCAATATCTAATTCCTAAGTTCCCCCTTTCGATAGCTCTACCTGCATAACATTTAATATCAATATCTAATTCCTAAGTTCCCCCTTTCGATAGCTCTACCTGCATAACATTTAATATCAATATCTAATTCCTAAGTTCCCCATTTCGATAGCTCTACCTGTATAACATTTAATGTCAATATCTAATTCCTAAGTTCCCCCTTTTGATAGCTCTACCTGTATAACATTTAATATCTAATTTCTAACATTTAACATGGCTCTACCTGCATAACATTTAATATCAATATCTAATTCCTAAGTTCCCCATTTCGATAGCTCTACCTGCATAACATTTAATATCAATATCTAATTCCTAAGTTCCCCCTTTCAATAGCTCTACCTGCATAACATTTAATATCAATATATAATTCCTAAGTTCCCCCTTTTGATAGCTCTACCTGTATAATTGAATATATGTACCCTATTCAAAGAGAATTGTGGGGACATGGAGTGCAATCACTCAGGAGTCAAGGCTGTTAAGAATAAAGCATTTTTATACAACCATAAATATGTATATAAAAACTATTACTGTGAACAACTTCATCATAGTTCATTGATTAAAACACAGCAATCTGACATACTCTCTGTGTGGGCATGTTAATAATAATAATTACTGCCATAAAAACTTGAGTTGTGTGTCAAGGTCTCATCATTAAACTCCAGGTTGGTGTGCAGTACAGGTCAAGAGATGCACTGGGAAATTACAGTTTTTTTCCCCCATTTGTTTGAGGCCAAAGTTTTGTTTTCATACTCTATGAATCATCTGTTAATTTTAATTCAGCAGACAGCTTTTTCCAACGTGATCTGTCAGATATTTCACTGTCCGGTGATGTTCCCCCTTGCACAACTGTGTACTGGGATTATTATCGATTCAGGGCAAATGCCTTGACCAAGGTACAGGGGGACTAAGATCACTAACCTTGAGACTGCAGCTCTAACCACAATGCCACCTGCTGGCCATTTTCCCTCATAAACATGAATAAACTATTTGCACTTAGCTGACACATTGCTCAGAACGACTTCCAATGCAAAGCTACTTCCAGAGATTTACCCATTTATACCGCAGGGTCATTTTAATGGGGATGTGATTCAAATTTGGGTTCTTGAATGCATGGTGGCAGTTGCAACTATAACGCCAGCCAACTAAGTAGTGGCGTTACCCTGTATTTTATGTCGCTGTATCGGTTACTGTGTTGTACGAAGACCTCATGTGGGCCAAATAAAACTGATGACGGATGGATTTAGTGGGGGGGAAACTTGAGTCCTGTCATATCGGACAGCGTCCTACTTCCAAAATACCACATTATAAAGGCAAGGATGCACGCTACGAACCGACAGAGAAGTGAATGGCAACAGGGCGGTAGGTACCTTGAGGCCGATGTTTATTGGGGTGCTCCTGCCCTTTCCTCCGCCGTGCGAGGAACCCGAGCTGTTGCTCCCGGATCTTTCCCGTCCATCCGCGCCTGGGCCCGTCCGCGGCCCGAACCTGTGTGCAGCAGCGCCGCGCCGCCGCCCATCGCTGCGGCCCTCCTTTGACATCGGATAACTTTCGTGTCTAAAGAGCTGCAGTTATCAGAAATCCAACGTGGACGATTCTGCACAACATTTAACAGAATTAACACTTCGTATCAGCATGACCAGGAAGAAGCAGGAAGCGTCCGCTTCCCGCCATGACAAACACTTGTACTGCCCAATGGCCTTTCCGTTCCTCAGAATTAAGGCGGGAACAAAATGCGGAGCGACCTATGAGCAGCCAGTGAGGCGGAGCTAAACGGAGGCTGAAACGGGGTCACCCGTCTCTCAGGAAACGGGTAGCGCGTGCGTGTGCCGTTTCTTTGGGGTGGCGTTCGGAATTGTATTTTTAATCGTTATCATCGCAATGAAGTGAAAACGAATGTCAGAATCATCACAAAGCTTCTGTTCACTTTTTTTCAATGACAGAACAGCGTATTACAATCCACACAACACGAACAAAAAAACTTTAAAGGCTCGTTTTATTTTAAATACTGAGTCAATTGAGCTCAAGGGCGCCCCTAGGGGTAGAAGCGAGAACCGGACGTGTAAATAGACGGTATTAATTTGCAAGTAATTTGCACTGTTCAACAATGGAGACACTGAGTGAATTCTGGGATGAGTACCTGCTCCTGACAAGGGGGTTTTAGTCATTCTGGTGAAATGCAGCTTCCTTTCTGTTGTTTAACTTCTTGCCACCTCGATTTTTTTTTTTTTTGAAAATGCTGTGCTGTGGAAACCACAGTTGTATTTTCATTTTCTTTATCACCATTGTACTACCTTAGCTTGTTTAGTGCAGGGCCTTGGTGGTCTGGGGCCTATCCTAGTCATGTAGGGTTTGAGGGCAATATTAACAATAATATTGCTTAGCTAAAGCTTATATTCAAAATATACAATTTACCCTCCAATCTCTCATATTGTGGGGTTAATGTATTCTATGAAGTTACTCCATTGGGCAAATTTCAGTTGTGAGGTAATCAAATAACTACTTATTGGTTACTTCTTACAGTTTAGAGATGAAAAATGCTTAAACACTGAGCTAATTTTATCCTTTTCTTTTCAACATACACTTACCAACCAAAAAAAAGTCACCACCTGGATTTAACTTGGTATTATGATGCGGGGTTGCTTCAGTTGGTCAGGTCTAGGTTCAGCAATATTATGTGCCCAAAAAATGAGGTGAGCTGACTACCTGAATATACTGTATGACCAGGATTTTCCATCAATGGATTTTTATTCTAAGATGACAATGCCAGGATTCATGGGGCTCAAATTGTGAAAGAGTGCTTCAGGGGGCATTAGACATCATTTTTACACCACCACAGAGTCCAGACCTTAACCCCATTGAGAATCTTTGGGATGTGCTGGAGAAGACTTTATGCAGCAGTCCAACTCTCCCATTATCAATACAAGATCTTGGCAAAAAATTAATGGAACTCTGGAGGGAAATAAATGTGACATTGGATAAGC
Source organism: Heterotis niloticus (assembly GCA_018136845.1). NCBI lineage: Eukaryota > Metazoa > Chordata > Actinopteri > Osteoglossiformes > Osteoglossidae > Heterotis > Heterotis niloticus. Next base: position 15,426,922 of record CM030904.1, on the reverse strand, counting down.
TTATCGAAACAATGCCACGGCGAATGCATGCTGTAATCAAAGCTAAAGGTAGTCCAACGAAGTATTAGAGTGTTTGACCTTTTTTTAGCTATGCAGGGTATATTTACGTAGATAAATATGATTTACAAGGTCATTGTCTGTGTAAATGGGGGAAAATGGGCAATTGTAAATAGCTTATCATTGTACAATGCTTTAGATAAAGACATCAGATAAAAAAATGTAACACAGCTAACTAAACATCGTGTGTATGTAGTGGCCTGGAATGTCCTGAGTTGGACAGTGCTCCTTTGGCCGCTAGAATTTATTCCCCAAGCAGACCGATGCCGTGTTTGTTTAATGCAATTTCTTTGATAATCAAGATGTGAATGTAAGTGTATTCAGCCTGTTAATTTCTTTTTTTGTAAGTAAGATAAGGTAATAAATTATGTAAAATGTGGTTATGAACTCACCCATCACAAAATGGGCCCCCTTTGAGCCTGGATGGCGGTCGGGTTCTTACATCTATGTTCCACTGAAGGGCACTATTGTACAGTTATTGAAATGAGTTTGTAATACTGTACAGGTCTGTTTGTCCTTTGTCTTGTCCGTTGTCCTGTCTTTTACACCAGTACTTCAGACAAAGTTCATAACTGTGTTTCTAGAGTCTCTTTTACGCTGAGTTATGCATCCCCACTGAAATTGCTCTCAAGAGCTTTTGTGTTACTTCATACAAGTTATATACAATTATTGTATTTTTCCCATTTACTTAAATCAGTTTTCTATTTTGAAGATCTATTTCGACTGTCCACTGTATGTACATAGTCCTCACCTCTGAATATGTATTTCACGTTGTAAATATTTGCATTATGTATTTGTTTATTTTTAGGAGATCATATTTGTTCAATGTGTGATAATCACAACAAATTTTTCAGTATAATTTAGGATGTAATGGTCCAAGCTCTGTTCATGCTAAACTGATCGATCAGTGTGAGTTGGTAAGTTAGGATTCCAGGCCAATAAATTCACTTTTGCTTCATAGAAATTATTCTCCAGAAGTCTGCATCTGCCGAACATGCATGCCTCTAATCTCATTTTGTAGTCAAATAGCAAGTAGAACTGAATGGAGTTGTTTAAATGCAGGCTGTTTGTGGTTGGTGATGTCATAATTCTTCTTCCTCATTTCAGTCCAACTTGAACACCACAGGTACTGCTTGTATAAAGACAGTGGATACTTTACTTTCTATTTTACCTTAAGGACACAATAGAGTCTACTTCTTTACCTCAAGTTCAAACATTTAGATTAACAGCTTTGAGTGAGCAGTTTGAACAGGGAGCTTCTATCACGATGACAGCATTAAAGTTCAAAGATGCTTTTTGGGTAAGTGAAACGTGTGATGATATGTGTAGTTTAAGCCATAGAATGGACTGAGAAGTTGTTCAGTGGATACCTAGATCATTACAACTATTTCTTTCATTTATGTTACTAACAAGTCATATTTTCTATATTTCCAAAGGAATGAACTTTGTTATAGTAATTAATTCATTGACAGTTGTATAAATATAAGTTGTTTGGACAACATTTGGGCCCCCAAAGATATTCTCTGTGTTGCTTGGGTTGAAAATATGGTTACAATGCTGAGGCAATAGGCACTCCGGTAAAACTTGATTTTTGCAGATTATTTGCTTTACAGGGAAGTAGGAGTTTCGCTGCTTTGCCTTTCAATATAATTATTCCTAATATCCATAGTAAAGTTGTATTGGTTTAGAAAGATGCAAATAACTGATACATCTGTTAATTTTTGGTAATTTCTCTTTTAAAATATTGCTGTATAATCAGAATTTAAATCCTTTGTTAAAGGTAACAAGTTTCAGGACTCTGGACATTTTTTTTTGCAAAGGACTGAATTCCACAGAGAAAATTAGTATGTAACATGAGTCATTTGTACAAAAAGAAAATAATGTCTTATGTTTGGGAATCTGAGTTTTTGCAGCTAAATCGGAGAAGAAAAGCAGCGACGTAGCAGATCACTGTCAATAGGTGTGAACTCGATTACCTTGGTATTAACATACTTGTGAAAAAGCATGTCTTTAAGCATTGATGCAATGGTCTTTTGGTACTGCAGACAGTCAAAACTCAGAAACTTATTTTGAAAGGACCAAATATTGTCATGCACTTCCTGTAGGGAGGGTTTGGCTGTAGCGCAGTTTCTTTTTTTATCCTTGATCTTTTGATTATGATGCATCAGATTAACTGTAATCTGCAAAGTGACGAAGAGCTTCTGGGTTGATTTGCATTGGAGTCACTGTATAACAAGCCTCCTTTATTTCTCCACATTGATGTGCACAGTTTCAAAATACTGTGCCTGCTGGTCTGTATTGTCAAAAACTAAATGTCATTTTGAAAGTGTGCATCAGAAATATATTCAATTTTAATGAGGTCCTAATACAGTACTGAAGCTTTTTGACTTGTACTTTTTAAACAGCTTGGGCTGGTAATGGAATGACTTCCTGATCTTGCCACAGGATAATTTGAATGTTTTATTTTTGTCTGCTGGAGGATTGGGATCGGAGACATCCGTCCTCTTGGGATGGCCATTGAAAGACTTGGTGTCGATCATTTTCCAAGTTTGTATTGTTGCATTTAAGTCCCCACACTCTGTATTGCTGATTTCTGAAAGACATCCTTTCATTTGTCACAGATGTGTGAGCATGTCATGCTGACATAGGGTATCTAGCTATTACACATTGTAATTTTTGTCAAACCATTATTAAATCTTCAGTCTAAAATGGAATATATGCATTACCCATTCCATAGCTATTTATAGTAAGTCTTACGTTTTGAGAATACATTCCAGCAAAAGGTCATATTTGTACGGGCTATGTAAATGACTAAATATCATACAACCCCGATTGTTTCTGTGCCCAATTCTCCAGGGAGCTGACTTCACTGATAACACGGGGTACGAGGTTCTGATACAGAGACTTGTAGATGGTCGACGTATGTGCAAGGATATGGAGGATCTCCTGAAAATGAGGTATCGTACTCATGTATTGTAAGGGTTTATTATGCACTCAGCAATGTCATGTCTTCTTGTTTATATTGGTTTTAGAGAAAAGATGAGACTTTTCAAACTACTGTGGAAAAGACAAGTAGCATGCTGAGATTATTTCTTGCTTTTCACCTTGCTTTATTCCAAGCAACGTGCAATTTTACCTTGTAGTTTCCTCTGCGATACCCTGTATCAAGTTGTTTATTTAAAATAGGGCAATTTCTGTTACTTTGACAAAGGGAACATCATTGGGGGTTCTTGGAACTTAAACCGGTGACCTTTAGCTCTTACCAGTCACTGGCCTGACAACAACGCTGTTTGCTCTCCTTTACCCAGGGCACTGGCAGAGGAGAAGTATGGGAAGGAGCTGGTGATAATAGCCCGCAAGTCAGGGGGACAAAGTGAGATCAGGTACACCGTATACTGAAAGCGAGAAAAAGTCTAGATCTTGATCTTGTAATTATACTTTCTGTTCCTTACAAATTGTATGCTGCAGGTGATATTTCTTTGTGATGGTTTGTGGGATCTGATGCTTTCAACTCAAACATGCTGAGAATGATAAAACCCTTACAGACTTGTATGTTCAGTTCCCTTTAGGACATGGACATGTAAGATGATGAATAGAATATTTTAAAAACAAGTGCAATTTCTTTAGAGGTTTACAAAATGGCAAGTGTAAAATCCCTATTAGTTGTTACTGAAATGCTTCAAACACTTCAAACACATACTGTATGACTATGGTTCACTTCCTAAGGGAACTTCTCCATTTTGGCCTGAGCCAGTAGCTATATATGGCAGTGAGGGTGAATCACTTAGACTGGCGCCACCAGTGGAAAAAATAACGTAGAGCAACCAGTGAAGAAGAGGGGAGCGTTTGTGTACACATTTCAGGGAAATTCTCAGATTAGCCTTTATACATATGTTTATAAATACTGTGGTCAATTTCCTGATGCATGAAAAGAGAGATCCATTCTTGAAGGAAATGATCAGAAACTTTTATTTAGTTTCAGCCATTTGATCAGAGAAAGTTCTAAATAATTTGAACGTCTGTTATGTATTAAAAATGATTAATACCATTTCTTTTTAAATAGTACTCTGAGATCATCATTTGATCAGCTGAAAACACGTAAGTTGACATTATTACTGGTTGCTGGGTGTTCACGAGACCCCTCTACTGCGTGTGTCCTCTTTTACCCCCCTGTCCTGACATCACTAAATGTAAAAATGTACTTCCAGAAATAGAGAATACTGGGAATTTGCACATCCAGCTGTCAGTGATGTTGAAGGAGGAAATAAGGAGAGTAGAACTCTTTCGAGAACTGCAGAAGGAACAGCGGAAGAAGGTACTCATTTAAATGTCAGTTGAACTCCCAAACAGTTATTGCCCTATTATGTGTATTTGCTATAAAAGTGTTTAACACATCGGCTCCATCCCTAAGAAAAACAAAAATTAATTATTGTTTAACAAATAATTCTTACTGTCTTAAGAGGGTTATACTTACTGTCTTATACTCTTGCAAATAGTCCAGAAGGAATGTGGACGTTAAATAATGGAAACAACTTTAATATTAATAATAAAATTCACAATAAATTTATTATGATAGTTCATTGCTGTGCATTGTATTTATAATTTGCTCTGTGTTAAAGCTTGAAGGCATAATGGAGAAAATTCAGAAAGCTAAGGTGTCCACGTACAAGAAAACCATGGAGGTGAGCAGATTACTTTGAAAAAGATTCACGAGAAGGAGAGCATTACTGAAAACTGTTCCTCTATTTTAGAAGTACTATGCACAGTACATGATTAAATAAATATACTAGTAAAATTAAAAGAGAAAAGAATGTGACACCTGAGTTCAGCTGACAATCATTTGGTTAGATTAGCATTATAGGGGTCCTTTTCACCCACAGCCGTCCGCCTCTGCATTGCCACCCACAGTCCTGCTAGCATGTCAGTACACCACAGTAGGGACGTGTCTTGAGACCTTAGAGTCACTGCACATTGTTTAATTGTGTAGTAACTGTAATTTGTAATTGAGTATTTGTTTGGGGGTAATTGTGTTGCCTTTGGTGCTATGGCAACCGTGTTGGGTGTTATGTGTTCAGCTGCTGAAGGTATAAATTTCCCTGTGAGGATTAATAAAATACATATCTTATTTCATTGGCATGTAAATCAGCACAGTACATCTGCATAAACACAACTCTTTGAGATGGAAATTAAAATTTCACATTACCCTAGCTGACTCTATAAGGATCTTTCATATATGCCTACAGTATACCATTATATGGCAACACACTGCTCAGTTCCTCTGCATTCACAGTGCAATCTGCAGCAGTTTCGCTGCAGTTCCATGCTAAGTAACAGAAGTTGAAATGTTTTATGAACCTGACACAGTCTAAAAGTTATTCACCACTGTAAAGTATGGTGATAACATGTGTCTGTATGTGAGTACAGGGAAGAATGTCAAAAATATTTCCATCTATTTTGAATAACACATGAATACTAATAATGTGTTGAGTGCATGCTTATGAAAAAGTTAGACTCCTGCATCTGCTCTTAGACAACCTCCTGTCTGGATAGAGCTTATTATTTTATGCATTTTTCTTTCATTTTCATCCTGCTGGTCTTTAGATTCTTTAAAGTTTTATGTTGTTCTTGTTTCTCAGCAATGGCTTCCAAAGGGGTTTGTTCAAAAGTCACAAATAACATAGTTGTATATGGAGAAAGATATTAAATTGATACATCCTTACTGGTAAATACAGTGCTGTTAGACTGAATGTACACTGCAGTGCACACTATAACCCCCTTGATGTTCTTCAGGCCAAAAAGCTGTATGAACAGAGGTGCCGGGAAGCAGATGAAGCTGAACAAGCCGCTGAGAGAATCAACAACACCCCTAGTGTCACTCCCAAGCAATCCGAAAAAGTGAGCCGCCTATTGACCTATAATTTGGGGCTTCTGTTTTAACGTAATTTTTCAGTTACTGTAGCACAAAACATCCATTAAGTATATTCAGCCCCCTCCCTCTCAGTAACTGCTTCAACGCACAGGGCACCAAGCTAGTTAGAGTACTCTTCAATTTGGATGTCAATCCATTGAATGGTCCATTGAATATAATGATTGCAATAAATCAAGCATTCGGTGAATTATAATTTAATAAGGTAGCCGAGTCTTCTCGTATGATGCCTGACTGTATTATTACTATTGTAGTTTATTATTAGAAAAAATACCTTTATTTTTAGTACCATAAGTTTTAAGGCTTAAAGTATCGATGGTGTCTCCTCCCAGAAGCAGAACCGAGTTGTTTTTGTTCCCAATTAAGCTTTCATAACACCACTTTCTGTTTGGTTGTTCCCTTCCTGTGACAATTAGGTACATCACAAAGCCAAGCAGTGCAAAGAGGTTGCATGTGAGGCCGGTGAGTTTCACAAATACAAGCAGCTACCCACGATAGACCATAGCAAATGTAGGTTTACTACAAAATGATTTTCAGCTCCTACACTGTCCTGTGCACATCCTCTGGTCCCATGGTGACACTGAGTTATTCTGAAATGTACCGAATAGTGGACTGAATATGGGGGCGAGGCAACTGTAGGAAATTCAGCTTGTTTGGTTTTGTATGAAATCAGGTGCAAGAAGAGAGAAATACCAGTACTTCAAAAAAAAAAAAACCGATGGAATTTGACCAAAGGATTCAAATGCATGCTTTACTTAAGAATGAACGTGATTTATTTGCATTTACATTATTGCAAACATTACATTCTGACCTGTGGTCAATTGCTCCAAAATCCATTTATTGTCGTAGAAAATTTGTGCCACAAGTTCTTTCAGCAATGGACCTTCTAATCTACTGTATACCAAAAACACAACCCATAACCATATTTTGTGCCTCCCTGTAACCTTTGTTTAATAATATGTGTACAATGAGCAGCAACAACTGACTAAAAATAATATGAGGAAAACTGCTTTGTTTTTCCTCAGAGAAGCAATACCTATCCAATATTAACCAGCTGGATAAGATCCGGCAGGACTGGGAGAGCACACACGCAAGCACCTGTGAGGTAGATACAATCAGATGGTTCTCCATTCCATCTTCCTGCTTCCTTCCTTTGTCCTGTCAGCTGCCTCCTCACCACACCACCACAAAGAGGGTCAGAGTTCAGCATAAGATACAACAGAACATCAGTCTCCTAGCATCAGCAAGAACAGGAAATATCTTACAGCTCAAACTGCTCTTTGGCTTCAATTAGCAGAGAAGTTAAATTTGAGAACATATCATGTTCAAGATGTGGTGGAAAGGTGTTTTGTATGAATACTAGCTGAGTTACCTGGCACTGCATGGGGTCAGACAGTGAAATGGTAAAAAGTATGAACTAATTATATATCACCAAGCTGTTATAGTGGTTGCATTTAGTATGTAAGTATTGCTAGTGCTGTTGAACAGGCAGGCACTCCAGAGAGCAAAGTGTGTTGGTTGTTATCCATTGGAAAAGTGGAAAGGGAAAAAGTGATAACAAAATATACATCTTTAAACTTTTTTACCTTTACTTTAGTAATGCGCAGCCCTGTGTGTGTATCATGTATAATTTTTTACCTCTCCCAGCTACCAGTTTGGGTTCTTCCTCCACCACCTGACACCCCTCCTTGGTGTATGTGTATGAGACCTGGCCTATTTCACCTCATTCTGACGAATTAACAAGGAACTGCCTGGAAGCACAAATCACTAATGAGTGCAACACCGTGTGTGTGTTTGACTGACTGCTACAACCTCACTTGGCATGAGTCCATGTGTCAAATTTTGGCTGTATAACTTAAAGCATAAAGCTGTGCATAAAGAGCAAACAGAGGTTGAGCTTTATAGAGCTATAACGTGACTTTACATTCAGACCAGTACTCCATTTTAGAAAGATTTTAAAATACATTATTTTGTGTTACATGCATAAATCATATGTAGTGTCACATGACGTTTTTCTGCTATGTATTTTTATTGTTGTGCTGCTTCAGGGTTTTTCAGTTAATGACTGTTGCGGGTTGGCTGGGTTTTGGCATTCAGGTTTTCCAGCAGCAAGAAGAGGACCGCATACATTTCTTGCGGAATGCAATGTGGATTCACTGCAACCATTTCTCCTTGCAGTGTGTCAAAGATGATGAGGTTAGAAGGTTTACGTTGTCAGAGATGAAATAGTAGTGAATTAATTACAGTGATTTTTTACAATGCTTTTTTATTCTTCACTTACTGCAGTAAGAAAGCACACTAAATACCAGAGCAGTGTAAAACTAATACTGTTATTTCACTTATTACATACTTAAATATTGGGCAAGTTGTGAAGCAAATCTTAACTGGATGGTTTTCACAGTATTTTGAGGAAGTGAGGAATACTTTGGAGCAGTGTGATATCACTTCAGATAACAACTGTTTCATCGAAAAGAAGAAGACTGGATCAAGTCCACCAGGTAATCATCTACTCCCTTTACTGTGTGCCTGCTGTGCGTCAGGTCAGCATGTGTAGAGGATTTACTTTATGCTGTTGTTAAGATGCCCTCACGTTCAGAGCCTTTGCTCTGTGGCAGTTACATTTAGAGTATACGCTTCAACTCTGAGACCCACAGCTATACATTCATAAAGCTTGTCCATGAAATTAAGCTACACTGTGTCTGAATGCAGTGCTTACTTACAAAGTTTCATTCTTTCTCTTTGTGCTTTTTACAAAGTGTGTAAGAAATTAACAAAAAGTATTTTCAGTGCAGCAAGATTGATTTTCAGGGGTGGATACAGATTTCTTTGCTGCAAGTAAAATAGACGTTCAGTTTCTCTAGTGTCTTTCGTGACTGTCTTTCCCCAGCTCCTATTGTCTTTGAGAATTACTATGAGAGGGACTTGCCAGGCAACAGCAATGGTGCTGTGCGTACAGGAGGAGGTGGAGGAGTTATGAAGAGGTCAGAGTTTGCTCCACGCAGTGCCAGATTTGGCACCACGCTCGAAAGAACACTACCTGACTTTGTTTATAGTCCGTATTATTTTTAGAGTAGTGCTGCACATACTCTATATTAAATGTTAATAATGCATTGTAAATTCCAGTGCCCTACTGAATGTGATGCTCATTTCTACACACACACATATACAGTACATCATGCAGCCCATAAACACATAGCAAACTTTGTCGTAAGTTAAAAATGTTTTTTTCCTACACTGTATTGTCTGTTGTTTATATATATTTACAAATACCATACTAATTAAATGTTTTCAATTTCTAGATTTTCTAATCTTTTGCAAGGCAATGGCTCCGGTGGGTCAAAGATGACCGTCACTGAGGCCACAGCATCGTACAATGGTCAGTAATAACAACATTTCAGTTGTGTGTTGAGCTGCAGGGAAGGTTTATTTAAGCTCTGTGCTCAATAAAGAATAGTAAGACATTTTTAGCACAGCACATCATCCAGCCAATAAACGGCATTTTTCAGTTCCTAAATGAAAGGCAACCCACAAGAGTGCAGCTCAGATGAAAGCCTGGCATTTTATCATTGAAAGTGCATTTGTGCTTCTAATTCAACCACATCAAAGCTTTTTCTGTTTTTCTATTCTTACTCCACAGCGGACAAGTCAGATGATGTATATGCATCTATTCCGGGCCTTCCACAGGGAGGTCTGAGCGATGCTGCAGCAGAGGAAGACGAGTATAAGGTCTTGTATGACTACAAAGCTCAGGTTCGTGTTAGCAGCAGCAGGAGAAACATGAAAAGTAATATTGACAGCTGGCACTTATTTCAATTCACTTGCTCCTTTTTTAAACATTCGTTGCAGTCAAGTTATGTCATTGGAAGTATTAAAGTGAGAAATCTCATTCTACTCCCCCTCGTGAATTTGAAGAGAGAAGCCAGGACTACTTCTATATCTCACGGCAGTCCTGTTTCAGAAACCATTATTAGACTGGCCAAGAATAAAAATGTGATGAACATGTAAAATATTCAGAATAATAGAATACAAACTGGTGCTGTTTCAGTGCGATTGAAAGCCGCAGTTGCAAAGTGGCTTCAAAAAGTATTACAGACCACTGCACTTTTCCAGACTTTGTTGTGTCGTAGACTTTTTTCAACCATTAAGATCCTGGGGATTAGTTTTTACTGTCAAATGTTATAGTAAAGGCAAAAGTCTCACTTTATCATTATGGGGTGTTGTACATAGATTCATGGCAAAAAAAAAAAAATCCATTAAATCCATTTTGAAATAAGACTACCAATACATCAAAGTTGTGTGGAAAAAGTGGAGGAGTCTGTACTCTTTCTCAAGACACTCTGTGCCTCCTATGGGTGTTAAATTCTGTACAACAGGCTCTCTGGCTTTCTTCACCCCACTAAAACCTCAGAAATGGATATAAATCGGTTCTGTCAATAATGTGGTTAAATGACTGGCAGAAACAAAACCCCAAGGGACACCATGTTACAGTACAGTAACTCAGCAGCCCTGTTCTGTGTGGTGTGTGTCACCATGTCCAGCTGATGTTCTCTTCTGTCCACAGGGAAAGGATGAACTGTCAGTCTCAAAGGGGGACACGGTGATAGTTGTAGAGCAGTGCGATGATGGCTGGTGGATGGTGGAAAGGAATGGTCAGTCTGGACTGGTCCCGGGGACCTACTTGGCCAAAGTGTGAAACCCAAAAAACAGCTTCACAACACGGAAAGCAAATGCATTGACAGAGGTGAACTTAATATCAGGCATTTATTCAGACCCTGGATGCACACTGCTCATATGAACATACCTCAGTTTTGTGGAACTAAATCTTTCTGCAAGCTGATTTTAATTCCAGTTTTTTCCTCTGGATGTACAACCATAACACATCAAATTGACCTTATTTACTGTGACTTTCATCTTAGACTATGATAAGGATGGCTATTGTGAATATAATGTTATTTAATTTTCGAGCATAATTAATTTAAATATTTGGTACAGTTACATTTGACTTTTGTGTTTACTTAAGCTTTTGATGTAAGTATAAACTTACAAAGGTGCAAACCTGAGAATGGATCCTGATTGTTTTTTTTTGTTTTGTTTTTTTATTTCATTGGTTTCAGTAAAAAGCATGTATTTTATGTTTTATTATCTAGGTCTGGCTGAATTAGTGGCCAGTGGGCAGCTTAATGGACACACAGGGACAGAAAGCTGTAAAATTCATACCACCTGCCAGTCACAGAATCTCAGCAAAAATCTCAATAACAGCTTCTTATAACTTATAATAAAAATTTTTATGGAACTAATTTATTGTTTTTAGTATTCCCCATCATAAAAAATTTAATGTAATATATAACTCACTAAGTGGCACCTGGACTGTTCAAATGTGGGTTCAAATCTGGCTTAAATTGTGTGGAGTTTGCATGTTTTCTGCGTGGGCTTCCTCCAGCCGCTTTGGTTTCCTCCCACAGTCCAAAGACACGTATTTCAGATTAATAGACGACTATAAATTGCCCCTAGTGTATGAATGTGGATATGGTTACCCTGCAATGGACTGGTGGTACCCCATCCAGGGTATAGTCTCCTAGCCTATTACCCAGTGGCTCTGGTAGGCTCAACACCACCATGATCCTGACTTGCACAAGCATTTAAGCATAACACATGGAAGGATGAATTTAATGCACGCTTGTAACTGAATGTGCACATTCTCTGCTATACATTTAAACGTTGTTTTACTTGCATAAAACAAGTCTCTACTGCGTATCCTGACAGCAGTACCTGATACCGTTACACAGTCGAACCAAGGAAAATGTTTTCAGTGTGAATACATAATATAGCCCTGTCATGGGTCCACCCCTTAACTGCAATCAGGAAGAAATCCTTATAGCTGCTTGTTTTCATCAAATGGTATGTCCATGTAATGGGTTTACATCCAAAATGCCTATTAAAGTATACATTTGTAAAAGCAAACTTACAGATAATGGCAGGACTCAAAAAGTAATGAATATCTTGAGTTTTGTGACTTTTAGACTATGGTCAAAACCTTGTTTCTATAGATCACAGCATACCTAGACATCCAAATCAATCTAAAACACAGAGGACGGACAGTTACGGCTAACCATGCAAAGTTTACGCAGATTCGCAAGTTGAATTTGACTGGTTTCTTACGCTGCGGACCTGAATGTTTTGTTAGGAGATGTATGCTTGGCCAATCCAAAAGAGAAGCATAGAAAATTCCCACAAAAATGACAGCATTAATACCAATAAATGAGCAAAAATGTATCAGAAACTTGGTATTACTCCTCATGCAAAGAAAAATGTTTTGTTTCATTTTAATAAAAAGAATAAAAAGACCAAGGCACAGTGATGAGCCAAACAACGAAGTGTAAGTTTAACACTGTGATTTACTCAAGGTTCGATGACATCACTGAAGTCTCAGCATGCTGCACACGCAATGTTAAGTTTGAAAAGAAAAGTCATACAGGTTATTCCGTAGAGTCAACGGTGAAGAGTTTTTAAAAACAGAATTTCCCCCCATACTGCACTGACATGGATCGTGTTGAGACAAAATTCCTGCTTGACAACATTTTCAACACTTTACTATATCAGAACACAGACACTGAGACATGTCATGACAAATTAAAATGCCATTATTATGCTTACATCTTAAATAGCATTAACAAAGGCTCCAGTTTGATTTACTCTGGTAATCATTTTTTAACAGCTGTAATTTTTTTTCCATTTAAATCAAAAGTGTTCAGATTTATTCTTACCATCTCCATATAAACTAAAACAAATGCTCACCAAAGTGCAACAAATTACCTTTTAATAGAGTATCAAACCATAGGAGATTTATCTTTTGTTCAACCATTTATCTTACAAAGGGACACAACTGGCCATCGGTATATAAAGTAAAGAGCAGGGGTCTAAACATCCTCAATTAGATCATTTTTGACTTTACAGGACAGATGCACATCTAATTTACATGATTTTTGTTATGGTATTTTATATAACTACATGAACTACACAAATCAGCTTAAAATGATATTTTAAGCAGGATTCTATACATCTTGCATGTTTTCTGACCAAACCAGTGCAGGGTTCTTGGTTCGCCAGATTTTCCCAATCTGGAGCCAAACAGGACTACTGTAGAGCCCCATTAATATTACACTATTTTACACAAAGAAAGAACTAAACAGAAAACACGTTACAGAATGAAGGGTGTGTACAGCGTTTTCCAAAAAAAAAAAACAACAAAAAAAAAACCCTTACCTGTTTAGTGGATCACCAAATTTCCAGTTTGGAATTAGCCACACTTAGTTTTGGACATATGTAACTAAAAACTTTTGTATACATTTCTTTATCTAAATAAGGACATTACTTTACACTGACAATCTCAGCAATGAAGACTGGTGATGGGCAGAGACAGAGAAATACAGAAGCACAATGCAATCTAATAAATAAACAAGGATTCTTCATGTCTGGTATGTACACGTAAAATTAATTACTCAAAAAATATTTTAAAAGACTACATGTAGTGCAAACTGAAACAAAGAAATTACATTCCAATATCTTCCCATGCAGTTTTTTTCCACACCATTCAACACATAAGTGCTCATACTCTGCCCATTGTGCCCACTACAGAGGCTACAAAAGAAAGACCAATAGAAGTCATTACCATGTATACTTAAACATCATAGGATTTTTAAAAGACTGAAACCAATCACCAACTTAAATAGTATTTAAATAAATAGTGTACTTGCCGTGCTACAGTACCCATCACCAGTGTACTCTATTAGCAGTCCTGCACTGTGCAATGTGTGCTTATAGCTTACTGTAGAAAGCAGGAGGACGGGACTGCCTCCCATGGCAACCTGCTACCCTCTTACGCGTACGTTCCCCCGGTGACAAGGAGCTCGTAAGCTGGGTCCCGGCTTCTCCGGCACAGCACCACGCAGGCACACAGCATCCCCAGCATCTAGGATGCAGAACAGTGAGCGGAATTTCAGCTTGAGGAAAATTGAGGAAACCCTGGACCCAGACATGGCCTGAAAACAACCGTGGATCTCTGGGTTCGCACATTCATCTCCTGCTTTCGCAACTGAATGAAAACCAACACTTTTTTTGCTGTTTTCAGTTTCACTCACGCAGCATTTTTAACTGAGTAGTAATTTCAATTATTTCAGCAACAAAGCTTCTCTTTTGTAGAAAACATAAAATTGCAACTGATGTTAAGTTGTGAAAAAAGCAACTCTTAGAACACCAGGCAAATGTCTTAGAATATCAAAAAACAAACATTTTTGATAAAAAGTAAAAAAATGTTCCACTGTAAAATTCCGTGTCCTTTGCAGACATTCTTACCTGTATTGCAGCAAATGTCAGGGCAGCCCAAATAACATACATCATAATCTCCTTTAATTTCTTCACAACAAGAGCTTCACATCCCTGAAGAAAAGAGCAAATACAGATGAAACAGTGAACTTGACTAAAACTATATGCAATGGAAAAAACTGACACTCAACAGACATAAAGGAGCCATAGCATGGCTCATCTCTTCAGTTTCAGGTCTGCAAGGAGCTGTGTCTAGCACACTGAACATCTGATAACTTTTCACATTTTTTGCATACATACTACATCACAGTGCTCCCCTACACATTACTAAGGAATCAAGGATAATAACTAATCAGAAAGACATCTCATGTTCACTATTTGTGATTTTCCAGCCTTCCAATTATTCAGCCTTCAATGGGTTCTGCTCATTTCTGGTAACAATTTCCAACATTCCTTTGATTGAAAACCCATCCAGTTGAGAACTGTGCACAAGTATCACCCCCCTCTCAACATCTTGCTCCATTCGGAGACAAGTGCTTTGACTTTTCTTTTTTAACCTTTTGTTAACTGTGTGCTGAATTTGTAAAGATGTGAAAATGACTGATGGACAATTAAAAAAAAAAAGAAAAAAAAAAGTTGTGGTTTACATGGAAAATAAACTTCAAGGCATGAAAATGCTGGGGATGCTGGATGCTGGGGAACCAGCAAAAAATCCAGACCAGATAAGAACATGTTTTTTTGTACCTGAATTATAAAAAATACACAAGCTGCACATGGAACAACACAAAACAATCTGACATAATATTAATAAAGAGCGAATTGCTCTTCCAGCATTTCTTCTTGCATTTCTTCCCATCTGTCTTGTCCTGGGGTCACTGAGCTTCAGGAGAAGGTGAAGCTGGTGATGGTAGCTTATGAGCACTTTGTAATAAATAAGTCCAGACAACTTGAGGCACATTTCAGAAATAATGACTTATGTTAATGTCTAGTTTCAAAATGCAGCTCACACTACCTACAGTTTTATATCACAAAAATTTTTTGCCATCCAGCCCACTGCTGTTTCCATTTAGGCCAGAAAAATCAAGACTCTACTTCACTATACACATTTCTTACTTTAAGAAGCAGTGTGTAGGTAATGTTTGCCTGGAAATCCCACCAGGAATAGGAAGTAGGCTTTGCAGCAGCATTTGTAAAGTACCTATGACAAGGTCTTGTATGGATCCTACCATGCGGTAAATATCTGATTTTATTTAAAAAAAAAAAAAAGAAAAAGAAAAAAAAAAAGAAAAAAAAAAAGAAACAGGCAACTTCAGAAAGACCTTCATCCAAGTAAGCCTCCCATGCTGCTCACCTCTGGGTAGAGATCTCCAGGACGACTCAGAGATCCTGTACAATTGCTAATATTTGGCCTGCAGCAGCTCAGTGGAACGCTGTTGTTTCTGGACTCCTTGAACCAGCGTGTGTTTCTCCAGTCTGAGTAGTTGTGAATTCCGCAGCAGCGAAGCTGTTGTGAAAAAGACATTGTGAGCATGAGAACCAACCAGCCAAACAAATGCATATCTTGGCAATAATCTGCACGTCCAGTAACATGCACATACCTGTCTTTGTACGTAGTCAATGGCCCGGCTTGGCGCATCTGTGTTTGTGCCATTGTACTCATTGTACACCTTCTGAATGGAGCGATCCACTTCATCTTCCACCTGCACAGACACTTGTTTGCATTAAAATTCTTTAAAGTGTTATAACACTACTTTTGTTCCCACTCTACTATCATTGGCCTTCATATTAGTCAACCACACCCCATTTAACATGGCACAGGACCATATTTAAAGTATTCACTGAATATCTTTCTGAGTTAAGAAATTAAATCTTTTTCACAGCATGTGTACCAAATGCAAACTACTGTCATCATGCAAACATATTAGTCTGAATTAATAATTATTATCACCCCAAAAAAGTTTCTACTGTGAATAGTCACAGTAGGGTATACAGATATACATACAGTACATGTCTATATGATTTTCCACACTAATATAAAATCATCCATCTACTCTGTTTCACCCCATGACACAAGACTTACCTTTGCTCTGTAAATGTAACCCAGCACCACAACAACTACTTCCGTAACAAACACCAGAAGAAGAATGATCACAAACTGCAAAGAAATAAGTAATGTATTTACCAAATAACATTAAAAAAAAAAGAACGGGGGCCTTGTTTAAATTATTCATCTATTTGAAAAGCATAGTCAAAACAACAACTACGGGCTTTACTGGATAATCTAACATTTACAACTGCACTATTAATAATTTTGCACTGTGTATCCAAGCTGATTTTTTTTAAATAAGAATGTGAGATACCTAGAGTAGATTTGTGAAGAACAGCATGATTTTTAAACACGACTTACAGTTGCCAGTCCACAGCGGCTTTCCCGGATCGTGGCACAGCATCCTATGAGCCCAATGATGAACAGGAGGGTACCGACAGCAATTATAATTATAGCAGGAATGAGTGTGTACACATCCTCAAAGAAGTGGTCATAGTCATCATATGTGATGAACACATAGGCTCCAACATAACACAAGATTCCAGCTGCAGCCTGAAGAAAGATAAGAGAGAGAAATTAAAGATCAGGCAGTAATTCTAGAGGAAAGATCTTATTTAACGACAAACTAAATATTATAACAATTTAAATATTGATCTTCTTCTTCATCTTTCGGCTGCTCCTGTTAGGGGTTGCCACAACGGATCAATTGTTTCCACTTCTTCCTGTCCCCTGCCTCTTTCTCTGTCACACCCACCACCTGCATGTCCTCCTTCACCACATTTATAAATCTCCTCTTAAGCCTTCCTCTCTTCCTCTTGCCTGGGAGCTTCATCCCTAGCATCCTTCTCCCAATATATCCAGCATCTCTCCTCTGCACATGTCCAAACCAACGCAATCTCGCCTCTCTGACTTTGTCTCCAAACCATCCAACCTGTGCTGACCCTCTAATATACTCATTTCTAATCCTGTCCATCCTCGTCACACCCAATGCCAATCTGAACATTTTTAACTCTGCCACCTCTAGCTCTGCCTCCTGTCTTTTGGTCAGTGCCACCATCTCCAACCCATAAAGCATAGCTGGTCTCACTACCATCTTGTAGACCTTCCCTTTCACGCTTGCTGGTACCCTTCTGTCACAAATCAACAATTTAAATATTGATAAACACAATAAAAGCAATAGAGGAGGCAATTTTGTTTCGTACAGCGCTACGAAAACTGTTTCCCAGACTCTTGTATATTTGTCACACTAAATGGTTACAGATCTTTGGACAAAATGTATTATTAGACAAAGGGAACCTGAGCAAACACATAACACACATTGAAAACTGTTAACTTAACCCATGTGAAACAGTAACTGCCCCCTTAGTTACTAAACCGGTTTTAATTGATGATGAGATTCAGCCGACTGAACACAGCCAGGAGTGTCTACAGCCAACACACACACCTCTGTGTGTTAGTGGAACTGCGTGTCAGATACCGGAGCTGTGTGCTACGCAGCGCAGCCGTGTAAATGGGACAGTGTGAGGGGAACTGCTGTGCGGAGCGGCTGTGTCAAAGTCCAGTGGAGCTGCGGGGCCAAGCGACCCAGTTCTGTGTCCACATCACATCGGGGGTCCATTCTTCACAGTCATAGTGGTCAGCATTTACAAGGAAACCATCATGTGTTAAATGTAAAAAAAAAAAAAAAAAAAAAAACTAAATGTGGACAATGCATTCTTATTCGGAAAGATTCTGCTTCAACATCTCCGAGGTAGATTTACTACACGAGGAAAATTCTGCCAACTTGGTATGCTTACATTATTTACATCACAAATGTAGGTCAGTCCTTACCATTAGAAGCAGAAATATTCGACTTCAAATAATCTAAATAAAAATGGATTTCACGATAATGGAGCTGGTATGTAAAAAGTAGGAAGGGAGAAAATGACCATTTCCTAACAGACAAGGTATTTAGGCTAAAGTTGGCGAGTTAAGCTGTGTGTTATGTAACTCGGCTGCCATACAATCAGTAACTTACAAACTAAAACGATATAAAAAAGATTTTAATTTCACCTGAAAAGAGTTAAATAGATCCATCCATGCGAATTATTTACAGTTAAGAGCTCTGAATGAAATTCTCTCATTTCCGCTTCGAGTGTCCGGTTTTTTTTTGTTTATTTTTATTTTTTATTTTTTTTGGAAAAAAAACAGCGCTATCCGCTTTGAGTGTCCATTCCACCTGCATTACGCACAGAGTGCGTGCTCAGACCAGGAGAGACTGTCTGGGTTTTAAAAATGTCTGTTTTTAAATATATTTAAGTGTGCAGGCAGAAACTGCGAGCGACGCGGTTTCCGTGTTAAAATGTCTGTCCGTGTCGCACTTGGTGCTGACGAGCAGGAGCAGCGGTTCCACCGCAACCCCGCAGACACGACGCGTCCGCCACAAACGCCGTGTTTTTGGGTTAAATCGACCAACTGCAGCCTCGCAACCTTAATGCAACTTTTTTTATTTCTACATATACTGCGCTGTGCTGCGCCGTGCTACAAAGGCCCTGGCTGTGTACTTAAACGCAGCGACAGTCCCCAAGCGGAACTCCACAATCGCCCCCCAAAACGAAGGGGCAACACTCACCCAGAAGATGAGGTTGAGGAAAACCAGCACGGTCTTGGAAGAGGTGATGCCACACTGGCCCATTTTGGCTACAGGAGCGGTGTTGTGCTGCGCCGGGCCGATGTCATAAGTGTGCACCGTACTTGTAAAATGGCTTTTGTGGTGCCCGGCACCCGGAACCTGTTCGCCACACGGCACCGTGACGGTGCGCCGCACTTTGCTTCGGGTCGCACTTCGCATCTTCTGTCCATTTTTACACACTTTTACTGTGAAACTCGTACTGCCCTTGCAAAGAATAAAGTCGACAGCATGGCAAAAGCTTAATAATTAAACACAAGCCATAGTCATATGCACTGAGAGAAAGAAAAAAAAAAAACAACAAAACTGAAATCTGCCTTTTAGGAAAGAAAAAACTTAATCCTCTTCGTCAAGGCATCAGGATTGGGGGACATATTCACCGTTTTGACTGATGTTAAAAATAAAAATTAAGAGGCGGGAGTTTCGACCGACTTTGTGTCGCAATGAAGTAAGAGTTTTGTGACGTACCAAACAAGTGTTACCGAGCCTATAAAGGACAGTGTTGGCGTCGGATCTTCATGTTGTTTTTTACAGTACAGGTTACGCCGCACAAGCGTGTAGCATTTGTAAACAAAGAGGGTTTTGCGAAATGGAGAAGCGGAGCCGTGAACGCCATGTGACCCCGGAAGTGCATGTCCGTACACCTTGACCTCCCCTCCCCCACGCCTGAGGCCCGCTGTTGGGGCTGCGCGGGCGCAGCAGACTGAGTCAAGCAGCCAGTGAGCGAGAGGGAGACGGAGACCGAGACCGTCGCTGCCTGCGTGAAGTCGAGGTACAGACGCACTAAGCGCCGGTACACAGACACTCGCGGCGGACGGGGCTCTCCCGACAGCAACACGCAGCCGAGTAAAGCGATCTACACACACAGAGGGGTGTTTTCGATGGTGTCCGTGCTTAACCAGACTGCAGCGCTGTGTCCGTGTTCGCATTCTTGAACACCTCGACAACACAAAGCGGTCCTCAGGTAACGAGGGAGAGAGAGCAAGGTAAAGTTGGCTAGCTAAGTGAGCCTATTTTAAAAAGTAAAACGAATAAACGGCTCGTTTTACTGGTACGCAGTTACCACATCCTTCCGTTGTATTTTGGTTTTCAAGCTTGTTTTTAAATGGCCGGTGCGTATTTTGTTGCGCATATGCAGTTCAACTCGGCTGACAGCCAGAGGTTGAAGTCCGTTGCAAGTGAGCTTTGCTCTCCTAAAAAAACATTTTGGAACACATTTGACTGCATATATATTGTGTTATACACAATACTGCATATGATGGTGTACATATGGTCAAAAAAACCATTCAGTTATGAATTCTGAGGCATATTCTCAACACTTCAGGTCTATATATAGTACTGTGCAAAAGTTTTACGCAGGTGTGAAAAAATGGTGTATAAGAATGCTTTCACTGATAAGTGTTCATTTTTTTAACTAGTGTGGTTAACTTTTTTTAATCACAGCATTTGTAAATATAGCGTTTTGTGTAGAGTTAGTGCCAGTAAGATAAGAGGTAAAGTGTAAGAGGAGCCTGGAAGACGGCAACCATCCTCATCGGCGCCATCTTGTATTTCCCTTGACTTGTATTTGACTTGACTAGTTTATTTTTATCAATTAATGCAAAGTGAATGAACAGAAGAGAAATCAAAATCAATATTTTGTGTGACCACCCTTTGCCTTCGCAACAGCAACAGTGTTGCACTCAGTTTTTGAAGGAACTTGGCAGGTAGGTTGTTCCAAACATTTTGGAGAACTAACCACAGATCTTCTGTGGATGTAGGCTGCCTCAAATCCTTCTGTCACTTCACGTAATCCCAGACACACTTGATGTTGAGATCAGGGCTCTGTGCAGGCCATACCATCACTTCCAGGACTCCTTGTTCTTCTTTACGCTGAAGGTAGTTCTTAATGACATTGGTTGTATGTTTCTGCTGCAGAATAAATTTGGGGCCAATCAGACGCCTGCCCGATGGATAAGTATCTGCTTGTATTTCTCAGCATTGAGGATACCATTAATCCAGACTAAATCCCCAACTCCATTTGCAGAAATGCAGTCCCAAACTTGCAAGGAACCTCCACCATGCTTCACTGTTGCCTCAGACACTCATTGTACCACTCTCCAGCCCTTCTGCAAACAAACTGCCTTCTGCTACAGCCAAATATTTCAAATTTTGACTCTTTAGTCCAGAGCACTTGCTGCCATTTTTCTGCACCCTAGTTCTTATGTTTTAGTGCATAGTTGAGTTGCTTGGCCTTGTTTCTACATTGGAGGTATGGCTTTTTGGCTGCAATTCTTCCATGAAGACCTCTTCTGGCCAGACTTCTCCAGACAGTAGATGGGTGTACCTGGGTCCCACAGGTTTCTGCCAGTTCTGAGCTGATGACTCTGCTGGACATCTTCCAATTGTGAAGGGAAGGAAGCATGATGTGTCTTATCTGCCGTACTAAGTTTCCTTGGCCGACCACTGTGCCTATGGTCCTGGTGTATGACCTGTGACTTGCCTATTTCTTTGTGCTTCTTCAAAAGAGCTTGGACAGCACATCTTTAAACCCCAATCTGCTTTGAAATCTTGCTGGTGTAGTATAACTACCTTGTGTCTTGTTGCTGTGCTCAGTCTTGCCATGGTGTATGACCTGTGACATGAAAATGTCTTCCACAACCTCACCTTGGTAGCAGAGTTTGGCTGTTCCTCACCCAGTTTTAAGCCTCCTGCACAGCTGTTTCTGTTTCAGTTAATGACTGTTTCAACCTACATATGAAAATGATGATCATTAGCACCAATTTGGTATACTTGGTTGATCATACACCTGACTATAATCCTACAAAATCCCTGACTTTGTACAAGTGTACCTAGAAGAATTGATGCTGGTTTGAAGGCAAAGGGTAGTCGCACCAAATATTGATTTGATTTAGATTTTTCTTCTTTTTACTCTGCATTTTGTAAATTGATAAAATAAGCAATTAGAATTTATATTTGTTAAAGCATTCTTACTTTACAGCATTTTTTCACACCTGCCTAAAACTTTTGCACAGTACTGCATATATATTTAAAAAAAAAAAAAACAGTGCCTAGTGTATGTGAGTATTAATTTAATTAAGTAATTTCCTTTGGGATAATAAAGTTTTTCTGATGTGTGTGTGTGTGTGTGTGTGTGTGTGTGTGTGTGTGTGTGTGTGTGTAAAATTGACCTATGTATATTATTGAAACAACAGCAGTACTTGGTTGTGGAAATATGGGGGACAAAAAGGCAGAGACAACCCAGCGATAAGTTGCATAAATTGCAAGGTATCCAAAAATGTTGAAGTGGGAAAGATATAGGCCAGAACAGTAGAATGAGCACAAGTTATTACAACTTAAAGACTTATTATGCTAACAGGTCTTTATGAAACTTCAGTGCAATATTAAAGACAAACTGTCCAGTTTTATTTTAGCACTATAATTACATTTAATTTCTTCTAACTGTAATTCTAATGGCATCTCAAATGATAAATTAAGTGGAATCTTGCTTTTAGTGAAAAACAATTGTAACCTCAGCTATGTAGTCTGTTGTATTGAGTGCAAGTTGAACTACATCATGTGACCCTGTGCTTTACAAAACAGAAAGCGAAACCATAGTATGAAGCATAAAGCCAAAATGTAACCAAAAACTCTAATAGTGCTTCCCTACTTTACCCCCAGAAAGTTGAGTAGCTACTAACTATCCTTACAAGTCAGCTGGTCACTTATCCATATGACACCTCCTAACTAAACATTCCTCTCCCCCAGAGACCCACAAAAGGTAAAATGAAAAGAGAAAAAAACTATTCAAAATGGTTTAGAAATTAGAATAAAGATGGTAACAATATTTTAATAATGCAGTGTAATTATGTATTTTTACTCATAATTTTCAAATTGCATATAAATGTTATGTATGTATTTACATTTAATAGATAATTGTAGTTTAAATTATGATGTCAAAGGTAACACTACTGTACAGGTCATCAATTGACTGGTAAATCTCTGTCCAGTGGCAAAAGAGAAACAAATGGCTTATTCACAGGTCATGTAAATGTGTGAGAATTATGGTTCGTATTAAACACACAGTGCCCAAAAAAAGGAGCTTGGTTTATAAAGGGGATCCCATTACCCATCTAATCTCGTCCTAACCCCCACGGCAATCCCACAGCACACCTATAAAGTCGCTACACAATGGCTAACCTATCAAAACTAGCGCCAACTAACTATAACTCCAAACATGGTGTGGCACAGCAATGGCGCGGTATCTCATCGGGGTTATCAAGTGGGCACCTTCCTTTGTCGGTGTTTCGTCGAGTTAGGCCCACGACACCTCCAGAAGGCTCAACCGCGGCTCAGGCGTCCCAGAGCTGCTCCCCTCCACTACCGTGCGCACCACTGCGTTACCCCGCCGCTCCTCACATTACCTACCCTTTGCCTTAGCGTCCTCACACTCACCGCTGTTTCTACCCGCCGTCTCAAAGGAAGAAGCCCCTCGCCACCTACT
Organism: Heterotis niloticus; assembly: GCA_018136845.1. Taxonomy (NCBI): domain Eukaryota; kingdom Metazoa; phylum Chordata; class Actinopteri; order Osteoglossiformes; family Osteoglossidae; genus Heterotis; species Heterotis niloticus. The sequence continues at coordinate 15,403,419 of CM030904.1, read as the reverse complement.
TTACTTTTATCGCCCTTCGCAACAACTAACAACCACACCAACACCGCCATCACAACTACACGCTAACGCTTCGCCGGCACCCACCTGCTCACCGCTTCGCCGCCCCACTACCATCCGCGCTGGTCCTCTAAAGAGCCACATTGCTTAGACACCGAGGAACTCCCAGCCACTTTCTAATGTAGGAGCTAATCAGCCTCTCCAGCTTCTCCACCTTTGTGACTGATACCTCATACATAGTTAGTGGCTACATCACCCTTGGGAGTAGGCCAAACTGTAAGCACCAGAGCTTCAGTTTACCCGGCAGCCCTGAGTTCTCTATCCTCTGTAACCCATCTACTACACTTTCCTTAAGCTGCTCCACCTGATCCACATCAGTTAGCTCTCTAGTGTACCACCTCCCTAAACTCTTTACCGGCTTCTCTAACACTGATGGGATCTCCTCACTATCCACCAGAAGACTAACTTTCTCTACCTTCCCTTTAACCAGTGAGATACTCCGGGACTTTGCTGGTTTAATCCTCAAACCAGCCCACTTCAGGTTCTCGTCCAGCTTGCATAATGGTTTGTCTGTCCAATTGACATTTCATGTATTTTTTAGATATTATTAAGAAGATATGAAAAATGGAGAGAACCCTGCACCAGCATCACAGACTGAGGAAGAGATGGCGATGCAGACAGCATCCTCACAGAGTGGCACACCGGACAGGCAGCTGTGCCGTTTCTACTCCCAAGGGAAGTACTGCCAGTTTGGGAAGAAGTGCCGCTTTCTGCACCAGAGGGGTGATGCCATGCAGATGTTAAAGGGAACCGGAGACATGGCAAACAGGGGCCTGAAAAAATCTGGAGGCAATGCTGAGCAGCATGATGTGTCTGAAGGCCCCCTACCAACAGGTTTTCCATCCAATCCCAGAGTGCTGGTGGGGAGAAAAGGCCATGTCAGGCGTCTGTGCCGCTACTTCCTTTCTGGCTACTGTGCCATGGAGAGCAGCTGTCGCTTCTGGCACCCAAGCAGCTTACCGCCTGTAGCTGAGCCGAGCCCCAGAGAGAGAAGTGACCCCAGGTTAAGGGTGTCTGTAGACAACCCTGCAACGCTTCAGAATATCAAATTAAGTGAGCTCACAGAAGATCTCAGCAAGCAGCTCCGAGATACTGAAATCAACCAGCTGATAAAACGCATTCCCAAAAACCAGCTGATCATTCAAGAGCGAGAAGATGGCCAGCTCACCTTCTACCGGATTGTTGTACAGCCCACAGACCCTGACTGGGTAATCAGTTCCTTCATGTCCTAATAATAACTATGGTCTTAAAACTGAATTGTCACATAATGCTAAATTTCCTGATCGTCTTTAACTTGTAGGATGTATAAGTTTTCTCTTTTGATTTTACACCATGTACAGACTATTAAATGAGGTGTTTGGATATTTGAATTCCAGAACAATTTCTTTACTTGCTGTGTAGTAGTTTAAAGACATGAGCTGGGAATAAATTTTTTTAAAGTTTTAGTTTCAATTCATCCATCAGGTAACAATAACAGTCCAGTCCAAGTGGTCTGGATCATATCCCAGGAGTAGAGGACATGAGGGAGGGTGCACTATCGCAGGTCAGATACACGTTTTGGGCAATTTAGAGACACTGGTTTACCTGCATTACACATAAAGCTGGAGCAATCCCATGCAAACATGGGGAGAACATGCAAACTCTACACATTGTCTGAATTCTACATATTGTGTAGAATTCAGATCCAAGTCTGAACACATAGTATAGGAACTGTGAAGTACTGCTGCTTCCTGTTGTACAACTGCAGCCTCATTCAGCCAGTATAGTCTTTTCATTACAGCATTTCTTCATTCTTTTATGCTGCAGTTTGGTACCACTCTTATGTCCTAAAATGTTATTGTTTTATTACCCATATCCTGTGCTTGTTTATAGGTTAAGTGGTGGGTTTTAAGAAGACACTTTATTTGCATTTACTGCTGTCGCTGGATTAATCATTATTATTTTACAATTTTTGTTCTGTGTGTCATATCTGTAATGCTGACAATCATGTTTATGTTCAGTTGCAAGAAGATGTAAAGAGATATTGGCTTTGTTTTTCAGCCTTTTGACTTGAAAGAAATTCACATCATGGTTAGCTTTCCAGAGCGGTATCCCCAGGAAGTAAGTACATTTTTGTTAAAATATAAAATGAGTGTGCAGGATTGGGAAAATGCTGAGATCAGATGTGCTAAAAAAAATTTTGTTCATTTTGCAGGTTTTTACATTGATCGTACCAGAAGACCAGGACTTGCCCTCCGTTATGGCAAAGTAAAATGAATGAGCTTTTATATATGTTGGCCTTAGTTATTTCCTGGTTTTTGAATGTTTTCTTTTTTCCATTGTTTCATTTATTACCACAGATATGTGGCCCATGCTTCTCAGGAGTGGCTGCAAGCCAGGCACGCGACCAATGAGTTAATGGGGAAAGTGGAGCTGCTGTTCCGGCCTTTCTTGCGATGGCTGGACCGCAACTTGGAGCGGCTTTTCACTGAGGGTGCTCGACAGGTAAGGAGCCATGCGAACTCTTCTTCTCTTTTTGAGGGTTGTTTATACCCCATGTTCAAACTGGACCTAATTTTAGTATTGGTGTTTATTGTTTCCTCTTTGTTGGTTTTCAGCTGAAAAAAGACTTAGATGCAGAGCGATCTGGTATCCAGTTCGTCTCCTACCAGCAGCTTCAAGCAGCAGTCTGCAAGGATCCACATTCAGAGTCTGCTGTTGATCTCAGTGGAACTGGATGCTGTCATGGAGAGGAGGAAGAGAATGAGGAATTGGGGGAAGATGGAGAGGGTGACATCGTGGAGGTCAAAGACGAGGTTCTCCCTTCTGAGGAGGAAGCTGGTTCCCATCAGGTGGAGAATCTTAGGACCGCTGAGCCAAGGAAAGGCACAGAGATAAAGCTTCTGGGCCTACAGCTCGGGGAGGAGACTGCCACTGTTACGGCCAGGCAACTGACTCTGTCACTGCAGTGCAGCAGGTATGTAAAGGCATATGCAGAGAAAGCTATGACAGAAGCATTCATTTACATCAGGGGCCAAGATAGCGCTTGTTAACAGTTGACATCAACTTCGTGCTGTGTGTCTTGCTAAGGTGCAAAGTGACAGCAGACCTACAAGTGAGTAACGGGCTGCCCTGCTCTGCCCAGTGTGAGAAGTGCAGCACCGGGATCAGCGTTGTGTTCCGGCCCAGCATATTGCACCGCTTCTGCGACATCCTGGGATATCTAGATCTCAGCAATGCTGTTCCTGTGGACCTAGTGTTGCAAGAGTGTGACCTTGTAGTGGGCTGTCTCAGTTGCTCTCAAGAAGGACCCCTGCTGGTCCGTATGAATGCTGCACCACTACTCTGCTAAATTGCGTGTACCCTGCCTTGATTTACAAACACGGTCTTGTTTTCAACTTTCAGGTTACATTTATTTCTCAGTTACAGGTCCATAAATCTTTGTATAGTCTATACAAGCTTAATTAATATAGACTCTTTGTAGAATGAGGAGCCAGTATACATTAAAAAAGCATTGTGTGACTCATGGGTTAAAGAACATCAGATCATGTAATATCTGTTTGTGAAAACTTACTTTCTGAGGATCACTGCGTTGCCCTGTTATTTTACAGCACCCACTGTAATACTGTTATTGGGTTGGTGTTTGAGGGATAAATACAAAACATCTTTCAAATTTTTGTTTATAGTCGATTGTAATGATTTGTTAAGGTAATGCACAGGTATATCCATTCTGTATATTTTGTGCCTTATCTGTAGGATCACAGTGATCATTTGAGGAGCAGCAGGTAACACACTAGTTAGAGTAGTTAGAGCTGCAGCTTCTGGACTTAGGTCACATGTTCAAATCTCAACTTCTGTTGTAATACCTTTGAGCAAGGTACTTATTCTGCATTATTCAAGTAAAAATTAGCCAGTTGTATAGATTGGTAAATAAATAGAAGTAGCTTAACACTATAGGTTAAACAGTATGTCTCTTAAATGAGTAAATGTGCATGTAGATTTTGCATAAACAATTTTGTGTTATTTTTCTCTGTAGAACATGTCATATGGACATAACAAAGAACTGAACTGCCAGCACTGTCATTCCAAGCTTAGCATCTTTGTTGAGAGCACTCGATTTCAGCACATCCAATCACGCCTCAGGAATACCACTGGTAAGAGCCCCTACATAATTCTGATTGGCCTCATTTTAGTTTGTTTTTTTTCCTCACTAGAAAATGACTACCTAACCTAAACATCTGATCTCTTAACCTGCAGGGCAGGGGGACCAGAAACAAATGCGTGGCCGCTATCCCAGAGACCCATTGATACAACAGGGAAAACCACTACCAGGAAAGGGAACCTGCAAGCACTTCAAACAGAGCCATCGGTGGCTGAGGTATCTGCACTTCCTGCTGTGCATCATTTTGACAAACCATTTGACCTTGAAACTCCCATGTATCTGCTGCAAGGTTCCCATGCTGTGGCCGCACTTACCCCTGTGACATATGCCATGATGAGGACCAGGACCACCCAATGGAGATGGCCAGCCGGATGCTGTGTGGATACTGTGCCAAAGAGCAGGTCCACTTCATTTATAATGTGACTCAAGACCAGTAGTTGACAATCATGTACAGTTGCAGTGTTCATTCTTCCTTATAGCACCAGTGATGTGCAGATTGCATACCTTGTACTTTTCAGTGAGTTACAATATGAATTGGGATAAGTGTCACGATAATACAGGTATATGCCACACAATGATGTGTCAGTCAGTGATGGATTGCATATATGATGGTGGTTTGCAGCCTAGGAGCAATAGGCTATACGGTATACAAACGCATGTGTTAGCAGGTTGTAAAGTTAGCTTGTTGCTGGGTAGCTATACGTGGAGGCACAATCGGGTGTTGAAATGCCTGGCTGCAGCCATTGAGAGGTGGAGGGTGCAGGTAAGGTCAGGACGTGAGGTTGGAAGTTCAGTGGTTCAGTTTATTGGGGAAGGGGAGAGGGCTAGGGAATGCGTAGGTGGAAAGGAGCTAGGTTAGGTTGTTTAGCTAGGTTTTTTAAGGGGAGTTAGAGATTGGAAAATGCAGGTGGACCTGGGAGGAAAATTAGTTGTGCCCCAGGAAATAGCACAAGTTTGAGACTGGATGTTGTGTTGTGGTCAGCAAGCCAGCAGGTAGCATATTTTATAGAACTTATGGTTCTGTGGGAGGGGTTCATTGATCATGCTGGAAGTAGAGGGGCAGGGTTGGAGTGCAAGAGTGAGGCTGGTAGAGGTTGGGTGTTGCGGCTTTATAGCCCGGTCAACAATGTCGCTGTTTCACAAACTCGGAATCCGAGGGCAATGCTTATGGCAGACGGTGAAGGAGCTGTCGCAGGCTGCTGATCAGGGAAGGACCAGCGTGGATGGAAGTTGGGCAGCGAACCCTTGAACTGGTAGATATTGGTAAAGCAGTTGCGGTTAGCGGTAAGTAAGCGGCGGCGTCTGTGTGGTGTTTGTTTAATGCGAAATGTGGTTTATGCAGCGTTAAAGGAGTTTCTTCCTTTGCAGATAACGAGTGGTAGAAGGGGCGCCAAGGTGAAGAGCATTTGTTGCGTTGTGTGGCTGGGTAGCACAGTGGTCTGTGCGGTGGTAGAGGGGACCAGTTCTGGGACGCCCGAGCTGTGGTTGAGCCTTCCGTAGGTGTCGTGGGCCTAACGCGACGAAACACCAACGAAGGAAGGTGACCACTTGACAACCCCGATGAGATACTGCAGCATTACTTTGTTATACCATGCGTGGATTTGTAGTTTGCTAGCCTCGGGATTAGGGAGGTACAAACCGCTGCGTAGTAGCTTGATAGGCTTGCTGATGGCTGACTGTGGGGTTGCCGTGGTGATGGAGGGTTAGGGGAAGGAAAAGCGGGGCTTTGGGTGAAGGGTAGGCAGGTAGTGGGATCCACTTTATAGTACGAGTTCCTTTATTACACCATGTGTTTGTTATGAATATGATAATGATTGTGCTGCAGCACATGTACACGCTGTGATGTTCGCACAATGACAAAATCATCTAAGGATGCATTTCTCAGAATGTATTCCTATCGTTAAGTGACGCATACCTGTATAAGTAGACAAGCAAAGGTCAGGTTTTTATTCAGGCTGCACATACAATTTGCTGTGGAAGCCATCTGGTGATTAATAGAAAGATTAACATCATTGCCCTTTAATTAGACCTAAACCCCAATTGTGTGTAACACAGATATTCCAGACAGTGGAGACAGGCTTGTCAGTAAGAAACGCAACCCTTTTTTTTTTTTTTTTTTTTTTTTTCTTTTTTTCTTTGGGACTTGTCTTTTGACTTGGAGTGGTCTTTGTGTTTAGCCGTACAACAATGGGAAACCATGTATTGGCTGTGGAAGTATGATGACAAGATCAGCGCATACAAGTCACTGGGAAGGAGGCCAGGGCTGCAGGAATAAAGTGAAAATGAGCAGGTACTCTGAAGAAAATTCGTACACTTAATTCTCTACAGTTTTCCATGTGTAATCTTTTTCGCTGAAGTATTTTATCCAAGATTTTATGTTATATTGCGATTTAAACTTGGTATCTCTGTTACGTAAGCAGTGTCTTTTGATCGTAACCATAAATATAGTCTTGTTGTTCTTTTTTCTCCCTTAATATAGAAATGATCGCCAGAAGTACACCAACACATCTAAAACGGAGTCAAGGAAGACAAAGAGTGAGAAGAAATAAAAGGAATAGTGACCAACGATTCATTAGTTGTGATGTTTTAAAGTAAAATAGCCGCATACCTACTATAATGAATACTGTTTGATTCTTCAGGAGCTTGTTGGAAGTAGAATTTTATTCCAGGGTTTGTGTTCACAACAGTGCCTGTTCAGAGAGAAAGTGACCTTAAAAAACCTTTGTAATGGATGAAAAACGGAAATTTAGTTGATTGTGGCAGCATAAAATAGACATACATTATACATTCACACAGTGCACATATACACACACAGGTGAAAAATCTGATAAACGGTTATTTAATATCTGTTGTGAAATAAAATGGTGAAAGGTGTCAAGGTCATAGTCAGTAGAAAGGAATTAAGAGATCACCATCCTGGAAGCGTAAGGACCCTTCTGTTAAGAATAACCTCTGGTAGCATTTAAACACCACAAGCGGACTATTGTTCATGAGAAGTTTATTTCATGTCCATTTATTTCACCTGGGAGTCCAGCCTTGCTCCTGGGACCAAACCAGCTTTCCTGGTTAACTTTAATCTTTTCAGAATATGCAAATAATGGTGTGAGAAGGGTTCCTTTTAATTTTAAAAAATAAGCGCAAGCAGTTAAAAGAAGAGGTGACGTACCAATTTGTTCAGTACAATCATCTCTCTGCCTAACAGCATAAGGAGTTTCTGGAAATTGTCTTGCGAGGTGAAATCTTGCTGTAGATGCCATTATAGCGTGAATTTCAAAAATTCTCTTTCAAAATTCTATTCTATTTTTAAAAAATCAGCCTCTTATTTAGTCATAGCTCAATAAAAGATAAGTAATTTCATTTGTATGCTCAAACTCTTAAATCAGACTTGTATCTGGGGGCATAATTGTGAGCTGAAACTTCTTCAATTGTGGAAATCGCTGTAGAAGACTTATGTACAAATATTTAAATCTTGTGTATCTCAATAAAGCGCAGTCTCTGTTCTTTATGCACAGATTTGTTTTTCAAGCCATAGCCTAAAAAGTTCTCGCCTTAAGCAAGGTTTTTGTGTAGTGAAGTTCATTAAACTCTAAAAGCTTGCTGTCTTGAGAAATTAACATTATGTGTCTGAAGTAAAGCTTGGAAAGGTGCATGCACTGCCAACACATGCAGCATGTAGTAATGCCACAAGCAGGCACTAACAATACTTGGGTACTAAATGCAACCACTTAAAGGGCAATACAGTATGGTTCTATATATTGTGTTACTACTTTCCACATTTTCACTTTCTAACTTGGGCAGCACCAGGTAACTCAGCTAGTTCATACCTGTGAGAGCATGAGTGAATATTATGTACTCCTGTCTTTTTAGAAACTTATAAAGTTTTAATATGTTTCTTTGTAATATTTCATTTGCTAGAGACATTTATGGTTCTCTGCAGTCCTTTGAAGTTTGTAAATATTTGGAAAATACAATCATTAAAATGTTTCAAAGAATTTGCTTTGTAGCTCAGGGATTCTGGTTCTGGTACACACATAGGTTTGCATACTTTTGTCCTTGTCCATATAAGCTTTCCAATTTCCCATGGTGGCTAAGCTGATTGCCATCCCTATACTGGTGTTCTCTGTAGGCAAGATCCAACTTTGTGTTCTCTATTGGATTGACATTTTTCTCACCACAACTGACTTCAGTAGACTACTGACCGCTGTGGCCAAGCAGTTAAGGATAATGGACGGCTGGAGTAACTGGATTGCATGCAGTAGATGAGTACCATGCAGGTAAACTCTAAATGCATAGATATTTTGCTAATTGGAGAAGACTGCTGTCAAAATCTCTTTGTTTAAATACTGTAGCTAGTGGCACCATCCTTGTCAATTCTAGGAAAAAATGAACAACTTTCATGACAGTTTTGGCTCCATTCCATTACTCTTGCACTGTAATTTGAATAAAATGAAAATCTTATAAATTTATTGCAATTAAAATCTTGTATTCATATAGAATTCAGTTCACCAGTTGTGTTCTAAAATACCTGTGAAAATAGTATTTATGATATTTGTATATACTGTATAAATTTGTTGAAATAATCCAGCCACAAGGGGATGCACAAACTAGTGCATTTCTTTGTGCCAGTCCCAAGCCCAGATAAATGGAGAGGGTTGCGTCAGGAAGGGGATCTGGCGTAAAAATTTGCCAAACCAAATACGTGGACAAAAATACAAATTTCCATACCGAATCGGTCGAGCCCCGGGTTAACAACGACCGCCACCAGCACTGCTAGCCTACAGGGTGCTGGCGGAAAATGGGCTACTGTTGGCCGAAGAAGGAGAAGAGGCCGAAGGAAAACAGGAGGAAGGCATGTCTGGAGGAAGGAGGAGAGGAGGAAGGTTAAGAGAGTGGACGTGAGGGTAGGAACTTTGAATGTTGGTAGTATGACTGGTAAAGGGAGAGAGCTTGCTGATATGATGGAGAGAAGGAAGGTTGATATATTGTGTGTGCAAGAGACCAAATGGAAGGGGGGTAAGGCTAGGTGCATCGGAGGGGGGTTTAAACTGTTTTACCATGTTGTGGATGGAAGGAGAAACGGGGTAGGGGTTATCCTGAAGGAACAGTATGTCAAGAGTGTCTTGGAGGTGCAGAGTGTCTGACAGAGTGATGGTTATGAAACTGGAAATTGATGGTGTGATGATGAATGTTGTTAGTGCATATGCCCTGCAAGTTGGGTGTGAGATGGATGAGAAAGAAGAATTCTGGAGTGATATGGATGAAGTAGCGAAGAGTGCACCTGAGGGAGAAAGAGTGGTGATTGGAGCGGATTTCAATGGGCATGTTGGTGAAGGGAACAGAGGAGATGAGGAGGTGATGGGTAGGTATGGTGTCAAGGAGAGGAACGCAGAAGGTCAGATGATAGTGGATTTTGCAAAAAGGATGGACATGGCTGTGGTAAACACGTATTTTAAGAAGAGGGAGGAACACAGGGTGATGTACAAGAGTGGATGAAGATGCACACAGGTGGTTTATATCTTATGCAGGAGGGCCAGACTGAAGGAGATTGTAGACTGCAAAGTGGTGGCAGGGGAAAGCGTAGTTAGGCAGCATAGGATGGTGGTTTGTGGGATGACTTTGGAGATCAAAAAGAGAAGGAGAGAGAGGGCAGAACCAAGGATCTAATGGTGGAAGTTGAAAAAGGAAAACTATAAGGTGGAGTTCAGAGAGGAATTAAGACAGGCATTGGGTGGCAATGAAAAGTTACCAGTGAGCTGGGCATCTACAGCAGAAGTGGTAAGGGCGACAGCTAGAAAGGTGCTTGGTGTGACATCTGGACAGAGGAAGGAGGACAAGGAAACTTGGTGGTGGAATGAAGAAGTACAGGAGAGTATACAGAGGAAGAGGCTGGCGAAGAAGAAGTGGGATAGACAGAGAGATGAAGAATGTAGACAGGAGTACAAGGAGATGAGGCGTAGGGCAAAGAGAGAGGTGGCAAAGGCTAAAGAAAAGGCGTATGGTGAATTGTATGAGAGGTTGGACACTAAGGAGGGAAAAAAGGACCTGTACCGATTGGCTAGGCAGAGGGACCGAGCTGGGAAAGATGTGCAGCAGGTTAGGGTGATAAAGGATAACAATGGAAACGTACTCACAAGCGAGGAGAGTGTGTTGAGCAGATGGAAAGAGTACTTTGAGGGGCTGATGAATGAAGAGAATGAGAGAGAGAGAAGGTTGGATGATGTAGGGATTATGAATAGGGGAGTGCAACGGATTAGCAAGGAGGAAGTTAGGACAGCTATGAAGAGGATGAAGAATGGAAAGGCTGTTGGCCCAGATGATATACCTGTGGAAGCATGGAAGTGTTTAGGAGAGATGGCAGTGGAGTTTTTAACCAGATTGTTTAATGTAATCTTGGAAAGTGAGACGATGCCTGAGGAGTGGAGAAGAAGTGTACTGGTACCAATTTTTAAGAATAAGGGTGATGTGCAGAGCTGTAGTAACTATAGAGGGATAAAATTGATCAGCCACAGCATGAAGTTATGGGAAGTAGTGGAAGCTAGGTTAAGAAGGGAGGTGATGATTAGTGAGCAGCAGTATGGCTTCATGCCAAGAAGGAGTACTACAGATGCGATGTTTGCTCTGAGGGTGTTGATGGAGAAGTACTGAGAAGGTAAGGAGTTGCATTGTGTCTTCATGGACTTAGAGAAAGCATATGACAGGGTACCTAGAAAGGAGTTGTGGTATTGCATGAGGAAGTCGGGTGTGCCAGAGAAGTATATGAGAGTGGTACAGGATATGTACAAGGACAGTGTGACAGTGGTGAGGTCTGCGGTAGGAGTGATGGATGCTTTCAAGGGGGGGGTAGGATTACATCAAGGATCAGCTTTGAGTCCTTTCTTGTTTGCAATGGTAATGGACAGGTTGACAGATGAGATCAGACAGGAGTCACCGTGGACTATGATGTTTGCGGATGACATTGTGATCTGTAGTGAGAGTAGGGAGCAGGTTGTGGAGACCCTGGAGAGGAGGAGATATGCTCTAGAGAGAAGAGGAATGAAGGTCAGTAGGACTAAGACAGAATACATGTGCATAAATGAGAGGGAGGACAGAGGAATGGTGAGGATGCAGGGAATAGAGTTGGCGAAGGTGAATGAATTTAAATACTTGGGATCAACAGTTCAGAGTAACGGGGGGTGTGGAAGAGAGGTGAAGAAGAGTGCAGGCAGGGTGGAGTGGGTGAAGAAGAGTGTCAGGAATGATTTGTGATAGAAGGGTACCAGCAAGAGTGAAAGGGAAAGTCTACAAGATGGTAGTGAGACCAGCTATGCTTTATGGGTTGGAGACGGTGGCACTGACCAAAAGACAGGAGGCAGCGCTAGAGGTGGTAGAGTTAAAGATGTTAAGATTTGCATTTAGTGTGATGAGGATGGACAGGATTAGGAATGAGTATATTAGAGGGTCAGCACAGGTTAGACGGTTTGGAGACAAAGTCAGAGAGGCGAGATTGCGTTGGTTTGGACATGTGCAGAGGAGAGATGCTGGATATATTGGGAGAAGGATGCTAGGGACGGAGCTGCCAGGCAAGAGGAAAAGAAGAAGGCCTAAGAGGAGATTTATGGATGTGGTGAAGGAGGACATGCAGGTGGTGGGTGCGACAGAGAAAGATGCAGAGGACAAGAAGAAGTGGAAACAATTGATCCGCTGTGGCGACCCCTAACGGGAGCAGCTGAAAGAAGAAGAAGTATACATTTGCTGAAATACAATTACAAATAAGCAGGGAGCAGCAAGATGAATTTGAAAAACCTAAAATGTTTGCAGCGTGACGGAGAAGAACTGTCCTGCTGTGGAGCACAGTTTAGTGTTGATATGGTTATTCCTTCTGTTTTGTATTTTCTTTTATGTGTGTTGCAGTACCTGTTTTAATTTTAATAAAAAACTACATGTAAGGAATGCATGTATGTGAACTGTGTTGCCTGCGCAGGGGCAAATATTTGGGTCAAAAAAGTGCCTATAAGGTAATTAAGTACTGTATGTTAACTGGGAAATGATTCCACCATTAATTATTAATTTATCCCATACTTTTCTCCAGCACAGCTTATAATGTTAAGCTTCTTACACTGATTCACCCATTTATACAGCCTGGTAAGTTTTACTAGGGTGATTCAGGCCAAGTACTTCAAAGAGTCCTGGAGCAGCTACAGGAATAAAACATTGTTAGTAAAGCTACATAACTCCTCTAACAGTGCACTGTCTGCATGCTCTGCACAAATTACAAGCATAGGCAGTAATATTGCAAAATGTATTTCTTACTATTATAAATATTAAAATTATTAAAGTCAAATGATCAAACATTTCTGTCCATGGTGTAACCGGTCTCTCACCCTTCGTTTCCTAGACAGACCATGGACATCTGTGACTTGCATTAGACAAGTGGTTATTAACAATGAATGAATGAATGAATGAATGCATGAAAACATTAATAAAAGACAAGATGGAAATATCTTTTAAAACAAATATTATAAAACATGTTGGGGTTGTCATACATAAAAATGCTTTTAATTAATCTTGGGTAACATTTTTCATCCAGGAACCACTTGTTTTTTTCCATAAGAAATTGAATAATTCCACTATGGGGGGATTTCAAGGGACTGAAAAATCCTATTATATGGCCCACATTAAGTGGGACTCCATTATGTGAGGAATGAGTGAATGTAGTGAAAGTTTTACAAGAGCAAGGGTATCGCACTTATCCACCTATGAACAGAAACAAAGTACAGTACTACAAACTTAAACCAGAGTGCCAGACTTAAAAATCTACTGTATGACATGCTCACTGAGCTCACCAAAGCCATTTTGAAATGTTTCTCTTCTTTGAATACTTTGACAAATGTTAAGTACACCCATGTAGTGCAATTGCAAAAAAAATACAAATTATGTCAAACGCCAGGAACTGTTAAATCCTGATTTTTCAATTGTTTGAACAGCATCTGCTGTGCCTTTCTAAATCTGAACGGTCAGTCAGAACAAAGATGATGCATTTTAAAAATTGCCATTTTAAGCAGACAATCTATATCATTGAACGGTGAATTTTTATTGTGTCATGGTTCACTGTTATGGTCGTGTGAAGGGGACATGGAGATGTTGATTGAAGTGCACGCCAAAATGATTTATCAAACAACAAGGGATTCACAAGTTATGACTGGGATATGATGAAGGGTGAGCCAAAAGGGGCCAGCGTCAGCTGGGATCAGGTGCCGAGGTGCCCAACTGATGGGCGGTCGGGTTGGTCACTTCCTACTTGGTTAAAACATACAGCAGCAAAATAAAAATTAAAGGGAGCTTGGTTGAAATTCACACAGGCAAGACACAAAATACCACAAGAGAGGAAAGAAAGACAGCTAAGTACTAAATAGCCAAGGGCAAAAGGTAGTTAGTTTGTATGCAAATGCTTATTACAAAAGTCTTCAGGAAGGAGCAGACACAACAGTGAAGCTTCTCAAAGTAACTGGGGAGCAACTGGGAATGAGGAGCGATTTGAAAATTAGTTAACAAGGCAATAAATGGGTGTTTATGACCTGACCAGGTGTCACGAAGATTCATCAGTGTGGATTTGAGCTGATGAATCGGGCTGTGAGAGGGGTCAAGCTGGCAGATGAGACCGATTGGAGTTGCCCGACTTCAAGTTCACATTTATGAAATCATCTGAAAACTGAAAATTAAGGAACGTCAGCACTTTCTTGCAGTTAGGACTGCTGAATGCCAAGAAAAAACATTCACTTATCAGTCTACCTTTTTACAAATGAGCCATCTGTCAGATGTTGAGAGAATGAAGAAAACTGTAGACTAATACCTCTGTGAGACCCTCGGTGTTTGTGAACTGCATTTCAATCTCTCTTCTAATTTGTCGTACACATACAAATTCAAATGACCTACATCTTGCATCCAGAATTTGATATAATGTGACTTTGGCCCAACAATTCCAGACATATTTAATAGGTGTTACTGGACTTCAAGACATTTCATTCATACGATCATGAAAGCCTGGGATATTGGAGCTGGAATGCTTGCCTGTTCAAATGAATGCTGTGGGTGAACAACAAAGCCCAGATTTCAATTTGTCCCTTGGGACACCTTGGCCAACGAAGTCATCAGAGGAGGTAGTCATGCCTTATTGAATTATTTGGTCTTCATCATAAATTGCTCCATGCTTGAAGGCACAGAATGAAGATTAAAATACAATTCTGGTTACCCCAAACTGTGCTGGTTACCGCGTTGAATGAAAAAATAATCAGAGGCCTATTGTATGCATTCACTTTTTTGGCACTGCCCATATGAGCACAGCCAAATGTCTGCATTGAAGTAATCTGATTGTTTTGGTAAGAGAGAAAAACAGAGATATACATGGTAGGAAAGAAGTGACTGCTCTTAAAATGTGTGTCTGTAACCATTGTTGTTTTAGATTTTTGTAAAATAGTCTGTTTTTTTTCTAGAAACTGCTCCTGAGGTGCTGTGAACGTGGACTTCATTCTGTGGTATACTGTATCACCCTGGTTTACTCTGTCCCTCTAAGAAACATTTCAGCCCATTATCAGTCATATGTTGTTAAATGTAAAAGTCTTCTGAAGTCAAATCAAAATTATAATAACTTGTCAGTTGTTGGCTCCAAAAAAAACGACAGTTGTCAGAGAAGCTTAATGGAGGCAGTGAATAAGGGTGGACAAGTTGGGCTTCCTTGAAATCTTCCCCCAACCTAAACTTTTAACATTTTCTAAGAAACAGATATTACTTTTATTTATTGCTTAAAGCACAATTTATACTGTACAAATGAAATAATTAAACTTCAATTGTTTGTCATTAGTAATGTATTGCAGTTAAAACATCTAAGAAGGTATCTTTTGCTGTATTTGTTCTAGCAAAAGGTGCACATTTGAAAATCTGATTTTGAGTATAAACAACAAAACACACAATGGCATGTTTGTATCTGCAAGCAAATAACTTCTTTTAATTCTGACAATTTAGTGTTTAGATGATATAAGTTCAGAATATAAATATGGACTGGAAAATATGTGTAAGTATAATTTGTCATCCAGGTAATGTTGACAGCTTTCAAGGGGTTTGAATACTTTTGCAAGGCACTATATGTGGGCTTATGGTCACTGGCTGGGTGGCTGTAAAAACACTGTTTTAGAATAAATTTTAAGAGGATTGCATGAACTCTAGGACAACAGGGACATTGAGTGAGAAAACTCACCATGTAGCTTGGCTTCTTTCTGTGTCACACAAGTTGGAAAATTCAACTGTTCGAATAAAGAAAGATGTATGTACTGTATTTATACCTGCAGAAATCTTGCAGAACATTTTGTGGTAGCCAGTGTATATTATGGAACAAGTGTAAAGGGATGGAAAAACAGAATTCACACATATCTGCATAAAGGAAACTTTAGTTTGCTGCATAAGGATTACGAGAGCTTTCTGAAATGCATAGACTGAGTTTTAAATTCACCAGGTACAACTAACTAGTAGTATGCAGTGCCTCCTTTCAGAAAAGTGTGAATTCTTCTGGGCAAGGATTCTATAAGATGCTGGATGTGTTGTGCAGACATGCTCAACTATGTGGAAACGATTGTACTGCTGCAAATTGGACAGCTGCACAGTCTTCCTGCAAACAGCCCTGTCCACTGCTCCCCAAAAATGATTCATAGGGTTGAGATGCTAGCATTTGTGCAGGCCACTGAATCAGTGAAAACTCGCTGTCATGTTCGTGGAACCATTGGATGATGAAACAGTGTAGATAAACTGTAGCCATGAAGGGATGAACTTGGTCAGCAACAGTGTTCACGTAACCCTGTGCCATTCAGATGCTCTTCAGTGGGTGTCAGAGGCCCTAATGTGTGCCAGGAAAACACTCCCCACACCATCACACTGCCACCACCATGTATTGTTGATATCAAACAGATTGACTCCACTGGCTCATGTTGAAAATTCTGTTCCTTTCATCAGCTTGATGCAAAAGGAACCTGGATTCATCTGACCAGGCAATTTTTTCCACAGTGGTGCAATTTTGATGCTCCCATGTCCACTGGAGACACATTTTCTCATTCTTTGCTGACAACACTGGCACCTGACATGGTCCTCAGCCAATAAGTGGTGCATTCTGAGATGACATTCTGCACACCAATGTTGATTTGTATGAGATTTGTGCGGTTGTGACCTGTCTGTTTGCAAACACAGTTCTTGCCATTCTCCTTTAACCCCTCTGATCCAAAAGGGGTTTTGTCTACAGGATCATCGATCAATGGTACCGTTTTGATTTTTGTACCATTCTTAGTAAACCTTTCAAAGTTTTGTGTGGAAAACCCAGGATGACAGTTTGTTTGGAAATGTGTTAGTGCTAACTATCATGCTGTGTACAAAGGTGACTTGTTCTGGCCATTCCAGCACTCAGTGGAACCCTAACTGATGGTAGAAATGCTGGTGTTCCTGATTTATACCTCAGACTAAAATTGACAATTGAGTTGTTGGAATGTACAGTTTGTGTAAAGGTGGATGGGTGTACCTAATAAAATGGCAACTCAGTGTACTTACATGCATTGAAACCATAGCCAGGAATCTGTTGTCTACAAACATCTGGATTCAGGTTTTGAATTATCATTAATATGGTGGGAATTCAGAACGGTTCACATCCAGCTTTTTTATTATTTTCATGACAAAGTTCTTCTCGTATAATATTGACAAGCCCTGGTATTTTAAAGGATTTTGGTAAAGAGCATCTTTAAACAGCTTCTTATTGAAGAGCCAGCATTTTTTCACCCAGATATTTATAAGAGGGAATGAATGGAACAGTCTAACATCTAACAATGAATGAACAAATGAATGAATAAACGAATGAAACTTTAATATCAGAGGGAATTTCTTTTGATTCCAGCAGGATACAACCGACAGTATACAGACAAAAGGCACATTTACATACTGTACAAACATACAGTGACATAAACAAAGCCAGATAAATAACCAAGTAGATCAATAAATTGCCAATAAATAAGAAGATGATCAGGTTGCTAACAGATAAGCAGCTTCATACATATGAGAGGCTGGGATGAAGTGACTTGGCACAAGGAGGTTGGTGTTGTAGTGCGATGATGCAAAAATCCTCCAAACCTGTCTTGCAAGCTGGTGTACGTGCAGATTTTTACCTTTAAAATTATCGAGTTGGTACTTCCATTACTGAGTATATTTAAGCCCCTTTTCTCATTCTTGTGGTTGTCAGAGACAGAGAGAAAGCTTGCAAATCTATGCGCGCACACCAGCCCTCAAGGACTTGGGCTCGAGACCCTAACAATACGGACTATTGTCCTAATATTCTGACTGTAATGCCTGTGATCCTGTCAAACCAGATCCTATAACAAATCAGTTCTGGTTTAATAATTTACTCCGGGAAAATCTGGTGGTTGAGTTTTACCAACTAAGGAAATCCTGCGCTTTTTCTCACGCCTGCAAGCCGCAGTCCAGTACTACAAGAACTCAGTGAATCGCTGACCATGGAATAAATGTTCACTATCCAACTGTTCATACGAATGGCTTTCCAGTTTTTCCATGGCCACGAAGGACGTTCAAACTCCGAAAATAAGTTGTCTGAAAAATCTATGTGCTGTGCAAACACGCATGAGGAAAAATACAGGCATCGCTGCTCAGATTTAATGCAATATTTTCAATGCAATTACATCGAAATGCAAAAATAACTACACAGTTACAGCTGTTAAAAAATAAGATACAGAACAAGATAGTAAAAGTTGTAACCCTATTGTATATTACAGGCTTCAGCTCTATTCTGTGTATATATTTGGCGTTGACAGCCATGTACAGGACAAGCACAGTTTACACCTTTGAAAGGCTAATCTCCATTTGTGCTTCAAATGAAGTTTTCTAGAATCTTCTTTAGTAGCTCCCTCTCCTGCAATGTTGAACAAAACACGTAAGTCTTCTCCATGAATGAAACTTACCGGTAGGCAGCGGCCTCCTCCTTCTTTTAGTAGCAGCAGAAGAAGAAGTAAAAATAAGAATGATTCCGAGACGGGGAGACAACTGACACCTGGTGCTTTCTAGCGTCCTGCGCATCTCTGTACGTGGCGCGTTTTGTCGCCGCCGTACCTGCTCGCCGGGGGCCGCCCGAGCCCAGGGCTCCTGCAGCCGCGTCTGCAGCGCTACCCGCAGAACCTCCTGCGAGCTCAGCTCCTTCACGTCCCGCCCGGCCAGAGCCGCCGCCGCCGCCGCGCCCCGAGGGTCCAGCGCCTCGCTGCTGTCCGACGCGCTCTTCTTCCCCATGAAGTGACCTGAACAAAGTGCGCAAAATGAGCGCCTTTTTTCCCCCTCCTTTTTCTTTTGCGTCAAAGGCATGAGTGCGAGCGCAAGTATTTCGGGTCCACTTCGTCGCTGGCAAGTTTTTACGCCGCGGTTTCTGCCATGAACAAACTTTTGAAAGAAACGCAAAATCGCCGCAAAACCGGCGAACCCAGAAAACAAGACGGCTGTTTGGCATAACTGTGCCGCAGATTTTTAAAGTCAGTCAAGCGCTGTGTCATTTTTCACCCGCAGTGCGAAATGGGATTTTAATAGCCTAACATGCAGAAAAAGGCACGGAACACAAACGCAACTCACCGGTGGCCCACAGATTGCTGCCCCTCGGATTCACCTTGATTTTGGCCACTTTGTTTCTCAGCTCGGTCAGGTCGAGGCTCACGGACGAGGTGACCGGCAGATGCGGCAGGAGCAGCAGGTAGGACAGCAGGAGTGAATGACACACGCGGCTCCAGCTCGCCCCCGCCATGGTGCTGTGGCTCCTCTGCTCGCTTTCGGCTCCGGACTGATGGACCAAGGCGAGCAGGTGGCTCCTCATCGTGTCGCACCGCCGCGCCACCGCATTTATACCGCACACTGCGGGGTCTCGGCTCGGCGGTGACACACAGCCGGGACCACCCTGAGCCGCCCACCCCATGGGGAAAGAGAAGTGACACGAGGTTCCTTCTGCTGGAACAACTTATTTTAAAGCAAATAAACGCACTCAACCCTGGTCACTTCAAATCTGACCCATTTGAAACTTTTCTCTCTCATACATATGGTTTTCTATCACTCAATAACCCTTGGCCATCTCCTCCACACCAGGCATCTGTGCACATAAAATGACAGAGAAGTTTCACGGAAGCTCCACAATAATGTTGTGCATCTACTGCATGTCCAGTCAGACCTTCACCAAGTATCAAATGCCCCAGTCAGAAGCTCCTGTGTGCGACTGAAATCATTTCACGTAACAGAACATAAGACCAAAAAAATGCGTAGCTCATGGAACAGTGATGAGGAATGAAGTTGTTCAAAAAGTGTAACATAATATTATACTTATTATTTAGGTTTCATAATAGCTTCATGAATAATTACAGCAGCTGCCAATTTTGGACAGGAACATCAAAAATAGGTTCTGATGCTGTCTGGGTTACATACTGGTGTACAGTGAGGTAAAATATACTCTGACATTTAAGAACATTAGCATGGGTTGTCATCTGCAGCCGGAAGGATTTTGTGGACTAACATTAGAAAAGGGCAGATAAAGGGTCCATTTGGGACAACCTTGATAACATGGACAGCAGGTGTTTCAGGAGAGAACTGGTCTGGTTTATCAGTTCTAACAATATTTGACTGCCAATTTTAGAACAATGTATTCATTTATACAGCAAGGCATCCTTACCATGTAGTTTACCTTGGCATAACGCACTATGGCAGGAGTGGGGTTTGAACAAACAACCATTATGTAGCAAGCAGAGTGCTAACCACTACACCGGTTGAGTGAAGGTACAGATGAGCATCTGATATACTTGATTGGCTCTTTTCAATGCACTCCTTCACAACATTTTTGTCAGAAACTGGAAAAAGAAAAATTCCTGCACAAATTTGCCCATTCAGTGAAAAATCAGAAATAATCTCATGTTCATGCAACTACTGCGCTACCTGCTAGGCCTTTCACACCTGTTGTGGTGCAGAGAATGCAATATTTTTCAGAAGCGCCAATGGGATATCATACGTATTTGTCACAAGCATTCCATTATGGTGCATTCAGACTGGTTTCCTACAGCCAAGATTTCTAAATAAGAACAAAGCAAAGCCAATGTGGAGGCCATCCTGTTCACTTGTGGTTTTCACCAGCGACACAGGAGAACAGCTCACTTTATACAGAGGGCAGAAAGTGCAAATGCAGTCCATTATCGGTTACAACAGCTCTCATCTCCAGACACATATAGACCATCCTCAGCACGAGAAGAGCCGAGCAGCACTTGTGCTCCCTCCACCCGTGGGGGCCTGGACCACCGTAATGATCCACACCACATGCAATAGATTGAGTGGGTGCCAGTTTGCGTTTTGATCAAGAAAACCTGCCAATTGTGGCAAAAACATCTCAGGTTTTGACCACTACTTCTGCCTTTTTGTCATTAAGCACAATTTTTTGTCACATTGTTGGCTTATTCTGTTTTCACCAAATGCATCCATCATTGCTTGGGGTGTGAAATGTGCAACTTAACAGGAATAATGCTTTTTCACAACCCTCTTCATGACCTTTACCATTTGCATTTACCATAGACTTCTTACATTTTCCCCTTTTGGTGTGCCATAAAAATTATGTATTGTGAATCCTGTGGTTACCTAAACTTGTCAAAGGCCTTACAACAATTTTCAAATATGGACTGTATATATACTGGCTTTATTTTTTTGGATGACAGCACTGTCAGACATTTTACCCCTCCCCATTTTATTCAGTGTCTCAGCAAAATTATCCTACTCATTGCTTAAGCAAATTAAACTATACACCTTCACCACTGGGCTTAGTTATCTTCTGAACCTGATATTAAGTCTTTGGCATATAAAGTATTCTTTGACTTTGGAAAATAAAAAGAATCCCCTAACAAATATTTTAAAAGGCATGAATAATTCTGACATTTGTAATGTCATTTTCAGGGGGGGGGGGAGTGTCCAAATGAAGCAATGGCAAAACAAAAGGGAAATTCTGTTATAATTACAGAACAATTTATTGAAACAGATTTTATACCAAATGTAAAAGCAATCATTTTTACAGACTGAGTTTTGACAGGAACACTGCAGCCCAGTGAAAGAAAAAAATAACTGACATAAACCTGTTTACCTATTCTTAGGTACAATGGCAGGATAGTTACACATACAACATAGAAAGCCAACAACATGAATGTGTGTGGTTGTAAGCCTCCTTGATGTTGGCCTTCTTCACTCCCGATGGACAAGGACAAAGAGACCCAACATGAACAGAACCGCATACTGAAAAAATAAAATAAGAAAGATTAAGTTCTACAAAAAGCTCTTAGATACTGTGCATTTGTTTCCATTCAAAGAAATGAAGAAATTCTTACTTTGAATTTTGGGTAGTCATTCATCAAGATTGTAACAATTCCAATGTATGGCACAAACCTAAAATAGAAACTCAGCTATTAGTAAACATTAAACATGGTTAGTACTTTTTGTCAAAGCTGCACATTTTTATAACTTCATTTAGTTACCATTGCATTTTCTCTGAGGACCACACAAACATGTTAAAGTGGAAACACTTTTGTCTTCATTTGGTTTGAGAACTACCGAAACAGTTTAATCCAAATGTTAAGTCAATCCTGAAGTAACATATTAATCTTTTGATTAATATTGTTACTTCAGGATTGACACCAGATAATGCTGTTTGGGTGTGTACTGATCAGTACACACCCAAACAGCATTATCTGGTGTCAGTGTAATACAGGGTGATTCAAAACAAATTGAGCGCTCTCATAAATTTATTGTATGAATATGTAGTAGTTGTGAACACAACCTCTGCCTCCAAAAAAAAAACAAAAAACTTCTACATGACAAATTTGTGCTCACTTTAATGCACAGTCACTGTTTATTTGCTGAGTTTGCCTTGGGGGGGGGGGGGTTGCCAATGCTTTGAATCCCACTGTACATTAAACACTCTGATGTGTAAGTAGCTCTAGGCAGTCTGTCCCAAAGTGCAAGCACCACTCACCCTCTGGCTCTCCCTACCACATCCTTCTTCTCCAGCCAGTGCTGCCCTTGTTTGTACAACCCTCGATCATCAACCGAATTGTTGTCACCTTTTGTCAAAAATTTTATGTCTCCATTTTCTCTGCAAATCACATTTAACAACATTTCACATATGTATATAAATAGAGATTTCCTACATAACTCCAATATTAACCAACTTTTAAAAGTGAATTAATTATTACCAATTAAACACTACTTTACTTAAAAGGTATGCCATGTAAGTGGTGCTACATAAAGCTTATTGAATTAACTAAAGCACTGAAATGTTTCCATTAAAACCTACCCCATCATTTTCCACAGGACTTATATTGCATAAAAGAGTTATAGAATCATTATACATGCATAACCCAGTAAAAACACTGCAAATAATTAAGGCTGTTGCATGCATGCAAAGCAACACCTTTTAAAGTATATCAAACTGGCATTGAAAAATTAAACAAACAAACAAAGATAGATAGATGTAAAAACCCTAGGGCCTACATAACCTCCAAAGTCACATCATAACTGTTTTATATAAAACTTGATGCTGGCCATTTCATAGATCAAGACACTGTAACAAATTTTTTTTAAAGGTTCTATTAAGCCAAATTAAATTTGAAAAGATCTATTCAAAAGGTTATGGTTAGGCATTTCTTCTATGTATGCAAGCAGTAACTTACTTTTCATGAATTTTAAGTACACGGTGTACTATAGGGATCTCCCTTCCTTCTATCCTGAAGACCACAATTTCCCCAACTCTGATAGGATCTTCTACTCGGTTGGTCAGAAAAAGAAGGTCACCGCGGTGAAATGCTGGCTCCATGCTTCCACTGTGAGCAGTGACATTGACATCAGAGAAATAAAGCATACTGGATCAACACTGTACTTTAACTTTGGTCAAACTGAGATCATACAAGGGCTTACCTGAGAACCACCACGATCGGACTCTCGCTGCCAGTTACAACCATTAGACCTTTCCAAATCATCAAGGCAGAAGATACAATCATACCAAAGTTCAACACCTGGTAATACAGCTGAAAGAAAAGAGATTGTTTAAATTGTGTATCAGGCACAAGTTAATGTAAGCACCATGCTACTCAAGAAATAAATTTGTTCAGTATAAATAATAGACATGCACACAAAAAGTCACCCAGTCTCTGCGTTCTTGGTTCCATAAAAATGCAAGTAGAATATGTCTGCACTCTGAAGGTAAATTTATTAAAAAATGTTTAATATAGAGCTTCCAATTCACAATTATTAATTCTTTCTAAAGTGGGACGTATCCACCGTTGAAATTCAAATGAGCAACATTATGAGATTCTAAAGATGATTTTAGTAAATAAAAAGTATGCAAGACACAAAAAAAGAATTCAATTCAGTTTAATGGAGAGCATCAAGGTTGAACAATGTCACATCAAGGCTTCCTTATGTCCTCAACAGCACTGGGCTAAGTACACCTCATATAGAAAAGTGCTATCTGACATGTTCGTGAGAATAATCTGATTGCTCAAATCTAATTCTCTAAAATGAATGTCTAAAACAAGACATAAAGCAAGACACCGTATGTCACGGCAGTTCGCAGAAAGATTCTAAACAGACGAAAAAGACACAGATCTGTTTTCCACGACCATTTATAACTGCTGTACAATAACAAAAAAAACCCTCAATTACTACATATGAAAATATTCGTAAAGATAACTTCACTTTTTTCAAGAAAAAAGAACCACTGAAGAAACAAGTGAAACTGCAATGAGTACTGAGCATATGACTTTAGAATGTGTGGTCATATCTCCGTTAGGTGGGACCAGCGTTTGGCGTGGACTTCGGTGCAGGAACCACTCGCACAACACAGGAACCACACGGGGGTTGTAAACCACAAGCAATTATACAATGCGTTACTTATCTTAAAATACAAACACTTTCAGACGTTTATGTTAAAGCTACACTGGTGTTATGGTTCACTGCCAGTAGCTGTGTAATATTTTGCAGAATAAAGGCCAAGCTAATGCAACGTGTTATTAACTGAGAGCCACAGGGCTACTGCAGTTTCCTCTTTTCTTCCAAGGGCCTCCTCACGTACCTGCCGCTTATTCATCCGCCGCACATCGTCGAGAAAGTCCAAAGACAACATTTTTACTTCTTCTATAACCGTCTCCTGGCATAAAATTAAATGCTATAACGGAAAATTTTTAAGCCGAGTAAAAAGACAAAAAAAATGTCCACAAAACGTTTCCGGTGCTGCACACCCGGAAATGACGTATACCCGAAAATGTGATTGGTGGAGCACCGTGAGCGGGATTTTTCCTTGAACGCGCCATATAATTGGCTATCGTCACTGGACGTGTAGTCGACACTGAATGGGAAGCTGGTGAGATGTGGCGTTTTTCGGCGTTTTTCTGTCGGGAATGGAGTCAAGATTTCAGTAATACATTTGTATAAAATTATATACAGCTTTATTTAACAGACGCATTTCTCCAAAAAAATTTACAACCCAAACAGAAGAACTAACGAAGGGTTACGGATGCAGAAACCTGACTGTCGAAGTAAAGCGCAACTATACCCTTAATATCTAAAATAATAATAATAATAATAATAATAATAATAATAATAATAATAATAATAATAATAACGGGACGGGTTAAAATTGTAGAAGGATGTGTATCTATTTAATTTAAATTTTTCTATTTGTGTATCATAGTATATCCAGTCCCAACACCTCAGGTAAGTGGCAGGCAGCTTTGCGTCAGTCTACGTCAGAAAGACAATCTCTTTTGTCACCTTTACCTCGACTGTACCCACGAATAATATGAATTACTTTTGCTAAAGAGCAGGTATACATGACCAACACTTCCTGAACCTAACACGATGTCAACTAAGCAGATTAACACATCCAGTAAAGCTATATGAGATAAAAGAGGAGCATTACTCTATGCCAACCCATAAAAAGAGGAATGTATTGGGTTATTTTTTGTACATACATTTTTTTTTGTTTGTTTTTGCAGGAGATGTATCCCTTCATTGAAACTTAGCAGGTGCATCCACAGCGCACACTCCTTAATCTGGCTGTCCCCTTGAAGAAAGACAAAGAATCACAATCAGATTTATTGGCCAATTGTGCTCACTCATACAGGCCATTTGGGTTCAGTTTCCAATGGCTCTCAGTGGACATAAGAACACAACGCAGCATATGTACGTACGTGCCCACATACACACATGCAAAAGGTGGACATTATAGCTAAACAAAAGCCAAAATATACATTGTTACGCTGTAGTTTTTTACAGACCTACAGACTTTTAAGGGATACATAAAAGTGTCCCTATTATCCAAGAAAATGGTGAGTTACGTACATATACTGTACGTATATGTACGTACCATATATATATATTCAGATAGTTACTTTATATAAGGAGGCCAAGAGGAGGTGACAAAAGGTTTAAGTGATTATAAATCCTTATTATAAAGTGGTGGTCTTGTTTTTGTTGTACAAATAAAATAAACCAATAACCACGATTATGATGCAGGATTTAAGAATTTATTTAGAGTCATATTTAACAGGTCCTGTGAAGTATTTTTTGCCTTTTTGTTATTAACACAATACCTTGCAAACAAATGCAAAACTAAAGCACTTTCTGTCTTTAACTGTCTTTAACATTGCTCTAACATTACTAAATAAAACTGAAAACCCTTTATCCCAAAGGGAAATTACGTCAGGTTACAGTACCATACATTACAACAATGCAGGATACGCAACACAATCAAAGGAGTGTGCACACCAACAGCAAATCGGCAGAGAGAAGAAGTTTCGCAAAGCACCGTATGTAGCGAGCGATTCAGGTAAGTAAACCAACCAGACTAAAGATTGATAAACAGAGCAAAAACAATTTCCCACTAATAGAAGACTGTAAGGTAAGTACTCAGGTAAATTGTCAAAAAGCCTGACACTGTTAGCTAATTGCTCTCTCTGTTAATACTGCGGTAACAGCTTTCAAATCCCACAAGAGGGAGAGAGATGTGCTCTTCTCAATACCTTCTCCATCAAGTAGTCCTGCCAAATGTCTAAAAACCCTTCATGTATATCCAGATTGTCTGTTCTGGAGAGTCCATTTTCTGCTACTTCCAGAGGTATTTTTCTGTTTTTCATAGCTAAGGTATTGTGTTATCTCTTGTCCAAAAAAGACGTTACCATGGAAACCAGCTTCTCTCAACACTTAATAATACAGCTTCTAAAGATTGTTAACGCACAGATCGTCAAAGCAAGAAGCAGGCTGGCATGCTGAACAGTTTGGAACAAAGTTTATGCAACCTATTGTGTTTCTGAACATTTTTTTGTAAGTGCTGTTAAGGATATTAACAGGATAAGCACTGTCATACACTTGGTTTGGTGTTTATGGTTAAGGTTAAAATTATTGTGGTGCCTAGACCTTACATGTTGGTAACACACCCTACTAGGGAAAGGTCAAACCTGATTTTTAACAAATTAAATGTTCTTTATAATAATACAACACTTGTGCTAACTGTCCACACTGAGCCACATTCAAAACCACACTCAAAAGCACCCACACTACACCCTGTGTCATCACACCATCCGTATAAGAAATTAGCTTTAATCACTTTGGTTCAGGGCAACAGAGCAGGAGATGACCTACAGCTTGATCAGTGTTATCAATAATTATTAAATCCGTTGTTAATAGATGTATTTGTACAGCTGACTTTTCTTCAACTTACAGCGATTTACCCATGTACAGTGTGTATAGAAAAGAATCACCCCCCTTCGAAATATTCACATTTTGTTGCTTTGCAGCCTGAAATGAAGACACACAGAAAAGTTTCTCCAGCTGTATTTACTCAATGCAACTTATAACAGCCAAGTGAAAGATATAATAGCAACTAATACAGCTTACCATCCAAAGAACATCATACCTACAATAAAGCACGGAGGTGGTAGCATCTTGTTGTGGGGGTGCTTCTCTGCAGCAGGGACTGGGGCACTTGTCAAGATAGAAGGAAAAATGGATGGGGCAAAATAGCGCCAAATTCTTGAGGAAAACCTGCTGCCCTCTGCCAGAAAGTTGTCAGTGGGAAGAAAGTTCACCTTCCAACATGAGAATGACTCAAAGCACACGGCAAAGTTGACCACACAGTGGCTGAGGAGATAAAGGTGAATGTCCTTGCGTGGCCTAGTCAGAGCACAGACTTAAGCCCCATTGAAAATCTGTGGCATGACTTGAAGATTCCAGTTTACCAGCGGTCACCATCCAATTTGACTGAGCTTGAACAGTTCTGTAAAGAAGAGTGGGCAAATATTGCACACTCTAGATGTGCAAAGTCGGTAGAGAAGTATCCCAACAGACTCATGGCTGTAGTCAAAGCAAAATGTGCTTCCACAAAGTACCGAAATGGGGGGGGGGGGTCCTTTAAGCATCCCAGTGATTCTGTTTTTTTATTTTATTTTTCTGAATTGTTGCTATTATATCTTTCACTTGGCTGTTATAAGTTGCACTGAGTAAATACAGCTGGAGTTATTTTTTTGTGTGTCTTCATTTCAGGCTGCAAAGCAACAAAATGTGAATATTTTGAAGGGGGTGATTCTTTTCTATACACACTATACTCTTGCGAAATCTTTACCATGTTCCTCAAGGGTATGACAGTAAGAGTTAGGCTAGAAACTAGGTCCTTGCAAACTGGAAAGGGCAGTGCTAACCAGTATAATTGCTTCCATACCAAAGAGCAGTTCCTTTTCATCAAAACAGAAAAAATGTGACTTTCTTCTCAGCAGTGGAAGCAGTGATGACCTGTCAGTGTCCTTTTGTTAGCTATGAGGTGGGAATGAAGAAAAAGTATGCTGGCTGTTTGCAAGTGCTCAGTACACACCTAATGTGAAGACCTGTAAGTCACTGTAAAGCAGCCAACTTCAATTAGGTTTCTGAACAATCACAGCTGGACCAGACCAGGTTATCCATCTCTGTCACCTCTTCACAGGGTGTAGCAGGTGACCTTTTTTCTAATAGTGTGTGGATGGTGGTGAGAGGTCTAGCTTCTTAACCACTGTCCTACCTTTTTTTTGTTAGTTTTTCTGCACTTTGTATCTTCTGGGATCTTAATGTACCCCCAGGCAGTCGTGAGTAATGAACAGAAGCTTCATTCTCAAAAACCCACACTACCGCATTTTTAACGCCTATCTGGGCGTAAGGCCTCCCTGACTGACCGATTCCCAGATCTCATTGCAGCTGGACAGTTCTTATCTCAAGAAAGCAGCCTCGCAGCAAAGAACAAGAATCCTGAAGAAACCCCCAAGAAGTCTTCCATTTCAGGTCTCTTAAACGTATTTTTGATAAATGCTGCAAATATCACAACCTGTAAAATATACAAAATAAATGTTTACTGCTTCAAATTACTGTAATTTACGTACAATAATTGCTGCAGGTGTACAGAAAAATTGGTGATTTTTAAATATTCAGCCAACACCAACACAGCTTTTATTATTTTACTAAAGAAATAATGTGTTTTGCAGTGTATCAGAAGTATGAATGGAATTATTTACATATTATTATATTGCCCAATGGAAGCATGTCTTAAAATGCATGAAGCTGACCAAAGGACCTTTGAACTTTGATTATCACATAATTTGTCAGTTTTAATTTTAATTATGCACATTTAGTCTGTTTCGCTCCTGCAAGGGAACAGTTTGTTGCCCGCTGATCCTTGTCAGAATGTCAGCATGTTAAAGTGAGCAATGGCGGACTGGCCGGGGGAGTTTATCGCATGCTGTGACACACGCTGTGGTGATGGTGGTTCACCAATCCCTGGCCTGGACAGGCTCATGGTCTGCAGATAAAACGCACTCAAATGCCAGCAACTCTGTGACATTTAACTGCTTTTCATTCTTTTCTTGCTATCTGTTTCAACAGTCACAATTACTCTTGCCAGCAGAAGTTCACCTCACACCCATTACCTGAACGTTTCATCTATTAAGGTAAATTTAGTGAGAGTTTTCCATAGAGATCACATGAAATTCTGTATATTTGTTTATTCATGTAGGCGCTTAAACAACATCACTATGGATTTTCCACATAGGCTTGGTTATATATGCCAAATCTTTTGTTGATTATTAATACAAAATTTCACAAATGTTTCTTAATTTTGCTGTACACGGATTAATCTTGAAATTTGAAGCTAATTTTAGTTGTAATTTGGGCTCATTTAGGCTTTTGACTTTAATGCTTACTGTTTGTGTAGATCATTTAATATTTTCAGTCCCACCAAAAGTGACAAAATTTCCACTTTTCTACCATAGAAAATGTGATTTTTTTAATATTAAAAATGAATGGACTTGGGGAGTAACTGTACTGCCACGCAGAACTTGGGCTGCTCAGGTGTGGGTTTGAATCCAGCTCGGTCTGTGTGGAGTTTGCACGTTCTCCCCCTGTCTGTGTGGGCTTCGTTTAGGTGCTCTGGTTTCCTCCTACAGTCCAAAGATATGTATTTCAGGTTAATCTGTTACTCTAAATTGCCCATATTCTGTGATTGTGTGCATGTGTGGCCACCTTGCCATGGACTGGCATCCCATCCAGAGGTAATTTCACAGGTTACTGCCCTATGAGTTCAGGATAGGAACCAGGCTGCTGCAACCCTGACCAGGATTGCATGGTTAACAATGGATGGATGGACAAAAATGAATCCTGAGTGACACGATACCTCAGTGAGTAGTGCTGTCATCTCATGATGCCTGGGCTAGGGTTCAAATCCAGCTCAGTCCACATGGAGTCTGCATGTTCTCCCCAAAAGGTGTTTCAGATTAATTTGACTGTAAAATTGCTAATGTGTTGGTGTCCCATCCAGCGTACAGTGTTCTCATCTTACATCCGGGAATTCTGGGATAGAGTTCAGACCACTGCAACCATGACCCAGACAAGCAGTTAAGGATAATGAATGAATAGATGGAATAAAATACTTCTTAGGTAAATGCTTCCTATCACTAAAATGACATAAATGTAAGTAACAATGGAAGCCCAGAGTTGGGTTTACAGTATAAAGAAGTTTGTCCATATCTCTTTGAATTGTACATATTTAATTCCTTTAAATTTTAAAGCAATTTTGAAGTTAAACAACTTTCTTCTCTTGAGGAAGGCAATCATTGAAGATATATTTGCCCAGTCAATTTATGTAATGAATAAGCCTTTCCCACAACCTTGAAATAGCCGAAGACACAGGTTATATTGCTCATAGATTGGCAAATGTTTAATACATTGTTGAATCAAAGCCAAAGGGCTGTTAGATCTGAATAGCATAATGGTGGGCGGTTAATAATGACCCAGAAATAACATTAAGCTACAGCTGACTTTTAGTTCCTGCTGATGTTCAACTTGTTTGTCAATTAAAATGCCATCAAACTGATGCCCTTTAGTTAAACAGAGGTCTGCAAGCCATGCATAAGTCATACTCCACAGCCGACACTCAGTGCCACATGTTCAGTCCCACCAGAGAGGTTTTGTGTCACCAGCTGTTCTGCTAACTTCCTCAGCACCGATTGTGCTCAGAGCTTCTGAGCTAAGCCCCAGTGATCAACTTTCTGGTTAAACAGTGAATGTTAAATGGCTTATTTGTAATATTTAGCTGGTTGGTGCATTCGCAAGTTTTAGCAACAACTCCTTCCAATCCTGAATTCATTAACATGTTAAAGGATGTTAGAATTTTCTGCCTCATTTACAGTAAATGGCATTTTAGTTTGTTTGGTTTCAAGCATTTTGGCAGTCATTTGCCCCACTATGAAAGGTATTTCCAGGATAAAAAGCTCTATTACTACTTGGCACAAGGCATCTCAGTTTCTTAGCAGCTGATAATTTCTTTGTATAGCAAACTGCAAAAGTCAGCAAAGATAAAGTTCATTATTACTTTTGCCATAAAATACCAGTTGCTGTTTGGTAGCACAAATTACCCTGAGAAGAAAAACCACTAGGGGTTAAAATGATTTTATTTTAGGATCGGTTTTCCACCACCCGCCTTTGTTACTCAGAAGCGAAGGCCTCACTATGTTTTACCTTTTGTCAGGTTATAGTTATATGGATTTGAAGAAATACTGACATCTGGTGTGCAAGGTTTGTTGTTTCCTACAGGTTAACTTTCCAATAATATCCACCTCTAGTCACACTGTCACCCCCTCTAACCACATTTCACATTTATTTTTGCCTTTTCATACGTTACTGTATTTTTTTGTCGAGTCATTTTATATCTATGGAAAAAACAGACTTGAAAAATAAGTAGCATTTCTGCACCTAGCCACATTTTTGACTGGAATGTAAGTTCTGTTCTTTTCGGCTTGATTTTGCTGGTTTTCTTTTGTCTCACATTCTAAAGATATCGTGTACTGTAAATGTGAGCTGGGGACTTAGAATTCTCTTCAGTAAGTTCAAGTGCACTTGTATTCAGAGTTGCGTTTACCCCATTTCAAGCTTCATTCTTCC
Organism: Heterotis niloticus; assembly: GCA_018136845.1. NCBI lineage: Eukaryota > Metazoa > Chordata > Actinopteri > Osteoglossiformes > Osteoglossidae > Heterotis > Heterotis niloticus. The sequence goes on along the minus strand of CM030904.1, from coordinate 15,371,696 downwards.
CAGACTGGGCTGTGACATTACTGTGGCCCTGCCTGGATAAGCACCTTTGAAAAAAGTAAAACTAGTTCACTGTATGTCTTTTTCTATTTGTTTTGAAAACTATAGAGGCCGTGTTGTAACTTCTGTGATATTGCACAAGAAACCATTACTGTACTACATGTGTGAAAAACATCCTGTATGCACTTCTGTTTCACCATGACCTTCCCCTATGATTCACCTATTGCATTCGGCACAAATGGCAGCATAACAGTCAGCTGCACTTCAAATGTGCACGTAGCTGAAGGAGTCCCATATTGTGTACCTAATTCTGCGGAAAAGTGTAGCATAGCTGCAATATTTCTGATTCAAAGGTTGTGAGGCAATAGTTTCCTTATTGCCTTAGTTATCATTCTCTTAGTCAGGCCTTTATGATGGTATCACACTCTTGTCAGATGTTAAAATGCACATTTCGGTGATTTACTAGTCAGAGCAGTAAGACGGCAGAGCAGATACTTTTTCAGCAGATAGTTGTGGACTTCTTTAACTGCTGTTAATTAATGATACGATCCTCCACACCCGACACAATATATGGTACTGAGCAGTTTTTCCTTCCCAGCACTGTGGCCTGTCCAGGATACAGAGAAGACCTGTAATGAGTAAGCTATTGCCAGCTGCACTTTGTATTTTGCCGGTTTCTTTAAAGGAATTGTGTGTGTGTGTGTGTGTGTGTGTGTGTATTTTCTGCGCCTGATAATCACAACAAAACTAGAAAGCAGGATTTCCTCAGAGGACAAATCTTTTTGTTTGCACGTCTTATTTCGGTTACTGCTATGGGGACATGTGGAGCTGTAACAGTCGCCACACTTTATGCTCCTTTTTTCAGCCCACGGGAAAGCTGCACCAAGTGTCAGATACCAGCGGAGAATGGAACTGCCTAAAAAATAAGCTTTTGCTATGTCCCATTTAAAAGCATGCAAATTATTTTTCAGTGGATGTCTACAGCAAGGAGCTGAACGAACCACCCATTTCTACTGGGCAAGGGATACCCAATCCTGGATTTGAACTGGAGGTGAGGTTTTAGTGGAAAATATGTTTGCTTTAATTCAGTGAATACAAAAAGTGATGAATAAGGGTTTAACAAAGATTATTTCTTTATCTCTCTTTAAGGAAGATCAAAGCACAGACAAGAGGACTACATCGAAAAGTAAAATTAGAACATACTTAAGGTACTGTAGTCAAATTAATAGTATAATTTAAAATTATTGTAACTTGTGTTGCTATTTGATTTTAAATGTTTTATTCTTACAATTAAAACTATTTTCAGTTTTTTTACGAATGTTTTTTAATCTGTCAGTGTAACTTAAAGTTACAGCGGAAAAGAAAGTATTGCAGCTTTATTTTTTTTATTAGAGTCTGGGTGTTGCTTAAATTGATTTATGAAGCACATACTGTTCACATGAGCATTTTTCCAGATTTATCATCTATCTTCTAATTCTGATCTGAAAAAAATGACAAATAGTTAACTGATAAAACTGTCACTTTGGCTAATGGGTGTCAGTTTCCTACATTTTGTTTCTGACCAACAGCTGGTAAGCAAAATGCAAATACAGTAGAGTCCATCCTGTTGGATCTTCAGAAGAAAACCTTCAGCAAATAGTGAAGAAATACAAGTACTAGAGCAAGGCAAAAAATCTTGGCAAGCAATTATTACACAATAACATAACCAAAAAAAACCAGCCAGGAATTTCAAATAAAAGATTAAAAAATGAATTCCATGTTCAGAAATGTTAATGTAAAACTGCCCAGTATTAATGTATGGTGTTATTAATGTATACCATTTTAATTTTATTTTTCTTTATTTTTCAGCAAAGTGCCCAACCCAATCTCAAAAACGCAGAGTTTTTGTGAAGCGAAATCCCAAACCATTAAATACATTGCCCTAGGAATACTTTCCTGTGGTAAGTAGCCTTTTCCTTCTCTGACTCAGCTGGCTGTTGTAATGTTTGAGTAGCAAAAAAGAATTATTTCTGAAGCTATAAGACACTTGTAGCTCAAATGATGCTTGAATAGCTTGGATCAGATTAATGTAAATATTGCGCAAGGCTAAATAAATTCCTGACCGCTATGACAGCGTCGCAAAGAGATTTTATGCATTTCGCTGTGACTTTAGTTCACCATAATTCAGTGGGTCCCCTTATTGCAAACTTTATTTTGACCAAGAATTGGTTTGTTATTCAGCGATGGAGGTGGTCAGGGTTGTCTTCACTTTTACCTGAAATCGTGAGTTTGTATCCGTGTATCTGTCTGAATCTCTCTGTTAGCAAAAGCCCTGATAAGATAAATTTGGATAAAATAAAAATGACACTGTGCTCCCATCCTCCTGCAGGATGAATTGAAGACAATGTATGTTTACTTAAAAATTTCTATTAGTAGTGTTACTACTGTAGTGACAGCAGGAGGAGCCTTGGTGCTCATAATGCACTGTGGCTGCATGTTTGTAAACAGTTGTGCTCATATGTTTTGAGAAGTTATGCGGGGGGGGTAGTTGACTCTCTCTGTGTTAAATGTGTTTGAGAGCTTTGGGGCGGGCATGTTGCTGTGTTGTGAGTGCTGGCATTTAAATGTCTTACCTGGTGACTCACGTTCCTTTACATAACAAACATCTCGCACGCCACACAGAAACAGACCTTGTGTTCCCACAGTCCAGCCTCCTGAGCTCTACTTTCGACAACCTGACCAAAGTAGGCCATTACAAAATTGCTCTATTAGTATTAGTATTCATATGCACATTTTGTTTGCAATAAAAGGTTAATTTCCTAAATGTTTAATAACTGAAAACAAATAAATGAAAACATTTCTCTTTTTTCATACAGAAAGAGGAAGACTGCTTAAAAAATGTTTTTAATTAACCATGCAATAAGGTCACTTCACATTGTGTTACGGCAGAGGTTTACTGCATGCAATACTACACACTTCTCAAAAAAGTTTGTATTAGGATAAAGTTTGTTACTCAAAAGTTAGTCGGGGATCCACTGTTTAGGTTTATATCAGTCTATGTTCACTGTAACCCTGCATTGGCAAGTGGTTACTGATGATGGATAGATGGATGGATGGATGGCTGGATGGATGGATTGATCAGTCTATACTGAGTTGTTAACTGGCACTTATAAGCATTCATCTTTGCTTCAATGTATTATCTTTCTGGTTGTTTTCCCCCCTAGGTTATGTTGCATATTTCATTGCGGCCTGTGTGCTCAACTTCCAGAGGGCCATTGCTCTTGTAGTCCTGAACTGTCTGGGTGTTGCCATCATTATCTATAACCTTGTGAAAAAGTACAAAGGAGAAAGTATAAAACGATGCTTCAAACCTGTTGAGAGATGTTTCAAGGCCAACGTGAGATGGCTCAAATGGTGAGCAACAGCCACCCGAACATACAAGTCTTTTCCTTGGAACTGAAGACCAACTGCTAGAGATCTGAAACAGTGGACTGTACCATTTTCATCATTACACACCCAGCACTTTTGGCTAAATTATACTAAAGGAGCGCAGCTTTACCAGGGTGTACTTGAAGCTGTAAGATACCGCACTTAGTAGCTTCCTCTGGGGACTTGAATCCACCATCTTCAGCTTTTATGTGTCTATCATTAACTACTTCTAGACATGCCCATCTTGTCTCTTCAACGAGTAAGGAACGCCATGTGTTTACAGGGTCTTCCTGGTGGTGGTTCTGGGTCTGCTGGTGACATGGCTGGCGGTGGACACATCCAAACGTCCTGAGCAGCTCGTCTCCTTTGCAGGCGTCTGCATGTTCCTTTTGCTCATATACATTTTCTCTGCTCACCGTGAAGCAGTAAGCAGCCGAACAACACGTGTACTAAAATGTGATAAAACTAATGATAGCCGCAAATCAAAGGTGTTCCTCTCGACCGCAGATACTATGCACATGACTCAGTCTTTGGTACTCTTATCTTAAATCCAAAGTCCAAGATTTTTAATCTTCTTTGGAATTGTATTTCTCTTGCTATAACTTAAGGTATTTTTTCATATGAAACCTACTGGCTGCTAAAGGATTATAATGAGTAACTTTTTCAAGCAGGACCTTGTTTCAGACTGTTTATACTGTGTTAGTCATTAATGTTTTTTTTTTCTGGTCAAAGGTGTCCTGGCGAACCGTCTTTTGGGGTCTTGGCATGGAGTTTGTTATTGGCCTATTTGTAATAAGAACTGAACCAGGCCTCATAGCCTTCAAGTGGCTTGGAGATCAAATACAGGTACAAGTGTTAATATGTTTTATGCCATTTACTGCAATTTAATATCTGCAAATCTTAGTCTCTGTTTTTCAAGCAACAGACTTGAAATTTTGCACACAGGTACTTCGCACACTGTTGAGTTTTTGTGTATTAAAGTTCATTAAACTCTGAAAAGGTTACTTAGTATTTTGAAAATGAAACATTTTGGCTCTCTGAAAAGACTCACAAAGGTGGGAGTAATGGTTTCACACACAGCATGTAATAACCTCACACGCAGAGTATGCAGTAGAGCGGAGGGACTTTCTCACCCGCGATCTATACACGGGTTGGTGGACACGACACACTGTACACACACTCTGATGTGCTACATCCATTTTTGACACCTTTTCTCACCACACACACACACACACACACACACACACACACACACACACACACACACACCTTTCCACCACCACACCATTTTGCCTTGGGTAACACAGTTACATAGTACATAGTATATGATTATACTAGGTATGTGTGCAGGAAATCTTTGCTACCATTTTTTGGTTCTCTGAGAATTTGTAATGTAATAGCTGAAATTTGGAAGTACTGAAAAAGATTATAACTTTAGCACAGCATAAATCTGATCACCAGTAAAACATGTATTTTAGATTTGCCTGAAAATAGCACCAACATTATTTTTGTAGTGCATACATTTTCACTAAAGACCAGGATATATTGCTTCAGTTGACCGAGTGTAGAAATAATGCTTTTTCCTTGGTTGCAGATTTTTTTGAACTACACCATCGCTGGCGCATCATTTGTTTTCGGGAAAGATCTGGCCACACAAGTTTTTGCATTTCAGGTCAGCACTTTTTATATGTACATATGACCAAATGAAATAGAATTCTTGACCTTTGCAGTATTATAAACAACATTTATTTACCTGTGCATCTAAAATGTGTCTTCTTGATCCCTTGTACTGACTCTCTTCTTGTTTCTCCAGGTTTTACCTATAGTTGTGTTTTTCAGCAGCGTGATGTCTGTCCTCTACTACCTTGGCGTCATGCAGTGGATCATTGTTAAGGTAAAACATGCTTATCAGAGGCCGGGGGCATACTTGCTGACATCTGCATAGCTTTCATTCTGACAGAAAACCCTGTGACACTTGTTTTGCAGATTGCATGGATCATGCAGATAACAATGGGAACTTCACCCACTGAGACTTTGAGTATAGCAGGCAACATATTTGTTGGCCAGGTGTGGTCTGTCTATATACAGTTTTATTGTCTGTTTATGTTGTTCAGTCAAAACCTCAAACCGAACAAAACCTCCTTGCATCATGGACTTAACATCACCATATATTTTCTCACAACTTAAAAAGTAACGGAATATTTTATAACCTGAAACATATTGTACCCAAGATGTTCTTTATTCTCTGGCTTTGCAAGCTGCAGAAGGTGCAGATTTTTATTTTCATGTCACCTTTCCAGACAGAGGCTCCTCTGCTGATCCGGCCCTATTTAAAAGAAATGACCAAATCCGAGATCCACGCTGTCATGACTGGAGGCTTTGCCACTATTGCAGGCAGTGTGATGGGGGCATACATATCATTTGGGGTAAGTTCCTAGGTTCAGGAATCCCTTTCTGACATCTAAGTAAAAAGAAAAAAGGTGTTTGTACTGCTATATGCCAACATTTCTGTTTTTCTTTCTCAATATGTCTTTTTTTTAGGCAAAATCTTTTTATTTCTGCTGTGTTAATCATATTTCTCATTGGCAGATTGACGCAGCTTCTCTGATTTCTGCCTCAGTTATGGCAGCCCCTTGTGCATTGGCTCTAGCAAAGCTGTCCTACCCTGAGACAAATAAAAGGACATTGAAGACCAAAGACCAAATCAAGATGGACAGCAGGTGTGTACTTGACTGACTTCCCGTTCTAAATATGAGCCATTCAGTGTATTGTGTGTCCTTGTAGCAATCCTTTGTTTTTAAAGAAAATAAAACACAACAATGGGTTCTTCTGTTTCACAAGCGGGGAGCAAAATATCCTGGAGGCTGCCAGCAACGGAGCATCTGTATCAGTAGGACTGGTTGCTGGCATCGCTGCTAACCTGATTGCTTTCCTGGCCATACTGGACTTCATCAATGCTGCATTGAGGTGGCTTGGGGGAATGGTGGGATTCCCTCACATAACATTTGAGGTAAGAAGAATCCTTCTTTGCTCTTGAAGTAGGAGGTTTTTATTGGTGCCACGGGCACAGATGGACAAAATCGTTCATCAAGAAGTAACCAGAGCCTTGCAGACAAAAACAGTCATGAACACGAGCAATGAGGCTTTCTTTCTTAGGAGAGGACAAAGAATATTTCCTAGAATTGTCTTTTGCATCTTATTGTTTGAAACAAAACCTTGGCCAGTAGTCTGTGAAGTGAGCAAGTGGGGGGATAAGGGGAAAACCGTATGGCAAAGATATGGTAGTGTTACTCCATTCAAAGCTTTGAAGAGAAGTATTCTATATGCAGAACTAAGTGTCTGGAAGATGATATCAGTAGGTGAACCCCAGACTGCACTCATGAGCTCACAAGCCTGGACTCTACCTTAGCTGGATACGTCTCAGGGAAGCTTTTGAATGGCTCGATACCAGAATTGCAAACCACCTAATTTTGGAGCCATCTGAGATCAAACAAGAGTTCCCTTTCTGATGCATGAATTTTGAATGCTGAATGTATGAATGTTTTAGTCGCAAGTCCAGTTCTTTAATAACTTTGAAAAGAAACTGTGTGCTTTCTGTTAACAGTTGATCTGCTCCTACGTGTTTATGCCTGTGACTTTTTTGATGGGAATCCCATATGAGGAGTCTTTCATAGCTGCGGAGCTCATTGGCACCAAACTGTTCCTAAATGAGTTTCTGGCCTACGAGAGGCTCTCTGAGCTGAAAAACAACAGGATCAATGGTTTGCCACCCATGGTTGATTCCAAAAGGCAATGGATGTCGGTCAGTCTTGGTCTTCTTGTTGTTAAGGTTGGCTTAATTAATTAAGTCAAGTGATCTTGTGAATTGCCTGAACAAATATTGACAAAACCATGACTGGGACCACTGGTGTAGGGTCTACATAAGAGGAACAAAGCCAGGATTGAGGCCTGCAGAATTCCTTCTGATGTTCAATGGTTCCCAGACATCTGCAGAGATCTCCTAAAACCTTATCTCACCTTAGAATATCTTGGAAATCTTAGGCTTGGGCATCAGGGAGTGGAATGTTTAAAGCAATCTCAAGGTCCTGGCTTCTCTAAGGTCCTCCCTGTTTCATGCCGTACTCTTGAGCATAATATGTAGGTGGAATTGCTCTAGTAAAAATTACCCAGCTGTGTAAATGAGTACTGCACTATAAGTAGTCAAATGTACAAACTTAAAAGCAATAAAACAATTATTTTAATTCCCATTTCACCCTTACAGGTCAGATCAGAAACCATCTGTACGTATGCTCTTTGTGGCTTTGCAAATTTCAGCTCCTTGGGGATCATGATTGGAGGACTGTGTGAGTTAAACGTGCAGCATCAGTATTTTCAGTTTTACACTTCCTGAGATCAGTAAATCATTAGAAATCCATATTTTCTTTTGTCTGATTTCATGTTTCTGTTTAAAAACCCACTGTATTTCTGTTTTCAGCTTCAATTTGTCCATCCAGAAGAGGGGATGTATCCAAGACAGTGCTGAGAGCTCTCCTTACAGGGACTTGTGTGTCACTGGTAAACGCATGCATTGCTGGTATGTTTTCTTGTGTCACTGCTTCAGTCTACATTCCCTCTATAAAAATGCATACTATATATACAAAAATGTTTACAACATATGAAATGCTTCTACAATTGTGTCTTTGGTAGGGATTTTGTTTGTCCCTCCGCTGGACTGCTTAGATGTGTTCCGGAACATTGTCTTCGACAGCACATCTTCTGACATTACAACTTGCTGTTATGATCTTTTTGGAAGGTAGGGCTTCTTTTGTAGAATTCTAAATTATAAATGTTTGCGAAATTCCACCAGGAACTCCAAAATGGACATTTAAAATGAGATAAAACGAAGAAGACATCAGTTTGGTTGTAAGTGTAAGGCTTAAAAGGTTATTTTTGCATGAGGAACTCCCCATAGCTTTTAGTGGAGGACCCTACACGTTTTGCTATCGAGCAAAAACATGCAGAACTAAACATGAATCATAACATGAACACTGTGGAAACAGTTAAGCAAAATCAGTTTGTCATTGTACAAAGTTTACAGAAGTTGAACATGCAGAAAAGGGACAGGACCACCGCTTGAGAAAATACTGGTGTTCCCCTTATTGACAAGCTGACTTGCAAATTGGTTGGCATCGGAAAACCATTACGCATTAAATTTTGGATTTCTCCAGTGAATAAAAGATAGTAGGAGACATTGCTGATATTCACAATTTCACAATATATTTTTTCATTAATAAAGAAAGAACAGTAGGAAAGCAGCATGTACTGTAACCTGGAAAACACTGTGGGTAATGAAGTGTAGTGAGGGATATAATAAATGTACTACACCAGCCAGAGAATCCAGTTGAGTTCCAGGAGCTTATGAGACACGCCGGTGTAAAAGACTAAGTCACGGCACTCCAAAGAGCAAAATGTGGGAGTGCTGGTACTGCATACCTGTGAGTACCAGTTCACTTCAAGCACGGGAGAGCACATTCTGACCGAGTTCAGGTCAGCTTGACCAACGCAATCGAGATCTTTCTATAAATCATGCCAATTCTAGCTAATCGGTCATGTAGATGTGTTTGTTAGTGTCCAAAAGAGCTGGGAGAGAACAGAAGACTGAAAGATGGAGGCCCACACTTTAAACCTGGACTTTCTGACACTTGTGTTGCAGTGCGATCAATAATGGAACCGCTGTGGATTTCACTGGATCCTGGGCAGGAGTGAAGAACGCTACAATGTACTTCCACAAATGCTGTGACCTGTACAATCACACCACGTGCTTCTGAGACTCGTGTTTAAAACCCTTCGACGGCACAAAGCAATTTCAAGAATGTAAAAATTTCAAAATTTTATTTGAGATATTTAAGAGATATTTAAAATATATTATATGATGTAATAACCTTTCAAATGCATCGATTAGTAAAGTTAGAAAGATATAAACCACTTGTTTTGTTATTATTATTATTATTATTATTATTATTACCACATAAAAGTGATTATATGTTTGTGTGGAAGACACTGATATCTGCTCTACCTCGGCTCTGTTTTTCTTTGTTTAACTGATTGTTTGGGTACTGATTTGCTTCCGCTGATGCTTTGGGGTAAATCTGGGCTTGATCAAAAGTCACCATGAAACCTGCAGGGTTTACTTGCATAAGAATTGGAGGTCATTGTCCTACTTCAGAAGGGACAGCAGAGCAAAACCTGAAGAGAAATATTTTCTGATTCTGAGGAATAATTATGCAATTCATTTTATACCAGCAAAGTCCTTGAAATAAATGTTATTTAAAAATGTTATTTCTTAAACATTCTGTAACATTTCATTTTCAGTGCTGAACACAAATTTGGTTACACCACTCTCAAAGGTTCAGACCTAACGCATTTATGGTTTTTTTTAAGCTGTGGAACATATAAACTTAATATTGTTTTACAGGGTATTTTTGTTTGAGATGCTAAAGTTAAGGGCAATTGGCTGGGAAAATCAGCATAATACTAAGAGAAATTTAGGTACAAGCTTTTATTTTACAAAAGTTTTACAATTTCGTGAGGTCTACAGAAAACTCAGATGCACACATAGGAATGCACACACACATAAACGGAACAAAACAACACAGCGCCGCATTTATACCCACACTTTTATTCCTTTTGTGTCTTAGTTTTATACAGCAAAACAGTGCCCAAATGCTGACAGTTGAGCTATGTCTGATAGGCTAAAGTGTATAAACCTACGCTATCCCCTGAGACAAATCTTCCCAGAACCTGTAAAAATATCAATGACATTTTGTTTTATAATGAAAGCATTAGCTTTTTCAAATGCATGGATTTGTCAAGCGTACCATGCACATTTTGGTAATTCTCAGTCCAGAGAATGTGCACCGTTACCGTAGCGCTGCATTCTCACAGCCATTCTTGCTACAGGCCCTGGGCTTACAAAGACCTCACAGTCATTCACAGAACAGCGTGAGGCTATGCAGCAGCTTAGTCATTTCCTGTGCATTAGGGAGTTTAGGCGACAGCTCCGAGTGGCGAGACGTTACAGTATAGTAGTGAGCTTACAGAGCAGCTCTGAGTCATTCGCAGTGAAGTGGTGAGGACAGGGTTCAGCTCACAGTCACCCACAGTACAGGGGTAGGACTTGTGTGAGGCCCAGAGTCATCACAGTTGTGATTCCCAATGTGCCAGTGATGCTTGACAAGAGCAAAGGGCATCTCCCAGTGCCCAAATATCAAAGAATACAGCATTAAATGATTTAATACAACACAACAGAAATTCATTTAATCTAAATGATACAGCAGTGATTTGTGTACAGAAACATAAATCTGCTGCTACTGTGTACAACATTCATTACTCACTATACTCAATTTTCTCAGAAAATGTGAATCATAATATTGTTCTACTTAGTGAATAACTGCTGCAGCAAAAGACAAAATGTGTTTGAATACGAAGCTGGTACGATACTTTCACGAGCAATGTTGACATCAGACCAAGAAAACCCCCGGAAAAAAAACTGTAGGAAAAAACATGCATCTAGGAATGGTTGTTTAATTTTAATTTTTGGATTTTTCAGGCAAAAACAAAGTGTGGCACTTTGTTTAAAAACACAACATGTACGAAACGCATAAGAGGAGGAGTCATTTACTTGCAAAGACGAAGGTGGACCGTCACAATACAAAAGGAAAAGTTTCTGCATACGAAGCATTCGCAGTAAAGAAGAGAAAATGGCCAAAGTAACTTTACAACCACACATACTCGTGGATTTCTAATCGAAAACATTTACCACGCATCCCTTTACAAGAGTCCGGCTGCAGCATCAGAGGTTAAAGGCCTACTGTCCAGCACACTGAGACACATGCTTACTTGTTATCCAATGATCTGAAGGCTCTGTTACCCACCTGTGTCTGGGCTTACAGTACTAGGCCTAGATTATGGCTTTCAGACCACCTTAGAACAGCACCCTTTTCAAGCTGCTAGATATCACTTTGCCTTAACAGCTGTAGTAGAAATGTACAGAAACGTAAATCGTACGCTTCCGAACACGAAATCTCAAAAAAAGTATACACATAGTACACGACAAGAATGCCTGCAAAGCAAATAAATATTGGTTGTATGGTCATTAATTAAACATATATTGAGGATTTTACTTCTATTTTTGTAGGATAGTTGTCCAGTTCTCAGCTGAGACCAAACTAAATGCTGAAATTGAAAAATACATGGTTTTGTAAAGACGAATGGGAAGAATGAGGTAAGTTGTAGATATTGACGCAGTTGCTCCACATAGTTCCCCTATTACCTCATTCTTACAGGCTTGGGAACTTCCACAGTTTTGTGTTTCGATCCTGACTTGCTTTCTTCTGCCTCTGACTTTCTGGCTATCTTGGGGCTGGATGAGACTTTCCTTGGGGCCTGTGGGCTCAGGGCCCCTTTTTTCTGCTGCTGTGGGCTAGACGAACCTGATCCAGAGGCCATCTTGCGAGCAGCCAAGGGGCTCCTGGAGCCTTTCGGCTTGGTGGGCTGCTGCAGGGAGTCCATGGTCTTCAGTGAGTGCAGGCCCAGGAGGCCACAGTACTGGTTGCACTGGTGCAGCATGGCAAACTGCTGGAACACCTGCAGCTTTGCACTTTCCGAGAGACCCTGGTATCTGCAAAAAAACAGTGTAATTCATGGGAACTGCCTGAGACACCATCTGGTTCACCAGAACTTGTTTTCACGTGTAGACTATATGGACAGTTCAATAATTTTTCTTTGCCTTTGCAATGGCCTCTCACTGTAAGCAACCAACCAGAAATATAAATATTATGCACTGTCTTGATGGATAAGAAAGATACAGAAAAGAAGCATAAGAAAATACACTAAATGCAGTGTTTTACTAACCCCTTTGATTTTGTAGCAATTTTGACGTTTGTTATCTTCATCCCCACACCTGAAAAACACAGCCGAGTCATGCCACAGAAGTGCAGAATTATTTTATTAACTGAGTCTCAAAAAAAACCTCCATTTATGCTTGTTATTTGGGATTTCACCTTCCAAATGGGTGACCAGTAAGTTGCCATTGGTGAACTGGAAGATCCAATGCTGAAAGGCGCAGCACTTCTGCTCCACCTCTGAGACATTCCTCATGATGAGCCTCCCCATGCTGTCCATCAGGCAGTACCGCAGGAAGATACCGCGCAGGTCTGCCTCCACGGTGGCGTAAGGCACAGTGTTTGCCGGCCGATACATCAAGTACAGAGGGATAATCCTGCGACAAAGGAGGGTTTGTACAGAATGCTCCAGAATGTTACTGCTGACAAGTCACACAGTAGTCTTTAGGGCTTCATTTTTCCAACCCTCACAATTACTGTAAATCAAAAAATTGTACTTTAAAAACAATACGTGAACCATTTGCCCTTTTTATGAGGGAAATTATACACGCTATTATGTCAGTATCTTCACGTCTTCATATTTGCTAATGATTTGGTCTCAGCTGTTGACCGCACTCACTCTAGCGCTGGTCCAAAATTCTCTAGCACCCGTGCTTCCGCAGCAAACACGTTACAGTACTGGCGAATCAAGTTCTGTGTTTTACATTCCTGAAAGACAAAGTTATGGCAGAAATCAGCACAACATTACATTCGTGCACATTTCCAATCGCCCAGGGAGGTCAGTGATATTTCTGTAGTAGCTTTCCGTTTTGTTCATTGGGAAATTTGTCACAATAAATGTTGCACTGCAAAAACTTTGTACGACACCGCTTAAAACGCCTCTGTGACCTGAACACATCAAGAATGTCAGTCAGCACTTACCTCCTTGGTAATTTCCAAGTTTCTCTCAATGAGATTATTCTCCTCTCGAGTCCCGTAAGGAATGGGATTTCGCACTTTGACGACACAGGTGCTTCCGGACTCAAAGACTGGCTCCAGGCCGTAGATAACCTTCACCTTACAGGCCTTATGTGCACAACCCTCTCCTACATGCACTTCTTGAATCATGATGCGCCCAAATAGCTTCCCCCCCCAATGCCCAGAGTCCGCCAGCCCCTTACTGAACACCATAGGTGTCATCTCGATCTCCTCCCCAGCTGCACAGGACACAAAGCAGGAGGATGCCTGTTACTGTCTACCCGCCAACTTGGAGTTAAAATATTTCCACAGCCCCCCATGAAACTGTTCTTACCTTCCAAATCGTCGTGCAGAATGAATGCTGACAGTACTGAAAATAGGAACATAAGAAGAAAGACGACAATCAGCCATACAGCGAGAATCTTATCATGACATCATACGGTCTTTCTGACTAGGTCATGTGAGGATAACATACTTTCCGCGCTGAGCAAAAAGTCTGTCGAGTCCATGCCGTATTCGTTCCTGATCGTACAGCTGTACACGCCACAGTCCCTGCTGGATGCCTGGACAATGGCTAGCGCTACCTGACTCTCGTCTCCTGACCTGAAATGTGAAAAAAGGTCTTAAAAGAACGCGGGGTTTCACGAACAACTTCATATGTGCTTGGTTTCAATGACACACTCAGCCACCAGAGGTCACATCTGTACCGAAACGTGATGCTCCAGATTTGGTCAGACCACGAACAAAGAAGGTCCTCTCATACAGAAAAACAGCAATTTCATTTTAAACGTGTTTATTACTCATAATGTGAGTGATCCTGTTATTTCTGCTCTAAATTTTTACAGTATTTAATGTGTCAAATAAATAAAATTATGGATTTACAATAAACGTTTACAACAAAATTTAAACAATTTATGCATATTTTTTCCTTATATGAAGAAGATATGGTATTCTTCATCAAATATCTTTACAAATAGCTTTAAAAAATTTAAAGGATTTGGATAATATGATTCTTGGTACCAAGAGAAAGTTTTTGTGCGTCTCAGGAGTTTTGCAATTTTATTTGAAGCTCCAGTGCTACCGTGTATCTGGGATTCACCTTCTTTCCATCTCTGCAATCTCAACTTCATCTCTGTGCCACTTTATGGTGGAGTCACCGAGCACATTGAAGAACTGGCACCACAACTTCAAATGGCCTGTGGCATCGGAAAAGGGCTCCCCTCTGATCTTGCGGATAACTTGAGGAGCTGGAGTGAAAGTTAGACATCAGGAACAAGAATGAAATACATTCCTCATTTATTTTTCATACAGTCATCACTGCATTTACAAATAGTGGATCCAGGAATACTCACTATAATAAAGCATCTCATTTAGTATCACTATTTCAATGTACAAACATTCACCCCTGAGGTATGTAAGGTATGTATTACCTTTAAAAGGGTTTGTCTTCTCTGCTGACCTTGAATCTGTCTTGGTGGTGTCAGTCTCTTCACTTTTCTCTTGTTCTTTTGGGACCTCAAGTGTAGCTTTTTTACGAGGTAAAAGGGGGGAGCGTCTCTCTAAAGGTGGGGTCTGCTGACTTGTGGGAGTCTGCAGGAAGGTAGATCTTCGAGATTGGCCAGGAGACATGTACTGAGAGTCTTGATCCACTGAAGTCCTGCTCCTCCTTGTCATGTCATCCCACTTTGCCTGAGCCTCCAGAGTGGTACTCTCAGCTTCTTCTCCTTTTGTTTTAGAGATGAAAATTTTACGGCGAGCTCCTGAAGCCAGCTCTTCGGGGGTAGCAGAAGGTATAAGGGTTAAGCTGTCAGTCCTCTTTAGCCTGGGGCCGCTCTCACAAGATACCATAGCATCATTTGCACTTTGCCCCTCTTCAGGTTTCCCATCGCATGAGGCACTTTCTATCTGAATTGTAGGTACCGTCACCAGGCTAGGAGAATGTAAATATGAAATTCCCTTTGCTGCTGACCTTCGCATTGTTGAAGGACTTAGCAGAGGTGTCTGAGGGACTGTAGGACCAGATGTTTCAGCAGCACTTTTGTCTTTTTGGAGATGACAAATAAAAGCGACAGAGTCACATTTAGGTGCCGGCTTGTTCCCCTCTGGCTCAGTGCCACCAACAAGTGGAGCCGTTTTTTTAGGAAACTGACTGGGTGCACTCACAGGCTGAGAAGGTGAACTTATTTGTTCAGGAGTGAGGAGTCCCAGAGGAACAATTGCAGAAGAGTCAGTCACACCTGTGTGAGATGCGTTCAGAGCTTCATCAGTGCACTGCGTAAAGGAACTGTTCTCCTTTTTGCTCCCCAAAGAGGAAGAGACACAAAGTCTCTCTGTGTCAAGGTCACTTTTCACTTCCCGGAGGAGACCGACTAATGACTGCACCTTGTTCATCTGATTTTCGGACTCTGAAGTCTTTTCACATATGCTTTCCACAAATGTAACAGAGATAGGAGGAGCAACAAGGCCTGGTAGATTTGCTAATGATTTCAGTGTTGGTGTAACCATGTTGGCATCCTTCTTGCCAGATTCCTTGCTAACATCTGCTTTAGCATCTAATGATAGAACATTGAAAAGATCATTGTCTGTTTCTGCCATAAACCTACTGTGTTTCTCTGGTGTATTTTTATTAGCCTCTTTTTGTCTGTTAAACTCACTTGTACTTTCAGTCTTTGGATGGTGAGCTTCATCCTTGTCATTCTGCACAACAGAGGCTGCAGACAGAACCATAGGTACCCCTGTGTAGCTATCTGTAAGCACTGTCTCTCTAAGTGGTGGAGAGCTCATCTGGGATTCTTCTATCTGAGATCGCTCAGACACACATGTGCTATTTGCTAAATATTCTAACGGTTCTACATTATCATGTTTTTCTTGTTCCTTTAGCTCAGGAGTAAAAAGTTCCTTGTTGGGAAGTTCCTGGCTTGAACTGAATCCCTGTTTTGTAATCCCTGTTTCAGGAACTTTTTCATTACCTTCCTTGTCAAGTGCTTCTAAATTTGATTCATTGGCTTCTGTAATCCCTGGATTAGGAGCTCTTGCATCACATTCCTTGCTGGATGGCTCCGATTTTGATTTGATAAACTCTGTAAATCCTGCTTCGGGAACTTCCTTGCGGTGCAGTTCCAGCCTTGATTGACTGAGTTCTTCAATCGCGGTTTCAGGACCTTTCTTTTTGGGTGCTTCCATGTTTGATTCACTGGAACCTGTAATCCTTGATTCAGAATGTTTTACATGACTTTCCTTACTGGGTGGTTCCACTTTTGATTCAATTGGCTCTGTAATCCCTACTTTGGGCACTTTTACAAAATCTTCCTTGATTGGTATTTTCAGATTTAATTGTTGGAATTCTCTAACTGCTGCTTCAGGAACTCCTACAACACCTTCCTTGTTGGGTGTTTCTAAACTTAATTCACTGGGATCTGTAATCCCTGCTTTAGAAAGTCTTACATTATTTTCCCTATTGGATGGTTCCAGTTTTGATTCAGGAATTCTTATAGTGCCTTCCTTACTGGGCATTTGATTCATTTGGTTAGATTCATTTCGATTTGTGGTCCCTGGCTTAGAAACTACTGCATTACCTTCATTGTTGGTAAGTTCCTGATTTGTTTCAATTGGCTCTGTAATCTCTGTTTCATGAATTCTTACAATACCATCCTTACAGGGCAGTTCTACATTTAATACAGTGTTTTCTTTATTCTCTGGAACTCTGGCATTACACTCGTTGCTGGGTTCCTGATTTGATTCAGTTGACTCTGTATTCTCTGCTTCAGGAACTTGCACAATGCCTTCTTTCTTGGGTGGCTCAAGGACTGATTCGGTGCGGTCTTTATTCTCTGTTTTAGGAGCTCTTACAATACCATCTCTGCTGTATGTTTCTAGGTTTGATCCAGTGGGTTCTTTAGTTTCTGCTTCAGGTGCAATAACACCTTCCTTATTGGGTGGTTCCAGGTTTGACCATGTCTGTACTACATTTGCTGCATCAGGAACTGTTATAATAGCTTCATTGTTCAGTGATTTCAGATTTGATTCTGTAATCTCTGATTCAGGAATTGTCCCTTCTAAAACAATTTTCACAAATTTCTCACATGACTTCACTGGTATACTGCCATATTCATTCTCTGGTTTTATTTTTGGAATCCTCTCGGTTTCATTTAGCTGATTCTGGCCCACTGCCTTTTCATTTTCTTTCACTTCATCTTTCACCTCTGTACAGACACAAGTGTATTCTTGTGTTTTCATGCAGTCGCTGAGATTGTCTTTCTTTTCACCGAGTGCAGAAGCTACTTCTAGTAATTTACTATTATGTTTCTCTTTATGGTTGTTCTTTGCAAACATAGAAGCATCTTCCTCTGTATTTATGTTACCTTCATTTTTCTGTACATTCATATTTTCTTGCATCTCTTGATTCTTAACTTCTGTTGATCCTTGGTTCACTGCTAGTGAATTATCCTCACTTTCAGCTGTGGTCTGGATTACTTTTTTCTCTTTGTTGAGTGCATTTGAATAGCTTTCATCACTGAAGGAGGATAATGATTTATTGGGTAAAGCACTGGTTTCGCTGATATCTTGGGTGAACCCTTCCTGCAATACAGGTGGAGGCATCCCAGGAGGAGTTGAAGTGGTGATTAGGCCCTTGCCAGCAGTAGTATCCATTTTCACCTAAAAATGAAAAACAAAGTAGTATATTATAGACATACTCCTGTATGCCCAAGGTAACTACAATATGTGTAGCAACAATACAATTTTGTGAAATTGCTGTGGGTACTTGGAGCATCACTGCAGTGTTTAGACTGAAAAAAGCTTTATGGTGTCTTTTTACTGTATGATCATATTATATACACCTATACCCTGGCATTTGTGCTCCTGGTTTCCATATTCTCGATATAACAAGTATTATATATGAATACTCAGCTTATCCAAGTAAAAAAAATAGGCATTTGGCGATTAATGTGTTCTTTATCAAGCTAAAACAAGTATTTTAGAGTGTTAGGAATATTCTATGGAATTTACTTGGATTTCTCATATAAACCCGGAACAAATTATAACTGCTCATAAGAAACAATGGAAATACAGCAGCTTCCCAATATTCCAGTTTGCAATACTCTATTTCTAGGAACCAATTACACTCAGATACCAGGGTATAGATGTACAGTAATACATTAAATTAAACTATTTAGTTGTTCTTTTCTCCAAAGCATTCATTTTTACATGGACCAGGTGCGCAATGTAGAGTACCAACTATGACTGCTGCACCTGGACCAAAACAGGAACTGTTGGTTAGGGGCTAACATTGTTCATAACTTTCACAGGTAGAAAATGCAGAGAATTTCCATCCTCAGAAGACCGCAGCACCCCATAATTACAGTAACGTGACCTCAGTGTATACATATGTTTAGAATAGAAAAACTTAAATTCAACATTTTGTTTAGTGTCACTTTATATTTGAATTTTTAAATAAATATTCTTGCTCATTTTTCTTAAAATAAGTATTGCTGCTATCAATTCTGATACTCTTTCAGTCACTCTAATTACATCACTGTGTGGTAATTTCCATGGTACTTGACATACTTTACACATATGAACAATAAACCACACCTTTTATCTCCGATGTCTTTGAACTCTGTATATTTCAGTGTGAAATGTATACGTACATGTGTTTTACCCAAGAGCCAGTATGTGTGTTGTCTGTGCTGCAGAGACATATATTAATGTACTGAACATTCGTTTTTCAAAGCTGAAATGATAATCTGCTGGTACTGCAGACCATTATTGTGACATGAAAAAAACACCAGGAATGCATTATTTTAGCTGAAGAGCAATACTTTTCATCAGAAAATTAATTTCTTCTGGATTCTCAAAATACACAGGAATAATAACAACTAACATAACCAATGTTACTTCCATTAGTTCAAATAATCTTTAATGAATTTCCTTCACAGTTCACAGTTTTCAGATGTGCAGTTACGCTCAAAGAGCTAAAAAAAACCCACAGATTAAAAATGCTGATTGTGATGCTGTATATAGAACGACTTGCTGTTTCCGCTGTGACCCAAGGGCCCTCGGTGCTAAGTAGGCAGTCCTATTTGGTGAACGAAACTGTGTTGGTGTTAGCTCAGATTTTCCCCAGCCACACGACCAAAGTTCAGCGCCACAAGGCCTGTCTGATGCCTGGGAGTTTCCCTCATCTGAGGGATTTGCTACCCGTTTTGTCCCGCAGGTGTTCACATGCACACTGCAGGTAGGCTGTTCTGGGAGATGCCTGTCCACAATTCTTAACTGACTCATTTTAAAACCTGCTCATAAATGTTCCACCAACTGTTCTCAATTGCATAGAGGTTATACTGTTAAAGAAATGGCACTGATTTTCAAAAACATTGGAATATATTTTTTATGAACAAATAGTAGTAATTATGTATTATTGGCAATTGAGATTTATTATTTATTTATTATTTATTTATTGTGCATATTTGCACTGTTTTTCTTCTGCACTCCCAGAGAAATGAAATTTCAGCCCTGACGTATGTACGGTCAGGCTGACAAATAAAAACTCTCTTGACTCTCTTGACTTTTGAGAATATCAATAAAACCCTATAGTGTAAACCATTTCATACAAGTACTACAGACCTTTAAAAAAATCAAAACAAATAATTTAAGTACTTGCTAAGAAAATAAGATTAGCAATAAACTCGAAAACTGAACAGTATGTAATCTTGTATATCTTTGAGATTCTGACTGAAAAAGCTCTATTCTCATGTTTAAAAGTACACATAAATTTGGTAAAAATAGCAAAACATCTGACCACAGCGTTGGACAAAGTAATGCACAAACTTCTCGGTTATCCAGTTACCTGCAGTTTACTTCATTATATATCACAAATTTGGTACTGAAAAACGAGTATGGGTTAAAATTGTAGGAATTTATTTGCCATCAAGTTAATCTTCTGCTACTTTCTGTTCAGTTGCATGTGCTCACCAAAAAAGTCAGCCAACAATTTCATACCAAGTGAAAAAAGAAGAAATTCTTGTGCTAAATGCATAGAAAAAAGTAAGAAAAAAAATTAAAAATGCATTCTGTCTATGTGTCTGTAGTTTAACACACGCAGTTTACTTAGTACATTCATTTTAAAT
The DNA here is from genome assembly GCA_018136845.1 of Heterotis niloticus. Classification (NCBI taxonomy): domain Eukaryota; kingdom Metazoa; phylum Chordata; class Actinopteri; order Osteoglossiformes; family Osteoglossidae; genus Heterotis; species Heterotis niloticus. The sequence continues at coordinate 15,351,328 of CM030904.1, read as the reverse complement.
TCTTTCCTGCATCATATGTTACTGCAACCATCTGAAGTGCTAGGCCACTGCAGAAATGTACTTCATCCCATTGTAGGAGAAGAACTGATCACAGTATTTTTGCAAGGGCTTACTCTCATGGGAACCTTATATGCTAGCCTTGTCTCTGTATGGAGAGTCTCTATGGCTGCCAGAGTGAAGAAAGATTTTATTTTTGGGAAGTGAGGTAACTAAAGAATGTGGACAATGTAAAGAGGCCCTGTGCTGCTTTAAGAGCCACAGTTGGTGCTTTGTTTACCCCTCACACAAAACTTTGTGTTTACAACACCACTCTTGTTCAGGTATTGCAATAGTCACCATAATTTCTGCCTAAATCTCTACATAGACTATCATCTTATAAACACTATGACTTTCTGCTAACCCATGCAGCAATATGTTGTTTTTCATTCATAAAACAATATGGCTGGTGTTTCATTTCAAGTTGTTTCACCACTTCCACATGGGCTCAAAACTAATTCCTTTTTTGACCCAACTGCAGAGCCACATCCACATCTGTTCCACAGTGTGTGCAGCTTACCAAATGCATGAGATCCCTTTAGAGCGACTTTGTGGCCATATCTCACGGTTGTTTTAAATGCACCTTGTCAAACTCAAAGTCAAGTCAAAAGAGTTTATTTGTCACGTACATGGTTACTGAGTATACCATGTAGTGAAATGTGCTCTGATCCAACAGGAGACTGTGCGTCGTTTTACCAGAAAAAATTTACAATGAGTAAAACAAACTCAACTTTGTAATGTGTTAATGCCATAGAATGTTGTTTTGCTGATGAAATACTGGAAAAAATTTACCATACCCATTATATTTTCCAGGTGCAGATCTGTGCTTTATAAAACAATATCTAATAATAATAATAATAATAATAATAATAATAATAATAATAATAATAATAATAATAATAATATAAGCAATCATTACATACAAGCCTTGTCATACAAATTTATACTTGAACTTTCTATAAATAGCCATCCAGTAGCTGCTGGGCCAGCAGCTTAACTTGGGTTTGACAAACAGAAGAGCTCATGAGCACATTCCAAAGTACTTACAGCACATGGTGACTGCAGCTGAGGTGGCATTGTATATCTCGGGATGATGTCTGTTTCCTCAGCAGGTGCCATAAACATGTTCTGTTCATTCAACCGTTGTTCAGCAGCAGCCTGAGCTTCATGTGGCTTATTTGCTGTCTTGGTGACAGATTCAGTACCCTTTGCAACTGCATTTTTCTGCTTGAGTCTGTTTGGATTCAGGCTGCCTTGTTTCACAGGATCCTCACAATGGACTATCGCAGGGGTTGTTCTCTTTACTTGGTTATCTTTTGAGGGGACCTTGTCATTAATCTTCATTTGTGGTGTTTTTACTGAGACTCTTTCACATTTCTCTGTTCGGTCATTCTTTTTTTGCTGAGGCAGTTTTGATGGCACTGTAGAAGACTTTTTTTCATCCTGTTTCACATCTCGACTGCTTGCTGTATCCAAGGAATCTCCTGATTCAACTCCACTCTTATTCTTGCTTCCAAAAAATATGTCCCTCAGGGAGAAAAACATTGAAGTTAAGGGTGACTGAGTGCTGGAAGACTCCTTTTGCTTTGATGTGACAGCTGGTGACTCCTCCTCTCCAGCACTGTTATGCCGTGTTGCCTTATCAGACTCATCCAAGTGTTTTTGTATTTCTTTATCTGCAGGTGAAGGGTGAGGAGAACCAACCTCCATAGCCTTCTCTGCAGACCTCTCCTTATCCTCAGAGGCCTCTGTCTGCAGGGATTCTGTCATACTTACACCCCTCTTGCTCACATCTTTCGAATTCTGACAATCTTCTGACATAACCTTGCCTTTCTCGCTCCCCACTCCATTAGAGATTTTCATCTTCTTTTTGTCAAGGGATTCCTTGTTTGTTTGCCTGGTGTTCACTACTTCCACCGTTTCATAGATGTACGTGAGGGCCTGGTTGGCATTCTCCTTTACGACTGGGAACCCATTACGCACTTCTGTTATTCCCTCTGCTTGTTGCGCGCTCTCCTGAGCTCCATCAGTAACATCGGCTTCACCCGCAGTCTCACTGTCCTGTGTCTTAAGCAAATGCCCTCCATCCACCACCAAACTAGAGGTCTCACCAGGAGACCAGTGTTTCCTCTGCGAGGGGTCCAACTTGACAGCGCTTTGCACATCGTCCTGGTTTTGCTGCCGACTGTCCTCCAGCTCTTTCTTCTTGTTCTCAGCCTTCTGTTTCAGTTTGGCAAAGAACCGCTGGTGGATCTGATACTCATTCATTGTTCCCACCTCCAGCACCCCAGAACAGGAAACTATTCCTTTACTGTTCCTGGCAGATACCTGGTAGATAGCTGCATCCTCCAGAGTACAGCTGCAAAGGCCAGAAAGCAGTCTTAGACATATCAAGGATAATATTTTTTTCCAAACACACAGGAAGAAACACACACAAACAGATGTATTCTATGTGTTTTCAAGTTGGAAAATATTTCCTATATTGGAAGACAATATTGTTTAGCATACAATATCATACAACATACTTATAAATATGGAGCGTGTGTGTTTTCCCGTTGCGAAATATTTCATATTTCGGAAGGCCACAGTATCGGTCCATCTCCACGTCATCTTTATACCAGGTTAGTTCAGGTACTGGGTAGCCTGTGAAGGGATGGAAGGGAACAAGAAAGGACATTAGCATCAATAGATGATGAACACCTTCTAACCGCTTGATTTTTCTTAAAAGCAAGTCCATGAAATTGGTTATTTCATTACACAAATGAGCAGCACATTCATGTTGTTTCTATCCTTTTCTCTTATGCATGACTGTCAATGAACAGTGAATCTTTATTTCAGAGAGGCCTTGGGTGTGGCTCAGCACATAGCGCTCTCACAATGCTGTGTTGTTTCAGGGCATTGCATCACCACCCAGCATGTGATGAGCCAGCCGTGGGGTTTATTTCCGCTCCACAGCTGCTCTGCTATTACACTTCATGTCATGCTGTTCCTGACTCAGCCCAGAGAACCTGGAGCCCCAGGTCTGCTGGTAGCCACTTTGAAATCCCTCACAACATTGCTTCTGATGTTACCTAATTGTAAACTGAACAACTCGCCCTTTTATTACCTCTTTATATTATTATGGCTGGAACTTCCATAGGGCTGAATTTGGCACAATTTAACAGTCAGTCATAGATTCGTGAATTTTTTTTACAGGTAAATTTAAATGAAGTTCCCATTAAACAAAAACACCCTTTCATAAAAATCAGGTACACACGCACACTCGCAACCGCATATATTGTACATTTTACACACAAGGTAGCTGATGCTAACGTCTGTTGGAAGAAAAAGCAGGAAAGCTGAATGGAGGAGGCATCAGCGACAACTAGTCACCACTATTTGGCAAATTTCTTTTTAACACACTGATGTGAATGTGTTTATTAAATACATAAATTGGGTTTTTGCCACAGTCAGGCCCATTGAATGCATTAGATTGATTCGATCTGAATACTGATTTAGAATGACAAAATAGAATACAGAATACTGAAAAGCTCGATTCAAATTTTACTGGCTCTAACAAAATAATAAAATCCTTGAATCTCTTCTACAGCAAAGTGAGCAGAATAGCCAGTGGCCATCTATGTTACAGTTGAAACTTAGAGGAGTGTGACTGCAGCTAAAACCATGACAGGTGTTAAGATGCTAAAAAACAGCCTTGTTGCTACATTACATTGAGCAGACTGAACACCTCACAAAAGTACTGGCATGAATCTTTGGTGAAATTTGTAAGGAATGATATTTTCTGTAATGTAATGAGCAAGACAGAACATGATTCAGGGAGATAATCTTCCAAGCTGTTTGGAGGCACACTTGCTTCCCATCTTCAGGTGAGTAACATCACACACACACATTCCTGTGAACCTGACGAGTGGAATAGGAATGTATACCTGTAACCACACAGGTGAACTTCACATTGCAGGATTCAGATACTGCCTTGGATTTTAAGGTGGTCTCAAATGAAGGTTGGGTCTCCTCTGTTAACTGGGCCATCACACTGCAGAGTGTACTCCTGGAACATAGACTGCATCAACTTAACTTCAGTTTTGTCAGAAAAAAAGCTTTAAATGCTTATGAATGTGAGTATTTTTAGGATTATCGATGAATTAAGGTTTCTTTCAATTTACACAGATTAGTAAAATCAGATTTTATTTATAAATAGATGCCAAAGTTAGGGTACATTTATGGGAAACATAGTCAATCGCTCATGTAAAATGATGTGCTTTTATTTATCCATAACATCCAATTGTTATACTTGTGGAAAGATAGAATATTGTAGTTAATACGTTATGAATGTTGACATACACATTTTTGACAAAAAATGCTTTCATTCTGTTCCGATATTTGAATTTAATGCTTCTTCATTGACCTTCTAAACAACTGCATTAAGGTTTGTTACAACTTTGCTCCACATTATAACTATTTGTAGACAAACCAAATATAGGAAATGCAGAACCACTTTCGTTCTCTTTTGAAAGTTAAAGAAAAAAAAAAGCCACCACCACGGGGAACAAAACTTTAGTGTAAACCAGCTGTTAGTCTGAACACGGATTTAAAACGTCAATTACCTCAGAGGCTTGTAATGAGAATACCTGTGACTTGAGAAGCTAGGCGAAGAAAGGGTAGATAGAAGCAGCTCATCAGAAATGGACACAAAGCGCATTAAATTTCAATGAACGTCTATCACGTGGGCTCCTAGTGTTCACCTGTGCGGCATAACTCCTTTTGCTGGCAGAGACAAAAAGCTCAATGTTAAATCAGTACTGCGCTCTGGAATGCAAGTGCAGTTCGGTCTCTTAAAAAGTGAATGTGAAAATCTCAAGTGAAGTCACACGTGCAGTTCCTAAATCACATGATCATGATATGTCAGTGTTTGTAGCACTTCTATTGCAATTCTAGTATTTCCAAATGAAGTTTAGGTCAGTATTTACCTAAGCTACACTGCAAAACATGTTTTTGTTTGCTCCCTATTACAAAACTACTGTAGTGCTCACTAGAAGGCCCACTTCTTGCATTGTTCATATGAAATATTTCTTTAGAAGAAGAGACACAAGCTAATGCATTTGTATAAAAAATTCTATGCAAAAAAAAGCATAGAATTCCATACAAAAACACTTTTAGCACCAATTAGCACTAAAAATCTGTCACTCAGCTGATGTGGTAGATGCCCAACAGATTTTTACTATCGATTTCTTAAAAATTTTGTTGGGCTCATTTTTATATCTCTGCCTTGAAGGATATCACCCATCCCAATAGAGGAGAGGTGAGCACTGCCACACAGTTCTTCCAGTGTGCATTCTGTGAGCCACCTGCTTTTTTGTCACTCTGTGGAATGCAGACAGTGTTGGGTGACATAACAAACTTGGAGGAAAGAGCCATCCACCTAAACCCACCTGCAACCCGTAGATCACAGATGACTACAGGTGTCATCAGCAAGATAGGTGAGAAATACACAGCCAAGGGAACACTGGCCATGTTGTGTTAGAATATGACAGGGTATCGCAAGCAAACAAGCTGCAATTTTGGCTGTAACGACTAAAATGATGTACATCTGCAAATATTATTATTGGTTAAATATATAACTTGACTGAAATGTGCAAAGAAAAACAATTTTGCACTGGAAAATATTGCACCCTTTCAATTTTATAAACTAAAAATACAAAATACATCAAACAGTTCAAGCAGTTTGATGTGTACAACAGTTACTCCACTTTTTTTGTTCATTGCTGCAAAATGAATCCAAAATTAATACTTGACAGTAACTTTCAAAAAGTAATACAGTATGGCATTTTTATCTGAGCATGTATTCGTCAAGCGGGAATTTCAACAACATGTACATGTAGACTGTATATACACTTTAGAAACTATATGAGTTGCTCCATGAAACAACTGAAGTCAAAGAATAATCATTAGAAGGAGAGGACAGCTTAATTTTGTAAATTTACTTGAACAGGATCGACGATGCCTAACACAAGGAATGACGGGTGTGTTCACAGCAGCGTGACATGCAGCTCTACCTGTTTTCGGGCCGGACACTGTGCAGGAAACCTCGGCTGTCCATGCGGCTGCCCTGCGCGCTGACCTGCTCTCCGTTCTGAGAGCTTGACCTCCCGTTGCCTGAGTAGGAACGACTCAAGGGCCTCCGGGAACTCATTTTTCTCCCAGTGAAAAGATACCCAAATGGATCAAAACTTGGGTGCTTCTTTCACTTTGTTTTAGTCTCCCTGAAGAATCTCTGACAGGCAGTATTCCTTGGTTCAGAGATAGCTACTGTAAAAAAAAATTCAGTCAAAAAGAAAAACAGGGCAAAACATGAAGCAAGCAATAAAAACATCAAAGGTTATGTGGTATTTGCAGATGATACTTCTGAGGTCATTAAGGTGCAAAAATCCATTTTCATACACAGGCAAAGCAACCACACAGAAGGAGTTCCATTCCCTTGAAATGGTCAGCGGCTGAATAGCGGTAAAAATAGAATCTGGCAAACAGGCAAAGGCAACGTTACTTAGACTCAGCCTTTGTAAAACTTTTGCAGTGCTGCAATAGAATCCAGGAAAAGCTGAATTCTGACTTTAAAATGTTTCCCTTTTTAGAGGAAACTGACAGTAAACTCACCATTCATGTGTTGTCGGTGTCCTCTGGAGTGAGCGCTCTCGGCGCGGGACACTGCAATGGTCACTCACATATTAGCACACCATGGTGGTCACTATTTATAGACAGGCCTCAAATAGGCACCAGCGCACATTTTTCCAAAACCAGCCTGCGCACGGCCGTCTGTTGCAAGGGAGACCAAAAGGAGAATACAGAAAATAATAAAATTAAAAAGATAAACAAGTGTATATGCAAATTTATACATTTCTTTCAGTTCACAATGATAGAGCATCAGTGAGCACAGTCACCGTACAACTTTCTAGGCAGTATATACAGGTGACTCACTAGTCGCAGGGTACATTCTGATGGTGCCGATCAGTACTGTAAGCAATAAATATTACTGGAAAATGAAACACATTTATACAGATATGAATACACAAGACAGTTCATTTTTTTGGAAGAATATAATGATTTTGACAAATACAATATGAATTTATATGATTTTTTTAAGGAGAGTTACTGGACTGAAAAGGTAAATTACATGTTTAATTGTAAAAGTCAGAATGTGTGTTTCATGCTCAAACAGTTCAGAGTGGCGTAAGAAAGATTGAGGACGCTGAGACGGTAAGCCGTATTAATTTTTTTTGGCTCTTATATACGACAATAGACGGTAATTGCGAAATGACAGACACTTTCCGGAAATTATGCGCGTTTTCTTCCAAGCAGAACTGGACAGCGGAGGTTGTGATGCGGTTTTGCGGAGGTTGCGCACAGGTTTGGGGGGGGTGGAAGGCTGAGCTGACTTGCGCGGAGGAGGAACCGGGAGTGACGGCGATCGTAGGGGTGAGGAGATGTGGAGTCCGGCAAAGCCTATGATCGCGTTCGTGTTGATGATCAAGAGTCCTCGGTGAACTCAGGCACCGGTGTTGGGCGTTCAGCGCTGACCGTGCAGGCAGAAGGATTCGCGTGAACTGGTGAGGACGCGGTCGATAACTCCCGGGCAGTCGGTCCTTGCGACCCTGGGTGGATCATATTTTACCAGGCGAAAAGGGAACGGACGGCATTTGTGGTGTTGGTGGACAAATCCGGTTTAATCACGCTGTGAATCTCGCGGAGAACAACGAAGAATTGCAGTCGATCTGCTTACGAGTTTATTTGTACGAAGGGCTTCGAATCTCTAAAAGTTAACAGCATACAAGTGCCAAGGGCTGTTCGTAGTCGTGTAATGTGTTCAGTGCTTCAGAAAGTGTGTTTCGACAGTCTGGTAGCTTTTTCCTTTTTATGTTTTGATGGAAAAAAAAGAATAGCACTTAAATCAAATTACATTTTAATATGTTCATAATTTGGGCAACAACTTAATGCAAAGATTAAATATTTGTCTCTTCCGTTGTCGGACAGTTGGGAAAACTTGAAACTGCTGATAAGGCGCGATGTGTAGAAAAAAGAAAAAAAAAAGCATTGTTTGCTTTACTCGTCGACGTGAAATTTGACCGTCTTACCTGTTTGTGTTTATTGAATATTTGTGTTTCCAGCGCACAATTTAGTGTTTTTATTTGTTTTGCATTTGCAGCACGTCGGTGTGTGTTTACAGGGTAAATGAACGTGTTGTGCGCACGGACCCAGCTCGGAGGGGACGAGACTACTGGGCACAGTAAGGATCTTTTTCTTTTCATCTCTTCCTTTTGTAATATATTGAGATATAACAAGAGTTAGAAAGAGATGTGTTTGATTTATGGGAATTCCATGTCAAAACCAGTCACAAAAAGGAGGATCAGACAGGATTTATTGTATCAGAGGACCTGGAGCCATTGCAGCAGCTGTTCAAAGGTGTTGTTTGAATAACTGAATAACTATGAAGAAAAAAACAAATCACAGTGAAGTTCGTTTAAATTTTCTGCAAATTTTAATGCTCTAAGTTTCATAGTTTTTTCAACTCAGTGTTAGTTTACACTAACTTTTGCACTAATAATAAAGTTCTCTGAGCTGCACAATACACACTGTCTTCCGCTTACAGCTGGTTAGCGACTAAAAGTCGGGTTGTGCTTGTGACAGATATTATTTTTTAAGTATGTAACCCACCATACAGTAACCTTCTTTTCAAACATTTATCTATGTTTTTGACCAATTTTATTTTTGTACTAGCCACAGTATAGTGCATTATTCATTCCATTATTAAATAATTGACTACTAAGATTTAGATTCACTTATTGTTTCTTCTATTGAGAAGAAGAAATACAGGGAAACACTGAAGGAAAGTCTGTTTTAAAGATTTGAAATGAATCTGTATATAAACACACAAATCCATTTTAATGACTTCACTGTTTGGTAACTGGTATTTAAAGTGTTCTTTATTACATTGAAATAGGTACAAATTGACGTCAACTTAGGACTAAGGTGTTTCTAGCCATAGTATGTTATTCACACCAATATTAAATAATTTAGTGTTGTATTGTTTGCCAAAATTTCTTTTGAAAAGTAAAGTTTGTTCATAACATTTTCATTTATTTCAATATTTTGTGCCATACATCAGTGAGATGTACTGAGCGCAAGTGGATTGATCTTTTGCAGCTCCTCTGTTGGTATGTGCAGGGCTTTTGGTGTGAGTTCAGTTCTGCACAATAAAGAGGAGACGTGACGATTTTACCTGCCATGTTCTAATCACTGTCTGATATAACGCTCCTAAAAACAACTAAAACTGTGTGTGCCTGATCTTTTAGTCACTGAGGTTAGGGAGAAAGTAGAAAGAAGGGGCCAAAGTGGAGCAGGTGCAAGAAGGTGGTTGCTAGCTATGCATTGGGGGGTGGATGTCTTGCATATGCACACTGTGCAGGCACTGTTCACATATACAATGTTTTCATACATTTTCATAACATTTTTCATCTCCAATATAAACTATATGTGCTCAATCGTGTCATTGTCCTGTATGTTTTTTAATATGGCTGTTAACAGATGCTGTCATTAGGCTACAACATTGTGCAAGTACTGTATGTATGTTGCAAAATGTTCCTGTGTACATGTACAGATATACTTGTTTTTCCTAGCTCTAAGAACTCTGAACGTCATCAAAAGACAGTTTTCATCAATTTCATACTATTAATAAGTGTATATTTTTATTTATTTATGATTGACTATTGTAAGTGTGTGTCATTCATATGTTGAGAACATTGTAGGTCAAGGACTATCTGCAATACATTTTCTTGGAACAGTATATGGCATGATTTTTGTGCTACTGCAGTGTTTTACAGACGTCCCATCAGATTAATCTCTATATCTGTGGTGAATTCTTCTTGAGATATTTATTTCATACTTTGCTCAATACTGTTATTTTGCCACTATAATCAGCCCCCGTGTAATGAAAAATGGCTTTGTCATCCAGTACAGACATTTTTTCCTATTACTCAGCTATTTTACTTCCACAACGGTGGAGTAAGAGTTGATAACAGAATGCATGTTGCCTTAGGGTTGTGTAATTTCAGCCAGTGGAATTTTTTTTTTTTTTTAAAAAACTGAATGTGTCAGTCCCTGTGAAATGCAGTTGTTGTACTGCTTTCAAATTACGTTTGCATACTAGTATAAAGCAGCTAAATGAGGGAAACTATCATGAAAACAGCACCTGGAATGTGCATTCATACATGAGTGTGAAGATGGCTCAGTTTATGGGGTGTTTGCATGTTTTCCCCCTTTGTTCTTGTTTGGTCTTCCAGGAGCTCCAGTTTCCTCCCAAAGTCCAGAGTTTCACGTTAACTGGAGAACTGAAAATAGTCCTTACTTTGTGTCTTTTTGTGTCACCTTATTCTGCTGTAAAAATGGATGAATAATTGTAGTGAGTTTCAGTGCCTTGTATCTGTCATTATAAGTCACCTTTCACAAAAGTGTCAATCAGTATTCTATACTTTGGCATATAGTTTCAGACAAATAGTATTAAATATATGCAATGTAAAATGTGTAGGCAATAAATGTGATTAATAAAATAAAACCAGTTGTCCACATTGCGTCATGTCCACCTGTAATTTTTGCAAAAAAAACAAGACACTGTGGTCAGCACAATTGCTGGACAGTTTTTTAGGTTGTTGGACAAACTGCATAAAGGCTAAAGAAATTAAAAGTGCATTCTTTAAAACAAATTTTTCTTCAGTGTTTTCCCTTGCTGATGTGAGCTGTATTGCTGCTTAGTTTACAAAATACAAAACTTCTTGGATGGCTACTGTAACAATATTGCAACAAGTTAAAAATCTGATTAAACTGAGTAAAAGAGAGCATTTAAAATCCAAATGGAACACATGCAATGCTCCATAACTAATTCAGAAAAGGAGCCTTTTAGCATCAATATGTTTAAAAAGAGGAAAATTTAACAATCAATGGTGAAACACTTTGACAGCAACAGACTTTAAAAAGACAGCATTTCTTTGATGCTAGTATTGGGATTCCCCTAACAAAGAAAAACTCTGTACTCAATTAATTGCCATTCCATCCCACATTTAAAATATTGCAAAAATCTGTGAGCTGGGTAATCCTATACATCCTATGTTTCCTGGATAGACTGAATGAAAATACAAGTAACAATTTTGGTTACAAATATTATAAAATGTGTTACCATTTTATGCATAAAAATCCTTTTTGTTCTGATATTCATTTTTGGTGGCACTTTTCATCTGGGAGGTAAATCCCCCCCCCCCCGGAACCCATTTTTTTTCTTCTGTAGGAAATTCACTCCCCTTATACAGGAATTGGCCTAATGGAGTGATTTCATGAAATGAATGAATGCCATTATGTGAGGGATGGGTGTGTTCAGGAAATACTTGCCACCTAGCATATTTTACACTAAAATGGGATTGAAACTTTGAAAGTATGTTCACTTCTGATTCTCAGGTCTTATGGGGCTTTAAATCCTGTGAATGGGTGAGGCTGACATGAAACAATGATGCAAACAAAATAAATCCTCTTGCACGACAATTATATGTTGCTACGATTTAGCTTGATTTACTGTATTTGTGACGCTAAGAAGTTGTTAAATTTAGTATTTTGTTATTTACTAGATATTCCACAACTAAGTTATGTGTCTGGGAAAGTGTACAAGGTACACAAGATAAGATGCTTTTATTGTTTATTTTACTTTTATATTTTTATTATCTTACACAATAAATGTTAACAGTTCTTTTGGTTAAGCAAAGTCCAAAATCGTAAAAACCAAAACCAGGAATTTCAAATAAAATAAAATTGACAATATTTCTCGATTTCCTTTGAAAACTCCTTTCCAAAATACCCAGACAGCAGCACCTGTGGCTTTTTGAGTTGAACTATTGTGATTTTTTTCTACAGATGTGTAGCAGTGATGCCTGACAGTGTTTACAGAGACAGAAATCATGATCAGTGGTGTGTAACTTCTTAAGAACTTAAATCCTTCAATTGGTGCCTTTTCATTACCTCTTAACCTGGGCAGCAATAATAACTTTTGTATCCTTTCATTTTCAGAAATTGTCATTGTACAGCATCCTGTGTCTGTGTGTGTACCCCGAAACTACACTGTTACACTAAGTGTTCGGGCTATTGGCTCAGGTGCCTTACAATACCAGTGGTTCCAGTCAGACCAGACAGAAGTAAGTTACGAACATTGATACCAAACATGCTGGCCATACTGTAGTGTAGTTTGCAATGGATTGTTGTTTGATATTAAAATATAATGGTCTTGGAATAACTAAATATAATTTTATGTTATTTTTGAGGTTCATGGTGCTACGGAAGCAGATTTTGTCTTCATTGCACAGAATACTCAGCTGTATGTATGCAGAGTGAATGACCAGCACAGCAACTGTGTGTTCAGTGAATGGGTCAAGGTGAAAGTCTGTGATGCTGGAGCACTATGTAAGTAACTGGTGACAATTTAACAAAAATTCAAGAAAGTTTTGCTCTACAGTATGTGAGTGCACTGTACAGTGTACTGTTTTCAGTCTTGCGTCCATAATCATCCATCATTTGGGCTTTGGTGTTGTCCTTAGCTGTAGGAAATAAGCAGGGTTAAAAACTTTAAAATAGTTTTCTTAAATTTGAATAGTGTTTGAAATATTGAGTTTATTGTTGATTGAGATATTTAATCTCTCTAGTAAGAATAACTTGTGTTGCTGTATAAATGTGCAGGTCATCTTAAATTTTAAATTGTCTTGAATAGGATAACAACACCAATTAGTATTGTTGGTATCACAGACTCATTGTCACAAAACAGTGACTGAGAATATTACCATGAGCAGTCCTGTGTGTTCCATCTGAATGCTCTGCTTGCTGTCAGGTCTCCCAGAGGGGTGGCGAGGAGAGCCCCATATCGCAGTGAAGCCCTTGTCCCAGGCAGTGCAACTGGGGCAGTCCGTCCGGCTTCAGTGCACTGCCTTCGGGATCCCAGCCCCTCACCATCAGTGGTATCAGAATGGGAATCCCCTGCAGGGGAAGACCAGAGAAACACTGCAGGTAGTCTTACTCCATGGACGCATCATTACACAGGAGAATCTATTTCTGATACTTCTGCTTTATTTAATCATATTGAAATGCATATTTTTGAGCTATCATTTCCTAAGAGATATCCACCTTGCATAGTCCCTAACCCTCTGATATATCTAATCCATGGCAGGAATCTATACTAGATTACTTTTTAGTAGGAATATATTGTTTGGAGTGCCTATAGATGAAATATCATATAATGGGAGCACAGAAGTCCTTCTTTAGATGACTGTAATATTTTCCTATTTGCTGTCTGCTATATATTTCTGAATTGTTCTTTTTCTTTTCATTTTCCACCTTGGAATTTTATACTAACAGAAACTGTATTTATAAGTATATGTTGTTCTTTATAGATTGAAAATGCAAATAAAGAGCATGAAGGGTCGTACCTTTGTGCCGTCTCTAATGTACTGAAGGAACAGTGGACAGAGGCTGTTGAGGTTACCATAGGTAAGAAACTGGGAGAAAACTGAACAAATTACTTGTATTACAGGGATGCTTATTTTTTTCCTTCAACCAACCAAACTCATCATTTCCAAAATTTTCTATGAATTGAACTTCTTTAGGTGTAATAAATGTATTTGTTCTTCCTAATACTGTAATATTTTAAACAGCAGATATGAAATCAGAGTCATATTTCCCATTTAGTTAAAAATAAAAGGGACTTTCCCCAGTTTTACGTGATCAGGAAGTTATTGTAGCTTTTTTGGTTGGTCTGTGTCTGAAACAGCCAAGCCAACTTGAGGCAAGACCACTACACTGGTTCACAAGGTTTTTAAAGCTTTTTTTTTTTTTTTTAAAGTTCAGTTTAATGCACAAATAATGTAATATGTCAAGTGCTACTGAGATAGATTGGTTTAACATTGTTAAATGACTTGCACAAAATTTTCCTTTAAGCAATATGACCTGTAAATTTCCATTACATTTTATTTGACAGTAGTTTACAAGCCTACATGCCTGGATGTAACATTTTATTTTCTCTTTCCTGCACAGAGCTTCCGGACAAACCCACAGTAAAGAGTCTCACTGGTAAGTTTTTTTTTTTTTCCTGTTCTCAGGAAATTCTGCATCAGCTTAGTAAACATCACCAGCAGGAGCAGAATTTGAAAAAAAAGTTATGACCTTTCAGTTTCTTTAATCTTTGTGTGGGACTTTCATGAAAAATATGCAGTCATAACGCCATTTTTGGCGCTATGAATTTGTATTCATTGAATTTGTATTCATTAAAGACTATGTGTATACTTTATCCCAGTCTGGTTTCAGTGTTCTTTTTTGTTTTTATTTCATTCTTATAAACACTCAACTATTGCCTTCATACTGTATATGTAGTCTCATACTCTCATATATATATATATATATGCAGCAACAGATAAGGTGGCTCTGTTGATTGGCAACCTCAACTACTGCAACTTCCCAAACCTGATGGCCCCAGTGATGGATGTACATGAGCTGGCCAGTCTCCTGCAGCAGCTCGGCTTCCGGGTGGTCTCTCTGCTGGACCTCACCAAGGTTGAGATGCTGGCTGCCATCAGCAAGTTCCTGCAGCTGCTGAACAGGGGCGTGTATGGTGAGTTTGCAAACCAAAGTGTCTAACTGTTCTTCACAGTATAGCACAAAGCTGCTTCCTGTCAAAAAAGATACCATATGAATGGTTCATATTGCATATTTCTGTGATTCTGCGAAGTAACCACTTAATAAGTGAGTTGCTTTTGAAAATAGACAACTGTAGCTAGCAGTGAAAGCACGTACAAGGAAAAGAAATAAACAACTGTACAGCGGTGATAAACTGAAATCCAAGATTCATTAAACTGCATTGTTAGGTACAAAGCTGGAGTCAATTTTGTTTCTTATCAACAGCTTGATGGTAAAGGGGAGAGTATTGACAGAACTGCTTGAGTTTAACAGGAAATATGCCCTTGTGTTGTGTTCTCAGAAAAATGTTTTCCTTTCTTTTCTAAAGCCATTGATGTGGAGAGGAACCTGAAACTGTTGTGAGATGTTTTTTTTGAGGTTTACGTAGTAGATAGGTGCCAGAATGAAGACACATGGATCTTTAGTTCAGGCAAGTTGCATGCCTCGCTATGTATAGCTCTGTCTAAATCTCAACCACATTGCTACCAGACAGATTTATTGTGGCTGGGTAAAGGGTGTTTAGCTGCATTGGTGCCACCACTTTGTTTATGTGAACATTAGGTCTTAAAAGATATTCAAAGAGCAAAATATAAAATCAAATGATCACAAAGTTCGTATTATGAATCTAACAGTATACTGATGTACTGTAATTGAGTTGGAGATTTGAATTATTGTTATTTATTTTGGGGAAAAACAAAAAGGTTCTCTGTGAAAAATGTCATCTAAGTAATAGTAATAAAGATAATAATGAATCTGCTATTTCAGATGTAAAATTAGATTGTTTATTCTATGTTTACTCTGTTGCTGTTGTAATGAATAATTGTTCTGAACCCATAATCAGGGGATGGGAGTTGTATTATTGGGAATTCCCCTATGTGGTTTCACTGGGGATCTGTGTGCGATTTTACTGTCAGTTGCCTCAGCGTGAAATAGAATGACCGCATAATGGGCGTAAATGCTGAAAGATGAAATGGTCTATATTTACACAAACTGTTAGGGTGTTTTTAAAGGTGTATGTCAGTGACAGCAGCAATATTCAGGCCGTTTCCCTAAATATCTGTCCGACCCATGATAGTGGGCGCATGCGGAGTGGAGTGAGTACACTGAGTCTTGTGTCCGGTTCAGTAGAGTTTGTAGTAGGTCATGCTGTGTGAGGAAGGCGATTTGATCCATGGCACTAGTCCACAGGAACCCGATCGCAGCTCTGTGGTTTCCCTCATTCAGGATCACGAGAGTCAGTGTTTGCGCTCAGTTTTTCTTTCCAGGGAGGAACTTGTCTCACTGCTACTTTAGTCCGGTTGAGTGCAGTGATCAGAGGCATCATGTAAACATTGCAGTGCATGTTGCATAATAGATTCTCCAAATGATTCATGCTTTCACTGTATAAATGTTGTTGAATCTGAATAGCAGATACATGTAATGTGTTTTTATTGAGCTGGCAGGGATGTTTATCACGAGAGTGCCCATTCACAGAACAATTAAATGATGTTACAGGACAACACTGCACCTCAGCCCAGGAGAACTGTGTGAAACTGAAAATGTACTTAAATACACAGTAATTTCAAAATGTGTTGAGCAAAGGGTGCATAAACACTTATTAATCTATGTTAAAGCAAATGCCGGGAACTTTCCAGAATGGTTTGAACTAAAACATAATTTTTGTTATTCCTTCCTCTCTTCGAGTATCTTGGTTTTTATCCATTTTATTTAGCTTTTTGTCTATTATTTGTAAAGCTTTTAAATGTTTTTGTTATTGGATGCTTTTGATCCATTTTCTATCACCCGTCACTGTTTAATCTGCATTGCCTCACAGCGATCCAGAGCCTATCCTGTAATTTAAGGGCGCAAGGTGATGGGATAATCACTTCTTTTTGCAGTATTACTTTTTCTATATTTAACTAATGGGTTTTATTTAAGATTATTACAGAATAACAGCTACAGGATGAAATTCCCCTGTTAAAAAATAAAAAAAAAAGGGGATGTTTGAACAATTGATTTTAAATGATTATTAATTACAGGTGGACTATGAACACTGACAGTTGTTCATCTCCTCACTTATGAGTTTATCTTCCTCTGTCAGTATTCCGATGGATTGACACGTTCCCATGTATACGTGAGAAGCCCGAAAGGCAGTGCAATTAGGTTGAAGTTTTGTCTCTGTCCTTGCCTTAGCTCTATTTTACTACGCTGGCCATGGATATGAATGCTCTGGGAGGAACTACCTCGTTCCCATTGATGCGCCTCAGCCATACCGGCCTGAGAACTGTGTCAACGTGCAGAGAGTTATGTGCAGCATGCAGGAAAAAAGCACAGCCCTCAATGTGGTCCTGCTCGACACTTGCAGGAAGTGGTATGTGCTATAGCTCACATCAGTGTGCGTTACTGGACATTGTTTTAGTTACTTTCCAGCTGTGCTCCAGTTCTTAATTACATCTTTTAAATATGTAATTTAATTAAATGTGACAAAACACAAAGCCATCAATTATTATTAAAAACAATAACATGCTTATGGCTTAATAAATAAAAATATGACTGAACTAAAAAATGGCTTTCTTGTATTTTTGTATTTCTTGAAGGTACAATCAACACTATGCACCGTCTCAGATAAGGTCTCTGGCTCCTTTGGGTAACACAGTGTATGGCTATGCAACGTAAGTAGTGCAGCACAAGAGACTTGTTAGCAATGGTGTCAAGGGAAGGGAGCGATGTGGTGACCTCATTCATGCTGTGCATCACAGGTGCGAAGATGCAGAGGCCTTTGAGGTGCAGGATGGAGAAAGGAGCTCCAGCATCTTCACCAAGTACCTGAACAGGCATATCCTGCGGGCTGAGAAAGTGACACGAGTGCTCGAAAGAGTGTCAGAGGGTGAGTGCGCTGCACAGGCTTAGTGCATTACACAGGGGTGGCTCAATACTATATTTTATATTCTATGACCCAGCAATCACTCTGATCTCAAATGTTCCTTTGTATTATGGTAGTAAATAATGTTTTTGTTTAGTAACTTTCTTTAGGTCCATTAAAATTTGGTGTTACGGGTTATTTTGTGAACACTTTAAATGTTTATAGGGACTACTTTATATTTGATTGTTTGATCTGACTAAAGTAGAAGCCAAATGTGCACTTTTGCATATAAATTTTTGTTCATTCTCAGTTGTCAGTCAGTTCCTGACTATGAATACTTCTTTAGATCACTATAAACATGGAGGACATATCATCTACTGACTTTCATGAATAACTTGATAACTAATGATCTCGATTAGCTTGTGTGTATACAGGCTGTATAAACGTGAGGGGTGACCCTGTCCTCTCCGTGGTGTTATGGTCCTTGTTGCAGTTGTTTTGTTGTCCAGGGGTCTCTCTGGAAACTTAGCTGAGCTTTGATAGCCTGAGCCCCAGAGGCCGTGACCTCATTTTCTGGAAAGTCATATCAGTGTAGACTTCCCAGTAAGAGAAACCAGAGAGCCCTCGGCCTGAGGACAGCTGTTCCTGTAGTGCAACATCCCCTCCCTATACCCCATCCCAAAACACATAGGCAGGCCAGGGCAACATGCTCCATGGGCAGACTCCAGAACTCTGTGTTCCAGCTAACACACACTGTCCAGACATACTCCTTCTCAAAATGGCTGCAGTATGGCATGTAGTGTGGTGTATGACTGAGTGAAGGGATATAAAAAAGATCCAGTTTACATACTGTATGGGATTAGTCAGTATTTTTAAAAGTAATTCTTCGAAGGCTGTACATAAGCCAAATCTACTGGAAGATATTAATAACATTAAACACTGTGAGCTCATGTAGCTTCTGGAGCACTTTTCATATGATCATTTTTAATACTGGTGGGCAGCAATTTATGGATTAAATGAGGAAATACTGTTTTAAAATTGTTCCTCCCTACAGATTTTTGTGAAAAGAAAAAAACCCCCAAAATATTAGTAAAAGAAAAAAAATAACTATTTCCTTTTACTGTGCAGAAACTATCTGGATTTTCCTTTATGTTTCATAGAATTTCCCATAATGGCCAGATTCATGTAGAGCTGATACCAAATGGTTGGTGGCCATGTTGACCAATCTAGAAATAGGGATGAAAAAGCTAATGAACTGCTCTTCCCTCTGTGCTAAGGAGAGCGAAATGATGACTGTTTTAAATATTTCTAGTTGTGCAGCAGCTTCTTTTGCATACCCACATTTTATTTTTAATCGGTGTGCAGTGTAATAAACTTCTCACAAGTTCTATTATTCAGGCTTTTAGTTAAAAGTTCCAGAATACATAAATGTTTCACTTGCATAAATATTTATAAAATGTGAATGCCATAACCCTACTGCAAATACTGATAGCGATATTTTGAGCCAGGGATGTGAGCAAAAAGTACTACAGATAGAGTGGTCTTAAGGACTGTATCTCTTGAAAAGGTTTTAAAGTGTCACTGAAATCATTTTCTTCTCTCTACTGTGATAATTTTATGTGGCGACAGTTTACAAAGACTAAGATTTTTCTGTGACAGCATATTTTACCTATACATCTCCATGTTTGTACAGTTTTAATAAATAAACAATTAATAGGTAATTTTGTGTTTAATGTGTAATCTAAGCATCACTTCTCTTACAGATTTGGGAAGAGACCCACTGGTAACAGGAAAGCAGGTGATGGAGATTAAACACACACTGAAGGATTCTCGGGCTCTCACTGATCCAGTCAAGACCACAGGGCACACTGGAGAACTGTACCAGAGAGATATGTGCTGGATGCGGGCCAATGGTGAGTTCTTTATGAAGAGCTATTGTCTATTTTATCAGTTGGTTAACATATTCCAAAGAGTGACCAAAAGTGAAATATTTTATGCTTTATTGTGCAAAAAATGTTAAATATGAGAAATCAAACAATGGTGTACACCTGTACCCCTGTAACTGTGAGTGTAATTGGTTCCTAGAAATAGCTTAAATGTGTGAAAGCTATTTTCATTATTTTTTATGTGGAATATTAGGATTTGTTCTGGGATCCTCTGAGAAACCCCAATAAATTTCCCCAAAATATGTACCGAACACTCTCAATATCAGGTTGTCTTTGAATGACTCGCAATTATTAAGGCAAATAAATAAAGTAATAAGTTAAAAAAAGAGAGATTGATGTAATAAAAACAATTCATTTTTAATGATTTCCAGAATTCAGGTAAGCAAATGAGCATCTTGATTAGAATTAAAGTGTGTGTGTGTGAGTGTGTGTGTGTGTGTGTGTATGTGTGTGTGTGTGTGTATGAATGAACATATATATGAATATCTGGTAATGTACAGAATCTGTACAGTACATGTACAATGTCATAGTGTGACAGTAGTGTCTGCTAACAACCATAAAAAAGTGCAGTACTACGACAAGACCGAGCATTGATAGCTTATGCTGACGATGAAAAAGTGATGAAAATGTTATGGGAACGCATTAAAACATTGCACATATACCTGGCAGTATGCACGTGACATCATGGCATAATGATTACATAAACTGCAGGCTGATTCTTCTCAGACCTAGTCCAGCACGTCTCCCCACTTTCTTCCTCCTTCCAGCAACTAAATGACTGTACAACACAGTGTTAGTTGTTCTTGGGTGTGTTATATCACACTAAGACGCAGATTAATTCAGTCCATGTTTTCCCTTACAGTAAACTCAAAGTGGCACTCATAGACTATAAACATCTTCCCACAAATGCCACTGTATCCCCCATAGCACCACCTCCACCTGACCTGCACCAATGACTATCAAAGACTAACAGTCACAAGAGATCACACTGTTTGCCCTTACTGCGTTTCGCTGTCGTGCAGGACAGAATACTGAACAATTTAAAAAATCTTATACTGTATATTTTAGTAAGAATTTTTTCTAAAAAATACAATCCTGAATTGTTTTACAATGGTGTGAATCATATAATATACTGTGGCCAGAAATAACCCGGTCATAAATCGAGAACAATCTATGTCTTTTTCAACATCCTGAAAAACCTTTAAATAACAATTACCAAACAGTTAATGAGGTAATTAATATAGATTTTTGTATTTATATGCAGTGATTTTTTTGTGTAGTATCATACATTATGTTCCATTCCTTATTATTAGTAACAGCGATGGACAGTTAATTGTAAAATTTCTGAAAAAAATTAAGAAATAAAGACCAAAAGAAAAAATTATATACTGCAACAAGCTGTTACTGTACTGAATTATTATCGGAGTATTTACCGACTGGATGAAATGATGAAAGTACAAAGTGCAGTTGAACACGGGCCAAATGAGGCAAAAACTGAGAATGCAGATGCCAGGTGCAGTGCTTCCTCCTAGTTTTGTTTTTGTACTTTTTAAATATTTCTGAAGTACCTGGGCACTTACTGTGCAGGCTTTTTCTGGACTCCGATACTGAGCTGGGTATTGACTTATACCTCTTGTTATATTGAGAATTTGGAAACCGGGAGCTCCAAAAACCGGGTATAGGTGTTTATTCGTAGTTAGATTTGAGTAAAAGACAAGTGCCGTGATTTTTATATTATAAATTTCTGTATCTTACTCTACATACAGCTACATGAGAGTTTTATTTATTTGCAGTGGTTTAAATAATTGGATACCATATTACATAACTATTTCCTCTTGTTAATACTGCACAACAATTCCACTACTAATGTCAAAATTATATATACCTTATTCTTTGGTTTTTAGAGCTCACAGCTTATTTATGCAGCATAAATTTTCCATACTAAGCAAAAGAGTACCGTTTCTACATCTTCCCACACTAGTTGCACATCCCCCTTTTAAACGAGTCTACTTTGTACTTTCATTATTATAAATAGAATTTATTCAAGTGCTCAGAAACCCCTTATATATTTCATGCTGATTTAACTTTATATAAAGTTGCAATAAAGGGAAAATCCCAAAGATTTCTTAGGGGTAACTGTTACTGCCTTCTTTATTTGCACTGAAAGCAATGTATCAGCCTTATTCCTAATCCAAAGTGTAATTTATTATATTCATGTGTGATTTCTTCAGGTCAAGTAAGAATTAAGTGATTGAATGCTGTGTGAATTGGCTAATGTTTGTTTATTGATGAATATCCCAGTAAGTCACCTAGTAGTAGTAGTAGTGATGATGATGATGATGATGATGATAATACTCTTTTCTGTTTGATTAGAGTTGCCCCAGCGACGTCTTCTCACATTTTCCTGTGGGGTTGAAGTAGAGTTGAGCTTCTCAGCCATGTTCTCCAATGTGGTCATTGTCTTTGCCACAGTGAGGACCATGGGGCCCCGAGCCCTAGACTGCATGGTCAGCTTGAGGACCACACCTGTGAGTTCAGCTCTTTTCTTTTTATAACGCAAACCCAAAACACTCACATTAAATTCCAGATGTGACTGAAGAAACAGGAGGGTTTTGAAGTGTAATATTTTTAGAATTCTTATATTTATTGTGGTACAGAAATCATAGTAAAAAGAATACAAAAAATACTTTTAATGTTAATAGTTTTGTCTTTAAGAAATGGTTGAATCAATTTGAGAGGGGATTGACTAAATATGATTCCTTATGGTTCCCAGATGAAAAATGTCACCTAAATGTACTACAGAATTAAAGTGTTTTACACAATTGTAAGTATGTACATACTGTCAAAGCTGCTTATGCAGCTGTAGCACATGGGCCCATTGCTGTTTCTACAGCTGTTGCAGCATGAAGCTAGAAGTGAAGAGGTGAAGTGTGTTCATCTCTGTTTATTTAAACATTCCTTTGCATTAAGAGGGTGGGTAACCCTGGGAATGAGGTCAGAAGTCCTGTTCCTGACAAGGAGCACCTGCTTCACAGATTTTTGCTGCTTGCCTCCCTAGTTTCCATAGAGGAGCACAAATAAAGCACAAGTTTGACACACATTTTGAGCATGTAGCCAGTTCTCCTCGCTGAAAGAACACACACATTGTCAAAATAATTCAGTGTTAAGCTGTGTTTATGGTTTTTTCTGTAACGGCCCATATTCATTTTCCACCCTTGATCAAGGTGGTTACCCTGAATTGTTCCAGTAAAAATTACACAGCTGTGTAGTTCTGACACTTTAAATTGCTGTAGAGAAAAATTAAAGGAAATGGTGATAGTAAATCTGCTGTTTCAGTTGCGATATTTCACTGAAAATCAGTTATTGAAAATGGCTAAAATTGAGTCTTTGGGTTGGGCCTTTTTTCCTCCCATTTTGCCTTATGTTATATAAATAATTATATTTCTCCAGATAAATTTGTAATGTTCAGTAAATTTCCTGAATATTCTCCTCAATTTATATTCCATGTTTTCTTTGTTGCCGTTATGTTGAATGATGCTGAGCCTATATTCAGAGATGGGGTTTTGCGGTTGGGAATAACCTATAAGTTGTTGAGTGCCTCTTTCTGGTTGTACTTCCTCTTGCCTCATGAATGTGCAAAGCATATTTATTGAAGCAGAATCACCCCATAACAAGCAAAAATGCTGCTGTACTAACATTGCATGAAAAGATTAATATTTCCACAGGTTTTTTATAGTGATTTGTTAAATTGTGCTGGACCCCTTTTTGCAAAAAGGATGGGTGTTTTATTATTAGTGTTGTGTTTGTTTTTACACATTTAAATGACTGAAATTGTTATCAATAATACTAGTGAAAATACAACAGTAAAAATTTCAACTGAATGTCTTAAGGTTTCAGTATCTTTACCTCTTCTTACCCTTGGTGAGGTTTCTTTATTTTCTTTTGAGGTTGGAAAGCAAAGTTGCTGCAGTTTGAGTTACATTTCCCTAACGTGAAGCCATCTGGAATATTCCAGTGTCTGTACTTTTTATCACTTCAATAAGTGGTTTCTGCCCTTTTCTTGGTGGATGGAAATGGCTCCATATTTTTCCATCACTGTTTAAATGGGTAATTACCTCTAAGGGAAAAGGCTAATTTGGCTCAGTGACGGTAATAGTGGGGTAGTTTGGTAAAGCAATTGGGTGTTCAGACAGAGTGTAAGGCTGTGTGTGATAACCCTAATACACTGTGACTGCATAAAGACTAGGCCTAAATGCAAAACAGATAAACAGATAGAACTTGAAAATAGATGAAGACTGCCACAAAATGGTGGATTGTGACTGTTGGTCAACTGTGCCGAGCATCAGACATTAAATTTTGTAGGACAAGGGGACCTCTAGAGGTGAGGCATGGGAAATACTTTTGAAGTCCTTTAAAGCAGGGGGGTTCTTAAACTTTTTAGTCCGAGGACCCAAATAAAAAAAATTGGTACTGTACTGGGGCCCAAGAAGAGAACTATTGCCACAATGTCAACAAAGCAATACAAAGACAAATAACAATGGCTGCA
This sequence comes from Heterotis niloticus, assembly GCA_018136845.1. NCBI lineage: Eukaryota > Metazoa > Chordata > Actinopteri > Osteoglossiformes > Osteoglossidae > Heterotis > Heterotis niloticus. Next base: position 15,327,210 of record CM030904.1, on the reverse strand, counting down.
TAATAAAAAAGAAACGGTGAATGTTTTTGTTTCCATTCAAGCATTCTTCTTACAGGAACATTATTAAAACAGAAAAGTAAAAAGCAAACATACTGTTAATAAAACAACTGAACCAAGCATATATGTAAGTGAAAGGCTTATACATAACACATTTTTGTACTCCCTTTTCTCCCTGATTATTTATATTACCATTATTTTCTCTTATTTTGTTATTGTTCTTAATAAGTATGATGATGAGCAGAAGGTGACATTTGTGAGCATGGATGTAGATCTGGCCATGTCAGTTTACATGTTCTCCCCATATACAGTTTTATCCAGGTGCTGTGGTTTGCATTGATATGGTGGCTCTAATCTGCTATTAGTATGTGTGGGAATGCACACGGATGTGTGCACGTCAGTGTAATTGATCTGCTGTGGATTGCTGTCAAGCTTCAGGATGTGAGTTGCCTTATGCCCTGTGCTTCTAGGACAATCTCTGGATTACTGCCACCCTGCAATGAACAAGCACTTGTTAAGAGTAGAGAGCAGTGAGAAGTGCTACCGCCTCACAGAGCCCAGGCTCTTTGGGTATGGGTTCGAATCTGCCTCAGTCTGTGTGGCGTTTGCATGTTCTTCCCATGTCCTGAGTGAATTTTTTCCCCCACAGCTCAAAGATGTGTTTCAGGTTAACTGGCCACTCTAAATTTCCTGTATCTTGTGACTGCGTGCAAATGTGGCCAACCTGCAATAGACTAGCATCCCATCTACAGTGTAGTTTTATAGTATAGTGCCTAGTGGTTTGCACTACCTACCACTACGATGTGGTAGTTTCCTCTTTTTTCTAGTGCCTGCTTATTATATGCAAAGTTTGAATTTGTACAGTTTGACTGTATTTTGTGCATTTGTCTGTTTATTCACATGCTGTCTATTTATGGAGCCTCCGGCAAAAACCGTGTAACGCATTTGAGTAGGTTTGCATACGTTTCAGTTTTTTAAGTGCATAACGTTGGTCTGCATGAATGATGTTTTCATTTTTCTATTATTGAAAAATAGGTCCATACATGATATGCTGTTTGGCTGTAAGCTGCAGTTTTTATATGAATTTTGTAAGATGGGATTAATTCATAACACATACATTTAATAAAATATCTGTTTTCATTTGGTGCATGTATACAGTCTATTTACAATCTATTTTCTATCCACCCACTGTTAAGTGCTTAATCCTGGTTGCGACAGTCCAGAGCCTATCCTGGAGCCTACAGGAGCTAGGCCACAAAGGTATCCTGAGATGGGACATAAATCCATTGTAGGGTGGTGGTACACACAAATTACAGTGACCAGTTAACCTGAAATGGATGTCTTTGGAAACCAGAGCACTCAGAAGAAATCCACACAGACTTGACCTCGTGCCCAACCAGCCAATGTTCTCTGAGGCAGCAGCACTACTCACTGAGCCACCATGCTGCCCTAAAATTAATATATCTCTTGATCATTTATTCAGTTTTTTTAGAGGGCCTGTTTAATTTTTGTTTGTAAGCATAACAAGTGTTCTGTCATAAAACAGTATTTCTGTTTTTTTTCAGGTACTGAAGGATATTTTCTCAAATAGCAGCAGACAAGACTGGGTACATGGCATGGCCTCCCTGTTATGCTCTGCTGATAATCCTGACTGTACCCTGAGGCTCTGTGGACTGCAAAAACTACAGGTACCTGTAGCAGTTACAAGCATATGTTGGAATTTTATATGCGTATAGGTGATATACAGTCATATCCACTGTAGTGGATACTGCTGGGACCAAACCTACGGTATCCAGTTACGGTATGCTGAGTATTCACTTAATCGTGTTTTTCATGTTAGAAATTGCCAGCAAAAATAAAGAACAACATATAGTTATGTCAAGGTATAAAGTATTATTTATTTTTATTTATATAGAGTATATGTAGAGTAATGTATGTATGTACATGTACCAGTCCTATTTCTTTGCAAAATAGGCCATTGTTCAGCACTGTGTAAACTTACGTCTGAGTTCAATCACCTTGTTCTGATCTTCATATAAATATTCGAAGAATGTGTAGCTGCTGGCCTCCAGAAAAAAATGACGGTTTGTAGTCAGTGTTTTTGCGTCTCTGGAATGCAGTTTGCTACAACTAATGCGCCCAACACATCTACCATCTGAAATATGACAAATTATGCTGGAGGTGGCGTGCCAGTTTAACTAAATAACAATGGATGAAGCAACGAAGTGTGCATCCACTTTACTGATGTTATGAACATAAGAATATTTGCTAAGGGACTGGAAAATGTTATAAACTAAAGGGAATTATCCACTTATCAGATAGCCACTTATCTGAACTTGTGTCTCTTTGAAGTGAATAGGACCAAAATGGTATTGTGGAGACAGTATGTATTTGAGCAAATTATCCACTTACCTGGTACCCATCTAGTTAGACTCAACTGTACTGTAATTTTCACTCTTTTGCTTGGCTGATGCATTTATTCAAAGCTACATTCTACGGATATATAAGGATTGATGTCTTAGTTGAGGAAGTGCATGTGCTCAAGGCTATAGCATAAGACCCATCCTAGAACTAATATTCAGGTTACATGTTGATACCACTTAACAGCATAATGCTTGCTGCCTTTTATACCGACTTTTGGCTGCTCCCGTCAGGGGTCGCCACAGCGGATCGTCCACATATTTGGTTTGGTAGATTTTTACGCCGGATGCCCTTCCTGACGCAACCCTCTATTTTGCCCGGGCTTGGGACCGGCACAGAGATGTACCCCCTTGTAGCTGGATTCGCATCAACGCCCAATGTGGGGCTCAAACCCACAACCCTGAGATTACGAGTCACATGCTCTACCAACTGAGCTAGCCGTTTAATGTATGGTATTGAATGGATTGTTTATTTTTTGTTATTTTTTTAGGATCCCTTGGTGATCACAGTAGATTTGCATTATACAGATTCTGAGCGGAAACAGCGGATATCTGAAACCAGGAAGGAGAACATTGGAAAGCCACTAGTAGCTCGCTGGGAGCTACACAAGATAACACATGCAGAGGCAGCAGCGGCAGCACATCGGGAGGAGGTGCCATTTCGGAGTGTAGACCAAAAGGTCCCTCCCCGACACCCCTCCTACCAGATACCAGATGAGGGCTGCCGACCTTCCACTCGAAAGGGATTGAACACACGGCAGTGCACTGCTAAACCCCCCTCTGGATGCATGGATAGCAGGAGAAGAGAACCAGAAGAGGATGATGAGAATGACTTTTTGAAATTTATACAAGGAAAATTCTCATAAATTTAAAATGCCTAAATCAGTTTCTACTTTGGACATGTTAAATCTTTATATTTCGGCACTACAAACAACCAATAGTGTGAACTGATTGTGATATTACATTATCCTCTCTTTGGGGAGAATTTTACAGTTGGCACCTGTGGTGAAAATGTATGGTAATGGTTTATTTTTTCCTTACAGAATCCAGTGTAAAGTTTATAATTTTGTGTGTAACTCTTATGTACTTAATCACTAAAAATGAATTACAGCTTTATATAATTTTGAGTATTTCCAGCTGGGATCAATAATACTGTAGAATTTTCTGATCGTAAGACAGAAGTAGATGTCTTCCATTAAACAGTTCGTTGTTTTTTGGGATATCGTATGTGTTTCTTACAATATTCACTTGTTAGAACACTTACCAGGAATGAGAGTGAAAGGGCGTCTGACATTTTTGTGTTTTTAAAACAAATTAAAAAGAACATTTTTTTAAATTAACTTTGGTGTTTGTCAGACTCTATAAAAGCACAGAAACAAAAATGCACAACATTCCTTGCAGTGTTTACAGCCTCACAACATGATTTGTTTCACAGTGAATACTACAGTTAAATAACTGAATATTAAACTCTTTGCTTTCATGTCTACATCATACTGTAAGCTGAAAATCTGCATGGGAATGAAACTAAAGCCAGTACCCAACTGGTACCAGAGATCTTGAAACCAGACTCAAACTGGACCCAAAAGGCACTGCCAAATTTGAAACCTGAAACCTACCTGAGCCTGAGGTGTAGTGATGTAATAAGTATATGCAGTGGCTTGGTAGCAGCTGGTGTGCTGATATAACGAAGAACAGCATATGTGAAATAAAGGCGTTTTATGTCATTTAAATATCACAAAGACAGGACCGAAACGCATGGAAAGTGGTGTTACAGCACTTTACTGGGCTGCTGTGTACTTTAGCAACACAAAATGCTGTGTGCTATTAGTATTTCATAAGTGAACAAACATGCAAAATGCATTACTAATTTCTTTAATTAAAATTAAAGCAAAAAGCAATAATAATTAATTTTTGCATATTTGTAAAAAACCTGAACCCCAACCAGCTCCAAATTGTAGATAAAAACTAGAAACCTGATACTTTAGCACTCCCACCAAACTGGAATACACTTTGAGACAAAATTATTATCTAACAATCCCTTGGCTTCCAGTGTCCCTGGGTTAGGACATGACAGGTGCAAGGGCCTTTGGATGGTGCTTGCAGCAGTGTTATGAGATTCTGAATGATGGGGAAGACGTGTGTCAAAATCTTTGTTTGAAACAACAAGTGGAATTTAAAAAAAAAAAAAAAAATTGGTTTATTTATGCTCAATAAATGGGGTGACCCAACCCAAACATTCACATAAAGTGAAACCAGTGGGAAAAAGCTCATAAGTGAGCAGCACTGGTATATTCATAAGTCTCGATTTGGTAAAGTCGTACAATATACAATGCTATATTACAATATATAGTATATAATGTATTAGAATACGTACAGTATATTAAGACTGCTGTACTGTTAAGATTTTTGTTGATTAAAAAAGAATTTTATGTGTTTCAATTTTTTCATAATTGGCAAGCTTCGGATAAACAATTCCTCATTGGTAAAAGTTTCCATTCTGATCCCGATATTTAGGTATTCATTTTCAAGAGTCGTTGGAGCGAAAATTCGGGTATAGAGAGTTCGGATACCGAGACTTTGCTGTAACCACGGTAGCTGTGCAAGCGCAGACCTTGAGTTTTCAATCTGGAATGCGGAAAAACATACAAGGGACACAAAATGCAACGAAGCCATTCTGGGGGTGGGAATCCAAATATTATAAATACACATAAGAATAACCCACAAGAGTGGCCAACATACCGAAACGCGTGATAAACGTTACTAAGAAGCACAAACACTGCGCGGCAAGGGACGATGGGAAGGGTCTGCGTCGCGCGGATGAGGCCGCTTACCTGAGGCGCGGCTTTGGATGTCTGAGTCGTCCGTTGTCAAATTCAATACGTATTTCATTCAGTCTGGACATTTTTACACGTTTCGTCTCTCAGGGTAGCACCACTGACGGAGGGGCATATGTTTACACATGTTTCGCCTCTCAGGGTAGCACCACTGACGGAGGGCCAGTAAGGCACCCGGACTCCTGGACGATTCAATGTAAAAGACCGGATAACTACGGTACTTGTTTTCATTTGTTTTACTCATATTAAGGCGCCCTCATTTAATCTGTTTTATTCATATTAAGGCACCCTATACAAGTTTTTATTTCTTTATTTAGTTGGCCGCAAACAAACGTTTCTTTGCAAGCCTGGCACCCGGGGGCACCGCCGCTGAGTTTACCGACAGGAAACCATGAAGCTCGACACAGAAACGATGACCGCCAGCTTGGGGGAGGTGAAGTAAAGCAGTGCTCAACTCCGCCACACATTCATACATTTAACAGCCATCCAGTACTGTATACACTTGGGAATGTTTGTACCAAAAGTCTTTGGGAGTACCTTGGTCAAGGTTACCGTCGGGTCTGGAGGCGACAGCTCTTACCACTACGCCACCTGCTGTCCTAAAAGGGAAACGCAGTTGCTGTAACTCGGAGTCGAGCCGAGGTTACTGCGTCCACAACGTAGAGTACTGACCACTATACCATCACGGCGTGCCGTAATGCCTGATACGAGCTTTTCTCCTTCACGAAATCTTTCTGAATCCTCCTTGTGGATTTAATGCAACAATTTGTACAAAGACGTAATAGAGTCAGTGGACAGGGTACACTGGGGTATCAGTTTAAAGGAAGAGAAAACAGAGGTCGAAACTGTAGTTGTACTTCACAGACTGCAGTAATATGTCTTCACCTCATTACACCATAGATTTTTGCAAGATTATTCTTGCCCGGTAGAGATAGGTGAAAGGGTCAAAATACTTTAAATATCAAATATTTTTCCCCGAGAGACGACAAAGCAGTTTGTGAAGTGCAGGCACTGCCTCCCCCCTAAAAAAGAACCACTAGATGTCACTCTTTCAACTGGATTTTATTGTACTGCATCTAGCAATATTCACAGTTGTTTTATTTATTCTAACAAAATGTTAGTACGACTACCTTTGTAGTTTAGCACAAAATATCCCATATGTATATCGAATGTAAACGTCTCTGTTGTGGAGAACTGTGTAAATGCTGACCGAGATGACGTTATAGAGGGTAAATAGTTATTTATTTTTTAATTAAAAAAATGACACTTTTAGACAGTTTCATTAGAACTGTGGTTTTAGAAACTTTTGTATACTCTGCTAGTCTACTTCGTCAGTATGTATACCGCGTTTGCGCAGGCTGACTCTCAGCGTCCATGTAGCTCGCCGTGATCGTATAGTGGTTAGTACTCTGCGTTGTGGCCGCAGCAACCTCGGTTCGAATCCGAGTCACGGCATTGTGGAACAATGGCACGGCAATTGGGCCCATCTTTTTCGTAAATAATCTTCCATCTTTCTTGTTTGCTATTTGAATGCAGCTGCGTGACAAAGACGTTTGAATCGCTAATAAAAGTCATAAAACTGTGGTTCAACAGCAGCAGGTCGAGTCACATGACGAACGTGGGAATCCACATGTGACAACGATGCACAATGTTAGTTGTCACAACATGTAAAAGCCGCAAAGCCTTTTTAAAATGTGAACTATGTGACTAATTTTACAGGTGAAATGATGTACAGTGTGGAAGTCCTATTAAAAAATATTATTGTGTAGCTCGTCAGACGTCATTGAAAAAGGCGTCCTTTTAAGCAAAACTTGTGTCACTGAATTACTGACCAAAACAAATTTTGACCAAAACAAAATTACACGAAATGGCACAGTGTTGTAACGAACACCTTGCTGTTACTCTAATTTTGTGTGCCTGTCCCATCCGCATAAATTACAGATGGTCGAGGATATTGAATCCCGATCCTCGCAGACAAATTATGCTAAGAAATCAAAACAATAACGGCAGTTTTGCAATAACCACTCCACAGAAATCGGTCGATGTATATGAGCAGTAGCGTTTTTTACATAACTGGAGACAATATTATCTATTTTGTTCCGACAGAATGCACACAGACTGCGAACATCAGTGCTACAGCGAGCAAAAGCCGGGTTAATGCAAAAACCTTCACTGCATTTCAGACACGATCTTGTTGACCACTGCAGGCCGTAGTCTGTGACAATGCCACGGTCCTACGTCCACCCGAAAACTGGTCCCTCTGAAGGTTTTTTTTTGTTTGAAAAAAGATACAATACGGAGAGACTTCACAAACGATCTATGCAACAAATCTTGGTTCGGATTGGCCACGCCAGAGCCGTTATGATTTTTCATTGTTGGGCTAAAGTGCCATTTGTCAGGAAGCCCGCCCCCTCTGTCACGTCACGGCGCGCGCCTGGGCCCGCCCCGCCCCGGTCCGTCTCAAACCGCGGGCGCTGAGCTGAGAGCTGGAGAGCGGAGAGGGGAGAGCGGGCGTTCGCTGTTGAATGTTTAATTCAGGAACGGCGCTACGGCCGAAAACGGGCGCTTCTCTCACGTTTACGCAATAAGGATGCTTAAAAGTCGCGTCTTGGCCGCCGACTTCTGCTGTTCCTCGGCTGGCTGAGCAGAAGAAGGCGTTTAAATGTAACGTTGGTTGTATATGCTGCGCTCAGTTTATTGTTCTGGTCCCAGCCACAGACGAGCGATTGTGTAGGAAGATGTTGAGTCGACTGATGAGCGGCAGCATCAGGAACCTGGAGAGAGAGTACAGCTGTACGGTGAGGCTGCTGGACGACACGGAGTACACCTGCACCATCCAGGTCGGTGTGCCGAGACGGGGACACTCAACACTTACCCGCACACACGTACCAGCGCGTACCGGAGGCAGGCAGACGTCCGTCCCCTGTCAGAGACGGTCTGCTGAATTTGGCTCTAAAGCTTTGTTCTGCGGGCAGTGTAACCGCGCCGCTGATGTAAAGGTGTGCGTGCGTGTGTGTGTTTTACGGCAGCCTGTTAAACAGGTCTACCTTTCCCACGATGTTATTCGGATGCTGTGTGTCTCTATGTGGCCAGTAACAATAGTATCCGTTTAACTGCATTGCGCACCGTGTTAATGGTGTGACTGACGCTCACGCCGAAGCTCGGGCGGCCGCGCGGGGGGGTGGGGGGTGACATGTCTCGCATACCTGATACATACATACCTGCTGATTCGGGAGGACATGGGATGTCATTCACTTGATATTCAACTGCCAAAGGAATCTCTTTTGCTGGTTTATTTTCTGGGGAGCCCGCTTTCAGCGGCTCTGTTCCAAGAGGGCAGGTGGTCAAGGTTAGATGTCGCAAGTGCGGAACCTCCGTCACAGCCTGGATAAGTTTGAGAACAGCCTGAAGTGCAGAGGTCTCCAGCAGGAGGCTTGGCCTCTAATTTCCCAACGTTTGTCCTCAAATAGCTTCTTTCAGGTTGACTGTACAGGTATTTGGGCATTTAGCCTGAAATGCCAATAACTGAATTACGAGTAATGGCAAAAGTTACAGCCATTTTTAATAATGTACACTATAGCAGTGTTTATAATGTGTTGTATTATTTTTCCACATTTTTCTTGATAACAAAATATATTAACTTGATTTAATAAGTCAGTCCATTGAATCCAATCCATTATGCAAATGTAATGCAATATGCAATAACCTTATATAGTGTACCAAATACATCAGAGTAATTTTGCTGTTTCAAATTCTTGTACGTGTTTCAGTCTGAATCGGTTTACAATGGAGAGATGATGATAATCTCACGAGTTTGTGCAGTGCTGATTCATATAGCTCTTTCAAGTACACAAGATATTATAATGTGTATTTTGGTTTAAGGCTTGTCAGTGGTGAAAATTTCAGCATGCTGTATGTGCTACAGCTATAAAACTTTAGATGGATCGCTCTATTTTAATTAGCCCAGATTTTACTCAAGGGCATAGCTTCGGGTTGCTGGGTATGATGATTCATGTGAATGAGTGCCTTAGCGCTACGTGGTATAGCAAAATTCAGTCTCCAATAAATCTGCAAAAAGAGAAATATACATACTTTAGTTCCATGTGGCATTTGATTTCAGTTGTTTGTATTTGCTATATTATTTGAAATGGAAATTTAATGCAGACTGCCGTGTATTTGTATGTTTTGGTAAAAAATGGAGCATATAGAGAATCAGGCCTGCACGTAAATGTGGTCCATCTGTATGGAGCTGTAATAGTGTTCATATTTGTAAAATCAGTTCCTTGGAGAATTACTTTTTAAAAATTTTTTTTTGTATGTCTGCTTGTGCTTGGTTTCACATGGCTGGTGAATCCCAGAAAATACAGTAACTCCCAGTGCTGTTTTTCATATTTGTGCTACGGTTCATACATGATGGTTTCCAGTCTGGAACAATTTTTATGCAGGAAGATAAAAGAGTGTTGGTTTTTTTGTAGGAGGTTTTCTTGTGTACTCCTTTTTGCTTTGCTGCAAGTCATAATGACTTTGTTTAGGTTCAACGTAAAATAAATTAAAGGTGGAGGGCTGATCAGATTCATTTAGAATGACTTTGTTTGAGTCTGCGTGTGGATGCTAAGAGGTTGTAGGATCAATCCTGGGATTGACAATTCCCAGAGGCTCTCTTAAAGTGTCTGCTTCATATCAAGACCTTCACTGGCTCTGAAAGTCTTAGATCTGACAGAGCAAAAGCAAGCTTTTAATGTTGGTTTTTTTAAAAGGCGGAACTTAAAGTTAATATTTCTTGTTGAAGGGGTCACTTATTGTTCCCTGTGGGAATAATGGCTTCCTTTTGTACTGTGCATTTTTGTGCACCACTGTAGATGCATTTTCCTCACATGAAAACAAATCAAGACAATGCATGTTTTATGCTTGGCTCAAAAATGAAGTAGATTGAATCAAAAACAAATCCTTTGTTAATGGAAATTGCTTATTGCACTCTCAGAATCAAACTGTATTGAGCACAGGTCTTTACGGGTGGTTGTTTATATTGCACAACGGAGGTCAAGTAAGCTGCCAGGCCAGCAGGTGAGCCACGTGCATCAGCAGTAACAGCTGTGTCTGGGAGGATGATGTCATTGCAGACGGGATGCTGACCACACTCTGCCAGCTCTCCAGGCTTGTGAGGATGGGGCCACTTTCCTCACACACTTTGGTAGGGGGTTTCCTAATATTCCTTTGCATCTCTGACTCTAGATTGTAGAGGTCAGAGGCTTTGGCATCACTGATGCAATTTTGCCTGGCTGGACATTTACTGGGCACATCTGGGCTATCAGGACACCTAGGTGGCAAGCAAACAGTGAATGGCAGAACTAGGCCACCTTTTCTCTGAGATATTTTGTTCCTACTAACTGCTGAGAGTCAGTCCCCCTGGATCTGTTTTCCATATAAGTGGAACTTTTTTATAAACTACAGTAATATTTCTGCTATTTTGCATCTGTTCTTTGACCTTTCCTGGTCTTGTTTTATGCTGTGTATATGCACAAGCTTAACCAGAGGCTCCTATTCGGTATATAGCCAGTTGTTACATATCTGGGATGAATTGTTCCCCTGAAACACCAGATAGGCAAATTGTTGTTGTTAAGTGGTTGAATTACTGTTATTTCTTACAGAAATGAAAAGAATCAGTTCTCAAACAAAAATAGTCACCTAAAATGAATCAAAGTACTATAATATGATATTTTAATGTATGAAAATAACATCTAATTTGTAATTAAATAATGTAACTAAATAATGGTAACAAAAAATTACTGTTCCTTGCCTTTTAATGTTACATTGTTGTTTGTTTGTTCATTCATTCATAAAAAATTACAGTTTTTTCCAGAGGAAGGTTGCAGAGGTCCATAATCTGCCATGCAGGCATATGGTGTGAGATGGTACACCCTAGAGGGAGACATTTTGATATATTTTTTTTCTTTTGCTCATAGATATTTATGAAATAAAGTTAACGCTGCTCCTTGTTACTTTGACCCTACAATGCATGCAGGCACTACACTGTTAGAGGTGCTCTGAGGCAGCGGGTAGAGCAGAGGTAAATGCTGCAGAGCTCTGTGCTCTTAGAGGGCTCAGGTTAAATATCCACTTTCTGTTGTAGTACCCTAACTTGCCCCACAAAAATTCCTCTCTGTATAAAATAATTTAAAGTAGGTTAAGACTTAAGTTGCTTTGGAGAAAAACATTTAACTAAATAATGATAGTATTGAATCTATTTTTTTTTTTTTTCTATTTCACTGTAGTGTTTTTTTTTTTGGGGACTCCATGTGATAGAACATAGGACGTACTTCTCCCATGTTGCCTTGCACTGAAGCATAAGTTTCTGTACAATTTATTTAATTTGTTTTCTGTAATTTATGTAAATGTTTTCACGAGTATAAGGTCCATGTTTCTTTGTTAATAGCATTTAGAGCAACCTTTGAGAGTTGACTGTATGCATGTTTACAATGATTCTATCTGCTGGTTCTATAGTTTGTCAAGATTACATAAAGCCATCATCTATGATGTAGGCTGTTGTACTGTATGAAAAGGTATCTATATTTTCAGAATGAAAAAAGCTTACTTTTTTGGGATTTTGTTTTATAAAGGAATATAATGTTATCCGTGTGAAATGGAGAAATGCCACATTAAAAGCAAGTATAACTATATACTGTATTTTGACCCAGAGTCAATAGAGTAGGGTTTATTTTGTTTTTTAGAACTGCATTCTCTATCTTCGCTGTTATTTCCTTGTCACCTAAGGCAGCTTCCTGCCTGCACTGCAATACCTCAGTAGAACATTTAGATGCTTCTCACATCTCTAGGTCACATTTAAACCGCATCCTTTTAGGTGGACTGCAGTAGAGAAGACCCTTCTGTTAAACCTCCAGGTCTTTGCTGCTAGGAGCTACATTTGTTATTACACCATGTATTTCAGTGTACTGAACATGCTTAAGTTGCTCTTCTATTGTGTGTGAGCAAATACAGCTCTTTGAGTGAAAATTCTGCATTTGTGTTCATAATGGCCTCAAAGTTGTTTAGTCATTAATGTTTAAAATGGGGTATCAGTCATGCTGCATTATTGTTGTTTCCAGTGGGTTTCCTCTAGGGTACCCACTTAGCTCCCCCCCCCTCTCAGGTGAGCCAATTTCTTTTGGTGAGTGAATGTGTGTTTCAGTGTGAATGTTTTTTACCAGTGTACTGCACCATGACTGTACACACTGTTCAGGATTGCCTGTGTCACCATTACTGAAAATGGGTAGATAGTGTGAATTGTATTTTTTTTTTTTTTTTTACTATCATAACATTCATTTTCAGTTTTATTTATGTTTGGAACAGTTAATTCTAAGTTTAATGTCAATCATCTGACTTTATTTGAAACATTTGTAGCTTGGAAAGTGCCATTGAGTCAAATCTGACTCCTAGGTGGTCACTGGCATGGTTTTCAAGACAAGAATGAATGGAAATGGTTTGCAATTGCCTTCTTCTGTCATAGTTTTACTTTAGGGGAGAGAAACGTGGAGGATAATGCACAGTCTCCACACGTACTTTTGAGCTGGGTTTGAACCCCACATCAGGCAAGCAGCCCAGGAGCTGGGAGGCACAAGCTTACCCTGCTGTACCCACAATTCAATGCACATTTGAAGTATGGGTACAGAAAAAAATCACCATACCTCAACTACCAGTGTTTGCAACACTTTTTTTTTCCCCTTCAGTTAGTCATATCCATTGTCTCATTACATTCAGCGAATCATATACTGTTACTCAATAATTATGCTGTACAGTGAGCTATGATAAGGTCATTTTTCCAGTTAAGTGAACAAATCAGCCCCCAAGTCTGCTATGTCAGTATATTGTATGCATAGAATTTTGGTATGCAGTATCACTTATCTGTGATTGACTTGCATCTCATCCAGAGTGTCTCCTAACTTTTTAACAGTTGATGGTGATTCCAGAATAGGCTCTTGGCTGCCACGACCCTGACTAGGACAAGCATGGATGGATGGATGGATGGATGAGGTATTAACTGAACTGGCATGTTAAACTCCTGTCAACCTGTTAACCCTTTGATGAATAGGAAATAAATGTAATTTGGACTATTTTAGAAATGTTATACCATTTCATTGAATAGAAAAGATTATTGTAGGTGGTTAGCTTCCATACTGGGATTTCCATCAAGATTTCTTTGTAGTTATTAGCAATCTGCAGGTGACGGTTGCATTGAGTCACCACCCCTTCTGAATATGCATTTGAAAAAAATTGGGAACAGAGGTAATATATCATTTAACAAATATTGTGAAAGTGCACAGGGTTAGGGTTAGCTTTAAATGTAACATGGCTGGCTTTTCTGGTGTGCATATAAATTGTACATTACACAGAAAAGGCACTATTACAAAAAATGTTCATAATAATTGTAATGTGCTCAGTGGATCCCTTCTTCAGTTCATTGCTCAGGGGGACTTATCTAGTTAAAAGTGGGAATTACCTCAATGCAGTAACTCTGGTCCTGGAATTTTTAGCATGAAACTGAACTAGGATTTCCTACCGTGGTCAAAAGCAACAAGGAAAACTAACAAGTGTGCTGCAGTCGTATCTCAGCTGTTTTCCCAGTAGGATCGCATGTTGTGTTTGTGTTGTTTTAAACGTGTTTTGCATTATCGTTATCATTGACCTGATATTCGTGAAAATGTCTTCTAAGAAAGTGGAATAACTTGTGGAGAAATTTTTGGTTTACTTTATTTATTTATATATATATATGTGTGTGTGTGTGTGTGTGTGTGTGTGTGTTTAAGACCATTGTATTAATATTTTTGGGAAATTATTTTGGGACTTGGGATGTGCTGGGAATGTATCATTTTTCATGTTGAAAATAACGGAATACAGATTCTGCTGTCTGAATTTGCTGTTAAACACATTCAGGAACACATTAGATTCAGATGACAAAGGGTGCCTGTGTGCCAGTATTCCTGGTTTCAACTGCAATACTTTGCTTGTCTTGTGGCTATTGGAAGATGCAAAGATTAGGTGGTTATTTTTAATATTTTCTGCACTTGTTCACTTTCAAAAAATTGTTTGTGGAGAGAAGGTTGTCTAGCTTCCTGTGTCCAGATTTAAAAATGCAGCAAATTCACCTAAACAGAATATGAATACACTCAGATTCATTCAGCTCCCTTCCACAGTGTTAACAGATCATGTCTACTGTTTGTCGGTATCTGTGATTCACGAAATGAATGATGCTACGCATTTATGTCACAAATCAGTCCACACTTGGTATTAAACACTGTTTTTTTGGATAATTTTCTGCCATTTTAAATCTATTTTTCCCAGACTTTACAAAAATAAAATGTCTTAGTGTGTTTTTGTTAGATAGTATTTAAAGAACCTGCTGAACAAATAAATTGAGCTGTGTCTGTTAAGGTTTTTTTTTTTTTTTTTTTATTGTGTAGGTAATGAAACAAACTGTCAGCGGTTACATAATACTGAATATTATCAATGTTTTAATTTAATTAAAAAAACAAGTCTTTCCAGGAGGTTCTTTGCTTCATGTATTATGTTTGTAGGATGACCTCTGGAATTCAAGAACATACTCATGTAGAGCAGAAGTAATGATGAAAATTGAATAAATGAATATAACGTGTTTTTAATTTGTTTCAGATTTATTTTTTATTCAGAACCTAGCAGATAAATTAGTCATTGAGGGCCGTATTATTAAGCATTTGTTGATTGTAATGCAGTGATGGAATGTACAAAGTTATAAACAAACTTCTAGTCTTAGTTGTGTTCATAAGCTCAGGATTCCAGTTTAAATCTAATTTAGTGTTGTGTATGTTTTATGCAAGATACCATCTCTTCCACATCTGCTTGTTTTGCTCAGGTTGTTTTCCTCTTTGGTTTAACTTTATCAAGCAGTCCTGTCAAGGTTCTTTTGGATCTTTGGAAAACAACCATTTTGAAATGTAATAAAAATTGCATGCATTTTGTGTGAAGATGCTGTTTGTTTTTGGCTGTATCTCACCACCATCTGGATATTGTAGCCTCATATTAGCATTACATTATATCTTATGTAGAATTGATTTCACTGAGTAAAGAACTGTTTAGGCTTTTTAACAGTCAGTATTATTTTGAAATTGCCGCTCATCTGAGCTAGATTCATTTTCACTTATTGACCTTATACTGTGTAGTGTGATTTTTTTTTTTTTTTTTCTGATCGCTCTAAAATTGTGTTTACACTAACAGCATTATTATTATTGTAACTTTTTTATGTAAAGCAACTGTAAGTATTGACCTTTTAAAATCTCATTTTTATGTTACTATGTTTTATATGGGGTTATGAAGAGAGGTGGTCTTGGGAGTTGGAGAAAAAAATCTCATCTATAGTAATCCTTGGAGGCTTGCTGTCCCTTTAAAGAGATTTATTTTAACAGCTTAAGCTTAATATAGAATAAAAGTAGGATGTGTCTTAGACAGGCCCTCATGCTTATCAGCTCCCACCAATATGCAAGAACTGAATCTGTGAAAGACGTCTTGATATTAAAGCTTCCTGCAGAAAACATGGTAATCCACAAAGTGAGGAACTGATGTGCCAAGAGACTGGTGCTGTGGACCTTGCCACATTATGTAATCATACTATGCTCCCGTTATTTTCATATTTCAGCAGTTTCCACAGTTTTTTGTTTTAGATTCTTTGCTCTCACATTATCATATGGCTGGTGTAAATGTCGCTAAAGCGTATACAATGGCAGGCAAGCAGACAAGTTCCTCGGTGCCTCGCCCATCTTCAGAGTTGGCGTTTTTAGTTTTTAATGCATTATTTGGCAGACTCCATAGTAAACCCTACTGGAGTTAAATATTGTACAGTCTCTAAAAAGGAAACATTGGAAGGAGTTTAGTACATTTTTCTACTACTGCCTGTCAGAGTGAAACATATTTACTGTTTGGATCTGCAGGTTTACCTGTACAATTTAGAATTTTCTTTGAAGCAAACAGTTTGTAAGTAACCTGAGTTAATTTTATAATTCTGTATTCCTGTTCTGATGTAAAAGCTCCTTTGGCCCACAAATGCATGTGGGAAGTATTCATCAACAGAGCTGGTAGTATTGAATGAAATTATGTTGCTTTTATTGCAGGCTGGAAGAAGGAGTTTTAGAGCTAATTGTTCATTTATTTCCTGCTCAGACATCTCTTCCCTGGGAAGGGTTTGTGTTTGCTGAGCTTTCCTGAAGAGAAACCAGGGATTTAGAAGCCTGGCATGATGTCCCAGGAAAAGGGTGCTCTGCTCAACAGGCCGTCTCCTAGGTGACCGGGGATGTGGGGAAATGGGTCACATCTGAGTACTCTGCCAAGGTTTCAGCTGTTTCTCTGGTGACTCCAAAGCATTTGGACATCACTTAGCATGAAGGCTAATAATAACTAAACAATGCAAGTACAGAACAGCAAGGGAAGCAGCCTAGTGGGATAAAATCTAAAAAAGGCAGATTTGATGTCAGAAAACATTTCTTTTTGAATTCAGTGTTTGAGTTTGTGCATCATTTGGTACATGAGCCGTGCTCAGTTTAACCCCTACCAGCTGACTCTGTTCCGCATTCTTTTTCAGCTCTTTGGTTCTCATATGTTTTCAGAAGTTTCCTTTTCTATGAGATATGAATGTATATTGCACCGATGTCATTTATATTTGTCATGGGGGGGACTTACTTATGGATTGTTTCCAGTTTGGCTTTTTGGCAGTTGAGCTTTGACTTTTTTGAGGCTGCATTAAAACAGTTCTCTGTCACCATTATTATTTAATGTAAGAGTGGAAATCTTTATGATTTTTTTAAATTATTCTTTTGTTTGGTCTTCTTTGCTGTAGTATTAATACTGCAGCAACTTCACCAAGAATATGCTTGTGTTGCTGAATCAGATTTTCTGTGAGCTAAATTAAGTACCATTCATTTACTGAAGTATTATATACCGATAAATGCAAATACGTCACTGTGTAGGCAGTGGAAACTGAACAAATGTCTGTAGGTAATTTTGCATAAATGCACATAAAATTTTTACTAATCTGTAGTTGCACAAGATATGATAACATGTGTTTATGTATTTAAGATGGTACACACTAATGTTTGTTTTTTACCAGCATGAGCATTTATATGTAAGAGTTTCATAGACATGTTTCCTGAACAGTTTTCAAACATTGTGTCTTGCTTTATTTACATTTTCTTGCATTTTTGTTGACTGAGGATTTGTTTGAGAGGAGTCCATGCATGTTCCTCATTGCACTATTTTGTATATTGCAAGAATTGATACTTGCAGTCATTAGTACTGCCCTTCTGCCTTACTAAAACTTTAAATTTTAAAGACTGGTCTAGGGTAGGTTTGACTTTTTTAGCTAAATCTCAGGAAAGCGCACTGAATCAACACTGAAGTGGAGAATGTGCATCCATGCGTATACATATGCATATATATATAGACACTCCTTTCTCCTCCTTTCCATTTCTGTGAGGTTGCCTAGGTTACAGGCCCAGTTGATTGACTGTGATTTCCATGTTCATTTGCTTTTTCTAACCTGTTGTCATGTCATTGCTGACTTTAAACTTTAAGCACCATTCATAAATTGATGCAGTAATAGTTTTGCACACATATTCCGTAGCAAAGGAAGTCTATATCAACTGAATGATTCTGTGCTCTATAAATCTGAATATAATGCAAAGGTTTAACAGATGTCTTTATTCATCCAGAGGAAGCTTTCCTCCAATGCAATGTAGAATGAGTATTAACTAGTGTTTAGCTGGCATCATTGTTCTTAATGAGGTTCACTCATATACATTGCCATGTGTGCAGCAGAGCAGTGTAACACACATACACAGTAAGGTCACATTAGAGTTGTCAGTCCACCCAGAACACAAGTTTTTTTTTTTTTTTTTTTTTTTTTTTTATTTTTTTTAAGCTTTTATATAGCTCACAAATAGATTGGAGTCCAATTAATATTTTTCTTTTTGTATTGTGACATGTTATATGTTCTGTCATGTTTGAGTGTTGTCTTCAGTGCTCTCATGGAGTAGGAAAGTTTTCCAGTCAGCCTGGTGCAAGGGCAATGAGACCCCTGACAAAATGCCAGTTTTAAACTGGCATTGGTGACTTACTCATGTCCAGAGCACCTCAGATGAATCTGTAATGAGGCTCTGTGCTTGGTCATTTGAACGGAGAGAAGGTACTTGAGCTTTTTGGATTTTGAGGTTGGCTTGCTTAGTCACTGCGTCACTCTGGTTGTTCCAGGGTCAATGATGATGGAAACAGAATGGCGCAAACTCTGTCTTTAGAGATCAGCAATGTGAGGGGATCTGTGCAATGTTTTAAAATGTGCTGCTGCATTTTGGATATGTTGCAGTTGACTAAATGGTTTTTTTTAATACCTTAAAAAATAATAGTGTTTATTTTTTGTATCTTCCAGGGGCAAAAAAAATCTCACTTTGGAAATAAATAAGGTGATAAAGTAACACTTTTGCTGTATTAATGTGGAAATGTAAGCTCTGTATCATCTGTATCTTGAGCTATATCCAAATTTTTTACATTTAACTTTTAAATTCTATATATATATATATATATATATATATATATATATTACATTTTACACAGAATATAAAATTACTGCCTTAGTTATATTTTCAGCTAAATACAATGAATTTAGCAATGCAGAAATCTAACCACCCTTTTAATCTTTGGGTAAGACACATATGCTTGTAGCAGATACTTGTTTATCTACTTACCTCTAGAAAGTTTTGTGTTATATTTGAAACTGAATTGTGCCAGGGGACCAAGAATAGAGCATTTTTGAGCTTAGGGCTTGGCTTTTTCTAGTTTGGGTTCTTCAAAGGCAAAAAACTGTTCTTCTTATTTACAAATAATAACCTTTAGGAATAGTTATTGATAGACCTACCTAGTATTTAGGAAATAAAGTAAGGATGAGTCAGCAGATTTGCTGCTATAATTATTGTATACAGCTGTTACCTTCTATAGTGCCTTTACTAAATCTACAAAACAGCTGGACATACAGAAGTCAGAATGTAGAGTAAATTAAAGCAGTGTAGTATTCTTCCCTTATGCTTTCCCTAAGCAAAGTCATGATGTTGTCTCAGCTTTTATCTTACCATTTTATTAAGGGTATACAAATGGATATAGCATATATGCACAGAGAAACCACAAAAATAATTTTTTTTTTATATTTTTGGTGAAAGTAATTGCATTTTCTGATTGAATTTATTGCAGTATTATTCCATCCTGTGTCTGTTGGGCTGAATTTTGAATTTCCTCTTAGGGATGCATTATAGTTCCAGTTTCGCAGATGTGGTGCTACTCTGTAAATTGCAGGAAAAACATCATGAACACATTGCAATGTTTCTGTCAGCAGCTAATAGCTGAATAAGAACCTCAACCATTAACTCACCCCTTAGTAGCTACCTTTTAGAGAAATAATACCTGAAAATGGACTAAAACTGAGCATTTTTGTTATTGTACGCTGTTTGTGCTGGGAAAGACAATTAATAAACAAGCTTGTTGTGTGCTTAGGTCTCTAATGCTGGTTGGACTGATGTTATGTGACAGGAAAGTTGGCCTATAGTGATGTGAACACAAGGGAGACAGAGATCTCTGCAGCTTCCACATTCTCACTGTCTGGCCCTGCAATATAAAAATTGGTATCCGCACAGAAAACTTTAGCATCTAAACTTTGTCACTAAGATCGACCAATTATGAGCACCAGGGGCAAAGGCACTTATAATTAATAGAAAATTAAAATTAATTGCAATACACATTAAGCCAGATACTTTGACTTACAAGGTACGTCTCTGTTATTGACCTGCTATTGTGCATTTATTGATGGTATTAATAATAAAGGGAAAAAATAGGAGTGGTCAGATGCTGGCACTTTTTGTTTCACATCAAAAGAAGGATCATTTTAAAGTCTAATGACATCTGGGTGTTCCCTGCTCCATCTACTGTGTTTTGTAAGAAATGTTGTCAGAGAAAGAGTAGAATTCATCAGTTCATCCAGAATCAAGTCCACGTGAAAAGTCCTGGAATGACTCTCCCTTGAGCTCTGTCCTGCATGCAGTCATTTTTGTTCCAATCCGGATGATGTTTGATAACAATGTCAGACAAGATTTGAATGTAGTTGCTTCACATTTTTGTTATTTCATTGTAGTCTGAACAATGTAGAGGAGCTGTGAGTTGAATATTACACTTTTATTAAAAACTTTCTGTACTGATAGGAGAGTTGGACCGCTGCGTAAAAGCTTTCTATAAATGTATAGGAAATTACTTGTATGCATGTGCATACTTGACCAAATAAATCTGATTTTCATGAAAGAATAAAAATTCAGACCTGTTGGTTTTCTTGAAGGTGGTACAATGGTGCAGCAAGTAGTGCTGCTGCCTCACAGCACCCAAGCTGTTTTGGTGTGGGTTCCAACTCAGTCTGTGCAGAATTTGCATGCTCTCGCTGTGTCTGTGTGGGTTTACTCCCACAGTCCAAAGACATGTGTTTCATGTTAATTGGTTAATTCGGTATAAATTGTCTGTAGCATGTATATGTGAGTGGCTGTGTATGCTCACCCTGTAATGGGTGGGTATTCCTTCTAGGGTGTTGCCTTGTACCCAGCAATTCTTGGATAAGCTCCTGACCACAGTAAGTGGTTAAGGATACAGAATGTATGGAAGGGTTTTTTTTGAGTTTTATAAATGTTATTTTGAAATGCAGGTGAGAATAGATGGTTTTCAATTTAAACTTCATGTTTTGGAAATGCAGTTACTGTTTATTGCAGACATTAAGGAATTGCATGCCTATTTGTGCGTTTGTTACTAATGTTAACAAATATATGAAGGTATCACTTTCAGTCATAGTGCAATTATTTAATCTTTAGTGGAAATGATATGGTTTACGGTGTGGCTTGGTTAGTTGAAATGATATCAGGAACAAAATGTTTCTCAACTTTCATAACCTCAACACATTTTCCTATTATATCATATATAGTAATATCAAATAAGAAATAATGGGACAGATCTGTTTACATTTTTTTTTAAAATTTTTAATTTGGTTTTTATAAATCTCTGGACAATTGTCCAGAGACAAGTATTCTGGTTGAGGGAAATCTCAGCAACAGTCTCACACTTCACATGTTTGCGTTTTCACCCTGAGGCAACTTTGGAATGCAAGGGCAAGTATTTACACGAAAGCTGCAGGCTACAAACATAGGGAGAACACCGGCTACCGTGTTTTGATGTTGGTGATAGAGAATTATTGCTCATACTCAAGTTCTGTGAGTCAGTGAAGTCTGTAGTCTACAGAAATTTGTTTTGATATTCATGCTCTTCAGTGAATCCACAAAATGTTTAAGGCATGGGAAAACTAGAGTGGAGGGAGTCATAGCTGCATCAGATTCTGCAGTGGCTGGTTGGCTGCATGCTGCCTCCTGGTTGTCTGTTACTATGGGAATGTGAGCATCTGGAACATCCGGTTTTCTGCTACTTTCAGAGTACAGCTCCATTTATTTATTTATTTATTTCTAAATTGCAAATCCCAGAATCAAACCTAGCACACAATTAACACTTTAATATGCAGGGTGATTCAAAAAGAATCAAACATTTTCATAAATGTATTACTCAGTACTCAGTGGTGTGACACAAGGTTTGCACACTAAGTATTTGTACATTTAAGAAAAAAGAAACCGTGAGAGTCACTTTAGAAATTACACTGCTTGGGCCAAAAAAAAGTCACAAAATCTAATATTTAGTTGGACCGCCTTTAGCTTTGATTACGGCACACATTCACCATGGCATCGCTTCGATAAGCTTATGCAATGTCACAACATTTATTTCCATCCAGAGTTGCATAAATTTTTCGTCAAGATCTTGTACTGATAGGAGGGTTGGACTGCTGTGTAAAGTCTTCTCCAGCACATCCCGAAGATTCTCAATGGGGTTAAGGTCTGGACTCTGTAGTGGCCAATCTATGTGTGAAAACGATGTTTCTCTCATGCTCCCTGAAGCACTCTTTCACAATTTGAGCCCCATGAATCCTGGCATTGTCATCTTGGAATAAAAATCCATTGATGGAAAAACCTGCTCATTCAGTATATTCAGGTAGTCAGCTGACCTAATTTTTTGGACACATAACATTGCTGAACCTAGACCTGACCAACTGAAGCAACCCCACATCATAACACTAAGTTAAATCCAGGTGGTGATTTTTTTTTTTTTTTTTTGGCTGGCCAGTGTAATTTAAACTACATACTTTTATAATAGTTGGTGAATAAAAAAAAATAGTTGGTGAATAAAAATTTATTAATATGTTCAGTTTTTTCTGAATCATTGTGTATTTCTTTTTCAGGTGATTAACTAGAGATAGAGATAGGTACAGTATAATAATAAGCAAATGAGAAACCTTCCTTCAATCTGGATGTTGTGGTCTTTGATGCAGCAAATTGCAATTTTGTTTTATTTTGTGTATGTTTGTGTGTGTGTTGTGGGGAGAATGGGGCACCCATTGATGTTGCCCAGGTTTACTTGGTGCTGTTTGCCAAGGGGCTGCTGCACTGTGCCACCCTAACACCCCCCAGCCCACTCCAGTACTTGTGTCTCCTGGGCCTCACTGGACCCACACAGTCCAGCCTTTGTTCTGCCCCCCATTCTCCAGCACACAGCCGCTAAGAATGAATGGCCCGGCACAGTGGGGGAACTGGTACTCAAACAAACCCAACAACAAACCCTGCATACTTTTCTTATTTAGAAATAAATGTTGTCTGCTGGAATTCATTGCCAGTTCTCAATTGGTGTCCCCTAAAGGACCTCCTCAGTCCCAGCAGTATCATCCTTCTCATTGTGTTTTTACTTTTCCTGCACGTGTGGCCTTTTGCAAAGTGGTCAGTCCTTGCAGAGAGAGCTGCAGTGGCCCTCATGTTGGATGTAAGCCTTTGTGTTACTGCTCGTGACTGTTGGTCAGAATGATGAGTGTTCACTTCCTGTCCTGGTTGGCAGTCAAACAGTCAGCCTATGGTTCTATGCTGTTTTTGAACCTGTGATTAAAAAATTGTAATGTAAATTGAAATTTGCAGATATGTATTACTGGTATTGGCAGTAGGGATATATTTTGAAGAATAATGCTTGGTGGTATTTACAGTGGGGAGGTCAGTATGCTGATGGTGTGTTTGATATTTAAATAATTCCTTTTCACAACTCATGACATGGAATTCTTGGCAAAGCCAGAGATTATGTTCTATTCTAAGGGGCATCAGTGCAAGATTTGCACCAAATCATAAAGTATAGCACATAGGCCCTGACATGCCTGGGATTACAATTCTCACGCAGGTCTGTAGATGGTTTATGAAACACAAGGCCTCATACAGTTACAACCCAGTATTGTTTTTTCTCTGTGGATATAGACCCTGTGGGGGACAGGCCACTTTGTCATGGAGGTGCCCCAGCTCACTGCCCAAGTCTGCACAGTTGTCATTGTGGGACTGTGTAAATTTGCACATGTCAGATTAAATCCTCAGAGGAAGGACATTTGCTGACAGATGTGAGTCTTTTCTGAACTGTAAAGTTTGAACAGTGTCCAAATGTTAGAAACATTTTTTTTCATTTATTTATTTATTTGGAGGTGTATTGCCTTATCTTTTTTTTTGATAAATTATGTTGCATTGAACATCACTTTTGGGATGGAATTTAAGGCCAGATTAATTCAATTTACTTCCACAGTGTTGACAGTTTGTGTCTTGGTCTTTGTGTTGTGATGATAATAGCCAGATAAGAACAGTACACATTATAGGATAAATCATTCACCAGTCTTCATTAAACTGGGATTATTGGAGATGTCACATTGTTATTTTATTTCACTTTACTTAAGTTTTAACAGCAGTGAAGATTGAAAAGTTAAAAAAATTAAAATAAAAGTACTTTGGTGGACAGATGTCCCATTCACTGCGTTCCCTGCCTCATGCTCTTTCTTTCTCGGATAGGCTTGAACACAGAAGCCCTGCGAGAGGGAGAGAGGTTGATGAAAATTGAATAAATAAATGTCTTGCACCACATTTTTAATTAATTATAGCTTTAGCTAAGGTTGTTACACCAAGCTGGCAAAAAATAAACTGTGACATAGTTTGCTTCGTGGACAGGCTTCTGGTCCCAATTGTTTTTGAATTAAGGCTACCAGCTGTAATCGGAAGACTCTGTGTGTTTATAAATAATAATAATAATAATAATAATAGATTTTAATGCTTTTTAAATATGAGTATAGACTAATTTTACATTGAAATCCTAACAAAACAATTTAAAACACTAAAGTCTGAGTTATAATACTTTCAAATATTGTCAGGTAATTTATACTTGATAATTTTCCAATTTTCAGATTGATCCAGTTTGAATGAATGTTTATAAACATACTCATTTATTGTGCTTTATTCCCTTAGTTCACCAGGTACTGTACTTGTATGTTAGACCTCAGTGATCCCACTGCTGAGTCCATTATTGAGAAATACCATTTGCAGTAGAGTATGTGGGCCTATCAAATGTGATCATAGAAGCAATTTTTTTAAAGTGTGAATTAAATGGTTTTTAAAAGCAAAAGTTAAAAAATGCTTTCTGTAGACACTGCCACTGTTCTAACAATATTGGAAGATTAGCCCATCAAATATAATAAACTTATCATTGAATCACACAGGCAGCATCAACTTTGAATAACTGTGCCCCCAGTAAAATAATCATAATCACCATAACCTATTAACCTAGCAAATCAACCGGATTTCAGTTTGTCGTAAGCAGGTAGACCAACCTTGTCAAACTTAATTTGGTACATTTGCCTTTAAATGCCACTGTGCATTTGTTTCAAATGCTTCTTCAATTGGACTCTAATTATGTAGTCTGTCTAGTTATAGACTGATGTCTTCATTGCATCAGCATGTTTAATAAGCACTCATTTCAGATGCATACTGCAATTCTCTAGATGGAAAATATGTTTTTTTAATTAATGGCATGTAGCTGCTGTCTTTGTAGTCAAACTTGATAGTATAATAAATATCCAATGCAAAACATTATTGTTGTTGTTATAATAATAATAATAATAATAATAATAATAATAATTAATAATAGCTTAGTTGATGTCCTTAAAGTGGTTCACAGTTATTTACACAGTATTTATACAGCAGTTGTACCTGTGTTTATTGTCTATGTATACATTACTATTTTGATTCAGTTTAAAGGTACTTTAGCAGAAGTGAGATGCAGTTCTGGGACTGGAATGTTGTATATTTATAACCACTATGCAGCCTGCTGCCTGTAGTGAAGGAAGAGTTGACTGAGATTATATGGTCTGGCAGGCTTTATGTTTTGAAAAAAATATGAGGAAGAAAGCATGACTTTTCCTCTTCTGACCACAAAGTGCTTCTCCAATCTTAATGTCATCCTGATGGGACATCCACAACTATGCATAATTTTAAGGGCTAAAATGCACACATACAGTATTTGTTAAACAGTGCTGAATGCAGTGTTTGGAAATATTGTGATCTGAGTATTTTATGGATGTGTGAACCTCCCAATATAAAGAAATTTCTTTTGCCCAGGGATTATGTGGAAAATGTAGTCTCTTGGTGTCATAAAACCCAATACAGAAATATGTGGAAGTAAATATTGCATGCATACATATGTTAAAACAATATCTGTGCGGTTGGGATTCAGGTCTAAACTACTGCTATTGCATCTGAAATAGAAATGATTATTTAATTTCATTTAGCTTCTACCTTTGTCGAAGGCAGCTTTACGGTGTTAAGGCTGAACATTGAGTAGCTTCTGGTGACTTGATTTGTTTTGTACAGCTGTGTATCTGTAATGTAATAATTCAGGGGTTTGATGCACTGCAGATGGCAGTTAGGGACCACCAGATTGTAAGGCAACAGCCTCAGCTACTGTGCCACTGGCTGTGTTCTTTTATTGAGGAGAAATTGGGTGGTTGGCTTAGGTCCAGTTGGTATGAGCATTGTACCAACTCTGTTTTTGCTTATAGTGCAGAATTATACAGGGGTATGCAAATGAAATGTGGTATTTTACATGGCCAAAAATTGTACCCAACTTGCACTCTGCAAAATACTCTCTTGTCACGTCACAATGCAAATGAAATGATTAATTTTAACATGTAATGATTTTAAAAAAAAAAGAAAGTATTTAAGGCTTTCTAAGAAGCTAACATATTTTAGCCCCCTGCCCATCTTTCAAGAGGATAGCATGTTTCTCCTCCCTAAGGTATATAGTAGTTGACTCAGAAGTGAAGTCAAACAGTACCCTAGTATGGCAATGCCAAGTAATGCCCCAAACAGCTGGCAATAGAACCTGAAGAAGATTGGCCTTACCTGGAGCCATCTAGAAGAAAAGGCATGGGATATAGGACTCAGGATGTTTCTTGATGACCTGTACCTCAGGAGGTGTGGTGGGGACTGGCTAACTAACTAAGTAATACCCCCCATTGGCCTCTTAACTAGAAGGGCTCTGAATTTTTGACATGTTCATTTTGAAACTTCTGCTATTTTCACAAGTAAAACTAGTTGGAGACATAACTAGTCTTAGCAAAACTAGAAATTATGGGCTTTCCATCTTATGTATTCTATGATTTTCTGTTCTGCAAATGTAATATAAAACATAGGGCTCTAAAGCACCATGGGAAATATTTCTTTGCAGTTTAATGTTCCTCATTTGACAGAGGTGTTTGCACTGATGTTCCCACATTTGTTGGGGGCGATGAGCAGTTCTACCTGCATTTGACAGAGGCGCTCCATATGGCAGGAGAATGAAGTCCACTGGGGTTTCCAACAAGAGCAGCCAAAAAGCGTTCTGTACACAAGAACCACGGCAGCTCGGTGAAGGAATTCGTCTGTGTGCTCAGTCCTACTGCATGGCAGTAAAATAAATTTTAGAGCAACTTGCTTATTTGCTTCAGGATTTTGTAAAGTCCAGCATAAAATGAAATCAGATTCACTGTGTTTGTCCTTTTAGAAAAAAGTACAAGAAAAAGTGTCTAGGGTACACTGCTGCTTTTTGCATGCTTGTGCAGATAATAATAGGATTTGTGAATGATCTGATAGCTATGCTTTCAGTTACAATGGTGGTCACTTTTTACATACAAATTACTGCTCAGTGTCAGCCTTCTGTGTCTTTTAAGCTTGCACAGAATTTCAGTTTTGGAAATGTTAATGGTTCAGTGCATGAAAGTTTTATGTGCTTGTTTATTAGAAAAATGTGAATAAAGAAATTTAATTAAATGTACTTTGTAGTTAAAACCGAATTCTCTAGAATGTATTTACATACAGTACACATATACCCCTTCATGCAAACTTAATTCCTTCTTGAAATGTCATCTGTGAACCAGGGTTCTGGATAACAAAGAAGTATTTCTCATTATTTCTTGCAGGGTGCAAATATATAAATTATGCAACAAGGTGGCAGTTCAAACTACCTCACTACCAGCTAGTTATCATTTGAGCTTTTTATTTTTACTTTTGTTCTCAAACTTTTTTCTTCCTTGCCATTTTCATAATGAATCCAAAATAAACAAAGTAAGTGCCAAACTTGAAGCAGAAATCAGTAGGTAATGTATACAAATACTGACATTGTGTACATTTCAAGCATATTCAGCAGTCTCGGTGAATTGTATTTGTCACGTCACAATGCAAATGAAATGTATCCTTGTATCCCCTTTGGAGCGCTAGACCATTTATTAGCACTTTGTGTTTATGAATCTGAATAATAAAAATGTATTTATTGTAATAAATTGTATTGTGTACTGTTTCAAATTTGTCTGAAGTTCTAAGTTTTGGGTCTCAACTGTTTCCGCCAGTTTTTTCAAGAGTGGCATTTGCGCAGCATCACCCCAATTACTCTGATTTAAGCTGGATAATTCAAAGTTTGTTAGCCCTGTTTGTTTAAATTATGTGCAATTTTTTAACTGTACGGTATACATATTTTTAATAAACCTTTTTATTAAAAATTTGGTATCCCACATGTTTTCAGGGATAAATTGGATTTCAATACCAAGGGATTACTGTAGTGGTGGGAATAAAGAAGTTTTAATGGACATAGAATGAGGCCAGTGAAAGTCTGTCCTTGGGCATCTTCAATACCATGACACCCTCATGACTGCTGTAGTAATTATGAGCTTTTTATTATGACTTTCTTCCATCCCTTTGTTCTCCTTTCCTGGAAAAAGGACAGTTCATTTTTACTACCTTTACTCTCTTTGTTCCAAGTGATCAAAATATATCTTTGTCCAGCACCTCTCTGCATGGGCCTTCGCCCACTGTGATAAGGAAGTGTCCTCTTTGTTTGCATATTGCTCCATCTTTACATTTTTACTTGCAAAATTATTTGTCTGACCTTCTCAGACTCCTTCCAACCTGTGCTTTTGACCTTTGTCCATGGAAATAACTGCAATGTATGGATGAGATTTGTCCTACAACTTGTCTACCTTTGTTCTACAAGTCATGTATTACCGAAAGCCCGGTCTGTTGTCTTCTGTTTGGTGGGCTAAGGGAGCAAGAGAAAAAAAAGACAGCGCATAGCCCTCACTTGCTTATTTTTCTTATTGTACAAAGAACATGGGAAGGGCTTGAACAAACTGCTTCTATACCGTAGACACTTATTCATTCATAGATGCTGACATTTTCCTTTATTTTAGGTACACCAAGATTTGGGTGTTCTTCTGGCCATTATTTCACTTGACCATAGCTGCTTTACCTTATCTTTGACTTGCAGTGCTTTTTTTTCTTTTTCTTTTTTTTAAATTCCACAATTCTCAGTTTGTAGCATCAATGAAAAGGACTTGTTTTGAGCCAAAATTGGAAATCCAGTGGAGTTTCAGTTTGGTTTGTGTTGATTAGCTCGGTATCAGGACCGGTTCCTGGGTTAGAGGGTTTTAACAGAAACACTGCTCCTTGACCACTGCTTCAAACACGGTTACCCGCAATCCCTAGGGCCTTGTCTCACTGCAGGCTTTGAAGGCCTTTCATTATTAATTGCTAAATGTAGATGCACAGATTTCTGCAAGACCCTCAGGGTGTCAGCAATATTCTCCTACCCGTTCCTGTTTTAGCCACCAACAAACCTCACTTGTGTTCTGTGGTTTTCCTGCCATTGTTTAAAACCAAGCTGAATATTGAAATAACGTTCAATATTATATCAGAATTGAATATTTGAGAAAGTTTTGCAAAAGTATTTCTAGCTGTATTTGTAAATTATCCTTGTATGAAACTTTACATCAGTTATTATTTTATTACTTAAAATGAATGCTTTACATAGACCGAATCTACTTCTTTTAAACTTTTTTTGGGAGGCCAGATGGCTGCATCAGTACTTCACTTAATGATGGTCATCATAAAAACCTTAACTGAATGAAGTATTTAGTAAAGAACTGAAATAACTTTAATATTAAACCTACAGTTAAAATGTGTTTTTTTAAAAAAAAAAAAAAAAGCTGCAGTCTCAGTGCTAAACTTTAAAAACTTAGAATACTGTATTAACAATATGGTTTGAAACTGATGTTTATAGTTCTTTATTTTAAATCATTTAATTTGTATTAATTTATACTGGTTTTAATTCATTTTTAAAACTAATCTTTTCTCACAAAAATGCTGCATGATAGACAGCAGGTACAAATTAATGTGTTAACTTCTAGTATTCTGTCAGTTTCATGCATGCCATCCCTATTTTTTTTTTTTTTTTAAATGTAGGTAGAGTAACATCTGCCAGTTTGTCCACAGAGTCCTCCTTGATTCAATTACAGATGGTCCCCGTCCTACGATAGATTTACTGGAATGTAACCCCATCCTAAGTCAAAACTATTGTAAATTGAAAATGCATTTGATACAGGTGTGTGTCAGTTAACAGTGGGGATATGTTCTGAGAAATGCATCATTAGGCAATTTTATCATTGCTCGAACATCATAGAGTATACTTGTGCCGCATCACGTCTGTTTTGACTTGTATAGTCTATTGCTCCTAGGCTACAAACCACCGTCGTATATGTGGTACATCATTAGGTGGCACATACCTGTACACCTAATTTTCTGTCACCCCTGTGGCTGCTTCAGCAACGGAACGTACTGTAGGTGGTTTCTCTGCCTCCGTATTCAGACTGAGCATTGTTTGGCATAAGAACCAATTGTGGACTTTACTGTATTTAGTTCCTACCCAGACTTCCTGTCAGTGTTCAGTTTCCGTTGCCCCTTGTGAACTGTCCTGCAATCACTGTCTTGCTAAAACCTTGCATTTTGTTTATTTTAAATTGTTGCGTCTTCCATTTTTGTTTACTGCTAATCGCTAATGTTTAGTGCTGGTTCCCAGTTAATGGCAACACTCTTTGTCGAAAACATCTCAGTAAAGAGTTCAACTGAACTTAAACTTATTACCGTGGTGTCTCGCAATTGGTTCCACCAACCCACGCCATAACACCTACTGAGTATCATAGCGTAGCCTAGCCTACCTTAAAAGTCATTACAGGCTTCCTGTTTTCATGCTGCTTTGAGAAGACATAGGTGGGTATTTTGTAGATATGATGGATGTACAAAACACAATGTTGATACGGGGGGTATCTAAAAAAAAAAAAAAAACTCTGGCAATACAGAACACTGTAGCGTATCAGTTGTGTACAGTAGTGACCACGTGGCAGACTGGGATATGTGGATCGGTGCTGCTGCCGAGCATCATGAGAAAATATCGTATTGCATGTCGTTTGCCCGGGGGGAAAAAAAATCTAAATTCAAAATTTGAAGTATCGCACCATTGTAGTCAAAAAATTAAGTTGGACCATTGTAACTTGGGCACTATCTGTACTTTGGCAATACAATTTATAATTTTGGAAGTCACAGTAAATCTAATAGAGTACCCTGTTTGTGAGTCATCCTGCAGTGATTTTGTTTGAGGGTTAACTATGTTTTTGAGGCCTGTTTTTTTTTTTTTTTTCTTTTTTTTTTTTCTTCTTCTACATGTTCAGTTCAGTACTTGTATATACAGAGCTGCACATTTTTGTCTACACCTATGACCAGGGACAGTGACCAGGGACCTGCAAGTGGTGAGGGAATTAATGAGTAAATAAAATGATAATTAACACAGGATGGTGCTGAGAGAGAGGCCTCTGCTGTGATAGCAATCCACTGTGATGAGGCCAGATATCTAAATGCTGTGGATACCCTGATGCTTGCCCTGTGAGTTGGTGTCTGACACAGCTGTCTTCTGTCTGAGTCCTTTCTGCCTTGAGCCTGCTGAGTGCCATCCTTTTTGGGGTTTTGTGTTTCATTTTCATGGACAGTAAAAAATTTTACAATATTGCAGTTAATTTTTTGTGCCCATATTACTAAATCTTCCGTTTTTTTTTTTTTTTAAGTTTTGTTCTCATACAATGTGCTTCAACAACTCTGAAGTTATGGCCTGTAGTGTAACAGCTAAGCCAGATTTAGGAGTTCTTTACCTAATTAATTTATAAGAACAAACTGTGACTGGAGACATTAATATATTTTTAGTTTTTTCTTTTATGACAATATACAAGGCTTTCTTTTTATGGATGCTCTACAAATGACTTTGGAAGGTTTTCCAAGATCACAATTCCGTGGCCATTTTTCAGTGACCCTGACTAAGGCATCATGGTTATATCGTTCTTCATCTATGAAAGAATTGGCACTGGCACAAATGAAATGCCAGATCTTTCTGGTCTTCCAAAAGTCTAAAATCAGTTTAGAATAAACGATCTCACTACATTTGTAGTGTAGATACCAGTGTTGTGCATGGATAAATAACGACAATAATCTCACCTGGTCTCATTAATAGAAGTTGTTTTTAGTAAAAGAAAGAAAATATCCATATTCCATTCCATTAAGTATAGACATTATGTGTATTAATTTGAAGTTCTGTTTCTAATGCTGCCAATTGTGAAGGTATATTAGATGTTGTTTTATGCTGTGGAATGTGCTAGCAGCTGCTGTTTTGTGAAATTTATTCACTAGAGAGGAGCACGTCAGCTACGCTCATTTGAAGAAGGCAGTAATAATAAGGCCGCACACTTGTAGAAGCTTTAGTGTAATGAATATGCATTCTCGCTTTAAGGAGCAAACACTGTAAAAATAGCACATGATTACTGAGTTCAAAAGAGTTACCTGTAACCTTTTTTGTCAGTAAAAATATCAAATGTAAATGAAACTTTTCAAAACCATTACAAAACAGGTGCAAAATATCTTTGTTGTAAAAATAAGAATTTGTAATATTTGGACAAGTGCCTTACAAAAGTTGAACTGTGTGGTCGATGGAAAAGAAATGCACGTATTTGTGTTCAGCCTGTGTTTCTTCAGACTGCAGTGACTTATAAGGATGTTACTTTTGTTTACATACTAAAGATTATTTAAGATTATTGTTATGAAACAAGAAACCACCATACACGTAAACAAAAGGCTGTGCTTCAATTTCAGGAAGGAGGATCAATACTTTAAATGGGTCTTTTTAAGGAGGAGGTTATTAAAGCAAGATACATCGGTGCTTGCTTTTCTGTAGATTTGCAGCATGCTGAATCAGTCCACAAATATGTTAATGGCAAGACTGAGAGGGTTCTTTCCCAGAAAGTCTAAGTATTTTTCTGGGTTTTGAATGACCTGTTAGGTCTCTAAACATCCTTTACTGTAGCTGTTTCCTCACACAATGCTACAAAACCCAGATAACCTGACTACAACACATAATGACATTTCAAACTTTAACTGAATATGGATTGTGATTTTGATGTCATGATTTCATGTAAATGTTGTGTAAATTGGGATTTTTTTTGTTTTTATATAGAAATCTTGAGACAAAGGTGAGACAAAGTCCTGAGCAGAAGAACATATACTGTTTTTGGCACATAGATGTGATAAAGGTGAACTAAACAGGCAGTAGGCGGTGATGGTGTAATGGTCATTTTTAAACCATCTGGCCGCTGAGGGAAATAAAAAAAAAAAAAAAAATCAAAGGTAAAGGAACTGGGAGAAAAATAACTCTGTGCATCCAAGTAACAGTGGCTACCCACGCTCCTGGACAATCCTCTGTTGCACCGAAGTTCTTCAGACACCAAGTTCATTTTATTACATATTGCACATAATGTTGGGGCTGAGGCAGTAGAGGGGTCAGTGTAGCTTTGTGAGTTCAAATGTTTGTTTTAATGGATGGCTGAATCTTTTTAAAGTAAAATATAATCTGAAAAGGAATCCTCTTTTTCACTTAGCAGTTGTCATGTGTGTAAGCATATTGAATTAATTGTGGGATTTGTTTGTTTACAGAGTTCATTCAGTGAGTGGATGGGAAGTTCTTAACTCCCATGTAGCCAAACTGAGAATGTTGTGGGATAATGACCTGCCTTGCTTTATTATATTATTATTATTATTATTAAGAAGAAGAAGAAGAAGAGGATGAATGCAGTTTAGCGGAATCTTTTTTCATGCATATCTGTAGAAGTGGATAGTTTTACTACAGCAATTGAGCCCAAGTACCTTGCTTGCAAGATGAGAACACAGAAGCCTGTGTCACGCAGATGAGAGCAGTAGGAATGCTGTGATGAAACTAGCCAGTTACCATGGAGATCCAAGGCACCGGTATGGCAGAAAATCAAGTCTGCCTCCGTTTCATTTCTGAGAGGGCAAACCCAAGCCAAATGTTAAACATTTGCACGGCTTTACATATACACCTTGTCTGTGTGATTTTGTGTGTACTTACCTAAATATAAATAGAATGTGCTTATGGCCAAATTTCATGAATATTTAAAGAAATGTCTTAATTTCTATCCCGGAAAATGTTCAGCTGTAGGCCATTTTGTCCCCCAGAAAATGTGACAAGGGTAGGGGTGGGTTTGGTGGGTTTATTTGAATATTGGTTCTGGGTCACTTATACTGACGAGTACTTAGAACTTGAAAAATCTTTTATGGCTGAACTACATTAACGGAAGTTTTTATGTGGAACATTCAGGAGAAGTTGAACTGGAGGATCTACCCTACACTATTTTGGGTTATGCTTAAGGCAAGGTGATGTCTTAATTTATCCATTGTTAATGAGTGCTGCTTTTTAATCACTGTCATCAGGATGACCGTGGCCTGGTTTCCGGTGACTTCCTGGGAGGTATGTATGTGAGTGGATGTGAGATGAATATAAGTCATGTGCTTAGTCTCTGCCCCACTGGATTTAACTCCCCCCCCCCCCATACTGCTGTATAGATACTTTTTTACACAGATAATCCTTTGTGACAGCATACATAAAGATATAAAAGTGCATAGTTGCATAATATTTTTGGACACTGTCAGAAAAATTTGAAAATCTGTGGTATATAATATTTTTGACAGCATGTATGAGATTGAAATATAGAATTATTGTTTTAGAATGAGAAGCAGAATGTTATATTTGCATTACGTTGGAGTCTTCCAGTTAATGTTACAGGGGAAAAAAGAAAGAATGTGAATAAGCTGTCTGGAATGATTCATGAATTCTTGCAGGCCCCACTGATGGTGTTTACGTGTGCCCTAGTGAGAGGATTAAAATCGATTTGCAGCGTATTCATCAATTAGAGATATAACAGGCAAGTTAAATGGAAGTAAAAATGTAATTTGGGAGGATAAGATGGAACTTTTTACAAGAAGCCCAGTTTTGAAAACATGAGAAGCAACCCACTGTATTGTCTGTCCTTGCGTTATGTGATGCTTTGCGCGCACACACACACACACACACACACACACACACACACAGAGTCCTGGCAGCATGTACGCTCACCCCTTGCTTGGCTAGGAGCGCTGGGGAGAAAGCTGCATGGGCTACTGGTGTGTCTGGATCTTTCAGGTGCTCACAAGACCTGCAGTCTGCACACAAGTGTCAGGATGGATATTTATTTTGGCACATGGAGCAGAGATGAAGATCTGAAAGGATGTGAGTCAGGGTAGATCCAATTTTCCGTGAGTTGGTCTCTATGGTTCTCTGATGGCTAAACAGCCAGAAGGGCCGTGAAGGTGACCTACACCCTGGGCACGAAGCATTTGTTTCTTCCAATAATTGCATAAACTTGTTTTTTATTTTGCTTCCACAATTTAATATAAAAGTTGTTATATCAATAGGCACAGCTGTTAATTGTCAGGTATGAAAACAAAAAATGTATAAATAGAGTCCTATACAAGAGTATTACAGATCAGTTAACATGGGATGCTGCCTTGTAGAAGTCTCTTTGAGCCACTGGTCCAGGTCAGAAAGCAAAGTTGTTCAGGGAGATGGAAAAATGTAGCCTGACATGGACAGGGGAGGCCAGGGAGTACAAAACACAGCAAGAGATGCTCGGGCTGCAGATCAACGTAAAGAAGGGTTTAATGCTATCTGAACAGCACAGCAGTTTTCCACAACTGACACCAACAAATGAGGACTGAAAAGGAAAGGGTGAAAGGGAGAGGGTTGAGGAAGATTAGAATGAGCAGATTTGATATCAGGGAAACCACTGTGTCTAGGTGTTTTTTGGGATATATGATTACAGCAGACCCAGGTGACTTCAGCTATTTTTTTTTCCTCCCCCCCCCCCCCCACTCAAAGTCACACTGGACTGCCTGACAGGTGATTGACAACAAGCATTCTTGACAAGGCTTCAAACATCCACGTAGTTGTTTGTTAATCGGCCACGTGCTTCATTCATGCTCGGCAGTGGTTTCATCTTCTGCCCTAACATGTCATGTTTCAGGGCAGTAGCTTAGCATTGTCCACAGACGGGTATGTACCAAAGCTGTGTGACAGCTAACCCTAACTCTTGCATGCCATGTCTTGCACATGTTCCTGCTCTGGCTGTGAAATGTGTGACACCCTGGGTGTGGTTAAACCTTGCATCAACATCCTTTCACTCACTTTTTTGTTTGGATTTGGCATGCTTTATGAATAATTTTCTGTAAATATTTTGCTATATCTGACAGTACATACATCTGTCACACTAACAAGCTTGGTATGCAGTACTTTCTGTATTTGTTAACACAAAACCGCACGATTTAAACTACTGGGCTGTGTCTGAATTGAAGACTCTTGTTGAAGGTGCTGAACTAATTGGTCTGTCAACTAATAGATATTCCAATTTTCTTGTTTTAACCTGTTTTATCTATGTTGAGGAACATAGAAATCCTCCTATAATAATAAATCAATCTTCTATTTTGGTGGTGAAACCACTGAGTAACCACTTTTATATTGGGGGGTCTCAAGTGCTATTTCAGTGGGAGTGAACAGCAGGCTGGAAGTTCCACATGGATGCATGCACATCCAAGCACTTTGGGATGTCAGTTACACTCGTGAAAGTAAGGCTGCTGCAGTGCCTGGCTGCGCTTTCTCACTTTGCAGTATGGTGGGTCTGCACCTCTACTTATTGGGGAAGAGAGGAAATGAGACTGCTCAGCAGAATGGAGTCAGGCAGATGTAAGTGTCTGCAGAGGTATATCTTGTTTCAGCAATTAATTTCGCTCTGCTTATATCACTATAGGGAGCTATATTTTTGATCTAAGTAGTCTTTAGGAATTTATTGTAGATATGTGTTAGATGAATCCCAGTTAGAAACAGTTTACATTGTGGCAGTAAGGAAGCGGACACTTTTGTCCTTTGTGTGCGTTTGTATTACTTGACCCTGTGGAGATGTGATGATGTTGCATGTACATAGGAGGTTCATTTCACAGTGCAACCTCATGCTGAACTAAGTGTTAATAGGGCCAGTGTCATGGGCAAGGGCAGATGGGTGTAGTCTTCTTGGTCCCTAGGTGATGCTGTGTGAATACCTTGTCTCCCTCTGGGTTTTGAGGCTGAGTGATTGGTCTTTTTTTTAATTACACTGCCATGAAAGTGCTTATGGGCACAACATGAGCTGTTTTCTACCAAACTGCTCATATGAGAGGATTAGTCTGTAACACTTTAAGAGCCACAGAGCCATACACAACATCCTCAGCTGCTGCCTCCTCTGTTTGAATCTGTTATTTTCCCCTTGCCTCAACGTGGTAATTTCTTCATGTTTATCAGCGTTCTTTGAAGCTGTTTCCTTGTGGCTCAACTGGAATGAATTGGGTACCATTTCTCATGATCAGCAGTAGTTCTGTTGTTGGTATAAAGCTAAGTAGTGCTGTTCATTTGAAAATGTTGTTTTCCTTCTTTCTGACTTTTCAAGGTATGTAGAAAATATGATTGGTTTAAAAATAACATTTTCTGTTAGTCTTGCCTCCCTGGAACTGACTGATTTGAGTCCTCTTTAAATTTCTTCAAATTTTTTGTTATAAAATATTTTATTAGATATTTAGATAATAAGAAATGAGGAGGAATGTCTTGGATTATTCTGTAAATAATTCCAGCATAATAGTTTGAGCAGGCTATAGCAGAAATGTCAGCTGATACCGTAACTGTGAGTAATAATGAACACTTTTGCTAAAACACCACTGAGCAAAGCTCATTACTTTAGCAGTGTAGTTATCACATTTTTTACAATCATGTCACACACTTAAAGTATGCAGTAATTGACTGTAGACACCTTTAAATGCGTGAATGGACTGGGAGTGTTTTTGAGTGCACACTGTGACAGCATGCAGGCAGGCCCTCATCTCATCAGTTACTATGCTTTAACCATTCAACTAGTTAAGTAGTTAGTAGAAGACAGCCAGTAGCTTTGGTTACCACCCCGCTCTAGACTCTGTGCAAACTGTTTCTCCCAATTACCATGATTTTAATTCTTCTGCTCAGACTCTTCAGAAAAATGGTTGTAACTGAGTAGATCAGCTCTGGGGGGTAATTTGTGGTCAGAGAAACCAACATATTCTAATATGTACAGTTTAATGAAAATGAAATTATATTCTTCATTAATGCAGTGAAAGAGCATATAAATTAGTAATTTTATGACTTTTTTTAATCAATTTTGTTTTTGCTCAAAGCACCAAGGTTGGGTGTAGTTCATACATTATAATGTATTTTTTTTTTTTTTAAACACATAAGACTTTTATTAAATCTTTCCACCTCTCATTTCTATACAGGCTGTGCAGACTTTCAGTTGGCACTACTGGCTAAGTGCTTTGTAATAGTACCTGTACAGGTATCCCTCAAGGTATGAGTCTGTGATGTATGATTTTTCACTTTATGAGAAAAATGATTTAATACCCTTTACAGAGTTATGATCAAATATAAGGTTAATTTTTCTCATTTATGAGTTACAGGAGCTGAGTATGGGGGAATTTTCAAAGTTTGCATTGGCAGCCACTGTAGAATACGAGTGTGCCTCCGTGATATATTAGTTTATTACAATTCGTGTGCTCTGTATAATTTGGTTCTGAATGGAAGAATGTATATATGTACATACTATGTGTGAGTGAGTATGACAGTGGAATGAGTGTTTGCAATCATTGGAGTTAAGCAAAGGTTTTTGGAAAACTTTCACCCCAACTCTGAGCCCTTTTTATAATTTGTGAGTATCCCACAAGGAAATAGCAGCCATATGTAGTTATATTCTTGTCCGCAGTTACTGTCGCCACACCTTCATTTTATGCTGTGCTTTGTCTTCTTATCTTAATTTATCTAGTGCATCCATATTATTATTATTTTTATTATTATTAGTTTTGTTTTGGTACTGCATCAAACATGGGAATGACTTTGTGGGTCCAAGAATGCTTGAATTTCCCCATTGAAATTAATAGTAATTATATCTCTCATTTTTATGACATTTTGCTGTGTAATTTGATTTCCAGGACCCCATTTACGCTCGTCTGTAGGGAGATACCAGTACTGGCGTTACTTTCTCTTTCTGGGTGACCGAAAAGTCTATTTGTATGCTGGGAATTTTCAGAATGCAGGTCCACTGGGAGTTCTAGCTAGTTACTGGATTGGACATGTGGGTAACTGCCCCTTGATGTTATTCAGATTTCAGGCTTCTGATCTACTCAAAACCAGCCTGCAGCTCACAGTAGAGTCTGAGAACTGTGGCATGTTGATAAATTGCAAAAAAAAAAAGACATCTACAGTCTCCACCTGCTTTCTACACAGGCTTCTCATCCTGTGGTGTCTATCCTCTTCTGCACCAGTACATGGGTCACTGCCCTGCGACAAACCTGACAAAAGCCTTTCGTCTTCTACCCTTCTGAGTGCTTCTTGGATTCGTTAATGTCTTGCTGGAAGGCAGAAGACACTGTGACAGGAATGACCCACGGCTACCTTCTGAGACCCACTGGAACGTAGACGTACAGTTAGTGGTCTGGTTTCTGCACCACAGCCTCAAACGAATGCTATCACAGGCTTCATTGACGTTCATTAAATTAAG
The DNA here is from genome assembly GCA_018136845.1 of Heterotis niloticus. Taxonomy (NCBI): domain Eukaryota; kingdom Metazoa; phylum Chordata; class Actinopteri; order Osteoglossiformes; family Osteoglossidae; genus Heterotis; species Heterotis niloticus. The sequence continues at coordinate 15,287,638 of CM030904.1, read as the reverse complement.
ATTATTAATCTTTCAAAAACCAGGTTTCCCTCCTTATTTATGAATTTAAATGACTTTGAATGACAAGTATATGAATACATTAGTGCAAATGTCTCTAAGGGATTTTGTTTTTGTGTGGACATTTGTTAGTGCACATTAACCATCAGAATGTTTTTTTTTTTTTAAATTTTATTTTATTTTTTTTAAATGGGTGAAATTCTGGTGGTCCTCTAATTTATTTTCATAACATTCTTCTACCAGAAGGCTTCCAGCTGTCTTCATTCATTCTCTAGTTATACATGATGTAACCAGAGATTGCAGGCTATTCTTAGGCCTATACTGGTTCATTTGTTAGTGTCTTTAATCTTTGTGTTTTTAATATGTAACAACACAGTGCCTATCACTAAACAGACGGCATCTAAATGCTTGCTTATCTTGCTACATTTAATGTGCCATACAGCATTAAGAGCATCGAGGTGACAGTATGCAGATGCCTGCAGACCCAAGGGTCTGGTTCATTATTAGCTGCTCCAGGGTCTGTAGCATAGTTCATTCTTGTCCTTGCACACCTAGAGAACGTCTGGTGGAAATGAGGGCAGTGATAATGGAGGTGAGATGGGAAGTCACCCAACTGGGACTCGGTCTACCTGGTTATTTCTCTGAGGTTTGCATGATTGATGCCTTCCCAGACTTGCTCTGGTTTACCCTTCGCTTGTCTACAAACCCCAGCTGGTGTCTTTTATTCTCCTTAGCAAATTACCCCAGATAAATCATGATTGTACCTTTGTTTCACCTAAATATTTGTGTGCTGAATAAATAAAGGAAATAAATCAAGGTTTTGTCAATGCTGTATACAGGACAAAATGATTACACATGGATCTGAAATTAATGGTAAATAGGATGTTTTTTCTAGTATTAACTGATGGTTTTGTCTTGGTTTTATGTGGCAGAAGTCAGTTTCTTAATGCACAAAATCAAACCCTGCATGGGTGATTTCAGACAGCGGAACTCCTGTGCAGTTACTTATTAAGAGCAGTTTTGTAACTCAGCAAAGTATACGGTGAAAGTAAAACACACACTCATGGGAACCTTAAAAAAAAAAAAAAAAATTACAGGACACAGCTTATTTAACTAGTATGTTCAGAAATGTATGTTTAATGTAAGGCAACATGGAAAAACCACTTGTCACATTGCCAATCTCAATGAATTACAAGTGTTGATGAAATATATTGTAAAATATAGTTGAAATAGCAGATTATGATTATTATTTAATTTACACTTTTTTTGTAAACTAAATAATAAGTCACTTAGTTTTAAGATGCTTTATAGGTATTTTCCCCATTTGTATAAGGTGACTTTTTTTAACTGAAGATCTTGCTCAAGGATACTATAGCAGAGTAGGATTTCAGTCTGGGCTCTTTAAGTCTTTACAGAAATACACTATGAAGATGTAACTGTTGAAATCACAAAAGTACATTTAATACCATTGCCCTTGCAATATTGTAAATAAAGCATTAAATCTGCTGATGAAGTGAAGATTTTGCCTTTCCATTTGTCAGTGGCTTTGTAGAGTGAAACACATAGGCAGTGATCTTGTGAACATTATATCTATGAGCTTAATGATCAAAATGTCTTTAGAAGGTGCTGCATATCTGCTTCACATCCTGTGTATTTCAGATAGACTTTCCTTAGATGCATTTTTACACACCTCCCATTATTGTGCATCTCACAGAATTGATGTCACACAGGAAACCATGTGCAAATGCTCCTCTCATCTCCTGTGCTGTAAAGCAGTATCTCCTAATCCAGCATGACTCTGTCACAAAACAGCAACAGGCTCTGCAAGCAGTAAACATCTTTCCATGATTGCTCCTGTATCTGCCATAGCCCCAGCTGCACTTCTGCACCAGTCACCCCAGCGGCCGATGACCACCCCTCAAGCAGTTCAGCGGGCTTTCCGATGGTGCAAGAGTTTTACTTGTGCTTACTACATCATTGTGCTTAATTGTTTGTGTGTGAAGTGCTCTTTACTGGAAATTTCAGGCAACTAAGCAAGCTACTTTTTTCCAGCTATTGTGACTGAATTGCACATTTTATTTTTCTGTGGAAGTGGTGAAGAAATCAGTCCTCTAAATACATAATGTCATTCAGTTTCTCATCAGATTAGCATCTTGGAGAAGCACTGTTGATGAACAAGTTCCCCCACACTTCTGCAAATGGAATTTAGGGTGATACTAAAGCCTCCCCGAATTCTAACTGTTTTACCTTAACATACAGACAATTTTTCATGAAAGCACCTTTTAAGGTGTAAAATCAAATGCAGTCATGGTATTTATTTCTTGTTGTAGTGTTGTACCTCCTGATGACTCCTGGGCTCAGCATGAAAGAGTATATAAGAATTTAATTTCTTTGATAATATGTCTGGAATGAATCTCTATAAAGCTCAATCTTTGTTGGTCTGTTTATTTGTCTGCTTGTGTGTATGTTTGTTTTTTATGCGTAGCCTTGTTTTTCAAGCTACATAATTGAAATGTCACATAGGGGTACTTGTCACCCTCAGTGAGGTTTTTGGGTAGGCAAGTGTATTAGTCTCTAAAAGGGCTACTTATTTTGAAATTTAAAATTTGCTGCCTGATCAGGCTTGGAGAAGCAGGAGTAGCGACTTTGCATACAGCACATAATAACATTCCACACAGAGTGTAAAGACGCTCAGGATTTCCTTTGCCACACATACACGTATTGTTGCATACACATATGAATATGGCCACATTCTAAAAACACACACTGACTTACTTTTGCACTCAATAACATACAAATTTTAACAATGTTTTGTGATTATACATTTTTTTTAACCAATTTTGCTGGGTGCACCTTAGTCTGTACATGCTCCATATACAAACACATACATATTTTTTTCCAGCATACTTGCACGAAAATGCACTAAATTTGGCAAGTTTTAAAGTAATAACGTTTGTGCACGGCACTATAGCCAGCATGTGCATTGCTATCAGTGCCATTCACTTGTTTGACCACAAGAGCCAGTAGCTACTCTGTGGGGAAATGAAAATGTAAAAAATTAATAAGAAATTATAGAATATACACACATACATGGGGCTGTGAAAAATGAGTGATGTAAGGGTGATAAAGTTTGGTGAATTTGTGCAAGTGACACTATCTTGCTTTTACCTGTCTGATAGCTCTAATAATACTCATGCACTAAATACAACCACTTTAATGGTAAAACAGTTTGGTGATTATATAATGCATCATTACTTTTCACCCTTTCCACTGCTACACTTTTTTGACCCGCATTACACTGGCTAAGTCAGCTAGTGATAAATAAGAACGATTGTGTTAAATAGGCCTTTAAGGATAAAGAGCATCATACGCTGCTCCTCTTAAAACTGTGTGATGTCATTGTTCCCTCATAAACAAAATAATGGTACAAACCACCTTCATATTGTCTCTCTGCTCTTCTGCATATGGCTTTTGCAGCCAGGGCCTTTAACTCTCCACTCTTTGTGAGAATAAATGCCCCTTTCAGACTGTTCCCAGTTGTGATCATGCTGTGCAGAAACAATCTGTTCCTCTTGGGTGCTCACCGTGCAGCCACCCAGCCATCCCTTATGCACAGTGTTGCTTGGCTTAACGCTCAATTAACCAGGCATTTTTTTGTCTTTGGTCTTCTGCGTCATAGGAAAATATGCAAAATGCAGTTTGTTTTAACCAGAGAACACATGCATACTGCTTTTTTTTGTTCGGCAGACTTCAGATGTCTCATTGAAACAGAATCTTTTTGAGCGAGATGCCTGTTGACTTTGTACCAAATATCTCTACAGGACTTTTAAGTCATGCACACCAAAGTGAAAAGGGGAAGGAAAACCGTATGCTAATTTGCACCTGCACTTCATTTCTGGTCACACCTGCTTTCTGGTTCTATGTGATTTTTTTCTCTATTTTTTCATTGCTGTTCTTATACTTACACTAGTAGTCTATACACCTGAATGCACCTGTACTAATTTTGCTTATAAGAGTATTGGAATTTTATTCAGACCCCTTATGTCAAAATGCAACTTTAAACTATTTGTTGACTTTTTTGTTCACTTTTTGGCAGCACAGGGATGCAGAAGAGAAAAGTGCGGTTGTCTCACAGTACCTAGATGGTGTGAGAGGACATGTTTTCAATCCCCAGTAAATCTGAGTGGAGTTTGCCTGTTCTTTCTGTGTTTGGATGACTTTAAATTACCCACAGTATGCGTGACTGTGTTGCGTTGCTCTGGTGTATAGATGAGTGAAGCTAGTGGACTTAAATCAACTTTTGCTTAAAAAAGTACGGAATTCCAGCACTGCAGTTTGGTCATGTCTCACCAAGCATACAATCTTTGCATGTCTCAATATTGTTAAAGTCTTGGAACTTGTGAAAATACTGTTTACTATATTAACCCATTTGGTCAACCTCACTTAGTGGTGACATGATGTTGTTGGACAGCAGTATGCACTGAACTTCAGTGCGAGGACAGAAGTGTGGGATGCCTTTAGGGCTATAACCTTGAGAAGCAAATCCCTTGTCAGCAGCTGTGGCAGGTGGTGACCAAGGGCATGCAGGTGATGGTGAAATATTCCTGTAACTCCCATGAGGAAATTTGCTGTATGAATATCACAGGTGTCACTGGAGTATTCTGTGCACTTGCTGGAGCAGCACCCATCTTGTATTTTTCTTGGCATGATTTGCATAATACAGGTTTATTGTTTAATACTGTCCAGTGTGCATTATTTGAAATTCATCCTCTGCACAATCTGTTCTGTATCGATGTTCTGTTTCATTCATGGCTTTGATTTTGGTGACTCAGTGTGGATCATCTGTATAATATTAGTACTCAGTGCATAGGAACACAGTAGAATTTTGTGAGAAATGTTTTCACTTGGACATAAATGAAATCTAATCTAGTTTTAGTATTTGGAAACTACAGTTACTGAATTAGTTAAAAGAGCCTTTTTAAATAAATGATATATTTTAAACTTTGTGTTTTTTGCCAGGGTTAGCATAATAAACAGTTATTAGCTTGATTGTTTGAGCTCACGCTGTTTTCTCTTTGCTTGCCATTTATTTGGCGGGATGAAACAACCTGCAGTTATTCTTTGAATTCTGTACATTAAGGTGTCAATTAGGACTGAATGGGATGTTCTTAAAGATTGTTTTCCAGGATCTATTTTTATATACAACCATTATATACAACCAAGTCATGGGTGCTTGCAGAGTAGGAACTGCAGAGTAGTAAAGGTGAGAGAGCGGCTTACTAAATGAAGGCTTAGCTGGATATTCAGAAAATGAGATGATTGGGGAAAAGGACTTTCAAAGATTAGCTGAATAAAACGGTGTAGATAAGACCCAATCACATGGTGCAGATACATTTTATAATTTCCAGCCTTTTCAACGCTTTATTAAAAATGCATCCCTGTTTATTTTCGAACTACACTGACTTGCCAGTTTATTAGGTACACCTATCTAGCAGCATGTTGTACCTACTTTGGCCAACAGAACAGCATGAATTTGTATGTGCGTGGACTCTACAAGATTCTGGATGTGTTGTGCAGGAATGTTGTTCCTTTTGGAAATGATTTCATTGTTTCAAACTGAATGGCTTCACAGTCTTGCTGTACTTGTGCTAATGTGCCAGGAAAACATTCCACATGCCATCAAATTGTTACCACTGGCCTGTATTTGTAACACCAAAGTGGATGACTCCCTGGACTGGTTTTGTTCATGGCAAATCCTTCCATCAGCTTTATGCAAAAGGAACCTGGATTCATCCAACCAAGCAAGTTTTTTCCCCACTCCTCAGTGGTCCAGTTTTGATGGACTGCTGTGCTCACTGAGGATATGCTTTCTCTTCCTTCTCCGACTGCAGTGGCACCTGCCATGGTCTTTGCTTTTGTAACCAGTTTGAGGCAAAGTCCAGTAAGTGGTGCATTCTGGAAGATACTAGAATGGACATACCTATTTCCAACTAACATGCCACAACCAAAGTCACAAAGGTCACTCCTTCTGCCCCTTTAAACACACACATTAAAAAAAACCAAATGAATAATTCATTAATTGGAATAGAAAATAGCATGTTAACAATGAACATTAATTTTGCAATGCAAAAACTCACTTAAGGTGAGAAGCTCCACTGTGCTATAGCTCAAGTCTGTTGCTTGAAAACAAAACCATGTATAAAAAAATAAACACATAATCAGAGATTGAGCTTTATAAATACAGGGATTAGCTGCAGAAACAAGACTGAGGAAAATTTAATTGTTAGGCATTCTTTCATGATGAGCCCAGGAGTCAGCAGCAGATACAACACTACAAAAGAAACAAATACCGTGACTGTATTTAATTTTTCCTTTTTTTTTAAACTTTAAAGGTGTATTCCCGGAAAATTTGCTGTGTGTTATGGTACAACAGTTAGAATTTGTCTAGGCTTTAGTATTACTCTAAATCCTATTTCCAGAGGCAGGGGGCTCATCAACAGTGCTTATACTGGTGAAGTAATGCAAGCGAATCTGAATGACATTCTATATTTAGAGGACTGCTTTCTTCACCACTTCCATAAAAAATAAAGCATGCAATTCAGGCATATTAGTTTTAAAAAAGTAGCTTGCTTCATTGTTATAAATTTCCAGGAAAATGCACTTCACAAATAAACAATCGAAAGTGATGTATGGGTCACGTGGCTTCAAAAATGGCTACATAAATTCTGACATCCGTTTCCCCTCTTCTATTTTCCATGTGTCGGATGATAACAAATGTCAAAATTTTTCTGCAACAGAAGCCAGGAAAAGAAGAGAAAAGGCTGGGGTAAAGTTTAAAAAAAAAAAAAAAAAAATCATCCCAGGCCCCGAAGTCTGTAGCAGTTGCTAAGAATGCATCTAAAGAAATGGATGTTTCTGCTTCTGCATTGATGAAAGAGATGTGACCACTTTTTGTACATATTATATTTGTCCCATGTTCACAAATTTGTCTAGTTCTACATAAATGAAAACAAGAAATGAAAAATATAACTGGATACACAAAAATACTGTATAAATACAGATGAAAAATACTGCTTTTCATCAATCTTGCAATTTTGCGACCCCACATTTTATGCTATTGAATTTTTTTTGTGCATACTGTGCAGTTATAGCAGGCTTTTATTGTATAGTATGGTACTAGTTTTATAACTGTAGTTTACAGCTGTAAAAATTTTCTGTCACTTGCATATGAACTGGCAATCTTTGACAAGGTTGTAAATGTATAAATATTTTTAATATACAGAGTTGTCAAATACATTTACAAGCATCCCTTGGTTGATGAATGTAACTCATTCCTGAAAACCATGCATATACAGAGTGTTTGTATAATAATTTTTCATTATTAAATTTGGGAAAAATATTGTACAGTACTTAGCTATACTGTGAGATTGTTTCTGTCTATGCTTGACTATGCAGGTCAGCCTCAGTGTGCTGAGCTCTGCTGGCAGCACCAGGCAGAAGCTAGTAAGAGCCAAGTGAGACGGTTGTGCTCCAACATAACATCAGGCTCGGCGACTAATGGCATGTCAGACAGAGTAGAAATTCTTTGGTGAGAATCATTAGGAGAGTAAAAACATCCTCACATTTTCTATTGGCTATAAATGATGTCTTTGTGTTACTGTACTATTGGCTAGAAATGACATATTATGGGAACATTCAAATAAAGGAAATCAAGAAAGAAATAAAAAATTTATTTCACTTTATTTAGCGAAGTCTACTATTTACAGTAGTAATGATTTCTTCACGTCTGTTTCATATCCATGTAATGCATTGTTTAAATACATAATGATACAATACGTAGTACTACTACTACTAATAATAATGATATTAATAATAGTAACACAGTACAAGAAATAACACGTGCTTATTCATTTTTACCAGTGTAAATGACAATTCTCGCTGGGGCCAGAGCACATGCTTATGGCAGGTTTGTAACTTTGAAACCCAAATGTGTGCATATCAAGGGAAGGGCTACATTTTTTTTTTAGGGTGTAATCTCAAAGATTTGTATATCAACAATTTTTATAGCAGAGATACATGTACTCTGTTTTTAGTATACTGTTACTATGCTGTCATATAAATATTTTATTTACATTGTGTGGAAAGGTCTTATCAAGCTTCAATTGCTGTGATCACTGTCCTCACACCCATTTGTAGGGAGCATTCATGTTTGCTCAGCTTGTTGGCTTTTTGGGTTTTAGTCCATTGTCATGTTTTGTAACTGGAGACATCTTTGGGGGAAAAGGGAAAGAAAAATTTGTACTGAAATTTACCCAGAGGCCTTTCTATTCACCACCTGGAGAGAGTTTGGGGAAAGCCATTCTCACTGTTAGTTGTGTCATCAGAATGCTGACGGCTTAATAAGTGGCAAAAGGCTACTTGACTGACGGATTGACATTATTTATTATTTCCTGTCAGTTTACACATGTTTAGCTACTTGAAATGATTTCTTTTTCTTCATATGGGATCAGATGACTTCACATGTTTTTCCCCCCTTACTTTACATTTTTGTGTTTTACACGCATTGCTTAAACTTGAGTTTTTTTAAAATCTTTTTTTTAAATATTTGACACTTTTTTAAAGTATTCGAGCAACTTGACAAGGGATTCATCTTAGAATAATTTTATCAGGTCAATATTTATGTTCTATCTAGTTTACTGCTGTCCAAATGTTGATGAGATCTCTGAACACAAAGCGAAACTGTCTGAGCTATTGTCTACATTTTGATTGTATCGAAGAAGAAATTGAAAATTGAATTAATTTCCAAAACACTGAGAAAGTTATTTTCCCCTTTAATGCATTTATAATGTGCTTGAGTTCACTAGCTCGCTTGCTCACGCACATTCATAAACCACTTGTTCTTGTCAGGGTCGTAGTGGTGCAGAGCCTATGCAAAAGTCTCTAATATCTGTAAAAATATAATTAATGTATTCATTTATATTACCTCTGAAGTTTTGCTTCCTGCTGTGCTCAGTTTTTCAAGATTTAAATATTTTTGCTATTGTGAATCGACCTGAGTCCAACATAAAGTAAGCTGCCCCTCCCCATTGTGACTGCCTGTGAAATGCCTACTGTCAGGCCACTGGACCTGGCCCAGGCGTGGCTTTATTGCAGGTGGCAGCACCCAGATAGCAGAAAATGCAGAATGATTCACTAGAGCAGGATTAGTTGTTTACCCTGCTTGTTTCATGTTTCGACAAGTGAGAGGTTGTTGTCTCCCACTTGACCTTTACCGTCATCAGATGTTGTTCTTTGTGGTCAGTGTTTATAAACTGGCAAAATGCTGAGTGTTCGGTCGCTGTACTCTATCTGTTGTTTACGCTGCTTTTTCAGAAAGCCTTTGTAAAATGTCATTCCTTTCAGACAGTATCGGCTTCATCCCTCAAACAAGATGCTGGGAGTCAGGAAGTCATTAAGCAGAAGTCAGGAAGTCACCGCTTGACAACACAGCGCTGGCTTGTGGTACAAGATCATGGCAGGCCTTGAAGGAGGAGTTGCACTTCAGTTAACAGGGCCCCAGTTACTGTATATCTTCTTCTTCCCAGGTTTACCCTGTAGATGTAACACTGCTGTATATGCCTAGAGACAGAGTAGAAGTTAAAACTGGAAGGATCTTTCATTGCTTTAGTAAATATGGCATCTAGCTAACTGAAAAGTTTGTGAAACTTAAAGGTTACCTGAAATTCAAATTATTTTGTTAGATAAAATATTACATGATGAGTCTGAGGGTAAAAGGTATGATTAACACAATGTGCATTAATATTTTTATTCACTGTTGAAAACATAAACCTTAAGTTACAGGCTATACAATTTAATTGATCAATGCCATCATTAATAATTTACATCTCTTTCAAAGATCCTCAGTTTATGGCTCCTTTTGAAATAACAAAACTTTTAAAGTTGCAAAATAATACAGTATGATCCTGGTAGTGTAACTGTGGGTAATATAAGAAACTATAGCAAATTATACAGAGTAAATTAAATTACCTGCTTGCTTACTGACTGTCTTTTAATAACCACTTGTTGAGTATGTGGCTGTCTTGAGCTTTTGCCAGAATAACTGGGTACTAGGCTTATAGGGCAGGACAGGCTCACACCCTGGACAGGATGCTAGTCCACTGCAGAACAGCCACACCCATTCACTCCCATAATCACAAACTACAGGCTGTAAAGGGTGACCAGATACCCTGAAACACATGTATTTGGAGGAACCCAGCTTATTACAAGCTGTACTGGCTTTGGCCATAAGTTATTGAATGCATTTTGGGCAAATCATTATAGGACCATGTCCCAACTGACAGTCAGGGTTTATTTCTTTTGATAAATTTGTTTTCTTGTATTTTCTTGTTGGTTTTAGCTCACTTTGCAAGTCCCAAGTGCTGTGTCAAATATTCAAGCACCTTAAGGCAACGTTAGGCAAATCCGTATTTTACTGTCATACTTATAACAACTTACTGTAGAAAGATATGTTACCAGAGATGAATAAAAAAAAACAAAAGGTTTAATTGAAAAATTTTGAGTGCCTATATTCCTCAAGAAAGTGCAAATGTATTTTCAGCACCACAATGTGCACCTAACAGCACTCAAGAATACAAACTCAAATATTTTGGAGGATGTTTCCACTAGATACTTTGAAAGTGCCAATTCGCTAATTTGCTGGTGCACAGGTAAGATCCTTTTTAAAATGTCATGTTTTCAGCCTCCATATTTTTTAAATTACATTTTATCAAAAGTCTGAAACTCAGTTTTATGGAATTCCCCTTAACATTAAATACAGTTTATTACATTTGTTTCAAGTAAACATTTTTAATGATGTTTCTTTTGCTTGATACATCCATGTTGTGTTACTATAAACTCAACAGTAATGGCTCCCAGAATGGGTTTTCCTTTGTGAAACCAGCACTATTGTTAATGTCTTAATATTAAGTCATGTGGATGCCACATGTTGATGTTTGCTTTGTACTGATGGGCCAAAAAATGCAAGACTTCACTAATGCCAAAGCTCTGATTTAAAACCCGTCTTTATAACATGGATGCTTTTTTCATTTCCGGAAGGGTCTGTGAAGCTGGTTTTAATTTTTCCCAGAAGAGGGAAATTCAACTCAACCTCCGTTTGGTTTTTGGATATAACTGTGAACCTTTGTAAAAATTGATATGTTACATTTTGACTTTTATTCTACATTGACTTTTTTGAGTTTATGGCTTTTATCTTTTTTGCAGCTTAATTTCCTTCTTAGTACACCAATGCCTTGGTATCCAAGTGTAATTGGTTCTTAGAAATTGTTCCAATACCGCAAACTCTGATATTCGGAAGTTATTTTCATTATTTCTTGTGAGAAAAATTGCGATCCATTCCGGGTTCATCCAAGGAACCCCAATTAATTTCCCCAAATTATCCCTCTAAATCTCTCAAATACCTATTTCAGCTTAATAAAGAATACTTTAAGGACAAATTACCTATTTACTGAACAATTAAAGAGGTCATTCATATGGATTTGTGTGTTCATATAGAGTTACATTTTTAATTTTGTATCATCTATTATATTTTTTCTTTATTATAAATAAGAATAGCAACGAATATTTAACAATCAAATTTTTGCAAAAATTGAGAAATGAAAGTATAACAGGCAAAATAAGCAAAATGTACATTCTGTAATGGGCTGTTACTCTAATGAGCTGTTAGTGGGGTTCTTTTGCATGTGCAAGAATTCATAAAAGCGCAAACTACATTTGAACACCAGTGCATGACATGAAGCTAGAGAATGAGGCACTGGGCGTAGTTTTATCACTCAGCTTTACACTCATATTTTGCCTCAGCTAGATAGAACTTATTATGCCAGGACTTTTGGACTTTGATACTCAGATGGGTATCAATATAGAGTATCCTTGATTTACTCGACGTACAACAGACTGTGAAACAATCAATAATAATAAATAATACTAGTAGCAATTAAAAAAAATGAAATATCGCTAGTCACAAGACAGACGGACATCCATTACTGAATTAATATCACATACTGTAGGTCTGAGGTTTTATGTAGAACACCCTGTACTATACTGTGGCCAGAAATAAAACAAAATGGGTCAAAAACATCAACAAATGTTTGAAAAGATGTTACTCTATGGTGGACTTCATACTTACAAGCAGTCACTCTGTCATGAGTACGATCCAACTTAGAATTAATGCGACTTGCAAACTGGCCATTAGTCCCTAGCCTGCTCAAGCCGATGACAGTGTAGGAATTTGAATACCATGGGTGTAGGTGTACTACTTGTTATCCCACTGTGTGTGAACTAGAAAAAAATGTATTACAAGTTAACACATGGAAATACAAATGCATTATCAATGTATGTTCTGGGTATGAAATACCAGTACAATTGGTTTCATTGCTACTGCTTATTTTACAGTTTACGTTCTAGATTCTTTTCATTGTCATTATGCACTTGTACAGATATCCAAGTAAGAAGAAAATGTGTTTCCAGTTTCATGGTGCACTATAGATTAAAAAGAGACAAATAAGACACAATAGATGATAGTTGATAGATAAATAAACACAAAGAGGATAAATAAATAGATGGGTAAGAAAAATCAGTGGAAACAGTCAGTAGCAATGGTAGAGATGATACTGCGGGGGGTAGTCAGTGGTCTTGGTATTGATCAGACCTTATGCTGTCTGCTGGAATTCAGTAGTCTGACAGCTTGCAAAAAACACATGTTCCTGAACCTGGTGATGTTGACCCACAAGGTGCGAGTGCATCTTCTGGACAGCAGGAGATTTACCACAGCTTAATAATGAGTGTGGTTTTTGAGGAAGTCAGGGGAATTGACTGAATGTCAGCTGCAAGTACAGGAATCCCTCAAATCTAAACAGTTTCAGTTCCACTTTCTTAGAAGACATTTCCACTTTATCATGGGGAAGATTATAGTGGTAATGCACAATACGTTTAAACTATGCGAGCACAAGATGTGATCTAGTTGGAAAACAGCAGGAATATAACTGCAGAGAGCAGTCATTACCTTTCCTGGCTGCTTCTGACTTGTCGAAAATCCCACTGAAAATTCCAGAACCGGAGTTACTCCTCCAGGATAATTCCCACCTTTTTAAGTTGATGAGCAAAGAACTGAAGCAGGGATTGACCGAGCACGTTGCCTTTGTTTGGAAACGTTTTATAATTGGGCACTCTTAAATAGCTATATCAGAAAAACCATCCGTATGATTTTTACTGCCAATTTCTTATCTGCCTCTCAATTATTCAGCTGAGTAACACATCCAAAGTGGCCAACAGACACTTATCTGGAATTACGTTCACTTCCCATAATGCTGCAATACTTTCCCTTAATTCACACTCCTAAAACTTTCCTCCTAGACTTTAGCGCAACTTCGTTGCAAACGTTTTTGCTAGCGCATGCTTTCACATTTTTTTGGCTGCAGGTGCAGAAGAACACATTTTTGATTGTAATTTGATTACAGTTTTTTTTGTACAAATTTAAGTACAAAAGTGTCATGAAAGTGAATTTCTGAATAGAGAGTTTGCAGATAGCGATAGCGATAGTTATATTGTATTTTTCACCCTAAGGCTTGTTCAGATCAAACAGTTAATAAAAGTTAACCAGTTAAGTTTTTTAGGTAAGATTCATTTCAGTCAGATTTAATATTCTGATTGTAGCCAGATGCTTTTTATTAAAAAATGTCTTAATATTTTCCCTTTACCTGTTCATAAGGGTGCACTTCAGTACAGTTTAAATGGCTTTTCCATGGGACCATTTCTGGAACTTAAACCTGTAAGAGTATAGTTCTTTTACCACTTTTCCCAAATACTGGATGAATGAACATATAATCACCCATCTTGTTATTTTTGTTATAGATTTGATACTCAGTAGCATTCATGTTATATTACTATACTCATGGTTTTTAGTAGATATTGTTTCTACTTTAATCTACAGGGAGAGGAAGCAGCAGTTTACTCTATGGTAGAAGAAGGTGGGTTAAAGGCCAGAAAAATGTTCAGCTTTGGTCTGATCGCATTTTATAAATCTGAAAGGAATCGTAAAACCGTAGTGAATAACAAAAATACATCTGTCATCTATTTGGGGTGGGGTGGGCTGAAAGAATGTATGGCAGCTACACTGAATGATATGTTTATTGCAGTTCACTTTTTCTTTCCTTCTCTTTTATAATTCCATTGCATTATGCTAATTCTCTATTTAATTCTTGTATGCATTTATCAGTTTTGCTCTTTGGTTGTTGTTTTCTTTTCATTCTGTAGTTAAATGATTTAAATACTTTTTTGGCGCTTTTTATGTGTTTATGCTCAGGATGCACTATAGTTTTAGGTCTTTCACCGTACAAGTGTTTTTTGTTGGTATTTTTTTATGTGAAGTTAAATTGCTGTAAATCCATTTTTATTGCGTATGACATGTTGTTTGTTGTACCAATTCCTTTCACCTCCTGTTGAAAAAGCAGAAAGCAGGCCAATCCCAGTTTATGAAGTTCCAGAATACTTTTGAAGTCTGTGTGAGCCTTGTCTTTGATGTACAGTCCTCTGTGCATGGTCAAAAAATTCAAATAAGAAAAAATACCCACTCAGTAGAAGTACGTAGGTGTGACAACGTTTAATGTTCTCTCCGCAGCAGCTCATTCTGGGTGAAGCCAGTTAATCTTATCTTGTCTGTCGAGTAAATTTTATGGTGCACTTCGCTTTCTTTTCTTGGCTTCATTAAGTGTAACTTTGTTAGGAGTCTGATTTAATTTATACACACTGTAAGGACATTTGTCATTGAAACAACTACTGCTTGCTTGGTAATGAGAGCTGGAGAACATGGTTACATGGTGGAAGTTTTTCCACTTTGTTCCTTTGTGTGTGTCATAGTATGTCTGGGGGTGGAGCCCTGTGTCACGCAAAATACTCACCCACACTGCACTCTTAACCAGAATGAAGGTGTTGCAATGTGGTCTGTTTTTTTTCCCACTAAATTACCAATATTTAGTGGGGGGGGGGGGTCTTATGTTTCTCATGTCCTCAATTTGAAGGCGTTGTATGTTTAAAAAAAAAAAAAAAAAAAAAAAAAAAAACATGTTTAACGATTTTGCTATTGATGAACATTTTTAGACTGGGTTCTTAAATGGTAAGAAATATGCCAGCCCAAAGAAAATGAAACATAATTTGTGATCTACTTTAGAAGTCCAGTGTACTTGCTCATAGTCTAATAAGTATTGACTAACCATTGTAGGGGATTTACACTTCCCTGAATTTTAATTCTTCGTCAAAGAAGTGAAACGACTAGAACGATTTGTACAGAAATGAGCACCAGAAAACTGTTTGTAGGCCACGTGTACATTAGGTTTTGTATATTGACAGTTTAGCCTCAGTTTTTCTGCATTGTCATTGCATAACAAGCTGAGCAGGCTTGTGATTTGGGAGAGGCTTAATGTTTTGAAACAGATGACAAATCGAGTTGCCTTTACTCTGTGCTGCCTTGTCTCTTACAATTTAATGACCCAACACGAATGTCCTTTGGCTGTTATCAAAGAGGGCACAGTTTCTGCAGACACTGGAAAGACTCTGACTCCATAAAATGGCACTTTGTTTTGGAGCACCAAATCTCTTTTTGTGTGACCAGTGAGATAATTTGATCATTTTCCCAACACGAGCAAAGTCGCACAACCTTGAATACTGAAAGCAAAGCTGCTCTCAAGGGAGCTGCTAGTTGCTGAACATCTTAGAAGAAGAATTTGCTGGCATTTTGGCAGCCTAACACACATGGCTACATAAGATCACATTTTAAGCCTCTTTCTGTTTTGCTCTTTGGGTGTTGTTCACTGCTTTTATTTTTGTTGTGTGTAAAAAAATTTTTAGGTAAGTTAATGCCACAGTTTGCTCTCCTGAGTTTGGATCCTTCAGTCCTCTAGCCATACTCAGAAGCTAGCGTAAGGTTGAAGGAATGTATTTGTAATCTGATGGTCCAAGTTTTCAGGGACTGTTGTTAATCCGGAATGTCAAACTATATGAATAGGTTATATTGATCTCTGTATCTGTAAAGCGAAGTCTATGCTCCTCTGTCTGTTTGTTCTTTATGCACAGCTTTGTTCTTTACATCACATGCATGACTTGAAGGCACATTGTCACAGTCACACACATACAGAGTGGTACACATATTAACAATGTGTGAACATAAAATCTAAAAGTGATACTATATATAATTTTTATTGTCTCCCAGTCACAGTGGCTGGTATGCATGTCACTGTCTGGCATCCAAGTGCCTGACCTTTTCAGGCAAGCACGCATGCAGCTTAGATATTTACCGTGTGTACTAAATCCAGTGAGTTTAAGGTCCTGCTGTCCAAAATATCTGCAGTAGGCTCCCAAAGAGTCAAAAGAGTCAAAAGAGTTTATTTGTCATGTACATGGTTGTATACCATATATTGAAATGTGCTCTGATCCAGGATAGACGGTGCATGAAAATCTACAATGGAAAATAAAACAAACAAACATCCAAACACCAAGAAGAAAAGAAACAAACAGCAAATAGATAAGTAAATAAATAAGTAAGTAAGTAAACGGTAAAGAAACCCTAAGGTGCCCTGGAAGGACAGTGACAGTGAGGGTATAACAAACAGGAGCTAGGAGTTATATATGATCATTTATGCCCTGAAAACAACTTATGTAGACTGCAAAAGAACAGTGAAAGGGATAAATGATTGGGGTGTTGCCAAATGCTTGGAGTAAGAGTTGATCTGGAGAGAGGTGAGTTAGAATCCAAACTGGCAGGAGGAAAGAATGATGGAGGGGATTGCATGCTGGAGGAAGTGGAAGTGGAGGAGTGCCCTTTGATGTCAGAAATGGGAAAATACCATCTTCATTGTCAACATCAGGCCAAGTGGTGACAGGAGCTAGTAGCTGTAATATGGGTATAAATAAAGTTTTGTGGGGTCTGTACACAGTGAAAACAAGCACTTATACATGACAAACATATTAACATGGTGATACGCACATTGGTAACGGGAGGTTAATAATGTCCGGTTATACATTTTGTCAGTCCTTTTTTTTCCTTCTTTGTACTGGAATATGACCAGTACACACATCACTCTGAACATCTACCTGTTCATGCCTGTTGATGCCTTTCTCATAGATTTAGACTCAAAGCCTGAGAAGCACAAATCACGAATTTTAAAGGGATTTATGTATTTTTTGTGTTTATAAAACAAATTCAGAGCTCATGTTTATGTCTAGGGTAGTTGATATAGTTTTCCTGAACATTTGTAAGTAGCAATGGACTCTTATGCCAGCACTGTGTTTAGTAACCTTCTAGGAAGAGTAGACTTCAAATTAGATGGGAATAAGGAGTATGCTGTGGTTGTTCACTTAAGGGCTCATTGTCTCAAAGATGCTCATGATCCTTATTTGCTTGTTGTTTTTAGTGCCTCATAATTTGCTACCAGTCAGATTTTTTTTCTTGCTGTCAATAGTGCTGTTGGGAGCCAAGTGTGAGCAACAAAAGGCTAACACACATTTTGATCTTAATCTATTGTCAGATATCCCAGTGATCTGTTGTTTTTGTTTGTGTATTCCTCTGGCAATGACAGAGTAACTCATACTAATGCAAAAAAAGCTGTGGTTTTTAATTATTTATATGAGCAATGTGTCCTGATTATTTCCATTGTCATTGTTCTTCAGTTAGTCTCTTACTTGGTAGACTTAGGTTTATTTCAGAGCTTACACTGTAACATTCACAGGTGAAGTTCCTCAAGAAGTCCAGATGAGTGAATCGCTCTCTGCCATTTATATAGCGATGCCTTTACTGGTCATCATCATTATTATCATCATCATCAACAACAATAACAATAAACATTTCCATGATCTCAGATGGTATATGAATATTATTCATTGTAAAGCTCATGCAAATGTCAGACACAGTGTATAAGCTGGAGGATCATACAGCATTTCTAAATTGTAGAAGTGGCTTTTTTATGGAAATGCCTCCAAATCCACAATTTGCAGATTACAGTGCTGAGTCAAGTGTTGTTAAGAGCTGTTTTTATGACATTTTTACATTGCAGTGGAGTTTTTGGTGCAAAAAAATAAGTAATCCCAAGAGTTGTTCTGGGGTGTTCCTCCAAGTCTACATGAAGTTTTTAATTGGACTGTTTGTGCTGTCTCTGCACATTATTCAGTCCTCTGTTTGTATCTAGAATCTAGAAATTGGCCAAAACTGCCAGATGGGTTGATTGAATGGGTTACTTTGCAGTTCTTTTTTCATACAGGCCTGTGTTGCTAAAGAGAAACGAACCTCATCCTCTTGTTAAGTGCTAATGCTTTGTATGCAGTACTTGGAAATTTAAACTTAAAACATCCTACATGAGCGAGGAAGTAGTCTGCACCAACAGCCATTTTGAAGCAGACAGTTCAGGAGCGAGTTTGTTCACACACCATTAATATCCATGCCTGTGCTGTATTTGTCATGTGCACATCAGCGGGATGCCTGCTATGCAGGGCGTTTGGGCTATGTTCATCTTTGCTATTACTGATAGATTCACTCTGATACTTTCAGTGCATCATTTGCTTGTCAGTCGGGGGTTATAAAATAATTGAAAATATAAAAGATGCACTACAGGCATAACACAAAGGATGTTGTTAAGGGATTAACATAGAAACAGTGTCTAATTTGGGGCATAAGCATTGCTGTGATTGTAATGGTACAGTATCAGTTCAGTGGTTGTTGCTGTGAATTTTTGCCATAAAGTAAGGCCCTTAGATATATGTTTAGAGATACGATTTGCCTCTCCTCTGTGTAGTCAGGGAGTTTGTTTCTATCCAGATTTTTGTATGCACTTCTATATTTAGGCTGACATCTGATGGGGAAATGGACAGCAGCTGTCCAGGTTATCAGCTGAGTCAGGATCTATGGGCGTTTCAGCTCTGCTGTGATTTCAAGAAAGCAAAACCCTTGTAGAAATCGTGGTTCCTTCACTGATGTCATCTTTTTACTGCATTTTCTAACATCCGCAAGCCACAGAGCCACACAGGCTTTTAAGGGGCTAATGCTGCTCCTTCATAGGATGAACAGATGATATCAATAGCTTCATTGTGGGGGTTGTTTGCATCCTTTTTAGGGTCATTTTCACAAGAAAGAGTAGTGTTGCTTTTCTGAACCTCCACCTATTTTCCTGATTCTTCTGTTTGCCATACAGCTAGCATTTGGAGAAAATGCTCTCCCTGCGTTCCTTTCTTCCGCTTCCACCTGTTAAAATTTGCACGAACACCCACCATTGTTGATGCTCCTAGTTACATTTCACCTTCTGTTCAGCAAGATTGCCTCTTGCACTCCGAGGATAACATGATAACCCCTCAGTGGGTGCACATGCATTTCTTCCCCACTGTTCTCCCTCTGGCTTCTATGCCTTCTTCAAACAGCAGTTTGCCATTCATAAACCATCTGTGTTCATGCCATGAATGAAAGTTTATTTGTTTTCCATTTAGTTTTACTTTTATGGTAGCCTTTTGGCCATATGTTTGGTTAATGTTAGCTTTATGTTAGGTTAATATTGGAAATATTCAGATGCACTTGACACAGATGGTCAAAGAGCCATCTGCCATGATAGACCTAAGCTGCCACATATAAGAATAAAAGAAGAAAATACAAGAAGGTGCTAATGATTCAGTGCAGTTAATATGTTTTATTGCACTGTTGCCCATGTGGAAAAAGAAAAGCCCTTTTTCTTTTACTTACCCGATGTGGAATAGTTTGCTTGTACCTGGTATAGTAACTATGATATTTACACAGTTTAATTTTATTTATTTATTTTTTTATCTCTGTATAGCACTTCAGGCACAACACATTGTTTAAAAATACACATAGGACCCATTCTGGAACCTTTGATTTGCATGGAATTACCCTTAAGATGTATTCTACCCATTTACCTGAAAAATGTATGCGATATGGATTAATTGAACAAGCTTGCTGAAAGTTGTTGTGGAAACAAGCATGGTTGCTGCGATGATACCAAAGACAAATGAGTATGTTTGTCACCAAGTAATAAAATGGAGCTATAAACAAAATAAAAGAGCAATAGATTAAATTAGGAGTGTTTATAATTGATCGAATGAAAATGAAAAGATGGTATCTGGACTAAATAAATTAAAATACAGCAGATATTTATTTAACTTCCATTTTTCAAAAGTTAAATGTGTCACCTAACAAGTAGAAATGAATAAATGAGTCCTTAATCTACAAAGATTGTAGGGATTGAATGCTGATTCGAAGGGAGTTTGGTTACAAATTAAATGTAATTTCTTTTACTTTGGAAACAATGTGGAAAACAGTAGTACAGTAAATAATTACAGGAAGTGACTATAATTTCAGAACGCAGATAGACAAAGGTTTCTCACCTTGTTTGACTTTCTTTCTTTTCCATAGCAGTCGTGCATCATTGCTTTCACCAGACACACCGCACTGGGTTAGTAAATATAAAATAGTAAGAAAATACTATCATTCTGTGGTGATGTGGACAGCAAACCTCCACAATAACAGTGAATTCTGTGATTGCTGCTGGGTTTGGTGAATAGCTGGACTGCTGCAATGTTTGCTCATGGTGAGATGGTTGAGTTCACACATTTACAGTACGGTGAATGTACAACTATTACACAATGGAGAACAGAAGACATGCAGCCAGTTTTACTAGCATCTTCTGTTTGTAAGTATAATTTATAAACTGAGGATTGGCCCGAAATGCATAGATTTAACATTTTAATACGATGTGTAAAAATTGTGTTTTCCCTTCATTTTTGTTTTTTGTATTTGTAACTTAATGATAATTAATATTTGTGATGGACTGCCAGTAAATTCATAGAATGCTGTTGAATTAAAACCCTTTCAGTGCAAAGGAACATTTTTTTTCAAGGTTTTTTGTCAGGGCTTGTAGCGTTACAGCCTTATTTTAGATGGGGCAGCGTCGCGTTTGAAGTTTGTGTTCAAAGGCCAAGCTTGAGAGTTCTGCAAAGATGTGTGTTGCTGCTTCAGTAGTTTTATCTATCATGAAGTGCCGTGCTCTCTCCTTGGTTTCAAACAGTGTCAGCAAGTTCCCAGCTGTCTCACCTTGGTCCGATCAAAACCTGCTGATGTGCAGCAAAGCCCTGACAATACATACGCAGTGCATCAGCTTCTACTTTGGTTTGAATATACATCTTCTCAGGAAAATTGGCTGTGGTTTGTTTCTGACTAAAGGGTCTCCCACTGTTTGTTTTTGCATTGGTGCACATCTGGAAAGTCACACTTAAAATGAATCATATAATACCTCACCCAGAATGGTATTGTTCTGCAGACATTAAAAATTAAAAAAATCTTACTTTGAGCTGAGACCGTCATGTTATTAAAGGAATGGTAAATACCAGAGGTTGTCGTGCACATCGCTGTTTATATGTTAGTGGGATTGTTATTTCTTCCTGTGTAAATAAGTATCTGTAAGAATGTAGGTATCTGTTCACTGTAAATGGGCATCTGTGTGTAAACTGAGGGTAAACCTACAATCCGCTAGTATTGCTCTGTACTGGCCAGTCTTCCCAAGAGACACAACCCCCTACATCGATGTGCTTGACTGAGGCACCGTGACGTTGAGGTGTTCTATCACCGTCATCTTCTGTACATTCAGGCTGCATGGTTTTCTAGAAAAAGTAGATGTGGTGAGACCTGGTAGAGCTTCGC
The DNA here is from genome assembly GCA_018136845.1 of Heterotis niloticus. Classification (NCBI taxonomy): domain Eukaryota; kingdom Metazoa; phylum Chordata; class Actinopteri; order Osteoglossiformes; family Osteoglossidae; genus Heterotis; species Heterotis niloticus. Next base: position 15,265,902 of record CM030904.1, on the reverse strand, counting down.
TCACTGGAAATGCAGCATAGAGGGACACCCTGTCATGCATCTCGAATTTTAGGTTCCATGTGTCTGTCTACCTACAAGGACAACCGCTGTGACGTGGCAAACCTTGACCTATTTTGCTCAACGTTCCTGTTTATTACTTGCTTTGTGGGTTTTCATCAAAGACTGAAGCTCTAAGGAATACACTGACGTAAGCATCAGCACACGCAAGCTTGCTGTACGCAACTAGCAAATACAAGTTCTATATTATCAGTCTTTGTAGAGAAAGTATTTTCTTTGTATTGTAGAAAATGGCTTTGTGCAGAGATAAAATAAAGCTTACCATGAAACTGTTTGCAATATTGAATCTGGTAGAAGAAATAAATAGCTAGTCACTGAATTGTATAAAGCTGCTGGGTGTGTTTTTGTTTTCTGTTTGAATTATTCACAGTAAATAAAATATCTATATTGCGTTTGCAAATATGCTAGAGAACAAATAAATCTGCTGCCAGTTAAAATTTTCACTATTTAGTCAGTTTCTTTGCACTACTGAATTCTGCAGTTGTGATTACTATTTTTCAGAAGAACTAAATACAAAATTAGTTTTATATATGTTGGGGCTCAGAGATTTAGACTGAGAAGTGATAAAAAGTTTGTCCATACTCCATTTTAATTTACATTACCAGGATGTTGTTTTGAAATAAAAAACCTTTTTCGATGTATAAAAATAATAAGCAAACTGTCCTGAAATCTTGGTGAGCTACTTCTTTGACTGCAGTCTGTTCTCCATGTCTCCAGCACCAGCAGCTTCAGTCCTTTTCAGGTCCATAGAGCTCCAGTCCACAGAGCTGTGATCCAGGCAGTCATGCTGTGGTTCGTGCAAGTTCAGTCTTTGCTGCTGCCCATCTTAACTTTGTGGGCACGCACTGTCAGTTGGGCTTATCTCCAAATGTCATGTGCCAGAGACAGCTGCCCTGACTGGTAAAAGAGTGAAGCACATAGTTAAGTTTGGAAGAAATTTTGGGAGAAAGGCATTGGACTGGAACCATCAATCAATTACAATATCACTAAAGAAAACCCCTCGGATCTCTTTTCTCCCGCTCGCACTGAGCCTTTCCTCCCACCACCACCACCCTTTTCTTGTATAAAGAGTCTCGTGCAGGAGGCTCAGCAACCTCAGTTACCGGCAGGTGTGAGCCAACCAGTGGGTTCTAAGCCTAGCAGGACAGTATACAAAGCACCACAGTCCAACTCCTGAATTTGTGACACGTATGACTGTGGCCATACCCTGCTCTGTGATTGTGGGCTACACCTGACTCACATCTCTTCATGTCATATAATTTAATGGCTAGATGGAGGACAGGAGGTGTTGTGCTCTTGATCCCGGCCTGATGATGATGTGAAGGTTGCCAAAAACACCAGTTTACAGTTTTTTGTGTTTGTTGCATTATTTGTTCTTAGTGAAATGCTCTATCTAAGTAATGTGCATGTGAGTGGTGTTGCCTGCACAAATATGTGACAAATATTAATAGTGCACCATACCATTTTGGTCGAAGGCCCAAATTGTAATGAAAACTTATGAGCACAGTTGCTAAAGGGGAGTATTGTTGAAGATGGTCCAAAAATGAAACCGTCCTTAACCTTGCATGGCGTTACGCAGGCAATAACTGTATGTCTAGAAAATAATAAAAAAAAAAAAAAATCTCAACTTGTCTCAGGTTCAGCATGAAAGATACTTTGTACAGTCCTTTTCATTTGTGTCTTCACCTGCAGTTGTCATAGTCTTAAATGGTGGAGACAAGTAGAAGCAGATGTTCAGCAAATACCAGTTCATTTCTAATGCAACCCTCAGCCCCTGGTCGATCTTCCGAATCCAGCTAAAAAAAATAATTGGGCAAGCAGCATGGCTTAGTAATCTTACTAGTACACACAGACAACTCAGAAGTGTCAGTATGTTTTGGAATTGGAAAGTGCTATCAAGTCATTACTGACTCCTGGCATGCTTTTCAAAGCAAAGAGGAGCAGAAGGGGTTTGCTATTGCCTTCTTCCAGCATATTTTTTCCCTTCGGCGGGGTGCAAGCACAGAAGGGAGAATGTGTAAACTCCGCACTCACCCCTGAGTTGGGCTTGAACCCCACATCAGGCAAGCAACCCAAGAGCTGTGAGGGACCAGCTTATCCCACTGCACCACCACATACCCCTGTCGCTGTTTTTACCTACCTGTTATTTTCTTGATTTTTTTTCATGGAAAATGCTTTACCTATCGCATTGTCAGAAGAATGTTGCGTTCAATAAAAATTCAGCTCAGTTTGTCTCCATGACACATAATGTGCTTACTTTATAATAAACATCGGCACTTATTTTTATTTTAAAATTTTGTTCTCACAAGGATTCTTTTTACTTATTTACATGATTCATTCTGTTGTTACAAAGCCTAATACATATATACTAGATTGTCATAGGTTATGGAATTTTAACTATGAGGTGCATGGTTATCTAAGATTTCCAACGATTTAATCTTCATTCAAGTGTAATAGCAATGTAAGACATAATTGCCGTATTATAAGTGCAGACAGCAAAGGGCTTTGGCTAGATGACCCAGTTAGTGGTTTGGCTCAAATGGCCCTCTGTTGTGCATGAAAGGACTCTGTCCGTTGTGTCCTTCTCGGCACTGCTAGGAGATGAAGTGCCTTACACAGGGAGCAGAGCCATCTGTGGTTTTGAAGGAGATGAGTTGTCAGGATTGCGACAATCGGGAGGCCCATTGCAGAAAACGATTAGCATGCAGTACGGCACTTCAGGGTTCCCGTCATACAAATGATGAACCTCGCTTTTAGCTGCTGTATGCAAACGTCTCATCATCTGACAGCACGAAATTGCATGGGCTCACTGGTTAACACTAGATAGGCTGAGGCCTCTTAGCTTGTTACAAATAATCTTTCAAGACTGCGTGTATTAACTACGAGGATAGCCACAAAACAGAAACCAGAGCATGTAAACTGGTCAGTATTTTTCCTTTTTATTTTCACTGACTGAGCGATAAGCACTTTTTTAACATCCCTTTGTGTTTACCTTTGCAGGTTTGTATGCCAGGGTGTGAATGTCCATGTCTCCGTGGACTGTATATTTGATGGCATGTAAATATGAGGAAATTAACTGAATAAGAGCAACATTTTGAAAATGTAGCCATGTCAGTAACTCACTATCCTTAACTACCTTTACAAAGTTGGGTTGTGGCTAAAAATCTTTTCATTTTTTTACGATTTTAATGATCCATTTTTTACTTAATGTTCTTGTTTCATGATTACACCAGAGAGACAGTATGGATATCCTTACACATTAGAAGTGTGATATCATGATGCTTTTATCGCTCCGTAGGTATTTGTATTGCCACCTTAAATAAAGGATGATGGCCAGAAAGCAAATTACTTCGGAGGGGTTTAGAGGCCTTTGTTGGAAGCAGTAAAAAGCATCAAATGACAGCGTGCTTAGGAAATCGTGAGAAACAATCTCCTGTATCCCAGAGTGCAAGTGGACCCAGGGGTGTTGTGGTTTGTCCTCACAGTCAGACGGCTGTTCATTACCGCACAAGAATCGATGAAGCTGAATGAATGATGCTGAGAGGCTCGGGAAGAGAGGAGGCTGGCCCTTCCCTCCAGCTAGGAACCCCCCCCCCCCCCCGAAAAAAAAAAAAAAATGACAGTGACCTTGAAGGTGGGCTGTGCTGCCCTGTGGTGAGGGGCAAGAGTCAAGCTTCAGGTATGTTCCCACATTGCTGTGCCAAATTCTGCTGCTTCCTTGGTTTGAGGCTGGAGGTTGAATTCCAGCTCCCTGCTGTTCTTAGCACCCAAATGGAATCCATGTTCTTCTGTGTATATCCCTGTGCAGAAGGTTGAGAAGGACTGGCAGCCTTTCGGAAGTCATTGCCTAAATGCCTCCTCACTTCATATCATAACTATCTTGGTCCATTTGTTATTTTTGTAATTTCCGCATTTCACTGGTTTTATTATGCAGTGCGGAAGTTTATCTGTTTACCGGACTACCATTTTAAACGTCCGTCTGGGAACATTTTCATTACTTTATTGACATACCTGTCTTCTTTTAAACCTATGTTGTTGTTTTTGCTAAAGTTTAATTTTATACCTTTTAAAATTGTCAGTTATTTGCATTTAATGATCATTTTTCTTTTCCAGGTTGTTTGTGTTCAATTAGATTCACTTACATTGTGATTCCTCTTATTTTCCTTTTTAGTCCAGTTTTGGCAATCCGCTCAATTGCATTCTTACAGAGGTGTTAAAGTTGCCTGATATGTGTTGTTTCAGACTAAAAAATGCAGATGTGTGTTTTTGTTCTGCATTTTTGTTTCTCTGCAATCACAGCCTAACACTGCCCAGAACGCCTTCTCCTCTCTCTACTTCCAGCACATTTTATTTGTGCAAGACCTCAAGCTCAGTGAACTTAGAAAATTGATGTGAGGCCAGTTGAATGGCTGAGGGCTTTTTAGTAAGATGATTCTGTCATCTGGTGTTCAAAGTATTAAATCTTTTAACATCAACCTTCAAGTCTGAGTTGCACAACTAAAGTGTGTAACTTTCCCTGTTCTGCTGAAATATCCTGTGTGATGGCAGTACTTGTCCATATGGAGTTGTCCAGAGCTGAGGGAAGGGGAGTAGAAGTTCATGTAGAAGGGTTGGTGAGCTGAATGGATATGCGGTGGGTGGTTTATGCTACATCTTCAGTGTTTGCTCTTGGGCACCAGACTGTTCTGGACCTGCATCTCAGATCAATAAGCTCTTAACCACTTGACAAATGCAACCGAGCAGTCTTGTAATGGTGTCCTTATCACAAAATACCATATAACGATTTTCCGCTCTTGTTTCATTTGTATGAGTTCATAGTACTGTGCAAAAATATGATATGATGTCAGCATGACAGCATTTTTAAAGCTTTACCTCAGTTTTGAAAAGATCAAAGAGATTATCCAAGTTGCAGGCTGACCCAAGATGGCAAGAACCTTTAGAAGAAGTAGAGAAGAAGTCTTAGAAAACTGTAAAACTCGCTACACTCACAAGTGGGTGGGGAGTAGCTTGTATTATGATTCTTTTGTAACCTGAAAGAGGTTTGTGTCATTCAGGTGGGTCCATTTTTGTCTTCCACAGGCATTTCTAGGTATTGCCGGTATCTGCAACTGTGCCAGATCACACTCGAGCAGTGCAGCCATCATTAAGACCTGAGGCCCCTTAGCCCATTTTTTCACAGAGGGTGCATAGAGACTGTGTTGACATTGTTTTTTCCATTCCAAGCTCACAACAGCAACAAAACTGTGCAGACAGCAGAACCATAGCACACACACAGCCTTTTGGTGAATGTGGGTTTACTGCATGCTGTGAGAATAAAGTGAGGCTTTGTTTATGTGGAATTGTGTACTAGGTTGTTTTTGACACTCAGGACCCTAGAGAGGTGCTTCAGGGAGTTCCTTTGGATAAATCTGACAGTGAACCCAAGCATGAATGTAATGGAAAAAACCTATTTCTAATTATACTGATAAATGTTTTGTTTCAGGTTAACCCAGTTTGTACATGTGCTAATGAATTCCTTGAAATTTCTGTCCTGTCAATGCTGGACATTTGAATTGTGTCTGTAAAGGGCAACCCATAGATTCTGAGCTTCAGAGATTTGGAAACAATTCAACCGTACTAAAGTCCAATGCTGAAATGTTGGATTCAGCTGTCAAGTGGAATCTGACAGTGAACCAAAGCACGGGCAGCCTTTTAGATGTTAATGTACTGTGGCAGTGAAATTCTCACCGAAATCTCAAAAATTCTGTACCCGTGATAATCTAGTGAACTATTTTATGGAAAAAATAAATTCTGGTTCGGTCCCTCTACTCATTCAGTTTCCTTTCTTCAGTTTGTAGATTCATCTAGTAATGCGCCTATTCTGTTCCTCAGTATTGGGCATAGTCCTGCCATTTTTGTTGTACTTCAACCCAATAATAAGCAAAGTGGTAAAAGAGTAAGTCTGCATCAATTATTATTGTTATTAATTATTGACCCATTGTCTGTATTGAAAGATTTTTTTTCTTAATATGCAATGCCTGTTATTTTTGTCATGGGCTTGGTCTGCTGCCCGAAATCGTGCGAACAGACTGATCTTTCAGTTTTCCTGTTCTGAAGGCAGTTGGGGAATCAGAAGGTTAAAAGCAGCGAGTGATATTTCTGGCAATCCAGTGATTTATAAAAGCCACTGTGTGCCATCTAATGCTGTTGCTGTAACAAAGGTTGTACTCGAGTAATAGGTGCACAATGGCAAGTCAGCAAGTTCTGATGAAAGGAAGAAGCAGAAGAACCCACATGGCTGTTGACAGGCAAAATCTGCGACAGTCCAGAATTACCTGCAGAATCTGCTGTAAAACCCAATACAAATTTTGCTTCTCAAAAGCAAATGGAAATCATTCGGCTGATGACAAAGGCTAATCATGTGCCGGCAAACAGTGGATGAAAAGCTTTGTCTCTGATATCTTTTGTTGGGCTAAATGTCAGTTTGCAACTTGGCTCTGAATTAAAATTTTTCATGGTCCTCGGGTGGTAAATTCTACATTTTAACTGTGTTTCTGCAGCAGTTATGCATCGCAGTGGATGGTTAGCATTGCAAACTGCCTGATCCAGGCTGCTACGAAGGTCCGTGTTGCGTGTACCTTCTTTTCCACTTGGCTGGCTCATTCAGTAGAAAAATTGTGTGTACTTGTACAGTATTTGTTCATTTATTGCTATTTGTGCTTGTGCATGTGGGTCTACACTTTTATTTTTGCACTGAACCAGTAAGCAAAGTGGGGTATCCCTGAAAGACCTGCGCTGAAGCGACAGTGTTGGGTGTCCTTTTGAATTTGTCTACTGAGGCTCAGTTTGTGAAAAGGTCAGCGCACCGGAGTGGCCAGGGCAGCTGAGGGATCCACCGTGTGTGCTCCTGCGGGCTCGCTTGCTTCATGAAGAGCTTGTTTTTTCATTATTAAGTGAGTAATGGAAAGGGTGGCTCAGTAATTACCGCGGTACTTAGGAGCACGGCCCAGTTGCTGCTCACGTCTTCAACAACTGGGCAGATGATCTTGACTCAAGATGGAAATGGTGTTTTTTATTCTGTGTGGTCTAGAATGAATTCCTTCTGTGCTGGTATGATGTACATTTTCAGTTTTACCTTTACAAATATTGTGCAGTAACTGTGCTCATATTTAAAGTGTTTTTTTTTTGTAGAAAAATGCAGGTAATTCAGCGTTTACCCATGAGATGACATGCATCATAAGACCTACACTTCATTTTAGTGGACTTACTGGATGTGGACAATGTTTGTAATACCTGGCCACATTTTTATTTATATGTCATATCTTTGCAGTGTTGTGTGCAGTATGTATCTCACACAATTGATTTTTTTTTTACTCTGCTTTCTGTTTGGTGGGTAAAAACAATAGGTTCTGTTTAAAGGGAAAAGGAAATCTGTTTTATGCTGTTATGTAAAAAAGTTTGATTCTATACATATATACGAGAGAACAAAATGTAGTTTCTCCTGGACCATGCACAATGCACTAAATAGACATGACAAAATAGGACAACATGCAAGAGCTGAAGTAGATGGTGGTAGATAGATGAGTAAATAGATAAGAAAATGAGGATAAAGTAGACAAACACAATGCATACGTATAGTCAGTGAAGCGGTGGTGCAAACATTATAGCACAACAGTTGTTAATGATGGCGATGGTGATGCCGTGGATGTGGGTAGTAGTGGTGGTTTTCAGTCCCTGTGCTGTCTGCAATTGAACAGTCTTAACAGCCTGTGAGGAAAAAGCTGTTTCTGAGGCTGAGGGTGTTACCCTATAAATTTTGATAGCATCTTTCAGGTTGTAGCAGTGTAAGCAGACTGTGGAGGGGATCAGAGGGGTTTCCTGACATTACATTTGTTGTAGGTGGTCTGGATGGTGGACATGGTCCTAGTGATGGACTGGGCAGTCTTCACTCCAGAGCTTTCATTTCAGAAACAATACAGTTCTCATACCAGACTATGATGCAGGAGGTCAGGATGCTTTCTGTGGCAGATCTGTGGTTGGTGGTGTGGATAGGAGGTAGAAGTCTGGGCCTTTTCATTCTCCTTAGGAAGTGGAAATGCTGTTGTTCTTTCCTTACCAGCTAAGTTGTATTAGGGGTCCAGGAGAGTTTTCAGTGATGTCCACTCCTTCTGCAACCCTTTTGCTTTCTTGTGTGAACAATTCTGTAGTCCTTTTTGTATTAACAGGGCTCATTCAGTCAGAGATCAACATTCTGCTTATTAGTGCAGGCAGAGCCTGTCAAGCATACATTGTGTGAAATGAATTAATTTTCTATAGAAGCCAAGGCAAGAATTGCCAAATAGATTTTGCGTCTCATCTGCATCCAATTGAAAGTCTACCTAGAATGGTAACTGCAGTGCAATTTGATACCATTGATGCCAACCATTTAAACCTAAACACTCCAGTTTAAAAGGACTGAAGTGTAACTCTCTGTTAACATTTGTCCATTTGCTGTTTGTAATTTGTAATTGGAGCAAGTGGGGAGATTAGAGCCATCACCTTCCATCTGAAGGGCTTTGAATCCCTACTCATGCTGCAGTAGCCTCAAGTAAGGTACTTACCTTGAACTGCTCCAGTAAAAAAGATAAATAATCAGTAGTATAGTAAACAAATATAGCATAGTAAGTCACTTTGGATTAAGTTTTCTGGTAATACAATATTTTGTGGGATGTGACACCAGAGGAACAAATTCCCTAATAAAGGGACAAAATGAATCCCAGTTCTACCTGCATTAATCCTTTCTTACCTTTTATCCATAGGTGTTTATATTTTAGTTGGTACAGAGCATTTTTATGTAGGTAAGGCAAAAATAAAGTATTGAGTGACTGACTGAATTTTGTCGCTACCATCACCTATTGTTTCATTGCTCATCCAACACTTTTGTCCAAAGCATCATGCACTTTGATGAGGTTTTACAGCAGGATGTTAGGATGACCCTGCATTTTCAGCTGGCAGTCTTTCGTAGTCAGTGTCCCTGTCACTGAGCTCCTCCTCCTGGGTGCAGAGGTACTGCCCCAGCCTTCCAGGTAATACTGAAACGCCATTTAGCTGGGGCTGACTGTAAAAAGCGAACGTACTGTGCACTCAGCTCTGTTTGTTCAAAATAACACCCTATGCTTATGCTTACGAAGCAGCTGGCCACAGAATAAGTCAATGCAGTAAATCATTTTTGTGCATACGTACTGGAAATTGTCTCTGTTTATACAAACTGGTGAAAAAAAAACAGTATTACATATGTTAACTCACATGGAAGTGCAAACTCAATAGTCCGCTGCAGGTTGGGGTGCACTGGAATATGTAAATAGGAATTGCAGCACTAAGCTGCTGCTCCAGCTGAAAAAAAGTAGGCTGACAGTTCCAGAATCCAATGAGTTTTAGAGCTTAGATGACTTCTAGCTCAAATTTTATTCCCTTGAGTTTATTGTGATTATGTCATATTTGCTGAGAGACGGATTTAAATTAAAATAAGTTTTTATGCTGAATATGAGTCCCAGCAAATAGATATAAATATGGGGGGGGGGGGTGGCATTTCACATTGAAACCATGGTTTACACTCTGGGATGCTTTGCAGTTGCATGAGACAATGTTGAGGGAGAAATTTTGCGCTGACACATGACAGTCTTCACCTTCCACTGTGTATTCCTTCTCTGCATCCTGTTTGATCTGCTCTCTGCTTTTAAATTCTCCTTTTATGTCTGGGTGTTTGTTCAGTTTTCTGTCAAGCAAAGGTAATTTAGCTGCTATGTGGAAATGCGTTGTGGACTTTTGGAAAGCGTAGTCAAGTGTCACCGAGCGTCACAAGCCTGTTTCCTCCTCTGACTGTTAAATTTGTGTTGAAAAAGCTCTGCATTTTCAATTCCTTGTCTCAACCTGTACAGTTTTACTATTAAAAATAAAAAAGAAATCACATCTGTGAGTTTTATTCTGCAGTTTTATGCAAGTGTAATGCATCCCTGTGCTCCAGTCCTCCTGTGGGGTCTTTTGTGTGTATGTACACAAGTTGCCACATGTCATTCAAGGCCACCTGCTGCTAGGCATCACGGTACCGTTGTGGATACAGACGTGCCGTGGACCTGGCAGCAGCGAGGCACCATTTGCAGTGTGCCTCAGGGCAAGGAGACTGTTCCGCAGCTGGAGAACCGAACCACACTGCTCAGTCCAGTACTGATGTTGTTGCCCCTCCCTCTACTCCCCCTCCCCCACCTTCTGTATAATCTACTTTTCTGCTTATTTTCTGTTGCTGAGGTTTTGGAGCAACATTACAGATGGCTGTTGCTGCACATTCATATTTGATGAAGCCCAGAGGTCTCCAGAGGTTTTGTGAAATATTAACTGCCTTCTGGCACTGGTAATTGAAACACACTTTTCATCCCCCATCTTAAGTTTGATGGAGAGACAAGTCCTTGTGCAGCTGATGTCTCAGAACTCATTTTCTCCGTCGTGATGTCTTCTTGGATTGTGGTTTGACACTATCTTACTGGACATGGCCCAGGGTCTGTGGCATGCATCCCTCAGTGCTGTTGCTCTTGTTTTACAGCGAGATGCTAAAGGACAGTACCTATTCGACCTCATCTGCCACCATCTAAACCTGCTGGAGAAGGACTACTTTGGAATCAGATATGTGGATCCTGACAAACAGAGGGTGAGTGTTTGGAGCAGAGATGGTACATATAATGCTGTGTCGGTTTCTTCCATTAGTTTTCGTTCTTATTTTCATTTTTATTCTCCCTTCTGTGACACTGCCCAGTCAAAAGCAGCAGTTATTCTGTGACTCAACGCCATCGGCTCATTTTAATTCGCAATAAATTTCATTGTGCTTTGGCTGTATTTTTTGTCATTGGGGCACGATAGTGCTGCTGATGCTGCGTTTCCTTTTCTGTTCCTTCATGTTGTTATGGATGATGTCGCAGCTGTGGGGAGACACCCCTTGGTGGCCATGAAATTGATGGACTGAACCATCTCAAAGATGGGGGGCAGGAGATTTGTGAGGCAGACAGTTGCAAAAATGGCACTGTTTCGCTCAAGATTATCACAGTAATACACTTATCATCCTTAACATTTTATTTAAAATATATTCTGTGTTATAATTTTATGAATTAATGTTTTTAATATGAGGTCCTATCCTTGGTGATCAGTCCAGCCATATTTAAGTATCTAAAAATGAAGGGGTAGATGCTGCATAATTATTATTATATTTAATATTGCTGATGAAATAATAGCCTTTCCCACCTTACAAAGCTCTTTGATAGATATTACATGCTGCACTCTTAAATACTCACAAACAAAATACACTTTCATATCAGTTCATGTCAAACTTGGTGTCCATGTATTAATTTGCAGGCCCTGAGGCTGTGCAGTTTAACATGGATTTGACCCCGTACTGTCCAGTGTAGAGTGCTTCTTCTCCACATGTTCATGAGAGTTTATTCCCAACGCTGTTTCAGGTGCATTGGTGACTCTAAATTGCCTGCAGTGTACATGAATTTGTATGTATGAGATAACTCCTCTGTGTAAAGGGAGAATAACTGTAGGAAGTTCAGCATAATGTATCTAGCATTCTAAGACAACGTAGATAAAAGAAAAAAATGTAAATAAATGTAAATGTTTCCCACTGCTCAGCTGCCGGGAGGTGTATACTATACAAATTTGATTCTGCTAAACAAGAAAAAAATGTCTTGTAAGCTGACACAGCAATATTAAATGTCTACTACTATTATTATTATTATTATTATTATTATTATTATTATTATTATTATTATACCACAAAATTGTCAGTATTTTGAATAAACCTTTTTTTTTTTTTTTACTTAATTGCACCTTTTTTCACTATTAAAACAGTGCTGTGAAATTCTTTACATTTTAAACCTCTGTTGTAGTACCTTTGACAGGGATGATGCAACAGAAATGCTATTATTCATTCAAGTATTTTAACTGCATGTCAGTGAATGAGCAACACAGTGTGGAGCAGTTTTGAAAGGAAAACAATTGACAACTACATTCATCGATGTGGAAGTTCACTGACGTGAAATACTGATACAAGATCAGACTTCTGTGGTTGGTCATCTACTTAGGAACGTAACTGGGACCGTGAGTTAGTTAGATGCTTAAAAAGTAGAATATGACATGGAGCAGGTCAGGAGTTTGTCAGCAGTTCTACAGGGTGATTCAGAGAGAATTGGAACATTTTCATAAATGTATTATTCAATAACTAAGAACACGTAGTTTAAAAAAAAGCCGTGAAGTTACTTTACAAATTGGTTTAAAATTTATAATATACGCAGCTAGTCATGCAATATAAATCTGTAACTGTCATTGGATTGTGTCTGTTCTCCAAGAACGTTATGTCTCTATCTGTACCTCTTTGTTGGTGATGTACACTTAATTACGCAAGTCTTGGTTGTCTTGGAGAAAAGTGTCTGCTAAATGAGTTATTGTAAATGTCAGCAACCTGGACAGCTCAACTGTATGCGAGGCAACAGCAGGGTGTTTCAGACAGGAACAGAGCAGCAGATTCGCTGCTATTGAACCTGGCAGACAACCCCTACTCCTCATGAGTGAGGATGCCTCATGCATATGCCTGGATGTTCTAAGGCCCCTGGTAGGATCGTTGATGACATACTGAAAATAATAAAGCCCAATACAGAATGTTGGCTACAGTTAGTGTTGGTGCTCAGCTGCAGCTCTGCAATCCCTCCTTTCACGCCATGGTCCACTACAAGTGTAGTAATGTAAAATAATGATTTTTATGTTGAAGCACAGACAACATCTGTGCATCAGCTTGGAACGGTGACAGGGAGGCAGCATTTGACTGATGTCTCAAATACATTAGCTTTAGAAGGCATAGAATCTTCTATAGCTTGGTCACCTTCTGCTTCTTTTACACCTTTTCTCTTTTGAGACAACACTTACTATTTGTGATTGCTTTCTGTCAGTGCATTGGAACTTGGGCAGACAGTTTGAAATGTTATGCTGGTTCTGTGTGTGAAAGAATAAATGCTAAATACTTCTCAAAAAGTTTTATAACAATCAAAAGTTTGTTACACGCAAGTTCCTAAGTAAGGGACCGACTGTATAGAAAACTCAGCTTTTGATGTGAATAAAAAATAAATCTCGACTCAACTCATAAAGTTTTCTTCATTGTTCACCAGTCACTCTGCCAGTGAGTAAACAGTTGTATCCATGCCTCCACACCCCTCCATTGCACAGAAAAAGGTTTTGAAAGAATTTGAAAGAAGCTCTATTCTACGTTTCTCCATACACCAGTCAGCCACAACCTTAAAATCACTGACAGGTGAAAAAAATAGCATTGATTATCTTGTTACAATGGCACCTGTCAAGGGGTGAGGGGAGATATTAGGCAGCAAGTAAACAGTCAGTTGTTGAAGCTGATGTGTTGGAAACAGGAAAAATGGGCAACCATAAGGATCTGAGCGACTTTGACAAGGGCCAAATTGCGATGGCTACATGACTAGGTCAGAGCATCTCCAAAATGGAAGGTTTTGTGGGGTGTTCCCAGTATGCAGTGGTTAGTGCCAACAGTACCAAAAGTGGTCACAGGAAGGACAACCAGTGACAACCAGGGTCATGGGCACCCAAGGCTCACTGATGTGTGTGGGGAGCGAAGGCTAGCTGTCTGCTCCGATCCCACACAAGAGCTACTGTAGCACAAATTGCTGAAACCCTTAATGCTGGCCATGATAGAAAAGTGTCAGAACATGCAGTGCATTGCAGCTTTGCTACGTATGGGGCTGCGTTGCTGCACACCGTTCAGAGTGCTCATGCTGACCCCTGTCCACCACCGAAAGTGCCTACAATGGAGCATGTGAGCAACAGAACTGCACCATGGAGCAATGGAAGAAGGTGGTCTGATGAATTGCACTTTCTTTTAGATCATATGGATGGCCGAGGGCATATGTGTTGTTTACCTGTGGAAGAGATGACACCAGGATGTGCTATGGGAAGAAGGCAACCTGTTGGAGGGACTGTGATGCTCTGGGCAATGTTCTGCTGGAAAACCTTGGGTCCTGGCATTCATGTGGATGCTACTTTGACATGTACCACCTACCTAAACATTGTTGCAGACCACATACACCCCTTCATGGCAACAGTATTCCCTGATGGAAGTGGCCCTGCCACACTGCAAAACTTGAGACAGACCTAGACAGTATTAGGCAGGTGGTTTTTATGTTGTGGCTGGTCAGTGTATATGTGAAAGACTACACTGAGGACTTACTGTACTCTCTTAACTAGATTTTTTTTTTTTAAAAGTACAGTAATCCCTTGGTATCAGAATCTAATTTTTCCCTCAAGACAGGTCAGATACTGAAGTTCTGGAAACTGAATGCCTATGCCCCATTATTTTAAAAGGGGGACAAGTGCTCCCAGCCCATCTGACACCTGTATAATTATCAACCTATCTTTCAGCATGATAAGACACTCCAAACCCCAGTTATATAATTAAAAAACACTGAATGTTGTCATTAATTTGCATGTTTATAAAGCATGGTTCACTATGTACAGTATAGGACATTTAGCATGTTAGTGCCACCAATTCAATAAATAGGTTTATTAATAAAATAAAATTGAATTAAAACATTGAGATAATTTGAACAAACAAGTCTAATAGCTTTACTGGGTACTCATTGAATGAATTGAAGAACCTTGTGAAGTTTGCTACATATCAGAGGGAGGTGGCTGCGCCAATTTTCTTTGTTAGAGGAGTGTAGGGAGGGCGGATGCTGTGGGGAAAAAAAACTCAAAATGGATCTATTTTCTTTCACATAATTTATTTTGTGAATCTCCTTATAACCTGCAACAACATCTTTGATTGTATTGTTGAAAGCAGGGTTTCTGTTCATATCACCATTGTGTTCCATAGTTAGTGAGATCACTACATTTTTATGCTCTGAAATTTTTTTTAAAGTTTCTTTTTTTTTTCTCCAGCATAGGAAGGATTTTCGCTTGCATGAAAGGTCTGATGGGCACCCAGCTGAATTATCCCACTTAAATCACAGTAAATGCGGTGACAAGGTGTAAACACATTCACACAAAGTAAAACTAGCGGAAACAGCTGATAAAACACCAGCATGAATTTTGAACTTTTGCTTTGGATAAATTCATAGCTTTATACAACACAATTTATTATAATACATGCAGTATTATACAGTATAGCATTGTTGGTTTTTTCAATTACTTTTTATTTCATTTCATTTTGAATTTTTTTTAATTATGGAAAAGCTTCAGAGAAAGATTTCCATCGGGATACCAATATTTAAGTATTTATTTTGAAAGTCATTATAGCAAAAATTAAAGAGAAAATATAGAGAGTTTCTATACCAAGGGGTTATGTTTTTACCATGTTAATCTCAGCAGGACAGTCTCTGGATTTGACACTTGGAAAAAATGAAACCCGAGGAACATTTTGTGGAATGTAATCTCTGCTCTGGCATTATCAAATTATGCTCTCCAGCACTGATATCAGATGGGGTTTTTGTGTGGTAAACTAAACATTTGAATGAAAGAAACACTTTCAGTTGCCTCTTCTGAGGAAAAATAACAGTGATGAAATTGTGATCTTGGAGGTCTGCAACACTAAGATAATGGTTGCTTGCAGTGCCTGGAACTGCTACTGACATGAGCACATCTTCTAGGTAATACACTGAAAATACTGTGTGTATATAATACATGTAATTCAGGGTGTAACATCTAAGTGCATGTAATGTGCTGATGAAATATCTGTGATATATTTTTATGCATTTTCAGCACTGGCTGGAGTTCACAAAGTCAATTGCCAAGCAAATGAAATGTAAGTATATTTTTGTTCTATGTAATAAACCTTCTGCTGAACACGTCTATTTTGATTTTTCCCGTCTTGTAGTTTTCATACTGCGGAAGAAAATGGATATAAGCAGTTAGTTTTTATTGAGATTACATTCTCTTTGTTGCCTTTTTATTTTAGGAATGACATGTGCATCAAGGTAGGATTGATGTACATCATAATTATACTTGTATTCTACGTATGTGTTAAAGTAGAAACGTTTGAAGTTGAGGGCAGCTGTGATTGTGACCCAACCACAATGTTGCACAATGTCTACAACAGTCCTTTTGATATTTCCGTCCTGTTGCTATGAAAGATTAAATTCTCATGTTGAAGTCTTCTGCTTATGTTTGTCATCCAGCCCAGCCACCTTTCACCATGTGTTTGCGAGTGAAGTTCTACCCCCCTGACCCTGCTGCTTTGAAAGAAGAAATAACCAGGTAAGAACCAACTGACTGAAGGAAATGTGATGCAGTTTACTCTTCTCGGCACAACTGACATAAACCACAGAAAATGTGATTCAAGTAGTCTTCGATTTATGATGTACTGAGCCGAAGATTGACTCATCCTTACGACAGTGAAACATAAACCAAGAGCAATTCAATATTTTTAAAATGAACTGGAGGAAAATTGTAAAATAAAGAAATATTTTCAGAATTCTGGTAAGCAAATGATTTAATTAACATCTTATAGCTAATTCAATATATACATGAACATCTTGAAATCTAGCGTATACCTGCGTCATCATGTCTGCCAACAGCCACACAGAAACACGTACAGTACTATTGAGCACCTACACCTCGTACTGTAGATGGAAAATGTTATGCAAATGTTATGAAAATGAGTGAAAACATTGCACATGTGTACAGTGCCTGCACTTTGTGTCACTTGGTGACAATAGCATGAGGCGAGTGGCGTACGAGAGGCATGCGTGCCGTGCCGTGCACATGCGCTGACAGGAGCCATCTTCTTTAAAGTCAGGAAGCTTGACAGACGGGAAGTGAGTTGAATTAAGGCCGCTCCATGGCCGTGCTCTACCGGAAGCAGCATGTGCAGCCTCCTGTTCACTGCGTCACTTTCACTAGACAACATACTAATATTTAGCAAAAAAAAAATATTCAAAATAGTGATGAAAAATAAAATGTCATATAAAATATGAAAATGTTTGTAATCAGAAATACATAACTTCAAAGTTCGTACCCCAAGGAGCTAATAGTACAGGCGCTATACGTTCTGACATTTGCACTCTACATTTATTTATTTAGGAGATACAGTACAGCTGAGATGCATGTTTGTCTCCACGTAGCAGCTGTTGACCATCCCTGCATACCCTGGACTCATGATGACTGAGTGCAAACAGGGTCAGGCAGAGATGAGAGCTCGCGCTTGTTTTCTGTTTTCTTTGTTATTTTTACCTCTGCCAGCTGATATGTAATAGGACTTGGACAGGCTTTAGGGATGTTGAGATTTTGAGACTGAGCATGCAGAAGGTATTGTTTTCCCTGTTTAATGTGCTCTTCTTGTAAATTTCTCCCATTAAAATCCTCCTTTCCTGTAGCACAGAACATAAACAGCATCCTCGGGGAGCCGTCCATACGGCGTGTGCCACTGAGTGTTCGGTCTTGGGCTGCTGCTGGTCCTGAGGGCTTAAAGCTGGATCAGTTCCCACTGCGTGCTTCTGTGTTTGAGTCTGACTAAACAGTTGTGGACCCAGAGCCCACATGTGGCCCATTACTTGGAAAACACTACACTGTACAGAGTAGCATCCCCTTTACACACTATTGTATAATATATACTTACACGCATTATGCACAATATATAATTTTCTGTCTGAATTAAGGATTGGTCCACTTCATTGAATATTATTATTATTTTTCCCAGTGAACGTGATTTGTTTTTGCTGTTTTTGTTACGAAAAAATCTGAATGGCGGTATGAATCTGGAGTTTTGCAACGGCACTCAAATGAATAGTTATGTTACTGTGAAAAACAACCGTGACTCCAGGCTAAAACAGCTTAATTATGATGAATGTTAATACAAATGCTCTTTGAAGCTCAATCTGAACTGGAAAGCAAAATGTCGTGGGGCTTGAATGCAAGGTGTACTCCCAACTTTTTATTACAACAAGCCCAGTAAATAAATGGCTTGACTGCGGAATGCATAGCCAGGGCACGAGAGGAGTGCAGACCTTCAGCAGCCTTGGGTTTCTGCACCAGGTGGTGTCATGGGGAGAATAGCAGGGCAGTGACTACTAAGACACTTCCGAATGGTACATTTAGCCCTCGCATTATTTTTTTGTGATATTTTGCTTACTTCTGCTTTGCCTTTTACCATCTGGAATCAGGTCACCCAGAAACATTCACCACCCTCTGGTATTCCTTCTGCTCTGAATCTTATCTTGAAAGGCGCTTTAAATTTGCAACTGAATGTCAGCTTTATTTCAGATTTAACTGTAAGCACATTTTGAATGATCCTGCTGCACTACACAGAATGTTTCATTAATTGTAATATTACTGATAAATACGCTTCATTGTTGTTTTGCTTTCAGTTTTTAGTAATAATGCAAAATGTGTACCTGTGCTTGTGTTGGCAAGTGTCCCCGCGTGTGCTTGTTTGTTCACAATATGCTTGCCATTGTGAGAAAGTTTTTGCACCGTGTATTTGTCTGTACGAGAGGGCGCGATGAAGATTATTTCTATTCTCAGAGAAGAATCTCATTCAAATTCATGCAGACTGAATTTGGTGGCTAATTAGACGGACAGGAGATTATGAGACGGTCAGATACGCAAGCGTGAAAGATGAGGAAGGAGGAAATGGTGGTGATCACCGGGAGGGGCTGAAGAAGCCCTTTCATCGTGTGAGGGTGAGCAAAGGCTGGAAAGGTATAAATTCCTGCTTTGTGTTCTCCTTCATAAATTCAAAAGAGGAAGAGGGAAAGTGACAACAACTGGGAGAATCGCCAGGGTGCAGGAATGAGATTTGTGGCAGGGAGAGCTGGAGATCTGTGCACCTTACGTCCATGGACTCTAACAGCTGACCTTGTATACCTCACTGTTAACTGTCTGTGGACAGTATTGTTCACTTTAAACAATGAACGTGGCTTAGAGTTTATTGGCACGAGTGGTTTCTGTTTTAGTGTTGAACAGATCTGTCACTCAACATAGCAATCTCTTACATCAATATTAAGCAAAATATATGGGCAGCTAAAAGTAGCTTTGCCACAGACCAGTAGGAAGAATTTGCAAACCCCATTGCTGTCATACTCATGCATTTACCTAATATGCAGCACATTTGGTTTGAGTCACATAGGCAGAGGTAGTTACTCCAGAAGGATTCTGGTCTAGTGTGGTGGCACCCTGAGGTTGCACAGCTTTGTCTTTGTAAGGTGGAAACAGGGGGATCCACCACATCCTTAAGCTGAAGGAAGGAGTGGAAAAACAGTTTATCAGTTGTCCATGTTCACAGGAAATTGTCCACATGGTCGAGAAACGTTTTTTCCAGTTTGGGGTTGCGGCTGTCCAGGGTCATTTCCAGGACCAGTGGGTGCCAAGTCCATCACAGAACAACAAGAAATCCACTTTTATCATTTTAGGATTAGACTTTAAAAACTTCTCATTTCATGAAATTTTTGTACTGTCTAGTGTCAATGATTTTTATGTAGCTATGAATTTGGGGAAAAAAACAATTTTACTGACTCCAGTGTACAAATACATGTGCCCCTTGTCATTTTCAAAACAATTGTTTTGGCATGAAAGTGACACTAACTGCACGATTTGTCACGTTTGGATTTTATACAGATATTTAGTCTTCCTCCAGATCAAGAGAGATCTGTACCATGGCCGACTCCTGTGCAAGACATCAGATGCAGCCATGTTAGCTGCCTACATTCTGCAAGGTAATTTGATCACATAGACAAACACTTCATAAAAGAAATCGAGTTTAAATCCAACACTTGCAGTAGATGTTGCTTGGCATTCGTCCCCACCGGTACATATGTGTACGTTCTGTAAGGTGCTAAGCGAACAATATTAACGCTGTGAAGAATTTTTATACTGGATAGTGGATGACGTTGATGTTTTGTGCTGGGCAGTTAACAATGCAGATGTGCAGAACCTCAAGTGAGGGTAGGAAGCAGATGAGCAGCAGGTAGTAATAGCTGGTAATCCCACACAGTTGTGACCGTTTAACCGGGGTTGCAGTTTCTACTGCAGTGTCCTTGACAAAGTTGCTTAATCCGAATTTTCAAGCTGAATAGCCGCATAATTTTGGAAAAAACAAAGGAACACAAAATTTGGAAAAAACTGCTGTTGGCGAGTGCAAGTCCTCAGGTAGACTTCTTACTGTAGAGCAGGCCTTGCTTAATTAAAAATGTGCTGCTTTGTCATCTCATTGGAGGAAATAATTGTCAGGGATGCCACCAGGACCCTAATGTAGCATGAAATTACAAATGAACGCTCTGTTGCTGGTCCAAGAGCCACTGTACGTGGACACAAATTGAATACAACACTGTGAAATGTGCCCTACGTATGCATGTGAATTTGCCTACATTTCAAGCCAAGTTTGATAAAATGAGACAAATCCCTCTTACTTTGCAAAATTTGCACATAAGGCGCTCCTCTGATAAACTCAGGAATGTATGAACGCTAAGCAGGAAACATAAAAGAAGAAAATGTTACTGGGATGATGGCGGAAATGTTTTTGCTATATTTAATGTGATTTGGAAGGTTTAGATTGTGTTTCATAATTTTTGATCGAAAAGAATAAATAAATACCAGCAAATCTTCAAGTTTATTAATAGTGCTGGCAGCACACCATTCGTTTGTAATAAAAGCCAGAGTGACGTTGGACTTCTAAGCAAACACAGCAATAAATACTTGACAAATTTCCCTAAAGTGTCTGTGCGTGCAAAGTAGGGCTACACTGAAAAATGAAAAATATTCTCATCTTTGTCATTAGGATTTATGTTCCGTATGCCTGACGGAGAAAAATTAATCCATTTGACACAGGAATGTTTCTAGCTCGATTTGTGTTGGGCAGTTGCTGCAGTTGTCTGGGAGGGGAACGTGCTGACCAACGTGTGTCCTCCTGCAGCTGAGATTGGGGACTACGACCCTGGCAAGCACCCCGAGGGCTACAGCTCCAAGTTCCAGTTCTTCCCAAAGCACTCTGAGAAGCTGGAGCGGAGGATTGCCGAGATCCACAAGACTGAGCTGATGTGAGGACAGGAGCTCGGCCCACACAGACGCGCACTGCTCCCGCCCTTCACAGCTCCACCGCCACAGGCTTTCACATTACATTACATTATTTATTAGCTCTGCACACACCCGTGTCCAGGGCTACTCGCTCTACATGATCACCGTTTACACCGTTCGATATTTGGTAAAGCAATTTAGGTTAAGTACCGTGCTCCAGGGAACGGCATTATTCTGTTATTATTTATTTTTTCAGCTCAGTCTTTAATCCAAAACAATTTATAAGGCTTATAGTTGTATACTTTTTGCTACTTTTACTTCTTGATATGTGCTGGAGCCATTCAGTTTAAGTGAAGGGCAGCAGTTCTTATTGAGGGTAAAATAACAACATGTGCAGTTCTGAAATATCCAGCATCAAGCAATGTTTACCTTTGTCTTTACCTCATCTTACTAACATTACACCGTATATTAAAAAAAAATTGTCATCTTGCCCTCCCCTTCACCTGTGAAGTGTGTATAAGTGTTGAACTCAAACTTTCTTGCATCGCTGCAGTTTGCATTGTACTTTATACCAATGGAACTGGTAACACAGAATTTAAAATCTCCAGTTTACATTCTGATGCATGTGTGCTGTGCATGCAGGATGTAATGCTTTTTTCTCTTTACAAGTTTATTATTGCAATAATAAGTATAGCTATTAAAAATGTGGCTCTGAGTTGCTCGAACCTTGATTAGACATATAACAGCAGAATGAGGGTATTAGCCTGGGTGAAGTCCTATATGTAAAGTCAGCAGTGGTCCTGTTTGTTTCCGGCAGTCTCCGTCTATGATTGCCCTCTAGTGGGTGTTCCGGGCCCTTTAAGAAAATATTCCCAGTCATCATTTACGTACATCTGATAAAACGTTTAAAATACCGATATAATAACCAGAGCTGTTACCAGATTAATGAGTTGAAACCTTTTTCCTTGCAGCTGACAGTTCAGTTCATTTCTAGAAGCATCTGGTTGATATAAAGTAGGGTGTTCATATTGCATATTATTACTGCAGGGTGAATGTGTGGGTGCAGAATTAAACATTAATAGTTAAGAGTATCTGTCTTTATTACACCACACTCCATTCAGCTTAAGCACTCAAAGAAAACAGCTCCTAAAAGAATCAAGCAGACAATGTTATAAAAATTGACTATTTACTATTAATTCTTTTTAATAAGTTAAGATCACTTGTTTGACCCTGTAAAAGACTGCCATTCCATCCGGGGTATAGCTCCATAGTCAGAAATTCCAGGATAGGCTCTGGACCACCACAACCCTGACCAGGGTGAAGTGATTAATAATGATGGACAAATGGATGGTCACTTGCTTTTCTTACCTTCCTTCACAGAGGGCAAACGCCTGAAACATCAGAGCTTAATTTTCTTCAGAAAGCTCAGATGCTCGAGACATATGGTGTGGACCCCCATCCATGCAAGGTCAGGGTTCAGATTCATATTTTGATTTTAAAAAATTTTTTCCATAGAAATCCTTCCCAGTCAACACAGTTTGGCACTTCGTCTTCATTGTTGTAATGGTGTAACTTCTGGGTTGTTCATGATCTGCACTGCAGTTGTGTTGTGAGTGACTCGGTTTATGCTGTTTACCCGACAGGATGTGTCTGGAAACCCTGCCTTCCTTGCCTTCACCCCATCTGGATTTGTTGTGCTTCAGGGAAACAAGAGAGTACATTTTCTCAAGTGGTGAGCATGTGCACCGGCGCCCCTGGCCACACTGTCACCTTGCTTCAGCACATTGTGGTTAAGCAGTAAAGTGGCACAGACACTCAGACAGAATGGGAACTCTCCATGGAATTCACACAAAAAAAAAAAGCCAACTCTGGTGTTTTTGGAGCTGCAGGCCAAGTAGATTTAGGTGTCTTGGCATCCTAATTTATCTCAATATGCTCCCTGTTAAAATACCTCACCTTTATGTGTCTGATCCACTGAACCTGGAAATATTTTGATTTAAAACAGCCCTTTATCTTAGGCAAGTCATCGTGCCGCCACTTGTCTAGGTCACTGCTGCCTTGTTTTGGCGTGGTCACGGAATCTTCTAGAATTTTTGTAGAATGACCATATGCTCATCATTATTTTCTACTTCTGGAATTTGCACTCTTACCTCAGTATATTGTGTACATGACAGCTTCCTTTAAGTGTCAGAACTAAATAAAAGTACTCAATGTGTATAGGAATGCTGTTAATTTATTGACTACTGAATGTTTCTAGGATTTCATGCTTGACTCCAAATGTTTTACATGCTGAAATATTTGTGTTTGTCTAGATGTCATGAATATTTAAACAGCTCTAACCATGTTCAGTGTTTGTCTAATGTTTGGACAGGAATGAAGTAACCAAACTGAAGTTTGAAGGAAAGACTTTCCATATTTATGCAAATCAGAAGGAGGTAAGATAATGCATTTTTTTAATGCTTTGAGGTATTACATTAATAAAAAAGGACAGTCAAAGTGTCTAGTTGTTATGATATCCATCTTAAACTGTATGGAGCTGCAGTGTAGTCTTGCACTCCTCACTATAAGTAGATTGTGCTGCTGTTTGACTGTGCTAATTCAAAAATGAGAAACAATATTGTCTACCCTGAATTGGCTGCACAGGACAAAAAAATCATCTTGACATACTTTGCACCAACACCTGAGGCCTGCAAGCACCTGTGGAAGTGTGGGGTGGAAAACCAAGCTTTCTATAAGTAAGTCCAGCTGATGACTTGCTGCTTTAAATTTTTTCTGACCATGTATCTTTCTTTATTTTTCTTTATTTGTGATTGGACTGAAACATCGAGCTTTGTTTTTTGAGTGAAAGTAGCATTTTAGCTTGATGTACTAAATTGGTCATTCTTAAAATTTGCTTTTCTTGGTACTACTTGGCACTACAACTTCCTGGTGAGTGCAGGAAGGCCAGTGACCTGGCTGGGGGGATTTTGCATTAAGATGACAGGGACAGCAGAGATTTTAGATGCACATTAAACGTTACTGTGGTCTAGCAGAATGAATGAAGAAGGCTGAAACAGGGTGAACCAAGAGTGGCTCACAGCCGAGACCTAGACGGAATTCTGAAGCAGCCTGTTCTGGCATCACATGGGAGCAACAAATCTTCATTTCATGCAGTCAAGTGGGATGAACATCTTCTAGTGGCCACGTGGGATCTAAAATCGTGGAATAGAAGGGGAGCTGAGCCTGTATTCTGGCCACAAATTAAGCTGTTGCATTATAGACAGCAAGAGCTATTCCTTACACACACGCACACACACACACACACACAGAAGTAGTTGAACAGTAAATTGCTTAGGTTGAAGACAATCTTTTTACCTGTTACTTATCTGCCCTCTTATAAGAAAAACTATTGCTATTAAATTTGCTAGAATTTTCTCTGTAAATTTTAAGTATTACAGTCTAGGCTGAATACAGTGAAACTGAAAAGGATTGATTTTTTTTATGTTAGCCACCTATTACTTTTTTGCTTGTTTTTTCACTTTCTGGTGAGTACCATTTCATATGACTTCTGAATTTTTAACTCTTACTTTATTAATAGTAAATATATCCAATTTGCTGAAATATAATGAAATTGATCTTTATGATTTAGGTCCCTAGGGGACCAGTCTAAAGGGTGATGTGAGATCAAATGGTGAATAATTCACTGGCTGGATTTCTGTTTCCATTCTGTGCCACATTAAAAGAAATAGAAACCGCATGCATTTAATAAACGGGCTGGAATAAAAAGCCCCCGGAGGTTTTTAGTGCACGTGGAAAATCGAGGAGAAAAGTCAAAACAAAGAGATCATCTCATGTGTGGTGAGGGGGGCTCCACTTTACTGTAAATAAAACATTAGTGCTGTCAGTTCAGGAGCAGAGTAATGGGGCCCATAGTCCCTACTCAACTGTTCTCTCAAGTGTAAAAGCCATCTAAAGTGTCCCTCCGAGACTGCCTGGGATGGAGGCTTTGCTTTAAGTTTGTGCGGGAGGCTATAAAAGAACTGAGGTTCCACAAGAACTTCCCTTTCACGTTCTTTGTGTGAAACGGAGCAGGTTCAGTCCATGATATGAACTTATGTGCAAAGAGTAATATTAACCCCTCTTTTTTGTTCATCTCTGTCCCGCCACTTCTTTTTTGGCAGGCTGGAGAAGTCAAGTCAAGTGCGTACTGTGTCCAGCAGCAACTTGTTCTTTAAGGGCAGCCGTTTCCGATACAGGTAAACCATAGTAGCAAATGCTGGCAAAAGGACCTCCCAGTGTCTTTCTTAATGGCTGCTTACACCATTGTGAAACATTCGGTGACCAGCGGCTGGGAGTAGAAATTTCGAACTGTCAGTTTGTTGGCACGATTGTCTCAGGAAATATTGTACTTAATTGGTTTTATGATTCTTTTCCATTTTTTTTCTAGGTAATGAGACTCTGTGACAAGTATGGCAAAATTCATTATTTTAATTTTTTATAGCATTTATTTGTCCTGCAAATGAAACATTAATGTCTACTCTTCATTAAAAATATAAATACAATCTTGGGGAAGTAGGCAGATTTGAGAATTCACAGTAGTTGGCTTTAAAAACCAAAATACAGTATTAACCTTTTGAATAAAATGGTTGGTTGGTTGGTTGGTGACCTGCATTTTGCAGCAGGATTAGAAGTAGTTTTATGGTAAAAGGGAATTATCGAGTTAGATAATTATTCCAATCCATGCCAAAAAGTGCATAGTAGTTTTAATGTTACAGATTATTTCCAGCATAGCAAATGGACCATAGTTGATAATGTCACCATTATCAACTATCTAGTAATTTTTTTACAATGTAATGTTTGGCTACTTAGAAATAAATTGGATTGAATAAATAGAAATATTCAGAGAGTCTCAGCCTGGAATGCAGTCACTCGGTAAAAAGTGTATTTACTGCCAGTGGATGGACTGGCTGTGAGTACTATTTATAGGAAAAATATTTATAAATGATAGAGGTATCTTTGCAAAATGAAGTTGAATAAAAATGAAAGTAATGCTAGATCTGCTCCACTATGAGCCACTGCAAGCCCTAACTTAAGCTAATTTATGTGGCTATAGGTAGCAAATTTTTTGACTTGCATATAAAAGGACAAAAGGTGATTATGAAGATGCCGAAGCAGATCAGATGTGTTTGAACCTTCGACGGCTTCTGGTTTCTAGCACATTTTTCAAATTGGATATCAGTCATCTTCTATTGCCCCGATCATTTTTAGATGTCCAAAATACTCCCACACCGATTAAAGGTGCCTTTTTGGCACAGAGGACTTGTATCACTGTGTCATTTTCGCAGAACGTGTGCTCTCTGTAAGTTAACTATGAAGTGCTACAGTATCAGCCAGCTAAGTTGAGCCTAGCACACTGTACACACCACCTGCAACTGACTCATGGCAGCATATTTTCAGAGTGAAGTGGAAAACAAGGCTTCTAATATAGAACTTTTCATGGTTTCTAAAATTGTCATGGTTTAGAAACTATGCCATTTTTTATTGCAGTTAATGATGACACCTGTTTATCGCAACATCCCAAACTGGGAGGGGAGCAGAAGGTGAAGTGCCGTGGTGCTGTTGCAAAAGTGGACATCAGGCTCCAACACTAGGCCTGCAAAAATGGTCTCGCTTGCACGTGTATCTAAGGGCCTCTTCCGCTTTCTTTTCACATGAAAAATTGCGGGGGCATTTTTCATGCACTCACCACAACTTTATAACAAGTCTGCAAATGAAGACCATCTCTGAGTAATTCAGAGACTAAACGCTTGTGAAGGAAAACAAGCTCTGAAAAGCTTTGTGAGTTCATTTCGTACTTCTTCTGTACTGAGCAGCTGGAGAATCATTTAGTAACATATTACTCACTTTTATTTTTCCCCCCCCACAACTAGCGAGTAGCGTTGCCGCTTCACGGCACCTGTGCTGGTTGGCCATGGGTTTGAATCCAGCCCAAATACATGTGTTTCAGCTTAATTTGTCACTCTAAATTGTCTGTATTGTGTGTGGCTTAGCTTACTACTGGTCCCTAGCCCAGCTAAATGGTGAGAGTTGATGTCAAGAAGGATTTGGCTTTTGGTTGGAAAACTTCTTGCTCCAGAACAATGACTCCTAACCTGGAACATGTTTACATGGCATTTGAGGGTCAGCAGCAAACCCAGGGTTGTCCTAGACAACTGTGCTGTAAAACTGCAGCAGAAAATATAATATATAATAATGCCAGTTAGTGATGAATGAATGTATGATTCATTGGAATGTGATTCAACAAAATCCTCCTGTTTTAGCTTAATGCTTTAAGATAGCGTAGAAGCTCTCTGCCTCCCGGAAGATGATTGTTTTTTCAAAATGGAATTGGTTTTGAACAAATGCTGCTTTCTAAGCTAAATGCGTCTCAAATTTTCAAAAACCGAACTTTGTCTTCCACAATATGGCACTAAAAATGTTTGTACTGCCAATGAGTTCTTCATTCTGGGGAGTGCTCACAGCCTGAATTACATCTTTGTGTTTTTACGCAGTGGAAGAGTTGCAAAGGAAGTGATGGAGCAGAGCGCAAAAATAAAGCGTGAACCTCCAGAGATACACAGGTTCGAGCCATCCACCTCCTGCTCCCATTTTATGATAGTAATTGTATTTTAGAGGGTTTTTAAAGTTGTAATGACACATTTCTTAGCCGAATGGAATTGGCAATGTGATGTCCTCTGCACTGTATGTTCAACAAGCATGACTAGACAGCAGTGACCTGTGACTGTATGCTGACTGTCTACTCAGGGCAGGACTGGTGCCCAGCCGGAGCTGTCCGTCCATCACTCATGGGCCGCGGCTCAGCAGTGTCCCTCGCACCCGCAGGAGAGCAGTCCACATATCCATCATGGAGGGTAAGGCTCACTCCTATCTGAAAACCCACTGCCAGGGCATCTGTATCAACACAGTTACACCCCAGAGGCTCACGTGGCCGCTTGCCAGTAATAAGTAGACTCTGGAACTTGTACCTTCATGTTGATCAAGCTAAAATGGTCAGACTCTTCTCGGATTAAAATTGTGTGACAAGAAAACAACTTCACACTGTAGTCTTTACGTATTTGCTCCTCATTTTTATTAAGAAAAATCTGTTTTATATAACAAACTGTTCAGTCAAATAAGTGGTTACTGACAGAAATGTCTTAGAGGTGTCCAGAAAACTGAATTTTGCCTGCAAAACCGTGGAACGGTGTCAAGATGTTTGTGTATTTTGAAATCAAAGACAAGTGTTCTGCATGAGCCTTTGAGTGGATCAGGACCCTGCTCCAGCTGGACCCGCTTAATGCCCCTCCTACCTGGGGCTGTAACTTTAGCACTTATCCCTGGCTGTGCCCTGATCTGGGAACCAGCCCACAGGTGCCTGTGTCAGTCACTCCGCTCTATTTCCAGAGCCACGCTCCACTGCCCTCAGTGTAATGCCACATTACAGCTCGGTGGGAAGTGATCTGTGGCACTGCACCCCTCTAGCACATGGGCGCAAGTCCAAGCCGCTTTGATACGCGGCTCCCCCAACACTATGTGACCTTGCGACTGTGGCGAATGGCGGTTCTAACCGTGAATACAAGTGATGGATACAAAAGATGGCGTCATAGAACAGTTATATGTGTTCTTTTGGCAGTCAAGGGGCCCAAAGCTTCTTCTCTGCAGCAGGAGTAGCAGTGAGCATCTCTGCCCAATACGAAAGCAAACTTGCCGCCCTTGCTGAGTTTGCTCCAGCTGTCCTGCTGCTGGCTGGGGTATTAATAAACCTCTGTAAATAGCCGCCCAGTTACGGCTCCGTAGGCCGTCCTTCCTCTCCATGTATGTCACCGCCATGGGTGTGAGTATCGCTCAGACTACACAGCAGCACGGGGAGCGACCCATCGGCCTCACAGCGTAACAGAGAGGGCCTGGGAAGCGAGGGCAGAGACTTGCAAAGGAAGGTGGCCCACAAGCCCA
Organism: Heterotis niloticus; assembly: GCA_018136845.1. Taxonomy (NCBI): domain Eukaryota; kingdom Metazoa; phylum Chordata; class Actinopteri; order Osteoglossiformes; family Osteoglossidae; genus Heterotis; species Heterotis niloticus. The sequence goes on along the minus strand of CM030904.1, from coordinate 15,236,847 downwards.
TCTATCATACACCACCGCCATGGTGAAGTGTTTGATCCGGATCCGGACCAAGGTGAACGTTCACCTGCGTATGATCAACCACTGTTACCGGGATGTGAAGGTACGCGTGCTAAGCCTGGGCCCCCGCATGCTGGGGAAGGCGCTGGGGGTCCTACCGCTGTTCCCGGCCCTGGCTGGCCAGTCCGAGCTGAGCGTCCCGCAGCAGTTCTCACAGGCCGGCTTTTCCCCAGGTAAACCTGGACGTTTCTACGTTAACTGTAAACTCTGTACATGCGCACGGTGTTTGGGAGAATTCCCCTCAGGCTCAAAAGCATGTTTTTGTAGTATTAATGCTTTTAAGCATTTGAGCCAGATATTTTTTGTATATTCTGTCACAGGTTGTTTGGTGTTTAATATCCATTTCTTTTATTTGGTTCTCATTTTAATTAACAATTTGACATTTTGTTGTGTGGCTTCCTGGTTCTGTTCTAATTTTATGTATGACCTCAGCCTTTTTAATTCTGACTTTAAAAGACTTCACCACATCAGCAACACGCAGGAATGCAGTTGGAAGAAGTAAGATTTAAGTCATACAAGCTACTCTATGAACTATTTCTCGGAATGTAACTGTGAATGCGCAAAGTATGCATGCCAAAAAAGACCAAAATCCAGTCCTCCACAAAGACAGTGTTGTGCTGCTGTCCAGTTTGTCTCGGAGGCAGAGCGGCTCCTCAGCTGCGGATTCAGATTTGTTTTTGAATTCGCCCAGCTTGCGCTGTTTCTTCCTGTGTTTGAGTGGGTTTCCTCCCAAGTGGAGTTTTCCCCTCAGTGTTGGTGAATTGGTGCCTGCAAGTCAGTCCACAGCGTGAGTGGATGAGTGAGTTATACTGGGGAACCTTTATCAAGGGTGTAAGACAGTAACAGCGAGTGGGGCTCGAGCCAGCAACCTTCAGGCCATGAGTCCCTGTCCTTAGCCACTAATGCTGCATGCTTCCAACACAAAGCTACTACTTGGCAGTGCATTGTACTGCTATTGTACATAACCTTTTTTGGAATATTTTACAGTCCTGGGTCAATAATTTTGTCTGCATTCGACACCCACATTGAAAATTTAACACAAAATGTGTGTATCACAGAGACAACAAAAGTTTACTTACAGGACATTTCTACCATTTTCTACTCACGAGATAAACGGAAATGCGAGGTACAAGGACAATTTTGGAAAGCACCTTGTAAATTTTTACAGTTCTTGAACTCTGCCTAAGGAGATATTGCGATAAATGAAGTTGATAGAAAAGTTTTATGCGCGATGGTTACTAAGGGAAATGACAGCACTGCTGTATGTCAAGGTTTCACGACGAGTTTTGTTATTCTATTTGTGATGGTAGCTTTAAAATGAAAGTTTTATTATTCCTATTAGCTATTTTTAATTGTGATAAAATGGAACACTTTTTCTTCTCAGATGTTCAGCAGCTTTTAATGTTTCCCTCAAAACAAATATCAGTGCAGCCTGTGGCTACAGAGCACCGTATGAGGTCATGGCTAATATATACTAAATGGATAATATAGTCCCTTTTATGGAATTCTCACGATATTTGGAATTACTGTAGAATGATTATTGTGAGCGGAATAATAACTGTTTGTAAAATGGAGTAGCCCATGTAAAGGGCAGTCAGATGTCCATTACTCAGCTGTGGTCCCTGTTAGCATCCTATTATCCTGTGCTGTGAGGTAATGGTTGACAGCAGCAGGCCCTCAGTTGCAGGGGTGTCTGTGGTGTCATTTTTGCTGTAATTCAGATTCATTCACTGTGGGCCCCCCCACTGGCACAGCCCCTTTGAGGCCAGTTTGTGCTGCAGCAGCCATAGCGTAAGGCCCAGCAAGGCAGGTTCTCCAACTCTGCGTTCTGCTCCCGTGTTCTCGAGCTGCAGGTCTGCTGCACATGTCTTATGAAAGCTGAAATGAAACCTCTGCTGCCCTCTGCCCCCCCTGCCTTTCCTCTGTTCTGTATGGACAGGGTTGGAGTCCCTGCGAGACAGTGCCCACTCCACACCAGTGCGCTCCGTGTCCCACGGTGACTCCTTCATGCCTCGCTCCCGCAGCCTGCTGACGGAGAGCAGCGACGGCACGGCGGTCATTTCCGATGAGGCGTACAGCCCCTCCGACAGTGTGCTGCCCACCCCGGTGGCTGAGCACAGCCTGGAGCTCTCCATTGCACGCCACATCAATGGCACCCCCTGCAGCATCGAGGAGGAGAAGGAGTCTGAGGCCGGCACGCCTTCGGGCAGCGACATGGGCGAGTTGGGGCCGGACGGTAGGTTTCTGAGCCCAGGACACGGTGGAGAGGCCTCGTCCTTGAGTGGGGTGGAGCAGGTCAATAAGTTTGTTCTAAGTGTCCTCCGCCTCCTCCTGGTGACCATTGGACTCCTCTTCGTCCTGCTCCTCCTCCTCATCGCCCTCACCGAGTCTGACCTTGATATCGCATTTCTGCGCGATATTCGTCAGACCCCAGAGTTCGAGCAGTTCCATTACGAATATTTTTGTCCCCTCAGGCGATGGTTTGCTTGCAAGTTCCGCTGGTTGGGTGGACACCTCATTAACAAGTGAAACTAAGGGGTGAGCTGCACCCCCCGCCGGCCCCCCTCCCCCATGCTGGGGGTTCCTGAAGATGAGAGATGAGCAGAGTGGTGGAGGACGGCCCCACGCCACCATAAACCCAGCTAGTCTCATTGGCACCTACAGACACACGCCATGGAGCAGCACGCCTCCGGGGGTTTCCTTTTTCACTTCTCTTTTTTGCGCTTTTCCTTTTTTAAAGCAAAAGTTTTTTTTTTTGTTGTTTTTCCTTTCTTTGTATTTGTGTTTATTTCTGGAATTTTCTGGCACTTCAGACATTTATTTTTACAGAAAAAAAGAAAATTTTCATCAAAGTAACATCAAAGAAAAAATGGTGCACACAGTTTCTTTTGACAGATGAAACATTTATTATAACCAGCAGAAAAAAAGATGCCTTTATTTTGTATTTATTCATTTTTCCGTGAATAGCTCTTTTAATTTTGGGAATCTGTGTGTGTGGGAAGGAGATGAGAGAGGTACGAGCCGGTTGAGGAAGGGGAACGTGTGATGCGGTGATGTGTTGGAGGGGAATCGCTGCTAGTGGTGCTGTTTACTCCTGAGCGCGGGGGTCTGTCTGGATCGGCGCAGTGCTGTTTGTTTCCTCTGAGCTGCAGTTTGGGAGACTGAACACACAGCCGAACGACACGCCGCCACAATGGGGGGAGCTCGGCACTCTGGGGAAGGTGCCGCTGGCTTCACCGAGCATCTTGAGGTCATGCTTGTTTAACATAATGAACTTGTGAAAGGAAGGGTAGAAGACATGGCAGAGGTTTGACAGCTTGAAGCGTTTCAACTACATTTCATAGGAATTCAATGTGTAAGCAGTAGCAAGCTGTGTTGTAGAACTGAGATTTTAAAATTGAGTTTCCTAGAGCATTAAATAAACTAGATAATTTGGTGTTATGTGACCTAGCAATGTCAGTAACTGGTAGAAAAGTGTTCATGGTCCAACCTCCTGAAAACACTCACTAGCACCCTATACTAGTTTCAGTATAAGTAGATGTGCAATATAAAGTTATGGTTTTAAAAAAATTGAAGCCTTTCCAATGTGTGCATTTGTTCTATTTTTGTTTGTTTTGGAGTGTTTATTTCAAGTACAGAATTAAGGGTGTTGAAGCAGATGGGTTTATCGTGTAAAGAACTAATAATTCGGAGTCGCAGTTCCATATTGACTATGCTTTTAAGTTTGTAATTGTGGGAATAATAATATTAAGAAATACTAGTATAGCTATAATAATGCTGTACTTTTTGTACAAAGTAGTTCGTTTCCTAATATATTGACAGTTTTCCATGTATATTTTAACAGAATTGAAATGTTATTTTATTATTGAAAATTAAATTATGCTTTTTTAGCTCTGTGGTTCAGGTGAGGCCTAGAGTTTATGAGAATAATTGGAAGGGAATACAGTAACCATAAAACAGGGATTTATCCAGGTCCGTCCCATGAAGCCCTGCATCACATAACCCTCAATAAAACGGCGTCCTCCTTCCATCGTCACATTGGTTACTTAACATTTCTACCAAAGAAACCTCCACTGTCCCGAGAGGCGGCGCAGGTGGCTCAGCGGCATGATGCTGTAGTCCGATGTTAACAGTCGCCCTCCACACACAGCATGTGCTGCGATTTTCACTCTGTCGCCAACAACAGGTCAACTGTGGAACTGCCTCCAGCGTGCAGGGGAGAAAGGTGCCTGAGCTGTCCTCCATTCTGGTTGAGGGAGCAATAATCGTGCTGTTAAAGACCGCTGGACTCTGGATAAAGCCCTGTTTTGAGCTCATTTTCCCTGAGTGTGTGCATGCATGTGTGTGAGTGTGCGCGCGTGCGTGTGTGTGTCTGTCCGAGTATAAATCTGATGAATCACTAGCCATAGAGAGACAAATGTGAGATATTATTTTTGAAGCGAGACGGTGAGCTTGGTGGTTATGGCCCTGGCTGTGTTGTGAGAAGGTGGCGGGATGCTGTGCAGAAAGTGACCACCCTGTTGCCTGAGAAGGTGGTCGGGGCGCTGTGAGCTGTGAGCGCCTCTGCGCACCTGCTGCTCTTAACTGTGTTCTTGTTCTGTGGGCACTGCTGGCAGAAACGCCGAGCCGCAGCTAGGGATGATCTGCTGAGCTGGGCACCGCACGCCTTGGCATGTTAATGTGACACAAAGCTGATGCGACCGCTCCGTTGTCCACCTCCCCTTTCATCGTGTCTTTTCCACCGATGGTGTCCCAGCGGTCATAAAGTTTCGGTTGTTTTTGTCATCGTGTGTCCTGCATTCTGAGATTACCGGTCTCACGTTTCTTTCTGCCAACAATCTTTGTGATGTTCTACCTGCCAAAGGGGGTTGCTAATGTGCGCCGAGATGCTGACTTGCGAAGGGTTGACCACAGTGAGTCCACTACAGACTGCAGAAGTCGGTTGTGAGGATGCATGCGCCTTTCCCTACAGCCTCTGCATGCAGCTCTTTTAGAGGGAAAAACATACCCAAGACGCTCCTAAAATGAAAAGCAAATGAAATGATTCATGGTGACTTGAAATGTTGTATGTAATTGACATTAAACCATATTTAAAGCTTACAAAGCTGACGTTCTGTACGTTTTGTTGTTCAGGAAACCAGGTAACTCCTCATTTATCATCTTTCTTTGAAGAACGAGGAAAAGTGACTTCTAAACGGATGGACATTTTTACTCATTTAGCAGCACTATGTAGCTTCAGCATGAAAGGTGTCTCTCAATATGCGCAAACAAGTAAGGCACCACTATTCAACGAGCAATACTAAGCAAAATTTGTAATGACAATAATATATGGAAGGGTCCAGACTGTGAGATATTGGATTTTCAATGGAGACTGTGATGTCTTGAATGTGAAATGTCAACGCACCGGGGAAATTCTGCAGTTGAGACGGTTATGAATATTGTCGACGGTAACAAATCCAGTATAGCTGCTTCATTGTTTATATAATCATTTCAAGAGTTGTTCAGATTTTAAATTGTTTTTACAGGCTGCCATTTTACAAAAACTGTATGCAAATCAAGGTCTACCATTACTTGTGCTGTACTTCAGATGAACAGGCCATGTTGTGGTTTTGCGTACATGGAATTCAAGAAATGTGTTCTGTTCAACTATCACCTTTGTATGTAGTTCATGTGTATGTGGAACCCGACGTAAACTGCAGGATTACAAGCGATCATTTGACGGACCACAGAACTAAAATCACCAAACTTCTCTGAGGTGTTTGTATAGCGGACAGCAGCTACCTGCGTGCAGTTGGTTTCGTCTTTCGTGAAGTTTGTGTCGGGTCCTCCTAGAAGTGGCACTCCTGAGATCAAATTGCCGAGTACCAAACCGAAGGTTCTTCTGCCTCGAGTTCTGTCTGCAAGTTACTGTTGTGGACAAGTCATTACTAGTACAATATATAGCGGTTATTTTGTTTTGAAAATCCAGTATTCAGACACTCACCTGTACAACCCAGAACTGGACAGCTTCATATTACAAAGAAGCTGATCTGCTCTCTGCTGTTGCGTTACGTCTGTTGTTTGGTCTCTGTCAGTACTGACATAGCAGTCACATGGACACAAGCTCATCCTGTCACTTGGATGGACAGCGGATGGGAAACCGGTGGAGAACACAGCCCCTCATTTGTCAGAGGTGCGCGGTCTCTCCTCGGCTTCACACCGCATGTCTGAAATGTTCAGAAGAGTCTGGTGTTTAGTGGCGTGGGGTTTTCATGGCACAAGCTCCCCAATGCCACAGGCTGCAGCAAATCACTCAAGTCAGAATGCCACTATATGCTACTATGACCGTGGAAATTCTGTAAGCTTTTCAAGAGTCTGCATCTTCCTTTTCATTTCCTGATGGGGCAGTTTTGTTACCATGGACAACTAAACTAAAGTACTGGCCCTGCCAGGCTCCTGGAACAGGCCCTTGGGAATGTGTGAGGTCCCCCCCCCCACCCCAGTGTGGTCGTCACCTGTGCCTGTGACTGGCAGCGGCTTCTCTGCTTCCCATGGCTGCTGTCTTCTGACGCAGAGCAAAGAGGGACAAAGGAAATGTCCAAAACGAGTGCTGTTAAGCACCCGTTTATGAACTCTGCTGCCCCATGTTGTCTCCATCCCAAACAGCACAGGCAGCAGTGTCCTCCCTCACACACTGCGCTCACAAGCGTGATCAGTGTGACTTCACTTTAGAATGTCTCTGTATCGACTATGTTTAGTGCATTTAGTGTAAATTAGGACACCTTTTCCTTTTAACATGGAGTTTTGGATTACTTTCAAGTTTCTATACGTGTATGTATTTATATACATAGTCAAACACCTGTTTATTAATGTTCCAGTTTCTGTTCATTCTGAAACCATCTTTGTACTGTAGCAAACCTTCTGTATGAAACAGTATATAATATTGTTTCTGATAGTCCCTTGTAACTGGTGCCATGAAAGTATTAAAACTTGAAATAAACATTAAAAATGTGTCAGATGTTTAAGTGACTTTTGTCCTGCGCAACTCCTGCCCAATGCTCCATCAATGCTCGGCATAACCGGATTTCAATACAGAACTTTACTGCCCTCTGGAGGAAATGGGCCAGAACAACAGCCAATATTAACCTCAATTGTGTAACTAAGCAAAGTGGTCATTGCTCAGTCAGCGCCTTCAGAAAGTATTCGAACGCACTGAAATCAGTTTTTCCAAATTTCCACTAACAAATTCACCACATTTGTGAATCAATTTTCTCTTTATTCAACAATTTCTTTGCAAAATAGAAAAACTCCTTGACAAGAGTATTTACACTGCTTGAGTCAAAGGTACATATACAAATTAACTACATTTGTGTTATTTTCAGATTTTAAATAATTCTGAAAACATCTAAATGCTTGATTTCATTTTAAAACTGTAGAGAATTACTACAACTGGAATGGAAAAAGGCATAAACATGGACCTCCATAGTTACTGGGTGCAGCTAACAAAAGGCTTGGGCTGCTTTATCAGAAGTTTTGGAAGGTTGGTTTTGAAGCTACTGTAAATCTTTGTGGTTGGCTGATGAGCTTCCTGCAGGTGATGATTACTTCCCATTCAAACATTTGCTACACCAATTAATGTTTCATTGGAATTCTTGCATCAGAGTAGAACTGATAATTTCTCTTAGGACAGTTGTGAAATACATATCATTGAATGTCATGAATCTATATTATACTTTAAATACTAATACATAAAATAAAGAGTTTAACAGCAGACAGGAACATCCAAATATACAGGAAATTGGAATGAAAGGCACAGGCCTTCAGTCAGCGAAGACATGCAAACGGCCGGAGGAATTGCCCCCCAACAAGGTATTCTGCACAGGATGGAGGGCCACCACAGAGCAGACGGTGGACAGGTGCTCCTCGTTGCTAAAGGTGTGCAGCAGCTGGCCGCTCTCATGGAAGACCTGAATCACACGAGGCCTGGCCATGCTGCCCACTGCAAAGCATTCCTCCTGCTTAGGGTCCCACACAGCACGCAGCTTGGTCAGCCAGCGACCTGTCTGTACATTGTGGCTGTTGGGAGTACAGTGCATACACACAAAAAATTCTCACTGTGTCCCAGGATCCACTGCAATGTCTTTATGTACAAGTACCCAAAATTAACTTAATTAAACCCAATGGCCTGAGATACAGTAATTTTTATAATCTTTATCATCAAGTATGTGAATGAAGATCAGATTCACAATATACTTCTGTAAATTTAATCGATCAAATCCTGTTTCAGTTACTGAGTTCTACACGCAAGTGCTGGTTTGCCAGCCCACTGAAGACTAGAAAGGGATTTATTTACCTGAAAGAAGTCAGGAGGGGGACTGCTGACTTGAATTCAGAGGTATCAAACACCCTGTAAGAATAGTTTCAGTTACTCTCCAGTACCAAAAAAAAAAAAAAAAAAAAAAAATTTGAGGATAATGTGATACATTAGGCCCCTTTTAGCTCACCTGATTTTGTTGTCCATACAGGTGGTGACCACTCTGTTTCCAGTTTCAGGAGAGAAGTAGGCACAAGAAATGCTGAGTGTGTGACTCGGAAGGAGAGAGACAGGCTTGCTGAAATTCTTCTTCAGTGAGCGGATGTCATAGATGTGAACATCCCTAAAGATTGAGACATTTATAGTGTGCAATATGGCACTGCCAATGTCACCAAGAGAAATTAGCAACTCATCAGTAAAGACATTTGCTCACTTGCTTTCTGAAGCCACAAAATATTGCTTGTGAACAGGATGAACGTGAACACAGCGGAGAGTCTTTGTGCCAAGTGTAGCCATAGCCACAGGAGACGTCCTGCACACAGACACATAAATGAAGTTGCTGCTGGCCCTGGGATACCCAAGCAAATGTCATCATTAACTGGCTTAACTACCTTGGAGCTCTTCTATCAACAGTATGAACATTTCCATCCCAAGTGCTGACCAACAGAGTGGAGCAATCACTTGAAAGAAAATCAAAGCTGTTTAAGTCATCGTTGGAGCGGTACACCTATTTTAAAGAAACGGTAAGATAAAAAAAGATCAGGTTATGCTGCAGGCTGCAACACTGATGAAATGTGGAGTCTTGGGTAGTTGTGGTGGAACAGTAATAGCTAGCCAATGGACTCCTCTATGTAGGCCTTCACATGTATATTTTGGGCACACGGATGCCATTCTAAGTATAATACCTCATCAAAAACAGCTTTCTCTACATCTGTGCTGCGTACTGTCCCATCATAGCTGAGGGTGATCAGACTGGCTGGATGAGTTCTGGAGAACGCCATGCAGCTGACTGGTCTGGAGTGTGGCTCGAACATGAGCACCCCACTGTCTCCCCAGTTGCTGCCCTGGAGAGAAAAGCACCACATCACCATACTGTATTTACACATGACCAAAAATAAACTGTATTATTTAGTATGAGGATTCTGCGGACACAAAAGAGATAACAAACCATTCCCCAAAGTCCCACGTGGCCCAATTTATCCCCCGCGGCCATAAGCAAGCGTCTAGAGAAGGGGTGAAATGCCGCAGAGAAGATACGACCCTTCACCACCTTCATCACTCGATTACCACTGAGTCTCGTGTTCTTCAGGGCTGTCTTGTACCTGTGAAACATCAATACTGTCTAGAGTCCACAGAGACTCAGAACATGTGAAGGATTATAAATGATTTGCAACTAACAAAGCAGCTTACCTTTTCAAATCTAATTTGGACTTTTCAGCCATGGCAGTGCACTAAACAGTAACAGAATTTGTTACTCACACATGTAAAAACAAACACGTTTATGGAAAAATGAATTAAACGAGACATAACACTTCCTCACCTCAGTCCATAAATCAAGAAGACCAGTGGGTAGCTTGGTTCCCTCCTCCATGTTTACTGGATCCATTTCAATGGGTCCCTCTGGTTTCCCAACTGCTTGCAACTAAGCATAAAGATTTAAAAAATAAAAAAAAAAAAGCTAATTTGTGAAACAGTTTAACACAACAGAGTCAGAAATGAACAGATGGGTGCAGTTAATGGGAATCAGCTCTTCCTGCTCCTCTGCTGCGTACCAGCTCTTTCTGTAACTCGACAGGCACCTCAGCCTCTTTCTTTTGTAACCTCAGGGACTTACGAACAGGAACAGAACTCTTGGGCTGACATCTGTTAACAGCAAAACAGACATCTTTTATGTGTCCCTCATAAAGACCACAGAAAGCACTCTGCAACTTCAACACAAAGTATGCAATGATGTTTTAAAATATTATGACTTACATTTTGAGAACTCTCTTTGTTGCTTTTTGCTTCAAAGCTTCACTGGCCTGCAAAAAAATAAATAAGATTTAACTTTTTTTTTTTTTTTGGGGTGGGGGGGGGTGGCATTCCTGAAGGTAAAATTTGATATTAAAAAAATATATATATTTCATAAATATTTACTCCTCAGGTTTCTGTGAGTTAACGTACAACAGAATGGGAACAGACTCAGAACTTAATATGAGGATGGAAACTCCACCAAACTTGCCCAAATGATAGATAGATAATCAATCCAACAGCAAGCTTTGTTCTCTTCTAAAGCCCAGCTGTACAAGATAACTGTCCTCAGCTTCTTCAGCCAGGCACCCACATTTTAACAAAAATTTTGAATATGCTGCACATATATTACGAAACTGTAGGCTGCATTAATAATGATATGCTCCAATATTCGTATCTTTTCACAAACGTCAACAAACATTTCAAGGATATAAGGATATTTTGGGTTGGCTCTATATGTGCAGTTTTGTGGCCATCATGACATGGACCTCATCTCTCTAGAATGTAGGAATAAACCCTCAAAAGCCCAGCAAAAACTCGGCAGACAAGGAGATACATTCATGAAGGATACTATAAAGAAGCAACTGACTCTACATCACAAGAGAATGGCTGTACCTGTGCAATATTGATGGAGGACAGGAAAGCCTGGTTCTGTCTGATGTTCTCCAACCGTTCCATTTCATATGAGGACAAACCAGAAGGAACATCCTATAAATATAATACATATAATCAATCACTACAAAAGGAGGACAGTATGCTTGTTTATATTTAAATTAAAAAAATAAATAAATAAAAAAAACCCCACTTACATCTGGGTATTCCTCAGTTTCATTGCTATCAGATGAGTATTCAGTGCTGGACACTGTCTCCTTATTTTCAGCAACTGCACCCTATAAGAAAATGTTCCCCTTAAACACAGCAGAGTAGTATTGACAAAGTAGATAATATTAAGTTTGAACAGGTGCTACTTGAATGTGATCTCAAACAAATGTGGTAAGAAGGCTCACCTGGATATTTCCCTTCTCCTTTCCCTGTACTCCTCCTTGGTGGTGCGTGTTTGTTGAGCTGTACCGTAAGCGTTTTGGAGGAAGACCCTGCTTTGAGGCTGAAGAATGCTGTTTCTCTGGAGCCCTACGCAGTGACCTCCGCAGACCTCCAGGGACACCAGAGTCATGTGGGGGAGTTACCTCCTGTATCCCATTGAACAGCATTTGCATGGTTTACAGCCCCAGTATTTGCACAAAAAGTTAGTGAAATGCCAAGTTCATGTTGCTTCTGATGTAATGAGTAGCAGCAGAATTGGTGTGGCTGGACTAAATAACTTTACTTTGAATATAATATGATTTATATCTGCAACTCTTTTATAATGAAATAGACTTTTGATTACTCCTTGGTTGTACACTACTTTAGAAAAGTGTCTCATAAATAACAAAAATGTAAATGGTTGGACAGCATATCAGACACCAACCACCACCTATCATATAGAAGGCTGGGGTTCAGTTTCTGACAAGAACAAAGATGGTTGCTGACTCAGGCATTTCCCAGACTAACAAGGTCCACTCACAGATGGACAAGATCTAATACTATGGTCTTGATGAAATGCTGCTACACAGCAGGGCACAACCAAGTGACAAGAACTATATATAGAAACATATGCACGAAATATGGCTCAGACAATCCCAAGTCTCAGTAGGAGTTCCACGGCCAGACAGATAAGATGAATTTGAAGTCGTGACACCTAAATTGGAAGAGAGGCTTGATCAGACCCCAAGAATGACAACCTCAATGGCAGTCCAGGAGAGCACCTGGATATTTCCCTTCTCCTTTCCTAGGAACAACAGAAATACTGTACTGTACCCTTAAACTCCCAGGCCTCTAGTAGGAGTATCAAGTCTGAGGAAAGATGCCACATACAGAGAAAAAGGGGTGAGAAATTAATTTTATATGTGAACTCTTGAGCAATGCTTACTTTTCTGATATCTATATTGACATACATGTAGACTACATACTATGGTGAAAAGTCAATATCAGCAAAAAGTTTGTATGTAGGAGGCCAAGTATGTTACACTTTAACATGCATTTTATATCACAGTTTCCAAAGAAATACATTAAAAATGAGAATGCCCAGCGTTATGGCATTATTTCTGAGTGGCAATGTAAAAGTCCACAAAAACGACATTACGAACGTAAAGATTCTTACTCTTGTTTTGACCAGCTCAGGAACTGCTGTATTCTAACAAGTGCTTAACTCATTCGCTGAAACTCAATATCATCGATAACGTTGGCATTTTAAACAGTTTCGGTAAAAACACAGCGGTCAGAATGAACTAAGTTCAAGCCGGAACGACCACAGAGGCTATCAGCGCTGCAAGAACGGGAAACCGGTAATGGGAGAAATAAGAAGCAACAGAGAGCATCACAGATAGAACGAAACAGATTAAAACGATCCTAACTTGATCTTTATAACTCCGGCTAACAATTCAACTAACTAACTTAAAAAAAAACAAAAAAAAAAAATTTAAAAAAAAAAACGGGTGACATTACTATCTGATGAAATAGTTATTCGCCATTTCCTGACATTACAGTTAAACAATTTTGTTTCTGTACGACAAAAGCAATTACGATGTACTTGATAATTAACCAGCTCACCTTAATAAACGAATGTATTAAATAATACCTGTAATAAACGGTGTAATTCCAACTTGAGCTCATCGACTGCTTCCATATTCCCGCCACCGGAGCGTTGTGTAATAAGCCCCGCCTCCTCTGTCCTGTCCATTAAAAAGTCCCGCCCGCGGGCGTGGCGACCCTCAAACGCTTCCTGCCTTCTTGTGCAGTGAAAAGGCGCGGACGACAGCAGTTGGTCAGATAAAAAGTCAATCTGCGTTTCCACGCGAGACGTACAAGCTAGGTAGAGGCGCAAAGTTTAAAAAGGTATTCGCTGATTGGCTATTCGAGCACAGCCTTCCCTGCGCTCATTTCCTCAAACCCCGGGAAGTCGGCCGTTTCTCGCGAAAACCACGCCCACTCACTGCAGGAACGCGCTCCGAGCCTCTTATTGGACGGAAAGTCTGTTAGTAAATACGAAGCCACGCTTCCCATGACGTCACAATCAATAAAGACTCAGTAATACCGACGTACCTTGATGTATTCATGAGTTATGTGTGTGTGTGTGTGTGTGTGTGTGTGTGTGTGTGTGTGTATATATAAATATAAAAACCTTAACCTATAATGGAAAAAATTCTTTGTAATAGAAACTTCCCTCGGTTTATTCAAGTCAAGTCAGGAGTTTATTGTCATTTCGTCCATCTACACAGTACATGGCGAAACGAGACAGCGTTCCTCCAGGACCAAGATGCAACACAACGGTTAAAATCAGTAAAAGCTCACATAAACCAATAATCATTAAAAGTTCTCTGTAAGAAATTTATTTTTTAATAACTTTAAATGATATTAAGATTGACACTTACCATTACTGAAATAAAGTGTATTGAATACATTTTTCAACTGTCAAATTCTGTACACTTTCAATTTCTTATTTGCACAATGAAAATAACCAACTTTTATTAACAACGAACTACATTAAAAAGAATAATAATGTTAAAATGACTTAAAATAGGAATTTGTTGTCTCCTCAAGCTACTACTCAATTGCGACTGTTAACCCGTTGGTCCCACAAACACGTCCAAGTTCATCATCCTGCCATTGATCACTGACACTTTATCAGATGCATTTACACGAGAAACTGATCACTGACATCAGACACTGTGTCAGATCAAAAGGGAGCTGAATTTACTGCCGATTAAGGCATCTTTAGCTCTGCTGCAGATGGAAACAATTTTTTGGGGGAAATTGGTAAATGGAAAAAGTCCAAATAAAAATAATTGAATTCATATCTTTGACAAATAGTAACTCATTCATTACACGAGGAACCAGTGTATCCCATTTAAATGGCAGGACCTAAAGAGTAATTGTTAAGGTGAAGGTGTTGGTTCAAACTTCAGTCCTTGCTACTGCTGCATTACCCTGGACCCTCAGCTAACAAATGCAAAAACTAACACTGAGCGATGCTACAACCAATTTAAACAAACTCTTCCTGAGTGCCAAATGTTGAACCGATATATCATATGGACATGCACCATGCCTCAACCAGATAGAAACACCATGGAAGCAAGTTTGATTAAGGGGGTCTGATAGTCCTCTCTACAGTCTGGGTGACATTTCCTTTCATACAAAATAGCAGGTGATTTATAAGGGTACGCAATTAAATATAAATAAATAAACGGTAAAAATATTAATAACATATGTGAAAAGCCACACGTTTGCCGTATGTAACAGGGAGAGGAATTGTACTTACCATGAATTAAAACAATAATATCAAATGTCCAGTCAGCACTCATATAACGATGTCCTGTACAACGGAAAACCACAACAGCGGCTGGAAATATGCAATTTTTCATGCAATCGGCAGACCGTCAAGACATATTTTCCCAATTACCTGCTTATTAAATTCCAAAAAAAAAAGTATTTTATTTATTGGCTATATATGTATGTCACTCTGCAAAGCACACAAAACCTTATATAAGTAAACCAACTACTTTATATACTTCCTATTTCCTACTTCCTATCACGTTGATGATCTCAACCAATCAGAACCTTCAATTAAGGTAAATATAACATTTTATTTGAAATAGCTGATTCATCATTATTCATAATTCATTTAGTTGTGACTTTTCTCCAAAGCAGCTTACAAGGTTAAGCTTCTTACATGATTTACCTGTCTATGAAGTCTGACTTACAATCTTTTTTATTCCTTAGGTGATCCCTCCATTTTTTTTTTTTCCTCCCAGGTTTTCAAACAGTTGTAATTGTGCAGGCTAGGGTTGTCAGCCCCACATTCAACCCCTAGTTTGCAGGGGTGGACAGTTTGCGGTGAACCAGTGGACATGAAGCGCATGTCTTTGGACTGTGGGAGGAAACCCACGTAAACAAGACAGCACTCAAACTCCATACAGATTTGAGCTGGATTTAAACCCCCATGCTGCCCCAGGTTGTTTTTCCACTGGCGCAATGTAGGGTAAATATGTTTGGTGCTCAATTGCCAGAGCAGCTATCGGATATTCAAGACATTGTCCAACATTTTTCCTTTCTGGCCTAAACATCTGCAAAATGAACAATTGTAGCGTCTCAGTCCAAATTATACATTTCCTGGCAAAAAACATCAGCACCTGCATTTAAGTTAGTGTTATGATCTGGGGTTGCTTCAGTTGGGCAGATCTAGGTTCAGCAACGTTATGTGCCCACGAAATGAGGTCAGTTGACTACCTGAATATACTGAATGAGCAGGTTTTTCCATCAATGGATTTTTTCTTCATATTCCAAGATGAGAATGACAGGATTCATGGGGCTCAAATTGTGAAAGAGTGCTTCAGGGGGCATGAGGGAAAAATCATTTTCACACATGGATTGGCCACCACAGAGTCCAGAGTTTAACCCCACTGAGAGTCTTTGGGATGTGCTGGAGAAGACTTTACGCAGCGGTTCGACTCTCCCATCATCAATACAAGATTTTGGCGAAAAATGAATGTAACTCTGGACAGAAATAAGTGTCGACATTGCATAAGCTTATCAAAATGATGCCATGGCGAAATTGTGACGTAATCAAAGCTAAAGGCAGTTAAAAAAATATTAGGGTGTGGTATTTTTTGGCCAGGTAGTGTAGGACGCCTCACTATAGGATGTTGACCTGTGCCTGCAGCTGCAGTTTATCACACAGTGTTGTCCTCAATGCTGCTGAATTGCTTTTCCACACAGATGAGTAGATTTCTCAAGTCAATAAAGCACAATGAATCTGAATTCATTTTAGGGCAACATTTTTAACCATAGCTTGAATATGCACGCCTTGGCGGCAAAGTTAAACATAATGATAAACTTGCTATAAATTATATTATATGCCTGTACAAAAAGATGTAATCATTGACAAGACAAAGTGAATTAACAGTAACAGTAGTGTACTGTATTTTACCCTAGTAGGAGCAGGCTGCTCCTTTACAGTCTGCTACATTGAATTTTTTTGTGAAAATGGATTTAGGTTTAGTTTAGCAGGAACTCTGCTCCAGGGCCCCAGGCCCCCTAGGCTCTGCACTGACAAGTGGTTGTTGGGAATAAAAGGATGCATGAAAATATAACATTTAAAGTCAAGCTGGGAATAACAATTTTTTTTGACCAGTAAAAGTACTGTTGGTTGCAATGGTAATGGACAGGTTGACAGATGAGATCAGACAGGTGTCACCGTGGACTATGATGTTTGCAGATGACATTGTGATCTGTAGTGAGAGTAGGGAGCAGGTTGAAGAGACCCTGGAGAGGTGGCGATATGCTCTAGAGAGAAGAGGAATGAAGGTCAGTAGGACTAAGACAGAATACATGTGCATAAATGAGAGGGAGGACAGAGGAATGGTGAGGATGCAGGGAATAGAGTTGGTGAAGGTGGGTGAATTTAAATACTTAGGATCAACAGTCCAGAGTAATGGGGAGTGTGGAAGAGAGGTGAAGAAGAGAGTGCAGGCAGGGTGGAGTGGGTGGAGAAGAGTGTCAGGAGTGATTTGTGACAGAAGAGTACCAGCAAGAGTGAAAGGGAAGGTCTATAAGATGGTAGTGAGACCAGCTATGCTGTATGGGTTGGAGACGGTGGCACTGACCAAAAGACAGGAGGCAGAGCTGGAGGTGGCAGAGTTAAAGATGTTAAGATTTGCATTGGGTGTGACAAGGATGGACAGGATTAGGAATGAGTATATTAGAGGGTCAGCCCAGGTTAGACGGTTTGGAGACAAAGTCAGAGAGGCGAGATTGCGTTAGTTTGGACATGTGCAGAAGAGAGATTCTGGATATATCGGGAGAAGGATGCTAGGGATGGAGCTGCCAGGCAAGAGGAAGAGAGGAAGGCCTAAGAGGAGATTTATGGATGTGGTGAAGGAGGATATGCAAGTGGTGGGGGTGACGGAGAGAGATGCAGAGGACAGGAGGAAGTGGAAGCTTTTGATCCGCTGTGGCGACCCCTAACGGGAGCAGCCGAAAGAAGAAGAAGAAGTAAAAGTACTGTTGGTGTTATTGCCCTCATATGTAAAAAGATCCTTTATTCTGGCATTTTGGAATTTCATTTTTTTGACCAGAACCTTCTATTTTCCAAAAGGAAAGTAATTCAGGCCCCTCACATTGTGAATTTACATCATGGGGTGATTTTAGGGAGCAGATTAACCGCGATGTGAAGGATGATCTTAATCTGCTGCGTAAATCATTGTAAAGTGTTTCGAATATACATAGATCTTAATCTAGAAGTATAATATTTGCATCTTGTAATAGTTAAAACAATGACAGTCTTTTTGACTTTGACATGTACATAAATACATCATTAATGGGCTGAAGTTGAAGGTGATTCATTAGCCAAACATTTAGGGATTCAAAGGTAATTGTCATACCGCTGCCTATATCTCACAGCAAAATGTTAGCTTTCCTGTATTTAGTGTATATTTGCCTGTGTATATGGGTACATAATATAAGTATATTTGTGTATCTTGTGATTTTTGTATTTACAGTAGAGTATGCCTATAATTCTGAGCATTGAATGCATTTCTAGACTGTGCCCTGTAGAAATATCTACAAGCACCCACAAAATGAACGGTGCATCACTATTTCTGCTAGAAATCGTTACAAAAAAACACCAGTACACTTGAAAAAGATCTTTTACTTTTAAATTGCTATTATTTTAATGTAAATGTGAATAAGTTGCTTCACCATTGTTTTAGGTAACTTTTAAAATTTTACCTTATACATTATCCTATGACACACTCACAAATCACTCATGAAGACAAGAGTTCCCCCTGAGATATAATAGATTTATTAGCAAGAGGTAATCAGGAAACACATTTTATACAAAACTGGAAATGTTTCTAGCTGTGGAAATAAAGGATTGAAAGATAATTCTCATACCACTCGGTATTGCTCACAGCAAAATGTTTGTTTTATTTTCATATATGAAGTATGTGTATTTGCCTGTATACGTGATTACATTATGTTTAGCTCTACACACACACACACACACACACACACACACACACACACACACACACACACACACACACACACACACACATATGAATTGACGTTTCTGGTGGTTACAGTGGAGCATGCCTGCAATTTGCGCATTGAATGTATTTCTATACTGTACATTGTAAAAATACATACAAATATTCACAGAATAAGCACTACATTACTATATTCCTGCTACGAGAATAAGTATAGACAGGATTACAGTATATGCAAAACACTTTAAAGTTGTCCTCTACTTCTAAATTATGGATCTAAATATCACAGATTGTTTCGCATTTTAGGTTTGAAAGCTTATTAGTGTACAATGTTTTACAGAGGTATGCTTTACACTGTTTCACATTTAGAAATATATAAGGCTGCATGTACAAAATATACAGCATACATTTTTGTCAGGCAAATTTGCAAAGTTTGTACAAAATACATAACTTCCTTATTCACTCAAAGATGCAGTATCCCTTTTGTCTTCCAAAAGACTATTAGACCACATTAAAAAAATACCTTTATAATGTTGCAGGTGGAAATCACACTTTTCAACAGCGGTCAATTTAAAAACATGACATCAAGCCACATTCCAGCACCACTTAGACAGAAAGAGGAAAACAGATTGTCCCTCAACAACACAGCAGCTGAACATCCATTAATGAGGGAATAAGTTCACGCCAGACATAATCATAGTTTTATGAGTTCATCCATCTTACTTTCTCCCTGCTACCTCTCCATTCCATATATCAAATTTAAACCAAACATGGGGTTATAATAAATTGGATATAGCCACAAAAGTACTCGAATACTTTGCTGTACTTCCATAATAGATATTCTGAAAATGCTTGTTTCTGTCAATACATTATTGCCAAAACAAGAAATACTGCATCTTCAACTAAAAGCTATATAATTACAGTGCCCTTACATTTTGGGGATGGTGCTCCCATTTTGCAGTACTGGATAGGAGGGTTTTTTTTTGAAGATAGTTCAAGGCCAGATATGTTATCAATAAGTGATTCCCTACTTATGAATGTCAGTACTCAATCACAACTGAAATGCCCACTGATAAAACATCAGACATGCAAAGTGTTTACACTTCAGTACAATAAAAAGTGTGTCAAATACTGATCACAACACTCAATATCAGATGGTGAGCTTTGTCCAATCAGCTGTTTTTATGTCAAATGCAATTGCCATGTTTGAAACATTATATATGAGGAGCAGTCTGAAAATTACTTATACATTTAGTATTGTTTAAAAGTACAACTCAAGCAAAGCACAGACTTCAGCTGATGGAATGTATTTTACCGTGTTAGTCAGCACATGCCCAGGCAAATGGGATGGGTGCCTTATATCCAACAATGGCTACTATAGCCCTACTTATGTTGAAAGGGTCTAAAGGCCAGTGAGCCTTAAGGTCCTGCACCTTCAACATATGTTAGTACTGGAGCTGAAAGAGATATTTTGAAAGTACCATCCCAGGTTGCTCATGGTTATAAGTACAAATGAAGGAAACTGGCACATACAGTGGGACCGTAGCTAGCATGGGATAGCCTGTGCTACTAAAATCTTTTCAGTTTGGGATTTTCCTGTCTGGATTTGGTAAAAATATGTGCTCTTGTGTTTACATTGCTACATTAGTGGCACCAACTCATACACAAAATAAATATTTCAATAAAGAAATGTGATAAAGCTTCCTATTTAAATAAAAATTATTTTTATTATCATCAGCTCTAAGTGGAAGTGCACGATTTAACTGTATATAAAGAACTTTCATCTGATAGTGAGGAGAAAATAAATCAGTTTTAAGGTATATATGATTTAAAAAATACCTTTAGACATGCTAACTCTCGATTAACATGAACCGTATGCTTAGAACTCGGAACTGTTGTGGTATTTTTCTGTATTTTTTAGAGTTATTTTTAGTCTATAAAATTGCTTGATTCTTAGATAATGTGCAAAATAAAAACAATAGTGAATAAGAAATAAACAACTATGTTTCTCCAGTCTTTGTTTTTGTAATGTATAAAAGCTTTTTAGGCATCTAGTTAACTTCTAATAACAAGGATACACAGGTCCTCTCAGAAGCACACACAGAAGGGTATGTCTAACATGATGTAATACAAATAATGTTTATTTACATATCATACAACAGCTCCCTTTTGTGCCCTAGCGAGGATTAATGCTCATCCTCAAGTAGGCATTTTAGGTTCAATTCTGAGAGATGCTTCATACAGGCTTTCCTCATCCAATACAGAGCTCTGGTCCAGTAAGTACAGTGTTGCCTAAAAGAAATTAGTTCATTAATGCACGAACTTATAAGAAAACTTTAAAATAATACTTATAAGAAATACTTTAAAATAAACAGTGGCATAATTTATATTGCAATGCTTTTTGCATTGTGATTTTAGGGCTTGCTATCCTTATCATTTTGCACATTATCCCATAAGTTGTATAGCATTGTAAAATTAATAGTAAATAATGACAAGAGCATTGAAATTTTTAACACTATAAACGGAATACTGTAACTAGTGAACATCTGAATATTTCATATTCTTTGTGATTGTTTTATGCAAAGCAATTTTTACATCATAGCAACAGTTCAAAATGACACATTTCATTAGTTTTAAAATGGTACCTTTGGCTGGTATTCGATCTTGTAAGATGTCTGCTGAAACTGTCTTATTTCTCTGATGATGTGGGAAATCTGAAAAATATTAACAATCATGAGTTCTTGATTTGCTTGCTGTAAAGGAAGTGTCATTCTCTTTAGACACAGGGATGCTTTACCATCCTCATCTTGGAGAAGTTCACAAGGTTGTCCTCAGTGTAGTTTGGGGTGCCCTCCTCAATGAAGGCAAGGTCTGTGAGGTACATCCCCAAGTATGGGACACAGGGTGGATCGCAGCTGTAAGTCCAAACACACACACCTGCCTTATTTCCAGTCCAGAACAAGAAGACAATTTACACCTGCTGCATTCAGCTGCGATTTATACATCTTTCACTTTTTTTGTGCCCATGTTCCCATAAAATGTTTCAGTCAGGGATGACAGCATGCACAAGATGACAGTTTTCTTAAAAAAGTTAATTTCAACCTCTGGTCACACCTACATCGATTCTAATGTGGTGGAAAATACTTACTTCTTCAAAGCCTCTCTCAGGTTCTTAAACCTTCCCTCAGATGAAACCAGTTTTTGCAGTTTGTCAATCACTGCCTTTGTCTAAAGTAGAAGAATAAAGTCTTAATTAAAAACATTATAATTACAGCTGCAACTGAGCAACATTTCTCATTATTATGATGGAAGTGGCAGCATAAAATGAACCTGATAAATGCTTAAAATGGTTTAGTTCAGTTTCCTGCCCACTTTTCCTGATGAGGGTTACAGTGGATTAAAAATGGTTTTCATAGGTAGTTGTTTCTTGTTATTTTCAATACATAAATCTCATCTTTGGTGCATCATGATACAATGGTGTGAAATGAGAAAGAAAGTTGGTTATGATTGTTATGGAATATGCCACGAGGTGTCCACCTGCTTAGAAACTTTAAGCCAGGTTTTCTTCAGGCGAAAGATGGAGCTGCGGTTGAGGGAGGAAGTGATCTCCAACACGGCATTATAATTATGGAGGCAGCGGCAGATGTCAGCGACTGCCACCCACTTCTCTATCACCGCCACCCGCATGTTCACATCTTCCCATCGCAGGATCTCTGTGGCGATCAAGTTACTGATCTTTGGAGAGGAACAGTGTAGAGAAGGGTATGTTTAATTATGGTACAACTGATTGAAAGGGAGAATTTTCATCATCACTGTAGCTAATCAACATATTATTCCAAAAAGTTCCATCTTCACATAATTGGGTAAAAAAGCCTGGTCATGGTTATGCATCTAATTTTACACCCTAACACTCCATTATGAATTCTATTTGTTCAATTATTATGTCAATCTGATATAGTTATGGTCACTAGCAGTCATTACTAATAGTCATTGCATTACTACATACATCATTGAAATGCTTAGTTGTTTTCATTATGTAGGGAGTCTTCTCATTCTTATCATTCTTCATCCAGCCTTGACCAAAGAATTCCCTGGTGAATGTGAATAAAGCAAAGTGAGGTAAGAGTTATACAACAAATGCACTATACTTCCATATTTTTAGCATTCAAATACTAAAAAGAGGCATATAACAGATAGTGTACACATTTTTCAGTCATTCCTTCAAAGGGTGCCTCTGAGCCAGCAGTAAAACTCACTCATATGGGATGACCTTGAAGACCAGATGGTCCAACAGGGTGAGCTGCTCAGCGATTTCCAGTGCAGAGTGGCTTTCAAAGGGCTCTGCCTTCCCTCCCTCAGCCTTCCACATATAGGACAGACATACAGTGTCATTTGGGTGTCTATACCACTACATGGGAATATTTTTACATGTTCTACTCTTGACAATACAAATAAACTTAACTTGACTAAAATGTGCCAGGGCCACAAAAAGTTCAAAATGTCCATAAGCACCACCCATGAGTCACTCACTAAAGATTTATGTGATATTTCTTTTGGATTTGTTTACCTGCTGTATCACCTCCTCCAGCGTGATCTGGTTGTCTCCAGGGTCCTCTTGGGTGAGAGTTCTACAAAAATGCAAGGGATAATATCTTACGGACAACAAGGTTCATCAGTTCAGTCATGGTGTGGCAGATTCAAGCGGTGTCTTGTGTAACGTATCAATAAGCTTAGTTTTATGAATTTGACAATTAAATAAATAGGGTCAATCACATGCAGACACAGTTTTTTTTTAACACTGGGCAGTCCTGTATTCTAGCATTTCCCCATAGTAGTGCTAATTCCTGATGGCAACTAAGGGAACTCTGCTCTGGTCCTGCCTGATGATACCTGATGATGTTAGCAGCTGCTTTCCTCTCCTGGGTCAGTAGTTCTGGGTCATGGATCACTTCCTCCAGGAAACTGATCACTTTCAACTTCAGTTCAGTGTTGCTCTCAAAGTCCTGAAGTCAACAAGGAGAGTATACGAAAATCTGTGAGAGTCATGCAAAAGGACGCTGAGTACTGTGGACATGACAAGTGATGTGCTTGCATCACCCTACCTGGGAGTGTTTAGACACCCAGTGTCTCAGGACATTAAGCACTCTGTTGGTTGCAGCCCTCCTGATGACAAACTCCTTATCACCATTTCGCTGGTCAGTGGGAAAACCTAGGACCAACAGACTGAAACGGTTATTTACACATGCATAATTTACTTCTTTAATAGATACTTTTAATCCAAGATAAGTTATAGCACGTATTTTCTGATACTTCAATCCATTTGTGGCTATTTTATGTTACACCACATAAATGCTGTTTTAAAATACACAGACATACTGCCTTGGGATCCGTTGCACAAATTCACATGCAGAAAAACCTTTTGTTATTGTTACAATTATGCTGTTGAAATATTCATATGTACATGAAACTACTGTGAGAGAACATATTATTTAACAGAGAAACAGTTTGTGCTTGTGGTCTGGCAGGGTTACATGTACAAACTACACTTGAGTTACCTGTGCTGGCCAAGGACATGCGGCGGTACTTCTCCTTGGTGGGCGTGCCCTCGTTTGCACCAGCTGTAGCAATGGCAAAGGCAGATGCTGCGGAGAGGGCACTGCGGTTGCTGTCTAGTTCACGGCATGATGACACCACCATGCCGTTGTTGTAGGAAAATAAGGAGAATTCTGTAGTAAGAGAAACAGAGTGCACTAATTAACAAAGAGAACTGTGCTTTTCATGTTAACATATAAGTAATTCATGTCTGGTGGAAATTAAATTAATTATGTTTTTCCATACAGCCCCTTCCTTTCCCTTCCAACACCTTGTGTAAATGGAAAGAAATATGGCATTAACGTGTTATTAATGAATGAGTAAAAGCAGTTGTGAAAATTCCCCACTTATGAATAAATGAGTATTGCCCTGATTTGTACCTGTAGGAAAATGATTATTCAGTGGGCGCTGAAAAATATTTTGGGAAAAATAAATTAAAGCAGTGGGACTCAGATGTATTTAATGTTAATAAAATTTCCAAAACCCGACATCAGCACAAGCACCAACATGGGTCCCTTTCAACTTCAATCCAGCAGAGGGCAGCAACATAGCAAGAACCGTAAACAAATATTAACGTACATGACCCTCCTGCGGGGCTTAAAGCACAATCATCACTCTAAATATAAAACTATATGTTACAGAATAATCTTGCGGACTACTTTTCTGCCTGCGGTTCCTGCTCTTAACAATTGTGCATCATAACTTTAAGACTCTTTGTTACTTAAACTGCATGTTCATCCCGAGAATGTAGTATTGTAGTGTTTCATAGCCAGAAGAACAGTGAGCATTATTAAAATTCTCTGCCAAGCATTAGCACAGAGAACGTGCCTTTAAACTCCATGGGAATAATGGAGGCGAGCTGTGAGAAACAGAGGCTGCAAATGAGCCTGCTACTAAGGGGTGTAAAAGAAGCAAGCCATTGGTGCTCACACATGGCTCCCAACACTGTTTGACTGAACAATCTTACAAAAAGTATATGTGTGAGTGATGTTTATCTTCATAATGGAGGCTTAGCTTCTTTCTACCTAGTATATCTCTGTTCCTCCATACTGTACCCAAACGCCCCCTAGACAATGGCAAACATTGGCAATACTGGTCTCGTCTCCTAGAATTCTGATCCCTCCAAATGGTTTGAATCCCAAAAATAAATAAATAAATACATCTGCCCTCCGAATCATTCACAAATGATACTCTTGGCCTGAGACAGGTGTACAGATGGTCTGCTAGTATGTAATCCAGGTTTTCAGGTCTCATATCAGTAATGGACTGCAGGGCCTCACTTGTTATGAATCTCTGTACCTGAGGAATTCTTGCATTTTGTGTGTTTTGGGGTCGTGGGGGACTTGGTGGGTGATGTCTCGGTCTCAGCGTCATCACCACTCTGACTTTGGTTGTTGTCACACTCCTCTGTCACTGAAGTGTCTACACAGGGTTCAGAGCACAAACGATGATTTTATGTCAGCTGCAGTCCTTCATTCCCATTATTATGGTTTTTATTAATGTATTATTTTGTTTCTGAACCAATCCCTTTTTCTAAAGCTGCTTACAAGTTCACCCACTTACACAGCAAATATTCAGGTTACACACCATCCTCTAGGTTACAGTAGAACCCATACCTGGGACTTAACCTAATAACCTTCACTAGTGCTTTTCAACACTGTGCTACATGCTGCCCTATAGGCAACTACGTGGCCAAATTTATCAAGGCATATTGACCTGATAAACATTTTAGCTGCACATTCACCAGCTCTACAGGACATCTAAGCTCACTGGTTCCCATCTTTTTCTCATGTAAAATGTGATATCCACTGGGCAGGAGGGAAAAGCCCACTGTACAAGACTGACCTTGCTTGTGAAGCCATGATTCTTCTGCTTTCTCTCCTTTGTTGTCTGCTTCATCTGGGATCTTACTGGGGAGGGTGCTGGACACATAGAGCTTGTTGATGTCCAGCGTGGTCTTGCTGAAGGGTGACATGGAGGAGTACATGCTTGCATAGCCATTTGAGGAGCAGCTGAGGGCAGCCAGGTCCAGCGCCTTGCCCCCAGTGATGATGGGGATATTGAGTGAGAGCTTGCGCCGCCGGTTAGGTGACGAGGTCTTGGCGATGGTGAGTGGGGGAGGGGAAGAGAACTTGCGGCTCGCCCGTGGGGATTTGGGCGGCTCTCCGTACAACAGCTTGTTGTTCTGACTGCTAGCGAAGAACAGCTCCAAGGATCTGGACATGGCACAAACAAGCTATACCCAGTGCTACACTTTTTTTTAGATCCACTGTCCTACAAAAATGCAGATAGCACTTGATGACTGTGAACATTCAAAAACAATATTAGCAGCAGCAAAATGTGAACACTTTTGTGGAGCAATGTACTGCTGCATAATGCCACCCACACAGAGAAAGCCACCCCTCACAAATGCCTATAAATAGCCTGTCAAGTGACAGTGTGGGTAGCAAGGGTGGTGCCAATGGCAGCCAAATGGAGGTGGCCGGCAGGGACAGGCAGCTCGTTGGAACAGGCTGTGCGGAGGGGCTGCCGCTGTGGGGGTGGGCGTATGGCAGCCTGCCTTTGTCTCCAGCACCAAGTTGCAGAATGGGGTCTGCAATGCAAAGCACTGCGATAAATATTTAATACTGTAGATCCTCTGCAGACGGCAGGAGGAAAGAGAGGGTGGGGTCCTGCAGCAGAGTGGCTAGTTGCCATGGCAACGGTGCAGCAGAGCGGCCTGGTCAGACCAAAGAGGAGGCTAGACCCAATAATGGCTGTTTTGTTACAAAAGATACTACTGACTGTGTTGAGGTGACCGCATTTATCAGCCTTGCCCACCTCTGTACACATAGGTAACATGGTAAGCACAGTGTACATGAGGTCTGCTGTGGTATACAATTCTGTAGGGCCTGTTAACACACATGAGCTACAGTCTCAATATATTTCTGAGTACCATATATAACTATAATTCCACTCTGCAGATAGCAAGGTTAATTAATTCTGTGAGTTCACTCCCATTTAGCAAATTTCCATTGTATGAGACTCAACCATTATTTTTTACGTTAAAGATAGTCTGTTCCTGGACAAAAATTGTCACTCAAAATGAGTCCAGATACCAGTATGAAATTTTTATTGCATGTATGTAGATCAGTATCTGTTTTTATATTTGTAACTAAATAATTGTTTCCAGCTTTTCTTTTAATGTATTTTCTTTAACTCATTAATCATCACTATCCAACTGAAATCAAGCCCTTACTTATGTTATTATAAAGAAATTTGTGTCATTAACGCTGTTCATATGATTTAAATAATTTAGTTAACAGGTGACTGCTCATAGTTTATTTTTAAAGTTAGTAGTGGTTTTCAGTAAAGTGATGGTTAGAACTGCTACATTACATTGGAAGGTCCTAGGTTCAAGCCCTTGCTTGTCCTGCAATAGTTTTCTTGAGCAAGATATTATCCTTAATCGCGTCATCTGTTTTTTAACTTATAGTGTTAAGCTACTTAGAATGATTTACCCATTTATACAACTATAAAAATTACCCAGCAGTATAAATGGGTGAATCAATGTAAGTAGCTTAACATTGTAAGTTCCTTTTGTGAAAAAATCATCAGCAAAATGAATTAACAATAGCATTGACTCTGCTGCTTCAGCTGTGATTTGTGTTTACATTAACTGATGGTGGTGACTGAAACTCGACTATCCATCTGACAGACTATCTGTAACTCCTGTTATGGAAGGAGGACAACTATGTCAAAAATCTGTCTCCATCCAGGCCCTATGTCAAAAAAGCACTCCAGCTGCCATTCACACTTTCTGTAGAACCTAGTGGTCATTGTTTCCAGGATAATGTAGAGGTTTAATAAACTAGACAGCTAGAAAATAGATTGGTACCAGTGAGGGAAAAATCTTTCTGGGACTGAAACATCAAAAGTGCATCTTTTTACCAAATTGTCTGACACTAGTATCTAATGTGAACTGCAGTACAGAATAGTAAGAATAACAAGAACTCTATATCTTATTTTTTATTTTCGCTATAATGCCCTTGAAATTTAATACCTATATACCAATATCTGAACAGAAACTTTAGGTATAAATTTTGTCCAAAGTTTATCCATAAAAAATGGAAACACAAATAAAAATCAAACTAAATAAAAAGATCAACAAATATATACCATGCGGTACTGTATAGTGTACTTCTAATTAAAAAATTATACTGTATGTTTTACATAAAACTATTGTATACCGTTACGAATTTATCCCATTTGATATGCACGCACCTGCACACATCTGTGCATGCCCATGCTGGTGTCTTATCAGCTGTTTCCATGTCTCCTTACCAGTCACATACTGGCTTTGTCTGATCATATTTGCACTGTCATCATAATACAGTGATTTAAGCTGGATTGTTCAGCTGGATAGCCGTTGGTCCTCAGAGGAAACGGAGAACAAAGGATTTTTGAACTAAAACTAAACTCAAAAATTCTTTCTGTGCTGAACAAGAAAACTGTAAAAGTTTTATAGCATACTAATACAAGTGATCTCAATGATTATGGAACATGATTGTGACATGAATTGTTGCAGGTTATACAGAGAAGTTTTTTTTTGCCCCGCATACACCATTCTTCCATGTGTTTGATGGAGAAAATTAGTGAGAACATTAGGTATTTTCTAATTAGGCAGCTGGTGTTTGGAGTGTTTTATTATGTTGAAGCTATAGCCTGATAGTTATATAGGTGTTTTTGGATGGACTGGAAATGTATTATTATTTTTTTCATTTGAGATGCTGGGAAATTCAGTTTCCTACGTGTTTTCAGGGACAAATTAGGTTTGTATACGGAGGGATTACTGTATGTATATTTTCTTAAACTCTTTTTCACTGTACAGGTGCCTGTTATGAGGACTGAGTGCAAGACCACGGACAAAGCACTATAAGCATGCAGTGTCTTAACAGTATATGTAGATATAATTTTGTACATACTACAGATTACAAAGCTGTCCCTGACATACAGTAGCTGTACCCAGAATGAAGAAAGAATGATGCTTGCACTGTCAGCATTTGGTCTTAACTCACCGGGCTGGTATGGCACTGATGGGCTTCTTGTAGATGGTGATAAGCTTGTCCAGCACCACATCAGCAGTGGTGAAAACACGATAGGAGTGCAGAAACGTGTTGAGGAAGTCAATGGAGAGGAAGCGCAAGTCCGTCAGCCGCTCCAGTAGTCTTTCCACACTAGCATAACGAATCTGCAGCACCTTGCAGGAGTTCATCATCTTGCTGAAGCGGATGTCCACATCATCGCAGTAGAGGCTGGCATCTGATCTGCTTGCAGTGTGCACACACAGAAAAGTAGGAGGTAAAAAGGCTGTTGGCATCAATTCTGTTATGACAAACTCCCCCTTGCTGGATGAAACCACAAAACATGTAAATGACAACTCACTTTATCATCTGTGGTACTGTGACTTTGGAGTTCTCCTCGAAGGCGTTCATCATCAAACCATTGCAGCGAATGTTGTCTATGCACTGAATGAGAGAAAACACAGGTTACAAGTGTGGATCCATGCAGAGACCAGGGAGGTTCTTCACAAGAGGTTCAGTAAGAATGTCTTTCAAACAGCAGGGGGACATGCCTGGCTGATGTCACTTGTCCAAGCAGATTTCTCTTGGCGTGAGGAGGCCACAAGGATGATAGTGAATGACTGGCTGTCTTTGGGTTCCACGACTATTTTGAAGTCCAGGTGTTCCATGTCCTGTCCACTCTTGTCTGTTTTTGCTTCATAGCAGAAAAAATAAGAACATTTCATAATACACTCTAA
This sequence comes from Heterotis niloticus, assembly GCA_018136845.1. Taxonomy (NCBI): domain Eukaryota; kingdom Metazoa; phylum Chordata; class Actinopteri; order Osteoglossiformes; family Osteoglossidae; genus Heterotis; species Heterotis niloticus. The sequence continues at coordinate 15,207,011 of CM030904.1, read as the reverse complement.
ATGCAGAATTTTTCCAGTTTCCTAATTTCTTTGCTTATTAAACTAGCAACTTTCATTTTGTAATCTATAATACATCTGTGTAACAAAACTGAAAAAAAAAAATTATGTCACATTTCAAATATGAATTACAGTAGATGATTAAGAAGGTTGAATTATTTAAAATAGTGCAACCTAGTTTATGTAACTGTAAGTGTTAAAGAAAAGCAATAGATTTTGCCAGTACTTACACTCATCGTCAGTACTTTCAGGTTCCTCTATCAGGGTGCAGTCAATAAGCGAGACCACTCCATTCTAGTAGCCACACGAGCACACATTTTTAAGTCTCTGACACAACTAAATCAACCTTTAGAATAGTATTTACATGAACTTGCATAGTTATTACGTACTGTATCACTGCTTCGAAACATCCAGGATTGTCAAATGTTGCAGATTTTAGTTAAGGAAATGTTTCTGCATATCATTCTATTGTAATGATTCTCCAAATGGCACAGCCAGTTTTCTAAAGAATTTAGCCATATAATTAAGTTCGATACCTTCAGAATATTCCTACAACTAAAAAACTGTCCTACTGTAAGCGATTCCGTAATACTGTGGAAACATTTAACATACAGATGACAGATGATGTCCATGCTAGACATAACTCATTCTTATGTGTTTTGTGACCAGCAATGCTGGACAGGGTAAACAGCCCCTTTGCATTCTTGACAATTCAGGCCCACCTTAGTTAGATGGAGCTTCCCTCCTGAGCCCCTGGTGCAGATTATCAAGTGCTTGGAGAAAAGAAAGCACTGCCTCTCGCCTTCCTTCTTCAGAGACAGTGAGCCCAGACGGCCCCGGGGAATCTTGCCCTTTTCAGTCATGGGGACTTGGATGAGGGACCCTGAGTGAAGTGGAACGAGCAGCAGACATTAATGGTAGGCTGATCCCAAACTCCCTACACACTTTCACACCATTGACAAAATGTTTCTGGCATCATACAATTTAGCTGCTTTAGTTACTTTAAAACTGTGTCAGCGCATAGTAACCTTTCCAATCACTGAATAACATTTTAAATGACTGACTCATCATTTGGACTAAATAATACCCATCTCCTTACATTCGGAAATTTTGCATGATTGATCGATACTGCTTGCGCAATGCAACAGAATATGTGAGCAACATGTAGAGCAAAACCTTTGTTTAATTCCTTTTTCGTTGTGGTTTGAATGGGTATTGTGGTAATGCTAGGAGCTTAGAGTCAGACAGCTAAGGAGTTGGGATCAGGTGAGAAGATCCAGAATAACTTTACAGCCTTTATCTGCAATCTCTGACTTTCTTTGAAGAGGGTACCTGTGGGACAAGAGAAAGGAAGAGAAATTCACCTTGTCTCACAAATGTCTGGCTTGTGTCCAGAAGGATCTCACAGCCCTCCACAATCATGCGCTCAATGGCCAAGTTCTTCCTGATGTTTTCTGTTTCACTGACCTCGTCGTGCATGATTCTAGACAAAATTTTAAAAAAATCTGTTTGTAATAGTCTGGGCTGGAATGGCTAATGTCAGGTTTTGAATGATCGGGGTTGGAATGGCTAATGTCAGGTTTGGAATGGTGACTATTGTGATGTTCAGGTTTGGAATGATCAGGTATTAAATGATTTCCTTTTCATATAATTTCGGGACTATATCATTTACCTGGAAAGCTCCTCCAGTTTGGACTTTGCATAATCCAGGCTGTTCCTCTCCACATGCTCATGGGGTGTGTGCGCTAACAGTTCATGGAGGGTCAATATGTAGCGGGGGATCTACATTAAAGAAATCCATTAGCGACCGATGACATACAGAAGCCTGGCAACCAAGGACCCTTACATCCTGATAAAGAAGGACTCATACATGGGACCACCCTGTCTATGAATTTATCACCAATATAACATAACATAAAAAATGTATCATTGGGACAATATAGAAATTAAGAAATTTGGTTGTAAAGCCATACCTTGGCCAGCAAAACACTAAGATACACCACAGAGAAATACAGAACAGGAGGACAGTGCATGTATCTAATAAACAGCTGCAGAAAGAGTTTGGTTAGAGATGCTAGATGATGGAGAATCATATGGTGTGGGAGCATGAGTAAGGCTACTTGCCTGGAACATAGGGTAGGTGAGGAAGGTCTCAAGCGTGCGCTCTTCACAGTCTGGCTTTGCCTCATACTGCTTCAACAGCTTGTCAAAATCTCGGTTCTGCTTACAATGAGCCAAGATCTGCAGACTGTACTGGTGGTTCCGCACAAACTCTTGGTAGATGTTCAGCATGGGCAGCAGGATGTCAAAGAGGTCAGCTGGAAAAGGAACAAACACAAATTAAAGCATTGCATATATGAACCAACAATTTTTTTGTGTGATGCTACAAATGAATGGATATTTAAGAGTATCACAAATTATTTTTTCAGATTTACTAAAGACCAGTAAGAATCTTCTTGCAGGTTGATAATGTTTAAGTAATCAAATACAAGTACGATACAGATCCCAGTAAATGACCTAATTTTTACTGCAGAGCAATGCTGCTTTGGCTCTATTATGCCAGAGGCAAACCACAGAAAACTCTGTACTCTTCAGCTTTGCCTGTTGCGCAGACATGAATTTTCCTAGTCAAAACGGCTTCAGGAATCTCTAGGATATCCTTACCCAGCACCAGTGTTGGCCAGCTTGCTATTCTTGCCTTTAGCCCCTGATAGAAGATCTGATGCAGAAACATGATGGTTTCACTGCAGAACAAAAAACACACCAGTTTGGTTTGTCTTGATGAGAAAAAAGCTCAGTGCAAAAAAACGGAATCACTACAGAAAACTCATGAAAGCAACTCCTGCCGCTGGCTCACCTGTTGAGGAAGATGCTGCTAACATCATCATGGGTGATGGGCGGCTTTTTGGAGCTAGCAGCCATACGCAGTGGCCTCAGGAAGTTGTTGACCAAGATGTGCAGCTGCTGCACATACTCAGCCTCAGCTTCAAGCATGCTGAACACTACCTGGTTGCGCTTGCGCATGCTCTCTGCGTGGGGTGAGCGGATGTAGTCCTGGATAATGGTCTTCCACTTCCGCCGGCACATCCAGCCACGCAGAAAGCTCTGCACCTGGAAAGAGGGGACCCAGACATTTACACATGCTCCAAGAATCAAACAATTGCATTCATCTACTAGACCACAAAAAATGAATTAGAATATATAAGTTTCTCCAGAAGGCTATTTCATTAAACAGGGCTACGTTTTTTTGTCGATTAAATGTATTGTGGACTATCAATCAGGAAGAACCTTGTTTATTTCTTCCTTGTACACCTGTATAAGGCAAAATGACAATAAGTGAGTCTGGATTTCACATTTATTTCTATCCTTTGTAGCACTGGGACAGGTGCTGTATTTTCTGGACTATAAGTCACTGTACAATACAAGTTGGATACACTAGAAATTCATGTACTTGATGAAGAAATTAACAAATAAGTTGCACTGTAGTATAAGTCACATGTAGAAAGTATTTCACCAGTAGGACCACAATGCCATGATTGGGCTCGAAAGGCTGTGCATGCGTTAGTATCCATAACTGCTCCCTGTAGACCAACTGAAAATGGAACTTACATAGCATACAGTCAGCTTAATTCAGTAACAGTTTATCATGTTTTATTAAAAATAAAAATAAGCAGTTGAAATAACAGTGGCATACAGGCCTTAACATTACTAGTAGATAACGGTAAACACAAATGGCAGCCAAAAATAAATGATTAATTAGTATACAGTGTACATTATGAAACACATTGTCACAAATTACAAACCCATGTCACTGTCACTGTCATTGTCATGAAAACTATCAAAATCTTTGTCTTCAGAATTGCTAGTGACTTCTACAGGGAGGCAAATTTGGTCCCTCCTGCTTCTTACTCTCCATGAAATTCTCAGATGATTCTGTAGCTCTTTGTAATCAACTAACAAACCTACTAGTACAGGTAACACACTATAAAACACAGTAAAATTTATGAAAATTTTTGCATGATATACAGTATGTTGGCCAGGAGTGCAAGTTGCACCAGCCTGCAAGGTGAGAAAAAACTATGACTTATAGTCTGGAAAATATGGTAATATATAATTTGATATTTATGGTGCAAAAACATCACGGAATGTTATGCCGATTAGTAAAAACTGCTGCTTACTTTTTTGATTTTCTTAATCTCCAAGTCATCATCACTGGGTGCTGCTGTTGGGTTAGACTGAATCTTCTCGTTGTCTTTTAGCAGCCCTGCAATCTGCCGCAGACATTTACAACAGAGCCAAGTCAACATCACTACAGTTGTAGACAAGGCGGTTCAAACATACTTAGTTTGGATGTGCCAGAAGGGGATATATGGGTTAGCTATTCCTGTTCTGTCATTTGTCACACAAAGTTACAACTGCAAATTTGCAGTTTTTGCAGTGTTTATAAGCGAATGCAGGCCTCGGGTCCATTGAGGCAATATGCTACTCTGTAGATATAAAAGAGCTTGAAGCAGCTCTAGATGGCCTGAAGATGAGTGTCCCCATTTACTTTGTATTGACTGAAAGAGTTTATTATCTCGCTTCAGAAAAGGCTGCAACAGGTACAATAGAGCCTGATTCATGCATATTCAGGGCTGAATTTTATTTCAAGCTCCACATTTGCACATTAAAGTGAAATGACTATTTGATCTGGTTTACAAAGAATACAGCAGGGAAAATAACCTGATTGGTGCGATCTTATATTAGTGGTGTTTCCAATGTGACCTATAATTTACACATGTACATTTGAAAACATTTATACTTACTAAAATGTTATAGATCTAGTTCAACAAGCTAGAGTACCTTACATACATCACTGTACATCCAACACATTTTTAACACCAGCAAATTTTAGAAGATATAACAAACTAGTTTAAAAGCAAACAAAATGACAAAATACCTCTGATTTTAGACGTTCAATCTCTATTTCCCCATCCTCTATCTGTTGTCGAAGTTGCTTAGCAACTGTTTTCTCTGTCTCCACAATCTGGAGTAGGTGGAGATACTTCTGCATGAGGGCCTGATGCTCTGTAGCCAGGTTCCTGTAACTGCACACAACACAGACACCGCAGTGCTTTATCACCTCTCAGAGCTTTGTCAACACACTGGGATGCCATTACCACCCAAAAAAGAGGCAATACTGGTGTTCTGGAAAGGTGAAAATGCAGCAAGACAACAGAAATGCTTTAAGCTGGTGTGATGCCCCATAACTGGCATTACTGCTATAGAGGAAACATTTTTTATTCACATATGCCTGAAGTCACATGCATTGGAAAATTCAATCATTAAAAATGTCCTATGTATATCTTTGACCTACACTAATTAGAAAGTGAAGTCATCCAAAAACACATGGGTGTGCTTATTTCATTCTTACAATAAGCTTCTTATTCTGCAGTTACGTTATTTGTATTAAATTCATATTAATTTAATTTAGATTCATTTGGTAAAATAGCTCATTGCTTGAGATATGGAACAAAAAATGAATAAAGGGAATGCTACCACTCACTAGAGACAGTGATTATACTGATAATTATGTGTAGATGTAATTTTTCCTGAATTTTCCTGAAATAGGACTGATAAAGATGAAATGAAACTGCTGGCCCCTGGAAAGCCCCAGCGCTGCGTCAATACCATGTAACTCCAGAATGATTTATAAAGATGTTCTCTAGTTTAAGGCACTACATGAACACAGCTTTGTGTGAATTCAAATTAATGAACAGGTCTTTTTCATATTTTGGCTGTTTACTGGGCAGAACAATGGGGATGCAGGAAGACCACAAAGATCTTCAGTCACACATGTAACATGGGCTTCTAATGGTACTAAAATGGATTCATAATTTAGATTATAGTGATGAATATTTCCCTAAATTGCCCTTTCAGCATGCACTAGTAAACACGCTGCACTGGTAAACTGCAATGAAATTAAAAGTCTCTGTGAGTATAGTACACATTTATAGTACACAGACACTACAGCACATTATACAGATATCAAGGAGGTGATTTCAGCCATGACATAAAAAAAGAGACATCCACCCATAAGAACTAGCAGAAGAAAACATAACCCATGGGCATTAGAGGAAACCAACCTATGGCAGAGACTTGACAGCAGGTGAAATTTCTGTGGAACTAATTTGCATATCATCACACAGTATCATACAAAATGGTAATAAAAGTCACAAGGTCAGGATATAATACCAGGAAATGCCTCCCAGCAGTCTAATGAGCAGGAAGTCCAGGCAAGACTGGCAGATAAAGGAAGGATGGCACAGAGTCTGACAAATTCTTCAGCATCACAATGTCTATGTGGTAACAGCTCTGAAAATACTGGTTTTATACTACTGACCAGAGTGTGAAGCTGTAATTTTCATTTCTGAGTGAAGATTTAAAGCTCTGGGATATTCTGCTAATAAGAAGTCAGATATCATAACCAGTTTACAATGGACAAGGACAACCCATGGACAAACCAACTGTACCACAGTACTGTAAAGTACACTTGGACGGAATAAGCAGTTTCTTCCTCCCTAGAGCACGCAGGATCCAAAGGAAAATGTAATATTTCAGAATTTCTGACATCATTGCTGACTCAGTACACCTACAATAATCCTGCAATATATGAAATTTTGTTGATGTGTCAATTTCTGCTACTCTTCAATCATATTAATGTTTAAAATGATTTTTTTCTGCCAGACAGGTCAGCTTTGTACCTATAAATGAGATATTTATATCAAATACATATGAAAAGCAATGTTTTCAATGATGGAATCGATATTACATTGAGCTCATGAAATATCAGCGGCAGAGACCATGGTAGTACCTAGAGGTACATTGGGGACTTTTTTGGCTGGACATCTGGTTTGCATGTATTATACATTATAATTAGCCATTAAATGGGGGAAAAATATTGGACACCACTAAAATTTAACCTTGTAAATGGCCCTAGTGGATATGTGAATTACCTTTGGATGCGATCATGCAAGTACTTTATTACCAGAGCACGATTGCTTTGAAAGCAAGTGTATTTAATTTACCTTTTGTATGCTTTCATATATTACCTGTTCATTATTCCTACGGTCCTGATAAAACTGAAAAGTCCCCAGATGTACTGGACAAAACCTGAGTTAATTGCTGTTAATTGGAGGCAGGCCAGCTCTTGTCCTCTTAATAAACACTATACTTCAGTGTGAATTGCTGTGCTCCCCCTATTCTATTAACATTTCTCATACAGTAGTGTGTGAGATACAACACAATCTCATAAGGATCCTATCTTCTTAAGGGACAAACTGGGAGAAGCCCACTGTTTAGAGATGGTTCCTGCATTTAAGTTCCTGGCCACACAGGAACTACTATGCTTTGTTTCAGAAATACCATGATGTATACCCTGAGGTAGTCTGTATTCATCCTTTATGTAAGATGCTAAATGTGCTACACACTGGCTCAAGATACAGCTGTCCCTCTCCCCTTGTGTATGGGATCCTTATTTTGACTCTAAGAAAGTCTGATATGCTTGGTCCTCAGAGAAGATAAAGAGGAATCCCCCATACCTGGCATGTGATATTGCTGCCACCCATTCTTCACAGTCCTTTACATCCTCCGTGCGCAGCTCTAGGGCCTTCTGGTTGTCATGGTTAAAGCTGACAGTGAAGTAATACTGAAATATAGAGAAATGCATTTTTTAAGGAGGAGAGAATCTCAGGAGCCACCTGCTAGAATTCTGCATAAACTTAGAAAAACAGAAGCACAAATTGACTAATATTTTAAGAACAATGTGGCATGATAATGTGCCTATTTTCTCTTTTATGGTTATGTAAATGTTACAGTTGCCTTAACAGATCCAACAATGCATTTTTGAAGCAGTACATTTTGTTCATTTTTAAGTTAAACATTGCGTCACATATTTCAATAGCATACAAATAAGTGTAAATATCTCAAATACAATATTCACACTAATAAGACATATCCAGGGATGGGATTTGGTGTTTGTAGGCCCCAAAAAATTTTCACCCTGAAATGTGCAAAAAGAGGGGTAAATGCTAATTAAATTACAGTAATTGACACTGATTATGCACTTTATTCTTTGGCTCATCTCTGCATTGAGAGTGACAAAGAGAAGCTGAACAAAGAACCTTTTTCTGGGAAATGCCTAGAAATTCCAGAACTATGTTTTTAAAATGTAATTTTATAGTTTTATTTGGATTAAATTTCAATCTCAAAACATTTTATCCTTATTTTTTTTGCTTTTAAAAATCCTTATGGTCTTTCGTAGACCATAAACACTTTGTAGTCCCTAGGTACTCTGCCTATAGTGCCTAATGGGAAATCTGGCAATGGATTCTAATACATTGGATGATCCCTAACAATTCAATAACCAAGGTCCAACAGTATCAGCCACACCTAAAATAAACCCTCAAACAGTGGTACTAGGTGATCTGCATCTGTCATTCACACAGCATGCTGGCAGCTACAGTATGGAATGTGTCTCATGCATTCCTCACGATCTCACTGAGACATGCCTCCTGAAGCGAAACATAAGGTGAACATAAGATGAGAACTGTGTGCATCATGGAGTTGTAAACTGATTTTCATCACAGTCTCCCACACAAAGATACCATCAGCCCTCAATACCACCTTTTCTAATGCAATACTATATTGTTACACTCTTCAAAAAATGTCATTATCTTTGTGCTATGGTAAAGATTTTAATGCTAAAGTAGATATTTTCTTCTGCCTTGCAACTATGGCAACAAATATGTGACAGCAAACATGCCTTGTAATGTAACTGACATTTATTTTAGTTGATTCTCTTACTTTTGCCCAGTGTTTATCATTTGATGTGTATCTAGAGTAACACCGGTTAATTGCTTCCCTTAGGGAAGTTACAACAATATCCCACCCTTGATCACGCAGATAGCAGCCCACAGCCATCATACTCTGACTTAAGTGGAACTAGAGACACAATCTGAAGAAAGGCTCCAGAACTAAAACCTCCTTGAATGCTCACACAAGTCTCTATGTTCTGACAGGGAGTTTACTAAAATGTTGTCCAGACCAGGGGAAGATTCTATTCCTAACAAGTGTGGATTTGAGTTACATGAATTGTTGGTGAAGAATACAGACTGTATGCATGTGTGAGGCTTACATATAAAAAGCTTGGGACTCCATCCTCTTTCTGAATGTTCTGAAGTTAATACAAATAGAATATAAATAAACATTCACAGCTGTAATCTGGATGCACTGGAAGGTTCAAACCATTTTTAAGCACTTATAACACTTTGAGATCCTCTGAAGGTAGCAAAGGATGAGTGAAAGAGGCACAGGATAATGCCATCCAGCCATGGATGCTGAAACAAATAACACACTCTTTGTGTGTTAAGGATGTACCAATGATGGCTTCTAGCACTACTGCTTTTAGATAGGCAGCTGTCAGTATTGACAAGCAAGAAAAAATGTAGCAAGAGACAGACGAAAGAGAAAAGAGGCACGGGGCTGCATAATTCAACAATATCTGGTAAAATTACATGATGTTTGTCAAAGAATCATTCAGACACGGATGGCATCAGAATGTGGAAGAGAGAGAGGCTTGGTGGAGCAGGTGGTGATGATCATCCCATGAGGAAATTCAAACGACGCTGGAGGAATATTACATAACTGTATGCTACCTGTTACCTAGCAACTCATCTCAGAGCTGGTGGCTCGGTGTTGTTCCCTTTGCGTCTCTTTATTTTACATGGGAACACTCCTTTCGTTCTCTGCTCTGCATCCCCACAAACTCTAACATTCAGACCCCATTTGCCTCTCAGGAGCACCGTTGTTTATCAGTGCAAGCCTTTCATCACATGGACTGGATTTTAATATTTTATAGTAGAACCAGCTTAAAAGGTTTCAGTTTATTTTTACTAAGGAAACATTTGATTTTCAGAAAACAATATCTTTCTATCAGCCAAAAATAAGCAGTGCATTTCAAAAAAGAAAATATGGGCATATCAGCACAGCAATCTACACCTCCAGAAAGACTTCAGCCTTACTGCAGAGCCTCCCTCCAAAATGTCTTCTCATCCTCTGTCATATACATCACCTGTCTCATTCCCACTGGCCCCCATACACCATGCTCTCTCGTCCATATCCTAACCCTTTCATTTTTTTCCACCTAACATTTCAAGGTATTTCGGAAAGGTCAGAGGATCCGAACATTTACTTCAGTGCTGCTCATGTTCTACACAATTTATCATTATCCACATAATGGTGTTGATCTGTGTTAAACATATCAGTCACCTGCTGTACACTGACAGGGCTTAATGTAAACACACTATAATCTGTGCAGTGCAGGTGTTCCACCACCCAGTAAATATCCTTCACCAAGATACAGCGGTCAGTGCACTGATTTCTGACTTTCGCTTCACCAACAATTCATTATGTGATTACATACAGCACAAATGCTATAATACTTACATATCTTTGTATATTTTGAAATTTTATTCCATGCACCAATTAAACTGTACAAAGAATTAATGACATTTATACTTGAAATCCAGAAAAAACAAAAACAAAAAACATGTCACTTCCACATAATGAATTTGTCAGTAATATTAAAAAGGGGAAAATAGCAGCTATATTGCTTTAAATATGTATTCCTATCTACTATTTAGTAGATCTTCCAATGTAAGCAAAAATATAAACAAAATTTAAAACAAAAAAGTCCAAGATGTTCAGTGTGGTAATAATTTTGTAATATTCCATAAGAGTCAGTATTAAAATACATTATCATATAATATCTGTTATAGATATAATAATATTCTTTTAATTTCTAACAAACTACTGTCAAATTTTACCACACTAGTTTTGCCTTCTACATGCCATCAGAACTTCAGACAACATTTTACAGCTTTAGACAACCTGAAGTGGGGAGGAGACATGTTTACTGATAAAGTGACCTGAATCTGTTCAGTGTGTACTGACCAGGTTACAGAGTTAAATAGTGAAGCTCTCTTGTCTGAATGGCTTACATTGTCCAGCAATACTTCTTATGAATTACTAGCCATTGTTATTTGGCAAGTCCGTGATCTGGAGAAGTCATTTACTGGGGAAACATGAGCAAAATAAAGGCTGGCAAAGCAGTTAAATAATAGTGTAAAGCTGAGGAAGGATATTTCAGTTTTTGGAGAAAATATCTACAGTATATGAATACACAAGCAACACCAACTCCAGAAAAAAGTTTGATACATATAAGCAATATAGATATTACATAATGAAAAAGTCCCTGTAAGAATGAGCACAGTCCTAACCATTTTACCTTACACAGCAATGTAGCCCAATCAGGATCACGTATGTAAGCGCAAATACATAACTGCACTGCCCATTATTGGTCTTTAAACTTTACTTTTTAAATGCAAATATGGGTTGCCATAGCAGTGGTTGGCTCAAACGTGGTTATTTTAAAACAGAGTACAGTATAAGGACATTTAAAATGTTGAAAGTACAGTCCAAGAATACAACAAAAAAACAACAGGAAGGGAATTTTACCCCCATCTTGAAGATAAGTTGTGCATTCTATCAGTTGGCTAGGTGTTCATTTTGTCCTGTTCCTCAACCTGTCACCCAGACAAATATTCAGATTCCACCAGCTCAGGCAGCCAGGTGTGTCAGAAAAGGTGGCTTATAAATCCCAGCCTGTGAAAATCACCACCTAACAAATTGGATGCTGCTAGCAGCAGTAGCACAAATCCATACCTTTGCTGTGGCACTGCTAAAAAACATACCAAAAGCAGTACTGCATACTACAACATGCTCTGAAATGCATCATAACTGAAGAACATTCATGTACCTACAGCATGCCTGCTTCTTATCCCATAGTGCTTTGCTGGATGGTCCCATGCATTGTTCAGCATTGCGGAGCTATAGCGATACCTTGGGGGCATGTTGGGCTTCTGCGCCTTAGAGTCCTCACTCTGCTTAAGGTTCAGCATATCAAGTTCAAGCATCTCTACTACAGCACTGTACTGACCACTTTACATGTACAGTACATTACATGTACAGTATATTATGGATAATGCAGATATTATGCTTCATGAGTACATCATTAAATTCTTCAAAGTTTTGTTTAATCTACATTAACTATACCTATACTTCTTAGCCAACTTGCTGAAGACTACATGCATTTCAGGACAACTATCCGTAGAGTTGCCATGAGTCGATATAGACTCAACGACACTTAACAACAACAACACACAGATACTACAAAAATAAAGCAGAGGTCAATTTTAGGTGGTTAAAATGTAAAAGGAACACCCAGAATTTTACCAAAATGTCATATCAAAGCACAAACAGATGGACTTTTGTTTGTCATTGTTTCCTCTGGACTGCCTGACCACTCTCCTTAAGGAGGCCACATGTAATAAACTGCAGGTAAAACACAGGCAGAGTTCCTCCAAGTTCATGATGTGGTGCATGCTTCACAAGCTGTTAAATTCTGGAAACTGATGAAAACAATTGCTAATATAAGCAAGCATATGGTGTACAAAAGACTCTTCTTAATATCTGGTTCAGACATATGAAGTCATTACTTAAGAGAAAAGTGTCCATTTAGAAACACATTTACTTTTCTCTGTAATATTTGAGAGGACTACATTTTTTGAAACATGAAAGTTTAGTATTTCATGAGAAATAGTACTAGTAAGGGCTTACTTCATATTTTTGTGGAAAATTCTCATGAAAAATCCATGTCAGGGGTGTAATGTCTGATGCTAGAAGAATCAAAACATACATTTAACCAAACCTGTCTCTAACCACCACTCCAAGGCAACCACTTTTGCTAATCTTTTTCTGGAAACAGTCTGAGGCAGAAAAAGAGACCAAAAATTCTGGTAGCGCTTTCCTGTTCAGAGCCTAAAACTTCTATGTAGTCCTCAGTGACTACTGTAATAAGATATGCATTTCATGCAATTTGGCAGCTATAATATTTTAATATATATTTACTGCACTAACTACTGCTTTTTAATTTACCTTCATAAAAGACAACTGAAGATATGTGTCACCAGGCCACCTGCTAAACAGTTCAAACCAGATTTGGAAAGGAGTATGTGACCCCATGGAAAAATGTATCATAAGACACACAATTCCTGCATAAATAAACTTGTCCAAATGCTGTACACTTTTGGTTACAATATAGTAAAGGAAGAACATTTAAAATCCTAATGAATAATTTGTATGCTCATGTTAGAAATGAAATCTAACATTGGTGGAAAAGAAAGGGGTGGTGAATGGAGCTGACCTTTCCAGGCGAGAGGACGAGGAGCAGTGGGAGGAAGTGGAGGCGGGAGTGCAGCGCTTTCTATTCTATTTATCAATTAAATGAGGGAATCAATCAATGGGGGAGTGATTATTCCCCTGCTCTTGTGAAGCAGCTCCACTGTGCTTTTAATTATTATTCTGGCAGCCCTTCAGCCCACACATGGCTCAGCATTGGCTAGGGCAAGTCCTCTTCTGCAGTCTCGCTGGGCAGACAATGCCCAGTACCTGTCCTTCTTCCACGCTTCCTCAGTATTGCCTCGGCTACCCCAGGACACAGGGGAAAAGGATAAGCAAAGCAAACGTGTGTCCACTAGCACCTCAGTGCCAATTAGAAGCTGTTTTTCTTCAGCTCCCCTGGAATTCCCAGAGCCTCCACTGACCTGCACCCCACCCCAGACAGCACCACAGGCAAGAAGCACAGTGTGTCCGAGCTGAAAGTGCAGACACTTGTATCTGCAGTGTACCGAAGGGTTTGATGGCTGCATCCTACTCCCAGCCTGTGGACGAACACACAGCGGTTCTATTTGGCAAACAGGCCACAACTTTTTGTACGGCAGCATACTAAAGTACTGATGAATTGTCTGTGTGTAGACTTACCCTGTAAGGTTTTACCATTGTCAGAATATACCAAAAAATAATACCAAAAACTTGGCACTAACATCATTGACATCATTTTTACAGATTTTTTTCTCTCTAAGTGTACATTTGTATTCGTACTTGCAATACATTTATTTTTATTATTAAACTAAATAGTCAAAAGGTTGAACTTAAGCCCACTTAGCAATGACACCCTGCCTCCTTCGTGGACAGACAGCAGTGTTTTTGGCTGTGCTTTTCGGTGGGGGCTGTGCTACATTCTGGTTTCACCCTGGGTAGAAGCCATATGTGCAGTGAAGGACAGGGACTGCAGTCTGGCAGAAGGGAACCAGAAGACGCTCCTGCATCCGTCTCCAATGACATGCAGCCACACTGCTCTGTGAGAACAATGTGGAGCATCGCTGCTTCTTCCCCAGCAACCCAGCAAAAGCAACCGCATGAGTAGATGAGTGAATAATCTGGGTGCCATCATAAATTCCCTTCTCTGGCATGCTTGTGATGTACACTGGCTATTTATAGAATAACAGTTCTAACACCATCTCCAGTGTTGAGTTTATTGTTAATAGCACAGTTTATCTTATTTTTTGGTAATTTTACACAAAGTAGAGTGTGCGATACATTATGTGCTACGTCAACGATTGAAATATGAATTCTACGTGGAACTGGAATTTCGTTTCGTTATTGTTAGCAGTAGCAAAATCAGCTTTCTGTGATCATTAAACAGCGCGTTGATAATAAAACGCGAACTGGTACTGTGGATCCGACCGCGAGGTTACAGAACTGCGAGGGAACGCAGTTGCCAAGGTAGGATGCTATTAATATCAGCACGCAGAATGAAATCAACACGTCAAACGGACGCCGGCAGTGCGCCTCTTCGCCGACAGATGGCGCCGCGGAAAACACACCTGAAGTGCTCAGTTCATTCCTACACGAACCGTAACAGAAAATGAGAATATTTACATGGGGAATACGTACTGACCCACGCCGCCATACTTTTCCCATTTTTGCATCGTGACGGTTGTGCTGGGGAAAAAAGTTTTAATGATCATTAGCTAATTCAGATCGGATAGTTACACTGTGTAGCCTGGTCGTAGACATGGAACAACGAGGTTCGCGTCGCGTTAGCGTGTGTTTTCATGTTTTCAGTCATGTTCAACAAATCTTTTTCGGGTTCATTCAACTTCTACCCGCAATGTAAAGAACAGAAGTGAAGCAGAACTCTGATGCTGCTCCGCGGTCCCCCCCCCCCCACCCGGAGGGGGGGTCTCCTCTCAGGGCCACTTGGAACACATTTTCGGCCATAAACTGTGTGTGTGTGTTTGTGTGTGTGCGAGGGGCTCCATGTGCCGGCAGCTCTTACCTGCTTCTCCAGGCACTCCTTGGCGGACTGCGAGGGTTTCGGCGACGGCGCCCGGTCGCACACGCAGCCCTCCAACAGGTAGAGTCCTGAGGGCCGTGAGCTCGAGTCGCTCTCGAAGTAGAAGAGCATGTTCTGCAGCAGCGCGAACCACTTTGTGTGCCATTTCGTGTTGTCCGAGCTCTTCTTGCTCAGGCAGCCGCGCCGCGTGCCGTCCTTCTTGGCCAGGAGTCCCAGGTAGGTGACATGGCCGTCGTTGAGGCGGATTCCTTTCTGCATCGTGTCGGCGAGGAGGACGGCTCCCTAATCCTTACATCGTCTCAGCGCCGACGCACCCCGCAACCGGGCACGGCAGCCAAGCGGGGCCCCGCTGGACGGCCGGCCATCCGCAGTCACGCGCCACGTACGCGCGCTCTACAGTCCAAGGTGCGAGCACGGCGCCATCCCAAAAGCAAAAAAGCCACAACTCCTTGGCGCCGAGAGACCGCGTCTGCGGCAGGCGGCTCGCGGCGGTCTCACGTGAGAGAGCGCGCGAAGCGGCGCGAGCCGCGGCGAGCGAGGCGGCGGGGTCACGTGACGGATTCCTTCGGAAGCGCGCTTCAGAACCTCGGACAGAGGGAAACGGCGCCTTCTGTACTGCGGTGGAATCAAGCGGCGCCTCCTTCGCAAGAAGTTGCCCCGTACTGCGTCAGGAATATGATTATAGTCCGCTTTCCCAAAATCCGAAACGGAATCAGTTCCTGTTGTTCTTGAGAAGACGCCTCTCTGGTTCCGTTAGAGAGGAAAATTACCTCATCGCTGGTTTTCAGAAGCGTATAACCCGAACCCTTCGCTGCTGTTGTTAGTGCTGTTTTTCTCGTGTTATCCGCCAGTTGCAAACTGGCGGAGAAATTTCGATTGGGCATGCTGCACTCATGGCATCTGAAGACAAGAACATATTTCATATAATTAAATTATAAATAATTTCAGACAATTTTTGGTTTAAAAAAAAAAAAGTTTTTTGTTTTAATTAAGTACGACTGACTGTGTCAGGTTCAGACACAGTCTAATAACACGCGATTATGCACAATGAAGCATCGGGAAAGGTGTACCAAGGCTCTTTAGAGTAAAGTTACTTGTTTGCTAGCTGCCTCACTGTCTCGCCGTCCCGGCGCTCTGTCTCTGCCGCCGGCCCTGCGTTAAACAGGGAGGAAGGTGTCCTGATGTTCATTTTGAAACCGCCGATGGATTCGCATGCATTGTCCGCGTTCTGAACAACCTCCTGAAGCCATAGTTCCGAGGATGACTCTTTAAAAATATAGATCAAATAAATCATTACCACTCTACCCACCGGATATATGTTTAACCTAACGGTTAGATTATTTGAAGGCAACGACATTTTTTTTAGAAAAAAGGAAACCCATTGGTACGAAAGCGACCAGATTTTTTTTTAAAAAAGGTCCGTACTTTATACTTGCCGAAGTATACGATGCGTACGAAACGGGTTCGTTGTCGAACGCCTTAAACCGACGGATACGGGGGTAATTTCACACAATTCGCGTCTGTTACATGACAATTCATATCAGAGTGGGCAACAATCTTACGTTTCGTTTGTTACAGATCAAAGTGCTTATTCTGGCAGAATAAAAAGAAATCCGTTTTCTCCACTACACACATGACGCTGTAAGCGAAAGGCTTTTGCTGGAAATCCCGTCGCCTCTGCTTAGGCTGCAGTCTTCCTCAAGAACTCCTTATTTAATCGCATGGTAATGACCACCCGTCATCCCCTAACACGATTTCTGTTATAGGTGTGCAGGCGACACAATATAGACAGCTTGTTTAGCTCAAAGACTGCTTACTAGCATCTAATACATTTATCCCACATGCATGCTGCACTACACTGCACTGCTGTGCACACATCCAGGATTGCAGTGATGAGCAGCATTTCATTTGAGGTCACTTATTCTTCAGTATCCCTGTATAACAGTTCCCTTGCTGTCATGGTAAATACTGTAGGCTCAAGACCCTTAATAACTACTTTAAGACAAATTGTTATGATTATGGCCTTCTGTCACGTGGTGGCTTTCATTCTGGTTCTACTTCAGGAGCTTATCGTTTTGATTTTTTTTACTGATTTTAAGAAGACACAATAAAGTTCATTATGCTTTGCTCCAAATATCACACGTAATGTTTTTTTTTTCTTTAATGCACTCTTGGAAAGATAAAAGAGGTAAGGAAGGAGCCATGTATAACAAGTCAACTCAAAGCACAACAACCCAGAGCAGTTGCCATGGATGCATTTGAAGAAATGGATGTTCTGGCCTTCCCTTCCATTTCGAACCATTCTAACTCAGCAAAAGCAACTGCTTGTTGAAGAAAAATCTACACCAAGAATCACTTAAATAACAAGCAAGAGAAAGGCTTCCATAATTATGTTAGTTTATTGAAACTCTGCTCAGAAGGAGCCAACACCCAAAAATTCTCTCAGAGTGGTTCCTCTTTGCAGAGGTCAGTACAGATTATATACATTTTATTTTTTATTACCATACAGCCAACTCCACCATCATCTCATCTCTAACTGGTTGATTATTACCTTCCATACTATGGCATCTAAATCATACAGTGATTGACAGGGTCCTTGGGGGGGGGGGGGGGGGTTTGTGGGGTTTTTGTTTATTGCTATGGCTTTTCTGTTTGAATTTTGGGCTGATTGTGTTTTCTATTTCACTGAGACACTTGTCCCTGCTTATGTTGTTTTTGATAGTATGACAGACTGTAAAAGGTTTTACACTATTATTATAAAATAAAATTATATGAGTTTTCCACTTTAACCTACCACCTGTGATGTTAATGTAACTGAGCATTGGTAGATTTAAATATTCATAAATGAATATTTCACTGTCACTGTCCTTCCAGTGCACCTTAAGGTTTTATTTACTGTTTTATTTATTTATTTACTTATTTATCTATTTGCTGTTTGTTTCTTGTCTTCTTTGTGTTTGGTTGTTTGTTTGTTTTACTTGTTGTAAATTTTTCTGCACAGTCTCCTATCCTGAATCAGAGCACATTTCACTACATGTATACTCAATAACCATGTACATGACAAATAAACTCTTTTGACTTTTCTTTTGACTCTGAAGCCTGCTAAGCGATGCATTCAAAACATAATGAGACTGAGTTTACTTTACTTCTTTTTTTCTTTAATAGTAGAAGTACTGCCATTTTAACTGACAATTTTTTTCACAGAATCTACCTTACTCTAGTACATAATATTAGGATATTTTCAGGGACATCTTAGATGTGGTTTAAGTGCAAGGTCTCTCGGAATTTTGACATTTTATCTCAGAATGTGACAATATATAAGCATTCTAGAAGGGGATTAATTTAACATAAACAAAAATAAAATTAGCAAATCAAAGTAGCTGTGCCTAAAATAAGGATGCAATTCCTATAGAAGGCTTATATACTGTCACATAACTTTGTACTAATTTTTTAAAATACTAAATTCTTATGAGCTTCTACAGACTCTGTGATGCTCTGATTTAAATGTTTAATTTTTTTTATTTTCAGGCTCCATTTTAGATTCAGCAGCAGGCTTCTTCCAAATTGTATAAAAAAGCACTGCTTTGGCTCCTCAGCTGGGGTTTCTTTCAGCTTCTCACTTCTTTACCTCTAAGCACTTTGACCTTCCTCTGACATTCCTTTGGTCTTCATTTGGAACTTAAGCTTGGGAACCCTTTCTGTTTATTTTAAAAATCAAGTGTTTAAGAAGAGTTTCCACCTTACTCATCGGGGAACATAGGAAATGATGCATGCTAGGATTTTTTTAACAGTAAAGAATATTTAGGTTCATTTCAAATAGTTGATTTAAATTTTGTATGGTATTTCAAATGTCAAGAAATCTGACATAGCTTTAAAATTTTATCATTAGTAACAGGAAATTTCTATGAGGCTCTCATATGTTGCTGATGATGAGTCCCAGGGAGTAAACGGACATGCAGTAAAGTCAGGTATGCAAAGTAGCATTATGGCACCAGCACTGAGTCAGAGTGCATTAGATATTAGTATATACTTTTTAAAAAAAGAATTTTCTATTACAAACTTTTTTGTGCTTTGAAATATTTAATAGTAAAATTGCAATACAAAATTTACTAAAGAAGATGCATATTGTACTTAAATTTTCACTTAAGACTTTCTTTAATAGACTTTCTTTTATTTCCTGGGATTCATTATGGCCATGTAATTTTATGTTCACCAGCAAAACAAAATTTACAAGAATTTACAGCTGAAAGAAATATACAGAGCTTCCACAACTGTACCAGTGCATTGCTTATTGTTCAATTAATTTCACTTAACCCAACAACAAATTTCCCTATTTCAGATGCTGTTTTTTCAAATACTGAGAAAATTGTTGGTTACACTCTGTAATCAAATGGCCTTAAAACTTTGTTAATAGTAGCAACTCTGACAGACTGCAGTAGAACTACAGTAGTTGGTATTTTTAAAAGAGCAGACAATATGTGTGGAAAAATCTGTCCAGTATATACTTTTTTAAAAAAAATTTTTTTATTACAAACTTTTTTTCTGTCTGACATCCCTTGTTTCAGCACACTGTTTGCATCTAAGCCTGCACTTTCTTCTGACAGTGTGGTTTTGTTCTGGTTGTTTTGTTACAACTAAAGATATGGCCTTGCAATAAAATGTCAGAACAATATGTCTCTTTCTGGGCTTAATTTGTTTAAAAGAGACAAGCCCTAATTTTACATATTCTGCCAGCTAGGCTATTCTGATAAAAGTTATTTATTACTTCCGTGATGTTGTCTATTCTGCCTCACATCTATTTACAGAGTATTTGTAATATCACTATTCAATGGTAATTGTACTGATTTTTGCAAAAACTGAGTGCAAAAATTTAAACAGTCCAAAAGCTATCTTTTTGCAAAAACTGAAACTACATTTGGAGCATGTTTCTGGTGTTCTACTTTAAATAGATTTGAGTTGACGTTCATGCAAAACATTAATGATTATTTTGTTGCTATGCTGCCCATGTTACTTAGACTCCATGTGTCTACTTCTAGTAGAGAATCTCCGCTGCAGTGCCATTTGTGGATCTTGGATCAGTGTGTGGACCCTGGATTATGCCTAATAGGCTATTTTTTGGGCACTTTTGATTGTTTTTTTAAAATTATAGGGTCTTAGCATATGGATCCCTGGCCATGTTTGTCTTTATACATTGCCTAGACAGGGAGCCAGGATCCTGTTGGTCCACTAGCTCTCAGGGAGTGGCTTGGCATCTGCCCCAGTAGTGCACACTGAATGGGACACTTCAAGTGCAGATCTCACTGCATGGTTCCTGGAAAACAGCGATTTATTCCAATATTCTGAATCAACATTCTTCAAGTAGCCACAGCAACTGCTAATAGAGGCCTGCAATTTGGCAGACTGCAGTCCTGTGGGGTGATGAAAGGGAATGGTAGTTCAGCTGGAGAATCTGCTTCTCCCCCATAACACTTCGATAAAGAGTGTTGTGTGTGACACCGTTCAGTTTTTATGAAGCTGCTCAGTGAAGGACCAGCAGCAGGAGTATACTCCAGTGAATCAGCAACCAGTTCTGTTGCCATGTTGTTTGCATCACGTGACCTACTCTACTATGCAGTCTGCATGTAATAGAATTTGCTGAAGAATATTATGTTTTTCCCTGGTTAGCTCAGATGTTTAGAACACAGGTTTACTGCCTGAAGGCTGGCAACATAACTTTAAAAAAAAAAGACCCAGCTGATGAGAAATGCATTTAAATTTTAAAAAGTGTTTTGATTAAATACAGAACTATATCAATATATTTAAAAATTTTTCCGATACATACGTCGACAAACCAAATAAATATCCTCACCGTGAAATGACTATCGTCTATGATGGCAACGGAACCACAATTTAGTGACAAAAAAACGTGTCGAAAATGTTGGTCACGCTTACCTCAACTTTGACTTGGACTGAGTGGAGATCCTCCTGAAGAATGTCACGGGCCCACTGTGTGTTACATCTCTCCAGTTTTAGCACAGTGCTGCACTGTGTAAGCTCTGTCTACCCTCAATTACATGGTCCACTGGGCTTCTAATTTTCCTTGCTCCTTTCAGACAATATTCACTAATTGCTACCTTCTTT
Source organism: Heterotis niloticus (assembly GCA_018136845.1). Classification (NCBI taxonomy): domain Eukaryota; kingdom Metazoa; phylum Chordata; class Actinopteri; order Osteoglossiformes; family Osteoglossidae; genus Heterotis; species Heterotis niloticus. Next base: position 15,185,596 of record CM030904.1, on the reverse strand, counting down.
TTTTAGTACCAGTTCTCCCTTCTGTTTCATCAAGATCCTTGTTTTTACGCACACCGTATGTGTCTACAGCTATATGATTTGTGTGTAAGCACACATTGCGAAGCTGAGCTTCCTAGACTAAGAATTCATTGCGCTGCTGCAGTAAATTCTACAGTGTCATGTACAAGCTTATAACTCACTCACATATTCAGTGAAATGAATGAATCACAGATACAGCATGAGATGCTTGGCAACTAAAGAAACACTGAAGGGTAAGTGTGAGTAGGTGTCAGAGAGATCAAAAGTGAAAAAGCTCTGTTGTCATAAAATGACCACATGACCGGTCTCTGTGGCCTGTATATTACTTAGGAAAACACTCCGTTGTAAACCTACCATTACTACCACTACATTGTTTGCACTTTGACCCTGGTCTCACCCTGTGAAGGACTGGTTTTCAGAGCCCAGCAAAGGTTTGTGTCCAGAGAGATTTCCTGTGATATTTGCATATCTGAGCACACCGAAGTGTTGTTTGGTTGTTAGTGGCATCCTGCAATTTTCCCAGTAGCCGCCATTTAATATCCTAAGCAACAGCAGGCTGAGTTTGACCCTCAGGTGACAGGTGTAGATCAACTGAGATCATTTTGGCTTGGTAATAGAAATGAAAACAACAGCCACTGCTCATTGCTACTGAATTGCATGTGCTGCTGTGGATGGTAGAAACACCTGGCCTTGTGCCAAGTTAAAGGTTAAACTCTCGGCATAGGCTTGTTGTGGTATATGGATGGACATTAATAAAAATAAAAATATCTGCTGTACATCTATATCCCTGTTCAACTGGACACATATAAAAATCACTAAAGGTAAACTGAGCACAATTTGTAGCTTTAAAATGGCCAAATTAAAAAAAAAAGTATAGTATAGTATAGAAAAAAGTGTATGTATGTCAAAAATGACAAAAAATAATACTGAAATTATTAACAACCCCATAATATATGATACAATGGACTCATACTAACAATAACTAATAAATTATTAATTAACAATAACTAATAAATTAATAATTCATTAATGAATAAAAAAAAAAGAATTGTTACAGTAGTTTAAAAAAACTGTATGGACAAAGTTGTGAAAAAAAATACATTTTTATCATTTCCAGGAATTCTTTTAAGCAAATAAGTGTCTTATAATGTACAATGTACAGGACTAGTACAGAACATACACGATGTTGTAGTGAGATGACAGAAACATATACTGTACTTTGACATGATTGAGCCTTACACTGTGGATGAAAAATGTTATAAAAATGTTTTGAAAATATATTAAAACATTGCACATGTACCTGCACAGTATGCATGTGTGACATTGTGGTGTGTTGATTGTATAAGGTGAACACCATAAGAGGCTGTGTGCTGTGACACGATGGCAATGAGCACACACAGCCAGCAGCAACCATCTTCTTACGCAGTGTTAGTTGTTTTCAGGAGCAGTAAACATCTTTCCACAATCTCCCCCGCCGTATCCCCCATAGCATCCACCCCTGCCTCTGCATCATTTGCACCACTGACTGATGACTGGCCATTAATGAGCTCAACAGACTTACCAGTAGAATAATCACAAGAGATTATGCCACTTGCACTTACTACATCTCCCTGTCATATGGCACACAATACTAAAGTACTGTATTGAAAAAATGTGACGCACAATGCACTTTTTAAAAAGAATCTTTTGCATATAATACAAGTGAAATATATAACAATGGTATAAATAATATACAATACTGTGGCCAGAAACACAAAAAAATTGGTCAAAAGCACTAACAACCTTTTGACAGGAAGTCATCATAGAGTGGATTACGCACATTGAAATGATCACTTTGCCATGACTACAATCTGACTTACGGATGATGTAACTTACAATTGTACCATCAGTTCTCAATTCAAGTCAAGGACAATGTATATTTATTACTTGACCATGGTCAAAAACAGATAATGCACCCATCATCAGTGTTCTCTTGCCTACCTGACATATCAAAACATATAATGACAAATAATTTATCTAGCTTACTTGGATTTTTTTTACATTTTACACAAAGGCAAACAGGTACTGTAAGAATATTTTCTGTTTATATTCTTATACTGATGTTTATATTTTATATAATAACATCTGGGTATTTTTAATGTAACAGTTCATGGCAGGTACTTTGTTGTGCTACAGCAGAAGCAGAACTCAGACCAGCAACCTTTAGGCAGTAATGTTAATCCCTGCACTACCACACAATGTTATTGTGACATTTTTCATTAAGGCTTCATGATTTCTCCTCTCCCTTTCCCACTGTCAGTTTGTTCCTGCCTGAGCCTATTCATTAGGGGACAAGAAATGGTGAGAAGTAAAGAAGTCATCAAAGTCCCGGCACATATGAATATAGTCGTACTATATCTAGAACAGACTGTCTTTGTTACCTTGAAAAACCATCATCACGTTTTCTGACTGCTGTCTCATTTAGTCTACATGCTTTCGTTTGCCAGATCAAAAAAGATACACAGTGGGAATTACAAGTAGTTGTACCAGGAGACAGGTTGTTCATCTAGCAGGTGAGCCATGCTATAGCCCTTAGGTCTGCCTTAAATGTCATGGAACTCTTGTGCACTCTGTGTAGATTGTATATTACCCAGCTTCTTATGGAGACATAAGAATGATCAATTGTTTTATTTGAGCTTACAGAATGTTTACTGTTTTTATGATTTTCTTCAATGTGTCATTAGTGAATTCATCTAATATCAATAGCTGCTTACTGAGGATCTGGAAGGTATGGACCTTACCCTGTTAGCATGGGGCAAGAGGCAGGGTGCGCTCTAGACAAAATGCCAATTCATTCCAGAGCAAATTGCACTTATGCTCATTCAGACAGACATACGCACATTAAAGAAATTTTTAAGTCGATCACAGCACATTTTTTTTATATGAGAGCAAGTTGGTTCACCTAAACATGGAAAAAACATGCAGAATCCTCAGTGACTGAATGATATTTGAACCCACGTGTAAACCTACAGCGTGTGAACTGTGAGGCACCAGTGCTACTCCCTGTGGAATCATGCTACCCTGTTCACTATATATAAAACATGAAATCAACGAGATTCTACTATAACTAAAACCTGCAAAGAGAAAGCAACATACTAACATCATTACGGTTTGATTGTAAAGGGGCAGCTGGGCCTGTTGGTGAGGCTGCAGAGCAGTTGGACACCTACAGATTGGCAGCTGCGTAGCAGTGACAGTTTCACTAGCTGTGCTATACTTGCCCATGTGACCTGTGGTGTAAAAAGAAAGCAGCTGGCTTGGCAGGTGACTGCACACCTGGCTTTGGTATTTCGTAACAGTTGTACTGGGGATGGGGGAGTCATGGGGATTATAAAGCTGCAATGAGGATGGTCTAGCCTAACATAGTATTTAAAACCAGTAAATTTTGTTGGAAATAAGGGAAAAACTAATTTAAAAAGAAAATGCATAAAATTGCTCTATTAGAACAGCTAAAAGTGGAAATAATTGACTGCAGTTTTAATCCATGGAGTAGTACATTTATAAATGTGACATTTTTGGAGCAACAATTATAATTACGTGTAATTCTGAATCTTATGAGCACCACTACCAGAAACTGGAAAACAGTTCAAAGTGCATGAAAACATTTGACATCTCCAAGTGAATAATGGAGGATTTTCAGTTCCTTTTTGTGGCCTCAAAACATACTAATCTTGTGCTTTGCTATGAAACTGTGTAAACAACACATCTGTAGAGTGGAATGGACATTGTGTTTGTGGCACATTGAATGATGCACAGCAACAGGGAAAAAGGAGCAGGCAAACGCTAAGTAGGCCAATTATTAGTGACCGTGAATTCCAACATTAATGCAATGTGGCACATCCAAATATGGAGCATACATGGTATTAGAAAGGTCCTCAGCCACTGTTAAGTTGAACAGAATGTGGGCAATTGCAGGGCAGAGGCAGCCACAGAGGGAGGATAAACAGCACCGGACAGCAGGATTCTCAAACAAAAATGCTTTAATGGCACCAAGAACCAAAGCAGAAACACACAGCAGCCATGTCTTAGACATCAAAAGCACCAGCTCCACCTCCCCTCCAGGTCCTTAGATCAACTGACTTAAATAGCAGCTCCATTTAGCCCAAATGCCTTAGCTGGTCTTCATCAAGCCCTTGGGGCAAGGCAGGGGTGGGCACTGGAGAGCTGTCCATCACCTCAAGCCCTGCCCCTTTCATGGTAGTACTGCCCACCAGCTCACAGGAGTGAAACCGCGTGAGAAATTCCGCAGTTATTTAACACCTATTCCTCAGATGAGGTGCACAACATTGAGTTCCTTTGCTCATTTGAATTATCAAAAGGATTCAGTGCTGATGTCTTTAACCTACAGAACATAGAAATAGGAAATAAAATAAAGAATATAAAAAGTTTAATTTGCAAATTACTGCAGATTGTTTCTGTACTGGATGTTGGGTTAGGAAATGAGAGCAGGTGTGCAAAGATAGCTCAGGTTTTGAGTTCCCTATGGATGTCAGACTCAGACTGTCTCCAGTACAGCAACCAGAGTCCCCCAATAATACATGCTAATAGCATGCTAACTTAATAAACCAGGGAGCATGAGGTTAAACATAATAACAAAATCTTTTCTCACTAGTTGGTATTTTCCAAGCTGTATTTTGTTAATTTCCAGCAGGTGGTATCAAGGACAGATCACCATTTACAGTATGTGATGTTTGGACTATTTTAAATCCAGGGGGGTGGTAGCAGCCTTGATTTAGCAGGTTTAGTAACCATAGTTAAAAAGGACAAGTTTGCTAGTGAGCTGGAACGAGTAACGTGTTGGAAAAAAATTGCCACTGCCAAAATCTAAATAAATCCTTACTGCACTAAGCATGAGAGCAATGTGTCTTCTGCATTTTATTTGACAGTTCAGTTCCACTTCCAGCTGGATAAACTAATGGCATTACAGGCAGCATTGATTTCCCCAGGAAGACAGGCCATGAGAGGTAATTGTGTTCTACATTTTCGTGTCCTGCTTATGGGTGATCTTAGGCATAACCATCTCTTGAAGGCCAGGGACACAATGCAGGAGAGCAGTCCGCTGGGGTCCAGCACAAAGGCTGGGGCACTTCTGGGACACCACGCTGTTGGGCAGTGCAGAGGAAAACGACAAAAATTATGCCGCTACCGGACAGAGGAGACTGTTACGGAATAACAGTGTGACAAAACCCAACATAACATCTGTTCGTCCAGATAGAACAAAGATCTTCCACACATATACAATCCCTAACACGAAATTGTCCGTGTGAAATATCCAGGCAACCAAAGCAGGTTGGCTGTAGCGTGGCAGGTAAAAATTCAAATGTTAAATGACCCAACTTCACTCACAAAATCAACTTAGCAGGAGAAGGCGGTACAGTGTCAAGTTCGGCAGTCGGATTCCATTCCAAGGGGGCAGGGCATAGAAGTGGCCCATGGCTGTAATTACCAATCTGTCCTTTTCCACCGCTCTATCACCAGAGAATTAAATCTAAAGATGAAAGATGCTGACAATCAGCGACGGGCCGATGAGGGCAAACCAAGATCCATGCGCTGACCTTTTCTCTGCTGCACCCGAGCTGAGCCAGAGACCAGTGCGTCACACCATCAGTGGGGGCTAATGAGTCTTAATGGTGCCGTCCTGGCAGAAGCCCATCGCTTGTGGTGCGGCTCGCCGTGTCTGTATGGGTAAGGGGAGGGCAGCAGGGGTTTGCACCGCTGTCCGTGCGCACTCAATAAAAACGCCATTACGCTGGCTGATGACGAACGTCATTTTCTCTCCCTCTGCCTGCAAGTCATTGCTCTTTCTGTTGTCCGCATGACATTTTGATTCACCCCAGGACAGATGCTCTCCGTGCTGTTAATTCTGTCGCTCCTGTTGGAGTGGATTGGCACTCGCGCATCTTTTGACGGTCTCCAGAAACAACATCTAACGTCTATGTTTAGCAGGTGCGAGTTCTCAGCGCTTTAAAACACGAACAACACGCTGTGCTGGTTTCTTTTTATAATGTGGAAATGTTTCTTTTTATAGGTGTATTCGGAAAAAACTGTTGAACAGGGATATAGATGTACACCTGTCATGACGGAATAAAAAACTAATGTCTAAGAGATATCGGGTCCCCTTGAAATACAGAAAGGCCAAATTCTTCTGGTGGAATTCACTCAGTGGTCCATTTGCAATAGCTCATGCACACAGAGAGGCACACATATACAGTACATAAGGCAGTATTAAATTCGTAAGTACTAAAAATGTAAATGTGATTTTTTTTTTTTGGTTAAACACTACAGGCCTGTTGTTGTGAAAGAGGGTGCAACATAGATCTTGCTTTCTCTGGTTTCGTACATTAGATAATCCACATTTAGAAATCTATTTGCAGTTCCATCTCCCCTCGGTTTCCCTCGATGGTGCCCGGGGAGAGGATCAGCAGCGCTAGGACTATTAAGGCCCTCGCAGTCGGCCCCAGTTAGCCTCAAATCTGCGGGAAGCCCAAACATTCCCTGCAAACAGTCGCTCCAAAATTGATGGAATTGGACAAGTCATTGCGAGTCCGCAAGTGTCGCGGAAGAAATCGGCTATCTCAAATTCCATTTCATTTAATCTTCGACTGTTCCTTATTTAGTCTTCATGGGTTTCTCTAAATGATTTTCAAAAGCAGTACATAAGAGCCCGAGTTTCATTCAGTGCATAAAATGCAAATCTACATTATGTAAAAGTCCCTTCTCTCATTCTATCCCCATGCAACAATGGCAGCAGTATACTGACCATGACAGCCGCATGACTGAAAAAACCAACATGTGCTGCAAGACCGAAGTGTTCATGGTGTGGCTAATGGTAAAATAAATTTCTCATTAACAGTGGCATGGTTCTCTGAACAGAAGCCCTGTTCATTCCTTTCCTCCATGGCAACATCAAGTGTCATTTAAAGGCCCTTTACTAACTTTGCCCTTGGTCTTAAAATATGTAAAATCCAAACCTGAATATAGAATAACAGGAAGTACTTTATTCATTTGCAGACGAATGTGCATGCTTGTTTGTATCAGTGTATACACATAGGCTGAAAAAAGGAAACAAAATATTAATTTCTGTTTGAATATGCATTTAAATGGTCTGGAACCTATAATGGCAAAGAATAGCAGCACAAAAGAGCAAAAGGCTGGGAAATATCTGGAAAATATTTTTGACAATTGGAGTAAATGGTTGAGAGATTGTCTTATGTAAAGCGCGAGAAATGAAGCACATTATCCATCATAAGCAAACATATGTTTTGTAGAGTGTTATATTTAGTACAGTATTATAGTTCAGAGCATTCAGTGTGCAAGAAAAACAGTGAGAATGAGACAAAACGATAAGAACACAGAGAATTAGGAATGGCAAACAGATCAGTTAACAAAGGCAGAACAGCTGAAGAACAGAAATTATTTATGACAAATCTAATAATCAAGTTTTTAAAGTACACTGCCAAAGAATGTAAAAATTGCATGGCAGCATTTAGAACAAAACCACTTTTGTGGAATTTGTTTTAATAACGTGAGGAAGAACAGGAGGTTAACTTGGACTTTGTATAAGTATGGAGGTTGACTTCCTTTTAAAGGTCTATAGGTTGACCTACAGACATCATGGTGAAGATCTTAAGGGAGGCCATTTGCTTGCTTAAGACATAGAAAAGATACACTGCTGAAGTGAGACACAGTGGTTCCTTGCAAATGAAATGCTCACAAGTGACTGCTCACAATGCAAACAGACTAAAAAGGTTTTTAGATTCGTCACGAGTGCAGGTGCTATGTAATAGTGTAAGACAAGCTTGAGCGTTTACACGTGCAGACACCTCTGCAACGAGACACGGCTATAAAGAAACAACAATAGCCCCACAATCTCTGAAACTCATTCAGATGAAAAGGTTGGCTGGGCTTGTTTTCCCACACCACAACAATTTAAAGGCAAGGCGGAAAGGAGTGTAAAACACGTCGCATACTGAGCGGCGCACTACACAGTTCACAGCATGATGAGTTCTTCTGCATATCTGCGTGATTCTAAGGTGTATTGGGATATAAATATTGTATTCAATTCATTCTTTGTCCTCAAGTATTTTCTCCCCTCTGAGACTTTGTTGCCTCCATGCTGCATGGACTCATACATGCATAATCAGTGGCTACCAAACTCGAGCCCATCTACCACGAGAGGACATTGCATAACTGGAGAAACCACCGCCCTTCAGCTCTGATTCCTTCAAGCGAGGCAGACAGAAATCCCACTTGGCTCACTGGAGTTTCCTGGGTAATACGTGAACGCTGCTATATTTATTTCAGTCTCTCGGTCTTGAGGCACACGCTACCTTAGGGCTAATTGGTGTGTGCAGTCTAAAGCTTCTGCGTTGTGATCATTCGTACGAGTTGTCATGGCCGCAGGCCAGGCAGCACGCGGATGCGGTGTTGGGGGATAGGAGGCAAGCGGACATCTGTTAAACAATACCTCTAGGTTCACTAGATGGCTGCACCTTATATACTCTCTTACTCAATTCCTCTCATGCGGATGTTGCAGGTGAAATAAACGTGCACACAGAACTTTATTAATTTATTTCAGTAACTAAATATTTACTTTACTTATAGTGAGAAAATATATTTTTCCTGTCACTGCTTTAATTATTTAACGCATTGCTTGCACAGCTGTTGGTTTTCTTATTTAAAGTAAACAATCCCCCCATTATGTTCACACGATTAAAAAGTCAGTGTGAACAATAATTTTATTTTTAAAAACTTCACTTTGAATGTTATGTAGCTTTGCTCTGTGTAGTTTTGGGTAGCAGGTAGCAAACTGAATGATGGTTGCAATGCCGTTATTTAAAATTTAGTTTATAAATGGTAGCTGTAGATGAAAGACTTGTGTCACTCACTTGCTCACTTTTGTTACCTGCTTGTCCTGTTCAGGGTCACAGCAGTCTGGAGTTTGTTCAGGATGCATTGGGCACCAGTACATCTGGGACACAACAGTAGTCTATCATAGGGTAGCCACACACTTGCTCACACTGTTATGTTACAGCCAAATGAGTTATTAGTGTTTGGACTGTGGGAGGAAACCAGAGCACAGAGGGGAAACACACACAGACATGCACATACCATGCAGATTGAGCTGGACTCATACTTTCATGGAAACGGTGCAGACACTGTGGCAGCAACACTGTGTGCTGCACCGCCCTGGCACCATGCTATCTGACCCAGGACCTGGCAGTGTCAATAATGGGTATATAAACATTTTAATCTGATACACCTTACAGTATGCAATTTTCATCGCACATCTTTTAGAATTTTAGAATGATCCCATTCCACATTATTACATTTAATAATAAGAAAACTTGTGTTTAAAGTTGAAATTGCTTAGTATTGTGAAGGAATGTAGCCAAGGTATAGCGCATAGGTGTCCAGAGCTACATCAGAGAATGAGAATGTAGACTAAGAGTTCTCTTTGTATGGCTGGCAAACTAATATCCCTGGGTATTAAAAAATTTAACACATCTGCTGAGCTATACTGTAGATATTTATATCCACATACACATTGCATCAGTCCTCTTCCATTTTCAATACACTGTTTATGCTCAGTCATTCATTTCAGTTATGGATAGCTATAAGTGATATAATTTTATATGGAATCCAACACTGATGGTTTTTAAAAAGTTACAGAAAAGTTTACCTTGTAACTGTTGACAAGTTAGTACCATAAAAAAAGTATGCAAGTGAATCACAGCAGCAGTAGCAGAATGGCAACTGGTAATGCAGCTGTGTGTAAAACATGAAGGGTTCTCTCCACTCTTGACACTTTCTCTTTTAAAATTGTAAAATGTTATACAGTATAAAATCTCATGCCTGTAAAACCCTTCTAATTGTTGACAGTTGTATTCCTGACCACTGAGATGCCTTGTGTGCTGACAAGGTTTATGTAAACTGGAGGGAGAGAGAGAGAGAGAGAGAGAGAGCGAGAGAGAGAGAAAGCAGGCTTCACTTCATTTCCTCCTTCTACACACCTGCAGTCAGATGCGGTTTCCATAGCAACAGGACATAGCAACAGCAAGCAGGGCACATATTTGAGGCTAAGATCTTAAATATCCCAATTCCTGCTATACAGTGGTACAAATCACATTAGCGTTTTTAGATGTTTGCAAAACCTTCCATGCAGACCGAAGACATTTATTCATGTCTGGTGACCGTTTTCGTCAGCATATAAAAATCAGCACATTTTCTGTTCAGAAAACTTGTTCATGGGAGGTGGTTCCTTGGAGAATGAAAACGTCAGCCAATCCCGCTGCTCCCCCATGGTATATTCTGCTAGCCTAGACAACATGTTTGATGAGACGTCACCCTTGTTTGTCCCTGTTCTGTGGGGTCATTTGCTGAGTGGGAGGGTAGAATTTGCAAGGGCAGCATCGCATGGAACATCTGTGGAGACACAGCGCTGGAAACTGTACCTTCTGCGGCAAGGCTTGTGGCCCGGGGTAACGCATCAGATCCACATACATATTATATACACATTAACAAACATGCACATCCAAATATACACACAACTGCACACAACACAAAATTCAGAAGGATGTTTCATGCTGAAATGCTTGCATAATGAAAAAGGCAAATTTGTCCCATGGGAAACGGTTTGGAGTCCTTCCTACTGGACAGCCTGTTTGTGTTGGGATAATGCAACTGTTATTTTTTTGAAATTATACTATTTTTATCATCAGAAATAAAAAAGAGAGAAAATTAATGGACTGTAATGATATCTCCTTTGGGACTCAATGCACAATAACACCGCTGATTACTCCATAGTCTTAATGTACTTATTCATTCTGAATATTTCTTCTGGTAGACTAGCAGTGCAACAATAAGTCATTATTTATATTAGGATTTTTTCTGTTTACTTAATTTCAATGTAAAAAACTACATTTCTTGCAGTCAGTAGAGCCTAGAGTTCATTGTTTGGTTTCTATTTAAAACTACGCCCTTACTCCCCCTCCCATAACAACAGTCATATGGCATCCAAATGCATATCGCAAATAAAGGCTAATGGAAGCCTAAGATGATGAAGTGCAATATTCTGCTCTTACAGTTCTCTGGCTTCTTGTGACCATAGCATCTTTATATTTTTGAATTCCAGTGACATCCCTTAAACATCCCTTATGCAGAAAATCATCATAAAATGAACATTCCGGCAGTGGAATGCACAGAATACCATAGCAATTAGGTGGATTCCACTTTTTTTATTTAACTTGATTCCCTGTTGTACTACCGAGGAGAGCACTGCGTGTGGAAGGGTCAGCGAGGCTTTTGACAAATGACGGCTCTCTACAGCAAGGATGCAGCAGTGGTGAGGAAGCATCTTTGGCCTCCAACATCATTCAGCATCATCCCGCAAAGCCCTGCTCAGCTGCCTGCATTGAGGAGGAAAGAAGATGCTGTTCACTGTACCAACCAAGCAGTCAGCAGCGGCTGTGACTTGTGTGCGAGCGCCATCTGCCGTGCATTTTTTGTAATAACCACTATGGCACAGACTCTGGCCAATGGTATCGTTCTGCTGTAAGCTTGTATTATTGTTTCAGAATAGTGTGAAAATAATAGTAATAAAGAAAAAAGTGTAAAAAAGCAAAGTATTAGACTATCATTAGCACTATTTAAACATAAATTAAATCATTACTAGTACTGATATTGTTGTTGTTCTTTGCATTTGACTACCAAAAAAACTCCTTTATAGACTATGGAAAATAAATTCTACATGAATTCAGTGTGAAACACCGGAAGTCCATACATGGTAAAGTTTAGCAAACCAGACCTCTTGGCTCCAGACTGAGCAAGCTTATACAAGGAGATAATGAGTACTGACTGCTGCACATGTGAGAAACAGCCAGAGTGAAGAAGGTTGGGGGGGTAATCTGTCAAATTCACTCATGGAGGTTTTTTTGCAGGAGCTCCCTGTAGGCTTGTGAAACTGCCACATCAATATGTCAGCATCCTAATGATGGGTTCATAATATTTTCTGCCTGCGTTCCGCTGTCGGTCACTATTAGCGCCATGGTGGATTCACACATTATGCCGGGGTTGGGAATGATGCTGAATATCATTCCATTGTAGATCTGGTGCCACCGAGAAATAATTTGGTCAGTTTTATGTAGGAATGTGAACCAAGGATTGTTTTACATTTGCTGCAACTTACAATATTCTGTCCAATCTTGTATTCCAGCGGTGTCACCAATGTCTTGCACTTAACACACAATATCAAATAATAGAAAAATGGCAAAAAACGCTGAACCAATACTCGTAAATAGGATATTCCTTCATAATTCAAATACAGGCCCACTTTAGTCTTTATTTACAATATGCATTTGTCTATAATGTGTATATTATACAATGCCTATTTTAGGAAATTGCATGTATTTGCTAAAAATATTTTGAAAAATATTCAACATTTACCTTTTACAATTAATAGCCTTGTGGATTCTTGAATCAATGGAGATAAACCTGTTTAGTATATTACATTGCACCTTTACTAAAGACAACCTTGAGCAATTTTTCTTTCATAATTCATTGAGAGCTTTACTGCACAGACCCAAAGTACTTGATGAGCTTGACATCACACTTGACTTCCTCTCTATTGAAGGCCCTACCTATTACATAATTGCAAACCTGACGTGAAGAAGGGCCTCGTCTTTTCTGCCGGCAGCACCTGTCATGCCCCCCGTGATGCACGCGCAGTGGACGCAAAACGTCGCTGGAGCAGAAACGCGGGGACAATTAGCTGGTGGAATCGCATGTCATGCACATGCCTGTCAAAATCCTCTGTACGCAGCAACCGTACCTCATAACCTGGCTCGAACTTCTGTGCTCCTTAAGTTATGGCTGTGCATCAAAAAAATATATCACCACGCAAACAAGGAAATGTGCGGAGGACGAGTAAAAACGCAGCGGCCATTAGTGGTGGTGCAGAGCTAGTGCAGTGTTTCCTGTCTGCTGCACTGCGATGTCCAGGACAGGGCCCTGATGTGAGCTGGCAGCTCTGCACGCTCACGTTTCATCCTCCAGCGGTTCACACACCCACGGCGGAGACGCAGCAGCATTGGTGGCCGTGGACATTTAAAGCCACTCCCTCCTCTGCTCTGCAGCCGTGCCACACCTCTGTGGGAGCTGCACGCCACTCCGTTACAGCCCTGATACACACTGTTTTGACTGTGTCTAGCATTGGTTTGTACCTACACCGTGGCCTTCGGTCTTGCTTAGACAGTGCGTGTTGAAAACATGCCACCTCATTGCTCATGGGCAAACGGTTAAAAGCGGAAAACAAAATTCTCTATGAGATTTGTCATTAGAATGCAGAATGTTAATTTAATCTTCATACCAGCAATTTATGTTTGTTCATCACTTCCCAGCTGTATGCAACCAAATGCTAAAATGCCACATTTTTTTCCTGCGCAGCCGTCCGTCTGTCTTGTCCGCTACACCAGAATCGGGTGTCCGCCAACTGAATCCAGGCTCCTTACTCAGCCACTGACTCTGGAAAAGCCTATTGTTGGTCACATAATTCGCCATCAAGTTATTACAGGTCATATTTATTATTCATCTCCATTTTGATAAAAAGCAGGAAGCTGTAACGGAAGTGAGTGACAATGGATCTGCATGCCTTTGTTGTTTTTTTAACTCATTTAGGCTATTACAAATAGCAGCAGGCATGCAGTTCCAAGACACAAGAATATGCTGAGCTGCATCACAGATTAAAGCAACACATCTGAAAGACAAAAAGCAAAACTGCAATAATCCAGCAACTTACATATTCTGCTTAAGTCCCCGGAAATGTGAAATGTAGTTCTGTTTAATAGCCACAGTTTGTTGTCATGGACACAGTTTTCAAAACCAAATGATCGGTGTCCATAGCAACCAAGTACTGTACAGACTTGCCAAAAATGGATTGGGTTTGAAAGTCTGGAAATATATTCAAATATTTATGTTCAGTATTCAGTGTTGCATGAATTGTACCAGAGGTATAGAATGCAATGGTTATGCACCCTTATGCATTGTACACTGAAAATCACAACAAATGGCTTTACGCTAGTAAATCAGAAAACTGTTGCAAGCATTCGACATTAATATCAGTAAACTTACAGACGCTGCATAAGACTGTTTATTCAAAAACTCAAACATCCTTTTAGCGTTTTGTGACATTTTCAGAAGGTTGTTCCTTCTTTAAATCAGTGAGGCTTTTTTTTTCGCAAATGGACCCTCACGTGTGCTGCAGGACTTGAAAATGAAACTTTTCACCTCGATGGCGGACTCAGGTATTTTCAAAAAAATCGCTTTTCTTTTAGAACATACTAGAAAGTGACCATGTTGTCTCTAGTGGAGAACGTTTAAACACTGTGGCACAGAAATGATTTGAAAGACAAAACTGGCTCTCAAATGTCAAGGAAATAGACATAAAAAGGCATTTAAATCCTGACAAAATTTCCACAAGAACAACCATGTTACTGAACGGAACACTGAGTTCACCTTGTACCTAACAGATGAGGAAGCGTAATGGGAAAATGAACCCGTTTCTCAACAAAAATTAATGGTGACATATTAATGAAAAAGTGAACATGATGAAACGTTAATGCTTTAACACCTTTGAAAAAGACAGAGTTGTGCAGACCCCCTCTGCCCTGCAGTGTGTGGCTCTGGCCTCCCAGCCGCTGCCTTCTCTGTCAGTGCTTCATTACCTGTGTTCCCTGGATGCTCTTACCAATCCCTTGTTGACTGACTGCCTTTACCCACTTCCCTTTAACACAAGCAGGCGAACTGGAATTAAAATGGCCTGTGTTTCTCCCATGCAGTTGCCCTTCATCCTTTGAGAATTAGCAAATGCAACTTACATGGGAAGTCTGATTTTATCCTGCACTCTACTGTCAGGAGGTTCTCAGGGCTCACCGCTACTGAGGCCCTCAGCAACAAGTACTCAGCAACTGCTGAGGACCTCAGCAACCAGTGCATCTTGGAACCTTTTAAAATCCCAGGCATGGATAAAAACACGGAGGAAGAGCAGATATGTTATATTTCTCCACTGTGCATCATAGATGGCCACCCAGGCTGAAACTGTAGCAAATAGCACTGTAGCTTACCTGCAGAACCGAAAGACATGTGTTTCTGCAAATATGTAAAACTAAATTGACCATAGTGTGTGGCTAACCTGTGCTGGGCCGATGTTCTAGTGTGTACCCTGAAAAGCTACGACCAACACTACAACATGCACCTCTGGGAGAAACTCTGAATGGTCATAATCCTGACTTGCACAGTGAAAGTGAACAAGTACTCAGTGAAGTATATATATATATATATAAAGAGGACAAAATAGGCACAATTTAACTTCTGGACTTCTCCTTGTTATATTCAAGATCGCAATATTAAATCTTTGGTTACTGATCTGCACTTGAATGTTACTCACAATGTCTTGATACAAAATTAAGGTTATTTTAAATTTTTTTGATATTCTTCTCAGCAGAATACAAAGCTATGTCAGTTTTTTGCTATCTGGAAAATGCTGAAGAAAGAACCTGAATTGTTTCTGAGATGCAGAAGAGGCCCAGCATTTGTTCAATTGCTGCACTGAAAGTGAATGAACACTGCGGTTGTCTGGCTAAATTTGCAAAGATTCACCTGTTAAATTTTTAAACATTTAGCTATGCTTTCTCAAACTGTAGGAAAGACCCTTGGTAAGAGCTGTGCGGTGCTCACACACTCACTCTTGTTTTTGGATGGTCATCTTGGAGTCTCGTTTCATACATGTGCAAAACCTACATAGAGCATAAACAGAATGATAGCGAAACAGAAGCAGAAGCTGAGCATTACACAAGGTCTTCAAGTTGATGATATTCTGACATTTCGATAATTCAAACAAATTTAATTTAAGGTACATTTTGCACAAATGTAGAATCTAAAATGACACTTGGGACCTAATACCTGGTTAACTAAATGGAACTTGCATATTACTGGTTAATGTTATTCAACAGCAATGACTTTCTTATACAGGTTTCCCATTCTATATGGTGTAGATAAACAGTTTTTATCTGTCATAAATGTTTGGAAATTGGGCCCAAAATTCCACAACATTTCAGTGCTTGAGCTCCCCCTGCAGGACAGTTATGAAGCTTCAATATTATTAAAGTGATTTGCATTATTTTAAATAAAGCATTTATTAAATATTTACTTAATTTATTAACAAAAACTAAGACGTTTTAGAGCACAAAAGACTGCACTAGCATTAATCATGTCTTTCTAACACATGGTTAGACCTGCTCCGAAATGATGTAATAGTGTTGGTAACACAAGCTACTGCATGTTGTGGCCTTGTCTTTCATTGTATTTAATTTATGGATTGTATAATCCACTTTCTGTCTGACTTAGAGTCAGTAAAATCCACAGTCAGTATTAGTGTAAAAATCTTAATTTTAACATGAAGTGTCTAATGGTTTTATGAGCTCTATCAGACACCATACAACCTTGGACAGCATGTGGTGTCACCGCAGTTCAGGGGTCTGCTCTGCACCAGGAAGCGTTAGAGGCCTTGTGCTCAGTCCTCGGCGCTCGAGGATTAGTACCGTGCAGTCAGGCCTGGGAATTTGCTGACAACGTTAGAAGCAGTGTACACACAAATTAGCCCTGGGCCTACATTCAAACCCCAGGAAGACCACCTCCCGAGGCCGCCAACATGCCCACTGGTACTGCTGATCATGGACAGAATGCTCTTGCTGGTCATTCACATACTGCTTTGGTCTGGACAGAGACTAAAAAAGGAAACATGCCTCAAAAGAACTGCTGATATAGTCTTAAAATCAACTTGAATGATTATAGAAAGTATAAAAATACATTTGTTGGAAAATGCCATTATGTCTGGCTCCTAGGCAGCCATTGGCATGGATTTCAAGGTAAGGGGGACCGGAAGTAGTTTGCCATTGCAGTTCTCTCATATATTTTTCCTTAGAGGGGTCCAAACATGGAGGAGAACACACAAACTCCACACATGCCCCTGAACTTGACTTAACTTGAACAGCATGTTATAGCACCTGTCCCTTCTTCCCATTTTAAGGCTTAAATCTTGCAAATGTTTAACTTCCCAAGGTTGCAAATTGCATCCTAACCAAATCCCTGCTAAATAAAAATACAATATTGCAAAGATTTACATGGATAAGTGTGTAACATCACCATGTTTTAAAAAAAAAACTTTAAATGTTTTTGATCAAACATCACAGACTAAGAGAAGAACAAAATGCAATTGTTGAGGCCAACAATACGGCACAAGGGATTTACAGCAACAGTACAGAGCTCACTGCATATCCCAGATGCCCCATATGTATGTGTTTAATCCCCTCTGCTTTTTTTTTCACCATGTTGCCTGTGGGTATGTGGAGCTGTTAATCCTTGGGTGGGGTGTGTTTGGGGGGTTTGGTAGAAAAGGGGAGCCGTGGGGAGTGGAAGATGTTTTAGCAGATCACCCCTCTGTCTGCATGAGCGACCTGTCGTCTGATGTGTGCAGGGACATTCCGGAACTAGATAAAGAACGGGCGAGTCGTGTTTGCTTTGCCCGGGACTTTCACACCGACAGTGGGAACTCAGCCGAATAATCAGCAACAAAGCACACAGGGACGGCTGCAGCCCTTCCCCTGACAATGGCATGCTAAGACATCACAAAGCATCAGGAGCAGAACACCAGCCAGGCGGAAGGATGACACATGGGTCATCCTCGTCGGGTAGTTGTTGAATAAGTGAACTTTATCGCGATGGCATTTAAAGGCAAAAATGTACATGTAGTAACAGGCCCTCGTGAGTAAATTTATCATTCTGTGTCTTCTTGCGTGTTTGGCATCATCTGCAAATGTAAGAAAACTACACTACTGGGAAAAAATTGCAGGAGTCTCAGTCAGGTACATTGTACAGCAGTTAGTAAAGGGTAGTAACCTTATGTCCTGATCATGAAGGCCAGAAGTCCTCATCAGTACTACAATATTTTCATATGGTTGTTGAGGTGATGCCTTCATCCAGTTATTTTTAGTATCCGATTCTTTTAGACTACAGAATGTATTGCTAAAGCTGATAATAATAATAGAAGAGCCAATAACCGTTGATTTGACTTAACACGCAAACCCCTGGTCATACAGCCTTAACCACCATTCCTGCTGCCCCTGTATTCTAATATCTTGGTTACATGGACAACAACTGTTGCCTCGATATCCCGGCATGCAGTTCGTCAAGTTTGTTTTGTTTGTTTTGTTAAGTTTTGTGGTGCTCGACACTTGTAGGACTCGCAGTTTAGCAAGTCTCATGTTTGCAGCGAGAAATGATTTCGCGCCTCTTTGGCAGGACTGCTGCCAGAGTTGAACAGGCAGTCAGCAGTAAGGTGTGTGTGAGCTGTGAGGTGTGTGCTGACCACACCAGACAGCTGCCGCTGCCGCTCCCTTGCCACTCCGCTGCGCGTGGCGCTACGCTTATTGCCCTTGACAGGTCATGCCCTGCGGGCACTCGGCCTCTGTCGACTGCCGACTCCTGGCATAGCCTGCCTGCATTTAGTGGATGTATGCCTAGGCGATCTCTGTGGTCCCAAAGCTAAGCAAGTCACAGGGTGTAGATGGTACGTTGCTGATGTGGCAGTCAGGGGTCAGGGGTCTGGAGCTCACGGTTCGTTCCTTTCAACTGTCTGCTTCCTATTCCACCCTCAGTCCACTACAATGTTGATAAAGCCTTAAGCATGAGCAAATGCGTCTACAATCCTGAAAAGCTACTGAGAAGGTTGCATGTTAGCTAGGAACATGGACTGATTCACACCAGGTTGCCAGTTTAAGTCCCACTTCCCGCTGATGTTGACTGCTCTGAAGCAAAATACCTACCTTGAATTTTCCCCAGTAAGATGTACACAGGGGTCAAATCATTCAAGATTCAAGAGATCTTTATTGCCAGCTCATCCATGTACCAGTATACAGTAGGGTTGAAATACCATTTCTCTGGGGCCCACGGTGCAACTTTCAGACGCAAAATCAGCTATAAAAACAAAAGTACACAAGGTGAGCTCAAATAGCATCTGAGGTAGCTGTTGTGCGAACTGACAGCAGTACCATGTTTACAAACTGCAGTACAGCACAGTTTTTGCTGTAAATCACTGTAAATTAAAGTGTCAGATAAGTAGCTGTTCAATAGGCATAATACCTGAAAAGGATGCTCCACGTATGGAGTAGCTTCTCACACACAACTCTAAAACATCTACACCATTAAAGAGTTTATGGGGAACACTGCGTGTAAATAAGCAGCAGTCTGACAAATTTAGCTTGAACAGGATGTTTTCAGATCGCAAAGTTGCTCCTTCCACTATGGATGCTCTAGCTTTTTGGAAGGAGGCCTTGCCGCTTAGTCACCAGGGCCATCGTGAATCAGCCCCGAACCTGCTTAGGCTTGTCCGTAGGTGATCGCCATGGAGACTCACAAAGCCTTGGAATGCTGTGAACCTGCATTCTAACACCCGCCTGAGGCATGCAGTGTACAGCCCTCTCGAGAAGTGTGAACCTGTGTGTGATTTCATGCTGGGAAAAATCACCTCCTTCACCTTTCAAGGCCGATTTGTTTCTGCTTCTACCTGGCTTCCAGGAAGTGGGAACTGCTTGGAGCTCATGTGCGTGCTGTCACAGTTATCTGTGTGTAACTGTGCTGTAGAAAATGGTGACGACAGATCAGGCCCCTGTGGCACTGGCCTGGCTGGCATACAAACCCGTAAGCTCAGACACCAGCATCCATCCTTGGCCTTTATGCAAATCTTGCAAATCTTTACTCTGTCTGAGAGATTAATTTATATTCTTCTTACAGAATGTATCCAAAGGAAACTGTAGAGACTTTTGTGAAAGAAAGGGTTTGCACTCGATATGTAGCCTTTCTTTTTTAAATAATCAAGTACAGGATTTTTCATTTTGTGCTTCTTTTCTGTGAAATAGATTTATTCTTCATCGTGTTATTATGAATTTATAACCCTAGTTCATAAGCTAGAGGTGTACAGTGTTTTTTTACTTCAGTGGCATTTTGGGTCCCATCTTAGTAACAGCCTGTCGAGATCTAAGCTGCAGTGGTTTTGGCTTCATGTTTGTGACGTGGCAGATACTGCTGTCTGTGACAAATTCTCATTTTCGCTACCAGCTAAGGTGAACAAATGAGGGAGGATATCACCTGGAACTCGATAAACTAGTATGACAGACAGCCCCATACTGCACCAACAATTTAATGCTGTGTTATTTAGGGTTAGGGTTAGGGCTCTTGTCTTAACAAATTAACAAGGAAACAACAAATGTCGATGTTCTCAAAACTTATTCCCAGTGCAGTAATTTAACATTTGCGGTTTTTGATACAAGGAGAGAGGAGTTACAGGTTTCATGGAATCATAGTTTAACAGCTTTGAGTTGTATGGAAATGAATGAAATTAAAATGTTTTTTAAAGACCGTCTGGAAGGTGGTGTAAAAACTCCACTTTAACTCAAGAGATATGTATGTGCTGTTCAGCACAGGACGCATTCAGCTGTCTGACAGATCCAGCTCTGTTTGGAGGGAGAGGAGAAGGCAAGCACTGTCAGGCAAGGTGTCTCCCTCGGGAAGAGGAGGGGGAACAATGCCGAAAGGTATGTAGGCACTGGAATGTAGTTCAGCCACACCTGTATGAATCGTTTCTTCCAGTTCTCGCGAAGGCCCTCCATGCTTTAGGCTTTCAGCCTCACTGGCCGCCTCCCTGCTGATGGACAGCACGGAAGACAACAGAACTCCAACCTAAGGACTCCGAAGCGAAAGAAGGCTTAGGAGTGAAAAGTAACCAATTGGAGGCAGCAGCACAGTGGGGACAGGGCGGAGCCGCTGTGGAATAAAACTGATCAAATGGGGTGTGTCTACAAAGTTGGTCGGTGGTTCGCAGAAAAAGGTTAGTTTGTGGAGACCTCCGTGGCTGCTCAGTGCCAAGCTTGACGCCCATAGCTGCTTCTGCTTCTGCTGGGCTGAAAGTCGGCAGCTGATAATAGAGGATCTCCACAGTCTGATAGCAGAGCTCCTGAGAGCACTTTTCTTTTTCATTGTGTTCTTTTTTTTGCAATGCTTTTGTGGTCGTGCTGGTGTTTGGTGGGACGACAGCCTCCTCCGCTCCTGACAGTGGCACTGGGGATCCCTGGCAGGTCCGTGTTGTCAGGTAAAACCTGGTCCTCCATTCCAAATCCCTCCAGTCCCCCCTGGGCTGGAACTGGTCGTTCGCATGTCCTTATCACTTTTCCTGCCCAGCTATCAATTTTTTATCTGTTGGACGGAGAACTGATAAGGGCACGCGATTGACACTGGCGTCATTTAACAAAGAGAGTCAAAGCAAACAAGCATTTCTTACAGAGCAACACGGCGTAATTGTGAGAATCACAGGGAAGAGCTCTGCAGAACATGTGGTTCACCTCTGTGTAGAAAACATAGGGAACTGTGCATCTCCATTTATATAGCATGGGTTTAATTGTTCTTAGCTGCGTCTTTCTGTATTTGCCCATGTGGTTAAGGATCTCACAGCAAGTCGGAAGACCAATGTACAGCTGCTTTTGGCTGGGAATATATGCATACTTTCTGTATTAATTATGACTTCCAGCGGAGAAAAGTGATATGATTTTAAAATTAAGTTTCTTTTATCTTTTTAGCTATTATTTTTTCATCATTTATTGAGCTTTTAAGCTAAAGTTTGCAATTTATGTACATAAAGGGAATTAAATGTTGCTTTGTACGCTCTTTTAATTTACAGTTTTGTTTAGGCTTGTAAACCACTTTAAGTTTTTCTGATATATGACATTTACAAATGTTTGGAAAATCTGTAATACACGGTTTACACCATTCCACGTGTGACAGTGTCACCGAGTCATTCTGTTGATAAAAAAATTGTAGCCTAGTCTGGTAATGCAGAAACTCTGACAGTTTTATTCCATTACATAGATTTCTCTGTATCAAAAAAAAAAAAATCTGTCAGAAGAGACTGGAAGATCTGAGATGTCATACTTAGGGAGGAACATTGAGCTCAGCAGGCCTTTTGTGATTCTTCCAGGTTGCAGAAAAAAATTTATAATGGAGGTAAGTTGTTTTACTGCCTTCACGGAGATGGGAATTGAATGAATTTTGCAGATCATTTAGGATGTATAGCACAAAGAAAGGGGTCACAGCAAACATCACAAGCAGTAGTGCTGTTGCTGTTGTCGCTGTACTGTTAAATCACAAATATCATGGGTTTCAGACATTTATATTCTTGGAACTGTGGCAGCTCATTATGCAAGAGTAAACAAGTCCAGCACCCACAGATAGTCTGGCTGGCAGATACCTAAAAGCCCCAGGAGGTCTATATGCAAAGTGTTGAAAAAGTGCGGTTTACAACAAAATAATTCTAAAGGATCTAATGAAGTTTGAAGACTGAACTTATACACTTCTCACAATGCTATCCAATGCAATGTTATGCCATGCTATGCTAAGAAACAGCTGACTGCTTAAAATTCTGTGAAACTGCTCCATAGATCTCATCAGCACATAAGGAATGTAGTAAAATCATACCAGAAACTCAATTTTCCGTAAAGTAAAATGTCGACATTTTAAAATAGGGAATCAATTGCAGTTAATAATCTTCAATCATCAATGGAAACACCGGAGGCTTTATTACACTTAACTTTAGATCATTTCAGCTAACATACATATAACTATTTGGGGAAAAGCAGTCTTTGCTGCTTCTTTCGTTCAACTCTCAGTTCATAAGACTGCTTAAGGGTTCATAAGGGTTATTAAACACAAGAGGGCCTCACTCTGCCATTTTCAAAATATTCCCTTCATCACACTCAATTTCATCTAAGCATAGCTAAAGCAGAGCCTCTCCTGAATAAAGTTGGAAACAAATTAATAACACAATAAGAGAAAATGCATAATCTCATTTTTTCCAGTCACTCTGAAGATGCTGCTGAAACAGACATTTGCTATCATGGGCGAAGGTGTCGCAGCGCCTAACAGCAGAGGACGCTGTGGTTCCTTCGAAGGGGGAAAAAAATCACTGTTGCACAATTTCATCCTCGCATACTGAATATGTACATCCTTCCGTTGAAGGGACTGCCATTAGCAACTACCACAGTTAAAAGCACCCCCAGTGTACCCATCAGGTTACCCATCAGCATTGCTGCATCACAGGACTGCGCAGCCAACACCTTCTCCCAGCAGGATGAGTCAATTTTTACTGTCAGAGCTGTGCTCCCAGGCTGGCTTCCTTTTACCTGGCTGCAAGAAAATGGATCACCTACATCTGCCTAATTCAAACACCTAAAGTGTGATGAAGTCACACATGTTCTGTCTTCTCCTTACCTAAAGCCATCACATCATCCAGTCAGCTGACATCCAATACTTTAACAAAATCGACGACCGCACCAAGAAACTAGTTTGTCCAAGGGGGTTACTAATAAGATGTTTGCTTTATGTTTTATTTACCCCTGAATTCACACCAAAAAATGACATTTACATTTGTAATTTGACTTATGATGCTATTTAAAAATAAAAGCTTCTTGCATATAATTTTACATTTGTCAGATCAAACCTTCTCCAGCTGCTGTAATAAACAGACACCGATGTCTGTTTTCCCTGAATGTATTGGAAGGGATTCCAGAAAATTCTCAAAGCTGTGCATGTCAATTAGAATAAATTCTGCATGGGAATATTCTGCGTCTAACTTATTTTAAAGCTGCATTTATATGACTTAGCAAATCCCTACAACTGATTAAATGCAGTTTCTTTTATTTGTTAATTTAAACTTATATAATATGTAATCTGGGTGTCTTGCACAAAGGCATCAGCAAGACTCTGGAGCTGAAACTGGGTATTTTTAAATTGGAAACTATCAAAACTTGCAGCTTTTCCTTATCCCTTGTAACCATAGAAACTATATTACCAAGCGACAGTCTCATAATTGTAAGTTTGGTGCTGGCAGGCTACATACTGCAAATGAGTTTTCCATCTGTGGGTTTCTGTGATTTTGCATGTGTAATAGATGCTGTAACAGAAAATGTAATGCTGATTCCACTTTAGGGGAACCCGTTACACAGTGGTGAATCAATCGTGAATCAGAGTTTGTCACATCATGTTAACTGGACTCATGTCATGCTGTAACAGTTATTTGCCTTTCTAACAATTACATGCTGTATTTACTATATCATAAAAATCCAGAAATGACAAAGCTATTTCATTAAGCAGTCATATGATCTACATAAGTACACACTGGGGGGAATTGCTCATTTTACGCACGGCATAAATACGCACTCACAATATGAGTCCATGTAAATTAACCAAAATCTCTGTCTGAGTTCCTGAAAGGATGCAAGAATAATTTGGGTTTTTGGGTGACTTCTGGGTTGAAAGAATGACACCCACAAGTGGCTGAAGGGTAGCATAAAAGTGGGCAAGATGGTCTACGATATTCTTAATTAAAGACACGAGCAAGGATGGTCACCATGACGACCAGAAGCCAAGAAAAATCTACAAACAACTTATCTCATAAACAATACCTTTTCATAGAACAGACTGCAGAGCAAGAAAGCTTTCCAAATATAATTAGATTTTTATTATCTGGGTGATTATTTGAGTTACTTCTCCAGAGGAGTGAGTCCCATCGTGTGGTTGTTCATGCAGTTCAGTAAATCACATGAAAGGTGCTGGTGATGTACGATTTTCACGTTGGTTCATGCATTTGTCTCTAACGGTTTAGGCCATTGCGGGTTGAGCTGCTGGGAATGCCGTGCAGCACGGACTCACTGGTGACAAACCCTCCTACACCTCCCTGGGGACACTTACAGCCTCTGTAGCCCTAAGCGTCCTGCTCCTGTGTGACGTACAAGTCACAGAGGACTCCGAAAGGGTGTGAGATCCATGGCAAACAACTGGATCCTCTTTCTCTCCCACATTACAGTCACATATCATTCTCAAACCCAAGGTGCCAATGAGCAAACCCCAATGCAGTATGAGCAGTGCGAACGCGCTGTTTCTCCTAACCTGAGCATTTTGCATCAAATCTGTCTCTTCGTGGCACAATGAATGATTTTCCAAACGTAAGCTCAAAGAAAGCTTATATCAGTTTGATAGAAGTAATATATGTTTAATAAATGAAAGCATAAGCAACCCCTCATAACAAACAGTGAAGCAAACCTAAAAGATAAACATTTTAAATGTGCATGTCTCGATGACCAGGGTCCATGAAGGCTCAAGGAGACTCACTGCAGGTCCAAAGTCTGTCAGATCTAAAGCTCCGTCGCATAACAATAATATGTAGTTTTTATGCATTTGTTTGTTCATTTTTCTCCAGGGTGCTAATAAGCCGTCTCCATTTGAGTGCGCAAAGTTGTCTCCGTGCTTCTGTTTTTCACTGCTGACAGGGAGCCCGGTTGAGTGCACATGATAATGATGTTCTGCAAGGAAGCTTTCCTTCTCGCTCTCATCTCCCTGCATCAATCTAGGAGAGGAGAAGAGACAACAAACAGGACTGTGTTTCCTAAAGGTCCTGACAAGGAAGATACTGTTGCTGCCGTCCACATCTTGGATCTCAACTTGGTTGTAAACTTGTGCAATGACAGAAAAATTCTACCTTTTGCTAGTTGTGTTATTGTTTTCCCCTCGCTTGCATGGTTGTGACTGGACTGAACATGGATTTAAGAGAATTGCCCACAGTTCAGTTGCAACACTAAGTTGCAAAATGTCATCCCAAATGGTAACCACAAGACCTTGGCTATGGTTCTTTGATCAGATCTGTTACCCGGGTACAACTGACAACTCCAAGTGACTTTAGGAAAAATAGCGAAAGGGGCCATCGTACTGAAGCGTCAGGAGCTCTGTAGTTGAAGGCCGGGTGCACACAGGCTTGTTTTTCTCATCCTTTTATTGATCTTGCTGCCCAAACGGTGATGCATCAGTTGGGTTGTCGCCGTATGAAACATGTTCAGCAGGAGACAGCAAGGTGAACAGGTTTCCTGGCAAATAGAATGACGATACAGTGTGACAAAACGGCGGGTGCTGTTTGAAAAGCAGAGGGTATGGCGCTCTATGGACAGCTCATGTTGACACAGAGCCACTACCCACTAATGGGACAAAGCAGTGTCCCTGTCACTTTGGTTCTATCAGGCATGATCTTTTCATGACCAAGGGTATCTGAGGCAAGATGCCAGTAAACCTATGGCAGACAGATGTTTTACCTGCAGCTGGTTTGGAAAAACCAAATTTCAACATAAAGCAGAAACATAAACACAACAAACAAGAACAATTCTGTAGCTACAAACTGACTTTTTAAATCACTTACTTACAGTTGCATGTATATTTAGCAGCCATTTCCTGTAAATCACTGCACAGGGATTATGAACCAAAACTTTGGCCTACACTTTTGTCCCAGGCAACTCACAGTGCTACACTAAGGAGAAATTGCAAATTGTGTTTCAAGAGGTGTTGATGTATATAATCTGTCATTGTTATGTAACTGACAGCTGCATCCTTTGTATCTGATGCAGTTGTCATTAATGTCAGCGGGAATGAAGAGAAATTCTTCAGCTAGCACTGCTAGTCCTGGTAACTGAGACCTAAACACGACGTGGGCTTTTGAAGGTCACACCGCAACCAAGGGTTAATGATTAATGATGGCACAGCAAATAACGGTAGTGTGGTGTCGTATAAAAATAAACTGAACAGAACCAGAGAGCGCAATGGTCAGAGGGACCACTGGAGTTGGAGACATGCCGACAACATAAGGCTGTCCAGCTACTGCAAATCCTGAGCAGATTCATCACATTCTTCACTCCAATTCCAGAAAAACCGTCGCCCAGCACATCGGAGAACGCGTCCGCTATGTTCACTGCTTCGCCGTTGTGTTTGAAGGTCTGCCTTGAAGGTGGGTTTTCAGTTGCAAAGATGTCAACCCCCTGTGTAAGCTGCTTCTGTCTCAGATGCAGAAACCCTGTGGGTACTGTGTTTTTTTTTTCTGGCCAGAGGCCCCCTGCGTTTGTGGGTTTCTTACACATTTGAACTTGAATAATCTGGACCTATCAGTTTGAGAAGATTTCAGTTGTATTGCATGTCTGGCCCATCTGGAAGAGCAGTTCATTTTAAAGCACATTTTTGGAATATATGAATTATTCAGTTCATCAAAACCCAAGAAAATCTGTTCTTTGCAATCATGTCACTAACTGAAATCATGCCCTTTCACATTTTGTAGGATAAGAAAATGAAGCAAACATGAAGTAAATATATAACATTATCTGTTTATACATATTTAGGCTGCTTATACTTTCGGCGCCATAGGTATTCCACAACCAACGCAAATTATAGCAAAAAGCATGACGGGGGCTTTTATTTTCTCACCATTTACACTCTGAGTCTGAGGTTTTCAGTACACCAGCTAATTCAAGGCAGCCAAGGCTAATAAATTATAAGATGCAGTACAAGATGCATGCAGTCAAGGCCCATTTTTATCTCAGTAACTTACCAAGTAACTGTCAAAAACAAATGTGTAGTCCAAATATGGATTTACCTGGCACACCCACATCTCATCTGTTTTATAAGTGACTGTCGGTATTAAGATTTGCATCTCACGTAAAATCTCTGTCATTCAATTGGTATATCAATGTACGATAATAATTTTTAGAGTGTATCCCAGTGGTTTTTTGTCTTTAATAACCAAAATTCTTTAAAAATAAAGTATTTAGGACAGAATGGACGCTACTTAAGATATATAATAAAGGGTTCATGGCAACGAAAGAAAGCTGTTTCTTAAGCTGTTGCTAGGAAAATATGTTTCTGTCAAGTTTGTTTTTAAGGTCAATATGTCTTGGGCAGTTATGGAAAAATGTCCTTTCAGCACACACATTTACTAAAAGTCTAAAAGGATCTCTATTAATTGTCAGTATATGACTTCTTGGTTTTGGGCTGATCATGTACTGAAATCCAAATAAAGCGGGGAGTAATAAAAATTTGTTCCTTTTGGCATTAAAGGAAAAGCAACCACCAAAGGGCAGAAATGTAACGTAGATTAGGTATTATTGTTTAACATCTACGTTTACGTTTATCTACACGTAAAACATACAGCCAAGCCCAGAAAGGTATTTTGTCAACAGAGGAAACCAGACACTGCAAGACAAGAAATAAAAGGATGTTAGTTTATCAGCATCTTTCCCTCATTTCAGTCACGACATTCATTCTTGGTTTTCCATTAATTGCTCCATTTCGGCATACTTCATCTATTTTTGCACATTTTAATAAGTATATTAGTTACAAATTGTACAAGTACTGTGCAATTTTAATGCACTTGCATTTTCCTCTTTGGTTTTGAAGGACAGGCGTGAGTGAGTTTCTTTTAAGGTACTGCGTGCTTTGACAAAAAGTGAATTTAAATAAATATATATGTTTTCATTAATCAATTCTTCAGTAGAGCAATGTAGTGATTCACTTGAAAGAGAGGTTCGCTTCAAGTACCAAAAAGTAACTAGATTCTTAGTGCAATAGGTAGCAACTCCCATAGACACATGGCTGTAGAGCACACAGTCGACACAGCAAAGCCCAATATAATCATCATCTGGGTGGGATGGAGCTGAGGGATCATTTGATTTGATAGTTATCGCTATAATCTGAACTATATTACGTAGGAAATTATGTTGGGATTAGCCACAGATTCATTTCTTTCTTCCATAAACACTATTATTACGCCATGAAAAGTTAGGGTATGTTGAGACTGCTCAGTGAAAGCTTGATTGTTGAATGTACAGCAAATTTTGTGACTGGCATTCAGATATGTATCATGATGAAGATGAAGTAGACAATAAGGGTACTGATAATGATGATGATGGAGATGATGGTAATTATTACTATTATTATTATTACTATTATTATCTTGTTACTTAGGTGAAGGCTTCACCGAAACCATTGAAAAATGTAACTTTTTTCGTCAACTATACACCACATTATTTTACTGGAGCAATTCAGTATGATGCTTTATGGTCCTTGTGAAGGACCTTTCTCTGGACTTGAACTTTCCTGATGTAAGTCTTAGTGTCTAACAGCTGCTGGCCCATATTTCCCCGCGCTTTCCGTCGATACGCTCTCATATATCCTCCTTTTAGCGAACATGTTTGATAGATGGCATTAAATACAAGCTGCACAGTCACCAGACTTCAGGGCACTAACGTGGCAAACAACAGAATCTTTTTATCTGCTGTGTGTTTGGCAGCAGTCAGCTGGCACTTGGAGGGGAAAAAAAAAAGGCGTAAAAAGCTCCATGGAGACTGCGTGTGAACAAGGCGGGATTTCTGGTCCCCACCGCTCCCTTTTTTCCTCCAAACATTAACAAGCTATAAATATGGACCGCGTCCTCACCGCCTTTCATCTTGCTTGAGTGGACCGATGGACCTTG
Organism: Heterotis niloticus; assembly: GCA_018136845.1. Classification (NCBI taxonomy): domain Eukaryota; kingdom Metazoa; phylum Chordata; class Actinopteri; order Osteoglossiformes; family Osteoglossidae; genus Heterotis; species Heterotis niloticus. Next base: position 15,156,099 of record CM030904.1, on the reverse strand, counting down.
TTCAATAAAAGACACCTGGTGTATATTTACAGGCATCATTCACAACTGGATTTCATCTTATTGAGAGCACCATCATCATCATCTTCATAAAAGCTGCTGCCTGTGTCAAGCACTCGCTGGAGATGCTCTTAACCAATCCCCTTAATAAGCAATTAATACACTGCCATCGTGTGCAGCACTCCTTGATGCTGTCAGCCAAACACACAATGCATTGACAGCGTGCGGCTTTCCCTCTAAGAGATTCTTCATTCCTAATGTGTCGCAGAGTGCAGAAGGCATCACCTATAATGCACGATGTCTGAAGCAATGGACCTTCAGAAATCGGACCGGAGAAATCACACTGGTGCAGCAGATCGGTCAGGCTGTGTCACGTGCGGGAGGTTGCTGCTCTTCAGCGCCGTCCCTCTTTCCGCCATCAATCCACCTTGTTCCATCCAGCAACGAGGGCCCACGCAGGATCGGCAACATCTAACGCGCGATCCGGTGGCGGCGTACATCTCGCGCAGTCCCCGAAAATGAAATATCTGTTAACGTTTAAAAGTACGCATTGAACTGAGAAAACAATTGCGCTCGCACCATCCATAATTTATTCCACAGCAGCATTTTCAGAACCCCCACCCCACCCAGCGATTTTGCATCATTGCCATTTGTGCTGCCACCGCTTCACAGGGCATCTTTAGCTACCTTCTCCTGCTGTAGAAATGATTAGAGCAGTGGCGTCTAATGATGCTGCTCCTGGCTGACTCACCAGCCGCCCTGACAGACAGCGCTTGATTAGTTTTCCTCAGGATAAACTTCTGCCTTATTGCCTCTTTCTAAAGTCACATCTCTGGGGTCAGTCCTGACACCTTCATTTATTCAGTCTATTTATAACTGCCCCCCCACCACCACCAGCACCACCACCACCACCACCATCACCACAACCATCACCACCTGCATCTGCGCATGCTGCTTACCCACCCGGCTCTGCAGGGCCGCAGTCACGTTACCAAAAAATAAAAATAAAGAAACACAAATAACACTTTGCTAGGAGAATAAAAGATTCTGTACTCTGGCAGCGCGATGTCTGCATCTTAAAATAAAGATTTTGTGTTTTGTAAGCGTTATTTTGATTCCACCTCACATTCTAAATGCACGCAAGTGCTGTCTATACTGGCAAACGGCGAGCTCACGTGGTCGGCAAAAAATGCTGCGCAAATACAGCCGCCTTCCATACGATGAACATACTGCCCAATTTTTCGTGTACGGTAGCAGACATGGAACCTGAAAGGTCTGCCGTTGAGGCCTGCCGTTGGGTGAGCACATCTAATAAATAATTTATTCTAATACCAAGTAGAATGTCAATATCTGAAGAAGAAAATTAAGCAAGATATGCACAGCCTTCATTGACCTTACACAAAGATAAAACATTTCAATGTGCTCTTGGGGAAAAGTACAGCATGGTTAAAAACATGCTAAGGAACCTATATGAAGCACTTTTACAGTAGGACAGGAATGCGAGAAATGGTTTTAAAAATACGAACCATCGGCACGTACGACCTGAAGTTACAGTTTTAGGACAAACATCTAGCAAATCCGGGAGTTGGTCCCCAAAGGCCTGAGCTCAGAACGTTTCCTACTGGTTTCCTTTCCTTGCGGAAATGGGACCTGCTCTGGGGTCCCTGAGGAAACCTGAGCTTAAAAGAGCATCCAAACAGCTGGCATCAGGGCGAGTGGCAGGAGGCCCCAGCGCACACAGCACAGACTCTTTATTTATTTAGGAAACCACCCCAGTGTGCTGTGGCTGACGGGGGACATCACAAGGTCCACCCCCTCTGCTTGTCACACGACAGCAATCTGACAGCGTCCCTCTTATCACTTTAAACAGCGCTGAAACGCATCGTTCTGCCGGACGCGGAATAGAAGCGGCGCTCTTAAGCCGCAATGGTAGTAACTGTTTGTGGTTGCTTTAACAGTTTTCCATTGCAAAACAATTGTAGCTCCTTCTTTAACTGTGTCAAACATTCACACTGTGCTTGCTGTCATACACAAAAGTGTAAAATCCAGCTAGTGGAATCATTACGGTTGAATTTTATCTGCATGAATATTTATAAAGCCCCTGTCCATAGCTGGCAGAGAAGGGGGGGCAGATCTTGCAATGCCTTTTGAGGCTTTGTGCTCATGAAAAGGAAGCCATAATGAGCCATAGTGTTGTGATTTTGTTATGCCCTCGACACTGCCCATATTATAGAGAAAATAGCATTTTGAGGTATATACTACTTCCTCAATGTGGAAATTTCAATTGTTTAAATTGAGTTTTGTTTGAAATAAATCATGCTATCTACAGGTACAACAACAAGGATGGATACTGTATGTTAGAGCCCATAGTGTTAAAGCAGACCCATCATGTGAATTTATGCAGATGTGAGATTGCACAAATACAAATGCACTGAGAGGAGCAAGAAGCTCCACGCAGATGATTTCTGCACAGTTCAAATCCTGTGCCTACAGACTGACTTTCCTGCTGATAAAGATCCACAAACAGCTGAAATGGAATGACAAAGATGCACGAAAATGTCACTCAAAGGTTGCAGTTAAGCATCGGGAGATTCACAAGGGAAAGGAAGCGTCAACTTTGTAGCACATTCCAGAACTGCAGCACTGCTAGTCAGCATCTCTTCCTCTTTAAACGGTGTTCATTTGAAATGATGACTGCAAGCAGCACAGCATGACACCTATAATCACATTCTTCAAGCTGAGCTTTTCAGAGCAATGTTTAAAGCAAAGTCAGCCATAAGTAGAGTTTCGTGTGTGGTACAGGTGCTGAAAATGTTTAAGACATTTTAATATGGAAAAGTGAATAAACCTTTCATAACGTTGAAGCCATCACACTCCCTCTTCAGATGCTAATATCCTTTCATTATGTCAGGATTAAAACTATGCATATAATGGGGAAGGTCACAAAGGCCACCCACAATACTCTTCACTCAAAAAGAATCTGACTGTGCCTTCACCTTTTTGAATAGTTATAATATCTAACTATATATTATAATATTCAACTGTTACCAGAAAACTAGTTTGAGTTTTGGAGGTGTCGGGAGAGCGATTGTCTCAAAACCGCAAGACGAGAACTTTCTCCCCCGGAAGCAACACAAGCCTCCTTCCTGTAGGGTGAGTCCCACGCAGGGTCCTGAGAGCTGCGAGCTCCGCTTCCCGCCTCTTCACCCACTGCGCCAGGGCTCAACCCCTTGACACCCGGGGATGTCCAGCTGTCACCTTCCCGTCTTCCAGCATTAGCCAACACAGGAGCTTGCCGGATCAATATTTCTGTTCAGTCTCTTGTTTTCAGAGTAAACCGTGTGCAGCTTATGTGTGCATGTTTTTGTTTTTACACTATCTGTGTTTTTTCCCGACATGCTGACTCATTTATAGGATGGATTTGTTTCATTTTACGGAATCTGCATTTATCGGCCCAGCCATGTTCATCTGACTCTGGATTAAGATTAGCCTTATCATTTGTTATGTCCTTATACTACTACTTTGTCTGTTTCAGGAAACACCAGAAGCATCGGATGCTTTGTGTCTTTGATTTCGGTATGCATGAATTATCATCGCTGGTGTGTATCAGAAAAAAGCTTAAAATCACACCAAACCCGTGTTTGTTGACAAACACTTCTTGAGTCTTTGAAATAAAACAAAAATAACGGGAAAAATTTCTGTAAAGAAGGCACTGTTTTTGCTACAACTTAACAACAAAAAAATGTGTGTTTTATGCACATGCAAATTCATTTGCGAATTATTCCATCCGGGAGCAAATAAACCAGGCAAAAATTGAATGTAGCATCTTAAGAATTCTCAGCTATGCCATCATAACCTCTGTGTTCTTCTGTTAGCTTTCTTCGAAAATTGAATTAGGAACAGGACCACAAGTGAGAGTGACAAATAAACCAATATGTGGCAGGTAAAATGATGGCGTTACGCTAGTCTTAAAATCAACAAAATTATTTAGATTCTTTTTTTTTTCCCCGAGAATTTCACACTGAAACATCAGGAGGAAAGGGATGTTGAGCTAATGGAAATGAAAAGGAACGTTGGCCTATTTATAACTGTGGTAAAAAAAAGTGCTCTGCACGGTGGAAGCATGCTGACGCCTGAGTGTGCTGCAGCTTCTGCGGCCTCCTGTGCTTTTCAGGCCCCTCCATTGTGTCGAAGTTAAAGCCTTTTGTAGGAAACTGTGCAATAATTATGGACTTCTCTTCTTGCACAGCTACCTGCCACCTCGCTCCCCCACCTGCCTGATTACTCATACCTGCTGAGCAGGTTCCTTCACCATTTCTACTTTGAGGCGGTTGGCATCACAGCAAACAGCTCAGCTCAGGGTCTGAGAGAAACTTGGAGCAAATATCAAAATTCTGAGCAATTTTGAGATTACCAGAGCACGTTTCAAATGTGTAAAATAAGCTGTGTCACACTTTGGCCCATTGCAATGTGCGGCGGGCAAAGTGCCGCATGTGCAGCCGATGACTGCGACCGATAGTTGGCGCAGATAGGAGAGGCCACATGCACTGCGGGGAAGGTGACCCTGCTCATGGGTTCTGCATTTGTCCACAAAGTGCAGCCCTAATGATGTCCGAGTAGCCATTTTGCTGTGGCACAAAACCCCTCCTTAGCAGAGGATGTGTATTTTTGGATTCTCTGCAGCCTTGCAGACGTCATGGCCACAGTGGCGCAAACGGCAGGAGGAGCGCAGCTCGCTTAACTAGCTGTCAGAAAAGTGCACACCACTCCACACCTGCTCCTGACACCCAGCCCCCAGCAGAGACGGCTCACCAGCTCTGCTGATCAGGGAAAAAAGACAGAGAGTGAGGGACAAGACAGACACAATAGACATAATGCACCAAGCAGGGCCACAAATGCATGGCAGGCAGCTCTTGGTGGGCTGTGAATGGAAAACATGAACCAAGCTGTGAACGTCAGCATTTTATTTTATTTAGATAAACAACACATAGCCCACAAAGTACATGCAGTAGCTTAAGGTGCATAGGCTCATTTAGCTATGAACACGGTAAAATATGAGAAGAAAACCATTTATGCTTCTAGGATAATTCTGGGCACTAAGACACTGCGAACTGATCAATGCCTAATAGGACGTGGTAGTACCCCTTCTTACCAGAGAATCCTGAACTTGCTTTTGTGATTGTGGCAAACTGTTCCTTCAGTAGCAGTGACAGCTGTGACATCAAATCCAAGTGATCATCATAATTTTTTTTAAAGCTGCTGCTGTTGGGCATGTAGGGATAATGCTGTAAGCAGGTAAATATTTGCTGAAGTTTGAACCAAACCAAGGAAGGGAATTTAGCAGAGGCTTTGAAAACATTGAATGTGGTGTGGCAGGAATCATGCAAACACACATCTGTGTTTACAGCAAACAGGGGCAGTCCTAGATTTGAAAGAGTGGATGCACAAACAGTTACATTAGATAGATAGATAGATAGATAGATAGATAGATAGATAGATAGATAGATCTAGAGGTGGACTCTAAAGCCTAATTTCAACCAAATTGATGGATTTGGCTGAGTACTCGCAAGTTTCTCTCTGGACCTTCCCATAAATTTATCCAGCATGTGATTTCCCCCTCTCGCTTCCCATAAAGGCAACCAGCCTACGGGGTGTTTTTCCACAACATATTTGCTGTGGGAATAGACTTTAAGCATTTAGTCCCCAATGGAAATAGAATTTGGGCAATTTTATTAATTTACCAGAGAAGGACATCAAAGCACCTACACTGCTGAAAGAGCTATGGGTTTCTTATTTGATATTCACCTGTCTCCAAGGATACAGACCCCACACACAATAATGCTGCCAGCATTGCTGTATTTAATATGTGCATCATACAAACACACATGCGCATGTGTGCACACGCACACACACACGATAATAGTGTGCTGTGAACCACCCAGATGTTGGTCTTTGAGACTACAGCTCAAAACAGCAAAAGTAGCATTTATACCAGCTGCTTATGCTTATAACAGGATCCCTGCCCCCAATACCAGGCATTTAAATATCACATACAAACTAGGAGGCTGTCTGCCTGACATTTGATCAAGAGAAGACGTTCTTCAAGTACTTCCCTTCCAATTGTGCTGAAACATCAAAAATCCTGCATGGAAATGAGAAATATACTTGGGGACCTGAAATGTTAAACACATGGAATTAAATTTCACAGCCCTGTTAATAGGTATGGGTGTTGCACCTCCCGAGGATTTTTAAAGTTTATGGTGGTTCATTGTTGTCACAGCCCACACATTCAGTTGACACAAACACTTAGACACCAAATGCCATGTGAATGTCAGGCATGCTCAGACAAAAATAGCTTGCGGAATTCTGGAAGCCGAGTCAATATCAAAATTAAAAAACAGGGTTTCCTGAACTACATCACTACAAAGAATAGTGCATGAAGAAGCGGGGAAAAGAGCAAACCATGTCATGAGATTAAATTTTGGTTGCAGGAAATGAAAGTGAACTATTTCAATGAAGATTGAAGATATACAGTATTATGTTCAGTGTTTTACAAGAAACTCCCATCATAACTAAAGGATTACTATTGATTGAATACTCAGACCTATTATTTTTACAGGTAGTAACTTTTACAGTCCATCTTTAACACTGATTTGTACTGAACGTAGGTCGGTACTTCTCTGTTGCTGTCCACATGCAATTTTTTATTACATTTAAATGGACTGTATTAAGATCACAACAGGTTCCTAAATCAGAAAGTTTTGTCCTTTGTGCAATCCTTAGAAAACATTAATGAATGCATTTAGTTGCAATGGTTGCACAATTTAGCCAGTCTTTTTTTTAGAATATATATATTATATATATGTTATGGGTCTCAGGCCTCATTTTGTGGAGGCTTTGGCAGAGGACACGATGAGGAAGAAGCTACAGCTTATCATGGACAATGTGTCACATGCCTGAATTGAAGTGATCACCACAAGTTCTTTTAGCCACCAGGTCATCCAACTAGCACTTCCTGGGGTTCCTTCATACTAATAGGCATCTGCCTCCATAATGCCACACATGAGTTCTTAGAAGATTAGACTCCATTTATTATTGTTATTTATCTAATTGTTTTGTTCTTTTGTTTTTGTTATTTACTCATTGTTATGGTTCTTTTGAATCTTTCATGTCATATGTGTCCAGCTGCTGTATGACGAATTTCCCTACCGGGATCAATAGAATCCAGTTCTATCCTATCAAGTTGGCAAGTCTCTTGCCATGCTTTTAAAAAGATCTTCAGTTTGTGACTATATTTTTTCAGTGTTTTGTTTGTATAACAATTTGCTTTTTTACCTGAAGCCCCATTAAATAACTCAATGTATTTCTGTTGGACACCAACATAATCTTTGGTTCTCACAGTCTGTATGCTAGGTCTTTGTCCAGCTACAATGCTTTCCCAAATCAAATAGTCCTCATACCGTCCCTGCGATTCAAATTTCATAGCAAAGCAAAACATTTATTATTTTAAAAGCTTGTGTTCGATACTGTATTTATATAAATTAAAACCTGAAACTAAATGTGTTCTTATAGAATCGGTATCAGGATCAGATTTACTGTATTTGGCCTAATATGCTCATATACACAGGGAATTTGCCTTCAGTTCCCAATGGCTCTGTGTACATAAGAACACAACATAGTTACACCTTTTGTCTGTCCAGTCCATAAATAGCAACATAAAACTGTAAAAATGACTAACAACAAAAAAAAAATCCAAAATAAGAAACTCCCAGTAATTGCCTCAAACTTGCATCCAGTTTGTAAAATGTTATTGATGCCAGCAAGCTTCTAGAAGCATGGTTCTGACTCATAATCAGGATTACTCTATTATAATTTTGATTTCCAATGAGGGAACATAAGGAGTATTGGAAACACTGTACTGCTAATCCATTAAAGAATGTTCATAACAGATGGACAAATGTCACTTAAAACAATTCTGGGGAAAGTAATATTTTTACTAGAATACTGACAAACTATTTCCCTGTACTTTCCACTGTCCGTTCATCCAGTTTTTGCAAGCTTTCCAGTTCCTGGATGAAAACCAACCCCACAACATGATGGTCCCACCACCAGGCTTTACTATAGAGATGTTGTTTCCGAGAGTGATGCTCTGTGTTGGCTCTCTGCCAGTTGTAACACTTTGCATAAAAGAAAAAGAAGAGGAAAAATAAAAAAGGAAAAGTTTGATTTTTGTTTCCTCTGACTACAGTACCTTTTGCTAATTTTTGCTCGATCACTTAGTTGCAAACTCTAGGCCAGCTTTGATTTGCCTGCTTTTATGCAATGACTTCCTTCTCGCCACCATGCCATTACAGACCGCTTTCATGTGGTTTTCTGGAAATGGTTGACTGATGCAAATTCTCTCACATTGCAGTCACTGATCTCTGAAGCTGTTTCAAAGTAGACGTTGATCCCAGAGTGGTATCCCTTACCCATTTTCTTCTTGCCCGAGTGCTCAGTTTGGATGGATGACCTGATCTAGGTAGCATCTGGGCTGTATGATGCTTCTCCCAAATTCCTGCTGATGGAGTAGACTGTGCTCACAGGGATGTTCAGGACCTTTGATATATTTTGTCTCCTTCTCCATATCTGTACCTTCTGATAACACAATTTCTGCTTATTTTGACAGCTCCTTATAATTTCTTTGTTTCAAACTTTATTACATGAATCAGAGATCTTACAGATGCAGGTGTTTTTATCTTGAAACCTGTGATCATTTATTGTGAACCCCATTTACTGAACACCATCATAAGCAATTCAGCTGATTGGATAGCTCAGTAAGATAATTTTGCACACCTACTAACAGTTCAGATTAATCACAAAGAAAGGTTTTACATACTTATGTAAACAGCAAATTTTTCCTTTAAAAATATTTTACATTGTTTAACATATGTTGACTTATAGAAATTACTTTTGAATCTTATTATTTTAAATTAAAATATCAAATGGAAGGAAATATTAAATAAATAGAAATATTAAAAAAGAAATGTTGAAGTATTATTTTATTATCCAGTAGAAGGTGTGCTTTTGTCAAAAGTCTGAATACTTCACTATAAACTGTAAAAATATTTGGAAATTAAATGTTTTGTAAAAACTTAGCCTTTTATTTACAAGTGAAAATAATGCATCACTGTGCAGTGGAGTCTTTAGCATCATGTTTTTGCTTTTCATAAGACTTTTTAGGATAGAGTGTAGGCACAAACTATTCAAAGAACGCAGAAAAACAGAAAAAGCATATTGAGATATCCAGAAGCGAATTCTGTATTTTTAGAACCATCCCTCTACGTCACATTCTCCTGCCTTGTTTTCAAGGCAGTCCAAATATAAATGTGGTGTTACCTCAGTCTATCAAGCTAAATCTCGATGAGTGTCAAAAGAGAGAAAAGGTTATATTTAGAGGGTAGAAGTGAAGCAGGTGCGGTGAACGACCGCTGGAAATGGAAGCTGCTCCCAGGAGTCAGAGGCAGCTGATTTTATGATTTTATTTATTTATTTTCCTTCTAAAATGCTTCTGCCAAAGTAACAGCACAGAGGTGCCATGGTGAACATGTTTAAAAAAGGAAGATGACATGCAGAGACATGCTTTTACATGACCATGTACTGTCAAGCGAAGGACATCACAGTTTCTGCATTTTGTCCCCTTTACAGAACCATTATGTGTTGTGAGTTTTTTCTTTCATAAAAGAATCATACAAATTCTTTGGTAATTTGAAAAACTGTTAACTGGTTGTAATGGTAGATCATATAAATCTTAAATGCCATGTGGCATTTTCATATTTAACTAAAACAACAAAATTAGTGCTCATTTCATTTTAGAACTGCTTATTTAATGAAAATGAAAAGAAAACTCGAAAAGATTATCATTATATTTTTTACCAAAACATGACTAAAAGTACAACTACACTGACCCAAATAACATTTTATGAACTTTTGGCACACATATGTAATTGCACAATACTGTAATAAACAGTGATCTATTCTCCCAAGAAAAAACACAGAACAAAGTAATCATTGTAGTCTTTATATAGTTTGACTTTTAAAAGTCTAAGTTATATACACAGGAATGTAAAGAGCTACTGTATACGTGGAACAACTATGGACACTGAGGACAAGATTTCTGGCAATGGTGCTTTTCCCAGTGAATACTGCAGTCTCAAGGGCCCCATCTGAAGTCCCCACTCCTACTGTACTGCTGTGGATGAAGGTGCTTACACTGAACTGACATAGTAAGAATATTGTGCTGTGCATGCAGATAAATAAGTCACCATGGACATAAATGAGAGCTGAACACATTTTTTAAAATATGAAAACAAGATGCAAGTTCATTAGAAAAGGAGTTGAAATTAAAAACAGAACAATATTAGCTTTTATAGACAGTTACCACTCATAATTCGGATGCAAAAATAGACTCATGTTTTAGTATACATTTGTCTAATGATTTAACAATGTAATTTTTGTTTGTTTGAATGATTAAATTACATTTTATACAGCCATCTGGTGTAAGCTTATTCAAACAGCACATTGTCTTGGGTAATATGCAGCAGTCACACAAAAAACACAAACTGCATACCATTTGTGGCTTTGATTCATTTTTTATTGCAAAAAAAAAATACTCCTTTTGTAAAACATCATGCCGCAGAACTTAAAATCCCTCTGGTTATTGTTCCTGTGAACTGGACCACCTTTCCATCTCACTAAATTTTGCATTTAAATATAGACATGAAATTACTCTGAGGTATTCATATTCACTTATACCGTGTGTCATAGCTGCAAGGTAAGAAGGCCCTTGCTATTGTTCAGCAAACAATAGTTTTCAAGACTGGAATACACAAAAAGGTAAGAGGAGAATTCAGTTTCTACATCAGTGGAGCAGTAATTACTTTACAGAGAGCAAGTCCATTATTGAGTCTGTGGCTATAAGTGCAGCAGCAGCATAAGGAGTGCAGACACACACTTAGTGACCTTTCGGAGACATCATGATGTAATTCTAATTACATTTCCTCACAGCTTTAATGCTACCACCTGTGGCCCCATCCCTACTGTATCGCAGCAACCTAAAATTTTGCAGAACAATAATAATCTCACTTTGTTTAACGGCTATTATGTTGAGCTTTGGTCTTTTTTCAATACTGTTCATTTTTAACACTAAATCAACAGACAGACCTTTTTTATACAAAAATGGATATCAGGTTTCAGTGGTGTGACAACCTGTTTTGGGGGAGCAAAGAAATATTAGTGGCGGTATATACAAATACAGAGGCTGACACTTTTGCCTTGAGTGAACTGGGCACTATCTGCCCTCATAATATGAGGCTGCAGTGATAGTCATGTTTATTCAACTAATTGATATGCAGTTTTTACCCTTTACTAGAATTTTCTAGAGTAAACAAAACCAGCAATATCTTGCACAATTGCCTAGTAATAACAGCAAACTGCAGCTTATTGTCATATTTGACTATATATACGAAGAACTATTTGTTGAATAAGTGAACCACATATTGCACATGTAGTTGTTTCAAAGGGTTGTTTTTGCAACAGTAAGAAGACATTTACTTGTTCACTTGTACTACCTCGTTGTTATTCCTTACCTCTGGAAGCAGCTCTCTATTGTTTTCATCTATGGTTTCTCACGACATTTGTACTCTGATGGGATGAAGAGGAGTTTCTATGCATTCATTCTTTCTGTGTAGTTTGCACTTTTAAGCAGTCATCGGATAAACTCTGGACCACTATGACCCTGATCAGTGCAAGCAGTTAAGGATAGATGGAAGGAAGAATGGATGGATGGATGGATGGATGGAAGCTTAAATACTGCCACCTTGAAATAATACCAGAAGCTTCATATACATTAGAAGAGGGTTAGTTAAAGACTTCTTGAGCAGTAACTCCAAATTCTTTTCTTCCTACTTTTATTACTTGGATTGTCTTTCTGTTTTTCCATACCTGCGTTCTTCACAATTTACATATATTTTTCATTTAGATGATGCCTTTCTCCTTGGCAACTTATAACATAATATTAGACAATCACCTTTACCATGATTTACCAGTTTATGCAACTGGGTCTTCTTTGGAGCAATTTGGGACTAATACCTTGGTGAAAAGTACTGCAGCAAGAGTGGTTTTGAATCGGAAAGTTCTACACTTTAACACAAATTCATTTCTCACATGTACACATTTCTGTCGAAATGCAACAGCTATTAAAGGTAAGAAAACTCAGAGACTTTTAAAGGGAATGAATGGTGCATTTTACTGCAGAGTTGTGCTAAAATATATTGAAATGGCCCTATGTTTGCATCAGGACAACTTGTGTAAGGTTGGCATTAGCTGGTTTAGAATTCCAGCTGCTGCAGGGTTTCCGTCCAGGACGAAGTTAGAAAATTTTATTGGAGAATTACACATGCATTCCAAAATCATGTTCTCCTCACTGCAATGCCAGGGAATATTTGGGTACAAAAGACATATTTTGATGAGACCTGAGAGCATTCTGCATGAACGCTTATCTGTCTAACAACCTTTATAATACAGCATTACAATGTAGTAATATAGTATTTCCAGCGATTAATGATAAACTTATTCTAGCTGCCATTTCAAAATGAAAACATTACATGCAGAAAATTAAGCAAAATATGTTTGCGTTTATAAAGTTTTATCGAATATCTGTAAAAAAAAAAAAAAACCAAAAAAACAAAAAACAAGAAAGAAATAAAAAACAAACGTTGTTCGTATAGAAAAGCTAATCCCAAACTGATTCGACTCGAGCGCGGCATTTTAACAAAACAGATTTAGTTCGTTTGTGCGTCGTTCCTTAGGAAAAAACGACGGGCGCAGGGGTTATTTTGGGGGGCTCTGACGTCAATGAGCTGCACGTTTCATTCACCGGGCGGCGAGTTATTAATAAACCGCTCGTCTTGGGATTGCGATGTTTTGCTTTTTGTTATTATTATTATTACTGTTATTATTATTTCTTCTGTCACGGAGCCGAGTGCGCCTATTGGACCGGTGCGTGGCGTCGCCGTAAGAAAAGCGGAGCTGCCGCCCCTCGGTGCTCAGTGGCTGCCGGAGGAGCCCTCTGGAGGTGCGGCTGGAACGGAAGCGCTGCTGGTTCGCTGGAACTCAACTGGTGCGGAACCTGACATGCCGATGAATTGCAGGGCGCCGCGGAATCGGCCGCAGCAGCGCAACGCCGTCTTGTGAAAGTTGACAATGTTTTCTGGTCAGGTAAGGAGAATTTCTTACTTTAAACCACTACTGTCCTTCACTGGGGTTACTCTTCGAGGCGCCTTAGTGTCAGACAGTCAATTTTACAACCATTTAAACAGCAGAGTATTCCTACGGGGTAAGTTTCTTGACCAGGTTACCTCAGCAGAATCGGGATTCGAAGCAGAAACCCTTAAATCCAACTTCTTCTCCGATTCCCTATGATAATAAAGTTCTGCTTACCCGCTCAAGATGTCTGTATAACCAGTCTCCAAGATTTCAGACATTTTTCCCATGCCAGCGAGTACAGCCGCAATGTTGAACCCACAGCAACTTAATATTGGAAGACAGCGCTTCTTATAATTTGAGTTTGCTGTTAATTCTACTGAAAGAAACATTGATCCAGTTATAGCTTTAAATGTAAGAAAAAGAACACCCACGTTAGAATTTCTCACTTACATGTTCAACTTGGTGAATTGGTGAATACATTGCATGTGTGAGCTGAGCCAGCAGAGTGGCGGTCTTCTAGGAAGACCGCATTATTCGTCGATCTGTATTTTTTGTGCTGCTATTCGATCTGCCGCGATCTCTCCATTGGCGGTGGCATTAAAACAGCCCCCACCTGAGCCTTGGAGGGGCGCGCCGGCACTTGAGCACCATGGACAGCGACAGGGCTGTGAAACCCTGTAAAAACGGTGTAAAACACTGTCGGGCAAAAACTGCAGCAAGTTGTCAATCTGTGTATATTACACCGACGCTGCTCATGAAATGCTAGGAAGCTGAAGATGTCTCCTAAAGCAGCTCGATGTGAGAAGATGGGATGTTTTCAACCATGGCAAGTATTAATAAGATGGGAAAACACAGTTGGTGCTGTCTGGTGCCTTTCTTTCTTACAGAATTACACATGTAGTGGTTTGATGGCACAAGAGCTGCCACCTTTCTAGACAGTTCCACAACACTCAAGATAATGGATAACTTCTCTGTACTTCCATAACCATCGCTTGACAAATGCCATATGTGGTTTTGGGCACTGTGATAAGAAACGCGGTACTGCCAACAGAGAGGAGATGCTCCATTGTGGATGCTGAGGATTCCTCCACATGGTGAAGCGTTGCACGTCTGTCTTCAGACGGAACGGCTACCGAGGCTCTACCAGGAGGAGGCATGACATTCTGTAGGTCTGTAACAGCGTTGTACTATAGGACTGAGTGCTGTAAAGGCTATTATCACATGTGGAGACACCCTACAGAAATGAGGCAACCTGTAAAATAATATGAGACTGTTGGTAGCAGCAGACCTGCCCACACCTGCTGTGACAGCTGGAATGAGTTGTTTGTACGCTGAAATCTGGACTGGAAAGGTACCTTTGCTTCTGACCCTATCTCAAATCCAGTAGTTTTTTTTTGTCCCTTATGTACGTATATGTGTAGATAGCTGTATAGGACACATCTAGACATACTGTTTCGATTTTTGTGAACTGTAATGATAATGGATTGTTAGTTTTGCAACACCCAAAAAGACTGTGTTTGTTGGTGGCAGGTCACTGTCGTGTCTTGAACCCAAGGGTGGCTGCTGAGATTGCTGGGACAATGGATGACGTGCTGGAGCTGAGGACGGATGGGAACTCTCTGCTTAAGGCAGTGTGGCTGCGCCGTCTGCGCCTGACCCGACTGCTGCTGGAGGGAGGTGCCTACATCAATGAGAGCAATGAACGTGGTGAAACACCACTCATGATCGCCTGCATGTCCAGACATGTAGACCAACAGAGTGTCAGCAAAGCAAAGCTGGTTAAGTACCTGCTGGAGAACAAGGCGGACCCCAACATCCAGGACAAAGCAGGCAGAACAGCCCTGATGCATGCCTGCAGCCAGAGAGCAGGACATGAGGTGGTGTCCCTTCTGCTGAACAATGGCGCTGACCCCAGCTTGGAGGACCACAGTGGGTCCTCTGCCCTCGTCTATGCCATAAATGCAGATGACAAGGAAACCCTAAAGCTGCTATTGGATGCTTGCAAAGCAAAAGGCAAAGAAGTTATTATAATAACAACTGACAAATCATCTTCTGGCACTAAAACCACCAAACAGTACTTGAATGTTCCTCCATCCCCAGAACTGAATGACAGATACTCCCCCACACCATGTACATCACCTTCGGACATCAGCCTCAAAACTACCCCTTCCCCAAGTGACGAAAAACAACCAGATACACTCTTTGGTTTCCAGGCTAAAAGACCAACAGGTAGCAGCTGTGCCCCCACTACACCTGCTAAGCCCCTCAATGATCCACCATCTCCTACTAGGAAGCCAATAAACCCTAAACGTGCACGGCTTCCTCAGCTTAAACGGCTCCAGTCGGAGCCCTGGGGGCTGATTGCTCCGTCTGTTCTAGCTGCTGCATCGTACGAAGAGAACAAAAGGGCAAACTCTGAAGACGATGTCATCACAAGCATCAACGGTCTGACTTTGTCCAAGAGAGCACCTTTATCACGGCACAGCAGTGTGGAAAGCAAAGATGCTGCTTTCCAGGTGATGGGGGATCAGTCCTCCAAGATATCACCCACATCTCGCAAAATTTCCCATGAGAAACCCCTTCCACAGCACCAGCCCCTAGCCAGGCGAAGTACAGTCCCTACTGAGCAAGACAGCAGCAGTGCTTCTCCTTGTGGCCCAGTAAGCCTGAGGGACACTATGCACAGGAGGTTGTTGGGAAATGACCATTATGACTCGGACTCCCAGCTGTACTCAAACTCAGGCATGCTGGACTCCCCCAAGGTACCCTTGGAGAGAAGAAAGAATAACACGTCCCCACTGACCATGCTGACCAGTTCACGGGAGTCACTGGACAGCAGTGCCAGCACATCCCCGACCACAGTCCGCCGTAGAGCCCCGGGGCTCCTGGAAAGACGGGGCTCTGGAACTTTACTGCTGGACCATATCTCCCACACCAGGCCAGGATTCCTACCACCCCTCAATGTCAACCCCAATCCTCCCATCCCTGACATTGGGACCAGCAGCAAGCCCTCCTCTCCTCTCACTGCATGCATCAGGTCCATAGCCCCTGTAGCACCCAGCTCACCAAAGAAATGTAACCCCAAATCTAAAAAGAAGCTATTGAGGAGGCACTCTATGCAAATTGAACAAATGAAACAACTATCTGATTTTGAAGAGCTGGCAAATTAGTAAAGGAAATCATTACTCTTTTGGTAAAGATATCACTCCCATCATGAAGAGATGTCTATCTGAGAGTGAAATCCATCCGGTTTTGTTCTCTAGCATCATATCGCACTAAGCTTATGCTTCATCTGAGCAGAGGTCCAGCAGACAGGTCATCTGATAATTGAACAGACGTGTCCAGAGGATGTTATATTTCCCAAGGTCAGCGTTCCACTATGAGCCTTATTTCCAACATAAGATTATGTGCTGTTAAAGTGTCGACTTGGGGTGAGGGAATAATGAGCACACAAATCCCATGAAGCCTCAAATTAGCAACTCTGAGTTTTTTTTTTTGTTGTTTTTTTTTTCCAAAGAGCCGTAGCAAGGCGTATATTCGAGAAACATTTTAATGCCTTGTTGCGTGTCCAGGGTGGATTCTGTTAAACGCATTATTTTTATCCAGTTTCTTGGTTTTCCTGTGGTTCACAGGGATCATTTACACGGATGGAACACAGATGTGATATAAGCTATTGTAGATATGAGACCGTGATTTAAGCTGAGCACTGTCAATTTAGGAATGGTAAAAGAAATCCAAGAGAGAAGTCGATGTCACATCTTATATAGTCATGCATTTATGTAAACCTTGCAGTGAGATTAAAATTGAGACAATTTATTGGTACAGAATTATTACATAAAAGCTGCATCGACAAAATTATTGTGTCAGTTTAGTAATTCAGCGATTTTTATTTAAAGGTTTTTATTTATGGCAAGTTTAATGAAACAGGATATATTGAATAAAATGCTATTATTTGTAATTGGGTCATGTGATTATAAAAAAAAAAGGTTTTTTTCCCCAAAAACCTCAATTCAGCAAGATGTTTCAGTGCATGAACAGAAAATAGAAACAGCTTTGTATCCGGGAATATAGGCCATAAACCCCGAGAGGGAGACTGACCATTTTTTACTGCAGCAGAGTCTCACTTAAGAAAATAGCGTGGATTGCAAAGCTTTTTATTCAGCATCGTCCTCATCCTCCGTTGTACTTTGAACAAATCCAAAGTACTGATTGTCTCACCGGATGTCAACAGTTCAGCTGGGTCTTGTGTTGTTATTCTGACCATGGCAGGGTTTGAAACATTTGTAGCCTATTAGTATATACGGTGCCTTCTGGATAAAGCGGTTTAGTAAAGAACTGTATTGATCATCTTGCAGTTCTAGTGTATTTAAATATATGAATATGCAAAAGAAAGTTTGTTTTAGTCACCTTGAGTTTAATGACATTTTGTAACCTACGTGTTTACCTCCAGGGTTTACAACGTATCATACGTGTGAAGAACAGCATTTAATGATTATTGAATCAGACAGAGTATTGCCTTTCTTTTTTCCGCTCTGGAACTGTCATAATTTGCACTTTATTCATTCATTTTAAGTACCCTGAATGAAAGTGTTTTTATTCTGAAATCTTATCCCTTAGTGCCAATTACTGGTGGAAAAAAAAAAAAACTTTCCTGTCTGGTCTCTAAAATATGAATTACAGGGATTCACGGTTCCGTATTTTTGAGGATTAAAAAAAATCTCAGCATATTTTTGAAAATGTTAATATTAGAAAAACTATTACTTTGTAAATCAGTTTATAGTTTTAAAAAACTGCACAACACATGAAGTTGAAGTACATAGTGTTACATCAAGGAGTTTACTTAAAAGATATCAGTAATTTGAAATGGGGATGCGATACATCAGACTTTAAAAGAAGGGGGTCTGAAAATCCATTTCCTAATTCTTCCAATAGAGCTTGATGCTGCAGCAGGGAAGTTCCTGAAGATCTAGTGCAGCGCAGGTTAGCAGTGGCCTACAGCATACAGACAAAGCAGAGTACTTGTAAAAGTAAATGAGCTAACTCAGTTCTCTAGTGCTTACTAGTAATAGTTTTGCTTTAACATTTTAACAGCTATCCAGGCAGTCTAGTCTCCCATAAACTGAAAACTGGTTAGCTAGTAAGGTGTATATTGTAATGGTACCATTGGGATATGTGTATTGCTGTCTTAGTGTATTTTTGCTGTATTTTAACAAAAGGTCACACAAAAGCTGCTCGCTTGATCTACATTCCCGATTGCTTCTATGGATTAGAGCTGTTAAATAACATTTGCAACATTTTCAGAACAAAAGGGAAGAAAAACATTTCATACTAGGGTTCTACTTTTTTATTAAACTAACATTTAATATGATGGAAATTAATGGTATCTCAACAATTGTGATGGTAACTTTGCATAAATTTCTACTTAAAAAGTTCTAATGTATAAAAAAAGAACAAATAGTTTTTGGTCAAGTACAGAAACTCATACAATCTAAACTCTGTAATGTATACTGTAATGCTGACTAGCAGGAATAAATAGCAACTACAGCACAAATCAAATATTATGTATAAAATCCTGCTGGCACTATAAACAGTCTAATTTCACAAAACAGTCAGTGAACAAATTCAGCTTATTTTGTTTTAACAAAGATAATGTGATACGGAATTAAGCTTTAAAATGTTTCCTGCCTGCTAGAAACAGTGGAAGAGTATCCCAATATTCTTCATACATAACTAACAGTCAGCTAGAGCAGTTAAAATGCAAGCACAGACATATGTTCTACTTCCAAGTAGTTCACCTGTGAGGGACTTTTCATTAGTGTTAAGACATGTTTACAGAACATCATGTATATAGAATAGTATTTGTATATATTATTCTGTATGTTTTGAATAAATGTCCTGTTAAACTTTTTGTGTGGTGTTTTCTCATTACGTTATCTGCTTCAAAATTAGTTTCTGTAATAGATTATATCTGACATAATAAATAATGTGAAATTATAATTTATTTTGAGTAGACTGACATGAAGAATAGGTTGACTTAGTTCTTTCATGAAGATTGTAAAACCAAACTTACAGCCTATTTGCAACAGGAAAGTTATCAAACATATGTGCAAAGTATTCATTAAAAATTTAACAAACAGGGTGTGCAACATAGCAGTGATAGCATTTTCAGGGAAGACATTTTATTTGGTGGCAGAATGTGTTACTTTCCCTTCAGATACAGTGACATTGGCTGTTCTGGGAATTTAAAGACATCAAACCTTTGTGCACAGTAATATACCTGTAAGAATAAATCAAGTGCTGCTGAGTCAATGTCAGCTTATGGTGATAGTTGGATAGCTCTTCTGAAATGCATCCAGTTTTCGGTAAGATGGCTAAGACTTGACAAAGGGGCAACCATGGCTGTGGTAACTGTGTCCATCCACCACATAGCAGGTCTTCCTCTTTTGCGTTGACCTTCCATTTTGCTGAGCACGATATCCTTTTTCAGAGATTATTCTCTCCGCAGGATGCATCCATAATACAGTAGCACCCAGCCTGGTCATTTGAGCTTCCAATGACAACTTTGACTTGATTTGATCTAACACCAATGCGTTTGTTTTCCGGGCTGTCCAGGTTATGTGCAGGATTCTTCAGCAGCACAATTCTAAAGTGTCAATTTTCTTCCCGGCCATCTTTTTCACTGTCCAACTCTCGCATCTATATGATGTGACTGAGAACACCATGGCTTGAACGAGTCATATCTTTGCACGCAGAGTTATATCTCTACTCTTGAGAATTTTGTCCAAGCCACTCAAGGCTGTTCTGCCCAGAGCACCTGTTCATCAATATTCAATGGCTCGTCAGTCATCCATTTTGGCCTCTTTTGTTTTTGTAGTCTTTGAAAGAATCTTTCACTTCCTTCGAGCATCATGACTTGATGTCCTCCCATAGTTCTTATGGCAATTTGTCATTTGTGTCCAATGCAGCAAAATGATTGTGTTGGCTATTTCTAAATGCTGGTGGAATATTCTCAAGATCATATGTTGCCAATTGCTTGACTGGCTTGTTCTTCCGCAACTTTAGCTTGAGTTTGCAAACCAATAGCTGATGATCCATAAAATAGTTGGCTCCTGGTTTTGTTTTTGTTGATGTTATTGAATTTTTCCATCTTCTACTTAGGCACATATAATCGATCTGATATCTGTACAAATCATTGGGCGAGGTCCACGTGTGCTGTTGCCTCTTGTGTTCCTTGAGGAAATGTGTTTGAAACAAACAGATTGTTAATCTTTCAGAATTCAATCAAATGTTCTCCCACTCCGTTCCTGTTGCCGAGTCCTTATTTCCCAACCACTTGTCCTTCTTCTTTGTCTCCAATCTTTGCATTCCTGTCGCCCATAACACATTGTTGATTTCAGCTTGCACTTGTTCATAGAATTGATCAAGTTCTTTCTCTTCTGCACTTGTTATCTCAATGATGATCATATTGATAGGTTTTCTTCGTAGATGAATGGAGAGCAAACGGTCGCTGACTGCATTGTGTTTCCTTTCAGCCTTTGCAAGCTCCTTCTAGATCATAAATCCGACTCAATTTATTCTTTGCTCACCATGTCCAGCATAGCATACCATATGTTCATTGGACTCAAAGTGTCCCATGCCAGTCCATTTTACTTCACTGACACCTAACAAATCAATCTACGAGTGTTTCATTTAATTTTTGACCTCAACCAATTTTCCTTGGTTTATACTTCTCACATTCCATGTCCCAATGTTCAGAGCTTCCTTGCAGCTTCAGACTCATTTTATGCATAGCAACATCAGCAGTTAGACATCCCAAAGGCTTTCATCTCACCACATCATACACACTAGCTTTACTCTGAGGAGTCCTTGGCTCTTCCCCAGTAGATTGTTGAATGCCCTCCAACCTGGGGGTCTCATCTTCCAGCACTATATGGTGATTAACATTAGTTTTACTATCCATAGAGTTTTTATGGCAAGATATGAAAGTAGATTGCCTAGCCTTTCTTCCGCCCAGGTAAAGATAGTACTGCTGCCGTTGTCACTGAAATGCGATCCTTCGCCAACAACACCGACCCATATTGTTGCTGCTCAGTGCGAGGTTTGAGGTTTGCTGCTCTTTATCTGACTGCTAAACCATTGGTCTTCTGACAAGGCTGAACCCAAAGGAGTATTACTCCAGTCATTATAGCCCTCTGGGTCACGGCAATGCAAAAGCCCGATCACCACGACAAGGTGGCGGCTATTGATCAGGGAAAGAATCATACAGAGTGCTGATATCAGTCAGTGAAATAATTTCTTACCACATGAGGCAAAATAATAAAAACAACAACTCATTTTTTAAAGCTGCCAGCTAGCTTTCCTCGATAGTGGAAAAAATGATAATTTATATACTCTAGTAAGTAACATAGAACACCTGCTGATGTTTCCAACAGAGACAATAGGCAGAATCTATTTTATACTGAGGTAAAAAACTTGAAACCCTGATGGAGTCTGTGTGTGTGTCTGTATAGGTGTGGAAAATGATCAACAACCCGAATTGAACGAGAATCAGTCTTCCACAGACTCATGTTCCAAATATAGCATAGAAAACCCAGCAGGTCTGGGTGCTCAGTGTGTCCCATCATGCCAGCGGGTATTGCAAAAAATGTATGGAGCAAAAATTTCCAGAGATGTAAAAACAAATATAGAGAGCAACCTGCAGGAGAGGTACGGCATTTTGTAAGCTCAAAAAACAATTTGCACCTTCTGCTGTTGCAGAACATCATACTATCTATTAAATGTAATATATGTTATATCACCTTGGACCTGGTTTTCGTTTTCTTCACAACACTTGAGGCAGTTGGATGTGTCATTTCTGCAGCACAGTATGCATGGCTTTAGTCTGTTAGGTGTCTATAAATTATTTTAAGTGTTAGCTCACTATTTCAGAGCAGGATGCGACATACAGTGCAACGTGTACGAATAACACAGGCTTTAACAGTAATGTAACACTGACCCCAGGTGGGGAGTTCAAGCACGTGCACTATTGATCACTATTATTAATTAATAACTAATTAGCAACTAAGTATCATATGAGTACAGTACTGCTTTATATGGGTATAATATGGTGAAATCGCATGGTGAACATACACTCAGATGCAGGTACACACAAAACGTACAAAGTCCTCTTTTGAAATTCTCTACTATCCATTGCAACCGGACAAAACCTACATTTAAAATAGGAATTCAAGCGCGATTCAAAGCGGCACAAACTAAGAATTTAACGTTTTGCCGCTAAATTGTTGCGGTCATCATGCGACGTTGTTATTTTCCACCTCACGGACGTTAAGCATGGACATTTGGTTTACTTGCAGGGGAACCTTTTGTTGGGTCTTAAATCAAAGGCATAAATAATAACCCATTTCTAGGCCAAGGTGCACTTTAAGAATTAGATCAAAGCTAAGGAACCCGCCTAGAAATAAATTATTTACATAAGTAAATTCCGAGAATAAATTCTGAGAAAATGCAGCATTCATTGCACTAAAAGTGATGCCCTCCGCATACAGTTATGTCACGCATAGTCACAGATCGGTAAGAATTTACTTTAATCGTTTTATTTAAAGTTAAGAGTTACTCTGAAAACAAACATTCGCTCCAGAGACCCCCCGAGGCGTATCGGCGGACTTCAGCAGATCCACGGCACTGAGGGGTTTGTGAGCTGCTGGGCTGTCGAGCTGGAATCTCTACCGCCACCTCGGAGCCGCTCGTGTGGGTGAAAAGAAAGAATAAAGAAGAAGGAATAAAGAACTGGTGGAGCAGTAACGGTTGATGTGTGTCCATGTCTCCTCTCCGAGTTCCCGGGTCCCAGGATGGATCGCACACACTTACACACCAGGAACTTGAAACGGTACCTGTGAAAGGAACGCCGACGCAACTTGTCAGCCTATTATTATTTTGCTTTTATACATGATCGTGGATAAATGTATCTGTCTCATGAAAAGAGTTCGTAGTGCTGCCGTTGAACAAAATTTCCATTGAACTCCGCTCGCTTTCAGAAGGAGACGGGGCTTCGGCGCGTACCCGGAAGCGCTCCGCGCTGCTGCCACGTCAGTAATAGCGAGCGGCACCGCGCTGCGCGTCTCCGGCCGCTCCGTCTAGCGTTTGTGTGCAGCTGAAGAGCGCTTGCCATAAATAACTGAGTCCACTTGTATTTCCCCCTGCATTACTCAGGCAGCATGCAGTTTGCAGGACCATTCCTCCTACTTTTGAATGTCGTTTTGGTTTGTGGCACTGAACTGACGTTTGAACTGCCGGACAACGAAAAGCAATGCTTCTACGAAGACCTTGAGAGCGGAGTTAAGTTTGATATCGATTTCCAGGTAAGTCCAAAATTTTTTACTAATTTTGGCTTATGCGGACTGACATTGTTTTATAACCGTTCATGCCTGGTGCACTATTTACTTCATGTAAAAGAATGGACAATTATTTGTATGCCTTATATTAGCAATATTAATAAATTGACGGGATTTGCCAGTTTTGATTGTATTCAGCAGTTCTGCATGTCGGTGTGTTTCTCTTCCCCACCCCTTGGTCCTAGGTTATTGCTGGAGGCAACTATGATGTTGACTGTTTTGTGACAGATCCACTGAACAATGTCCTGTATCAGGAGAGAAAGAAGCAGTATGACAGCTTCTCCCACACCACAGCAATGAAAGGTGTCTACAAGGTGTGCTTCAGCAATGAGTTCTCCACCTTCTCCCACAAAATCATCTACCTGGATTTCCGGGCTGGAGAGGAGACCCCTCTTTTTCCTGATATGAACAGGGCCACGGCACTCACCCAGGTATGTCCCCCATGCAAAGGCCTGATACCTGACAAGTTGTTACAAGTGGAATCTCGGCGAAGGAACGTCTATGCGTGCGGTGTTTTACCTACTGACCGAAGGTGTTCCTGCTTTTAGATGGAATCTGCTTGCGTCGCCATACATGAGATCCTGAAGGTGGTCTCAGAATCCCAGACGTGGTACAGATTAAGGGAGGCGCAAGACCGCATGAGGGCAGAAGATCTCCATGAACGGGTCACTTACTGGTCCATAGGAGAGACCGTCATTCTGTTTGTAGTCAGCATGGGCCAAGTGCTCATGCTTAAAAGTTTTTTCACTGAGAAGAAATCAAGCATCCAAGCAAGCACTTAAAACACTTCACTGGTGCTGTCAGTTTCTTGACTACTTTATTACTGCAATAACAAGCAAAACACGCAATGATTTGTGTTTGATTTTTTTTTTTTTTAATGCCTTGGTTGCCTCATTTTCCAGAATATTTCTTTTTTCATTTTGCTCTTGATGGCACTGTAAATGATTGTAAAACATATAAATGAATTTAATAATGCAATATGTATACATTGATGTAAGATATACAATTACAGGTCAGTATTCTGAGGAGAACTATGATCACATATTCTTGGTAGTAGCTACATGAGTTTAAATACTGTCTGAACTGATCATACAGTATACACATTTCACCTTGGTTCACTGATGTCAAGATGCAGCGTACTTCCTTTCGCTCAGAAGTGTTTTTTATGCAACAACAACAGCGCCATCTTGTTTTTATAATGTTTTTTGCTCACTTCAAATGTGAATCCATTTACTGTACACTAGAATATGGGACGTTTGAGATGCAGTGATGAAGATTAGATTGCTGCTTTTGTCACGTAAATCTGGCTGTGCAGTATCTCATTGTGTTTGTATCCGAATATAAGGGACATTTTGCAAAGAAACATTCAAATATTACTGTACACAAGAGCTGTAAATGACAATCATTCTGAAATCCTATGTAGGATCTTTCTAACTTACAAGCACTGTGATCAGGATTTATTTCACCTTAACCACTGATGCATTTCCCAAACAAAGTTGACAATGTTTAAAATTTTTTCACTGTGTTACTTAATATTATTTTATTACCCTTACACTGAAAGTTGAAAAACAAGTTTCAATATATGCTGTCAGTGCCTGCATCCAATAAGAATTTGAATTATATTTGATTTTCCTTAATTTGTGTAAGTTTCCTTAAAATGTTTATTTTATGTGACCTTTTCCTATCTAATTGCATTTAATTGTAAAATATATTGTAGGGTGGCATACAGTGGAGGGATGAAGCCTCTGGTCTGGTAGGTTCAAACCCTACTCCCTTTTACTTTCTGTACTACCATTTACTGTGTCCCATCCTCAGTTGCTTTAGTAAAAAAAAAAAAAAAAAAAGCACCAGTATAAATATGTCAAATAGTGTAAGCTGTTTTGAATCAAGGGATTTTTAAAGAAAACAACTGTGTTTTTAATTATGTAATTTAAAGTTATTTCTCCTATATTCTTTTGCAGGCAGGTTCAGATACTGGACTATTTATACAAAAAATTTCTTCTAACAGATCAAAGAAAATGGGCTATATGGTTCCTTGCCTAAAAAAGAAGCATTAAGAAGAAAAATTGCTTTGAGACATTTTTGGAAGCGAAAAGGAAGGAAAGAGACGGAAAAATGAATGAAAAAACACATCCATCCATCAGAGTAAATGAAGACAAATTCAAAATATCTGCAAATGTTTGTGTGCTGCAGGTTTAAGAAAAGTCTCAGATAAAGCGACCTCTAGTGGCAGTTACGTGATTTCTAAGTCACGCTGCATTTAGCTTTAAGTAAAAAACACTGATGCATTTTAAACCGCAGCTTCAGAGGACAGAGTCATAAAAAGTTCAGAAGCAATGCGACTGTCTCCAGTTTAAATTTGTGTTCAACTTTAAAATCTTGTTTAAAAGATATTTTCCCCGCGTTCAATGAACCGCTTTAGTGTGGAAAAAAAGTGGGCAGAAACTTGCGTGTAACTCTGATTGGTCAACGTTAAACTGTGACGGTCGTCATTGCTGAACTTGGCCAATAGAATCAACAGAAGAAGTCAGCTGATTGTTAAGCGGTTTACCTTAAAAGTGGCTGTGATTTTATTACCGGTTTAGTTTTTGTTTAATTTAAAAAACATAAATAACATGCAAGTGTTATACATTTTATGTAGTACAGAAGGGGACTTTAGTGTTTATCTATCTGCGGAGTATTGTGTGTACAATATGAATAATGTATCCAGGTAAGCGTATACACACTTTGTAAGCTTTAATTATTTAGAGTAAAAAGTGAGAACAGCAAGGATCTAACTGGCAGACATGCTCTATCACAGGCTGTGGCAAGCTTTCTTTGTGTGCATCCTTCTGACACCAAAGATACTGAACCCTTGCTAGCACTTCAGAGAAATGCACTTACAAGATGCTTTTCTCTGAAGTGCTATATAACTCAAGAAAAACAAAAGTGCATTGCACTAGCAGATTGAGAGAGTTGCAGACAGACAATTCAGTCTAATACTACCATTTTTTATAGCAC
Source organism: Heterotis niloticus (assembly GCA_018136845.1). Classification (NCBI taxonomy): domain Eukaryota; kingdom Metazoa; phylum Chordata; class Actinopteri; order Osteoglossiformes; family Osteoglossidae; genus Heterotis; species Heterotis niloticus. Next base: position 15,129,466 of record CM030904.1, on the reverse strand, counting down.
ATTACGCCAGTGGGTGCGCATAGAATTTACAAGGAGTATAATTTTTTGCTGGGCAGACAAGACATTGGGAGACAAGTGGGTCTGACATAGATGTTCTGAGATCTTTCTGGAATGTTGTGAGGGTTTTGGGAGTTCTGAGAATCTTAAGGTTTATGATTTTGGACTCCGTGTATGGGTCTATCAAGCAGCCAGAAGTGGAGGAATTTAGCAGTCTGGCCTGAGCACAATAAGTATCTTGTAAGTATCGAGAAGCAGATCTCCCAGCTTTCTTGTTGGCCATGACTAACATGCAGTGTAGCACACCAGCATGTGCCAGGTCTGAGGAGTGACCAGGTGGGGCACAAATGTAGGAGTATTTCACTTGCTTTTTATTTTTTGTACCCATACTGAATTACAATAAACCAAAACAGAACCTAAGAAGAGCAAGGGCCTGTCACACAGCAACAACACAATACAAAAACTGAGTAAACTTAAAGACAACATTTCCCGGTAGCACCAACAGCCAAACGTTTTGCCCTTTCTCTGCGCTGGGCCTTTTACAATGTCCATGATAAATTAGATTCACCTTTGTGTCCTTGCACTCTAACTGGATATTTACAGTAGCTATCGCTGTAAATGTGGTAACATAGTATCTGGGTGTGGCCCAGCTTTAACCTTATACAGGCTGCTGTAGGGAGACAAAAGAGAGAGACAAGCAGGGGAGACACATGGTAATGTATTGAAAGGAGAAACACACCATGTGCAGTGGCATTCTGGATCAGCAAGTGAGGACTGATACTGTAGGCCGGAAGGCCAGAGAGGAAACAGTTGCAACAGTCCTGGTGTAAAAGGTGCATAGAATGTAGATGTGTTAGATGAGAGCAAGACTGAACTTTTTGGTCATCGGTATATTTATTGTGAGGACACGGATGCCTAATTAATTATATAAAGTGTTCCAATAACAGTGAATTCTTCTGTAGGAAACCCTATATCATTCATATATGATTGTTTTTAAAGTACATTTGAATAAAAGCCTGAGGTTTTCCAGACATTTTTTTGGTGATGACATGTAGCACTTTATCTGTACTTTTGATTTTAAAACCATTTTTTCTTCATTTTTGTCGAAGGTGCCTATAATTTTGGAGCTCCTATATGTATTTGACCTGATGTTATTTTCTGTTAAACTTGTGCTGTAATGTTAAACCCAAAATGTTTTGGGCAAATCTTGCTATGCCCTGATGCCTTGGATAACTGCACTGCAGCTGAGCTGCCCTTCTGCTGGCTTTTCTCCAAGTTGACACCATCACATGGTAGAACACTTGTCATTCCTTCTCCCAGTATGGGTGCTATTCACTGCTAAATTTAGACTACTGCTTAGTAAATAAAGGACAGAATGTGAAGCTATTACTTCAAGAGCTGGAAGAGCTTCTCAGTTTGCTCCATGTGCTGTATTTGTACCTGCTGTCTTAACATACTTTAATTCGCAATGACTCACAAATCTTAGGAAGTGAGTGAAAAAGTCTTTAACATCAAAAGCTACCTTTGCAGAATGTTCATTTCTGTACTGATATCCCAGCTCTTTCGGCAACAAAGATAGTTTAATGACACTAAACCATGCAAATAAGGAATAGAATGATTAAGTTAAGTTGCTTGACAATGAAAAAATTTAGTGTAAAAAGAATTGGAAGCAGTGCCACCCTGCCTTTTCACTGATGTGAGAGAATCTATTTATTAGTGGATGTGAACACATCTGAAGAGGCTGTCTTCACTATTTAGAAACTAGGTATACTAATTATAAATTCATTAGTTCCTTCATTTGTTTATTTTTATTACCCATTTTTATAAAAAGTTATGAAGTTTTGTCACATGATACTGACAAGCAGAAAATGTGCAAAAATTCTTCATTAATTATTTCACATTAAACAATTGTGTATCATCAGGGTACACACGTAATACACCACAGCTTTGGGCCAAACATCCAGTGCATTGCTTTTGAACAAATATGAATTTCTGCTAACCAAAAGCCTTTGCAGTCATTTTTATCTTAACAGACCTTCCATTTTCATCAGCGAAACATCACAATGGCTAAATGTGGCCCATTGTCTGGAGACAGAAATTGCCATCTTGAGACAGTTGATAACTGCCACAGCTGAATAATAAATGTGCTCAGTCATGTTTCTGAAAGGTTTCTCATACGTGAAGGAGAGAGAGGCAGAAAACAAGTTGCACACAGAATGCTGAAATGATACATGATTGACAACACCAACAATATCAGGTTTACAGTCATGTGAAAAAGAAAGTACACCCTCTTTCAGTTCTATGGTCTTACATAGAAATACATAAAAAAATCATCTGGTCCTTACCCGGTTCTGAAATTATTTAAATCTAACCTCAGGTGTAAAACACAGATTCCACCATGCCATTATTTCACAAAACTGAAGCTAAATGGAGAAGCCATGTGTGAAAAACTTAAGTACATCCCATGATTCAATAGCTTGTAGAACCACCTTCAGCAGCAATAACTTGAAGTAATCGTTTCTCTATGACTATCAGTCTCTCACATCATTGTGTAGGAATTTTGGCCCACTCTTCTTTTACAACGTTGCTTCAGTTCATTGAGGATTGCAGCCATTCATTATGCACAGCTCTCTTAAGGTCCCACCACAGCATTTCAATCGGGTTGAGGTCTGGACTTTGACGGGGCCATTGCAACACCTTGATTTTCTTTTTCGGCCACTCTGTTGTAGATTTGCCGGTGTGCTTGGGATCATTGTCCCGTTGCATTACCCAATTTCGGCCAAGCTTTAGCTGTTGGACAGATGGCCTCACATTTGACTGTAGAACACTTTGGTATGCAGAGAAGTTCATGGTTGACTCAATGAATGCAAGGTTACCACGTCCTGTGGCTGCAAAACAAGTCCAAATTATCACCCCTCCACCACCGTGCTTAACAGTTGGAATGAGGTATTTGTGCTGATATGCTGTGTTTGGTTTTCGCCAAATGTGATACATAAAACCTTATAATTGAAAGAGGGAGTACTTTCTTTTTTAGATGATTGTATGTTTATGTTCATCCCCTACATTTCCATTTTTGGAATTTGCTAATGTATATGTTTTTACCCTATGGCAGCCTGTCTTGTCACATTCACCCTTGTGTCACCCTGGACAACTCAGTCATCTTTTATGTATTGCATTTCTGTCTTTTGTTTTTTCAAAGCCTGTGCAATATTTGTCTTTTCCTAACCACATATGCTAATCTGTTTATCTTTTATACTCTTGTGTTCTCTAGATTGCACTTCTGCAACTCCCAGTTTATGGTCCACCCTAAATCCACCATCTCTAACTCATCCACAATTCTGCTGCTTACCTAGTGTATTCTGTTCCCCTCTAATTTTGCTTTGATCTCTCAAAAGGCTTCCCGTTTTCTCTTAGAACCTAGGATGCCAAATTCCTTGTGTGCGTGAACATACTTTTCCAATAAATCTGATTCTGATGATTTTGCTCCTGACCTACAGTTCCCTACATGGCTTATAATCTCTGGCCTCTCATCTCTTCCTACCATCATCCCCAAAACCAAATGCAGTAAAGGCATTTCCCAACCTTGCTCCTACCTCACAAGCTGTAAAATGGATTTCATAATATGATCTTTTAAAACTCTGTCATTCCCTTTCGTGGCTTCTCCTATTATTGATAAGCTGTTATGTAGCTAGCAGCCCACATTTCTGATTTTTATGGTGCAAAGAAAACGTGAACCTGATCCAATACAGATACAATCATTTGCATGATGCATCCATGTCACATACCATAACATGGTCTACTGTACATACAGTAGCTTGTGGCCCAGGCCATGATGATAAACCCTCACACTACTGCAGCATCCATTTGCTTGAATTTCTAGCCTCTACCATCAAGTCTCTACAGCTGATTAAAAATGCTGTGTCACAAGTTCTTTTTAAAATGCTTACCAAAGCATTTCCATGGGTTTTCCCTCCTTGCCTCTCTCCATCAATGTCTTGTAGCTGCCTGCATCAAATTCAAGACTCTGGCTACAGCCAACAAGATGGTAAAAGGGTCTGTACAAAAGGACATAAAAGACCTGATCACTCTCAGTATCTCAGCTACAGCACTATGCTCCTTTACCCCTGGCTGCTTGATGGTAGAATTCACAAGTGGTCCAAAAACAAAAGTCTCTATGTGCTCAGTTTTGGCTCCTATCTGATATAATGTGCTCCTTTCTGCCTTCAGAACTGCTGAATTGCTTTCAGCATTAAATAATGATTAAAAAATCTTTTTAAAATTACTTTCTGGCCTGATCTTCTAACAGTTAAATACATTTGCATCACATCTCTCACAATCATCTGTTTACTTTGAATCTCAGTTCCACAAGCAGCAAAAATAGTGGTAAACTGTGATTTGATTTAGTTTCTGTTTCCAAAGCTCTTTTCAGGCTGTGAAATGAACTTTTGTCTACTCTTATTTGTGTGTGGCCTTGGAGAAAAGTATCTGGTAAAGGAGTAAATATAAATGTTTCCTTACAACTAGGTTTGTGTTATATATGATGCTGATGACAACAACGATAACAATAAATTGCTAACTGTTTTATGCTTTGTACTTCTATACATTAAAAATATTATTTAATGAAGTGTTCGTTTTTTTAATGTTGTTTTTAAATCTTCACAGCTGAAGAAGATGTGCCTTTGTGAGTAAACGCATGCTCGCTTTTGATCAGTTTTTTTTTATCTCAATATTTTTATTTATGACACATTCCAAAATTCCCCGCAGCAAGAACTCCTAAAAATAAAAGGACCTTCAGTGCTTTTAACCCCAACCTTTCACGGAACATGTAGCATAACAAAGGCGGAGAAGGAAGAATGAGCAAGGAAAGGCATTTTAAGTATGATTCTAATAATTTTTTTAAATGAGTTATTTTAGTAATGCTGAAGCAATACGTCAAAACTTTTTTTTCCTGTTAATTTTTTTAAAATCCTGGAATTCTGGGACTCTAGGTACATAAACTATTACTTTCCATCAAAGTACATACTGTGTTTTTTTTTTTAATTCTGTCGATTCGCGACGTATGAAGCGTTTCTATTTGTGGAATCGAACTCGGTATTTATTTTCAACGGGCACTCAGCGGTGGGGACTGTGATTGGTGGAGACGCGAGTTTGGTGACTCAACGCTGCGTTCTCAGGGCTGCTTAACGCTGACGTGGGAGAGAGGGCGCTGCGCCTGGGAGGCGCTCCGCGCTCATTTCGGTGCTCTCCGCCGGCAGCCGGTCCTTCTCCGCTAGCTGCTCCAAGGTGACTTCGCTGCAACATGGCAGGGTATCTCAAGGTCCTCAGCTCCCTTTGCAAAGCTTCGGCCGCTTTGTCCAAGACCCCCGCGGTCCTCGCTCCGGCTGCAGCCTGCCACAATCTGCAAAAGCGCAACTGTGAGTTTAAAAACCTTGTTCATCACTGGCTGAAAATGAATGTTTAAACCAGTCGGTTCATTTAAATTTTTTGCTGTCATTTGCCGTGAGTTGAGATCCAAGAAGACGGCGAGGGTCGAGATTTGTGTGCAACTCATTGTTAAACTGGGGCGCCAAAGGGGACTCGCTCGGTAGCGAAGGACATCTCTTTTTTTTCTTACTATTTTCAGTGCGAATGAACCGTTTATTTTGGCCCTGACTGTTGCGGGACAACCCCGCACACCGTGCTTTCTGCCCGTTGGCGGTGAGTTTATTGAATTGTTGCGGCGGATCTGTTGTCCTTGAGCAGCGCGGCGCGAAGCGGGTAACGGCACCATCTGTGCGACCTACAGAGCGGCGCTGATGGCGAGCCGCCTACGTGCAGAAAGCCGCTCCATCCTAGCGGATTAGAACAGCAGCCGAGGGCCATCCGTGCTCTACATGGCACAGACATCATGAAACATTAAGGACTGCGCACAAATGTGTGTTTTTTTCTTAAACTATACTTGCCCCGAGTCGATGTGAAATGGTTCTCTTTGTGTGTTCGCCTCACCAGGTAACCATTTTGTTTACCGTACACACAGTGGCGTTCGCCATACATACAGTACATTTATTCAACACGGGGACGGCTTTGTCGACATAAATTAATACACAGTTCGATGTTGCCAGTTCGAATGCTGGTTTTGACTTATTTTTCAAACGTGCTAAACGTGTTTTGCTCGACCGGGTGCTGTGTAACGTGTAGGTCCTATTCTGAGACATGGTTAGACATGCTAGTGTAGCTGGACTCAAGGACTGCAGTTGGCTGCTGTTCACTTCCAGACGACATTTCTGGGTTCAAAACCTGGGAAAATGCATAATTCTCCAGCTTATTTTTGAATATTATGCGTGTATTAAAGCGTCCTGTCTGTCTTGACGTTGTGTGTAATCCCGTTTACTGCTGGTTATGTAAGCGGTATAGCTGGCTTTCAAGGTCAGCTGCTCCTCCAACATGGCCTCAGGCTTTGACCCTGAATCTGGAGAAGGACCCAGCAGATGGACGGTGGACAGTAAAACACATTTTCTCTGCAGTCTAGCTTGGTACTTGTTTGTTTAATTTGGAGACCAGCACATGTGTCAGTGTCACATACTTTACCAACAATAGCTTGGCAGAGCTTGTCTTGACCATTGTGGCATTTTTCTACTCAGATTTTGGTGCACAGAAGAAACAGGACACATCTACATTCACTTCTATGCTGGGAAGGACTCGGTTTCTTTAATTCTATAAATAGCTTTTTTTATCCGTAGTGACATAAATTTGAGGAAGGCTTGGGGGATTCTTCAGGCCTTTTCTAAAACTTGTATCGGAAGGAAGCACGTGAAGATTTGTAACTTGGTGGAGACCAGTGGTGACTTTCAGCAAAACATTTTGAGATGCCATTGTGTTAGTCTTTTAGAAGGTGATTCACTAGAAATGGTCAACAAAAGACTCTTACCCTTGAACAGGTTGCTTTCTTGGGTTTCTTTTCATGGTTTGGCGTTTCTTTCTTAATTTATGTTCATACCACATTCCACTCTGGAAAAGTATAGATATTTACAAATAAGGAAAATGTTTCTATGGAATATTCCCGAAATAGTTTACTCTGAGGTGTGGTTTGTCGCTGGGTTTTGTGTGTTATGGCACCTTGTTAGCAGAGTAGTTGAAAGAAAGTTTAGTTTCATTATAATATTGTTTAAATTTATAAACTATTGAAGCCCTTCACATTAAACTTTTTTAGCTGTCATACATATAAGCATTCTGTATTGACGTTTCTAGCTACTAACATGAAGTTATTTACATTCAGGAATTCTGTGTATAGTCGTTTTATGTCAGTATTGTACATGCTGTGTAAAATGCAAAAGCTGTTGTGTCTTCAAGATCCATAAAGTTTTTGTACAGACTGTTTATTCTGCTAGGGGAAATATGCACTTCTTTTTAGAGGACTATTTATCATATGTCTTGTATGAACTAAGAGTAGCAGGTTACAGGGTTTATTTTTGTTTAATCTTGTTTTGTTTACGATACCACTGGGATAGTGCTTATCTCTAAAAGCTGTGTTCAGAGGAAGATTAGTCAATGTCTTGTGTTTACGAGAGTCCTTCAGTGTACTTAACTTTCAGTCAAAGTTGATTTTTTTTCCTCCATGTTCCGGAACTTTGATAAGTAACTTATGATTTAAGAGTTGCTGTGGAGCCCTTAAAATAATGTTTGCCAAAGATTAAGAAAGGTTTTTACAAACTGAAGCTTTCAATAGTAATTAAAGCACCTGCACCCACTGTCAGAGGTTCATCTTGCATTATCTGTACTTGTATTTGCTGTTAGTTTAAAGATCCTGAGTAGTACGTGTAGGGGAAATCACTGGCAGTATTTGGGAAGTGGAAATGGTAAGCATGACATCTTGTCAGACAGATCTGCAAGTCATTTGGTCGCTATTGCTGCTCTCTCTTCAGTGTTTTGAGACACAGGGGCCTTATGGGTTACCCAGCTTCACTGCAGGTCTCTTTTCTGGCCCTGACAGCTACATATGAGCAGAACTCCTGCAGTGCTCCTCCAAACATAGCATTCAGGCTGCATAGTTGGTTCTGATGGATATAATATATTAACTCAAGAGTATGGTAGGTTATTGGTTTGAGTTTACTTTTATTGTTGTTAATGTTTTCCTTTTACATTTGTTAAGGACGTTAGGGTTATACAAAAGTCAATGAAGGAGGAATGCAGATTATATAAAGTGCAAAGGTACAGCACCTTATGTAAAGTTGTAAAAAAGTTTGTTTGCTTTTATTTTAACAAGGACTATGCAATGAATAGAGAAAAATTTTAAGTCTTGTTACATTGGTTTTTGTTTCTTACTAAGTCACTTTCGCACAGTCAGAAAGCAGAAGTGTGACTGTTTATAAATATCATTTGGAACCCGCTCTACATTTGTTGATATTTAAAACATGAGGAAACTGGTATATGCTGTATATTAGCAAGTCATATTTTAAATCCAAGCTTTGTTTTTCCCCATAGATGCAGATAAACGAATTAAGGTGGCTCAGCCTGTGGTGGAGATGGATGGAGATGAGATGACTCGCATAATTTGGGAGTTCATCAAAGAGAAGGTACAGTTTAGTGATGTATCTCACCCTTGCGTGTGGCTACACCATGTTTGTGATGCCTGGTGCTCCACCCGAATTCTTACGTGTGTATTCTGAAGAGACCAAGAGCTGAGGCCTCAGTCTTCATCACTTTTTGTCCACTTTTTTTTCCAGGAGTTTCATATACTGCGTACTGTTGTACCACTGTTTATTAAAATAAGACCTTACTATCTGAATGAAATTATATCCTTGGTTTTTATTTCTTGCCTCTGGATAGTCTGTGTACAATTTAACTGAAGGAAAAGGTAGTTTCTTGTTTGAGGTTTCATAATACTTTCTCTATGTAGCTGAAATACTCTTAACACAACATCTCTGCATTCAACAGCTCATTCTATCCAACGTTGATGTAGAATTGAAGTACTTTGACCTGGGTCTTCCATACCGTGACCAGACTGATGACCAGGTTACTATTGACTCCGCTCTTGCTACCAAGAAATACAACGTGGCTGTTAAATGTGCTACCATCACTCCCGACGAGGCCAGAGTTGAAGGTAGTTTCTCATTCTTTATTGGCCCGAGTTATTAGGAATATGCCCCTGAAATAGTAGCTCAAAATTGTTTTCACCTCTGTATGCTTATTTTGAATTTTTACTGGACTTGTAGAGTTTAAACTGAAGAAGATGTGGAAGAGCCCCAATGGAACCATCAGGAACATCTTGGGTGGTACAGTGTTCCGTGAGCCAATCATCTGCAAGAACATTCCTCGACTGGTTCCAGGGTGGACGCAGCCAATTACCATTGGCAGACATGCTTTTGGTGACCAGGTATGTTCTTTAAGTTTATTAGGTCTGTGTGAATAGTAGTTAATGACTCTTGTAATCTAATTTTTTGATGCACGCATTTTCTGTTGTGCAGTACAGAGCTACAGACTTTGTTGTAAACCAACCAGGGAAATTCAAGATTATTTTTTCACCTGCGGATGGCAGTAAAGCAAAGGAATGGGAAGTGTTTGACTTTCCTGGTGGCGGCTGTGGAATGGGCATGTATAACACAGATGAGGTGAGCACAACAGGTTTGTATGTAACTCACCAGCATTCTAATTTTGTTCAATCCCCTCTAATGTTGTTTTCCCTTTTTTAAGCTGACCAGCCAAGTTGTTTTCTTCTGTCTTTGCTCTTTTGTCTTCCATGTGCAGTCCATCACTGGCTTTGCACACAGCTGCTTTCAGTATGCAATTCAAAAGAAGTGGCCCCTCTACATGAGCACCAAGAACACTATTCTGAAGGCCTATGATGGGCGGTTTAAAGACATTTTCCAGGACATTTTTGAAAAGTAAGAATTCTCTTGGATACATTGTAAATATTTAATTTTATTTTTAGAAAGCGATGCCAAGAGTTCACATACTTAGGAGTAACGTCCTTGTATTTATCCAAAACTGTTTAATTTCACAACAAATAGTACTGTCATGCGACACAGAAGTCCTGTCCACTTTAAAATGAGTAGTCAAATTAGGAACACCAAACACTCTGTAACCATCATCATGGATATAAAATAATTGTTAAGTTGCGTGGTGGTGCACATTGTAATGCTAATCCCTTAGAGTGGCTGAATTGTGCACTGGAGCTTTGGTTTGAATCTAGGTCAGTGTGTGCAGAGTTTGCATGTCAACACTTACTTTACCCCTTAGGCAAAGATGAATGTGCAGATAGAATAAGTGAGATTTGATGGGATGTGATCAGAATTTATATTCTTTCCCTTAGTTGACCTGTTCGTATATGCATTCATCCCTCGCAGTGCGTTTTTGCAATAATGTGATTAGATTATTTTTTGTACAATTTCCCAATGTACAGTATGTGCCAATATGCTCTGACCAAAAAAAGAAAAGTTATATGCTTCATCTGTGGTGGCATGTGTTTAGTGCTGTATTACATAAGTGAATATAGAAATATTTTGCGCTCTTCCGCGTAACTGAACACGGTAATATTTAGCGCTCTTCTTTTTGGGTGAATACGGTAATATATAGTGCTGTGCGACTCGACAGCACTCAAGAACAACAACATGGGTGAATACAGTATGGACGCAAGTTATCGCAGACAGTGAGAATGGAGTTCTAGGGGTTTCATTTGCGCAAGAAAACTGTATGTATGCTTGATAGTGTATAAAAATTTTATTTTCTTCAGTTACTTTGCAGTGGCAAATCATTTTAAACTCTTTCATGACAGCATAGACATAGTGTTGTTTTGTACTTTTTTGGTGTGCTAGTGAAGTTTGGGGTCTTGGATTGGGCTGGAATGCCTAATAATTTTCTTCATAAGAAGGAATCTGAATTGTTGTCTCAATTATGTGTTTTCACACAATGTGACCTTTTCAGGAACCAATTTGACACGTAAATTAAGGGATGATGGTTTTTTTGTTCCTAGGAACTACAAGGCAGAATTTGACAAGCTAAAGATTTGGTATGAACATCGACTTATTGATGATATGGTTGCCCAGGTGCTGAAGTCTTCTGGTGCATTTGTGTGGGCTTGCAAAAACTACGATGGAGATGTACAGTCTGATATCTTGGCCCAAGGTGAATGACATTGCCTGTGACTCCCTATTCTTTTCTGAAGATTGTTTTTATTGTGGGGTCATGTGGCATTTTTCCTAATGTTGGGATGTGTCTAGGTTTTGGCTCCCTTGGACTGATGACCTCTGTGCTGATTTGTCCTGATGGCAAGACTATTGAGGCTGAGGCAGCCCACGGCACTGTCACCAGGCACTACCGAGAACACCAGAAGGTTGGTGATGGATTTTAGCCTTTCTGCTGCTGAGAGATGTGATAAGTAAAATAGTCTTTGTCTCAGAAAGCAGTTTCAATATGGAGTAATCTTGGGGTTGCTGCAATTGGTGTAATTTACTTATAGTTTATGTTTAAGGTAATGTAGTGGTAGGAGGACACAAGTTTAAATCCCACCTCCTATAGTAGTATATTTGAGCATAATACCTTATATTCAGCTGTATAAAATTGGTGAAGAGCATTATTTAAACAAATAATTCATTCCTTACTAATTGACTGACAATTTCTAGTACTAATGTGTGTTTTTAAGGGAAGGCCAACTAGCACCAACCCAATCGCCAGTATATTTGCTTGGACAAGAGGTCTTGAACATCGTGGAAGACTGGATGGTAACCCTGACTTAATCAGGTAATGCTTTTCACAGCGGTGATGCCCTTTAGAGTAGACTCCCCCCCATGTAGCAGACATTGTCTCGCATTGACACAGGCTACTTTTCAGTTTCTTCCAGCACATACTGACAAAATGGAATCGGAAATACCGTGATTTAAATTATAGGGAATAAAAAACACTTTGTCAGTATCTTGTACATGTGAAGAAGTTTATGGTTTTTTTTATGATTTATTGGTAGGTTCTGTGTAATGTTTTCTGTGGTCATGTGTAGGTTTTCTCAGACATTGGAAAAAGTGTGCGTTGAAACCGTGGAAAGCGGGATTATGACCAAGGACCTTGCTGGATGCATTCATGGACTTGCCAAGTGAGTTTCTCATATTGGAACTGCCTGGTGTTTTGTTGTTATGAGCTTTAATAGGAATTAATCTTACTCTAGCTCAATAGTCTTAAGACATTTTTAGTGGTATTTTCTAAAAAGTTCCAATGCTATGTTTGTAATTTATCATACTCATTTAATACAGTAAGGACCTCACTGCTTTTCACTGTAATTTCTATTCTTTCAAGCCAGTTAAATGTGTAATTTTATATGTTCAGCTGTTTTAGGGAGAGTTTATAGCGAGTCCACATGGACCAGGCTTTGTAGTGTACAGTGCTGCTTTTGATCCATTTGTTCAAGTTATTCCATTTCATTGAACTACTTCTTTGGGTTGCCCTGACTTATGCATGTACTGGTTGCATTGCAGCTGCAAGTTGAATGAACACTACGTCAACACAACAGACTTTCTAGACGCCATCAAGAATAATCTGGATAAAGCCCTTGGCAAGTGAAGAAGGACAAGAAGATACTCCTGGGAGTGACTTCTTAGCCTCAATTTTAACTTAAGGTCATGAAAGTACAAAGTGAAAACTACTTTTAGCTATAGAAGTTTTTTTTTTAAATTATTCTTGCCGTTTAGGATGTATTATGGCAGTGTAACTGCCATTTCTTTTATGATCTCCATGCCCAAGAGAAATAAATTGTACTATAAGATACCTCTCCATGCAATATTTTCAGATGAACACTTGAGGAGTCACAAATAAATCTTCCTTACATGTTCTTTCCATTTTATTTTTACCTACAAACTTAAACCTTTTTCTTTTGTCAAAATGAACATTTTTTTTAAATGGGAACATTTATTGTTTATAAAGTACATAATTTACAGGAATCCACAGTATATCTATTTTAAAGCTCAAATTAATATTTCCAAAAGCTTTCCTCTGTAAAGCATGTGCGGCTGAAAAAAAAAAAAACACTCAATTTTAATATTCCTTTTTTTTACAGTACTAAAAGTCATTGAGAAAATTACCATTTTGTTAAAACAGGCAGTATAAATCTGTCATATGTCACCTGTCATTCACACAAGGACCCTATCACACTGTAATACAGCAGTTCACATTACACCTGCAAAAAGGGTTATGGTAGTTTCAGTCATATGAGAAATTAGTTTTTCTGCTTTTTGGGATATTTGTTCATAATTGCTAATCAATTACAGGCAGGTGGTAGAATAGAATTTTAATAAGATGGCTGTCCCCTAAAAGCTGAAAACTGAAAGAATTAAAAACAAGTTTAGGCAATATCAGCAAAGTAAATTCACTGTGAATTACAGGTTCATAGGGTTGAACCCAAAATTCAGGGTATATTTTAAATTATATACTGTATTTCTATGAGTAGCTTCACTTTTAAACCACTACAAAAGGAAGTGCCCAGCAGTAGCTGTACCTTTTGTATCCACCCACATCCTTCAGTTCCACACTGTAGTTGCAGATTTTCTGTAATGTTTGTGATCTTTGGGTACCAAATGCCTCTTCCCAGGACAGTTAAAGTGACCATGAAAGGTTTAGTAGTCTTGTGCTATAGGGACAAGCATGTGAGAATATATATGTCAGATTTTTTTTTGACAAGCTTACTATTATAAATGGATTTACTCAAAATGAATTACTATATGATACAGAAATCCCTGCAAGTTGTGTGTGTGTGTGTGTGTGTGTGTATATATATATATATATATATATATATATATATATATATATAATTGTTGCCATGATCACAGTAACAGTATATACTTACAGAAACATTAATTTCAATTCAGTAATGTGCTCATCTCTATGTTTCAGCCCATCTAAAACACCAAGGTATAATTCCTCTAAATGAATCAAAAGACTTTTTTTCCCCTTAGCAACATCTGCAGATTATGGTGGGATTTTTTAAATATTCTTTGCCACTTCCAGCATTGTGCAAGGTCCTGAAATAGACTATTATGTACTGAACACTTCAAAGTACTTGTAAGAACATATGAGCTATGTGCATGCTTCTGAGGGCTGATTTCTAACAATACTGATGGTTGGAAATCCATGGAAAGCTATCCATCCCTAGAGCATTTCTGTCACCATAACCTTCTAGCATCTAAGCAAGCTAGGATGTATGGATTCAGTTGTAATAATGGCACAAGTTGCCTCCAGTCAAAAAGAATTTACACATCCAGCTAAAATATTAATCTGTAGAATAAAATTTAATAGTGCAGTTTACTACAGCAGGATGGATGTAAACCTATCAGTTCTACTTAAGATTTTCTTTCATGTAGCAGTTTCTGCACCACAGTGCTGGAGAACAATTATAAGAGAATGCCAGGACCTGAGTAATCACATGAGACCATCAGGTCTCTATAGGATAAAAGAAATTCCTTATCATAAATTCACTTATTAAAATTGCAGCTTATGTAACAGAAAATTGTGTTTTGTGCTTTAGGCACTGTATACATAGATGTGAAAAAGCAAAGTTGGGGGAGCTTTTCAGTTTCTTTGACAGAGATTCTAATCATTTGGAACATTATCTGGACTTGTGACATGTGCTCTCCTCTGGGGGGGGCAGAGCTGCCTACCGGAGCATGACTGTAAACGAAGAGAAATGCTTTTTATGTTCCCAGTTCCAGCTGCGGTGGGTTCAGATCAGCCTCAGCCATGCAGCTTGGGGATCCAAGGAACGTGCAGTGACCACAGCTCTGCCTTGACAATGGTTCAGAGGTGCAGCGGCCACTTCTGCCTGTAGGCAGAGCTATACCTCTGCTGCCTACCATGTAGTGTTCTGAAAACACAAATTCTTGGAAAAACCTCCTGAACTGCAGCTCAGTACACTGGTAAGCTGGTGCAAAATGGCACTGATCTATCAATATTTACATCACTGGTTCCCCATCTCCATTAAGCCTAAACAAAAAGCATCCATTGTAGCAGAAGACCAAACTGGAAGTCTGTTGAAACTCAGTTGTAATACACAGATAAAAATGGTATACTGTACTAATAACCTTAGCTGATGCCTTTAAAATACAGTTTATCAACATTTTGAAATGCTTGTTAAAGCTGTAATGGCAATACTGTACTCTACACAAGGCAGACTGAGTTTTATACAACTGACTTATTGTGAAATCTTGAAGTAAGCCAGATATTTTTTCACCAGGAACAGAAAAGTTAATTTAAGCTTTATGATGGCAAAAATCAGTCTCTCCATTACAGATGTAAGTATTTGACACAGGGTACACAACCACGTTGTACTTTGATGACACCTTTCTCGAGGCAAGATCTAGGCAAACGGCAACACTTTACTCAGGTTTCCATGATCTTTCTCAGTTGGAATTGTAAGAAAAAAAATTCTGTTTTAGCACTTAAGGAGTCAAAAAGACCCCTTGTCTGCAGCAGCCAGATTCCGTTTAGGATTGCTTAGGATTTAGAGGAGGGGTTCACTCAGTTGCCTTGCATCAGCATCATGTTGTATCAGTTCGCATCCTTCCAAAAGTCATGCTTGCATGGCCTCCTCTGCCAGTTTTGCAATACCTTAAGCAGTGTTGCTTCTCCAAGTGAAGTCATAGTTTTCCTTGTGGTCAAGTCCATTTGTGCTAGGGGCTGTGTCTAAAGACGGAAACACAGGTGCACAGTTTGGCACCTTGGATAATGAAGACCAAGTCTGGTATAACATTTAATCAAAGGCACACCCTTCAGAGCTCCCTCATTTTTACACCATTTTTCCTACGACTTCACTGCACTGCACATTTGCCCGTAATTCACTTACTGTACACAAACAAAACATGGAAGCTACAAGGTGGGGGACACACTGAGGAAATCTGAAAATAAAACAAAATAAGTCAGGATAATAAACAGCTAGGAGACTCACAGCCATGGGAAAGAAAAAGCTGTATGGGAATTTAAAAAGGGAGTAATGGCCCTTACCTTGGCTCTCTGGAGAGATGTCCATAACACCATGCTTGACCTTCATGTGTCGGCTGAGGTTACCTTTGAGGTTGAACTTGCTGGAGCAGTAAAGGCATTTGAAGGGTTTGCTCCCTGCATGGAGATGCATGTGGCCCAGGAGATTGTACATTCGATTGAAGGACTTTCCACACACCTGTTGGCAGAAGGTGACCCAGTGCATAACCAGTCTTACTGGCGCTGCATTTTGCAAACGACAGGCAAAGGCCTTGCTCTCACCTTGCATTTGAAGGGCTTTACAGGCAGGTGGACAATCATGTGGGTCTTGAGGGTCTGCTTCTGAACGAAGGTCTTGAAGCAGATGTGACACTGGTATGGCCGTATGCTGGCATGGATCAGCATGTGTCTCTTCAAGTTGGCGGACAAAGTGAACTCCCGTGAACATACGTCGCAGCGAAATCCTTTCATGACCTGACAAAGCAACAGAACAGAGGTCTCACGTCTGAGAAGAGAAAGACACTTCATCTGTGACATAAGCGGAGCTTTCTGCGCTCAGTGAAGCTGAAACTTTAAGACATCGGATTAACTCATGTCATTAAGTGGTAGTTGCCAGTGCAACTTTATTATGCAGCTTCGAGTGCAGATAAACAGCAATTCTGAATATACAGAGAAGCACAGTGATCAGAAGACAAAACATCACTTCCGCCGCAACCATTCACGCATCCCTGTCATTGTAGCTCCATCTAGTGTTAGACAGACTGTCTCTCTCCTCTGGAAGGGTACTGGTGCAGATGCAAACGTGTCAAGGTGAGGTGATCATTCACAGTATAGACTGCTCCTCAGATGGGCTCTAGTAATGCTAGCTAAAATCTGTTCTTCACAATGGTTAACTGGGGATAAGCATGTAAGTCTGCAGAGTGTTCAGTGGTTGGCGCTGCTGTACTTGGACTCAAGGGTCATAAGTTCAAATCCCACCAAACGATGTAAAGCCTTTGAGCAATCGTCTTACCCTGAAACGCTCTGGCAGAAATTACCTTGCTATAAATAAGTAAATCATTGACAGTTGCTCTGCAGAAAAGCATCAGCTAAATATGTAAATGCAAGCCTGAGATCAATGCTAGGGTTTATAAATAACAATAAAATTGTTTAGCCACAAACTGGAGCAGTGCAAATCTCTAAATTTATCTTGAAAAACAGAGAGGAAATTAAGTCAGAATGTCAATTTAAAGCATCACAGATAAGCTCACTTTGCTGGTTCTCTGTACTTTGAATCTGCAAACAACTTGGAGTTGTTTTTTTTTTTCCTTCATACAATGGTGTATGATAGCAGGACAACAGCATGAAGATGTACGATGGAACAAATACACGGTGCTATAGTACACCAAGTTAATGCTGTTTTCTTTTGGTACCTTGTGTGTGAGGGCATGCTGCTTGAGGTGGTGGATCTGGACAAATTCCATACCACATTCTGAGCAGACAAAGGGTCGGACATTTTGGTGCTTCATGAGGTGGTTCTGCAGCTGGCTGCGGTAGGCGAAGGACTTGTTGCACTCCGAGCACTGGTAGGAGGTGGGACTCTGATGGCTGGCTTGGTGCCGCCGAAGGTGGGCATAACTGGGGAACTCCATCCCGCACTGTGTGCACACATGACAGCGGCCGCTCTCATGTTTGGTCTCATGAGCCCGCAGCTCACTCGGGTACGCAAAACCCCGGCCACAGAATCGGCAACTGTATGGCTTCACATCCGTGTGCTGCAGCATATGCCGCTTCAGGTGACTGGTCTGCGTGAAGGCCTTCTTGCAGACCGTGCACTTGTGTGGCCGAGTGCCCTGGTGCGTCAGCAGGTGTGTTTGTAGGTGGCTGGGCTGCTTGAAGAGCTTCCCGCAGTGCACACACTCATGGGGCTTGATGCCGTTGTGGCCGAGAATGTGCGTGACAAGGTTGTACTTGGAAGTGTAGGACTTCTCACACATGCGGCACTTCCAGCGCTTGAGTCCCTCTCCTACATCCACACAGTAGGACTCATCTATCTGCACATTAATGTCCAGCCGGTCCATCTGCATGCGTCTGCCTGGCTGCCCTTCGCTTTCCATGTGCTCTGGCCAGATGACTGGCTGGTTGTTATCATCATAGTCACCTGTGGTGCCCATTTCACCAGACTCATAACACACCTCACTAGGCTCAGAGTAACTGCTAATCTTAAGGCTTTTTCCCTCCTCTCCCGGTATAGGAGGGCTAGCCCCCAGATCACTGTTGTGCCTTTCTCTGTCCTCCTGTTCTCCATCATGAAGCTTTCTGCCTGCGCTCTCTCCTTCCTCCTGCGGGATTTGTTCAAGCTGTGTGTCTCTCTGTTGGCTGTCTGCCCCGTTCTCACAGTTGAGACAGCAATTTTTGGACTGTTCTTCTTTCAGAGGGACTCTGTAGGGGGTAGCACTGACCAGCTGCAGCCCCTCTCTTGGGATCAGGCTGTTAAGCATGTGGAAGCATGGGGGGAGTGTGGACGACACCCTCTCTCCTTTCACCTGCTTCTCCACTTGTGCAGATGCTTCTGCCTCCCACACTAACCTCCTGCCTTTGTTGCAATGTCCAAGCTGCCTCTGCTTGTTGCAGGGGAGCTGAGGGTTCCCTTCATTAGATGGAGACTCTTCCAGGTAATCACCATTGGCACCAATGAGATGGTCGGTATACTCGTATTCCATTTCATCCTCAGGTGTCGAAGAAGAAGATTCCTTAGCCTCGCCTATGTAGAATCCATTGGGCGCAATAGTGGCTCCGAAGACCTGGTTCTGGGAGATGAGGCCCAACACGGCAGCCTGAGCCAAGGAGAGCACCACGACCGGCTCCGTCTGCGTAGCTGCTTCAACATGTCGATCCATTAGATCGGATGAACATCTAACCAGGAGTCCGCTCTCGTTTTCCTGAAAAAGAAAGTACAGATGTAGAACAAAACAGTCTAACAAAGTCTCAACCCCCTGGATGGGATGCCAGTCGCTCACAGGCAAAACTTGTCATCTTCCACATGATAATAAAACTTTTCAAACAAATGCCCCTAAACTGCCATCTGTGCAAATTGTAAATAATGTTTACCTTTACAATAACAGATTTGGAAAGATTTTGTACTGGGAAAACTAGCAATATCAGAAACCATATTTAGATGTCCTTTATGTCAGTAAAAACAAAAGTGGACTTCCTGTTTCTTTTTCACTGCTATCACCCAAAATAACACTTTCAGTTCAACCACTAACCTCTGCGAACAAAAACAGAGCATATGTTAAAAGCAATGTTGACACAGTTTGCAATATGAAATGACCGAACAGTACAAGCTACCAAGTACAGCGAAGCCACAGCCCGAATCCAAGTCTGCCAGAGAAAGCACATCCGGTTAGAAACGGGGCTGATCTCTCGGTGTGCTGCTTCCTTCCTTACTGAACTCCATATTAATAAATAATAGAACTGCAATCCAAGCTCATGTAGGAGGGCCATTTCCACAGGCAGTTTGTGGCACTTCCTCCCATGTCAAGAACAGCACTGGCTGACTGTGCCTTCTCAAGAGCCGTGCAGTCGTTCTCTCTATCAACGATACCGGGATCGGAACTAAGTGACTGTGCAACAGGTTTTAGCCATTGGCAGATCAGCTTTCCATTAACCTCTTCAAGGTGTTACACACAAAGCAAAAATAGGATGGTGCCGACAGCATGCGAAAATTAACATAAAGACGGCTGCTGTATTTGACAGCTTCCATTTGACTAAATCTCTAAGTGGCGTGTTGGCAAACAGATGTAGCTAAACGTGTATTCCACCTGTATCTGACTATTCTAATCTTCCACCGCGAGGGAGAACAACCTAGGGAACCGCTTCTTCCAATGCTTTTGTCACCGAATAATGACAGGTCAATAGTATATGCTAGCCAGGTTTTTTTAGGTCACAGCGGGGGGGGGAAATAAATAAATAAATTCAGAGTACAAAGGATTACAAGAGACACCGCAATCGCATTCTATTGATCTGGGCACGGTGAAGAAAGAAAGAAGAAGAGAAAGAAAAAGAAAAAAAACGGAAAGTGACATGAACGACACAAAAAAAAAAAAAAAAAAACAGTACATGGTGTTGGGCCATGTTTTGCTTTGAGTCTGGTCAGGACAACAAACAGGAAAGTGGGAGGGAAAGGCAGGAAGAGCCTGAGAAGACGAACACTCGGCATCATTTATAATTACTGTTTTTCAAGTAGTCAAAAGAGTGACCCTGAGTGAAAGTGTGTGAGAGAGAAGCAGAAAAAGGGAGGGCAGGAAGAAAGGGAAGGGGAGGAGGTCAAAAAGAATGAGTGAGTGATTGTGTGAGCGAGAGAAAGGGAAGGGAGAGGGGAGGGGCAGGGAGAGACAGAGAGAGAGAGACAGAGAAAGAGAGAGAGAGAGTCAGGGTGGGGAGAGTGGAGGAGTGGAGGAGAAGGGAGTGAGAACGGAGGTAGAAAGAAAAACAGCGGCTCAATGAAGAAAGGGCCTCGCAAAATGAAGGACAGCGACAAATGAGGATATGGCCTGGGACTGACAAAGTGAAATGTGAAGAGTGAGAGAGGAGAAGGTGAGATGAGGATGAGCACGCTGAGGACACACAGACATGTAAGAGGAGCAGAGAGGTGTGACAGGCACATGAGCATAATAAGAACCTTCTCTCAACAGTAACAATGTTCATGCTGTTTCCTGTCTTGTCAAATTCTTCAAATGAAAAGTGTCGGCTCTTCAACAACACAAAGCGATGTTGCACATAAGGTGGGAAATTTAGTTATGGTCAAACGGCAGAACTTACCACGTTATTTCTGGCGTGATGTTTGAGATGTTTTAGGGATCTCATCCTTCCAGACAACTGAGTAAAGCAAAAAAAACTACTCCTATTTATATCTGTGGAAGAAAGGGGGGCGGTGCCACTGTCTCATCCTCCTCCTACTGTTGCCGTTATCAGAGCTGGCTGTGCCCCTCTTTAGAATCACCTTGTTCCGCTCTCTCTCTCTCTCTCCCTCGCTCTCTCTCTCTCTCTCTCTCTCCCGCTCACATATAACTCAGTATCATCCTCTGTCTCTCAATCATTCTCTCTCAGACACACGACTCAGCACAGCCCTCCTTTTAAACATGCACGCACACACATAAACCAGTTCCCTCCAGTACATCTAATTCCGGCCCTTTTCAAACACACAAAATCTATCTATCTAATGCTTTCCCGAGTGTCTCTCGTCCTCACAGGAACCCAGCAAGTTTAGGGCGACCGCTGCACTATGGAATGTATGTTTGACTGCTGAAATGTCAGATGGACAACTGCAGTGGCGGGTTATGACATCCTGCAAATAGCTGATTATTAAAAACATGCCCTTCCTTTGCTGCAGAAACATTGGTACAAAATGTAAAGTGGAAAATCTAGTAAAAGCACTGAGTGACAAAAGGGAAAGAAAAGAAGAAAGGAGAGAAAAGCAGTTTGTAGAGTGAGAGAGGGAGGGAGAGACATGGGGAGAGGAAGAATGAGAGGGAGAGGGAGGGAGATGTGAGAGTAAGACAGAGGTAGAGATGGGGGAGGGAGACAGCAGGGGGAGGGAAAGAGAGAATACAGTAAAAAAGGAGGAAGATAGGAAGGGTAAAACTGGGGGAGGGAGAGCAAGAGCAAGAGAAAGGAGGAGGTCAGGGAGAAAAAAATAGCAAGGAGAGGAGAGATATATAGCACTGAGAGGGGGATGGGGAGAGACAGAGGGACAGGAGGGTGAAAGACAGAAAGGGGAGATTGACAGAAGGAAGAGGATAAAAAAGTGGGGGGATGGGGGTGTGAGAAATAAAAAGACAAGTCCATCAGCAAGTGAGAGGCGGAGTGCAGAGAAAAGGGAAGGGAAAGAGAAAGGCAGAAGAAGGGAAACAAACAGAGAGAGAGAGAGGGAGGGAGAGGGAGAGGAAACGGAAAACAACAAGGGGAGAAATTAACTATTGAAGTTCCAGATCTATGTTTCACTGTGCTGGGAGGCCAAAAGTGTGTATCCACCAAAGGCAAAGCTTCTGGAGGGACAGCAGCAGTTCCATCTACTTTACAGGCACCGACTTGTTTTCAAAGATTCCCATTTGAACAGCAAACAAATTTTAGCGAAATGAATGTAAACTATAATACATGTGATTAAGGTATCATTATCTCTTTTAAAAGACAAACTGACGAAAACGCCACTGTCTTGGCAGAGAATAATACTGGTGGCTGTGTGAATAGGGCCTGAGAGATTGCAGGATGTTTGAGGAAGGAAAAAGAAAGAAAACAGAGAGAGGGGAAAAAAAAAAAAGAAAGATAACAGACAAGGAGAAAGAAACAACAAGGGACACATACATAAAACAACACTCCGAACATGCCTGTGGGAAAATGAATAGAGAGAGAAACAAAAGTAAAAGAAAAAACACTGGCAAAATTCCAGCATAACATCTTCAGAACCTTACCCTCTGTCCATTTATAAAGAAACTCTGGGCTACTGCTAACCAGGATAACTTTGGGGAGAGTGGAATACGTTGTGAATAATGAACACCCCGTCTCCTCCTAGGGTTCTCTCAACATGTTTCTGAAAGTTTCCACACAGGGAAGAGCGCAAAGGGAAAGCAAGCAGGAGGAGGTCCTGCTGGGTTAATGAAATTCAGCTGAGATCCCCACTCAAGTCTGCCCCCTTACGCAGGTGAACATGAGCTGGCGAGAACTTGCATTACACAAACTAATTTCTTGCACTCGCTCCGCTTTTACTGAAACCGACGGATCTGTTGCCGAAAGCCGATTTCAAAGTTGCTTTTCCACAACTAAAAAAACAGGGATGGGGTGACAATAAAGCCACTATTGATCATGCATCTGTTAATACACTGATGCATATAGCATATGGTGATGAGGGTTGGCTGGTGGGATAAAGTCCACGTAGTAAGACTTTCAAGTCCTTCATATTTTAAACGTGCTAAGAAATAATACTAGAACGATCTCTGAAAGTTGGCCAGATATGCCTCCGTAAGGTTTCTTACTTTCATGGTCACTTGTGGCTCAAGCTGGCAGAGGTATGGATTCAAGTGTTCTCCTGATCTTGGAGCTCCATTTTTAAAGCAATGAGCCACCTGTCCGAGAACCAAACTAAGGCTTCCAAGCGTCCAGCTATGTGAAACAAGTGGCTGTTAAAAGTATATTTTGACAGGGAAAACTATTCTTTGACTGTGTAGATTCCTATCTGGTACAAGAAGGCAGACCTCACAAATACGGGTGGCAGACATTTTCCTTATTGACCGAGGTTGGCTCCCTGATTCACCTGAAGAGTCATTCCACGAGACTGAATAGGTAGAGCTCACCGCAACCTTCTTGCAGAACCAGCGATGGACTGTGCTGCGTCTACGTGGAACCAGAATTGATGTGTTTCTGTCCAGACCCGGCAGTAGTGCGCTGTGTATCTACACAGAACCCACAGTGCTGTATGCCTACACACAACCAGAAGTTGTACATGCCTGCCCAGCCCCAGCATCTTATACTATCCTGGCTCCATAAAATAGTGGTGCTCCATATCTACATCAAACCTACTGTGGTTTAAGGTTTAAGGTACACCAACACAGACAGTCAGAGCTTAATGTCAACACACAATCAATAATCTCAATGAACATCTGCACAAACACAGCAGGACTCTTGTGTCTGGACAGCTTATGGAGAGTGCATGGATAGATACTGACAGTATAACTGAATGCGGACATTAATCATGGGGACATCTTCAACTTTAGTTAAAAAGATACATATCAGAGAATTGTAAAACCTGTCAGATCTTGTAATTCACAAACTGTACATCCTTCACAGAAGTTGAATCATGAAGATTTCTCCATGGTGATCATTAGTTATGGCCCTTCAGCGATCCCGGGCTGACTGGTGCCGTTTCATACTTCTTCCACATGGATATGTATTGTTCAAATTCTTCTGGCACTTCTGAGTGTGGCATTTTTACACAAATAAGCAGTAAAGACCACCAGGTCAATCATTCATCGTCTTAATGATTTAGCATCCCCATCCATTCAGTTTCTTATGCTGTCTGTCAAAGTCACACATAACTAATGTAAAATATAGATCAGCATGGGGGACTAATATTGGCGGAGAATATCTGGAACAAAACGCCTGCAGTTGAGGAGAGAGCAGTAACAGGAGACTGCAGAGAGCAAGGAGAGAGAGAACATAAAGAGAAAGAGATGCAGGAGAAGAAGAGAAGAGCATTCGGCAAAGAGAATATAAAAGGAACAGGGGTGAGGGGGAGAGGGAGAGAGAGAGAAAGAGAGGGAGAGAGAAAATAAAAGGGGGAGGAGTGATCGAGAGAGTCGGGGGGAGTGCAAGGGATGGGGTGGGGGGGCTAGAGGAGAGAAAAACAGTGAGGGGGAAGGGAAAAAGGAAAAGGTAGAAACCCATATGAGACTAAAAATAAAAAAGGCTCTTTATTATTTCCTGTCTTTGTACATATATCTGCTTAAATATGTGCTAGGAAGACGTGTACAGGTAGAGCAGAGAATTAAGCGCCAAGTCCTTCAGAAAAGTAATTTAAGTTAATTTTATCTGCTACTATTGAAAGCAGCTACATGTGCGGCACAAGGCAAGAACGCAAGGTGTCTGCACATTTATTTCATGTCACATATGATGTGAAAGCCTTTCTTGAAAAAGTTGTGTATTCAGTCCAAAACCATTTTCTGCATGACACCCAACAATACAGAGATGGACTGGGGTAATAGGAGAGTACTGTTTCCTGTCCAGGTATCAGTCTGCCATGTTCTATTACTTCATGCTACACTGTTCATAACAGGCCTTTTGCTACAAGCTAAGACTGTGATATAATTTCTTACCCTCACAGTGAAGAAATGCATACAGAGAAATTCACATGTACGTTGCACAATAAGCCTCCTGCAAGCTTATCCTTTTCAAAAATATTACCAACACACTGGGCTCCACTTTCACTTGTGCTCTTTTTGGGCTCACGATTGCTCTATAAATTTTCTCTGTAAATTCGAATCAGAATCAGATTTACTGGCCAACAGATACAGGCTTTCTCACAGACACAGAGCATTTGGCTTTGGTTTCCAACGGCTCTCAGGGTACAGAACACGACACAACACACAAACATACATATATGCATACACACACACAAATGTGTAAGAGGTACATTACAGTGCAAGGAAGTATAAGAATACATATTATAATCAATGTGTAATTCTTTGTGTCAGGCAGAGAGCACCATGTGAGCAGTGCTCCGTAAACATTCTAGTCGGACTGCATACTCGCATCACATCGACACCTCTGGAACCTTCCTTACATGTGACTGGCTGCCCCAGCAAAGACCTTAGACATGAGGGTGCAAAAAATGGCTGCCTTCTGAGTCAACAGCTAAGCAAACGCTCGCTTCAGAAAGGAACTTCTCCAGTGACTGTTTCAGATGGCTAAAAAGAATATGGCAGTTTGCATACAATAGCTGCACTTTTTTCACAAAATGTGAATAAAGGTCATGTCTGTGTGTGGTCACATTGTATCAAAGGTCAAAAAGTTGGTGGGCATAGAAGGGATTAGCCGAAAAGTTTGCGAGCAAAAATTTTCAACGTGTAACCCATTTCTGTCAAGAAAAATATGTCCAAATTGGCTTGATTTAAACACAATAAAAAGAAACCTAAGCATTAGCTCAAGTTTCTAGATTTTTCGTCGCTTTCACCCTTCAAGAGAATTGTTACGAACCCATGGGGCAGATTTAATGTCATTGTGTTGCAGCACAAAATGGGATCACAGTACAATCGACAGCAGAATTTCCCTGATTCTAAACAAAGGAGACAGATTGTTGGACAACGGGAGTTGCATTAAAAATCATTTAAAAACTGATGACAGTAACTGACTTGGACTTTTCATCTTGGGTATGCTCGGATTTCACTTATGTTTCCTTTTGTGCAACTATTTATTTAAACTGCCTGTAACAATGTCCAGCTGAAACTACTGTTTCTACTACTGTGAAACTACATTTTTTTGATTTTTGGCAAACGGCCTTTAACACTGCATTACAAATAATGAACACAACTACATGCTTTATGTGACCTTGAATCATGTGAACAGATAATGAATTTAAACCACCTTTACCAATTGTATGAAAAATGCTATTCGGTGTAGAAAGGAAATGCACTTATTTTAGCCACTTATTAAAAACTATAATTGCTACCAGTTATTCTCCATGCCAGTTCCCTTTAGCTCCAGTAGTGTCAAAAGACATTCTATGTACACTTATTCCTATATTCATTTACACACACATTATAACCAGGAGGAGTCCTTAGATTGTTCTGTCTGAAATGTTCAGTTTTATTTATAAGTACACAAGCTACGGGGAATTTCCTCAGAATTTTTCAAATGATAGCAAAATACAAAATTCTTAGAAACATGCAATGTTCCAACATCCCTTCAACAGAGATCCTGTCAAGATGAGAGTGAATCTGCTACACATATTTATCTATATTGCCATCATATAGCTATGTTCTCAACAAATTTTTAAGCTCGGTATTCAAACTGCAGGATAAAATTCAGACTGCACTGACATATCTAAATCAAAAACTGCTGAAATCTTAAACATGATGCATAGGTCTTTCACACTGGTATATACTGCAACTCTTGGACAAACCCTTTCTCTAAAATGTGTATGAGGAATGTAACCCTGCAGAAAACGTAGGACAAATTTAGATCCAGAAAGGAAACAGTTAGATTAACAAAGCTTTGTCACCGTTATAATAAATAAAGCACCTAGAAACAATTGATTTCTTATTAACACAGTAAAAGCTGATGTATTTTTACAGTTAATTAAGGCTTTAAATTGTTGAAGTTCCAAGCCTTCCTTTTTCAGGACAAGTTTTGGTTCTAAATAGTTAGATGTATTGCTTAATGCAAACCAAATGTGAAAAATAGCCTTCAGAGTGCTGCAAGTGCAAAGGCACAGTTACTGCCTCATACAGACAATCTAGATGGACTCCAGTGCCCCGGCACACACATTCTCTTTATATTCCCCCCCTTTGCCTTGTAGTTAAAAATTCCATCCTGGATCACCTTATTTCCCCTAAAGTTTCATTCTTTTAAATCAAAATCCTTTGTCTCTCTCTCCTTTTGTACCTTCCGCTTGTTTCCATGGTTACTCCACTTTCCGCTCTTCACGCTATCTATCTCTTCCTCTGTTTCCCCCTCTGTCTTTCTTTCTCTTCTTATCTCTCTCAATTTGCTTTCATCTCTGCTTCCTTTCCTTTTGCTTCATCCCACACCCTCCTTGCACCAGCTTTTATCTGTTCACTTTCATCTGTCTTTCACCTTACCATCCTTTCAAGCCTACCATTCCATCATTTGTTTTTAGCAAACTTTTAAAAAAGGAATTGCTCTTTAAAATTCATACTTTGTAATAATCTCCAATTTTAATCTCTAATTCAGACTCTACAGCCATGAAGACTTCAATTTCATACACCAGTACAGTAATGGACTCCTTCCATACAGAGCGAGGGCCCCAGGTTAATCGTTTCCTCTGCCAAAATTAAAAAGGCAATGCTATCACAATGTGGAAAGTTTGCAATGTACAGATGAGTAACTGGAATTGATTTAGATCTTTCGCCATCCTAACCATTCCTGCTTGGGCACACAGGGAGACCAATGAAGAGACGCAAGGCCTACACAACAGCAAATATGACCGTTTGTCATCAGGCAGCAGCAAACAAATGCTTCTCTTCACATTGTTCTCCACAGCACATAGAGATTTCACACAGCTGTCGGTCCCATCACCTGCTGCCCTGTGTCCCACTGCCCAAACCACACCTCCAGGACACCACTCAGGGACATCCACTGACTGGGACACGAAGCCTCCTTTTCCATGTCTCTACTGCGAGGAGACAATCGTGACAAGACGCCACTGTGAGCTCAGGGTTGAAATATTTTCTGCCTTGGTGAGAGGGGCGCATGACACTGCCTTCCCAGAAGATCTCCGAAGTTCAAATGGCATCAAGCAAGGATTTCAGCGGCCTCTGTGACAGGAACCAAGCTTCTTCTCCTTAAATGAGTGTAACTATTCAGAAAGAAAATGAAGGAAATTTGAATCAAAGCAGGATAAGCTAATTACTCAGGAAACATGGGAAAATAAACAGGATGCAATGTTACAGAAGCAAAATAACAAAGTGGGCAAGATGGAAGACAGAGATAGACGAGAAGAACCTAGAGAACAACTGACTGACAGCAATATGGTTGGAACCACTGAGGAAAGTATGTGCTCTGAATTGCTCCACAAAAGAAAAAAGTTACCCAGCTGTATTAATGGGGGAATCATTGTAAGTGCAGTTGTGAGAATCATTTGTTTGCCCTTGGAAATTACAAGAATTTCTGCATCATTGGCCCTTAAAATGTAATATGATAGTCTGTCAAAATAATACATAGTTTTATATAGCAAACATTCCACATTTTATATTGCCTTACCTTGAACTGAATAAACGGTTCGAACAATGCAGGTCATTGATGGAGACAAGTATGGGAACCTCTATTACAATGACAACTGAAAAGAAGGTAACTGGAGCCAAGTGTTATAGTGAAGTCAGGTGTGGTTTTAATCTCTCTTGTCACATAAAAAACACACACACACATTTGACTACTTTTTTTTCTCAAAGTGCAATATAGCCCATAAGGCTGATAAGGGTTAACAAAGGGATTTTTGAAGTCTTGGATCTCCATCAGTCCACAGTCGGATGGATAATTTACATGTGGAAGAAATTCAGCACCGCTGCTACTCTCCCTTGTAGGAGTGGACATCCTACAAAGATCAGTGCCAAGGTACACCACACAATCCTCACACAAGTGACAATGAAGCTTAGCTAAAGATCTGCAGGCACTCTTGCACTCGATGGCATCTGTGTTCATGAACCTGCCACAAGAAAAACACTGAACAAGTGTGGTGTTCAACAGTGGTTACAATGCAGAAACTGTGACCATAAAAGGGAGGAAAAAAAAAAAAAAAACACTGCTGTCCCTTCTAAATTTGCTAAAAGACCTCTTGCACATTGCACAGCATTACTGGAACAATATTCTGGACAGATGAGACAAAACAATGGATTTTTGTGGTTATTCAGTCATGTCTAACCCTTTTGCTCTTGGACTTTAGCACCCTAGGTCTGTCTGTCATCTGCTACTTCTCTGAGGTCTTTCAAATTCATGTCTATTACTTTTGCACTATCCCCTATCCATCTCAGCCTCTGCTACCGACTTCTCTTCTCTCCTTCAATCCTCAAACACTGCATACTAACACCTGGACCTCATCCCAACCATAAAGCATGGTGGGGGGAATATAATGTGTGGGGCTGCCAGGACTCAGGCATTGCAAGACCAATGAATTCCAAGCTAGACCAGGAAGTTTCTACAGCGTAATGTGAGGGCACCTGTTTGTGGCTGAAAAGACAAACTCAAAAGAAGTCTGGTCATGTAAACGATAGTGACCTAAACACGATGAAACTCAATGCTGAGAATGCAGGGGTTTCCTCTGAAACACACAAACCGAGGTGGACCTGAAGTCATGTCTGACTACCCAGCCCAGGAGCTATGATGCTGTGATGCCTCATTACACAGTTAATACATTCTGACAATATAATGCACATCTCTAAGTAGAAGCTCCTGTTGCATACTGTAGTAATATAATATTATTACTAATATAATACTAGCTACTGATATTATTTACTATACGTAGCACATTTTCCCAACATACTGCATGTGTCTCAATCACTGCAGGAGCTCTTGGTGCACACGGTTGTTATACGCTCACCGGCCACTTTTTAGGCACACCAGCTGACACAGTCTGCTCCTCCAAATTGTAAGTCATGTAACTGCAAGTCAGTGTGCATAAAGCATGCAGGTGTGATCAAGAGGTTCAGTTACCGTTAGACTACGCATTAAAATGGGCAAGAGGTGCGATCTAAGCAACATCATCCGTGGTATGATAAGCTTGCGCCAGACGTGATGGTTCCAGCATCTCAGAAGCAGCCGCACTCGGGGATTTTTGTGCGCTACAGTGATTAGCATTTGCAGAAGATGGTGTGATAAACAAAAACATGCAGTCAGGGGCGCTTCTGTGGGATGAAACGCCTTGTTAATGAAAGAAGTCAGAGAAGAATGGCCAGACTTGCTAAAGCGAACAGGAAGGCCTCAAGAGTAAAAGTAATGGCTCAATGCTACATTGGTGTACAGAAAGAAATATGAAGCAGATGGGCTTTAGCAGGAGAAGACCACGCCTGGTTCATCTCCTGTGAACTCACAACGTGAAGATGGACTAAACTGGATGGCAAGGTCTGAAACCAGAGTAAGAAGAATGAATGCACGGAGCCATCTAGATGGTACAGACTAATGGTGGTGGCATAATGGTGTGGGGAATGTTTTTGGCTTTTAAGGACAAGCTGAACATTGTTCGAAAACCACAAAGTAGATGGTTATTGTTCCTGACCAGGTGAACCCATTCACAGCCTTCCTCACATCGAGAACGCGCCATTTCGGAAAGTTCTCCGCATCTTTCGACGGCTCCAAACGCACGGCGCTTTCTCCTCCCTCCAACGGCTTGCACAGTGGCCGTCGCTCAAGCCAGTAAAGCTTCTGTGGGTTTAGCCGGAATACAATGTTAGCAGAAAGGATTGCGCTGCCAAAACCCCTCCCATGTTAAGGTATCAGGTCAACATGGACCAAGAACCTTGCAGAATGTGCCCTGCACTTTGCTACGATTCTGGAGACAAGTTTACCTAATAAAAAGGAGCCATTTCATGTATAATAATGCCAATGCCCGTTTGTCACAGGAACTCCTATAGATTATATAATTTAATATAGTATTATTTCCATGTCATTCTCGGTACAAACTCCTATTACAATTATATTTATATCCAAAAATATGGCACATTTTGACAACAGAAGCTGCCAGTTTTAGTTAGGCTGCTGCACAGCGCATTACGACGATGTTGTACGCGTCTGTCGGAGCTCTTCTCACACACCGTTGTTTTATAAAATACCTGAAAACTCAATACACATTTTTTGGACTCCGTAGCTGCCACTCTTGCTTTATTTCGGCCGTGTCGCCAGCCAGGGCTCATTCTCCTTCTTGGTTTGTGCCTGCGTTTCTCTCCACTCCTCCACCGCATCCGTCTGAGGAAGAGAGGGGAGCCGTTTGGTTTAGCGATGGACGAAAGCCGGAGGAAAATGTGCGAGAGGGTAAGTTTTAGTGTTTTTTTATTTTTTATTATTAAGACAACGTACGCTCGCAGCTCAGCGCCTAAACGATGCTGGAAAAGCCGTCGAGCGGCGCCAAGTGCCCGTTGAGCAGCTTTTTCGGGAAGGAGAAAAAACAAAAAGTTCGCTTTGCGGCGGAGGGGGCTCACCTGCTCGTCCGGATGCAGGGAAGGATTTCGGAGGGAGCGAAGCAACGCGACGTGAAGAAGAACCCCGTCTGGCCCCGAAGAGGAACACAGAGCGCACAAACGCGCATTTCCCAGCTAGTTTATGCTTCACGCGTTTTATTTTCACTCCTATTTCCGCAACCTGAAACCCGGGCAGCGTGCATAGTCGACCTCACACTGGTAACCCCGCATTCTTCGTAGCGCAAGTTTAAAGTTTTACACAGCATTAATGTTCAACAACTGTTTAAGCAGGCTTACAAAAGTATGCATTTCAACAGTTACCAAACAGTCTTTGAGATTTTACCACTTCTACGGTCACTTCTTACAGACACACCCCCCCCCTCCTCCTCACCGCCAGGGTTTAATCCTTGTCGCTTCTCCTTCTCCACCAGAGGGCACCATTTCATCGGAAATGATAAAAGGCGAAGTTTTCTACGTCTCAATTTCTCATCCGAATAAAAAGATTAAAGCCTGCTAAGTAGTTACCTGAAAATGGAGCCTCTTATGAATAGAATTTGTATGTAGAGCATGCTGGTAATATAGTCATTTACCATGTTCAGCGTTAACAGGGGTGGATTTAATGGTTTTAGGATCCTTGGGCAAAGATGGGAATGGGGACCCCCATCAATTCCATTTGTTCCCCTTTTCTGTACTTCTGGTCTGTACAACCAGCCAAGAGCCACTCAAGCCGTTCCGATGTGATGCAGGTGTGCTGTGAGGTTGTTAACAGTGGGAGGATGTCTGATTATTAAAATAAAATGAAAATGCAGACAATTTGCTTTTACTGCTGAAAAGCGGATCGGAACCGTGCACTGATATCAGTCTCCGATCGGTTCGTTCTGACTGTTTAGCTTAACTGATTTTCCCCGGCTTAGATAACCAACCTGTGGCAGGCAAGTACAGTACACAGTGACATTGAGTATACACTACACTGCTGTCCATTTTTCTGCTATACTTAGTCCACAAAAATGTACAAACCAATCAGGAATGATTCCAGCATCTATGCACATGCAGATATTTACAAATCTTCTTCAACATGTACTATATGGCCAAAAGTATGTGGACCCCCCCCCCCATCTAATTATTAAGTTGAACTGTTTTGGCCGCACTCACACAGAATACAAACATATTCTAGACAATTGTGTGGTTCCAGCTTAGAGGCCACAGTCTGGGGAAGCTCTTTTCCTACCCCAGCATGACTGTGCTCCTCCATGCACAAGACAAGCTCCGTAAACACATGGTTTGCCCAGGTCGGTGTGGAAGAACTTGAGTGGCCTGCAAGGGGCCCTGACCAAACCCCACCGAACACCTTTGAGATGAATGGGAACGCCGACTGCAAGCCAGGCCTTCTTGCCTGACCTCACTGATACTCTTGTGGCCGAATGGGCATAAATTCCCACAGCTGTACTCCAAAAGCCTTTCCAGAAGAATGGGGGCTGTTATAGCAGCAAAGGGGTGAAGAACTCCATATTAATGTCCGTGGGTTTGGAATGGGATGTTCAACGAGCACATATAGCCGGGATGCGTGGGTGTCCACATACTTTTGGCCACTGAGTACATATGCTACCCTAGTGTCTAAATGAGTCTGAAAGTCATACCATCATGCTATGAGCTTGGTACCTTTGCCGTGTTGTTGGTACTGGAACATTCCAGTACATCATGGAGTCCGTTACAGCCCGGACTGTGGGGGAGGCCCACATCGACAGTAGGTTTGGTTTGATATTCCAGTATAAATAAAAATCAACGACTGTATATAGTGTTGAGAGAAGTCATTATCGCATTATCCAATAATGCAAATATTTTTTTTTTCACAGTGCCTTAGGTGCTGGCCTGCCTCTGCCAAATGTTAAGTCCACCCCAGATCATTAAGAATGGTGGTGTGGAGACCAGCAGTGTTAAATCCTGCCCGGATGCATTAAGACACAACAGCTGTAGGTCCACTTTTGTGTCTGCTCATCACACCATTAAACTGCAGGGCAGGGCTACAGGCATTCTGACCTTATTTGGGATGCATCAGCACTATGCAAGAGGTCATTATTAACTTTCGTTTTTTAGTTGACTACTTTGTCCAGAGTGACTTATCATGTTCATGCTTTATCATTTTAGGGTGCATACCTCACTCAAGGGGTCTGCTGCGATGTTAAAACATGGGTGCTGTGACTGTAAGGTGGCAGGTGTAATCCTTATGGTACTTGCATGCCAACATTCATGCAGGTAGAATGGTCAGCTGGAAATACATATTGAATTTTTACGTTTTGTCCAACGAGACCACTGTATAATGAAATTTATCAGACTTTACACTTTGGATGTTGTGCACCACCAGCTGTCTAAGGTATTCTTACTCTGTCATTGTAGGGTAAATATGTGACCAAAGTGTATTATAGTCTTACAGTACAGTACCATAATATCAGCAGTGATTTAAACCTATGTATGTATGATGTAAGATAATGCCCCCAACCACTATACTTGCTACTGCTGGGGTTGACTTCCCCAAGAGGAAGTACTGAGAGTTGATTGTATCTGAAAAGGTTTACATATGACCACATAATGCTTTGGAACAAGCGCAGCTCCAGCTTGAGGCTTCCGGTGTTGAAGAAGGAAGACTATGGCTTTCATCTCTCCCTGGTGTTATGGCTCTATCTGTACAACAGATGTGCTTTTAGAGCTTTAAATATGTATTTTACCACAGCAGGGGTGCCAAAATAGTTTGGACTTTTTCAGAGGCCAGGAAACATTCCTTTGGCATTAATAAGTAATCAATATTATTGACTTACTTTATTAATCAGAAATATCTTTAAACACTAGGGGGCAGTGTTTTAAAAACAAAGTGATGTTTCGGAAAAGTGTTGTGCTGCAAATATCGATCTTAGCAGAGGACACAGGAGTCATTTGGTGTCGAGTTGATATATCCAGACATGATATAATGTGCATCAGAGTTTATATTGATTTATCTTCTGTGTTTTTATGTTAGGGATGAAATGAATCTTGCTGCCTTCCAAACCTGTCCCATCCAGGTTGTGGAGTTTGCATGTTCTCCACTGTCTTTGTGGGTTTCCTTCCATGTGCTCTGGTTTCCTCCTGCAGTTCACGTGTGTGACTCTGTGTGTGTGAGGTTACCCTGCGATGGACTGGCACCCCATCCGGGGGGTAGTTTCATAGCCTGGTGCCCAGGGATTCTTTGATAGGCTGTGGGCCGCCACAACCCTGACTATGATAAAGCAGTTAATGATAATGGGTGATAATGATCATTTTTCCCTTTATGGGATGTCTGTCCTCAGACTTCCTATCTGGGAGGCCTGAGAGTTTGAGGGTACAGCACAGTATTTTTGCTGCTCATAGGATTGCACTCACCTGAGCTGCCACTGATGTTGTTCACTTCTTTGGATCTGATGGAGCTGCTCTTCCAATTTAGGACTCATAGCCCCAAGTGACCTTCCACGTTCTCATCAGCTGTACTCTCAGTGATTCATAATTTTTCTTTGCCTATTATTACCTCTATGTATGGTTGGCTCACCATTACCTGTTTGTCTGTCTGGATGTGGAAGTCCTACAGGATCTTGGCTCTTTTGTTTTCCACCACTCTCTATGGTACCTCCATTTACACTTGGGAGTGTCCAGGGCAAATTCCTTGCAGATGTTGCTATACAATCCTTGTCACTGAATAGTGCCTGTAAGTATATGGTTGTTGCTGACTGCATCTTGTAGTCTGCTACTAGGTGCTGGATTGTCTCAAGGAATTTCTGCAGTCTCCACCTTGGATCTTGTCTGATATGGTCTGATGCTGAAAGCTTGTTCTTGTGCCGCCATGGTTATTATCTCTGTACTCTTTTTTAAGGCGTGAATTTTCCAGCCATTGGTAGGATTTCCTCATGTCAGCCTTATCCTTCGGTGGTATGGCGGTGGCTTGCTGAGTTCTTACCGAAGGTTCTCGGTGTCTTAGTGACCTTGTAAGGTGCTAGACATCAAAGTATTAATTTGTGTAGCATTGAATCATGTGCTTGTTATCGATGAAAGCAAAATTCAAGTTGGTCTGCATGGTGTTGATGGACAGCTCTGTACTAGCAACTGGTGCTTTAACCCTCTGGTGTTGTTTTCAGTCCCTTTCTGGGTTTATGTCCTTACGTCTGCGGTGAGTTTGGTGGCTAAGATGCCTGGCAGGAGCTTCCATGTTGTAGATAGACAGGTTACTGGCTGATAGTTGGATGGTCCTTGACCCTTCTAGGGGTCTTTCCTAACCAGTATGCTTTTCCCTTGCGTTAGGCAGTCTGGGAAGGAGCCTGCTGTTGACAGCTGGTTTATTTTTGCTGCTAGGTGGGTAAGTAGAACTGGTAGCTTCTTTAGGCAGTAGATATGGATCATCTCACACCCTGGAGCTGCCTACTTCATGTTTGTGACCTATTTTTGGATATCTGATGCTGAGATTGTGGTTCTCTGTTTTCAGGTCTCTTAGCCACTGTCCACAAATGTTATATGATGACTCTTTCTCCCCATGCTCTTCCGGCGCTGTACTGCGGCCGATATTTTATTTCACTGCAGCCGAATACACATTAGACGCTTCTTTGGAGAACAGGGCATTTATTCCTTTGGTCTCTACTTCTTTTGTTCATCTCTGCAGTCTTGCTGCCAGTGCAGTTAACCATTGTTTAGGGCTTCAGTTATGGATATGCTATTGTCCTTGTTCAGTCCATTGTATCCCTTCTGTAGCTCAGCTTGTTCACTTCCTCCTGGATTGTCTTGATCTCGATTACTTTCAGTTTCCTCGGGAGGCTATTTGTGACGGCTGGTGTTTTGTAGCCTCGTGCTTCTGGCGTTGCTCCTGTTTGCGAGTTTCAGTTATGGTGTTTGGGATTGTGGATAATGCTCCCTTCATATCTGCTAGCAGCTTGCTACCAGGCCTAGGAAGCCGAGTGCAGTGGCTGACAGGAGTTAGCCTAGCTATGATCTTCTTTCATATGTCTGCAACTGAAGCGTGAACAATGTTTTGTACAAACTCTGACACATTCCTTTGCGGGATGTTCTCTGGATTCTGTTTGTATGGGTTCCACTTGTAGCTGTGTTGGATTTGAGCTTTGGCATCTGCACTCTAGTATGTCATCAATTTATAGGCTTGGAAGGCGGCCTCCTTTGACAATGTTGAAGCGCTAGGTGACCTTCATGCAGTCTCTCATTACCTTTACTGTTGCACTAGCATTCCATCATGTCCATTTGAACAGATCCTGGCTTTTACTGTCGTTTCCAGTAGCCCACTTGCCATCAAATTCAGTATTCGGTATAGACAGTTTTAATCCGGGGGCTGCATGTTTGTTTGGGTCACTCTCATATGTGGAATTTGGCTGGTGTAGGCTTTAGGTGTCTCGCTTAAAGACTCTCAACTGAACAGAAGTAGTTGCCCTGCATTAGGAATCGAACCCTGGTGTTACATGTTGCAGGCAACAGTGTTATCCACCTCCACATTGGTTCACTGCACACATACTGTATATAAAACTTGCTGCTAAATTCATTAAAATTATGAAGCTATTTTGTATTCAGATCACTGCTGACTAACAGCCGCACAGAAAACCAGCTACTTCAAAATAGCTTTTTGTCCTAAGGTGGAAAAAATTCTGACGGAATTCATAATTTGAATATCCTCTTTAAGACAGCCGTATCACATGCTCGCGTTGTTACGAGTACATTGTTTAAACGGTTGGGGCAAACTGGTTTATTAAATAAAGTGAAGAAGGACGGTAGACTTCGCAACAGCGCTGGCTGTATGGACCTAGGGTCTGGATGTCTGAAACTGTTTTTCTGCTCATTAATTGTAAGAAACCAAGTTGCCTGTTTTGTAAGCAGGTGATCATAAACATGAAAGACTTTAAACCTACTATTAAAATTAATGGCGTCTTGTTGATGTTTCCATGAGAAGTTTTAGGGGAAACAGTAATTATCTGACATCTCCTTTGCACCCAAAGATAAATTTTGCAAAATAATGGGACCGCTGTTCAATATAGCAGCTTCCTTCCAGCGGCCATTTCCATTAAACCTTTCCGTTTGGATTTGTTTAAATGGTGGCAGAGGTTACAAAGGGCCCCTGTGGCCGATAATACGGGCCACACACTGTCAGCGCTGTTGACAGGGCTGGGTAACGCAAAGGTTATCTGCGGCTGTGCGAGTAGTCATTCCCTTCGTCATTTTGTCATCCTTTCTGTGACCTGCGCAGGCCAAGCTGCTGACACCGCACATAGTTCACGGGGGGTTGGCACGATAAAAGTGAAGGCATCTTTTCGCGCAACTCCGCTCGAGGTGCGATAACTTCTCTGCCAGTGTGTGTGGACCCTGCATGTGTTGCAAATGCCAGCCCTAATGTGTGTTTTGTCTCCATTTCCTTCATGAGCCACACGTGTGTTTGCACGTTTGAGCCAATAATGGGGTCAACATGAAAAACAGCGCCATAAGCGCAGATTAATTCTTGTTGAAATAGGGGCCCCGGGGTAAACTCGGTTTGTTCTGCAGTCGGCTGGCCTCAGATGGGTTGCCTTTTTTTAACCCCTGTGGAGCCCACATGCACCATGCACATTTTGGCTGAGCTGCCTAAATGTTATGTATGTCATGCTGGCTCATTCGGTAAGAACAGTGCTTTTAGAAGAGGTGCTGTGCCTGCATCGCATTGCCTACCCCGACTCTACTGCGAGATTTGGACCCTTTGGAATAGATGCCAGGTCTCGTGACAGCGCACCATATCGCTCAGAGACCTCGGACTGCGAATGTTCACTTTTACTGCATATTGCTGTAGGCGAGTGTAGTGAGTGGGTGCAGGTTTGCATGTTACATACCTTATTATATTCTCACACTAAACTCAGACTCTTCTGCTGGCCCTAGCATTCTTGTAAACAGCTCGTGGTGTTTCTAAAATGATTCGTCCAAACATCTGAACATCTTTAGTTGTGCTGGATATTTCTTCCTCCTGTCGCAAATACAGAACTTCCGGAACAGGAGGTTGTATGTTGGAATTATGGAAACAGTCATTTGTTTCAGTTTAAGTGGATGAGATTGACCAATTTGATTCAGATTTTAAAGTACACGTAAAAGATCCCTGCATACATATTGTATTGCGCAAGGGAGTGTCTTAAGAATTGGGTTGCTGGAAAAGTCCAAGACTGTAAGTAGCTGGAAACATGTCCTAACCGCACACAGGTCTCCAGTTAGCCAAGGTCAGACCGCACCCTGGTTGCTGCAGAGTTTATTTTTCAGTGCTTTTGGAGTGTGCTAGTTCTGACTTGCTTAGCATATAATTCCCAGTGTGATTATGAGTTATGTGCAGGGTCTAGGAGTGACTTTGTTTGGAAAACAAAAGTTTCTGGAAGCGTAGACTCAGGTGCATTTGCTCCAGTTGGTGCCGAATGCAGAATCCGGGACTCGGCCGCCTCTCGGTCCGTTATTAACCGGCGACGCCCTGACCGATTCGGATCGTCCTGCTTTCGAAAGTCCGCGTTAGCGTTGCGGCTCTTTGGCCGCGCGACTTTGCTTCTCTTTCTGATCCCTCACCTCTTCCACGTATTGGGGTGTACGAAGCAGGCCTGCGGAGCAAGCGGGAAATGAAGTGCATTTATTCCTGCACCTGATAATTAAAATGCCTTGGGATTCCAAGACTGGAGTGGGTCTGGACGAACAACTTCACCAGGCACCCTGTGATCACTGACTGTAAATTTTCGTTGCGTTTAATTTATGTAAACACTTGACAGGGACCTGGAAAGCATGTTCAGGCGATCATCCTTGGTTTATGGCGTTTAAGGCCACTGCACAAATTGAAACGTGCTATCCCGAGTTTGTGTATTGTCAGCATCGAGCGTTTTAAATGGTATGATTATTTTTTTTTTTGCAGCAGTTTGAAATTGAAAGTATTGTGCTTTCTTGAATTTGTGTCAGGTTGGCTTTCAGGATGAGAGCTTGTCTCCTGTTCATTTATAGACTCTGGAAGAAGCTGCTCTGCTTGTGGTTTGCACAACAGGGGCTGATTAAAACCCTGCCAAGCTTCACATGCTCACCAAGCCTGCCAAGAAAGCAGGAGGAGAAAACCGCATGGCTGAGAAATGATACTGTTTCCAGAGTCAGACTCATTTGCACTTTTTTCAAAGGGAAGGCCGTCACGAGTTGTCTCCATCCAGCATTGCACCCTCAAAGGAGGAAGAATCTTGAATGTAATAGCACAGAGCTGGGTGGATGGCTGAATGGATGGCTGAATGGATGGATGGACGGGGACCACGGCACAGTTTACCATCAGAACAAAGTCCCTGAGGTCCTTATGAAGAAGGTACAGACTTTTGACATACTGTATAGCGTGGCAGTTTTACTCAGTCCGCTTACACTGAACCTGTGAAGTGACCACGGTGAGGGTGAAAGCATACACAAGGATGTTGACTTATCTACGTTGGAATAACACAGGTTGTAGATTAATTCGTTTATTTAGAGCTACTGGGACCATCTATCCATCCAGCCATCCATTATCCTTTATATTTACGTAACTGCTTGTCCTGGTCAGGGCTGCAGTGGTCAAGGGCCATCTCAGAACTACTGGTGCTAGGAAACTACACACTGGATGGGCTTTGGGACAAATTATAGCTGTAAATAGATACATTTTTTGGCAAAAAGTAAACAAAAAGAGCAAAGTGAATTAGCTTTAAAAATAAAAAAGCATTTAAAAGACAAGAAAACTCACAGCCAAAAATCTCACTAAACATACAGTATGCTTTGGTTTAAAAAAAAAAACTACACTAAAGTCCACAATTGGGCTTTGTATGAGAGTTGCAATTTCAAACGTATAATTAATTTGATCTCAGTTGAAAGGAAACTCATAACTGCTTTTTATTTCAATGTCGACCGTCCACTGGAAATGGTATTAACTGCTTACATGCCAGATGTCACTTTCATAGAAATGTATTTCTGATCGTTCCCCTATATCTGGATGTCTCCTTTTCAAGGATCGGCCCATCGGTACACTTAATTTGTTTTACCTATAGTGTTCTCATAACATTTTAAAATTTACTTCAATCATAGTCAGATGAAGCTATGCAACAGTCAAACAGAATTTTCATACAGAAATTAGTACAAGATAGTTTTTCAAAAACAACAGCAACATTTTAGTAAACAGTTAAAAATATACATTTCAAACCTTTGTAAAAAGACAAATATGTTTACTGGCCTCCAGAATACCTTATGAAGAAAAGAAAAGCTAAATGCAAACTTCCTTGACTTGAAAAAGGATATTTTCTGTTTTAAACCTGCTGCAGAAGTTTTCGTTCTATTTATATGCCGACAGTGATTCGGATGCATTGACAAGCCAAAACCCTAGGCTATCTGGCTAAATTTCTCCCTAAGAACTTCCTGCATCATGTTTTATTCATACATCTCCCTACATTTCCTGGTCCTAGATAGTTTTGTTCAGGGCTAGTATGGACTTTTTTGACGTTCCACATCCCACATTTTTAGCAGACACTGCATATTTCAGAAAAAAACCTGCACAATTTATTGAACAGTAGTATGAGTTAAGGCATAAAATTGGTTTACTGACAATTGCAACTCTCCTGTTTTTTGGTAGTTTTATTATTAAAATAATTTAATTTCATCTCCAAAGAAAATATTGCAAATCAGTTCAACTGCATTTCAGTATAATTTGAAAATGGTCTTTTACCTTTTAAATGATCAAGTGTCAGTGTGGGGGGGCAGTATGCATGTTTTTCAGTTTTTCTGCTTCCTTTGAAAGGTAGCTTTTAGAATGCCTATCCGTTCTGCGATCCCTGGAAGGAGACACACTCATAAGCAAGGTGCAGACAGGTTTTCAGTAGAAGGCGCTTGGTTTTATTTCTGCTCACGGGAGGAAAGGAAGTTACGTCTCGCTCACACTGTGGCCTTCATAATGACTCTGGGGGGCTATACACGCAGCTCAGAAAACAGACTTGGACCCGTCTAGCCGGAAAACACAAATCAATCAAATGGAACAGCGCAGTGCTGGCTGCGTTCCCCCTTTCTGTGAATGGAAATCTCTAGCTGGGGACTTGGTATTTTTTTAAGCAGTTTTATTTGTAAGGCATAGCTGTAGCAGCAGAGCTGTATTTAACTTAACTTAAGGAATGGTCTGGAATGGTCTGTGGTCATGGAAACAAAGCTAGTAATAAGAGTGAATTAATTGAGCAGTAGATGCTCCCTAAGGGTCACAATACAGCACTTTATTTTTCTGACAAGCTGCTTGTAATAAGAAGTTGCGAGACAGGGTGCGTTCCTTAAGTTATGTTTTCAGAAAACAGAAACTCTGATCAGATGTGAGCATGTTGTGCATGCGCATGACTTCTTGCGGGGACGTTTGACAAAACTTTTCCAAAAAGATCGCTAAGGATGTTCTATGTTAACTGCATTTTTACAGTAGTCTGCCTTCACAGGGACTACATTGTTTATAGTGCATAACAAAAACACTGCTGATTGTGTTTCTAATTCACAGAGACATTAACAGAAATGTATTATATATTACAAAGCAGAACATCAAAAGCCTTAATGGATAATTCCCTCTCAAATTATAGTGCATAATGGTTTACATATATGTAGTACTGTAAAAACATTCACTCACTGCCATTTTCCTATATATAAAATGTCTAATTTTTAAGCTATTGAGAATTTTTTGTGATGTATGCACAAAAAACCGGGTGCTTTGACCTGAGCGAGATTATTGACCGGACACACGGGACATGTGCCCTGGGGCCCTTTGTCTTTGGGAGCCTTGGGTCCTCGAGCGCCCTGGTACTCAGGGGTCCAGCCACCTAGGGCCCCACACAGGGCCTTTGTCATGTACAGATAGGATGGCAGATTTCCCTCAGACATGGCTGGGCCCTTTTTCTATTTTGCCTATGGCCCCAGACCCATGCAATCAGTTATGCTGAAAAAGCCTCTATTATATATTCCAGGTGATTCTCGGTTGGTAGGTAAGCACCCACCTAGCACCCCAAGTAGCCAAGGGCCGGCAATTTGTGCTGGGGACCCCTAACTCCTTAAAAAATTCTTTTTGACGCTTCCTTGCAATTTTGGAAGTACAACAGGTTGGGATGAATAATAAAAAAGCAGGAATTGGGCATGGGGTGGGCTGGGCTTGGCATTTACTTGCCCAGGGGCCCATTGATGGGTTAATCCAGCCATGGTGCTGACCTCTGTACTTACTGATGTTAAGTTTAAGTGTCAGTAATGATTTGTATACTCGCTCTCAAAAATTATTCCCACACATTACTATCAGTCTTACTGTATATATTAGTTATGAATCTAGTAGGAAGCACAGTGCAGTGGAAGTGGAATATAGACAAAGATGTTTGGTTAGTATTGTTTTAAAAAGTCAAGTTTTAGGGGTTTTTGAAAGTCCGAGTTGTGTAACTAAAAAAAAAATCTCTGTATCAGTGAACTTGTCTCAGTATGCTGAAGCCCTGGATTAGGGTGGTGGCTAATTTAACTGCCATATCAACATGACTAATATCTACTGGCGTCATTGTGTGCGCAATGTTAAGTGCCACTGGCCATCTGAGCCATCTGAGCTCCTCTCTGATGTCCTGATGATATCATAGTCTGCAGCCTATGGCTTGCAGATGTGCTGTGGCAGCTTCTCCAGCACCTGGTGATTTACTGCAATGAAGACTTCCTCTGCAACAGAGGGAACACTGTGAGGACTTCAGATTTCATCATGACTGATATTTTTACTTATTTTTTCACCTTACATACGGCAGAGACATTTGACTGTAATATAAAGTGGACAATTCGGGGTTAGCGCTAGATCTTCACATATTTAGCTACTTATTTTTTTCTTAATTCATTAAGGCCTTTAAAAAACAGCGATTTACTTTTAAAAACCAGTAATGAATGACTTCTGTGTTGTGCTTATATTTAAGGTTATTTCCCCAAACCACATTTACAGTCAAGTTTAACATCTGTGTCTGTTCTGTGGTGTGTAAAGAGCTTCCATTGACTCTTCTCAACAGCACGGTGGTGGTAAACACCTTGTGCTGCTGAAGTAGGTAAGGTCATTGAACCTATATGTTTGGGACTAAACTTCAGCCTGGGGTCTTTGTGGTTTTGGACTTGGTACTAATGTGGGGACTATATTGTGTGTGCTGAGTTACTGTAGGTACCAGTGCACTGTTTATGTAATCCTGGAGAAGGTACCAGAGACTGGCCTACTGGGTGTTGGAGCGGGTACAACTGGGAGGTTTAATGTAGCACCGTAGCTGTTCTCGGTCTGTAATTTGTTTGGTGCTACTGGAGGCACCAGTATGATGTCAATGTGATAATGGAGTAGGTACCATTTGGAGGTCACTGTGTGGTTTTAGCAGCTTTCAGTGTCAGGTCAACGAAATGTTGGAGCAGGTACCTTTATAGTGCCAGCGTGGCACGAGTCCACGTTTTTTTAGATGTTAAAATTGTTTTTGCCTTCAAACACCACCTGTACACTTACCTCACAAAAGTACTTTTGCTTTGTTTAACATCACATCTTACTTTTTTGTGTGGGCTGAGTTCCAGCCAGATCAAATGATCCTCAGAGGTTCTTGTTTTAAAGGTCATTTGAGTACTACAACTCATTTCAACCATGAAATCCATGCAGGTGCTGGCTGGCAGCCATCAGTAGGATGGAGGAGAGGTGGAGAAGACAAATCCTTGTATAGACTTGCAACACAAGGTTTATTCAGCACGTCACATTCATCTGTGGTCATTCAAAGGTAGTTAGAGGACAATTCAGGCTATTGTAGTGAGCTGCTAGTTGCCAAG
The DNA here is from genome assembly GCA_018136845.1 of Heterotis niloticus. NCBI lineage: Eukaryota > Metazoa > Chordata > Actinopteri > Osteoglossiformes > Osteoglossidae > Heterotis > Heterotis niloticus. The sequence goes on along the minus strand of CM030904.1, from coordinate 15,085,349 downwards.
GTCTTTTTTTATTCATCATATTGCCCTTGTTGATTTTATGTGCTAAAATTACTCTGCGATTACTCCGAATTTAATTTTACGCTACGATTTTATTTTCTCTGTTATAGATTATTTATAGATGAAAATGCAAAGATACATTACTTTTTCCCATAATTGTCAAATACAACTAGATACACAGAAGCCAGGCGGCATGTAACGGCTATTTTGCTACTTTAGGCTCTGTTAGTAAGAGCAAACATCTGTTTTAATTTTTCGATTGATGGTTTTAGCAGGTTGCAGAGATCATCGGACATAAAGCATAATGTCCTTCGCGTGTATGTTCATAAAAGACGGTTAACCTATGATTTAAAAAGTGTTTTCTGATATTTACTTTCCAAAAGGGGAGTAAAAGGGATCATCACAACCTGCTGGGACTTGTCCCATCAGTTATCGTATATCAACATCAGCATGCATCAGCTGCATACTGCACAGGTGGGCAAATGGCTTCCAGCAATGCTTTTGTACAGTCATTGTACAATAAGAAGCATTCTAAATCACCTATACTAGGGTTTTTCTGCATTACATCTCAGTAGTTACAAATGAGCAGTATCATTTTATCATAGCTCCAGGTAATGTCTTACACTTGGTATATTTTCCTGCTGAAGTCTGTTGATGTGGAACAAACTTTTGAATAGAGGTAATGGCAAAGATTATATCTACCACAAAAGATGTTTTTCATCCCAAATGCATTCTTATTATGGTGTTCTAAGAGGCTTAGGAGCCCAGATGAATGAAAGCAATAGGAAGTTAAAGATACAACTGGTGGAAAAGACACAAATAAATAATATCTATGTATGCCAGATGTTGTCTGTTCAGTATATGATGGGATGTCTGTATTTCAGTTAGAGTTGCAGTGTATGTTCAGTTGGGAACCTTAAAATTCTGATTTAAGTTGCCCAATACAGTATTTTACTGCTATGGATTGTGATTCAATACTTTGTGGATTCATTGTCACATACAGGTTACTTTAACCTCTAATAAAAGGCTTATGAAAGCAGGATTGTCTGATGCTACCCACAGACTTATTGACCTCCAGAACCGTGGAATAACACCAGCCAAAGTTACTAGCTGTCCTTACCAAACCCTTTGATTCATTATAATTCACGTGCCATTTAAGAAATTAATTTAACCCAGAATTCCATCTATTACACCAAAACTGTCTCACTGACTTTGATAATTTAGTGTTTTTTGAGTACAGGGATACGAAATGGGCTTTAACATCAAGTTAATCTATAATGGGTTAAAAAGCTGATCATTTTTTATATGAACTACTTAGTATTTCTTCACAGACATGAGTTGACAGGGAAGTTCATTTTCTACGGAGAAAAATAATGAATAATTATTACTGAAAAACAAAAAGAAATGCGTAGGTATGTGAAAAGAATGGCCCTGTGAAATGTATTTCTACGTTCTAACAGTTTGTCATTTTTATTTTTCTTTGGTACCAATTAAATAAATCTTTCTTATTTTTTATTCTGCATTAGCTTCTTTGATAAGCAGTCTTTTTATAGCTTTTTTAAAATTAAAGCGAATCAACCATCATCTAATTAGTCGTTGCAGTAAGAATTATAGAACATAAAATCAAACGGTATTTTTATTAAGGCACATTTGTCTAGTGTGAAGCTTTAGAGTAAAATGGATGTCCGGTAGGTTATCCAAGTAACTAATGAAGGGGACAGTAATGGATGCATTTCCCTCAGGACTGAATGGAAACCCAGCATCCGAAGGCTGTGTCCACATGCTGGGCTGCTTTCCAGACACGGTTTTAAAGCAGTCTGCTGCTTCATGATCTACAGCACAGTACACCTTCTTAAGGGTAGGAACCCTCTCATCTGTTTTCTTCATTTACTTTTCCTCAGTTCAAAAATTGAAATGACTTGTAAGACATTTGATCACTCGAATAACTTGAATATTCTGGTAGAAATTAGGTAGCCGGCATCACCCCCTGGTTACTTCTCATTAGATGTGACGGGTGCTGGAATTGAATTTGGTTCCACTGATACGGCATCTTTAAATTTCTCTAAATTTTCCTCTTGGTAAATCAGAATTTTCTTGGCTAAAAATTGATTATAAGTTGTTGGGCATATGATGCCAGTAAAAGCAGATGTTTGGTGTGACACTTTTTGCCATCTGTCTTCATGCCAGTGACACTTTGTCTTGGCACCGTCAGTGTTGTCACAGGGGACACAGTAAGTGGGAGGGATGCCATTAATGGCAGTGACACAGCCCACTGCAATATCGACGTTACACCTCCTCAGAGTCAGTGTGCTGGAGCTGCCATAAAAACAGTGCCACCCTTGTCAGAGGGAGACACTAAGTACAGTCCCATACCCGTCTGGTGCTACTTGCCATTTAATTTTCAAGTAGTGTGATGGAGAGAATAAGTGGGGTTAACACAACATAACCATACGTGCTAAATTCTAAACGGCAGTTGGAGGCTTACAAGCAGCTGTGTTTGCGATCACCGGCTGGGAGAGCTTTTGGGACCGACAAGCAGAATAATTGCATTTTACGTTCCTAAACAGAGCAGCAGTGGTCGTTTTAACAAAGAAATCCTTAATTTCTGTCATGTTACCTGGGTTTATCAGTTAAGGTGTTCTGGTAACTTACACTGATTCTGCTTTTCCAGGATCGAGCAACTAACTGAACATTGTCTCTCTAATGACAGGAAATGGCCGTGAGCCATTCAGTTGTAACACAGCTGTCAGGGACCTGTCATTCCCCAGAGTGACATCCATCCACTTCTTCACCATTTCGTGCCCTGTTTTCAGCATACCGTGGCGATCTCACCATTGCAAATACTATTTCTGGTATTTGATATTGACACAAGTTGAATGGTTTAGGTTTTGTGACTCGGCTGGCCAAGTAATGAGGTGAGAGTGAGGTTACTGTAGATCCTCAAGGGTTTTATTTTCCTTTGGCAATACACCAGAGTTCTATTTACAGATGTAATAGCTAAATAATAACTATTTACAAACATAATGCTTCTAGGTAAGCCAACAGTCTTTACAGTATGAGATTGAAAGTAGAATGTTGAACTCAAAGCACATGTGATCACTGGAGATGTAAAAGTAAAGTAATGCTTACCACCTTTTGGCAGCCACCTTGACCTTGGTCAACAGAAACAACTGTGCGGACTCCACGAGTCCCACCAGCCTTTAAGTTCAACCAGAGGTCTGATGTATGAAGGCATACGGTCATTACAGAGCTCACTGTGCAGCAGTCATTCACTTGGCAGCCCAAGCTTCAGGCAGCACAGGTCAAAGCAATTACAAAGAGTTTAGTCTAAATATGATACCAAGGGAAATTACTACTGTGAGTTTCGTGTACCAAAAATCTTTGAGTAGGTTTTTCTTCATAATCTGCGCTTAACATGACCCTCAGTTTGATTCCAGTAGTAACAGAAATTAGACAACAAGGCATCTGATAGACAACTGACTTCTGCAGCATGCTCAGTAAAACACATCATATAGGGATATAAGGCAATGAATGCGTGCCTAAAAACCTGAGAATGGCAAAATATTTTTCAACCATAGCTTTTATGCATTTAAACAATCTCAGTGTTTGATTATCAACACACGTTTGTATAAAAAAACGTTCTTTCTGCACTGTGCTGTACTGGTGGAAGCGCAGCTTTAGAAACCGGTTGCATCACCAAGTGCATCTCGTGCGGCTGGATGTGTTTGGACAGAGACCTGTTTACATTTTCTGCGAGGTTTATTGCACATGGACAGGAACGTGAACGCTGGGTTACACGCAGGCTGCCGGCAGGTGCAGTGTTCTGTTGAAAAGAGAGATTTGGAAAAGATACGAATTTGGAGTGGAGCCTTGGAATTGTTCAGGCCCACTTCAAGGCATGCGGGTATTGGAACCATCAGAAAAAACTTGCGTCAGCTGTGTTTTTATCCGCCAGCTGTAACCCACACAACTGGACACATTCAGTTCCACTAGTTTTCAGAATGAAACTATTAAAACTGCCTTCTTTATTTAATTTGAAACGTGATATGGTTGCAGTTCCAAAGGAGGGTTAGCGGCACAGTTGTAGAGACGGCTATCAAAAACAGTTGGTTTGTCCCCACACTGAAAGCTATGGAATGCTTCATTCTCACAGCACAGTAAATGTACACATTTTAAAGCCATTCTGAAGCGATTTGACTGAAATTTAAAGCGGTTAGCTTCCTACTGTAACTCCTCCTGCTCTTATGACATCCCAAACACTAGTCTGCGCAGAAATAGTTCCATATTGTAATGTATTATTGAATAAATGTCCCCTTGGTCACCCTGGGGTTAACAACAGGGCAGCACTCATAAACCCTGTTTGTTATGCACGGCCTTCCAGCCCCTCGCCCATGTTTACTGTGGGCAGTGACAAGACGTTGCATTTATGTGCTCTTGTAATCCCTCGCTGTCTCCTTTTGATACTCCCACTTCTTTGGCTCCAGACGTAAGACGTAAGTTTATCGCTCTTTCACATGTTCTTGGGAGGAGTAAATCAACATGAGAATTACAAAAATGTTCTCTGGGATGATCCCAGTGATTATGAATCATGTTTTTAATTTGAACCGCGTGTGCGTTGCGCAACATGAAGTCCGTACAGAAGATGAAGACCATATTACACAGTTGTGATTTCCAGTAAAAGTTACATGGACTGTCAATTGCTATGTTTAGCAGAGTGGATTTTTGGCTGCTGACTGTTGAGCCCATTTGAAATTTCTGATCGATTCAGATCAAGCGTTAAGCAAAGTATTACCCATGTGGACAGGCTTTGATTTCATATTACGCAAGAGTAATTTGCAAGCAAAATGGTTCTCCCAGATGCTAAACTCTATATATATTTCATTTTAATGCTTATAATAGTATTTGCATATAATTACATTGTGAACAATTTTCCTATTGCCTACATATATATGTGTGTGTGTGTGTGTGTGTGTGTGTGTGTGTGTGTGTGGTGTAGTGAAAGTTGTAGATAAGCTGAGGAAAGAGGCTTTTGCATGACTGAAATTATAGCCTACATGACACGCCTTGATTCCCTTACAACAGAGCTTTAGAAAAGTTTTATGGAAAGTCCAGGAAGAGCTCCAGATCAGTTTACAAAACTAAAACTGATACATACATACATACATATATATGTATATATATGTATGTGTGTGTGTGTGTGTGTGTGTGTGTGTGTGTGTCTATATATATATATATATATATATATATGTATGTATGTATGTATGTATGTATGTATCAGTTTTAGTTTTGTTTTTCATGCAAAGTTTGCCACCAATTGTTCATATTGGTCAAATTGTTCATAGTGCTAATATAATTCTGCAAATTCCAGTTTCTGCAGTTTAATTACATGTGAGATTGTGTGTTTCTGGCTGTAAAGTGTTCCAGTGTGTAAATATATTAGCCTCATGTCTTTGCAAGTCACCCATGTGGTGTAGTAAAAGTTGTACAAATAGCTGTTTTATCATATTTTTGTATTTACTGTCACAACAGCTACAACACTTTGTGATATAAAGAAATACCTTGACCACTTTTTATCTCCCCCGATAAATGTTTAGTCAATCAATATCTTGTTGCTCTGCGCATAGGCATAAATAAAATGATAAAAAATATATGGCGGCTTCATTTAGTTATCACGACGATCCCGAAGGCTTTATTTTATGGAGGACGCATTAAGAATGGTGGAGACTGAACGATATTGTTATGCAGCAGATCGCGATAGCAGAAGTCCCAGGCCTGCCATATGTTAAGCCGTCATCCGATCATCATTATCACACGATGACTTTTAGAATAAAAACCGACAATGCTGATGCATGCGTGAGTAATTACGCTGTGTGTCTGCATTATACTATTTGTCTGTGGTGGCAAGATGGTGAAATACAATAAAAATAGTCTTGCAGCAGCGATCCCTTTGGAAGCCTTTCAACAAGCTGCTTCGCACAACTCTCAGAAATCCCTGGTGCTGGCCTTTTGTTTTCATGGTCAGAACAAATGTACATGAATTCTGAGAATTCCTTGTCAGCCCAAATATCTTGGGAAACGTTGTTAATATATGTCAGAAGTACACTTGTGGGCGTTGATCATCAAGCTTGGGAAAGGGTTTCTTTGGTTTTTTCCTTTTCTCTTTGTATTATCTGTGACACTTTTAATTTCGGAAAGGGGAGTTATTGCAGTAATAATTATAGCACATTCGATCCAGTAATGTGAATGAATCGAGGTGGCACACACAAAAATTGGAGTGGAGTTTCTCAAACATGTTTGTCTATCTATATATAAAATATGTAATTCTTGAAATATGCGATACTGTCCGATTGTAAGTTTGCTGTGGATTGTGTGACGGTCAAATACAGTTTTATTTTCAGACATTTCCCTCTTTTAAGGCATTTCACTCTGAACAGCCACCCTTTCAGAGGGCTATGTTAATGTATAATATAAACTCAGATAATCCTCTTACAGCCCTGTTCTGGAGCTCTTCCTGGACTTTCCATAAAACTTTTCTAAAGCTCAGCGTCCGTCTCCGTTCGGCCAATGTTATTGTAGAGAAACTTCCTCTGTAAGGGAGTCTAATTAACTCTCCCTCCTTCTGTACCCTGGAAAAGAAGGACAACACGAGGTCAATAAAACAAGAATAACAGAAGTGGCCTGCTTATGTCACTGAATGTTTTCTTTTGCAATGCAGCAAAATGTAAAAGAGGCAAATGCAACTGGGCCTTTGTTTTTTATTTGAAACCGTATGGAGGGGGGGGGGGGGCTTGCTGATCCCAGACAGTGTTTGTGCTATAACAAATATGACTTTGTGTTTTATGAGTAATGAAAAGGCTGTCCAAGTAGGTAACAGATACTGACAGAGCATGAAAAAGCACTTGGTGAAGGCCAGGGCCAGAATTACATTAGAGTTGCGTTGAATCCTCTTATCTTGACGTATTATTTATTAGTTTTGTGCTAAAATGTGATTAATTTGTTCAGGGAACACAGCCCTCATATTATGAGCATGTTCACACATTAAAGAAATCTGTAGCAAATTACTCCGAAATGGTGCTTTTAGAGGACTAACACTTCATATTTTGTGTAGTGTTAAGGAAAAAAAATGTATTAAACCTGTGGAAAAAACATATTAATTTCCTTATGACGAGTTTTCACCGAGATTAAAATGCCTACGTAAATGATTTCCTTATGAAATCGGGCATTTTTCATTCGGTCACGATGAATGCATTTTGACGGTGCACTTTTCATTCCTCATTGACTAATTTTTTAACCCGTAGTTGTGACAAAAGAGTTAATGTGGTTAAATTGTGGTTAGTTATTAGTCTGTATGCACAGAGCACTAGTCGAGGCAAATTTGACATGTGAAGTTCGACAAATTTGATGCACTGTCAAGAATCCTTTGCGTAAACTTTGTCTGTGCAGTTTTTCTCAGCTTGCAGTCAACTCCATGCTTAAGCCCCACGTTTTTACAATTCCCACAAGTTTCATGTGGATGTTTTCTGAGTCATATGTGTAGTTTTAATCCCGACCAAAGGAACTTGGGCGTTTTTGAGAAGAGGATGTGATTCACACCCTCTCTGTTGTAAGGGAAACAAGGCGTGTCATGTAGGCTATAATTTCAGTCATGCAAAAGCCTCTTTCCTCAGCTTATCGTTTTTCATGCAAGGCAAGTCAGAGTCCAGCCTAATGTCTCCGGTATTAAATAGGAAGGCGGCCTTTCGCTTCCGAGTTTTAAGTCCGAGATGACTTAATACAATTAGTGTTAGCCTTACAGTTGGTCTGAGCCGCACCGCTCGCATCCACTTCCCGGTCCTCTGCGGTTCATGCAGTCCTGTAAGTCATTAGCCTTAACAAAATCACTTCTTACACAAGAAGGGTTACAGATGGCTGACATCATGCTGAACTTTACCAGAGCAAATTGTTCACATCCTGATATGTGAATGGGTTTCCTTTGAGTTTTCCTCTGACCAGCATTCAGTTCCAGCATTTTGGTGCTGAGGGTTTGTGTATCCAGGCCCTGCTGGGATGGCACACAATGCGCTATTGACACTGAGCTAGAACATCTGCCTGGGGCAACCCTTGACTTGTCATTAATTAAAATAACCACATCAGTTTCTGGCCTTTCTGCATACTGAGGTGATGGTAGTCATTTTGTCCGCACAGCTATTCACACGCTTGGGTTTCCTCTTTAACATCCATATTCAAAAGTGCGCTGTGTCTGCTACTAGATTTATTGTGCGTAAATGCAACGGAGAAAATGATGCAAAGGATGGCTTTTCGTCGATACAGCGCAATACTTTTTTTAAAAATTCAAAACGTGTAATTGGGCCCAATGTGACATAAAGGAATCGAGGCGGTGGTGCGATGTATCTGTTATTGAATAATAGCTGTGATTGTGTGCTCGGATATTAAAAATATTTATTTTCTTTCATCAGGAACATTCTGTCAAAAGTCAGAATGGTACAGACAACCCTGTCACCATTTTCCATTTATATACGTTGAAAAAAGTTCTTTGAAGAGTTATTTTTTGTAGATGAAAGAGTATATTTGTGTAGTGTATAATGACTATAACTTTTATGTAACTTTCCGCAGAGATACTTATTGTATTGAAATGTGTGCTGTACGTGCCAAGGAAAGTTTGCTGGTTTTTTTTATTAGTTTTTTTTCTCCTTCAGTTTGTGTCGGTGTAACTTTACACAACTCTTACTCAGTGTTCTGACTCAAAGCTTGAAGACCTGTCTGCAGACTGAGAGAGCTGTCCAGACTTTGGCCTCAGAATTCAAGCAGCTGTCACACATCTCAATACCCCTTAGCAGCTGTCTATGCGGGCCCACCACTAAACAAACTGCATTGCTTTTGGACAAGCTAAGTTTAGAAGCTGTTACAAAGGCACTTATTTCTGGATGAGGCAGAGAAAATGAATGCTCTCGGGAGGAGCTGGCTCTGGGGACGCCTGCTCTGGTCAGTTTATTACTGTGACGGACATGGGATCTCTCCCTTTGCAAAGCGTCCTTCCAAAGGCAGCCAGCAGCTCACAGAAAGCTGCTTCTGCTTGTGCTCTGCTCCTTCAGGCAATTTTCTGGCGTGCACTTGCAAGTCTACATTCAACACAGAAGAGGCTTTCTTGAGCTGAGGTGCAGAAGAAGTTTGAAAACCAGTCACTGTGTTAGCTGAATTACTTCTCACATTGTGTGGAGCATCAGAAACGTCAAGAAAATATGTGCACACAGAAGTCGCATGACATTTTTGCAGCGTGCAGAGATGCTGTTTTCCACTTAGATGTTTGTAATTATGACATTGTCTGACATGCTGTTGTTCATAACCCTTGAGCTTTAAATCCCACCTGCTTGGCCTCTGCTTCAGTGGTTAATAAGTTTATGAAAGTCTTTTGGGTTCAACTCGCATGATAAAACAAGACAAGAAGCCAGTGTATGAAAGGGATGACTTATTCTAACAGGGTGTGAGCCTGACATAAATTTCATTTCCAGCCAATCGGCTTTACTGCAATACGAGAAACTGGCAACCATTTGCCTGACACACCCTTATATCAGCAGCTGAACACTTACATCTGCAGGGTTGCTGCAAATCTGGGGAAAAAAAATTATTATTCACTTCTTGCAATTATATGACACAGGCAGTCTTTGCTGGGTGGAGATTTGAATGGATTAATGAAAGGGCACTATTTTAAAAGGGTCAGAAAGATGTTGTAATGTGATTTTGAAAATATAACAGTAATATAAAAGGAGATAACTGATGCTACGTGAATCACAGCACTACAGAGGGCAAGGCATCCAAGGCAGTCAGAACCTGTGGTGCTGTCCTCCCCCCTGGTTTGCATGAGAGATCTCAGCTAGGACTCGGGAGCTCCGGTAGAGGCATGAGGTACCCAGGGCTACAGTCAGAGGAGACTCCAAACTGCACTGAGGTGTGAGAACGTTGTAACTTTGATTCAAATGACCGGGGCTTCCTCATGCTGGGATTTCTGCAGCAGTACTCCAACACAGTGCTTTTCTTGGCAAGTTAAAACACATTTCTTCTGCATAGGTCTCTGACCTGGCAGGGAATCAGAAAAGCATATTTTGATGGTAAACATGAAGATGTATGCAAAGTGCAGAACAAGTCTAGATAACTCAGGAATTTGCTGTCCTGATGTGGCTCCAGCAGAACCGAATCTAATAAAAGCTTTTAGCCAACGGTGGTGTGTGTTGGGGTAACCGACCCGATGCTTAGCGCCAAAAGAAATAGGTGACAGAATGGATTTGGAGTTTACATTAAATACTAATACATCCAAAAGCCTGCAAAGCTCCTTTTTCTGCACACATATTTATGTTTGTTCTTTAGCGGGAATTAAATTGCTCACCTGGCTGACACTATTGATTGTGGCTAAATGGATAAAACTACTGTGCTGACAATGAGACAAAGGATCTGGGTGATGTGTGGGCAGTGCACTGCTCTTAGAATACCTGCAGATGTTCCTTCCAGATGTGTGAATTGTACACAGTGAAGATGGTGACAAGCAAGAAAGAAGCGTATGGAAGATGTTGAGGAACAGACAGAATAGTTGGGTAATAGGCTGTAAGCAGTGGGGGGGCTTTTTTGGTTGTTGTCAGAACACCGCTATGGGATGTGTGCAGTGGGGGTGGTCATTATTCCATATGACATCCTGATTTTTCAGTTTATCGATCCAGAGAACAGTTTGCCAAATCTAAAAGGAGCAGGTTTTTAAAAAGAAGTCTTCTCGGCAACATACCAACCAACCAACCCCCCCCCACACACACACACACATACACACACACACGCGCACACACACACACACAGAGACTTCTCCATGGTGGTTACCATGGAAGCAAAGTATATTCTGCACACATAAATGCAGTTGAAAGAGGAAGATGTATGCGGTGCACTGCTACTGTGCTTTTCCACACTTTACATGTCCAAAGCTTCTGCTTGCAGTTTACTGGGTTTTCGGGGCAGAATTGTATACCCAAAGCTATCAGCTGATCCATGTGAAACAGATCTGTGCTCTTTGCACAGAAATGTACAGAGCCCCTTGGTTCATTTGACACTTGCTTGTGAGTTATTGAAAAGCTGTTCTCTTTTCTGTGGTAGAAAAGATGTCTGCCTACTTTGAAGGCAAGCTTTTTTAAAGGATCCTGAAAAGAGTTTAGTTCTACAAAGGGTGGTGCAAAACCAGAGCGAATGGGGAGAGAAGAACATTATCGTGGTGTTTCCACGGTTACCTGAAATAATACACCAGTGTGAAAGAAAAATGGTGTAACTGGAGCCCAGTGGCCACCTTTGTAAGTGGGATGTCAGTCGATGTGTAGTGTGAAGAAGGGAAAGGAGAGTTCCTTTCTTTTGTCATTCTTCAACAACAAAAGAATAGACTTTAGCGTAAGTGCCTGAGCAGCTTGCTTCTGCACGACAGAAGGCGTGTATGCTGTGCCTTGTTGTTAGACCCTGTTCACACTTGAATGTGCCTGCATTATTATGGCTGAAGGTGCTGACTGAACAAGGTTGTATTCCTGGTCTGTTCCTTATAATATTCTCGCTATCGTTCAAGCATTTGCTGAACATAAAAATTTCATAAGCTTCTTTGATGCAATAGTAGTATGAAAATTTATTTCTTTGTTGGTTTTTTTTTCAGTTCTCTGTTTTTGATGCTATCGAGGTCACTTTCTGTAACCTGGAAACTTAAACTGTGTTGATGTGTAGTCAAAATGTTTAGATCTTAAAGTTTCAACAGTTCAGCTTCATCAGACATTTGAGCCACCTTCCTGTTTCTTTGACCGCCAACTGGACCTGGGGTTTGATTCAGAAATGGTTGATATCTAGCAGCTGCCTATTACTTTCAAGCAGCCTTAACACTCCACTGTCTTCTGTGTTTGTGTGAACAGAAAGTGTGTGTGTGTGTGTGTGTGTGTGTGTGTGTGTGTGTGTGTGTGTGTGTGTGTCGATGGAGGAGGTCAGGGGTTCCAGTGGGAAGCTTGGGCAGTGGTACAATGTGTCGTGCTAATATGGAATTTCACAACTCCTGTCAGAGGGCTTCCAGGGGGAAAGCCTAGGAATGGCCAGAAACTGGGAAACACCCCAGTCACTCAATGGGTGCCCCAGTTAGGCCGACTAGACTTTGGTGGCATTGCAAGGTTGGACTTGGCATTACCCAGGATGCTTAGGTCTTTAGAGGGTTTTAGTCTCACTACGAGGGCATGCAAAGCTTTCAATTGATCTATCACTATATTTAGATGGAACAGCTACTATGTGGCCTCTCCCATGATTTCATGAGCACAGATTAAGTTCTTCGGTATGCAGTATGAAATTCGTCTTTCATGTAAAGCACAAAATTGGGCTGCTGAATGTTCATCTCCAGCCTGTGGCAGTATGCATGTTGTGAGAACATTTCTGTTGTGAATGTCAAAGAACTCCGTGCTAAAGAACGCCTCATGCTACAGGATCTGCCGAGGAGCACCTTAATGTTGTCAGTGTTTGTGTGGATTTAAAAAGAAAGCAAGAGATTGTTATGAAATCTGGAATTTTTAAAATGTCACAATGAAAATCCATTTGAACAAACTGACTGTGTGAAAAACAAATTCAAATAAATCTAAATGACTCTTTCGTTGAAGTTTTTCTTGTAACTCAGCGCTGCTAGAAATCACCAAGTAGTATCTTTGATATGCATGTTTTAGGTGGTGCCTTTTTTCAAACAGTAGTTTTGTTTGAGGGAAAAGGAAGTGAGGAAAAGAAACAGAAAAGGAGAGAAGGATATGTGTAGAGTTGTGGAATGCTGAACATTTAGCGCATGTGACCTTTGAAACAGTTGATTCTGAATGTCAAATAGCCTGGTGTGCTGTGGTCTTTGCTGAGGGGTGTCATTTAGTGGTCAGCCTTGGAGGTGCGACGTTCTGCTTTTCTGCTGTTTCTGCAATGAAACCAAGGGTTTCACCCAAAGAGGTTATAGAGAAGACCCAGTGTTAACCACAAGGTGCTGAAAGACTCTACATGGTGCCCTGGTGATTATTTTTCTGCTTGGAGAGGAAAGCAGTCAAGCTTTTCGCCCCTCTGTGATGACCCTGGCTGTGCACTGAATGTGTGATACGGTGCAGTGATAAGTAGCCTTAAATAGCGTGGGTGTGATGGCCTTGTGTTTCGGGAGAGTTTCTCATTGTAGGTCAGTCTGCTTCTCTTGAACACAACGAGAGCTGACCACTGACCTTTGACCCTCTCCTCTCTTTGTGCCATTCTTGACATCTAAGTGTGATAGAGAAGCATCATGCATCATTTCTGATCCATCGGTTGGACTGTCGATTAACTGGAAATGAATCAGCTTGCTTAAAGCAGCTTTATTGAAGGAATTGATTCTCCAGGTAGTATCTTGTCTGAAATTTTTCACACTAATCCCATGTCCCTCATTAAAATGTATGTCAGATATTGATGGCATTTCAAGGTGGACGTGCACAAAATGCAATTATTCCATTTAGCAACATAGCAATCTTATTTTTCCCTTTACCAAAACCCTCAGAGAAACATATGGACTCCGCTTGCTGTGATCACACTGTTTTTTTTAACTGAAGGCTTCCCACCTTACGTCGTAATTAAACTGAATGATGTGTTCTGTGTCAGCTCCATCCACGGTCTGTGTTATTTGGGGCCGCATTCAGATGCCACTTTGAAGACCTGCGGCAGGTCTGCTATTAAGGGTGGCACACCAGCCTGTCATTGTTTTGGCAGAGATGCAGAACCCTGTTGCTGCAGTGTTGTGCTTGTATGAGCTTGCGTGTATTGAGGGTCTGTTGATAGGTGGGGTAACCATCCAGCACCAAGGCCAAAGCACACAAGCACAGTGTAGACCTCTATTCCACCATTATCATTACCTTTGCTGGAATCTCCGAGGCAACCACCATATATAATTCTGTGTCTTGGGAAGTGACAGGAACTCTGACAGGCCGCCACATGGGAGATGAATTGGTCATGCAGAGTCAGCACACAGGGGGTTAAGAAGATAACCACCATTTTGGAGTCTACCTCAGAAAAAACAACTAAAGATGCTACTAAGGGCAACTCCGCATTTCTTTGGCATTTGTGAAGGCTGTTCTTTCAGCCAAATTGAATAAAACCACACAAGCTCAGATAAAAATCCACTCCTAGTCAAAGACCTGACCTGAACAAAAAAAAAATCTGATGAAAAAAATGTAATCAGTTTGGGTGAAGAAGGGTTTATAAATTATTATACTGCACTCAGAATTTATTTTGACATTACTTCTCAAGTCTGTCTGTATTGAGGATTTGAGTTGTGTATGTGGATCAAAAGGCATTCATGAGGTGTGAAATGAAGAAGTAAAAATCTATTATCAGAGTAAACAGTTTTGAAAATATGAAGTTGGGTGCAACAGGCATTCTCCCACTGCAGTCATGTTGCTTAGGGAAAAGCAATGTCTCTTACTTAAAACCCTCCTTAGGACACAAAACAGTTTGCAGTGTGCATTTGAGGAGGATTGGAACTTCGCAAAAGGGGTTCTGGCAGGAAGCACAGACTGTGTTGTCTCTGAACATGAAAAATAAATTGGTGGTGGCAGGAGATGGACGGTGAACATCTAGTTTATGTTCCATTATAAGCAAGCTTTCTTTTCCTCGAATATAACATTTCTAAACTGTATTGATTTTGTGCAGAGTGGCAGACACATGTAGAAGGAACATGCAGTAGAATCTAGGCAGTGGTGGAGAAATGGGGGAGGGGAGTGCTGGGGCACCTGTCACTTGGGGGGGGTGACATTTACTCCCCCCCGCCCCTTTCTTATTTTTAGGTCAAATTGAATAGGCAAAAATGATGAATCCAATGAGAATATAAGAAAACTGGGAATTCCTGCAAATACTTCCAGCCTAATCCTTTTCAGACAGTGTCTCTGCCAGCAGCCATGCTTATCTAGAACACTTGTTAGTGTTAAGGTTGTAATACGGGTTGTGACAAAGCTTCAAATGTGGTACATTTGTGCTGTGCCGTAGTCTGTGTGTGTGTGTGTGTGTGTGTGTGTGTGTGTGTGTGTGTGTGTGTAAGTGGAGCTGGCAGGGTCTTGCAATAAGAGCTGGCATGGTCTTTATTTTATGAGAGTAAAAGGGGAAATGGCAGGTATCCCAGTCATAAAGCTTATAGGATATATAAGGATAAATGTGTTCAGTGTGTGCCAGTGAACTCCCCCCCACCCCTCAGTGGCCAGAGGATCTCCACCCCACTGGTGTTATTACTATCTGTTTTACCTCTACAGCAAGTGTACTTTGTTATTTCATCTTGTGTCTGGGTATAACTTGGCAGTGAAAATGGATTCTGAAATACTGTATATACAACAATCCGTTGCGATCCATAATCTCTCTATCCGAAAACTCCCTTTTATGACTGGAAAATTTGTATCCAAAATTCACTATCCGAATTGAAAACTCGCTTGTCCAAAATCTTCAGGAAAAATTTCAAAGCTTTTCGTTTGAGTGCGAGTCCAAGAAAGAAATGTTTTTTTTTTATGGGAAATGCAAACAACCACCTAAAACAAACATGTAAAACATACATATACATTGTACATGAATGTAGAAATATGTAAAATCCAGGGGGGGCCCGATTACTAGATGCAGTTTTAGTAAAAATACCAAATGATTTACATTGTATAATAGATTTAATTGTTTTTATATTTAATTTGAGAGAGCCACAAAGTCAGGTTTCTTATGGGCATATTTACATTTATGTACATAGAAATTGATTCATGGCAAAATTAGGCTGGTTAAGTAAAGACTGTTATCTTCCTTGGAGCAATCGAAGAAGCCAAACAGCACATTTGCCCACTATAACGAAAGTGGCTTGCGATGGGCAAGAGGATGTGAAGAATTAAGAATGTAAAAGTAATGCTTTAAGATAGGGGGCATTATGGGAAGACAAAATCCAGAGGGTTGTCTGTTGGCCGTTTTGAGTTTTTGGGTTTTGGGTTACTTTATTAAATAAATGGTTGGCAGGGGTAAAAGTTACGTGGAGGGTTTTTCTGATGTATGTATGCATTTATCGGAAAGTTTCTCACAATAAACAGAACATGCAGCAGATCTCTGTTTCAGTTCTTGAGGGAAGGCTGGTTCAGAGACGAAAGGAGTCAGGAAACAGCTTTCTGCACTTTCAAAGCTTTATTTGGACCTCATAGGTTGGGGAAACCAATGGTTAGGACAGATGTATATGCTCAGTCTATTGCTCCAGAGAAAATCTCCTTTTCCCAAGGAGTGATGGCTGAAATAGGGATGCTATGGCAACTATGTATTTGTTGACCCAAGCAGGCATTTGTGTTAGGTTCAAGATGGTGTCCAGACATCATTTGTGTGTCATGGTGATTCTGGACTGTAATGAACTTAATGAACTGTGAGTGAACTGTAGGTTGTGTACCATGTTGTGTGCATGATTCTGGACTGTAATAAACTTAATGAACTGTGAGTTAACCAAAGAACTGTGTGCTCTTTGTACCCACGCACCGCTGTCCTCCCCCGCTAGAAACCAGTTGGGAGTTACCCAACTGGCCTTGATGTGTCAGTGCTGGGACCACTCCCCCGTAGAGAAAGGAAGTCTGAGACAATCAGTGAGGACCCAGGCAGGTGAGTCACCTGAAACATAAAGGGTCACAGAACCAGGCACCAATGTTATCTGGGCATTGATGTCCTTAAAGTAATGAAGCGTGGTCAATACAGAGCCGGAACTCCTGAGGTTGTAATGGAGGGTTAATAAGATGGATCATTTTGTTGCAAAGCATTCCTTCTCTATGGTACTGTAGCAGCGTTCTTTTGGGGACAACTCCCAGCTGATGTAGAAATCTGGGTGATGTATTCCACTTACTTCTGGAAAGAGGACGGTCCCCAGTCCTCGGTCCGAAGAATCTGCAACACAAAGAGGAGTGAGAAGTTTTAACGCAACAAGACAAGCTTGCCATTCTTTGATAGGCAAAAAGGCAGTCTAGACACAATTGGGGTTCGACTTGTGACTGAGATCTGACAAAGAGGCAGGCAGCTGGGAAAAGTTAGGAATAAATTGTTGGTAATAGCTAGGCAGACCGAGACAGGACCTTACCTGCTCCTTAGCCTTGGAAGGGGAATGGGGGAAACGGCTGCAGTCTTATCTATTTGGGGCCAGATCTGACCCCTGTTCGAAGAAAGCCCAAGTATCATACCACATTAAGCTCAATGCCACATTTTGTGGGCTTAGCCTTGAGTTTTCCACATCTGAGTGAGTTCAAGATGGTTGCCAGGTTATTGATAAAGATGATGATAGTGTCCAAGTAGTGGTGCAACATATGCCGTGTAAGGTTGAAAGATTTTGTCCAAGAGATGCTGGAATATGGCTGGGGCCATGTGTCCAAAGGGGAGAGTAACAAAATAGTGAAGGCCAAATGGGTTCAGGAGGCAGAGATCTCCCTGGGCAAACAGGGGAATTTGCCAGTAGCCTTAAGTTAGGTCCAATGTCTAGTAATAGTGAGCTGTGCTTAGCCGGTATAAGAGTTTGTCCACTGAGGCACTGGGTATGCATCAAACTTTGTGAAAGTGTTGAATTTTTGGTAATCTGTGCAGAACTGTATTGAACCTTCAGCTGTAGGCACGAGAATGGTCAGGCTACTCTAATAGCTTTAAATTCCTCAGTTACTCACATTTTTAACATTTTGTCTGGGTTTTCCTTCACGGGTACAAACAGCTAACCTTGGCTGTAGTACAGTGTGATGTTCAGTAAGGTTAATTGAGGGCATGGAGGTTAGTATACAGCACAACCCTAGGATGTATTGGACTTAATTTTTGCTTAAGTTTAGAGCTTCCTCCTGTGTGTGCATGATTCTGGATTGTAATAAACTTATTGAACTATGAGTAAACTGAAGACCTGTGTACTTTGTCTCCCTGCATGCCACAGTTTATTACTCACCCTTTAGTGAACTGGTCAAGTTAAAAGTGAGAATTACCCTGGAGCTGGAATTCAGGCCCTGGAGTTTTCAGTGTGAAACTACCTTGGGAGTTCTGACTATGGTCAGAAGCAAGCAAGGAGAATTATCAAGTGTGCTGCAGTCATATCTCAGCTATTCCCCCAAACAGGATCTTGTCTTGTGTTTGAGTTGTTTAAATCTGTTGTGGATTATTATGATCATCTTCCCCACATTAAGTAAAGCTGTCTTCTTAAAAAGCCTGTGGAAAAAAAAATCTTTGGCAGACTTTTCTAGTAATGTTTTAGTCACATTTGGAGAAATTGGTTGGGGGGTTTGGGATATGCTGGGAATGCATTGTTATTCTTTCCATTGAAACTAAAGGACTATTTAAAAGGACTTCCAGTATCCGTAAATTTGCTATCAGACACATTTTCAGGAATGGATTAGATTTGAATAACAATGGATAGCTGTATTTCAAGAAGAAACTTCAGAGACAGTTTTTATCAGTTATGTTTCATTTAATATTCATTCATATATATATATATATATATATATATATATATATATATATATTTTTTTTTTCCCAGACCAATTGCTGTTATAATACTGGAGCATTGCAATACTTATAGATATATTAGAATATATACATTTTAATGCACTGTTATTGCAATAATAATATAATAAAGGCCTAGATGTACTTGTCAGCAGGTGGTGGTAATGTACGTGTCTGCAGAATGCACACTGTGATGTGACTGGTTTTGTGTTATTTTGAAGGAGCTGCTGGCTAACGCGTGCCATCACTCCAGTGAGAAACCCTCCGTGGCCCATCCTCTCGCAGCCCACCCCTCAACAGCTGTTTCTCAGAGAAACCCATGATGTAATGTGCCGCTCCCCTCCTGCTCCCCTCCCACTCCCGTTGGCTGCCGGTGGAGGCCATCCGCACGCGTCGCACCCGCTGCAGCTCCAGGCACCTTCGGGGATTCCTCGGGAGGCCCTTGCTCGCCGCACCTGCCGTCTGTGCTGCTCAGAGAGGGAGCTGGCTGGGAGCACGGTAAGACGCTGTTCTCCTTTGTTAGCGGAGCTAAAGGAGGCATTGTGGCGGGACAGAAGCCACATTTGCAGGGTGCCGGTGAGCACGGCCGTTTGCCAAAAGCTCACTCTGTCTGAGATTCCTCTCGCTTTGGAGCTGGGTGCCATGGCGATAGCTTGAATCCTCCATGTCCCCCTGCTCCCTGCTTGTATGAAGGTGTTGGTAACCATGGTGAGGTAGGGGTGGATTCCCGTACTAATTCATTGATTGTTGAGGCTGTCGCTCAGATTCCTCCCTGCATTTTTCCTCCGCTTTCCTTTTGTATTATAACGCATTTTAGTTGCAGTCATTCTTCACAGTATGTTTTAATATAATTGCATTAATTATTCAGCTGAAGCTAGAACATTTCCCTGGATTTCTCTGTAGAGATTAATTTTGCTGTCTGCATCTCTGTCATAATAGAAGAAAAATTAAATTGTGTAATCTACTTATGTGCTGTGTGTGCAGAACAGGCGATGAGTATTTGTGCTTATTGGCTTGAATACTTTGCATGCAAGCAGAATTTATCCTCCAGGACTGACAAAAAATATAACTTAAATACAACGTTCTACATCATAATGTTCCCAGATATTGTCACTCACATGTCATTTCAGTTGTGTTGTGCCAAATATTCTCCATTCTTTTTGGCCTAAAATGAATTTAATTTTCCTTTGTTGTGTTGCACTCAGTTGGCACGCCTAACAAAAATTTAAATATTTTTTATGTCCTGCCTGCTCCAGATGCTCATGCAGTCAAGACTAATTAATTCAGATGAAATTATGAAGAGAAATAGACACAGCAAATCATATAATTTTGTACTGTAAATTGTGCAATTACCAGCCTTTTTGCAATGAATTATGAATTGTTCCATACTGATAAAATGACATCCAGGTATTAACACATACAGGTATATGTCTTAAAAAGTGTAACATGCACATATTGTAAATGAAATTTGAATCCTAAACGCCTTTTAACATTAACACGTCGTTTTTAAGAGATCAGCTGATTTTCGAGCTGCGATACGGAGCACTTTTCAAATTGTAATAGCCTGTGCTCCCTGAGCGCTGTGAATTCTGCGGTATAAATTTCACAGAGAGGGCCTCTTCTGAAAAGGACACAGCCCGTGCTTCCGTGAGGTTTCAGCGGTTACCATTTTTAACCGCTATGGCCAGTCTGACGAGGGTGCACCGAATATGGATTTCCATTTGCTTCCTGTTCACTTCAGATGACAGATGATGTAAGTAATGCAGCAGCACTTTAATTCCTCCATTTACAGGCCACACCTCCCCTAAAGGGGAAACACAGAGGTGTGAGCATCCAACTGCTCTCATTGGCTGTTTTGCTTGTGTGCTCCTGGGGGGTCACCCTGGGGTTGCTGTGTGTTAATTAGTCTAGAAAATGTTTTATTAGCGACCCTTTTCGCGGCCGCCTTCCTTTTTTATTCCAAGATCTGCATTTGAGGACTTTTTTATGCCCCACCTAATAGGATCGCTCCTCAAGCAGGAATCCTTGACCAGATAGTAGAGAAAGTGGGATGTGAGAAAGTAGTTTATAAGACAATGCAAATACTGCCTTGGTTTTCCTTTCCCTACATATCTACATCCTTCTAAAGGCATGATGCTGTGCAGGCAAGGCTTTTCCTCTTTTGTACATCTACTGGGAATAGAGTAGGGTAGCAGGTGGCATAATTCACAACCCACTAGGGGTACAGCTGTTGTACCCTTGAGCCAACCATTGAGTTTATCCAGCTGGACAAATGGGTAATGTGCGACTGGAGTTGTCCTTGTCAGGGTCATGTGCCAGGCAGCTAATAGTATCATAATTTTAAGCACTTTTCAAATAAATTCTGCTGTTTTTATACCCATATGTAGAAGTTTTCACTGGCAACAGTGCGTTTTCCACCTTAGGGAGGGTCAAAAAATACCGTGGTTACCTGAATGTCTCAGATGATCCCTCGGTTTCTTTCTTGAAATCGCTGCAGAACCAAAGTGGCTAACTCCCTGCGGACCACCCCAGTGGCCCCGATAGAAATCAATATCTTAAGGCTCATTCAATTCCTGTTTTTTTTTTTTTTTTTTTGTTGCAATGCATAAACTGCACAGAGAAAGTGCATTGGTGCAGTGCAGTGTGGGAATAGACTGACACGTGCGTGTAGAGCAGCTCAAATGGAAAAGGCAACAACATGCCTTAATCAATATTCTAATGCGTCCTGTAGCATTTTTAGTTGAACTGCTTCACAAATCAGATGAAAATGGAACAGAGCCATAAGGATTCGTGCACACACATGCACATCCACACCCATCCGAGAGCCGTTGGTGCCATTTGCTCCAGTTTGTCCGTACTGCTGCTACTCGTTCCACCGACTCTGCTTCTCACTGTTGCCTTGCCTCTAAATGTCAGCATCTGCATTCATCGAGTGAAGAGCCAGGAGGCCCACGAAGGAGGCAAATTGCTGCTTTTTGAGTCTCTTCTTGTTTGATTCCCGTTGCTGTCTCCTTGCCAGCTCAGTAAATAAAAAAACTGACCTGACGCATCCTTTCATCGCAGTTTCTGAGGCAGACAGCTGGCCTGATCGGCAGTCCAGCCCTGGCTTGCTCTCCCCGTCTGCGCTCAGACAGATGTGAGAAGGATCTTGCTGTAGCGATGGGGGCCTTGCACACACATGCACATATAGACCGCAAGGCTGTTTTTCTAACACCGTGGAGATGTCACATTAACACTCACTTCAGTTAAATAAATCATTTCAAATTGTACTCCATAGCACAGCTGGGGCGAGGTGCAAGAACTCACCGAACCGGCCCTCCCATTGGCGCTGCCCATGATCATATACAGCATAACGTGGAAGCGTCCGAACCCCACTGTGTCATTGGCTTGCCCCATGGTGTAAAGTCTTCTTCTCTAGAAGTCACAGAGGAAAATTAAGTTAAATAACATGCAGGGAAATCTAGAAAAAAAAAATTAAAAACATTTTTTACTTTGAAAATCTTACTTCATTAAAATACACTGCTTTGTTTCATAGAGACATGCATGTAAAGTTGATTTTTCCCAGCTTTTCATTATTTTGGGGACTTTTTCTTCAGAAACATGCTCATGCACACATCCCATTCCCATTCCTTTTTGTTCCTCTACCTCTTGCTTTGGGACTTTTCCGTGACTTGCGCTGTCACCTGACCGCTTGAAACGCTGCATTTGCCAGACACTCAGTCGTATGAACAGGTTATAATTGCTTTAAACAAAAAGTGCAGCAGGTATGATTAACCGACTTATTTTGACTGACAGGTCAGGTTTTTATTGACTGCCAGATCAGCGTTATTATAACCGATGATGTGTATCTTCTTCTAAACAGAACTTTGTTTTCTTGCATAAGCATTTAAAAAATAAAAATCTGAACTTTGTGCTGAACATTTCCACCAAGTCTGAGGAACTGAAAGTTTTATTGTAATTCTCCTGAAAATATGTCAGTGGGATATGTAGGTTGTCCTGTCATGCTCGCCGGAATAATTTATGTTGTCCGAGTGTACTTTTCCACAGTTCTTCTATAATATTATGTTGTAACAATACGCATTTCTGTGTTAAGTGCAAAAGTGCATGTGATTTTGGACTGTTGTTTAATTCAGTCGCACTGCTAGTACAAGAAGCTGTGACTAAATTTTGACTTTCAGTGCGAGGGAGGCCTTGTTGGTAGCAGTTAAATCCCCAAATGTACGCCTACTCGATATCAGCGTAACTGAAGTAAGTGATGTAGAGATAAAGTGACAAAACACCAGGGCGTTCTTTACAGAGCAAGATGTGGTTTTGTTGATACATGCTGTAGAAACATCACACATTTAGGGGAATGGCAGGTGGAAGAGAGGTTGAGTGAGGCAACACTTTCATGTGCAGGTGGTGCTCGGTGCAACAGGTAAGGTAAGATGGGTAAGGCTGGAGTGTGAGTCACTCTGCCTTCAACGGAGGTGTTCTTGACAAAGCTTTGTAGAAAAGCAGGTCTGAGATTTGTCAAGCTTCAACCTGCCAGGGGGTGTTTTTGCTTTCCCCAGCTCACGTCCCCCAAGAGGTGCCATGTGGGCGGGGCAGAGGCAGTGCTAGTTAGTTTGGGTTCAGCTCATGGGGTGGGAGTTTGCTTAGTTACCAAAATGCTGCACACTCATACAGCAGAGCAATGAGTAGCTGCATTGCAACTAGCAAAAGTGCTAAAACACAGCCTGGAAAGTGTTTTTGTCTCACCAGCAGTCTGTGCTACTTGTTCATTGGTCAAATATATCTACTTTTCCTTTAAAAAAAAAAAAAAAAAATGGAAAAATACTTTTCCACTCAATTTTCATTAAAGCAGGTGCTGACCAATATTTCTTTTGGCTAAAAGAGCAGCTGTGTTACAATCCCACATTTTGTGTCATTTAATTTTTTAATATACTGGAGTCTAGATAATAACAGAGTATTCAGTGACTTGGCACTCATTAGACCAAGAGGCCCCAAAAAGAATTGCTTAGTATTCGGTTTCCCATTTGTTATTTTTATTTCACTTGGATGTCCGTGTTCTCCATTCCAAGGTTTACGTTTAGTGTTTACAGAATCTCCTTCAATGCACAAGCTATGCATGGTACTTTTGCTTGTTGGCTCTGAAAAATACCTAGGAAGAAGATTGACTACCTACTCAGTATTGCCATGGAGAAATAATTCAGTATGAAACTGTGCTCATTAATTCATATCATATAATTCATAGTTCAATAAAGGGCAGACGCTGAAGGACTGAGTCTGATAGATGAATTTGCATTTTAATGCATTAAGCATTTAAAATGCCACCTTTTGCAGTTATAAACAATGAAAAGACTGGTAGGGTATTATGGATAAGTATTTTAAAGAGCTTCAGGCATTATTAGCATTAGAAAAGCAGCATGGTGGGAGGTTTTCTTATGTTAACTTGCTGATACAAGTATAGATATTCAATTAATAAATCCATGTTAATATAGTGCACTTTAAAACCAACCCAAGATCTCATGAGAAGGAAAAAAAAATATTGTATATGATTTGTTGTTTGTATATTTTAAAAAGACGTGCATCGAAATGCCTTGGTTTTAACTGAACTTTTCTGGGCCTTAAACTGTTGTAAGAAAAGTTTCTCTCATTGCTACATATGAAATATTTTTTGCTTAAATAACATTTTCATCTTTTGTCATAAATATTTCTGTTCATACGTGTTTTTGTTTGACATCTCAGAAAGCATGTGCATCAGGCATTTGAATTTAAAGAAGTTGACCGATCATAATCTTTCACAAATAATCTGATTTAAATTGGGGGCAGTTGTGCCAAATCTCTGACCTAAAGTGGAAACACAAACTTGGCTTCATCCTCCAGATGGTTTTCAATGTAACCCCTGTCCTAACCACGACTGACTGTTAACCCCTACCTGGAGGGTGGATCCCGCCCAACCAACCAAGGAAAAGTAAAAAAAGCCACCTAATGAATGCTTCAAGGGGGGTGGAGTTTGAATTTTTGGAAGCATTTGTTTTTTCGTAATGTGCTGCCATTTTGGCTTCAGAGGATCAGCACCAAAATCGTTAAATATTCACTAAATAATGTAAGTGAGACTTTTACCAGGCAGTTTTGTCCTAATGCAGACAGTTGGCTGGTTCTGTGGGAAATGAAATAAAGTTATGCCACAATTAACATCCATCCATACATTCATTTTTGTAAATTGCTTTTCCAGAACTGGGTTGTGGCGTTACGGAGCCAACCCACCATCGTAAAACAATTAATAAATTAATTCAATTTATTTTTAAAGAATCTTCTTCATCTTTTGGCTGCTTCCGTTAGGGGTCGCCACAGCGGATCAATCGTTTCCACTTCTTCCTGTCCCCTGCATCTTTCTCCTTCGCACCCACCACCTGCATGTCCTCCTTCACCACATCCATAAATCTCCTCTTAGGCCTTCCTCTCTTTCTCTTGCCTGGCAGCTCCATCCCTAGCATCCTTCTCCCAATATATCCAGAAATGTATTTTTAAAGAATATATTCCTGAATAGGATGAACAATATTGTTTTCCACCAAGTTAGCAAAAAAAAAAAACCCTGCATCGCTAGAATATTAAATCAAATCATTAATTCAGCCTTTGATTTCACCAGTACTCTTTTGGAGCAGAAGATATATAAAAGACTGGCTTTTGCAGCTTATAAAAACGGCACTTTTGTTATTTTTAAGTGCTACATGTTATTGCAGTATGAATAAAACAACAGCAATATAGCAGATAAAGGAAAATATTAATGTAGCCTAGCAGAAAACTACAGAAGGGAAAGATTATAACTGAAAAGCTATTGTGAAAGCAACTACATACCCTTTCATTTTGTAGATTTCTGTTAAAAACCCGTTTTTGCGTTTTTTTTTGTGTGTAAGTATAATGTTCAACAAATTTGTCAGCTTGCTAACTTAAGTAATTCATTTGTTGGTTACCTGTGGTGCCCCCCCCCCCCCCCCCGTTCTCTGGATTGAATAATACAAGTGGATTAACTGGGATTGTTAAATCCATTGTGTCACCAGCTGTAGAGTGATTCATAAAACCGTTTAATACCAATTGTGCTGGCAAGTCAGTATTGTTTTCAGCTGATTAAAACGCTTGTGTTGCCTGCGTATATAAGCCCTCCCAACAGGGCGAGAACTTCCCATGTTATTGTAGGCCTCTGCCATGCATGAAGCTTGGCTCCGGTGGTCTACAACATCCATAGCTCCATCCCCAACTCAAGACCCTAAATTGCTGGATGCAAGACTGCTTGTTCTGTTCCTAACATCTTTTTATCTATGTGTTCTGCGATCTCTGTGTTTGGCGCCATTACGATTTAATGAACTATTTGCTTCACATTGTTATTCCCTCTCAAGATGTTGTTTAATTTTGAGCTTTTTGTCTACGGCATATGAAAGAAACAAGCGCAAGAAGTTATAAACCGCACTGTTTATGTTATGTTATTTGTGCTGAAGTAATTACCGTTTTCAATAAGTTATAATATTATTGTAATTAAAACAATTACGCATCTAATAATGTGAATACCGACAACCTGTGTGGTATTTTTTTATTACTGCAGACACCTAAGATGGCACATATTCAAGTTCAGTCAAATTAAATTTGCCCAATTTCATTAGTCAGAAGTTACCACATTGTTTGTCCTTCATGGAACTTTTGGAACAGAACCATTTGCGTGAAGTCCCTAAGGTTTCTCATTTTACATTCCCATCTCTTGGGAATTTACTGGAAACTTTATGACTTGCAAAACCCGATTGTCTGTTTGCCGTCCTTCTAAATACAGAAGAACCAGAATGTGTTGACCACTGTGTTCCTGAAGGATTTTACACAGCAAGCACCAAACCTATTCAGATGTAAATACTTCTTCATGCATTGCAAGTGTCACACTTTTAGAGGGTTGAAGTTTTGCAGGTTGAAGATACTTGGAGCTCAGTGCAGGAACCTGCTGAGGAGGGGGGCGGTCCTAGATGAGATGCCATGTGTTTGTCAGCTGCTTTCAGTGTGGAAAAAAATGAGCAATGCCCTTCTTTCAACGACAAGAAGATCAGTTGCTTATTTACGCCCCAAGATGAAAAGATAATGGGCAACACTTTGATCATTTTTCAGACTATTATAGTGATGAGCAACTGTTTAAAACAAATTATGGTGTTCTCGGTCCCACCAGTCAGTATGCAGGCGTGAGTAATACGAAGTCTGGATAGAATACAGATCCGCGACAAATGAATCCAGCAGCAAGATGTGAATTTTTAAACTGCTCTTTCTAAGCCAACAAGCTTAAAAGAACATAACATATATGTGAATATTATCATGATCAATAAAATGTTACACATGAAAAGTTGCCTACATTTTGCAATTTAACTTATTTATTGAAAGCGTACACCTAAGTCCTATTTCAGTTTTATATTGGATAGCTATAAGCTTTCTTGATCCCAAAGGAGACTGCACAAGGATGTGTCAGAAGTGGAGTTTAAACAGACGCCGTCATCTGGAGACCAGAACTACCGAGCAGAAAGTAATGTGAAATAATATCGAATATCTCTTAATTTAGTTTGCTTGAATGGCTTCTTCCTTTCTAAGATTAATTAGTTGCAGAAGATGTTGAATGCGAGTGTTTTTTCACGTATATCCGTGGCAAAATGAAGTTAGCGCTGTGCTTTTCCCTTCCTTGTGTCAGCAAGGGGAGGGACAACAGGTTAATGGGGCTGCCAGAGGCATATGAGAGAGAGAGCGGGAGAGAGAGAGGGAGGGAGGAGGAGGAGGAGGAGGGTGAGGGTGAGAGAGAGAGAGAGAGAGGGTAGAGACACACACACACACAGAGAGAAGCAGAGGGAGTGAAAACCAGAGGAGGAACACGGATCTGAGGATACTTTTATGGTATCACTGGGACTTTTTATGCACTGACCGTGGCTGCTATTTCAAGGACATTTCTGGCGAAGGAAACGCACACTTTCTGGAAATGATTTTGACAGAAAGCACAGTTAAAAACGTAAGTACAGTACTTGTCGCCGGCGTGCGGAGCTCTTCCTTGCGTTCATTAACCGCTCTGTAAGCAGGTTCGGGTTAACTATTAATGTGCGTTTGCTGCCTGCACGTTGCCTTCTACCGACAGGCTCATTTGTTCCCCATGGCTGCCGAGCTGGGTGCAAACGTGCGCTCTGCCGCTCACATGCAGCGTCAAGGTGGCGGCTGTGTCGTGTTTGCGGCGGTTCAGGCTGCGCTGCACGACATTGCATGTGGGAGGGAAGCAGCCCCATGCTGGGGCCTCTCAGGAGATCAGTGTGCAATGGCAGCCAGTGAACAAACACATCCTGTATATACAAATCTTTCAGCCTGGGAACTGTTTGTCCTCATAATTTTGGCATAGTCATGTTTAGAAGTAGGAACCCCGAGGTGCAGTCTCGATGCAGTAGCTCCGGTGGGATCATTTTTTCTTGCCTGGATGTATTAGCAGTGCTTTATTACTTTATAATCCAATTTCTGCATGTGAACGCAGCCACAGCTTTACTTACCTTTCCCTTCATCAGGTTTCCTCAAGGTTAATAGGTTTTAGCCATCGCTACCCAAAAGTAAGGGGAAAGTTCCAAGTTTCCTATAGCTGTTAAAGTTGTTTACAGCCAGACGTGAAATAAGCAAGGGAAAAAGCAACCTGGGGAAAATGACTGCTTCTCTGCAACTCGTGTGAGAAGTGCGAGGCTCTGGCTTGTCTAACATCAGTAGTTCTCTACCCGCCTTATGTGTCCTTGTGTAAGAGTTAGTGCAGCACGGAGATGGCCCGGGTACATGTGTACAGTATCCTGAAGGACTGCAAAAAAAGGGGTTCTCTCTATCGAGAAAAGATTTGTAAAAAGCAATTTCACGTCACCAAAATGGCTATAGTATAAAATATAGGCCCTTCTCCACTTTTCTCCCCCTTTGAAAGTTCCCGTAAAATTAGTGCCTATGGCTCTATTGTAGGTATATAAAAATTGAATTTCACATTGTCTGGTGTTTATTTAAAACTCTTTGACAGTTAATAGTAAGTCTGGAGACGGAGCAGGGGAGTGTCTTTGGAACCTGTCCAGTGTTTTCTTTTGGTTTGATGTACTGTATAAAAGCAACAGCTGGCGTTTGCATTCAGGTTCCTGGAGCCTTGGCAGCTGACTGCTGACTCTGTCAGAAACATCTTGCCTGGCTGACTGATGGCCTCTCCGTCACTGTCACACGACTGACAGAAACTTTGAGACGAGAACTTATTGATCTTCGTTTTGCATCGATAACAGTATTTCCAGGAATTCGATTTTAATTGGGTATTTTTCACATTGTCGAGCATGAAAGTGGCGGTTTTCACAGTATGTATTTTCTTAAGCATTACATTATTCATAGGGCTCCTTCGGAGTGACAGGATGTGCTCGGGGACAATTTGTCAATTTAACATGGCTGTGGGCAAGAAAGGGGAAAAGTGCTTTGTGAAGCAAAGTGAACAGTATGAGCTGCTACACATGAGTGATTTATCCTGAGGAAGAGTAGAAAAAAGCATATTTTTTCTTAATATATCACTGCATCACCACACCCCAGCCTCCAATAATATACATGTATACTCTTGGATAGTCTCCACATCCCTAAGGAAAGTGATTGGACTCCTATGAAACTCAGCCAAGTAGGCAGGTTTATAGTGAACTGTAACATAAATAAGCCATGGTGCAAGTCCTTTTTACTGTTCATGGACTACCCTTATGTCGATCTAAGCTGTTTGCTGTGTGGAATGTAGCCTGATGTAGATAATCACATGCAAGTAGTATTTGCGTAATTCTTGTCATCCCAAGCAACTGCAAGATGGTGCCCATCAAGTTCAGAAGCAGTGGTAGATGTGGCCTTACTGAGAAATGGGGAAGGGAACTGCTTACTGTTTGTGCCCTGAAGGTTAAGTGCTGGACTTGCAGGACTAACTTGAGAACTTGTGATGTAAATTTTAAAATCTTGGACCAAGCAGAAAGGCCTCCTCTGTATTCCCAGTCCAGCACGACTTACTTACTTTGGCCATCAGCTGTATGTTGGCCTTCCACTACCCACTGCCTAGTGGCTTAGTCCTTAAAATCCCGTGAAAATAACCACATAGTTAAGGTTCTGGTACAGTGTACATTCTGTATTTATTAAATTTTGCTGAATATCTATAATTAACTCCTGATGCATTATGAAGAATCCTTTAAGGATCGTGGAGTCTGGTGTCCTTTTCAGTCAATGTAGATGAGCCATTTCAACGCACAGTGTTGACTGCTGTTTTGTTTCGCAAACTTTAAACAAATACTCAACATGGTCCTCTCCTTGTACGTTTGTCCATATTTTTGCAGCAGTATGAACTCTTTAGTGTTAGACCCTAACTCTAAAATAGCTCTGCTAGCTGTGTCCCTCCCCCACAAACAGTGATTTGATATCTCAGAGCATTCCAGGTCATGACCTTTACTCCTCCAGTAGGAAGCTTTTGACCCTTTTGGACATTCCTTTGTAGGCCTTGGGCAACAGAGTGTTTAATAACTGTTTTCAACAAACAAATTCAAAACACCGATTCCTGTTTTTTAATGTTTGTACAGCAGCTGTTGTACAAGGGTTTTCAGAAGGAATGTAGAAAACAAGCGTTTCCTGCTCTGAATCCTAGATAGCAGACTGAGGGGAGCACGCTTTGGCTGTGGACGTTAGATGGACGAATGCCTGAAAATATGAAACTTTGCGATGGCGATGCAGTTGACGTCTTGTTGCAGGAAATTTTATTCAGCTTCTGAACTCGTATTAAAATCGACCCTTTCGTGGAACAATGGGGGGGGGGGAAACGTTGCAACCATATAAAAATAAGAGTAAGCAGATTTGAAATGAATCAGCTAAAAAAGACAACTGAAATCCCAATCA
This sequence comes from Heterotis niloticus, assembly GCA_018136845.1. NCBI lineage: Eukaryota > Metazoa > Chordata > Actinopteri > Osteoglossiformes > Osteoglossidae > Heterotis > Heterotis niloticus. Next base: position 15,054,953 of record CM030904.1, on the reverse strand, counting down.
TAAAAGCAACCTCACAAAAGCCACGTGCGGTTGAAATAAATTACAGGACTTGCTTCAGCTTTGGACAAGGCAAGACTCTGTGCATAATTTAACAATGTGTATAAAAGGCCTTGCCTTTTGCTTTGGGTTTTAATTCAGCTGGTGCAGCACCGTTCTAGATGTTAACCTTCCACCTCACACGGTGATTTATTTTCTATCATAACTTTTAATATGTTAGGATAACAGACTCTAGATCGGCGGCTGTTCATGCCCCATTAGTGGTTCACTGTGCAAAAAAAGGACCATTGCGTAACCACGTTTTCCATATTCTCCATCATATTTCGTCATCGTTCCCAGGGTTGTTGTTCAGTTTTTTAACCCTTGGTCAACAAATTTACGTACTGATGGTTTTTCTGATGCTTTCAAATATTGCTCCTAACTGTAGACATTTTAAGAATATAAAAATGTTTGCTTTGTTAATATAATTGCGATTGATATTTTAGTGTATTATTAAAGGCGGGTAAATCGCTGAACCACAGAGTAACGTTACTGTGCAAAACTTGGACTTTTTTGAAAGTGTTGTTTTGGCAATTGAGTGTTACAGGTGAGAATGTAGCAGAGCGTTGCACCCAAAGAGGCTGTCCACTTATGTCTTTGTGAAGTGATCAGACGTGCCCTTCTATTAATTCAAGCAAAGTGTAAACCCTCACTTGGGATCACAGTATCTAGCAGTATGTTTCTTTAATAGCGGAAAAAATCCGATGAACAATCCGTTTGTTCCGAAGACAAACTTATTTATGTTACTTTACATTTCTAAATTGAGACCGCTTTAATGTATGTCATTTGCAGAGGCAGCTGTCAAGAATAAAAAATCTATACATTTGCTTAGTACGCTTGAAAATATCATTTATATTTTTTCAAATTTCCTGATGAAGATGTAAATGGTGGTGCAAATGGTGAAAAATTTTTCATGGTGTAAATTTTTCTCAAATCATTAGTGACCAAATGAATACTGTAATGGCCTACCCGCATTAACTATAGTTATATAAAGTTGTCTATATTTTCTTGCGCATTAAACTGGCAGTTTGCTTTGCTCAGCACCTTGGTGTGTTGATTCGCAGGTGATGTCTAATTGCTCAGTGCAATGCAATGCTTGGTGCCAAGCTTTTAGCAGTAAACAAAGGGGTCCAAGAGCTTTGAAGTGTCTTTGGGGCTGGCAAACATTAACCAAGTGGCAGCAGTCTACCACCTAACTGTTATATGCAACCTAATGAAACAGACAACTGGCAGACTTTGTAGCGTATCAGAGAGAAAAAAAAAAACAGAATAAATCAGAGAAACTAAACAGGAGCCAAAAGAATTTAAAAGATGCCTTTCTGTTTAAGCTTATTTTGATGTTATACATGTGTGCTGCATTATTTTTAAGCCACTGGTAACTGACTAGACCTTGTCTAGGATTTACTGATCAACAATTATGTGCACCGAGAGGCACAGATCAGCCATTATATCCCCAACCCAATATGTAGAAAGCTGTCATCTGATACTGTTGTGCCAGTGTGATGAAAAGGAGACTTTAGTCTTTAAAACTGTATAGCCCAAAGGAATGAACTGGACCCCTGATCATTTTCCCGCTGAAAAGACTGTGGAGGATGACTAATAAGAAGAAAGTCCTCAGGTTTCTGTTTGTCAATTACTTATCTGAAAGTATGCAGTTACCCTCCACCTGTAGCTGCCAGGCAGAAATTCCTTGTGACCATTAGGTTGTGCGCCATAAACAGCTGAAATCATCTAGCGGTGCACACATTAGCATTCTGAATTGGCTTTTAGACTGTCAAAGCCTGTTGTCTAAACTGCAGGACCTGACTTTGTGCAACTCTCCTTGAATATCTGTGTTGAAAAGGATTCTTGGGGACAGTGAGATGGCCTGAGTTCCAATGACTTAGTAAATGCTCTTTCTAAAGACTAAGGAATGATTGGCATTCTACTGAACCCTTCAAGCAAAGTCATTGGCCAGGGCCTGTTGACCTTGAATAACTACACTTATTTCAGTTCTGGCACAACTGGTGCACTTGCTGTGTCCATTTATTATGTTACTGTCATACTGTAAGATGTGAATTGACTATTTACAGTACTCTACAGTGCTCAGTTGTGGTGCATATTGCTGGGAGAGTCTGCGGGTTTGGTTGAGGACACAGATTCCATCCAGTGCAGACAATGGGGCAGCATTGATGCTATTGTGATACTGGATGCAGTTGCCTGAGGCAGGGAAGGCAGCAGGCGAGCTTTGATGTTTGTTGGACTTTTGGCAGACAGTCTAATGTAATTGTTAAACTTCTCATGTTTACTTGTGTTATTTAAATGGTTCATAAATTTGGGTTCTAAGGTGCTCCTCGAGGGTTCTGTTTACTGTCTGGCAACAGCATTAAAAAGCAAACAAGGGTTATTCCTTTGTGAGCCTATTGGTCTGAACAGTAACTTGAATACACAGATGATATATAACGTTTGTGCTATATAATACTGTTCTTCCACAAAATTTGGATTACTGTCCGCTTCATGCTTTTCTGTTCAGGTTTGTGTCTATGACCAATTTAATTAAAAAACAAAAAAAAAAAAACTATGGTTACATGCAGGGTTTTGCTTTGGGTCAGTGTGATGAAATCAATTTTATGAACTATAGATTATTAAAAAAGGCTTTTATTTTATATTCATATGTCCAGGTAAACTGGCATTGCGCTGGAGGTAGTTTCATAGCTTGGCACCCAATGATTCCGGAGTAGGTTCTAGACTGCTACGACCCTGCTCAGGATTAAGCAGTTCAAGATAATGGATGGCTAGATGGATGCTCAAGTAGTGAATTGTAGTTTGAGATAAACCGATTCAGAGCAAAGAATCCGCAAGTATTTTGCATTTTACCTACGCATGCTTAACATGCATTTAATTTGATGATCTATGCAAGGAGGATCCTGTTATCATGCTGGATGCAGCTGTGTCATGGAGCTAGAGCAGATGCTGCCCCCTGTCCCTTCATCTCGACCGGCTTCATACCCCGATTAGACTCGCTGTGAGAGCTGTTGTGCAAAAGAGCTGAAGTTCAGTGCAGGTGTTTGCTGAGCTCAGAAGCCGACATGTTAGGCCCAGCCCGACCCAGCCCTCTGCCGCCTGCCCTGATGGATAGGTTCGGCCCACTCAGCATCTGCCACCATCTCGTGGGCCAAGGAATGCTCTCTGCTCCTCTTTGCGAAAGTCAGTCAAGAACAAACAGATCAAGCGTATTATCATACACACAGTTTTATTTTACCTTATTTGGGCATCCTTCTCAAAAAACATAGTAGATTCAATTTAGCATGAAGGGTTTGAAAAAGTATGAAGTACCCTGTAGGCTTTTACAAGTGTGTGCGTATGTGTTTGTTTGTTTGTTTGTGGTTCAATACCATTGACATTGACACTAACGTGTATTTATACCGCTGAATTTTCGTTAAAGGAAGCAATATTAATGCTCTAGTTCACTGTCCTTCAAGGTATGGCACACAGTGATGTGTTTACTACAAGAGGAACGCCTTCTTTATTGCCTCTGAACTGAAGTATGGGTGAAAAATTGTAGTATCACTGCTCTCCTTTTTCAAATACTCTCATTTATGTGCTAGTGCTCAGCCTCCTTAGATTTTTTTAAAGCTATTAGCAAAACAAAGTATCTGTTATGGGAACAACAAATGAGTGAGAATGGCACCACTGTAAAATAATACTTAGGTTGTATTTCAGAAAAACTGATTTGTTTTACATCACGGTTGTGCATCAGGTAGCAGTGCCACCTCACAGCGCCCCGGCCTGTTTAGGAATACTTTTGAATCCAGCTCAGTCTGTATGAACTTTGCACGTTTCTGTGTTCTCATTGGTTTTCTCTGGGCGTTCCAGTTTCTTCCCACATTTGAAACACATGTGTTTTGGATGAACTGGTGAGCGTAAATTGTCTTTCGGGTATGAATGTTTGTATGAGTGGCACCTTGTGATGGATTCATAACCAGTTCTAGTTGTGTCCTCTCTTGCCAGGATAGGTATTGAACCACTGTGACTGTAATTTGGAGCAGCAGTGTGGCAAGGGAGTCAGTGATGGATTAATTCTTTTTTTTTGTTATTAGAGCCATTATTTGCCCTACTGTAATAGCTGAATATAGAGAGCACTGGGCAAGGGATCCATTTGTACAGGAACGATTACCTTTGAGGTAGGCAAACTGTCTTTTAGCAGATGACAGTTTTCATTTGCAGCTAGAGGATTGCAAGTCTTTAGAAATCCTATATTGTCACGAAATATGGCCAAGGTGAAATAGCCGGTATTAACCCCACTGTAAATATATTCCTGTGGAAATGAAAAAATCATTTTCAAGTAATTGGAACTGTCCAGCTGCTTAACCAGGGCCCCGGACTTGTTCAACTTTGACCTACTTTGAACAGATATGTACTCTTAGAGCAACTTATTCTATTTCACACATGTCATGTCAATTCTGATTTAGGTTTAATTTAATCCGACTTAAAACGAGATTAAAAATCAATATTTTAGCAACTCAAATTTTCAGATAAGTTTCGCATACCTTATGAGACGTATGTTAAAGTAGCTTGTTGGTTTTGTTGTTTAGTAGAAAGAGTAGCAGTAAACTTCAGTGAGACAGCAAAAGACGAGTTAAAAACTGGCAAAATGTAATGGACAAAGAAAAGCTGGCTGAGTTTTAAACATGCAGCAGGGATTGCAGTTTTTCCAACACTGTTTTTATTTTCTGGGATTTATGGTGAATATATAGTAGCAGAAAACATGGTCTCCTGAAAGCTCCCATGAAATCCCAGGGCTTTGTCTGCCTGTGTTGGAATAATAATGAGGCAGAGATATGGCTGGGCTGCCACATCACTCTACTTTGATGGCTTCATATAAGCTGCTCATTAAAGGATGCCGACCATCATTAGGGTAGAAGCCCAGATCAAGGGCAAGTCAATTTTATCTGAAATTTACAACCAAAATGTTATGAGCACTTGTTTCATGGGCAGTTTTTTGCGTTCCTACTAAACAGTCCTACCTTGAGATTTGGGTCATGATGATATCTGAACTTTGGAAGCAAATTTATGCTGTTGAGTGCATGCTATGTAGAACAAAGTATTTTTTACCAAATTGCAGGATAAAGTAACCCACAGACAGGAATTACAGGGTATCTGTCCTACCGAGAGCACAGAAATTATGATGAGAATCAATAATAGCATTCAGATTTGTTGTGAAGTGATGACCTGGCCCAAGTCTTCCAGACTCCTGTTTCTCTAAAAGGTTTCAGGACTGTCGGTGTTCTGCCGACTTTTTAACTGCAGTCTCGGCGCTGTCATTCTGGAATCGTACATTTTGGGTGCTTTTTTTTTTTCTTTCATATCTAGCTTTTTTCTTTCATATCTAGTGTCAGAGGCAAACCACAGACAACTCGTGTGAATGACATACCTCCTTGTACGTATACAGTCATGTGGTTATAATAAAAACAGTTTTGAGTAAGTAAGACACAATTCCGCTCTTGTACTTCTGATCTAAAACCAGCATGGAGAGTCTGCACAACTGGTGTGATAGCTTTGTGAGGCCAAATACGAGAGAATAAGACAGTTAATTGGTCTATGGAGCCCCCCTTTAACATTGTTCACTTCCCACTAGTAAAAATTGGCAGCAATGTAAAAATTCACACATAAAGCATGGAAAAGTTTGTCGCTTCATCATTACGGTCAGCAAGAGACTTTTTTCTTAAAGACTATACACTTCATTAGCCTGCTATTTAATATGTGAGAAAATATACTCCAAAGATGAAAGGAATAGATTAATAACACGGTCTGGCTTTCACTCAACACAGGTTCTGTTGAAAAGGGATAATAAAAGAACAACGCCTCTTTCAAAAAGGTAATGGACTTTACTCGCCATATAAGATTACAACATGCTACCTTTCTTCCTGTATGGACAGAAAGTCTTCTAGTAATTTCCTGAATTTTTACTCATTGTTCCGCAGTATTTCAACACTGTGTCGAAAAACTTGATTAATAAAAACAAGCTGAGACTTGAATCTTGGGCCACAGATTGATATATTTTGACAAGAATGCGAATGTGAGAGTGGAATTTAGTGTATGTTAAAAAGCTGACAAAGTGTACTCTGTTGATATAGTCACTGTTTTTAGGTTAGTCATTAAATAATAAAAAAAATAAATCGTGGCTTCAGATTCTCTGTGATTTATTAAAAACTCAATTTTTGTGTTTTCGATTAATAAATCAGGCTTGGGGTTTTCTCAGGAAAAAAGCTAACTGTCCTGGTTTCAGGATTTATGAAAGATGTTTCATCCTTTTCCCCCCTTTCTATGCTTAATGAAATTGTTGGTGGTAAATGTGTTTTACTGTGCAGTGGGGAGTCAGCACAAATATTGTGTTAAACTAATGTTGTGTTAAATTGAACATTTAGAATGGTTTAGTTTGCTCTGTGCTTGTTAAAAGCAACAGACAGACTTGTTAACTGTTTTCATATCATTTGTGAGGAGCTAACTGATCTTCACCTGGTTTTCCTCTAACCTGAGTAGTTAAGGTATTGAGTGGTGGGTACCTTTCAGTATATCTGAAACATGCTTCTGCTTTCTTCTATGAATTTGCCGCGACCTTCTACCAAAGTCCAAGCAGCGTTCCTGCTCACATGTTCACCCTGTGAGGATTTGTCAGTCAAACCCGATTTCTGATTAGTGCAGCAGGGCTGATTTTTTTGAGTAGCAAAATTCCTGTGCTGACTTGGCATCTAAAGGCACTTGTAGAGGAAACCCTGAAATACTGAGTCTGGCACTTAATGTTCTGGGAGGACTAGTTGATTTGCAAGATGGTTGGAGTCTGTTTAGATGTTTTCTCCTACTGCATAATGAAGAATGTAGTTAAGAGGTGGCCCTACAAGCCAATTTGACATTTCTTCCAAAGGAGAGTGGTCTTTTCCCCTGACTCTACACCTAAAGAGCTCATCTATGAATTATCTTTAAATATCATTGTAAAAGGTTCTGATTTCACAATTCACCAAGAAAGGAAGTTACTAAGTCTAAGTCATTTAGTACCATAAACTGTATGTGGGAGTTGACAGTCTTGGGTTATATGGCATTGTCCTTCTAAATGCTGTTGAAGTAAGCTAACGTAGTCAGATGATCCTTTTTCCCGGACTGCTGACGTGGAACAAGTGGTTTACAGGAGCTTACTGGAGCACAGCCACACTATGTCTCATCACCTGACTGCTTAGTCACGATGACACAGTCGCACGACAAACCACTTCCTGCCATCTTATCCTGCTCAGTCTCCATTACGGCCTTTCACAATTAGTCCCCTCAGGTTGGAGCGGGTCACTTTGCATGTTGCTTCAGATACTATGACTCAGTTACACGGAAAGCAAAGGTGGATTTTATGGACGACTTGAAATTGCTGCTCCCTCAGTGTAAATTGAGGAGAGCCCCTATATGTTCTGTCTGCTGACAAATCTGCTCTGTCACACATCAGAGTGTCATTCTTTGACACAAGAAGGGCGAAGGTCATTGGGTTTCTTATGTCTTCAAGCCTCTGATTCAGGCATGAGATTAAATTATTATTTATCAATCCAAAGAACAAGTCTTGTACAAAAGAAAAATAGCCTGAAAGCAAAGGATTGCATTCCAGTTTATCTCAGGTATCCCATCATCTCACCTACCACTATGAGAGCTATGCTATACACACCTGAGGTTCAGCAAGATCCCTCATTATTTCTATTTATAATCTTATAGGTGACAGAAATGTTATCTTCTTTTTGAATTGCTATGTTTTGTAGGTGTGACTTGTCATTTCACAATAACTATGGGTCCAAAGTGTGACTTTGTACAATAATGAAAGAGGAAAACAAAATTTATATATGACTGCTAATTGTAGAGTAAGCCCTGAAGTAAAACTGATTTATTTTTGTGCTATTTCTATATGAAACTGCAAGTGCAGTAAAGATAATCTACTTATTGTGTATAAGTTATCTGTATGGGGGTGTGTACATAGAGTACAATGTTTTGCAGACAATGGAAAAGCACGGAGTCATGTATTAGGAATGTTTTGCAAGGAATTGCTGTTTAAGGTACATTTTTCCTCATTGCGAAAGGAAAATATTTGTTTGAAACTATCAGGTTGAAATACTGAAGGACATTCCATGCTCAGGTTAAAAATCATCTGACTGTGCAGAAGTCAACCTACTCTCTCCTGCACCTGGATCTTTTCAAGAGTTTCCTGCTCACTTGAATCGGATGCCTGCCTGTAAGAAAATCTTCACCACATTACTGTTGCACTGGCGTGATCCTGGCTCTCTGTTTAGCTTTATGGATTCTTAGGCTTAATGTACTGTGTCTAGTTGGATACAGTTGGTGGTACAGACCCATCTCCCAAGCTTGCAGCGATATACTGAAAAACCCAATTCATTATAAAGTGTAACCTACAGTATGTGACACTGCTCACTTACTGTTATTTTATATTGCTCCCATCATCCAATTATATTAATTTTTTTAGCTGACACTTTTATCCAAACTGACTTATAAAGGTAAGCTACTTGTCATGGTTTACCAGTTATACAGCTGCGTATTTTTTTTTTTTTTTTGACTGGGACCAATAAGACAAAGTACCTTGCTTAAGGGTAGTACAGCAGAAAGTAAGTGCGAAGCTGGAACCTCTGAGTCCAGAGTCAACAGCGCTTATCCACTTTGCTACCCTCTGCCCCCTTATAAGCTGCCTGATATATGCAGGTTGAGAGATATATGCAAATGATAAAAAAAAAAAAAAAACATGAAGAACAGAGCTAAGGTCTATCTTTAAACTTGCTGCTTCATGCTTCTCCGGCGGTTTTTAAAACTGTACGACCCTGATGGGTTGAAAGCAAGGCCCAGCTGCTGGGGGGTGCTTGCCCACAGTTCTCTTGCCTTCAGGCATCGCCGTTTATTTTTACCACAGCAGTGAATGATTCAGGAGGTTCGGCATTCTGCGGAGCACTCTCTGAGCTGCCAGGCTTCACGTGACTGCCGGGTGCTGGAAAAGTATGGGCAGTTCCTGCTTGGTCAGGATTCAAGGGAACATCTGTAAGTGGGGAGATTGGACGCCTTGAAAACTTCTCCCTTTGACTCAATAAATAAATCCACAGAATAAACCAATTGAAAGAAAACAAGGCACTGCCATTCAACTCCTGCATACAAGTACAAACAACAAAAAAGATATAGTTTAGAGCCTGTACTCTTTTGGAGCCTTGCATTCCCTTGTGGCTGAGGAATACACTAGGATTTCTAGGTTCAAGACATAGGAAGTTTGGTCAGTTAAAATTTGGCTAGATGAAACTTAAAAATCTTGACTGACAGCATCTCCCAGGAGTCACCGAAGAGACACAATAGAAAGATTCACAGGGAAATGGGCCAAACACAAAGGATGTTGCTCTTAGACATATTCTATCTGAGTTACGATCATGCAAACGAAAGCAACCCAACCCATACTTCTAAACCCGAATATGAAGTCAACAGGACGTTTTAGTTTCCGTCTTAAACCCTTTTCCACCGTAGTGCCCGGACCGCGGTAAATCTCTGTGCTGTCAGGAAGGCCTTCATTTCCGATCTATCAAGCGGACTGTTTAACTAAAAAGTTTGCCCCAGTGTGTCTGACAGCTGCAGGATGAATAGCACCACCACATTAGCTAATCAGTTCATTCTGTCCATTGCCTTGGGACTGGTGTATCAGACCCCTCATCACTAAACAGCCTAATGATGCTTTTAGCCATTTCCGCTGGCAATATGGCGTGGTGCACGACCCTCACCGGCATAGGTCACAGTCCTTACGGAACAGATGGGCACCGGAAATGGAGTACAGCCATGCAGAAAAGATCCCTGTCGTGCATCTGTCTAATCTTAAAAGTTATGATTTTGTCAAACAGTCAATGTCTAAAAGAGAGTGCCTACAACTGCAAGAAATATTTGTTTCAGGAAAATGTAAAGCTGTTAATACGCTATGTAACATGTTTCAAATTTGGCATGAGTTTCAATCTGTGTGGAGTTTGCATGTTTTTTCCATGTCTGTGTGGGTTTCCTTAAGTTGTTCTGGTTTCGTCCTGCAGTCCAAAAACATGTGGTGCAGGTTATTTGGTTGGTCTGAATTGCCCTTAGTATGTGCGCGTGTGTGTGACTGTGTTTATTTGGCTGGCGTTTGATGACTGGCGTCCCATCTGATGATAGTCATAAGCCCAGCGCTCAGTGACTCTGGAACAGGCTCCAGACTGCCTTGATCTTGACCAGGGTTAACTTGTTAATGGTAATGAATGGATGAAGAAAATGATATGCTAAGTACAGTAAATTAGTTTTTACTTGTTTAGTGTTTCTTTAGTTTTTTGGAGAGATTCTCCACAGAGTCCTTTTTACTTATGGGTTGAATATCTGATATCGTACCTTTTAGATAAGCCAAGAGTCAAATGTAGAACATGCCACCATCATGATAATGTATTCTTGTGCTTTAAAGCTGTGTGTGGTACACTGAGTTTGTCCATTAAGTCGCCGAAAGAACTGGTATATACTTTTAGCCTGCAGCAAGTCTCGGTCTAATATAAACATTTGTCACTGCTGAGTCAGCCACATTAGCTCGAGCCCACCAACCTCCCAAGGGGGTCTACATAGAGCATTACATAACCAGGGGGTTTTAAAGTTGAATCGCTATCATCTTTTATTCAGCATGGGAGCAAAGCTCTGTCACGTACACAGCAATGCATGGGAAAACAGCCTAACCAACTGTGTACTTTAAGGTACACATCACATAACGTGCAAAATATATTGTATATATTATTTTCTTATATCGTCCTCTTAAATCCTGAAGTTAAACTGACAAAGGCTTTTCACATCACCAGTTCACACCACCATCATGACAATGCTTTATTGTGTTTTGAAGCTGCATGTGGTACACCGAGTTTGTCCATTAAGTTGCTGAAAGAACCGGATTGCTCATCAAATATATCAAATTATGTCTATTTATCATTTAATGAATAGAGTTGCCACCCATTTTATTCTTTACCTTCATAGATGTGTTAAAAAATGGCTGTCTTGTTTTTCTTGTTTTCCCATTATCAAGGGCCTTAGAGACAGAATCAGTTGCTTTTTATAAAAACCACGCCTGCTACAGTTGTAGTAGAATGTTAACGTATAGTGAGTAACAGAGAAGATTTGCTTGCCTTGTTTGTACATATCTTCTGATTGAAAGAACCATCCTCTGTTATGAGAACCGCTCTTGTGGGGTCATGTTGTGGGAAAGAATACTGCAGAGTTCCTTATAAAAGCTTGTATAAATAAGTTGTTGTATGAGTCAATAATCTGAGAAAGACAAACAAGGTTCATGACGCATGTGGAAATGCCTTTTAGGGCAAGATGATGTGAAGGCAAGGAGCATACTTTGAAGGCTGGGGGCGAGAAGTTTGGGCCACGTATTTGAGATGCAGGATCAGTACCGTTGCCAGAGTAAATGGAAGTCACCGAGCTGAAGGTGACACCATGCAGAGAACTTCTATTAACACTGAGAAAAACAACTATTTTGCAAAGGAGCATTAGTGATAGAGGGCTAGAGTTTTATTGCAGTTTTTCTGTTTGTGCATGTTTATAACTTGAAGCGCACTGATTTGGGTGCCACCAAAGCTGTAAACTACTTGAATAAATATTAAGCTGTAAATGAAAATACAACTGTAAACTACCATCCATATGTTTTTGTTAACTGCTTATCCTGAGCATGGTTGAGGTGGCCTGCAGCCTATCCTGGAAACACTGGGGACAAGCCTACGACACATCCCCCTGGTTGGACACCACACGCACACCCATCCACCCACTAGGGCAATTTGAGTGATGAGTTAACCTGAAACATGTGTCTTTGGACGGTGGGATGAAACTCATGCAGACACAGTGAAGACATGCAAATGCTAAACAGACTAAATGAGGTTGGAACTCATCCCCGACCGGCCGAGGCACTGTGAGGTACCTTTGTTTTAGAAAAAACGGTTATTAAGGCATTAAAAAATATTGATGAAAGTGGAAAAAAAGAACATCCTTAGAAATGAGGACCATGGCACAAAAGGGATCAGAGCTGTGATGCTGGGCAGCAATGAAGAGCATGCTGACTTCCCTGCAGAAAAAACTGACTCTGCACATAGGGCTGCTTATCCACAAAAAAGTTCCTTTATTTTGCACATATTTATTCCCAAAGTGACTTGCAACGGTTTACACATTTTTACACCTGGGTAATTTTTACAGGAGGTGACATTAAAAGCCGGCTTCTAAGAGCCGAAGTCAGCAGGTCTAACCACTGTACCTCCTGCTGCCCATACAGTTCTATGCAGTTCTTGTTGTGTAGTAAGAGTGTTGCTGCCCAAACATATTTTATGTTATTGTATCTTTAAAAACTTAGAATTAAGTCTATGCTAAACAAGAATTAGTTGCTTTTGCTAACTTGAGAACCTACAGGTTTCAAGAGCTGGAATCTGAGCCTGTTGCTACTATACTTGAATACCTGCCCCAGCAATAACCGAGATTGTAATGGCTTGTGTCCTTACATCAGGTGTCACAGCCCTTGCAGTTTAAGAAACGTGTCCATCCCTGACGTGTAGAGCCCACCAACGTAATAAGCCATCATCTAAATCATTTAGAGGCCCGCTAATGTGTTTTGAGTGGTTTAATGTTTAACATCTCTGTCCAGCTGTTATAGACACTCTTCCTTGCATCTTATTTGGTCTACATCATTCAGACACCTGGTTCTAGAAGCTTCTTTCATGCTTTCATATAAAGGATTTTAATTGGGAGGAAGATCGCAAGAAAAAAGCCCAGATCGACTGTGAGCTCTTTTGCTCCTGTGAATGGTGGTGATGGTGGCTTTTCCCCCACTTCATCAAAGTGACAGAACTGCTGTGATTATTTCATAAACACCACATACAGTTGAATTTATTTAGCAATTTTCCTTGGTAATCCCACCCAGGCTGTGATACCTGCAGCGTGTGCTTGGTGTTTTAAAGAGTTGTATTTATAGGTGCTTCTGGTTCCCTTTGAATTTCACTCGAGGGGGTTTACATGGATTAGTCATTCAAGAAACTTTACTCACTCATCTTGTTTGGAAAACTACCAGTGTGGCAAGCTCATGCACTGAGTGGAAAAGAAAGCTGGAACAGATGCCAAATATCTGCAAAACATTTAAATAAATGCGTGCGAGCTTTTCCCGCGTGTTCAGCACATACGTGTGCTCAGATCCATTTCACGAAGGTTTGCATGCGCTACTGTGAACCCCACTGTGGTGGTCATGTGGAAGGCAACCCTCTGCCATGTCTGTGAGATTAATTATGGAGACTTGTCTGGGGGAATTTGCCTCTTCCATTTTCTTCGCTTGTCACCACAAATGGAAGGCAGAGCCTCTACCATGTCATACTTTCAGCCGTGTCCAATGTGCTGCCCTTGACAGTTTAATTGAAAACAAGCGCTAGTTATTGGGCGAGCTTTGATTTACAAGGCAAGCTAAAATGCTTGCAAGATATGCATCAAAAGGGAAGATGGCTGGCATGGACCTGGAGCTCCGTGTGAAGTAACCCTTAATAACAACAATAATCTCTTTTTGTCCTGGAAGTGATATTTGCACCCTCGTTCCTGAAAGTGTACTTTTCTGCAGATGCGTGTTAATCTGAATAGTAATCTATGAAGCCAAAACCTTCTCTGTTTCCAACACTCAGAGGCAAAGCATAATGGTGAACGATGGTTCATTTATTCTTTCTGTGCAACAAAGGCATAAATTGTAGTGTTGGTGTTTACGCCAACCACATGATGTGTGTTTTTCAGAATTGGCGGTTGATGCATTTCTGAAGTACTCACGAATTTTAAACCTTGCAAGCACCAGTGTAACCCTTAAAAATAACAATGTGGTGCCTGATGTTTAATTGTGGTGTTTTTTTTTCTCATAGGGTTGACTGATGGGGTAGATGTTTTCCGGTTGCTATGGCAATGTGCGCCGTAAAGAAACAGCGAAACACCTTGAACACCTTTAATTTTATGGCCTGTGCCCTTCTAAGAAAGACTGCTTCGTCTTGGTTCTGCACACACGCCATGCGTGCTGCAGCAAAACCACAGCTGAATACATGGCTTCGGGGCATTTAGTCATAGTATTTACAATTTCATCTAAATAATAAGCTTACACTATTGCTTTAGTCTAACCTTGGAACCAAAATATTCTGCTTGTTTTGTCAATTGCTTTTAGGACCAAAGCTTAAACATTTAATGAGGGGTCGTATTTTTAATTATTATCTTGCCATCCTTACTATAATTGCTAGAATAAACAGACTAAATCGACTAAACAGAAAATACCATGGACAGGTACGGTAAACTGTTACTTTTGGTGGCCATCATTTTTTTTGCAAGAAATATCCACAGTGTTCCATAGTAGGTAGTAAAACACTTGGAAACGGTTGGGCTACACTTTGGAACGTATCCCATATTTCGTAATTACAGAATGCCCTGGAAACTTGTCCACCGAACTACAAACAGGTTTAACGCAGTAGAGGTGAACCCTGTGTGACACATAGTGTGTGCAATACTTTTACCATGGGTTACAATGAAGCAGCCTTTTTTTTAAATAGGGGAGAGTTTGTCGCCATCTTGTCAAGCTTGTCATGCAACTGTACCATGATCACACTTACGTAATGTTATGTAAGCTAAGGCACTGTTGGCTTGCAGCCAAAACCAGTTACACATAGAGATGTTGTTATTGACTGGTTTTACGATTAACTGCAAGTAAATACATTGTGGTTTCCGAATTGTGAGAGGTTTAGAAACCCAGTTAAAATTCAATTTTAGAAACTTCATGTTCCAGGTTCCCTTTTGTGTGTGTGTGGTGTGCGTGGCTCAGCCGTCTGATCCAACTCCATTGCAGTTGGCCTACAGAAAGTAAATGTGATGTGAAAATGACACAACATCTACGCCAAAAGTAGCTTAGACGAGTGACGTGGGGGCACTTTGGATTTCTAAAAATGGCCAAAGGGTAGTAGGAGATGATGGACATCCAATTTGCAAAAACAGTGGCCGCCAAAGGTTTAAATGTCAAGTTTGCGTCTGCATCTCCATGATCACCATCCATCTGTCTACACCAGTCAAGGTAAAAAATAAACTAGTTGAATTTTACATTGGATAATTCAGGGTTTGCTCTGTCTTGAGTGGTTCAGCTTTCACTCAACATAAATTTCACTCAAGTTCACTTTGCAGGGATACCTGTATCACTTTTCCTGTAACTCATGCTCACCAACAGTCCATTCACTGACCCTGGTGGTAAGTACCATACCATTTTTACCAACAAAGATTGAGGCAGGGGGCAGGCAGAGACTCTGACCTCTAAATATTTTCATTTGTTTATCCTTCCATCCATTATCATTAACCGTTTATCCTGAGAAAGTTTGCGGTAGTCTGGGGCCTATCTCCGAATCATTGCCTGCAAACCTTACCTATACTGGGGCCCGTTTCCATTTACCCAGTATGAATTATTTTGTGGTTGCCCAGTGGTACACTATAAAAATTACTGAATAGCTGATGACGGTCCTTTTGCTTTGCTGGAAATAATCTGTAATAATTAAATCTGATATGCAGTTTTTGACGTAGATCAGTATAATTATTTTACATGTTAATTCCATTTTATTACTTTTATTAGCACTTTGTGTTTGATGTGAATCATGTTAATTCCATTTTTGCCTAGAACAACCTGTGACAATGCTGCAGGTGCAGGTCATCCATCTCTTCATTATTTTATTCAAAAGGAATATTTTCATTTTTATATATTACTTATTTCATTTATTTTCTATAAATTTTCATTTTCTTTGTATATCTTCAAAAGGTAGTGTATATTGATTTCTAAAGGTAGCTGCAGTAAATTCTAAAATATGCCTACTCCATTTGTAGGCATTTGCCTCTCCACTTCTTTATGTTTTATTGCAGAATCCAAAGAATATTGTGAATAAAACAATTAAATAATCAGTTATGCCTTGCTTCTTTCTTTTTCCCTCATAGGGCCTCATTACCTGAAAAAAAAGGAAATTTAAACTTCTTCAGTGCTAATCCCTGGTTGTGTATATATGCCATGATGTGTACTATACAACTATATATACATATATTTTGAAGAATGGAAAACAAGTAGATGCTATGATTACTTTGCTGGTTTTGCAGTCAACTAAAACAATTGCACAACTGCTCACAGATAATAGTATTGATGGATGTATTTTGTATTTCCAGACGTGGAAAATATTCATCACTTGGCATTCATAGCTGCCATCATTTCAATGAGTTTAGCTGATTTCAGCTTGATTTTTATAGGGAAGATGTTCTACATTTAGTGTCACTTGGAATTATGATTTGTTTTATGATGGGGAAAAGGTTAATGATTACATATTCAGTTACTAATAAAAAGGTTGTTTTTTTTTGTTCGTGATGTGCTTTTTAAAAATAAATTCCATTTTCTCTTCTGATGGTACCAAAAACAGTTCATATGTGTTTTTTGGATGTCAGCTGCCTTATTGGGTTTGGCTGAGGAAGGAGCTCGCTCAGTCTGTTTCACAGTGGATGAATAGAGCTTTAGCCATGAACATTATTAACCATGATACAAATATTATAATCTCAGGTCATTTAGGGTGCACATTTCAGAAGAGTGTGGTGAAAGCAGGTGTGGTTCCCTGGGCAGGCCTAGTGCTATGGCCCTGCTCACACACAATGTCAGGCTGCCTTTGGCAAACCCCGGCATTTTCTGATTATGCATTGTGACTACAGGCAGCAGCAACAGTGGAGTGAAAATGTGAGGAATAACTTTTGTGATCATCTTTACCTGAAGGTGACCTGGAAGATTTTAATAAATTTCCATAACTGATACAGAATATGATGTCATTGTCTTCTCTCTGCAGGATTCAGAAGTGCATGAAGGTCAACCTTGGGAGACTGGATATCCAAAGAGTTGCCTGCGGCTCTGAAAAAGCTCTGCCCTGAGTCTAAAAGCAGCAACGGGACAAGAACTTCAGTACTCCACAGCAACAGTGGCATTTTGTACTTAGTGAACACAAACCTGTGGACTTCGGGACTGAAAGTACGTGATCCAACACAGCAAAAGGGGGTTTCTCCTCCATGCTATCCAGAGACATCTGAATGGCTCGGCAAGCTATTTGGAATTATTCAGGAATTGTTCGGACAATAACAATGGTTCCGCTGCACATACTTCTAATCACTGCTATTTTCATGACTGGCTGCTGTAAGATAACAGGAGCTGACAATGATGTTACGCCACGCTTAAGCTTCACATATGGTAAGTTAAATTTCATCTGGATTTGCATATACATCATACATATACATGAAATACAGTGAAATATGTAAATGCAGTATTATAAATATGGGGGATTCAAAAAGAATTTAACACTTTCATAAATATATTGTAGCGCCCATCAGAGGCGCCACCACAAAAAGACTTGGGAGTCAGGAGTCCAGGGAACTGTTCTTTTATTTCGTCTTCCATCGCAACGACAACACTCTCCAAAAAACCCACTAACAACACCAACACCGAAGACCGACCACTCTCTTCTTTTCTCACTCCCGCTCTGCGCGCCAAAATCCCGCGCCCCGGAGTCTCCGCCCACGGCGCATGCTCCCGCACCATCTCCCAGGATGCACCCCGGCGGCAACGCACACACAACGAACAGACAAGCACAGGACTATAAACAGTTAACACCCAGACAACTATTTACATGTACGGCTGTGCCGTTACAATATGCTTCTTAAAATTTCTTTCTCACCCTGTTGATCTGATGGGAATGGTGACTTTCATCAGCCACAATTCCAACTTAGGGATCATGGCCCCACGGGCTCCTATCAGCAATCGGACTTCCTTTGTGTGTCCAAGCCACATTCCTTGCAGATGTTCCTGTACTTTGTCCTGCTACTTGCTTGTGTCTCAGGTTCTGCTGTCCCTGCCTGCATCTCGCAACCCGCTATAAGGTGCTACATCATCTAAGGGGTATCTTTGAACAGTTTGCATGTGGGGTCTTGCCTGACATGGTCACCTCCGCTTCGATTGTACTGTACCCTAGTCCTGCCTCTTCCAGCCATTGGTAGGATCTACTCATGTCAGCCACCTCTGCTATCTGTTGGTGGTGCATACCGTGGAGGTGCTTATCCTGCTATGACACCTCCTTTCCCTCCCTATTATCTATATCCCCTCTTTTTCAGACATTCTCCTAGCAGCTCATCTTCAGGGAACATTGCTCAGATGTACTTATGGATGTTTTGTATCTCATTCAGAACAGTAGTCATAACACTTTTCTTTCATCCAGCTGGTATACAGGCTCTGGATGTTGAATTCTGGGTAGAAGGCCAGATACATTGTCAAATTTTTGCACCTTCATTTCTGCAGCTTCCATTTCCTCTCTTGGCCAACTAACTTTAGCAGCTGGGAGTCTAATAACTGGCAGGGCATATGTTCTTTCCATTCAGCTGACTATTTAGCACTTATCTTACTATTTGGAGGTACTTGGATGTTGCTGTCTTAGTTTCTGCCTCATTGTTTTCATGTACAGGAGATGGCTGATGGTAGCGCTGCTCTCAAACTTGTATCTGTCTGTGTAGCATTGAGCCCTATGCTTTCTTGTATTCAGTCTAGTTGATTGGCCAGTTGGTCTGCCTGGTCTTGGAATCTTAGTGAGGTTGACTCAAACTGAGGTTGCTGTCAGCCTGAACGATAGAAATGTGACAAATGTTGACAACACAAACCTAGTGTGATGTATGGCAAATAATCCTCATTGTTTTTTTCTACAAACCAATGTTTTCTTTCTAGGTTTGAATTGATTACTTTGGATTTATCAAAACCACTACAATCCACTTGTTACAGCAGCCTTGAAGCAGGAGGTAACTGTACTGTAGCTGTAAACTGATAACTTTAAAAATCACAGAGAGTTGAACATAGTTTGGAAGAAGTCAGTGACAGCCAGGTGCCGCGTGATCGCCACAAAGAAAAACAATAGGTGTTTCAGATGTTCTTCAAGGTCATGGTGCCTGTGGGAAGATCCTGGATTTTGGTCATTTCTTGTTTGGAAGCTTAGGGTGTGGGTGACAGTTCCAGAGTTGTTGAACGTTTTCATATTGCTGTGTTTTATGTGTCCAATGATACACTACAGCATGCATTGAGGATTAAGGTCTAAAAGAGTGCATGAAAATCTCAGATATAAATGTGGAGAGTAGGAATTTCCTCTCTTTTCCTAGAAATGTACTTTCCTTACCTTCCAGTGTTTCACATAAAGAGGAACTCAAGCATTTAAGAATTGCACAGGTTATTTTGTTGCACCAGCCAAGATTTCTTCCTTAAACTGATTCCTGAGCCCTTTTTGCTCACAGACTATAATTAAAGGTGTACATACAGGATGGAGGAATGATAAAGACAGCTTGTCTCAGCGGTGGCTGTTATTTATTTTATGGGCATTGTTATTAAAGTGCTCTTTGTTTACAAGGCTGTCATTCTGCAAGTGTTTACAGTATGTCCTGTTTGAAAAATATTTTTTCTGATTGGATGAAAAAAAGAAGCAGTCTCTTATGCCAGTGCTGGATTTGAACAAGACGTGTTTATAAAGAGGGTTAATAAATGGTTGCCTTGAGAGATGCATGTTTCACCCAGGGCCACCCTAAGGTGCTGGTGCAAATGCGAAATAAACCAACTAGAATGCTTGTGGTTATGGGAATGTTTCAAAGAGATTTATTCAAAGAGATTTATTTGTCACATACATGGTAACCAGGTATGCCATACAGTGAAATGCGCACTCAAAAAGGAGAAAAATCCTCAAGGGTTCAAGCGGTCGAGGTTTCACTCCCTTTGACGCTTCGAAAAATGTCCAAACGTGACAGCTTTTGTCGGCGCGAAGCGAGCCGCGTTCCTCTCACCACCTTCGTGCGACTTTTGCGTGCGGCGCGGGCAACTAGGGTAGGGTAAGGTAGGGTAGGGTAGAATGTAGGGTTCTCCTAAGGAATGTGAGATTGAGTCACGCACTCATAAATCCTACGGTTTCGCCATATGAGAATGCTGGGGGCGTCTTATGATATGAAGTGGGCAAAGTGTCCGTTCCTGCCACCAGTCGTGGACTCGCCTCGATACTTATACGCTGTTTTTGGCACTTTGCTTCACAACTTCTGCAACAGGGGATCTTCCCCAGAGAGGCTTCCCTTCCCCTAAATGAGGAAGCTAATCTGCCATGAATAATGAATGGAGATTTCAGAGTGTTATGTGCGAACATTCGTCTGGATCCTATTATACTTCTATTGGAGGGGAAACCCAAGGGGATCACAAGCTGAGACAGCCAGTGTGTAGTTGCTGTTCTCCTTTCTGCTCAGGTCTTTAACGCAGCTCACACTGTAAAGGTTTAAGTATGTACAGCAATATAGCTGTCGTAACCAGAACCGAAGCAGTTGGTTTGGAGTCAGAGGGGCAGAAAACTGCTAATTCTGTCGATAAAGAAAAGACACTGCGGGTAACAATAGTTAACAACAACTATGAAAACTAACAACTATGAAAGTGCAATTGTAGTGTTTGGGCTCTCTGTTGGCCTGTAGGGTTTTGTGCTAGCAGAGCCAAAAACAGAGCTAACTGAGACTTGCCAGCTGCTGTAGACCAAACCATTTTAAAATAAAAATGCAATACAAAAAGTTAATATTGCTGCAACATGTATGACCTTCCCATCTCAACAGATATTAAAATGGAATCATTGGGTGTTCTTTGCCCTCGAGTTAAAAGTAGGCTCCTCTCTAATATACTGCAGTTAATAAGTGTCGCACGCGGTATTTGGTCCGCAAGAAAACTGTTTTGGTACAATGTTGATTTCAATTTCAGATATTTACTTGCACTGTGGATGACTTTTCCTTAAAAAAACATTAAATATGTGATTCCATGGCTTTCATAGTTTGAGGTAATAGATTAGATTTAGTACTTTATAGACCTGTGTTGAGTGTGATAACACAAAAATGGGTATAAATGAATTAAATTATCCATAGAGATAAATAAGAACTACACTGATGTCCTATAAAAGATTTATTTATTCAAGGAGCATTTATTCATACAGCATGCAGTGAGAAACACTATCAAGCCAAAATCTCAGCAACAGCACAGAAAACAAGATAGATAGCTTAGATTTAGATGTTGCTGCTGTTTGTAGGAAGAAAGGTTATAAATCATAATTGACAAACTTGTCTCCTTGACAAAAAAAGTGGCTTCCTTTTGACTGTGTTTTCATATTGTACATATTTCATATTGTCATCTCTGTGCTCTGCTGTGTGAAAAGGCCACAGTCCTGACAGATTAGAGCGTCTGCAGCAAAATAGACCTTAGTGCGGTGAGGCCACGGGGTCTGATGATCTAGATAAGAGGTTTGGTGTTTGAACAGCCTGGATTCGTGCGGGACTGAAGGGAGGACCAGTCTACATGGTTAACCCCTGCTGTGCTCACGTCGAATACTGCCCGCTGTGCTGGAATAGATGGCTGACCGTTGGCAAGGCTATTGCATGCTGGCCCATAACTGAGCAACCCTTTAAGAAGTTAAAATGGATTCTTGGTCTGTACTGTTGATGCTCAGATGTCATATTATTCTCAGCAATTTCTTATAGTAAAACTTAACAAAAAAAGGCTGAACATTTCTTTATGGCCAAAATTTAAAGCAAACATGTTTGCTTGCAACATTTAATCTCATTGTTTTATGTTTTTTTTTTTTTTTTTTTACAGCCTGTCCAGGGCATGATCATGTCATTAAGGAGGGGACCCATTGCAGAAACATGCACACAGTGCCTTTACCTTGTCCACTGGATATCCAGTTCATCCTTCTCTCCTATATAAAAATTACACTTAAAGCAATAGCACTGGAGGATTCAACCGTTCCTTTTTTATGTCATACTTGTGTCGTAGGCAGACAATGAAACAGCCTCTGGATGGAGACTGACCTCTGGCTGTCTTTTGTTTTGCTCCTTTGAGGTTGTGACCCAGGTGAGGTCCCTGAGGTCTGCGTGTTGCCTTCCTTTTGTTGCACACATTGATACAATCTCTTCCCAGTCACCAGCTGTGGGCAGGGATGCAAATCCCAGCCACACACCTATCTGCACTATCACAGTTGCCCTTCTAATTGCCTTTCATAAACTTATGTGAGTTTAACGCTGCACAATCCTTTTCTGGCCTTCTTTGTTTATAGATTTCTGCTTATCGTAGCCATAATGTAATAGCGCACACCTTCTGATCAGCTGAACTGTCGGGTATTGACATCTGCGGATCGGTGTTCGTGGGCCATGGCCTTTGGGACAACATGAAACGCCCCCAAGCCTGAATGCCACTGTAGAAAGAAAATTGCTCCAGTAAACCCATCTCTGCTTTAAGTAACGCTTAAACTGTAGTTTTTACATAGAAATGGAAATGAACTGATGTGCATCGCACCTGCAATCCAATGCACAGGTCCATGTCCCTTTTTAAGACCAACTTTCCTCCTACATACAATATTGGGCCCTACTGCAGCATATAAACCATATTTCCTAAAAGACAACTTCATCAATTTGCCCATAAATGGATTAGCGGACTAAATGAACCTCATTATTTTATGCATTATGTTTAATTGCATAATAATAGCAGCAGCTGTTGGTGGCAGAAGCAGATCCTCTGTGTATGACTCTGCAGTTGAGTGTGACCGACTCATACAGGACACAGCATACGGCCGTTCTTCAGCCCGTAGCCCGGGAAGGCCGCGGTGCGGAGGGGAGTCGGCAACCAGTGGTAACCCATGGCCCTTGTGTGGGGATAGGCAGCTGGTTAAACAGTGTGCTGCTGAGTGCGCCCAGAGCCATCCTACAAAATGGGAACCCTCAGCTATAATTGACAAAACCACAGTGTTGTCTTGCCTCCAACTGCTGACTATCTGCTTCTGCATCTGTTTGCACAGCTGCCATGATTCTGTGTACAGTCAAGGACTTGAAATATACATTTTACTGAAGGTATTGAGAGAACTGCAAATCAGAAAACAGTCTGAGCTTTACCCCCAGTTAGCATTTCAGCCAGGAAAGCCTCTTGTATTGCCTTGTGCTGAATGGAATGTGTTTAACTTCCTCTGCTGGTCTGTGGCATGGTGCGAGAGTACGAACACACCATGGTTATAGCAGGAGCAGCTTTCAACCACTGTGGGAAATGTAGACGAGTGACGGGGAATGGGACTGCGCAATGCCACTGGGATTCTTCCTCTCTACTGAGTGACAGCGTCCACCCAACTGCAAGCACAAGCACCCCTGCACTCAGCGGATGGAGCACGTAATCCCAGGTCCAGTTTAGGACCCAGGGGATAGCTGGCATCACTTTTTGAAGCTGACTGAAGTCCTACGTGCTGTAACAGCCCATGAGTTGAACTGTGATTGGTAACTGTTGTGATAACTGTGAAACTGGTTAAACTACTGGTCGATGGAAGGCATCCAATGAAACAGAAAACTGAATGCCTCGTCTCTTCATTGCTTTTACAGATTGCGGAAAAATAGAAACCAAATCACTACATTTAAACTTAAAGTGGGTGCAGTCCAAAGACACAGGGCCTGCAAATATCCAGATTTCACAGGTGCGATTCTCAACCTGCTTGGCTTTGAGCTGCATTAAGCTGGTGTTCAGAAACAAAGGCAGCAGAAGCTGGGTTCATGTGAAGGGTTTGTAGGGAATTTCTTGCCAGAGAAAATAAGTTAAAAATAAGTTCACATCTTCTGCCATCATGCTTCCACAATTGATCCCGAATGCTGAGGCACGAACTTGTATTTGACCTGCCGAAGCACCCCCATGTACCCCCCCCCCCCTCCGCTCCCTCAACTGGCTTCTTGTGGGTGCCGATAGCGAATTGAAGTTTCTGGTTGCTTCTTACGCTGCTGGAAACTCTGTTCAACCTTTGGCTGCTTAGTGGTCCAAAATCAGAATTCCAAAGATTTTCTGTTTTCACTACAGTATCATGGAATGGCCTCCTTCTTTGGCTCAGAACTACTCACTCCCTTTCGACATTAGAAAGTTTTCAAATCACATCTCATAGACCACTTCTCTTGGACTCTCCTAAAGGTCAAGCAATGTTGCATTACGTCACCAGTCACAGTTATTAATTATTAAAGTTATGATCAACCCCGTAAGAAGTTGCTTGCATTATGTGCGCTGGCAAAAGCATTGGTATTGGACTGTACAGAATCACTTGTCTGCATGTCTAAATCTTCGTAAGCTGTTTTACATGGCTTTGGAGAAAATCTTCTAAATGAATAGAAGTAAATGCAAATGTAATCCTGTTTATACTGTTATAGAGGAGCAACACCAAACAGAAATGCATGCAGTTGTTTAATGCTATGATGTCACATCCTGTTTGTGCCTGTCCTTGCTTGACACGATAGCTCAACCGCACACTCAGTGAACGTCTGTTTCTGTTTATTTGTCCAGAGCTTTATGTATTGATTGTTCTTCTTTCACTGAATCCAGAGAAGATGATTGATTTAAACACGGAGAATGGTACATTGCACTTGTGGAAAGGGTGTAACTGCTCTGCATTATGTGCCTTGCCTTCGACATGTAATAAATAGTAGGACTGTTTTGTTTGTTACAATTGGTCTAATGGAAGAAGCTGAGTTTGTAGAGTAATGTAGAGTATAAAGTAGTTGCTGGAAATACGAGGACAATTCTCCATTTTGCGAGTGAGTTGAACATTTTTATTGTTTCACATATAAGACTGTCTTGAAAATCCTATATTTGACACAGAGGTTGAGTACATGACAGGATGGCATGTGTTCCGTAAGAGACAAAAAATATGGTAAATGCAAGTATTCGGCCGTTCAAATACATGCTTTAGGCTGTGAAAGTTGTGGCGTGCACAGTGAAAGATGTGGTGTACCTGCTTTTTGTAACTGTTGAGAATGCCTGGTCTTCTATAATTTTTCAGCTGATATGAAACTCACACTGACTCACAGAAGGCTCACACTGAAGCAAAATACATTTCACTTCATTCCTCCCATAATAATCTGGAAACCGGTGTCAAGGTGTTTGTTGAGGGTTTGTTGAAGACCTAATGAGCTTAAGTGCACTGCTTTGCAGGCACAAGGACTGCCTTCAGTGAAATTAAATTTGGCTTGGGTACCCACTATGTAAAGAAATGTGGAGATTAATGTACTTCAATAGAAACTTAAATACCACTTAATCCTTCAATTTATGCACAGGTTCAAAATGTGAAATAAGCCCAAAATTAACCAAAAATTCATTTTAAGATCCGTATTTATTCTTATTAATTTAGTATTTATTTATTTTTAGCTATTCTTCTTTCATGGACAGTTCATAAAATGCAAGATCTCTACATCCCTTTGTCCTGAAAGTATTGGGTGTAGGACAGGATGTGGTACGGATGGGTCACCAATTTATTATCTTTTATTAACATGTAATATTGAAACTAAGTCTTCTTTCAAATGACTGAATTTTTAAAATCATCTCCATTACCCCCAGTTTACTGTGTACAGTCCTATTGTATGCAATGAGAGAGACAGTACCATGTGTTTGTTCTGCATGTCAGGCAGCACAGGAATGAATAAATGCTAAGGTGGAGAAAGCATGCTGATTTACAGTGCGATGGAGGATATAAGGGGAAAATATATTAAAAAGTTCTTCACCTGAAAATACCTCATGCTTGTTTTTTTCTGCAGCTGAGTACACAATACAACTGGCCACAAGAAGTAAATGGTTCATCACAAAAACATGCTTGTCATTATCTGGCCACTATCACTGTGCTTTCCAAAAACCTTAACTGACACGCTGTACCTCTGTTTATTCCTTGGATAGTATCTATAGAAGCCTTTTATGTAGTAATAATGAATGTAAGACTGAAAACACACAATGAAGCTGGCTGCTCCGCTACACCCCTCCTCCACAGCTTAAGTTTCTATTCCATTTGAGTACATTTTGGTGTCCCTAATGGTGGAAAGTGGGAACACGGGCCATTTTAACTCAGCAACAGAGAAATGTTGGGAAACAGAACAGTGAAGAAAATCCTGTTTAGAGTAAATAAATAAACTGGGAAATGTTTGTATCTTTGAAGACAGATGTTTGTAACACGAGGTATAAGTTTATGAGACTACAGACAACTCTGCCAAATTTTTACAATATAAGAAAAGAATGAAAGAAAGAATTAATTTTGTTAGTTCTCTCTGTCTTTATCCAGGTTACCGTTTAATAATTTACACTGAATTTGATAACTTTAACTAAATTAGAAAACTCTCTGAATATGTCAGGAGACATTAACTAAAATGAAAGACATGTAGATGAAGTGAAAGAGAAGTTCACTATATACACAAGTGTATCTGGTCCCCCTAAGCCCCAGCATTTATACACTGTGATGACAGCTTGGCAGCAGTGCATGAAAAGCTGAGCTGTGGAGCAAGCCACAACTGTTCAGTAATAAGGACTTTTTCTGTTGTTTTTCCCTTGATCCAGATTCGAAGGAGAGGCCAGCCAAAAGATTCTCTGCAGACGGGGTTTTCAATTACACCTCTCTGCTCCTCAGCCCAGAAGATGGTATGCTGTACGTTGGTGCTAGGGAGGCTCTATTTGCTTTAAACCTTTCTGATATCAGCAAAACAAAGCTGCAAAGGAATGTAAGTGACGGCTGCTTGTGTCCCCTCTCTGCGCCCTACACACACACGCGCGCGCGCGCGCACACACTTGAGTAACAGCATTTTAACTATAAATCCACAATCTCCTCATGTGTTTGTGTTTACCTTGGTCTCATTGTCATTACAGTTGACATGGAGTACACCAAACAAGAAAAGAGAGGAATGCAGTTTCAAAGGGAAAGACCTTCAAGTAAGACAGACGTGTCAGAACCCTATTTACCTTTAAAAAAGATTAGTGACCTTTATCAGAATATAAAGCTAAAAAAAATCATCCCTTTACATTTTTTACTATAGAATCCAGAGTTTGATATATATATATATATGATCATGTGCTATGGAACAGTTCTGACCTACAAGAAGTCAAAAATAATAACACGTGAAGCAGTTATATGAGCATAAAATGTTAACCCAAGAGAAGGCCCAGTGAAGTGTCTTGGTTTACTATCTTCTTATTGCTCTGTTCAGGTCTCTTTTGTATATCTTGTACCTAACACACTTATTTGTGTTTTTTTTTTTTTCCCCCCCAGACGGATTGCTTCAATTACATCAAGATTTTATTGCGACTGAACACCACTCACCTTTATGTGTGTGGAACTTATGCCTTTAGTCCTGTGTGTGCATACATAGTAAGTACACGGTTCAGAGTCTTTGTATGCTGTCGGCATCTCCTCTCTGGAGAGTCGCAGAATTTGATTACAGAGTCAATTAATTTACAGAGTCTATTAAAATGCTGTATCACTCCTTCTGTTGCAAACACAAAGCCGAAGTACTCTTCTATCTCCTTATGTCTGACATTAAGTATGACCTTCTGACTGAGCTGATACCATTAAACAGAGGGGCTTCACGGGTGTTAAAAGGTTCCAACAACTGAAAAGCGCAGGTTCTTGTAGAGTACTACTTACATTCTGCATTCTGAGCATGATGTACTTGAGAAACTAGACCAGATATTGCTCCCCTGTTACGGACATTTCAGCAGGAATTAACTCCGTGTCTGCTGCATCAATATCCATCATCAATGTCTACTGGCTTGACATTGCACTAGAAGAATAACAGTGGTCTGTAGTCTGAACTCTTGGCTGAACTTTGGGTCTTAAACCAGACATCCAGACTCAAAATTACTTTCCTACTGTTATCAGTAGCCCTGATACGGCCAAGATAACTGAGACAGAGACATTTACAAGATCTTACATGGGCTACAAATATTTAAGGCAACCCTAACCGCAGTCCTGTTGTCCTTATACACAGGGTATAGTTTGCCAGAATACTATTTGCAGTAGCAAATAGCTTGTCACTAGTAGTGTAGGTCTAAGAAATGCAAAGACACTAAATACCAAGTCCAGAGGAAATAGACAGAACAGTGCGGAAGCTCTGTAGCCTTACAGCTGCCTTCATCTGTCCCACAGAACACTTTGGACTTCACTCTGGTGAGGAGCAACACAGGACAGATTGTGACAGAGGACGGCCGCAGTCGCTGTCCCTTCAATCCAGAGTATAAATCCACAGCCATCATGGTTGGTAAGGACTGAAGAATTCACAGAAACATCCCCAAAAGCTCAGATCATCCTGCTCCTTATTCTGGGCAAAAACTGCACAGTAGTTGCAACCAATGCATGTCTCTTAATTTGCCTTGGCATGTGTGGTTTAACCTTGTCCTCCCTTCAATTTTAAGATGAAGAGCTGTATGGCGGGACCGTTAGTAACTTTCAAGGAAACGAGCCCATCATTTACAAGAGCCTTGGCCAAGGAACTGCCTTAAAAACAGAAAATTCACTGAACTGGCTTCAAGGTAAACACTTTGTCCTGCAAATCAGAGCAGTCTGGTTCTAGCAAAATGTTCCATTTATCTCCTTTTTCATACTAGCCAAAACAATGTCTCCAGAGCAAAAGTCATTAAGGAAACGTTTTTGTGCCTCAAGCCAACAGCAGGAATATAAGATTTCAAAAGGTAAAGGCTGATCTTTGTTGTAGCGCACTCATATCAAGAAGATGCTATTGTACCAGTCTGTGAGATGGCGTTTCGCTCGTTCTTTTGGCCTGCATATCCACGTGTACAGTGTGTTTCGAACTCATATTTGCGTTTCTGAGTCAAAAAGTTTGCGCTACCCCCAACATAAAGTTGCTGGTAACAAAAAGCGTGAGATGAAAGGAGTTCTCTGATCCAGAACTTCTTTTGTGGTTCCCTCAGACCCCGCCTTTGTGGGCTCCGCTTACATCCAGGAGAGCCTGCCCAAGGGCAACCAGGTTGGCGATGACGATAAGATTTACTTCTTCTTCAGCGAGGCGGGGAAGGAGTTTGATTTCTTTGATAACACCATTGTTTCACGCATTGCCCGTGTGTGTAAGGTGAGAGGCCTATGGGATTGGGGGAGGGGTGGGGTTCGCCATTGCAGCAAACCTGCTGGAAAGGTGAAGGGTGGAGGGGGGTTCACATCTGATGAGGGACACCAATCCTGACACAATAATCTCTTTCCTTATAAATTATGTGTCCATGTGTGCATGCACATACGTGTAAAGCCATGTCTCAAATTGCAGCAAAACATCTAGCTGAACCTTCCAGGAGGCCTTACAAAAATTGCATTCACGGTCGTATTTATTTTCTTTGTCTTCCTCTGTCTGTCAGGTGGCAGGTTTTGCTGCCGAGGGAGAGCTATGACAGAACATATATTAGTGACTGCAGAACATCAGCTTACCTCATGGAATGCCGCAAATTTTATTGTTGCCCTTATGATCCAAAGCGCTCGCCTCATTTGAATTTTAAGGAGCTTGTCGGTTCTCCTTGTGTTAAAGACAACAGCCTGCACCAGACATGAGTATCACAGCCTACTGTACACAAAAGCCTTAATAGAAACTGTCTTTGGGGGATTGTGTTATGCAGAGTGGCAGCTTCCCGGCACACCAGCTGCTTTTTTACTCTATATATGGCAGTGTTTAACCGCAATGTAGCCGCACCGCGGAGCAGCAGACACAGACTGGATGAGGTGGACACTAACACAGCCACTGCTGGCTATTGTCAGTTCTGCAAGGCCCAGATGCTTCCTGAGCTTCTGTTTTTCTAAACTCCCAGAGATAAACCAAGTGCAGCCTTGTGTTGTGTTTTAATACACAGCACAATTTCCTCTTTTAAAAAAGCTGAATATTCAGATCATGAGGCTTTACCTTCCATGACAGACAGAAAGAAATAGCTGCGATGCTGGACTTTTCGAGGCCCCTGCTCGGCACAGGTAATGTACAGGGGACAACGAAATGGGCGTTAGAACTCTGCAATGCCGCCATGTTTGTAGGAATTTGTTTGCGCAGCATTGGTTTCGCACGTCTGCCGCCCTCCTTTCAGTAATAAAGCGTGTGCCTGTCAGTGTGTAATAGTGCACAAAAGGTGGCTCGATGCCTGCACTGGTGCACCCCTCCCATCTGCAGCTGAAACGAACATCAGACAGACGTGTCAGGGTGACTATATATAGACGAATATATACAGGTGCGCAGCACTGTTTGACAAACACGTGCTATTGTTTAACACTACAAGATGGATTTTTTTTATTTCTACTTAAGCTCATTGTTATGGCCATTATTATTCTTCTTATAGCTATTTGATTGACTGACATCAGTCATTTTCCTTATATAACTGCTGGATATTTTAGTGATAAATTTCAGGTTAAATATCTCACTGACACATGGTACTGTAAGGACGCTTTTGGGATTTTAAAGCACCCTTCACTCCTCCCCCTTCATCCTTTATCTCTCACTTCGCCGGCTGACTAAACCGAATTAATGCACTTATGCTTTTTTAAATGTCTGTATGTTGTTTTGGAGAATCATTAAGTCGTGTATCGATTTTTGGCACGTTGCACTTCCAGATTTTTACCCGTTTTACACCGTTTAGTCCTGTAATAATTTTTCCCCCGAGTTGCTTCTAAGGAAACCCCTTTTGTATGATGCGCTGGCATAAAGGCAAAACGCTTTCTGGGTCACGTGCGGCAAATTAGAGCAGGAAGCCAGGCTGGAGAGTAAAATACAGGAAATATGTGATTAATGGGAAATAAAATTGGCTGCTTGAGTTTCTCATGTCAGGATGATGAACTTCAGCCCGCCATGGAGTTCACTTTTAACCACAACATCACATTACGATAATTAGCCTGGTTTTTGTAATGCTCAGCAGTAACTATCGAGATAACAAGGATGTTGGAAACATAGCACATTTATTATAACTTTTGGGTTTTTTGTCAGACAAAGTAGTGGGTTCGGTGATAGTGAAGTGGCGGTATTAATAGTAAACGCTATTAAATGAGACTGCATCGTGACACTAAACTGGGGGCTAAGGTGCTCCCTGCAGGTGACATTTTAGTGACAGGTAATGTTTACGGTGGCCGCGAGGAGGGTTTCAGGTGGGCCGGCAGTCCTGCAGTTCCGTAGGTCGTAGGAGGACGGGAACTTTTTGCAGGAGGGTGCACAGCGCTGCTTAGCGTTGCCGAGTTCCCTGATGGACATGAGAAAAGCTGTCACAATGGGAGATACTAATCTGTGCAGGGAGTGGATCTGGAGCTCATGGCAGGGAAGGGTTAGGAGTGCAGTATTTGCACATACTTGCCCAGATAGAGAGGCGGTGCTGCAGTGCAGGCAGGAAGGCGATGAGGAGAACTTTGACAACATATACACATTGTGTTATTATTTCTCCCTGCTCCCTCCCTGTCTCTTTCCCTCTCACTCACACGCTCCCTTTTCTGTTGTTGATTCAGGTGTTGAGGAAAAGGTTCCACTGAAACCTATAGACCAAAATACGGAATGGTATATTGTGGGCCGAAGGCTTGGTTCATTCAAAGCATCGCTTTTTTTCTTTGCATACTTTGTAGTTCTAATGAAAATGGAGTTTCTTCTCAACTTTATTTCACATCTCTGAAAGACAACAAACATTTTGTGCCATTCGGTGACTTTGCTGGCCCACTGGCAAATAGGCGTTGCTGTGTATAACAGGGAGCGGAGCTGAAGGGTTAACTTGTAGTGACTTCTAGCCTTGGATTGACAAGGAAGGGCTCTCAGGCGTACTCTGCTCACTCAGGCAAAACAACAACACAGAGCAGTGCTCTTCTTATCTGGTTGTGTATTGCTGGGAGTAAGCGGAAGTCCATCTTACTTCACTTTTCATGCATGAACGTCAGTGTTTCACATGAAAAGGAGGTTTATGGTGCTGAGTGTAAAGGCATAAATGGGGAAACACGAACAAGTGCTTCACAGCGTTAGCAAAGTCTGGAGCTTTTCAAAAGTGAGCCCACAGTTAGACATTAACTCCTTCTGACATGAATAATATTTGAAAAGCCATTTTATTGCAAATTGTTGCTTATCAGAGTTTATGCATGTTGTCTCGAAGCAGAGGGCGAGTGCTGGGAAGGATTCAGATTTTCCATTGCTTCGGGGCAATTTTGTTGAACTCCGTTCCAGTCGTGTCCCATTTTTGTGACTGCTGAGCAGATCCCTCTACTGGACAGTTTGAGTATGGGCCGGACTTCTTCTCCGCAGTGACGAGACATGTTTGGCTTCTTTTAACCACAGGGGGACATAGGAGGGGAAAGGGTGCTGCAGAAGAAATGGACAACCTTCCTGAAGGCCCAGCTCCTTTGCTCCCTCCCTGATGATGGCTTCCCTTTCAATATCATCCAAGACATGTTTGTGCTGCAGCCTGACAAGGAAAACTGGAAGAACACCATGTTCTATGGAGTTTTCACGTCTCAGTGGTGAGGGAGGGACAGGGTGTGCACCGATATTGGCGATACACAGCAGTCCCACATGGCAAACCCTCAGGCTCTCCAGGACATCTTATTAGTAAACACACTGCAAATCATATAGTGTACAGACAGAAAAATCATATATTGTATTGGAGAATATTTACCATTGCTGCACATTCTTGACCAACTTTTCCTGTAAGAAGCCTGGGGCTAAACCTACACATGCACACAAAACTCGAATAAATCAAAAACTTTCACTTTCTCAACATGCTGTCAAAGCGAGCAATTGCATGTTAGCTCACGTTGGAACCCGACAGTGGCCCACCCACACGCAGGCCTGTTGTTGTATTCTGATCTTGTTTTGGAGTGTTTTGAGCTCAAGCAAGTTGTTTAGCAGCCAGTGACACTTACTGTACGTGTGGCACACTGTCACCGTCTCGAGTGTGTGCTCGCAAAAGTGTGCGCTTGTTTTTATACGCGAGTTTTTATGTGTGTCACCCATTTTGTGTTTGTGCCCCTCAGGTACAAAGGTGCTTCAGGAAGCTCAGCTGTGTGTGCCTTCACAATGGAACAGGTACAGAAGGCGTTCAATGGCCGCTATCGCGAGGTCAATCGGGAAACTCAGCAGTGGTATACCTACAACCACCCTGTCCCCGAGCCACGCCCTGGAGCGGTGAGCCTGGACCCCTGCCCTCTTCTTCGTCAACACACCTAAAAGCATCCGTCTTCTTTCACGGTCTGGTCTTTGCATCTTTGGTCACTGTCCGGTCTGCTGTTATTTTTTTCCACAGTGCATCACTAACGCAGCTCGGGATATGAACATCCCGTCCTCTCTGCACATGCCAGACAAGGTGTTGAACTTTGTGAAAGACCACTTCCTGATGGACACCGTAGTGCGCAGCACCCCCCTCCTACTGAAGCGCAGCATGAGCTACACTCAGATCGCCGTGCACAGGGTCCAGGCCTTGAACAAACCGTACGATGTGTTATTCATTGGCACAGGTGCGCGAATTTATATCAGCTTCAGTCTGTCCAGATGAAAGCAGGATTTCAGCCCAAAATAAGCTGCAAATGTGATCTCCTTTTTTGTCAGATGATGGAAAATTGCACAAAGCTATTAACACAAACGACAGGATGCACATCATTGAAGAAATTGACTTGTTTCCTCAACCCCAGCCTGTCCAACATATCGAACTGGACTCAGAAAAGGTAAAATTCCATCTAAAATGTATGGATCTAAATTTTTTCATTTAGTTTTTTTGTCTGTATAGAAGTACTATTGCCTTCATGTGCTTTATGTGCATGAGGAGCATATGAAATCCTCAGTAGTTTGCATTTGCCTTTCTTGGTAAACCATAGCGTATGTGATTGTTCACACTGGATAGTGGCAGTGTCCATCTTCAAGGTTTGTGACCGGTATCTCTACCTCCTTAGGGCCTGCTGTTTTTGTCTTCCTACTCGGGCTTGGTTGAGGTTCCTGTGGCCAACTGCAGCAATTATCAAAGCTGTGGGGAGTGCATTTTGTCTCGAGACCCCTACTGTGCCTGGACAGGGAAGCAATGCCTTGATATCACGCGCAGGCCACCTCAAGAGTGAGTCTGTCTTTACACCTTGTTTTCCATCTATGACAAAGACGTTAAATCAAAGCTCATTGACCACATTGCCATTTCCGATGTGCCGCTGAAGTAAGCTCTACTATTTAAAGGATGAACGCCGCCGATTAAATGTTTTGAGGCAGTTTTAAGGCAGTATAGCATGCATTGATTGTACAAATGTAAAGCCAGTTTTCATCATAGCAGAATGCAGTGTTAAGCTTCACGTTCACAAATAGTGACATGGTGAGGTGAACTGAGGATGGGGGTGTCTTTCAAAGGCAGGTCACTCAGCCATGTTGTGGGTCCCTGCATTGTTTTTCAGCCACTGGCAGCAGGATGTGGAAGAAGCCAACACATCTGCCATCTGCAATAGGGGGACAAGCATCTCTCGCGCTCTAAAACCCACAGTCGCACGTAAGTCGTTTTGTCTTCAACTAACCGTGTCCCGCACTGAGTCTATTTTATAAACACATTTAAGATGCCCTTATGGTGTGACTGTGTGTGAATATGTAAGGGCTCTGAACCATCCAGGATGGGCCCTGCCCCACTCCCTGTGTTTCTCAGTAGGCTTCAGACCACTATAAAGCCACACTGGATGCATGGTTACACAAGATAGTGTGATGGATGGATGGTACCAATCTTTACACATCCTTTACTAGGTCCAAATTTTTATTGTCCTAACTGACTACTACTTATGGATTAATGGTGCGAGCTGTACGCGTCATTGCTTTATATTTCCAACGTAGACTTGTTATACAGCTATGGCATGTAACTCCTCAACATACTAGCCCTATGTTTAGTCTGACTATGAAGTGGTGCTACTGAAATGAAATTTTGCTTTTTATGTGTTGTAACAGGCCCGCCTGTGTGCCAGGAAGTCATCATCCCAGCCAACACCTTCAGAGTCCTGCCTTGCCAGTTGCGTTCCAACCTTGCAGAAAGGAAGTGGGAGTACAGCGAGACCGCCAGCTACTTCCTGTACGACAGCTCAGAGGGGGGACTTGTTGTGGTGGCCCAGGCTGACAAAGAGGAGATCTACCAGTGCTGGTCTGTTGAGGAAGGCTACCGGCAACTTCTTGCCAATTACTGCGTGAGAGCTGAGGGTTGGACAGAAAGCACCACGCTGACCGGACACTCTCGGACTGCACAGATCCACAAAGACACCATCATCCTGCCTGGTGAGGCACGCTTGCCTTCAGTCAACACAAAGACCTACTGGAATGAACTTATTATTGTGTGCACACTGCTGGGCTTCTCTCTTGTGGTCTTCTCCTTGTTTGTGGTGTACAGAAACAGGGGCCGCATGAAGTCCATGTTGAAGGAGGGGGAGTGCCCCAACATGCAGCAGATGAAGCCAAGGATGGTAGGTAAGCCAACAGAGAGTTTACCCCTAAATGGCAACACACTCCCAGCCTCCACCTCTGACCACAAAGGCTACCAAACCCTCAATGACAACTACTTCTGCAGCACACCCACACTTGACTCTTCCCCTGACAACAGCAAGAGCTTTTCAGAGTCTGAGAGACGGCCGCTGAACTTCAAGGAAAGTCACGTTGAAATCTCACCCACCTGTCCCCGTCCCCGGGTGCGACTGGGGTCAGAGATCAAGGACTCTATTGTATAAGGACCCCAGCAAACTATACCAGTGTGAGATGTCGAGCTGAACAAAGTGACTAACGGAATACGGTGTTCGTTTGAACACAAATTAGTTTTAAAAAAAAAAGGAAAACACTAAACTCCTCAACCACATCACAGAGGGACATTGCTTTTGTCATATGTAGTCCGCCATTTTTTGCCTTTTGGTCCTGTGATGGGGTAGCAGTTCCTTTTTTATTCCAAAGTCACAATTTCCTTTCCAGCGCTCTCTTGTGAGTGACGGTCTTTTTCACCTTTGCTATGACGCTGAGAGGAGAACAGCAAGAATGTAATATGGCAAACATCTAACAGAACAAGCTGGGGCTACTCACAACTTCTTAGGAGAGGTGTAAAACCTATGTTGATGTTTTAATAGCCATCCAGTCTCATGCATTGCCTTATTCTGAAAAAAGCAGAGTGATCAGTGCCATGCAATCACAGTATCTCCACCACAGCATCTCAAGTTGTTTTTTGAATCCATAAGGATCGTGTGAGCATCGCATTCGAAGGATCCGTTTTTAGTAAAACAAGAAGGGATTACTATGTAGCATAGCAGATGTAGGGACTCCCAGACGATGCCACTTGGTGTCTGCAGAGAACTTCTCTTTCTCAACAAGTCTTTCGGAGCAAGCAAGAGTTTGTGACAAAAACTTTACATGAAAGCTCATAAAGAAATCATCGTTTCACAGAGGGAGAATGAGATTTTTTCCCCCCCCTTGACAAGTTACCATTTAATACCTTCAAAGGAGAGGACAAAGGTTTTGAAGACCTAGTTTTGGATAAGATAAAGTACCACAGAGGTGAAGCACTCTATGCAAACCAATGTAACATGAAGACATGAGGGGGAGCCCACATTTTTCAGCTCGTGTAATTCATTTAATTCATGGTGGGAACCATGTCCAGAAAATGTGCGTGTGAAAATCTCCAAGGGGGCCTTGTGATGTTTCCACAGTATTTCCCAGAGGTATTGAGCCCAGACACAAACATCATTCAGTTTTGCAATTCTGAGCCATTTGTGTGAAAAGAGGCGCTATGAGAAATGTTTCCTTGGATGTTGCTTGGCTGTGCTACACCGCATAAGCATCACTGACTCAGAATTAGCTGACTAAGCTAACGCAGGGTGTGCAGGAAAGCACGGGAGCCAGTGATGTCTACCAGGAGGATGAGCAACAATGGCATGAAACAGACCTGCCCTGACTATTATTCAGCCAGGTCAACAGCCTGTGGTCTGCACGTGAGAGTCGATTGAAAACCCAGCAAGTTTGGTCTGCCACCCCGACATAACCAAAAGCATTGCACTCTGTGCCAAACACTGATTCCTTTTTCATCAGTTTTGTTAAGAATTGTGCCAGGTCCTTCAGTCATCCAGGAGGATGGGCAGGGTCTACACATTCACCTCGGAGCAGAGGGCCACACAGAGCATTTGTGCTCATCAGGTACTCAAGGCTGCTTATGCTCAGCTGCAACATGACCGGGCAGAAAATGTAAAAGTTGGAGAATGTCTGTCACTCCTGGTGGTAAAGAGAGCAAACAATGTCACTCTGTCTTGGACCAAATGTCTGATCATCACCCTGACAATGTCAGACCATCTCCAGCCCCACTGCCCTCTGCTGATATTTACACTGAGGTCCACTGGAAACAACATAGGTGAGCGGACTATTGGGGCAACTCAGAGGAAGTGGTTTTTGAGAATCTTTTGCACATTTTCACACAACAACAAAGCAAAGCAAAAACAACGGAGGCTAGTGAGGCACTACTGAAACGCAGAAGACGGAGAAGACAGATTACAGACAGATTACAGACAAGTCTAACGTTCCTGTCTACTACTACAGGGAATAGGATGTTTCAACAGCAAGTCTTTCCTAAAGTCTTTCCTAAAGTGAAATATATTGACCCAATAGAATCTCTACATTGGTTTCATTTTTCCAAAGAGAAAAAGTGAGAAAGCGATTGAAAACATGCACCAGAGCTGTTTAAAACTGGAATGTATGAATAAGAAGTATTCCAAAGCCAATTTTTAATAAAAGTGATGTTATGTCTTATTTAATTCTGTTCAATAGCTGTACGGGAAGTGTGTTCGACAAAGTAGCTGTGCAAAAGCGTACCGCGTGCGGAGTTGAAATGGTCGTGTGTATATATGTACATTTGTACTGAATTTGAGGGACCTTGTGCAAAATATGTTGTTATACAAATAGGTGTTGAACTAAGACCTGAATATTACTACATTGCTTTTAAGGGGCCAAGTGTTATATGGGTTTAGGCATTGTATTTTTCTAGGAAAAAAAAAACAATTTCTGGCATAAAAATAACCAGAAATTGTAGGTGGTGTGAGGAAGGTCTTGGCTATTTATAATTTACAATCCAGTTAATATGTATAATTTCAGATTTGCGTACTTCCCCAGTCAAAAGCTCAATTTGTGTTTGTGTACAAAAGGATGCCTGGTGGGGACAATAAGAGGCTGATAATTCATGCGACAAGAGACAGATAATCCCTTCTTCAGGAGAACTGCTCACATGGTTGATATCTATGGTCTAATTCATGCAGACATTTTGTCAAAAGGCTCAGAATCATCTTAAAATGTAAATGGAGAATTTTTGCATGACATTTGTGTTTAAGCACACACATTACTCTTATAAAGTGACTTTAACAATACAATCATGGCTAAATCTATAGGCACAGTAATGTGTTTCGGCAAGTTTGCTTGGACTGTGTAATTGTTGTTTGCAGCTATATTTAATTTTTTTTTTTAATTTTTGTATTTTTTATTCTGTTTTTCAAGAATGCCTTGTTTTTGCACAGTATACTGTACACGCCGTAGCTTGAAGTGGGGATAGTCGTAATGAATTCAGAACATGTTTTTTAAACGCCTTCGATATATATTATCAGCGCTGTATCTCCAAAAAGTTGTACCACTTGTTAATGTTGCACTGCAGCCATGAACTCACCTGCATGCTGGCAGTGACAAACTCTGCCACATTCAAAAGTAGGTTTCCAACAATGAATACCGGTTATATCCTGCAAAATAGTTATACAGAAATGGCTTCCTACTAGTAATATATGTATTTGCAGTGTTATGCAAAAATATGTTACAGACTGTCGTTGATCTCCCCCAGCAATGTTGGTCCTGTATCTTGATTCACAACCTGTGACTTTAGTGAGAATACACTGCATCGGCATTTTGGAAAGCTCAGAATGAGACTCTCTGGCCCATAATCACACTAATGTTAAGTGTTGTGCCAAAATAAGTAAATAAATGTTATCATTAAACAGCACAATTTTTTACTGTGGTAGCTTAAATAATGTTGAGGATCACTATATTTCATATTTCGTTATCGATTAATATGTGGAAAGGGGGAAAATCGAAGCATCCACAAAGTTCTACAAAGGGGAAAGAATACGAAGTTGAAGAGGAGACCTTGTAATTGTCCTCAGACGACACAGTGGGAAATGTCACTGATATATTCGATTGTAGCCACAGTAGATGTGATCTTATGAAAGGCGCTTTATCAGTCACGTGCCACTGGTGGCCAACGGCACACGAGCAGCTATACTCCACAGGCAGGGCGTACAGGGCTCTTCTGTTGGAGCATCAGCCTCCTCTTAAAGAAGTGCTCCACTTGAGCCCCTCTGTCGTAAAAGTCTACCACGTTTCTTTGACTTTGTCTTTTTTGTCCTTCTGCATGTGAAAGGTGTTTTGTAAATTAACCTGTTGTTGTACAAAACCATTGTGAATTGTATCTTTTGTAATATATAGCTATTGTTAATGTTGTTTTTATCATACTGTATATAAAAAGCACTTTATTTTGATTTTTTTAAATAAAAGAAATAAATACGTCCATGTTTTAAATAACTGTATTGCAAGACCATTTGTTGGTTTTTTTATATATGTTTTTAGTGCAATGTGATTATATCCAATGCTTTTCACACCATACGCTCAGCTTTATTTATTTATTTTTTTATTTATCTTTTTCTACTACAACAAAATGACCTTGCAGCAGACTCGTGTCCCATCTAAGGTAAACCCCCTTATTGTCTAGAGCCCAAGGATTCCGAGGGTTTCTGAACCGCTGTGACTTTAACCAGGAAGAGCAGTTAGTGAAAATGAGCGCATGACTAATACACCAAAATTATTTTTAAAAACTGAACAGGGATTACCTCTGGTAGAAAGTACTCTTCTGAAGCTGCTATGAAATACTGTGTAATCTCTCAACATCCGATTTGCAAACACACAGAGCTGTCAAAAATAAAAAAGCCCCTTGTGTTTTGATTTTCTAATTCATCCAGGTGCAAAAGCTATTCTTTTCTCTCTTGTCAGTAGTGTCTAGCAAATCAAATTAACATTCACCACAAATGGCCCATCCTCTGTCACAGCTTACATAATGAAAAAGGTAAAGGCCATTTTTAAATTTCTTCTAATGGTATCATTTGTGCAAAAACACGGATGTATTTTCACTTCTGCGCAAATGCAATTAAAAGCTATATCTTGTTTCAAGCTGCGTACTTTTTTGGAAACTACATATCACTGCCTCTTTGGAAGTTAAATGGGAAGAACCATGTAAATGAACAAAATTACCATTAATTCTGATACTCTGTACTATTCCACAGATGTGAAATGCTTTGTGTTTTATTTGCTGCTAAAAACCGTATTGAAAATTTCCTATCGGGCACAAATGAAAGCAACAGAAAAATGCTATTAGGAAGGTTTATCTTTATCAGTTTCATGGGAAACACTTGAATGAGATGGACAGCGGGTTGCCTGTGTAGTACAGATGCTCTGCGCTTCTGGCCTGTGCTGAGAGATTTAAGAGATCAAAGCCCACGCCAGCCAACGATTACAACTGGCTGTCACAGGGTACCTTGGGGGCCACGGCCACTAACCTGCAGAACAGCACAGCACTGCCAACAGGAACATTATTGCTGATGCCACTTTTCAGTTCACCACACACTATGCTGTTCTACAAAAATGTTAGGTATTAGCAGTGCTGCACATATCCAGTAAAGAGTTCAGTTAAATGTGTTGTAATATTTAGGACCAAACAAGTCATAAACAACCAAGGTTAGAGTCTATTTTTCATCTGACATTCATTCAAGTGATGCTTTCCTCCAAAAGCAGCTTGTGATGCTCTTATACAATTATTTTTGCTATAGGGTTTGGTAAACTTAAGGATATTGCTGCCGGAGGTGGAATTGAAACATTGAAATGGAAGGGGGCACTTTTAACCACTACACTACCAGCTGCTCTGTTTTTTTCATTTAAAAAAAATCTGACAATTAAGTTTCAAAAGGTACAATCAAAGGCAAAATGAAAGAATTGACAGATTAGCCACAATGAGTATTCAATCCTGCAAATGGGCAGAACATCGAAGGCAAGTACACTTCTTACAGAGTTGTTAAAAGGACATTCAGGGTAATTGACAAAAGCATCCACAGGTCCACTACTGAAATGATAGCATTGGTAAAACAGAGTTTTGTGCCCTTTCATTTGACAATAATTACACTGAAGTGCAGTAGCTCTGCAGCATTATATGCAACACTGCCTCCTTGTGGCAAACACCAATACTACGCGCAATAGTTCAGTTACAGTAAATGCACACCTTTTAATATTATTAATAGCAGAAATAAGACGGTATTTTTTTCTGGGAATTGCATCCAAAAAATATGGAATCATCTTATATTTAAGGCCTAGACCTATAAAGGTCATATACCATATAACACCAATGGGTGGCGTCACTTGTCCACTGGTGTCAGTTATCCACAGAAATGACCAAGTGGTGCTCGCGAATGCGAAAGGTGGCAAAACCTCGAGATGGTCTGCAAAAAAAATAGCTCAAAGGTAGGCCATATTAAGCAGGGACTGAGGAGGAGTTATGATGCCAGTTATAAGGTAATGTGATAAATGAGGCAGAGGTGCCAAACAACTCTGTAGCAGCCAAGAAATATACAGTCACAGAATGTTGTGCTCATTATATGATATATAAAATCTCTCTCTCACCTTCCCCTAACTGGGGGGGGTGGTATGTGTGTGTATGTGCCTTCCTCAACCTCGGGTCCTCTACCAGAGGCCTGGGAGTTTGAGGGTTCTGCGCAGTATCTTAGCTGTTCCTTGAACTGCAATCTTCTGGACAGAGACCTCAGTTGTTGTACCTGGAATCTGTTGGAGCCATTCTCCAAGTTTGGGAGTCACAGCCCCCAGTGCTCCTACTATCACGGGAACCACTTTGGCCTTCACCTTCCACATTTGTTCCAGTTGTTCCTACAGGCCTTGATACTTCTCAACCTTCTCATGCTCCTTCTTCCTGATGTTGCTGTCAGCTGGGATTGCCACATCTATCACTACTGCTGTTTTCTACTCCTTATCAACCACCACTATGTCTGGTTTATTGGCCAGCAGCTGCCTGTCTGTCTGGAACTTGAAGTCCCACAGGATCTTAGCTCTGCTGTTCTCAACCACTTTCAGTGGTGCCTCCCATAGGGACTTGGGGACTTCTAGCTCACACTTGGCACAGATATTTCTGTATACTATCCCCGCCACCTGGTTATACCTTTCAGTGTATGCTGTCCCAGCTTGTATTTTGCATCCAGCTACTATGTGTTGGACAGTCTCAGGGGCATCTTTGCACAGCCTGCACCTTGGGTCCTGTCTAGTGTAGTAGATCTCAGCCTCTACAGATCTGGTGTTTAGGGCCTGTTCTTGTGCTGCCATGATCAGAGCCTCTGTGCTGTCCTTCAGGCCTGCTTTTTCTAACCACTGGTAGGATTTTTTGATGTCAGCCACCTCCTCTATCTGCCGGTGATACATTCCGTGGAGGAGCTTGGTCTTCCACGATGCCTTCTCTTCCTCCTCACCATCCACTGTTTTCTGCTGCCTGAGGCACTCATTCATTAGTTCGTCCTGGGAGGCCATCTTCTTGATGGATTCACGGATGTTCGTTGTTTCATTCTGGATAGTGGCTCTGACACTCACTAATCCTTGCCCTCCTTCTATCTGTTGTTCGTAGAGTCTCAGGCTGCTGAACTTTGGGCGGAACCCTCCATGCATTGTGAGGAGTTTTCGTGTCTTGACATCAATGGCATCTATTTCCTCCTGTGGCCAGTTCACTATTCCTGCTGGGTACCTGATGGTTGGTAGGGCGTACATGTTTATGGCTTGGATCTTGTTCCTACCACTGAACTGGCTTCTGAGTACCTGTCTGACCCTCTGGAGATATTTGGCCATGGCTGATCTCCTTGTAGCCATTGGCCTGTAGGATACCAAGGTACTTGTAGCTGTCCTGTACGTCTGCTATTCTGCTCTCTGGTAACTCCACTCCCTCAGTCCTGATCACCTTCCCTCTCTTGGCCACCATGCGTCCGCATTTATCATATATATATATATACACACACACAGAATGCATGATATAATTTGGCATGTACAGCATTGTATTTGTTATCTCCCATTCATCTAAAATTACCTGTTTCAGGTGTGATTGGCATTAAATTTGAATGTTTTGCCACCGCGTGTAACTCCCTCATACAAGCATAATTAAATGAGTGACAGCTTAAAGCCTTAGTCAATAAACTGTAAGGTGAAGCAATGAAGCTTCTGTATAATAATTCATCATGTTGAGACAGACCAATATAATTTCTTAACCACAGGAATGAGCATCAGAGAAACCAGAAAAACACAAAATGATTGTGCAATTATGGCA
Organism: Heterotis niloticus; assembly: GCA_018136845.1. Lineage (NCBI taxonomy): Eukaryota > Metazoa > Chordata > Actinopteri > Osteoglossiformes > Osteoglossidae > Heterotis > Heterotis niloticus. Next base: position 15,011,626 of record CM030904.1, on the reverse strand, counting down.
AATTTAAAACTGTACTCGGCAAGATTACCAGATTGCATTCATTTAGGAATTTTACACTATGAATTATGGCAAAATGCTTTGAATTAACTATATAGACTGTAGCGATATTACAAATATTCTGAAGACAATAAAAAAGGAGCTCTGAGATCCGTATGTCCAAGACGAAATGATGTCACTTAAGTTTGCAATTGGTCAGTCCAATTTTGACTTAAGCAGCAAAACTAAATTATACTGCCTATTGCCTGGTATAAAACTTTAAAGTAATGATAAGCGCTCATGACCATTTTCATTGCTCTTCGCTGCTTCATGTGTCTGTGTTCTCCAAACAAATTGCCAGAATTTGCCAGAATGTCCTGTGGTTTGTAAGTCACCTTGTGCAAAAGTGTCAGCTCAATGCTAACTAATGTATGGCACGGCCAGTTTGAAAAAATGTCCTCCACAATGGACAAAAGTGAATGCGTTTCAGGAGGTCATAACTTCAGCGCTTAGTTCTCGGAATTTTAATATTCAAAATATTAAGATAATCGAACAGTCCTATTCCCCGTGTAGGAGCGGAATAAAAGCGTTCGGGATTTTTAAAGACCCCGCACAAGTTTTTAAAATGTTACAAAAATGCAAACGCTTCGTTGCAAGAATAAAAAATAAAACACTTCGTGAGACTTTTGGAGGAGCCCCAGTTGACCTCTCGACCCGCTTTGCAAACGCACCCCCCACCCCACCTGACCTCTAGTAAAATCTGAGTTGCTGCGCCGTTGCTCACTTCAAGTTTCTGCTTTATTTCAGTGTTCTTTGTAAGAGTAAATTTGTCTTCTGTGCCTCAAGTGAAATTTAAACACCCGTGAGTGAGCTAAAAACCGCCCATTTCATAAGCAACAGAGGTTACCGTCAGTGTTAGCGTTACCATGTTTACCGTGCTTTTTACCGCTCGTTTCGTTTTGAGGCAAATTTTACAGCTTTTCCGTTTAAAATTGTATAGCAGTTGTGCTTTGGTTCCCATCGAAGCTGAACGTGTGCCTGCGGGGAGAAACGCTGTTTTTGGTGCGAATGAGGTAAATGTGTTTGGGGAAACGGGGCGCCAGGAGCGGGAAGTGGCCCCCAGCGTGGATGTCCCGCTCCTTCAGGATCAGTTCGCCGACCAACAGAGCTCCACTGACCTCAGCAGCGTCTCGGAGGCTTTCGTTGGGTCTGAAGCGACGCTTGATGGAAGGAGCCATAACCTGAGAAGAAACGTGGCAAACAACCACCTCAACCTGCTGAGAAGGTAAGAGCCCGAGTGGCACGAAAGGTTCATCCATCCATTTTCGTCAAGCTCCTATCCTGAGCTAGAATAGCTGTGGAGCAACATTTACTAAGTTATTTTTCAGAACAGTTTTTCACAGCACTTTTTTATTTTTATTCGTGCAGAAAAATGTGATTTTACTGTTTCTTTAATCGTAGCGTTATTACTCGTTTTATTATTCAATTTCCTGCCTTCCAATCAAATCACGTTTCCAGCCCCTAAACACTTCTGTGGATTTCATTGGCTGCTTTCAGCTGTCAGTCACACATTTCCTCATTCTCAGCTGTTGACCAGTTTGCCCTTGGAGTGGCCCTGGGGCGCAGTTTAGGGCCGTTGTCTTTGTTTATGTAAAAATATTGTTATATTTGCCTGCCAAATTGGGTCTGGATATGACTTTGTAATATGCTGTAATGACTCTGAACAGTGGGAACACAAACTATTTACACACATCCAACAACAGTGTATGATGGGAAAACGCAGTTCCACCTGCGGCTACACAACCGCCTTCCAATGGTCAGTGGTGACCCACAGCAATCGGTGTCTGTAACAACAGGGGGGTGGGGCAGGGTAATTGGAATGTAATTTGTGATGTTGATTTAGACACTTTACCCACTGCAAAATATAACTGAATATAAATAAGGCATATTTATTTACAGGGTACATTTCAATCAGTTTTACAGCCCAGTTAAGCCCATTTATAAGTGTGGTCTTGCATCACATTTGCAGTCTCCTTGCTTCTTGTAGTGCCAGCAGACAACCACTGTTCTGCCCCTTCTGAGTGATGCTCAGACCCAACAGCCCCCTTGTACTCACCATCCTAACTCCCTCCAGGCTACTGGGAGCAGAGAGGCTCATGCATTGCTGTAGCCACTCTGGTGGCAGGATTCTGAGGAACATGTGCAGGGCCACGTAGTCCTGAACTTCCTGTGGGTGCAATGGGTAGGTATAGAGTACTAGAAACTGGATGTGTTCTGCAGGTTCTCCCAAGTGCTCCGCTCGCTCGTTCTGCATCTCTTTAGCAGGGAGCCGCAGTAGCAGTGTGGGGGTTCTTGATATTCTTCTGAATTGTTTATAAAGTGGTCAAAGGTTGGACCTCCCATTTCACCCCCCTCATTTTTCTGTGCTTCAAATTTGTTTGACTGCATTTTAGAAGTCATTGAAACCGCACTTCGATGACTGGCATCAGCATATATACTTAGAATTCATATCCATTTCAAATTAATTGTTGAAATTGCAACAATAAAGAAATGGGACACAACAGTGCAGTTCATTTTTACACTTAGAGAACCATAGTGTAGTCGATTGTATTAAGTCAGCTCCATCGTATTCCCCTATCAGTTATTTTAAGTCAAAATGCATGTCCCATTTCCTTAATCTTTAGATGTTTATTTTTGCTAATTCACAGCGATGGGTATGATTACTACATGTATGTCTGTATTTTCCATCATTCAGTTGGAATAATCATTTTGTAGTCATCTCCTTTAGGTTGGTGGTTTTTAATTGTCAAACATAAAATATCAGTAAGTTTATGCTAAAATATGTAAATCTAATACAGTGCAGTCTCTAGTTTATTGTGGATCAAGACTTTGGACTTTATTGCCCACATAACACCAGCGCTACAGTGCACGTCTGCCCTCATACCTGGTTTGGGCTTATTGTCAGTTGCTGCACTCTTTCATTTCAAGCCTTTGTGACTCTTGGATTAGCAGTCACCTGATTGTGACAGAGCCAGCTTAGGGGGGCTTGGCTCAAGGGGCTCAAGACCAGCTCCACTCTTTTCAGAACACAGGTCTGCTGGGAGATTCAGACAATGGATCAGTTTCAGTTTAATGTGAGAAAAGGCAGAAAATCGAACCTTGAACATAGCAGGATTATGGATTCCCAAGATGGGTACTGGCTCATCCCTTCTTTTGAATGGAATACAGCGTGAGCAGGGTGGAGCACCTAGGTGCCTAATTGTTCAGCCTGTGTTTGATCTTGCTCACATCTGAAAAGACCAATGTTTGTGTGCCAACAGGCAGAAGGAGGTGACTGTTGGACATCAGGGAAAGTTAGAGGATGACGTGAAGCTGCAGACTCTAATGGAAGACTGCATATTAAGAGAGGTGAGGATTTTAGATTTTCGCAAAACGGTTATATAAGGATTAGAGTTACAAATATTTACTTGTGGTAAATGGCATGATCCAGTATCTGGTTATGTACTAAATGTTACTATTATATAGGACACTGATGAAAAACAGATGTTTAATGACCTCCAATATGTTCTCTAAGCAGTAAAGTTATTCTGCTGAAAGTTTATATTATGCCTTAAAGCAGGGGGTAACATATACTGTATTTGATTTTTTTTTTTTTTTTACTCAGTGACTAAAAGTGATAATGTAGTTATAGAAAGCAAAGTAATTCACAAGGAAAAAAAAATGTTTATGCTTGTTAGCAAAACTCACAAATAACACAAATATTATCACCATTTCTATGTGTTTGCCTCTTTCCACTTTGTGTGTGCTGTATTGTGTGTTATGTACACTTGGCAACTTTGCTTGAAAGGGCACTAAATTACAGTTTATTGAAATTGAATTCATGGTTTTACCTGCTTCCTTGTGTTACAAGCTGTGCTGTAAAGGTGGGAGAGCCACAGTTACCATCAGTCTGTACTTGCTACAAAAACATTTTTCTTGGCTACAGGGGTGCCGGAGGTTGGAGACCATGATTGCTGCTTTTCAAAGACATGAATGTGAGGTTGTGCGCTTGGAGAGCACTATGAAGAAACTTCAAAAGGTGGGTGTTGGGTGTACAATGGTGCAGATTCAGCATTTACAAAAAGAAGGGCTTCTGTTTGTGCAGCTTTGTCAGGTAATTAAAGATGATTTTTCAGATATTTTCTGCAAGAGTTTTTAATATTCAGTAATAGACTGTAATGCGAATTTCATTTCTCATCGGCATAATGTGACACCTGTACACTGACAAATTTGTATTGACTGTGCATTTTGGTGTGTGCTACAAGGCTAATGGTGACCTGCTTTTCTTTCTTTCTGGAATGGGTCATGGTGCCCCATGTGACTTACACTACTTTTCAGAAAAATTCCCTAGGCAGTAAAAATAAATGACCTTGGGAATGTATGGGATCACTCAGAAATGTTGAATGGCTCATTACCGCACAAGGCTGTTCTACATAACAGTATAAATCCACTAAACTCTTACTGGTTAACAGTTTTGTTACCTTTACTTTAGGACAAGGAGAGGTTGAAAAATTCTTTGATAAGAGCAGAGATGAACATATCCTCTCTGCAAGTGAAGATGGAGGCCCTAAAGAAGAACATTTTAGACCAAATGCTGCAACATGAAAAGTGAGAATACACCAGCTTTGTTTACAACACATGAACACCGGATATATTGCCTGAGGCACTCTCCCATTACGTGACACCACTGGTCACAACTAGTTTCAGTGTACTAGAGAAATTATTTTTTTCCCCCCTTCTACACAGAGAGAAGAATGACCTGAAGAAAATGCTGACTCTGTGTCATTCATATTGCAGTGGCACACAGTGGCTCCAGTAAGTCAGAAAATGTGTGTGTGGGGGTGGGAGATCTGCAGGATTGTAGTCTTATTTTTATTTTGTGTAAAATGATAGACAGTCCTGTTTATCTCATTTTGAAAAAGGTATGGATTTTTCCTAAATTTTAATTTTCGATCCCAAAATAGAAGGTGTGGATTTTTCTTTCTTCCCTTTGAAGGCAAACTAAGAAAAGCCTGTCTGAAAGTTGTGACCAGTCTTACTTGCTGCTGGACAGGAATGCAGAAGAAGGCAGTATGAAGGTATGTTCTAGCAAAGTGCTCTCCTAGTGGTAGCTTTCACAGTTGGCACAGTCTGGTTCAGCTTCCCATTTTCTTCTCTTTTCCTCCTGTTGAAGGAAACAAATATGAAGACCATTCTACACAACACACTTAACAGCAGGTATATCTTTTTATTTTTTAACATGCTTGTTAAATAGTACAATTCCAGTTTAATAAAATGTTCAGATTTTAGTAGCTGGACTGACCAATACCAGGACAGTGGACTGTCGCTGTGTACAGATGCAGTGGACAATTCAAGTAGTGAGTGTGACTATGAAGCTCACCAGGACATTTTCAAGTGTGTGCACCAGCTCTCTTCTGCTGACGGGATCCAACGCTTGGACACAGGGGTAAGGCTGTCGACAGGATCTGGTGCAGTCTTTACTGAGAACTTTTATAATTAATCATCATTTATGATTTCAGATGTCAGACTGGAACTCGGACAGCACATGTTCTTTGGCGCCAAGCAAACATGTTTCGGCATCATCAGCATCCACTCGGAAACTGCTTTCAGCATTCTCATGCCAGGTTTGATGGCAGGTCCTGACCAGCAATTTTAGGCAGATTAGCGATGTTCTGTATTGTGAGTCTATGACTGCAGTCAGTCTTACCTCATTTTGCTGGGAAATATTAACACAGAATTATGGTAATTTCTCAATCTCAAATGAATGAGTGATTTCCCCCCCCCCCCACGATGGCAACAGACAGATGCAGATATCCTTAATGCTGAAGAATCTGCCCCCACCTATAGATTGGTTCTAGCTGGAGATGCAGGAGCTGGAAAGTCCAGCTTCCTACTGCGCCTGAGCATGAATGAGTTCAGAGATGACATTCGAACAACATTGGGTAAGGACCTACGGAGGATAAAATTTTAAGGTTTTGATGCTTTTTTTTTTTTGTCTTATGGATGTTTAAAAAAAAAAAAAAAAAGCATCAAAACCTTAAAATATTTTTTTTTTTCTGGTGAACTTCACAATTTAGGAGTTGATAGGTATATCAAGAAGATGCTTGTGGATGGGCAGAAAACTCATCTACAAATCTGGGATACTGCTGGCCAAGAGAGGTATCTTCAGCCCTGATTATTCTGCAGTTCAGTGTCCCTCAAATGTTATTCTGGTGGGCACATTTGCACCTATATCTATTTCACTATGAACTTTTAACAACCAATACCATTTGTTATAGTGTGACAAAACCCTACACATTAAAGATGGTTAACTACAATAAAATGAAGAAAACTCAAATGTTCAAACACTCAAAAGCTTTTGTTCTTACAGCAAATACCTGTTCTTTGCTATTTGCTAAAATTCTTAGGGGAAGCCTAATTGTCTGAGTTTCTGTTCAGATTCCACAGCATTTCCCAGTCTTACTTTCGCAAGGCCCATGGTGTGTTCCTGTTGTATGATGTCACATCCCAGAGCAGTTTCCTCAACATCAGAGAGTGGATGGATCAGATCAAGGTTCAGGTTTTGAGTCTTTGTGCATTTCTTTTTGGGTTTTAGAAAATGATTTCTTTAATATAAAATAAGCTTTGGATTAGTTACCTTGAAGTAAATAAGATTTAATTTCAGTGAAGCAACTCTGGTCATTTCAAATTCATCTGTATTCAGTTCTTTTAAAATCACTCTATTTCCATCTCTATAGACTCAACCCATGGTAAAATTTGGAGTTCCAGTCTGCTTAAAATTGAATTCAAATGGTCTTGTTCAAGAGAACCTGTATTTGAGTCATTTACATTGCTCCGTATTTGTTCTCTGTAAGTTCAGAGAAAATGTCTTCCTCGCTTAAAGTACAGGCATGCCATGGGGTGAGAGATGAATTGAAAACCTGAAAATTACAGATTCATGTACTTAATCACTATGTACTCCTCCTGCATTATGTGGAAAGAACAGATACAATTGTGTGGTTGCAGCATAAAACTACCAACAGACTGATGAAAATCCTGCTTGTTCACACAGGAGTTCACAGATGAGCATATTTCCATGTGTGTGATTGGAAATAAGGTGGATCTACGAGCTGAGCTTCCTGAAGGCAGCTGCGTCAGCTCTACTTGTGGAGAGAAGTTAGCTATGGTATGGCCTTTTGTAATTTAAAAACTGTTAGTTCTTCTTGATGTATCTAAAAGTGCCTGTGTTGCAGATGTACAATGCTCTGTTTTGTGAGACCAGTGCCAAAGATGGAACTAATGTTGTTGAGGCTGTTCTGCATCTTGCAAGGTAAAGCATGCTTTGTCCACTGCCAAAGAAGTCTTTCGAAATGTGTTCTGCACAGTCTGTCTCAACTTTAATTCCTCCCTCTCCTTCAAAGAGAAATTAAGAAGAGCACAAGTCTAAGACAACAGTTGGAGCCACAGATGAAGCTAAGTCTTAACAGTGCAAAGATGCCTGGCAGTAGCTGCTGTGGTTTATAGCCACTGTGGAATTCTACCACTGCCCAGTGGCCAATGCAGCATTCAAAATGACTACTTTATTCATGTGTTTTTACTTAAGCTTATTTTAACACTGTTTCAATAAAACTGACAAATGAGATTGAACTGTTACATGACTTGCCACCATGTATTTTACATGTTTATTTTGTTAGTTTCTGGAATAAATAGTAGCCATAGAATTTCAATAATCCAAGCGCATTTAAGTATTAAATGTAACAAATGAAGTACTTTAAACCGTTTCAAAAATGTGTTATTTTTCAGCACAGTAAGAGCAACGTATTAGACTAACAAGTGCTTTGCTACACTGTTCCTAAATTCCTTACTTGGACAATGGAAACTACCACCCGTGAATAAATGTAACTTTTGTAAATCTGGATGTCACATTTTTGCATCTTCAGATGACGACATTCAAGCTAGCAACTAAAAACATGACACACTCCAGTATGAACTAGAAAGCTACTTTATTATGTTATCAAGTCTGGGGTGCACAAAATACAGGGTAAAAAAATACAGGATTTATGTAGATCCAAACTTTTCCTTTTTACATGAAAGTACTGGTCAGAAGAGTGAAACCTGTGCACAATCTGAGAAACAAAAGCCTTCCAGAACATGCTGACTGTGCCAAGCAAAACAACATCTTGATCTGACATGTTAGATTACACAAATGCTATCTGTGGTCTGGAGCCTAAAGAAAACGAAAGATCCATTCTCTGAAACGTTGGGAATAACGTCTCAGAAGTTTTGATTGCTCAACGTATTATTTTGGCTTAGTTTCTGTTTTTTCATTGGCCTTCTTCTGTTTCTGTTGCATTATCTCTGCATCCCTGAAAAAGAAATATGGGCCAAGACACTTTTAAAGCCAGTCAAAAGCTTGCACAGACACTGCTAGTTAATATACAAAAAAGATTTTTGCATCGCTTATTCTGTAGGTCGACTTTAAAGGTGTCGTGCTGAAAATACCTTTGCTTCCGCGCTGCTGCAGACAGACCGTCATCGTTTCTTTTGCCCTTGGTCTGTTCCGATTGCTTTTTGGCGTTTTTCTGGCGTGCAAGTTCACGCTGGTTTCCCCCTGCAAATCGGGTTACCAATAAGAGACCAAAATGTAATCTCTGCGCTTCTGCCACGTCGGGTTTCCAAATGCGGTAACGAGAGAAGAAAGCCTGGGGAGATCGTGAATCGGCGGCGACGGCGCTGTTCACTTCCTCCCGGCATGGAAAGATCTAGCACGGCAGCTGGCGGGGCTCTGCTCCGCTCTCCTGTGCTGTGTCTACGTGGCAAAGGGGGCGCTCGAGAGCCGCGGCGGCCTTCGCCTCACAACGCTAGCTGTGTTTACAAACTGACGTTCGCTGCAGGGCTGCGCTCAGGGCGACTTCGGCGAAAACAACCTCGTTCGTCCAAGAAGACCGGGCACAACGCACACAAACTGCACGCCGGAGCGTCACCATTAATGCTGCTCAGCACCTGCGAACGACAGCGCCTCTCAAAATGTCCTTCCCTGCTTGCCAGCGGAATCCACGTTTAATACAAACCGCTTTAAACACGCAGCTCCACGACTGCCTCAGCATGCGACACAAGCAAGCGGGGAATCTGGAAGGACACGGAGCGCCCCTGCCCGAGCTCCGCCATTAGTTATGTAATATCCCAGCATCAGTGACAACAAAGCAGTCGCTTTTGTAATTTTTCAACAAAAAAAAAAAAAACATTTCGCTTTATGGCAGATCATTACAAAATTATCACTCAAAACAAACAAGGACAGACGGCAGTGTACATTAGAACCGTTAAAGCCAGCCGTACCACTACACGGAAACGTCAACCAACATATTAATATAGAAATGAGGACACGATGTACAATAAAAGCACACTGTTGATGGGAAATTTTGAGGAAAATCGCTTCTTTTCTACCTTTTCAAAATTAGCATCTAAATCTCGTACAGCAAGATAGTACATAATCACGTACACGCAAAACTACAGGCCTAGCTGAACGGTCTCGGGCGAGGAAGATAACTGCCAGGAAGATAAACTTTTTTACAGCAAACAACAAAAACTTATTCGATTCAAGGGTCCGTAATCGACCAAAGTAGCGGCACTTACTCGTCATTTTCAATTTTTGGAAGCTTTCCCGGTTCCAGAGAAGCTCACCCAGAGGGTCGCTAGCTTCCTGCTCCTCGGACTCCGCTCTTCGCTCGTTGTGGCATCTGACTGGCGGCGAACACAGCAGTCCGCGAGGCTCCTCCTCTCCCAGAGACGCTCAGCCAATGAGCACGCAGTGCCCTGCTGCCAGACCGGATGTAGCTACAACGTCATGCGGCTGCTTTCCGCTAGGGCGCCGTCCGAACACGCTGCTTTTTCTGGGCGTGTGTTTATATTATGTTTTTTAAAACGTTTTCTCCAGTTATTCATTTATATTCATGAATAATAAAAGGAATGGAAATTGTTAGAACTACATTCAAGGCGCGTTTGACAGCTGGAATCTCAGCACGTCTCAAGCAAAATATATATAATTTTTTTTTATTTATACACATCTATTTTCAGCACATGGATCAAATTGTCTATGATAAATATTAATATTTTGCAAAAGAAATACATTTCGTTCAAGATATTTCTGTAATAATAATAAAATATTACTGTTGTTTTAGTGTTACCAGAACAAATCACAAAAAGGATAATAGCTGCTGTGCTAGAGCTTTCCATCCATTTTTCTTAAGTGCATTAACCTTGGTTATGCCACTCTGGAGTCTTTGTTGGAATTGCTGCACATCAAGGTTTGAAACTAAATACTGGAGGAAATACTAGTTCCTCCCTTAGTTGCCCCCCCCCCCACACATACACACACACACACACACACACACACACACACACTTCAGAGTAACAGATTAACCTGAAACACATTACTTTGGACTGCGGAAAGAACGCACCTGGAGGAAATCCATATAGACATGGGAAGAACATACAAATTCCATGCAAAACAGGCAGAATTTGAACTCATACCCAAGTAGTGTGAGGCAGTAGGGTATCTCACTGCTACCCTAAACACAAGTTACTGGAAATTTTATTAATTTTGAAAATCAGTTTAATTTCTGAGGCCAAGCTTTCTTTGACTCTGTAAGAGTGCACTTTTCAGTTCATAAAAACATAAAATATTGTGCCCATTTTACTTTTTTGTGCACAGTTGCATTTTGCCAGTTATTTTTGGCCAGCCACAATTAATAAGGCTTTCATTGTCAAACAAGAAAAAGATAGGGCTACATATTCAAACTGAAAATAAATGTCTTCTGGATGTCAGCCTATGATAACCATGCAAGTGACTATGCTTTTAAATTTGTAATATATTGTATAGATCTTTGATCCTGCAGTGTTTTTTCAAGAGTTATTTTTTGACTTTCCACAAGAGATAATTTTCCTGATCTCCCCTCTCCTTGACAGTTTTATAAGCTTTCCTCATTCCTCCATTCTGTTGTGTGACAAGGTGTCAATTTCTTGCTGCCAGCACCATGGATGTCACTAAACTTCCAATTGCAACCACCATAGCACCGAACAGGAGCTTCCAAGTCATCCCCTGAAAAACAGAAGTATAACCATTTCAAAAGTGATTTCTTGTTTACAGAGCCAAATCTTCCTCCTTCTCATCAGTGGCACTGTTAGACGCTTACTGGGGTCTTTTTTGACGGAATCAAGAAAGGAGTAATATTTTCCCCGAGCACCTGGGCAGGTTTGGGCCTCCACTTGCGGATTTCACTACCTCCAGCTTGCCTTTTCACCAGCTTTGACAGTTCAACATGTATGGCCTGGTAAAAAACAATTGGGGAAAAAATTTTTGTCAGCAACACAAACTAATCACCTTTAGACATTTTAAAATGGCAACAACAAGTTTGATTTTTAAAAATGAAAGGATGCCATTGCCAAGAAAATGACAGTACATCGCTTTAAAAAGTCTAGTTAATTTTTTATAGGGCAATTCAAATAGAAGTAATTTTATTACATGTAATCTATATTTTATCTTAATTTCACAAATGCTAAATGTATTACATGTTCATATGATAGCTTCTGATTTTTATTGGAGTTTTTTTTTTTAAATCACTGTATTATGTAACCATGCCAACAACAGTGTTGTTTTCCATATGCCCAGTAGGGGACAGTAGAGACTTAATTATACATCTGAAAAATATATGTTGTGAGATTTAAAGTCAGAAATTGTTTATGCCCTTCTACACAGCAACACAAGAGCATTATCCTTGGCACTTTATTCTTATGATAACATCCTTTACCAATATGCACCACTGCTTATTTAGCTGCAGGTCAGGTTGGGACCAGATTTTGATCATGCAGATTCACACAAGAAAAATCCAAATGACAGCAATTCCAGTTCACAGTTCTATTTTTTTAATCGGTTCTGGAGATTTAATGCACATTTTTTCCATTTCTTCTACTTATAAAATAAAAGAAAGTGAGTGGTGCTGGTTTCTTATCCAATATTTTGTGTTTAATAGGCTGCAAACATTTCAACACAGTAACTGCAGATGAGTTCAACTGGCTGCAAGTCACTCAAAAATTTAATTTCCCTGGAATTCCCCTTTAAACAACAGAGTGTTACATAAACCAAAAATTTTATAGCAGCTTTATTCCAGAATAAAAAAAAGACAGTGTTATGTTAAGGATGGATTATGTGTAGCATTAATTTCATACAAAAAGCTTATCTGAAAAAAACAAGTACCTGATTTAAAACTTGATTCAGAAGCATTTTCTGGAAGATAGCGGGGATTACAGATTGATCAGACTGTTTACCTCTTTCAGTGATCCATTGGGATCAGTAAAGATAGAGATTGAACTATCCTAACAGTTTTTTTTTAACTGGAACTTCCAAGAAATGCAATCGGATAAAAACAGACAATTGATTAAATTTTTTGCCAGTTTGATGGATACCACCGTTGCCTTCTATCAACTAATACAGAAATATTCTGCAGCCTGGATGAGTAAGTTGATAAATGACAAAGAAGGAAGAACAGAACCTGCAGTTCATAATATGAACAGAAACCCTAGTTGCTGTATAAAAGCCATTCATCTGAAGTCAAGTGTAGTCACGAGTGTTTTGTGCTGCAAAGAAGTACGGAATCTGTATTTATTTTTCTCAAAATGAGGACGTGACAAACTCATTTTGTAAGATAAACTTTTATGTTTTGTGCCAGTTTTTTTTATTGTGCCAGTTTTTTTTAAAATCATAATTTAGTTACGAACCAAGCTTTTGTAGACATTTTAACAAAACTGAATTTTTCAGTGCACCCAAGCTATTTATTTTGCTAAGTGAATTGCCAGACAGACCTCATTTTTGCTTATTTGCAAAACACATTGGTCTGTGTTGCTGCTATTGGATAAACTTGTGTTCATGTTTGAGGACTTTACTAAAGTACAGTTCAGGCTATACACTATCACTAGATGATAAACCTCCTCCAGCACAGGCTGTGCCTCATGAACAGTCCTTATTGAGGCCTGCATACTGCTGAGTAAACAGAAACCTCAAGAATAAGTGATAGAAACTAACTGTCTACTAAGCAGTCCCGTATTTTAGCATTTCCAGTGGGCAAAACTGTCCTGTGTGATTAAGTGTTCCTGTTGTTTGCTCTAAGTATGCTTAAATTTAACAGTTTTTGATACCAGTTAAGTCTGCCTCACAAAGGGTAAAGGTTTTTGATACCATTGTCTCAAAATGGCTGCAATTTGTACATATACCACAGATAAAATCCTTGTGTGACTGCACATCTGTGACAATCTTTCTCTGTATAGTTCAGTTTAGTTCTTTAAACTGACTTTAGTTTCCCTGACACTAAGAAAAAGAGTGTCATTATGGGATCAGAGGACATTTTAGCTTTGTCTAGACATACATTTCTCTCTGCCAAGCCAGGGCGTGTTGGCAGAGCCAAGCTCAGGATGCAGGCCGCAGAATATCCCCATATACCAAAGACCCAGACGCCAGGGAAACCAGAGCAAGAGAATTCTCATGGGTGGGCTATGTAATGACTTTGAAAGGTTTGAGCACAATTTTGCCTGCAAAGGTCTGTTTATGAGATCTTTGCTGTGTTCCATTACCAGCTTCCAGTATCAGGTAATTGTTTGAAATATGAGTTAAAGCCATGCATGTAATGTGGTAAATGTCTCCATGTTGGGCAGCAGGCAGTAGTCATGGCTGAGAGGCTGAGATCTGAAGGTCCCCAGTTTGAATCTCACTGCTCCTGTAGGGCCTTGGAGTAAAGTACTTACTTTGAATTGCTATAGGAAGTATACTCTACTAAATAAATGACTAAATTGTTGTAAAGTTGTTCATCTATGACTGTAACCCACCTTGGGCAAAAATATCAGCTAAAAAAAGTTAGTTGTAATACAATAGTGTTGAGCTGTGAGAAATGTGGACGCTTTCCTTGCTAAAAATATATTGTTGGCATTGATCTCCCTAGCAAAGGTTTAAACTAAAAGGCAGCAATCTTGTTCCAATTATAAATTGCAAGAGAAAGACTTGAGTGAAATACAAGCCACACCTTTTCCAAGAGATTTGCTGCAGTCCCAGCTTGTATTACTGAACATGGCACTTTGCTAGTATGGTAATAGTATCTTACCGGTAGATCTCTCAGCCCAGGTTCATTAGAAGCAGCAGTACAAGGAATGCAGTTTGGCAACTTCAAAAATATTTTCTTTAAATGCTGCCTTGACTAAGGTGACAGTTTGAGGACCTAAGGCAGCCTGAGGCAGGACAACCAGGAGAAGATGGGAGATGAGCTGGCAGTTAGGTCAGTTTCTCACCTTTGTGGAGGGCTCGAGCTTCAAAGCTTTTTTAAGCGTCTCCATGGCCTCCTCGTATTCACCCTTGTCGGACAGCAGCTGTAAATGGAGACTGGCATCACTACAACGATCTTAAACACCCCATATAAAGGCAGTTTGATTGCTCATTTCAAAGAGGGATCTGTCCAAGTTGTGGGTCTGGCTCCATGATTTCTTTTAAGTGTCTGGTGATGGCATTTGGGTGTCAGGGGACTGGCTGTGTGTCACCTTTCCCTTCCTGAAAAGAGCCTTGACATTGAGGGGGTCCAGGAGAAGCACGGCCTTGCTGGTGTGTAACGCCTCCTCAAACTGCTCCATCTTTAGTTGCACAGCAGCCAAGTTGTTGAGACACTTTACCCGGTACTCCTGCACTTCCTCTTGCTCCTCGGCAGAAACATCACCTTCCTTGTCTGGAGGTTATGACAGAGGACAGTGCTTTATAAAGACAAGTAAGGGAAAGTGCTGTGATGGACTGCCATCCTCTACAGGGTTACCCTGCTTCACATCCTGTTCTTGTGGGACAAGCGGTCAATCGCCATGCTCATGCACTGGACAATCGGTAACTGTTAATGAAGTTATGAATTTATGACCAAATTAGAGACACATTCCAATCTCTACATGGAGAATCACCTAAATATTTACTATATTTTCGCAACCATGAGTGTCACCTTGCACTCCAACTATTTGAGTTTAAGAATTTAAATAAATGAGTGTAAAATTTCTCTGCCTGCCTATTTAGTTGATTTCTTTAAAACAATTGTAACTGCAATTACTTAGATAAATATTAGCCTTTATTACGGTGAACTGACGGATTTGAAATAAGAAACCCCCAAAGTCATATTTCTGTCTGTTTTATTATTATAAGTTTTAGCTTTGCATATAATCTTCCACTTAATCTGGAACTTTTCTATATAAAGCCTGGTAGATAATGACAGTAATACAGATGAATTTGTAATAAATGCACAAGAAATTAGACTTGTGATCCTGGTGGCTACTGATAATGTTCTCTTTCTTCCCCATATGAATTTGAAAAGAAAATTGCAGCATGTATCTATTTCTTGTTGTAGTATGTGTGCGATTGTTTAAAATGATGCATAAAGGCTGCTGAGAGTACCGAGAGCCTCAGCTCGTCTGTTGTCTAACAAGAGGCTTTGACCCCAGCTTGTGTTTGAAGCGTTTATGACTGGTCCGCTGGAGTTTAGACAGCAGGAGTGAGGCTTTGCCAGACACGTCTGGAGCTCATTGGAGCTGACAGATGACTCACAGCCTCCCTGCACTATTGTGATGCATATGACCAAAGGCCGCGTCCACCAAGGCGTCAGCCTCATATTCACAACAAAGGAAATGATGGCTGCTGGCTAAAGGAAGAGGAACTTGTTTTATTTGAAGATTCAGTGTTTGCCTACTTCAGATGTAAAAATGACCCATAAAACTGTCAAAAAAGCTATGAAACTGCAGACTTCCTCTGTAGCTTTTGTGGATATGGCCAGCACTGATAGTAACAGTCTTACAGTTCACAGACCAAGAAAACTTCTTATTAGTTGCTGCAGTAAAGGTTCGGGGAGCAGGACCAACAATGTGTAATATAATATAATTTTCTTACAAAATTCAAATTTGCATGTGCAGTCTTATGATTCCAGAGGCTTTATAGGATTAAACAGTTAATGAACATTTCTGTATGTATGCATGGATGGATGCATGAATGGATGAATTGATGGAAGCAGGTTATGTTTTCATATCATTTGGAAAAATTCACATTAACCTTTTGCTACAACAGTTTCTTGAGGTTCCAAGCCTTTAGTTTAAACCATTGTGAATCAAAGGCACTGTGTGCCAACCAATGTTATGAACATGCAGTGGCGATAATGGTATTTGCACAGTTTGGGTGTCCCTCTGGGGGTGGGGGTGGGGGTAGGGGTAGGGGTGGAGCTGAACTGCTTGCATTGGCCAACACACTACTGGTCACTGCACTGCAGGAAAAAGGCTGAATGCACCCTTAATAACCAACATCACTTAAGGTCTGCTGGTGACCTTGCTTCTCTCTCCTCTTTCCTTGTATGTATGCTGAGTTTCAATAAAGTTTGTTTTGCATTCAGAATATTAAGGGAATATAATAACCTGATTTATTATGCTTGATTGTTATGCCATAATAAGTGTGATATTTAACCCTGTAGTCTGCTGCTTCGGCAGCGATTTAGAGAATTTATTCATCTCTAATAAAACATGTGGTATTGAGATGAGTCCCCAGAGTTTTTCATATATTTTATACTTTAAAGTGATGGTTAAAATGTGTAAAAGCATTAAATACTGTAACAGTTCCAAATTATGCATAAAGCAACCATATTAGAAATCAAGGAGGAAACTGTGGTTGTAGATGATGCCTGGTTAGAAATGGAAATATAGGAATCAGTGCCAAGTAGTAGAGGAATCTGCATTAAGCAAGAAAATGGCACGAAGTCCAGTAGAAGACAGTTACCTCTGGCTGTTGTTGTGAGGACATCAAGAGCCATGCAGTAGGCCTTGGCAGCCATGGAGTACTCTTCCCTCTGGAAGTAGAAGTTGCCCCTTTCTCGTTTCTCATTGCCGATCCTGATACGATCTGGGATGGACAGGGTCAAAGGGTCGGGCTTGCGTCTGATGTCCAGAAGCTGGAGTTCATAGAGCAGAGGTGACCAAGCTGGAATATCAGGATCCCTACCAAAACATTAATAAATGCATTATTCCCAAAGCTGACACGTCTTTCCAAAACAACTGACAATGACTCCCCTATTTGTAAAACCTGGAATGTCTCCACAATTTTCAGCAAGTAGCCTGGTCAAAGGTGCTACAGCAGGAGGCAGGGCTTCAACCTGGGTTCTTGAAGGCCAAAGATAGTGACTCTAGCTAGTACATAACCTGTTACTCTGCTGTTATGTAACTTAAAAGCTTTTAAATCCAAATGGATTGAACACCCAGCCACTCAAGCAAATATTTCCAGTTCATAACAATTCTTCAACAAATATTTTAGCCTCCCTGAAAATGGAATGTCATACACTTCAACCTAAGTGACAAAATAATATTTATTCAGCTAAAATACGAAGGTGTTCGTGTATAAATAAAACAAAAATGTAATACATTTGTAAGTGTCAGTGTCTGACAATTCCCTTAACATATTGTTACTGGTCAGTGTACATTTTTAGTATATTTGCTCCTAATAAGTCATTACCAAATGAGTTCTGGGAAAGCAATGTTTTCTTACATCCACATTATCCTGTTAACAGCCTCCTTTTAGATTATACATATGGTTCAGACAGTTCATCTGCTGACTTCAGTGTGATGTGCAAACCGCTTTAAAAGTGTGCATTACACAATATGGTCATTTTATTAGGCCCGAGGCAGGAACAGACAACACTGCCCGTCTGTGCCGTCCTGTTTTTCCTTTGACCACAGCTGCTTTTCCATGTTGTCTGACTATTTTTGTCCTCCATCACAATCACCATCACCACCTGGCAGTTGGGTTTGTGCTCAGGGGACAGAATGAAGCCAGTAAACTGTACTAACGCACCATTTAGTCAGGCAAAGTAGTGCAGCGACCTGGTTTTCCCCGGACTTTTCAAAGCACCGTTTATATTATGGAATATAGATTAGACTATATTTTGTCCAGAGGGATGGCTTGAAGCTGATTCCCTGCAACATCTTTAAGGTTTTTTTTTTGGTTTTAAAACTGCGGTAGCTATGCCTTCAAACCTTTAGACATTCTGGCTGGATCCACTGCAACAGTCTAGTTGCTGCAATTCCACTTAAATTTTTTCAGCTGATTTTGTGAAATAAATAAATTGTGTCCTTTATTTAACGCAAATATTTTTAATATTTGGAGATTTTTGGATCGGTTCAACAAGGGTCTCGCATGCAATGCACATCATGCACAAGATATATCGTAAATGCAGGCGTCCATCCTTGACTGCCATTACATTCCAGCCACTCCATCAGCCAGACAGCATGGCTACCTCTGTTTCCTGTGATTTATCGCACCTGCTGATTCTAGCCAGCACAGCCAGAGTGCTACAACGGTGCTGATTTGTGTGCATCCCTATTACTAAGGCAGACACACTGCATAAAACATAGCATGAGTGTATTTTATATTGCTAAGTTTGCAATGAATATCCTGCATACATATGGGTGTAGGTAATGCTTTGACAAGAAAATCAGAGCCAAATTTGTTTGAGATTTTACATTTGGTGGTGACACAATAGCTCAGGAGTGCTAGTAGTGCTCCTGCCTCACCGTGACTGGCCTGGTCAGATGTGAGTTTGAGTTATGCTCATGCTGTGTGTGGTTTGTATGTTCTATCTGTGTGGGTTTTCTTTGGATGCTCTGGTTTCCTCCCACAGTTATGCACTCCAGCTTAAGTGGTCACTCTAAACTTTTTTTTATGTGCGTGTGTGTGGCCACCCTGTGATGGACTGGTGTCCCATGCAGGGGTAGTTTCACAGCCTGGCACTTCACAGTTCTGGGATAGGCTCTGAGCTACTGCAACGCTGCTCAGGATTAAGCAGAAAATGATAATGGATGGATGAATGTCTCATGCACTGCTATCTGAAAGTACACAAATCATGTTAGCATATCATACTGGTGCCCCAAGAAGAAGTAAGGTCATAGAAATGATGATGCATACCCTTAGGACAAAGGGTTGTAGAACATCTTGCCTTGGATAAGTGTTCATATTCTTTGGAGAGAGAAGAATCTTTGCAAGCAGAAGGTGAGTTTCATTGCAGTGGATGCCATGATGGAGTACAGTTATCCTCTGACACAAGTTCTTATTTCTCCTTTATTGCATTCCTCTGAAGTTTTTTTTTTCCAACTTGGGTGTTTTCGGCGCAGAACTTCCGTACAGGAAGCAGAATTAAATTCAAAGGGCAGTTCACGGTTTATCTGTTTCCTCTGCAGATGTCCACAAAATTTTTACATGGCGTCACTTGTTCATGGAGCTTTGTCACTGAACACGTTCATTGCGCCATACAGTTGCATTGATCGCAGTTAATTTTACGTGTGTGAGCACAAAATTATTTATTGTGTAAGGCAAACGCTTTAAAGTTTAATTTTACATTTGACTTTACCCCTTTTTGATCGTGGGTGTCACCGAAAGTAAAGCTGCTGCCTGACAGTGCCTGGGCTGTTCAGGTGTAGGTCTGAATCCAGCTCATTTGGTGAGGTGTTCCATGTCCTCCCTGCATCTGTGTGGGTTTCCTCACACAGTCCGAAGAGATGTGGCCACTATACTGTATATAGTGCATGACTGCGTGAGTGCATGTGTGTGTGTTTTACTATCCTCTGTTGGACTGGCATCCCGTCCTGGGTGTACCCCTCCTGGCCTGGAGCCCAGTAATTCTGGCTCATGACCATAGCAACCCTGATCAGGACAAGTGGTTAATGAAAGTGACTGAGTGTTTTGCTTTGTTCTCTGGACTGTTTCCTGCCTGCTAGGCTCTAGTGTTCTGGTTCTGGTTTAAGCAGAAGCCAAATATATAGTCGACGTGGAACCAGAAGATTACTGTTTTGAAGGATTTCAATTCATCTAATGGTCAAGTGACTGGATATCATTCAGCTGCTTGTTACTGTTGGCTTTGGCCCACTCATCGTTTGCTCAGAAGGAAAGTTCATTTGGTTCCCAAACTTCTGGACCTGTGGACTTCTCTGTTGGCAATGGCTGATCTGCCTGAGCGCAGACTCTGATACCAGCTGTGCCGTGCGCCTGGACTATGTGTGCAAAAGAAAGCCAAGTGGCTGTTCTAGCCTCACACAATTTAATTTAGAGGCTGGTGGAAGAAAGCGCTGCTGTTAAATACAAGATGCATTTTATATGATCCTCAACAGCTGCGGCAGATCACGACCCAATTCATTACTCCTGACCCAGGGTAGTCCGCCCTTCACATCTGTGGGGCTGCATGAGGGGTATGGAAATCAGAGGAATACTAGACTTTTATTACTGTTTTGACATTGCAGCCTCTTTGCTACGTCCCCGTTTTGATATACTTTGATTTCATCTGTAATTTATCAGTTATTCATTTTTTAAGCCTAGATCTTGTGTCTATCAGTTGGAAGAATTTTGTTAAAAGAACTTTATCTCTGCTTTTAGAATCTGCATTTTCTCAAAAATAAATGGAAACAAATGTCAGCATCAAGATTACTATGATTTCCAGTCAAAAAGACATATTTTTTACTCCTTATTTTTTCTGCGTTCTGTAAGAGAGATCATGCATTACTTAGGCTCATTATTCTCCCAAGGTGAAGTATGCAAGAAACACGGAATTAGATTTCATGGCAAGGTGCAGTAACTGAGAAAAGAAACCAGGCAGTTATGCTTCAGTTCTTTGTGAATTATGCTGCTTATTAAGGTATTATGAATGCTTAATAACAGTACAAAAGTGAGACCATATTAGCAACTTGACTGTCAAAAACAGTGTTCTCCTTGCCTTCTCTGGACCATTAATAATCCTAAACAGAGCTGAATACTTCCCTTATGTAAAACAGCAAGTGAAAATATTAAAAGTGCCATCTTTAAAAACAGGTAAGAGATTTTGTCCCAGTGCTGCTGCATGCGTTCCCCTTGTAAGCGTGCTTGCAGTACAGCTGTTTTGGTCACAGTAGTGCTCGCAGTTCAGAACAAGTAAGAGATAGCCTTTAAAAACCAAGTAAAACACATGCTAGGCTCCACCGCTGCTGCAGAAAAGGAGCCTTTTAGCTCCACGTGTTTTAATCCAAAAAGAGAGGTACAGAATAGTCATCAGTGAAGCGCTTGTTCAGAATGACAGGAGCATGGCTTAAAACACAAATTGCCCACGAACAGCTTAAAATAATGGGTCTCTTAACATTCAGCAAGATATAAATGTGACAAAAAGATTAAAATGAGGCTTTAAAAGATACTGCTTTCCTTTGGTGTCGGGACAGGTTTTCCCCAAAAGTTTCATAGTTGTTTCATAGTTGTTTCTTTAACGGGAATTTAATCCAAGTCACAGTATTATGAAAATCCATACATGGGACAAGCAGATATTGACAACAAATAAATAAAAGTATATTAGCATATAATGCTATATAGTAATAGAAGATACATGTATGAAATTATGTCATGCATGAAATACCTTTGCTTTGGCATTTTAATACATTTAGGTGACACGTGTTTTTTATGTCCGGGAACCAGTTGTACCTTTGCTTAAGAAAGAAAAGTAATTTCACTTTGTCAAAACAAGATTTCACAAAAATGAGGCTGTTTCACCAAAATAAAAGCATTATGCAAGGAATTATGCATTTAGTAGGCCTAAAACATGCCCACAATTACATTTCTGCCAGTTTTTAGTTGGTGGGTGAAAATCCTTACTTTTTTTAATACTGAAAGAGTCACACTAGACTTACTTTTAAACACTGAGTCACATCTTTGACTGGCTATTGCACTATGTCATCTTTTTTATGTTCCACAGTTGGAAGCTCCTACATGCTGAAATATTTGGAAGAAATGTACTTGGTAAAGGCACACTTTTCGTACAGTTTATCATCCATCTGGCCGTGGTGCTGTTTTCTCTTCCAAATGAATTTTATCTGGTTACATCTGTTTATCACAGCTGTTTTGTGAACTTTATCCACGTGGCACAGCATGGATTCTGTTCTGTAGTACACAATACATCTTCTGGTACAGTAAGTGACTTAAAATTGCCTACAAAATTAGATGTGCAAATTATGCTGCATTTTAATGTCTTTAATAATTTTATTCCTGTTTCTATGCTAAAATGTGCTGCCTTTCTGCATGAGTAACTTCCCCACAGCTAAGATTGCATTCGTCCTGAAAATATACATTCTGATAGACAGCAATCCCCATCCTTGTGCTATAGCGGCGGTTGTTGTCTTGGGATGTGAATAGGTTATTTATGAATGCTGACATTCAGAGGTGCAAGATGAGCTCAGGAAATGAACCCAGGCAGGGTGAGCTATCAGTGACTCATAGTTGTCTCCCACAGGCGGGAGTGGAGTGCGACACCGGGAGAGAGGAAGAAAGACTCATCCTCAGCAGGAAGGCGCTCTTGTGAAACAATCTCTAGAAAAGTAATTTTAGCTTTGACACAACCTGGATACTAAAGCTCTGAAACACACGTGAGCCCTTGGCCACACAAGTCGTCGTGCATCCATGCATGCGTGCGCTCGGATCGCTCACAATGCACTCTTGAAAGAACCTGGACCTCGGCCACTGGCACCACACAGAGTGTCCTCGATTAGCCCAAGCCGTGAGTCATTGAAAAACTGTCCCCCGCTAGTTCAGCACTCGAGTTGCCACATGTCTCCTCTGCCTGAGACCTGATCCACTTTTTTCCTCTCCGTTGAAAGGATGAATCATGTCATGATCAACATAGGTAGCCATTGCTAAATGCTCTCATAATAAAGAGGAAAGGTTGGGTTGCTCCCATACAAACACCTGACGTGAAGCAACCTACAGAACCTTTGAGTCTTCTCATTTAAAATTTATAGCACTTTAGATGCTAAATTCCTATTGTTAGGCTGGCGTACATGCTTCAGTAAGCGCAAACAGAAAGCATAAACACAATGGATCGGTAAAGCTTACTATAAACGCAGAGAGTGGTGCTTTTTTAATAAATTGCAAATCGCGTGACCATTTCGCCGAAGGCTGGGTGTCAGACTGCTGGGCTTTAGCGAAAGGAAAGTTTGTTCAAGATTAATGATCTGGTTGCTTACTAGACAAGTTGCATGACTGGCTTAAAAAAAAGAAAATTAAATTAAATGGCTGGCTGTGTTTGCTGGAACAGTTCAGCGTAAATATGCTTCTCAAGGGTAAAACTGTTCCTTGAACTGGAAAACTCAAACATGGGTTCTAGTCCACTATACTACCTGCCATAAGATGCCATTTTCAGACTCACAGGGCAAACAGGAACGTTTCAGTGTCTTGTTAGTCATGAAAAAGCCTACGTTAGAGAGTTTTCCAGCAATAGACTTAAAAGAATCTGAATACTTGAATGAAGAGGGATGCTGTGATATGAACGGTATGTCAGGTTCTGCTGTGAGCCAGAGGCCTCATCAATATTTAATGTCACTCTTGGATACTTTTGTCTTTTTCAGCTGAGCATAAAGATCATCCTAGAGTCAGAATGTGGAATGCTTGCTGTTAGTGCAAGGATGTAGAAGACTTGCAGCCACTTTTAAACTGCTAGCTGAGCCTACCTTCTACTACTGGTCTAAATATACACAGATTATATGACAGTGAATTTTAACTGCTACTAATGTACTATTTTGTGCATGATTTAGTACAAGTGTTTATTGACATATCATGCTTACTGCATCATTACTTGCAGATGAATAATATGAAAAGGCATCACTTATTTATTGGGCCTCATTTACCCTTTCCTTTTCACCCTTTCTCACAGATAAATTCACACACAGCTGTTTTGGTACAGATTACTGATACAAAGCACATGGTTTTTCGATTTTCACAGGTCATTTAATGAAGAAATCAACAGGAAGTTTTATTTAATAGCCCCCTCAGTCTGGACCGGCACAGTGCCGCAGCTCAGACGAGTAACTTCAGGGGTGTGTGAAAAGGCCCTTTAATGTGAAGGAGACTTTGTTTATTCTGCTGAATAGCTGTGGTTACTGGAAGAGCTTTAGTGTGGAGTTCAGCACAATAACAACCCTCCCCAGCTCCCTTCACCGCACCCCCGTGCGAGTTGGAGAGCATACAGGTGTTTACAGTTGGAGCCAAATCACCTGAGGAAAGCTCATGCAGCCTGGAGGAATGCTTAGACAGTCTCAAGCCATTGGGGCATGTATGGTGCAATTTTGGGAGATCCAGATCAGCAGGTAAGAGGTGGACCTGCAGTCAACTGTCACGGAGGCGCACTAAAATTTTTTAAGTTTTATCATGTTTTTAGGACAAGGAGAGGAGTCTCCCTCTTAGCTTGTTATCTTTTCCTTGAAAACCCTGCTTTGAAGATAGCTGTTCTATGGGTGTGTTTAAGTCCACAACAGCCATGCTTGCATTTCTTTTTTGAGCCCCTTGTTTTCTCCAAAGCAAATTACAACGCTAAGCTACTTTACATGATTCACAATGAGTATTTTTACTAGATTAACTCAGGGTAGGTCTCTTGCTCAAGGGTATTGGGGAATTTGAACCTACAACCCCCAAGTGCAATGGCAGCTATAAACATTTTGCTACCCAATTACTGCATCCCTAAATCCACTGGACCTCAAGATCACACAGCCATTACATTTACTTGTTTAGCTGACATGTTAAAGCAACTTACAGTGATTTATCCATTTATCCAGCTGGGTAATTTTTATTTAAGCAAGTCAAGGTAAGGCCTTACGTGGGATTTGAATCTTGCTTAAACCAGTATGCCACAAGCTGCCCCTTCACATGTTGCTTTATTTGTAAAATAGTATCTTTATGATTCAATATATGATTAAGAGATACAGATGACCTTAGCCTGGGTGACAGACTACAGTGGTTTGTTTCTTGAAGTAATGCCTCTGCTTCATGTAGCCTTGGATTGTGCCTCAGAGTGAATTTGATAGATTTATGCAGTGAAAAAGGATAAGAGTCAAAGTTGACACTTTCGGCTTACTTCTGGCAGATGTATTTTGGAAATGAGAAGACTGCTAAAAGTGTTTGTGTATTACTACCCATGTATCTATTGAGTCAGACTACTTAGAAAGTGTGATGAGCATGCATGTTATCATACGCTTTAGAATAAACAAATGTACCTTTAAGCGTTCTCGTAATGTTAGTTTTCATTTTGTTCCTCTGCCTGTGCTTTCGCAATATTCTCCCATTCTAACTTGGTTTTGTGGTCTGATGGATGGATAACTCTGTGATTCCCTGCGCAAAAACAACATCCTTATTAAATGTCCTCCAGTTTGTCTGACACCGCTTTGTGCTTTTTGACTGCCGTTTTCCCACCGGATCGGTGATCACAAGATGTACAAAATCTGTTTGGCACTATACAATCAATTGTATTTTTGAGCAACAGAACTAAAAGATGAGAATGTTCAGAGAATGCTCTGCACAGCGGTTGCCATGGGGATTCCTGGCAACTGTGCATACAAAAATAGTGTATAAATTTTGACATTAAGCAATAATGGACAAAATCTGTTAGGAAGGATTGATGTTGCAGACACGTGTCAAGTGTTTAAAGATTTTATATGTGCAGTTATAGATTTCGTGTTTTGATTTGTAATAATCATATTAGTGAAACAGCAACAGAACAGCCAGGTCCTTTACTTTAGTTCAGCAGCTGCAATTCATAGCCAGCTCAGCAAGTGAGGTCACCGCTGTTTGTCTGCAGTACTTCATGTGCAGCAAATGGTTTGCTATTAGAGACAAAGGTCCACGTGCCCGAGCAGTGGTTCCTGTCAGTGACATCTTGTTAACATCTCATCCCTTCCTCAGAAGGTTACAGTCTTGTTTTTCCTGCACCTATCCATGAGGTTCAGCAAGAAAGCAGCAGGAACCAAGGCTAGTGTCTTCACGGTACCTTCAGGGGGAACTCTTCAAAAGTCTCCCCTTAAGCCGTAGTAGGCATCCGTAGCCATTTAAATTAATTGCATGAGTGCCTGAGGCTACTTGAGCAGCCACTGTGGATTTTACAAGCTGTGGCATGTGCTGGGTCTCTCAGATCTGCCTGCAAGACACAACAGTTACCGTGAGGCCACATTACACCATTCGCTAACTGGAATATGAAGAAAAACACGGGCATGCTATTGTATTTCAGCAGAATGCTATAGCGATCTGATAGCATTGTACAGTGTCCTGTAAAATAACAAATTCCATGTTAATATTTCCTTTCTCCACCACATTCGGTCATTCTGTCTATCATCCTAGCAGCGGGTTAGACGGAGAGTAGCACCTACGGTGCGCCATTCTTGTGCCTGACAGTGAATTATGACCATATGAGATGATTCTTGCCATTCTGCTGTTAATACTCAAGCCCAAGCTGGTGGCTTGTTTTGGCGTGCTTGGAATGCAATGGAACGAAACCTGCATTTAAAGTAATACACATGTCTATGTCAGTAGTGTTCAGTTCACACTATGTAGTACTGTTGATCTAAAATCTTGACTACCCAAAGTAGCAGTCACTGGGCTTTTGTTCTTGGCTGTCGACATTCTCAGGACCTCCACACAGAGGACTACAAGAAAAGTCACATGTAAAGGCTTCTGGAAAAACCTTGTAGCTGACTACCCATAAAGCAGTTGTGTAAAGTTCACCCTGTCCATCCTCTTTCTCCCTACTAGCCAAAAACACAACATCTGGGACACTCCCCACGTTTTAGGTCCTCTTGAAAAGGCTAGTATTGCAGAAATGTAAACTGTAACAGTCGGGAGCCAAAGTGTCTCCTTTTAGAGAAACAATAAAACTAAATCGATACTAACAAAACACAAGGCCTTACCATAAACCAGTTAAATACACCACTGAGCTGTGCCTCATTTCTGTTGTACTTGCAACACATGGTTGTATGACTGTCTCATTTCAGCCCTGCTTGCCAACTTGGCATAATTTACATTTCCCATGGAAGACTTGTGCCAGGCTGTAAGAGGAGGTAGGCTTAGAGGAGAATTTCTGAAAGGTAGTTCAATATCAGCTTAATTTATTTCAGTGTTCCTTTCACCTTTATTAAATTAGTTATGAAAAAACCTTTTTATTCCATTTCTTTGGTGGTCTGTGAAAAGTATGTAATATGTTACGGATTTAACTAACTTTGATTTAACAGTTATTTGGAAAAAGACGTACAGTACAAGGACATATGTCGTGAGAAACACTGGAAAACAGACATATAAGAAAATTATAAACAAGACATTTTGAAGAAACGGGTCAGATGTAAACAGTAACACAAAAACATATAGGTCACAAATATTAATTGCTTAAAGCATGTTAACAACATATCAAACTGAATCAGTTAGATTATAATATACACTGCCTGGCCAAAAAAAAATCACCACCTGGATTTAACTTGGTGTTATGATGTGGGGTTGCTTCAGTTGGTCAGGTCTAGGTTCAGCAATGTTATGTGTCCAAAAAATTAGGTCAGCTGACTACCTGAATATACTGAATGAGCAGGTTTTTCCATCAATGGATTTTTATTCCAAGATGACAATGCCAGGATTCATGGGGCTCAAATTGTGAAAGAGTGCTTCAGGGAGCATGAGAGAAACATCGTTTTCACACATAGATTGGCCACTACAGAGTCCAGACCTTAACCCCATTGAGAATCTTTGGGATGTGCTGGAGAAGACTTTACACAGCGGTCCAACTCTCCTATCAGTACAAGATCTTGACGAAAAATTTATGCAACTCTGGATGGAAATAAATGTTGTGACATTGTATAAGCTTATCTAAATGATGGCACAGCGAATGCATGTCATAGTCAAAGCTAAAGGCGGTCCAACGAAATATTAGAGTGTGTGACTTTTTTTTGGCCGGGCAGTGCAACTTATATAAATATAAATACAGTTCTTTTTGTTTTTATGGTTTTTCATTTTAAGTTATTTAAGATTTTTTTTTATTGTTTTCAAGTCTAGGGGGTTATTTTTAATGTGCTATTTCCAATCTGCTTAATTAAAATGGTACCAGACACAGGAACTCATAGGAGGGGAATTTAACCCAGTCATGGAAAATATGTGGTTACTGGCAGAGTTACGGTCCCTAACCCTCATGGTAACTGAGCAATAGCTGTACTGTGTTCGGCTTTAGCCACCCTAAAAGACTGGTTTGTACTTTTGGGAAAAATGAAGGTATTCCATTGAACTAAGGTTGAACTTTGCTGTCTTTCCATACTTCTGTCTTCTCACTGTTCTGTTTTCTTCTACTCATTAGCTAGAAATCTGTGCATTGCTCTGTTAAAAAGTAAAAGCTTTAAGTGAAAAAGAAGATAATCGTGCCATCATCACCATGTCTCCTCCGACCTGGATAAACTGTGCACGAGAAAGTGAGTTGTTTTTGGCACAGCAAAGTGCAACTCGCTGCACTTTCAAGACAGCAGGATCGCTCCTAAAATTGGGCAGCACAGTACAGAATGAGAAAAGACCTATAAAATTTTTATATGAACATTTTTGTTGTACTGTGAGACCTGGCTTTATGAAAAAAAAAAAAAAAAAAAAAAGCAGTTCCCAAATAGTACACACAGCGCAATCTGTAACTTAATATCTTGCTATTTTCCCAAAACTGGAGGAGAAAACAATCTTTTAACAGCAATTACTACCACATGGTCTAACGCTCTTATTAATGTTAATACAAAGCAGGTGTCATAGTCTAGTCAGCAGTTTCAGCTATCAAAGTGGCAGTCTTTTGCTTTGGCAGCTCTGCGTTATTAGTGGCGCTGACTGTTGTTTGCACTGTACTTTTTGATGTCACATTAAAAATATGTGATTCTTTAGATATGGCTGGATGTCCTTATTGCAAAAATGATCACCTAAAGTTTTTGTGTTGTACGCAAACACACAAGAAGATGGCCGTAAAACCTTCCCTATTAATGGTATCTCAACAAAGAAGGCCCAACGTCCATTAAAAAACAAAAGACCTCCAGAAGAAGCATATTCTTACAGTAATCGCATATTTAAGATGTATTTTACACGACAGAGCAGTTTTAACATCTTTTTTTTTTTTTTGCATTTTTTTCAAATCAATTTCAAATTAAGAACATCTTTGCATGCCTTCAACAATGGTAGATGTAAATGTATTAGATATGTTTTGGCTCTTTTAATAAAAAGTTAACATTTCATTGCAGAAAAAATCACAGTAGCTGATGCAACATTTTGGATTTCATTCAGGATTCAGAACATGCAGTTTAGTAAAAAATCTTTGATTTTTATCCTGCGGCAAGATAAACTTTGTTTGTTGATCAGCCAGCGCCTTTAGGCCTGAGAGACCTGCTGTTGGCTAAAGTGTTCCTGTCATTTTCATCATTAACTCCAGTGTCTCTCTGTACACATTCACAAGCTGTCAGATCATTGTTGTGCCAGGTAAGGATTGAGCTTTGGGAAGGCTGTCCTCTGAGGCAGAATCAATCACAAAAAACCTTTATTACCCATCTTGCATTCAAAGGACAGAAATTTCTAGGACTAAATTTGCTCTTTTAGAAGCAATATATCCGGATACTTTCATAATAGAAGACGTGTTTTCATTGTGCAGGGGCAGCTGTAGACAATGACAGCCACACTCCACTGTCAGTGCACCACAGAGAACTCTTTTCAGCAGTGTGGGTGTTTATTTACATTTACATTTATTCAGTTAGCAGATGCCTTTCTTCCAGAGCAACACACAACAAAGTGCATTTCACAATAGGCAAAGAGCTTCAGATGAAGACACTTGACTGTCAAAGCACTGTCACTTCGCCTGATACCATCATTTTTTGCTATCTGCAGAGTGCGGTCTGAAAGGAAATACAGAGCCGATTGTGACAGATGGTGTGATGCAAATTTTTTGAGCTGTTAGGAGATCTGGAGAGAAGTTAAAAAAAGTAAAAAAAGAGGCGTCACATCTGGAATGCTGGAAAAAATGAAGCAGCTCTGAGGGTCAGAGGGTGCTCATTCCACCACATCAAAAGTCAAAAGCGATCTACTATTTTGGGCTTCTCATGAGTGTGATCTCCAAGCAGGCAAAGGTTGAGCAGTACTCCACTTTTGCTGAGATATAGGGAGCGATCAAATCTTGTAGGTATCAGGTGAAAATCCTTTCGCTGTTTTATAAGTCTTAACCAGAGCCTTGAATTTGATACAGAGAGTTACAGAGAGAGACGGGAGAGAGACAAGGAGGGCAGACACCTAGAAATGCTTTGATAAGTTTTGTTTTAGTTAAAGGTCTTGTGTCACAGGATTCTGCATCTAGAGAGTCCTGATGACAGAGCCCAGAAGACCAGGTAGGGGAAATGCAGTAGGCCATGCTCTACTCCCAAGGCTACTTCCAACAAGACTGTTTACTCATAGTGGTTCTTGGGTCACTGACAATCTATTTCTCCTTCACTGCCTGCAGTTTAAATGTACAGCAAATAACTGGTGCAACCGCCAGAAACCTAGGGCTGTTTATAGCAGTGTTTGCAGAGAAGGGCAAGCAACAGAGTGAAAACGGTGGCTTATGCTGCTGTAGCTGTGCTGAGTGAGGAAAAAATACCCCACACCATCTCCAGTGCAAAGTGCTGGTGATGCAAGCATGCTGGGCATTAGATGTATGTGCTTTGGAAAACATCATCTCATACCTGTGCTGTGTATTCACTGAAATTTAGGCTTGCGTTAGCTGTTCAATTCAGCGCGCAGTAAAGATGATGGATTTTATCAAAAAGCAGTCAATAAATCTCCATTGTGAAAAATGGAAGGATGACACGCAGTGGATCATTTTCCACAATCTTCGGTGACTCTTGCGAGATGATAAATCAGTACATTGCTTTTGCCGATAGCTGTCAAAAATGAATTTTGTTTGCTAAATTATTATGCCGGTGCTTGCTGTATGTGTGTCTGCAGCCTTCAAAATATTTTCTACAAACCAGAGGGTTGGAGAAACTGCACCATGAACACGTATACAGAACTCAACAATTATGAGCTTAGTTTCTTCACGGGCTCTCAACCATAACCTCTCGCCGTTTCCCTTCGGCGTTCCTCTAGGACCCGTCCTCCCTTCTCTCCTGAGCTCTGCTTCTCTTCCTGCTCTGCTCATTACGAAGATGTCTCACGGGTTGCCATAGCAGAGCCCTGCACATCTGGGTGGTAATTATAGCAACTACATTAATGTGATTGTTCCTATTCTGCTATTAAGATCATTACAGGTAGCTGCTGTTTTTAGGGCTACTAACAAATGGATCAGGAAGGCGAACTTGATTCATGCTAATCCGAGCCACTTGACAGAAAATATTATGACCCAGGCGAGACGGTTCATTCGACCACTGGACCGAGCGAATGAAAATACTGCTCCTAAATGTCGTTCAGCTTAACAGATCCACAAAAGAAAATTCACGATCTCTTCCGGCACAGCCACTTGTAATTTGACTGAAACAGCTTAGGAACTCTTTGTCGCCTTTTCTGTTCTGATACCGAACTTCTATACAGGCGGTCCGCGGATTACGAAAGAGATCCGGTCCCAAGTCCGTCTTTAAGTCAGATTTGTAGGTAAGTCGGAACGGGTACATACGGTACTTATTTAGCGTCAGTTAGTCAAATGTTTGTCTTAGTATATAGTATGTATTTTAACTTTCTATGTATATAAATCGTTTAATAAACAGTTCCAAATACACTAAAACATCTTAGACATAATAATAATAATAATAATAATAATAATAATTATTATTATTATTATTATTATTATTATTATTATTATTATTATTTTATTGCACACTGAACTGACTTAACTCAAATTTTAATATAATAGGCTTCATAGTAGTCCATCCTTCTTTACTTCTTCTTCTTCTTCTTCTTCTTCTTATTATTATTATTATTGTTTTATTATTATTATTATTATTATTATTATTATTATTATTATTTTCAAACATGATTGGTTTCCTTTTCTTTGATGTATCACCAGCACTTGCATCGGATTTATGCTTTTGAGGCATGGTTACAAAGGTAAGTAAGAGAAAAATTTAAGCCAAATACAAAGTTGCACACTTAACGCAGTGTTATTGGCAATGTGATCCAACTTAAAATGGCAGACAACACTCTCCTTCTGGCAGCTGAGGAACCAACGAAGCCACACAATGTTTTCATAAGCATCACAAAGCAGGACACACGTTTGTTATTACGAACCATTGTATTTAACTCAAGTTTTTGATATAATAGGCTTTATGGCAGTCCGTTCTTAAGTACAAGTTGTCCGTAACTCGGACGTTCATAACCCGGGGGCTGCTTGTAAGACGTTCCAAAGTAGTGACTGAATGACTTCATACATGACTTCTGCAACCAGCTCATGCTGCCCACATTTGTTTTCCCAAACATCTAAACCTCTGCCTCCACAGTTTGGACTTAACTGGACCTGAGCCTCGGGTGACGTGCAACAACCATGTTGAGGTTTATGCTGGAAGTGCAGTCAAATTGCGGACAGCGTTCAGGTGATCCTCTTGTGACGGATGGTGAGTCAACAAGAGAGGGTGAGCTGCATCTCACAGGGACAGACTTGCCACAAGCAGGTACTCAGCTCAGCATTGACTGAGACCATGAGGCCACAACACCCCTCCTCACTGTAAAATCCAGTCAGGGAGCAAAGGGTGCAAAAGGCTAACCCAGACGAATCTTAGCTGCTTTATGTAAATGTCTGTGTGGCTTGCAGCAGCTGGTAACAGCACTCTGCCATCTGTTGCCATTATCACCGTTGTTGTAAAATGACAAGTTGCCATGGGTTCTTCAATCACAGGGGTCTGAGAGGATTTTATGGACTGCTGTACATATGTGGATTAAAACAGACATATGGCAAAGAGATAAATATTGCACACGAGACCAGATTTTTTTCTATTATTTGCAGTTTGCAGTTTTATATTTTGAATGTTATGTGGACAGCACAGTTTTGGAACAGAGATCCAAAGTTACCCGACCCAGAAACACATTTTCTGCATTGATTCTCCTTGAATAACTTTACTGAATAATAATAATAATAATAATAATAATAATAATAATAATAATAATAATAATAATAATAATAGAAAGGGGAAAACAGTACATTAGAAGAAAGCTGCTTGTAAACAAAAATGCATATGACACACATTGATGTATGCTGAACTAGTCAGTTTACCAGCTTAGTTCAACTTAACTGGAGGAAGAACACATTTCTTCAAGCTTAAACAAAATCAAATACTGCTCTATGATTATTCTCTTTTTGCGGAGATCTTGTTGATTTCTTTAAGCTATTATCCAGATTTCCACTAAAAATAGAACCCAAGCCCAGGAATTTAGGCACTACATCCTAAATTCCTGCAATGATTCTTTGCTTCTCAAGTTCAAAAAGTAGTGCAAGTCAAGTGAATGAAAATGTCTATATATTTATATTTATATTTATATACAAACGTATACCACCTTGTCCTGCATTTATTTAAACATCAGTTAGAACGTGTATAATGCTATTTTTATTATTCTTTTCCATTCTGTATTATCTTCAGAACCAGCACCAAATGGTTTCAGAGGGGGGTTTAATCCTCATAAAAGCCCACCACGGGGGGCAGAACATTGTTTGGATAATAAAGAGGAATTCACAAGTTTCAGTGTAGCCACTGGTTCCAACCAGTTGTGAAAGGTGGATCATTGTGTGTGCTGGGCAGAAGTAAAACACACATAACAGAGACAAGTCTTTAAGGCAGTGAGAGGGCAAATTCGAGTCAGATTCTATCCTCAGGGGTCTTCTTCTTTTACAGTCCAAGTCATACCACAGGACCTCCTCAACTTGACACTTTCTGATGAGAATAAAAATAGCATTTAATTATAGAACCAAGGCAAGCTGCCTTCCTTTTTGAAAGAGTGTGTAAGATACTAAATTACTAGCCCCCAGCCAGCACTTTATAAAAATAGTAGGCTGTGGTTTTTCAGGATCCAACGTGTGGATTCAGGAGAGTCAACATCTGTATTAATAAAGAAATTGAAAATAAGGCTGCAGTATTAACTGAAATTTTAAATAATAAAATTAGAAAAACTCGAGCAACAAATGTTCAGGTCGAGCTGAGCATAGTGACAGCTGATGCACAGCATATTACACTCATATTACACTCTCCCAAAACAAACATTTGTGATGAAGTGTTGGAAAATTTCTGGCATGTGCTTTCATTAGTCTGGATTTTTTTAATAATCTGGCTTCTATTTCACATAACACATGGTTGCTTAATCACCTGCATTTTATACATAGAAATTGCATGGCAGCCATGACAGTAATTCCTTTCAGAAACAGTTTCCGGAAGAGAAAAGCTGAGTTGTATGAATAGAAAGGAATGAGGAAAGGTAAAAATGATGCAATCCTTTTTCAAGAAGAAACTTTCACTTCTGACCTGTTGTTAAAAAAGCCTGAGCCAAAATCTGTTTAACAAAGCTGCTTAGTGAGCAGGGGCCCAAGCAGGATATATGAAAAATATTTTTTTTTTCTAGAGCCCTTTGAATAAAATAATTTTAAGTTTTTGGTAGTCATCTCCAAGTCTGGGCTTCCAGAATCGTCGCCACCATTCACCCCCACTTGCAAGGGCCTTGCCAATAAGCAGGCCCGCTGTTATGAACAACCAAGAGATGGAGAGCATCCCACATGATTCAGTGTTTAAGTGCACCATGTATTTGGGTTATGTTTTAAACCAACTTTTATTGTTTATTCCAGTTTGACAGCCTCACTAGTAACTCACTGTGGTTACTGATTCCTGAGTTTTAAAGTTGAGAGAGAGGTTCAGAGGAACAAAAAAGGAAAACAGCTTTAATGGCTGCTCTGTAGGAAATCCAAATATTCCATTAGCTTGTCATGTATGCTGAATAATAGTGTTTCAATTTACACAATCACATTAAAAAATTGCATTAGTATTGCATTATTCTTTATTCAAATGTCATATTTTATCTTTATTAATATACTGTCTTTGAATAAAGATAAATTAAGTCATAATACTGTCAAGTTGTAAAAAAAGATTCCTGAATGCTTCATTTAAACAAGAAATAGATACACATCACCATTCACAAAATTCACCCCTTTTACATTTATTTTGCTTTTTGTTCTGTGTTTCTTTTTTTTATGGACACGCTTCAGTTAAGAATTCATTATAGAAAACGTCTCCGTTCGGACGCAGATACTTAGGAATTAATTTTCAGTTGTCGTCATAGCAAAAATTGGGATATAGAAATTTGCATGCCAAGGGACCGCTGTACTTTCTTTTACAAAACTGTCTTACTGTTCTTTGTTAACAGGTACTGCAAAGAGGAGCTTATGTTCTACCCAATGTGTCATCAAGCATTAAATTGTCCAACTATAAGTAGGTAAAAATTTAATAGTTTGATTTAACTTTAATGTCATACAGTTTCACACTTGGTTGTTTTGTTAACATCTAACAGTTTGATTTTGCACTATTATTCACAGTATTTTGCTTCACCTTATGCAACTGCCACCCACTGTTCAAAGACATTATTATATACAGTATATTATGTGATTATTTTCCAAATAAAAATATTGTTTCACTGTTTGGCAGAATCACTCACTTATATTATTGCACACTGAACTGACTAAAACAGTAAAATTACTTATTGGTACTTTTGATTTATTTTCATTGGAATTCAAAAAACAAAACATGACACAGACCTGGTTGAAGAAGCACCTGTGGTCTACAGATGAGAATACCTTTTGTTCTATACACAAGACCCTGTTTTTAGATCTGTCAGCTATGATGCATTATCAGCACTCATTCCACAGATTCTCGTGAGTAAAGGGAGAGCTTACAGTCGTCCAGCCTTGCCCTCACACAACATGTGGTCTGGCTACAAGGCTGCGTAGCTGTTTGTGACTGTGCAGCTCTGCAAGCACTAACATGAACAGAAAGGAACTTGGTGCTAAACACTTTTCCTACTCTGACTATTATTCTGGTTTGACAGGATGTGCAAGTTTTTGTTCTGCCATGACGGAGTAGCGTTGGGCTGAATCACTCATTTGCAACATGTAGAATTTATCCTTTGTTCCCAGCATTAGGCTGCTTGTTGCTTGTGGAGAAATAAAGAATCTCTATCTGTGTACAACCCCGATCCCCTTTACTACCATTATTTTATTGTATTTCTTTATCAGTGGATTCTACTGATTCATTACTTACAGAAAATGTTCACGTTCCGCCATGGTAAATAGTATAGATTCAGATAATAAGCAGTGGCACCAAACTTCTCACTCTGTTACAACCAGCTACACTTAAACACCAAAGCAGTCATTTAGAAACCCATATTGTTCAGTCAGAACTTGCCTGTTGCTCTTATCATGTTGCACTGGTTGCCACTGAACCCAAACAACAGTTTGTGTGGGTGGAATCTTCCTTCATGGCACTGATAAGGCAATGTTTATTCTCCTCCCCTGGCAAACATTACAATAATTCCCTAGGTATCTGTTTACGGCAACGTCTCACACTGGTAGGAGGGTAAGTTGTAGTTAATTTCAATATTCCAATACACATTATAATGAATACATGCAAATGATCTGGCATAATACATTTTAAGGGATTTCCCTTTTTGGGAAAATGTGATGAGCAATCTGGAAATGCCTTACTGACATCATAGAAAATGAATAAAATGCCATTTACGTGTGCAACTCATTTCAGCAGACATGGAAAATAGTGGGAACCTTTAGAATGCAAATGTTTATAAGTAAAAAAACACAGCAGTTAAAACATTTTAAATTGTTATATTTTAGGTGTTCCATCTTAACTTGCATTTTCTGATCTTGATGAATTGCAAACTCTTATTGTAAAACATTCTGGAACAGATAATAAACAATGCTTAAAAATACCTTACAGCTTTCTCACTGTATCAGAAGCTAGACAGATATATATATATAGATTTTGTGCTTAGAACTGATTTATTGTAAATGGCAATTTGTTCTTTATTTTGGATAAAATTAATATTAGTCTCAACCAAGACTCAGCCATGTTTCTTTTTGTGGTTTACCATACTTTTTTGCAAAAGGTCATGTAGTCTTTTACGATTTTTGTGTACACTGTATCTCTTGCAGCAGTATTTACGATAATATGATAGCTCCAGATTGCACATAATAGTCTGTGTTTGTACACGCGTGTGTGTAAATGTACATTTATAACTTGGGTAAAATTGACGGTAAGTGGTGACTGTATGTTCCAAAAATGCCTTGGGTGTTTTCTCGGAAGAGCGAGAGAAACTATTTATATGTAGCTTCATGGCCCATTTGCACAGGAAAAAGGACCACAGTGCCTAGACCTGGAATGTCTGTCTGTGCTGCGATCACAAAACCAGGTAGACCCCAAATGATCCTCTTGTTACCGCACAGTTTTTTATATCCCAACACAGGGAGTTGTTGCAGACCCTGTACATTTCTATTAAAGAGGGTGTCTGAGAGAAGTTACCACCTGTGGCTGGTGTCCATTCACCGCAACGAACTAGACGAAATGCTGACCACCTTGACAAACAGCGCAAAGTGCTCTCAGCGCAGACTTCCCCGTCCACGACACATCACCAACTGAGCTCAATTAGAACATTTGCAAGGTACTGGGGAGAGGAAAATCAAGATTTGTTTTCCCATTTTCCAGACCATAGATCGCCACAATACCCCTCTGTGGCAGTTTAAATTTATACTCATCATTTTTGTCTTTTATTTTATTGGAATCGCTTATTGTCTAAATTGATTTTCATAAACTTGCGTCATCGAAGGTCACATCTCTGTCATGCTGATGCTGATATTATTGGCTATTGTATTTTAGCCTTCTTGCTCCAAAATTCAGTGCCATGTTGCTAACAGTTGTTTAGTGCAATAAGAATTGATCTATGCTTTGTACCAAAATATTTGGCTTTTTCCAAGGCATTCGTTTTTTTTTTTTGTTTGTTTCTTTAAAGGCCAAGGATGGAATTTTCTTATTCTGTGCACACAGCCTGAATGACAGAAGGGGACACTGAATTTTTTTTTTCTCATCAGTGGTAGTCAAGAAAGTAGCTTGGATACCATCCTTTTAAAACTGGTGTGGAGCTTCTGAGGTCTGGCCCACTGGGAAGGGCTATATTTGACTTACCAGCACATAGTCCTAATCAGCTAAACAAAACAGCCATTAGCCCAGTGCCTGTCTGCCTCTATCCACAGGAGAGACCCATAGCAGGTCCAAACTCCACATCAACCCTCCTTTCTGTTTCAGAGTCAACCTTTCATCCACTCACACAAATCTGCAGCTGCAGCACAGATGCAGACCCATACAAAAGCCATGTAGAGGCTTGTCGGACACACACATCTAGCTTAACACGCACAACAGTCCTAGGTTATACACTCGATTGCTGTTATGTGTCTGAGAAACAGTTGATAAGATAATAACGTAAAAAGAGGTTTTGTGTTTCTGCATGCAAAATTTACTCCCCTTAAGTTATACAGCCTGGCATCGATAAATGAATGAATCAGTTGACTTGGAGTGAGGTAGCTGTCACTGTTGCTTTACAAACACATTGCTTTAACTCCAAATTTTCATATTCTACAAACTGGTGATAACTCTCAAAACAAACTGTGGCTAGGACTTGAATTAATTGTGCCAGACTGTCATCGAAATAAAACAGAAACTTCATTCAGTGAATTTAAGATAGCAAAAACCTAAACATTGCCTCCGTAATCCTCTGAATGACTTATTTGCTGATCTGTCCAATGCAGGAGATTCTGTTGCCAACAGGGGCAAAAAACTTTGTTCCTGAGCCTTTAGACATCAAGTTACTTCTTTTTAATGAAGTTGATTGGTAGGAAAGCGATTTCATTTTTTAAATCAGTGCAGCACCATTCAAAAATGAACAGGATTAATACATTAACAGAAAAGGCAACTGCTTTGCCCTCTGTGTTCCCATGTGTAAATTTGATGCACTATGTACTATGAACACAACGGTCCGACCAGGCGCTCACCGTACCTTCCCTGGTGTCCATAAGTGTACTGTGAGTCGGCAAGTAGCAGAGCAATTTCCCACTGGCACATGGACGCTGCACAGTGCTCCAGGCCCTATTCCAAAACATCAGTTTCAACACTGTTACTCCTCAGATTGCTCAAAACAGGAAAAGGTTACAGCTAAGGTCAATCTTTCTGCAAGAACAACTTGTTTCTGACAAAAAAAAAATACTCCCCTCCTGTTATTTTATAAAAAACAATGACATCATGCACACCTCTTGGAGCATGGAGTGATTATACTGTATATATTAAATGTGGCTCTGTGTGTGTGTGTGTGTGTGTGTGTGTGTGTGTGTTAGATTTTTTTTTAACTTAGCTAAATTTTCCTCCAGACATGACTACAATGCACTTAAAAAGTTTTAATTCTGCAAGGTACAATGCATTTTTTTAGGATGTGATTCACACTTGTAACTTTTCGCTGAAAACAATTTAGAATGTCGCATAAAAGTGAAACCTGTACTGTGTGAAAGTTTTCATTTTATTTTTATAAAATAATACTGCAAGAAGATGTGATGAAAGTGTAAGGTTTAAGTTTGGGTACATAAGAAAATTAATTTTGCTAACATGACTATGAATGTCAGTGATGTGTGTAGGTAAGGTATATATGGAGCACAAAGATATTAAACACTGCCTTATATATGAGTTTGGTACGCTATAATTAAAATATTATCTTCTGCTTTCTCCACTTTCCACTGCTGTTCTACACCTGAAGCATCACACATGTATGAATTCTCACCAGGTTGACGTCCCCTTCACCAATCACAAACACCAGCTTGGAGTCCTTCTCTACCACTGTCCTGTCCTCCAGGACTCCTTGCACCCGGAGGGTAACCTCCTGCCCCCAGGCAGGCCGAACGGAAGGCTCGGGCCCTGGCTGCAGTACCTTCTTCCTGAGGAGATGGTCATCTGCAGACAATAGCCAGACAAGGGAGGGAGCATGTGGGGATTAATCCACTTGTTGTTGCCCAGCAGGCATGCAGGCATGCAGACATGCAGAGTAGAGAAGCTCCAAAACAGACAGTCCATGGAACTGAGTGGATGGAATACACATCTTGGAAAGAAAGAGTGAATAAAATATTTTTGGTGTAAAGAAAGGGGCTAAAACGGACCTTAGATGGTGAACAAATGTCACTGATGTAATTTAATCACAATTACTTGATCTTAAAAAAGATAAAATGATTATATTATTACATCAATAAGGTATTCACTTCCAAAGCCATTCACACATACAATACATCAAGGTGCACTCACTACTGATTAAACAGATAACTATTTGTATTAGATGAACAAATTACCAGTGCAGTTAAAACAATATCACAGCATTTATGTCAAAGTCAATACAATGGGAACCCATGTGCTGTTTATGGACAGTATACTTCTGAAGACTCTTTTAACTGCAGCACATGAACCATCACTGCAGAAACACCAGAACCAGGCCTTATATTACCAGTGACATGAAAATGCAGATATGCTAAGACGTAGGGTCAGTGTCAAAATGCCCAGTTATGACAATATTGTCATAGTGGAGTAACATACCTGTAATGTCCACCCAGTCCTCTGCCATGAATAACTCTTCAAAGCTGGACACTGTCCACTCTTCAAGCTCATAATCTGGAAATAGGCTTTCCTCGGAACTCTCACTGGCTGTTATTGTTTCTATATCCTTGGGTATCTGAAACCGCACTGTCTTTCCAGAACTGGATGTCTTCATGGGCCTCTCATTGTCCTCAGCTCCAAACAGCTCATCCGTCCCGAAAACACTCAGACTCCCTGCGTCAACGCTCCCAGTACTGCTGTGCTGGCTGTTGGTTGTGTCGTTCTCCCAGTAGTGCTTGATATCTCCTGGCTGGGGATTTAGAGTGAGTCCACATTCCTGAAGACTCCCCAGGTCCTCAATGGTCGGACAAACTTCGGTGTGCATTGACCTCGGCCTGCCAAAGATCTCTAATGGCTCAGTTTGCCGAGGGTGTTCCTCCATTTCAGTGCTAGCAGCTAAAAATCAACATGTGCAAAACAGCACCTATGTGCTCCTCTTTGAAAACACTTTGGTGAAAGCAGTCCTTCAGCGTCGTATTGTGAAAGCAATACTAAGGATGTGTAGCTACAACCTCTACTTCTGGCAGCATGTCGTACTTTTCCGAAGCATACAGCCGCATGGACACTAATTGAATTAAAATTGGATACATCACCGATGAGGACCGAGCAAATCCTTGCACGCAGCACCTGAGTTCTGGAGGGAACAGCTGTTAGAAATCAGTTTCTGGAAACGAAACAGTCTGTTATATAAAGTAAATCACCACAAACTTGGGCTCACATCTTCCAAAAAGTTGAAGAAAAAGAGACAAATTACCGATGAAAATAAAACTGAACTGCGCAGAGCCGTCCCAGTCAGCAAGCTTGTGTGCCGATAATCTCTCGGATTAGAAGAGCAAAATCTAATCTGCCAGAATGTCTGTAAGCTTCTTAATGACTCGTCATGTGACAAGATAATGCATTTCTATAACTGCCATTACCCAATGAGCATTCCGGATCTATTACCCAGAATTCATTCCTGCCCTCTTCCATGTTGTCCAGCTCACTGGTTTTGTTTTCACTGACTGCAGCCGTGGCCGGATTTGAACCGTTGACCCACTGACAGCAGTTGCACGGTTTATGAGACATTTGCAGCACATACTGGTAGACGAATACCGGCACTGGTAATCAGACTAACAAAAAAATCACTGCTTCTCCATCAATAGAAATTTGAATGTTTCCCGATATGAAACACATTTCTTTTGTTTAAGCAGGACTAAAACAAATAAAACTGATGGCGGTAAAATGCGCGATTGCTTTAATCCAGACAATAAACATTAATAAACCATTGTTATAAATATTAAACCCATTCTTTGTAGATTAAGTTTTGAAAATGAAAAATTATGAATTTCTAGAGAAAATATTGTTCTGCTCAATTGCTTATGGATCACATTTCTAAGCTATTGTAATGAAGAGAATATGCAGTTGGAGCAGCTGCTGGAATTTTACTGGGGTTTGCTGTTTTGGTGCAGAGGTGTGAATGATCACTGTGATACTGTGCTCTATGGCTTTTTCTGATTTATTTTTATGTACTCACTATGAATGTACATATTGGTGCTACATTTGCCCTTGTAAAAGTCCGAAAGGTTTGCTATATTTCACTGTACTACAGCATATATGCACAAGAATCTCTTGGGCATCATCTTATTGTTAAATTAGCATGTAAAGCTATATTCTGCTTAACCTGTCACCCCCATGTTTGTTCTGAAAGTGGAACGACTGAAGTATGCAGTTTTCCTGCCGACACATAGGAGATGCACACTTTTGAGTGTTACCCTTAATATCTTCTAGGAATATTTATTTGCAGGCTCAGGCTGACTGATTTGTTTAAAGAAGCTCTAGTAGGTGCTAATTCAACGTGCTGTCAGTCATGGAGCACCCAGCAGTACACCATTCCCTCTAACCTTGTTTGTTGATCACCAACAGTGACTGAAACGTTAGGGCTCTCAAAACAACATTTGAAGCGTGTGGGATAGCTACTTTACATGTAAAAAAAAATGAACTTATAATGTTTTAATGGGGGAAGTGTCTTTAAGGGCGAGTAAGATCAAGATTGTTAGCACAAGCCTGAGAAGGGCCCTACTGTAGTAGCTTTGCTTACAGTACCAAACATAATCTCAACTGCACCAGGTAAATATACTGTATATAAACAATTAAAGGCACAGCTTAGTAAATTAATAATAGCACTGTTTTAATCTCACTTGGAATATTGTGGGTTTACTCCAAACCTTTTTATTTTCTCTAATGCTTTTAATATGACCTCTGAAATGATTATTGAATTTGTAAATTTATGTCTCAATCACATTTGTGTATAAATATAAATATTATACATACTATATACATGCAGTTTATATATATATATATATATAGACAGAGAAAATCATATTTTTACAGTGTATTAAGCTGAAAAAGTGTTAAGTCTAAAAAAGGAAAACATTATTTTTGAATTACTTTTCACTTCTGTACAAGGGGTTTCTGGGCTCCAGGAAGTATGTGTGAGGAACATTTTAACATCTGAAAAATTTGTAAAACTTGTAAATATCACAGTTGCCTCTGAATATGTGATTCCTCAGCAAGAGCCTGGGATTCATAACTGCTGGGTCCCAGCCCTTACGTTTGCCATTTGGCTGGATTAGTCTTCACAGATTAAAAATGAATCATTTTAAAATAACTTTTATTACCTTCCCACTAGGTGTGCTGCAAAGAGGGATCCAGCCTCTTGATGTGGTCCCCATGTAGAAACTGTTGCTGCAATGCAAGGTACTGTAATGCTCCCAAGGAATGCCAAGGTGTTCAATAACTAAATAAGATTATAATTATTAATTACACTAACTGATTACATTGCTTACAGTATTTGTTTTTAATGAGAGCAGAAAACAAGATACGCACAGTGTTAGTCTCTTCTGTCTGTGCAGTGTACTGACCTTGCAGCATTAAAAACAGACCTTCAAAGGAAAACTTTTGATCCAGTCTTGCAATAACAAATAATTTACTGGCAGTAGTACTCAGAATAGTTAAAGACATTACCGGAATTAACAAATTAAACTTTGCTTGAATAAATACTTTTAGTTTGCCAGTTGCCTGTAGGAACCTGGGTCGGAAGCCCGACCGTGTACGTGCACGCCGATTGCGAAACGTTTGGAAGGCGTAAACGACGAAGCCCCGCCCAAACAGCAAAACCACGCCCGGTCTCCAAGCCCCGCCCGCTTCAGCAAAGGCCCCTCACGGGCGAAAAATCCCTCCTTCCCCCGTAAGCCCCGCCCCGCCCGTGAAGCCCCGCCCTCGTGACGTTCTAAGAAGAATGTCTCCAGACAACCTCAGTTTCAGACATGGCAGCATTGAAGCAGGAGCATCGCTATGGGCTGTCCTGTGGAAAAATTAACAAAAATAGCCAGAATAAAACACTTTACCATGTCAAG
This sequence comes from Heterotis niloticus, assembly GCA_018136845.1. NCBI lineage: Eukaryota > Metazoa > Chordata > Actinopteri > Osteoglossiformes > Osteoglossidae > Heterotis > Heterotis niloticus. The sequence continues at coordinate 14,967,695 of CM030904.1, read as the reverse complement.
CTTACAGACACTGCCCTCCGAGCGCTCGAAGCCTACCAGAACCTCAAGGTAAGGTTTAATGCGAATTCTCGCTTGCGTGTGCTGGATTTGCAGCCTGGACTCGAGCTAGAAGGTGCTGTGAGAGCCAGTTCAACGGTGTCACTTGCCGTTTGTACGTGAATGAGGAAAGTTTCGAGGCAAGTGCGAAACTGTGCTGCTTTCGAGTCCATTTAGTCCATCGAACTGTCCATTTTGTAACCCCGTGTTCGAAAACGCTGCATTGTAAACAGTGTCATGTCCTTTTTAAAGCCTCGATTTGATCCTGGTTATCTGATCTTTTAATAACCTTTTCTTGGTGACGATCCAAATCGTTTTAAGTAACTCTAGCCGAAAGTGATGAATGGCTGCCTAGATGTTGTTTGTGTGCGGTATCACAGAGGTAATAAAACATTCGCAAATATCCATATGTTAATTTTCCCAGCCTGGTGTAGTTTCCGCTTGGTTTAGTTTCTGATTCTAGCGAAGCTCTTTAATTTCCTTCCTTCCTGAAAGGGAACGGTCATGTCAGAAAACAAACTTTTTTTTTCGCCCCCCTTTTATTCATATTGTGGACGACAGGCATTTCTTTAATGGATCCCGTTGCTTTCGTGTGGAAACGTGTGATCCGTGCCAGCGTGTGCTCGCCAGCATCGTCCGATCGCTTCTGAAAACGCGGCTCGCGTGTCTCGGAAACGCGTATTGTTCGAAAAGCGCTCTAATCCGTCGCTAGAAACACTGGCGCCGTGTACGTCTTGTTTTTGCTCCGCTTACTGTAAGCGACAGCCGCACGGAGCACGGTGGAAGGCAGACATCGACTTCCTTCAGGCATCGAGCACCTTCCCCCGTTTTATGAAGTCGATTTCTTTTTTCTTTTTTTTCTTTTTTTGAAAACCAAGGAGTTCGCTGCTTCGGTCCGCGCTTCTTATATGACAAACTATTTGTAGAGACAAAACCGACAATAAACGTTTCCCATTGGGCCTTCAGTATTCTTTGTTTAGTTACTATTAAGTTGTGTATCGCTAAACTGTAGCTCGTTTGGGGATTTATTAGACGAACGTCTATTTTGAATTGATCAGAGTTTCCGGACGACTGACTACTGCGTAATAAAATTGAATATAATAATGGACGCCCACATACAATAATATTGTAGCCAGCACAGAGAAGGAAAAAGTTGTTTGCTGTAGGGAAGAGCAGGCCTTTTATAATTCTTAAATATAGAATTAATTACAATTGCAGTTGGAAAATATATGGTATAGTTCAATCTTATTGTTTTGGACACGGGCTGCTATTCTAAAGTTAAATTCCCCCACAGTGCAATCAGTTGCTCAGTTGGAAGTCCACAGACGCCAGCTGGACCGAGTGTTTGGAGAATTCCTCCCAACCCCCAGCGCTCCTCTGCCCATTGGTTGTTTTTTGCCCCTGTCTATTGGCTGTTTTTTCTTTGCCTATTGGTTGTTTTTTTCCCTGTGCCTATTTGCTTATTGGTTGATTTCTTTGCTAAACCCTGTCTATTGGTTATTGGAGGGTTTTTCTTTCCTCTTTATTCTGTACTTCTTTTGCTATTGTTCTGCTGTCCAGGCGTTTGCGTGACCCTTTCGTCCCCCGCTTGCTTGCTCTATAGGTCATGGGGACAAGTCCAACTGCCTTGTGTCTTTTTTTTTTTTTTTTTTTTTAAAACTGACTAAATCACACCTTCTTTTAGTCTTATTCATTTTGTCAGTGTGTCTTTCTGCCACTTGTTACATTAACATTAAACCATCTGATGTTGAGAGGTAATAGCTGTATCATTCTTCCTGTTGTGTGTGTTTTTTTTTTTTTTAAGTTACAGCAGTGTTGCATCCATAATTTTCTTAAATGCCTCAAAAACATAGGTACTATTGACATGCCAGGCAGAGGAAATCAGTCTACCACTGTAATGAATGTGATGAACCTTATATTAGCCTTATAATATTATTCATGAAAATTGTGTAATGAAAAAAAATAATGTGCCCCTCTTAACTGGCTGGCCACATGATTTAAGTTTGGGTTTCTTTTTATCACAATCAACAGTTTCATGTACATCATCGCCATCAGTCTGTCAGTATCTCATGGTGAACAGCATCCTTGTTCTAAATGACTTTGCAACACCACTGACATTTGTCAGATTTTTACATGCACTATGCTTTGTTGTTGAAACAACTTCTGTGTCATTTTCAGTACAAATTGATTTTTTTTTCCCCATCATGCTTCTTTCCCCAGGGATCTTTACCAAACCAGCCATCTATTTGCTTGAAGGATAACCAAGGGGTAAGAAAAGAAAATTTTTAAGTTTTGCAGTTTTTGTATCAGTTCTCTTTCTTTGTTATGTGAACAAAAATGTTGAATGTTTCATATTCAGATACGCTGCTGTTTTTTTCTTTTATGTTCATGCAATACTTTTTGTACAGTTAAAGATAATATGATCTACTTTGGCACAGGGGACATGGAAGCCAGCGAGTGTTCATTCTCACTGCGTCTCTTGTACTTTCCAGCATTTTAGTCATAAACAGGTTCTTCTAAAGAGGCAGCCCTAATCGCTTGTTAGTGCTGATTTCCTAGATAAAAGTGACTTTTCCCCTTGCACAAGTGTTAGCCTGTATGCTAGCATGGGCCTGCTAACAGTAGAAAGGGCACTCTATTTCCTTGCACTTCCTAGTTAGGTTACTGGGTCAGGCTGGCAACTGGGGAGGCTTTGTCTCATTGCTGCTGGAAGGCCTGTTTGGAGGGGTGTAGTCTGAAGGGGAAGACAAGAGGGACTACTATAGCTCCGCCCCTTTCTTTAAGCACATAGGAGCCTCAGTTCTCTGTCCATGTTGTATTTAGGTGGACATAAGTGTTGTTCTGTCAGGTTTTTTGTGGTTTACCATTTTTATTTTAGACCTACACTTCAAACTGTAAACTGAGATTGCAAGGAATTTTAGTTAGATGGTAAATAAAATACAGATTAGGATGTTAATCAAAGTTAAAGAGGAAGCGAACGTTTATTGGCAGAATGCAGCCATATGTTGCACTCCAATAGCAACTGAAATCATTTCAGTGTTAGTCCATTAGATATTAAAATTGGGTGAGATGAAAGCAAATGACACCCCCACCACCACGCACACATTCCCTACTGACAATGAGTGGCTTGGCTGGCAGAGAGGGTATTAATGAGAGTGCCGAAGCCATGAGAGAGATCAGATTAAGCCTCCATTGTGGATGAAAGTGATGAATGTGGCGGACTGGAGTACATATGATTGAACGCACCCACTAAGGTGACAGACAGCAGTGCAGTTTTAGCACACAGCTGAATAACAGCTTTATTCTACAGAGTAGCCCAATAGCTGTATTAATAACTCGTTTATCATATCATAGCTTAGAAGCATGTTTAGAGAATGGATAACACAGGACCAGGAACACTTCCGTTCCAGGCATATAAAAATAATGTGGAATTGCTTGGAAATACAGTTAGAGGTATGTAAACAAACAGTGGGGTCTGTTTGAGCACAAGCTTTCAGCAAAGGCAGGCAAAGAACATCTGAAAATCTTTGTGTCTTCTAAACATCTTTGCAGCAGGTCACAGTCCGCTTCCTGAGAATCCATGCTGCCTTGTAGCAGCAGAGTAATGAGGCTAGGAAATTCTCATAAACACTTTTTCCTCCCCAGAACATCATGGTGGAAAAGGGAGGTTAATTTCTGAAGCGGTTTCCCGCTGTGGGCCGTCAGCCACAGTTTTCTGTTGCTTTGCTGCTTTGAAATAGCCCTTCGAAGTGCACTGCTGCTTACCCTGGCTCCACTGGTGCCTGCGGTGAAGTGTGAGCAAGAGGCTGAAGGTGGCCTAGGAAAGCCTGTGCTCTAATGCCGAGGCACGCAGGGAAAGGTAAATAAGACAGGCTTATAGGCAACAAAGAGATCACAGTACAGGCTTCCTCAAATGTTACTCAGGCAAGCTGATGTGCATGTAGCTTTCTGTCCTACCTTGGCAGTAAAGGGTGTGTTGGAATTATCCTATTGTGTAATTGTAACAAATTTAGACTTTTCTTTGCTAAAATTACCAAAGATTTGCTAAACTCTTTGATTGTGTAAAATAACTGAATTTTAGTTGTTTTTTAAGACTACTTTTAGTGAAATGACAAACTGGAAAGTTAAGTATCTGCTGGGGAAAATGAAGAAAAAAACATTGAAGTTATAGGGTTTTGGTTCACAGTTCTCAAAAAGGACTGAAGCAAGTAGTCATTTTGGCTTTGGGTGTTGTTCTTTATCATCACCCATGTATAGCTGGGAATTTGGCCTTCTGGTGCCTATGTGCTCACAGTGAGGCTATGTATGCTGTGTTTGTCACTTTTACTGTGTGGGCACAGCCATCCTCTCTTTATCATGTACTCTAGTTTTGGTTTATATTTGTTTCTATTGAATATATTGGGAAGTTTCCAGAATGCCTGTAAGAAATGAATGTTCTCTTAATATTTTGTTCAGTCTATAGTGATACAGTCCATTTTGTATTATTTATCAAAGCTTAACAAAATGATGTTGTTTTAATTTGCATCTTCCTTTATTTATTTATTTATTTTTTACATTTATGGACTTTTCAAAAAAATTATTTGTTTGAATTTATATTTGTGCTAATATATACAAGCATGGGGTGAGGTGCAAGTCCGTAAATGGTTATTTAATATGTCAAACACCTGCAGGGGTCTTCAAACGAATGGACAGTAGTGTGTTGCCTGAAGTGTGTACAGAAAGTAATCACCCTGGCAGAGAAACTGCTCCAGTAGCTTACTCCCTTTCCCCAAGGCGTCCCAGCATGGGGCTGTTGTGGACATTCCAGTCTTGCACAAAACTGGAAACCACCCAGTTGGATTTAAATTAATTCTGAGTCAGTGATATGAAGCAACATAAAAAAAAATGTTGGTGCTGTTTGGCTTTGGTATAATGGATGACCTGGAAGCCTCATCAGAGGTGAAGAGTGCTTCAGCACCAATGTGGGATCTCATCATGTTGATAAGGTAGCAAGAGCATACATTCCTCCCAAGGGCTTGTTATAGCGGCTTTGCGTGAAGGAATACCTCCCCAGACAGGTTCCCGTTGACAGCTGATGGATGTGCTCTGCAGGAAACCCTGAGCAAAGGACGCCGAGGTTCCCGTCCCAGATGCAGCTCCGCTCTGCCTATGAGAGAAGGTGTTGGCAGTGCTTTCCCTGTCACACTGATGGGGGTGTGCTGTTCTTTACAGAGTCGTTCGAATTACAATGGTGAGAATGCAGTTTAAATGCATTTCTTCCTCAGTGGGGGGTTGTCCCACGTGCCCCTGAAAGGACACATGGTCCCCTTTTCAGTGTGCGAGGTCCAGCTGGGGCCAGGGCCAACGGGGAGGGAACCTCCACAGCTCTTGCTGGAAAACGACATACATGTGGTCGGCTCAGGATCCGTCCTGAGGAAGTTTTCGCTTCCGTGTACAAAGTGTCCTGGAGGACAAACTACTCCTGCCTATGGGAATTCCTATGAAGTCGTATGTTCTTAAAGGCTTATGACACATTATGAAAATTGTGTGGACCTGTTCTGAGTTGCAGCTCTTACTCAGATCCAATGTGCTGGTAATTTATTGTGGGGGGGGGATGACCAGACGTAGCGCAGCAGTGCATGCTTCATCCTTTCTCATTATGATTTCTCTTTCAGCACGTTTTTAAGTGTGTGGGCTTTATGGAGGGAGGGGGGGCGGCAACGTTTAATTGCTGCAATTTTGAAGGAGTGTATTTCATGAAAATAAATTCATGGAAAATAGTTAAAAATAGTTTTAAAGTTGGTGTATAATTGCTGTAATACATTGAATCTTGGGTTGGATGGAAAGAGAGGCATGTTTTGGTTTTGAGAGCACAGAGGTATGCAAGATTCCTTGGTGTCCAACGATTGTGTGGATATAGATGTTGTGTAAAGCCGATGTGCTCTCGGTGCTTACAGAAGCTTTATGTGTACCGTACCAACAGGCAGTGTGTTACCAGTAACACTTTGTTTTGAATTATTCTTCTGTGAAACTCTGCATTTTGATCGGAGTGGCTGTGCTTCCAAGCAAAATGAGTGAATGGAAGGGGTTATCAGCTGTACATGCATGGGTTAATGCAACGCTCAGGTTTGAAAACCCTGGGAAGGAAAGATCGTTCTAAGATCCACACTTTATTATTGGGTAAAACGTAACCTACAGTTTAAAATAAGCGACTCTAGTAATTGTGTTGGCTGGCTGAGTGGAGCTACTCCCTCCTGTGCACATTAAGAGGTTTTAAACCATTAAACACGCCCCTTCGAGCCTGAAGTGCACGCCGCCTAATTCCCTCATGTGAAAACATTCATTATAGCAAAGTGATGGAAACAGAAAGACAGCCCCCTTTCAGTTATGCTTGCTGCTACCGGTTTGCCGACGGGGCTGCGACCGCTGACCCGTGTTCTGTTGGAATTTGCCACGCTTGCCGCAGAGCACGTTGATCCTCGACGAAGTGACCCGTGGTCCGAGCGTGGCGGATCGGCCGTCGGAGCACCCGTGCATATTTTCTCGCGGCAAATTTTCCTTGGCATTTTCAGCCCTGTGATTGTAGATAAAATCTCAACACTGTAAACCCCCTCCCCCCCCCACAAGCCTAACCTTTTTCAAGAAACCCTCATCCAAGTGCCTTCAGCATTAGACAACAATGCAGCCCAAAGTAAAATAGCAAATGAAAATGAATGGAGTACATTTACATACACAGTTGATTACATGCAGCATCTTCGGCTCACGACAGGGCCATTAATCTTACATTGCCAGCATGGGGGGGAAACGGCTGTAATGGCTTTAGTGCATTGCTTTTGTGTTCATTATCGTTTATAGATCCGTAGCATATTAAGTTCGTATTATTTGTCACATTTGTCTACATTTATTATTAAGTCAGATGATATACATTTTCCTCATTTGTCTGCTCGTAACAATGGAAGAGTTTCGGCAGAAGGCCCAAGTGTGCTCCTGCTGAAATTCCCTCTGGTATGCCAGGATTTGGTTCCTTGTGCTCTGAACAGAAAGCAGTGAGTTTAACCTTGTTGTTTCTTGAGAGGAATGCGTAAGCGTATTCTGCTCGCCAGCCAAAAGTTTAGGATTTCAAGCGGCGAACGTATAGTTGCATCCGTTTATGGAGATGAGCGCTGCCGACGGGGAAAGACGACGCGTTGAACCGGCCGTTAGTGAGGGATAACAGTGGACCGGGAGACTTGCATTGCCAATGAAGCTGGCAAGTTGCCACGCAGGTTGCTAAGTGGCGAGAACTTCCCTCAACTACTCCATAGTAGAACCGTTATTGCACATATGCTAAAACCAAGACTGGCAAGCAGGAAGCTTGCTAAGTGGAGAGAACTTCTCTCGGCTTATTGCACATTAAACCAAGATAAAGCCCCATGACAGGCTAATGTACATTTATTTTTAGAGCCTAGTAATCGCTATCGTTTGTCTGTGACTGAATTCAAATTGGTTTAATTAGCTGAGGGCTAAAGAACCTTATTTCTATATGGGTAAAACATGGCTTCAGGAGCCCCGTGGCCTACTTCCAACCATAAACCTTTTCAGCTGCCGTGGAACTGGTTCTAAAATTGTCCAGATCGAAAGTGTACCGTGAATATGGTTTCCATTGACATTCTTATTTTTGTTTGTTTTTTTTTTCTTTTTTTTAATATAAAGCAAATAGGAGATGATTAAAAAAAAAAAAAAAAGTACATGAATGGTTAAAGAATTTATGTATCATCAAAAAGGCTTGGAATTAAAACCCATCAATATTGTTAACATATATAAGGCAACTTTCAGTGTGCAGCCTGAAATTTGAGTTTAATGCATCCAGTGGGGTAAAAAAAAAAAATCCATTATCATTGTCATTTCCACAGATTTCCTGTGTATCAGCTGTGTTCCTTAACCTCCATCATTAATTGAGGAAATCCTTAAAAAGGGTGTGTGCATGCGTGTATAAATTAATATGTATATATAAAGTGTGTGTGTGTGTGTGTGTGTGTGTGTGTAAATTGACTACAGTGGCAATGTGCAAAACAGACCTCTGACAACTAACTTAAAAAAAAAAAAAAAAAGCAACAATTAAAGGAAGCTGTCTTGGGGGGGTTCATTTCTGTCTTCCTAGTTCCAGTTTGCAAGATGGAAATGATGGAGAGAATGAAAGTTGTTTTCAAGGTGCTAGTATACTGGGATTTCCCGGGCATGATGATAGATCTGTACCGATGGCACATGTCAGCACACATGTTTACCGAATCATAATGACACTGACAACAGATAAGAGGCATCAACATGTTTCTATGTATCATTTCATAATTGTTTTGTTCTTGTAGCTCACACTTTTCTCTAAAGCAGCTTGTGTTAAGCTTACAGCTTTTAGCTACTTTCTAACCACATTAACTTGTGCAAGCCAACGATATGTTAAGTAAATGCCCTTCTAGAGTATACATTCCTTGCCGGTTGAATGATAATAGTTTTTCTTGCATTTTAAGCTGCTGTAAAGGCAAACCTTGTGTTAGTGGAGGGTATAATGTTTTCTCAGGGCAATTTTTAGAATTGTACATTTATTTGGCAGTTTGAGTCAAAGTCCTTAGTCTGTGTATCCACACAGTAGTGAAAGACCTTGGTGGTTTTTTTTAAAAAAAAAAAAAAACAAAACTCTGACAGTTTATAATTCTTACCTCTGTGATCTCCCCTGTTACTTATGTTAGACAGAAAATCTTTGAGATGCTTTAAAAAGTTTTGGTATTTTCCTTAAGGCTTCATTTCTGTGCATCATTTTTTCCCACAAAGATCCAAAAGGGAGAAACGACTATCCATTCATCCATTTTTGTTAACTACTTTATTGTAGTCAGGGTCAGAGCAGGCCAGAGCCTATCCCTGAATGACTGGGTGCTAGGCTGTAAACCTAACCCTGGCTTTGATATTAAATTTCCCTGTGGCACAGACAGTTATACAACCAAAATCCTCCTGTTTTTCCCTTGTCTGGATAAAATAATTTAAAACTCACACATTTGTGACTGGGTAAATAATGCATACAGTTGGAGCATGTCTCTTTGTGGAATTCTTTTTTTATAAAGCTTTTTTTTTTTTTTTACCATGTTTTATTTACTCATTTTTAATCAGTTTAGTTTGGGATTTAAAAGCTAGAAGTAAACACTGGTGAATTACATCATCTCTGTGGTTTGTGTTTTATCTCCATGTTTGGGCACTCTGAATTGCCCATACTATTGCACGACTCTTCTATGTGACATAGTGTTGAGTTGCTTTCAGTAGTTTGCCCGTTTATACAGCTGCATATTTTTATTTATTTATTTACTGGAGCAACGTAGATTCAAGCTAGAAATATGTTATGTCCAAGGGAAATTTTTGAAAAATTTACTTAATTTTTTTTAATTCTGGATGTTTTCCAGCTACTTCCTAACCCCATTAACTTTTTTTTGCAAGCTAGCAGTATGTTATGTAAGCAGTTTGGCTAAGTTTACAGATGCCTTTCTGAAGAAATTAATTTTCTACTTTGGTTAAATGATTAGTTTAACTTTCATCATTTTAAACTGCAGTAACAATGTGAAATTTTAAAAGCATTCAGAGTATTTCAATTTTAGAGGTATGTGGGTACAGAAAATATGTAAAAAATCTACCTGTTGCTATGCTCTTTTATTGTTTTTAAAGACTGCTAGCTGACTTATCCAGCACTGCCTGTGCAGGTGTAGCAGTGGAAAGGTTTTTTAAAAAAAAAAAAAAACACACACATTATTCCAAAACTGTTTCACCATTAGAGTGGTTGCATTTAATACATAAGTATTGTTAGTGCTGTTGAACAGGCGACTGCCACAGAGGGTAACCAGTGCTAATCATAGTCAAGTAGAAATAATTAAAAAAAAAAACCTACACTTTATTATCCTTATGTCATTAATTTTTGCCACACTCTTTGTGTGTGTCATGTATAATTTCCTGCCCCCCCTGCCATTTTTCACATATCAGCTACTGTCTCTTTTCATTGAATGCGAGAATGGTACTGACAACAATATGCCTGCTGGCCATAGTGATGTGCACACAGTAACAACAAATTATATATCACCAAACTTCATTACCTTTCAATTTGTTGAATTTAGTATATTTATGTGTGTGTGTGTGTGTGTGTGTGTGTGTGTGTGTATACAGCATGTGGACTCATGTGCAGGCTGTAATAAACCATACTCCTCTGTGTGAAAAGTACGTTTGTGTGTATCTGTTGTGTGGAGTGAGACAATCCATTAGTCATACACGTCAATGTGTGTGTGTGTATGGATAGAGATGATCTGGCAGTGTCACGTGTGTATGCTAAGCATGTGACATGAATATGTGTTGCGTGTGACGTTACTACTCCTGCTTCTCCATGTTGGACTTTAATTATCTGGACTGCGCAAAAACCTCCCTTAGGGTAAGAAATACCTGTGTGCCAAATTTCAAGTCTGTGCCTTGAAAAACAAACCTGTGCATAAAGAACATTCAGACTGAGTGTGGCTTAGAGATGTATGCCTTTCGTTGTCATTGATGTATATCTGTGCTTGTTTGTAGTGTTGCAGTAGACAATCATAACTTTGCTCATCTGAAGTATTTATTTTTCTCAGTGTCTGAAACATCCAGAAAGCTCGTACGATAGATATAAGCATACAAACATGTACATTTGAATGACTCAATTATCTTTTATGTTCAGTTAACACCTGCTTTATGATGATACATTTCCATTTATTTATTTATTTATTTTTATTATTGTAGGTTGGAAAAAGTTGTTAAATGTGTACTGAAAACTGACAGGGTAATATAGTTATGCTTAATACAAATGCTTTCGGGCAAGAAATGAGGTGAAGCGTGACAGTTTAGGCCTAGAGGGTGGGACAGAAACGTGTGAAGTGCTCCTTGGACTGCAAGAGCCCTGATCGTCACACTGCGTGACTTTCCATGGTGTGTGTTTGTGCAAGCGATTGGATAGGAAACCACACGCCCACATAGGGCCAAGAGCACATTCACGTGCAGCTCCTGCCCTGACTGCCTTGACTCAGCATCTCTGCGGCTCCGGCACGCAATGTGAGCTACCATTGGCTGCAAGGGCACGCTCCTCACATCCGACAGCTGCTGGTCTGGCTGCTGGGCATGTGCAAACAAGGCAAAAACAAATCACTTGCCACCATAATGTATGGAAGAGAGAGGGTTTCACCCCCTCACAACATGGGGATTTATAACTTTTCCACAGTAGGTGGTTCATCTTTTTTTACAGTAGGTATGTATGGATGGAGAGAGAAGGATAAAACGCAACGGAAGCTTGTTGTTCTTTAAAAATCACGGCCATGTTGTTTCACTGAGGTCCTGCTCTTGGCAGTCGCTAATGCTCTATGATCCGTGATCGCCACAGTCCCGTTCTGGACGCAGAAATTGGCCACCATTTAAATGTAAATTGTCTCTGTCCTGAAAGAGATGCCGGGGACTAATGAGTTAAGTGACATCTGGTAATAAAGAGGGAGAAGGAAGCTGTGAAGGAAAGCAAGGCATCACAATTGATTGACCCAAGCTTCATTGATTAGAAGAAGAATGCAAAGTGTGTGTGTGTGTGTGTGTGTGTGTGTGTGTGTGTGTGTTGGGGGGGTGGATGGCGTCTGGGACGCTTGGCCCTGGGCGCTGTGTTCGAGGACAGGCAGAAAGGAGATTAAACTAGTGGTGTTTAGGATATGTGCTAGAGGATGGGATCGAGCCTTTGTCCTAAAGACATCTCAAACACATTGTTTCCATTTGTCACTTGTTGCTTTTTATTTCGTGAATACAATTTTTTGGGTGGCATTTCTTATTGTGGGCCCTGCAGATGTAAATCACTATTTTTGCAAATTTTTTTTTTTTTTCCCCCTCCTTTTCCCGGTCACTATTTATCGAAGCCAAAAGAAAAGCAGGCCTTTGCAGATTCCTGCACAACCATTTGAAGTGAAGGGATATAAATATTTCATTATCCGTGGTGTGTCTCGTACTCTTTGTGCAGGGTATGTTCGCGGGCGGCTTGTGTGCACGCTTTAAAGCAGAACAATAAGGGATGGGGGTAGGGTGCACAGGGAGGCTGTAGGGCGAGCTGCTTTGGCAGTGTGCCAGAGAAATGGCTTATGGCTGCACTGCATGACTGGGCATTTGTGATAGCAAGAATCCTGGAGGCGACTGCTCACAGCACCATGTTTTTTTTTTTTTTTTTTCCCCCCCGATTGGGGGGGTTTGGTGGGGGAGAGTAGAATCAATTATTTACCAGAGATCACTAAAGATGTCTCCACCAAGACCACAGATTGTCCCCTAGTTGACCGATATTAACACTAGTGCTGTCCTTTTTGTTTTATGTGAAGTTTAGGCTGTGAATATCTTTTATTAAGTATTTTTTTTAATGCAATAAGCCAGTTGAATTTAGCGTTAATCTTAAAATAAGTTTCGAAATTTGCTAAGCTTGGCTGCGGTGTCTTTGATTTTTGTTTGTTCTAAACTGTTTTGTGTCATACCTCCAAGGTGTGGGTGTGCTCTCATCCATCACTCATGTTCCATACCCGTTCCTCCTAATAACAGGCCTGGAACGGCAGAAAAACAAGCCCAACTCACCAACTGACTACTGGCAAAGAGGCACCGTAGAAGAAAATGTGCCAATAAAATCCGTCCCTCAGTATGGGTACAATGGCATTTATGCTCCCATCCTCTGGTCAGCCAGTAATACAGGGGCTGTTTCACACACCCTAGCCTTGCTGGTAAATTTGTGAGATGAGGGCAGAATTGTGATAAAGCAGGCGAGGTTTAAAAGAAATCCATTATTAGCTGCTGTTATTTAATTATTATTTTCCTGAGTGATCAGGATGAGTCAGAGCTTTTACACCTGTAGGTAGTCCTACAGCGGTGAGGATTAGTCACCACACGACAGCCACATCCTCTTTGTCCCAGATAAATGAAGATGGAAATGGTAGGAAGCTCAATGGTTTGAATTTTAGTTCCTTTCGTGAGTCCTGCTTAAATGCTGGCTGGGGATTTGTAGGTTTCTGCGGAGACAGAAATAGAGCAGTAAGAAAGATGGGGGGGGAAAAAAAGTTGCATTTGTAAGATTCTCTGATTGGTTCTGTTATTGATTCTACTGTTCAGCCGTACAGTTGCCTGTAAAATATCGTCTGAGTTTCCATGGCATTGTTTTATTGTATTGGTTTGTTTGTGCTTTATACAAGGCTTTGTTTTTTGAGCTGTAGGCTTAAAATTCACACACAGGTACTTCTCACCCTAAGGTTTTTGCGTAGTCGAGAACATCGAATTGGCTCCTAATACACACACATAGTGCTGCACACATTAGTGATGTAAGGATAATAAAATTTGGTGACGTACACTCCCCATCCCTCCCTTTTCTGTTGATTACAACAAGCAAGTGTCACTATCTGTGATATTTGTCTGTGAAATGGCACTAAAAATACTCAGCACTAAATGCAACCACTATAATGGTAAAACAGTTTGGCAATTATATAATGTGTTATTATGTCCTACCTTTCCACTGCTATCCCTTTTTGACCTGGGCAGCCAGTAGCATTTATGTAAGGGAAGACTTCTTCTTGCAGAACTGTGCTCTGTTGTCTTTTTAACATCACTCTGTTAATGAAAAAAGAACTTTCACACAATCTGTGCCTTTTTTTTTTCTCCATTAAACAGACACTTTTTTTCCCCTCCCCCCCTCAGGAGCTTCTAAAGGTGTGTTTCCTATGCAGCAAAGAGGAAGTGTCAGTATACGCTGATATAGGGATCTAGACATTACTGCTTTTGTACTTTTGCATTTCTTATGAAGTATTTTACTAGTTAATGAAAGGTGGGGAGCTGGATTTGCTGAAGTTGTTTAAAGCATCTATGCATCGACATGCATCAGCTGTGTGTTTAAGACTTTCCTCTTGGCTCAGTATTGGGACCCCTGAAAGGCATTCTAGTCCACTCATTATAGATGCCCTAATGTTGAGAAGAAGTTATAGGTTGGGCCAAACTACGTGTGTGTGTGTGTGTGTGTTTCCTTGTAATAGAAATACCCTCCTGTACAATCCTCCAGTTTTCAATTTAGCAAAATATACCAGTTAATCACAAGGGGCGGTACAAGTGAAGCCATTAGAGAAATAAATGTGACCCTTTGACAGTCCAACAGAGCCATTTGTTAAATTTATTGCATAATGTGCTTTTACATGATTCAGATGATTGTGAATCATGTTTGTGTTGAAAAGCAGGTTGTATAGGAGATTCGCATTAGGAATGCATCACCTTAAAGCCTGAGTGAGTGTTTCCTGGATACATTAGCATCATGTGGAACATTTAAAAAAAAAAAAAAAAAAAAAAAAATGCAATATGTGAAATCAGTCATTCTTCTATTATTGTAAGCTTTGAGTTTTCACATGAAATGATGAGCTGGGCAGGAGGTAATGCCATTGTATAAACCTACAAGGTATCTGTCTGACACAGCTTAAATAAGGTAAATACCCACTGTTGCTCCAGTAAAGCAGCCAAATGTATAAATGGGTCAAATGGGTGTTGCTTTTATGTTTATGAAAGTAGCAAGTCAGTAGCCTTGGAATATTGTTATGCTTAATAGAGAGGATTCTCTGGAATGTATTAGTTTTTCATTCTACAAGGGGGAATGTACTGGAGAAAGCTGTAGAGACCATCAGAGATGTGATAACAGGGAACTGTGACTCTCAGAGCCAAAATCACCTTCACTGGCACACGCAGCAGTGAGCTCCGGCCTCAAAGGGTCAAGTGAGGAAACGCTTTTGTCTGTGCTTACGTAAGTTTTGACTTGTGCGTGTGTGTGGAAATGTGGGATGGGCTGATAAGAGGCCGGTCTCAGTGGAGCTATCATTGATCTACTGAGGGCAAAGTCACCGCCAACAAGCAGCACGAGTCAGCTGGCCTCGAGCGCGCTGCGTGATCTCGGCTCCATCGCGGCCCATGTGGAGACGTCGAGCAGACATAAAGAGAACCAGCTTGTGTTGAAAACGCTTTTTTTTTTTTTTAAATCTGCTGGCAGCATCGGAAATCTCGATGCAACAGACTCAACGCAGCAGTATGGGGGCCATAAGTTTTGTGTGTTCTTCCGCTATGGTTGATTAGGTTTAACTGATGACTGCTGTGAAAATTGCCTTCCTTCCTACCCACTTGAGAATTTATTTATGGTTACTTAAGGATATTTTCACTTTTATCCCTGAAAACAGTTTAAGCAAAGCTGTTTTTTTTTTTTTTTTTTCTTCCCCTCCCCTCCCCCTATGCTGTGGGCACATCTGGAAAAGGATGTGTGTGACACGGAGAGGGGTTTGCTGACAGTGTTGATGTAAACATACTTTGCCCTCTCAGTTGAGTAGTTCTATAAGGGTTTTGCTGATCCTTTTTCCCAGAGCAACTTGGAATGTTAAATGTACTGTGCTAAGCTACTTAGAATTATTTTCCCAATAATGGTGCTGGGTATTCTTGCTATTTTAATTTAGGGTAAGGACCTTGTTTTAGGGTACGGCCGCAGGAAAGGGGTTTGAACCCAGGTCCTTGAAATGAAAGGCAGTAACTGGAACTACTGCACTCCCTGCAATTTGTACTAAAAGGTGCACATTTTACATTTTCCACAAATCTTCACATAAACTGGCCCTGTATCTTAAAGTTTGCTTGTATGCTTAATTTGTGGGTCTAGAAAAAGGATCAAGGGTGGTGGCGTGTGTTTTAAAAAAAAAAAAAAAAAAAAAAAAAAAGAGAGAGAAGCCGTGGGCCACGGGGGTCCTGGACGTGGGTCTCCTTACTGTGGTGGAGTGGCTGCCAGGGGAATACGTACTGTAAAAAACAGTTTACCCAAGGAGATTTATTTAAGGAAGCGCAGCTGAAGTTTGGCTCTAACTGGAGCCCCCCGCGCAGGTGCTCCTGTGGGATGGCAGAGAGCAAGGCTCTGAGAAAACAAGGGGGAGGAGGGCGCATCTCTGCCACCCTTGTACCAAACACACAGCAGCGGTGTAGTGTGACAAGGGAAATTAAGGCGAACTTCTAAGAAGCTCCTCAAATGGAGCTGAGCAGCAGAGCTCATTGTCATAGGACTAATTATACAGATGTTGTCTGCCATGTCCTCCTTTTTCATGTTTTCTGTAGTGGCAGAAATCGAAGTACACAAACGGGCTTCGGAACAGACAGTACTACACTCAAAGAGATAACTGCCGAGAGTAATTGCTCGGTGAGGACATAACATTCGGTGATGGACTCGAGGGGAACATTGTGTCGTGCTGCTTAATACTGCGTCTCTGAAAGGAGCACCAGGGTTGTGCTTCTGCCAAAGCTTTTGTGTTCGGTTTCTGTTGATGCTGGTGAGAATTAGGCATAATGGCCACGCTGCCCGTTTTTTTGTTGTTTTTATTATTTTTTTAAATTTTATTTTTTGTTTTTTGGTTTTTTTTTTTATTACCCCCCCCCCCCCCCAGTGATGAAAAAGCTTTTTTATTTAGTGTTTATTTGGTCTCACACAGCTAATCCAGTGCCTGAGTAATGTCATATTTATTGACTGGAATTTCCCTGCTTAAGAAGCCTCCATTATCCAGTGTGGTTAATACTGTATGTTTGTGTAAAAGTATATAAACTAACAGGAATTATTCTGACCAGAGGATGTATTGTTTACTAATTTGCTTCGTGTTTTGTGATTTGGGATTTTTTTTTTTTTTTTTTTTACATTCTTTACAGTACATCAAGATCCCTGCTGTGTCTGCAGACCCCCAGGGTGCTCTGCGTGTCTTCTCCTTCTACCTGGACAAGCCTCAGGCGAGCTTTGACTGTATTCACCAATATATCTCCAGGTGAGCTCAGCTACCCCTTGACCAGTCTCATTGCCATGGCCTTTGTCCTAAAAGTTGCCTTCCTGCATTTTGTCAGTGCCATTCATTGCCAGCAGTGTCACCACTGTGAGGGTTTTTCTTAACCCTAACCGGTGACCTATACATTTTTTTTTGTTTTACTATTCTGTTTTGTTAATGTGAAGTCACTTTTTAAAACACACCTGCAACTTTTTCAGTTTTGTGCTTCCAAGCCGTCGTCTTCACGAGATTGAATCACGTTCCCGTTCCAGTTGCCTTGACCAGTGTGTTTACTGTCAGTAGATGCAGTAAAAATTACACAGCTATTTAAATGGGTAAATCATTGCAAGTAGCCTATATTAAACAACATTTAAAGTCACTTTGGACAAAGGTGTTGGCTGGCTGAATGAATGAATGAATGAATGTAAATATGAATCGGTGGCAGTTATAATTGTAACTGAGGCCTGGAACACGGATGGAGTATGAGGCCAGGGTGCGCCGGCACTTCTTGCCGCTGTCGAGCAGGACCGTGCGGCCCGGAGTCGTAGAGGCTGTTCGTGGCACTTGGGCCAGGAGGGTTAACTCTCAAAGGCCTGGTTCCGTGCCAACTGCTTCAGCTGCACCAATTAGGGAAGCATTTGAGCCAACAGCAATATGACCACTCTGTAATCTCACTGTGAGCACCAGGCTCCATTTACAGGAAGGAGAACAACAATCACACAATTGTTCTTTCTGATCCATATGCTTTTTTTTTTTTTTTAACCCAAGGTCAAAAATAGTTGTGTTAGTAAATACGGTTTGTCAAGTGTTAATATGCATAAATGTAGGTGAACTTTTCTACAGTAGTTTTCTTCGTTGTCCTTATCTCCTATATGATGTGACACCAGTTTAACCTTTGTTCCAAATCTGGAACTGGTTAAGTTAATCTAATGATTCAGGCTGGAGATTGTAGCTTGCCAGTTCTCTGCATGTTTGATCATCCCATGATGATTACCATTACTGCTTGCTGGTCTGGTCATAATTTGCAACCATAAGGACATCTGCCCCTTGGTATAAGTTGTTCCGCTGTTTTTATCAGTTATTTTAATGCCGCATATGGTTGTTTTAAGATCAGTATTCCTATTTGTTTTTTTTTTTTTTTTAACCCAAGTAGCTATTGGAGCACTGGTTACAGAAGTCTTGACCGTAATATCAGACTGCTGCAGCTGGTCAAGTACTGCAAATCAGGCATTATAAACATTACTTGACTGTCTCAACTTAATTTCACATCCTTCCTATAAATGAACATACATTTTTGCATAGAATAATTTGTGTGTATGTGTGGGGGGGGGTTACTGTATGTATGAATGCATTAATAAAGCAGAATAGAGTTGTTGGACTGCTGAATTGTTTTGCTTAAGCTTATCGTGCTAAATGGATAAAAAGTTAATGTGCATCACATGTCACCAATTCAGAATCCTAAATACTATGACCCTAAGTTTTCAGAGTTTGTAATTAAAAGCAAGGATGAGCTTTCGTGTTGCTCAGAATGTAGACAAACCAGAACGTCACATGTCAGTATAGAAGAAAATATGGTGGTGCCCTTCTGTGGCAGAAGCTGGTGTCCTGCAGCCCGTCATGGTGAGCCCCTCATTTTCCTTTTTGTCCTGCAGCGATGGCAGAGAGCAGCTGGAGTGCCAAGGCAGCATTCAGGACAAGATCACGGTGTGCGCCACGGACGACTCCTATCAGATGACCCGAGAACGAATGTCACAGGTGGAGAAAGACATCCTGAGCAGGTCGGCAATCGAGATCAAGCCTGGACCAACGTATCAGAGTAAGTGCATCTGGAATCTGCCCCAAACCACAGAAGTTTTGCAGACAGATCTGGTTTTGTTTGTGAATATCATGGCAAATTCTGTGCCATCTATCTCCATTTGTATAAAATATATACATTTTTTATTTATATATATATATATATATATATATATATATATATATATATATATATATATATATATATATATATATATTTATTTATTTTGTGTGTGTGTGTGTGTATATATATATATTTATTTATTTGGTGTGTGTGTGTGTGTGTGTGTGTGTGTGTGTGTGTGTGTGTGTGTGTGTATATATATATATATAAAACAGTTTATGTTTATATTTAATCTGCTGTAATTTCTTTACTCAATTGTTCATTGTTTCAATATTTTATTTTAGCCCATTGGGAGGTGTCTTCCTTGGTTAATGTCACTATCCAGAACTATGTGTGCATACAGAATGGTGGTGTTTCTCCATAAGATTTCTTACTTAGATTATATTTATATTTGTTTCAGCATCGCAAGATCTAAAATGTTTACTAAAGTGAGCTAAACAGTTATATGGGGCTGCTACAGGGATTTGCACTACCTTTATATTCATTTGGATACTAATTTTTGCTATAAAAGTAAATGAATAAATGAAATTTAATTTGAAGTAGACTGAACTTTTGTCAAACTATTGATTACTTTCAAAAAAGACATTTTGTCAAATTGTTTTTTGATACGTGAAACATTTTGTTGAGAAGGGGAAAAAAATTAAGTTTGTAGAAAATGTTTTTCTGTCCTTGAGGATTACTTTTTCATAGTACTGTTGTATAAAATGTCATGAAGTGTTGTTTCAGAAGGTTAAGTTGATCGTAGCGTAAAAGCAGCTTTTACTGCTGTCTCCAGTTGGAGAATAAAGTTCAAACGCAGTACTTTTTTGCTTCCTGAGAAGCAGTGAGTTGAAGAGGCAGATTTAATTAAAATACCTCCTCTTAGGTTGACAAGTTGCTGCAGTGTTCTCATCTTGTGGTTTTTGTGGAGTTAAGGTTCTTCTCATTATGTCCTTTATTAAAATTGTCCTCAATGGAGAGGAAAGACAATACGCAGCGGTAGTTACAAAGTGTTTCGGAATTAAAAATATGGCCATGTGAGGTTGATAATTGTAGTTGCTACATCTTTTTTTTTTTTTTTTTAAACAGGAAATGGGCCATATTTAAAGTCTTGTCTGTTCCTTTTTGGTGGAAATGGAATTTGAGACCACAAAACATTCCGCTGTCCAGCAGGGGGGAAAAACATCTAATTTAGTCATTTCATACTGAAAATGGTATATAATTTGCTTACAGTGCAAAACCAGAATTTAAATTTCAAAACATTGCAAAAGTAAATATCAAAGCAGATGCATGTTTCTTTGTACTTGTTACAAAACCATGGCTCACCTCTGTATAACTTTTTTGCATATGAAATCTAAGATTTCATTGGACATGTTGATACATGCAGTTATGACTGAAAGAATAACTTCTGTTCTAACTAGTTTTTGGAAAATGCTAAATAGTTTACTACAGAAATATTGTACAGAATACTTCTTTGTTTACCCTGGATGTCTTAACAAGTCCTAAACCTGCGAAATTACTTGCCGCGAGTGTTTTTGGAGGGTTTAAACAGCGTTAACATGCAAATATAAAATCGGCGTGTTCTGTTGCAGATTTTTCCCACAAGGATAGATTTAATGAAAATTGAATCAGTGTTCCTTTACTCTTGCCTTGAGGGATTCCTAATCCGACCAGGCCTGCTGTCACGTAGCTTGTAAAAACCCATTTCACCTGATCCTCTGATTTAACTCCCTTAGAAAATTATTTTGCACTCATGAGTAACTGTCATGAGTAACTTTTCTTTCTGCATTTCCCACAACAGAATAATGTGTGCGTGTTAGGACATGAAACTGCATGTGGTGCGTTTCTGTAAATGTGAGGGAAGCTTGGCAGTGTACACACGGGGAAAGTTGTTCTCCGCTGCCTCAGCGTGCAACGACCTTCAATTCGGAGCTTAAACTTTAATAAGATTATGATAGTGGTGTACAGTAAAGTATGTGTAAGTGCTACTATATCTCGCTGCAGTGGGTAGGTGCTGCCCCCCAGTTCTACAGCAGCGAAGATCGAACAAACAAACGAATGGTTCAGCGTTCGGGTGACATCCTGTTTGCCCGAGGTGATTTAATAGGCATTATGCATGTGGACTGTTTTCACAGGAGTTTAAACAAACTTCACTTTGAAGCCAATGACGCTGTGCCCTCGTACACGCCTGTGTATATAGGCACGTGCAGGCCGTGGCAGGAGCTACCCAGTCGTTGTGGTTCTTGAGTATTTCCCGCTTCTGTGCTGTTTGCTGTTCACAGTCTGCAAAGTGCTCTATGCTTAAAAGACTTTCAAGAAAATTGGCCTCACTTTCCTCTTTCTAGAGATCTTTTTTTTTAACCTCTGGACCACACTTCTATTGTAGACAGCACATGAATAACTTGAGCTCTTCAACAGAACTTTGATATTCTGAACTACTTTCAGTGAACTGTATCCGTACAGGCTTTGGTATGCATGGTCAGCGTGGGCCATTTCTGAAAATAATCCTCCAAAGCACTGATTTTGCACAGGTCATAGAAATATGATAGTAGCTCTTTGGCAGTGATATAAAAGGTAAACATCTTCTTGTCCTTGTTCGCAGGTAAATACTCCAAGGTTCAGAGGAAGCTTGGCCCAAGCTCTGCACCAGACAGCTTCAGCAGGCACTCCCCTAATAACAAGCGGGTGAGCGCACCGGGAGCCTTGACCCAGAAGCCACTGAGAGATCGGGTGATCCACCTGCTGGCCCTGAAGCCTTACAGGAAGCCGGAGCTGCTGCTGTGGCTGGAGCGTGACCGAGCCAGCCCCCGGGACAAGGCAGACCTGGGTCCTGTGCTCGAGGAGGTGAGACCTGCTAGCCAACACATCTTTCTCTTATAAAGCCTCCTACCATCAATGTCCTGGCTGCTAAATTCTGTTGGGCTTACACTTTTAGTTACCAATGGGCCAGAACATAATCATCACCCTGCATTCAAAAGACTGGGGTTTGAATCCACAATCCTCCTGTAGCACCCTGGAACACAATACCTGCCCTCAGTTCCTGCAGTAAAAATAACCCTGCTGTAAAAATTGGTAAACAATTGTAGTTTGGTGCACAAATGTAATATTGTAAATTGTGAAAGAAAGCATCAGCTAAATGGATTAATGCAAGTGGCTGCTGTAAGTTGTATTTAAGAGCCCTGAACAAAATGTAGTGGAAACTATCATTTATGGCATTTTCTTGTCTTATAAAATATGTATGTTGTTCCCATCTCGCGTGAAATCTCCCTGTTGTTAAAAAATTGATGCTGTAGCTAAAAATATTTCATGCACAATTGATGTCCAGAGTTTTAGGAGGGTTTTTGAGGGGTGTATGTTTTGGTTTGTAATTTAAAGTGGCACATGGCCCACTGTAGTTAAGGATGAGTTTTTTTTTTTTTTTTTTTTTGGGTTCTATAAATGATCTGTGCAGGGGAAGATTGTCATTTGTAGACACTCAATCCCTCCGTGGAAAGGGAAATGTGTTGTGTTGAGGGACCAGTCTTCCTCAATGCCTCTTACAGAAACAGCCTCTGCAGACTCTGCTACCTTGAGACCTGGTGTTTATCAGTATGGCTCGCAGAGTCTCTGAAGGGGGGGGAGGGTCCTATAATGTATTTAGACACAGTTAAAAATGTTTTGTCATAAAAAGGTCTCACTTCTTTGCAGAAACAAACCTTTCTCATATTTCTGGGGCAAGATTATGCATCTAAATTATTGTAACACTAGTTATCTTTATGTGGCATGTATTCTTCTGAGGCTGATTTCTGAACAGAATTGACACTTAATCCATCAAATTGTCAAGATTGCACATGTTTGCATGTTTTATGAAATGGTCTATTGAATGGGACAAATGTGTTTCATGGGTGCGTCTTCATCAGCTCTGTTCATCACTGAAGATAATGGTGTTTGTTTCTGCCATAGGTGGCCAAGCAGAACCCCAAGGACCAAAACTTCACCCTAAAGGATGAATTTTACAGATATCTTCAGAGGGACTGGCCAGGCTATCAGGAGGAGGAAAAGCAGTTTGTTCACAGACTGCTGGCAAGGTTTGCTTTCTCACCTTCTGCTCTTTGACTCGTTTGGACAGTGTTTGAAGACTTAAGTAAAGTTGCCAAAGACTGCTTAGCTAGACGTAGTTGCTTACAAGGTTTATTCTTAGCTAGTTGTTTCAACCACCGCTTCCACTTCACAAAAAGTACTTACTGAGGCTTCATTTTGAATGAAAGCTGCATACCTGTGACAGAAAATTGCATGACCACCCCATTAATCCAAACACAATTATTAGGAGCCTCATTTGATATTTGTATTGTTTAAAAAGACTATATATGTCTGTTAAGCAAGACAACTGGTGAGGTGTTTAAACATCTGCCAGGACACCCACTAATACACAGCCACACTGGCCTTACACTCAGCTATAAGAGGATAGCTGGGTCATTAGGCCACTTTGACCATAGTGCACAAACCACTAAGGAGCAAAGCTAATTTACTTATTACAAAGAAATTAGTTCAACTGTGAATTTCTGGAAAGTTTTCTGGGGCAAACAAATGTTCATTACCATTAACTGTTTGTGTTTGTTTAATAAATACCAATAAACATGAGTTTAATAAAGGCTATACAGTAGTTTGTGCACTCACAAATTCTTAGTCTGAATAGGACTCTGTACAGGAGACCCCATCTCAGTCTTACTGTGCTTGAACTCTTATGCTTGAGGAATGGGTGAAAATCACAAAATCCAGATGTGCAAGAGACGTTTCCACAAAGCAGGGTGTGTACGCATGCAACAAAAGCACATAAAAATTATTTCAGCAGTGCATTTGTATTTCTACGACTTTATTACTCGCTGCCAGATCTTATTAAAAGTGAAATGATTTATCATGATTTCAGCCTTTACATCGGCCAAGGCTTAAATTCAGTTAAGGGTTTGGAAACTTTTTATATCCCCTGTTCATATATAAATTTTACAAGTTTAATCCCAATCAACTGCATATTCTGTTTGTCCTATTGTTTTAAAAATCTGTCAGTCTTTCCATCATGGCTGCGTGATCAAATTTCTAAAGTTAGTTTCCTATTTATTAAGGATTTCCTCACAGACAAAAGGTAGAATCAAGCGCCTTGATTTTACGACCATAGAGAAATATGGGTCACGGCAGAAAATGATTTCCGTTTTTGATAATGGTGTGGTATATCTGCGGAAGGGCCTGCAGGAAGGAGATTGCCGCTCTACAAACACGCAGCGGTCTGCCACTATTGTTGTGGGCTACCTCTGTCTCACCCGCATGCTCAGCTCAGCCTTGCCAGCTGTTGCAGATGTTATCGCTTGTCTTGGAAATGCGCTGGAAGCCATGGACCCTGTGTGGACCTGCTGGGATGGGTGTTTCTCCTGCCTGATCCCATGCACTGCTTGTAGATTATTGGCTCATATACCAACACTTCAGCTTCTGGGGCTACCAGTGCCTTTCTTTGTAATAATACATTTAATACAAACATTTTCATGGCATGGCTAGATGTTCTGCATTAATGCTGGAGTAGTTTGCCAATGTGAACAATTTCCCGCAATACCCTGGAAAGTACGGTTCTTATAAGTACAGTTTTTGGTTTGTTTATTTTGCCGTGCAGTTGTATCGTCCATGTGGCAACCTTTCTTTTTCTTTTGTCTAGGAAATTGCAGCCAAATGTCAATAGTAGCCAGTCAAAAGGTTTTCAGACAAACTCTTCATTGCACAAAAACTCAGGCGAATCTCCCTCTCATCTCAGTCCTCTGAAGAATCCTGCAATGGTAAATTACTGGGCTTTTCAGTTTTTCTACTCTTTAGCCTTTCTTGCAAGTTTTTTTTTCATTATTTTTGAAAATGTTTTCTATTCTGTTGTCGCACACGTGTGTGTGTGTGTGTGTGTGTGTGTGTGTGTGTGTGTGAGAGTTGCCATAAACATATCTCTTCAAAAGATTAAAAAGTATGCCCTGGCATATGCTGGATCCCATATTAATAATGATAACTTCTTTCCATTCTCTGCTCAGAAACGCCCAGTGCCTTCTGACCTGGAAAGTCAGGCTCACAAGAAACCCAGAGTGTTGGAGCAGAGTTTCCATCCACAGCATCTCTCCAGCGAACCCCCCAATCCCATGGGGGTTGACAGCGTTCTGACCTCTATTCACTCCAGTTTACATGCCAAAACCGAGCCTCAGAGCACGAGCAACCATGTTTCGGAGAGCCAGACTGCTTTCTTTCCAAGGCCGAAGTTCAGTGGCTCCTCGGAGGTCCATAAGCCAGAACGAGCAGAACAGAGCCCTGCTGGATCTGGTCCCATAGCTCCCGGGACAAACTCCTCCACTGGCTCCGAGCAGCAGCTCTCTAGCAGCCAGCACAAGAAGAAGAAGTCCAAAAAGCATAAGGAGAAGGAACGGGAGCACGTGAAGGACAGCGAGAAGGCTGAATGGCTGGAAACCAGCCCGGATCAAAAACGCGATCTGTCAGATCTTAATGGTACGGGGACACAACACGACACACACAGACACTGCTATATTACCACTCTGACTCCTGCGTATTGTATACCCGTTGCTGGTATCATATTTACACAAGTGTCCCGTACATTGAAAATATTCTCTCTTTTTTTTTTTTTTTTTTTTTTTATTTTTTTTAAAACCTGCAAATAATGTTATTCTTGTATGTTTTATTCAAATATCCAACATTAATGAATGAAATAAGCAAATATAAGAATGTATCTGAACCTCGCCCCATACAAACTTCCGTTTCCGGTAGAATTCTAGTTCCTTACCCAGTGTCACTTACACAAGTGGGTCTGAGTTTAATATTTCAACATAGTACAAATAAAACTGAACTTCATTTAGCGCAACAAGCAGAAAATGTTTCCCGAGTTCAGCCCACAGCACGTCTGTCCCCCTCCAACACCCCCTCGATCCCTTACTACCAAAGCCACATTTTGTTAATCATTGACCGGGTAACAGCTGTGGCTCTCATCCCCCATCTCCTAATGCCCCAAAGTACACGCCCAGTCTGGAAACTTAGCCACGGCCTCCCTGGAAGCAGAGCTATTATCTGTGCCCATGGCAAATCATCTGAGAAGCTGGGTATACGGTTTGTTGTGCACTGTTGCATTTATCTTTACTCTGTGTGTTAATCTGTAGCGCAAGAGAGTGCAAATACACCTGTAAGCCCACCTCCTGCGGAAGAGGTGCCCGACTACTTATTGTGAGTAAACCCAGATTATCCATCTCTCCTCGTTGTACATTTCTGCAAGCTACTTCTTGCATTTGTGGCAGCTATAAAAATGTGTCGATACAAAGCTGAAAGATGCCGGAAAACCTTTTGCAGAGTGTTTGAAAAAGCTGTCATATCATGTTATTACATCAGTCGTTTACGATGTTGCATCATGCTGTCATATCAGTCAAATTTGTCACCGCGACAGATGTTAGCTCTGAAACGTCCCGCTTCATAAAAGCCGTTCTCAGTCAATCTGTAGCACCACCTTACGGCGAAAATGAAATTGCAGTTGTGTCGGTTTGATGGAAAACGCACACGTGCTCAAATTTTCCCTAAGGCAGTGTAATTGTTTTCTCAGGAAGTACAGTGCCATAACCGATCCTGAGCAGCGTCAGAAATACAAGGAGGATTTCTGTGCAGAGTACGACGAGTACCGGGATCTGCACTCCAGGATCCAGAGTGTCACGGAGGTTTTTGTTCAACTGGGATCAAAAATAAAGACACTGGCACCTGGATCACAAGAGTATAAGGTAGCGGATGTGATTGTGCAGCACAATAAAATGTTTTGTGTATTTAGTTAAATTATTTGCTTTTAATGTTTTATGTCACATCATTAGATTACCATGGCAAATTATTAAGTGTGAAACATACTTGAAATGCTTTAGTCATATTGTTGAGACCTTTCACTTCTAAGTTGTCCTGCATAAAATCTTTCAGATTATGGAAGACCAGATCTTGGAGAAATATCGAAAATATAAAAAGGTAAAGAGAAAGACTTCAACTACTGTTGTCAAACAGAGATCTGAAATTAATTGTAAGAATAATTTTAATAAGAATGTTGGCTGAAACACCTGTCATGCTCACTGGCTTGCTGCTTACCTCTGTAGAAATGCCCTGGCTATCGGGAAGAGAAGAAGCGCTGTGAATATCTGCATCAGAAGCTGGCACACATCAAAAGCCTCATTGTGGACTATGACCGAGCTCAGATGACTTCATAGTGCTGACTTCTCCTCCGCAATGCAAACTGGACCAAACGATGGCACCTCAAAGGCTTTGTGCTGGGCTGCAGCTGAGCGCAAAGGGCCTCCTGGTGCCCCCTGTGGTGCATGGACTGTATGAATTTCCGGGGGGTGGGGGAGCACTCCCTTCATGGATCTGCGAAAGGTGAAACACACGACTGTATGTTCACTTTATCCTCTCTGCCGCTCTGTGGCAAAAACATACATGGGCTACTTCCCAAAATCTGCCCTAATGATTTGTTTGGAATGGCCTGGAACAAGCCCACAATGACTTTTATTTTCATATAGGTACAGTATTGTGTGTGTTGGATTCTGTAGGGATAGAATATTTCTCAAATTGTCAAGTTTAACTAGTTTATGCTTCTCTTTGACCCAAGATGAAAGACCCCTTTCACGCTAAGAGGCCCCTCTTTGCATGGATTCTTGTTGTAGGATAGACATTGTTTATTAACCTTTCCACCGTCAATTTCATTATTTGCCACAATGTGGGTTCAGATTCTTTTTAATATCTAAAAGTTTAGATGATGTTCCATGGCAACAGTTAGTGTGTAGCTGGATTTTTTTCCTACACATTTTCTAAATAACCCAAACCCCTCTCCTGACGTTTTAGCAACTCCAGATATCTATCCCAACATCCATAAGGGCAGAACCTCCATCCAAGCTACAGGCTGGAGCAGAGGGGTGGATATCCTTTGTGTGGACCCAGGATCTGGGTCAGAGGAACTATAGCTTTAAATGCACAAGCTTAACCATGGTTTAATATTGTTCATATTGTAACATTTTAACATGAATCAATGGTCCATAAAAACATTCTCAGTAAGGTAGTTGCTGACTTTTTTGATCAAATACTTTACCTTAAGTCCTACGTACTTTGCTTGAACTCGTCCTTCAACAAGAGTAATGTATGGTCTTTCAACCTATAAGCACAGGTTAAAATTAAGAAGAATGGCTGTAAAAGCTTGTGTGAAACAACTGCTTGGTTTATCCGGTGTGCTAAGATGCCCTCTTAATGTTCTTTCAGTTTATTGCCATTTTACTGGCAAAATTTTTCAATGTATTAGAAATGATCATACAGTACTTTAAGAGGGCATTACACTTGGTAACGTGCATTTCAACTGTGCGTTGCAGTTAAATGCGAGCTGAAATACACGGTCAATCCGGAATTGTAATTTTTCTTCTCTCGAGTTCAGAATGTTTCGGGTTCTGTTTGACTTTCGGCTTGTATCGTGCAATGAATGTGAGCCAAAACAGGGACCAAGTATCAGAAAGTCTTTTCACTACGAAACTGTTCTGGCACACAAGTCTTAAGCTAGTGAACCATGTGAAGTATTTTTTCTGCTCAGTGTATTCCTGATTTCTTTCAACTTTTGGCCTTGCTAAGTTAAAACACTTGAACTACTGATTAATTTATTCCAGACCCCCACCCCCCTTTCCTCTTTGCGTGCCACACCCCACAGGCCATTGTGAAGTTACGGAGATGTTGCTGCTGCAGCTTCTGAAATGAGATGAATTGTAGTGATGAAATGTTCAGTCTGCTCTTGGACTCACATTCCCAGTCCACCTGTGGCGCTTTCATGACTTTAAAAGGACACTGTGGTGCTTTTGGAGCATTTCAGTTTGTTTCTCCATATCACCATGTGTATGAGTCCTTTGTGTTGCCTCATTTCCAAGCCTCAGCTTCAGCAGAAGTGCGTTCTTAAGGGAGGATCACTGGCTTTGTCTACAAGGAATGACTGCGCAAGCAGAGGGGACAAGGACTTGGTCTCTAATAGGAATTGAGTTAGGCAATATTTTAACAGGAGTAGAATTGCCAAAACAGGATAGGCTCCATTCAAATAAGTGTTTTAAATATTTGTGCTACTGTATGTATTGGTTTAAATGCCTTAAGTAAATGGCCTACAAAAATGGAACTTGCAGCCAACTTGTCAGATCCTATTGAGTTTGCATGAATCAGTTTTGAACATTTTGCTTTAGTGTGCTTTCATTAAACACAGTGACTTTCCTCTCATGCACATCAATCAAAGTACTTTTTTCCTCTAATATATGGGCTATCTTTTACTTATTTCATTTCTTATTTATTTTTGTGGGAGAAGGTTGAAACAAATAGTTTGCCTTAATATTCTAGTCTTGTAATACACTGTGTGGTCTTTGTTACACAACCTAATGATTTTTTAACATGGTAATGTATTGTCCTTTATTTAATAACTTATTTTTAGTTTGTTTGAAGGAATTCCTGTATCCAAATGTATTCGTCACCCAATCCCACAAACACCTTCGTCCACAACTCTCGATGTAGTTGCCCTAAATATGGTTTCATCTCAAACTGAGCAAGTCAGTAGTGCATTATCATCTCCACTTTTTTTATTACAAAAGGCAATGTCTGAAGCTATCCAAAGCCTTAGAATAAACAATACTGTGCTCTGAAATGCTAATACAGTAAACCTGGTTGGAGGCATGGAGTCATGCTAGACATGTAATTTTGCTGAAAGAAGTCACTCAATGGTCTTATTTGTGGTACTGGAAGAATTTAGCATTTTTGAATATTTTGTTTTAATGTTGTCAGAACGTAGAAGTGAATTTTCCTCTGCTTTTTAATAGTGTGAATTAGACACTTTTAATCATAGCAGATGGTGTTTGATTTCCCTGAATTCACAGAGCAAACCTGCACTTTTATGGAAAAATAATTATGGTTGGACACATTAATGACACTGTTATTTGCCTTGTAGTAAGTGGCCATCTGTTCTAACTGCTATGCTGAACAACAATCCGTTGAGCCCATGTCTTAAAATACGCGTCATCCAGTATCTGATGATGCTCTTATTGAAAATGGGAATATTTCACCATTATATACTCGAAGACAATGTCAAAATCCTGCATGGAAATTGTTTTGGATCTGATTTGAGGGGACCTGGTGTTCAGTGTTCAGGCCAGACTCTTAGGATTGAGACTTGTGGATTGTCCCTCCAAGCACGACCTGGAGACTTAAAGGGCTCTGACTGCTGCTGATAAAAAAGTGTGCTACGGTAGATGTTGGTATCGGTGCCTTCTCTGAAGGACTCGGTTTTTATAGGGTTAGTGTTCTGATAAATGAAGGCATGGCATATATTAAATACAATGTGTTCACTGAAATGATGTTTCTAAATTGCATTTTACAAATGCATAATTCCTATCTGGCTGCTGTGGCTTTCAGGAAAGAGGTCCTTGTAATCTAAATGTCAATATGTATTTGTCATGTGTACTTATCTTTCAAATGCAAAAGAATTGCTTTTTAATGAGCTTAAAAAAACCCTTGAATTCTTTATTTCCTCTTTTTATCTTTGCTGTAGCAAGTGTATCTGTTCATTTTATTTGCTGTTATTGAAAAGTCAATTAGAAATGTGAAAAAAAAATCATTTGTCCTGTGTAAAAGTAAAACTTCATTTTATCGTCCTGTAAGAAAAAAAAAAAATCTGTAACAACTTATTTATTGTTTGTTCCTTTGTTCAGTCTTTCTTGGGGAAATTTTCTGAGATAGGAGATGAGTTATTTCTATGATTAGAGTAAAATGGGGTATATATTTTTTCATTTAGGTCCCATTTAAAAGACATGTACACTTTATATCTTGATAAAAGAAAAACCTATTTAATGTTTCTGAAAATAAAGGTCTCCTTTTATGGTGTCTTTGTATGGTATTCTAATAATTTAATTGATTACTGATTATTCTAGATATAAGCAGACACTGAAACATACATGCATGTTGGTGGTCCATATCACTATCAATATTCTGACACTGATATATATATTCTGACAATTTATATATAAAGCACACTTACATACTAAGCTACTTCCAATGATTCACCCATTTGTATGGCTGTCCCGCCTATAAAGTCTGTGTAGTTTAAGTGCCATCAAGTTTAATTCAATTCATAGTTTTCATGGTTAAAGGAGGGTAGGGAAGTGGTTACTATTGCTTTCCTTTACACATCTTGGGATTACAAAGATAAATGCTGGAAGCAAAGGTGCTACGAAGCACTGACTTTAGCGTAAGCGGCTTGAGCAAGCAGGACCGTGGCCGGCGCATCACGTCACTCGGGTCGGTCGTGTTTTCAAATCCAGCTCCGTGCGCACAGCCCACAGACATACGAGGAAGAAGAGAACAGTAAGCCACTTCTGTCCCTTTCCATACCAAGAAAACCACACGAGCGGTCATCACGTTGAACTTGACGGCGCTTACCTTTTAATACGGTTACTATACCAGGAGTGGGATTTAAAGCACAGGCCTTTTAATTATGATGTAACATGCCTAAATAGTACAGTACGTGCTACCCAAAATAGCCAACTGCTTAAATCTTAGTTTTGCATGAGTGGAAAAAACATTTAAGTAGAACATCTATCCAAGAGCACCATGACCGAATTCCATTGAAGCCGCCCGCAAGCAGATTGTACCTCAAAGGTCAAGTCAAGGAGCCGTGTCCTCCTCTATTATTAATCCACCAGAACCATTTCCTGGGCCTTTTTTTGCCCACACGGTCCCGCTTACTGAGAATGTGCAGGAGACGAGGACATCCTGGTGGCACTCCACGGTGCACAGGTGGTCCAGTAAGGCTCCTTACCCGGTGCACGCAAGCACACATCTTCACCGCATTCCCACCTTGTGTGAACATTTACTGTCAGACAAGCAAAGTGAACTTTGATAGCCGTGGGTCTGCGTCTGTGGAGCTGTTCGTGCTTTGGTTCTAGAAACGCTTCCGTCACAGCAATAAATGTACATGTAGACAAGCCGGCTGCTGCCATTAAGCTCACCGCGTAGTGCAGCCCATTTACAACTGGCAACAACTTCTTTACAACTTCTCTGTGCCCTTTATTTAGATAGCTAAACAGCTAAACTCGTACAACTTTGCGCACCAAAGTTGGTAGGATGCTAAATAAGATGCAGGTCGCATTTTAACTGAATGTGTGCTAACATCTTGGGGCCCGCAGTGCATGAGCGCGCGTTCCGTTGCTCTGCTCTCTAGATGTGTCCGAGATTACTGGGAGTTCACAGTTGTAGACGAACAGGTCACTTTAGACAAAGATGCCAGCGAAATATTAGTTAATAACCATTCGCACTTCGTTTTGGAGAAAAGCGTCTCCCAAATGAAAGAACGGAAAGATTAAACTAAACGCGCGGCATCGGTTGCAGTTCGGAATCTTCTAAACGGCGCACAGGCGTAGTTCCGGCGTTGTCATGACGACCACTCGTCAACAGCGAATGCGCGATTCGACGGCGATAGATTCGGAGTCGACTGAGCACGTCGTCTGTGTGGGCCACGAACTGAATACTTTGCTCGCTTCTACTTTTATTCGGCGGGGCAGCACGTCATGCAGTGGACTGAGACGTCGAATTGCAGTGGGACGGCCTGCGGTTCGAACGCCCCTCCTGCTGCGTTTACCCTGAGTTGGCACAGTAAAAGCCCGCGGTGAGGTGAATAACAGTATAAGCCGCCTTAGACAGCGGTGTTAAATAAATAAAAAGGAACCTTCAAAGCTGTCCTTTAGTCGGCTCCGTTAAGTGAAATATTTATAGGGAAAAAAGGAAATCATCGAGGAGAAAATGCAACTACTCAGTGTCACTAGACTGTAAAAAAAAAAAGTCACTTGTCAGGCATGCATCACACTTTTCTGGCTGAAGAGAATTTGGGCCGCACATGAACAACAGCGAGAGAGCAGAATGCCAGTGTACATAAGGAAGGGCTCTGCCAGGATCCCGGAGCCGTCGGAGAGCAGCGAGAGCGACGAGGAGGCCGAGACCTACCTGCTGGATCCGGAGCAACTGCACGACAGGCTGCCTCAGCCCTTCCGCATGATCGACAAGGTCGTGGGCAGCATCCTTGACAGAGCTTGGGAGCTCATCCTGCACAGAGACACGGTTAGAAGAGCAGAGCAGGTGAAGAAAAAACTTGCAGTTGCTGAGATTTTAGGGGAAGTCATGGTGAGTACAACAGGTGAACTTCTCATTCTTCTGCAGTCACCTGTGTGTTTTGCAACTAAATCTCTTAACAGTCATTTTCATTGTATTCATCTGACCTTGGAGCTTTGCTAAGTACATTTACAATGCTTGAGGCATCAGGATGAAACAAGGGGAAAATTATATTTAATTCATTTTGCACAAAGGAGAAAACACAGCTTCCAAGTAGGACAAACTGCCTGACATGCACCGATGATGGCAAATACATTTTCCTGGGACATCTCAGCGGGCTGTCTGTAATCTGTGCTTCAAGTCATGTGTACATCACCACGTGGGATCAGGAGAGCATCGAACTCACATCCATTCACAGCACTTCCCTTGGAGTGACAGCATACCTTATAGCCACCGTGGATGACATGGGTAACCCATCTTACGGTGTTAAGGCTATTTTTAAAGATATGTTCTGTTTTTCTATGAACTAACAATATCGTATGTGTCTTTTTTCCCTCCCGGAAGGTGTCGCACGACTCTTTGCTTTTTACCCCAACTTTCTGTGCCTAATGAAAATAATGAACGAAACAGTAAGTACCTCTAACTTTCAGACTGTGCTTTACTCGACACAGCATGCCAATGTTGTATTTATGCAATGGAGTCTTTGTTCACTGAAATATAGGATGATATAAACCAGCGACACATCTGTACAAAATTTGAAATCTCCAAAGGTGGCGATTATGGAGCCATCCTCATTGAGTGTAAGTTATGTGTTTGCGGTTTTTTATTTTACATTACTTTGCTATTGTGCGTATCCTTGTGCGGGTGCAAGAAAAAATGTCTTTTTTTAATAGTAACGGTTAATGTGAAGTATAGCGGAACACATTTGCCTTGTTCGAAGGGCTTAGCAGCTATCATCTGCCTGTCATCACACAGGCTGTGGGGCATCATGGCTTGATATTTACCGATTCCCTAAAGACTCGTGGCTGAGAGAGCTGGAAGTGTGGCAAGCAGCTTCGTCAAAACAGGTAGCACGTCTGCCCAGCAATACCACCGTCTTTAAAAGAAGACAGTTAAAATAAGTGTGTAAAATTTTACAGGTTTCAAGTTTCCAGGTTTATATGTCATGGGTGCACTAACAGCAGCATAGCAGTGTTGTAACCATGAAAAGTGTGGCTTCCAGACATCCTCAGCAATTAAAATATATGAATAAGATATAAGAAAATTAAATAATAAATAATGAAATTAAGAAAAATAAATAAAAAGGAAAATAAATAAGTAAGGAATAAGATGTAAAAATATACATAGAAGTTAAAAGTTAGTAAACAAGAAATAGCAAACAAGAAACAAACAACAACAGCCAAACCAACAAACACACAACCGATAAGGGCATACGAGGCATACAGACAGACTCCGATCGACAGTGTCTCACTGTCCAAAGGAGGGGTCAGTGGTTTGACAGTCTTATTGTGTGTGTGGGGGGGGGGGAACTGTCCCGGAACCTGCTTGTTCTCGTCCGAATGCTTCTAAAGCATTTTCTGGACGGGAGCAAGAAAAATAGTTTGTGGCTGGGGTGACTGTGGTTCTGATTCTAGTTCTAGTTTCTGAAAAAGTCAAATGTGTAAAAGTTACTTCAAGTTATAAAAATTGAGATGAGCTTCTGTTTTATGTAGCACTGATCGTTGAGACAGCCTAGGACATATTAACCAGTATATGCTTGTTTTTCTGTTGTAGGGGTCAAATACTTCTGGATTAGGAAATAAAATGGATTCTGGATTAGGAGTGAAGTTTTCACTAATAGGACTTGTGCTAAAAGTCAAGCAACCTAAAGCACTTTCAGGTATTCCTGTAAAATTACAGTATTTTTTTTTTTTCCAGTACCTGCATTGATAAGAAATCGCTCATTCCAAATACAACTCTCACAACCAAAGTAATTATTATGTGCTGACTCTAAAACGCCTGTTTTAAATTCCTTTTACCCATTATTGTTTTACACTATCTTTTTTATTTTAATGTAAAATTTCATCCAACTCTTGTTTAATCATGTTTTGCCTATTTTATATAAAAATGATAGTTTGCTCAGATTATTTGAAATCAGATTCAGAAGTGACATTCTTTAGTTTAATCTACTTTTCCCTTTATTCATTTTGCAGGCACATCTTTAAAAAGTCCTTTCGAAGTGCTGCAGAAAACAGGCGATGGCACAGTGATCGGTTCAGGCCAAAATCACATGATTGGCATTAAACAGTGGGAGGAGCAAAACGCTGTACATAAGTTTGTTGGCACCAGCACATGTGATGTAAAGACGCCTATGGGGCGACCCAGGTGAACTGAATTCAGTACAGTCAGCTAGGGAGGAATTTAATAAAATTTCCTAGACGGGTGCATGAGCACTGGGATCTGATGTGTTTGTCACATGCTCATTTAAACTTATTTTGAAATATGAATGTAGAACTCTTTAAAGGATTTTACGTGCATGCATCATTTATGCTGTCTTTATACACTGCCTGGCCAAAAAAAAGAGTCACACGCACTAATATTTCGTCTTATTTGAATATAACATGCATTCGCCGTGGCATCGTGTCGATAAGCTTATGCAGTGTCACAACATTTATTTCCGTCCGGAGTTGCATTCATTTTTCGGCAAGATTTTGTATTGATGACGGGAGTCGGACCGCTGCGTAAAGTCTTCTTCGGCACATCCCAAAGATTCTCAATGGGGCTAAAGTCTGGACTCTGTAGTGGCCAAAATAATGTCTCTCTCATGCCCCCTGAAGCACTCTTTCACAGTTTGAGCCCTATGCATCCTGGCATTGTCATCGTAGAAGAAAAAATCCATTGATGGAAAAACCTGGTCATTCAGTATATTCAGGTAGTCAGCTCACCTCATTTTTTGGACACATAACATTGCTGAACTGCAATAATTATCCAATGGAAGGCTCTTATCTATTTGCTTAGTTAAATCCGGGTGGTGACTTTTTTTGGCCAGGCACTGTAAATTCAGGAAATCGACTGTTACGTTGGTGAATGAGAGCTTTTAAGAGAAGTGTACTGGGCACGTGACATGAATTGAGGGAAATATAATGACTCTGCTGGAGGACTGTAAGTCCAAGGACAAACTCTGCCTTTGTCTGAAATATTTCACCTTCATTTTAGCCAGTGCACCTTTCATTTTCTCCTCCCTGGTGTACTGTCCCCATTCCCTGGTGGAAAAATACCTCCGACAGGTAAGTTATCCAAACTCACTTTTGATTATTACCGTTATTACTGTTATATAAACCAATCCTTACATGTCTGTCTTGATAGGAGTGCCTGTTGGGGTCTGCTTGTGGTGGAGTGGAAATCACAATCTTTTCCAGTATATGCTGCAAAAAACATTAAAATTCAAATTCAAACCAGGTATCCTCTATTTTTAAAGCGAGCTCTTTGTTTTCTTCCAGTTTTGTATTGAATTTGCCTTAACACACATTCTTTGACATAATGTGAAAATCTGGGGAATAGAAATTAATACACCACTGTGTTTACTGTGCAGTTCCCATTTCACAGCAGCAGAGGACAGCCTTAAAGCAGATTTCACCGTGAATAAAGATGTGCGACTACATATGTGTCTTTTAACACAAAACACAGGATTGAAATATAGAATTCAAACAACCATTTAGTTTGCCATAAACTATGCCGTCCTGGAATGATCTCTTCCAGACAGCGAGCCAAAGGCGGATGTTGTGTGGCCAAACGCGCAGCACATCCTCTGCTCGGCGATCAGCAGATGTACTAAATACCTCGCTCTCGGCCTTGCCGATGGCTTGATCACTATTTGGGACAGACATTTAGGTGAGTGTTCATCAGCATTTAAAACTTGCTTATTTCCCTCACATTTAATTTGTACAAAATGATATATTTTTAATACTAATGTTACTGTCTTTTTGTCAAGTTGCTTTGTATATGCCAGCAGGCGTTATAAGTTTTACATTTGCAAACACAGTAAATGAGCTGTCACAGTACATTTTAGTGGCATACTTTTTGAAATATAAAAAAAGATGTTTGGAAAGAAAAGATGCTGCGTTGAATGTGAAATGCTGGATGATTTCCACTTACACGAACCTTCTCTCACTGCAGGTCTTCCATGGTCTGTTCTCGCCGTTTCCTCTGATAGCGATTTCAGCAGGATGCTGTTCACAGACGACACGCCTGTTTGTACAGAGGAGTCCGCCCTTCTCCAAGATCCCTTTCATCCCAAAATACATGTTTTGGTGACCTGCAGGAGTGGAGCATGTCACGTAGTTACAGCAGGGAGGGGAGTGGATTCTCATGTTACAAAACTAAGAGAAAGGTAACCTCCCTGGCTGCAGTGGGCAATTTTACTTGCTTTCTTAAATGCGGTTAAGGGTCATCTCTGCAACAGTATCAGGGCTCTGTAACAATGTTCATTTAATATTCATTTGTTTAAGCAGCAAATGTGCAATAAAGGTGTAGATATTCTCGATGTTTCCTTTGTATTTCTCATGGACAGACCTGCAGACTATGGAAGTTTCCCATCAGCTGTTGTGCCAGTTCTGCAGAAATTGGTATGGCTCACCTGTATTTTTAAAAATAATTTTCAATGTCTGTGAATGACTTTATACAGCTCCTTTAGTTTGTGGTTGACAAACTGCACTAGTAAAAAAAAGCCTTTCTCTCCTTATTGACATCAACATTCCTTTTCCTGTTGTAGCTAAGTTGCTGAAAATGTTATTGCACTAAATATATACTAATGATATTTTAATGGCATTGTGAGGTTCTCTTCATATGCAGAAGTGGCAGAATAGTCCTCCAGGACATCGCTGACAGTACAGTTGTGTGTACCTTCGTTCTGCCACCATCTCATCTCCTTGCAACTCCATGGAGCCCAGTGTTTGCACTGGATCTTGTGCATCAAAATCTGTTTGTTCGAGGTATAAACAAAATCTTTTTGATCGCGGTGTAACTTGCGTAAAACTTGTATGCATTTATGTTATATCCATTACAGAAACTCTGTTTGAAATTAGCCTATTTTTTGCCAGGTGACAGGAAAATCTGCGGCAGTGAAAGAATGAAAAGGACAGAAGCCGACAGCTGGCTTTTTGTTTTCCGACTGCATCAGCATTCAGTCTTGAGGCCATACACGGAGGCACCAGGATCTCCCCAGGGTTGGCAGAGCTCTACAAGCTTGGAAGAGATGTGCAATCTGTACTTGCAGGAGAGGTCAGTTGTTTCTTGTTTACTGAGGACATTCATGACTCACATACTGTTTACATTACATTCTTAAACAGTGCATAAATCTGCCCACCAGAGCAAAAAAGCAACTGAAAATAAATTTGGAGCAGACAAATAATACTCGAAATGAAGAAAATCCTATAATTCTCTTCAAATTAGTTGTTTTCTAGGTGTGTGTGTGTGTGTGTGTGTGCTAGAACCACATGCTGGCAGACTGTAACTGTAAGACTTCCATTAGACCCTGTTTTAACATGCAGCTACCATACAGCCTTTCCAGTGAGAGATGCAGTACTTGTTATAAGCTTTTGTTTTCCATTTTTTGTGCAGGATGACAACTTTGGAGGACCGAAATAGAGCCATGACAGAGACCTGGCACAAACTACGACAACATGCTGTCAGAGTTTCAAAAAGTAGACAGAAACAAGTGAGAGGGACAGAGACCAAGCCAAGGTCTCGGGTAAGGTAGCACTGGATCTTTGGAGCAGGATTTTTCAGTTTTACTTATTCTGCCGTCTAAGGAGGCAGTGACACGTATTTTTGCCAAAAATGTCATATTTTCAGATAAATGAAAACTGTTTAACTATTTGAAAATATGTGAAAATCACTGTTTTCTTTTTGTTTGATGTTTTTGTTCTTGATGTTAGAAATCTTATAACTGTTGAAGGTTTTGCACTTTTTATTAAATGCACACAAAGTTAATGTACATTTCTGTAAAGGTGAAAGGTTTTTTAAATCACAGATGTACTGCATGAAAGATAATGGCAGGCTAGACAGTACTTAGCAATATTCCCTTATTATGACCTTAATGCTGTCATTTTCTTTTTCTGATCAATATCTTACAGTATCTGTAATTTTACCTGTGTACCTTTATTTATCAGAAATTCACCTGCTGGGGATTTCTTTAAAACTTTATGCTTTATTTTGATGTACAGTAGATGCAAAAAGTATTGTGTTAAATGTGCAGTCTTAATTGTTTAATATTTGGAAAGCATTTGACTAGAATATATTTATTCATTTATTTCTGAATATTCTGCTTTTATTTGTCACTGAATATTGTAAGGTCAAGAATATTCTGTCATAATATTTAATAGAGTTGTTAACTGGATTTATTGAATCTGTTATTTTTAAAGATGAACTTTTTAAACAGTGTGAACTGATGCATTTTGCTGCTACAGTTGTATGTAAGTTTTATATTCACTCTACATAAAAAAATACCAGTAACATTCATTTAAAATTTCTTCCTCTTTTTTTAAATTATCATGCTTTATTCTCACAATCTCAAAACTCTTTTCCATCTCGGATTTTTGGGACATAACTCTCTCAAGAAGTCATGTTATGTGGCATATTATTAATATACAGTGGGGGAATTCTAGGCACTTGTGAATAGAGCTCTTGGATTTATAAACATTTTGAAAAATCCAAATACAGATGGAAGCAGCCATGGTAAAATATTTGTCAGCATTTAACTATCCTGCAAAACCAACAAGGACCAGCGTCACTCCAAAGCTGGATTATAAATATTATCCAGTCGATGAGAGCAATTTCCTTGTTTCCCTTCAAAATAAAATAACACATAAAATTGC
This sequence comes from Heterotis niloticus, assembly GCA_018136845.1. Lineage (NCBI taxonomy): Eukaryota > Metazoa > Chordata > Actinopteri > Osteoglossiformes > Osteoglossidae > Heterotis > Heterotis niloticus. The sequence continues at coordinate 14,927,949 of CM030904.1, read as the reverse complement.
AGCTTATAACAATTTAGCATAGCTGTCCATTTGGTGGCAAACAAAGATTAAAACGAGCCATGCCTGTTAGTTCTATGTAATCCCATTTTGTTGCTTTTGAGCTGCACTGTTTGCAAAGCTCCTTTACAAAAGCTTTCTACATGTTGTTTACTGAGCAAATCTGTTTAGACTTAATAATACATTGCAGATGTAAAAAATAAATGTTGTAAGGGGGAAAAAAACTCCCATTTTAGAGCTATACAGTGGCCCACACATTGACCTGTGCAGAAAGGCATGGCCCTGAAGCACTGATTTCAGTGTGGTCTTTAAATCAAAATAAACAAGAGTTGTCTGACAGTGAGGGTGCCCGGCAGCTACATCTGTCTCATTCGATGTTCTGCTGCTTAGGTGAGCTTGTGAATAACACCTGCTCACTTCTCCTGGCTATTTCGTTCACAGTCTATAAAATCATGCCGCATTATTGTACTATTTGACTTCTGGGGGATGCACTGCACTATTATACTCATATATAATTTTTTTTTTACCTTTTATTTTTAACTGAATATTTTATTTAACTGGAATGAAGATGTGCTTTTAGTTTTTTAGCTTGGCTATATTATTCACTCAGATCCACTGCCTCCTGCTTTCTCCAAGTAATGGTTTTCCTAACAGGATGTCTGTTAATCTGAATTTTAATTAATAGTTTTCTAGTTTTGTTTTAAAATGTGTTTTTTGCATCAGTGCCTCCTAGAGGTGTGTCAGCTTTCTATGGGTTAAATCTCATTTCCCTAAACGTTGACAAGTTTGTTGCCGATGTCATTGCACAGGACACAAATATAGACAAACTCCCTTGGCCTGAAGAATTCTGCTTTTGTGCCAAACATTTTAGAATTGGCAAATATGCAAATCCCTTACTGAGATTCTTTCTTCCCGCAAGAGCAGGTATTGCAGTGTTCCTGTGGTATGGTCTCATGTTTTATTTCCATAAAACAGTTCTCAAGACAGAGAATAAACATATGTTATGGTGATTTTTTTTAAAGCGATGTTTTACACGTTGCTAAAAGTATTGTTAAACTATGACATAAGCAATGCTCAAATTAACCTGCTCATAATTTGGGACTTCAGAGATGAAAGCCCTCTATACTATGTGTGGTGAAAGGCTGAGCCTCAGATGTCTCCGTCTTCTGGACAAACTACTGGACAAAGATCTCGATGTTAAAATATGTGCAGGAAATAGAGAATGAATATTTAGTCCGAGGGTCTGGGTGCTGTTACCTGCAGCAGGGCTCTCGGAGGATTCCATTTATCCATTGACAACACTGTTGTTACGCTATCTTTTGTGCAAGAATGTGTTTTTTGGTGTTTATGGTATTGCTGCACAGCAATGGCCCTGGAATCGGACCGTAGTGATACTGCAGGGTGTTATGTTTCTGAGCATAGAGCAGCCCTGAGCAAAACTCGCACTCAGCCACCTGCCTCACATTTGTTCTCCAAGTTCCTCTCAGAGTGGAGATAAGTACTGTTTTTCAGCTATGGACAGAGGAAGAATCCTGGGGTAAGAGCAAAACAAGGACTGGGCAACAGCCAGGGTCGCCGAGCCTTATTGCCTTGGCTCAGGCATTCATTTACAATTAAATACATTTATAATCTGTTTATATTGGTTTGGGTAACAGAAGTGCTTAAGGTTCATTGATAATAACTGCAGTATGTAGCTTCAATAAGTATCTCAGATAAATTTGTATTTTTTTAGCTGATGTTTTGGTCCAAATTTGAAAGTCTATTGCAATGTATATATTTATACACCTAGATATTTTTTTCTGCAGCAGTTTTCTGATTTAAATGCTGTCCCTTCACGAACTAGAGTAGAGAACGGTGTGAAAAGTGGAAGCAAGAGCTTATGAGCTGCAAGTTCATATCGTTGGTCTTAATTCATAGAATTGGTTTACACTGTAGTGTTTTAATACAACTGGAGAGCACTCCTGTAGCAGGGATCACATTATTTTGTCTTTTAGCATAATAATAAGTTATATTACTGTTGAGGTGCTACATTCTCTGTCGATGATAGCTGTGAATGACACTTCCATGCCAGAATGCCAAGTTCCTGGAACTTGGGACAGTGTTACTGTAACTCTTGCTGTTTACCAGGGTTTAACTTGCAAGGTAAAGTCTTCTGGCTCCTGAATCAGATCACCTGACACCTGAAAGGAATGTGATGATGCCTGGTTAGTAATTATACAATTGTAAATATGCCGGGTCCGCGTGTCATAAACAGTCATTTTCAAAGATTTATTTTTTCCCATTCATTTTATAGCTGCATTTTTTTAAAAATGCTGTGTAACAAATAATTTTAGCCCACCCAATATAGATGTTTTACTTTGCTGCTGTTTTTTATTTATTGTAATTTACTGCAACTTTTTATTGCAGCACTAGAAAAAGAGAATAGATTATAGACAGAGCTGTCCACATTATATACTGTATTACCAAGAGTTGATCTCTGTTGCTGTGGTGCACTGAAGGAGACATGGGAACATGACCTTGACTTGTCTTATTGAAGATTCATGGTTATCAATATGCACTAAAGTCTTCGCTAGCTTCACTTCTTTCAGTATCTGGGAACAAAACAAGCTCATTCACAGAATTTACTTCACTCCAGCATGTTTTACAGGTTGTTCATACTGGGTCATCTCAGCTGTGTTTTAAATGTAATGCTGTTGCTGACAGTTTTGATGCATTCATTATAGGATTGTGGCAGGATATGTACCTCAATAGAACTCACTCAACCATTAAAAAAAAAAAAAAAAAACTTCACTAAAATGTTTTAGTTGTCTCCGTGTTGTTGTTATATAAACACCGTATTGGCCAGAATATAAGACGGTATTTTTCTGGGGATAACATCTAAAAAAAGATGGGGTCTTATATTCAAGGACAAGACCTACAAAGGTCATATACCATATAACACCAATAGCTGGCGTCACTTATCCACTGGCATGAATTCCACAGAAATGATCAACTGGTGCTAGGGAACGTGAAAGATGTTGAAACCTTGAGATGGTCTAGAAAAAAAGAAGCTCAAAGTTAGGCCAAATTAACCAGTGAGTGAGGAGGAGTTATGATGCCAGTTATAAGGTAATGGTGATCAGTGAGGCAGAGGTCTCAAACAACTCTCAAGCAGCCAAAAAATATGTATAAAGTCACAGAATGTCATGTTTGAAGATGGCGAGCCAAAAAAGATCATCTTAAAATACACAAATATGGTAAATATGAATAAATTTGATTTTTCCTTTCTTGTAGATAAGACATGATGCTCTAAAAACCTTTTTTCAAAAATGGCTTGTCTCATAATCAGGATTGACTTATATTTGGGTCAATATGGTACATATACATGTATTCAGATGACTATTTTTAAAATTTGGATGTCGTTCAAAATTATTTAAAAATTAAAGGCCTAGAGAAGATTTTTGCTTCATCCAAGCATTTTACAGAATGTAACTGTAAATAAATCAAAAGATATTTGTACGTTTTTGCTTAGTGGTCTACTAATCTGCCTGTGCTTTGTAAATGTGTGGGTCAAGTAGTGTTTTCATGATCACCCTGCAATGGGTTGGCATCATGTCTAGGGTGTGTTATGCCCTGAGTTACTGAGACAGACTGAACCATTGTGACCCTCCCTGGGAAAAATGGTCACAGTACCAAGAAAAGAATTAAGAAAAAAGATTTAAAGGATTTAAAAAAGAAAACTGTTCAGCAGTTAAACATTGTCTGATGCCGTATGAAATATGATGGGAGAATAGAGTGCTTACCTTCAGAAAGTCATTACAAAGATGAGCAAAGCACCTGAAAGAGACAGTCTTTTCATATTTTATCATTTTGCTTATCCATGCTGCAAAGACACCTTATTATTTGCAATTACAACCACTTTAAACAGATCCCTTGTGTGGCTCTGGTCTAGGTAACACAAATTCTCTCATTAACATAACTTCCCAGTCACATACACTCTCAAAAATAATTTATTTATTTTTTATAATAAAATATATAATGATGTTAAGAATCTGCGCTGATTTGGCCATGGAAAAGTGAAATTCTTTGGACTAGCAGCTCAAGTGGGGCTGTCTCACTGGTATGCTGAGGTACAACTGAAGGTGACCTCAGACAAACCATCTCTGTGTAAACGGGCATTAAAGTGGCAGGTTTGTCATCTCTAGCTTACGCTTGAATAGGTCTATCATCCAGCAAGGGATGGGAATAGCAGCCACAGAAATTAAATTATGGGAATGGATCAAGGACTTTCCTTTACTTTTGATCGCAAGCATGATTGCTGCTACATAAGAATGCAATCCTAGCTGGCAGGTTAATTTATGTCTGGTTTATCTCTTAGGACAGAGGAAAGGGAATGATGTAGAACCACCTGCATATCAGTTAAAGAGAGTCTATATCTAAAGTTAAAAAGCTTAATCTTTGTCTGTTTGCTCTTTATATACAGCTTTGTTTTTCAAGAAACTGACTTGTAATTTGCCATATAGGTAGCCAAAGTGAGGTTTTTGTCTCTCCGTGCAGAGATGGAAAAGCCCCATCATCATCATCATCATCATCATCATCATCATCATCACAATGCTGAGCAGCAACAGGTATCAGTAACTGAAATAAGTGCACGAATAAAAATAGAGATTTGTACAATTCATACAAAGTGCAAATGTAAAAATGAATAACAAATTATACACGACACACAAACATACACATACATACATACATGCGCCCCTGCACGCAGAAGTAAGGTTAGGGTAATAATATTTTTTCATTTCCATCTTTTCACTGCACTCAGACCTGCACGTCACTCTCTGCAACATCTGTATGTTTGACACCACTAACAATATTTTTGTACTAAGTGCAACCACTTTAAGGGTAAAGCAGTTTGGTGATATATAATTGATTACTTTTTACCTGTCCACGTTTCCATTTTTTGATCCAGACAACTCTAAAAAAACTCAGGCAGTACTATTCACAGTTAATAGAGGTGGATTTTGCAGTACAGAACTTGTTAAGATCAAATGTGTCTTCAGTGGCTCAATAAATGTTGGCCCAAAGAATCAAAGGTCAATGACATTAGAAACATCAGTGAGTAGAATGGGACAGTTTAAAAGTAAGGAGACTAAATGAGAGCACAAGACAAAATGGAAACCAGGTGGATGATCTGTTTTCTGGGTTTTCAGATGTTCTAATAGAGACAGATGAGGAAGCTATATTTTGATGCACAAACTACTTTTAGTAAGCACAAAAGCGCAGAACGTCTGTGTGACTAAGGGGTACAGGTAATGGATTACCAAATAGCAGTGGATTGTGATATGGACTGACATCCTGCAATCTGTCCTTGACAAATGGTACTGCGTATGTGAGGCACCACCTGGAGGGGCTTTTAGAGCAAAATGCTTTCCTTTGGTTGCATAAAAATCGCCATCCATTGTCTGTAGGCTTTTTTAGCTTTTAAAAATTCAATTTATTTGTGATGGCAATCCATTCATTAATGCTGCATTCATATGATGTATTATAAATATGCTAAAACACTTTATAAGAAACCTCTGGTGGTTGAATTACATGACAGTACAACCTAAGCAGTTAAATACAATTATGTGTGAATGTGTGCTAGTCTGAATGCACTGGTATAGTGTGGAAAATAAGAGGAAAATTAAAGAATGATTCACTGTTTGTGTTGTGTTCTTGAGTAAGAAACACTATGCTGTTGCCCATACCTCATATCATGAAAGGAAGAAACATAACAATGAAAATCTATGAAACACCCCAGGTCTTTGAATGAATATTGAGCTTTCTGCAGAGCTATTTTTTGTAACAAATTACTCAGTAAATTTGTACTTACTAGCTAATGGTGGATGAAATAAAATGTGATGCAATTTAACTGTGAAGGAAAGGCAAACATCAGAAATAAGTGTAGTCTGCCATTGTAAGCAGTAACTGAAGATGAAGCTGGAGAACTGGAGAAAAGTGCAACACCCAGGATGACCAGCAGTTAAAAGGTAAAAGGTGCAATGTGACACAGCCCTGTCCACCTGAGCCCATTCAGTCGATTACACAGCTGTACAACCCAGTCAGCCTAGCAGTTAAAAGGTAAAAAGCCAGCAGTCTGTTTGTGGGATCTTTACCAGCTCCTACAAAGTCAATGCCTGTGAAACTTCTGCCCTGAGTTTTTTTGATCCTGGTTCCCTCCTGCTCCCCTGAGCTCGTGCTCCTGTTTGTCCTCATTGTCTTCAAGTCCTTCGGCCCCCACACTTCCAAATCTCATCATTTACAAGTGACTGGATCAACACCCAAATGTGTTTATAGTCACCATCCTTCACACCATGGATTTAATCACCATCTACAGCCACGCCTGCCTGCAAGCAGCTTACACTTCACACCTCAGTATGTTGATGACAGGAATTCTTTACCATTACCTAAGTAACCAGATAAAATCTAATATGTTTATCAAATGAATATCCACATATTATTTTAGCTTTTCTCAGATGATTCTCTTCCTTTCTGGATTTGTAATGTCTACTTTTTAAAAATGCTTCTAGGGTGTGCTGGTCTACAATAATGCCTTTTCACACTATTTCCCAGATTATTTGTGTTTGTCGAGAATTGTGGCCTTCTTTAGTCAGAAAGGTGTTCATTACAGATGAATGCACGACACTATCGAGGCAAATGGCAACGAATGTAAAAAAGGAATCTTGCATGATCATTAAACAATGTATAAACATGTAAAAATGTATACGGAGTTTTTCTTGCTGTTCCATTGCAGATGACTTTGTTACTTGAATGAGGCAGCGTCCCCAGGGAAGCAGAAGCCGGTCATTTTCCTGAAGGCGCATACGGTAGTATTTGCACACCGAAGGAAATTCAGGGCCTACACCGAGTTTTAGCGAAGCAAAAAAACTCAAGATTACCGATCACACTTTGGGCCGCTTCTTTGTATTCTTCTTACCAAGCGTTTCGTGTCACACTGGATTTGGAGCAGTATGTGACAGTGAGACTGAGTAATGATGCGTCGCATCCTGGTGAAACGCGACCGCACATCTCATAAGCTGTGATGTTGTGTTTATGCAAAGGAAACGTGAAAGATGCGCCGTGTCACTGTGTGCTGTGCCACTTTTTTTTTCACGAATTAGATCATCCTCAGTGTTCATGACAGAATATTTTAGCCTCCTTAATAGGGAAAAAACATATTGCCCCATAAATCTGAAACACTGCTGAAAATGAATGGTGGAAGTGTTTAAGATTTCTTTATACCGGATGCAAGTTAAAATGGAGAAGCTGCTCCTTATTTTTTTGATCTTGAAAAAAATGCCTTGATTTGAGGCTTGCTCAATAACTACCACAATCCTTGGCAAAGATGATATTTTGTAAGATGCTTTCTTACTAGATGCTTTGAATACTTTTTTGTCTTCATATTACTCTTTTTCACAGTACACACCTATATGGAGAAAAGCTTTCCTTTCTTACCACTTCTTCAGTTAGTCATTAAAGCACAAACTGGAGAATAATGTAAGATTTTAGACAAAGAAAGTCTGGGGTGAATGTGGAAATGGAGCATCTTTTCCCCCCATAATGAGGCAACTCTGTATCTCAGGTCTCCCTCTCTTCACTGATCTTCTGCTCATCTAAACCATTCTTATCTGGTCAGTTATTTCCATTATGCTTGAATTTTCAAACAAGATCTTTTAACATCAAGCACACCAAATTGTGTCCTCTGATGTCATTGTCTTCTCCTTTGCAGCTGCAGATTTGCACTAGTAAACAAGCTCAGCAGAGTGGAAGGGCAGACTCAGCTCTGTGAAGCCAAACCTCTGAACACATGGGGACAGCGATGGTCTGGGTGTCCTCATCTTTCAGCTGCCTTGCTGTCTTTTGCTGACATTCTTAATTTATTAATGCATTTTTATGTGAAAACTATAGATTGATAATATTTTTATTCTATGTGAGAAATGCATAAACTTTTTTTTCCCATTAATTCTCTGAATATGATCTTGTTTATATGTGGTCATTAATACAACAACAACAACAACAACAACAACAACAACAACAACAACAACAACAACAACAATAATAATAATAATAATAATAATAATAATAATAATAATAATAATGTCAGCATTCTCACTGATGTCTGATTGAATTTACATTTTTATAAACTAACTGCCTAGCTTAATAGCTTAATGCATCGTACTGATCTACTGATATCTGAGTTGTCGGTCCATTGGAGGGGTTTAGTACACAATGAAATAATAGATGTGGGCACCCGAATTACCTTATGCAGCGTTTCTATACATATCTGTGCCCTCCAAATAGATTAAATTAATGAATCTTCCTTTTATGCTCACATATTTGTTATTCTTTCAACACACAGTTTGATTCTTTAATTTCTTGGCATCATGTCAGATTTTTCTTTGCCGGCAAAAAAATAAATGCTTTCAAAACGTCAAAACTGACTTTTCTTTGGCCCTGAATGCATTAAAATGAACATAATAACATTTTGCATATCATTTAATTTTGTGAATATATTATGGGGTGGTCAGTCTTACACAAGGTCCTTGATAATGGATTACCAAACAGACTGCATTTTGATTTTTTACAGAATTAAAGGGAGTCAGGTAAAATGGCTTTGTCCTCTTGGTTTGCATGTTATTTCATCATTTTCACAAACTAATGGTAAAGTAGATTAACTCTTTTTTCCCTTGCATCTATAGTTAAATTACTTTATTGCTTATAAATGTTTAATAATCTTTCCTTAACACAGAAAATCATTAATAAGGCCTATGGTGTATCTGTATAACTGTAGGACTTACAACAGCTAAGGAAACCCATTCAGCAGTGACTGCAAAGATCTTTACTTAAGGGCATCATACTATCTGAGGGACAACATCAGGAGAAGATGCAGAAGGATATTATCTTAAATTAACTGTTGTGTGATGATCTTCTGGATATCTGGATCTAATCTTACAGAGGCTGTGAACGGCTTCAAATCTTTGACATTTACTGGCCAAGATAGATGAACCATCAGAACTATCCACCTCCACCCTTCAGTAGAATATGGATGATGAAGAAATGAAGGTGATGTGCAAGTCAAGGTGGTGTAAGATGAGGTGGCTGACTGGTTAAGGTGATGGATTGCTAACCTACTGTGCTTTCTATGCATGGCTTTGAGTCTCATCTTGATTGAACAGAGCTTTTGAGTCTGCAGAAAGTGCCTTCACTGCCTTATCCTAGTCCCCAAGAAAAGGATGGTTATAAACTGAAGTATTATAGACAGTAACTCTCACATCCCATGTTATGAAGACCCTTGAGATTCTGGTGCTAGTTTACATCAGACTCCTTGTAAAAAAACACTTCTCCCAACTCACAACTCCCTGTGGTTTTCCTACCAAATCTAAACAGGAGTGGAAGAAAATCTTCTACATCAATGCTCACTAAGCTTTTCCCCATCCAAAGAAGGCTAGAAGCAAGAAAAGCTCTTTTTTCACTTCCCCAGTGCTTTCAACACCATCCAGCTACTCCAGTTGAGGAACAAGCTGACAAAAAAATCACTCTGGATGAACCAACAATGTTCTACATTGTGGATTATCTGACTGCAGACCACAATTCAGGCTTCAGGACTGTGTCTCTTACTCTGTCTCTGGCACCGTGGTAAACATTACTGGCATATTCCAAGGAACAGTGTTGTCTAGACTGCTGTTCATCATCTACACCTCTGACTTCCAGTGCAAGTCTGGGTGGTGTCTCCTGTAGAAGTTCTCTGATGACTCTGCAGAAGTGAGGTGGACAGAAAGAGGTAATGAAGTGGAATGCATGTGTCTGACTAAGAATTCTGTCTCATGTTGTAAGCCAAACCACCTCCAACTTAGTATCAATAAAATGAAGAAGCTGGTGGCTGATCTTTGCTGTGTTAAAGAACCCTTAAAACTGGTCACCATCGAGCGTGTAGACATGGAAGTGATCATAGGTCCACAAACTGGCCTGACCTTGCAACAAAAATGTACTGTACAAGAATAAATAGAGCAGATTGTTCTTTCTAAGAAGGTTACGGTCCTTGAACATGTGAAGCAATGTATGAAACAAGTGATCTTTTATGCTGTGGTGAGAGACACAGACTCTATAAAATCGTTACAAAAGTTGGTTCGACCATGGGTCAGAGACATGTAGTGCTGTGCTGCATAGGTGAGTATGATCATTTCTGGTACTGTTCTACATGGGTGAATGTGGTCATATTTAGTGCTAATCTAAATGAGTCAATATGGTATTTAGTGCCAATCAAAACGGGTGAATATTGTAATATCTAGTGCCAATCTACATGAATAAATATGGTAATATTTAGTACAATTCTATATGAATGAATATGATAGTATTTAGTGCTTTCTACATGGATGAGTATGGGAATAGTTTGTCCTAGTCAATATGTGGGAATATTTAGTGTTAATCTATGCAACATTATCATTCATTGACATTAAATGATATATGTTTGCAGTACAAACTTCAGAAACATATAAGCAATTTGCTCTGATCAGCCTTAAATCTGAAGCAGAGAATATGGTTCCATTTACTGATTTGTGTCTCTGCACTTAAAAATGTCACATCCATGGGTCCGAAGCTGCCACATATGACGCAGAAGCAAAGATTTTAATGTGCCTCAAGACAACAGTTGTGTCACACATTATCAGTGAATGTATCATTATTTATTTATTTACAGGGACAGTAACTGAACTAGAATTTTCTCTTTTCGACCAGGCCCTCATCCTGAAGAATCCATAAGCCCAGATCTCTTATCCCAACATTCAAATGAGTTATTATCGATTGTTATTTAATGTCATTGACAGTAAGTACATGGATTAGTAACCATTTAACATTGTAATGTCACATTAACTTATAGCTTTAGTTAGGCAGGATTAATGAGTGACCACAGTGAGGGCTCTCCAACAGTCAGACCCCCCCCAAAGATTTTCACTGTAAATGCACCTGCAACACTATGCACCCCTTCTAAAATTCAGGTGATGAAAAGAGTGAAACTGGATGTGATCGAGCTCCTTCTGTAAAGTCATTTAAAGTTTAAGTTTTTGTAATGTCACCGTGGTGGCTGAAATGAATGTGAAAATATTAAAGCCCCAACAAATCTGCAGCATTATTCAAAGTTTTGGAATCCAGTTCTTAACAATTCTCAGAAGAAACACAGTGATTGTGTAGTACATGGAGAGAAAGATTGTACTTGGTTGTTGTTTGTGTATTTGACATTAGTGCTTAATGTGTCTGTCAGACGCGTTGGGATGCTGACAGGACGCTACGCAACGCGGCGACGCAACCCGAATGGGGACCCGCCGCCCACCGGCCCCTGACAACCACGCGGACATAAAAGCGGCCGAGCCGACCAACACCGGCGCGGGACCTACACTATAGTCCTTGACGTTATCTTGCCTCTGTGTATTAAAGATGTATCCAGATTAAACCACTGAGCATTCGCACCTGCTGTCCCGTGTCTCCCTTCCACATCTGGGTTCTTTGCCTTGTTGCCAATCGAGTTCCTGACAGTCAATCGATTTTTGTTTGTTTTAAAGAAACGGTGATGAAAGAATAATGAAAATGAAGGGAATGCTTACTTTAACAGCTTACGCTTATTTTTTTCCTCATGTTACAGAAGGCGATCAACCTTTACTTAAACCTAGATTACAGTAAAAAAGCTACATCTATGTCCTGTAGGTCATGGGTCGGTCCCGTGATTGAGTAGAAACTGCGGAAGAGGGCAGAATGAGGAGGAAGCTGCAGGCCATTCTGGACGGTGGCTCACATCCTCTAAACAAAGCGATCACCACGAAGAAGCAATTCCAGGCGTTCTTCTTACCAACAGCCGTCCACCTTCATAATGCTGCACAAATACTTGATGACTGTTTATTTCTACCTTGTGTCATTAAACTTACCTCCTTTCATTATTTATTATTTATTGGTTATTTATTTTATACATTCTGTTACATGTCCTCTGTTGTGTGGTTGAGTTGAAAGGATTTCCAAAGTTCAGTCTTAACCTATATCATGTTATCAGAGTTGAAATCCTTTTCTCCTTTGTGAGATATTGTGAGATAGCTGGTGGAAAAGCAGTTGCTCCTCTTCTCCAACACCTTCTGAGTGTTGCCAGCCCCCTGTCCATTCCGGGCTGTAGAGGTCAGCCGTCTCATTGGGAAAGAGGTTGTTGAATACCTGAAGGAGCCTGTCATGGTGGTGTTCTCTGAATCGACCAGCATTGTAGCACCATGGCAGTACCTCTTCAGTCCCTTGCGGAAATGAATGGTGAAGAGACCGTAGGTGATGGGGTCCAGACATGCATTGAACAGCCCAAAAATGAACAGAATGTGAGTTAAGGAATGGGATACAGTCTCCTCTAGATCCTCAGGGGAAAACCAGTACCAGAGTCCTAACAGGTAGTACGGAGTCCAGCAAATAATAAAAGACATCACAATGACAATGCTCATTTTCAAAGTTCTCATCCGTGCCTTGGGTATGTTGTTCTTTGAGCGACGTAGATGTACATCTCTGGAAGATACTGAAAGATACAGAGGAAAATGTGTCCATTACTTAAGATTTTACTTCTGAAGTTTATAAGTTACCTGATTATTTTTAATGAAAGATTTATTTTCCAGTGCTGTACTTTATCTGCATGTTCAAGAATATTCTGTTCAGAATCAGTCACAGTTGGTTCTATTACATGCGACATATACATCGAGGGTATATTAGATCTGCATGGTTCTCTTACTATTTCCTTTTGTCATTCTTCTGGAGATCTCCACTAAGATTCTTGTGTAGCAAAAGATCATGATGATCAGAGGTAAGAGAAATAGGCACACAAACGTGAACATGTTGTAGACAGTCTCCTCCCAGTGCTCAACAAAACTTCCCCGCGTCGTGCACTGTGTGAAGTTCTGCGGAACTGTGATGGTCACGTTGTGGAATAGGAACATCTGAAAAACACCTAACCGCTGTTAGTTTAACTGCACATCAAAAGTTAGTGTACTGTTGCTTTCAGAATGGGATGAGTTTGCAGGTTATATTTTTTTTCACACATTTATTGCAGGTGAAGATGTGATTCAAAATCCCATACCGAAGTTATTTGTTGTCATTTTCTCTATTTTAGTGTTTTAGTGCAAGAACCTGAAAAATAGCAAATCAGTGTGAGTAAAATAGCTCATTAAGGTAGAGCTGGGCTCCCTAACAGAACAGCCAAGGCAAACTGGACTGCTGCATAGTTGCTTTTTCACTACAAAATGAATAGCAAGTTAATGCACAAGTACCACCTCATTTTACCCACAATGAATGTTGATTTTGTGCAGGAACCAAGCCTACTCTTTAATTTTTTTCTGGCCCGAATAGAAGGCGATATTTTTTCTTAGAATTAAAACTAAAAAAGATGAAATTATCTTATATTCAAGGCCTAGACCTTTAAAGGTCATATACCAAATAACACCAGTTGGTGGCGTCACTTATCAACTGGCATCAATTATCCACAGAAATAATGAACTGAAACTGGCGAGTGTGAAAGATGGTGAAACCTTGAGATGGTCTGCAAAAAAGTAGCTCAAAGTTAAACTGAATTAACCACGGACTGAGGAGGAGTTATGATGCCAATTTTAAGATAATGGTAATAAATGAAGCCAAGTTATCAAACAACTCTCAAGGAGCCAGGAAATATGTCACAGAATGTCGTGTTCGAAGATGGTGAGCCTAAAAAGACCGTCTTAAAAGATGCAAATATGGTAAATATGAATAAATTACGTTTTTTCTTTCTAAAGATAAGACATGATGTCCTATAAACCTTTTTCCAAATATGAGCGTTGAAAAAGAGGGGGGTCATCTTATAATCGGGAATGTCTTATATTTGGGCCAATACGATAATTATTCGAATATACACCACACTATGTGGTGTATTTGCTAAATTGTTAAAGAACCCTGTATTTGAGATATTTTTATTTATATTTTATTCCCTCTCCTCTCAATTAGGGAACATTAAATGGTTGTTGTACAAAATTATGTCACACACTGAATAATAAAGACTTTATCATTAAATCTTTTTGAAGGTATAACTGGGACTGATGCACACAGATCAGATCGCAATGTAACGGAGTTTCACTGATATGCATTTCATTTTTAAACTGTTAAAAAAAACTATATAGTCAGTTAGAATGCATCATTAATAATGCAAATAATGCAGAAACTCTCCACAGTAATAAAATATGTTGGCAAGTTAAAGAAGCTGTGCATTAAGCAAATTTCAGGAGTATGACAAGGAATAAGGGGTATTATACACATTATCCCAAGAATAACCTCCTCTATGTTTTTCTGTGCTCTCAAGAGACGTGTAGCAGTGAAGTACACAGCTCTTTACTTTGCCCAGGTCTTACCTGGGGGACTGACAGGATCACACTCATCACCCAAGCAACACTCAGCATGATTTTGTTTTTCTTCTTGGCCTTATTAATAGCCAGAGGGTTCAGGATTGCAGACTGTCGGTCCAAGCTAATGACCACAGTGACAAAAGCTGATGAATACATTGCCAGTAGTTTCATAAACATCAGTATCCTGCAAGCTATGTCTCCAGCCAGCCACTGCACTGTGATATTCCATACTGCATCCAGTGGCATTACGATGAAAGTCACCAACAGGTCGGCGGCACTCAAGTTTATAATGAGCGTCCTGACGTGAGATTTGCGTTGGTTGTTAATGCTGGCAGCCCACAGCACAGCAAGATTGCAGACCGCTGAGATGACACAGAGGACAAAGGTAATGATCACCCTGACTTTGGCAGCTGTGGAGAAAGTCGGAAGCTGCAGAACATCTCCATCTGTGGTCTTATTGAACAGGGGAGACGGTGTCCCATCGCTTCCATTCAAGAGCAATTCTGCTGCCTGAAGAAACATCTTAGCTCTGTTAAAGGTGCTGTCTATTTCGGGTGTGTATTTAGGTTGTAACATTTCCGTGTAGAGCCAGGCAGACACCCACAGTGTCAAGGTAGTGAAAACTGCTGCTGGAAATGACCTGCGTTCCCATTAATGATGGCTGACACCTAAAAGGCAAAAGAGATGCACTTAAACTCATTAACAAAAATGGAAATATTCTCTTACAGTGCTCTTTTTTACATATCTTATTAAAGTGGTGACATAATAAAAGCAAACATTCAATAAAATGGTTATTTCAATGGAAAAGTGTAATAAATAAAACATGCAAGGAAAAACAGCTATTCCCCCCAACATGCTACATATTTTTACATTCTAAAATATGAAATTTGTCAGTCACCATCTAATGTAATTATTATGATTGACCTTGTCTTTTATTAGCAAAAATGTATTATCTCCTTGATGGTCTGATGTGGACAAGCATGGTCAAAGGAATAAATTATTGTAGAACCACTGGGGACATCTTCTGTAATTTTTTAAGAACATTTTTTGCTATGGCTTTTAACTAGTTTGTTGGATCACAGCATTACCACATATTCAACATGTTTGAATCACTTACACCCCTGTGCATGGGCTTAAAAAAGAGCAGATTATGACCTTAAAGGCATATTTCCTTAGAGAAACCCAGTTAACTGTGACACCAAGATAAACAAAAGCCCGTGTTTAGCAGCACATAAGTCCTTCACAAAAATACCCTTATGGGAGTATAAATATTGATACAGTTATATAAATGCTGTTCACAATACTGGTGATCAGAACAAGAACTAGGTATACCATTATTCAATTTCTTCTTTATTAATACTAAAAAATACTTAAAATAGTAAAAGGCAGCAACATAACTGACTAAAATTATGAAACTAGAAAGATTTCATGCTTACATTTACAGTGTTTAAACTAATACTGTTCTCTATGTTGGTGCAATAATAAGAATTCTGCAGCCAAACAGCACTCAGGTCCAAAACAGTGTACCACACTGATGTTTGCATTTAAAAGGATGTGGGGAGATCAGGAAGGGAGACCTTTGCCACTATGGGCTGTACAGTAACATGTACATCAAACGGTCCTTTCGCATTCACCATCAGACGGATGCCACTAAAATGCCAACGCAAGGTCCTGTTTACACCCCTTTCTGCACAGCTAACATCACCTACTCCAAAATAACACAGGATTCAACAAAATTCATTTACAAAGTGGCCATGCTCCTCAGTTGGGTCAATAAAAGGAGGATGTCAAACATTTCAGTTTATGTCCTTCAGATGTAACAAGAAAGCAGCCCTCAAGTTAATACAGCAGATGTTCCTAAAATAAACAGGGTAACATTTTATTAGAATACCGCAAATTGGAACCACTATGATAGACTATTATTTATTGTTTAATAAGCTTTGCACTCTTGCTCTTACCAAGAATTCCTGATGCAACAACAACAACAACAACAACAACAACAACAACAACAATAATAATAATAATAATAATAATAATAATAATAATAATAATAAATTTTTCGTAAATCATTAATATATTAAGCCAATAAATGCAATATGTCGACATTTTAATATTTCGGAGAAATAAAAACTAAAGTGTAATATCACATTACCGGAGAGAATATCACTTTGTCCATTCAGAGCTGTCCCGCTAATAGAGATCAAAATCAAAAGCATAAGCTAAATATTTTAAAAGGTTGAAGTAAAAGGTTAAAAATAGCTTGCGTGGAAACTTTCTTCATTTTGTCCGGTATAGGGCAAAAGAGTGTTTATAATCCAATAAGGCTATTTTGAACAGTCAGTGAGAAGCATCAGCCTCATTTAGCTGACGTCTTTATAAGAATCCCCGGGCGAAATGAAAGTGAGTGGAGCTGAGATTTGTTTCTGCGTTCTGTCCCTTTAAGGAGCCGCGGTGGCCCGCGAGCGAGAGACCGGCCAATCGGGGCCACGCTGACGCCCGGCGAGCGCGAGCGCGGGCGGGAACGAGAGCACGCGCCGCCGTACTCCCGCCGTTCTTACGTCTCTCTCTCTCCCTCCTACGGTCCCGTTGCGCTGGGTTTCTCCTTCATTTTACTGTGAAACACTAGTTTCACGATAAGTGTTTTGCACATATTTAGACTTTTTTTTTAAATTGCCTAGACAATTTTTGTTTTCGTGCGCCCCTTTGAATTAAATCATTCGCGTAAGGAAACTTGTGGATTGGAACGCACAGCTAGCCTGCGTGCTACGTTACGTGAAAATGGGTGCCGGTACAAAGACACAGGATGAACTGTTGATGTTCTGGCTGCTTTCCCCTTGCTGAGACATTTTCAGGAATGAGCCAGGTGAGGAAGCTGTGGGAACGCATTGCAACAGTAGGCTTTCGGTTAGGTCTGTAAAGAAAGGAGACTCCCTTGACTCCCAAAAGGTAGTAGACGGTAGACCCTGGCACAAAGCAATGGCAGACGTGTTACTTCGAAGTTTCTGTTTCTCTACATTCCGCTCAGGTTACACAGCAGGACACCCTGGATGTAGTTTCCGTATTGGCTGTGTCCTGAATATCCTACGGTGGGGAACAGGACACTGTCACTGTTGTCTTTGCTAAACAATAACTTGGCTGTAGTTCCTATTTTTACCAAATATCAACTACTGTGCCTTGAATCCACCACAGTGTTTTCCTTGTTATTTCCACCTTCGGTACAAACCATCGTCATTCTGTCAGAGACCTCAAAACAGCTTGCCCTGATAGAATTGACTGTGCCCTGGGAAGAGCGCATGGAGGAGGCTTTTGAGAAGAAGCAGGATAAGTACCAGGGGCTTCTGGAGGATTGCCGGAGACAGGGGTGGCGAGCACCTGCTGTGGTTTAAAGAGGGGCGAGCCGTGGCTCAATGCTGCTGGGATGCAAGTCGGGGCTTGATCAACCCCGGCGGGGTCACCTGGGCGAGGGTGTATGATGTTGTGAGACCCGAAACACCCAATGAACCCAGGAAACATCACTGATGATGCATCCCAGCACATCCATAGGATGCATCTTTCACCCACCTTCGGTACAAGCAAGGATAACATTTATCCTGTGACAGGCATATGGTTATACTTTAAACAAAATTTAGGAGAAACATCCTTAGAAGAAGAAAGTGTAATTTTAGTTGCTTGCACTGAGTATCCATTAATATTAACATTTGCACAAGTAATAATCTGAATTTCACAGTCTGTGAGCTCCGGTAATGTTGGCAAGATGTGTGTTTGTGCTGTTTTGAAGGATAGATTTGTGATAGTCTGTTCGGTGGAAGGACGGGACACACTGCTCTGGAACACTGCTTCCTTTGGTGTCACATCACCTTGGTGAAAACACTAAAGACCTTGAAGGGCAGGGTGACATTTGCGTCACTTGACCGATTTAAAATAACAGATCCAACATTTCACTATACTAGATAATAAACAATACTACAGTACAGGCTTTTGACTGTAAGTTAGATTAATTTTTAACTTAATTTTTAAGTTCTACGATGTGTATTTCATAGTTTTTTTTTGTGTTTTATTTGTAAAAAGTAATTTCTGGCTTTATGTTATACTTGCATATTCTTTTACCTGTGAGCACTGTGGAGTACTTTAAAATGCAGTCCAGATACAGTAAAGATCTATTGTTTTGTTAGCACCTACTTTGACTTGAACCATGAAAGAAAAATCAAGATCAAACCAATATTACTGAGATGTCTCATTCCATTTTTTCCTTGCCATCTTTCACATAATTATTTGACTCAGTGTAACAGACAAGCAAAACAGGAATCATACACCGATCAGCCACAACATTAAAACCACTGACATGTCAAGTGAATAACATCGATTGTCTTATTACAATGGCACCTGTCAAGGGGTTGGGGGAGATATTAGGCAGCAAGTGAACAGTCAGTTGTTGAAGTTGATGTGTTGGAAGCAGGAAAAATGGACAAGCGTAAGGACCTGAGCTACTTTGACAAATTTGTCCAAATTGTGATGGCTAGACGACTGGGTCAGAGCATCTCCAAAACGGCAGGTCTTGTGTGGTATTTCCAGTATGTAGTGGTTAGTGGTCACAGGAAGGACAGTCAGAGTCATGGACACCCAAGGCTCACTGATGCGTGTAGGGAGCGAAGACTAGCTATCTGTAGCTACAAGAGCTACTGTAGCACAAATTGCTGAAACCCTTAATGCTGGCCATAATAGAAAAGTGTCAGAACACTCAGTGCATTACAGTTTATTGCATATGGGGCTGCGTTGCTGCTCAAATGGACCATGGAGCAATGGAAGAAGGTGGCCTGGTCTGACAAATCGTGTTTTCTTTTAGATCATGTGGACGGCCAGGGGCATGTGCGTCACTTACCTGGGTAAGAGATGGCAGCAGGATGCGCTATGGGAAGAACACAACCCAGCAGAGGCAGTGTGATGCTCTGGCCAATGTTCTGCTGGGAAACCTAGGGTCTTGACATTCATGTGGATGCTACTTTGACACATACAACCAACCTAAACATTGTTGCAGACCACTTACACCTGTTCATGGCAACAATATTCCCTGATGGCAGTGGCATTGCCACATTGGAAAAATTGTTCAGGAATGGTTTGAGGAACATGATAAAGAGTTCAAGTCGTTGTCTTGGCCTCCAAATTTCCTAGATCTCGGTCGGATCGAGCATCTGTGGGATGTGCTGGAAAAACAAGACCGATCCATGGAAGGTTCCACCTCATGACTTACAGGACTTAAAGGATCTGCTGTTAACGTCTTGGTGCCAGATACCACAGGACACCTTCAGAGATTTTGTGGAGTCCATGTCTCGACAGGTCAGAGCTGTTTTAGCGGCACGAGGGGGACCTACGTAATATTAGGCAGGTGGTTTTAATATTATGGCTGATCGGCGTAAGATACCATAACAACCATAACGTGAGCATATACTGTACCTAAATGTAAGGAACTTCAGTAGAGCTGAGGAAGACTAGAGTAAACAATTTATAACAGAATGTGACAGCAAAATCGGTGTGACATCGACAATAATGATTAAAATGTAAATCTACTTTCTTGGTTACATCAAGATTCGGTGAGTAAGATGTCTGGAAATATGTCCTTCATTTTTTCATTTTCATTCTACTAGCTATGTTATTTAGTTGTTCGGACTGGAAGGAACATAAACAGATGCAAAGCAAACAGGCCGCCCACATGTACATACCTATATTTTCCTTGTACGTGTTCATATAAAAAAAATTGCTGGCATTTTAAGATCAGACCAGTGTACAGATTACTATTTGTTTAGACTGTGCAAAAACATTGGGACAGAATCCATGAGAGTGTCATTAGAAAAATGCAAGAAGGCTGCTGATCTAAATTATAGTATGTAATTTGGATGGTTCATATAACAAGCATATTGCAAAGTAAGGAAGTGTAAGAATAAGGGTTTCATTAAACAACAGACACACAAAGCAGAGCCAGACAAGTTCCAAGAACTGTAGAAAAATAAAATAAACCGAAGTCCCAAACTGTAGCTTTCTGATACCATTGCAGTAGATTACTTCATTAGCCCTAATTTCAGTCTTGATGATCTCTATTTGCAGCCTGGGCCACTTAGCATTTAAATTGGATTTGCAGTCAAAGAACATCCTCTTTTATGATTGTAAGTTAGGCGTGTTGACTGCAATGTGATGTGTGCAATACTTTAAAACTAACCATACACCATTTATTATTCTACAGTTATTTGTTGTAGATATAATTTTAAATAGCTTTTTGAATCTTGTAATTTTTAATTCTTGATCTTTAAATGGAAACCCTCTATAGAAAAATGATGTAACACTTCAACCAGGATGTGATCCACTAGTATATGTGACATGTTCATCACTCCCTGTACTTTATGTGCTTTTGAAGCATAAGAACTTCACATCACATCATGTCAGCAGTTCACTGCAAATGAAGCTAGATCAGTATATTTTATGAGCTCATATTTTTCCCTGCTGGTCTGTATATGTGACATTTCCTTTTCAGCATTGTCATCATTCATTTTTGTTAACAGTGGGACTACTTTAAGCTGGTTTTTGAAATCTAGGTATGTTGAAACATAACATGGAAGTTCATTTTTTGTTTTATTGAAGCTGTCTGATGCTGATAGGTCATTGTGGGCATACAGCTGTCAAGTAATTCAGAATATGTTGGATTGTATTATAGTAAAATGTAACCGTTTATGAAAAAAGGCTGCTAAGTTATTTGCTCACCAGAAGTTAAGTTTCAATTTAAAACAAAACTGCTTAATAATAAAGGTAGATGAAATAAATTAAAAATCATGGTAATAAACTAAAGGATCTATGTACTCTTTAATGGAGGTGACTGTTTCTATTTTGAATAGATATGTATTTTAGTGATTTAAATGGGTCTATATTAACCTGTTAAAAAAAATACATACGTTGATGGGCTCTAAAATGAAACTAATTACACACCTTGAGGACCATAAGAATTGTCTGAGGTACAAACAACATGAGCTCTGCCTCGATGCCTGATATTTGTCCTGCTGGAAAGAGCTTGTTCATCTGCTGCACAATGATGCAGCTCTAAGCTGTCGGCTCTCATCACATCTTTTCCTCACACCACACTGAGCACACAGGCACATGAACCCGGCTGTCTGTGATTATGAATCTAATCCAGTAAGCTTCAGGGAAATATTCTTATAAATCAAGTTGGTAAAACTAGGTTTGCAACATAAAATTAAAATGGCATGGAAAACATTTTTGAAAACCCACTTTTTTTTCCCCCAATTTAATCTTCATGTACATTGCCACAGTGGAACACCTCATGTGTGGAAACTGGATGAATGGTCTGTTGTACCACTAGCACATCAAATTCAGCTCATCAGGAGACCAGCAAACCCTTGACTGCCTGAATGAATTGAGCTCAAAAAGAAGCACTAAATTTTGCATTTGAAGTGGCTGGAAATCCCAAGGAAAGGTTTTGGGTTCACTGAACTGTAATGCGACTATAGCAGAGTGTTCAGTGATTCAGACATGTTTCTTAATGTTTTGTTATTTGTTAAAGCAGACTTGTGTAAAACTACAGAAATTAAACAATAGCCCATCTTAGGAAACTGAATGTAGCGCACAGCCTTTAGACATCTCTATGGAAACAGCTGATGAGTCATACTTGTGTTTTACATGTCAGACCTTCGTACCATATTCATGTCTAATAAACAACAAATGATGTTAAGACTGACTAATCATATCAATCTATTCTGTGTTTGTATGATATAATTATATTCAAATTAGTCATGTTTTTACGTAATTTAGGGTAGTTGTTAATTCATAAGAACAAAGAATCCATAGACAGTAACTCCCCGAGAATCGAAAAGGTTTAATATTGATTGTATTGTTTGGAGCACAGTTAGAAACAACCAAACTCATGGGACCTGGTGTAAAGAGTTCCTGTTTTGAGAGATAGCAAAAGCTCAAATTTGATCCAAAATGCACCTTAAATTTATATTTTGTATTTGCTTGCCATCTGCTTCACTCCTTCCTGTGATTTCTCAGCAGGTGCATCTAACAGCAAAACAAGATGTTGTTTTTATACCCAAATACTGTCGTTGGTTTTTGCATAGGTGATAACTGGCTTCTTGTCACAAATGATCTGTTATCAGAGTAATGAATGTAGTAATGTTTTATTGCTCTGCCAAAATATGGCACTATTGCACTTTTCAGCTGTTGAATAGCAGTCTTCTCATGATGAAATGTTTGCAAGTGTCTCAGAATGCAGCAGGAGTGAGTCAGTGAATAATTAGAAGGACATTGTGTATCTCAGTAAATGCAACCATCTGTTTCAGTGAAACTGGTCATTTAAATGGCGACAGCTCATTCATGGACATGGTTTTTTGGGGTTTAAATGTTTACATCATTTGCATGTTCAGTCTGTCCTTTCTGAAAAAGTTTTGTGAAGAGGAGGCACTGCATTTGCTAAGATGGAATTGAACTACATACTCGTATTTAACTGATGCACTTATCCTTTTTTTTTCCAACTTGTTTCCAGTCGTTTTTCCATTCTCAATAGCAAAGAAAGCAAAGAACAAGCTATCAGCCTGCACATGCTTAAGGTCCCTCCTTCTGATCTCTAATACGTGTTTTTTATTTAACAGATCTTGAATAATCCCTCATTCTTCAGCTGTTTCATGTCAAAGAAACAAGGGAAATCTGTAAGATCATCACGGGAGTGTAAGTCCAAAGAGGACCATGAGACTTTAACACAATCTGTGTCACCTGCTGTTATCTAATATATCCAGTATCTGTGCCATGCCTTCACAGGCCGTTCCTGGTTTCAAAAGCAGCTCACAGTTGTATATGGTATTAATTTACCTATGTAACTTTATAGCTAGAAGGAGAAATTTTCAGCACTAAACAATATACTAGATAAATACAATGATAATGAAAATCTCTTTGTTCAAGAATCTTTTTACAAGCTTAGCTTTTGCAGATATTATTCATACATTACCAGTAACTGCTGGTCCACCTGAGGCTTGTGGTGGTCCAGAGCCATCTTGGAAGAACAGAATATGAGGCAGTGTACAGTATACTGTTGATGTGTTGCCAGTCTATTGCAAGACACTAATACACATATACAGTAAACACACTAAGGGCAATTTAAAGTTGCAGTTAACTGGCAGCTTGGGGGCACAGTGTGCAGTGCTGTTTGCCTCACAGTGCATGGGTTCTTCAGGTATGGATTTGAATCCAGCTCAGTTTCAGTTTAAATTTTTCTGCACAGTCTCCTATCTTATTGAATCAGAACGCATTTCAGTACATGGTATACTTGGTAACCGTGTACGTGACAGATAAACTCTTTTGACTTTGACTTTGAAATCCATCTTGGTTTCCTTCTACAGTCCAAAGACATGTGTTCCAGGTTAATTGGTCACTGTAAATTCCACAGATCCTGCATTGGACAATTGCTTAAACATTACAAATGGATATCTTTTAGCTGTGGCGAAAAACTGGAGCAGCCAGAAGAAAGACAAATAGGGAAAACATGCAAACTACATGCAGACAGAACCTGAGTCAAACCCACAGTCCACTGATCCAGCAGCACTACCCACTGCACCACAGACACCCTCTGCTCAGATTTGCATGTAAAACTGCAAGACAAAGTGTTTTAAGCATTGTGTGGCTTTTGAGCTTGATAGAGATCTATGCCTTCACTGAAATTTTGAAAAAAAATTTTCAAAATATGATTTTTTTTGTAAATTCTGCTCTTATTATTTGAAGAAAAATATCTTCAGTTAATCTGAGGAATGTGAATTTTAATCTTATTTCAGTGAACTCCTGTTCCTCATGGGACCAAATCTTGACTGGCAGGAAAATAAGTGGATAAAGCATTACCCTGCATTCATTATTATCTGAAATAACTGTAAATTAGACTAAATTTGTCAGCCTTAGTCCAAAAAGTGAAATTGGTCTGTCTGGGATAGCTGAAACCATGTGGGTTTTATAAAGCACAAAAAGTGGATAGCTGAGAATGAAGTTTGACAAGTTTGATTTTTTTTAGGTTTTAGCTTTTAACAGAGCAAAGAACTACATTTGTGGTATGTGCTATTAGAGTAAACATATAGTATATAAAATAAATACTATAAATAAAGAACAGTACAGTAATAAATGCTCGGGAGGAATATTTTTGTGTTAATTCTAGCGTTATGTAACCTAAAGTCAAAGAGAAATAGACACATGTGTAGCTAATGGATAAATCCACCAGGCCACATCTGACGAGGAAATCACAGCTTTAATTTTAAAAAAAGTTGAAGGGTAATCTTTCTTTTCCTCATCATTGTCCATCCATCTCAGCTGTGTTGTCTAAGTACCAGTAATGTTATGATATTATCCAGGGAGAGAAAAATGTAAAACAGATTATGATTTCTTTTGTAAAAAAGAAAAAACTAGTTCTGATGAAACAAACATTTTTATGTTCCTTTGATTTGTTCCTTTTGTGCCCCTCAAATATTAATAATTGAATTAGGAAGCCTGTAACAACCAGTTCAGTTCTTAGCAGTGGCCCCAGCAGAAGTAATTATTATGTTTTTGGTATTTTTAAAAATGATCTTGTCTGTAGTAAAATATACAACTGTAAAAAGGTTTCTGTTTTTTGATAGAATATTCATAGACAAATAATCAGTTATTACTGCACAGTTCTTTGATTTTAAACTGTAGCTATAACAAATAATAGAACAGCTTACTTTTCCCTCATTGTTCTGTGTAAAGAGAACCTTCCTCCTTACTTCTCTGCATGTAATTTCCTGCTTAGCTTGTGCTTTACATGCATCTGCTGCAGTTTGTCCTTTCACAGAGCAGTAGCCTCTTTGTGGAAGTTAATTTTACAAGTAAAGCCCCTTAGTAGATGCAGGAGATTAACAAATTGCCTTTAAACACCTTAGCATTCACTTATTAATCGGAAGTTACTGAAACTGATGGTGTACTTCTGATTTTCATGAAGTGGTTTTCCCTAAGCTTTCATGTATCTATTCAGTTCCCATTGTGCCCAATTTACATTTTTCAAGTTCATTCAGACTTTTTATGTCAGATGCTAGGGGGGAGAGCAAGTGTCATAGTGGTTAGTGCTGCTGTGTCTGCTTTCAGTTACAGGTTCAGATCTCACCCTCCGCTGCAATACACTTGAGCAGGGGTTTTAACCTAAAGCACATTGTGATAATGACCCCACTGTTTAAATGGATAAAATTGGTTTGGAAAAACAGTTAAATTAATGACAAACCACCGCAGTCAGCCGACCGAGGGTTAAGTTTTCCTTCTTACAAAATTGGGGCTTCTCTGTTCAAAGAAGACCGAGTGTAATGCTTTTGCCTCAAATGTATAACTTTAATACAGTTCGCCAGTCTACATTCTGATGACAGTACTAGCCAGTCTAAAATTAATACTTTACCTTTGCTTGCATGATATCCCAAAAAAGCTTTAACATGCCGAGCTGATACTGAAAAACTGTTCATTTCTGTATCAGTAAAGTGAATGAAGTTTTAATTTCTGTTCTTTTTGTAATGATATTCTTAGCTGTGCACATTTTTAGAGGTGCCCCTTCAAATTTCTCATTTAGAATAAAACCAACTTTTCACCCATCTGTCCCTCTGTCCACTATCATTCACCAGTGCATCCTGGTCAGGTTTGTGGTGGTCCAGAACCTAGTTAAATTTTAATTTATTTTTTATTTCATGGCAATCATTTAGCAGTTCTTATCGAGAATGTGTTGATTCATAAATAAAGGGAAGCTTGATAACAGTAGTGTAGTCTTGCCGGTTATGAGGGATAAATTAAAAAACGGCAGTAATCTTGTTCAGAAAACTTCCGTCATCTGTCAAAAGCAGTATGGCAAAAACAGTTCAGTGGTAATAAAGAGGGATGAAATCCACAAGGATGGGATTGATTTCAGTGCAAAGTTAGGATGCTGTCTTTGCTGTAACATCTTTTTTGTTTTGCTATAAGTAGTGTTAAAAAAGTTCTATTTTTAGTCCAGCTCTGCAGATGGACTGTAAGGAAAAAAAATCAATTTTCCGTGCCTCATTCTCTTTTAGAAATTCTGACAATCATCCGATCAATTATTCCCCACACTTCTGTCTTGCTGCACAGCCACAGATCAATACTGTGTCTTCCCTCACTGGAGCTCCCAGCTGACTCCCACCCACCAGTCTACTTCACATGAAATTAGGTCTGTTGTTTTACTTTTCTAGTGACTCATATCTCTGGCATTTCAAAATGCTGCTATACAAATTTGTTCCTGCTTCTTTGATGTTTTGAAACCATTTTATGATATGTTTACATGTAGATACTTCTTGATGTAATAGTCTGCTTTGCAAATCTCAAGCAATATTTTATTGGTTATGTTTCTTGAAGGACATAAAAAAAACTGTAATGAGATTTCAGGTTCACTAAATATCCAGCTAATAACTCATCAAGTTGAACAAATGAATTTCATAGTTAGCACTCATTCTGCAGTGGCGCCACAGAATCCAGGCTGATAGTCAATGAGCTACAAGTCAACTCGGATGCATCGGTATTTTGAAATAGTTTTCATAGATCCGGTTCATTGCTTAAAAAAACTATATAATTATCATTTCTTTTCTGCTTCTAACATTCTGTTTTCTTATGCAAACCATTGAATTAAAGGTGTGTTAAAATAGAAAAGAAAAAAGCGCACAGACAAAGGAGCCTATAGGTGCATTTAATGTAGAACTGATTCACATTAGAGAAATACAAATAGATGGAAATCTTTTTGTCGTATAGTGCAGGCAATTCATAGCTGTTAATATAACCCCCAAATGCTACTTAAAATATATTTTAGTTAGGATCTCCATTTTTGATCAAATCAAACTTACATAAAACACTGCATATATTGTATAAAACCATTTACATAATGAATACCACATTTCTTTTTTATGGTGTAATAAAAATTATTCTGAAAATATACCCGAACACTATTATTATAATGTTGGTTTCTAAATCATTTTACCGTAGTGAAATCTATTTTTTATTAATTTATTCATAATTTTATTTTCAAAATGCAAAAGGTGCACTTCCAGTTGGTGTTTTGGAAACAGTGGCCTCAGGTGGTCTTGTAGTGAACCTACTTGTTAACCTTCTTTCTGCAGATGGCAGCTTCAGCTCTATAAATGTTTTTTTTCCAATTAGTAGCAGTTTTCTGTACCACTGGCTTTGTGGAGCAAGGCCACCTGTACGCAAGGGGTCCATTTTGGTGAATAAGGGCGTCTATTATGTTACTGTGTGGATTTCTTGACAGCTACCACACAAAGGCCTTAGTTCTTATACAGTATTTAGTACTTGTGTATTTCACATTGCATCTTCATCATAGGTAAGTCATGTTAAACATTTAGCAATTTATGCAGCAGGATATTGTAAATATACTCATTTAGGCTATATGCTTTGATATAAAGTACTATAGCAGGAATGGGTTCTAAACCTGCAATCTTTTAATTACAACCCAATTTTTCACAATTCGCTTCCAACATATAATTCTTTTATAGTAATAACTCTGAGTATTTTGGATATTCAAATTTAAAGTGAAGGCATTATCTTAGGTACACATTTAAAGAAAAATTTTAATATTTTAAAATACTGACTGCAATGGAAATTTTTATATTTATTGTTTCTATTTGTGTTCTGTGGGCTTGGAAAAACATATCACTGTTTTTCCTCAGTGTGTACTATAGGGTGTAATGTAGAAATCTGGGTACTGCGGCTGCCTCAAGAGTTGTACTCTGCACGTTGCACTGGAGGAAACCCCGGGGTAAATCTAATATATTAAAGAGACTGTTAGTATTGTAAAGTGTCCACTAGATGTAGGCATAACCCAACAAAATGAACCCAATGTGTTTTCAAAGTCCAATGCCTATAAAAATATTCAGAATAAGAGAACTGGTTAATGGAAGGTAATCATCTTTACAGTATATGCTACAATTTTAATAAACACTCTGTCAGCTGTATTGTCCATAAGCAGACATTGTTACTGTAGAGTTTGCATCTTCTCCCCATGTTGGCACGGGTTTCACTCTACTACTCTGGTTTCCTCCCACAATGAAGATTTAGATTTTGGGCTAATTTGTAACTTTAAATTGACCGTTGGGTGTGCATGTGTGTGTAGCTCTGTGTGTGTGTGTGACCATCCTGCAATGGACTGGCATCCCATCCAGGATGTAGTTCTCATATATATATTTCCATATATAGTACTGTACATACAGTACATATCCTTATCCCAGGTAACTTGCTGAAGCGATCGGTCTTGTTCATTTTCCAGACTGCAAATAAACTGGTGAAAATGCAGCAGATCGTAGCTATACAACCGTATTATTATTATTACAATATTTGAAAAAAATGATCACATGTTTATTGATGTACATTCATCCACAGCACTGCATCAAGAAAAACTTTTTTTATTCTTAATTGGTATTATATTGAATTAATTTTAGATATTAATTTTAAACCTTCTCATTGTATTCTACAGGGAAGTCTCAAAACAACACCTTGATTACTTTCTGCTGGGAGTCTATTCATAAAAATGTTATAGAAATAATGACTTATGAGCTATTGCAGATTCTGTGGGGTGGTGGAACTTGTAGTGAGCAGCAGATCTTCTTGCCTTGAAAAAGAACAGATCTGCTGGTCAGACCTGAGTAAGGTGGTATTACGTAAGTGGACATTGTCTTTATATGAACACTGCACCACAGGACTACCAACCAGCAGAAACCTAGAAAGACAGGAAAAGTAATCTGGCCCTGATGCTGGAGGTTAATCCCCTTCATGTCCCAGAGCAGCCGGGGAAGTGGGCAGCCTCCCTGCTGACATGTAGTTACAACCCAGGGACCTGCTGTCAGAGAAATAGCCTGTTCCTCAGCTGATGATTATGGGGCTGAAAGTACCCATTTAGTCTGGATATAAGAGCATTTCATAGCAGATAAGAATGTCACACAGTGGCTGTTTTCAGTGTTCTCCTGGGAAGGTCATTCATTACTTGGAACCGCCAAGCTATTTTTTCCCCTGGTAGATTTCGCATGTACTACTTACCTATTTAACAGGTCCCTGTAAAAACATAGATGCTTCATCATATGTAGCGTCGTAGTCAAATTTCAAGAGAAATTTAAATTATAGCTAAAGTATATTAAGCTCCCTTATCTACATGACACTTTATTGCCATCAACCTTGACTTCTTTCACGAACTGAACTGAGACGCTTAGATATTTTGTGCAAACAGCAGTTCAACAGCTAATCTTTAGAGTTATATATGTCACTGAGGGCAAAAGCAAAATAAACTGACATTTTAGTCTCTTTGCTTTAGCATAAATGACAGCTGGAGCATGCTGAGAACATATATCCATAGGTCTTCTTTTCAGTTAAATGTTCAGCTGAAAAAGGATCAATGTTTCATGTAGGAATTTAAAAAGAATGACCCTAAAGAGAGAGAGAATCTGATATTAAAAAGCACACTGCATTATTTCATAAGTCATGCTGTAGCCACAAGTGTTACAATAAAGCTTTCCTATCAACATGCTATAAATGAAATTAAAAGCCAAAATGTCAATGAAGCACTGATTTTGAAATGAATGCTGTAAGCACTGAAAGAACAAGAAACTACTATGCTCAGTCTGGAAATTTTGTCTTGGTCATTAATTGTAGAATTAAAGACATTGACATCGTTCCTCTAAAGGGAAGGAAAGAGTCAAGTCAAAGATGTAGAAAAAATGGTTAACACCTGCCAAAATAACCCAGTACTTAGGTAAATACAGTCATCAGCAGTATCAACCATCTGAAAGACTCGCTGATGGCAAAACATAATCATTTTTTTAAAATACAGTGCAGTAAGTGCAACGAATGATACATTTAATTCAAATTTATTATCAGTTCTACAGTTTTGTACAATATTTCTCTTACATTGTTATACTTGTAGCCAATAAAAAAGGCATGTTTTTCTTGCAAAACACTGATGCTGGTTAGCACATACGCATCTGGGATTAAACTGAGAGGGGATGTTTTTCACAAACTAATGTACTGAAGTGTGCCAATCCTAACAAGAATAGTTTAATATGAAAAGCAGTGTTAGTATTAGTTTACAAACTTTTACCCCTTCAATTCCGAGGGTGTGTGATGAGGGCATTTCTGTGGTCAGTAGGCAAGTATCTACTTAAAGTTATATTTCTACAGACCACCCTTTTTAGCCAATCTGCAGATAATAGTAATTGCCCAAAATTTATTTCAAGATAAAAATACGTACAGTATATTGTCAGTGTTTGTGCGTAGGAGATTTGACTCCTTTTCTATTCTCCATAATTTTAGAAATATATTTGGATATTAAAAACATTTCACAGTTTTACATGGATGCAACAAAACACAATGGATTTTTTCAGAGCATTAAGGTTTAGTTTTATTACTAAAGTACTGACGGGCTCATCCTTCAGTAAATTAATGTCTTATTTTTGTCTTGTTTTTGCTTTTAAGAACAATCAATAGACAACTCACTGCCGATAATAATGACTTCATGTTTGACTACTAAGTACAGTTGTGATGACAGTCTGGCTAAC
Organism: Heterotis niloticus; assembly: GCA_018136845.1. Taxonomy (NCBI): domain Eukaryota; kingdom Metazoa; phylum Chordata; class Actinopteri; order Osteoglossiformes; family Osteoglossidae; genus Heterotis; species Heterotis niloticus. The sequence continues at coordinate 14,896,958 of CM030904.1, read as the reverse complement.
AGCTAAACAGGGATAAAGTGAAATAGTGGCTGAAGTAACAAGTCTATAGTTTACAAGCATATGCACCAGTCTAAGTCCCAATTCCTAATTACCCTTCATGGTATATGATTAATATTAATATTTATCTGCTTGTCCAGTTACAACATGCCATTCTGTGAAAGTTTACAAAGTAATCCAGGTCTTTTTTCACCTGTTTGGGTAATAACATTTGCTTGGTGACCTGCAATGCCCTACAGGTCCAGTAAACCAACACTCATGTTTCATCATAACAATAATTAAATCAGTATCTAATATTCTTGCCAAAACAACCAGGAACAATTCAGCATACTTCAAATTATTCATGTCTGTAATATGAATTACTTTTCTGTGTTTTTCGTAGGTTGCCCATGAGAAGTGTTTAGGTATTATTACAACATTTAAAATAATGAATATGCAGCACATTTTATTATACTGTGCTATTGTCACTATGAACAAATAATCAAATACTAGGTATGAAATTGTAGCCTCAAATCATCTAACAAATACCAGCATGAAATAGAAAAGCGACAATGTGTATTTTTTGTACTTAACACACACAACCAAAATAAATTCCCATCCACAAATAAGAATACAGGGTATATGGCTCAAAAGACTAAATGATGTGGTCTCAGTGGTAAGAATCGTTGATTAGAATACACAAGGTGTTTCTCATGACTTCGCAAGGCTTTTTGGTATGCAACCTCTCTTTTTCTTTCTCCACCTGTAAGATTCCTCTGTGTTCAAAGTAGTTCCATCAGACTGGTTTAAAATACCAGTGTCCTGCTGTGGTGTGGCTGGGGTTTGATCCACCGTGCTGCTGGGAAGGTGGGGGCGGGGCAAAGAACCTGAGGGCGAACTCTTCTGCCTTCATATTAACCCATGGCATGTTCCTGTTTGGATCTTCAGAAACATGTGAACGTGTAGGACATGTAGGCTCCAGTGGGTCTGGCACCAGACAACCTGGTGGACCCTCAGCTGATGTCAGTCTGGGCATCAAACAAAAACCCTGAGGGGAACACCTAGTGAGGTGTGAGGGGAGAATGAGGACCTTTGCCTGGACTTCATTCTGACAGGGTCAGCCAAGTTCATCGCATTTTCAGCCCATGATCAATGCTTTCTGAAAACTCTGGCTCCTAGCTGCCTTTTGGAATTTGCCAACTTGCCTAGATCTACCTATCTTGATCAAAAATTTCCACTCTAAAATATAACATGAAAGTCATCGGAAGAAACAGTTTGAGCCAGATTTATGGTTATTGCAGCAGGGCAAGTACTGACATTTGTCAGAAATGTAGATTGGACAGTTTTATGGTGCTTTGGTGTACATTTAAAGCGAGAGCCACAATGTAAAAATGAAGGAATATTGCAAAACATATTCTTCTTCATGTGTGTGTATGTAAACCAAGTAGAAGAGTTTCTTTTTAGTTAATTCCCCGAAACATGTGAATCAGTTTATGTGCAGAATCTGTTGCCACATTACGAGAATATCCAACGAGTTTTAATAATGGTGTGCCAAGTTAAATTCATTAGAGCAGTAAGAGAACTTTGAACTGCAAGGGGTTTTTCAAAGCATCCAAAATGAACAGAAACCATCAGTACTTAGACAAAACTTACAATATTTTATTTTATCTGTGTACCTAAATGTTTGCCATAGGTTCTTTCATCAGAGACACTTAAAGAATACAGTATATTCTGCCCTGGCAGTAGTGTATACTATTGTTATGCTATACATATACTACAGGACAATGACACAATTAAAGCAAAACATAAAACATTACACAATTTATATGTTATTATTAGATACAAGGCATTTAAAAAAAAATAAAACAGTGCACAGGGAATATAAAACATTTAAACTTGAAAATCATGTTCATCTCAAATTGGCTCTTCCAGTGGTTTTTTTTAACCTTTTCTGTCCTTTTTGACAGTTACACTAAACAGACTGTCTTATTACCATAAGTGGTGGATGAAAATTTCATCATTAGGATTTGTGACTGTCTCCCATCCCACGCAAGTATACTTTAAGACCTATTTTGTTAGGGGTAAATTGGTAAATTGTTCACAAATTGTACCCTTGTTCTTAATTTATAAAGTCATAAGTCAGAACAAACACCATAACAAATTCCTTTAATCAACAATCATTCTGGGAGCCAAGAAATTTGTTCATAGTTTTCCTCTCTACACTATTGCATGTACTGTACAGTATTAATGATATTTTGTAGCATAGCACAGAGACATGTTAACAGGTGATGCAGACCTCTGATGAACAGTTAGACCTTCTAGAGTGGATCTTGCTACCTTAACTAAGGGTCATGAGTCTCACTAAGGGTTTTAGATCTCATTCTCTACTTCCAGCCCGTCTCACAGCGAGTCTGTTCGCTTCCTAGCAAACACAGCTGACACGCTCTTCACGATGCCCTTTATCCCCGCAGGCTTCCTCACTGCAGACTTGTACTCTCTGACTCTGTCGATGAGCCTGTGGAACATGGTGAGGATGCTGTGGTAGTTCTCTGCAGCTGACACCTCGTAGAAACGGGAGTCTGTGGCGAGGGCCAGGAGCCTGCCCTCCTCACTGGAAACCGCCCTGCAGTGCTGCAAATCTTGCTTGTTCCCAACAATCACAATAGGCACCTTCTCCACACCCAGACTGTCCTTCATGGACCTGATGTGCTGGACTTGCTGGACCACAGCACTGAAGCTGCCTCTGTCACAGATGCTGTACACCAGGACAAAGCCATCAGCCCAGAGGATCCGCTTTTCCTGCAGTGAGATCTCACAGGACACGTTCTCCTTGAAGAAGAGTACAAAGGACATAGCACTAGCCACAATGACAACACTACTTTTTATATTTTTGTAATCATGACTGTAATATTACCTGGGAATAAGAAGGGTCCCAGATATTGAAAGGAATCTCTCTTCCATCTATAATGACTTTGTGACAGTAGATTGATTCTGAGTATCAAAAAAAAACTCCATTTAAGCAAATAACAGAGCCATAAGTAAGTTCAGAAAGTGCATCACAAAAAAATCTCATTTTCTACTAACTAAAAGTATGATTTCCAAATATTTGCAAGCAGGGTGTAACCTACCCATGTCTCCATATTCTCCGATAAATCTTCTTGTGAGGAGCCGGACAGTAATGGCTGGAAATTATCATGTGCTTGTCAGCTTAATGGTCATTTTCATAACATGACCATACAAAAATGTCCAATGTTCGTTTAGCAGTCTGGTTTAAAATATCAGCAGTACCATTGAAATGTCTTACCTGTTTTGCCAACATTGTCTGTCCCCAAAACCAAAATATTTGTATCCATTTTCAGAGCATTGAACTATGAAGCAGAATATTAATGATTAATAATAACCCGAAACTGTTAGAAATAGTAATTACCAGAGGGCAATGTTGGATTTAAGCGGCGGTCAACATTGAGATCATTCCATAATTTTATACCAAGGGGGAGAGTTTGGCACTTTAATAGATTATATTTATTAAGGAAATGTATACACATTTGTTACTATAACATAAAAGCGGTATGAGGGTTCTCTTGTATCTGATGTTTGCATTAGTTCTCGCAGTAATTGCGTTTTATCGTGTTTGCTACGGACAGTGGTTAAGGTAAATGGTTCCTTCCACATAGACATAAGTAGTGGCGGCGCTCGCGCTAGCGGTTTCGTGGTGGCTCGAATGTCGGATCTGTGAGGGTCCTGATGCAACAAAAACTTTTCAGCTATGTGGCGCCTGCCTTTTTTCAGCAGGAAATGTTAGCTTTGATAAACTACCGTAAAATGTTAAGGTGCAGTTCTTAGTTGAGAATAACGTTTGGAATCCAGAAAATAAATTCGCCACATTATAGAAAATACAAATGCGCGAGGACGCTGTTTCTGAAAGGCCCGTAGAGTTTTAGAAAGTCATTTTTCCAGCTTTTGCATACTTTTTTTACTTTGTGTAAAAAACGATTTCACATAACGAAAAGGTTGAAAAGTGCGTTTTTGTTCGTCCTTTTCACCGCCCGACTTGCTGTAAGTCACTTTTGCCTACATTTAAGTACAGTACTGTCGTGCACCAAGTGACGTTTCCAGAAGGCACCAGCTGACGGCTGTTTTGCCCGACAGGTGGCGCTGCGTTCACAGAACAACGTGATCGAACCCCCCCCCCCTCCCCCATGAAGATGTTTGGAACCCCACAGGGTAAGATTAATAAAAGCTAACATTTTCTTGCTGAAAGAAGGCAGACATCGCACAGTAGAGAGGTTTTAGCTGTTCGGTTTATTTTATAAATTTGAATATGGAATCCAGCTTCTAGTATCTGCAGCTTTTTAGTGCTCGTGCCATTTTTGTATCATTTGTTTTCGAGTCTGCATTAATATAGCACGTTCACTGCAAAATGCTGAAAAGGGCCAAAACACGTAAGTGGCCTGAATATGGCAGGTAAAATAGTGTAAAATACAGTTATTTTTTTTTTAATACTTCTGACGGTCTCGCAGTTCCGATGTTGGTGCTGTGTAATTCACGCTGTGCTGATGCGTCCTCACTGGTGCTCATGTGTACATTTCGAGTTAAATTTAATGACAGCACCGTGTCATTTCCGTCTCTCTGCGGCTCCAGCGACGTGTAAAAGTGTCTTGAAACGAGATGTGGCCTCAAACGGTAAGTGGGGCATTTGCGATGCCCTGTAGCGCCCCCTCTGGCTTTACTGAGGTATTGAAGCAGCTGGTCGGTATTTCGCCTCGCACCCGAAACAGAATATTTGTGGAATTGAACCACTAGGGTGCGCAATGTCGATGTTTCGCAGTAAACGTATCTTGTTAAACACGAGCGTTTCGCAGACCCTAGCAAAACTAAAGCAGAGGGACGTTGCAGCACAGCTAGTTTTTATTTCAGGTGTTTTCTGCACATCTTGATGTTAAAACAGGCGTGGCTTAACTATCACTAATAATACACTTACATAAAATTAACCTTTATTTATTTGTACCTTTTGTATAGTTGTTTTTGGCAGAAACTTAAAAAAAAATTTTTCCCTACCAAACTACCATACAATTTAGAGTAAATAAAAAGGGGCATTCTGCCACAGACATATACAAACACGTAACTACTGATTTATTTTTGATTTATAGGGTTTGGCTTTTCATAAATGTTTGCTAATACAAATTCAACACAGTGTACTGAATTATCACAAATGCAGTTATTTGTCTGATATTCAATAAGCAAACATTGACTATTCTAAAATGTGTAATGAATAGGACTTTACTGTAATCTCTGAAATCCATAATTTCATTGGGATTGACAATTTATTTAAAATGCATAGGCAAATATTAGCATTTAAAAAATTTGAAATTGATCACTTCAGCCAACTTGACCACTAGAGATTTGCACACAGAGGCAGAAAAGTAAACTAGTAGTAGTATAATTTCATGTACATTTTTATTAAATACTGCTTGAATGCATTTTGAAGTATTTGTCACTGAAGCCCATCATATGTTTTGTAGCCAGCATCTGTACTGTTCATGTGCTAAGGAGAGTGTTGCGTTTTTGGACACCAAGCTGTGAGTTGAGAGGAGCAAGGAGAGGTTTCAGGTGTCTGTTTAAAAAAAAAAAAAAAGCATAATTAGCTGGAATTATCATAAAATATTGAAATTGTCATCATCTCCGAGACATCAAAGTATTGCTTGAGTGTATACAACATAAAATCATTTCAAAAAGGGGCTCATTTTAGGTTGAACTCATTGCAGTATTGTATCCCTTTCTTATACATATTTCATAAGACAGCTGGTAAATAAGTGCATATGATAGTTTGGTAAGTAAGAGCCACTAATGTGAAAGAGAACACCCTGCTCCAGTGGACTCGGACACTGTGCAGCCAGTTAATAAACACATACCTGTCAGACATTTGGCAAGCAGATCCAGACACACGCCACCGGTCTGTTGATTCCCAGAATGAAGGGTCATCGGAGGTGAACCTCAGAGCTTTCAAGATTTGAAACGGGGACTCTAACCATTGGAGAAGTATAAACACTTTAATCTGCATGTTAGGGTTTTATGACTGTTTCCAATACGTACACACCAATTATTCCTTGTAATAATGAGTAACTGTCCACTGTGTGCTTGGATATTGCTGTATTTGATAGAGCAGATTGTTACAAAAATGTTGCTGTATTTAGTGGAACGGATGGATAGGAGCTACAGGCTCTTTTCAACATTTCCTGTAAGAATAGGTACAACCCCAGTCTTTCTTACTCTGATTTCTTTTAACAACCTTGGGAACAATTGCCTGATCGACCATCAGTATTCTGTACACTGTCAATACTCGGCTCATTACACCAGGCTTTAAAAGAATGAGACACATGATCCTTGCTGAATCTTGACCAGTGCTACATGTCTATGCCTGCTCGTCCATGTTTTTGCTCTGTGTTTGCACCTGTCCTCAACATACATGCCATTTGTGTGTTTGTGTTACTTCCTTGTTCTCTAGGTCCTCAGTCCACCATTCTGCTAAACCTCTGTGCTGTCCTGTGGTCCAAGTCCTCTGGTCATCATTGCCCCCGATTCATCTGTTTATTACCCTTAAGTCCATCTGTCTTCATAACACCTAATCTTCACTTCGTGCTGTAATTCACTGTAAATAAACTTCCTGAGTTGACACAAGTGCCTCTCTTCCCTTCTCTAGATGTTATGAACAGTAATAACTAACTTCATTGAAGTCATATGAAGTATAAGGGATAACCCTGTATATCAAAATAAATTCTTTAGTTTTCAAATGAATTACCATCACCTAAGCCTTGAATGATTGACCCACATATACAAACAATTCAGACTGCTTGGATATGTATGAGTTCCTCTTTCACAAATGACTGTTATAGGCTGCAAGATTTAGGTTCCAAATATATTTTGTTCCTTCTCTGCTGAAATAACCCAGTTCAAAACAATATTTACAAATAATAGTAGTTAGGGATTGTGGGGTTGTAAAATTTCATGAAAATAGTCATATGTTGAAAAACTTTTTTCCCTAAACAGCTTGTCTGCTTGTGCTGTACTTTATAGCATGAGTCTACATATCATTGAATATATTTTTTTAATTAATTGAGGTTATCTAGAATAATCTAAATGAGGACACCGATATTGTGGAGATGTCACATAGCGGTTATGCTTTTTATGTACATATTGACCTAGGAAATGGAAACTGCATATTATATTGGTGTGGCAAAAGAGTTTGGGCAAAATGAAGAATAGACGAACTTTCTAGAAAGTGGACTGGGGCTGCAAACAATCTGTTTAATATTTTGTATTATTCAAAGTAATGTTTTAAATTTGTATTATATTTTTATAGCCTTTTTGCTGAGTAAAACATTACAAATAACTAATGGGAGGATAAAAAATTCCCGAGATTGTGCTTGCGACAGAAAATGTGACAGTGTTTTGTGTGACACATACTCATCACATGTTGAGGTGTTGGCACTTTACAAAACAGTAAGTTAGATGTGTTATGTGGTACCTGAAAATTACAAAATGCTATACAGAATATAGCTGAAAGCTAGTCACACTTTCAAATCATTTTCTGAATTTCATTGAAAAGTTGTTTAATTCAAATCTGATTTTCAGTTTTACCCTATTCTGAAAGTCTCACTCTTTTGTAAGTGGTTACTATAAATATTTAGAAACAAATCATTTCTCAAAGAGAGACATGATTGCTCACATATTCCAGTTGATAGGTAGTCATGCAGTTTATTAGTGTAATGGCCCAAAGTTGGGCTGTGTTTGTGTTTCCTCCCGGTTTTCCAGATAGGATCGTGGGAACTCCAAATGGACATCACCTCAGTTGGATGGCCTCTACCTCCTGTGCTTATAAGAACCCCACACAAGAGGAGGAGGAATGTGATTTCTGTAGTAATGGTGGTGTATTTTGGGCTTCCAATTTGTGTTTGGTGTTGGGTAGTTTAGATCAGTGCACCTAGTCAGGCACGGAAGCCTTTGTTTTGCCACTTCTTTTTTCTGGGTTTAAGAAAAGCCAGTTGGTCTTTGGTTCCCACACAGCAGAATAGTTGGTTTCTTTACACTTCTGACACCTTAGAGGATGTCAATATTATATGCACATATTCACTATAACTCACTAACCTTTCTCACAGTAAAACCCTTCCTGGTGCATCATCCAGACGATAAAACCCTTTTCCTCTTTTTATGTGCAGCCTCTTTGACTTTACTGAGCTTAACTAAAGGGCTCATAACAAACAGCTAAAATTAACATTAATTTTAAAAACTTTCTCGACACTGGGTTTTTAAATAAATTTATGGGTTCTGTGTTGGCTAGTTCCTTAAATTATCCCTGTATATTAATGCTTAAATTGAGAGAAAGATTTAATGTTGCACAATAGGTGCTAAATGGAATAGTTTGACCTTTGCTTTAAAGCCACTGATTTGAAAGGGAACACATGCAGAGAAGGAAGAGGCTTCATTCTTTTGAATTCGGTTGTGGCAGAATCCACCTGCACAGCGGTCGTCATTTGTTTTCCTTATGCCTGTACGCTGTTTAAATCTACAGTTGCATGCAAACAGTCTAAATATTACGAGAATGCTCTATTATTTACCACATTGCTGTAATTCCTAAAGATATTCTACTTACTAATAAGGTTCTCTGTCATCCTATGTGTGGCGGGAGCACTTGTTTTTTTTTTTTTTTTTTATCCTACAAGTCAGAAGTTAATTTCATTCTCTGTGTGTCAAAATGATCCAGGTTTTATTGTGTATTTTAGAATATATAGCTCTTGCTTTATTGATATGAAAATGCCCGTGTTCTCAGTTTATTTCATTTCTTACCTAATGTGTTTCTATTTACTTTTTTATGCTAGTTAGATTTTTAACCAACATTTATTTTCTTTATCTTTTTCAGTGCATCATTTTAAAATATTTTTGTTTCAACATACTGTACTTAAGCAGTTTATACATTTTAGTCTACACTGATGTTGATGATGGGTGGATGGGTGGATATTTATTATTTTTTCCATTTTAAAGCATCTGCATGTATTACTGATATATAAACGAACTCCTCATTTTATGAATGATTTTGACAAATTTTTGAAAATACAAACTTTTTTCAGCATATTTCATTTTTCTTCAGTAATCTGTTAGCTAAAGTCTCTGTACACTGAGTTGCCAATTTATTAGGTACGCCAACCTATTAATATCATGCACCTACTTTGGCCTTCAGAACAGCTTGAATTTATCTGAGCCTGGATTGTAGTGTGTGTTTGCTTGATTCCATTATTCTCTTTGACCCCCTCTGATCCACAAGCTGTTTTTGTCCACAGGATCTCCAGTCACCGATACCATTTTGTTTTTGCACAATTCATGCTAAACCCTTGTTTCACCTTGGTTTTGTATGAAAAGCCAAGGACGATAGCTGTTTAGTTTGTGCTGATTTACATGCCATGTTCAAGGTCACTCATTTTACCCTTTCCAACACTCAACTGGACATTAACTGAGGCTAGAAATGCTGGCCTGCCTGATTTATAGTGCGTGGTTTATGACTTGTTGGAATGTACAGTTGTCAAATTGCAGTTTTTGTATAATCTTCTTTTAACTTTAGAGTTTTAGAAGCATTAAGTTGCTGCCATGTGTCTTTACTTACTTTCCAGTAAGAATCTCCTAATGGTTCATCATTTGACCAGAAGGCCAGTTTGACAGCAGCTAAAAAACGTTGCTCTGAGCAGCTACCTCTGTTCACAAATGCTCTGTGAAGTTTAGATCTGGTGACTGGAAGACCATGGAAGAAGAATTTGTCCTGGTTCCCATCGGATGATACATCTGCAATGTGTGCTTCATCAAGTGGAAGGTTTATCCCCAAAACACTGCATAATGTGATGTGGATGGTTGCTCAGGATGCTAACATGTTGTGCTACATTACCCGAAAAACTGAGAAGTCCCTAAGATCCGCTTTGCACTGATTCTTCTGCATAATACTGGCCATGAAGAGCAGCAGCTGCATATATGTGCCTGTTACCCACTTGATTCTCAGTGCAGAGGTTTACATATTTTGAAGAGTACCATGTATGCTACATTCTTTGCACATCTTCATACCTTTAGTTCTGTTTTGTTTTTCTTTTTTCCTCAAACATATTTTTTAAAGTGCAGGGTGTCTAAAAATATCTACTTATAATTTAATGTATACAAAAGTTGCACCATACATAATTTACAGATGGTAAATATTTTAAGGATTTTGTGCAGATTTTTAGCAATCTTCATTGTCATTATCTAGGCAGTTCTGTAGGCATCTTTTACTGACATTTGTATACATTTTTTGAGGCATCTTGTATACCTGTCTGACATGTTCAAGTGACAAATGAATTAAATGGGAAATCATACCGAAATATACTTTTGTTTTCAGAGTGTAGGTCAACAGTTCACTTGGAGACATTTAGAAAAAAAAATACGTGTCATTTGACAATAATTCACTGTAATGATTCCGTTGGAAGTGACAGTCAAATTTAAACTTTTTAAGGAATTGCCCGCTTTCACAGGCTACACAAACTTAAGAGTGTGAATTATCCATCACTGTCTCATACTTCATGACAAACATGATGTTTGGATGGTGTTGAGATGTTTTCGAGGTGTGCTGCTGGAGAGCGCAAGCTGTCCCTGAGTTTTTCATGCCAGTCTTTTTCTTGCCGAGCAAGCTGTTCTATAGATATTAATGCTGATGAGTCTGCTAAACGAATTGGCTCACTTTGATGCTCTTAATAATTCTACTCTACTCCTGATATTAGAGCTTCTAATAAAACACTCTCTGTTAAATAAGTCCAGGGGATTAAGCAGCCTCTTTGACAAGTCTGCCCTCAAATCACATGGGATTTGTAATTTCTTAACAAAATCTTCTTTCAGAAAGGTCCATAAATGTATAAAGCATTTCATTAAAGCTTCTGTCTTCAAACTGCATGCTGCTCAAAACTGTAGGACTCAAACCTCTGTACTTGAAAACCATTTGATGTTTTGTTTACTGGAACACTTTTGGAATTTCAGGAACTGTGCGTTACATGAATATGAAGGGTTTGCAAAAGTATATAAGGGCTGTAAGAGTTCAACCTAAATTAAAATTTCCCAAACTTGGAGAGTGGCTCCAACAGATTCCAGGTACATCAACTGAGGTCTCTGTCCAGAAGAGTGCAGTTCTAGGAAACAGCTAAGATACTGTGCAGAACCCTCAAACTCTCAGACTTCTGGTAGAGGATCCGAGGTTGAGGAAGGCGCGCACACACATGCCACCCCCCCAGTTAGGGCAAGGTGAGAGGGAGATTTTTATAAATACAAACTCCACCACTATACAAGGGAGATTAGTTTTAGATTTCTATTACAGGCATTTATATTAGTAATATATGATAATGCAGTTTCGGGAAACCTGGGCCTCTTTATATAAATGCAGCTTTGGGAAAGGGTAGCAGTATCTCATCTCAGCAATCTGATTTTTATATAGCCAGTGTTATAGTTATAGATGCTGCATTATGCTGAATTATTGGCCCTGCATCATTTTATATCTTGCTGAGAAAACCCCATGAGCTGTCACATAGATCAGTGCACAGCTGCCAAGCTGCCAAGCGCTGAGCTACACACAGGGAGAGAAATACGAAGCAGAGTGCTGCCTTCCCTGGTGCCACTGCATCTGCCAAAAGGACGCAGCAAGTAGCACAGCCTTAGTTCACGACATCTTGTGGAGCTGCATGAATGTTTTTTTTATTATCAAGTTCATTTAGAAGTAGTTGTGTTACTGCATTGTATTGTTTCTTACATATGAGTGCAGTGAAGAATGACTATGATGTTATTACAGTGCTTATAATGCAAAACTGCAAGATCTGGCACCCTTACTTGAGATTTCCGGATCATGGTGTATTGTATTTTTGGACCCAAAACCAAAATCTGTTCAAGAGAGGTCTGCATCAGTAAGCTGCCTAAGCCTCATTCACATCCCTCTGGGCGAGGGTTCATTAAAGAAAATGAGGACTAGATGCAACCTTTTAAAAAGGTAGTTAAGACACTTTAAGGAATCACTTGGGCTATGGAAGAGTATGGTTTTTAAGGCTCAAAGTCACAGACTATGCAGTTTCCAATAATATTTTTTAAATTCTGGAAGTGCCTTCCCTGCCCCTCTTCTTGGCAGTTTGGGCTGAAATGACCTTTTCCTTTTTGTTTTTGCCTAGTTGTAGAATCATTGTTAATTTTGTTTAGTCACGAGGAAAAGGTCAAACGGAGCTTGTAAGCCTGCTTGTTGCTGCTTTATCCTGGGTCACTTACTGAGCACAGAATGCCCTTTGATGGATGATGCCCTATAATATCTCAGTCTGAATTGCCTCAACCCTATAGAAGTTTTTAAATGGATTTAGAAGATCTTCAAAAACTTAATGAAAACTTTAATTCTATGCTGTGGAACTACTGCTTGAAGTAGCCAGTACTCAGCAATATGCAGTACCAGTACCTCTGTGTCTTGCATGTGGACTACTGTGATTTTTCCTTGTGTACTGACACTCCTCCCAACCCCACAGTACTCCTTTCTGCACTTAGACAACCAGATTCTCTGACCACTTCCCTACTGTTATATATGCTGTGAACACCAGCAATAACTCCTCGTGTCTTTTATCAGCTGCAAAAATCAATACTTTATGTTTTGCTGATAGCAACCAATACACATGCCAGCTTCCCAGTAAAGGAAGTCTCTGCACTTTTCATTCCACTTCAACCACTGTGTCACCAACTCCAGCACATGACTGCCACTGTATGAACATCTGTCTGTAAATGTTAGCAAGGCATAATCTTTCTGCTATTAAAGGTAAATGCAATGCAATTTAAGTCTTGTGTGCCAAGGACAATAAAATTGAAATCTCACAGCAGCAACAACGAAGCCTCTTATGTCTTCCCTTAAGGCGAAACCAGAAAAGAAACCCTCATAAGCAATATCCAGCTTCTCAAAGGAATATTTACAGACTTTCTAGACATAAGCTTTTACTGAGCTGAATGGTAAATATGCAAAGTGCTGAATTTTGTTTTTATTTTCTACTGAAGCACAGTTTCATAGCAGGCCACTTGTACAGTATGTATAAAATAGTGGTTCATTGTTGTATTTAATATAGCAAAACGCCCTGACACACCTATTTCTTTCTCCAAACTGACAAATCAGAGATTTTCTGTGTAAATGACGTTACAGCAGGCACAGCCTTGAACATTCTTGCTGTTTTTTTTTTGCAGTATGTGAAGTAAGTCAGGTTATGTTATTGATTCCGATATGAGACAAAATCCAAATAATGTGTCTGCTTGCTCACACGGCACACGACAAGACCCCGAGAAAACAGTTTAAATGGAATTTCCATGATCATGCCAGTTGAAGGTACCGTTGTCTGACACTTCATAACTTTATTCATTACAGTGAACAACTTAAGTTTCTCTTTCAATAAAGTAGACCTTTAAATAACATACCGAGTTTATTGCCTGGAAGAATATGTTTTCCATCATGGCCCATCAGACAGTATTTTAAGACAGCTGTGTAGTGTATTACTGACTCTGATGCTCCTGGAGGTGCACAAGGGTAATTTAAGAACATGGATGCAGGGTATTGTGATCAAAAATTTGATATAAACAACTACTTTATCAAGACAATTTGCCATGTAATTGGTTTTTGTTTGTTTTAGATCAGCAGGAGAAAAAATCCCTTGACAAAACAGATTGTCTGTCCAAGTACTGCAGTAACCAGTAGCCATCGAGGGACTTTTGTACATGTTGGCTTTATTTCAGTTACATTTCACTTTCAGAGCTGTTTTCATGCTTGAAAAATTCAAGAAGTTAATAATTTATGCTACAAATATGGTGGGAGTTTTGTAACGGTCCCTAAGCATTTATGTACATTGCCTGGCTTTGTGTCTTGTAATTCCAGTAAATAGCTTTTATTTGACCGTGCATAAAATGTCCTACAGGTTCGTTCCTGAAAAGTAATGCTTGTTTAAAGTATGTGTTTTTGCTTGTAATGGACTAGTGACTGGATAAGTGGTTTATATTTGGTTACTCTGCACAGGCAATGGCAACATTGGAAGCCTCTCTGTGTCGAATAAACATCCTCCTGGAAGCACTTTTCTTCAGTGTACGTACGTATTCTGTGTGGGTTCCACATGCGGTCTGTGAAGTGGTGTTAATGGCAATGTAAACAGTAACATGACAAACAAGGCTGCCTTTTACGTACAGTAAAACGCTGACCCATGGAACTGTGTACATTTACCAGCTGGCCTGTGTTTACTTTTCCTAAATGATGAATTCGTCCTCGCTGCAAAGGTTATCAGTAATTTTACTGGGAGCCTCTGATTCTGCACTCAGAATGGGCAATTTTCTACTTTTGACTGAATGCTGGGAAAATAATAATAATGTTATTAAAATCTAATACAGTACAGATTTATTGCGAACTTGTAATACTTTTCTTATGAAAAATACCTTTTTAAATCAAAAATCTAATTTTACACTATTTGCTTCTTATTTGCCTGAGGGTGGAATATAACCAAGGCAATACTGCAGTGCACTCAGTCTTTGCCTACTTTACACTTCAGTCCAAGATCAGTGATCTGTAATGTTAGCCTGGTCATCCTCTTTTTAGATATCTCATAAATGCAAACTCTTCAACAGATGATGAAAACATGAAGGAATTCTAAGCAAAATGGTATTTATGTGCATCTTATGTGTTCTGTTTAAAACTGTATGCAGTGTGTTGTTCCACATCCAAGCTATGGTATGGGCTTTGAGAATATTTAATAAAGTTAACAGTGCACTGCATATAATAATAATACTTTTATTGGAGTAAGATTAAAAATAATTTCTCTGATCTTGTTCTCTGAGGTAACGTAATATTAAAAACGAATTATTCTTTCTGGATAAGAAGTGTCAATATAAATAAAACAGAGCGCAAAAAACCCATAACTGCAAAAACTAATCTTGTTATTCTTTTGCTGAAAAGACATATTTTTATATTTTACATTGTTTATTTGAGCAATAGATACAGTATAAGTGTGACACTCTTTCAAGGAAGTCCATGAAAACCACGGACGGGGTCATAGTTGAGCCATCATATTAAGGAGGTTTTAAGGCTATAAACTGTAATCTGCGGAATCTGCTTATTTACTGCATATATGAATGGGTTTCCTACCACAATAAAAACATGCCCTTCAGATTACTTGGTGACTATAAATTCCATGCGGTGTGAAAGGGTGGACACGTGGAAGCACTGTGATGGCCTGGTCTGCAACCTGAGTCTGTCCCCTGCTTCCAGGATTGACTCTGGACTGTCAGGCCCTAATTTGAATAACCTGTATTGTGGAAAAAAAGGCTAAATTAAATACGATAAACTGAATGCTAACATCCTGGAAAATTCGTACTTCAAACGTTTGCAACACAGGAGTACGTTGTATAGTTTGCTCTTCAGGTTGATCTTCAGGTATTGATCACCACTGGCACAACCCCAAATTGTTATTAATATAAATATTCATTGTAATGAAAAATAATTCATCTTATTGTGCAACGCAGGTGTTAAACACATTCGAACACTGCACCAAGACTGCATGCCGGACAAACTCCTGCTTTTTATTATGCCCAGTACTGGGCTGATGGAAGTGATTGGAGATACAAAGTCAGGTTAAAGGTTAAAATAAAGAATGACATTAAACTGTTATCACTGTATATTTTAGACATAAGCAAGCCTGTGTTTCAGTTCAATTACAGCTTTGTGTGAAGTCTAGAAGCACCATGGTTTATTGGTGTGCTGTGTCGTAACTGCCAGTTCTAGCATTGCGGGCTGGGAAGCATTCAATTAGAAAGATTATGTGAAGAAAGAAAGAAAGAAAGAAAGAAAGAAAGAAATTGTGAAAATCACAAAGATCCCCTGGTAGGACAAGTGTGCCACTGCCAGAATGGGTTCTCTGTTAAATAAACCCTTATCCGAGAGTTTAATACGTCGAACAGTAACACTTTAAGCAAATGTGTAATTTAAAATAGGTTCTTAAGCTAATAAGGTAAGAAAATCCTTTAGTATCT
This sequence comes from Heterotis niloticus, assembly GCA_018136845.1. Classification (NCBI taxonomy): domain Eukaryota; kingdom Metazoa; phylum Chordata; class Actinopteri; order Osteoglossiformes; family Osteoglossidae; genus Heterotis; species Heterotis niloticus. The sequence continues at coordinate 14,880,905 of CM030904.1, read as the reverse complement.
AGAAAACACATACATTAGTCAACCATTTGCCCAGTATGTTTTGGAGTATATTTTTGTGAAAGTATAATAAAAAATAACTAAAATTACAGTTTTTTTATGTTACTTGTTTAAAAATCCTTTTACTTTTGCTTACCTGTTCATTGTATGATTTTGTTTATAGGTGACGTTTCATGAAATGTCTTTCAAAAGGTTATGTACATGCTGTGTACATCTTGAATCAGCAATGAGTCTTTCATATGTTTCTGAAATGTAAACAAAGCTGAATGTGATTCAGTCGGTAGTAAAAATGAACATTAAATCATATAGCCGGAGGGTGTATGTACAGTGTATGTGCTTAATCCTCTATTGCGATGATTTCCCTCCTACGATAAAATTCACCGTAAGTGACAGCTTCTCCTAGAAGGATCTCTGGCAGCTGGAACTCTGGCGGGGCTTCCAGGGCGGTTGCTGGAGTTTACTGCACATTCTGTGCACAAGCTCCTTTGCTGTGCAGCAGAGAGGCTGAAAGTGAAGTAGCTGAGCTCCCTGCCATGTTGAATTGGGTTACATGGTCTCCGTGACCCCCACCCACCCCCTCCCCATCTCCACCCTGTTTCTCCGAGGGGACTTTGTACCACGTCTACTCGAGTTACCATTGTCAGACCTCTGCAATGCTGGTGTCTGCCTGATTCTCGCCTCTTGCCGTGATCGGTCGTTTTAGGTCTCTGTGGCCTGACAGGGCAGCCTGTCTGAAGGGCGACATGACGTGACGTACATTCTTACCTCAGCTTATTGTATGACGGCTAACGGGTGGCTTTGTCTCTTCCTTTGCCGTTCCACTCAGCCCCCTCATTGTATACAAATAACCCACCCTGCTTTGTGACTTTGTGGTACACCGTTTTTGTTTTTTGCTTGAATTGTGTGTGTTGCAATTTTTTTCTGCCAGTTTTCCACAGCATCTCGTTTTAGCAAAATGGTAGGCCTAATAATGCCTGGTGAAAGTCTTGCCTCATAGCAGTAGATGCATGGAGGTGCCAAACACCCTCCACTGTAGACATGAACTGGTAACCATGTGCCTTGAAACTACAGCCTAGCTGGATTCCACGTGGGTGATTTTACAGCTGATGCCACTCCGTGTAGCATATGATGCAGCTGACTGGAAACAAGCTGCCTACAGCACTGGCACCACAATACCTAAGTCCCCTGGGATGAAGAACGCACACTGAGTTCTGCATTTGTTCTGGCCCCAATCACAATGCAAGAAGACATCATGGCATTAAATGTCATATCCATCCATGCATTTTCATTAACTGCTCATCCTGAGCAGGGTCATGGAGGTCCAGAGCAAAACCCAGAAACCATGTGTGCAAGGCCATCAAACTACCCCTGGATGGGACACCAGTCCGTCGCAGCATTAAATATTAAGCTTTAGCTTCAGTTTAATGCCCACCGATCATATCCGAATTTAGTATCTGTAAAAGATCAAATAGCTTTACAGGTCATCTTCTTACTATAAAGCAGCCATTTTTTCAGTTTTATGTTGACTGATTTGGAAACAGCCACAAATGGTTATTGTTCTATTTCTCAGTATCTACTTTAAGATTTTTAACTAATGTCTTCCTCCTCCACTGTGTACGTCCCTTTGTGAGACAGCTGCTCCCAGTGGCAGTTGATCTGTCCCTGGTGTTGATGGTGAGAATCTTACTAAGAACTTTTCAGATTTACACTATGCGGCCAAAAATCCGTGAACACCAGAGCATCTCGGCCATATGTGCTTGTTAAACATCCCATTCCAAACCCACGGGCATTAATATGGAGTCATTCCCCCCCCTTTGCTGCTTTAACAGCCCCCATTCTTCTGGGAAGGCTTTCCACCAGATTTTGGAGCACGGCTGTTGGAACTTGTGCCTATTCAGCCACAAGAGCATCAGTGAGGGCAGGCGAGAAGGTCTGGCTCGCGGTCAGCATTCCTGTTCATCCCAAAGGTATTCGGTGGGGTTGAGGTCAGGGCACTGTCTAGGCCACTCAAGTTCTTCCACACCAACCTGGGCAAACCATGTGTTTATGAAGCTTGCTTTGTGCATGGGGGTTCAGTCATGCTAGAGCAGGAAAGGAGCTTCCAAGGTCACAAAGCTGGAAGTACACAATTGTCTAGAATGCATTAGAAGACCAGAGTCTACGTACTTTTGGCCATACTGTGTACCACGGCCTGCAATGGGGTTTTACAAGAAGCCAGCCAACGCTAGGGATCCGATTGTTATAGACAATCCATAGATAATGTAACTGCTATTAAATAATGACGAAGAACAAAAATTACACTTTACCAACGACTGAAAGAGAAATGTTGTGCAATACAGTATTCGCCTATGATGGAAGTAAGATGCATGTTGCAGTTATTATACAGCATAGATCAGGTATGATGGCACAGTGAGGAACACTGTTGTCCCACAGCTCACAGATTCAGATATCAGTTTGAAGTTGACCCTGGGTGTGTATGTGTGCTTTCTTCCCACAGCACAAAGACATGTGTTTTAGGTGACCCACTGAATGTAAATGACCTTCAGTGCGTGATGGACAGTGTGTGTTGCAGTGTTTGGCTTTAACAGAAGCACAGAAGTAGTAAAAAGAAGGTGTAAAGATTTCTGGACATTTCCGGGACAAGCATCACACAGATGCAGTTTTTTAACAAGTCTTCTTGTTCCCATGGTAACTGAAATGTCTTCCGGTGCCAACTGATCTCTCGACTGTCCTAATAACATTTTCTACGCAGCCCAGGAATGATTCCTACTTGTGACAGTTCAACAGTTTCGCCTGCATTTAGACTGACAAAATACTCCCGTTCCGAAAACAAACCAGTAAGCAAAAAGGTTTTATTTCGTTATTGGTTGCTGCATGCAATAACAATTTAAAAAATTCTTAGTCCATTATTTTGTCATGTTGCACAGATACAGTTATGGGTTTTCTTTAAATTGTGCATGCTGTCAAGAAATGGTTTCTCATACTGAGAGCTACTGACTTTTTTGTTAAAAACTACTAACTAAATACCCCCAGCTAATGTTGCTTTGTGTACGTTTTTGTTTAAGATTAGCACCCTGTTCACTGGCAGGTAAGAAGATGCTAACACAGAGGAAACTCTACCTTAATAATTCCTTCTATCAGAATTTAGAAGCCAAAATGACACTTGTGTTGTTCACTCCTATTATTCACATATATTGTAAACACAGTGTGACGTTCAAATAAACAAAATATATTCATATTACATTCGTTTTGGAATAGCAAACCATTTTGCATTCTGAAGTCCTGGGAATGCATTCCTGTTATCCAGGATTTATTCCAGATTTTGAACTATACTATTTGAAATGATTTGTTTTGCCTTTTCTTTTTCTGTGGCAGATATATTAATTCATTCAGCAGACACTGTTATCCAAAGCCAGATGAGAAGTTAAGATAAATGTCCTACATTTATCCTGTGACTGTGTATTTATTAAAATAAAGTCATGTTTATATGTGAAGTAACTAATCAAAAAATTAATGTTGCTTTTTAAAGAACTGTTAGGTGTCATGACCCAGCTAACAAAAAAAGCAAAGCAAAAAAAGGACACATTTTTTTATTGGTCCACAGCAGTTGCTGGCCAAGCCCAAACCTCCTTGGTGCAAGGAGTGTCTTGCCATCGTGCCACTGCAGTTTCACAGCAGGGCTGTGATTTCACCAGAAAGTGAGGCCATTGCGTTACATCACATTGCATTTTACATTACATGTGTTTATTTAGCTGACACAAAGCAACTTACAATGCTAGCAATACAAAAAACTTGTAACGCCTGACTTATTAAATGTAATTATTTGGTGCCAACTTCAGTATATTTCAGCCACACTTTCACTTCTGCAAAATGCTGATAGTTTTTTTAAAAATAAGTCTTTATATGCTTTATTGTTTTAAGACAGTAATAAACAAAGCTAAATTTAGTCTTCATGGTATTGTTTTTAATCGTAACTCAGTTGGCATTTCATTTCATTGTAAGTGATTTTGTTTTATGACCGAGAAGGAATTTACTTTCATGCTGATCTTGAACCCCTTCCCCCATGATTTCCAGATGTTATTGTACTGTAGTGTCTCTCACTGCAGAATTACATAAAACCAACAGGGCAGGTTAGTACAGGGCATATGAAATGGAATCGAAAAGCCTGCCAAATTTTAAACAAGTTGATGGTGGTGCATTAAATACTGTAGAATCCATATCTAGAAATTAAATCTATAAATTACATTTTTTTTCCAATTATATCTTTGCAATAGTTAAATTTATGTATATAGGACATTAAAGTGAATTAGATCGCAAAGTTTGTTTATTATCTTGTCCTCTTACCGTTTTTTTCCCTAAATGAAGTCTGGTAAAAAAAAAAATAAATAAATAAAAAAAAAAGGCTTGCAAAGAAATTAGAGACACTTCACTACAGCACTAAAAATATATATTTACCATGTATTAGATGTGCATTGTTTCAGCAGCGGAATTGAACATTTTCATTTCACATTAGAAATACCAATCCCGAAATGCTTATTTCATTTGTATACGAGTACAAAAGGAGCATTTTGGATTAATTCTTTTTTCTATTGTAGTCCACAAAATATTTCATGAAAGGATTAAGTGGCCAGAGATATTTTTAATGACTGCCATGTGCCATTTATAGGCATATGTTAATCACTGCAGCATTATGTAACCACAGTACCACACTGACCTTCATAATACCGCATGTGTCGGTCAGCGTGGATCACAGCGCAAGCCGGGCCGCATTGCTATTACCCTGGCTGAGGACGCATAAGACAGCATAGTGGATAACTGCACAATCTGTGGCTGTCTTTATTGCCAAAAGACCAGCGATCACCCTGGACAGCTCTGCCAGGCAGCACTGTGCCACAGTCTCCTGATGCCGGGTACAAGCACTATTTTCAGCAGTTTAACAGCAGCCATCTGAACCTCGCACGGCTTCTTCTTAAAGCTACAGAGGAACACACACCGTTTCCCTCTGCCATACACCTCAGTGCTTGCTGGATGTTTGTACTGTTCTATTTTTCATAAATGAACATAAGTCGCTCGTGTTTTAAGAAAATTTATTATGCGAAATAATTACACGTACAGAATTATGGTCCATTTGGGCACCCTAAATCTTACGTGGATCGAGATGAATTCAACGTGAACTTATACTAAAGCAAAAAGCCCTCACATGCAGCATTTGTTCACATTTCATTATCTGAGTCCCACGGTGATAAAAAAGGGAAACAAGACTCCCTGCTGTTTTGACAATAGTTAATCATACACCATTATGTAATCTCAATAAAAACAAAGTTCATCTATAATTCATTATCTGTCTTTTTTTTTTATATTTGCCTTCAAGTCCTTTGGGTGACAGAAGTATAAAATGTGCTCTGGAAGTGAGGTTGCTTTTTTTTTTTGCAGGCATATGCTTCAGCCCAGCATGAATCAGAATGCCTCCAATCACAGCAGCCAAATAGGCAGTTTATAATCCTCATCTCACCCACTGCAGAATTCCAGCAACCAGCCCAATATTCAAGTCTGCTCTAATCCCACAATTGTTGCTATGGAGACAGTTTGTAAGGGAACATTCGGTGGTCTGTTTCTGCTGAAAGCTCCCTTTACTGGTTTGATCCATCGCAAATACATTTCATCACACGCATTGTGTGTGGCATTTTGCTTCTCCTCACATTTATTATTACCATTTTGCCTGATTTCACTTAAAGTGACAAATAGTTTATTTATGCTGCTAAATATATCATGGCGAGAATTCAAATGTTTTGTTTTAGGTTGCTAAAACAAGGCCTCTGGCTCAGGCTGCTGTTTAAAATATTATGTACTTAAGTGCTTTGCTGACATCCTTGAGGTATGAATAGCATTTAAATTGTCAAATTAATTTAAAACTGACTCACATTTCTTGTGAAACCATGTGGATAGCGCAACCTCATTGACCTTGTGGTAGTTTGCTATTCTGCTTCTTAGGAATCTGTGAAATACAAAAAGAGGTGAGAGTAATGATTTAAAAAAAATTAAAATATTGTAAATGTAGTCTTTACCATAATAAAGCTCAATGGGCTATTATGTGTATGATATGCAATTATGTTCTTATTTTTAATAGCTGTGGTTCAGGCCCCTCTTCTGAGTAATTTCTGCATTCCTTTTGACCGTAGTTATGTTGGATATTTGTATTACTTGCTGTTTACCAAATCTCTAAGCTATTTGAGGGCTAAACTTGGATATCTGTCAGAGACAAGTGCAAGGGGTGTAATTTGGCCCGAACTCACAATGAGAAAACCCAAAATGAAATGCATTTATACTTCTACAGATCCATTGGCAGAGAACAAATTAGAAAAATAACAGATATCGTTGCACTAAAATGACAGTTCTTTTTTTTGTATTTTCACGTACAGTAGCGCAATAAGCCATCAACAACAATCATGACCATGATCATGACCAAAATTTTTAATTGTCCATTATAAATAGTCTCTCATTAAGCTGGTAACTGGTAACTACGGGATGATACAATAAAGATATGCCTGGCCTGGCCCAGATTGCCACGGATCGGATCAATAAAGGGAAATTCAATTTGGGAGGATCTCTCCATTCATATTCCAGAGCAGAGGCAGCCCTAGCTGGGTACGTCCACCACAGTGTCAGGCACGTGGGAACCATGATGCCATTATTACAGCCTAGGGGCTCTGACTAATTCAGAGATACTAGCCTTGGAAGACCTATTGGACTTGTTGTTGGGTTATTCATAATATCCTTCTATTGCACTGTTTCAGCTATTTACATTTATACATCTAATGCACATATTTACCACACTTTTTTCCAGACCAGTATGTGTCAGGATACAAAGTTATTGTAGAAGAAACAAGAGGTAAAGCAGAAAAATACACTGCCAGAATGTGGTAGTATACGTAATGTTGCCTTCCTACCTTAAACAATACTATGCAGGCAATGAATATGTTTAGATATCTAAACAGCAACTTGGATCCATTTCATATTTGTATGCTGCTTCCTCATATCTCCAGGCAGAAGGGCTTGACCACCCCAGGCATTTGGTGTTTTTTCCTCTTCTAATCTATAAATAAACAGCCATTCCAGAGCTGCATGAATCCTCAGATACATTTTCCATTCATACGTTCCTGGCGTTAGCCAAGGCCGCCCACATGCTACAGTAGTTCAAAGCCTGACTCATGCTCCTTGGAGTGGGTGGAAGGGGACAGGGTCCCAAGCTTGGACACCTGTCCCATGAACACGCTCTGCCTCCAGCCAACCACTCTGTATTTTGCCTTTTGTGAACCTCCATATCAGCCACAGAATATCGCAGTAGTCATCGTAGCTGCTGACTTTCTTCTGTGCCAGTCCCTTCATATTCATCCAGCACATTTTATTCCTGTTGTTGTTGGACTTTGAGTGAATGCTGAGTATCTCTGTGGCATCAAATTATTATGTCTTAAGTAGTCATTGCCCTTGAATGCCTTTTGGATTTTAGATTGGCCTTCCTTTCTTTAAGGTTCATTTGTTCATTTTAAGTTTCTGTACTTATTAACACCTGAGACTTCTTTGTCTGTCTATAGTGGAAATTAAGATTGTGTTATTTATAAAAATGTACATTTTAGACCAATAAAAATGCAAGCGTGTTGTCGATATGTATCACACTGCAGGTTATTAGATGATCGTTTGCTGTCTTCTGCCATAACTGTTATGGACTTTGCATAATCATATGAGTATTTATCTTATTTTTCCCAGACTCTTCTGATGTTGTTTACCATGGCAACAGAATGACACTGCCATAATATCACGCTAGTACTGCTCTCACAGCAGGAGCAAAGGTGGCAAGGTGATTACAATAACATCTTCCACCAAGAAAGGTTTTTTCTCCTCCACTTCTCCCTCTCAATGGTGAATCCTTCTTCAGTGCTCAGATTTAAATACTGTAATTATTCTGGCGGCTGGCACTCAGTCCCTCTGAACGGTTGCTATACTTGGGTCTTACAAGAAATCGGCAGAATGATCTTACGTCACAGATGTAAAGTGTGGAAGAACAGAAAAATCTCCACAGACAAATGATCAGCTGTGACTGTGTAATGGGATATATGAACAGGGTTCCAGATCCTTCCCTAATATGAGCTGAGCATCTTTCATGTCATATTACAAGGATTGTGCCTACATCAGTTGGGGGGGGGGGGGGGGCACTTGTTTATGACACACACACACCTATTGAACACACTCAGACACACACCTGTTTTGTTGAAGACAAGCTAAATTTTAAATGGATGCGTAAAAAGGTGATGTCATCAAAAATTATTTTGAATTCAGAAAGTAGAGTACATTTTATTTGTGTGAGCAGTCAAGGAATTTGCAGCCTACTGACACAGAGTTTTGTTGTGAAGATCTGTTCCTTTTCTTTCCCATCAGTAGAACACAAATTTTAACTTTTCTTTTTTGTCCCAAGCATTTCCATAGGCGTCTTTAAAATGGGAGGACTATCACCAGTTATAGTATATTTGTCAAATTTTAGTAAAGGTACGTTTGGCTTTGAACTCCTCATTTTACACACTTAAGAATCCTTAGCAATTCCCACTTTCATTTTGCTTTCCTTATGGTTGAAGCGCCCTCAAGTTGCAACCACTTGTGTGGTTTCCTAAGCAAGGGAACGAGAAGAAGAGGTTTGCCATTGCGTTTTTCCATGCATGTTTGAGGTGTGCAGACACGGGCAGAAGCTGTAAACGCTGAACAGCCTGAGTCAGATTCAAACCCTCAAGTCCACCGAGCAGCCAGGAAGATGCGAGACACCAGCTTCACCAGCTGTGCCATCATTTCCCCTATATGTTCCCTTGTACATGTTTAAAAATAAATCCCTGAGTTGAAAAGCTGGTTTAAAAAACAAACAATACCTGAAAGCGACTTCCACAGAAATCTGCAGCAAAAAATGAGTTTGTAGCACAGCTATTATTTGCTAATTTAACATGCCTTTCCCAGCAAAGAAAAGGAACGTTGTCTCTTTAGCTCCTGTAACCTTGAAAGACACAGAGAGAGCAGTTCTTCACAGCCCTGCCAAGAACAGAATGCAGAAAGAAGATTTCTGTGAGATTTCCACAAGCAGCTCAATTTCTGTCACACTGAGTGATGACCAAGGTCAGCACATTTAGCGTACAGTGCAGATTATGAACATTTCCATCTCTAACACTCTTAGCACTCAGTGCTTTCCTCACACAGCTGGGCAGAAATAAAACTTTGAATTAACAGTACGTAATTACCAGCTGAGACGTTTCAGAAGAGGTTGGTGGCACAATGAGAAATCCTGGTGCTTCATTGCTCTCAGGCTCTCGGTTTAAATCTCGATTTGAATCCCACTGTGCAGTTTGCACGTTCTCCTTGTCGGTGTCCTCCGGTGTCCTCCAACAGTCTAAAGACGTGTGTTTGAGGCGTCATGTCGTACGTGCAGCAGGTTAAAGCAATCCCGTTCATAACGGCACGCCTTCGGAGAAGCAGCTCACACACCCTGAAACATCCATTACACGTACGGTCGCTGATCGAAATGACCGCATGCAGACCTACATAGACAGCGAGTGACCTTTTCGTAAATATATGCTGAAGAACCTCAAAGATTCATACTATAGGTCCAAGGAATTTGCGTTTCATGTTCAAGTTTCTAATAATTCAGTGGTATCTGTGTATTTTTACATTTGGGAATTCAGTTCTATGAATGCATGTGAGCATAAACAAGAATGGGCCAGCATACCAGAGACTCACATCACAGAAAATTCTTACTGTAGGATGCAGAAGAAATGCAGCCAAGCAAAGGTGTACGCAGCGAGGACAGCGGTGGACGACCACAACACGCGTAGCAGAACGAAAAGATTCTTCTGCAGCTATAATTTTGCCTCTGCTATGCGACACTCGAGTCTGTGAATTGATGAACTGCGAGGACCCGTAAGAACAACTGGAGAGGAAGTTCATGATCAGACCAGTAGACACAACACTGGCAAGCAGACAGAGGCAGGTATACTGTTATCCAAAGCACTTGGTTAATTTCTAGTGCAGGAGACACATGTATTTGGGGTAATGAACTAGAAGAAACGCCATCGAAGTCCAGAGGTAGACAGACAGAAAGACAGACTTTTCAAATGAAATGCAAAGGAGAAACATCAGCAGCCTCCCATCATAAGAGAGTTGTGACCCTTTGGGTGCAGAGGAAACTTAAGTGAGGTCTTTGCTGGAGGCTAGAAAGCAGCACCGAGAGAGAGAGAGAGAGAGATATGGGGGGGCTGTTGTGCCCGAGTGTTTGGCGCATGAGAGCGGTCGCCACACTCACACCGTCCGCACACACGGAGGAACTCTCGTCGTACTGCCGCCCTGCGCTGGCTCGACGGGAAGCCGCCTGTGCTTCGAGAAATCGCGTTTGTCGTGAGGAAAAATGCGGCTCTGCGGGGAGAACGTGGTCACGCGCCTCGCGGCACGCGCGAGCCTCGCTCCGAGACGCCGTGACGACGACGACGACGTCCCTGCCTGTGAGCGCGTCGGACGCCGGAGCCGGGATGTTTAGGGGCCGTCAGTGCGCGGCGCGCGTCTGCGTTTAAACCCGCAGCCACTCTTAAGAGACTCGTGTGTGTGTGTGTGTGTGTGTGTGTGTGTGTGTGTGAGGGAGAGAGCGAGCCGGGGCGGGAGTGTGTGCGCAGTGCCGCGAAGCAGGAGGAGAGCAGCAGCGGGAGCCGCGTCCGGAGCGTCGCCGGTTCCTGTTTATGCGCGAGCCGCCGCTCCGCCGTTACGCGGCGCCTCACCTTCCGCCCGACGCGCGCCTTCCAGGAGGATGCAGGTGAAGAAGCAGAGCTGCTCGCTCAGGAGCAGCGGGGACGCGCAGCCCGCCGACGAGCCGCCGAAGTCATCGTGTTTCTCCAGCATAAAAATCTTCCTGGTGTCGGAATGCGCGCTTATGCTGGCGCAGGGCACGGTGGGGGCTTACCTGGTGAGTTTCATGGCACACACGTATACGCGCACTGTAAATGCGTCGCATATATGTACGCACATGATGTCCGCAGGTTTTTCCTGCCGCTGCTGCGTGGGAGCGGGTTATGACTCGGCGAAACGCAAAGTTGTCCAACAGAACCGGTCTTGGACCGCCCGCCCCCCCCCAGCACACACACAGAGCAACAACCTTTTAAATTCGGCCTGTGGATCAAACTGTGTTGGACGACAGTCACATCCAATTTCGATATTTTGTGCATTACTTTTTCGTTCGTGTTTAGCTCTCATTTGTGGTTTCTGGGATTTTTCATATCTGTTAATCATTGAGTTCAATTCATGGAACAGGTGGTCCAAACTCATTTTAAAAGTAACTTACATTTTTCTCAATCTTACAGATGGACAAGATGCTATATGTGGATATGATAGTTACTGCCTAATAAATTTTTTGTGTTCGGTCCTTTCTGAATCACCCTATATAGATATACTGTATATACTGTATGTACACACGCAGCAGGATTGATGAACAAATGAGAATTTTGCTCCCTTCTAGGAACTGAAAAACGTCTTTGTATTTTTTGTTCTCCTCTCATATGCATAGCCATATTGGATATGTTCTACCTATTTTGTATAGAATACAGAGTAGCACATCCAAAAATAAGATAAAAGCACAATAATTCATACCCTTCATTTAGCTGACACCTTTGTTAGGTAGTCATCTTCGCAGTAATTCACCTAGTAAATACAGCAGGGTATTCTTACTGTGCCAGTTCAAGGCGCTACAGCAAGAGCAGGGATCTGAACCAGGGACCTTCAGATGTCAAGACAGGAACCCCAAATACTACAGTACTCCTTGCTGCCTGTTATGCATAGTAATTGCACAGTAATAAATAATAAACATCGTGATAATGTAAACTGTACAAAAGCATTTTCTTAGCTTTGTTCAAATTAATAGCATGTATGAAAGATTTATGGGAAATGAAAGAGAAATGAAAAGGTTCAGCAGCCTCTGAGCAACAGATCAAAAATACGTCCACATTTTTAGTCTGATTAATAATATTTTACTGAAAACCTTTTATCAGTGATTATTTACTTTGTGTTATCTTCAGAAATATAATTTATTTCAAAACTTTTGCATTATAGCAGCAATAAGATATTTGGTTTTGTGATCCTAGGTACCACAGAAATTTAGGCCAGGAATCAGTATAATATGCAAAGTGTTAGAACAAAAAGCCTGATGGATATAAGTTAAAAGTGAAGTTTTTTCAGCTGCTAACATGAAATCGTTGGATTTGATGTGTGAGGTTTGCATTGCAAATTTTTTAAAATATTTTCTGTGGCTTTAATATTCAAAAAAGTGAGACCATTGATTTGACCTCAGCCTGCATGTGCACCAGGCTTCACCTTCAAGTCAAATGGCACCCTGTGATTTGAATGCATGTGAAAGCAAGCAGCAGGTGTAGATATCAACCCTCCAGGGCTCATCCTCAAGTCTGCCTTCTGACTGCATTGGAGGTGCTGGGGGTTCTGGTCAAATGCAGTCAGTGCTGGACATGGGCCTACGTTTTGTTCTTGGAAGTATCACGACTTGTTTTTGTGTAGCAGAACTTCTCATAAACTCCTGGGACTCTTTTCTGCCACCATCAAACCAAATTCTCTTCCTGGGTCTCTCACCCAGCAAAAGACTGCTGCAGTACAAGGTGATTAATAATAGCCTTCAGTGCATGTTATTACCCAGGGTGCGCTAAGCTGCAAGTCAGCTTGCATGCTGCCTTGCCACAATTTATTAAAAATTTGTGTCCACTTTACTGAAGAAATACATGCTGTGAATATAAGCAGTGTCTCCTCGTATCTTTTATTCGGGTAGAAACTGAAAATGTAGTAGTTGATACCGACTAGTACGCCCGCCATCATGCCAGTAAGAGGAGTACCGGCACTTATTTTAACACACTCACCCTGATCATCTCTCCAAACAAGCAGAGGGAAGGAGCCTGGGCTGCTCGCCATTCCCCGTGGCACATAGTTTCAAACCAAACCATCTGCACAGCTTTATATGTACTAGTCCAAAAAAAGCCGTACATCATTTGGAGCAGGTAAAGACTACTATCAAAGCTTCTAGCAGGTTCTCAGTGGACCACTGCAAAGATTGGTAGATTTTTTTGCAGTAATAAAACATGAGCACTACATTGTTTTAATTAGATTTTTTTTGCAGTAATAAAACATGAGCACTACATTGTTTTAATTTTGAACCGGTTCAATACATGTGGTTAGATATTTAAAACAGACTTTGTTTTTGCTAGCTTAATGCATGTTTCCTGTCTGGCAAGTTGCTATGTATAGGTACTTTTTATCTTTTCCTTAATTAAAATTATATAGTTTTTATAACATTTTGTGGGGAAAAATCATTTTTAGAGCTATATATATATATATATATATATATATATATATATATATAAAAATATGATGGCCTTGATCCATTTCCAGTTTCAGAGTCCTGTACTGGATGCAGAAATAACATGGGAACGTCAGACTTATTAAGACCATCTCAAGGGAGTTTTACAAGAAGAAATAATATCAAACTTACTTTTCAGTACTTATAAGACTGTCACTATTGATACATTTTTTTTTTAAATTATGTAGTAGTTAAAAATTCTAAGTAATTGTGAGATTAAAAGATGCAAAGTCTGAAATGTGAATTGTTTTCCTGTTGCGCTACATAGACTTTTGTATGATGCAGTGAGAGGGACACAGTTTCATAAATATTAATACTTCTGTCACCGTAATATTACTATGAAAGTGTCACCTGTAATCTGTGTTGAGCTAAATTATTTAGCCTTGTAGTTGGAGGGTTGTAATGTAAAGCTTATGTTGCAGTTTGCAGTCTAAAAGTTTCAAGACAGGAGAAGAGTTGTAGAACAGGTAAATTGTTCTGTTTTCAATATTAGATTTTTTGAAATACAAAGACATGCAGTGCTCTAAAAAGCTACTCGTGGGCTTAGTGAAATACAGATTAGACTGAATCTAAGGTTGCCAAACAGAGAGCAAGAGGCAGTTCCCCCTCAAAAAAAGGTCATACCATTTGTCCCCAAGATTGGGGTTAAATAAAGCACACACGCAGCATACTGTGACAGTTATGAGTGAGAATGATTGTTCTTATTATTATGAGAAGATGTTACTTGCAGGCTACATGCTGTCAGCATAAATGCTTCCAGACAGGTTAAACTTGAAATAATGTAAAACGTGAACCTTAACACAGTGACTCTAGCAGCCTCAAACCAAGGACATGGCCTAATAGGGATGCAGTCAAAAAGTGTTCCATTAACATATGGAGTTGGTATTCATCTTGTCTGTCTCCAGCAGAGGCCCACAAGTTGATAACTGGATACTGTTAATAACAGGATTTTTTTGTTCAGTTTTTTCTATTTGTTAGAAAACTGTGCAGGTTATTGTCAGAACATGAGTCGGCCAAAATGTAATTACAGATGTCGGGAGTTGGTAACAAAATTAAGATTAGTGTTTGGATGTGCAACAGAGCTGGCCACACCAGAGGGTCTCCTAGCGATCAAGAGTGATCTACCATCCTCCACATACCGAGTGCTGCAAGAATGCTCACATGGTTGAAGGCAGTGGAGCTACTCACTGCTGTTCTTGCTCTGCTATCCCAGCCTTGTGGATATCCATCATGATTATCAGTGCGCTTTCTGTACCTCCGGGCATTCAGGAGAGGACAATATGAGTACAATGCAAACTTAAATACACCCTTTTCAGGAAGTACATTCCAGAGGGTGGACCTTCTATGTATTAAATAGATTTTTGAAGACAAAGTTTTTCAAAATGTAAATACATTGTTTTAGTCTTGTTGTCTCTTGCTTGCTCTGCACATTCTCTTTGTGTCTACGCGTCTGAGTGTTTGCTTCCTCTCAGTGCTCTGGTTTCCTGCAGCATTCCTGGCTGCTCAAAACTGCCTTTATTGTGTGTATGGAGGTGTGTGTGTGTGCATGTGTGTGGGCTTGTCTGTGTGTGTGTGTGTGTGTGTGTGTGTGTGTGTGTGTGTGTGCATGCATGCATGCAAGTTGTCCGCAATGGACTGGCATTCTGCGCAGAAGGTCTTGGGCCCACTGCTTCCCATAAATGGGTTCAGATCACTGCAACTCTAACTGGGTCATTGGTTACTTAAAATGGAAGGAAATAAGTTTAAATAATATAATCAAGGGATGTTTTTAATCTTCCATAGTTTTAATAAACTAAAAATGCTTTTTCTTGATTTATGGTTCCTTTACATTTATTCATTCAGCTGATACTTTTCCTAGAAAAAACTTACAGTGTTATGCTATTTAAGATAACATTTCATTTCATACAATTGGGTCATTTTTTTTACTAGAGCAGTTCAGGGTAAATACCTTCCTCAAGGGTATTACAGCAGGATGTGGGATTTGATTCTGTGACATCCAAGTCCAAAGGTGGTAGCGGTAGCTTCTGCACCATCTCTTGCCCCCTTTTGAGTTAAGTGACAGTAATTTGCTAACAATGAGAAATTGTGTTTAGATTTCTAACATTTTTGGCAACCTTAGTTTCACTTCATTTGCATGTACAGTTTGTTATTTTCAACTATTTTGTAAGCTTTACAATTTTGGTAAAAATAATATCTTTAGTAACAAAGTGAAAAAGAGGGCTTCATTTCTACTCATGATACATTTGACAGAATATGAAAAATTGCAATGAGGCAAAGCATCTTTGGGAAGCTGATGTGGGAAATTGACATGAATATGCATAAAAATGCAAAATATTACTGTGAGCAACTTAAAATAGTTTTATGCTACTAGAAGTTAAACCATGTCAGGTATAAAATAGTGCAGTGTCTGGTTTCCAGGCTTTATGAACAAAAGTATTTTTAGCCCTAACTCTTTTAAGTCCTCCTGGAAGTATCACATAATGGTAGCAGCAATGGTAATGGTGCAGAAGAACTGTCTTTTTCTTAAGATTAATAGAATGTTTTGGACTGCTTATTGCTGAGAATGTGTAGTAAAGTAAATTATATAACTTGAAAGATTCTGTAATAATTTTGCATCTGTAAATTTTGAGATTACTTATTTGTCTTGTCATGGAGGCCTTATAGAAGCTTAACAAACTCAACTACCTAATGATGTCATGTCAGAAGAGTTCAGTCTTCTGTACTATTATAGTTGAATTTGTGGTCAACAAAGAGTGAAAGCGAAGCTAGATGCTGGACAGAGTTGCCACTCTGATGAATCTGATATGGTCAGATTCATCAAGGTCTCGCTTTAGCAGGGACAGAACATACCATGTAAGAATATTAATTATGTGTGGTACATGACTGTAATGTGATCTTCTCATTCTGTATTTATTTGTAGATGATAACTGTGTCTAGTTTTTAAGAAAAATGGAATAACAATTTTATTATTTAAAAAACCTGTAATAACTATATACCCGTATAACCTCATACCTGAAAGTATCTGAAATGTCAAAATGTCATCAGATAATTCCAAGGCTTAATCCCCTAGCTGTCATCTCCAAAGCAAAGGATCAATAGTACCTGAAAGCCAGGTTGCCAACATAGGCATGCTTTTTTAGTTATGCATGCTGATATCAGAGTCATACTGGTACCGGCAGATAATTGTTGAAATTAATTTTATTGGCATCTGCCAGATGTTTAGATGTGACCGATCAAAACGATCTTTACTGATGCAGCCATTGCGTACATGCACCACATGCACATGCACAGTGCAACAACATTTTTGGTGTGAAAGTTTTTCATAGTGAGAGTGACAAGGAATACGGCATTCGTAACACCTGCAAATCTAATTTGTGTAGACAGCGTGATATTGTACAGTGGCGCTTATAACATGGTCAACAAAAATAGAAAGAATTTCCTGCAACAAGGCAAAGATGCACTTATTTAAGAAAAAAATGCCCTATGTGCTAAAAAGAATCATGTGCTTCCAAAAAAGTTGTGTTGTTATTTTTTAAGTCATTGTTTTGTTGTTTTAGC
The DNA here is from genome assembly GCA_018136845.1 of Heterotis niloticus. Lineage (NCBI taxonomy): Eukaryota > Metazoa > Chordata > Actinopteri > Osteoglossiformes > Osteoglossidae > Heterotis > Heterotis niloticus. The sequence continues at coordinate 14,863,918 of CM030904.1, read as the reverse complement.
CTTTTACTCAGCTTTGATTATTTCAATTGTTAGATTATGTCTGTCAAAAAGTAAATGTGTTACACAGCATTTAAGGCTGCAGTCAGCAAAACCACTCACTTTGTAAGAATCAGGTAGCTACCTAAATGTGGTTCACAGCACAGATGGAATTTATTTTAACAATTGTTCATAGTCTGCAAAACTGAAATGTTACACAAATAAATTTTACATTCATCTGTCATTTTCATCCAGGTAGATCTAGTGCTGTTTTTCTCTGTATTGTAAATATGTGGATATCAGTATTGGCACTGATCAATAGGAACATATACTGTAAATTGTCGGATATTGCGCTGGCACAGAATTCTTCACTCACGTGTCTACTTTTTTCTCATCATGTTGTTTCTTTGGTGTATTGTACATCATAGTCAAGGAGAAACTGCATTTCATTCTCTGAATTACATCTGTTTAAGTACAGAATGACAGAGTGAACCTAGAAATCTTGGAAATAGTATCTGCAAATCCAGTTTACCCCTTCGGGCTTTCAGACACAACATCCCACAACCAAGTGAGATTAAACACCAAGCCAAGTTAAACAGAGAACAAATGAAAACTTCTTAAACATTACAGTCCACACTGTGAGATTTAACACAGGTTTATTATAACACTCTTTTTTTGCAAATTTTAGGTGTAATTATACTTTAATAAGCAAGTTTTCTCAAACTGTGCACTAAGATCTATATTTGTTTTTTCCTCATAATCACAAGATACCATGTAATTTTCTTTATAGAAGAATGTGTACTGGATAATTACACATTATTTGTTTTTAAAAATTAATGTTTCCTCGATTTCATGATTAAAACCTTTTTGTCCAGTTGTATACATATCTGGTACATATTTGGAAAACTGCTTTTGAAGCTTCTCCTTGGATTGCATGCCCGGAGCTTTAATTTTAGATATACTTGGGAGTTTAAAGGTAAAACACTTTTTATCAAATGATCAGTATAGCCATGGTGTCCAAACCCTATGGGCCGTTAAATGTTGCTAATACTTGCTGTAAGCAGTGTGCTACTGTGTTGTAGGTGAGCGTTCTGACAACCTTGGAGCGGAGATTCAACCTGCAGAGTGCAGACGTGGGTGTGATTGCCAGCAGCTTTGAGATCGGAAACCTGGCCCTCATCCTGTTTGTCAGCTACTTTGGGGCCAAAGCCCACAGGCCCCGGCTCATCGGTTGCGGGGGCATCGTGATGGCTCTAGGTGCCCTGCTGTCGGCCCTGCCTGAGTTTCTCACCCATCAGTACCAGTATGAGGCTGGGGAGTCCTGGCGCACTGAGGAAGGTCGGGATGTGTGCTCCAATACCTCCAGGCTGGAGGGGAAGGACTCCAGTTTCATCTGTGGGAACAGAGCTAACACCAACATGATGTACCTTCTGCTGATTGGAGCCCAGGTCCTGCTTGGGATCGGGGCTACACCAGTGCAGCCGTTGGGCGTCTCCTATATTGATGACCACGTGCGAAGGAAAGACTCCTCCCTGTATTTAGGTGAGTGAATTTAAAACGTTGTTTATTCTGTTCCCCATTTATGTCATTCACAAAACACTATTAAAATGTCTGAATTGTATATTATAGGCAGCAATCAAATTTTCAGTTCATGTAAAATATGATTTATGCAGCCAATGAAAATAAGAATTGGAACAACACAATGAAGGATGCAGAGGCCAGATGTTTACATAACTTTTAACGCAAGCCCATAGATATATATAGACACATATGAGGAGACAGATTAATATCAGGCTGGTGCTTGAATATTGATTTTCTCATGTCAAAAGGACTTAAGTCCAAAAGGATGAAGCTAGTGAAGTGAAATACAAATGCATTCATGCAAATACTTACTTATTGTTGGTTTTTGGAGAGAACTGCTTATACATGCTCGGGGTCACTACAATGTGGATATCAGTGAAGTGTTTCTCATGCTATCTTTTTTGTGCAAGTGCAAGGCTAGGGATGTTGATAATCACTGAGGAAACAAGATTATATTCAGTGAAAAAGTGGTATGAATAAGCAATATAGTATGTAACTGGGATTTATGTGTTTCATATCTGCTATTTGTAGAAAACGTGAACGCTCAAATGACATACGAGACAAAACAATGTGTGAGTCTCACACCTGCAATTTGTAGAAATCCTCCTTGAGAGCAGAGACAACCTGTATCTGCTTGACAACCACTGCAAATCAAACAGGGAACTTGAAAATGATGTAACTTTTCAAGTACTATTCTTATAGCCAGAATTGATTATTAAACAGTGCCCTTAACATGCACATATGCTTAACAATACCATTAAAATAGATTTAGCTTTCAGTGGAAAGAATAATTTTTTGGAATGAATGACTTGCAGTTGTAACAAGACAAAAATATATTGGTAAGCAAATACTTGGCCTGAACAAATGTATTGCGTTATAACGGGTGTTAACATTTGTTGGAACTGCAATTCACAGATGTTGTTACTTTTGAAATTGAAGGATTGGTGTGAGAAATTTGTTCTAGTTTCATCCCTGCTTTATTACCTTTCTTCTAAAGTAAACAATAAAAAGTCACACATAGCTGAGTTCAAGACTAAACTATTTAAATAGTTTAAATATCTTTAACATGCTATATCATGTTATGTACTATTTCATTCTTGGTTCAATTTATTGTATCCTTGATAAATTAGTTGTGTTAAATGATCATCATATGGATGACTTAATTTTTTGTCATAAGATTATTTGGTTGAATGTTTTTTCATTTCATACAGTCCTTTTTTAGATTGTGATATATAGTAAATCTGTTGTTAACCTTGATATGGGAAAGTTTAGAAATTGCTCTTTAGAAGCATGATACACTTTGTGTTTTTTTAAACAAGTAATTGAATATATAAATATAATTAAATATTCTTACACCGTTATCTCTCCCCACGTTGTCTTGCTAACTTGGGTCAGACAGCCCATTGTTAACTGCTTAACCCGGCCTTTGCACTTCATATGATGTGAACCACTGACAGATCAGAGCTTCCCTTTTCCATCAGTAATGCTAGTGATCTGATGTACACTAATGTCTTTCAGCAGGCCTACCTCCACCTGCTCCTAAAGTCTCATACGGTTGTGTTGTGTTAAGTGAAATTCCAGGTCTGTCTCATTACTTATCATTTTGCAGTAAAATTTCAGGCAAAAACAAACTGTTTTGTCTGAGAATCAGAATCAGAATCAGAAAGACTTTGTTATCCCGAAGGAAATTGCTGAGTTCTGAACACGAGCAAGTGTTACTGTAACAATCCTTCAGAAACACAGCAAAAAAAATCACATATACAGTATAGTGGCCCATATATTGTATATGCACCCATACTTCTGTTTCCAGGTGTAACTGGATCCTGGAAATGACTTGAATACCACAAACTTGAATATTGTAAAACTATTTTCATTGTTTGTTATGAAGAAAATTACAGTTTGTTCCAGGTGACTTTTTTCAGTTTTTTAAGAAACTTCAGCTTTCTTTGGACTTGTGATGAGGGATGCAAATAATACTGAGATATAAAGGATCACAGCTACAGTAATTCTCTGATGTGCTTCAGCTGTGCCTGCATGGCACATGATGTGCTGTGATTCTTGACTTAGATTCTGATCCATGTATTAATATATAACCCTCATTCTACTGGAGATTTGAAAACCAGGAGCTCAAATAGTGGGGTAAAGGTGTATATTTGTTGTGCCAACCTAAAAATTATGTTGGAAGCATGTGGGCCACATAATGATGTAAAATTGTGTTAAAAAAGCTTTTTAAATCTTATTTCAGAGGTCCTGTTTATCGGTAGCAGGCTTTAGCCACCTGAGGATAAGAAATGCAATGAAGTCATTATGAAAAGATAAATAAAACTGGTGGTAATGGCAGGGAGGATATTATGGTGATCATCATCATAAAGCTAGAAGTTATAATGGTGACTCTGGCAATGAACATGATAATAGTCATATTAAATGTGCAGTGTCTAATAAACAGTGCCCTATGGTTATGTTCAGTTTTTTTTTTTTATGAAACAGTAAAAAAATTAAAAATGTAGATATATCCATGTAGGAAAAGACACATGAACAAAGGTTCTGCATCAACACAGTATTCTACTAGAGAGAGAACTGGGACTTTACTGCAACAACAGCAGTGGGTCAGACCACCAAGAACCACCTTACGAGATGTAGTATGTACACAATTCTTGTAGCTGTTTTCCTCAAGCCTTTTCTTCTGCTTAATTGGAGGTAAAATGTTGATTTTCATTGTTTATTGTTAGAAAGAAGTGACACAACGTCAGTTAATATTTGCAAGAAGGCAAAAAATAGCATTGACAGGAGGAGTGAAAATCCCCACAAAAGAGGCTTAGTGCTGTATTTGTCATATAAGATAACAGGCTTCGCTGTTGGTGTTCAACACTCAGAAAGCAGCTGAAGAATATTGCTTTTTTACTCACACAAAACGCAAAGTTTACAGGTTTTATCATTGTAAACTATTTTGGGAATTGTTCTGTTTCAACTTTATATCCATGTGATCGATTTCAATGTAGATTATGGAATTTACAGATATAATACTTTTACTTTCAAACAATGCTTTTGATTACCAATACATTAAAAGTAGCTGTAAATGTTGAATGTAGACACACTTATTTTAAGCTTTGTGAACTCATTATGGCTGTGTGGTCCACATGCAGGAAGAAGTGAATATGGTCATTTATATTCTGCATTGCTCTGCTCCTAAGTAAAGGGATTATGAAAATGAACATGGCAGAGCACAGACTCCGTCTCAGCCCATGGAACATTGCTGTGTTGTGCACAGAGTCCAGTTGCAGTCACTGTCGTACACATCTCCAGGCTCTGTCAAACAACAAAGGGAAAGCAGGAATGACAGATATGAGCTGCTGACAGGGAGACAAAGCTTCCAGTTTTACACTGTGGGGCACAGCCAGGCAGGCTGCCCACTCAGCGGTGGATGAATGACACAACCTTCTCTCCCGCAGAGAGAAAACAACATCCTTACAGTAGACAAATGTGAAAATGCAAGTGTTCAGTGCACCAAGGATGTCTGCTTCTCTGTTGTTATTATTACTATTGCTTGTTTAATGCTTTCCAGTGACTTTTACAGCTGGACTAATTTGTCTAAGTGACCTGTTCAAGTGTACAGCGGCAGGGTCTTGACCAGGTAAAATCTGTCTATACATGATAGAACACCATGCTGTGCTGTGTATAGTCGTAATCCTAATCATTATGTCTAAGCTGTTTGTTCACGGATGCAGCAACCTTGCTACCGATGCAAGGTGAACTTTTAATGTACAAGGCTCCCTTCTATGAGGCTACAGAGATATGTGTACTGACCAAAGATACACCGGCATTCCTATTGCAACACTGCAATCCCAAGCCATAGCTTCACTGGGGTGTCCTTCTAATGTAAGCTACTTAAACTCTATCTATGCATCTTGAAGGATTACACTATAAATGCTCTGCTCTCTCAGTGATAAGCTTTTTCTGTACAGCAGGCAATGCAAGAAAGAAAAATAATATTTGGGAATATTGTCCTAATTTACTTACAAGCCCATGATGTAAGAAGAATTAATGTAGTTCTTTGGATTGTTGAGCAGCCAGCTTTTTCACGTCTTTAGTGTTCTATAAAATTATGAACATTATAATTCTTAGAAATTAGAAAGTTAATTAATTTTGCTCTTCACGAATGTGTGCGAACATACACTCAGCATACAGTCGATCTGTAGCCAACATACATAGAATAGCTCAGAGGTTATTAGGGAGCTTTTTTTTTTAGCTTGTATGCTCTGTAGTCACTTTATGGGCTTAGGTTATGTACATGTCTAGCTTGTGTTTCAATATTAGGTTTCAGTCAGTTAAAAAAAAAATTAAAATATTTGAAATATTATGTACCATAAACAAATTCCACACTACACAGAGTCCAAACATATTCAGCAGCTGCTGTGTCTGTAATGTGCTACTTGTCCAATCACTTTGTAGGATGCAATATGGAATTTAAACAAACACACCAAACCCTGTTGCAGTTAAATGTCCATTGTATTAGTATAAAAGGTGTTTATTAACATATCTGCTTTTCTAAAAGCATTCGGACCAATGTACTCTTAAATCCAGAGCTCTATATAGTATTTACATCACCCATAGCACCCTTAGAAAATTCTGTAAATCCTAGATCAGCAGCACAACTGAATTAAGCTGCCCACAGAACTTTCAGGGGCTTTCGTGAAAATTTTCAGGGCATCTGTTCACATTGGACTGCTCTCCTCCCTCCTGCCTTGTTGTAGTCCTCATTTTTATGCGTGAGCAGTGATGACTTCTTCTGGCACTGCTGTTGCACAGTGTGACTAGATTATCTCAGATTTTGTCATGTCACCCCTATGAGGACTCTGTTGTCATGAACAGCTATCTGTCTTTGTCCACCTTCAACTCTTGAACACACGGAAATAAAATGACTTCTAGGCAGCATCACACGCTGCAGTCAGCAGCAAAAGGGCGACATTTATGTTCCAGTTTCCCTAGTCATCGCCTTCTAACCTTGCCTGTGACAATGTGAAAGGCCATGAATAAGTGACAAATGGGGTGATAAATAAGACCTCCAAGCTGGAACTTGCCTTGGCTTTGAGCATCCCTAACCCTGCAGTGACAAAACTTATTTAAAGTTATTCAAACAGGAACTCATTTTTCTACATTTCAATGACTGTCAAGAAGTGAAATTTTGGCCTACATTTTAGTCACACAAGTCTCAATTTGTATTTTTAACCAAACTATAACATCTAACGTCCTCACTGTATTTCCTAAAATAACTTGTTCATTTATATTCTAATAGTAGTAGTCTTACTGATTAAATTAGTTACATACATTAAAGCACCTGATCCCTCAAAAGTCATTTGTGTTGCTTCCACACTATTATCGTTCTCCTGAAATTAAAAATTTTTTTGTTTAGTCTTTTTTCTTCCTTCCTTTTTTGGGTATCAAGTAAATATTACCGTTGTGTGTTTGTCAGAATCATCATTACTATTTATGAACTGAAAGAATGCTTTGCGCTGATAGCCAGGGACATCTGAAGACTGGCACATTAAGCTGCAGTTTAAACATAATCTCAGGCATAAATCTCTTACGAAAAAGATAGATGTGTGCGCAGAAAGGATAGAATACATAACATTCACAGCAGACAAAAGCACCAGACAGATTTTACTCTTTGCTTTTCCCAAGGTGAGCACTGCAGACCTAGCAGCACAGAGCATGGAGAGCTTACGGAAGGGTTTGCCACAGCCATTGATCAGCATCCTGTGTCCCTGATGAGGGGAACCAGGACAGGGGGCAAAAGGGGGGCTAGGCTGTGGGTAATAATCCTTTTCAAATCCACCATCTTCTCATCTCACTAAAAGCAGAGTTCTGTCTGCTGAAATTCACATACAGTGGCTCTGAAACCATCCCCCAGCAGCCACCCATTTTTTCAGCTCATCCAGTATCAAATATGGCACGTAAAACAGATGGAGTCTTGTTATTTTGGTCAAACTAAAGCAAGCAATAGTCAGTTGTAGGACTATTGAAGCGATCGCGTACTTGGATCATCATTTATTTGACTATTGATATTACCTAGGATTCCTTCTTTTCACAATGACTAATCATGGTAACTGGTTTGCAATTTGAGAGATGGTTCTAAGCAGCTCTGTCGAATGGCTTTAATCGCATTATTGCCATGCTGTTGTGCACTGTTTTGTTGCCTGTAGCTTTAAAGTTAATATCATTTGTGACCATGTACTGTGATTATATTCATTTGTTTTACACCCTTAGCCATGCCAGATGCTTTTATCCGAAGCAACGTACGTACGTGTAGCTTATATCTAACACTTTACCCATTTGTTCCATACAGATGGACATTCTAACAGAATTTAGGTAAAGTCCCTCCTGGCAGTGGTAATGCTACTTATTGTTGAATTCAGCTTCTTATCCACTACAATATTCAAAATTGTGGCAGTGTGATTGTTTTAATTCCTTTCAATACATTTCAGATATGTTCCATTGTGTCCAGCTGCAAGATGCTGGTGCATGTCCTACAGATAAATAAATGCAGACGCTTACAGTGGATGCTTCAACATAATCAGGGATAATCCTTCAGTTATTCTCACTTTTTGTAATAATCGAACTCTGGCATAAAAATCCATACTGAAAGAATTTTACTTTGCTGTTGAGATCAGTCGGGTAAACTTAAGAGTACCGAACCACTTACTGTGTTCACCTTCCAAACTGTAACTGGGATACTGCTATTCTGGAAGCGAGTCCAAGCTGGAGAGAAATTAGACCTATACACTACTGTTCTGATTCAGTTAATTTAGACACTGGTTAAAAACACTACACATAAGAGTCAAAAATGTAAAATCTTCTGAAAATAAAAAGACCCATGTACAGTTTTACATATTTTACTTATGAAATGGGCACTGTTAAAAAAAAAAAAAAAAAAACTATCCAGACCTTAATTCACCTTGAGTCATATAAGGGAGTATGATAGAAAACCCTTCCTGCCTTCAGAAGCTTCCAAGGCTCCTGAAGCTCTCACCCTTCCTGGGATGTGCCTGTTTCTATCGTGTCTGTTTCCTGAGCAAAAGAGCATCAGACTGAAAACAATAACTGGAACAAACACCTCCCAAAGGCGGATAGTGACTGAAGAGTTGCTGTTTTTAAACTCTCATCAGTGGAGTACATGACAGCTTGCTGATTTTACATAAAAGACTAGCAACTGCATTGCCACTCCTTCCATTTGACCTTTTACGTATATATATTGCATTATATAGCAAATATAGCAAAATGTTCAGAAATCGGAATGAGCCTACACTCCCATTCCAGAACATTTTACATGGATCAGTAGTCTGACTCAGTCACTTAGACTCTTTAATTGAATCCAATGTCTTTGTTTATTTCTAATTATTTAATTCCTGTGCACAACCATGAGTCACAACAGTGACTGCTTACAGTTTCCATGATCTGCAAAGCAATAAGTCAACTAATTCCTGCAGAATGCAGAGACTTTGTCAATCCGTTTGCAGGCAGGGCATGTATCTGAAACCATTCTTAGAAGGGAGAACTTGTTCCACCCAAAGAGGTCAAAGGAGGAGAGAGCAGCTTGCTGCCAAAAATGGTTTCCTGATTCTGTGTGTACATTGCACAGGAGATCGCTTCCTTCAGGAATGAGTGGCCAATCCAAGAAGCCAAGCTGTGCTTTCAGATGCTGATACCACGGGGAGGAGGAGTAAACATTTGCTAAGAAACTGTTGTTGGATCCAGGCCTTTGTACTGGAACAAGCCGTAGCACTGGGGGGTTCACTGGCTGCAGCTGGGTGGCTTGGTCTAATTGCAACACTTTAAATGCCAACAGCACACTTGTAGACTCTTTCTGGATGTCTTCAGATGGACCAGGTTTAAAAAAAAGCCATTCTGCAATAAATTACAAGAAAGCTGTGCTCATGATACTGCCTGAGGAAACGGAGGAAAAAATGCACGGAATTGCAAAAAGTCAGACCCAAGCATTCTGAACATTTTTTTTTTATTATTTGACTGTCCGCATACTGCCGTATGTTGTAAATGAAATATGCAGGAGGACAAAAGATCAAACGGTCTGATCCAAATATAAGGATGCAGTATTATGTTTAAATGCTTTTAAAATGCTTGCTGCCTAGAGACAATACAGTAAGAATAATTTAATTTTGTAGGAGCTATAATACAGGACTTGTGCAGTGTTTGTAATGTTACATACAAAGTGTATTTGAATACAAATGAGATAAACATAGCTGTAAAAAATTTTATGGTTTTTGCTTCAAGTATAGTGCTGCATTTGGGAAAAAGAAAAAAATAGCATGTACCTGTTATCTGAACAAAAACAAAGTAGTGCATTTTTATATTCTATAATACTTCAGCTCCCCATCATTAACTGTTTAAGTAGGCCATTGCATTTGTCACCTAATACACGTTGCATCCTGGATAATATCATGAATCTATCGAGCTACTTGTTGCAGACAACTCATCTGACTTTTTGGGAATATCAAGTAATTTGAGAATCAGACATTGAATCTGTAAGTCACATACGAGCATGCAGATATTAAACTGACCCTTTATTCTGAAATACAACAGCAGTGGGTGGTTGTTGTGCTGAAGCCCCATCAGTTTTCTTCCACACGTTGACGCTGCAGCTGTGTGACAGGTCAGATTTGCTGACAGCAGTCGGTGACCCCGCTGAGGGAGCGGCCATGGTGGGAGGGCGAGGTATAGGGTGGAACTGGGCACTCCCATCCTCTAGCGAACCCAGCTGGACACACACGTGCTCCCCCGACGATGGCCCACCGATGTACTTTATGTCTGCACAGCCCTTTTTTCTTCAAAGAGCAAAAATATCCTTTTTAATCGGCATTGACAAGCCCTGACCCAGATTGCCTTTAAAGGCTTTGTGGTGATGGGTTTTGCGACAGCCACGGGGATTGGAGAATAGAGTGGGTGATGCAGACAAGCCGGTTGTCAAATGCTCAGTGGGGAGCCGCAGGAGGAGCGGAAGGCCATCTTACGCTCACAGCAATCACTTCCCTCCCGATGCCGATGGCAGGAATCCAGGGTGGACCCCCAGCAGCCTAAATTTGCAGCAGAGCAGAGCATGGACTGGACCAGCATCCAATAATGAAAGTGCGTCCGGCAACAGCCGGTCTCCTTAGCTAAAAAGCTAGCTGTAAATCACCTAAACCGCTTACAGCAGCTTTTAGGTGTTTGTGTTCGATCTCTTTCAGGTTCATTCATCTTCTTTTTGTATAATGTGTTCGGTCAGAACATTGACTGAAAGGGAATTAATGATCACTTACGTGCGTTGTTGTTTCTTGCGAGTGTAGCCCAGAATGCTCATTTTTACAGCTGTACACACGCGATCTACATCTGTAATTTAATACAATATTCCTCTTTTGCAGAGCAAAATATTTATCATACAGTGTCAAAATATTGCTTTTTGGTGGAATTGCTTCACAGAATTAATGTATTCACATGAGCGTTGTCAGCTCAGGTGCTGAGTCTGAGATAGCAAATGACTGCGTGGCAGCACTGAACTGGTCTGGGTTTCTGGATGGTTCCGGAAACAAGCCTCTCAGCAGTGTCATTACTGAAAAGGACTCTTTACTGAGGAAGGACAGCTGAAATTACTGGCCATTTCTCCTATTAAAGCTTCACAGGCATCCACTATTAGATTAAAATACAGAGACTGCTGCAGAAAATGTAACAAGCAGTGACAATTATTGATTTCTCTTCTGTTTGAATTATTTCCTACCCTACAAACTGCTTGTAGCATGGACATGGAAGACCCTATTTGTGTGTTACAGTCCTTCCTAGACCGGATGGACCAGTAACAGAAGGAAGTGTGGCAGGGTTACTGGCAGTCAACTTTCTTTCCAGTTTGGTGCTACATCATATAAGTAACACATAGGGGCAAAAAAGTAAAGTGAACAACCAGAAGAAACAGGTATGTGTGACCTTTACCAGTGTAGGAAATAAAAATTTCATCATCATCCAAATAATTTTCTTTTTTAACTGTCCCGCGGCAAATCAGTCACTCGTTCCCTTTAGGCATGGTGGGTAAACGTAGTCACACAGCAGTGGGAGTGCTGACAGGATGCCACCTCCACGTGTGCGCGTCCCACGCCCGTACCACCACTGGAGCCGACAGCTCCCCGTGCATCTGTGGAAAGCGTGCTGAGCAGCGAGGGATGAGGGCAACACCATCCGACGTGCCAACCGTGGGGGCCTTGGTTTAGCATTCGGTCGCATTAGGCTCTTAATGTAAGCTAATACGATGGCGCATCACTGCAGCACATTACAAAACCAGAGTTGCTATCAAATAACCCATCTACACAGATATTTGTGGTTTCCTCTCAGTTCTCCTGCTTTTCAAGAATTCATTAAATATTTGTTTTAGAGAGGCTCTGCTTTGGGCAACTTTTAACCTCTTGTGATTTGCGGTTTACATGCAGTGCAAACTGAAACCACAAACAAACAATGGATCTAAAGACCATTTTGACAGAAAGGTTGAATTCTTTTCTTATTTCATCACTGTTTTCCAAATGTCAAACTTACAATATCACTGTTCCTCCTTTTTTTACCTGACTGACAGTAGCTGAGTGGTTGAAAGTCATGTTCACCAAAGTATAGCACTGCTTCCCTGTAGGCAACTCATACGTTTTTGTAAAAGCTCAGTTTGCTTGACCTTTTCAATTATTTTTATTTTATGAAACTTAATTTTATTAGCCACATTACATGTTCAATACACATTACATTAAATTGCTCAAGTAGATTCTGGTTCTCAATTGAATGAGTACAATATTTTGAGTTTTAGGCAATAAAAACATTTTAAGTAAAATTAAAGTAAGATTTTTAAGTAACTTCACTTTGGGTGACAGGTCTCCACCTTTGATTTGGTAGGTAATAGAAATGTATGTTGCCTGATTTTAGCCAATGACCACTGATAAACTGTTGAACACTGAGGGGCAGAAACCAAGGTATCAGCCCTGACTGAGGATAAAACTTGAGTATCACATTGCCCAGGCCTTGTAGAGTGCGGAGGAGGAGGCTGGCGGATCTTGGCCTGCGCTGGCAGCCGCACAATCATTCTGCTAATGGGATCGGATGGAGTTTGCTTAGCCCTAACCTTGCTGTCCACTGCAGTGAAACATTTTCATTAGGTCAGAGTTATAGCCCTTTTCCTCTGAGGTAGCATGGGTTGGATGATCCTGCTGCCTCAGCATGTAGATTTCATTCATACCAACAGGGGCATTTTATCTGCCTACTTCTCGGTTTGCCCCCACTCAAGTTCTGACTGCAGCCTACGCAAATCAGTAGATGATTTCAATGTGCTACGCTGCGGCTCAGGTGAGAAATTGCTTGTTTAAAGCTTTAAATTTAAGATGATATGTAAGCAGGTAAACCACAAAGACAGCATCTGCTGTACATCATCTCAGCGTAAGCGTTATATTTTGTTGACTATTTCCCCATGTCTTTCATAAATGGTACTGTGAAAAAGCATTTACCCCCTTCCTGATTTCCCCTATTATTGCATGATTGTCAAATTGAACGGTTTCAGATCTTTACACAAGCATGTAATAATAGACGGATGAAACCCAAGTACGCACATAACAAAGTTTTTAAACTATTGCTTTATTTATGAAACAAAGCTATCCAAAACCCAGATCACTCCTATTAGAGTTACTCTTGTATTAGTTACTCAGTCAACTAACAAATTTAATGAATAAGTGATGATTCGATTCAGCAGATTGAACTCAGCTTGGCTTGAGGCAGCCAGTCCTGTTGAATTTAAACTTCACAATTTATTGAAACTTACCATGAGAGTGAAGTAGTCACCATAAAGTTTCTCCAAGAACATTATGCCTTGATCAAAGGAAATTCCAGGAGAGATTACAGAAAAGCTGTTGAAATACATCAGTCTGGGAAGGGACAGAGAGTCATTTCTAGGGCTCTGGGACTCCAATGAACTGCAGTTAAAGGTACTATATTTTGTTCAAATGGGGAAGACTTGGAACAGTGATGAATCTTCCCAAAAGTGGCCAGCTTACTAAAAGAGTTCAAGAAGACCTCCCTCAAGAAGTAACAAAAAAACTCAGAACATACAAAGACCTGCAGGCCTTTTTAACCTCAGTTGAGGTCTGCATTCTTGGCACCACAATAAAAAAACTGAGGAAAAAGCAAGTTGTGTGATGGTAGTGTGGGGACACGTTGCTACTCGGAGCCTGGACATCTTGCCCTTACTGCTAGTGATTTTTGCCTATACGAGAAAGTTCTTAAGGAAAACATATGTTTATCTGTCTTTGAGCTTCAGCATAACTGGGTTATGCAGCCTCGCAATGATCCAAAACACAAAAGCACGTATCCACCTAAATGACTGAGAAGAGACTAAATTAAAGTTCTGGCACAGCCTAGTCAAAGTCCTGACTTGAGGCCAAAAGTGGTGCTGTAGCAGGGCCTAAGATGAGCAGTTCATGCTTGAAAACATACCAGTTTGTCTGAATTAGAGCAGTTCTGCTAAGAAGAGTGAACTAAAATTCCTCAGCAGTGGTGAAAGACTGAATCAGATTATATGGCCAAGTGTTTGGTTAAAATTATTGCTGCTAAAGGTGGATCAACCATTTAAGTTAAGGGGATAATTTTTAATATTGGTTATGTGGGTGTTGAATAACTTTGTTCCTTTGTAAATAAATAATTTAAAAAACTGTTGAGTGTTTACTCAGGTTCCCCCTGTCTAATATTGTGTTTAACATTGTGTGCAAAGATCTCAAACCATTCAGTGTGATAAATATATGTAACATGTATGAAGGGAAATGAAGAAATTGCAAATACTTTTTCACAGTACAATATAAGGAAAACTTTAATGCAGATTAAAACAATTAAAAATGTCAAATTCAACTTGTAAGTCAGAAGCTCGTATAAAAAGCAGTGGCCTTATATTTGAACAGCACTTCTAAAACTGCTGATGCAACAAAGAAGCCACAAAATAAAATCATTACTTAATATTGTTAGTGTTGCAACTGCAGTTTTTTTATAGCTCTAAACCATGTCATAGCTTTCCGTCACAGCATTTTTATAAGCCTGGATTGTGTCTAGACTGACTAGTTTAAGCATTCCTTGTAAGACACTAATTTCAAATTGGAGCCTTGAGTTTTTTTTTTCCCTCAGTGACTGGTTATTGAAGGAGCAGCAGAAGATCGAATGAGTTTTTTAGGACCTGGCACATTTTTTCAGTCCCTTTCCAGCTATGTGTTATAGTGGCCTACATTTGTACCTGGACTAAAAGAAAAAGAACTATTAAAGAGCGAGATCTATTAAGATGCCTGTGAACAGGCCCATGGGCCCCTTGGCTGTGATTTATTGGTCATATATTACTAGAGGTCAAGGACAACTCTTTGGTGAAAGCAATATTTCATTGTCGAACACTCAATTTCCCTTAAATAGCAACTATTATAAATCTTTTCTTTTTATCCCAAAACACCATTCTTATTAGAACTTGCAGAGTGGCTAATGCTGTGGTTTTTCTTGGATGCATGGCAAGGAAGAAATATACAGGAATGTCATGTTGCAGGATTTATGTTCCATGCTTCTTTTAGTGGTCCTAGCCAAAGCAAATGTCTATTATTTTGAAGCTAAATATAGCTCTGCCTATAGGGGAAAAAGACAATTGCAGTAACATTAAACCAATAGAAACTTTTTTTAAAGAGTAAAACCAGTTTTATTTATCTGGTGCCTTTGTCCTTGGTGCCTTAAAATGTTATGTTGAGACATTAAGCTACTTAAAATTATTTAGCCATTTATACAACTGGGTGTACTAACAATCCAGCCACAAGGGGATGCACAAATAACTAACAAGGTAATTACCTTGATCAAGAATACCGGAGCAAGATAGGGATTCAAACCTAGGACCCACAGGTTGCAAGTTGACAGCTTTACTACGCCCCCTCTTGCCCTAGTGAATCAGTGCCACACCATAATTTACTTCTAGGGTTGTTTTTTGGTACATTCCAGCTCCAGTTTTGTGGGTTCCAGCCCAGCCCTAGCTCTGTCAGTGTTTGTATGTCATGTTTTTGTTTGCTTTGGTTTCCTGCAGATGACCCTGTTTCTTCCTACAAACATAAAGTTCCAGTGGATTCATGGTTCCAAATTGCCCCGAGATATGTGTGTTTTTCAGTGTCCCTGTGGGGCCATTTTGAAGTGCTCTCTGAAGTATATCTGAAGGTGTCTTTTGATTTCAGTAATCCTGTTTGTACAAGTGGCTTGTGAAAATTAATCAATAATGATTGATAAATTTATTTGAGCCATGCATATGTAGAAATGCTTAAGGGAGACTCGCTTCTCAAACGGGATGTCCGGTTGATATGATGGCTTATAGTGAAACGAGAGGGTCAAGGGCCAGCAGTCTTTGTCCATGGTGCAGTGGTGCATCAATGGGACTTTATGACTTCATTAATAGCATTTACAGACCGAGTTATGGGTCACATTGAAGGGATCCTTTTTCACTGCTCTCTAAACAAATTATGGGGACGCAGAAACAATGGATTGCAGCTGCTTTATTAAATTATGTCCAAGATGTTCTGCAGAGAGTATAATTCACATTGTGCTTAACTACTTTAGCAAAGTACTGCAGATGTTTGTTTTAACGCTCTTCCATGACAGAGCAGCTGAAATATAAACATTTCAGAAGCATTTAAGTTGTGGACAGCCTCTTTGTCATGTTTTTAACATACGAAAGGTTTAAAAAGAGAAATGCTACAGTTTGCGAGCGGTTGCTGGTTTGTATCGATTGCCTGTTTTACGTCAGTGGAGTAAGAAAGGTAGTGTGGTATTTTATTAAATGGTGTTTAAATGTACATGAACATGGCTCACTTCTGTCTGCAACAACAGAACTGTGCCATTTTTGCTGAAACCCTTTGAATACAAGGAAACCATTTCTGTTTGAAGAGTTAAAATAAGTTAATTTGTGTTAAAGAATCTGTGTCATCTGCATTAAACATCCTACGATTTTGAGAAACTTAGGAGCAAAATTTTAGGGTCTGTTTATATTGCTTCAATAAGGCTATATCTGAACATCTAATAAATCTTGTGTTCAGTGTTTAGTTGTCATGATATAATTTTGCAATTGACAACAGTATTGTTTATGTATTAAGTTAATGATGGCAGATTTGATAATGCATTCATTTTCATTTCTGAATGTTTTTTTTCCCTCTCAAATCTTAGACTGTCCTTTTGGCTTATACACTGATGTGTCAGGATTAAAATACACGATAAAGTAACCAAAGAGTAATTAATTTCAACAATAAAAATAATGTTCTGAAAAATTATAGAATAAGTACTGAACCTTTTGCCATTCATAAGGTCAGTGTTATATTAATAAACCAGGATATAAAGTTAACCTGCATGCATACTTCTATGGGATCCTAAATGTGCAAGCCCTGAAATATTGAGAAGAGTCCAAGTTTTAAAGGCATGAAGGAGAGAGATGAATGAGTGCTTGACATGGGCCACATGGGGCTCCTCAGATGTGAACTGGGTAAATTCAGTTTTCAGTCAACAAAGGCCCATTCATTACCTTATGTGCAAACTCTCTAATACCTCAGCCCCAGTCAAGGAGACGGCTCCAAAAATAGCATACCTTCACCTGAGCGTCCGCATCACTGCCATGCTCCATAGGTGGCTTGCATAAGGCAGCGAGTTTGAGAGGGAAGACTCTGTGCAAGGTTAGTTCCTGACTTCTTTACATAAGGTAGCAGTGGTACAAAGCCTATCCCAGAATCACAGACACAGGGCTAAGGAGGTACACCTAGGACTGGAAGCCATTTTTTTCCAGGGCAGTCACACACCTGTACAAATTGCTAATATTTTAGTTGCCAGTTCTCAAAATGCATTAGACTTTTGAAGGAATCCAGAGGAAGCCCATACAAATACAGGGAGACCATGCAAACTTCACACTAGGGATGTTGTGATTAACTGTGATAAAGACCATCAATGATTCTAAATTTTGAGACCTTTAGAAGCCATGTAATTGTATTTTTAAAGCCTCCTATTCCATGTGCCCTGAAAAATTCCTCTGGTGAGTAACTCGCATGTATGCACGGCACGGTACGGTACGGTGCAGTACGGTTATATGCTATGCTCAAATTATTGTAATACCCTTAAATTGACCTTATGCTTTCTTATTAATTATTTTACTTGTTGTCTGTCTTTTAGCCTAAAACTACCTCTGATCATGCAAAAGCACGTCAACCAAATAACTAGTTTATTCAAAAGGTTTGCAAAGAATTTATATATTTCGTTTGATATATTTTAATATTTAATTTGTTTTTATATATTCATAATATTCAACAACAATCCTCTTGATTTATAAAATTATTGAAAACAGTTTTCAGAATTGTTCTGGAGTTTGAGGCCTCACCTTCAGTTGAAATTTCCATTATTTCTGGTATATGTAGTTGTACTACATAAACAGAACATATTCTTACGTTTATTATGTAAAGCAGGAATAAAATTTTAATTTATCCTTGATAAATGGTACTCGAGAAGCAATAAAAGGGATCAAAGAAGAATTGGAGAGAATGTGGATGGGGTAAACCAAAGCAGTCACACTGGTGATAGAAGGTGATGGAAACACTTGGGGCCATGACACCTAAACTGGCTTCAACAGATTCCAAGAATGCTACCACTGATGGTAGTCCAGGAGAGCACAATCCAAGGAACAACAAAAATACTGTGCTGTACCCTCAAACTCCTCCTATCATCTCCTCCTCTGAAAAGTACCATGAATGGGGACAGGGGTAAAGGAAGAAATTACACAAACAAGTGGGATCTTACAGGGGTGCATGGTACAGCGAAACGTTTTGTTTGGGTGTGTAAACCTTCAGCTCAGAGACGTTTGTCACACACAGCCTCTTGTCAGCATCCGCAGCTCTGGGCTGAGGTGGTGTAATTTTGTGACCAGTAAAGTGAGTCATTCTTTCCATTCTTGTTCATTAATTGGCAGCTGCAGGCAACATCTGCCGCAGTGATAGTGGAGCCGTCCCGCATTTCCCGGCACCGGGTCTGACCCGGAACCAGTATGGGGCTGATGAGCACCTCCTGCTGCTCTCGCTCTAATGGCAAACAGCTGAGGGACTCTGAATGAGTGGGAGAAGCTGTTATAGTCACACCAGGCAATCGCTTTTAGTCCACACATCCTGCTGCAGCTCAGCTGCTTTGGTGGCCTGAACGCTGCCAAAGAGTTCATTTTAATTCAGCACTCCATTTTTACAGAATAAATGAATGAATTGAATAGAATTTCTAGTCTTTTTTTTTTGTTAATTTCAATCTTTACCTCATTACAGATATTTTTAAGCATATACTTGGAATGAATTTTATATCCCTATTACCCATTGTCTATTTCCAAAAAAAAGGCAGAAAAATTTTGATCGCTGGTAAAAGTGATTCTTGAGGTTTTTTGCGGCTCTTTGTAACTCCAGCACTATTGAGGCTGTGCTGCCTATGCACAGCTGTGGAGCAGCTGCAGACAGTGGGAATGAATGTGGGGTGCTGCATTTACTCCTCCATGGGGATGTCTCCAAATCCCTCCTCGGGCAGTTTGCCGCTCCCTAAACACTGCCGATACATAATGGAGAATAACAGACAGTAGCACAGCGCGTGCAAGTGTGGGCCAAAAGGACTCGTGGAAAGAAAGAGTGCAAAACCATGTATTTTTCTAGGAAATGTTTTCATGGGCAGCAGCTCAGTGACCTCCTCCACCCTGGGCTTCTCTGGGTCCTGCACATCATCCACTGGGAACTTGGGACTGTGGGTCCCTGCCCCACTTGCCTTTCGTGATTTTAAAATGTAAAATAATTTTGAGTCATTTTAAGTTCAGCATATGTAATAAAATGGTTCAGCACGTTCCTTACATGTTCCACATCCTCATGCGCTGTTGTAAAAGCAAGTGAATATCAATTTTGATTTTTACATTTTTTTTTATTATTGTCTTTTAATGAGCTGAAGTACCCAATATTTTTCAAGTCAGAAAGTATAAAGGTGCAAAGGTTGAAAATAGTAAAAAACTATATGTTGTTAGCTTGGATTGTCCTTAAAGTGGTTGCATTCCGGACATAAATATTATTAATGCCACCAAACAGACGGACACCACAGAGAGAGACACAGCCACCAGTTGCAGTCAAGTGAAGTGGAAAGGAGATAAGGCATAACAAAATGTAAATCACCAAAATTTATTACCCCGTGTGACAGGTATAATTTTTAAAATATTTTTACTTTGTACAGATTCTACAAAATTGGCATTTTTATTTGTGATTTTCTGTTGTTATTGTGTTGATTATAATGATGATGTTTTTTCATCTCTGAAATACGTTCCTCCTTCCTATTGTCACTTTGGATCCTTCCTCCAGCCTCCCTCTCCCCACAACGGTCGCCCTTCACTCTTGCAAACTCAGCTTTTTACCCTAGGTCGGGTCCTCTCCCTATTCTATTCTCTAACGTGTATGTATAGGAGTGGAAAGTAAAAAAAAGAGTTTATCATCAAGCAGTATAACCTTAATCTTTCCTGGGTGTCTGTTTGTCATCCTACACCACTGTACCATTTCTTCAGCGTGACATGCGTCCTGCGTGTGACACAACTATGTGCCTGTTTCCAAGCCTTATGTGAAAAACCAAGGTATTTTCAAATTTTCAAAAAACTAAGCTTGGCTCACTTAGGGTTAGAAGTACCTGTGTGCCAAATTTCAAGTCTGTAGCTTGAAAAACAAATCTGCATGAAGAAGGAACACTGAAACCAAGCTTTATAAATATAAACACTGAATTAAATTTGAAATTGAGCTATTTTGACAAAGCACAAAAAAATCAAACAATGTGTTTCTTCTTGTTCTTTGTCAAGCTGGTCTCTATATCTTGCTTTGGTGACTTGGATCCATGGCCTTTGAGCAGAGAAACCTCTTTCTGTGTCATTGTGGTGGTGTGTGGGGTTGTGGTCTTTCCATGTTCTGCCTTTTACTGCAGGTTGCTAATAAGAGGATGTGCTCCAAAGAGCCATTTGCCTCTCGGGCGCTCTTCCACCGTGGATAACCTAGTTTCAGCTACTCAGGCCCAGCACCACTGAGCTCATTTAATAAGGTCCATCTTTTCAGAGTGCTTATTGGCACTTTCCCCGCTGTGGTGCTGTGAGTCACTCTGCTGTGAAGCAGCTCCTCATGCTGCTCCATATTTCACAGCTTCACTCCGTTCTGCTGTTAAGTCTGAACACAGGACCCATTGCCTGTCGTAAATTCCATTTGCATTTGTAATAGTACCGTGTCACTGAAGAATTACGCTGGTCGCTGCTCGCTTTACGCAGCGCAAGGCTCACTGTTAACACCTAGATTACATTCTGAAATTTCCATTTATGTTTACATTTCATTTCCATTATCCAGAGGACTGTCTTGTTCCATTCTACTTGAAAATATCTGAATGCAGAGATAAGTGAGCACATGGCACAAAAAACAACTGGCGTCAGCATGAATAGAATGAAGAAACTATTTGATATATGAATATTGTGGTAAAATGTAACGGGTGGTTTGTTAATACGGTGTTCTTATTAAACATTATTTAGCAGAGTTTTCCGACATGGTATACAGTGCAAAGTTTGTACACCAATCTGTTTGCTATTACGTAGCTATTTATATAGCTTGGTCATTTTTATATTCCTTTGTTGTCCTGGTGACAGGCAAAAAATGCTTAAATGCTGAAGATGTTTTGGCCCTTGCTTGTACTTCTGATGAGTGCAACACCTGCTGCTCCTTTGAGAAAGCAGCCTATACTGTACAGCGTGTACACAGTGGGCCCCCGTGTGGTGGCACTTGGTATTACGGTAGAACGGCTAATACTTTAGGGGTCTTTTTCACCATTTGCCTCACACACGTCGTAGCCCAACAATACAGCAAAATTCCAGTTTTTTCTTTAATTTATTTTTATTTTCCTACAGTGTTACATGATTTCGAATGTTAAATAATCAACTAAAGGTTGTCAGTCAGGGTATTCTCACAGTGTAAATTCAAGGTAAGCACCCTGATCAAGAATAGCAGTGGGATTTGAGCCAGGAGCTTTCAGGTTGCAAGGTGATAGTCATAACTGCGACATCCTCTGCTGCTCCAACTGTCTCATTTATCTCCTGTAAAATAAATCAGTTTGGTAGCTATACTATATACTTCAAACTTTGTGGCCAAAGTTTGGGGAAACTCCTTTCCTCCTCCAGCATGACTGTGCCCCCATGCAAAAAGTGAGCTCCATAAACACATGGTTTGCCCAGGTTGCTGTGAAAGAACTTGAGCGGCCTGCAGAGCACTGGGCTCAGCCCCACTGAACACCTTTGGGATGAACTGAAATGCCAACCAGGAGCCAGGCCTTCTCGCCCGACATCAGTGCCTCACCGATGCTCTTGTAGCTAAATGAGCAGAAATTCCCACAGCCGCACTCCAAAGTCCAGTGGAAAGCCTTCCCAGATGAGTAGTGGCTGCTAAAGCAGCAAAGGGGGAATAACTCCATTGCGAGGTTCAACAAGCATATATGAGTGTGATGCTTAGGTGTCCACACACTTTTTGCCATAAAGTGTAGCAGCAGGGGTTTAAATTCAAGATCTCTTTGTGTTGCTATTTTGAAGAGGAAGATGTTTACAAACATTTTCAATGTATTGAGCAAAGTCAGAGAAAAAGGGGTCTTACAGTTTGTTTCTTCAAAAAGGCACATTTTACTGTTTTTTGATAGGAACTGTATGATTTACTGTAAAAGTACACATCCTGACACAATGCTATTTGAATTGATTGTATCTCCTTGTTGCAGGTATCTTGTTTTCCACACTTGTGTTTGGACCTGCCTGTGGGTTTATCCTGGGGTCCCTCTGTACCAAAGTCTACGTGGATGCTGTCTTCATTGACAACAGTGAGTCAGACTGTTTAACAGATATTTACTAAATTGTTTATTAAAAGTGTCTGTACATGTCTCCCTCTTACCGCTGTACTGTTTCATTACTAAATGAAAGCAGAGTCCTGGTAAACTCGGAGATTTTGCACTTAAAAGAGTGCACTTTGAAATACTGTAGTTGTTGAAAGCTTGAGTCAGATCTTGGGTATCTTTCAATTCAGATGTTTGTGGTACCTCTGTCTCTGCAGGCAAGCTGGACATCACCCCCGATGACCCTCGCTGGATTGGGGCCTGGTGGGGGGGCTTCCTCCTCTGCGGTGCCTTACTCTTCTTCTCCGCACTCTTCATGTTCGGCTTTCCGCAGTCTCTGGCTGAGCGGGACGGGAGCAGCGGGTGTGAGAGTGAGCAGGCCATGCTTCCCAAGAGCCTGTCACAGGTTTATGAGAGACCGAAGCCCAGCAATGGGGTTCTGCGGCACCACGAGCCCAGTGGGGGGCCCTCCTCCTGCTGCCAGCAGCTCCGAGGTGAAAAGCAGGAGCACTTTTAAAGGCTGCTGTTCCAGTAACACCCGGGTGCAATAGCTGCACATTCCAGGAGCTCAGTCATGAGGATCTGCAGCGGTGCTATCAGTTCTTTTTGTGTCCATTTGTACTTTTTAAAGCAGTACAGTAAGCAAAGTAAATCTGTCATCTTCAGCTTTGTAATTTGTAATTCAACTTGTTTTGTTCAATCATGTAAGATTCAGAGTTTAAAGAGGACACTATATCACATGATTTAAAAGTCTATAGGTGGAAAAATGCTTAAATTGCACATTTAAATGTTAAAAAGGAAATATTTAAAACATTTAGACAAGGCACTAGAAGTCTGAAGTCACATTTTGCATACTGTAAATGTTGGCTTTGTTTGCATTTTCTTAAAAAAAATTGTGTGGCCAAATGTCTAACCAACAGAAATATTTATAGATATTTCCAAAAGGATTCCCAGCTTTGATGTAGAAAGCAAAACCAAGCTGCTGTTAGAGGAAAGCGAGGAAAGGAGGGACTGTGTGTCAAACAGACGCATGCCAGAACCCCGTGGCTGCCCTTGCTTTCCCGCTGTGGGTTTCAGCTCACAGCCCTGGAGTCATTGCCCAGTGGGGGGCGCATGTGAGACCCTGAAGTCAGAGCCATTCGCTCACGAATGCCGAGGAACTGCAGAATACAGCAGCTCAGCCTGTGCAAGCTGTTGGGTGTTTTTATAGAAATATACAGCTTAGTGTAGAATCCAGCCACAAAGGGATGCACAAACTAGTGTATTTCTTCGTGCCGGTACCAAACCCGAATAAATGGAGAGGGTTGCGTCAGGAAGGGCATCCGGCGTAAAAATTTGTCAAACCAAATATGCGGACAAAAATACAAATTTCCATACCGGATCGGTCGAGCCCCGGGTTAACAACGACCACCACCAGTACTGCTAGCCGACAGGGTGCTGGCGGAAATTGGGCTACTGTTGGCCGAAGAAAGAGAAGAGGCCGAAGGAAAAGAGGAGGACATGCGGGTGGTGGGTGTGACAGAGAAAGATGCAGGGGACAGGAAGAAGTGGAAACAATTGATCCGCTGTGGCGACCCCTAACGGGAGCAGCCGAAAGATGAAGATACAGCTTAGTGTAGAAACCTTTAGATGCCTCTTAACCTTCAGACATTCATGTTACATACTGGGCATTTTTGTAATACCAATTATTTATCTCATAAAGAAAGTTCAGTTTGTACAGTTGCCACATAACATTTTGTGTTTTTATATATTTCTACATATTCTTTCTGAAATGGACTAGCATCCATTCCTGGGGCAGTTTCATAACCCAGTGGCCACTGCTTCCAGGATGGGCTCCAGACCACTGAGACACTGCCTAGGATAAGTGGTTAACAAAAATGGATGGATGGGCATGGGTGGGTGGATGGATGGATGGAGGAACTCTTTATTTTTGTTGCAGAAATGGAATCGTTTCAGATGACACACAAATAAAACACAGATATTCAGTTGAAATTCTACCAAGCAACATGGTAATGTTTACCACACTTTAATAAGCTCTAGTTTACTCCTGCTTGAAGCAAATTGGCAACATTTTCCTTTGTTCAAACTCTTTTTTTCTTGTAATGAACCTAATGTGTCCATTTAAGAAAACTTGTATGTACATTTGCCCTAGTGCAAGGGGATTATTTTTCAGAATCTTCGTATAGAAAACCGTATGATCCCCCAGAATGTTGTTTTGGCCAAATGACACTGCAGGGGGAGTAAAACAAAACTCTCTTTTCTTGAAATTCAGGCAACGTGCAATGATACGGTGTGTCTTTTCTTATAATGAAACTTTTAATCAGAAGGTGAAGCCGTAGCAGAACGACATTGAGGGAAGAAACCGTTTCTACTGACATTTCTATTTTGAAAGGTCTACTGCGATAACAGATGGTGTAACATTTATTAATATTTGTCACATGCACTTTGTGACCTTATTGTTTGCCTTTCCTCCTGCACAACATCTGCAGTAATTCCCAAAGTGACAAAGCACCTGCTTTCCAATCCTGTGTTCACCTGCATCATACTGGCAGCCTGCATGGAGATCGCCGTTGTTGCCGGCTTCGCTGCCTTCCTCGGAAAATACCTTGAGCAGCAGTTCAACCTGACCACCTCCTCGGCCAATCAGCTGCTCGGTTAGTTCCACAGGGGGCCCGTGTGCTGAGTTCATGGAATCCAGGATAAAGGTTAATGTTTTCATGGGATTTCCAGGTTGACTTGCTTCCTTTTGGTCTGTAGGGATGACGGCCATTCCTTGTGCCTGCTTGGGCATTTTCCTGGGGGGACTGCTGGTGAAGAAGTTAAACTTATCTGCGCTCGGTGCCATCCGTATGGCCATGCTGGTCAACCTGGTGTCCACGGCATGCTATGTGTCCTTCCTCTTCCTGGGATGTGACACTGGACCTGTCGCTGGAGTCACTGTCTCCTATGGCAACGAGTAAGACTTTCCTTCCCCTAGTTTTCTCATTCTCTTTCCATTGCTGTATTCCCTGTAATGTAAGTTCAAAGTATGGGGCAGTACTTTTAAAAGAACAAATGTCATTAGGTTTTGTAGTGCATTCATATTAAATTAATTCCATTTTGTTTATGTTGTTTATTTAATGCAAGTTTGCAAGTCTGAGGTCAAACGTAGACACGTTTTAGTTTTAAATGAAAACACTCACTTGGGCAGCAGGTCATGAAGTGTTTAGAACTTTGGCCTTGCAGTTGACAGTCCTGGGTTTTAATTCATGCTCCTCTAAAGCACTTTTGATCAAGGTACCAAATTTATACAGTACGAATAACCTGCCATATACATGAGTAACTGTAAGTAGCTCAGTGCACAACCTTAACATTGCTAGTTTTTTTTAAATCTGTCAACCAGATGAGTAAACAACAGCAATGACTAATTTGTGCTTTCAGAACTTTTTGTCTCTTTAATTTTGTTGTCCTCATCTTCCTGGTGGCTCCCGGTAGGGTGTAACAGCATTATAAAACCACATTGTAAAGATGTATATGTAACCAGTACGGTAAACCGTTAAAAAACAAAGGGATGACAGTGGCCAGATTGAAGTGAACACTGGGCAGCTGTTCAGAAATTGGACACAGCTACGGAAAACTGCTCTTTGCAGGACGTTGCTGACTGGCGCGAGGCCGCAGGCAGCCTGCATCAACAGCTGCACCTGTTACACGTCTGCCATCAGTCCGGCGTGTGGCTCCAACGGGGTCACCTACCTGTCTGCCTGCTTCGCCGGCTGCACTCGAGCAGTGAGTAGGGTCACTCAGTTCCCTGTGTCACACCTGACTCTGCACCTTCCATTTCAGTGCTGTTTCTTGACAGATTTAAAGTCCACACCAATATTTTTACTTCTTTACTATGCTAAACGTGTATGTCATTATCTCTTGCCCTGTCACTTGGTGCTGTGTTACAGAGAACAAAAACTCTTTAATGTTTGTGTCAGCATTAGTAATGGTTGTCACTGTGGGACAAAACTGTGCATTAAGTGCTTTATCGTCTGCTCTCAGAAGTCTGACCCTTCATAAATAAAAACTGTCTCTTTATTAACGCTGCAGGCCGCAGTATGACTGCACATTAATTATTTTGCGTGAATTTCTGTAGAAAAACTGACAATGTTGGATGGACTTTGAAGCAGCTCCATCCTTTGTTTTTTTGTCATTATTTAAAACTGTATTCAGAACACTTTGTGAACACAAAGATGCTAGTGGCTGAGTTTAAAAGTCTGGAGGTGGGAAGTTTTAGATGCCTCATTAAGGCTCTCTGGTTCATTGAGTCAAAGGCAAAGCGTGAATCATGAGGAGCATCATCACAAACACCTGTGCAAGTGACATGCATGTCGTTTCTTGCCTGCTAGAACATGACAGGATGTACCTGCGTGTCCAGTCACACTGGCACAGCCAGCCCAGGGAAGTGCCCCAGCCCAGGCTGCCAGGAGGCCTTCCTCATCTTCCTGTGTGTGATGTGTGCCTGCAGCATGATCGGGGCCATGGCACAGACACCCTCCGTCATCATCCTCATCAGGTAACTCCATCCCTGCTGTTTGAACTCAGGCTGAAGCTCCCCAACCCCCAGTCTCACATCCCCTTTGAGTTTTCATCACTTCACGTGCAGATATGCAAATGACTTCTGTTCTTGCAGAACCGTGAGTCCCGAACTCAAATCCTATGCCCTTGGCGTTCTGTTTCTTCTTCTGCGACTGCTTGGTAAGCCAGAATACACGAATTCCACTTTGCATTTGATTTGTAATTTAACTTTCCCCCTTTGGTCAAGAATAAGTTTGTGCTGCTTGGCCAAAATGTAATGCTGTTTATTCACTCTGTTTATTGTATCATTGCTGATTTCATCATGTATCCTTTGTGTTGTAGGCTTCATCCCCCCTCCTCTGATCTTCGGTGCGGGGATCGATTCGACATGCCTCTTCTGGAGCACGGTGTGCGGGGACCGGGGTGCCTGCATGCTGTACGACAACGTGACCTACAGGCACCTGTACGTGAGCATTGCCATTGCACTCAAGTCCGTCGCCTTCATCCTGTATACAACCACCTGGCAGTGCTTACGGAAGAACTACAACAAGTACATCAAGAACAACGATGGATACCTGACGCCA
Organism: Heterotis niloticus; assembly: GCA_018136845.1. Lineage (NCBI taxonomy): Eukaryota > Metazoa > Chordata > Actinopteri > Osteoglossiformes > Osteoglossidae > Heterotis > Heterotis niloticus. Next base: position 14,836,292 of record CM030904.1, on the reverse strand, counting down.
ACCGAGCTCTTTGCTTCCAACCTCACCTTGGACAACCTTGGGAGGGACATGAGCCAAAACCCAGCCAACAGGACAAAGTTTATATATAACCTGGAGGACCATGAGTGGTGCGAAAACATGGAATCTGTTTTATAGCCTGAAGAAGAGAAAGACAATCCACTCTACATTTAATTATTTTGAAAGATAATCTTTTTCCATCTTTACTTTTTTAAAGGGAAGAGCATTTTTTAATGATCCATTTAATGTCCCTTCCAGATGCTGGAAGACTATTGCTGCTTATTTTTCCAAATCCAAGATCTGTCCATTTTTTAGCATAGCTTCTATGAGAAAAGCTTTGAGTGACTTTATGATGAGCTTGTCACCACTTGGTCGGCCCTGTGTATCACGGCGCATTGTTTTCTGGAATTTTTCGGTCTAGGGCTACCGTGTGGTGGCTTCAGAATGGTCCGCATTTAGCTCAAACAGCGGCTGGGTCTTTGGTGAATCAAATGTTCTTGTGCTTAGCTAGTCACTTTCCAGTAAAAATGTAAGTTTATATTTACCTTTAATGTCCATATGTTCATTGTTTCTTTTTTGGATACATATTAAACATTTACATGTACATTATAAGAGTGTAATTTATAACACAGTGTTACCTGTGTGTTAAAAGTTAGATTAAAAGAAGGGCTCCACCAACATCCAAGATATTCTCTGTAATAATTGTAAGTGAGGGACTTTTATATTTTGAAGAATTAGTTTCATTAGTATAGTGCTTGGGTTCAGTTTGGTGGGGTGCTGGGAAGTGCAAAGGCACAGTAGGGGAGGTGTGATGTGCCTCCCAGAAAATGTATTGCATTTTGTTCCATGGAAGGATGGGAGGTGTAAACATTAAGCTCACTTTTAGCTGAGGTGTCAGGGTAAGAAGGTTAAGAATCTCTATCATCCATTTTTATTAACTGTTTTCTGCTGGTCAGGGTGGTGGCAATCCAAAGCCTGTGGAGGACAAGCAAACTCCTCAGACTGAGGTGGGTTTGAACCAACATTTAAAAAGCCTAGGTGATGTGAGCTGGCAGTATTACTCACTGTGCCACCATGCTGCCTCCATGCTTTTGACTAAAAAAAAAGTAGAGTTTCTTCTGCATTTTTACTTTACTTATTCAATCTTTACATGTCTGGTCACATTATTCATACAAATATTACAATACATCTACAAGTTTGAAACGAGTGAAAAGGTCGCAGTGAGTTTGTCAGCAAACTGCCATTTACAAAAGGAATCAAAGAATTGACAAAAACAAAACCAGATCTCCTTCAGAATAAGATTTACTGTTACTGCTAATATGAATATACTGTACTGTGTAAACTTAAAGTACAAACATAAAGTATAACGGACTGAAAAGTAGTGTTAGCACAAAAATATAATAGAAAACTGAGGCTCGAGCTTCATTCCACTGAAAAGCATGCTTGAAGTGCATGCTGAAAGCACTGAAAATGCATAAAGTTTATCTGTTGCACAGACAGTTCTATGAATCACTGTTTGGGCTCAGACCTTAGAACATATTGTAGCTATTACTGTTGAATTATTATTAATTTTTTCAAATGTGAGTCATGAAAAGGGTTAACCCATTCTGCAACTGAATTGGATTTCTTATAGGGGCTTTTCCTCAATTACGTGCCCTTCCTCACCATTCTTTACATTAATGAAGAACTTATTTTCCTCTGCAAGTAAACCATTTACAAAAAGTTTAACAATGACTTCCAATGAACTTCTAGCTTTCCTTTGACTATGCAATGCATGCCAGCAGCAAGCGTTTATTAAAAGCATAAAAAGGAAATGAGGTGCAAAACAAAGGAAAGCACTGTTCTAATGCAAAACATCTCTTTAAGGAAGATTTTAGTATTATGTTTTATTTTAAAGCCACTGGAAAACCAAGAAGTCTGAACATCATCAGGTTGTGCTTTAAAAGTTGTCATGTATATGTTTGGAATGACATTAGTATAATGAAACTTTATTTGATGTTATGATCTAAGTGAGAAGCATTTATATATTTATACATTAAAACGCACATAAAGATTCTGATGTGTAATAGTTTCCCATGTGTATCTAAGTCATCTTTTCCCTTCAGTAGGTCAGCATCACATGACAGATCAGATTAGATCACACAGCAGCCACATGAGCAGGTATACTTTTGGACCCATTTTCTCTTAACTGGTTATTCCATTGAGTACTGTGATTTCTTCAGGTGACAGCTGAGGAGAGGGAACTATGCAAATAAGAAGACACTCCTCACATTTTATTTAGTGGGTGTTTAACTGATATTAAAGGCGCGTGTCTGTAACCACAATGATTTTGCTCTTTTGCAGAGACGTGACGTCACATCCTTTACAAAAATGTCACAGTACAGGCAGTATTTACTGGGCAGTGATGAAAACAAGGGACAGCTTCCACAGTGTGCAAGCCTGTCAGTTTTGTTGAGGCTACGGGACACCGTGAGTTGTCCCACACTCCTACACATGTGGAGTACGTCAAACATTCAATGTCATTTCAGTTTCAGCTGTTTCTGAACCGAAAGACGAGAAGTTTTTTTTTTCTAATCTTAGACCCATACTTGCAAAATATAGTATATAGTAGTAAGTATTCAAACCCTTTCTGTTTAACTTCCTCATTATTGGAAGAACTGTTGACACAGCTCCTTCAAAGTAATGTTTTGATTTCCTCAGAATGCCTGGATTTTTATTTAGTGCACAAAGCATGTTAAATCTCTTCTTCCCTTAATATCCATTACAGTTTTTTTAAAAGCCTGTAAATAACATTCATTTTTCAAATTATTTCCTTCCCCTTTGCTTTTGGTGCCTGTGTTTTGCAGAGTACAGAGTAATGCTAAATACCCTAATATGTAATTTTGTAGGGCAGAGGAAAAAGATGGCAGTGCAGATTTGGTTAATAACTTGGACTTCAAAGACCCTGTGGTCGCTGAAATGATCCTTAACCTGAATTAGCTAAAGAATATCCAGCACTTGTACATGGGAAATAATGTCATTCATACTGGAGAAATCTGCAAAGAACGTACGTTTTTCCATACAGGCTTGATGGACAGATTGCTCTGGCTGAAATCCATAAGCACACTGGACCCAAGCTGTCTTCAGACCCAGCGCTGAAAGAGGCCGTTCCACATGCGATTACTTTATTACAACAATTAGCTCACTTCTGAATATCAAATCATATTTATAAATGAAAATTTAGATAATACCTATCTATCCATTCGTCCAGCCATCCGTCGTCCTTTACCACTAGTCCTGGTCAGGGCTACGATTGTGCAGAGTCTTTCCCGGAGTCATTATACCCCAGAACGGATGTCAGCCCAACGCAGAGTTAACACTGTTGTTATTGGTAGTTATTGGTAATTACTCTAGAGTTTATTGCAGAATATAACAGGTAGTGTATTGTGTTCTGGCCTTTTAAACCGGAAGGTTCCTGGTTCAAGTCCGACTCTTTCTGTCACAGCTTTCATCAGACTGCTTAACCTAGGCTGATGTAGTGAATCTGCTGTGTAAATGGGTGAATTGTCATAAACACCTAATATTATATCGCTTTAAACAAAGGTAGGGGATAAATGAAGGTTGATGATTAAATTTGGCTGGTACACAAAGTTTAAAAATTTGCTTACTGACCACTTTATTAGGTACACTGATGCAGGAGGACTCCAAAACAGCATGGATTCAGCAACAAGGTGCTGGACTTGTTTCCTTGGTGGTTTGTCAGCTTTGTCAGCTTTTTGGATTATACATTAATTTTGTTACTACTGAATTGCCCCTCATCCCAACGATACTTTATTGGCTTCAAAGGTGTCAGTACAGGCTGCTCTGTTAAAGTAATGGCCCTGTCCTGTTTGTGAAGCCGTAGTTTGCAAAAATCCCACAGTTTTGCCTGTTCTGAAATGCTGGATCCAGTGCAACTTACCCCGATGATCAAGCCTTGTTCAAAAGCACTGAGACCACACATCTAGTCCACTTCGGGTTAGGGTTAGGGTTCATTCAAACAGTAACTAGACCTCTAGACCTTGTCTGCCTGCCTTATTCAGTATACCGAGTCACCGTGCCTGGCGAGCTGAGCTGTACGTATGAACACCCAAGTGTACCTAATGAAGTGGCCAGTGAGTGTGTAAAATGTGATTCTGCATCCTTTTATATTACAAGAGAAATGATTTGACTTGTGAGTTTGATAATTATAAATGAATGACAAATCGAAGAGCTCAGATGCTGATTATCTTGCTTTTTGCAGTCATAAAAATAGATGTTTGGCATCCTCGAGAGGCAGGTTACATTATTATTCATAATATATCAAAAGTATATGCAAATTAGGAATAAGGCTAGGAGTGCTATCGTGTCTCTGCTTCAAAATGTGCATACATTTTCAATATTCTTAATATCCCAGATAGGAGAAAACGGTAGTTGTGCTTGGAAGGGAGATGGTCCTTGAGAACTATGCTAAAAAGCTTGGCTGTGTGCTCTGATATGAAATAAATGGGAACAAACAGGGGGAATGTGGCAATTTGGCAGGGCAAGGCTGTCTACCTGTATAAAATAAAAGCGCAAACATTTAAACAAATCTAAGCTGGTTTCCACTGGTGGAGTTGGCCGTGGATGCGACTTCCCCAGAATTCAGCTACAGACTTTGACTTTATTGACTTCAACTTATTGTTGAACAATATGATATTTCTAACCAGTTATAAGATTACTTACATTGTAGAACTTTCTAAAAATAAATAAATCCTGCGATGCTTTTCCTTCACATTGCACACTAAACCAATGTTCATGCAGGTCTAGCAGGTGTAGTCAACCCATGAGTGACAGCTTAACGCTTCTTTGGTCCCACCTTTCTTGTAAGTAGATTAAACATCGCAGTGAACCAGCTTTGAGTCTCCTTTTAGCAGCAACAGGTGAACTTATTTAACCCCAAGGAAAAGGGATTTATATACCCTGGCTTTCAAAGTAAATCCTATCCTCATTCTTATATACTGTCTGTGTGTGTGTGTGTGTGTGTGTGTGTGTGTGTGTGTGTGTGTGTATCTCATATGCAGTTTATTGTTTTTCACACTTATGATCAGGCCACAGCGAGCATGGTTATGAATCCCTGCTCCTACTCTAGTGCACTTGAACAAGGTGCTCACAGTAGAGTTCCCTGCTGTACCGTAAATGAATACATCATTGTAAAGCAATGCATCTAAAACTGAAAGTCGTTTTGGAGAAAGGCATGCACTCGGGAAAACTTCATTCCAGTGAGAACCATACACCTGATGTCCTCTCTCTATCTCTCTAGAGACATTGAATTGCATGTCTCCATACATTCTCTTTCAGGAGCTTATTGCAGACAGCAGCTGCCTCCAGGTATGTGGATCCTTTACCACATGCTTGTAACAGGTTTTTTTTTTTTAACAGAATGAGAGCTTCTCAGTATGAAACAACCCATCAGAACCATTTCAGTTGTTCAAACAGCAGTGTGGGAGTCGCAAGACAGCTTGACCGTGTGTGAGTGATGGTCTGGCTGGTCTAACATGGTTCACTGAATGTCTTTGGTTCTAAGTATGACATCTTTGCAGAGACTGGTGTTGAGACCACAGTTCAGCAGGTATTCTACACTAATTATCATATGAGTGATGTCAGTAATGAAATATGAATTCATACTGTATGTAAGTAAAAGAAAAGCCATGTCTTTTTTTTACAATTGCATATTCAATAGTAAATTATATTAGTCTACAGTACATATACTGTGTGTGAGTGCGTATGTGTAATCTTTCGCCGTAAGACTTCTGTGTCATCCAAATTATACTTGAAATATTAAATGAAAATTTGTAGTGGGTTACGTATGCGAAAGTGCCTAATGTGTAACTTGCAAGCTACAAGGACCAAAATGCTCATTCTCCGTGCAATAATCGGCAACGTTTCAGCACAGTCATTTTATACAGACATTTAAAACGCAGAAATATTTGTGGCTTCCTGCGTGCTTTAATTTTGCTCTGCTTCATACGATGATCGATGAACCGCAAGCCTATTGTTCTGCACTTGCGTACCATTCATTTTGGCTTCATCCCAGAGATTAATTTCTCCGGAGACCAGCACTTAATTTGCAAATGTACATGACTGTTTTGAGAAATTCGGCGTAACTGCTGTGTTCTGTAGCTGTATTGAACCCTTAGGCTTCAAGCCTGTCAGTCAGTTGAAGATCCTTAATGAATATCAAACCACCCGCGCATCAGTACTTCCACGACGCATTCTGAGCGTCGCGTCTGCAAGCAGCACAAAAAGCCGACTTACTGTATATTCTCAGTCTGATGAAAATAATCACCGCTTCCCATTTCAAACCTGCTTGTTAAACACAAAAATACATATTATTTTCAACATTATCTTCCTACAACTAAGAACCAAACCAAGCAAATGAACTGGTAAACTTTTGTTGCTTCCAGGTAACCAAAGTCGTGAGTTAAAAGATCAGGAAGAGTGGCGTGACTAAAATCAGATGAAGTACTGCAGTCGTGCTGAAAAGAAAGAAAATGGCACCAACACTGGAAAACATGCTAAGAGTTCACGAAGCTGCTGTTTAGTGGAGCGCTAAACAGCTGTGGTGATGCCACCATACGAGAATCCAAGTGCCACCCTGGGACATAAAGAAAGGAACTAATGAGAAGTGCACAGTCTCGCTGCTGCCTCCCCGGGCTCAGCAGAATTACAATGCACCTCAGACATAAATGAGCAGCGCAGCAGGGGACAGATTGAGAGCCCACATCTTGCCCATTTTAACTTGCATTGCGCTTCTAGGAGGTTAGAGCTGCAAAGCGGAGCGCTGTTCAGAGCAGCTACAGTGAGGGACATCTGTTCATGAATGCCAATTGCCCCATTTATTTCAGGAGCATCAATTAGAAATGCTGCACTTGGAGAGATGCTATACTCGGTGCGCTGATCGCACTTTCCCTTCTTCAAACAAAAGCTTGTGCTAAAACAGCCTGGGACGACCATCGGTCTCACAAGGGAAGACCGCAAAATCGCAATGATCTGTGATGGTCTCTCAGCAGTTCCCTCATATCATTCTAATGAACACGTCGCTTAGCGGATCAAACCGTGCTTTGAAAATGGGATGCCGTTTGACTGCCAGTGGATGAGCAAAATTACAGTGCAGCAGGTCCTAGTGTAAGCAATCTGGCTTTTCAGTCATAGACATTTCTAGAACATACAGTAAATGATTAGTAACGGTGGATATACAGTACATGATTCCAATAGCCATACTGAGGGAATGATTTTTAAATGGAAATTCAGTGTTCACAGTTGTGGAATTTTAGTGAAGGTGTAGGATTATATTAAGATGGAAAGACCCCTGGGTGTGAGGCAAAGGTAAATGTAAAATAATGCCATTCCTCAATGATTACACGGGGCCGGCAACTAACTGTGAAATATGTGCGCTGAAATTTGTGGGCTTTAAAGGTCAGAAGTCAAAAAATGTATATTGGCGGGTTAGTGAGTTGAATAGTTATTGAGCCGAATGCTGAATCTTGACATTCAGCATCGCCTGGGGAGGGCAGTCCATGTCACTGGCATTCAAATTGCATTTATCAGCGGGGTGAAAATAACAACACTCTGAATATTTCATAGTTTGGATTTTAAAGTAGAAGAAGAGATCTGTTGGGGGCTAAATCCCCATTCTTTGTTCGTATCAAATTATTCCGCAGCAAGCAGAAATGCTGCACTATCTACTGGCCCTGTGCTCTTTAACACCTTGGCCTATTTCTGCCAATCATCGCGGCCCATGATGGAATCTCGATGGGAATTTATTATGCTACCACCTGCTGGACAAGAGGCATACAGTCGGTTTCCTTAGCTTTAGATCATAATAAATATTAGTCTAATAAAAAAATCTCAAGAAATGTGTTGCTTGCTGAGTTTGACAAAATGGACATTTTCAAGCAAACACACTTCTGACCTTAAATGATTTTAGCTGTTCTTAGTACAGCCACCATAGGTGAAAAGTAAGAAGAAACGCCTTTCTCCATCTAAGTCAAAATCTTTTGAAGTCTAAACTAACTATAAAGGTAGTTATTCTTTAGGAAATGAAATCCAAATCTTTAATCCCTGTCTGGCGCTTGGATAACTCATCTGAGAATCACTGGCAGTCCGAGCACAAAATCCTCTCCAGGGCTTCTTCAGAAAGAAATATTTGAGAACCGGAGAACCGAAGAATTGATTCCCTTGTTAAATTCATGTAAAGATTCTCCTTTGTGACGGTGCAATTCTGGAAGGCTTGTAAAAATGGGATTTCTTCTTTCCTGGTTCCACTGTTCAGGCTACATTCTTTTGGGTCTGGGTTGCTTTGGAATATACTGTGCCACCTGCTTATGTGACTTTTGGTTGAACAGATTCCACGGTAACAAGTGGTTTTCCTCATGTGGGACCTTCTGTGGGTATAAAAAATGCACACAATTTCCCAGGCGTTTTTAACAAATGTATTTCTGGCCTTGGACAGCCATGAATTGAATAATATTTTTGCGAGATCAATTTTCACAGCAATTTGCTTGTAGGTAATAAAAATGCACATTTTGTCTTGTCTTGGTCTGGGAAAGATGTTGAATGTTGGCGTCTCAACGTGCAGTTCCTTACATATTGTAAAGGTTTTTATAACTACCCATAAATTTGATTATGTATTTCTTGGAACAGTCCTTCCTGATGCCAATATGTCACACAGACTCACCCGGGCTGTCATGCTACCTGCTGCAGGATTAATGAATCCTTTCAATATGTCGAATGAGGGCAGGTTTTCACATCTCACTGTCATCTGCTGGGGGTTCCTTAACAAGAAACCGGTTACAGACCTGATGATTCTAAGTAACTGAATGAACAAACACGCTGCTTGAATGAGAGCGCAAAGAGCATATTTTTTAATTAACGTCTTACACAATTATTAACCGATTTTTTATTAATTTCACACCCTGGCCTGCCAAATGTCAGCCAGCAAGGCACTGCTTATAGCGTTTAAGTGATGAATCCATTTGCTTATTCCTGCCATTCCTCTGCGGCTTTTGTGCTCAAACACATCGCACACTCAGTATAATATTGTTAAGAGCCATCAAGGAGCAATTACGTGGCGACATAACATTGCAGGCTAATAATAACTTAATGCATCACAACATTTTATGGCAGTGCAGGCAATGAAAAGGAAAAAAGTGCATTGGGCATAAATGAATTGCTGATTTTAACCTCACTGCTGTAGTCAACAACTTGCTTTCTCATTAGTTTCTCAGGAAGGCTGTGGATTATTGGGCTTGAATTGGCAGGCATATTTATTAGGAGCAAAGCTGTTATTTGCCCTGTTAGTTAGACCTCTAATTTAGAATTGCTTACATGGCCACTGTGGCAAAATTCAATTCGTCGTAGCAAAGATGGATGACATGTATAAGCAAAACGGTGTTAGAGCATGAATGCGATGGCGGATGCATGTACAAAATATGTTAAGAGTGAACGAGAGCTGGCCGAACCAAATTTTGGCAAGGAGGGTATTTTGGGGCAAGAAGGCAGTTGCAGTTTGTGTGTTGTGTGACATGATTGCTGTTAGAAGCTAATTCCACTATGGAGGTTTGTAGATGCTAGGTGCCTAACATGTTCAGAAAACATTTGGGGGCTTGTGATTTGTTGGTAGGCCAGAATTAAGTTCTTCCGTCAGGTTGTGTTAGGGAACCAGTACTGAGGGCTGAGGACAAGAACACAGTCACTAGACAGCAGGTGGCACAGTGGTTAAGCGTCACCTTCTGTTTGAAGGACACGGGTTAGAATCCCTGATTTCAATAAAAAAAATGTCCATTCTGAGTCAGTGTCAGCTCTTGACATCCACATATAGAATGCCTTCAGAACGAAGCCCTCCGCTTGTGTCTTTAAGTTGACAGAATACGTTGGTGTTGTGACCGAGAACATTTGTCTGGGTCTTCATCCACCGACCACTGCAGCCATTAATTAAAGTCACTCATCCATTGTCACTGTCATCGTCCATCACTATCAGTAACCTCTTTCCCAATGCAATGCAAACACCAGGAGAACATGCAAGCTCTGCCCAGATAGACCTACTTCCAAATCCACAACCAGGGGGCAAGAAGCACCAGTGCAGGCAGTCGTGCCACCTTATACATAGCAGAAGGGGTGGCACAGTAGGACTGTTGGGTGTAGGTTTGAAGCTCAGTCTGTGTGGAGTTTGCATGTTCTCTCCCATGTTTGTCCAATGTTGATCCTTAAACATCTGTTTCAAGGTTAACTGGTCACTCGAAATTGTGTGTGTGTGTGTGTGTGTGTGTGTGTGTGTGTGTGTGTGTGTGTGTGAGTGGGGGAGTGTCACCTTGTGGGCTGGGGTCCCATTCAATGTGTCCTTTCATAGCCCAGCGCCCACAGATTCCAGAATAGGTTCTGCTGTAAACTGCTGTAATCCTGACCAGGATACAACTGTTGAGGAAAATGATGGATAGTAGTTTAGCAGAATGCGTGTCTCAAACCCGACGCTTTCGCGATTAGACTCCGCATCTCTGGGCGGAATAACGTCCATATTATAATCATTATCATTAATAAGGAGTGAATGGGTGGCAGGATAATTAAATAAACTATTTTTAAAATAATTAATAGCTCAGTGAAGAAGTTAAAAATTATTAAAGCCCAGCAATGAATTATTGTGATATTTAGGGCACGGAGAGCCGCTTGGCGAAGGGTCCGTGTCCCCCACCTCCTTGCGCTTAGAATGAGGTTAGCGGGCTGCGCCTTTAAACCCAATTTAGAATCTGACGCTCCACTTTGCGCGGAGGATCGCACGCAGTCGCGGGCAAAGTTTGGATGCGCTCGGCGCGGTCGGAGGGAGAGTCGCCCGCTCGGCGGAGGAGAGCCACCCGGCCGAGCACCACGACGCAAGGTTGCCGGAGGGACGAGGACGCAGGAACACTGCGGTCGCTGTCGCGGTCGCGGCTCCGGACGGGAGCGGATGCCCGCGCCCCGCCCCGCCCCGCCCCGACACCTCCACGGGCACGCGTGTCCTCGCGCTCGCCCTCGCGCGCCAAAGTCATGACCGCGTCCTTTCGGTCCGTTCGGTCCGTTCGGTCGCTGGCGTTCGGCACCGCGACCGCGACTCTGCTCGCCCTCTCCTTCGTCGTCACGGACATCTCGAAAGTTGGACAAGGAATCTGGTGAGTACGCGGCCGCTGCCGTTCGATTTTGGGCTCATTTCTGAGGAGACGGGGCTCAGAAGTAGCACTGAATCTAACACTGCCAGCGTTCTCCTTGGAGCTGCCACATTACCTACAGGCTTTTCTCCAGCTTTTCAGAGTCCTCAAACCTGGACTTGACCGGATTTCTGTTTTTATCTCTTGTCCTCAAGTAGTCTAAACGCAAAGTCTCCTCAGACACCTTAGGCCACCACGGTGCTGCCACGATTATTTGGCCGCCGTGGTGGCCGTTTGTTTATTCTGCCTTCATTTGTACGTTTTTCATCCACCCCTGCCCTATGGAAGGTCCCGGTGGTTGTGCTTTTAAAATACATTTTTCAAAAGACAGAACCCGTTGGTGAGGTCGCTGGAAAGCAGCGTGGTCGTTTTCCTCGGTCTGGAGACATCCGTGTGCGTCTTCCCACGCAGGACTCTGAACAGGGGACAGGCATTAAGGTGTCTGTTAAACCCGCAGATTTCACTCCTCTCCGTCCTGTTCCTCCCAGGTGAATATTACAGTCAACTTAGTGAGCCCAGCAGTGTGTAAAAATAGCGAACCTCTTGGACGTGAAATGGACCATAGCTGGCAGAGTTCAGCCAGGTGTCCCAGTCTTCCTTGAACGAGCCGCTGACATGAGTTCGCAGTGGCATCCTCAAGTTCTTAGCTCTTTTAAATGAATATGTGGAGCTGTAAACCGTATTTCCCTGTTTTCTGAGCATTTCCATTGCTTTCATTGTTGCAGCGGCGAGCATCTTTGATGACGCTCATTTTTGTCTGAGCGGAACAGCACCGTTCACGCTGCAGAGGTAAAGAGTTAAAAATAAACCAGCACCATAATAAAGAACAGCGGTGTGATCTTAAATCAATGGCATCGTGGCCACACAAAGCAGACGGTGCTGTATGTCAGCGTGACAGCGCTTTTGAGAGTCTGCGCCGACTTCCAGGACGTCTTGTTTGCTCAACAAAATCTCATTCATTTCAAAGGGTTGTTTACTGGGCTGTTGAGGAGGGTAGGAAATTAATGTTTGATCTGTTATTGAAAAAGAGGGGGAGAAAAGCCTCCAGGCAAAAGGAATCGGTTTCCTTTCTTCGGCTGTAATCGGGCACGGTGGTTAAAATTCAGCAGACTCCGCAAATAGTAGGTTTTCGCATTTGCTCCTGAGCGTCACAAATGTCACCCAGTCTGTGCAAAATTACAAATGCAGATTTTGTCAAAATAAAATTACCAGACATGGAAATGTGAAAGAAATTTATTAGCTGACACCTTTGTCCAAGGCAAGCTGTAATGATTTACACCATCTATACAACACTGTGTTTTCATTTAAATACTTTTCTCAACGGTGCCACAACAGGAGTACAGATTTAAACCTGCAACCTTGTGACTGGAAGTCAAGGGCTACCCCATGGGATCCAGCTGAAGGAAGTGTTTATGTAAAGCTGCACTTTCACTGTATGTAGTGTATGCAGCGAAACCGCACAACACGGCTACTTGGCCCTAACTATGAGGTGATGACTAGGCAGTTATAAACTGTTACCTGTATGAAACTGTCAATGTACAAAAATATTTACCTGGCCCTATTTTTGCTCATCTTCACCCAGGGGTGTTAGCTGTTAGTTAAATGCTTTGAAAGGTGACTGTACACTCATATGACTTTCACACCTCATTTGAAACATTCAAGTTAACCAGAAGAAACATACGTAACAGCCAAAATAGTTGACAAGGCTCACTGGGTGATTTCACTTATCGGAGTTGTAATTTTGAAGCGTGTCAGGTATACAGCTGTCAAGCAGATGAGAAACAGCCACCCCGTGTGTTTTCAAACAGTGGCCGGTGTTCACTGTAGCATAATAGATGCAGACGTGAAAGCAGCTGCATCTAAACTGTTTATATTGCAATTGTGTCCAGTGGGACAGGGGCAGAGACAGTGAATCCCAAAATAAACCTGACTGCAGTACTACTTTACCTATAAAAAGGTTTTTAGCGGTAATGGATAGTTTTATATTTAACAGATGAAATTTTTATTTTAGAAGTTTGTAACTGACAGTTGTAGACCTTTATTTAAATCAAGTATACCTCAGGAGAAATTGTAGATTTTAGTTAAATGTTAGCTTATTTAATTATAGACCAAATTTTGCTTAATAATAATAATAATAATAATAATAATAAAAACATTTGTTATATTGCAGTTGTGTTTCCACCATTCATCGGTAACTTTGTCCAGTGTCCGGTCATGGTGTCTGCAGCCTATGCCAGAACAGGAGCCAGACACAATAGTCCCTGGACTGTGAAGCAGCACATCAAAGAGCAATGGCACACACATATGTACACACTTACACACACTAACTACTAGAGGAAAACTATGCAAACATGGGGAGAACATGTAAACTACACACAGACTGAGTTGGATTCAAACCCGTATCTGAACCCACATCCATTGATGCAACAGTACTCCCTACTGCACCGCTGGTGTTGTCGCTGTTTCTAATACTCATGTTGAAATAATAGTACTTTGAACATGTTACAGTTCTTTTTAGAACTGTAAAGATTTTAAATTTGTTGGACATCATCATAATATGAAGACTCATTTATGTAGCATTTGTATATTCTTGAAATGTAGTTTATTGCTTTAAACCATTGCTTTTTACCTTCTGAGCTGTACATTAACATGAATGTGATTTTTCTGTTAATAAAGAAAACTTTTTCGTTTTTTAAGGAATCGTGGAGCTTCAAGGAAATTATACTTGCAGCGCATCCCTCTCAAGTCCAACAGGTTTGTTTCGGTTTGGTCCATTTGGTCTGAACCTGTTCTTTGCGGCTACTGTGTGTCCTTGGTGTGTGACAACAACATTCACAACATGTTTCGTTAGACTCATAATATAGTCATGCATACTTTAATTTAGTTAGTTGCTGTCCTCATGATCTTCAGTTCAGAAATACAGAAGTAATAATATGACTTATTGGACTGTTGAATAAAATAAACATTTTTAGTTTCTTATTAACCACATTTTTGTTTTTGACCTAAAAGGTGAGTGGCCGGCGGTAGGGTGGGTTGTCCAATAAATACTTAAGTTGCCTGTTTCCATAGAAACGTAGGAAGTGTCTGTGGTTTAAAATGCGCTGTGGTTCTCCAAATTATACTTATTTAATTTGGCAATCTGTTAAAGCTTCAATTAGAAATATAGTTTATACAATGTTTAAGTGTCTCAAATAAATTGGTTTCACTGTTTCCTTCTGATGTGAAATGCTGGGTTATGAAAACAATCATCGGCATCATTCCGAACATTATAAAAATATAGACCAGTCTAATCATTGATATGGCAGGGATGTAATTTGAGTTAATGTTTCATATAGTTTAATATGGAGGTTGAGAAATTTGTACCCTAAATGAATAGATGCAAATATGTTCAAGGTCGGAAAACACAAGGCAAAAAAAAAGTTTGGGAGTTTTAGTTCACCTTGGACTAGTTACATTTTCTGTTACTTGTCCTCACTCGGAAATCCACTTTCCAGATACAACTGCGCTTTCTCCATACATTGCTTATCCATGTGCGTGTTCTTTATGGTCTTGGCATCACACCATAGGCACAGGAAACCCAGTATGTTGTAAACAAACTGTGTGGTACAACTGTCCCAGGAATAACACTGTTTTCACATTAAAAATAATGGAAAAAAGTGACTGGGCGCAGAATATTACACATGCTTCTATGTTTATTGTCACAGAACTACTAGAAGTTATGTTTGAGAAGAGCACCATTCAGAAATCATTTAAGATTCAGTAGTGATTGTAGTGTTACTGTAGGTATTTACCATAATGAGGGATTCAGAGAGTGGTCCTGCAGTGTCGCCAGCTTGTCTTCAGAGAAGGAGCAGCAGAGTTGTGGAAACATCGATGTGTACCTCTGCAGTGTGCCTGAAAATCATTATCCAGTCAGCGTTTTTAAACAATGTCACATAAACTGTTAATCAACAAAGAAATCATGAAGACGTGTGAATCCCTGCGAAATCCATAGGTACTTAACACTACCCTGCACGGTGCTTACAGAACAGATGTAAGATCAAGAGAGAAGTGGGTCAAAATGTCCTTGTTTTTGAGGGCAGATACTTATGTAGTGGATGTAGTCAGTGTGTGCTGTGGAGTCATGTTCATTTTCAGGTAGCACTGAGGTTCACTGGTGTTATGGGGGCCTGTGGTATGATGACTGGGGGCAGGCTGACAAATCCAGTTAATGGCCAAAGAAACAAGCAGTGTTTGTTGGAATGGGATTTTTAGTATTTACAGTATTTTATTATAAAAATACTTTAATTGACTGCTGTTGACTTTTATTAAGGTGACCGCTTTGGATAAAACATTGTATCGGCCCCCAGAAACTACTACGGAAAGACTTGAGAGTCGGGAGCCCAAGAAATTACTCACTTATTTTAGGGTCTATAATCTTTACTACACCTTGATTTTAGCCAAAAGACCAAGAAGCAACTTGTAACCTTCACAAAACAAATAAAAAATATAAAGGCAGCAGAATACTAAACTAACACCTCTTTCATTGGGAAGGCAGAATCCCCCACAGGGTCACCCTGTGCCCAAGAGTCCCCGCCCACAGTGCACTCTCTAGCCCCATTTCCCAGAATACACTACTGGCGGTAACACACATAAAGAGCAACAGCAACCAATCAGCAAGCAGGCAAACAGACTAACAAAGAACTATACACAATTGACATTTACATAACTATTTACATGTCCGGCTGCGCTGTTACAATATTCTTGAGTCAAAAACACCAACCTGGATGTACTAAAAAGACACAGAGTAAGTCTTACATAGATACACATAAAGTGGACTACAAAGGTAAATGCATAAGCAGGTGTTATCAGTAGTACAGAGCTAAAATATTGTTACTAAGATAAACCTTATGTCACGGGATTATGACAACTTGTATTTAGAATTTCTGAGCTTTTTGTATCTATGAAACCTGTTTTTTTGTACAAGAATAACAAATCAGATCAAGGACTATGGGTCGGAGCTGCATATTACTCAGCACTTTTTTTTTCATATAATTCAGTGTACTGTAAATATGTGCAGTACATTTCATTTATAGCACAGTATTGACTTTTTAAGCACATTGCATAGTCATTACATGTTATACCCTATGTATCCTTTATGTGCATACTGTATATGTGTATAATATGTAAAGATTACCACTAAATTTGTAAGGACTACAGTAGATTGGCACCCTTTCCAGCTGTACCTTAGGTAGGCTAACACCCTATGCTCCCTTATTGGCCTTGGACACCATTTCTCTGACTTTTACTATACAGTTTGTTGAAAATTAGAATGGAAGCATGCAATACCACAATTCATTAGCCTGTATTGTTTTATTCAATAAGTGTTGGTCTTTCCACCAGTTAGTGTGAGACAATATAACCTAAAAACACAAATACATGCAGTCTGTGTGTTTTAAGGAGTTTGTAGAGTTTATTTGCATTATTTTACATTACTCTCCAGAAGTGGTTGGGCGGTTGATGGGTAAAAAAAGAAAGAAGAAGGCTGTGTGCTCTAAGTCTGTGAGAAAGAAACATATAAAGTTGAGTTTTTCCCCCAATCTGCACAGTGTTCTAAGATGAAGATAATTCTGAAGTTCATATTGAGAGTTGAATCCTGATCAGCAGGCTCAAAAGCCAGAGTGCTAACCTTTACACCATGGCATCTCAGCTTAACAGTGTTGTTAAAAAGGAAGAAGTACAAATTATTCTGAAGGAGCTGAATTTAGAAAAACATTGTGGGTGTGCGCGTGATGACATGTAACAGATGTGCTATGCATGACATCACGGAAGAAGTAGTTACAGCATTTTCTATTTCCGACTTGACAAGTAAAGTCAATTTCAGCCTTCAGTCCAAATAATGAGGGTGAATTAAAGGAAAAAAGAGGACTTGAACCTTGTACCCTCAGATTAAAAGTATGATATTCCACCAAATGAGCTACCCAAGCTCTTATTTCCAGTGCTGTTTTCCTCAGTATCACTGACTACTCAAGCAAGTAATGAACAAATACACTGCTCAAAAAAATTAAAGGAATACTTTTTAATCAGAGTATAGCATAAAGTCAATGAAACTTCTGGGACATTGATCTGGTTAGTTAAGTAGCAGAAGGGGTTGTGAATCAGTTTCAGCTGCTTTGGTGTTCGTGAAATTAACAACAGGTGCACTACATGGGGCAACAATGACACGACCCCCAAAACAGGAATGCTTTAACAGGTGGAGGCCACTGACATTTTTCCCTCCTCATCTTTTCTGACTGTTTTTTCACTAGTTTTGCATTTGGCTATGGTCAGCGTCACTGCTGGTAGCATGAGGCGATACCTGGACCCCACAGAGGTTGCACAGGTAGTCTAACTTCTCCAGGATGGCATATCAATATGGGCATGGAGGAGATTCCAGGAGACAGGCAGTTACTCTAGGAGAGCTGAACAGGGCCGTAGAAGGTCCTTAATCCATCAGCAGGACCGGCATCTGCTCCTTTGGGCAAGGAGTCAGTCACCTCAGACTGTCCAGGAGCTCAGTGATGCCCTGGTCCAGATCTGGGAGGAGATCCCCCAGGACACCATCTGTCGTCTCATTAGGAGCATGCCCCGACGTTGTCAGGCATGCATACAAGCACGTGGGGGCCATACAAACTACTGAGTACGATTTTGAGTTGCTGCAATGAAATTTCGGCAAAATGGACTAGCCTGCTGCATCATTTTTTCACTTTGATTTTCGGAGTGTCTTTCAATTCAGCCCTCTGTAGGTTGATAATTTTCATTTCTATCAAACGATGTGGCATCCTTTCGTTCCTAAAACATTACTTCCATATCAGTATAGATATCCAGCATTATTTTTTTCCCATTGAGATCTGATGTGTTTTCAAAGTGTTCCTTTAAGTTTTTTGAGCAGTGTATGTGAAGAGTAGGGTGGCAATAACAAAGACACAAAAAAATGAATAAGTATTTTTCTGTGGCCATAAAAAGTGTTTCGAGATTTGGAAATGCAGTATGTTTAGCATTTGCATTTTTGGTTTAAGGAAGTGTGGTGGTCACGCAGTGACTGAATGGTGAATCGGTTAAAAAAGGGGAAGGAAGCGGCATGTTTGAAGTTGGTGTTGGGGAGTAGTTGAGGTTTAAAGTTAATTTTAAAACCTGTTCAGTTCATAAAATCTCCTACCCAAAGTTCCTACCTTTGTGAGAAGGAAAGATGTAGAAAAGAACTCTTTAACCAACTTGCCCAGTCTTCTCATAGTAGTTAAGCATAAGGTCCCACTGAGATTTGAACTCAAACTGCTAGACTTCAAGCCCAGAGTGCTAACCATTACACCACAGAACCTCATAATAGAGCTGCTTTAAGGGTCACACCTCAGAACCAAATGTCAATCTAAGCTTCAGCATCTGATGGCAGGACTGTAGTGAGAAGCCAACTTTTCCATAACACCATGGAACCCTTAGTGATTTGGGAGGGATAATTTCGTAATGTTAAAAAGGAAGTAGAAATTGTTCTGAAGGAGCTGAATTTAGAAAAGTATTGCAAGTGCGAGAGTGATGACACATAACAAAGATGTGGCAAGCTGCTTTAGCAATGTGTGACATCACAGAAGAAGCAGTTATGGTGTTTTCTTTCATCAATTTGACTTGTAAAGTCAATTTCAATCTAAATAACAATGGTGGACTGAAGAACAGTAATGCCCAAATGGGGACTTGAACCCTGGACCATTACAGTAAAAGTCTGTGGTACTACTAATTGAGTTGTCTGTGGTCTTGTGTATGGCTGACCTTTGCCTCAGTGTGAGTCACTGCCTAGGCAAGCAATGAGCCAGGTCCTCTCCCCTCCACTTTTACCCCTTACTTATCATTTTACAGCTCAATTGGGATCCTTTCTCTCCAGCCAAATCCAGTTGCTGCTTCATTCAGCAGCTTCTGAAAGTGACATGACAGTTCTGCCTCAGCTCCTCCTCAACATACCTTTTACATATTTGCTCATTACTTCCCTGGCAACACACTCAGAGTAAGGCAAGGGTCTCAAACAAAAAAGAGCTTGGATAGCTCAGTTGATAACGCATCAGACAGGGTTTGGGTGTTATTGTCCTTTAGTCCCACCTCATCTGAAGACTGAAATTCATTTTACATGTCGAACTAATGACGGAAAACACCGTAACTGCTTCTCTGATGCCATGCATTGCTACAGCAGTTCTTCACATCTTCTATTACATATCAGTATAGATATCCAGCATGGCTATTACATGTCATCATGCTCACCATTCCTTCCTATTTTCAGCTCTTTCAGAAAAATTTCTAGTTTTAACAAAACGACTCATATCAGATGCTGACACTTAGGTTGACTTGTGGTTCCGTGGTGAGAACCTCAATATAGACAGCTTTATTGGGTTCCATGGTGTAACGGTTAGCACTCTGGACTTTGAATCCAGTGATCCGAGTTCAAATCTCGGTAGAACCTCAAATTCCCTTCTTATATTAACTTTATACTTTGTTTCCATCATGGAGCCCTGCCCAAAATGTATTAATAATAATAATAATAATAACACTTTAACCTCATCTCGTCCTCAAAACAAACTTCAAACATACCCCCTCGTTCCATTTTTTTCAGTTATTCTACCCATCTGCCACAACGCGACCACAACAAATGCTCAACATACTGCAGTTGCAAATTCCCAAAGACTTTTTATGTCTACATTTGCACTGACACCTACAAAAACACTTGCATTGATTGTTGTTCACTACTGGCTTGCAAAGAAAATCCTTAAATATTTTGTTAATTTTTTTTACATTTTATTTCCAACATAACTTTCACATATTTTCTCATTACTTCCCTGGGAACTCACTCTGAGTAAACACTCTCAGCAAACAAGAGCCTGGATAGCTCAGAGCATCAGACTTTTAATCTGAGGGTCCAGGGTTCAAGTCCCTGTTTGGGCGTTGCTGTCCTTTAGTCCACTGTCGTTCTTTGGACTGAAGACTGAAATTCACTTTATGTGTCGAAATGATGACGGAAAACACCGTAACTGCTTCTTCTCTGATGTCATGCATCGCTAAAGCAATTCGTCACATCTTTTGTTACGTGTCATCACTCTCACTTTTCTAAATTCAGCTCCTTTAAAACAATTTCTGTTTATTCCTTTTAAGAAAGCGACTCAGCTGTGTATCTGCCATGTGTTCTAATGATACTCGGTTTTATTAGGTAAATATATTTATTATTATTCAGACAAACGGCCGCTAAGTGGAAAATGCCGTGAGTACTAAAAGCAGAGATTGAGTTCTTATGATTTGTGCTTCATACCAAACTGCAATGTAGAGAAGTGAACCATTTATGAAATTATCCCTCCCAAATCACCAGGGGTTAAAATGGTGTTGTGAAAAGTTGGCTTCTCATTGCAGTCCCACCATCAGATGCTGAAGCTTAGGTTGACACGTGGTTCTGTGGTGTGAGCCTCGACCTGCTCTGTGTAACCAGGTTCCATGGTGTAATGGTTAGCACTCTGGACTCTGAATCCAGCGATCCGAGTTCAAATCTCGGTGGACCTCAAATTTCCTTCTTAAACTAACTTACACTTTGTTTCCATCATGGAGCCCTACTCAAAAATTTAAAAAAATAAATAACAATAATGCTTTAAACCTCATGTCCTCCTGAAAACAAACTTCAAACATACCCCTTGTTCCATTTTTTTCTAGTTATTCTACCCATTCGCCACAACGACTACAACAAATGCCTGCCATACTGCAGTTGCAAATCAAAGACTTTATGTCTACATTTGCACTGACACCTACAAAAACACTTGCATTGATTGTTGCTCACTACTGGCTTCTTTGCAAAGAAAATCCTTAAATATTTCTGTTAATTTTTTTTACATTTTATTTCCAACATAACTTTCACATATTTTCTCATTACTTCCCTGGGAACTTACTTATACTGAGTCAAACACCTTGAGTAAGGTAAAGTATTCAGACTTTGAATTCATGGGCCAGGGTTCAAGTCTCTCGTTCAAGGCACGTCCTTTAATCCAACATCATTCTTTGAACTGAACAGTGAAGTTCACTTTGCATGTTAAGATGATGATGGAAACACCATCATTGCTTCTTCTCTGATGCCATGCATTGCTACAGCAGTTCTTCACATCTTCTATTACATGTCATCACGCTCACCATTCCTTCCTATTTTCAGCCTCTTCAGAAAATTCTAGTTTTAAATAAAATGACTTGAGACTCAGATGCTGACGACGCTTAGGTTGACTCCCAGGGTTCCGCAGGAGAACCTCAATGTAGGCAGCTTCATCGGGTTCCATGGTGTAATGGTTAGCACTTTGGACTTGAATCCAGTGATCCCAGTTCAAATCTCGAACCTCCTCAAATTCTTCTTATATTAACTTACTGCTCCATCATGGAGCCCTGCCCAAAATTTATTATTAATATAATAATAATAATAATAATAATAGTAATAATAATAATAACACTTTAACCTCATCTGGCCCTCAAACAAACTTCAAACATACCCCTTGTTCCATTTTTTCAGTTATTCTAACGCATCTGCCACACAACGCTGACACTCACACAACAACAAGCTCAACATACTGCAGTTGCAAATTCCTCAAAGACTTTTATGTCTACATTTGCACTGACACCTACAAAAACACTTGCATTGATTGTTGTTCATTACTGGCTTGCAAAGAAAATCCTTAAATATTTCGTTAATTTTTTTTACATTTTATTACCAACAACATAACCTTCATACATATTTTCATTACTTCCCTGGGAACTCACTTATGCTGGAGGCAAACACCTTGATAAGCAAGAGCCTGATAGCTCCAATGTAGAGCATCAGACTTTTAATCTGAGTGGTCCAGGGTTCAAGTCCCTGTTCGGGCGTTCTTGTCCTTAGTCCAATCGTCACCCTGGGAGTGAAGATCAACACCACTTATGTCGCAAATGGATACGGAAAACGCCGTAACTGCTTTCTTCTCTGATGTCATGCATCGCTAAAAGCAATTGGCCACATCTGTTACGTGTCATCACTTTTACTTTTCTAAATTCAGCCTCTTTAAAACAATTTCTGTTTATTCATTTTAAGAAAGCGACTCAGCTGTGTATCTGCCATGTGTTCTAATGATACTCGGTTTTATTAAAATATTATTTTATTATTATTCAGACAAACGAAGCAAGACGCGGAATGTCATGGGAGTACTAAAAGCAGATTGAGTTCTTGCGTATTTGTGCTTCATACCACAAACTGCAATGTAGAGAAGTGAACTATTTTATGAAATTATCCCTCCCAGATCACCAGGGGTTAAATGGTGTTGTGAAAAGTTGGCTTCTCACTGGAGTCCCACCACCAGATGCTGAATCTTAGGTTGACACGCGTGGGTTCCGCGGGTGAGCCTCAACCTGCACTATGTAACCAGGTTCCATGGTGTAATGGTTAGCACTCTGGTCTCTGAATCCAGAGATCCGAGTTCAAATCTCAGTGGGACCAAATTCTTCTTATATTAACTTACACTTCGCTTCCATCATGGAGCCCCTACCTAAAAATTTAAAAAATAAATAATGCTTTGAACCTCATCTCGCCCTCAAAACAACTTCAAACATACCCTCGTTCAATTTTTTTCAGTTATTCTACCCATCTGCCACAACGCGACCACAACAAATGCTCAACATACTGCAGTTGCAAATTCCCAAAGACTTTTTATGTCTACATTTTGCACTGACACCTACAAAAACACTTTAGCTTGGGATTGTTGTTCATCACTGGCTTGCAAAGAAAATCCTTAAATATTTTGTTAATTTTTTTTACATTTTATTACCAACATAACCTTCACATATTTTCTCATTACTTCCCTGGGAACTCACTCACACTGAGGCAAACACCTTCAGCAAACAAGAGCCTGGATAGCTCAGTCGGTAGAGCATCAGACTTTTAATCTGAGG
Organism: Heterotis niloticus; assembly: GCA_018136845.1. NCBI lineage: Eukaryota > Metazoa > Chordata > Actinopteri > Osteoglossiformes > Osteoglossidae > Heterotis > Heterotis niloticus. The sequence goes on along the minus strand of CM030904.1, from coordinate 14,813,139 downwards.
GTCCAGGGTTCAAGTCCCTGTTTAAAGTTTTTGTTCCTAAATCACCCGCCGTTTTTGGACTGAAGACTGAAATTCACTTTATGTGTCGAAATGATGACGGAAAACACCGTAACTGCTTCTTCTCTGATGTCATGCATCGCTAAAGCAATTCGTCACATCTTTGTTACGTGTCATCACTCTCACTTTTCTAAATTCAGCCCTTAAAAACAATTTCTGTTTATTCCTTTAAGAAAGCGACTCAGCTGTGTATCTGCCATGTGTTCTAATGATACTCGGTTTTATTAGTGAGGCTATTTATTATTATTCAGACAAACTAAGCGCTAAGTGGAAATGCCGCGGAGTACTAAAAGCAGATTGAGTTCTTTGGCAAGAGCTGTAAGTTTCATACCGCCAAACTGCAATGTAGAGAAGTGAACTATTTTATGAAATTATCCTCCCAAATCACCACAGGGGTTAAATGGTGTTGCAAAGTTGGTTTCTCTCATTGCAGCGTCCCACCATCAGATGCTGAAGCGAAGGACACGCGGGTTCTGTGGTGTGAGCCTCGACCTGCTCTGTAAACGAGAGGTTCAAGTAATGGTGTTAGTACTCTGACTTTGAATCCAGCGATCTGAGTTCAAATCTCGGTGGGACCTCAAATTCTTAAACTAACTTACACTTTGTTTCCATCATGGAGCCTCACTCAAAATTTAAAATAAATAAATAAATAATGCTTTAAACCTCATGTCCCTCCTGAAAACAAACTTCAAACATACCCCTTGTTCCACATTTTTTTTCAGTTATGTCTTCTAATCTATCTGCCATAACGCGACCACAACAAATGCTCAACATACTGCAGCTGTGTTCCCCAAAGACTTTTATGTCTACATTTGCACTGACACCTACAAAAACACTTGCATTGATTGTTGCTCACTACTGGCTTGCAAAGAAAACTCTTAAATATTCTGTTAATTTTTTATATTTTATTTCCAACATAACTTTCACATATTTTCTCATTACTTCCCTGGGAACTTACTTATGCTAAGGCAAACACCTTGAGCAAGGTAAAGCATCAGACTTTTAATCTGCGGGGCCAGGGCGTCTGGGCAAGTCTCTGTTCTGCCAAGCATTGTCCTTAATCCAACATCATTCTGAACTGAACAGTGAAGTTCACTTTATGTTAAGATGATGATGGAAACACCATTGCTTCTTCTTCTCTGATGCCATGCATTGCTGTTGCAGCAGTTCTCACATCTTCTATTAAGGCGTCACGCTCAGCCATTCCTTCCTATTTTCAGCTCTTTTCAGAAAAATACCCTAGTTTTAAATAAAATGACTCAGATCAGATGCTGGACGCTAGGTTGACCCCAGGTTCCGCGGTGAGAACCTCAATGTAGGCAGTTTATCAGCCCATGGTGTAATGAGCCAGCACTTTGGGACTTTGATCCAGTCTGGGCCCGGTGGGAATCTCAAATCTCCTTCCTTATATTAATCCTTTACACTTCGTCTCCACTGGCGGAGCCCTGCTCCAAAATTTATTATTAATAATAATAATAATAATAATAATAGTAATAATAATAATATTCATTTATTCATTCAGCCCTACAATTTTTTTTTCAAAATTTTTCACAAATACAACCTCTCACATATTCTCCCTGGGAACTCACTTTGAGTGCTGAGTCTGTCTGTTCAGTTTTGAAGACTAAGAACTTCTGGACTCTGAATTAGAGACTGAAATTCTTCACTTTCTTTCTATATTCCTGATTTCGTTCATCATGAGTTCTACCTGTACTTAAAAAATAAATAATGCTTTTAAACCTCATCTTCGTCCTCAAAACAAACTTCAAAACATACCCTCGCTCAATTTTTTTTCTAGTTATTCTACCCACTCTGCCACAACGCGACCACAACAAATGCTCAACATACTGCAGTTGCAAATTCCCAAAGACTTTTTATGTCTACATTTGCACTGACACCTACAAAAACACTTGCATTGATTGTTGCTCACTACTGGCTTGCAAAGAAAATCCTTAAATATTTGTTACCTTTTTTTTTTTTACATTTTATTTCCAACATAACTTTCACATATTTTCTCATTACTTCCCTGGGAACTCACTTATGCTGAGGCAAACACCTTGAGTAAGGTAAAGCATCAGACTTTTAATCTGCGGGGCCAGGGTTCAAGTCCCTGTTTGGGCAATGCTGTCTGCTGTAATTCTTTGGACTAAAATTCACTTTACATGTCAAACTGATGAAATGCCGTAACTGCTTCTTCTATGATGTCATGACGCTGAGGCAGTTTGTTACATGTCACCACTCACTTTTCTAAATTCGGCTCCTTTAGAACAATTTCTATTTTTTTTTTCAACAAAACGACTCAACTGTGTATCTACCATACTTGTGCTCTTATCAAAACGCTATTTTTATTATTATACAGAGAATGAAGCTTAATGGAAATGCCGTGAGTATCAAAAAGCAGATTGAGTTCTTAAGCGTGACGGTAAGCTTCATACCACAAACTGCAACGAGAGAAGTGAACCAACTATTTTATGAAATTATCCTCCCAAATCACCAGGGTTAAATGTGTGTTGTGAAAAGTTGGCTTCTCACTGCAGTCCCACCATCAGATGCTGAATAACGGTTAGCTCTCTAAATCCAGCAATCTGAGTTCAAATCTTGGGGGGACCTTAAATTTATTTCAGCTTAATGACACAATTCTTTATGTGACAAATACACAATTTTATTAGAATACTGACAAATTAAACACAATTCTAAGGTGTGACCCTTAAATGTTACAGTGAGCTTCCATTGTATGAAGGTTAGCATTCTGGGCTTTGTATCCAGTGACATAAATACAAGTTGTGGTGGGACCTTGGGATTACTTCTCATGAAAATTTCAATCTATGTCTCCAACTTTGAGAGCTATACGAAGATCTCTTAATCTCAGTTTCTCCCCAACACAGACTTCAAGCACTTCTCTTTCTTTTTTTAAATTATTCAGACCTTCAGATTAAGAATAACAGTTAAGCCCGAGGTCTATTTTGTGATATGGTCTGAAAGCACAGCTGACACATCAGGCTTATTTCAACAGTGTATTTCAACTGCCACTTCCCGGGGCTATGGGTCATACAACACAGCAATCAACTACCAATTCATATCAAACAAAAAGTGCTAATAAAAATGTCTAGCACTTCAAAGAGGATCCCACTTCCTAACCTTCATCCTAAGCACACTTGTTTTACCTTATCCTAACCTGTAAACACCACAGCAACCCCACAGTAAACCTATCTAGCCTTTACTATGCAATGGTTTGTATCTCCTTAACACCCAATGTTAATCACCTATCTCCTACAACCCCACACATAATACAGCAAAGTGATTGTGCAGTATCTCATCGAGATACTGGCAGGCACCTCCTATTCGCAAGTGTCATGGTGCTAGGCCCATGATACTTCTGGATAGCTCAACCACAGCTCAGGTATTCCAGAACTGCTCCCCTCCAACACTGTGCTACCCAACAACACAACCCATGCTATATGTCTTAGCATCAATGCTAACAACGCGTAACTCTAATCGCTCATTTTTCACTCTTGTAATCTTTCTGATAACTCCATTAAACCCACCCACAACTTTGCTACAAATACGCTATGTTGCAGAATACACTGCTAACCACTACCGCTAAACAGCAAACCTACTATGGTTTACAACTTCCATTCATTCTCTACTACGCACGTTTATTCCACTTCCTCAGGCTTCTGCTCTCCAGCCTCTGGACATTTCTCTACCAAAAAATGAAATTAATTATGTCCTGCAATAAGGTCCCATGGAGATTTGAACTTGGATTCAAACTGTTAACCATGACACCATGGAAGCACACAAGGGCATAAACTGAAAGGTCACACCTCAGAACCACATAACTTAAATTTCAACATCTGATGGTGGAACTGTAGTGAGAAGCCAACTTTTGCACAACACCAATTAACCCCTGGTGATCTGGGAGGGTTAATTTCATAAAATAGTTTACTTGTCTACATTGCAGTTTGTGGTATGATGCACAGACATGCCACAGTTTGTGTAACTGTCCCAGAGACAAGTTTCATTAAAATGTTTATATTGTATTTTTTTCTGTCAAAATTCATGTTCATCTGAGTTCATACAGCTGTAAAAAATATTGTTTGATTTACGTCATGTTTCATTAATGCAAAATATAATGGGTCACGTATGAGCAGAATTTAGTTAAGAGCATTACTTGCATTGTGGGTTAAAACTGACTTTGATGGAGAGGAAGGAGCTATTTACCCAAAATCGCTTACTCTCTGCATGTGTAGCCTTCCTTACACGGTAATTATCTTTATTTTTTTATATTGAGTGTAATGTTTTATATGCCCATACATGAACAGTGGAACGCATTTTCAATGATTTAGAATTTAAGCACTATTGTACAAGTGTTTGGGACTGTGGTTTTGGACAAGAACTAGCAGGACAGATTATGATATGCATGCTTGAACTTTATGTTATTTTCTTTTAGTTTTCACTGCGTATTTTTGGAGAAAGAAAGAGACATTAAAAAAAAATCTTCAAAAACATCTGTATGAAGCGTGGCCATTATTTCGTAGTTTCAGTTCGGTCTTCTTTTAGTACTCACGGCATTTCCACGTGCGCTTCGTTTCTCTGTATAATAAAAAAAATAACCGCAAGTATCATTAGAACACATGGCAGATACACTGTTGAGTTGTTTTGTTGAAAATAAAATTGAAAATTATTCTCAAAAGAGTTGAATCTAGAAAAAGTAGAGTGATGACACGTAACAAAGATGTGACGAATTGCTTTAGCTGGCTATGCATGACATCAGAGACATAGTTAATGGTGTTTTTCCAATATCAATTCGACACATAAAGTGAATTTCTAGCTCAGTCCAAAGAACGACAGTGACTAAAGGACAGCAACACCCTAACAGGGATCAAGTCCCTGACCTCAGATTAAAAGTCTGATGCCTTACCTGGGACTTGTTTTATCCGGCTCTTGCTTGTTGAAGGTAAGCTTGGCTCTAGTGTGAGTGAGTTCCTAGGAAGTAATGAGAAAAATATGTGAGAAAGTTATGTTAAAATAAAATGTAAAAAATTAACAAAATATTTAAGGATTTTTCTTTTTAAAGCCAGTAGGTGAACAACAATCAATGCAAGTATTTTTTAGGTGTTAGTGCAAATGTAGACATAAAAGTCTTTTGGGAATTTGCAACTGCAGTATGTTGAGCATTTGTTGTGGTCGCGTTGTGGCAGATGGGTAGAATAACTGAAAAAAATGGAACAAGGGGGTATGTTTGAAGTTTGTTTTGAGGACGAGATGAGGTTTAAAGCATTATTTATTTTTTAAATTTTGGGTAGGGCTCCATGATGGAGACGAAGTGTGTGTTAATGTAAGAAGGAAATTTGGAGGTCCCACCGAGATTTGAACTCGCTGGATCGCTGATTCAGAGTGCTAACCATTGGCACCATGGAACCTGGTTAGAGAGTGCAGGTTGAGGCTCACACCACGGAAACCACGTACAACCTAAGCTTCAGCATCTGATAGGGACTGCAATGAGAAGCCAACTTTTCACAACACCATTTAACCCTGGTGATTTGGGAGGATAATTACAAATAGTTTCATACTTACATTGCAGTTTGTGTATGAATACACAAATACGCAAGAACTCAATCTGCTTTTAGTACTCACGCTTCCACGCGGCGCTGCTTGTCTGAATAATAATAAAATAATATTTACTAAAACCGAGTATCATTAGGAACACATGGCAGATACACAGCTGAGTCGCTTTAAAAAGGAATAAACAGAAATTGTTTTAAAGGAGCTGAATTTAGAAAAGGAGAGGATGACACGTGAATAAAAGATGTGACTTACTGTTTTAAGCGATGCATGACATCAGAGAAGAAGCAGTTACGGTGTTTTCCGTCATCAATTCGACAGGTAAAGTGAATTTCAGTCTTCAGTCCAAAGAACGACGGTGGACTAAAGGACAGGAACGCCTGAACAGGGACTTCTGAACCCTGACCTCAGATTAAAAAAGTCTGATGCTCTCTACCCACTGAGCTATCCAGGCTCTTGCTTGTTGAAGGTGTTTGCTCAGTGTGAGTGAGTTCCAGGGCAATGAGAAAATATGTGAAAGTTATGTTGGAAATAAAATGTAAAAAAATTAACAAAATATTTAAGGATTTTTCTTTTGGTAAGCTGGGTGAAAAGAACAACAATCAATGTAAGTGTTTTTTAGGTGTTTCAGTGCAAATGTAGACATAAAAGTCTTTTGGGAATTTGCAACTGCAGTATGTTGAGCATTTGTTGTGGTCGCTAGGCAGATGGCAGAATAACTGAAAAAATGGAACAAGGGGGTGTTTGAAGTTTGTTTTGAGGACGAGATGAGGTTTAAAGCATTACTTGTTTTTAAATTTGGGGTAGGGCTCCATGATGGAGTATTTTAAAGGTAAAGTTAATGTAAGAAGGAAATTTGAGGTCCCACCGAGATTTGAACTCGGATCGCTGGATTCAGAGTCCAGAGTGCTAACCATTACACCATGGAACCTGGTTACAGAGTGCAGAAGGAGTGTCACACCACGGAACCACGTCAACCTAAGCTTCCAGCATCTGATGGTGGGGACTGCAATTTAGAAGCCAACTTTTCACAACACCATTTAACCCTGGTGATTTGGGAGGGATAATTTCATAAAATAGTTCACTTCTCTACATTGCAGTTTGTGGTATGAAGCACAAATACGCAAGAACTCAATCTGCTTTTAGTACTCACGGCATTTCCACGTGCGCTTCGTTTGTCTGAATAATAATAAAATAATGTTTCGATAAAAACTCATGTCATCAGTAGAACACATGGCAGATGGCTACACAGCTGAGTCGCTTTTTTAAAAGGAATAAACAGAAATTGTTTTAAAGGAGTTGAATTTAGAAAAGTGAGAGTGATGACACGTAACAAAGATGTGACGAATTGCTTTAGCAATGCATGACGTCAAAGAAGCAGTTACGGTGTTTTCCGTCATCAATTCGACACGTAAAGTGAATTTCAGTCTTCAGTCCAAAGAACGACTGTGGACTAAAGGACAAGAACGCCCGAACAGGGTCTTGAACCCTGGACCCTCAGATTAAAAGTCTGGATGCTCTACCGACTGAGCTATCCAGGCTCTTTTGCTTGCTGAAGGTGTTTGCCTCAGTGTGAGTGAGTCTTCAGGAAGTAATGAGAAAATATGAAGGTTATGTTGGAAATAAAATGTAAAAAAATTAACAAAATATTTATGATTTTCTTTGCAAGTCAGTAGTGAACAAACAATCAACGTAAGTAGCTTTTTGTAGGTGTCAGTAAATGTAGACATAAAAAGTCTTTTGGGAATTCTGGTAACTGCAGTATGTTGAGCATTTGCTGTGTTTGCTAGGCAGATGGGTAGAATAACTGAAAAACGAACAAGGGGGTATGTTTGAAGTTTGTTTTGGAGGACTCCAGGATGAGGTTTAAAAGCGATTATTTATTTTTAAATCAAGTAGGGTCTATGATGCAGACTAAGTGTAAAAAGTTAATGTAAGAAGGAAATTTGAGGTCCCACCAAGATTTGAACTCGATCGCTGGATTCAGAGTCCAGAGTAAGCAACCATTACAATTACGGAACCCGGTTACAGAGTGCAGGTTGAGGTTCACACCACGGAACCATCGGTCAACCTAAGCTTCCAGCATCTGACAGGACTGCAATGAAGCCAACTTTTTCACAACACCATTTAACCCCTGGTGATTTGGGGAGGGATAATTTTACAAAATAGTTCACTTCTACATTGCAGTTTGTGGTATGAAGCACAAATACGCAAAGAACTCAATCTGCTTTAGTACTCACGGCATTTCCACGTGCGCTTCGTTTCTCTGTGTAATAGAAGATGTGAAGAACTGCTGTAGCAATGCATGGCATCAGAGAAGAAGCAATGATGGTGTTTCCATCATCATCTTAACATGCAAAGTGAACTTCACTGTTCAGTTCAAAGAATGATGCTGGATTAAAGGACAGTAACGCCCGAACAGAGACTTGAACCCTGGCCCCGCAGATTAAAAGTCTGATGCTTTATCTTGCTCAAGGTGTTTGCCTCAGCATAAGTGAGTTCCCAGGGAAGTAATGAGAAAATATGTGAAAGTTATGTTGGAAATAAAAATGTAAAAAAATTAAGAAAATATTTAAGGATTTTTCAGGCCAGTAGTGAACAACAATCAACGTAAGTAGCTTTTTGTAGGTGTCAGTGCAAATGTAGACATAAAAAGTCTTTTGGGAATTTGCAACTGCAGTATGTTGAGCATTTGTTGTGGTCGCTAGGCAGATGGGTAGAATAACTGAAGAAAATGGAACAAGGGGTATGTTTGAAGTTTGTTTTGGAGGACTAGATGAGGTTTAAAGCATTATTTATTTTAAATTTTGGGTAGGGCTCCAAGGAGGATGGAGACGAAGCGTAAAGTTAATGTAAGAAGGAAATTCTGGAGGTCCCACCGAGATTTGAACTCGGACGCTGATTCAGAGTCCAGAGTGTTAACCATTACACCATGGAATCTGGTTACAGAGTGCAGGTTGAGGTCACACCACGGAACCACGTGGTCAACCTAAGCTTCAGCATCTGATGGTGGGACTGCAATGAGAAGCCAACTTTCACAACAATCTTATTTAACCCCTAAGATTTGGGAGGGAGCAATTTACAAATAGTTCACTTTCATATTGCAGTTTAGGTATGAAGCACAACACGCTAAAGAACTCTCAATCTGCTTTTAGTACTCTCACGTGCATTTCCACGTGCGCTTCGTTTGTCTGAATAATAATAAAATAATATTTTAATAAAACCGAGTATCATTAGAACACATGGCAGATACACAGCTGAGTCGCTTAAAAGGAATAAACAGAAATTGTTTTTAAAGGAGCTGAATTTAGAAAAGTGAGAGTGATGACACGTAACAAAGATGTGACGAATTGCTTTGGCGATGCATGACATCAGAGAAGAAGCAGTTACGGTAAGCCTGGCCATCAATTCGACAGGTAAAGTGAATTTCAGCCCTGTCCAAAGAACCACGGACTAAAGACAGGAACGCTTGAACAGGATTCTGAACCCTGGACCCCTCAGGATTAAAGTCTGATGCTCTACCGACTGAGCTATCCAGGCTCTTGCTTGTTGAAGGTGTTTGCCTCAGTGTGAGTGAGTTCCTCAGGGAAGTACGAGAAAATATGTGAAAGTTATAAGCAAAAAATTAACAAAATATTTATGATTTTTGTAAGCTAGTAGTGAACAACAATCACGTAAGTAAGCTTTTTTAGAGAAGTTGGGGTGCAACAAGGAAAGTCTTTTGGGAATTTGCAACTGCAGTATGTTGAGCATTTGTTGTGGTCACAAGCAGGCAGATGGCAGAATAACTGAAAAAATGGAACAAGGGGTATGTTTGGTTTGTTTTGAGGACGAGATGAGGTTTAAAGCATTATTTATTTTTAAATTTCTGGGTAGGGCTCCATGATGGAGATTTAAGTGTAAAGTTAATGTAAGAAGGAAATTGAGGTCCCATTCAAGATTTAACCTCTCGGATCGCTGGATTCAGAGTCCAGAGTGCTAACCATTACACCATGGAACCTGGTTACAGAGTGCAGGTTGATACCACACCACGGAACCACGTATCAACCTAAGCTTCAGCATCTGATGGTGGGACTGCAATGAGAAGCCAACTTTTCACAACACCATTTAACCCCTGGTGATTTGGGAGGGATAATTTCATAAAATAGTTCACTTCTCTACATTGCAGTTTGTGGTATGAAGCACAAATACGAAGAACCTCATCTGCTTTTAGTACTCACGCATTTCCACGGCGCTTGCTTGTCTGAATAATAATAAAATAATATTTTAATAAAACCGGCATCATTAGAAACACATGGCAGATACACAGCTGAGTCAGCTAGTGCTGAATAAACAGAAATTGTTTTAAAGGAGCTGAATTTAGAAAAGTGAGAGTGATGATGACGTATTTGAAAGATGTGACTAATTGCTTTCATGGCGTATGACATCAGAGAAGAAGCAGTTACGGTGTTTTCGTCATCATTCGACACTTAGTGAATTTCAGTCTCAGTCCAAAGAACGACTGTGGACTAAAGGACAAGAACGCCTGAACAGGGTCTTGAACCCTGGACCCTCAGATTAAAAGTCTGATGCTCTACCGACTGAGCTATCCAGGCTCTTGCTTGCTGAAGGCTGCGTTTGCCCCAGTGTGAGTGAGCCCCAGGGAAGTAATGAGAAAATATGAAAGCAGGTGTTGAAATAAAACAAAAAAAATGAACAAAAATATTTAAGGATTTTCTTGTGAAGCCAGTAGTGAACAACAATCAATGCAAGTAGCTTTTTAGAGGTGTCAGTGCAAATGTAGACATAAAAGTCTTGGGAATTTGCAAAACTGCAGTATGTTGAGCATTTGTTGTGGTCACATGCAGGGCAGATGGGCAGAGATTAACCGAAAAAAAATGGAACAAGTATGTTTGAAGTTTGTTTTGAGGATCTAGATGAGTTTAAAGCATTATTTATTTTTTAAATTTTGGGTAGGGCTCCAAGGATGGAGACGTAAGTGTAAAGTTAATGTAAGAAGGAAATTGAGGTCCACCGAGATTTGAACCGACGCTGGATTCAGAGTCCAGAGTGCTAACCATTACACCATGGAACCTGGTTACGAGTGCAGGTTGAGGCTCACACCACGAGAACCATCGCAGGTCAACCTAAGCTTCAGCATCTGGGATGGTGGGACCGCAATGAGAAGCCAACTTTTCACACAACACCATTTAACCCCTGGTGATTTGGGAGGGATAATTTCTATAAAATAGTTCACTCTCTTACACATTGCAGTTTGTGGTATGAAGCAAATACGCAAGAACTCAATCTGCTTTTAGTACTCACTTGCATTTAATGCGGGCGCCAGCTTCTTGTGTAATAGAAGATGTAAGAACTGCTGTAGTAATGCATGGCACCAGAGAAGTTAATGATGGTGTTTCCATCATCATCTTTAATATGCAAAGTGAACTTCACTGTTCAGTTCAAAGAATGATGTTGGATTAAAGGACAGTAACGCCCGAACAGAGACTTGAACCCTGGCCCCGCAGATTAAAAGTCTGATGCTTATTCTGCCTGGGTGTGCTGCCTCACATAAGTGAGTTCCCGGTGGGAAGTAATGAGAAAATATGTATGCTGCGTTGGTAATAAAACGTAAAAAAAATTAACAAAAATATTTAAGGATTTTCTTTGGTGTTTTAGAGCAAACAATCAATGCAAGTGTTTTTGTAGGTGTCAGTGCAAATGTAGACATAAAAGTCTTTGGGAATTTTAAATCGGTATGTTGAGCATTAGCATTTGTTGTGGTCGCGTTGTGGCAGATGGGCAGAATACCCGAAAAAATGGAACAAGGTATGTTTGAAGTTTGTTTTTGAGGACGAGATGAGGTTTAAAGCATTATTTATTTTTAAATTTGGGTAGGGCCCCATGATGGAGACGAAGTGTAAAGTTAATGTAAGAAGGAAATTTGAGGTCCCACCGAGATTTGAACTCGGATCGCTGGATTCAGAGTCCAGAGTGCTAACCATTACACCACACATGAACCTGGTTACAGAGTGCAGGTTGAGGCTCACACCACTGAACCATTTGGTCAACCTAAGCTTCAGCATCTGATGGTGGGGACTGCAATGAGAAGCTTCAACTTTTCACAACACCATTTAACCTCTGGTGATTTGGGAGGGATACTTCATGTATAAAAATAGTTCACTTTCTACATTGCAGTTTGTGGTATGAAGCAATAAATACGCAAGAACTCAATCTGCTTTTTAGTACTCACGTGCATTTCCACGCATGCTTCTGCTTGTCTGAATAATAATAAAATAATGCTTCAAACCTATGTCACCAGAACACATGGCAGATACAGCTGAGTCGCTTTCAAAAGGAATTAAACAGGAAATTGTTTTAAAGGAGTTGAATTTCTAGAAAAGTATATGACATCGAGAATAAAGATGTGACGAATTGCTTTTAGCAATGCACACGCCAAAGAAGCAGTGCCACGCAAGTTTTCCGTCATCAATTCTAATAACGTAAAGTCAATTTCAGCCTTCAGTCCAAATAATGAGGGTGGATCAGCGACAAGAACGCCCGAACAGGGTCTTTGGAACCCTGGACCCTGTGATTAAAAGTCTGATGCTCTCAACACTGAGCTATCCAGGCTCTTGCTTTGCTGGGAAGGTGTTTAAGCTCTAGTGTGAGTGAGTTCCCAGGGAAGTAATGAGAAAATATGTGAAAGTTATGTTGGAAATAAAATGTAAAAAAAATTAACGAAATATTTAAGGATTTTCTTTGCAAGCCAGTAGTGAGCAACAATCAATGCAAGCAGCTTTTGTAGGTAAGCCAGTGCAAATGTAGACATAAAAAGTCTTTGGGAATTTGCAACTGCAGTATGTTGAGCATTAGCATTTGTTGTGGCAGATGGGTAGAATAACTGAAAAAAATGGAACAAGGGGGTATGTTTGAAGTTTGTTTTGAGGACGAGATGAGGTTAAAGTGTTATTATTATTATTAGTTTTTATTATTATTATTGTTAATAATAAATTTGTAGCAGTGGGCTGGGTTATTGGAGACGAAGTGTAAAGTTAATATAAGAAAGAAATTTGAGGTCCCACCGAGATTTGAATTTATCACGGATCTTAAAGTCCAAAAGTGCTAAACCATTGCACCATGGAACCCTCGGCGAAGCTGCTCACATTGAGGTTCTCACCACGGAACCACAAGTCAACCTAAGCGTCAGCATCTGATCTGAGTCATTTTGTTAAAACTAGAAACTTTTCTGAAAGAGCTGAAAATAGGAAGGAATGGTGAGCGTGATGACATGTAATAGAAGATGTGAAGAACTGCTAGAAAATGCATGGCATCAGAGAAGAAGTTAATGATGTGTTTCCATCATCATCTAACATGCAAAGAACTTACTGTTCAGTTTTAAAGAATGATGTTGGATTAAAAAGGACAGTAACGCCTTAACAGAGACTTGAACCCTGGGCCCTCGCGAGATTAAAAAAGTCTGATGCTTTACCTTGCTCAAGGTGTTTGCCTTAGCATAAGTGAGTTCCCAGGGAAGTAATGAGAAAATATGTGAAAGTTATGTTGGAAATAACATGTAAAAAAAATTAACAAAAATATTTATGATTTCTTTGCGTCAGTAGTGAACAACAATCAATGCAAGTAAAGTAGGTGTCAGTGCAAATGTAGGACATAAAAAGTTCGGGGAATTTGCAACTGGTAAGTTGGAGCATTTGTTGTGGTCACAAGTAGGCAGATGGTGAAATAACTGAAAAATGGAACGAGGGGGTATGTTTGAAGTTTGTTTTGAGGATGAGATGAGGTTTAAAGCATTATTTATTTTTTAAATTTTGGGTAGGGCTCCATGATGGAGACGAAGTGTAAAGTTAATATAAGAAGGAAATTTGAGGTCCCACCGAGATTTGAACTCGGATCACTGGATTCAAAGTGCTAACCATTACACCATGGAACCCAATGAGGCTGCCTATATTGAGGTTCTCACCACAGAACCACAAGTCATCCTGCTGGCCAGCATCTGATCTGAGTCAATTTGTTAAAACTAGAAATTTTTCTGAAAGAGCTGAAAATAGGAACGAATGGTGAGCGTGATGACATGTAATGGAAGATGTGAAGAACTGCTGTAGCAATGCATGGCATCAGAGAAGAAGCACGATGGTGTTTCCATCATCATCTTAACATGCAAAGTACCTCTTTACTGTTCAGTCTAAAAGAATGATGTTGGATTAAAGGACAGTAACTCCCGAACAGAGACTTGAACCCTGGCCCCGCAGATTAAAAGTCTGATGCTTTACCTTGCTCAAGGTGTTTGCCTTAGCATAAGTGAGTTCCCAGGGAAGTAATGAGAAAATATGTGAAAGCAGGTTGGAAATAAAATGTAAAAAAATTAACAAAAATATTTAAGGATTTTCTTGCAAGTCAGTAGTGAACAACAATCAATGCAAGTGTTTTTTGTAGGTGTTGAAAAGCAAATGTAGACATAAAAAGTCTTTGGGAATTTGCAACTGCAGTATGAGCATTTGTTGTGGTCGCTACAGGCAGATGGCAGAATAACTGAAAAAATTCGAACGAGGGGGTATGTTTGAAGCCTATTTTTGAGGACGAGATGAGGTTCAAAGCATTATTTATTTTTAACCAGGTAGGGCTCCATGATGAGACGAAGTGTAAAAGTTAATGTAAGAAAGAAATTTGAGGTCCCAATCGAGATTTGAACTGATTCCGGATTCAGAGAGCCCAGAGTGCTAACTATTACACCATGGAACCTGGTTACAGAGTGCAGGTTGAGGCCTCCTCACACCACTGAACCACGTGTCAACCTAAGCTTCAGCATCTGATGGTGGGACTGCAATGAGAAGCCAACTTTTCACAACACCATTTAACCCCTGGTGATTTGGGAGGGATAATTTCATAAAATAGTTCACTTCTCTACATTGCAGTTTGTGGTATGAAGCACAAATATGCAAGAACTCAATCTGCTTTTAGTACTCACGGCATTTCCACGTGCGCTTCGTTTGTCTGAATAATAATAAAATAATGTTTCGATAAAACCTTAAGTGTCATCAGAACACATGGCAGATACACAGTTGAGTCGTTTTGTTAAAGCTAGAAATTTTTCTGAAAGATAGGAAGGAATTGTGGGCGTGATGACACGTAACGGAAGATGTGACGAACTGCTGTAACAATGGATGACGTCAGAGAAGAAGCAGTTACGGTGTTTTCCGTCATCAGTTTGACATGTAAAGTGAATTTCAGTGTTCAATCCAAAGAAGTTTGCTTGAAGTTTGTTTTGAGGAGGAGCTGAGGTTTAAAGTGTTGTTGTTGTTGTTATTATTATTATTATTGGCAGCGCTCCATGATGGAGATGAAGTGTAAAGTTAATATAAGAAGGAAAATTAAGGTCCCACCGAGATTTGAACTCGGATCGCTGGATTCAGAATGTTAACCATTACACCATGGAACCACAATGTGATGCTTGAGCAAGGGTCACTCCCCCCTCTCCGTAGGTATCACACTGTTGTTTAAAGCCACTACAGACTCTGACCCTTTTTATGAAATAATGTGTTTTTTTTCTATAGTTTGTTAAACTCTCCTGGATTTATCTATGTCCCTGTGGGACCATGGTGGTGCAAATTAAGTTTGTTTGGGGATTGCTTGCTTACAAAGAACATCAGAAGGTTTGTTTATGCTTTTGTCAGACCACATGACAGACTATTATTGCATCTGTCACAGTTTATACTTCAGTTTTTCAGTTTGGAATTTTGATTAGAACCAAAGTGTGTAGTCATATGCAGTTATGGATATTCCTAGGAACAGCATTAAATTCTGGTTTCATCAAATATATAAAGTGACTTCATAGCTTTACTGAGAAAAGCTTTTAAATGTTTTCTTCTGCAGAGGCAAGTGTACAGTGGGTAGGTCAAAGGTGAGTTCAGACCATGCAGATTTTTGAATTTTTAAATGCAATAAAAAGCAAACTATCCATCTGACATGAGAATACAGGACCTCACCTGCAGTTTACCATGTGGCCTAGTGTTACATTACTTAAATCAGCAACAGTTATACTGATATTGCAGCCAATGTAAGCATAGTGATTTCTTAGTTTACATAACTGGTGATGAAATTTGCTTCATTATTTCACAATAACTGTTCTTATAGGCTACAATATTCTATGGTTTTGTAACAAACACAACAGCACTTACTAATGTTCCTCATATTGGCATAATTGTTACTACATGATATTCAGATTTTTTTCATGCTGCACTTCATTCAGTAAATGGCGCATCCTGTTCTCATCTCTAAATTCAGAAACCTCATCCTGGAGCCAAATCCCTCTGCAGGATCTAATGCTGTAGACCATAAGCCTCTTCTTTCAACAAGCAACACAGCACAGCCTTCCTCTGATTGGAACTTCAACAAGACTCTCTCGGACATAATAAGGTAAACTTAAACTTTAATTCGCACACCTCTGCCTCACACGACAATTTTTTTTAGTTCATTTTGTGAGTTAATGTTTCTTTTCAAGGAAGAACATCTTGAAGTTCTTGGATGCTGAGCGGGACATATCGATACTGAAGGGGATTTTGAAGCCCGGAGATGTGATCCATTATGTTTTTGATCGCCAGAGCACTATGAATGTCTCCAGTGAGCTATATGAGCTTCTTCCCAAAGTGTCTCCACTGAAAAATCAGTTTCACAAACGCTGTGCTATTGTGGGAAACTCTGGCATCTTGCTGAACAGCAGCTGTGGGCAAGAGATCGACTCCAGTGACTTTGTTATCAGGTAAAATAAAAAAGCTATAAAATGGGGTTAACAGTCATGTAGTGGTTAGGATATCCCCAGTTTTAGTCCCACTCCTGCTACATCAACTGATGTGGTAAAAATTCCTCCATCGATCCATTATCATTAAGCACTTCATCCTGTTCAGGATCATGGTGGTTAGGAGCCTCTCCCAGAATCATAGGGTGCTAGACTATAAAACAACTCCTGCATGGAATGCCAATCCATGGCAGGGTGGCCACACATGCCCATGGTCACACACATACTGACACTAGGGGCCAATTACAGTGACCAATATCCTGAAACACGTGGACTGTGGTAAGAAGCTGGAGCACAGAAAGGGCAAATTCCCTGATGTTTTAAAAGGTAAATAAGCACAAACTTGAAACACAAATCTCACAATGAATTTTGCTTGTTTCCCCGTAATACTGAGCATGTAATTTTGTCAAGCCCTTTGTCATACTTACGATATTCAAATATTTAATCCTTAAATATGATGTTAAAGTGCAGGGGATGCATTAATTTGGAATTTTTTTCCTGAAAATTTAAAATATTTTTCTTTACAATGAGAAGTTTAACTTGTTTGTAGTTTTTAACCGTGAAGTAGGGTAAATTATTAGTTCACCCAGGCCCCTCTTTTTGAAAACTGCCAAAGGTAAACTGTGCTCACTGAGATAACAAACCATTTGTGCCTGGGAATGCAGTGCTATTTAAACAGATGATCGATTCCACTGAGACTTTTCTGTTCTGCCATGAGCTGCTACTGTGGTGTTATTTTGGTGCTTTGTGTCACTGGGCCCGTGTCTCTGGAGGGCCTTTCACACGAGAGAATACAAACCGGGCCGATCAGCCATTACATCAGTTTACTGTACAAGACTGGGATTCAAAGTATCTCATCTTCATTGTTGGGCCTGAGGAAGCTGCTCTGCCTTTGTTCCATGTATGCTTGCTTGTGTGGACCCACTAGTGTCTCCATATATGAAGAATAGATGTTTTGATATTAAAACCTTTTAAATACATTTCTGTGCATTAGAGCAGTATCTATAGAATCCAGAGCTCTAGTGAAAGTTTGCATGCTTTTACAGCATGATGAATGCATATTTTTATATTTCAAGCAATATAGGCAAGAATAATTTCCCCAAAAAGAAAATATATGACTACCATTATGTTTTTTATCTACAGACACAAATAAGAGGCCTGAATACATTGTAAATTGCTCATGCAAAAGTTGGTTCTTTTATTCTTTGCTGTCCTCTGATTTCAGTCCATCTGTTGCACTTAATCCACTTGGAATGTAGAAAAACTTAAAATATATTGAATTTTTCTTTCAGCACCTGTTTTGTAGACTCAGTTTACCAAAGTCTACCAACTATTGCAAAAAAAACAAGCTGAAATATCTGCTGAAATGTACTGGCAGTGCAGGCTAAACCAGAGGGCGTCTGACTCAGCATTTTCTTGGCTTAGGAATGCCATTTTCTTACCAGCATAATAATTAAAATAATTTGCAGTCACAAGTTTAAAAAAACTTTAAATGAGGGAATCTTCTAGTTGGTGCGTCTAGATGAATTAACTACTGATAAGAGATTCTTCTTGTACTGTATTTGGTAATTGTCGCCTCTGTTGCACCGGATGTGCTGTCTTAGCTGAATGTTCTCTGTACTCTTCCTCCCAGGTGTAACCTGGCCCCAGTTGAGGAGTACAAGCGAGATGTAGGCCATCGTACCAGCCTGGTGACCATGAACCCCTCTGTGGTGCAACGTGCCTTCCAGGACCTAGCCAGTGAGCAGTGGAAGGAACGCTTCCTAAAGCGTCTGCAGGGCCTCAATGGCAGTGTGTTGTGGATCCCAGCCTTCATGGCCAAAGGTGGCGAAGAGCGTGTGGCCTGGGCTGTGCGCCTTATCTTGCGGCATGCCATCAACGTGCACACTGCCTTCCCTTCCCTGCGCCTGCTGCATGCCGTCAGAGGGTACTGTGTCCCTGGGAGCTGTGAATGAAGCTGGGTTCTTAAATTTATGTCATTGTAACTGCTTCAGAAAACATAATGATAAAAACAAGCTTAATTGTTCATTGGTGATTTTTAAAGTTCAAATAGGAATGAAAGTGCCATTCAGTCATTACTGACTCCTGGGCAACCATTGGTGTGGTTTCCAAAGCAAGGAGGAACAGAAGTTGTTTGCCATTGCCTTCTTCCAGCATATTTTTCCCTTAGAGGGGTGCAAACTGTTACGACCCGGCTCGTTGGCTAGGGGACCGATTTTAAGGATCGTCGCATTTTAAGGGAAACGGGAGACAATGTAGGTGGTAGGGGAAGAACCTTCTTTGACCATGAACCTGATACAGTGAACAAGTGACGTTTATTTACAGTGGGATGGTGATGCAAACCTATACAGTTACCGAATCAAACAAAAACCAGAAAACAGGCGCAAAACAGTTACACAAAACATAGGCGGTTCCCAACTCAAAACACAACAACCAGACAAAACGGACATTCCGACCTGGGCCACGAAAGAAAAGAAAAATGACAAACTCGAGCCCAGAATACAACAGATTGCTACGTGTTAGCAACAGGTAGACAAAGGGGTGTGTACTCCCCCAGTGCTAACACTGTACAAAACAAGGGCAAACAGCAAAATCCCCCGCTAGACATAAATTGCCAGAAAGCACGATCAAGATGGAGCTGTTGCCGCTGCCTCCATGGTGGTCCGCACAGATAAGCGCTGGCGAGGGGTGACGTCATCCGCCGACGGACCAATCCTGGCTCTGACTGACTTGTCAAACGCTGAACCCCTATGGAGAGACCGCGCGAACAGGAACACAACAGTTCCCCACCAGAAAAAAAACAAGAACCGTAACAAAACATAGAAGAGAACGTTTCGGGTTCTATGGACCACGAGGCCCTCAGGGTGAAACTGGAAGTGTGAAGGGGAATGATTATCATGGATTCAACTCATTTGTGTTTTTGGTGTTCCCTTGTGTTTTACTATACAAATTTAAGTCCCATATACCCCTGATATGCACTTGAACCACATGAGGCACCAGCTTACTTGACTTCCCACTGCATCCCCCCAGATTTAAATGTGAAAAACAAAATGCATATTTGCAACTGTCACACAAGGGCAGACCAGGCCAAACCCGAAAGGACTTCATAATGGAAATTGAAAGCTAGGCTATGCAGCAGGATTTGGTATCCATGATCCATTTCTGAGAATAAACTGCACTGCCAAAGAAAACGGGTATTTACTCTGCGTTGCTTCATGCTGGCATTGTTTTATAGAACAGAAGGCTTTTCTAATTGCTGTCTAACGTATCTGGTCTGCTCTTTGCACTTAAAGGCAACCCATCATATTCACTATCTGCTATTATGTGATAAATTTAATCCGACATTCCAGTGTAGAGGTCCCAGAAATACACACAGACTTCTGATCTGGAGTCCCACCTTTATCAGAAAGACCACCCAGCAAAAGAAGTCTCTTTAGGGTCTGTTTGTTTTTTCTGTATTCTTTTGTCCTCTAGACAACGCTTTTTCAACAAGATTAGACCTGATGCACAATGCAGGAGGGCCAACAGATAAGTATGGCTACACACCCCATAGGTGTTTAAAGCAGACCAAAAAAGATTGAGACCAGGCTGTCGGGGGTGGTTTGAACACAAAAAGTGTTGCATTCATGAAAAATGCATGGCTGTGGGGAAATAAAGGTTACTTGGGCTCAAAAGGAATAATATAATGCATTGTGATAAATTATTCCATTACATTACAGCATGCTACAATATTAGCTTATTAAAATATTCCTTCAAAGAAAGCTGGTGCTGTCTCTGAGCCTTATGTTCCTTTTTTCAGGTACTGGCTGACAAACAAGGTGCAAATTAAGAGGCCGACAACGGGTCTGCTGATGTATACCATGGCTACACGTTTCTGTGAGCAGATCCATCTGTATGGGTTCTGGCCCTTTCCTGTCAGCTCACAGGGAAACCCAGTTAAGTACCACTACTACGACACCCTGACCTATGAGTACACGTCCCAGATGGGACCGCATACCATGCCGCTGGAGTTCGAGACACTGAGGGCTCTACACAGACAGGGTGCGCTGCGTTTACACACTGGGACATGCGATGTGAGAATGCAGTCCATAAGCAAAGAAAGGCTTGGCTAAGTACACAGCGAGTGGAGGACTGTTGCAACAGGCCTCAGCAAACGTTCATGAGCCAGTTATGAGTCCGAAAAGGAGAGAAACGACTGTAGCTCACTGAGAACAAAGGCTGCTTTTTACCCTCACGATGATCAGCTTGTAAAAAGCTGTGACATGTTCTCTGGAGTGCCTCTAGTCTTCTTTTAATAAAGTGTAGCATTTTTAATATTTATTTAACGTATTTCTGGCACTTCAGCGTTTTCTTAATCCAGGACACATGAATCTTTAAATGGGTTGGGTACGGAATGGAGCTGTATGTCAGGACTGAATAGGTTGCTATGAATGACAGTGTTTTTTGTTTATTGGCTGTGTTGTGTATCTGCTGTTTGGGACCAAAGAGAAACAGCCACCTGAGTGGAGAGTAAGACATAATTGCTTTTGTTTATTAATTTTATACTATAACGGTATTCTGGTGGACAGTGGGTAGTGCTGTTGCCTCATAGAGCCTGAGCTATTCATATGCAGGTTTGAATCTGGTTCAGTCTGTGTGCAGTTTGCATGGTTTCCCAGCATCTGTGTGGGTTTTGTCCCAATCCAAAGACATAGCTGTCAGACTGACTGGCCACTATAAATTTGTTGCACTGTGAGGGAGTGTGTTTTGTGCATCAGAGGGTCCAGGCAGTATGGCTTTGAGCTCAGTGATTCTGGGATAGACTCCAGACTACCACAGTCCCGAAGAGGGCAAGCCAGCGACAAAGACAGTAGAGTTTGTATGCTCTTTATAGTGAATACAGAGATTTGTTAAATGGCACACAAACATGGTGAAAATTTAGGTCTAGTGTGGTATACATTTTATGAATGTTAGTTACTTTAATATGGGAGGCACAACATACACAAGGGCACCCAAGGTTCACTATGGTGACTGTATTTTAAGCATAATTTGTTTTGCTTATGGTATACAGTCATGTGAAAAACAAAGTACACCCTCTTTCAATTATAAGGTTTTATGTATCAGAACATAATAAAAAATCATCTGGTCCTTAGCAGGTCTTAAAATTAGGTAAATACAACCTCAGATGAACAACAACACATGTCATTATTTATTTAACAAAAAATAAGCCAAAATACAGACGCACTGTGTGAAAAATTAAGTGCACCCTTACTGCTTCCATAGGAATTGAGTGTAAGTAGCAGCCATGTGCTACTAATCGAATGCACTTGATTCATTGATCATCAGCAAGTGTGACCACCTCTATAAAAGCAGAAGTTTTGGCAGTTTGCTGGTCTGGAGTGTTCAGGTGTGTGTTAACACAATGCCAAGGAGGCAAGACATCAGCAATGATCTTAGCGAAGCTACTGTTGCTGCCCATCAGTCTGGGAAGGGTTATAAGGCTATTTCCAAGCTATTTGAAGTCCATCATTCTACAGTGAGAAAGATTATTCACAAGTGCAAAACATTCAAGACAGTTGCCAATCTTCCCAGGAGTGGATGTCCTAGCAAAGTCACCCCAAGGTCAGACGTGCAATGCAAAGTTGCATCTGAACAAACCACAAGCTTCTGGAACAATGTCCTTTGGACAGACAAGACCAAAGTGGATATGTGTGGCCATAATGCACAGCGCCACATTTGGCAAAAACCAAACACAGCATATCAACACAAACACCTCATACCAACTGTCAAGCACGGTGGTGGAGGGGTGATAATTTGGACTTGTTTTGCAGCCACAGGATGTGGTAACCTTGCATTTATTGAGTCAACCATGAACTTCTCTGCATACCAAAGTGTTCTACAGTCAAATGTGAGGCCATCTGTCCAACAGCTAAAGCTTGGCCGAAATTGGGTAATGCAACGGGACAATGATCCCAAGCACACCGGCAAATCTACAACAGAGTGGCCGAAAAAGAAAATCAAGGTGTTGCAATGGCCCCGTCAAAGTCCAGACCTCAACCCGATTGAAATGCTGTGGTGGGACCTTAAGAGAGCTGTGCATAATGAATGGCTGCAATCCTCAATGAACTGAAGCAACGTTGTAAAAGAAGAGTGGGCCAAAATTCCTACACAATGATGTGAGAGACTGATAGTCATAGAGAAACGATTACTTCAAGTTATTGCTGCTGAAGGTGGTTCTACAAGCTATTGAATCATGGGGTGTACTTAAGTTTTTCACACATGGCTTCTCCATTTTGGCTTCAGTTTTGTTAAATAATGGCACGGTGGAATTTGTGTTTTACACCCGAGGTTAGATTTAAATAATTTTAGAACCGGGTAAGAATCAGATGATTTTTTTTTGTCTTTCTATGCAAGACCATAGAACTGAAAGAGGGTGTACTTTCTTTTTCACATGACTGTAGTTTTTCTGTGAAGAGGAAACATTTCAGTTTGTTCATTCTTAGTTGGGTTGCATGAATTTTATCTAATTGTTTTATTTCTGAATTTTGCTTTAAGCAGTATAGATTTTGCATAGAATAGGAAAACAAAGGGATGAGTTCTGCGAATACCAATTTTTTACATAAATGTATTTACACAACTACAGCCGATTTATTCAACCTTTCTTCTCTAGTGTGATGGACACATTAATTTGCTCTCCATTTTTGTTAAAGTGCAATGTAGACTGTAATATGCTTGTCAGTTCATTATGACTGTGCTATAATAAAGTTATTTGCCAGATTTTCCTTGCATTCAACATGTCTTTGGAATGTAAAATTTAGATCTTTTGATCTATACTGCACTCTTTGCTGTCAAAATTCAGCAAAATGATTTGCATCTGTATGACTACCACACATTATTTTTTGAAGCGTTACAAACTGAAATGACACTTAATCAGCTTCGATGGGTAAAAATAGACAAGTTTTTTCCTGCATGTGTCAGGAAATCATCCATTTACAAATATGACTAAACCAAAAATAAACTCCAGCCTGCTTTTAAGGGACTCAATGATGTGAAGACCTCATTTCCACACAGCATTTTACATTGCATGCTTTTAGAATGTGGATCTTTGTGGATTTACTGCATCAGAAATCTCTTTTTAAAGTCATTTTTGTTTATTTTGCATTTTAGGACTCAATCTTGGTATGGAAGCATTCTCATACTTGAGTTCAAACCCCAACACAGATCATTTTTAAAGTTAATTTAACTATTTCTTCAACATGTATCTTGCAGGTACCTTGCAATGCAAAACTCCTCATCCATTATTAGCTGTTTTTTTAAAAAAAAATAAATTTACTATAAGCTGGGAAATGCTCTGCCAAAACATGTAGGTGAACAGGATGCTACAGTGTAGCTAGTGCAGACACAGCTAGTGAACTGCATTAAGGGGGGAAAGAAAGTTACCAAATTGCTTAAAGTGGCAAAACTACATAAAACAGAATGGCATCTATTGACTGCTTGGGAATATGGATGTCATGAATATTACGAGCATTATTCACAAAGTCTAAGCAAATGTAACTGACTTACTCTTAACATTCAAGCTCTGAATTTAAAATTGATGCTGTTGGATAAAAATACTGGTGAGCATTTGGCAGCAACTCATTTTATTGGTCATCCAATAACATACAAAGAATTCACACAGAAATTCTAAAGAAAAGTGAAATGATCAACAAATAATTGACATATCAGACATTTCTATTTTACGCTGAAACTAAGTTTTCAGTGGATCAGTGATGCCTTGGCTGTTGTAAATTAATTGAATCCAATGGAAATACACCCATTTCTCACTGGGGGGGGGGGGGGGTTCATTTGTTCTCTGCAAATGATACAGATATAATAGGAGTCCAGGTTATTAATGGCTAAAATGCTGGCAAATGGAGAAATGTACATGTTAAAAAAGCAACTCTGTACTTCCATTTCCCCATCAGTCACATGATTCTATAATCTTAACGACTTTAGTTCAAAAATATCACGGAGTGTCTTAAGTTCACAAGTTCTTTTTGAACACAGGCACATCCTCCCGGGGCTTAGTATAACACATTCCTCGGTATTTTGGTACCTGAGACAGACTTTTAGATAAGATGATTTCATTTTTACTATTTTGTATTTTTCAGTACTTCACTTCATTATTGTACTTAAAATACTTAAAAAGATCACAATGGGGAAAAAATGAAATATTTAGCTTGAAATTGAAAATTGTCAGTGTTGCCAGTTGTCCAAAAAAAGAAAACGGAGACACAGTTTGTCCATTTTCCTTCTACTTGTCAATGATGACATTTTCAGGACACACGCTATCATACAGGTATACTGCTTTTATCTGAATTGTTTAGTAACTTCTTTTTAGCATATGTAATGGAAAATGAAATGGTCTGAGGTATCAATACAGCCAGCAAAGTGTTATATGGTTTTCATTAATAATTAATAAAAAAAAAATAAATAAAAAAAACATTTAAACACATCCCCTTTAATACTTCAAATGTTTCCAGAAAAATATCACTTGTTTTTCTATAAAGATATTTCCTTTCTGATGTTATATGTTTTTCTATTTTCAAATGACACTGGCACTTGTTTAAAATCCTCTTAAGCTCCAGGCCCAGTAGCAGAGAAATGAGAGACTCCATTAACTGTACTAATACATGCAGAGAACATCTGCAGGTTACATTAGACTTCAGGCGCTGCCACTGTCCATGTTGTTCTGAAATATTCACATTTCTGAAATTAATGTGCATATTATTTGTGCAGTGGGCCAAGTGCAATTTGCACATTTAATATGCCATACTTCTTTGCCCATGAAAGGATAAGAACATCATTTACAGCAAAATGGCCACTAAACAGACAACTGAGAATCTTAACCTACACATAGTTTTAAAATTTTGATTGTACGTCTGCAAATTCTTATATATAAATATATTAGTGAATGTACTTTGGTCAAACTTATACAGGGAAGAAAAGAATAAAGCACAATAAGTTTCCAGGTTCAAGGAATTATAATATGACAAAGGAAAGACCAGTAGTATAGTTCATACATTTAAGGAGTTTTACCAAAAATAAAGATCAGTAGTAGACACTTGTAGGCAATTCACACAGATTTTGGATCATAGGTACTGCCATACAAGCTTTGATTTGGCAGAAATTGTCCAGTTTTGCAGCAAAAAATGGAATAACAAGCAGGACTGACTTACTATGGATTAAATACCTCTCGTGACATCTATAGGGTAAACTCTCTAAGCAATACAAAATCACTTATGAATGTCTCATTGATAAACCGACTGTTGACTGAGATGTGGAAAACAAGGAAGATATTTGATTCCTTTTCTAACTTACAGCAGAATTCAAACAGCAAAAAATCCTCTTGTACTGTGTGAGCCTTCACCTGAAAAGTAAAAACAGAAACACACAAAAAAATTACAGTTCATCAAAAAATGAGCAATTTGGGAGAATATTAATGTGGAATATTTATTTTTTTTTTAGTTAAGAGATCACATGAATGCTCCTCTAGATCATACTGAGTTAAATGCACCTTTAAAAGTACAGGCAACACTACGGTGGTGAATAAATTCTGCTTATAAAGACAGCTAGACTACATGACATGTACATTAGTTATTTTACAGATGTGATCCAAAAGGAGCCTGAAAACGGGGTTTTAAAAAAACAAGAAGTTGAATGCAATTTGTCTGCTTAGCATGTGCACAAGTGGATGATATATTATGTCTTGTCAAGTGCAATGGTTCCCTCTAGTGTGCCTGAGAATAATGCAGAATTCCTCAATGATAGCGTTTGGAAAAACGCACAGTACATGCAATTCACATTATCATTCGCCACAGATTACGGTAAATGATAAAAAGCGTGTTGTTCTGGCACTTACTACAGATTTACGACAAAGTTCTGACTGAAGTTGTTTATATTTTTGCACTGACTTGTCAAAACTATTGCTGGAAGAGTTAAATTCCAATCCACCGTGCTGAAGCAGCAGTAAAGGTGTCCGCTGTTTTTTCGTCAGCTGCAGTTTATTTCTTTGTCTCCCATTTCTCTTTGTCTGGCCAGAGTAAAGCAGGCTTACCCAAAATCTTTTGATGTGAGTTTTCCTGGTCCTATACTGAGAACAGATTCTAGACTCCGAAGCCCAGTGTTTTTCTATTCAAGATTTAAAACAAGGATTATTGACCACAAATATTCACCCCTCTTATGATAGTACATCTGAGAATGTGAATAATGGCAAGGTATTTGTTTTGCTAGCATTTAGGGTAATTATTTTCATGTATTATAATAATGTGCATATTTCGGAGAAGGTGTTAGGTCAGCGGTCAAGATCTTGTCTTTGTAACGCAAGGGTTTGAATATCTTTCCTGCTTACCTTATCTACCTACCACTGCTTGAGATACTTGCACTTAAGTACAGTAAAAATATCGTGTAAATGGGTAACAGTTAATTCAGCAAGAAAGTTTTCATTAATACCTTACTTTTCTGTATGATTACTCAGCAGGACTGGATATTTTCCAGAAAAATGTTTCAAGAAAACAAGGGAGTAACCAGGAAGCTAGAACCTCGGGAAACACTTTGCTGTTACGGCTGTCCACAAATATACCTATTTTGCAGCAAGTTAAGCTGTAACCATCTATTTTCACCATTCATCGGACTGCTCAAATGCACGTTTAGTTTTTAAAAAAAATTTATTTATTTAAATTTTTTGGCGGAATGCGGCGTTTCTGTGACAGGCGATTTGAACACAGAGTTCGCCACCTCAAGAGTAGCGGGAAACGGGCTTGCGGGCCCACCTGTACTTGACGTCAAACAGGGTCGAGTCCTCTTCGTCCTCGTTGTCTTCGTTCAGAGGGGCCATTTCGATGCGCTCCGCCGGGGTCGTGATGATGTCGTACTTTCGTGTCTTCCTCACCTTCCTCCCAGACCTGGCAAAGCAAACAAAGTGTCCGTGAAATTCGCCCGCAGGACAGGATGCACGCGTCCTCCATTTTGAACGTGTCCATACGGCAGCTGCGCTGTGCCTATAATCCCTCCGACGCAGAAAGCAGGGCAACGCTCAAGCGAAACGACGCACCGACACGGACGGCATTGCTGAATACATGTGGAAAAATAAAGCGACACATTTACAAGATAAAACGTCACTTGTGTGGCCGCCCAGCCGGACCGCGCAGCGTGTGCGCGCCTCACCTATACGCTCGGAGCGCGAAGCAGGTGAGCAGCATCGCGCCGAGCACGCAGGTGAATATAACCAGGTTCCTTAGCGTGGGCAGCTGCTTCACGAACGTGGACATGCGTGAGCCCATCGCCGGGGTCGTGGCCGTCCTGTTGTGCGCAGGCTGCTCCCCTGCGTGGACGGCGGCCGTCGCGTTCACGGCCGCTTGCTGCCACGGCAGGGTGTGCACCTCCCCGCGTGTCTCCAGCGCAGCGGCGAGGAGGAGCGCGCAGAGCGCGTTCACTGGGACGAGCATGGCCGTCTCCTTATGCCGCTCGATCCTATTAGGTTCGCCCTCCCCCGCCCCCGAGCTTCCGTCAGCTATAGCCCTGGTGCCTCCTTCGAACCCGGGGCCATCGCGGTCACGCAGCAGTGTCGGCTACCGTGCGGAGGAACACGGGCGCCGTGAGCGCGCACAATATCTCCGCCGTCGTCTCACGCCGTTCGCGAACGAAGCATCGCTTTGCCGACGCTCGAGTGAGCGGCGCGCTCCCGCTGCCTTATTTACAGCGGGGCTTCACAGGAGGATGCGTTAATACGGAGGAACCCGGAAGCGCTTCTGCGGAGGTCCGGCTCCTCTGACCGCAACTAAGGTAAGGTAATGTGCTCTACTAATGTACTGTATTATACTGTGTTTTACTGTGCTGTACTGGTACGGACCGGTTGCCTCACGATGGACATTGACGCCAGCAGCCATAGTTCTTTACTGTTTACTGTTAGGTCATTGCCCTCTGGCCCGGTACTGTATCTTGACGCATGATTATGATATTTACAGTAGCATTCACAGTAACTTCCAGCAGCTCTCGACCAGTTTCAGAATATTGTTCTTCAGTTCTATTTTAACAGCACCAAGTAGTAGTAATCACGGTAAAAATAAGTAGTAGTAATAATAATAGGTACTACTTTTACTACTACTATTATTATTATTATTTTTATTATTATTATTATTATTATTTATTCTGCTGTCCTGTTGTTAATGTTGAGGCAGGGAGACCCCTAGTGGACAGTCTTTTGCAGTAAGGTTCATTCGCGCCTTTATAGCGTCCGTAAGTTAGTTTGGATACTGAGGTAGAATTGGACGGACATGCTTTTTCCCCCCACTTCGTATTGTATGGCCAGAAAACGTTTGCCTGTAAGTATTTTATGTTCTATTGTTTTGCAGTTGTGTACAAGGAATATTTATGAGGTAAACCTTTGTTTATGGACAAAAGTTCGCTCCGAATCTTTATTTAATTCATATATGCTAATTGTTAGCATCGGTGTAACGTTTCTACGTAAGGTAGCCTTAAGTTCATGCACCGATTATGTTTCGTTTGAATGTGTAACGTGACGTGTATTTTGCGTGTTTGCTTAAGTTTTACAGTGCGTTCCTAAGTAAAGTTTTGAAAGGAACGTCAGCTTCAGACCTTTGTTGGGGAAACTTAGCCAGCTCCGAGCTGTTGTAACAGGCTAGACTACGACACACACACACACACACACACACACACACACACAAACCAGGGGCATAATAATAATAAAAAATTTGGTTAATTTTCCTTTCTTAACTCTCAGGTCGCACCTGCTGAAATAACACAACATAGTAAATAATTCCTGATCTTCAAACTCATATTAATACCTTGTGGGCCCACTGGTCTTCTTCTTCTTCTTCTTCTTATTATTATTATTATTGCTACTGTTGTTATTCCAGTAGTTGTATTGTGGAGTCCTTTGCTGAAGATGACTGTCATGCTTGTGGCTGGCATCTGTGTCCTCTCCACCATGCAGTCAGCGTGGTGGAGAGGATGCAGACACCAGCCACAGGTGTGACAATGACTTATTATATTCCATAATTTTCCATAATGAACTTTATCAGTTTGTACTGTAGAGCACAATATGTTTACTGTATCAGTTCAGGGTAGTTACCTTTAACAAAGGGACTACAGCAGGAGGGAGATTCCAAAGGCCTCTGGGTTGCAAGGCAACAGCTATACCCACCCCCCCACCAATTATATTTTAATTTTTTACATTTGTGAAAGGTGGATTTGGGCTGTGAATTTATTTTGTAAGGATCCAGATGCTCAATTTTACATTTGCTTGGTACTGTAATGGACATGAAGAAGTACAGAGCTGCAAAGATGACTGTGATACAGAAAGTCTGGGGATGTGAGAAATTGAAGCCAGCAGACACATCTGCTGGTGAAAATAGAGCCAGGTTCAGTCATCACTCTTCAGAGCTGTGCAACTGAGTTATTTTTTTTAAAACTGCAGACTATAATGCATGTGTCAGTCGCGCCCGGGTGCAGAGTGAGAAGCCACTGCCAGTTGGTGAGGTGTCTGCAGGAGTCAGGCAACCTGGCGCTTATTGCTTCCCACAGGCAGGACTGCTGAACTGTTCCTTGCATGGATATTATAGCTATTTCAGGTGCACAGCATGAACCTGCCAAGGAAAGAAATAACATGCTCAGACCTTACATAACTAAAACCACATGGTGTGCTGTGGGTTTGTGGCTGTAAATAGAGGAATGTTCTGCGCTTGGGTGTTAAAAGGATCATCTGTCAGGAATAAAGAAAATGCACCGGGTGGGCTTTTAGGGACTGAGGAGTCTTAAATTATTTTTGCTTAAAGCTTCACTAGGAAAAAGACCACTGGCTCCAGATGCTGGAATGAGTGAGTTGAATTGTTTTAAATAAAATTGTAATTGAATTATAATAATCTCTGATGTATTTAACTTCAAAGCTTAAGATAACTGCATTGTTGATCTGATGTAGATGAATCCAAAATGTCATGACTTCAAAAAATACACTGAAATGTTTAATAACATCTTTATCATTTAAAGACATTGATGAACAGAAAGTGTCCCTTTTTGACATTGAGACTAATTTTAATATAGTGTGCGGTGTCACATTAGGAATCTAAATGTGCTAAAGATAAGCTCAAATATGTTTTGTATTTGTAACACAAACATAAAACCATTTTAATGTTTTGAAATGATATCTTTGCAGTAATGTAAAAAAAAATATCTGCCTGCCTCGTGATATTCTTTCTGTGTAATTTACTGATTCCACAGTCAGTGTCAGTTGTCATCATACAGACCAAACGGCATTGGACTGAAACAAAGAGCATTTGATTTAAAACCTGGAGGTTTCTAACCTCATACATCGAAGTACCGCTGGGTGGCGCTCTTTCTTCAGAAATGTTCGCGTCATCAAACGATTGTGCTTTGCCAGGGGACAGAAGGTGGCACTTCTCACCGGAAAGAGTCGCCTACCCCCTTCCCGCCATCGTACCCCCTGTCGCAGAAGGTGCTGGAGCATCTCTGCAGCGTGGGGCCAGTGAGGAGTACCCCCCCCCGACAGCAGGCCATCCCTTTATAATTATATTTCAATATAAAACAATTTTTAATATAAATTGTTTAGACACAGTGTATTTAAAACACACAGACTAGCTTAAGAATGCCAAAAATGTGTAAATCTGAAGGTTTTTTTTAAAATCTTAATTACTGATTTGATACCTAGTTATAAACCATAAACAAAAAGAAATGATTTGTTTCTCATTATGAAAAGTTTTACTAATATTAATCTCAGAGCATCAAAACCAGTACTTAATATAATAGAAATGTTAAAATTAAGTCTGACAAAAAAAAAAAAGCTGCATAGCTTAAAACAGAACTTTAATTTTCCAATAAATAATTTACAGTATGTACATGAGTCACAATACAAACATTTAATATTTCAGGCAATTCTACACCATTCCATCCTTACACATTTTTATAATTTGATACTCCCCCCCTTGTCCTATTCACAATTATGTTATGTGTAAGACCTAAGAGAATCAAAATGTAAAGTGCTTTCTCTGTAGCGACATGAAAACCACCATTTGTTTTATTCTCACTCTGAGATATTATAAAATTACCTTGCCCACAAGCTGGTCTAAAATGTGGCAATGACATTTACAATCTAGCATTAGGCTTTACCTTGCCATGGAATTCATGTTTTTTTTTTTGTTGTTTTTTTTTTGTTTTTTAACTGGAAGATTCACTTCCACTCCCCTCATATAAAATACTTAGTTAAAAACACTAAAGAATAATTTACCAGCTGCTCACAATCTTATGTACAGTCACATCTATCATAAAATGTTTTACAGACAATGCAAACTACAAAGTTACAAACGTACATCATCACCTTTCACTTTTAAGTAACATCTCTCATGGCTAGCAATTCAGTGGACCAGTGAACATTATACTCAGAACACATTAGCCAAATTGGCAGTTTGAAAATGTCCATTTGTTCATGTAAAGTTTACAGTTTGGCTCTTTGAGTTTTTTCAGTTCCAAATCAATCCCAACCTCTAAGACATCTTACCAAATAATACCATCAAGAATTACAGCTAAGTAGGTTTACAACAACACTATTTCAGACATATTTAAGTAGGAGAACATCTCTGACTGCCAAGCCGAGGTCAGGTTTCAGTGACTGTTAGTGATCAGTATTCATACTATGACTTGTTACCCATATGCCGGCGGGTTGGGTGGGGAACAGTAGCATGGCGGTAGGAATTGCTCTGGTTAAAGGTTTTCGGGGCTGCGAGTTCTGAAATCAGCAGCGCAAGGGCTTGTCAAGTACAAGATGAACAATAAAAGAATCTCCGAAACCACCTACACTCCAAACACCCAGGGCTATACAGCACATCCAAAATGACTCTTGCAATCCTGTTAGTCATGGACGGAGGAGGGAAAAATGGCCAAAGAATTATCTTCAACCATAGTGTTTTCTGCAACAACAGAAAGCCTTAAAATCAATTAAAATTAACCCATGGACTCTGGGAACGATGTGCAAGAGATCAAACACAATGAAAACCTACGTTTATTTTCACGCCTCTCCGCTTGTAAATACATGCCAACTGTGTGACGATACGAAAACCATCTATGAGCAGGTAGTGTTCCCTTGTGTCCATTGCACGACAAACAATAACCGTCTGGACCCTGCTGCAGCTTGCACTGAGCAGTAGCTTCACGTTCTCTGCACCAAAGCATCGGCTCAGTCCAAAACGCTTATCAGACCACAGACCCCCACAGCACGAGGGTCAACCGTCTGGAAACCACTGGCACAAGCACTCGTTCTCTGGCACGGGTTTTAAACCATAAGTTCATTGCCCCATGGACAGATCTGATTCCAGCAAGCCCTGTAGCACAGCCAAGTCACAGCCACTTGAATTTACAAATGTACTTTTTATGTTTAAGGATCCATCAGCAGGAGAGCGATGTTTCCGTCTCTCGCACAGAGCTGCTCAGGAGAGGCCAGTGTCAATATTTCGGCTGGGACGGGGTGTTACTGCCTGCTTGGCAAGGACTCTCTGCACTCATCTCTGCATGTTCATCGCATTTGAACTTTTATACGTCCATTTGGAAGAAAGCTGACAGAAGTCCACAGTGTCTCACCTGCGGGCATGTTCGAGAAATTATTCTCAAGAACCCTTTAATTGACGAAAGCAAGAGTCAAATCTGCAAATACTATACACAGGCAGATGCCTTTGTGAGAATGTGTCCTTTTGGTGTGTTATTCCGATTTTTTAAAGAAAATTAATTGGGTGAAATACATAAGCTGTTTGTGATCCTCATAAGATGCCATTTAAAAAAAATATATATATATACTGTACTTGCCTGTCCAAGAGGAAGCATTCCTAGGGCACCAGTGAATCAGTAACCAAAAATATCGATGCCTGCTATATCCTTAAAGATTTAAAAAAAAAAAAAAGTAGTACCAAGTGCTCTTCATCGTAATAAATAAATAACCTTGGTGTGCATTTTATTTTAAACAAACCATTAAAAAAAAACAAACAAAAAAAAAAAAAAAAACTTTTTGTCACCTTAAACATTCTTTTAAACTAGCGGTGCTGCCAAGCTACAGGTGCCTGTAAAAGCCAGTAAGACAAAGGTTCCTAGAATGTGACTGTTTTATACATTTAGACATCAGCTAAGATGTCTTCTACATTAACAGTATGATGGTTAAGCACACAGGCTTTTTTCTTGTGTTCAAGGAATCCATTCTCATTTACTCTCCTACAGAGTTCATGCAGACCATACCTGCTTCACAGCTGAAGTTACCACCGTTGCTGACTACAGTTTTCTAAGCGGTGAACTACTGTTATGCAGAAACATAATTTCCTGGCTGCCTGAGGATGTATGATGCTGCCACTGGGTCCTAAGTTTCTGGGCTACATCTTCTCCAACAAGACAGACTACAGCAGGTAGCATGAGGTCATTCAGCAATGCTGGACAACAAGAGGTATGACACTGTGAGAGGGTCACTTGCAGGCACAGATGGAGGAAATAAAACATCGTAATGTCAATGCAAGTAAGATTATAGATGTAGAGAACAACACTGAATCCACAGCACAACAGCCAGGAAGATCATCATACACAGAGCGCTGGGCAAGGGTTTCCTTGGCGCCGAACTGCCCACGGGCCAAGATTTTTCAAAAATATGGTACTTGCTCTTGTCCGAATGGAGCGTTTTCACATCTTCCAGGGCATAGTAAGCAGCCATCGTGAAACTGATATCCCCAGATGTGATCAGATCGAAGACACATGACTGGAAGTACAGGTCTTCCACAGGGAGGCGCACCTTGCACGCAGCCACTGCCGACTGGTAGGTGAAGCCGCGTGATGAGGGTCCCCCTTCGCCAGTTGAGCTGCGGCTGTCAGCAGCCCGTACTTTGGCAGCGCTCAAGTCGATGCGCTGGCTAACCGGACAGCCGTCACGGCAGAGATACAGATCGTGGTCGTCCTTCTCCTCCTGCGAATTCACCACCTCCTCCGGCATCCGGATGGCGAACGTCAAGAAACGACCCACTTGGCGAACCACAATAGTGGTGCCGATGTAGCGGGCTTGGATCTCCACATGCTGGCCCGGCTGCTTCTCTATGATCCGCAGGGTGTTGGCCCCATGTTTTTCGCCTCCGTTCTTCGAGCCGTCGGCGAAAGCAGCCGGCAGCTCGTCCGTCTCGGCGTGATACATCTTCTGATCAACGCATTCCTGGAAGTTCTTGAATATGATGGTTATCTGTTTCAATTTAAAAATGAGAAGAGTGGATTACTGCCCGTTACTGTATGTTAAGCACAAAAAGTAAAAACAGATCAGCGTCGCATATCGACAGAATGTAAAGCTGTACGACTATCAAGTTTGCATGGCTGCCAGAAGTGGAAACGCAAATATTTTTTTACAAATAAATAGCTATACACCTCTCCTTTATTAAAAAGGCCTTTTTTAGTCCAAGGGGAGAGGGAGAAGAAAAAAAAAGGGCAATCAGACTACCAGTGCCGACTGGAACCCACTCATAGGCTGGGACATGTACCACAAGCTTCTGCGGTACACGCCCTAGCCTCGACCTGGCCAGCATTTCATTGCGGCAGAAATTCAGGATACACGAGCCAAAATAAACACATGGTTGAGGTTATGTTGAACCAGACGAGAAACCGGAGGACACAAAGCCAATTCAGGCTTAAAAACCGTCCCTTGCAACCAAACCCAATGTGCAGGGCTCCAGTCCTTCGAGCGTCTAAGGAACAAACACTGGATTCAGCTTAAGTCCTGTCAGATTTCAGTCTGTGCAGTTTCAGTGAGGGCACCAGGACCTCGAGACAGGAGTGTGGGGGTGGAACGGCCTGAGCGCCATCATGCCGTTAAACAGTCATGCTCCCCGCCAGCCTGTTTGCACATCCTGAAGGGGACTTAAATTTACACGGTTGGAACGCACCTTAATACTTTCCCTCAAAATTGCAATCCGTACAGCCCTGCTTCCACAACTTATATGGAAAATGTTAGATAACACAGAAGACAAACACCAGTAAATTACTTCCAATTAGTTCAATAATATGCAATTTAAGGATTACATCCATATAATTTCAGACAATATCTACGCTGTGGAAAAAGCAAACATATCATTAAGTTTATGCAACTTGTACCTGGATAACTGAAGAAACCAAAAATAATGGCAAATTACTGTCATGTCTAACACAACCAACATAAACCCAACAAACCACTGCAAATGCTGTACACAAATAACTAATCACGGGTAAACTCTTTTTGTCTACCTACCGGGAAAAGATCTGCCAAAATATCAGCAACATCTTTGCAGAACGTGACTGCAGGATGTCAGATTTGCAGATGGTATCAATAATGAAGGATAAAGCAGAACCATGTACAGAAATTCTTTGGAGAAGTTAATGTGGTTTTAGGCACTTGAAGACTGTTCAGTTTCTTACAATAAACAGGACTTCACATGACCATTTGCTACAATGAAAAATGTGTACTTTTATGTAACCACTAGCTGAGTTGCCTGGGTCAAAAAAGATGTAGCAATAGAAAGGTTAAAAAAAAAAAAAAAAGTAACGCATTATACAATCACCAAACTTTTACCATTAAATTGGTTACGCTTAGTATACATGTATTGTTGGACAGGCAAATGTCACAAAGCAGTGTTTACTGCCTCAAAGTGTGTGTCGCGTATAATTTCTTATTAATTTTTACATTTTAATTTGCTCACATAAAACACCACCACGGGAGCCAGTAGGAACATGCGGAGAGTACTGACAGCAATGCACACGTCGGGCATTGTGCAAATTATATACAACCAGACTTTATTATCTTTAAACTTGTTAAATTTAATACATTTGTGTGCGTGAGAGAATGTGCATTAACGCATTTGGGTGTACAGTGTGTATGGTGTGTGTAGACTGATGTACAGACTGTAAAACTGTGAAAACCTGCATCTGTGTGTGTGTGTGTGTGTGTGGACTGAAGAAAAAAAAAAAAATCTGTACGCATCATGTTCGTGGCAAGAAAATCCATCAGCGTCTCGTATGCCGAGGGAGGCTGCGTGGCAGAGTGCATTTGACATCCACGGCTCTGCGTGTCTGTGTAGTGAGAAAATCCATCGGCATCATGTCTGTGTGTGCTGGGTGCGATGCCACTACTCCAACAGTTGTCAGAGACTGAATTTTACACTTTAAAAATAAGTAGCCTTTTTAAGAGTTTAAGGAAATTGACTATGCAGAACCCTCACTCGGGGCAGAAATACTACTGTGAGAAATTTCAAATCTCTAGCTGGAAAAACAAAGCTGTGCATGAAGAACAAATAAACAAACAGACAAACAAGAATTTGGACTGTTCCTGTATCTCTACAAGTTCAAACTGATTGAGATGTCTTGACCATCACCTTATTCGTGGCTGTGGTTGCAGAGCCAGGCAGAACTGGTGAGTTGGTCACCTGTACAGACAGGTATTTGTTGTGAATGAGGGGCCACGCTCCCTCCACCTTGCACGTTTGGAAGTCATCGCCGAAGGTGCGGAGGTGCGGGTCTCCAAAGAAGCCGCAGTGAGTGTAGTTTGGCTGAGCCGAATGCCGAGGGAGGCTGCGCTCGTAGTGGCAGATCTCCGGCCCATCAGAGCGCTCCTGGCTGTCAGGTGGCAGCAGAGGTGGTAGAGGGTCTTGAGGCCCCCCTTTTGGATGTGACGGCTGGGAGGTGGGACCCTCTTTGGAGCAGTTATGCTGGCCCATGAGATCCTCAATCCCGTGCTGGGCCGAGTGGTAAGCCAGGTCACCACGGCAGGTTCGCGCCGTGCGACGGACACAGGTGTTGTAGGCCCTCAGAGCCGTGCAGAAGTCTGTCTCGGGGCCCGAAGTGGAGGTGGAGGACCAGAATTCCGAGTTACACTTCA
This sequence comes from Heterotis niloticus, assembly GCA_018136845.1. Lineage (NCBI taxonomy): Eukaryota > Metazoa > Chordata > Actinopteri > Osteoglossiformes > Osteoglossidae > Heterotis > Heterotis niloticus. The sequence goes on along the minus strand of CM030904.1, from coordinate 14,775,817 downwards.
GGATCTTGCACTGTAAACTAACTGCACAGAGGAAGAAGCAAACAGGAGGCCACATCAATCACGGAGCCCCGCAGGGAGAAAGGAGAAACTGCAGCTTTCGTCCAACAGAATGTCTGCACAATTCTTAGAGAGAAGCCATCTCACAAATGTGACAGAATTGTGCAAAAACATACAGCTCTGAAAAAGGGACCTAATTTAGAGTCACAATTCTGCAGACAATTCACACATCTGCCCACATAACATTCCTGTAATAAAATCACATTCCTTTGCAACTCAGTAAGCAGCCAGAGAACGTCCTTCCCTGCAGAAATGTACTATATCACGTTTAAATAAATTGCGTTTGAAAAGAAGGGTGTGTGCTGGAAGCGTCATCCTTTACCTTGTGAACAGAGAGACAGTGTAATTTGCCATCACATTGGGCAAACAGCGGTTACCCTTGTACCAATGGATTAGGTCAAATTTCATCACCCAAGCAGGGCATCGAAGGCTCTTAAAGAAAAAGGATTCATTTTCTCTTTGCCTCCAGGGATCCAAAACCGGTTACAATGGCCAACGACAGACAACCAACATTCTACTCTTTGTGACTGAAGTAACTAAACCTCTGAAAACTACAAAGTAGCCAATAATGTGTAAAATTAAATTGAAAAAAAATTGCTAAATCACTGATAAAATGTTACACGCTACATTATCGCCCCTCTCCATTCTCTAGCAAGTGTCTACCTACCCACCGTCCCATTACACTGCAACCAAGAATAAGCACACTCTGCTCTCGTATAACTGGGTCCTGTACAGCGAAAAACCATTACAAAGGCTTACAAAAACATATACAACTCTCTCTTCTCATTATGTGGCATTTTTCACTCCCACAAGTAGTGTTTTATTCTGTACAGAGGCTAGGAACAGATGTTTTGGGACAGGATAAACACTTTGTGTTTCATACCCAAAGGTTTGTAATTCTCAATAGTGTCAGTCTGGTTACACTTTTTTTTTTTAAACCACAGTCCCACTTCCCACTAAAGCAACTGTATACTTCCTACTTTACATCACTTTGGGAGTATCTTAGTCACGGCTGAAGTACCACGCACAGGACTATTATTACCGTTTATTTAACCGACACTTTTCTGCAAAACAAATGACAGAGTTACGATACTTATAGTTATTTAGCCATTTAAAAGCTGGAGCCAGTCAGGGTAAATATTTTGTACAAGGGTACGATCAAACACATTAGTAGGGCTACCCCGTGCCTCTTACCGGCATGTGACAGACAAGAGCAGTCATTCTGAGAACAATTTCTTTATATCATAAACCTGTCCATGTGCCAAATTATCTCCATCCAGGCTGTACCCTGACTCACAGCATATTATTCTGGAATACGTGCCTATGCACCTGATAATGAACGATTGAAAAGGTAACAGCACCAACTAGAAATAATGTGGTCCTAGTTTGTATAATCCTATTTGTAAATTGTAAAATCCTATAAATGTTTGTGTTATTGTCAAGCGGAAAAAAGAAAAAAAAAAAAAACTTTAGGTGATAATCTGGGAACAGATTTTTCTCCAGAAGAAATAACAGTAATTCAACCTCATCAGAACAGGAATTCTAAGAGTTTTGTTTAAAAGAACGATTTAACCCACTTTATGAGAAATAAGTGAATCATTATTATAGTTATTAATAACCCTTGACCAGTGCTACTATACAGGTTTCTATCTATATCAAAAATGATACATTAGCTGAATAAAATGTGTAATAACTTCTATAGGATAACAAAAAAAAGTCCCTGCATTTACCTAAAACTGTGTAAAAAGGAAAGTTGAAATGATTGTCTGCAATTTAACATTTGCGTTTCAACCAGTTTGCTGACTGCAATATTGACAGGAATTCTAATCACAGATTTTTTTTTTTTTTTTTTAGTTTAAACCTTTGGTGGTAAAATGATGGACAGTACTTTTTAAGTAAAGATAGAAAACAAAAATAAAAGATTCAAAATTAGTATTGATTCAAAATATACATATTTCTACACAACATGGCTGAATTTATTCCACATAAGAAAATGGTGACCTTTAAGAAATGTGCCACTGAAAACACTGTTGTTGGATAAATGTTGAATTTTCCACAAAGCAAATTCATTACAACTGATACGAAGTGTGCTAAGTAACACTGACCGTGAGAGAAAAAGCCCAATTCAACTGGCACCACGTAATGCAAACACAAATAGACCTACGGCACAATGAATTTGCACAAACGGGATCAAATTGGAGAAGGCAAATGCACAGCACATTCATGCCTAAGACAGCCATGCAGAGGAACCTCTCCGACAGCATGGATTCCTCAGGAAGACACAGGCAGCCTTGAGCCACCCGCGCCACATCCCTGTATCTCCTTCCATCTACAGTTTCAACACCTAAGAGCAGTGTAGTGATATCTGAGCATTCTTAATCTGAAAGATAAAAACCCAGACGGGATGAAATTAATTTCACAGCTTCCTTTTACCGTGGACACAAGTGGCTACAACTTGCAATGCATTAACCACCAAATTATTTACGGCCCCAGCGAACCGAGGAGAATGCCTGCACAGAAATGGCGATGGAAGCAGGCGGCGTATTACTAACTTGGGTAGACCAGCATGCCAGATACCATTTTTCATCACTTTCTGGAAAAATACATCAAAACAGCGCAGCACAAACATCTGTACATTACGCAGACTGTTTTCTTTCTTCTGTATTTCATGATATCTATGTGTGATCGAGAATGCAAACAACAAACACGGGCATTCTGACACATTTCGGTTAAGAAGGTGTCCGCTAACCTATTTTTGGCTTATTGAACTCATCACAGATGTCTCAGCCTGAAACCCCCGATAAGAGGAAGATTGGGATGCTCTGGGTGTCTGTGTGGTCTGACCAGGTCCATGCTACAGGTGTATGTGCACGGCATCTGAGAAGATGGGTTCAGCGAGTTCACCAGGCTCTATTTGGTTCCAACTAAACATGAACTGGAATTTATTACAAAGTCTAATCCATTCTCTAACAGCTCACTGCAAACTTGGCGTTCACACCCGTTACCACGTTCTCTTGGAATGCAAGATAAAAGATTTGGTCGATTAAACTGCATTTCCCTTGCCTGGTAAAACACCACCTGCATATGTACATTTTTTAATATGTTGGTTTAAGAAAAAGGCCCAAAAAGCTTAAACATATATTCATTTTTATTTTTCCAAGTTAAGCCTCAAAGTTGTTATTAATAGGATTGGAAAAAAAAAAAACAAAAAAAAACAGGCAACACCGAGTTTTACAGGAATAATTTTTGGATCACAACTTCCTCCTTAATGCACGGACCTGAACAAATTTGTAAATCAAGCACCTTTAAACAAGTCAGTTTTGCAAAGAATTGTACTTGTACACTGTGCTCCAGTTTAAGTGAGACTGAGAAGCCCACGGAACAGCCATTCAAAATAAAGTAGGCTTTGGCAGAGATTTATTACCCAGAATTATCTGAACATTTAGCACATGCAGAATTTTGTAAAGATATTAAAACTCCTCAGCAACTAAGGATAATGTGAAAAACAAGTGACACTTGTATGCCTACAGTCATGAGCAACTGCTACAAGACAAAAGTACTTATACTTCTATTTATTTATTTTTTTACATGTTTCCTTCCAAAAATCCTTACAACTATAAAAGTTAAGCGGAGTTCCTATTAGAGCTGCACACTCTGCTAACACAACAAAGGCCAGAATTTCCCCATTTTATAAACTACAAATAGACAAACCTGAATTACAGACTTGCTCTTGCTCTCACTTTACCTACACTTTTCTTAAAAATATAATTACAAAAAAATACATGGTCAATATTTCTGTTATTCCAAATCCGAACGCTGTCTGGCATTAGCAGGGGGAAAAAAAAACAGTAAAAAAAGTGCAGAAGAGTGCATGAGGCAGCCCTCGGGTTTCAACCCTAATCCATCGTAAACCTTTGCTAGACGACCAACAAGCTGTAAAGTCACTGTGCCGCATCAGGGTGAGCTACGTTGGCCAAGTGCACCGCAGCAGGCGTGGGATTCGATCCAGAAACCCACCGTCGGGATATTCGCTGCCCCCACGAAACGGCGACTACACACTCGGCTCCTACGGCTGCGAACGCAGCACAGCTGTGCGGGAGGTGGACACTTGCAGGGAAGTTAAAGAAGGGGCCAAAATAACGCGTTCGGCCGCGGCCACCCGGGCAACCGAACACAAACACAGACTTTACCGTTGTTTTGCAAGCCTTACCTGCGGGGAAGAGGTAGATGAGCGCGGCGAGGATCCGGGCCGCTGCCGCCGCCGAAGGTGCCGCTCCTTTCCCCATAACCATCCATGCAGGACCGTTCCCCTCCGCTCTGCTGCCCCTGCTCAGAGCACACGGACAACAGCGGGGCTGGGCAAACAGCTAGTGTGCGTGGGCGAGGCCCACGCGGTGCCACTCCACACGGTCTGCAACGCGCTGACGGGACACCATGGCTCGGAACCGCAAACACCGCCGCGCCGCCGCGCATCTCCCCTCCTGCGCGGCGGAGCTCGACTTTCGGCAGGAAAGGGCAGTAATGCGCGCCGCGGGGGGAGGCAAAAGGCACAGCCTTCCAGGCTCTCGACCAATAGGCAGCCGCGCTTCCCAGCTGCCCCTCCCCCCGGGGGTCTCGAGTTTCAGGCTGACCTTGCGGGAAGCGGCGGCCCGCCGGCGTTCGGCTGCAGCGACTTCTCACAAAGAAGCAAATCGGACGAAATTTCAAGGCGATAAAAACCGCGAAAGCTCGCGTTCGATGCGGACGCTCGGCGTCATCCAAGCGCAAAGGTTCGCCTCGAACGCTCAAGCCGCGCCGAGTCGTTCACGCCAGCGTCGTCGTCACTTTTATCCACTGAGTGTCCTGTTCGTCCGCGGCTTCTTGCACGCACCATCGCAGTTCAGAAATAAAGTGAACAAATTATACAGCTGATCGAAACTTTTATATTTTTAGGCCATTTCGCTCCCAACCAAGCAAAACCTCAATGTGGCCAGAACCGTCCACCCCCCACTACCACCTTAGTGGTTTAAGGCGGCCCGATAGGTGGCGCTTACATCGCCCCCCCGCAGCACTATTGACAAGGCGACCCCCCATTCCAGTACAAACCAAACGAAACCATTTATTAAGGCTAAAATGCGGAGACCAAGCTCCGAAGTCAGTAAACCAAGCCGCGGCAGCGCCGAGTTAGTGAGGTGCGGCAACAGGCGACAGCGTCCCGGTGTGCACCAAAAAACTGCTGTTTTATTCTGTTTTTTTTACCCCCCCCCCCCGCAACCTGGAAAGCATTCACTAAAAAACATTCGTTTGGACAGATCTCCACGCAGCCCGAGTCACACGGACGGTATGGAAACCGTCAGGGAGTCCGAGCGTCGCTCCGAACCCGGTGCGTTTCACAGCTCAACACCCCCCCCCCCCCCGCCTCTGTCAGACTGTCACTTGTCACTGCCGGCAGTTCCAATTCATTTGAGCAACTCATTACATTTTAAGCAATGCTCTGTACTCGTTCTTCTACTCGGATGTAATCGATTAGGTTCACACCGTTCGAGCAACGGCACGAATTGAACACCACCACCCCCCCCCCCCTGCCCCCGATCTTTGTCCAGATGCCCCGATGCGGGAACGGACGCCGCGCGCGCACGTGCAACGGCGGCACCGCAGTCGACTTTTAACGCACAGGCACACGGGTCCCGCAAACAACGTCGTGCGGTGGCGGACCGCACATCCTTACCTCAGCGGCTGCATGGGGCTCCTGGGCTGCTCGGGAGCGCGCTCTGCGATGCAATCGGTGGAGCCAAACGTGTAGACTGGGTGTGTGTGTGTGTGTGTGTGTGTGTGTGTGTGTGGGGGGGGTCCCGATCCCAATCCCAATCCCAATAAAAAGGAAATAAAGACACGTTGTGTCGCTGTAATACGCAAATAGACTGCAGTCGGCAGTTGAGCTGAGAGTGAAAAAAAAAACGCGGTCCTCCCCGCACGGCTCCCGCAGCGGAGGGCAAGTGGCTGAGACGCAGGATGTGCGGTGACACTGATTCCTCACAGCGTGCTCGATCGTAGTGCGAATGGCGCTCCTGTCACCTCTCATCCGAGACCCTGGGACACCATTGTGGCAGACAGCGAACACGAGTGGCCGGACTCTTCCATTTGAAATAAGACGGAATGCGCTCCGCTTCGAGGTTGTTTCGATAGCCCGTATCGATTAGCCTATTAGTATCAATACTGTCGTTCGATGACGCGAAGCCCTGCGGTGCGCTCGCGTGCAAGTTCAGGAGCAGTTGAGCGATGGCAACGTGAACGCGCGCTGCAGTGCGCGTCCACGCCGGGACTCCGCCGCGCTTCATTGTCACGGAATTTTGCAGGTATCCGGCGGTCAGCGAGAGGTTTCGGCTACAGCGGCCAGGTCGTTCATGTCAGGCTCCGCGCAGCCCGAGACAGCCGGACATTCCGGTGCGACAGTGGCTGAACAGAAACTGTCCCCGCCATAAGACGCCAACATAGAAACGTTCATACATATAAATGTGTTTGGGGCTGTGTTTAAATAGACTACAATTTTTTAAAAATATCTAGATTATGTACAAAGAATATGTAGAAGAGTATTTAGGCATGTACTGTATGTTTGCGTGAATATATGTACACTGAAATATATTGTATTATTTGCACCTGAGTAGTACCGGGCAGAACCCAGTTTTGCCACCATAACAGCCTCAGTTCTCATCTCTCTGTGAATCCTAGAAGATGCGGAAACCTTTTGGTCCAAGCAGATTAGGCAGCGGCACATAGTCATGCAGATTCTTTAACAGCACCTTGGTTTTGCTGGTGCGTTTTTCTGCTGGAAGAATCAATTTGTAAAGAGGGCCGCTGCATGCAGAGATGCCCGTGGTCAGCAGCAGCGTTCGCAAATCCTGTGGGATAGACAACACTGACTGGTTCTACGGCACAAATGTATACGGGCAAACAACCTCCACTCCATAACCCCGCCAGCAGCAGCAGCAGCCGCAGCCCGCAGCTTTGACACGAGTCAGGATGGATCCATAGATTTATGACAATTTTGACTTTGCCATCAGCATTTCACAACAAAATCTAAATTTATTGCACCGAGTAACATTTTTCTACTCATGGTTTTCAGCCATGGTGATTATATTTCCCCTGCAGCCTTACCTTGTTCTGATCTAATATGGGTGCAACTGCTGCTATGTCTTGTCTGGTTTAAGGTTTGCTGTATTGTGAGAGTTCCTTCTGTGCGGAGCTGATTTGCCGAGCTGTTCTTTGCAGATTTGTGGCCTGCCTGTTTGCCCGTACGAGTCTCGCCATTCTACTCTGAGCATTCAGTGACACAGCGTTTTGGCCCACAGCGCCACAGCTCTGCATTTTTCATCCTCTGAAAGTTCCTCACTCCGTAGTGTGAAAAGTGTGTGAAAATTGCAGGAAAGTTGCTGAGATGCTGGAACCAGTGCATCTGTCATAATCCCATCATGCCAAATTATAACATTTGACCAGCAACAGGACCTCTTGACTGTGTCTGTCCATTTCATGCAGTCCTAACCTTGTGTCTCACTGCATGCGGGGGACCAGCTGTGTCTTCGAAAGGGTATTTGCACCTAATAGTAAATTATAGTACTATGGTACTGTAACAGTACCTAATAAATAGCCAGTGAATTAAGTATGCGTGTATCGTCTGCATGCTGCATATTTTTTTCTGATTTTTTTTGAGCGGGGTGACAGTTGCTTGATATGAAACTTTTCATAAAATATGCACTGAATGTGGGGGACGTACATTTTATGAATCAAAGACACAAGGACGTTCCACCGCTGTGTATAATCCAGTGAAACTGCATGGCAAAATACCAAATGAAGTATACAGATCAAAGATATCTGCCCAAGCTTTATCTTTACACGGAGTGTGATTATACAGATAGCAGCTTTCTCTCCTCTTCGGCTTTATCGCTACCTATTTGCGTGCATAAATAAATTCATAATGAACATTATTTACAACATCCTAGAATGAGAAATCACTGCATCTCTTCATCTAAAGTGTTTCAGACTTGTTTATTGCAGCTTTGTTGTACATTAGATGGGAGTTTAACAATCAAAACTGCACTCTTTTGCTGGAAAAAATGGGTTTGCCCCCCTTTCAGCCCCCACCATTGTGTGATGCAGTTTGGAGGTCTCTTGAACTTCCTCACATTGAGAACTGGACATGGTGCCAGCGCCAGTTTGAAATAATTTGTCTTTTGTCGCCAAGGATGACCTTTGTATAAATTCAACAGGGCTAGCAAACTAAATAATAGTTTGTAACACATGAATGCAAAAACAAATTTCCAAATCATTTCATAAACAAGACCTTTGAACAGTTACGAAATCACAGTATGTCTACTACTGTTGCAGATCACAAAAGATCACAACAGTTTGGAATTTATGTGATCAAGTTTTGTAGGTCTGCAAAGTACCAGTGTCACTCTATTAATAAGCAGCACCAAGACAAAAACAGAAGACATATGAACACAGTAAAGATAAATAAAATATGCAGACACATATATACTTACGTTTTCTCACTAAAACAATACTGTGTCTTTGAATAAATGGAAAGACTGACACATCTGAAGCTGTTTTAAAGCAATTATGGTGAATAACTGCTGTTATTATGACATAAAGCTAAATAAATTGTGTACTGACTTAGGCTGCCCTGATTTATCTACAGGTCTCCGGACATTATGAGATGAGCAGCAGAATAAAATTTGTAATGCATTAGGACATTCAGAAAAATACACCCCTGTCCTAATACTGAGCGCCGGATACAATAAAGATGCAGATTGATCTTCTAAGAGTTTCCAAGACGGTCTATAACTCTTGTTGGCTTCATGAATAAAATATAAAGCAATCCCCAAAACAACTGACCAGTAATTGCCGCTACACTGATAAAGCTATTACTTGTAATGAGGGGATTAGATTTAAATCTTAAAGAATGATGGTCAAATTGAATCGATGGAGATGGAGACCAGCGCTGGTGGTGCCTCTGTCTGGGCTCCGTAGTACTGCAGCCTTGTGACGAAGTGGACCCGGGCTAAAAGCTCGGTGGATTTTGTCCGCTAACAACATGGTCCTTGGCAATGAGCTCAACAAGGTTTAATAGGGTTCCGAAAGAGCACCCGAAATAGGCATGATTGCAGCACAGATTAGGGGTTGCACCGTGGGAGGCGCAGGGTAGTGATTTAGGGAGCCACATTAACTAATGGAATGAGTGGACTCCGGCCATGTCGGAGAAAACAGACTTTTGCGGAAGCACGGGACCCTTTTACCATAGCGTTAGCAATTTTGGAGGAGAAAAACTGCCGTGAGCTGCTGCCATTTGAATGCGCATCTGTGTGTCAGCAGCATGGGAGGGAAGAGCCGCAACCCAGGGCGTTCCACCACGCCATGAGCTCACGCTCACGTTCGCTGGTTTTGAGATTAAAAGTCAATATTTTCACTGTTTTACGTTTCCTTTTTCTCTCTCTTCTTAATCTTGCTGGATGCTTCATGCTTGGGGTCTTTCCACCCAGGTTCACACTGTCCCCTTCTGCACTTGTGTTTACTGTCCTGGAGTAATGCTGATGCCTCTGGGTTTGTTAGTTCAGACACATATTTTTTTTACTATGTTGTTCCATGATGGTAAAAGGTTTCCTTCTTTATTGTAGGTTCACATCATTTTTGACTCCGTTGCTTTGCGTGCACATCTAAACATAGCATTTGCATGTGGCAGACGATAAATCCGGTGTTAAAATGTACCATACGCTCATCTCTGCATGTGAAAAACTCTCCTTAAAAGGTTTCTTAGGGCTAGAAAGAAGAATACAGAATGACATTTACTGTATTGGCTATCAGTGGCGTTTATTATACTGATACTGACTCATGCTTTAAAAACGAATTCATTCTGCCGATTATTAAACCGTTACAGCGTTCACAGGTTCAAATTTCCAGGTCTGACAAGGTGGTGCAAAATTTTTTCCAGACCTAGCAATAAATTGCTGGTAAATTACTGCTAATGAATAACTAATAATAAGATTATAGAGGTTAAATAAATAAATAATGGCTATACCAGTGCAGTTGCCATGGTAACAGCCTGCTTCACAAACAGGCTGTTACACCTTTTCAGACATTCACGACTTAACATGCGCCTATAAATCCAATTATCGAAAAATATTTAAAGTTCATTTATAGAATTTCGAATTTACACTCAAATTAAATAGTAGCATCATAACGCACTGTCCTCAGTGCCAGACTGGTGTTTTCTCTTCTGTCTGTGTGTTACAGAGCGATAGGGTAAAAGACAGAGGATTTTAAAACACGCTCACAAATATACACGTACACTACACATTCAACAAAAGAATACTATGCTGGTGTACCAGTCATTATTTTTACATGCATCATTATTATACACATACATTATTTTCACATAAATAGTGGATAACCTTCTGAGAAAATAAGAGAAAATAGCTACACAAGTCTATACGTAATGTGTTCTGTAGAGCAAGAGTCCAACTATATGTTGAGATTTATTTGGCAAGTTAATACTACACACTGAGCACAGACTGTCAGTAGAGTGTATTTTCACACTGACGTACTGACAGTGTTTGGAGAACACGGCAACGCTGTTTGAAAAACTCTGGAAATTTTCACAGCTAGGAAACGAACCCGGCAGTATCCACAGCACAGTGAAATACACATTGAAGAACCAAAGTAACAGCAGCGCTGCTGAATGAGCGGCATTGCAGAATGTTGTATAAATTATATTAATCTATGACGCTTCATTATTTGTGATCTACAACAAACACTCCATGGCATGCACTCAACTGAATAAGAATGAAATTGTCTTTTGCTTTCCTGCTCACTATATGAAATATCATCTAAAAATCATAGGCCGATGCCTTAATGCGGACCCTCGGTAAAGCCGAGCTCTACGTTCGGACTGCACAAAGCTGGAGTATGTGCCCTTAAATTGTCCTCGGACAGCGTATGTATGGGTAACATGTAAATAAGTAATATCCTTCGCAAAGTTATAGCTAGATTTGTATCTAAGATGACTGAATACTACTGCATATTGGTCGGTGCTGTGCTCAGTAATGTGCCCTACTGTCCTCTGTTTGACTTTTGCACCATGCAGCTGTGCTGCTGTCTGCACACAGATGCTGGGCTTTTCCTCTGCATCCCAAAGAGCCTCATCACAAGAACTGTGGGAGCAGCCAAAGGTACTGCAGCTGCAGATCAGTTATTTGTACCCCGTCATCATGCTGTCACTATTCATACAGTTCATTCTTGGTGGAAGAGGAAGACAGAATTTCCCACAGGGTTGGAACAGATCTGGAATTTTTAGATAAAACACCTGGCCACCTTATGTACTTTTTTTAGCTCAGTAAGGCAAATTTAGGCAAATTCTGGGAATCCTTAGCTAAGATTTGCATTATTATTATTATTATTATTATTATTATTATTATTATTATTATTATTATTATTATTATTATTATTATTATTACAAACCAACATGCAAAAGTTTACAAGTTTAATTGAATCACATCTCAATAATACATTTTTCATTCTGAAATAAATGTAGAAAATGTGCCTTCCTCCTGGCTTCAGCATGTTATTAAAGATCTATATCACGACAGTACTATATTCTATGAGATGATACAGTACACACCTCACCCACTCCCTCCAACCTGTGTGTAGGCCTTAGGAAATGTGTAAACAAGGTGTTATTACATGATTGTTCTCCACTTTCTCGTGTGAATCAAACACAAAAACTAAGAAAACAGCGCAGCAGGCTGAGAACTGGGAAATACTTTGTACGACTGTGCTTTGCCTTGTCAAGTCACACACATCCTTTGTTTATGTGTTACCTTTTGAAAACAACCAGTGTTTGCTTTTGTAGTGAAAAGTACAGTAAGTACTAATTCAATGCCTGTTCATGAAATGTTTTAATCTGAAGGGGAATATCACCACATCACTGGTACATGTGACACAGTTAAGTTACAGCAAGCCTTAATATACAGTAAGAATATTAATACAGATGTCTGTTCATGCAGATGAATTATTGCAGTCCCTGTAATCTGCTTGTTCTACTGTACAGTAGCGGAGCATTAAATCAAAGCACTGCAGTTTGTTTCAGCCCTAAAACTGTCATCATAGAGGAAGCTAATAAAGACAGTTTAGCAGAACACAGCACACCGCTTCCAGAGCGACTGCTGGTCAGAAAAGGGGATTAGGGAATGACCAGCGACTCCATGCGCTCACGTGAGGCTGCAGACCAGATGACCATGCAGCGCCCAAAACTTTGCTCTCCCACACCACATCACTGGAAAAATGTCACGCAGTCCTTCCCCTTACTCCTTCAGTCTATATGATCTTGTTTGGGGCCTAGATCAGCAAAGAATCCCCAACAGGAGCTTTCACAACATAGCAAGGAAATGACTGGTACAAATAGGCCCTCAGAAAACGTTTATGTTCAGTGTTGCTGAAATAGAAGAAGCCTGAAACCCAATACAGGTGCTAATGCCAAAGAAATACTGGTGATTCACAATTGCCTTCAGGTGGTTCTGTCATCCTGCTTCTTGTTCCAACAAGCAGCCTGGCCCCCTGTACAGGAGCTTTAATTAAACAGGGTACAGGTACCTATCGCCTTTCCTTTCCCCACCGACCCAACTGTAAAGCTGAGACAGAGAAAACAGTGCAGCCCAATCTCAAACACAGGCATATTTTCTTCACTTAATATTTAATTGTCTAACCGAATGTTTAAAGCATACATTCAAGTGGCGACACACCATATGGTTTTAGTGATCTGAAATGGTTTTGCAGATTCACACAGGCCTGTTTTTTCCGCATGGGTGGGTGGGGATCGAGTTCATAAATGTAATGTTTAATGGGCAGGGATTAGCTTCAGTGGAAGACGTTGTGGGTTTGAGGCTTTATACTTGTTCAAACTAAAACAATATTACACAAACCTTTTCAAATAACACTAATGTGCAAGTAAAGCAAGCAGTGGGAGTGTCCATGTCTGGGCTAACACAAATTGAGCATTTGATGAAACACTCTAAGACTTGGTTTACTGCACGCCGGGTTTTTAGCATGAGCTACACATGTCCATGAATTCTCGAAAAGGAACAACTGAACAATAACGGAAACGTTCGCCTCTTAAAATACTTACATGCCAAAGCAGAATGTCTAAAATACTGTACGCGCAGTAAAATTCTCATGCAACCAGACGTAAAAGAACCAATTTGCTGCCATCCTAAAAAATTTAAGGGAAAAAGAGTTTTAAATGGGGCTTTCCAGAAATGCCTTACTGCAACTATATAAATACTGGAAGGAAGTGTTTTTTTTTTTTTTTTTTTTTTTTGAAAGCTGATGGGAAAAATTTAAACTACATTATGGTGACTCATTTGTTCTTTGGAACACGCAGTTGTCCTTCATCTCTCCGTAAAAGGCACAGATGTCAGTGCGTGCAGATATACGCCAACTTTTATGCAATTTCAGTCCACAATGTACACATAATGAGATATTTATTACTGGAGGCATTTGTGCTGTGGTGTTTTTTCTCCCTGTTCTTGTACTAAATGGCCTAAACTTCACTGTGCAATTTTCCTTTCTTCACTTGTGCATTGTTTTCACATTTGCAGGTTCACAGGACTGTTTTTGTTTTTTTGCTGGCCAACCGCACGCACAGGTTCTCCCTCTACAATGTGTCCCTGAGCTCATTCTTAAGCTCTTATTTGTTTTGCACCTAAAAATTCTTTGACACAATGAGCAGTAAGACAACCCCCGGTTCCACTGAGTTTTGACACGTTAATTTTTGCTTTATTCGTTTTTCGTTTGGCTAAGCGGACGGCTGCCCCGGCTCTTGAGAGCCGCACTCACGCTGGTGTCATAATACATTCTAATGAGCACCTGCTGCACCAGGTGAGGCGAGTTACTTTCCAAATAATGACTTCGGCAAAGGAATTAAGGATCGAGGTGAAGGAAACTTACACTGCGGACCCGGAGGAAAAAACTGCCACAGTCACGAGGTGGAATGAAGAGCAGAAATAACCCGATTCTCTGGATAAGTGGAGTTTATCGGCTCTGTATCCAATCACAATGCTTTCCGAGGCTTATAATAAAAGCCCTGTCTTCAGTAATAACATTTCTCTTTGCATTAATATTTAAAAGGCGCTTTTACAAATCCAAATCAAATAAGTTCATCGTGATTAATTTTCAAATGTTTAATTACATTTAATATAGCAAATTATCTGGATAAATGTACCTTTGTCTATATTTTACCAAAGGACCTTCTGCCACATGGGCTTAAATAAATATTGCTACAGACACAAGGCCACTGCTATAACCGTTACTACATCTGACAGATCATTGACTTCCATCAAAATGTAAATGAATCGGACTCTTTACTAATATCCTTGTGTGTCCAGCACCCACTGAATATGAATCTAAGAAAGAATTAACGCAAACTTATTTTGTGTCTTACGTTTTAAGTCATGGTTGTTATTTAAAAAAAAAAAAAAAACACTCTGAAAGGGAATTTGTGGGATATTACGCACAAATAAGCAACAATTCAGAAGCTTTGCCTGTAAGAAGTTCAAAATTAACTCCTTTTTCATGGCATAAATTACATCTTTAACTGGGGGCTTGGAAGAACTTAGTCAATTAAATCACTGCAGCTCCTGTCGGGTTTCTTAAAATCTACATCATGTTTTGAACAGAGAACACTTTATATGCAACAAATTAAGAGTGTACATTTCAGCTCCGAAGGACAGTATGGCTAAATATACAGTAGCCTTAACTTTAGGATTGATAATTTAGTAAATGCCTTTCTGTGTTTTACTAAGTAACCGACATTGCAGAAGTCATTGGCCTTTTTCATTAGTTCACCGCCTTTGACTTCACAAACGGATGATGTGTGGGCTTCGAAAAAGGGCACAAAGTACTGTCAGATGTGAAGGCCTCAGTGGAAAGCAGCGGTGAGCCATGGGTCCTAGTAAAGAACAAATTGTCACTATAGTATTGCTGCTTTTGTTCTTCTTCCAAGTAAATAAATGAAAAGTATGACATAGTTACGCTTTTTGTATAACACCAGATAGTGTACTTATTTAAACAAATATACTCTCTTTAAGGTTTTAAAACACTTCAACTAGTTGTACTGTGGAAGGATTACAGGTTTTAATTTTACTGTACCTGTTTTTACCAGCAATAAATGGAAACAGATACTGGTGTAGAAAGAAGCACTGCGTTTAAGAAGTTTCATAATGATAAGTGAAAATAAGCGCTACTGAAGACCGCTCTGCTGTCAAACTTTCAGTCCTTAAAAATATTCGACTAAAATGAAAATAAATAACCTGAAAATAATTGCTATTTCAGTTTAGTGTGGACCTGGATTTTCAGTGAGTGCTGAAAAACTCTAGCCTAAAATAGAATTGCGTGCTTTGTGACCAATTCCAGCATTTATCCAAGCAAATGAAATCTCTATAAAGTGAATTAGCAAAAAGACTGATAACAATAGGAACAGGTTTTTATTTATTTATGTATATACTCTATTTATTTATTTCATTTACGTCTTTTCACATTTGAACAGGAAGTGCAAGGGTAAATTTAAAAGTATTAACTGGCCATATTAGCGATGGATAAATCTTCACACCCTCACCACTGAATTTAAGGGACTTAAGAAGCGCAGAAGTCTCAGCTACACTGCCCAAGTGAGGAGGTTGAGTACAGAACTTCGTTGTACACCTGGGGAGGGGGATCTGGTGTTAAAAAAAGAAAATTTTGTATGTATAACCAAGCTGGGCCAAGCATACTGCACCTCTCCCATACTCCCTTCTCAGCACATGAAACCATTACAAAATACCACATTCACCTCACTGGACAATTCTTGCCAAAAATTGAGATATTTAAAGGTATGTAAAGGCATCGAGCGCGTGTGACATCTTAATTGATATGTTTTGTTGATGTTGATGGATGGCCCGGATTCATGGCTGAACGTTAAGCTGTAGCATTACTTACAACCCCGTTCTGACAGAATGAAGAAAAGCAGCAATTTCGAGGGAAATTTCGCAGGGGAAATGAAGAGACGCCAAAGTGCTGACTGCTAATTGCCAGTCGGTGGGTCTCGGGCACTCGGCAGGTGTTGCCAGCTGCTGCCGCCCTCCCTGGTTACAGCAGGGTAAACAGAGTCAACTGCCGCCTGACAGTGAGTCCCCACTTGGGCATAGTAGACTTATTAAAAAAGTCTTGCTAAAACAAACTCTTGCACTTAGGACCAAACCATTCAGAATGCTCCTGTGTCGCCATTACACGTATAAGCTGGCCAAGGCTCACCTAGGTCTGGTCGAAATTAAATCTTTATGTCAGCACTAACAAAGGCACGGGTCTCACTGGATGCCGCGAAGGTGTAAGGATTGTTCGCCTTCCAAATCAACCACCTTCTACAGAATTTAAAAAGCAGGCTTTTGCAGTGTGTAAGTACGAAACCCCCCCTTAACTTCTTAACACTTTTAGCTCGATATAAAAAGAAAATTTCCTTTGCATTAATAGAAAAATTTCTGCATTCGGATGTTGCCAAGTTCCTGCTGCTGTTTAAGAAAAGCAAATTAGACCTCTTTTCATACTAATCCAAAAAATACTCAGCTTTGACAGCGGAAACGAATGCAGACAGAAAGTGCGAGCCTTTATTTAAGTTGTAGGTTCCTATTTTAGGCGTGAATTCTTCCAGTAACTGATGCAAAAATATATAAGTTTTGACAAAATATGCTTCTGAATTGACCGTGTCATTTATTTTACCGTTGACCATGTCATTTATTTCCTTTGGTTGCACACGACCGAAACACGCCTTCTTCTGGTATACTTACGGTAAGCTGAACATACAGGCCTGTCAGATTCCGACGGTAAAGAAATTTCTGTTAATTCAGTTCCTATTCTGTTAGCTGAATGCTAAAAAGCTAACATGTGCAGAGGGCCTGTCGCTGCATACTGCGTTCCCACGCGTACTGTTCATGGCCTATAAATGGTTTTAAAATATCCAAAACAACCAAGTTAATGAGTTTCCCTTCGGCGAGGTTTATACTGTACATCTTTCTTGCTGAGACGCGGTACGAGGTGGTTTGCTGCCATAACTCCGGGCCTCTTCACGTACAGTAATTTGGCTTTGCGAGAACAGATCTGGGATGAACTAGAAATCTGTTTACTTTGATAATTTAGCTCCGGTTTAGCAAAATGTATGTTATTTTATGCTTGCTTAAATGTACTGTTTATACTGTGCTTATCACTTTGCTACTTGGGTGTCCCCACCTTTGTCTTGAGCAAAACTTTGTGTTGCTTGAAATAAATTTGAAATCATCTTGGTATTTGCTTCCATGTGAAAGTAGCTTTTTTTTGGTGCATTTCTGTAATCCGATACTTCTATTTGACAGTTAATTTAGCAAAAGGAAATGGTAAGAATTACATCTGTAAAAGTGTTCTAGAAATAGGAGGGGTTTTAAGTGAGCTATACTGTATATGAAAGCAGCGCATGAACCGGAATGTGAAAATGACTTCAGCTTTACTAACAACGGCATTACGATTGGTTGGAGAGTTATGTTCGGTGCTGCTTGCAGAATCTATGTCCCAAATTATCTCATACAACCAGCCCTGGAGGCAGGGGAGAAGAGGCAGGTCGAACTGTGACACACACCAGGGATCATGGGAAATCAAAGGAATCGTTTTCCTCCCCCTCTCCTTTTGGTTTTCTTGAGATCCTGACTCTCCTCCAGTGTTTAGGCAGATGTGTGTATAAACCAGCCCCAGATGAATATGGTGTGTGTCGGCACCTGAACCTGAATGCAGTGTGCGTTAAAGAAAAAAAGGGTGAGGAGAGAGAGAGAGAGAAAGAAAAACCAACACTTTTTCTGCTGTAAGACAAAAACGACAATCACTCATCATGCTTCCTTTCACAGCACAAAGATGTGTTTCTTTCCTCCCCCCCACAGCCCACAGCAGGTCTGTGCCGGCATGCTTGCTCCTGAGGGTATTTGTGTTTCTGCAAACTCTAGAAGTGTTGTCTTTGAAATGGGGAATACCTGCAGAACTGCACCACATCCCTAAATCACCTTGGCAAAAGACATAGCAGAAAAGGAAGGCTATTTGCCTTACAGATGAATTTATCCATTTTCCTCTAAAGCAGCATAAATGAACCAAACAGCTCATCTACTTGTGCTTAAGATGAATATAAAAAGAGACATTCTTGCTATGCGCGCAGAGGTGAGCCAGTTACCTGGCTGTCAAAGACCTTCTAAGCAATGATGGGAAATGGACTATCAGCAAACAGAACACCACTATAATCTTAAGGCTATAAGCGATGGGCTAATGAAAGAAATCAGTCACTAAACATCCACCTTCATAAACTGTCAGCAACGCGAAGGCGAATCGTGTCCTAGTTATTGATTCGCTTCAATATTCATTGGATGCCGTATCCTCCAAACTGATGGAAGCTATGAAAACAATACCGGGAGGAAACCAGAAAAGAGGAAGAACCAAGCCTTTGGTAATGAGAGGATATTGCTTTGTAGATAGGCCATCAAAAATGTGATTTCCTGCACCCCGGCACATACCCCGAGGATCGGCGGTTGCAGACAATCCCCACGATGAGCAATGCCAGAGATGGTGCGAGCAGCAGGCCGCCGTGGCCCGTATTCCTCATGCAACCGCAGCGTAAATCCGATTCGGTGGACAGCGAAGAACACTGGAGCAGCTCATCGCTTACTGAGCGAACGTTCAGTCAATAAATCAATACCGTAAACTTACACGTTGGAGCGTTTCTCATCAGTGCTCGCCCAGCCGAATCTTTCATTGCCAACGTAACAAGCTGACAGGTGGACAATTACCCACCTTTGCCTCCGGGACCCGGCCTTCTGAAGTCAGCAGTGTTTGCCTTGCGTCTTCCCATTACCCTGATTAGTAGAGGAAGACCCTGACACGGCATCGGAGGTCACTGGTAAATCACTGGTATAAATCTCTTATAATAGCAGCTTGTCTGCAAAGGAAACATTTTCGGGTGAAGAGAAGCTTCTCCAGTGTTCCGGTGTGAAGGTATGAATACATTAAGCTACCCAGAATCATTAGGCTTTTCCTAAGGCCCACATTTTTATTGTCTGCGGGTTTTTTTCTTCCTTTTCTTCGGAACAGACCTACTCATCTATTAAAATTTCATCAAGCATGGCAGCGAGGAACGACATCTTACCTGAAGATAGAGCACATATTAATCACTGTAATGGGAGAAGGAAATGGACTGGGCGTCAGGTAATGAGCTGCGCGCCGTGTCCGGCCGTAACCTTTTCTTCTCGAAAGGAACGGTACGTAGGGTACCGGCACGCGGACTGTCAGGGAATTTCAGGGAAAACGTGCAAGTAAAGAATGGAAATGTATGTGAGCATTAGGGCAGTTTATTGCTCAGATGTATTTTTTCCATCTCAACTGCTGAGTTGCGCTTAAGATTAAGAAGACAAAGAAATCAATCACTCGCAAGCCAGCACATGTTCCGGTATGTGAGGAATATTTCCTAAAGCCCCAAACAGAGTCTGTGTCATTTCTATGATGATTGTATTTTATCTTTGCTTCATTTCACAAAAAAGAGCATGTAGTTGTCATACTTAATGTACGCAGCAGTTCTGGATTTGGAAAAAGGGCTGGAAAATGGACTTGGATATCCTACATGGGGATGCACATATTGTTTGTCATATTAACATTGCATTTAACAGCTCAAATGTGTATGATATGCATGCGAAAGTACAAAAGCGTACGAGCAACGAGCTAACATCTGCGGCTGCAGTTCAGAATTAGTTCAGAAAATCCTGCTTGATCGAACCCTAATCCCGTGTGTACGTTTTTCTGTTATTTCATAAAACCTGTATTCCATATTTTTTCTGCACTTAATCTCTCGCTCAATCACGTCCACGCAGACAAAACCGTACGCAACTGAACGTATGAGAAAGAAAAAAATCGGGGAACTGCGAGAGGACAAAAACTCCTGACTGGCACTACCCAGCGAGGGAATTTGCTACGGGCAGAGACTTAGGATTAAAGCTTTGTACTGATGACAAGTGCTCTTCGTTGTACAAGACTGAAGGCAAACAATGCCTCTGAAGGAGCCAAAATGTCTGGTGGGAATAAGAGAAGGACCTGGAGTGCCGAGTTTATTCAGGAAACACATTTCTGTAAGCCCCAGATTCTTGCTCACGCATTAAACGAGTGCGTTTGCAATGGAAATGTTGGGGGAGGCCCTTCAGCAATAAGAGCTTGGGGGATGGGGTCTGAGTGGCAGCTTGCAAGAAGTTTATAGAAAAGAATTTCACAAGGATGCTCATTTCTTATTCCAACAGCGCTAATTAGAGCACAAATACAGGCGAAGCGAAGCCCCTCGCTCCTCACTGCTCAGAGGGGTCGGACCTGTCAGTCGCCGCAGCTCATGAAAGGACCCCATGGTGGGAACAGAGTGACCCCTGAACCTGGCGAGAGGAACTGCTGCTATGACCCCGCAAGGTGGCTGAGGTTCCCACCTGTCGTGTTTACAGTGAGCCCGTAAGCCCTCTGCTGCCTTTGCAGTCAAGCGGATGAATGAACGAGGAGAAGTTCTGCAATGTTCCGCGGAAATGAAAGCGTGTTGCCAGATCTTTATCGCAGGCTGGAAAAACACCAAGAACAGCAGCAGCACATACAGCTGTGCAAGTGCCCTTTAGATCGTGCATTTAGTTATAACTATTATTATCATTATTATTATCGTCATTTCGCTCCTGTCACTTTTCCTCATTGTTGGTGGTGCGGCCAAACAAACTCCTTATGGCGCATGAAGATTGGCATGACAAAGACCTCTCAGGAATGACAAAGGCAGATAAACACAATGGCCACAAACCCTGGATCAGCAGGCAAATAAATCACAGTCAACCACATAGTGAGCACGATACAGTGAGCAAAAAGCATAAGAATCTGTTGGTAACATCTTGGCTTTCTTCCTTATATGCACGATTCTGCAATTCTGGACTTAAGCTCTTTCATTCCTTTACATTTCTGCTGTTGCTGCTTGTACATTTTTGCTGTGGCATATTTTCAATTTAAACACACAAAGGTCAACACATTTCTCTTATTAACACGATATCGCTCATAGTATACAAGCAAAAAAACAAATCGGTCCCAAGTACACAAGCAGTTACATTGCATATGAGGTCAAGCAGTTTTTCTCTCATAGACAGCATTAATTTATTTACATTACAGAAATACAAATAATTGTTTTAAGGCAAAGCTGTTCCGGTGAAATGTGGGAAGCAGTATCTACATCTACCATGTATCTGGGTTTTCTGGAAACAAGTGTATGGCACACTGCCTCATGCAAATTATGAGTATATGCATGCACTGTATATAT
Source organism: Heterotis niloticus (assembly GCA_018136845.1). NCBI lineage: Eukaryota > Metazoa > Chordata > Actinopteri > Osteoglossiformes > Osteoglossidae > Heterotis > Heterotis niloticus. The sequence goes on along the minus strand of CM030904.1, from coordinate 14,754,375 downwards.
AGAGTATGTACGTGATCCTAGTGAATTGCCAGGCCTACAGCGACACACATGCACCACAGCAGGGGAAGGTCACTGGAATGGGCAAATACCTATACTCACATACCTAACCAGATTACTATATCTATAGTCACGTTGTATATTTTTAGCGAGGATATATAGACCAACAGGCAGAGAGGTCTTCTCCGAGTCCACGTGCGCACGCATGCCTTTAATTTTACACGGCGAACGAGTTTTTAATCCGCAAAACTGCAGGGAGCGCTCGGCGGACAAGTATGTGCACTTGCAGGGACCCTTTGTTCCGTAAAATGGGCGGCTGTGTGCGCACGCTTGCGGGGGGGCCCTTTGTTTCCCGCGCGTTCGAATGTATATTTGCGGAAGCCCTTCGCTTTGCGTGACGCGCGAACATACATGCGCGGTACGCAGTCCTCGCCGAGGCAGGCCGCAACGCAGAACGGGCAGACGGAGGAGCACGGACCGAAATAAATGGGGGGAATTAGCCACGGATAGCAGCAGCTGTTACGTGGGGTCACGCCGCAGCGCCCAGGGAGGAGCTGGATATGAAAGGCGCAGAAATGAGCTGCTCTTATCTCGGCCCCAAAAATCAATTCACGGCGCACAAAAAATTAATGCAATCAAAGCTGCAAAGAGCTGGTCCGAAAAAAGAAAATAAGTTCCTGGTAGCTGCAATGAATACAGCAGCGCTAGGCAACTAGAAACAGCAAACAAAGAGACGGAACAAACCCCGGGGGCTCGCTCTGTTTAAACAGCTTTCTAATTGGGCTTTTTGAACTGTCGGGCCTCGCAAACGCCAAGTGCTGCGCAGCCGAAATAGACCGGCGCGGTTATTCCCGGCGACGGCGCGACCGAACGGGACGAGCGGGTCTCCTTCGGCGGCGCGAGTTTCGAGATGCTTGCGAGTGCCGCGGCCTTCTTTTCGACGCGGGAGTCCGCGCGAAACGCCGTGCCGCCGGTCCTCCCCTCGGCCCTTTGCGCCGGCGCCTCCGTTTGTTCGTTCGCCGGGCACGGTTCTCCACACGCGCAGGTTGGAGCAAACACAAGAGCGCTTCACCCGGAGACAGAGTTATAGGCGGCTCGTGTTAATAAAGCGCGCCGGTCAATAACCGTTGTTCGCCTTGCGTAAGACACCCGGGCTTGGGCAAAGAAGATTATTTCTGTAAGTCGCAGAGCCACGGGCACACGTCGGTCGGCAGCACGGCAGACATTGCTTTCGCTGTCAGAATGCAGAGCGTTTACTGTCCGTCTGGAATGTGGAACTCGTCCTTCGCCCACGCAGCCGTGTCCTCTGCTAAATCAGTCAACTGCGGTGGGTGGGGCCTGAGCCCCAGACACCAAAGCAGCAGATGGGCCGTGAGATACCTGTCAGCAACCGTAGTACAGCTGGAGCGGGCTGTGGGGCGTCAACTTAGTGGCTCATCTATCCTATCTGCGTTTAAAAGCAAACTGTCATCATTTCTGTCTTTAAACTTGCTCACAATTGTGACACGACAGCAGAATAGCCTGCGATGTAAATCGAGTCAAACGGTGTCTTCGGAGGTAATGGCAAAACGCACGATTTTGTGTGAATCCATCCTTAACGCGCTGTTCCGACTGAGCTTAGTTGTAAATTCTACATTAAGGAACATATAACGTTTCAGCCGTCGAGACATTCATGTGCCGCAAAGGGAACCATTTTCTTTCACGCTATCTAGATTCCCGTTGGCTCCTTTCCAAGGGCATAACGCTGTTAATCGAGCAAATATTTGTTTGGGTTTGTTCTGAGGGTGTAGCCAGTATTCTCCAGCCAAAACTGGTGTACGATGAACTCTGTAACTGGAGGTGTAAATATTGTAAATATTAAGAATAGGTCTGACAGCAAACATGGAGAACCAGCACCGTTTGGCTTCGGTTGGGATTCCATCCCTTCGCTGCTCCTTGCCCATGTCATTCCACAGCAGTGCGGTCTGCCAAGTAGTGAATCTTCCGCTCGGAGTGGTGGCGCAGAAACCCCGCTGGCATGAGTTGCCCATGCAAAACAGCCCACGCTTGTGCCAAATGGAGACAGATGTCAACACATTCATTTACCTTTCTGAAGCAGAGCTGTCTGGAATGCAGGCTACCCCTTGCCACACACAACCTCACATTTCAGAAATCTGGGGTAATGGAAAGAACCCGAGTTCTATGCCGCAAACAAAAAAAAACAAACAAAAAAAAAAAACAGTCAAACAGTCCAGCAGCACTGCTTCCAGCCACCAGAAGCGCTAAGGCATTGTTCAAATAAAATTGCTGGGACGGGGCTCTTTATTAAGAGCAAATAATAACATTCCCAATAGCAAATATACAACTGCCATCAATCTCAAGGCCTCTCCGGCTTCTAGTGTCTGTCGGAGACGCACCTGTTCTGTCAGTTACTGCCGTTCTCCCAGGCTGAGAGTGAAACCGAGCGGGGAGGGGGCGCCTCTGCCCCACTCCTAGTCAGGCGTGTAGGTCTCAGGTGCGAGCGCTTGTCTGGGTTCACTGGTGGCCAGGAATGGAAGTCCCTCCGGGTGCACAGCTGCAGGGTGGAGCGTCGAATCAGCTAGGAGGTGCGACTGGAGTGTTGACACAGAGTCAAAATGACCTCCGAGACACTCTGTGCGCACGTGTGTGTATTCGTGTGCGTGTGGGGGTGCTTACAAAGAGACAGACGTAGTATCAGACAAAAGTGCAGATATTTTCTGTTTGGGTTGCTTACACGAAACGAATAAAAAAAGCCCCAAAGTGAAGCTTCTGGTGATAAAAAGCGAAGCTCAGACAGCCCGAAGCCCGTCTGTGTAGAGAAATCCCTCCAGACAACGATATAATCGAAGAATAAACAACTGAGCATCTATGAGCTTGACTTGCTATTCTGCTGCTCATATCTGCATTTTCCTTTCTGCAAAAAATCCCCAGTGGTCTGAGGCTCAGCCTAACAACATTGTGACCTTTAGTATCCTTGAAACTGTCGAAGCTGAGAAATGCATTCGGCAGTTAACGCCGTTTCCCCTATGAATTTTAACAAGGCTCCCCCTCCCCGCCGCCCGCCTTCCCCGGCTCTGTTTCAGTGCGGCAGGATATTACTCTTGTTATTATCTTTCAGAACTCCAATTACGGCCTGTGCTGTGGAGACACGCAGCCGAGACACACCAGCGAAGGCCATGCACTCTGCACCGAATACCAAGCTTTTTTCTGCGTCGTTCTCGGAAAAATACGCCGCGGACAATAGGCAGCGACGCGACTGCAACCGGTTTTCAGGCAGCAAACAAGTTCGCCGTATGAAGTATCTGATTTGGAGCCTAGAAGCATTCCCGTGCCTTAGTCATGTTTAAGGTGCGTTGAAACTTTAAAGAAAAACATGTCAGCTTGGATCAGAAATTTTTCCGCTCTTCAGTTGTGCATCACAGCTACCGTGGATTCAGGGTGAAAAAGGATTAATATGTGAAGAACTGTACATATCGACAAATCTTATGAAAATGCTTTTTGATAAGAACCAACAATTTCTCATGGTTACACGATGTTTTCAGGAGTTGCGTGGAATTAGCTGGGTGGAACTCATGAACACTGTAGTTTATCAGCTTGGTTTAAAGCAACGTACATCACTGTGTATATTTTATTCTGATCATCATCCCATTGACGTTACCATATGTGTGACATAAGAAGCTCATAACAATGTGAGAGATTATAGTGCAGATTACAAAACTGTGATTCGTTTGACAAGAAAACATAGGTATATATATATATATTCTGATAAGCTACGGACAGCACACGGAACAAGGTTTATGAATTTGTTTATCAGTCTGTATAAGAAGAAGGCATGACTAGCTACAGCATCATAAAACAGGATAGAAATGAGAACTTCTGGCAGTGGTATAAGGCGACGCAAATATATGCTGTCTGTTGGGTGTTAGCTATCTGGGATAGCACAGCAATACACAAGTTCATATATTGTTGGGACATGTACTCATTGTACGTTAATGTAACACTCGCAAGTTCTGACTGAAAAACGGTGGTAAAAAAATTGCATCTACTGTGATTTTATTCGAGAAACAAAATGAGTTTGGTAGAAAGCTCTGCGACTGCCAGCGTCAAAATATTGGCGTCTTGTGTAGATTGCTCAACTTTTCCGGTTGAGGAAAAGTGTGAGAGACACAGTCGAACTGCTTAAAATCAGCAAAACTGGCCTTAGTGACTGCTTTCCATGCGCTCTTTGTTTAATATCGTTCATTTTACTTTTGCACTTGTGAACAAGAAATACCGAAAACTGTTTATGATTTTTTTCTTGTTTATGATGAAAACAGCTGTGTTCTCAGTTGAAACTAATGTATTTGTGTAAAACTATTCCAGACCTTGGGTGACTGGGAGAGAAAGGCAAACATATGTAAAAGGGTCAGTGTATATGCACAGTGTATGCCATTAGAGTGTAAGAATATATGAGTTAAGCAGTAAAAATTCAGCCCAGATAGCTGTAGAGTGAAATTAACCCAGAAAAACTTACACAAGGTGCTTCCAAGCATGCTTTGAAGCTATATCTGAAAAGTGCAGGTCTGCAATATTTCATAAAATAGGCCAAGCTTGTTTCAGGCTTGCTACCCATGCGTGTCCGGGATCATTCGCTGCTTTAGATTCCGCACGGTGTTTGGTGACAGTTCTCAGCTCTTCGTATGGCCTCGGGCAGAGCTACCACTGTGTTTCAGCTGTAAGCAAGGAAATGGCACTGGAATTGAAATGTAAATAAATTATATATCTGTGTGTTTGGAAGTTTTGCTCAGTTCAACACAGAAATACTTAATACATAATGCATACTACATAATACATAATAAATAATACACAGTATGGGGCACCAGAGAGCGTACTGTTTAGAGACACCAACCTACACTGGAAGGACTCAGGTTGAAACCTAACCTGCTGCTGTATTGTACAACAAGGTATTTATCCTGAACTACTCCAACAGAAATTACCCAGCTTTAAATCGCAAGCTGCTTAGAAGAAAACTTCAGCTAAATGACGAGATAAATGTTAAATAATAGCTGCCATGTGTCCGCATGAGTAGCCTCCAGGTGCTCTGGCTTCCTACCACAGTCCAGAGATGCGTTTCCGGGGACCCGGGGACTCTATGTTGCACCTAGTGTCTGAGTGTGGCTAGCGGTTGCCCAGCAGTGGGCTGGCTCTTCGACCGAGGTGTACCCAGCCTCCGTTCTATGCTTCTGGGATAGGCTCCAGACCGCACAAGCCCGCGGGTCTGTCCGCAGGTCAAGGGCACAAGTCTTGCACGGCCCATCGGCACTCCAGGTTGAGAGAGCAGCGTGCAGAACATCTGTGCTTTGACCCCCCTGTATTTTGCAGACTCAGCAGGAAAACATGAGAGAGGGCCAATTTGTTTCTTTTAGCCAGTGAAAATACTGAGGGGGGAAGGTGTTCGTCTCAGGCTTGCAGGACCACTGGGCCAACGCAGATGGAAGAAGCCCAGCTAACCCCTCCTTCAGCCAGCGAGTCCCCCACCCTTAATTCCACAGCTGGGAGAGTGAGTGTAAGACATTACTCAGGACCCTGGAAAAGTGACCCAAGGCAGTGCAGAAAAAAAGGACATGTCTCCTGACCTGCATCACTCCATGGGCTCCTTGGCAGACACTGAGCCAGAGCCAGGCTCCTGTCTTCTCTTCCACCTTTCTTCAGCTCTTTCTGTTCACAGAAGACACAAGGTAGTATTGTCTCTATCAAAGGAGTCCTAAGTAAAGCTTAAGAATAGAAGTGATTATAAAAGGTCTGCCAAGAGAAAAGGATTAATTGTACTGTGCCATCGTCAATTATCACCACCCAGTGTCTGTAAAAGCATGGATTTGAAACCTGGGTGGGTTGACTCTTGCCGCCTGGTGAGCTCTTTTGTTTAGGCACATACTTTCCTACCTGGCAGACGGTGATAAGTTTGTACAGTATTTTTGTTATTTCTGCTCACGTAGCAATTCTTACAGAAGATTATTTCACAGAAACTCAGTGAGAATGCATTTAAAAATGTTTGGCCTTCATATATAATAAACAATTTAGGATTTTTTTTTTTTTTTGTGGACTACACTATATTTGAAGCATGAGAAAAAGTAAACATTTTACAATGAGCCATAAGTCACCACAACTTTAGTTGTTTGGTAAAACAATTAAAAATGATTAGGAGGAGAACTTTTTGCTCGTGTGTATTTTTATTACTCGGAAACAGGTTTGTTAGAATGTTAGGGACATTTTGGGGAAATGAGCCCAGGGTTTCTTGGATGAACCCTGAAAAAATTTAAATTTTCCTCATAAAAATAATGGAAGTAGCTTCACAGAATTTGAATTTGCATTATTTAATCCATTTCTAGGAACCAGTTACCCATGGATACTTGAGTGTAAGTGTACTGTTTGAGATATATTGCTATTTTGAAACGTATTATATGTCTTGCTTGTATTGTCCCGGCTGGGTACTATAGCATCAGATCTGTAATAAAATCTAACTGTGCCTGTGCTTATGTTCATATCATGCAATATATTACACTAACTATATTTCGAAAACCATCTTCATAGCCAAACCACAAACAGAGAAATAGTGATTGAGCGGGATCTACTGTGGCTTTGTGTCAAGATACCATTGCTAAATGTTTGTTACTGTACAAGAAGAAAGAGTGAGAATGATGACCATTCATTAGTTATGAAGGTGTTTTACAACGTTTTAGTGATATTTGGAGGAAATTACAGGCATGCCCCGACGGACGGAATATACGATGGCGGTCCCATAAGATTATTTACAACACATAATACTTGATAATGATAATAAACAACTATGCTACTGGTTTATTTATTTACTATACTTTACTTTTTATCACTATATTAGAGTGCACTCTTTATACTTATAAAAAAATGTTTACTGTAAAACAGTATGCAGTGTTACGCCGGCAGCAGCCTCATACGTCGTATATGTGACGCATGTGCACTCTATGGTGTTCACACAACAATGAAATCGCCTAATGACACATTTCTCAGAACGTATCCCCGATGTTAAGTGACACATACCTGCAATTGGGTTTTTGTTGGGGGGGGGGGGTGTTGAGAGGAATTGCAATTCTTCCTGTTTAAAATAATGGAAATAGGCTACCCATGTATATTTTCTGGTTTGTCGGATTTTTATGTATACCTATCCTCCAGTTGATGTTCCTAATTGGTATTTCTTTCTTGTATTTCAATGGTTGCAAGGTCACATTAAGGATGGAAAAATGTCTGACAATTTATTTTGAATACTTACTGTAGAATTTCGGTAAGAGTGTGTCAACATTTTATATCCACTATGCGTGTGTAAGACACACTTGAATGAATGAATGAATGAATGAATGAAACATAATAACATCATAGAAAACACCATAGAAAACATTTTGTATGTTATTTTTTTTATTGGGTTATCTTAGTTTTTATAACTTACTGTACATGAAGTTCTGATCAAATTTGTACAGAAATCCTGATTATTCTAAGGGATTCACGAGCTCTCTAGCTCCACTGTACAGTCAAATTGTGAGACAGGACTTGATTAAACATGTCTTGGTGAAGAGGAAATGTCACCAGGGGAGGTCCAGCCAGAAAGCTTCTCTCTTGGAAATGGCAGTCAACACAAAGGCCAAAGGGAGCTGCCAGACAGAAATCCCTGGCCACCGTTTCTCACAGACTACATGGTTTTGTCAGGATACAGCTGGGAGCAACGACAGAGGCTTTCTGTTAGCCACAGTGCGGTCTGGGAGCCAGCACAGACAGCTGAAGAATGGACTCACTTGTGATTCTGTTTTATAAGACCCAGAAAACAGGAGATCCTTGGAGCAAAGTATGTCTGCGTACTCTCTGCTCTCATTTTCCACATATCTGCTAATTATGGGGACCAGACTTATAAATATGAATATTCAGAAATAAAATCCATTCTTAAAACTACCAGTTACACAGGTATGACTTTTAATGAATTTTAGCTGATAGTCTTCAGTTATTATTTTTATAACTATGAAAAATATTTAGTCCAAACATTCAAGCATTATTAAAAATCACTTCGTCCAGCACAGGGTCCTGGTGGTCTGGTGTCTATCTCTGATAAACTGGGCATGAGCCGGGGAACATCCGGGATGAGACACCAGCCCATCACTGGGCAAAGGCACACTCATTCGCTCCCGTGCATTATTGGCAATTTAGAGACACTATTTCTCCTGCTGAACAGGTCTTCAGACTGTGGGAGGAAACTGGAACAACTAGAATGAATCCAAATAAACCTGCAGAGAACGCTCTGCGCTGAGTCCCTTGTCCTAACTCACAGCCCAGGAGCATTGTGCTGCCATGGCACCCGACAAATATTTAAAATTTATGAAACAGAAATATTGAGGGTGCACAGCTTTTGGGCCAGAATATATTATGCATTATGTGTATTTACATAGTGTAATGCATCATGGGAAATGGAAGAACGGGTAATGTATAATATGAATCGTCAAGAAACTGAAGCGGCACTGAAATGTTTGAAATTTATAAACAGTTGGCATTTATGTTTATGCACAGCTTTTCTGTCCAGAATAACGGGATTGTTGACAAAAGGACAAGCTGACTAGCTGTGACCACTGGTGCCAGATTCCTTGTGCCAGTGAGGAAGGTAACTCTGTGAGAATGGATTTCACAAACCTGCACCAAAGCTTCATCATTGAACGCTTGGATGGGAAAAATGGCGAAAGTCATGTGTGAATTAGAAAATAGGGGTGCGGAAGTGAAGGAATGATACTGTGAAGGTGAAGACTGGCTTTGCCCCTTTCGGGACTGCTCTGGATGCGATGTGACCTGGGAGTGAAACACTCCTGAAATCTAGTTGTGCTCTAGTGGTGCATGAATGACTGACGGTTCCATCGGTGCTCTCTGCCTCCAGAGCACTGGGTGACAATTGTCAGGGCCTTTAAACTGTGACGGCCAGTAATGACTACATTTATCTGTGTTTTTTTTTTTTTTTTTGTCATTGCACCTTGTGTATTTCACACTGGGGCTGTTGATCCACGTCACCCGGTAAAAAAAATATGTGGCTGTAACGGATGTAAATATGAATATACAGCACGTGTATACAGTATATATGATGCACATGAGGACACGCTTGGGTTTTCGCTTGCTATCTGGACACCTGGCTGGTATACAGGCAGTCAGTCATTCAGTTTCCTGCCAACTTTCCTGGTGAAGATTGCAGTAGGAGCCCAGACCCTGGCTCCACTTGATCTGAAGAAGCAGTGGCTCTACTCCGAAGGTCTCGAGTCACCAAACTTATCATCCTGTAATAGAAGGTGAGCCCAGAAATCCTGCATAGGAACCTCATTTTGGCTGCTTGTATCTGCAGTCGCTACCTAAAGCTCATCACCATAGGTGACAGTGGTGTATAGAATGAGTGGAGAAAAGTGCTTTGTTCAAAACTTGTCTCTCTTCAACATCACAAATGTACTCAATCCAACTACTGGAGGCCCTTGCCTCCTTACATTGCACCTGACCCCCACCCTTCTCCTTTTCAGAGCTGTAAGATCACAAGATGACTCCACAGTGCTGTGTCTGGATAAGTCTGACTAGGTTATGTAGGTTGCCTGGCCACCAGGTGCTCACAAATAAACACTAATCCCCAACCTGAGTCCAGGGGTTAGTTCCAGTAATCCTGATCTGGGCAAGACACACTTTGTTCTTCTCTGCGTATTTATGGGAGGGGGAGGGTACGGACCTTTCTTTGTCTAGACTCCTCCTAGGCCTGTTCGCCAAGGGAGACCCTTCCAGCATCTCTAGGCTTCAGATGACATACAGTTACTGTGAGGTTTGCAGACACACAGGTGATGGTCCATCACTGGGGGACAGGCATTGAAAAAATACAATAATACCAAATAAGCACCCGAAGAACTATCAGAGATTCTTTGAGCAACAGTTTGTCATGTTAAATGAATAACATAGACAACATTCTACAACATTCTTCTAAAACATTTCTAGAAAACAGATGGAAAAACCTCTATAAAAGGTTATTCAAGGCTGTATCTGCAATTCCAAGGACTTTTTTTTTTGATGAAAAATGTAAGACGGTTTGATTTTAATTAGACACTTCTCTTAAGACATATCTAAACTATATCATAAATTAGATACATTATTGATTCCGCTGCGCCTGAAAGGGAGAAATTACTTTAATTCCCTACAAGCATCTCATTTATGGATCACACTGTCACTTGCTTCTAAATAATTACAGCTTTAAAAAGAGCTGGCATATATTCAACATATTACAAGTATTCCATCGTGGATATTTTTAATAATTCTGCCTGTCCAATGCTGCAGCCTTCAGAGGGGAAAATGAGCCAAAAAGCTCAGACAGCCGGTGAACCTGCACGTATAAAAGGGCTCAGACAACACACAAGCGGTACAAAGACACACGGGCGGTTTGTATTATTGCTCCTTTTATTTGAGAGATGCTGCTCTTAGGCAAATCATAAAGTTAAACATCCAAATTCATTGATCACGACGGCACTGTGAATTACAAGAATGTTGTCATATCCGAAGCGGCTAGTATTTCGGCCTCAGGATGACAGCGGGGCTGGGGTTGCTGGTTCTCTGTTGGGGATATGGCTTTGGGTTCACCCTCCCACACCACAGATCATTAGTAGATGGATGATTCTTACTAGCAAAGTTTATTACTGCATTTATGGTTTTACACGGGTGTGGGTCTCCTTCAGGGGACATAAACTAGAGACAAAGGTGTTTTTGCACCTTTTCGGGAAGGTCTTTCTATTAGTCTGTGGCCTTTCAGTAACCCAACATCTGCAACACACTGCCAAACCACAGGACAGAACTGAGCCAGACTGGCCACGGAAATTCAGATCAGTTGTGCAGGAAAAAAAAAGAGCAAAGAGTGTTAAAGTTTGTCGCTTGTGTAAAGCGTTCCATATTTTTTCCAGGTATGAAATGTTTATTCTGGTTGTGTTTGATGATTAGGATGAGTATTTGCAATGAAACTATTAACAAGAGGACAGCGTGACCAAAATGTGACCATGTTAGCCAGCATCACTATGCCTGAGCAGTGTTAAGATGCCACGACAAGAGTCTTCTCATGAAGAGCTCTGTAGAGGTCAGCAGACTTCAGAAAAAATAATTTCACTCGGCCACCAAGTGTGAGAATAAGAAATAATGTGCATAACCGTTTCGATTTATATTTCAAATAATTTTAGTGAGAATTATACCTAGGTTGCAGAATTTGCTTTGGTCAAGGTTATTTTAATAGGCCTGGAAACTGCATTTTTAAATCAAGGTACAAGAATACATTTCCTTTTTATGGAATAAATGTATCCCAAAAATACATTTATTAATAGGATAATGAGAGAGAACATATATTTTAATACGCAGAAGCTCCTGGAACAATTGTGATTAAGATTATAATATGCCACATTAAAAAAGGCTTTTGTTTTTGAAGGTGAGTCACTGTAAGCCTCAGCACACATAGTGGCTGGACAAAGCAATAAGGAGAGCAAACAGGAGTGTGGTACCACAAATGGTTAAGAGCTTGTGTCCTCCAGGAAAGGTCTCAGAGGGTGAAACAGGGAACGTGGGAGGCAAGCGATCCAGGGTAGCATTACTGCAAACTAGTCCCCAAGCGGGAGTGTGACCCCACCATGCAGGCAGCTGTCAGGATGACGACTGGCGTCTCATTTACGAGGCGAGTAAGAGAGGGGCAAGAGAATTCTAAAGTGAAAAAGGATCAAAGTATCCCGAGCACAATGCCCACAATGCGTCCGAAACACAATGGTGGGCTACAAATTAACGTAAGCTGTTCTCTAAAGCCATCCTCATTTCGGGAGCCTCGGCCACTTTATGCAGAAATGTGTCGACCCTGGGGCAATTTGTAGCCATGTCTTCACGATGAGTTGTAACATTTTTGCGATATTAAATCTTACACTCCGAATAGGATTGCATAGACCAACATACACATATTTATCTGGGACTCGGGATTAATAAAAAATTATTCGGTTCTTCATGTTATTCATGCTTTAAGTGCTTCTTCTTACCTGAGCTCATGTCTGACCCCAAAGGTGGCTCACTGATGTGATCACAGTGGTTTTCTGGCAAGCTTTCCCAGTTCTTACTGTTACTTAAGATGTGTAAACCTCTCTATTTAAAGCCCATGTTTTCCCTAATAGCAACATTATATGCAGTCCACACCCTGGTCCTCCATTAATCCACCATCTCTTCCCCACCCTTTGTCTACTGTCAAAATCCATCCATTTGTATTTCAATTAGTTTGAACCCCCCCCCCACTTCTGTGCTTCTCTAGAGCTGTCATTTTCTCTTGAATTAGTCCTCTGGGGTGAGTAACCCTACAGTCCATAGAAAAATAATAAACTGCTTCAGAAGAAGACATCTTCCATCACAGTGACAAAACTGCAAAGGTTCAAGCATATTTTATTGTATCTTTTAATGGAGTGAAATATTAATGCAGCAGTGTCATTTTTGCTGTTAGTATAAAACTGATGTCATTGAGATAACCAAGATCAGTGGCGAGGGGGCCATGTTTAACCGAAGTCCTTCCGAGTCATGAAAATTGGTCAGTAAGATGAAAAGGATTGTCCTAAATTAAGGACAAGCATCATGGAAATAAAACGATAATACATCTTTGTGTTTACTGTCCCCCGTTTAAAGAACTGCTGTCCTTGTGAACAAGATTTCTGTGCACTACACAATAATCTCTCCTCTTGAATGGCTTATAGTTAGGTTGAACAAATGGAATAGCTACTGTATGTCACCACTACAAGCCGTAAGAAAGAAGGCCTTCTATCTCATTGCTCGGGTTATAATTTTCAGCCAGTATTTGTTGGATTTCATTAGCAAGGTGTTGCATTCTTTGCATTACAAATGAGACTCGAGTCTACTGGAGTGTAGATGCAGGGTGAAACACTTTGAAACTAAAGTTGGGCTTTCATTTTTTTAGTCAGATTGTTGATATTGTGATCATTTTTGTGTGGCATCCATTACTTCAGAAGTAGGAGATCAGCCATGCAGCTTCTTTTTACTTTACGCAACTAAAGAGGGCCTTAGAGTTTCAGCAGTGTTATACACCATTTTAACATGGGAATCAAATGCATTACAATATCAAAGTGAAGGCTTTTCTTTATGAGAACACAAAGGACGCACTCCCCTCCCCCCCGGTTCAGTCACTGTCACTCTCGGCCACGTCAATATCCTCAGATGTTTCTAGTTTGGCACAGGGCAGCCGGGGTTATGCTGGATCGACTGGGACAAAGACGGTTCCCCTTCAGCCTGTGACAGGCCTGGCATGGTGGCCAGGAGCCCTGCGGAGGGCTGGGAAAGGGAAGGCCAGAAAACCCTGAGGCCTTGTCATTCAGGAGAACACTCTGTAGCAGGACAAGGCAGCGAGAACTTGGCTCCTTCAAACAGTGAAATACACTTTATCGCGGAGCATTAAGTAACACATCCATCTCCTCTCAATCTGCTCAGTGGGGCTGCTCTTGGTTGTATCCACTGTGCTGATCCTCCTCCAACATTATTCATACTGTTGCTACGGATGCGATGTTCCATATTGTCTTGCCAGTTCAGGCTTAATATGTAAGCAGCAAATAATCAGGCGAAACCATTTCCATTTTTAAACATCCCAGAAAGGCGAAACAGATTTGTAAATAACCACGTGATGTTAAGACCTGTAATTCGCAGACCTTTCATGTTGCAGCTTACATTTTGAAATCAGATGCTTCTTACTTTGCGAATCGGAAAGAAGGTGTGAACCACAGTTAATCCGTCATCACAGAGCACACAGGCGTGTGTCTCATTACTCCTCTAATACAGTGTGTTGTTTTATGGCCGAGGAGGCCCTTGCGTGACAAGTAGCCAGGAGCCGTTCCCCTTCCCTTACACCTAGAGTCCTTGGCCAGATGTTGAAACCAATCCACCATCTTATATTTCCTCTTACTTGTGTGGCCTTGGAGCAAAAAAGATTTTTTCAAGCTCTCTGACTTTAGCATCCAATTAAGAATAAATTATTGCTCTGTGTTCCACTGAGCTGACCAAATATTGCATGTTTTACAGATCACACATGGTAGCACCTTGCAAGGGAGTTAGTATCCGGCCGAGCGGCTTTGCTTCTTAGCCGTTTCTCTCTGCTGGCGGGCCTGTAAGAGCGAAATATCCCGGCCATCATGACCTGTTCTGGTGTGGTGGAACATCTAAATAAACATATAATGTGTGTGTTCACACCTAGCACACACTCATCATACCATTTGTTATTGCTGGCATGCTGCAAAAGTCAGTTTTTTTCCTTTATAATCTTGGGGGAATGTACAGGATTTAATTTCGCCAAGGTAACCTAGGAGATAATCAATACAACTTCCAAAACAAGAGCGCAAAGCCAATGCAGTTTTATTACCCTGTCCTGGGAAACGGTAGTGTTTCTGGTGCCGAAATCGATGCGCTCTACATCGAAGCTGTTCTCACTTAAATGGATTGCACAAGAAAGACTAAATATTTATGAAGCAATTAAATAAAGATATTTATTAATAGGAAGAGGTATCTAAAACAGACAATCCTAGACCCAGGATCACTTCAGCACCAACAGCTCAGGAACTCTTCAGCTGACTGGAGGACACGAGCCTTAGGGGTGGATAGATAGATGAAAGATCTCCCAGAAGCCGGAACATAATGAACCCGTATCGCTTTACTAATGCGTCTTTCGTGCATTGCTATTAATTAAAACCTCAAATTAAATTACAGTAAGATATATCACAGTCTGGAACTTACGTGCAAGTTAAGTCATGCAGGTACAGTAACTGTTTCTGGAAGGATGTAAACTCTTCTTCTTCTTCTTCACTGCGTTTTAATCTTTTTCTGTTAGAAGCAAATGAAAAAAACATTTCCAATCATAATGAGGTGTATTTGTCTCTTGCCTGCCATTGCTTTATAGCATTTGTGTTTTGTTTAAACAACTATTTTCAGCTGTGAAGCTTTGATGGTACTAAATCTTCCTGGTGCAGCCACGTTGCTCTGGGTGTTTTCTGTTTCTGCATGTTAACTGTAGCGTCATTCTTACTGGATTGCAGGTTGGATACCCGGAACCTGGCAGCTTACGCAAACATTTTTTTAACAAATACATTGCAAAACCCTCTATTACCTTGTCATACAATAATCTGAAAAAAAAAGCATTCTGTATTGACTGCTTATAATTTTATTTTCATCTGTATTTCTTATGACATGCTAGCTACACTAAATATTATGTACTGGCAAAGATTAGTATTGATCATTCTTATGGTGTGGCTCCGGGTGCAGAGATCTGTGCTGAAAAAAGAAGAAAGCTTCTATTTGTGTAACTTTTCATATAGAAATGCTATACAGCCCTTGACAAAAAGTAAAGTTTTGTTAAAGAAAAAAAACAAATTCTGAGCAAATAATATTGTGCTGTTCAGAATTTGTTTGGATGACTAACAGTGGAATCCTCAAAAATTTAATGCAGAATCCTTAGTTGTTTCTTTTCCAACAGCATAAGCCTGGCTTGCCTGAATGGGGCCCCAATTAAGACATCATAGAAGGGCATTTAAACAAAGGTGATGACCTTTTGCCCCCCCTGGCCTACAATAATTCAGGGGCTCCGTATGAATACAAAGCAGAATCAGGGGAATCTCACAAAAAAGTCAGTTTTAAAGGCTCAGGAAATGCAGGTGCTCAGGATCACTTTGTTTTTTTGTGAGGAGTCTTCACATAAAAAAATGCAAAAAAAAAAAATTATTTTGAACCGATGTGAAAAAAAATAAATAAAAAAGAGTTCCCAGGAATCGGAATGATTGTGGTCATTTGTGTAACGCTTGCTGTTGTTTATGTTATACAGATTCTTTGTGTAACTGCTGAACCAAAACAAAAGATATTTTAAAGACATTCTATGATGCTCAGCAAATCAAAATGTAGTGGTTTGTTAAAATAATTCCATATAACTTCAGCTTTCATTGCAGCTCAGCCGGTCTGAAACGTACATTACGATGGCAGGAATTTTGAATAATAAGCAAGACATTGCTATAAGATGTCAAAAAAGTGAAGGGAAATGCACTTTTGCCTCACTGAGATGTATGCGAGTCTGGAAGAAACTTGTGCCAAATAAATAAGTGCGATAGACTGTGCCTACAATTGAGTTCAGTGTCACACAAACATTCATGCACACATACACTGCGAGCATTTGGTCAGTGGTCACTATTTCGCCGTTTGTGGGTCTAAATAAATGACTATGGCATCACAGGACACGTTGACTACAGCAGCACAACTCTCTATTCAGCAATAGCCTCACCTATAGACTTGTCACAATATGATACAAGGATATTCACATCAATAATCCTGTCATGAGACATGCTTTTTATATAAACTGCATACCGCTGAGTTTCCTTCACAGACCTGCTATTTATCTTAATGAAGAAAGTTGGCATATTTTACTTCATTATACTGGGTTATTTCTTGGAATGAAGACAATTAACTGTCTGTTTTCCACAATAAATTGAAGGAAAAGGGCAGTTTTTTAATATAAAGAGTGTACAGCACCCGACACTAAATCTGCATACAAGAAAACAACCTGCAAAAAGGTCACTAAATGTCTGTAAGAATAAATTGCTGCCTGCAAAGTTTATGTTTGTACATGTAAAACGTCTAATTTCTCAAAATGAGTAAGAAATAAATCCAATTTCTTAGTATGATTGGTCCTCATTTGCACCCAATTTACTTTCTGTTTGCACACAGCGCTGACCCCAGGGTCCAGCAGATGAATATGCTTAGTCAGGGACCAGAGAGGCGGCTGGATTAGTGTGAGCAGTTGCTTCTGGGTCAAACAATGGCTGATGGGACCGATTCCACTCTTTAATTATACATTGACTCAATTCCCCTAGTGTACACATTGAAGGAACAATTGATAGATAGTTCACCATGACTTGTGAGGCCGACTACCGTAAAACCGAGCGGCAAAACAAACCAAAATAGGGACATTTATTCTGGCATAAAATGTGTTTGCATGCATATGAATACGCGACATTTCTCCTGACTGACACAACCATTAAGGCAAATCAATGTTAACAGTGGTTCTAAAAGCAACTGTCAGAAAAATACCAAAAATAAGCATCCTGCAACAGTTGCACCAAATAATAAATGAGGATTCATGTATTCCTGGACCATGAACAATTGCACAGTTAAATGATTGATTCGTGTAATTTACTGTAATAGGGATTTTATTTGGTTTTATTTAATGAGGAAAAGAAGGTTAAATAAAAGACAGTACAGGACATCCATCCATCCATCTTACTCAGGGCTGTGACGGTCTGGGCCCTATCATATTCAGCACATGTAAACCTATAATTGTTTTCAGAAGATGCATGAATCTGTACACGTGACACATATTGACCTGTGTTTATAGGCTCCATTAGTTAAATTTAAATGAAATAGAACATATACATAGCCTATGACGAGGATGAAGGTTGAGAAATACTGGCTTTAACCGGCTGAGTTACTGCTCTGGTGACAACCTTTTTCACTGGATTTTAAGAAATCAATCATATTTACAACTTCTGCAGAAAAATGAATTCCATTGTTATATTAAAAGTCTAGAAACTGAGTTTTAGTCAGGGTTCTGACATCATCTGTGAAAAACTGCAGGTACTCTTAAATGGTGCTTTGTAACAGTAATAACACACAGAGCCACTCGGCCATTTGTACGCAGACAGCGTGTGAGGCAGAATTAATTTCTACATTTTTTCACGCCGGGATTTTAAAAACGGCACTCCAGGCTATTATAAAAATTTCTAAGTACGGCAGAAGTTCTCTTTCATTTAATTTTCTATGCAAAAACATACATCTTTGAAATTAGTCTATGTAAATTTTCCATTAAATTTTACATGGATGGGGATGAGCTGTACCTAAAACATGGGAATGCATTCATTTCCAACATATTTCACAAAGCTGTGCTAAAGCGTGATCATAACTAACCAGTTCAGGCCATTTTGTTTATAACAAAAAAAAAAAACAGATTTTTGACAAGTAGAATACATTTTCGGCAATAGCTGGTTCATTTGTCATGCTTACATCAACGTATGCAGGGTTACAATACTTTATTTTGGAAGCACGGGTATGAGACAGGATACACCAAGGATGGGGGGCCATTGCCTCACAGGGCTCTCATACTCATTTGCTTACACACTCAACATCTGAGGAGCTGTGACGCACTGGCAAAACCTGGTGAGCTATTGCACTGCTGGCTCATATATCTGCCATTTAAAATATTATTGTAATTCCTGCAGTCAAATTTGGCAGGTTCACATCAACATCATACCATGCCATGGTTTCTAGCAGCATCATTCCAGACATCACCTTAAAAACACACTTCAAGAACAAAACAGTGTGTATGTAATACACAAAAAGTATTTATGTATAAGACAGGAGTGTGCAGTGTCCGAAGAGGGTGTTACCTCACAAGGCTACAAGAAAAGATCTCAAACAGCCTTCAAATAAGAGGTTAAAAATACAGCAATATAATTTGTTTATTGTCAAGGCAATGCCAGATATTTTCCCCCCAAAGTCCTTATATCAAAAACGTTTTAACAAGAATTTGTATGAAAATGCAGTGACAATAAGCTCCTGAAATCCTAGCGACACAGTGGGTGGGAATCTGTTTCGACCCGCCTTACCCTGAACTCAGCTGATATGCGGTTGTGCTAAGTATCTACACAACAACAAAAAGATATATATATATATATATATATATAAAAGTTTCGCTGACACTGCACTTGTTTGCTGTGCAAAGGCATAAACAAACACAGTTAATGCAAGAGGACTGAAGGAGGGGTATGTGTGCACAAAGTCACTGGTAAATGACAAATAGTACAAAAATGTCACAGTTAAAAGACTAAAATATCATTTTTACCAAGAACTTTGGAAGTAAAAGATGAAACATGCCTAGAGATTATTGACTTGTGGAAATTAACCCAGTTTGGGAAAATAATTGTCTATTTATTTTAAGTGTTCAGATTATCAGACATTACTAATAATTGGTAGAAAAGCTTAAAAAACTTTTGGAATGTAACTGGAAACTATCTTTATTTAATTGCCTTCCACGGTAATTTCAATGAATTGCTTAAAATTGCCAAATAATTGTTTGCAGAACAGACAAATGTTTTTTAAACAAGGCCTTAAGGGCATTGTAGTGCATACATGATTTAATCTGAAAACAAAAATCTGACCGAAGAGGAACTGTCAGCTGGTGTGTTTTCCTGTGAGAGACTCGCAGCAGTAACATAAAACACAAGTGGAAAATGCTGTTAGAATGTTAATAAGAAAACGCACAGAAACTGTTCATTTGTGGAGTTGGCCTATACAATCGCTTGTTTTCATGGGTTTAACTCTGTCACTCATCATTTTGCTGGGTCAGTGAAAATGTGTTTATTCCAAAATGATCAGTATTAAACTTTTCTTTTCTTTTCTTTTCTTTTTTTTTCTTTTCTTTTCTTTTCTTAACATTGCTAAAGGGCGGTCCTTTTTGGATGTCATGGGAAGCTCAGTAATGTAAACTGAAATCCACTGTAATATTTTAAACAGAAAAATTAAACTAATGATGTAATATCAAACAATGTTTCATTTAAATACTGGAACCCAGCTAGTCTATTTGCTTGGGGCATTGTCAGTCTTTTCACCTTGTCTCTTAAGCATTGATATTCAAAAAAAAAATCAAAGACTGACTGGTAAATTTCCAGAAAAATAAAAATGCAAAGGACAAACACCCCAGTGCAATACATTTTCACGAGCTGTTATTAGCCTTTTGGCTGGTTCCTTTTTTGGCTGGTTCCTCGGCTGATGCATTCAAATAAGCTGTTTTTCCAGTCTTCACCAGCTTGCAGGACCCCTGCTTTCATAAAAAATTAATAAATCTTATTTCTTCGAAGGAGTGTGACAGCTGAGTGGGAATTAGTTCTTAATCTTAGATATTTATTTTTTCCTTAACAATTTTGCTTTCTAAATGAATGGTATTTGTGACACCCGGGGAGGTGATTTCCTGATCTGTTAATAAATCTTTAAGTAGAATAAATTCCTCTAGAGCCCTCAAAAGGGAAACCTGACAAACTGAAAATAGACTACACTGCAGAATGACCAGAAGATGCTCTCATTTGTACTTTTAATATTCACAGCTTTTTCAGACCTGGTGAATTGCATCTAAGTAATATATTGCATTTGTTAAAGACGAACTGCCTAATCTGTCTAATGCTAATGATAACCCTTTCCCTTAAAAAGTTGTATTTGCACGTACATGGCAGTTTTGCAAAACTCAGATAATAAAGGTGGTGTCTATCAAAGGAGAAGACTGGTGTCTACGCACTAAACACTGCACTCCAGGTCTACAGCCACATACTGTATGTGAAGGTTCTTTTTCTAAAATGTCCAACACTGCGGTGTGCTCCTGATGCAACTACACCAGCTGAGATGTACATTGTGAATTTCTGAAATGTTGGTCCCAAAATTTAATGAATGAAATGTTAGAACAACTTAAAAATCTGTCATTTCCTTTTTCATTAGGCACTCAAAGTTGATTTTGTACTATTTTGCATTCATTTTGATGTCATTGCAGACTTGTGTTCTGTGCAGCTCACAGTTGTCAGTACTTTTTCTAGCAAGACCGGACTTTTGTGGGAAGAAGCCGACTGATATTTTCGTGAGAAATTTAGACTCTTGCGCACAAAGAGTGCAAAAAACATCCCATCTTTTCTGAAACCTTCCTCTAAAGATGGCCCCATGAATCCTTTTTAATGTGCAGAGAAAGGATGTTGTGCTGGCAGGAGGTTTAAAGTTGGAAATCACAGTTTAATGGCTGATTCCTTTGCCCAGCCCGAGCACATTGTTTCACTCCTTGTCACTATTCACTCAGCATCATTTGTACGTATGAAAGGGAAGGAAATCTCTCACAAACCAGAAAGTGTCACAGTCCAGTATTTCCATGCAAATAGGCAAGCTGCAGGCCAGAGCTGAGACCAGAGGAATCATAAATGGGCTGTGTTTAATTCCCCCCACCAGACAATGAATTTTCTGCAAAAATTGCATCAGACCTTCTTTGGAAAGACAGTGCTACATAAAATACAAAACAAAGCAGCCAATCCCAGAACAAAATCAGCACAATACTTCAAGCAAGTCATCACCAGAGAACCCATGGATAAGGAATTTTGAGGTTGTTTTTTAATGCGTGTATATTATATATATTTATGCCGAGGAAGCTACAGCTATAAATATACACAGGACACCATTTGTGACAGACTGCTTATCATAATTCCCTTAGCTTTATGTCCACAACACTAGTACTGTAGGGAAAGAAAAAATAAACAAATGGAAGGATTAACACCCCATAATCTGTTTTCATTGCATTCCGAGGCCAATACAAAAAGGGAGAAGTGCTTTGTTACCGTTCATAAGTGTATTCAAAATGATCAAGCAAGATGAGGAGAAGCAGCACTTTGTCTCTGGGCTCTGCTCCACATGTATTATTAAAGTAATTGGCTCATGCAGTGTGATTCATGCCTCCCAAAATCTCAATGTACAAAATCACAAACACAATCTAAAGTGGGATTAAGGTGCTTGTATTATTTTTTTATTTTAGTCCCATGACTGCATGGTCTCTGTGGTTGTCTCAAGTGTCTCTTTGAGTGACGTGTTAAGTTAATCCTCACATTGTTCCATTTCCTTCTGGATAACTCCAGAACCTCTGGGTAATTCAAGAAGTCCTCCTGAATCTTATACCTTTGCTGCAATCAGAAGCGTTTTTTTTTGCCTTCTCTGCCCCTGCACAGCAACAAAGAATTTCTTACATCAGTCAAAAACACAGCCTCACACAAAAAAGTAAGACTTAATAAAGGCAAAAAGAAAGGATTATTTGTGTATTTATGCCACTATGCTGTTCTCCATAACAATTTACATCCCACTCTGTACCCCAGCGAGGTAATTTTTACTGTTCAACACAAGCAGAATAGAGTAGCTGGTGGCATTCAAACTCAGGTCCTTGGATTATAAGAGAAGGGCTGTAACCGCTGTAGTACTTAGTCAAAATGTAACATTACAAAATAAATATGTACAACAAAACAATACAAAATGTGTCAAAGATTGTAAAAACATAACCAAAAATGTCTTAGTGCTGTCATTATGTTCAATCCTTTAACTGAGCTTTTTGTAAAATAGCACACACAAACATTCAATTTTTAACTTATGTTCTTTTAAATTCTCAAGTAAAGCTTCTGCTCATAAAATATTTTGCTAGAACGCTCGATGATAAGCCAGATATCAATATGTACAGTATATTCTTTATAGGCAACCTATTTGCTACTGAATAAAATCCAACAGTGTAAAAACAAAAGGTTGCAGTAATTTATTACAACACGGCATAATTTATTTTTTTGACCTAAAAAAACCCCGCAAAATATTGAAAATAAATACAAAACCGTCTCAGAAAACTGATCAAATAAGCGCCAAGCTTACGCTCCTGTATTGGTTTTACACAACACTATTATTATTTCAGTGGCATCACGTGTTACCTCAAATTGAATTTACTTATAAACATGCATTATTGAAAATATACATTTGCTTGCTTGCTGTCGTACGTGGTGATACGCAGTGGTATCTATGCTTGCTTGCAGAAACTGCTGTAGCTATGCTGTTGCTCATTTGTAGTTTAGCTTAATTTCCAAGGGCAGCGGCGTGATAATATTTTGCCAACACGCCTGTGTGAAAGGATCCTGCGCGTCTTAATGGGTTCTGTTCAGTTAGCACAAGCGCAAGTCCACTGGGCTTCACACCCGCTCAATTCTCATTCCAGCCGAGATTTAGGAAGGGCGCAAACAAGCAACAGCTCTGCTTGGTCACCTTCGATACACGTTCCGTTGTAAAAAGCAATATGCATGAAAGAATGGGCAGAATAATATATTGTTTATTTTCAGCAGAGTAAATAAAAGAATATCCTTGTGCACGTGACCTTGTGTTTATTTCTCGCCTTTCGTATTTGTGAGCTCAAAACCCAATTTGAGTTCCAAAGTGTCAGCACTGAGCAGTTGATGGACTCGGTAACAGAAATGGCCTTTTTGCAAAGTGTCTCAGAAGCGTGCGATGGAGAAAGCCAGGGAAATAAAATGGCTTGTTCCCTCATCTCCTGCCTACTGGCGTCTAAAAATGGGGAAGGATGTGGGGACAGAGGGACAGAAAACACACCGCGCATTCACTTAACCGCTGTCTAATTCCTAATAATAATAACGCAACTGCCGCACGATTCCTCACTGGGCAGAAAGTGTCTGCCGCCTACTGAGATCTTCATCGATCAGAGCATTTTTAGCAGGAAAAAGTGACTGTTAATGAGCTGACAGAAACCCTGTCAGGTTGCTGCCGACCATTCGAGCGTTCTTATGAACGTTTTCGCATCACCAGATGAAGAGATCCATGTCTAATCACAGCCTGTCTGCTCGGAATATGTGCATTATTTCAAACAAGAAGCGTCAGCACATCCGTTCTGGTCACCGAGCACCACAGACAGAGCCAACCGAGTGTATAATTTTCATTCATTCTGCCACTGTCTTACATTCACTGCTACTGTTTTGGAGTTAACCAGTTAGATAGGCAGGACATTTTGCAATTTTGGCTGAGCGCTTAACCCTTAAGAAGGGTTAACTGTGCTTCCTGTGCATCTTAGAACCAAATATATTTATAAAAAATCCCGAAGGCTTTAATCCGAAAGCAGAAAACGGAGCAGTGAAGGTGGATGATGTAACTGGAGACAATTTCTCAAGGATGAAGTTATCAGGGATAAACAAATGCAAGTATTAAAGAGAAACCTTTTCTGTGCGCCGATAGCCACGGTAACTGATGTGTCTCATTTTTAAAAATGCTACAGATCACTTTGAGAGGCAGCTCGCCTTGGCAGGAATAGATGAGCTGCTCTCACATGGGCAGCTGTTCTTTGTACAGTGCTAATCCATCTTGGGCTGCAGGTATCGACTGCTGTTGTGCTGAGATGAGACAACATTTCTCAAAGCTCTCTGATGTGTGAAATACTTTATGGATTTTCTTTTTCTGTAAATTTTATTATCCTGTTGGTTCCTCTGACCCAAATGCTTCTGGTAAGAAACAAATAATGCATCCTGATGAACGCATACGGTGTAAAGGGCTTTGTGCGGGGTACAGGAGTCATGACTACTATAATATTGAGGAAAGAAACATCATTGCTGATATTAGAAACTAGAATATGCAATCATTTCTTAGATCATTTCTTAGATCATTTCTATTTCCTATTTCTATTTGAATGAAGCAGGCCGGGCTAAAAGACTCAACAGTTTCATACAAATACACAGAAGTTTTCATTTATACCAGAATCGGAATTAGTATCAGATTTATTTGGCCAAGTATGCTCACACATGCAGGAAATTTTGCTTACATTTTTACCTGTAATATTGAGCACGAAGGAACAATTTTATTTCCCGTAGGCATTTGGCAACAACCTTGGAGGGGAACTGAACATCCCGTCAGATCAGGATTTAAAAAACCCTCCTATTAGAAAGCTCATATTTCTCAAACTTTGCATTTCCTGAACACTCTGTCATACTTTGCTTTTCACCTTGTTTTTCACTCACCTTCCTAATTCAGTGCTGAACAAAAGGCTACTGCTTTATTACTTTACCCGAGCAAAATACAAGTCCTGGCAGAGCGAACAAATGTTATGGGTAATTTATTACAAATTCGCTGTGTAATGTCTGCGACTGGAGTCATTCTGAGAAAACAAACATGCTGGCAGACTCCTCCAGCTAAGCAAAATGAAGAGAACGAAAGCAAAAAAAAGAGAGGAAACTCTTCTCTTCCAGGAATGGGGGACTAGACAGCAACTGGAAGTTACCGCCATTTTGCAGAGTGGTGCGGTGCCAAGATCACAAATGTCATTTTGTAAGTGCAATTTGCTCGTATTTTCTGCCGCTTGGTTGGGTGTGCTGATGCTCCCAGGGCTGAGCTTCTGGAAGCCCTGGTGGAGAACAATAGGCTCGGTTCACCGCATGTCCAAGCACGCCTGTGCACACTCATAATATAGAGCCGACTTTCCCTTCAGGGTGCCCTTCTGGAGCGGGGAGCGAAGCCCTGCCTTTTGTTCTGCCTCCTAAACCGGGAACGTGGAAGAGCGGAGAAGCTCCTGCAAACTGCGCGGCCGATTTGTGCAGCGATCGCATGTGGAACAGATCTGCTCACAAGGGAGTTCTGCACATTTCACATCTGTGTGAATTCCACCCAACTCATCCATTCACATGAGGGCTGCACCACAGACACACAATTGTTCTGATAGGCATTAGCACGGATATTAAAAACAAAAGGTGAAAAAACTCTTATTTACTATAGTACATAGATACTCTTTTTTTTAAGAAAGTACTTTATCATTAGTTTTTAACAAACAAAAAGCGGTCTCTAACACTTGGCTTATTCCACAACACAGATGTGCAACAGTTCCCAGCAACAGATGTCATTCTTCTGCTGCATGAATGAGCAATTGAGAAGGTCATCAAGTTGGTTTTCCCACCGTCATGTTGGTCGAGGGAAAGCGTTTCGGGGTGGTTGGGAGCGTCTGCTTTAGGATAAAATGCTTTTCCACCAAATCTGAAGCACATGCTTTCAGTGAAATGAATCAGATCACACATTGCAGTTCAAATACTTCAGCTTTCACCCTTCCAAACTGTACTCTAGCTCGATTCTAAACCTGCCACACACCGAAATTAATCTTTTGACAGAAAAATGCTTCTTTTGTGGTATCCTGACAATAATGTGCTCTATTTATCGCTGATATTTCAACACCGGTGGGACGGGAATGTGTTTCTGATGTACTGAAGGGAGTGACCTTAAAGCTAGACGTCTGTCTCACAACATAAAAGCTCCTGTTCTGCTCAGTGTAAACATGAAGCCAAAAACACGAATACATCTGACAGAAACTGCACGTTTACCAGTCATATTTGTGTCATGTGAGTTGGAAGCCACTGCAGAAGCTCAAGGTGCTCAACAATGCTTTGTGCAAAAATACACCCATCATGGGTGACAGTCACACAAAGCTCACACAGCCATACAGCATGAGGAGCGCAGTCTCACCGCAGGACTGAAACAGATACAAATTATTAATCCAGCAGGGAAAGAAAGGGTTTCCTAAGCACTGACACATGCATTATTCCCCCTATCTTCTCCATGTCAGAAATCTTCTGGTAGGACCATAGCACAAAGCAAAAATAAGGAATTCAATTTGTCTTTGTGACCAAAGGCTTTGGCTGTCTTTGTGAAAAATGACAAAGGGTTGTAAGGCCATTCTCTGTATATTGCAAACAGAGCCGGCAATTCTGTACACCCTCCCCTCGCCAGACCCAAGATGTAAGAAGGTAGCAGTTCATTTCTCAACTGTTCATTTCTTAAAAAATCGATCCCAGGGTGTATAAACTAGCTAAGCACCGAAGTGACAATTTCCACTAAACCGGACAAATGAAAAATGTACGTTTTACACTGTAATAACGGTGTATTAAATTAAAGATCTTAGCAAATATAACTGATATTTCAGGCATATTAAGGAATACATCAGGTATTAGAAAGAGTTAAGCTCACTTGTGTTTTTTCACAAAGAGTCGTGCATTTGGCCTCTGCAAACAGGAATCGATCTGTGGATCCTAACCCTGTTCTTTGACCCTGCGGTGCTCTAAATGTCAGCCAGACTTCACTCAAGAATGAATTAAACCCACCTGTGTTCTTCAGAACGAGATGGCCTGACCAACACCCCAACCACCTCAAACTTGACGTTAATTCACAGCATATTTATCGTGCTGAAACAATATTTCATACTCGGTTTAAAAAAGCTGTACTTCAGTACTAAGCTGGTAATTTAGCTAAAAAGTAAAGGCAGCTGTGAAGCCATGGAGAATAAAAAGTAACTGGTTACCTGGTAAGCAGTAACGGGTTAGTTTATGTCAAAGTGATAATAACTGGCATAAAGTTATTATAATTCATTGTGGAAATATCTATTTTCCAAATTAAAATTATAATACTATAAGAATCAGATATATAGTTTATTCAAATTATAATATAGCATAGTATTGTATAGAATTAATCTAAAATGCTGTTAGGATTCTTTTTTCTGGCATACTATACAGTACGATACAATACAAATTTTGGAGGCCAAAAGCTAATACCTGTCTGCAAAAAAATATATATATTATATATTTGTGTGGGTGTGTGCGTGCGTGTGTTTCTGCATGCTGTATATAATATAATATAATATAATATAATATAATATAATATAATATAATATAATATAATATAATATAATATAATGTTATGTTTACATTTCATGCTGACATCAGACTGTCAGGAGTGGATTGCAGGTCACAGGCTTGCAACATCAATTTTTAATTTCCATTCACTTGAGAGCTTCTTTAAATGTTTTGCAATGCAAAAGGGAGTCTTTTCAATGCTTGCATGTTATACGCCTGACTATAAATTATTGAATGCCTACTGATGACACATGGAGTCCCAAGACAGCCCGCACTTCATTTAAATGTAATTCAGTATAAATTTGGGTTTCTTAGGAGTATTTTCCTATTCATTATGGCTTCCTCTCTGAGCCTGGTAGGGCAGCTCTGACCCTTGCACGTGCCCATGGTATGCCTCTTATTTCGTTCCGAATGCTTTTGCTCAGAGGTCATTATCATATGAGCTATCTTTAATTGTTAAAATATGTATAGCTGTGCAATATGCTGAAGACAGATCAGCAAGTGGGATTCTTCAGTAAGGCTTTTTTAGTTAAGAAAAGACACTCGAAATGGCTGTAAAAAGCTAATAATAAATTAGGCAATATAATCCATAAGTAACGTTAACATACGCTGGGGGGGGGGGTGCTTGGAAACACTGATTTCAAATGTCTGGAGTTCTCTTGTCTTCATTAAACCTCCTTGTTCCTGAAGAACTTCTAATGTCCCGCTTTGGTGCACTATCTTGTTGTTAAGGTGTTTCCAAAAACCATTACTTGTTCCACAGCAGAGCCACACGGCACAAAAGGAACAGGAAATACTGTGCATCTACTTGCCGATTTCCAGTAGTGCGATGAATGGGCCGCCAGAAAGAGGTCTGGGCTATTTTTATTTGCCACCGTCAGATCTCTGCTGTAGGACTGAATGTTATGTCCTCAAACTATTTCTCTGAGCAAAAACCCTAAAAGACAAACAAATTTAGGAAAGCCGTCTGAAGCTGCGGAGGGCGGACATTACGTCATGCTGCAGACAACGAGGGGTTGTGGGGAGGAATATCTGTCCTTTTTGGCACCTCTGCTGGAAAGGTGGTCCCTGCAGGCAGTTCACGGAACCAGCTGGTGCTTTTTTAAACAGGGCTGAAACCTCTGTGGCGTGTGGGATCGGGAGCCCAGCCAGTCGCAAAACCGCAAAAAGAACCCTTCTGACAGATTGCTCAGATTTGGCTATTAGCCCTTCTCCTGAGAGATGAGCACCAACACACACCCACAAAGTGTGGCGTCAGAATGTCATTCTGTGTAATCCAGCGTGTGATGCTGAAAGGCCACCATGTGTGCTAAACACATTAAACAAAATGCACACAATGTGGGCTGACGGCACCCTTGTGCAGTAATAAGAAACACCAGCCACACGCATAAATGTTAAATATACACTGCAATGCCTGTCACTTTTTTCTGAATGTCAGCTAAGCTAAAATATAATTTAAAAAATAATAATAGTCAGGCATTGTAGAAGGTCTACTTTTGAAGCTCTACAAAACAAAAACCTTTATCCTAGCTGTGAGGCTTGTTGGATTATAACCGCCATTTGGGTGTTGGCAGTGTTCCTCACATTGCCTCTATAGATGTTACTCAGCTTTATTTGTCAAATGATTTATTTATTATTTAGCAAATGATTTATTAATAAACTTAAACTACAGCAACTGACACCGGCCTCAAAAAAGCAGCAGTACTAATCCCTCCATCACGTCCAGAGTGAAAAATCCTAAACAGTACAACATCATACTGATCTTTAGAAAAAGACAACGTTCATATGGCAAATGCCACGAGAACAAAAATAATAAATGCAAATATTGTATTACCGCTATGTGTGGCACTACTGAAAGCACTTACCCTTACTGTGTGCTGGTTAACCATCGAACCATTGCATTTTTAGTGCATTTTCCTCATAATCATGTCTCTGGTTTTTCCCATTTGCAAGCCTGCCAATTGCATGCATGCAGCTTTATGGAAACACTGGTAGTTTATCGCTGCTTATGTGTTTCATATTCATAGTGACAGATCAATAACTTCCACTTTGTGTACCGCAGTTTGGCGAATGTGTGCATTCTGTCCAAATCACGCAAACTATTCTTGCTGTGATTTCATGTGCATCGAGACAGGAGACTTGTGTTCATTTTCTTGTTAACCAATACCAGGAGAGGCCCGCTGCTGTAATAACCGAGTATCTCTGGAGATTAGAGGTGGAAGATAAAGCCATCATGGACCGAATAATACCGTACACCAAGATCTTTGAACTTTTTCTGCGTTATCGTATGGCTTGAAGGTTGCGAAGCCGTCAAACCACTTTGGTCGCTGATAGCGCTCTTGTTGGGCTGCAGCTGAGCAGAGCACAGAGGACAAATCAAGGCATCAATTGCGGCCATTTTAAATAACGTTAAAGACGTGCAAACATATTTCATGTTTTCTGTCTTAATATGAAAAAAGAACAGTTTGTGTTTTTATACATTACTACATTATTTGTGTTGTGCATCGTCCTTTGTAGTATTTGCAAATGGCCTCAAAGACATGGGAACAAACGTGGTGAATTTCCAAATAACATCCTGAGATTTAGTTTAGCATTCAAAACTACAAATCTAAAAATCCATCTTTGAAGTGAAAATAGAGAAGTGTTTTGGTATTCAAAAATAGGCTCCGATAGTGGACTCTTTTTTTTTTTGTCCCCCTGTCAATTACCTTCCCACAGTGTGAGCCGATGTTCAGCAGATTAGGGTATAGACACCGCGGTACGGACCTGCTGGTTATAAGACTGACCAGCCCTGACCTTCCTGCTTTTCAGACACCTCCCAGTGAGCCACTGTGGCCCATTGCTGCTGACACCATTAACCTTTCACAGTAGGAAAGCCTGACAACCTCAGATTCGCATTTTACTCTGAAGTTCATGTAAGCACTTCTAGGGCATAATGGAGGTCATACCAAGTCTCGCTGACCACCGCTGTCAACTGCTCCTATTTATTTTCGGAAAAATTGGGCGAGGGCTCAAACCTGTGGTACAAAAATATGTCAAGTAATGATGCCCGCTCAGTTAATAATGCCCAGACACATGCTGTTTTCCTTTACTGGTCACCATGTGACACATTCTGATGTACGTATGACATTTGTTCTGTGTTTGACTTTGATTTATGCTATTTTGGACAGCATTGTAAGGCAATCTGGAAACAATTTCAATGTTACTGCTTATGTGGTTATATTTAAAAGATTTAGCAGGTGCGCATGTACTTAACAGTTCATTTTGATTCCTTAACCAAACCAGTGGCTGCGGCTGATAAGTTCTGAGGTTACCGCTCAGTCAGCGCTGTAACTGATATGAATCCACGTGAGAGAGCTGACACAGCCCAGAATACCCATGATGTCAAAAGGCAGCTCACCTCATTTACACATTTCCAGGACTGGAGCCAGATTCCTTCTTCCTAAACCCCACCCTTACTTTCCATTCAGCGCAGTCTGACAGCCTGATGAGAGGATGCATTTTCTGCGAGCATATCTTCCAGTTATGGGAGGCCTTAGAGAGACACAAGAGGCCTTGTAAGCTGTACACTTCTTTTACCAAATACCATTCTTTCCATTTTCAAACAGCAGTATTAAAAATAGCGCTTTTTCTGTTTTCCGTTACAGCTAGATGGTGCAGTCTCTACCATTGTATGACGGCACTGTTAAAAACCTTATTTCTTTACACATTTTCTTTGTGGGTTTGGTAATTTGTTGACATTAGTAGAGTCTGAGAAGTGTTGAGAAATCCTTTTAAATTCCTTAAGGTGTCTCGAGAGACTCACACCTCGAACACAACCAAACCATTTTTTTTCTAGAAAGAAAAAAAAAACAAAAAACAAAAACTGTGGCCAAATTTCATTCCGTCTCCTGGCATAATCGCTTAGGTCTTTATTAACCCAGACTTTATTCCATCATTGCATTATTGCAAAAGGTCTCTCGACAAGTTAGACAACTAGGTGAGATAAACCCAAACGCATAGCTCCTATGTAAAGCAGTTAGAAATAATGAATGAAAATTATCGTTGGCAAAATGACTGATGAAATATCTTCTGAGAAGTGCAGTATCTCCCGTGTGTGATGAAGCGACGCATCTGTCATGTCTGACATCTGGAATGAGTTCAAATAAATTAAACTGGCTATTATTCTGTGACCCATGAGCATCCACACCTTTAAGCTCAAATTGGTCCTGGATGCAGACGGTGTAAATTACTAGGATGTATGGTGCTCTAGGCGGTGGCAGGTGGTTCAGTTATCAAGTGAAAGCTCCCTTGTCTCCGGCTGCATAAAACCTCCATTTTGTATTTTTCTTTGAGATTGCATGTGTTTAACCTTACAGCCATAATAACCTTGGTGAAGGCTATAAACGTGGCATTTCGCTGTCTTTATTCCTAAATCGCTTACAGATCTGGGCCCTGCATATTAATCGTTTTTAAAGGATTTCGCGTTTTAGCCATTCAATTCATACAGTGTCAGACTTAGTTAAGGCGCAGTTTTCGGTTAAAGCAATGAGCAAGAGATCAATAAGAGCAAATGCATGAGAGAAGCCCCTAAAAATGTCACCTTAAATTAGCAGTGAACAGATTAGCAGAAGCACAGAATAAGGTTAATTCAATTGCTGTAAAGTAATTCAATTACAGTATCGGTCTGTGACCTCTCACGATTGCGAATTAAACTGAAACCGCAACCTAGAGGAATGGAAAGAAGGTTGTAAATAACCTGCATCTGTCAAGAATTAACCGGTCTGTAGTCTGCACGACCCGCTCAGGACACCTTTTTTTTTTTTTTTTTTTTTTTGGTCAAATATAACCTGCAGCTTCCCTTCATTTAAACCCGGTTCACACGTTTAGCCGAAATGTGTGCGGGGGCCATTTCCGGGAAGGCGATCGTGATTTTGGTGTAGGGTTAATGGAGCTGGACCACCAGGAAGGACTTAAATCCTGGACTTACAGGAGGAGTTTTGGGTGGCCTTGCCACTGTCTCTGCTCAAAATGCCTTGTTTGCAGCTCTGCCATTTCTCCTTCATGTGGCCCTCTCGCTACCCGAGGAACCCAGATGAAACGCTAGCAGTTTCCCCGTGAAAATGGAGAGAGCATCTGCGTATCATGGTCGGCGGCCATTGTTATCGAGGGACTGCAGCTCAGGATTTCCCACCAAACAGACTGCATTTGAGCCACTTCCATGGTTATGATGCAACACGAGCTGACTGTGTATATTAGGCTGAATCATGTAGTAAACTATAACCAGATGTTATTAAGGCTGTTTTGGAGAAGGACACCCTGCCTTTCCAAGGAGATGCTCCAAGGTGCCCCCTGCTGGCCTTGCACCCAGGTGTTGGTGGCTTTTTCGGAGCGCCCAGTGTTCTTATGCGAAAGGCCAGCAGACCCTCCACGGTCACAGACAGAAAATTAAAAATTTTACGGTTTCTGGGATGGATTAAACCACTGGAGGAGTCGAGTTACAGCAACTCAGTATGATTCACAAATAGAGAAAATGCGACATGAGTAGAACTAATTTTGTGGTTACACTGTTACACTAAACGCAGCACAACGCGCCACATTTCAGAGAGGCGCCGAAGCCCTAACAGCTGTCAGCATGAGCAAGCGGAAACACCGCGCTAATGGAATTTCACTGCCATACCAGCAAAGTTGTTTTATAGAAGCAGCTTCATCAACATGGCAAGAACACGCTCAGGCAAAATATTTCAAATACCTCAAGTGCTAAAACAGCACTCATTCAAGCCTGCACTGTGTTGAAAACCATCTCTTCAAATCTTTACATTGAGAAATTGAAAGAAGAACAATTAGTAGATATAAAGTGAACATAGGACACAAAAAGCTCGGCCTGTTTTCTGAACGTTTGTGCTTTTTGGTTATCTGAGCGGATTATAATTTTTATTTTTCGGCGTTTCATGTTCTTTTTTCATTGTTCAAATGTAGATGAGCATCATTCTGTGACCTGCAAATGTCACAGAAACAGCATGAAACCGATTCCCCCTCCGTCTCACAGCCAATGGCCGTGTTGGGATTGTGGTGTCCCTGGCATTCAGAGTCAAACAAGCCATCGATGAATGGCTCACTAGGCCATGCTTGTCTGATGCAATATCGTGTTCTGCCAATAACACACATTGATGCAAAATATTTCTCACCCAAATGCCCTGAAGGCGAGGAATTTCTTTACGCCACTGCATGCAGAAAGTGTGCAGAGTAGCACAGAACAAACAGATGTGGTACATTTTTAAGAGCAAAGGAAATTTATACTAGCCTCCCACAATTAATATTTATTACCCACATTTCCGTTAGTTACAAGTATCAGCCAGTATGCTTGCCTTTTATACTTCATATATATTTTCATGTGCTATATAAAAATTACAACTGAAAATTTTGATGAATATCAAGGAAAACTAAATGAAAATGAAACAAATGAAAATGCAAGCTAATTAAATGCTTTTCATTTCAGAACGACAAGTTTCTATGACAGAAGGAAAAAAAATATTACTACTACTACTACTACTAGTCTTACTACTTCTACAACTGCTGCTACCACAAGTATTATTATTACTATTAATATTAGAATTATTATTATTGCTATTAGTATTTTCAGGGTCTGTATCCAGTACTGCTTGCCGACCACAGCGACCCTGCTCAGGATAAGCAGTTAATAATAATAATAATAATAATAATAATAATAATAATAATAATAATAATAATAATAATAATAATAGTTTTTGTTTTTATCTGTTTTTTGTTTGTTGTGGTAATAGTAGTAGTAGCAGTATAAATGCAGACCAGAGTTTGAAGATGAAAAAGAGGCTGAAGTGCGAGAAATTCTGCTTCTTATTTGGGGGTACCTGGTGTTTTGCAGAAATCTTGCTTTTACTGCCAACGAGTGAAACCTGTTTAAAACCCTAATTCAGATGTGTGACTGACATAAGTGAGGCAATTTCAAGCCCAGCTGCACATGTAGCGTTGACGCTCAGCAGTGTCTGGCAGGAAGAATATAATTTACCTGGTTGTATGGTTGAAATCCGCTCCAGAATTTGCAGCCTACGGTCTAGAGTGCGGTTCAGTTCTGGACGTGCCTAAAACACGACTGAAAACGGACTCGGCGTCTCCAAGTCCACATCAGTCAAAGACGCCACGTTGCACTCTGTGGAAACCCCACTGACACATCCCTCTCCAGTGTTCACCTACTGCGTTTGGTCTGCTGACCAAAAAAATTCGGATCAAATATTTCATCTAATAATGAGATGGGCCTGCTTTATACTGTATTAGTGTGAGATTATGAAAACAAACCAGCGCGTAAAAATGAGCAACTGTAAGAGTGAGCATACCTAGCAAAGGACAAATAGATATTTCACTGTAAAAGAAATGATAAAAAAAGGCACATTGTGAATTTTTGTGACCATCATAATCCATCATGTTCCACTTCAGGTGCTGGAGATGTTCAAACCCCTCGCCCCCTTGATGCTCACAGCCGCCTCGCTGATTTACACTCCACAGAGAAATGTGTCACAATGTCTCTGAGCGTACCGTCTTGAAGCTCTTCTCACACTCTTTCCACAACAAAAGGGATTTCTAGAAGCAAGCGGGCAGGCCATTCATTCAGGCTGCGATGGCGTGTCGCAGAGAGGCAGGTGGTGGTAATGGAAGGGCCCCGACCTCACGCTCTGTCATCGGCACCATTGTTCATCTGACTGCGAGAGACTGAGCAGCGCAGGTTACCAACACAATCTTCCTGACACCTCTTGCCAACGTTTTATCGTTTGCAGGTGGGAACCGGGAAAGTGCAGTATTTCTTTTATTTTTTAAACAAATATTATTTAAATCTATTTGGCAAGAAACTGAAAAATAAATATCTGTTGCACTTTTTTATTACTGTATCCATCTAAGAATTAAAAATATCAATTTAATTTCATGTGGTTTTTTTAAATCTAAAATGTAACACCTGCAACATAATCATTTTTTCAAGTTGGCAATTTTTTAAAATTTGGTTTGTGAGTAGACTTAATAGCTTGTATGCAGTTTTGTTTGTCTGCTAAATTCCCTGAAGAAAAGGCACAGTTTTACTAAAAACTACCACTGCTTTTTCTGCCAGTTTAAAGAACAAAATAGAACAAACCTGCTTGCTATGCAAGATTGTGACAGAAATAAAAGAAGAATAAAAAGCAAAGCAGAGCCATGCCTAAGGTAAGTGTGACTGAATAAGTATGTGCACATCTGTTTGGGACTGTTGGAAATTTCAGAACTTGAAACATCTGGCACTGAAGCCATCTCTATAGCAGAACCAGGGTGTTTTCCTCATTCAGCAAGTGGAGGTCAGGTGCCTAACATGATTTTTTTGTAAATTGAAACATGCTGTCCACCCATGACATGAGTTGGTTCGACAAAATGGCCACATATGGCACCAACTGCACAGGGTGACATAAGGGTCACTCGCCTTGTGTCCGAGTGACTGGATCATGTAAGTCCTGTCGGCCTCCTACCACCCCAGAACAGTAGACCATCCTAGCACAACAGTGTCACTACCTTCCTCTGCCTTCCTCTGTTCCCTTTACAAGTTACCAGATCATATCCACCAGGTTGTTTAGATTCATGTTCCCATTTTTAGACATTTTCTTCAGTTGATAAAGTCATGTGAGATTTTAAAGTTGCTGCCAAAGCACTGGAAACAGTCTATGCATGCAAGATCAGTGTGTGAAAGACTAACAGTCAAATCATGAGAGCTCCAGCTTCTGCTTGGCCTTTGACTGAGTTGTCCCTGGTTCCTCAGTCAGCTGCCAGATCCTCTCCTAGGAACAGCGTGTTGGCAAACAGGAGATCTTGGTAGCAAAGCCTTTCTTCCTGGAAAGACATTCACATGAGTGGAGGAACACTGATGAAAAATTGTAAGAATTCGGTGAAATTTCTGCAAAATTCCACTTTTATCTGCTGGACTGAGGCTGACACCTACAAGCCAAAACAGTGGAAGTGGAATTTTAATACTCAGGATTCATTTATAGTTATGTCTAAAAAGTGCCAAGGATTCTCAAGCTCATCTCTTCCAGGCTGATTTTTCACAGTTGGTGTACACATCAGCATTCATGGCAATGGTTTGCTATTGCTTATTAGTCAAAACTAAAGCAAAAAATTGTTTGTTTAATAAGCGTCCATCATAAAACCACATAAATGCTCATATCAGCGTCAATAAAATAGACTGCAATTGCTTTGCTTTCCGAACAGCAAACAGGCATATTAAGCCAAATAAACAGAAAATTATAGCTAAAGCAAAACTGTATGCGCTCCTTATCTCAGGTCCCCCGAATCAATAGATTGATGTCTACGGAAAAAAATGCACAAGCACTGTGTGAAGTGATAAAAGACAGTGAGAGAATTAAATTGAAACCATACCCAAAAAGGAGATAATATAATTTTACAATGACATCACAACCCATTATTTGCACGCAGAGACGGAATTCGGTTCTGCAGACTCTCTAAAGGGCTCGGGTAACGCTGGCTGTATGCCGAAAAGCGCTGCGTTTCCTGGAGCTCCAGATGTTGTCTCTCACAGCTGTGTAGAAAATGTCACTGACTTTAGAAACCCCCAGTGGAAAAAAAAAAAAAATGAATTGTGTGTGTGTGTCTGTGTGTTTCTGTGCACCAGAAGGACAGGAAATTTGGATTAACAGTACATAAGACAGCTGCAAATCAGTCAGAAATGTTAGTACTTTTCCAAGACACAGGGTGAAAACAATGAAAAGTATTGCTCCATTTTCCTGTAGTTTGTAAATATTTCAAGTTGTTTCTTTTAAATAGCTCACATTTATACTTCTATGGTTTGTAGAGCTGAATATTTACTTTCATTTTCATTATCACTTTCCTCTGACTGTGTAGTGAAAGCTGCTGAACCCATCAGTAAGACTTCACTTCCCACCATCCAGGCCGCTGCAACACATGGAATGGACCAATTTTCCTTACCATCTCCACAGACCCCTGTCAAGTTCTACAACATAGACTCTTTATATCTATGTTGTGTTAGGTGAACCCCACCAGGCTCAGACAATACATGGACTGAATACCACCGCCACCAACCACCCACTCATCGTGGCATCACTACCATCACTACCTACTGTTGTGCTATAATGTTTGTATTGCTGCTTCACAGTAGATACCCATTTTATTTATCTATCTTCATCTTTTTATGTATTTAATCATGCATCTAATATAAAAAAAAAAAAAACATTTTCTCTGTGCCCTCATGCTTTCTGCTTAGTGTACTGAGCACCGTAGCTCAGGAGAATCTACGTCACATTCTCTCTGGAACATCTGTATAAATGCAGAAAATGAAGTGAACCTTAAAGGTGTAGTTTTTTAAAATATACAGCACTTTCTGACAAGCTTCACATGTATTAAAAAATACATTAAATTAGCTCCTAAATCTATTGTAAGCTACTTTGTTTCATGCATTCTAACCTTCACAATAATATAAATTATGCTTCATTTTTTTTTATTATCATACACTTGACAACATGCTCCTGTCAGTATTAGGTTTACCTTACTATTATTTTTGTGTTTGTGAAGGCTGCAAAACAAAGAGGCAAAGAAAACGAGAGCAGAGTGGAAGTTTGTATTTGAAAGGGTACCAGTAAAAATTCTTTGATCTGCTTTTCTTTGGCAGCAGGAAACATAACCTCATCTTGCAGGAATTGTGGTCTAAATTGTCCAGGACTGTAGAAATTAACATGCTGCACCTGACCCGATACAGCTGCTTTGTCTACATTTATGGTCAACAGAGCTGCTATTGTTCAACAGCATTGTTCAAACTCCCAGATGTATAACATGGTTTTAATGCAATTTAAATACTTAAATGCCCTCAGTTGAGAAAACAACTATTTTGACTTGAAGCTGAAAATGCAGACCTTACACACAAAGAAGCACTCTAAACTCACAAAGGGCTTTTTGGTTACACACAGACCTAACATTTCAAAGGTTAAATTTAGGAAAAAATACTATACTATTCGTAGGTATCTTACTCTTTTTTACTTTTACATTTATTCCTTTAGCAGACACTATTCTGCTATGCTAGCGGTGTTCAGTGGCTACTGTAGCTGACACTTTTATCCCAGCAGGCTTAGAGTGCTAGAGACACTGCCATAAATTCCCATTCACGCAGTAGAGCAGTGCGGCAGTCATTCATTTACACATATATATGCAACAAAAAATTAAGTTACCAGTCCACCTTAGACTCATTTTTGGAGTGTGGGAGGAAACCACAGCACCCAAAGGACACCCATGCAAACACAGTGTGACAGAACAGGTTACATCAAAATACGCACAGTTCCAACAGTTTGCACACCTCAGTTCTCTTCATCTCCATTTCACACACATACTCAGCAAACATTCAACTTTTCTCTCTGTTCGCCATACATTTTGAGATGTTTAACCCATAACCCCTGTTTCACTGTGTGGTCCGGCAAAAGGGCCTAGAATGGTTTTGGGAAGATTGCTGGAGATGTTTCTACTGTTTGTAATATTTGTAACCATGGGGGGTTTTATTTATTATAACAATAAGAATAAAACTTGTGCATGTGTTAAGTCAGGTGACCATCAATTTCAGTTCTCATGTGATTTTCCATGTTTGCTGTGTTTTACTGTGGCAACCTTCTGTATAAAGTGGTTTAGTCCTTCCTAAACTAAAAGGAGATGCTTATTTATGGAACCCATTTTGCTGTTTTGAGGAACAATGAGACCAACACCTGCTGATGAGCTTTGGTTGTGAATCTCATGCTGAGAGACATTTTTGTTTTTGTAAGTATTTGTTCCTTTTGCACTTTAATAAACACCTTCGCCACCAGCTGAGGGCTAAATGTTGCGGCCGTCCACCAAAACAAGTGGTTTCACTCCATACCTGGAAGCAAGGTGTGGCACACAGGGAGAACCTGTAATCCAAACATGCGCTGAGCTGCATTCAAACCAATGTCCATGCAATCATTTGCAAAAAAGTGAATCACAGTAACACTCAGTGGCACAGTGAGGGGACCCGATTTTTCACACTACCTGGACCGTGGCCCTCCTGCTTTAGTGTCGGAATAACTGACCAAGATTCTATTTATTTTTCAATGGTCACCAAAAGTTTTTTTTTTTCCTACAAGCACTAGGAAAAATCTAAAAAGCAAACAGAATATAGAAAAAAAAATACTAACCATAGTGCCTGCCTTTAACCATCACTCCTGTAGTTGCTGTGGATCTAAAGTATACAAGGAACAAGTATGCAGTTGCAAAATTAATATCCCTCACAGCATACAGGAATAAATGAGGGATTCAGTGCCGGTGCTGTAACTGCAGTTCCCTGACAGGGAGTGCGGCTGAACCGGTTGGACGTGACTGTGTTCATAATCGATTAGCAGCATCTCATGGAAGCGGCCATATCTGTGTGATATTCTCTAGCGGGTCCAGCGGATCAGTGTGTGCGTGTGTGTGTGTGTGCGTGTGTGTGTGTGAGATGCGGGGAACTAATTCAAACTGAAAAGGCAATTTGATTATCATGAGTCCAGTTAGGGAAGACCTAGCGGAGTGTGACCCTGAAACATCTTCTGCCCCTTTCTTACCTTCACCACAGTCTGAAAATCTGCAGCACGCTCCTCTATTCCCCTGTACAAACAAAGCATGGCTTCTGATGTATGCGCTGGGTGCCCCTTTGCAGAAATATTATTATTAAGTGAAAGTCGACAAGAAGGTAATTTTTCACAACACAGTTCTGGGCTGACTTTACAGGACACAGACTAGCCTACACAATTGCTCTGCGGGAGCAGAGATTGAAACCTGGGGCCTTTCATTGCAAGGCGATGACTCTGACCACCGCACCACCTGCTGCCGCCATCAGAGTCCACAGCTGGGTGCACGGCATTTGCTGCCCAGTACATCTGAAATCTTCATGCATTTAAAGGCCAGACACTTTGCCTGAAAGAGCCATGTTATACAAAGAAACCTTAAGATAGTCTTCAGCTCAGAAGCAGCATTACTGTATCATGGGAGCTCCCTTCCAGATCGCATGGTTGGTTTTCAGTGGAACAATGATTTCGTGGGTGACAAATGCTGACGCTCATTCACCTTAAGGCAAGGAACACACGGCAACAAAAGGAGGCTGCAAATTACCGCTATAGGTTACATGTTAGAATCGGGCAGATCGAATGCACGCTCGCTTCTTCAGGCTACGTGGCTTGTGGCCAAGCATGCCATTTCTTTCTTGACTGCTTTGTGTTCCCTTTCATTTGTGCGGTAATGAGTACAACTGAGCCGCACAAAGATTAAAAAATTATCCACCTGCGTCTTTTATTTATCGTATGCATTACATGGCACAGAAATGTGGGGCTCACGTCAGAGGTGTAACCAGCAGAAGTGCTTCGGTACTGTAAATTCAATATATTGGATGAAAAGATTTCCGAATGGCGAAAAATACACGAGCTGGTTTTAAATCAACAATTAACAGGGAAAAAAGGGATCAAGGGTGGATGTGAAGCGATCTGAAGCTACCGTGCGTGGCAGCGGCAAACAGAGCAGAAATACTGACCTCGCCACTGTAATGTGCACTGGCATGTCCGCCTTGCACAAAGGCAAATACTAATGAGACGCTTCACATGAAACGTCCTTCTGCACAACAGGGCACATATTCACAGGCAGGAGAAAGGAAAACATTCTCATATTTCCACCACACCCTGGATACAAACCCTGGGGGGTGGGCCTTGAATTTTCTGCAATAATTCAGGTGAAATGCCATTGCGCAGGTATGTTAAGATACAACTTTTGCTATAAAGGGTAAAGGGCTGAACCTTCTCCTGGTGGAAACTCTCCGGAGATAAAAATGCAAGCGTGAGCTTTCTAAAGGCAGCTGTTAAGCCCAGCAGGAATTTCCTTATTTTGTTTATATACACAGTGATGTTCTGACCTGCAGCGCTGGGCCACAGGAGCAG
Organism: Heterotis niloticus; assembly: GCA_018136845.1. Classification (NCBI taxonomy): domain Eukaryota; kingdom Metazoa; phylum Chordata; class Actinopteri; order Osteoglossiformes; family Osteoglossidae; genus Heterotis; species Heterotis niloticus. The sequence continues at coordinate 14,713,085 of CM030904.1, read as the reverse complement.
AAATAACACCTTTCAGAACAGCAGGGGATTAAAATTCAACAGAAAATTAATGAAATAAAGATCCTCCTGTTGAGAGGGAAGGCAGGGGTGTCGTCAAGGAGGCTGGGCCTGAGAAACATTTGGCTGCAGCAGAGGAGAGTGGTGGGGGATGGGTGTAGGCAGGGTGAGACTTAGCGAAGGGTCCAAGGATGCATGAAGGAGGGGAGGGATGGAGGGAGGGAAGGAGCCCCATGTGGATGCACCTGCGCTTGTCGAGGACAGGCAGTCTGGATCCCAGACCAGTCTGAGGCCTGGCAGCCATCCACGGCTTTGGGGCCCTTAGGTAGATCAGAGCAGCTGAGCCTTTCTTGAGAGATGGAGGTCTTAAAAAAAGAAAATGCTTCACATTTGTGATCAAAGGAGGGTTATGAAGGGTGCAGCTGCCAATTCCTCAAGATCTTTTTCCTTCTCTTCTCACACAGTGTATACGGTATGCTTAGAGCTTGCATAAGGAGATGGATCTGGAAGACCTGCAGTTTATTGACGATAATGTAGTCCTATGCACTGTACAGTACATTTCATAATATAATCAACCGAATGCAATTTTTTCTTATTTATTCAAGTAAATTGATAATGCAGTACTACTGAAATAATATAGACTATTGGTGTGTACCATATTGTGTAATTTTCACTTTCTGGATCTGCTACCACTGCCAAAACACTGATACAACTCACATAAACAGCAAGAGAAAAACTGCAGCTTCATCCCCCCGATGGATGGTGACGGTGTCAATCCTGTGCCCACTTCTATACAAAAGTCCAAGCAAAGGGTTTGTCACTGGCTTAGCGATCACTTGGTTTCCACAGGAATCAAAATGCAAATCAATGCTGCCACCTGGCGGCAGATATCTTCGGGGATGCTGCTGGGATGAAAGATTCACCCCAACAGCCCATCCATTGTCCTTAACCACTTTATCCTGGTCCTGGTGGTTCAGCATCTAGCCTGGAATCACTGGGCACTGTGCTATGAAACCACACTCTAAATGGGAGACCGATCCATGGAATGTTCAAATTCAGAACAGTATATCACCTCCAAATTAAAACTACTTCCAAAGTTACTCTTTCCACACAAAAATTGGTACTTTTAATTAGTTTATATTTTTGTCACTGTATTTTTTTTTATCTCTTGTTGGGTTTAGCAGGGTGTTGTTCTGACAGAATTTGGTTAAATAATTTTCACATATGTTTAATTCCTTACTTTGTGTTCTCAATATTTCTTTTGTGGATAAAAACTCAAAAATAGTTTGGCACAAAGAAAATACCTAATACCCCAAATAAGTACTTCTTTTCTTAACTATTTGTTATGCTCTATACTTGAGGTTATATTCTATGAGGATAGCAGTGTTATCTATAAGCATGAATTTCATACATATGGTGAGGGTTGGCACCATCTGATTTGTGACGATGAAGGCAAACGGGCCACTTCTCACACACAAAAGCAAAATAATGTACTGTGTTTTTGTCATTACAACTGTCAGTAGCATCCATATGTTCAACCATAGGAGCCAGTAGCTGTCATATGTGCACAAAGAGGTAAAAATTAAAATTGTATGCGACACATTGTGCTGCACACATTAGTGATGTAATAGAAAAGTTTTTTCTTTTCCACTTGACTAGGATGGTACTCAATGCAACCACTTTAATGATAAAATAGTTTGATTATAAAATGTCTTATTACTTTTTACCTTCCACCACTATATCTTCCGGACCTTGGAACAGCAGGTAACTCAGCTATTATTCCATAAGGATGCTCAATAATAACATAAGCACATATCAGTTTTACTTAAGTGTGATGTTTTTATTTAAAGAACACATTTAAGCTGCTCAATTCAGAGGAAGTTCAGTTAAATTATGTAACCATATGTATGAGCTCTAATGAGAAAGGGTTATGTGCGCTCACAATAGTTACATGAGCTTCAAATCCTCACTCTGAAACATTCCTGGAGCTGAAACCATTTTAAGGCTTTGGCAACAACTGCCTTTTCTCATGCTTTGGTTCCACAGTAAAACTTTCTGAACATTATTTTGGCACATTATTTTTCCTCTGTTAAAAGTTTCAGAGAACATAATTTATATTACAGTCATCTAGAACACTGCATAAAATGTTAATTTTTCCCAGATGAAGAACACTAAATTTCTTGTCATATGTGCAGAGCAGAAACAACAAAAATGTCTAAATGGCTGTTACATCAAGGTAGAACATCCTTACAAAAACAGAAAGTGCTGAAGTTTCCTTAAATTATATGCAAAACATTTCAGAGCCTAGCCCTCACCCTAAGTAAGTATCAAAACAATATTCAAACAGGCTGGAGTGTTTAAATTATTTTGAGTTTCTCATGGGGAGTCCAAGTTAGCAATACATACAGTAAAAATGATGTATCAATAATCACCCAGATGTAGCTGTTCATCGAAACCTGTGTGCAAAAAGTTGATTGCTAGAGAATCTCGTGAGATATTTACAAAAGTTTACAAATGTGCTTTTACCAACATATTATTCTCATCTGTCACGTTTCTACCCCACATGCTTGAACATGTAATGCTTAAATTATACATTAGAATTAAAAATCATTTCATTTATTTTAAATAATTGCACCTTTGACTATTTCAAGGTGCTTATCAAACAGGTCTGAAAATAGTGAAAATTGGGGTAATGGGTTGAAAGTAAATAAGCCTAAATAATAGCAACTATTGTTATTTGGAAAACACTACGTTTGGAAAATTGCATGTAAAAAGTATTTTAATTTTAAAATAAGCACAAAGGTAGGTTGTGCAGATATTCCTCTTGCCTTTGTAAAATACGCACTGCATTTTTTGTGGTTAAAATTCATCATACAAAGTCAATGTAATAAAAGTGTGGATGTGAACTATACAAAAACAAGTATTCTGCAAAACAATCTAATAGGTGCCCAAAACAACCCAGAAGATACATATGTTACTGAGGCAATTGTAAAGTTGGAAACAAAGGAAATGGAGGAATTATGTTAAAAAAAAAAAAAAAAAATACAGACTAAAAAATATGCTTTTTCAAAAAATAAGACTATAAAGAAGTAGATAATATGACCAAGTTGCAGAAATTAAGGTTAAAAAAATGAAAACAAAGAACACCTCTTGTCTAAGGTCCAAGGTTGATTCTGATTTCTAAAGAAAAGCAGTTTTATGTCACATTTCTTGGCTCATACATGAGAACCCAGTACCTAGTTTGCCAAACTGACATTTGAGGTAGAGAAGACGGTAGTGTTCATTCCAATCTCATTCACATGAGTCTCTCTCTCTTGTGCCTTGTAATAAACTACATAAAACAAAGGCAATATAATACCAATTAAAAGCATGACTAACACAGCATTCCACCACTGGATGCCCCAATCTGCTCCATTGCTGGCTGAGCTCTTGTCCACCGAGTGCTGCTGCTCTCGGTCTTGGGCAGCAGAGACCACCTCGCCTTGGTTTTCTGTGGATTGGATGAGGCTCTCAATGTCATGGTCAATTTGTTGGAGGAAATCTGTGTACTCCTGCAGATGGGACTGGATGGGTCTTACAGCAGCTGAGCCCTGGGGCAGCTGTGTCCCTGGTTGAGTGCTGCTCAGCTCGCTGCTGCTCTCTGTCAAAAGCCCATGCTTCTTCACTGGAATTTTGATGGATTTCAATGCATACAAGTCCTGTTCTTGGATGAAGTTGTTCACGCGCTTTATATCCGCTACCTGTTATGATTTTAAAAAAAAAATCCATCCATTTACTTATTTTTTTTGGAAAATGGCTGAAAATGTTACATTTCACAACACATTATTCAGCATTCCAGATACTTTAATTTCCTGATGCCTTTATCCATGATGCCATAGAGACCATCAATTACAACAAAGGGTATAAATTAAACGTTTATACTGTTACAAACTTTTACAAACTTCTTTCATACAGCATTACCTGGTTATGCTTCTCATATCAGTCAAACAGAAATTTTTGGCTAGAGGCAAAGTTGCCAACATAACAGCGGTATGTGCAAGCCAGATAATCTATAACTTGTACACTATACAGTGTGTGTGTGTATTTAGTAATCCGTCGGTATCCAAATCTAATTTGTATCTGAAGAGACGTCGGATAGAGAATTCTTCAGATTCCAAATGCTTATTTCCAATTTGTTTGCACGATCAATCAATCAATCATACTATGTGTCTTGTATATTTTTATGTATGTATACATGTTGCGCTGTCTTATGTACACTGAGAGAGCCATTGGAAACTGAAGCCAAATTCCCTGTATGTGTGAACACACTTGGCCAAATAAATCTTATTGTGATTCTGATCCTAAATGGGGAGAAAAATGCATTCCCAGCCAATCGGAAAGCACCTACAAAACTATCGACTTATTACTTTAGCACGATAAAACATTCTAAACACCAGTTACTTAATTAGAAAATACTTAGTTATTCATTTGCATGTTTATAATGCATTATATGTATGTACAGTACGAGACATTTTATATGTTAGTGTCACTGCTGGCTTTAAAATAAATAGATTTTAAAAATTTAAACTGAATTACAAAATGCAAATAATTTAAACAAACAATACTAACAATTTTTGCTGGGTACTCATGGGCTGAAATGAAGAATAGAGACTTGTGAAGTTTGTTGTGTATCCAGGATACTGTAGTCAGCTTAAATCAGAACGTTGATGCAGTGCAAATGTGTACACTGTATACTAACATTTAAATGTTAAGACGAGGCTGGGTACAATGCTAAGCTCAAAACTGTTATACAGAAGCTCCACATTTTCAGCATTAAAAAAATACAACCGCATGACGTTGTATCAGGTGAATGTAACCAGAGAGGACATATACAGGGGGACGGGTGTATTTAAGCACACATGAGACACTGGTCAGATGGGTTCTGGAACTCACCTTGCAGCCATACTGGAGTGCCAGCTTGTTGAGGGTGTCACCATGAGAAATGTTTCGCTCGAGCAGCAGGACATCCCCAACCCGCTCATGCTCCCGTTTGGCTGATGCTGAACCTCTGGGCCTCAGCTTCACAACGTTTAATTCCTCTTCTGATGACTCCTCTGCCAAATCATGTAGGCTACCAGCAAAGAGGTACACCTGGCCACTGCTGCTGGTGTGGACATCCACTGGAGCCTGGAAAGCTCTGGGAGCCGAATGCCCCCGACTCCCCATGGCTGAAGACCCAAAACCTAGAACACAACATATCATTCACTATAGCCCTATGGATTTCAGTAAATAAAAATAAAACTGGCAACTAATGAGCTTCTGAAATGAAAACATTTCATGATTCAAGTGGCAATACAGCAGCCTTACTGCAGTACCAGCATAAAAAAATAGTGAAGAAAAATAAAATGTAAAAATGTCTTCTGACTAAACATATGCGACACCTTTAGGATGGACAGATAGATGTACAGTCTTGGAAATAAGACATCAGCTAAAGATTATTATTTATAACAATACATTCATTCGGCTGGTGCTTTTCTTCAAAGTGGCTTACAGTGTTAACCTGTGACCTGTTAACAACGATAATGTTTTACACCAGGATTATCATTAAAATCCTTTCGCTGGTTCTATTTGGGTGAACTTTACTCAACAGCACAAGCATTTATCACTTCAAACTGGCTGAGTACTAGCTAAGGTTTAAAAGGTGTAGCGGTGGAAGGGAAAAGGTAATAACACATAATATAATCAGAAAGCTGCTGTACCATAAAGTTGTTGTATTTAGTATACTTCCTGGTCAAGTGGGGGGGGGGAAATTTTTATAACAGCTACTGGCTCCTGTGGTTTAACACGTGGATGCCTCTGCCAGCAATGCGCTGTACACGCAGTCGCTGACGTACACACAGTACAGTGTATTTGTGCGTGGATTTGTGGGACACAAGAAAATCTGACAGCATTTCTTATGTCAGCAGGCTTGTGTGAGTCTGTGTTTGGAGTGAGGAAATGTGTCAGTATGTGTACATGTGTGTTTCACTGTGCAAAAACCTAACCTGGGGTGAGAAGTACCTGTGTGGTAAGTTTTAAGTCTGTGGCTTGAAAAACACAACCGTGTATAAAGAACAAACAAACAAACAAAGAGAGATTCATCTTTACCGATACCAAGATATAAGAAGGAGGCTGCAAACGGATTAAAAAAAAAAAAAAAAACTTAAATTACACACAGAAAAAAAATAATTGATATATTTAACTTCACTTTTTTGACGAATTTATGCAGAAAATATTTGGAAAGGGAGGTACTTTACGGAATAAAACACATTACACTGTCTATCAAGTTTTAGCGCTTTTAAGACTGTATTTTGCACTGCTCACATACCCTATTACCAAGCTTGCTCCGAACTTCTATTGAAATAAAATTAGTGTTGATAACAGGGTTTAGAGAAAGCAACTCAACGACCATTATAAATGAAGATATAAGTGAATATAAAACAAAACTCACCGCATATAAGCCGATTCACTACATAAATCCCTACATATTGGCCACCAGCTTCCTCACAGAAAAACACGGGGCGCACACTAACCCCAGCTCGAACAGACCGAAGCGACAGACGAACGGCCCGAAGGGCCAATCATAGTGAAATAATTCAGTCGGCGACCAATGGCTCAAGAAGGTGTTTCTCTTTTCAAGCTTGGTTGACAAAACAGGATTCCCGAGTCTACGTGTACGGCGGAGTGGTGTTGGGAAACGTTTTAAAACCACTTTTGTTTGAAAATATATTTCATTTATATATGCAACACTTTTCATTTTGTTTCTGTGCTTGTTTGGTCTTTGTCCTATTTTTTATGTGTTGGACGATGTTTATGACCACTAGAAAATTGTTACCTAAACAACCTGTTTACTCCCGGCTCGAATAGAGCGATGCGACACACCAGTATCATTTGTACATCAACATGCATTTATACAATTTTTAGTTCATAAAAGATTCATCAAAAATGTCATTTGTGCATAGATTTTACCTTTCGCATATGTCTGCCTTTACACATTTTGTCGCTTTACTGTGAAAACCTGATCACTTTCATTGATATTAAATAGTGTTTTGACCTCTAGGGGACGCTATTCGGTACCCCTGAACCAGATGGAAAGCCAGCAAAATCCAAAAGTTAATAAAGGTGTTTCATGTAATATTTATGCCAAACCATATGGTGCAGCAAAATGAGAATATGAAATAATATTGCAGAGAAGTGACATAATCAAGGAATGAATCAAAACCAAGCGTAAACTGTGATGGCCAGTTGCTCCATTAAGCCTTTGCTATGCTGTACTTATACTATTTTTAGATAATTTATAAGTAAGCAATTGGTTTTTAAAGTAGTGTTGGAAAATGGCTCTACATGTTACGGTTCTTGTTTTTTTTTTTTCTGGTGGGGAACTGTTGCGTTCCTGTTCGCGCGGTCTCTCCATAGGGGTTCCGCGTTTGACAAGTCAGTCAGAGCCAGGATTGGTCCGTCGGCGGATGACGTCACCCCCGCCAGCGCTTATCTGTGCGGACCACCATGGAGGCAGCGGCAACAGCTCCATCTTGATCGTGCTTTCTGGCAATTTATGTCTAGCGGGGGATTTCGCTGTTTGCCCTTGTTTTGTACAGTGTTAGCACCGGGGAGTACACACCCCTTTTGTCTACCTGTTGCTAACCCGTAAGCAATCTGTTGTATTCTGGGCTCAAGTTTGTCATTTTTCTTTTCTTTCGTGGCCCAGGTCGGAATGTCTGTTTTGTCTTCTTGTTGTGTTTTGAGTTGGGAACCGCCTATGTTTTGTGTAACTGTTTTGCGCCTGTTTTCTGGTTTTTGTTTGATTCGGTAACTGTATAGGTTTGCATCACCATCCCACTGTAAATAAACGTCACTTGTTCACTGTATCAGGTTCATGGTCAAAGAAGGTTCTTCCCCTACCACCTACATTGTCTCCCGTTTCCCTTAAAATGCGACGATCCTTAAAATCGGTCCCCTAGCCGACGAGCCGGGTCGTAACACTACATAAGTACATAACTAATGTGTACCAGCAAGTACTTAGAAATTAAATATATATGAAATATATATTTTAAAATTGCAAATAAAATAGTGCTTTAGAAACATGCAGTATGTGTAACTATTTGCTTATTGTAAGTACCATTCTTTAAACACAATATGTTTCTAGGATGCAATAGTATAAACACGGTGTAACGTATGTACACAACATATATCTGGTGTAGATATTGTTAGAAAAATACAAAATAATTAAAATGACATCATTTATTCAGTAATCTGCTTCTATTCCATCAGAAGTAATCCTTCTAGGAATTTGGCACATGTGCTTCAGCAGCTCCAGCACAGTCCCATGAATGACTGAAGTACCATCTGGGTCAGTGCTAGTCTCCAATTTCATGCTCTAAAAGATCTGTCCTTCCAGGACTGGCCACAAAGTCTTCATTAACCTCCTAAAATCCACTGACACCTCAAGTTTTCAAAAATAAAAAAGCAGTATGTTATATTTAGATTTTTCTGAAAGAACCAATTTTTCCAAAGAAATAATTTTTAAATTGTAGGGCCTCTGAAGCTTTTGTGGATATTTTCATGAATTCTCATCCTGACCTCAATCTCCTTGACCTGTGTTGGCCTGTACAATACTGTCCTGCATGCAGGTCCTCTCCCAAATAAAGCAGCACTCAGCTGCCATCCCATTTTTTAAATAAACTATAGTCAAATGTCTGATCAATAAAATTTTGTTTTTTGTTCCTTTGGTTTCTGTGTCATTCAGTATAAACTTTGGAAAGACCTTCAAAAAATAAACAAATTTTGCTTTCTACTGTTGCAATAATATATATATAGATACAATGCAAGTTTTAGACAATTTCTTGGCAGCTGTCAAAAAAGCAACATAAACTGCTTTGTTTCTGAGCTTCTGCACTAAGGAGAAAATATATTTTATTCATTTATACACTATCTGGCCAAAAAAAAATTGCACACTAATATTTAGTTGGATCGCCTTTACCTTTGGATTACGGCACGCATTCGCCGTGGCATTATTTCCGTAAGCTTATGCAATGCCACAACATTTATTTCCGTCCACAGTTGCATTACTTTTTCGCCAAGATCTTATATTGATAATGGGAGAGTCGGACCGCTGCGTAGTCTTCTCCAGCACATCCCAAAGATTCTCCATGGGGTTAAGGTCTGGACTCTGTGGTGGCCAATCCATGTGTGAAAGTGATGTCTCGTGCTCCCTGAGCACTCTTTCACAATTTAAGCCTGATGAATCCCGACATTGTCATCTTGGAATATAAAGAAAAAAATCCATTGATGGAAAAACTTGGTCAATCAGGTAGTCAGCTGACCTCATTTTTGGGGCACACAACGCTGCTGAACCTAGACCTGACCAACTGAAGTGACCCCACATCATAACACTAAGTTCAATCTAGGTAGTGACTTTTTTTGGCTGGGCAGTGTATTTTTAAGTGTATTTATACTGTCTTGTTTATTAATATTGTCAGTCTATGTATGTAGTACAAGCTGTTAAGTAAAATAAAGCAAAAGGTACATACACCATGGATGGGATGTTGGCCCACCTCCGGGCTCTGTCTGTCTGTCTGTCTCTCCCTACTGGGTTTACTACTAAATAACTTCATAATTTTGCTCAATCTGCTTTAGGAGGCACTAACAAGTAGATGGCACTGTTGGGCTTTCTTAGTAGAGCACAGACGAAAAGCAATTGCTCCAGCGTTCACCCCCACAGCCTTTCCCAGTTAAAATTAGACATTACTTAGGTTACAGTGTTAGGAGTGAAATTTCATGCAAATAATTAGCAGCATCCTAAAAATAAAATTTCAATTATTAATTTAAAAATTAAAGGCCTACTCTGTAGGTGCTGCATGGCATATGAATTTGATATAAGAAATTCCACCATGTTGAATTAAAAAAAAAAAATCTCTAAAGAGATATTAGAATTGTAAAGAGAGGCAAAGCAGATTTAGAAATGGTGTTTAGGAATGTAATAATGTAAGTCAAAGTCTGCTACTTTTAACACAAACTGTTAAAATATGCGTTACTGTTTGGAATAATATGTGAATATTCTTGTAATCAGATATTACTAGAATATCATATTGTGAGAATTTGAGGATATGTACAGTTGTTATTCAGAGAGATATGTGTGTGTGGAGGGAGAGGGGGATGGTGATAGCACATCCAGAGGCCAAAGGTTTGCTGTGTTTACTTCACTTTAGAAGACCTACACAGTAGGTTAAAGAAAAATCTTTTGCAAGGGGGACTGGAGGACAGGTATCTATTTTTTACATTTTTCCCATTTAACAAGAGAAAATGCTGACCTCTTAAACCCCAAGGATACCTTAGTGGTACTGCTTATGTGCAGGAGCTGTTAGAAGTCACATGCCATATCCTCTGTCATCTGTTCACCAGTGTCTCAAGGGGTAAGACGCTGACCGAATTTGTCGGTATTCTGCTCTTTCATTTATGCCATGATCATCCTCCATCTCTGTCCTCGTGCTAGAGCAGGATCACTGGCACACAAGAGCGGATGGCCAGCAACGGTCATTTGGCACTGCATTCCTGACTTTATCCACTGCACACAATAACTTGTCCTGGCAATGACAGTCTTTCAGTTTTTCAGTTATCCGTTCTACATGTAAAATGTACTGTGAAGCATTTTGTGACATCTTGCTTATAAAAATGCTCTGGATGAAATAGCATGATTTATTGATTGATGACTTACCAGGTTTCAGACTCTGTGTAAACTCATGTCAGCAAATTGCAAGGCTGGAGATGCTTTGAAGTGAATAAGAATAAGAACTGAGCTATTCTTAGCTGTATCTTGTGAAGAATGAGAAACAGTAAGAGGCAATTAAATAAAGTACAGAAAGGAAGAACTTCATGTTTCATTTATGGGAAATTGCTAATGTAATTCTTTGCCGAATTAGACAAAATAATTCCTCAACACAGCTTGAATAAATTATCCAAATCAAGGTTTATACAGTTTACAGTAGATGAATGCTGACCCACATGTAATAGCATCCATATTTCGACGTTATACACTGTTTATTCTGTTTAAAATACACTACAGGTTACACTGTGTTTTATGATATTTAACAGTCCGTTTAGCAGAACACATTTTCATAATTCAAAAACGTCTTCAGTAGGTTATTCGCAGGAGGTAAAACAACAGAACTTAATTGTTAGAATTTAACCATATGAGAAGCTCTCTATATTCTTAACATGTTCATTGCCTTTGTTCAAAACAATTCAGTATTCTTGCTGTATTTCATGGGTGCTGCTTTATTATGACAATAAGAGCCTTACATCAAATTTCCCTTGTAAAATGAAAACAAAAGGTATAATGCTATTTGTAAAGGCTTTTCATCAAGTTTGTCCTCTGTCATGGAGAGGATTAAAGGCCGGTGAAAATAGATGTAAGTGCTGGAAATAAAAATAAGCAGAGAGCGCCAGGGGTCATGGACTGTCGGATTTGGTGGAAATGAGTAAAAGTGGAGCAGAAACATACATGCTGTGGTTGGCCTTTGAATGAACCGCGGGAGGAGGGGAAGGGAGGGGAGGGGAATGGCCTCATTGTAGCTGTAACAGAGCAAATGATTGCGCTTTATTCTAGGATAATTTGTTTTATCATGAACCACAGGATTTAAAAGGGGGATGCCAAATGATAGAATATGATGTGGTAAAATTCAGAATTTCTGCCTTGTAAAAATATATTTCTAAGTAACAAAAGCTGATGCTGCCTCAAGAATAACCTGACTGCCCCGTGAGAAATACTGACAACATCTAGCAATAAAAATAGGAATTATTTTGCCAATTAAAAACAAAAAGTACTGGATACCATGTTTAGCACTCATTAAACTGAACAACAAAGTAAGACTCATGATAAAATAACACTGTTCTTTTCATTTTTGAACAAGTCTTTTCCTAAGAATATGCAAAGCTTTCCGGAACTGATCCGATCAAAAGACCAAGAGCGCGGAAATTCCAGAATGAGCACTGGAAATGTTTTAAGCGAGATGGCTTTGGAATAATACATAAGCCAATTATACATGCATGTATAATATACGTCTACCCATTTGCTAATTGTATCCTCAGACCATAGCAACATATACCTTCTCAAGTAATACAGCCGATATTCTTATTCTAGTAAAACGGGGATGCTTTATTAGAGCCCATTGCTTTTTATTCATAAATACCTGCAGGAAGAGAGAACAAATTCAAAAGCACTGATAAGTAACCTTTGGGGAGGGAATGTTTCACCGAGCTTCTTGAAGCTTTCTGATCCTGACGTTTTGTTACGCATCCTTGCAGGGGCAAACAAGACAGAATGTATGGGGAGTCAAGCTGAAGGTTAATTGGAGCCAGGCAAAGGCTACCCGGTTGTGATAACTCACTCAAGGGGGCCTAACCTGCCCTTGGTTGAGGACCTTGGATTAGCTGGCACTGCACTGCAAGTCCCCTGTGGGCTCCAGGGGGAATCCTGAAGAGGGTCACAGCGACAGGTCAAGCTCAGCTCACCCATGCGAGCATTTCCGTGCTTACTGAACCTTTTCCTGTTGGAACTGTACTCATACTGAGATCTTTAGTATCCAGAACGTCCCCACCCATATTTCCACAATGAAAACATTTATTTTCTACTTATTTTAAGTTAAACAGCAACGAACAAATAAACACTTATGCAGTTTATTCAATTTCAATTTTCTCTTGAATGTTGGTGGTCATGTTGCTGAAGAATTAAATTACTGCAGCATGTTTACAAAATAATGTTTGCACACAGATTTCAGTAGATCATAACTGTTTCATTGCACTGCTCAAATCTAATTTTGCAGCGCAGGACTCAGCACTTTAAGCCAGCAAACGTAAGTGAAAGAGTAATAAAACATTTGCAGGATTGCTTCTAGCGGCTTGTTTGTTTCCATGCAAAGCAGGGAAGGCAGTAAAACAAAGTAAAGACTCACAAAAAGGCAAAGTCACACGCCGTTCAGATTGGAACAAGGACGTTCGTATCTCTCCGCCAGAGCACTGTCATAGCCCTTGTGAAGGAAATGTGGAAATCGCGGCATGAGCAGCCTCGCAGATTCCTGCGGCTGCCTTTATAACCTGCATTTCATATTTTCAAATCTCGGAAGAATGCGCTTAAACTGCCACTGTCCTCAAGTCATGGATGCCACCTAATGCACACTGTCACTCTATAAAAGTTGCAGTGTGGCACTGAAAAAGGTATTCATTAGAGAGCACCCAAGATAAATAATAAAAAGGATTACATTTGTTCAAAGGCCATGGTCATGCTGAGTAAAGGTCTAACTATTATGGTCCCTTACAAAGCCGATCAAGTCCCGGGGCTGTCAGTTAATGAACTGGTCAATTAATCCTTTCTTTTTTAATGAGATGGGGGGGTTCCTTTGGCTGCAGCTCAGCACAAAGAGGGCTAGAGCATCCGAAGGATAAGGCCGCACTGACTGACCCTCCGATTAAAAATGTACATATGTTTCCCACCCTTCCTCTGTCAAACTGGTCTGACCCAGCATAGGGAAGGATTAGAGTTTAACCACGATTTCAGCACTGCTTTGCTGCAACACAACAGAAGTGAAAGGGGCATTAAGAGAACAGGATCATCCACGGTAAGCATTTCATAAAAGAGAAGAATCAAAATAAGTATTTCCTGACTGAAAGAATAGGAGGTTGTTTTGTCTCTCCCCTAAGGGTTTATAAACACTTTAGAACAAACATGGATGAAGCAGTGATAGTGCCGCTGTTCTGCTGCTCCTCCTGCTTGGGTTTTGGTTCGAACGCAGCTTAATTTATGTGGAGCTTGCGTGTTTTCCCTGTTTATATGGGTTTCATACCGCAGTGAAAAGCATGTACAGTATTTCAGGTTGACTGGTGGCCGTAAATTCACCAAAGCGTGTCAACGGATTGATGGACTGTCGAGGCTGTGTTCTCTTAGCCCTCTGTTCATGGATTCTGGGATAGACTATGAGCAGACACAAGAAACGAGGACGGATAAATGAAGCAGAGAACACATTTTGCTGCCTGTGTTTAAATTCGAAGGAAGCTGGTGACACGAGCACATACGATGACGATGCCAAAGGCCATTATCCTGGGAGATCTTTTCACTCTACGAAAGGGAAGAAGGTTCTACTGTTGGGAGAAAAGAAGAAGCAACGGTACAGAGCGGTAGCTCAGAACAGGTGTTGTGACAAACAAATGTGTTTTGCCTGAAAATCAGCTTTGATAATCCTCTTATTTAACTGGACTTATCTACGCCAAATTATCATTGTGACCTCTGCATGATCTGAGGATTTGACTCTCATTGCCATGTTCTTTACCCGTGAGCACACTGAAAGCAGAATTAGTTGTGTGTTAAGGCAGGAATATTTAACAGTTTCATAACTACACCTGAATATTTAGAAGTATCACACAAAATGTGTCTCCTTTTCAAAAGGATTCATTCACATTTTGAATACCTTTCTCTGGTCAGCGGTAAACCAACTGGACATGGACTAAATTTGGTACATTTTTTTAATCCTTGTAATTTGTTTGACAGTATCCCGTATATTGTATGTAGTTTGTATATAAAAATATTTTATAATAATTGTACTATTCTTAGCTGCTTTTCCTGGGCAGGGTTGCGAAGGTCTGGAGCCTATCCTGGAGGCACTGGGTGCTAGGCTAGGAGACAACCAGCATCACGCAATGTCAGTATCTGTTGCATACACGTTCCTGTGTGTTCTTTGTAATGGAGTTGCTGTTCCCCTTCAAGATTTTAAACCAGCCGATAGCGATAAACAGTGGTCAGTCATTAAGATTTCTGTGGGTCAAGTTCAAATCACAGCTCTCTTAGTCCTTGGTTTGATGTCCCTTATTGGTTTCCGTGTCTTTGTCTTTTGTCAAGTCTTTTTGTTCTGTTCCAATATTAGAAGTTTCTTTATCTCCTTTTTCTGTCCCCTTGGGGGTCCATGTATGGACTTCAGGGTGTCTTTGAAGGACAGGCTTGCTTTGAAAATAACTGTGCAGCTAAACAAAAGTTAAAAATAAAATAAAAAATATTGCTATGCTATTAATATCGATGACATGATTCTAAGTTTCAGCAAAATGGATTCAACTGCAATATTTCCTACAAACTTATTTATGGAAATATTTCTGTCTTCCTGTCTAGAAAAGATTAAGGAGCTCTGGCACAGAGCTTCCATGCCTGGATGCTTTGGTTCCTTCCATGATAATTCCTATTTTTCAGAGGTAGCAGATTAGTATTACAGTTAAAAAAACAAGATGGACAGCTGGGTTAATAGTTGGTGTACCCCAGGGTCATTTTTGTTAATATGAATTACTGGGGATATACTGTATACCCACAGTTTTCTGTCAGTCACAAGATAAGCACTGTTTTACACTGTGTCACACAAAGCATCACTGCAGAAGGAGATGCCCGTGCGTAACCCGTGGTCCTTCACTATCTGTGCACATAAATTCACCTCTTCCTTTGCACTTGTAATCACCTTAAAGCTGAACAAAGGCTTAACGTTTTTTGGAAAGTTTTTGATACTATCGAATGTGTTGAGTACAGCTGCTGACCATAGGTGTTCTTGTATGACAATAGTATGCACTTGTGTTGTAAGCATTACTGTATATCCTGACTGAAAGGAAATGATGGAGTTACTGTGGCTTTTTTGTTGTTGGAAACAGCATCTGCACTTTTTACTCCCTTGCAGTCTGACACAGCTGGAATCATAGTATGAACTGGCCAAGGTGTACTGGAGTTTCAGGTGCACATAACCAAGCTTTAGTTAATCTTTTTAAGCTAGTTCATGTTCTGTTTTATTCCTCTGATAGCAGTAAGGTAATTCAGGACTTGTGTATGAGTATGATAATTTTGTGCAAAGGTTAGTTGAAGAAAGCAGCGTTTAGGAAAATGCTGCGAAATACAATTTGATATTATGGTTATGAGTAAATAAGGGTCAAGTTGGATGTTAAGTAGCTTTTTCCATGACTTAGAGTGCCGATTCAGTGGTGAGTGCTGATTCGCGGTGGGTCGAGGGCCCTGGGGCCATGAGGCGGTGAGATGGAAAGCACGCTAGCCCCGACTGCACTTGATGCTCACTGAATCTGAAAGGTCGTGTCGTGTTTTCTGGCAATTGACTCGATGGGTCTGAGTTTTACAGCATAAGGTCGGGCTATTTTTCACTTGGCGCGTTTACTGGAGAAGTGTGCCTTCTGGCTGTATTCACATTGAACTTATTACCCCGCTGCAGTGATAAGCCTGCTGCATTACCCTGTATCTGTCTCAGTGTTACTGTGCAGCTCTGTGGCTCCTCCTGGGGTTTACATCAACACTCTCTGTCCCATTCCCTCTGGTGATCTGAACAGGGTTTGGTAGCAAATATTTGGAGAAAATATATACAAGATAAATTGCCCACTTTACATTCTTGTTCCACAATACATATAAAAGAGTAGTCCGTTGCTTCTGCATAAATACAGTTGGGAGAATGTTTTACCCTTCACTGCACTGTTTGCAAAGCTAAAAAACCGTATAGAGAAAACTCATAAATATGCGACTAAAAACCACAGAGAATCGTTTGACGTCCTCTTCCACATCTGCTGTAAGTGGCTGCTGGTTCTGATCCGCCATGTACTGACATATGTGCAGGTGTTCAGACCTTGGTTGGGTCCCTCTCCTGCTTTGATGGTGGCAGATGGGGAGCTGGAAATGGAAGACTTAAAGACAACATCTGTGCTCATATAAGGAAGAACATGTCTAATATTGGGATGCGAAACAGGAGGAAACGGGAAGAAATAAAAAATGTTGACGCCTCGAGGTCTAGAATTTGCACCAAACAGTAAAGTTTTAATAGTGCATTCATTTTCCTGTGCTGTTCACCTAAGCCATTTGGCAGTTTAATATTAATGTGGCATTTTGATTTCAGAACATTTGCCTCTGCGTTTCTATGTCATTTCTGCAGCATAAAAAATTAATGTGTCAGTAAGCTAATGACTGATGGATGCCTTTAAGGATTTAAAAATTTTTTTAGCACGGTCATTGCACTCTTTTTCCTTTATTTTTTCTTATTTGTGATCATTTATAGCATCGTTTTTTTTCTCAGCAAGAGGGCAAATAATTGTGTCAGTAGTACTGACGCTCTGTTCCTGCGTATACATTTGTTTCTCTCTGTCTACGGATCACTTGTTAGACCAGCAGTCATGATTTCTCCTTTTGCATCACTGACCCATCGAAAGCAGAATCCTGTGGAAAATGAGTGAAGATCACTGACGTAGGTCATTAGACCAGGGGCACAAAGGGGGCAGGGCGGGACCATAGACCCAACTTTACGCTTCGCTGCATGTCATGGTGTGACATTTTGCTCCCAGTTGTCCCCACCGATTGCTACTGATGTGCAAAAAAGAGACAATTGTTGTCTTGAACGGTTCTCAAATTAACAACAGCTGGGGTCATCTCTGTCCCCCCACTGTTTAAGATCTAATGCAGAAAGACAGTAATGAAAAAGTATAAAAAACACTTTGCTCTTCTTACTGGAACACACTTTTACCAAGTGCCTGCTGATCTGGTCTGCATGCCCTTATAACCATGTTTCTACCGCGTGCAAGTGTACCATAAGAGAATACCAATATAAATCTTCTTAAAGGTTGGGCGCTGGACATGATATCATTAAAATATCATTTGTACTATAAAACATTGTCTTTTCTAGAGGCATAAACTTTGCTTGGGCAGATGGGGTTTATTCAAAGCCCTGATGATCGGAGATGACCTCTCTAAAGATGTTTACAAACATCATTCGAACGGCATATTCGTATTTCAGCAAAACTGTGTCGTGGATGCAGAGTTTACTGTGCACTCACAGGTAGACACTTTGAAAAGTCACTCCATTCTGTTTGCCTCTCATTCTTCATTTTGTCATTTGATTATTTAATTAAAACACGTATCCCCAGTTCACCCTGTTAGTAAATATGCCACCATTTCCAAAGTAAACTGGAAAAGCTTCTGCAGGCAGAAGTCCATTTGGCTGAAGGTTTAGTGAAGGCTCCAGGGATGGCTGTGTTGAGGGTGTGCTGTGCAGACCCAGTTCTTGGTTGAAGTCCTAGATTTGCTTTGTATTTCACAAAGCTGCTGCCAGGGGAATCGACTGCGGCTATGTACCAATACGGGCCACGGATTGCTTAGATCAACACGTGTCCGCGAGGCCTGGAGATTCCCACAATCTGTTCTGCCTGCACTGCTCCCCCAGTGACCTCTGTCTTACTGCTCCGGAGAGACTGTGCTCTTTATCCAGCACATGCTGCGCGCAGGCAGCCCACCAGTTTAGGCCACAAAAAGAGAGTCTGCCACTGCCTGCTGAGTACGAGCGGAGGCACCAGCATGGAGGCAGGAAGCTACGTGCTCTCTGCCTCCCATCCCACCCAAATCATCTTGGTTTAACAGGAACCTAGGATTACAGTGACAATCACTGGACACGAGCTCTCCTGGAAAATGATTCTTTCAATTGGGGTCAATTGGACTCCTGCCTTTGAATTATAAACGGCAGCTCACCCTGGGGCAACAGTAAGCCACAAGAAATAATTGGCTGCTAGGATGTAGCACCAAGATATGCATATTCAGCAAGACCTGCTTCAGCACCAGGGGTCAGCAGCACGCTGTGGATGGTAAATGAACACACGCAGAGGCTGTGTGGGCAGAAAATCTGGGCAGTCTTGCGGAGTATACGTAATACAGTATGTTATGGTAATTTGCTAGGCAGTGCCTGAGAATGTATGAATACCCTCCATGGTATATAAATTAATATATATGCAATCTGTATGCAGAAGGATTACGGACATGATTGAAAATTCCTTTTATATAATTGTGGCATCCAGGTTTACGCTCATTCTTTACTGACAACCATGTGTCCCATCAACAGGCCGCCTGTATTTTCTCCGCTTCTTGACTGTTCTTTCTCGGCTGCAGGAACAAAGAGCAAAGATCCACTCGTGCATATATCCACCAACACCTTTGTGAGCAACTCCTTGTCCAGTTGGGGTTGGACTGGTCTGGAACCCAGCAAGGAATCATTTCAGTTAATTTTTTTTCCAAAAAATTGACTGCGTGTTGCGACTACAAAGAGAGTGCTGAAATTCAGCTACTAATGTTAGTAACAACAAGCAAGATGCACATTTAAAGGCTTGTGTGGGAGTAAAGCCAGAGACATAGGAAACAAAACTCCTAGAAGTAACTTGGGATCCAAATGGTTGGTCACCTCTGAAAATCTTCGATCTGTACCATTAAAACAAAACATTAATGTTTAACGCCAGCGGATGGAGACATAGCAAACCCCTGCCCTCCATGACATACCCCTCAATAAAAGTAGGACAAGAATGCCTGGTACATGCTTTTATCACTTTTACATTTTGCTTTTTCTTACATACAGTACTTAGCTTCAAGTACTCTTTTCTGCCCCTGGGCAACGAGAGCTGTTCTACTGTACTTGTAAAAGACTGCTGTAATAAATGATAATTTTTCATAACAATTTAATAACCCTCACAATTATGTTCCACAACCCTGGGTGCAGCAAGTTACGCTGTAACTGCTTTGCTACCATTCATTTGAAATCTGTGTCCACTTTTTTAAACAAATATGTATTGCGAACATCAGTACTATCTTCTAATATCCGTTATTCACTGCAGAAATTCAAATTTTAATACTCAATTTTTACTGTTACAGGCCAGTTACCGTGACAACATGCCAGTAAAGTGAGCGCCGGCATTTATTTTTGTCTCTTCAAGCACCGCATAAATCCCATCCCTCCTCCCCCAGCCGAGTCCTGCCACAAAGTCGAAGAAACGGGCCTTGCTGCAAGAAATTTGCTCAGAGCGAGGGCAAGGTCAGAAAAGAATGAACAAACATATAACTTAGACACACCGAAGTCGGCAGGAAGATGCCGGCCTTTCTTTCTTTCGGCCGTAGACTCCGCGGCTCAGCCGCCGCGCAGACGAGCCTCTCTTACGGATGGCGGACGGGATGGCGGCTGCCGCGGAGGCTGATGAGGAGACACGGAGACGCATGGCTGCCACTATTTGCTCTGCACAGACATTCATCAAATTAATTACAGGTGCGCCAGGCCCCTCGGATGCTCTTCATCTGGAGTCCAGCAAATGAGCCCTCAGTCAGGGCCTGACAAAGGCCTAATACGCACGAGCCTCGGCACACATAATTAATCGAAAACTGCGCCACTTTGACAAATTGGAATGATGAATCTGTCTTCTATGAATAGCTTAAGAAAAAAAAGGTGCATAATCGGTCAGAAATCTGGATGCAACATTTTTCTCCCACTTTATACTGCGTTGAGATCTTGCGGCGGGGGGGTGCGCGGGGACATTGCTTTATGGCTTTGCAAGATTATTCGTTCTGCTTCCTTCAGCTCAATTGATAACATTTGTTCGCTGATTTAATGGAGTGTTCAGAGTGGATATCTTTTGTAGTGCTCCGAAGAAGGCCATAAATCACAGACTCCCTCTCTGCTCTGTCCTGTGCTGACTGCTGTAGTTAACTCAATATTGTTACATATGAATATGAAATGGATAAACGTGTACAGAGTGCCTTTGTAAACAAATCGCTGCCGTCCTTTTTTGTCGAAGCTGACTGTTTTCGGTGCGTGTCGGACGAAACATCGCAGCAAAACCATTCTCAGGAACAAATACTCTGCCTTAGTTGAATAACAGATTTCTTGGCCATACATTATATATGTATGTGCTTACTTTTTCTTCCTACTCATTTGCCTCGCGTTTATTAATGCGACTTCCTTTAATTTAATGATGACCATAAACATTCAGGCAACATATTTTGTATCCACATAAGTTCAGCGCTGTAACTGCTATTGCATAAAGTTACTAGAGATTAAAACTAGTCTGCATCTCACGACCATTTATTAGATTGTTTAATATGACCTTTTTCGAGAAATTGTGTATATACTATTTATATGTGAAGCGGAAAGTAGAGCCCGTACAACAGTGGGTCCACGGCAATGTGAAATTTTTGTGATTCTGAATTGCCCTGTGTGTGTGTGTGTTCATATCCAGGATGCACTCTCCCTTCATCTTGGGCTTTCGGCATACGACCTCCATATCCTTCCATTAGTCAAGAGGTTATTGACAGCAGGTGGATCTAATAGCTGCTGCTTAGCTTCAGGTTGACTTTCTGCTGCCACTATTAATATCACCGTTTTAAGCACTTACAGGTAAGACAGTTAAAAAAAACTGTATCTACTTTTACTAATTTTGTGTCACAACTTTGCACCTTAAGCATTTGCTTTTGGGTTGCTTCTGCTGGAGGACAAGGTAAAACAAAATTTCTATCACCTACACATGCCCACCTACAAAAAAAACAGTATCTAGACTGTGAGTCATAATTATTCTGTAAAAATTATAATGCAGCAAAAAACACCACAGTTACAAGTGTAAATTTCAATGGTTCATAGGCGTTGTAGGTCCATTTGCTTGTGCCAGTTAGAATGTAGATATGCAGGAAGTCCTGTAAACAGAAAACCATGTACATAAATAAATCAGTGCTTTAGTTCCTTATTCATCCAGTAGTAGCTGGACTGATGTCTGCACAGTCCAGTAGGACTTCACCCTGTTTTTCCAGCAGCACAGAGCTCATGAGGTGCAGTCTTATGCTTGATGAGATACAAAAGTCATGCGAATACATTTTTCAGTGGAATTTTAATGTGTTTAGACACCAGAGTAGTATTATCTGCATATTTTACCAGTAGTTGTGCAGTGTGTTCGGTAGTAAAATGGAGATCACGTCTCACTTAGAGCCTGAGGTAAAGCTTTATACTGCATTTTGGGCTGTTAGATGTTTTTCATGCTGACTACAGAATACTTGCCCAAAATTAATTAATGTCTCCAGTTTTAAAACTGACTGTTATTTAACTGATTTATTTTCAAGCCTGGAGTGCCGTCTGATTTTTGGAGGTATTGATATTCTAAGTGAGAGCAGGGAAAAGCACAGAGATGTAAATTTTGGCCCTCTGTTAAAAGTGGTTAAAATGAAAGGCTCATTATCCACATCCGCAGTAAGATGTCATTGCCAATAGGTTTAGGCTCAGGTGTGAAATATCAGGTCTCCATGAACACAAGCGCATGCAGGTTTCATTTCGTGAAAGATATCGCTTGGTATTAAACATAGCCGGAGACTCCCATGGAGTGACCGGCAAGATAAGGAGTTATCCTCTCCTTTCTGAGCACTGCTTACAGGGTTATGACAAAGTAGTATTTTTTTTTTGCATTTTTATTTAAATAAAGTTTAGTTTTTATGAACTGCAACTTGAGCTGTTTCTTCGCAAACATTGTAAGTATAATTTATTTCAGCATGTGTTGCCATCCGCTGGGAGCCAAAAAAGTCAATGCATTGCACTCAGTTTAAAATGATGCATCATATAATGTATACAATAAACAAGTAATAATTGACTTAAATGGATGAAGGGCAAAAGGATGAAATGAAAAGTCACTTTGGATCATTAGTTAAATAATAGCAGCTGAAGATCTGCTTTGGAGGTACCTGTCTTACCTGTAAGTGCTTAAAACGGTGATATTAATAGTGGCAGCAGAAAGTCAACCGGAAGCTAAGCAGCAGCTATTAGATCCACCTGCTGTCAATAACCTCTTGACTAATGGAAGGATATGGAGGTCGTATGCCGAAAGCCCAAGATGAAGGGAGAGTGCATCCTGGATATGAAGCCAATGCGCACGCGTGCGTGCGCGCGCGCACACACACACGGCAATTTAGAATCACCAGTTCCCCTGAAACACATATCTTTGAACTGTAGCAGGCAGAGCAGAAATAAACCCAACTTCTCAAAACCCAGACATTGGGAGGCACTGTTACAAGTGCCATTTGCTGTCTCACCCTTCTACCCTAGCAAGAATTAAATTCTCATTTTAAAATGCAATGCCTGCAAGTGCACATTTATTTTTTAATAATACATTTTCTTCAACAAATAAAATGCCATCAAATACAACACACAGGCATCTGAGAACAGTCTCCCTCTAATGATCGCTTGTGTCAGAACATTAACTGAGCATTTATTTAGTCTGCGTGTCTACCTTGAACGACAACCAGGTAGTAGCTTCCCAACCTCCCTTTCGCAGTGGAGGCTGTGCTGACATGTGGTGGCTGTGCAAGTCCTCCTGTGTAAGGCTTTGCAACACCTCGGCGCAGTGCTCAGTAGAAATATGTACAGTCTGAGAGGATAAAAAAGCTGAAAAATATGGAAATAAAAAATGTCCTTTACCTAATAATCATATTAACTCAGTACCTGCACTGCCTGATAGAACAGTGCTTATAATGCACTAAACTCAACATACGCCATCTATTTGTGTGTGCTGTGCAATGACAAAGCTAAATACCGACACGGTGTTATTGTCTCCGCTTTAACAAAATCGTAGAAATAATAATTATTCATAAACAGAATGCCTGTTTTGTGTGCCAGGATTATACGTGTCAGATTGCACAATGAGCAGAAGAACAGACTATGAAGGCCTGTAACAGGATTTGTCCTGCACTTAAGGCTGTCAGCTTTATAATAGATTTCATTAATATGACACAGCTCGGTTGTTTTTTGTCAAGTGGATATAATTTTTGTACATTAAGATGGCAGCTCGGTGCTTAAAAAAGCGTGCATTCACAGTAATGCAGAGGAGAGCCTCACGGCATGAGTCCTGCGTTCCCTTCCCTGTGGGCAAAGGCCCTTCACTTTTATTTTCTCCACATTGAAACTTAACCAGAACCGTCATTTTTTTTAGGTGTCTGTTCATAAAAACACAGCCAACGGCTATAAGCAGAATAATAAGAAAAGGCAAGTAAGCGCCGCCACCTGTCAGAAAGAGAACTTTAATATCAGCGGCACCGATAACTTGCAGTATGTATCATACAACCTCAGCTTTTTATTAAAGTGGATTGCTTTTGCACCAACACGAAGAAACTAATAAAACAATTGAAACCTCATCAATTGTCTTACTGGAGCTCTAGTGTTTTAAAAATATGTTATGCAGTACGATCCATGTATGCTGATCTTTTCAAGACCGCTCCTTTGTTTCTGTGTTTTCCAAACATGATGCATGAAGAAATATTTAATCACATTCATTAAAGCCCACAAGACCGAAAATGCGCAGTGTGACTTTAAACTTGCGTGGCAAAGCGCATCGAGCGACAAATTTCTTTGGCATGAGCAAAAAGGGGTCAAAGCCAGGTCAGCAGAAGCAATGAACTCAGTTACAAGTGGCATCGGTGCTGAAAAGGCGCAGGGCTGGCGCTCACCTAATGTGTGACCGGAGCTTGCGGGCGGCCCGCTGCTGTGTGCTGCTCTCTGGCTTGACAGATAGGAGATGACATGCTCTTACCTCCCCGCTGGATGTTCACCCAACTCGCTGGCACAGAGGCGGCCTCCAAAGTGGGTTCAGCTGGAGGTTAATATAAACAAACAGCTAAAAATGGAGCGCCGGGCTTTATTAAATGCTAGTCTGACTGACAAATCCCTCATTGCCATTAGCCTCTGGCCTCCACCTCTGCTCTCCCCTTCCAAAAACGTTTTAAATGTTTAAAGGCCCTGCAATTTTATCTTTGACAAGCTGTATTAGGGATGTACATATATAATGCAAATGAGGTTAAATATATATATATATATTTCCCCCCCCGATTGCTGAGTCACACAGAAAAACGTTTGAAAAATGTCTTCGGGAGATTTTTGCCCCAAGTCCTCTTAACTAAAACTGAACAACTTTATGTTATATGATTATATATGTATCTGTGTACATATATGTGTACATCATGTATAAATCGTCCATTTATTGTCGTTCGTACTTTATCCTGGTTAAGGTTGCAGCCATCCGGATGCCCTCCTGGAATCTCTGGGCGGGGAGCCATGAAATATATAAATAATATATTTGATTTATTTATATTGAGCTTATTAGACTAAGCAATGTTGATGGAGACCGGCAGAGCATTTCAGCTTAGTACTGAACTACAGAATTTTGTGTTATATAAAAAAATATAAATTACGATATTATCGCATTCCATCACATTATTTCTACCATCATTATGCTTGCTTACCTCATTGATTCTGAGCTGAGTGAGTCATTATTTTAATGGCAAGCTTGCGGCAGTTCGGGCCAACACTTTTCAGAAAGGCACACATCTCACAAGAGCTTGTCCTCCAGGCTCCATGCCACTTGTAATTAAATTCATGCACCCAGAAGTGATTCATCCCTTTGTAGCTCACGCGGTCTTGCAGAAAGAGCGCAAAACTCCCACCAGCCTCGGCCTCACCGGCACCAGGCCGCCACCGGGGAACAGGTACTCTGCGGCGCGATGCTCCTTTCGTGCGGGTCACCTGAACCTTCTAATTAAATTCCCATTAACTTTCCATACTACACACCCAGGACAACATCACCAGCACACTGCAGTAAGCAAACAAGCAAACAAGAAGGCGCAAACACATCTGAATCGGACACACAAATGCTAAACGTTACGTGCGAGGTGCGGGCGCGCACGAGGCCCTGTGCCAGCTACAAAAACACACCGCTGGATTTGTGATGTAATACACAACAGCTGTTCCTTCTTCTTAAACAGCACAGGAGATCATCTATGTTTGAGGAAGGCTTTCGGAAATGAAAGCTTTGCTTTAATCTCCGTTAAAAACTGAACGCCGGAGCAGCTTCAGGGGTGATACCTGCACGAAATGTCATCTCTAATTGTTTGACTAAATAGCTCAAGAATTAGATTTCGATAATGGAAATATTTACATCGCTTGTAAACTTATACAGCTTTATTTATACGTGCTGAGCAGTCCATATCATAACTAGAGCAGAGAAGGTCAAAAAGGGCCCAACCTTGGAGCCAAAGAAATTCCTCATGGTGGGTTTTATGCTCAGACCGCTTTACTGCCCCCTGGTGGAGTTACACATCAATTTTCCTAAATTCTAGGCCAAAATTGCCCACAGAGACCAGTGTTCCCTGCTGCTCCTTCCTCCCAAAGTGTCTCCACGTGTCTGAACGAAACCACAGCAAGGCAAAACCGGAGCGGTTTCCCTCTTTATCTGCACAAGGCCTGCAAATACCGAACATGGATTTCACACAGATTACACATCTGCAGTTAAAAACAAACGGATTTAAATGACATCTCCCAGGTGTATGCCACTAAAATAGACCCCCCACCCCACCCCCGCTTAAGCACCGCACGTTATTTATGTATGCATTGTTTTTTAATACATATGGAAATGCACCAGGCCTGCTGAGTTAAAATGTCCTTCTACATTTCTGTGGAAGGCACGCAAAATCATTTACATGCAGAAGAGGATGTTGTCGGGTGTCAGAGTCAGTTACTTAGATTTATCACTGCCAGCGCCGATGTGCAAATTTTGTGATGTTGGCCGTGCATTGTTAACAGTGATTGTCATCTAATTAAATTGTGGCTCATCACACGAGGGCTTTTTATGCTGAGATAAGCACTGCGAGTGCACTGAGCCCTTCTCCCAGATCAATAAACATGTTCCCGTCTGGATTACCAATCATCTGAGGGTTACATGGGGCATTCAGATTAATTAGGTAGGAATTCTTATATCACATAGTTTAACTTTCTAACTCTAAAAAAAAATAAATAAATAAAAAATAAAAAAATAAAAAAACTGGGGGGGAAAAAAAAAAAAAAAGTTTAACCTGACTGATGTCAGCTCATGCTTCTTGTTCATTTTTATGCTTTAATTAAGGTGGGCTGATCTTTTCACAGCGAATTTATGCTGTTACACGTGAAAGCGGTTAAAAGACTCGGCAATGGTTTCCGCCCGCTTTTCTGTTTCTCATCTCAGCTTACCATGCAAGCATTCCTTTGGATTTAATACACATGTTGAACTTTGCTCAGATTCCTCTATGCTTTGTAATGATATTCCCGACACCCTTGTTAACTACTTACCCTTTCTGCCTGCAGCGATACAGCACGTTATATTCCTTACAGACGCACAAACATCAAGACAGAAAGTGTTCCTCAAGGCCAGTCTGCGTACAAACGCCTTTAAAAAGGGAACAGTGAGCCTGAGGCAACAGGAGCTGCTTCAGTGAGAGTCAGACTGTGTGCAGATCTGTATTTGTTCAAGGCACTGTTTTGTTATAAATGTGCTCAATACAGCTGATTCCCTTCAGCAGATTCCCCTTTTCAGTAAATATGTTCACCTTTTTTCATAGCTATATTTATCCCCTTATTAATGGCAATGAATGTTTTTTGCTCTGCCCACTGAAAAAAATCTTTTAAAAATCACACCTACCGCTCCTACTACTACTAATAATAGTAATATTAATAATAAGGGGGAAAACACAATGAAAGGATGCACATGTGGAAAAAAAAAGACACAAAATAAAGCTTACGTTCTTTCCGTAATATAAGTCACAGTCCATTTTGTGATCAGAGGAAATTCGCTGTGCCTTTTACTTGAAAAAACCCACAAAAGAAACATCTTATGCTCATGAAGCAATAAAAGTGTCTATGCCTAGGCTTGTCTTTGTGTAAAGCGAATAATTTAATTGTGTGGCTCCAGCCCTCAAGGACAGCTGGGTCAGGAATGAACACTAGAGTGCGCTCTCACAAAGGCAAACGTGACAGCTTGGACGGGGTCCAAAGGGTGTGTGACAAAAGGACGACTCTCGCTATGGAATGTGTGTATTGCGTCCAGGGCCATATTTTAGCAAAGGCTTTTTATTCTCTGCTGAGGTGTTTTTCTCAGTCCTCCTTGAAGCCGGTTTGGCATTATGATACTTGCCTTCCTCAATAGTTCTACTAACACTTGCACCATCGATTGTGTTTGTTCGACTGTATGCAATTGTACACCTTTTTATGCGGGTAAGCATATATACATTCATCCGCTCATCCGTTATTTTTAACTGTTTATTCCGGTCGGGTTCGTGGAACCACCGGGCAACAGGCTGGCAAACCATGCAGCGCATAGGGCAGGAGTCGACTGAACAGAGACTGCACACTAACACACAAACATTCACAAAATATTGCAACTTAAAGTCACCAAATATCCTTAAACATCTATCTTTGGACTGTGAAAGGAAAGTACAGCGTACCAAACCCAAGCCCATCTATATAAAGATTTGCATAGATTAAGTAAGTCTGTTATGAATCTGGCAGATTAAAAAACAATGGATTAGGATCCTTCAGCACTGATCAGCCGCCTGCTCAAGGGTCTGTCTGCCATTTGAATAAATAACAGCAAACCTTAAAATGACTGAAATGAAACTTGGTCATTAGGAACAGGATCTGCAGAGCTGTATGGAGTCCAGAGTAGGACAGGAAAAGACAGCAGAAGCTGTGTATTCTAATTCACACGGCCACACAAGCGCAGTCTTCCCTGTTTGATTTATGTAGTCAGATGGGCATTTAAGAAAGTGTTGTATTCGTGTCCTACAAATTGAAAAAGCCGGAGCACTGGAACCTGGGTGTCTGGCTGCGCTGCCCTCCATTTGCCCCCCTAACTTGGAGCTTTCCTACATATAGCAACTGATTAAAGATTATATAATGCCCACAATCCTTAGGCTAAGCTCAGCCCAGACCTTCACAGCAACGTGTCTCTTCACCGGCACTTCATGGGGTCGGGAAATGTGGCTTCTTTCGAGAAACTGGAGGAATATTATAAATAAAAGATAATATTTTTGTATGCATCAATCCCTCGGCATCTAAACTCTCCACATCAATTTTTTTTTTTGCTAAAACACCTCTCATCTTACTTTATCTAACAAATCTTAGATAAATACCTGTATATGGATATCCAAATGGAAACTTTAGCTACAATAGATGTTTACTTGAAGCTTATCCATAATAACAAAAAAAATCAAAAGAAATAAAAAAAACTGACAAATAAGTACCATGCAATGCACTGTGATAAAAAAGGCAGCATTTATTGTAATAAACTGCATTACGTACTGAGGGACCTTCATTGGACCTTCACCTGCTGTCTTATTCCCTGTTTCCATCACTTTGGCGTTGTCGGAACACATTTGCACTAACTGCATTAATCCCCTCCTTACCTTCCCATTTCATTGTTTAAATAAACCTATTTATGTAAACACCGGCTGTTGTGTCAGACAAAGATGTAGACACGATGGGTTGCCTTGACACCCATCTTCCCTTTATTTCACATCTCGTAACACTGAACTCCCGCTGCAAAGAGGACTGCAAGCGCCCTCTCACCTCCTGCGCATAACCCAGTGACACCGGCAGTGGCGTCACTAACCTGCAAACCCTCCTGTACTGTACACATTGTACCCAGCATTATAAACATGCTAATAAATAACAACATTAAGTGTTTTATAATTCGCTAACTGATGGTTTATCATGCTGAAATCATGGGCTTGTGCATATACAGGTGTTTTCGGGTGGGCTAGGATCGCATTATCAAAATAATTATCATTATTTAAAATAATGGGAAATAGGCACTTGGTATCCACAATTTCGGCATCCGATACGCTTTCGCAGACAAATTAGATTGGGGCACAGAGTGATAACTGTATTTATAAAATTGTATTTTTTTTTTTTTAAATAAAAAAGCAACGTTATGCTCTCGTCTATCATTTCCAGATGTTCACATTGGTAAAGCAACATAAGATTTTCATAATATAAATAAATAGTAAGGAACTATTTGCTGCATTCAATGAATCCAGGATAGGCTCTGGACCACCACACCACTGAGCAGGACACTAGATGATTTATTGCATTTAATTCATTGTTGAGCTGATTATTTTCCTAAATCAGCACAAATGGACCCAGTTTCACAGCAGGGTATTTTTACTGAACCAATAGAGGGTAAACTACTACTGCCTTACATTAGATGGAGGATGCAGATATTGAGACTGCCAGAATCTGTATTAAGTTAGTGTTTGTTTCAGACACGGCCCCGCTAGGTCTTTTGCTCCAGTCTATTTTGGGTTGTGCTGGGTGGCACGACAGCTGTCACACGCTGGACACATGATGGACGTGGTGCTAAAGTCAACAGATGCTGTACGTACGCCTGTGTCACAGATGGAGGAGAAATGGAGAAGCACATTTTCAGTATGGATATTTTCCTGCATTACTAAACAGCTAAGGGGAATGCAAAGCTGCAGGATGCTACCAGAACACATTACTAGCTGGTGGTTCAAAAACACAATATAGGCTGACTTCAAGCCAACACTCGGAGTTCAGCAACTTAACACCTGTACACAAATGCACAAACCAAAAAAAAAAACAAACAAAAAAAAGCCTTCCCAAGACACTTAGATAGGCAGGCCTGTCTCTCCGTCACACTTTGCTGATTCTGCACATTTCAAATTCCCGAATGCTCTGACAGTTCGGTGATACTGATGATACTGGTAGGCAAAATGCACCGCAGTGTAGAGGGGTGGAAGAAGTGTATTACATGGGCCAGAAACGGACTTTTTTTCTGTTGTAACATTCATTGTTCTTTTTTCAATTCCTGACACACCTACGGCATACATATTTGAAAATTTGTGTAAATACCTTAACAGACAAAGAAGGTAGATCACTATCAGTGTGTAAAATGGAAATAAATATTTACAGAATTAATAATTCCAATAAATCTATTTCAACATTCTTATGCTTAACACCTTTTTTTTTTTTGCTGAAACATAATTTTTGCCAAGTAGAAGTGCGTAGTCAAACACAGTACTCAAATAAAAGTAGCTATTGTAAAAAAAAACCCAAATGTGAAAAAGTACTTGAGTAAATAATTTGAGTTAAATAAGTAGATAAGTAAATGAGCAGTTACATGAGTAAGTTGTTTAAAATTTGACATTTTAATGTGCTCAAACACTAGCAATATCAACAGCTTTAATAGATAATTTGAACTTTTGAGAAAAAAGATTTTCATATATTTTCTATAAATTAATTTTACTTTGCCAACAAAAGCAGATCCTGTCAGTTAGACAAGTTAAAGACCGCAGTCTGCTATGATTAATAAACCATTATTTATTCAACACCTTTGCCTACTTAGAAATAGTTTGAAGTTGAAAGCATCAAATGCAGAAAGCATGAAAGCAGTGACAACTGAGTGACGGAAATGTAATGGAGTAAAGGTGCCTATTTTTTGTTATATGTCCACTTGAGTAAAAGGAAGAATGATAACTGCCAAAAAAGACTGACAAAGGCTCACATGATCAAATAATGTACAGCAGTCATCTTGTACATGAAAGACCCAAGTTTCAATGGTACCCTTGAGCAAGGTATTTACCCTGATTCACGCTTGTAAAATTTACTCGACTATAAAAGATCATATACAAGAGTAACTCCCAGTAAATAACTTAGCATTATAATGCTGCTTTGGCGAGCAGTGTCAGCAAAATAAGTGAATACAAGTGTAAAATCAGTCAGCTGG
The DNA here is from genome assembly GCA_018136845.1 of Heterotis niloticus. Lineage (NCBI taxonomy): Eukaryota > Metazoa > Chordata > Actinopteri > Osteoglossiformes > Osteoglossidae > Heterotis > Heterotis niloticus. The sequence goes on along the minus strand of CM030904.1, from coordinate 14,681,672 downwards.
GACAGAGATCAGTAACATAGACAAACTGCGAACAAATGAAAAAGTCTGTAAATAATGGCTATTCACCATGGTTATCATTTTCAGAAACATGACTAGGTTGGTCATACAGTCTCTGCAGTCCTGGATACTATGCAAGTTTGCTCAAAAAGTGAGGGAGTGTCATTCTTTTTGACATACATTTTTGTAGAGACCTCTCATTGAAGGCCCAGTGTTTAGACAGTAAAGAATTGCACTGCATTTTTGGAAAGTCGCACACCAAATAAGCAAAATCCGCTCCTGTGTGAACAGTTAACTGGTTGCTATAAATAGCCAAGCACACAAAATCAGACCAGCTGCTCTAAATGTGCCGCCTGAGCCTGCGGATGCTGGTGAGCTAACCAAGCAAAACCCAGTCAACTAAGCTGATGGGCAACTGAGGTGAAACGCTTTGCGCTGCTGTTCCGTACAGTAGGCACGTAAACGAAAACGCTCCTGAGCATAAATCGCTTTTCAGTCTTTCGTTCGAATATGTTCAGAGCCGCCGCGTCACTTCGTCGCGGTCAGCGTTTCAGGGAGAGATGATGGCTGCTAAGCTCACGGCCCCTTTGGTGCTTCTGCACAGTCTTGCACAGCTACACACACTCAGGTGCTGCACCCAGGTGCAAACTTCAAAATTAACACCATTTTGCTCTCTGTCTACTATTCTCACGCGCTGCATTGTCCAAGAACAGACGCTTTGATGAAATAAAGCGCAAATGAAGGTCCCTCTGTGCACAGTGAGGGTTTTGAGGCGCACATGCGGCTCGGCCACCCCCCGGTGGCCTTGGTCTCATCACTACACCGGCCCCATCCCTTGAGCGTTTATCTGTATGCGAGCCGCTCCTCCTGTGTGGCGAGCATCTTGCATCCCCCCGTCTCTTGAGAGCGACAGGTCCAGATTTGCCTCCTAATCCTCCCACTAGGAGAAAGCGTTTGAGGGAATGCTTCCCTGGTGACGCTGCGGGGGGTCGGGGACGCCGCAGGCTTGGGCACGGGCCCTGACCCGTGCAGCTGCATGTGATTAAAGTGCCGGCTGCTGCAGCAACGCCACACGCTCCTCGGCCCGAGGCAGGAGGACAGTGAAGCCATTTTATTGTTGGTCTCCATCCTCCATCAGTAATGTGGACCTACCCAAGGCCCCCTTCTGCGTGTCTCTGTCTGCCTGGGGCAGTAACATTCTGTGAGAACCAACTTTGCTCAAATCTCCAGTGCAGGCAGTTGTTCTTCTGCAATGGCTCATGCATTTTGGGTCAGAGCCAGCCTGAACATTGGCACTCACCATATGCTTAGTGTACGAGGGCAGCGGTCGCACACTCTGCATGTGGGGAAGGAAATAATAGGTCCTTATTCGGGGAACTTCTGAAGACAGTTCTCATACCCCAATTTGTTCCTACTCACTGTTCTCTTGTTCTCCAATAACTGAGTTGGCAGGGATGATATTCTCATATTATTTTCAAATTCAGCAAATCCAACCATCCTAATGTTGTAAGAAGTACTTAGGAACTTATCAATGGAGAGCACAGTTAACTTGGGAGAGGAAAAAGTCAGCGGTGACCATAAGAGGATTGTAAGTGTCTTTTCTGTGGTTCAAGGTGGACTTTGTGGGCTTTAATGGAAGGATATTGACAGACTTGATCACTTGGGGATCTTGGCTTGGCCTTTTATGGCAGATGCTGGCACAAGCGCTTGTTGCCTTCAGGGTTAATATCCCCAGAACTGATCTGTAGTGGGATGAGACAAATGGTTGTAGTCTTAGCAGAGCTGAACTGTGTTGCCCCCAGTAGACAGATGTGAGACAGCTGTTCAATTCAGTCATCATCCCAGCCAAACAAGGTAGGAAGGCAAAGGGTGGCTCACAACCCCAAGGCCGATCTAAGACTACCATAGCCAACCTGTGGTAGTGTTACCAGCTCCAAGTAGAGGGAAAAAGCACCGATTTGTCAAACACCATCAATGCAATGGAATCTGAAAAGGTAAAGATTTCTCAGGTTCAGGTTTTAAAGTGATTATAGGGCAAGGGTCAGCAAGTAGGATTTGACTCAGTGCGGCCACTTGCTTGGTTGTTATGATGAAGGAGGGTACTCATTCTTCCACACGTGTGTTTGAATTGTGAACACACAGCTGCTGTACACCGTGAGCCAGATTCGAACCTACACTCAGATTTACAGCTCAGGCAATGGGATACACCAGTGTTTCCTGCTGCACCACTCGGAGTTAAAAGTACAGTCATGTATATGGTGACTCTGAAATGCCACAGGAAATTACAAATGAACCATCACTGACTGTAAAAGCCCATCAAGACAGATCCGGGAAATATTTTTCTGTGGTTTGTTGGGGTCAGACAGGGCAGAAAGGGCAAACATTAATCTCATCAGTAACCCTGCATCTCTGTAATGAGAAATTTATAGCACAAATGTGCTCTGAGATTAAACAGCGCAGTTTGGACTGTTAGATCACTTTCATTGCTGGCATTAGGGCAGCAGATCAGGATTTTCCTTCCACAAATCTTGCAAAATGGGTCAGCGTTTGTTGTGTATTAGTGCAGCGGCTGACTCAGATGTTTAAACCCTGGGTCCAAGAATTAACCCACAAGAGGGCATAAGTTGATGGGAGCACGTCAGCCTCTATCCTCCGTCATGTTTATAAACAACCATTGTGGACTACCTTTCCAAAAGGTCTTCAGTAGTTTGGCATTTGGCTACAGGTTACAGGTTGGTTACAGGTATGCATACCTATGTTTGTGTGGCTATATAGTGAATAATATAATATAATATAATATAATATAATATAATATAATATAATATAATATACAGGGGCAAAAATCCAGGTCAAAATATTCTAGAAATATATTGAGCTGGGGGTTTATTTTTTCTTATTTTCTTTTACTACAGAAGAGAGCAGAAGTGGGACACAATACAGAGATCTAAACAGTATGCACAGAAAGTATGAATCTGATACAGGACTAAGGCAAAAGGGTGGACAATTCAGCAATGGTGCCCATGTACCGCTGTTTAGAAAGTTCCAGAAAGGTGACCAAGTCTCCCGCAAGTCATTAGAATGAAACACGAGGTACTACTGGCAGTGACTTCAACCAACCATGTATTTGTAGAGAGAGATAAGATCTTCTTTATGCCCTTGCCAGACGTGTAAGGAATAATTAACACAATAAAAACAATAGAAAAATTAACACTCTGTGGCTTAAGAAAAAGGATGGAAAATTTTTTTAACAGATATACAGTATAACAGGAAGCAGGACAAAGGTGCCTTTCAAGTAGGTGAGTGAGTAACATTCACAGAAACAAATGTTACATAAAACCAGGAAGTAGCCTTGTATTTAAAGAACGACAGAGGAAAAGGTTAACATTTCTGTTATAAGAGTAAAAACAAATTTATAAATGTAGCAAATAATTGACAATATCTCTCGGTATTGGTACGGAGTACCTGTCTATTGGCTTGAGTGTATACAGGTGTGAGAGGTAAGTAATCCTAGTTCAGCCGCAGAAGCACATAAAAATGAAATCCAGAGCAGATGAAGAAACAACTACGATCGATATCTTTAATAATGCCTCCCTTGATCCTACGCTGGAATTAGATGGATGCCAGGGTTATGAAACGGCTCAGCTCAGTTGGTCTTTGTCTTGGCTGCTAAAACAGCCTGGATGGTTGTTGCAAAGTCATGGGCCTCTAAATGCTGGGTTTCCAAATGTTACTGTGTGGTGCTGAGGTAGAGGGTGGGAATCACAAGCATGTCCTCCTTTGTGGTTGACAGCTTTCGTAGCAATTTAAAAAAATCTTTAGCAGCGGCGAAAGCGAGTCGTAGTTAAAGCTGCAGATTTGAAAGACAAGAGAGAGGCCTCGCTCTAATTCTGGGGGAATATGGGTGCAATTAATTGGCTCCCACAGGGAAGGTAACCTTTGGTTTTAACACATTTATCTCTATTTCTTCCCATACTTCAGGCTCTCAAACAATGAAAATACACTGATCTGTTACAGAAATAGCTTCCCAAACTGTATCAAGCAGCAACAAAATCGTAATTGCAGTGACTTTTGCCAGACCTGCGAAGTCATTTTAAACTTCATTCAAGAACGTCTTTAAAGATTTATTTTTGAAGGATTTAAGGAAACGTTAAGCAATATTAAACGTATTATTCTTAATAAGTTAACACCGTGTGCAAATTGTTTGGCAAGCTCCGCACATGAATGTGGAAAATCACTGCACATTACAAACATATCCTTATACACGTATATATGAGGCGGGATCAATTTTCTTTTCAAATGTCCTAAATTGTTGTGCATTGTTTAGCTCAAATATCATTTTATTTTGGAAAAAATAAGGAAGGACCATTCTGCAGATGGACTATTGCAAGCAGTCTTATAGAAACTTTTCAGGGGTTGGTCAGTATGACCGCACAAGCCATCCATAAAAACCGACAGATCCATTTAGTAGTTTTGCGCCAGTAGCCCAGCGTGGGTGGTGAACTTCTTAGCCGTGGAGAATCGGATACAGTCTGACGGATCATCCATCCCTGTGGTTGTGACAAGCACACTTGTGCACAGGTGGCAATAATCCAAGGCACTCTGCACACCAACATTAAAAACTTGTGTTGGCTTTCAGTTTCTCATTCTTCACTCCGCTCCCGCGTTTACTCTGATGTGCAGCTGAGTAGTGCAAATCGGGGTAATGGCTTAACATCCTAACAGGTCATTTAAGTCTTGTGAGTCAGCATTGTCTGGATGGCTGGCAGGCACGTCCACTATGGCCACAAATACCCTGAAGGGTTCATGGCAAACTGGAGGAACGCAAGGACAAAGTAATGGGTCATATTTTGCTCTTCCCCTTTCCAGGATTCAAGTCCACACAGCATGTCAGTGAACATTGTGATACCGAGTTGGGGGCTTCTCGCTCCTCTAAAGGATAAATATAATGATGAAACAGAGTTTCCCCTTCTGGATGAGTGCACTGTAAGAAAGGTCAAGAAAAACCCATTCGTTTGTCAATTTTTAAACATCTGTTGGCACAGTGTGGCCTTTTGTACAGCTTTGTGCAGCCAAACTGCAAGTTCCATCATTTCTCTCACTGGTGGCACTGTGGTACTTTCATGATTTCTGGCTCAAGATCATCCATCAGGTCACAAACATTCTTCTGCATCTGGCAGGTTGTCACCTGTCTACGGGCGCCGTTACAATTGTCCAGAATGGGATTTTGGATTTAAAAGACACAAACTTGGAGCCAGTTTTTGTGAGTTTGCACAGGTTTGTATGTGGTCCTACTGGAAAGTTTTAACTTCCCCAAACATACCCTGCACGTATTTTGTATCACATGTAAATATTTACTTCCATGAATTTAGGCTCCAGGAGACTTTCCATTTCAGGTAGGATTACAATGCTGTGCATTTAAAAATTAAGTTTGGCGACAAAAAAAAATGGGTGATAAAATCAACAATAGCATCAAGCTGCTGCACTTTAATCTGTCGTGCCATAATCTTGTTTCACTGAAATTGCAGAATTACTTTTTTCCTGGTAGAGGTTAAAAATGAAGGTTAAGAATTCAGTTTTCCACGAATAATTGTGGGTGAGTGGCTCATGGGACCTCTGGGCAAGTTTACTGCCCAGCGAGCCACTTAAGTGGCTGAACTTGGCCCAGATAATCTGTACTTAACTCACTTACAGAGAAGAGTAGGGGTGTAACAGGTCTGGTCTGCTCTGAAGAGGGATTGAACTTGCACCCTTAGCAGCCCCAGTCCACCCAGTCTTCAAGCTAGAATTATAATCAGCTTGCTGAGCTAAAGACCCAGTGCCCTAAATGACCTTATGGTCAGGGAACTAATAAAGTTCTTGCCTTGGTTACAGGTAGGCCAGCTCATATTATTTTGACGGGCACAAAATGTGATATGGCTTTTCCCTGTCAGTGGGAACTGAACCCACACCAACTCTCACAAGGTTGCCTACTATAATTATGGTTGTTGTACCAGTTAACACCTACTGAATTCTCCGTACTCTTCTGCAACTGCTCCTACTGTTGCTATCCATCCATTATTGTTAACCATTTTATCCTGGTTAGGAGTCTCTCCCAGAATCACTGGGCAACCAAGTTATAACCACACCCTAGATGGACCGCCAGGGTACCCACAGATATACACACTCAAGCCAACTAACCTAAAACACATGCCTTTGAACTGTGGCAGAAAACATGAGCACCCAAATGCAAGCTGCACAGAGAACAGGAGAACTTTCGGACTAACTCGGGGGGTATTTGCACCCATATCCAATAAGTCAGGTCCTGTGATGTGGCAGTGCTGCTCACTGAACCACCAGATTGGCATATTACTGTGAGTTTATAACTAATACAAAGAAAATAAAAAAGTGTAGTAGGGGAACATTTTTTAGGGGCAAACATTAGTAATGATACATTAATAAGTGGATCGAGGTGAAAAGAAAATACTGTTAATAAGGAGTGGAAGTTCTTCAAGATTTTTTTTTGCTAGAAGTTTTGCACCGTGGTTCAGCATGTGAATACACTTAGGACTGTGCAGAAAAACACTTTCATTGTCTACAGTTTCAGTTCCATCTTGGCATATTTATATTTCAATAGGCAAAGCTAAACAGCAATACCAAATTAAATATTTGGATATTAAGTGTTAGAGCTACTTCAGTGAGAATATAAAATAAAATAATTACAGCCATTTGAGTCTTTGATTAAGTAAGTTACATTTAGTGTTTTATAAATGATGTAAATGGTATTTAATGCACAGTGGCTAACAAAACAATCACATTACATAGGAGGTAAATATTTTCAACTTGAACACACGCTGTCATTATTTTAATGAACAATTATTAAAACTATAACTGGTCCAAATAATATAAAAAATAATAATTGATAGCAATAATTTGCTGTAGCTGCTGAGATAAATTTGAAACATTTTTGATGAATTTATCAAAGAATGAAATTTCACAAGAAAGCGCAATACCACCGTTCTCCAGTGAGAGGAGCTAAAGGTCCATGAGGTCACCAAAGCAGGACCATAAGCATTTCCCAACGGTTGCAGCTTCGTAAAAATACCCAACGGAAGGGGGGGGGGGGCAAAAACAAACTAAATATATATATATATATATATTTTAATTTGCCTCTTACTTTGCCACGCTTGTCTGAATCGGACATCAGTGTTTGTGGATCTACCCCCATGTGAGGCTGAAAAGAGGAACAGTGTGAACATTCTTTACTTACAGTAATATAATATATATATATATATATATATATATATATATATATATATATTTTTTTTTTTTTGCTCTTATCTTAATCATAAGTTTTTGTTTTAAATATGTGACAGCACAATACAGCATAGTAGTGGTACTGTGTAGCACTGTTAAGGAAGCTTTCTGAATGCTGCATTTTCAATGCACAATTCTGCAGAAGCCTGGCATGGTCAACACACACAGTAAGAATTTATTTTACAGTTGTTAATACCAGCTTTAATACCACCATACAGCTGGGGGTTCTTTTCCAAGCATTTTAAATATGGCTAATAACACCTCATTATGTTGGTTTCTACTTCATCCAGAACACAATATGTGAGTACTGTATTATGTGGTGTTATATTTGTTGTGGCTATAAATGTCACAATTCATTACAGCATTGTTAAATACTCACACTACAGCGAAAAAAAAAAATATCTAACAAAGAAACAGATTATTTTGCATGCTTTATGAATTACAGGTGTTTACATGACATGTCCCTGTATATGCTTTTCAAAGTTGTGTTTTTAAAGTGCACTGCATGTGTGCTTTGTACTGTAGGTCCTGATTCTAAGAAGCCATTTCATTAATATTTGCGTATAAGTAATTATGAAACTGTATAATGTGCTGGTTTGCTGCTATTGTATTGGACCAAAGGAAATTATATTACTGTAAGTAAAGAATGTTCACACTGTTCCTCTTTTCAGCCTCACACGGGCGTAGATCCACAACACTGGTGTCCGATTCAGACAAGCGTGGCAAAGTAAGAAGAGGCAAATGAACACAAAGAATACTAGGTAGCTATGAAATTGTCTGGGTTTGAATCCCATCTCCTGCTGTAGCAGCCCCGAAATAAGATGCTCAACTTGAATTAGTCCAGTGAAAATGACCCAGCTGTGCACGTAAGTAATTTAGGTTATTATACAAAAATAATATTGCGAGTCACCTTGGAGACAAGTGTCACCTACCTTGGAGACAAGTGTCACCTAAAAGAATAAACTATATAAATGCAAAAGGCAGTGTAAAGCAGTGTGAGATTAGACTACTGAAAGGTACATTTTGAAGCAGGGAGGAGTTAAAACCCTTTATAGAATAAACAGAGTGCACACAGTTAGTAAAATTAAATATGTAAAGTAAGTAAGATTCAAGGAAATAATTACAATAAACTTGTGAACTGAGCGTAGCGTTGTTGTAAGCATGACCTACGCTCCAGCCGCACATTCCAGCACACGCTGGTGAGATAAGTGGGTCTACTGAGGATTCAGAAGTTCTCACAGCGAGATAAATAGATTCCCTTTTACAGGGGGTTGTTTTTTCAGCCCTGGCTGCATCCAAAATACTATTTTACTACTGACCTCAAAAGTTCTTATTAATAATTATGAACTCATATTTACATTCTGTTATACTTTTTCTTCCACCAGTATTTTCATAATAATAATTTCCAGCTTAAATGTGAGGTTGCTGAAAGCTGTTTTTCTGTGTTTCTTTTGTATACATGTGTTTTCATCTGCAGCCAATGAAAAATGTCCATCTGGAAATTTGTGTCTAACCATTCAGTCACTGTGAATCTCTGAAACAAAAGTGAAGTTCATTTCAGATATAATTATAAAAATTATGAATTAATTCCAAATTTAAACTCGATGAAAATGAAGTGTAAAAGGCTGCTATTAATTGCTTTTAATATACCAAATGCCATATAGCAGGCAACTTCTTGTTGCAAAAAGAAAAATCCTGCAATAGGAGAAAAATCATGTTCAAGCCACCAGCCATCCATTACCATTAACCACTATTCTCTTGTGCAGGGTCTTCGGTGGTCTGAAGCCTATCCCAAAATCTGTGGTCTCCGGACTGAAAAAACCACCTCCGAATGGGACACACACATTCGCAAACACAGTGGTCAATTTAGAGGGACCGTTCATTGTAAAATGAATGTCTCTGGGCTGTGGGAGGAAACCAGAGCACCCAGAGGAAACCTCTGCTGACATGGGGAGAACATGCCCACTCTGCACCGACTGAGACTGATCCAAGCTGCTTACACTGATTTACCCATTAATACAGCAGGGTATTATTGTGTTGGTGCAGGGTAAGAACCGTTTTCAAGGGTACTACAGCAGTAAGAATGGTCCGAACCCAACATTTTCCAAACGCAAGTCAACATTAGAAACCTTCACATCATCCGCTGATGTAAAAGGCCACCTATCCGATGCTCTTCAATAAACTGAGTAACTCATAGCCCAACTAGGGTGGATGGGTTGGGTTACTCACCAGACCTGGCAGAGCACTGAGAGAGCAACAGGGTTTGTCTCCACCACCAGCTCTGTCTGGGCAACACCGGTGTATCGGGGGGTAACCAAAGATGGTTCCTAAATACAGCAGCAAGGTAAGCAGCCGTATTTTAAAGAGTACCTGTGCTATTTGCTCAGGCTCTAACTGCCTGGTTAAACCACCCACGAAAAGGATAAAAGCAATAATTACAACCGCTAAAGGACAAAACACAATGTTAGAAAAGATGTTTAAAAAATGTCAGCATCCAGCAGGCCCTTCTACTCTCACTTACGTCCCAGGCCCCCTCTAATCATGTTAGATATAATGAGCAAAACTTAGCAGCAGCGGTCCACTTTCAGAAAACATTACCCTGTGCTCACACTCTTCCCTCCTTGTGCCAGTTCCCATTTGCGGTGATTTGCATGACAATTATTATAAAACAAACACTAAACTCTCAGTGGCATCCCCTCTGTTCTTTGACAAATAGATGTCAGAGTCCTTTAATTGGACGGAAGGCATTGCCGATCCATTAGGCCGTGTGGGAAACGAATGGGTCCCGTCATGCGGCGCGGCTGGAGGCTCCAGCGCCAGCTCCCCTAATTACCCACACCTACCCATAAGGCACACACACACACACACACGCACGCACGCACGCACGCACGCTCGCACCTAAGGCCCCGGCTGTCGGACAGCCAGACTGTAATGGCCGAGCGTGCGCGAGAGCATCAGCTCAACTGAAGGACAGCCTTCAGCGGGTGCTGCCACTCCCACGCTTGGAGCAATTTATATAAAGCATCGACGTTATCCAGAATGCTATTCTGTTCTTATCCACCACATGGTGCAGATCACACCAATGCCGAGATCATTCCCTTCTTATCTCGCATTTTTAACAAAAAAGAATGCGATTCATTCTTTTCCTGATCATTTGCAAAATAATATAACAGGTTGGTGCAGAACTGGGCGTTTTTTTTTTTTTTTGTTTTTACTAAGAATGACTTTGCTAGTTAATGCAAGACATTTCCGCAGTCATTTGTTCTGCTTATTGATAATTCGCTCCACAAATGTTTTTAATCAATGTCAGAATATTCATTTTTATCAATTTTGCCGCTTTGAAATGAAGCGGCCGTATCAGCCGAACAAACAAATGGAACCAAAAATGAACCAAGTTTCTTAAATTGCATTAGAGATGGAGGTCTGACAATGTGTTTCTGGGTGGAGCTGATGGGAGAGCCTTTGGGTGCTGTGTCCGTGCACCCCCCGCCACAGTTTGGCAGCCCAGGGTTTGTCTTTGGCGGAAAGGCACCACTGGTCATGCCTACGCATTATTTTGGACATTCGGCAAAGTAGGTCTACGAGGAGTTTCACGCCGTGCCCTTGGCTTCTTCTAGTCCTTGCAGGCCTATTAGTGGCACCACACAGTTTCCACAGCAGCGCATTATTATTTAAAAGCAGTGTGCGTTGCCTTTCCAGCAACGTATGGATTTCTTGCAGAAGAGCTACAGCAGCTTGCCAAGTTGTTTCCAGGGCTACAGCAGCAGTGAATGGAGGACACCTCTGTCCACATCAAATGCTTCATATTCTATATAGCATTTCAGTTAGCCATCAGCTAGGGCTGCAGAATGAAAAACAAAATACATCCCACACATAAGACTTTTCAACACTTTTGACTACACCCCCACTTTATATGAGAGAAATGATTAAAAAAAAAAAACCCACAATGCTAAATAGGTAAGAAACAAATAGGTGATTGGTCATAGGAGGAATGTTAAGTAACCTGTTGTTAAGCAACAGTATTCACGTCATTTTGGTTATGATCTTAAAAATACCCAAGAGTATCGAATACATCAGCTTATTTCTGTAGTAGTGGGTCAGCTGGCTTTCCTCTGATCTACAACAGGTGTTGAATTCACTGAGATTTAAGTCCCAATTTCTTTCTTATTTATCTCTTCATTCCAGTGTTACTTTAGCATTGTTCTGGTAACATTAAAGACAACAAAGAGGTCACAGTTTCCTGTTTGAAGATCTCTCGAATTGTATGTTCGTGTATCATGTTCCTGGTTCACAAAGGGAGCGAGAAGAGAGGAGGCGGGTTTTGTTCAGTAACAGCTCAGCCCCCCACCCCCACCCCCACCCCCCGCTGCCCCTCGGCTTGTTGTGCTGCTCTTAGCTGCACCTCTGCCTTTCCTCCCTCTGAGAGACAAGGAGGCTGGAGTTATTTCGCTCTCCGGCTCCCTCGGCCCCAATTTGAAAACTTTATGCATCCGTTTGCACCCGATGCTGTCACGAGGCAGGATGCACTGCCGAATTTGTTTTTCTGATGTTTTCTGGAGGACAGATCCTCCCAGACAACCTGGGACGGCACAGCGAGTTTCCCTCAGGTTCGATATCTCAAAGGCTACATAGTAAACAGGCGTCATCGCGACACACCACTTCATCAGTGTTTCCTGCAGCTGAATTCTCTTCTTCTCAATTTCATCCTACTGTTTGTAAAATGTTGATACCTACTACATTTTTCTTTTCGCCATTCCAAAACGCTTTTATAGAAGAAGCAGCTTCGGTTGTTTCGAAGTTTCGCAAAGGTTCTTACATTCCCAACTGCGCTCCTCTGATGGTTCGACCAGCTGGGAGCAGACAGGCTGCCTCAGGTTCAGCAGGTTGACGCTGGCAGCCCCGAGACTCTCCACACCTGCCGACACGCACCATCTGCGGTGGAGTTCAGCGCACCGTGCTGAATTGGACCGTGTTGACTGATATGCAAAGCTTCATTGGCAGCTGCCTGGAGACGGCCTTTCAGGTAGTTCCCCGCATCTCTGCTAAACTCATTGTTGACCCGGTGGCCGACACGCACCTCCCCCTCGGTGCTTCCTGAGAAGGAGCCACAGGTCTGGGCCGCAACCATTTTGCCGCCACTTGCCAAGCTGTGCCACACTCATCGCGAAGCCACAACGGCGCTGTATGAACTGCGCGGTTCCACGCTGCGGTGAAAACGCCGCGCTGGAAATTTTTAACCTGGCATTCCCGCAGCGTGATAATGGATGGATGGACGCCATTACAATCAATTTATCACAGGGGGGGGGGGAAATAAAAATAAAAAATACGTGCAGTTTACTTGTCAAAACTGGGTTGCCCAGCGGAACGCGTTTTAGATACGGGAAGTACGAGCAGTTGTTGGTTGCATCACCGTTCCTTGGTGCTTTCTGCAGTCCCCGATTCCTGTCGGTTTGTCCATGCGGCCAACTTTCGTGAGTCTTTAATCAAAGGCATGCAGGTATTACTGTGATTTTCCTCCCTAGGCAGAGTCTAATAAGGGATTTTGGGATTAATTGGGAGCACATTTCACCCCGCGAATGTTAAAGTAGGACACTGGTCAGCAGGGGATGCATTGCATGCATTACCCAGTGACAGATGTCACCTTATTGTTGCAGCACCAGACTCCGCTTTTCTGTCGCGGCTCCAATCATCTAGGGAGAGCGGGAAGTGAAGCGCATAAGAAAGTAGCACAGAAGAAAGGAACTTTGGTTCGGGCCCGCCTGTTCCACCGAGGGCTTCGCTGAGAGGTTCTAAAAAGATTAAAATTAAGGACACGGTTATGTTGTCTCTCATGTTAAACCGAGGAACCCGAGAAGAAAAAACACCTCTCGTGTCAAAATGTGCTAAAAATAGTCTGTAACGCTGATGCGAAGACGCGCTTCTGTCTCCGACTTTAATGCAGGGAGCTGTGTAAAATCTATCAAAGCCACCGAGGCCTCTGTATGCAGCATCGTTTCTTTAACTTGAACACATTAGCAAAAGATGCTTAAAATGTTAAAAATAAGCACATTAATTATAGAAACATATTTGTGAGCAAGTGTGCGTACAAAGTTAAACACATCTACTATTGCTTTTAAATAGACAGAATTCTAATGGAGTTCGGGTACAAACATTCAAATGTACAGCTTAGCTTTTCTCGTCTCTCGGCACCGTTAGATTAGAGAAATAAAAATAAAGAGTGGTTTCAGATTCACTGGCAGCCTTGGTGATGGTGTAAATTTCTGAATAGGGTCTGTCTGTCAGCACATTTTAAAATCATGGTCCACCAGCAGCTCCCCAACAAGTGGCTGCTGACAGACACGCAAGCCTATGAAAAACGAAATAAAGGATCGGTCCCGATACTTTAAGAACGTCAAATGTCCAGGTACGCAGGTCTAGATTTTCAAGTGTGAAATACGACCTTGCCTTTTTTTGGCACGAGGGGGGACGTTCAAGCACCTTAAGGTTTCAGGGAATGTTAAAATATAACGGCGATAGCAAACCATTTGGTTTTTCGCTGCCTTTAAACAGTCCAAGACCCCTTGAAGGAGAAGCTCAGAACTGTAGAGTGTCTTTCCTGTATTCAGGATCACTTAACTAGACCATCCATTGAGGAAACGTTTTAAAACACCTATGAAGTTCAGTCATTGCCCTATTTAGAAAGCAACATTTTGGCTCCTGCTTTTTATAGGGTGCAGGATAATGGGCTGGTATGTGCTTGGATCCAACTTGTGAGCTTCCCCCGGGGATGGTCTTGTAAACGAGATTATTCATCTCAATGGATGTGCTCAGGAGATCGCTCCACAGATGAACTGAAAGATACTAATGGTCTCACTGGGAGAAGAGAGAGCAATGGGCAGGGATTGTTGCTGCTGCTCATGTCCAACCTCTTTGTTATAAATAAGTAAATATTTTTTCTTTCGCCAAATCATGCTGGCTGCAGTTCCGGAGTTCCAGCAGAAGTTGAAAAAGTTGATTTCAGAACAGACTCGCAGAACCAAGCGTAATGAAGAAAGGGCGGAAAGCGAAAACGGAGGTGGGGTCTGGTGGGCGGAGGCCCTGCGGTGTGGCAGTACCGGTATCTTCCCATGCGTCCATGTCAGTTGGCATGATGATAACAAATGGGCCGTTCTTCTCCTGTTTTGACGGCATCAAAGCGCCGGCGAAATTGTTTTAATTACAACTGCAAGGAGGGAGCCGATGTGATGTAAATGAAACCGATTAAGAAATACGCCCGAAATAATTAACAGAACGGGTCTAAGGTGCGAAAGCCTTGACAGCGGGATAAATGGGGAAGCCGCCGCACTTTCCCCGCTGCGGCCTCACCTCTCTCTCCGCTGCGATGTTCCCCGAGGTTGCTGACCTTTCCCAGGTTTCTTCTTTGTCCGTCACCCTTCCTGGCCTCTCTCTCCACATCGCCGGTGAGAGTTCGGCAGAAAAGAAAGGGGGGCGGGGGGGGGCAGGCCTAGAAGAAGGAAAATAAATTTGCCTGTCTGTCCACCGCCTGGAAAAAATTAATTGCAGACTCCTCATCCTGTCCAAGTACAACAGGGGCATTAACATAAGCAATTTGCTTCCGACTTCTTCTGCTGCTTGCTTAATAGAGCATTGGACCTGGCCGATAAGGCTGGAATTCCCTGATGTATTACCATTGTCATAATATCAAAATATTATAGAGATGCAACTCAGCCCAATTCCATTCATAATTGATAAAAACAAAAGGTTTCATAAATTACAAATTGGGAACACAACCTATAATTACAGCAAGCAAATGAGTGTGGGCGTTCAAGTCGGCCACGCTTTCAAGGGAAATAATGATACTGGAGATCTGCGCATCCCTCGGGTTAAGTTCGTGCCATTTTGCAGAATTGTGTCTTAGCAAACGGGAGAAGAAACGGCATCTTGTAAGTATGTGCGCTTAGAAGACACATTTTCCACTTGTTTTGCTTGGAAAACTAGGGAAGTAGAGTTCTGAAATGAAGGAACTGGAGATGATTCAGTGTTTTTGCAAAAATGTTTCCTTTTTAGGGCAAAACGGTAGAGCACCAAGCGGCACTGCAACCTCACAGCACGTCGTCTGTTTGGCGTGGGTTTGAATCCAGCTCTCCCTGTGTGGTATTTGTGTATTCTCTTGTGGTCTTTGTGGGTTTCCTCCGGGTGATCCGGTTTCCTCCTACAGTCCAAAGACATGCGTTTCAGGTTAATAGGTCACAGTAAATTGCTCATAGCAAGTGTGTGTGTGTGTGTGTGTGTGTGTGTGTGTGTGTGTGTAGCCATCCTGCTGTGGACTTTTGTCCCATCCAGGGTGTGGTTTCAGAGGCTAGAGTGGCAGGATTCCGGCCCGCTGCAGTCCAGACCAGGAAAACGGTGAACGACAATGGATCGACGTTTCATTTTCACATGACAGCGCTGTATGTTGCTATGAGGTAGTAACTTGTGGTGGTGATATCTCTCCTCCTGTGAAAAACTGACCGAAATTTGACTTTAAATTTTAAAAAAATTAGGGTTGATAAGGAACAAGAAGTTCCGATATCAGCTTAATGTCTGTTGACAATGTTTTAAAAATCTTTAACTGCATAGAAAAGCACAATTTCAAGGTCAATAATCCGCAGCACAGCTTGTGCTTCTCCAGCTCTCCCTTTGCTGCCAAATTCCACATTCACTGGGGCACAGCAGCCTGGAGGGAGGAAGGCAGCGGATCTCTTTCTCCATGTTTTGTACGCATCTTTCTTTTGTGCTGTGTTGTTTGTTCGCTGGCTGGATAAGTACCTTGTGTGTGAAGACAATAAACATTCATAAAATCACAGAATGAAAACTGAAGACATTTCACCTCAAACTACCATTCCCCGATTTTGTAAATAGATAATAATAAACCTAATGAGGCAGAAATACCATATTTACTGCATGGCAGTGAACTTATTTGTATTTAGCATATATAAATATTTAATGTGGTGAAACAGACAATTTAAGAACAGAAAGCACTGCAGACATGAAGTTCTGGCCTCTAAATATACGGTAACGCTTATTTAATGGAAATTTCACTTTCTGCCAAGGATGCTAATACTTTAATTAATACTTTAGTAGAAGTGCAATCCAGAAAAGAGATTCACAGCAGTTATATACCAGCATTGGGCAATGGCGCTGCAATCTATGTCAGCCAAAAAGTGTATTCAGATTGTCAGCACAAAATGCTGGATGGCATAGATTGATCTGAAGGAGAAGCTGAAGCACGGTTTCATGATTTTTATTTGCATTTTACTTTTTTAGCAAGAAACGGGCACAAATAAAACAAAATCTTTTCAGGCACTTTGCCAAGTCAACCACAGACTATTGAACCGTCTCTCTAGTTTTTAGCTTTTGACTAAACAGAAGCACTTTAAAACTGCCTTTTTAAACATTGCATTGTGTAGGAAACACAGTCTTCTGGGTACGTTCTAAAGCCTTTAGTAATTCAGGACACTACAAAGGCAGATCCACAATGTGCATCAGCTTCAGCAAGCCTTCACTGGAGAGATTTATTTGTTTATTTTGAGCAGGTTGCACCTGAGCGTGCCTGACACTCAGGTGCAACCTTAAGTAACCTCTGCTGTGTTGTGTCTATACACGGCTGACCACCTACAGAGTTCTTCAAAGCCAGTGGCTTAACCTGATGGGTATGGGAAATAATAAAAAAAAAAAAAAATAGGAATTTTGGTAACAAATTCCACTAGCTTAAATATACATTCCTGCACTTTTTGTCTGAACAAATAACTGCTGGTTTGAGGCTTTACAATGTCATTTCATTGTCAAAATAAAGAGAGGACCTTCAGACCGGCGCACAGTCTGTCTCTCCTACACGCAGCAACATAAGGCCCAACCAGTCACTTTGAGTTGTCATTTTTCAGACTGAGAGCCAAAGTTTGTCCATTCAAAGTATGGGTTTCATCCTGAAATGATTTTATAAGCTGTTTATTTGTGTCTTTATTAAATCAAATTAATGTGCTCATTGAATTATATTGTTTTTTTTTTTGTTAAATAATCTTACTGTTTGAAGCAATTTAATGTTAATTCAGATATATGTAGCTAGCGGATAAAATAGTGAAAATACCGACGCATCGTAATACTGTGAACAACTGACCATACAAAGGAAAGTGGCCTAGGGATGCTTAGATGGGTCACCACACATTAATGTATGGGATTCTATTGGGGTGGAACTAAAAAAGTCCATTTACAACTGAAAAAAAAACTATAGTTCATTTGGAATGAAGGTCATTGCAGGAGCTCCCAAATTTTCCTTTTCTTTTTCATGTCTCTGCAAAAACAAAATTTTAGTTGTGCCTCTTCTAACAACAATGACTTCCAAATTAAGGCTGATGAATTGACATGCATGGACAATTTGTGCCTTTACATTATTAGCGACAAGAACTTAACAAAGCAAATATTCTTGTACAACTTATGATGCTGTAATTCAGCTCTCTAATGTAGAGCTGGCTCAGTTCTGAAAGTTTCTCTTGGACAAATCAATAATGTTCTAGTAACTTTAATATTTGCACAAATAAAGGAAATAGTCAAACACAGAACCTCTGAACAGGGTCCCTGAAGGTCATTTTCTCAGACATTTCTCAGAACAGGATTTATTCTGAATAATGCGGTACAACTGGAAGAAAGGCCCACCTTGAAGAAAGGAGGTTCAGGGAGGAGGCTGTTCGCTCTCTTCTCATTACTGCTCCATTACTTCACTAGGAAAGTTGCTGTGTATTATCTCAGCAAAAAGTTTACGCCACAGTTCTGGCATAAGGGACAAAGTTACAAGGAGATCTGTGTAACTGCCTTTCTGTGGCAAACATACTTTTATCATATAACTAAAAACTTCACAGGTATTTAATTTCACTGGTCCAAAAGGAATATAAAGTCCCATAACAATGATATCACTTCACAATGGGCCCTTCAGGACATCACTCTGAGTTTATTAAAAGCTTTGATTTTAATGGAGAGATTGTGATCTGTCAGTATACATGTTGGGCAGTGGTAGATGTCATAGGTTGATGCTAGTGGGAGGGATGTGTGGACACTGAAGGCAGCCGCTCATATGCGCTTCATGCTACAGTGGCCAGGGAGCGAAGGGGAGACAGAAACTTGTGACGTGTGTCCAACATGGGAATGGAGCTGTTATCTGCTGATCCCAGAACTTCCCTTCCACCATGCCGGAGTTGGCCTGCATAGCGTGGTGCGCCCGACATCGAGGCCGCACCGCCAGCTGGCAGGAAGACCTGATTAACAGGACACGGGCAGGGAGGTTCAAACGGACGCAGTCCTCGGGGCCTTCCTTCCACAGAACAGTGACAAATGCAGGCATTTGCCTGACCAGCAGAGGAAATGACATGTGGATGTGGGATGGTCACACTGACACATGAACAGAAACCCACTGTGAGATTTGTATGATCCAGGAATTATTAGTAAGCCTATAGACACTTTTTGATGTCTGTTAAAATGACCTTCTCCTTTGGACATAACCAAGACTAAGCATTTCCAAAAATGTTTACAGTAACTAGAAATGATAATGGCAAAATCTGAAAAGGATTTCTTAAAAAAGGACACCCCAGCTTTTGAAATAGTTATTTTTCTGGAAAAAAGAAGGATAAACGTTATCATCACTTGATATTCATATTTTCACACATGTACAAGCATATTAAGATTAAAAACACATGTTCGCAGCGGTGTCTATTTATAGCAAAAAAGTCAACATGACAGAGGCTCACTCCCATAGTGACTGCTTCCAATGTGCACATATGAATTTATTTGAACTATTATTAAAATACTTTCCTCACATAAGCAGGTGACATCTAATCTGCTTTAGATGTCCATGTCATACCTGTTTTATTGATCTGCAAGGTGGTGAGCCCTTTGGGAGAACACCGGCAGTCTTCCTGATAAGGAGAGGAATGTGTGAGGGCTGACCTGGAGCGGGCGTGGGCGGTCGCGTGCGGCTTGTGCTTGGACAATGGGGTGGGTGTGGGTTTGGACCAGATGAGGAAAGGGAGATACCAGGGTGGGGGGCTGGGGGGAGTGAAGGTATCAGGGAATGCTCTGCTATTATGGGACTTTGTCCCAAAATTCCATTGTTCCAAGGAGGAAAAACATAACAACAACAATAAAGTTTCTCCAAAAAAGAAACACATCCTGAATCTTTTTAACATGCGGAGAACAATTGCGCGGTTTATTTTATCTGAGGGAGAGGCCTATGGGGGCTTCATCAAACTGCTTTGTTTTTAAAAGATGTGAGGAAACCTCCCCTCTGACACATGGAACGATCTTTTCACACCTCTGTTATAGTTAGAAAACCACGTTTCAGAGACATACCAGTGCCTTTGACTTACATGCACTTTCACATTAGTACATCGGTGTCTGTCGATAGCCAGAGATGCACGGCACTGAAGAACCCGTTGATGTTATCACGGCCGTGTCATTATCTTTCCATGCCTGTGTGACAGTGTGTTATTTCTCCATGTTGTTTTACAGCCATTATGAAGCCACAAAGCCAGACAACTTGAACCAGTTAAAGAGCCCAGATTTGAATGGAAACAGAATCTTTCAGTTTGTATTATGACTTAATCAAAATAAAGAATCATAAAAGCCTTACATATTGAAATAAGAGCTGAGAGGGTTAAATTCCCTCTGGCACTGAATGTATAAGCAACCTCAGTCCATCAAGTAATTCTGCACAACACAAAACTACTGTGCGATATTTTGTTTGTATCTATACCTGACTCTTGAAGATACGCTAGATCAACAATGTTGGAAATGTGACATTTTGAAGAAAACAGTCAACCAAGGTTCTCCTGGGAAAACATTGTAAAACATGATGATGATGATGATGATGATGCATGTCAATACGATACTTATAATTTCAATCTCGGAACTTGTTTTTGAGATGTAAAGTTAAGTCAACAAAAAGTCCATATATAAGCAATGTCTATTTGCCATAAATGTGCTGCCATAAACCAATAAACATCAACTTTTTTCCAGTGGCATTAAAGCATTTTATTCTCAGTGCACCTTAATTATGAAAAATTTCAAACTACATTTGGACTCTTTATGTGTTTGGACCATTCAAATATCTTCACAGTATGAGAATATTCACAACTTCTCTGCTTATTTAAGTCCTTGTAGCCAGGAATTATTAAGAAAATAAAACAGGCTGTGCACTAAGACATCCTGACCAGAGGGTTTGAAGATGGAACAAATAATAAGTAGGGGTCAAGCAACAGTTTAAAAGAAGCATAAAAATGTTGTTGCCTTTGTGTGGTTCCATGGAGTAAACTATCAGTCAAAAATCTACTTTTTCTCTGCATAAACCTTGATTTGACCTGTGCTGAGGTAGGTGAACACATCTGAAAATGAGTATTTTCAAAGCCAAACACAAATAATGCCAACGCATGGGTAGGCTGTAGAAATGATGGCATAATGAAAGAGACTGTTTTTAACCCTTCGTTTTAGTGTTGGCATTTGGAAGTGTTATTAGATCTATGGAGAACCTGTGGCTTGAACATGAATGAAATCTGAATTTCTGAGACAAAGAAGAATTTTTTTTGCGCTGAAATTAAATTCAACCCTAATGTTTGACATTTGGTATTCTTTAGATGTTGATCATCTCCAGAAATCTGTAGCACATGACCTTGCCAGCTAAATATGTAAAAAAAAAAAAAAAACAAAACAGCAGTGTAATTGTAAACTCAACTTTATAAGATATTTTTCTGGATTGTCATGGACAGTCAGGAAGGAATCTTTAATTTTAATTGACTGTGCTTAATCTGTAAGGAAAGTGCTAGAAAGAGGAAGTAAAAAAAGGAAAGCGAGGCAACAAAACAATCATGGCAATTAAAATTAAATTATTTCAAACTGTGCAAAGCTGAAATGACTTAGATAAGTAAATCTTTCAAAATTGTAGACCTACAGAAGAAATAATGCAATTGCAACAGTGAAAAACAGACTCAGAAGAAAACTGCAGCAGAACAGTCAAAATCAGAAAATTGCTCATGCATATAGAATGCTTACGAAGCATATTCATAAATGTACATTTTTGCCAACCCCTCATGTCTAATGGCTCACCCTGGTCCTTTACTGATAATATAACAAGCACTGGTAGGTTGCCATAGCTTGAATTCAGGGGAACGTGTGAAATCTAATGAAAACTAAATGGCACTAATAAAATTACTTTTCTTTCCATTTTGGAGTTACTTCTGTCTCAAGACAGGTCCAAGTGTGAAAAATGTTTAATTATTTTGGACATATATTAGCAGCATGTTTGCATGATGCTGCTATTTTTTGCGTTGAGGTTCATGGGTGGAGTGCAATGTTTGAATTTTTATCTTGAGATAAACAACTTATTCAACACAAAACTTTTTTCTACATTGAAGGTTAAGCTGATGAATGTAAAGTTGAACAGGTGACCTGCAGTCACTCCAATGCAGGCTGCCAAGCTTGCATAGTAACACTGACTACACTGAGTAACCGGCCAATAAATCTGCTTGATGTGGATTTTAAAAAATATTGCAGTTAGAAGTTTATCCGTTAATAAATCTGAGGAAAATATTGCAAATATTGCGTACGTGGGAGTGTGTTCAAATGATGTATCCCTGTACTGACCATGGAATTTTTTGTCTTTTGATTTTGAAGTAGAATCAGTGTTCTGTGAAAAGGATGGTGACACATGGATAAGTACATATCAATGAGGCTATGCCACAGTTACCCTTTTGGGATAAAGCATATAACAAATAGATTCTCTACTAGCTAGAAGGACTTTTTATCAGTGATTTATCCCTAATTATAAGCTTTTGAGAATAGGCAAATGGAAGGTGGAATTTGAAGATGATGTGTGAATTCTGTGAAGGACTTGTTTCACATCATTCCCACCATCCCTTCCAACCTTCCCCAGCAACATACCTGCAGTTAAATTTTGCCACTGGGTCAATTACTTGGGTTAGTACCCTGGCATAACAGGTAAGGCAGGTGATATATTGCATAATGAGCTCCTCGGGAAGAATTCCCAGACATACGGAGAAGAGTCGCTAACCTCATAAAACACTGTCAGCCTCTGGACTCAGAGGCTGAGCAGAAAGAAAAGGAATCATCTCATGATACGACTTCAGCTAAAAAGCATTTTTTGTTGGTAAGCAAGGCTGGAACTTTATTCAGGAGATGTTTATTCAGAATGAGGCCTTTGCATCTCGGCTGTCTAATTTATGCTGCCAATAGTGGTCGCTTCACAATTTCAGTCCACATATTAGCTGCTCCTTTCATCTTCCTTCTATTCTGTCTGGGCACATTACTCTTCAGATTGCAACTAAATACACACAGATGCACACAGTTTCTGCACAGCTCATCTGCCAGGTGTCCTGTATTTGGAGTCACAGCAGCATATCTGGGTCAGAATACTTGGAATCCATGGGTGCAACACTTTCCAACTGGTGACATTTTAGACATATGGCACTGAGCTCGTGGGAGAAGAGGGCTTTTGATAGATATTTTGGATCTCAAATCAAAGGTCGGTGGTGGGAATACACTGCTTTCTGTTTTTGAGTCGAAACAATAATAGAGTTGCTTTCAGACAGATCCCGTAATGGCAGAGCTGCCCTTCCAGACAGCAGCTATTGACCCCTTCTGTATTCATCGCTGTACTTGGCAACCAGTGGGAGGTAACACTGTCCGGTCCACATCATACCTGTGACCTGAACCTGATCCCTGCATCAAATCATATTTATTCCAAACTGCATATATCACAGTATACATCTTGGTCTGTTTTTCAGGCCGTGACGCAAGTGAGGAGAAGCTCGGAGGTCCTTTCCAAAATGCTTTATCAGACTTAGCCCACGATTTGCATTGTTTCCCATTAACAGCTCACTTGGGACATTGTCTACTTCCCTCTCACTGGCATGCCAAACATCTTTGGCATTTTTCTCTGATATTGTTTATTAAAAAATGAATTAGCCATCACTATGGATGGCTGACGTTCCCAGCATTGCAGCTTTCTTTCAAACACAGCAATTTGAAATCCACCCAAGCAGACTTCAAACGACAGAGAGGGTAAAGAAGGGAAAAGGGGGTTATTGGCCACACTGGGATTGGTCCTTTGGTAGACAAGTCTAAACAATGTGCTGACTGTTAGCCAGAGAGCAGCTTTACTGTACTGCACGGGGAAATAAATGTTCTGTGTGTACTGCTGCCCTCAGTCCCCCCATCCCCTCACACCCTCCCTCATTCTTTTTTCTTCTCTGAGAAAGCTGTTACACTGCAACCAGCCCAAAGCAGCAATTTGTAAGTCAAGAGTCTGGCAGAGTGGGCTGTTGTGGGGGTGAGGGAGCTGGAAGCGGGAGGCGTGTGAAAGTGGCAGCGGAGCGGACAGTCCGTGTGACATTAAAACTGTCCAGTTCTACGCCTTGCTACCACAGATTTGCCTCTGGTGAAAGAAGCACCCTTATTTTCTATGAAGAACAGTTCTTCTTCCATCTGTGGCCTGTTATCTTCCTATGCAGACGGCTTTCCTTAAAGGTAATAGAATGAAATGTGGGGAGCCAGTGGTGACGGCACCGAAACTGTAAGCAGGCAATAATCGGAAAATTTCTCTCACCAGAATAGCATCTGGCAAACACAATTGCTCAAAGAAGGGCCTTGGATTAACACTAGAACAAATCTATTAACATTTTAACTAAACCCTTGGTCCTCACTGATATGGCTGCTCCGATGTGATAAAATCGGGAAAGATACTCACGAGAACGAAGGCTGGGTGAGAGAACAGTAGTAGAAATGTATTAAATTTAACATACTCAATATGTACAATACATATGTGTTAGGTATAGGCAGATCAGCCTATAATAATAATAATAATAATAATAATAATAATAATAATTTTATTATTTTACGTGTGATCTTTCAGTAGTGTATGGAAGGGGAATGTCATTTGAAAGGTCGCTGATGTCACTTTGATGCAATTACACAATTCCTTAAATGCAAAGGACAGTTTTTCCACTTGTTTGGATGATTTATGCTACCTTTTGAAAGGCAGAAAGTGATCAAGTCCAGGGATGTGTGCAAGCCTATACACTTTACTACAGCACTACACGTTGCCATTCGTATACACGTTCACTGATTTCAAACAATGAATATTCAAAATATTTCTACTTTTTTGTGAAATGTATTTATAGGCCATGAAAGGGGTCTTAACAAAGAATTTTGTTTTCATGGAAAATACAGTATGTTCCAAATCGAAATATCAAGAAAAGGCTGATTTGTTAAGAGAACAAAAAAATGGAGAATATTGTTTTGACAAAACAAAAGTCCTGGGAGTAGAGAACACGCAGAATATTGGTTTGTCATCAGAGGACACTAACAAGGTTTTCCTCATTCAACTTTCTTCCTTTCTCTGCAGAACTGTGCCCCATTGTTTGATGTTTTATTGCGGGAGCCTTTCAAAAGAACAGATGTCTGGGTGAACTTCCAAGACATTTAAAAAAATTGAGAAAAAAAAAATACAATTTGTTGGAAGAACTGTCAAAATATAAAGGCTTATTCTTCTTTTATTATTTGTTCTTAGATCTCCTTTTCTTTCGTAGAAATTTTATTTTTATTGGAGTTGATATTAAGTGTCGTTCAGTGGCCCAGGAAACATTGCTGTCTTATAGCTCCATGCTTGTTGGTATAAGTTGAGGCCTGGCTCTCATTGGTCACAGAGATTTTCTTTAGACAGTTGTCCTTGCACTTTCAGAACACCAATATTATTCAGATGAAATAGGAGTGGTAAATTTGACCTTGGTGTGTGTACAAATGCATCCCATATAATGCACTGGTGTTCTGTCTGTGGTTTAGACTGTCTAACACCCTATGCTTCCAGTGATAGGTTCCAGATCACCATGATGCCTGGCTGCATAAGTGATAGCTGAAAATAGATGAATGTTTATATTGTCATCATATCTTCAAATACATTATATGTGGTAAATACACTGTTTGATTACAGTGATTATGTCTGCGTGCAAGTTAAACTTTGCTCACGGAGAAAAGAAATCAGGGAAGTGTTTTGTGGGATTCTGCACAGATGGTGTGAAGGTGGTGTCTGGGTGCACGAGGAGGTCCATCTGCAAATTCAAAAGTGGCTGTGGATATATGGTGGACTCACTGCATGTTCACCAAAGGGGTTCTGGTTGGTTGGAACTCAGATCTGTCTTCATTGTTCTATGGATCAGGCTATACTCATATTCAGTATAGATTTGACTATTGAATTCACACTTTCAAAAATAATTTTAACAGAGTGTTGAAAGTGTGTACCTGAGCGAGAGTGTGAGCACCTTGCAACGGCCTGCTATTCAGTCCATGATGCATTTTATGCTATCTGGTATTGGGAGTAGACCGGCTTGACCCTCTAATGGATAGGCAATCTCTAAAAAAATTATACAAATTTACCATAGCAATAACTGGAAAAAAAGGAAAAGAAAATCACTGAGCAGCAATGGCCGGACAGACATACTTGTGTGGAGTTTGCTTGCTCTCCTCTGGGCTTACACCCCTTCTAAGGGGAAGCAAAAGCATGCCAGAAGAAGGCAACGGCAAACCACTTCTGCTCCTCCTTGCCTTGAAAACCGCACCAGTGGTCACCTCGGAGTCAGACATGACTCAATGGCACTTTCCAATGCTTGAGTGTTGGCAGAAGGTTCTAGGTCTGTGCTGCTGTATTTGGTTTGTACCAGGCATAGCCAAGCCTGACTGTATTCAAACAGCTGAGTCTCATTACGCCCTTAATTTGGTTAGTTAAAGTTTAGGGGGTTAAGTACTTTTTCAAAACTACGGTTTCACATTTAATTATGTTCCACCACGGACATGACATAAAAACAATACTGCTATAATATTTTCTCATTCGGACCCCCTTCATATATTCCTGGGACTGGCAGAAAGATCTAATCAGTGTTAATGGTGAGAAGCTGGAAAAATAAAGAAAATCAGAAAGGGGGCACATACTTTTTCATGATTACATGAATGGATGAGAACAACCCTGAGAATCAGACCACGGTTGTCCTGATGAAGCATTCGTGGTTAAGAGGTCATTTGAACAAAAAAATGGAGTTTGCGCCGTTCCGTAGCTCTCACTGGAGATCACCTGCTCTGCTGGAATAAGAACCGCTGCACCGAAGCAAAACGTGACTCTTGAATATAAAATCGGAGATCACGGTGCACAAATGTAGACTCCGCGCAGTTCTCGCGAAACGCCAAGCGCAACAGTTATTTAAAAAAGGCCTTATTTTCCATGTGCTCTGACCTTTGAATTTTCATCTGAGAGGGGAGCCTTCAAAAGCACAGGTTGCTAAAAACTCATCCATGGGCCACATTATCATGCCCTTAAATATGAGTTGTGCTAATGTGAGAATAATGGGGTTTCACACTTCACCTGACCAGGGCCAAAGGATTGTGGTCCGCATATTCATCACTTTCCAATATAAATCTCATTTCCTTTATGTTTACCACAGTTGCTGAATGATGAATTACAGTATTGTGTTGGATTTCAGTGGAGACATTCAGTGTGTTCCATGACTGTGTGGGCAGTGAGTAGTGTCATGGTTACAGTTGTCACTTTCAATGTAAAGGTTTCCAGTTCCAATAATAACAGTGCTGTATAATAATTTATCAGGTTACTTTGAATTCATTTAGTAAAAATGATGTACACGGCCGTAAAGATGGGTAAATTTATGCCAACTTATACAACTAACAATACAACTTGCTTTGGAATATGGTGCCAGTTAATAATAATAATAATAATAATAATAATAATAATAATAATAATAATAATAATAATAATAATAAACGTGAAGGAAAAAGTTACATGTAGCGTAACTGGCTTAAAAAGTTATTTAATCTAAAGTTTAAAACTTATTTATAGCTTCTTACTATAAACACATATACAATACAGTATCTAGATATATAGCATGCCAGACAGGTAAGTAGATTTAGCATAAAAGGACATTACAGCCAGTGTTATGATTTTAGTAATGAGATATTCTTGCATACCAAATTGACTGTAGACTTTCCAATCCTGGGGATCTGTTACACAGAAATGCCTTCAACATCAGCTCTGCTAATCGATATAAGGAGGTCCAGTGACACCAACCAATGCACAGAGCTGTGCGCATAGCCCAGACCACATTTACCCAACCTACAGGGACAAGCCCCACCTTTTGCCTTGAAGAATGGCTTTTTCCAAACCTTCTGTTGCCTGGTTATGGTAACAGTGACCCAGTCATTGGACAGCTTGATGAAACTGTAAAAATGTATGTCACGCCCCGGCCTCTAATGCCATACAAAATGAGGGAGGAGGGAGACAGAACTGTACTGTAATAAGACCATTTTCTCACACTGTAAAAGGCTCTCTGACTGGTGTTCTCCGCCTTTCTGAAGGTTTACCTTTTTATTTAGTTATTTATCTTTTGTATTCCATGACTCATTTTTTTTAAATAGTTCAGAATTTTAAAAAGAGACATATGCCTTTATTTTCACTTTTAGTCAGAGGTTACATATGTGACCTTAAACGATTTTAAAATTGGTATTTTTATGTGTAGCAATTAATTTACTTATAAAAAAATTCTTTTTTTTCTTTTAAATAAATACATCCTTATTTACTCACTCACATTTGTTATTTATTTGTCCTCTTCTCGGTCATGGCAATCATTTGGTTTTGTCGCTGGGTTGCAAAATTCATCTTAGCTACCGCTAGACATTGACCTCCTGCATAGAACTTGTATGTGACGATGAGACAGCTACGTTCCTCAGAGAGAAGCTACAAAAAAAATTTCATTCACATTTATTGTCCAATATTGCAACAACTTTACACATGTTATAGCTACTGGTTCCTATTGATATGTCCACATCTTGATAATGACAACCATTGTGCTCCCTCTCTCAAGCACCCATCCATTACCCCTCCATGTCAGCAGTCTTCCAGTACACCACCCCCTGAAGCACACAGACAAACAAATAATATACTATATGTCACCAAACTTTACTGCCCTTAATCTAGTTTAATGTAGTACATGTGGTATTTCTGTACCATGTCTGTACCAGAAGGCCTCACTCACATTAATGTGTGTAGCACTGTATCAAGTGAAGAATTACTTGAAATTTCCCGAGTGGCATGTGACACTAATGTGTGTTTTATCTGTGTGTGTGTGTGTGTGTGTGTGTGTGTGTGTGTGTGTGTGTGTGTGTGTGTGTGTGTGTGTGTGTGTGTGTTAAATTTCAAGACAATAAGCCACATTTTACAGTTTAATGGACTTCACTGCTCAGGAACCTCAAGACAGAAGAACAGACACATAAACACACAGGCTGATCTTTATAGTTATAGTGCTCATAAATTACTCCGCATAATAACTTACTACCATATTGCAGTTCACCCTTATTATAAAATATTATTAACCAAGTAGCTGCAAATATCTCCTGAAAAGAATTTTCCTATTTAGCTCCAAATGTGCATATGCACCCCAGAGATAGGAAGTACAAAAGCACACCAAGAACCTTACTGGGCTATTTTTGCCAAATCTGAAAGTAAGCAAGGCTTATGGGTAAATAACATGCAAGTAACATTCAAGCGTAATGCATGGCAGAGGGGAAAGTTGTGTGTTTGTCTATGACACGGAAATGAAGGCATTTAATAACACCCAGTAAGTTAGCCTTAGTGCTAAAAGGCTGGCGTGCAGACCAAAAGATACCTTTCTTTCTGGTAAACTGGCGGACAAACAGAGCTAGACAGAACAGGAACAGAACAACAGTTCAGGTACTCATCCAGCCCTCTTGTGCCGTGTCAATGGTCAATAACAAATGTTTAATATGTTTGTAGAATGAATTCTTAAACAGCTAGGATTGTGTGGAAAGAATGTGTTTTTATTTTCACCCATTTTAAACAAGTTTTTGTTTTAATTTGGCTCAAAGTTAATAAACGCTGAACTGACAAGTGTTAAAGGTATTTTGATTTGCTTCTGCTGTATCCCAGATGTCTACCTAAACTTCACTGCAAATAAACTGTGTCTGTATTAAACTTTTATTGAATGCTTAAATAATACATTTGAAAGTGGCCCTTGCTGACAATGCTTATTGGTTGAACAGTGGCATTGTAGCGGTGGTATATTTTGTAATTTACGTAATTTTAAAGAAGCTATATATCTAATCTAGTTTGAAGTTAAAAATAGTAAAAGCAATAATAAAATGTTTATTTCACAGTAGTGTTATGATGTCCTGAATCTTGCAGTAGGCTTCTGGGGTACAGCTGTGACCCTGCACTGTACAAGTTGGTATTGATGATAGGTGCGAACAAATTTGTTCAGAACATTTAAAAATTTTTTTTAGCTTAGAGTTGCAAACATCATTCCAGTTATAACAAACAAACAATGAATTCCTCCAACATGTCCTGTGTTTGTTGCCAGGTCTCTTGCATTTCCAGAGGACTGTAGTTTTTCCTTTACTAAAATGTATTATACTATTTATTATTTATGTACTACAGTAACAGTTTCTTGTTTTTGCCCCAAAACACATTATTTATCTTGGGATGCAGGATGGTGCAGCGGGTTGCTGTAGTGATTCATAGCTCCCAAGCTGTGGGTTCGAATGTGGCTTAAAATCTAATAATCTGTGGTTTGCATGTCCTCCTTCCGGCAGTGTGTGTAAGTGCCCCTGTGATGCTTCCTGCCTTTCGCCCTGCATTGGACAAGAGGTGAGTGATGATGGACAGATGAATGGATGGACTAATTATTTGAATTCAGAAGAAAGCACAAAAGTAGGAAATATAATGCTGTCCATAAAAATAATCCCAGATTTTTTTTTTTTTTTTTTTGCCCCATGCACTGTATAGTGCCATAAAATTCATTCTCCATACATTTTGCATAGCTCACATTGTGGCAAGCATTCTAGAAATCTCCATCTGTAAACTATAATCTTGAATAGTTTGCAGATACAGCAGTTACTTTTTGACTTTCATGATTCTGAGCCTTGTTACTTACATGGGAGATCCTGGGGATTGCTACATAAAGACCAGAGTGCTTGGGCCTGTGAGTCAGTCTGGGCCCATGCACAGTCAAGTGTTATTGATTTGTCTTGGACTGTGTGGGTCCCTCTCCAACATAAGTGATTATCAGGCCGTCTCCATGTGAAAACACACCACTTGCCGAGACTTAGTTGTTTCCCCGTGATGAATGTACCCAGTAGCCTGTCTCTCACCCCTGGTGACTGGAGAACGCTGCAGCCTGTGTTGCGCTGTGAGTGAGATGTTCTTCATTCAGCTAAAGGCTCATGTGGAAATGTGATGAACTGTGACACTTGAGGGGTTGTTCTTGGTGTCATGGCCGTTTTATGCCAACTGTACTCCGCAGTACTCTGACGTGTTATCCATGTCCAGCGCTGGCTCTGGTTTCAAATAAAAACAGAAGGGAGAAAGTGCGGTGTTGTGCAGCAAATAATATGGTTGCAGAACAGCTGCGCTGACCAAGTTGCATATTTTAAAATCAGTTTATCAAGCTGTACTGACCACACTGATGAAGACATGAGGTTAACAAGATTTGTTCAAAAACAACAAATTGTACAAACACTAAGGAAGTCTCATGTTCATTTTTGCAAGGAGGCCCCCTTTCCGGAAATGTTTAAAAGTGCAAATGATGCAGCATTAAAATATTATATGCTTATTAGCAAATTTTAGCAAAAGTTTCATGAAACAAATAAATATACTTCCCTGTTTTTATGCAGTTGCACATACTGTAATACTGTAGACTAATGGAAGCTGCATCTTTAAGAAGCTGTATGAATGTCAAAATAATGCATAAATTGTGTTTAAAATTCATTAAATGAAAAATGGTATTATGTGTCTTCCCTCAATTTATTGTTTTCAAATCTAAGGTGAGGTACTGGTACAAATATGAAATAGACATTTTTCAGTTAATGCAAGAATGGAAAAACACTTTACATAGTATGGAAGCAAATACAGTCAATTTTTTTCTTTTTTTACAGACATCATATAAAAGCACTTAATCTATTTATATTTATTAATTTTGGACTTGATAGACAAATATTACACCCCACCATATTTTTCAGTTACAGATTTCTTTAAAGGTTTTACAGTGTCACTGAGGCTGACAGTTTAAACATTCCCAGATCTCAATGACATACATTACAAAATGTCAAAATGTGGGAGTTGAATGGATTTCGTGAAGTCAGAATTAATATGAAAATGTGCAAATCACTGGAGAGATAAACTGTAATAGAACTTTTTCAGATCCTAGATTTAAATGTTCAGCTAAGGAGCATGACTGCAACATCACTTTAAATCAGTTTCGTGAGGCTGCCAGGATTCATCCTGGCAGCAGAGATTTGCTGACTTCTGTTCCCAAAACAGGGTCAGTCACACCAACCAAAGAAAGTTGTGTTTGAAAAGTTAAATGGGGAGGAAAAAAAAAAAAACTGCAAGCCCCTCAAATCTTATGTAAAAAGCACAAGTGTTCTTATAGCTTTAAAAGCATGTGGCTTTTCCCCAAATGCTTTTGACAATGGCAGAGGTCAGAACAAAAGCCCACACACCCTGTTGATGTCCAGTACAAGAGCTGCCGATCGAGCCTTGAGAGAACTTTCTGGAGGTAAGCATATTTATACCTTAAATTCCTCACACTTGTTTCTGTTATACAGTTGTCACATTTTAGATCCTGCTGAACATAAAGAAATGTATAAAGAGATTTGCTTTTAAAAAGAGCAAACAATAACATGAAATGACCAGAAAAGTACCAACATTTGCACATACAGCACATACCCTTGGGGAAAAAAATGGGCTAGACTAACAAAAGTGTTCATTGTGAAAGTTCACCATGAAAAGATATAATGAAATATATCATGAGATGAAAAATGTTTCCAAGTTATCGCTAGAGTATCACCAGAGCGATTTTCATGCTTTCTGGTGAGTTTGGAGATGAATGCTGTTGCGGCTTGAATGCACATTTCTACAATACTGGCGGAAAACATGCAGGGAACATAGAAAAAAAAAAACACATTTCAGAAAGAGGGGGTGGTTGTGCGTCCCCTCCTTAGCCGTGCCCCTGTCAGTCACCGAAGCAGCAGAAATTTCAGAACTTCATTTGCTTTATTCTCCATATGGTACAAATCTGACCCCAATTATTTTTTCCTTATAATTGTTTACTATAAGAAAACTGAACAGTAGCTCCAATATAGGCAGTAATTAATAAAAGTTAATTACTCCTGAAACCTTTGGTATTTAAAGGTACTGAATAAGCATACATTTCTGTTATATTTCTTTGCAAAAAAATATTTTCTGAAGAAATAAATAGTTTAAATGGGATATAACTGAAAATAAGTATGGTTAAAGTCCTGGACAAAGGATCGAAAGGCTCCGGATTTAAATGTCACAATTTCCTGCTGTAGCCTAAAGCACTTTCACAAAATTGCTAAAATGGCTGTTTGAGAAGTGCCAGCCATGTAGCTGCAAATCGCAGTCAGAAAACGTAATCCTTCAAAATGTTCAGTAAATCTGATTGCTTATTACACTAGTAAAGTAAGGTGATAAGTCTAAAGGACAATGAAGTGCAGTGTGCCGATGTTGTACGTAGTGTTTGTCCCAAATTTGATGTTGGCCGGACCGCTCCTTGCATATTAAGGGATGCATTTTGCTGTCGGCTCTGGGCAATAATTGGAATGGAGGGCAAAATATATATATATGTGGAGGTTAAAGTCCAGATGGGCTTTAAACTGCATCCATGTTATAAGCACCCTTGATTTATGAGATCCTCTAATGGTATCTCTGTTCTGATCTGGCTGCCTTTCACCTCGCTCTCATCTGAAGCTTTAAACTCATCAGGTTCTTTCAGGGCTGTCATTAATCCTGGCCTACAAAGGGGGATACGGCTTGGAGAATTAGGGACTTTCCCCCCCGTAGAAACCCTCCCGCTGACTGATGAATGATAAACTGATGAGCAGACCTAATCCCGGAGAACCACCCCGCTGGGTATCTTTACATTCCCAAACAGATGTATTCCTCGTAGAAATTTGCCATGAAATCAGAAGCGGGTTTGCGAGGAATTTGGTGCACGGAACTCCTCGCAATGAATGCCTACAGTTGACCCAATGCTGAGACCAAGAATGACATTCCTTCCTCGCAAGTGTGGGTGGGCAAGAAAACACACAGCACTTGTGTGTCTGCATAGCAACCCGGGCTGAAAAGAAGTTGCTACGTGGGTTTTTAAATAAATCAGATGTTGCTTCACGGCTCTTCTGAGACCCCACACGTTGCCGTGTTAAATGTTTCTGGTTGTTGCTGCAAATCCATACTTTCCCTCATTCATTTTAGTCAGTCTGACTCCCGTTTCATTGTGCTTTAACCAGGACCGATTTTACTGCTAGCTTCTCCCAGATTAATTTTTTGAGAATTTTTCAGCTTCTCGTGTGTTCGTTTATTCGGCGGAGTGACATCAGTTTCCATCGGTTTACAACCAGGTCCCCACGCCCCGCCACACCCCTCATTCTCCTTACCGAGGTTCCACCTGCAATGACTTCCTGCCATCCGTGGCCCCCTGTGGCGTGATGTTTCTCAC
This sequence comes from Heterotis niloticus, assembly GCA_018136845.1. NCBI lineage: Eukaryota > Metazoa > Chordata > Actinopteri > Osteoglossiformes > Osteoglossidae > Heterotis > Heterotis niloticus. Next base: position 14,647,773 of record CM030904.1, on the reverse strand, counting down.
TAAAACTGGAAATGGAACTGATGACTCAAACAACTCTTTATGCTTCCCCATTTTATATCTTACTCAAAAATTCAAATTATTAGTTTTGTATTTTTTAAAAAATGTTCTTCTGCTGTATTGTAGGATTTTTTTTGTGTAAAATGTGCATCCTTTTCAATGTTCTGTTGTGAAAGTGCTGCCTCAACATGTAGTCATTGTGTAAATAACTTGAAAGGTAATTTTAGCAAGAAAATACAGCACACGGTTGCCCTTAATCACTGAATGGTTTCAAACACTTGGCTTTTTTATAATTTGATCGTAACAGCACACTGTTTTAACCTGTTTTATTTATTCATTTCACATTTTTTTCAGTTCTGTACAGTCATGCTTCACTGCCTGTTGTCTGGTCTGCGTCAGTCCTCCCATCTAACTTTCTTCTTCAACTCTGGACTATACGGATAGTCTACAAATCTCTGTGAGACGTCTTTCTCCATCGCTCTCTTACGCACGCAGGATAAAAGAAGAAGGGTACTTTGCATTAATAACTGTGATTTCGGAGTAAATCTGGTATACTGGAGATGAAGAGAGGGCCTTTCATGGTAGCACATCGAGGCCCATGGTTACATAACCAACTGCGTGATTCGTTTAATTTATTCTGTTCACATATACGCACACACTAAACGTGGAAAAATCATGACTGAAGCCAAAGCTTGTATTTTAAAATGCTGCCAGACTACATTAAAAACAAATTAAAACCAGCCAGCTCACAAACCGTTTCATTAACTGATAAGACTTTTTTAAAGGTAAACATGGCGCTCTGCGAAAGACAAACTTTACTTTTATTTGACTGAACTGTGAGCAGATTTATACTATAGCTAGCGCGGACCTGCTTTGTTAATTGTGAACCCGTTTCTAGGTGCAGTTTATAGTCTCTCTTGCAACGCACAGTAGTTATTTTACCTGCTAATAACTTTGCAATTAATATGTAGCAATATTAAGTTAATTATGCCCACTTCCTAGCTTATTCAACTGTGATTACGACGTAATTATATAGAATTATACGTAATTATTACTGTATATGATTATAATTGTTTTTCTGCTCTATTTCATATTTGTGCTAAGCTGTAATTTAATTAAATCTCCTGTAAAAGCAAAATTGTTAATAATGAGACAATATTAGTCTGCTGCACTTAAAAAGTAGTGTGACAAGAACAGATAAAATACTAAATCAAGTATATGGGGTGAAAAGAATAATAGTTATGAAAATAATTATAATTAAGCATGTGTTTTCGGAATTGCCCGGCGTAATTATAGATGATTTAAGGTGGGCATTTATAGCTGTGCAGAACTGCAAAAAAGAAGGACTCAGGGTAAGACTAATGCACCCAGGTGTATAATAAATAATTCGGACAAGACAGGCGCACAACTTTAAGCAAACACGACCGCTGTAAAAAGACAATTGGTTTTGTATTCACTCCCATTTCCTTCCCTAATGAAGTCAGAGATTAAGAGAGAAACAACAAAGGCTTCACACACGGTTCTGTACGTACGTGAACGCAGAGCAGGAGGCGGGCCCGCGGTGGACCCTTTGCAGCTGGCAAACACTTCACATGAGTGGGTTCTCATGCGGCGGAGGTGGTCTTTGACCTGTTACACAAGCAGTCGGTGTGTGTACCACAGATCAATGGGGCTTTTTTTTTGTTTAGCAGCAGCGTTTTGACTTTTCTTACAAGTCAATTTATATATTCTTTTGAATAATGTCACAGGATATGTACTTAACCTCTCCGGCTTCAGATCAATATCAATCTATTCCTGTAAAGACCTCCCTGCAGTCTTTGATTGACCAGCAAGCAGGTTTAAAGGGTTAACTGGTTGTGGTGACTCAGTGTCTATAATAAATGCTGCTCTAGTGCCTCTACGTAGTGAGGTCGAGCCGATGACAAGTAAGGTCGAAAGTGGACCAAAAATTAAACGGAGAATATGGCACTGAAAGATGACACAACTACTCGCTTGCAGCCAAACATGAATATAATCTATTGCTGTAAATAAGGAGCACACGTTAAATACCAGTAACAGGGATTTATGTTGCACATGTATGTCGAATGCTGGAAAAATAGCTTTTACGGAGGATAAATATCCACAGACACATATATAGGAAGCAGTGTATTTATTTATAACCCACGTTACATAATGTTACAAGCAGTTTTACAACATTTTGTATACATACTGTATATAGTGCGGAGGTAGGGGCAGACAAATCACATTCAAATGTAATATTAATGAGCAGAATGTTACCCCTGAATGCTCTGGGTATTAGACTTTGAAGGATCAGAATTTGGCACTGGCAGTACAGGCTGGTGGTGGCAGCGTGATGGTGTGGGGAATGTTTTGCCGGTACAACTTAGGGTCCCTGACACCCAATGAAGAACATCTGAATGGCAGAGCACATCTTGACACTGTTGCTGACCAACTTTATCCCTTCATGGCTACAGCGCATGCACACTAGGATGGACACTTCTCACTTGCCAGTGCACCACTTCATGAGCCACGTATCACCACCAAATGGTTCCAGGAATTTTCACTGCTAGAGTGGCCTGCTCAGTCCCCAGATCTCAACCTCACATTGTGCATTTCTGGGAAGCGGTGGAAAGGACTGCCGCAACTATGCAACACAATCATTTCCACACGATACAACATCCTGAAGAACACATCCAACATCAGTAGAACCCAGGCCCAGACAAATTCATGCTTTCCCGAAGACCAGATGAGCTTGACGGGTGTGTGTATATATATGTGTGTGCGCGCGTGTGTGCGTGTGTGCGTGTGTGTGTGTATAAACATAAAGACACACTATACATTCACTATACACATATGTTTGTGCAGTCTGCTGCTGTAAATAGATATCAAATGGTAGTTAATGTATAATATTAATCATTTTCTTTATAGTATTAGAAGGGCTACAAATTTCACCCTAGAATTTTCCCATTAGTTACAGTAAAGATCGGTGAAGCTTCCTGTTTGTATTGTCAGGACTCGTCTTGACAGATGTCCCGGTGATGCCTGCAGAGCTGCTGGTGTTTCCAGCCATACTCAGACATTTATTTGCAGTTCTGTAATATTTAACATCATTTTATTTCACTCAAGTGAATTAGTCGTTTTACTCCTGTCTCAGAGCTGAAAAAATTCTCAGTATTTTTTTCATTATATGTTCTTAGACTGAAACCATTCCTGCATTCATGCACATTGAAACATAGCTGCAGCTCACCCAGGGGATAAAATGGTTAACTGAGAGAGATTTGCGTTATGTGCTTTCGCAACCCTTTGACCTGAAGGCACACACCTGGTATGGGGTCAGGTTTCCTCCTCGCTCCCTGGCCTGCGGGTCAAGACCCAACAGTTCAGACTTCTAATCCCTGCACAGCAGCATACTTCACTGAAGGGACCAGCTCAAGCATTTCTATTCATCCTTGACAAATGACAACACTCTCCTACCCTCTAAGCCACAATTTAACTGTTTAAGGATAACAACTTGCTTCTGCATTATTATTCTAGTTATAGCCTCAAATAAAGTAAGAGTACGCATGTACGTTTACAAATATTTACTTTCAACTTTTGCTTTTCTTGGTAGGGGGTTGTTATGTGTTATAATAAAGTTAAACGTTTTTCACCCATGAGTCCCAAAGTCCCACTTTAAGACCAAAGATACCGATTTGGTCTTAGGATGCCTTATTCCTGTTAATCTCTATTTTGTGTATTTGTGTGTGGGCACGTGCATTAAATGTGTGAGTCCTTAGGTATAAGCTTGTACTCATTTAAGCTGTCAGTATGTCTTTTCTTGAGTTGGTATTTAAGATAAATGAGAGTGCAGGGTCAGCATCACAGGTACTCTCTCAGTAAGTTTATACTTAAAACTGCTTCTTTGCTTGTTTTGTTTGGATTTAACAAATATGAAGCTGAAGATACTGAAGAACTCATTCCAAAAACTTAAACACTTGGAAAACAGCAGGTGTTTTTTCCCCCATTTATTATTATTATTATTATTAGTAGTAGTAGTAGTAGTAGTAGTAGTAGTAGTAGTAGTAGTAGCAGCAGCAATGATTATTATTATTATTATTATTATTATTATTAACTCACAAATCATGCATAATGTAAAATTGAAATATATGAAAATTTTTCCTGGAAAAGTGTTGGTGTTATTTATTTATTTATTTATTATTTATTTTTTTTTAATGTTGTCCTAACCTAAACTGAAGCAAATTTTAAATGATACTCTGCCCTAGAACAAATCTATTTAAAATGAATACAGTTTAAAAGAGAAAAAATTTTGGGAGAAATCGTGGAGATATTGAAAGCCGCGCTATAAACTTATAAAGAACTGCAAACATCATGATTTAATCTCCGTGCTATTTATGAAGAAAAGTGCAAGGCGGCTTTTTGGCTCTCAGTCGTTGTCCACGTTCAGCATTCTCTGTCCCCACCAGGGGGCGCACTACCACTTTCCGCTTTACTTTTTGATTACTTTCTCAGGGCAATTCTATCACTGCGAGAAAACGAATAAATAAATAAAACAAAAGAAAATAAATAAATATATAAATGAAGCTATTTGAACTAGACATACTGTTTTCCAAATACAGGTGTATTTGTATTTATGTCTCTAAATACACATGCTGCAACATTTTAAACAGTTTGCTGAATTCTGCCCCTAGAAAGTGCATGAAATGATAAATGCGAATGCACAAACATTTATTTCTGCAACTTGCCATGTGATTTTTTTTCCCCTGCACATTTAATGTACAGCAAAGTAGGCCTAAAGTCTAAGTAGTCCTTTGCTGGGAACCATAGCTGATGTCCTGCCATGGTAATGTAGGACCCTGTTTTTCACAAACATTCCTATAAATCTGTGTGTGCCGAGCTTTTCATCTTCTACTCATTGTAGCCAAGTGCAGTTTTCAAGGCTGAAATGGTCCACTATTTTGCTCGATAAGCCTGAGGTCATTCAGGAGGAGTCATTGTCTCTGCACAGGTAACTCCCACCGCTGCCCCAGAAATGGAGGAGCCACCTGCTGGGGCCCCGCATGGCCTTGGACTTCTGCAGGAAGGAGAAACGTAAGGCAGTGTCACCGATGGTTCTCAGGCTATTGCTTCCATCAAGTATTAGCACGGTTAAGCAAGTGATCATGGTAGCTGACAGTGTCACCTTGTGCTAATTCACAATATTTACTTACAAACTAATGTGGTCCATGGCTATGGAATTACATTTTTTAAGTTTATAAATTACAGTCTCTGAAATTTCTACAAAGCTAGAATACACTGTATTTTCACTTTTTCACCTTGCCAAGCAGTCCATAGTCTTTCCACCACAAATTTTTCTTAAAAGCCGTTTTCAGTGCACGCGTCTCATCTGTTCCGTCTGTGTGTGAGTGCTTGACATTCTGTGGTAAATGAATCTCTAATGTATATGGACACCATGCGGCCCTCTCTATCAGCGCAGAGCTGCATGTTTGTGCAACGTTGCAAAGCAAAATAAGGGAATGCAGACATTCATACTGCTGGGCGCAAAAATAAAAACTTCAAACACAATCCGATCCTAAAAAATGATTTAATGCAGTTATTTCCCAACAAGCTGCTTTTACCTCCGGCCTTAGTTAAAGTGTACAGCCAAGCAAACAAATATTATAGCACATTTTTAAAATAATATAGATTAATTTATTTTTGCCAAAAAATAATCGATATACAAATAATAAATAACGCCCCTGAATTAGGACAAATATTGTGCAGAGCGCATTATTTCTGTTTAATCTTAGAAGTGTATGGGAGCTTATGATAATATAAGAAATATTATTGATGTACCTAAATTTAAAAAAAAAAAAAAAAGAAATCAGAGCGCAGCAGCAATGACTGAGCAGGCACAGGGGTTCCCAGTGTTGAACAACCACCCCACGGTCTCTCTGAACATCTGTTTTAGGATGTGATAAGAATCAAAGGTTGTGTTTCTGGGGGAAAATGTTGTTATTGAAGGCCTGAGACGGAGTGACCCCTCAGTTGGTGACCGCTGAACCTTGGCATTCAGGACCCGAGCGCTGCTCCTGACTTCCTGTTCCTGAAAAGGAAGAAACGCAGCTGCGAACCATCCCTTGATGCTCCTCTCCTCTCCTCTCCTCTCCTCTCCTTTCTCCTTCCCTGCCAGGAACTGCTTACGACTGCATTACATTTGATTGATTACTTGTTAAGTCTTTCTGCTCTGATGTCTTTCAGTATGCAGTATGCATGCTTGTCCCAGTCAGTATTCGCCTACACAGAGAACACATACAGTTGGAGCTTTGTTTACAGCTCTAAAAGCGTAATTCCTCGATCAGCGTCACCTCCTGTAGTGCTGTTTTCACATAGCACTCTTTACTTCAACCCTTTGAATAATAACTACCATATTTACATAAATTGCTAAACTTTTTTTACATTTTAAATCTGTTATTTAGAAAAACAAACTTTTTAATATTTTTTGCAATTATTAAATCTATAACTAACCTTTTTTTAATATTATGCTGCACACGCTCTGGTTCCAATATACTGTATTATTAATACACTGTATTAACCCTTCGTATAATGCTGCTAAATTAAATTTCAAAATTAAGTTTCTTAAGAACACATATAGATCTAGGTGTTGCTTTGTTGAAAAGCAAAACCTTTATTAGATTTTGCGTTATGACTGGAAACATTAACTGCTTATATTTTATAGGATTTTATTAACTATATCGTTCCTTCCACCATCTATAATACATGAATGCTATACACCGTACCATACTATATTATATTAATACACGAAACAGCATTAATAGGGAACACCTGCTGCATGGTGCAACAGTGAAAGTCATAACTTGCAAACAGTCTGTTTCTGTAGTGAATGATATGAAAGATTTTTCTGCATTGTTATTTTCACCTTAGCTGTATATAAGTTACAGTAAATGGAGCATTTCGAGGCCTGTACATGCAGCATGGGATGCACTCACCATGCGAGAGCGTGGGCAAAGGAGTGCGCCCACCACTGCATCCCGATCGCCATGGCCCTGTCTCGGGACATAGTTTGTGGAAATAAATGAAATGAATGAACGTCTGCCATTTATTGGTGTTTGATCACTGCAGAGCTACTGTTTCAGCAGAGGATGTCAAAGCAACGGTTGTATCAGTTCCCAGAAAGAGTAGGCACGCATTAAAGTTAGGACGCCAAAAGTTATGAAAGTGTTTTTTCCATCGTTGGCCTCCCTTCCAAAACTGGTTTTGCTGTCATTGCGAGCTGTTGGCTTTCAGCTGCACTGTGCCGCTTTGCTTATGGACAGAGGCCACAGCTGTATCTCAGATCAGCTCAGCTCTCCTCCCACAGCTGGACCACAGCAGTGTCACCGCTGGCACCGCAAAGAAGAGCCTGGAGTTCGCTTTTACACAGAGCCAAAATATTCAGTCAGGGCCGTTGCTAACAATAGTTCAAAAGCCACCTGCGCTTACTTTTTTCAAATAATTTTCCTTCATTTAGGTCTGCGACGTGGGTGCTTACGCTTTAGCCGCAAAACTGTGCGTATCGAAGGAATAGTTTGGCTTTATCAGTATTTGTTCTTTGTGGTTCAGCATGCGATAATGTTCACCTCAGCGCTGTGTTGCTTTCTCAAAGCAAATGTTTAAAGAGCTGTTGGAGGTCAGTCTGAATTCAGGCTCCAGTGAAGCTGTGTGTGTGTGTGTGTGTGTGTGTGTGTGAGAGAGAAAGAGAGCGGGAGAGAGAGAGAGAGAATCATACTGGTCTGCTGCTCTAAACACATTGAGAAAGTCTATGTAAAACATGAAAGCAAGATGTCCACATTCAGAGCTTGTAAAGTTTTTGACTATTTAGACAAAATTATGCTTTCCCCTCCTTTTTCTTTCTTTCTTTTTTCTTAGACGCTTAGACTGAGACACAGCGACTGAGAGGAGGCATCTCAGAGCTCGGCTGGGGTGTTTTGAAAACACCTCTGAATGCCTCTCCTTAATTTTCTCCTTAACACATCTTTTGTTTTTGGCCCTTTTGTGTTTGCCAGCTTGACCGTGTGACATTATCCTTCGGGTTCTCGCCTTGTTCGGCCTTTTCGGGCTCAGGAAACCGGCGGCTTCTCCTGGGTCCACATCTGAGTGATCACGGGACATAAAGGCCTCTGAAGTGCAAGCAGGACAGGGGGAGTGAACAGAAGCAGAGCAGGAATAAAACCTTACGAATGCTCCGAAACTGTTGCTTTACTTTCTGTTTACTCACTAGTTTACATTACAGACTTTAAGATCATAAGTGTGATTTTTAGTTTGTAGCAAATGAGAATAAAAGGAAGGCAAACGTTCAGATGACTGAATTTTTTTTTTTTTCAGATGTGAGCTTTCCAATGCAAGAAATGCAAATGCTCCTGTGGAGAATTTCTGAAATAGGTTCTTACAATATATGAAGCTATATCAGAGATATTGCTTACATTTACAACAAAGGGATATAAATAAATAAATAAATAAATTTGTCAGCGCTGGCGTCTTGCACATTTGGGAAACAAATAAATGAAAACGCAAAATCAGGAATTTTTTTATCAACAGCAGGAAATTTTTTTGGCAGTGAAAATGAAGCTCAGAGGTTTCCAGTGGAAATCCCCCATGGCGGGCGCACACACGCACGCACGCACGCACACACGCACGCGCACTGCAAATCCAAAGTGATCCAAGCACATTTTTCCGGCCCCCAACATTAGAATAAGGAAGTCATTGTGACTATTTCACTTACTTGCCAACTGATTTTTAGTTGCACTAAATTGGTTTTATGTTTTACATAAGGTCACAAGCGCTGAGGATGTGACATGTAGGAGTGGTTTATTGTGAAGGTGTAGACAGTGAAACCAGAGCCTGCGGCAGTCTCCATATCCCGGTGGATGGGGCTGCCCCGCTGTGTGTGGGATCAGCTTTGCTGACAGGGTCAGTGCTTCCTCTCACCTTGTCAAGCAGCTGGAAAATGCTAAGCCTCGCTTGCTTTCCGAACAGTAAGAAGAAATGTGCGGTTTGCACTGTACCCATCCATACAATATCAATAACCGCACGTCCATTGCAAGGTGTGGCACCGGCGTCGACACTGTGCAGCACGTGCGTTTCAATTCCGTGCGTCAAACAGAGTACTTAAAAGCAGAAGTAGAAAAGACAGAGAAAAAAGCTTCTGCTTCTCAGTTATTTATTTGTTTATTCATTCAAAAATTTCTGTAGAACCCAGATGTGTGGTATTGATAACACTAAACTGCATTGAGTGTAAAATGAGCTCCGGTGAAGCACTATGCAAAGCTTTGTGCTGTGTACATTTTTTCTTGGTATGTAACCACGCACAGTCTCCTGTTGAATCAGAGCACATTTTACTACATGGTATGCTCAGTAACCATGTATGTGACAAATAAACTCTTTTGTCTTTGTATTTGTCTTTGTCTTGTTTCATTATTTTGTAAAATAATCTTACAGATGAAACTGCAGTTGGCAACTGTCAAAGGCAAAGCTTCAGTTGTGCACGTTCAAAAATGAGTGTTTCAACATATAAAATGCATTAGATATGTGCACATGCATGTTGGGTACAAAATGCGTTTTAGAAATGACTCTGAAACTGGCTTGCAACTACAAAACCGACTTCGGAAAGTCAAATTCAACATAAGTTTATGAGTTGCTCTCAGGTGAGACACTTTCAAACTTACTGCTACGTAAAGATTTCCTCGCCATCCTGTACACATGCGTTCTTAGATGGAACTGAATGTATTGTCCTTTCAAATGAAGCGGTTAGATGAGGCTTGAAACATTTGTGCTTATTACTTTTTATCCATCATTGTGCCATTCACAGTCCTGAAATATCAAATGGCCAAACTCTGCCTGTCCCCCGAAATAAAAGCGAAGGCTAATGAGGGGGTGCATTTTTCTGCGATGCATGAGCAACACAATGAGTGTGGCCTGCGGTGAAAGCGTAGCAGCCGACGCGCTGCTCTGACTGCCGTCACGGCGGCTCCGCGCGTGTGTAAAGGCAGCAGAGCTGAGCATCCAATCATTCCAGGCGGGAATGAATTCATCTCAAGGGGATTTCGTGGGCATCTCTGAGCTTCCACAACAACCCAATCAGCCTGATTCACTTAAAAAAATAAAAGCGGGGTGGGGGGTGAAAAAAGTGGGAGGTGTTTCTCACTTACTTGTCGCCCACGCTACATAAAAGGACACAGGACCGGCTGAGTTAAGCACCCGATATTCACTCATTTGAAGGACTTGGACTACAATAGCCAGGCCTAAAATACCCATCCCAGGCTTTGGTAATGAAACGTTTTGTGCCCCGCCACCCCCCTGAGTTTGAATAGCTCGCTAGCTGAGCTAAACAGCCCACCTTCCCTCATTAGACTTTGTAGAGGGAAAACCCTGTCATCTCTATAGAGGATCTGCTGGTTAAAATATCATTAGCCCGCATCAGCATTCAGAAAAAGGTTTGCCTGTGTGGTTAATTAAAAGACTCTGCTAGAAGAGATCTTCTGTTGCCCGTGTTTCGGCGCCACGTCTCCGAGAGGCCGGGAATTTATCCTTGACACGTTAAGACCATGACAATTCGAGTGTTTTTACGTATTTCATATATACATATATGCCCAGAAAATGTCACATTTTTTGCCTTCATTATTAAATTGTTACATTTGTCAAGGGGGACAGTCTTAAAAATAATGGCAGCACATGGAAAAACTGCACCGACGAAGATGGATAGCGGTTTCAGACCAAAGCTCACTGTGAGGGATGAGCAGACACATCACAGGATAGTTGGCAAGTGCCACGGAGGTACAGCTTCAAAAACTAGCACAAAACCGAATCAGCACCTCCACGCTCCAGCCTCGACAAAAACCGCACGTCGTATTCCGTGTGTACGCAGAGCTGGAATTCGGAAACCGCCTCTACCCAAGGCCAACGTACCGGGAAGCGTAGCGTGGCGTAAGAACAATGAAACCTGGAGCCCTGAGCGATAGGAAAATGGAGTTTGCTCTTTTAGCCCATTTCTCATTTTCGGATGCGTTTACGTTCGGAAAGAGCCAAACAATGGCTTAAACTCAGAATGTCTGCTGCCAGCTGTTAAACACGCCAGTGGATCTGTAATAATATGGCCAACCATCTTGTGTTAGTCATTCGGTCTGATGATTGCTCTTTTTGGCCATATTAATGGCTGTTATGACTCCATATGACCCCTAAGGCATATAAATAAGCAAAACGCTGTTTTACACAATAAGGGGAACCCGATGGTGCAAACATTTCTACCTCATCCCGCTCCTATATTCCGGGATTATAATATCCCCATGCACACTACTAAACAAGTTCAAAAGTGGTTTCATGACACTGGATGAAGTTAAATACGTCCCATTGCCTCCCCAGTCACCAGATCCAAACATCACTGAGCCTTTATTGGAAGTTCTGGAGGGCAGAGTGCAAAGTAGATTTCCACCTTGTACATCCCGCAAAGAACTTGAAGCTTTTCTTCTTGAAGAACGGTGCAATATCCCATTAGATGCACTACAGGACTTGTCTGTAGGTCAGCACCCGATGAAGGGCGGAAGCTGTTCGCTAGGCAAACGTGCCCTTATTCCTGTTATGTCCTTGATGTTAATAAATGATGTGTTTGTTTTTTTCCATCCACTGTGTACACTCAGAGCATAAGATGTAATTATTCATTTATGAAAACTAATCCACAGTCAGGAGTCACAGCACAATGTAATTGGTTTTGTGCTGCTGGGAGGAGCTCAAGCCATTAAATCACAGTACCGGACCTGTTTTTCAGCAGCCAGAAGCCAACTCCAGAGTCCTGAAAGACCGAAGCATGAGACTGTGGAAACTGAAAATCTCACCTCAGGTTCGAGGATGACATCACTTTCATTGTGAACTTCTCAAAAAGCTGCAACAATGGGCCACATTTTTAGCATCACTCCATGATACGCAGTGCCTCTGCATGGACAAAAAATTCATTCCATGAGCAAAATAAGATTTATTGTTAGCAGGAAGAGAACGTAAAAATTAAGACATAGGTGTTTTTTTTTTATTTATTAATATACCTTTTAATGTACTGTGTGTAAATTTGTGAACCAGCAGGGACTTCCGTTCAGTGCTGTTAGCTTTGCTGGTTCCAGCCACAGGTGTAGCTGACAGTCAGCGCTGTGCTTGTAAACAGGTGTATGATGTCTGCAGAGCCACTGGCAACGAAGTCGGAGTGTTAGACATGGAGAGCTGGGACCTATAAACCTGGGGGGAGCCAGAAGACCTTGTAAATCAATAGAACAGAAAGAGGAGAGAGGAGAGAGGAAGGCTTTGAACAGAAACATACCCATTCTCTCTCTCCCAGGTAAGGAAGGGAGGGGGGGCCTCCGCCGCACAAACACACCTGACTATGCAGTTATAAATTAGAAGCTGTCAGTATTGAAATATATATTAATAGTCACACCTCTTTTTAATGAGCTTGGCATTGGCGGCTGAGAAGAAATACAAGTCATCATAGTACTGCTCATGCACACCCCAATGAAAGAACCTGTAATAAATCTTCGGAGAGTGGGCCTCACCATAAATATGTATCGCAGGGGGCATCTGTTTTACATTCTGCATATAAATCAGCAAGAGTGCTGAGCAGCCATGAATCAGACGCTTGTCGCTTGATTTGATAACAAATCGACCCTGATGTTGGGAGGGGGATTTTTAGGGTCCCACGCCCTGCCAAGCCTCTTTCATCAGGTGCAGGATGTCGGAAGGCCCTTTTGTACGCCGTCGACTCGGCACACTTGGCCCAGAGTCGCTTATCCCCGTCACGGTTGGCCATCTGCACCTTACTGCTTTACCATCCCGTTTACACGGTCAGAATTATACGTTTCTAGAGATCGGACTCAGCCTTCATAACATTTCAAACAAACACAAAAAAAAAAAAAAACAAAACCGACTGCGAACTATCTTCAAGGTTCACTTTTATGCCAACGAACCTATTTATTTTGCACGGTGCGTTCTGGAAAACGCTTGCGACAACTATGATGGTTCCAGCACGGTGGCGCAAGTACGAATGACATACCGACGTGAAGCTGTAACGCTGATGCCAACAGTGCAGAGAGGAAAGTGCTGCGTGAAATGCTTATTTTAATGCTGGATTTCGATAAAGCCTTATGAAGAGTCATTTAGATGTGATGACCAAGTGTGGTTGCAATGCAATACTGTGGAAGATGATGGGTGTGGGGCTTGCAGTTGTCCCTGAGTGCTGATGCTCACTGCTCCTTAGTGATCTGAGAACCGTCTCCAGGCTGCAGTCAGAGGAAAACTTATCTGTACTCTCCACAATGTAGTATTACTAAGAGATTAGTCCTGTAAATTGTTTATTAGTATGCATCATCTGAAGGCCATTCCTTAGCCTTTTCGAATCGGACACGTATGGACGCCAGTGGGTTCTCCCGTGTACTTGGCAAACTTCCTCTGCATTCGGGAGCAACGGCGTGGCTGGAGACGGGAGGTTAAGGGTGCATGAGAAGAGACGATTCATACACCGGCAAAAACAAACAAATAAAACAGAAAGTCGGTTCATGCGATGAAGCCAAACAAGCGTCTTCTCATCCGACATTCAAATGATCTTGTGGTAACAGCTGGGATTTAACATCTGTCTGCAAACTCAGACACCCGTAGAGCAGATGCTCCTTTGAGCAACTTAATACCCAGACTGAATGTTTGCATTATTTGTGTTGCCGAGTGTCTGCTTTTTTAGCATAACTTGAACTGTTCATGTAAATTACAAGGGAAAGGCAGACAGCAGAAGCCACAATACAGCACAAACACATTCAGGATGAACAGACTCAAATACAATAAGCACACAACACAACAGCAATAATGACATCTTATATAAAATAAATATGAACAAAACTCTCAAGAAATAACAAGTAGGAAATTCACCCAGGTTTACAGTTTCACTTCTATCAGACTTTACTGCCCATATTCCTCCAAAAAAAGGCATTGCGTGCATATGTGCATGTGTGTTAATAAAGGTTTGATGAATGAAAAAGTTTTAACTGACCAGAACCTGATAAATTATGTATAAATTATTATTGCTATTTGAAATACACCTTTTCTTTCCCTGAAATCTGTTCTGCATGTTACTACATGCACATTCTAGCACCATGGATGATACAACATGTTTTTTGTTTTTCCAAAACCAGGCTGCTCTCTCCATCTTTCAGGTTAGATGAAGAACAGAAGTGTGTTGTAACAGGGGTGGATGGAGGGGAAGGGCCTCATAGCTTCAGGGTTTGAATCAAGTTTGCCTTTGGTCACAGCTCTGTCGGTGTGGAGTCCATGTGTTCACCTTGTACTCAAATGAGTTTCTACCTGTTCTACCTATGATTATTATTTGGCTGATGCTTGTGTCTAATGCAACTCAGTTATTGATTCTTAATGCATCAATTCATGATAAATACATAAGGGTTCTACAGCAGGAGTGAGATTTGAATGAGGAACCTTTAGATTACAAGGTTGAATGATATTGTACCCACTACTTTCTTTCTTCTGCAGATTTATTATTTGATAGTCTAAATTAACTGATATCTGGAAGCAATTTGTCAGTTCTCTGTATTTTTTGTACTGAAATTCTGAATGACAAATAATAATAAGGGCATACTGTAGTACGTCTAAATGTGTTTTGTGTATACAACGAGCCTTCGCTAAAGGCCTAACACCAAGAAAAGTCAAAGCTAACAGTAAAAAAAAAACATCCTTAGCCCTAAATTTTCTGTGCCCCAGTCAAAAGATTAACCCTCAGTCTATCTATCTATCTATCTATCTATCTATCTATCTATCTATCTATCTATCTATCTATCTATCTATCTATCTATCTATCTATCTATCTATCTATCTATCTATCTATCTATCTTTTATGCATTTATTCCATTTGCATGCATTTTGCTGAGGGTCATATGTAGACTTGTGATTCAAATCTGAGGGTGATGTTTTGGCATTAGAGCTGAATCTCATTTGTTCTTTGATGCTCACTTTGAAATTATTAGCAAGTAAGGCTAACGCAACCCACCATTCCCTAAAGCCACATCTTAACAGCCTCCATTAAGGTTGTGGACTAAAGTTAATGACCCGTAATTCATATGGCATTTTCCTGGCTACTCTCACTGTTTATGAGCATGATTTAAACAGAATGAATGAATGAATGAATGAATGCACGAATGAATGATAGGACAGACAGACCAACAGACAAGCAGACAGATGGACAGACTGATAGATAGATAGATAGATAGATAGATAGATAGATAGATAGATAGATAGATAGATAGATATCAGAGCTAGTATCCAAACCGGAGAAACTTGAATAAATTTAAAAAAAAAAAAAAAGCTTAATTGTTCTGAGAGTAAAATTCCTTCCCCAACAGGAAAGGAATGGCATGCTTGGGGGCAGGGTGGGTGGAATGGTGCTGAAGAGTTTTCCTGCTGTTTGGTTCACACCTGCACTCTCTTTGGCAGACTGTGTCGCAGGCCTTGTCTGTTACGCGGCAGGAGTATTTGGGGGTGATTAATTGCTCTGTCTCGCAAACGGAGCTCTCAAAACAGCGGGATCCTGTACATATGTAAATACCGGCGGCCCCAGAGCAGCACTGAGTCGTGACTCCAAGCCATTAAAATCCATTATATCACATTTATCTTTATGCAGTATTTCAAATATGCGTATTTTATTTCTGTTGTTTCGACAGAGCAATATAGTTTCAATTATTTTAAATGGTTTTCGCTGTGAGCTGGTCAATTTTTGATAGTTATAGCAAAAGGAAATTGGTAGCTAATGTAAGCAGTGTGGAAAGGCTAATTAATAACCGATAAACAATGTAGCTTCACATTTTACATGCAGGCCAGTTCATATTTTAGTAAGCTTAAATACAGCGGGAAGTCCTGTAATGTAAGCTATATATATATATGGTCTTAGTTACAGTTACAGTTACAGTTTTTGGGAACTGAAAAAGCTGAAATCAATAAATTAATTAAATTAAATTATTAAATTATTATATTCATATAGTCTGCATTTGTGTACATTGGTACAGGTGGGCATTTGGTTGCACGTATGCTTGGTTAGTTTAGATATTGATTTTTTTCTTCTTTTAGTACCCTGATAGCCTTTTGTTATGGGTATACATCATTGGTCAAATTATTGGTTGAATCTGGTTGAATGATTTTATTTCATATGTTGCTAAACAAAAAGTACATATTTACATATTTATTTATTTATATAAATGTAATTATATTGTTCTATTTATGGTTAAAAAATATTCTGTTGCCACCTTTTGTACAGTATGAAAAGCTGAAGAAATGTTTTTTTTTTTTTTAAACATCTTTTGGAGGGAGACTTACTGTCTTTAATGACCTTTCAAAAATCCCTCTGAAATAGTATAAATAACCCCAAAAGAAAGAGATAGCATTATCGCATCACCCTTCTGTTCTGTTACTCTGCTTTTCTCTTGGGAATCTGCACCATGCTTGGCATTTTAAAAAAGGTCAGACATGTGTTAAACATCCAAGCTGCTAATGTCTGCAGAATGTCTGTTTTGTGGTGGACGGAAACAAGGCTGGCTGAGTTCTCTCTACAGTCCATTAATTCTGTAGAAGAGAGTGCATCAGCCGTCCACACTGGACAGAAGGACACAAAAATGCAATGTCTGTTCCTGCTTCTATATATTTTTCGTATTATATTCTCACATGTTTACCTGCTGGCACTGTGAAATAGTTTAAAAACTGTGAATTAACTCTTATTTTACTGACTCTATAATATTTCTGTTACTTGTTAATCTTGTTCAGTTTACTCTAAATCATATTTACTTATATGCATAGGCAGAGTTTAAAAAGCTTTTTAAAGATCTTTTAGAATTGATCGACAATCTGTTGGGCTATAAGGAACCCAGTGTACTTGAGAATGTATTAAAAAATACAAACTGAAGCAAACATAATAATAAACTTAGCAGCCATCGACAAGGTAACTCAGTGGCCTTTGCTCTTGAACTGTGCTTGTTGGTGAAATGTACCCTGTAGCACAGCGCTGTGCAGTATGGCAGGGTACAGCACAGCACAGTAAAGTACAGCACAGTATAGTATAGCATGGCAAAGTACAGCAGAGTACTCTGAGTTCAGCAAAACCCTGGAGACCCAAGCAAGACCTCATCATCCTGTCTAAGAATTTCTTGAACAATGAAAATACACAGTCTTTCTCGGTTACCTGTGGTCATTGCCAATGCATCCTAGTACTGAAAACACAGTGAATGAAGTTATAAAAAGTTTTATGAAATGGTAACCTTTACAGAGACAATAAAAGGGATTTTAAATAAATAAATAAATAAAACCCCAACTGTTTTATTTATTCATTTATTTATCTACCACTTTGTTTTACTCGTTCGAATGGAACCACACAGTCTCCCGAATCAGGGCACATTTCACTACATGGTATACTTGGTAACCATCTATGTGACAAATAAATTCTTTTGATCTTTGATCTCTGAAAGTGTGAAATGGATTTATTTAATGGATGATGGTGCTATCTTGAATTCTTGGGCAAGGAAGCTGGTTACAGTCATTGGGTTGGACCTGACAGAACAAGGAAAAATTCTGACCTCCTGCTACAGTAATATCATACAAGGCGCTTACCATAAATTGCGACAGAAAGGACGGACATACACACACACACACACACACACACACACACACACACACACACACACAAAACCTGGCTGTATAAATGGAGCTAAATAAAATAAAATAAATAAATAATGATAACTATAGCAAGTTAAGAAGTAGTAAATGAATGAGCCATAGCATGCAGGTGAGCTGAGCTTGACAGCTGCCTTCTGCTCCACCCTTCTCTACCCTGTCAGGGTAAGCTGCTGGAAACAGAGGACCCATCAACAGGGATACAAGAGCAGCTGGTGTGAGGGACCTGGGGAGTGTTTGCAAGGAGCAGGAGGACTCTTTTGTTGTGACAAAGGCCAAGGTTTTAGTTTAAATCAGCTGCCTTTTTGCTAGTAATTTCTACCTTGTTGGCTTTACGTGTTGTTTTCTTCTTTAAAGGGGCCACATCCTCATTTGGTTTGATGATTATTTTCTTAATAAAAGTTCTTGTATGAGGAAACCTGGTGTCCTTAGCCTCTTTCCAGCTAAATCAGTCACCTGCATCAAAAATCTACCATAAAAGAATCACTTATATAAGCAGTACATGTAAAACATTAGGAAAGTGCGCATTAAGCTCCCTCATCTGAGCTCAGTTCTGATAATCCAAAATATTTGGCTGAGTGATTCTACCGTAAGACTGCACAGCTATATTAGATAAAACAAACTTTTCTCTGACAACCCTGTATGTACAGTAGTTCAGGGGGGTTCAGCAGTGTGCTGATGCCATCTGATGGCACGCATACACACCAGTCATGGTGTGGCATAAAGCACAGCTTAAAACAGGCAGCTGATAAAGGATCCCTGCAGAAAGGTGTGCAGCAGAACATGGCTTCTGCACCTCTGTGGAAAACATTTGGCCCCTGGCTATTAGGGCTGAACTTCTGGTCCCTGTACACAAAAATTTATCCAGGCTCCATTATTAGATTTTGTCAAAAGTGCTGAATGGTTTGCAGAGGTGTGCGGACACGACGATAAACATCAAAATTATTGCTGTTTTGTAGTCCTTCTGCACTGATATGCTTTTCAGATTATTTTAATTTCTTTAGTTTCATCGGCTCTTTATTGCTGACAGCGCTCCTTAATAATTGTATATTTTGCAAATAGCCACTTGTGAACCGAATGCTAAAATTCACCGCAGAAGGCGTGAGGCCATTTATTACACAGGCCGCAAAGATAAGGAGCACAGAGACTGTGCTCATACATTTGAAAATGTCACAAATTTGCTCTTAGAGTCTGAAACAGGACCCAAAATGGGGTTTGTATTATAAATAAGACTACCAGACTTAACTCTAATGTGTAATCACAATTTTTAGCATAAAATCACATGAATCGATGAAGCCTGTACAACCACTGAATGTCCATAGTTCATGTACAGACTTTCCTCGAAATGAGAAAATCACTTAAAATATTGCTTTATTATAAATAGTATTTTGCATTTTCTGTGAACTAATTTTATATTCACCTGTCCCCCTGTATAGAAAGAGAAAAAACAAAATGCAGTTTATTTCACTCCTAATGGGAGAAGTTTGTACCATCCTCTGACTTTAGCCTGCGGTGTGCAACATTTGTGTGAGTGCGGGGTGTTGCTAATAGCAGGTCCGTGACCTTCAGTAACTGTTTTCATATTAACGTCCGCCTGTATATCCTGCATGGGTCCTGCCATCACCGAAACAGCCGATGGCAGCTTTCTCACTCCATGCCAAACACACGTTGCCTGAGTCTGACAGCAGGGCACACGTGGGTTAGAATACCAATTACCATCACCGTACCTGGGAGAGGCCTTTAACAAGGCAGTGCATAGCATCACTCTTCTGTCTGTTTAGAATTGCAAATAAAAGGAGGACAAAATAAAACACAATGAGTCAGATAAAGAAAGCAATCGATACTTCAGCAATCCGACAGTGAAAAGGAGAAGATGAAGTTGGTCAGACAGGGGTGAGAGGATTCGGTTGAAATGTTTAGGTTGCCAGTGAATGATGGTTGTACATTTTTTTCTCTCCTAATTTCCATCTTGTGGTAAACTGCTGGGGATAACTCTGTGATGCTGGATTTACCACTTAACTAAGTTGCTTAAAGAAACATATCAAACGCAGAATTTTCCAGCAGTTTAACACTGTACAACCGAATGATGAGAGTCTCATCAAATAAGCAAATAAACTGAGGGTTTCTTGTTTTTAGAATGTGATGTCTTCATATTTCAAACCAAATTCATGCATTCTGTGGATTTTTTTTTACAAAAAAGTTTATCACGGATGGATATTCTCAGCTGGAAAATAAGAAAATGATTTTGTTTTTAATTTTATAACATATGATTTCATCGAGTCAAAGTGACTGAATATAGTGACCATTTATTTCCTTGTTTTAAATTTATTCATCAAACTAATGCTTTTCCATAAAACAATTTATAGTGAAAAGCTTTTTGAAATGTCTCACCTTTTAATACACTCTGAAAATTTGTACTCTTTTCATTCTAAATAAGTGCCTTACTCCAGGGTTCTACAGCAAGACATGAAAATCAAAGCTGTTTCCTTAAAGCCGGAGGTGGCAGCTCTAACCGCTCCTCTGGTAGTCGCTACTTTCATTTTTTACCATATGATTCATACATTTTTTTGAAAATTCTTATTAAGAGGATATTCCAGAAAAGTCAAAATAGACAAAAACACAGAACTTTAAATACTGGCAAAAAAATCTTAATTTGTATTTTTAAATCAGGTTTTAAAAGAGGCAGAATTTTTCTGGGAATTTGAGGTGAACTAGGCCCTTTCCTCTGCTTCTATCTTGGAGTGGCGGCTCACCCATCCGGACCCGCTCTCCTAGGTGAATCTGTTGGCATTAATCTGTAAAGCCAATGGGAACCTGGAGATAAGAATCCGCTTAGGCGAGGACAAACTGCTGCCGAGAATCTGGCAAGGGAAACTAACCCAATTGAGGAAGTCACTATTTTTCTAGGCCCATTGCTAGTCATAGGCCAAGACTGGGGTGTGTATTTGTGTTAGGATGGAGGAGGGAGTTGAAACGAGCGAATATTGCTGAAAAAGCGTCGCTCGCATTCATGCGCAGACAAAAGCTGGAAATGAAATAACTTCCTCTCCTCGGAAAAACACGAAATCTCCTGACAGAATAATAGCAGTCGGGGAGAGAGTTCTGCAGTATTGGTCCACAATCACAGGAAACCAAGCAACCGCCTGCTTGAGCGGTTAAAAATGCGGACACACGCACCGAGAGAAAGGCGCCCGTTTGCACACACGCATACAGGCATGCGCACACTACCACGCAAACAAACACACACAAACACACACACACACACACACACACACACACACACACACACACACACGAAAAAAAAGATTAATTTTCTTCATACTTGGACATCTGGGACACTGAGTCAATGAACAGTTCCCCCTTGACCTTTATAAATATTTAAGGCCCTCCTTACCACAACATGAGCCACAGCCGATTTACCAATTCTTGCCTATCGTCGTAGACAAATAAAGACACGATTCCTTAATGCACAGTGTGCTGGCATGCTTTTTTTTTTTTTTTTTTTTTTAAATAAAATAGAAGAAAGTTACAATTACTAAATTAACATGTCACTTACTTTTTTAACACTAGCTATTGTGAAACAGAGTCATACTTCTATCGTAGTGGATAAATAATTTTAAACTGAAAATAATTTTCTGCCATACACGATATCATCTGATCCGATGTTAACAATAAATAGCATCCAGCATGCACAAAAGCAAACTTATTAATTTCCCCTGATGCAACACGGACTGGGAAAAAAAAAAAAAAAAACAGATGTCCCAAACAACCGCGTGATGAATGCTATATTTGTGCTTAATTATAGACGTGTTTATTTTGTCCATTTGCCAATGAGTCGGTAAGACTGCAACTAAGTATAAAAGAATGACAAGATCCTTCTGGGAATATCTGAATAGAAAAAAAGAAAAAGTTTAATTTTGTTTTGATCTTAAGAAAAACAACGCCGCATTAGACAAACAGCTGAAAATGCCTTGCTTATTAAAACCCAGACTCAAGTACAATAAAAATGTTGATACGGCGGAAGGGAAAAATAAATCTTTTGTTTCGTTCTCTCTGTCAGACTGATTCATCTAATGGAGCAAATATTTTCATTTAATTAATCCAACAAAAATGGATATCAAACCCAATATATTAGTTTCAACAGTGTTATCGTTTTAGTTCAATTAATTTATGTCAATTTTCTTGCCAGTTTATACACTTAAAATTTTATAGAATAAACAGTCGCTCATTCAAACTCTTTCCATGTGAGTCTTTTTGGCTTCTTCAGTTAAATAATTGCCAGCGTTAAGACAATTCCTTGTCTCCTTGTCATTCATACTGATCTCGTATTTCAGCAAGGAGATTTTTTAAGCAGTCTCCTAGCTTAGAACAGGTAGGCTTAGAGGACTAAAGCAGGCTGGACCAATTATGGAAGTGTTTTAAAGTGCTCAAGTTTTACCAAAATAAAGATGCATCTGATGATATTTCAAGACCCAAAATGACTTTGAAATACAGCGCATGTAAAAAACAAGGGCCCAAGTAACTTTTTATATCTACTTTCTGCATTCCTTTATCCAAGTGTATTATGTTTTTGGTGCTTGACCTATGAGGGTTATCATTTCTAAATATAACTTCTCCCTCTTCCTCTACTTTAGCTGTGAGCCCGTCTTTGACACTGGACATCAATTGTGAGAAACTGCACACCTCAAACTGCTCTCCAGGAGCTTAACCCTATATTATTCTTCTCACAGCAAGCTGGACAAATTAAAATTATACCGGTGTGGCAGAAGACAAGTGGCGATTCCAATTCGTTTGAATAGCCAGTTTAAATGTTTTAAGCGAAATATCTTAAAAGCTGGCATTAGAAAGCTCTACAAAGCTTACAAAGCTTTAAATTTAAGAATGTAGTTTCTTTGCCTCTTGCAAAGCTGTGTTTCCTCTTTAGACTATAAGACTTCATTGCATTTGTACATTTCAGACAGCGGAGCTTTATTTCAGCTACAGGCCCATTATGTGATGTGGTCACTATGAGCCAAGGCCACAGTGGAACAATTCTCTTCTTTAATGACTTTTCTCCTTCACCATCCTCTGATATTTTTTGTAGACGCAACCACTGATACAGATTTTTTCCTCAATAACCGATTTTCTGTGGCTTGTTTTCCTTCAAAGCGAGGGTTTTTTGTTCGCTTGCTCATTGGTGTAAATCAGAACGAAATAGTTTCTATAATTTGACCCCAGTTTCTTTAGGGGTTCAGTGTTTCACCACACCATGTCCTGTAGTTCCTTGAGCTGTTAACTCAGCTAAGAGGATCAGGTAAAGCTTAATGTGGTCCGTCAACAGAGCAAAGCCATGGTTCACGGCCCGGTTAAGATGTGTTTATACCAATCCTATTTGTCTCAATATTACTTGGAATTCATATATAAATATTTTTTTTTTTCCCCCTCAGGTGGTATTGCTTTTTCCTTTACATGTTGCAAGCTGCAATCTGGGTTTGAGTTTCCTAGCACAAACTGAAGCTGAAAGTTCTAGCAAAACAACCCCTTCTTCCTTACCCACTCAAGGAGCAGTTAATGCTGGCTGATCTCTCATTTTTTTCTACAGATTGAACGCTTGACTCAAACCATTTCAGGTCGCTGGAAATTTGAAAACCGCTGTTCACATGCCATGTTGTTGTACATATCAGCCAGGGCACTCCAGTCAACATGTTAAATTGACTTTAGTGTCTTCCTATTCCTTTTTACAGCTTAAAGTGTCAGAGGCCATTACACGTGCTGACTAGACTGTTGCTGGCCTCTTTAATCGGGGGGGTGTTTGGTCCTCGGGCACATCTCTGTGGTTTAAACCATTAGACTATCTACTCCCTGGCTAAAAGGGGGAAAGGTCAAAAGGATATGCAATATTCCTCACGAAGACCTTCTAACATACATGAAACTGCAGTTTATTCTTCCTGTTAGACTTACTTCCTTAAATAAAGCAAAGCATTTAATATGTGGATTTAATACATTATTTTATACAGTATAAACAACTTAAAGGTGTGCTGGGTCCTTTGTGATTATTTTTTGCTTTCAGTTAAAGCGCAACTATTGTTCTGATTCTCTTTCTTAAGTCTATCTATCTATCTATCTATCTATCTATCTATCTATCTATCTATCTATCTATCTATCTATCTATCTATCTATGTCTCATTTTGTTTAGATTCCCAAATTGGTAAATGAGTCACACAGTGTTGTTCTAATGCACCACAACTATTCTTATAACAAAAAATATAGATGAAATGGCAATTGTTTCTACGTTTTATTTGCTGTGTTGAACAGTGTTACTGATACTGAATTAATCCAAAAAAGTGTGTTTTTTACCAATGAGCACTTTATCTGTTGTGAAGCTAGGGGCTACTAGATGAGCCCAAAATTGTTTCTAATTTTTGAAAAACCTGGTCAAAATAATCATATTTATCTCGTGCCAAAATTTGCTCAACTGAAGTTAAGGGAGTTGAACAAAGTTTATTTGCTGAGAAGATGAGATAATAAAAGATAATAGCAGGTGGCATATGAGCTTCTAGAGAGTTCTTGCAAGCGGTGAACTACTAGGCTGTAGGTAGTGGATTATAGTTGGCATGCTGAAGGCAAAGCTATTACTCCGCTACATCCCACAATTCTGATCTCATTGAAATGTTAATAGGATTTCCTGTGTGTGCAGCTCCCATTAAGGTCAATAATTCTATTAAGTTAAACCCTGATCCTTGTTGGGTGACAACTTGCATTCCAGTTACTTAAAGTACAAACAAAGGCAAAGAAATATCTCAGTGTCCACTCCCTTAACTTTAAAGAAAGTATTCTGTATCAGTCAGAAAGTTGAAATACAAGACCTCGCACTCCTGATTTCCTAGATGTCAGATGTCTTCTGTGGAAGTGGAAAAGCTTGTGAAGAAATTCTTGGTGGACTGACATATTTGTGTTTTAGTGATCTTTGGGGAAATTGGTTGGCGGGTTTGGGATAGGCTGGGAATGCGTTATTATTTTTTCCTGTTTAAAACAACAGAAAATAAAGCCGCCTGCTATCCTGAAAATTGCTATCAGACATACTGTAGACAGATGAAGTTTGGATAACAACAAAGGTCTGCAAAAAATGATACACGCTTATAGTCATTTTTGGGAAAAACTATGAAAACAGAGATTATATGATAAAGTATAACATGACCGATCACTTCAAATGCCATGTATAGTATGGTTCGGCAAGCCAAGGACACCTCATCTGAGACACCCGCCCCACCCCCTACCAGCAAACCAGCCTTTAACATAGACACTGTGTTAGTAAAGGAAGAGCTTTTAGGTTGTGTGTTATTTCACACCCTTCTCTTTTGTCTTTTTGTCCTCTCAAGTAAAAAATAGATCCCTTTCACAGCTCCTGTTTTGTGTTATTAAATTGTCCTTCATAAAGAGAGAGGTAGACAGAAGGAGAGAGTTCAGACAGGATTTATTAGGTACTCAGAGGCAGCGTTTAGTATTTCCCCAGTTATTAAGTGAAAAATCAATAGAAAGCAAAGAAAATGGAAGTCATACAAGTGTTCCCAGCCTGATATTATGTCAGCTGTCTGGGCAGATTCATGGCAAGCAGTAACACCTGTGAGGGGAGCTCTGTGCTTACACTGCAGGCCTTAAAGTGGAGCTCATACATCAGCGTAATCCCCTGGTCACAATTTCATTCAGGCCCTTCCCTCCGTCCCTTGGAGAACGATTGAGATGCCTTCTCATATGTGCGCACGTGGTCCCGTGTCGACATTAATTGTGAAAAGCAAAAAAACAAAAAATCTTCAAAATAGTAATTAAATGTGATTGTGTGTTGGCAGAAATTGAACAGAAATTCCCGGACCTGACAAATTTCCCAGGTTCAAATAAATATCATTCATGTCAATTTTTGTACAAGTCCTGTCCAAAGTGTACCCTCCTCAATATCTTGCTCATCTAGGATAGACCCTGGACCACTGTGACTCAGCACAGAACAAAAGGTTATTTTTAATGCAAAAATATATTTTTATATGCCTTTACACATACAGTATATGGCTCAGACATGGAGGACATTGTGAGTGGGTCTTTAGTTTGCGAATATCCTTCCCAATAAAATCAAAGCTTCATTACATTTTCCTGCAATAATTACCGCTTTAAATGCTTGTTTTATGATTCCTGGGTAGTTTGCAAAAGATAGTTTAATTCAGCCCTAAAAAAGAATGAATTTGTAGCGTTGACTGGATATTTGTTTACAGGGCAACTGCGCATTTGCCAGAGGGATCTGTAACACATTGTGGTGTTGCGCAGGGTTAAGCCTCTAACCCCATAGGTTGAGGTCAGGGTCTGTGTGTGACCACCTGTCTTGTAGGTGAGACCCCTCAAGGACTTTTAGTCTAATTGCTGGATCTAAGTGCATGTGAATTTCAAGGTTACACCTGAGTGTTCAAGGGCAGGTCCAAGTGCAATCGCCACTCAGATCATAGATTAATCTTATTTGCCATCTATTAGCGCTTGATTCTTCCCTCCACCCACTCGGTCCCCCACGCGAAAGCCAGGATTACGACGATGGTTTAAGATAATGGATGCTTATGGAAAGGAGGTCAAGAAGGCTTTGCGTTTCAGAAGCCACAGATAATATGATTAATCTAAAAGCCACTTTCCAAAGGGGTTACAGCTTCACGGGCCTAAATGGCCAAGAGGGTAAGAGAGAAATAAATATAACACCCTGTGTGTAAACTTAGGGGTAAAATATGTTTAACTACAGTGTTTCATTAATTATTGCCTTCCTGCACCCCCAAAATGGCAGTGGCACTTCTTTACATGTGTGCTGCAATTTTAAATCAGCTTTATTTCCCCCCCAAAATGTTTCCATTATCTTTAAAAAAACACACTTATATTTATCGTTTCATACAGTTTGACGTACGGAAGGGGGCAACTTTTCTGACTATATCGTGTAAAACTACAGCGCAAATATGGAACGCGGGTCTTTTTTTTAAGTTAATGCAGCGGGGCATCGCTGACATTTCTACGACTGACTCCGCGGCCCCTCCATTGCTTAATCATTGCTTTAAAAACAAAGCTTAACCATGACAGGTCTCTCTGACGGTAAGGAAAGGCAATGTCGGGTTATATTGATTGTCCAAACTACGGCTTAGCTCCTTTTATAAGCTTCAATCATGCTTGTGCTGTGATTTCTATGGGAAGCCAGTAGCCCGATAAAAGATAAACCGTGATAAAAATATCCTAATTTGACAGCCCAACAGATAACCTCTGATGACATGCTGGTTATCTGGGGCAGCCATCGCTAGCTGAATATTTATCACAAAGCCCAGACTCAGTGAGCTATCCCTGCCTGCGTGTTTACTTAATACAAGAAGGGCACTTGTAAGGTTTCCCCGAAGAATAATTTCTTTCTCAATCAAATTTCTTTCCCTTTTTTCCCGCTTTAAGATTTGTCCTGAAATTAAGCTTTTGTACAAGGAAATATAGACTTGCAAACAGGCATTTAATCTGAGCTGTTCTGGATTGCGAGAGATGGAAAAAATTTTTTATTGCTGCCCAGTTAGAGACAGAATGGGTGCTTTTTTGTCGCCGCTAAAAATTTAAGAACGGTCCATCCCGTTTCCATTAGAGGAACACGCCGTCGTACAGTTACACAGTTGAAATTTGACAAAGTGAAATAACAAAATTGTCACTGTGCCTTCTGTTGTTTTTATTTAAGCAACTCCTAACGCAGAATGAAGTGCAGCTCCAGTGTTGACAGCATAGTTTATGCAGAAATTCTCGCCAACAGGATTTAAAGCCTGACATTTGAATGTGCTGTATTGTATTTCTCGGAAGGGAAGATATAATTTCAGCATGTTATGAAATCAGTTTTTCCTTTTCTAGTACCAGTTGAAAGAATAGCTTTAGTTTGACCTTTCTGATCTCATTGCTCAAATGTATATTCTACACAAATACAAGCACTGCAGAGACCATGTGCAGTACATAATGCTGAGCTTTTACATGATTCCACTGTATATCCCTTTAAAAGCCTGCTTATTCATTCGTATTTACAACTGATATAGTCATCTTTGTAAGATAGTAAACAGATTGTACTGTAGGTGTTTAATTTTTCCATAGCCTCCAAAGTTGCTTACATATTTGTTTACCCATAAATGCCCCATGTTAGGAGATATAACTACAGCAAATTGGCTTTTTTTTTTAAAATTATACTGTATGTAGTAACTGAACATGTTGAGTTTTGACGTTAAGATCACTGTTTGAATGGTTGTTATAACTGTCATACTGCAATATCGCATATTAGTATGCACTATGTGGCCAAAAGTATCTGGACAGCTGAGCATCATGGCTTGAAAATCCCATTCCAAACCTATGGACATTAATATGGAGTTGTTCCTCCCCTTTGCTGCTATAACAACCCCCATTTTTCTGGGAAGGCTTTCCACCAGATTTTGGAGCTGTGAAAATTTGCGCAGTCAGAGTTCCAGTTTATCCCAAAGGTGTTCAGTGGAGTTGATGTTAGGGCCCCTTGCAGGTCACTTACAGTAAGCTCTTCCACACCAGCCTGAGCAAACCATGTGTTTGTGGACCTCACCTTGTGTATGGGGTGGCACAGTTATACTGGAGCAGGAAAGGAGCTTCCCCAAACTGTGGCCACTAAGCTGGAAGCACACAATTGTGTAGAATGTGTTTGTATGCTGCATGGGTACAACTTAAACTCAACTTAACTCAATCATTAGAAGGGGGTCCACATACTTTTAGATGTACAATGCATTTTCTGAGTTAAAGATAAATGTAATACTACTCAAATACAATAACAATGTTTAAAAAAAAACTTTTTGTAAAACAAATGTAAATGTATAATGAATAAATTTATTGATATACATCCCAAATAACCTGACAATTTCAATTTTTTTTTACACTGTCTAAACAAGTTAGATGATTCACTCAAGGGTACAGTAACAGGTCCTCTCTTACACCTTGTCACCAACCTTCAGACTCCAAGCACCAAGTAGTCTTATTATTACTGTTATAACTACTGCATCTGTGGCCCAGGAGGAACATCTAGACTTTTTACAGTAAGTCGAGATGTAGAGACAGCTCTCCAACCATTTTTACCCAACCTGGAGCAAAACAGGCACGGAATGTAAGATCCCGGTGTTTTGTATCCCCCCCCCCATTAAGGCAGAATGCTGTAAAATATAAATGACTCTAACTGGACTAGTAATAGACCATGTCAGTATTTTTAGGATTATTGTTGCCTGTGCAATCAGTGTGAGCAGTCATTACGCGAATGAGAGGCAGCTAACAATGTCAAAAGTGGGACCGGGCGGTTCCGGCTGACACTACCCTAATCTTCCAGAACCCATTAAATGTCACATTCGATGCACTACCTACCATAACATCCTTGAATATCACCGATTTTATTTGCACTATCTAAGGTTTCATTTCACGCACCATTAATGGAAAGTGCTGAGGTTCTAATGCATATAAACATTTAGTAAATACCTGGAGTTAAAGAACCAATTAACTCCGGAGACAATATGGGCAATTAAACACAAAAAAGTCCACCATTGTCTTTTGCCCCGGTTGCTCGGATGCTGACGCACCACGTCTGAAAATGATGGGCTTACCGATGGACCTTACTGTCTCGCTTCACTTGTTAGTCAGAAGCAAGGAGATTCGGTTGCTATAATTAAATAGAAAAAAAACGTTCGTATGAAATCATGGTGGACAATATTTGGGGATAAATGTACTCTTCGCACATCTTTTCAGTGCGTGAATGGTAATCGTGCTGGAAATTGATTTTGAAATAGGCTGGACTTAGTGTGTCTAAAACATTTGAAACCCTGAATTGTGGCCTTGCTCTTTTGTTGCTGTACGTCAGCTGAAAATGTAAGCGTTGTGAGGGAATCTGCTAGGCTTGTAGTTCATACACTAGCAAACATAATGTGGACACTTCTTACAAATTTCCTTTTGTGCTGCAGTTATTACTTTTTCGTGACCTGTTAAAGTGATATTTGACAATGACAACAGAAATATTGTTTTTTTTTTTTTTTTTCTTGTCTTGGAGCTCAGCAGTTGAAAGTTTGCTAAAGTCAGACTTTTTTGTGCAGCTCTGTGTGGCTTGCTGCAGTTTGCTGCGCCTCATTCATGTCTCATTCATTAATGTCAAAACCAAACTATAGCTTTTGCTGTCTTCTCTTTAAATGTGTTTTTGTTTCAAATATGTTTGTTTTGTAGCCTTTACTTTGTTTTCACAATACATCCAGGGTTAATTCCTGTGATCTTATGATCATCTAATATGGAAAGTCATAATAAACCAGTGACTTTCCCATAATCTAATTGTCAAATAATAATAATAATAATAATAATAATAATAATAATAATAATAATAATAATAATAATAATAATAATTATTATTATTATTATTATTTATTTATTTATTCTGTTGTACTTATATAACCTTTTGGGTAGATATGATTATGCAGCACAAATACCTTCCTCAATTTTAATATAGGACAAGATTAAAAGTAAGACATTGCTTTTTGCCCAGTGACTCCATCTGTTCAAGGGGGGTGATGTACACTGCTTGGTTAATGGGAAAACTTTGCTGTGCAACACTACCCAGACCATAGAATACACATCACATGTTGCGGTGTATACACGTAAAGATATAGTGAACGTTTGTTGGGAGACGGCACTGGAAAGTAGTGTTCACATAAATCGGTCTTCATAAAGAGGAGGAAGTCATACGGGACAGGAACTCCATCACATGTTGAAAGTTTTTTATGAATTTGCTTCTGGTCAATAAACAAACAAAAATAACAAAATTCTTGCATTAACTGTCCTTAATTCTAGTCGATTGCTATTTAGGGAGATTCAATCCAAAGGCAATGTGCAAATTTAAATGGTAAAGTGCTTAAATTAGGTCTCATTGCAGTTTAATCCCTTGATCATTAGGCTTGATAAGACCTGAGGCTGATGCCAAGACCAAGACCGGTTGCTGCCTCCCTGGGAGGACAGGTCCTATTTAAAGGGCCCGTAAAAGATTTAAGCTATAGAAGGTACTTTTTTAAGGAAGGTAATTTTTTCCTACTGACTTTAGATTATCTTAAATAAAATCATCCATGCCCCATTACAATGTGGACAGAGTCATAACGGATGCTTGAAAACGTGCTCATTATATCTGCATAATGTCTACATAATGCATATGAGATCAGCGGAGCTGAACCTGAGATGTTGTTATACCTGTGTCTGACAGCTAAACCCCACAAGCCCTAGCAACGCAGGAACCAAGACAAATGTGCCGATACTGTAGGTACCTTGCAATGGAGCACCCGAGGTACAGTGACTTATGAATCTTAATCTTACGGTAGAATTTCTCAATGGTTGAGTGTCAAAGCGGTCGCTCTGCTGTTATGACTACGGGCGAAGAACTATGGGAAATTGGTTATACTAAGCACTCTTATGTACAAATATCACCTCGGGCCCTTTCGGTGGCACAACATGTTTTGGGGCATTTCGGTCTTACCTTAGTCCAAGTCAAAGTCAAAGTCTGACCGATATGACTGAAACTAATTATGAGGTCAAAGATTTCTTGCCAGAAAATGTATTTGACTTCATATCGACATCTAGCCTCTGCGGTATATAAACAGTGCATATGTCTATTTAAAGATATGTAATTGGCAGGTATAATGTGCTGTGGATGAGGATAAATGACGTAGACTATTCAGCACCAAAAATAACTTTTTCAAAACAAAACAAAAAGATGGGTATTTGGATGCAATTTGGATTTTTTTTATGAAAACCTCACAAGAGAAACACTTTTCTCAAAGCGAATTGATCGGAAGGCGAACGAAACATCCCTTAAGGTGGCAGCGCTTCGTAGTTTTAATATGGCACCTGGCCCTTTGCACACTACATCCCGTAAAGGGTTAATTCAATTATGCCGAATTTCTTTGCACTGTCGCTTCCACTTCCATCATACTTTGGGCTCAGCAGTGCGTTGGCTTCACAACTGAAGCCAATTTATTAGGATTTCTCACAGGTCAGGGGCTGAATAAAGGCAGTAGTGGTGCTTTGACCACATGGAAAAAAAATATATATTAAGTCATCTTCTGAAGGCAAAATTAAATGTCT
Source organism: Heterotis niloticus (assembly GCA_018136845.1). Classification (NCBI taxonomy): domain Eukaryota; kingdom Metazoa; phylum Chordata; class Actinopteri; order Osteoglossiformes; family Osteoglossidae; genus Heterotis; species Heterotis niloticus. Next base: position 14,615,919 of record CM030904.1, on the reverse strand, counting down.
GACACCCTTTATGAATGTAGGCAGTTCCCTCCCTCTTTCTCTGATACAAAGCTTTGAAATATCTCTGCCAAGCCAAGTTAGCACAGGTTAATAGATTGAATCTGGTGACACGGCTCATAATGAACAGTAAATTGTTTTATCTCATAAGTCATATTTGGTCAGCTAGGAAAACATATGGCGTAATATTGCAAGAAGTAAATGGAGCGTATAATAGATCTCTCATGAAACCATAGAGGAAGGAGTGGACAGCAAAGCAATGATTAATGAAAATAATAACACTGTTCAAATTGATTTTTTTCTAATTCTATTTTTGCACCTCACACTTTTTCAGCACCGCAGCTCCCTCTTCAAATCTGTCCACTCACTGCTTGGGCATTCTTTTACATGAAGGGATTAAATTCCAAATTAGAGGAATGGAATGACCAAGATGGCGATGATCGTGGGAGAAACGAAAGCACGGAAAGCCCCTGTTTTTGGCAGCTTTAGGAACTGTGTCCACACCTGGACTCTTGGACAGACATTGTCACCCTATTGTCCAGCCCAAAGCTGGGGGCCCCCTGCCAGCTCTCACTGAGCCAAATGACAAATGGCTGGTCTTAACCACCATTGATTGTGCTGTACTTCTCCACCACTTGTGACAACTGCTTAAGCACCCTGAGTGCACTTTAATGACGCATTAAAGATCGGAAAGCACACGCCGGGCCGCTTGCTGGTCTGCCCCTGGTTGGGAAAACTTCATTTGACTGGCGAGGATGTCGCGCGTTCTAAACAATGCGTCGCATGCATTTTTGAGCGACGAAATATCATGCCCTGAAATGATGTCAGAGAACGTCTACTGATCACTGAATTTCATAAATCAGTTATAGCCTTGCCTGAAAAATATTAACGTGGAGCATTTGTGGGAATAAAAGTATTTAGTGTCATGTCAAGACATAATTGTATAATTATTAGCTGAAGCACTGCACTGACAAACATGATGTTACTGTAGGAGAGCAGGGGAGGGAAAAAGTTAAGCTTTCAGACCTGCCGCCAAACCAAGACTCAGATCAAGCCGTCTTCCAGAAACTTGGAATTATCCTTTTGTCTGCTGGTTAAGACTGACAGAAAAGCCTAGGGGGCAAATTTTCTCACACTGCATCTGCAAACATGAATGTAATGAAGAGTCGTCATTGAGTTGTAATAAACGGCGAGACGTTTTGTTCTTCTGCTCTTATACATCTTACAAAAGTGCTCTTCTGTAATTTTCTTTTGGCTCACTGATATTCAAATACCATCTCCAAGCTTTATCCTCATGCTTTTTGGTAAATGTGTTTGGGATTGTTTCCTGATAAGTTCCTTACTGACTGGAAAAGAAACAGGCCCCATGGACAGTGTCCAAACTGTTCTGCCAAAAAATGTGCAGAAAGCTTGGGGATAAGAGGATTCGGAGTTTTATCACATTTCTCAGCCTGAATTTTCTCAGACTCACAATCCACTTTTGCTCTTCTTTAATTTTTGTACGAGTTGCACACAAATTTGCCATTAAGCACAGTAAGCGACTATCATAACGTTCTTTACGGAGACGTTCGGCGGTTCAAATGACTCCGTGATCGTGGGTTGCGTAACGCACAACAGAACAACTCGAGCAGCATCGCTGGCATTTTATTAAACACCCAAAAGCTCGATAAAGAAGGACATCGATGAAAGGGAAAACAAGCACAGTGGATGCGCATCACTTGGACTTTTATCAAGTTATTTTTCAGGGTTCTCATAGGAATTAAAGATGAGGATGCAGGTCAGGTTATGCAAAAAATACTTCTGAAAATATCTACAGTGAGTCTCCATTACCAATCTGGACATAACAGTCTACTTTGTATTTCGAGGTTCAAAACTCTGATCCTCAAAGGCCATAGTTTTACAGGTTACATTTAAATACATGCTAATAAGCCCATGACTGACACTTGAAAAGCCAGTTGAGTTGATGTACTGCTCCATGCAAAAATGACTTTAATGAAGCAATTAAGAGCTGAAATTGAACCAAAACCGGTTTCCCTCGAGGTTCAGGGTCAGGTACCCCCGACGGAGGCGGTTCAACCTCTCTTTTGATCATGTTTTTCTAATTAGAACTAATAATAAAGGAAGATTTTTATTCTTATCCAAGCAGCTCGCATACCAACGTTTTACCCATGTTCCAGAGTTTACTGCACGCTCAGTAATGAACTGTTGGTTATGGACACTTTACAGGAGAAATTTTGCAAAAAAAAAAAAAAAAAAAAAATCTGCGCGCCAAATTCGCACGCACAGCTGAATTTTCAGCCATTTTCAGTGTTTCCAAACCTAATAAGACCAAATTAATAAAGATGAATCTTGTTCGTCCGCAGATGCAGGCATGTGACTGAGCAAAGCAGCAAGCGATCATGGGATTTGTCATGTTGCTCTTTCCAGCTTTGAGCAAAGCCCCGGTTCTTTAAGCGATCAAAGGGGTCAATCTCCTGTAAAGTAACTTCTCTCAGCATCTTTGTTCACTGCAGAACTCAAAGGAATGTTTGAGATATGCAGACTGTCAGGTTCTCTTCCCACAATAAGCAACCAAACCGTCGGAGGGCTGGATCATCGAACCTTCAACGTCACATTATCACACTGACGGAATGCAAGGAGTCATCGTAACGCCATCATTTCGAGTAAAACGCTCACTTGCATATGTGAGTGAAAATGATAGATTTCAAATACATGCATAAGATAATGTAGAATTTAGCTTACCTTATTATAATATTAACACATCCATGGCAAGCAGCCATAAGCCAGTGCCCTTCTACCATCTCAAGGCAACTGGTACTTCAGTGCATTTAGTTCACTGTAGACTTGGTTAACAATTTGGCACTGAAGCAGAAGTCTAAACAATCATTTAAAGTTACTCAGTTGGCTAAGGGCAGAAAAAAAATGATGGCAGGAATCAGATCTGCAGCTGTCTGCAGTTTTACTTGTATCTGAACCAAGCTTTTTGTTGCTGAACTGGTAGAAAAAAAATCCCCTTTGTGTGTCCACTGCTATTTATCTACTCATGTTATTTTGCCTGGAGCCAATAATTTTTAAAAAAATAATTAAATACATATGATAATGTTCTGCATTCATTTTTGGTATATAATTAAATTCACAACAAAGATGTTAGCAGTGGGTCAGCTGTTAACAATTATAACAGAATTGCATAGCTGTATTCTTTATGTATGTATTTATTGTACATTATTTGGTGACAGATTGTTGAACCCATCTTAACTACATAGGATACCCTGATACCAAGATATTGGATATTTAGGGTTATATTTTGGGTTTTACCATGTTTTAACCAGTACATGCAACAGTTATATATATATATAAAAAATTACATTTACACTTTAACAACACTGCAGTCCTCACTAATCCTGTGGGACAAAAGGCAAGACTTTGAACAATAGAGTGCCTCTGGCATGACTTGGCATTTCAATCTTCTCTCCAGAAGAAGTATGAATGAGTCCCCTCTTTAAAGGGGTGTAGCTACATCACTGCAAAATGTGCAAAAATTACATGGTTTGAGCTCATCTTCATTGTTATTGTTTCCACATGTGGGGAATATTTGACATTTATTGCAGAAAGTATTGTATTTTATTTAATTAATTTAGTGTTTAGTTTATATATTTAGTCTATTTAGTTTTGCATTAAATGCAAGTAAATTGATCTTTCACTTTAAATATTAACTATATAACATCAAACAAGATAGAACTTTGAGTTCCCAGTAACACCTAGGAGAAGTAAAAATAAAGAGAAAACATAAAAATAATTCATATATTTTTAAAAATATCTTATATATTTAATGCAAAACAAAAAATATGTTTCCGACTGAGCAGTCACCATTTTTACAGCATACAAGTGGCCCACCTGGCAAACAGCCTTACATGTCTGCATAGCTACTGCACTCCCGCTGATCTCCACCTCTGTTGGCTGACATTCCTAAAAACTAATTGCAAGGAAGAGTGGAAACCGGGGCACTTAGGTGAGGAATAGACACAAAAACTATGAATTCTTAAATCTGGGACAGATGACTGTAATTGAAATTTGGCAAAGACTACAAGGAAATGAGGATGGTAAAATATATGCAATATAATATACCCCCACCTTGTAGCTAAACCAGTCCTACCATAAATAGCCATCATAGTGGCAGATCTGTTTTCTTGGATCAAACACTACATTTTCTGTATATTTAAATATGTACTATGGGGGATAAAAGGACACTAAAATTTTTTTAATTAAAGTTTAGTCTCTATAACCTGGAGCTGTATTAGACAGGAAACCTTTGGGTTTGAATGTCTAACTGAAACCCAAACCCAAAGCCATATGATGACAGACAATAAAAAAAAATAAAATAAATAAAAAATAAAATAATAATAATAATTAAAAAATATAATAATAATAATAATAATAATAATAATAATAATAATAAATTTTCATACAGAGTATGTGTCATAAAAGAGCCTGCAAGAGATGGGATACTTAATATTCATAATAGGTTTGGGGACATCGTGTGTCAGACTATATAAATCGTACTGCTAAATATTTTTACAATAATTTTCACTTGTCAATTTTCAAGTGAAATGAAGCCTTTTTTTTAACCTTTCAGCATATATTACAAATGAAAACTGTACAAACTGTCATTTGACCAAACATTTTAAACATTTTAAATACTTGCATGAATTCACGAGGACCGAATCTCTGTCCCGCAGAGTAGGTTACTGAGCCATGAGTGATGAAGAGTTTGGACCTCTGCCCACAGGAAAGGTGTGGATGTGGAGCCCAGGTGTTGGACACTTTGCTCTAATGTTTTCTCTGCATCCCCTGGGATGATGCCGGGGGTCGGCTCAGGTGACCTGGAGGAGTCTCCCTGACAGATGTCAGAGGTCAGGTACAAGGAGGGCTCTCCTCTGCCGTAGGGGGATACTGACACAGCTTATCTCTTTCCACTGCTCTGACTTAATCTGCTTTCCTGTTTCAGCTTTGTTGTTCTTTTTGGCTTTACTTTGTGAAATAATGTTTTGCAAATGTGTATACGCTTAAATTTCAAGTGCTCCTTCCTTCAAGGATGCACACTTATTAAAATGTGGTAAGTGCTATCAAAGTGCAGCTGAAGGCCATTAGTTTGGATCATAACACATAAAAATGTGCCACCTACAGTTCACCATCATGGTGACCAGTCTCCTAAAAATGTTACCCTTTATAACCATATAGCACTTTTTTTCCCTCTCCTTCAGACACCAAAATTTTGACCACACAATGGATGTTGGATAACTGGACATCCTCTACAACATACATTAATTGTCAGGATTGTCGTGGTCCTATGTCAAGGTCAAGAGGCCTCCATTCCATGCATTACCATTTATCATAATAATGATTTTGTCCCTCTTGTTTCCCCTCTTTCTGTATAATCATATTGTTTCAATGTGATTATCTATGTTATGCAGAACTGTATTTTAGCTAAATGTCTGTCACATATACAATGGAGCCTGTATCAAATGTATTCTTCTTTATGTTTTTCCTAAGTGGGCAGGATATTTGAGGCTCATGCTTTAGCAGCCTAATGAGTGCAGAAGGCTTTAATCTCCTGCAGTGTCAGGCAGGGGCTGCTTTCACCTTGCTTTGCACTTAAAAAGGCAATTTTTCAAGAAGTCACTTTTCAATTAGGAGCCATGTAAATGTGTGTCACAGACAGAGGGAGAGCGGCGAGCTGAGGGAAAAGCTGCCTGTTCCTGATGTAAATGAAGAGATGCATATCGTGCTTAATCCTTTGCTTTGTAGTCACATCCACACCTTGAGTCTAATTTCTCCTTCCAAGGCCCTCTCCCTCATAGTCAGGAGTTTATCGATTAGTGGTAATTGAAGGGTTGTTGATAATCCACAATGCGAGAAGGCACAGAAGGAAACTTCATCTTTTTCGCCTTAAAGCGGGAAGTGAGGAAGTGTCCTTACAACTGCCTTTTTTTTCTTCTTTTTTTAACTTTGAGACCTAGGAGAACAGACAACCAGCACCACTTCTGATTTCTTTGGGTCAAACTTCTCTCACGTTCTCCCGCGCGCTCAGATGAGTTCATTTTCCTGACTAAAAAGTAACTGAATATGAAGCTGCACAGAAAAAAAAACTACTTGGAGAACAGACATATTAATACCCTAAAGGCTGTTTAAGTTACCTTAAAGAGCAGGATGGGGGTGGGCACTGAAGTGATGTGGTGCTCTTGTGAATTGAGATTTGCCCTGGGCAGCCTCAGTAGCCTTCAGTCTGGAGTTATTAAAATATAAATCACATGCTATCATTTAACCATACCCTCACGCTCTTTAGCGCTATTTTTATTTTAGATGTACAACATCAGTAATTCCGTAAGTGCTTCGAAATGCTGTGTTCTGCAAAATAATAATTGTCACACATAGGCAAAACATTTCTGTAGAACTGGGGTTTGAACCAGTAAAATTCAGGTCCATGCCCTTTGTTTACTGTCACGCTATGAAGCTACTTCTTATGCATTAATGTTCAATGGATATTCTGTAAAGACTGAGGGTGATGTGTATCTTATTTCTCCTATAATTTTTTATTCTTATTCTCCTGCACTATCATGCATCTTTTGCACATGTTGTATGTATCTATGCTTGTATGTATGTGTTGTCTTATGTACACCGAGAGCCATTGGAAACAGAAGCCAAATCCCTGTATGTGAGCATACTTGGCCAAATAAATCTGATTCTGCTTCTGATTATTATTATTATTTTTTGTAAGGCACATACAGCCGAGTGGAACAGAATCCAAAGGGAAGCAGCAGTGAAACATAGGAGAACCTCTGAAACTTCTTCAGCCTATCTGTCAGAGCAAAGAGGAGCAAACGGAGGGAGATACTCTTGTTTGTAAGCATGTTGGCTTGCCCCCTACATCCCACACACAGGCTCTAAGCAAGCGGGCAAATGCAGAATTATTGCCCCTGTGCTGTCAAACATGGCAAAGGAAATGAGGAGTAACCGCAACTCCTTTTCCACATCCTCCTTCCCCCATGACTCCTGCCTAAAGCAGGCCAAAGATAATTGCCAAGGCATTGTTGCGTATCAACCTTCTCCTCTGCGAGTCTCTTGCTTGTCATCTCTATTTATTATATTCTCCACATTCACTCTAAGCCCAGGTAATCGGTTTTACAAGGATACGGGGGCAAATATCAGCTATGAGGCAACCCACACTTATCTGGTGTAAGACTGCTTGCTAGAGGTTACATGTAGATAAAGAGAGGAGTAAGGTGACCCCTTTGCCCCATCTGATGAACACAGAATGTAGAATTAGGGGAGGAGAAGAAAAAAAGGAAAAGAAAGGTTGCGACCCTTGTAAGGTTACTCTTGTTAAACTTGACCTTCAGAGTTTTGTCACCACCGCTCCTGGCTAATTATTAATTTAATAGCATTGGTGTCATTTCTCCGTGAAGTCAGAAGGACAAACCCGCCACCCTGATTATTGCGCCGCTCTCCCGCCTTTGGCCTTTATAGACCAAACACCTCTGCGTCAGTCGGATTTGTTCCCATCCCAGCTTTCAGTCCCGTTTCATGGCGGCTGCTTTAATTTTGCGCAAAGAGCATAGATGCGCATACAACGATCCTTGAAAAGCAAATTTTGTCAGAGGAAGCGCCTTGTTTAAATCTGAGACTTCGGCTGTAGATGCGGGGCACCAGATTGTCATCTTTTTTGCCGATAAATGGCCGCAGTACAGCTCCAGGTTCAAGCTGTGGCAGATATGAGGGGGGAAAAAGGCAGCACTTTGGCATGCAGTAAAATAAATATTACAGCTATGAGGACACATATCTTAGTATGTTACTTCAAACTGTAGTGTGCTTTTTAAAAATTGTCTTCCATTGCTGACCCAAAGTTGTTCTGTCTCATTAAAATCCATCCATCCATCCATCTATCCATCATCCTAAATTGCTTCATTCTGATCAAGTTCACGCTGGTCCAAACCTTATGTACTGAAATCTTCATTTGTATTTGTGCATTTTTTTAAACTCTCCCCAGACTGCAGTGCTGGACCTTCAGTCCCAAACACTGTGGCAGAGGTAATTGTTATATTCATGGCACTAGAGGCTGAGGTTAGGGGCTTGTCAGACGCAGGTTATCTTAAACTGAAACTGGATTTAAGAAATATTTTCTCTCTAAAATGATAGATATCAGGAAGGACACTGATTTCCGAACCACCGCAATCTGACCTTTGCTGCCTTTTTGAAGTTAAAGATCAGATCGCGATTTTTACCACCGTTTTTCCTTTACAACCACGCAATCAAACACCTCAGCAGTCAGGGTAAGAGTCCACCATATGGTGCCTTTTGTAGGCTGTGGAAGGAGGAGCTCAGCAAGGCCAAGATCTAATGAATCCTTCCTGGAAGGGATTTACTGTGAGTGTCAGCAACTCACTGTGACTGACAAGCTCTGTTCACGCGAGATGTACATAGGCACTGAAGACAGGTGGATTCATCTGTCATTATCAGCCTTATTTTAGCATCCCTCACATGTCAAACATCTATGCAGGCATCCTGAAAACTGGAAAGTAAAAACACATTTTGTGTTTTCAGGTGTTTATGTACTAAAAGACAATAAGTGGACTACTGTTTGTAAAAAAAAAAAAGGGATCTAAGTTAACAATCCTGAGCAGTAACCTCCTTGGCAATGATATAAAAATCAAAGCATGCAGATTATTAATCTATGACCACTTGAGGTAAGTGTATTGGAAAATAGATCCCTACATACAGAAACAATGCAAGACACCAAGCATTTTATAAGCTATATTAATGCAATATCAGTTTAACTCATAAAATAAATTTTATGAAGATTTTGTGATGGTCAGTAATGGTAATGTCTGCCCACAAATCCTCTGTCTATTTCTGCTCAAGCCTGACACAAGAAGGTTCTTCTCCAAGAAGCTTGGTCAAGAGGCAGGCAGATAGATAATGGATTATAAGAAGGAAGTGACCGGGTGCAACTACACAAGGTGCTAAACTGCAGAACAATTTAAGAGCGGGGCTGGCTAACACTGGTCAACAAGTGCCATGATCCTGCAGGCTTTTCTGAATAAATTTCAATTTGCACCTGACTAACTATTGACACATCTGGTGAATTAATGTACTAACCATATAATTGATGCAATAAAACAGTTAGCAGGTGAGGAAGAGCAGAAACCAGCTTATCCTACAGATCTTGCAGGGCAGAGTTGGATACCACTGGCCTTCTCCCCTGCTCTTGGAGAGGCGCTTGTATAAGCAGTTTTTTACTCTACCTGACCACTTACACTTTTAATTAAACTCATTATTTCTTTAACTAGTCTAAATTAATGACCGCTGGTAAACCTATATATTATGATCACGGCTCAAGACTTATGACTAGTGAGAAGCAGTAGAAGTAGCATTATCCCATCACTTTGAAACATGACATAAGTAACTTGTAAAGCTGCTGGAAATAAAGTGGCTATGTGAGTAATAATCTGTCTGTAAGCCTGTCAAACAACAGTATCAGCAGCATTGATTTTTAAATCTAGACTTAAAGGATGAGGGCGTGTGATTCACATGCTTGAGAGAACGAGAAGCTCGCCATTACTTTTGCAGTTCTTGCCTCTTGAAAGCGTGCTGTCACGTTAATCATAAGGAATAAGATCAGTTAAAAAAGCTGCAGACAGCTTCTTGGAGTGATTGTAAACTAACTTCTCAGCTTGGTTAATGAAGAACCTCCAAAGCAATACTGTAATACAGCTGATTTGCACTTTACAGATCTTTCAGCTGCAGCGTTCTGTGCTGGAAGGATGTCAACAGAGCTGTCACACATGTGCTGAAAAGCCTCTAATGTAGACACTCCTAGCTGTAAGGTGTTAGTTTTTATGTCCAAAGACTTCTTGCACAAAAAAAGTATGATTTTTATCAAAAGTAGCAGTGGAGCGCACTTCAGCAATGCTCTCTTTGAAGTGCTACATCCAGCAGGTTACTTGTGGAGCAGGGCAAGCCCTTAAAGGCTGGATGAATGTCCTTGGATGCTTGAGTGGCACGTTCAATGGCTGTGGCAAGACAGTGGACAGCTTGTGTTGAGACATCATGAGCAGTCTGGTGACATGCTTAGTATTCGGGGAGCAGAGCCCGTGTGGAGATAAAAGAAGAAAAGTCTATCTCTAAGGCCCAGGCAATCCAAGCAAAGCTATCAACTCCAAACATACAAGTACGAATAGACTCCTCTGACAGCATGAAGATACTATCAGTTGCCCCATTTGAATTCCACGCTGATACCAACATATCACAAGCACAGAGAAAGAGATCTCTTGTCGTATAACTCAAGCTCACCAGACCACCGAACAATGTTATCAGTACGTATGTTTAAAAGGAACGGTTTCCTCAATTTAACATGAAAAGAATTTCATCATCATCATTTCTATTTTTGCTATTACACCTCTTTTCCTGAAGGTTTTCATTACATAAGTGCCTTGTGCAGGAACGAGGAAATGACTACATTGTGAACTATGACACAGTCTTACTGTGAAGTGACAGTCCCACATCATCCCTAATATGCTCGATAGCATTGTGGTCTGGGGACTGTGCAGGCCTCTGAAGCGATGAAAACTGCTTGGTGATGATATGCACCCTATACGACACTTGTTTGGGAGATGCTGGAACCAGTATGCCTAGCGCCAACTCTCCTTCCATGTTCAAAATCCTTTGTTTTGGCCATTCCAATGCTCAACTGAATGCTAACTGTATGAGTTGCTGGAATGTACAATTTATGTGAAAGCAGAGGGTGTACCTAATGAACTGACAACTAACTTAAGGCATATTAAAACAAGTTTTATTTGCTACTCTGGGTATTTTTAGTTAAATGCTAGAAATGTGTCCTGACTTTTCATCCTTTTGGCCCTTTAACCTAAGGAGTTCAAACACGTAAGACGCAAACTAGCCACCCTTCCCAGACACATAACACTTTGCAAATATGACAAAGCAGGTTCTACAGAAATATAAATACAATGTATGTTTATGTTTGCATTATAAGCACAAATTTTTCCACATTCATTCATTCATTCATTCATTCATTCATGAGATTCTGAAAAAGGAGTGTACAGCTCATGGTTAACAAAAGTGAATTTCACAGTAAATGAAGAGTCATAGCTGAAGGAAATGCTTGAAAAGAATCAGTTTGTCCTTCACCACCTTTTTGCAGACCCATATTACACAAGTACAGCTGTCTATAGAAATGAGTCTGATATGAAATAACAACGAGAACTTAATAGGCTGGGCTAGGATAGCATATAATTTTGTTAATCCCTGCAGGAAAATTCAAAGAATTATGCAACACTAAGGTGATATACGTGGAAGAGGGTACAAAAACGTGTTTTGAATGGACTCTCAGACATGGAAAAATATTAGTTTTCCTGGGATAACAAATAACTTTTTCTGTGACTCTGATAGTTTAGTGTTATAGCATGTGAGTTCCCAATAAAAATACTGATTAGAAAATTATAAGTAGTATTATTTGTAACCCAGGCAACGTAGATAACTTTCAAAGGGAGTGTGAATACTTTTACAAGGCAATGCATTTACTGTGATCAGGTGAGAAAAATATCATGTTGCATTATGTGTGCTAGATCTAAATGAGGTCTAAAGTCAGCACAATAAAAAACCGACTTTCGGCTGTTCTTGTCAGGGGTCGCCACAGCAGATCGGCTCGTCCGCATATTTGGTTTGGCAGATTTTTACGCCGGATGCCCTTCCTGACGCAACCCTCCATTTTGTCCGGCCTTGGGACAAAGTCAGCACAATATAAAGAATTAAATAAAATCAGTGGCTTAATAACAGAACCATAGCACAAAAATTAATAAACAAACATCAGAACCTGGTAACCACTGTTTTAAATACCCACCCCCCACCCAACCCACATTTAGGAAGAACTGAACCATTTCGCACCAAAGGAGCATTTCACTAACATGTATTGAAATATCAAATCAGTAAACAATTATGTCAACTTTGTATATAAACTATACATCTGCACATTTCATTTATTTTATTCATAAATGCAGCTTCACTCTGGTTTACAGCTCACACTTATTACGGTGTGGAATAATCCAAACTGCCCAGCACAAACTTCCATAACAACTGGTTTTCTCATTCTGCACGTACCGCATGTGTATGGAGTTAACAGGCAGTAAATAAGACCACTTAATATTTTACACTGACTTTTTTTTTTTTTTACCAGACTTACAAGTAAATTGTGCTGATGACAAGTAATATGCAGACATTACAAATAATGTAGAATGGAGTTGTGATTGAGTGTTTATTTGCATTGACAGTTTATATAGTTTTTGATATGGAATAAGTCTCCAACTGAGTGTGTACACCCCATCAGCTTAAATATTTGGAGCAAATAAGCACATTTTCTAGTTAACACCTGAATATGGCAAGGCCAGTTTGTGGCACACTTGATCTGTTAGTTGTTCTGCATAAATATATAACAGGCAAGAAAAATGAAGCTATTTTGCTGAACCGGGTGCAACCTTACTCACTCCAAAATGGAAAAGACCAAGTACTCATGTTTACTATTTTTCCCATTTCACGTGCAGTTGAACACTTGTTCAAGGAATGTCAGCTGTTATGAAGGCGTAGTTTTTACTGCTTGTAGCATCGCTGTGTAGTGTTTCCATTGCTACGTCCGCAAATGTCTAAAGACAGAGATGTGCATATGCTGTTTGAGAACAGTAAATGTATGTGTGCAATATGTAATGTTCAACATATATTCATAAAACTACTGTATATCCATCCCAACAGGCCTTGACACTGCTTGACTTTTTTCACTTGATCCTTTTGTGCATGCATGCGAAAGGGAGAGGACAGTCAAAACGGACAGCAAGAATATAACAATTTGAAAGACTACTGCGTCTGAGGATTATTAATTTGTGTCTGTTTCTTCAGTGCTACCAATTATGATAAGAGTCAGAGAGTGTCATTCTATTCAGTTTTGTATTTCTAACTTATAATAAGACCCTGGCCTTCAGTGTCACCAGCTACGGGGTTCTGGGATGTTAAATGTCATACCATGTAGTGAGCTGTCAAAGAGCAGAATAAGCTGGGATGATTTATGACTCAAGAGGCTGAAACCAAAACCTCAGTTGCACACGTTAGCTTTCAAAGATTGTCCACCTGTGTAGTTACTATTCAAGGTCAGCTCACATACTATTACACCCCATACGCATGCATCTCTACAGGTCTTACAGCTGAGATATGCAGCTTTTAGGATGGAGCTGAACCTTTCTTGCCAAGTTTTAACAACCTAACATAGCATCTCCATCCCCACAGAAAAAGTTGTGCTTTTCATTTGAGGCCCTGCTTTGTGGGTCTAAGACCTGAAAGAGTCACAGGCTAGCAGTGCTAGGGGTAGAAGAATGGAGATGGTGTTGCTGGTGTTGTAGGAAAAGGTTGAAGGTTGGCAGCTGCATGGAAGGGCACCAAAATAACTGAGTGCTGGGTGACAGAGTTATTCACAGAGACGGTCATCCTCCAGATCTGCTCACATTCAGTGCATCCGTACTAGTGGGAATGCCACCTGTGACAATTCAGCTCTGCACAGTGAGCAGGTCAATTGATTTTAAAATACAGCAATTTATATACCTCCAGTCACACAACTTTGGGTAACTGCAAAGCAAGGAAGCCATGAGCAGAAACAATTTCATCTCATCAGAAACTGTGGTTATAACAGCTTCTGCAGCTTTGCTAGTAATAGTAATATTGCTCTTGTATTGTGTTGTGTAAAATGAATTTCGATAAACAAATGTCTAGTTTGAAACATTGGAATCATTGAAGCAATCAAAAAGCAGCCATTATAAAATATTTAAACACCAAATGCAATGCAAACATTGGTCTTTTAAAATGATTCTGCAGTCCAATTTAGTTGGCAGATTTTCTTTTTCGACTTTGGGTGTGTGAGTATGACAGTTATTAGCCTTTAAAAGTAAATAAGAACCTTTTTATTATTACTGTGGAATGATGACCACTGACAGATGTGTGAATTGAACAATTTCTCTGATCTCCATTGGATCCCTCAATGAACCTGAAGATTGGCCGCCTCTGTTCTGCACGTCTCTCTTTCTACCTTTCCGTAATGAGACGCTATCAGTGCTGCTCCCCTGACTTCAACACCAGATTTTGCACATTTTAACACAACCTCAGAGTGATATTTAATGTAGGCTCTGATGTTATTTGGCAGTTTAGATGCTGTAAGATTTTTCTCAAGCCTGGCCCCTTAAACCACTACCAGTCCTACATCACATGCTGTGTTAAATGTCTGCACCATCATTTCCTGCTGTTTAAAGCCAGTGCAATAAAAATATGGCTTTTAATGAGTGTGACCCAGAGTAAAAGGCAACCTAATCCCAGCTGATCATAAATATATCAGAGATTAACATAAAACTAAATACCAAATCATAGTGTGCTGACTTTGCATGGCTCAAAATGATGACACATTTGCTTCTTTGCAAAGCAGCATGGGAGTGACTTTCACTGGGGATCCTTTAAACCTAATTCATCGTTTCCCTTTTTTATATAACACTTAAAGGTTTCACTATTATTTAAGCTCCTAAAAATAACAACATGAGACAAGAATAAATTCGAGGGCTATGCTTGAAGGAGCCATGTTGTTTATTCGAGATCAGCATCATTACAAAGAATTTAAATGATATTTTCGAATTATTGGACTGTATGTCGCATGAAGGGCTAAATTATTACAGCCTTTACTATAAGATGTTGTGTATGCAAACATTTATGATCCAGTAAAGATCCGGACGTTCATCTATTCAACTATTTTATACTTTTACAGCTCAACCTTACACACGCTTTAAAATCGTAAGTAAGAGGCCGGGTTCCACTCCATAAGTGCAGCAGACATTCTCCTAATATTACATCATTCCATTTCATGAAGACATGTAAGGAAAAAAGTTTGTCTTAATTCACTAATGTATTATAGTTGTTTTATTTATGTTGGCATTGCTGTATAAGCCACTTATCTGGTTGTTCCTTAAAAGATGGCTTGGATTCCATTGCAGGGCAGGAAAGAAGGATGTGGTCACTTTAAAAGCAGTGTAATTGGAGACTAAAAGGGGGGGAAGTTGCCGGACGTCTGTAAATGTTTGTTTGTCAGGTACTGCCTGGTGTCGGACTTCCTGACATTATTGTGTTTTATCTTTTGTCTATACAGCTGAACTGCCTGCTTGGGGGCACGAGAGATGGAAGTTCTGTCACAGATGTACCGTGGAGCAAGAAATGATGTTACAGCATAGAAACCAGGGCCTAAAAGTAGGGACTTGTCCTCTGGTATTGGGGTCAGAGGGGATTAACCCGCGTGGGCTGGAGAACAGTGGAAAAGGTTGCAGAAAGTTGCAAAGGGCATCCCTGACTACAGCAGATTTGACCTCACTGTTTACCACAAGGAGGAGTGTTTGTTTAAAAAAAAAAAAAATGTCCCTTAGCCATGGTGCAGGAAAGTGTAGGAAAAGGAAGAAAAAATTGTTTACAATTCAGGGTCAAGGACCTGAAGACAGATAACTATTAACTGCACCACTTTGTTGTACCAGCCTCACAATGAGGTAAAGTGCAAGTGAGGTAGGTTTTAGCAAAAAGGTGAAATTCAGTATGCAGAGTTGTATTGCTTACTTTTCTCTCCACATGGGGTAGGTTTACAGAGCAAAATGGCATGCATTCCCTTATTCCTCAACAATTAGTCGGACATGCATAGTCTCATACCATATATATAGTAACCTCTGTCTGCTGTGTGCATGTGTGTGTGTGTGTGTGTGTGTGTGTGTGTGTGTATGTGTGTGTGTGTGTGTGTGCACAACAGACAGAGGTTATCAAAATGCACCAAAAAAGAGCTTCAGTGTGGGATCACCTAATTCAGCTTTTTTCCACTGTCGGCAGTTCTTATTGATCAGCGATCAATAAGGTGATGAACACTGCATTTATGGGATGAAACACATTTCAGATTTCTGGGATGCAGCTGGGAATAAGAGCTAAAATGAAAATCCCACAAATTATGTGAAAACAGGAAAATATGTGCGAGTGTGTAAGTGAAGAGTGAGGAATTGCGCAAATACTGCTGAGTGTCCCTTTCCCAACTCCAGGGGACTGTGAAGGTCAGTTGAAGGCCAGGCCAGGCTGTGCCAGATAAGAAAGCTCTGGAGCCCTGGAGTGTTGCGGCTATCCCACACCTGTACTCCACCTTGCCTTCATGGACTCCTTTTCTGTCTTTTCATATTATTTCTTCCTCTTTGCCCCCATTATTATATTAAGTGGGGGGGGGGGGGCAGTAGACAGCAGTGCTAATATCTGTGATTTAGCTCATTTTCCAAAAAAAAATCTGGAATCAGTTACCAAATGAAAAGTGTTTTCATGGAGGCTTCAGCTACATGGATAAATAATACACTGCCAGCTCTACAGCTACTGTATGAGGAGTTACACCAGGAAGAAGAACAGAAGACCAGACTCTACTCAAAGCAAAATGAGGTGCAGCACATAAATGAAAACTGGTGTTCGATTCAAGAAGAATCAAACGCGTTCCCGAATCCATTGCTCAGTAACCGAGTACCATATTAACTTGACTAAACCAAGTTGTAATGTCGTTCACAAACTTTTTTTGTACTTTATTTCACCCATGCACACTATACTACATGTTTGTATGATACTAAGTTGCCGAGTAATAAACTTATAGTTCATTTCTTTTTAAATCCCATTGCATATCGTTCTAGCATTTTATGTCTAAAACTCTTCCACAAATGTATGCCTTCAATGCACAGTCATAAATATTAGTAGCGAGAAGCATTTGTTTCTTCACTCTGCATAAAAGCGTTTCACAGGGAGAAACCCTCCAACTGCAACAACTGTTACCACTTATTCCTAATCCAAGAGCAATTGTTATAGCTCAGAGACTGAGCCCCAAGCCAACTGTCTAATGAGAAGTCCAGTTAATCAACTTCCAGCTATTTAAGCCACATTTCCTCTTTATACTTTGAATTTTGGAGAAAAAAAACACTTAATTTTTCAAATAAAAAAGTGAAAATTAGTTTGTGCAATGTTCACCTTACAATATTTATTCCTCCTTATAACATTTATTACTCCCTCATAATATTCATTGTTATTCTCTGGTACTGTCATGCATCTTTGCACTTGCTGTATGTATGTATGTACGTTGTCTTGTGTTGTTATCCATGATGAGAGCCATTGGGAGCCAAAGCCAAATTCCCTGTATGTAAGCATACTCGGCCAAATAAATCTGATTCGGATTAAAATAAAATGCAATTTAATGATTACTGGGGGCAAAAGTTACATTTTTTGCTCCCTTACAACTACATTAAATGCTCTGAAACATTAATTATAACAAAAATGTTAAAACATGCAGTAAGAATTTGTCCATGCAGTGAACATGTATTTATTAGGTTTCTTAAAAATAACTATGTTAATATGTATCTGGTTAAATTACAACAGGTAGGTTCTCAAGACAAGAAATGGATTAATTTCAAAACTCCAGCACAATATAAAAAACATGGTAGAATATTGTTTATATGAAGTACTTGATTTCAAATGGTCACAAAGTCCTCTTGAAAGTTCAAAGTGTACCGATGATTATATTTGCTCTCGATTTATTTCTGTTTGTGCAATTTGTTTTAGGCCAAAGGCTAAGTAAATTTGAGCAATGCTTGCAGTACTTTTGCAACTCAAATCTGCAAGTGTGTTTTAAAAATATGACTGTGCTCACCAGAACAAGCCTTTCTCAGTAAGGTTTGGGCTATGCCGGATCTTGCAAGAAGCACAGGGTCAAACAAAGAGCAATGGGCTTTTTTCCAGAACAATGAAAACGTAAGCTGGAGAAGATCATCTTTCAAAAATGCAGTTTTCCCCTTGTTTAATAAATGATGTTTTTTTAAACGTAGGCAGCAAGAATTACCCTTTGAAGCATTTGTAGAATAACACTAATAAATATGAAAATGTGACAAGCACTAGTTAGACACTGAGTTAGAGGCAACTCTGACACTGCAACATGTCTGGACTCATGCAGCTCAGGAGCAGTCTGAGGCGGGAGGAGAAATTGTCATTTTAAAGGATTTACTCTGTATTGTGAGCATAAAAGGCTCCCCGCTCTCTCAGACCACCTGCCCCATTCAGACTCCTCCAACAGCAGCACTCTGCCTCACTTCCAGTCTTGCCAGAGATTCACATTAAGTAGGCTTTAGCAGATTAAGGAGCACCTTTTGGCCTTATGAACATAAGCTCACATATGCCTGTGAGGTGTGATACCAGATTGCAGATGGAAAAGCAGCAGCTACTGTGTCCTCTGATTTTTTCCCTTTTTGAAATTATTATTATTATTATTATTATTATTATTATTATTATTATTATTATTATTATTATGTTCTTGAAAAACTCTAAATTGACTATGCTCTATACAATGAGCAACATGTTTTTTTCTTCCCACAGTCCAAATATGTGTTTCAGGTTAACTGATCGCAATAAATTGCCCATTGTAATTCTCCAGCTTGAGGTTTGGTACCATGGGACTGACAACCCCCCCCCCCCCCCAGTAAAAATACAAAGGACTCAAAACCTAAAAGCAAAGACAAACCAGCTGCATTTAGTATGACATTGGGTTGTTAGTGAAGTATATTTGTCTAATCTTAATTTTTTTTTGTATTCTGCATTTAAGTCACCACATGAAGATGCCGCTGTTGTGCAACAGGCTGGATTAATGGATACTACTGGTTACAACCCCAACCAGGATGAAGTGGTTAATGACAATGGATGGATAAATGGATGGATGGATGGTCAGATATGTTCGGTGTTTGGTTCTGAGTGTACGAACACTATATACAGTCCTCTTCTTTATCTTTCGGCTGCTCCCGTTAGGGGTCGCCACAGCGGATCAAAAGTTTCCATGTCCCAACACTATATACAGTGTGTGTGTGTGTGTGTGTGTGTGTGTGTGTGTGTGTGTGTGTGTATATATATATATATATATATATATATATATATATATATATATATTTTTTTTTTTTTTTGCTGAACAGCTAGTAAGGGGTGTGAGGGAGGGCTAAGTTCTTTTTCAAGCCAAGGTCCACAGCCACTGCCAAGTTAAGCAGGAGGCTCCAGCTTGTTTCTCAGGCCTTTTGGTATCTGCTTTTCCACCGAGGCTTCATCACGCCTGAAGCCCTGTGCCCTACACCCCCAGCAGCATTTGCACTGCCGAGACTTCTTTACTCTCCAGTGTCCCAGCTTTGTTGATCTTAGCATCGCAGTACCCTTGACCCCAACAGAAACATTAATTTAGAGAGTATCAAATTCAAGAGTGGAACCTTGTGACCGTTTACATGGCACTGGAAAGTTGTTTTGTCACACTGACTTATTTATGAACCCATGATTTTAAAATTTGGCAATACTCTTTCCTTCGAAATGTGTTTAATTTGTGCATTGCTCTGTGAATTTGTATGCATTTCCTTAAAACAAAAATCTTAGAGCTTCAGAAGCATTTTTGAAAGCTATAAATATTTTGATATAAAATTCTTTGTTTCAACTATTTACTTCTTTGCCAGTAGATGTTGCAGTGAGCTATGGCTATGGACGTATTCTACAATCCATTTATTTATTATCATTAACCACTGTATCCTTTTCAGGGTTACGCTGGTATAGGGGCAAACCCAGAATAACTGGGCAGCAGGCTATGAAAATGGCCACACGCACACAACAGACAATTTATTGTGGTCAATTCACCTGAAGCACTTGTCCTTGGAACGTGAGAAGAAACCCACATAGTCACGAGGAGAATATGTGATCTCTGCCCAGAACAAGCCAAACTCAAGAATGGCCCAGGTTCTGCGAGGTGTTCCACTGTGCTGCCCTGTGCAGTTTTTATTTAGCCAAAATTCATAAATTGTACAAAGTTCATGAAGTGACTGGCCGGAGTTGAAAAAGTTACGAAAACAGGAAAAGAGATTACAGAATGCTTTGTTTTTCTTAGAAATGTCTGGGTGGGGGGGGGTATTAGATTATTTGTAAGTGCATGTTGTGGACAGATGGAATGGCCACAAAAACCAGTGCAGTATTTGGCATGGCACACCCTCACTTCACTCTTACAGTCTGCAAACATAGCCAAAAGTTATCAGTTGTAGTGTTTCTGTATTTTTCCTTATCATTCAGCTCAACACATCTGCGCAAATGTACATCATGTTTCTCTGAGTCGGCTACAGCACAGAACTACATTCCCACCACTGCCAAGCAGCAAGCATGTCCAGTCAGAAGCAGCTTTTCAATAAAAGCCGCCCCTAACTGAACAGTGTCTATACTGACGTTCCATAAGCACTAAGGAGATATTGCCGAGGTGTCAATTCCAAATAAAAGGTAGAAAGAGGAAGGTAATTGTCACTATTATGACGTCTGACTGCTCCGGCACCGCTGCAAAAATATAAAATATCTTTAATAATTCTTGCTGGCGCTGTTTATTCCAGTGCCATCCCACAGCGACTGCTGACTGGGCCACCCCTAGTTGTTTGTAGTGGGAAATACAAGGCAGGATGTTGCAGCTTGCAGTACCGAATCCTGTGTAAGCACCACTATTTTATGATGCTGATGTCAAGCTTCCCACTCAATGAGGTCTTTGTTCCAGGCCATGATCAGGGCAGTGGGAAAATGGCCCACACGTAATTGGCAGCCTCATCCATCTTGCACTAGGCCTTGCTTGTCCTCTTTGCTTCAAACTCTAAAGTATTAAAGATCTCCTGAGTTAATGTACTGGAAAATTGGCCCACATGTTTATTGTTCAGGCAAGCTAACTGAAAGAAAAATGCAGGAGGCTAAAAATGGAGGAGGAAACAATCTAGAGAAGTCATCCTTGATCTGCGATCAGTGTTAAAAATGTCTGAAACATCAATAATGTTGAACTCTGTTCCGATACTGACGGCCCCTAAACTAAGCAACCATGTTGCTTTTTTAATGGAAAAAATTTGGGTTGCAGTGATAAGCAGTAAATGCTTAAGAAAGCTTAAACCAACAGATAGATTGGTGCAAAATATTAATCTAATTCTTTTCCCCTTGCTTCATTCTGGCTTAGATATCATGGTTTTATTTCTCTTTTTAAACTTTACTTTAAAGCGATTACGTTCTTTGCGGGAAAACGATTAGCTTAAATGTTTCGCAGTCCGTGGGAGCAAATATTAAAACGTTTTTCACATTTTTATCCGTCAGACATATTAACAGTTTTTATTCATAAAAATTATTGCTCGGCGTGCGTCGTTTTGTGTCCCGTACAGTACGGTACGGTGCGCACCGAATTTGTGAGCCAGCATATGTAATTGTTATTGATTTGAGAGCAAAGTCAATGATCCCATTCAAGTAACATCGGATCAGTCAATAAGGTCTGAGTGTCAGAATGAGCAGACACATTAATAGGTGTGGGAGGCTAATTCGGAGGCTCTTCCCAGGGCTTCTGCTAGGCACACACAACAGCTGGTCAATGCTTGGCTCCACTCCCTGGGTCAAATTTGTGGCAACCGAAAACCAAAACAGTCCACAGAGATCAATCAAAATAATAGATACCCTTTAGGTACTCTTTCATCTGGGCCTTTGTCCCTGTCAGAAATGCATTACATTGAAAATGGACAGATGCATTGATTTGGGGGAGGGGGGGAGGTTGTACAGTAGGTGTGTCTTTATGAGATGCGATTATAAAAAAACACCTTTCTAAGTAATAAAATGATAAATGGAAACACAAAATTGAAGCCTCTGCAGAGGAAACTGATGAACTGCTTGAATATGTACGATACTAACATGGAGACTTTAACAAATGGTGGTGTTTTTAATACTACACTTTTAAATTCTCTCATCTTTGGTGAAATATTTATCGGTTCATCTGTGGCCAAACACCTTGAACTCTTTATCGGTGAAGGAAAACTACCGTGTCCCCGAATAGCACAGCGATGTTACTGTAACTCAGAGCAAACAGGACCCGGCGATCCCGCCCGTCAGCCGAAACAAGATCACTTTTTAAATAGACACCTACCCGCTATAAATTAGTGCATTTCCCCCTTTGTTCATTCCCTTTCACTGCATTTGCCAGACTGTTTTGTGGCGAGGGCCCTGCGGTCAAGGAACAGTGCTGGCAGAGTTGCCAAATGTCTGACCTGTCGATCCAGAGGGGTCAGAGGCCTCAGGCTTAGATTGGTCCCCTTCTTTATTTTCCGCCAAAGGCTTTGAGGTGAATGGGAGCCTGGGAAACAAAAGCCTTCAGCAGAGACAAGCAACACTCCTCTGCACATTAGTGCCCCCACTCAGCTCTGTGTGTCTCGTAGCTCCATTTTTTAAAGGAAAACCAGGCAACAAGGGAAGAATTGTAATTCCCACCGAAAGTGTGCATGAGTTCAGTAGAGCAAACACAAGCGAAATGAAAACTCTGTCTCTAGTCTTTAGATTGAACATTTAAAAAATGTATGTTTTGAGCCACACTTTATGTGAGAGGAAAGGTCTGCTGGAAATGTCACAGCAAATGATAAAATGAGTAAATTTGTCTTTAGACCATTAGAATGCCAGCCTAATTTTCCTCCAGCATTTTTCTTAGTCTGGGTTATATAACCATTGGAAGTGAAACTGTATGTTTAAAAAAAAAAAAAAAAAAAAAAAAAAAAAAAAATTGCTATCTGTAGAGCTTACAATTGACCACAAACATTAGAGAAAGAAACCTACTGACCGTAACACAGCACTGCACGTTGCCTCTTCCTTGCTTTTATTTCCGTTTAAACAAATAATTAGAATTGTCATAGTCTGGAAGGATTATAGATGAATAATCAATGAAGGGCCAAAGGTTTTCACACAGGCCACAACATTTCATGCACTTCATGTTCATAAAATATTAACCAGTCAAGATGTAAATATAATACTTATTTCTGTTATTCTGCACTTAATGATTTACAGACTCCAAGACCAAAACAGTTGTTTTTGGCAAATTGGAATTGGTCAACAGTCACCTGCAGGGACCTTCTGGATGAAAGGCTGAATAACCTCAAGGAGGAGAGTCACCATTTTAAATGTGATATTAAACAAGTTTTTCCACCTGTACTTTTCCCCATGTATAAAGCAGAACCTTTAAAACCACAAAATATTATTTCCTGGTTTCACTTCCACAGCACGCAGTAGACCTCCCAAAAATGTGAACCCCTTGCAGTACATTGTATATAAATGTCTGTTTCTCATCACTAAAACTGCCATTTTAATACCTTTTGCTTGTTTTTCCTTCACTTGCAAGTTAGCATAATACATACTGATGCATACGAATAATATACAGCTTAGTATACTCACAAGTTACTGTACTTTTTACATGAGAAATTGCACATTCATGAGTTTGTAAAAAATTCAATGCAATTTGCTTTAATGCAAAAGTTTGACTTGACTTTCAACGGTATTTTAGGCTGCTAAAAAGTAGCATTGAGACATAGGAAGGGTGTCATGGAATTTGCAAGTGTGTGAAGGAAACTTAAACCAAGCAGTGAAGGTTCAAAGGGCAGCGAAATTAGAATTATTGGTTGATCTTAACCAGATGATTACTTCACTTGATCACCATAGAGTTTTCATTAGGGCCCCTAATTTACAAGCAGAACTCTGCATTCCAGGGGCGGAAAGCTGCCCCCAGGTCCCGAGGAGCACCCCCAGCTTGAGTAAACTGGAAGACCAAGACCAGCTGACGATCTCAGCATGCCTAAAGGCAAGTTTTGTGGATTTCAAAGTCATCATAAATTGATGTTTCTAAACAATAGGATCTTTGCAATTCCAAAATCCAACACTGCTGCATTACTACGTAGCTAAGGTCACCGGCGCAACATATGGCCCCAAGCATCTATATCATAGCCAGCTAAGAAGAGATGGCGACGCCGCTCATTTAAAGTTACATCCTTACTACCAAAAAATTGTTTGCTACTTTCTGATTTTGCGATACATTTTTGCACAGCTTGCAGAGCAACGGATTACTTTTGAGAAAAATCTGCTGCATTTCTTTTCAGCAAAATCTCCCGCCGCACTCAGCGAAGGCTGAACGGCACAGTAATGGTGATTTTTTTTTTTTTTTCACATTTATAAATAAGCTGTGAATTATTTGGAAATGCAGTGCAATTTGTACAGAATTGATGCACGGATCCATTTTTTAATTTAAAAAAGTCAAAAGTTAAACCAACATTTGTTTTACCTGTTACATACATAAAACAG
Source organism: Heterotis niloticus (assembly GCA_018136845.1). Lineage (NCBI taxonomy): Eukaryota > Metazoa > Chordata > Actinopteri > Osteoglossiformes > Osteoglossidae > Heterotis > Heterotis niloticus. The sequence goes on along the minus strand of CM030904.1, from coordinate 14,591,649 downwards.
ACTAAACAGGTTGGTTCAGCTTTGACTCACACATCTGTACACATCACTACTAACATATAATAATAATAATAATAATAATAATAATAATAATAATAATAATAATAATAATAATAATAATAATAATAATAATAATAATAATAGGGGTGGACTGAATGCAACAGCCATATTGTGTACATGTAAATGAGACAGATGGAAAGCACAAACCTCTGCTTCTGTGATTTGCAGCAGACTCTGTCCAGGAGCAAGAAGTACTGACAAATCTTTATTTTTGTGCAATCTGTGCTAGGAAAGCATTTCTCCCTGTACTGTTAGAGCAGCGAGCAATAGGTCAAGGTTTTCCTCCCTGAAATACACCAAAGTATGTCTTTGTTAATATGTCCCATATTTCAGAAAGTATCTCAGATGCCAAATTTGACAATGTCACCTTATGCTGCAAAAGGTTGCATATAAATTATTTATCTATTTATTTCTTTATTTCATTTACTGAATTCGACATCTTCCAGGGTGATATTAACATGGCCGCATTCAATGAGAGAAATTACAGAAAATACAGATTTTATTTTTCCAGTTGAAAGGGTTAGTTTTCCAAATCATTTTTTTTTCTCCATGGCTGTCGTTCCCTCTTGCCTTTAACTCTTTATCCCTCCTTCTGTTCCACACTTTTCTTTGTATATCTCCCCTCCTTTCTCCCGGTTTCCACCCGTCTATGGTAATGTTTCTCCTGGGACGGAATGGCTAGCAGGTACAGACAGATGTGCGCTGCAGCACCTGTACCGAGCATTTATTTTTTGTCTTTTTTTTCAGCTTTTAGTTTAATTAAATTTATCGTTCCATTTGATGTGGAGTTGCTTTTGAAAGGCTGCTGACTTTGGCTGTTTAATACAGTTTCACACGCTGAATTTTGCCTGGAAAACTGGGTGGTTTTTTTTTTGGTTTTAAATTAAATGAGTAGACTTTCTCTGTTTGGTAACAGGACCACATTTAAATAATAACTTGAGGCAATGAAGCCCAAAAAAAGATTTGCTGCCGTGATGTTTTAAAATGGGTGAAAGAAATAAATGTTTAATCTTAAAGCATCCGTCAGAGTGTGACTTCAGCTGTGCGAGCTGCAGCTGTCCCCGTGTTCACCTCTCCTTGAACCTTTGATCATGGGCATTGCCATTCTCCTGGAACTGAGGACAAAGTCACAGTTCTCTTATGGAGAGACTGATGGGTCAGCCTGTGTTAATAGAAGGAAGTGACAGAGATTGGAAGATGCTTAGAAGGAATCGGGCTACACTGGGAGCGGCTGCCGCCTATCTTTTTAAAAAAAGGATTGGTTCCAGTGCATAACTGTCAAAAATTCTTTATTCTGCTCAATCACCTGTGTGTGTGTGGCCAGGTAGCCATTATTTGAACTCATGTACATCAACTGAGCCATAGGGGCTGGTGCATAACTCTGTCCCATGGACTACAAGGGAAACCTTCAGAGCACCCTGGAAAATGTACGTCATAGAAGTTAACTGTTTGCCCTGAGATTCTAATTAACTTCATTTGCGGTGTGAATTTGCCGGGGAAGACCTGCGTAATAAGCAGTGCGAAACCTTGGCAGTGGATGAAAGGACTGTGTAGGGGACTGGTGTGGCTGTTTATACGAGCTAACGTTAAATCCCCCGTACATATAAAGAACAAGTCATAAGTCATAACATCGGCCTATATGTATTTAACTTCTCAAACGGAGAACATCCTCCAGATACACAGGTAGAACAACAGCCGAAGCAGAATGGGTGCAGAAGTGCTTAGCACAAGAGCCTGCGCTGCCGTTTGGAACGCATTTATTTTTATGCAGAATGAAATGTGCCCTGCAGTCGCTCATCAAAAGCTTTTAACTCGGCAGATATTGGAAAGAAACAAAACGAGAGATGAAATTAGTTGACGTCCAAGCTAAACACAATAAATGGGCTGCACATTTTGCAAGCAGATTTTCAAGTCGCCCTCCCGAGCAGCTCTCGCCCGCACGACTGTCTATTTTCCCCCAAAACAAATTATTTGCTTTTTAAATATTCAGCCAGATTCAGCAAACTTTGCTTAAGCGGGCATATTCAGAAGAATTTTGTATCGATCGCCATCATTTAGTTGTAAGTGAGATACAGTTGCCGGGTATTTGGTCCGCTGTATATTCTAACAGGCAGTGATTCTGGTGAGGTCAGCCAATCTAATGCACCGTTCTGTTTAAAAAGTAATCACAATATACCTGGACCCCGGCTGTCCGCTTCTGCCCCACAGTGTAAGAGTTCCCAGATGTTGTAGAAGGCAGGGAGTCCATTGTTTATACAACAGTGAATCTCTTCCAAACAGACCCTCTCTATCAGCCCGCACGGCTATCTATCAAGGGAAGCAGTTTTCTAAAGTCAAGGAGGCACAAAGCCCCTTCGGCAGCAAATTACAACTCCCGCCCCACCTGCTGAAGCCAGCAGGCCCGCGGCTCAGCATTCAGACGGTAACCTGCCTCCAATCGATCGGTTGTTGTTGCAGCTGTGCTCCAGTGGATGGTTTATTTAAGCCGCTCCACATGCTTGTCAGAGTAAGGCAGCTGAATACATAAAGCAGGCACTCAGGACCACTTTGTGGCCTAGGTAAAAGTAAATAGAATAATAAAACCCAAATGGTTTCAACCTATTCTCTGGACTCGTAAATCCAGGAGTCACCATTACCTTTATGGTCGAGCGCATGTGGTGCATGTGTATGTTTGGGTGAAGAATTGGAAGCAGTGGGGAAAAGCTGCATGTGGTCAGCAGGATGGCCAGTAAAAGTCCAATATAATTAACCATATGCAACCCAAGGAAACAAGTCACATCTGCAGGAATATAAACAAAAAAACGGACTTAATGGACTTCCTAATTCATAGTTTCACTGCACTTGTACCATCAAAGGTGTAAGCTAAACCTTAAGCCATGTTTTTTTTTTTTTTTTGTTTTTTTTTATTTGCCACGCCGCAGGGCTGCTCTGATAAAGACCGAGCGTTTTAAAGAGCTTTAAAACAGCTTAAGAATGAAGTTCATCATAAAAGTCACTGAACAGGAAATTAATGCTTTGAGCGTGCTCAGTTTTTTTTTTTTTTTATTTGTTGTTTTGCTATATTATTATGTCTTAACATGGGATTAAGCTTTAGTTTAAATGCAACTGTATTTCAGGAAAATTTCCTTCAGTTTTAGGAAGGACTGCATTTTTGGAGACGGATGGTTAAATCTTAGTGGATGATGTTCGAACTCCCGGTTAAAAAAAGAGGAAAATAATTTCTAAAAATAGAGAAACGGTTTCAGAAATTTTAGAACAAGTTTGCAAAAAAAAAGCAATGTTCAGCCAGTCAGTATAACTGATAACCTACTGTTGATCCAAATACATAAATAATTTATTTTTCTCTCTGTTTCACTGTCCTGTTATTGCAAGAACTTTTATTACAGTGCATGTACAGCAGAATTTATTGCCATGAATATGCTTATATGCACACAAACACACTTTGTTTTGCAATGTCTAAACAGGAAGCAAAAAGTGTGTCTGTAACAACAACCTGTTGCAGAATTCTTGCTTAACTTTTAATATCATCAATTATCCCAACTGCAAAGCTCTAAGTATGATGACCAAATACTGTTACTTATCTCTCATGTTAAAATAATGAAAAGGTGATTGCAAAAGTTGGCCTGAGCTTATAAGGACATTTGTGTTTAAAGACATATGTGAATGTGTATGCCTTTATGTTTGCAAATTCTTGAAAAAAGCTAAAGGAAGAAAATATTATGGCAATATCACTGTCTCTATTTAAGTTGAGCAACTAATGAAAATTAAAAATTGCATCTTAAAACAGCATCCTACTTAGTAATACTTTACGTATAGAACGTGTGTTAAAAAGCTGGCAAGGCAGTCCTATCACTTTATTGTTTCAATTGCCAACACCTAACTAAGAACTAAAGACAGTTTAATTTTAATCCAGCATCTGTGGCATCATTGTTTGTCACTGCTACTTTTGTCTTGGAAGTGTTGCATCTAAAAATCTCAGGTCATCTTAAACTCTTAACCAGGTATCCAATTACTCTTGCTGTTTACTGCCCTTTGCTTTTTTATTAACTGGAACATTCCCAAACTAGACCCTTGCAGACCCTGCAATGCTGGCTTCAGGTGGGCTTGGAATTTGCAACCGCAAGTTATCTTCATGTTAAAATCAGTGTTTAGTAAAATGACCTGAGCTTTGCTGGTAAGCAGCTTCTTCTTCAGGTCATGGAGATGTTGGGGCCTTGTTTGATTTTATTGATTGAACCCCACACCCTGTTGGGAAGCTGTAAGTGCTGAGACATTTGAAGAAGAGATGGACTTCTCTCTGTGCTCTTCTGTTCACTTCTTTCTGTCTGAATCGGTAAACAGCATGGTTTATAAACCAGAGGTTTGTGGCAGTGTTTTGCAGGGCAAGGAGCACGTTTAACAGTTTCGAGCAGTCTTTGCACATGAAATCCAAACATTAAAAAAGCAGAAGTGAAATTACAAGAATTAAAGCAAAATATATGCAGTTCTTTTGATTAAGCTCAAAGGCTCAAGTGATATCTGATTTTAACTGCTATTTCTTTATGCTGTTGGCCCACACAGGGTCAAGAGGTGGTTATGCGAACACTGCAGTAAAGCAGAGAAAACGAATAATCCATTCATAGTGGCTGTTGGCCAGCAAGAAAAGTCAGAAGATAAAACTAACCAATAAACTTAAGTATAATCTGAAGACCCTTGCCAGAGTTTATTGGATTTACTCTCTCCGACAAACCACGCTGTGTCATTTCTTCAGAAGATGTTGCTTAGCCTTGCTTCCACTTGCTCCTGTTCACTTGGTTCATCTGGCCAAGAAACACTGGCAGCCTTAACCCACCCCCCACGCAGAACGGTGCCAGTTACACCGAGCCACAGTGCCAGTCGCAGACACAGCCTGCTAATGACAAAATCCAACATCGTTCCGGGCGATAAGGCCCAGCTTGTGCTTGGGACAAGGCCTTTTCCTGGCTGAGCCAACCGGGAGGCTCATAAATGACATCCCACAAAAATTACGTTCTTTTAAATTTCTTCTTTGCCTTTCAGGTTAATTTGTTCAAAGGTGGCTGGAGGTATAATAGGCTCTTTAATACTACAACCCGATTCCTAAAGTCAGAACTGAAATTAATTACATTTAAGCACATGAATCCACTAACACAAATGGGAGAGGATTAAGTTATGCCATTTCTTTGAAAATAGAAAGGTTATGCGTTGTCTTTGTGAAGTGCATGTCACCAATAAAAGGTGATTTTTAGGATATGCTTACAAACAATCTAAAAAATCCATAAATAGACCTCCAACTTACTGGTCTGTTCTGACGCAGTCCCTCTGTTTTTACATGGCCTACTTTCCCAAATTTTTTTCAGTACCGATCTGAGTACCAGAAACAGCACTGCACTAATTTTACTTTTACTTATCTGACCTAGCGTAGTAAAAAAAGCAGTACAAATAGCAAGAAGTAAGGAAACCTTGGACTTGCATCAAATAGTTATATCAGCCCAGAAGATGGGTTGTAATGCCTTAATATGCTTCATACATTTTAAGTAATCTATTCTATTTTACTGTTGTTAAAAGCCTTGGTACATCGCTAAACAAAGAAACAAATCACTTTCACTGGTTCTTCTGGAAGGAGGCCCTGGGTACTGAGCTGTGCACGTCTGCACCTGGATTCCAAACCAAAAATTCTCCAGTCATCCAAATAGGAGGCAAATTGTTTTTTTTTTCCATTATATCACCAAATTTATTATATGATCACTGGGATTCAGGTCCTGATTTAACACGTTTTACTCTTAACTGAATATCATTGCAGCCCACATATTTATCACTCTTACACAAACTATAAGAAATATAACACATTTGGAAATAATAAATATATGTTGAATATATGAAAAGGGTTAATATATATGCAAAGCTAATATGTATCAGCATTGTTTGACTGGGTTTTTCAAGTTCAGGATTTTGACAAGACTGTCAAATAATCAGGACCCCAATACTTAATGGACTCGATGCTGTGCTACACCGAACCTCAGCAAAGGTGCTGTGCTTCTTCACCGCTGGCTACCAAATTGTAAACCTGCCTGTAAATCTTCTTTGCTTTTACTCCAATGTGGTGGTACAAACTGCGTCTTTCCTTCACATTGTAAGCCCCTGCTAGAATTCAAGAAGGATCCCAAAACCCATTTATATCAGTTTCATTTCTCTCACAATATTCTGGCTGCAGCATGAATTTGTACCAAACTACCTGTCCCGATCATCTATGCATTTTCATCTATGCATTTCAGTTCATTAAGGAATGTGGACCAACAAAGCTGCAATATTAGACAAAGCTGTACCTCCGCAAACACACGTTTCTATCCAAAGTCTGTTGTAAACTGAACTTTTTAAACCCCCGTGCTGTGACACTTTGGATCAAAGTGACTGCCAAACGCATATATTTGAACGTAATGTCATTTTAAGCAATTCGGATTATTTGAATTATGTGTCTGAGTGTGCATTCGAGATTTAACTTTGTCATACATAACTTTAGCACAAGTACTTTTCTTCTTTGACTTGCCGACTTTGCATTATTCTGCATTAGACTTCCTCCTTGGTTTACATCCAGCCCAGCAGCTTTGTGGATTTCCATCAGAATGAGGTGAAGGTGCGTAACCAAGACTGCACAAGTGACTCTTTAGCATGCAGCAGAGTGAATTGCACACCAAGAGAACAGGCTTGCATCTTTACAGACCTGGTTAACTGGTTCATGGATCATTTTGCCCACTCAGTGTGAGTGTTGTGCAATGTGGCTTTTAATGACCTCTTAGCCCTTTGGCACATTTCCACCTGTGTTCACACAGCTCTGCCTACAAGCACCAGCAGTGTGGTTGTTCTAGTGAATCAGCATGCTAATTTTGCCCGGTTTCGCCCAGCATCATAACACACGCTCATTGACTGGAAGGTGTTGTGTTTCAGTGGAATCAATAGCTCAGCATATGCTTGGCCCAGCAATGAGCTTCTCAACTCTGCGGTTGAAAGGTGAGGTGACCGTGTAAATCTTACCAAGCCAACAGCACAGTAAGCAGTTGGGCTGCAATGTGATGAACTACAGTGAATTTTATGTCTCCATTCTCAACAAAAACATAGGAATTATATTAACTTCTTTTATTACTGTGGGGATTATGGCAATTTTTAGAATTTTTACAATTTCTTCTCACAACACAACATCTTTTTTCAAACACATTTCAGTCACAGGAGTGTCTGGGAATGCAAATGATTTATTTTGTACATTCTGTGTTGACTGATTTATATTTTCTGTTCAGGTTTGAATGGTGGAACAGCAGGTAACACTGCTGCCACACGGCACCTAGGCTGTACAAGCATAGAGTTGAATAAGGCTCAGCCTACGTGGAGTTCTCCCCAGGTCTGAGGGCTTTCTTCCCACAGTTTAAAGATGTGTGTTTCAGGCTAATAGGCTGCTGCAAATTGTCTATAGTTTGTGGTCTGTGCCTACCCTGCAGTGAACTGGTGTTCCAAGCAAAGTGTCCCCCTTGTAGCCCAGCGATCCTTGGACAGGTGCTGGACCAGTTAGTGCAAATAGGTGAGTAACAGCATTTCCTGTTTTGTTTTACATCAGCTGTGGATTCATTATCATTCAGTTCTGAGAAGGGTTTTGGTGGTCTGTGCAGTAGGCTATGAAGCAGGGATAGGGATGCCATTCCATCAAAAGGTGGCCACATAATGGGCATTTCAGAAGGCCCAATGAACCTCAAACCTATATGTTTGGACTGTGAGAGGAAACCCACAAAGAGGCAAGGAGAACATGCAAGCTCCACACAGCCTGAGTCAGATTCAAACTCAAACCAGCCCAGGCTCTCTGAGGTAGGCACGCTACTAATTGAACTACCATGCCAGGCTGCATTTTACAGCAGCATATCCATTTCAATTATAAATTATAAAATGACTCAGACAAGTAAACCAAGTAATGGATTTTATTAAATTAACTGATTTTTTTTCCACTTCTCAAATTAAAAACAGGAAGAAAATATATCAGTCTCAATAATATCAGATTTTTTTCAACTTTATTTTTAAGCAGTCTAGAAAAAGTGTCTGTGTGTGTGTGTGTGTGTGTGTGTGTGTGTGTGTGTGTGTGTGTGAGAGAGAGAGAGAGAGAGAGACACAATCCTTACAGCAAATGTGTTTAAAAAATTGCTTTATGTGTGAATAGCATAAAAATGTTTTAAAAAAACTAAAATAGTCCTACTAAACTGCCATAGCCTGAAGAGTGTCCATTAAAACAGAGAAAACCGTGGAGAGCGCTTTTTGCTGAACCTGCACTGCTGGTGGGGTCACCTGTGGATCCCGGTTTAGTATTCATCTGAGGATGAGTGCTCAGGTACCGCTGCACTTCATCACATTAAGATAAAGACCTCATTCAGTTTCTCCAGCAGAGCATTCCGTGCTGTCTTACAATTACTGCTTCCGAGTGCCTTACTCTTTATAGTGTGACACAAGTCCCAGGAGATTTATTTATTTATTTATTTATTTATTTGTTTTTTTATTTTTCCTAAAGTGATTTGTATTCACAGGTTGCTTCTTCCCCTATTTTTTTTCCGCATTATACCTTTTACGTTAACTCTTACGCTCAGGTCAGATCTTGGATTTTGTATTTCGAGCCGAAGGCTCATTTTCTCCGTGTTAAGATATTTGGTCCGCAGATCTGTTTTACGTCCGGGGGTTTAATTGCTTTCCAAAATGAGTTTGCTTTTATCTTATTAGTCACAGATGATTTAGTAATGCTGCAGTGATTCCATTGACTATCTGGACCTAAGTGGCTACAGAAACACTATAGAAACACTCCAGGGAGCAGGAGGGAGGGAAAAAGAATTCTGGGTGAAATGCAATTGCACCAATGGTCCAGGCAATATTAACTGATCACCTACAGTGGGAACGGTTGCTGTAGGAGCAAAACAAATGCGATGATGCCGCGTTGCCCCGCATTTCGCTACGAAGCGCAGTCGACCCCAGTGACACAGACGATTAATAATATTAACCTGTTTAAGCTCAGTTGATTCTTTGTAAAGTATTTTGCTTTACAAACAGTCAGCCTAGTGGTGGACATACTCTGCTGACATGAAATCTACGTGGTGTCCCATCGAGGATCTGTCAGGGTGACATTTGAACTTGGAAGAAACCCAACACAGACACCTGTACACCCCGCTGAGCCGGGCGCTTGGTATCGTTTATTCCGTCGGCAGGGTTGTGTCCGTAAGGGAAGCCCAAAAAGGAACTGTAGACTGGCTGCTGCGCATCGGTCAGCTGCACTGTGTTGAAGCTTGCGCTCAGCCTACTTTGAGGGACGTAATATTCGCGCAACAAGTGGAGGTCCCATTTTGCTGTGAAATTAATCTTTGCAAATAAACCGATTGATATAATGCAGCGGTCAGGGTCACAGTAGTCCAGAGACTGTTCTGGAGTCACAGGGCACTAGGTGGGGGGCATAAGCCCTGCGTGGGACATCACAGTATAGTGTCACACCCTACAGACAGGTTTCAGTAACCTTTTAAGCTGAAATTCCATAGACTGTGGGAGGAAACCAGAGCACCCAGAGAATATTTAAGTTCCACACAAACTTAGAGACAGACTCAACCCCCGCCATCCGAACGGCTTCGGCACTGCAAGGCACCAGCAATACTTGCTGCGCCACCAGGCCACCAGCTTCTAACATCTCGCTTATTTTAAGCACTCATTGTTCCACTGACTACTTTGGGTTTGGTTTGAATCATTTTATAGTATTTTGTAAAGCAGCAATGTGACCACAACAGAATAAAGTAAAACGGTCAAAGCGAATGGCAAAAATGTTAGTAATTTTATTACAATACGATGCCCGTACATACTTCTTAAATTCCTCCATAGATTCTGGGTCAGGTGGATGGATATTAACGCTGCGTTTGTCTGGAAGGATCGAGGGAAGCCAGAGGAATCACCGCGGCCCGTGTTTATTAAGCCGGTCGTGTGAAACAACCGTACAAAAGAAAGTTGTGAGAATCTGTCGTCATTGCTCCGCTTCCCTCTTTTCTGTCTCTTTGAGGGCAAGCGTAGAGGGTTCACCCTCTCCATATGAAATCTGCACTCTAGGCCAATTATTCTGCCACAATGCCCAATTAGCACCAATCCATCTATTGAAATGAGAATGAAAGGCTTTTCATTTTGCAGTTTTATGAGTGCTGAAATGAAGAAAGATAGATATGAATGATGCTTAAAGTGCGGCTTTTCAACAATAAACTGATTCTATCTGTTTTTTTATTGCGCTTATATTTATATTTGTTCACTATCACTGTCAAAGTGATCTTTTTTTATTTCACAACATGTTAGGATAAAACTCACAAATTTAGACTTGTGAATTCCTCTGATATCGTTCATTCATCCATCCACGGGTTGTTTGGCACACACCGAGCTGCACAGCATCGCAGAGATCAACTATCACTGTGAAGAAAAGTGCCTTAAAATTGAATAAAGCTTCCTTTAATGTTAATTTTCTTTATTCTTGCAAAATTTTGGAATCAAATATCTTTGCACTTTCATGACCATGTACTTGTATTGTGCTGAAAGATCTTTTGTGCACACTTCGCTTGTAAATGCAGGTGTAAACGTTGCCTTTAAGAATGGTCCTAAATTTGGTTATTTTTAATAAATGTGTGCTCGTGAATGTAAGGAAGGATCGGATGCACATGTGGTTAAGTTTTTATCCTTTTACCCTCACGATGAAACACATTGTCTATGAACCCTCATCATCTACTGAGAATTAGAGGAGTCCCATGCTGGCCGGAACTGGGCATCGGTTCATAGCTTAGATTTACCTTCACTGGGCCTGGTATTATCCCGTGGGATGCCTTGCACATATGGGTCTCTCACTGTAGTAAAGTTTGTGTGTTGATGTCTTATTCAAAACATCTTTATACTTTTTGTGTTTATCAACATGCCCTGGTCAAGTAAAAATTAAAGACTGAAGTGAAATGAAATCTCACGAGCATTTAGAGTTATAATCTTTTGCAACATGCCCATTTAAACAGAGTATTAACCTTGTTTATGTAATATAATAGCAACATACACCGAGGCTGAAAATCTATTGCTATTAAACAGCGGGGCCGCTGTTACGGCTATCAGCGTGCCTACGAGCGGTGGGAAGTCAGCTGCCGTGCTGCTTAAAGACAACACCAGACCATGTTTTAATAATGACATCTGTACAGCCGTTAGCCATTACCCATCAGTGTACAATTCCAGGGATGATACTTTGTGAAAATATAGTTGTAGGAGGACAGAGGTGTCAGTAGACTCTTGGTTGTTGTCCAGGTCAAGGGATAAAGAAGCAATAACACAAAATGTGGTTCTCCAAATGTATGACAGATTCATATTTTCAGTTACTTCTTAAGTAACTCCATGCATTGACCATAGCGAATGCCAGTTACAGTATATACTTTGTTTTTTTCCCTTATTTTTACAGTGTAAAAGGAAAACACTGTAATAAAGAGTTATATACATGTCATCCAAGCCCATTTAAAATGTATAAAACCATACTTTTGAGCAAATAGGAACATATCGTGTTTTGGCTGACTCATAATTGATAATGTTTTGTAAATAAATCACAGGCCTGGACTTTCAGTGCTCCCTAAAATGCTGGGAAAAGCAAACCATCACACTTTTCTGACAATGTTTTATACCGCAGTCCAAACATATAACCTCTGCTAAAGTTACAAAAGATGTTGCATTGTATGGATGACAAAAAATACAAATATTTGCACATGTTCAACACATGGCGAGGCTTGTCACTTTTTTATTGTTTCAGTTTTTGCTGAGATCTGTCCATCCATCCATCTGTTGTCAGAACCGTAGTTATGATTATATTTTTCGGTGCTTTTCGCTTGGTGATCGTCCCCGTAAATTCATGTAATGATCGTCCAGCCTCTCAAGGGGCTGACCACTGTAAGTCTTTTGGCTAAATTCCATTAAAGGTTCATAAGGAGTTCCATATTGCTCAAGTCACTGTTATTCTTGTAGCTGTAGCGTATAGTTAACCTACAATCAAAGGCTGTAATTTGTGGCTGATGGTGCATGTTGAGGTCACTTCAGTCTTTGTGCTGCAGGCTTATTTTTCCTCCAACTTCCCCTTGATTTTCCCAGATTACATCTGGGAACTATTGCTGCGCCACAGCTCGAAATGAATGCTTGCCTGCTTGTTTTCCGCCTGCTATTTCGGACTACTTGATTTAAAAGAATTAAAAATGACATGTGCTTTGAGCATGGACTTGTGGATATGGTGGAAGTAATGCAATGAAGACCAATTAATACATTTTTGTATAATAATCTAAAGTTTCAGGATAGATACGGATTACACCGGTTCATACGTTTGTGCTATTTATACATCACCTATAAACATGTTTAAACTCCTGCATCTCCCACCTAGTGGACCTTGATGTAGTAAAATAGCTTAAACAAAGAATTTGTGGCCCATAAAACGTAAAGTGATGTATGTCATCCATCTGAACCCCAGGATGAAAAATGGTCTTATTATGGTTTAAATTTTTATATGAAAGTTGCTTAGAAAACTTTCTTTGGTCTAATGAAACCCAGATGAGTGACTTTTACAGCACAGCACAGGAACCCATAGACAATACGATAACCATAAAACTTGTGCTGGAATTCAGCTGTGACATGAAACACTGGCGGTGGAGGGAGGGGAGGAGAGGAGAGGGGGCTCTGTGCAGATTTCTGTTTGGGATCCAGCTCCAAAGAAGTACTTTTTTCTAATGAGGCATAAATGTAGGTCTAGTTCATGGGGCATTTCTGTCCTCGTGTCTTCAAAGCTCATAACAAAAGGATTCCTATAATGGAATCTATGCTTAAGACCATTGAAAATGAAGGGCTTTAATGAAAAACATCAGCAGTCCCCAGTGCTCATACATTTTGTTAACATTTATAATAAGCAAGCATATACTTTATTCATAGATGTATTAAAACCGAGTTGTAGACATACAGACTAACAACAAATTTCAGACGTTTCTAATTTTGCTGAATAGCATAATGCTTATTTTATACGTCTCACAGACTAGATAGAGTCACAAAGGAGGAATTTTTTAATGCCTCCTTTGCATAGTATAACGTGTAAATAGTTTAACGTGTCACTGCATTCATTGGCCTTTTCTGGGGCCGCCTCTCGTCTCTCAGGGCTCCTTTCACTCTCAGCCTGTGTTGTCTTCAAGAGGGTGCTGGCCTGCCCCATGTTTGTAATTAGCTCCTGGTGTTGGAATGGAACACGCTGGGGTGGGTGTTAATGGGACAACCAGACCCTGTCTCTCACAGCAGGCTGAGACCAGAAACAGGAACCACCATTACTAATGTTCTCAGGAAAAAAAAAATGCTATACTTATGGAAAATATGTGTAAAAAGTGCATTCATCTACAAATACAGTAGTATCCTCTTATAATTCTGTCCAATAAAATGCAGATCCTTACTACAAAAGTGACTTTTATTTACCTTGAACAAATGGTAAAAAAAAAACAACATCGGGAAAGCATTAAAGTGCTGCGTGCGTAATGGACCCTAAAAAGAGAAAATGCTGTATTAAAGCCGTTGATAGATTCTGTTCAGCTTCACGATTAAGGTTGAAATGGCGGATCAAAAACCGAAAGAGTTTCTTTGATTTATCAATTTACAAACACGTTCTATTAATTCATCCGTCCATTGTCAAAAAGTGCTCTGTTGCTTGATTCTGGAGAGGGTCCCAATGGTCCAGAGCCCATCCCAGAATCTCTGGGCGGAAACTTATACAAATTTACCCTGGATGGGAAACCAGCCCATCACATCACAAATTCTATTAATTATTTACTTATATTTCATAGTCCAAGGGTTATTGCACAATGTAAGCATAATATCTGCAGTTATGGTATGGATTATTTGAGTTATGAATTGAGTTTTTGTTTAAAAACACTTGGCCCTTGAGGTTAAAGTTCACAATCTGCGGCGAAGCTCCAGCCATCTGTCCCAAGCCCGCAAAAAAGGGAGGCCTTTTTTCACAAGCCTCAGTTTTTCCATCCCCACTTCCAAAGAATGCTGCACTTCACCAAGGTTCTTGACCGGTCTTGGTTTGGTAGCAATTTTGGAAGAAATTCTTACGGTCTTACAAGCGAAAACGTTTTCCGTCTGCAAATATGCCTTCGTGAAGGAAGTTGACTCTTTGCTTTGCCCCTTTAAAGTCACAAATGTGATTGTGCTGCATACTTCCATCAGATTCCCATCCCTGTTTCACTTGGTGTGTGGTCTCTGACTGCAAAGGAGGACTCAGTTAGGAGAGGAAGTTTGATGGTGTACAGCCAAGGTACTGTAGTTTGTGCCTGTGTGTATTTCCTGTGTTTCTGTCTTTCTGTTATTCCCAGAGGCTCTGAAACTTCTGATTAAATTAGTTTTGCCTTCAAATTACATTACTTAATCCTTTTGACTAAGAATATTGTAATGCAATGAAATATTCTTTTTTTAATTATAGATTTTACAAAGCAATAAAAAATACAAACATCTTTATTTATTGCCATTAGAAGAATACTACATACAATAGGTGAGATTTTACTTTTACAAATAAAGCACAACTCTGTCACATGAACAAAATGTTGACTGGCTTTCCCCTTACTGTAGTGCCTGGCATTACAGGTGGTAGCTTGCCTGCCCCCCAGCAGAGAAACTCTCAAGCTTCCTGTGCCTCTACACGCCAGCAACTTGAGACTGGTAGCACCATGACTGCTCACTAAAGTTCCTCTCAACCCTTGATGGGAAAACCTTTCTGGCGCATTCGATCGAGCTGGTGGCTTTAAGTATGGAAGCAGATGGCGAGCCCCCTTTAATCTGCAATGAGTCTGTGACATCGGGGAAAGAGTTCCACAAAGCCAGTGTCATCATTTGACGTCGGTTAACTGTCGCACCGACACACTGGGCTCCCATTCAAGCTCCATTTCCCCTGCCCTGTTTTAACAGGCAGCCATCCAGAGATTTTCCAATAAAATAATGAGTTCGTCTTGTGCGACGTCCTCTGTTTGTGTTGTTTAAATTGTATAAATCAAGTGGCTGCCAAAAACGGCCTTTTTTTTTTTTTTGTGAGCCGCAGTACAGGAGATTTGCTTGTGATTTTGCTTCATCAAATTCCCATGTCCAAAAACAGACCGTTTTTTTGCAGTTAATGGAGTGAATCAGACAGAGGAATAACGCATGGGTACTATTGATTAAATTTAATAACTTTAATTATATTCTCATACGGCATGTTAAAATACCTATTTGGTGACATACAAAAGCCTGCATACTTCTTTCTATCTATCTGGCTTTGCTCCACAGGCTCACTAAGAATGATTCTTGTTTAGAAGCCAGATGCAAGCATTTCTGCCAGCATTTTTGGTTTAAATCCAGTTACTTTTCTTCTGCGGTATCAGTAGGCATTTCAAAATAAGTTAACAAGATGCTGAAAATGCTACTGCGGTGAACCGTAGTTGAACATAGCAGTGATCTGAAAATGCCAGTTGCTCTATTCAGATGTCACTGGAAGGCTAGATACCCACCTGTGCCCAGGAGGTGAACAGCAGGTGGCGCGGTGGGTAGGTGAGGCATCCTTCATTCGTAAGGATCAAATTTAAACTGCTCCTTCTCTTTCAGCAGTACCCTTGACCGAGGTACTCACTCTGATCTGATGCAGTAAGAATACCCTGCTGTAAAGGTAAATCATTGCAAGCAGTTTTGTAAACAGAACTTCTAAGTCACATTTGGAGGAAAGCGTTATCTAAATAAGTTAATATTTTGGTCCGGTTTGATAACTTATCATCAGCAGCACATCTGAACACTTTAAAAAATTAATTGTTGGAGGTTCCTCTCAAAGTATGATATCTGTCCAAGCAAACATTCTCCACACAGATCTGAGGAAGGTGTATGAAGGAGTCCGAGGTTATCAGAACATCAAACACTCACTCAGTCACTCACAAGTATCTACCGAACGTTAAAAAATCCAAAGAATTAGAATTAGCAGCAAGAAAATTAAACATGCATGTGGCACAAACAAGGGGCATTTGCTTTGCGATGCCACCAGGTTACTATTCTAGGTGAACCTCTTAGTTTTCTAACAACTTTTTGACACCTGGCCCATGCAAAAATGCATACATAAAGTTGCCATAATAGTGAATTTAAAGGCTCACTTAAAGGAGAACAAGAAAGCTGCCGGACATTGTTTTTGGGTCATTTCCACCCAAACTGTTAAAAAGGCCTTAAGGTTTGCATTAACAGGTTACGTAGGTGATAATGCTGAGTAACTGCAGCTTCACAAGGGATGCTTGAGGGGAAAGACTTCACACCACACTGTGAAACCATTAGTAAATAAGTGACACTTAAGTTTGCCGTGGTGGGAAATGATGAGAAAGTTAACCTTGAGCCTTTTTTTTTTCCAATTTCTTATGGGTATAAAAAATGTTTAAAAAATATATTATACCAGTGACGATTGTGACGCAACAGTTACCTTAACTTGTTTTAAACTAAAACTGTGATCTTTTATCAAAATGGTGAACTGAACTGTGTCTCGTGTATGCAAATTAATGTGATATTACTTTCACCATGAGGACACATTTTTTGAATCGTCATGTGCAATATTTATTCATTTCAGGTAAGACATTTTTTCACTCTGTTACACTCCTGTTGAGTTTTTATGCAATTTTTAAAAAATATTTTCAGCTGAAATGTCAGTTTGGAAAGCTAATGGTGGTGGTAATTTGGATCAGAAATGGAATGCACAGTCTGACTAAACATCCATGAGTGCTATCATGGGTTTCTGTTCATCCATAGTTCCTTTACTCAGCCTGTGTGTCTCAGTGATGGCAAAAGCCACGATTAGCTTCAAGCCCACCCCACTTTGCTCTGTTTCAGCTGAGGGGATCCCCACCCGAGCTCCAGGCTCCTTAGCCTTGTCCTGAGACATTGAGCAAGTTCAGACCAGGAGAAGATGGATGCAGCCTCTGAGGAATCTTTGCATGACTCACGAATGCTCATGCTTCAGCACAGCTAGGTATATATTGTCGCATGTTGTTAAGTAGCCTCGGTTGTTTGTTTTCTGTCAACATGGGTTATTTTCAGTAGATCCGGGTGAATGTCAGGTTGACTCATTTGGATGAACACAACATATGCATGTAAGATGGCTCAGAATGCCACGGGAAGGGGACAGGATGTTTAACCCATGCAACACTTTAAAATATTGTCTCTGTCTGCTCTTAATTATTTTAGATGACAATACATTCAAACAGTAGCTAAATTCATAGCAGATTGCTTATTTTCAGCAGTCCTCACGCTGTCCGTCCTCTTCCATTCTCTCCTAAACTCCATTCATTTTGGCTTCTCATTAACCATGTCACACTTGAGAAGGTTCTGCTAAAGAACTGCCTTGTGACTAGGGGTCACATGCTATTTACTACACAAGTCCTGGGTGAATGTGACATTTGTCTAGCATTTTGTTGCCATTACAGGTTGAGCCTCCTTGCATAGCCTAATACACAAGCACAATGGCATAAGGATTTGCTTAATATCTCCCCAACCTTTGAGATGCAAAGAGGAGCAGAAGCCATTGTGTTTCATCCCAAGAGACAAAAAGGTGAAACTGCGTAAGTTTGCTGTACAACCTCAGTCTGCACAACTGTAAAATAAAGTCACACATTTTCAAAAGCAACACGAGTATTTATTGTATTTTTATGTGACTTTGCAGAGCAGTTGAGGAGCAATAGCAGGAATCCTGGAATATCTTGCAACGGCCAGATACTTTGTGTCCTGACTTTGAACATTTTATGATTTGTATACCAGGAAGAAAAACTCCTTTCAAATGCCGGTTTTTCCCCACATATTTTTCCGCTCCTATGACATTCGCTGCAGACTCCGTTGCTGCAGCAAATGACTTTATCAGAGCAAATGCAGATTTCATAGGTCAGGATCAAAGCTGAGTCATGTGAGATCAGCCTAACCTCTTGTACACTGTTGACATTTCGAGACCAAAAGTCTGGTAGTCATTTGCAGAGGTCGTAAGAAAATAATCACCTATTAATCATTGCCTGGATGACTTCCAGATAAACAGGTCAAAGTAATGATTAAGCCAAAGCAGGCAGGGCACTGGCTATGCACACCTCTGCAAAAGGTAGGTTTGTACCGGTGCATAGAAGCAGCCATAATTGTTTTAGGATGATGACCTTTGGCTTGCAATGTGTGAAGGCAGTAATTCCAAAGGGTTCAGCAAGACTCTCAGGCACGTCTGAAAGCCTAGAGCCACGCAAACATTCGGCGGGAGCAACTGCAATAAAGCACACCTGATGACAGGTATTAAGCGCAACCATGCAGGTAGAGTGGGAGGGATGTTGACTGCCCAGGCTGGAAAAAGAAGAAACTCAGGTCATTCCCAGCCTGGGGATAAAGTAAACTAAGTGTAATGTTACAAGCTGTAACTTATCAGAGCATTAGCTCCAGAGTCTTTTACTCTGGAAGGGAAACACGGGGAGGAAAAAAAGGTAAAACAACAAAAAAATAACAGAAAAACGGTTATGCTTGTGGTTGCATTGTGCCCTAAAAAACTGAAACTCGCTAGTACTGCATGGGAATGTCATACTTCTTCAGTTAAATAAATGTATAATAGTTTTAAGGCAGAACAAAATAAAAACTCTGAACAAAATAAGAGTAGATAACTCACCTAAATATGTCCTATGCATGTTTCACTTTATATGGAATTATTTGTGCATTTTCAGAATTGTGCTGTTGGATAAAGAAGAAGTGCTAGTAACCGAGTATTTATTTCTACTTCTTGTTGTGGAATTTACTTCAGTTTACTTTGAGCTCTAGGTCGCTTTGAAAACAGGAACCTGCCAAATACATAAATATGAACAGCAAACATAGCATACCTGCTTTTATTTGACAACCACTAATCTTTGCCATATTTCCAGGTAAGGTTCCTTCAGTGCCTTTAGTAGCAAAAACATATCTCTGAGACAGAGGCCTTCTTTTTTAGCCCTCAATAGCCACAGACCTGTTACCAATCTTATAGAAATGGGAAACACGTCCTTCTCCTTTTCACCTTTTTTAAAATCATGCCGCTTTTGCAACATTTAAAAAAAAAAAAAAAAAAAAAAAACTCACACCTAAAAATTTTACGTCTCAGTTCAGATTTGGTTTTTGTATGTTTGCAAAACAACAAGCAAGAAGTGAAAAATGCATTTGGCAAACTGCAAGTTCAGATCACGGCCCATTCATTTCCCTTTGGCAAATTTTAAATTCCCAATGTAGTCCAGCTATTCCATCACCACCGATGAAGAATAGTAGTCAAGGTAAACAACTACAATGGGTATCTTAATCAAAAACCAATTGTAAGAGATATTCAGCGAGTGCTGACATTCTGACTGCCTGGACTGGTGTCAGTGGTCCGGGGCTAAAGATAACATTAAACACAACACCCGCCTGACACACTAGACTGGCCAGAGGTGCTAAGTAATACATGCGGCTACAAAAGCCTGGCCTCTCTGCACCGCAGATACATTTACGGCCACATGTTAAGGTGTGTCAGTTAGCAACAAAAAAGAACTCCAAAACAAACACAAAAAGCTTGTGTGCTAAAAAGTCAGGGAAACCATTTTAACTGAGTCAGCCAGAGTCCTGTCCATATCTTGGGCCACACATACGCATACAGCATTGCTGAAAAACTCAGCCACCTTGTGATAGAATGTGACCCTCACACCTGAATGTTAGAATCTTCCTTACAGAACCGCTTCTTCTTATTTTAAATAAATAAATATAGGGCGAGTGTATATAAATATTAGTTAGCATGCTTACATACGATGGGGGTTTCCGCCGCAAATTAAATCCCACCTTTAGTTCCTCCAAAGTGCGACATGTAACCAACCTGTTCCTTTGCAAAGGTGTAGCCAAAGGTTTCTTTCCCAAATGTATGAATAATATCATTACGAAGAAATGTCACTCTTGTCGAACCATTAATGCAAGTTTTTCTCAGGGAATTGGGGCTAAGTGATGGTTCCACTTAGAGAACAAAGTAAGTGTCCATCTTCATAACAGCGCTCTCCATCAAAGAGTAATGAATCCATTCCATCTGACTGGCTCTGATTAAACCCAGGCAATGGATATCCCCTCAGTGAGCACTGCAAAGCCTGTCTGGTGTCAGCCTCACACCTGCAACTATCAGCTTCTTCTGCTCTGGAATAAAACCCACACATCTGGTTTGGTGTCTAAGCCTTGGTTCCAAATTTCAGTGTGTCTGTTTGAAAATTATCAAACATCTCAGCAGCATTTGACTTGAATTATCCAACTCATTTTCACTGAAGAGGTCATCTGGGAGAACCTACAGGTCACACAGTGTTATAGCTGAGGGCATTTAGTTTATTCCTTTACTTTTTTGGCAGACGTGTTGTTTTAGTGCAATGTGGCTTTGCAGGGTATGTTTCTCCTTGAAGTCCTGGACCCCTGGTTATCATCAAGCTTGAAGGCTTTTAAATATGTGTGCATGTTCGCGTGGGTGTTTCTGTGGTGTTACACCAGAGGAAAAAAATGTACTTCCAAGCTTCATAATGCTCTTTTTTTATAGCCCAGTGATCTGCCAAGCAATATTATTGATAAAATTACAAATATGTAAAGTTTGTAAGACTTTGACATTTGAGTTTCTTCTCAGTTAATTTCCTTTCAAAGCAGTAGAAATGCACTTTTGCTGTATAAGTCATCTGTAATAATAAACTATTACAGTGGAACCATTTGATGTGATAACTAAGGCTGAATTTTAGCACCACATGTAACAAATGATGCAGCAAAATAATGCAGTTATTGTGCACAAAAGAGAAAAAATGCTATTGCTACCAAGAAATAGCATGGAAATGCAGCACTATTCAACACTGCACCATTTAAAGAAATTAATAAGGGAGGATGCATTTTAGCGTGGATACATTGATATGATGATGGTACAATGCATATCCTGATAGCAAACGCATGTAAGATGTGTGCATGTCATGATGGAGTGCCAGAACAAAAGAATGAAGAAGAAATCAGTGCTCATTCGCAAGAGCTGTGCCTGCAATAAAAGTAACCGTCAGTCTGCTGGTGCAACATTTTGCAGCACTTTAAAATTATTCCTGTGGAATGCACAAACTTTGAAAACATGCCATTTTCGCAACTTCTTAACCTTTGTTTCGTTGGTAACATAATGGTAACATAAATAAATGTGAAATATTGCAGTTCTGGTAATTGCAGCGATCAGATGTCTAATCTATGTAGCCTAAGAATCCTAAATAATGTCATTATTACACTAGATCAGCTGGCATTATGTCAATTTAAATTATTTCTAAAATGTATAAATTCAGAAAAGCTTCAAAAAAGTATTCTGTTTTTATAACAGAAATACTGAATATCCAGCTGTTGAATTGTTTGACCATTTGAGCTGAAAAAACTTGCCCATTAATTGTTATTTTTAAACTAGCTGCTGTTACTGATGTTATACTGACAAATGTTTAAACAAAAATAATCATCCTGCCATCATCCTTAAGCACTGTATCATGGCCGTGGTTGTCTGGAGTCTGTCTCAGAATTGCTAGGAATCTACACCGTGGATGGGACACCAGTCTGTTGCAGAGCAACCAGACATACAAGTTTTTTGACTGTGGGAGGAAACCAGGACACCTGGAGGAAACCCACACAAACATGGGGAGGACATGCGAAGTCCACACAGACTGAGTTGGGTTAAAACTCATAACCAGACAATCTAGGTGGCGACAGTAATGCTCCCTGTGTCACCATGCCCCCCCCCCATAGAAATTATTTTAATTCATTTTTAATTCAATAAAAAAAATCATTTTGATAAAAATAAGGTACACAATAGCATATCATATTTAACCCATTTAGCCATTATTGTCATAATGACAGAGTGGAAATTTCCACTCAGGTTGAACATTTCAAGATTGGATTAATAAATTCTTCTCAGTAACCAAGTGAAGAAGTAGGGCCAAAAACTGAAAATTAATTGTATTTTATGTAAAGATGCTCAAAACTGTCTTTCCACAGTCTTAGCTAGACTGCTACAACTCCTGTGATTTCTGTTGGCGCTACCAAGTTTATAACAACCAAATAGTAACTTTCTTTTTTCTTATTTCACTGTAAAATAGTTCTCCATTTATTGGATTTAAAACATGTGCTGTACTTTCATAAACCACAAAGTGATATAGGGTCACCGTCTATTGTATTATGACAATAGCAGAAGAAAATCCCAGTCTTTTGCATTTTAGTCAGTCCTGCTGGGTATAAATATCAGTCCTTTGTAAGGCTGGCTGGCCTTCCTGCATCATCGCTTGTTCATTGTGGAGCAGTGGGATAAGTAGAAAGAATCTCATTTCAGACACTGTAGATTCAGACAAATGGCTCAGATCTGGCAGGGCCTTTATTCAAGGCAAGACAAACTATAGCTCTGAACCTGAGAAGGTCTGTGTCGCGGTGCTGCTGAGAAGAATGCAGGATGCATCAAGTTTCTCAAGCTGTTATATTACAATTTGTCTTGTTTTATGGTGTCTATGACAGCTGGAATTTATCTGCTTAACCTTTTAAACACCACAAAGTCACTGATGAACCTAATCTGCTTACCCTTCCCACAAATGTTCTAACACAAGCTTCCAAACTGAAAAAATTTCAGTTGGAATTGTGATAAATGGTAATGTGCACCCTATGTATGGTTTTTTGACCATGTTTTCAACACGTACAACCTTTCTATATATTCTACCTTAAACTGTCATGGAGGAACTCAGAGCTGCACTCAATCGCTGCATCAATAAATTAGGAAAAAAAGATTGAAAAATAATGGCTGAAATTTAAAAGTTTGATAAGTACGCTCACACAAATGTCTTCTCAACCTGCGTGTTTTCGCACTTGCGCTCTGGGAATGTACTCATACATCCACGCACAGCTCTTGTCATCTGGCAGACAGGACAATCGGTTCATTCATCAGCGCTCTTGATGGAGTCCAAGCCACGGGTTGCTGCAGGGCAGCCAGATGAATATCAGAAGATGATTAGGCGTGCACATTCTTAACATGGCTGACCTGTGACATCTCCGCACATGGACACAGAGGCTGTCATTAACGTACAACATGCGTCTGTCTCGCCCTTTCTTTACCGACAACTCTGCGCTTCATTGTTACAATTATTATTTATTATTAACGTGATAAAGTCGAAAAGTGAGTCGGAGAGATCGGGTAGATATGTCATGGGTAGACCTCCTGCAGAAGCAGGGAGGAATGCACTTAAAGGTAATGGTACATTAAAAGCCTTGCATCGCCTGCTTTCCACTATGCTATCAAGTATTTTTTATACCAACATATCTTAGGGTCACGACGGACCTACAGTTACATCCGCACGTGTATATTTGCCACATACTTTCCTTCAAAACTACACACACCTCAGACTTTGGGCCATAAGGCTGTTAGTAAAGGTGCACAGCATTCCCTCAGAATATGAAAGACATGGTCCATCACATAAGATGAATCAATGAAGTGATTTTGGCTTTGTAAAAAATAAACTTTTAAATCGAATTCTTAATTCTTATTGTGCTGGCCTGTTGTCATTCTGGAATTACATAATTGAAAACACTGTACAACAACAATTGCTTTGGCCAGTGGCTCAGCTGTAAGTTATACTGTTCAGTCCTCTAATCCCAGGGCTTTCTTTATCACTGCGGAAAAAAGCTTAATAATAGTCCAAGGATAAAAAAAAGTTTGCTTCCTTTCACTCCCCGTTAGTCAAATTGATAAAATGACCCCTATTTTTGCTTTGCAAATATGTAACCTAATATTTTAAGGAAATGCTTTCTAATGTACCCTATTGTTACCCACTGAGCATCACAGGAAGTGGCACTGGGCTCTTTGTTCTGGATCAGCTCTCACCAACAAGCTGTCTGGCCTCGGTTCACAATGGCACATAAAGGCTGCAGGAACACTGTAAAGCACAAAGCAGATCTATTTAGTGGTGGTGTTTGACCTAGACATGAAGAGTGTGACAATGGCAGTGTGACAAAGAGACTAGGTGGTTCATTTAGGCACCTCTAAAGTTTAACAAGGCAGACCTGGAGGCCACACTGCCAGCACATGACCTTAGCGCAAGAGCACCAAGAATGCCAGCGTGTGTATAGGAGTTCATACAATTTAGAAATGATACAGACAAATCACAGCCTGTTGGGTTACAGCACTTTGTCAAATACTAAGTTAAACAGCCATTAGTCTGCCAGATGGTTTTTTAAGCAAAACTTTTTGGTTTACGAATGGCATTGTTTCTTAGTTCTCCAAATCCCTATTTAAGTTTACGAAACTTTGTCAAGTTTGAATAATAATCCTTGCACTAGTCTGACATGTTTGTTTCCTTAGTTTAAAATATGGTTATCATTCACAGTAGCTCAAAATTCACTGAATCAAATACTTTTGCACTGAAATTGATGGTGTGCTGCATATGTAAAAACAGTACTAGGAAGTTAAATACATAGAAGCATTAAGCAAGTAAAAAATGCAGGTTTATATTTTCTCTGTCACACCTGTCACTTTTCCAATATCTTAATATGGCTATGTGACACAAGTGTGTAAATATCCTTAAAAAAGAATGAAGTTTCCAAATCCACACAGCATTTTCAAGTTAAAGAAGGTTTCACTTGTGACACACTCCAATCCCCAACATTAAAACCACTGACATGTCAAGTGAATAACATCGATTATCTTATTACAATGGCACCTGTCAAGGGGTGGGGGGAGATATTAGGCAGCAAGTGAACAGTCAGTTGTTGAAGTTGATGTGTTGGAAGCAGGAAAAATGGACAAGCGTAAGGACCTGAGCTACTTTGACAATTTTGTCCAAACTGTGATGGCTAGACGACTGAGTCAGAGCACCTCCAAAGCGGCAGGTCTTGTGTGGTATTCCCAGTATGTAGTGGTTAGTGCCTACTAAAAGTGGTCACAGGAAGGACAGTCAGAGTCATGGACACCCAAGGCTCCCTGATGCGTGTAGGGAGCGAAAGCTAGCTGTCTGGTCCGATCCCACACATGAGCTACAAATTGTTGAAATCCTTAATGCTGGCTATGATAAAAAAAAAAAAAAGTGTCTGAACACACAGTGCATTGCAGTTTATTGCATATGGGGCTGCGTTGGAGGAAGGTGGCCTGCTAAGACGAATCGCGTTTTCTTTTAGATCATGTGGACGATCAGGGTCATGTGCGTTCACTTACCTGGGGAAGAGATGGCAGCAGGATGCGCTATGGGAAGAATGCAACCCAGCAGAGGCAGTATGATGCTCTGGGAAATGTGCTGCTGGGAAACCTTGGGTCTTGACATTCATGTGGATGCTACTTTGACACGTACAACCAACCTAAACATTGTTGCAGACCACATACACCTGTTCATGGTAATGATATTCCCTGATGGCAGTGGAACTGCTACACTGGAAAAATTGTTCAGGAATGGTTTGAGGAACATGATAAAGAGTTCAAGTTGTTGTCTTGGCCTCCAAATTCCCCAGATCAAGCTCATTGGGATCGAGCATCTGTGGGATGTGCTAAGAGAAACAAATCTGATCCGTGGATGCCCCACCTCGCAACTTACAGGACTTAAAGGATCTGCTGCTGACATCTTGGTGCCAGATACCACAGAACACCTTCACAGTTTTGTGGAGTCCATGCCTCGATGGGTGAGAGCTGTTTTGGTGGCACGAGGGGAACCTACACAGTATTAAGTAGAAGTAGACAGTTTTAATGTTGCAGCTGTATATATATTTATGGACTGTCATTTTTGATACAGCATAATGACCCTTTTAGTGTGTAAACTGATCATTCCACTTTAGTGAGTTTTCATCGCCCTTAAAATAATAAGAGATTTAGGCAGATTTGCCTACAAGGAGGGACGAGTACACTAATTCCCCAGTTAGCAAACATTTGTTTAAGGAACATTAGAGAATTTGGGGCGTTAGGCTTTTTGGTTAGGGTGTCTATGTCTTTAATAAGGTGGGTAATTTCAAATGTACAATAGGAAAGCAGAACATAAGCCAATTTACAGTGTAACTTGGTGCACCCTGGGTAATAAAACACAGTGAGAGCTATTAAAAACAATCTCCATGATCTACAGAGACCTTTAACTGGTTCAGTGAATCTGGTTGTCTAGCATCAGAAAAGAGCACCTATAGGTTACAAGAAAAGCTGCTTAGAAGAAAAAGTCTCCGTACTTAAGGAGCAACAGACATCGGCCCACTTCAGGCAAGTCCTAAAGTCGTCCGCATGCAAAACATTGGTAAATGTCTTCTTCATTTGCTGGAAAATTACCAAAAATGGACAAATTACATGAATGAAGTGGATTCCCTACCCACACCAAGAGTGTGCTCTGTGCTCCTGAGATTGCTGCCATTAACACACTACCAGGTACAGAGCTGTGAGTTCAGAACACTTTACAGCTTAATGTGCTTCAGCTCAACTGTATTTTCAACTCAACACTGTTGCACTGCCTCGAATCATATCAGATTTTTCAGCTAGCGCTGTAACTACATTTTGCATTCGAGTGTCATATTGTGTATCTTAACGGTGCTAAACCTCCTGTTAACTGATCTAGTTTATCCTTCCAGAGTAGAGTCAGTGAAGTTGTATATCTTCTGATGTAAACACATTTGGCCCTACACGATGGCCACAGTCCCAGACGCACAAATGTGTCAGTTACATTAAAAGTTTGAACAGATGTCTTGTCTTAAATCTAGCTTGAAAGCAGTAAATAAACGTTATTGTGTTTTCGATTTTAAGAGGCCCAAGAAGTGGAATTTCATATATGAGTGCCTCAGACAACCATTAATACAATGTGTGAGAATAAGGGTTGAAAGGCTGTGACCACTAATGAAGGGGGAAAAATAAAGACATTGACACACCTCTGTTAAAAATATTTTGCGACTCAGTAGTACTTCAGTGGCTCAATGATGTGGATGTGACAGGTGATAGTGGTCATCCCATCTTGGATCTTGGTCAGGGTTACACCAAGCCAGAACTTACGTTGGAATCATAGGACACTGGGGGCACCAGTTCACTGCAGGGTTGCCACTCACGCACGCAAATCGTATAGTGACCAATTAGCCTGAAGCATGTCTTTGGACTGTGGGAGAAAAGTGGATGATCCGGAGGAAACCATGCAGACACACTGAGGACATAGCTGCATCAAAACTCACGCCAAAAACAGACTGGGCACTGTGAGGCAGCAGTGTGACTCACTGAGCTGCCGTGCCGCCTCTCATTCTGTACTGAAAATGGAAACCAATTAAATATCAATATCTGATGAACAATGGTATTTATGGAATCAGAGACAGGTCAAAACACTACAAGAGAATGTATTTTTCAGTTAAATATAGGAGACTTGGAAGCAGTCACAAACATTAAGTTATTAATTTGAAGGTTACCAATTGGAGCCCCACTCCATTCAGAAAGACACTTGTAAATATAGGAGCTTACAAAAACTGCCAGACGGTTAAAATACAAGCAATAGTTTTAATAGTAATTTTTTTTAGCTCAAAAAAGATACGTAAAAGAAAATGGAAGCAAAAAATAAGTTCTTACAATTATTTAAGGCTTTAGACACTTGCAGCCTTAAAATAACATTAAAAATTGTGCACTAAAACCTTACTTAAACACTCTTGTTGATACAGTGAACCCGGCACAGCAAGATCAAACGACATCAGATATATCTTCAGCAAGTTTACAACATGAGCTCCAAGCATACACTTGGTTTAAATACAAATTTTTAAGTTGACATGGAAAAACAAACAGTTTTTGCAATGATTTTTGCCTTGATAAACACCCTAGGAAATATTCACCACATTCTGTGTAGTTACTGCAGTCGGAGGTGTGGAAAGATTCCACAAAAATTTATTGCAAAGCTACAATATGTATCAGAGTCTGTCTCCCACAACATCATAAATTAGGTTTTCTTTATTTTTTTGCAGTGTTAGCATTTTGGCTTGCTTGCTATTTATAGCTTCTGAGAAATTTTTACATTCAAGAATTATATTGCTAAAGAAGGAATGTTATTATTTGAAATTATTAAAATACTGAACATTTGTAACGTATTTTCTTCTGTTTCAAAATTAGCACTTTGTTTTATTCCCTTAATTTGTTTATAAACCTTTGGGGATGAAAAAAAAACTTTATTCATTTTTTTAATCTGCGCCACTCCGTTTTTGATATGCTTTTTTGCTCCAGTTTTGTCTATGATTTGTGTTCCAGTAATTTTAAAACTATGCTTGTGCAGAACTACCCTTCATCTATTAAGATGCACAGTACTTAGAATAAAATAAGCGCATTTATTAAAGTGCAAAATTGACACTTTGAAGCAAAGTTGCTGGATTTATTTCAAAAATGTTAAGGCTAATAGGCATGGACACATCTCTGTACATGCAGTCACATCTGTCCCACATTTGGCAATGACAATCCCGCTATTGGTTAAAAACAATTAATAAACTACTAATAATAAAATAAATTACTCAGAACTAAATGACACATAAGTTTACTTTTTTGTTTAATTACACACATCTACATATGACAAAGTCTGCCAAATAATAATAATAATAAACTAATACATTGTGGAAAAATAATTGGTAAAGAAGCAGAAAATCAGCACTCCCACCATCAGTGCTACACTGTAGTTCAAGATGAAGGACAGAAACACATGGGATTCACAAGGTGATGGGCTGAGGTGAGGTGAACTAGACTGAGAACTGCCTTCTTCTTGCGGCATCACATCTGTAAGATATTTCTGAATGCTTTAAAACTTATAAAGTTAAAAAAATTTAAAAAATAAAGTTTTAACTTTTATAACTAAGTTATGAAGTAAACAAGTCCTGCTAATTTCCACAGGACACATTACAGCTGGTGGACTCCCATTCACTGCATCTCTGCCCGTCTTACGACTTTACCGCGCCACACTGGGGAATGCTTACATCCCATAAAAAGCACATTCTCGTGCTGAGGAAACATTCTTCTGTGTCCTGAAAAACACAAAATACTTGAATACTTGGCAAATTTCATGAGACCTAAAAATGTCGACATTAAATCTGCATACATGCATGTACAGATGCGGACTAGCTTGCTTAAAATACGTCAAGTTGTACCTTATTGCCATCATGATGTACTGAAGTGGCAGCCATGATAAACTGTGCCGTAGTGTTCTGCCACCAAAGTCCTGTCTTCCCGTGTTCCTGTCTTGAGATTGATGCTGAACAAATTACAACATATTTGGGCATAAATCCAGAGTAGAAGGAACATCCTTTTCAATTTGCATTTAATGCATATCAATAATTTTGTAACAGACTACAGATTTCATCGGTCCTTTTTAGAAGATTTATTTATGTTATTTGTAATAATTTTTCTGAAATTGTATATTGTCAGAAATTTTGACACGTTTGTTTTCCAACAAATGGAACAATTGAATATAAAGATGAACAAAGTTTTCAGTTATTGTTTTGCAATAATTGTTAACTCTGGGCAGGACTGTGGAAGGAAACCCAAACAAACACAAGGGGAACATAAACTCCACACAGACTGGGCAGGGATTAGACCTAAGCTTATTAGCACAACCGCAGTGCTTTGAAGCACCAGCATGACCCATTACATCACAACATGTATATTTTTCAGATTCATTATTTTGTTCTACTTTAAAAATTATTAAAAACCTCTAAACAGCATATTCTAAGATGTAAAAACTGTAAAAAAAATACAAAAATAAAAATTACACACAAAAAACAATATGAACTGCACCCTACTGCCCACCCAGTGCTTACTTATCAATTTCCAACTAGTGTATTTTTTAAATACTCTATTTTTTTTCATATTCTCATGGTGCTGCACGAGCTATCCCTTCAAGCAAACATCATGAGGGTGCACACACACACACACACACACACACACACACACAGTATTTATCTACATCAATAGGGTCAGCAATTAACCCGACTACTTTGTGTTTAGGTTTTGAGAAGAAACTTTAGTTTCTTCTTAAGACAAAATCCACTGGACTATGTGGAGAATGTTTAACCTCCAATCAGAGCTGGGATCAGGTTCGAACCCAGGAGTGAAATAAAATCATACCTACACAGCCAGCTTGTCACACAGCTTCACATCTGAGACCTGCTGGTGTGATAAATCTAGGCAGTTGTCTCCTAAGCCCTGCCCACATGGTTATTAGATAAACACCCTCCGAATATGATTACAGACTACTAAAAGGGTTATTACTTTGACAAGAACAATACTTCATTCTGACTTTCATATTGAAAATACTGGAAATAGTTCCACAATTTAAATATACAGTATACATATCCTCAACATAATAAATGTTGTATCTCAGATGAGCAACACTTTTCATAATTTATACTGACATGTTCTAATTGTGTTCACAGTTCATAATAATAATAAGGGGCATTCTTGTGCAATATATCAGTAAATATTATGTACAACATATAGAAAAGCACAGGTGTCACACAAGTGAGAAAAAGTAGGTTCTATAGAACAATTCTTTTTTTTAGCCATGAAGGTGTAATTCCCTTTTTCTCCCACAATATTTTCTTCTTGGTCTTGACTTTTCAGCTTGCGCTTGACTCTTCGTAGGTTCCCTTTCATTTTTGTTAAAATAAAATCTCTTGAACAGAAGAAATGTATTGCACAATGTGTTTTGCAAATGCGCAAACTACGAGTGTTCAAATAATGCAGTTCATAAACGTACAGGAGTAAAGTCAAAATCTTAGGGCAATTCCGCAGCCGTGCAGTTTGACTCTGAGCTAACTAACAATAAAAGGTTTATGTCCCAGAATGAACTCTGCTTCTTTACACCTGAAGAACGTTTTTAAGATGCGAAAGATATTTTGCTGTATTCCACTACAATATTGAGTTGTATAAAAGGGTCACAAAGTAAATCCCTTTGGTTAAAAGGTTAGGAAACTATAAAAACAGCAATAATAAACATCTGCTCTGTATTAATTTAAATTCCTATGTTCCACATGTAGAGCATACACACACAGACAGAGACTTCACACTTTTGTAGAACCGATAAAGCAGCGATTTAAGATTTTTATCTGCATCCTGAATGTGAAAATCGCTCAACTTGTTGGTATTTATTTGTGTTTGATATGCGATTAGCAGAGCAAAATCCTGCTTGCGCTTCCTGATCAGCAGAGATCCTTACAGTTAGGTTACGATTAATTGTGGTTAAAGTCTTGCTGAATTCTGTTTACAGACATCACAGCATCACAGTATGGATGATGCTCAAGGACCAGGGGTAAATTGTTGTTTTTCTAAAACACATTATACAAGGTTTTCAGGGGATCTCTGGAAGTATTAACGTGGTTGTTTCTGTTGTCGCAATTTTTTTTTTTTTTTTTTTTTTAATGTAATAGAACAGATTTAGGCTTTACAGCAGATAATTCAAATGCCAGAGTAAAGTACAGTCCACTGAACTATCCCATTAGGTTTTAGGAAAGGTAAATAAAAGACCGCACTTGACACCTTCAAGAAAATCACTACAAGGGCCCTTATTAAGACATCATGTAGTACAGCTGATCAAATGTGGGTAGGTTGCCATATTTATGTACTGTAATAAGGAAATGAAAGTTTATATAAAAAAGTTGCTTTTATTTGCTATCTGAATTGTAAGCCAATTAATACCAGCTAATTTGGTTAAGTTTGCACAGCATGTTTGCACAAAACTAGTCAACGTGTAACCTTGTAGTACTTTGTGCAACGTTTAGGTAGCCAACATCATGAAAACACTAAAACAGTGTAAATATACACTATTATATTATATTATTACACTATTAATTATACACTATTATACACAACAGCTAGGATCATAATGCTTCAGAAGGATGTGGAAAATATCCTGCTACTGCGGTGTTACTGACAGGCTGATGATGCAAAGCGGGGTGTAAAACTAAAGATACTGTAAGTCATGTTACTTCTGTAAAGCTATAGTGAAAATCAAAAGCAAATATCTATATATGGTGTGGGCAGGTCAGCACCCAACGTCAGTTTAGTGCCACTGTGCTGGCTGTAGCCTTTTTAGCATCATTTGGGGCAGAAAATATGTTGCCCATGTTTTCATGGTCGAGCAGCCCCATTGAAATGCACTGACCTGAAAAAACGATGCGAGATAATAAAAATAAGTTTAATCCACCCTGTTTTGCCTGGTTTTACCTCCAGAACTTGCAGAGACGAGACGTCCTCATCTTTCGAGAATTCCTCAAACGGGTCTGCACTCGGCACTTGCTGGAAATGTCAATTTTTTAATCGCGGGGTGGTGAAACCCACACTGAGGGGGAAGGTGCACAGTAAACACAGTGGTGCGAACTGTTGGATCAGCCACAAGCAGCACATCAGAAGACTATTTAAATAAGATTAATCCTGCAAAAAATAGACAGGTGTATCTTCTTACACGTTACCCTCCCTCTTGAGCTCCTCTCACCAACAAAGCTGCTATGAAATTACTCTCAGTGGGACACAGAATCATCCTCTGGCATTTTTAATTCCCTACAGAGACTTGCTGTGTCTCCATAATGTGAAGCCCACACCATTCACACACATGCACACGCCATGTCCACCCTCAGCACCTTTTTCTTCCACTTTCCTAATACTTATGAGATGTTATTAAGCTGTTACTGAGCTAAGGAGAGGGTTGCACACAGTCACATTTGAAGGTAGCGCCAGATACAAATATTACCCCTGAACACAGAGACGGGATATATTGTCCCCACTGCAGAAGCCTTACTGTCATCCGCATTCTGCCATTTCAAGTCCATTTTGCCGTGTTGGACTGCTATTCACATGGCACGCCTTCGTCCTTCAGGTAGCACCGCCGCACCAGGAGCGAAAGGTGCAGAATGTGCACGCAGGCAAATTTTAGGGGGAAAAAAGCGCAGGAAAACGCACGGCCACGGCAGGTCCGCGGCAAACAATACTTACACGCGGGAAAAAAAAAAAGAAACCCTAAAAAATGACAGGAATCCAAGCGGAGCTCGCAGGCTTAGCATATGCGAGCACAATAAAAACGCGGTAGATCCCAGCACTGTTGAGGAAAACGCAAGGAGAAGGAGCCACAAACGCTGTTCGACAACGTCTAACTCAATTTGGGAGGAAGAGCTAAAGCGTTAATGGGATTAAAGCCGCCGTCGCCGCCGCAGTTGCCGCCGCAGCCGCGACACCCGCTCTTGCCCTGCGCAGATCGCCTATTTGAGCGGCGGCGGACGGGGGTGACGCGTCCGCCCGCTGGGGGGCAGCAGTATTCTTCAGCAGCTCGCCGAACCGCACTCTCGCATGCTTCCTTCTCGGTCCGGATAAATGATCAAGCGGCCCGAACTGTAACACCCTCGGGTGATTTTTTTTTTTTTTTTTTACTTTTTTTTTACTTTTTAAGTAGCCGAAGCCAGGGACTCACGCCCTCTGGAAACCGCAGGGGCCCTTAGGGAGATGCTTTGTCCTTCCTCAGCTGTCCTCTGCAAAGTGCCTTCACTGCAGCCCCCAGCAGGCCGCACAGGAGAGGGATAGGACAGAACATGCAGGCCTACACACTTTTTAGAAACTTAGGGCTTCACGCTTTACATATTTTAATAACAATATGTATAGAATGTTCTAGTGTTGAGGGCCAATCTGAAGGTTCCCGGCTCGAATCCCGCTCCTGGTGTTGCTGTAACCTTGATCGTGGTACTGAGCTGAGCTGATACTGTCAGAAAGCCCCACTGTATAAATTTGAGAAAGATTTTAAAGTTTATTTTCTAACATCCGTAAGTCGCTCTGGACAGTTGTGTGAGCTGAATAAAGAAAAAAATAACTGAAATACGCATGCCTTTGTCTCGCATGCAAAAAGCACAGATGGGCACCTTGTGAAGGGACATTTAGCGCTAACAGGGGTTTCAGTAGCTATGAAATGTAAACTTTTTACATCCCAGACATACATAGCACTTATTTTAAAAGGCCCAGTGAAAAAGGTGGCTTACCACTTATTTACATTATTTTGAATTCACTCAGAGCTATCATATTTGCACAGAATAATACAAAACTATATAAGAGATGCAAATATTTAGTGCAGATTTCTGATGTGCTTCTTCTGAATAATTTTTGCTTGAAATTTTTGCTTGCTTTCTTTTTTGTTTTAAATGCGTTTAGAAACATCTTAAGCCTTATGTATGTATTTCCCTACAGGCCAAACTACAGCCAAGTAATTTGTTTTGTGGTTCCTTTTACATATTAAGATTAAGGTTTTGCAACAAAACTCTGTGAAGTCAGCAAATCCATTAAACGCCTGCCCAAATATGTTAATAAACATATTACAATATACAGAATGATTACAGTCGAATGATGACTTTTAATTCAAACAAAAAAATAACTACAACATATACATGACGATTAGCAGTGTGGGTTGCAGTTTCAAATTAGTACGACATTCGAGCCACCAAAAATAGTACCTAAACTCTCAATGCCAGAATTTTGGAACAACGAGGCACCTTTTAGGGTCAATGCCCTTTTTTTTAAAATGCTGCTGCAGGGAAAGAAAAAAAAAATAGCGGGTTTATTCCAACGTTTGAATGACATGCCTGTTGTTAATTTTTTTTCTCCGCTCCGTTCACCTACAAATTCTAGAATTAAAACGCCAAAAGACGTCAGTATAAATATTACCGATTTTAATGTGCACGATAAAGGCGGGTGCAGAGCTACCAGAGTTATTATCCGTGCGTGAAAGTCACTCTCTTTAAGACCATGCGGGTGATCCGCCGCCATTCCCCCGATCTCCCGAAGCGCGAAACAGCCAATGGGATTCCGGGGGCGGTGCGTAGGCTCTGACCAGTCAAACTCAGCCGCTCTCCTTATATGGCAGCCCGTCTCCATGGTAACGTGTGCTAAGTTGCAGCAGTCGTGTCAAAGTTCACTATATAGAGAGCTGGGCGAGCTGATCAGAGGGAAAGCACACTGCCAGTCCAGCTCCAGCAAAGCGCAATCACTCCCCAACCTCCAACTTTTCCTCATATCGCTTCACTTTGACTCGCTGACTGTTCTTTTCGAAGGAGCTTCTGCACGCTGTGATTTCTTTTTTTTTTTTTTTTTTATAAAGCATTGCATTTTCTTGCCAGAGAGTTGACTTTATACTTGACTTGAGCGTCGACACCGTGATGCTGTTCTCGCATAAAAGAAAAAAGGAAGATTCGGCGACATTCTTACCAATTAATTGATTTTTTTTTTTTTTTCCAAGACTTCCACGGGAACCTAAAATTGCTCGGTGCTGGTGCAAACGGGAGCCTGCTTTCGCATTGTTCCGTTTTGCTTGTGTTTATTTGTTAAAGTGCCACCGATCGATTTCACTCGCGTTCGTCCAGCTTGATTGAAATAATATTGTTGTGTTGTTTTTTTTTTTCCCTTCATTCATGGCTTTCCTGAATGGCTGACTGCAGGCGCCTCTGGACTTGGCCTCTCAGTCATCGCACAACGTTTAACACATAAGCGTTGTCTGCCCGCCTAAATATAGATATAAAATATCTATATTGTATGTTTTTATTCGAGCTTTGACGGACCTCGGACGACGAAATATAGCCCGTGTTTTTTAACCTATCTTTAGTTGGTGAGCACAGCCCGCTCCAGGGTCCCCAAGCTGCATCCGAAGCGCTACAAAAAGCAAAAACGGAAGATAAAGAGAAAGTTCCTTAACGTCGGCTGACAGATATGGCAATGGCAGTGTGGAGAGGCTCCCAGGACGACGTGGCCGACACCCACGGCACCCTCTCTTCGCAGACCACTGCAGGAGGACCGCTGTCCCTAGCAGCCCCTCAGCCAGGCCAGCTGAGCCTGGCCGCGTCTCAGGTGGCCCCCGCGACCCCGCAGACCCCCGTCCAGGGCGGACCCCCGAGCGCCACGGCGCAGTCCACGCCGACGAACCACAGCGCGCAGAGCCAGACGGCGGACAAGCAGCAGCAGCAGCCGCAGCACATCGAGTGCGTGGTGTGCGGGGACAAGTCGAGCGGCAAGCACTACGGCCAGTTCACATGCGAGGGCTGCAAGAGCTTCTTCAAGCGCAGCGTCCGCAGGAACCTCACCTACACATGCCGGGCCAACAGGAACTGTCCCATCGACCAGCACCACCGCAACCAGTGTCAGCACTGCCGCTTGAAAAAATGCCTCAAAGTGGGCATGCGGCGAGAAGGTACCTACCGGACTCGGCGCGATCGATGCGTTTGATTCATGCTCCGTGCGGGATCGATGCCCCAGCCTTGCTCTTGAATCCCCTCGCAGGATGCCCGAGAGGAGCACCCCCCCCACCACCACCACCACCACACACACGTCGTCCCCATCTCCTCGCTGAGCTTCCGCACATGCACGTCCTCGCTCCCTTAAAACTGCTCGCACCGTTTGTTGTTGTAGACGTCTCCCATACACACAATGGTAGCTTTAACTGCATTTCTGAGGTTTGTAGGGTTACGGCTCTTGTGGTTTCAGATGCGGTTCACATGGAAATTGGCCGTCTTGTGTTTTCGTGCTCGCAGTGTCCGCTTCCGTTGTAACGCAAAAAAACGCATGAATTTTGGCCTTAACTGGCCCGCTGCGCAGGCTGGTTGGGGAGCAAAAATATGAGCATTGATTCGAAAGTGTGGGCTGCAAACAGAGAGCGGGCTGTGGTTTTCTGGGGTACAGAAATGTCTCAGCAGAACTGCTAGCAGTAAGTGAGTTATGGGTCAGGCACCCAGGGCCGCTTTGTGTCTGCCTCCTTCAAATGGATCACAGCAAAATCCTCTACAAAAGTGGGCCATTGCACAAACTGTTTCTTTTTACTTCAGCAATGAACAGATTAATAACAAAAACGACCAGTTTGCTTGTTGGGATCTTTTCCCGAGATCTCCTGTGCGGTTTCGGCTGTTTCCAGCAAGTGCTGGAGTGAAGCAGTTAAAAGTAATGTTTTCGCTCATGTGTAAATGTGCATGCTAATATATATATATATATATATTTTTTTTTTTTTTTTAAATGAGCTCCTATTATCTACCCGTGTATTTTTGTGAGTGAGGTTTCCGTGTGTTTGCGTATTGAAATTGTTAAGAATTTTTATAAATGTGTGAAATGCTGCCATCAATATCTGTAGTTTATCTTTTTACTGCAGCAGTTCAAA
Organism: Heterotis niloticus; assembly: GCA_018136845.1. NCBI lineage: Eukaryota > Metazoa > Chordata > Actinopteri > Osteoglossiformes > Osteoglossidae > Heterotis > Heterotis niloticus. Next base: position 14,554,402 of record CM030904.1, on the reverse strand, counting down.
GGGGACGGATGCCACCCACTCAGCCCCACCATGGTCAGTTCGCCTTGACAAACGGAGACCCTCTACACTGCCATTCCTACTTGTCCGGATATATCTCTCTTCTTCTGAGAGCGGAACCTTACCCTACATCTCGATATGGTAGTCAATGTATGCAGCCCAACAACATCATGGGCATTGAGAACATTTGTGAACTTGCAGCCAGGATGCTCTTTAGTGCCGTGGAGTGGGCCAGGAATATCCCTTTCTTCCCAGACCTGCAGATTACGGACCAGGTGGCACTTCTGAGGTTGACCTGGAGTGAGTTGTTTGTGCTCAATGCTGCACAATGTTCCATGCCACTTCATGTGGCTCCTCTGTTGGCAGCAGCTGGCCTTCACGCCTCTCCAATGTCTGCAGATAGAGTCGTTGCCTTCATGGACCACATTAGGATCTTCCAGGAACAAGTGGAAAAGCTGAAAGCTTTGCACGTTGACTCTGCTGAATACAGCTGCTTAAAGGCCATAGTGCTTTTCACCTCAGGTAAGCAAATTACGGTTTTGTTGCTTAAAGTGCACGATAGGAAAGTAAAGGTTTGCCATTATGTGTGCATGTGTACAGGTTTTGTTTGTCTGTGTTTGTGCACGCTTGTATGTACCTGCACAGAATGCATGTTGGCATTTTTACAATTGTTACCAAATAAGCGTAATTATGAAAGGATCTTACTTATTCAAGTTATGTATAGCCAATTTAAAACGTGTTTCGAAAGCGAAGACATAAAAACGTAAAAATAACTTCCGAGAATTAAATTATTTTGTAAAGTAATTCCATGATGTGCAATAAGTGGATTTTTGTATCAATTTGAAAAAAATCCACACATTAGGTCCTTAAATATGTTTTTGTGAACTGAACATTAGCTGCGATTTATTTTCTGCGCAGCATCCCAAATAATCTGACTTCCACAGTTAGTATTATGACCCAATAGACACTTAAATTAAGGTGGCATCGTATAGCTCTAATTTATTTCCCGTTGCTTTTTCTCCATAAGTAAATTTTGTTAGTTATTATATGTTTCAGATGTCAGATGTAAATTATTGCATGTTCTCAATTTTGGAAATGAAAGGCACATTTTTTTAAGTCTTCATAGTAAGATGATGCCTTTTCAGCCATTAGCCAAATAATAGGTGAAGCATGTTTCACTCTTGTTTAGCTTTTTAAATGTAAATTCCAGCATACTTTTAAGTGTTCAAACCAGGACACAGAAATGTGCTGTCTGAGAAAGACAGAATCATTATCCTTTCATGTCGTCTTCTGGCCTTAGGGTTCCAGGATGTTTTTCAGACTTTTTTCCAGGGTCAGGTTATGACCACAAACGCCCTTTAGCGCTCACTACTTACTGAGACGTAAGGAGACTTTCGGGAAAAACAACAGTATTTAATTCTCACCATGCGAGTATTTGCATGTATTCGAAATATTATTTGTGTGTGTATATATTTATTTATTTAACAGTGGCTACGTATATATAACAATAAGAAAGTTATAGGGTTTAGTATCTGGCGAAATAGTACATAATGGGTCACTGGTGAATAAATTATATGAATAATAGATTTTTTTCCGTAACAACCGTGAGCATTGCGCAATTATTTCTTTTGTCTTTTATTTCATTCCACGGCGTAACCTTTCGTGGGATGTGCGATTGTTTAAAATAATGATCAAGTCAGTGTCGACACTGACAAATGCGGTGACGGTTGTTTCAGCTGTCCTCGCAGCCACATTGTCTTCATGAAGTATCGCTGTAGATGAAGAGGAGAAGCGTCTCGTTCCGACGGCCATATTTATAGGCGATTAGAGCCATTTTTATGGACGCCGTAACGCCTCTTGGCGTCTGCAGTAACCACCGTTTCTCTTTCGCTTTAGTGAGCTCTTCCAGCGATTCCGCGATCTCACGGTTTCGTGTTTCATTATCCCAGGCGGTCAAGCCGCGTCTTTATTCCATATTTTTATTTGTTGCGACGAGGTCGGCTGGTCGCACGGACGTCGAGAGCCGGATGAGTCCCGTCGCTGCTTAACGTCCTTTACTGCACAGCGACGTGACAGATGGATCTGCTAATCGGAATTTAGATGCCACACGTGCCTTCGCCATTCGAACCCGGACCAATACATGCGTGCAAAAATAAAACAACTCGTAACGGTCACTTTAGTAATGCAAGAAGGGGCACCGGCTTTATTATTAAGCCCGGACGGCGCTTAATGTGTCTGCTGTTCATGCGTCCGCTCTGCAGTTTGGCAGGTGTTGTGTGTTGCGAACGAGCTGTCCAGGTGTGTCCGATGTGATGCTTTACCGTGTGTGTGTGTGTGTGTGTGTGTGTGTGTCGCCTGTGCCGTGCGCAGACGCCTGCGGTCTGTCGGACGTGGCCCATGTGGAGAGCCTGCAGGAGAAGTCCCAGTGCGCCCTGGAGGAGTACGTGCGCAGCCAGTACCCGAACCAGCCCACCCGCTTCGGCAAACTCCTCCTGCGCCTGCCCTCCCTGCGCACGGTCTCCTCTTCCGTCATAGAGCAATTATTTTTCGTCCGTTTGGTAGGTAAAACCCCAATCGAAACCCTCATCAGGGATATGTTGCTGTCGGGAAGCAGCTTTAACTGGCCTTACATGCCCATTCAATAAACTGAAGGAAACAAAGAAGAAGACACAGACAATACAGTAGACACTGCTTCTTCTTCTTCTTTTTTTTTTTTTTTTTAGAGAGAAAGGAGAGAGAAAAAATCGGCTGTTACACAAATGTACTTTATTTCCAAGAAAGACTTTTTTTTCCTGAAATGACTGTGAATTTAAACAAAAAAAAAGAGACAGTATACGAACTTTTACAATCTCACTTGCTCTGAACAATTCACAACTTTTTTTGTTTTGTTTTGTTTGAAAGCTACTTTCTGAGGGGGGTTGACGTTTTGAGGAAGTAAAAAAATATATATATATAAAGTACAGTGGAAAAAAATGAATTTGGTAACATTTAGGAGAAAAGTGTAAAAAATAGTGTGATATCTTTTCCAAGTATTCGAGTCCTGTGTCCACCTATCTTTAGCTGTTTTGTATTTATTCTCTTCTCTGGTTCCAAACCAGCTTATGTAATTCTGTAGTATACAATTTTAATATTACCACGGCATCTTACGGAACAGTGCATAATGTAAAGAATATGTTCTTCAAGAATTAAAACGAAATACATGGCAATATAATGGAACCATCCGAGAATGCAAAATGCTGCAGGTGCACTAACCGCACTGGTGACCTACGGTTTCCCTCTGTGGAGTGACATCAGTTTTAATTTTCTGATAGTGACTGAAAAAGACTTAGGCCCACTTTATTTTACTGTGTGTCATTATAAGTAACCAGCTGTTAATGTCCCTGTTTAGAGCCTAGGGTCCTGTAATTAATTTATCTGAAAACTTTCTTTTAGACCAGAACTTGTCCATTTAATATAAATGCTCATTTACAGTTTCAGTATGTGTTTGTAATGAATGGTGGCTCTTCAAGTTAGACAGTTATGAGTGTTGCAGTTCAGGAGACTTGTGTTTATTTATCACTGTTAACCAGACTTGTTATTTATGTATCAGTAGGAAACATGTACAGTTAGTATGTGCAAAATCCATTAAAGTAAGAACAAAGTTTGGGATTAGAAGAGCAGCCCTGTGTTACGAGTTTATGTTAGTCATATTTTCTGTGTCTGTGAGGCACCTGGCTGCCGCAATTGTTCAAATATTGAGCTACTTGATCATGTCATCGAAAAAGGGTTCGGTAGTCACTTTACTTTTAACGTCAGAGCAAAAAAAAAATATATATATAATATATATATATATATATATATTATATATATTTTTTTTTTCAGACAGTATTATCTCACCTAAAATTGACAGATGTAGTACATTTACTAATGCCCAATACATGTCAAGCATTAAGTGCCTGTGAAGTGGGGAATCACTAATTTATTTATATTGTTATTTAAGTGTTAAAAACCTTGGGGACACTGTAAGGTCTGAAACATCAGTCTTATTATGTATTTCACATACACAAGACAACAGTTAGAAGCAGTATTGTAAATATAGGTCAATTCCTTTCGATGAGTTTCTTTTATACAAAGTATATGTAATTAAGAGAATCTGTGTTTGCCATTTTTTGGTAATTCAAAATGTCTACAAATTGAGTACCAGACTTAGCTAGTAGCAATGAACAGTTTCATTCAGTTTCAATACATAAACATATTAAAATGTTTCTTTCTTTCTTTTTTTCAAATGTATTTAGACTGTGAATGCATGGCCACAGGTCACTAGCCTATTTTACATTTGGTGTGTGTATGTGTGTGTATAACGCTATATATATAGTATTGTAAGCGAATACTGTATACATAGTGTTTTTTGCACTGTATAGATATAATATGTGCATTCAAAAACAGCCCTTGTATTTACCATGAAACCCAACTTTCGGTAATAACACCTAACAGAGTGAGCTGGTTTGGAAGAGGGGTAGTTACTTGCTTTGAGTTTCATTTTGCTTCACATTTTTGGTCTGTAATAGATGCCTTGTGCGTGTGAAAGCTTGCAATTTTGTACTTGTTCTGAGGCTTTTCTTCAACACACAAGACCCCATTTTGTGGTTGGATAAAAAGGGATCATATTGTATATTTGACTAACAGTGATCTTTGGCTGTTCTGAAGCCACATATGGACCAGAGAATGATACAACTTGATTGTAATTATGAACAGTTTTAAACAACTGATCCACATTTTTATATATAAATATTTAAGAATATATTACTGCAGGGTATTGATAACGTATAGATACTTTTTTTTATTATTATGATTATTAATTGCAAGTAATGTACGTGAGTGTGCGTGGAAGTTTATAGTTAAGACGATTCTTGTTTGTGTTAGCTTATTGTCAAAAACATGCTGTAAATTTGTTCTTGATATTAAATTATAATTTATGACTTTGAAATCAAAAGGCATTCCCTGTTTTATTATTCCTCTGCCTTTATTTGCCTTACAACAGGTCGCTTAGCACATAGGAACATGAATGCGGTGGTAAGTGTGTGCGTGCTTTATTTCTTCTTGAGAACTCGAGGACCGTCGATCATCTTAGAGGATGCTCGTAAAAGATGCACGCTGTATATACATACATTTATGTTTTATTTATTATTTTATTCAAACAAGCGGATAAATAAAGCGACAGCTAGCAGAAAAGATGGCACGGCGATGAGTGTGGCACACGTGGCGTCTGCAGTCCTGCCGAAGGCTGATAACAAAATGATGGAAAGTGGCTGCCCAGCCATGCTGTCCTCTGATATTTTTTTCGTGACAGCAGCGTCCCGGAGCTCAGGAAGGGATGCGGATCGCCCACCCTCACTCCGCAGCGCCCCTCATCCCTCACACGCATGAGCCGCAGGTGTTTCCGCACGCGTGCGGGTCTCACGCAGGGCAAAGCGCCGGCCACCAGGCCCGGTCCCTCCCGGAGACGATAAGTCAAATCGAATCCAGCTTCTCCAGCCTCCCCCGCTGGGCTCGGGGTGAGCCGTGTGAAGGTGTGCCTGCTGCCGCCTTTCCACTCGCCGCTCCAATATGGCGCCTCGCAGTGCTTTGTAATGGAAACCAGGGCGCAGCGGAGGGCTGCGTTCGGTCCGGACCGTCACCCTCATGTGACATTGCTCGCTCGTCGTGAGTTCAAACCTAAGGAGGGTCCCACGGGGGAACGTGGCTGCGGCCGGAATGGTTCTTGCGTTAAGTGCTTGTAAAGGAGCAAAGCAGAAATTGTGCTGTAACCGCCTTGGATCACAGCAAGAGCCGCGTAGAAGGAAAACAGCTCAAGTGCGGATTTCAAAGTGATGGCATTGGTACTTCCACGCCAAGCTCGCACCCTGTAGTCAGGAGTCGGCGGTCTCCTCAACCTTCGTGAAGAACGGCAGCTCCTCCAAAGCAGGACCACCTATAAGCTCAGATTCTATTGTGACATTCGGGGAGCGCCAAGAGTGCCAGCGTGAAGCGAATGTCGCCAAAACTAAGCGTTTCCCATTCCTCCTTGTTTTGTTTTTTTTTTTTTTTTTTTTTTTTTAACTCTATTAAAATAACCACGCCTTAACATACACATTAATGTAATGTCCAGCTTTAGAATTTGCATCGTCTCCAAATCCGACTTCAGATGATTTCTTCTGCATTCAAGATTCCGAAGACGTGCCATTATGTTTGTGTCTAATTCGTGGTGAAAGCCGGATAAATCTTATTACGCACTCATTTTAAAGCACTTAACATTGTGCAACGAGACCACAGACTATGAATGTGGTCTAATATATACGTATTATTATTACTATTATTATTATTATATATGAATATATATTGTATGTGATATATTAGGCTGTAAGGCTGTAAACCCATATTCTAACGTAGAATTTTGCGACTGATTGTCGTGTGCGCTCATAATTTCTAAAATCTTTTTATTAACTGTATTTAGTATTAAGCCCCAGCCGGGTAATAATAATAATAATAATAATAATAATAATAATAATAATAATAATAATGGCTCATTTCTGTAGCTAACGAAAATTGTGTCGGATTTTACCCTTCCACGTAAAACGGTGCAACGTATTTCTATGTAGTGTAATAATGTGCTGGATTAATGGATGACGAGGCTCGTTTGCGGAGCGACGAGTTTGTCTCCGCGTTGCTGTGTGTGTGCGTGTGTCTAGGCGTGGATCACCTTAGCAGTCATTTGGCTCATACCTTCCCAGGGTTGATCTTAGCTGACAGACCGTGTGTGTTGAGGCTCAGCTCTGTAATTTGCGCGTCTGTGCTTTTATTAGCGTTGGACACCGAACTAATGAGCTCTCCTTCAGCACGGTGTCACTTTTATTTATTTTCACCTGGCCACTAAATACACTGTGGGACTTGCAGACCTGCGCACCATTTACACGCCGCGCACATGTGCGGAGTGGCAGCGCACCCTCACGATATTCTCATTTGAACATTTCGCTTTTTGAGCTGGGAAATTTTTGCCACGTCGCTCAGACTGACACCTTTGTTTCTGCTCATATGGGATGAACAATGGAAACTGTTGACGCTCAGTCATGAGCATTATGGTTTAAAGCACCTCTTGATGTGGGGACTTTAATGAAACTTTTGAAATAAACAATGCGAGCCGTTTTAAAATTGTACACGCTCGCAGTGCTGAATTGTTCTTAAGCGAGTCCTTAAATTGAGGCTGCCTGGCACTGTGAGAATTCACCTGATAGCAGCATTAAATTCTGAGACTCTTTTTCAGATCGTCAGCTAATGTATGCGTGATGTTTTCTGTGGCTTTGCTTACCTTTTTTTCTGTGTTTCTAACCAGATCTTCTTATTAAGTAGTGGGATGTTCTATTACAAGTATAAATTTCCAAACAAGGCGACTAACCAATGTAAATACTGTGTGTGTGTGTGTGTGTGTGTGTGTGTGTGTGTGTGCGTGCGTGTGTGTGTGCGTGCGTGTGTGTGCGCGCCTCTTTCCTCCATGGCGACCCCTACAGGGAGAGGAGTTTTGGCCCTAAATCAACAATCGGCGTTTTATAGGTTGTAGTGGACACGAATCTTCATGCTCTGTTAGTTTCTCAGGGGGGGAGCGCTGTCCCTTTGCTCACCACTCAGCCTCGCACTTGCGAGGAATAAAAAAAGCTTTTCTGCCAAGATTCTAGGATCTCCATTTGTCATCCGCAGATCAGAGCTGTCCAGCCGAAGACATTCGAAGGTGTCCTCGTCTTGGGGGTGCTGTGAAATAAAAAAAAAATGCTGTCACATTTCACACCTGCCATATTTTAGGTAATAGCCAAATGAACAAAAAAGCACACATTATTATTATTATTATTATTATTATTATTATTATTATTATTATTATGCAAAATGAACTTAGAAAAACTGAAGTGTGATGGACGTTAAGAGTGATGGGCACCACTCTTTTACCCTATTTCGGGAGCCTTACACAAAACAGCTTATGCATAATTTTAATGCACGTTTTTTATCCAGTTTTTTTTTCTTAAAAACGCATGCGGATTTGGAAGTTAGATACTTTCGGACACATTAGGTTAACTGAGGTTATAATGCTGCTTAGTGTCCGCTCGTACCCGTTTACATGGAAAACTGTCTATAACTTCACTTTTCTGCAGCTTTTTCGCTCATTAGATTTTATTGAGACGTATGCGCATCCAGACGAGATGTCTGTAATCTTTGTTATTTTAAATAAAGCGGTTTTAAATTGACTTGGCGATCCCAGCGTGATGCGTTCCACGCACTAAATGTTAGAAAATTGTGCCATCTACCCGCTATTCATAGAACTGTCACTTGCAGGACCTCCCAAGACCTTGAGCCAACTTCAACACAAAAGAAAGGGCTGTGGGGGCTGGAGAAATGCTGCACCACGTGGTCTCACCTCCACCCCACCCCCCCCAACACACACACACACACACACACACACACACACTATGAGCATTAATTTTCTGGAAAGCTGTTTAGTAGCATAAAGTACATTTCTTGGTTTTATTTATTTGTAATCCTAGCTTAGCTGTTTGATTAAACCTCTTTATGATTTGAATATCTCTGTAAACGCCTTTAACAATGTTTAATGCGTACGTAAATAGAGTAAAAATTGTACAAAAAAACTGTGCTGTCTTTGCTATCCATTCTTTGTGCAGAACGCAAAACTGGACGGAGAATCGGTGATTTTAACGCAGACTGAATACGATGAAACGAGGCCGCCCTGTATAGCTAAGCTGCTGCCTTCGCCTTAGCTTCTCCGTTCGGATTGGACTCTTCAGGTCTTTTTATTGTGCAACGGCCAAAAGACGTTTTCCATCATGTGACCTGAAATGGCCATAAACACAAGAAAACTACATTTTATAGGTTGTTATACAGGTGCGACATTTTTTAAACGACGCATGTGACCTTTTGGAAATGCCATGCCTGTTTTCTTTTACCTTAAATTAAAAATAAATTATTAATAATAATGAGCATAGCTCCTTTTTTAGCATCGAGGCCTGTTTTATTATTTATTCGGTAAATGTCATTTTGTTTTGCTCTATACTTAAATTAGAAAAAAAAACAACCTAACAGCAAAAAGTGGTACCTTGTTTTATTTCACTGTATCGTTGAACGCATACAGAAATATTATTTTTCCTGACACATCCCCCCTTTTACCAGCGAACATTTCTTTCCTTCTCCTTTGCTTTCACACATAATGCACAATTCTGCGATCGCTAAGACGCAAACACCAACAACTGGTGGCGATTTTGTAAGGCTGGTAGCTAGAGAAAGACAACAGCGTTTAGTACAGTTTTTTAACGTTTTTTTTTTTGTTTGTTTTTTTTTAAAGCATGAAAATGGAAAGTATACAAAACTGGAAATAATGCTGTATTGCATTTTGCAGAGCTCTGGTCCCACTGTACACTGCGCTCATAAGGACAAGAAGAGGATCTCCTTTGTGAGTCCAAATAAGGCGCCGGCTTCCTATGCAGTTTCATATCCAGTCGTGTCAATTCTCTCTCATTTGCATCCGTTTGGCATGGACACAGAGAAATATTCAGGCCTCTTCTCCCTGCACATCTCCTCTCCCTGCCTGCTCCGCTCCCCCCGTTAAAGACCTATTGTCATTATTTGGATTGTTCAGTGTCCTTCATTTCCAGTGTACGTCTGTACAGGACCGTCTGCCTCCACCTCACTCAAATAAGACTGTTTTTAATAATTGTTTCTTCAATTACCTTCTGCAAGGACACTTATTCCTGCTAAATCCCATTTGCGGGCCTCCACTCGAATAAGTCTTTATTATGATTTGCCGCTGTTATTGTTTAATAAACGCGTTATTTGGGAATCTTTTTATCATGTTTCTCCTATGCAGGAATGCCCCTCCTTCCTCCTCCTGGTCGCCCCACATTCTCTGTGCAAATGCAAAAGAAAAGGGGGCCGGTTGACACCAAAATGGCAAAGTTCATGTCGAAAAAACTGCACCGGCTTACAAAGAGGCACACGGCTTTGTAATTGCGGAGAAAAGAAAAACTGCGGTCGAGGCAGGAGTGTGAGAGTGCGTCTCTCTGTGTTATGTATGTCTGATTGTATTTCTGCGCGGTTTCTTCAGCTGTCTTTGTGCGGACGTGGCTCCTTAGCTCAAGTTCTTGCCAGTGCCAGGAACGGCTTGGCTTGACCTCTTCGAGAATATGTATTTATTTATCTTTGTGGGGTGTTTCGAGCTCTACTTGCCGCCTGTAAAGGATATCTGGGGTTTCCACGTACAAGCAATATTGCTTAAGAAGAAAATGAAGTTGCACTGGCAAGAATGTGAGGGCGGCAAAAGAACTGGGATCAAAGACTGCAGGAGGCTGTGAATGGAGCTCAAGCGCGATGTTCAGCCTCCCATCGCCCCCCGTGCGGCGCAAATAAAACATCTCAAAACGCCGCAAGTTAAAATGGTCCGCGTGTGCGGCGGCCGCCACGGTAAACACTCGGAAGCGCACATGCGAAGGAGGACGAGAATGTAAAGACGTGCAACCTGCACAGCGCATTTAGGTGAAAATGGGAAACGTCGGTCAACAAATGCTGAGAAATGGACGCGAACCATTTCCCAGTTATCCATTTCGCTTCCAAAGCAAACTTAGCCCAAATGCCTGTGCTTTTCCCTTTTATTTACACAGAATGAGGCACAAGTACTGTTTTTTTTCGAGCTCTCCCTCAATAATAATAATAATAATAATAATAATAATAATAATAATAATAATAATAATAATGTCTCAACATCCAGAGTATCATAGATCCCAAAAAGGATGCATTTAAGTATAAAAGTGTACTTTGACTTTTCCTGCTTTTCGTGATTAGGGTTAATAAAATTAATAATAAAAGAAAATAAAATAATAATTGTGGACAGCAAAGGGACAGCAACGCCACGTCCGAGTTTGTGCCATGACCATGCGTGAACAGCGTTTCGGCGGCCGACAGCATCCCGGCTGGTTCACTCTTATAGAAAGTGCGTGAACTCCAATGCAAAAAAAAAGTCTAAAGTGCTCTTCGGAACTCTACAAAAAACATAAAAAACATATATATCTATATAGTTTTTTTCCCATTACTGACTGATAAAAATGTGCAGTTGAATTAGTCCATGTTGTCGTAATTCCTACTGCAAGAATGTTTGAAACATATTCCTTAAATTAAGTTTCAGAAAAAAAAAAACAAATACCGACTGCCTCTTGAAGTTTTCTCCAGGTGGTTACCTGTCGTGTTTGTGTGTGTTTGTGTGTGTGTGTTTTAACTGTATTCCCTTCTTGTGATTTTGCACAGTTGTTTTAAGTGCAGACGTGCACACGCCCGCCTCATTCGCACACAAACGCCGATGTTTGTTTACCTGTCATTGCAAGGATTTCACCTGGACTCTCACCTTGATTAAAGGTAAATCACAACCCAAGCGTTAAAACACATTAAATTGCATAAGAAGGAAAACCTGCATCTTAGATTTATTTATTTAGAAAGCAGACAACTTTAAACCTTTACTTACTTTCTTATTTGCTTACGTTTTTGTGCTGGGGCCCTGCGCACGGCACCGGTTAGCCGCTGTTTATTAACATTTTCTCGGGACTTGGCGAAGCCACACTGAAGGACAGGAGACGCGCTTGCGCGCACACGCACAGACACGCACCGACACGCACTGACACGCACTGCCCTTGCAGCGCTGACCCAAGTCAGGAGCTGCTCTACTGCACACGTCGTCACCCCCGCGCGTCCCACACAGACGCAACCCTGAAACTTGCGCACAGAGCCGGGCTTCCCTGGCGCACTGGTGCCTGCGGAAATACAGTCAGCCTGCAGGAAATGCCTCCATTTATCCCTTCATTTACAGTTATCACAAAATTTAAAGTAGGCTTTAACCTTTTCTCATTTTTTCCCCTCTTTCCTTTTTCGCAAGGAAGAGATAAACACCAAATTGAATTTGAATTTATAAACACACGAAAAGAATTTGTTGAATGTGTCGAAGCTGAAATATTTAAATGAAATAAAATTCCCCGTATCTGCAGCGAACACGTATGAGCTTCTAAATTATCTTCTGGGTTCATCTTAGACCATGCAGGTGGCCGAGGAATGTCCCCACCTTTTGTGACAGTGCTGATGAAAAACAGCTTTTGCTTGAAGCATCTCAAGATATTTTAATGAGGAAGTTTTGCAGGACCACCCCCGCCTCGTGCGCTAAATCTTCAGATTCCTGGCGACGTGGGGTCGCAGTGGAGGAACAATAAATGTCCGGGAAAAAAAAAAAAGAAACTGCAAATGACAGTTAAAGTACCTTTTTGCACTGTGCGACATTTTCAAACAACCGTCAAGACACCTTGAGTTGTACGCAGTTGTCAAGTATTTGCTCTCTGCCTTTTTCCGTAGGATGTTTGACAGGATAGTTGCACTTTCTTATTAATAAGTTCATGATTTATAACTCCAGCACGTATTATTATTATTATTATTATTATTATTATTATTATTATTATTATTATTATTATTATTATTATTATTATTACGCTTAGTATCTATGCGTGAAGGTAATGTTAAAGTGCGAGCGGAGTAGCCAGTGCTTCAACTCTAACCTGTTCCTTGGGGTGGGGCACTTTGTATGTGTGTTTGTTGGGGGGGGGGACACCAGCTCTTCAACAATGCTGGCCACACACCTTCGCCTTGCTATAACTAACGGATCGTAACCGTTGCATCCTGTTGCAGTTTCATCGATTCCAAACCACTAAACCATCATGCAATGGGCAAAAAAATAAATAAATAAAAAACAAAGAAGGTTGTACAAAGAAAGCCCTGTTATTGTGAAACAATAACTCATAATCAAAATGGGAAAAAAGGGGTCCGACTTAAATTATATCGTAATCGACTTTATATATACATTATTCTGAATACACCACATAGATAGATAGATAGATAGATAGATAGATAGATAGATAGATAGATAGAATTTTCCGTGTCTGTGTGGGTTCCCTCTGGGTGCTCCGGTTTCCTCCCACAGTCCAAAGACGTGCGTTTTTTTCTAAAGGGTCACTAAGTTGCCTCTGTGTGTGTGTGTGAGGCTGTCCTGCGACGGACCGGTGTCAAGGCCAGCGTGTCCCCTTGTGAGCCCTGTGCTTCCGGAATGGGCTCCGGCCTGCCAGGCAGTTGGTGACAGTGACAGTGACCGAGTGAGTGAGTGTATATTTATGCATCTTAGCCACATCTTAGCTGTTACTCCATGGGCTGTCTGTCTCTGTCATCATTATCAAATAACCGCCTGCTGGGTAATGCATGATAATCATTCGCTTTCAGGAGTGTGTTTATCTTTTATTAATTTATTTCACACACGCGTCAGGTTGTGGATGAACTTGCCCGTTCCCCTGGAAAGGTGGCGCTGTGATGCGCTCGGCTCAGTCCCAGCGCAGTTCCCCTCTCCGCCTCCTCTGTCCTCGCCTGTGTGCGCACTCAGGACTCAGCAGAGCACCGGTGCTCGTGGCCCAAGTAAATATTTCAGCGGACAGGAAAACTGCTTAAATGAACAAAGTGATCGTCCTCTGAAGGCAAAAAGTTGACCCTAGTAAAATCCGTACTAATAATTTTACTTCCTAAACTACATGCTTATATCTGTATAGTAGCTAAATGCGCCTAGGTTTCAAAATCGGGTTTACTGGTTTTATCTGCTTATTAAAGAAAACGATAGCAACAACATTTATTTGTATAGCACATTTTTCATACAGAACTGTAGCTCAAAGTGCTTTACAGGGTGACAGAGAAGAAAAAACAGTTAAGGGTAGGCGATCATATGAAAACATTTGAAATATGGGTATTTATAGACACATATATCGGATATTACTACTACTACTACTACTACTACTACTACTACTACTACTACTAATAATAATAATAATAATAATAATAATAATAATCACTTCCTTTAAAATCAGCCGAGCAAACATGTTTATGACACCAAACCGCAAGGGTTTATTATTGGTGGTTCGTTCAAATCTATAAAGATGTCACTATCTGAAATAAAAACTGCGCAGCTTTAGCCAAGAGCTTGGATTAACGCAAAGTCGAAAACACGTACTTGTCCCCCGCGCTTCATTTTTTAAGGAAAACCGTTTATCTTGCTGTTAGACAAAAGCGCAGGGGCTACTCTTATTTGTCTGTTTCAGTGATCCGTGTTCGCACATGAGCTTCTGAAACGACCGTGACTCTAAAAATGTTAATAACTGCACATGAAAGTCCCTGTTGTTTTGAGCAACTGTATAGAATATTTAAAACCCTCTCATGAGGAATGGTTCGCTGTAATAAGTCGCATATGAACACGTTCATATGATTCTGTATGTGATTATTATAATTTTTGCTTAATGTTAATTTTTATTAATGCAAGTATTAATATTATTCATAGTCATTTTTGCATCCCTTATTGCTTATTTCTCACGAACAATAGCCTAAGGCACCTTTTTCGGTTTTTACTTTTTCCATCAGGGTTTTAGGCTTTTTGATAAAAAGTAGTGTTATTAAATTATGCATGTTCTCATTATGCTCTGCACTGTAATATAACGCAATATTCTTCATTTTCGTGACGTGTATGCTCGCCAATAATCTATGCAGTAAATCATATCATGTGCGAAAGTATATTTATATTGGTTTTTATAAAAATTGTTTCGGAAAATTTGGATCGAGCAGATACATTGCTTGCAATTGCTCTATTGTTTGAAACGAAGTCTCACTTTTTTTCCCCCCAAAAACCCCACACTTCTGATCAACTGCACCCGCAATAAATAGATGTTTATTTCCGATGCATTTCAGCATTTGTACGCGTTTCTTGTGCAACTGGAAGACAAAGTCAGCCCACCGTTCTCCTTGTATAATCTGAGTGCTGACCATATATTAGGACGGAAAGGTAGACGAGAGAAGCAAATTATGGTACGAATAAATAAAAAAATAAATAAATAAACTTTTGTCATGTAGAGCAAAACTCTCGATATATTCAGTACTGTGATGTGCTGTGATTTTTATATGTTGTCACCTTTCAGTTAATTTGGTCAGTCCTGCACAGTCAGGTGAGACCTGACCCCTCACCCACCTGGGGGGCTTCGACCCCTGAAGAAAGCGGTAAAAGCTGGATAAGTTTTTTTTTTTTTTTTCCTGCAATAACGGCACAAAAGATACCGCTTTTCTTTTATGAGAAAGCGATGCTGCTGAATAATCCGTTCTGATGTAAAAACATGAAAATAGAACTGCTTCAAGAGTTCACAAAAAAGAAAGTATTAACGACAGAAGAGTGAGCTTACTTTGTTCTGGCGTGCTTGGTGGAATTGACAAAAAGTATTTCGCTCTGCGCATGTGTTGTGAACAAGACGACACAAACTATTTTGCACTTAGTGTCCTTTTCTCATTTAGAAGCTTGCCAATCTTAGTTATTTCATAAACTCCACCGAGTCATTATTATTATTATTATTATTATTATTATTATTATTATTATTATTATTATTATTATTATTGTTGTTGTTGTTGTTGTTGTTGTTGTTGTGTTTTTTTCCCGACTTTTTTCCCCTCTGCATGGGGGCAATTTTGGAGGTTATATGCAGGCATCCCTTAACTTTAGTACATGCTATCTTTTTGCTTTTGGGTGCTACTTCGTGTTCAGTTGCTACTGCTGTTGCGTGTATTCTGTTCAAATAACAGAGTGAGTGATAATAGAGGGAATTCAGCACGTGTAACACAAAACAAATGACACTGTTTCTGTGCATCATCTAATAAAAGTGTCCCCAAGCAAAATTTAAGACCCTCTGTTATAAACCACTACGGCACATTTGTGCTCATTTAATGCCATGATTTCAAACCATTCGGTGCAATAAGTCTGTTTCGGACATACAGTTCTTTCAGAGACAGTTATGTAAATACATAAGTAAAATGAGGAACTAAAGTTAATATATCCTAGCTTCCTCTTCACTGCATCACACGGGCCGTGGAGCTGTTCATCTTGAACGTGATAATCCCATTTTTAACACTTTGTGAAGGTAACTGGTCCATCAGTTTGAAGTACTTGATTTAATTCAATTTTATTTTTAATGGATATTATATGAAACAAACAAAGCAACTAGCTAACTAATAGATAAACTGGGGAAACCTAGATCAGGTAGACGATTTCCCACCCCTGTTTGTCGTCACTGGTCGTTCGTGACGCTGGAGTTCGGTGGACAAAAACGTAGCAATTGTTGATGCCTGGTGACCCACAAAATTTGAGGGTGGCTATTCTGGCTTTGGTATGCAATTATGCAAAACACTTTATATAAAGACTTGCTATCTGATCTAATGATAGAGCCTGCAGTGTAATTTCAAAGCAGGGAGGGTCCTTCTGTATATACATCCTTCCAAGGTGGGTGGAGAAAGTAACAGTCAAATAAATTCAAGGCCTAGAGGAGGTGAACATCATCTCACCGTGGCTGCGTGTGGCTGTTTGCACCGAGGACACCAAACCCAGAAACATTGACCTTTCCGTTGTTAAACAAGCGAGACCGTTTAGAAAAAAAAAACATTCTCAACTTTTCCAACTTTGTTATGTTCGCCAGTTTTGGGTCGGAGACTCATTTAGATTTATTTCCAAGCGCCGGCAGCTGAATTATAGGAAGACTGGACAAAAAAATGTTGATTTGAAAATAAAAAATTTTTATCTAAATAACATGCGAAAAATTTTCACCCAACCAAGATTTAAATCTGTGTCGTGTTTTTATTTTTAAAAAATCCCACAAATAAATGGAACAAAATATTATCAATGACAAGACAAAGTCAGTTTTTACATGCATGTGTTTGGAGGCTGTGGGATGTTGTGCGGGCATAATGAACATTTGTGCTGTCAGGCAGAGGTGCGAAAGCTTTTCCGGCAGAAGAAGTGCCAGCTGAAAGAGAAATAAAGAGGTCTGCTGCTGTCAGGGGTCAGTCAGGCAGCGACTGCTTCCAGAAGTCTTTTGAAAAATGTGCACGTTTGAAGGCTTAGCACTTTGCTGTCTCTGCATTTCAAGCTCAGATCACTGAAACCGCAAAAAGTAGTGAGCCTGGAGAACTGTAAGGTTTGAATGACAAAAGAGAAATGATTTTGGCACATCAGTGTAATTTTGTTTTCCTTCTGAAAAATACTTCCTGGCAGACTTGTGCACACAGAACACGGAACACAGAAAATGGTGTTTCCTCTTATCTTCTCATCGCACTGTATCACGCGGTTAAAATCACACCTTCATTATATTTGTGCATCTGCTAGAAGCGTATGAGAAATGTTAAATATGCAAAGGTGCTGGAATAACCACACGCTTTAAATGACATGCAGAGGTTAATGACTTTTTGGAAACACCAAGCATTATAATGAACTTTAACTTCTACCTTCAGAGCATCTGTCGTCCTTCTGGTAATGTTGCAAAAGCTTTGTGTAGTCCAACATGGGCCCGTCCCTCAACAAGGGATGGAGCTCCGTAGTCCAGAAGGAATCCTCAAGGTGCAGCGATGTTTACATTCGGTAAGTGAAGAGGCCAACAAATGGTGCTTTCTGCGGACCCGGTAGGAATCACAGAAAAGGGAACATCATGAGGCAGCATTGATTTTATCGTGAACTCTGTCTGGTTACCTAAAATTTGTTACAGTTATTTGTTGGTGGTCATATAACCATGCCAAGTGGTCATTAGACCCACTGGTTGACTCCCTTTAGGCTGTGACCAAACTTTTACGGATGCACATTTATTTTTAATATTTAATTAATAAGAGACTGGTTGAAGCATCCTGTGGCTTTCTCTACACATAAACCCAGCCACCAATTATTTATTCCAGGTTATACACCTTTTTTGCATTGACCTTGGACATACAATGATTTTCAATGTCTCGCCATTATAAAATAGTTTAAGTTTGTGAAATGTGGATCACTGGACAACTGGAAGTGTTGATTAATCTCTTTCCATGGGCTGTTAAGCAGTTTTTAGTATCAATGTTTGTTCATGCCAGGTGATCAGGTTTTTTTAGCTGCCCAGTGTTAATTCAAAGACTTAAACACTGATAATAAGGATAAGAATAATATATTAAAAATAATGTTATTATTACTGCTGTTCTCTCTTATTAGTGCCCAAGTCCAAGGTGACTTTCTATGATAGGGGGTTACAAAATGAAAGACATTGCGCTGAATACCTTGAATCCATATGTCCAATGCAATGTCAAAACATTTCATTGATTTTCCCAGGATTTAGCAGGTTTTAATAATAATTGGTGAAATCTTCCTATTTACAGATAATGCTGTGGTTTACCAGTCATTTAGATAAAAACTCCATGTGGACTCCATGAGGTACCCTAAATAGCTGACGTCAGATCACACATGGAGGAGCTCAAATATTAGCAATACCTTTAAATAAACTTCAGAACTCCTATGTATAATAAACTGATGAATTTTATTTATATTTCAAGCTATGATGATGATCATATGGTGGTTTGGGGGTAGTGTTACTATCTAACAGTAGCTATAGTGTACAGTTTGACATGGGTTATAATCCAACTCGGTCTGTGTGGCAGTTGCAAGTCCACATGAGTATCCTCTGGGTGCTCCAGCTCCATCCCACAGTCCAAATAAGAGTTTAACATGACCTGGTGACCATTGTGTGTGTATGTGTGTGTGTATGAATGACTGTGTGTTTGACTATGGCACTCCTCTATAAAAGTTTAAAATGTGGCAGGCAGCTTAGTTTTGTGTGCTTAACACTGTAAGTCAGTTTGGACAACCCTGTCAATGGTATTTTAATCCTGCATGTCACTTTGAAGAAAAATTAACAGATGTAAATGTCTAAAAAGTTTATATTTTTCTGCTAGACAAGAAATGATATTTCTCCAGCTGTCTTCACACAAAGAGAAGCTTAAGAGAAATGTTATCATTTTGTAATGACATTAAATGACCAGGATGTATGTAGGAAACATCTTGAGAGTTTTGGTGCATCTCAGCCTGGGTTTTCTTGGGCAGACCCAGATCAGTCTGTGTCTATGCAATGTTTTGCATGCCCTCCTCATATTTGCAGTGGGATTCCCCTGGGTGCGCAGTCTCATTTCATCCGACCTTAACCTGATTTCTACTCCTAATTCTTTGTCTCCTGCTCCTACCGTACAATTCGCTGCATGTTTTGTGGAACAAAGCAACTTAAGTCATAGAAGATCTGACAGTTTTACCACAAAATACTCTCCTGGAAAGAATGATGTATGTGTCGAGTGGTAAAAGCTTAGATATTTGCAGTATAGTTTTTTTGCTTCCCTCACACATGAGCCTTTGATGTAAAACAATTCAAGGTGATGATTAGCGGGGATAAATAATGATGTAAACTTTGTTACGTAGAAACTCACTATTCAGGATTTTAGACATGCAGCTCCTCCTCCAGTCGGACTGATCTTTTACCAAAGCCCCCAAATGAGCATCCTGCTTTGTAAAGGATGAAACCTTCAAACTTATTTATTCCCTCCCTCATTATTTGTTCTTATTTTCCGGCACTGTCAATGCATCCTTGCCTCTGTTGCATGCATGTATGTATATTTACGTGTGTGTATGTGTATGTATGCTGTGCTTGTCTGCTGTGCTCTATGAGCCGTTGGGAACCGAAGCCGAATTCCCTGTATGCATGTGCCAAATAAATCGGATTCTGATTCTAACTTCCAAGTCATCTTTGGCCTCAGGAGCTTCTATCTGGCGTAGTCGGTTGATAGATTTTAGAAGATTTCATGATATGTATTACATATACGTATAAGCTTTTGCAAAATGATGGAGATTACCAGCTTGGACTCTGGTAAACAATTAACTTACAAAATATAACAAAAGCTATTTGAAAGAGATCTAGGTTAGCTGGATGCTGCGAGAAAAAAAGTTTTGCATAGAAGCATTTTGTTTGCTGCTACTTAATTCTTGCTTTGTTTAGTCCTGGCCTCTGCAGCCAGAAACACCAACATCTTGTAGAGTTGATCTGGTGCCGTAGAACATGACAGAGATCTCCAACAATGTCAATCTGTTGGTCAAGCCGCACAAGTTGTCACTTTCAATTTGCACATGACCTCCTGGCCAGAAAAAGAGAGAGAAGTGGCAGAATGCAGAACTGAAAGCTGGTATTATTGGTCTGACAGCTTCATTCATCTGGAAGTAATGAAAAATGCAATTTATATTTATAATCTATGACCTTCTGCTCTGAGAGAGAAACTATCTATACCATGAGCTGAAGAAGAGGTAATGGGGCGGAGCACATTTTTCCTATGATGGAATTCCTGCTCTTTGTCATTGTACTTACACATGAGATGTAAATGAAATAAGTAACATGGAGCGATGTGACCCACCGCTGATGTTGCCGATGCCCAGCAAGTAGGTCAGCGCAGTCGTGGCGTCGGTGGCGGCGGCGAGAAGATTTGACATGCCAGACTGAACTTGCGGAACTCAGAGGAAAGCACTATTTGAACAACCGGGGGTCTTCCCCCACGCACTTTGAGACGTGTATTGTTTTTTTAATGATGTCATTATTATTTCATCATTTTCCATTAGTTTCACGCACACTACAAAACTTTGCTAATATGGCGCTTCCAAGCAGCAAAGCTTTGCTAGAGTAAACATTTTGCAGCGATGATGGAAGATTAGATTTTCCCGATAATTAGAGAAGTTCAAACGGCGCGCACGCCTCGCGCAATGTGTTGGTGCAACAATAACCAAGGAGCTGCAGGTGCTCTTTCGGTGGGGCTCAGCGGAGACGTGGAAACATTCAGGCCCAGTAATTACGAGAAAGGCTGCCTTGCGTGCGGTCGAACGTGCGACTGGATTTGGCTAACTGTAAGCAGACTGGAAACAAAGGCGTCCATTAGATTTAGTTTTATTGGTGGTTTTATGAACAAAGGTGAACAAAAAGGGCAGAATTTTACAGAAAAATAAATAACTATTCTGGAAATTTTCCAAATTGAGAGCAAAGAGACATTTTATTGAGAAGGTAGATGCTAGAGCTCTTCCAAAGCTCACCTCAACAAAATGTGAAAATATTTTGTTGAAGCAATTCTTTTAAAATGTACTGTAGCATCTTGCAAAATGGGTGGCAAAAATCTTATAGCCTTGTTTATGATTATGTTCTGCATTATATTCTTATTTAGGGGTTGGCTAGAGATAGCGGTGCAGGATTTCTGTAAACCACGGGGATTATGGCCAGAACACCAGACTTGGAGCTGACGACAATTTAAATTGTGCACTGAGCCAAAAAAAAAAAGATTTTCAAGGTAAATTAAAAGGTTTTATTTTTAACTGCTTACCAATGCTGCCACCTCATAATATATCGTTCACACTTCCTTTCGTATTCAACGCAAATCTTTATTTTGAGTCAAAATGTGTAATTCCAGCCTGTAAGTGCTCACTATTTTAGTTATATTTTAGAAACATTAGAATGGCTGGACCTGATTAAATCAAATAAAAGCTGAATAAAAATGGTTTATGATTCATAATTATATTCAAAATGGTTTGAATTTTTCTCATTTCACACTTCTCTGGGTAAATGAAGCTGGATATCACAAACACACACGCAAACAAATTTTTATCATTTTCCACACACACATAAATATCTCATTTGGGTTTTTAGAGTATTGTTTGTAATTTTTTAAAATGAATATATATTAACTCCGTATATTAAAGGTAAATTTTTTATGCTGGGATCAGGCTCTTGTCCCTTGCCTGCCCTTTTAATCCTCTGGCATGTGTTTGTGACGTCACAAAGCTGCAGGCTCCAATTTGCCATCCCCTTGCAACTGTCATTAAGTCAGAGAGAAAATGAAAAATGACTGTGAGACTTACTGATTTCCACAACTGACCGCAGGGAGTTGCTAAGATGACCTTACTTTGACTTGACCAAAAACAGTTTAATATCATTGCTGGAAGTAAGTGGTAGAGCAGTCTCAAGTGAATCAATATGGGGGGGGAAGAAAAAAAAAAAAAAACATATGCACATATACAGGAGTCTGGAGTGCCAGTTAACCAACCTAATATAAACATATATGTTTGCTCCTGTTGCAGATCAATAAATTCCTGAGACACCGCTTGAACCATCTTGCTTAATGTGTTCTTGATATCCTATACTGGCATCATTAATTGAACAGGTTCCAAAAGGCAGCATTAAAAAGTAATACGACACAAAGACATTAAACATATCCATACAATTTTACCCTTTTGCACACAACTGAGTTAAAAGAACACAGGGATTATCACACAGCGGAGTATGACGCGACGCTGATTTGGTAAAACCGGTAATTTTAGAAACGGTTCCAGTTATGGTACCTAGCTTATTGCTTCATAAAGGTTAAAAGTGTAAGCAGAGATGTAATGTCAAAATGTCTTGATACATCAGACTTTGTTATTGATGAAGCATGACTTTATTACTTTGAGTACATTACACTCACAACTGCAAGGTTAGGGCTGTGGTGGTCAAGAGCCTGGAAGCATTAGGCCAGACAGGCTGCACCCTGTGAGGGATGATGGTGTAAGAAATTTTTCACACCAACAACATTTGAGAGAAAAAGTCATGGACTTATTTTTGCAAAAAGGGAGAACTGCACTCTAAAAGAGATATGGGAGTCTCTCTCCCCAGCTTTTTATACACAATTCCAAAAAACCACTGGTTACATATAATATCAGACAGCAGTTAGGTTTCAGAAGGCACGCACACACACACAGCCTCTTTCTTAGGCACAAGTGGCCTTGTAGTTAGGATAAGAAAACTATTTTTGGCTTGGTTACACCTTACTGGACAGACAGCACGTACTTTTTCATAAGCAGAGAACAATTTTTAAACACAGGCAGACAGTAATACTCATAAGCAAAGTATTAACTAACTTTTCAACTTCTCTCACACTAGTATAACACAGAAAATGTATACCAGACTTTAAAAACTCATGTAGTACTGTTAGACACAATATTAAAGAAACAAGAATCAAGCAGGACAAAAGAATGAGTAAAATTTAAAAATATATGAAAATGAAAAAGTGACTGCAGGGCAGTGGGGAAAATGGGTATCAGTGCTGCCAATGAGGTTGCATTTGGTCAAAGCGCTGAAGACTGCACGCTGAGGTGCAGCAGCAACAACCGGTGAACATCGCATGGGCAGATTCATCGCAAACCTTTTAAAATTGCTAAACCTTTGCAGGGCTGTGTTCATACTCTCGGACTGCGAGCCTAGCACTCAAAAGTATTTCCTTTACAAAAAGATATTAATTGCCTCCTTTTTCACCCTGACAACATCTTCAAAACGGATACGTGCGCTTGAAGGACGCTTTTAGCAGATGGTGCCTGATGGCTCTGGCACGTAAGAGCAACACGAGGCATCGCTTGCTGATTATGCAAAATCCCTGCAAAACTGTTAGCATCTCTAATAGAGAGCAGTCTGCACCCAAAGGCCTGCCCATGTCATACTCTTCAGTTAGATTAAAACAGATCAGCTGCCTTTGGACCTCAGCTCTGACAAAGAGAGCATTTTATTACAGATTATGACAATGTGCTGAGAGACACAAGGCACACATGGAGCACAGTGGCAGGTTGAAAAGAAGGAGAGTGGTTGCTGAGAGGAAAGATTAAAGATGGTTGGTGGTTACTTCAAACGGCTGATACAAACACACATTCCTCCATATAATTACCTGTCTTATTCGGTTTTGCATCCCCGCAATCTTTCGGCAGCCAAAAGAATACAACAATCATCATTGACCGTTCAGCTCAAATCTGCTCTGCATCTGTCTGCATGCTGCATTCTGTTCTGCTGTACAGGTCACCCTATAACACGCCGATAACATGACAATTTTACTCTACAGCTACAAATAAACAAATACACTTAGTCATAGAATTGAGGCCCGAGTTTCCCAAAAGCACAGCAACCATGGGAGCACTGCAAGTCCCACCTTAAAGTCATTTATATCAACTCATTCAGTTGAGGCTTCTCCTCAAAAGCAATTTACACACGTTCACCTATTTATATAACAGAGTACTTTTTACTTTGTTAATTCAGGGTGAGTACTTTGCCTTGCTCAAGGGTATCGCAGCAGGAAGTGCAACTCAAGCCTATAACCACCAAGTCCAGAGGTGATGGAGCCAACCGCTACACCACCTGCTGCCCTACGCTTTTTAACTTACGAAACCTAATGTGGCGAAGTTGGCAATTAAGCTACCATGCAACCCGATTATTAACAACGGCCTGCTCAAACGCTCTACAATGGACATTAGAGCTTTTGGCTGTCAAGCACAGAGCGCTAAGCACATTTCAATAAATCCACTCTTTCAAAGTTGATAAATTTGGCAGCAAGTC
Organism: Heterotis niloticus; assembly: GCA_018136845.1. NCBI lineage: Eukaryota > Metazoa > Chordata > Actinopteri > Osteoglossiformes > Osteoglossidae > Heterotis > Heterotis niloticus. Next base: position 14,530,076 of record CM030904.1, on the reverse strand, counting down.
AGAAATGTACATTTTTTTCCCAACTTATTTTTATGACAATATGTATAACAATATTGCATATTGTCCATGCTGTCCTATGTAGGTAGCTGGCAAAATAAAGGAAACACTTGAGTAAATGAAGGATAGAAATTATAATGAGAGCAGGTGCTTCTACACAGGTGTGGTGCTTGACATAATTAAGCAATTAACATCCCATCATGCTTAAGGCCATGTATAAACATGTGGAGCAGAAGCGCTTGCGTATTATGCAGGTGACTATGACTTGAACAAGGCATTTCAATGACTTTGATAGACGGCTAATTGTTGGGGGGCAGAGTTGGCAGGTGCTTCACTGATGAAAATTGCTAAACTTGGTGTTTTTTTATTTTTTTATAGGCAAGGAACAGAGTTAAGGTGACGTACAGATGACGATGGGGTGAACCGTGAACGAAAGGGAAGCTGCTTGACCATGATATCCATAGGTTGTAAATAAACAAAAAAAAAAAAAACAAACAAAAAAAATCATTTCAAGCCAAAGCAAGGACAGGAAGTTTCAATGAGAACTTTTCTGGAGGACACTATGGTTGACTTGCAATATGTAATTCTAATGCACTGCTGAGAATGAAGTTGTGCAAAAGAAACAAGGGGTGGTCTTACTAAGTGGTGGTGGTGGTTGGAGGAAAAGTTCACTGTGAGATAACCATATATATTTTTTCTTGCTATAAAGAAAAGAAATGAGGGTCTGTATCAAGTTTTGATGCCAACATGTATTTTCACACATAAACAGGTTGTGGTGGTTTTTGTTATGGTGTGAGGTTCATTTTCCTAACATGGCTTATGTGTTCATTGTTTGCCTAAAAGGGCAAACTAAATGTAAATAAGTGCAAAGCAATTATGTGGGCTCATGTTTATCCTGTGGCTAAAAATTTCTATCCTGATGTGAGTGGAACTTTCATTGGTGTAGGTTTACTCACCCATGGGTCATGAATGGTAAATTAAATGTTTGGGGAGGGGATAAAAGGTGCTAACTATACTATACACCATGCCTGTCTTAGTCAGAGCTCAGTCCAGATGAACACATGGACAGCTCTGGAGTGGTCTCTTCAAAACTGATTTTACTACCATAAAATGTTGGCGTTTCTTACAGAAGGATGTTATTTACCTTGAGAATGCTTCTTGAATCTATGTGAAGGAGCATTGGAGCTTTTTGGGTGTGCATAAAAGGTAATTGAAAATGTTCCATCAATTAAAATTCTTGCACAGTCAGAGTTTAAATGAAATGGGCCTTTCTGGGAAAGGCCTTTACCCAGTACTGTGGGCCTAAAAATTACCCTGCTGTATGCATGAGTAAATATTAGAAGCGTAGAGAAACCCAACAATATAAAGTTCTTTGAACAGCATAGCTATTTTTTTTTTTAAAAAAAGTGGCTAGATTAGTGTTGGTGCGGCTGATCTGGATTTATGATGGTGGGGTAATTATGCCCTACTTTGCCAAAATGCTGCCATTTGGTCCAAATTCTGGCCATAAAGGCCATTTGTGGAAATCCTTACCTGAGGTTAATTCTGAAACCAAATGCTAAGGTGATCATTTAGTAATGGAATTCATTTAAAAATACTTAATGAAAAGAAATCAAATTTCTGAAAAATAAGTTATGTTAAGACTTAACTGAACACTTTTTCTAAAGTACACTTACAACAGTCCTTTTATGCTACTGATATTGGCTCATCTCATAGTTGACTGATTGTAATGTTTTTGCTACATTTTGGCTAGAATTTGAGAAGTTTGTACAATCATTTGCTTAGTGAGTAGAAGGATGTTTTCAACACTAAGATGAATGTGTATTCAGCATTGCCAAGCAAGCACTTCCGTGGCAGTGAAACGGAGCCATTGGACACGGATTAAAATAAACAGTAAAATATTTTCATAGTGATGCTTTATCCAAATGTGATCAAACAATGGTAACAACTCCATGGTCAAGTTAATCTCTTCAAGGCCCCTAATAAAACAGAAGCCCTCTACCACAGCACCTTAGTACAGGTAAATAAACAGCGGTGTTTGATGTGCCCCAAACATTGTTAGGAAATAGAAGTAGCAACTATTTTTCTATAACTCTTTTCAATTAAGTTTTTTGCAGTCATTAAAGACATTGAGTTCTTGAGGAACACTGCTATAATTTAAAGAACCAGCATCTCTCTTGGAGAGATATGTTCCACGGACCCTGACCACCTGCGATACTCGGCACATAGTCAGTGCCTTGCTAAAGTGCACTATCTGAGGCCAGGACTCCGGTATCAGCCAGCAGCTACTGCTCAGGTGCTGTGGACTTTGACATCATTATGGCAAGTAGGAAGGTGACACTCGTTCAGATGAGCTAGCTTGATAAAAATGAAGCTATAAATAGAATTTCGGCCCGAGCGTTTTTATTTTATTATTTTTTTTTTTGCTACTCCAATGTGTGAGTAAAAACAGTCACCTGTTTGAAGAAATTTTCTGCACTTATGAACAGCCTTTTACTCAGCATGACATGTGCGTCTGCCAGGACAGGAAAATGACAATGCAGACAGAGCAGCACCTTTCGCAACTTTTTTTATGTAACTGCAACTCCGCTATGTAAACTGAGACGGTGAAATTGGGTGTCTAAATATGGGATCATTTTTTTTTATTTCCTGGAACTGAGTGAAACTGTGCTTGCAGCGGCACAGTGTGTTGTAGAGTTTGACGAAAAAAGTGCATGCATCACTGAGTTAATTGATTGAGAATGGCTTGAACAAGAGCTCTGCAGAATAATTCTGTCACCATTGTCCATATTTCAGTTTATCTTTCCTCTTCAGCATATATATTTACAAATCCTTGCCTACCTACAATTTGTGGCCTTTTTTTTTTGAATGCGTTGAAGATCCATTTTGTGATGTTGCGCTATCATCAGATAGTTTGAGGCAGTGATGTGAACCTTGCACTCTGTTCTTCCGTCTTTGAATCACTGCTTCTACATCCTATTGTTGTGCACTGGCTTCAGAATTACCTCTTATCATTCTAACATTTCAGAATTATCACTTTTTTCTTATAAATATTAATTAATTGAATGAAAAGGTTAATTTTTGTCACAGCCCAACAACTAAATAATAAACTCGTCTTTTAATTGGGCTTGATGGACAAAAGGGAGAAAGGTGACCCATTGGGTTATAGGCACAGGTTGGTGGGTGACATTTTATTGTGAGAATCAGAGAAAAGGAAGAAAGCAACCAATGAATTTTGCGGATGGACCTGGAGTGTTAGTGTTGCTAGGAGACGAGGATGTTGTAGGCCCTGACCTTATGCAAATAGTCTCCTAACTGTTCTGTGGAAGGCTCAAAATTCCACTTACCCATCACTGTAATAAAGCATCAAGCATCTCCCAGAAAAAAATGGGACAGAATGAAAATCAGCGGGGGAAAAAAATGCAAAAAATAATCAGTCCTCTGCAAATAGTATTTATATCTAAAGGGAGAATAAAAGAAATGCATTTATTCAACAAAAAGAAACAGAACATTACCATAACACTTTTAAATATAAGATCACAATACCTGTGTTTAATAACATGCCAACAATGAATTAACCTCTCATTTAACTTTAAAATATAATACATTAAAAAAAACCCGGACATTTCTCCTAACAAATATTACATAAGGGAGTAATTATCTTGAATGAAACCCACAGGAATTCAAACTTTTTAATCCTCTAGTTTCTGGAAAACCTGAACCCCAACCACACATCAGTCACAAACCTTGTTGCAAGTCTGAGAACTGCATTCTTTAGTTATAATTTGTTTTTTTTTTTCTTTGTGATAACATTCACACGTAAACTTGAAACAATAAATGTCATATACAGCACAAAAACAACTTCAGTTTCAATTTTTTGGGGGGTTTAGCATGGGTTAGATGTATGTTGTTACTGATTTGTAGATTTTACTCACAGTTGAAAGTCCTGGATTTTCTGCTACACATAAGGTCTAATGTTGCTTAAGCACCTTTACTTTCTAGTCTGGTCCAGAATCATGCTGATAAAAGTACTGAAATGAGACACAAGGCATTGAATTCGTTTGTTTTATGTCTGAGCTGTGTGTTGCTTCAGTGAAAGCATCTGCCAAATGCTCACATGCAATATACTGAAAAGTTACTTTTGCAAACCAAGGAGAATGTGTGTGTGCGTGTGTGAAGTAGCTTCTTTGTCTTCATTTGGACAAATCAGCTGGGAACTGCCTGAAGGCACATGTCACTAATGGGTGTAGAGCTGCGTGTGTGTATGTTTGTTTAGATATATAGAAACCTCACTTGCGGTGAGAAGTGCCACCGTGCCAAATTTCAATTCTATGGCTTGACAACAAAGCTGTGCATAAAGAACAAATAAACAAACAAACAGACAGACAGATGGAGATTGGGTTTTACAGCTATAGAGGTTTATCCTAATAATTTTGAGTGGTGTTCTACTGACTACCTATAATACATACTCATGCTATCCCCAAATGGGTGCCATGCATGAGGATGACCCCCTTATGTTTTTCCATTGGCCCTGCATGTGTTCATATACAGTAAATTAATGAAAGAGTCACTGTGAGATATAGGCAGTCTTTATATGGGCATCACAGGTCACACATGGGTTGTACGTGGATGTTTTGGTGTTCATATGACGACCACACAAAAACACTCATTTCTCAGAGCTCATAGCTGTAGTATCTAAAGTTCCAGTCTCTTTAATATCACAGTGAGGTGTCCATTAATAAAAGAGGGTATTTTTACTGACGTAATTCCATTCAGGGTATTACATTAAAATTGAGATTTGAACCTAGGAACATCTGACTGTGTTATAACTACTGCAGTCTGCTGCCCCTATGCGCCAATTTCTTATCACTATTTTTCCCTTTTCAATTATTGATGAAAATAAAATATAATAAATGTATATTTCACCTAACAATTATTTATTTCATGCTGACTTGTACAGTGTTCCACACTGCTGACAAACTAGCTCTTTTGTGACATTATTTCCAACTCTGACACCAGATCATCAGTGACACCACTACTTCAGAAACACTACACCACTACACCAGGTAAGATGTTATGAAATCTCACCTGGGTTTCAAAACTGTATGCCAAGACTGCAGTGGGATGGTTGTCAGAGGGTTGATGACAGAAGTTTTATCCGTGGTAATGTGACTGGACACCTAAATATGTTTATCCTATACCTGTGACATCATGAGGCATCAGCCAAGAAAGATAAAGAGAAAGTGAGAGATGAATGGCAGGATACGAGGAAGTGCACCTAAAAAAGAACTGGTGTATTCTGCAGAAATGGCCATGTTGGTTTATGTACAGGCCTAGGATGAAAGTCATTAGAATGTTTGCATTTACTACCTGCCCAGCACATTAACACAATTATCTGGACAGAAGAATTTTGTCTTCCTTCTTACTAGCAGAAAGGTGAAAAGTAAAAAGTAATAACACATTGTATCTCACCAAACTTTTTTACCTTTACGTAGCCTTACTTGTGTGTGCAGCACTGTGTCTAGTGTACAGTTCTTTATACATTTTTATACACTGCCCAGCCAAAACAAGGTCACCACCTGTATTTAACTTAGTGTTATGATGCAGGGTTGCTTCAGTTGGTCAGGTCTAGGTTCAGCAATGTTATGTGTCCAAAAAATGAGGTGAGCTGACTACCTGAATGTACTGAATGACCAGGTTTTTCCATCAATGGATTTTTTCTTTATATTCCAAGATGACAAAGCCAGGATTCATTGGGCTCAAATTGTGAAAGAGTGCTTCAGGGAGCATGAAAGAGACATCATTTTCACACATGGATTGGCCACCACAGAGTCCAGACCTTAACCCCCTTGAGAATCTTTGGGATGCGCTGGAGAAGACTTTACGCAGCGGTCCAACTCTCTCATTATCAATACAAGATGTTGGCGAAAAATGAATTCAACTCTGGACGGAAATAAATGTTGTGACATTGCGTAAGCTTACTGAAATGATGCCACGGCGAATGCGTGCCGTAATCAAAAGCTAAAGGTAATCCAACTAAATATTAAAGTGTGCAACTTTTTTTTTGGCTGGACAGTGTATCTTCACTCTGTACAGATTTTACAAATTATTTGTATTTGTACACATATTAGTTACTTATTCTTATCACCACATGGCACTGTGATGGTGATAATGGTATTTTTCCACCCCTTTCCTCTTGTTAGACCAACTCTTTACTCCAAATATTCACTAGCACCCCACCCCATTGCTCCTCCCTTTTGTCATCTTGTTTTGGCATAGAAAACAAAAAAGTCTGATATATTCTGGGGAGTAGGACCTTCACTTGGTTACATTTAATGCATGATTTACATGTGCACTGAACAAGTGCTCCCCAAGAGGGTTGACCATAGGAACAAACATGGAAATGCCACAGAGAGCAACATGAAGCCAGTAATAAATTATATATCACCAAACTCTATAAACCTTAAAGGTTTTGCATTTATTATCCACATTGCTGTGTCAGTTTGATGGAAGTTCTGTATGCGACACAACTGCATGCAACTGTGTGCACATTTCCAAGCTTTATTTCAAAGCCTAAAGTGAGTGGCACAGAGAGACCTCTTTGGCATTTAATGAACTTGAATTCACCAATCTCACTTTAGGTGAGAAGTACCAAAGTGCCAAACTAAAAAACAAAACTGTGCATGAAGAACAAACAGACTGAGAATGAGCTGTATAGATATAGAGATTTTTTTAAATGCTTAATAATGGCTTACCTCTGGTCGGGGTCGCTGTGGTCTAGAGCCTATTTTGAAAGAAAAGAAACAACAAATTTTATCATTAGAATATGTGTGCTGCATTTACAGTACTGAAATGTTGAAACAAAAGTTGTGTTGAAAACAGTGTGTATTATAAACAGACATTATTGTGATTTTCTTGTGATTTCTGTTAGCCTGTTTGTATAAAGTTAGCAGTGAATTACTTTTTATGGCAGAAGACAAGAAGCTGTTTGCTATGTAGGGAAACATTGGCCTTCTTCGCTCACTTTTGATCCCAGTGCTGAGCATGACAAAGGAGGGTGAAAAGAACTAGTAAAACTATTGAAGCTGCTGTCTTAAAAGTAAACCGAGTTAGAAGGAGCTATAAAGAGCAAATATTCCAGTTATAATTCAGATCAGATTAGAATTCAAAGTAATTCAAGTCTAATAAATCAGTATTTTAAATATACAGTTGTATAATTTAAAGGTGTACAAAGTGTTATGTTGCAAACTGTTAGTTTGGGTTTGTGACTCTGTGGGGTTCTGGGATTTTGGGCTTTTCTGTTTTATGGCACTGGGGTGCTTTGCACCATTTCTGTAGTCACAATTTTGACATAATAAAGAACAGACGTGCATTGCACCGGTGTGCTCCAGCCCCGCTTTCCTCCGCCATGACACATAGTTACACTGTTTAAATCAACCATGTAAAACTGTTTTCATCTCCTTTCAGATAGTGTGATATGAAAGAAAAAGAATCAACAGTCAGTTTGTTGAATCCCCACTGGCACCAGCAGTGAGAAACTGTGAGACTGAGAGACTGAGGCAGCATCAGTACATCTGGACCCACCCTTGTCAATTGTGCTCACAGTAGGCAGGAAATTGTGATGCTGCTTCCCTTTATTCCACTGCACACTGATATCCTGTAATGTGATGTGTTCAACATGCCGTGGGACGGTCTGTGAAGACAGGGTTCCTGCTGCTTGGAGCAGATGCATACATGCCACTTTATGTGTTTTTATTGATAAACCCCACCACACAGCCCATGGACCACAGACCATAATTTAACTCAGCAGGTTCCAGAGTTAATCTTGGAATTCCAGCATTCTAGCTTCACTTTAAAGACTGAAAACAATTGACTCTTTTAAAAGGGCAGCATCTCCTGTAGCGGAACTGTGAGGGACCGATTCCTTGCTTTTTGTAGATTCTCTTTTTATTCTCATTGGTGCTGCATCTTTCTTTAAGACTCAACATGCAATGTTTTTTTTTAAATGGTGTGCTTGTATTTGTGAACAAATTCAAGACTTTTTGCAGTTGCGTAATACATGCATTACATGAGTATATCATTAAAAGAGTACACGGAGACCTGATACAGGTGTTTTCCCAGGATTCTGAAACTGGAAAGGAGCTATAAAGCAGAAGACCCATTCTTTCTGAAATAAGAAATTCTTTAGTTGGCCTTGATCATAGTACACCATGGTAAGCGGTATGCTGACTATTTCTATGTACAGTACGTACTGTACATTTAATGCAAATTCTGTTTGTGAGGGAGAGGGACGCTTGTTGAAGTCATTGAAAAATGCTTAAAATTGTTTTAAGCTTTTTAATAATTTAAACCGATCTTAATTTATTCTCCTCTGTTAATCTAATTTACACTGAATACTAAGCATTAAAGCCCAAAATGGTGAAAAAGCAATGAGCCTTTGCTTTGCTATTAGCACTGCTATCACAGTTTTTAATTTTCACACCTTATTAGCTAAATTGCCTTAGCATAAGAATGTAAATGTAGATACTTATGGTGCTGGGTGGCACATACATTGCATTTAACATAGTGAATTCCTTGTAATCCATCCATTCATTATCATTAAGTGCTTTATTCTTGCGAAGGGCGCAGCTGTTCAAAGTCTATCCCAGAAGTATAGGGCGCCAGGCCATGAAACACCCCCCCAGATGGGACACCAGTCCGTCACAGGGTTGGGACAAACACACACACATGCATACACATACACCGAACACAGGCAGTTTAGTGTGACTAGTTAACTTGAAGCACATGTCTTTGGACTGTGGGAGGAAGACTGAACTGGGCTCGAATTCACCTTTTCACATCCAAACAGCTGCAGGTATTATGAGACAGCAGTGCTATTTATGCACCACCACACCACCTAACTTCTTGTAAAATGCTGATAAATTTGAAAAATGTGTTTATTTGGCTGGGTGTGTATTCATTCTAAATGCTGGTGCGCAACAGTGGATGTGCCTACTTTTTTGCTGTTTTTAAGAAATATCATCATAGTTTGCTTGTTTTTTTTTTTTTTTTTTTTGCTTCCCTAGACTGTAATTGCTGTGCCAGTTAAAACCCCAGAAATTATTTAAATTTATCTTGTATCAAGATTTTTCTCTCAAGGGACAAAGCTGCCTTGGTGAGCAAATCTCCACAGAACTAAACAAGATGTAACTTATCGACAATAAATAAATGATGGGAAATACACAACGGCGGTTTGCTTTTTGGTAAACCACGGTTTTTTACGCCGAGAGAAAAGTGCTGTAATTGAATAATGTGATGAAATGCTGTAAAGTAACAATAACAAAAGACCCAGGAGCCAGTAAGTCTGCACCTCCTTCGGAGATTAAAGGATCTGACGGAGAAAATAGCAAAGTTAGTTTAGATTATAGTTAATGGTTAATAAAATGAAGTTATACCCGAGTATAATGCTTGCAGTAACATATCATGGGGAACACAAAAAAGGACAAAACTGTGCAGAATTTCTGGCAAATCAGAATACCATATGGTGAGTACAAACTCCTTCTGAAAATACAGCTTGTGACTTTTCAGCTCTTCCAATAAATGGGATACTAATATAATTAAAATGATTATTTGACTTCTCATATTGTGGAATGGCAGAAATTAAATTAGGCTTAATTCGTGCAAAATGTACAAGTTTAACAAGGATGTGATATTTTATCATCAGCTGAACAGATGGAAAAACTTTACAAATGTAGGTGCGTACACAATCTGTGAAGTTAACAGGGGTGATGACAAAACCATCACAACTGGTGGGAAATGAGTTACTAAAGTCAAGCAAAATTCTGTTACCTGATGTACTTTTTGAAAGTCAACTAATAAGCTCTCTGTTAATGTTTTAGGGAAAGAATGCAATTTGGAAGAAGTAATGCAGTTGATTCTGCGCTTCTGTTTTGGAAAGTCTTGATTTGTGTGGTGAACGAAACACATCTTCAAGATGAGACAAAGGCATGGGAATAATTTCATCCAAATTCAAAACTGTGGCTAAGATCAACAGTAAGTACGGACGCTGTACCTGTGTGCAGATCCGGTTACAGTGAGGTGACAGACTAGGATGTTGTAGAAAAAGATGTTCTTTACGATTAGATCTTTTCATGCTCAGTCTTTTCCGGAAATGAGATACAGGCTGAGGCCATCATCGTACGTCCTGCTCACATTGGGTTCTCAATTTAGTTCTCTGTAGGGAAAGGGGCTGCAAACCAACTGTAACAAATGATATTATCAGTACATCTGTACAGTGGTTAACAGTGATTTGCCTCATAAAAATATTAGATGTTGAGTTATGTTCTGTTCCACAGAGTCTGGGAAAACCCTGATCATATGGATCAAGTAAATTAGGGTTAGCAGATGGTTTTTCCCCCGATTAAATTTAATTTCCCAAGAAAAAACAAATTTATGTTGTCTTGATGCTAGTGTGGCAAAAGTATACATAAGTACCAGCAGTACCAATAGTTTAAAATGAATAGTTGAAATTTATTTGATTTCTAATAAATTTGCAAACCTTTCTGAAAATATGTTTTTGCTTTGTCATCACGGTATATTGAGTGCAGATTGATGGGAAAAAATGGCAAATTTATTAATTTAAAATTACATCTGAAACACAGTAAAGCGTGCAGAAAGTGAGGGGGTCTGAATACTTTCTAAATCCACTGTATATTTTATGTTTGCTAAATGCTGCCCTTATGAATGGATTCTGTGAATGTAAGGCACTTTTCTGATGTTCAACTAATATCACACTAAAAGTCTAAAGGCTGAACAAGTGATCAAATAGGAGTACAGAAACCCTCTTTTTAAATAGATTTAAAGTTCTGTATTTGGAAACACCATAAGGCAGTGTGTATCTGCTTTTCCTCAGGCTTTCCTACTTGTACCAGTCAAGAGTGGGATTTTATTTAAGTTTTCAAAACCAATTTATTTTTTTCCATTGGCCGATACCTTTATTAAAACTTGTCAGGCATTTTTAATTACGTGAACATATAAATCATTTGAATCTTTAATTGAAGAATATCCATCTATCCTTCTGCTAGAAGGAATCCAGTGACTGCTTCGCAATACAGACTTTGACTTTTTTTGTTATACACCAAGTAGCGCTGTTATCTCAGCACATGGGCTGGGTTTAAATCCGACTCGGTCCTTCTGGAAATTCTCAAGTTCTCCTTCTGTCTACATGCAAATTGTCACTGTGAACATTTATAGAAATGTGCTCTTTACATAAGCAGCAAACACAAAACCTCAAGTAAAACAGAAATTGTGGACCAAGTGGCAAATGAGGGATTATGGGAGTTGTAGTTCTATAAATACTAATCAAGAGGGTCTATTTGAAAAATGCACAGTAGAAATGAATACATTATTTGAATTCAGTTAAAGAAACTGAGAAACACAGCTTGTAAAATGTGGTGTTAAATGAACATTTACCATGTTTCACTTTAAATGAATGAGAGTTGTACTTTAAGGGAAGATTGCTGAGTGTTAAGTGGTGAATGGAATGGCTTAGGATGGATCCCATTGTATAAAATTGTTCATTTCAGAGAGGAGCTAGAGTTGGATGCAAATGAATAAAGAGTATTGCTGTTAAGACTGTTGCTCACTAGCAGAAGTATGAACTATGTAAATAATCATTGTTGTGACTCTTGCACTTGTAAATAGAGCACTGGGACATTGCTGAAGACAAATAAACCTGTTATGGATCCACATTAACCTCACGTTCACCTCATTGGTTGGCCGCCCAGGTCTCACAATGAAGGTGAAGAAGGAACCGGTGCTGCAACCACCCTTTCCACCTCCAGCCGTGCAAACTCACCTTCAGAGACAAATTTGGTAGTGTGGATGGAAGATTTATTAAGTCAAATGAACCATTTGGAGACAAAGTGGGAAAAGTTAGGTGCTGTGAAAATGAGACTAGACACCACTGTCTTTAAACTGGACATCCTTTCCCTTTCCATTGCAGCTCTGGAAAAAAAAAAAAAAAAAAAAAAACTCAAATTTAACAGATCATGGTTCAAGTCAAATCTCAATATAGCATCTCTAGACTAGAACTTTGTTGCAGGGTGAATCTACACCTGTTGAAAATGATTTTGCCTATCAACTTCCTGGCCACACTGATAACCTGAATGCCTATCAAAGGACCCCTCCAGTCTGGACTTTGTGCCTCTGACAAAAAAAAAAAAAATATTGAAAAAGCAACAGCATTGAAATGCAACATCACCTTCAAAGATTCCCATCTGCAACTGTACTTCGATCTGCTAGTTGAAATCACCCGTAAGCGACACATGTCTGATGAGGTTCATAGGGATTGTAAACAATGGAAAATGTACTGGAGTTTTACAATTCCAATATGACTGACATGTCTGCATCAGGATCCACATGTTTGACTGCATGGGATCTGCCACCATCTTCCTGACTCATCTAAATGACTGAGACTGACAGCAAAGCATACGTGTACTGGAAATTTATTTCATTTTTATGAGGCTTTGTTATACTCTGTTTCACATTGTTTTTCTTTGTTTTCTGTTGCAGATCTTATCATCATTTACCAAATTTCTGAATTATTTGTGGGGTTTTACTGGGGGAAGGTGTAGTCAGGATGCATAGCTCGGAGATGTCAATACTTACCTGTCACCTGTCACCCATAAATGTATTTAGTGGGTAACCAGCTCTTAGGGAGAATGGGGGAGGGGTTAAGTGGTGGGTTGGCTTTGTTAGAGGTCTTGTTCACATTCTGTCTTTGCTTTTATGCTATGATCTCACTGGCTCACGTGATCTAGTTTGGGTTGTTCCTGATAATAAGACAGACCATGCGACTGAGGTTTCTTTGTATTGTCTAACCATTAAGCTTAATTTATCACTTGTGATGACACTATAATCATAGGTAGGAGGACTAAAATTTTTATTAATATTAAACTAAAATGACACTGGATAGTTTGCCTGTGTAATATCATACTCCAGTCTTGGGTCTGTGTTAGTATTGTCTGTTTGAGATTTCAATAACTTAAGCACATTCTGCCTCTGTCGCCTATATTCAGAATTTGCTCTTTACATGGATGATGGAAATGATAAATCTTCTTTTGTGGGAAAAGTTAAAAACTAACCTATATCACCTATAGCTACTATGCACACTATTTTTAGTATTGCTGTACTTTATATTTTTTACCATTAATGTAGCAGTTGTATATCTTTGTCACTGCCCTTTTTCTCCCTGTGGTTGCAACAAATAGAAAAACAGAAACCATCCTTTAATGTACCTGACAAAGTAGTTAAGTGCGCTGTCTTCATTCACAATAAATCTATGGTGCTAAAATATGAAGGTTTTTTTTAAAATCTGGTTTTATCAGGATATACAATTATTTAATGGCTTTTTTTCACAAACATCTGTTAATTATTTCATTGGCTTTATACTATTTGTATAAATATTCAAGTTTAACATACCTGAGGTCTAAGCATGCTGTTAAAGTATTTTCATCACTAATATGGAAATATAAGATTATTCATTTAATTGTAACCACTACGGATTTCACACCATATGCAGGAGTCTGGAGGAAGCGTAGCTTGTTTTAAACACGATGCACTCACTTGTGAATCTCAAACCTGCACCTTGGCATACTCCATGTAAATGCTGTCACTACACACCTGTTGCAGGCCGGAATGGCCAAAGCGGCTACTGGCCAAGCGTGAACCTGCTCTGAAAAACTCGGTTAGATAGTACCTTGAGTCAAAAACAATTGGTTGGAAATCGATGGCAGGCACAAAGACACAATCTGCTGTTTAACAGTAAAAGAAACTGTTGGTGGTTTGACTTTATTGTAATTATCAGACATCCTCATGTGTTACCTCCATAGAGATTAGAAGACTAACAGCTAACCTAAGCAAACAATAAGTGCATGGTTTTAAGCCTTTATAGCGGGTTGTACAGTTAAATTCATGCTTGAAAAACTCCTGACATGATTTTATTGCCTATTAGCATTCAAGCAAGATATAGCCTGGACCGTTGGAGCAGCTCTTCCTAAGCACTACTGGGAGCGGTGAAAAGGCATTTTGATGACTAGGCGTGATTATTTAGACTAGTAAGCCTAAAAGCACCAAATTCCTGATGTGGGCCATCTATAAAATCATCCCTGGTCCATTCAGCCTTTTCTGTCAGGGTAAGGCTGAGGGTAAGGGGTAAGGCTCTGTGACAAGAGAGGGACACTGGAACTCTCACCTGCTGCCCTGCTGCACTTGGGGCAGGGTGTTGGTGCCAGGATTATGACTAGGTGATGAAGGAAACAGGCAATAACTTCTCCACCATTATCTCCACCACACAGTAAAACCATACATAAGCTTCAGCAAGGCAAAGAGTAGCCACAACAACAGTTAAAGTCGAGGGCAGGACGGCAATAGACTAGCAGTTAAAAGTCGACCTGGGTAGGCAGCTGAAATTTTCGGAGTGCATCACAAGGATGGCGCTTAGTCCGAACACGGTGCTGTTCTCAGAAACAATAAAGCAGGCAGCATGCAGAGTGCCCGCTCATTCAGATGGGTTGCGGGGGTCCATGGTTTGTCCCTCTGTTAGGTATTCTTGTGGGTATCACAGGAGCCATCAGATCAATCATAGAGGCAGCAGACAGGGCTTCTACCTGACTGCAGAATAAGATGACCAATCTGTGGACAAACACTACTTGGACACAAGACAGGCTTGATCAGCTCAGGATGATAGTGCCTGATGTTGAAAAACCCAAAACACCCAATGACCCCAGTAACATTGCTGATGGTGTGTCTAAGTGCAACCATACATGTATTTTTCAATTAAATGAGTGAGAATTGGAATTGATGAGGGCCTCCTTCTTATCGTTGCCCAGAGCCCCCAGAACCATAACATCTCTCCCTGGGCATCCAGTCCAGGGTATTCCCTCTCCTTGCCAGAGATTCCCAGACAGCGGTGATCCTGACAGGGCAAGTGGTTCATGAAAAGGGACATATTTTGTTTTATTTTCATACACCAAAACCACTTTATGAGTGAGTCCTTCAAAATTTTATACAGATGTAAGCAATATTAAGAAAAAAGATACACATTCATATAACCCTGGCTTAAATATATATATTTGTTTTTTGTTATATATATTTCTGTCCTTGTTTAAGATAAATCTTGGTTATGTAACACTCAACTCAAACTGAAATTGAAACTGGTAACTTTCTCATGTGTTCATGATATTATACTTCACCTTGTCTTTACAATTTATCTTTGGTGTTTAAATTTACATATTGTTTATATTTTACACTGGTACAGAACAGTGTTCCTCTACCCTGCAAAAGTAGTGGGTTCCCCAAAAACTCTTTGCATTGTCTTCCCATAACTCAAAGATGTGATTTGCTCTCGATACAAAGGAAAACATTTTTATGCTCTCCTAAAGTCCCAAAACTTGCTCTTTCTGAACTAAAATATTGCCAGATTTGATTGAAATGGACAGTTATTCCAGTGTTCAAAACTGACATGACAACACGAGACAGTTTTTCCCTCATTAATAATCTTAAAATCTTGCGTGTCTGCTCACAAATAAAAATACATGCACACGATTTTCAGTATTTATGTCATAAATTAACCTTTGCTTCAAAGAACGAGAAACACAGAAGAAACCTTGAATACATTTTTATGAAGAGGTGTCAAAATCCAAATGAGGTTGTCATAAATGCAAAGAAATGCTTTGCAGGCAGATGTAGGGACATTAAATAAAATTCATTGTGAAGTTAAATTCCTGTCGCTCAAGAAGACCTTCCACTGTATGACTATAGTTACAGTAATTTTACAAAATAATTTGTAAATACTAAGTGTTCTGACTGAATGACCTTTGAAGTTTCCATATTTCAGATTAAATTAATGCTGGTTTTTCACTTTAAATGGACCAGCACAAATCTTTATTCTGCTGCACTATTAAAAGTTTACAAAAGTTGTGGCCACTGAAATATGAATGGAATGTTGAAGCAGCGTGCTGAGTTGGTTTAGCAGCTGTAGTCCATGTAGCCCTATAGTGAGGCATCATTTGTTTACAAGAGGACAAAAAAATGTATATATACTACATAACTTCAAGGTTTTTTAAAAATTTTTTTTAGTTATTTTGTCACTTGCACACTCAGTTATTCCCCTTTTTTTTTCTTTTTTAACCAGGCCTTCTCCATTATGTGTGGAAGTCCATTAATAGGAGTCAACCTCCGCTGGACCGGCAACTCAGCAGATTATCGCTTCCTCAGTTTTCAGTTTCGAATGAGTTTGTCTCGGGTCGCCTTATCCGTGTTGTCGTCCTAAGTTCTTTTTACACAAAACAGCCAGTTCTTGTATAGAGGTTCAGCCTTGGCACTGCCAGAGGGGAGTCCGAAACATGGGTTCATCTCGGCAAAATAGAGTTACTCATGCCATAAATGAACGATTACTTTTAGCCCTTTGTGTTCTTTTCAGCCAAGAAGGCAGTTTAGTCAGTAAACCTTGCCATTTATCGGCAGAAGAAAACCCAGCAATTGTGAGGCCTCTAGCAGAGAGATAACAAATCAGGTTAATTGGTGATCAGCCGAGTGTCTCTGACTTTAATGAGGCCTCGAGGCCCAGGGCATCGCCTGCTTCCGGATCAGCACTTTTCTCCGGGTTCCTCTGCTCTCTTTGATCATGTTTGCTTTTTTAACAAGGCTCTGACTGCTGGGATGTCATTGTTTTTAATTGCTTCACAACAAAATTGCAAAGATGAAGCATAGGTGTGTGCCATTAATGAAATTAACATACATTGGCATCGCTAGCCAGTGTCGGTCGGAGCTGGGGGCTTTTTTAACTAAAGTTTTTTTTTTTTTTTTTTTTTTAAATGAATATTTGTGAATAGTAGTAAAAATTGTGACAGTCCTATTTGAAGTTTTGAATTTTCTCCTGATCAAATTCCAAATTCCTATATGATGCCAAACAGTGGTCACCATAGCAATACATAGAAATACGCTCCTCAACACACAAAGATTACTGGGAAAGGAAGACTGATCATAACCTGATTAGTCTGTAAAAAAAAAGATCATCTTTACCATCTATTCACAGTCAATACAAGCTAAGTAATAGACTTTTCACAATATATTTGCTAGTTTGGTTTCTACTGAACCTAACATGATGCTAAATTTAAATAACTAAATAAATAAATAAATAAAAGGTCAAAATGTATTCACAAAATTTATTTGTAAAAAAAAATATCCCTCTAATACTCACATTCTTTATTTATTTATGTTCTGTAAATGTCTGGGATAAAGCTTGAATATGCTAAAAAAAAATGTTGAATTTTTAACATCTTATTTGATTTAACTTTGAACTACATTAAAACTGCAGTGCGTGGCTCTACCTGGTGTGTCTGGTTTAGGTGTTTGAATCCAGTTTGGCGAGTGTGGAGTTTTCATTGTTGTCTGCATGGGATTCTTCTGACAGTCAAAAGACATGTGTTTCGTGTTAATTGGAAACTTTAAATTGTTTGAATCTAACTCAGTCGGCACGATTTGTACATGTTCTCTCTGTGATCGCATGAATTTCCCCGGGTTCTCCGGCTTCCTCCCACGATCTGAACTTGTTTCCGATGAGTAGGTGAGTGCAGGTTGCTCACAGCACGAGTACATGGCTGCCCTGTATTGGACTGGTGTCCTGTCCAGTTTGCCTCCTTCCTTGCCTTGATCCTACTAACTCCTGGACAGGACCTGGACTTCTGGGATAAGCTCTAGACAAGTGGTTAAGGAAAGTGAGCAAGCGAATTAAAATGACAATGAGAATAAAAATGTTCACAAATTCACATTTAATACTCACTCCTGCCAGATGTTTCAGAAGTTGTAACCCTAAAGTCTGTAACATGAGGAGTATTGTTATTTTTTTAAGTTGTAAAAGGGAAAAAAATGACTTGCAGCACAAGAATATTTACATGGAGATACATTATTTACAAATGGTAGTTAAACAGCTTTTGTTGATGGCCATTGTAGTTTTCATTTTTAGATTAAATTTATAGCCTGTTAATATATCTCACTGGCAGGGTAAAAAAAAAAAAAGACCTGGTGGATGACTGTCATTCAGAAAGCTCTTTCAAACCAAGTTCTGTACTGTATTTCTGGATGGGTAGCCCTATTATTACCAGAGAGGACACTAATAGACTAACATGGACATCGTGGTGAGCACCCTTCACCTCTTCAAAACCACCGTGTCAGTCAGCTGCTTAGGGGCCGTGGATAATCATTAGCCAGGATGTGACTTCTCCGTCTTCATTCCATCAAGTGTGAGACAGCTACAGATTCTAAGTGTCAGCTAGTCATGTATTTTGTTCTACCAAGAAGAAATTCTGCAACTTTGACTGTGTATCAAATTTTTTTCCAAAGCATGGGTTCACTTTTCCAGAACACGCCCCCGTGAGATATACACCTATATCTATCTTCTCCGACTTTAGTCTTCAGTGAAGTATATGCTTCTATATTTCATTCAGGAGATAAATATTCCTACATATAAACTCTACTCTCCAGTCCTTAACAGTCACAATTGCAGCTCGCACAGCTTCAAAATATAAGGACCCACGAGGATCTGTGGAGGGCGGCCTGGGAATGAGACGGGTGGGAAAAATGGTTGATGTCCACTATTCTGCCTCATTTTTAACAGCTACAGCCCCTCAAGGCTGAAGATGATTATGGTTTTTCATGAACATTGCGCTTAATGTGGCACACAAGCTCAAAGGGTCAGTGGCATCCTGGATGGACCAAATGAAAATATTAACAGCTGGACTCCATCTACAAAGCAAGGAAATAGCAATACTAAAGAATAAGAACCCTCAATAGCTGCTTTATTGGGGTACAGGCGTATTCTGTTTCGTATCCATGCATTCACTGATACAATATATGCTTTAAAACATCTTTTCATGTGGTGAAGCAGCTTATGGAGCAGTATTACATGTTTTAATTATCACAGCCACAGAAACATATTTTGGCTCAAACCTTGGACTCAGCCTTTGAAAGAAAAGAAAAGCACTGCAGTCCCAGAGCAGATCTCAGTCACCCAACAACACCACGTTTGATGAATTACTGAATATTCCATCTTACCCTTTAATAAAAGAATTGCCCCAGGCTTTGTGCTAACTGCATTACTGAGTTTGGTTTCATATTGACATTCCCATTTTTTGCTTTGCAGATCAAGGAAAAAGTTATTAAAGCAAAAAAAAAAAAAAAAAAAAAAACCCCTCGCAATGTTGCGTGGTGTAATCTTCAGTTTGAGAGGTATGAAAATGAGTCACTTTCAGAAGTCTTGCAAATAAAACCTCCTTATAACATCAGTACGACAAGGGTTCATCACCAGTAAATCCTTGGCATTTTATATATTAATAAAGAGGCTTTCACAAATGAAACTGGCAGACCTGTGTTTTCAAGGAAGGCCATGGTGAAGTTCATGGTATTCCGCTATCACCGCTTCGTTTGTATCACCTTGATTTTATCCATAAGTTTTAAATACTTTCAATACTTATGAAAGTTCAGCAATCTCATCCTCTTGTGTCCGAGTTGGAGTTAGTGGTAAAGGATATGCAGGGTTGTTGTAGGTCTCCTAAGGTCTGGAGCAGCTCAAGACCCTGATGGGTTTGAAAAATTCCTTTCCTAAACATTTTAGCCAACATTGGTCAGAGAGACAGGTACCTGTTCCGAGGCGTTTACCAGGACATAGACCTGCAGAGCAGAAAGAGTCGATACACAAGTATTAACCGTGTTTTGTGGGGTGGCCCTTGGGCACAGATTAGCACATCTAGCTACAGAAGAACAGTGTGGCTGTGGATCGACATCCTGCTTCACTCGTAGATTCGGGGCCTTGCTTTGCCATTATACCTGCACTCTGCTCTAGTTGCTTTTTTCATAATCTGTTAATCTTGAAACACACAAATAAACATCTTAGGCTATTTAGTTTGCTAGTATGAAACTGGCTTGTGTTTTCTTTCGGAGCTCAGTTCCTTTGTTCCAGTTTCATTTCGCCATAAAACATGGCTTGCTGTAGAGAACATACTATTATGTGTAAAATTACCATAACCTAGGAACATAAAGAAATGCACAGGGTGATAAAATGGGGGCTGCATCGGGAAGTAATTCATTTCAATTTCAAACAACTTGACAGAAAAAGTTCACACAAGAATGGTTTGCTCTTCCAAGAATTCTCTTTATCAGCGGTTACATTATCATAAAACGTTTAAAAAATTTTTGGAGCACATAGATCTTCTAATTAAAACTGCAGGGAGCAGTGAGTCTGATTTTAAGGCTTTTTGCTGTAATCTCCCTCCTAGACCTTGTGTGGCTGCGGCACGTAGTTTGCCGGTGATGGGCTTGCGAAACCGCTCCTCTAGACTGGGCTCCCAGTTCAGCTTACAGCAAGTTGTCAAATCCACTCCAATCCGCATCCATTAAGATTCACAAATCTGCGAAGAAAATGCTGTTATCTATATTTAACATATTCAGTGTACGCCTCCAATGGCAGTTCATGCAAATTCTCGCTCAAAGCCCTCAAGCTGTTTTTCAGCTACAGCTACAGATAACATGAAATCTTCTTTAGATGAGTTGAGCTTTATTTTTGTATCACATTCTTCGTCTTGTTTTACAGATTTATGCTAGCGCTGCCATTTATTTTCAGCAACAAAAAAAAAAAAAACATTTGCTTGACTTCATTTCGCTGGCCTGAAATTTTAAAAAGAACTGGTAAAACTTTTTTTAACTTACAGTTAAAGTGAAATTTAAACATGTTCATGTTAAGAACAGTGGTCTATGGTGACTGCTGAAAAAATGCTCTGAATTGCAAACCGGTGTTTTCTCTGAGTACAGTATTTCACAACAATATCGCTTACTTTCTGTACATTTTTGCATCTTTCCATAAATTGAAACAGTACAAATGCTTTTGAATTTTATCCCACCGAGTTTTTTTTCTGCCTGATGGAATAGAGGTGTTACATGGTGAAGACCTCCATAGAACAATATTCAGAAATCAACATGCATGGATGAAGCAAATAATATAGACATTTAAAAAAACTGCATACCTATAAAACTCATGTGTGACGTTCTCAGTTTGGCTGTCAAATAAGCCGGGGCTGCTGATGTGCTAGTTTTCATGACTTTACACAAATAACAGCAACGCATGTTGTAGGACATCTCACGCCACCTCTCAGACTCTCAGCTGGCACATCAGAATTAAACCAAGAGAAGCTCTTACACTTTTTGTCAATTAACAGATCATTTCAGTGGTGGTTTGACTGAAATTTCATAGGTCTTTGGCCATTTATTAAAAATCAAGACGTCTCATAAATTCACAAATAAAGATTTGGTCGTCTTAAAATTTTCTAGTGCATTCCATTGCATTCCAAACGTGAATTTGCTTATTGTAGGGCATATTTGTAAGGAAAGGATGCTGTTTCTGCATCATTTAGAATCTGTAACCAAGTCAATCCAGGTGATGACCATAATGCCAGTTGCTCATTGATTGTTATTACTGATGATTTGCAGCTTATTATACAATAAAAGTTGTAAATAACACTTAGGAATAGAAAATTGTCACTTGTAATAGTTTTTTAGTGCTGAAATGAAATGGTGTGGATAAAATTAATTTTGCACCATCAGCCCATGTTATGACATTCTTGACTCACGTAAATCATTTTATTACAATTTCACATGATCCAACTGTTAAAAACTATATTTTGAATGTTTTTCCGGTTGAATTAAGTGAATTAACACTGCTTGACTATAATTAGGCCAAGCTTTTTGAGCAAAATAATAAATGAATTGCAAATATATTTCCATGTATTAATGTACCTTTAAAAGCACTGGTTCATTTTTGTCAAGGTTTTCATTAAAAGGCATTAGAAAGAGAATGCAAACAGATTTTTTTTATTTTTATTTTTTATTGGATTAACAATCATGAGAAAAACCTAAGCCAAATGATCAGTTTGCAACCTGGCAGCTAGCAAGCATTAACTACAGCATTAACTACAATCTGGCAGTTTCCTTCTGTGTCCGTTCTCTTCTGTGGCTACCGCGGAGCTGTGGCTGCGGTGTGAGCCGTCTGTATCGGCACCGGGCGACAAGAACACACACACCAGCATGCCAGGTAACAGTCCAGCTAATGATGGGTCTAGCATCTGTTTCACTTCCTCACTCAGAGAGCAGAGGCAGGAGCCTGGCCTGCTCAGGGGATGAGGGACACTGGTGAGCGTCTGACCTGAGCAACTTGTCAAACAGCATATTTGAGTTTACCTTTCTATGTCCCATTTACATCTCTGCTCAGGTTTTTCTTTATTCTCCCATCCTTTTTAATACATTCTACATCTGTTATCTCCAAAATGGACCTTATGGCATTGTGAGTGCCCAAATGTCCTCAGAAAGATCACAAACTTTTTCCCCCCCCTAAAATGTACTGTGGAAAATCCACTTTCTGTCATCATGTGAACAAATAACAGGTGTTTTGGAGCTCAATATCAAGGTGTAAGTCAGTTAAAAGCACATTTTTGGCATTGTCTTTACGTATTTGAACTCCCACTGCACAGCCCAACCCATTTTGGTAGCAACTAACAAATGAACATCTGAATGTCTTTGTGATTACTTTAAATTTTCATTTCACTTACATTCTTTTGTCTATTGTGCCAGCTCACCATCAGTCTTTGCCACATTCTTCGAAAATAGATTCTTGTCACAATGGCCTCAGACAGCCACGTTTGGTTCTGTAAAAATACACTGCAAAAGAAAAAAGATGAAACACATTTGGAATAATGTCAGTGAAAATATATCACCTAGCCTGACATTTCCTGTTCTGAGGACTGTAAAAAGCACTGACTCACAGAAGCAAGAATGGTCACGGCATTGCCCTTTCTAAACGCGAATATTTAGTACAGCTGCCTGTGTATTTCAGCTCAGAACTAATTTACGGTGAGTTTACTGTCCAGTTCATTCTATCATATTATACCTGGATGTTAAACCAAAAATTTAATGGCATCCTCTATACAATTCTGTAAATATAGAACTGAGCAAGCGAAGAAATACAGTTTAATACAGAATAAAAAGTTAGTCGGTTTTTACCTTTTAGTTTAAAAAGTGCATTTTTATTTGAATGTTTTTTTTGCATGCATAAACTTTTAGAAAATTCCTTGTACTTCTGAAACGAATGTTGCTTTTGTGATGTAAATACTGCTCATTCAAATCTGAATATTTGGAAAGGTAGACTGGTGGAATTTAAATCTGTACATCATAAATAGGACCAGGTTTCACAACTAGCTTATTTAAGTATCCAAAAGCTGTTTCACTGTTCTTACTTGTTTAAGAAAGATTTCATTTTAGGTGAATTCTGAGACAGTGCATCTGGAGCACCAGTTATGAGAATATTGCCTCAAAAGTTGCCTTTATTTTGCAGAAGTGTAAGAGTGAAAGGAGAATTTAGACTGATGCTAGCTGCACATCTTTTGTCCTGTAAATGAAAATAGCTCCTCACGTATGGAAATCATGCTAATCTTCTGGAATGCTGAGAACCACCGTCTTCATCACTGTTTACCATCTTTGGCAACAAGGCACTACTGTAAGTTTGTGATAGTAGCAGTCTCTTTCATTATTAATATTGAAATACTGAACAATAAATGTTATTTGTTCACTATGACAGGAGCTAAGCTGTGTCAGCAACATTTTAGGCAAGAGCAGGAATTACTCCAATTTCAAGGACAGAAGGTTTTTTCAGGCTGTTCTACAAAAGTACACAAGACGTTTTTGTCCAGTCTTTTTTCAGATGTATGGGAAAAATGCGTGACAGCTTTTCTTTATCAAAAGGAAGCGTCTTTCTTCACAGCAATCCTAGAGCCTTTGCAAGGCCCCAGTGAGCAAAATATTGGTGGCAAAACTAGAAAGTGGAATTAAATTTAATAAAAGTTTTTAAGAGTAATAAGCTGCCCTTAAAAAAATGTTCAACAAAACAATAAATTCCTAAATACAAATTATTTAAGAAAACTTTAATCGAAATGTAGCATTCAGTTTTCTACACCATTAATTTACAAAATAAATGACGGAACAAATTTCAAAAAACGCATTTTCTAAAGGGCAGGACACAATTAGCCTGAATGACTAAGTTTGAAGCATGGATATGTGAGGTGGTTGTCACAGGCTAATCATTAAAATATTGTTTAAAATAGTTAAAAAGGGATATTAAAAAAAGCATTGGTCTATTAGTCTCAGGAATGCAGAGATTTTTTAAAATTTCTTTCTGGAAAAAATAAGCAACAAACCAAAAATGTAAAAATTCAATTTTTTAAAAATGCAGTACCATTTATGTAATTGTCATTTTTGCTAATTCAAAACTACTACTAAAATGTAATTTGAAATAATACTTGTTTTTCTATATAATAGTAACAATGCGATAAATTATAGTAATATAACATATAACGTATAATGCCTTTGATAGCAAATTCTTATAAAGTAATCCTTTATATCCTTTACAGTCCACGTTCTACTTATGTTTTTTTTTTTACTCAGATTAGATTGCAGGATTTTTTAAAATTTAAATAAAATTAACCTCAACTCCTGTACAATAAAACTTAATTTTAGTTCATTACTGAATTTCAGCTAATTTCTCTAATATGAATTCCACTGCATTCGTGTACTGTAGTAAAATATTAATACATTATTTTAATTTTTCTTTAAAAAGTAACAATATTTATTTTATAAACTTAATTAGTTAATGCTATTTGCATGGATCAAATACTACCTAAAAAACACAGATATTTTACTGCAGTAAAAGTGTACATTAAACTGGAACGGTGCAGTTTTTTAATTCAATTCATATTTACATTCTTTGTTTTGTTTTGTAATATAGGTGCAGTCTGGAGGTATAATGTACAGTGTAACATATTTTTACTTAATAACCTTTATGAAAAAAAGATATGTAAACTAGAACATAAGCATAAAAATACAAACAAAAAGCTGTTTTTATTAAACTGCTTTGGTAAATGTTGACAATTTGAGAATAGTATTAATTGGATTTTTTTCTCGCTGTTTTTCTCAAAATTTGTTTTTGCTTTGTTCTGTCTTCCTTTAATCTCTAGTCAAAATGTAATAATTATGCCATGTAAAAGCTCAGTTCTCTTGCTTAAATTTGAAGAAATGCAAAATTCTGTGCAAAAGACTAAGAGCTAAAAGAATGTTCTGCGGTGCTGATTTAGTACTTAATATTGAGAAGGAAAGATGCACGGTTACTGGTTCGGACTTGCAGTGAAAAGTCCATAATTTCTGCTGGTTCTACTGGTGTGAGCAGCATTATGTTGCCGCCAGAGACAGCACCATCATGCTTGGTTTTTCATTCTTTCTGATGACCAGCTTGTTATGAAAAAAGCACATTACAATCCCGAGTCATTTGCAGAGCTGCAATCTAAATCTGGTCAACTCATTACAATCAGGAGGTGCCTTTATCAATTGCAGGGGGCTCAGCAATAGCCAAGCTCCATCGGCATGATGGGAATGTCTTCCTCAGGGGCACTCCGGGGGCCTTTTATGAATTTAGTAAGTGAGATGAGATCAGTTTTATATTTCTCTCACAAACGGCCTGATGAAAGTAGCCTGGGAGAATTACATAGCGGGGGAGAGTTTGGTCACGAGGCCTTTAGGTTTCCAGTGGGGCTACGGAGAGGAAGAGAAAAGCCGAGCTGTAGGTTCACTGCTTTCAATATGCATTCGTATCCCCTAGTCTTTTGCCTCCCCGCAGCCTGTCAGCAAAATCTACTACACTCTTTATTCTCTTTAGTCCCACGTTTTTACCTTGCTAGATAGTATGTGTTAGTACAATAGCTTTTGGATACTACAACTATAATTATTTTATTTATACAGGGGGAGGTCATTATTGTCTGTAGTCATTATTTCTGAGTGTGGCAAAAGATTAAATAACAGAACTCTGCTGTTCTTGAGACAGCTTTGCATGTTTTAATAAGCAACTTAGATACCTGAAAAGTATGTTGTTTGTATTTAATTTGGATGGATAAAGAATGAATCTTGGATCATTAATAATCAGACAGACCCAAGTACAGCATTAGGTTTACCTAAAACTGCCAGTACTGTGGCCTAGACTGTACAGTATGTCTATCAATGTACCAATAAACAGACACAATAGTAAAATTCTAAAGCCTTAAGTTCTAACATAGTGTTTAAAAATCAGTTTTGTCAATATCGCTTTCCTGCCATATCTTGTCGAGTTTTTTTCTCTTATTGATGCCCCGAAAAAGTAAAAAAGCAAAAAAATGCTGACTGCGGTTATATTTTTTCTGTAATACATTAGCAGGGTACTTTGTTTTTTCCATAGAAATCCTTTTGATGAACTGAACTTGTTACAGCAAAGCATTTTTCTTCGTAGTGTATCAACTAACTTATATCACTCAGGATAGACGTTTCAGCTATAATAATAACAACAATATAATAATAGATGGTAGTCATTGTGTGTAGCTTTGGAGGAAAATACATGTTAACTGTACTGTAAATCCAAAAGTAATCACTTCTGTGCTTATATGCATGCTGTCCATGAAGTAAATCCCTGACACCATTTTCAAACCACAGCCCACTTGTGGGTCAGCAGAACAAAAGAAGACATATATATGCTAAACTTATAAATTGTCTTGTACTTAGCAGTTAATCGATAACAGCAGTACGCAACTGGAATATCACTGTACCTTTATCATTGCCACTTAAAACAAATCTATTTTAATATGATTGCGGTCTAAAGAGTGAATATTTATAAGAACTTTGAGCCACAAACTGATACCCTGCAACGCAAACACAATTTTTTGAAAAGATGGGAAAGAAGTTGTAATGAAACTATCAGAAGGGGGTATGCCGGGAGCAGGATTTCTGCCACTGACTCCACGTGCGCCAGATAGCACAAACCCTGGAAACTCGCTGCTTCCACTGACAGCGAAAATGAGCCATCATCTCTATAATGTGACCTGATTTCCTTCATTCTTCCCCATTCACATCTATATTTATACTATTTTAGTTCAGTCTGGCACATTCATTTTCGTAATTATCCCTTATTTCCTTTTAGGTAATTATCCTTTCTTTTTTATCTTATCCACCATATATTTAAAATATATCCTTGCTTATTTAGCTGTGCGATTTTCTCCGTAGTAACTGCGATTTAGCCTTTCGTACAGCTGGGTAGGTCAACTGTTGTCAAAGAACACGTATGTCATTTTGACAAAATTTTATTACTATTTGGAACATGATTTTCATAATAAATAAAATTAAAAAAAACAAACTGATTGAAATTCTAAAGTTAGTTTTGGAGTAAACACCGTACCTCGCACTCACTGAGGATGTAACAACCAATATGAATTCTTTCTTACAGATACAGTTAAAGTATATTAAGCCCCTAGAAAGCATAGCATAAAAAACTGCATTTTATTGTACTGCTCTGTGTATGCAGTCAAAGTTTAGACGCACTGCACGTGTACGACAGTGGTCAAAGAGTGGCAGAAACTTCGCAATGACTGCTGTGAAGTAGAAATAAAGCCCCAAGCCTTGACATTTTACCACAAAGTATGCAAAGCAGATATGTAACCTACCTTTGGAAATGGAAAAAATGCTGGTGCGCAGAGTCACATGGGATGACTCAGATGATGTACAGCAGAATCAGGCAAAGTTTCAATAATGAAAAAGGCCGTGTCCAGGAACTCGGAGTGGGGCTTGTGAAGGTCTTATATGGGACGTCTTAATTTGACGGGATTTGCTTTGTTATTCTTGGGGCCTGTCCAGTTTGCCGGTGTGCCTTTCACCCACAGAGGCAGCTGGGCCCTGACCCTGGAGATCTCACCCTCAAAGTAGCGCTCCATTCAGGTCTGCGGGAACCCTCCCTGCCCCCCTCCAGCAGCATCTCGTTCACACTTAGAGATAACTTTATTCATCTAGTGCTTCATTGTATCTAGTTGAATGGTGGAACTATAATGACAGTCCAGGGACCACAGTGGATTGGACAGGGGGAGTTATGTCTTAATATCTTTATTTAAACTGAAAATAATCTTTTCTGAAATTCATCTGCCCTTACAACTCGCTGTGAGATGGTGCCCATGCTGTTCTGCCTCAGTTAAACATCCCCCCCCCGAACTAATATTATCCTGAAAAGCTTGGTAGAATAAGTTATTTATTACATTTAATATGGGTTTAGTCAAAGTTATTTGGGCAAATCACATTTTTTAATACAGCTGGATTTAGTTGCATCTCTTTCAGATGATCAGCCTTTCCTTCTCTGAACGTGCACACCGGACCCAAAGAGAATTTCACTTCGACCAATGTTTAGTCCACAAAAACAAATCAGACTGCTCCATGGCCTTTTATCTGAAGATTTCCTAAATCGAATTTTTTTTGTCTTTCCTTGCCTAACTTTGTTATATGTTTACCTGCTACGAAGCGCAGCAAAATGAGGAAGAAAAATGTTAGGTCAGCACATTTTGCCTTCTTTTCTAAGTTGAAATCGTAATGATTAAGTTCAGTGTTTAGCGTCATAATGGCTGCCAACTGTTTACCGGTAAACTGGAGTTTAATTTTATTTATTAGATTATGTGACGTGGTGAATGTGTGCCGTATAAAATGCCGAGGTAATCCCACAGTACGATTGTCATTCAAATCGAGTCACTTTTTTTGAAGGGGTTATCGTTTCTGAGTGCTGACATCTAGAAAAATCGAACACAGAATTGTCCTCCGAATTTTACATTTTTGTTTGCCTGAACGCAGATGTGCGCAAAGGCTGTGGGTACCATTTGGGGGGATTTGGGATCTTTAAAAGCAAGAAGTTTATACATTAGCGCTGTAGTTGCAAAACACTGTTGATATTCAAATGATTATTGTGCAAAATCTGGGATAAGCTTCAGTGTGAGAGCCGCTCTAAGTGCCTACAACTATTGCTAATTCCCCTTACCATTGTGGGCCGCACAAAGGGCCTAATCCCGTTTCACTTCTCCAGAAAGCTCTGGCTATTTTCTCTCACATAAACCAACAAGACTCTCTCAGGCCACAGCTGAGAGGCTCTGAGAAAGGGGGCTGTATGTGTATACTTCAGGGCTTTTGTGTTACTTGGCTGGTACTCGGCACAAACTTTAAGTGGTCCCAGTAGGCTCCAGCTACCTTTCGGCACAAAAATAAGCTTTCATAGGCCACAAAAAGCAAACCAAACACTCTCTTAACCTACATTTTCTTTAATGAAATATAACTTTACACCGCCGAGTCTGGTATTTGGGCTGTGCGAAGAATCTATGTAGCCATTTTCCAAGCGTTCGTGCAAAACAATTTCATTTTTAACAGCAAGCACTTATTGTATGCACACACATTACGTTACTTATAATCGATAAGGAGCAAATTATTCACCAAATAGCATTTTTTTTAAATTGCGGAATTTCAATGCTTTTGGCTGAAATGACAATCGTGTTGAAAAAGTGGCGCTAAACTAGAAAGGGGTAGATGATTCATTTTCTGTACACTTTAATTCGGAATCACACTGAGAACGGTTCTGATTTCCGTCACATTTGCTTAATATTTTTAAACCATACAGCGTGCTCAATAAAGTAACCTTTGAGGCAAAAAAAGAGAAAAAAAATTGCATAGGAATATCTCCTTCAGCATGGCAAGGTTTTAAAAAATCAAATTTAAAGTGATATTTCCGGTTAAGACAACCCACGGTCGGGTGCTGGAGGTTGTCACATGAATAAAGCAGCCTTGCAGGCTGTTTCTCAAATGAGCGAAGAAAGCTGCGTTTGAGACGGCTACTCTGTGACAACTGATTCCTCTAATAAGTGACAGCCTTATTCAATCTGTGTGTCATGGTTGGGTGGCAATGGGAATCAGCATGTGGCTTGAGTTCATTCGTGTCACCAGCGGCCGAGTTTGGACCCACTTGTTTCAAATACGAATTTAATTGCTTGGCAAACACAGATCTGTGGGAAAATGATTTATAGATAATCCATCCACCCTAAAGCAAGTGTCCATCCTTGCTCGTGCAATCTGCCCTGACAGGAGAATTGTACGCTTCCTTCTCTGGTGCGCTTAAAATGATCACTGTGAATTCAAAATGCGTGCAAGAAATGAGTTGTTTCTTTTAAAGTTTCGGCCGTGTTATAACGCACGCCACCATGAGAGCTGCTGCTGTTATAATGGGCAGAATTTAGCAGAGGAACACGAATACATAGGCGTTACACCAAAGCGCAGGCGCGCCACATTAATAAAACAAACATCAGAGTTCTCACTTTAAGACTCGGAGCTCCTTCTGAACACAACAGCCTCTTTGGAGGCAGCTTTCTTCTAGAGCCCCCGCTCCACTTAAAAAGGTTTGCTGTGCTCAGAAACCTGATGAGGAAACTCCAAGTCAATCCTCCTCTCATCTTACTCTCTTCTTTATGCATGTGCCTGTCTGTGTTTCTATCAAAGCGAAAATGTTTTATCTATGATTTTTAAACGTTCTTCAAATTTATGATCTCACAGGCAGAAGTTGCCTAATAATCTGAGCTGTTTTGTAGAAGTGCTGCGCCTTTTGATGCGAGATGCTAAACTGCGCTGTAATACCTTTGTCGTGATTTTAAAATATAGAATTATGCTGCAGGTTTTGGTTTAAGTCTAGTAAAGATGGACTGAAATTTGGACGGAGAGATAAAACGAATACACGTTGCAGCAAAATATATACTTGTTTGTTCTACATGACAAAGCAGACTTTTAGTCCCTTATCTTTAAAAATGCTACTCATCTCTGAACAGTAAAACAATGAAGAAATACAAAGGCTCCTTATGCAGAGGACCTTCACTTGAAGGTATGCATATGAAGTACCTTGTTTCACACACAAGTCACACACAAGTTCACTGGAATTCCCCTTCAGCCAGTTCAGACAAAGGTAACGGCTGTGGGTCCCAAGTGGCAGGGCTGCATGCCCACTACAGGTGAAGGTTCAAGGGTATTGCTGAAGTACTACATCCAGGCTAAGTGTGACATGAAGCCAGTAGATTTTAGGTTTTAGAACAACTGCTTAGGAAAGAGGTCTGCAGTTTGTCCTTTAACTTATTTTACTGTGCAGAAGTTCTGGAGAATTTCCAGATCGGTATCAAATAGGATGGTTTTGTATCTATTGGGACAAATAGAGAGAACTAATCAATACTAATGGATAGCCGCTGATATTTTGTATTGTCTCAGTTTTTTAAACCTGATCTGTGCAACTTCTCACACACAAACTTTTTGCGTTGCTCTCGTTTTTATTGTTTAATGATAGACGACTGCTTTTACGGCAGTCATAGTCTATTATAGGTTTGTGCATGCTTTGAAAGGTTTAACAGTGTAAAAATCGGTTTAACGGTGTAAAAATCACATCTGAAGTCATTGCTCAGAGCTTAGTGAGCATTTAAGGAGAAACAGTGGAAATAATAAGTTTAAGAGTATTTAAAACCATGACCCAGGAAACCTCATTAGGAATGTTTTACATACACTGTGGTGGCAGAAGTCAAATGTGATATGTGTGGATGTTACCGGGTGAAACACAGTGCTGCCTCTGTATTCAAGGTGGCTGTATGTAAAAAGGATAAATGACAGGTAGGGTGTCCTTTCATAGTCAGCGTGTGACCTGAGCTTGTTTGCCAGGCAAGAGCTAATTGAGAAGGTGCACCAGTCTATTGGTGCTGAAGATCCCAAGCAGAAATCCTATCTAATGTGTTCAGCATCAGCCTAAATGACTTAAACACCCTTTTGTTGCCAAGGACACCAGAGTACATACAGGCATGTACTTTGCTGTCTTTTGCGGCAATTAGTAGGTAATAGCCCGCTTGAAAACTTAGCAACTTCAAAGTTGTAACAGTGAAAGAAATAACTTTGTACACTGAGGTAAGTAACTGGTTTCTATTATACTGAGATGTGGATTGATCACTGTTTCAACTGGACAGTCTGCTGAAAACTTGAATTGCGAAGCAATTTTTCAACACCGAATGGATTTTTTAAGGATGACTGACAGGTATTTGCCGCTGTTGTGCATCCCTCTCCTTTATCTCCATGCCTTGGTTCATATAAACATGTTTAATACTTCACCATTCTGGAATAAGTAAAGGTAAATCTTAGAAATGACATTTTGCTTTTAAATATGCTTGAAAAATAAAATACCAGGAATAGTTACTAGAACGTAATCATTATACATTTGATTTTTATGAACATAATAAAGACTAGACTCACTATTCCTACCATTTGTTCCACCGATATGCAAAATAGGCCATTTGAAACAAAATTTTACAAGAAGGTAAACTTGCTCCTCACTATATGTGGAAGTGAAGGTGTCCTCCTTGGAAAGAACTGCGTCTTTGCTGTGATCTCGCGTCCGGGTTTTTCGGGACGGAATGGAGTTTCCCTTTTGACAGCTGCAATTTTATCACAGAAAAAAAGACAGTCCATCTCAAGAGTATCGGTAACTTGTTTATAAAATCATTCTAAATAAATCCAAGAATCACTCCGCATCCATCGATTACAGAGTTTTATGACGCCTTAGAGAGGGGTTCAGTATTTTGTGCTGAGATTAAAAATCTACATGAAACATTGCAGCCTCGTAACCAATGCTTTGTGTTCTGCAGGGAACAGCTGATTTCCAAGCGGCAACTGAATGAAATCTTTTAAAACAAGAATCAAAATAAAATTTTAAAAACTACCAAAAACAAGATTTCAAGCTTTTTTGTTTTTCTTGAAAGAAAAAACAGCAGCAGCACTGGGTCACGCCAATGCATACACGCTTGCATAAAACAAAGACAAAACCCTACAGCATTTTAAACGCGTGTCAGAACCATAATCCAACAAGTCCTGCATCCAGAAAGCTATCCAGGGGGTCTAAGAATTATCATAAAGACCACATTTTTAACTTTTTAGAGGAACAAGAGGTATTGCTTAGCTCATCTATATACTGTTTTTACACAGGGAGCTTTAGATATAGATCACTGGAAAAAAAAATGCAAAAAAGACTAAAAGAATTGGTTATGGTTCAGTATATGGGCAATACAAGGGGATAACTGAAATGAATAAATGAACTGCTTTATTTGATCATTTTTAAACATTGCTGAACTTGCTACCAGCATGTCTACATCCTGTCCCAAAGTAAAGGTATTAAACTGATGTGAAGGTGCTTCCAGTGTATGGAGCGACTTACACATGGATAAATGAAGCTCAGATTTATTCATATGAATTTCATTTTAAACGTGTATTTTGTACATTTTACTTGACAAAGTGTAACATGATGTCGATGCTGTTTTTTTCCTTCTAATCACTATGGACAATTTTTATCACAGATGTAGTAGTAGTCAATGTTGAGAAAGTACTGAAACTGTCCAGTCAGACTGGGTCAGTCAGAGCTGTCAAACCGGACAATGATGTCTTCATCAGTGAATGCTGGAAAAATAGAAAGCAAATGTCAAAGTTTAGGCCCATGTGCGTTTGCAGCAGTGGGAAGCCGTAGGGGAGCAGCAGGGATATGTTTGGTCAGCTTGATCGGCAAAGGATGTCTGAAGGCACCACAACAACTGTGACATGTGCTGTGCAGACATCATGAATTGCATTACAATTACAATACTGGTTTGGCAGGAAGACACATTACAGATATCTGACCGGGAGGTGTTGGGCGGTAGGCAGCCCTGGAGAGTCTCGGCCTACTCCGGAGGGAGACTGTGCTGCATTTCTATTCAGGTCATTTAAAACGTCCTTTCCCGTGTGCCCAGCAGATATTTTCAGTGAATAGAGCACTGCGCTTACCTTAATAAAACAGCTAGACACGCAGCCCCAGACAAACATGGCCTGCTTTGTTTGGCGCTTAGCTGGAGGCGCGATATAACTGATAAAAAAGCATAATGAGCTCATCATTTTATTGTGTCTTCAAAATGTTCTCCCTCTCATTATTCTTCTCCATGTTAATTTGATTATTTTCAATGACAAATTACAAATATTACACCCAACAAGCAGAGAATGGCTGTAGCTGGCCTGTGTGCCGACGTACTGTCATTCGATGGACAGTTAAAAAAATATGATACATTTTGAGAAATTGAAAGAAAGGAATAAATCTGAGGAAAGGGAGGAAAGACAGGGTGAAAGGATGGGGGGTGGAGCCTCTGCATAGCAGTGGGGTTGATTTTTTTTTTTTTTTTATTTTGGGAGGGGGAGGGGTGAGGAACAAGGGAAGGAAAGCTGCTTGGCAGTGTGGAAGGAGACGAGGATTTGACAGCAAGGTGACAAAGAGTTCAAACAAAATGAGGCCTGTAGATTAGCAAACTCCCATCAGTGACAGGTGTCGTCCCTGGGGGCAGTCTGTCACTCCGCTTGTTGTCACTCTCTCCATAAAACCAGGACGATGACTGGGAGAGGGAGGGGACGGTGCCAGGATCACCTCGGTGGGCACATTCTAATGGAGTTCCCATGCCAGTCATCGAGATTAAAGTCCCAGCGGCCACAGGAAACGGCAGCGCAAACACAAACCAAGCCAAATGACTTCTAATGACAAAAGACTACCAATCAATGACCTGCCTGGTTTGCTAGGGTGTAAAATATTTCTTTATGTCACATTTGATTTGATATGATCAGCCGAGCGTGTCCTATATTGGAGGTGTTTTCAGGTTTATATAATTGAATAAGTGCCAGCTGAATCACTGCTGTTTCTGCTAAATAGCAGCCACTCGGGGAAGTCATCCACCATCCGGTGAAGATATGTGTTTACTCATTGATCACGGAATTACTTTTGTAGTACCTGCTGATGAAATACTAGAGCGGTAAACACAGCAGATACACTGCAACTTATACGCCATAAAGTGCATGCAGTCCAAAGCAAAACTTACAACAGGACATAGACAACTACAGTATGTGTGTACTTATACACGTGTTTGCTAAGTGTTTCTGTTGCGGTCAGCCAAAGCTATGATCTTTGCTTCTTGATGCCGTTGTGCTACTAAAGCCACCTAATGGTCATTTTGAAGCAGGCACTCTCTCATGTCTCTGTAGGGGGATGCTCGCTGATACCCGTTTATGAGATTCCATCTGGCGACATGTTGCTCGGAAAAACATGAGCAGACGCATTAACATGAGTGTGAAACCGTGTGACCTGGCTGACCGAGCAATGAGATGAACGTGAGGTTAAAGTGGATCCACGAAAATTGCATTTATCTTCTGCAGTGTTCCAGTGCTCTATTTACAGGAACAAGACTCCCAACAATAAAGTTCAGACTTCTCTTACTGAGCAACAGTCTAAATAGCAATACCATTCATTCTCTTACTTTCTAAAAATGAACTATACAACAGGCTCCACCCTAAGCCACTTCATTCACCATTTAAGCTAACACTCTTCTATTCTTCCCGTAATGCACAGCTCAATAACTATCTTTTGTTTAAAGTGCAACACACTGTGTTCATTTTAAAAGCACTGTATTTCTCAGTTTCTTCTACCAAGTTCAAACAATGTACTCATTGCCATGTCTTTTCTAATGGACTCTCCCCATTAGTATTTATAGAACTACATTTCCCAGAGTTCCTCTTCTGCCGCTTGGCCCTCAACTTCCATTTTACTTCAGGTAAGGCAAGTGTTTCTTAATTGCATGAACAGCACATTTCTATGAACATTCACAAAAAGAGTTTTCACTTAATAACCTTAATTCGTAGTATCGTGGTATTTGTATTGTAATACATGTGAGGGGCACTCGCTCTATCACAAAAGGCACCAGAATGAGTTCCAAATTGCTTCGGGCTCCCTTAGTGGACCCACACTATAATGGCGGCATATGTAAGAATGTGCTTATATATAATGAATGCATAATGTTAACATGTACATGGAATAGTAAAGTTACTGAGCTATGGGTTTAATTCTGGTTGGTGTGCGGAAGTTTGCATGTTTACCCCATGTTTAGGGTTTTCTTCAAGTGTTGTTTCCATTTTCAACAATTTTGACTTGCCTGTAGTGTCCATTTGAGTGTGACAGTGTGTGTTACTTTGCTATGTTGTATAAATGGTTGAGGGGGATGCGGTGGAGCACTGGGGTGACCTGGTGCTGCACAGATCCTGGACAGCTTACCTGATCTGGGTTTTGAGTCCAGCTCAGCGGTGTGTGTGGGGTTTGCATGTTCTCCTCTGTGTTTGCATCCTTCTAAGGGAAAAATTTCCCAGAAGAAGGCAATGGCAAACCACTTTTGCTCCTTAAAAACCATACCAATGATCACTTAGGAGTCAGACGTGACTCAATGACGCTTTCCATCCCAATAAATGGTTGAAGGTAAGATAACAATCTGAGGACTGCAAGATGTCCGGCAGGTATCTGTTAAATACCAAATAATAACAAATGACGTAACATGTAGAGGAAAAGAAAGAAGGGAATGCGGTGACAAATAACACAGTTAGAAATTGTGAAGGGTTTAGGTTTCAGGGGACAAAGCGATAAAATTAATTAGCTAACTGCTATTTGTTCTACGTACAGGAGAGGTGTCTTGTGGACTTTAGCAGGAAAGTCAGCATGAATACAGAAATAGCAAGAGTTCAGCTGCTGTGCACTGCAGATTATGTGTGGTGTTTTAAACCCACGTGAATGTTATATTTATAATTACGGAACATCAGAAAGGATCTCACTGCTTTAATGGAAAATGGAATTTTGCCCTTAAAGTGCAATGTTTTTAGATATTTATTATGAATAGTGGACCTTTTGAAGGTTAGACTGGTTAACAATAGTAATAATGATAATTCAGTCCTATTAGCATTAATATTACGTTTAATAGAAACAGTAGCCTTGAAGTGTACAAGTAATTCTTTTTCATTACAAAGGAAAAAATGCCTTCAAGCACACAATGAGAAGCTTTGCAGCTGAAAACAATTGTTTTTATTTTTGTTAAAGATGAGCCGTCAGTCTGTGTGGGGTTTATTTAATTTAATGTTTTAATTGTACGCATAACATATTTGGGAAGTATATCAGCTGCAGGACGCTACTACATCAGTTGCAGCTATGCAGAGTCTGCTGCACACCACGCTATGTTTATCTGTCTGAAAGGATAGGATAACACACGATGTCTTTTTGTATAAATAACATAAAAAAAGTTTGTCGTAATTTTTCAGTACATTATGCGCTCATACGTGAAAACTTTTTACACTCGAGAAAGGTCACTTGAATAGCCTGTCCTCTTTCGTTTAGAACCGGTCTCGTATTTCCTGGACGTGACCATAAGGAGATGTCTGCGGTGGGTTGGATATTGCATCACCAGCAGTGCAGAGAAACAAAGCAGCCTAATAACTCATGAGTGGCAGCTCATTTCACACATCCTAATGGCTTGACATTTGGGGCAGCCGAAGGTGCTGCTCAGGCTGCTGGTGTTGTGGGGGGCTATAGGGCCTTTTAGGCAAGTAACCATCTGATGCAAGGTCCTACTGTAAGCGGTTTCTATCAACATCACTTATCTCGTTGAGTCTTTTTACCTTCAGGTTACAATCCATAAAATAATACATCTGTGGTTTGTAGTACATCATCAGACTGCCATTGTTTTCCTCTCTTACAGCTACAGTGCTTCTGACCTCTTACGTACGATCAGCTATAATACAAAGTGCAGGGAAAAAAAGCAAACACATATTTAAATAATTTAAAATATAACAATTTTGATTTTCATTTGGTCTCTAACATTTCCAATTTTAATTCAGTCTGTATTCAAAGTAACAACTAACTGGGGGAAAAATAAAAGTTACTCACTATTTGTTACAAAAAAGAAATAAGTCGAAGTAGTCATGCACATACAGTATACAACATAATATATGATATCTGTCCTCTCACATTATTTAGATGTAGACAAAGAGTCCTTTTTAAGTTGTAAAGCTGCAGTAGGTGGCATCATTGAATAATTGTGCCGTGACACGCTGACCCTACCTTTCTTACATAACCATGCTCATTTCCTGATACTACCAGTCTTGCTATCACTGTCAGAGATTTGGTGAATTTAATTTAAACCATCTACACAGCAGCGAAAATAGCAGGTCATCAACTGAGTAAATACAAATTAAAATGGATGAAGGCTTGACCAATCCATCTGGTAAGCTCATGTATATGGACCAGAAGGTCAGGTGTCTGATCTTTTATCCGGTGTAAAAAATGGTTGCTCTGCTTCCAGACTGTCTCACTTGCATGCGTTGTCTTCCTCTAAGCATTCAGAGGCTGTAAAAACACTACATTAAAAAAATGCAGGAAATGATGATTTGTTATGTAGCATACATGCATTTCAGTGTATGTTGCTTTATGGTTAGTATGCATAGCAACAAATATAGAATTTGTCAGTTTTATGGGGTAACATAACATAACTGCTACACGAATGCTGTGGTACTGTGATATAAACATTAGTGTATCGATTTAAAATGATGCCTCTCCAGTTTCTTTTTTGTTAGCCCCTCTTGTTGTCTGAAAGCTGCCGTAAATCCAGCTTTATTTCAGCTGTCCTCTCTGAAATGCTGTGGTGCTGGAAAACGGCTTGCAAATTTGTGAGGTGGCCTAAAGAGAGAATGGGTTACAACTTGTTACTGGTTAGGTGAAATTAAAATATTATTCATTGGTATAATAATGTCTTCAAAAATACCAGTCTAAGGGGAACAGCACAAATGTTGTTCTGGCCGGGATGGCTGGAAATGAGAACATGATGACGGGTGTTCAGCTGCCTACGTGACAGCCTCATGTTGATGACTGGGGAGGAGTGGGGGTGGGGGTGCTACTGGGGGCTGGATCTGGCCAACAAGGCTTGGCTCCCAGAACACCATCAGGCTCACCTGCCCAACAGTTCAAGAGCTCTTCGTCAGAGCATAGCCATAACTCTGGGAGGGGAAAATGCTGTGTTTCCAGCCTGAGACCTGCAGCGTTTTAAGGTCATTGCAGGTTCAGACCACATTGTCTCTCAACAAGTGCAGATTCAGCCTGATGTCTGCATACTCGGGTAAATCAAAATGTTACTCAAACAGATCAAATCAAATACTGTAACAATGACACAATTTTCAGATACTGTACATTTGTTCTACATTTATCATAATAGTTATATGCAAATAATACTGTGTAGTATTTATTGCAGTTTATCAACTTAAAAACATATTAAGGCATATTATGTACCGTCAGGGACAACAAACCAGTTCCTGCCTCGATAAAGATTCTCTTTTTTAATGTGTTTCCTTAATTTGCTCGAGTTTATTAAATGTACTTATGTCAGCAAGAAAGTTGCCAATAATGGCACACAATGAGGCAAACTCTTAGCTTCCCCCAAGATGCATTTCAATTTAAAAATGATTTTTTGCAGCATCTGCTAAATGCACAGCAGAAATAGTTTGGTGCAGAAAGCCTTGTTTTTTTTTTGTTGTCATCATTGTTTAAGAACATAGTTTTATCAGGAATTGTGGATTATTTATTTATTTATTTATTTATTTATTTATTTATTTATTTATTTTTTGGAGAATTTAGCAATCTGACATTAACTTTAGCAACTTGAAAATGCAAGATATAAACACATCCAGCGATCTGCCTTTACTGAGTTCAGTCAAGTGCGCTAAATGAGGGTTTTAAAATTGCCGTCCTGGGAATTATTGTCTTGGACATTATGGACAGCAATAAAAAAAAGAAAAGTAGGAGGAGGAGAAAGCAAAAAGTTAGCTTGCGATGCAGTTCAGAAACTATCTTAATTAACATATTTTAACACAAATGTAATGCCCTTGTAAACCATGGCATGAAAGAGACGAGATCAGGGCTAACTTCATTATGAGACAGAAGCACAACATTTTCATTTGAGCGGTGTGCCGAGAGCCTCACATTACAGAAGCCGCTGCAGCATTCTCTACATTCTTGTCCAGTTTGCGTGGTGAGAGGATATGGAGGTCTCTGTAGTCATTACAGCATCACCTCTGGCTCCACCAGCACTGCACAAACCAAATGTGATGGCCTAGGGATATTGCCAACTTTGCTCCAACATTTGGGTCAAAACAGTTTTAATAGCAAATTCAAAAAGCTCTTTTCACTCTAATATTCATACAGGCATTTAAAAGGGATATCTGAAAAATCTGTTTTGAATTTCTCTCTCTCTTCAATACACGTTGTTATGGTAGGGACATCAGACCACCACTTTGAATATTCTCAATTTTCATAACTGCAGGTTATTATATTTATTCACTTCCTACACTTAGTACTCTGTTAGCAGCTCGCTGCAGCTGTAATATCACAAATAAGAATAACTACACAACTTTTGTACATTTAAAACATTGCCAGTGTCATTCCTAAATTCTGTGGTAACGTTTTCTTTTAAAGTGCTTTTTTATGGAAGTGCAGTGAAGTTCTTTGATTTCTTCCTTGTTCAGAAAAAAGTTAGCAAAATTCACGTGAAAAATAGGCTACAGCTGTCAAAGTGTAAACAAATCCCAGCTTAGGTTCCAGTGCCTTACATACATACAAGCTAAATGAAAATTATAGCAATATGTAGCATAGTATGTAAATATATAAATGTGTGTGCCTGTACTTTTTAAACTGATCAAATGCTCATATCACATTTGCAAAAAACATAGATGATGCCCAAAGCTTGGACAAACAAGTCAGAAGTAGAACTCTTTGAAGCCTGAGGAGCTGCATGACTTGCCATTATTGAAGGAACCTTGAATTCTGCAAAGAACCAGAAAGTTCTTAAGGAAAACATATGTTTATCTGTCTTTGAGCTTCAGCATAACTGGGTTATGCAGCCTCGCAATGATCCAAAACACAAAGGCACGTATCCACCTGAATGACTGAGAAGAGACTAAATTAAAGTTCTGGCACAGTCTAGTCAAAGTCCTGACTTGAGGCCAAAAGTGGTGCTGTAGCAGGGCCTAAAATGAGCAGTTCATGCTTGAAAACATACCA
Organism: Heterotis niloticus; assembly: GCA_018136845.1. Taxonomy (NCBI): domain Eukaryota; kingdom Metazoa; phylum Chordata; class Actinopteri; order Osteoglossiformes; family Osteoglossidae; genus Heterotis; species Heterotis niloticus. Next base: position 14,489,185 of record CM030904.1, on the reverse strand, counting down.
GTTTGTCTGAATTAGAGCAGTTCTGCTAAGAAGAGTGAACTAAAATTCCTCAGCAGTGGTGAAAGACTGAATCAGATTATATGGCCAAGTGTTTGGTTGAAATTATTGCTGCAAAAGGTGGATCAACCATTTAAGTTAAAAGGGGTGATTACTTTTTCACCTTGATCATTCAGGTGTTTCATAACTTTTTTCTTAAATTAATGAAGAAATCATTTAAAAGTTTTATGTGTCTATTCAGGTTTCCATTGTCCTATTTTACATTTTGTCTAAAGATGTGAAACCACTTTAAAAGATTCATATCAAACACATAATGCTAACAAATATACAATAAATAGGTAGAATCAAGAAAGCGGGGGAAACATTTTCACCTCTACAAACACTCTATTGTAAAGTAAATGCTCTATATACGTACATGCTATGTATAACAGAATAATAAATAATAGTTACAGTAGGAGGGGAAGGGGGGGGGATTTGAATTATTCTAATTATCAAAAAATGCTTTTACAGCTCCATTAACCGAAAACTGGCAAAAAGCCGATGCAGCAAATGAAGAAGGTAAGAAAAGCAGTGGATGTACATAACTTGGCTGAAAGACTGAAGTCTGCTATATCGTGGAAACTGTAATAGACGGTATTATTACATTTACCCTTTAGGTCACTTTTGGGATTTTGTCTAATCATTTCTTCCTCGTGCATTAGTTTTTCTGTCGATCAAGCACAGACCAGAACGATTAAGCCAAGGAAGTGGACTACTCAGCACTTTATGTAGCTTCATAACTCATATAATTAACACTGATAATGAGTTGACTCAAGGTGTGAATGTAGAGGCCATGTTCGGCTTGTAGCTTCCATTAGAATGTCATAAACGGCATGCACAAGGGTGTGGGTACGATTGTGGTCTTGCGCCTTCTAACATTGCTGTTCCATAATCTTAATTTAATGCTGCGTTCTGTGGGAATGGCTGCCCGTGTGCAATTACTACGAAATTGAATGCGGTTTGAAGATTTGCCCCTTATTATGTGATGATGAGAAAGAAAAAACAGAGACCAAACTTGCTGTTGTATGAGTTGCTCTAGACACTGTCTCAAAAGGTCAGAAAGAGACTCAGGAAACTTTAACAGCAATTTTTTTTTTTTTTTTTTTTCTCCCCCTTGAGCTTTTAAAAGTTGCTAAGAAAACCACCTGAACATAAGGGAAATTATTTATATATGTGTATACATAAAAAATGTTTTGCATTAGCAGTAGCCAACATTCATCTTGAAACTTTAGCTGAGAACTATAAAGTGAAAAAGTGAACATTTCAGTGGTCTTCAAAATTGGGCAAAAACTACAGTGGTATCATCGCTGATAATGGGTAAACTTTTGCCAAAAAGCAGCAAAAATGCCAGATAGTATCTAATGAGTTAGGGGTTGGAATGAAAGGCTACGCATCCTGTCCGTCTTCCAGGTGAGGGTTGGTGATAATAGTGCAGAGAATTCATGAAATATTCCAAATATACAATAGAACAGCAAATTGAGTGCCTTGAATATGTATTCAAACCCACTGAAAGGTGTCAGAATTGCCTGGATTACATATCTTTTTCAAACCGGTATTTTTATTATGGTTAGGATCATTGTCCTGCAGAAAGGTGAACTTTTTCTCAAGCTTCAGCTTCTTAGTAGCTTGAAGCAGGTTCTCTTGCCGTATTTCCCTATATTTTGCCCAATCCATTCCCCAACCACTATTCTTTCAGTTGTGTCCAGATGCCCTGTTTCTGCTGACAAAAAGCATCCCCACAGCATGATGCTGCCACCACCATACTTCACTGTAAAGATGGTGTTTCACAAAGTATGGACAGTGTTAGGTTTGTACTACACGTAGAGCTTAGATTTATTTATTTATTTATTTATTTATTTATTGACAAAAGTCAGTCTTGGTCTCATCTGACCACAAAATGTTTTTTTCCACATCTTAACTGAGACACTTGCATTTTTTGATATGATTGTTTCTGAGTAATGGCAGTTTTGTTTCCTGATGCTTGCTCGATACTGTGGACTGCCACTTTCCTCTTAAAATATGTTAATTACGTTTCTGAGCTGTATTACAAGCTAAGTTTTTACTTTCCTCCATCCTGCCTCTGCTTTCAGCCACTGACCTCTGTAGCTCCTTAAGTGATCGTTGGACTCTCCCTTGCTGGTTTACATTTTTCTCAGGTCCTGAATTTTGAAGGACAGCCTTGTCTAGGCACTGGCTGGGTGATGTGATGCAGCTTCAACTTCCTGGTTATTGATCCAGCAGCGCTGACTGAGAGATCTGAACATTAAGACATTATTTTGCAGTCTTCTAATCTATGCATTTGTATGGCTTTAATGCAAACACATGCAATATGTTTTCTATTCTTCATTCTCACACCTAGCTTCCAGGTTCACAGCCCTACCAACCCTTAAAACTAATGTTTTTTTTTTTTTTTTTTTTTTTTAGTCCTTCCTAATCTACAAAATGTGGTAGCCAGTTTAATGTTTTACAGGTAGAAATCAGTTATGTTCATTTAAGAGACAATTGTGTCTTTGTTAGAGATTAGTTTTTCACCTGAAAATTTCCAGAGCTCAGGACTTTTCATACTTATGTAGGTGGCATATTTCAGCATTTCATGTCCTTTAAAATCTCATCTCAAAAGCTGTTTAAAAAAACAACTTAGTCTGGCTCTCAGTTTAGTATTACAGTATATGAGTTCACAATAAAACAAATAATTGGAAAAATATGCAAATAATTTGTGATCCAAGCAACATAGGTAACATTGCTACTTTTTTAATAGTTTTGCAAGGCACTGTGGTTGCAGATGCACCTTAGAAACATGACATTTTCAAGCATTCAACTAAATTAAAAAAAAACAAAAAAAAAAACAACAACAACAAACAAAAACACACAAAGTGTGGGGGGGCAAGATAAATATTACAAATGACTTCAAACTTTAGCTCCCACAATGATAGTATTTTGTTACCAAAACATTCACAATGGCAGTGATGCTACCTCAGCTCCAGGTTGTGTAGGGGTTAGAGCTATTTGACTCTTACTCCTACTGAAATGCTCAAGTCAAAGTAGCTGCCCTGCTTTGATACATTAAGTAAAAGTAATGTTGTGTCACCTTGGATAAAGACATCAGCAAATAAAGAATAATTGTATGGTATGACCTGGAATTTTCTATCATTATTCATTTTGCATGTTCTGCTTTAATAAAGAATTGTGTGTGTGTGTGTGTGTGTGTGTGTGTGTGTGTGTGTGTGTGTGTGTGTGCGGCTTTCCCTTCTCTTTTGTCTGCAAAAAGATCATTAAGCCTGTGTAGGTGGCTCGTGTGCCCTCCAGTGGTCGACTGGTTGCCCTTTGGTTGCGGTCTAATACAGCAGAGGCCCTGAGACAGGAACATGAATAAATTACAGTGTGTTTGCTAGAAAGGGTGCCTGTGGCCTGCTGACATGCGTTATGTTTACTTCGTACTGTATCTTGGCATAATAAGCATTCTAGAGTAGATGAGAGAAATGCTGAGAGCAAGGAGAAATATTTTATTGTGAAACGATTTAGTTTTGCAATATTACCAACATGAGGAAAGCACATATTTTACAGTTTGTGTGACTCAACATGGGGACTAACACCTACATTTCTCACTTTGGTATTTGGACTGTAGTGTATTCACTAGATGTTAGATTGTGCCCCCAGATTTTTTGTGGTAGGATTTTTTTTTTTCTTTCCGGAAATCAGAAGAAGAAAGTTATCATCCAGTCTGTCCTGTTTGTGGATTTAATATTTGCTTGACCTCAGAAGTAATTTGCTGACTTTTTTTGGCTTGCATTTAAACTGGAAACAGATTTCTTTGTGAATGCACTTCAGCTTTGCCTTTTGTGTTGTTTTGATGTCTGATTTGGCATACATTTTTACCTTTTTTTTTTATCTTGGAAGTGTTAAAATATACTTCCAGGTATTGTGTTCATACATACTTGTTCTTTCTGTTCTTATAGCCTTGTTGGGAAAATTGCCTGGTGATAACATGGCTTTATCACATCTTTGGCTTTATTGATGTCTAGAGATGCTTTGATTGTTAGACATTTTACCAACACCCCCAGAGCCTTAACCTTACCCTCCTCTTCAGCCATCAGCCAGCTTGTCTATGCGCTGTCAGATGGTCTGTTGCTTATTGATGTCTCTGCATGTTTTATGTCTATCTGAGATTTGAAGGATCCAGCACAACACACTGGTCAGTTTGCCTCGCATCAAATAATGAGGACGAGAAAGTGAGAAGGCAAAAAACAAAAAAGGGTTTATTCTAATCAGGTAAAACTTTCTTTATTTACAAAATTTCTATGTCCTTTAATGAAAATTATTTATTCCCACCTCATAAAGGAGTCCAAGGCATAACAGCTGGAAAATTTCTGAAAATAAAGAATTTCTGAAAAAGTGTGTACCAGGACTAAATGACTTTTAAGGTCATATCGAACAAGCAAGAATGTTCTGTTGTGTCCCGGTATGTATTCGGGTGACATTTATGAAGAATTTATTTGACTGTGCTTCAGAATTTGCTTGATACCATAAAACAAAGGATGTATAACAAACTAAGCGAGCAGTGGCCTTAAATGCCTTGAGACAACAGCAGGGTACATGTAGTAAATTGATTTTAACTCACTGTTGACAAGGGCACTCTCCGTCAATCACCCCCTCCCACTACCCCTCATGGCTCTGTTCTGATATTGTTAAATAATCTGAAGGAGAACAAAAGGAGGAAAAAGCAGTCTCAGACCACTTGTCACCAAAATAAAACAACCCGGGAGGTGAGGAACGTCTTTCGCGCGTAGCTTTCAGATTTGAATTTCAGTCAGGGAGCCCCTCATGGCGATGGGGTGGGGCGGTGCGCAGCCTGGCGGAGGCGGGCTGAGAGAGATGTCAGCAGACGTCTCTCAGGGATGGCCAGCCTGCCAGGATCTTTGAAAGCTCCTGCCAATTCAGCCTAAGTCTGGGCTGAATGAAGGCCCAAGAGGAGGGGACAGGCCGCTGTGAAAACCGGTTGCAGGGGCAGGGAACCCCCTTTCAAAATGCATTTGGCCTTTGACCTGGCGTCCAACCTCTTACCCGTTGCTTTGAAGCGGAACATATTTTCTGAGCGACACAGAACACAGGCATTTGTGCCTGTGGTTGGACAGCTATATAAGTATGTGAATAGTTTGACTGCTTCATCTACTTGTGAGCACCAGCGATGACAGTTGCACAATGTGTTACGCTGAAGAAAGCTCTGCACACACAGCGCTCCTCATTCATGAGCACTTCAAAATGTATACATTATTACATATCACTGCGGTTTTATGAAACTTACCAGCGGTGTATTATACTGAATGATATCCTGCTTATTATCATGAAAGGTCTGACACAGCATAAAACTCCAGCTTCTTTGTTAATTTTGATATTCACTCCTTTTGTCACATGAGCAGTTTTGGAGAAGAAGGCAACAGCTTCCCCTGCACTGGACAAAGGGGATCCTTTCTCCTAAACATCACCCAACCTTGTGCAGATGTGCTCTACTGGATGGGTATTGCTCATTCTTCTTTGCTTTACTGGCTGAACGGGGTGGTCCTCTACTCCTCGCCCTACACCCACGACTGGATGGTATTGCAGGTGGGATGGTGAGGATAATGTGGTGGCACTCCTTGCTCCAGCTAATACTTGGTGGAAGAGCTGAACAAAAAGGTATCTGTGTTTCTGCTGACATGATTTAAATCACTGGAAACATTTTATCAGTTGATGGATGGATGGATGGATATGCTCTCCTGTCAGTATGCATGACCTGGTTTCTCAACATTTAGCCCTTGCTGGTTCCTGCCTTGTAACTGGTAAGAAACTCTAAGGCCATATTATCATACTGACACAATAAATGCCACACTGTGATGGACGGGAGTCCCATCTAGGGTGTAATTTCATAGCTTACTGTTGAGTGGTTCTGGCCACCGTGACCCTGACCAGCATACAGCCGTTAATCATAATGGATGGATGGCTATTAAGGGCCTCATATAGAGCTGTATTAATGCACTGATTGAAAAAAACACTCCCCAGATTTCAAGTATTTAAAGGTAAAATTCAGGGAGGAGTTATCTATTAGCATTGTCAGCGTGATTTCCAAAAAAAAGAGTTTGCCCTCGAAGGTTTGTCCCATTGACTTCAACAGGGGGCAGGGGCTCTGTGCTGGTGGACATGATGCTTTTCCAATGTTCATCTCATGCTGCCAGCATGCCAGCTGCCTGTCAGCGGTGTCTTCACAGGGTCTGACCATGTCCTAACCACACAGATGCACAAAATGCTTATGGGAATCCCGCACAGTTTTCACATTACCTGATAGGAGGGTTCCCTTACAAACTGTCTCCATTTTGTTCATTCTTGTTTCTTCTGAATTAAGCTGTAAAATGTGTCCTCAGAGTTATCAGCAGTAATGAAACGGCAACGATGTAATAGCCCTTCCACAACGTCCTTATTTTTTCTCTATATGTGTGCACACCTGATCCTGAAAATTTCTTGAAGTAAAAGAAAGATTGCAGTTGCCTTTATCCAGATATCTTTCACATGTATGGTCTTCGGGCAGTCTGCTAGTGATGCTGAGCCTATATCATGTAGTTTTAAACATTGTTCTGACTTCCCACGGTATTCCTTCATAAGTCACATTGCATGCTAACAGTAGTATTTTTACCCCTTCAACTGAGACGGAAAGCCGAGTAAAAAAAATTAGAATATAAAAGAACATCTCCTGAGGAGGTCGGATGTGTTTTTGCCCAATAATGCATAAGCGATGCCTCTGGCGTCGCGACCCGCTGGCGTCTGGCTAATACACCAGTACACGACGCCGCATTGTTCTCAATCAATAACTAATTATCAAAGCACTGGCTGCCATTGTTCACCCCTCTCTCAACTCCTTGCTGGGGAAGAAAGAAAATGAGTAGAAAAAACTGTGGCTTTTGGCCGGATTGCCATGCTGCCGCCATAACACCATAACAAGCCTTTCAACACGCACTATGCCGTCAGCTTGAATTACTGTCCCCTACTAATTGATATAAATTAGAACAGAAGAATGCTTGTTACTGGCAAATGTCATAATGATATCCTCAAACTATTTGTCACAGACAAAAGGCGAACAGCACAAAACACACACACAAACCGACTGACTCCAGCTAGATGCTGTGCAAATGAGATTTGGCACAAAGGAAAAAGAGAATTAAGGAAAAGCATGCGGTGTAATATGCTGTTATATACAGTACAGCTGAAAAGTTTGGAACTGCCTACAGTAGGGCAGTAGTAAGTGTTCTGCTGCATGATAAAACACTTACAAAGTTGTTACTTGGAAAGGTAGTTTCTAATAAAAAAAGTTTTTAACCCAAACACACAGAGGGAAGAGGGGTAAAGGAAATGGTAAAAATTGTAGTAAGTAAATAGGTTTGGGGGTCAGCCTTATCTTCTGAACTGCTTCATTTCTTCTGGACATTCATTCCTAAGCAGGGTTCTTGGATGAATAGAGACGGTGAAGATTTTTCTACATTTTGTACTGCAGAATTTCATGGCTGGAGAGGTTGTGGATGGCATTTGATTTCATCCTGCAACTTCATATGGTTTTGAGACATGGGGTCATCAAATTGTGCACTTTTTGTCTCATACAGACATGCAGAGCAATCATCAGTGAAGAGGCAGCAGGAGTGCCAAGAAAAAAGACAACACACAAGGCGTATTCATACCTCCAGGGATCCAATTTTGGAGCTTTTTCATGGAATGGCCTTGAATATAGTTTCTGACTTTCATTTGTACTATGAACACCAGTCATACACCAGTCATGATCATGCCATGAAGCTGGGTCACTTTCAGTAGCACCACATCAGAACATTTTTAATTCCTTGGTAATTTTCAAGGTCATTGGTTTACGGTTTTTTTAGCAGCTATCCTCTTTAGCGATTGCTGTTGGTGAGTTTTGACTTGTGACCGATTTCTATTTTCCTGATTTAACATATATTGTTTTTGGCAGTTTTCCCACAACATTCACCTGTTATTTACACTTTGAATATTTTGCCCCTTTTAAACTGTTTCATTTTTTTTGTGTGTTATTAGACCTTGTTTACAGATCAAATACACTGGTAAATGTTAATTGGCATAAAACAGCTCTATATTCTTCCTTTCTAACTATGATGTAATGCATTATTGTAATATCTTTTCTTTTAACTATAACAAAGTAATATAATGCAAGTCTTGAAAACTAAACACTATTTCAGCTAAATTTTGTACATATTTTTGTGAATTGCGTTTTTCTAGACATTTTTGGTGTTTGCCAAGGTGAACTCATAGAGTAACATAACATGTATCCTGTTCTATCATACTGTACTCATCCCTTACTCAAGAGGTTTCATATTTTAGCATAAAACCACCAGGTTAACTAAATTTCCTGTGTAATAGGATTTTGATTAAGCTTATTTTTTAAGGAAGAAAAGGTTCCAGGATGAAAATTGTCACCTAAAAGTCACAGACTTCAAATTTTGCATGGGAATTTTTCACCCTGCATTAGGGTTTTGCATAGTCTAGTTTTCTCACACACAAATGTACTAAATTCAAGCAGTTTAATGGTAATAGAGTTTAGTGATATTTAATTTTTTATTACTGTGTGCATATCACTTTTGGTGGTGCGAACATTGCTTTCAGTGCTATCCGTGTGAAGCCAGTAGTGGCTTGTGTGATTTATGTGAGCAAATGAAAATGTAAAAATAAGAAACTATACAAGACACACATAGCACTATTAGTAATGTAAGAATAATAAAGCTTGGAAACATACTTTTTTCCCTTTTCACTTCCATACAACCAGTGCACAAATCATTCACTGTGGCATTTGTCTGTCCAACACCACTAATAATATGTATATAGTAAATACAAAAACTTTAATGACCAGATGTACCAGTGTCAGGTAACAGCTGCTTTTATAATATTTCAGGCAAAAACTACTGCTGTGTTTCCATGTCCAGTCCAAGACCATGGTGATTTGGAGTTTACCTCATTAACACAGTGTGTGAGACATGATACTTGAATGGAGACATTATGATAGTTTTGCTCAGAGTTGTTTATTAAATAAAGCTCCCAAGATCAAAGTTACTCTGCAAAGCACATGGACACTGTAGCATAGGAAACAAGTGTTTAACTCTAAAATGTCTTCTTTTAAATGCAAGATTAATGCTTTATTTACATTAATTAAAGGAAATTTGTGCTATTTATGTAGTATGTGGGCAGCACACTAACACATATGCTTAGTTATCATCATCTAACAGTTGCCATGACACCTGTTTCATATTTTGTCCTTGGGATGAGAACTTTTACCCTGAAACAAGAAGCTGAGCATACAGATTTGTTTTGACCAATGTCTATGACTTTTGAAGCATGGAAACCCTAGAAAACAGTGCCCTTGACTCCTCTTGTCCTACAAAGCAGTGCAGTTTTCTCAGTGGTGCTGAAACCTGGGAGTGAGTGGACTGCCATGGAAGGCATGTCATTGTTTCTGCAATGTAGACTGCTTTTGTAAAATTGTAAGGTCAGACCAGTGGGGCTTCAGCAAAAGTTTTGAAGATGAACTCTGGCAATTACCCTGAGACCTTCCTCAATGTCTTTGAATGCCTCACAACTACTTGCAGTTGGCCCAGAGAGGAATGCCCACAGGCAACACCTTAGTGGCTGACCAATTCCTTGCCAAGACTGCAATAGATTACAAAGCTATGTGTGCTGTTGTCTTGAAGCAAGTGGGCTTTACCACTGAGGGACATTGTAAAAGGCCGAGAACACCACCACTTCACTTTTGCCTTACAGTTGCTCAGCATCTGCTCTCCTGGCTTCACCCCCAGAGTATTCCTGCCGGGTCAATATGCTCACAGGCTCATAGTTCACAGTAGCCCTCCCAGAGTATGGCCCACTGGGTGTGCTGTAACTGCCCCATAGGACTAACTGGGGTGATTTAGCTGCCAGCAAATCACATGACAGTTCCAGATCTGCCCTCGCACATGCCAAAACAACCCCATGGGAACCCACCTACTCCACACTACCCTAAGCTGATGCCCACCCATCTGACCTACAAATGTAAGTCGCCAAAAAGGATGCCAACTGTTGTCTCCATCCTGTTAGGCTGTCCTCTCTGCTGATTCATCCACAAGGAGTTCTGGGGGGGATGCCAGACTATTTGGTGTTGCTATTGTGTGGTTGGCCACACCAACCATAGATTTCCAGTTTTTTCTTTTTCCAAGAAATTGGCCTCAAACCACATCAGAGATGATGAACCTCCAACCCCTACTGTCCTGAAAAGGAGGGACTGCTTTCAAGCTAACACCCACTACATTCCGCTAAGAGCTCAGGGGAAGGAACAGTAGGCCTTTCTGAATTCAGGTTGCCGCCAGTCCTTGATTCACCAGCATCTGGGCATCATGAGGGGCATTGCAGTAAAACAAAATGGTAAAAATGTGCTGCTTCACAAAGATGAATATTTCACCATCCAGTTTGAATTTACTGCCCTAGTCAAAAGGCAACCAACAGTAGTCAATGTTAGCCTCTATGTTTTGTTTCCCATCATCATTAGCACAGGTTGAGGTGGTTTGCAGGTTGCCATAACTTTACGTCATTCGTAATCACTGAGACCCAAATCCCCACACTGGTAACTGCTGATGACACAGAACTTGTGTATCTGAGTAGAGGTGACACCTCAAATCCGCAACAAAAACACACTGACAGCAATAAAGCCTCAAAAACTAACTATGCCACATAAGTGTAGATTCTAATGGAACCACAAGTGAAGAGGTAACCCACCTACTTCTTCCCTAGAACTGCTGCAAGTTTCTCTACCACGCTGCCCATAGTCATCCTTTGGTCCATTATCTCAACCAAGAAAAAATCCTGAGCCCAAGATTTTACTGGCCCAGTATCCATGGTGATGTCCATCCACCAAACTTTATTACCCATAAATTGGTTTCATTTAACACATGAAGCTTGCCACCCCCAAGAAGATCGAACACAGTAATGGGTGTAGCGCGTACATTAATGTCATGGTTATGCCATTCAGGCATTCATATGAGTGACATATGCTCGGCATATGACCTAGCTATGTGCTGCATGTGACATCAGTATGCGTGCCTTTCCGAGCCTTGTTTCAAAGACAGAAGGTTAAACTTTTGCGATAATAAGTCACCTTTGTTTTTAAGGAACTTGACTGCGTAAAAGCCTCACTTAGGGTGACAAGCACCACTGTGCCAAATTTCAAGTCTGTGGCTTAAGAAACAAAGCTGTGCATAAAGAAAAAACAGAGACTGCACTTCATGGGAATTAATCCTTGTGTTTTCTGTAAAAGTGTTGCATACTAATACAATCTGTAATGTGTTAACATTTATGAAAATTATTCATTGAATTGTTTTATAAAACCTAAGTAATATGCAACCTTTTTTAAGTACATACTGAAAGCAGTGCTAAGCAAATGTAGTTGTGAATCTTGTTAGCATTTTCTCTTGCCTTTGATTCTTGCTGAAAGGTGGCCAGTGTGCATGTTTCACTGTTGTCCAAATGGTACCCTTGGAGCGTTGCTGAATGGAGGTTTCTGAAACCTGGAGAGTGGCCCATGCCCTGGTAGTAGGCAGGGATCAGGTCTGTCAAAATGTACTCCTGAAACTATGGCGCCAGGTGGAAACGCACTGTAATGATATCGGTTGCACCAGGTTTGACCTCATTACAGTGGTTCAGCTGTAAGCTTGCACAGTGTGAGCATGAGTTGTATGGATGATAATGCAGACAAAATATATTATTTTCACTGTAATTATTAAAAACAAGAGCTGGTATAAGTGTGCATGTGAACATAATTGCCACATAGTATAAAATAACAGTGTGAGATATAATAAAGACGCCAGTATTAATAGAGAACATCCAAATTTCTTAGCTTTTGTTGTTGATGGAAAAAAGGATTAAACTCCAAAAATTTAACCACTCGCACAGCAGACTTTTAAACTTCAGAACCTAACACCAGTCAATTTACATTTATTCATTTAGCAAATGATTTCCTCCAAAGCAACATACAAGGATTATTATTAAGTGTTTAGGGGATACCATTACTCAGAGTGCCTTACTTTGCTGAATACAGTGAACTAAACTCACTAAAATCATTTACCCATCTGCAGTTGAGAACAATTTAACACACAAAGACCCCCAATGTGCGGTTGAACACATTTGCCTGAAACACAGCAATATGAACTCTGGGTAGAAACCCACATGAACACAGATAAAACATGGAGACTCCACACAGACTGAGAAGGGATTGAACCCTGTTCAGATGCACAGAAACTGTACTCTCCACCCAGTTGTCCCCCACCCGGCTACAAGTTCATTTTTGTGAGAGGACAGTAGCCCCTCAGTAATAATGGTTTGATGTATGCAAAGCCAAATGATACTTCACGACTGAACTGTCAGCATCTGAGAAAATGCAGGGGGTTCATGCAATGGCTCATGAACTTGGCCTGGGAAGCCAATGGGACCTCCTTACAACCTTCATTCCAGCACAAATTGATATGAAATGTTTTTTGTGAAACATTTACTGTAAGATTGTTCTAGCACTACATTCATCATGCTAAAAAGTTGAAAGATCTGAGTGTTCAGTTAACTACACTTCCAGGATTAAATCCATACTTCACACTGAACATTCAGCGATGGTTAGGTCACATGAACTGTACGATAAATTGTCATGGTGTTAGAAACCGGCAAAAGAAGGACACTCGCCGCTGACATTTTGTGTTCTGTCTGTACAGTAGTCTGATTTTGGTGCAGCATCAGACTGAGGTATCGAATTTTAGGAATTCTACAAAGTATGTAAAGTAAACAGTTCATTTTACTTCTGCTGCTGCGTGTGATAATCACCAAAAAAGTGATTTCGAGCATTAACTTGTTATATACCAGGTCCGTATTCTATAATGCAGTAAAATGTTTCTTTCACTCGCTTGCATTTTTCTGCCAACCTTTATTCCAGAAGCAGATCCTGCAGAGGAGCAATGCCCAGTTGCAGTCGTGCTTTAATGAGGAGCCTGCTTTGGTAGAGCTCCGCAACAGCCGGGTTGGGGCAGGTTGGTGTGGAGGAAAGGTCAGCTTGTAATGGTGGGGTCTATGAGCGCCCCTCTGGAGCAGGGAGGAGCCGGCTGACTTTGACCCATTAAGCTGAGTTGCTCTCCAGTGACCCTCCAAAAGACCCTGACGGTGGGAGACTCACAATGGCTCCAGCGTGGATCACAAATAGTCCTGCTGCCTGCGGGCAATGGGGCAAAAAAACTCCTGCTAAGCTTGAGGAGTCTAGAGCAAAATAAAGCCTGCATCAGATATAGATCTGGTCTGAAAGGAGCAGAACTTTAACCCAGGGTCCAAAATTCAGAAAATAAAGTGTAGCTTCTGGTCAGCAGGTTCTGGCCCATGGCATTTAACTAAGGGGCTTCCAGTACATCAGAAATGTTAGTCTAGCTGTCACTGGTGACCACTGAGTATGGAAGACAATATGATAAAAATGTTGGCAAGACAAAATGTGAAATGGAGGTGTGAAATTTTTTAGTCTGTGCTTTCCATTTCCGTGTAGAGGAATGTGATTTTTTTTTACCTCTTTAATTTCTGGAATGAAAAAATATAACAACTTATATCAGTATTGTAATGCTAGTACTGCAGATACTACTTCTACTACTACTACTACTACTACTACTACTACTACTACTAATAATAATAATAATAATAATAATAATAATAATAATAATAATAATAATAATAATAATAATAATAATAATAATAATGTGGGGGGGAAAGCAAATTACATATTTAGCCATACAGCACCTGACCCTCATCCCTAGTCACCATGAGTCCGAAGAGCAGAAAAACCAAATGTTGGAATAAACGACTCGTAACACATTTTGCTTTGTTGTTACGCATCCAGTCAGGATGCAGAAATCAGTCAGGATGCAGAAACGGTGTGAAGATATAACAGCATTACATGATCCATTAGACTGAAAATGTACAGTAAATCAGTAAGAAGAGACTTCCTAACCAAGGTTTGAAGGCTCAGTACTCGTGGCAATAAGAGTCTGCCGATGTAAACCATAGAGGTGAATGCGGGTGCACAGATGGGCAAAGGTGGGGAGGCAGTCCGAGGTCTGAGGAAGGCGGGCCGTCTCTAGGTGGGCGGTCCCGGACAACAGGACAGGCACAAATCCCCAGACTTGTGCTGTGCACCGATAACATAAAGGACTGCATGTTCACAATCGCAACCCCTTCGCATCTGGGAATAAAAGCAGATATGATTGAAACGCCGGAAAAAAAAAATCCCAGGTTAATTAGGTAAAATTCATCCATGTGTGGGTCTCTATTTTTCTCTCTTTCTATCCATGCCCGTGCGCTGTTATTCCGAACAATCGAAACGCTGCGCCAAAATTCGGATCCTCTGTTTCTTTCTTTTTAATTTGAAACGCAAACTCTATTTCATCTAAAGTCTTTTAAGCCATTATGATTCCCCCCCCCCTCAATTTTCCCTTTTTCGCCTTAGTCCTCTTCAATAAAAGTGCAGATTTGTTGAAAACCAGCAGCTTTTGTGCGCAGCTGCAGGAGCATGGTGAAATGTTTGGACACTAATACCCATTCATTTGAGCAGCTCCATAAATAAAGGCCGCCCGCTATGCGGCTGCAGTGAAGTGCCTTTCTGAGGCGCGCAGTGGGACTTGCTGTTCACATTAGCACAGCGGGGAGAGGCTGGTTGGAGCACCTCGACATCTAAATCAAGACATTTTCAACTTCTGACAAAATTACTATAAGGAAAAGGAGGGAGGGCCTGGATATAAAAAGCAAAAGGCAAGAAAAAAATCTTCTCCAGAATGCTTTGTGTTTCTAGTCATACTTCACCTTTGGGGAATATTTTCTACCGAAGGATAGCGTTATGCACGCAGTAACCGCCTGAGAAGTTCATTGCTCTGAGTTTTTTTGTGGTGCAGATGGCTTAACAGGAAAGAAGTCTGTTTTCAGAGTACCACAGGCACCTTAGTTCCAGTGCGAAGGAAATATAAGCAGAATTTGCTAATATTTTTGGCTGAGCATAAATAAAAGGGAGGTAGCGAATACGCAGTGTGAAACATCAAAATGGAACTTGCGTAATGTTTTGTTTCACTTTTTTTTGTTGTTCTGAAATTGTCATGGTTTCGGGAATTTAAGGGAACGCGGATCCTTTTTGTGGGTGTTGGGCTGTGCAGATAGACGTGATTTTGTGAGGAAAAAAATGTTCTTGCGCCGAGGTACAGTCGTGCAGATTATTAATGATGAACGTATGCTGTCTTTAGGCTTCATTCATTCAAACCAAATTTTAAAATGCATCGTAGTTGGTCTTGATGTGCCGTAGGCTCGCTCGCTTGGCAAATCCTCCAATTTGTTTAATTCACTGCCTCCTATATGAGTTTTTTAGTTTTTTTTTTTTTTTTTAAATGATAATTTTATTTCAATAAAAGCTATAGCTGTAGGAGGCTACTGTACCCATCCAGAACCTGGTAATGACGCATACATCACCACAGCGAAGTGTGCTGTGTAGCTTGTGGATGTGCATCCCAGAACAATGTGAGAGACAATGTAGGCCGCAGCTGAGATTTGGCAAATTGAAAGACCTGCTGTCTCCATTAAACTTCTCACTTTGCTCAAAGTAAATAAAAGGGTTGGTTGTTTTTCATCCATCTTCAAATACCAGTGCATCCAAACCTCGCTGCCAGGAAAAATACACCAGTGCTCCGTGTACCACGGCCCCAGTGCCTTTCCAATATTGTCTGGAACACAATAGATAAAAGTGGAGTTCACCAGTGCCACCAAGGGGTTGAGGCTCAATTTGTTTTCCTCTGGGCAACCTGGCTTCCTTCCATGCTTAGCTCCTTTTGGAATGCTGTGAGCTGGAGATAAAAGACATCTCTCTCGCTCCGTGTTCCTTGCTCCGAACCATTGCTGTTGCGTTTAGCAGACCTTTGCAGATCGCCAGCATATTTGTCAGTCAGGTCCCCTGAGGACAAACTGGACCAGTCACTTATGAAGCCCAGTTAACCCAAAATATGCACCTTGCCGTCTTCCTCAAGCTGCTAGACATAAGCACTGAGACTCTTTGATCCCATGGAATTTGCTGGGGACCAAACAGAAACAGGAAAGTTTCAAATACCAAGGCAGCAAATTTCAGTTTGAGCAAACGTACAGCAAGCATCAAGGGGAAATAGCGCTGTAGAAAGAACAGGTCATAGTAAGGGCAACATCAGCCATCCTTTTTTCTTTACTCTACAAGGTTACGGGTTACAAGTTGACCCGTGCTAGATATCTTTATTTTATGATGTATTTATTTGACGGTATTTTACATTAGAGGGCGTGTAATAAAGCAGTTAGTATTTAAAATTCTTCCAATGCCATGTATTTCACTGCCATGTTACTTGAGGTGAAATACATATTTTTGTTGTTTGCCTTTTCTTCTGAATCCAGAAGGAAATTAATTGGTTGGCAGCGGGGCCGAGGGGGCCTTCTTTGAGGCGTGAATGTTGATTGTTTATGTTGAATCATTCCTGTGAAAGGCCGACTGCATGGTGTGGAACAGAAGAGGCAGACCAGTGTGAGAGCGGCCTTCACAAAGGAAACACCAGCCAGCGCGGGGGGTGGGGGCAGCCCTGAATAACAGAGCAGCAGCAGCAGCTGAGCTTTCAGGAATACATGAGCAAAGAACACAGGCTCCATGTGGGAACTTGACAGTGGAGGACTTCAAAGGGTGAAACGTATTGCTATTCTACCTGCAGACATGAGGTGACCTTGCCTGACCCAAAGAGCAGAAAACACTCGGGGTTTTAAATCCAGTGCGATGTGTTTCAGTGCTTTAAAACCCTTGGTACCATGCACCCTCGAAACAAGATAAATCATATTAATCAGTAACCCAATAAAACATTTTTTTAAAAATTCTTAATATCTTTTGAGACGGTTCGCTGCATAGAGTACATCTTAGATTTCCTCCCCCAGTGAGAACCGAAATTAAAATGTTTGACATTTCCTTTACAACTATAGCAATATCTCACTTAGCACTACTTTTTCTCTGTTACCCACCAATTAGACTGCTTCTATTCATTAGTTATACTTTTAATAAATCTATCTCGTATGATGCTGTGCATTGGTATTCTAAGAGCTGTTTTCATGCTTCTGTTATGCACTATGTTGTGCGAACAACCGCTTATAGCGCTGATTCAATAAAGGGCTCGATTTCTCAAGAGCACTGCTAAGGCGCTTGAGAAAATTTTGCTCTGCTGGAAGTTCAGTCTATCGGCAACTAAACAGATTCATGGTGGAGTTTAAAAAGGAGAATGATGTAGTAGCAAAACCCCTAGTTCCCGCATTTGCATCCGACCGAAGCCGTTTCGGGTAAACGTGACACCTGGGGTCTCTGAACAAAGAGGAAGATGACAAGATAAACAGTAACTTTGCACCAGTGCAACACCTAGAAGGAGATATCATTTAAGAGCAAAGCGCAAAATGAACCCATGTCAAGTTGTTAGGCCAAGGAGAGGCAGGACGGTCAGCAAATAAGTGGAGTGCAGTACAGGATCCCATTATTAATGACACTGCGTAACTGGCCTCAGTCAGAGGTTCCTCCTCACAGAAAGGTTCAGGTGTTAGGAGATTCATTAGAGTGTCAGCTGGAGAAGACATGATGTCATTTCTGTTGTCTGCAAGGAGGGCTGGAAACTAGAGTGTCTTCACTCCTGTCAGCACTCTGTCATCTTAATTTTTATAACATACAGCTCTGCCACCTGGGAAAGGCTCAGGGAAGGAGAGTGCGGGATCATGGGATGCAACTCAGATCACTTGACATTTCTTTCTTTTTTAGCTTGGCATGCTCCCGTGTTTAAAGAAAAAAAAAAAAAAAAACACACACAAAATGAAAAATTGTTAAAATAATGTTATGAAGCCTTTTTTACACTGCATATTTTAAGCTTTTTTCTATGCTAAGAATGCCATCCTGTTAATGTGTTTTTTTGACTTTGCGCATTGTTTATTAATTTTCATTTATATCTTCAAAGTTAAATTTGATAGCCTTCCGGCAAGTGCTCGCTGAATAATGTTCACATTTACTAATGGGCTCTTTTTCCATTTTTGTGATTCCCTTTTGAGTACATCCGTACAGCACTTTGTGACAACTTTGTAGATGTGCAGTTTATGGAATAAGTTTTGTGCTGATGAATAAAGAAGTCTTTTGCTGATTAAAATCTGTTATTTAGACAGATCTGTCAGCACTGCTCTGAAGGAAACACTGAAGAGTTGAACTGCGAAGCTTACTTATGACTTAAGACATATTTACAGCGTGTGTACTACGGATGCATACCATAAGCCCGGCTTCCCGATGCCTGATATATGCGTTTCTCATTGGGGACTGCAGTTCGGTGTAAAAAATATTTTAAATATGTGTGGAAAATGTGCAAGCTGTCCAAATCTTTGGAGGAGAGCACCGGTGAATGACCTTGAGGTTCGACCCCTCCAGACTTAAGGAGATCCTGTCTCACAACCCAGCAGCATAGTGTGATCATAAGCCCCATCCTCTGCTGGCAAAGAACCTTTAACTTTGTCATCTCTGACCAAATAATTTACCAAGTGCCAGTTTCCAATATGCAGACAAGCCAGGTTTTAAATAAAACAGTAACCATCTGTTAAATTTGTTCTTACGCAAAGCTACAATGCTTTTGCAAACAGTCACTTTATGATTGTTATAATAGTACTAGTTATTTTTTACCTTGCTCACGCTTCCACCCAAGGTAATTTACACTGAGTTGCCTTTTTATTAGGCACACCCACCACATTCACACAAATTGTGCCCTCGAATAAGTCACATTTCACGTGACTGTAGTGCGTGGTATACATAAGGAAGAGCAACATTTCTAGTATCATTTAGCATTCAGCTGAGGGTTGGAATGGCCAAAATGATTAACCCAAGTGACCTTGTGAGATGGTAGCTGTCGCCACGTGTGCCGAGTCTAGCGATTCACAAATGACTTTCATCTGAGGCTTTTCACACACAGCTGTTTCAAAGGTTTACTGAGAATGGTACAAAAAACAGAAAAGTGCCAGTGATAGTGTAGATAAGAATCGTGCAAGCAAGCAGACAGGCAAAAACTAGGTAAATCATCCAAATTCAACAATGGGGTGCAGTCAGTCCAAAATTCAGCATTTACTGGACTTTTTTCAAATGAGCTGCAACAGACAATGACCATTTTGGCTGCTGGTGCTGTCAGTGAACAACAAGAAAGGGTATGTCAAGTGGGCACAGAAGCATTAAAACTGGACCGTTGAGGAGTGGAAAAAAGTTCCCTGGCTGGATGAATCCAGGTAACTTTTGAGCATGCTAATGGAAGGAATTTGGCATCAGAAGTACAGGCTGGTGGTGGAAGTGTGATGGTGTGGGGGATGTTTTCCTGGCACACAGTAGGGTCTCTGACACCCAATGAAGAACATCTGAATAGCAGAGCACATCTTGAAACTGTTGCTGAGCAACTTCATCCCTTTGTGGCTACAGTACATACACACTAGGATGGACGCTTCCTGTTTGATACTGCACCATTTCACAAGCCACGTATCACCACCAAATGGTTCCAGGAACATAACAGCGAGTTTTCACTGCTACATTGGCCTGTGCAGTCCCTGGATTTCAACCTTATCGATGAGGAAAGGGCTGTTCACAGCAGCACTGTGCAGGCAGTTTTCAGCAACTACATAGCACAATAATTTCAACAGGGTAAAACATCCTGCATAACACATCCAGCATCTTGTGGAATCCAGGCCCAGACAAATTCGTGCTGCTCTGA
The DNA here is from genome assembly GCA_018136845.1 of Heterotis niloticus. Taxonomy (NCBI): domain Eukaryota; kingdom Metazoa; phylum Chordata; class Actinopteri; order Osteoglossiformes; family Osteoglossidae; genus Heterotis; species Heterotis niloticus. The sequence goes on along the minus strand of CM030904.1, from coordinate 14,469,311 downwards.
AGGCCAAAGGAGGTGCATTGCACTACTAGATAAGTGTATCCAATAAACTGGCAGCTTAGTGTCACCTTGAAGTAAGTAGCAATTGTGTGCATAACTTGTGACTGCATTATGTGCTGTGGGTAAATGCAGCACAAAATCATTCACTTGGAATCGAAACACAGATTGACGTTTTCTTCCTCTCTACTGAGATGGTCCTGGTTTCTCCTATTACCACACTGCAACTGCCATTTATTCCCTTGAATTCTACAAATGGTCCCCATGCAGCACGGATTTATTTATTTGGACAAGCAAAGTCTGTAAGGGAAAGCCAGTTATATGAGATAAGCTGTATGCTTGGGGTGAAAGGCTCCTAGGACATTATATCCAACTGTCTGTAATGTGTTGTGAGAGGTAAATAATCTCCCAGCAGTCTCAGGTATGTCTCCGGGGGTTTGTGTGCCCAGTGTATTACAGCAGCGCCTAGTGGCTGATGAATGAAGTGTGAAGAGTCCTTCCCTCTCGTCAAGTTAGCCGGAAAGGTCTGCAAAGACGGCAATGTCTTTGATTTTGCACGTGCCGTGTCCTCCGTGTCTTTTCTTTTTTCAGGAAATGCATATGATGAGCATTTAACTAACCTTCACTTGCTGGACCAGTGACCTGCGATCCTTGTGGACCCCAGCGTCTCCTGGTTCTTCTTGAAGCCCACCTAGATTTATTTTGTCACTGCCCATTCTTGGAGCAAGCTGAATAAAATAGTATTGAACCTCATTTCGATTATTCAGAGGAATCGTGCGGCGCACCGAGTCAACACATCAGTAAAGTACAATTAAATGAGAAATAAGCTGGAAGAACAGCCAGCATGCATAGGGGTGCATGAGGATTGGGGTGGAGAATTATTTTGTTAGATGATGCTGTGCTCAGTCAAGGACATGGACATTGATAACAGAGACCCTAAAGAGACTTTAGTACCAATGGGATCTGCAGGAGTCAAACTTAGCAAAAATGCACAGGCTTGGGGGTGAACGTGATTCAAGGCTGCTATGTAGGGGTCTCCCACCGTCTGTGCAGACAAGAAATTTACTTTTAAAATTTTGCCTTTCAGTTAACATGTGTGGCTGAGTGGAGAATCTCACCCCCCCCCCCCCATTATCATTGCTGACACTTACACCAGGATGCTCATATTTAAAAAGATCCCCTGAGCTGTTTTATTATCCAGCAGAGAAGTTCTGTTTTAACACCATGGGTTTGGACCAGTAAGCCTGGACAGATGCAAGTGTAATTCCTAAATGAATCAGCTTGTTATTGCACTGATTCAGTGCGTTTCCCTCTGTGGGTTTTTTTGGTTACTTTTTTACTTGTGTTATATTTATTTGTGCATTAACCTCCATCTCTGTGTCCCCATCAGAGAAATTTGGGCAGTCCCTGAGTATCCAAAATAATTTCTTACCTTTACCTCTGTACCTAGTCTTTTCCTTGTTTTTTTTTTTTTTCTGCTTCATGTAAGCCTTCTACACTCCACTTATTTTGCACAGATTTATGTGTTGCAAAGCAGAAAGCAAAGAGGGTCTTTTAAAAAGGGTAATTTTGCTAATCTACCTCTGTGGCTTTTTAGCTGGCAGTGAAATTTAGTATTGGCTTCTGTGACAAATGACTGCCCCTCCCACACCTGACTGCTTCCTGCAAGCAGAAGGACCTGACCATATGTTCACCAAAGCCAACCAAGTACAGATTCAGCTTCCAGTTTGTACTGAGTCGAACGGGAGGGGAGAGGAAAGGAAAAATTTTCCGCACTTTTGTTTCTTACCACAAGGGTTTTTATGAAGTGTCTGGGTCAGGTTGTTAGCGATGCATGATCACCCTCAAACAAGGAAATCGGTCTTCTACTCCAGGCAAAAGAATCTCTCTATGCTGGAAAAAAAAAAAGATCCACTTTGCACTGTCGATCCCCCTTAGAATTTGAGCAGAATGCTTGGTGGGTGACTGCTAACAGCATCGCAGTCCACTCCTGCAGCAAGCCTGATGTGGTAAAAGCAAGCGATGGATGCCAGGTATTCGCCATCCCTCTGACCATCAACGTCGAACGTGGGGATGAGCTCGGCAGTCCTTGAGACAGATTGCAAATCGCCGAGGTACCGTTAGAATACCAATGAGGAGAATAGCCTCAGAAACACTTCCATTTTTCAGAGGGAATCAAGAAAATATCTGCGTGGCTGTGATTTTGTTGAGTCGTACAGACTTTAAGGAGCCATTTGCTTCTGAGCACACAGTGCTGTAAAGGGAAATAACATTCCTCTTTGGCTTTGAAGTTGCATTCTCTGAGTGGCCAAAGGATGCAGATACTCATTAAACCCATCAGCAAACATGCTGACCAGATGAAGGCTATTTCTGCCAAAAGTATCTTGTTCAGCCATGGCAGAAAACCAAGCTGGCCAGACAGAAAATCAAGAAGCCCCCACTGAGCATAAAAATGTATGCTGAAGGTTTGCACTGAAAACCAGCCATGGAGTCACTCATCGAACCACGCTGTGGTCAACGCACGAGGCGCTACTTTAGCAGAACGGTTACTGCTGCATAACCGCTTTGATTCGGACGACCACAACTGCGTGAGGTCTTCCGTTCTTCCCAGGATGGTAAGGGTTTCAGAACCTCTTGTAGAAGATAGCTTAAGCAGCTGTGTTTTCCAGTTTTGGGGAAGTGAGACTTGTCCATTCTAACTCCATGGTGGCACCGCGGTAGGATCTTTGCTTTGCCCTCTTATGAAGTCTCTACTTCATCTTATTTACAACAGTCTGCTGTGGGAGTGTGACGTGGAGACATCTGACGTTATCCGGGGCGAAATAGGAAATGCAAGCTCTAAAGCTGCCTGCCCACTTTGAAGACACACAGATAATGTCTGTGTCACTTGAAATTCGCACGCTCTCAGGTCCACAAGGGGGAAATAATGCACACCAATGATATCTTTGATCATGGCGAGAACTCGGCCACCTAGGAACCGTGTCGAGTGTACTTATCATCAACCCATTTTCTATTCCCCCTGCACAAATCATTTCATGCATTCTCCATCCCAGCCACAGCACTGGGCTTCAAAAGCAATTTCGGCTGAAAAATAAGGTGCTTTTCTTCAATTTTCAAGCCATTTGCGCAAGGTTAGTGTTGTTTACCTACATAGTACACTGGTATTTACATACCTCTTTATAGAAAAATTGCTAGATATGATTTATGGACTGCTGCAAGAGCACAATTTTCCATGTTGTGCATCTAATCTAGGAGGGTATGTGGAAAGGTCACACTGGCTAGACAAATACCATGCGCCTTCTTTGCAGAGGGAAAAGACTTTTGTTTTCTTGAAAAATGGCAGGTGAGCTCACACTGGAGATTCACTGTACATACCAAAGGTACCCTTGTGATTTTGGATCAAGTTTTGTTAATAGCTTGTTGGTAAACCCGGACCCCATCGAGCAGATTTCCAAGGATGGGGCTCCAGTTCATCTTATTTTCACCTGCTTCCTATTGATGACGCAATTCCCAACTTTGTTTATTGAAGTAGAAAACATGCTGCATCGATTATGAAGTAATGATGTTTCTTAATATTGTAGAAGTGATGCTGACTGTAGTAATAGTGCATTTTGAATATGGCGCAGCTTTTACTGGAAAGTCTGATCCATGTTTTCGGCAATTTGCAGCAGAAAACAAAGAAAGGATGCCTTTAGTACAAATGGATCGAGCTTTGAATAACTAGAACCGTTCCTTGACCAGGGTATCAAAGGACATTCGGGTGGCATTTCAGCAGGAACAGCCAAGTAATAGACAATGCAAACTTTTTCACTTTTTTAAACTTACCATTAAAAATTTCAGTTCCACTTTTGCTAGTAACAGATTCATTGCTTCACAAACAGCATCAATACCAGTGAACTGAGATTTGATCTGTTGGTGAAATGGGACGACGTTCCTACACAAAGTTATGGCCAGTTGTCTTGGGAAAAGGCAATATTTATTTTTATCATTTTCAGTTGTATCAATTCTTTGTTTCTTAGCTTTCAAAAAAAGTCTTTCCAACTTTACATAATACCTACAAAACCCTTTACAAAATATTTAATCGTGCTTATTGAATTGATTAGTATCTGTTCATCATTTGAAGTGCGGCCAACATGGGTTTATGTCCCAGACTGTTTTATTCCTCTGTTCAGGTTCCACTGCAGCGTATCTAAACCGTAGATATTCAAATAGCAAACCCTTGCCTCCGCTGCTTTTTGTTGCCACCTAAATATACTTTATGAAACTAGAAAAAAAGTTGAAATATTTAACAACCTGCATGAAGGGTTGGGCAGCAGTTAGTTCGTCCACAGCTGATGTTTAGAAGCCACTCTATGTGCTGTAATAGCAGACCCCTCCTGTGATGGTATGCAGTTATGGGTGTGGTAAGATGGGGAAAAAAATGGGCATTTCGTTGTGTGTGCTGGCCTTGCCTTTTGTCGGGGACGGGGGTTCTGGATGGTAATGATGTAGGCTACCCCTGGTGGTGGCAGTGGCAGAATGAATGGCCACATGTTGGCATGGCTGCAAGCAGGAAGTGATCTCCCTCAGAAACCAAATCGCGCCATTTTCTCTGACTGCCATCCAAACTCCGCTTTGCAGATCAGTAAGAGTTCTTTGGGGATACATTGCTCACTTTCTGTAAATTGGCTTTGGGAAAACAGTGTTTGCGGCAAACTTTGACCAGATAGATACTGGTGTAATTGTAAATTAAATTGAAAAAGTGATCCACAAGCCTCACACAGAGCGCAACACTTGTGACTCATTTGTTGCTGTGCCGATTTGATCGGTTTTGTCGCTACCGTAGATGGGGAAAAAGAAGAGGTTATTAAAGGCATGTGTAGCTTTGTAAATGCAAGGTTAGAACATTTGTAGAAGTTTGAAGAAGGATTAAAGATACTGAAGATAAAAGAAAGAAACCACTTTCTCACAAACCTGTATGTTTTATGGTAAAATGGCACTTCCTCTAGCCCAAGTAATATGTTTTGCTGCAAGTTGTAATAAACAGTTTGCTTGCATATTTTTTATATATTAGTCACTTTAGAGGTATGCGTTTTATACGCATGGATGTTGCATTTAATATTTTCTGCTGCATGAGCAAATATTCATATTCGACTGTATTTCTCTCAAATGCTGGTTCACGCTGCCATTCAGCAACCTCATCCACCGCTCTTGGAAGGTAACTGAGTGGCACACAAAACTTGTAAGCAGTCCTGCTGTTTGTTAGCGGCAATTAATTTCACTGGTGCCTTTATTCTATTCAGGGCCAGCCTTTGTGCTTTAAATCTTGCTTCTTTAAGCATCCCCTCTTGTGCTGTGTATAAGAGAGAAGGAGAAAGCGAGACAGCCAAAGAGAGAGAGAGAGTCCAGGATAACAGATTATCTTGGGCCAGTTAAGCATGTAATTGCTCAAATTACTTAAAATCCCTTCAAATATCTGTCTTTGCACCTCATCACACCACTTCACACACTCCAATATTTGACAATTGATGAGGATAAAACTAAAAGGAGTCTTCATTAGTTACCAACCACCGTGACAAGTTTCTTTCAGCTTCGGGCCTGTGTGTTCATGGGCTTATTATTTGTCTTTAAAAAAGTACAGAAAAGAGGGAAAAATTACTTAGCTCCCATTTTAGGTGGCTAAGTCCAAGATGCACTTTGAGACTCAGTGAATATATCTTCTTTTCACTTTCCCAGGACCCCACTTCTTGTGTTCGAATGGCAGTTGTCTATCAGTTTACCACAGCAATTGTAGCGGCATTCAGCATGGCTGCCCAGTGAATGACAGCCTTATAGCTCTCCTTTCACCTATTGGATCCAATCATAAAGGAATATGGAACAATGGTCCAATAGACATGAACTGTGGCTATTGTTTTACTGCTGTCATCTCTCTTATCGCATTTGTGCAACAATTTATGAGCTTCTGGCTTGTTTGGAATGCCTCTCCTGTGTGGAGGCGCAGGTAATTCTGAACAGAGAACTTAGAAGGAAACGTACGAAACACGGCGGTGAAAATGAAAGATTTATGTTCTGTTTACGCTGACCTAAACCATAGAAATGATGTTTTCATCGTTTCAGTAACCTGGCAAGCTGAGCCTTGCAATTAAAAGACCAGTTACAGCTTCATTCCGTTAACTGATATTTCAAATAAAGGTTTTAAATTGCGACTAGAATGCATTCTTGTGGACGGATGTTTACTCCAAAATTCATTCTTCTGTAAATATTCATTTATCTTACTCTGATCCGGCCACCCTCGTCCCACATTATCAATTACTACTTGTCTAGTTAGGGTCAAAGTGTGTGGAAAATATTAACTTTAAAAATATATATAAACTGTTTTTATAGGTTTGATGACAGGTGCCATCATTTGAGGTGAGGGTTCTATGCAGTAAAATGCGTATTAAACGTTTGCATTACACAGAGTGAAAATCTGCCTGCGAAGCAACAACCAACGCCCATCAACAGACAACAGAAGACACTTAACAAGACTATATCGTGTAGTACTTTGCCAGCAGATCTTTGTCATTTTTAATATTGCACGTCTACCAAGTGTCTTTTCCTACTCTTAAATAAGTGCAATAATATCGGTGAATATTAATTTATTGAATCTATTTGACCACTGACTTTGCAATCACATGCGTCCATGAGCTTTTCATTATCCGCAACACTTTGCATGCTGTACTTTGCTTTTAAAAGAAAAGCTGATGGACATCTCATCTTCCCTCCACTTCTCCTGATGAGGATTACGGTGCTGATGGACATCTGATATTTTAATGGCATTTGAAGTGATCATTTTATTGGATGCTATGGAAACAAAGAAGAGAGAGGATTTGCTTTTGTTGGGTTTGGAAATGCACAGAAAAAAAATGGACCCTTGTCAGTGCCATCGCTTCCACATAAGAAAGAAAAGATAAAGAGGATCAGGATCCACTGTCGGGAGCTAATATGCACGACTCATTGTAAAGCGATCCTTTAAATGCTGTATGACGAGTTACTTTTTCATCTCAATCATTTTTATTTTATCTTTATATAATTTTCACTTTTTGGAGAACGTGAAAAACACGTGAAAATGGGCAATGAGGAGCAACGGTTTAAGAGCAAAAGTAGCCGTGAAGCATGATATGACGGGCTGTGAACACTACTGAGGCACTAAAGGAGGTGACGTCTGAAAAAAAGCACAGCGTCACTAGACATCAGCAGTGGGTGGTAGTAAATACAGCAGCTCAAAGTGAGGTAGAAAGGAGGTAAGTATTCATCGTTGGTGGAAATGATCATTTTTATGGAAATGATCATTTTATAAGGGCCAGCCATCAGTCACAGAAATGACTTAAACACTTTGCAATAAGTGGCCGATTGGTGACGTGGTGCAAAGAGCCCAGGAGACGGACTTTGATTTTTTAAAATTTATTTATTTGTTTGTTTGTTTGTTTGTTTGCTTTTGACGACACCCCGTCACTTTTCCATCCGAAAGAATGGTGGTATGTATGTGCAGTAAACGTCTGAAGAACTCTTACTACTGCTAGAGTCCAGTTACCAGCGGCTCTGGCACATCCATACTGGCACCGTGGATGTTTTCCTGGCATGACTTCAGAACAGCCATTCCAACTGGAGGCACAGTTAATTAAGTGTGATATGCAGTCCCCTTGGGTGAACATCTGCATAGCATGATGCAGCATTTCTTTCTGTCTGGCACGTGCGTCGGCCAGGGTGATCCAGAAGGAGTTACCGATCTTCGACCTTCAGGCCTCATTCCATAGTTTCTGATAAGATGCCAGGAAAGGTGCCTTTGACCATACTTCAGCCTTTACAAAAACAGAGAGAATTGGAGGAATTCCTCTGAAAATAATGGTTGCAGATTTCTGGAGAACAGTTCCAGACCCTTGTTGACTCCATGCCATGTTGTATTTATGCCGTCCTGGCTGATTTAAGTTGGCTATGGTATTTTGGCTTGCCGCACTCGCAGCGCCTACAGGAGTTGTGTAAGGCAGTTATTAGTTGCCAGTTACTTGCAGTGAGAGATGCAATGCTCCTCCAGTCGGGGATAACTCTCCTGCCTGGGGTCACATGACCTGTGGTGCAAGAAATAAGTAAATTGGTAGGGGTGTGAAACCAAGGAGCATACGCCCACTGCCCACTGCTTCCTGGCATGTACAGGGGGGGCGTTGCAGTCAGTCGAACATAAGAAAGACTTGGCAGTGGTTAAACTGGGAAAGAAAACGGGAAATAAATATTCCCTGTTGGTCAATCAGTGCTTTTTGTCATGCTATCACTAAGTATAATGCATTATTGTTAAATAACTTCTGCCGAAAAGATTGTATCACTGTGAACAACAACATTGCCCTTAATATTTGCATTGCTAGTGACTGTTGTTTGTTTTTCTTTTCTTGTTTGTTTGCTTACTTGCTTGCTGACACCTTTGAGTGCTTGCAAGGGTACGAGATCATTCTGACAGCGAAGGCTGCGGTATTGTAATGCAACCAGCACAATGTACATCTAGAACAATTGTTCAACGAAACAAAAGTGCATGGCTTAGAGGCGAGTCAAGCCTGCACACTGAAGCACGAGTAAAGGGAACTGAATACTGAGGGAAAGCTCATGCTTGGACCGCTTCAAGCCTGTGAGTGAAAAGTTAACATGAAGTTGAACTTAGCATACATGATGTTGAGAGGAGGCTCATTCCACAGTTTGGAAGCAACAAAAGACACTGAGTGATTATTTGGTGTTTGCACCAAGAACCAAAGAGACACATGAGAGACTACCCACCCACCCACCCACTTTATCTATCTATCTATCTATCTATCTATCTATCTATCTATGTGTTCTTCTTTTTCATAAATCCCCTCTCTCAAAATTGAAATTATGCACTAAATGTAGATGACAAGCCAGAGTAACAAATGTTGAGTTGCATGGGGTTACCAATGACTGAAAAGGAAGCTACATATTTGTATTGAGGAGTAATTCAAACAATATGTTGTACTTGATAATCCATATTACCTAAGCAGATAAATTTGAGGTTATCAAAAGCTATTGAGCTTACATGCATTTTTTAATACGCTAATATTATGACAGAATAAGAAAAATATAGCTTCCAAAGTTACAGAATTTTAGATCTTAAAATATGTTCGAGCTTAAAATCTGTGGAACTTTCTGTGCCGGATACGTTAATGGTGATTTTTCCTCCCCAGAATGACCCCCGGGTCCGTGGACTCCCATTGGTCACTTTTACCGTCAAATTATTCTGATTTATGATGTGCAGAATCGAAGGATTTGTCAAATGATGGATCTCAGTCGCACGGAAAGTGTGCCGTACTCGACGCGCGTTCCGCATGGCGCTTATTTATTAAACTACAGATTGACGTATATCCTGAATATTATTAGAGAGAGTTGATGAGCTGACAGGGTCATTGGATGTACAAGTTCTCATTTAAAAACAGACATGAGAGCAAGACAAGGGTTAGTTGGGCCTATCGGAGCTGTCAGTCAATTAATGACAATTATTGAGCAAGGACACCCAGGGGAAGGGATGAACAGAATGAGAATGACCATGGAGAAACAATAGTGGGAAGAGAGTAAATTAAATAGATTGGAAAATAATGACTGAACCGGGGTAACATTGCAGCCCACACACACGCTGACATGCCATTTTTCAGCCGAAACCAAGCGCAGCACATCGGCGATCTGCTGGTTTCTGGGTGGGTTGCTCTTTGTCACTTATTTTCCTTTGTTCCGCGTGCTACAAATAGTCAAGTGCAGCAAGATCCTAACTCAGCCTCACATATGCTAACAAGAGCACAGGATATAGCAAGTTTAAGAGCCTCGAATTATTGTCTGCCACCTGAGTTAGCGATCACTGAGCGCGGGTTTGTCTACCACAACTGGGCCATTGCATACGAATACTTCTGCAAGTATTGTTTGAAGAACCGAATGCGTGGCCACGCTCGTCCAGTTTCTAACCGGAATTAAGCGCGGCGGTGCGAGCCGAGCGTCTCCCGATTTGCGGCAGCCGCAGCGTTAAACCTGGTTAGCACATATTAATGAAGTGGAACAATGAAGAGCATTATGATGGTGGGAGTGAAAGATGGTTAGGGGGAGTAAAGCACAAACAAATATGGGACATGGCATAACACATTTTGCAAGGGAGGGAGAGACAGTGTTTGAAATCATCCAGCTGGTACCCCATAATTTCCGACCGTTCAAATTAAAATGCAAATTACATTTATAATTAGTAGTCACGGTAACTGAGGACCCTCCCTGGTTGCGGTGAAACATATGGGGCGGCATCGGTGCGCAGAAAGTTTTGCGCCGTCTACAGGGGAGGAAGGGCTCCAGTCCCCTTGGCAGGACACCGTGGCGGTCCGGGGCGGAGCAGCTGGGAGCCGCGGTTCCGCCTGTCGGCTCGGCTTCCTCGGCTGCGGCTGTCCTCGGCTCAGCGGGAGGGTTATGAGGGGGTGGGAATGGGGAGCCTCCCCAGTTTACTCTAGGTGTCGCCGGTTGTGTCAAAGGTCACCCCCCGCGGCACCTTTACACCATAGTAGTCAACTGACACTTTTGATGGGTCAGATCCTTCAATTGAAAGGTCCCTGACCAAAGTTAACCCACCCTGTCTCCCAGGTAATTGATCCGATGAGCAATGGATAATGCGGACCTGCCTTTATTATCGTCGCTAGTCTTGTAAAGAAAACCAAGTTTAGTTTTTGCTGCCTCAGTTGTCAGTTACTGAACTATTAACAGTATCCTTTGAGTTGCAGCGCACGCAATTCTCAAAATGTATATCAAGGTCACGCCAGATGTTAATCGAATTATTTATGCAACAGCAAAGAAAATAATACGCATCTGTACTTTGACTGAACGCAAATACGGTCTCCCACAGATGCGTCTTTAAAGTTTCAAGCCCATAGTAATAATGCCTATTAAGCTTCCATTCGAAAGTCTTGACGCAAGCAACCTAAGATGATGATGAGATGAGAAGTGGCCGAAAATGGTTACTAGCTGTGACGGTACGTCCATTTTTCCCGTTCGGTATTTCTCATCATTTCGGTTAAAAACAAGGCTGCTTTAATTCTGACATCAGCTAAGACATGTTGTTAAAGTTAATAACTTTGCCTTTGGTGGGGGGTGGGGTTGAAGACGTTTTGGTGCCAGGATTCAAAGCCTTGGGGCTGACAGGAGGCTTCCTTGATACTGAGAAGAACAACTGGGAGCGAGCGCACAACCAGGGACTCGTGTGTGTTCCTCTCATCATTGTTCATCTGTCATCCAACGCTGCTGCTTCTGTTGAACGCCCAACTCTGCCCGAAAACAGTACTTATCTGCTTAACCAGCTGGGGTCATCGAGGAAGCAAACGCTCGGCGACGCAAGAACGTTTTGATGTGTCCTGTGTCACGGATGGACATGTTGGTGCACTTTGGGTTCTCGCCGAATGCCAGTTGCTACCGTCACTGCGCCATATCGAGTATAATGGATGACCGATAGCCAAACGCTTAGTTTAGCCTTTCAGCTTTAACTTAAGAGGTCTTTAGATAGCACAGGTTTAGAAATAAATGTAGTTTCACACTGATAGAAGTCTCTTAAAAAAGATTCTTGATTCATTAAGATTTTTGAACCTGGTTCAGTTTCGTCTCTCATTTTAGTTCCATCGTCGTGAATAAATGTTTGTCTTATTTTTAAGACTTTCTTTCCCCCCATCTTCTGTCAGATGTTACCAGCTTTGATCTCTGTTTCCTTTTCAAACGCTTACCCTTTAGCACCAACTGTTGTGTTACTTAAATCTGCGAATCCTGTGAAGACCAGGCACAATAACACATTAATTTCATTTTAGTCCATAATGACTGGTTGCATCTGTAGCCGCGAAGACCGTTGCCAAGCGTTATAAGAACTAGTAAATCTAACACCTAAGGTCTCCGTGCAAGGAGAAAAGGCACCGGCGGGTCTCGAAACGGTTGGTCAGAAATGCCGCAAGCTCGTTCGAGATCTGCTGCCAGGAAAGGCATGCGAACCGCAGCCAAATACACAAATGTCAACATGATGTATGGCTGAACCAGTGTGGGTGCCAGTGTGGAAATAAGCCCTCCCCCAGTATAAAATTTTCATATTGTCGGGCTCGCTCTCAGGCGTTCCCATCGAAGCCCGAGCGATGTCACCTGTTGCTCTGTTAATCGTGTTCTGAAGACTTATAAATCATAACATTCCTCAATTAATCAAGCTGTCAGGCCGCGGGTCAGGAGAAGCTAAAGGTCACCCCCGGGGTTGGAGAGGTCACCCTTGTGTGGCATTTCTCATTGTCCGGTGCTGTCAGCTGAGGAACCCACGAAACAATAGCGGACGCAAAGTCCAGGGGGAGGCAGAACAACAGAACTTGGCCCGGAGAGCAATGGGGTCCGATCCCAGAGACAATCAAACGGACCTGCCGTCAGGGGTGGCTCCCGCCAGCCCTCAGCGTTGTCACGCACTGCCGTACCTTTCAACCGGCGGAGAATGCGCAAGCGGCTCGGCATATTTACATAATCCATCCGTTCCTTTTCTTCACTTTTAACTCACTTTCATTTTTCTCGGATATTCACGGACGCCCTCCGTTCCCACAGAGTGTCTTCAAAACCCAAGAAGCATGTTCGCGTTGCCGCGAGCACCGCCGACGGTGGTCTGTTTTTATTTTGCGCCGAGGAACCGCGGTCCGGCAGCAGCGCGGACCGCGGGCGATCCGGCTGTCGGCGGATTACAGCCCGCGTAGTGCAACCGCCGTGACGGTGCCGCGCCGGGCTGCTCGCACGGAAGCCCGTCGCCGAGCCGGTTTCTCGCTCGTGTTTGCGCAGCGGATAGGGTGGCACGCCTGTGCACGGGAGGCCTGCGACAGCCTGCCTCCACCTCGCTCGCCTGTCATCGACAGGCCTCGGACGGCTAAATCGCAGAGGGGCGGCGCGTAACAAGACCCGTGCAGGCGGGGGACGAAAATGTTGCCGTTGGAAGGCAGCGGCGCGTTCGGATCCGAACGGTTATCGCTCCCTCGTCGCCGTTCGTATTATCTGGCGCTGTGGCTGCGGTTCATCTCGCAGCCCTGATATACCTACTCCTTTTCTATAAGGTCGGCGAGAGCTCGGACTGGAGCGTCTTCAAAGTCTCTAATGAAATGTCCCACAACAGGTGCGCATTACATGGTGTAACCGATCTTCACCAGATAAGAGCACGGCATCTGCATTTCTTTAAAACGTGCTGCCTCATACACAGCGGTAGGCCAGGCGGCAAGGACGTATAGAAAGGAAAGCCGGAGGCCTGCGCCAATGCAGCCGGTTCCATCACAGGTGTAGGTTACACATTATGGAGAGCCGAACGCAAATGGCACAATTACAGATACTGCAGTTTACGTACAGTGTTATTATATTACATTCAGCGCCGACAGCCATGGTGTAATGATTACAATACCTCCTCTCACAAGTTGAGTAGAGTTACTTACGGATGGAGATGATTACTTTGGCGCATTTCACGTTTTAATGGACCCAGCATCAAACCTGATCCGTGAACAGTGGGAGTGATCGGAGTCAATCTGAACGCTTTTTCATTCCCCCATTAGGAACCCAAATGGCATTTAGGGCTCCCGATTGCTGCCCGCCTTTTACAAGCCGCTTTCCTGTATCGGCCATGCGATCGGAAGGCTCATACACGTTGGTTAGGCTTCTTGTCTCCCATTTGTCAGCTGTACGGTCGTCCTCTGGATGATGAGCAGTCTGCCGAACCGCTCGGGCAAAGAAAAGTGGTCTCTTTGAGATATACGGGGATGTTCTGCGTTAGAGCTGTGCTGATACAGTTCTCATTGCATAATTCCGATCGTCAATCGGTGAAGCTTTGACCCATTTTTGTGCCGTGTATTTCTTAATAAGGATAGATCCCTAAAGACGTATGCGGCAAAGAGGACGTCCTACATCTCCAGGATGTATCTGACAAACCCATGCACTGGCACTGGTAAAGCAGGTCCAACTCTGATCGAATGCTTTAATAAGCGACCTTTCCAAGTGGTTTTTTTAATTTTATCAGGCAGTAGGTGCGTTGCAAAATGTAAAAAGCTCCATTTATTTTTAATGGGTTATGTTTTTTAGTGTATTTATTTAATCCTCACTTTCTCCTTCTGAAGGAAATTCCCAGTCAGGATAGATTAAAGGAGCATTACATTTCCGGATGCAGTGCCAGGAAAGCACACACTGCTCAGTGCTCCCAGATTGTGTTGTTGGCAAACCACACAGCTTAACTCAGATAAACAAGATTTGTTTTATCACCTAACAACCACTTGATATGTGATCCCAATAAAATGAATGAATATTAAATATTCATATATTAAACAATTAAAAATTGTTCTATTTCGTCTACACTTCTGTCAGTTTTTTTTTTTTTTCTTTTTTTTTTGTTTTGTTTTTTCTCTTCAAGTTGCACCGTGGTGGAACGGCTATAATTATTTTATGTGGTGTACAAAACCAAAATATTTTCACACATCCCCTTCGCCTTAGTATGCCGTAACTTTTTTTCTTATTTGAGCATAAGCTGTTGTTTCTACAGATGTTTTGCAAATGCTTTAAAGAAAGTATCCCATAAATCATGTTAATATTAAGTAATACAGTAAATGCCAACAATTTCCATATAACATTTAGAAGATATGTTCAGTCCCTTTGCGTGTTTATTTTTTATTTAATTTATTTAGGAAAAGTAGGATCTGGGAGGCAGGACCAGAATATTTCAGGGACTGGGGATAATTTCTGAAGTGGTTTTCTGAGGTCCATCAGTATCAAAAAATCTGTCCTCTTTTCAGCACATTCCTCCTCATCCCTCTGTCACAGTCCATTTTGTACCCTTTCTGTTGCTCTAGTTCTTCATATATATATATATATATATATATATATATATATATATATATATATAAAATTCTTCACTATTTTTCTGTTGTGTGCTAAAAAGCTTTTGCTGGCACCCTTGCCTGTGTCTGTTCTTGCTAGTGACCGGTGAAAAACGAAGGGCTTGGGGGTTTAGGAGGCTGAATAGAAAATTGCACTTGAGTGGCCTTCTCTCTCCCGTCACCCCAGACTCACTTTACTATAAGAAGTGCTACGGGGAAGGATGGAAGGGGTTGTCGGGGGCAATGGCAAACTTGAAAGCTGCCATACATTTTCGGCACTCTAAAAACAAGTATTTCACACCTGAAGCCTTTTTTACGTGGGCCTAGAAGCATCCTCCAAGGCACTTAATTGGCTATTGCGCCCGAGCTTGTTGAGCGAGCCCATTATGGAAGGCCTGCACTGTGACAGGCAGCCAAGAATGTCAAATGAAATGAGCCCTCCTTGCAGATGGGTCCGGGCGAGCTCAACGGATCGCTCTTTGTGGCCGTCTCTCAGAGTGAGACATGATTCAAATTTAGGCGCATCTTCGTCTGGTATTCTATTTCAAAGTGCAAAGCAAGAACCGTTTCTGCAGATTTCCGTTCGGGCGAATTTGGCCCAACCTTCATTAGTTATTCTGATGCTGGTGTCACGCTGCGGCGAGGCAGCGGCGCCATTGTCGGACATGAAACTGAATTTCGGGCTACACTTCCTGCCAGAGTGCTGCAGCCGACGTATTCTGTCAGAGAGTCCAGCTGCGCGCAGGAAGCAAAGGATACCGCTGTTAGTCGTGCGAGTCTCCAGCACGACTATGCGTGATAAGTTCTTTTGAAATAAAGGATTGTCAGCAGATTCATTCATTTAAAAAGCTGGCTTTGTATTTTTTAATTCTTGGAAACCATTGTCAGGGTCTCCACCAAAAACATGGCTGTGTTGTGATAGCATGTCTGTGGACAGCCCTGCAGCACAGATTCTCTCTGTCTTTTTCTTACTGTAACAGCATTTCTATTCCTGCACCATCTGCCGCCCTCATACTCTCCATATTCGCCTCAGGCTCCAGGCGCCTTCAATAACAGCGCTTTTGGGGCACAGCAGCTCCGCAGAGTGCCTTGGGGACAGCAGTGAAAGTGGGCGACAACTCTGAGGGCTTCTGACAAAGCTGGGAGGGGTATCACGCCGGGCACTCGCTCATGGGAAATCTGCAGTGCAAACCGATTGTGTTCTAACACTTCCAAGCTTCTGGCAGAAGAAGAAGAGAGAGACAAAAGCCTGAAAGGTAATCTTTTCCTCCTTTTCTTGTTCAGTCATGTACTTTCTTTATTGACTGGCCAGTTAATAGCCGAGTATATGAATTATCACCGCTGTCATAAAGCAATAATGCTGCTGCCTGGTCTAACACTGCCTTTTAATGGCTCTCCTTAAAGCTGAAAAGGTAATTACTTTAGTTACCTGATTTTGCACCACAGTTCAGCGGACAACACTTTGTCACCCAGCATTCGGAGTTTGAAACTCCTTCACCAGGTGACCAGTCAAAAACTTCAACATCGAATAAAAGCAAACTATCCCTTCACGCACATCTTCTCAGCAATGGGTACAGGACGGAACATGACGGGCGAAGCGGTAACAAGGTTTGTGATGGTGCTCCATGCACGTCTAAACACATCGAAACCCGCGAAGACGCACAATTAAATGAGAACAATTGTGTTTGGTTGTCAGGATTAAGACAGCATGAGTAATAAATTCAAACAGGCAACACACCTGGATGACCTTCACAAGGAAGCATCCATTCCGCCTTATTCAGTGTATGGCTGGGGGAGCAAAAGAGGTATTTGAGCATCGTCGGGGGGGGGGGACACCAGGCCGTGACAGAACACACTCATACAGGCCGCAGTGTCAAAGAAGGGGCAGACCTAGTCCAACCGCTCCACCTGACAAACGTGTCTGTAAGCTGTGTGGGGAAACTAGAGCTCTCCTGAACACCATCCAGGAATCAAACCAGGGTCCAACAGTGGGGAGGTGACTATCCTACCCACTGCGCCTCTGCGCCGCCCCGTTGTGGACACCAATGACAAGAGGAACGTAAGCGATCCAACGATAAGGACCTTTCTGCAGGCAGTTATCGAGCGTGGTTTTGCCAAAACGTGCATCAAATAATCCTCTAGCGACTACAACAGATAACCTGCAGTGGTTCATATGTCAGTATCTGAAAAGCTGTTAAACCGGCAACAATTCCCACCACTGTTAACCACAGTGAAAAGTTACCGATTCACCGTGGGGAAATTAATTCAAGTGCCCTTCCCGAGTGTCAAGTTAGACTCCTGTTTTTTTTTGCGGGAAGTAACATATCGGCAAAACGGCTTGGGGTAAACAAGGTCCATGGTGCAGGTGATCGTTGTCAATAGTGACGCATGGGGCTGACTCTGATCAATATAGCTGATCGTGGCTTACTGTCCAGCAGTCTACTAAGGGTGGAGGCAGTGTTGGGAGTCTTTACCTTTCAAAGGACCTGGGTTCGAATCCCTCCTCTAATGGCAGGCAAAGGGCAGCAGTGCTCCTGAGTGCCATATTTTTAAAATATATATTCATTTTTTTTTACTAATTTTTCAAGTCTGGTGCTTATTTTTAATGTGCAATGTGTTATTTTGACAAGTCATACCAAAATACCTATATATATTATATATAGCCATTTCCCATTTAACTAAAACAGTACCAGTAATTGGACCTCACATGAGGGGGATGTGTTCCCCGGTTGCAGTTCTCTGCAGAGCTTTCGTATCGAACCCTGACATTAGTGAATGTGTTGGTGTTACTCAGGGCTGTTAAAATATATTTTACTCTCATATGGCTAATCGGTCCATTGCCTGTTTCTGCGATGCTTTACACATGAATTTGTGTTGAAATGAAGACCCGTGTGACCCGTTGCTGAGGTGCCCTCAGGCTAGAACCCGCTGGGGTCCTGTAAGGGTGGCTGACAGGTGGACTCCGGACTCTGATATAGGGGAGTTAGCTGGTTATGAGTGAAATACCTGGAGAAGTGACCTTTATGACAGGATGGAGCACAGCCACCTGTGGCAGTGTAGCATGTGGGCCACGGTGCCCTATGCCGAGGGTATACCCTCTGATGGCACCACCTCAATGGAGGTTCCAGTCCTGCTTCCACCCACTGAACAGCACTGCCAGATGTTCTCAGCACCTGCAGTTAAGCTTATTTTTGTTCCTTCTTTCTCAAACCCTTTGTCCAAGGAAAATTACAGTGATTTACCCACTTATACAGCATCATATTCCTGCTGTATTGGTTCAGGGCACTTACCTTGAGCAGGGCACTCCAGTCAGAGGGGGTTTGAAGCAGGAACCTTGGGACTGCCAGAAGACCGCAGTGAAACAAAACCGTCTGCCACTGAAGGAAGTGCAGTTATATTTTGAGAATTATTTTAAGAAAACATTGAGAATTCAATAAAGCAGCAGAAAAAAACGTCACCACATTCTGGAGCCCCTGAGTGCTCAACGTATCTCAGGTCCCCGTCCCTGTTTCTGTCTCTGTCCCTCTCTTTGTCCATCTCTCTGTCCTGTCCCTGTCCCGCTGCCAGGTGCCTTTTCTCAGCCATCTCCCTCCATGCACCATGGCTGCCCACCCGCTGGTGCGGCCTGGGGACCCCCCCATAGACACACACACACACACAAACGCATACACACACACCCCTTGTCACAGCTCAGTGCGGGCCCCCTCGCGCCATCACACATCCCACGCTCACGCAGGGCCCAGTGACGCGTCATGCCGCAGGCGGCCACACGGCGGCCCGCACCAACTGTCTGGCCCCGGTGAGACACTGGAGGGGGGTGGAGGGGTAGTGGTGGTGGTCGCGGGATCGATGGTTCCTGCGGGATCGATGGCTCTTGCGGCTGCGGCCTGGGCCGTCTGTCGGTTTGTGGGACAGCCCTCCTGTGCGGCGCGCAACCGCCTTCAGCGTGGCAGTGGAGCGGGAGTGGCGGCTCCCCTTCGCTCAGCACACGTGGCAGCCAAGGCTTACTGACAAGAAAAGGCAACGCGCTCCTTACACGACGCACATTTTGAACGGTGCGGTAGCTAAAGCTGCCGAGCTTCAGTGCTTATTTTATTCTTATTATTTTTGTGAGACAACGACTGCCGTGTTGCACCTTCTGCAGTATCGAGTATGCTTAAATACTTGTCTTCCCATTTTTCACCATTCATGCATTACAGTAATCCGAAATCATGCTTCTAAATATTAACTGCATCATCTAACTGTTAAAAGTATTCGGATTTATTTTGTCTGCCCACCAAAAAAAATGCAGAATGTTCCACTATATTTATCCTCCTTCTGAAAAGAATGAAGCAGTGTGTACTGGTTCATAATTATTTTCACAATACTTTTAATATATTTAACAGAAATAAAGGTGATACTTTACTATCAATTTGATATTGATACTGATATTGATACGTTGGTATTGAAACGTTAATTCACAACAGCTGCAAGTAGTTGAAATTTTACACTTTGGCTGAGTTTGTACTTGAATATTAACTGTTTAGGGATTTTACATTTAAAAAAGTTAACCTTTTGAACATACAGTGCTCCCATCCCCTGCAATTTTATTTCATAGTTAATTGAAGGCCACACAAATAAGACTTCTCACAGAAATACGGAGTGCAGATACAGTATTTTACGCACGGTTGTTGAATGACATGAGCAGTGTGTGTGTGTGTGTGTGTGAGAAAGAGAGAGACACTCAGAGACGGAGTGCTTTACCATAACAACCAGCACTGATATTTAATGTGTTTATTAATCGGTTTGTACCCAACACAAGCAAGTTTTTTTTTTTTTAATCAATTTTTTACTGTTTTTAAGCTATGTGTTGTCCCTACTTTAAATATAGGGACAACATATCACTATGAAACATTTTCAAGACCATAAAATGTTTGCATGTTCTCATTTCTAGAAGTTATACTTTAAAACCTACTAGTAATTCACAACCGTTTTTGCAGTAAAATGGTCGCTTCAAACTTCATCCAAAAGTAAAGTAAAATGATATAAAACTAAAAATGATGATTATAGTGTAATTATTTAAACAAATGAATGTATTGATTTAAAGTTTTCTCCTTTAAATGAAATTAATGATACTTTTCTGATGCACATCAGGCTGGTCTGCGCTCTGCTGTGTGTGCAGCGCCATCTATCCACGATATCTGGAACAACACTTGTTAGTGTTACGTTTGGTTTTCATAATTTTTAGGTAAAAGCATAATTTTATTTAGAAAAATCTACATGTTTTCATTAGGTCTTGTTGTTTAACCAAACTTACCCACCCATAAGAAGCTCTTATATATTATTATTTAAGGTTGAGGATGCAGGTGTGTCCCACCCCTAAGAAAAATATTCTTTGTTTAAATCAATTTTTTGCAGTGCATTTAATAAATAACGTTTAAAAAAATCTTTAGAGGAACATAGTAAGCAATGCGTTAGTTTCTGCAAAAAAACAAGTGCAATTATATTTTAAACTTTTCTCTGTTTCAGATAAGTTTTTCAGTTGTTAAAATTATTTTTAAGGGGAAAATTATTGTAGTGTCTCTGATTTGAAAATAAATCAATTTCCTTGTATTTTGATGTACTGCCAAGACACAGCACAGGATGTGACATTTAATATGATGGTAAAAAATGACCAGGCTATGCAAAAACTGTATACAAAGATTTTCTGTATTGATATCCCATGTCATACTATTGAATATATTCTGAAACATGTTAATATTTCATTATTTTTCTATGCATATTTTCCAAAGCATATTTATGAAATGGTGGTAGAATATAATCGAATATAAATTGTACTTTCTATTGATTTGCCAGTTATGTGGATTGATGTTTAATTATTAGCTTATCTCCATTTGAGGCTCTATTAACTTAAGCAATTTATGTTTGCGACTGCATTTTATGTGCTGCTGTTAACAGCGTTGTACCTGTATTATGACACAGTAAGCAGAATTTCAGTACAGGAATTATTTAAAGGAGTGCTTCTGTAAGTAGGAGACAAGGTTTTAACTGAGGTTAGAAAAGTAAAAGCCCAATAGATATGTTTTTTTCTTGCTGGTCACCATGGAGTGTTTACATGTGGTGCTCATATTTTTTCACTCAACAAATACTGGCTCACTGGTACTGTGAACATTTTTCTTCTATTTGTTGCAGATTTAAATTTCCAGATGTATTAGGAAGAATGCTTTATTCGGGCACAATATTTATAGTTATAATGTTCAGCCCCATGAATCCATTACGTTAGGAATGGCGTTTTTTAGAAATTCATTTCACATAAAATTTAATTTCTACTTTGCATTTTAGCATTTTGGTTATGAAAATATTACCAGAACTACTGAAACAATCACACAAAATTAGATTAGTATTTTGTTTTTTGTGGGGGTTTTTTTTTAGTCTTTTTTTTATTTACATGTTGTATAAATAATTAAAATAAAGAAATTTCATCTTCACTTTTTTCCAAGTTGAAGTGCTGTTGGAGGTGACCCATTCCGGTGTTGTACATTTTTTAGGCTGTGTTTAATTTGAAAAATAATCCCTTTTGGTTCCAAATGAATTGAATTTTCTGGCTCATAAACACTGATTTCCCAGAAGAGGACTGGTTGGCTTGAAAGTGGGTGCCCGAGGTGCACCATGTTAAACTTGCTGATTCTCTTTATACACTGTAAACATCTCATCTGATTTAAAATGAACAATGTGGGAATTCAGCCATTTTAAATATTACTTTATATTTTACAGAATTAACCATTGTAATTGAACAAAAGGCTTTCTTAACATTTTAAAATACTACTGACACATGTAAATGCAACACACAAAGTCAGATGGAGTAACTTATTGTACTTGTTGCTAGCAGGAATCAGTCTATTAGCAATACATTTTTTTTTAACTTAAAATTATCTGCAGTACATTTAAAATTTGTTTTTTCACTATTTTATTACAGATGCACTTTTTTGTAGTCTGAGTGCTACTAAATGCTATTTGTTAAAGTGCACCTTGTACCATTTGACATTTTTAAGCCATCCATAACAAACAGCACTCGAAATACTTTGGCGGTTCAGCTTTATTTTGAGAAACACCGAAGACTCTGTTACACTCAGCTTAAACGTTAAATGCGTTCCGATTTTGTTCTCTCTCGCTATTGTGTGTTTCTCCACTGGCAACCCAGAGAGTAAGGGGATGTCCATGCAAACTTTTAAAAGGATCCAAAAAAAAACAAATGTAAAAAAAAATTATTATGATTAAAAGACAGTCTAATAGTGACCTTCTCTCAATGACACACTTCAGCGCAACTGAAAGGAGAGCCATTAGTAATCCCCTAACTGACAGCTATTACTTGTCATGCTGCAAAGTGCCTGTATTTTAATGTCAGCGCAACGGTCTTCTAGCCCTGTTTCTTCCTGACACAATAGAAACCCAAACTTCTGCTGTATCCATCGAGTTGCTCTTAAGTGTTTTATCAGAGTGGTCAAACTCGCATCTCTTAATAATCATTGCACGTCTGTCAGATTCAGTGTGGTAAAGCATACATTGCATGTGAAAAATATCATGGTGCATATTTGTTATTTTCCGCTTGCAGTTTTGTCTGGAAATATTGTAGGAACTATTAATTTTAAGGACCGTTGTCGGTCAGGGAACAACAAGTTATGAAATATCATCATTTACATTACGACAGTGTGTGTAAGTTATTGCTTATGGTTTAACACAGACAGAAGAAGTGCAATATAAACCATTGTCATTTTGCGCTTTCAAATGGACATATATGACTCCTTCTTATTTTCGTCATTGTTGTCATTCTGCTGTTTGTTATGTGTTACAGGTTTGCCTCTTTCCCATAAGCACCACATGTCTCACACCCCAAATGTCTCATTTCAGTTTTTTTGGACACGGCCAGAAAGAAAATCTGGAGACTGCAGTGTTTTGCAGCATCTCGACAGGAGTGAAATAAAGTGACAGTGGGGCCTGCAAGTGTACGTTTGGAGGAGAAAAAGGTAGAAAGTAGCCCCGCAGTAAGAACAATGACGGGAGGAGAAAGCAGACAGGGACCCTAAAGCGCTGACCCTTATCCTCGGTGAGAAAGAGGCAGATTATAAAGTGTTCCATGCTAATTTCCATGGAGATTTCTTTAATTTTTCAAAAATTACTTTTTTTCTCACTTTGATTTGTCCACCCGCCTGGCCCGTGCTTGTGTTGTCAGGGTGGTCCTCCCCGTCACAGCGGTGCCCCCATTGGCCCCAAGATGGGCCCTCGCTGGGCGCAGGCGTGGTTAGATTACTGGAGCGGCGCTGACGTCTCTATCAGGCTGCGCCATCGCCGTGCCCTTCCCTTCTCCGGCGCTCTCCCTCCGCGCTCCCACGCTGGCACATTCCTGCGATGACAGCTTCATTGCTCCACACATCTCCCCACAAACAAGCACCATCTCCTGCACCCCCGCCCCCATCTCCCCGCAGCCCCCTCTCCTCCTCCTTGCCAGCAGCACTTTCTCCTCCCCTTTCCGCTGCACTGTGTTTCACCTTTTGCTGTTTGTCTGCCTCCTTGTTTAGCAGTAGCTTGCTTGGTGCTTCCACACGCCACATCAAAGGAGAACCTGAGGTCAGAGAACCACAGGCATGGAATATAAATGCAGCCAACAGCCAGAAATCAATCCTCTGAAGATTGGTTTTTCTATTCTATGAGTCCATAAATTGTAGCACAGTAACACACAGCGGACGGTAATTTCTCACCGAGCTTTGAATTACAAATGAAACGCGTTTAGATTTTTATTTTGGGCCAAACTTGAGTCTCTCACAAGACACCGAAACTGTTATTGTGTTATGCTGTAATGTGTATCGGGCTCTGATATTTGGAGCATTGACTGGTCAAGGCTGGACTGGACTGGAGGTTCATTCTTCGTTCGGACGCTCCCGGTTTTCGTGTTCATGTTCACCCCGTGCTTGCAGGCGTTTCTTCCTGGTGTTCCCGCAGTCCAAAGTCATGTGTTTAAGACGAATGTGCAGCTCTAAATTGTCCCTAGTGCATGACGGTATGTTTGCCGCATCGCATAGAGAACGAAACATCGCCGGAGGTAAAGCGTGGAGTATCCACCGCTGCTCCATCTTGCATGTTTAAGTCTGCTAAATGAATAAATGTAAATCTAAACGTAAATGCAAACTTTTGACTGACGGTCCGTTTCGAATAAAAATTTGGTTTTGTTAAGTAAGCGCAGATGACTTTTGCATCGTATGTGTGCTGCAGCACCCGTGTACCAAGTTGGTCTTTTCCGATTTGTCCTACATAAGCAGCCTTTCGCTGAGCAAATGAGGTCCGATGCATTCTTTTCCTTTCGATTTGGTGCCCGCTACAGTCCGAGGTCATTTTTTTTTTCCATGCAAGAAAGATTATTTTCACTGAAGCAGTTTCCTGTCCTATCTCCGTAGGAAGCATTATTTGTGCCTTTTGTTGCTTTATTTGCATGCTGTGTCTGGAAGCGCACTCCTCAAGCTGTTTCAAGTGTGCAAGTGACAGGAAAACTCTTTCTAGTTGACAAGTTGTCGTCACACACTGTACTGGCTTTGTTCCTCGGCTGAATGCTAGAATTGTACATGGTGGTCACGTCTTTGTGTTGTTCCTGGAATCCTAGTACAAAAACACCAGGCACTGTATATATCAAAACAGAGCGGCCAAAATATGTAAACACCCTTTGTTGCAAATCCTGTGCTCGAGTCTGGAGCCCATATGGGGTGCAGTCTTGCCTGCAGTTGTACATCGATATCATAACTCATTTTAATGAAACATCCGAAACACACGATAATCTTCGACTCGTGGGCTTCCACGTGCGGCTGTGGTTGTAACGCAGGTATCGCTTTATTTTCCGAAGGACCACGCATCCATAGACGAAGCAGCATTTGCGATCAGAGGCCACCGGCTGAGCCTTTATAAATGACGGCTTAATTGTTAGGCGCGCCTTTCTTTTCTCCTCCTCGATTTTGGGTGAGAATTTTGCATTTTGCTACAGGTCAGGCTCTTTGTCAGTGACAGGTCTGTCACGTACGCTGCCATCGAGTGACAGATGGTTGTGACGCTCTGTGGCTTTGGTACGCAGACGATAAAATAGCAAAGAAACGGCAATTAAGAATGCTGACTTTTTTTTGGCTCTAAAACCAGTCCTCGAAATAAATAAGATTGCGCCGTAATGTTAAACAAATTAATATGTGTAACTTGCCTCTTTTTTTTTTTTTTTTTGAACAAGTGATAAGAATTATCTTAAACCTGTGTTCATTTATCACCCTTCACCACCCCAATCTCAGAAGATTGCCCGTCTCCAATGGCAGGCCACCTCTCTGGTGAGTCTGCTCGCAAAGCTTTTTAAGATCTTCAAAACCGCATCTTAAAAGCTGTGCATTCAGCACAAATGTAATGCACTTTAAGAATACCACAAATGCATGCAGCTCGGGCTGCAATGAGCCGGATATGGGTTTGTCCACGGTTCACCAAAGTGGACAGAAGAGTTTTTCCAGGCGGAAATGGAGCCCCGGCGTCTGGAGATGAGATACTTTTAAGTGCAGCAAAGGCATTTCTTTATTAAATCACAATTTAACCCTTCATCATTATGGTGCACGTGCCAAGTGTCAAAGGGTGGTGGGCAAGGTAAATTGTTCCATCCAGAAATTGATCCATTAAAGCGGCGCTACATGTTGCCGTATTACTTTCTGTCAAACAGGGGTTCCTCAAAGGCTCTTAGAGCACTCCTGCGGTGGCCCTTGGTCACCAGCACTCAGGCGGTTGGGCAGGAGGAACAAGCTGCTCGCTGAGCACAAAAAAACTCCGGACTCAGTATTACATTTACGTTAACAACGGCAATACCTGGTGGCGCACTCCTTCGTTGCTCTTTCTTCACCAGCGCCAGTGATCTGCTCGGCAAATATCCAGAGATTCGTAAGAATTTAAATGGAAATGATAAAATGTTTCTGTTTTCAGCCGTCCCGCCAAACCGCAAACTTGGAGTTGAAAAATGTATGCTAGGAACTGTAGTGGAAATAATTGCATTATTCTCTAACAAGGCATTGTTAATGATGGAGGGCAAGTTTAAGAAAAGGAATATTTTTAGAAAAAATAAAAAATCTGTGGATATACTGTAATGAGGTGGGAACCGTGATGCAAATTTTCCTCCTGATGTAACAATGTGCTCATTTCTGAGTTTGATCCAGATTAAGCTGTCTGCACCACCTAAGGAGGCACGATGGGCCCAGTCGGACCCAAACCGATCATCGTGAGATTAGACTGGAGCCTTTTCTGTTTCGACAGAGCAAAGGCTGAGCGTGGACCGCAGCTTCGGCTCCTCGCTGGCCTCATGCTGGTCAGATGGGATGCATGTCCATTAACCCCATTAACCTGCAGGAGTTCATTTCATATTACGGTCAGCTGCTGAGAGGGAGGGGGAAAAAACCCACGATTCCCATCATTCTCTCATGTTTCCAAGTGACACTCAGCATGTACTAAACATGTAATAACATTAGCGTTTCCATATACGACATCGGAACACTTTTGTATTTTTATCCCCTCGGTGAGGGTAGTTACGGTGTTTCTGCGACAGTTGTAGCCGATTACATAACAACCTTCCGTTTAAATAATTTTGTAAGTTGTTGAATGTCTCACATTTATATATGCAAGCTGCTTCGAAACCGAGATTACTGTTTGCGTATATGCAGCATTTATTGTCTTACAATAGATCATTTATTTAATAGACTCTTTTTTCCAAAGTGACGGTAACACAGACTGCTGTGCTGTATTTCCTGTAACTGAAGCCTCTATCGAAGGTGGCTGACTTAACGCTGACGGTGCAATGTACTACACTGGACTCCCAGCATTCATTCATTCATTCATTCATTGGTTAATACAGCAGAGCGATGTAACATACAGATCCACACTATGTGCAGTTTAGAGGCACCAGTTCATTTGAAACGCATGTCTTTGGACTGTGGGAGGACACCAGAGCACAAATACCAGAACCTGCAAACTCCGCACAGACTGGGTGACTGCAGTCTACACCCCAAACAGCCAAGGCGACTAACACGATCTATTCCAAGGCAAACAACCTACGTCAAAATTCGATGTAAATAAGATCAACTCGGCTTCAGTGGCACCGATCGTAAAATTCCAGTTTGTCTGCATTTTCCCAAAAAGAGCAAAACTGACTTCTTTGCGCGTCAAATTTCCAACAAAGAGTAATTAGCGCATCTTTCAAGTAAAGCTCAAGACAATATTATTACAGAGTTCAAGGATCAATGGCAGTTGTGGGTATGCTCACATTTGCCTTAAACCATTTGAATTTAATAAAGGCATCGGTTAAAAAGCAGCTGCGTTGTGGGCTGCAGGGCTGGACGGGGTCCGGTACACTGCGTCTAATGCTCCTTATTGATCTTTCCCGTAACGACAGCTCCCCGTTGAAACCCGCCGCTTGGTCGGAATAGTGCTTCTGGGTGTCCCCACTTCAAAGTTGCATATTTACTCTTGGAAATTTAGAGAGAGTGCAGCTGTGGATGTTCCAGCGACCTCAATCAATAAACAGGCTGGTCTCACTGACCCCCCTCCTGGCTAATAAAGTGCTTCTTCGGTGCAACGGTTTTCTCTGAAAGTCTTCTGAGGTACCCTCGACTCAAACCACAAGTGATGTTTCCACTCCCTGTTCTCGTAAATAGATTTTTCTCATCATTTGTTCTCAAGTGCAGACCTTTGTAATGGAGCAATATTGAATGTAATATGATTTATTTATCACTTTTTGGTGTTTTTGAGAGTATACTGCGTTTTGATTGACAAAGCGAGATGCGGACCCTTGTTCGCAGCTGCCTCTTCTGCATTTGCCCCTTGCTTTGTCTGAATTACACCAAGTATAAAATAATGCGTCTTCTGTGCAAATGAGGGCCATAATGCTTGAAATGCGATAGCGATAGAAAGGACGTACGGCAAAAAGATTCATTCGGTAGTTTTGGACTTTTTCAACTAAAACCTTCACCGCTTATAAGTGCCGACAGAGATGGTGAACACTTTATCAAAGTTCTTACGTCTTCGAGGTATCATAAATTATAACCGCGTGTACTGCCGAACGCTGAAGGTTATCCGCAGCATGACTTATGTAGTCCGGCGCCGTAGAAAACTGAAATTCCGCATTTACGGCATTTAACGCAGAAACGCGTCTGCGGTGAAAAGGGAGGATTTCTTTCTAAAAAGTTCAGTTTTAAACACCTTTCGGCGCAGCAACAGATAATTTAGCTATTTAAAACTCAAATGCAGGTATAACATGTATTTAGCAGATGTTTTCTTCGTGACTCACGCAGACGCCGGGGTGCGCATTACCATCATTGTCTTCCTCCGCGCCGAAACAAATATGTATTAGGAGAGGGGCTTGCGAGAGGCCTTCTGTTGGTATGAAAATGATAGGAATCAAAATCTTTTGTGGTTTTGCACAATGATATTCTAATTAGCTACGATTAAAGTTACTCCGTGCTGCTCTTTTCTGGCTTCAGTTTTAGGAAAGATGAATGACAATTACGCTATTGTCAAGCAGTTCAGTTAAAGCATCTAAAGTGGCCCAGTTGGTGATTTATTTTAAAACAATGTGCATTTAATTCCTCGCTGTGTGGTTTGCGTTGCATCTCGGCAAAAGCGCGCAGAGTTTAAGTGACTAAACTGATGGTCTTGGCTGCTGAGTGTACTTTGAGACGCGTTCTCGGGAAAGCTCTCAGACGTTCCATTACAGACAGCTCCTTGGCCAGAACGCTCCCAAATTGTGGCGATTAAAGCAGACGCATGCAGAGTCTCCGGCGTTTGGTTTGTTTCGGTGCAGCAGTAAGGCTGCGACCACTACTTATAGACGCGCTTATTCCGCTGCAAACGTCCAGCGAGGAACACTTGTGACCGCTAGCACCAGAAATGCATTTTTAAAAATAAAAAAAAATTTAAAAAAGCTATTATAAGTTCATTATAAAGAGATGTAATTTCTGAAGAAGGAGGATTCAAATGCGGGCGCAACGTCCAGAAATGCTTTCTCCCCAAGGGTGGTCCAGACCCACGTAACCCTGGGGGCGACAGAGGGTTTGAAAATCCCCTTTTGAGATGTGTTTTACGCTGGTTTTGCTAGCTGCTGTAAGACGGTGGAACTGAAACGGAACCTCGACCACCTCCTGCTGCAGTTGTTTACATTCTGTGTCACTCGCAAGCGTGATGAGGCTGGAAACACAAACGCACCCAGACATTAATCCTGTCCATATTTACTGGAACTTTTTTTATTAAACGTGACACTCATCCATGACCGTCCCTCTCTTTCAAACTGCCTTCCCACTTCCTTCTGCTAACATATTTGACAGCCATTTGCTAATAGAAATCAGTCTGAGGCAAGACAAGTAGGAATGTCGGTAATCGTCTTCATCTCCGGCTGTTCTCGGTGCCCTGAGATTCAGAAGCCGTAGAGAGGATGTCAGGCGGAAAGGCTGGTGGATGAGGGCTTGGTCAGGCAGGATCCTGGTCTGCGGAAGAGCTAAAACTAAAACTCCAAGTGAAAATTTGCCAAACATTACTGTCAGACTTGACATTTGTTTAGCAAGATATTAGACCACCAGGACAGCATGAATTGTTCCTCCGTTGGCCTGGCATGTGAAGCCTAACAACCAGACTGATGATAAGTTGCAGGCTAAGGATCTCAGGTAGATGGTTTCAGGTGAAGGTTGAAAGGTTGTCTCAGTATCTGCAAACTGGCACCTGGCTTAGTCAAGTTGGAGAATGAGGTCCAAAAATTTTGAAAATAAAACATTTGACCTTGAAGAATCATGGTAATTCTCCAGAAAAAAAAAAAAAAAAAAAAAAACTCAGACTAATATCTGTATTTATGCTGGTAAGGAGAGAACAAACACATTTCTTCTGTATTTCATCTGTTGACTCTACCTCGGTATCAGCATTAGCTGGATAGTGATTTAGAAAAAGTTTAGTATAAAATAAAACTAAATCTTGTTTTGTGTGTGCGTGATGCAATTTTTGAACCAGCAGTAGGTTCACTTGTTGAGTCTATGTGTCGTGCTTGAAGCGCAGTATTTAACAATATGTTGTAAAGAAAGCAACGATTAATAGGAGACCATTAATAGGCAATAAATAGGCATGTTCGCCCTCTTTTTTCATTCACTTCAAAAGTGATCGTCTGGATACCTGCTAGAGTTCCAATAGCATGCAAAACCGGAGCCATACGGCACTCCTGATTACCTGCTTTCGAGCGGGTTGGCAAACGCCCACTCGCACTGCCATTGTCTTCATCTGCTCGCCTCCTTCATTAAAAGATGTGACAGATGCTGTGTGCAGCATGCAGCTTTCACAGAGGATCAGTGAGAGAGATGCGGTGGACAGGCGGTGGCAGCGCTGTTATTCAGCCCAATGGGAAGCATTCTGTCATCGTTCCCTGTGCAGCAGTGACAGATTTGCAGCCGAACGACTTTTGGACGTCTTTCGCCGAAGTGAAAGATTTGCAGAGGTTGAACATGGACTGGAGAAGGCGCTGCTTCGCTTTGGAGTCTTTTTTTTTTTTTTTTCCCTCACGTGGATGTAACATGTAACAAAAACCTTAAAAGAAATATAACCTGAATGTAAATATGCCATTTACAAGGATTACTATTTTTTTTCTGCTGGCGCATAGTTACTCATGCTACTTGCATTTGTCTGGTGTGCACTGTTTAAAATGCATCCGAAAATATCCCACAAAGGAGTTGTTTGCTGCTGCATCTTTTTCAGAAGATGCCGTTTTAGCCATATCAGCTGTATTGACTTTGACAGTTTTTTGCATGCATTATCTGAAATGGATCATAACTGTGATGAATTAATACATATTAAAGACCTTCATTAAAGAGAAAATTCCTTCGTATTCATACTTTTGTGGCACCGCAGTTGATAGGCGGTCAGCATCTCATAATGCGCCCATCTTAACTCCCCAGCACCAGCCGCACACGGAGCATGCGTTTGAGAAGCTCTGTTGTTTATTGGCTCTCGCCGAAAGTGTAAAATTGCCCGTAAGCAAGGCACCTTACTTTGGGAGGGGCACCCCGTAAGTTCATAAAAAACAAACGTGCAGGCGTACACACGGAGATTCTCTCGCTCTCCGCTGACCAATTACTGTTTCAGAGAGCCCAGGGCAGCTGGGAAACTTTGACACCTGGAAATAAATCTGGATCCTAGAAAGAAACATAGCAGCTATTAAAATCCTGACAATTCCATAATCACAAGTGATTTGTTTTGCCCATGGCTTGTTAAGATACATAGTTAGAGATCTAACAGCTGGGAGTGAGGAACCAGAGCTTTTGAGCAAAGTAAGGATTTTAGGATTTATTTATTTTTTTCTATTTCGGCCCATTTAGAGTAGCGAAAGACGTGGCTGCTTTGCCTGAATTGCATTTTGGATAGTGGTGAGATCTGTGATGGACACCAGGGCATTTCAATAGAGCATGGGAGTAATAGTCTTTTAAAATACCATTCTCTGAAAGAAAAAAGTGAACTGGTGAAAGAAACATTTTCGAGTTTGCCTTGGCCAAGGGTTATAGTCTGTCCTTTTTTTTTGTCTGCTATTTGTGCACAGTTAATTTTGATATGAATTTTTCAAAAAAGATCAAGGCGTTTCATTCCTTGCACATTCAGTCACATTCATATGTACCTTTATTCACTTGGTCGGTGCTCAGTTTCCTGAAACGGACGTACAATTCAGGGTGTAGTCATTCGCGTAGATATGTAATTTTGAATAGAATTTCAGTTAAATATTTGCTTCCGTGCATACGGTTATCGAGCGCTAATTGAGACCTTAAGAACTGACAAGGCAGCGTCCACATGAAGAAGCTCCATTACTCTAGCCTCTAGTTACCGCCCCGTTCCTCCACATGAGGAGATAGATCACGCTGGTGGAGGGGAGGATGCCCAGCCAATAAATCAGTCATTGGAAGCAAGAGGGTACAAAGCGACCAGAGCGTCCTTGCAGTCCGGAGCAGGAAGCTGCTGCTTATCCGTGAAGCGTAACGCCCTTTCATTCAGGATAGGTCACATGGATGCCCCAATAGTTCCCTGGCCTCGTTCGTTCCTCCTAGACCTCTGGCCTGGGCTGGCTATGAACTGCCTCCAGAGTTAGTTACCGGTCTAATTGAGAGTGCTTTGTCATCGCTTTCGGCAGAACACTGATGGATGTGACACTGAATGAGGTTTGGGTTTCAGCTGCGCTGGAGCATGTGAAAGATTTATCACTGGTGGCCTCAAAGGGTATGAGAGGCTGGTTAAAGCAAACCCCCATTTCCTCTTTGTAATCTGCAAATTAATCTGGGATCCCACAGAATGTCTCTGTAGCCACACATGAAGAAAACCTTTAGCGCGCTTTTTTTTTTTTCACGAATCAGGCAGCGTGATTGTTTCTGAACAAATTCTGGAACAAAAAGCCTTGGTCCTACAACCTATGCCTCACAAGCGAATAAGACACACGGCACAACAGGTTAATGCATCTGTACAAAGATAAATGCATCACTGCAGAATTAATTTCTGAGACCAACAAGAGGGAGTAGTTTCATAAATGTGCATGAAATGCGGCGTACCGGACCTGCACGTGCAGTCAAAGCACAAGTACACGAGTGACCAGCGTGTCAGAGTTCAGCCGGTCTGGATGGGAAGTCACAGCAGTGAGATTTTATCCCTGCTTACAATACCCAAATGAATTGCTCTCTCTTTGTTTAAATGGCTCCTCTTGGCTGCGGCTCCAAAGCCACCCTGGCCAGAACTGAAGGAGTTCTCCTGTGGAGAGAGCATCCACACCAGAGTATAGCACGAGAATTATTTCTGCAATGATAGCAGTCAAACAAAGTGCCACCCTCACATCGAACATGGAGCCATTCGGTGGATGCGGTCTCGGAGAGCTTGTTTTCAGCTTAAGTCCTTTTTGTTGGACTCGTGGCTCTGAGACATCAGTTTCCCGCTTGAGCATCGGTGACTTTTTTTTTTTTTTTGACAAGCTCATCAGAAACCTGCGTGGTTAGCGCACACACGCGTTGCTGTTTTTTTTTTTTTTTCTTATTAAAACAAACCATTCGGTTTTGATTCCACAGTCAATGTGGCCAAGGAAAGTGACAGGAAAATGGAATTAAATCTGCACTACTAACGTTTAATTTGCAGATGGATTGTGATCGACAATTTCATATTTGGGGAGCGAGTGATTTTGTACCTTTAAACAACGTGATTTAAGGAATACAGCACTCTCAGTAGATCTAAGTCTTAATTTATCTTCTTAAAGCACAAAACACAAGGCACAGGGATCTGGCACTTTTTTATGTTCTCCCTATTAGTGTGCCCCCCCCGGCTGTTGTCTGGATGCCCAGCCAATTCACCTCTGAGCTTGGCATCATTGTAATTCACATGCTGGTTAGTGTCCTAAAGCCATACTGGAGAACAGGCTGGGTAGCCATGGAGAGGCTTGACCTCCCTTGTGTGATGTGTTGCAGCAAGTGGAGTGGGGTCACGTGGTGGGGCGGCCTGGATTATAAATAAAGCAGGGCAGCAGCTCCCCCCGAGATGGAAGATGGTAAAGGTGAGTGGCAGTGCTTGCAGCGCTGTAGTATACGCTGCCCTCTTCTATAGTGCTGGCCCTAAAGATCCCATGTGAAAATGGGTGTGATGCTGAGCTTGGTGTAAGCTGGGGGAGAAAAAGTTACTCCAGTTCTTGAGTGTCTCACGTTGCGTTGCTCCATGCAAGTTCCTTTCCAGTCCAGAGGAAAAGAAGTAGCGCCCAGAATGTGGCATATCGCAGCGATTTAAAAGCGCTGTCACCTCAAGTGAGAGAAGCAGAGACGGTTCCAAATTAGAAGATCTTGTGCAGAACCTGAAAGCGAGTGCGTGTCAGGGACTGCCAATAGGGTGCGTTGGCGTGTGGGCGAGGCGCGTGGAGCTGGATAACAAGACGCATCTGTAGCCAGTGAAGCCCATGGGGTTGAGCTAATTACGAGGAAGATAAATACTGGGAAAGTACTGGTAAAAAGGAGAGAGCATTGGGGAAAGAGTTTAAAGCGGGAAGGAACAGCTGGCTTCCATTCTAAGGACGACTCACACTTATCAGAGGCATTGCTGTACGTATCTCTTCTGTCCCCGACAATGGTATGTATCACTGTGAGCTGTGACCCTGCTGTTGATGTGATGAGCTCAGCTGGGCTGAAGACGGGACAACAGAGCAATGTGGGGGGCAGTCGGTGCCTGCAAAGGTGACAGCATTCAAGACACAGCAATGAAATCGAGACACACAACAGCAAGGGTCTACCAAGACCTGGGCAGAATGGAAGGGCCATCCGAAACCAGATGTGATGCGTTGTGCCAGCGACTGGTGATCTGAAGTTCTCCACCAAGGACTGTGGCCGGCAGCTGACTGTAGGCCTTTTCTTCAAGGCTTGACTAGCTGAAGATGAGCAGTAGCAAGTGGCATCTGGCGAAATGAATCCTGCGCAACCTGGGTCTGTCGACTAAAAATATGAACATGACATGAAATCACCACCAAGTGCCTCCGTGGAAGGTGGCGCTCTTAAATGTACTTTCTCTCCTACCTTAACAGACTGCAAGGAACATGGTTTCGTGAAGGAGTGTAAAAAGTGCCTAAAAGTCTAGCCTACCTCTCACTAATCCAACAGCTGACATTTTCCCCTTGGGAGAACCGATTATGTTAACTTCCGCAGAGGTTCTCATCACAGCTCAGCAATGGGTGGCTTTGAACCGCACCACAGAAGGCCAGTGCAGCTGGGGTGAGCAGCAGTGTGGTTTATTGCAAGTTGCAGTACAATTTTTATTGTGCTGTGTGCATAGCTACCACATAACCTTCATCTGATGTATGAAATTATCCACGTGGGAAAATGGCAGTATGTATACATAAATGTAGCCTGGTCCAGTGGGAAAGGATGTGCTGTGTAAGAAGGCAGATCAATCAGTAGGAGTTCATCCATGCTATGAATTTTTTTTTTGGAACATGAAAGAGACTTCCACTGAGTTGTGGGTGGTGAGTAAAGGGGCAGAAAAAAAGTCTGACGCGTTTGATTCTGGGAGTGTTATGGGCATTTTAAACCATGACACTTACAGCACCAATGAGGATAATAAATGACCACTCAGAAGACTTCACAGAGGAGCACTCATGCCTGGCCAGCCTGCTGGGGGGCCTTCGTGAGCCTGGGGTTCCCAGTGGTGGGTCTGTATTGCCAGCCAGGACTGAACAAAGACCAGGAACTGTGGCAGACAAGCCTGGCTGCAAAGGGGTGGGAGGAAACCAAAGGCCAAGCACTTCAGCTGGAAGGTCGATTTCACCGCTTTAGCCCATCTGGTGAAACCAAATCCATGTTGTTTTCAGGTGCAGAACACCTACCTATATGAAAGTCCAGCAGAGTGGCCGAAAAAAAAACAGCACTTTAAGTATAATCTGCCTTGTCTTACTTTTGTTTCTTCCAGTAAACACCTTCATTTTTTAATTCGTGTTGCGTTAATTTAATTTCCTTCATTTTAAAGCGCAATAAATTTTTACCATTCATTCTGTAGCATCCTGTTAGAAACACTGAAAATGCCACGGAACAGTCGGTTTACACACGTGTTCCCGGTAGGATGAGCTTGGAAGATGAACATTACCTTGCAGATGCTCCAAAAAAGGAGGCCGCAACAGTGCTCCGCACTAACAATTGATTAACTTCTAAACTCCCATTGCGCAGCTGTTCAGCGCGTTTTCTGCCAACAAGAGAGCAGAACACGAGCGAAGGTGCTCGCAGCACGTGAGGAAATGCAGTCTGTCGCTGTACGTAAAGTAATAATAATAGATGCCATAATTAATGGCTTTTGGTTTTGGTTAAACATGACAAAGTGAAGCATGACTAAATCATTGTTTGCAAGTGTTTAAGGTCTAACACCACAACAGAATCACTGCTGTACTGAAGAAACTCCCAGGGGAGCTGAAACTTTACTGGGCTGTCACCGCTGCGTCAACGTGTTCATTTGACCGCATCTTAAATTCTGTCGATGTCAGGTTTATAGATCATAACAGCGGAGACTCGTGGGAAAACATTACATCTGAAAACAGTTGTTCGTTCATTTACGGAAGATTTTACAGGTCGGTCAAACGGAAATGAGGATGTACAGAAGAACACACACATTGCATAAAGACGCAGCATCGTAGTATTCACAGCTCTTCGTCTGCGCTTTTCTTTTAGCGTTGGCTAAATGAATAAACGCAACTGCAAATGTTTTCTTTCACGTTAGAAAGGACTTGAGATGAACACTTTAAAAGCAGCGAGCAACAGAAAAATGTTTAGCAATCTTCCGACGTGGCACATCGGAGACAGAAGAAAGATGGGAAGCAGAGTCTCCTGGGTGCTGAGCGGGGCACCCTGTGAACGGTCGGCTGCACTGTAACTCGCCCTCATCCCTGGCTCCTCCGGGTGAGGCGTGGTTTGCGCGAACCTTCTGTCCAGCTGCACTGGATCAGAGATCTCGCTGTAAAGGAAGCCGCCAGAGATTTAGCCGGAATGAGCAGAAGTCAGCCCTTGTGTAAGTGCCCCCCCCTCCACCCTTAGGTTAGCTGTGGAGAGGCAGATGCACAAAACAGAATCTGGAGGAGGTCTCAGAGGCCTCTTCCACACATATGTCTGCAGAACTCATCTCCTGCTTCATTTCAATTTTGTGGAACTCGCCGCCATGTCTGGTCATTGTCTCATCCTTCCGTAAAAAAAAAAAAAAAAAAAAATCTGGATTTTGTGGTCCTAAGAATGTTTGAAAAGTACGGTTTTTAGATGAACTGTTAATGAATCATAACAGCTCATTTTATGTTAGTTAAGTTAGCTAAGTTTATGTTTTTGAGCAAAACATAAAACTGAGCTGAGAGTGTAAAGCAGCAACAAAATCATCTTGGTGTACATTTCTGGGAATATTGTGACCAGTGGTTGAACTTGTGGTGGGTGATGAACAGTTGAACAAATACCTGCGTAAAGGGCATCTAAGACAAACTCCAATTAAGGACCTATTAACCGAATCGGGCATCTATGACCTCCTAAATCTCGTACTTGTGTACACGTGAAGGTCAAATCTAAAGTCAGTTTAAAATGTTAGCTAAATGTTAATACATGGTAAAATGACAATTAAATTCTTTTGACCTGAAAGAAACCAACAGATTATTGGCCAACAAACCTTTGTAAACCATAGGTTATGTTTTAAAACAAAGGTGACATTTGAATTAATATTTCGTATTTATAAAATATTTATCGAGATGGCAGTAAACGGCCGGGGTTACACATTCACAAATGAGCCGCAAATATACATTTAGCATAAAATTGATTTGCATTTGGGAAATAAAGACAAAAGTTCACAAACGTCATGTAAGTTGTTTGAAAGAGACGCCATCTGCTCATTTGTGAAATGACGTTTTTTTAAAGAGCTTCATCACGAGATTTTTCTGTCGATAATGTTTTCTCGGACGTCGGTAACAAATATTAGGCATTTATATTTATGACCCAAGATCCCTTTATTATCGATTCTATCATCGCTCAGTAGTCTCTTCATCATAGGATTTCCAATGTGCACTTCTTTGCTGGACATACCTTAGCAGTGGACGGATCCAAGCAACGTCCCCGAGTTTAACATGCACTTTCCAGAAAAGGCTGTCCAACAGCAGGGAAGAGGAAGACATCTGTGGTAGAAGGTTTTTTCCCTAATAAAAGTGCTAGAAAGGTAGGATAAAGAAAAACATGGAGGATTATCAGCCTGCAGGCTTCAGACAGGAGGACCCTAGGGGAAACAGCAGAAAGCCATTAACTAACCGCAGTATCATGGTGATCTATTTGCAGGAATGAGCTCCAGACAGCTAATGAACTAGCCTTAACGTTTTTCAAGCTGAAACACACCACTGGGAGAGCTCTGCTAGTACAAACAGCGTGACAGATCAATGCCTGATTCCTAAATCAAGGGAGAAAGGTTATTCGCTGTCTCTCTGGGACTTCGCTCCCTCATATGTCTAATAAAACTTTAGCGTTTTCACCCTCCTCCCGCATTTAGACTAAAACAAAAAAGACCTTTCTATGCCTAATTAAATGTGAGTTGGTGGGTTTCTTTCTTTCTTTTTTTTTTTTTAACTCGGCTGGTATTCCTTGCAGCGTTGGCGTCTCGGGAGGGAACACAGACCTGATGTGCTCGCGCTGCCCAGGCCCCGCCACATTCCTGCTGTGATTGACAGCCTGCAGGTCAGCTGTCTGTCTTCCCATGCTGGTGGGTGTTCAAGGGATTTGGGATGCTGAGCCCCTTGCTGCTTTATTGCTTGCCTGTCAGAGCTATCGGGAAGCTCTGCATTATGGGTTATCAGCATCTGCTAGATGCTTTTCTAAATTTAGAGTTGTGCAGTTCACCTTTCTTTTGGTTAATGCAAGCTGTGCAGATTTCCACCAAATCTTTGTGATATCTTTTTTTTTTCCCCGTCGACTGTCAAATCAGGCTGCTTATAGACTGTAACTGAAAGAGTTTATGTGATAACAAAAGAATAGGGTTTCATGGTGGATAAATTCACTGTCTGCTATGCCATATCTGATTACATATATGTTCAGTGCAAAAGTATGTCTCTTCTAGAAAAATACACTTAGGTATTTAATTTCCCATAGGCACTAGGGAAGAAATGATATGACTGCATGCACACTTTCAGAAAGCAGCTCAGAACGATGCCTTACAAAAAAAAAGTTGGCATCTCAAAACTGGTAGGATTTTCTTTTTTTTAATTCTACTGCAAAATCACCTTTCCATTATTGATACTGGATTTTTACACATCGTATTTTCATACCTTCATGTTTATTAGACAATAACAAAGATATTTAAGCAAATTATTTGCTAACAGGAATGCAATTAAACAGGTTTTTGACTATAATTTTATGAATTTCTCAGTTTCTTTTCCCTGCAACACTTGCAAGTGCTCTGTTTTTTGTACTAACTCATAGCTAATTTAAAAAATGCATAATTAAAATCATGTAATAAATCACACAAATTAATCTCAAAAATACTTTTATGCAAGTGATTTGATTTGGTGACAAACAAACTTTAGTCCAATACCAAAGGCAGCACTGGCCCATGTCACCAGTTTAACTGTCTGATCAATGCCTCTGATCTCACTGGAAACTTAAGGATATTCTTTCAGTTCTATCTATCTATCTATCTATCTATCTATCTATCTATCTGTCTGTCTGTCTGTCTGTATTTGTGGGGAGGCAGCACCATCTAACCACCTCAGTGTGACAGCTGCTGGCAGGAGCGTTTAGAAATGTTTCAACACTCGAACAAGGTGTACTTTATTTTTAAATTCAAGGCAAAAGTGTCAGTTTTGAAATGACATGCCCATGTTTAGATGCCACTAGGTGCTTTTTTAAGATAAATGTCTATGTAGGCATTTGTTTTGCTACACAAACAGAATGTTTTGATCTCAGAGAGAAGTGCTGAGACTAAATAAATATATAAACAACTTGATGCAAAGGATAGACTGAATGCTAAGAGAAACTGTGCGGCCGAGCTTATGGGACCTGTGTGTTGCAGACCAACAGTGTTTTTTTTTTAATTTTATTTTCTTCCCTGTGTTCCCATTTTTTTTTTTTTTACACAGTGTTCTCCATGCTTAGCTGTAAGGCCTGCAAAAGGCCTTGGTCAGGCTTCATCAGTAAGTTAACTCTACAGAAGTGGGGCAAATCAATAATGCCATCCTCTGGAAAGAGATGGAGGCAGGCAGGACTGAGAGCTCTGTGGATCTGCATGCCTTCAGGAGCAAATCGATATGCTGGCAGGGCCAGGCTTTGTACTCGCTCTGCACTCAGATGTTAGGCATGCTTTACGTGATTCCTTAAAGGTTCCCAGCTGTTTGTCAGTTTCGTCCTCACTTTGTCCTCAAAACAATATTCCTTGCTGCTTGTCTTGCTGCCGTCTTGAGGCCTTTTGCAGCACTTCTGTGCGTTTTGGCGATGTCTAGAATTAGTTTGTAGGTATTGCATATCGATTATTAACAAAGCAAGTGCGTGCACTCAAAATTCAGTGGTTGATGGTTTCAGACATCGGTGAAGCTTTGACAGGCATCGATTTTTTTTCGTGTTTGGGTAATGGATACTTGGGTTGCAAAGTGGAAGGCTTGACCAACATGCTGAGGGCAATTTTTATTTAAGATTTTTTTCTTAAATGCCTGCGTGGAAAGTAATTTCATTCCTTGATCCCCACAAGACACAGGTGCCGAGACATGCAATTCCATGTATTTTTCAGCTGAAAATGTTTGACCCTGTTATGGGGCTGGAATCACTCATCGTCCTTGCAGGAAGTCGGTGCTGTGGTTTGGGACATAGACACATGATGTTTGGATCCTCCAGGCAGGATGTTTTTTTCAGCCCCCTCTTAGTGGAATTCAACACACTGATCCACGCTACCCATTGTACTCTTGGTGGCCTCCCTGAAATACCAGTTTCTTGAGGTTTGGTGCTGATATCTTCACAATGTATTGAAACTTCTTAATCTCTTATAGTGGTTGTTTTTAATTCTCCTGCATATTGTAATTTCTCCTATCCCACCAAGCTAAGTATTTACTTTCTAAATAAGCTGCTCCTAATAAGAACTTACAAGCATCTATCGCTCTTGCCATGAAAGGTGTTGACTGCTGAGGATACAAAGGTGTCAATAAATATGCTATTGCATCTGCGGGACCTTGAAATGCACAAGCTCTTTCCTAATCTTAATGAGAGAGTGCAGATGTGGCCTTGTGTGAGCCGACCCTACATCTTATTGTGCTTTGGCCTTGCGCCCTGTGTGTGCAGGACTGGCATTGCAAGGGTCTCATTAGGATGAGGCGAGGAAAACCCGGGGGTCAAGGTACATAAAGGTGTCCACTGCTAAAGAGCAAGCTTCTAATACAAGCTGAGGCTCCGCCGGTGCCCCGGGCTTCCCCTTCGGACCCCTCGGCCCTGCCCAGCCTGACCTTCCATCTCAGCCCTTATTTGATGAAGCGGAGCCTGATAATTATTTTTTTTTCTTGCTTGGATAGGGAAGGGGCTGCCAACTGAAAGGAGAGTGTCATTCTCAGGGAACAGATAACAGTGATGACAGAAAGAAAGCGAGAATCAGGGAGAAAAAAGATCAAAAGCGGGCCTTTCGCTTTTCATGCTTCAGAAAACCCCAAAGAGGGTGAGGAGCGTTCAGGCCGAAGGTCTCCTGTCCTGGGACAATTAGACTCAGCTGATGGGCTGAAAAGGATGAATGACACGGTTCAAGGCCTTCTCTTAGATTCACACAACAGGGTGTGTTTCTTATGCTTCACTCTACTGTTCTGTCTTCACAGCGGAGGCAATGCATCTGACACATTTCCAAATGAAGACAGTTCAGTGCCAGACTAAAGCCTGAGTAGCATGGTTCAGGTGGTGAAGGACTGCTGTTTTGTAGGACCCACTTTTATTTATTTTCAGTAATCCATTTTCAGACAGTATGATATATAGAATGGGAGTTTAGATATAATGCATAGATACAAATCTTTCACAACATTCAGAATTCTCCTTTTTTATTAAAGCATGCTGTCCCATAATAGTTTTCGATGGCAATGGGGCATAAATATAGCTGCTAAGCATAATATATGTAAGAACATTAGAATATGTATTTCTCAATATTCTGTAGTGCTTGGTTTTGCAACAGAACCAAATATATAACAGTAGCAGTATGTATGTATATCTATGATACACAAATATATACATACACACACACGTATATATGTATATATGAAAAAGAATGGATAAAGCTTTGCAAATTCTGGGATTCAAAGTATGGGAGACAAAAAGTCAGGATGCTGATGATGTAAATAAAGAGCAGCATAAATGTAAATTTGTCTCTTAATTTTTTTTTTCTAAATCTAAAAATGAACAACAATGCAGATTTAATGGAAAAAATAGAACAGGCTGTGATATTATAAATCTGCTGAGGTGAATTTGTAAAATTAACCAAGATTTGTAGGTGTTACACAGCCAGCAGTCAATAAGGGTGAGCACTAATGTTTTCACAGTTTTCATTCTTACAACTTTTTCCTTATTATAGCACCTTCATATATGCCTACTGTTCATATGTAACATCTCATTGCTGGATATGAAGTAAAGAAGATCCATGTTAAATGATTTCTTTTTGCCACCCAGTGAAGTTTGAAGCCCAAAGAAAAGATTTAAGTAATTAACCTACTTCAAGCCACATTAACCAAATTTTGTCTTTAGATGATTTTGAAAGGTTTTCCTTTACCATGCCTTAGGCCTAGTTTAAAAATATCAGTTAATACTTGTGCACCAAATTTTTTTCTAGCTTCAGTCTAATCAAGATCACATTGAATAACTCTTTTTTTTTTGCATAAAAATCCTTACATTTCAGTGAAAATGCTGGTGAGCACTCCACTTCTACACATACTCTCGATAGACATAAGTATCCATGCATACATTTTATTTTGACTGACTGTGGAAATTCATCTCACACTTAACATTTTATACTGGTATTAGCACTTAATTACAAATGACTGGAAAGTACTGAAAAGACAAAAAAATTGCTACATGAAATTATTTTGTCAGCCATGACTACATGTACAGTAAAATGTTACCACCTGACTATGGCATTATACTCTCAAAGTTATCCCTATTATACTAGTCTCATAAAATGTTGAATTTATAATTAGCTACATGGTGGCAAAATGGTTAACAGCCGTTCTTGTTTGTGGATATCGGTAATGGGATCAAAATCAAAGAAACATACTTTTAAAGGTGCTACGAGAATCTTCCGTGCACTGCAGCACAAAATATACTGCAGCCGCTGCAGAGCAGCCTGTTCTCTGCAGGTAGGATATGCAGGAGTACAGGCTGAGGAACATTGCCTGTCCTCCATCCACCTAGATCCAGCTCTGTCATGGGTTTTATTTCATTGCTCACCACGTTCAACACTTAAATGAATTAAATTAAGCTGAGTTTCTAGGCAGCAAACTCACATTTGCTAGTGTTGCCTTATTTTTACAGCACTGTTGTATGGAGCGGAAAAAGGCAGCATTAATATTTATTCCTAGATGTTAACTATAAATGTCTATTAATCAAATGACCTCTCAGTTTTAAAACTGCATTAATTTCATTGCAATCAAATCATAACCTAAAATGGAATTTTTTTTGTTTGTTTTTTGCAAATGCATTTCTGTTAATTTTACCTGAAGGAAATTTAAAAGTTTGGCTGAATTAGGGTCAGCTTTGTTGTCTGTCCTTGAGCCTCTACAAATAAATCGGCAGTACTGTATTGAGGACGGTTCATGCTGAATGGAAGAGGGTTGCCACTTATATTCTTTCAGCTTTTCATACCAGATCAGTAATAGCTATTGCTGTACAAAAGCTTACCTTGAAATTAGGCTTTACTTAAGAATTGCTCTGTTTTAAATACTTCATTTTAGATTATGCTTACTTTCTTATGCACTGAAAACAAAAGGACTTGGGGGCCTATTCATTCTTTTTAGCCATTTAGAAATAAAGAAGAGCTTTCCTCCCACTTTCGTGGTACATTTACGGACACTGTTTGTCAGCAGTTGGCTCAGGTGCCTTCCCAGAATACCCAGTGTCACAGGGAGTAGGAAGAAGGAAACCAACGCTTAGAAAAAAAAATCACAGCTTACAGGCATCATGGGCATTGTTTTAGGGAAAATG
This sequence comes from Heterotis niloticus, assembly GCA_018136845.1. Taxonomy (NCBI): domain Eukaryota; kingdom Metazoa; phylum Chordata; class Actinopteri; order Osteoglossiformes; family Osteoglossidae; genus Heterotis; species Heterotis niloticus. Next base: position 14,425,708 of record CM030904.1, on the reverse strand, counting down.
TGAGAAATAACAGCTGACAAACCTTACAACGGGATTTTACCAGAGGCCTTACAATTTTATGCTATATTGCAGAAACAGATGTACAAATGACTGCAAAATCTAGAGTTAATGAAAAATCAAGGCATTTTTTGTTGGTTAAACATATCATCCCAATGTAGAAAAAGTTGTTGTTATAAAGAGTTCATTACAAATTCCTCCGAATGTTACAAATCAGATGTACGTAAGTGAGGCAAGAGGCAGACTGTCAAGATACTGATGGTTTAGCTTTAACTGGTGACATTTTTCTTTGTTGCTGTGTGCAAACACGGTTCCCATATTGCAGTCCCTTTTGCAATAAAGCTGTAAGAAGTAATGATAACTCTTTTCACAATGAAAAATGTATAACTTTTCGTAAGTGTGGGGGAAAAGGAAGATGATTATTTATCACAGTGTACCATTTTTTTATGTTTGTGTTTTTATGCTGTTTGGAGCAGTAGATTTTAAATGGAGCTTTTATTTAGGTACCCAGTAGTCACTTAAGTCAATGCATTTCTGAAGGTATTAATAATATCATATTTTAAAATTATTTACTGAGGAACTAAACAAAGGAAAAGTATTCATTATACAAAACTGGCTTTTAATAAAAAGCAGAAAGAAAAAACACCTAACATATACTCTGCTCTATTAGACTAGTTTCATTGCAAATGGGTTGAATAATATCAGTCTTATTATTTAAATTGTCATATGACATTCTCCATGTTTGCCGCATGCTGAATTCTCTCCCCTGCTCTTTTATTCATGCTGGAAGAGAGTTATGACTGTAGAACATCCAAAGTGCCCAATCTGCTCTGAATGCAGATTTGTTGTGGCTCAGATGCTAAAAAATTGTAGATGCATATTTGCTTTTCTGTTTTGATTAGTATTGTCATAGGTTTTGTTTTCAGCATAGTCACATCTTTTATTAATTTTTCTCCATGTGCAACTTTTTCCTTTAGGTTTCTTTTGTTTCTGTTTTATATATATATATATATATATTACTGCATTTCCGACAAGGTGAGTGACTACAGTATAGTCTTTTTATTGTTATTATGTTAGCTAGATGAGTTACTTTGGTACAGAGCTTTTATTATAATTACTAATAATTTGGATTTGACATTTTACAATGCTAGAATAAACATAGCTTCACAGCATTTGGTTCTGCAACAGAACCAAATAGAACATAACAATATGTAGCTCCAGCTGATGAAAGGTGGAATAATACATCATAAATATAATGATTTACTTTAATCTGATGACTTACAGTACAAGACACAATATATTAAGCTAATTACATATTATCTATTCATCCAGAAAACAGAATAATATAGTGTACTCACATATACAAACGGTACAGCCAGCTTATAGTCATCAGTTCATCTGAATCACATCTTGGGCCTGTGGGAGGAAACCAGAGCAGCTGGAGGAAATGCACTGAAATACAGGGAGAATATACTGTATGAAGACTCTGCTGTATTGAAAACAATGTCTGAACAGCCTGTGAGTTATGAGGCAACGGAGCTACCACTGTGATGCCCATTTTTAAATGTGGAGCACATATGACAAAGGGCAGCTTTCCTTCATTGCATTCATACTTCACTGGGTTTTGGCCACTATTGCTGCCATGGTTGTACACCTCTGCTTTTATTTTTCTTCCCTTACTTTAAAACGTCTATGAGCACATCACCTGCAATTGCTTGTAGGAAGTGCTTCCTCCCCAGGTTGTTGTTTAGTTCATTGGTAAAAGAGCAAACAGTGTGGTGAGATGCAGCTCTCGCCCTTACAAAGACAAGCTGCAGTAGAAAACCATTCATGTGAGGACTTTAGTACGTAATAACTTCCAGGATCGACTAACTGAGAGCAATACCAAGTGTAATGAATTTTTGTTGGCTCTTTCAAACTATTCTAAGTCTTTTAACAAAGAAGGGAAGGGATAGGAAATGGACCAGAGAGAACAAATGAAATGGTCACAACTGTATCAAAAAAGTTATGGTTTGAGACTAAAAGACTAAATGTAAAAACTGGAAGGATGGTTATCAAATCTGCTTCGATTGTCAGTATAATTTTCTCATGTTAGTGAGGTGACATAAAATCAGTGCTATTAACAACACTATCATCATACAAATTACATAAATATGTTCCTACTTTATCCTTAGTGTCAATTTATATTCTGTGTTGGAGGTACATAGTAAAATGTGCAGAAATTAACATGCAGTTAAAGAAAAAATATGACATTAGTGAATTTAAAAAAACCAGCCTGAACAGCACCTCTTGAATGAGTAATTTAAGACATCAGGTAAAGGGAAAACTGAGGCAGATTCTTGACTACTTAAGATGTATAAATGAAAAACTAATCACATGCACTTATTTATCATTTACTTCAGCATTGCTGTTGCCCCTGTTACCTTCACTGACATTTGCTAATGGATACTGATATGAATTTATTGAATAATATCAGGTCTTATGATTTTGTTAATTTCAGAATAGTAGCCAGTAAAACCTACAGGGTGGAATGGAAAAAAAAAATGAGTCTGCTTAACAGCCATACAGAATAACAGCAGGTGGTATAGTGGTTAAAACTGCTCCCTTGTGCTGAGAGGGTCCAGGTTTAAATCCCACCTCCTGTGGTAGTACTCTTATACAAGGTACTTACTCTAAACTCTAAAAATGACCCTGCTGTATAAATGAGTAAATAATTCTAAGTAGTTTAACATTGTAAGTTGCTTTAGAAAAATGTCAGATAAATACATAAAGTAAATAAAACTAGTTATTCATGTGCACACGCTATTGCCTTCTGTCCTCATACGAGCTCCTAGCACAATAACAATCATTAGAATTTCTTATTTGGTGCCTAAGCTCAATACACAAAGGGGAAAACAGTACAATATGGCCGCAAGTGTCCGGTTCGACAAAACAATCTGTTTTTGCAAACCGTCCTTTAAAGCGCTGCTGCAAGCTGTGCTGCTGGCTGTTCTGCAGAATCTGAGGGCAGCATTGGGTGCGTCTCCTTCAGTGTCTCCCATCTGTGTGAGAACTTAAACGGGTGCGTTTAAGCCGGCCTTGTATGCTCTCGTTGCTGAAATGTTGACCTGTGCTTAGTTCCCCGTTAGATGGAGGTCTGGTGCTCTTGCTGAGACCTCCATTGGGTGGACAGCAGCCCAAATCCAAGCCTGAGCCTCAGTCCACCATCTCCTGTTGTCCATTGTCGCACTTGTTCCTCAGGCCAATAATGAGCACACAGGGGAGTGTAAAAGCAGCCCAAAGGGGCATTCTGTCCAGGCCCCTGGGCAGTAGCAGTAACCGCCCACACCATGAACCTGAACACAAGGCCACTCAGGTAGGCCCGCTGCAGGCCACGCTGCCATACTGCTACCTGTTTTGGTCAGAGACAACAATTTTGATTTAACTATCTTCATTGTTTAAAATTTTATTAAATATGTTGCTTAAGCATAAAAAAATGTTGCTTCTTCAGGCAGTATTTATAAACATATTGCATGTTTTGTCTTATTTTCTTTTACAGTAACTGCAGGAACACACACACACACACACAGCCACAGAGCAAGGAGCTGACTAATGAAAACGTTAAATGTGGGAAAATCACTCCAATTATCCCAAAAAAAATCCTCATGTCTCTCAGATGCAAGTCTGAAAGCCATTCCCGTCTGGTCTGCACTCTCTAAGATGAAAAGATTTTAATTGCAACAAAACACAGTATCTGTGAAACGCTGAGGAGCCTGTAAATGAAATGACAGTGTCCGCTTCTGGACAAGAAAAAACAATGATATACGGCAATAAACTTAAAGGAATTAACTGAGCATAGCGAACAGTGCTCATTATTATTATTATTATTATTATTATTATTATTATTATTATTATTATTATTATTATATACTGCTTTCAGTGTACCTTCATAAGCGTTCCCGTCCACCGTTATTTTTATTCCCCTTCCGACCCCCGTGCCAGGCGATTTATTGCAGGTCTCCTTGCGGTCCGCTAACAGGTGACGGTGCCTTTGATCACGTGCCGCCGCTCCCCGGCGTCCTCCCCCCGCCCCCATACGACTCGCGAGGTGTGCGCGCGCGCGCGCGCGCCAAGTGACACGAGGCTCGCGGTGAAGTGCGCTCGAGCGCGGCGCGGCGCGACCGCGAGGCGACCCTCGCGCTCACTCTATTGGCGGGCTACGGCGCCACTCAGTGGATGTCGCCGCGTGCCAAGTGAGACGAGCGGGGCTTCGGCCGCCTTTCTTATTCCGCGTTTCTCCTCATTTTAAACCCGTTTATAAAAGCGCTGCTCAGTGGCGTTGTCGCTCCGTCGACTGAAAATGACTGCTGTCACTCTGTCAAGTTAGTCTAGCCGTGCCAGTTAAATAAATAAAGCGTGTTTGACGGCCGTAGTTTGATACAAATGTACGGTAACGACGTGTACACGTTTCAGGTGAGCTCCTCTCCTTCCCGCAGCACAGAACGAGCACGTTAAAGCCGTTGCTGACACTGTTTTCATGGCGTTTCTCTGCCAGAAAACCGCCTAACCTTCCGCGAAATCCAGACTGTCCGTCGCTCCACGCGTTGGGCTCTTCCTGCCACCTGAGCCACAGTAACTGAGGGTGAGGAAGGAGTCCAGTGTCCAAGGCGACGCACGTCGTCAGGTTTGTGTGCCATGCTCCTTGCCATTATTTACTCCTCTTACTCAGTGGAGTATTCTTACTGCATCTGCATCAGCTCCGGACGAGCACAGTGGACTGGAGAACTAGAACGGGGGGGGGGGGGGGGAAGAGTAGTGTTTTACCCAAGAACCTTTACAATGTAGGGCAACAGCTTTAACCACTACGCCATCTACTGTGACTGTACAGTAAACAGCCACTTTGTTCCTGTGCTATAATGTATGAGTTCAGGCAAACCTACTTCAACTCTGCATTCTGCATTTCCTCTATTTGGAATTTACTACGTGGGTCGGGGGTTGCCTTGTGATCTTACGGTGCTCAGTTTGAGTCTTGCTACGGCTGTGTTATCCTTTACCACGGGCCTTAGTGTTCTGGTACAGTAAGACAGCCAAGCTGTATGAATCGGTAAATCGTCATGAAGTTGCTTCTCTAATAAAGTAATCCCTTGGTATCCAAATCTAATTTGTCCCTGAAAACATGTCTGATACAACATTGACCCGATACCAAATTTTTCAGATAACACATATCTATTTCCCATTATTATACCTGGAAAAAAATAGTAATTCCCTCCCACCCCATCCAAAAACACCTGTTTAACTCTCAGCCTATGATTTCAGTATGGTAAAACACTGTAAATACCCCTTGCCTTATTAGATAACACTTGATGTTGTAGTTGTGTAAATGAGTATGTTTATGCAGTATGTACAGCATAGTAAATTTCAAATGTTAGTGCTGCCACCGGTATTTAAATAAATATATTTTTTAAAAGAAATAAATTTAGCTGAAACATTACAGCTAACAATTTAAACAAACAATGCTAACTTTTACTGGGTAATAAAGTGAAGAAGACAGGTTTGTGAGATTTGCTGTGTGTCAGAGGATGTGTCAATATTCTCTGTTGGAGGCATTTAAGAAGGGCGGATGCAGGGCGAGAAAAACTCAGTATGGAACTTTGCCTTCATGCAAAGTTTTTTTACTAATTTTCTTTTGTAAATCTCTTCATAACTTGTGACGTCATCTTCAGTTGTGATCTTGAAAGTAAGGTTCCTGTTCATGTCATTATTATATTCCATAATTAGTGAGATGTTGTGTTTGCATGTTCTAAAATTTCCTTTAAAGTTTTCTCATCCAGCATGGGAAGGATTTTAAGTCAGGCAAAAATCCTTCCTCTTACTCCTCTTGAGCTGAGGACTGACCAGCATCCAACTGAATCATTCAGCTTAAATCACAGTCAGGCGGTGATGCATTCAAATAAATCCAGCACGAGACTCACAAGGATGGACAAAAACAGCGGATAAGGCAAATACTGGTGTGCGCTTTTCAAATGGGATGAATTCGTAACAGTACAGTATTCATTGCCTGTTTTAAAATAATAGCTATTTTTCATCACCAGTGCAAGATATTAGCTGTATTTCATTGCCTGTGAAAGATATCAGCTTTTTTACAGTACATACAGCATTATTTAATTGTAGTATGCTGTACAGTATTTATTTATTGATTTTTTATTTATCTTAATCTTCATTCATTGTTATGATAAAGTCGGATAAAAAATCTTTATGGCAAAATTTTCCATTTTGATATTGATATATACATTATTTTCATTCGTTCATTCATTCGTTCATTCATTCACTTTCAAGAGGCATTATACCAAAAATGTGGATAGTTCAGACACAGAGGGATTGCTGTATTTTACTTTGTGCCAAATGAAGGCATCAGATAAATAAAATGTTTTTACAACACGTTTTGAAAGCTAAAATGATAGGCCTAAGCTATTTTTAGGAATAGTAGTAAATTTATGTTACATCGGTTGCTTCAGTCTGCAGAGTAGTGTGTATGAGAGGTCATTTTTCTTAGCTGCACATTAATCGTGTTTGGTGGAAATAACTAGGCAAATTTGGGTATGAGTTGATCTGTTACTTGACTGATTGATACTCTGGCTGATTACTGTACAAGCAAGCAGGACATACCCTACTGTATATCCACTTCTGTGATGTGCCAGCTAGTGTGTGAACCGTTAAGAGCAATACAGTATGTGAAAGAGTAAAGCCTCACACTTCTCAGCCTTCAAGTTGACCAAAAGAAACATGTTTAACATTCTTTACAATTTCCCAAAAATTTGATCAGATTCACTTATTAAGGATGACTATGTAAAGACCTACAATGTCTTACCAAAGAATCCCTCATTATTTGTACCTGTTTTCCCTTTATTTTTATTAGCATCTTAATTCAAAGTATTTTAGATTGGTTTATCCTTTACATATAAACATCACTCACTTTCATCCTTATCAGAAGCATAACAACCAGATGAAAACAGTCAGAAATAAAACTTTACAAAATTATTTTTACTTTAACAATACCAAACATTCTGTTTAGCTTGTAGGCTGCAACGTCACATAGAAGACATTTTTAATGCAATGAAATATCAGTTGAGTTTGATGTACTTCATATGTTTGTTGGATAGGTTTATTTTTAAAAAGACTAATGAAATATAATTTGTATATATTAGTGAAATTACATTTTGCACAAGGGAATAAGCATTATTTATTTTTGAATGTGCATACCTATGTGCGTGGGCAGTGTACAGTAAGGGGGCCATTAGAGCTTTATGGAAATGCAGTCTACCATACGAATAAAGGGTCCATTGTTTCACGTGACAAACGCACTTCTTCTCTCTTGAGTTTCTGGTGTCACTCAGATGCTCCCTGTGAACCACTGATTTTTATTTGATGCCCGTTGACTATTGTAGTCAGCGCTTTTTGAAAGTTCCAAGACTTGAAATGAGTCCCATATTGTTATGGAGCGGAGTGAATATTGCACAGCAGGGGATTGGAAATGAGACCTTCCATCAAAAGACTGCCTGCAGCGAGATCCTCTGAGTGCTGCAATTGAATGTCTCATAATATGCTAAACACATTCTTTGACTATAAAATTATACATTTATTAATAACTCTCCTGATTATTTCCTAAAACTGTTTTTGGCTGTGTAGAGTTGTATAGAACTGTAAAAATGCCATGAATGAACAGTGGTTTTTGTACTATGATCTATTTAAAATATTGTTCATATTTCTACTGCATATTTTAGACTAAATTGCAGCTCAAAGCCTTCTACCAAACCCCAAGTCTGAGCAAACTCAGAATACTACACAAAGAGGCCTGATGTCATGGAGTTGGAACAATAGTCAACATAAAAGTCACAGTAGTTGTTTGGAAGGAAACAGTTCTATTAGTGATCAAGTTGCACTTCGGAATTGGTGTGTGTTTAATGTTTTTAATGTACCAAGTACTATACATTTTTATTTTCAGATTTGGTTTGTGTACACGGAAAACATTAGGTAAACCTGTAAATGTTTTGACTTGCTGAAAAAATGTTAAAGGTCTATATGATTTTTATGCACTGAACACCCCTTATGTGATGCTTTGATGGTCTGTTTGCAGTGATGAATGCTGTTGACAAATTTAAACAAATATAAGGGCAGAAGCAAAGACTGTAGAGAGCCAGCCTAAAATGCATGGGTAGCTGTAATATGTGGTCATTTAAAGTTATCATCTCTCCTTACATTTGAACTTGTGTTTCATTAATTTCAAAATTGTTTTAAAATAAGTAGTGTAACTCTTCTGTCTGTATGCTTGTAAGGGAAATGTGCAAGTCTCATAAACTGAACTCTAAATTAAATATAGTAAATATAAAATAAATTTGGTATTAACAAGCAATACTTAAAATACAGTAGCTTTAAAGTGTTGCAAATAAATTATCACTGAAATGTATTCATGCTAAACTACAGAACTGCACACTATAACATACTGCTTAAATAATAACATACCAAAGGCATAACAAGAGTGGGATGTGTCCCCCGAGTGTTTAATCAAATCTCAATTTTTCCCCGTATAACTCTGCTGAGTACTATAGCTAATATTTTGGTTTTCCAGTACCTCATTACATGACTCTTAACATAGAAACTGGCTGGTGGTGGTTAGAAGGATCTTTTTTCTATGTATTATGTGTGTGTTGGATCCATATTGCTGTCTATTTTCAGTCCGTTAATCAAGAGCCATGAGAAATGGTGAGTTTATAATACAGTGGGGACATTTTCTTTCTCTTATGAATTCGATTAGTTTCGATTAGTTACTATACCTGCTTTTTCTGCATCCCAGTATGTTAGCATTTCTAGCACAGTTGGGCCAGAGATATCATCATCATAACCTTAACTCCTGTTGACTCGTGCTAAACCAGAAGTCTGTTAATGAACCAAGAAAGCCCATGAGTGAGCCAACCTTGAGCCTGTTGCAGCTCAACCGTTAACCATCATGACTGGACTGGGCCATTTTATGCCATCTCCCTGTTATGGTAGTATTCAGCGGGACTCCAAAGTCACACACACTCAAAGCTTTTTTATTTCTGCATGACTGATAATGCACATAGTCACTTCCCTGTTAACACACATAATTGATTTTAGTGGCCAGGTTGTTCAGCGTGTCAGTTGTTCAGTGCAGTATAGCTGGTATAGGCTGCAATCACCAGTTTTACACTGTTTCATACCTTGACAACCCTGCTGTGCAAACAGGGAAAAAAGTTGCAATATTGTATAGTTGTGTACATTGCCTTTCTTGTTTTGTATCCTTACATTTGCACTCACTAGTGTGATTAATATTTTTATGTTACAGTAGACATAGAAATAGGCTGGTTATTCAGTGAGAAATTGCTTTGTGTATGTGAGTAAAAAATATGTATACTGCTTAATATTAAATTCTGGAAGTTTATGATACCATGTTGTCAAAAAGATCTGTAACTTAGCTTATGATAAAAATGTAAAATGTTGTAGTAATAATAATAACAATGAAGTGTTTCATATTCATGCATCGCTTATATGAGTATTTGGCAATTTTTGTTTTTAAAGATACAAATGTGTGGCAGCTTCCCTAATGGTCCTTATTGTACTTTTTTAACATTTGCAGTAAGTAGTGCTGGGTTGTTAGGGCATAGTTTGGAATCCAGCTCAGTCTATGTGGAGCTACTCTCTGTGCCTGCCTAGGTTTTCTCTGGGTGTTCTGGTTTCTTCCTACAGTTCAAAGACATAGATTTCTGACCAACTGATCACTCTGAATTGCACATTGTGTATGCATGTGTCTCTAATGCAGGCCTAGTGCCCAGTGATTCTTAGATTGGACCTGGCCATGACAAACTGTTATGGACAATGAATGAATGTATTTATGTGAGTACTTCAGCAAAAGTATGAAGCTGTATGGGCTGATCTATATCTAATTTTGCTATATTTAGATTCTATTGAGACACCGAGTTTGCAGAAGTTTAAGTATGAGTTGGGCCCATGATGCTGGAAGGCATGCTGGTAAGCTAACCAGTGGCAGAAAAGGCAGGGTTGCAAAGCCAGCTAGGGCTGCCCTGGAATCTAAAAACTGAGTCCATGCCAGGTAGTTTTACCTGTGAAGTGCCAAATTGGCATCCTGGGGTCTACTCTCAAATTCCTGCCAGTGGTGCAGGTGGACAGAATGCCGTATTGCACGTCCCAAAATATGCAAGGACACTACTGATCGCATGTGAACTCAACCACTGAAGGGACTCAGCATCAGATAAGAAACTGTGAGCATGAATATGTACATACAGCCAGCAATAGAGCAGTGTACACATTTGTAAACCACAGAGAAGATTACACTTATTAAACACTACTAGAGCTGGGTAATTTAGTAGGACACAGATTGAATAATGGCCACAGTAAAGGAGTTTGCTTTGTTTGTGGGTTTTCCTATATAGTTGCCTCTAAATTTTACTTACTACTTTGTTAGAAAAATAAATCAGTATTTCATTTTTCCACCAAAGGTGAGATAAATTTTGGAAGGACTGAACTGTATAGTATTATTTATCTTGAGTAAAATAGTTAAGTATGTTTAACATTTAGATTCTGTGTATTCACTACATCAAACATGTGTTTAGTATATGAATGTATGTTGTTTTTCTGCTTATCAGAATACTATAAATGTGGTAATCCAGCCAAGATTCCAGCATTATTGCTCAAGAAACTTAAACTGACCCCTAATTCTATCAAATATAGAAATTCTTGTTCACTGAGATGGATGTTTTTCATGCTTGATAAGGTCTGAGCTGTCCCCCAGATGGAAAACAGGACATTGGAAAGGGAAAAAATACTAATAATAGGCCAGAAAAAGACAAGCTGTGTGTGTTGGTTTGTCCTACAGGCAAAAGCAGCAGGACAAAGCCACGAGCCTCAGGACGTGCCATGTCACAGGAGGCAGAGAGAGTAGCCAAATGCCTTGACGGATTGTTAGCATTAGCAGGCCTGAGTGTGATTAATATGGCTGCTTCTCACACAGCTCGCCAAAAAGTGAGGTGTTGCTTAAAACTGAACTGAGGTGGCTGTGTTTCATCTTCTCTAAGATAACGCATCACCTCTGTGTTACACCTCCTGTGGCAGAATGGATTGCTTTCTGATTCCAGGTGGCTGTACTCTAATTTTTCAAGCATTAATTTATAATCAGTTTTAATGAGCATGTCATACAGGGTGCTGTGAAATTCAGCAAAAATGCTTAGAGAGCATACTGCTCTGTTTTGGTATTTTTGTTTACACAAGTTTTCTAATTAATAGTTTGGTAACTAATACTGTGCCTTTTTCTTTGAGAATCTTGGTCAAGTTGAAATTTGTGATAAATCTTAGGCATGCTGATTTAAGAGGGTATTTTAATTTTGAGTAGTTTTAAATATTGATGAGTATGGTTGGAGACTTGTTTAGGGCTAGCATATTAGCAACTATATAATCAAGTGCCAGTAGATTTTTGAAAGCCTCTCCCATTCATAGCCAGGTTTATATAAAATAATACAATAGAAATAAAGCAAAAATAATATCCAGAATTTCTTTGATTATCTCATTACTATTCATCCACAGTATAACTCTAGATTTCTTAAAAAAAATAATGAATTTAAAAAACTCTCTCAGTAAATCTTGTCTTTCTAAGTACATTTAAACTACTTAAGAAATCTGAAATCCCTTTGCCATTTATGTGTTGATAATATGGCTATTAAATTGCCTTGGAATGAACAAGCTGCCTGTCCAACATCTGTGTGAGGTTAATCTGCGCACAAAAGCTTCAAGGCTGACTCATTCCCTTTTGCCCTCAAGAAACACTGTCTGCCAGAATGAGCAATGAAGGCACTGAGCTTGATTATTAGGATTAATTGTCTTTTAGCAGCAGAGAGGAGCAGGTACACCAGTGCAAAGCGAGGCGGACTTAATGAGCACCAACAGTATTGTTTCCTTTAAAGCCGCACATTAAAAGAGGACTGCTTTCAAAGTACTTTACCCTTCAGTGTGATTGATGCAGACAGTAGAAATTCCATAATGAGAAAATGACAGTGATCTGGCACACTCACTAAGTTTGTGAATGGTATATTTTTTGAAAAATGATTGACAGTTCAAAGTAATACCAAATACTGACAAATGACCTTACTCTGGGTGAGTGTGCACATCTCACTTGAAGTCAGATCCACTATTCCCTCTGTAGCAGATATGTCCCTCGGTGTCTTCATACACATCTTGACCTCCACAGACTCCCCCGTATCGATCACAATTCAATTTAATGGATGCCAGTTTGTCAAAATATGGTTGACATTTTAGGTCAGATGTCAAGTCAGCTGTGAATTTACTTTTTCATATGGCCGTCTTTCACCTCCTGTACTTGAAAGATGTGATTTTGTTGTACGGTGGTACGCAAACGGTAAAAATTGTCAAATTCTAGCTGACCATTTTATGAAACATGCTTAAAACATAGGATTTAAATAGCTATATTTCATGTTGGTGCTACAGTCCCCAAAAGTTCTTAATGAAATTATTTATTATACAAACTTGTCATAGACAATATGCAATCCATGATGAGCCAAAAATTAAACTGCCATTTTGTACATCACACAATATCACAGCTTTTAAAGGCTCATGTTATTCACATCAAATAGATTATAAATATTATAGATTATATAATAAATGTGTTTGTTTAGCCAAATCAATACACTTGTATTTGTAATCAGTTATATTAATTGACTAGATTATTTATTTTTCTAAAGCACTTGCTGAGATTTACACTCAAGACACTATACAAATGTAACTCAGAAAAAGACTAACAAGAATTTTCTTAAATCCTAGTGGTTCAGAGACAAGTTCAAAATAATCTAAGAAAATCCACTCCTCCAGGCTGCTTTCACAGTGAAGCAAAGTTTTTGTGTCTAAATGTTTCTGATTGTTAAGCTTATGATGGTGTGGGTGAAAAGCAGGAGAGAAGGGAAGCAAATAGTGAGGAAGCAGAATATTAGATTTACCATTTAAAAGGTGTCTTATCTCTGGTTTACACACAGAATGGTGCTCCCACACACTCATCCTCCAGCTTCCGCCGTCACACAACGTGGGCCGTGTAGACACAGTTGAACAGATGGAGCAAAGCGCAGTGAAATAAAGTTAAACTGGAACAAAATGCCTATGCAAGGGGCGTGGCTGCCCTTTGTTTGCCAGGAAGGTGATACTCAGCATCTGGAGATAATGGAACACATGATTAAAATTACCAGAGGGTATGATTAATATCTCCTTGCAGTACCTTCTTCCAGCTTATCAATCATCTCATTACATGGCAAAAGTTAGGTGTGAAAGGGGAAGATTGAACTCTGTAGTATCAAAAAACAAACCCGCCACCTGACATATTTACTGATGTCGCGGAAAGGTCCGATACTTGAACTTGTTTATCCCATTTAGCGTGTTTTCGTCACTTTAAACAAGGCTGCTCCGTTTTTTTTGATTTAACATTTAATTACACGGCAAAAGATAAAGCAGAAAAATTGCATGTGTACAATACGATGAAGTTGAAGAACAGCTGCATACTTTTTTGTAATATCCAACATCCAAGTCAACATGTGTCCTATTCAGGAATCTTTAGTAAATGGCATTTGTGCCCTTAATGTGTGTTTGTGAGAGAGATGATTATTTAAACACCAAGCCCCTTGCCCCGCCCCCTCCCCCTGTCGCCAGTGTGTCCTACTCTCTGCCCTCTCTGCTCCGCTGAGCTCACTCCCATTCCCCCGCCCTTCTCGCCGTGCCTCCGCTGCCTGAACCAGCTGCTCCCACTTCATCTTCAGCGCCGTCACTAGGCGAGGTATTAATCATGTTTTTTGAGTGGGACACTCTGCTATTTATCTCCCTGACACTTTCAGCATTCGGAAGCCTGGTGCTGGGCACAGCCCATTGAGTAGTAAGATTACACATTACCTCGCTCCATTGCCTCTCCCTGCCCTCCCCATTGGCTGGCTGTTCAACGGTGGAATCGTGGGTGCTAGATTGGACCTAATTTATGCCTTACTTGTTTTAAAAAGACTTTGCCCCTTTCTCCCTTCTGTTTTTCCTGAAATATTTCACATAAAGATGTACTTAAAAGTACTGAAACATGATTGCTTGTGACTTTATTAACTTATCAGAAACTCCTAACATTTTAGCCTTTTGAAAAATATACCGTAGATGACTTTAAATGTTTTAAATTTTGAAAAGGAAATTGTGTATGTTTAGGCAAAGTAAATTTGTCAATTTATGAAAATGTAGAAGAATTCTTGAGGTATTGTAACTATCTGCTGGTTTATTGATTAGTCAGTCTTTGTGTTATGCACTGTAAATAAAATTAATTTTTGTTAGCTATATAGGTGTACTGAGTCTCGCACTACAAAAATCTTCAAAGTTTTAGCTTTGCAGACACATACAGTGCTAAGAATCAAGTATTTACCCATGAAGCAACATGTCTGAAAGTTAACAAAAGGCTTCATATTCAGATGCTTGGGTTTGGTTTTTAGACTTAAAATGCTGATTCTGAAAAGAGCACAGAGCTGGTTATTGTGTGCTGTGAAAAGGAGGAGGAGAGAGTCCTTGTGAATACTGCTCATGTCCAGCGTCCCCATCACAGCATGCAAAAGACAGACCGGAACAGGTTTTTAGTTTGCCTTACAGATCTACCTTGGAAGCAGCTTCATGGTTTTTGAAGTCTTCTTTAGATGAGATTGAGCATATGATGATGAATCCAGGCTTTGCTACACTTTTTTTTGGAGAAAGTAGCACAGCGGGTACCACACAGCTGCTGAGCTGTATGTTCAACTGTGGGTTTGAATCTGGCTAACTGTATGCATTTTGCATATTCTTTCTGTATTTGAGTGGGTTAACCACCTCCCACAGTCCAAAGATATTTGTTACATGTGTATTGGTGAATCACTGCTCTGCAGTGTGAATGTGCAGATAATTATAAGTGGTTTCCACTGAATCTGGCACTCTAAGTCTTCTTTGACAAAGGTGTCTGCTAAGTTGCAATGAATAAATTTACTTATAATTTTGCCCAGATGTCTCATCTGTTAAGCACCACCCGCGCTACCTGAAGTGGAGTCCGTGAGCAGAAAACTTATAAGGAGTCATCCATCGGTAACAGTCAGGGACAGGCGATTCAAAATTCCCATTTAGTTTATAGTACACTGATGTCATTCAAACCTGGAAACAAATTGAAAGGACCTCTTTGTCATATCATAATTTGTCCTGCACTTAACTAAAAGATGGAAGGCTGATAAGTGTTGTTGCTCAAGTTACAGCATGAGTAACAGTCCAGGCTATACATCAAGACAACAAGCTTAGTCCATTTTGCCTGAATTCATTCTTTTCTTTTGGATTTGGTTTAATTTTTACGGAGGTACAGCAGAGGACAATGGAAAAAGATAGACAGTGCTTCACTTTGCCATATTATTTTCTAATCATAACTCTTCTCTTGTTTCCCTTTACATTCTGCACAGACTTGCTGCAAGCACATATTGTTTAAAAATAAAAGTATGAAAGAGGCCTTAATAGTTTTTTTTTTCTTCTTCATAAAAAGACAGGTGAAGCAAGCCTTAGAGGATTGCTTAGGTTTTTCAAGAAATTACAAGGGATTATATAAACTTTTGCCCTCTGGCTTCCTTTGGCAGGACTGACTTTCTTATCTTAAATTTTGGGAGCTGAACTGTAGTCTTCCCTAGGATGGCCCATTGGTGAAATGCAACACAGGAAATAGCAGCATAAAGGCTATAGAGGTTGCAACATGGATTTGAAGTCTGAAAGGAACGTGGACAAGTAAACAATCAGTAACGAAACATAATATTGAAATACTTAAGTTGTTTTGCTTTAATTGCACATATTGTTTATTTATATTCATATTTCAGTGTTACATACTGCAATCAAGTGCTTCCGTATGATGACAGATGAGTGAGACTTGACTACAGGCTTTCATATTCAAAACATATTCAAATATTAAAACAGCTAAGTTTCTTAAACTGTAATGATTGATTAATTGATTGATTGATTGATTGTAATGTATTTAATATGTTATATCAAAAACTGCTTTATTCAGTGTGCTATATAGCAGCAAAAAAAGTTGTTGCTGTGTAGGATTAGGATGAATCATCTGGGCATCTTTTGTTTACTCTAAAGCTCTTCCACCTTCATACAGACCAATATTAACAACCTATATCATTGTTCTTGGTCCCTGGTGGAACTCTACCTTCACCCTGACGAAGGCCACCTGAGAAAGTCCCTGCATTGTCCCCTATGACCTGCAGTCCTCCCCCATGGCTTTAATGCACCTGTAATTTGGGTACAGAACGCTGATGTGCCTTGAAGGGTGAAGTACCAGTCATTCAGTTGTTGCCCCCAGACTCCGCACTCCCTACTCAGAGGGTAGCTCTTACATGAAAAGCACAGACGGGAAAATTGGCACAACAGAAGCATGAGGAACACTGCTTTCATAGTATGGGCCTTGTCCCTCAAACAAGGATAGCACAAAAGTGACGTCTTTATTTATATATGGTATCCTCAGTGTTGTGCTATTATATGTTACTATATGTTTGTCCTTTGGGGGGTGGGCTGAGGGCTTGAATCCGAACATACATTTACAGTACTTTGCTTTTATTACCAAAATTGAAAGTAGAAAGGACAAAACACACACACACACCTTTAGTGAAAAAAGGCCAAAGACAAGGAGATGAAAAGAAATGGACCAGCGGTCAGAGAGCGAAAATACCATCTGAGCCAACAAAAGAGTATCTCTATAATTTTCAGTAATAGAGTAATTTAGTAATTACTGCTCCATCAGCATAACTGTTGGGAAGGCAGCTGTCAAGTTGGAAACATTTCTGTTATGGAAACCTTTACTTCAGCTTCAATGTTTGCGCTATAGTCTAATGATGTAGTTATTAATCATGCTTCACGACATTAAAGCTCAAGTGTCAAATTAGATATGAATTGGTAAGCCTGTTTTACATATTAGAAAAGATTAACATAAGATCACAGCAGCATGATGTAACTGTATTTTTTTACTTTTAAATGTATCTTAAAAGAAGTTATATATGTCATGTAAAGAGTCAATACTTTACATACTAATAATATGTATGAATTACTGTAAGTAGACTATTTAAAAATATGCAAACTGTATAATAATTTAGATTTTAAAACTATACATTTATCAGTCCAACTTGGACACCCTCCAAAACTCTATAGTAAAGTTCAGTGAGGACTGTTATTAAACGTACAATCAATGAGGTTTTTTCAGGACTTCACAAAGAGCATCACTGTGACATGCAAAGGCAGAATTGCTGTATGCTTTGACATTGTATAGCCAGAGAGACAAAGGAGATGTGAATGAGACAAAGAGGAAGTCTGACACAGCTTTGTGCCTCTGCACATTACTCAGAAGCACGGCACAGGCTCCAGTAGAAGAAGTTCCATCCAGCTTCGGTTAGGTTAAAAGCAAAGTTTTGTTACTTAGCGCACCCACATGCAAAGTTAGCTTTCTGCTGTCAATAGTAGCACCTCATTTGCGCAAACCTCTGTGAGCACTGATGAGGTTGTATCTACCAGTAAGGTCCACCCCAATCAATGCTCATCAGGCCATGCATCGTTGCTGAACATCGAAAGGTTGACCCAGATCTCAGAGGCTTCCCCAGTGTCAGCAGAAATCAGCATGTTGCAGCCGCCGTGCTGTCAATAGAGGACCAAGGAAATGAGGTAATGATTAGAGAGGGAGCGCCTGGGAGTCAGCACCAAAATGAGTCATCCTGGCATAATTTGTGGGTGATTCGTTCCCCAATTCAGCAATGGAAGAAGCATTCAGGCACATTGTGATAAATCTCCATTCATTCACTCACCGTCATCAGTGGAATCTTTTCTCTGTCATTTTCTATTCTGAATAATTGCGGCTCCCTGCATGCACGAGCTAAGTCCACACGTATGGTAACCCTGAATAATTTATTAATTTCTCCCATATATCTATCAGTGCTTGTTATTATATAGATGTCACCTGATACGTGTGTTTATTTACTCATTTTCTTAAAAGTGAATACATTTGATTACTTGCAGTCATACGAGAACCCTGTTCAGTGTGCATCAGTAAGTAAGCCAGCCAGCACCTGTTTATAATGAAGGGATTAAGGAGCTTTGGAGTTAACCAGCACATTCTTGAGATTTTGTACAAAAGTCTATCAGAGACTGTTTTATCTTTTTAATAAGACAGCATGGTATGATAAGCCCAAGTGTGAAGCGCAAAAGCAAGCGCTCCAAAACAGTTAATATGGTAGGAAAGGTGATTGGCAAATCACAAAAACAACACTGTGATATTTGTGACAGTACTGCAAACAGGAAGGCTAAAAAGTGTAATTAAAGATGCCTCTCACCCCCTGAATCACAGATTGAGCGACTCTCCTCCGGCTGGGGACTTAGGGGCCCAAGAGCTGGCACTACTTTGTATAGAAAGTACTTTATAAACAAAGAATAACACCTATAACAACAGTAACAAAAGAAACACTTTGCAGTAGCAACAGCCTTGAAAGATTATTATCTAATTGCTGACAAATATCTATTTATATTAGTGTGAATTTAGTATATTTTACATAACAAGCTCCTACTTCTACTGGACAGGGCGAGGAGGGAATGCAGCGCAGGGAGCGGACACATACCGGTTTATCTCTGACTTTTTTTGCTGTACGAGACAGCTTTAAGACTGCAAGGAGCAGTGCTGTTTGTGGAGGGGTTTGGGAACCAGCATGGTGCTGTGGGAACTTTGGGTGGGGGTCAAAGGATCTGCTTCTAGGTCTGTATCAGCTCATCTTACTATGCAGGGAGCTTAAACTGGAGATTAGGAAGGAAGAGGTGGAATGTGTCTCTTCACCCCTGGTGTGACATAGTTTTAATTTCTTTAATGTGGGACAATTCCAAAGCAAATTTCTATTATGGTGGACTAAAAGGTGATATAATCTAAAGGAGATTTTGTTTTGAGTTTTTATTGCTATACTGTAAACTGCAGTAATAGTTGCAGTTTGTGTTATTTTATGTTCCCTGTCTCTATTTTGCTTATTGTTGCAGACACAGTACTGAAATTTGAATATAAATAGTATGCCCACAATAAGGAATACCTTATTGTGTGTATGCTTTGATGAAAAGTGCCATGTTTATGTGTTCTGCAGTAAAATAGTTGGTTTCATCTTATACTTTTTTGCTGAAAAGTTGAAAGCAATGGGTCTTTCTTGCTCTTCTCTTGTCTGACTTTAGCTGACTGAAAAAAATAATTTTAAAGCCTGTACTCTGACTGTACAAGGTGTTTGCTTTTCAGACAACTTGATACATCTCTTATAAATAAAAATGAATTCATAATCGTTTTCTAACCAGCAGCTATTCCTGACAGCTCTCTTGTCTTCATCTGCTACATCCTGTCACTTTTCATGCTGCCATAGAAGAAACACACAGATTTACACATAAATCAGTTGTCAGCTCTGCTTTACACTGACAGGTCCTTGACATCTTGAAGACTGTAAGTGATCTTAGAGTCTACTGTATTCTGCTTAGTGAATCCAAACATTGCTTTTTTTCTTTTGTCTTTTTTGTCCCAGAACAAAATTGTAGTATTTTTTTTAGAAATGACATTATATACATTTTATTGTAATATTGTTTCATTATTTTTATATGTTTTTATTTTTTTTCATTGTTTTGTGGAAATGATGCAACTATCCTCGGACAGTTGTATTATTTAACCATTTAGGACATACTTTGTTTCCATACCCATTGCCTCTTTATTAACCTAGATTAAGGTATTTATCTACTTAACTGCTCAGTAAAAGTACTTAGCGGAACGACCTAATTAAAAATTGTTAGCTACTTTAAATGAAAGTTTCAATTAAATACACAAGTTCGTATCTGCACTTTAAATTTGTCCTACTAAGGCCCAGTATCATTCCTTCTCCCTCTTTCTCTGCTCCCTGGTCAAAAGCTGATCACATTAAATGATTTTAACGTGTAGAGACTTCTGGCTGAGTACAGCACTGACTACTGGCACAGCACTCCCCGCGTCAAAGAGGTGTAATGGTGGAAAGGAAAAATGTAATAAGCCTTGTCAGAGACTGAATGTTAAATTTTCAAAATAGTAAGTAATCTTTTTGTACGTTAATGAAATTGACTATGCAAAACCCTCACTTAGAATATCCACATGCCAAATTTCACATCTATGGCTTAAATAACAAAGCTGTGCATAAAGAACAAACAGACAGAGACTGAGCTTAATAGATATAGAGTTTAATCAGTGTTGTTCTTTGGCCTGAATTTTAAAATAAATTTTCAAGCATCATTTTATGTTTGGAAAATTCAGTTGTTTCCAGCTGATGGGCCACAGTTCTGCAAAATTATCAATCCCTTATTGCTAATCACTTAACCCGTATCAGGGTCTTGATGGTCCAGCGCTTATCCCACAGTCATAGGGTGCTAGACTGTGAAGCTACCCCTAGATGGGACACCAGTCCATTGCACACACGTGGTGGGCAGACGCACATACACACTACGAGCAATTTAGGGTGACAATTTAGCCTGAAACGGACATCTTTGGACTGTGGAAGGAAACTTATAGGGACATGGGGAGAACATGCAAACTCAACACAAACTGAGCTGAACTTAAACCTTCATATGTCAATAGCCAAAGTGCTGTGAGGTATCAATACTACTCACTGACGCATCGTGCTGCCCTTTTGCAAAAATTAAATAGATTTAATAGTAATCTTGTTAAAGGTTGTAACTGAACATTATGTACCACGGCACCATGTGTCTCTTTCTGTTGTCAGTGATTTAGTAACAAGTACACCTATCAGCAAAGACTTTCAAATAGTCATGTGTGGATGAAAGGTTGAAAACATCTGTCATCAGTTTAAATTCATACCAACATATTCAACTAAGTCATAATAAAAAACAGATATCTAGAGTTACACTTGGCACTACGTCTGCTGTTGCTTGTATTTTCCACAAAGCACACTTCAGAGTTTCTAGTAATTCTTTACTAAGATTTGTGGGTTTCGGTCTATATGCTGCAATAGGTTGGTAAGCTTTGAAAGTGTTGTCAAATTATATTGGTGGAGACCTGCTGAGATGTGAAGTTCCTATAGCTCAAAGCTAGCCTGGATGTGCAGACGTAGAACTGTGGGCTTTCAGGAACTTTTTCACAGCAGAAGTTTTAGGGAGCTGATTACCCAGGGGGCCTGATGTTTTCCTTCAGCATCCCATGGGTGCATTTTTTAAGCTATAATTAGGCCTCCCAGACAAGAACACACTCTTTAAATCAGGAAGCGGTGAGGCTTCTCTGGCAGGGAGAACACGGATTTGCACTTCTCAGTGAAATGAGAAGGTCAAGAAAGAGGAACTTTATTTTAAGAATGCACTTTTTATTTAACCAAATAATGTGAAAGTAAATAAATACATTAAGGCTTGTATTCAGGAAGAATTTAAACTCATCTCACTGTAGGCAGTATATCACTACACCTTAATTACTTTAAGGATATTTATATATAAGAAGGTTAAGGAGGCTGTTAGGCTGATCTCGGAGACATTAGGCATTATTGCTGAAAACCTGGAAATTCAGTCATGTTTTCTCCCTTTGTCTCACATGCAAAGTTTAGGCACAAGATCAGTTCACCTGTGCTTCAGTCCCAAAGCAGCTTAATAGATGCACCTGACAGAACGGAAAAGCAGCATCCTTGTGCCACACCATACCTCTCCAGCACTAATAGCAGTCGCAGTTCTTGTCCGACCACATCCAGACATAATTGCCCCTGACAAGGGGGTAAATAATCAGTGCAGACTTGATAAGCATTACAGCCAGATGACAGTATGCAGAAGTGTATTAGCAACAGTGTGACATATCACATTACTGCTGTGAATATAATAACCGAGATACTAAACACTGTGGCAGCTTAAAGACAGGCCGTCTCCTCACCGCTGTTCTATTATATCGCATTTACTGCTACTGATAAGTTGATCTCAACCGTTACCTTCAAGTAGGGATACTAAGTAGATTAACCATTTTTGTGCCAGCTCACACATGAAGTTTTGAGGTCTTTGTCCAAAGTCTAGATAACGCTGTACTTTTAACCATGTCTGGAGATCTTGTAGGTCTCCTCTGAACCAGCAATTGCTTTTAACTCCAGCAAATATCTTCAATAGCAGTTCATTAGTATTTTTCCTGGATCAGCAGATGTATTGGTTAGTATGAAATCGACACAACCTTAGCGTTCAGTCTACACCACAGGGCTTAAAAGTGTCTCTGGTTGAACATGTTTTTGCTTATAGACCAAACTGACTTTTTTTGGATATGCATTGCACTGACACAGTTATAAGAGGTTGTACTTAACTTGTTATAGAAATGAAAAAGTTGGCTTTAGACATAATTTCCAGCTGACTTGCGTATTTGTTGTTATTGCATTCAAATGGAAATAATATTCTTTATAAAGCAAGGAGCTGCTCCTCTTAGAACTGGTCACATGCTGTCTGTTTTCCAGCTCTGTTTCTTATATTGCTGCATTAGCATGTGTACCACTTAAGGCTTGGAACTGGTCTGAGAACTTTACATAAGGATTGATTACACTTCAGTCCTTAAAAATGCATTTTGTAGGTGATTGAATCACCCACTAGAAGGA
This sequence comes from Heterotis niloticus, assembly GCA_018136845.1. NCBI lineage: Eukaryota > Metazoa > Chordata > Actinopteri > Osteoglossiformes > Osteoglossidae > Heterotis > Heterotis niloticus. The sequence goes on along the minus strand of CM030904.1, from coordinate 14,403,023 downwards.
CCTATATTTAGAATCTGCAACCAGACACTGGAAGAAGGAAGTTAAATTAATGTTCCATGCTGCAGGCTTGTGCTACATCACCAATAATCATTTTCATATTTTATTTGGGTAATTTTTATAATTCAATAACAACCCAGCTAGTATATCGAAAAGCAAAGCCAGAGTAAAAGATAGACTTTGATAAGTCATTTTTTCCACTTTTTTATATTGTATGCACATTAACAGTGATTTTATAAATCAACTAAGGACACAATCTAATAGCAATATTTTAAATTTCAGCATAAACTGTTAAATTAAATAAACACTTTGAGTATTTCTTTTTACTCAAAGACCCTTCAGTTTTACCCTTCAGTTTTTGCATGCCTTCAAAAAGGGGGCACTTGGAATGAAGACTGACTTTTTCCTTATCTGCGAAGACTCAAAAAGGCATTTTCCTTAATTATTTGAACACCTGTATTTAAGACAGAACCACATGTAATGTGAGCTGTCCAGTGGCGGAACAGGTCCCAAACCTGATAACTGGGACATGTTTTCTAGCTGTTACATTATAAATTATTTCCACAGACTGGGGCCTTCAGGGATCACATTCAGTCAATTTCAGTTCTTGGTAACATCATATAATGATGTTAACTAATTTGTGGCTATAGTGTTTCAGTTTTATCAGGGAAATCTTAAATGTCTATGTGGTAAATACTTGCTTATGATATTACAGTAGCTGTTCACTTGAGGTTACTGTATCAGATGGCTATTTCATAAAATACAGGGACAGAGAAGGTAATAACAATGTAGGATAGAAGAGCAGCATTGTTTTTTATACCTTGAATTTTGTGCTTCTTACAGTGTATGGGCCTAAAACATTATCCTGTTGCAGAAAAAATTATGTGAAATCCTTGAATTTAACAGTCCTTATGCATCTAAAATGTAATTTCAAGATGTAGTTTTGAATTAAATCCTTTTACAGGAAGTGTAAAAACGTAACTTTATTTTCTGTTGTAACCGTTGATTAGAAAATTGTTGGTCTAAATATAAAACAAAAGCATGCAACTCAAAGAAGAGACTTTTTCGAACATCACATTTCAAAGCATTGCATTAATATTGCTGATGCCATGTGCACAAAGCCAAAATATGTCTTGTTTCTATGACTCTACTAGATATCACATATTCTAATTTTACCAGCAAACTGTCAAAAGTCATTTGAGCCCATGGAAGGGAACAGGGATTAACCTTGACTAATGGAGTCCAGTGATTGCCAGGTGACAGATAGTTAATAACCACAGAAGTCACTGAATGTGAGTGACAGCATGGTTAGGTGTTTGGAGAGGTGTGCTGTAGGTTTCTCCTTCTTGCACTCTCTGGCAGTGTTGCTGCTATTCTAGGTCTCAAGCAGTACCAGCAGAGCTGGGATATGTCAGTAAACTCCTTTAAAATGAGACCTGAGGGCCGTAAGTGTTGTCATTCCAGACAGCTATTTATCCAAAATGACAGTTTGCAAATATCTCAATCTAGGAGAAGGCACTCGGGGTGACACTGAGAAGTGCCATGAAATTGGAGGAGTCAGCAGTCAGCATTTATTCCATCAGGGCCCTTTCCAATGAGACGCGGCCGCCTGTCAGCCGGAGATTGTGGCCTGATGCTGCATGCCTTCCCCTCAGACACTCTAATCCATAAATGCATAAATCAGAATTAGGCAGTCTAATGGAAATGTAAAAGTGTCAATGGGAGGAAAATAAGAACAGAGGAGCTCTGCATATGCACAGGCAATTTAGTCTGAGACCAACATTTTTTGCTTCTGTATTTTTGGAGGATCCAAATAACTTTTCTAATTGGATGTTGAATAAATGACATTATGTAGTTGCTTAGGTAACACTTCCATACAGATAAACTTGCAATTTCACTTTTTTGTATAATGTTTGGATAGTTTATTTGAATTACGCAGGTTAAGTCATTCAGCCACCCTCAGGTTTTTAGTCTTTGTCTTTAACTGCTATGCTGTGAGCTGTCCTATCATTTTAACCAACATCATTGACTGGTGCTTTGTGTGCAGTAATGTGGTCATTTCTGCAGATTTGTGTGAAGAAAGTTGTTGGAAAAAATGCTAGCAATGTTACTGCAAGTTATGCAAAAGCATTCCAACTTGTACCTTTCAGTCTCCAAATGGCTGTTTTGCGAAAAGTCTGTCATATACAGACATTATATACTTTTTTTGTTTTACTGAACCCTAAGGAAACTGCTCGCTGTTAGAGTGGCATACATTCAACAAACAGTTGAAAGAAGACTAGAATAACCTAAAAATGTAAAAACAGTGCAAAACAGACAGATAACTAAAACAATAAAAATGTAGTACATACAGCTCAGTAAGACTTTAGCACCTCACTGAAAGTGACAGGACTCGTTGTACTGTATAGCCTAATAACTGCTGGGAAAATTGATCTCATGTAGCTCCTTGTAACAGTGTAACTGGAACAGTTTGCTGTTGAAGGTGCTCTTCTGTTCAGCCAAGGTTGTGTTTAGAAGGTGAGCCTCATTGGTCATGATGGATTGGAGTTTGTTTAGAGTCCTTCTCTTTTGCACTTCCTCTAGAGAGTCCAGTCTTACTCCCAGACTAACCCAGCCTTCCTCATTAGTTTATTCAGTCTGCTGGCATCACCTGTAGGCATAGCAATGCCCTAGCAAAAAACTGCTGAGAAGACTACACCAGCTACAACAGATCTGTAGAACATCCGCAGCAGCAGCTTGATACTCCAAATGTCCCGAGCCTCTTCAAAAAGTAAAAAAGTGTACAACACTGATATTTCTTGTGCAGTGCATCAGTGTTGTACACCCCACCACCTCCATTTCACTGTACGCAGGAGACCCTTAGATCTCTTAAAGGCTACTTCCATCGCTTTAGCCTTTTCAATGTTGAGCTCCGGTTGGTCCTGTCTACACCACTCCTTTTCCAAGTGTTAGCACTCACCTTCCGACTCATCCTTGACTCACACAGCTTTTGCTGTATCATCTGAGCACTTTTGCAAGAACACATGATGCATGTTGTAAATAAAGTCCTAAAATCTGTGGTATACAGAGTGAACAGGAGGTAAGAGCATCCCTGAGAACACCACCCCCACTCAAAATCATGTCCAACAGACAACCCTGCAGCCACACAAACTGTGGTCCAAAAACTGGGCCTCAGTAGATGTATCTACCTGAACTGCACAATTATTTTTTTTAAGAAAAACTATAGTAACAGCATAACATTCCAATGACTTTGGATATGAAATTAAAAAAATAAAATGCAATTATTTTAAATGCATTCATATGTAGAATTATAGTGCAAAAATATAGCTAATCACAGTGAATTTTAAACAAAATGATTTCTTTGAACAAATTCATATAACTGTCTGTCTTTTGTTCTTTAAGATCTACATTTTGATAATGAAAAATCCATTTTAAGTGAGCTTAATAGAATTCAAAAGGGCACTTCAGTGTTTGTGCCATTTCAGTGAAGTCTGGCCTTCACAGAATCTAGCTGAATGCCTGTAATTAGAAAAAACAAAGGCTTAAACCATTACCCATGGAAGAAATTCCCAATATTTTAGATGAGAATTGTTTTAGTTCTATGACTGATGATCCTTCGAAACATGCTTGGTGTTCCAGAATCAAGATTAAGGGCATTTTCACTTGTAAATTCACTGTATTGCTGCATTACAGAGGCACAAACTAACAAGGTCTTTTCTAGGAAGACGTTTTGGCTCATTTCTTTATTAAATTTGTTAACAGAAGGCCTTATGGAAAAAAATGCTGGACATCACATGGAAAGTTTTAGCATTTATCCTCTTGTAAATCTTGTAAAGGTCTTAAATGCCTACAGTTTAGCAAACTAGGCATGAGATATTTATGAAAACCCAGGAGTGAAGTGAATCTTTATCCATTTTGCACATCCCTCAACATAACAAACTTTATTTCAAGGTCTGAGGAGATTATTTCAGAGTCTGAGGAGATCCAGTGAGTACAGCAATTCAAATAAGGTTCTTAGTGATTAAAGTAAAATAATTTAATTGATTTTACTCTCTCTTACTGAGTGGGAAGTGTGGTATATACACTATATGACCAAAAGTATGTGGTCCCCCTTCTAATGACTGAGCTGAGCTGTTTTGGCTGTACCCACACAGCATACAAACACATTCTAGACAATTGTGTGCTTCTAGCTTAGTTGCCACAGTTTTAGGAAGCTCTTTTCCTACTCCAGCATGACTCTGCTCCTATGCACACAGCAAGCTCCACAAACACAGGGTTTGCCCAGGTTGATGTGGAAGAACTTAAGCTGCCTGCACAGGGCCTTGACCTCAACTGCACTGAACACCTTTGGAATAAACTGAAATGCTGACAGCTCCAAAATCTGGTGAAAGCCTTCCCAGAAAAATGGAGGCTGTTATAGCAGCAAAGGGGGAACAACTCCATATTAATGCCTGTGGGTTTAGAATGGGATGTTCAACAAGCAAATAAAGGGGTGATGCTCAGGTGTCCACATGCTTTTTGTAGTATTCTGTGTCTTACAATGAGCATTAAAAGGAGAAGAGGCTTTGAAGTTTAAAACTACTTTTTTGGTGGGGATGCTATACTTGCTGTCAGCCACATATTTGTATAATTTGATTTATAAAACACAACTATGTGGAATAAGATTAATAGATTTTCTTTCAAGAAAACCAGCTTAATAACCTGTGATAGAAATCATAAAGTTGAAACAGGACTAACCACATATGAAAAAAGTCATCCTACCTGCCATTATCTGCACATTGTTCACACATGGTTTCACAACAGATATACATGTATACTCTTTGAAAATACATATACTGAGTTCTTTTGACTTAACGTCTAAGCTTAATTAATACTCTAATTATTATTCCATTTTTATTATTCAGTTTTGGCATCCTGTCAGGCTGTTTACATGGTAGGCATAGATACAAGATGGAAAGCCATTGTATACAAAGTGTTCTAGCAAAGCTTTTTATAGATAACAACCTGCAGTTTTCTTGTTGTTTCTCAAGGTTTCCTTATTACTGAATCTATTGTCAAGGGAAAGGTTCACGAAAGGGTATAGCATATAGTGTTTGTTGCAACTGTGGGGTGAAGATTCTGTGAAAAAAGCTTGGCAATGTAATTATGATGCATCATGATATTGCAATGTTGAGATAATGAAGTTATTTTGAGCCCTTATTACAAAAGACATTGTAATTTTAAAGGTGTAATGAGAGGAGTTGAAGCAGGGTACTGCTGTAATGTATTGAGGGTATTACTGTACCTGTATGGCTGAAATTGACTGTAGTAATATTTTTGCTATGTAAAAAGTAAAAAAAAAAAAAACATTATTATGTATTTTTCACTTTTTCTTGGTTGTTTTTAATTGTAATTTATATCTGAATAGCATTAGTTATTCAGACACACAGGTATGCCAAGTTATACCTGGGGAAACAATCATTTCATCGTTTCACCTGTACTTATGTCTATATATATAGTATGATATTACACGTTCTTAGCCAAGTTATTGTACCCATTTATAAACCTATTGTGTTTCTAGTGAGATGGATCAGGTTAAGTATCTTACAAGCAAATACTACAATAATGCATCCTTGCGATTCCGAACACACTGAATACAGCACACTGGTTGTCAGGGTTTAGAGGTATAAAGCATTCAGCTGTTTCTGCATTCATTAGCAACCACCATCAATTTGGGTTAAAGGTGGTACACATAAATCACTGGTCACTAACTACAGTAAGCGAAGTAAACTTGGGTTGTGCTCTTATGCTCTGAAAGTGTAAGAACTGATGGATTTGGGTAAAATCAGATAAGAATCTAAAGAAACAGATCATGTGGTTTAATCCACCTTTTACCAAATGTGTATAACACAGAGGGTTGTGCTGAATTTGATGACTGGATGTTTTACTCTTTTCCCCCTATAATTTCAGAAAACAAGATAAAACGCTCAGTATTTAATAATAGAAAGGCAAATAATAACCTGTAAGTTTCTAGAAAAGGAAAAAAATTATCGGGTTTCCCCCATATTAGAAGTCAAGCATACAAGTGGTGTTAAATTAATGATGTTCTGATCAAGTGCCTCCCTCCCACAAAAATTATTTTGTGATTTAAGTCATCCACACTTGTTTCTTCCTATTGAGTCCATGCCAGATGGGGGTGGGAGTCCAGGTAGGGAGTGGACTTGGCGAGCCTCCAGCCGGCCTTAAGGTGAGATATACAGTGGTACAAGAAATGTCTCATAAGCTATACGGAGTACATCGGTAAATAAATGTTTATTTTCATTTTAATTATATCATTTTGACCTTTGAACATTTACAGTTCTAAGTCACAATAAAATTGTACTGCCAATGTATAAAGTTAATGACCAGATTCATAGTAGTCAACCATATAGCTTCAAGTATGCATCTGCGCTTATTATGGCACAGTGTTTCTGATCAGATGCCATAGTTTCTCTGGTGGTTTTTTTTCCCTCCTAGAGTTTAACAGTTTTACAGTATGTTTAATTGCTCAAAACTCATTTATTTTGAGATGAGCATCAAATTTAGAGTGTTTAAATGTATTTCAGCAGATGATCACGTAGAAGGCGCGTCCTCAGGGAACCATGCAGAGTGGTGGTAATGAGTGGAGGTAATGAAAGCCTCCGCACTGACAGATGTAACCATTTAAAACAGTAATACCCACAGTTAAGATGGCAAGGAGCAAATTACACAGAACTTTCATTAAAGCACATGTTTATCTGCACCCTTTCAGGGTTTGTCATTTTCCCATTTCCAGGAAGATAAGGAGCTAACACCCAGCAATACTGTCCTTGAAACAAGGTCAAAATTCTCAAAGATGATGGCACCAGAACTGGTGGGTTTCCTTAAAGACACAGCACTTAGTGATTTTTTTTTTCTTTTTTCCCAGTCAACTTCCTATACACCCTACAATCAAAAACCAACTCCATCAGTTAGAAGAATCATAAAGGCATAATGCTGTTTTTTAGACATTTCATTAAATCAGATCGAATCCTTAAACTAAACATGAGCCAACATTCATGCATGTTGTCAGCTTCATTATGAGAACGTAGTAGACCTTCATAAATGTGCTTTATGAGCAGTTTTCTAGACATGGTTTTATTGTATTATAGACAGTCTATTATGGTATGAAAAATTACCCCCGAGTATACAGAGTTGATTGAAAAATGCTGTTTATGCAAATCATTACTAAATTCTGGACCCAAGTGAACTATCTGTGAATGACATGACAATTAAATGCTGAACATTCGCTGCTTTTTAAAGGTACCTTAAGCAGTATTTCTTTACAATATATTGAATAACAAAACACGTGCCACTGAAATCCATTAAATTAAACAGCAAGGAATATGCAAAGTGATCTTAAACATTAACATTTGAAAATAAGCAGTGGACTGAGTAAAAAACTTTCGAGAATTCCAGTTTCGTCCGCTACGACTTGGAAATTGTCCATACTCGGACATAAAATTGTACTATGAGAACTTGTTAATGCATTGGTTCCCGTTTGTTTATTCCTGTGTCACATTTTAGGTGTTCTTACCTTTAGTGAAGGAAAAAGTCTCTTTAAGCTGTTTGCCTCAGTATCCTTAACGTTAAAAATGCTGACACAGTTAAGAAACGTGCAAATGTACAGAAATGTTTTAATTGTTATTGCATAACTGGACTATTAACGCTACATTTGCGGACACATTTATTTGAGCAGCTAATTCTGAGTGCGAAAGTGCAGTTCTGCCATCTCATGAGTGAGAATTCTGTTCGTGCACTGATATTGATAAACGCCAATGCATTATGACAAACACGGTCTTAGCTTATGCTTACTGAAAAAAGGTGTCATGATACAAGCATGAAACCAGGTGGCACAATGGGAAGGAGATGAGGCAAAATAGTGCATGTCTGTGGTCTCACAGAGGAAAAACAGAGCGTTTACACGACGAAATGAAGACATTTATAGGAGCGCTATTGTGCTAAAGATGCTCTCTACACATGGCGGTGCCCTCCAGCCAAGCGCCCTGCCCACACACCAGACATCTCACCACTGAAGCGAGTTCCTGGCTTGCTCTGGGTATGCACAGGATGTGTTAATTGAAAGTTAGGATCACTTTGTGACCATTACAGGAAACCCGAGATGTGTTACCGTGGCAGCGCCAGGCAGCATCTGCTGTCACTAGGTAATTGTGTTGAATTTGGCATGTCTGTCTCTTACAGGCGTACATCGCGATCTGCTTCCAGTTACATCTGTAATATTACCACAGATGACATTACCACACGAGCCACATGGGATGTAAGCTATTTGTGACCTGGCTCCCACTTCTGAGAAGATACGCGTCCAAAATCTGTTTGAAAATCATAGGAATGACAAATAAATTCTGATCAGCTATATCACTGAGGCACTTTTTAAGACAATGCTTAGAAATGTATCTAAATGTAATAATAAGATATTTTATTATAACAACATTTTGCAGAAACACACATTGATCCCATGCACTGGACCATGAGCGAGATATGGGTGACTGGTAATGAAGACCAGACGGTGCTTTTGAAGGCCATCTGAGGGCAGCTATGTACAGTATGATCTGATTTAGACTCAAGTCACCCTCCTTTTTATTTTAAATTGTCCCACTGCAGCCTTTTAGACCTATTGATCCTCTAAAAAAGCACTAGGAAAAAGAACCTCTATTACCCTTAATGTGTGCTGCTTGGTGAAGGCATATCAAAGGACATTTTAATGTCACAGGCTTTCTCAGGGAATTTGAGGCTTAGATTTCTGCAGGGCAGCCTATGAACGAAAAGGACATGCAACAGGCAAACTTAGAAATAAATCTGAGCACACTTTTCTGCTAATTAAATTGTATCTAGACATTGATTTTTGTTTGAAAATAAAAAGTTTTTCATGTATGAACTCCAGAAGCCAGTGGCATTTAAAAGTTAAATGTGGTTTCCCGCACAGTTACTCTTGAAACGAATGTAGAATTCTGTAGACGGATCCATTACTATTAATGTTCTACACATGAAAATAGCTGAAAAAAGCAACATTAGGTGTCCGCTAAAAGGTCAGAGCCTTGGCGAGTTGGGGACTGTGCATTACCTCTGGTCAAAATGTCAAATGTCACACTAACATGACTTAGTCAGAAACAGAAGCACAAGTGTCCATGTGACAGAGATGTCACAGTCACTTTGTCGCTTAGTTGAGCCAGGAGCACACATTTATAGGCTCTATAGAGTTACAGCTTGCTATAAAAAGGCACCATTTTGTTACTCAGTTGGCAAATTGTTAATGCACCATTTCCATCTTGTCTATTTCCTTTTTTAAACTCTTCGAGTTAGCTGTGTACGTTTCAGCAAAGCAGGTGCTAAAGGCATCCATTTTCTGTGAGAAAGTTTCTGCAAAAGTCTGAGTTTTTCAGCCTCTGTAATCATCCTTGAACCGAGCTCTTCTTCTCCCTGTGGTGCAGTCTTCAGAGTCGCCAGCAGAGTTGTTAACACTGACTTTTCTCTTTTCAGCTTCCACTATCTCATGAGTGGTTTTGCTGGTCACGCACCTCTCTTCATGTCGGTGGGATTTTAAGCTTTCCCTGGTTTCTCAGTGTCCGACACCTTTTAATCTGCTTCAAGCCTTTGTGCCCAATCGCCCCGCATCCCTTTAATTGCAAAGCGCTGCCTTTTCAAGCGAGACCTCCCCCTTCTTTTGCTAACACCCCAAGATGTTTTGATTAGCGCTGTGGTGCTGGTCAGATCCTGGGTTTAATGATGGATAATTTGCCTACGGATTGGCACAGCGCTCTCCTGCTCTGCCAGCCTTCGGACGCCATATGGGCTGAAGCAGCTGTTTTCATTACTCTCCCGTGCCCAGATGTGTCAAACAGGACGCCGCCTTCAATCCATGGGCTTGCTGGTGCTCCGTGGGGGGTGCATTCTAGCAGCTTGGCAGCTAATTACTTTAATGTAGCTGAGGATGAAGGCCCTGCATGTTTCTAAAGGGCTTTTACAAACAGCCCGATGCCAGCTGTCACTTCGGCACACAATGAGCAAAGATGGATGGGTCACGCCGTAGCGCCCACAAGCACCGCTGCTCGCGAATCACATGGCGTGAGTGGATGCAGACCTAGGTGCCATGGAGGACAGAAGGCCACCATGAATGTACACACACCCCGGGATCCTACTCACTTTTTGCACTGGGATTCACGAGCCTTCGTGGCATTATGAGTCTGTCACTTTCTGTTCTGTCACTTTCAGGATGTTAACACAAGCAGCACCTTCATGCCTGTCATGAGTAGCTTATATTGTGAGCACCCATATCGATCACAAGCTTATTTCTGTGCTCGCTGGAAAAAGGAGAGCACATTTCCTTTTATAATTGTTGTGTACTGAAAACTATAATGAAACAATGCTTTTATAGCTTCTGGTGATAAGAAATGGTAGTCTGCGTTTTGCTGTGCATATTTTGCTTTTCAAGCTCACTGTAAAGTTGACTACAATATTAGGCCCTTTGGGGACTATTATTGTCCCTCACATATGCAAGCAGTCATTTGCTTTTACATCCTTCTCACGCAGGAACATGGCTCTGTCTAGCGGTCACACACTTGCTATTGTGTGTATGCATATCAGTTTTGTACTTCTCCTGAAAGCCGAAAAAAAAATCAAGACTGAATGAATAAATAAATAAATAAATAAATAAAATAAATAAATAAACTCAAGGATTAATAACTTGAATAATGTGACACAGTAATACAGTAATACCTAAATTAGTGCCCAAGAAGTGTGCTTGGGTCATGCTACAAGGGCTCATTAATGCAGTGTATTGCTAAGTTGAGATTGAAAACTACACATGCAGAACATAATGCTAAATAAATGAGTTATAACTTTAATAACAAGGAATAAGCACTGAAAACAAATGTTTTATGGATAACAAGTATACAGTTTTAGATCACTTGTTTTGAATTTTTTATTACTCTTTAAAAATGTGCTAAATTATTATGATTACCCCCTCCCCCCCTTTATACTGAAAGGGCTAAATATTACTGTATGTGCAAACTTGTCACATGTAAAATCTAATAAGCAGATCTGCATTCTGCTTTTAGTTATTACAATGCAGTAAGAATTTTTCACATCTGCAGTATTGAGATAGTTTATTAATTTCTTTGCTAGGGGTTCATTTTAATTGTTGAATCAGTATGTCTAACACTTTTGCATTTTTACAGTTGGTTTAATGCATACAAATTTAGTCAACAGTAAAACTTGTACTTATGGTCAAATTGCTATTACAGCAACATGAAAAGCTGGATCCAGTACAAAAAATGAGGAAAAATGTGAGAAGCTGCTAATTCCACACCAGTTGTTTCCGCATGTCCAAGCCTGTCTGCATTTTCCTCATGTCTTTTGCTGCTAAAATGCTGGCAGGAGGGACATTTTTTTGAATGCAGCTATGAAATTCAAAAAAAGAGAAAAATTTAGAACTCTTCAGCAGCAGATTTCATCCTCTAAACTCAGAGACTGTGCTTGCTTTTCCACATACGTACGTACATACATACATACGTACATACATACATACATACATACAATGTACGTACACGTGTGTGTGTGTTTATATATTTCATATATATATATATATATATATATATATATATGGAAAGGCAGGCACAGCCTCCTGCGTACTGTACATACAAACGGGCCTGTATGAACATGGGGTCTTTAGGTAAGGCAGTCACTGCCTCATCTAGGGTGCTGTATGGAAAGACTGGCATCACAACTGGGATGTGAGGAGAATGGAAGGTTTTGTTTTGGTGGTGCGCTTCTGTGAGAAAGGGTCCATTTGGGTCTTTCTTTTCCTTTTTTTTTGCCCTCTTTCCCTGCTTTCTTCTCTGCTCCTCTCTGTTGTGCCAGCATTAGCCCTGAACCTCTCACAGAGAGTGGGCTTTGATGTAGCCCCGCTGTGCCCCTGCCCCCCCACACACCCCCATTGGTGGATCACGCACAGGGCCGCAAGGGCCGTGCTGGAGTGGATCGGGATGAAAGCGCACGGGGCAGCGAGAGGGCACCTGCACACAGAGCCCAGCCTCTGTCGGCCTCACGTCATCTGCGTCCTTCTCGCCGCGCTGGGAGCGAATGTGCATCGCACAGTCCTCACATCCTTTATTCATTTCCTTCTCGGTTAGGGGAAATTTAAAATTGAAAGTAGGAGAAAAGAATTAGTCCCTCTCTCTATGCCGTACTTTATCAGCATTTTTCTGGGATTATAGTATAGCTATAATGGTCAGAGCCAGTCTGGTGGCCATGTTAATTGGACACAGCTTCTTCCAGCAAATCTTTTTTCATCAGCAGCCAAGGCTAATAGCTAATTTTTTTGTACTTTTGTGTTGTTTTGAAATTCTTCCTAAGCTATTTCAAATGTCCATCATGTTTTTTTTTCTTCTTTTTTTGCCTTGCGATCAACTGGCATTCCTTACAAGAAGTACTTCCAGGATAGGCTCCAGTCCACCACAAAACTACATCGGACAAGCACTTACAATGAATGAATGAATGAATGAATGAATGAATGAATGTCTTTTTTGTTCCGCCCTTTGTGTCCTTTTAAGATGTAGAACAATTGCTGTTATTTCCTGTGCCTCATGTACACTATTGCCCTGCATCTGTCAAAATTCAAATTTTGGTGGATTTCCATTTATTTATATCGGGATTAGAAAAAATATGATACTTTATTTAATCCCAGTTAGGGATGTTGCTGCGCACATTGCTGTAAGATCAGAGCACGTTTCACTGATCTGCCTCCACTATCACAGTTGTGTCTCAGTCCAGTTCCAAGGGCTACTGGCAGTGAACTTCTGTTGATGGTTTTATGCCACTGTCATATATTAGGACTTTCAACTCAAAACAGATTTCAGGTTTCAGCCTGTGGCTACATCTTCAAACTGAGTCCATCCCAACCTCACTGGGGAGCAAGGTTGAAAAATCTTATCCTGGAGCAAAAAGTTCAGTGTGAAAACACCAGGGTTAAGCTTCTCCCAGGTGTAAAACATACATGTTACAACTCATCTTCCAGGGCTTCTTTCGTATAACCGGTCCCTGCTTCACAAATACACTGAGGACAAATGGACAATAATGAATAGGACACTCTTGCATACCATGACTCGTGGTTCCTGTTCCTTTATATAAAATTTTTCAGGCAGCAAATTGGACTGCTATTTGCCATTGCTAATGCTAAAGCTTCGGTATGACTTTGGCTGAAAACATACATATTACTTTTGATAGCTGAATGGATTTTGAGATCTAAAACACCTGGCGTGAATAACTGAGGATGTTTGCTTGTAGTTTCAAGATTTTTGTTGTAACACTGCGATAACCCCACTAACCACAAGAATTGTTTAACGCTTGCGGAAACAGCATTTAGAGGACACAGTTACATTAATGAAATGCAAGCGGAATTACAGAAGTTTGTGTTGATTCTGTGCAGTTGCTAAGGTGACCGACTTGTAAATGAGTGCTACGGACCACGTGATGAGGAAAGGTCAGCGTCTGTGTGAGGGAGAACACTTTCCTTCCCGCTCAGCTTTACCCCCTCAGTGAAGCAGATGTCAGTTAGCGTTAGTGGTGATACAGACCTCAAAAGAAGCAAGTGATTGCTTCTGGAATTCAGAAGATGTGCTCCCCTGTACCAGGAATATCTCACCATCTCACAAGTTGGCCGTATATGTAGAAACCTTCCTCACCCGAGCCAGTAGCTGTACTTCTCGCTGTGTCTTTCTCATTCTGAACACCACCTGAAATTTTCTAGTGGAAAAATGTAAGAAATAAAACATATATGATTATTTCATCTTTGCATAAATAAAAAACCTTAGAAACTGGCTTTGTATCTTGAGTCAGTCATCTTCTTAAACAACAAAGATCCAAGCTGTCAGAATAAAGAAACATAAACACTCGGTATCCCAGATGACTCAGCCAAGAGATATACATTAAATATTTAACAGTCTGCCTACATTTGTGCGTCTCATGATGCCAGAGGTAAGAAAATGCAGTGATAACACATTTAGATAAATTTTCTGTTGTCGTTGTTGATCCTTAAGTATCGTAAACAGACAAAGGTACCATAGTTTGTCAAACAGTGTACAGCATCTCGATGAACCATTGTGCATGAATGGATGAACCAAGAGGGGAGGTCAAGGAACCTGAGCAGTGTAAGGTGAAGCTGTGCTTGAGGGGGGGGTGGGCACAGTCATGGCCCCGCTTCGTTGTTTACCTGATCCCTATGCGGCGTCCCCTATCCCGGTGCACCTCGTCCCTCACACATATCACTCCAGCCCCGCTGCACAGCAGCTCCCAGTGACAGAGGATGGAGAAATTACCCCGAAGAGCAGGAGACGCACGGCGGAAAATGACCTTTAACTGCACTTCCTTAGCTGAATCTCATCCAATTAGAGCACTGTACACTTTCGGTAATAGCGGCTGATGAGGCAGGGCGTATGAGCGAACACGCCCGATTGGCGTTGCTATGCAGCAAGACGGCTGCTTAGCACCAGTGGAGCGCAGGGGAATAAGTGAGCAGAGAGCTTTAATTTGATAGGGTTAGAATCCTGCAGGGTCCCGTGTCAAGGGTGAGCAGAAGCACGTCTCACATTGAATATGAAGAAATCAGAAGTAAATTGCTTACATCTGCTGTTGGCGGTGGGCAGGCCTTTGATTGGCTCCTGGAGATGCTCGCCATCCCACTCGGACTGCGCAAGGGGCACCGGTGTAAAAAAGGCTTGTAATTGGAGTAATTCAGCATTAATAGATGTTAAAAAAAATCTCCACACAGCTGGGTTGAAAGCAGAGTCTCCATCACGTGTGTGCATCATAGCAGGTATTCTCATTCTGGAGTCTAACTCTCCATTATTGGCACTGTGGTCTCCTGCAAGCAGTGTCTCATGTTCAGCAGTGAGATGAGTCTTTGTTCAAAGCTGCAGCGCAGGGCATCTCTCAGTTCAGGCATATTTGGCAAGGGTGCAAAATGAAATCTCACAGCAGTGTGGTGTGTATTTCATTGTCTTTTATTTATTTATTTATTTATTTATTTATTTATTCTTGCATTTTACCTGCATTTTTAGACTACCATGCTCTAGACTCATTTAAATGGGAAAATCAGGCAGGCTGTACTTTTTCTTTTTTTTTGGAAAGTTCCGGAAAATAACCCTCGATCACAAGACGTGCTTGTTCAAATGCACTCAGAGAATGTGTCGGGCGCCTCTTTCTCTTGGGCTTAGCCATTGACAGGAAATTACTTACTGGATACGAATGAACTGTAAAGAAACGGAGGCGATCTTAACCATCGTTCTCACTACTGACGTTTTGACAATTTTGACTATTATATTTTTAAGCACAATAATTAGCATGCGCTGTAATTCACCAGGTCGCCTGTGAATGAACATTACATGATGTAGTAGGAATGTAAATGATTACTTTACTATAATTTAAGCTTGCATATTTTTCATCTGTAACCAGAATCTTTCTTTTGTTTGTGACCAAACAAATATGACATAAGATACGTTGAGTTGCTTTGAAGTGTTTCGCAATGCAACTCAACTAGGTGACAAACCAAAAAGTGAAGTTTAGCTTGAGAGCGCAACTGTTTCTCCATTTGTTCTTTTCGTAGACGCTTTGATAACGGCTTTGGCTCGCATTTCCAGGTTTGGTCCATAAATTTGCCAGGTTGTCTTTGACTTTAACGGTATCTTCAAGCAGTCCCAGTAGCGGTTTTGTTCTGGGTGGTGAGTTGAAATGGAAAATGCATTTCCTTCCCTGTTAATGTGTTCTGCGCATTCACGTGTGCTGCAGCTGGACAGACTGCTTGGAGACACGGGCGAAGAGCAAACGCACCCATCTCTTCCGCAGCGCTTCGCTGCTTGTACACACAATGCTAATTTCACCCCATCATTCTGATCACATCACTCCTTGCCGAAATCTGCAATTACATTCGGGGGTGATGAAAAAAGGGCATGGCGAGCGCTCTTCATCTCGGGCCTGCATTTGGCTGCCAGCTCACCAGTTTTTCCATGGTAGTTTTTATCACTGCTAATTGATCCGTAGTTTAATTAATTGGGAGGGAAGAATATCATGCTTCATTCCTCTTTGGTTGTCTGTTCTGCCTGTCATAGCATTAAGAAAGTCCCTCCCTTCTTTCTTGCCGCTAACTGAACTTCCAGTTCTCTTTGACTTCCAGGCCGCATTTATCAGAGGCCTGCAGTAGATCCGACCAGACACAATATTTATTCAATAATAGATTTAGTGACGTGCTTATTTCACTCGATGTCTTGCATTATCTTAAGGCACCACTTCCTGTTATGAATATACAGGGAGCTGATGCCCAGCAAAAAGCGAAGCCAGTGTCTGCATCCCTTCCTCTTCCTCCAGTGCTCATTGTCTTTCTCACAAATCCTGCACAGCAAAAGAAGTGTTTTCACTGCTGTAGTCCCTCCCCTTCCAGCATAATGATCAATCTTTTTTTACTAAAATGTGACTTTAAGCATAGGCAGATTTGACGTAAATTATTTTACATCATTTCCTTGCGTGAAGATGCATTTAGATATAACACGATATAAAACATATATGGCGATTTCACTTTATTTTGCTTCAGCCGCAGGTTTTCTATATATTTATGAGAACACGCTGAGTGTGCCGAGAACATACAGGCCCTGTTGACTGGTAAAAGGAAACAGGGTGGGAGCTTAAAAACAAATATGAGAATCACTCTGTCACCAAATCACCACTCTGTCCAATTCCCTTCTTTTCATGGTAGTAGAGTGCCACCTATAGCTGTAAAATGAAATGGTAATAGATGCAAAACCTTTGTCTTCCACACCAGTGAGGAACAAAAAGCTCTTACTGGTGTACGTATTTACTTTTCAGTGCATTTTGTCCTCTTGAGGTTTGTGGAGAATAAAATGTGTACATATTTTTGCTTATAACCGGTATAGGACCAGCACGGAAATGAAGCAAAAGTACTGTGGCCTTGCATTCTGTCCATTAAACATACACGGTGTGTTGCACCTGGAGAAGTGTTTCTCCTCTCTTCAGTTGTATTTTGTTCAGGTGGTTAAAAAGAAAGGAACTGTGGATGTTTCCTCCCACAGCCTCTTCTATGGCCGAGGAGAAATCTTGGCCGTGCCACCTACTCTCTTCATATCTTAGCCTGTATGCGACGCGGGGCTTTATTGAGATTTATTTATTATTTATCTGTTTTCATGCAGAAAAAAGGGTGAAAAATAAATAATGCACCGCGGGACCTACAAAACCTATGACCCACATAAGTATATTCTGCAGTGAACAAAGCAGTAATTTACTGAAGGTGTATTAATGCTAATGTTGACGTTACTGTTAGCGCAAACACGTCTTCCGTTTTGAAATTTGAAAAAAATAGAGCTATTACATTACCATGTGTGCAAAAGGATTTCACAGGGAACAGAAGTGGATCTGAAGATTAGCTTTCAACCTTTTGTTTACCCTTCAGTTTGAAATTCTGCGAGTGGAGTTTTTCACGTGAAGTTAAAACCGATTATCTACACTTTTCAGATCAAATTATCATAATGTCCACAATTAGCAGATGAAATGGAGTCATCTTGAGTGTTTGTTCTTCTCTGAGATTTTATTCATCCCAGTATTTTATTCTTTGTGGTAAACAACACCGTTTGCAGGATATATTTATTTATTTGTGCGAGGTCTGTTTAGGGCTGGAAAATTAAGTTTAAGCAATAACTGCAATTGTAAAAATTATAGAATAATTGTAGAAATGTTATAAATCCAAAGATCAATATCAATAGCAACAATATATTCATTTTGTTTGAGAGATGGAATTTTAATATCTACTTCCATGTATTTCTGTATCATGCATGTGTGTATTTATTAAAACTGACTCAGTTAATATTTAATCGTATGATGTTTAATATTTTACAAAGAGCTTGATTAAACTAATCTACCCGTGTTATTAAGCTGTTTTTTAGTTAATAAGTACTGCTGTCTAAATTAGTATTAAAAGCTGTACTGTAAAATAAGTTACTCTGTTTGTTCTGTTTAAATGAGCACATATATGTTAAAGCTATACAATAAATAAATGTTTAAATTTCTCTATGTGTTCTGCTAAATTTCAGTTAATTCACTTGTACTCGAAAAACCCATTTTAAATATAATTTGTGTCTTGAACAGCTTAGCTCTGCTCTGGCTTTTACACACAGCAGAATGAGGTGTGTTGCTACCAAACTTTGTTTAGATTCAGGACTTTAGCTGCTTAATTGTTAAACAGGAGAATGACTGAAAATTGTTGTGAGCCCTTAACAGAGTCCTTAACAGATGCATTTGATTTAAGTTGATTCTTTCAGTCGGCAGCTCAGTCAAGACAATTCATTACTAATCCGTTGTCACAGAAGTCCACGTACATTCGAGTTGCCAGGATGGAGGCTGGGAAAGCCTATAAAAACACCATGCATAGTTTTCCTGAAACTACTGTTTCATTCCTTTTAAAGCTGATACCTGAAAATGCCTCTTTAGATCCCCCTTGCACAAAGCTGTTCTGTGTTAAAGCGTGGGCAGAATGCTTGGAAATGGCGGAAATGGAAAAGTTTCCATTTAACTACCAAAGGTTCAATTAAGTTTGACATATGGCTTGGCACGCATGCCACATCTTTTTTGCTTGCATTGTGTTTCATGGCATCAAACGCTCCTTTTTAGAAGCGAAGCCGCATCTAACGGATGTCCGGCAGCATCTTTCTGACATTTTGCAGCTGTGGGGTCCTGGCATCTCGTACGTCCTTTTCTAGCGATTGCAGTGCAGGTGGGCAGAAGGCCAGTCCGGCCAAAGAGATGTCATCAGTAACGCAGCTAAAGGACTGCAGTCACACTGGCAGCTGGCGCCAACATTTTTTGTCACATTTTGATCATAGCATCAAGATTCACCTGGCACCCTTAGCTGCAAGGGTCTTTAACTTTAATGTTTCCTAAAAGCCTCTGCAGATGACACAAGAAGGTGAACACATGCTTCCTTCTTTTGTTCCTCAAAGATCTACTGGACACCGATCAATGCACAGCCAATCAGCCCCCTTAGGAAGTAAGAATATCGCTAAATGTTTGTTAACCATATCTTGTTTTTTTGCCGCTGACTTTCCTAAGATTGTTTGCACTATGTTTTGCACATCAGGAAAAGGAGAAACATGAGGTTGAGTATTTCAGTGACACAATTTAAAAACAATTAGACTTCGAAGGGTCAAAACAAAAGAAACTCTGAGCGGCCTAAGATTTGAGCGCGTCGTGAAAATCCACTTTGTTTAGCGAGAGACGGTTTTGCCACAGAAGTATTTTGGTTCCACCGTAAACTTTGACCTCGGGAACCTGTCCGTGAATATGTCTGGTCAAGGCTTAGAGTGGTGCAGATTTTAAAATGATGCAAACCCAGAGAAGCGGCCAATAGCATTATCACCCCGCCGCTCTAAAGCGGAGAGGCAAGGTAAATGGGAGAGCGACAGCCCCGACAGACTGCTGTTGTCTGCGCGGTTAATCCCAGGCTTTGCGAAATTGCATTTGGCGTAAACTGACAAAAGGGAATACAGCTACTTAAAGTTGAAGGAAATTGAGAGCTCTTTAGTTTTGATTGACGGCTCCAATCAGTAAGTTTTTCATGGTTAGAACCACCTGCTTCGGCTCTAGTGGGATGTGTAGTGGCTTTGTTTTAATTATCCTGGAAAAGGAAACACAATTAACGGTAAGCATTTAGTGGGGGGGGGGTAATTTACTGAGGCATGCTCAACAGAGACAGGGTCTTTCCCACCCAGAGCGATGCGGACCTCTATCAGCATGAGGTCTCTAGTGTACCCAATTAAGTCTGGAACAGTTCAGGCAGCCTTGTCACCGGCGCTCCCCACCAAACAATAGCATCGCACCGCTATAAGAAATCCCATGAAATGTTCAAAACAAAGCGTTTTCAAATGTGTTTCATAGGAGTGCTAGGGACCTTCTGGAGGGCTTTAATGGACTTACTTATGGGCAGGACACTGAATGCAAGAATGGCTGCACTTTTTAGGGCTAAATGCAGAAGCATTTGTAAACCAATATGAAAACTATATTATGGGGCATGGCGCAGCAGGCGAATTCAAGGGCGAGGGGAAGAAAGTGTTAACTCTGAGCTCTTTCCGGTCGAACTTGGGGCGCCATCGTAACTATGCGCAAATGCTTCGGGGTTTGCTCGGGAATTTATTCGGGTTGTTGTCTTAGGGTTTCAGATATCTCCATCGGAGGTGGCATCTGAGGAGGTCATGGGAATTCTAAGAATGGTGGTGGAGTAACAAAAGAAACGTAATCTTTAACAAATAAGACCGGAACAGTGTGAAACATGTTAACCTTTAATTCCAAATGGAATTTTTTAATCATATCATTTAGAGCTTCCTCCACCCTGGCAAATCTCTGTTAAAGATGTAGCTCAGCGCAATAGGATTGCATACTGAGCAATTATGAAGCTGTGACAGGATTATAAATGGTCAAGAGCTTAGTTTTTTGTAAAAAAAAAAAAAAAAAAAAAAAAAAAAGCTGTTTCAATATTCTCTTTAGAGAAGCTCAAATTTTAAAGTCAAATCAAGGTATCAAATATTTGGGAAGTTAAATTTAATGATCTAATTTTAATCAAATAATGAATCTCCTAATGCACGCCATCATAGTTAAAACAGTCAGCTGTCGAGTTAAAAGTCACTTGCATGAGGAAGCCATGCGCAGAAGATTAAAAAGTAAACTGAATTGAAAATGAGCCGAACCTTTAATGCTATTCTTGTGATATGCTTGCATGAGCTGAAAGGTGATGTTCCAGTGAAATACGCAAAATTCAACAGGGGGGACAAAACAACACTCATTAAAATATGCGGGCACGGACACATTTCAGGCTCACATTCCGCAAAGTAATTCGGAAGCACACTTTCAGACACAACTTTTAGTGAAAAATATGCTCTTGTTCATGCACGTGTTGCGTGTATACATATGTATGAACAGAGTGTATGGAATAAGCTTGTTTACTCGGAAGACATTTCAATTTGTTTGCTAACTTTAAGCTTTACTTTACTGTTCATTCGTCTTATTAGGAACATTTATCACCAAAAAGTAATGCCATTTGGGAAAAATAGCACACTTCATCGATCCTGACTGTAACCATGCATTGCCATCATGTTTATGCAATCAGTAGCCAGAAGGTGGTGGAGAAGATTACTTAATAACTGTACATAAATAAAAAAAAAAAAAAGTGGAGGATTAGTCTGAGTAATAAATACGTTGAACTGAGTTTTCCAAGGAAACCTTATGTCTCACTCTTTATAAATTTATCTGTTTTTGTTAGTTGGGCCGATTCTGGATGCCCAAATGATCCGAGGGGTTAGAGGGCAGCCCGCCCCAGGCTTGGTGGTGGAGCTAGACGCTGAGTGGCCTGGGGCGAGCGCTGGAGAGGAGCGTCCCCGCTGCATACTGATGCCAAAGCAGACATTGCCATAATTGGAGCCATGGAGGAGAGGCGAAAGGGGGCCAGGCTTCAGGAGATGATGGCTTTGTTTTCCCGTCCCATCTCTCCTCTCCACATTCTTCCCTGTATCTCTCTCCTTAAACAGAAAGAGAGCAAACTGGATTCCTGCTAATTGGTCTCTTGCCATAAAAATATAGATCTGTATGTTGAGGCTGTTAGAATGACTACATTCCAACGATTAGTATTATTTTTATTCTAATCGATTTCTCTGCTATACATCAAAGACACGGCAAGGGTTTTGGCGCCTGCATCATTTTTGATTCAGCAGTGAACCTGGGAACTGCTGTCAGAAAGCAAACTGTGGCATGTAGCAAAAATGTGTGATGCTTTGTTTTTTATTTATGCATTCATTTCCTAATGAATGGCGTAAAAAAAAATTAAGTAATTAAATTTGTCTGAAGCTGATAGATGAATTTAACCTCTCTTGAAAATAAAAATGGTCCCTAATAATTTTGCATGTGAGTCTTCCATGCAGCAGCTGTTAGTCATTATGCCTTATTATGATCAGCAATTGCAAAAGTATTTTTTAGCAAATTAGCATATTGTATAATTATTCTACCTGATGTTTTTAAAAAATATCATATGTGCATGCGCTCGCCAGTATATGTGTCCCACGTGCCTGTCACCAAATAATGTCAGGGTAGGATGAAATGATTGTGTATGAAATCTTTACTCACTGGAAATCAATCTGCACAACTGGTTCCATTTCCCAAGATAAAAAACTTACTTTCAGTTGACAGATCTTTTTCTTCCACTTTTTTCCTCCCAAGTCCCTCGGGGGTTCTGTTTTAAGGACTGGTTTCGTTTATGATAGACATAATCTTTCCAGGTATGATAAAAAACATCATTTTCGGTTCGACATTTACATATTGAATCAAAGTGGTTTTGTGAGTAAATTCTGATTCTTGCTGCTATAACTTGCAGTGTTGTTCTTGTTCACGGCCGAACGCTTCATTGTCTGCTTTTAGGAGAGACTAGGTTCATTATAAAGTACAGCGTATAATGATGTGGTTCATTACACTTAAAGCTCCAATACTGTATACGTGCTCCCCAGCGATTGGCTATCTGTTATGCAAATCTCATTTTACAGAAATGGTTTAAAATTGCAGCCGAGATGACCGTCACCTGGAAGGTGCCCTTACGGTGCAAGTCAGAGCAGCAAAGTGCGCCGCGAACGTGTTGAAACGGATGCCTGCGGGTCAGTACGAGGCTTTGACAAAGTGAGCTTTCATTTCTTGTCAAAGACTTCAGGAGCGCATCGGCGTCACCGTTCACAGGTTAATGAGGCCCCCGTAGTTGACACCGCGGCGCTGCGGTTAAAACAAACAGGATCCAGTGGCCCCGGCGCTGTAGTGTTTAAACCCTGATCACAGATCATTTTGTTGTACCATAAAAGACCCAATTAGTCAGAAACTGATAACTTTTGTCTGAATTTAATTAATTGCTCTTTTAAAAGAATCATTTAATACAGTAAATTGAGAGCAATTTGACGCGGAGTTTGGGGGCCCTTAGATGTCATTAATTAGTCTTTTTAATGGTTCCCCGTATTATGGAGCAGCGCTTCTGACAGCAGATATATGAAGTATATTAATACAGAACGCAGTCCGCAATCAGAGGACTAAATCGTCATATTTAATAATTTTCAAACAAAACTAATTTTCTATTTTTAATTTCAATTAATTGCAGCACTGATTTGTTTAAGCTTAAAAGTGTAGTGGCGTAACTTGACAAGGTTTATGTGGCGAAGCAAATAAAGGCTCGCGTTGAAGTGTTGAAAGGTGCGTGTTTATGGTATTTACTCTTATGCTATCCACATGTATACAGGCTGCTGTGGGCCATGTTTAGGGGGAATGGGGCCAGTCCTGCTTTAATTAGACTGACCGATGCCACCCCTCCCCAGCTTATTCATCATAGATCAAAATGCATCAGCACTTCAGACCGTCATTCTTCTCTGCATTTCATTTTTGCTCCTGGCGATCTTGCGATTTTACTTTGTAATTCTGTAACACCTCATTCTGACTTAGTCTTTATACATATTCATTCCTATGCTATAGGATGTGTCAAATAGAGGTGTCCTAATTGTGTCCTTGATGAAAGACCATTAATATGGATCACTTTTCCGGTACCCACGTGACCACACTGTGGAGTTGTTGGGTTTTTTTTCTTTCTTTCTTTCTTTCTTTCTTTCTTTCTTTCTGGGAGAGACAAAGGAGAATGGTGTCTGT
This sequence comes from Heterotis niloticus, assembly GCA_018136845.1. Taxonomy (NCBI): domain Eukaryota; kingdom Metazoa; phylum Chordata; class Actinopteri; order Osteoglossiformes; family Osteoglossidae; genus Heterotis; species Heterotis niloticus. The sequence continues at coordinate 14,379,257 of CM030904.1, read as the reverse complement.
CTTTAATGATGCAATAGTCCCCAGGGGTGGACACTGCGGGTGTCAGTGCTTTAGCAGATACATCAAACCAAGCATTGCAGCCCTCCCTCAGGAGAAAATAACCCTTCAACAAAATGAAGTGCATTTCTACATTTTCTGCATATTGTTGTTATAGTCTGACGAGTATATACATACATTTATGCATTTCAGACCACATGTGTCTGCCATCTCATTAGAATCCCACTGTCCTACGCCCTAGCCAGTTCTCTTCCCCCTAATGGTGATGCGAAACTATCACCTGTGCTGCGGCAACACCTGAACGCAATATGGCGCCTGGTTGCTTTAGCTCCTTAGCAGCTCCTTTGGGATGATGCGTCTCTGCCAGGAAGAACCGGGACTTTGATAAAGTCTACAAAATGATAAATAAGGAAAAGGAGAAAGAGAAGCTGTGTTTAAATGTTTTTGTGCTTAGAGCTTCTGAAAGGCAGCACACCTGTGGAAAGGAACACCGGTGTTCTGAGTGTTAACGCTTGGCAGTTTGATGCCCGCTTCGGGGCCCCATATCAGACAGCGGCTGCTGGAAACAGGTTGCAGGGGTCCTCGCACACAGCCTGCCTGTGGTGCTGCCTCAAGGAGTACCATGGAAACATGGCGCTTGATAGGCTCGGGGGGATCTACCACAGCTGTGGGCGCTTCCTTTTGACAGCCTGATGAAGACATCTCCAGCACAACTGAAAAAAAAGAGAACACAGTTCATGTTCACTGCTTTCCTGCTCAAATGTACATTTCGCAGACTGAAAAAAATCTGAAGCACGTTTGTACACCACAAGTCAGTGCTGTTCGTTTTTTTTCCATCTTCGTCTTTATTACTTTTTTCTTTGCCCCAGCAGACAAAACTGCATAAATTGCTGTAATTAATTTCCGATATTTGGAAAAACACACGATTACATCCCTAGCAGAGAGAGGCTGTTACACTTCCCTATTTGTGACAGAGGCCGTCTTCACATGTTCACAACCTGGCGCCGATATTACGACTCGTGTAAAAGGATATGACAAAAATTGTAGTTTTTGGCTGATAAAAATATTTGAGTCGTTCCCTCACGCGCAAACCAATTTTGACATTTCCAAATGCCACGTTCCGATTTGTACTTTCCCTCAGCAAGCAGCTTGCTGTCCATCGTCGGGCTGCGGATCCCTGGTGATGGCTTGGGAATTCTAAACAGAATCATTCTGTCCATGTGAAAGGCTTGCAGGTATGAAATATTAATTATGCTGGAAATTAACATGCTGGACATTGGAGAGTTTTTCCCCCAGTCTTACACCTGAACTGAAATAATTAGAGAGATAATGAGATCCCCTGCCTCCCTTAGCCGTGCTTCTCCAACGCCAGACCGAGGACTGCGAGGTTTGGAAAGGACCGCACGATTAACAGTTTCCTAAGAAAGTGTGCTTAATTGGTCTAATCTCTGTGAGACACTTAATTTGATTTCCTGCGTGCAGAATCACAGGGGCTTCCGAAGCAGAGCCTGGAAAGTGTTAAGGTTTCAGCTTGTGTGTGGGATTTATACTGTCAGAAGCTTGGGGTCACATATCCTCCCCCTCACAGTGAAATCTCCCCCTCGGAGGCCCCGGTGATGTCTCTATCAGCTTGTCAAAGAGACAGCCTGGGGCTGCGTGAGGTCCCCCTGAGACAATCAAACTTTCACAGAGTTTTAACTGCTACTCTTTCTCCAATACGCAATGGCGTGAAGAAGGAGGAGGAGGAGGAGGAGGGTTCAATGAGAATATATACTTAAAGCCTAAGCTCTGTCCGTCTGCCTCTCTCATTTACATATATATATAACTCACTAGTCTAAATGGATGAATCACTTTCTCTTTTTGGCTTCTTCCACTTCTACTTCCCTGTTACTCACACCTAGGTTCTCACCAGTCACCACACTCATCTCATCTCTGTCTTTTTAACCTGACATATATACCCGCTACATACTGTGTATAAGCAGAAGCAGGAGTGCAGTGGCCCAAAAGGGGTACCAATGCATCCATTTAGGTTACCAAGTGATGCTTATTTGCCTTTTTTGGTATTCGCTGTATTCAGAGTTTGCAGCCTTCAGTATGAATTATTTCCTTACTTTAGAGATCAAATTTAAAGTTGGCCAGAAAAATGTTGTCTTCTGGTATACATAGAAAAGCTCTCGATGTATTCAGTTTAGCACATTTTTATTTTTCTCCAAAAAGATTGGTGGTAACGATGAGCTCAGATACGTTCTCTAAACAACTGTGAAACTAAAAACATCTCATACCTCATGGAGATTCCATTATATTAAGAAAGGATGCTTCTTCACAAATGCATACCGACTCTCTATATTTAAGGGCTATTTAACTAAATTCTCCGATTGAGTACACTAATGATTGGCCATAAATGTGAGCATTTTTATTTTAAATTATGCTTGATACTACTCCATGCGCATTCAAAATGTTTTACACAACAATGCTGTGAAAAGGGACTGCTTTGTGGTAACAGTGAATTAGCATCAGAGTGATCACTCCGCTCGACCATTTAGACATGCAGTACAGTCAATATTAATGGAGATTAAGAGGGCTAAGTGCTGTGAACACAGAGTACTCGGTGAAATAGCTCTCTTCTCGGCCCCACTGCTCAAACCAGGGCTGAAAAGTGAACCTCAAGCGATGATCCTGCAAGAGCTTTGATCTGTGTGTCGCTACTCTGCCCTGGTTACTAAGTGTTATTTCTGAGACCAAGGGCTCCCTGAAAACCTGCCAAAGCATCAGTTTTCGTGTGTGTGTGTGTGTGTGTGTGTGTGTGTGTGTGTGTGTGTGTGTGTGTGTGCGCGCGTGTGTGTGTGTTATGTAACCAGTGTTTTCAGAGGCACAAAAAAGAAGTACAGGTTTCATCTGAACATAACTTTTAATGAGAAACTAGCTGTTATGCCACACTGCTCAGGTCAAAAAGGTGTAATGGCAGAAAGAAAACAGGTAATGACACAAAGGTAATGGAGGATCAAGTGACACTGGTTCGTAAAAACAAGGACATTCCTGATGTGCTAATGTAACAAACGTTTACACAATCACAGCAAAGATACACTTCATTCTCCACACGGCACTGAGACTGCTGCGTCACTGCAGATTAGAAGTAATGCACAAATAACATAATTTAATAAAGCCATTCACAGCTTACGGTTAGAGTGTTCTACTGTAAAACCAAAAACCTTGAAGAAAATAAACACATTAACAATTACAATCACTGATAAGTACAGTTCAAACGACTACATTTTAGGCATTTAAAGACCATTTAAGTGCAGGATCATTTGCCACAACTGTGAAGAATGTTCCTGTATCTCTGCAAGTCACCTCTTAAAAACAGAACTAAAATATTAAAATATTGTGTTACAAGCCATATGATTAATATCCCCTCAAAATACTTGTGTAATGTAGCCATTGTTTGTGGTGCAGGACCAGCAGGGAGCAGATGGGATGGTTCGGTCCTATTGGGGTGTGGATGTGCAGCTGACAGGTGAGCACCATTTGGGGGGGCAGATGCCTTCGAGCTCCAGGGGGCCTTGCTGGAACTGCACCCACAGTTTAGTGGGCACCTCGCCTCTTCTTCTGGGGACCCTGGGTGCTGGGTACTTTCAGCCTGCTATGCTGCACCTGGGTAGACAAGAGCACGTGTGGTCAGGAGCAGGTATCGTGCATGATGCGGACCACCAGGGAGGCCCCACCCCACCACGCCTCATTGCTTAGACACCAGTGAGGAAGGAAGGAAGGAAAACATTCATCACGTCTCACATGATAATTAGCTGGAAAGGTGTTTGGCACTAAACTGCTGGATGGTTGGTCTCCTGGCAGCTTCCCCTGACGCCATCCCACATCAAACTGACTCAGTATCTTTGGATCACGAATCAAACACATCTGAACCACAACAATCTGAATCAAGAATTTGGGTCCATATTTTAAATTCCTGTGTTCAGAGACTCTTCTGGAATCATAAAATTCAGGTTTTTGTTTTAAATGTGTATGTTTGAAAATGTAATGTATCGATAAATGTATATACGCTTCTACAGTGTGGAGAATTAGCTTAGATTTCATAGCAGACATTTAAGTGGGAAACACACACTGCATGTAATTCTGGATGTTTGGAATTTACAGACTAAATTAATTTGAGAGAGAAATGTAAAGGAGGAAGAACAGGCAGCAATCGTTCAAACCTTTACTACAAATGCTGTTCATCATATAATAGTGGAAACATTTTAAGTAAAGCCTGTACCGATGTAATATGTAGTGCAGTTGGCTAGGTTTATAACAACGTACATGAAAATGTAAAGCTCTGCTATACGGGAATGATGTTCATGGACAGCCAGTCTGCAGTGTTGTTTCCCAACCATCCTGTCTGAGATGTTGGCCAAATTCCTCCTCCTGAGAGCCGTGGAGAACAAGCCCCTTGTTCCTGGGCCATGTCCAGGCCTCAGCGAGTGCTCGGGTGGGCAGAGCAGAGCATAGCAGGGCAGGGCAGACAAACCAAATCCTAAGATAATAAGGAAATGGTCCCTCCCCAAGCAGAATGCAAAGGCATGTGGAGTAAATGCAGATCTCCCAAGAGTTCCCACTAATGTACAACCACAGGCAGCTCAGCGAGGCAGGGCTAAAGTGCCCTGGCCCATCGAGCGCCTTCTCTAAAGGAACAGAACGGGCCACTACCTGAAACATCAGGACTGTAGAAATGGTGTAAGAAAAATGTACAATATTAGTATAGTATGAAAAGTATACTATTTATACTACTTTCACATCAGGGCAGTGGGTTAAGGAAAATTTTTAGTCAATTATCAGTGACTCCTGAAATCACAGCGTACAGAAGAGAAAACGGCGCACCTATGATGCTTGAAAACACCATAATAATAATAAAAAAGAAAAAGAAAAACAGACATGAAGAAAGAACACTTGCTTCAGCTCTGTTTTGATGGCGATCAATGAGATCACCTTTTTCCCTCAACTGCAGTGTCATATAAGAGTCCTACCTTCTGGATGTCAGTGGGAACCCTCTGCAGGAACTGCAGCAGCTCACTGTTGTCAACTGAATGTGGGCTGCGCAACTTCTTAGTCAGTTTGTGAGTGCCTATAAATGAGAAGGTGTTCATAAGCAAGCCAAGTAAGATAATGGTCCAGTCAAAGCCATATTCTGCATGTAAATTCAAAACAGCATCAAATTCCATTTGCCTCGGTGCTTGTTGGCAACAACATGATTTCAGTTTACAAGACAGCCGTGTGTCCCGACGCCTGTTGTCTCGAAGACACCTCGGCTCACAGGTGCCCCATGACTTTGACTCATTTATGTCCAGAGACAAGCTGAGACCTGCTGTGTCCACAGGCTGGGAATGAGAACCTCCACAGAGCCTTCACACGGCCATAACGCTCTGCACAATCAGTGTTTGAAGTCCATGTTTTTGCTATATTATCATTTTACATCATTTTTAGGAAAGAGAATGTTCTGATGAGATACAGATGGCTGCCTCCAGTGCCCACTTGTTACAGTCACATCTATAAAAACAGGTCAGCGTGAAGCCCATTACCATTACATGAGAGCCTTGATTTTGTAAGCTATGTCCTCTCACAAAAAGTCAATAAAAATAGCTTTATATTTTTACTGGATGCCACTGATTTATTAAATAGGTTTGTTGGTTTTCTCTTGGTGTTCTTTTGTAAACTCCTGCTCTTTGGGTTGTTCTCTAAAGTACGTGGTGTTTGGGTAGAACCAGTACAAAGGAACATTACTTCAAAATTAGTGAAATATTGCAAATCATTTTGGCACTAACACGCTTCATCAGTCAACTGATTCAAAATGCAGAGAATGAGCTCAATTCACACCATTTTTATTCCAAGTCTATCGGAAGGTTCAGCCGTAGTCGCCATTAAGAAGCAGATAAGAGAAGAATAACACTTCCTTTTCAGCATTTTAAACAAGAGAGAAAATGCAGATGATTCGCTTCTAAATGTGTCACTTACCCCATAGTAATATAATGTACCGTAGTGGAATGGCATACACAGCGGCAGAGGCCACAAAAAGAACCAGGCAGGCAAAAGCAGATAAGAATGGCACTGACCAGTTGAAAGTGCTATGGGGCAAAGAAGAAAACCAGGAGCAAATTATCAATGTGCAAAAAGTATAGGATAAATAGAAAAAACAGCACATAATGGACAGCTAGATAGGAAATGTACAGTCATACTGAATTTCTTTAGACATGCACATGTAAATACACACTGTATACAGTCATCTCCATATGTGATTTACATCTACAGCTGAATTACAATGTTTGATTATAAATGGAGGAAATTTCTTCTTACTTTTTAACTCTTTCTCCAAGGCAGGCGATTTCTTCTAAAATACTCTGCACAACGAGTAGAATTTCTTGAACCATGTGAATTTTTTCTATCAGTCCTTTTTTCTCATACTCCTGAAAAGAATCAACATCGTAAGACATTTTCTCCTAAGGTCACTGAAATGTGTGTTTACCTTTCCCCAGTCTCTCTACAGTGAGATTTTATTTTTTATCAACGTAACAGTGTATTTGGACAGAAAAATCAAATCAAGACTGAGGAGAAACAGTGGCAGAGTTCAGTCTCCAAAGGGCAAGTCGGTTCTTGCTTTCCCAATTCTAACCCATCTCAAGCCAAGTCCCTCTGCTGACCACCACTATCCATAGGCCTTTGCATGAACATAATGCAGTCTGACCTGTTAGAGGAGTAAAGTACAGGCAAGGAGAGTAAAACACATTTTATAAATGCATGGCTGCTTTTATGCTTCAAACATATTTCATTTTCAGTGGTGGTCACAATGTATGATACAGACGTTTTTAATGATGTTTTGTTTAGCTGAATCCTTTGTCCAACGCCGCTTATAATATTACATAAGGAGCTTTCACAACTGTTTACCCATCAACTCTACCCTGCAGGGTATTCTTACCGTATTGATTCACAGTAAGTACCTTGATCAAGGGTACCACAGCAGCAGTGGGATTTGAAACCTTCAGACTGAAAAGTGATACCACTGTGCTACCTGTCATAAGTGAAGAGTTTACAACTTTAACTGCCACTGAGGACTTTCTTAATGGTTTAAAGTTACATATGTATTTTTATTAAGATGTTCTAGCTTTCAAATGTATTACTAGAAGTGGTACAGAGAGAAGTGACCCTTGACACCAGCTGGCAAATTCAAGCTTTTAGTTTTTTCATTGGAACACGAATGGAAGTGGGATCAAGGCAGCTGCATCCCCATCATTTTTTATATTACAACATTAGAAAGGGACATAAACCATGTTTTTTAAAAAAGAACCAACTAACAGACATTTTTTTGATGGACAAATGTAAATCTCTTTATAAATGTAACAAGAGAGCTGACATAATCTTTACACCTCCCTGGTATGGTTCAGGGAAAATAGCTTTACGTATGGAAATTATAACAACAGTTTTGCCAGTGACATTAATAGCAGTACCACTCCTCAGTCCAAGCCATAGCTGTTTGTACTATGAAAAGGTAATCTGTGTCAAAGGCTGCAAAGAACATAACATTAATGCCAAAGTATTGTGCAGGGGAACCAGGATTTTCCAGGAAAATTCTGCATCTTCAATTATTAAAGACGCTAAACTAATACACAAGTACGACAAAAGCATTCTGATACAAAAGGAAATTCATCACTGGGGAAATTTTTCCCTGAAAAGTGTCCATGTATCTAAACCGAACGAGTAATAATAATTTAAAAATTCCCCAAATCCTAAATAAATCCTACATTTTTCATAAATGTAACCAGTTTTTCACCGGAAACACCAAAATGTCAACTGTTTCTGGTATTGAGGTCAATTTCCAGTCACCAGGCAATAACAGGCAAACCACAGAAAACATCTAGAAGAAACAAAACAAAAACGCCTTCAGGCTGTAAACTTGGAATCCAGTGGAACGAATGTGATGGCTGATACACCTTTCGCAACACTTTCTTATTTCTTAATTATCTTAACGCTTAATCTCAGTTATTTTTAAGCACCAAACTTTTCACCACAACTCGAAAGCACACTTGTTAGCATTACTGATGCAGAACAAGGAGTGCTCTGCTGTACTTCTAAAATGAACGTGTATTACGGCGCATCGTGTGTCCAAGCAAGTAAAAATCATTAACTTTATTATCATTTATCTGTTTGGCAGACTCTCTTATTCAGAGACATTACAGAGAGGGATGCAGATCCAAGCTCCTGTGACACAGAATAACCAAACAAGGAGTGGTTTGCCCTTTTCAAGAAGATTAATGGGCCCTCCGTATGAAAAAAATTGGTTCGTAAGCTAATCCAAAATCCAAAGAGATGTGATTACATCAGGAGTGGACTGCATCGGCGTAAACAGTGGTGGAACGGCCCCAGGAGGCTCTCCAGAGGAAGAAGGGGAGTCAGAGATATCGCAAGTAATGCGGGCTAAAGAGTGCTGAGAATGCTCACATCAAAAGGCAGAAATAATGAAAGGAATGACGTGCGAGAGAGAGAGAGAGAGAGAGAGATGGAGGAAAGCCATTTGATGGTCTTTGTCATTAGAAGCATGAAGATGTGTATACACGGCTGCTGAAAACAAGCCAGGTTTGTCTTGTGTGACGGGGTCCAGACGGGACCCTTTATCAGGCGGCCCGTGGGAACCCGGCAGGAGCGCTGGAGTCGGCCAGTGCACAGCCAGGCTTCTCACTTCAAGCTCTGTCTCCTACATGGCAGCTACACGGAGAGACCAATTCCCTGCAGAGTCCTGGGCCTCAGCCCCTAGAGCAGAGCTCTGGTGCACACAGACCAAAGTCTGAAGGGGCCTTGAAATGTGCACAGTTCTCTTAAGACATCCTCTGAGCTTCATTTGCCAGCTTACTAATTTGCAAATAAAAAAACAGACCAAAATCTTGTGACCTCTGGTTTATCCTCATCAATAGCTGTCAATTGCTTTCACCTCATTTGTTTGTTCTTTGTACAAAACATTTAAATTCACAAAGGACATCAAAATCTAAATACAGAAGTTTGTCTATCGCCAATAGGACTTAAATAGGATCTTTCTCTCTGAGATGTACTTTAAATAAACACTGCTTGGATCTCTCACCAGTGTCACTGTTTAATTTAAAAAAAGAAAGGAAGTTTACTGAGTGAGATGAGCTGTCTTTAGGTCTGGCGGAAAAAGAGGAAAGTAGTGGCAGTCGTACAAAGGAACAAATGGACATGTAAGGTAGTTTGTGTCAGAGACTGTAGCAGCAAGACGAAAAACAACATAACAGAGTTTTTCTGCTAATGACTGCCTTTTGCCTCTAAAAGGTTATGGAATTATTTCAGTTAGTCCACTAGGTACACCACTTGGGCTCTCTTTTTTTACTGAATTATTCTACAAATATCGGAGTACTCATTTGAAAATTTTAATCTTTTTTTTCCTTTTTGAATTTCATCAAAAATGCTTCACTGCACCAACAAAGCTACAAGATGCCCTCCTGAAGAACAATTGATTGGCTTGTTCATGTCAGTGGAATGCAGTTATCAAGAGCATCTATACAATTAGAAACTAACATTCTTCATTCTTTATATGAACGTATGTTTATACATTATAAACCCCTATCCCCAGCGTACATCCTCCCTTTTTACACCCAACTGATAAAATGTCTCTTGTCGATTTAAGTTCAGAGCTCCCCATATAACCTTCAGCCTAACCATAAACCCATCCGCCTCTTGAAATAAGCTTAAGCAAAAAATGTTGAAAACTTTAGTTTTTTAATGGTGAAAATGATTCATGTTACAATGTTTTCCAGCTGAACAGTGTATAAAAACTCCACATCTGAAATTGATTGTTATTTTGAAGCACTTGCTTGTATTGTCCCTGCTGCGCACCCGTATCTCGTCCGCAATAAAGTCTGAGTGCATCTATGTTCATCGATGTTCCCAAAACCCATCATAACATCCAAACCGCGAGCAGAGAAATGCTGAATATCCTGCTGAGAATGACTGAGGGAACCTGCTGTGGCTTTATTTCAGTGTTATTGTTAAATTTCTGTTGTTTTCTGTTGTGAAGATATTGATGATAATTTGTTATTTATATAGGTGTTTTAGTGATATTTGGAGAATTAGGGGGGTTTTTTGGGGGTTGAAACAGATTATAACTTTCCCTCATTTAAAATAATGGGAAATCAGTTCCCTATTTATATTTTCCTGGTTTAAGTCTGAATTTCAGGATTGGATTAAGAATGTAAACCAGAGGAACAAAGATTTGATCTGATCTTTTGAAATTGAAAACTTTCTTTGCCAATTCTGAATTCAGTACTTTGGAACTTCAGAATACAAGATTATTAAAATAATATAATATTCAGAATGAATATACCATATGGATAATTGGAGCATTGTAAAATAGAGAAAATGGTATGCTGTGGAGTTCCATGTTTTTGTGCATGAGTGTCTGACCTACACTTTGTACCTCGCTTCTTTTTTTCAGTGGTCCCAGCTGTTTCAGAGCAGGGGTGAGAAGAGCAGCTCTCACAGTGGAGACCCCACAACCATCCAAGGAGAGCAAGTATCCCTGCCCTATGCCCATGGGGGCTTAAAAATGCTCTGTTGTCACTTGTGACAGATATCTAGGCAATCTTTGTGTACAAAGACTGATAGCCAAAAGGAACTTTAGCAAATGTAAACAGTGCATAGAGCACTTAGAATTATTATATTATCACTTCATTATGTTTACTCATAATGTATATTTCCGCTCTTTTTTGATACCCTGGTCACAGTAACAGCTTTGGTGTTTCCTACATCTGCATTTGTCATGAAAACATGACCAAACAATTTAGAATTCTTCTATACATTAAAGCAGACAACACCAAACTAAGAAATTAATATTGATGGACATAATCAAGACTACATCAAGAATACAATTTTTAAAAATTTCCACATTTCTAAATTCCACTAAATATAAATAATGTAACTTTGGCACGACAGCCATTGCTATTATGCATTATCCAGTACATTTATTTTCCAAAATCAAGGAGAAACCCTAACAGTGTCAGACCATTGCTTTAGGTTGAAATGGATTTTTTTTTTCTTTTCGTCTACAGAAAGTGAATTATCATTCAGTTGCAGTGCTTTTAAGCTGACACATATGTACTTTCCCATACATGAAAACTTTATTGGACAAGAATCAGCTAATGTTTGACTGGACTTGGAGAAATGCCTCCTTTTCTACCATTATTTAAATGTTTGGTTCACCATGAGCAATATTTTGACATAGTAATGATAAAGGTGATTGAGTAGACAGCTGGTAAAGCCCAAAACTAACCCTTTCAGTATAATGGAATGTGCAGAACCACGGCCAAACATGGTAATATCGGGCTGATAATAGAGCAGTCATACATAAACGTATTTAATGTGGGGTGCGGTGAAGAACGTGGCATGGGAGTTTTTACATTAAACTAATATAGTATTGCACAGGGTTGAACTACTAGTTCACGTCCTTTTCTCTTTTTTCGTCATGCGCAAATAAAAATACTCTTTTCATTTAGGCAGACAGAAAGCAAACAGAATGAGTTACCTTCTCATCTTCAACTTCATCATCTCCAATTTCCATATTGTCCTATTACATGAATGATATAAATTGTGAGCATGTTTGTACTGAAAACATGAAGCTACAAAGAAAGCACAGTATTCAAAAGTATATGAACAGAATAGTACCAGAAATCACATGGAAATGGATCAGCTGAGAATATAATTTAATGGCTAAATATATATTTGGTGCACATTATATGTCAAATGTATCATAAGCTAACGTTCTTTCTATCCCTGCTAGAAGCTTTTGACAGTCTAAGGGCAGGCAGAAGCTGACCGGCCTGCCGGAAGTTACTCACCAGCTCATTACTGTCGCTCACTTTCCCAGTAGTGACCTGGAAGAAGTTCCAGATGATGAGCAGGAGGAAGAAGAGTGGAAACATGTAAACCTCCCAGATCAAAACGGTGACCACAAAGATCTGGGAAAAAAACAAAAAAAACAGACAGCCGGAGTGTGATGATTGGAATGTGGGACAAAATACTCCCCAGAACTGAGGCAAACGCAAATGCAAATGTCCAGTCTTCCATAACTCTCAGAATCCAGGCGTTTCTTCCAGAAAACATCAGAGAACACCATGCCTTAAATCTATTAAATTTTACGGTGTTCATATTTTAGGGCATCATCTATCATGGTCAACATTAGGAAGACAGGTAGTGAACATGTGCAAAGATTACTCATTGGAAATGTGCATTTTGGGAGAGACAGAAGTGGATTCCAGATAAGGACAAGCAACTCATCCTTCCTGATGAAGCACATTTCAAATCTGTTTAGACAAGGATGCATTTCAGTTGTCTGACTGTAACTGGACACATATGGAATCTGGAGGAACATCACTTCAATCACTGTAGTAATACTGAGGAAGCCAGGACCTCCAGCGGAAATGAGATGAATCATCCTGGATGAATAATCCTTTGTAATTACAGTGTGTAACCGAGTGCCGCAAAGCACAGCGCACAGCTCCTTCCGCATCTTCAGGCTGAACAATAATTGTAGCTGAACGATTCATACCTATTAGGAGACAACTAACTGGGTTAGGCCTGAAGATGGCTCCAAAAGCAGCTAAACTGAAAAGCTTGCAGCCAAAATGTAAACGCTCTAGTCTACACTCTTCCGATGCCTGCGCTTTAGCCTTTCTTCATTATTGTTCATGACAACGTAAATAAATGCAGGTGTCTCTCATTTGTTTGTTCGTACATTACGAGCAACTTTATTGTCCAACGCAGGGTCGAGGAGGTCCGGAACCTGTTCTGGGGGGCACAGGGCACAAGGTGCGACACACCCTGGATAGGAATCAGTCCCTCACCATGCAGTCACACACTCTTTCACTCATAGCTGCACACACTGGGGGTAATTTAGCCGCCAACCCACTGGAAACACGTCTTCGGACTGTGAGGAAACCCGAGCACCTGCGTGAAACCCACGCAAACAGCGTGCACACTCCACACAGACTGAGCGGAAATTAGGCCCACAGACCAGGAGCTGTGAGACACCAACTGCTACTGCTGTGTCGCCATGCACCTGCACCTATTAAGTATTCAGTTATAATTAACTCGGTTAGTATAATACAGTTAAGAAAAATTGTTTATTTTTCACTGCTTTGGTGAAGCTTCTCTGTAGCAGCTCCCTCCACCCAGCAATATTGAGCCAGATGGTGGCCAGGTAAGTCTCAGACTTGTCTGAAATAGGGTTTCTGGAAAGACTTCCACCCAGCTGGAACGTGGACCCCATGTCCCCTCACACAAAAGCTGCTGCATCAACAACTACAAATTAGCTCATCCCCCCATCCTTCCACCGTCAATTGAAACGGGAGGAAAAAGAGTCGCTCATAATCGTTCACCAACTGCAAACTCTGCCCACCAAGCATGGACTGGACGACAGCTTGAAGCGCAGCATAAATCGTATGGATAAATGATTCTTTAAAGTAAACATTTTCAAAGGCCCTGTGATTCTGCAAGCGGCATTTTGATCTGTGTGAGGGGCAATTACATGCTTTATGTACTCATAAAACTGTACCGAGCATGTGAGAAGGTACAAAAACGACTACAACTCTCCTTTAAGGTAACAGTCCTTTAAAGCAAATACGTCTGGTATCCCTCATTAATATTTAACTAATAGTTTACCCTGCTTTGCCATGGCATATTTCCTTGCTGGGTGCTGCGAAAAGGAAGTGCAGGTAATTCCCTGCTAAATGCTGACAGCTTAATATTTTCTATTTTTCTCAAGTTTGGCAAACTGTAGTTACGTCCTGTCCCCTTTCTTAGACTAGGTTCACTGCACTGCATTTTAGCAGAAAACAAAGATAACAAATAAGAGTCTGTGCTAACCTACATTTCCAAATGGCAGCAGCTCTAGAACACTCAATAAATATACTTAATGCATCTGAAGAACTGTATCTTGTTTTAATAAAACTTAATAAAGAAGAGTGCTAAACAGATTATGAAATAAAGGGAAACAATGAGGAAAAGCAGAGCACCAATCCCCTGCATAAGACCATGGGTATAGGAAGCAGGCTGCATGGCCGGACCACACTCTTCCAAAAGCAAATTTATGATATCAAAAGCAGACGTTTGACATGAAATAAACAGACAGTTTTTAAAAAATGAATTTCACAAAGCAGAATGAATCAGGCAATTGGTAGGCAGAGCACATATTGTTGTAGTGGCATTGTGCGGTTTAATCTCTCAGGAGTCATTTTCTCACATGCGCATCTCCCGCGGCTCTCGGGAGGCCTCTCGTCCGAAAACAAAGGAGGGAAACGCGAGAGGCGTGTGGCAGCGGTCAGGGCGCATCGTGCCAGCCGCGCCGACGCACACTGTGTTAGTACAGCCCATCCTGTTTAGGCTCACTGCGGCTTTCAGGGCGGAATCAAAATCAAAATTTAAACGTGCCAGAGGAGAAATGGTGGCCACAGTGATGCTCACCCTGGTCTACATTCAGCTTTCACAATTAACCACAAAACAGGATACCCAGGACGAATGAAAGGTCCCAGTGGTGAAATGTGCTCATGCCTGCTTCTGTTTCACTTTCACCTGAACAAGCTGTGTGTGTGAGGCCTGGTGGTGGCCATGACCATGCTTTATCATGCTTTAATAAAGGGGGTGGGGGGGGCATGGTGTTCAGAGCTCACACTGAATAAATATTTCAGAAACTCCACCAGCCACCAGCTTGGAACATTGCTAAGAGCTCCATCTCTGTCTGGAAAAAAAATGGTTTATCAGATATTTACAGCAACTTATTTGCAGTTACTGTATATACTCACCTATACACATTTATTTAGCAGAAACCTCCAGAGTAGGACTGTTTCCAGCTCCTTTAAAAATTTCTGCATTTTTATAAACTACAGTTTTTTTGATCCTCTGGATGAATATTTTTTTTTTGTTTACAAGACCACTCGGTATTTGTGAAACATCTAAATTATTTTCTTTGACATGATGCTAACAAATAGCTCTATTTCTTTTGACATCATAGAACACGACTTATTATTCTAGAAAATAATTCAGCCTTTTAATCCAGCACAGTCAACCTCCTTCCAGCTCAGCGTTACGGTGGCTGTGGGGTCCCAGGCAGCCTGGGTCACGTCACCATGTCCCAATGTCGCCGAGGCCACTGTACCCCTGTGGAGGGCACTAGAGTGGCTCAACCTCCCTGGCCTGAGGACATTAACACACTTCCCCCATCACTTGGGTACTGTACTGAGAAATGTCCCTCCTCACACTGGGGACAGTCAAGTCAGACGCAGCGGCCCCTGAAGGAAAGGCGTCCCTCTGCGACTGGGGGGACGACCCAGCTCTGCATACCGGGCCCCGTATAATGGTGCTGAGAAGGAGGAACATACGGCACAGCTTCTGATGCAGATGGAAGCTCAACAACATTCTCTCCTGTCATTTTTTCGTTTGCTGTTTTCTTACACGCGACACACAGGTGTGCAAAACTGAAAATGAAAATTTCAACTTTCTAACGCGATAATAAACAACATTCACTAGAATACCGCAGCATGATGTGCGGAAGCTCCTGCAGGAGGAACGAAAGCAACCCCGGAGAACGACCGCAATGCGCGCGCGAAGAAGGCATCAGGACGGTCACGCCCTCGCGTCTCAGTGAGCCATTCTGCAAGGCTGTGGCTTCCCTGCTTTATACACATTTGTGCAGCTCCTCCAGCCAACAGGCCGAGCTCTCGGAGCGCTGCGATTACAATGATAACAGCAATCCTCACCATGACAACACCGATAACAATATTTGTAACAAATGTTCCAGTGTATGAGTTATCTGGTGGCGGTGTGGATCTGAGCGCCACGCCAGCTCGCAGGTGGTCTCCGGGGAGCTCCGGCGCTGGTAATGACCTCGCCCGACACTCGTCTGCGGAGACGGGATTCTATCTGCCTGAGAAGCTCTGCAGCTGCCAACCGTGTTCACAGCTGCACAGCATCAAACATCCATCAGATGCCATCTTTAGAGCCTGTGATGTGAAGCAATCAGCATTTCACAGGCTGTCTGAGGGACGTCTAAACCCGCTGCTACCTGGCAGCATCAAAAAGGAGCTGCTCTCCAACGTACACGCAGGATCCTTTCCAGTCAAACCCCAGTTACAGTCGCACAGAGACATTAATTGTGCCTAAATTCATAAACGCTTTCGGTAAAGCTAAAGCTACATTTTTCCTACAGGGAAACTTTCCTGAAGAATGCAGACTTGCGAGGATGTACCATGATTTGCTCCTGCTGTGCCAGAATTTTGCCCGCTCATAGGGAATTATTTAGTGTATAATAGAGTGTGATTGCACTAAATGTTACTTTCTTCCACTGAATGAGAGATTTAACTTTCCCCAATGTGCCCCTGGCATGCCCTGCATCCTGCATCTTTAGGCGCTTGTGAGAACACTGCGAAAGCTCGTGTGCATAATAAGCAGTGCTATACTGCCCCCTACAGGCCAGCGTCGGTCATACGAGGAAGAACTTAATTTGACCCCTTTTGCAGAAGCGCTCTACGCGGTGTCCTCGGCGCAAAAAAGACTTTTAACTGTCACATTCCTCCCCTCAAGGAACATAAGCAAGCTGTAAAGTTTTAGACTTTTCTCTCCTAGACACACTAGTTTTGCACACGGCAATTGTAACAGAAGGCAGTAATATCTTTTGTATGCTTTTCTTTGATCACAGTCCTTTTTGTTATTTCTTCATCTGTTAGCTTTTCAAAACACGTGAAACCTTTAACTTGACATTATTAAACGATTCCCTTTTTGGCAAAGAAACGCGAAATAAATGATTCTGCCGCTTCCACTCTTCGATATCCAAAGTCCAGCAGATAATGGCCAAGTCCAACAATGGGCCGTGGGTCCCATCTGTTACCACCAAGGCACTGTTCCTTACAGAACCCCTAGGAAATGGATCGGAAGCGCTCCGTAACTTCTCGGACAGGACTATTAAAGCCTTATAAAATCCACCTGGCCTAAAATGAAAAGCAGTACGTAGGATAAAACTAGCAAAAAGCGTGTATTGTACGTACTGTATAGTGAAGTCTGCTTCACACATCATTCTATACAGAGGCAAATGAGAATGACTGCAGTTTCCAAAGTTTCACCAAAAGCTGTGGAGTGCAAACAGCTCAGGGAAAAGGATATAATTATTGCCAACTTCTCATATCCATCTCCCATAGCTTATTCAAAATACATTTATTGATATAGGAAAGCAACACGTTCAATGAAAGAGGACAGCAGTGTGTAGCTGCTGCTCCTGATGTGACACATTGAGGTTTATCAGCCAATTCTCAGATATGACTCATTCTCGGCAACCAAATGAAATGAATATATAGTTTAACCGGGAACTGGCGCATCATTCCGCCGACCTTTTCTGGACGCTTTTGTACTGTCCGACTCAAGGCCAGCAGGGAACTCGTTTTTCACCTCGCACCATCATCTGTCACAAACGGTTTCTCCTGCTCCCTTTTCTATGTAGCAATACTGAACTTATACACCTCAAAAACCAAACGTGCTTTTGTGAGATAATGTACGGCTGTAAAACAAGCAAAAGGGAGAGGATGTTCTAAACAAGGGTAACAATAGCTTCCTCTCAGTGTGACATGTCATTCTGTCATCAGCTGGCAGGAGACACGGCCCAGTGTGATGGAGTCTGGCAGTAGGAGTGATGCCCATCTAGGTTACTGCAGCAAATAGGAACTCTGCCCTGTTGGCTTACAAACACGTCCCTTCAGCAGTTTGACTGCATGTCCTTCAAATGCAGAGAAGCATCCCGTCCCACAACGTCATCCCACCCATCAAAAAAGTTTTTATGGAGGTTGGAAAATTTCCACATTAGAACAAAGGTGAGTTATCCACAATACTGATGACAGAATTTTTAGAAACCTCCAAAGAAAAGCCTGGGATTTGTAGAAATGTTTTTAAAAGCAAATAATTTTACAAAAATGTAAAATGGAACAGAATATAGCAAATAAAATGTCACAGAATATATCCAAACTACTAAAAACTGTTTGACCAAAATGTTCTTCAGGCCAAAATCTGCGGTCTCTTTTGTCTGATGGAAATGTGTGTGTATGTGAATGAGCAAACTGCGGTGCCGGTGCTTCTCGCAAGATCTAATTATAGGCCGGGTCTGGGGAACAGAACCCACCTGCCGGTTCCTCTGCCTGCGGGGTGAGCTCTAACACAAAGCGAGATTTCATCACCTGAGTGTGGGCCGCATGGGCTCAGCTGTTCCGAAATTGGAGGAATCTTCAGTCGCGTGCTTGCCCTGCCAAAGATTTCTAATTTAACCCCTTGGTCACACGTGTGTGCCTGAACTGCACTTAAGTTCAACTGGCTGGGGATGGTGAAGTTATTTGGCCACACATGCTGATGCCTCTAAGAAAACACAAAACCAGCAAATAAGCCCTAACACCAGCGAGCCCAGACACAGCAAACTTGAATAGAAACCCAAGGGACAAGAAGGGCTTATCGCTCTTAGATCATCGTACGGGCAACAGACAGACAGGAAGCTGCGCAGTAAAAAAATGCTAATTTCATGAGAAGGGGGCAACGAAACTGCCGGTGGTAAATTCTGAATTAATTCGTTTTGGGTGCGATAAGCACAGAAAATCTCTGGTAATGGCATTTTTCAGACCAAGCCAATAAGAATGACCGCGTTTCCCTGTGAAATTCACATCCACGGTTACCATGACAATTTGCCAAAATGTCGAGTGACAAAGTGAAGGTGTCTGAAAGATTCCGCCAAGAACACATAACAAAGGAGCAAACATAATTTCAGCTAGGATTTAGATCCACGTAAGTGTGTACATCTTTTAAAACACCCCCGTTTCTTTACTTTGATGTTAAAATAGACTGTTTGCTTTTTTAATAAAAGAATAATGGAACCAAGACCCTCTGTGTTTCGCTAGCTGGAACAAAATTTACTTGTCTGCTGACAAATGAAAGTCAGATGAAAGTTAGCGGTGGTAATAAAACTTGTTGATGCCTTCCTTTTCTTAGCGTTTATTTCTTTCCATTGGTTGTCAAGTAAAAAAAAAACATCCTGTAGCTCATTGTTAATAAATGGTTTTTTGATGCCAAACGCTATTAATGAACAACCAGCGCAGCATCGGTGACAACATGTATAATGCCATAGGCCCTCATCCATCAACAACAGAATATAAAGTTTGCTCTAACTGGACACGGTGTTTTGTTTGCATCGTTGATCTAAGTTTTCATAACAGATGGAGAATGAAATGCCTGTGTTGACCTTGCCGACTGAGTGAAATATCAATAATAGTTCCGATTTTTACCAGCAGGCAAGTGAGATTTACGCAGTTTGTTTAGGTGTTTTTATGCTTCCCCTCTCTAGAAAACAGAATGAAAAATCACTACTGAGCAAAATCCACTGCATTTCCCTTTGTTTTTCCATGCATCCACCCATTATAAACAGCCACTTGTGGTAAACAGGGTTGCAGGCTACGCCCACCTTTTGCGTTATTGTCCACCGAAGGGAGAGGTGGTTGTTGTGTAGCTATAACTGGGCTGCTTGTTGATGTGGCTGCAGACAAGAACTCCTTTTTGCGTTTGGTTTATGTTTTTTTAAAAAAATTCTCTAAGTCGACCTGGTACCGTCTGCTCACCGCTCACTCCTCAGACATTGCATGTCCTGGTGTGGCTCCCGGCAAGTCCCACTTGAGGTCGTGGTGGTGTGAAGTATAAGCAGGGTACGCCCCTGACAGGATGCCAGTCTATCATAGGCAAATCACACACTCATTCACACACTCCATATCCAAACCCACAATCCAGGCACTGTTAAGGACCAGATGCCCATCGCACCATTGCTTCCCCAAAGGCCTTTTGTTTGTTGTCATCATTTTCATCTACCACTATCTACACTATCGTCCACAATAAACTACAGTCAAGCTATGCTAAACTGCATTTCATTTCTGTCAGCACGGCCAGTAGCGTCCTGTGAAGTTTGTTAACCTAGGAGCTCTGAGGATATTACCCTAGGGCCAGGCTGAAAATTCACACACTGCCTGCTGTGTGTCAGCCACTCCCACACACTTCCCTTCTCCAGTGAAACCAGGGTGCTGGCAGTTACCTGTGCAGGAAGTTTGCATCCTAAAATTTTTACATTAAGTTCAAGTTACCGCAGTGTGGAATGTTTGTATGTTTTTGCCAGACTCCACCAAGTATGAAATGAAATAGGAACCACAGAAAAGCACATTAAAGCACTGTTTGCACAGATTCTCAGTCTCCTACCACAACACAGGGAGTGAACAAGTTAACAAGTTTTACGGTGTTAAAATGTCCCAACAAACTACTTTGGTAAAAGAAAAACAAATGAATGTGGACAAACTGCTTACCAACAACGCTATCGTACTCCGCTGCTTGTTCTCCCACTGGTAACAGCTTTTAACGTACTGCAACATGTACAGCACAGCTTGCGTGATTTTTCTCACGCGGTACACATTTCGGGCTAATATCTAATGGAAAACAGTGGGTAACATAGCAGTTAGGCCTCCAATATGAATTAATCCATACACACAAAACCAGCAAGGTTCAATTGGCAAAACTTACTTTTAACTTTTATTTGACACCGTTTAGAGATAAAAATAATGTGTTGTACAGTATTGTAATTAATCCAATAGAAGCCAATAATAATATGCATTCTATACCGCAGGAAGAGACCTTACTATGTACTGTATGTAAAATAATGTTTCAGTATGTTCATCTTATAATGAATTTACTTACTAAACTGTTCAATTTCCCCTCTGTGAGAGACTGAACTGATGAAATAAAGAATACGACAAAGGCAATAGGACATAATGTAAAAAGGAAAATAAAACAAAAAAAAAAACATTAAAAATACAAACCTTTTTGTTGAACTTTGGACTGTCTTCTGTTAATTTTGCCTCTTTTGGTTTGAAGGTTCTGATGCCTGCTCTTACCTGCAGAACAACACAGGCTCTCCAGATTAGTCTGGTTTCGCCTAAGCTTTTCCTCACAGGTAACTGCAACAAACTCGGAAAGACGTCTTTTATGGAAAACACCGTTTGCGGCTTCCCGAAGAACACAATTTTTACAAAACGTTCACAACACATCAACGCGAACGCCGCTGAAAAGCATGCTGAGCGTCTTCATCGAAACGGGCCTAACTGTAATGAAGCGTGAAAATGCAGCATGTCAAAACGCATTATTTTAGGTATGCACCAAACGTGCAGAAAGACACAAACGGAGCAGCAGCTCTCCGGCAATGTGACTGGCGCATCTCCGCACCATCTGCTACATGTTGTGGGCTGTGTTCAAACTGTCTCCCTCACGTGCTCCTTAAAGTGCATCGTGCACAGCTGTAACATAGAGCACACATCACTTTGCAACCGCTGTCATTTACACACCTTAATTATTGTAGGAACTGTCATACTTACCGGGTTATAGCAAACCTGGAGCTCCAGCAATATGGCTCCTTTTGATGGTCCTCCTAAGCTTTCTTTTTTCAGTGGATACGCTATCTGTTGGCCATTATGTGCCTGCAAAAAAAAAAAACTTCATGACAAATAATAACAGGAAAGGGAACGATAGCCCTTAAAAAGCTTGATGTGATGCTGTTGATAGCATTAAATAACATCACTGTGCTGCAGTGCTTTCGATAGCGTCAGTAAGGAGCCTCCTGAACTGTAGCAATACCACTCCTTAAAACTAAACTCACGCGGACACTTCCAGCGGGAAAGCAGGCATCCTGATTGTAATAAACTTAAATTATCCCCTGTATCATCACTGGAGTAGATAAAGAAACTTACAGAAAGTAATGGAATGGCCACCTTCCCAAGGAAATCTGGTGGTTTGTCTCCATCATCATCGAGGACGGTTATCTCCAGTACATCATGAATATCTTTGATTGGGCTGCGAGTCATGGAAAACACGTTCAGGGTTATGAGGTAAAAGCAAAGTTTTTGGGGACTTTCAACGTTTAAGAAACTTTTAAAAGTTAAAAAAATTAAGTCGGTCAACTGTTTCTGCAAAATACAGACATCTGTGCTGAAGTCTATTAGGCAAAATTGACGCTCACAAGGTGAACACTTTGTTCCATTCGGGATTAAGAGTTTTGCAAATGGTGTGAGTTTGCAGCCTGTTGTTTCCCAGCTCCAACATGCAGAATGGATCGCTCTTTCCTAAAAAGAATAGAAATAATTATTATTACTAGGATTATTACAACACTCACTGTCTTTTTGTGAGTACAGATATTGATGACACAGTCAGTACCGTTCAAGTCAGCTGCCAGCAGGTCTGTGGCCTTGATGACCTTCACCTGAAGGAATCCTACATCTCGCACATCGTGTAAAGAGTTTTTTAAACACTGCACGGAAAGACCGGTACGTGAATTTATTGTTACAATAATCATAAATTCACAATCACTGCCAATATTTCCCAGTGCAAAGAAGTACTGACATATCTGTGCATTATTTGCTTCCTCTCAAAGGGATTCTCCAGTGGCGCTGAGGACAGGTCACAGATGGAGACCCCAGTGCAGGGGCTCCGCATAATGAAGAACACCACCTTGCCTTTGCCCTGTTCCAGGGGCCGCGTGCACAGCAGCTCCTGGCTGAATGGCAGCCCAGACAGCTCGAATTTACACCTTCGCACAGAAACACAGGATGTCGATGTCACATTTCCAGACATAGCGTGGTTGTGTCAGAAAGATGACACCAGCCAGGTAAGTTGCGCAATTTCCTGGAATTATTATTATATGGAAATACGTAACACGGTGATGTGAAGAAATGCTGAACGAACAATAAACAATAAACAAAAAGGACAACGTGAAAAATACTTTTTAGCTCTATTTATACAAAAAAAAATTACAAAATGGACTCACACGCCCAAACATTCTTCACTTTTCCTGCCATCCTTAACGCAAACCTCAATTTCCAGGATATCTGGCCCATCTTGAAACTGGTTGAAATCAAATGTCTCCCCCCAGTGTGGGTTTGCCTTCCAGCAGAGGCTCTGGCAGTACAAAAAAAAAAAAAAGATTGATAAAGAATGTTTTTAGAGCTGAAAGACTCAGACAAGGTGTTGCGTCCAAAACACTGTTTGCTTGAGAAGAAGCGACATGGTAGACACATGAGGTCAGTTGGAGGCTTTCCTTGAGAACCCATTTCTGCTCAGGGACGGTGAACCCGACTCAAATGAGCAAATTAGCTTTGATAAACAGAAAAAGAGACACAAATAAAACTACTGCTTGGCAAGCACATAATGCAGAGTTGAACACTAACCATGGAGTTGAAAGAGCACAACACTCTGAAGTTGGGGTGATGGGCACAATGTCGCGAGTATGCAAATCATTTCAAGCACAGTGCCATCTCCCAACGTGAACATAAGCAGATGGCCGTTGAGATGCCCAGTCTAATGAGTGGCCTCTACTACGCGCTGTCAGAAGCTGGCTGAGGCAGGCGGCTGAACAGTGTCTGCAGGGGGACCATGAAAGAGGTGGCAAGCTGACAAGTACTACTGTACCTTGCTCTTGAACTTCTGGTCACCCAGTCTGAAGCGTACAAAGACATCCCCCTGGCTGTCGTCAGGCAGGTCCTGCCCCTCCACCAGAGTGATACCCACCATGGAGTTCCAAAGCCGGCTCTTTTTCAGAGCCTCCGACAGATGCTGGTTCTGTGGCCCGCTTGCCTGGGGGAAAGTGGGAAGAAGGGAACCATGAGGACATGGCTGTGCAAAGGCGTCACCTCGGTCCACAACAATGAGCGCTGCATCACTGCAGCACTGCGTAACGCAGACTCTATTTCCAAGCAAAAAATTCACATGGTGTTTGATGTCTTTGACCTTCCAGACCCTACCTTTTTACAGAAGCTCAGAGACATGAGGAGGTGGGTGGGGAAAGCAAGGAGTGCAGACCTATGTTGCTGTCCATTTCAGACTACATGGCGCACGCAAATTCTATGCTGAAGCCTCTGAGAGATAGTCCTTGTGGCAGACAAAGGAGTGCAACTATCCAAGGCAAACCATACCCTGAAACAGCCCTTCAGTAATGACAGTGTAATTCAAACAATAGGAAAAAAGAAGGAAGAAATCTCTCTACAATTAAGCTGTGAGTCTGTGCTTCGGCCTCTTTGATTCAGAGTTTTTTGTGACAAAATTATGGCTTCAAAAAGCAAGCGATCGCACCCTCTGCCACCAACCCGTCTTCACTTCCCATTAGGTTATGGAAACATGGGAGTCGAGTCAGACACAGATCAAAGAACACCAGAAAGACTTGCATTAACGTGGAATGAATATCGGCCCCTAAAACATGGGAAATAGGGGAGATACAATGGCCGGCTAAGCCATGTCATCCAAAGTGTTTATGCTGGATCGGCTTCTGTCTTGCTGGCCGGTAAAACAGTTCCACTTAGCTGAAAAAGGGCCCTAAAGAGAGTCTATTCCCAGCTATAAAAAGCGGCTAGGATTGCTTCCATATGGCGAAACAGCATGGGACGAGCAGGATGAGCTCAGATGAGGGCCCATTTGGACGGCACGCCGGCACTGTCCATTGACAACCGTGATTTTACATCCAAACATCTGGATTACTGCTTGTGATGCACGGGAATTATCACAACCACCCAAGCGACAAAATGCTTGAAAAATGAAAGTCCTCTCGCTTCCACATCATTCTGTACAGCACAAACACAGTGACAGGGCTTACAGTGACCTCTGCTACTTGCTTGCACAGAGTATAATTAAACCATAAATGAAATAGCCTGAGAAGCAAGGGATGCACCTCTGCACGTAAGGGGGAATATTTACGACAAATTGTACAGAGAATAATGGTACATTGTGAATTTCTCACACCGGTGCCCTCACAATTATTATGCTTGGAAGGACCGCAGTCAGGACATTCGTAGCCCTGCAACACAGCATCATCAGCATCAACTCATAAAATGTGAACAGCAGGTGAAAACCATCTCACCTTCTGTTCAGTTAAAACCTGACAGTCATCAACTAGCTTATGTAACGGTTAAAGACAGATGAATCCATGAACAGTCTGCATTCAGAAGTATAAAACCTAAATAGGGCCTCAAAACAAAATACCTTTCAACTGCTTGCAAAAAAATGACATGACCTTTTTATCTGAATAAAAATGCAAGATAAGATCATGTTATAATGTTCTGTTGCTGCAGTCAAGTGTTTAAACAGTTTTCATGCTGTCTTTACACAACCGTTATCTAAAGGAGGTAAGGAGGAAAGTAAGAAATGGGTAAAGGGAGACTGCATGGTACAGTTCTGGACCCGCTATCAGTATATCCCATCTTCGCAGAATATCCAGAGTCTCTGGCAAACTGGTGAACAACTCTGGGGATTCTAATGGTAACAGAGGGATGTTTTGCCCCCTGAGCGGGAGCCTCCGGGAAAAAGTTTCAGTCCTGGTGGAGAAAGCCAGGGGTGACCACCATGGCAGCACATCAGATCTGTGCTCACCTGTTTGCACCTATTACAGTTTTGGACAGATGACTCCAGACCACAGTGTATTCCAGCCTGGTCTGATCTACTCAGCTTCTAATCATATGCTGCCCTCTTGTGCTGATCGATAATCTAATACACAGGAGCACTGTTTTAAAAACCACATTTATATCTTTGTTTCATAAACAACATGCATATGATACCATTTATACACATTCTGCAACATAAAACACAGCAATACTGACTGACAGTTGTGAGACAAAGTGATGCAAAAGTAAAGTTTATACCTTGTTTTACTGTATTTCAGCCACCATCTTTGCCAAATATACTGTATGTGTTCAAAAATGTACTCTAGTTGAAGTGTAATATGCATTTACCTTATGATCAGGATGTAAGAATATATCTGTTAAATGTTTTGTAGATAATTTTGACTACATATTTTCATCTTTTTGAAGCGTTTTCAACATAAAATAATCTACTTGACTCGTAAACTGACAATAGCTGACGTAACTGTAAATAAACTGATAAATTTGAATGAGTAAGGTACAGCTTTTTTGTTGCTTTTTCCCTTTTTGATATCCGCTTGGCAAAAAAAGAGCGTCCTCATTTGGAAGTGAGGAGCTAAAAATAGTTCTCTGTTATTCTTGGTAACAAATCCATAAAATATTTAAAGCTCCATACAAAAAAAAAAAAAACCCTTACCAAATATTTCTGACAGTCTTCATCTGTCGCCGTTAAATGCATGTCTATCAGTATCTCTCCCATGTCATCTTCAATACTGTTGGGATCGTCGAGGGGCAGCGCGAATCCACGAGTCCTGCAGATGCAAGAATGAGTTTATTGATTTCCTTGACACTTAAAGACATTCCTAATCATTATATGATATCTCTTTACCTGTCTAGCTCGAGATCACACAGGGATACTCTGCAGGAACCCATAAAAACATCAGAGGTAAAATTCCTGTCATACACCTGAAAAACAAGGTAGCACAGTCCAACAACATCATTTGACCCATTGGATAATGAATGAAAGCGTACACGTATGACCACGATACACGGACCAAACAACACGCATGTGAAGTGTGCGGGGGCCGACACATCCATACATGGCATGCAGTCCAAACAGAACTTTCTTTGTGTGTGTGTGTGTGTGTGTGTGTGTGCAGCGCATAAGGCCGATCCTTAGCCACCATTGCACAGTGTGTGAGTATTGATGTGTTTCTGTCAGGTGATTTGATGCCAAGGGCTGACAAATGTGTGGACAGCACACGGACGTCTGTGACCCCAGGTGCCCACACTCCAACAGTGAAGAACAGCAACACTTTCATATCCACACTCAGGAGGATGCCCACCAACCGCTTGGGGGTTTTTAAGCTGCAGTGGTCAGCATGAAGAGTGTCTGTGAGACCGTAGTGGTGGCATGTGTCTCGGTCACGAGTGCGAATTCTTTGTGGAAGAGTTTCTTGTTCTTTGTGACATGCCACGGGCAGCCGACATCCTGGTGGCACACAGTTGTCCAACAGGTT
Source organism: Heterotis niloticus (assembly GCA_018136845.1). NCBI lineage: Eukaryota > Metazoa > Chordata > Actinopteri > Osteoglossiformes > Osteoglossidae > Heterotis > Heterotis niloticus. The sequence goes on along the minus strand of CM030904.1, from coordinate 14,352,247 downwards.
TCCCAGCATTTCAGGTTTACGCTGCATTTTTTCTGCACCATTTTCACAACCGCCCGTGGAACACATAGACATGCACAAAGGAATTCCAACTCTGAATGTTGTAAAGAGAACTTTGAGGAGAACCACCATTCATGGTAAGCGTAAGATGGTGAGATGGTAAGAGCACAATGGGGCACAACAAACAGAAGTTAGCCAGGCTCAGCCTATTTTCCTCTGCTGGGATGATTCCAAAGTAAGAGTTCCTCAACCTACATGAAAAGAGTAAGAAATCATTTATTGTTGTATAATTTTGCTGCCCTGTCTGACAGCTTACCTTAATGAACAGTTTCTGATCCAGGTTCTGGACAGGGAATCTGAAACTCTCGTTCCACTTAGGGTTGAGGTTTTTGTAGACAACTTTGCTTTTGTATATGGTCTTTCCATCCACTTTGAATTTAACATAGGGATCACTCGTACCTATAAAAAGGATGAGGAAAGGGTAATAGAACCAATAATAATTTTGAAAACACAAATTCAGTGGAGCACAGTACTAATAAAATGAACGAAAGATATAGGGCCCTTAAGTGAGATACTTTCCCTGTCCCAGTAAAAATGCTCTGCTACATTGAGTAAAATACTGTAGATCAATCTGTCTGCTAAGAAGTACAACATAGTACAGTATAGTGAAATAATGTAAAGTTGATCTATTGATTTAAAATCATTTCCAACAGAGGGCAGTGCTACTCTATCAAAACGATGAGGCTGTTTAATGTGTGGCAAAGGAATCCATCACTGCGGAAGACGCGCATTAATACTTAAGTACCTGCCCATCGAATAGCATATTTTTATTTTCTTGCTACCTTTCTTTTTACTGCAAATGTAAAGTGAATGAAGTCAGTAAGGTAGCTGATAAGTTCAGGTCAGCATCCAACAATGTCAGGTAAAAAGTTGAAGACTAATGAATACTGATAATATTGAAGAGGTTAGGAAAATAAATCTGAATAAATCTAAATGTGGGTGTAATACGCCTGAAAACTGTTCCAGGCATTTCATTACAAGAGTGCATTTTAACTGAATTGAAAAATATATCCTCTTGTGCTACATTAGTCTAAAAGTTTGCTACTGTCTGTCACACACAACTGACAAATAATCAGCGTGAATCAGCACCGTTTTGGCGTAGCACCAAGTGGCCACCGGGTTCAGCAGCATACACCTGAAAGTGGAATTTCCCTATGGGATTAATATCTTCATTCATTCACTCATTCATTCTATCATTCATGAAAGAAGCTAGAATTGACAAGCCAAATGAGACAATTCATTTGAACTTGCCCGGCTCTGAGGACCCATATCAGAAAACATTAATTGTGTCTGTATTTGTATTATTTAAAAATAAAGGCATTGAACGTTCTAGTCAAAGTGATGATCTCGGTGTGATGGAGATGTGGCGGCAGGACTTGAAAGGAGCTGTCTGTGCTCAAAAAAACTGCTGCATTAAAGAAGTTCTGTATGGAGGAGTGGGGCAAAATTGCCGCACGTCCATGTAAGACATCAGTCATCGGCGAAAGTAAGCATTTGGTTGCAGTCATTGCAGCTAAAGGTGGCACAACCAGTAAAGTCTGTAAAGGTGCAATTACTCTTTTACACGTTACGATCGCACATTTCTTTATCTATCACACAATTAGAATGAACTGATAAAGCTTAATTTCAAAAAGGCTACAAAAGTCAGTAAAGCTGTAAAGTGGCCAAATTCTTTTTCATGGCACCGTATACATTTCTTCAAAATATGTGAAAATAGTACCTAAATTCTTGACCATTAATGCTTTTAAGCAAATAGACACTGGTAAAAACTGTGATAATGCACACAAACATCTTGAAAATGTAATCCTTCCTGCAGATTTTAAGGTGATTTCTGTGCATTCTCATCACTTATCAGCATTTTGTTTTCAAAAACTTTATTAGAAAATATATACAGTTTGTAATACCTTTTTAATATAGCCAAAATTGCTCACATTATTTCAGAAGATCAGCATATTTCTTCAGTTCATGTAGATGCTAAATTATTAAATTCTGCACGTGAATGATAACTTTATAATAATAAATATATAAGTTTGCATGCTTATGCGAAATTGTAAAGTGCTGTCAAGTCATTACTAATTCCTGGGTGACCCTTGACATGGTTTCCAAACCAAGGAGGAACAGAAGTGGTTTGTCATTGCCTTCTTCCAGCATATTTTTCCCTTAGAGGGGTGCAAACTTCACACACACCCCTGTGCTGGACTTGAACCCCACATCAGGCAAGCAGCCCTGGAGCTATGAGGCATGAGCATACGCTGCTGTGCCAACACATCCCCCTCATATGTATACACAATGTACATGTATGTAATAACTTGTATTTACTTTTTTCCTCATTTTTTTCCTGTTCTGCACTCTGAATCCTCTATACCGTATGGTATTATGCAATAAAAATGTTTGGTTTGTTTACTCTTGCTGTAAGGAATAAAGTCCCAGCATTTTGCCAGCTATAGTAAGTTAATATGCAGTGTTATCATGGGGTGTCACTGCAGTCCAAACACCACATCCACAAACAGACTTTCCTAAAGTCCTGAAGGTGGCTGTTTGAGGAAATAAACATGTGCTATGATAACTTGATGTTTACATTTAAAAATGCAGTGGTGTCCTAATGATCATTCAAATATCAATTCATATTTTGGTAAATATAGTGTCACTTTTTCATTTTTTTACTATTTTTCTAGTGTGTTGCCCAAGGGTGACCTTTAGGCAGTTTCCAGTTAAACATAGTTTCCTTAAATGTTTAGAAAGAAGTTGTCAGCACAGCAACATTCGTAAAAACAAATTACCAAATGATATGCATGTACCAGGTTTCATTCTTAAATTTTTCTATGTAAGCATTTCCTTATAAACAATCTTTTGTGGTGGCAGAAAAGCTACTGTACAGTTAAAGTCAGCCAAGTGCACCACTTCCCCATACCGAGAGCCACAGCTGCAACATCTGCCCAAGCCCTCGCTCTTCCCTTTGCTTTTTGCTCTATTGTGAAATATTCTGCTTACCACATCGGTCCCTAACCACCAGGTTCTTGCCCTCTTTCAGAATAATTATGAGATAGGAAGTTTTCTGTGGTGTAACAGATGGTGTTTCTTCTTCAGTGGCAAACACCTGAGAAAAAAGCAATAAAATCATTGCAATGAACATAGGTAATGAATATGTATCCCCCTATTACAACATGCATTTACCGCTCACTTTTTTCCTTTGTTTGTCATCTTTACATTGCAGAGATTATAATTCATTTGAAATTAAGCCTCCTGTTCAGAAAATGTTGTTTAGACTCAGAGCCAAGCCTAAAATGTAGTCCTTTGTGTATTGCAGGCTCATTCACTTTTGTCAGAGGGTCACAGAGGACCAGAGCCTATCCTGCCATCAATGGGTTATGAGGTTACACACTGGACAGGATGCCAGGCCATGGTAGAGTAGCCACACACAGTTAAACGGCAAAACTTAGAATTACCAACCAACATGCTACAGTGGTCTTTGGATTGGGTTAGGAAACCCTACACATACAGGGTAAGAACATGCAAACAGAGCTGGATTCAAACCTACACCAAAACAGCCCAGGTGCTGTGACACAGAAGTGCGACCTGCTGCACCACCGTGCCAACCTTCAGCTGTATAACAGATTTCAAATGTGTTGTTTTTACTGCCAAAAAAACCTGACAGGTTTCAAGCAATGTGTTTAAGTACGTATATAGAGCCACTGATGGGGTGACATGAAATATTTAAATGGATGTATGTCCTGCGCCTATAATATTGTGCATAAATAAGTTTCATTTGAAATGTTTTTATCAGCACACAACAGTTCAGCACATAACAAACTCACTACTCTGACAAAAATGTAATGCACCAGCTGCAGGTTATAAATGTGAAATATGAGTATGTTTTTCACTAAGCTGACAAAGAAATATTACAGTTTGGCAGCAAAAAGGACACGTTATGGCGATTCAGTCATGTAAGCCATTAAGCTGTAAAATAAAGATTCTATCAAAATGCTATTATTGTTTTTTGTCACAACCTAACATCCAGTGTGCTATATTAAATATAAACCACAACATTCTGGCGCATAACTTCAGGAGGAAATGTAGCAATGATTTGCAGATTAAAACCTTTAGATAAAATAAAATTCAAAATCTTAAACATGATGTGTATTAGTGAAAGATAACTTCTGAGTGGTATGGCCAGCGGGTGCTACCTGCTGTGCCACTATGCCAACCTTCATGCTTCTTGGGCAGGGATACAAAGTCAATACAGTACAGGCAAGTGATGTAAAGAATAAACCAGGATACCCCTCTTGGATGCAAAATTTAAAATGTCAGTATAATGGCATTTCCTTATCAGATTTGTTAAAATGGCAAAGCCGAGCTAAAGGCTACTTTCATCTATCCCTGCTCTTACTGTTCTCTAGGGTAGCACTGTTGGCATTCTCTCCAAATTCCTTCTTACAAAAAAAAAATGTGCAAATAAAAATATGTTCACTACTCCATCCGAACGGTATGGGATGCCAACACTAACTGGCCAGTCTAGAATGAAGTCAAGCAAGCAGCACAGACAGAGATCAGTGGCATTGGAAAGCGGGAACAACAGCAAAATGGACAACTCACGCTGCCGTTGTCAAAGTCCAGTGTTGGAGGGGCACTGGGGTCTTCACAAGGTTTCTGTGTGGATAATACATGGTATTGATGCTGCTGGAATGTAGATACTGACTCATCAATTGGAGGATGATGTTAAAAGTTTCTGTGGACAGTATTTTACTTGGTGTGTCTTACCAGGGAAATAGTCTGAATGTATTATACATCTCTCTCTCTCTCTCTCTCTCTCTCTCTCTCTCTCTCTCTATACACACCCTTTTACTTTTGGTATGACCCTTGCATTTACTTTTGAGGTAGCCAAATTCTTGAACATCAAGACACATTCAGACTGTGTCCTTAGTAGATGAATCACCTCATCTATGAATGGTTATGTATCAATGTGCACATTTATATTTCAGTGTCCTTGAAACAAATAAGTCCAAAAAAAAGTCTTTCTGACCTCACAATCGTACTCAGTTGTCTTCTCCGTGGACAGATCTTTGATGCTGTCAGCCTCGTTCTGCTCCTCTCCATCGATGTGCGGTGATCCAGAAGTGCTGGCTAAGAGCATTGTCTGCTCAGCAGCCTCATCCATGTCATCTTCAAGCATGCTCAGGTTGTCCTCAGAAGCAACATCTGCACTGGTGGAAGATGTGGGCGACCTGTATAATGGATCGAAGGGCTCCCGTAACAACTGCAAGGCAGGTTTTGATCTTTGGATGGGCGAGCCAAAGGCAGAGTCATCATCCTGAAGGACCCTTAAGTCAGGCACCGACATACTCTGGCGGCCCCGCATGGGCTTCCTTGGTGTCTTCTGCTTCTTCTTGCCCTTCTTCATGTTATCCAGCAGTGGTTTGGCTGTCTGACATATGTTTCTCCATGCATTCTGAAATTTGGCTTCCATATTTTCAGGAGACAGGTCCAGCCTCGGTGGCGACACAGGTAACTTTCACCACGACACTTCCAAGGCGAAATAAAAAGAAATGTAAGTAAATATAAAATATTTAACCTTTACTGAACAATAATGCAAGAAATGTTCAGAAGTAGACAGAGTGCAGGTACACATTCCAGTCAAAGGATTGATCAGAATCTTGGCCACCTTAATACTTTGCCCAGTTTACTGGCTCCATTTAAAAATGTGGACAAGAGCTAAAACTAAAATGTCGCCAGTACGCTTGCAAAGTATCACTGGAATTACTCTTGTTTCTTCCTTAAATAGAAGATAAAAATAAAACCTTCCATACTAAAAAAACTGCAAATCCAGGAAGAATCCATAAACTATATTAAAACTGTTTTGTATAAAAATGAAAAGAATATTTGCAATAATAATCAGCCAAAGCTGATGAAATAGTACAGCCCAGCCCATGACTATTGTTAATTTAGGAACCTTCTAATGTGCATGCACCTTGAAAGCGTCAGTGCATCTTAGTCAATGATGTTGTTCGTTTTAACTTTAAGGACTAATAGAGGGACAAGAAACACTTGTAAAGCATGAATGCGTAAAAATCAAAGGTAGACTAACTGGATTCTAGTCCTAACCAAGGATCATTCTGAACCTGACATAAACCTCTAAGGTTCAAAGGCACAACAATAACTGAGGGTATGTAGAAGTATTACAGTTTAGGAAAAGGAAATTTAACTTTTTCCTTAAGAAGAACAATACTGAATCTATAACAAGCAGACTCACAATGTTTCCCATAACTGTAATCATAATGCTGTGGCTAATATGATACGATAACCACAAATAAACATACAAAAACAACAGTATTAATCAGGTCCTCGGTTTTTAAAATTTTTCAGAGTATTAAACCAAACTATGAACTATTATATTTAACACTTCAACTGAACGAGCAAGGCAGCATTACCACAGCGGATCAACTACTACAGTATCCGTGCCAACCAATAAGCTGAACTAAGCTAAAGCTCACAGACTTGTAGCCACGTTGTTCCAACTCACAAGTCAAACACTTAACATTTTCTTGTCTGTATACTACAGCACGCCATGCCACAACACAAAGTAAATATTCTCTATACATATTTAAACAAACAACTAAAAAAAAATACTAACACCCCCCCCCACACACACACACACACACACACACACACACACACACACACACACACACACACACACACACACACACACACACAATAGGGCCACAGCTAACTTTTCTGGCTGCTCTTTCACATGGTTCACATATGTACAATTTAAAATAAATTTAGTTCAATTTACAATTTCTAGACCATGGCCAAGGACACAAGATGCCATTTCAGCAATTTAAAAAAAAAACAAAAAACTTTTCTTTTATACTTTAAGGTAACGACTTTGACAGCCTATCTACAAAACATTTAGACACAAACACCTTCAATACAGAGGAATTCATACTGCAAAAAATTGTGGTTGAACAACATGTCAACAAGTCTGCTGGAATTCTTTCCAAGCTGGCAGAACTGGTACCAACAATGCATAGTTAATGCTACCAGACAAGAGGTGTGAGGAAGGATACCCAAATGGTCCTTTCTGTGTTTCTCTGTTTCAAATGTTTCTCATGCCCAACCAAAATTGTTTTTGATCTACAGTGATGATACCTCTGGAGCTGCCACCTCTTTACCAAAAGAAGGTTAAAAATGTATTTCTTCAACCCCTACATACCCCTCATCTCAAAAATACAGACCGCTACACCGCAAACTCATATTTCATGCATTGCTTCTTTTACGTTTCTTGATCACATCTGTTTGCTCCTGTTTCATAATAATAATCCTTCATAAACTTGTGACTTCTCAAACATATTTAACATGCATAATGCCAAAGATCAAACGGTTACTCCATATGCAGCGAGAATGAGGATTTCCTTCAAAATGATGGAAGGTGTGCAGATCTCCTGAAAGTTGTGGCCACCTCTAACGTACACAAAAATCCAATGCCCCAGGTTTCTTCTGTTGAGAAGATGGATCCAGCACTTAACCTTGAATCCCACACAGAAATGTTCTTCAGTATATACCTACCACTACAACAGCAAAATGAAGACTGTACTGAGGAACACTTTTTTCCGAGAAGACCCAACAAAAGCTTCTCTCCTATTAAAGATCCTCCACTGCTAACCTACAGAAAAAAAAAAAAAAATTAAAAGATCATCAGAGCAGAACTGGCTCAGCTGGAAAACAAAATGAACAACATGTACTTATGAACACAATGAAAGGTGAAGACATGAACATGACTCACTGCAGAGCAACTGGATTGCAAATGCAGCTGCCTGGCCAGGCAGAGCAGGAGCACAACAGATCGTGCTGCTCCGGTGAAATATAATTTCTAAATGCAACGGAGTTGTAAGCCTCTTACAGGTGTTAATATTAATTCTTCTCTAAGTATGACTTACCAACAATAAGCATAAATGATGAAAAGGGCACAATTTAAATAGGGTTTTAAAACATTATTTGCTTGAATTATATATGAATGAAGGGTAAAGTTTACATCATTGTATTGAAATACTTCCAAGACAGAAAAGTATCTAGAAAAAATGGTCAAAAAATGCAAATAATTTCGCTGGTTTGAAACAATACACAGCCTTTGACTTTGCTATACCTGCTCTCCCAATGTTTTAATATGCTTTTTGTATTTCATCAGGTCCACCCAATGCTTTTTATTACAATTCCATGCCAAACTGGCAGGGAGGAACATAGGCACACACCTCTTTCATTGTGTGCTTCATTTTATTGTGAGGGCTGCCGGTTTCATCAGGTGGCGTGAAACTCTAACAGAGAACTGTTGAGCAGATGCTGGCTACAGGGCTGCAGCACCAGGCTCAGCTAACATGTGGAGATGGCCCGACACATGGCACCCACCCAAGGGAACACAGACAAATTATACACACATTTTTTTTGGTGATGCATGAAAATGTTCAGCAACTTTGTCTCCTTTAACTTTTTTAACTTAGTAGAAATATTTTGCTGAAGTGATCCATACCTAAAGTTCACATTTGTGGACAGATGTCCCAAAGGATGAGTTTCCTTCTGCAAAAAAACAACTTTTAATATGACTTTAACATGAAAGAGACATATTTTTTGAAAGGGAAATTCGTGTAAGATATTTTATCAGATTTTATGCAATTTCTTGTCCTTGTGGATGTATTCATATTAACACCCAGGAGGGGCACTCAAACCTGAACCCTCAGAGGTTTATTTTCCCACTACTTTTGCTGTTGGGACTTTATGTTCCTCTCCTCAGCAGCCAGTACCCATACAATTAACTGCATCTACAGCTTTAGAAATGCAAACCTGTTTTCTACTCTCCTTCTCAGTGCAACACTACTTCAAACTCTGTTCAGCACTCTGGTTCACCCTGATAAGATCAGAATTGCATAAAAATAAGACAAAATTAAAATTAAAACTGAAACTTACGCTTCTGCCTTCCTGTGATGGACTGGCGTAACAATTTTGCCTCCAGACCACTGACACCCTCACCAAGATAATGCAATTAAATCATGATGGATGGATGGATGGATGGATGGATGTTTCTAAGCTGCTGCTGAAGATATTTGCTGCCTGCTGTGCACTGCATACAGTCACACACATCCTTGGTCTAAACCACTGTTACTGTCCTCACAGTGCACCTTAAGGTTTTATTTTGTTTTATTTTATTTACTGTTTTATTTGTCTATCTATGTATTTACTTACTTATCTATTTGCTGTGTGTCCTTGTTTTCTTGGGTTTGTTTGTTTGTTTGTCTTACTTGTCTTAAATTTTTTTAAATGTAACCACGCACAGTCTCCTGTCAAATCAAAGCACATTTCATTACATGGTATACTCAGTAACCATGTAAGTGACAAATAAACTCTTTTGACTCTTTGACCTTGTACACTCAGTGTGCACTGCTCACTAGGACAGCCTTTAGGGAACAGCAGGTAAGGGCCATTTGATATGAAACAGTAAACCAGCACACTGTCATAGACATAGAACACACACACACACACACACACACACACAGACCAAAGCTACTAGCCTGTAGGTATCACTTAGCTGCAAACAGAATGGGGGCTTTTACTACCATTACCATCAAGGTAAAAGCCCTGTTAGCAAACTTGTTTGCTTCACCATTCTCCATACCAACAGCAACAGAGCCAGTGTGTTTGTAAATCTGTCCACACCCAGACACACACACACACACACACACAAGGAAATGTCTTGAGCATTACACAAGCAGTTTATTCTTACATTCCAGAGGAAATTACTCTTGAAAATCTCTCTTAGAAGAAACATTTAAAAAGTAAAAATGACACAAAAATTGTTTAATAATTACAGTATATTTATATTGTCAAAAGTAGGGAGTGAGTGTAAATTTGTGTAGTGTGGTGATGAGAGAAGAGCTTTTTATTGAAAACCAAGCTATATTAATGCTAAGAAAGTTAATTCAAGCATGCCTTAACTAACATTAGTCATTTAAGAGCTTAAGTTTCCGTGAAAAAATCCACTGATTTCTATAATACTTGAAAGAAACGTCAGTTTGTTGTTACTTTAAATGTACCAGCGGACAGAATCCCATAGGTAAAGTAAGTTTTAAAAAGTGCGCTTTTTTTTAACTTACTGCTCCATCATAAGCGCCTCTTCCACGCGTTTCCACTCATTTCGCTACAATCCCGGGTTGCGGCGCCGTGGTGTGGGCATCATCTGCGCACCTGGACAGGTGACACGCTGTCCCCAGCCTGTGGGCGTCACCTCACCTGCGTGCGGGGGGCGGGGCGGAGGGACCTGGGGGAAAACAGGGAGGATCCTGGCGCGCGCGCGCACACACAGAATAAAACGAGCCCAAAACCCACGTGACCAGAATCCAAGTCGTTTTCAGCCTCGTGTTTCTCATTTCAACCACAGTCACCATTAATTTGTTGTTTTACACGTGCGGATGACCTCATCATTGTGCGACAATAAGGTGCCGCGCCCGCTTTTGGCGCCCTCTGCTGGTCGTTTGATGCAATCAGTCAGCTTGCGCACAATTGGTTGTTGTGAGCGCAGTTGCCCGTAGGTCAGAGCCAATGGCCCTGAGGCTCCGCCGCTACCCGCCGTTCCTCATGACGTAGACGTCGCTCAGCTTTTCAGCTACTTGAGTTCTGTTAAAACTTCTTCTAACGTCGCAACAGTAAGTTTGAGCTAGATTACTAAAGCCCACATGCCCAAATGACTACCGGCCTGTTGCACTTACCTCGGTAGTCATGAAGGTCTTTGAGAGACTCATCAAGGCCATCATCGCTGCATCCATCTCCAGCTTTGTAGACCCATTTCAGTTCGCCTACCGCCCCAACAGATCCTCGGATGATACCATATCCCACGTCCTGCACACCACCCTCAGTCACGTTGACAGGAAACGGGAACTATCTGAGACTGCTGTTCATTGACTACAGTTCAGCTTTCAACACCATTGTCCCCCATAGACTGTTCACTAAACTGAATGACTTGGGATTGAACCGCAACCTGTGTGCCTGGGTTCTCAGTTTCCTCACAGGCAGATCACAGGTGGTGAGAATCGGTAGTCGCCCCTCCGGCATCATCGCACTCAACACTGGAGCTCCACAAGGTTGTGTACTTAGCCCTCTGCTCCATGCCCTCTACACTCACGACTGTGTGGCCAAGCACGCTTCCAACTCCATCATCAAATTTGCTGACGACACAGTGGTGCTGGGCCTCATCTCCAACGACGATGAGACAGCATACTTGGAGGAGGTGGAGAACTTGGCATCATGGTGCCAGGACAATTGCCTCCAACTGAATGTAGGCAAAACTAAAGAGATGGTGGTGGACTTTGATAGATGACAGCAGCGGTCTTACACCCCCATTAGACTCAACGGGACTGCAGTGGAGAGGATGAGCAGCTTCAAATACCTGGGCGTTCATTTAACTGAGGACTTGACATGGACTGTACACATCCGAGCTCAGGCCAGTAGAGCAAAGCAGCGGCTCCACCACCTCAGACAGCTGAAGAAGCTGCAGGTCTCTCCGTCGATCCTTAAAACGTTCTACTCTGGTGCTATACAATCTGTTCTGACTCAGAACATCATCTCCTGGTTTGGGAATAGCTGTGCTCGTGACATCAAGGCACTGAATAGAGTGACCCGGGCAGCGGAACGCTGCACCAGATCTGATCTGCCATCACTACAGGACATCTACGCCAGTAGATGCAGGACCAGAGCGACTAGGATCATCGGTGACCTGTCTCACCCCAGCAATCATCTGTTCAACCTGCTGAAATCAGGCAAACGATTCGGGAGCATTATGGCAAAAACGGAGAGACTTAAGAGGAGCTTCTATCCACAGGCCATAAGGCTCTTGAATCTACCACTATCCTCAAAACCACGCACAGTGTCCTGTCGATTCAGTTAGCATTTCACTGTATGGCATACCTGGTTACCATGTATGTGACAAATAAATCTCTTTGAATCTTAAACTAAAACCAAATTAAAACTTTGCCAAAACTAATACGCCCTCTCTACAAACTCAAAATAAATTCTGATTAATTCGCTCTATGAACCACAAACAGTATCTCTCAATAGCTTTATTTTGTCTCCATGGTAGCAGGACAGTTGTTTTTACTGGCAGAAGCAAAATTACCAGCGCTTTCAACCATCAAGCAGAAGCTGTAAACAATGTAGAAGCCCGTTGAACCAAGGCGGCCCCACGGTATTTCTGCCTGACCGCTCTGTACTGCCATCTGTCTGCTTGGTGAGTAAACATAAGATGTTTCCTGTGCTATAGAAAGAAAATTAAGAAGACAGGTAGTATGCTTTTTTCTCCTTTATTTATTTATTTTTTTTCCAAGAGTGTATGTAAAAATGTGCAATTTTACCAACATTTATCTCAAGGATCGAGCATAAATGGATCGGTGAAGAGGGTTACAAAGTGAAACACTGCTTCTGAGTTGAAGCAGACAGTTGTGTGGGACTCAAAACAATCTGTGATGTAGCTGAAACTGCTATTTTCGTGGTCAAATAAATATCCCAACAGCAAAAATCAACCCTGGCCCTGCGTATTTATTCATGTCAGTGTGATATGACAAGGAATGGAAACTCAAGAAGCCAAGTTTTATCGCAATGCTAATGATACATATCAGTCTTCAAGTAAAATAGGGGCACTTTTGAAAAGTATTTTCAGTTCTTAACATGCTGTCGTGCAACATAAAATTAAATGTCTACTTTAAATGGTGACAAACTAAGTGAACCTTCACAAACAACATGCGCTTAGGAAAACAAAATCATGTGGAAACAAAAACCAGTGCGTCGTATACATGCTCATCGCTGCGTAGTTTCATAGTTTCTGACTCAGAAAGGGAAGGAGTCTTGGGTAAACAGTAAAAGCCAAAATCTTTACTTGTGAATGCAGGGTACAAATCCATAAAACATTTTTTAGCATAATATTTAGGATCAATAAAAATTTCAATATAATGTTCTTTGTATGATGCAGATAAAAGAACATTTCAGGGAAATAAAAACAAATATTAAAATCCTTTTTTTGATTTTGAAACATTTAATTTTCCTTTCGGCAACAAAGTCCAGCTTGTGCTGCCAAATAATTTACGCTTTTAAAACTGCAAAACACCTCTGGAGTGAACTTCTAGCTACAAACAATGACCAAATACAGATTTGTTTAGAAAAGCCATACAGCAAAGCAGTGCACTGTTGCGCAGCATAGTGATTGATGCAGGTTTTCTACAAAGTTTCGTTTGTTCTTCATATCCTTTTTAACATTCAATAGCTTCTGCATGTTTCATATTTAAAAATCACAGACAAATGAGTGTAATCGGCACATTATATTTTCTTTATACGCACTATTTATTTCTTGTGTGTACAGAACATGGTAGGAACAACACTGAGGGATTAGTGAGGGAGGGAGTCGTGTCTGATTCTAAAATGTTGTCTGATGCTCACACAAGGTCATTTGTTCAGTCAGGTGTTTCCTCAAAGTCGTCTTGAAGGTAAAAGAAGCTTTAACTTTCCTGAAAATGATCATTCTACTATTCTTTGGAATTTAGCTTTTCTACAATTTTACTCCAGAAACAGGACGAGGGAAAATCCGATTCCCAAAAGCGATCGTCTGTGTTGCAAATGTTAATAATTGATATCATAATTATAAAATACTTTATTGCTTTTGTCAATAACTATGAATTACGCATTTATGCTGACTTTAGCATCGATATTCGGTGTATAATGAAGTTACAGATGGAGGTTTCTCAGGGTACGTTTATGGCCATGCAAACCAATCCTTGTCATGTTTTGGTTTAAGCCAGGTATAAATTTTTGGTAACTACAAATATACATTTGCATTTCCCATCTGAAAACTCAGTGATTTAAGTTAAATTTCTTAAAAGCATAACGCTTCAGTTGGCTGTATATAAAGTTGAAATGAATGTCCAAAGGTTTGCATCTGACTGCATTTTTTTTTTAACAGCACTGGCAACTGCCAAGTAAGCACTTGAGGGAAAGGGGGTAACAGTCATATTCTCAACTTGCTAAGTCCTGGGTTAAGGAAAATACCAAAAAATGTGGCTCACACATATGTATCAGTGACACATATATGACAATGAATGACGTCGGGTTCATTAATATACACGTGAGCTACCTCCGAGCAACAGGCGACCAAAAGACTGCACAAAAGACTCCAGCAGCTTGTGAGAGCCACCAGGTATAGGGACCCAAGAGAGGGGATCCTCTGTATAGCTGGCACCACAAACTCTACATGAACATACAGCCCAGCAGCGAAATTAAATGACTTCCAGGACTTGTTGTAATACATTTTAAGTGGCTGAATTCCCAGACTCTGACACCAAAGGGAATAAAATGGTACAACACAAAGACTACATGTACACATGATACAGCGCTGCTCCCTTTGGGACTCGGTGTGGTCTGATATAAACACAGCCAAACAGTGATGCAGAGCAAGGAAAACACTCCTTCCAGTTTCCCACGTGGGATTACGTCTAAGTGACACATTTTGCAAATGAACCTTTTTAGAAGGACTACAGACAAAGTCTATGGAACAACTTTGCAGTTGAAGAAAAATTATATGTGTTATGCTACAGCCACAACATCACTGAGACAGTACAATTGCATTTTTTAAACTTTCATTTAATTTCAAAGGGACATAGAATGTTTAATGTTTAACATATTAAACATGAAAAGTCAATGTGCATAAACGTTTTATTCGCTGGAGTATTTCTGTGGTATTTGCCAAACACGACTTTCATTTGAACAGAAAGTCTGCTAAAGCTAAGCCTTCTCGACTTGTCGAGGTGCGACGTTAGGTGTAATATTCGGCAGTGTTGTCAGCAGCTGCGAGCCAATCCTTCATACGCAGGCTTTGAGACAATTGCTGTGTCCCCAAAACATAGAGTTCTCCTTTACAAAAACAATACAGTGAAGTTTAATCATACAGCACTGTTGTTACTAATATTGTAGGACAGACATTCACCACCATTAAAGGGAGGACGACCCAGAAACTACCCTCGGCAATAACTTGGGTTACTGACAATAGTCTTCTTCAAATACAGCATATTTAACAAAATAGTAAATATTAACCAGTGAATACTCTACTTAATACGGACTTCGCCTTTTAAACTTGGCGGTAATCCACAAAAATATACTTTATCCTTAAATCTGGTGAAGGTACAATACATACGTACTTACACCAAAAAAATGATATATATATTAAAGTTGTTATATACAAAAGAAGGAAAAAAGTTTGGCTCAAGTTCTAATTTACAAACAGAACAACAAGTGTTCATGGCTTTAGTTATTACTTGTAGGTTTTGCTTGCATGTCACTCTATTGTTTGTACTCAAGCAAAATAAAAACAAATGAAACATTTAGAATGAAAACCAGCATAATAAAAAATCTAACTACAATTCACATAATAAATTGTTCTGGGCAAAGGCTTTTTTTAAGCTTTTATGAACTAAGTAAGGTATAGTTCACATCTGTGATTTAATCAATTTCAGCACAACTTAAATGAGCATTTGAACAAAAATGTCCCAACATTTTGCCTTCTCCTGCATTCTTGTACGTTGGTTCCAAATCTGTAGCCAGTTGCAGCGTCTCGAGTCAGACAGTAAAGTTCCTCTTCCACTCGCATTCCTCAGTGTGTTCAAACAGTGTGTAAATCCCGCTCCTCCGCCTCCTCCTAACCACCGAAACAGGACGATCAAGACCTTTTCCTGTTCTGCTGCAGTGTTGCTCGCTCCCTCACCTAAAATTTGTGAAATGTAATACCAACATCTAGAAAAAAAAACCTACTTTTCAAAACAGCAAACAGGTTTTAAGAACACCAGGTCCAACTTAATGGTGTTTTAAGTCCCAAAGCTGGTGCTGTAACAAGAGCTCCCCCCATCAGAGAGAAATGTTTTACTTCTTTTTATTTTGTGTACTTTACAAAACTTGAGAAAAGAACAAATAAAAGTGCTAAAATGGACCAGTGACTACGTTTACACTCCTTTTAGACAGACCTTTCTAAAAGACTAGACAAATCTTTGCAAAACTGTTAATTTGCATCAAGTACCTGATAACTTTTGTCGATATATTCAGCTCTATTTGTGAGAAACATACTTGATTTTAATGTCAGGACACGTTTACTTTCTTCTGCAATATCTCTAATCAAAAAGACGGCGTTAAATAATAATGAGGATAATAATGATAGTAACAAGACCAGAATCGGGCTGCTCTATGTCACCCAGGTGTCCACACGCATGCGCTTGACTGTCGGACTCTCCCGATCCTCAGCCCCAGTGGGAGGTCTGCCCAGCCCCAGCGGAGAGTGGAAGTCGGTGCGGGGGTCCTCACGGTCGCTGCCATCATAGGAGCTGCACGATGAGCTCAAGCTGTCGACAGGCGAGCGGCCCACGTCCTGCCGGGAGGAAGGAGGGGGCTGTGCCAGAAAGCCCGCCGGGGTCACACGTTCACGGGGCGGAGAGATGGGCTCTGACTTGATGCTCATGTTTTGGCTGGTGTTGATGGAGAGTCCGGAGCCCTGAGGCAGGTGACTGCTACCCCTGCAGAAAACAAGGGGTAAGACCCGGAAGAGCACCACAGCTCAGAGCATTGTCACCGGGGGGGGGGGGTCGACTAAGGCTGGACCCGTGGCCTAGACAGGCGGAGTACTCACACAAGCGAGCTAAGGGCAGCCTGGCCTAGCTGGTGCTGTTGCCACACCGAGACGGAGCCCAGAGGCAAGGCCCCGGGGGACCCGAAGCCCTGCAGAGAGGAGAGCTCCGTGCTGCTCAGGGAGTAGTCTGAAAAGCAGGTTGACGTCACACGGGCACACTCAGGAACTTCATAGCACCAGCAAAGTGAGACACGAGCAGATGGAGGTGGACACTCACCGGTGTTGTAGGCAGTGGGCATGGCTGAGTAGACGAGGCTCTGAGGCTGCAGGCTGGGTGTGGTCACCGACACCACCGGAGTGGCCAGCGGCTGCGTGGACTGGGAACTGCTTATCCTTTGGGTGTTCTGTGAACAGGAGAAAGAGCTCAGAGGCAGCGGCTGAGAAGTCCTTGTGGGGTGCAAAGTGAATTGACTGAACCTGTTAGCCACGTACGCAAGCCACGTTAGCAAGTACGGAAATAACATGATAACTTAATAATAAAAATATCTTATGATTAATGTGAAACACTACATTATGTATATAGGCATCCTGAACTGGATTACTTTTTTATATAAACCACACACATTGGCTCTTTGTGTTACAAAGTGAGGAATTTTCAAGGATACAAGTACTTTACCAATGATTTATTTTTTATTGCATTTATTTCGCTTGCCCATTTTCTAGACTTTATATCTGTAGCAGTGCGAAAGTGATATGTGTTTCCACATTTAGCCATCAGTTGGCAGTAAAATGCACCAAACAGTTTAGAAGGGGAAAACTGCCTTCATTCAGCTCACTTCCACAGTGTTTACAGCTTTTTTCTGGAGTTTGTGAGTCTCCATAATCAACATGGCAAACTCTGCCCCGTTTATGGGAGAAATCCAGACAATTGGCATCGCATAGGAGTTTGAATTTCATACTTTACGTCATCTTTTAATTTTAAGAGGACTTGTGTATGTATTTTACAGGTGCTGGTCATAAAATTAGAATATCATCACAAAGAGTGGACTGCAGCTGGAGTCAGTGCTTCAAGAACCACCACGCACAGACGTATGCAAGACATGGGTTTCAGCTGTCGCATTCCTTGTGTCAAGCCACTCTTGAACAAGAGACAGCGTCAGAAGCGTCTCGCAACAAAAAGGACTGGACTGCTGCTGAGTGGTCAAAAGTTATGTTCTCTGATGAAAGTAAATTTTGCATTTCCTTTGGAAATCAAGGTCCCAGAGTCTGGAGGAAGAGAGGAGAGGCACAGAATCCACAGATTTCCAAAGGAAATGCAAAATATTGAGTGCTGTACATGCTCATACTTGTCATGTTCATACCTTTCAGTTGGCCAACATTTCTAAAAATCCTTTTTTTGCATTGGTCTTAATTGATATTCTAATTTTCAGAGATACTGAATTTGGGACTTTCATTAGTTGTCAGTTATAATCATCAAAATTAAAAGAAATAAACATTTGAAATAGATCAGTCTGTGTGTAATGAATGAATCTAATATACAAGTTTCAATTTTTGAATGGAATTACTGAAATAAATCAACTTTGTCATGATATTCTAATTTTATGACCAGCACCTGTATTTGGTTTGTGAATGAATGACCCACGTCAACCAGGAAACTACCTTTTCCCCACTAAGTGGCGCTATAGCTTCACAACAGAGCACAACTTTATGGTCAACATGAAGCCCATTTGACTTCATTCTAAATGCAAGAATTTCGTAAGAGGAACAAAATGTTGAGGTCCTAGTACATGCGTGCATTTTTATTTTAAATAAGTTTTTATTTATCCTTTATTTTTCCCCACATCTATTATGTTCACAATTCAAAGCGTAAGGCACATTCAAACAGCATGTTGGCAAACATTTCCTTACTGAAGTTTAACAAGAAAAATGAGAGTATTACACAGGTCTGAGTCATGCCATGCTTTTATCTGTAAACACGTCTGGTAAGTAGTATATGTATCTATTATAAAATATATTATTCCCAAACAACAAAGCCGTTCAGATCAGAAACAATAAAATCAAGCAGAATTAAAGAGTAAAGTACAGCAAAATAAATAACGTCAGGTATGAAATGTGCCCATGTGAGGTTTGCACAGTGGGTGTAGCATGCAGTGTGTTGTACAGAGCTCACATTCATGCACTAACTGGGAGCCAAACACACTCCTGTGGCAGCATAACCAATAAAACAACCGAGGAATTCTGAAGTGGGCAAACAGCAACAAGTCCATATTCACTTCTGCCATCAGATAACTGTTAAAACACTAATTCTTTTACATGAATTATGCTTTGAATTTTTTTGCTAACATGTTTTGACTCCTGTAACATGTAAAATTATTCTAGTTGTAATTCTGACACAGAGATCCATGTGGGGTGAAATGCACTCCTAACACACACACACACACACACACACACACACACACACACACACACACACACACACACTAACTGTCTTAACACAAACACCAGGCCACACCCCCTGCGGTTTGTTGTTCTCTTGCCAGATGAAATTATTCAGAACAGTGTCTCACTGTAGCTGACATCATTCAAACTAAAACTATTATGTTAGTAAATGTATGCACACACACACACACACACATATATATACACACACACATACATGCTCTCTCACACACACACACACACACAGTATGTATATATATGTATATATAATAGGCTATAAGGCGTTGACTATATCTCCTGTTAAGATGCTAGACACTGTACATGTCACAGTGCTAAAAATGAATGTGCCTCACTGAATAGGGAAATGTGACGATATGCCTAAAATTCAGCGATGTATCTGCACTCTTAGTTAAGGCTCCTGATTCTCCATTCTCCCAAAATTCAATGTGAGAAACGTGACAAAGCTGTGGGGGCAGTGAGCACTTTGCCAAGTCCGACTGAGCTCACTCCTCAAAGCAGGTCCACAACATATACGGTGGCATCTCACTCAGTGCATTTCAGTTTTACCTTTGCAAACAGTTAATACAAAGCTCTACATGCTTTCATCCCTGCCAGTGCTGTGCATTTTTGTGAGTCCAAAGACATTTTCAGGCATTCTTTTGTCCAAGCAATTCACCAAACTCACCAAATCTATTTCCTCCTCCTCCGACTGCACTCAACAGAAGACAGAAAGAAAAGCACCGTTACAGAAGTCAGGATCCTCTCGGTGCCTGCTGCCAAACTCAGAGAGCACACGTAACTCGGCCTCCTCTTTCCGCACTGTCCCCGATTCAAAAGCGCTACCTTCAGACACAGGCAGTTGCACGTCTGAGGCAAGTAGCCAGGCAGTTGCACGTATGTTGTTCAAGCAGCTAGGCTGCAGAGATATTAATGTCCACGGAGCTTTCACAAACATCACTTATTCAAAAGTGACGGCTCCCTGCCTGGAGGATGCTTCCATCAGAATTGGTAACAACTGCGATGATAACAGCTAACAATTGAAAGTTGCCCAAAAGCATGGTTAAAAAGAACATTTTAGGATGTTGTTGCATTCAGGTGTGCACATTGATGTGTGTGCTCTCCATAGTAAAAGCAACTGCAAGTGGTTATAACTGACCCTGAACACGCTGCAGTTTCAGATTCTCACACAGGGCAAGCAGAAAGCACCTTATCATTTGCAAAACTAAAGCGGGGCCATGGACGAGCTGCTGGTATAGTACGTGGCCCAGGAGAAACTGAGAGGAGACATCGCCGGGGTGCGGCACTTTGCTGCGTCGACAGATGCAGAGCCGGAGACCGCGTTTCTCTCCGTTGGGACAGTCTGAGACCAGACTGGGACTGTCTTAATACCCACACTCAGAGAATAAAGGCAGGCAGACATGACAAGGGTGACAAGATATTATCTGGCTCATGCTCTGGGCTCCTGATAAGCCTCCGCCTCACTCTGTCACAGTGAGGCGTGATTAATTTAATACCATTATGACCTAATGACAGGCTGTCTGCAGGCACACGGGACTGAGTATGGTATTCTTCCTAAACCGGAGTCCTTCCCCGTTGTTAACACTGCTTTCAGAAAGGGAACACAGGGTGGTGAGCTTTGTTCTCAGTGTGTCTTAAATTCCTGACATATCCAGCAGTGCAGCAGGCCCGATGATGTGCTGGAAGGCCTGGGCATGTGATCGGTGCGGTTACCGCACTCACAAGCATCATGGGAGCATATGGTTTCAAACCCAGGCAGACTGCTAGGATGCCACAAACTGCTTTCACACTGGTAAGATGGTGAGGATGTGCCATCTTCCTGCTCTTAACATTTGTATTAATATAACTGCGATCCGTGTCCGACCTTCACCTGACGGCATGGAAACACACGCTTGTGTACGTCTTGCTCCTGGCAAATCTATGAGGAGCACCGGCGTAATCCCAGAAGAACGCCGCGCACAGTTTCTTCAAAAGAAAAAATTGTGCTACGGGGGAAAAACAGCAGAGCAAGTTTGGGGGAGCAAACCTTTGCCAGTTTTGCAGTAATTTGATTCACGGCAATGACAGCCTTCAAGTGGCCTCAGGTGTTCTGTGTGGTCAGAGCGCTTTCCACTTTAATTATAATACTTAAGGAGACCCTATAATCTCACTAAGACATACTGGCTGCTAATGCAGTTGGCTCTTAGCACTTAGATACCGTCCTATTAGTAGCGTTTGCATTCTTGGCACAGTTCAAGAAGCACTTTATAACCGGCGCATAAACACCATACCACCGGCACAATTCATTTAGCGTGAGCCTTTATTTGCTCTTTGCTTGCTGTGGAATGAGCGATACCCCATACAAAACTGAGGAGTCCAAAAACAAAAACATTTTCTCTAACAGCTACATCGTACACATACATGAGATCATTCTTGTTATGAAAACATTATAAATAATGTTTTTATTGTACACAATAAAAAGAAAAAAAACAGCTGGGAGGAAAGAAAAATCTTTGCTTGTGACGTAGAGAAGCATCAGAGTTGGTGTCTCTCCGCACACCCTGGGGTAACGTGTTACTGTGTTCTTTCACACAACATGTTCCGCTAATTCTTCTGATGCTACACTGCTGCACTTACCAGCGGGGGCATCATGCCCTTGCTGGATGGGGGAATGACCACGCGCAGGTCTGGCTTGCGGCCGCCCATCCCCAGGTTCCCTCCAGGAGGTGGTGGGGACTTGGTGGGCATGACTTTCCCTAAACCATTCCCGCTGGAGCTGCAGAGGAGCCCTGGGGAACCTCGAGAGCTGACAAAGCCATTTCCTAAGGAGTGGACAGAGAAAGAACGAGTCTGTTACAAGTTGGTGAGGACCACACAGTGAGTCTTCATAACCATGTACACAGCTAGCAGCACACAGTCTCAGATGTGGTTTCACGCCAAACCAAATGTTCGCCGTCATCAGGTCTCAAGCAAATGAATAAAAGTGCAGTGCACACAGTACAAATTGTATGTATCTGACCCACAAATTAAATCCTTAAATGTCCTTAACCTTATATAAATAAGATAAATGTCTTTATATTCTATGAGGGTTTCAGGTTAAAGGATTTGAACCTCAAGCAGATGTAAAGAACTCAGATTCTGCTTACCCATTGGCACTTCTGATACTGGACAGCTAACCCAAACTAATAATGGGAATCAGACTCAAACCTAAACCATATTTGCCTGACAGATCTAATGGCTAAGTGACCACATCTAAGTAAAGACATATTAGAGGCTGTAAAGGAAAGTTGGTGTTAACAGTCTTGAACATCCTATTCCTTGCAAACTGTAAAATTTTCCACCATGTTTTCACTTTTGGCTGTTACAATTTACATGAATTAAAAAAAAAAAATTGGCAAACATTTCTTCAGTCAAGCAACTGAGTACCTGAGAACTGATGAACCCAAACTAAATGAAATACTAATGTTATATTTTGGTTTCACAAATAATAACATAAAGCAGACATATACATCAGCACAAATGCATCCCAACATGTTTCTGAAACGTGGCTTCCCAAGATGGAAAAACGACACTGAGTCCTCAAATGGTGTCTTTAGTTTGGTGTGATCTGAAAGATGCAATGGATTCAGTTAAAATCCCAATCCAGCCTGAGTAATTAAGAGCTCAGCGGGAATGAAAACCGACACATCCTGTGGCTCTCAAAAACCAGAAACACAGAGCTTTTTATTAGACTGTTCAGTTAGGAGCAAAACCATGTAACACTCATGCTCATGTTCCAGTTCAATTTATCTATAGTTTTATTCCTGAAACATGAAACAAACAAATTGGTACAGTCTTTTGGTTTACCGTGATTCTCATGTAAATGTAACGTTCAGAAAAATTCACTGAAGAGACAGTGACTTCAGACAGACAACAAACACAACATCTTTACTGAATGTTTCAGTTTTTAAGTACCATATCATAACCCCCTTAAAAACAAGAGGAAAACAAAATACTACAAACAAAATACATTATTCAGCTCTATGTTGAATAAAAGCAATATTTGATACACGCAACACAACATTTTTTTCATTTATTCTTTTAAAAAAATTCTATTACGTTTTGCAGCAGCAAGACATCCTTTGTTTTGTATTTTTCTAGAAGAGGGGTTATTGGCAGTAACACATGGCAAACAGAGATTTACCGAGCACAGCGAGAGGGTCAATGGCCTGTATGTGACAGGACTGAGACGGGGTGTGGGGTATTAGCTTTAAATTACTCAGGCTCAGTAACACGACTCTAATATCTATTGCAGGGGGATGATGTCACTGTGTGGAAGTTAACCAGGGGGAAAGCAGGAAATCAGTCACTTCTACCCCTACGCAGAAAATTAAGATGCTCATTTCACCGACTGTAAAAAAAAAAAAAAAAAAATCCCCCAAAGTTTAAATGAACTATACTATAATAAAAAAATCACAATCAAGCTCTGGTATAAGGAAGCACCATATTATAAAAGTTCTGTTTATTCAGTAGCTGTTTGTTCTTTACAGGTAAAACAGCCATTAGATGGTCTCTGAATGGACATAGAGCATGTAGGCTGGTTTATTTATAAAGCAGACAGCTGTAAATAATTTAGTCTCCTTTCAGAATAGTTGCATAAGAAAGCCCAAACAGCACACACAATTTGTCGCTATGGGAAAAAAAAAAACACACATCGACAGAACTGATTTTTCAAATAATGTAATTTTATATTTTGCTACCCATTTATCAAAACGAGAGCAAACCGATATGCTAAATATCTGTAACGCTGTGCTTAATTCCATTTTTGCACAATATTATTTTATCCTGGGGAGGTTTGCACACCTGCAGAAAAGATTTTTTATCTTTTTCTTGTTTTTTTTAAGGCGTTTATAGCCATGAGGACTTTCCTCCTGAAAAGCTCAAATTCTTAGTGATATTACAACTACAGTAGTGCAAAGTGGCGACTAAGACAGATGTGGAGACAGCACGCCCTGTGTGACATTTCATATGCAGTGGCACGAAAAGAGGCCATGGGACGGATGCTTTATCTGATGACATCTGAAAGTAATTATCTGGTGGTTTTTCACTACTCATATGCAGCTGATGTTTAGAAACTACAAGTTTATTCTGCATAAATGTTAATCATAGACACAAACAACCCATCTGCAGTGCAATTCCAAAGTTGTACCATTTAAAAGCCCATTGAGAATTAAAAATGACCTCTAAACTGAATCTGTGGGAAGCCATACTGAGCAAGTGTAACACACTTTGACATCCTGTCAGCTTTCTCCTCTTTAACACTGCTCTGGTGCAGCACATCCAGCAGCGGTGCGGAGAGGCTGCAGGACAGCAGTGTTGCTGCTGGTGCTCCTCATGCTGGAACCCGGGGCCCTGAGGAATCCAACACCATGGTGCTCTTGGCCATACGGGCTTCAGGGACCGTCAGCTCACATTCAGGCACTGGGATTCAGCCTCAGGAACCAAGACAGATGGTGCCAAGTAAGTGAGGCAAAAATGCAAATTGTGTTCCCCTAACTAAAGCAGCACCGGGGTTAGGTGACCGCAGGGAGGCACAGAGGACATGTGCCGACCTAGCCCACCTGTCAGGGTCTTCACAGCATGCCGAGCTCAGGCCGGGTAAAGCTGGCCCCCAACATTCATTCACACATCCGCCATTCACCCAGCACCTGGCCTCCATCACATGGCATCTGTGATAGCGGCGTCTGCATCCTGCAGGGCAAGAAGCTTTCCGGAAAGTGTCCAACTCAACAGCGAAGGCAGGGTTAGTGGCGGGATAAAATAGGCCCAGTAATAGAACCACAGACTGCATGAGAAGCTAATCTTGCAAAGGTAAACACAGGATTTTCTGGAGTTCAGGCACCAAATAAAGCCTTCAGAGAGCTAGGTACACACATCCCTCCCCTTTAGTATTACTTTGAAGAGTCTGCCTGGAATATAGAGGGGGAACTATTATAGTTACATTTGAGATTTCCTAGAGCTATACAAATATTCACTTTAAAACTGCAGTGTTCACTTCAAAATATACTGAGCAAAGGACCAAAAAGACTGAATGCATTAAAATCTTCCCTGCTGTAATACTGTACATATGCCAAGTTGCTCTGTTCTTCTCCATCATAGAATAACTAAACACCCTGTGTAAATTGTGCGAGATGTATTATTTCTTTTCCATTCCGCAACTGTAGAAAATACACTCGGGATGAGAAAGTTACTTTGTTAAAGCAGGGAAAAAAGGCAAAGTCAATATTCTCTTGCCAAACAAGACAGTGAGCGTTTCACGTGAAATAAAAATACTACCCTGCCATTTTACCCTTGCAGAACTTCATGTTTCTAAAATAAATATATAAAACTGTGAAGAAAATGATGCTTTCAAATTCCCACTGAATGCTTACACCTCAGTAGTGCATAGCCGTATTTTTCATCACCTTGCTTAAAAATGCTCCCTCTGGCATGTCTGCAATGAACTTTGGGTAAGTATGCACCTCACAAAGCAGCGGTAGATATTATACAAATCCAAGGATGCCTGGTTTGCCACTCACAGATCGCTAAGCGCAAGACTGAGACGAGAAATGCTTATCATAAAATAAAAGGCATTTCCAAGTGCTGCTTTGATAAGATCCCCACTTGTGCAACCGTGTGTGTCTCTGTCACGTCACCGACAGCCGGCTGGTGAGCACTCAAGCACCTCTTATCGCACACAGATAGACACAAAGCAAAAAACTTTAAAAAAAAAAATCACTGCTGCAGTATTATAATTTCAAGTAATAGCACCAGCAAGAATTTTGTGGCAAAATTAGCTCTTCTTTTTACATTTATTAAAAAACCTAATAAAGGAAAATAACTTAAGATCTTAAATTAAAATCTTCAAAGATGCTAGACGTTCCTAAATATTTAGAGCCCACTGTTGAGCAACCTGCCTATTAATGGTTATACTTTCTCTACTACAGCATTACCTGGACCTACAAACTTCAAAGTCAACCAAAAATGATGCTTTTAAGTAGGACTGAAATGCATCTTGTGGAGCTTATGAGCAACTCTTCATCCAAACAATTCTAAAAAAAAAAATGTTTTACGATAACTTTTTTAACAATAATTGATGAGTTTTGTCTTTTACATTGTGCCTTTACTAGGTAGCTTTGATCAGCATGGAAGCAGTTTTCGACAGAAGAAGATAACATCTACATTTAGAAGGTCCAGAAAAGGATATAATCTTCTGTATTGAGCCATGGGAAAACCGAGAGCCAAAATCGGCCCAAGGCTTTGCAAGTCACTCTTACTGACTACAGTCGTGAGATGTGTACCAAGAAAGCAAAGGTCGGTTCTTTCCCAGTAGCTGCTTGTGAAAAGTAGAAGTAGGCAATGTCTGGCCATCTAACAGAGATGCTGACATGGAAGAGGCAACTTTCCAAGAAGCCCACATTACTCCTTACAGCCTGAAGCAAACAACAGCTGCAGGCTCCTCCCAGCATGCCAAGGGCGAAGGTCACCGTGAGTTTGACCATGAGGGCCCAATTCCCAAACGCAGCAGCCTGACGGCAGCAGGCAACCCTTCTGAAGACACAGCAATGAACAGCAATGTTGGATGTTTTCAAAGTTGTAACAAATCATAATCATACTGTATCACTAATATGTGTATGCTGTCCTTTTTTTCCACAGATTTTAACCAAAAAGCAAGGTGAATTTTTGTCAGTTTTAAACAAATGATTTTACCAGCAACTTTATTAGCAGCCTAATCATTAGAATATAATCAGTTTAACCATAATGTATTTGACTGTGTGTATGCATGTTTTACTGCAGCTATGTAGCAATCACAAAGTTAACACACACCTGTCACACCCCTTCACATGACACATAGGGGCCATGACAGGTTGTCAGAGCATTGTGTACAAAGGACTTTGATAGATCTTATGTCTGGAATACCATGGCAGCCGGACTAGGCAGGGCATCTTGCAGTGCTGCCAAGCCCAAATATGGACCGCTACAGGACCAGATAAACAGATGCACCTGTCAACCTAAGGAATGAACATCTCGATGGCAGCTGGGGTGCTGGACAGACTGACCTTAGTGGAACCTCAGTGAACACCATGGGTACTGTAGTGTGGAGTGAGTGCAACTGTATGTCATTATACAGTTTGTATATTAAGAATAAGAATAATTTCCACCATCTGTTGTGAAGACAAAATCATTTTAACTGAAACAACAACGCTACAAACCAGCTAAGATGAAAGTGCTTCACTTGTCTGTAAAATGTCTAAAGGCATAACGCAATGTTTTGCAGTCTCGAAACAGTGTTACCTTTCCTTTGAAACAATATGCTGTCACTGCTATAAGAATGCTGGGAGGAGCAAAGAGTTGTTGGCTGGCTGAAAACAGTCCCAGCCCTCGTGCTTATCTGAGAGGAGTGGTTGACCACGCATCCCTGGGGGACCTAGGTGATCAGACAGCAAGAGCACAGTGCACGCACGTGCAAAAGTACAGGCAACTGCCACCATTTCCTTCTATTGTAATAATTTCACCAGAACAATCAGACACCCACCCAGCTTCCAGAAGTATGTCCTTTTGAGCTTCCTCTAGTCCTGGCGCTACACATATTTGTGTTGCCCTCAGCTGGCCTACTTACTCGTTTTAAAAATTAGAGACTAGGAATGCCATTAAAAAACCTCCAAAATCATCTACTTGTGGATTTCTTCCCAGCTCCCTCGTTCATCCTGTGCATCTTTGGATTGGATCATAATCTATTCTCAATCGCTAGGCAAGTTCTGCTGTAGGAGGCAGCGGTGATGAGTGAGTCTACCTATGACCCGCATAGTTCTGGGCGCATCACAGCGTTTCCCCTGAGGACTTACCCACTGGACTGGAGCCTGCACCATTCGGCACTGCGAGGTCTGTAGGAGTCACCATGCCACCTAAGACGGTGCACAAACAGAACACAAACTGCATCAAACTGCATACTGCATCCTGTCCACAGGTGTCTGTGGGAGCCATATATGCTGCATGTATTATTACACGAGCGACTGTTCATGTAGCTATATTGCATTTGAGCCAACCCTCAAAACTGTTCAACTATAAAATTTAAGCGTACATTCCACTTGCTTTTCTAGTCATTTACAGGCTGCAGAAATTAAATTTCAAAAGATGAAAATTAAGAGGCTAAAGGAATCTTTAACTAATTGAAAATAGCTGCACTCCAGCCCTGCATCCTCCCCATGGTGTACCCTGCCAAACCACGCGCCCTGTGTTTCTGGGATACGCTCCAGACCACTACAACCTTGTCTCGGGACAAGCAGTTAATTTTAGATAGTTAGTGAATAAAAAAAGCAAAAAATATTAAAGCTAAATATTAAGCATACCCACGCACAAATACTTTTTCTTCATTACTTTTGTTATTCTAATAACTGAAACTTTCACTGGCGTGTCACAACATTTTGCTGATCACAGGACTCTAACTTCAGTGAGCATTAGGTAATTGGTCACAGCTTGCATTAAGAGTGCAGCTAAGCAGGTATACTGACAGCAGGTCGATGCAGTCAGAGACAGCGTGAAGAGATGCTCTGTTGCTGTGTTTTGTGGAACGGCAGCTGGAAGCAGGCCGTCTGCACATCCTGTTTGCACTTCAAATGTGCTCAGCTTTTTGTCACACTATCTTGCATGCAATAGCATGACTTGCGTGTACAAGTCACACAAACGCAAAGACGGTGAAGTCTCGTTTTCCACTGGCCGGCCAGGGTGATGTCTGTTCACTGCCCGCAGGAGTTGCGCAAAGTCTGGGCAGAGAGAGGTCATCGCAGCGACTTCCAGCCCTGAATGCCAGTTGTCGCACAGCGCAGCATTGTGTCAATGAGGAGCATCAAGCCAGGTGCTGCAAGTCTGTTATAGACCTGAAAATGGCTAAAAATCCTAAGCCTGGATGGGAAAATACATACGGACATGACTAATCGATCTAATTATATTTTTTGTTTAATAGGTGTCAGCACTGCAGGGAGACAATAACTGCAGTTATATATCGCTTGGCTAATATACAGCATCATTGTGGTTGAGTACAAACAATATCAAAACAACTTTTATCGAGGTCTAATCCAGTACATCAGCCAACAGTCCGGTGCCACAACACATACTTACACAGCCCCTTTTTATTTATCTGGTAAGTTAAATTGTGAAACCAAAGAGTTTCTCACAAACCAACCTTCTTAATTTCCAACTGAATGCCATGAATGTTATGACCCCCTAACAACAAACACTTGCTATGTTACTTGGCCTTGTTGCATCACAGCACTCCATAATAATGTATTCCCAAAAAGCTACACGGCGACTGAATTTAATAAATCAAACAGCTTATTGAGTAACAAGTCAGCGCCTTTGTTAATCTAAGTAAATAAGGGCCCGACATAGAACTCGTTTGACGTTTGTGATGTTCTCCTTCATGGAGAGCCTCAGACATTCGTCACAAGACACAAAGCAGTTGGCGAGGGACCGTGTGTGCCAGGTGCCCCTCTCTCTGCTGAGCATCTGTGAAAGCTCACCACAGAGACAGGACTGTCAGACCCGCTTAGGAAAGAGATCACTGTGGCCTGCTGCCTGCCGTAGCCATAGTAACCTCTTGCAAAATATTACTAATTAATTCCATTTCCGTTGATAGATCCAAGCAGGAAAAAAAAGGTGTGAACTGTGACAGTCACTTGACATATCAATAAAGACACACCAACACGACCGTGCTTCTATTCTAGGAGGCAGCAACACACAGCTTGACTTCCTTCAGAACTGCACTATTCGCTGGACCTTTGAGTCTCAATTACTTGTGACAGGATAGGAGAACTAAATCAAAATTTCCGGAGCAGAAATGATGACGATGTGCTTCAAGCAATTCTTAACTATTAAGAAGACAAAGAATTGAAAAAGGAAAATACAAATAAAAATAATGCACGGAGAAAAAAGTTGTAAGGATCAGACCAGATATGATGAGACAGTGATGAGTAGCAGTAATCCACTGGTTGAGAACCTTTCCACAAGCAAATACAGCATGCAGCACAGCAGTCCAGGACACAGGAAAGCTGAGAGGACCACTGACCTGCACTGCCAGCGCTGGGGGGTCTCGGGGGAGCTGCAGGGGACATGACGCTCCTGTGCAGGGAGCCCTGAGCAGGAGAGAGCATCCCGCTGTCGCTCAGTGACACCGTGGCCGTGGCCAGGGCCTGAGTCCCAAGGGAGCTGGCTGGGCTGTAGGCCAGGCTGCCGGGGTTCGTTACTGGCACGGCCACATGCATGGAGAAGCTCTGCTGTGGCAAAGTGCTGGGCTGGAAGAGAAGAAAGCGACAGACAAGTGTGAGATCAGTGGCCTGAGATCAGGCACACCGGCACAGTAGTAAATGTGGCAGGCAATTACCAACAGTGCCAGGTGGGTCACATGCCCACTGTCACCCAGCATTCCCACAGAAAGGCAGCAGAAGATGCTTTGTGCTTGCAAGCACTTCCAAATCAAATAAAAGTCCCATGAAGGCTGCGTGTGCCACTGAGGTAATTGCATTTGGACACAAAAAAAGTGCAAAGGGCACAAAACAAGGGGCCGTGGGGCTATAATTGCCAAATCCCAGCAGTGAAAGACAAGACCTGGATTTTGGTATTCTTGTTTAACACAGGGACAGAGCAACACGAAGGCGCACCTTGTTAGACAGAGGGTGACAACTCTCAAAGGAAATTCTGCACATCACACAAGGTGGTGTAAATGTCAGGAAACCTTGAAGAGTTTCCTCCAAAAAAAATGAGTATAACCACATCACAAAGAATATGTGTAAATACACATACATTTACTGGTATTATGAGCTACTGTAAGCTATAAACTTTCTCAAATGAAGTGCAATTTACTGAAATTCAACTCACAGATGTAAGCAAAGGGGGACTCCGATGGTTATATGTGAAATTAATAAAACTGTCGAATCACACCCTTGGTCTCGTACCAAAATGCAGAAACGCACACCTGATTTATTATGTTATATCATTTAATGTCTGTGGTATCACCAGGCAATTATTACACCTATCACCATCAGCAGTGGAAGATTGCACATATTTTGACATTCTGTTATACAACACAAAGAATGAGACGTGCCGGAGCTGCTCCCCACCATTCTTCCAGTGGCGCTAACTGGTCCAAAGCCCAAATGGGTGTGACTACCGTGCACAACATTCAACAGCAAGGTGGTTAGTGCCGCATTCAGGGTTGAAATTATTAGCAGCCCTGCATTTAGTAGAAACTTGTAATCTTGCCAACCGCGGTAAGATCACCATGTTCTCAAATCCTAATGACTGTTTCTCAGCTTTCAATTAACATCCCTTCAAAACAGCACTGGAGTTTTAGAGACGACGTCAATTTCCCTAACAGAACAGAGGTACGGTGCTGTTTTGAGAGGACACAGCCCAGGTCAGCGACTTACAGAAAAAGTAAACAAGGGGCCAGATGTAATGACAGCCTCTCTCAGCCACTGCTCAGTGACAAATTGTCTCATTTCCACACGACCCGGTCACCGCATGTGTCACAGTGAAAAATTTCCCCATGACCTGGGCACAAGTGTATGTCACCATGAAAAATTCAATTTCCAGATTGACTCGGGGAAATGGGGGATTTGCTAAAAGGGACTCGGGCAAGCAGAACAAGCATTACCAGCCAAACTGAAGGGAACAGCGGTGCTCTTTAAGGGAAATGCAACCATCTAGGGAAAGGAGAGATTATAGTGGTGCATTTGACAGCACTATAGAAGGGTTACACTTATCTTCATGGTGTGATCTTATCAAGGTGTGGCAATACACGGTGCAAAAAGTAAGTCAATAACAAAAACAAACATTTCAAATAAAGCTGAAAAGGGTTTTAAAGGTTCTTATGGTGCTTGTGGTTTGTTGACAGAAGGTGAGGAGAAAAAGCAAAAAAAAAAACTTCTTTGTGTTGGTGACAAGCATTAAAGCGCATTTACTTACAATTTTATGATTTCTCATCATATTATCAAATTCCTCATTAATTTTTTTATATTTCTCTTCTGTGTGAGGGGTGAGGACGTATGAGCCATCAGGGTCCGGGCTATCGCAGCCTCTGTGCTCCTTCTTGTTTAGAGCCTGTGGCAAAGAAAAAAAGGCAAATCAGCACTAGAGGTAGCAAAAAGGGAAAAAGGTACAGCACAGCACTTAAACATTTATTCACACTATTCATTCAGTTTGACGAAACAACCACCTAACAGGGTACTTCGCCCACAAAAGTCATCCCTACCAGGAAGTGATTATTGTAAGCATCTGCATCACTCTTTACTGCCTTTGTTTCTTAACCCTTAAATGATCCTCGGCTAAACTAATAAAATCTATTTTTAATCCAAAGAAGTGCATGTAGTAATTAAAAATTCCAAATAAAAGTGATGCCGTGAACAAATCAGCCACCACAGCAGAATGGAAAATAAATGCCTCTGCTGAGGAAATTCATCTCTCTTTTGTAGATGCTCAGTATAAGAAACACAACAGCTCTTTTTACCACATGCAAGTATTTTATTGCATTTTTCCGCAACTTTCTTTCAGCTATCAAGATCCATCCATCTGGAAGACACTTGGCCCATAAAAGGATTTTGTAGAGCAGCAGCCTGAACATTTCTGCGGCTGCTTACACATGGCGTCTGCTCGCAGGTAATATTAATGTCACGTAGACCTGTTTGTAAAAAATTTTTACATGAGCATCAAAATGCATCGATGTGATATCAGTTCTTGAA
Source organism: Heterotis niloticus (assembly GCA_018136845.1). Taxonomy (NCBI): domain Eukaryota; kingdom Metazoa; phylum Chordata; class Actinopteri; order Osteoglossiformes; family Osteoglossidae; genus Heterotis; species Heterotis niloticus. Next base: position 14,319,364 of record CM030904.1, on the reverse strand, counting down.
GCCCAATGTTCCACAGAAGCAGAAAAATATGCTTCAGAACAAAATAAGCATATATTATGTAAAATTTATGACTTGGTCAAATAATAAAGTTTTCCCTTTGATGTAAATTTGACTTGGAAAATGACTGCGGTTGGGTTTGTGGTGAGTAAACACCTGTGTTTGCAAACCGGTGTTCAATCAAAACATGAACTCTGACTTTATGTCATTTAATCTTTAGTGGAAACTTCCTGTCCGGATTCATACATTGTGCAAAACACAAATTCACACTGAAATACTGACTAGAAAATTAACTTTCTGTTTGAACCACATGGTTTACAGCACAAAATTATTCTTCAGCAATTGGGGGACAGTTCTCTTATTTAGAAATGAGTGCTGCTTTGGTAATAAACTGCATGCAAAACAGCACACAACATAACTTCTGAACTGGACCCTAAGTCAAACTAAGTCCACCAGAGAAGTGGGCAAGTTCACAAAACATCAGTCAAGCAGCCCTAACTCCAAATTTGCCATAATAAGTTACGAAGCGCATCATTCACTAAGCTGCTGGTTTTCTCTGTCAGGTGAATGTGCAATTCAAAGCAGCGTGCGATAGTTGCGTCAGAAATTTGGTAGACGACAGCAAAAGGTAGCACTTAACTTGAAGAACAAGACAAAATGATGGATAATCCTATTAAAAAGTCAAAGTGATGCTGGTGACACGGGAGACTTAATCACACCCCTTGTGATTTAGCTAGAACGTGATGCACATAAGCAGCTGTATGGTCCCGAACGTAGTGGTGCTGTTGTCAGTCCAAAATGGTTGAAGTAATGATTATCCTCTCCTGACATGCACAGCATCATTTAACTTAAAATGTGTTTTACTTTTTCTTATTAGCAGTTCTACAAACAATATGAAGTATAAATAAATAGACACACCATTTTTCAGACTACCACTGACCTATGCCAGTTTAGTGTCACTCCAGGGTTTTGACTACAAATTACTATTCGTTTTAACTCTTAGCATTCATGTTGAACAGAAATCCAGCCTGAAAGTAGTGTGTATCCTGTTCCACTGAGTTTTAGGCCTAAATTCAGTGCTAGTAAGAAGGTTCCCTGTGTTCTGAGCCACTGCTGCTCCAGGCCCATCTGCAGATTGACCCCCCCCCCCCCCCCCAAGCTGCCATACTGTACAGCAAATATTTTATCACTCATTTTCTACACAACAGTGCATTCATCTCAAAGCTGTTTGAAGTTTCTGATTTGTCTCACACAAACCAGTGCTGCTGCATAGTGTTACTGAGGCTAGGGATGTCACAATCAAATGCATTCATAACTGCAATTTAAAAGTTAAAGGTTTTAAAATCATGAAAATTTTAAAAACCATGGACTACACTGCCCTGAAAATTTCCCAAAAATTAACTTTTATGACTCTTTTTTTTACTTTGTACCTATAATTCACTACCCAAATAATAATTTGTACCTATAATTCACTACCCAAATAATAATTTAAAAAAACTGCTTCTCCAGGCCTGCAGCTGAAAAAAATTTCAAAGTATACACCAGCAAAAATGTTTAAATTGGATGCCAGTTGGGGCAGGGAATGTAAAAGTATTGCTTTAAGAGAGAGGGGTATTGCGGGAAGTGAGCGTAATTCTGAGATTTGTCCATTGGTCATTCTGCTGAATGTGTTACCTTACTGAATAAATGGGAGGCGGCGGAGCAATTAGCAATAAAGATTATGCTGAAGTTTTTCTGAAATATGTTTTCATTTGACAAAATTGTTCACAATAAAGGTAATGTGGTCAGTGGATCATTGCTCTGGTTCATTACTCATTCTGGGGGGAACTGGTCAAGTTAAAATTGGGAAATACCCTGGAGCAGTAATTCCCACCTTATATTTTTCAGTGCTAAACTTAGTAGGGATTCCTGGCCACCATCAGAAACAATCCAAGAAAGATAACAGGAATGCACTTCAGTCATATCTCAGCTGTTCTCCCAAATGGATCGCATCTCATGCTCTTGTTGCTTAAACATTTTATGCATTATCACTATCCATCATGTTCCCCAAAATATTAAGTGAAAATGTCTTCTACGGAACCAGAAAAGCTTGTGAACAAGCCAATGGTGGACTGCTTTATTCGTGTTTAACAGTATTTTAGTGTCATTTGGGGAAATTGGTTGGGGGACTTGGGAGGCGCTGGAAACACATTACCATTTTCCCAGTCAGTCCATTAAAAGGCTATTGTCGTAGCAGCACATTTCAGCGTACCTAGTTGTACATTTATATAGTTTTTTAAACATGAATTACTTCATGTTTAAAGCAAAAGTAAGCACTGTAAGAATTAAACTCCAAACAGTCTTACTTAAGGAAGAATACTGTACTTGTGAGAAACCATTGACATCTGGGTGACTGTCAAATGTCTCTGTGTGACTGTGGCACTCGGCTTGCCTGGTCAGTGCTGCTGGGCCTGGAGCTCAACACTGCAACGCCAGCCCATCTGACTCAGCCATGTCCCACCGGATGGCATGTAGTTCACATAATAAGTAGGCAAGGACTTAAATTTGCATTTCTGATGAAATCTACCACACCCTGGAATTAAGAACATAGCTGCACAGTATGGCACACTGCTGTTTAGAATCTTAGCAAAGACAGTCTGTGGTAAACAGGAAATGACCTACAAAGGCGTTTTCATAGTACCATGGAAGAAAATACTCAGTGACCACAGTAATTCGGCTGAACCCCATATGGTTTATATTTGTAACATTTGCCCAGATCATAGACAACATTAGTTTAACAAATCTGGTACAATTAATAACTGGGACATCTCTTTGCTTTTGCAAGATTCCAGATGTGATTGTGATGCCTGTACGAGAATCTTAACAGACGTACAGTAAGAGTCATCCAAAAGTTAGCAGTATTTTAAAGTTAAACTTTTAAAAGCAATTAAAAACAGTTATACCAACTGAGAAAGCATTACCTTTAAATATAAATGCAACCCAGTATATTAAAAACACAAAAGCAATTTTATAACAATATGGGCATAAGAACAAATAATTAAATGGTGACTATGGTTCCAAGTAAAGGGATGCCAGAAATCAGAACATAGCCAAACAAGTGTCTTCTCTAAAGCACCAGTCAGCATCTGGCTCGTCGAGTTGGCTGATCAAACTGGCCTGTTAGGGCGGCTCTTTTTGGCTGGTGCATTGGCCTTACATGTTAGATGTACTTCATTGTGGTCTCTAGATCTTATCCCGCTGAAAACTGCATAAAGAGGTACAGGTAATTATGTAACAACCCATTACCAAGTTATAATCAAATATGAAGATGATTTTTCACATTTAAGAGTAACCATCGGCAAGAAGACACGACTGTGGGGGATTTTCACAGATTGCGTGAGTGTACGAGTATGTACGCAGGTGATGCATTAGTTATGTCTGTTGGGTTTGCAAAAGTATCATTTGGTCCTGACTGGATGTATGAACCATGCATAGCACCTCTGAGTTCAACACTGATGCCCAGAATGTTGTCTCACAATACACCACTTATCAGACTGTGCCGAATGGGTTACAACAGACAAAAACAATGTCAGGTGCTGATACTGTTGAAGAACAAAGAACAAGAAAGCATTTCTCCATTGGGCACAGAAGCATCAAAACAAGACCGCTTAGAAATGTAAAATTCCATATCCAAATGAATCCACTTTCCTTTTGCATCATGAAGGAAGCAAGTAACATTTATCAGAGTGGCATGAGTTTTACAATCATCAGCTGGGTTTTAAAAAAATATGCACCCAAGCCCTGAGCCGGCTATGGCCACCTGTTCTTTTCTGCAGTTACTATCTCCACATCTTCATTTCAGATTATGCTCAGTGATTCTCATGCACAATCTCATGATCTCATCTCACTTTACACAGTGCATTTATATTATCATTATTATATTGGTGTATATTATTAATGAAAGGAAATATTGCTTAACTCAGTTTTGATGGGTTTTGATATTAATTGAGCAAATATGGAGGAGGCTTTGTGGGCCAAGGAAAGCTTAATTTTTTTTCAACTGAAATTAATAGTAATAGTAATTGCATCTCCAATTTAAGAAATTTCTCTGTACAAGCCAATTTCCAGCATTGCATTATGCTTTTAAGTAGGAGAATGCCTGTACTTTGGGAAAAGACATTTGTATTTGGTCATGAAAGTCCACAAAATGGATACTGGATACTGATCTTGTTCTTTCCATGATGTCCAGCATTTCATTCTCAAAAATATCCTGCTTCACACTGCATTTTTCTTCCACAATACCTGCTATCAGCGTTACAGAACGTAATGCAAGCAAACTTCAAATATGCACTTGTGTATGAATTACAGTGGTGTTACCACAGTCTCTGCAGAAGTCCAATTGCTGTATGCGTCGCTGTGTGGCAGAAATGGCAAGATAGACTGAAACAAGGACCAACGAGTAAGCATCTATGGGTTGTCTGCGGTTAACAAATGGTATTCTTCATATGTCAAGCCATTTCTCAGAGCTTTTCACATTAGTGCTGATAACACTCCTTTCAGAACAATAAAAAGACAAATAACAAGAAAAACAAGATCAAGTTAGCAAAAACTTCCTGGAATGTGTCAAATATAATCTCCAACGTGTTCCTTAGAGAGCATTATCTACTTGATAGCACTGAATAAAGTAAAATGACAATTTAGTTGTTTCTTAAGACACTACCGCAAATTTCCAAATTCCCAGAAGCAAAACACTGGCAAAAAGCTATTAAATACAATTACATTAATTTCATTAGCAAACATTAAACACATAAAAAAGTATTTTTTAAGAATATCCTATAAAAGCTTAAATTAAGCAATTTAAAAAAATGAACATTTTATAGTTTGGATCTTTTGTTTGTTTTAAAGTATAACTGAAGCTTGGCTGCAAAACTGCATTCAAAACACATTATCATCAGCAAATATCTATTTTCCTGAGATGAAAATAGCAGTTAGCAGTGTTGTGTGGACCACCTTTAGCAGGAGATGTATTTCTTAAGGAGCACCTTGTGTGAATTCTGCACAAGCAATTTCCAACATGCCCTGGAAACCCATTAGAGTTTGTTCTTGTAACTGTGTAGTCCTCCTAAAAACGGGCCTTGGGTTTATTTGGTTTATACATGTGCATGCTGCTGAGGTTTCAAGGCAGATAATTACAGGTCTAAAACCTCAGGTTTTCATGTAAAAATTAGTTGGTAGAAATAAAAGCAGCACACAAAAGAGTAGTGACACTCAGCCCTTGTGGAGTGCAGCACAGTATGCTGCCTAGTGCGTGCTCCTGAAGCAGGTATACAGGCCGCTTCTGCATTTGCAGATAAAGATTCTCTTGCCTTCGATTTTAATCACAATTCAAGAGTAGTGACGGTGCTGTATGGAGGGAGGCTGCTGACATTTAACTGTGATATAGATCTGGATCTATAAAACCCTGAGTATAAAAACGGATTAAGAAAAATATACACCACCTGAGACAGGTCCAAAAATGAGGCACTGAACTATTCTATTTTTGCTTTTTTTCATAGGCAATATCAAGATTTGTGCTTAAAAATAACAGCAAGTATTACTATCATCATCATAATCAAATCTCTAATCATAACAATTTTCTCTATTTTTTCATAGAGAAGTGATACAAGCAGTAGAATTCAGACAAAGGGCTCCAAGACTTTCCAAAGTCTAGGCATCCAACTGCTGGTTGTTATTTCATGATGGTATCTGAACTGGCCCTGAGTTTGTGGCCCGCTTCATTTAAATGCCAGCCCTCCCCACCTCTTCCTGTCCACTGTGAAATGGCTGTTGTGTGCTTGCAGCTACACAAGGTACTGTGTTAATCCTCCTGACATCACCACTGTGTTCACTTGGTTCCATCTAATGTGCTTATCAAAGAGCTCTTTTGAGTGTGAATGAATCTGAAAATCAGCATGGGGACACCAGTCACTGGAAAAGCTTTTAATGGCTAAGACCTATTTCTGACCTTATATAACATCTAAGAGAAACCTGTCTGACTGAGGGTGCCCATTTCCACTCAAATACCATATGTCTGCCTGTTGTTCACAGAGGTCTTTCAGAAGCAGCATGCTAACTGTAACTGTCGCTCAACAGCAGTACATTCTCCACAAATTATTTGTCTTTTCATGCACATTCACTATGTACACTAGCCAACACTTCATACTTTTCTACACTTCATAACCTTCACTGATAATCAACTACATGAATATAATGAAAGTCTTTCTGTAAAATTCATATTTAACAAGAATTTAGTTTAACAATATAACAGAACGTATCAGTACATAAAGTAATAAAGAAATATAAATACATATTTTCAAAGAACACACACGCGTAGTTGTACACGTATGGTGTCACGGCCCCGGACTGGCATGTTTTGTGTTTTTCTCTTTCCCATTTCTGATTAGGATTGTTGTACAGATTGGAAGCACCTGGACAAACTGACTATTGAGTTACTGGTCCCACCTCCTGTGAAAAAGCACAACCACACATAAGCAGGATGCTGGAGCTTTCCTCCCATCTGGTGCTTAGCAGTTTGGATGCTGATTAGTGGCGTGCGTGCGTGCGTGCGTGTTTGTTTTGCTGGTGCGATAAGGAGTGGAAGATGCTCTATTTGGCTTTGTTTTTTTTTCCTGGGTGTGAGGTACATAAGTTGTTTGTTTTTTGCACAATTTTGAACTCTGTGCCAATACTCATAGGTGAATATTCGTGTGTCTGTGTCTGTAACAATAGGTAAACATATTCCTGACAATGCAAACAATGTTACATACATTTGAAGGACTTAAAAGTTGGTTTAAGTGTTAATGAACCTATGATTTATATAAAGATTTTTATTGTGCTTCTGTTACAGCAACAGAGGTGAATAAATGACAACTACACTGCTCGGCCAAAAAAAAAAAGTCACACGCACTATTTGGTTGGACTGCCTTTAGTTTTGATTACGGCACGCATTCGGCGTGGCATCGTTTCGATAAGCTCATGCAATGTCACAACATTTATTTCCGCCCAGAGTTGCATTCATTTTTTGCCAAGATCTTGTATTGATGATGGGAGAGTCAGACCGTTGCGTAAAGTCTTCTCCAGCGCATCCCAAAGATTCTCAATGGGGTTAACGTCTGAACTCTGTGGTGGCCAATCCATGTGTGAAAATTATGTCTCATGCCCCATGAAGCACTCTTTCACAATTTGAGCCCGATGAATCCTGGCATTGTCATCTTGGAATATGCCCGTGCCATCAGGGAAGAAGACATCCATTGATGGAAAAACCTGGTCATTCAGTATACTCAGCATAACGTTGCTGAACCTAGACCTGACCAACTGAAGCAACCCCACATCATAACACTAAGTTAAATCCAGGTGGTGACTATTTTTTTGGCTGGGCAGTGTATATTACTCATGCTAATATGATGCCCACAATTCACAGCTATTCCCTGGTGACTTGATGGTATTATGCAGCAAGAATCTATTAAAACTCCAACTTGAAATGTGCCTCTGCTCATACTTGACAGAATTTGTTTCAAAAACCATCTTGATTCAAAGTGCCTTTTGAAGGGTATAAGACAAGGAAATGCCCTTGTGCTTGTGTGGTAGCATGCAGTATAGTATCGGCCCCTGAAACAGTAGTCGCCACCCCCACCCAAGCCTTGCCTCCCTTTAAAATATGTATGAGGACAATGAAGAGTCCTGATACAGCCAGGGGTAAGGAGAGAAGACAGGATGCACCAGCAGGATGTTTAGGCTGCAACACTAAATACCCCCAGAACAGCCTACAGTTAGGCAAAGGCAGGGAGGTCCAAGGCTCTGTGGCCATCCTGCATCACTCCTGTGTGACCCTGTCCACACATGGCAAAGCAGGAGTCCAGTGGCAGCACAAGGGAGCTCCTCAGCACACAAATGGGCGCTTAATGCATGTTTATTTTCCTTACAGTGGCTGCAAAAAATTAAGAAATGAACAATCCCAGTTTAGCAAACCAATGAAAATATGCAAACTTTTATCCTGCCATATTAGCCTGTGTTCCTCTTATAAATACAGGTATTTCCTGAGTGTGCTTTTCAAATAATGAAAATAAATACAATTATAAAGGACGCTGCAAAAAAAACATTTTATTTAACGCTGCAGTGTCAATCGCCACACTTTTAGCTAAATTACTTCTCGCTGAAAACTGAGGGGAATATATACATAGACACATAGTATTCTTTCAAGCACACGTTTCACTCAGTTTTATTTTGCTTTGTTTGGGACCTCTAGGTTATGAAAACATGCAATTCTTCCCTCTCTGCAGCTTCACTGTGTAAATATAAACAGCTTATCTGCTCAACTTTTTACAAAGAGAAATGCATGTGTATGAATCTGTGTGTGGGTGGGTGGGTATGTGAGTAAACATAATTTAGTAACAGTAATAATTTGTTGTTATACTTTCAAAATAGAGGAAATTTTACTTAAGTGGAAATACAGCATTTTTTTAAAACAAGCTCTACAGTAACTGTGGTTGTAGAATACTTAGTGGAACCAAGCAAAATCATTTACACTGATTTCACACTTGGCAGCTGTGTGTCTTTATCAGAAAGAGCCTAAAGGTAAACACTATGTTTTATGTTTACTGTAAGTGATAAAAACCAGAACAAAAACAACATTAATAACAAAAACACAAGTATAACTAAAAAAAAGTGGTCACAGCACCATGAATGTAGTTTCCCAAAACAGGATGCTAAATGTTCACTGTAACCCATACACACTGTAAAGTGGGCATTCAAAGTATGTTTGCATTGCGTTCCATAATCAAAGGTTGATGGGGGCAGTTCATCACTTACTCAACATTGGATTCCAGAAAAAATATCCCCACATAATTTACAACCTTCCTTATTAAAATTGATGTATTATTCTATGCCAACTTTGGTGTTTAAGTCATCAATGGCCCTTTTTTTTGAGGGGGAGATGATCTTATCCTGTAATAGTAAAAATCTTAACAAATACAAAGACCAATGGCAACGGTGACAAGATTTTGGCCTTTGCAATGTTATTAAATTACACTCAGTCATGCTTTCCAGCATAAAGGTTGAGTTCTCATTCGATGTTCAAAAACAATCAATAGTTAGACTGAACACTTCCATTAGTCTGGACTTGCTGCCAGGGCATTCGTTGTTAGGCAGAGGAGCATGCATGAAATGTGTTAAATTAAACTATAATGTGGCAAAGTATTCATTATTTTCTAGCCTCACAATGTACTCAGACAAAATCTGCATGTCTTTATATATAAATGTGCTACATTTTGAATGGATAAACATGTCGCATTTTTTCATTTAGACTTTTTGTGATTTTGCTCAGGAATGTCTTTTGCAACCGATAAAATAAAATGTGCTCATGAAAAGTTAAGACAATTTTGAGCAATCATTTAGAAAACTTGCTTTCCCCAAAAATAGCACTTGATTTAAAAATGAGACACTAAAATGACATCAGCAACTGATGATCAAAACACAGAGGTGGAATGGACTGGGAAATGCTATATAGGTGTGTATTTGAGAACTGTTGACATTCACACTAGAAGTGACGCTCCCATTTTATTCAACAAGTCTTATTCATAAGTGGCCACTCTTTTGACCTTTCCATAAAAGGGTAAAACCTAAGAATAAACAGAGATGCGCACCACCAACAACCAAGCCAGAGAGAATGATAATCCATGTTGAGCCGTCTATCATTAGCAATTAAACTGAGTACAACTGGACAGACAGAAAGCGAGATGCTCACAGAAACATGGCATCAGTGTCTCAGACTCCCAAGAGGCTTAACAGACTGCAGCTTTATGTCTCGCTTCTCCGCAGAGAGGACTGGTTTTGGCAAAACATGGAGCATGTTTATGATTTATCCCTCCTGACAGACAATGCATACACACAGTGCAGGTGTAGATGCTGCTCTTTCAAAGCAAAGCCACCTCAACATCTGCCCCAGAGGCAAAGAATGAGTAGCTTTGAATCAACTATAGCCCCACATATTCCAAGTTTCTTTTTAAACCCATGTGCAAACACAGGAGATATAATGCACTGTCCTCCACAGAGACTTCATTTATGACATCTGAGATGTAGTCAGCATTCAAAAAAGAACGCAGCAAGTGCAACAAAAGGGAAACACGTATGTAGACTTTCAAGTGACAAGAACAGGCCCAATAAAACAGCAAAATAAAATCAGACCTTTACCTAACAAGCATTCATTTATAAAGCATGTTTTATTATCTTTGTTAATAAGCACTTTGTGTTATTTGCACAAGGCATACTTCATTTTATACCAGCCCTTAGGATAAGAGTATTGCTCATTACTGTCTATGGGGAATTTTACCAGCAAGGATGGGAGCCTTTTGCAGTAATCTTCTTGTATGCTTTTCAAAAGAGTTTTGAAATTAAAAATTTGAAAGCTCAAAGGCTGACAAAAAACAACGCATGCTGACGTCAATGAAGCACAATGAAAAATGAAAAATCAGTGCCAGTAACCAGGTAACCAATAGGTCTAATTGGTTACATCATACTCACTTAGGCACTGAGGCTTTTTAAGAGAAAAGGCTCAGAGAGGTGGCACAAGTAAGAGGACTGTACTATTGATCACTACGATTCCATACCATTCAGTACTACAGCCATAGCACCGATCCCCGAGATGTCATTAATTAATTAATTAATTAATTAGTTTAATCATGACCCTTTTTAAAGTTACAAATAAAAATTAATGTTGCACACTACAGTAATATTTGTGCACTATGTATGAATCATGGACAGCTTTCCAGTCTCTTTTCACATTTTTAATTCAGTGATTATTTCCATACAACAAAATCAAGCATGTTTTTCTCATTCCTTTCCACCTTGTTCAATTGTTTACTGTTGTACAGTAAACAGGGGGAGCTGTTTCCATAGCAACCAAACCACAACGAGCACATGTGAAGGAGGAAAGGACTACAGATCTGTTCCTTCTGACTAATGTACAGTATGGCTGTTGAAAACACATTTCCAATGTCCATTTAGAAATACGCATGTTTCTGTTTCTTGGATAACCTGAAAAACAAATTCTATAAATTCTAAAATCTGAAATTCTTGATCCTGCAACCCATCTCTGACAGTGACAATTGCCAAGAGGCAAAATACACCATTGTGCTGTGAATATGTCACTTTGAAAATCAACATGGGAGCCGGTACACCGGCATTAGCATTCCCACCTCCTGCTGCGCTGAACTTCAGACGGTATTTTCTTACCCTCAAACACACGGTTCAACACAAAATAGAAAAACAAGAACACTGCACAAAGCTGTTCCCTTTCATTCCTGGCTAGCTGAAGAATGCATCTATAAATACAACCACAAAAACAGTCTTCTTTAATAAAAACCCTTTTAATGACGAGTCAGGTGAAATGCTGCACTGTCTAAAATGTATGGAATATACACATTCAAGCTTAAGAAAATTTGTATGCACTGCAGTCGTTGCACAAAAGTTTAAATTAAAGGTGCAAATGTAACTCAGAAATTCTAGTAAACCTGTCAAAGTTTTTCTAATTCCAAACCCTACTAAAACGGAGAACCAATTTTAAAAGCCTTTGAAAGGTGCTATGGTTATTTTCTGCTTTCCATGCATATCAACAGCATGGTGGTTAGATGCTGGTTTAAAGTACAAGCCTATTTCACTAAGACACCATGAATAGCTTGACGGCCTCTGATCGTGTTGACTGTCAGCGGTTAATGATGCCATACGATGTAAGAGAGCTCTTTATTGTTCCTCCTGGTGTCAGCGGGTCCCCACCTACACTGCCTCCAAGCCACAGTAAATTGGAGCTAATAAAGCTCATCAAGGGCATTTGTCTAAATGTTTCTTTTTTTCCCTCCTTTTGCCTCTAAAGGATTTGCTTTGGTTCACAAATGGCAACAAACAAGTCTCCCAGCTCTGAGAAACTGGCACAGTGTTCAGCAAATGTGACATCTCCCAGGCCCCACCAGGCCAGAATTACCAATCCTTTTTTAACATTTATTTATGATTTGTGGCTGCAGCATCCAAACTATGTTTCTACGTAAATGTGGAGTGGTAGAATCAGACTGTTGTTACTATCAACTTTATCAGAGGGCATCACAATAATGCAACACGGGATAGGATTTCCTGCTTGATCTCCATCAGGTAATGCACTATAAACTCTGTAAGCATCTCACATTACAGTAAAGTTAACAAAGGTGTTATATGCATCACAAGGCAATAGGAAAAAGTCAGAAAACACTTGAATAAATTTTACATTTGCTGCCAGCACATTAAACAACCATCATTTGTTTGAAATTGTACTTGTTTGGAAAAGTTAACATCTTTTACAACAATCCTGCAAATGCAGCACAGTTAAAAAACTTCTAATATTTCACATGTGAAACAGAGGCAGATTCTCATTCTCGAACTTGTCCACACTGTTTCGGACAATTAAAATTCAGCATTTCCAAGGAATTGTTCAGCTGTTAAGCAACAGTCTACGTAATCACTTTTTAAGAGAAATCGAATTCTCTGAAGAGCGCACCCTTGCCTGTCTGTGCATGTCTATAACCATAAAGAGGCGGATGCTGTTGCATGGGTTTTAATATAAATACACAAAATAGGCATTCTATGAATCTTTGAGCTGCCTATGAGGAACTGGTGGACAAAGACTGGTGTACGTTTTGAGAACTGCAAGTGATCAGCTCAGACCCAAAGCAGAATGTCCTCCAAGATCAGCCACTCTGAAATGTCAAGGTCAGGAGGCTGTTAACCACAGTGCTTTACCAGCCCTCTGATCTACAAGCCCTAGAGGCCAAAGTGGGCAGCGATGACTGAAGAGACCCAGGATCTAATTGCAACTCACACAGAGCAATGTGTAAACAGAAACTTCAGTGCAAAGCTCCATACTATTTTAAAAACACTATTTTAAAAACACTCCATGCAGAATACATTCTCTTTAGGAGAAGCCATAATTTCAAAATGATGATGTGAAATTAATGAAATATATACCAAATAAACATTAGTCTAATAATGCCAGAGAATCTCTAAGTATACATCAGTTCCTATCAGCTATGCTGTTCAAATATTAATTTCAAATCAGAATGGGACTGCCTTATATATTTCACACCTTAGAATATGAAAATCTACTTGGAAGATGAATTTAATGTCAACAGGAGTGACATTTGGATGGCCTCATCTCATATCCACTCTTAGATTTATGTTTCAGAGTAAAAAAAAAATCACAGGCAAACTGAAACATTTATAAAAAAAGGAAAGAAAACTCAATACACTGAAATTCTGAAATAATTAATGCAAATGTTCCCAAATATTTTGCAGCTACAATATGATGTCAGTGATTATAAAGTATTATTACACTGACATTAGAGATACAGAACTTTGGCAGGGGGAGCTTTGCATTACATGCCAGACCACACACACCAAAAATGACCTTTTAAGCACTCAATATAATATAACAATATAATTTTATAGTTATTCATTATAAGAAAACAGAAATTGTACTAACTGTGTGAAAATATTTGAAAATTTGTTAATGCAGAGGACACTTTGCACAAACTGAGTGCCATGAGGAGCAGCAAAAGCTGGCACACAGCGCAGAAAACCACACGCCCCCTTGAGCCATCTCAAATGTCACACCAGACTTTACAGGATCATTCAAGGAATCCGGCGGCTTGGCAGCCAAAGTCGAGTCTGTAGGGTAAGCATCCTCCAATTAAATTTTAAATTGGTTTTTCATGGCATGATTTGTTCATATTGAGCACAAATGAAGCCCCTGCCCCTTCTCTGATGAATCTTAGTGCAGGTTAATGGGTCTGAACTGGATGGCCACTGCCCTTGCCGAAGTAAGCAGGAGGTATGAAGCAAGAGCGCTGCCTTGTATGGGGTAGTTGGCTTTCAGGCGCACACTGGGGCGTTACGGTGGCTGAGGGGCTGCAGTGCTTTGGCAAGAACTCTACTTCCTGTCCTGCCTCTCCATTACTGACCCTGAGGAAACCTGCTGAGATGCACATCCACTCCTTTACAGGCCATTCAAAAGACAGGCTTCAAAATTTGAAGCAGGCTTTAAAAACTCTTCCAGAAAAGGTTGCTTGTACAGTGCAAAAATATATAAATGTGTGCTTCACTACTGTTTCAGAAGGATCAGCACTGTAGAGGCAGGCAGAAAGCAGAGCTCTTGCCCCGGCTCCCTCCCCTGCCCACAAAGTATCATAAGGAAGCAGAAGGTTTTGTGCAGTCTTCCCACAGGTTTTTAACCCCATTTTTAGGTAAAGTTCTGTTAAATGAATTAATCTGAGCAGAGACTTTACTGTGGAAAACAGATTAATGGGTTACAGAGTGACAAGTACACTTTGTTTGCCACCAGACTCCATGTGACCAGCATTATCTTGGCATGTTATAGTGACTCCATCCTCAATCTGGGGCAGCATCTGAAACAGCACAGACTTGGTCTTGAAGCTGAGAAACTATTTTACTTCCATGGGAAAGGCAGCTGACACTAATCATACTGAAACTGGAATTCTTTTTGGAGCAAAAAAACAACCGTTACAAAGGTTTCTTGCTGAAAAGTAACATCTGTGCATCATTTAAAAAGCAGTTTTATGTGGCATTTTCAAAATATTTTTAAACATCTTCACATGACCAAAGACTTCAGTAGATACAAAAATTACATCTGAAAGGATGTTATTCACTTTATCCTCAGTCCCATTTTCATTATGTCTTCCATTCCTTTGTCAATGGATTTTTTTTTAGTTATGCAAAGTAAAAACATACCTCAGCAAGTACTGAATGTTTTCCTGGCAAGATGAAGGGCAACTTTTTTTATTTCCAATAATATCGTGCGTGCATTTTGAAAATCTGCCAACAAAGCTGAATATCAGATTAAACACAGTGCAAGTAGACACACTGGCGTAGCTCCAGTGACCTGCCTCAGACCTGTAAACTAGGTATACGTATGGTAATAAGAGAAACCTGCTCACCACAGGTGTCCATGTCCTTACTCACAGCATGCATCCACTTCACGCTCCTTTCCATCAAAGCTGTCCTGTTCAACATACAGAATTTGTGCTGTTCAACGCTTAGCTACTGATTACCCTGTATCTATTCTAAGTATCTTGTTTTATTGAATAATTATTATGAATATTGACAGGCCATACCAATTTCACCGAGGCAACAAGTCTGTTTACTAGACCTATTAACGTAAAAGCTTTTGCTCACAGATAGAAAAAACAGCAACAGCCCTTTAAGGATTTAAACCAACAATTTTCAGATTTCATGTCTTTATAACTTGCTAAATTTTCAGTAGAAAAGAGAGCAAATATTACATCTCAATGTAATTTTTTAAAAAAATGCATCCTTATACTTTAAGGCCTCACTATGAAAGGACAATGAGCACCAGTGTTACTGCAGGAATCCCCCAGACATGGAGACAGCAGTCTGTGGTCAGAATGCCAGAAGAGGAAGAGAGCATTAATTGAGTCAGGTACAAAGAAAAGGTTATGCTTTGTCATATAAAATTTAGTTGTTATAAGATTATGTTAACCACCAACAGCAAACTTTTCATTTGCAGTCCAAATAAAAGTCATTTTCGAACATGCCACTGTAAATAATGGAATAATTGTAACTGTAAATGCAAAAGACATTTCATTTGATATCATTAAACCAGATGCAGAAATGTGTTACCCTCGTAGCAAACCATCTGTAAGCAATACATTTTCCATGTTCATTGGCATGTATTTACATGGGACTGTAAAAGTCTTCCTCAACTGACAACTTATGAGCTGTGCTTAAAACTGACATACTTGATGCAACTTAAAATCATGGTTGGGGTCCTACTATTGCTTTAATATGAAAAATACAAATGACAATGAAAATTTTAACACAGAAAGCTAAGTTAGAGTGTAATTACTTTCAAACATGACAACTGAGAGGGAATACAGTAGATAGAACTAAATGGAATTTTTTAAATCAAACTTTTGAGTAGCTGATTACATAGCTTTTTGGAGATTGACTTGTAACCTGAAAGTTGCTTATTCACATCATACTCGCACTAATGTTTTAGTTCTTGAATTGTTCTCATTTCCCCTTAAAACTGGCCATACAGGCTAGTCCCTTTTTAACTTTTTCTTTCAAAGATTCTTGAACATGCAGTCTATAACCAGTTACTTGTATTCAGTTTCCAGAAGAATCTGCTGAAAAATTACCAGTCTGAATTCAAGAAC
The DNA here is from genome assembly GCA_018136845.1 of Heterotis niloticus. NCBI lineage: Eukaryota > Metazoa > Chordata > Actinopteri > Osteoglossiformes > Osteoglossidae > Heterotis > Heterotis niloticus. Next base: position 14,303,135 of record CM030904.1, on the reverse strand, counting down.
AGCTGTTTGGCAACAACACCCTATTTGAGGTAACAGAAGTTCTCCAATCAGCTACAGTAGCCTCCATTTTTCTCAACCATTGTATTTCTGGATCTGTTTACGGCGTCTGACACTGTTAGTCACAGGATACTATTTTCCCCCTTAGAAAACCATTAGATGAAAGTATCACCATTGAAATAGGCTGAGTTCTAACTATAAGATTCTAACAGGCAGTTTAGCATGACTCCCAATGTCAAGGCTCAATGGTAGGCCCTGTACTCTTCTTCAGCTACAATATTTCCCTTTGCTTTGTCACTCCTTTTCATGGGTTCTCCTGTCACTGCTATGTTGAAGATACTTAGTGTTCAGGTCCTCTTCAAAGGAGCTTCATCTGCTAGTCTGAAAACAACAATCAACCCAAGACTCTGCTTTCCCCAACACACTAAAGCCACAACTCAATCCAGCAGAAACCTCTTGCATAAAATTGATAGGAATCACCCCACCTGGTATTCTACCTAGACTACTGCAGCACTCATCTATCAGGTGTTTTGGCTTCATCCATCAAGAGTCATAAGTAAATCAAGGATGCTGTGTCACATTATTATTATTATTATTATTATTATTATTATTGTTGTTGTTGTTGTTGTTGTTGTTGTTAGCAACTAATTATCTAATTATTTCTGTAGTATTTATTTGGAAGTCCAGTTAATAATAGACTGTGAGCCACCTGAAATGATTCACATGTCCACCTGAATGGATGGAGCAGCCTAGTCTGGAGTGGACCAACAAGGAAGCCTCCATGCTAAGATTACATTTGAACAGTAGAGGGAAGACCGTATGGCTGCAGTAAAAGAGAACTGTACCACTGTGCTCGAGCCAAGCCAGCCTCCACAGATGGTACTGCTGATCAACAGTGACTGACCTTAAGGCTAGCACCTCACACCGAGCAGGAACATACGTTTCTAACTGCTGCTCTGGTGGGAGGCACCCAGGTGAACTATGCAAGTGCAATGCCATTTGCACAGGCATTATCTGTTTAATTCAGTTTCTTAATATAGATTTCAAAATGATGCACATTTCACCAGACATCTACTCATCATTCAGTGCCTTTTTCATTCACAAGAAGATGAAACGACTACAGTTGTGCTGAAGAAGGGGTTTTCTCTTTCTAACCAGCCTGGGTAATAAAAGAAAACAAATAAAAATCTAATTAGGAACAGCTGAATAAATCTTGTGTGCTTGCAAAATATTTTACATGAATTTACTGTATATGCTTGGAAAGTAATTATTTATAAATACTCAACATTTTTGGGCCTTACTTAATGTACGCTTCTGCTAATAATGCTGTCAACACACACAATTATAAAACTTCTCTCAAAAAGATATATAAGAAGGAAGCTTAATTTAAAAAGCACTGTACAATTGAAGACAGTTATTAGAAGTGGTAATATGAAACAATATGTTTATGAATGCCACTAGCGATGTTAAAATATTTGAGACTGTTCTTATGTAGTTATATATACAAATTATGAAGCTTTTCTGTAGCTGTGACTCACAGAGTTTCAAATGTTCCTCTTAAAATCCATTCTGCCTCAACAATGCTTTACACACTATTGTTTTTACAACGTATATTTAATTTACAGTGATCTGAAAGTGAGTGTAGTTCTGCACATGCTGTCAACCTTACCATACGTTGCATTTGGTTTATGCCGGTCAGCCTGCTTTGTCATCCATGCATAATCTTTACACATTGTTTACGCAGTATCCGTTTACTCCAACACTTCAAGAGCCATGTAATTCATACTATAAAGAGCGGAGCAACCCACTGAAAGTGTAGGAGAAAGGGATCCCCTACAGCCATCATCAGATAAGAAAAATCGGCTCTGCAGATACCAAGCTTGTTTAACCATCACAATTCCTGGCAAGTCCTTTTACAGTGCTGCAGCTCCGATTCAGGGATCCTACTTTGAGGAAAACACTGAGCCAAGCCAGTTCCATTAGCTCTGCTTTGTCACTTAACTTGTGCAGCAACCAGCAAAACTGGTGTAGCTCTTTTTTTTTTTCTTCCAGTGCACGAAAAGTATACACAAGTTTCATGTGTGCATGGCTGCTCGACAGCTACAGCAATGGAGTTTGCTAAATTCTACAAAGGATGATTAACTATCCAAAAAGAAAAATATGAATTACTATGACTGTACTTCCTAGTTGCTTTAAATATTAAAGCTCTTCGTCTCACAATAGCCAAGGGTGCCCAACTAAACAGAGGACAGCAGAACGCAAGATGCAACTGCTGAATGAAACCCAGATCAATCAGGTACAAAAAATGAGCACTTTGACACAAAGCACAAAAGCAGCCTGGCTGTTACATAAGCAAAGAGCGTCACAGTGCCGCAGCGGTTGACTGATTCATTTTTAATGCAGGTAATGGTTCGCCTTCACATGGAGGTCTTGATAAAAGCTGAGGACACATGCAGCACTGCTCAATGTACCGCAGCTACACAGAGCAAGTAATACAACAGCCCACTCAATAAAACGTCAGCACCCTCACAATGTAGTCATCTCATGCATTACAAAGACATTTATTTTGAACACTGCTCGGAGGACATCTAATGTCATGGTTTATAACCAATATTCAAGAGTCTATAACATATAAAATGTATGTCCAAGATCAATTCCAAAAAAAGTGAGCTCCAACAACTTAGGAAGTACACTAGGATGTATATTTAAGTGAAGTGTAAAAACAGGGATGTTCTTCACTACCTCTGAATATTAGCTTTCAAAACAAATAACCCTTTTATTGTTCTAATATTTTTTCTCTAGTTTGCATAACTGATTTTCATTACATCAGATGTGAGGGCACGGACCTCAGACGCAAGTTCTGAAAAGGCTGAAAACCACAAATGCGTCAGCAAACAATTTGGCTCCAAATGGATCCATAGTCCTCTGTTCTCCTTTCTGCGATTGCTCTTGGCTCAGACACTAAGGGCCACCGGTTAACAGATGCCTTGTTTTTCCACGAGACCCTGGTCAACTGCAACGGACAGCCAATGACAAACAGACTCAGTGTGCCCCGCGTCACTGTTCCATCTACTTCATAGTCATCATATTAGGATTACTGCAAAAGGGATACCTGAAAAGAATTTTCACAGTCTTCCTTATCTAATTTTGCACTTTTGTGAAAACAATCAAGTTTTGAAGTGTATATAAGCCAATTAGAATTGCTATAAATATATGTACTGCTGTGAAAATGCAGTAGATAAATGTGGCTTGAAAACAAACTGCTGAGTCAATTAAAATATGTGAATGGAAAAACAGCAACGGTTGGAAATGAACTCAATAAGGAAAGGCATTGTTTTCACTGAAGTGATTCACTTACTGCTGAAAAAAGATTGGACTACAGTATATTAAAGAAAAGAGGCCACTCGGGTTTGCAAAATTTTTGAACGCTGTTAAAATTCACCCAACAGGTTCAATTCTGTGTCACTACACGTGTGCCAGTTACTGTTTCATGCGTAGCCACTGGCATATGTAGATGAGCTGAGCATTTCAATGGCTACAGAGGTAACATATAAACAAAAAGAGACCACATTTGAATACATACAAATGTATGCCAGAATCTCATACAGGGAGCACACAGGTGAAAATGGCGCACACTCACCTCTACAATGTCCGAGTTGGTTCTGCTCTCGTGGGGCTCGTTGTACTCTGTGTATTTCAGCAGGACCTTGTCCATGTCCGTGCTTGCGTACTGAAACAGTTTGTTTGAACTGTTGAAAATGATCAGCGCTATCTCACAATCGCACAGCACACTCAGCTCATAGGCCTTCTTCATCAGCCCAAACTTCCTCTTCGTAAATGTAACCTGAAAGAAATCAAGCAAAAAAGATGACATCCCTATTAGAGATTTGCATCGTACGCAATATTTAAAATGCATGCCACAAATTTAGCTGTTTCACATATGATGTGGGACAGAAAAGTGGCCACTTTTTCCGTACAGTGCACAGCCTTAGATTTGACATCAGACACATCCTCTCCTACATCCAGCAGCCATACCTCCTCAAACAAAATGGCTCCCCTCTCCCTCAAAACCAAAAAAGCAATCGTGGTACCCGCTTAATCTGTGCTGGCAAGCAAGGGGTCAGCAGCTATCTGCGCTACTGGATGGTTAAGACGGCTACATTACAGTTATTTTTGTGCTGCAGTTCTGAAAGTGTGACTTTATAGACAGTGCTAACTATCTAGAGGTTATAATAATCCAGCTGTATTTCTGAACATTCCTGTACCTCCAGCATTCATATAACAAGGTTCTCATAACAAAGAGCTACTACAAGGGTTGTCATCTGAATTGCCACGGAGAGCTCAGATTTGGGCTTCTTCTACACCAATACATGTTTTGAAGGCAGTCCACAGCATATGCAGTATTGTCTGCCAGGAATAAAATTCAAGTCATCAATTTTCTTCCCATCCTGTTTCTTCACTGCCCAACTTCCAGATTCATATGAGGTTACTGAGAATACCATGGCTTGAAAAACTTGACTTGAATCTTTGCATGCAAAATTACATTTCTGCACTTAAGAATTTTGCATAGGTTTTTCATGGCCGCTCTTCCAAAAGTGGTCCGTCATCAGATTTCCTGTCTGTTTCTCATCTCATTATTGATAATGGGTCCAAATAGGCTGACGTTGTCCACTAGTTCTGTTTCTTCTCCATCAATAGTAAAATTATTGACTTTGCCAGCTGTCAGAATCTTTTGTCTTCTTCTTGTTAAGGTGCAAATCCATTTTGAGAGTGCCTTCAGTGATCCTACTAAGGTCATCTCTTGCTTTCATCTAGTATTGTGGTGTCATCTATATAGCAAAGGTTGCTGAGTCTTCCACTGATTTTCACATCATACAGTCCTGACTCAGGTATGGAGAAAGTATACAGCCTTGTCGTACACCATTTTCCAACTTTAAACCATTCTGTTTCTCCTCCATTCAAACTGTTGATTCCTGGGTAGTGTACTGTAGAGGTTGTGCGTGAAAACTATCAAGTGTTCTTATGTGCCCATGCTTGTTAATGTACCAGATTTTCTCATGATTTAGAGAGTGAAAGGCCTTGCCATAGGAAACACATGTTGATATCCTGTCATTATTCTTTAGCCTTTCCAAAGATCCATCTAACATCCACATCTACTTTTCCTCACCCTTTCCTGAATCCTGCTTGTTCCGGATGAATGATCTTGAGCAGAGTCTTTTGAGCATATCGGATCAGAGCAATTGTGCGACAATTTTCACAGATCACTTTTCTTTAGGACTGGTTCCAATCTGTCAGCCACAGTGTTGTCTTCCAAATTTCCTGGCAGAGCCTTTATTACTACTGTAACGGCTGCATCAGATTGTTACAAAAATTTGATGAGAATTACATCAATGCCCAATATTGTGTTCCTTGATCAGGCTTTCAATGCTGCTACTATTGCTACCCAAAGTGCTTCGTCACTTGTTTGAGGAATGCACAGCATGCCCTTGCACTGATCTTTGTAGGGCACCCATATCTGTAGAGAGCAGAAATCCACCTGCCTACCATGAACTGATGGAGGTCCAAGTCTTAAGAAATCATTTATTAGCCTTACCTGGTCTTCTTCTAAGGTCCTCTGATATATTTTTTGATCAAGTTTAGTTGCACTTCAACAGAATTCTGTTGTGAAGAGCAAGTAGCCAAAGTTGTGTGGTATTTCTATATGGCAAGGTAAGCCAAATCAGCCAGTCTCAACCAATTACAACCACTGATTTAACCATTGAACCATTGAGTGACTTTGGTGACCTACACTTTTGTCTCACTGAGACACATCACTTGAGCTGTTCCTATAAGTATCTACTCAAAGTGTACAAAATTTTCTAATAAAAGTAAGTTTACATTCCCTGAGTGTGACAACATCCTCTGAACCAACTACCTCTGCACAATGCTCTTGTAAAATTTATAATCACAATGGAAGCAGCTGATAATTCATTAAGCTGATGTTTTTCACCAAAGCAACTTACAAATGTTAAGCTACTTGCAATGATTTATCCCACCGTACACTCATTTATACAGCACGGTAATTTTTACTGGAAGAAGTCAGGGTGATGCAGTGCCCTCCACTCATGCTGGCACCCTTGGTAACTGAAAGCAAAATGGGTTGTGAAAAAATGTCTTTTATTTATCTTCTTGAGCTTTCATGTCAAAACATTAACAAAAATCGTACCTTTAACTGAATTAAAATAAGCAAAAAGAAAAAGAAATTCTTATCATAAAACAAATATTTGGCTTTCTAACCTTTCTCAACAGTACTACAATAGAAGTGAGATTTGAACCTGAATTATTTGGGCTTTTATAGCAATAAACCAGAAACATGCAATTATTAACTCAATAATTAAAATGATAAAAACTGCTTTTCTAACATGAATACCCTCACTTGACTGTAACTAAAACCTTCATTTCAAGATCAAATGAACATCATCTAATACATTTGTTATTAATGCTACACAGAGTAGATAGCAGCATAGGGTCTGCATGCTTTGTAAAGTAAAACACAGGCAATAATCTTGTGATTATTTGTTTATACACCCTGGGTGTACCCTGTCTCACCCCCTATGCTTGCTGGGTAAACTTCTGACCTGAAATGGACAAGTAGTTAATGATAATGAATAAGCGAAAGAAAAAATCTACATTAAAAGACAAGCTAGTAGCAAAAATACTGTTATTTATGTTGGTAATTATTGTTATGTATGAAAATGCCATTTATTTTAGCATTTTAATACATTTTAGGAAACAATTGCTGTGTTAGTACACTCATGATGAATAAACCTTGAAACTGAATTTTGGTTCAGGAACAAGCAATTTTTAAGAACAGTTTTTAATAATAATTATTATATTTGACCTCCTGACACTGGGAATTTTCCCTAAAACGCCAACTACATAGAATAAATCAACACCGATTTATAAATCACCATATACACCACAAAACTGGTACCTGATGTTAAAGAAGGCAAAGCAGATTAGACCAAATATATATACGTACGCTGTTGTACTTTACAGAAGATCAAGGGCAGCTTTGTTTCATTTACTACCAGTGACAATAAAGATGAAGAGCAACTTTCTAAACAAGACCAGAAATATTCATTTTGATGAGATAAAAATTTCATTGGTCACTGGCAAATCAAATCCCAGGACATGACTCCATGCCAGTTTAACGTGATATGTCAATTACCTGCCTCACTGCATAGCAGCAGCAAAGCAGCACCATCAGAACAATAAGCTCCACAAAGACGTGCAAGAGTGCATGACGTTCCCATCTTTAAACCAAGTCCACAGAGTACCGCTTTGCTCCTGGTTATCATTAGGACCAGATCCCTTCTAGTTCAGTGCAAATTAACAGCTTCCCCAATGGTATCCCAAACCCCCTGGCACATGCCTGCTCAGAATAAAATTCCACCACAATTTTCTTTATTTACTGGACGAAAAATGAAGGCAGCTACATGGGGAAATGATACACAAACAGCAATTTTTTTTACTTTTTATAACTGTCACGTCATTCACACCTTGCAGCAGGAAGCCCTGGGAAAAGTGACATTCTGAGAGTAAATTGCTCCTTAGTGTGCTGAGTATGCACCTGCTGACCCAGGCTCTTGGTTCATTTCACAGCGGGACAGCAGAAAGCTAACTGCATTACTGCCTCGCTGTCAGCTGCTCACAATGGTCTTAAAGGGCCTGCTCCACATCATCTCAGCATGTGTATGTGTTCAATATCCATCATGCATCCATTATCAGTTACCACTTTATCCTGGTGAGGGTTCGTGGTGGTCTGGAGCCTTGGAATCTCAGTACCATTGGACACTAGGCTACAAAAAATCCCCTGGATGGGATGCCACTCCTTCGCAGGCTGGTCATAAACACATGTACACACTACAGGTAGAGTGCTCATTTAACCTGAAAAGTATGTCTTTGGGCTGTGGGAGGAAACTGTAACACCCAGAGGAAATGTGCACAAACATGATGAGACATGCAAACACTACAGAAACTGAACTGATTCAAAACCACACCCAGACAGCCATTCACTGTGACACAGTAGTGCTACTTTGCTGAGCCACTGTGCCCCCCGCAACCAAAATGACTTGAATGTCAGTTTCAGCCACAGAAAGTAATTCACTGTATATGATCAAAACATTTAGGAATTACATTATGTTACATTAACAAAAGCATGAGATACAAATATACAACCTATTCCCACCTCAAACACATTTATTAATAGCTAATGTTGAGTATTTGTGAATTTAGATGCTGTTAAACTATATTAATATACTAATCAATGGCCATATAGAAAGGGGAATTAATACTTGAAAGGGACTTGTGTCACTGAAAAAATAACTTATGGTCATTGCCTAATGGTCAAATATAAATTCCACTATGTTGTAGAAACTGTGGGCTTATTACGGCGAAAACTAATTAAAAAAAACTTTTCTTGGCCTGCTACCCTGCAAGTACAAGGCAAAAATTGTAAGAAATGTCTTCCACTGAAATATCATTTAGGTAAAAGTTAAAATACATCTAGGATTTTAACAAATGTCTTATACCAAAGTCTGTCTATACTGTGGCACTCCAAAATGTTCAGAGTCACAGCGCTTAAGTTAAGTACTTTGGTGTCAATAACAAAAGAGTGAGTAGAGGAAACTGTTTTAATATTCTTATTTATTCATAGATTTATCTAACACCTTTCTCCACAGCAACTTACAACAGTATATTTGTATACTAAGTTATCCATGGTATTTAGGGAATTTTTACTAAAGCAATTCAGGGTAAATACCTTGCTCAAATGTGTTACAGAACTCCAACTGGAAAGTGACATCTCTAATAACTACAATACTCATAGCCTGATTCTGAAAAATTATAATAAATCAAACACAAGAACTGATAATTAGCAATACCTGCCACTTCCCATTGTGGATGTCCATGGATCCTATAATTTTACAACATTAAACCAAAAATGTAAGTTTTAGTTATGTGGTCAGTTAAATTATATGCAGTGTTCATGAAATCTATGAGTTTTTCTAACATTATGATTACTATAGGGGAACCGGTATGATAAAGAAAACAATATTTAAAACATACATTCATCCTTAAAATGAATTTTAAAAATAACAAGGAAAGTTTGCATAGAAAAATAAAATAATATTATTGCACCTGAGCCAAGAAATATGATAGTGCTCATTATAGGCAGGAGACAATAACATGGTTGTTGGATTGCCTTGACTAATAGGAAGTTTTTCTCATCTAGATAAAATGAAGTGTGACAGTACTCTCAGAAATACAGTGAATTTCCCCATGACAGTCCAACTGTCCATAACTGAACTAGATCCAAAAGGGAAGCTTTTCTAGGTGTCACCTTCAGATAAGTGAAAATGACAAGTAATAGGAGCCCCAATTGTCTTGGGTACAAGAGGCGGCAAATATGTCTGCCTTCCCATGGGGGATGGGAGTGGGACAGCATTTGTGAGTGTGCTTGCGTTGGTAAGGCTGATGGGTGGGTCAGCAGGGTACATGTAGACAGGCCCCAGCTGGGAGTACAAACCAGGCCCCCGGCTCCAGCCTCATGCCTGCTGAAGACAAGCAGTTTTGCTAGGCAGGCAGACAGACGTCACTCCTTCCTGTCTGGCCTTATCAGCTCTCAGAGGAAGCAGAGGCAGTCTGGCAATGCCCAGCAGCCCTCGGAATGCGGCCCTGTCCAGGCCATAGGAGCCTGTTAGTCCAAACAGCTGGGATCACTTGGTACCTGACTGGACCATACCCCTTCAGGGACTTTTAATGAAACACCCACAGTACTGTAAATACTGCCGCTTTGAACAGTTTTTTATACACAGTTGTCAGCATACAAGCTGAACTCCATCTTGTTTTTTTCCACTCTTAATTGTCAAGGTTTTTATTGCTTCTATTAGCGGTGTCATGTTCATCGTGACAGTTAAGTGTTTTGTCTGCAGTCTTTCCATTGATTCATTTTTTTATCTACTTTATGTATATAAAATTAGCAACCACATTCCTTCAAAAGTCTTATCTGCCAACTGCCAATGTCGAAAGAATCATTAAATTGTCTGGTATTAATTCTACCTGCTCACAGCAGACTTGCTGCACAGCCAGATCAGAACGCAGTGTTGGCTTAGAGTGCTTTCTGCCTTAGTGTGCTCTCACCTTCCATGTGGCCATTTGCTTCCCTTGGATCTTTCACTCCATTCATTTCCGGCAATGATTTTCCTACTGCTTATGTTACAACAAGTTTAATAGAGCAGAGCCTCTCACCAGCTCCTCTGAGCAAATCAAAAAACTAGGAGTGGGAGTTTTACCTTAGTAAAGAAAAAAAAACCTGGCTCACCTACACATTTAGATGCATATCTGGAAGGATTCTGCAGTTACTTGCTAAACGTTTCTTCACGCAGGCATCTGCTCCTAACAATAAAATACGCTAGATAAACTTGGTAAAATCTCCTTGCTGCTCCTCAGTTGCTGTGAAATGGTACCCCCATCTTTATATCCATCACTGACAGCAGCCTCGGTTTGATTCTTCATATCATCTATAACAACTAAGCCAACTTTCCTCTATTCTAAAAGATCTCCAAGTGGTCAATAACACACACTGGTGGAACTGAGTTCATTATCCTTCATCATTGACAACATACTAAAGAATCTCAAAATGGAAAAATCCCTTTAATATCAAGCCAAGAAACACCAGAACATATCAATATATGCATGATTATAATGGGCTTGTGAAATAATGCAAATCTGAGCTTTTTCGAGAGCGATGCTGTTTTCTTATGCCGTTTCCAAATCCATTCATACACAAGTTTGCAATTAGCATGTCAAGCAGGCTGCTCATTGAAGCTGACTGATTTTAGCCACATCTATTCTCCACTCTAAACCACATTTATCTTTCCCCTCACTTTCATCTGGGGAAGTTTTAGTACCCTCTTATGCATGAGAGGACACAATCCCCTTTTATATTTCATAGAACTAAAGCTCCAGACAGCAGTATGAAGTTTGCTTTTTAGAATTTGTTTGAAATCTTTGGGGAAGATGGAAAAGCATAGTTTTTGTGTTCAGAAAGGCATTGTCAAGGAAAATATAATATTACACAATTGAAAGTCTATTACATCCTTCCATTATTCTTAACTCCTTTATCCTGGTGAGGGTCCCGGAACCTATGCCCCAATCAGTGGGCACTAGGCTATGAAGCAACCCCTGAAGGGAGTGCCAGTCCTTCATTTGGTTAGCCAGTAGGCCTGTGGGAGGAAAAAAATCAATTTGCACAAGAATCCAGATGTTTATTTTTCACAATTCAAAATCGATTCAGAAATACCTATATATATATATATATATATATATATATATATATATATATATATATATATAATTTGGTTTATTTATTTATTTATTTTTTTTTTTTTTTTTTTGCTTTCTGGTCTCAATTTTCTTTCTACATAATATGGCATTAAGATTTAAACCTCCACACATGTGCCCACATGCAGCTTCAGAAAGGATGGTGTTTCTGCGAATTCTGTTACACTTGACTGAGTGCGCTTGTGCTGTCGGCTAACATAACTGCAAGCTCTGCCAGTGCTAACTATGATGGCAATGAACAAAATTTAATCCAGCCCCATCTTCACTAAAGGCAAGCATTTGGGGATGCATTTCAGATGTTACAGCCTCCCAAGGTAGATATGACTTATACAGTACGCAAGCTCTGCAAGACAAAAGTGAAGTATTTTGGGAATGCTAGAAACTTTAAGGCTCACATCATACGCCATCACCCAAAGATAAACAAGAAATAATGCTTAGTCCAGCAAATGTAAGAAATGTTACTGTTTATGTCTCAGGGCTGCATTATTTACATTACTAAGGAAAATTTTAAAATATTTAAAAATTATTGCGGTTACCTTAACTTTTCAAAAAAAAAAATAAATAAATAACTCCATATATAAAACAAACTACTTCCTGCTTTATTTGTCAGTGTTTCAGTCAGATGGTCACTGACCTTCATGAAGACCACTTACCTGACCTGCTAATTATGTTTCAGACAGCAAACTATAAAAAATGAGTTTATCCATTGCTTACCGCGGCAATGCACTACAGCCTCGGGGCAAATAGTTAATTCACGATGGTAGTGGATGGAAGATTGATCTGAATGAGTCAAAATCTCAAAGAATGAAAATCAAACCAAATCTCAAGATTCCCACCCCTGGTAGCCAGACATGCACACAATCATAAACACATGCACAAACTATAAGCAATTTGTGGCAACAAATGAACCTGAAACACTTGAAGTTCATAGACTGTGTGGAGGAAAGCTACACAAATGCAGGGACAATGTAAACTCCACACAAACTGAGCCAGATTCAAAGCCATGTACATACTGTACAGCCCAGGGGTGCTGCCCAAATCTGTCACAAATCTCAGATTTATCAACTAACAGCATTTCCAACACATGCTTGCATTTATACCATTAATATTAAATGTGTGAGAAATGACAAAAAACAGAAAACAGAAACAGACCAGTCTCTGTGTAGTTCTTGGGCTGCCTTCTACTAAAAACAAAAACAAAAACTCTTGATGTAGTAATACATTGGTAGTATAAATCCCTGAACTGTACTGGTTCAAGACACTGGAAGATTCCCGTTTTACACATGTGAGAAACTAACCGACTAGCTCCAGTAAACTGAAACTGACTTCACTCATGGACTGAACAGAAACTACACATCATACAGAAATGCAGATTTTCTAACTGTTACTACATTGGGTTTGTACTAATAGTTGTTCTACTACAGAGCTTAAAGGTAAAAAATATTTAACAGTCCATTTCGCAGCTTTCAGCTATGCAATCGAGAGATCAACTAGGTTGCAAGGAAAAAAGTCAGAACATATTGGGTATAAAATGATACAGTATGTCTCAAATACAACTACAGTAGTTGTCTGCAGTTCAAGACAAGTAACCAAAAACTTTAAGTCAATCATTATGGTCAAATGTTGTAACCACAAAACAAACTTATGAAGACTTCACCACTCTGAGGTTTACATAAGTTTAACATCCAGGAACAAGACATAGCCACAGCCTTTAGCATTTGGTGCACCTCTCCATCAGCAAGTTACATGTCACAAAGACAACTCTTGTGCCCATTCTATTTGATGCTACCCAGAACCTGGCATGGCACTGTTAAATGGACCATCACAGAGACTTTATTTCACACTTAGATGAACAGCTACCCACGCAACCATTGTCCAAGAACAGAGCAGAACAGGATTATGAAGATCGGTAATGATGTTTTCACCTCAGAAAAGTAAGTGTAACATTATATATTGGTTACATAAAACCAAGACATAGTTCTTTAACCAGAAAATGTATTTTACCCTGGTTCACTGGCCACATTAATATTTGTCTGAATTACAATTATGTTGAAATTGCATGCTGCTTGTTGGAGCTAATAATATTATAGTAACACTTAACATGGTTTTAGAATATAAGTGTCATAAATACATATTATGAAAAATTTGCAAGAATTACAAAAAAATACATAATTTAACCTTTTGTCAACAACATGTGGATTTGTTATTCTGGTATTTATGGTGATTTGTGTACATGGTATATGGAGCACATGGGGTTGGGAGAAAAGGGTCCTGGGTGCCTAACTTGATAATGAGAGGACTCTACCATCATGGTCACTCCCAAATTACCAGCCCCTAGAAACCCAAGGACAAGCACTCCAGTGTTGAGAACCTGGGGAGGTTGTTCACCGATGCTACACGCACTCATGAACAAATGCACTCTGCACATTTTACGACTCACGCATTACGTGATCCAGATGCACTTGCTCTGTAGCCATCTGCAGCCTCGATGAAACCTGCAGTACAGAATTCAGGGCAGTGTGTTTCTGGCAGTAAATAAGCTCTGCTGACAAAACGCTTTTAGTCACAAGATTCAACAACCATAGTCCAAGTATTCGCAACATAAGTTATTAGAAACGAATATCATAAGGTCAATTTATCGCAAGAGTTTCTATTTTTTTTTTTTACATCAAAACACAATAAAAAAATGGCCTTTCAAGCACACACACATCTTCAGACTTTTTTTAAATTCAAAATGTTCCTGCTGCATCAGCCATATTCATCTTGAAAACAGGATGGCATAATAAATTTAGTTTGCACACTACAGAAAGAGCAATGCAGTAACATACCTGGTGATATATCAGCTAAAGTCAAGATGTTGAATAGAGACAACACATAATATAGTTACAAGAAAAGCTGACCCTTGCAGTTGCTGGAGATTCTGCTGTCTCTGTAGTACCCTCAAGCAAAATACTTGTTAATACAGTAAAAATTATCCATCTCTATAAATGAGTACATGACTGTTTCTATACAAACACAACACTTTAAGACCCCCCAGCACCAATGGCATCACCTAAATGAATGGACGAGCAACATAAATGTAAATGAATTAACCAAGACTGAACAGTAACAGAATTGAGGGAAGCATTTACTCCGGTTCGTTCCGGCTTTCATCCATGATCTCGTGATCTTGATCTTTCTTTCGCCTATTGTTGCAGCCTTTTCTGGTCTTCTCCTGACACTCTAAAATACTTGCAAAACACCTGGACGTTGTTTTTTCACTCTTTCTGCTAACATTGTACACACTTGTTTCTTCTTTTCCACACGTCACTTCTCCCAAATCTGCAACAGAGGACAGTAAAACCAGAGGAGAAATGACCATGATGTTAGAAAGCACAACAATGACTTTGATAGTGAACATTTCGGCAGCCTCCACATGCAGAATACTCCTTTATGAAACCACATCACATCCTCATCACAGAAGAAAAGATTCACATCAGTTTTCTCTTTGCTCATTCCTTTACTAAAGCCAAACCCATATTTTCACACAAAGTTTGTGAGTTACCTTAGAAATCGTGTACATGAGCAGATATCAAAAGTAACCCATCCATAAAAAGCTCTTTACTGATTTTAGAAACAAATGCAAATACAATCAAAGTACAAGATGGGCCGATGGTCCTGTATATGTCCTCAGGAGAAAAAAAAAAAAGGCAGATTAGAAGCTGCTGGAGAATTGCACAGCAATAACACTATTTTCTACAACAATCAATGATACAGAACAAAGGATTAATGGCAGCTGTAATGTTGTGCATTACATTATGGGATTACACTGCTGAGGCACGGCGTTTGCAGATGTAACAGAAGGCAGGCCTGATTCTATCCCCTGCGAGGCTGGTAGTCTCTCTGCAGGACTGGTCCACATGCCTGCGTTTCTCTTCTTACCTAGGAGAGCCCACACATCAAGTTCCCACTCATGGTTAATGCACAGGACAGGGTGAGCAAATTAGTCAGAAAGTACCTTAGTAATCCCTCCACCTCCCACCCTCCCTTGCTTGGAGAAGAGTCGCGCACGGGAAAATGAGGGAAAAGCAAGCAGCTTCTCCACCTCACACATCCCATAGCACTGCAGCTACACAAAGACGATTAGGAGTGTATCCAGCCCCAGTTGACACTAGTCTAACTCTTCCTCAGATAGATAACAAAATCCATATGTGAGAAAATGATCAAGACTTTGGTCCAGATCCTGCAGACTTAGAAGGAGCTCACAGTGTTCTGCCTCAGCGGGATATAAATTGCACCTCCTTGACAGGTAGAGATCAATAAAATGAAAAAAACACAAACTCCAACAAAATCTCAGACCATAGCTCTGTCTACAAAACCTTTAAACAACAAGAGGGAAGGGAAGGGAAGGGAAGGGAAAAGAAGAACCACACAAGCCTCTTAAACTGCAAAATCTGGACCATCGTGACCGGAGGCCCCGCTTTCCTTTCCAATTCCTATTTAACAAAAGAGTACCAATTCAAAAAATCCTGCCAATAGTCATCATGGAGGCTGCATTCAGCAGGGCTCTGCAATGCCTTCACATTTCTATCCAGAGCACAAACACCGCAGGATAGTTACACAGATAAGGTAAGCTCTGTCCAAAACTCACATATTTGAGGTTTAACTAAAGAGAGTTTTCAGCTAACTGGACATATACTCCAAAGCATGAAAAGTAGCAAGAGTGCACCCTGACAACGTCCAACCAGATCATTCTAGACTGGCTTCACTAAATGTCACAGTAACATAAGTGCTAACTTTCAAAACAGTTTGTTACCTTCTAAATCATATACTGGGCGCAGACAAATAATTGTCTAAAGAGGCCTAGAGGTGCAGGTAGCCACCTTTTTTCATTCCTCATGTTTCTACCTTCACACATGGGACGATACACATGCGTAATGTCATCGTACTGGTAAAGAAACCATTGCAGCTTAATAATCAACATTTCACTACTGCATGGAACTAAGTAAAACAACCTGCAAACTGAAGAAACAAATGAAAACAATATAAACAAAGGAGCAAATTCTGCATTAACAGGTGACTAAGCACATCAATGAAAGTTAAGTATTTAGATCAAAAGCATCAATTAACTCTTGCTTTTTTTCAGAAACACACACAAATGCATGCTATAGCTTTTTGCATGGCCTGTCAGGACGGTTGACCTCCAGACAGCAACAACAGTTCCTAACGCCACCACCATTCACCCACCTACTCTGTCAGCTGTCAATTAATTATTACACTTACTGTTTGCACTATAATGTCTGCACTGCTATCGCTCCACTGTAAATAAAGCGTTTATTTATTCATCTACTTTACCTTCATCCTTATTTTTCTACCTCTACTTATCTACCTCCCACCAGCTACCCCAGTTCTTCTGTGCTGTCCTATGGTCCGCCTAATGGAATTATCCACCGCTTTCAAGAGAAACTATAGCTTTTTCTTTCTTTTTTCATCACTACAACTGCAGAATGACACAAAAGAACCTAAAGATCTGCACAGATACACAAATCCAGTATAAGCTGTAAGGCACTTGTGCCTCCTGTTAGAACCATTTCATAGATATAAGCACCATGCAGTGCTGTCATGCTATAAAAATATTGTCCATGATTCATTTACCTTTAATGCTAGAAATGGCATGCCCCCCTTTCTAATGATGCTGAACTTAAAAGATTAGTTTTTTGAAACATAAATGAAACACACAGCTTTTAGGTGTCACCTAATGTTGTCAGAATGACTCTCTGCTTGGATGCGCACTCCCTGGAGAACATACAGATCTTTGCATAATGCATTGTGCTTATGACATTCCCATCAGCCTAATCAGCACTGACATGCTTCCCTTCCACTGACTGCAGGTGCACCAACACTGTGAAGGCTGACATCTAACACAGTACGGCGGGGAAAAATGTGCATATTTGAGACGCTGTCTTATTCCTTTAGATGTGACGTTTCAGATAATCATTTACTTAACTATTTATTTTCAGACAGGTGAAGTGAAATATCTTCTCAGCATAGATAAGACAAAGCCTCGGATAAGGAAATGTATGCTGTGCAACAGCACATCCGGGCCACTGGAGAAAATGCTGTTCTGTCTGTCAGTCCACAGCCCCACTAACAAAAACACACACAAGTGATGTAAAAAGCTTGCTTTGTTCTCAAAACACAAAAAGTTTCTTGTTCTGACATGTGTAATAAGTGTTTAAGAACAAACTGCTGGGCTGATCTCTTGAATTCTCTTAAATGCTAGGGGAATGACTGTCATCTTGCTTTATCTGATACCCATGTGAACACATTACAAATGCAGTAAAACACAGCCAAGAGATACGTCCTTACATTGACAGGTCCACAGAACTTATCTCCACTGCGCAACTTTTTTGAGCCCAAGACTGTTTGAAACCTCTTAATTTCAAAGACCTTGATGCTGTGCACCTACACTCATGTCTATGCTCTTAGCGATTTAACATTGGCTGAAAGGTGCTGACCACCCATTTGTTGCAAAGCAATCAATGTTGATGCAGTGCTCTTATGTCACTGTGGAAGACACTAGATCTATGCAACATAAAAATCAATAAGACTACATGCCCGGTCAAACTTCTGTAGAGCATACAGGCAAAACCAGGCTTTAAAAGAATGCCAAAAGCCAATCAGACAAAGATTTCTGTATCTATAGTACTCCACCAAACATTAAAAATGAAGGAAATAAGTTATGATTTTGTACAGTCGACTTCAACAGAACAATGCATTTATGAAATTATGGCCAAAAAACATAACATAAAAAACATGGCACATAAATATTACACAGGCATCCCTCGGTTTACGAATTTGTTCCTGAAAACCATTTGTATACTAAGCATTCGTATATCAAAACCCAATTCCCATTTTTTAATGGTAAAAATATTACAGCACTGTGCTGTACTGTGAGATTGGCTTTTGTCTAATCCTCGATTATAGAAGTTCTACGCAGGAGCGAATCCTGATGGCAGCGCCCGGCGAAGCTGGTAAGAAACAATTTAGGTAAAGGCTGCTCTAACATAACATCGGCTCGATAACCAGTCGGCACGCTGGTAGACTAGAAACCCTCTGCAGAATACTAGCTGTTAAGCAAAAGGCAGCTAGCCAGGAGAATAAAACATCCTGACTTTTCCTCTTTGCTTAATTCGAGAAATTAAAAGGTCCTCAGGTTTTATTAGCCAAAAAAATGACGCCTTCCTTCATGTTATTGTACTCAATATTGGCTAGAAAATGACCTATAATGGGAAGACTGAAAATGAAGGACATGAAGAAAGATGAAATAAAATTTATTTAGCTAAGTCTAGTATTTACAATACTGTACAGCAGTAACACTTTCTTTACATATGTGTCATATCCATTTAGACTAAACTATTTTTTCATGGATAAGCACTTTAGTATCATACATTGAATAAATAGATTGAACATAATACAATAAATACTAACAATTATCATTATTATTATTGTTGTTGTTATTATTATATGCTACAAATTGCATGATCTTATTTGTTTTTTGAGTGTAAATTTATATTCTGGCCAGGGGGAATACTGATGTCAGGTTGGTAACTTTGAAACCAGATGATTCTGAATAGAACACTGCTCTCTGCTGGCGACACGGAGCCACTCTGGCATCTTGGCTTCAATATTTACACGTTCTGTGAATGTCAAGACAAGACCTTATGGTCAAGCTTATAAAAAACGTTCAGCACACCATACTGCATCAGTGTGAGTTCATTTACCAGATGAATCCCTTTATAAAGAATAAATAAAATTTAGACAATCTGTTATTTGCACTGTATGCCATCAGACCTCATGGGTCCTCCATGAGCATTTATACCTTCTGTTTGGTTTAAATTTGTTGTCCTTAAGTACAAAATGAAAAAAACTCTTTGATTTGGAAAATTGGAAAAGTGTTGCTGCTCCTTTGATTACAAACAACAGAAATTCAATGTTTAAAAAAAAAGAAACATAATCTAATAACTGCTGAAATACTGTAGGAATTACCCATGATGCTGCAAGAAGGTTACAAGTGCACACCTTCCTGGCTCTCACACGCTTCACGCATCCTTCAGCTTTCCATGGCTGTTTCTTCCATTGACGTCACATGTGCTGGAGGTGGTGCACATTAGTGACGCCATGCTGCCCTGTCACTTGCTGTCACCTCCTGTCACTTCATGCATTTCTCTCCCATTGGTCACATTCTTCAAGGACTCTCTCAAGCAGAGGTGTCATGCTACTGCAGCAGCACATATGCCTGCGATGACCAAAACATCTCTGGCTTAAATTTAGCACAAAATAACACATAGATTACAGAGTGACTTTAACTCATTTCCATATTGAGTCAAAAGCTGTCCTTTAAAAACTATTTTATATATATATATATATATATATATATATATATATATATAATTAAAATCCAAGATACATAGTAAGAGATGACTGAATCACCAAAATAACAAGAATACAAGCATGGGTTTTTATAATGTCTTTGAACATCTTAACTCAATTTAGTAGACAGGTACATGGTGTAAGAGATAAACTGGGAACTGTCCTTACTTGACACCTTGACTGTTTATGTGTTTCTTGTAAATAGCACCTGATGGGATTAGCCTGTGTGGTGTAGGATTTACTCCACAGCACGCTGTGACGGCCATACCCGCTGCACTGTAATCTTTTTGCACACATTTGACAAGAGAAATGGAGCAAGCCCAACATCCACAGGTCATGTGTCACAGGGGAACACAAGGTTGTCAACCTGAATTGCAGTGCATAAACTGAATGCATCCTGTAATCATACATTTTTTATGTGAGACTGAAGCAGGAAAAAATTAATAATCAAATGCATTCAGACGGACTTTTTTAAGACGGTACTTAAAACTTTGAAAATAAATTCTACACATGGTGTGAAGCAATAAAAACATCATAAAAACAAGGTATTACCGTTTAAGCAGTTTCTTCAAACTGATGCAATCCAACAAGAACCCGTGCAATTTCAAAGAAATTGGGGGAGTTTTACTGGGTTGTACTTTCAGTTGGTTTTCATTTAAGAACTTCCAAATGCTTCACTACCTGTTAGTCAAACCCGTTAGTGTAGGCTGGGGATACATTTCCCTTTTGGTGTAACAAACATACTTTAAATTAAAATCTCTATTTATTAAAGCCAATTTCCAAACACACTTTTTAACCATACAGAGACAGCATTACTGTGCCTGTGCGAATATGAAGCAAGCTACATACTGTAGGTATCACTTTACCTTAGCAAAGAAACGGCTGTTGTCTGATGACAGATCATGGACATTCTCAAAAGAAAAAGCGCGGCACTGGTTAAAGCCCACTGTGCAGATGTCTGCAGACTGTACAGGAGATAACACTTTGTGCACAATATTCTATATTAGACTTTCTGACTGATAGTGTCTGTGGTTTACAAGTACAGCTCACTGATAGGACGAATGTATGAGAAGACCGCGGCACAGGAAAATGTGAATAATCGAAGTGAATTCAAGTCATATAAAATCTTGCCTCAGTTATCAGCTTATCTTACAATACATTTTTGTGTTTCATGTCATAATCAAAACTTTTTTTTTTTTTTTGCCAAATAAGAGCTTGTTAATATTTCTTTTTTGTTTGTTTGTTTATTTTGACAGAACAAGCACATTTGTTTGCATATTGCCTGCACCCAGTGCGGTGATCTGACAGTAGAAACAGATGATGCACGATGGTGATTATTTTGCGGAGGCAGAGGGTTCATCTTACAGTTGCAACGTGCCTAGCTGTTAACCCACACTGGATCAATGTAAGTTCAGACCGCTGTTCTTCCTTCCAGCATCTCGGTCACACCAGCAAATGTACAAATTGCATAACCATAAAAATGGTAACAGTCAAACTGTATACTACATGTTATGTTTAGAATCATCACTGAGGCTTTACAATGTACCACTTTAAAGAAATCCAACAAAAAAGACACTGAATGTATAAATAAGAAAAAGCAGCGATAGCTGATGCTAAATTTAGAAATGACAACATCTGTCCCTATGTAAAAATAAATAAGCGGCTGGATAGATGGACAGACACAAGTGTTTTTAATGCATTCGGAGGCCAGCAAATAAGCACCGAATGCTTTACAATCACTCTTGGATATCAGAAACTCGGAAAACTACAACCACTGCAAGGTCACATATTAATTAGCTTGAGGCAAATAGAAAAAGAAATCACTGAGATCCACTGTTCAATAATTTATTTAATAAATGAACAAGTTATGACATGCATGCTCTGTGGGAATTGAGCATTATCTGCTACTTTGCACAAATGAAAAAAATGAAGGAGGGCACCTATGTCTCATATTTGAATACACTTTAAAAGCTCAAAGAAAAAAAATCAACATATTTCCACACATGTTTGTGAGTGACTATAAAGATGATGGGGTGGTGAAATTAAAAACCCTCATACTGTCATCCTGTGCAGCAGCGGGGACAGTAATATAATTACTAGTGGGACGTTTCTATTCCCATTAATCCATCTGTGTCAGTCGGGTTTCCAGCTCAAGTGATGAACTGATTCTCGATTTGTCAAGGCTGAAGAGGACGATGACCCTCTGGCTCTTTCGCGGGAAGTGGCACATTCACTCACAACTCCCTTGCTGTGAGTGGACAGACTGCCAGGGTTTCCTTTCACAGTCCGTTTTGCACAATAATTTTCATTGCAGGCCTTGTGCGTAAAGATGATTTATCTTGGTTGTAAATTCCAAAAAATGTCACAATGCACTGCAGCAGACATAAATAAAAATCTAATCCCAACAAAGGCCAGTTAAAAAAAATTCTTAATATTTAAAATGTGTCTTCTGACAGCTTAGTTTAATAATCTGCACTACAAACTATCCTTTAATGAAGCAATTTCACTGTATTCAGAATAATTTTTTGTAAGGTAAGTATAAAATAATAAGACTGAATATGGATATATAACAAACTATGATACAAAAAATAGGCAATAAAAAATAGTATGCATTTCACAATAAAGTACCTCATTTGAACTTATGTCAATATAATGAGTATAATGTCACTCTCCAGACAATTTCTTAAAAAAATGAATAGCATTGTTGAGGACATCAGTTTCCATCCAGACATCTTTAAATATTCTGCTATCACAGGGACACATACTGTTTGCATCCCCTTCATTTGTATGAAAGTATTTTGTTAGTGTGGGCATGTGTCCATGGCAGAGCACTGTGCTTTCATCCCATTTGCATGACTGTCCATCAACAGTGAAAGGGAACACCAGAGAGATAATCAAGCAGACACTGGGAAAATAGACCTTACCCAAAGGCATACTGCAAACGCTGTGAAAAACATGTCAGTTTTTTGATGTCGCAAAGTCGCAAATTAGAAATGGTAAACAGCAGTGATGATTCAAAGATGTCTTCCCTAAGGAATATGAAAATATTAGAGCAGCACTGAAAAAATGCTGCCTGATCTTTGACATCTGGGGTCTTATGTACAGTTGCAGGGCCACTGTGGTGCATTTAAAACACTCAGTTAGGATCAAACAAACTAAATAAATGCAATTTCTGCATTAGAAACACTGGATATCATTCAAAAGCTGTGTAAATTTGAGGGCTCTTCATTATAAATTAATCGCATTATTCTAGTACATAGTACAGTTTTCCACAAATTATTTTTGCTGAATATCAAAGGGCACAGTTTCAACTAGTAATAAAAATTATTAAATGTAGTTTTATGACATTTAATTAATTCAATCTATTCACAGTCAAATACTTTTACATACTATCTGTTGATGTTTGGTTGCTTTTGCAGAAGGCAGACCTGATTTTACAGCTACAGAAACAACCGAGTCCAAGTAGTTCATGCAACCAAGCAGTGGTCACACAGGCGCCTTTCACAAGTCTGGATATTTCCCTCGCATCAGCAAGGTGAAACATGATAGAAAACATAATAACATCGGTACTTACTGTATATTTGAATGTTATATTTCGGAATCTTTAAATTTACATGGCAGGAATTTCTCCCTTTAAAGTCAGGCAAAAAATGAGTGAGATCAATGCTCAAATATTCTTTAATTACAGAAAACACTTAAGTAATGGATTGTTTTAGGGTTTACATATTTCATATATTAAAATTCTAAATAATAAAATGTAGTTAACTTACATTTTTTGTAATTATCTCAAGACAGATAATTGTGATTGCACATGAACTTGCATAGCACCTGAACCAGGGCCTCCAGGGAGACAGTTGCAGCCCAGTCCACAGCCTGCCTGTGCCTGCTGCAGCCAGTGGCTCACTAGGGCCCAAACTTTTCTGCTAGGTGCCAGCTTACTAGGGTGGGGTGGGGATGGGGAACCTGCCAGGACACACAACTGCACCTGGTATGTGCCTATTATAAGGAAACAAA
This sequence comes from Heterotis niloticus, assembly GCA_018136845.1. Classification (NCBI taxonomy): domain Eukaryota; kingdom Metazoa; phylum Chordata; class Actinopteri; order Osteoglossiformes; family Osteoglossidae; genus Heterotis; species Heterotis niloticus. The sequence goes on along the minus strand of CM030904.1, from coordinate 14,279,327 downwards.
CACAGCTAACTATCACACTAAACTATGAAACTTAATATTGCATCACTCGATCATGTATTCACAAAACTTCTTTCCAGATTCTGTTCATCCATACAGAAAAGGAAATTCCAGCTTCATGCTTCGGCCTCCCTTTTAAAAATATTAATGTTTCAATTGGCTGCACCTGGTGCGTATGTTCAGTGCTTTTGTGTCAAATGCATTTGAGTGTCATTGTTTGATTACTGTCAGTTATAATTTTGGGTAAAACCTTGGTCCAACTACTGTTAATTTACCTGGTCACTGTGTGAACCGATAGAGAAAAAGGTTTGAGAAGAAGATGCGGTGGGTGGCATCAGAGGAGCTGAAATACCAGTAATGATATTCAGGCTACTGTTTTGCCAACATCAGCACAGTATTGCAGTGAACCTTGACACAGAGAGAAGCCAATGAAGGTTGGTCATATGACGTGGGTTATCTCAGCTTTGACACGACAAATACAAATTCGCAGAAAGCATTTTCACGTGAAACAAAGCAACGTGCAGTTCAATCACTAGCAAAGTGTTTGTAAGATTACTAAGGGAAATCTATCCTGGAAATTCACTGTTTTGATGCCTAAAAGGGGGGAAACAAGTGGCTCATAATAGGTGGTTTCCGCTACACAGCACTTCCATTGTACAGACGCCTACTCAGAAAAGCACATTTATAATTGCATAAAGTGACTATTAAATAAAACACCTTAAATTTATGCTGATACCAAAAAGCATTAAAAATGTCCAGTAGGTGCTTCTGAAAGGTGCTTCTGAAAAAAACTTCACAGCTTTTTCCAAAACCTCAGAATGTTTAAATTGGCATCCCCATTCTTCCCCACACATGGAGTTTTGTTAATGTATTGACATCATTACATGGGTAATAAATCCAAAATTCTTTCTGGATGCCAAGGGTGTGATTAAGAAAGTGTGCTCAAATATCTTTGTACTGCAGGTTACTGATATTTTTTTGCCTTTAGGTCCTTCCAAACATGACTGTTTTATAAATGTATGTTTTACGTTTTAAAAAATTAAATAATAATAATAATAATAATAATAATAATAATAAATGTACAATGGCTCATTGTTACAAATTCTCAAAGAACAACAGTTCCAAATTTATTAATTGCATTTTCCTCACTATTCAATTTTCTAAAGTTTCTGTTGCAAAACAAAAAGGAACTGCTTTTCCACATCAGATCATACCTGAAAACAAAACACTGTAGAGAAAGAAATCTGGGAGCCTGAGACCACTTATTTAACTCACTTCCATAGTGCTTACACTTGCATGTCTGGTGTAAATGTTGATTAATAAGATGAGAAATATTATTTTTAGATGATGGATCAGCCATAAATCAGCACTGAATACGAATTTGAGATGAGAATGTATTTTTGGTCAAAGTGGAAGTTTTAACATGGCACACTGTTACAATGTAAAGCTATTTTACATTTTGTTAAGCTTTTACTGATTGTGTGCCTAAAGTTTAAAGTGATCCAATGCTGTTAAATGGCAAACATATTTAAGCAAAGGAGCAAATGACACCGAATGGAATGTTCTGTATGTGACTTATTTTCCGTTATTTTATATAACTTTTATTGAAGTTAATAAAGATAATCAAATGTACCACCGTAACTTTGTAGCATTATGTCCATCATAAATAAAAATAAATATAAAAAAATGCCTGAGCTTTAAAATTTTATATTTGAAATGTCTTTTCAGGAATGGAATATCTTTCTTTATAAACTAGAAGGAACCTCCAAGCGCATGAAACAGGGATCTGGGCAGGTTACTCGAAATGTTGGGATTTTTTTACTTGCAAACTTCCCCAGTTTACATGAAATGCCAGTTACTCTGTAAAAATAGGCAGCTTCTGGCTTCTAAATAAAACACATACTAAAGTTAAAAATCCCCACAAAACAATATTAAGTGCTGTATAAATAAATCAAGTATTCAATTGACATTTACATTTAAATTGGTCACAAGGGGGTGAAGTCACTCGTTTCTAAATCGAATAACATCTGAAAAGCCCGGTGAGACAAGAACAGAACTGTTACACAGCTAAGTCCAGAAGAGACAAAAACTGAAAAAGGGCACCACTGAAAGAGGCCCACACCTGTATACTGATATTGTACTTGAGACATCATGTTGTTGCTGTTTTGCCAACACATATAGCCCACAGCAGAACTAACCTGGGGAGGGCTCAAAGCCCCTGCCAGACAGGTGCAGTGTGACTCAGTCCTCACTCTCCACACCACCAGACTCTTCCGCCAACCTCAGGAGCCATGTTCACGGCCGTGTACAGGCTGCTCACGCCTGCCGCTTTGTGCCTAATCAAAGCTGTGATCACAGGCCCAAGTGCAGCTTGTTTCTCTTCACCGCTTTAATCGCTGCATTTCTATAGTGTGTTTAAAAATACAAAATAAATACCCATTGATATGTGCTTGGTCTGGAATTGAATGAGGGGCATTGGCAACAGTGAAGTATGGACAGCTGCTCTACAATTACCTAGGGCCACAGATGCACCAAACATCTGCCTGTACTGTACAAGCAAATCACTTCCCACCAAAAAGTCAGAATCCAAGTCTGCAGTTTTTTACTTGCACAGCTCCACAATATGAAAAATACATTAATGCATAATACTTTCCCAAATACAGTACATAAATATTCTGCCCAATTATATGCTGCAGTAAAAATGATCAGCAAATAAACAAACTTTTGCCCTTCCCCCTTCATCCAAGAGGACCAGAAAACAAGAACAAATAGAAAGATCTGCCTTATGAATTCTTAAGTATTCATGTTTTTAAAGATTAAAAGAAAAGCATAATGGGCCTACAGGAATGTGCATCAAACTTCTCAGCAGCTCAGCTGTGTTTGTGAACATTTTGATGAAAGTACTCACTAACATGGCTCTAAATAAACCATTAAATCTTAATTTAAGATTCTTTAAGAGCAATGCTGTACTATACAGCAGTACTACTCAATAAAATGAAATGACATCCACTACCAAGGACCAAATGATATACTGGTTCTTTGTTAAACATTTGATATGAATTTCCAAGGATACAATTTTGAGGTTAATCTTATAAATCTGAGTATTGAAAATGATTGTAACTAAAACCTAAAATAAGACCTGTAAATAAAATAAGGGACATGTACATTATTCGCTTTTCTCTATCTGTGTAGATGAAAAAATGTGGTGAAGATGATGAAAACTGGACATACATATGGGACATCAACTTTTAATAAGAGGGTGTTTCTTTTCAATAATTTCAAATAATTTTTAATTTTAACATAATGTGGAATTTATAGAGAATTGCACAGTGACTTGACATGTAGCAGTATCATGTCTGAGGTATACTCTCTCCTGCACTCTGACCACAGCACAGCGCTGGACATCATTATTGATAACAGATGGATCAAAATGTTCAAGATTTTTTTTTTATTTACTATAGCTTTGCTACAGGGTTTTACAGTAGGGGATATGTGGGTATGCAATCTGCAGTTTTTATCGATTGTGACTTACAGGTAAAAATAACTTTGGAGTAACAAACAAATCAATTTACAGGCAGGCACACTTCGGGCTCCAGTTGTATTCACCAGCCTAAGACCCAGCGTACACTGATAATGTACAGATTATATTAATTGATTTAATGAAGTTCTAGATGTGGTAATTATAAAGTATTACCTTGTGTCATAATAAAATGTTTTGAAATATATACTTTAGCAGCTCTACCATCGAGCAAAAACTTAAATTCCCCTCACACCACCTCACCCCAGAGGTCAAACACCCAAAGCAAAGACCTTGAGCAGGTAGAGAACAAGTTTGATCTGAGAAAGAGGATTAACTGGAGATTTAGGCTACTGCTCAACTACAGCAGATTTTCAGAGCAAGCCAGGGCCAAAGGGTAAGGGAGTCCCCACTGAAGGCTGCTACAGAAAGGGAAGGGCAGACAGAAAGAGCCAAAGGGGAGCACTGTCTGTCTCTCCTTAAGAGAGGTTCTGCCAAGGAGCACATATGCTAAACAGGCCAAGATATGGGGAAGCTTACAGTCAGAGGTAAGTCAAGGACACTGTAAAAGATTGCTACCAGTTCATTTTGTAACAGGAAATAGATGCTGTACCCTCTAGCTCTTCTTCTTGGATTTTACAGTCTCCTTAGTATTAAGATAAGGCTCCAGGAAAGAATTATTTGTATAACAGAAAAGGGCTCCTGTACCATGAATGTACATCCACACACACACACGCACGCGCGCACGCACGCACACACACACACACACACACACACACACACGCACACGCACACACACACGACAGTACACATAAGTAAATGAAGGTCTAATCAGAAAGATACAGTACTATCATGTTTTTAATATGCTAACCAGTTTTGTTTGTACATTATGACCACATAAGGCAAAAAAGGCAAGAATGCTGAGCAAATAAGTACGTATTTAACAACATTGCTGAACGTTTTGTATATGCAAACCACCACATATGCAAAAACATGCTACCTATAGTTATGTCACTGTTTTTCATTTGCTTCCATTCTGACAGAAGATTTTCCTCAACATTGGTTCAGTATGGTAACTTGCAGTTTCAGAATTTTCTAAAAATCATACTTTAGTTCTTCTGTGAATAACAGCATTCTGGATTTTATATTTTTCAATATACCTAACATATAAAACAGTATTTTATTAGTCCTTCAAAAAATACAATAGGAACTATAGTAAAGGGGTACAGGAATAAAATTAGGTGATATGGTCGTACAGAACCTCAATATTTACAAATGCAGTTACTGATGTCACATCAACGTACTGGACTGCAAATACATGTTAAAAGAATATACTTCAAAATAAATATCTCCTTTGTAAACCTGACTGAATGTCAGGTGGTAACAAATTATAACCAATGGTATCCAAAGGATTGAGCATTTATAAAGTGCATGTGGTCTACCATCTCGTGCCAGGGCGCAATCCAAACCCCAGCCCTCTGGGTTGGAACTCATCACTGCATATTAACAGTGAGTTTAATAAAGCTCAGCTTTCTGCTTCTAACCTAATGGTTGGTTTTATTTGGCAAGCTTGGGAGAAGCTTATGCACAGCTGACACAGAGTGTTTTGTGTGATTACAGGAAAGGAGAATGAGAGGCCAATATTTTGAAACACATTTCTGTTTGATTTCTTTATTTATTTTATATATATAGGTGAACCTGTTTAGCTTCAAACATGTGGCCATGTGGTTAGACAGGAGGCAGCCAGAGGTTTCTGGTTTTGAACCCATTTTGGAGGTGATTCATGACAGACCCCATAGGGACTCTTGGCATTCTGCTGAACTGAGGATGCATTCCAAAAGCCACCGATAATTAAATGAGGTCAAAGTTACCCAGTGTAACCTAGGTATGTTGGCAGGATGTACTTTTCTGTAACATTGCTTTGCCATTAAAAAGCTACCCAGATGTTTCTAATGAAAGGTAAGGTTGCTAAGCCAACACTATGTGGGATATGTACGATCAGGTCGAAAAAAATTATCCACAGGAATTAAAAAGGACACAAAATCTCACAGTGTACAATCTCAAAGGCCTCACACAAGACAGCTGGAATACACTTTTTGATGGTATCAGATAGAAAAGTGAAAGAAAACCAGAAAGAAAAGTAAAGCATGCTGTACTGCATCTAAATGTATATGCGCAGAAACCACATGATATGGGGTCTGCAGCCACTCATACCTCACTCAGGTATGAACAAAGATTTGCAAAAGTGTAGTGCACTACTGGCTAAGGAAAGCAAAGCATACAATAGAAAGTTTCTTGCTCTTCACAAAAAAATCTCTTAAATGTTACACTAAAAACAGCCATGATTCCTACCAGTACAGGCAACTGATAGTGGATTCTTTGTTTTAACTTACAGGTACTACTGCACACAAGCATAATTTTTTACCTGTTCTTGCTTATCCTGTTAAATTTCAGGATGAAGAAAAACATAAGCATCTTGACAAAAACATTACAGTCAGTGTAATTATTATTACACATTTCTCTCACCTAAACACTGTACACAGCATGAAAAATGCCACATAAATATAAAGCACAACACAGTAAAACCATTATTTACAAAAATACACAAAAAAAAATTGACCACTATGTTGTAAAATAGGGCTTTATTTTTCATTAATAAATTAATTAATTTCATACATGGTGAAATTAATTAATTATTTGTGGTGAAATAATACTAATGCTTATTAATATTTATAATAATATATAGTTAAGATAATTTTCATGCTGATCTGCGCTTTCATTTTTTACATCTGTTTTCTTCTGCACTACCAGAACACTTTTGTGCTTCTCTCCATTGTAAAGAAAAAATTTTAAGGAATCACAAACATAATAATCTGTAAATAAATAATTACATCAAATGAGACACACTTGCTGATTGACACCGAAGCATGGATTAAATCAATGGGAAATATGGGTGCCTTGTGCCAGAACTGCCAAACCAATGTTATTGTACAGCAGATGGAGTTGTCATTATGCTCAACATGCAACACAAGACATAACAACCAAACATCAGAACTCAAACATAATACAAGGGTCGTACGACGGCAATCATTAAATCCAGATCGTCTTATGTTGTATACAATGTAAGTCGAGAACTACCTGCACAGGGAACAACCTCACCGCTGCATTGCCCTTCAGAACTAAACACCTCCACTATCCAACTCCCTATAAGACCTGTAAAGTACAATTTACAATCAGAAGTACAGTTCCTTTAAAAAAACAATAACATACAGCTCTTACCCAGCAGTAAAAACAGTGGACTCCTCTTAACTGAACCAGTAACATCCACGTCTTCTTCAGCCTTAAAAGTACTGCCTTATATTAGGCTTCATGCGGCGTTCTCTTCCTTGGGGGAAATATAGTCCTAGAAAAGAAAACAAAAGTATGCTGTTTAGTGAAGACGTTTTGTAAACAACCATCTTCCCCTTTCTCGACCATTATTAATGGCTGATCAAACGCACCCACGCTCTCCACATGTTCCTTTTTGTCAGAAGGCAAGAGCTCAGATTGGCACAGAATGAAAAGCCAAATGTTAAAAAGGAGCACAGTAAACTGAATTCTCTCAATTCCCCACCTCCAGTCCCTCCTCTTACTAGAGTGTACAATCCTCATGCAAAAAACACAAGACAGTACCTGGACCCCCTTCATATCCATACACCCACATACAGCCTGATTTAACCCAAACATCAGCTACACACCGCAAAGACTGTAAATGTAAATTGCCAGTGCAGCCAGTCACTACATTCTTAGTGTCACTTTCTTTGACAGCAACAGATCTAATCGAGATGCTCACTGCCAGGGTCAATCACCCATCTTATGAAGTTATCTTGCAGACTCCTTTCACATGATCTGCACTGCCTGCAACAGGGCACATTACCGAATTTGTTGTGGCATGTCTCTTAAAACATGATAAAGACGGGTCTGGTGAGCTCTTCTTTAGTGTCAGCACTTAAAACCAGCCTGCTGGACTGTAATATAACGCAATTGACTAGAAATTCAGTTGGTCAAAGCCAGAAATAGTGTCAATAAAAATACACACAGAGCTGCTTCTATTTCCTTGCCAATTGCTGCTAAAAAGATGCCTGTCCCCAAGAACTGTTGCTATTTCTGTTTGCTGTTTGGCCAGGAATAACTCAACATTAGGAAACCTGAGGTAAAAGAAAAATAAAACCCAGCTACACGTGTATATCTGTCAATGCTTCTCTCCCTCTTCCCTTGAGAGCTGCTGAATTTACAAATAACACATTCACAACTGAAGTTGAATACACTGTACAAAGGAATTAAGCAATTGCAGTTTAAGAGTAACAATTAATTTCTACTGTTTGTATGTAGCAAAAGGATAAAATGACTATTTTTGGTTTATTGCAATGAGTGTTTACCTCAAGCAAAATAAGAGGGTAAAAATATTCCACTGAAACACTTCATAGAAGATGAATGAAAAGAACAGCTTAACACTAAGTACTGTAAGTGTCCATTTTAATACTGGCCCGTTTAATGTAAACACAGCACAGGAAAGTAAATATTATACAAAATGCATTATGCCCACCATGAGCTTCACCTTTCTAGGCTGGAGAATAATGGTGATGACCATCTTCAGTATGTAAACTGAAATAAATTTAACTCAAAAACAGAGGACCACATGGTCAGTAACAAACTATGACAAACAAAATCACTGCTTCCTGCAGTCCATTTTTAGATAAAACTTTGGCCTAAAGCATTTACTAAAGGAATATCAAACTTGTATGCTTGTATCAGCATACATTTCCTACATACAAGTTTTCCTTTAAAAATTTGCAATTGCTCTTTGTACTTGCGGTCAAAATGAACAGTTTAATGAAAATTGCATTATGTTAGCAGCAGGGACTAAAGAAAATTTGTGGAATACAGCAAATCAAACATCTCTGTGCTGAGAGGTTTGCCTTGTGGTAGTGCCATATGACAGCAGGAAATCCAGTTAGCCAAATGCAGGCATGCCTGTCTTTATCACAGTGCCTTAAACAGAACTGCCGCCAGACCACACTGACATCCAGATTACTTTCAAGTGAGGCATAAGGGAGGAAGGCTCATCTGTCATTTCACTCCACAATATGATCATTTCAACTATCAGCTGCTCATATAGTCAACCGACAAAGTTTTGACATAACTCAGACCTGGAAATTATATAACTGCTGTAAGGCATCATTTTTCCATTATGGCTTACAGTAAATCAACTGGAATTTTCCTTTTAAGGAACTGGACTTTTAACTAAAACATTCTGAATGACTTTAGCAAAATTTAGAGCTAAGAAAATATTTGTCAGTTCAGTAAATTGACTATAATTGGCAATTGTCTTCTGTTATTTATTTTGAATCATTGTTATATGCCCTGTATTTAAACTGCTTGTTCAGGTGAATTCACTGCACAGATGAATAAAGTTATTAATCCCATTCTATCCTAAAGCACTAATGAAATCAATTCCCATGCTGACACTGAATAGAAACACCAGCATTCTCCGAGTCTATGAATCCAGGGAAAAAAACTATTCTAAACCAAAGAAAATCTATAATTACAGCCTTAAAGTAAATCATAAAATCAATCTGCCAAAATTACTGTTGCTGCTGATATTTTCAGGATTTATACCAATTCCTAATTATCTGCTTCTAGTAAAATCGATGCCAATAAACTCAGGAACATTAAGGTTACTAGAACTTATTCTATTAAAACATATTCAGTAACAAACCAAAATACAGAGCACCAGGAAATAGTTATGAAAGACAGAAAAAACTACTAATTTACAGGAAAATTAATAATACATTCAGAATAAAGCCAATTAGGTAAATAAGCGAATAAAACTTAAGGTACAGGGAAATGGTTCTAAACATATTAGTCTAGAAACAATGGTCCACTGTACTTACAGGACTTGTACCTTTCTGGAGCCTTTTCGCCCCATCGCTGTAAAACAACTTTGCACAAACTATATTCACTATATACATAGCTAAAGGGTAACATCATAAGCTTGGCTTCAGTAACTCCAGAATTAATATATAGGTGGTTCATCATCTGACTGTTAAGGTTTACTGAACATAACAATTAACTAATCAGACAACTAGTCAATTTTTCAGCATTCTGAAACAATTTAAACTGCTTACTTAGGTGTACAATAAAATAACTCTGCTTCAAAGCTACATTCAGTCTTTAAGTCACAAATCTTAAGTCCCTAATCATTAATTCTACCTCGTGCTCCATGCACAGCAGCTATGATCTATATTTGCTTTAAGAAAACCTTTGGTCAGGGTGAAGCAGAGCGACTTCAGCCCAAGAGAAATGACACCAACTGCAGACCTTAATAAAATGTGAGGTGAAGTAACAGCAGATGTTTGGTGTCAGCTATACACTGCTACCAGCCTATGGTGGATACCAAAGTGTCAGTATGTGTAACCAAGGACTTACGCTCTTCTGCGGCTGTGAGAACAACTCTCAATTATCTATACCTTTCTGAGCAAGGCAAAACGCTTAACACTTAAACAAAACTATTTACTGCATTAGACCTGTACCATCTTACATGTTCACAAAGTCACACGTAGCAATGACTGCTTATCCTTACTTAGGTTCACAAAGATCCAGAGCATATCCCAGAAAGACAGGGCCCCAGGCTGAGCAGGGTACACTCTCCAGAGAGGACACCGCACCAGTCCTTTTACCCACTTATTGTATTCATCAGAATTTACTATTGTATATAATGCTTTGTAAAAAAAAAATAACTATAAGAAGTAAAAAAATTAATGGGACCCAAAAAAATACTAAATTTCAGTACAGTCACAGTTTGTTGGTTCAGGCTGTGTACTAAAAATGTCCAAGCAAGCAGTTGAATGCTACTGGCAATATTCAAACAGCTACATAATATGTCTTATGTTGGGAGTATAACATTACTTTTTTTAATGTAGTAACAGGTATTTCTGCCACTGGTATTTGAACAAGGCAATGAGCTGTACAAAGATAGTGTAAAACTATTATTAATACATCTCTCTCTGTTATCTTGCCACACTTCTGTGACTGCATTTTGATGCAGACAAAAACAAATAAAAGGTGAAGTACTTGTGTGAGACGTCAGATTGCCAGAATGATAAGGGGGGAACATTGTGCATTTGAAACATTATTATTATTATTATTATTATTATTGTTGTTGTTGTTGTTATTGTTATTATTTTTATTATACAATAACGTTCACTGCGTGTTTTTATTGTTTGGGGAAAAAATCCACTACTTAATATAAAGAGTTAAAAGTTTTGCCAGTCCAACTTCAGAGAGCTCACAGAAGGCCACAGAAAACATGCGTGTTTGACAGGTCTGCCACACGTGCGTACATGTGTGCTTCTCGCTGCGATCAGTGTATGTTCTAGTCAGGAAGTCTGGAATCTGGAGCAGAACCAGAACCAACATAAAGACCAGGTTCAGAATCGGCAAGAGCACGACGCTGAGGGCTCGTTTTTTACTCTATGCTAACGGCAGCTCTTTTAACGTGCACGAGCCTCCAAGTTGGATTAACCACACATCTTGACCAAATGACGCTGAGCTCGTCACAGAAATCCAAAAAAAAAAAAAAAAAAAAAACCTAAATAAAACGACTGCGATTCACGAAACACAGAAACTGTTTCGCATGATTTGCTACAGCGAAACGTGTTCAGGTCAGGAAAAACTAAAATACAACACGATCGAGTTTCTCAAGTGAAATTTTGCGCGGCAGCCTCGCGCGCGCGAAGAGTCCCGTTGTAAATAACACAAGTGTGGCTCTACTCTGTCCCTCTCTCTCACTCGCTCGCGCTCTCTCTCTCCCCGACACACACACACACAGTCCCAACGTGCGGTTTTACGTTGCTATTTTTTGCTACTCACCCTGGTGTCCCCCGATGTCCGTGTATCGGTGACTCCGACGGACAGAAGCGGACAAACCAGCGTGTCTCTCGGTCACTCCGTCTATTTTTAGGGGGGCTGACAAAGTGAGGGGCGCCGGGCGCGTGTCACCGCGAGGCTCCGCCCTTCCAACTGTCAGTCAGTCAGCCACCTCTCCGCTTCTTTCCTCCCGTCCACCCTCAGGAGTTAAAAACACGCCAAAAACTCAGCGTACAACTTCCGTTAAATTCTTTTTTTTTTCAGATTGCCGAATACACATCATATAAAAAATGCTAATTCGCCTGGTTATTATGTAACTGACGCATTAACCGTCTCAGAAATGTCCGCGGCTTATAATACCGAAAAGAAAGACTCGACGGCGAGCAGAAATAAGCGCGTCTCCGAGTTTGCGCAGAAAGTCGCGAGCTGCCGCATGACGTCACCAGGCGCTAAGAACGAAAGAGCGCGCGTTCGAGAAGGCGTCCACGCCCAGCCGGAGTGATCGCTGCCGCACGTTCAACGTCACTGGAAGGCAGAGGCTTTGGAGAAAAAAAATTTAAAAAAAACTGGAACACATAAGGCGGGTGGATGAACTCCGAGCATAAACAATCCCTATTCGGAAACTGTACTTAGTTTTAGAACGAGCATTCTTCAGAGAGCATGTTTTAAAGTTTACTTCTCCACTTTGCTCGTTCGTTTTCTCGTTACTTGGCTTGGCCGGATCGGAGAGGTGACGTCACTCCTTTGGTTTGAAGACCGTTGACGTCATCCTGTGGGTTACAGCAACAATAGGACGGCGCGGTTTGGAGGGACGCCTCTCTAACCCAGTTAAAATTTTGGGGTTTGATGCTGCCCTGTTGGCTTCGCGTGGAGCATCGACCGCAAGCTGCGGTCACCAGCGGGTCGGGGAGTTGAGCGAAGAGGTGTGGTGCCCCGCCGGTAGTTTTCACCGCCGTTTAAAGAGACATGGACCCTCGAGGAGCCTAAAGCGGCAGCTCGTCAACTTGTGAAACGGAATAAGAACTTCTGTGTTTACACGGAACACCCATACTAAAAATATAATCTGCAAAAAAGTTTTCTTTTTTACATTTCCTTCTACTGTTTCTAACGACGAGCAGTGTGTTACTCCCGTAACACCAAAGCAGTTAACTGTAAACTATATCATTTATCAAAGTATCCAAAGATGCTGCACTGCTTTTAAAAATGTATTTCGTTGCCTGTTAAATCGAGGGTTTAAAATTGTATTATCTTAACAGAAATCTAAAATAATGAAACTTGGACGAGGTAGATGTCCCGTACCTATGGTCACTTCTGGTTGCGTTTAAAAAGGCTGCAGTAAAGCACCCATTTTGCTCTGTGTAAAAAAAAGGGTATCATGAAGCGTCATCACTGGACACTCGTGACCTCATAGTGACTCACTAACCGCACATAGAATTTCGAATCAGATTTATTTGGCCAAGAATGCTCACGTACGGATACAGGGAATTTCTCTTCAGTTTCCAGTGGCTCTCAGTGTACATAAAACAACACACCTACAAACACACACGCACACATACACGTATACATCATGTCCAAAACATGCATGATAGTACAGGTAAATAAAAGTAAATATTATAAGGAAGAATAAATAAATATTGTAAGGGAAACAGCACAGACTAACAAATAAATCAGCCGTTCATGAATATAACAGCATGTGGAAAGAAACTGTTATGAAGATTAAACTTAGTCCTAATGCACTGCATCTACAACCTTATAATTCAGCTTCTCAACCTCTGTCAAAACACATTTAGAAATATAAGATCTTACTGGAACATCTGAAATAATTTTCAGTTGATGCCGCATCACAAGGGTTCTTGTTTTTCACCTGGCCCGTGTACGTACTGCATGCATTACTGCCACCTGCTGTATTGCACTGTCGTACTGACCACAGAATGGGATGTGAGAACAACAGAGGTGAATTAAGTAGAAAGTATGCACTTAACAACAAAAATAAATAAATTAAACTGTAACACGGTGAGTTACATCAATGGATCAACGACCCCTTGTTTCTTGGTCCCAAAGCAAAGGTTCAGTTCTGCAGTAGTAGTGTGCTGTGTTTTTTATTCTCATGCCATGGGGCCTTCCATCCCATTACAAGGTAAAATTAAAGCATCCTGATACTTCAATGAATAGGTGGGCAAGAGAGCGTTTCCTCCATGGTTCTTCTAGGGCTGTCTCCTTCTGCACGGCAGCTCTCCATCATTCTAATTGCCAGCTCCCATTAAAAAATGAGGTATGGCTGAGGTATTCCAGCTTCGCTCACAAAATCCTCTGAGTATCCAAAATAACAGCAATTTTCATGGTAACATTTCTTAACACTTCAGTATGTCATCCATCTCTTGCCTCTTTTTATATTCAGGGCTGTGCTACAGAACCCCAGCAAAAACACCCGCTGGCATTTAACTCTGCAAAATGCACCAAATACCAGGCCATCTGGAATCCAAAGATCACTAAGAAGTGAGGATTCCTCACTCTGTTCACTTTCAGTTTACTTTGTTAATACACAACACTGGCTCAAACGGTGGCAGTTTCCACATATTACACACTGTTTTCACACATTAAATGTTCACACCTCAATCGCTTCCATTTAGTTTCTGTTTTCTGTAGATATTCTTGCATTACATCAAATGACACCTACTGTGGAATGGGGATGTCTTTTGCTCTGCACTTGTAACTCGTGTTGTGTTTCTAACGGTTCCCTTCTAGTACAAGTCTAGTGCATCCTAGTATTTTCTGAAGTACCCAGAGGTACCCAGTGTCTGACCTGCTTCACGTTTTGTGAACATGGCATCTCAGACTGTGCTGCTAGTAGTGGATGGATCTTCATGTGTTTTTCAACCCAAGAGCCACCATTTCCCCCTACACCCCTTCTCTCTTTTGCTTCAGCCTAGACCAGCTGGCTTTGAATGGCTTTCTCTTTGCCTCGACGAGTACTGACTTCACATCCTCTTCCCTTTCTCGTTCCTCAAGCTCCCTTTCAGCTGAGAGGCACTTGGGTGACAGCCGCCTGACGTTTCAGGCATGCTTTTTGTGACAGGGCTTCGCCAGTGGGGCTCGGGGGCCGACTGGACGAGCCACATCTGTCAGTCTCACAGTGCTCATTGTTTTTCTTTTCCCCTCATTACTATCACCGTACGTGAAAAATTGAGCTTAGAGGCAAATATCATATCATTTCTACAGATGAGATCGGACTGATCCCCTTCTGCAGTGTGACCCGGTGGCTGTTTTTCCTTCCACTGCTGTCAAACTATTACAGATATCGTCCTCAATAGGCCAGACCTTGTGATCAATACCTATTAGCTACAAACAAATGATTACATGACTTTTTGTGTCAAAGTTTTATTTTTTTTTTAACATAGAATGCCCATGAAGATGTCCTCTTCAGACATTACAAGTGAATCTGGTACAAAATACAGTTTGGATTTACTGACTTGCTGAGAACCCTTGATAAAGCAGCTAAGCTCTGCTTTTAAACATGCAAATGGTCTAAGCAGCATTCAACTTTTCATTTGGCCTCAGTTCTTTTACCGAATTCACGGATTCTTACATTTTCCCTCTTAGATGAAATGTCAAGCCTTGAAAACAAAAGGTAAATGCTGCAATTATTAACAGTGGAAGCTCAGACCAGCAAGACCTTGAATAATAAACCCGATGGTGAATGAAAGCCAGAATTTAAAAATAAATATATAAATGAATAAATACATTTTTTAATGGTCAAATATTTCTGATGTTTCTGTGAGTTCACTTTATTCCCAATAGTACTTGACCAGAGCAAGATATTTGCAATTATATGCATCTCTGTCCATTAAAAAATGAGAACAAAACCTCACTCACACTTAATGGCTTTCATTAACTTTTTGTTCTTGTCAGAGTCACAGCAGCCTGGACTCCAAACCAAAATCTTCACAGACAGGATGACGGACCACTACACGGCAACCACACTCGCATGTGCACATACTCAGGACAGTTTAGATTCAATAGTTCACATGACTCTGGACTGTGCGAGGAAATCAGAGCACTCAGAAGAGACCCATGCAGATACGGGGAGAGCATGCACATTCAAGATGTGAATCTACACCTTTACCGCTACTCCCGGGTGCCGTGCCGCAACAGCACTACTGCTACACCGCCACGTTGGCCAAGAACAAAGCACGTTGCTTAAATTTAACCAGCGTAGGTACATGACGGCTGGTTGAATTAATGCCATATTTAGTGCAATAGAAAGGCACAGAGATCTCAGAGGTTTGCCACATCACCATCTCCTCCTCCTTCAGTCTCTTGCATGGTGTGCACAGCCCACAGCCATCTCAGCTGTTCCCACACTGTCTTAAATCACACTTCATTTCCTCACTTCGGTTCACAAGAACTTGCTTAAGACCATGGTCTTCTTCCAGGTGCCCTCTACCAATTTGCGTACTGCCGTTTCCCACTTAAATTTGCTGAATTTTTTATTTTTTATTCAAGTTTTGCAGAAATACACTGCATCACATACAGCTACTACTACAATGGTCATCCTTTGCAGGCCTTGGATAATAAATAGTTATGTACATTATCTAGTCTATATATGTCAAAGCCAGATCCGACATATACATCTAGTACTTTGTTTTTAAGCAGAACTAAATCATAAAAATTATTCATAGACTATTTAGATTTATTAACAGGCATTTGGTAGATCACATGTTTTGAGTGCAAATAACACTACAATGTGAGGAGTGAATTAAAAACCTTAAGAAAAACTATGCAAAGGGATACATTTTTTTCATTATGGTCTCATCCTGTCGTATAGCCAGCGTGTGAGCATGGAGTAAGAGATACCTGCAGGGATCGTGTTCATGTTTGTTGCTGTTTACTCAGCTCCCATAAACAGAACACGTTGTCGTTTGTCTTGTATGTTGTCAGTTTTTATATGACAGGAGCGAGAAGTGGGAGGTGGGTGAGTAAAACCCCGCGTTCCTGGTATGTGGCTATGAAATATAAATGCACAGCATAATTACAGTGACTGAATCACTCCAAGCCGGATGCCTTTTCTCTGTAATAAATCGTCTCCCTTTCATCCCCTAATAGATTAATTAACAGATTTAAGTTCAGCCGCGAAGAATCCGTACCATCTAAATCTAAAGGGTGCTATACTGTGATATCGCTTGTCTTTTGTCGAAGGATCACAGTGCGTTTCGCTCATCTGGAAACGGCAGTCTTTCCAAAGGCCTTTGCGCTTGCGCTACACTTCACGTTCTTTGTCAATCCAGGCCGGAGAGGAGGCTTACGTATTCAAAAATGTTGAAATTTCTGCATGCATCAGCAAAATAATTTAATCCATTGGATGGCAAGGTCATCTCTGGAACGTCACTCACAATTGCACCACTATGGTTCCCGTCTCTTTTTCCAAGCTGCTTAGATATGTTTTTCTTTTTTTTTTTTTTGTAATTTAAATACCAGGCTCTCTCCCTCAATTTATATTTTACAGATTTTTTTTTCCCTTTAAGTCATTTTTTTTTTTTTTTGCCAATAACAAAATGTGGACACAGGGGATTTGAGCAGCATCTGTCTGCCTGGCACAGGTAATACATTTGCATGTCAGGGCAGCACATCACAATGTTTTGTTTGGGATGATTTATGACTCCTGAAGTGCGGGGGCAGGATTTGGTGGGGAACAGCGGAGGTGGCAGTGGGAGCCGAGGAGAGCGTGGCAGGGGGTGCTGAGCTTGTTCCACACAAGGACTGATGTGTGTCTCTGCTCCAGGGTGCCCTCCAAAACACACACTTCTGCTATTAATCATGTTCATCAAGAGCAAATGCCGAGAGGCAAAAAGTTTTGTTCTTTGTCTCTCGCTACACCCCTGCCCCCCCCACCCCTTTCTGTACAGTCTGGCACAATATGTTGGGAAAAACCTTGGCACTGATTCCGGATTCTGTGCCCAGTGTGGCATCTCTGGGGGCTTCCAGTGTCCTTGTCAAGTGGTTTCAGACAGAGTAACACTCTGTAATTCACCACACTGATACACTGGAGCCCTTGAGAAAAAGGCCTTTCCTGCTCACTTCCATTCTTTGAAGGATTTACAGAAATGGGTCATTTTATAGATATTAAAATAGCAACAGAGTAAATTAGTCATGAAATGCAGTTCAGCAACCTTGCTTTTCCCTGTCTCATACTTCTGTCACCTCTTATAACTTAGCAAGATGAAGCCTCTTTATGTCTGCTCTGAAAATATATGCCTTTTATGTTAAAAACTGAATTACCTAAGTTACTACTGACCTGATGCAGAGACCATTACCAAATCACCTTTCCTGCAGTTGTTTCCAATACTTAAGTCATTTCACAAAGGCTTTAAAGCAAGTGGAGTGTCCTTGCAGTTCACCTTGGAAACACGCGTAAAAACACCCTCTCATTTACCATGATATGAGTTTAGCTCTCAGCCGACAGTCATCGCTGGTTTTCGGAAACACGGTCTAAATGACAAACCTGGAATAGAGTTATTACTACAAAATAAAGTGTCATTTTGGATTGTGTTTTAACCTTTGACTGCAGTTTTCCATTTGGCAATGTTCGGTAAGTATCTGAGTTATTCAGTAAGCTGCTTTGTGAGAGGAAATGCTGTAGAGAAGTGTTGCTGAGGCACCCACAGAGTCCAACAGCGCTGTGCCGCACATCACAGTGGCCCTACAGAAAGGGCTGCTTACTGAGAGTGCTGTTACCCTGCAGGTGCCTGTAAATTTTTGGACAGTCCATAAATTGCACAATTCACATAAATCGTGCTGTTATTTATGCACGTGTGGCTACCCTGCAATGGACTGGAATCCTGTGTACCCTTGCATGCCTTGTGACCAGTGACTCTAGGACATGGTTAAGAAAAGGAGTGGAAGAGAGAGTGTGTAGACACAGACATAAATCTGCCCATCCATCCATTCAGCACTGCTAACCACTTAATCCTAACCAGGATTGTGGTGGTCCAGAGGCTGTCTTGGAGACATTGGGCACCGGCGATGAAAGTACTACTGGGTGGGATACCAGTTTATCGCAGGATGACAAATAAAAATGACATAGTTTTTTAGAAGTAGCCCAAGAATAGAGTTGTGGGCAGTAGTCCAGACCAAGTTGCTTGTCGATCCTGTTGATCTCCATCTCTTAAAAAGATGGTGTAGCAAATAAACACGCTTTATTTTCACATAATCAGAGTACAAAAGATGGAAATATCCAGAGTATATACAGTATGAGTGCTTTCCGTTTATCACGCCCTGCATTATCTTTCCTACACCCACACGACCGTAATAACTAACATTGCTTGCAGACGCTCAACAGAACGCACGTAGGTTCATGAAGAAGCTGTAACTAATGTAATATGCAGTATACAAGAGTTATAAAGGATACACAGTGCAGCAGGGTATAGATACTGTAAGTACGTATGGCGTTGCACAGACCGGGATCTCCAGGTAGGAGTTTGAAAAAGGTAGAATCAATATATTGAAACCAAACCAAGTAAAACAACAAAACACACAAACTCAGCACCAATGTCAGGCATGCACTGGAAAGACAACTGGCGTTTGTCTCTTCAACTGACAGGTCACAAGGTGACAGTTTAATTCCAGTTCTTAACCCCACCCAATGGATTTGTTCATATTGCATCACTAGTGCAGTCATTTTGATTTAGCATAGTTCAGCTGAGCTCCTGCTGACAATAAATATTTTTTTTTTAATATGTATAGACTTGGGTAAATCCAACCATTTTTACCTTCATGTGTCTTAAATCAATGTAATAATTCTGTGTTCTGCCAGATGTCATGTTCTTCTGTCAATAGATGTTTTTCCAAAGCGCAGGGTAGTCATAGCAAAGCACCTAGCGATGCAAGGATGGTTCTGAACTTCCGCAACTCTGACCAACAGAAGTGGTTAATGAAAGTGACCGTGAGAAGCTTAGTTAAGTTGTTCCTATATGGACTTGGAAGGAAACACTAAAGCCATTTGTTTGATGTCAACCTGTACAGAAATGGCTGATGGTCCTGGGATATCCAGCCTGCTCTGCATATGAATATGAGAAGCAGAGATGCACTGGACTTCAGAGCTGCTGAACTCAATCTGCCTTGGCGACAGGAAAAGCTCAGGCTTCCTCTGTGAGTCACTGGGTCCGTGTCACAGACACTGAGCATTTGGGTGGTTCTGAGACCTGCAGGAGGGCTGCTTCCTGCTCAGCATCTGTGTTGCAGGTGTGGCGAATGGCAGCTCCGTACCTCAGACGCTTCTGAAATGGAGTTATTGTACATTAATGTTATGCTTGTTCCCCACTTTATGCAACCCACACATCTGAGGAGAACTCCCCAAGTAACATTGTCCTGGCTTTTCACATTTCATCTCGAGTGTCTGTCTCGATGCATGTCATCCCACACAGCCAGACTTCTTCACACCTGACCCCTGCCCCACGTCCCAAACCATGTCCCACTCTTCTCTGCGCTACATTGTCTTACTGCCACATCTAGAATGATTCCCCGTTTCTGTCTCTCAGCAAGCCCTGAGCATCACCTAATAGTTTATACTGTGCACCCTGTCAGCCTGTTATTGGCTCTGCCAAACATTTGCGATTCATTTTAGGAATGCGGTCTAACATGCGCCAGTTCCCGAACGGTCAATGGTCATTTTGGGTTTCTCCCCCCGCTCCATTTATCAGTGCAAAGGAGCTCCCACACAACAAGCAGGGCTTTCAGCCGAAAATCCTGCGCGTCCATGAATACAGTCTGGACCCACAGGGCCACATGTTCCAACTTTCTGTCAGACCTTCCATGGAGCTCAGGAAAGTGTACAATGCTGGATGACAGTTGTAATGTGGAATACATTTTTTTTAGAAATAAAAGATAATGGCTGAAACTAGGCTTGAATATGCAGCACGCTGGCACTTTTTCAGCAGCCTGACAGACAAGGTATGGGCAGTGACCCCCGTTTCCCACGAGAGCAGACACTGAGCTATGCACACCCAGCCTTTCTCTCACGACCTTCCCAATTTGGAATGTTGAATGGAAAAAGGAAGATTAATGAAGATACAAAAGCGCTCTTTAAAGCCGGCACACATGCAGGCGAGATACGAGCGGCGCTGCCGAATTAGCTTTTGACACAGGTAACTGCATTTAACAGAGAATTCAAGCGTTTCGGCATTTGTTTAGAAAAACACTTTAATTTGGGCCGAATGAGTGAAGAACCAAAGCAAAAACCAGAATAGAAACGCTAAAGCGTGTTAATGTACAGTAGTATGGGAATACAGGAGCTGGTGGTTAAAAGATGCATTTCTCCTTTCTGTCAGCCTTTATGTACTGTATTAATGCTTTAATGGGAGAGTGACGCAGTCAAGATGTTTCCGGAAGCTTCTGTCATGGATCGATTTTTATGCAGAAGACAATTTATTCAGTAACCATATTATTCGGTAACTGAATTCTGACTAATGTTTTATGCTTTCTGACAACACATCCAAGTGTAAATATGACTAAATATACTTGAAGCATAATTCTGAAACATTCTGTCTTTTGTTGGAAAACACAGCTTTAAAATAGCATGCGTAAAAATAAACACTGAATTATTGTACCATTGTAAGGTAAACAAAAATAGCCCAGTTAGCTGTATCCGTTCACGCAGGGAATTCACATTGTTTCCCATGATGTTGACCTCAACCTCCCATTGTACTGTATATGGGAGCAGGTCGCTGGAAGGCAGAGCCCAACACTCCATCCAGGCTCACGGACCAGGCTGGACACATCCATTGCTCATGCGTCTTTGTTCGGGTCCATTGTTCTGTCTGCCTGGGTGGTTCATGGGCACACCTAGCCATTGTATCTCAGCCGCCCCCAACACGGTATCATAACAGGCGGTGCCTTGGTGCCCCCAGCAGAGCCAGAGAGTGGGAGCAGGGAGTGGAATGGGAACGAGAGGGGACAGAATACAAACTCACGCTGGCTTGCTTACTGGCCAGCTGCGTCAGAAGAAGCGACGCCTTCTGGGAAATCATAGAAATCAGTCCAGTTTTACATGTAGACAAAACAGTTCACAGCGGCAGCATGTGGTGCTTTTGGAAAGTTTGGCATGCTGAGGGCTCCAAAGAAGCAGGGAGGGATCCTGCAGGGCCCTGTGTAAAAACAAGCACATGCAGGTCCACAGCTACCCTCTGGGAACATGGCCCTTGCAGCAGCAGACGATCCCCGTTCTTCTGGCCTGCGGCAGTGTAGGTTTTACTGATGAACTCGAAGCAGAAAGAAAGGGACTCGCCACCTACGCAGCAACTTAAACAAGTAGGATGTGCAATAAAAAACCAAATATCCTGTGGTTACTTTGTCTCGTGAAACAGCAGCCCCTTCTGTCCTGGAGCCGGACTGGGCAGCATCAGAACCCACACTGTGCCGGAGCGCAGAGCTCCCCACCCTTCAGATCAAAGCGCACCACGGCAAGAGACGGTGCGCAGCTTTGACTTGTGTTTTCCCGAGGTGTTTTCCCCCTTTCATGTGAGACACGCGGCTGATTAAGGATTCACCGCCGGAGCCGTGCAGTCTGAGGAGACCCTAACCACCCCACCAGGTGCTGGGGAATTCAGGGGCATCTCAGGGTATGCGGGTCTACAGGGAGCCTGTTTGCTTGGAGTGCTTTAAAATATACAAATGTATTCAATAAAACAGCCTCTTCTGTGCTGGGTGGAGGCAGACGACATGTGATCCGACTTCCCAGCTCTCCTCTTGGTAGCTTGCATCTCTATCCTTTGCGGTGAGGGTACTGAAGAGTTAACCCACAAGAAATAAAGCAGCACAGAGCTGGGGGAATAGTTACAGAACAGCCCCAGAGACAGCGCCGTAACCCAAACAGATGCGTTGCTTGGTGCTCAAACTGTTAACTGAGCTGGTATGCACCTCCGCAGGGTACAGGCAGCCAAAACAACTGAAATAGAGAGTAAAAGAAACATTCAAACGCGGTGCTGTGAAATAGTATTTGCCCCATCTCGATTTCCTCTACTGTTGCAAATTTGTCACGCTGAATGGTTGCAGAAAATGTAACAGACAGATGGAAACTGAGTAAACACAAAGAATTGTTTTTAATAATTATTTCATTTTACTTAAGCTGCGACACTATGTGAAGCCATTCGGTGTGACAAATACACAATAACAGGCGAAATGAAGAAGGGTGCTAATAGTTTTTCACAGCACCACGTGCACAGAACTGTGACAGATCTACTAGCTCCATCCTGTGACCCAGCACACCTCTTCCAAGGCACGTTTGAAGCCCAAGCCACCAGTGGTTGACACAAGGTCATGTTTGAAGGCATGCGGGTAATGGTCACAGCCCAAGATCACATCTCTGTTTAACCCTCTGCCATACTAACGGAGTCACTGCATGTTTACAGTGTCTCAAAAACAGGTCAAGTTAGGATGGAAAACAGCAGCCATGTATTGCACAACACCGGGAATGCTTTTTTGTGCTGCATTTCAGTTTCACGCAGCATGTCTGAACTTCTCCTGAAACTGACGTGTGAAGTTACATGAGAATTAAGTTCATAAAACTGTCAATTTCACAACTGGGGTGAAGCATTCAATGGAAACCCTGCAGTGACCTCACTGTATATTCTAAACAAGACAGTAAAAATCGTTCCTTTACCATAAAAATATTTTATTCTCTTATCCTGATGAAAGTTTCACATTCACTGAGTGCAGTCATATTTTCTTAAACACATACCCACCCAGTGAGCTTATCTCTGCGGCCAGACTACCACACTGTACTTTCTCTCTTTAGACTGGGTCTGTGGAAGGCAGGGCACCGGCAATGTGTGTGTAAATCTCTGTGGAAGGCTCCCCCACATACACACACCATCCCACCCTACGCAGGCCGCAGTGTGTGTGTGTGTGTGTGTGTGTGTGTGTGTGTGTGTGTGTGTGTGTGTGTGTGGGGAGGGGGCGCCGGACGAACCCACACACGTGCCCTCCTCTCACCTGACTCACGGCTCTACTGCACAAGACGCACTGAGCTCCTGGATGACATCTTGGATGCAGGGTCTGAGGGGAGAAACAGTGTGCAGACCCCACTCCCACACGGGGCTGTTCCACAATCTGCAAAACTGTCTGCACAACTGACCTCGGAGTGATAACCTTGAGTTCTCCACTTCCTGACAAGCCCAAAATTACCAAAGCCTGAGTAAAACTGTTGTTAGTCAGGTTTAAATCACACATTAAAACGGTTTATTGCATCTTCTGGAGTTTCTTCTGCCAGCTGCAGCGAGTTAGATGGAGCTGAGTGTGAGCGCAGTATAAATGCGTACCACAGTGGAGTTCTACACGTCGGACCTTCACATGCGAGACAATTTAAAAAGTTGCCAAAGCTGAATACACAATGTGCCATTTCGTTGACGAAACATTTGGAGGACACAACGCAGCCATTCCGGGTGGCTCTTTCCACCATACATTCCACTCCTTTCAATAACATATTTCAATAGCTACTATGGTACTAAAATATAAATTTAACATTTAAAACACAAAATTTTAAAGTGCGCAAAAAGTCTCATAGCACTCATTTCAATTTGCACGTTTTCCGATATTTTTCATGGTGTTAAATGTTTTACACAACAGAGAACATAGCAATAAGGTAGTAACACTAATATCTCCATCACGTTCCTTTTAGCTCAGAAACTGTCATTTTTCATTATGCTTCTATTTCACAGTGCTCAGCCTCATACCCTGGAGCTGTAGAACCCATTCCACGTTTGTACAGTACACACGTGGACGGGACTCTGCTGCCCCCTACACTGGCGCCGGGGGTAGGATGTGCGGCTGTCGCTGAGTTATTCTCAGAGCTGAACAACACAAACATTGCAATCTGGAGTTTGTCTGTGAGCTGAAAAGCAGGGATTTACTCCTCATTCCCCACTGAGAAGACTGCTTTGCAGACAGACGTGCTTCAGAGAGTGAGCAGCACTCTTTAGGGAGCCAACAGCATTTCATATGATCACAGCCCTCACCTGCTACACCCATAGGAATGTAAATGTGTATACGGTGGTTTTACGGCGTGTTAAATTTGCCGGTCCATGTAAACACAATGACGGAAAGGTGGTGAAAAAAATCTTCAGCACATTCGACATTAAAAAGTGTGAAAACAAAACTTACTTATATTTGACAAATATGCACACGTTCACATCAGCATGCACTGTCCTAAAGCTAAACAAACCTGAATATGATATCTAAAAATAATTATTTTTATAGCAAGTATTCATTCAGACTGTCCACAGAGATCTGCAAAAATCAGATAATTGTGAAAGATAACTATAAATAAATACCCTGGCTTCCAGGTTTCAGAACAGGTTTCTGAATGTCGTATTCAGATTGTTTGATTATTTTAAAAATTTCCTAACAGTATGAAGTGAAATGCATTATGAGATTTTCAGGTACAGACAGTGTCTCAGTATAAAATCTACTTCTGATAAGGGTTCTTCTCACATTAATGCTCTTTTTCAAATGGGATTTGCATTTCTCATTTGTGCGGTTTATAAAAATATGATGCATTCCTCTCTGAGTGAGACGAAGACATTTAAAATAATTTAAACAATCATTTTAGTCTAGTCTATCTGTCTTAGTGCATGTTATTCATAGATTAAGAATAGCTTGAACAGTTCACAATTATGAAATGATGGCGTTGAGCTCTTATTTAGACTGCTGATAAATGATTATTCTCCATTCAGCCAATTTAGTTGTTTAGTGTAAAAACGGGTACTGACATGTATAACAGATTATGAGTCGAGAAGCTGTAATTTGAATTCCGAGTCACAGTATGGAGGGGAGAGCACGCAACAGCTAGGTACTCATATGACTGGGACTCTCCTGTCAAGCTTCCCGTGAGGAGCTGGCAGGACAACTGAGATGTTCAGCTCGGAGGTCGTCTGCAGCTGGGAGGGGTCCGGGTTCCACTGGTTGGGGAGTGGGAATCTCCCTGTGTTTTCCCACTTGGGGGGAGGGATGGAAGCAAGGTCCGGGGATCAGCTCTGCAGGTCGAACGTCCGCACGCACTGGCTGGAACAGCAGTAGGCCACAAAGCTCACTGTGCTCCTGTCCAACACACAGCAAGAGGGTACAATAGTGAGGGCAGGTGCATACATGCCACGGGCAGAACAGGAAGAAGGGGACACAACGGATTAAATGACAACAGACATGGGGGGGGGGGCTGATGCCCCGCTCTTGCCCCACAGTGGCAGCTGAACCTATTTTATATCTTAAGGTACTTGCGCCATGAGGCCAGCACTTTACGGCCACCTCTCACTTTTCCTGCCAGACAGGACCTTCCATGGATGTCTGCAGCATTGACAGCACTCAGGCACAACTGCTCTGCAGGCCATTGTGTCTGAATGCATCCACTCATCCACTGCAAGGCACCAGCAAGACCATCCTGGCAACGGTGCTGCTGACAGTGGACACCGCAGGAGCACGACAAATCCCTGAGGACTGCGTGTTAATAAGACAACTAACCCACCTGCATGGCTCAGAGCAAGAACCTCACAAGGTGCTGATCCGGGGTGGGTTTTGGACCTCAAGCCATTCTGCCTTGGATGCTACAGCGCTGAGAGATTAATCGGGGCTGGGGCGATGACGTTGATGCTGGCACACAGGTCAACACGCTTCAGGAAACGAAGGCCAGGTACAGGGACTCTTTCCCCCTAATGAACCTTTGGCGTGCAGCCCAAATGGTGTCGGCAGGGGCTGTTACTGCACAGTGCTGCATTTCAAGTGGATACAGCAGGGCCCCTGTGTGGATCCACAGCGAGAGACGGCACGCCTGGCTCCAGTACAGCAGGGCTGTCACAGGGAATCAGCGCAGCCGCCTTCCCTTTCAATTAACTTTCCTCTCTTTGACGCCTGTGCCCGCTTCCCATCAGCGACTACAGCAACAGCAGGAGTGCATAGGGGTGGCAGAGTGGGCGGGGGTTGCTTGGCCTTTTTCTTTTTTTTTTTTGCGAGGCAAATTACTGTGGATGAAATGCAGTTCCCAGAATGAGTGTATGGTTTTGTATGTTGAAACAATTGAAAGAAAGAAAGCACCACAGCCCTCCTTCACTGAGAGATAGTTTGCATGTAACTTCATGCCTCCCGTCTTGCCAAGAGAAAATGCCAGAAGAAAAGCTGCAGGAAGGATACGGACAGCCAGTCGCCAGCCGACTGCAACACACTCCTCACAAATAAACAAGGTGTGAAAGATGATTATGGAAGGGAAGGTGGCATTCTCACGGCTGGCCCAGGTCGGGTGGGAGGATTATTTACAGAACGCTCTGCTTAGCATCCAGGTGGGATTACCTGCGGTGCACACCCGCCAGCGGTGTCTCCCTCAGTGGGAAGAGCTTGGGGTAGATGATGGTAAACATGGGTTGGCTGCAACGGTGGCAGTGCCCCAGTGGGCAGCGGAACAGCTCCAGCAGACTCCGGGGCAGCGACAGTGACAGGGGAGGCAGGAAGTCTGAGTCTGCACAAACATATAGAAGATATGACTGTCATGTTGTCCCTTCTGTTAACTGTATCTTGATGTGTCTAACAAACAAATCACATCCCAAACAGGTTATTATGAGCATGTCGCTCCTTTGCCGATTTTATCCTTACCTAGATGCACAGCTGGATGTTTTTCAGAAGCAAATGAAGTCTAATGCCCTGCTCAAATGTAGGGAAGCAATACCTCCCCTGAGATACAATCCAGCAACCTTCATGCTGCAAGTCTATCCTACAGAGTAGCCCATGATGCTCATTAGAGATCTACTGCAAACTTCAAGGCCACTTGAGAAATGAGGGTTCTCCCTTCAGACTATATATATTAAAAAAAAAATCCATGAAACACTGTCTCAATGGTGAACTTCTACTGCCAGCACTCTCCCTGCATTAATCCTGTGTTTTTGAGCTCTGGTGTCGCATGCTGCAGCCCACGGGATGAGGAAATCAGACTATAAAATTACAAGGATTCCTGGTATGCTGCACCAATTAGTTCCAACCCAATTTCTCTAACAGAACCAAAGAGCCCTTTTGTAATGAGTTCCATGTGGCCTGATCCAGCAAAGAGGCAGCACGCAGGGATTTGGCTACCTGTAAAATTCATACTTGAGTCTTTATATGATCTGACCCAAAAAGACTTGAGTTATCAAATATTTCCACCCAGAAATAACTGGTGACTTGGTTTAGATGAACGGAAATTCAAAAATATCAAGGCACATCCCTGTCCTCAGTTAAGGCCTGGATTTGTACTGGCTGCTGTCTGCTGGCGAGGCACTCATTTTCATCACACGAGACAAGATTCTTCCATTCTGCACGGACCACATAAATCCTGTAAAATCACTGAGTGCACCACATGTCGCAAAATCCTATTTTCTGTGTTCCTGTATCATCCCAGAAAGGATGCAGGGTTCACAGACAGCTACAGTTTACACTCGGCCATAGAGTCGCTCAACATCAAATGTGAGAAAAAGCAGTGCACCGGAAGACTGATAACAATCATGCTTATAACTTTACTGATCCAGTGATTGTGTAGTCTTGAAACACATGATCAGTAGATACATGTGCCCTTTACAAGGTGCTAAAGTCGTGTGAGTGTCTCTCACTGTGCTGCAGCTCTCTGAACTCTGCATTGTTTACATGTTGCTCCTGCAGAAATGGATCTAACAGGATTTGGAACGACTTTCACACTAACTCATGGAAGGGCTGTGGTTAGACTCCTATGAATTTATTATCTGTTTATGGGACACATACATTGGAGACCCCTTGTGGTTTCATTACCAACAAAGTGTACCTGTGATAGAGGCAGAAGGCATAGGTAGAGTAAATATTGTTCAGGAACTCGAAGGCGTGATTAACGGGGCTGGTGGCTCAGAGTAAATGTGGAACGTGAAATGAAAACAGGGAGTCGAGAGGGAGCTCTTCTCCTGTCCCTCTGTGGTTTCCACATATGTCCCAGGCTGCTTACAGAATGCGCGTGTGGCACAGGAAGTGGAGCTTGGCAGAATGTGGCCGGAGTTCAGCGGAAGAGCACTCACTCTTGAGGAGTGGGCTGTATGTGCCGTATAGCACCCGCATGGCCAGCTCCTCCAGGGGCACCACACTCTCTGCCTCTGAGCCGATGGCCTTCACCTCCTCCGGCAGGGGGATATTCACATCGCCCAGAGCCACGGAGAGCAGCTTCCCGTCAGGCGCCTGCGCTGATAGCCCACATCTGTGGGAGCACAGAGTTTTGTCCACCATATACTTCCACACAGTATATCATTGTTTAACAGCAAAATGTACACTGCCCTACACAGATGAAGAGTTAACAGTATAGTATACTTAAAAACATATAAGATTTTTATTTAATTTCCCTTCAAGAGCTCCTATTGAGCATATAAACAAGGTGCTATTGATTGTACAGACAACTGTAAAGAGGAGAATATCTCACGTCGTCTCACGTACCCATTGCAGCCGATCACCTTGTTGTACAGGTAGGATGGAAGGCCCTTCAGGTGCACATTATTGTCAACAAAGACGAACTGCAGCTCCCGGGAGCGCCCTAAATCTGACAGAGACATCCCATCATCAGTCACTTCCACAAGCTCACTGGCCAAGCTTCTGCACCGCCCTGGCTCCTAGCAGGGTTCTGCCACACAAGTAGCTCCTCTCCACACTCATTAACACACTTTTCATGGACTAAATTAGAATAATGTGAGTAAGACACAGTAACAGAAAACACATGACCTTGACAGAAAACAGGATCCCACCTCCATAGTCCTGGCTGCCACAAAGTCTGTACTTAATGCAAAGATATTTGTGACGCACAGAGAATATGGTGCATGCACAGGTACAGTACGGGGAAACAAAATGGTGTGAGTTGATGAGAACTGGCACTGGCATGTCAGCAAATGTCCTCAGTCATGTAGCTGTCTCTTTTTTTTTGTGCACACATTTCATCCTACTTATGCTGCTACATGACACATGGCAAAGAAAATGTGCAAGCAGTCTTTTTCTTCCCCAAAACAAGGTAGTTTTCATGTTGCCCACGAGGAAAGACTGGGCTCCCACTGGAACCAGTTTGCCCTTGACATGTGAGTTTTTTTATCCTGACAAGCTCTGCTGGCTTGGACTGCAAGACAGCAAAGCTTTGAAGCGGTCGCTTGCTGGCCGACTCGAGGAGAGGGCCATTGGACAGAGAGGTGGCGTGAATTCCTCGGAGGGACAGAGCTTCGTCCTGCTTCATTAGTGTGCCAGACTCATTATCATCTGGCACGTTTGAGGCACCCAGGGACGTGGCCCTCCAGCTTCTAGGCTCCCAGAACACCTCACAGGGGGACAGTGATAAGTGTGCAGTGACTCTGGAATGTATCCCAGTATCACCACTCCAGTTCCAGACAGTTAACTACTTCACCTTTGGTTACACACTTACACTACACTGCCAATTAGTCTGCCCCAAAATGGCATAAGACTGTCTGACACTGTCACGCTTCTCCAGGCAGGCAAAAGGACTGCTGGGCACAGGAGTGGCTCTGGGCCTGGGTGGTTTGGTATTAATTCCAGGCAATCTGTCGACCTGTGACAGGTAATGAAGACACTCCGCTGCACTTAGAAATGACAGACACCCAATCATATCGCTGTGTGAAATAAAGATGTACTGATGATATTTAAGGTTGCGGATGGATTTCGTTGCAAAACCTTTCAGGTGTAAGATCTGACACACCGGCAAGTGACACCACGCAAATATAAAAGTATCACGTGTCCAAAAGCACAAACCCAAACACCTGCCGCTGTCAGTATATTATAGCCATTTCCATTCCAACAATACAGCTGGGCAAGTGGGATTTTGGGAAGTTTCTCATCAGCAGACCTGTAACACCACATCACAAAAGCTCTTTTTAAGTGGTTCTTTCTAGGTCATTACTGTGACTGGAACAATTTCACATGCCTGTTTCAGACTGCTGAGATCAAAACCTGACTCTTGAAAATAACCAGAAGCAATGAATTGCTGGCAAGCCCTCAGCTTCTGGGCATCAGCACATGGTTTCCACACGGCTGGAGGGCATCTGTAGCACAGCCTTCAGATTCTTCTCAAGATGTATGCAGGCCTTCATGTTGCCCACTTTTATAGTAATTCATTTGCTCTGTAGAGCCGGGCTCTTTCTCGTGGTATGAACCTTAAACGGCTTCATGATTCAAACATTAGAGCTTCCTGTAGCAGAGAACCAGTACAGCTTTTAGAACCACAAGTTTGGCACTCAGCTTGAAGGAAGAATGCCTGGTCCTTCCAAATCATCTTGACAGCACCTTCAAAGTGCGTTCTCAAAGGCTTTAGTTTACATTACTCCATGGCTACTTTATGTCTACAGAACTGATGGTCTGACTGGCTGAAAGGAACACTGTATGAATTACTTTCCCTGTTTCCACGCATATACCGTGTGTATATTAAACCAGTCAAAAGTTTGAGCACACTAGCTCAAACCAGTTTTTTGCCACCAAGTATTTGGCTATCTATTTTGAGCAGGAAACCTGCCAACATGTCTTCCCAGCTGTTCTGCAACAATTCTCACAGATGTAAGACACAGGTGAGTTGCTTTGCTGCCACTCTTTGACTACGGTGTCCCGTACAAGTATTGCCTTAATGTATTCAAACAGGCGCTATATATATGCCATTGCACTTTGTTTTACATACACGAAGGTGACCATTCAGCTGAAACTCTGACTGTAAGGAACACCCCTGGAACATTCTTTCTTCCTGACAATAGACACCCATCTCCACTCTTGAACCCAGGGTTACCTTCAATAGCCTGTAGCATGTTGGAATGACCCAGCCTGAAGATCACGGTGCTGCATCCTTTATCTATTTCACTTAGTGGTTTATTTACTGGACACCAGTCTGTTATCATAAAAAAGTTCTTCCCATTTGTCTCCCAGTATTATCAGAGGTCAGCTTTTGTGCAAACACTCATACAGATAACAGTTGGAAATGGATGACACTGTTGCTCCCCCATTAATTTTTAAGCGGCCTTTGATGAGAGGAGCGTACTGTGCGTATCAACTTACAAAGACCTTCACCCCACTAATGACAAAAGATCATGTCATGGTCTCAAAAGCTGCCAGACAGATTAATTTTCTAGTTCATGGGAGCATTTGATCTTTTCAAAAAACCATGCAGACTGTGCATTTTTCTTCTTTGCTGAGAAATAAAAGAGGAAACTAAGTAAATGCTTAAGACACGCACACAAATTGCATATAATTCCAATGCCACTGAAATTTACAACCTGCTCAATTATATTTAAATGGCTATTCATTTGGCAAAAAATTAGAGGTATGGAGTTCTGCCAGCTGAAGTGGTGTACATCTTTGCAGGCTGGCTAAAAGTACCTGCTTTTATGTCAAAAAAAGAATAAAATTCATTACTGAACATGGAAAATTGGATGTTGTGCAAAACTAAGAGGTACTGTAATTATCTTGTCACATTTATATACAACAGCCTTAGACAGACTGTATTTTAGTGAGGAATAGGAGGGAACTGCCAGCATTCTGACAGGGACAGGCTGACTTATATACAGCATCCTTATAATTTGTTATTGCTCTTGTTCAAAAATTATGACACTGTTTTTTACACTAAAGTACTGCTC
The DNA here is from genome assembly GCA_018136845.1 of Heterotis niloticus. Classification (NCBI taxonomy): domain Eukaryota; kingdom Metazoa; phylum Chordata; class Actinopteri; order Osteoglossiformes; family Osteoglossidae; genus Heterotis; species Heterotis niloticus. The sequence goes on along the minus strand of CM030904.1, from coordinate 14,247,275 downwards.
CGTGCTGACAAGTGTAGAAAATCATAACTGAAGTTTTTCACACTCAAAAAGGTTACTGTTACAATTTTTCCAGCATCTAGCTTTCGAACCCTTAACACTTCATACCTTCATGGTTTTTAGTCTGGAAGTATTCTTTGGAAAATATAGGCTTATCCTTCATAATTTCTTAAATAGCTATTCAGGTGGGATTTTACATCCTAAGGGAAACAGAAAACTCCACTTAAATTAATAAAGAAAAGCAAAGATTGGCAGTGCCAGTGCCAGTTTTTTTTTTTCTTGGGATGTTTGGGCACCTGCCTCTGAACTCAGAATGCGATGGAGAAACATCTGGAAAAAATTGAGGGATTAACTTAAACACAAAAGGCAATCAATCTACAACCGCTGAGATTTAGAATATGATGATAATAATAGACAATATATACTCCCAGAAAGTTATGAAAACGATAACTGCTCTATTATTGCAATTGTGTCATAATCCTGAAACTGAGGACTTTCTAGTTGCTAGGCTCTCTGCCGTCACCATGGGTTATACATGAAAACACAGGAATCCAAGCACAAGTTCTCCCTTTTCAGTGTGAGTGTGGTTACACCTCATACATGCATGCTGCCATCTCCATGGCCAACTATTTAGGAGAAATGTCTACACTTTGTCTTTGTTTACACCCTTGCAACAGCTGGGTACAACTAGCTGCGAGAAAACCTGACTTTATTAAGTGTTTGCACCAGGTAGTCAAGCTGCACTTCTGAATAAGTGGTAAAAAGTGAAACGGGACGCTGAATGAGTTTAGAAGGGGTGGGCCTAGCCATGGGCTAGGTTTAGTCAGGGGCCCATGGTCAGGGCATGTGTGTTGAAGGAAATGGTTAGTGGTGGTTTCACAACAAAGGGGTACTGTGCTGCTGTCTGGACAGACGCTTTTGCACAAATCTATCCCCAGCCACTGCTTCTCTTGCACTTCTCAAACTATTCAGAACTGAACATTTAAATCTCATTTTCTTCATCATTGCTGTATTTTTCAATTTGCCCAGGGGTTTTCATAAACCATTAACCAATTATTTTAAGGAAAAAAGAAAAACTCAAATAGTTATTTCTTAATTTTTGTACAGAGTGACTATGTTTTATAACCATTTTATAACGATTTTCACTCAGAAGTTTTCTGCATATTCCTTCTCAAGCTTCCATCTTGCAACTGGAGACTGAACTCAAATGTCTGGCAGGATGTCAGGAAGAGGGATACCAGGGAATGAATCTCTTCCAAAAGCTTTGATCTCCTCTCTTTTTTCAAAAGGCTTCCATCAATATCCATCAGGATAAAAATCTGAAGCCACAGGCCTTCTTCCATTTGGGTTAAGGCTCCTTGTCCCTCTAGGCAGACGGAGGCTCGTCCATTAAGAACTGAAGCCTTCTGGCAGTCAAGGTTCCTCCTCGCCCAGTTTGCTTGTTCAAATCTGTATCATTTACTGTGAGTTCTTTTTTCCATTTCAAATTGGCATCACATCAGGAAGATTCCACACTGTCAGAAAATATTTGCTTAAGGTGTTTTATGTTTTGTCCTTTACTTTTGGTATGTGAAAAACTACAGTATGCACTTTGAATATTAAGAGTGGACAGGAAAATGTGGAAAATAGTTCTGAGTGGTATCTAATGGTGCAGAAAGAACTACACAAGTGATACCTTTCTCTCATATCACCACCAAGATGTGTAATACAAGCAGGCAGGATCATTGTGTTATCAATGGAAATCAGCAGGTACTCAGGATCACTAAGGCCACTGTTCACAACAATTGACCACTGTAGCAATTCAAAACATTTTATTATCAAAAATATTGACAGAAATAAAACATCTTTTAGTCATATGAGACAGGACAAGCACTTCAAGGCGTGCCATGGAGCCGGGGGTGCTAACAGCCCGAGGCAGTCACTCACCCAGAGGCAGTGAGGTCAGGCAGTTGGCCGCCATGGAGAGCTCATTGAGGCTGTGCAGTTGGCACAACTGACGAGGGACGCAGTGCAGGCGGTTGCGGTCAGCAGTGAGGCACTGCAGGGACAGGCAGTGATGCAAGCGCTCTGGCAGTGTGCTCAAAAGGTTCACTGATACATCCAGGGTCTCCAGCTCCTTCAGATCCCCAATCTCTGAAACAGAAGCCAAAGGCACTGTATTGTCATAACAGGATGTCTCATTTAACACATTGAGAACCAGCTGCGTGAAAATGGTTAACATCTAAGAGGAACATTTAAATGACACAAAGGTAAGTTGAAGGTGCATTACATTAGATGTATGAGCAGGTTGTGCCCTTTGGCTCCCAGCACTCAGAATGCAGGACTTCTCTGAAATCAGATATTGCAAACAATATGCTCAACGGTCAACATCCATTTTGTATGGTATTTAATAGTTTGGATAAATTCAAAGTACCTCTTTTTATACGGTACCAGTCAAAGGTGTGAAACTACTTGCTAGAAACTAGTTTTTTTAAACAAAATATTTGGCTAGTTTGAGTAGGAATTGTGCCAGCTGTTCTGCAGCAGCTACCCAGATTGCCCATGTGTACCCGTGTGTACATTTTTAAACTATCTTACATCTGAAATATGCAGGATGTTCCATCTATTAGACACCATTGCTTCATGAAAATTTAAATGTCCAGAATACTCCATCTTTGAAAAGTGACCTTAAGAAAACAGATGTGTGCTACATAAAACACAGTGGATGCAGAGTGAAAGCCTCATGCAATGTTCCAAGAAGCACTAAAGGAAACAGATGGCAGCACAGCTATGGAGGCCTCCCAAGAAGTTAGATCAGAAATGTGGAGAAACACAAGAGCAACTCAGCACATGCAACTGTTTATTCCGGAAGGGGCCTTTTCTTTGTGCTTCCTCTGCTGACATACAGGCATGACACAGAGTGTCAAGTGAACAACACACACTGCAGACACACAAACAGTGTGGTGAACAAACTGTATGCCTCTCTGATCTCAGTGAAGCAAGAGACCTGCTGGTCCCCCCAGTGATGACCCCCATGGTGGGCTAACTCTTGGGTGGTCAGGGGAGCGAATGTCTTTGCAACCGCTGGCAACAAGGGCGCAGGGACAGATTGCAGCAGTGGCAGTGAAAGACACAATGGTCAAGACAGAATGACATCAATACTGAGAGCTGCCTGTATGCTGCCACATCATAACTTGCAACACCCTTATGAGTATGTGTGTTGCCTTTTACAAAGGAGGGAGGGTGCTGATACCAAGGGAAAAAAGTGCAAATTAGACTCTCTATCACCTTAACAGCACCGCTCCAGTTTCTTGAAAGGGTGTGAAGAGCAGAAGAGAAGAAGGGGGGGGGGAGAGAGAGAGAGAGAGAGAGAGAGAGAGAGCGAGGGTGGGGGGATAGTTTATGGAAGGGGGAGCCCATGGCTGAAATCTGTGTCTGTCTCACTGTCTCGGTAACACTAAGAAATCCCTTCTGTGACATTACTCCACCCGAGAGCAAAGATGGTCAGATCTCACAAAACTTCTATCTCACAATGAGCACATCCGCTCTGACAAGTGCTCACACTATATGCTGACAAAATGATCCAAGAACAGCTTGACACCCCTGCTAGCGCTGGAGTGTCTGAAATCGCTTGGCCCTAAATGAACAGTAACTGTTACAGGAATTAACTGTAGAATTACTAAAGGTCAGCACAGCATTTTTCCTTTTCACCGCTCCAAACTGAGCACTTGGAGTAACTGGAGTTTATTGCTGCTCATGCAAGTACGTCCCATCAGACACACACTTGGCAGAGGTCTGATGACCAAAATGTCACAGTTGAGATGACTGCCTCTGCACACCCACATCCTGAAAACTCAACTTGAGCCACCCTCCCCCACCCCCTCATTCATACTCTGTGCTGCTGGTGGTGAGCAGGAGGGGTGGTGGATTAGGAAGAACATCATTCCTTAAAACCCTTGGAGAATTGAGCTGGGAAAACAAGGATAACTTGAAGGTCATTTAAAGAGCGGCAGCCCCCAGCTGGGACAGCAGCATCCCGTCCCCCCAGCCCCTTGACAATGCTGCTCCCTGGCACTCTTCATCAATCTCCCACACCCAGCTGAGAGCCTCCTGTGACCCACATATCACCCAGTGAAGCCCTGTGGGTGCTCCTCCCTCCATTATTGATGGCACCGCCTCTCAGCAGCCCCACCACTGCCACGCCTCAGAACCTCCGCCCAGAGTGAAACCAACCTATCTGAGGTAAAGTGCTGAGGATTTCTACTTCATCAGTACAATAACTAACAATGTGGTCTGTAAAGATGTAGAATTTACTGCTAGCTAATGAGTTATATTAACTGAGATCCTTTTATCTTCTACAGTTCATCATATTTTATGTCAGCATGTAGCTAGGGGTTAGAACCCTCACATACCATTCAAAGGATCCAGGTTCAGATCCCACTCTTGTTGTAACACCCTTGAGCAAGGTACTTATCATGACCTGCTCCAGTAAAATGACCCAGCTATATAAATGGGTAAATCATTATATGTGACCTCCAAAAGTCCCACATAAATGAATACATGCTAACTTGATTTTACTCTATTTGTAGCTCTATTGCAATATTGTATAATATTAAAAAGGAGTTTACAATTAGCTAAAAGTTGCTATTAAGTGTCTCACATCTCCTTTAACTTCTCCAATGGATGAAAAGACTTCCTAGTGAATCCTGCCTAGCTATTTTCCATAGACGAGCTTCACCTGAGAGAAAGTTATGTCTCACGTCTCCATGCTGATATTAACTAAACTGGGTGGAAATCCAAGCAGATACACAGTCCCCTGCTGGAGGAAACAACGTGGACCAAGGAGAGAATTCTTGCACATCTCCAAAACACACTTGAACAAACACTTCAAATCTACCTTGCTCACAGTGTGCTGGCAAAGGCCTTTATATCAGCATTAGCACAATAAACTGTGGATTCTTGGTCCTGTACAAGGCAGACTGCCTCTCATATTTCTCCAGTGTCTGACAAAGAAATCTGGCCAAAAAGGCAATCAGACAGCACAGGGAACTTTTCCAGGGGCTTCTGGGAGACATGGCAGACGTTCTGCAATGAACTGCACTCCATTGACATTCAGGAGGGTGTCTGACAAGTGAAACAGCCTACATGACTGACAGCTCATGAGAAGCAGCCTATTTAATGGAACACTATGTGAAACTGACCTGACGGAATCTGCCAGAAAAGCTGAAATCGCAGCAACCCTTTGCATGTAAAAGTAATGTCCCTGCACAAATTCGCCTTCTACAAAAGGGACAAAATGGCTGGCACATGGATTTTCATACTGGATGTTTTACTCCAAAGCTTTGTATGCCCAAGGCAAGCTGAGCTGTCTGCAAAGCTTTCACTAATCTGGGATATAACACTGAATAAGAGACTTCAAGTGGCAAAACACAGTTGGCTTTATTTCTACATGAACAGTACACATCTTTTATTTGTGCAAAATATTAATTGACCACTCTTTCAAATGAAAAATTTGACTGCGTGACTGGGCAAAATGGACAGGATCAGAACTGGAATCAAAACTTAAACCAAGTGTATAGCTGGGGCTCAAAAATGACATTTCCCTTTGCAAACACTGACATCATATGACATCATAATTGAGTTGTTGAACTTATTTTACTTGTTTTCAGGCAAGATGAGTTTAGCTAGATTTCTATATTACTCACATCAATACTGACAGTAATATAAAATATTACATTACAAGTGCATAAGAGGCAAAGGAATCTGTATTAAATTAACATGTAACACTTATGCCTGTACTAAAGCCATAATCCATTCATAAAACTAAAACACATTGTTGTAGTTTTCCAAAATTCCAGAAGCTATGGTTCTAAGCCTGTGTAGTTAGAATCTGTAATATTAAAAAAGTACATATCCCAAAGATCTGTCTAACCAGTTAAGACAACTATCACATTCACATTGAGTGACATTAGTTACATGAGACATAATTCAAAAACACCTCAGCATAAGCACATCCTTACAGTCCCTGTGTCACATTTCAAAATTAGTTTATATCTATTAAAGACTTTTCATTTCTTGGAGAACAGCCTTACCTGTTAATCAGGTTATCCCTTGGGCAGCCTTGCGTTATCTACTGATATTTAGTAACCATCCATTCATTTAGCTAATGCTCTTCTCCATAGCAACTTATTTTTTTATTCTATGATAATTAAAATAATTAACCATTTACATGCCTGGGTAAATTTTGACTAAATACCTTCTTAAGGGTATTACAGCAGGAGTGGGGATTTGAACCTACATCATTTGAGAGGAAGGCAATGGCTTTAAGCACTACACTACCCACTGGCCCTAGCCTTCAAGATTGTGTTGTTCCACAAGCATAGATCCCTAGTACCCCTGCCTGCATGTCACAGTCTTGAGCCCCTTCCACAGACGCACCTTTGGCATGCACTCCTGCAGGGCACCCCCGGCACTGAAACCTCTACTACGTGGTGCAAGAACCTGAGTGCAGCACAACGGTCTGACTGCACCCTGACCTTCCTCCCCTGGCAGCTGGGCCTGTAACACTAAGAAACAGCCAGCAGACCGGTGCAGAAGGAGAAGACATTTCCAACAGGCTGGCAGTATGACCTGGCCTTTTCACACTTTGTCGTGTCAAGGAGTGTGTCTTAAAAGGATAATAACAGGAGCTGGAAGGCAAATGGGGAGGGGCTGAGCAAAGGTGGCCCCTCTCAATGGCCCCAACTGCTGCCTGCCACGCAGAACAAGAGCAGCTCTCCATGCAGGCCTGCAAGCCATCCCGGAGCCCGTCTGCCAGTGCATATTTTTACTTGACGTTACTAAATTAGGAAGCCAAAAGGCAGAAGGAGCGGCGCTGCCAAGGGGAGAGGGGCAGCTTCCAGATCTTGCTGGCGGACGCCCTGTTATGAGCTGCTCCGGCTCCGAAATAGAAGCAAGACAGGGAACACTGCCAAAGCCAGGGCTGGACACGCCCAGTAAAAACCAGAGACACAAACAAACAAACAAACAGCTCTCTAATTCCCTGCCAGGGGCAACAGGAATGAGCCGCCCCACAAGGCTATAAAAAGTCACCTCGGTCAGGCTTGCAAACAAGGTGTGTGCGGTGTGCATCTAGGAGACGACCGCAGTGCTCTGCCACTACCCCGAGGCCCTAAATAGACGTCTATGGTCACTTCCTTGTGAATAATCCCTTTCAGCAGCACAGAGACACACCACGCTCAGTCTGTTTGTTTGTTTGATTGCTGCTGTGGGCGCACGTATGTTTTTAGATCATGTGTATGATGATGATGGATGACTAAAAGATGAGACCATAATTTACTAATTTTTCCATGTCATGCACACAACACTTCATTCTGTCTCTTCTCTAGGCACTACAGGGCCCATTTATAGACACAGATATAGATATGCACATAAATAGAACAGTGGGAAATGAAAACAGGGGGAGGGAATGAGCATGTGCGAACACTCAGACTGTTGTGCTGGAGTAATTAAATTAAGTCATTTATTAGCTTGGCAGACACTTTTATCCATAGAGACACGGCTTTTAAGTTTTGCCATCTTCACACTTATTCAATTTCATTTCCCAGATTTGGGTCCAGTGGGAGGTCCCTCCTGAACAAGGTGGTCAGGAGCCCAGTTATGTGACCACTGCATACCTGGAGGCAGGAACTTCAACTGGTTGTTTGCCAGCCGTAGGTGGCGCAGCGATCTCAGCCTGCCAATCTCGGGGCAGATCACCTGCAGGGCGTTGTCGCTTAGGTCGAGGGACTGCAGCTTGGCTAGGTTGCCAATAGCTGAGGGCCGGAGCAGAAGAGTGGATTCGTTACTGGTACGGATACAAAACTGTCACAGTTTGACTACTCTTCCTCTTCTCTGGAGGTGTAAATGACTGTGCAGCTGTGTGAAATGTTTACAGTGTGAGGCTCCTCTCTGGGGAGCAGTACAACTTCACACTTCCGCTGGAAGCTGGAGACATGCACCTCCCATGATAGCAGGGTGCTAAACAGGTGGGCTGCCAAAAGGCTTTTTTTTTTTACTGGTGAAGCAAGATAAGCATGAAAGCACCACTAGCAGAGACTCTGGCACTGGCTGCAAAGTTGCAATGCATGCAAACTGCTACCACCCCTGGTTGCAATCATCTGATTTTTATCTTTGTGACACGGATGCCTCCTTCAGCAGCAGATGTCAGCTATACTTCTGCCTGTGGTGTAGGCCTCTGCATGCTGGTTAATGCTGGCCAGATAGCTTACAATTACCTAATTGCTCAGTTACAAAAGTACTGATCATTAAGTTCAATGAAAGGAATGTATTATGGTAATATGGCAAGCTTACCTTCAGGAATAATGACAATGTTGTTTGAATGTAGATACCTTTAAAAATAAAGAAAAGGGTTTCAGCACATGAGTGAAGCATGGCACATCTCAGATGATAGCCTGTTACAAACCAATGTAGTCTTATGTACTCTAAAGGTAGATGAGATTTACCATATTAAATCTGATATTTTGATTCAATCACTATTAATGCTTTTAAATAATTTTTTGGTATTGGTGACATGTACAGCAGTGGATTTGTCAGCTCATCTCAACATCAGAAATGACAGGTGCTTGGTTGCCTGCTCCAGGATCCCTACACAAGCGCTTTTAAGTCTGAAAATGTTGTACAATAGCTATGCAGTGGTTATATCACAGCAGTTCTGCACCTATATGGCTATTTTATACAAAAAACACACTTCATCATTAAGCATATCCTAAGGCTGGGTCATGGTGATCCATAGTCTATCCTGAATGTGCAGATGCACAAAGACATACAGACGCATGCACACATGCATACTATAGTTGAGATTGTCCAATCTACATGAAACATGTCTTTTTAACTGCGGAAGGAAACCAAAGCACCTGGGAAATCCATGAGCATGCTGGGAGAACATCTGAACAAGTCTAACTGCACATCCTCAGTGCTATGAAGTACCAACACTCAATGCACCACCATAGAACCTTACAGAAAAACTTTTTTTTCTACACATCACAGTTGGAGAAGGCAGGGTATAAAGCTCCTTGGTGGAGTGTGTTGTGTACACATATAAAACATTTTTCTTCAGAAAGTTTTTGTGAAACTTTTCTGTCATTAACTTCACTGGTGTTGCCAGAGAGGGCTTTAATTTACAATCTACTGTTGTCAAACAAAGTCATAACATAGGACAGATTTTTTTTTTTTATTGTGTGATTTTTTTTTAAGTTTGAAATTTATGGACACAGACCATTTCTCCTAAAATGCATCACACTACACAAAAAATGACCACGAGCTCCAGTATACCAACTCCATCCTCTTGTCCTCACTGTGCACTACTTATCCTAATGCACAGTTACAGCAGTCCAGACCTCTCCCAGAAGCACAGGCCTAGTCAAGGTACACAGCAAACAGGATGCTTGTTCTCTGCATGGCAGTCACACACTTTCACATACCAGAGTAACCAGTTCACTTAAAATGCATATCTTTGGACTGTGACAGGAAACGAGAGCATAAAAAGGAAACTCACATAAACATTAGAAAACCTGTAAATGTCACACAGACTGGGCAAAGCTGTGATGCATTTGCAGCACCCGCTGTGCCTCAGTGCCAGACATCAGACTGAGGGGAACACAATCTTATCTTCTACGTTTGTTTTTAGTGACACCTGGTGGATGAAAACCATACTTCTTGTTTTGTAGCGTTTTGTTTGCATGGGAACAGCTCTACCCACTGGACTACCTGCTACTCCAAGGGGAAGGTTAGTGGAATCCAGCAAACTGCATCAGTGCACACTACAGTTTTTGATTATGTTTATTTAAGCCATCTATTATAGCAGTTTATACTTTCCAAAACAGTAACTGACAGGCTGCTAAGATCACAGCTTAGCAGACAAGAAAAAAAACAAAAAGGCAAGAAAATACACTTCACTGAATCACTCATTCAGAAGGCCATCTACATCAGCTGGAAGGACTTTTATCAATGCTCTTCTTGCTTCCCTCCTGAAAATTGCCACAGCAAAAAGACTGGGACATTTCCAACAGACGATACAGAATTCTAAGACCTTTAAAACAGCACCATATGACGATGAATGGAGATTCAACTAAACAGAGTTCCACTTCAGTGAAGCAAGCTTTTATTAAATGTCTGCTTTGAAAATTATAGCTGCAAAACACAACAGTGCAACAATCTTTATACTGCCATGGGCCAGAGGTCACAACCTTATAAAATGAAGCCCACCCATAAACATTAACGGAGCAATAAGCACTGAAATTACTTTTACTCAATGTAACACTCCATTCTCCATTGGGTGTTTTCAAGAACTTTTTAATATAGTACTTGGAATCAAGTCTGCTGATGTCATGGGCATAAAATGTGTTTTGCCTCAAATGGTACTCAATATTCCAACCTCAGCAGTGACCAAAATACAAGAACCATGTAAAATGACATGAATGCAAGTGAGACTGTGGCAAAAAAATGAAATATCGCACAAAGCCAAAAAACTCACACACTGTACCCCTGGTCAAATGTTATGAGCCCCACAGTTACTGCTGAAGAAGGGAAAATGTTACCGAATACTCAGTCATACTCACAGCTCAATGAGGTTTGGGAGTTTCTGGGCAAGATTTTCAGGCTGTGAAAAAATGGGTTCAAAAGAAAATGTGTGAATACCGTATCTCACATATGAGGAAAATAGCAGAGATTAATGTCCTGAACATGCTAAGCTAAGTTTACCATAGCTGCATAGGTCTATCGGAGAAGAAAAATCTAAATGTTAATAAGAAACATTATCATGAAAGATGCAATATAAAAGGGGCATTAATGTTAATTTTCTTTTGAAGTGATACTACCATGGGTAACTAAAGTACAAAATGAAATATGTACTGCACAGCTCTCCTAATAGAAAACAATGACTGCAAAGCGTTATAGATGGGATTCATTCCTTTTTTTGTATCAGTTTCCAATTGCTCCCAAGAGTGCTGTAGACTGTGTACTAGATGGTTCACTGGCTTAGCACACCTACATTATGAACAATCACAAACACAGTTGAGAAGGGTGAACAATATTTTAACGTCATTTAGAACAGCATATAAATGTTCAAATTACGTATGGACATTCTGCAAAATCTACAACATAACTCCAAAAAATAACTGTCCTATTTCCAATGTATCAGTATTTCCTTTGTATGTTAAGAGGTGCACTGTTGCAGTGGGTAGTGCACCTCACACTGCCTGAATTGCATGTTCTAGTGAGGGTTCAAATCTGGCTCAGGTTGGGTGGGATATGCATGTTTTCCCCATGTCAACAACCCAAAGAAATGCTCAGAAGAAGGCAACTTTCCCTACTCTTGCTTACCTTGATAACCATGCAAGGGGAAATTATGTGTTCACTTTGACACAACAGTATTTACACTATCACCCTGACATGTGGATATGATGTTCTGATTCAAAATACAGTACTGGGGTAAAAACAAGACAATACACATGGAAGAGTCTGGCAGTCAGGAGATCTTACTAGGGTTGTGAGGGAGTTCCTCTTCATGTATAGCCTCTCCAAGAACTGTAGACCCTCATCCTTCAGCAATTCTACAGGGAAGATATTGAGGTTCCTGTAGTTCAGAAACAGGTTCTTGTGTCGTTCCTGTTTTGCATTGGATATTGTCTCTTGTAGTTCTGAGGCCATCTTAGCTGCTGGGCCATTACCTTAGGAGTTCAATTTCTTCTGTTATACCATTGTTGCCTCCTAAAACAATAAAGAACAAAAACAAAAAAAAAAACACTAAAATATACCACTTGTGTATATGTATTCATTGCTTTCATGATTATTTTTCTGTAATTACTACATTTACACCGTAGTCAATTAAACCAGTAATTTAAGCATACTCTTTCATTAAATTCTTTAAGCAAAGAAGAAAGAACATGTTTTGGGAGTTCTTGCTTATACAAAACATCTGGCACATTATGATGCATCATATGCTGTCATTTCAGTATATAAATAGCTGCAAAAGAGCTTCCCAAGTGGATCTCTGATTCCAGTCAGGTGTCTGTGTAAACACATTAAGTTGCAAGTTATGTATAAATTCCACTGGTTGCATCTTGCTGTGCATCTACACCTGAAACGCAAACAAAATAAACTGCACACTGTAGCCATGTTTCTAAGTGTTCACATGCATTTCTGGGCTTATGAAGGCAGTGAGGAATTAGCACTTATTTAGACGTTGAGCCCAAAGAGTGCAGCACCATCTCCTTGACAAGTGGCCTCTCGAACTCTGTCGACTGCCATGTCTACAATCCGCTCACATAACACAACTGAACAATGATACATTTTTAGTGTTTATCTGTACACGACCGACGAATTGTTCATTTTAATGGTTTTTCTGTGTTCAGTTACTTTATATAACACTTTGTGTTCAGGCAGCCAGCTGGCGAACGGCAGCTACCTCCCACTGCTGCCACCTACTTAACTTCGTAACACCATTATTTCTTCATAATATTTTATCTCATCATTGCGAAATAAATGTTCATTCCATGCTATAGGTTGCCGCTGGCTCGCAGTTAGCATTCCAGCTAAGTCTCCTCGGAGACTACGGTGATTCCTGACGGCTCGGCTAGCTAGCTAATCTCACTGCATATAAACATTTACGAAGCTGCTTCAGCAGTACATTCGTGACAACCGGAGCCAAGAAACCCACAATTTTTTCTGCCTACATTTTCTCCTCAGAAAGTCTCACTGACCAACGTATTTTAAAACTCACCCAGATTTATATGCCTATATATTGCTATTTAAGTTACACGGACCTCCTTTCCAGGCGCTCTCAGCTGTCATTAGTATAACAGTCACCAAGACCTGCGTCATTGGGTGGCGACGGTTGATGCATGTAAAACGTAAATAAAATGAGACATAAAATAGGTTCCTGGTTATTGTAGTTTGTAATGCTATTGCAGCGTCGTAGCAGCTGTGCGGTAGCCAGCAGTGCACTATTAACAGCCAATAAATTAATAATTACTAAATTTGTTGAGATTCCCTTTCCAGTCACTAGCGGTTAGGGTGCTATGCATGATAGTATCTTATTTTATTTTAATATATTTCAAAGACTGAAAAAGATGAACATGCGAATGTTGTAAAACACAAATGTTGCCAGCAGCTTAGCTGCTGAAGCCGAAAATAAACCCGAGATGTTGCAAACATCAGTGTGTTAAAGAGACTGCATACAGTTTAGTTTTAAGGCAAGCTGGATAATATGGTGATGTTTCACACTCTCAGGCTTCTCCGAATCACGGTCACATGCTTTGCGCTATTTATTTCCTGCAGTATCATGTATCAGCGCGTACGACTTGAGCGTTCAGCACTGTTACAGATCAATGCAGGTAAATTCAGGTTAAAAGCATAAATAGTGGTGGCAGTTACATATGCTATTCGGCCACTGAATTGGCGAATAAAGCATAAATAAAGTACAAGTTGACAGTGAATAAATAAGCAGCGTAAACGTTGAGCCGAAACGTAACTTAAATGCAGCACGAAACAGCGAGAAATATAGTTTGACCACTAGGGGGCGGTCTAGCGCAGCGAATTCATGCGGCCAAACTCCTTTCAATGTTCAGATAGGACGCAGTTGGTTGTGCGTTCCCTCCCCTTTTATATTTGCGTCACTGGAATGAGCTTCGACCAGCCTTTAAATTTTCATCCATTTAAAAAAAAATCAAAGAGATACCAGATTTATGTACATTTTAACATTTTGCTCTTACATTTAAAATAAATTGACAGCTGTGTTTGATTACTTTAACCTATGCATGCACTGCAGTTATTGAAAAAATAATTTGTATGATGAGACCACTGCTTGTGCCAATTGCTCCATTTTTATGGCCATCTGTTCATTGTGCTTAAGGCTTCTAAGAGGCCATGCAGAGGCCTGACTGGCTGACTGTACACACTGTGGACTGTGGACCTGCAGAGTAGCATCCCTGAACCAGCATATATTAATAATGGTGGCATTATTTTGGGTTATGGAGATACCACTTAGAACTCCTTTTAGCTGCACAAACATAACACTAAGAAAATTAGGAGTTATGGAAAAGTAGGAGGTGAGGCAAACCACAGCGTGACCATCATGTCACGGGGAGAATTGTTTTCGGCACAGATAATTTGTTTACTCATTTTGGAAAACTGAAAAATGTGCAAACGTTGGCTACTGTGCAAGCCTGCTTAGTCCCCTCCATTGTTGGTGCATGACTGTAATTAGGCTCATTGGACAGAGGTAAGCCTGAGGCTCCAACAGCAGCCCACTGTTGTCACAATGCTGTGCATGCATACTAGTCGAGGAACAATGAGTAAAAACAAAACACAGTCCCTGGTCCACATGGACGTTTTCCATTTAACTCCTCATCAGCTTGAACATAGTAACCAAAAGCGTTTGAGTTGGGCTCAAGCGGTTAGTATAACTTTGAATTTTGTAATTATTTTCCATAAATTAGTAAGTTCCGCTGCAAGAGCAAAAAGTTTGTGTAACTGAAGCTACTTCATCTCCTCCTTTATTGGGGCATTTGTGATTAATTCTCAAAGGTGACCAATTATACTTTTATATCTGCTGAAAAACATGAGAATAAATAAAGAACTGGGCCTAAAGAACCCATGATTTTGTTCACATGGTTTTCTGTAAAGACTGAATTAGAGGCATGATGGAGATAAAGACAGGAGTGCAGTCCTGAATCTGGAAACGTCGCACTGCAATGACACAGTTATGAAAATGAACATTCTGTCATTTTAACAGACACTGGACCAGGGATGTGAAGATGTCTGTGCTGAAGCTGTGGTTTTGTCTACTGTTCTTGTTTGCAAATGTCACTCTGAGCTCTTTGACAAAAGAGGTCTATAATACGCAAATTCCAAAACAATGTCATAGTGGAAAGCAAAAGCTGCCTGAAGCTGAAATAGCCGGAACCCAGAGACAATGAAGGTCTGAGTCATGTTGTCCATCAGTATTATGTTGTCCTGGAACATCACAGTGTGCTGATGGAAATTATAACAAAGTGCAGGTTGAAAGCTCTGAGCTTGTTGATATTTTTACAGCTGTTTTCTCTCAGTTTTTCTGTTGGTGCAGTAACACTGTATCCCTGGGTTGTAGCAAAACCCATTACCAAGTGGAGAGAGTGACCACACGGAACGTTTCATCCGGATCTATGGTCACAGTTTCCGTTCCGAGGCTGAGGGGGATGTTCATGGTGTACGGGGCGCTGTGAGCCTCTGCTTGTATGCGTCCACACAGTGTGCAGAAAGGAGACATTCTCCATGGACAGAGCTCTGCTGTGCACTGCTGCCCTATAAGGCTGCCTCTCACAAGGAGGATCACATGGCCATGAATGCTACACCATAGCTTTCCTTCATGATAACAGGGTCTTCTCAAGGAGGAAGTGGGGACAAGGGCATTTCTATGACCTTTAAATGGCCTGAAAAACCTGTTTTTATGCAATTACTAATCAAAGCTCTGTTTTCAAAGTCAAATATTTATATTAACACTTGGAATTTATATTTGACTACACTTATTTACTGTGGATGCAGAGGAATGATGTGAAACATGGTGAGGTTTACACACATGGTCCATTGTCACACAGATTTGGTTTTATGGTGCAGAAATAGCATTCATTTTTCATGGATCACTCTTTTGTTCAGGCATTAATATTCATTTTTAATATCGCTCTTCTTAGCCATTTGTAATCAAGAAATGAGATGGTTGTTCTCCGCAAAGACCATTCCTTGCTTGTGAATATGAAATTGAATTAAGAGCCCGTCAGTAAATGTTAATCCTTTTTGGGTTCTGAGTTTTCTGCAGAATGGGCTAATAAAGCTGACTTCCTCCTTTTTTATTAGATTAGCATTCTGTACATGTCAGACTGTGTGGCTTCAATGTTGCTGAGCTACAACCTCACATACTGTTTCTCCATCAACATTTTAGCATCACATCACCAAGGACATGAGTGCTTTGCTTGATCACTCACTTCAGGAGTGTTTCTTCACCAAATGACTTGTGTTACAATATCTAAATATGCAATAATTCTATAATGTGTACATAAATTGTCTATAGCCAACACTTTCCTTAGTTCCATTAAGTATGCCCCATTGTTTTAAGGTAAATGTATAACAGAAGTTTCGTATCAAAGTCACTGATGGCCATTAGGAAGTGCATTAGTTCTATATTTGACATATACGAAAACCTTAGGTATTTTTCAGGTATAAGTCTATAACAGCATTATTAAATGCCTTAAGACCCTCTATAGGCATCAGCGTGTGTGTGTGTACATCAAATATTCAAAAGTTTATCGTTTACCTTTCCCTCTGTGACAGAGATATAAACCTAATAAAGGCATATTTTTATGAGGCTGTCACTCTTTTGTTGCCACACAAGGGTACTGGTGGACATGTATGGTAAAAGAGGAGGTTTCCCCAGTTATTTTGGTCCACAGAGCTCTTGGTCTCACAGTCCACAGATGGGTGTGGCTACAGCTTCTTTCTCTATTTGTAATAGAGCAGGCTGAGACATTATAAACACTGTGCTGGAGCCTTGGGCCACATGGCCTAATAAAGCCTGTGTCGCTCCCAGGCTGCTGAAGGCTTCAGTCATGCTTTCCGAGTTTCCTGGGCTCCTGGATGTAGCAGCAATACAGCAGATATGTGACGGTGTAAACGGATCTTGAGGAGATCCTGTAGTTACTCACCTGTTCCGTTTTCATACCCATTCCTAACTGCTACAGCAGTTGATAGTATGTCACATTTATGTATAATTTATTTAAGGAGAATTTGAGTGGTTGAAGAACACACAATGTATGCGTTAATATGCTCATTTTTCTTACATTAAGGTAAAAGAAACAATACAGTTTGATCCTAACTCTATAATACAGGCATGCCCAGGAAGGTCTGGCAGTCAACTTACCTTGAAAGCACCAAGTTATTTCTCATATAATTACATTTCTTCTCCTCACTGCTTTCTGGCTTTTCTGGGTCTAAATGTATCATAGCTGCAATGAACTATCATCTGTAGGGTGAACACAAAAATAACTTTTTTATGTATATATAAAATATATACATAAATATACAGTACACGTGTGTAGATGGCATGGTCACATCTGGATTCTTATAGTTTGCGTGTTCCCCTATGACTGTGAGGATTTTCTCTCAATGCTCCCGGTTCCTTCCACAGTCCAAAGTGTGTTTTGGATTAATTGTTCACTCTGAATTGTCCATACTGTGTGTGTGGCTACCCTGCATGGATTAGTGATATGTCCTAGTGAGTGTTTAAGGAGGTCCTGAGCCACACACACACACACACATATATAGTGCATCTTGATTTTTATATATATATATATATATATATATATATATATATATATATATATATATATATATATATATATCATTAGCATTCTCACATTACAGCATTTTTTCACACCTGCCTAAAACTTTTGCACAGTACTGTGTGTGTGTGTGTGTGTGTGTGTGTGTGTGTGTGTATAAAAAATCTCCCTCTCACCTTCCCCTACCTGGGGGAGATGGTTTGTGTGTGTGCCTTCCTCAACCTCGGGCTCTCTACCAGAGGCCTGGGAGTTTGAGGGTTCTGCGCAGTATGTTAGCTGTTCCTAGAACTGTGCTCTTCTGGACAGAGACTTCAGTTGTTGTACCTGGAATCTGTTGGAGCCATTCTTCAAGTTTGGGAGTCACAGCCCCCAGTGCTCCTACTATCACGGGAACCACTTTGGCCTTCACCTTTCACATTTGTTCCAGTTGTTCCTTCAGGCCTTGATACTTCTCAACCTTCTCATGCTCCTTCTTCCTGATGTTGCTGTCAGCTGGGATTGCCACATCTATCATTACTGCTGTTTTATGCTCCTTTTCAACCGCCACTATGTCTGGGGTCCTTAGGCTTAGACCCCTAATGCTGAAGCAAGCCTACCTCGGAAATGAGCGAGAGACTTATACGTAAAGCCATACCGGCTCGGACGTTGCCCGGGTTAACAAGGTCCGCCTCAGTTGTCGAGGGACCAGGATATATATATAGTTGCACTATCATATTGCTAGAGAATTATGCAGGAGTAGGAAGCAATGATATAACACTTGCTTTGAAACGGAGGTGCTGTATAGCATTGGATTTTGTGTCTTGCCGTTTTCATGCCTATGATATTTTGTTACTGATGACTGTGATGCATCAGAAATGACTGTAGGAACAAGACAGGACTCCTGACACACTGACACACTCAGAAAGGCTGTAAGATCAGCAAAAAGTCATTTTTGCTCAAGTTAGTTTAAAAAGCAGTAAAACGTTTAAGACATTTGTCTGCACTGGTTCCCTGAAAATGAACAAAACAGATAGTACAACAAATGCAAAACATCACAAAACAATGACCAAATTCAGTAAAGTGGATTTCTGGAAATTGCCTTCAAGACACATCTGTATTTTGTCTGCACTCCCGCTGTATGCATCTCACGGTGCAAATAACTTTTGATGCCTTGTTTTCCCGACTTCAGCTGCACCCAGAAACCTGTGCCTGATCTCCCTTTTCTTACCCACACAAACTCTTCTTACACAAACATACAGAATGCAGCTAAAGCACACCATCTCACTTTAGGGGCAAAGATGCTCAGTCACTAATGCTTGAAATATATATACATTTACTATAAATGTGTAATGAAATTGACCCAGGACAGCCCCTTACACAATGAGCCACAGGCAATGAAGTGCCAATATGCATGTATTTTGCGTAACAGAATCCTTAACAAAGTTATCTAGAAAACAACAGCCACACATGAGTAGTGTGAGGATGAAATGGAGGGGAGAATTTCTTGTTTCACTTCCACAACTGAGATCAGATGGTGGGAAATTCATGTGGAGTGCTGTTCATTTTTAACCGGGTGTTATGGAGTCCATTCCTTTTCACCTACGCTCTCATGTGGGCACTCCTCTGTAATCTCAGAGCAGTTCAGCACCATCATCTTTAGACACTAAAGCGGTGCCAAGTATCGCATTAAAAATATTTTCCTTTTGGATGCTATCTAATTTCCATATGGGATTTCCCATCAGTGTTATGAGGCTGTATTAAGACCTTCCAGCTCATCTTTCAAAAATGTGCTGTAAACCACTCCTCTGTGTGATACAAATACATGTGAAAGAGACCCTCGTAAGAGCTATACCAATATACTATTCATAAAAGAAGTTACAGAAGTTCACATATGAATGAATTGTTTTAGAATGGTAGCTGCTGAAACCTCATGGTCTAAAGCCTGGAGTTAAATCATTAAGAATGGAATAAATATCCTTTGCACACAAACACAAGTTCTCTGTGGCTGAATATTATGCTTCATCTGATTGTCAAGAAAATTGAATAGAGGAAGTATAAAATACAGACATAGACCTTCCACAGTGTGATTTCCTATCATAGTGCCCGGTGCTTCCGGGAAAGGCTCCACACTATTGTGAGCCTGACCAGGATCAGTAGTCATGGATCACAGATGGATGAATAATGGACGAATGGAAAAAAAATATGAATTTAACCCAACTTCTGTGAAGGAAAATAAACAATTACAAAATATTGCCTAACAAATAATTTTTGGAATCTACCATCTGTTTCCAATCCCAGCAACTTTAAATTTTTGGATAGTTTATTTTAAAACACCCAAAACCCTTAAGATATGTAGCTGTAAACCTACATATACTGTAGGTTTACCATCAGTAAAGAATTTCAAAGCATTGGTGCAGTTCTATAGTTCTTTAGAACTCAGGGTGAAAGAACATTTATTTTTTGGGTCTGCAGGAGAAGCAGGCTTGTTGCTATGATTTTTCGTTGTTGAATCTGTGCACAGGGGCCTCAGCTATATCACTACAAACTGCTTTCTTGTTTGTAGGCCAACAACCTTTCCAAGATATCAGGTTTTCATCAACAATCGTAGCAACAGCTGTGCAACCATGAAACATGAAGTTTGGAAGCTGCTGGGGGGTACACTGTAGTTTCTGAAAACAAATTTAGCCACATTCAAAAGTGCCCTGTAGCAGAAAGAACATTTTTCCTAGTTCCCCCACTACCTTTCTTGGTAAAATGGGCCTCAAATGACATCATACTTGGCTTGAAAAAGAAAATGACAAAAACCCTTCACTGCAGCCCAGGCTGGTTTCTTCCACTCCTTTTTCCCTCTGCTGGTACGGCAGATTTGCCTTTTGCATTTTCCTTGTGTATGTGCACAATTCTCACAGGACTTTTAACTGCATCATAAAGCAAATAAAGTTATATTTAGCCTAATATAAGATTGAAGGTACCAAAAGGGAATCCTTTCAGGCAAGCAACCCGGAAACAGATTGCTTGTTGTACTTACTCATAGTTTCTTACGTACAGCAGGCAGCTCTGTTCTGATGTTAGATGCCTTTCTGTCGGGGTTCACTCTTGGCCACAACATTGATGTTTTAATTGTACTGAATTTCATATATAAGTTTTAAAGAAACCTTACCGGCTGCATATGTGCATTAACAAGTGATCTTATAACTACCACTCACATCAGTAACTGTTGCATATATGTTTTATTAAAACGCTACGAAGAAAAGATATTTGGCTGCTGATGAAAACAATATATTAAGCGTGACAAATGGAAGGACGACTTTATAAGATGCTGTTTTCATGCTCTTGGAGCTATGAAACCTGAGAAGCACAACAGGACGGGGAGGAGGTGCTCTGCTGGGAATCCGCACCCAAGCAATAAGAGCCGAGTGCCAACACTTGGCAGCAGGGCACAACAGGTCTTGAGCAGACAGTGCTTTCTGGCTTCACGACTACGTCTCAATGGCCAAACATTCATTTGTCCCACAAAGAGAGCGAAGGGGAGAAAAAGAAAAAGCGGGTACAGTGCTCTACAAATGCACAGCAGAAACCTGTCACAGTTTCCATACCACATCAGTAACTGTGGGCTCTGAATCTGTGGGCTGGTTAGTCACTGTCAGAAGGGTGAGAAGCACTTCCAACACTGGTGAGAGGGAGGGTTATTTGTGGGCATGAAGCACTGCTTTCAAGTACTCAGAGCCAAAAATTTCTCATCCCCTTGGGCACTTCCTGCAGCCAGCATTTTCTACAGCTTTGCTAACCTTGGTCAGTAATAGCGCAACAATGCTTTCTTTTTCTTTTGCATATTGCATTGCGTGTTAAGGACATACATTAAGGTTCTTACACAAACTAAAGTCAACAACAATAAAAAAAAAAAACACAGCTCTGTGTTCACCTTCATTTTGTTACCACGCATCACTTGAATAATAAATATTCTACTGAATAGTATAAACACCATTCGTGCAATGTCTGAACAGTCTGACATGCAAGACATTCTTAGAAGCGATGAAAACTATCGTTTGCAAAAAAAAGACCAACTCAAACATGCACTGAAATATGAGGTTTTATTGTCTGGATACCACTCCCCAGTAGAAAGATGCTGTAAAAGTGGTCAGATTTGTAATATATCTGCAATTTCAATCTGCCTAGAAGAATACATTTAGTATACTATTCAGCAGGTAAAATTCAGAATGTCTAAATTGAACTGTTTGCTAAATTTAGTGGAGAATCACAAAGATTTGTTTTTATAGAGAAATTAAATTGGCATAGCAAAAAAAACTGTTACCAGAATATATGACAATTTCTATATTCCTATGAGTACAGGTAAACCCATTTTTACACAGTTAATTTGATCCTGAAAACCTTGTGCAAATCCAATTGCATATACTGTACTGGGATTCAATTTTTCTTTAAGTGGGAAAAATAATGTGTTCCTGGCCCATCTAAAAACCACAGATCCATTTTCGAAAGTATCACTAAAATACTGTAAAACACCTTGCCACACCACACAAAAACACGCACAGAGCACCAACCCTTTTGTTCACTTTAGGGAGATCAAACCTATCCAGAGATGTGAGCAAAAGACAGAAGGACCTGAATTCCAGAGTTGTTCGTTCAATAATGACATTTAAGAGAAAAAAAGTGAAGACAACATTTTAAAATAAACAAGGGGATTTGCAGTAATTAAAGGTTACTGTACTCAGCAAGTCAACAGAACAGTTGACTGAGTTGTGGAGGGTGGCTCACCTCTTTCAGTTCTTTTAATCACTTCCATCTCCACTTGTATCCTAGGCACTTTTCTAGTCTTCTTACTTTCTTCCTTTCCATTTTTTCTCACAACCTATTTTTGGCCCTCTTTAATTAGACTACAAAAAAAGGAGATGTGAAACTGACGGTATTAGCAAAGTATGTTCCTTACAGCTTGCCGTACTGTACAGTAGCACATGGCATATACACAAGGCACAGGAAATCAGATGGTAACAAGGCACTGTTGGTACAGAAACAAGACACTTGCACAACTGATTTTCTTGCAGGTGAATTTCTAGCTCTGCGTTATAGTGGGGCATCCACTGTGCAAACAGGTTGCTGGTATTAAACAATTAGCTGTGCTATGGTGAAACTGCATACTGTGTATGATGGGGGTTTACCTGTATCCCATAAGCTGTACATCCAATTAGAGTAAATCCATTCCTGCTCACAGATGCGATGCAGTTATAACAGTGCAGTGTAGAACCCAAAACACCATCCACGGGCAGCTCTGCTGTGTACCTTTACAACAAGAGCTTGCAGTGGCTCCTTGATCGAGGATCATTTTAAACACACCAATACATACATGAAGCAGAAACATGCTTATAATAGCCAACTGATCAGTTTCTCACATGATTTACTTTAAAAGGACATGAATCTGTCTACACCTGTGCTGTCCCCAAAATTAATGGGCAGCTCCTTATTCTTCATCAAAATCTATGCTTCATCAATGATTCCACACCTCATTTCACTATGATTTAAAGACTACACAAGACTGACTACATTAAATGGACAAGAGCAGAAAAATACAAACAAGAATGAATTTCATACCAGTTATTTCTCATTCAAAAACAATTTTCTGATAACTGTAACAAAACTTTAACACAGATCAATGGCCACACTGAAAAGCGCACCAGATATAAGATGCAGTATATGCAAAAACGACCAAAAAACAATGTTAAAGCACAGGTGAGCAACCTGTTTTTGTATGCAAATAGAGGTTTGGTGAATGAGATTAATTTCTCCATGCTATGGAAAAATGGAGAAATTAAGTTTCTCAGTTTCACATTAAAAATATGAACGTTTACTTCATATCAAGTATTTTGACTCTTCAAATTGTTTAAATGACTGAATATGAGGCCTGTGTGCAGTTCATCAGCACCTTTAAGTAGACAAATATTTTGTAATAGGCATTCTGACTTGATGAATACTATTTTAGAGAAAAAAGTTGACTCCCTACATTGATGCACACCATTTTTAAATGCCTGACTTCAAAGTTCTTGGCCCAAAATGAAAAAGTCAGATTCGCCAGAATAACATATCGGTGTGTAATAATCACCTGCAAAACTTTTATATATTTACTGCTACAAGTTATACTTGAATAACTGTAAAGCCAACTATTAAGCTGCTGAGACAACACTAACATCTTAACTGGAGATTAAATTTTAAATCAAAATACACAAAAAATGAAGTATTTAACAACTGCTTAAGAGCTTTGCTTGTCAAGAGCTAAACTGGTTCACTGTTAAACCTGACCAAGAGTATAGAGCTGTGTGAAAACATTATAGTAGAATTCACATATAAATAAAATTCAGATTTAAAGCATACAAGACACTGCAGCTTTTTCAGCTTAAACATTCATTCTTCCACAAACATACATGAAAGAGGAAGTTCACCCTTTTTGATATCTGTTTTCAGATCAGTCACTAACACTTTAATTTTTGTATTTTTCATTAAAAAAATGCTAAATTCTAGAATGCACTACAAATGACATAAATATAATATGTGATTAGCAATGCCTTTTGTTAAATTATATTTAAATACCAGGACCATCACTTGCTAGCAAATTGTTATTCATTTAAATTTTTTTTTTAAACACTGCAAAGGAAACAAACTTGCATCTTTACTTCTGGTGTTCACTATCGAACGCAAACAAAAGTGCCAAGAGTGGAACCTGTGGAAGAATTAGATGTTCCTCTATTATGTAACCTAAAGCTACGAATAGGCACATTTTTGTCCAAAATGGGGGACATTGTCGCAGTCTGCAATAACAGTCCCATTTAGACTGAAATGTGTATAATTCCATAAATTTAATTTCACGAAGTATTTCAGGCATGGAAAAGGACAGGGCATGTTTGTAAGTTATGTAAAATTATTTCTAAATTTAATGACCAAATATTTAAATAAATGGTGTGAGGTATAGTCACATGTCCATGTAATAGAACAAATATCCCCCATGTGAAAAGGGTGAACTTCCCATGATAAGCGCCTGCTTTGCTGTAAGTCCTCAAAAAACAAAAAAACTCATAACTGCATCATTAGGTGGAAGGTTGCTCAGGCAGGCAAAAAATATAACATAAGGTGCTTAATGGTGAATGCGGCATAAATATTTTTTGTGTTCAACTACATACTGTTACTCAAACGAAAAGAAAGCACAGTACACTCAACATCTTCTTAACAAACACCATTTGCTCCATGGAACTTGTAGATTAAGCTAATAACTGTCAAATGGACTCATTAAATCCATTCATTTAAATGGGGAAAATTTCACAGCATTTTCAGGCTGCCAGAAAGTTGACAATTTTTACTGTAAATGCACATAAGAAACTCCAGAACGTAACAGCAAGACTACATTTTAAATAGCATTCATTGCATAATAATCATTACCATTATCAATATAAAAGAAATGTATTTGCCTTTTAGATGCCTAGCACCTGCAAACATCTAAAAACAATTATCAGGCAAGTGAGCTGCTGCTGGAAGAAGAAAGTGGTGTTTAGTGGGGTAGTGAAAGGTGAAAGGGCAGATGTTTGTGTAGGACTCTGATGGTGAAGAATTACAATCCCGTTCCATTGGGTTTGGATTTCCTTCCATTCAACTTTAAGCCACCGACAGTATCAGTGCGTTTTCGACCTTTACCATCACACCTGATGAAGGCACCTCTAAGCATCTCTGCTTGATTCTCTCATCCTGTGCTAGATGCTTTAAAAGTGTTCATTTTAATTTTGGCTTTTCTATATCATCTAGTTTTCTTTATCTCATCACTCTTACATCCCATAATCATTGGAAAAAAAAAGAAAAAAAAGACTTATTAATGGTCAATATAGCGAAAAATGTTCCCTAAGAGAGAGAACACAGCATCATGCCATACGATCCAAAAAGCGGACTAAGCCAATCCTGCCATGATTGTTTCAGTCACTCGCTTGTTATTACAATATATTTCTTGAATTGAAACTTTGAAGGGAATCTTCCTAGACCGATTAAGCTTAAATAGCTTCTGCAAAAATACTATAAAGAGGAGAGCAGGATCTGAACCTGCTCGGCCACGGCCCTGCACGTAGCTGCCATCCCATTATGTGTGTGCTGTCTCTGCATTAGCTGTTGCACTTTTGCTTGACCACTTGGCAAACTATTTGTGCATTAAACTAACAAGCATGCTTTCATGCCCCATTTCCTGTCCTAACAGGATGGTCCGTAAAAGTGAATTTCCTTTAAGATGATGTCTGTAAAGTAGATGCTGAGCGTATCTAAGCTTCTTAACTAATCTTCATCAGTACTTTCAAAATACAATTTTTTTTCCTCACTTGACCTTATCTGAGGCTGAGTTACTTGGGTTTGCATGACATGGCTAAATTCAACATGGGCTTTAGTATAGTCCTCCCACATTCCCATTTTACCCTCATCTGGACCATGGAAGGATGCGTCACTCTGGTATTCATCTGCAAATCCCCTCTGATCATACCTGTATACATCCTCTGACACCGCTTTGCCACTAGACCTTTCGCTTCTCTGTGCTTCTGAAGAGAAGGCTTGGCCTTCCTGGATGCCACTTTTCATGACACCTGACTGGAAAATGAAGGATCCTTCAGAAGGACCAACTTCAAATTCGGTCTCCATTTTATTGACTTCATTAACTGAACCTCCATCCTGTGCTTTGTAACCAGGTACCCAAGGCATGCCCTGAATGCTGGACACTTTAACCGTATAACCTTCTTGCACTCCACCAGCTGAAATACTGGCTCCGTGACTGGTGAAGGGCTCAAAATCTGGGTCACCATATTGTATTATATGCTCTTCTGACAAACCGTGCTCTTTCAACAGCCCAGGATCTTCAAAAGTTTGGGAAACATTGAGCTCTGCAACAATAGTTGTTGTCTTATTGTCTGAATCCTGTTGCACTTTTTTAATATCTACAGCCAGTTGGTCAAAACATTCCTGA
Source organism: Heterotis niloticus (assembly GCA_018136845.1). NCBI lineage: Eukaryota > Metazoa > Chordata > Actinopteri > Osteoglossiformes > Osteoglossidae > Heterotis > Heterotis niloticus. The sequence continues at coordinate 14,220,956 of CM030904.1, read as the reverse complement.
TCATTTCTGGTGAAAAGTGATAACTCTTCCTTTATCACCCCGCTCACTTCTCCTTGAATCTGCTCCAGAACTCCTTTCAACTGCTGCTTTGGATCCTTTGCCTCTCCTTGCAATTGCTCGAGCACAGACTTTTGTATTGTTGGAGAAACCTGAACTTCCTCCTCAATGATGCACTCTGGATACATACGCTCACTAAATTCATGCTCACTTGTCATATCAGTAATTTTAGCTGCACCTCTATAACTATCAGGTTCTTCAAACCTTTGGTTGAAAGTTGATTCTTCTTGATAGTATCTTTGATCAGACAGGTCATCAACCACCCCATAACGTCCAGAAGATGACAAACCACTTTCTTCTGGCTCTGAATGATCTTCTGGTGTGGACACAAAATATTCTGTTTCTTGAATCTGGGTAAAGTATGGTAGATCTTGAGAACTATCCTGGATTTGCACAGATCCATCTTTTCTGTATTCTTCAGATGCAGCCGAAGTCTTCAACACCCCAGCACTGCTTTTGAAGTGCATGGTTGTTGGAGGGTCATTGTCCAGCTCTTCAATTTGGATATATTTTGAAGAAGGCTGAAAATGCACAGATTCCAACTTGGCTTCACTTTCTTCATCACTGTGAGCTTCTAAAGGTTCTTCAATAATTTCAACATTGACTGATTTGCTTTCCAAGCTATCTTTTTGTAACCCAAAAGAAAGCAGATTTTCTATCATGCTTCCAGTAGGAGTTCCTTTGATATCCTCTAGAGTGACCTTCTTGACTCCTTTGTTAAGGAGTTCCTGGAGTACAGAGTCATCTGAGACATCAAGGTCTTCCTCCACCTTCGACTCTAAGATGATTTGTGTCTTAGCTGTACCATCCTCCTCTTCTGTTTTCTCAACATGGTAGATGACCTTTGAGTCCGGTGACGAGCCAGCTTTTGTATCTAAACCCATAGGTTTCATAACTTTCTCAATTATTTCTTCCAAGCAAACCATTTCAATCGTCTTTTCTTCACTTGAATCTGAATTATCTTTCTCATCTTTAGTCTGCAAAATGTCTGGAAAATCATATCTTGGTTCTTTCTTTGCAAGGTGGTCTTGGACTCCTTCTGTAACAGTGTGAAGGCCTTGCATGTTCTCCTTCTCTTTCGGCATACCTGGAACTTCCCCTTGCTTCCCAGTAACTTTCAAGTCAGCATCCTTCTTGAACATCATCTTATCAGCTCTGACGTCAATCTTTTTGCTGCCTTTCTCTGACTTTGCATTTAAAGTCATCATTGGAGGTGAGATGACTCTCACATATTTCATCTTGGACTCTTCTACATTTATTTCCTTTTGATCTGATGTGGGTGAAGGACCTTTCTTAACAGAATTTTGTGACATTTCTTTTGTTTTGACAATCCTTTCTTCAACGGTTTTGCTTTTGATGTCAGAGCTGGCTGGTTTTACGGAGCTCGCAGACACAGATGTTGCTTTACTGAATGCAACCATGTCTCTTCTGCTTGGAGAACTTCGATGATCCCTAGCAGACACTGCAACCGGAGCTGCTCTTGAGACATCATAAGATTTAAACTGAGTCGATACAGGGGTGCTTTTTACCCTTGTTGTTTGTTCGGTGTATCTGGTCTCAAAACCGGTGTTTACTGGGTAGAGTTTTCTTCTTTCTTGTCTGGTTACTGCTGAGCCTTTAAGAATGCAGGGCCATGCATGTATTTTAATAGCAAGGAAAACAATGTGAAATAATAATTTACTCTTTAATGCTACTTTTAAAAGCAGCAGACCATACCTATCCTTCTTGGTCCTTCTCCAGCATGTCGATCAATCTGAAGGTACAAATCTTTTTGCTCTCCTTCCAGGAGAGCTCTAGGGAGAACAATGGTCAAGTCAAAGACAAATTTCAACAGTACCCAAGAATATGCTCATAGCTATCTTATGTTAGGGGTTAAACTACCATGAGCTTCCCTCACCATGCAGCTGCGATGTAGCTTTGCCTCTGCCTTGGTGCAGTATGATTTTAATTTAATCTGTATCTGATTCATAAACTTTGCAATATGAAACACCTGAAAGAGTTAACTCATTGGCTTTGACCCTTATGAACAGCTTCCCCAATGACTGTTTAGGTTTAATGGCACAGGGCCCTTATTCTCCACTATTCTACACAATTTTTGCGCCTTTAACATTCATCTCAAATACCCACAACTGACGTTTCACTACACAGCCTTAACCATCCTCATTCAATAGTGATTATTACACAACCTGCATGCCGTGAACCTTTGCCTCAACAGCAGAGGACAGGTGCTTTATAACCTAGTTTAATCTCTTCAGCCTAGTCAGCAGGTGATACCTTATATGCTGTATCTTTTGCAACTTCAACCCCTTGCCAGGACTGAACAGGTGTCCCACTCAGTTGTTCATACGAGTTAAGCAAGCTCAGCTTAAAGTGAAGTTGTTTTTAAAGCCCCTTCTTTTTTAAGCGGAGGATTAAATACAATGGTCTGATGTTGTTTTGATCCAGCAGACACTGATGATTAGTAGTCGACCATTTTAAGACGATGAGACATCTTTACTACACACCCACAGGTGTGTGTAGTACTGTAGCACACAAGTAGTGAATGCACACCAGGGCCTGAGAGAGATGCTGCCTATAGGACTGGTGAGATATCATACCTGTAAGTAGCTACTTCCAAAGCCAAGCTCATCTTGACCTGCATGAGCTCCTGGTGTTCTTTCACTTTGTCTGTGATGGTGTTAGCCAGCAAGTTACGCTCGTGCTCCAGATCCTCTATGATCACCTGAAGGAACACAAACACTACAGGTGTAGAGCAGTTCATTCCTGCATTCTTTTTTGAGGGGGAGGAAAAACAAACACTATTGCATTATCACAAACTTTAAACCATGTTTAAATTGCTTCGTGAAATGCCCTTTTTGTTAACTTTACAAAACCAACACTAGACTGACAATGCATATTATACATTGCTGCTTTTGCTACTTTTATATATCAAAGATGATCATGGATAATAAATATATAAAAAGAGCTTAAGCAGCAACATTGTATTTTCACTCATTCTTCATAAAATGGCAAAACGAAATAAAAATGACAAAGCAAATCATTATAACACTGGAACCTCTGAAGAGGAATAGGAGGATTTTTTTTTTTTAATGAAGATGACTTTCTGACAAACGGTGCTTGAATTGCAATATAAAGTCGATTTATTCATTGAATGCCAATGTAGGTATTTTTTTTTTATATATGTACAGTATGTATATTTGCTTTGAAAGACTTTGAGTTTCATCAATGTCCCCTGTATAACACATCAGCACCTGAAAAAAGCCAATGAAACGTCAACCACCAGTAAAGCCATACAGACAAAGAAAAAAAATAAGATGGTTTCATTTATCCCCATTCCCCTGAAGTAATGGTACCAAGAATGAAAGTTTACCAGGCACATGAACGCCACTTTGCTTGAAGCTATTTTTAAGATGAAAATGTAGCAAATGGAAGGTATCATCAAAGGCTTTACGTAACGGTGGCTGTTTAGCTGCTAGTTTGGCGACTGTGGGAAAAGATTCGCGGCCATAGCTGGGAAGTGGCAGCTGCTAAGAAGAATGACATTTGTGCTTAAGACTTGCATAAATCCGCAAAGCAACGAACTTAAGAAGGCCTTTGCAAGACATCTGGCTGACCTGGTAGCGGTCGAGCTCCGTTCGACAGTCGTCCTGCAGGACCAGCAGCTGCTGCTCAAGGTGCGCCTGCAACTGGCTTTCTTCTTCAAAGCAGCGGCGCAGTTTGTCCAACTCGGAGGCGCAGCGCATCTTCTCCCGCTGCAGATCCTCCAGTTTCGCCTCGTCCGCTCGTATCGCGTCTTCCAAGTCTTCCACCTTCTTGCGGTGAACCTCAAACGCCTCCATCCAGCTTTCGGACAGGCTGAGCGCGTACTGCTCCACCTCTTCCACCGAGACCGCTGGAGGACCTTGGCGGCTCTGGGCGACCACGGCCGGCCCCCGCGAGTACACTGCCTCCCGGAGATGGGCTATTTCTTGCCTGTGGGCATCTTCGAGGTGCTTGTATTCGTTGTCCAGGTAAAAGAGGCGCTCTTGCAGGGCAGCGTTGTCCAGCTGGGACTGCTGGAGCTGCACCGTGCAGCCTTTGAGCTCCCCGTCGATGTCTCTGCAGAATCCCGACTCTTGGAGCAGAAGCGCCTGGACCACCTGCGCCTCCCGCCGTAATCGATCTCGCTCCACCTCGGCTTTGGACTTCTCGAAGGCAAGCTGGTCCACGGCCGTCCGCAGCTGCCGCACTTCTGCCTTGTGCTGACTTTCCCACTCGACATCCCTGTCTTTTCGGGCCGCGTTTATCTCCGCTACAAGGAAGGCGTTGTCCTGCTCCAGCTGCTTCACCCTCGACAGATACTGACTCAGCCTCTGGTTCAGCTCCTGCAGCTCCAGTTTCTCGTGTTCAAAACTTCTTCTGAACTGGAACATTTTTCCAAGTTGTTTTTTTTTAAAATTTATTTTATTTTTTATAAATCACCCCTAATGCTAAAGGCCCGTTTTCGAGGCAGAAGGTTCGTGCGGCACCGCTCTCCGTCGTGTGTGAGCTTTGGCCGCAGCAGCAAGTGCAGCGCCCCGAGGAAGACGAGGAAGGCGACACCACACGCCCAGTTGGCGCCCGCCGGGTTCTTTGTTAGCAAAAGAGCGCCCCCTGCCAGCACGAGGCGGTAAATGCGTCGCAAGTGTACGGCCAGGTTCGTTTTTTTTTTTTTTTTTTTTGACTTTACCATAGTACAGAGTACGGAAAGGAGTAAACGAGGTACAATGCAGGGCTCAAATGTAATGTAGGCGCCCGACCCCCATTTTATGCCTAAAAAAACTGAAAATGTGTAACTTCTGCATCTGAATATTGCTTATAGCCGCACTACATGCCCGAAGGACCTCCATCCTCTCTCCATGTCCCTTACCATCTCACAACAGTACACACACACGGACATCACGTTACAAACATCTCTGCGTCTATTTTACTCCAAATATATATTTTTGATATTTAAAAATCCTTTAAGATTTCTGAAAATACTTTAAAAATCTAAATCAACTTTAAAAATAAGGTTTATTATCCTTTGCATCCTAAAAGTGTTGCATACTGAATGCATCAAAGTGTGAGTATTACTGAGTTTCCTATTAAAGCAGCCCATATGTTAAATTCTTAACTTTCAAGTGCATGAGATGAATGCTCAGCAGGAAATTCATATATGGGAATCTATTTGACCAAGTGCTATGGTATGAAATAAAAACAAAAAAACATCCCACTGTGCCTTCACATTTAAATCAAGAAAGAATTAAAGGAATGTCATTCATAGGGAAAAAGTGATCTCCCCATTACCAGCCATTCTTTTCCTCACAGCTGGCATCTCAATTTATAACTATTGCTGTGTGTTTTCTGTCACTAAATTTAATAGCTTGGCCTTTCAGACAACTGGGCAAAATTATATAAAGGTGCAAGACCATCTAATTCTAAGCTAATGGGGACTTCTTATATGCAGGTTTACTGAAGAGGCATTTCTAAACATTTCTATTGTGTCAGTAACTCCCTGTGAGAGTAACATCAGAACTGTGGCCTTTATGTCAATTTTTACAGGTTCATGACTCAGAAAATTTCATATTTTTATTATAGGTCCTGCTGTATAAGCCAAAGAAATAATGAAAATCAAAGTTGTTGCATACAGATTTTTTTTAATTTAACTTAAATTTTGTAGTAATTTAACTACTAGAAAAAGCAAGAATTTGAGAACCTAAAATTCCCCTCTGCATCAACCATTCAAAATAGTTTATTTTTCCCATATTGTTAAGAATTCAGAATATATTGATAACATGAATAAATTCTTACAACAGAATATACAAAAGCAAAAAAAAAAAACAAAAAAAAACATTTGAAACCTTCTCAATCTACTGACTCAATTTAATATAAACACAGGAATTTGTATGAATAATTTACACACAGCAAATTCTTGGCCATCGTTTTAGAACAAGAAAAAAGTGAAATATAATTCTCGTATCAGTTCTATAATCCTTTTCCAGTGGCAAAATTGAGGCAAGCCTTTTTTAAATTATACTTTAACAAAATGTTTAACCTGCAAGTAGAAACTGGCATATAATTTAAGAAAACAGATGTAAATAATTAATACAAACAATTATGTAACTAATTGAAACAAGTCTTTGGAAAAGTTGGCTGGACCTCTACATCAGTTCATTTAGTCTCCCATGATACATGTATAAAGGGAATTCATTGAAAAATGAGTTTCTCAAAAGCAAATGACAGCAATACCTCTTTTCAACAAACACGTTGCATTGCCTGGTCTATCTTCTGCATATGTATTAGAATTGGAAAAGAGTACTTAAAAAAAAAAAAAAAAAAACCCAGACCATTTCATATTTTCAGGGTGGTCTATTATGGTATGAAAAGTCAATGGGGTAAACAGACTATGGGTGGGTACTTTTCCATTCTACTAACGACATTTTTGATTCTGAGATGCTTTAATACAAACCAAGATGGGCAGCCCTTCATTTGGTTTAAAAAAAAAAAAAATTCTTGGAGAAAGTTTACCTTAAATGTCAGTGGTTCACTTCATATCATTTACATACCAAGTCATTGCATTCCCTCCTAATTTTACCACCTAATTTCTTCCAAACCCATTTTAATACTCACGTTTCGTGATTTTTACCACTTTAACAAAACTGTACTGTATATACAAATTTGGGACCTTTACAGGCACCATGTCTTGGACGTTCTTCAATCTCAATTACCTCATTAAGCTAATAATAAAAATAGTCGCATATCCCTATGGACCTCAAAAAAAAAAAAAAAAAACTCATTACATAGTCTTACAAGTTCAATCTGTAGTCCACTGCATTGTATATTCTTCAACCATCTATTTACTAGGTATAATGTGAATAAACTTATGGACAAGCATTTTCACTGACAAGTGCCTGTAAAAGTCCTCTTTACTGCAAGGCCTTTCCCCATTTCCTTACAAATAGTCACACATTAAGAAAAGAAAATCCATTAAGTCTTTGACATATGTTAAGAAAAATAACTGAAAAGTTGATCCCACCAAAACTAGATGTCCAAGAATCAAAAAGAACTTTAAGGAAAACACAGTACTAGCCAAAGTAAAAACAAGTCATTTCAATTTAGTGACACAGAGCTGGAGCATTTGTGCAGGTAGAGGAAAACAATGTAAAGTTAAGTTTCAGTAGATCAAGGCCCCTTTAAAGCATGAAGGAATGCCAAGCGCCCCACCCCCCCCAAAAAAAAAAAAAAAAAAAAAAACAGTGCCTGGAAAACAAATTTAAAAACCTCAAGCTTATTGCAATTTTATGCATTAATTACACTTCTCTAAACCTGAGGTTTGCATATACAAATATGAAGAAAAAAAAAAAACTAAATTATAACAACTTATATGATTCAATCCACCCCCAGGATTCCAAAGAACTGGCAATAACTAGTACTATTTTATCTAAAAATTGCCAAGAGTGTTGTGTAAACTTCTTAAATTTCATTACCTTTTTCTCTGTCATATGACTACCCGTAATCTACTAGACATTACTGTCCTTATGTTGGAGTATACGCATGTTTTAGCAAGTTTGTAAAACTAAGGAACTCTGGCAGCATTCCATGTAAACTGACATTCACTTCGTGACAGGCCTACCCTTATGTCCTTTGTATCGCTGTAAATGGAGGAAAAAAAAAAAGCACTAACTTGTTTTATTGAAGACATTAAAACGTGACACACTACACCTAAATGTGATACACTCTCACCCATGTACTTACGTAACACAAGCGCAAGGCATTAGGATAAGGTTGATTTGGATTCAAAATACCACAAAAAAGAATTTCACCCAGCAGTGTGCCACTCTACCAACCCAATTGCAATTGCTTTCCTTTGTTTCAGCCCCAGGAGTTCCTACTTGGTATACAATGATTGGGGAAAACCCACTCCGTCACTCATCCCAATCCTGCTTGTTTCAGCACGGATGTCTGTCTGTTGCTTTGGCTCCTCAGTTACATCCTTCGTGCCATATAATTAACCTTTAATCTGAGAAAATTTGTTCCCATCCCAAGCAGGTATCAAAAGCTATTTAGCTGCAAACCTGTAAATCTAAGCCATATTGTTATACTGACAGTGCCCCAAACCACCCTTCGAATAACATTTACTAACAGCGTTCTTTGTTTAAAATAAAAAACAAAAAATAAATAAAAAATTTGGCCTACAGTATCAGAGTGCTCTCTGAAGCAGCAACATTGTCAGCAGCAGAACAGAGGGAGGTGCCAGTGGGGCAGCAAGTGTCCTGCCCCACTTCCTCTCACAAGGATGAGGCCACAAGCCCTGAGAACTACTCTTAAATACATAAACCAGGTTGGTGGCAGATCAGTCAGAAAATGGAATGGTTTTAAGGGCAGAAAATAGTCTGTTTTAAATGGCCCCCACCCTCCCACTCCACCCCAATATTATAGAAAAGGAACGCAATCTGGACGAGTTGGGAGGAATGGCTAGTGAGATTCTTTTAAGAGGAGCTGATCTGTGCAGTAGAAGACACGCACAATGTGCCATCTCAGGGACACAATGTTTTGCCGACTTTTGAGCGGCAGAGGGTTTAAGCTACACTACAATGAAGGTTAGCCGGCACGCAATTCAACTTAAGGCAAAGCAAGAGAATGTGGGCTTTTTGTAAGTGGCACAGTGCCAACCTCTGCCCCCTCCCACCCAACACATAGATAGGTCAGCAGCTCACATGGTAATACAGAGGTGTTGCCCTGCTGTCTATTTTCAACCACTTTCTCCTTTCACCACATCCTTCTTTTGAACCTTGGTAGTTTTAGGCAAAAAGTCTTGAACCCTGGAAATGCCTCTGATGCCACAGTGCAAAGACAACACCACCACATACAATGGATACCCCCCCCCCCAGGTCATTGTAGCTCCAGCTTTGGCAAATAAACCACTTGAGTCACTGAGACACTCTAAACTTCATTTGTATTTCTTTACAAATGGTCAACTGTAGCCACACTTTGATAAGGCAATGTGTTTTAAGCATAAAGGAAGAAAATGGAGTTTTAAGAGACCAAAAAGGTAAGATTATTTCAGTTTCAGAATAAATTAAACCTTATTTGAATGTTCACAGTTCAGTTTATCAACTGGGCTTAAATGCATTCCTAAATGTTCTAAAGTTAAAAGATGAGACCACTGCAAGATGTAGTTCCAGTACTGAAACCCACCTGAAATCCAATTAAAAGAGCTGTTCTCCTCAATCTCAGTAGTGGTTTAGATTTTCCAAAGCTTAAGCCACGCAAACATCCATGTGTTTTGATCATCTGGTCACCTAAAATCATGAACAGCACTGAAATTCATGGATAAACATATAGGGTCACAGATTTCTTTTTCCGTTTTTATCTGATTTGTTTTAAATCTACCTAAATACAACAACAAAAAAATACAGTTATAGCAAAACCCTCATAGCCAGCAATATGATCTGAGGATTTCTGGTTGTGAAAGTCAATATGTGCGGCAGATTGGACAGGAGCTGTCTTTGCAGGACACTGCACGCAGCAGACCGATCGCACAGCACTTTCAAACATCATGCTGCAACGTAAATTATCGCTGAAGCCTCACAGATTTTGAGGCGGTGATTAATTTGAAATGAATTTGGTTTATATTGTTTCAGATCTGCCTCTGAACATTAAAACTGTCCACTTAAATGTGTCCGCTGAGAGTTCAACAAAGACAGCTCCGCTCCATTCCAGGTCTGTTGAGTTTGTGGTTTGTAGTGTCAGTGAGGTTTACCCGGATTCAAAGAACAGTAATATTGTCCTTATAGGCTAATGAGAAAAAGTGAGATGCATTTTCTTTTCACAAACATACATGTATACAAAAGAGTGAGGTAGATAAATGTTTTGAAGGGAAGAAAGACAGAAGACCTCCAAGTCTCAAAGAGGAGAGATGAATTTTAAAAGGCAAATCTTCAGGAGTCAGGGACAAAAAAAAAAAAAAAAACCCCACTTGAATTCCAGTTGGTTATTTCAATGGTCACACTCGAGTACTATTTTTTATTAGACCATTCCATAAAGTGGCCCCGCAATCTTGAGCATCACAGTTTCTGAATTTTTAACTGAAATTATAGGAGTGTATACGTGTAACCCCCACCCACCCAAAAGTTTTTTTTTCTTCTCCCATTATTGCAATGTTTGTAAAGTTTTTGTTCAGAAGCCAAGAAATGCAATTTCTTGCTTGTAATCTTTGCCAGTAAAATATGACAAGGAATAATTTGGACAACACAAAAGTCAAGTGGGGGGTGGATGCAGAAAACGTACTGTAAAATCAACACTGGCAAGAAAGAAAAGTAAAATTAATAACATCTCTAATATTCACTGCAAACTTTGGTACTGGGGATTGTGTCACACTACTGTTATGTATATTGGTGAAGGCTGAAGACATGGCTGGGTGTCAAGGAGTGGAATTAGCAGGGGGTAAAACATCCACTTTGACCTGAGACTGAACAATGTCTCGTGTACTTCTATGCAGCTGGGACACAATGCCAATGATACATTATACATTATATACATTAGTGAGTAAAAACAAGGTACGGGACACTGTGCGGAAAAACAAAGCATTTGATGGGTAAAAACATTTTTGCTCGTGTGAAGTTAAATAAAATGGACTGCACTGAAACTGTAGTGAGACGACTAAACCTGAAGAAAGTATGTGTGAGAGGGCGCTTGTGTAAATATCCCTAAATAGGGAGAGAACTAGCAGCTTTTTAAAGACATTGCAAAACACGAACTGTAAAAAAGGTATAAAAGTGACAAAAACTGTGTTAATCGCTGTTGTCTAACAAAACTAAGACATTAATAGAAATATCTGTAGTATAGAGAATCTGTTGTCACACATGCCTCTTGTACATCTTTATTCATGAGGTTGTGCTAAATTTTTTTTTTTGTTCTCACATCAATCCCTTGTGAACTGGCTTTTGCATGTCGTACGTCGTCCCCGTGTACTTCCTGCTTCTCACACGGCACTGTCTTACTCCTGCTGTAGTTCACGGACAGAAGAAGCACAATCTGGAAACAACAGTCTGATCCTAATTCAGACAAGAAAGAGATGGCTGAGTGACAGGTTTTGCACTGAATGCTGTTGTGGAATTAAATTTATATATATAAATTTAAGTTTTGGCATCATTTTGGCAACTCTGAAATGAGCCCATCCCCTCTCATTCAAACCACTGAAATGACTGATGAGGGTAAAGACCGGAACTCAATGACCCACTCCTGAGCGTTTTAGATACACTGACAGAGGAACATTGATACTGAACTAATAGTTCAAAACTTTCTGTGCTCCAAAGGCATAGGAAAAAAGACAAAAAAAAAAAATCAGAAAAAAGAGGTAAAGAGAGGAAGAGTTGGGATGAGGAAACATACCCTTCTGTAAAGAACATTGTACATATGTACTTATATGAATAGAATCTCTCTCACACACACACACACACACACACACACACACACAACGCATGACCTTCTCTCTAAAACCCATGTAAAAAGTGCTTTTCTGTTGGATTTGCTGGCAGATATGCAAAACTGTTTTTTTTTTTTTTTTTTTTTTTTTTAAACAACTGTCCCATTACCTTTCTGAAAGGCAGTCTATTAGGCCCCGACTACTTTAATCCATTTGGAATTTAAAAAGTTAACAAAAACTATACAAAAAAGTTCTGCAGACCGGAGGGAAAGATTCTCAATGCTATAATTTCAGTCATTCATTCCACCTCCATATTTTGCAACAGCAGGTTTTTGTTTTTCAACTGTCATTTAATATTATCAATAATAATAATAGTATATTTAAAAAAGATGAAAAACAATCCACTGAGGTACAGTAGAATATTGAGTGTCTTGTATTTACTTTTATTAAAGGTCCATCTCCCTTCAGTTCTTTGTTTGACAGGAAGACAAAGGACTGCACAGAGATGCGAACAGGCTGCTTCGGCATTTCCTGCGATTCGCCTTACGAGACAGGCGGCCCAGGTGAGTGTGCTCCATACTGGATCAGCAGGCAGATGACTGGGGAAGGGGCAGGGTACGCTCAATTTTGCGCCCCCCATTCATGTGTGCATAAGGCTGTGTTTCATCAAAAGCTGGCCGCAGGACAACCACGGGCCCATTGGCTGCCGAGTGTCCTGAGTGCTTGTCCAGAGTAAGGACCCCTGCAGAGCTGCCCCCTAGCTGCCCTGTGGAGCCTTGCTCTGGGGACCCCTGTGGATGAGCAGGGATGTGTGATGGAGCAATAATGGGCTGTCGACTGGAGGTGGGGTCCAGAGGAACATTCTCCATGTTCTGTGCCTCAATGTCCAGGCCCTCCGTGTCTGGCGGTTTGTTCTCCTCACTGTAATAGAAGCTCACTTCTCTGAAGTGCGGCTCCAGCTCATCTTTGATGCTGCTGATGATTTCCAGGAAGGTGGGTCGTGTTTTCGGGTGGTACTGCCAGCACATATGCATCAGCTCAAACCTGGACCAACAGAAAAGAATAGTGATGTAAAAATAAGTGGGAAGTAGGTGAAAAATAATATTCCAAGCACTTTGATTTAAGACTTTCCGTTTCAGGTACCACTACCAATGCGTTCTTAACGACAGTGCTGCTTTTAAGAAGTCAAAGATGAGTAAAGCAAAGCATCAACTACATTCACTTAACTACAGGTGGCAGTATACACCACAGCTAGTGTACTTCATAACTGAAAATGAAAAGGATAAACACACAGGATGTAACAAGACCCATTTTGATAAGTTAGGTTGATATACTGTACTGTAATCTATACTTATGGCGAATGAAAGAAATTTCTGTTGAAACAAAAATACAGCAATTAAAAATGCAGAAATGTAAACGTACCAAAGACAGAAAAAAACAACAGCAATGACCAATAAGAGAAGAGCTACATATGAAGCAAAGCGACATTTGCTCTAACACATTTTTAATTGTACACAAACAAGTTGAGTACACATGAGGAGCTCAGAGTCCTATGAAACCAACACCTGTGTTTGCTCCCTGTTGACTCCCCTTCCCTAGGGAAGGAGAGATGCCCCCCACAGTGAGGGGCGCTGTGGTCAAGACATTCCAGAGCACGCTGCTCACATCAATCTCCTTTTAAAGTTCAGTGCGCAGGGCCGGGGGGCTGGACTTGTTTTTCTGCTCGGCAGTGAACATATAGGTTTACTTCCAGATAGCTCAAAGGCATTCCAAGACCTCCTGTGAAAATGACTGTAATGCTTGGCCCCAGGCCTGCACTCTCAAGTAACCTGTCTGGTTGCTGGTCATTGGCAATCGAGTTCGCACTTAGCCATCTGTCGCTATGTGCACTTGCTGATGTGAACTCAGAAAATAAACTGCAACAAGCCTTCTTACAATGCTTCCCCCCACAAGCAAGGATTCCTGTTCATTCGAGTAAACTTAACCTTAATTTTATTGTCGTGAAAGATAAAATTGGTGCTAGGCACTACATAACACGAGAAGGTCCTGCGGTAAAATGTTTAATTACACTGCATCCATTTAGGTTCAAAGGCTAAAATTTTGATCATGAATGGCTTTAAAAATACTAATCGCAAATTAATGTATGTAATTACAACAACAGCAACAAAACTGAAATACCTATGTGAATTGTACCCCTACTTAACATTGACAAATCCAAGACTTTCCCAGGATTTTCTTTTGGCTTCGAATTCTTTTCTAATTATGGTTATAAACAAAGTTCTAAATACAACACTACACAAGCTGAAACCTTGTAAGAGAAGTACAAAGACAAAGGTGGTGGAAAACTGAACAATTATGTCACACACTGCTGTTGGAATTCAGCACTTTTCTGGTTGCTTGCCCTCAACAGGGCTCTGAGTGGCGCAGATCCGTTCTGCTCTCACTTGACTTGCAGCCCTCAGGAATTCTCCACTGGCTCATTAAAAGCGAAGGAAGCACACGATCGACTGCCACATCGTGCTCCGCCTCGCCGCCCTTATCGAGAAAGCAAAAGGCCTGCTCCTGCGGCAGTGCTGCTTCCGAAGGGGACCCCAGAGAAAGCAGAGGCCAGCATCACTTACGGTACAGCCAGCAGTCTAAAGAAAATGCCAGCTCAGTAATATCAGCCTGGCCTAAAATCTTAAGCATATCTGAAACTACCATGTCTTAAATGGTGCAGATGAGCATAACAGCCAGAATATCTTTTAGTAACAGAAATTCTGCAAACACATACCATTTTTTCCCCCCACTGCCCTAAATGCTCAAAGGTAAAGAGCTAGTGGAGGGAAAAGTGCAGCATATACGCAGAACAGGAAAAAAGAAAAAAAAAAACAAAACAAAACAAAAAAAAACAAAGAGCAGAATACAATCTGTCCCATTGCCAACCTCTGAATCTATGGGAATGAGAGGCACAGCCAGCACACCGGCTCTGGCATCCCTTCTATGGACTTTGGCTCACTGTCGACCAGCTGAGGAAGCAGCCCATGATGTCACTACTCTTTATTTATACCACCATGTAGATAGCGTCAGTCGGCCTTTGTATAACCAGTCTTGTGATAGCATATTAACAACTGGCCCACATTACCATCTCAAACAGGAATCTTCATGGTCAGAATGTCAACTTGAGTTAAGGGAAAGGGGAAAAAACCATTTATCCAGTCCATGAACCCTTTTGTTTACAAATAAATGGAACGTGACCTTCAGAGAGTAGTCTCTTTCCTTTTAAGACCAAGCGGAGTTAAGGGGGATACTTACAGCATGTCAGGGCAATTGTCCGGCTTGTCCAACAGCCCACCCTCCATGACAAAGCGGAGCACCTGCTCGTTGGACATACCCTGGTATGGCTGCTCTGCCAGTGTGGCAATCTCCCACAACACCACTCCAAATGACCTGCAGGGGGCGATGTAAAGCAGTTTTGTATAAACACATGGAGTCAGCGTGGAAAACAGGCACTAGTTGCACATGATGGCCTCACCCGACCTCCAGATCTGCAGTCTTAAGTATACAGTATAATTAGGAAATGCAACAGTGATGTACTGCCTCAACAATGTGGAAGTAATACTGAGATCTGGCTTGAAGGAAGGAAATCTTACACAACATATAACATTGGCTGTCTCAACAAAAGGCAGCACAATTGTAGAAATATGATGGAAGAATTGCTTGTCTATATGAAGGCCTTCTTCTAATCCTTCCTTCCTTACTCGATCCTCACAAACAACCGGAGCATCTCGCTATACATTGGGATAAAAATAACTAGATACCGGAAGTTCAGAATGCTTATGAAGTTGAGATAATATCATTTGTTACTGCAAAATTAATATTTGTTCCAAAGGCCAAATATAGTGTTTTTGTTGAGATCAAATATAGTTATAATGAAATTATATTAGATATTGTTAAAAAAAAAAAAAACTCTTTAAAGTAGTTCATGGAATTCACGTCTACCTGTGCTGTTTTTCTCCAGCTCTATTCTCCACGACCAGTGGTTGCTTTGACCATTACCACCATTTTACAAAATCACCCCAAATAGGCATGATTTTTCTATTCATGCTGATTAATTTAAATAATCCAAACCAAGTTAAAAGACAAAGGCGTGGGAACAGCAAATAATTTTAAAAACAAAGAGCAAACTGATGAATTGGTCATCTGTTCTCTATGGGGCAAATGTTCACATATGGCAGCAGTTCTGATACAACATCACAGTATAAAAAATTACAGTACTGACTTGTATCTAATTGGCACAAACATCAGTGTCTAGGAAGGCAAAGCCACATGAAGCGAGAACTTTAACTGAGTGAGGGTTTAGAAAACGGGGTCATCTCAATCTGGATATAATGGGAGTACAGAGGTGGCTCTTACATTGTTCCCTCTCATTTCTCTAACATCAAAGGAGACGTGGGGTGTGAGGAGGGATTTGCTGGCTCGCTAACCTGTAATTTTACAACATCTGGAGGAGTTTAAATTCAAAGTGAGACAGGCCCATGGGACACTTTCAATTTGAGAAACATGAATTAAAAAGCACCCACTGAGAAGCTTTAACACTCTTCTACAGAAGTGGCCTCTTATCATACTATAGGACTACAGACTGACTCAATGCTTGGGGAGATGGAAAAGAAACACATACGCAACAGCTGGGAACAGCTTTAAGGGATGTGTTTATAGTTACCTGCTGTATTCCTAACCAAATAAACTCCAATGCGGTTTGTTTGCCTCCTGTTTAAACACCAAAAGATTGATCATGAATCTAATCACTGTTATGCACCGACTGTACAAAGTAATTACTTAAAAAGGCATATGGCACAAGGGAGAGCTCTGTCCTAGTAAAGTCAAACACTGTTTTAGAAATTGTCTGCAAAGAAAGCCTGAGTGAATAAGCTTTTGCCCCAAACACCCATGAAGACAGCAATTTTCCTCACTGTGTCCAACCATTGTTCTGTGACCATGACCATTAGTGGAACAGTGTATAGTTTCACCATCTCTTCACAGCATGCACAGGCAGATGAAACAGGGCAAAGTGTGGTTTTATGTGTCTCCAGCCTACTGTGCTTGTGTTTCAGATGAGCTTATGCAGGACGGGCAGCACAGAGGGATAATGTGTACAGGTATTGAACTATGTCACTGAACAGAGTTCACCAGTGGTGCAGTAAAGGAGTGAGCTTGCTATGTTTGTGAACAGGGGATGGTTTGGCACCAGACATGTCACAGTTGGGGAATGGAGCTGTGGTCATAACACTGCTGATTGCCAACAGAACACTGAGGTGTATGTGTCCTCCTGTAACTGGGTGCAGTTTCCCCCCAGGATAAATAAAGTACAAGTCACATCTATTGAGCTGCTGGGGAACATGTTTCTGCATGAAGGAACTGCAATGAATAAAACTCATACCAGACATCGGAGTTGGTTGTGAATACTCCATCTTTTAGGGACTCTGGGGACATCCAGCGGACAGGGAGTAGACCCTTGCCTCCTTTACGGTAGTAATCTGTCTCATAAATGTCTCGCGTCATTCCAAAATCTGGAGGGGAGGAAAAAAAGAGAAGCAGTTGACTTCCTTTGGAAGGCCACATAAGTGTCTTGGGCACAAGCCGATATCACAAGGAGCCATAAACAATTCTAAATAAATACACAAAGCTACACATACTTACTGGAACCTGGCCAATGAGATTCACTTATCTCCTTACCTTTGGATGTTGCTAACTGCTTAAATACTGCATTAGTTGTCTGTTACATATAAGCACCATTTCCTTTACTATTTAAAATAAACTGATAAGATCATGAGAAACATGAAGGGCAACGCAGAGAAAGTCATTAACATCAGAATTTCAACAATTTTGTTGGCAGAGTTAAACATTTAAGAAGAATATTTTGAAAAACACTAGACTTGCACACTGGGAGTAGGAATAAAGGAAAGCCTCTGAGGGAAAGAAAAAACATTATTTTTTTCTTTTGAAAGAAAAATTCTGAAGCTCACACCTCCGATCTTGACAGTGAAATCCTCAGCTACCATGCAGTTCCTGGCAGCAAGATCTCTGTGGACGAACTTATTGGCATTGAGGTAGGCCATGCCATCCGCAATCTCCCCTGCCATCTGGATCATCTTCTTCAGAGGTGGTAGCAAGTCACTGCTCAAGTTCTGCGAAAAGGAAAAAGGAATGCACAGCCTACTTAGCAACAGCTGCTTTTGCTAACAGGGGCAATAGGTTAGAGCCAGTGACAAGATGGCAGCGAAGGTACTGACCTCTTTAGATCGGAGGGAACGAAGGTGGCTTTTCAGATCTCCTCGTGTCATCAGCTCCATTATGACTAAGGTGGGTTGTCCCTGGGAAACCACTCCCAGAAGGCGCACCTGAATGTCACAGCACCAGTTTGTTCAATAAACTTGACATAAAATATAGTATATGAATGCCGCCTTCTAGAAAACAAGAAATAACTCAGCGAACTGTTGAGAACAGTCAAGGGCATCAATTCAGACATGTACACAAAAGGCTTTTGAGGGAAGGAGGCAATATAAATGTTAGTTACTTGCTTAAGATGAATTAAATTGAGCCTTCAGAAGAGCAATTCATTTCTTCAGGATCTTTGCAATAATTATCCAACTACATGAACACTGTCCTGTGGAAGCAGAGGTACAATCTTACACTCAGATACAGTATGTACTGAGACCACAGCTGTCATGGACAGTGTGTGCTTTGTGGGCAGTGTATATTGAGCCAATAACAACCACTTACAGTGTGTGTTGGGCTAACTGGGACCACAGGAAGTCTGAATTACCCTAAGGGATATGGACCTTTGGCCCCCAATGATCAGGAACCACATGCATTAGAACTAGAAAAACCAAGGGGAAAGCAGATAAACAAATTTAGATCTCCAACTGAATGTCAGCAAAACTAAAGAGATGGCGGTGGACTTTGGTAGGCGACAGCAGCGGTCCTACACCCCCTTAAAATCAAAGGGACTGCAGTGGAGAGGGTGAGCAGCTTCAAATATCTGGGTATCCATGTCACTGAGGATTTGACATGGACTGTACACACCCAAGCTCAAGCCAGCAAAGTGAAGCAGCGTCTTTAGCACCTCAGACAGCTGAGGAAGCTTCAGGTCTCACTGGCAATCCTTAAAACTTTCTACTCTGGTGCTGTACAAACCGTCTCGTCTCAGAACATTACCTCCTGGTTTGGGAATAGCTGTGCTCGTGACATCAAAGCACTGCAGAGAGTAATCCGGGCGGCAGAACGCTGCACCATATCTGATCTGTCATCCCTACAGGACATTTACACCAGGAGATGCAGGACCAGAGCAACAAGGATCATCGGTGACCTGGCTCATCCCAACAATCATCTGTTCGACCTGCTGAAATCAGGCAAATGTTTCAGAAGTATTATGGCCAGAATGGAGAGGCTCAGGAGGAGCTTCTATCCACAGGCCATAAGACTTCTGAACCCAGGCATGCCATCACAATCCTTGCAAACCAGGGTCTACAATATCCATTGACCGCTCCCCCTCACTGTCCCCATACTGCACTTAAGGTCTTATTTATTTGTTTTATTTATTTATCTATCTATCTACCTGCCACTTACATATCTATTTGTGTTTGTTGACTTCTTGGTGTTTGGTTGTTTTTGTTGTCGTTTGTTTTACCCATTGGAATGGAACCACACACAGTCTCCTGAATCAGGGTACATTTCACTACATGGTATACTTGGTAACCATCTATGTGACAAATAAATTCTTTTGATCTCTTTGATCCTCTGGCGCACTTACCACATGATGGCAGTTGAACTCCTTCATGACCGATGCCTCATTTAGGAACTCGATTCGCTCGCGCATGCTGGCTGACTCATTGACTGTCTTGATGGCAACACGGGTTTCAGGCTCATCCTTGACCACACCCTTGGCAATGCCCTCGTACACCATGCCGAAGGAGCCCTGGCCGAGCTCCCTACACAAGGTGATCTTATCGCGAGCCACCTCCCATTCATCAGGCATGTACACTGGACAGCAGAGAGCATGTTACTGCTACACACAATTGATACATGAATCTATAACAACAGCAGAGTGATTTTCTAATAAATCTATTGCAATTGGTAAAGTATTTACTTTCAGCAGCACTGAAGTACTCAGGGTTGACAGAAGCATATAGAACTCCATTCCCCAGCCTGTCGCTGTTCCTGAGGGGGGAAAAGCAGCTACTTAAGATTTTATAATGAACAAGCTTAAATATTACTACAAAATTCCAAACGGCTTGGATTTGAAGATTGAAATATCCCCCCCATTTACCTTTTCTTGTTAACCAAAATGAGAGCAGCCACCAAACCGACAATTAAGAACACTGCAAGAATAGGAACAATGATGATGACATAAAGGAAATTTTCAGGTGGCGCTGTTGACATGAGATATATAGAGAGAGAAAGAGAGAGAGAGAGAGAGAGAGAGAGAGAGAGAGAAGGTAGTTAGATTAAACTAAAACAGACATTTGATGGAATGATGTCTGCATATGAGAACAGTTATCTGCTTCAGAGGAACTCCATGGATAAACATTAAACCAGCACCAATTGAAGATGATGATGCAAATATGATATATGTAAGAATTATAATTTGTAATCTCTCAAAATTGTACAGTAAGGGGTAAGGGTTTGGACATTAAGAGGGTTACCCTTTCGTTGCAGCACATAGAAGGCTATAGGCTCTGTCCAGGATCCATTCCCTTTCAGTGAGGTGGCTCGAACCCGCACTGAATAATTCCCAGGGCTCAAATTGCTCAGACGTGTTCCTTTGAATTCCTTGTAGTGCTGCCGGGAGACACATTCATGCTTCCTGGGCTGGAAAATGCAGAAACACACATTATGTGGCTCCGCCAAACAACTATTGAGTCTATTATGGATGGGCCGAGTCTCACCTCTGAAGCCAGGTGGTACTTAATCTCGTACATCAGAATAAGGCCGTTTGGTTTGATGGGCTCAGGCCACTTCAGGAAAACTGAGTCTGAGACTCCCTGTTCACCCCCTTGCCAGGTTATAGGTCCTGGGATATCATCTGCTTTGTCTGATAAAATATGCCCAGAATATTAGCATTCCCAGAGGTGGAAAACATTAAAAGAAGTATTCATCTGTGAAATGGTGCTTAGAAAATTTGTTTATGTGCCAGACCTAACTGCGGTGCTTCCATCACATGCTAACCAACCTGCTGGTTTAGTCCTGGAGAAAACGAATGCAGCCGCACTGCAATGCTTGACTTCATGGTTGCAAGCATGGATGTCGATACGATAGACTGTGAAGGCCTGCAAGTTGGAAATCTCCATCCATTCCTTTCCGCTCACCGTCTCTTCCTCAAACGGATACTCCACATCCCCAGGTTCTGTGGCTGTGCCATTTCCCTCCTGCTCCGTGATGTTCACACCCACACCAGACATCAGGGTGGCATTTGCCACGCCAAAGACATCTCTGCGGCGCCGGTCAGGAGGTCTAGAGAAAAGGAGGTACTTCAGTTGATTGAAAATGCACAAAAGACTAACCAAATCAATCTCTTGGTGTTTGCATGTGAAAGAGAGCCTTCATACAAATATTGATGAATTTGCAAAAACATGCCAGCAACGTTTAGGAGCATTGTTTCTTTCTTCACAACAATTCTTCTATACAAAGAAAGGGTGAAAAACAAAAAACTTAATATTTTTCTATAAGCCATAGTAAAAAAAAAAAAAAAAAAGCAAAATGAAAGTATTTTTGGAAGCTTAGGCGCTTTGTGTTTGACCCTGACACTCTTAAGTGTACTGACAGGCCATATTCATTAGAGGACTTGTTTTCTTCTTTTATCTAATCTGATCCATGCTTGTTCAAGTGTCACAGTCACTTAGGCCTGTTGACTTGGGAGAACTGTGATTTACTGGCTTCCCATCATACAAACTATTTGAAGTTAGGGTTCAAAAAAATTCTTCAAACTTTTGGAAATCCTTGGCCATAATTCATCAGTAATAAATTGAGTGTGTACATAAATGTACTAATGAGGATAGTACTATTCCGGCACCACAATGTTGCCGTGACACGTAGGTGTGCTTGCTGTGCATATAAACCCACAGTCACATGTATAGCTGAGGGAGATGATGTATAATGAAAATTTCCCTTCAAAAAGCTATGCCAGGAGAGAAAAGTCTGTTTAGTATGTGGGGATAAAAATTTCAGCTCAGTGGTTCTAGCACAGAGTAGCAAGTCTCCCGTCCAGGACATCCTGCTGAATGTGGGTAGGAGGAACACAAATGAAGGAGCGGGGATACGCTCGGGGGATGCTACTACAGATGACCTATCTAAGACGGAGGGTCACACCTGCACCCGCCACACTAAGAAGGGACAGCCTCAGGGCCAGCTTTATTTATCCCAAGTGAGGGAGACACACATCCCTGCCAAAGCAAACAAGGTCTCTGGAAGGCAGGCCTGTCCTTAGATGAACCGGAGAGGGCTCATGCACCCCTCCCCTGGCTGCCGTCCCCCATCGGCCATTGTTGCAGCTTGCAGCATGTCCCCATCCCTCCCAACTTTTTCTTTCTCTTCTGCCACTGAATGGCGACAAGGACAAAGCTGCTCTTAACCCCCTTAGCAAGGCCCCAGTGCTGCAACTTAAAACCCTTCAGTGCAAGCGCGTAACCCTGAACACCGAATGCACAATGTAAATATTTAAACTAGTGGAATCAAAGACTTTCCAGCTGCTGTACAGTCTTGAAAGGCCTTCATGTTGATTATGTGTATGAAATGTGAGGGTATCAGGTGCTTCAATAAGAGTCACAGATGGTGCCAGTACCCAATGGAGATAAGAAAAAGGATTTCCTAAAATGAACGTTCAGCTATTAACACCCCCCCCAGAATCTCCCCTTCCAAATTTGACTCGCTCCAGGCTCTAATCAGCTGGTCGGTACAGTAGCAAGCATACCCTTCACTTCTTTAGTACTACAGATGGTTTCGCTGTACATGTCCTGGCAGCCAGTTATTCCAAAAAAGAGCTGACAAGAATGCATAAAGAAGGGACAGTAGAGGGTTGAAGGAATGGAAAACATTTCTTTTCAGATGCCCCCACCCTTAGTTTTTAAACGTTTCAAATGCTGGAATTGCGGGCCACTTCACCGAGGGGTCCGCTTCCAATAACTTCCAATAAAACTGGCCTTGCCAGTTGTAGGGGTGTTTGTATGCGCCTCTTAGCAGCATAAGAGGTTTCTGACACCTACGTTTTCTTATATAGCTAGACTACGATAAAAGAAAGAAACACAAGTAAGACAATACTGAAAAACACCCCAAAAAAAGGGAAGGGGGGGGGGGGTAAAGCCTATTTTTTCAGAGAGATGTTAACATACTTGTTCAATTAGCAGCAGAAAGAAAAACTAATCTTCATAAAAATACTGGCTAATTGCATTAGGTTACTTCCACAGGTGAAGGATTTGTCAGATTACCTGGGAGTGAAGATGGCATTGTGCAGAAAGTTCTCAAAAACCTTTCGGTAGGAGGCGTATTCTGCCTCATTCCTCTTGTCAATCATAGTCTTAGGGCACTGGCAACAAGGGCCATCCCCTGCGCCACCTTCTGATTTAGAGGACTTGGTCTCTTCCTCCACATCAACCATTCCTCCAGCTGAGATGCGGATGGGGACCTTCAACTCTGTTGAAAAAGCAAGTGGATGAAGTGAGAAGAATTTGTGTTTCACTTCCTGATGAGCACACAACCTAACATGTTAGCATACAATGTTCCACTATCTGATGTAAATGGAGGTGTTTCCATGGAAAAAGCAGTGGCAGGGACCTGACATCCCAGAATACCTTTGGAGCAATAGTTGTGCCTGTAAAGCTCTTTGTCTTCTGGCTGCTGCTGCCAGCGAAGCAGGTAGTAGGTGTGATTCCCATTAGGGTAGCTGGGAGGAGACCACTTCACCAGCAGCTTTGAGGAAGAGTTGGAGTAGGACCGAACATCCAAAGGCATTGAGGGCTCTAGTATTCAAAACATAATGTTATGGTTTGTATCTTTTTTCACCTGGGTGTGAGTTCTTGTGAATGTTTATCTGTAAACATTATCTTTTTCTCTTGGTGTTTGCATGTGAAAGAGAACTTTCATACAAATATTTATAAATTTGCAAAACATGCCAGCAGTGTTTAGGAACATGTTTCTTTAAAAGAAATACTAATCAGTGAGGAATTCAACTAAAAGTAATAGATAAAATTGTTGTAGAGATGTATGAATGTAAGGCATTTGTCAATATTTGTGTTTGTATTCATAAGTGAAACTGTGAAGTTTGTTCTTGAAGATGGATTACCTGAGGGCTTTGTGCGTATGTATACTATCTCACTTTTGGCTCCAACAATCTGCTTGTACTCAACGAGGGTTATGGCCTTTATAAAGATGGCATACTGAGTCCAAGGCTTCAGTGCGGAGAGCAAAACACCAGGGTCTTTGTCCTTTGGCAGCTCTACATCCACCATGTTCCAGCTATTGGACCCACATTCATCCTGACCATCAAACTCTGTGATGTTCTGGAAGGGTCTGAAAATGTAACATATAATGCAGCCATGAGAAGAAATATTAATGCAAATAAGAACTGTACTACAACACTACTCAGGCCATCACAACAATCATATTACTCTTTATAAAGGTGTTATCTTTTCCTCTATAGTTTCTCTATTTATAAAAAAGTGTTGATATATACAACCATGTTTGACAATGCATTTTTACATGTTTATGTTTAATTCTGTGGTAACAACTGCGATTTTTACCTTAACACACACCAGTATCCAAACCTAACTGGTTAATAGACCTTCCTTGAATATCACTCAGATATTAGGAAACTATTTACATTATTTCTTTTTATAAAGAAAATTATGGTTTGTCATTAATTTCCATAAAATATTCCTTCAATTCTAAAATAGTCATATAGAACTCTAAACTCAGTCAATGAAATAGCTAGTATGGTTTTCTGTGTTTATATAGCTTACTTTTTTAATATCCCACATTACGTTTCATTCCTTATTATAGGTAGTAATAGCAACAAACGATCAATTTAACTTAAAAATGAAGAAATGAAAACAACATAAAATAAGAAAAACAAATGTACCTATGTACATTATTGTCATGAATTGGGATACTTGCAACAGAAGTAAATAAAATCATGAAAGCGCAAACTGCATCTTAACACAGGCCACACAAAATAAAGCATGAGATCACAGATGGTGAGTGCAGTGCTGCCAAACAGCTTTGCATTCGTACTCATGCAAATTTTGAATATTTCTCTGATATGCTTTGGCTGCTCTCACATAGTTCTCCAAGATGCCGGGATGCTCAAATTTTGAGTCAGGTATGAATATGCTGTATATTGCCTGTTATATTAGGAACTTGGAAACCAGAACCTTGAATACCGGAGTGTGGGTGTGTGTGTGTCTATGTATACAAGTAAGTTAGCAGATGGGGATCTGATACTTTGAAGAAGAAAAAAAAAAAATCTGTAATAGATCAAAACAATCACTTTAGTGATTTCAATGTTACCATCAACTACTGGTAACAGTATGACGATGGTAACATATTTAAAAACATAGCATAAAAAACGCATATGTTATCATCCACTTTCAGATGTGGAGACTCAAACCTTAAAGTCACTGTCACTGTCCCAGCCAGAGCTAAACCACCCACTCTCCAGTCTCAACAAAATAAAATGTATTTTTCTGCATTTTTTCAAAATAATGCTGACTCAGTATGTCCATATCAGATTATATAGTTTATAATTAATTTGCTTTCAGCTGACCTGAAAAAGCTATACATTAGGTTGCCAGTTTATTAGGTATATCTATCTGGTAGCATCCTTTGGCCTTTAAAGCTATATGAAATTTATTTAAGCATGGATTCTACAAGATTCTAGATATATTGTGCAGGAATGGTGTTATGGAATGTAGAAATCATATGATGGGATATGATTGTGCACCTCCTGCAAACTGGATGACTGCACACTCTTGCTGAGAACAGTCCTTTCCACCTCTTCCTGAAGATGCATGATACAGGGTTAATATCTGGGATATTGTTGTCATGTTTCTGGAATAATTTGATGAAGATATGTGCCTTGTGACATGGTGCATTACCTTGCTAAAAGAAAACTTGATCAGCAACAATGTTCAGATATGCTGAGAGCCCTAATGCATACCAGGAAATTGCTCCCCACATCAGACTGCCACCACCAGCCTGTACTGCTGACATCAACAGAATGGCTCCATTGACTCATGTTCCTTGCACCAAATTCTGATCATTCTATCAGTATGACGCAAAAGGAACCTGAATTCATCCCACCAGGCAACTTCTTCCTCTCCCATAAACAGTTTTGATACTCTTCTGGCCACTGGAATCGCACTTTGTTATTATTTGCTGACAGCATTGGCACCTGATTTGGTCTGTCGTAGTTCATTTGAGACAAAGTCTGATAAGTGGTGCATACTGAGATGACAGTAGCAGTATTAAACTCAAATGTGATTTGCCTGCTTGTGGCCTGTTCCCTTGCAGGATTCTTGCTATTCTCCTTGATCCAGGAGCTGTTTACATTCACATGATTATCAATCACTTTTTTGCTTGGTAAACCCTTAAAACATCTGTGCATGAAAAGGCCATGAGGACAGCCACTTGGGAGGTGCTACAATCGTCATGCCTAGCACTATCATGCCACGTTTAAAGTGACCAAATTCACTTTTTTTGCTCATTACAATGCTCAACTGAACTTTAATTGATGCTCGAAATGTTGGTCTGCTGGATCTACCACACAACACAGTCAGTTGTTGAAATGTACTATTTGTGTAAAGGTGGGAGATGTACCTAATAAACTGGCAATTCAGTGTATAGTTGAGGTTCAGTGTCATTATTTTACTGTTGATGTGTGTAGGTATATAGGAGGGAATGGAGTGACTCTGAATGTTTTGCTGATTATATGTTCCTAATAAAGGTCCCCCTGGTGATCTAGGCTGAAAACTGTCAGCATCTAATGCAGTCTTATATTTCTCTATGGAAACACATTGAACAGCAAGAACACAAAAGATAAAGACACCCGTTACACTTAAACCCTAAAATACTTACGCTTCTTTGTAATACACAATGAAGCTGATGAGGTCCCTGTAATCTGGAGGACGGTAGCGCTCCCAAGTCAGTTTGATCTTGCTATTGCTGGTACTGTTGGACTTGAACTTAATGATGTGACTCTCACCTACAAAGAACAACACATACTTTTGCCCGAGACCCAACTTTTGAGTTGTCCAGAACTGGCACTGATGTTCAAGGATCATCATTTACACACTGCTTACTTTCAACTACATACATGTGCAGTGTGTCTAAACACATTGAGTCTATGTTTACAGTAACATGGAAATGTAAAAAAACTGAACACTTGTGTATGAACCCCATGTATTACATAAAGTACAGTAAGCACCGAAGCCTACAAATCAAACATTCACATTACAAAAATAAAACTCCTAATACCAAAGCTAAAACTAGTAACTTGAATGTAACTTCAAGCAGAAACGTAAAGCTTAATGTCAGCTATAATGTTGGAAATTTTCAGCTCAGAGACTAAAAGGACAATATTAATACACATTTTCTGAATGGTTTACTTTAAAACCAATTAAGTGAAAGTCAAACAGATATGAAATTCAGCTGCAAAAACCTCCTGCAATTATTTTGTTACAATGGGCCAAAACATTACTGTTGTGATTCTGACTTATTAATAAATTATATGTGATGCAAGTTAGCTTCAGTATACCAATATAGGTTTGGATTCATTTCATCCAAATAATCACATGTACAGCTACAAACAAAAGGAGTGTTGTGAACCCACATTCATAAGGAGGACAATAAATAATGAAACAGGTAGAATGAAACCCAGATGTGATAGGGCATTTACTTACAGCTTGCTCTGTCCCCGTTGTTGCGAAAGTCCTCTTCCCCAAACTTCTCAGTGATGCCTGTCTTCTCCCACATTTTTTGGATTTCCGACATGCACAGCTTGGGGTTGAAGTGGAAAAACAGCTTTCCAGCTTTAATGGTCAGATTGTGTTGGGACCAATCCCAGAGGTACTGAAGGTTTTGGTTATTCAGCGCAGAAAAAGAGTACATTCTGCGGTTGAACACACACACACGCACACACACACACACACACACACACACACACATTAAACTTACATGATACATACATGTTGAAACACAGGAATGCAAAGAACAAACACTAGATTAGCTGTTCTGGGCTTATAGATGATATCTAAAATGATACCACTGAAACAGGCCATTTGGCTGAAACCCTATTTAGTCCTGCAGACCTACCAGCACCAAGTCCTCTGTGAATGTGTCCAGCTGACAAGTGTAACTATAAAACATTTCTCAAATAGGGTCAGACTCAAAACAGGCCAATAGTCCTGCTGGCCATGTTCTACTGAATGCCGGAGAATGGGAGAAATGCAAGTTCCTTTCATTTAAATGTATTCGTGAATGTATGTTGGTAACTCTACCCTGGAAGAGGCAACAATCACAGGAGAATAGGCCTTCCCATGACCCCCTCTTCCATCTTTAGAAACTTTACAACTGCACATGCCAAACCAGCTACATCTACCCTTCCATCTATAGTAAACAGACCTAAATCCCAGTAAATACAGGGCATATTTACACTAATAGCAGATACATTTTACTAAACGTACTGTTATAAAAGCATATTTCAAATGGTGACAGACTACAGCCGTACCCATCTAGGAGCTCCTCCCCATTGATGTAACGCAGACTCTTGAGGAAAGACAGTGAGCCGAGCGCATGTGAGTGCCTAATTCGCACATAACCCGTCACTGTCTGGATGAGGCCCATGAAGCTCTCCAGCTCTGATGCAATGTTATCTAGGGAAAAAGACAGCCCCATCAAACCCACTTTGAGTGCTCATAATGTTTAACACAACACTTTTATGGTGGCAGCACAGAATTTACAACTCTATTCACATATGGTACATCAAAAGCTTGTTTTTCAAGCAACATCTGAAGTATTATACATTGGGATTGTTGACTAGAATGCAAAAACAACATCATACAATATTGTTGTTCATATGCAATTTTATCAGTTTTAATTGAACATATTTCTACTGTTTTGGAATTACATTTTATGTACTGTGTACTTTAGGCCTGCTGCTCTCCAACCATCTCAGCTGGGTCCCATTTGAACCCTTAGAGTTAAATGAGCCATTACGAAAAGCAGATCAATCCCTATTAACGGGGACAAGCAGCAGAAAAGTGCACTTTAACAAATGGACGATGACTCTTCTTGAGTGCCAAAAGGTAAGTTAATTTTTGGGGCATCGTTCCCCCAAATGTTACTATCTCCTTATTGAGGTAATAAGCTCAGCCTGAATAAGCAGTCCCACTTTAGTATAAAATGTCAAAGCAAGTCAAATCACAACAAAAAAATCAATCTGTTCAATCGAGCCCAACTAACAAAGCATTTAACTGAAACAAAAACCAGTCTATGTGGCAGGTCTTCAGGAAATGTTGTGAAGTGTGCATATATGCTTGCATGTGTTGGGGGGGCCTGTGAGGCCTATAATACTTACTGCCCTGTCGGATATTGATGTGCAGATTGCCTTTGATGACTGTGCAGCCCTTGAGAGCCTGGGCTGCATCCACTGAGCCAATGATCTTTGCATCACAGATCTTGTCACACTGACCATCACAGGCACTGCAGAACATGCTGAGACAGAAGCACGCAGGACAACACAGTCAAGATAGCCTTGGAGCAGGCCTCTTTGAACCTGAATTAAGATTTTATTATAATGCATTTATTTAGTTGCTTTGTCTGAAATGCAAGGTTATTATTCCTTAAGTATTCATCTAAAGGAATCAGCTAAATTTACACCAATTCCTGACCTGCCCCTCTCCCTCAGTATGAAATGACAAATATATGACAAAAGATTTAAGTAATCTTTATGATGTATATTGTGTTGTTATTTGGTCATACTGGGATAACCTTCATATTTTGACTGTTTCTTGGAATTGTTTGGTTATATTTGGTCATAAATAAATTAGCTGTAATGTCAAATTTATTTATTCCAGTTTGGGCAGCTGAAAACACAATATACATCCTAAAGGTTACTGAAATGGGTCAAAACTCATCTAAAATATGCAATGAGCAGTAATAATCTCCTTAAGTACCGCTTAAGTTTAAACCACATCTGCAGAGGCTTAAAATAGATTTAAACGTCACATATTACTCAAGAAAAAGGCAATATTATAGTTTATAGTCTCCAAGATGCCTTTTAATAGGCTTACTGAATTAGAAATAGCTGATTTAATGGTTGGTAGATGGGATCTATTCAGCTTGCTCAAGGGATTTGATGAATTTTGATTGTTGTATTCCAGTGTGTAAACTTAGTCTTTATGGTTTACCAAAAGATGTGCATTGTCTTGCAGCAAGAGCTCAGGAAATGTAGCTCCAGCATTAGCTTAACAAACAAAATATTCTTCATGATATACTGCCATTACGGTCTACAATTAAAAGAACAAACCATGTTCCCAGATTAACTCAATCTGCAAGCAGTATGCCATTTCCATTTACAAACAATGAAGTTCCTGATTTTATGCTTGGAACTTAGACATATCAACACAACTAGTATGCTTCACACGTGTCAGTTTTCACTAAGGAGTGGAGATGCCAACACAGTGGTGCCTACCTGTGGTTCTCATTGCGAGTGAACCCAGGGGGACAGTCCGGCATGCACTCGCCGGCATGAATGACGAACTTATCCAAGTCGCCGGACTGATGCACTTCCGAGCAGGTCTCCATGGTGATGCAGCGCCACCCCTCGAATTTGTAGGTTCCTGCAGGGCATTCAGGAACACAGTGGCCCTCATGGTAGTAGTGGAGACAGGCAGCGCAGGCTGTGTCGTTGTCAGGCACCATGCAGCTGCCCAGGCACTGAGGATGGCAGCACTCTCCCAAAGGTGTACAGCCTCTCCGTTCACATTTGCTGGGGCACACTGCAAGTGATGGAGCACACGAAGCCTGTGAGTTCCCTTGCACACACATCAGCGATGTTTCTTTGCACACATGTAAGGAACAACCCAGGAGTCTTGGAGGATCTCTGAATTAATACAGTGAACCATAGAAAGTGTCCTCAAAAACTGAAAACTATAAAATGTCTGACAATGAGCCAAAAAAAAAAATGCTTTGCATCATCTGTAGTTAGAACAGTCAGAATGAAGTGATCTCTAAGCTATACAGATTGCTGATGAAGATGAGCCTCACACACCAACTATAAGGCAACACAATCACAACTTAAAAGTCAGGTCACATATTTAGAGAAGTCCAGCTAGATCCCTTTGGAAGCTGGAGAGAGCAAGATTTTCAGTCAGCAAGAAATAACCAAGTAAACACTCAGCAGCAACAACTGGTTGTAAAGGGGTGTGGAGTGTGGGCCGAGCGCAGACTGTACGCTGCTCTGGCCAGCCTTGTTAGTCAGCTGCAGAGGTACCCTCATTACAGCTAAATACAAGAATCTTGTCCAGGTCTGCCACTTCTGGAGAAGCAGTGATGTTGATCAGCATTTTAATAGCTGGACTTCCCTGCTTGGCTGGGATACATGTTTTTATATGTGTGTGTGTGTGTGTGTGTGTGCGCGTGCGTGCGTGCGCGAGAGAGAGAGAGAGAGTGAGAGACAATACACTAATGCTTGTATCCGAGGGCCCTTCCCTGGGTGTGCGTATTGCCAGTTGTGGATAAATTCCTCAATGCTGATGGAATTCTACCCACTCAACTCAT
This sequence comes from Heterotis niloticus, assembly GCA_018136845.1. Lineage (NCBI taxonomy): Eukaryota > Metazoa > Chordata > Actinopteri > Osteoglossiformes > Osteoglossidae > Heterotis > Heterotis niloticus. The sequence goes on along the minus strand of CM030904.1, from coordinate 14,189,662 downwards.
GTAACACTAAGAGATTAAATGCATCATGGCAATAAATGAAAAGTAAATAAATAAAAAGAAAAGTTTACCTTATAGCTAACTTGGTTATCATTTTAAACTATATCAATTGTTGACTTTTTCTGATGCACTGCTCAATGATTTGCAGTAAAAAACAATGAAACAACCAGCTTGTCCACATAAAAATCAGAGTTATGACTTTAGTCGGAAGAACAAGAATCAACAGTAAATTCATCGTGGGCACATTGTCTGCGTGTCCTGCTACACTGCAATGCGAAACACTTCAGTGTTTGCTGTGGACAGATTTCATCAGTGCTGGAAGATGTGGTATAAATAAATTTGACATTACAGCTGATTTATTTGTTAACAGTGCCTTTTACTTTAACATGGTAAAAAAAACAAAATTGATGCCACAGCCTTCCAGAAAAGCTTTCAGCTGCCTGTCATGAGTGTTCTGAGGAAATGGATTCTTGTGTTACTATATTTCATAAAAGCATACTGCCTTAACTGACACTTAGCATTGGTTTTCCCATGATAAATACAGACTTGAAACCGCAATAAATCAACCAAGAAATACCGATTTACTGACCAATGTGTCTCTTTTTACCCAAACAACTGTGCTGCTACAAGTTTGAAATGGACCAGCTATCCTACACATAACCGCTCCCAGACGCCTGCCACTGAGTAACCTGGCAGTGTTCCCCTGTCTGAGGTGGGTCTCTCCATGTGGAGGGGCTGGGAGCTGGCCAAGTGATGAAACTGCCCCCTAGCAACTTGGGTCCCTCCCTCTGGTGGAGTGACCAGAAAATGAATAGCTTCTGCCTCCACGCCTGCTAAACGGCCGATGGGCTTCATTGGACCTGTGGTCTCCTAGCAACAGACTCCGAGCTGGCATTATGCCCAGCACAGTCAGGGCAAGCCAAAGATCTCCCTGAACGAGATTTTTCATCTTTCATACACTGTTATATAAAGGAATGTGTGAAACTATTAGGAGACTAAGTGGTTTGTTTATTAATCTAAGGGATCCAGAATTTGGCTGTACATAAACATGGGCCTGCTTGTTAAATATAATTCTTAAGATACAAAAAGGATTAATTCATAAGGTTCTGTGCTGTGGTCTGATATACTGTTGAGGAGAAAGAACCACAATTTTTCAGATTAATATTTCATATGGTCTTCTAAACATCTGTGTGACTAACCCATATGAACACTGCATAACTACATTAGCGAAAAAAAATAAACAAATATGCAAAATAAAAAATAATGGAAACTCGTACCAACAGCTTTTCATTCCAAGAAGCAGTAAAGGGAATCCAGCAATTTTATAGTAGAATCTAAGCATTTTTGTAAATGTTAAACTTGCACAATGAAGAGGAGTAAAAAATAAAACCACAGCCTTCAAATTACCATTGAACAGCTGATATATCTTCTGTTTGATTCACACATGGTCAGGCCACCCCAAGGAGCAGAGCCACTGGACCATGATAAATCCATTCATGGACAAATGAGCTGCAGTTTGCTCAGAGTGTATCTGGAACATGGACCTGCAGTTCCTTAAATAGCCACATGCCCCTAAAATTGCAGCTATTTTTGGATTTAAAATAAATAAATAAATAAATAAATAAATAACATAATTACTTCAGACAGTTCACATACTAAGTACAGCTGGTAAACATGCACATGCATGACTTTTGCAAATTCCTCAGTGAAAACAAACTGCTTGTGCTCAACAAACCATATAAGTCAACTGTTTTCCTGTGTGACCAAACAACTGCGGTATCAAGGATACGTTATTTTATTTATAGCTATCCCAAGTGCAGACCTATTTCCACACTTCACTGCTACATCCACAGCTATGCCAGGCATTGTGGGTTTCCACTACTTGAGTGGGGAGCTACCTAACAAGGAAGAGACTCCTCTGAGGAATGACTCTGTGGTCAGTTTTATCAGGCTACAGCTGAACTTCTTGTGAATCCAACAGTTTACTAGTAAGGCTTTCACTCTAAATAAGACTTAGTGAATTACCCAAACAGGGAAAGCACAATGAAGAGAAGGCAATAAAAAATTCAAAATGCAAAACCTGGTTAATAATAGTGTAAATCATAGTTTTAAAGTGATCTTATGCCATCTTGGCAAACCCTTAGAGACAACTGAAAAACTGTCTTTGCTTAGAAATTCAGCTGAATCTGGAGAAAACTTTTACCTCAATTTTCACAAAGTTTGTCCAAAGCAGGATCATGGTGGCCTTGAGACTATCTTGGAAGCACAGGTCAAGGTACACGTTGGACAGGATGCAAGTTCATCGCAGGACAAAGGCATACACGCTCATTCACACACTACAGACAATTTTGAGTCACCAATTAGCCCAAAAACACATTTTTGGACTGTGGGTAGAAACCCACAGAGACACAAGGGGAACTTGCAATCTTCGCATAGACTAAGCTGCATACAAACCCACATTTGACCCCTTTGCTGCATCACAGTATCACCCCACTGAAAAACAGCACTCCTACCAAGTCGGTCCACTTAGCAGCTGCACGTGTGCAACAAAAAGCAATTCGACCCTCTCAAGAATGAGGAAGTATTTTCAGTAAACCAAAGTAAACAAAACTCAAATACCCACTTTCCCCCTAAATAAATGTAAAAAACACAATAATACAAAGAAAAAAGAAAAAAGCAGTATACAAAAAATGTGTGCTGGAAAGACACCATCTGTCAGCCAGGGGCAGCAAGCCACGTTTGCAGGTGCACGTCTTTATGTAAAACAGCAAAGACTGGAACCAGCCAGGCAAATTTGTTTCTCTGGAGAGGCTCCCTCACAAGTGTGTCTGTCTGCAGTTGTCCTCCTGGTGGAGCACTGAGGGGCAAGGTCATTCCCCTCCAAAATGAAAACAAACCAGGGAAAGGTGACAAGACACTGGTTGAGCCCCCTGCGAAGCTCCTCACAGTAAAAACTGACCTGCAGTGGCTGATGCAAATGGGCTCTGGGACTGCAAACAAGCTAGGAAGAGGGATATCAATGCATACCCTCGGCTACCACATTTATTCTCAGAAGTTCCCTGACACATGCTACAATCACAGTACAGTGTTGATCATCTGCTCATATACAGCTGGGGCCGTTTCAGACATGTCACTAGATTTTTTTTAAGGCAACAATTTTGCCAACATTTTCTTTATGAATGTTGATTTCCCAGGTTATACCTTAGTGTGCTTTAAGAACAGGCCTTTCCGTCTTGTATTCTGTTAGCCATTCGTTACGAAGGCCAAGTTCTCTGTGTTAGCCAAAACGTCTCTAAACAAAATTCCAGCAAACAAGCCAAAAATACCACAATGATTTTAGCTTTGGGATCGTTTCAGGAGGGCTGAGCAAAATGATTAAACGGCTCATGAACACGGAAGGGGTGGCCTGCCGGGCTGAGATGTGGGGTTCTCATATCATGGGAAATGTCAGTGTTCTGCCCAGGTGCATGCAGACACATCATATACACAACAAGGGCACAGAGTGTACCCTGCTTCAGCTGAACAGGAGGGAGAACCTGTGATTTAGGCCACAGAGAAGATTTTTTTTTGGATGTCAATACACACCAAAACAGGTCACAACGATGCAGGATGCCAGGATTGAAAGCATGGGGGCTGCCAGTTTGCTCCCAGAGTGAAACCTGCACAGTCTGCTGGCATGATCCTGAGCTATTAGGCATCTCTGACAGAGATCATGACATGAGGTCTGCTGTGCATGTAACACAGCACATACAACCAGAGCTTACAAGACTGGGCAATCTGACTCTACCCTCTAATGAGATCTGAGTTCTCTGGTTAGTGACCACAGTAGCGCCGCAACAGAAAGACCATTTATTTCCCAGGCTATTAATTGAAGTACAGTGAATAAAGTTAACTGTGATTTACTTGCTAGCATGAGAGTCATCTCCCATCACACTCTTCCCTCACTGTGAAATTAACCCAGTCTCTCAGTGGGGAAATAAGTGCCATTGATAAGGTCAAAGACACTAATCTGGATACACAGACAAATTTCCCCTGAAAGGCCAACTGTACTAGAGATTGCTAATTTAAATTTATTCACAGAAAGAAAAAAGTGGACTCAGATGCTATAAATCACTACACATCATTTGGAAATAGGTGAATCAATATCGGTGTAAAACAAAAGTACAGGTATCCCCTGAGATAAAAACCTCTCATTAATATGAGACACGTTCTGTGCTTACAAGTAACAAGAGATTAGCATGGAGGAACGTTCCAATTTATTCATTTAAACAACAAATAGAAAATGGCTGACAGACTATGTCTCGTCCTCTTAAACCACTTTCAAATGAAGTGTCCAACAAGATTTCTCCAAGTTAAGCAGAATAGGAATTTTGCATTTTTTTGTCCCAGTACATGTATACCCTACTTACGAGCACAATGTGTTGATGGAAATTTGCTTGTAAGGTGAACTCTAAGTTGGAGATGCGATTACCATTATGGCCTGAATGACTCTATTCATAAACTCTCGAAATCAGCGTCATATTTGGTTTTAATTTATTAATTTCATTTATATATGCAAAAACTCAAGTCAAAAACTTGTATCTCAAAGGATACCCATATGAGTCAAAGGATACTAGTATTTCAGTTTGAAAGGATAAGCACACGTCCTAACTAATGTACAGTACATCAATCAACTCAACACCTTACAGTACAGAAAGGCGGTATGTCTATACTTTTTAAATGTAATATTTAAAATTTCTTTCCCTAAGGCAGTCATAACAATTACTTAAAACTTGGAACATCTTATTTTATCTTAAAAAACCGCAAATCCTAGCAAGCCTCGCACCATTAAAATAGTTCAAAAGAGACATAATTTGACCAGTTAATTTAGCTTCAAAAATGTCTGTACAAGAAAAAAGCAAAAATTTGGATAAACAGCAAAACTACAGATGGTCCCTGGCTTACGATGGGGTTACATTTCGATAAACCCATCGTAAGTTGAAAACATTGTAACTCGAAAATGTATCTAATACACCCAATCTACTGTCACGCCTGGGGCTGCTTCAGCAACGGAGCTTAGGTGGTCTCTCCACCGCTGTCTTCAGACTGAGCATCGATTGGCATAGGAACCAATTGTTGACGGGATTCAGTTCCTACCCAGTCTTCCTGTCAGTGCTCAGTCTTATGCTACCCCTTGTGAACTCTCCTGCAACCAGTGTCTTGCTAAGACCTGGTATTTTGTTCATTTTGAACTGTGGGATCTTCCATTTTTGCTTACTGCTAATCACTAATGTTTAGCGCTAGCTCCTGTCAACATTCTTTGTCGGAAACAACACTCAGTAGAGTTCAACAGAACTTAAACATTACCGTGGTGTCTTGCAATTGCTTCCACCAATCCACACAATAACATCACACTGAACATCAATGTCTGGCCTAGTCAACCTACATAGACATAGATGGGCATTTCGCAGACATGATGGATGCACAAAACAACACAGATAAGGGGGTATCAAAAAAAAAAAAAAAAAGCTGGCAACACAGAACACTGTAGAGTATTGGTTGTATACGCTAGCAACCATGTGGCAGACTAGGAGATGTGGATTACTGCTGTTGCCCAGCATCATGGGGAGGTTTGGGAAATCTAAATTCAAAATTCAAAGTATGGTTTCTACTGAATGCGTATCGCTATTGCACCATCGTAAAGTCAAAAAATTTTAAGTTGGAACATCGTAACTCGGGGACCATCTGTATTTAGTATGCTAGAGTCATTTTAGTTACATTTAAAAACTGTATTTCAAGTATAAGAGGTACATTTATTCCATCATACTCAGTTACAGGTAGACCTGTTTATTACTATCATGTTTTACTCAGCAGTTGTCTTACAATTGGCTTAGCATTAACTTAGAATTTTTTCAAAAGTATATTCACTCATCTGAAGGAGGGATAAAAAAGCAACGATCTGATTCTGTGCTAAATACATTACACATCTTTTCACTAATTCATGTCGGGCATCCATTACAAATAAAAGTGTTTTGACAGACCAATGACTTGGGTCATACCAGTGTATAGCAAACTGGCAACTTCAGCAGAGAAGTGCAAACGGGGAATAAAGAGACGTCTCTCTTGCGAGCAGTAAATTATGTGCTCCTAAAAAAGAAAAAACCACAGGTACTGGAATGAAGAGAGGGAATCTGTACTTCCCTCAGTCCCTTGATAAAGCAACCATTCAGGCCTGTTTGGCTGATAATGTTCCCAATGCTTTCATCTTCTCCATTACCTGTCTAAGAAACTTAATAGCCCTTTTACTGTTCCTAAGAAAAAAGGGAAAATATGTGAGAACAAGAATATTCAACAGTGCTAAAGGCAAAGCAGCAGAACGGCACTAAATAATGGGTTTTGTTTGGGCTATTTTACATTTTCACATTGAGTAAAATTACCAAAAATTAGTCTGAGGCCAGAAAAAAGGAATGAAGAGGCCAGGCACGAACTATTGGATGCATGCCAGGCCGTTTTGAACAGAAGTAAACAATGCTGTTGTGTCTAGTCCTCTGTCCTCATGTCACCCCTCTGATTTTTCCAAACCTTGACTCATGAGGCTCACTCTTCACATGGTCCACAGTTAGCACCCTGTTTGTACCTTACATTGGACTCACACTTGGTTATATATTGTAGACTGTTTTCCCTCAACTAAATATCATTGGTGTGGAAAACTTTAATACTGTGAAGCATTTATTTGGCTATTTATGTTTTCTTTATCTAGAAAAGGTACAATTTGCTATTGCAGTAGTTCTACATTTTGCACTAAACAAATAACTATAACTGAAAGTAGCTTAAGGTTCCAGAGCAGTCTGGGAATTATCCCTCAAGCACAAACCAAGGGACAAGGAGAAGCTTTGTTCAAGATAAAAAGTAATGTAAAGATCTGTTTTCTCATCCATTAATGTATTCAGTCCCATTGCAGGGCAATCACAAACAACAGACTCAAAAAAATGCAGTTTGCAATGACCAATTGGCCTGAAACACATCCAACTGTGGGAAGGAACCAGAGCATCCAGAAAAAACCCACATGCAATCTCCACAGAGACTGACTAGAACCTGGACCGAAACACACAGCCCTGAAACTGTGAGCCACTGTACTACCGCGCTGTCCTTTCATACATATCCAGAGCTAAAGAACTTCAGAGGACCCTGATTGGGGGGTGAAGGGGGGGTGGGAGTGCAAAAGAGGAGGGAGGGAGGAGACAGATTTTATTTCACTGACATCACCACACTACTCTGGTTGCCTGGACACCAGGCAGAACAAAAACAGACATAAACAAATTAAACACACAATTAAAAAGTAAACGGCAAGAAAAAGCACAAGTAGTAAAACTCATTCACTTTTCCAAAAGAATGACATTACAGCTGCATCTATTATTTAACCTGACACTAAAAATGTAACCTGCCTTTATAAAAGCTACAAACACCACACAGCTTTTTAAAAAAAAAAAAAAAAAAACAACAGAAAATGCTTTCATGTAACACTACTGTTACACATCTTCCAAGACTTGTTAGACAGCATGGCCTGTGAGACACACTCAGACTTCTACAACCGTATTTTCCTACCAATGTTGAATACTTGTAATTTTCTTGGTGTGTGTGTGTAAGAAAAGTGTGAGAGAAACCTGTGCATATATGTGTGTAATACAATAAGAGGGGGACAAGATGCATAAAATTAAGAGTGTTTTGCTATCACGCAGCCAGTGACGCCTCCCAAACTGTTTTCATGTGCAGAGCTTGAATTGTGCAGGTCTACTGCCAAACCAAATGCAAATACAGCGGGTGCTGTGAAAACAAGGCAACAGACGAATGAGCGCATAGTCGTGCTGAAAGAGGTGGCCGTCGGTGACCTCGCAGGAGAGCGGCGGCGGGAAGACGATGAGAAAGGGGGAGGACAAAACCAGCAACCGCAGGTCCCAACAGACTATCCTCTCCTCACCGGTTCTGGAAGAGCTCTTTTATTACTGCACACATACATACACACACAACAGCAGCTCCTGCACCAATAAGTACGACTTGCTTCCATCAGATTGATAACCACAAGCCCCACATACTATGTATTAGTAGAGATGACCAAAACAGTGTCTTTGCTAAGCATTTTAAAGTTCATCAAAAACATATCATGCAAGAACTCAACACCATTTGGAAAAAAAAAAGAAAAAATGAATAACTTACAAATCATTTATGTTTCTTAAGTTAAAAAGGGTAAACCAAAATTTCAGACAAGTGTCCAACTTCCAGGACTCTGGTGACTCTCAAAATGAATTATTTTTTCTAAATTGCTCATACTCTTATCAGGGGGAAAAGGTTTATTCAATTCTTACCCTATAATTATTCAATTATTTGTCAGAAATTTGTTGCAATGTATAAATCGTGCGTCAGAACATGGCAAAAATATTAAATTTAATGAATTAGTAATGAATGATACACTGCCCAGCCAAAACAAGGTCACTACCTGTATTTAACTTAGTGTTATGATGTGGAGTTGCTTCAGTTGGTCAGGTCTAGGTTCAGCAATGTTATGTGCCCAAAAAATGAGGTGAGCTGACTATCTGACTATATACTGAATGACCATGTTTTTCCATCAATGGATTTTTTCTTCCAAGATGACAATGCCAGGATTCATCGGGCTCAAATTGTGAATGAGTACTTCAGGGGGCATGAGACATAATTTTTACACATGGATTGGCCACCACAGAGTCCAGACCTTAACCCCATTGAGAATCTTTGGAATGTGCTGGAGAAGACTTTACGCAGCAGTCCGACTCTGCTGTCGATAATACAAGATCTTGGCAAAAAATTAATGCAACTCTGGACAGAAATAAATGTTGTAACATTGCGTAAGCTTATCGAAATGATGCCACGGTGAATGCGTGCCGTAATCAAAGTTAAAGGCAGTCCAACTAAATATTAGTGTGTGAGACTTTTTTTTTGGCTGGGCAGTGTATATATTACTAAACTGCTAGGGCATGGGCAGCGCTAGTATGGCACACATGTGGTCACAGAGAGAAGGAATGTGACATGGATGCATGGTCTACCTACTCCAGTTCTATCAGCCATTGACAGGAACAACTGACAGGACATTGGCCATGCATGCTCTACTCGACCCCTGCCTCTACCCATATCCACACCTCACTGGAAATGGAGCTCACCTGGTGGCCACGAGTCCACCTTCAGCATCTCCATCACACTAACCTCCTCCACCTGCAGCATATCCTCACAGGAATTTCAGAATTGAGGATTTTATTCAGAAAGCCACTTGTTCATACACTTTAGCTACACATAGAACAAAGCAACCCATCTGATACCAAACACTGCAACAGAAGTTACAGATAAGGTTTAGAAAAAGTGGGCCTTTTACATAAGAAATTTCAACTGGCGTAAACACACACACACAAACACACACACACACACACACACGAATGGGAGGTGAAATAGAGCACATGGATCCATGTTTAAGTTTCTTCTAGCACAGTGTTCAGAAAGAACAATATGGGAGTGTAACACCCCCCCCCCAAAATGGCACTGCACAAGCACATTTTAAAGAGCTGTTTTTCTCCTGCAAAAACAAACTGCACTGAAGTTCAGAGGACCTTCAAGGTATTTCCACTGGCATTTCCAGCAATCAGAGCTTAGTGCTTTGAAGCGCAAGGGGGTGATGGTCATCGTCTGACCTCTGGCCCACTGTTGGCCAGCATAACAGGGCTATGTGCTGGTCTCCATGTTCAGGCATTCAAAGCATTTCCTATCACCACTGTTCAGTCACAACAACACACCCTTTCCTTCCAGCCCTGTGTTCCTTCAACATACTCACTGCTGTTATTGTTTGCAGCCTTCCTACCCATGGGTAGCAGGATGGCTTTACAAGAACAAGAATTAGGGGTCACATGTGGATTATTTTTATTTAATTTTGAAAGCCTAATGTTATTGTACAGAAAAACTTCCTGTAAGTGACTCTCATGGCAAATCAAGTTTCCACAGAGATGGAAGTAAATGTTAGGGACTTTTTTCATGTCCCCCAGTGAAGTTATGCTTGAGTTACTCTGCTAATAGTAAAAAAGTGTTCTCAAAGTCTTAAAGGTACCATTTTATATAAAGCAACTACTGAAGATAAACAAGTCACCACTAGAGAGCTGGGTTGCATCATACTAGCACATGGAAGTGAACAGCTATCATTTGTTATATATGTTTGAGCAATGCAGTTTCATACTTTTCCTAAATCCATCAAATTTATTGCTGTTTTTTAATATCTGCATGTTTAAAATAGTTACTTATAACATGTTTTTCTCAAAGAAATTGTAAAATTTCATCAGTTAGGAGTATCATAGTTTAATAATACATGTCTATGTAAAGCTCAATCTGCTTGTTCTTTATGTACAGCTTTTTTTTTCTTTTTTTTTTTAAAGAAGGTCACATTTTGGCACATTTAAGTTCATTAATTACTAAAATGGTCGCTTAGTATCTTGAACATTTATTTTTTTATTTCAAATCATTTGGAAATGTGCACATACATGACAGACAAGCTAATGTGCTAGAGGATTAGAAGTTGGGAAGATGAAGCGGTGATGGTGGGAGGGATGTGTGCTGGATAGAAAAGCACAGTGTGAAAATGTTTAAATTATACACAGCACACACAGACACAGTGCTACACACATTAGTGATGTAAAGTTAATAGAGTTTGGTCATAAATATTTTATTACTAAATAACTAATGTAGCATCTATGTCAGATTTTCAAAGCTATGCAAAATTGTACCATTTAAGATTCTAAAATGCCACTGATTATAAAATGACTTTTTTTTTCTCTCAAGACTGTTTAACAAAAGTTGGTTGTCTTGAGCACCAGTGTAATATTTTTACATAAATTAGGAAGAATTGTGTAAGAAACGCATCACTAATAAGATAGTACCTCATCCTTCAAACTATTTGAGTCGAAATCTGGAATTAGCTGATTATTATTAGTGGTGCCTAGGATCAGGTCTGTTAGGACAGATTTGTATAATCTATTGCCCCCCCCCCCCCCAAAAAAAAAAAAAAAAAAAAAAAAACCCACTTGCAACATAGAGCATTCAAGAGTATGAATAATTCAAAATAGTTGCACTGTTCCTTTAACAGTAAGGTACCGCAAAATTACACACACAATTAATAAAACTTTTCAGCATCTAACAAGCTCATTCACCAACATAAATGTCACTATGTTTCTGTTTAAAAGTATATTTAAAGATTGCCAAAGCCTGTTTTATATGTTTTGTGTAAAATAACTAATAAAAGTTAGGAAGCAGCAGTTTCCCCTTGGCTCCATGTAACTTATCTGTCTTGCTTCAACCTGCTACTGCACACAGGGGTTCCTCAGCAAACCTACAGCACACAAAGACTGAGCCTTTGAAAGCCCAGACCTGAGAGGTGAAGCAAATGTTTATGTAAGGTTCAACCTCATACAAACAGACATCTTTTAAAACCTCAGCAGTCAGACAATAAGTGGGGAAACTAGACATCCTCATATTTAAAAAATAAATAAATAAAAAGAGAGAGAAAAACCTTATTCTTGTGGCAATTTTTTCCCCAATGTGAAATTACATCCCACAGCAATATGTACAGACCAGATCAGTAATTTCATAAAACCTGAACTGTAGATACCATGGTAGTGTCATTGGCAAAAAAAAAGCAACTTACTAAAGCTGTGAATTTAAAAAAAAAATAACTGAGGGGCACACACTGCAAAGTATCAGTGTTGCATGTTTGTGAAGGGATGACTGCTTTTGAACTTGAGACTGCAACATAATTTCTTCCATACAAATTAATTGATTTTTTAGAGCCTAATTTACAACAATTTGTCCTTAAATCAAATTTCCCACAAAGTAATGGAGTCAACACAATATTACAGCCCACCTGTGATTCTTGCCCTCTTTCAGGTAAAGACGCAACTTACACTACAAGCTCATGTTAACACTGATTTTGCATCAGAAGTGGCTAAAGAGTGTGACTCAAAAGTTTCTGACCATCATCGTGTCCTTATCACTAATATTAAACAGAAGAGGGTAGTGCCGGCACACTGATTTTTTATTTGTTGTTTTACCTATTTATGCAACATAATACATAGTTTTTAATATTATGTCATTGTTGGCATTTAGGTATTTTTGTTACTGACATTTTTGCATAAAAAATGGTTTACATTTAAGGTGTGATAGTTCTCCAGTCAGCTACAGACAGCTTCTCTTTCTGCTGCTTTCAGTTTCTCTTAACGGACCCTGATACGGATACAAAAAAAGCTGAGCAAAAAAAAAAAAAAAAAAAAAAAAAAGCATTACAGAAACCATTACTTTTATGATTGGATTCATGCTGTCATCTTCTTGTATGTACACTCCAACTAAGAGAGGGAGTGTGGTTAAGCTCAGCGGAGTGTGTGGAGGCGGGCAGGCCCGGTGGGCTCCTCTTATACCACATGTCTCAGACTACACTTTGGGAGCTGTATTTTCTGCCTGCTCTGCTGTGCAGCCGCAGCCTCCCTCCCTACACACTCAGGACACTTTCCAAGTTCATGTGAGGACTCCTGGTGACTGCTGATTTTGGCTGCCATGAGACAACATGTTTGTCAAAAACAGGTTGTGTTTACTGGCACAGAGGCACCTCCTTCTCACTGCTCTGCCCTCACAAATCATCCCCCGAAAAGGAAACAGGACTCCCCGTGACTTCTCAATCGAATCGCTTATTGTCACTTGTGACTGTTTTGTGAGGCCTTTCAAATCCACCTTTGAACAGATGCTTTATTTACTGTAATAATAATCCAAGCTGTTCAAGTGTTAAAATATTTCTGAAATAAACCTTCTTTCATAACAAGCTTGTTTAAATCACACACATATTGCAGTTTAAACTACCAGAATTTGTAGGTTTATTGAAATTTTCTTTTTTCTTTGAAAGAAATTCAACAACAAAAAAATGTTTCATTACTACAGCTCATGGCTGTATTTAGTGTTAAACTTCATGCAAGTTAAAAAATGAAGAAGGAAGGTTGGCATATTGAACACTAGGAATCAATCATCCATCCATCCATCCCTAACTGCTTTATACTGATCAAGGGAAGGGGTGGTCTGAAGCCTCACAAGGAATGAAAAGGGTTATATTTAGCTTGAATGGACAATCATGCAGGATAATTAAAACACATGATTCACTAATTTAGAGTAAAAACATCTGAAAAAACTCTGAATGTAATATTTAAATATTAACTTGGGTGGGGATAAATGCATATGAATATTCTCAAATAGAAAAAGCATTCTAACTACATAAAAGGCATGCTGCTTTAGGAGGAAACCCTATATAAAGCACTCTTTGATGTCTCGCAACATGTAGTATATATGGTGTGCCCTTATAGCATCTGGTAGACCATACACCACGTTTGAACTTATCCAAACGTGACAATCTGCAAGTTCTTTAAGGGAGAAATGAAACCAGGCATCAGTTATTTAACTACAGTAATAAAACCACATTCTTAAAAATTTTCAACATTTAACATCTGAATGATGCAAACAATAGATAGGGAGAGTGCATGCAGGTTTCCAGGACCAGTGGGAGTTTAGACCTACTGAAAATAAAACTCTTAAAAAATTCATTCATTTACATGAAAAATTTTCATATAAAATAGACCCATATAATATGCCTGAAATTCAGAACTGCTTTTCTAAACCCAGATATTTTATAGCAGAATTATTTCATTTTTCCTTAATAACCTATTTTAATAACCTCAGCTGTGCAATACCAAGATAGTCCAGCCTTCTGAAGAAGCTGTAGGAAAAACAGAATAAGGATTATTATTTTTATTTATTTTTTTTTACAACAGCATTTCCTACTGCTACTAAAAATACTGTCACTCCTGAAGGCCTTTATTAAATGCAGCACACTTTCTGGCAGCTGGACACCAACTGACCAGGTGTCACTATCATGGAGCAGATGTGCCAAGAAGGTGAAGGGCCAGGCTTACTAGTGCAACCTCCCCCATCTCACACCTGCTCATCTTTGGCCTGGTAAGACATACCAGCAGGGCTGATCTATCCAACCATATTACAGTTACAACAATATAAAACATCAGCCAACAAATACACACATACTTTTAAAATTATGACTGACAATGGTAGCCACAACCATTAACACTTAAAATTAATGCAGATTATACAGGCATGCAAGAAAAATAAATAGCACTCAGGACCATTTAATTTTTTGCTGTCTCCACTGAAGACAAAACCAGAAAAGTGACCTCATGTTGTTCTCTTTTTCCTTTCTGTATGTAAAACACAAGGAAAGGCAACACTTGAAGTCATGGATGCAGCAGAGCCACAGGAGAGCTCTGACCCCATGACCTGGTCTGCACCTGTGTTCTGGCTAGCAGAAGATGGAGGAAGACGTCCTCCAGCATGTGCATGTCTGACCTTAACTCAGGCCTAGGGACACCTTGTCCTAAACTGCTGTCCTGCTTTTAAAAAAATAAATAAATTTAAAATTTTTTTAAAAAAAAAAAAGCATCTTATGACCTGTAACCAAGCTTGTGAAGGGAGTCCATGATCGAGTCCACTGAATTTTGGCATCTTGTTTCATTTCAGACAAGAGAAGATGTGTGCTAGAATTCTCTTCAAGGATAGATTATCTAGATGGTTATCTGTCTCTTACAGATTTGCTGGTTGGCACTGGATCTATCATCTAAGGTCTATGGTTTTAGAAAGGCCTGAGCAAAACAGGAATTGTGCATAGTTATTTTGTTTACAAAAAATAGGAGGGCAGAAATTACCTCGAAGCATTAGTAGCACAATAGAAACCTCAGATCAGCTCTGGGAATATTATTACATGAGCATCGTATTGTCTGATACTGTTCCCAAACTAAATCTATCAGCTTTACGGTTCTCCCATGACATCTTTAATTACCCACTATTGTATAAATTTTAAGACTGTTACAGTAGGGTTTTTTTTTTTTTTTACAGCAGCATTTGAGCAGTGAAATCTCTGTCTACTCCATTTAAGGAGGCCGAACTATGAAAGCCATGCCTCAAGTCTTAGTAAACAGGGTCACTGAGATTTTCCCAGGCTAATATCTCTACCCATCCCCAAACTCAACAGTTGCTACTTCCTCAGTAAGAAGAGTGAGGGGGTAGCAGTGCTGGATGCCCACCCAGAAGAGAAGGTAGTTGATGTAGATGCAGTGGGACAGCCCTGACATCCCTGGCCCACCATCAACGGGAAATCCCAGCCTCCAAACCCTACACAGCTCATTGGCTGCTCATGACATCACATCTCCTCATTCTCAAAGAAGAAAACTTGTCTCAGCCCATCCTCTCCCATTTTCTGGGTCTTACCACCCCTCTGAGGGTCCCCTGAAGCTCACACGTCCTCGATAATGAGAAAGAAACAGCAAGCAAGAAAGGAAGCATGAATGAAAAATGAGAAATGCTTACAAAAACAAGGTTCTTCTCATGTTTCCCCATGCTGCTATGTTCATGAACACAAAGAAGATTTGCTTATCAGTTCCACCTGAGCAAGTATGCTCACGTGCTTTATGTGGTGGGTGGGTGATGTTTACAGGACAGCGCAAACCCACCCCTAGTGATTCATGCTCTAATATTCAGCTTTGATTCATGTCCTCAGCTCTGGAGTATAATGGCCAAGTGTGTGGTCTACCGGAACTCTAAATGGGGCAGATCAACTCACCCTTTGTAACATAAAAAATGTATTTTTGAAGAATTCAACTCTCCCCTATTCTGCCTAGCTAAACATTAGTTTGTTTGGCATGTCATCAATTTAAAAAAAAAAAAAAAAAAAAAAAAAACACTGACCCAGTGGTTTAACCCTTTTTCTTGTGGTATTATGAAGGAAAAGGTTTTGTGTTACTATACAGGCAATCACAATGATATAAAATGAGCATGTCAGTTCTAAGCTGGGGGAAAACATTTGGGTGTACAGAAAGATATGCTCACATACTCAGCAGTGTATACTTTTGTCTAAACCTCCTACAGACCTGAAGGTCTTGAATAATTTGCAACCAACAGACAAGAGGGTGGTGCTTACCAAGGTGTCACGCAATGGTCACTTGCATGTGGAGGAGGTCTATTATGTTACAGTATTAAGTTTTGTGTATTTTTTTCCATGTTCTGTTTTGTTATTAGACGTGTTCCGACCGATTCCCCATGAATTAAGAGGGTGTTGGTTTTCAACAACAGTAAAGCTGCTCTCTGCTCAAGCGGAGTCCTGTACAACATTTGACTACAAGAGATTATTTGGTGAGTCGACCAAGGCTCGTTCAGACAGGTCTGAATTGCAGGAATTGATCCCTGAACAGACAGGTGGCCTTTGTCTGACTTGTGAGGCCCGGTGAGTCAGTCAATCAGTCTGTCTGTTGAGTGAGGGGCCTTTTGCTCTGCTGCACCACCCCAGTTAACCTGAGGTAGAGGAAACCCAGGCTGGTTTGGAAAACACCAAAAATGTCACAGTAATTTATGAGGACAGTCTAGAGAGAGAATTCAGGTAATAACTAAATGACCAGGGAGCAGGAGAAGCATCTGTGATAAGCCTAGTGAAACAGCTGTGCCTATCTTGGTCTGAAGTAGGCATAACAATGGAGTGAGTTTTCCCAGATAAAGCACCAAACTGCACAATCTAGAGGACAAAACCCTAAACTGCTCCAGCAAGGGGCACATCTGTATTCCTAAAGACAGGTGAGGAAGAAGCCCAGCACTGAATTGTGTCATATAGAAGTAGAGAGCGCTACCTTTATAATTCACAGGACCACACTGTCTTTGGCATCTTCAAATTCTGCCAACTGTAAATGGCATCAGCTGTCGGGCACATGCTCAGGGTATGGCCACACCAAGGGTGAAGAGTCACCGAAATATTATTTCACAAAGTTGACAGAACTGTAGGCTAAAGAGGAAGAGAGAAACAAAAAAATAAATGAAAAAGAGGCCTAAACCCTCAGGAAAATGGGATGCGAGGAAGGAAAGAAGAGCATAACAGCACTTGCAGGAAGTGTTTGAACCCTCATTAAAAATACCATAAGTAGCGAAACAATGACGAAGGCGCTTGATCGCTTTCTCCTGAGCAGACAATGGCTTCGTTGTGATGCGCTTTGCCACGGAAGCAGCCGGAGGGGCATAAAGACTAGCTTTGTGATAGTGACAAGCCGAGGAAGGCTCTAGCTAGGCCCCTCTGCACCACAGACCTCACAGCTCAGAAAAGCAGCCATGCACTGCTGTGGCTGGCCAGCAGGGGGCCGGCAGTGACAACGGTCAAGTTTGCATCTCATTACCTCATTCGGAAATTCACTAAGCAGAAAGGAGATCCAGGAACCATTTAGAGATAAAAACTGCACACCTTAACCCTCAAACCTCCATACAATTGAAATTGTTATTGAAGGAAATGGGGTATTTAATGAGATAATTAGACACCCCAGAGTCCCCTCAGGGTGGCATGTCCCTAAAGGTTGCTCCACATGGTGTAGGTTACAGACTGAGCCTTGGATTGCTCTAGCAGAGACATTTGCCAGTAGGCCATATAAGGTGAACACATAACAAATGACCAAAGTTTTATGGCAACAAAATATAGTGAAACCCTGGCAAAATCCAATAAGTGGGGTCAAAACAATTCAACTGACTACAATGGCTGTGTTATTCCAGTGTTAATAATACAGTATTTTTCAGTTGGTCTTCCAGTTACTGCTTGAAAAGACAAAGGGAAAAAAATGTTTAAGAATAGAAAACAGAGTGATTTAAAAACAAAAATACAAACGTGCAGAATATGATGCTAATAATACAAATATAGTCATTCCTTGATTTATGTCCCTAGTTGGTTCCTAAAAAGACTTATGTGAAAATTAGTAAATTCAGACAGCTATTTCTATTACCTGTTATGGCCGTAATTATAATATACTCAAGCCCACCCCAAAAAAAATCCAAAATAATTTCCCTAAATTTCACCAGAACACCGGGAGGCGGGGGGCATGTTTAAAAGTAAGAAACAACACTGTGTACACTGTCAGGGTGCCACTTAAAAGGATTCATCACTGCAACATTATTAAAACAATAATAGTTTTATTTATAAAACTACATATGGTGTTCTTGCAGAACAAAATGCCTAGAACAAATCTTGTCCTAGTTTTTTTGATAACTTTTCTGGTGAGAGTGTACAGGATTGATCAGATTGAAATGCAACACTAGGAAGTAACATTACAAATAAAGTGCATTCTACTGAAAATGCATCATGCGAGCATAAATCGGGGGATAACTGCATAAACTTTTTGACTGCCCTTTGAATCTTTGTAAAAACTACTCTACATTAATACTGTATTTAATGAAAAAAATCAGATGCACCAACAGTTAAGCAAAAAACACTGTACAGTCACAAAAAGCACAAAAGTAAACCCCCACTGAATGTCAGGAGATAATCTCCAGTTTGTTATATACAAATTCATATTATTGTGGGACATCTTGTTGTTGGGTCTTACTGTGCTACAAAATAATACAGTGGGACGCAAAAGTTTGGGCACTCAAAATTTCTGTTACTGTGTATAGCTAAGAAAGTAAAAGACCCGATTTCTAAAAGGCATTACATTAAAGATGACACGTTTCTGTAATATTTAAGTAAAATTACTTTTTTATTTCTTTTACAGTTTCAAAATAACAAAAAAGGAAGAGGGCTCAAAGCAAAAGTTTGGGCACCCTACATAGTCAGTACTTAGTAACACCCCCTTTGACAAGTATTACTCCTTTTAAACACTTTTTGTAGCCAGCTAATAGTCTTTCAGTTCTTATTTGGGCAATTTTTGCCCATTTTTCCTTGCAAAAGGCTTTTAGTTCTGTGAAATTCTTGGGCTGTCTTGCATGTAATACTCTTTTGAAGTCTATCCACACATTTTGGGTTATTTTTAGGACCATACCAAAACCTTCCAGCTTGTGCCTCTTGAGGTAGTCCATTGTGGATTTTTAGGTATTTCAAATACCATTATCCTGTTGTAGAAGCCATCCTCTTTCCATCTTCCACTTTTTATACACAGTATGATGTTTGCTTCCAGAATTTGTTGATATTTAATTGAATCCATTCTCCCCTCTACCAGAGAAATGTTCTCCTTGCCACTGCCTGCAACACAAACCCATGATCTATCTACCCTGTGCTTAAAAGTTGGAGAGGTGTTCTTTTCATGGAATTCTGTGCCCTTTTTTCTCCAAACATACCTTTGCATATTGCAGCCAAAAAGTTCTATTCTGACTTCATCAGTCCACAGGACTTATTTCCAAAATGTATCAGTCTTGTTTACATGTTCATTTGCAAACTTGCTGAATTTTGTGGTGAGGACATAGGAAAAGTTTTCTTCTGATGACTCTTCCATGAAGACCATATTTGTACAGGTGTCGCCACACAGTAGAACAGTGCACCACCATTCCAGAGTCTGCTAAATCTTCCTAAAGGTCTTTTGCGGTCAAATAGGGGTTTTCATTTGCCTTTGGGCAATCCTACGAGCAGTTCTCTCCGAAAACTTTCTTGGCCTTCCAGACCTCGACTTGACCTCCACCGTTCCTGTTAACTGCCATTTCTTAATTATATTAGGAATTGAGGAAACGACCACCTGAAAACGCTTTTATGTCTTCTTATAGCCTTCTCCTGCTTTTTGGGCATGAGTTATTTTAATTTTCAGAGAGCTAAGCAGTGGCTTAGAGGAGCCCATGGCTGCTGATTGTTGGGATAAAGTTTGAGGAGTCAGAATATTTATAAAGCTTTGAAATTTGTATCATCTCACCTTTCCTAATGATGATTTTGAACAAGCCATAGCCATAATGAACTAATTAAGGTCTGAGACCTTAGCAAAAGTCATCTGATACCTCAAATCTCTTAGGGTGCCCAAACTTTTGCATGGTGCTCCCCCCCCACTCTAAAATTGTACAAAATGACAACATACTAATTTTGCTTGAAATGCTGAAAAGAATGATTCATCTTTAACTTTATGTCCTTTGAAGGTCAGTTCATCTTCTACTTACTTAACTATTCACAGTAATGCTGTAAATCCAATGGCCCCTTACATTTTTACTTTTAAAGTGGCCATGGGACATATCCCTGGAATAGGACCTTGTGAAAAGTCTCGTGCACAATGTTATTAATAAGTCTTCTGACTGGACACCAGGGTTACTTGAGGGCAATTCGACAGCAAACATTTGCTTTAAACAGGTAAAAATTTAATTTTCAATAGCCCTACAGCACAGTGAAATGTGCAAACTTGTCTAATCATTCACAAACAATGGTTGGCTTAAAAACAATGAAAGACTATGAAAAACAACAACCACTTGTCTGGGCAGTAGTTTCCTGAAAAGTTTGAACAATTCACAGAACAAACATGACATTCACCAGCCAAGCACTCATCAGGAATGTTTAAAAGTATTCTGGCCCAAAAGCTCTATCATTCAGTTAAATTCAGGGTTTACTTTTACTATGGTCGTGAATATGTATATTTATATGTGTGTGTGTGCGCGCGGGCACTTGTGGACATTAGAGAAATGGGGTTATCCTAAACTGAAGCAAAGCCAAAAAAAGATAAGGAGAAGCTACATTCATCAACACTGGTTAGAATGGGACCTCACTATCAATGGGTATAATTGCTCAACCTTTTTGGCAATTACTTAAGTTTCCAAAAGCCTGGTGCCGGAGGGGGGGAGTATATCTACAAGATGCTGCCAGCACAACATTTAGATAAAAACCAAAGCCCTGGCCCTCTCACAAACTGAGGTCTATCTAACCATTGCTGCTGTTCTCCTCTGACTGTGGGAACCCATCCCAGGTAGTGGCATGCCTTCAGCCATGCCATTGTCCTTTAATGGAAGCTACACTGGAATAAAATGTGTGCAAATGAAAAATTTCCTTTGAATAAAAACCATCTCCTTTTTCAACTGCCATTTAATATTAACAAGAGAATGCATTTTTGATGCTGAAAAGAAACATTCCAGTTTAGAAAATATATATTTCAAGGCATGAATTTGACACCTGGTGGCTATTTAACTGGTGGACAGTTTAATGGTTTTGTATACAAGACTAAGCAAACCTCTAGATTCTAGTTGCTGTTGTAAGAACTGAAAACTTATGGATGAATGAGAGAGTATCTGAACTGTAACGTACTGCCCTAGCCAACATTTTGCAATCCATCTTTTGATTATTAATGTGCATAGATGAGGGGAAACGACACCAACAGCAGCCAGTTCAAAACACAGGGATTTTCATGTCTGCTGATTTTGTTAATCAGTTACTTTGCTTTAGTGGGAGCTCCTTGTGATTCCATTGTTCCTGTCATCTTGATATGGTTACCTGTAGCTTCTGCTCTAGTCTACATTACCTCATGACTCACACACAGCAGACAATAACACCTTCAGGGAAGAGCAGTTCACCCTGGTCCCAAGAGACTACAGGATCTGGATATTGATATCCCACTTACTGTAGATCAGGAACAGATCTCAGCCCCACAAACACACAAAGAAATAAACATAAGCAACCCAAACAAGATGGATAGGATATTATTGCTGCCAATTCGCACTAGGTAACACACACCAGATAACAACCTGCATATCATCATGGTTGGCTCAACATAGTTAAACTGATACAGCTTCTCCATGCCGGTCCAAACACAATACTGTAACTGACATCACTAAAATTATACCAACTGAGGACTGGGGACAATGGGATGGCCACTTTTTAGTCTCACTTTTTCTACGAATGCTATTATTTGCATACGGATGTTGACATTTTAACCCTTTCTCATTCAATCTGAAAGCCAAAATCCATCATAAAGCACTGAACAGCTTATTTGGTGCTGGGATGATCCAATAAAGAATGAAAAAAATCTTAAAATTGCCAAATTCGTCTGGAAGACATGTACAGTAGACAAAACACTTTTTTTTTTTAATAAAAGCAAACATAGTGATAACAGGAATAAATTTCTAGGTACTTTTTGAGTACATCATTTGTCTGATCTGGTTTAACCAAATATAATACCTGTTGCAGGAAAACAATGCCCATTGGCAACTTTTTTGTCAAAATTATTCCAATTTTATACATGTGACTACACTATTTTGATTTAACGTTTTATGGTGCAAACACTTTCACATTTGTTCTTTTTGAATTTGATAAAAAACAGTAATACCTCAATTAGTTCTCTAGATGTGTTCTTGAGAAATGGAGTGCTTAATGAAACAACACTATAGGATCATTGATAAAGTAGAGCAATCTCTCAATTTACTAAATTAATCTGTTCATATACTGAAATTCTGTATAATGAAAATCCATTTCCCATTTTTTCTAAATTTAAACTAATTTTACATATATTTTGAATAAATTAAGTTCAGGGATACCACTATTACAAAAATGGAATTTGTAGACTGCATGTGCATCATTATAGGAAAAAAAAAAAGATTAAAGTTATACTGTATGCCAAACAGGATAACAAAAATAATTTCTAAAAATGTTTCAAAATAATTTGTTACATGCTAATCTTGATGAATTATTCAAAATTCATACATAAAAGAGTGCTATAGTTACAGTAACAGTACACTAAGAGGTAGTGTTAAATGAGGTATACTCTACTAGTGTTGTTTCAGGCCCTGTTCTCGCTTTTTAAAAAATTCAAAACTGAGTCTTGAGGTTAACAGCAATACATGAACCATATGAACACCCGGGTATGGTGCTTGTCCTTCCAGAGAGACAGGTGCTGGGGAGGCAGAGCAAATAACATGGGTCTGCATGTATAGGAACATGTGTATATTACACACACAGCAGCTGTGGAAAAACCAATTCTCCAAATATGAATGGTAACAAACTATAGGGCTCAAGCTATAAAGAAAAATATCCTTACAAATTCCCATCAGAAAGGCCCTCACTGCATCTGTAAATAACTTCACATAAATAGACAGTCAAAACCCAAAAAGATGCTGTTTCACATTTCCATTTTCTCACACTTTCAAGATCAACACTTTACTTCATTATAAATCTTTATGTGACGAAAGACCTGCTTCTGTAATTACATACAACACGAGATGCTGAATCTACAGGCTAAATGAAAACATTCCCAACGGCTTTGTCCCTGCAAAAAAGGGATCTTTATCTTATTAGAAGCACTGGCAGCTTCTTGAACGGCATGGGTGAGTCTGACTCTTCAGCTCACACACAGATGAGGTGGGCCAATGCCTGTGTTTAGCAAACAAACAATGTCCACGAAGACAACACAAAGAATGTGTGTAGACATAGCAAGCTGGAGCCATGTGACCCTAAAATGCCTTCAAACTCAATATTACTAAATGCCTTTGTGTCTCTATTGTCAAGTGGATAGACCTAGAACGTGGGAATCATTATCTGTCAATTTCAACTTCTCATGGGAAGCAACAAAACCAATGGCACAGTGTGACCCAAACAGGCAACACACCGTCGTTTCTCTAATGTGATACGCACTCACAAATTACACACAATTACTACAGAAACCTGGAATTTGCAGCTTTATTCAATGTTTACATCCTAGACTCTGGCCATACAGAAAGCTGTTGTTTAGAAACACAGCCTGGTTCACAGAGGATAAAAAAAAAAAGTCTGGGAATGGAGAACTGTACATGTAAGCACCACCCATTACGGCCCTTCCACCAAATAAGCGGTCAAATGTTTTTGAACAATGTCAAGCTGCTTGCCACCTGACACTCCTCCCCACATTCCTCTTGCCTTCACCCTCATTCATAAAATGGCTGCTTAACAACTCCAGCTGTTGACATGTGCTTTCTGGATGAAGGGTCATGGGTGGGCAAGGCAGCATGGGGGGTGGAACTGGCAAACTTTGTATTCATAGTTTTCTGTCTTCTCCAGTGTCTTGTGTCTGTCAATGCTCATGTTTCTATACTCTGCTCTTGGTTTTAAATCGCCAAATTCCATTTGATGACTAGCACATCTGTTCATCTCTCTGCCTGACTCCTCCTAGTCAGCAAGAAGCTGGTAAGGGAGGCCTGGGGAAGGGAACAGAATACAATGTGTGCGAGGGACACAGAATTCACACACAAATCTGGAAGTAAGACACCTTGTATCCTCTACGGTATGACCAACATCATGAATCAAGGGTCTTCTGCATCATTGTCATTATAAGCTGATGAAACATCACCTGCCATAACCCAAAAACATAACTCCTTAATGAACAGAGCAAAATGGTTAATTCTGCAAGTATGGACAAAATTCCACTAGATTCCATCCACTAGATGGAAAATAACAGTAGGACCATACATATTATATTGTAGAGATGCATGCATCCACACCATCTCAATTAAGTTTAAAACCATGCATTTTTCAGATAGCTAAGGTAGCTGAGATTAATGCAAATTCAACACACATGAAAATGAAGAAAAAATGCAAAGTATAAAAGTCATCTCCTGAAATGTGGCCTGGTTTGATTTCGATTTCACTCAGACTGACAACATATGATGGTTTCCTCACCAGTGGTCCCTGTAGGTCTGTCATCTATGGTGGTGGTGGTGGTGGTGGGGGGTATCTTTCAAAAACTGTATTTGGCCAACAGAAAGACAACAGCCCAACAAGCTGCCTAAAAACAACTTCAAGTCATTCAAAGGAGGAAACCGAACGTATTAACTCCAGATTGATTACAATGGTGGACTAGCAGGACTGGAAAAAATAACTAACCAGCTACTTCAAATTAGCACTGCTGCAACAAATGTGACACATGGAGGTGGGCATATGTTTGTGTACACACGCGCATGTTTATATATGGGGAAAGGGTGGTCATTAAAACAGGAATGCAAGTAGGTCACCCTAAAGCACCCAGGTGGCCTGTGCATTTGCAGGTCTTTCAGCATCCTTAAATATTTCAGTGGTCCAGGTCAGCATTCTTGAGGGAATTGATGACTACTAGCAAATAAAGTGCTGTGATAAGATGACTGGACTGTGTTTTCTAGACATTTCACCAGGAACTTTGTCTCAGCTCTACCCACATAACAGTGATCAGTGTTTGGTCTGGGGCTAAATCCAAGTGCTCATGATTACCCAATGATCTCTGGTGGATCTTTAGGCTGAAAATGTGTAGAAAGATTGGAAAGTCGAGTGAAACAATGTCAATCTCACAGACATGTTGCTTAGCCACATGTATAATATACATCTGAAAGCCAAGCATTAGGCTGCATTAGGGGCTATAAAACTGGATAAAAGCTCTGCACACGTGAAGGCAACTGAATCAAAAGTAATGTCACTCAACACCTGCCACCATAATGAAACAACCAAGTCACTCAACAGAATTGCAATACAGATGGCCCCCGTCTTACAATGGGGCTACGTTCCAATAAATCCATCGTAAGTCAAAAGTATCGTAACTTGAAAATGTATCTAGTATACTTGCACTGTACGCTGCAGGAATGGAACATAGATGGTCTCTCTGCCCCCGTCTTCAGACCAAGCACTGATTGGTGTAGGAACCAATCATAGAGAGTATTTAGTTCCTAACCGGACTTCCTGTCAGTGCTCCATTTTTGATGTCCCTTGTGAACTCTCCTGCAACTACCATCTTGCTACGACCTGTATTTTGTTTATTTTGAATTGTGAGATCTTCTATTCACTGCTAATCGCTAATGTTTAGCGCTAGCTCCCGTTGACATTCTTTGTCGAAAACAACACCCAGTAGAGTTTAACAGAACTTAACATTACTGTAGTGTCTCACAATTGCTTCCATCAATCCATGCTATAACACCTACCAAACATCATAGCCTAGCCTACCTTAAAAGTCATTACAGGCTTGACACTTTCAGAAGCCACAGATGGGCATTTCGTAGACATGATGCACAAAACACAACGCAGATACAGGGGGTATCCTGGAAAAAAAAAAATGCTGACAACACAGAATACTGTAGAGTATCGGTTATATATGCTAGCAACCACGTGGCAGACTAGGAGATGCAGATTGCTGCCGCTGCCCAGTATCATGAGGGTTTATCGTGCTGCATATTGCTTGCCCAGGAAAAAAATTTAAATTCAAAGTACGGTTTCTACTAAATATGCATCATTATTGCCCCACCGTAAAGTCAAAAAATCGTCAATTGGACCATTATAAGTTGGGGACCATCTGTACTTCCTTCCTTTTGGAAATTTGTGGTAAACTTGATAAAATATGGATAGATGTGGATTGTGTAATGAGACCTGCCAAATATCTAGGCTCTAATCTCACCACATCATTGTGGGAATGAACCGTGCTATTGTGCCTTTGGTCCTCTACCTCCAGCCCAAACAATTCCGCTGTGAACACGCAAACTTGGTACGAGATGAACCCCTGTAAAGTGGCCTAAAACTGTGGCCTACTTTGATACAAAATGAGATCAGATTCAGTTAGAATTGTTGAATAAATACTGAAACATACAACAGCCTCTCCATATTTCTACCTCTGAGTCCCAAGCCACGTAGCGGTGATGCATTTTAGCATCAGTAAGGATGATTATTGGCACAGGATTACTATTAAGAGGAAAGTTCAACAGATTACTGTAGGTGACCACAGTGTGGTCAAGTGTGAACCTGAACACGTTGAACAGTGGTTAAAATCTGCTATGCAGACAACCATACCCTTCCTGAACTAACAATTTCAGAGTTTAGGAGGCTTTGAAGCTAAACTATTAACATCATGAAGGAAGGGGGGGGTAGGAGGAAGAGTGAAGGAAAGAGGAGCTTGTGCATATACACACACACAGAGATGCTTTCATGCACCAGTATAAATATTTTAAGTACTAATTATGGCAAGATGGGGGAAAGAAGAGGCAAGGGTGCACAGACCTGTTTTTAGGGGAGGGAGGCCTCAGCAGAAGGCCACAAAATGGCATTCACATGAAAGACTTTTTCATGAATAATGAAAATGAGTTAAAAGTCCAGGGCTTTTGTGGGGCTCCCTTTCCACACACACGGCTGTGTATCTGGATGAGACAGGGCGGTGTTGCGTCAGTCACATGCGGGAGGGGTGGTGCCTCCAAGAAGAGGCTGATCATAGCACTGAGGCCCCTTTCCATCTCAGAAGGAGCTCGCTCCCACTGAAGAACACACAGAGGGAAAAAATATATTGCTTTCAGGCATGCACAAGAACAGCATTGAATCATGGCATCAGGGTAGATTACAGTTGAACAGTTTTAATTGGGGAGGGCAGTTTAGATGGAAAATATCAGACAGGTGACACACAATGCAGTATCCTGCAGCCCAGTACCCCCACCACCTAAGGGCCTCAGGCCAATTTTGAACTGCCGTGACCCAGTGCATGTCACCAGCAACATAGACATTGGAGCATCAGTTCGAACTCTGCAGTCCAGCCAATTTGCTGAGAGTGAAGAAGTCCAACGCTGGGCTGTGTCAGAGGATCAATAATGGGCTTAGCAGGTGTTCAGACTGCCTACTGCTCTATTAAGCCTGTTTGGCCTACTGGCCATCCGAAGATGGGGGAGGGGAAAGATGCATACTACTCTGCAGACCTGCTTGCCAACTTTAACACCCATGTCCCCACCACAACTGGCAAGTACGCAGCACTCTTAAGTATTCAAAGAAATACAGAGATCAAAAGCAAGACGGAACAAGACTTTCACAATTTATACTGTCACAAATGACTACTTGCCTCCTTCAGACAATTTTTTAAAACAAGTTTCCCTGGGTAATATAGGGTCAAGCTTTATTGGTTCACCCAGGGAAGGAATCCTGGGACAGCTTTGACTCCCACCTCATGGCCAAATAACTCCACTGCTTTTTTCCACTTCAGGAGCAAATCCAAGGCTGACTAGGCTTGTTGCAAAGAAACCAATTGAAATGTTTAACTCTTCCAAAAATGTTGATATAATGTAGCATTTATGGTGCAAGACTATGCCTTGTAAAATGCATAACTTCATGGTTATGCTATACAGGTACGCTGTTGATATTACTAGCTTCACTGTATCCATGACCACAATGAAGTGAGACAACCAAATCCAACAAAAATGGGTTGAGCCTGCTGTAATTTTTCTGTCAGATGCATGTTGCTACGTACAGGACACTAAAATGGTTCTGTAAACAGAACCGTATCATATAATTGTCTTTCAAATGCAGCTTTTCCTTTTTTCTTCCTAAAAACATTACTTTAAACTCTTCCAGTAAAGTAAAAAATTCCACTACTCCTGCAAAAAAAAAAGCATATATTTGTGATAGAAACATAAACTAACAAATCAGAAAAATAAATCCAATACAGTGGGTCCCCTACATACAAATTGAGACCAAAAGTTGGTTCATTTCACAAAGGTTTGTATTGTTGGTGAAATGCAGTAGTGTTTACAGTATCGTACAGCGCTTTGGAAAACAGACCATGTAAATGACAGCAACCTGGACAACTCTGTGGGGTTGGGAGACAAAAGTGGGATTTTATTCCCTTCTTCCCCAGCCCATTAGTTTGGTGAGCTGGGGCAGCTAATGCATGTGCCTGCAGATTCTGAGTACCCTGGCAGGGGTGTATACTCCTTAAAATAAGAAATCCCAATAAAGAACCAGACCAGCATGAGTTCACCAGCAGCTACTTAATTCCGTTACCCCACACAAAATCCACTAATGTGCAAAAAACGCATTAAACAAAAATATAAAGATAAAATGTAAAAACAATAAAAGTTATATGGTATTACATGGAGACAGATGGAGACAAAAAGGTGGCACTTCACCGATGCCTCAGGCCTAGTAGATGTAGAAAGCATAGTATCATCTACAGCTACTTATCAGTCTGTCTGCTTCTTTAACATTTTCTCAACTCTTTGAAAAAGTTAAGGCAGCACTTTTTTAATATTTGTGACTGCTATCTGTCAGCACATCCAGTGAAGCTTTGGCGAGTGCCTTCAAGTAGCATACCAGCTATTTTGTTGTAATACCTCCCAAAAATGTTTATATCAGTAAAAAGTTTGTTATTAAAGGATTTGTAAGACTGACTAACTGAATATGAACATTAAATTCTTTAAAATCTTCTCCAGTTTCTTGCAGTGCAGTGGAGCATGAGAATGAATATGGTAAAAACGGCAGAAAACAGCTATGGCAACCCATTCTGAACACAGCTCAGTTAGAAAGGGGAACATGAAAATATATTTTTTCCAGGCCCCAAAATGGCCATGGAATGTGGTGCTGGGACATGTAAACCACCAAGGTGGATGGGAATAAACATGCACCTTTATGGGGCCCCTCTGCAAAGACCCCCAGCTACTACTGGGTGTTCACTTTCTGTAACAGAAGCACTGGTCTTGTGAACGAGAACCTACACTGAGGTGGGCACCAGGAGCACATCTAACACGGTGGCTGTGTGTTAACAGATAAATTGCTTAAAACCTTTCTCATGCAGCAGATCCATTTGGTGGTACCAGCAGTTATTGCTCAAAGTCGTTCCCCTCCAGCTCTCAAGAGTGCGAAGCAAACCTGCCTGTGAGTCCATGAGCGTAAGGGGGGGAAAGAGGAGGAGAAAAAAAGGAAAAAAAAAAAAAAAAAAGTTCTCCACAACCTCTGCACTGAAACTGTAAACATCCCTTCTCATAACAACAAACTCAGGCTCAGACACACACAAATGTAGTCCCCAGTTTGGTCTGATTTCCTAAACAGATTACGAAGCAATGGCACTAAAGCATGAACAGCAGCACATTGGGTAGCCAACAATTCAAATTCACTCCTTTCATGTTTCTATTCCAGCATAGTAGGCTAAAACAAAGACCACAATTCTTCTGAAACACAGGAAAGGTCTAAGCGTGGGTGTAACCTTGGGCCTGAACACAGAGGCGCTACTCATTGAGCAAAATGTCCTTTAGAGATCAAAGCTGTGAGAGCTCCCCCACCTGAGCCCTAGCTTGTTTTGCAGTACCTTAGATACATGAGCTAAGACCAAGGTAGGCTCCAATTACCACAATAAAGCTACAGAAGGACAATAAATCACATCAGATGCACAAGCCTGTCCTGACGTGTTTGTCGGAACACACAAAAGGATAAATCTGACTTCTGGTTTAGAAGTGATTAGATGCCACTCTGTTCTCTTTTCCTTTAAGACATTTTCCGTCTTTACTACAGCCAATCACTCAAGCTCCACTTAACTTTGCTGTTTGGATCTGCTGAAAGCCACAGGTGTCACTACAATGCCCACTAAACCAAGCTGTGTACTCACAGCGTGTGGGAGAACAAATCTTTCAACTCTTCAGTTGTTCTTTAACACTGGACATAATCGGAAGATCTGATACCAGCACACTGTATATTCAAAATTTAAAAAGTAACTGGAGCCAAACTGCCTTATAGAAGAGATGGGAGGAGACTGCTGTTCACTGCTGAGAGTTTACTGATAATTCTGAAACCACAGTAAGATAACTGTTGGGAGTGTCGGGCAGGCATAAAAACATTGTTTTTCTAGGTGGAAAGCTGGCCTTTGGGATCATTTGCGCTCCCTCCTCCGTGCACCTCCCGAATACCAAGTTTGAACTGGGACTCTGAAGCTTGGGTAGAAGAAAGGAAGAAAAAAAAATACCTACTGCAGTGACATGGTGGATGCAAGCCAGAATGTTTGTATGCAAAACCTAACAAATGACTGGTACTTTAAAAGCTACTGCCACAGCATTGTCCAAGCACTACTGTACTACTTGCAATAGAGCAGATGGAAAACCCTGAGACACAGCATCCATTTTCAGTATTTCTTAGAGGCTTCTACACATGCCTGCCATAGAAACCTCATGTTATTTTCTGCAAGTAAAAAAAAATATCCAATAGCCATATCCACTTTCCTAACACTAGACCCTCAAAAGAACAAGTAGGGCCCTGAAAGGCTGATATATGGAGTGCTAAACAGACCATCCCAGACACCCTGGTGAACTAGCTCCACAGATCAATGCACTGAGAACATTGGCTCTCTTTCACCGACACAAGGCAAACACTCCCCCTCGACCTCATGGGGATGGCAAGTCAGGCCTGCTGGAGCACGCGTTTAAGGCACGTTGAATTAATGATATCTCAAGACCACTACCAAAATGCTATGTGGGTATTATGTGCAATGTGACAATACTCTTGGAATTAAAAGCAGGAAAAGGAACAATTTGCCACAAGGAATCTGACCCTGGCCTCTGAGGATCATCACCAAGCAGGCTGTAGAGAAAACACCTCTAACTGCAGGTGAGTTCACTGACTACACAAACAATTACCTTAATAAAGCAATTAAATAAAGCAGAACAAACACTGACAAGCATTGCAGTCTAGCAAGATGAGGTCTAATTCCGGTCATATCAGATGAGTAGAGTTTGCTTTTCGACATTAATTTGGTACTGGTCAGGATTTTTGAAAACAGGTTATTCGATACAAAATCTATACAGGAGCAGTTAACCTCAGTTTCTGGAGCTGGTACATCTCACCTGCTGCTATATGTACATAAGGTGCCAGTTCATATGCATTCTCTGAAACTGGCAGGAGTTTAGCTGTCCTTGTGTCCCTCTAATGCTCACACCTCTTACTCTGAGGTCCCTACGCTGTGGAGGCAGGGAATTCTCTGCATTTTTTTCCCCTTTTTTCTTTCATGGACCATTCCCACCCTTGGTTCTGGCATGTCTGTTACATAGGGCATAAAATGTCCATTCTTGCATTCACCCTGTCCTCCACCACACACAACTTACAGGCATACACTCATTTCCCTCTTGCTTGTGTGACCAGGAGCACATTCCAGCACTTTTTTAAACCTATTTTTCACACTTTCTTTTAATTCCATGACATTTGTCTGTGCGTTTCGAAGAATTGGGACAAGGAATGCATTCCTGATCACTAACCACGGTACTACTGTATTTAAAAGAAGTGAAAAAGATAAATTTAACGCGTAACATGGAAAAACTAACAGGGAGTGAACGCAGAATAGAGAAAAGGCATTTGTATTTTAAAAATTAATCATTCACCATGGACCTTAACAGACACCAACAGCAATGAGGAAGTCAGGTTTGTTTTCCATAATGTAGGCTGTACCACAACTGTTGCATCAGGAACACTCAGAAAGGGAACCCAAAGAGGGTATTGGCTTTCAGACCATAGAACTGCTGTCCTGACCTCATCTAACAAGCCAAGCACAGTGGTGATGAGAATTCCTGAGATTCCCCTCAAAGGACAACAAAACCAAATCACTGAGTTCCCAGGAGTTTTTTTAGAGACTGAAAAAGTAATGCACATCATCTGAGACATGGCACTGCACTGCTTGAGCTGGAACTTAACACTCGCATAAGCTCAGTATGACAGAGGCAAACCAGTAATGCAAAAGAGAAAGAGAAGCAGAGAAATACAGCCAAATACTGCATCGCTCAGAAATAAAGAAGGATGACTGGACATACAGCTATGATTTCCCCTTCTCTTCCTTTGAAAAATCATAATTAAATATCTTCTAGTCTGCTTAGTTTCCAACAGCCCAAAAAGCTAAGGATGCACAGTGATATCAGAATCATAACACATCGGCTGATCATTTTTTAATTTAGTTTTATTGGCAACGAGCTGATATTTAGATTTGACTGATAAATTAAAACTGACATTTGATGACAAAGTTAGTGTACATACAGTGTGTGTACGTACAATGCAAAAATGTCTCTGGTGTGGATGTTTTTCCAAAGTAAATGAGGGCAACACAAAATATGTCATTTATAACATTTGCAAACTTAATTTGTGTCAACAGCAACAGATTTATTAATGCAGCTTCTAATGTGGTCAACAAAAAGAAAATTTCCCATGACAAGGCAGTAATGTGCCTGCTTGTTCAGTTGTTAGATTTTTGGCATAAAAGAGAAAGTGAAAAGTGTTATGTATCAGTTAAGGCTACAGCTTGCAAAACCATTCCCTTCTGCAGCATAACAAACTGGGGAAATGTGGTTCAGCAGATGCCATTTAAGAATTGTACAAGATCTGAAAAACACACAAATAAATGTTATATTCGTAGTTCTCATCCAGGCAGATCTAGTCACATTTTTCTCTTTTATAAATGGGTGTACCCGTATCGGCTGACACATAGAAATTTTCAGCACAGCGTTCTCATATGTAGCTCTACAAAATGTATGTACATACATGCCACAATAAACTAAGTTAGGAAGAAAAATAAAAGCTGCCTCAGGCAGCTGCCCTACCTTACACTAAACATGGAACGGGAGCAGTGAGAAATCCTTGAGTAGCAACAGATGGGATTGCAGTTTCCCCTTTGGAAAGGAAGGAAGGAACTATCTGTAATACCCTTTGGGATTCCCTGCAGCACTTCATTACCCTACCCCTGGGCAATAAAAAAAAAAAAAAAAAAAAAAAGTACATCTACATAGTGGCCCACTAGAAAGTCAAATTTGTAACTGTAAGAAGTTACATGGCTTTTGAAACAAATATTTCAAAGAAAGGTTTACTGTAGCTTGATTTCATTACCCTTGCCACATTGAAGTACTGCCTTCCAACAGTTACACCCCTAAAGACTCATCCAGATGCATGCAAGGTAACAGGGTATCCATACCAAGCCATTGCTAGATGCGCTCCAGAAAAAAATGAGGTTCAAGAGATGTGCCCCTTGGACTCCTTTCCCTAACTTTTTCATCCAGCACCACACTTCTGCCACCTAGATTTGTCAACAGAATGCACAGCAAGGGTTTGGCAAAGAGAACAGCTCATAGTCAGGGAGGGCTGAGTCACGAGGGTTTCCAAGTTCTGTTTACCCCACTCAGAGTTCAGAGACAGAGTGAAATGGGTTCAATAAAGACAGTGACTTTAAATCATGTGTTTTACTGCCCAGCTGAAACAAAAACCACCTGGAGTCAGGCCTCCACTACTGAGTGGAACAGGCCTAATCACCCAAGAAGTTTTTGGCAAACTCATTTCTCTCAAGAAAGTGATCAACGTTTATTGTAAAGTTGAGTAGCGCTACACTAGAAATTGGGCACATGAATCGAGCATTAACCCGAGTAAAATAAGTTCAACCAAAGACAATGACTAAGTGGGGCAAAAACTGCATGAAAGATGTGATAGATTGTTTAGATAAGACAAACAGTCCACAGCTAAAGATGCATACTCTTAGAACATATCGTGTTACTGATTTTTAATGAAGCTGACACAAATCTTTCTTCTTCCTAGTGGATGAGCAGCTACAAGCAAGTGAAAACAGTAGAGTGGAAGGTCAAACTCATGTACATTAGTGACATCAGTTGATAACATTCAGTTTGATAAGATGAAACAGCTACTGGAGACGATGGTGAGACCCAGTATACACCTAAAAGTATAAAGCTAAATTTGTGCAGGATAACATTCATACTTATCATGACAACTTAAGAAAGTCATTCCTAATCTTTCAATCCATAAACTATGATGCTAAATGGTTATGTATATCTTCATATTAGACTTATGAGACACACTTCAGACAGTATTGAGAAAATGGTCCTTAATACAGGAAACAGGAAAGGTTGAAGGAAGTTTAATGTGGGAATACTCCAGGATACCAGATAAGATGAGAAACTAGATAAATCTGATGTTTTTGTTTTTTGGCCTTGCTGCCTTTGCACTGTATGCACATGTATGTGCAACGCAGAAGTGAGGCTGATGTCTTATTAGGTTTGCAAACAGACACAAGAGTCACTTTAAAATGTGTATAAACTTTGAAGAACCAGCAATATTCAGGCAGACATTGGGGATGCAGAAAAAGTGAAAGCAGCTGAGTAGGTCAACTTTCTTGGCCTGGAACAGTTTTAATAAGTGGGAACTACAGTATTTAGAAAAGTTTTGGATAATAAAACTGCATGTCTTTTGGCTTTACAATGGAAAAACAAAACTAACAATAGCCAAGTTCAAGTTCAGAAAGCACTCATTGCCTGTGGACCATCTTGTGAAGGACATGACACCAGGCAGCAGTCCTATGTAGTATTCAAGCTTATCTTGATCAATTTATGATAATTGTCATCTTCAGCAAGTTAAAAGCTATGTGATTACATAGGAAAGCCAGACACAGTCTTAACCGCCATGGTTCCTTGAAGATTCCTGGAATGGGTGTGTCAGGTTACCAAAAAAGAAGGAAAGTCACAGACTTAGCACAGTCCCATCCCTGCAATTACTGATTCACAACAACATGGACACAAATCTGTTTTTGTTTTTAACTGTTCTCATGGTGGCCATTCCCTCCCAATCAGCTGTATGAACATGCCCACATCAAGAAGGATGGACCTGTAAACAGCCCAACATTTACAGCAACATAAACGAGTCCAAACAAGGATGGAAGCATGGAAAAGCACATTGAAAATCATAAACAGCTATTAGCATCTAATATTTTCCTATTCTTTATAATGTCTTTAGTAGGTTACAGTCCTACATTTCTTAAAATAGTACGACTATCAACAAAAAAATAAACACTGTAGGAGAAAATCTGAGCCTATTTTTAGCAGGATGTGAAGCATGGTTTTTGCTAGACACAGATGGGGGGGGGGGGCAGAGGCAGAGGATACGCTGGTTTCTCAGAGTGATGCTCACAGCCTCGGGGGCTACATTGTGTCACAACAGTTTTATGCCAGGTGCCACATCCCTCGAATCTCCAATCAGCAAACTATGAACACACCTGTGTGGAAGTATGTGTGCATGCTTTAAATGTTCATGCTGTAAGCAGCACTTTCCAGCGCCCAGGGGCACATTCACATGCGGCTCGGAGGTGTCTGTCCCCATGGCAACGTAGAGCACTTTGCTGATGCACGTACTTGCAGTTGCTGAAAGGGCTGCCTTTTTTTCCTAGCTGTTTGTGTACAGTTCAGTACAAAAGTACAATGTGCCAGTGTGTTATTTCTCAACTTCCACCAAAACAAAGAAACTGTACACACATGCATACACATGGGAAAGACAGTGACAATAGTGCTGTTCTTAAAGTTGAGTTAGAGAGTGAGGGCTCCACAGCAGGGCTCAGTGCACTTATTTAGAGCAGTAGTAAACACTTTATACCTCAGAGAAAACGACTATGCATATATTGGCTTATATTTACTAGACAGAACAGCAAGCCATCCAAACATGTTTTTCCACCAGCATTACATTTTATATGCTTTCCTGGAAATGGATAAATACTAGTCAGGCATTTTCAGCTAAATTTTGGTAATCTTTCACCACACAAACCAACATGGCTTTTAATCCATAGCTTAATGGAGTTAAGTTGTTTTTTTTTTTTTTTTAAATACATACTTTGACCCATTAAGCCTTGTGTTTTCTGTGCATAAAACAAGTTGTCTCATGTCTCATGATACCAGAACTTTCTAAAAAAAAATTCACCATTCGATAGGCTGAAAACAAATCTTCTCACATACGGCTTATCTGAAGATCCCAAGGGCCTAAAATGTATTGGGCCTATTAGAGCTCAAACCTGGATTCCTTAGCTTCAAGGACAAAATTCAAAGAAGAGGTGACAGATCAAATTCCAACCAGGGTTATTACAAAACAGGCCTGGACCATGCATGCTGGATTTTACAGAAGAAAGCAATGATTCCTACAAGCCCCATTAGAAAACGTTTGAAAATTTATACTCTTTATTTGTGGTATCGATTTGCACCACAAAGCATCAAACTTCACACTGAATGGGTGTGTTCCGAAATTCACTCAGCATTGTCACGCAATGAAAATGTTTAACGCTGAGAAAAGCTAGATTTCACAACTCCATTCTAATACCATGCAGATTACGACATAGTCTCATATTTTAGAAATTTTTAAATGAAATTATAGATACACATGAGCATTTAAAAACTGAAGGTTTACAGATCCTTTCTGGCTCTCAGCCAAACATGAACAAAAAATAAAATAATAATTTACAGCTCAAGCAGTAGTGTCCAAACAAGCTACAGTCAACAATGAAAAACTAAAAGTCTAGCCACATTTGAATGCCACCAGCTATGGGCCAACATAAAGCTGAGACTAAGAATATAAACTGAAGGCCATCCATTCTAGTGTTCCCTGTTCAGCAGGGCTGACCATGTAACATCATTCCCAACAACACAGAACAGTGCTGTACTGAAGCCAGTGATGGAAAGCCATGAAGATGCAATCAGAAGACTAAAGCAGCTCCACTACCTCTTGCACACCTGGAAACTGGAGCACCTGCTGCACCTGGTGGTGCTGGGCTGCAGGCTGTGACTCTCTGTTGAACTCGAACAAATATCCTTTTTCTCACAGTCATCACAACACTGCAGGTCAACCCTCACTCCATGGTGATCTTTGATTAGGAAAGCGATGACCTTCAATTCAATAGTGCAGATTAAATACTGGAATGCCAGGGTTGTGACAGCTTCTAACAGTACAGGCATTCACAATGAAGGATGGGATAACAGAAAATGCATACAGATTCAAAATGTGACTATTAAGGAACCACAGAGACAAAGAGATGCTCAAAGTGTTAGTCAGCTGACTGAGGAGAAGGGAGCAGCTTATAGGGGTGAACCACACAGATGGCTGCCTTCTCTCTTCCCCCATGTGGGCTAAGCCATGCAGGCACATCGCAAGTCTGTTCGTAAACTGATAGCAACTCGTTTTCCTGGAACAGGAGGTTTTATTGTGTGTGCCTTTCATAGGAAGGCCTCAGGGGCCCTGCCTCAGCAGGCTGTCCTGTACAGACATACAGAAGGCTCACATTTGTGCTCAGCCACCACACTGGGTTGTGAACTGGAAGGATGGCTGTGCTTATTGGTTTATCTCAATGAGTTTAAGAAAAACCCTGATAATCACTGGGTTGCATGTGCATGGCCCCCTGTGACCTAGCATGGTAACTTTCAAGTGGTATAGACAAGTCCTTTGATAATAAACAATACAAAATGTAGTTGGTATACAAACTGAGGAAAAGATGGGGGAGGGAGGGGGGGGATTTGTTGCCAAGAATCAGAAATGCGTTCAAAATACAGTAAAGATAATGGCTTAAATGAGAAATACAAAGAAGGCTTAAAATTGGTTGACTACTACTAGACAATTAAGTTACACAAAGCCATAAATATTTTCCCCTGGTGGAGTCTTTGTACCGCATTTGAAAACATTCCGGTTATTCTGCTCAACTGAATTACCTCACCTGTTAAACATATTCCTGAACACTAACAGTATTAGTTACTTTAGAATTAAAGACCGTTTAAATAATTATTTTGACATTTCCCTGAGTAAATTTTGAACAAAAAAAAAAACAAAAAAAAAACACACACACACACACACACACACACACACACACACACACACACACACACACACACACACACAGGCATTAAAATAGCTGCTTCTTTTAATCACCGAACAATAAACATCTGACAAGCCAGTGAATGGCTTAATCTAATCATCATCATCATCATCATGAACAAGGCTGTGGGTCTCCAAAACCAGGCTGCCATGTCTGCACAAGAGGCAGTCGTGCTCACATAATCAATGCCATATAAACAGAAAGATCCACTTGTCTGAAAAAACATTAGAGGAAAATGGATTGTGTATAATATGAGAAATGACTCTGCAAAGCAGCAATGAATGAGACTGTACACAGAGTGGAAAATTTCAGGGAATTACAAAATGACAACAGTTTCCAAAGCACACTTTGTATTCTCCCACAATACCTAATTGCCCCCACCACACCATAGTCTTATTACTATAGGAAACACATCTGGAGCCAGACCTCTGTGTTTACAGAAACACTTGCAAATGTGTGTGTGCTCAGTACAAAGAAATAGTGTGTCATTTACTGGTATAAAGGAACCATTGAGAAAGATATGCTATAAAAACATAAACTATGACCCTTAAGTCCCACCATGAGAACTCCTTGGATAGTGAGAGCTTAATTATTATTTTTATTTATTTATTTTTAAACTTCAGCTGAAAACAAAAGGGCATGTCTTCAGGCTAGTCAGCAAGATCTGGGTTCCTCTTCACAAGCAATTGAGCTAAGAAAGCAGGCAGACAAGACCAGCTTGTTTCACAATCATCTAGCACCTGAGCTGAAGATGAAACATTAACATGCATTTTACTGGACATTTTGAGACTGAAACACACACACACACACACACACACACACACACACCAAGCAGTAAGCATGTACTAAGCTTATTATTTTGCCTTCCTCAGATGCAAACAGGTAGCCAAATGCTTGCCATTGCACTGTGCTCTACCATCAGGTCTGTCTTCTTGCTAAGGGGACCACACAAATAAAGAGACAGGAACAGATCCACCACCAGGGTCAGGAAACCTCCCTGGGACGTCTGATATCCTTGCAAAGCCTGGCTTGGCCCAACCTACTCTCCCACATTGTGGGGTCCTAGCATCGTGTCTGCATATTCATGTGTATGGACAGACATATAGTGAAGCCAAGTGAAGTGCTCCAGTCTGCTTGGCAGGCTACCGCCACCTAATTCCCACAGCACCCGGGAAAGCAATCCATATTTCCCAGCCAAGTCAGTAGAGAAGCCCATCAATAATCTGCCATGTAGTGGAGGAATCACTATAGAACACTGTTCTGTACTCCTGTTTTTCAGATTCTGTATATACGGTATGTTTTAGCGGTTTAAATCTGTTTCCGCCACAAAAATTCATATTCAGACCACTTATCTGTTACAGAAACAGCAGTATGATAAACTGTGCAATACACAAGTGTGTCAGACATCATCTGGTAGAGGGAAAAGCCATTTTCTTGGCATATTTACACATTTCCATCACAGAATGATTTACAAAACACATTTTCAAAGTCCTAGTTATGTGCTGCTATACACCAATCAGCTACAACATTAAAACCACCTGCCTTATATTGTGTAGGTGCCCCCTCATGTCACCAAAACAGCTTTGGCCTGTTGAGGCACGGACTATACAAGACCTCCTAAGGTGTCCTGTGGTATCTGGCACCAAGGCGTTAGCAGCAGATCCTTTAAGTCCTGTAAGTTGTGAGGTGGGGCCTCCATGGATCAAACTTGTTTTTCCAACAAATCCCACAGATGCTCAATCAGATTTGAGATCTGGGGAATTTGGAGGCTAAGACAACACCTTGAACTCTTTGTCATGTTCCTCAAATTATCACAATAAATGAATAATCCAAAATGAATTTAAACGGACTACAAAGTTTGTACTGAACAGAATTTAGGATTGTTAATAGCACAACAATAACATTTATATAACACATTTTCATATGGAATGCAGCTCAAAGTGCTTTACATCAAGTGCTAGTCCACATTCAACCCACAACGCTATGTCCTGAATAATGTATATTACGAATGTCTTTAGTCTTTTCCACTTAAGGAGTTGACAGTAATTACTTTTCCTTATGTAACATGCCATAGTGATCACCACAGAGAGCATGTACCATAACTGATCCACAGTCCATCCCCCTACCTAACCCATTCAACTTCAGGCAAAAGGTGTGAAAGTGAAGTTTGTCATTGTGCAAAGTGTGAAGAAGTGTCAGTGACCACAGGCCACACTATAGTGGCTCTGACCACACCCCACTGACACGCAGGCTGTTCTCTGACCACACACAGCCCAACATCCTTGAACTACAGGGATAATTAAAATGGCCAATATGCTGACAGCGGGAGTAGTGTGAACAAAAAGGCAGTCAGACAGGCAGAAAAGACAGCCATGTAAAGCCTGTTTGAAGACTTGCCCTTTTAAGGACGGTTATTCGACACATTTTATATTGTAAATGATCTACTACAGTAGGAGCAAGGACCAACTAAAAGCATAAGTTTCACAGGACTGAGTCAGCATAAAACCACAGTTGAACCTGTTTTCCCTTAAAACAAATCTTCACAATATGCCATTTTGTCAAGTCTTTTAAAACATTCTAAAGAGCCCTTCTATAGGAAATATACAACCTGTCCCCCGCTGTACGTCCTTCCTATTTACATCTTCTTCATAGAATGTGTCCTGTTTTTTTTAATACCAAAAATTTGGTTTAATGTTTAGTCTAACCATAAACCCAGCCCCTTCTTGAAGTAAGTTTAAGTAAAAAATGTTGAAAACTATAGTTGTTTTTTTTTTAAATGTTGAAAATGATTCATGTTACAATGTTTTTCAGCTGAACAGTGTATAAAAACTCCACATCTGAAATTGATTGTTATTTTGAAGCACTTGCTTGTATTGTCCCTGCTGCGCACCCGTATCTCGTCTGCAATAAAGTCTGAGTGCATCTATGTTTATCGATGTTCCCAAAACCCAACATAACATCCAAACCGCAAGCAGAAAAACGCTGAATATCCCGCTGAGAATGACTGAGGGAACCTGCTGTGGCTTTGTTTCAGTGTTATTGTTAAATTTCTGTTGTTTTACAGGAGGAGATATTGATAATTTGTCATTTATATAGGTGTTTTAGTGATATTTGGAGAATTAGGTTGTTTTTTTGGGAGTTGAAACAGATTATAACTTTCCCTCATTTAAAATAATGGGAAATTGGCATCCTATTTATATTTTCATGATTTAAGTCTGGTTTTCCTGATTTTCAAAAAAAAAATATATAAAGAATACAAACTAAGAGATAAGCATACATTTATGAAAGCCATATACAATCTGAACAACGAAAGTTTTTATATATAGATAAAAACTTTTATATACCCTCAGCATTCCTGACCCTGCCAAACCAATATCTACACAGATGTTCAAATCAGATTTCTACAGATGCATTTAATATGTGTGGAACAGTTGCTTACTCTGTGTTGCCCCGCCAGCAGAGCTCACCATGTCTTGGGCCCCTGTTGTGAGGGGGATGGGCTCCTTAAAGCGTGCCCCATTGTGGCCAACAGCCAAGGGAGCCCCGAGCCTGCTTGCCAGTAGAGACCAACTGGAACAGGGCCATGGCCCAGCCACCTGTGCCCATTAAGGAGGGGCGCTGACAGCCATAGTGTACTCGAGGATTAAATCAAATGGGCTCAACGGAAGGGCTGGGGGTACTGGGTGTGGGAGATACTTCCCATCACATGCTAGGAGTAAAGCTGTTCTTCGTTCTGCCCTGCACAACAAATCCCAGTGACAGGATGCAAGAGAGAGCACATTGCCTTTAAGTATCCGCAGAGGGGCTCAACAACATCCTCCCTAGGGGACTGAAATTCTCCCATCTCCAACACCAGGTATTCATCAACTGCCTTACCTATCTTGCTGGATCAAAGTTGATAAAATAAACAAATGAACAAATGAAGGAACAAACAAATGCAGGCTCCCACACACCTATTTACATGCTACCACCTAACAAACAAAACAGTGATGTCTTGAATCAGTTCAGATACTTCTTATTCCTGCCTTTGTCTGAGCTGCATTTGTTCTGGCAGATACAGCAACTGAAATGTCAACAGAAAAGGTTGTACCTGCAGTCTTCAGACTCACCCCAGATGCTGCCAGTTCAGGGTTAATGGGGATAGGGCAATTTGAAATGTTTTAATTAGCTGAGTAACTCCATGAGATTTTCTTTGTAATTTTATGATCTCCTTTAATCTTTCCCGACCAGCATAGCTAGAGGGAGGAGGTTAACCCCACCATCACTGCTTCCTTAGCTGTAACCTACACATAAAGGCTGGCACCTAAACACCATGACTGTCTCTAGTTACGACCATTGACTGAGACCTTGTTCTTTATCCTACTTACAAAATATCAGTGTAAAGAGGTGGTCTGGAGATCTGGGCTCCAACAAACATCTGTAGCTAATCTGTGAGGCAGTTTAACTAACTGATCCTGCAGGATGAGCGGTACATTATACTCATTGCAGTGCTCCATTTCCATGATTTTCCACTAACACATCTTTAAATCCTCACAAATGACTAGAGTAAGCCTAATGTTCATCTGAAAAATGAGGATTCTTTCCTAGCTTATGCAGCACCATATCCCCATACCTGTGAAGAGGCCCAAAGTACACATCTCCATGGTCTTTTAGTAGCATGGTAGAGGAGTTAAGAACCTTCAGGAAGTTTCTGAACTAACAACATGGCACGAAGAGTTAATGAGTAACAACACAATGCTTTTGATGTTTGGAATAAAAGAACTGTCACCCTCCTCCCCTTCCTCTTGACCCTGCTAGTATAATGGCACAGTGCTTGGAGGCCATGCTAAAGGGGCACTGGGGTGGCCCACACAACCCCCCCCACCACACCCCCAATCACTTGGGCTGGTGACAAACTTCCATCCTACCCTGAAGACATACAGATGTGCTGTCAGCATTTCCTGTTTTCCGTCCCTCACCTGTTCCGTTTTACGAGCCCAAATCATCCCAGCGTGTCTGGGCAGAGGACAGGAATGCTGCTGGTGAAATAAACAGCGACCAGATCACCCAGCATAGGCGACCGCCCCACACCTCCCCTTTTACTGCCATCAGCGCTGGCCCATTTTCCCCCCACACCACCCACTTTCCATACACATTCTTCAGCAATGATAGGGCAAATCGATGGGCACTTTAATAGGCGAGCCCTGAGCTCCTTTCCGTTCACCCCACACAGTGCTGATGGAACCAGCTGCCATTCCTCACTAATTATATGCCCACTTAAAGGGATGAGCAGCCACCATGCTGGGCCCACTACCCCAAACAAAGTACCCGGCACTTCTTATTGCCCCACTGCATGTACACACAGGCACTGGAAATTACACCCTTCCTAAATTTTGTCCTGAAGAGAAGAATCTGCCTACTTCTCTTTTGAGAAAGCAACAAAAACAG
This sequence comes from Heterotis niloticus, assembly GCA_018136845.1. Taxonomy (NCBI): domain Eukaryota; kingdom Metazoa; phylum Chordata; class Actinopteri; order Osteoglossiformes; family Osteoglossidae; genus Heterotis; species Heterotis niloticus. The sequence goes on along the minus strand of CM030904.1, from coordinate 14,146,013 downwards.
AAAACAAAGAGGAAATGTGACAGAAATACTATTTTCCACACAAACAAAAAATAAGTAGAATATAGTCAAAGTAAACACTACAGGACTACCAAGACTCCTACTTACTAATAAATCTTCAGAAAGAATGGTTAAGTGTGAGAAAACCAGGGTTCAGATGCACTACAATTTGGATAAAACACTCCAAATTCATTTCTGTCTTCAGCCTTAGAGTGTGAATGAATACATTTTCTTTCTAAGTCACAGCAGCATCTTATTGGGAGCTCAGCACTGCAGAAGTGACACAAAAATCTTCTTCAAGCTAAGTGTTAGATGGGTTCATAACATGATGCCTAGTGTGATGGGGATCCTTTCCTCAATGGGAGGCTAGAACTTATGTTTAAGTGTTCTTTTCCTCCTACTTTAGCTCCCAATTATACTTCCACTTCTTAAAATACTAGTCACTAGAAACTATGACTGACTTCACTCTGACACCAAAAACAAATTTGCATTTCAAAGCACTCCCTTGGCAAAAATAAAACCCAAAGATATATTCATGACCAGAAGAAACGAACATGGTTATCTGTTTGAGTGAATGTAAAGTGAATTTAAGAAAAGAACCTTACATGAGCCTACATTAACTACTGGAGCACTGAAGTACTACAATGTCCTAGCAATTCTAGTGAGGGGGGTGGTTCCTAGGCTGGAGGATAGATGAACCTTCGGGTGACCAGTCTTCCGCAACAGGTAACTGCACTGGACTCAGCTGACCTGCCCAATACAGGGAAAACACAGCCACAATTGAGTCCTAATGGCAAGGCCAAAGCCCAGGCTGCCAAGAAGTAATGTTCAGATCCTACTGTATCCAGACAATGGCTGAAGGCTCTTTCAGATAGTTTCACACAACAGAATGGGGAAAATAGAAATAATGTTCACACACAGAAAGATGGAACTGCTGAATAAAAGGCAGAACCGATCATTTTGAAAAATGAAAATCTGTCATATAAACAACATGAGCTTGAATCAACATATAGACTAGGCATTTGAATGACTTTCTCCCTGGTGATGGTCCCAGCCAGAAGGTTCCCTGGTAACTGTTAAATGCCTTCCTATCATCTCAGATGAATAATCAATTAATTTGTATGTCTCTAGACAAATCACAGACTGAAGTACAATGAGTTTTATTCCACACTGGCAAAAGAAAGCATACAAAGTTGAAGTAACCACAGTAGGATATGGTAGTCAGTATTAGGGGACACTACAGATCAAAGAAAGCATCATTTCCTCAATCCTCTATGGAGTAAGATGTGAAACTACAACAACCTATAAGTTCTGGGATGCAGGCTGTTTGACTAACAGACCAGCAAAAGGCATGATAGTAGTAATGCTCCGCAAATACTTGATAGCACGGTCTGTGCACTGTGAAGAGTGCGCAAAAAAAAAAAAAAAAGTATGAGAATTTCACACATTTCCAGGTATAAATGCAATCTTAGGGGCATGCACTGAGCACAAATGTGGCTTGACTACAAGAGAATAAAACTGCACCTAGATGAACATGTGCACAACCTAGAAGCCTGCAGTGTGCATTCCTTGCTTATATTTTGTATATATTTGCACATATTTTCTAAACAATAACATCCAAATGGGGACCACAAGCTCAGGAGCTCAGGCCCGACAGTCCATGGCTCTTGGCTGAGTAATTAGAGAGAGGCGAAGGAAAGAGCTGGTCCAGATTGACTGGAAACCACCCCATTGCCTTCAAGAAACATCTGCCTTCAAGAAAAACAAGGCAATTATGTGGAGGGGGAGGTCTGGTAGACTGTTTGCCCTTCAAAGACAGCTGGAAACTCTGCCGCTGCACCACCCCTTAAGACCAAACACAGTCAGACTGCGAGCCCACATAGTCAGGCTGCAACCAGAAGAAAACAATTTAGTCAATCTCTAACCTGCATCCTGTCCCCTGTAATTTAATATCAGAACCACTGTTCCCAGTCACAGGCAAAAACTGACCCTTGCGTGTACTCAGTAACACCACGTTATTTTTGTCAAATAAACCATTTGGAATAACTGGTTTAAACCAGATAAACTGTACCAAAAATGTGACATTATATCCACCTTGGACCCATAAACAAACTGCAAGTTGTGTGCATATACCAACTTGCATAAAACAAAGGAGAAAAAAAATTGGACATTCAAATTAGACACCAGCTTCACAGCACCATTACTGTATTCTGCGCTCTCCGCAAAACCAAAAAAAAAAAAAAAAAAAAAATTAAAAAAAAAGCTAAAAACTTTTTCAATAAAAGTTGCTATATCTTTACCCTTGCTATCCTGACTGCTGCAAAGTGGTAGACAAGTTTAGTTATGTTAGGAAATTATGCGCTAGAGCAGCCGTTTCACGAAGTGAGATTGCAAAGGTATCCGGAAAACAGAATAAAAATGCTGACAGAAGCTAGAAGTGGAAAAAATGACCCATTAGACAATTTTAACTCAATGTGCTTAAAAAAGTTTTGCTCTTGAAAAAGTGGGTATTTTATGAAGCAAAGTCTTTATAACTGAAAACCTGGCTAAAGCACCCAATACAGCTGAGGTAAAAAGATAAATTAGTGTGATGGCTTCAAAATAAACAGTGGCAGGTGAGTGCATCACTTGTACAGTAAAGCCTTGAACAAGAAATGCCTCTCCTACAGCACCAACGATATGAGCCTACACAGTGAGCTGTGTGTTCTGGTCTTTCAGAGCACACTCGGTACCTGCAGTACCACCCAGTTCTGTAACATTTTACACCTAAATATAATTACAACAAAAAGAGGGCAATCTGATACTTTGCTTTTGTCAACACAGGCATGTTCATCAATGAAAACATTTTTGTGACACAACTTGTACTTTTAGGATAAAGACTTTGGAATCTTTTAATACCTTTTCTGAACAAATAAAATGAAAAGAGTAGGCAACGTTACACAATAATTGATTTATTACGCTAGGGCTGAAACAATTCTGAATAATCCTCAATTCAAATTTTTGCCCTGAGGAATCATTCCATAAAATTGCAGCTCTGTGAAGTGTTCCCTGCTACAAAAACAGAAACCCTCATGTTTTGTTAATGATACATTTATATTTGTCTTTTAAAAATCTGAATTTGTGTCACTTTTATTTTTAAGGCATTAGCAATTGTCTCCCCCCCCAATTGTGATGTCATCTGGCCACCCCCCCCAAAATAGCGTAGAACTAAAAACCGGACAGATTCTTTAGTGCTGTGTTTGTGTCAGTGTATGCCGCTTAAAACACAGCTCTATCACTTTTAGTTTGAGAAATGAATCAATCAACAATAACAATAATGAACAGGGAAAAAAGTGAAAAGGAATGTAGTAGTCTCTTAGTGGCTTAGCATTTGGCTCTTCTTCATAAAGTAATTTGAAATATATTTTTGGTTATTTATTAAATTTCAGTAATATTGTAGTGGCAGCTGGGGTAGCTGCAGCTGCCCCGTGATGCACTGCTACTGTTTCATGTACTGTATGGAAGCAATTGTGTCTATTCTTTGTGGGGTGTTACAGGGGGACAGTTCACCCACTCACTTTATGTTTCAGAACGTTGGACTGGCAAGACGTTGTGCTCTACTAGTGCCAGTGTTAAGACATGCCCAGTAAAAATAAAGGTTGGGTTCCCAAAATCCAGTGTCATGAGCCTTCATTTCATAACACTGACAATAACACAGCAGAGGTGGACCTTTGTAATATGATTTCTTTGAAGCTCAAAGTGCCCTTAATGTCTAAACAGGAATAGTTTTACATTTTTAATTTAAAAATGCCAATGAAACAATAAAAAAAAGTTTATTTTTATAAAATGTAGTTGTGAGACTTGCCATAACTGTAATCTGCTGCATATTTTCTATTTCCATTTAGTAAAATATAATTGTATTTTTTCATGTTTATCAATCATTCTAATGATTATTTCAGTTGACTAATAATCTGATATAATATAATTGCAGTCCTACACAAATAAAAAAATATTAGAGCTAATTAGGTGCATGGCTACAGTTTTGCATTCAAGCTTGATAATGACCTTTTCCTCCTAGAAAAGTACAGCCTACCTACAGAACACAGACTATTTCCCTGCTATTGCATTCACCTCCTCCTTACATGCTTTAATAAAATTTGAAAACCACAAAAACACAAAACTTGAAAATACGTTTGAACACTGTTCAGAGTTGGACATCCAAAAGCCAAGCACAGCAGTGTAGCAAAAGAGTCACAAGCAGAATAGCCAGAAATGCCACTTGAAAGAAAAATTTGGTACATAAGGTGAGTCAGAACACAGCCTTGCCTTCCATGAGTGTTTATCTAGGAAGAATCTAATATTCTGGTGAAAAGATTGTTTAACAGCATGTACACAGTAGGTGGTGTTCTCCTTGGCTACAGCTGTTTAAAAAAAAAAAAAAAAAGAAGAAAAAAAAAGTTTTACAGCAGAAAAAATTGCAAACTTATTAAACTTTTTATGTTCACAACACTATAGCTCAATTCTGCTAAGGTGAACGTTAAAAAGAACTTCATGCTGAAATGTCAATAACTCCGATGTCATTACATAATTCTTAGCTAAGTTTTCAACACATAAGAAATCCTGGGTATTATTGTGGCTTGAGTTATGCTTTGTTACTTTATTTTTAGAAACACTAGGTGAGGTAGCATCAAAGCACACATACTGCAGCATCACACAACATCCTCCTAAAAGTGGGTTCTTTGGTTATTGTCAATGAGCACAACTTACACACACAATCTTGTCTAATTTGTCCATTTTAAACATCAGCTCTAAAAGGTTAATAGCACAAATGTACAAAAACGCACATTATACAACTGCCACATGTTTGCGTTACGTTTAATACAGTTTTCTTGTGAATGGCTAATTTATTTATTTTTTTAAACACACATTCAAAATTTTCCAGTTCATTAAACCATAACTGTATTTTGTTCAGTTATCTATTGCCTGAAATTTCTGACATGAAGCAAATGCACTATGCATCTACAGACCCAGCTGACAACCATCAGAAAACACACCCAAATAGAATGAGTGTGGGAACGCATTCAGCTGGCTCATGGAGTTTACAGTCCATGTTTGGTGTTCCTGAGGGTTGATAACCAATAAGAAGATTATAAATGTCAGGTGATAACTGCATGAATCAAGCAATGGCTAGGACTAAAGAATTTGCAGAGACTCTGAACCTTTAGTCATCATTTTAAGTTAGCTTTGTGAATAAAAATATTAAACAGTCCTACACAGTATTTTTGTTTATTATGGCTATATTAGATGTTAACATAGCCCAAATGAAAATAATGTACACACTGTTTCATTTACATTTATTGATTGCTTATTTGTGAAAGGGAATTTGGATTTTTCAACCAGATTGGTATCTGTTCTCAATTGAGTTTGTGAGTCAATGAGTCACTGTACTTTGAAGAAATGTGTTACAGAACTACAGTAATTACAATAAAAGCCAACCAGAATACATTTGCATTACAGAGCAGATGCTTTTGTCTAAACTGGCATGCAAGTTAATAGCAGAAAGGCAACAAATGATTAAAACAGAAATCATTACAGTCAAATGTCTTGCTCCTTGCAGCTTCTCCTAGGTAAAGTGTAACACTTTGATCAGCACATGAAATGAAGGTCTTTGAGTATAGTACACTATCTAGTCAAGTAAATGGTCACAGAAGGTAACCATCACAGAAGCTCAAAATGTACAAGGATGTAACTGATGGAATATGAGAGCTCTGTCCAAAGGACCTCATTGTTAGGAAGGGAAGAAAAGCTGCCCCAAGGTCACTGCAGCTCAAAGCTGAAAGCGGGAAGCTCAAACATTCTTAAAACAAAATATTTATATCCCATTTTAATTCACCAGAAACAAAGAAAATGACTCCAACAACAAAGGTGGCATGATAATATAAGTAGGGAGTGGGCAGTTGTGGGTATCACTATTCTTACAAAGGGCAAGTTCCTACAGGCCTAATGCCTCAGAATAGATAAAACAGTGCAGCAAGCACAGTAAACTGGTGCCCCACCAAATTTAGAGTTCATGCTGTTGTCCAGACCCCTGCCAAAACTCCTAACTGTATGGCTATTATGCAATGAGTATGCAAGGGGTCAGCCTGCTTGAGCTAGTATGAGACAAAACGTCATTTCTGCACTATATATGTGCCAGACCAGAAGGCCAACATGCTCTTACACCTCACTGCCTGTGACCTACCCCATGCTAAACATCACTCAAAATGCCACTGTGAGCTTCCATGCTTCTCTCGATGCAGAACAGACCACCAGAATAGACTTAAAACTCCGAGGCTGACCCTCTTGTCCTGGGCCTATGAGTCACATTTGATTAATAAAGAAATTTTGCTTCTAAAGCCAAAACAGAAGGGGGAGGGGGGGAAAAAAAAAAAAAAAAAAAAAACAGAAAAATGCTAGAAATTTCACTTTCAGATGAAGGTGTGAACTATCATTAAGGCTGCATTCACGTATTCCACAGACCTGTATTAAAAATCAGATCTACTTGTCAAAAACAGTATCTTTAGTCATAAAACTCATTCCACAGCTTTCAAGAATGCACTAATTACCTTACTATAGGAATTCTGAAAGAAAGTGTGAAGCACCATCCCACTTCTTACCTTTCTGGCAATGGTTGGATGTCCAGCAGCGGTAATTGTAGTCCTCGTTGACGCTGGTCATAATGCAAGGAGGGCTGTCCCCCACAATACCTGGACACACATGAGTACACTCCTTGGTCTGTTTATTCTCTGCAATAAAGTTGTTGGATTCAGCATCCATAATGAGTGACCAGTCGATCGACTCCACATAGCACAGCTCTGGGTTCTTCTCTATGCGAATGGCACCCCTGGTAATGTTGCGCAGGCTGTATAACCCAATGTCCTTCAGGCTGGTCATCTCAAAAATCACCAGGGCATAGTTGTAAAAGAGGTTGTGTCCCCGGATGACTGTGAGGTTGGGGAAGAGTGTGCTGAGGCTATCTAGGCCTGAGACACGGAACAGGAGCAGGTAGTCGGTGATCATTGTCAGTTTGGGGAAGCTGAGGGTGCGGAAGACCTCTTGATTGATGTTGTTGTTTTTATCGCCGATGAGCAAGATCTGCAGATAGCCCTCCACCACCGTACAGTTCTCCAGCCGCTTGAACTCACTGATGTCATTGCCAATGTCGATACTTGGACTACAGACTGAAAGAGAGAGAGAGAGAAAAAAAAAGAATTTTATAGCCAACAGTCACTTCATTCTTTTTTCAGTCTAGTCTTTTAAAATACAAGACTAAGTTGCACATTGTGTGCTGTGTGTAATGACGTCCTGAAAGACAAGTCACCGTTGTATAAAATGTCTGACATACACATTTCCATTATTTTTATATTTTAAATTAAGATGCACTTTTAATGTTAAAATTTAGCCTTTATGTTTATGTTAAGTAACAGACTTAAAAATCAAGCCTCACTTGTAGGATCCTCTGAAAATATACCATTCCCTCACCTCAAATACCCTTCTGGAACTATGCTCAAACAGAAAGCAAAGATGACTTGCTTCTTCACTCAGGTGACATATTTAATTCATGTTATCATTTCATGTCTCCATTTGTGTTTTCTTATAAGCATAAAATAGCCAAAAAAAAAAAAAATATATATATATATATTTATATATATTTATATATATATATATATATATATATATATAAAAATCAATGAAGGCTACCATTACACTTCTTGAGATTATCACGGAAATAATACAATTTTATTCAAATATTTTGTTGTGCAAAAAGCATTCATCTGTAGACATTTTCAAGCTTTTTACATTTCCTGTTCAGATATAAGCAACTGGAATCACATACTGCAAGAACAGATATGGTTAAATCTAATCTAAAATAACTCGATGTCCAATTAATCCAAGATGGCAAACTCAACAGCATAGTGGTCAGTTATAATTTCCTAACTTAAACTGATTTTAATTAATTCATTTTAGATGAACACCACACCTTCCATCTGTGCAGAGGACTAAGGTCAAAAGAGTGTGGAAAACACCATACAGGACTTGGAGTCCATAAATAGTGAAGTAGCAAAAAAAAAAAAAAAGTTAACTTTAAAATAGTTCAGCCTAATTCCACTGGTTAAAGCATACCTAGCAGTAAGGAAAGGAATTTCAAACTGCCCCCACACTGGTGGACAGATGAAAAACAAAGCAGGGCCACAGAGTTCAGGGCCACAAACATTTCCAAAGCTTGAAACATCTTAGGAGGCAAATTCAAGAGGAGAAATGTCTTGGCATGGGAGTGCATTCCCCTAAACCTTTTAAGTTCTTACAGAAGCTCAGGTCAGAGTGTCCATCCGAACACAGTGTACAAAACCAAGGCCAGGAGACAAAGGTTTCAACCCGCCTCTCAAATTCCCACTGAATTCCTGAGCTTTGAGCTGGGTATTTGTAAAGCTTATAGTCTGCTTGAGCCAAAGGCCTGTTCGCACCAAGCCAGCTAGTTTATAATATCAACATAAGGAAAAAAAAAAAAAAAAAAAAAAAATCTGCATGACTAAAACGAATTTAAAAAAAAAAAAAAATTAAGTGTAAACAAAAATTCTATGAATAGTACAGCAGCGCTTAGAAGTCACAATATTCAACTGTAACTGAGCATACTATTTATACAATTTATGGGCTCCTTTTGCTTCACCCTGTTTAAAGTCATTTCCCAAATTTAGAAAGGAAACGATTACTTCTCTGCACTCCACTATTTGCTTTTGCCTTTCATCACAAATGCCCTGGAGCGAAGGCATCCAGCTGTTTGTCTCCCATTTCCCCCATGACTGCCTTGCGAATGAAAAGGGGTGGGTCGGGGGATGGGGAGGAGAGGGAGAGAGAGCAAAAGAGAGAGAGAGAGACATTGCAGGCTAAAAACAAAAAGGAATTTGTTTGCTGATGAGAAATGCCAATCTCATGTTCCATTGGCAAAAATCATTAATAAAATCTAAAAAGTCTATTGAGAAAAGAGGGTTGAGGTTCAACATTGGAAAGAAGATGGGAACTCCATATTTTCTTGGTTTTACTGCTCACTGATACTGTCTGTTCAGAACACGTTTTGAGGGGAAAAAAAATGGTAAGAGTTATGTTGAGGAAGTTTATGCTTGTTATGAGGAAACATGAGGCCTACATTTCACCAGTTTGAAATCACACTCCATCTGGAACCATCTTACATTGCTCTTCTGAAGGTGTTCCAGCTGTCAGAAACACCCGTTACATTAGAAAGAAAATTGCAGTAAGAAAGCTTACTTTTAACTGGAGAGAAAAAGTTACAGTAATTAATGCATATTAATATATAAATACAAGAAAAAAGTTCAAGGGGAAAAAAAAAGCTTTTATTCTAGATATTAAAGCCATTAAATATGACATTTGAAACAGGGGAAAGACGGTAAGAAAACTGTATTCATATTGACGTCTCCAATTGTGATTTTTCTCCCAAACTTGTATTTCAACATGGCAATTACATCAGTCTGGAGCAGACAGTGATAATCTTCTTAGCCCCATTGCTAAAGGGAAGTCTTTGCTCAAAGACATCTCAGAACCCTACATTCCTCCAAGAAAACACAAACTCAAGCCCTGCACCCTACTGAAGACAAAACCCTTCAGTAAAACAACCTTAAAACAGAGGATGTTATGACTCCTGCCCTCCATTGTTTCTTGCAAAAATAAATATTAATCAGTTAAAACAGTCACATGAAGGAACTGCATTCTTAAACACAAGCATAGCATTGACTGGTCCGATTCACCTATAGAACAAAAACATGGGGCTTAGAGAAACATTGTTGATTGTTCTGCTTCTACCATTTTTTGGGTGTTGTGATCATTTCAAAGAGCACACCAGATTATGAAAACATTACATAATCATATATGCTAAACTTTCAATTCTGCTAATGGCAGTTCTAAAGGAAAAATATCAACCAATTAAGTACATCTTAGTATGCAGGTCTGCAAACTGCACATGGTTTCACATAGGTGTAAAGGAGGACAAAAAAGATGGCTTCCTTTGACAACTGTTAAATAGATGGGGAAAACTTCTTGTTACAATCCTGTAATTTAAAATAGCCAGATTAAGTACCAGGATTCCAGTCACTGCCTGCACTTAGGAGGACTAAGTATCTTTAGGCCTGCAGGGAACTTTAAAGTCTCGTCTGACAGATTTACTCAAAATTGGAGGTTTTCACAGGTTGCCATGAGACTGAAAGCTTTACAGACTTGTATAAGACCTTATAAATAGGTTAAGCATAATGTTCATTACCTACCATTCTTTCCTAGTGCAAAGAATGGAAATTTACTTATGATCTAACAACTCCATGATCAAATTTTATAGAGAAAAGATAACCTAGACCAATTCTTACCTTTTTCAGACTCTTCAAGGAAGTTACACAGAAAATAAACAAATACATTTCTGTCGTAGTAGTGGAGCTCAATGCCATGTTTGCGATAGATAGCCTCTCCCTGACCTCCAGGCGAGATCATCCAACAGAACACAGCAGTTCTGAATAGCTGAATGAGAGTCTGACATCCACAAATAATACTGCACTTCTAAAAGGAATGGGAGACACATTACAAGGAACAGCTGTCATCTTTCCGATTTGGTCCCGAGGTTGATTCAGAAATATGAGCAGTAAGAGCAGCAAAATAATTCACCTTAGACTGGTTTTGATCTAAAATATCTAAGCACCCAGTCATGTTAATACCAATTAGACATACTGCAGGCTGAATGTTAAAATGCTGAAGTAATTGAACTAAAATCTCAAAATATTTAACACCACGCTCTATACTATGTTCAGTGGAATAGTAAATATATGTAAACCTTTATATATAACACAAAAAAATAAGAAAACAATTTAGAGGGGAAGCTCTTATTTTCAGATAAGAATCACAGAAATTTACATGGGCCATCTAAGATTACTGGAAACATTTAGGATGATCTCTGAGACCCATTCTCAAAACACATTCACAATCTTCTGTAAGCACTGCAGAGCTTCACAACAGTAAGCCCATGCCAGGCCCTGAATAATCATAATGACAGCTGTTATGGCACAGTGCCTTTTTAATCAGTTTTATTTTGCAACTGTATCCAGTTTCCCTCCAGTTTCTTAGATCTGGTATTTACGCAGCCTTCCAATGCTTCCACTTCTCATGTACTGGAGGGTTGCACAGCAGCAGTGGGGGGAGAGGGGAATCCGTCCACTGCACCTCCCACCTGTGCTGGTGGTAATCCCCTACACGCTGCTAGTCATCTGATTACTGCTCCATGCGCCTCCCCGCTACTTCAAAAAAAAAAAAAAAAAAAAAAAAAAAAAAAAAGGGGGCTCAGGTATCAGAGCCCAGCCAGTAACATAACTCCTGTCTGATCCCCATTTTCTACCATTTCTAATCCCTCTACCTGAGCCTTACAGAGGGAAGATAAGACACAACAGTAACATTATCGTATGTCTCTAGAAAACCAAGGTTACACACTGCAACCACTTAGAAGCCTTCAATGGTTATCAGATATGCTCTAAAAAATGTAACATCCATTTATCTAATTAACTAGCAAAATTCATAAAACAACCAGTTAAAAATTAAAATAAACCAAAGCCAGTTCTGGGTTTCATAAGTCATAACATCCAGCTGCTCAAACTTATGAGACATCCCGTGACAAAGTAGCACAGTGACAATTCCTCTTTGTGGCTTGTCAGCAACTAGAGCACCTCCACCACATTCTATGCACACACAATGACCAGAACAAGGCTTGGTTCAGCATCTCATGTACTTTTGGACCTGTTAGTGCACCTGCTAGGCCCTTCAATCATTTACAAAAACAAGAATTTATGGAAGCAGTTTACTAGTTTACTATACCTGAAGGATGTTGCATAGTTTTTGTGTATTGTCAGGGCCTTAGGCATCACAACTACCAATGCAGAAGACCTCTGCACTGCTATATACAATTACATTAAGTGTAAATAAATAGTTTGAAAAAATTACATGCAAAATACTGGAGAGTAAATGTTTTTATTCAGACACTGTTTTAACCTGTAGATGTCGAATACATGGCTATCAAGAACAGTGCTTAAGAACTGTAAAGAAGCCCATATAAATCCTGTTGACTAGCAGGGTAAAACCAGGACTGATACCAGTCCAAAGACAACTTTGGCCTCATGTTAGATGGTAGCCAATTCGGGAATACAAGAGAGCTGAGCCAGACCGTAAAAGAAACCACTAGAGTAAACAGTAAAACCAATTAAAAAAAACATTGCAAAAAGCCTTACTTTTCCAATCAACAGAACAAAGCCCATTTTGGATGTGAAGAGATTTTCTATGCATGTCTAACTCATCAATGAAGGAATTTGTTTGCTGTATACTTGGAGGCAAAGGCATGGAAAAATTTCACTGTGGTGAACCATAAAAGGCAGCATTATTACATTTCATAAGCACAACCAAGATATTAAGATTAATAACATATTAAATACAGGACAAGCAGTAGTCTTATTAGTGCATGCCCACATGTTGAGCATATACCCTGTAGTCACAAAACAATCCTTACCGATTGACAGTTTTTCTTTAGTGCAACTTCTAAATGCATTAAAAAAATAAATTTGGTTTAGGCATGAGCTAAAATGATATGTTTTACAAAGTTAAAAGAATTATTTGTACTCTCAATGAATGCAAGAAATGTATTCTACGTTAAGTGATCTGAACATTGCCACCAATGTTAAACAAATGTGCTGCGAGCAAACGCTGACTAGAACTGCGGGCTACCCCTTTTGGCGATTACAGCTCAGGGTAAATCAAAAGGGCTATTATGCCATACGGGCCTAAATCAACTGCAACTTTAACAGAAGTTACACAGAACATAGAAAATTGACTTTAAAAAAACTTATATTTGCAGATCTGCAGCATTACACGCATTAAAGGAATAGGAACCAACAGTAAAAGTGAAAGTCACTAATCCTGTACAGTGTATAGTAACCATAGATCCTCTCAGCAGGATGCTGATAAAACCACTAATTCACACTTAAACAATTTGGCCCTCCACATTATAATGCTAATGAGGGGTCACTATTCTTCCTGTAAAGTTACAATCCCATGCAATGCCCATGTGATACACAAGCAAAAACAGTTGGGTTTTAAAAGGAGCAACCATGCTTACCCAAAATAATTTTTTGTGAACTTATTCATATTAAGGTTATGAGTAGAACAGGAAATTGTGCTAAATTATGACATTCTGTCAAGTAAAATACTGGATGTGGCATGCAGTACATAATTCATGGGTATGAACTGTTCTTGCTTGGCAGACTGAGGTCATAATTTTGCCTGTTTACAAAAGACATAAGCAAGTATCAGCATGCCACTTGACAGCATATTCCCATTTGGAAATCTGTAAAGACTGACAGAGCATGTAAGGTGCCATATTAAAAACAGAGTTACTAAGTCTAAACTTGTAAAGAAAGTTAAGGCTAACAGAGGATACCAGGTAACTCGGTTTTATCCAAACAAAATCCAATCATTCTAACAAAAAGTTAACTGTATAGCAATGAGTTTTCAAGCAATACTGTAGTAGCTATAGTGGAAGCTCTTGCTGTAACCATACTATTGGGCACCAAGTTATGAAATAGTTTAGTCAATTAACCTTTCCACACATTCTGGTTTGGATCATTTGTTTATAAAAAGAAAGATGGTAGAAACCAAAATTGCTGACTTGTCTTGGTGCCTTCTCATTCAGATTTATTACAAAAGCAGTAACAAAGAAAGTGGAACAGCCCTGTGTCATTGTTCTGCATAGCGAGACATCTTTGTTTAACTGGTGTTTTGTTAAGTTTACATAACCTTTCCTACAACTCTTTCGATGAATGTTCATATATAAACAGTCAATGTAGAAGAGCTGAACAGGTTAAATGGACAAGTAATTTACATGTGTAAAAGACATAAAAGCAGATCATCCATTTGAAAATTCTCATTTCTTTAAGCTCCCAAACAGGTCAATATCTGTGCCTATATTATGCAGATAAACATTAATATTTCTCATGTAACTTTAAGACAAAGACAGGACTTTATTCAATAACACTTAATCATGGTCCATACATATTAGAGAAATTTGTTTAAGATTGGGTTGACCATACCTTATTCACTAAACTTGATGTGTCTGATGGGCGTTCAAGAAATATATACATACATATCAATAACACAATTTAATACTAATCATTTGTATCATGCTAATAACTAGTTATCATAGATGGAAATGTAGCACCAAAAATCAAACTTCTTGTATGAAAAACAAGTAAGCCAGCTAGTAAAACTAGTCATACTTGGGTACTATCAAATCAAAAAGAAAAATGCAACTGATACAAAAAGCAGAAATGACTAAGGTTAACAAAATAGGACAAAAAAATATTTTGTAGATTTAAGTACAACATCCTGTTTGTTTTCAAATAGCTAAAGTAAAATCATTTGCTGCAAAACAGAATAAAAAAAAAAAAACATGATTTTCCATATTTGCTTCTTGCTGACTAGATTATTGTGTCTGAAAATCAACAAAGCATTTACCTACGAGAAATAAGACCTCACCAATTACAAAGTACGTGCCAGATCACAGATTGCCAAGCGTTTGCTTATGTTGTCTTGGTTGTGCCATTTATTGAACAAGCTGCCTAATACACTTTAAAATGAATACTGACAGTTACTATGTCAAGGAACACCTGCTATAGCTGTATATAACCTTTAGCCCAAAAAAAAAAAAAAAAAAAAAAACTTTACCAGAACATATTACTTATGCAAGGGCTTCATTCAAATAAATTGTCACTGAACAAAGCCTAAGAATAAGACTTAGGTAGCACATTTGATGTAATTACTGATTAAGGTCTCAAATATATTGAATTTATGAGGAATGTTTACTTCTTTAACCTTTGCACTTGCTAAAGTAAATGAAACTAACAAAATAAGCATAAAATTTAAAAGCATGCATTTTAAAACAAATTATAATTAATATAATTTTAATTTGTTTTAAAATTAAAATTATATTAATTGGTCATATGAATAACCAGTTAGTTATTCATATGACCAATGATCTTTCAAGTAAACCAAATTTGAAGTATCAAGTTTCAGCTCAAAATAGCCAAAGTTTTTCCACTTGCTTCAATGAAGAATTTATGGTTGACCAAAAAAAAAAAAAAAGGCTGCAGTTGATAAAAGCTAAAAATTACATAAAGCATAAGTTCCAAGTATGAGGCTTGTAACAATTGATTTGATGCATAACCACAATTAGTTCAGATTTCATTTATATTGTTAGGATTGCTTATATGTAATGAAATTTAACTGAAAAGGCTAAATTATAAAAATAAGAATAGATTTAATTAATATGTACAGATAAAACTACACTTATGAAATGACATAGTACCTGAATCCACATTAGGTGAAATCAAGCTGAAACTCAGAACTATAAAATCAATTTGTACAGCACAAAAAAAAAAAAAAAGTTTAATTCTTGGAATCAAGCCAAAAGCAGCCTTTAAATATACAGTAAAATTCATTGAAGAAATTCACAACACAACCTGTAGTACTCGGTACTACAGCACAACCCGAGAGAAGTTAACATTTTCAAACTCTCAACCAGCGTGTAGAGTTATGACCTCTCCAGAGCAACTTATGGATAAATACCTGTCTATAAAAATATCTGAGGAGTGAGGGGCAACAAGAGTTTACAGGGTGAGCAGGAAAACATCTCCAGAAAAAGACTAGGGTAAAGCAATACGGTTGGGTATAAAAGTGCATGTAAAGACAATATAGCTGAGGTGAAATGAGCTGCAGTCTGGAGGTTCATTTCTTCACAAGGACAGTGTACTGTACCCCCCACCCCCACCACCACCCACACACACACACAGTCTCCCAACAGCTTCCACTATTTGAGTGCTCACTTCCTGGAGACCCTGAACCTTCCTGTCATAATAGAGATCAAATGTAGTCCAACATCCTGGAGTGCTGAAAAGGTACCCTGCACAGTGTAAAAGTACATCAATACATTTGAGAACGTCATAAAATCCTATGTTTGAACCCTAAACAGATTAGAGAGATGCCTGTAAAGGAGCACAGGTGTAGTGTTAGCTCAGTTGCTGCACAGGCTGCCACTGGAAAGGGCCCATTGCCAGCTGATTTCAACTGCGTACGTGACAACTGCAAAGCTGCCAAAAACCTTCATTTTCAACAAGGATAAAGTAGATTTAAAAAACCCAAAGATATATGGTGGTCTGACAAAGCTAAGAAAAGCCCACATACCATAAATCACCATCCCATGCTGGACAGCAACACCTAACAACTATCTAGAGCACAAACTCAACAGTGCAAATAAATTCTCCATTTACCAAATTACTACACAATCACCACCTGAGTCAGCCTCCAAACACCTAAAAAAAAAAAAGAAAATGTGCCTTTTGGTAACTTTGAGACACGTGTCCCTCATTCACAGCCAAGTCTGGTCAATGTGTAGTAAAACCTGACAGCCACAGTTCACAGTGGGTGTTAAAGCTGTTTACCAAAGCGGACAGGCAGCAGGTCTCGCTTTTACCGGACTAAAGACTGAAGAGGAGAGCAGGGACAAGGGACGGACGCGTGGACGCAACGCCCGTGTGTGCGGGGCAGTTAGTTGCTCACACCAGCCCGCCACTCTAATGCTTCGGCATTTCTGAAAGTAAAAACTGAATTTACGCTCATCCGCGTCAAACAAAAGTCATTTCGTCAAACCTTAACACTGAACGTCATCGTGTTTTCTCCAGTCGCATGCGCACGATTCGGTGCTGTTCATTTCCTCTGTAGCCAAAACATGATCATAAAGACGGTCTGCACACACTAAAATAAGCTGCAACTTCGATAACCAAGAAAAAAAAAATATATATATATATTTTTTTCTTAAACAATAATAGAGTAAACGTGGTCTGGGGTGAATGAGAATAAATTACATGGGCGGGAAATTTTAGCCAGCTCGAATCCAAGATTTCGGGAGCATCTGAAGGTGCGGTGAAGTCCAAACGGGCAACTGATGGGGAAAAGCAGAGATGAGAATGGATTTAAATATGAGCTGAAAATTAATAATGGAGGCGAACTTACTCTCGGCGCGCGCGGGCCACAGGCGACTCGTGCACGCGGACAGCAGCAGAGCCCAGAACAAGGTCACCCGGCGCCTTGCCGTCCCGCACCACATTCCTGTAAGTGTCCCCGCAGCCGTGTCGCCCGCAGCGAAAAAGACAAAACAGGCCAGCAGGCCGGACCTCGGTGGCCAGCCGATTCTTCGCACTTTCCAGAAGGATGAGGCAGGCACGCGGAGCACCGGGACAGGAGCCGCGGCGAACGGTGCGTCGACGGGTCTCGGAGATCCTCGTCCGGGTTCGAGACGGGGCGCCCCGTCGCTGTTCACCGTTTCTTTCTTTAAAATGGAAAAAATAGCGCTGTCATACAACGCAGGGTTGTTTTGTTATTCTTGCCGATGGTGCAGCGACGTATAGCTGCCTGCTAACAAAAAGCACAAGTTGACGGATTCGGTCTGATAGTAATCCGCATCTTCACCCTCCATGTCTTAAAGGGGAAAAAAAAATAAATAAAAACAAGACTCAAATGGTCGAAAATGTGGCTAGCTCGCCTTTTTGGACATTAGACGAAAAAGGCAAGGATGTCCTCTCATCACCCGAAGGAACGGTGGGGTTACTGGAGGTGGAAGACGCAGTGAGGCCGGGGTCGTGGCTTCGCTTAGCGTTCGTGTTCGCACACGGAGACGGCGGGCATCCTCAACGGGTTCAACGGGCCTCTGCGACGAAAACGGAGTCTCGTCCAAAATATCTAATAATTAGAAGGATAACAAAAAAACGGCCACAGCAACGGCACCCCGCCTCTTCTGCTATTGCAATTTCCACTTCGCTGTCCCTCTTTTCTGCCACGCAACAATGAATACCACGAGTATTCAAGGCTCCTCTTATGTTTTCTCGTTTACACTTCACATAGTACGCACAAACAACGCGGCGAAATTGCTCCGTTTATTATTTTCGCTGTGTTTGAAGCACAGGCGCGGGTTAGCGGCTACGCTATGACCAGCTTTGACTGTCGGCGTCCGCTCCGCAAAATCAGCGCTGTAAACAAGAGGCAGCTTCTCTTTCACACACATACATGTACGGAGGGCGGAGCGGCCGCGGAAACCCGGACTGGATCAGCCCGGTGGCGCGGACCAGGAAGCCACGCGTCTCCTTAGCGCCCTAAAATCTTTCCGCACAAGCGTTGTCGAGCTCAACTCGCGCTATAAATCAGTTAATAAACAAAGAGTTCGCGCATCGACTGCACTTGAGTCTTTCATGAAACTATAGAAGCACTTCAACATGATCAACGGGGCAAAACACATGCATTCAATACTGCTGCTAAACTTCCCACATTAGATTAGTGTTAAGATATACGGGATAAAATAATTTGTTTTGGTGCCACCAACCAAAAGTTATGAAAGCATTTCCAAAGCAGAATAAAATTGCCCGATTTATCAGTGAAACGAACAAATTATCTTTGAGATCTATCATTTTCCACGTAAAGGATGGATAGCAATGTCAATAATTCAAAGACATCGTATGTTTCATAAATTCCACCTTTCACTTTTGAATGAAATCCAGAGGGAACTTCTCCCTAAAATATTCCTAAATTATGAGCCTGAATTATTAATGTGTAAAACTAGTGAAGAGAAAGCGCAAGATGGTGAATAGCTGACCTCGCACGGTCCTTGATCAATACGCGATCGTCTCTGTTTAGCATCATCTATAACACCTCATACCACCTCGCAAAGCACATTTGATATTTTTGCAGTTACAAGTTCTGTTGAACTGTTGCAAGGTTCAACTTCGGAGCCCCGAACCTTCGCTCTATTTTGGTAACTTTTCTAGGGGACGGAGGGATTCGCTTCACGTGCAGCTTCATCCACGTTCAAATGTTCTCAAAGTGATGCTGCACTAACAGCCGTCCCAAGCACGATCTTTTTTTCCCCCATAAATAAGCTCTACTTAAACTGTTTATTATGTATTTCTGATGCAGCTACCTGACTTGGGATGACGTTGACAAATAGCTTTGGGGAGCCGTTGTAGGACTTCTTTTTTTTTAATTTCTTTTTTTTTTTTAAGTCAATTAGTATTTGAGTCAATGATTCAAAATTGTGTAACAGTAATATAAATACAGACCGCATAATTCATGCTGCGTGTGTACTGTGCGCTGCTAATTCATATTCTTTTACGTTTATGGAATAAATATGGCCCTTCTGCATAAGCTTTTGTAAACAAGCGGAGGTGTGCAGCGCTCAGACTCCCAACCCGAACCTCCTTGGCTCCATGTTTTCGGCCTGCGCATATTTTGCCTGTGACTCATTCGTCAGCGCGGGGAGAAAGCTAAAACGCGGAACGGACTTTCATTCAAATACATGGAGCGGAGCGTGGAATCCCCCATTCATGTGGAGCGCGCACGAGGCGCGCGGCTACGCGGTGTTGCCCGTGGGCTCGAGAGCGATCTACTATATTTAGGCTCTGTTTGTCTTATGCTTTTGTTACGACACTAATAATTTCCTTGGCCACGACACCACATTTTTTACATAAACTTGCTACGTTTTTTGTGTCGGAGCATGTTTACTTTCGACGGTAAAATTAACCACTTGAAGGTGCTGTTTTTTCGGCGCCGTATTGTTTTTGGGCCACATTGAACTTCTCAAGTTTCCATTATTTATCAAGGACAAAAGTTTAGTCCACGACACCCGCAATTTTTTCGTCTATCCAGACGAATTTATCACAAAAATAAAAGCAGTAAATACAGTTCGTCCTAAGCTTTTTCGCTGAAGTCAGTTTCTTCACAAAAGATTATTTAATCAGAATATCTATGAAAAGTTGTTATTGACGTTCAGTTAAGATTTCAGCCAAATCCTTATTAGTTAAACATTACTGAACCAGTGAATTAAATATTTGTAGTGACTTATGCAATTTATTTATAAAGGCGGTTACCATGGAAACCAGAAATACATTTAGTATTGACTAACTCATGTACAGCAAAGGAAAATAACTATGTCATGTCCAAACACTGACTGTGCATTAAAATAAACTCTAATAGGCAGTATTTATTAATACATGCTCTATAACCGAATGAACTACCTATGAATAAATATCCATGAAAACGTTTCCCTCTCAAAACATGTATATGCACTTTTTTTTGCTTCTTGGTGTCTCCTTTCTCGTGATCCTTATTCAGATTTAAATGGAAAAAGAAAGTGTATATATCAGCAAGAAAATCTAATAATTACCTTGTAATTTAACACTTATTTTTAAACGTTTCTGGTGCGTTACTGGACTTCCTGATGGTTTTTCTGGCTGCTCTCTAGAACTAAACATTCTCTCAATGGCAGTATTTCCAAAACAGCCATAAAAAGACATGAATTGGGTTAATATGTGTAAAGAACACAGCACAATAGTGAATTCATATAATTCATATGACATAACACATTGGCTGTAAGCCTGTATTTAAAAGTATAATTTTATATTTTCAAATTTAATCACATTTACAAGCTTCAGAGCAGAGTTTGAAATAATAGCGTATTGGTTTGTAATTATAGTAAACATTATGAGCAGCCTACTTGTATATTTATAATGTGTATTATTCTATCATAAACATATACAAGCAAATAGAAACCCAGTACCTTGTTTTACCCTAGCTCGCGGTAAAGTACAGTTCTCTTAAAGGCTGCGGAAACTGCTCCTCACCCCAGTGGAGCATTAATCTGGCTGGGCTCTTGGCGCCACCTTGCGGCAAAAGTGAAACATTTCCGCAGCCATTAATCTCAGCGTTTACGTAAACGTCTCGGCGTTGCCTTGGATTCAACGTTCTTTCCAATGGCAACGACGCGATGCCTAAAATCAGAGCATGTTTCACATCATCAGCACCGTCCTGTTTCTGTTTTGCGGCATTTTAGATCACTTTTACAAGCTTCAGCTGCAGTGACGCAAGACACAGCAACTTGCAAGAATAACTGAACCACTATCAGACAGACAGACAGACAGACAGACAGACAGACAGATAGATAGATAGATAGATGTCCACTGCTTTGCTAAATATTTGTCTATTCTGCAGCACCTGGCAGTTGACAGTATGGTACAGTTCTCAGAGTCCTTGGTGGTCCTCCCCTACAGAAACACCCAGAGTTAAGGAACAATTGCGCCTAATCACGTGGAAATATTTAATCATCCCAGCAATGGCGAAATGAATGCAGGCACACAAGAATATTCCAAAACACACAAGACTCCCTTAAAAAACGAGTTTAAGCCAAGCTTTTGTTTCTCGCGCTCCCAATTTAAAAATGGACACAGCATCAATGGCCACCCAAGGCCAGATATGCCGAGTGTCCGAGTGACTGAGAGGCACTGTGCTGCGGGAGCCCGCACTCCCCACTCAATTGTCCGCCTGTCCATGTGCATTTGCTAAGTCCTCATAAACTGTTATTCCCAACAAGGGGCATGCGGCCCACCTACCTTGACAATCTTTCATTGGCTTCATTCTCCCAGTGTATTCGAGTGGAATTAAACATCCATCACCAGCAGATTGCTTATGCTAATGAGAACCTCTTTGGGTTTTTTCTTGCTTCTTGTTTCTGTTTTTGTTTTTGTTTTTTCCTGAATCGGAGCGAAGCAAAGGCGGAAGCAAGGAGCAGATGATGGCGAGGAAGCCCAACTGCCTTTCTGGTGGCTGTGAGAATTTTTCACTTGTAAGTGTGCTCAAGTAAAAACAGCCTAATGGTGTAAAATACTATGCTAAAACAAACTCAGCACAAAAAGAAACTCCCCCTCAAACTCTGATATGGGTTCATTGTATCACATCAGTTGAAAACCAGCAAATGAACAATTTTGCAAATTATAACACACCTGTTGATCAGTGTTTTGTACCAAAAATCTGTAAATGCAAGAATTTCCCCCATGAGCTGTTTTTCATTCGGACAACAAGTTGATATCCCACTTGAAACTGCGCATAGGATAAAGTTTGTTTTGTAGGAAAAGAGCATTTAGATGCAAAACATTTGCATTTATTTGTTACAGGTTGAGTCAACTGCAGGCAGGTATTTCAAAATGATGCCAATTGAATGTCCCTTCGAGCCATACACCCCTGCCCTACATCCTCCCCAGCAGAGCACATGTGGCAGCCTAACAAGATTTCCACCAAGCTCTCCTCTGCCAACTCAAATCTGTGAAATCATTGGCCGTCTACTACATCAACAAAGCTCAGTGTGCAGACATATAAAGATATTAATCAAACAAATCTTTATTTCTTTAAATATTTATTAACTGTCTTTAGCCCGGTGCTGTATGGTTCGGATAGTTGTTTTAAGGGTAAATAGTGTTTTTTCCTAACAAAAATAATGGCAGCAACAATCTTTCAGTTTGACACAGTTGCAATACCAGGGGAGCAGCGGAGGAAAAGGATGTTGTAAATTCATGTGTGGTTTCTAGGTGTGGATGGAGGCCATCCTGAGGATATCCAGTGCCTTGCACAGCTTGCACAGCTGCCAAGCTCGGTGGATGAAGGTCTTCCCACAACCACATCGTGAGCAACAAATGTGTCCAACAGCTGACAGACAGCTGATCTCCAGTGGTCTCCAGTTCGGCAACAACGGGCTTTGTAAATGAAGCCAAGGCTCATCTCTCTGAGGAATGCCAAAAATGCTTGTTATTTCCATGTGGGGAGCTTGGGTTTCTTCAGATCTTGCGAGAGCACAGAGAGTAAAAGAATGTCTTTGTAAAACATTATAGAAGCCCATTCACATCAGTCAGTCAGTATAAAAAACATTGTTCCTCTGCACTTTATATTTAGAGATATACATTCAGTTTCATAATATATTAGCTTTATGTACAAGTTTCAGCAGAAGATTTAAAAAAACAGATTTTTTTCAGACGTCTGCTTTTCCCATTTTTCATTGCCACCTTGTGGTCGCTTCTGAAACCACCAGATTTGCAAACAATACCATCACACCTTTGACTGTTCCCCAGGAGGAATGAATGCTGTTGGGCTTCATGACATCCTCCAAGCTAGGCATCTGAACAAATAAAATGAATGCCTCTTCAGCTTTTGGACAAAGATTCAGCTTTATGAAGATAGAGTCTATAGTGGTTCTACCAATTTTGTACATCTGATATGTTTGGTCTTACCTGGGCGGCTATCAGAAAAGAAAGGCTGATACTACCATATCTACAATGAAATGATAAAGTATTGCAAATGCAGAATCATGGAGTTTACACATAGGCGGAAATGGTATCATTTCATGTAAATGAGGTCTATAGACTCTGTCTTCATATCTATACAGCTGAATATTTGTTTGTTTGTCTGTTTTTTCAAGCCACAGACTTGAAATATGGCACTGTGTTGCTTTTCACCCTAAGTAAGGTTTCATTAAACTCCAAAAATGCTATTTACTATTTTGAAAATGTAAAATTCCATCTCTGACAAGACTTGAACTAGCAAGAGCAGTGACATCACATGAAGAGTGCAAGTATGTGATGCTGACAGATTTCCTCCACACACACACACACACACACACACACACACACACATATATATGAATTTTTCAGTGTTCGTTGAAAGCAATGTGATCTCATGGTGGGTGTGCAGAGGATAGACTGGAGACAAAGATTACAGTCTAACAAGAAGTGGCTTGTAAATAAATCACTGCAATTCACAAAACTCCGCAGAATACTTTTTTGAACAATTACAGGCAATATATATATATATATATATATATATATATATATTGTGCATGTTAATGTTTTAGCGAAACAAGAGCGATTATTAACACGATAAGGAACATACCGTACCTGCAAAAACCAACCGCTGTCTCTCTGGTTTTCAGTCCTGGGTTGCACAATCAGCATTAGACTCAGCACTTACTAGAGAAAATGATTTATTTACAATTTGGTGTGTACATGAGAACTTCACCTGTCTGCATGTTTACTAAAGCAACAAATGTAAACAGAGAAGCAGGTCTATATTTCTGCTTTTTTGCAACAATTCATCTAAGTAATTCATATACCTGAGTTATTAATAGTTAAATGCACGTCCTTTAAAACTTTATAATATAAGTAATAGTTTCAGGACTCAGGACTAATATATTAATTTTAATGCTGCCCCCCCCCCCTTTTTTTTTAAAGTGACACTTTCACCAACACTGTTCAGTGGTTAAAGCACTGAAGCTGTACTTGCTCAGGACTGGAAGCTGTATGTCTTAGAAAGAGGGCGCTGCAAAATGTAGTTGTCTTTCCCAAGCACACTGTTTCAACATCATTCCACACCCCACCATCTGGTTCTCATTCAGCGCATTCTTTGCTCATTTCCTTGGGAAAAGCTTTGAATTTTAATGGGCTATAGATTGTCTATGAAACCAGTCCAGAAAAATCTGCTTGTTTTCTTCCATCCACTGGATGTTTGCGTGCGTTCTTTCAATGGCGTAGCTCAGCGCTGACAGAAGAGAAGGGTTCGCTTCCTCTCCCTGGTCCTTCAGGAACTGCTGCAGCTGCACCAAGATAGGGTTGAGAGGAGAAGGTTGCTACATATCCTCTAAGATAAATTGGTGTCTTTTTGGTTCCAACTCTTCAGTTTTATCAGCGATCAAAACAGCGCTTTAGCTCAACAAATGAGGAAAACAGAAACTTTGAAAGAAGTACATGCAGGAGCATCTTCCGGTCCAAAAGAGCTTTACCTCTTCCAGTTCATCCTCTGAGGAGAATCTCAGTGTTACTCCCAGAATTAAATCTCTTATTGAATCTTCATTGTCTGCCAATCTAAAAGCAAAAATGAGGATAATTTTCCCTGAAAGACAATAACATAAGGCAGTCCAAAGTTTTATTTGTTCCTTGATAATGAAAGGAATGTAGAGTCTGGACTGCTGCACCTTTGATAACAAGAGACAGTTAAGAAATAAAACATTGCTTGTTTATTTAATCTTGTTTAGAATTTAGGGAAAGCTAATGTGGAAGGTTATATCAGTTAATCTCAATTATTGAAATTGAAATTATATTCAGTTTTTGAAAGACTAAGAACTATCAAGCACAGCAAATCATTTTTAACTGAAGCAATAGCCTTAAAATTTTTCTTTTTGCTCAGATATTCCACAAGTAACACGATTGGAAAAACAAAAAAAAAATTGGCAAACCTTAGCCTCACCAAGACCAGGGCAGAAAAACTCTGCTGTCGTCACGGGGAAATGAAAAGCATTTCCTCACAGCCGCTCTGGAATAGGTTTTGGGCTTAAGTTCTCCAACGCTATCGCAATTTCATAAGGAAGTTGTCTCAGCTTAGAAATGCATATAGTGTTCAGATGGAAGGAAATATGAGAATATAAGAACTAACATTTGACTTATGCTTTCCCACTTGGACTGGACAAATTCCCAGGCCAGCAGCATCTGCTTGGCCCTTACAGCAATGCTGTTGATGGTGGAAATGAAATCAGCCTTACTTATCTTGTTGGGGTCCAATGTATATTCCAGGTATCTAAAGGCAAGAATGAAATACATGCACAAACGTTGCTGTTAAACCCGTTTTGCTCATAAACACACACACGGTGTTTTCGCACTTCGCATCTGACCTTTTTAAAAGCTTGAGCTCTTTGGTGCAAGTCAGTGCCAACCGTAATTGTTTTTTCTCAGTTTTATACGTGGTATTCTGATACATCTTCCAAGCAAAGTTCCATTCCTCCTCTCCTCCTGCTGCTATGGCAGTACAGTAGATGATAAATTTCAGGTTTGGATGAATCCTAAGAAGGACAAAAGGTTCACTGGCATGAGTGTTTGCCTACAGTGCAATAATATGTACTGTATGTAAAACCAAGCTATTATGCTGTTGCTGTACATGCATCCATGAAAGAGTTACCTAAACCCAAGTTAATTTTATTCCCATGAAGTGCACAATAGTAATGGTTATGCATGTTTAAAAGCATAATATATACAAACATGTATAGTTACAGAAATTTAAGATTCCTCTTTTCCTCCTCTCCAGGAGACCCAAAAGACTGAATAAAACAAATGCCGGCTCACTGATTTGAGGAAGGGTCCTTCTTCCACTGGTTGAAGACACTAGTTGCCATCTTCTGGCACTTGAATCCATTGTAGCTGCAGGCAATGGTGACTGCATTTATTTGGCTGTATCTGCCAAAAATAGGAAAAACAGAGTGATAGTGACGTCCTCCTTCACTTAGCATCCCAGCTTGAGGGCAGGAAGAGTCACGGTTTTGCTTACTGTGCAGTCAGGCTGTCTGGCACTGCGGATTTCACAGTGAAAGGTTCAAAATGATCATAAAGCGGAGCAACCTGCTTCCGAAAGTATGCCTAGGACACAAGGAGACGGACTCATCGATTATATGTTACTGTGTTGATGCAACTTGTACAAAGAATTTTTCCCTTTCGCATAAATTTTTGCTGAATTGTGAATAAGATGCGGAAAACCCCAAGTTACCAAATAAATACCATGTGGGTAGCCTATATAAACGTTCCAGAAAAGCCATTTAAAGTTATATATGGTGTGTTTTTCCAAATCATGACAAACATACTCCCAAAATGTTCCCATTGTCATAAAAAGCACAGTAAAAATGCAACATCTGAGCTAATTCCTCTTAATGAAACTGGCCTTCATATGGCCAGATGTGTCCGAATGCTCCAGCAAGAGCTTGAAGTGATGAAGGTTTTTGAAGGCTGTTTCCCATGGAATGTATTCTGTTTCCTTTCGCAAGAACTTGGTAGTGTCCAAAGCCAGCGTGATATTGATATATCCAGCGCTAAATAAAACAGAAGTAATTAAGTGTGAATATCGTATAAGACAATTTGTTTGAAAAGTATCATGGTTTCAGAGTCATGGTTTAGATTAATATTTGCTATTTCATTTATCTGTTTTTCTGATA
This sequence comes from Heterotis niloticus, assembly GCA_018136845.1. Classification (NCBI taxonomy): domain Eukaryota; kingdom Metazoa; phylum Chordata; class Actinopteri; order Osteoglossiformes; family Osteoglossidae; genus Heterotis; species Heterotis niloticus. Next base: position 14,119,075 of record CM030904.1, on the reverse strand, counting down.
GTTTGTGTGATGGTGCTATTCTCCAGTAGGCTCTAAAGCACTGTAGCTCCATAATGGTTTCTAATGTAGGTCCATGCTCAAAGTTTCAAACAGCTTCCAAATTTAGTGATAAAGGTGTAACTGGTTGACGTTTAATCCAATTTGTGTTACGGCAAGAACTTTTCCTCAGAGTTTTATCCTTATAAAAATGTCCTATAAAATAGCAAAGAACTTACTGTGCGAGATTAAACGCATCATCGATCAGCTGCCCTCTGGTGATGACCGGAATCTTCTGGAGAACAGAATTAAAATGTGTAAAAGAGATGTTGGGCAGCACAGCAGTGCAGCAAGTAGCATTGCTACCTCACAGCATGTTTGGGAGTGGGTTTGAAATTTTCATGTTCACCCCATGTCTACGTGGGTCTCCTCTGAGTGCTCTGGTGTCCTCTCACAGTCCAAAGACATGTGTTTCAGGGTAACTGGTCATTATATTATTCGCCTGTAATGTGTGTCTGTCCCCCCCTGTGATGGACTGTTATCCCATGGTTGTGGTTGTGGTTTCTTAGCCCAGTGCCCTGAGATTCTGGGATCTGAGCTCTAGACTGCAGTGACCCTGATCAGGATAAGTAGTTAAGGATAATCGATGAATGGATAAAAAAAAAAGCTGATTTCTGTGCGGAAAATGATGCCATCCACAGTTTGGCATTGCAGTTGTGAATATCAGACTGTGTTCCAAAGATGTATTTTGCACATTTATGCTGATGAGGTATTTACCCTCTGGTAACTGAACCCTGCTGCTTGCAAAGTACTGTGGAGTAGGAACTTTCTGACTGTTAGCCCATAAATACACGGTAGGCCAAAAACCACAGGAACAAATACAAAAAATTTACTTGGTGATTAGTTTCCAGCTGCTGCAGCAGTCTTTTCCAGTTCTGAACATCATAGTTAACTCTGTAATATCCAGTGCCGTTGATATTGGCTAAGACCCACTCCTCTCCTCTCGACTTGTACGCTGGCTTTGAAACTGTTAAGGGAAGGATGATGGAAGCTGATTCGATCCATGTTCCTGGGATTTGATTCCATCAACATGCAGTGAAGTATGTTTTGCTTCAGTGTTTCTCCAAGATGCTGGATTATAGTGAGGCACAAGGAAACTATGAAATGTGTACACGATTGTTAATATGGAATTATGTGCATGCATTTTATGGACGCTGATACATGTAAAGAGTCATTACCTGGACCTTTTACAGTCAGCAGGTCCAGTTTTATGTCCCCTGAACCAGACTTCATCATTTTTATTGGAACATGCCATGTAAGACTGTGGCATAAAAAACAGAAGTGGCAGTTACATCCATTCCAGTCATGAACATAACAAAATTTTAAGTTCAAGACAATTCAGACTAAACCTGTTATCTCTTCAGCATTTTTTGGACAACAGGTTTGGCGTTATACTTACTGTTCCTAGGTGGCAAGGCAGAGAACTTACCGAGGTCCGACTGAACAGCATCCCACTGAATCAATGAACAGAAGGAAAATTCTTATGTACAAAGACTCACTTTTCTTCAGCAGACTGGTTGAGAAGGAAATGTCTTTGAGATATTTCTCCAGTACTCGTGTCAATGGTTATCAGAGGGTAACCCATTTGCTTTGTCCAAGTCTCCATCATTTCCTCAACACGTACGCTCCTGTTGTTGATGTTTGCTGCCTAAGAATAAGTTTTAAAAATTCAGTTATTATTTTAGCAAAAATTTTCCTGGTTCATATACAGTGAGTACCCCTAGTTCAGTAATGATCAGCACTGACTACCATTTGAAAAGACATTCAGTGAGGTTTTCAGTGCGTCCTTGTTAAAATATAATTTATTGAGCACACAAAGCTGAGAAATTACAATGTAATAGTATGTAACATGTTATATTGGGTTTAGTGTCACTGATGTATTGAATATATTGAAATTTATTAACATACCTTTTGTAAGTGATGCCATAGATCCCTGTAGTCTGCACTATTGTACTGGTAAGCCTTTAAATATGACTTAAGAGATATATTAACATATGAAAATTCAGTATCAAAGAAATTATATATATGATTAGCATATTACTGTTGAAATTAGATAGCAGGCTATATAAAATTAGATATAAATTAGATATAAAATTAATATAATAATATTGTTATTTATAATTAATATAATGATATAAGTTGAAATATGATAATATATGGATTATTAGAATTTTATTATGAAATAACATTAAAGCAATGAAAGTAATTGCTTATTATCCTCTGTAGTAAATGAAAAACGTAATACTTTAAAGTTAAACACTGAATACGGAATATTTTTAAAATTTAACGGTACTTTCTCAAAAACTTCAAAAGTCAGGCTTTTGCTCACTTTTAGGCCATTTTCAAAGACTGATTCTGATAAGTAGTCTGACAGCATGTTCAGCAGCGATGCTCCCTGAAAAACAAATAGAGTGCCTAATTTTGTAGACCTTTCTCACAAAGAAAGTACTTTTTTCTTTTTTGGAAACATGCGTATCTGAACACTGCATTCAGTATTTGTGTGAAAGACACACCTTGCCATAAGTGATACTGTTAAACTGCGCAAGGATATCAGCTGGGCTTTGCACTTCATCTTCTTCTGTAATGACCGAATTAAAGCTGTCCATAGATTCCATAAGCAGCATAAACTGAACTTCATTCATAACAATTAAATCTTTCTGAAAATAGAAACACATAACAACATTAACAAAAAAAAATATAAAATATATATATATATATATATATATATATATATATATATATATATATGTAAAGTATACTGCTCTTCATGGTTTATAGTAAAGCACAATGAAACTCTATAAATAGGTACATATATATTTTATAAAACAGCTGTGGAAACAAAAATGAAAAACATACAAAATTCCAGGTTGGCTCCACTTTATCCACTCCAATGTATGAGTAATATGTTGCAAATGCCTCGCTGAGCCACAGATCATTCCACCATTTCATTGTGACTAAGTTTCCAAACCACTGTGTAAAGAAAAGGAATGGGTTGGTGCTTGATTTTTAAACTTAAACTGCAATACAGTGAGTTTCAAATTCTGGGTCTTTCAAAAGCAGTAGAACTGCAGTCTTTAGAATGAAATATGTACCCGATCTGATCGATATTAAGACATGTGGGAGGCCATAATGCTACAACAAAAGATTTTTCATCAGGCATTCAGCTCTGTTGTAAGCATATTCAAATATACTTTTCATGTGTTCATTTGAATTACTACTTATTGTTAAAGATTTTGGGATTAAAACTTGCCTGTTATATAAACAAGTGACAATTCAGAATGAAAATGTAGAGATTTTTACATGTTTACTTTTAGAACCCAACATTGATTTTGTAATGACATCATTTGTTTTAAAATAATTGTACAGACCCTGCTTGCATGGTAACAGATACAATTATTTTGCTATTGAATATAAGAACAAAAATAACAAATTAATTAATACAGTGAATAAAAAATGATACTTGTAGGTCCAGTAAGTTTACACCGCACACTTACCTGATGGGCAAGTTCATGCGCAACTACTTCAGCAATTGTTGCTTTTATTGTTGTGGCAGAAAGACCCTCTTGGTAGAGTAGTGCTTCTTCCTGGTATATTATCAAACCCCAGTTTTCCATGCCATTGCCATTTAATTCTGACACAGCAACCTGATCTTAATAAAAACAAACCAGAAAGGTAGTTAAAAACATTTTTTAAAATGCCACAGCAATTATCCTAAAATGCCATTGTACGTATTTCAATAAAACAATATGTTCCCTTATATTCCTTTTTGTCTGAAGATCTGAAACCATTCAGTGTGATACGGATGCAGTAATATGGGAAATCAGGAATGGTGCAAATAGCTTTTCACCGTATTGTTATGTATGAAACTGCAAATGAATTACTAGGGTAAACATACAGTAATATTAACCTTTACATAAAGAACTGACCAAGTTTAGGCAATGGATACTTTATGTCATAGCGGTCTTCAAAGAACTTGAGGATTTGGCCAGTAATGCTCTGTGCATAATCTGCACGTCCGGCAGCAATAGCTTCAGGGCTGGCCCATGTCTATAATAAATGAAAGAGTTAAAATGGTGGCAGAAACATAAGGTTTGTGTGAGATATGTCTGCAGGATTGTGCTGTAAGAGGTTACGGTTAATGCTGACCTTTCTGTGTAGGTGGGGGGTTAGTGAAATAGCCAGACGCTGAGTGCTTTGGTTTATTTGTGTGGACAGGTAGTGCACTTGTAACTTATGCAACAATGCTAGTAAAATTTTGAGAACATCTGGCTAGCCTGCTTGATACCGTACTTACATGGAAGAGTGAAAAGGAAAGAAACCCATAGGTATCCTACATGTACAGACACTGCTAGAAGAATGGGAACAGACATGTCAGCTTATTTCCTGACCAAACTTGTAGGAAAATAAAAAAATGTAAAAAAAACCAGAATGTGACTTCTGACTGCCACTATATGTAATCATCTTCCTTTTTATAAGACAGGCACAATTATTAGGCAACTTTTATAAAATAATGAAAGAATTCAGCATTGTAATGTAACTAAAAGGAAAAACTGTACAGCAGCTAACATTAAACTAGGAGTCCATAGTGAAGAGCATGAGAAATAGGGACAGATACTGAGGAGGGTACTTGAAGGGAACTGCTGAGTTATCCTGGAGATACAACATACCTTAATGACATATCTCCCATAGTCAGATATTCTGGCTTCATAATTAAACACAGTGAAGGCTAAGAGATACGTCGACATATTCTGAGTTGGAAAAAAGTCAGTGATTAACCAAACTTTGTCCTCGATGACAATTTCCACTTGATCTGTAGACAATGCAAATGACATAAATGACATTGTCAGGTTTATGGGAACAAATACGACAGTCTGATGCAGGATTATTCAGCTGTTGTTCATGAACAATACATACTTATATCAATTTAAGATACAAGCATTATCCACCTGTTAGGATCATTTTTAATTCATAGGTAATTGTTTTTGCTTTAAGGTTTTTGATCTAGTTTATGATCGTGGTCATTTTTGGTCTATGTTACAGTCAATTTTGAGTCACACTTTTATGAAGAATTCCCAAATAAACCTTATGACAAATAAACTAATGACTAACAAATATGACAAATAAACCTTTGAACCTTTGAACCCAAGATTTTCAGTAAACTTGTGAATCAAGCAATCTTACAGTCTGAATATTTGCTTCTATTATATGTTGCTGCAATAAAACAGCAAAAAAAACAGCAAAAAAGGGAATGAAACATGCAGATAGATGGAGATTAAATGGCTTCAGACATGTAGGAATAGAAATATTATAATTCCTACCTTTTACAGCTGTGTTGCTTAATGCGACAGTATCGTTTCTATGAATTATTGTGACTTCAAACACTGCTTTCATTTCTGGTTCATCAAAACAGGGAAAAACCTTTCGAGCTTCTGTGGGCTGCATATGGCTAGTTGCAAGATATCTGAAGAAAATTTGCAACAAAATTTCTGATCATTTAAATGTACCAAAATAATGTTATGCAGAGCAGAATTAACATCCTACTATATTTCAGCACAAAATAAAATAATTATGGTCGCAACTAATTTTGCATGCATTAGAACACCTACCAGTTTGTTGTTGTCAGTTACCAAGTTGGACATGTATACAATGAACATTTTTCAGTTTATAGTCACTTAAGTCAGACTGCCAGCAGTTTCTGTCTCAGCAAAGAAAGAAAGCATTGACTAATCTTGCCTTGATGGTTTTAATTAAGTTTTTGTCCAAGTTCCAACTCATGGAAGGAGAGCACAAAAGCTTAAAAGGCAACAACCCTCATGCACTAAAGCTTAATCACTTCATAGTCAGAGACTCCAGTTCATGATGTTGTTACCGAATAGGTATAGACTACATTACCTTGAGGAAATCCACAAAAACACAAGGAGAACACTGTACTTAGACAAAGCAGGACCCAGTTTCAAAACCACATCCCTAAAGCTGTGGTTGTCAGTGCTGCCCACAATATTACCATAGTTACTGCACTGCTGTTTAATGTTACAGTTTCCAAAGGATGCTTTTAACGCTGAAAACCTTTACTATTTTCTAGGTTTTCACATTTGTTTCTATGAGGACAAATAGTTAATGCAAGTATGGAAATAATTCATCAGACAGTGGATTTCCTGACCTGCTTGTCCTCGTGAAGGTGACAAGGCAGACCCAGACCCTGCTGTTCCCTCCAGTGGTTTCAAGCTCCTCCTGGGGAATCCCCCAGCATTCCCAAGCTAGTCAAGAGATTTAATCTGTTTAACATATCCTGGGTCTACCTTGAGGACCCTTCCAAAGATATCTTCCTGAGGGATTTGGTCTTCAAAATGTGCCCACATGATCACAACTAGCCCCTCTCGATCCAGAGGTGCAGAAGCTCTATTTCGAAGTTCTCCCAGATCACTGAGCTTCTCACCCTGTCACAGTGGGTCAGAACAACAATCCTACATAGAAATCTCATTCTTCTAGTCATTGCTCGGAGTTTAGGACCATAGGTGAGGATGGGAATATAAATTGAGCAGTAATCCTAGAGCTTTGTTTAAAGCTCAGTTCCTGCTTCACCTCCACAACCTGGTACAGAGCCCATAGATGCTGCACCAATCTGCCTTTCAATCTCACGTTCCCTTCTACCATTACTTACAAAACCGCAAGACGCAGTACTGGAACTCTTCTGTTAGGAGCAGGTGTTCCCCCCTTGGCTGGAGAGGGCAGTCCTTGTTTTCCAAAAAAAATATCATAACCTTAGACTTGGAGGTACTAATTTTCATCCCTGGTGCTTCAGATTTGGTAAGAAACCATGCCAGTGCACACTGAAGGTCACGGTGAAATAAGGCTGAAAGGACATCATTTTCAGAAAGTACAGCTGCCACCCATAACCATGCATTCAAACATCATTTAAATCTTGGCTGCAGCCTTGCCGGAGTCCAACACCCACAAGAACTGGACACAACTTCATGACGAGAACATGGACACAGTTTAAACTGCATTCAGATAGAATGCATCAGCGGTCCCCATATTCTTGCAGTACCTTCCAAAGCACACCCCAAGGAGCATGGTCATAGTCCTTTTCTAGTCCCACAAAAAACATGTAGATTGGAAAAGCATATTCCCATGACCCCTCATGTACCAGGGAGGAGATCTGGTCCACTGTGTCACTGCCAGGACAAACTACAGATTGTTCATCTTGAATCTGAGGGTCTCAACTATGGGATGGCGTTTCCTTTCCAGTCCCTAGGGATAGGTTTAACCAGAAGGTCTGAGGAGTGCGATCCCTGATAGCTAGAATGCACCCTTCCATCCACTTTCTTCAATACAGGAACCACCAACCCCATGCGGTCCTCTTGAAGTACCTCCTATGCTTTCCATGGTACTACCGAAGAGTTGTGAAAACTGCACATCCGCCACCCTGTCCAGAGCCTTTAATATTTCTGGTTGAATGCACTCCTGCAGCCCAACCACCATGGAGGTCGCAAACCACCATGGAACAGTGATGGAGTCAAATTCACCAGACATCATAGACTCCCCCCTGATGGAAGGGTTAAAGAGTTTCTTAAAATATTCCTTCACTGTAGCAGTGAAAATAATATTTATTTTCGTTGAACATCATAGGGCCCATATGAAGCAGCTACATTTGGTCAGTAGATTAACTTAAGTACAAAACTGTTTCACCTTTCCATGTAGAATTTATTGTGTTTATGGGGCTGACTGTGATCTATCTGTCTCATGACAAAAAATGTACATTTTGTTCCTTTTTATCACCCCATTACCATGTTTATTGTTGTCAGCTTCCTTTCATTCTTTTTAGCTTAAATAAAACTAAATTTTCTGGGATCCAAAAAATAAGGAAACTCTTAGCAGTGTTTGCACTATTCTGTACAAATACAAGTTAAGTAATGAATTAAAAGTGAATTAAAATTCTGTTCCAAAATCACAATAAGCAACCGTTGATGATTTACAAAAGATGTAAGATACAGTACATGCAGTTATAAAGACAATAAATAAAATTGAATCTTACCTTTGACTGTCCTGGTTTTCGCTGTATTGAATAACGTAGAGACCACCTAAACTATGAACCAATGGTCCGTTAAAAGCAGCGATAAGGTAATAGGTTGCATTAACGGTTAACATATCAGTAAGTTCGATTTCTAAGAAATTTCTATCATCTGTTATCACTGTGAAATTTTTCACTTGTACAGCTGACCGTTTTTCATTCATCACATGCAAAAAAGTCACGTTCAGGTCTTTACAGTGAATATAGATCCATTTAGTGGCTTTTACACACTTGAATTTTACAGTGGAGTTTCCAGAGAAACTAAAGGTTTGGTTCGTAATCTTGCTTGGCTTGGTGTCAAAGTGAACCTGCAGGTAAATTCTGTACCAATCCGGGATCAGGCTCCTGGGCAGCCTTATGTTCCATGGTGGTTCAGGTGTCATCGTGGTGTCTGTAAACGCTTGAGATGGGTATTTGTTGATCTGCTTTTGGTAAACAGCAAACATGGTAATAAGGGCAACAACAGCCAAGACTGTCACTGTGACAGTGGCAGTTGCCCGAGTCTTTGACATGCATGCTCTTCTAGGCATGTCTAATCCTGCATAAATCTTTCAGAAGAAAAACACACCCTGGATCTTCCACTGGCTTTAATATGTGTTGTTTCTTACCGTTGTTCTTATCTTCAAAGGAACTGTACTAAACAACCACATACTCACATCAAGCAGAATAACAGATGATGCATAAACTGAGTAAAAACCTAAAAGAAAAAAAACGTTACTTAATAATAAAATCTGGAAAAGGTTTCCTCTTGCTTAACTCCTGAGCAAACAACGTCCCCTCAGAATGCTCCACTTTTCAGATGTGAAATGTATTTTAATCCCAGGTATCACTCATTCTTACAAGGCTTGGTTTCTCCAGGAGTGAGAAAAACAACATCCATGTTCCCTGTCTTTCTAAGATATCTCTTGGATACGATCGCAGCAGCACTTACCGCTTAAAACTGGTGCAACTCCTACAGGGATTCATATCCAAGCGTTTACCAAGTTTCCCAGTGACACCAGTTTCAGCACTTGGAAAATGAGGAGCATATGTTGGAATTAAGTGGGTGCGCTGTACAGGGGAATTTGTCACATGATTACTTGGCAAGGTCTCCTTTGGCTCTCATTCTTTGACAACAAACTCGAATTCTAAGAAGTTGGGAAGCAATATAAATGAAATTCTGACAAATGTTTTTAAAGGAAAGGTCTGAAAATGCTACAGATCAACTCATTTTATTGCTTCACAGAAGGTCGTACATTGAAGAATTCCTAAAAATTCTTCTTTCCCTTTGAGACAGTTTACTCAGCTGAAAAAATAAAAGCTGCAACTCACGGTTGGTGAGAATAAATTATTATAACCCCGATCTGCTCCAAACACCCCTGCCCCTGATGCCACCTTTTTCATAATTTAGGAGTGTATGTATTTCAGAAAAGTTCCAGAAGTAACCCATGGACACTGCAACAGATCAGCAAAATGTCTTATTCATAATTTTTTTTGGCAAGCATTACAGCACCATAATTCAGGAATATTGCAACAAACTGCAGAAGAAGAAAACTGTTGAAAATTCTTTTTACATTTTCCACACAGAAAGCACTTTTAATTGCTTACTTGAAATATGCTTTGTTGGACGTATGAATGCTTTTCAGGTTCCTCTCACAAGATGTAATAATGTGTGCCATGTTACAAACAGGAAACGTTATCAGCAGGAAGCTGGGCAATTCACTATAACAGTTATTGAATTCTTTGGTAAATCTGTTTTTTATTACAAGAAAATGGACTGCTTTGAAGAAAGTGCTTAGGTTGCTCTTGCTTAGAATTTGTAAGTTTCAAGGTTTCAAGATATATTTGTCATGGATGAACTAACACAGCATAGCAGTGTTGTCATCATGAAAAGTTTTTGTTTCCAGGCATCCTCAGTAAATAAATATGTAAATAAATATGTAAATAGGTACAGAAAATAAAATAATAAATACTTATAAATAAATAAGGAGAATAAGTAAATAAGAAATAAGATATGAAAATATACATAGAGGTTAGTAAGTAGACAAGAAAACCAACAGGAACAGAAACCAAACAACAGCAGCCAAACCAACAACAACAACAACACACAGCAGCCAAACCAACAACAACACACCACCGATAGTGTTTTATACAATGGGGGGGCAGGCATACAGACAGACTCCAATTGACTGTTTCCATTGTCCAAAGGAAGGGTCAGTGGTTTAGCAGTTGTATGGTGTGGGGAAAAAAAACTGTCCCGGAACCTGCTTGTCCTCATCTGGATGCTTCTGAAGCATCTCCTGGATGGGAGCAAGGAGACTAGTTTGTGGCTCAGGATGTTATGTGCTTTCTTCTTGCAGGACCTCTTCTTGCACCGCTGGGTATAGAGGTCCTGCAGGGCTGACAGATGAGTCCTGGCAATGCTCTGTGCTGTCTTGACCACTCTTTGTAGAGCTTTACGGTCGGATGCACTGCAGCTGCCATATCAGGCTGTGAAACAGCCAGTCAGGATACTTTCAATGGTCGTTCTGTAGAAATTGACAAGTATCCTGTTGTTCATGCCAAACCGAGCCTTCAAGAGGATAAACATACACAAAGCTCCTGGACCAGATAACATCCTTGGTCGTGTTCTGAAGGCTTGTGCAGACCAGCTGGCAGGTGTGTTCACCGACAACTTCAACCTTTCCCTGCTGCAGTCCATTGTATGTGTCAAATGTGTCTTGTTATGTAAGGAGGCAGAATTAATAAAAAAAAAAAAAAAAATATATATATATATATATATATACACGTTTGGAAGCTACAATATATATATATAGCGAGAGCATGCAGGAGCTTTAAAGTGCAACTTTTCTGTTTTTAATTACAGCTTAAAACCCTGGGGATTTTTTTTTTTTTACCTTGTGTAAAACTTGGGTAGTCATACTTGGTTTAAATGGCTGCAAACTAAGATATGTAAGGATTTATTGCTTCTTAATTCAAGCTTTGTGTTTTATTCGATAATGTTACCATATCTCTTCAGTTGGCTGCCTGGCATATCTAGAGCGGAAAATGAAGCTTTGCAACACAGCAACATATAGTATCATAAGGCTGTCGACAGAAACGAAATGCAAATATTTGTACAATTTCGTTGGCACATAAATGCTTGGTATTGCCCTCCGTCAATCTTCAATACCGCAACGTTTTTAAAAATCTTCAAATATACTGTATTTCCGCAACAGTAGAGAAAACTTTTTTCAAAGTGAACATGTCAGTTCCGACTTCTGTGTTCCTAGCCGAGCCTAAATAGCGGTTGCACACCGTCGTTTAACGTTTGGAAGCTACACCTCTAAACGAAAATAATCCCAAAGTAGTGTTACCGAATAAAAATTATCACTAAAAATGATAAAAGCTATTTTAATTTTTAACAACCACGGGAAGCCGCGGCTCATTAGGTTTTATCAGTATTTCGTAAGTCATTCTGCCATTTTCTGTTTAGCTTAACTCGGTAGCTTAGACTGCTACCCAATTTGGGTTAACGGAATCGTAGCTAATAAACACTCATATTTAGTCTTTAACGTTTATTGAAGAAATCGTTTATTAAAAATTATTTTATTTTCATCAGAACCTTTAAAATACCCGCTAATAAGAGTTTATACGCTGTTTTCATGCTAACATGCTAACTAAAAAGCATTACTGGTCGAAGTATTTTCCTGAAATGTGTTTTTTTTTTCTATTTTCAGGCCGAAGATATGCAGCAACAAATAATAAGGGAAACTTTTCATCTAGTATCAAAGAGGGATGATAATGTCTGCAATTTCTTGGAAGGAGGAAGGTATGGAATGTGTAGGCCCAAGCAATATAGTTTTAAGAATTATTACAGTAGTGTACAGTAATCAAACATTGAATAGTAATGTAAAATAAATCCAAAGACCTAAAGGTTCTAGTTGTGAGGTTCCCAGTATGGACATGAAAATAAGTGACTTATTAAAGTTTATTATTATTTAAAAAAAAAAAAAAAAGGACATATGCAAATTTTGAATTTTATTTTTTCTATATCCATTTTCCAGCAGTGTAGTAGTTTAAGACACCGGCTCCTTTAAATTTCTTCAAGCATCAAGATACACTGAGATGGTTTCTTTACACAGTAGCATGCAGGAGAATTGATGCTTCAGGCCACCACTGGCTTGCAGACATCTGATGTCTGTTCTGTAAGACAATGCTCTGTGCTTTCCTAGTAGCAAAATGATTGCGATCATTCAAGTTAAAGACCTTTTGCCTTAATGATTTGCAGTGCTTTATCTTACAGTTTTAAACCTCTGAAGTCATATTAAGCTCAACGTAATGTGTTTATTCTGCCCCAACCAACATGCAGTTTAATCGGAGGCTCGGACTACAAACTGATCTACAGGCACTATGCAACACTTTACTTTGTGTTCTGTGTTGATTCCTCTGAAAGTGAGCTTGGGATTCTAGACCTGATCCAGGTACGCGTGACTTACTTTCTTATATTACTTTTAATAGTATGTTAGATTGTTAATTTTGTCATGTCTTTTTAATATTGCTGGCATTGTGTCAATTTCAATTTGTTTATTTTTTCAAATGCAACATTTCTCATTCTTGGAAAGCTGGTTTAGATGATTTCTCTGTAAGAACTCTGATGCAAACTTTTGCTATGTGTATTTCCTTACACTAGGTGGGGTAAGAAATCTGCAGATAATGTGTCATCTCGTTACCCTGTTGCTTAATATTTTGACTAAGATTATTTCTTAAATGTTTTCATTTTGTAACCAGCTAGCATCTTGTGATGGACTATAACCACATTAAACATTGCATAGCCTTGTTTTAGTTAAATAAAATACAAGGAATTATTATGCATTTGAATGTGTTCGGAAAAAGTACCTCAGTAAACAAATGTCCTGATAATAAACTATGTAATGTATAAAAAATCTGCATAAAACATGAATATGTTTGCAATAAACTTGGCAATTTAAATGTGGAAAATAAAACAGAATTCTACAGTTTAAAATGACATTATACTATTTACTCTTAACAGGTCTTTGTGGAAACCCTAGATAAATGTTTTGAAAATGTTTGTGAGCTGGATCTTATATTTCACATGGATAAGGTAAAATCAGTCTTGGTATTTATGACCTTTCTTAACAGCTATCAAACAATATTAAACATTTTCAGTTCTTAATATTAGATTAGATGTAACACATTCACAGGAAAAAAAAAGACTGACTTAACTTTAAAGAATACAAATGTGAATATTTTCATAAATAATAAATGAATACACATCAATTACAATATTCTGACTTCCACATAATCTGTTGGCGCTATATATATATATATATATATCTGTTTTTTCAAATTACATTTCCCATATTATCTTTGAGCAATATGTTGTCATCCAGTTGGTGAGTAACATTTACTGGTCAAATGGAACTGACTAATCCAGGAGCTGTAAACTGATTTAACAGGGTTGAGATTGCCACATACCTGATTTAAGCTTTTTTCTGAAATATTAATTTATAATAATTTACAATACTAAATATTAAGTATAGCTGGAAGCAGTAATGATTGGTTGTGGGCTGTTTAATTTCATCTCTCAGGTTCATTACATTCTTCAAGAGGTTGTGATGGGCGGGATGGTGCTGGAGACCAACATGAATGAGATTGTTGCGCAAGTGGAGCTTCAAAACCGCATGGAGAAGTCAGAGGTGAGTTTAAGGGCATTCTTAGGTCTTTCTGAATGAGTCCCAAGATACTTGCCTATTGTTTAGTTTAACAGGACTTTACTTCTCAATAGATTTTGGATTGGTGAATAGTGACTGAAAGTTGATTGTAAAACTCTCAGTAGATTTATTGTAGTGCATAAACAATACGTTTGTGAAAAAAGAAAGACAAATTGCTGACATGTCTTTTTAGCATATTGTCACACATTTTTGGTCCAAATGACTTGAACTGAAAATAGCTCTGTAAATGCAACACAAAAAATAACAGTGATGATCACTGCTAACAGATATGATGAGTATGGTCACACTCTCCTCTTCACTTACCTGTCTTTATATTCAGAATTTAAGTGTCTTTTATTTTGGGTTGTTGCAAAACGGTGTGTTTTGGCACTACACTGTAAAAGTACAACTAAAACAATTTTCTTATTTTGCAGGGTGGCTTGTCTGCAGCTCCAGCACGAGCAGTGTCTGCTGTGAAGAACATGAACCTTCCTGAGATACCACGAAATATAAACATTGGGGACATCAACATCAAAGTGCCCAACCTCTCCCCATTCTGACCTTAGACATGGCACTTGGTTTACTGTTCCCTTTTGTCAGGAGAGCACATTGTGTCCTCCTGAAGATTTTTTGTTGTCTTTTAATGCCTGTGGTTAATTCTATTTCAGAAGATGCTGACACAACTGATGTGTCACCCCTCCCTGTCTACCATAAACTCCTACTGAAATGTCCAGTGGACATGAGTAATTACACTGGAACCACAGCTTTGGCTGTTTCTTGTTTGTGTTTGTTTAGTGTTAAATGATAACAGTAACTACTTAGAATTATTTATTGGGAAAGGTTTCAGTAAACTTTAGATCATTCTTTAACCTAAACATACAGCTGAATACTACTTTAAACATACATTGAATTTTACCAGGTATAAGATGTTTAATTTATTATTTAAAATATATTTGTTTGCTCATAAGTCAGTTGAAAGTCACCATTTTCTGAACTCAAGGGGAGCATTACAGAATGCTGTTCTACAACATAGGTCCCTGAGAGCTGGGTACCACTTTCTGTCATTTTGTTGTTGTTATAGTTTTTGTTGGTTTAAGTTACAATGCACTGTTTAAAACTAGGCCTGTTAACTTTTCTTTTTTGTGTGCACTGTGTTTTGAGTCCATGCTTGGAGCTGGCCAGCGATATGGTGTCAGATGCAACTGGATGAATACTTAAGCATGTAGGTTGTCTTGAAAGCTTTGCGTAGGAAAAAAATTCAGGCCCTGTTTTGTGGAAATGCTCTGTGATTCTGTGCTCAGTCTGGTTTTGCAGGATTTATACCAATAAAACTGAACAGATGAAAAGTAAATTAAAAAGTTTTTGCTTGAGAAGGTCAGCCATCAGCCCCTTTATGTGCAGCTTGTCACCTTAAATTGGGTCTTTTTTTTCTTTCTTTTTTACTTCTGTATGCTTTGAACCGAGCCCTTTCAAGCGAAACTGCATTGTCCTGATTGACAAAGTTTTTGTAGCAGCGATTATGTTTCTACCAGGCACTGACTTGGGGAATACATGTTAATGTTAAAAGCATGTTTTATGGGCACACAGTGATTTTTAGATACTTCTTCATAACACTTATTAACATAGTTAGAGATATGTAACTAGTTGACATAGAACTACTTTTCTTCCAAATGCCATCTTTTATAATCTTTGTTTTTACCATGATGTGGTATCTTTTTTTTTGTGAAGCAATGATGATAGCAAATGTGTATTACAAAAATGTAATAAGATGCAATGTTTGTCATTAATAACTGTTCTTTTAAGGAAAAATGCTAATTCTTTTCAAGCTGTCTGTGTCATGACAATTTTAGGCTTTCAGAAATATATTACAATTGAAGTAAATGAATGTTACAGACCTGCATCATTATGATACCACTGGTTCATAAAAATTGTAAGTGACCATTCTAATCCTGTGAATAAAATTCTGTCTTTCCTGTTTCTCAGAAAATAAAGCTTTGTCTTAACTTCGAACTTTTTATTTGTTTATTTTTAAGTTTAAATGTAATTCCTCAGCAAGCAGGGGTTTGCGTTTTTGTGTGACACAAACGTGTGTTCTGACATTTTATTTTTTAATTAATTATTCCCTATTGTTTGCTTTAAGTACTCTTAAGCTTGCTACATATTTCAGTTCATTGTGTCAAATAACTGATTTCATTGTCACGTAGCCTCAAATTTGGAGTAATTTATTGTTAATTTACTGTAGAAATTGCTTTTTATAACTCAGCTATTGTGTGTTTATACAGCAAAAAAGTCTGAAGTCATACAATGCAATGCATTAAAATTATGCCATGCAGTTACCACTTGTGAGTGCTGTGTGTGGTAACTCGGGGTCACCCTTTGTGCTTGCTTGCTTCAGTGCTGCTTCCCATGGTTGGCCCTGTATACAGTGAAGGCTGTACAATATGTGTGTTTCTGCCTGATGAGTTCAAGGTGCCTTGCTTCCTGGTTGGCAGGAGCCTGAAGACTCAGCAGATGATTTAACCGTTTGGTTCTTCGATGTGCATTTCCTCTCGTGCTCTCTGCTTAGTCTGGTAAGTCGCTTTGGGCTATGGAGTGTTTGTTTCATTTCTATATATATGTGTATATATGTGTGTGTGTGTGTATATATATATATATATATACATACATATATTTATACACATTTGTGTGTGTGTTTGGGAGGGACATTTCATTTTTAGTTTTCTACAAACTTGGATGAATGTGCATGGTGGAAATTCCATTACTGCTTGGTATGTTGCACACCGTCCTAAGACTTTCTGAGGTCTGCAGACGTGCATGTCTACACTGAATCAATGGTAGCTGCTGGTGTTGGATTTTTTGAGCCTATTTTAAACATGTGAATTACTGAGTTTGATGACTACAATCCACATCTTGTGTTCCACTTGTTTGGGGAATTTTGCAGACTGCTGTCTTTAGAATGTGTTGTTCTTCTTACATCCTTCATCCACGTGTAATCCTCTTAAAATTATGCAAAAATAGTTTGTGTAAGCAGGCAGTGGGTAGGATATTGGCAAAATGCGGCAGTGTGGGTCTTGCACATTTGTACAGACAATGCTTTGAATACTTAATTTGTGTTAGCAAAATGAATAATCAAAATGTATAAAGAAAAGAGAGAAAGAGAAACGTGATTTTGCTGCTGTCCAGATGCTTTTGGCTGGATTCTTCTCACATTAACATTGTGAATTACTTTTGAAACTGAATATGCATTGCAAAAACACAAGTATTTCAGTGGTGAGTTATTACAGTGCTTCATAGGAAAGATACAGGCATTTTGCCAGACCAAGTGAAAATGCAGAAGGTTAAAAAAGAAGGAGCTGCTTGGGGAGAAAAACATCTCTGATAATGTGTTTTTCACCATATATTTCACAGTGCATCATTACTTCGCTTGTGTTAGTTTTGGAAGCTGAGAGCAGGAAAGTCTTTCTTGTACTTCTTTGCATGCTCTTCTTCTTGTACAGTGTTGTTTCCTTTTCATACAAAAAAACTCAGCATTTTATGCATCTGAAATTCCTGTAAAGCTCTTCAATATCAGCCAGTGTGTCTTAAAACAGCGCACACGCACTCAGGAAAATAAGGTATTAATGCTTGTCTTGTTTGTACATTTTGTGTTGCTTTTGACACCATCTGTTCAGTGTGTTTTTTGGAGTACATTTTAAGGATAAATGTACAGAATAATGAGGAACAGCAGAGCCTAAGAGAGATGACTGCCAAGTTTCTTGGTTACAGAATATCAGAATCAGAATCAGACTTACCAGCCAAGTATATCCACACATACAAGGAATTTGGTTTTGTTTCCCAATGGTTCTCAGTGTACATAAGACAACACCACCATACAAACATGTGCAAGAGATGCATAACAGTGCAAGGAGTATAAGAATAAATAATTCTAATCGCTGTACTTTGTTATATGAACCTCGGGGTAGTGTTGCATAGACTAAACAAACAATTTGGCTGTTCATGAGCGTAGCAAAACCATTCCTGTATCTGCTTGTTTTGGCCACACTGATCTGTAGCTCCTAACAAATGGGAGAAATTGAAAAATGCTGTGGTTTGGGTTCCCTACCCATCTCCTAATGTGGGAGGAGTACACTCCTTAAGCCAGGGCAGTTGATCTTCTCAACTGACCTGACTATACGGTGCAGCCTGTTCTTTTCTTGTTTGGCAGCAGATTGTGTGTTAGAGACCAACTGACAGCAGCACTTTGTAGCTGGTCTAAGCACTGATCTGTTGCTGGCAAATGTTGGCGTGTGTTTAGAGGGCAGCTGTGAATGGGGGCAACAGAAACCAGTTACATGCTGTTCAGAAATGTGTGTGGTTACGGTTAAACAGCAAGGTTCATTTAGCACCACCGTTTAATTTAGCTTCACTCTTGACTGTTGGATTAAAAATAAACCTGTGTACAGCACTGATACATGGAAAAACAAAGCGTTTTATTTTCTATCCTCTTGTAGTGTGCTTTCAGTTGCTACCCGGCTAGCTCAGTTGGTAGAGCATGTGATTCATAATCTCAGCATTGTGGGTTCAAGCCCCACATTGGGTGTTACTGCAAATCCAGCCACAAGGGGGTGCACCTCTGGGCTAGTCCCAAGCCCAGGCAAAATGGAGGGTTGTGTCAGGAAGGGCATCCAGCATAAAAATCTGCCAGACCAAATATGTGGACAAGCCAATCTGCTATGGTGACCCCTGATGGGAGCAGCTGAAAGTTGGTGTATTTTGAAATTGTGTAATAGTTTTTCTCAGAATACATGGAAGGAAATCACTAACAATGTGGTCTTGGGGTAAGGTTGTCCATTGTGATGTTCAAGGAAGCTGTTTGTGGCAGCCTGGCCTTACAAGGCTGCTGTGTTCAGCTGAGTTAAATACATTGGTTTTTTTCATATAAACACTTTTTGAAGCCTTAAGTGGATATGTCCGCTAGACTCAATTTATTCTGCAAACCCTCTGTCCTGTCCACATTTCAAGCCTTAATGTTTTTACGAAAGCTGAATTGTGATGTGGAAAAAATTTCACGGTATTGCTTTACCCTTTTAAACTTGGCCATTGACTACAGCAAACCAAGTTGTTTTTCCGTTATGGATGGCTAGAGCGGTGGCCTGAAAACATTAACTCCCAGCCACGCAGATAGCAAAGTAGATAGCAAATGAGAAAACCTCAGTGGAATTTGTTTGGGGGCAAAAATCCTGATTCATTTGCAGACAAAAATATCTGAAATTTAAACTCTTCATAGCTGTAATTAGACTTTTTATGTACCTAACCTGTTTGCTTTGACACTGGCTAAAATTCTGCAGAAAGTTTTGCTGAAATCAGTTTCATTTTAATTGTATTTTCTAGTAATACAGTAATATGTAAGGTGAATATCTTTAACAAAAATAGTTTTGTTATTGTGTCAGCACCTGATCACAGTGTTGCTGTAACAAGGCCCAATGAGTTTCTGACTTGTAATGGCCGACAAGAAACAATCCCAGTTTCGTACTTCTCAATTTAAGATAAATATTATATTCCATAGAAACACAGTCAGTTACATTATATGATAACTCATATACAGCAAGACCCTATTTCAAAAGTCCAGGTTATTTTTTTGCCCAAATTATTCTAGCATTATTATTAATAACTGTTTAATGTATTTTTTTCCCCTTACCCATGTGACTTCCCAAGCTTCATGTCCAAGCTGGGGGGTTTCATGTACAGACCCCACCATACAGGATGGGTGGAGTGTTGCACAAGTAACTAAACCTCTTCACTACACCCTGAATTTTATTGATCATTTAGTGCCTTTTCCCTTTTCATTTTGCTCTGCTTTTCTATCGTTTCCTTTTTTTACACTGCGTGAGAGAATAAAGTACAAAATCATTTGTACATTCCTAATGCAGAATCCAGAATACTGTACCTGTAGTACTGGGTGTATCTGCACATGTATGGTGGACTATGATCTCACCATGTTTTTCAGACTCCTGTCTCTGGTCCCGTGTGATCTCACCTACTAGTTGTTTGCAGATTGTTATGTGCCAGGCTTTTGTAGGAACTCTTTCCATGCAATAACTACCTTGTAAAAGCTGTGTAATTTGCTGTTATTTGAGAAACTTGGAGAAAAAAAATAATGTTTGCATCTGTGTTTCATCATTCAGGTTTCTGTGAACCAATGAGACAACATCGAATAAGCCCTACCATTTAGCCATCACACCTATGTTGTCTTAATGGGCTACTTATCCTGACAAAAAAGGCATCTGAAAACAACCGCAAAAAGCTTTATAAAGACTCTGGACTGGAAATTTTGCTCTGCTTTGCAAGTGCAGCAAGACATGGGAAAGGGCTTTTACATTAGTAAGAACTTGGCCATGGCAGCTGTTGTGATAGCTGCAGGTGCTGTGGCCACCATCATTGCTTTGTCTGTTGTGTATGCCAAAGAGAAATCAAAAAACCAGGAGGACAGTCACCAGAGAATGACATCAACTCTACCTACCTCTAGTGCTGCAACTTTTGCACCTTCGAATGAGCCATGGGATAGTTACAGGCTCCCACTCTCCCTGGCACCTGAATACTACAACCTGACCCTGTGGCCTCGACTACAGCCCAATGAGCATGGAATGTACATATTTACAGGAAACTCTAGTGTGGTATTCAGCTGTGTCAAGAAGACCGATCTGATTCTCATTCACTGTCATAAGTTGAATCTGACCATGGCCAATGGCTACCTTGCCAAATTGTCGAGCCTGGATGGCACAGTTGTGCCAACCTTGAAAGCCACCTGGCTGCAGGAGAAGACACATCTCCTTGTTATTCAGCTAAATGGCAACCTACAGGTGGGCAAGTCTTACAAGCTGGACACACAATTTCAAGGGGAGTTGGCCGACGACCTGGAGGGCTTCTACAGGAGTGAATATTACGAGGATGGTGTGAAAAAGTAAGGCGCACATGATGAAAACATGCACCTAGAAACACAGCTACATACAAAGAACCTCAGAGTTCAATGTACTTACAACTGATTTACAATTCCTGCCTTTGATACTTTTAATGCATCAACTTCACAATGACTCCTGCTTCCTTGCCCATGTGAACTTTTGCAAAAAAGTAAAATCACTAACAGAATTTAACCATTTATTTAAAAATCAGGTGCATTTCTGCCAGTCTTTGCTTCAAGTGTTTTTGACATTAATTCTGAATCTGACTGTTATCTAGAGTTATTGCCACAACTCAGATGCAGGCCACATATGCCCGGAAAGCTTTTCCTTGTTTCGATGAACCTGCCATGAAAGCTGTGTTCCATGTCACTCTCATTCATGATCGTGGTTTGGTGGCCTTATCCAATGGCAAAGACCTTGGTAAGTGCATATGTCCTTAGCAGACGTGCATTGTCACTTTGCCGCCGCTTCTTTTTCACACATCAGGCAGGGTAAATGCACTTGGGGATGCAGTGCTGCTTTTCCAGTTCTTCCTGCTGAGGGCAACAGGGTAGTGAACAAGGCTCAATGACCTCCCAGTGATCTTACCCACTTAAAGGAACATAAATCATTTCATGTATCCTGGCCCTCCTTTACTACACTTGCCTGCGGCAATTCATATGCATACTTTCATTGTCATTGACTCCTGCCTGTGAGATTCCTGGTTTATGATGACTCATCCCTGCTCTGCCTTGCAGGCACAGAGCACGTTGTTATGGATGGTCATCCTGTAACCAAGACCACATTTGAGCCCACAAAGAAAATGTCAACCTACCTGCTGGCCTTTATCGTCAGTGATTTTTCATTTGTTGAAGCTCCACAAAAGAAAAATCATGTTTTGGTAAAAGCCTTTAAAATGACTCTCTTACATTCTCTTTTATCATAGTTGGCATTATTGTCATAAAGGAATATGTTTTACTAGTCGAACCCAGTCCTGTAGGAAAACCTTTATGTTCATATGCAAGCAATTAACTTCTCATTTGCTATTTCAGGTCCGAATTTGGGCTCGAAAGAAGGCCATAGATGAAGGACACTGGCAATACGCTCTTAATATGACAGTTCCCATTCTGGAGTTTTTTCAGAAATACTACAATACCACCTATCCGCTATCAAAGTCTGGTACGGCTGTCACGCTCCTCACAAAAAGAGCTATTTTGCTTATTGCAGATTTTGCGACCTCATTTTATGGAATACAGGATCTTGAAACCCAGAAAGTAAAACATGAAAAAAATGTTCAGTGCAGGCTTCTGGATCTATGCATGTATGTACTGTATTTACCCAGGTATTGAGACAACCCTGTATTTTCTGGAAGAATCACATGTGTTTTTTTTAGTCAGAGTTAATGAAAAGTCTTAATGAAAATGAGGTGATTTGTAACTCCATGTGATCTGAAAATGGAAACATTAAATCTTGTTCTCTCATTTTTGTGCCTTATGACTTGTTTCAGAGACCCTGTGATAATGTTTCACAAACCAGCTCTTGTTTCATGTTTTCCCAGACCAGATTGCTTTGCCAGACTTCAACGCTGGTGCAATGGAGAACTGGGGACTCATTACTTACCGAGAAACGGCTCTACTCTATGACCCAAAAATGTCATCCAATGGAAACAAGGAGAGAGTTGCCAGTATAATTGCTCATGAACTGGCTCACATGGTCTGTCCAACATAAACAGTAACCATCTTCTTCTTATTATTTTTTCATTTGTTTGTCTTTGGCTAATTTTCTGATAATTTTGGTCTGTTTCTCTCAGTGGTTTGGAAACCTTGTCACTATGAGATGGTGGAATGACCTGTGGCTGAATGAGGGCTTTGCCACTTACGTGTCCTACCTTGGGGTTGACTATGCTGAGCCCACTTGGAACACTGTAAGACTTTTTAAGTAAAATAAATATTACATTTCTACCCAGTTAAGCAACTAGCTATATAGACACCAGCGCTCAGAAAATTGTTTGGTTCATTCATCATTCTTCATTCTGTAAGCGGTAATTGCAAAAGCAAATGTGCATGTGCTGCCTTCCTGAACTATAAGATTTATAAATGCATTCTTCAGCATAGATTTTTCTACAGTTGCACATTTCACTAAAAACAGTGCATAAAATATTAAGAACAAAATGATTTTGAGTGTGAATTGTAACGTGCCTTTCGTTTGTAGAAAGACATTCTGGTCCTGACTGGAGTGCACCAGGTCTTTGCTATTGATGCCCTGGCTTCCTCCCATCCACTGTCATCCAGCGAGGCCAAGGTCAACAAGGCTGAGGAAATCAGCGCGGTCTTCAATTCCATCTCCTACAGTAAGGTATTGTATTCACACACTTGCCCACCAAGGAGCCCTGGGGGACAGAAGGAGTTTTCCAATTTACTCCAGACTGATAGAACATCTGTTTTCCCTAGGGGGCTGCAGTACTGCGGATGCTGTCTGACTTCCTGTCAGAACCCGTGTTTGCCAAAGGACTGAGTGTAAGTCTGAAGGGGAATCCAGTGTTTTGTTCTTGACAACGAAAGGTTACAGTTATGACATTAGAGTCAGATAACAACAACAACAACAACAACAACAACAACAACAATAATAATAATAATAATAATAATAATTCATAACAAACACATAGTGCTAATAAAGGAACTTGCACTGTAAAGGGGATCCCACTACCTGCCTAACCTTCACCCAAAGCCCTGCTTTTCCTTCCCCTAACCCTCCACCACCATGGCAACCCCACAGTCAGCCATCAGCAAGCCTATCTAGCTACTATGCAATGGTTTGTACCTCCCTAATACTGATGCTAGTGAACTACGAATCCATGCATGGTATAGCGAAGTGATGGTGCAGTATCTCATCAGGGTTATCAAGTGGGCACCTTCCTTCGTCTGTGTTGTTACGACCTGGCTTGTTGGCTAGGGGACCAGCAGTAAGGATTGTAGCATTTTATGGGAAAAGAAAGAAAATGTAGGTGGTAGGAGAGAACCCCCTTTAACAGAGAACCCCGATACACGGCACAGTTAAGCAATTTTACTAGTGACAAAGTGCGATTTATTTACAGTGGAGAGTGATGGAATTATATACAGAATATATACACAAACAAACAAACAAAAGAACCAGGCACCAAACGGTTTTACATAATATAGGTGGTTCCCAACTCAAAGTCCAAAACAGAACAAAGCGGACATCCTAACCTGGGCCACGAAAAGAAAAGAAAACAGAAGACAAACTAAAGCTCTGTCTACCTCCACTATAGAATCCGCCAAAACCAATACAAGGGTGGGAGACCGCCGCTTCGCCTGGTGTTTTAACATATGTGTAAAGGTACAATAAATCGCGGAGTGTTAGCACCAGGTACACCGAGGGTTGGACACTCCCCAGTGCCAACACTTTATAAAAAGGGCAAACAGCAAAATCCCCCACTAGGCATAGAACGCCACAAAACACGACCAAGACAAAGCTGTTTCCACTGCCTCCATGGTGGTCCGTGCAGATAAGCGCTTGCAGAGGTGATGTCATCCGCCAACGGTCCAATCCTGGCTCTGGCAGACCTGTCAAACACTGAACCCTATGGAGAGACTGTGCGAATAGGAACAATGACAGTTCCCCACCAGAAAAAAAAAAGCAAGAACCGTAACAGTGTTTCATCGAGTTAGGTTCACGACACTTCCAGAAGGCTCAGCCGCAGCTCAGACGTTCCTGAACTGCTCCCTTGTACCACTACGCACACCACTGTGGTACCCAGCAACGCAACGCAACACATGCTATTCGCCTTAGCACCCCCTCTAACAACACGCTCACTGCCCATTCTGTTACTCACTACTCGCAAGGAAGAAACTCCTTTACCGCTGCCTAAACCATGTCTTGCATTAAACAAACACCACACAGACGCTTCCACCTACTTACTGCTAACTGCAACCGCTTTGCCCAATACCTACCAATTCAAGGCTTCGTCGCCTGACTTCCATCTGCCTTGGTCCTTTTCCTCCATATCCAAAGACTTCTCTGCTCAGAAGCCTACGACAGCTCCTCACCACCCGCTGTAAGCTTTGCCCTTGGATAATAATAATAATATTAGTGGTAGTAGTAGTAGGTAACTGGGGTAAAAGGTTCTGCAACTGGGGTAGGATTTTATCTCTCACCTTCAGAAGTTTGACCTCTGTACTACTCACAACCCCCCATTGTACTACCAGTGGATAATACTTGTACTGTATATTTAATAGTTATTAGTTAAACACATATTAGAAATGAGTATATTAGAGGGGCAGCACAGGTTAGACGGTTTGGAGACAAAGTCAGAGAGGCGAGATTGCGTTGGTTTGGACATGTGCAGAGGAGAGATTCGGGATATATCGGGAGAAGGTTGCTAGGGATGGAGCTTTCAGGCAAGAGGAAGAGAGGAAGGCCTAAGAGGAGATTTATGGATGTGGTGAAGGAGGACATGCAGGTGGTGGGGGTGACGGAGAGAGATGCAGAGGACAGGAAGAAGTGGAAGCTTTTGATCCGCTGTGGCGACCCCTAACGGGAGCGGCCGAAAGAAGAAGAAGATTAGTTAAACACATAACTACATTGCTTGTGTTCATGCTGAAATAAAACATATCTCTCCACAGACTTACCTGAATCAGTTTGCTTACAGCAGCACATTGTACACAGATCTCTGGAATCATCTTCAGAAAGTAAGTTCCAACGCTCAAACACACGTACAATACAAATGGCTCCCACCGGCTCTGTAGCATGAAACTGTACATCTGTTTCTTCATAAAAAAATTAATTTTGTGTGATGATTTGTTGGCTAGGCAGCAGACAATGAACCCAGTCTGAAGCTGCCACACACTGTGACAGACATCATGAACCGCTGGGTGATCCAGATGGGCTTCCCGGTGGTCACCATTGATACTCGCACTGGACAGTTGGCCCAGAAGCACTTTCTGCTGAACCCTGAGTCTTTGGTTGATACTCCATCACTGTTCAAGTATGTCCTGACTAAAGTAGCCTGAACAACATATAGCTACTATGGTTCAGGTGCTGAGTTTACTGGACATCCAGTTGTAGATCAGGTTTGTGTAGATGAGGTCAACGTACGCCAAAGAGGTGAGACCTGAGAAGAAGAATTTTTAAGAACGTGAATTTAACAGCATTTCCTGTGTTTTCAGTTACGAGTGGTACGTTCCTATCAAATGGATGAAGTCGGGTGTGGAACAGGAACGCTACTGGTTGTTGGAAAAAACAGGTCTGTTTGAATATCATTATGTTTTTGTTTTTTAATTCTTCTCTAAGTACACTTCTAATGATGCTGTCATGTACATTTGCGTGGACAATCGAACAGCTGCTCACAATGCGATGAAAGCCAGAGGAGCTGAATGGGTGCTGGCTAATATCAACGTCTCCGGATACTACAGAGTAAACTATGATGCAGACAACTGGGAACGCTTGCTCACTCAGCTCAGTGACAACCATGAGGTAAAGGCTTCTGGGTCTGTGAAAAATTGTGATTTTATTGTTGATGCTTTTCAATGCCAAATTGAATATTGTTAGCATTAAGGAAATCAGATGAATTGGTTTGGACTTCAAATGGTGTCCTGTGAAATAATTTATATATACTAGCTCCAGTAAGAAAACTGAAGGACATCTGTATTATTAACCTTTCATTGACCATGACGGGATTATAACATATTAACTTAATTTCAATTTAATTCATGTGAACAAATTACAGACTTGTGGTCCCAGTTGTGTCTGTAAGCTGTAATTTAAATAAATTAGAAATTTCAGTATGATTTATTACTATTAATGAACATTCAGCCAAAAGTGCAAACACACACTGGTAAACATACTGATCTTGAACTGCCTGTTTATTTCCCATATACAGTATTTGTCCAGTCAGCATTTGCACTAAGTTCATTTAAACTGATTGTCATTTTATAAAAACAAACACGATTTTAGATAAAACAATACAATTATTTTTGAAGTTTATTTTCTGTCTTGAGAAACTGGAAGTGCTTAAAAGAATACTTGGCTCAAAGAGTCAAAAGAGTCAAAAGAGTTTATTTGTCAAGCACATGGTTGTGTACCATGTGTTGAAATGTGCACCGATCTGAACCAGGATGACTGTGCGAACAATCTATAATGGAAAATGAAGCAAACACATATCCAAACACTAAGAAGAATAGAGACAGAAACAAGCAGTAAATAGATAAATAAGTAAGTAAATAAGTAAATAAATAAATAAATAAATAGGCAAAATGGTACGGAACAGTTAAGGTGCCCTGGAAGGGCAGTGACAGTGGGGGGGGGGGGGTTGGAGCGGAGTGGTCAGAGATTACGTGAGGGTAGTCATGTCATGTCCGGGTTCAGAAGTCTTATGGCCTGTGGGTAGAAGCTCCTCCTTAGCCTCTCCGTTCTGGCCATAATGCTTCTGTAGCGTTTGCCTGATTTCATCAAGATGAATAGATGGTTGCTGGGATGAGACAGGTCACCGACGATCCTACTCGCTCTGGTCCTGCATCTCCTGGTATAGATGTCATGTAGGGACGGTAGATCAGATCTGGTGCAGCGTTTCGCTGCCCGGATCACTCTCTGCAGTGCCTTGATGTCCCGAGCACAGCTGTTCCCAAACCAGGAGATGATGTTCTGAGTCAGAACAGTTTGTACAGCACCAGAGTAAAAGGTCTTAAGGATAGCTGGAGAGACCTGTAGCTTCCTCAGCTGCCGGAGGTGGTAGAGCCGCTGCTTTGCTCTACTGGCTTGAGCTCGGATGTGTACAGTCCATGTCAAGTCCTCAGTGACATGAACGCCCAGGTATTTGTAACTGCTCACCCTCTCCACTGCAGTCCCGTTGATTTTAAGGGGGGTGTAGGACCGCTGCTGGCGCCTACCAAAGTCCACCACCATCTCTTTCGTTTTGCCGACATTCAGTTGGAGGCAGTTCTCCTGGCACCATGATGCCAGGTTATCCACCTCCTCCAAGTATGCTGTCTCATCGTTGTTGGAGATGAGGCCCAGCACCACCGTGTCGTCAGCAAATTTGATGATGGAGTTGGAGGCGTGTGTGGCCACACAGTCGTGAGTGTAGAGGGCATAGAGCAGAGGGCTAAGTACACAACCTTGCGGAGCTCCTGTGTTGAGTGTGATGATGCCTGAGGTGCAACTACCCACTCTCACCACCTGTGGTCTGCCTGTGAGGAAACTGAGAACCCAGGCACACAGGTGGCGGTTCAATCCCAAGTCATTCAGTTTAGTGAACAGTCTACGGGGGACAATGGTGTTGAAAGCTGAACTGTAATCGATGAACAGCAGTCGCACATAGTTCCCCTGTTTCCTGTCCACATGACTGAGGGTGGTGTGCAGGACGTGGGATATGGCATCGTCCGTGGATCTGTTGGGGCGGTAGGCAAACTGAAGTGGGTCTACAAAGTTGGAGATGGATGCTGTGATGATGGCTTTGATGAGTCTCTCAAAGACCTTCATGACTACCGAGGTCAGTGCAACGGGCCGGTAGTCATTTGGGCATGAGGGCTTATTGTTCTTTGGTACCGGGACAATGGTGGATGTTTTAAAGCACTGAGGGACTGTGGACTGAGCCAGAGACTCGTTGAAGATGGCTGTGAGAACTCCGGTCAGCTGGTCGGCGCAGCAGCGCAACAGGCGCCCGGAGATGCCGTCCGGCCCCGGCGCTTTCCTGATGTTGACGCGCTTCAGCTCCCTCCGCACATCGGACTCAGCGACGGTGATGAAGTCACCACATTCCTTCGCCAGGCTGCGGGTCTCGCTGCTGTCGCGGGTGACTTTAGCGCAATCGGACTCGAAGCGGGCATAGAATGCGTTGAGTTCGTTAGCGAACCCAGAATCGGCACTCATAGCCACGCTAGATTTCCTTCCGAAATCTGTGATGGTACGCAGTCCTTGCCACAATTTGCGCGCGTCACCCTGGAGGAAAAGCGACTCGACCCGCTCCCGGTATCGGCGCTTCGCGTCCTTCACTGCACGCCGTACGCCGTATTTAGCCGCTCTGTAAGCGCTCATGTCGCCAGTGCCGAGACCTGCGTTGTACGCAGCAGTGCGCGCATTCACAGCTTTCCGGACCGTACCATCGACCCACGGTTTTTGGTTGGCAAAGCTCTTAATCGTAACCGTGGGGACGATGTTGTCTTCCAGCACGCTCACAAAGCTGACCACTACCTCCGCGAACTCGTTGACGTCATCCGAACTTGTCCTGAACATGTCCCAGTCGACGTCATCGAGCGCGTCCTGTAGCGCGGCTTCCGATTGGGCAGACCAGCGCTTTACCTCCCTCGTGGCCGGAGCCTCAAGACGAGACTTCTGTTTGTAAGCCGGCACGAGGAAAACAGCGTTGTGGTCCGACTTCCCAAATGCCGGCTGTGGAACAGCTTTGTAGCCCTGCTCGTACGGCGTGTAGCAGTGGTCCAGCGTGTTGTCCCCTCTAGTCATGCACGTCACGTGTTGGTATAAGTCCGGCATGACTTGTCTGAGGTTCGCTTTATTAAAGTGTGAAAAGTTTATTACCATGTGAAAAGTTTTCCCCAACATTTGCAGGTCATTCCGGTGGCTAACAGGGCCCAGATTCTGGATGATGCCTTCAATCTTGCAAGGTGGGTTTTTCACAAATGGTATTAGCTTGCGACCGGCTTTTGTTTTCTTCCGAATTGTAACACGAATGCCAAATCTCATGTTCTTTTTCAAGGGCAAAAATACAAACGATAACTTTGGCTCTGAGAACAACAAAATATCTTTCTAAAGAAAGAGCGTATATGCCATGGGCAGCAGCCATCAACAATTTGAACTACTTCTTCCTTATGTTCGATCGCAATGAAGTTTATGGACCAATGGAGGTTTGTAAATGCCCCTTTTCATCTTCATTTTCAGAGGCTAGACTGTCCCATTGTTCAAATGTTAGTGTAAAAATACATTGTACATTTTCTTTCTTGCAGGCTTACATAAGGAAACAAGTGGCTCCCCTTTTTGCTCACCTCAAGAATATTACATTAAACTGGTCAAGAGTGCCAACCGGCCACAACGAGCAGTAAGTAAATAGTCGCATTTCGGCAGCTTGCTTTTTGCGTGTGAAAGAACACCAACTTTACTTTACCTGACTGCCACCCGCTACCAGCAACTGAGTTTCTGTGTTTCCTAATTGTAGGTATAACCAGGTTGATGCCATCAGGCTAGCCTGTAGCATGGGTCTTAAAGAATGCCAGAGTTTGACCACACGCTGGTTTAAAGAATGGATGCAGAACCCAGCCAAAAACCCGTGAGTTCAGCCAGTCTTGACCATTTGTGTTTTTTCTGCAGAGCTTCACTGCTATCTTATCCTTTCTGACTGATATTCTCATCCGTCATTGGAATCAGGATGATCCACACATGTTGTATGTTTAAATGCAACACGTAATACTCTTTTCTTCTTGACTGGTTGTTGGGTTGACCAGGATCCATCCAAACTTGAAACTGACTGTGTACTGCAATGCGATTGCTGCCGGAGGGGCTGAGGAGTGGGACTTTGCCTGGCAGATGTTCAGAAACGCCACCCTTGCAAGTGAGGCAGAAAAGCTGCGGGCTGCCTTAGCATGCACAAAAGTGCCCTGGCTGCTAAACAGGTGCGTGTGGCTGAGCTTCATCTCAGCTGCTTGTAGATATGTCAGGGTTCAGCATCATGATGGTCACCTTTTCTAATGTAGATATCTGGAATACACCTTGGATACGACCAGAATTCGGAAGCAAGATGCCACATCCACGATTGTTTATATCGCCAGCAATGTAGCAGGGCAAATTTTGGCTTGGAATTTTTTCAGAACAAGATGGGAATACATATTTTCACAGTAAGTTGTGCCTCAAATCATTAGCCTTCATTTTTTTAAAGTTCATTCATAGTCTTTGCTTTCTTTTTTGCATACTCTACATCATACCAAAAAATTTGATCTTATTTATCTTTCCCAACCTTTGTATGAGTCAACTTCCATAAATGTATGCGTTGTTTCTACATCTGTCAGCTTAGCGGGTGAAATTTTTGACTTGTCTGAATTTCGGCTCTTGGCTTATATTTTTTCCCTCCACAGATTTGGTGGTGCTTCTTTTTCGTTTCCATCTCTCATACAAGGAGTGACCAAACGGTTTTCAACTGATTTTGACCTCAAAGAGGTAAACGGGTCTCCGTTTTTCTGTTCTGGATTTAGTTCTGGAGAAAGGGGTCATGTGGTCATGTGGCTGTCAATTCTTACAGCGTGTGGGTTAAGACCCTCTCCCCACCCCTAGCAACTTCTACTTTTATGATGTATTTAGTCCTCTCTTTCTGCTCTTACACAGTTACTGGAGTTCAAGGAGGAGAACTCCAAGGCTGGATTTGGCTCGGGCACCCTGGCGTTGGAGCAAGCCATTGAGAAGACGAAAGCAAACATCAGATGGGTGGGGGAGAACAAAGAGGAAGTACTCAAGTGGTTTACTAGTGAAGCAGCATAAAACTTCAGCAGGACATTGACAGTTAGTGGGGAAATTAGTGGTGAAACAGAACTGTCTCAGTGGGACATACTGACAGCTCCACACACTGTTAAATATTTCTCACCTCTACCTGTGGCCTGCTGAAAGGAGATTCTTAGATCATACATAACATTTTTCCATCAGTATTGTTTCACATTTCTTGCTCACATTAAGGCTACTTATTGTTAATAATACCTGTAAATATCACAAAGAAAATGTGTGTCAGTAAAATGTGCACTGTTAAATTCTGCTTCATTTTTATTAATGCGGTCGTAAAAGGCACAATGTTCTATTTAACAGCTAATCATACATGCAAAAATAAAGCGTTTCACTAGATGATTCCATAATATTTAAAAATCCCACTCGCACACTCACTCATTCACTATTTTCACTTTGCTTCATTACTTGTCCTTGTCAGGGTCACAGCAATTTAAAAGCCGAAAATATCTACATAACAAATTTTGAGGGACAATCACTGTACTTGGAATTTACCTATGATTCTTAAAAAAGGCGAAGAACAGTTGCACTATATTGCTGCATTGTGTTATAGCTCATTTTGGCAGAAATTGGTTTAAGTGTGAAGAACTTTAGTCCATAGCTGTACATAATATATAAATACATTCAGCTGAAATAATTAAAATAGACAAATCAGGACTAAATGTATGAAACTAGCAAAAATCTGCTACTTCAATTTTTTTTGCAAGAAAAAAATCTAAATAAACTCTACAATTTTTATACATAATAAACAAACATTCCTGAAAGAATTACATACAGTTCCTTCTAATACAGCATATAGTGTTATATGAAAAAAAATTGTCAAAATGATTTGTTTTCTTTCAAAATATAATAATAAAAATGATAATTTCACATTATTAAAATACTGTTCCATCCATACCTTGAAAAAGGCCTGAAAATGAAATTTGCACACATTTTGCTTTACTATGCAACATGAAAACAGTAAACAGGCTGGGTGTGTTGAAAAGTATGAGGTGACACTGTCGCAGGTTCTCTCTAATGTCACCAGTCTCAATGACTTTCAAGAACTTGACAAGAGCTCACAGGTGCAGGGTGACAAATGTGACAGGAAGTGGCATCTCATGTCATGTGGGAGGCCGCCACTGAAACGGGCTCTGCTGCCTCAAGAACAAAAACTCCGTCACTTTGATAGAGGTGCATTTCTGCACTTCACACAGTGCCTTCCCAGTGTGCAGATGAGAACAATGCTACCTTTCTCAGATACCTCCTCAGCCCGCATGTAATTTCCAATTCCCTGTGCACACCTTTTGGCTCCCCGGTGTCCCTCAGTTGCAAGGGAATGAGATTAGGATTAATCTGCAGTTATACTTGCTTCTCTCCAACAGGATTTGCTTTTTTGTCTTTGGAGTAAATATACACTTAAATGATGCTTTGACTGAAGTTCAAAAGCTTATTTTCTTTTGTGAAGCCAGAGAGAAGTAGCAGTTAACCATCATTTGTGTTTAAGGCTCAATTAATTATCTATGTCAGCAAAAACATACAGCAAGAGACACAAACTTTGATACATGGGTTTAATATCCAAAACCCCATTTCTGCAGACTGGCTTTTGCAGATTAAAAAATAAAGTTAAATAGAATAAATTAAAATAAGTACACCTGTAACACTAGTCTGGTTCAAGATTTGCAAGTATTAAGCAGTTAGCAGCAGTTGGCACAGAAAAAAATGTATTAAACTGTGAAGCACTTTTTTCCATGAACTTTAATGATTACTAAGTATTAATCTATACAATTACTAAATATTTACAGTTCACAAGACAAAATAGCTGCATTTTGGTATGAATTACACAGCACATGTAAGAAAATAACATCAGAACAATTTCCCTTAACAATAAGAAAGAATATGCCAAATGGTTTAATCTCATTTTGAATAAATAATTATATATTAATATTTACAAACTGGATCAATATTATCAAACATATTTCACATAAAATAACCCTTGCATAAAAGGCACTTGCAAATCTTTTAAAATTGTTCAGAGTTATGAATCATTGTTGATCTTGATGTTTCTTATTCTGTGAGCCAGAAATGTTCAT
This sequence comes from Heterotis niloticus, assembly GCA_018136845.1. Classification (NCBI taxonomy): domain Eukaryota; kingdom Metazoa; phylum Chordata; class Actinopteri; order Osteoglossiformes; family Osteoglossidae; genus Heterotis; species Heterotis niloticus. The sequence continues at coordinate 14,085,771 of CM030904.1, read as the reverse complement.
AGCAGTCATTCTGTAGTTCCGGGAAACAGGAGTCCTGTGAGACAGCGGAGTAAAATGTGCCACTGGGGTTCTGCAGAAAAAAAGGAAGTTGAAATTAATTTGTAGTAAGACTTGCATTGTTTTCTCATTTATTTATGTGAAAACTATGTCTTTAATCATCTCAGTAGATTTCAATTTCATCTCATGAAACTGAGCTGAGTAGAGCATAAAACTGAATATTAAAATGAAGCGTGACAATGAGCAAACATACCTGGTATGACACTGAGTGAGCTGAGAAGTTCTCTGAGGGTGGATGTTGGCAAATGGAGAGATGGCGTGCCGCTTCCTGGTCTTCCACAGTGTCTTGTGATGCCTGGAGCAGTTCCTGCATGTTGCCTGGAGGCACCGTGAGGGACAGAGAGACACCAGTTGGCGTTCTCATCGAGAGGACCTCCTCGCTGAGCCCCAGCTGCTCTGACAGGTAAGAGATGTAGCGGATGGTGAGACGCAGGGTCTCGATCTTGGTCAGGGTCTGCCCAGACGGAGCTACCCAGGGAGGAAGGTAGGTACGCAGGTGGTGGAGAGCCTTGGTCAGATCTCTCATCCTCAGCTTCTCTCTCTCACTGGCGTTCTGCCGTTTTTTCTCTGGATACTTGGACCTCGACCTTCTGCTCCCGTTGGCTGCCAGCAGCAGTTTCTGCTCCTGAAGAGCGTGGTGTTTGAGGGGAGGGTAGTCTGTGTCCTGTCCAGCTCCCCAGTGGAGGCCCAAAGGGGAGAAGCAATCGGAGTCGTTGGAGGAAGCCGGCGAGAGGCTGCTGCGGCCACTGTGGTAGCCTGCGTCCGGAATGGTGCACGTGACCCCCAGCAGAGCCTCGCAGTCGAAGAGCAGGATCTCATCACGCTGGTGCAGGAGCTGAGGAAGAGGACAGTCCATGGCTGCTGAGATTCTTCTCCTGGGCGATTCTCAGTATGTGGAGGCGCAGATGAGACTGACAGGGTCCGGGCTGTGCAGCCATTTATCCTACTTGGAGAGGCGTGATGTGGCACCTTGGCAAGACACCTTAGGCCTTCAAAGTCCTAGAGAGGAGCTCACACTGAAGGCAGGGGGTCTCTGGGAAAGACATTCTTCCACAGCCAGGTGTGAGAAGTCTGCCAACAGGGGGACAAAAAAATTCTAGCCATGCGCTTTAACTGAGTAGAAAGCATGTAGTATTTTATAAAAGCTTTTGTCATTTACTGTAGTTCAGGTTTCATTGTGTAAAGTAAAAAAAATGCATTTAATAGCCATTTTTGCATAGTATTTGTTTAATAGTCGCAGTTTGTTACTGTTTGTTGGGGCTTAGCTTAGGATTCAGTGCCTCAGGACCTTATTTTACCCTTCAGGTTAAATACCATTTTCAAGTAGCCTGCACAGTAGCAGAACTGCTCTTTTGATTTGAGACAGACACCTTCAGGTTACGAGTTTATTGTAACTTTGCTTTGTTTTATTTCCAGCAGAACTTTCTCGATCAGTGAAATGCTGTTATTTTAAACTGGTTTGATCATCCCGGCAGGCCCCTGCCTTTCCTCTCAGGCCATGAACGGCGTGAGGAGTATCAGCTGCCCTCGGACGACGCCTCTGCTGCTCCTAGACATGCTATAACCTCGCTTGCTGTTCTGGAAGCCTCAGTCCCATCTTCAGATCTTCAGTTTTTCGTTTCTTCAATTCTCAACCTTTGCTCGTGCTGCTTTATGCTGTCCTTATTTTTACTCCATTAGTGGCCTGATCTTGTTAATATCAAATGAATGCTTTGCTTACTTCTACGCCTTTGTGACTTGAGTTATCTGGCTGCATGTCCAACGTATGTTTAGTATTTCTTTTTATGAAAATGCTTCTGCATCACCACAGTGCACGGTCTCATGCTCTCCCCGAAAATGCAAGTGCTACTTAAAACACCACGTGTAAAATTGAGGTTTTAACTCATTAGCAAGTGTGTTCAAATTGTTAAGAGTAATTCTCACCTACAGTTGAATCGGGAGCAGATTCCTTGGTTTGACTTTGGAATACAGTATTTTCTTTTGTTAAAATATGAATCCAAAACACAGGGAACTGACAGAGGTCATTTTCTTTCTAACGCGTGCTGGTAACCGTAGCCCGAGTTGGAAAATGGGGCAACACGCATGCAGAGTGTTTAAAGCTGTTTTTATAAGTGCTTCTGGATGGGCTTTGGGTTGCGTGGCTTGTGGAGTTGGCCAGCTGTTTGTGTTCCCACAGAAGAAAGTGTCACTTCTTGCTCTGAGCCTTAAGGTGTGAAGCGAGGACACACACAGTGGTCTAACACCTTGCTGGGTGAGTGTGCCTAATTCCCCCTTTCTTGATGCTTGCTCAGTTGCTTAGAATGTATGCAGACCTTTTACCAAGCAAAGCGCATGTTTTTCAGCATAACAGTCGGCAGTAGGTGCATGTTTGTTGTGCAATGGAGGGATTACAGATGTCACAGTGACACTTGCCATTACTCTGGTGACACTGCGACGTAAAGATAAATTTGATAAAGGCCTTGCTTGGGTGTAGATGATAAAGCTCTGGCTGACTGAGCGGCGTCAAATTAATACCCATTCGAGAACATTTGGAAATTAAAAAGTTTAAAAACAACCTTTAAATGTCGGATTAACTAAACGTTTTTAGCTAATTTGTTTATTTAACATTTATTGTTAGCTGAAAGCCTGTGAACTGCACATAAGTAAATATCTAAACACCTTGATCCAGATTTATTATTTTGTTGTTATGTTATTATTAGTTTGTTATGATATTGTTCCTCTGCCCCTGCTGACCGCTGCAGATGACTTATTTCTTTGGCTGTAATTTTTTTATCGAATAAATCCAACGACTGAATGAACACAGTTCGGTCTTAAGCACCATTATAGTGCTTCTTTGGAAGCAGGTGCTAAATGGTTAATTATCGGATGAATGTGAACTTTTTATTGTGGATTTTACATTCACGCCAGCACATTTTCATAGTCGTCTGTGGACAAGCACCGAGATGTTAGCTTGCACATCAAATGCATTTATCCACGTAACATGCAAGTGTTCCTGCATACTCTGTCTAAATGAGTAGAATTACAAAAGCCAGGCCTCTTTCTTGTATGGTCACACACATTTCCTAAAAAGGTAGTCACTCGCTTTTCGTGGGCATTACCCCCAGCGAGGCCTGATGCCGTCGTCTTTGTTTCACTGCTGTTCATTAATGAAGCTGTGTGTGCACCTTAGGACTTGACACCAGGTTGTTTGCCCTTGAACTGAAAGCCTTCAGGTTAAAGGTCAGTGTCCTTTGGACAAGATGCAAAACCTTTGCATGTTTCCCCCTGTTTTAAAGCTTCATTTTATCTGCAAAAGTTTTGTGTTGCTTTACGAAGCTTTCAAAGTGCAACAGATGCCATGTTTGTATTCAAGAATTGTTTTACGTGCCCGAACAACGAATATTCTCAGCTTGTCGGGTTTGCTTCATTTTATCTGTTGCTTTCAACCCAAAGCACAGCACAGCGCAGCACCATAAATTACAGTCTCTCATCCATGTTATTTGCACTCAGGTGCTATAGTTAAAGCCAACGATAAGACTTATTTCAAATGCAAATAACTAAGATAAACAGGGTTTAACCACGTTTTAACGACCACGACGGCTGTGTATGAATAAAGGCTACCAGCAGGGGGCGACATTCTCAATTTTAATTGCTTTTGCGAAAATACATGTGATTCACTGCCGGTGGACAGGCTTGCTTTAATGTTAGATACAGTATTTACAGTATTCAGTCCAATATACAATCATGCTTCATAGTATTTTCTTGGAAAAAATATGTATTTTTTTAAGTTGCAACCCAAAGGTAAAGCACTGTGAAATTATACAAGGTAAATATGACAATTCTCAAATTTTTAAGCAATAATAACATAAATAAAGTACCAATACATATATACATTACATGCTGCATTATGTTATATATTATATAATATACATATGATATTATATAATATAAGTTAAAATAAATATTTTTGCCAGAGTACAGAAATGTACATTTAAATAAATACAGTGATCCGCACACTGACAGATACAATGCTACGTTTGATGGTCTGACTGGTTTTGTTTTTCCAGCTGTTATTGCAGTCCGTGTTCCCAAATCCAGAAGTTGTGCGTCACAGTGTCACAGTGAAAGCTTTTGCCGTAAACCTAAAATGAAAAGGAAAAGATGCACGTTGTTAGGCACGTCATTTGTTTAGCGATTATGAACCTGTATCGTGTGGAAAGCTGAAAAATGATCCGTACCTCCGATGGCTGTGATGTTACTGCGCAATGTGGGGACTGCAGATGGCAGACAGGCTCTGAGCTGAGGAGGTCATTCTGCACAGGCGACCTCAGCGCAGCAGCATACATGCAGCGGTCCAGCTGGGGGCGCTGTGTGGAACACCTGGGTGTAAATGCACTTGGCTGCTGCTGTGTGTGGGAACTCCATCCCTGAATGCCTCCCTGGTACCTTGGCATGGAGCTGTACTGACAGCATCCCTGGTTCTCCACTGTTTCTGTTCTCTGGGACAGGACCTTGTCGCTGAGGCCCAGCTGCTCTGACAGGTGGGAGATGTATCGTATGGTGAGACGCAGGGTTTCGATCTTGGTCAGCGTCTGACCAACTGGAACTACCGAGGGAGGGAGGTAGGTCCGTAGGTGGTGAAGGGCTTTGGTCAGATCCCTCATCCTCAGCTTCTCCTTCTCACTGGCGCTCTGCCTTCGCTTGCTAGGGTTCTTCATTCGGGGTTTTGACACCCTGCCTCCCGAAAGGACAGCTCCTTGGCTGTGGTGAGACGAGGTGCCTGGTGTCTCGCCTGTGTCCGAGAATGCTGCGCAAGAGGCTGTGACCGAGCTGACGGGCTGGCACGAAGAAGAGAAACTGAAGTCCATGCAGGAGCTCGGGGAGATGTTCTCAGGAGAAGATATGCTGTCCAGCTCTGACTCAGAGCTCTGATAGTTCCACTGCTCCCGTGTGCAGCTGCCGGGTAGAGGACCCGACATGACGGTGTGCTCTCTGTTGTCTCTCTCAGCAGTGAGATGGCTTGTGAGGGTTCCTGCGAGAGGCCTCATTTTATCTGGACCCAGAGGTGCGAGGCGACACCTCTGCAGACTGTCTTGAGGTGTGTCCAGTGGCTGGGAAACATCGGCCCAGGGCAGCAAGTGTGACTTTTCAATCCTGTTCAAAACAATAAACATTGCCTCATTTTTTTCCATTTTTGTTGTTTCTACATTTAAAGCAAAAGATTTTGAATTACTTAAACTCATTAAGACTTTAACAAACCTTGAGGGACACTGCATTACAAAACTAAGATGTTACCGCAGTATTTTTTCCAAATTACAGCGGTAACATTTTGATCATTGAATCTGTTTATATTTCCTGTAAGTTAATTAAAAAATTATTTGTTTTTGATCTGGTATGTTGCTAATTTAGCTAGCATATTTTATTATTATTATTATTATTATTATTATTATTATTATTAATAATCTGTAGAACAGTTCAAAAGTAATTTGAAATATCTGCCTTGCTGATGACATCGTGGTTTTTCTGTTAAAAATATTTTAGGCAAACTCTCAAGAAAAAAGGTTAAAAAGTAGAAGCCCTATAATGGGCCACAGTCCCTTCAGGACTTAGTGGTTGAGGTTAACAGTTCCTGCTTACCAGCATGGGGGTCATGTGTAAAACACATCATCATTTCCCACCAGTGGAAGCACAGGACCTAATGCAGATTATTAGAGGTGTCACCTCGCACCTCAGCTAAGGTCCACATGCTGCAGCTCCCCAGTGCCCCACCTGATGTGCAGACCGGTCTGGACCAGCTAGCATCTACAGATGCTGAGCATTGGTGTTTGTAAACCCCTGACTTGCACCAAAAGCAGAATTTTAACCAGTATTTTCTGTTGAATCATCTGGAAAACTTTTTACAAATTTTTTTAAATCATCCTGCTGGTATTCAGATTCAAACCATTTAAAACACATTTCTGTAGTGACAATAAAGCAAATAAAAATGGCACAAAATTCTTGCATTAAGTTCATCAGCTTCTGAAACAATTTGCAGAATTAAATCACAATTTTTGGTTTGTTATTCTTCTTATTTCAAAAATGCATGAACAGTAATTTTATTTTGCTGATATGACAAAAATGACACCGATGCTGACAATGTTAAAAGTTTTTTTTTTTACTATTTTACCTTGGTGTAAATAACAACGTAGTACACACATACATTTGTAAATATAGAATATGTTCATAATTACTGAGAACATGTCGATGAATAGAACAGTAATGTTATTTTAAAATGTTATTTTAAATCTTGAAAGCTACATCACAACCAGCCTGACATGGGAACAGTCTTCACACATTTCTTTTTGTTTGTTTGTACAAGACTTTAACAGTCAGCTTGTGAACTTCTCAGTGAGGGACACTGCTGAGGTCTCCAAAAGTTCTCAGACAGTTCAAAGATTCAACCTGAGGTCACAGACCCTCCGGTCAATCAGTTATGTGCAGCTTTGTGCAAAATTTGCCGGTTTAAATGTTTTGTGAGCAGAATATGGCCCATACACAGCATTGTGAGCTCTACCCTCTTCCATTATGAGAAATTTTTTCAGGTGTCACATTTGTTTGTATAAATAAATGTGACACATTTTTATTGTATTTTAATGTATCAGCATGAATATGCAGGATATATGCAGAAAATGGAACAATCTGCCACTGCTCCTTCGGCATAACTGAAATGTCTGTCGCATATTTGGATTCCCTTCATGCTTAATCGTCTCAGTTATTTTAGATTCTCAGACAACATTAATGATGAATATATTACATTCATACATATGAATACAACCCTGCTAAAGCATAAATACGTATATTTGCTATAACACATAGTAAGTCAAGACTGAACGGTTAAAAAACCTTCCTGGTATCTGAAACGAACCCTTATGTTCCTGTGAGAACCTGAAAAAGGTTCTGACTGTGTAACATTTTTCACCTGCAGCGTGAACCATAACAGACAGGGTGGAGGCCTGGCTTGAACTGGTGACAAATCCCAAGTTATAAATTATATTTAATTGTAAGTTAGAGAACCTGTCCATGCTGATATTTTTCATTATCAGAATAAAAATGTTCTTGTTAAAAGGATACAGATTACTATGTACTTTATAGGAATGAATGATGTTCATAAGCACTTGAATTTATCAGTACAGAGTGAATTCAACAGCAGTGGACTGAAAGCACAGTGAGAAGCACAAAGTTTCAGAAGGAGCTCCTGGTAAAGTGATTCCAGAGGCTCTTTCACACCTCAGCTAAAGCAAACAGCACCACCTACTACTGTCACACCCTCACAGCCTCCCGAGTCCCTGAAGCACACAGGTGCTGGGCTGGCAAACCAACTGCCTCCCCTCATAATTAATTCTCCCACTTCGTGAGGCCTTTTAGGCTCTGTTACAATTGAACGGTGTTTTATCAGGTTTATCAGTTTTCCTTGTTCTGTCTTTCTAACATCAAATTAAAATGTTGCACATGCAAACCTGGAAAGGTTGAGGAAATCCAGTTAAAAGCGGAATCCACTGCAGAAATGCAATAAAATCCTTGCTCTATACAGGAGTGCACTGAAACATTTTTATTTCAGCTTTCACAAAATAACTTTCATCATTTTTAAAACATCCATCTTCACATAACAAACATATAAAGAACATATAAATTATGCCTATATATACACAGTATATTGTATATATTGCATATATAAACAGTATATGTTATATATAAATATATATATATATATATATATATATATAATATGTATATATCACAATACCAATGAAAGTAGAACTTTTAAGACGTATATTGATAAGCCAAGTCAAACATACAGCACAAGTATTTAGACACATGCCTGGGGAATGCATGGGAGCAGCTTGTCAGAATCAGAACCACTGTAGTCAAGTAAGGCTGTTACAGTAAATGCTGTCACGATGATACTAACTGTCCATTCCAAAATTATGTAAACACATCCTTTACGTTAGGGATATTAAAAAGTTAACCTTTGCTTTTAGAAGAAAACGGTTTAGCTTATAGCAACAAGGGCTCTGGTTGGTTCTCAAGAAAATATAAATACAGTATTTTCATCCATCCATGCATTCATCCATTCATCCATCACTGCTGTTAACCACTTAAGCCTGAGCTGAGTCATGGCGGTCCAGAGCCTGATGAAGACTTCAATGAACGGGCAAACTGTACTTTGTATTCTACGATAATTCATCTTTTTTCTTTTTCTCCCATCTTCTTTTATGTATGCACTTTATACACATTGATTGAATTTTATAGAGTTGTGCTCCTTATGATGCATAATTAACAGAAATGGACTTTTGCTTGTACAGACAAAATCCAACTGAACAGGAGATGACGTGGTTTAAACCAACCACCAGTTTTTATGATAAAAGTCTCCCTCAGTGCTGTGGTAATTACTTTCACAAGTAGATAAGAAGTGCATATCTTTTGGAAGACTATAACAAAAACATTATTTGCGCGTGATCCTCAGGTACTAGTCAGTGATAAGACACAATAGCAGCATACAAGTTAGAGTTGGGGTATTGATTTACAGCGGGACAAGCGGCAGTTGTAGTTGCAGTGTGGTTGCTGACTTCAGTACAAAAAAACAACCAGAGAGAGAAAGAACACAGATGCTTTCCTAAATAGAAGTATATATATTTTGTTATTACTGGAGAATATTTTGAATTTAACTCCCATTTTCTTGTAATATTTTAACCTTAGGAACTTCATTGTCTTTATGTAGCAGCATATGTTGTGAAAAATGAAAAAAGTACAGTAAAAAAATGCACCACCCTTAAACTTTAGATTGCCATTGGAGCTTGGAAAATAACATCAGGTCACAGAATAAACATGACAAAAAGGTATTTAACATAGGAAATTTATGGCATGCAGAGGACAGCTTTACAGCAACAGACACATGCAGTGGGTTTGTTTCCATTGCCTTCAGCTGAGAAGTTCCAAACATGTATGTATGGACAAGAACTTTTTCCAGTTCAATACGGGAGTACAGTACAGCCCCATTAATCACAACAAACAAACAAACAAACAAACAAACAAACAAACAAACAATTAAATAAATATTATGTCATTTTAGCAGAAGGCATGTGGGGAAATGGTTTTTCAAGGTCACCAGGAATGACTCCCATTTCCCTTCATTGACAATCACACTTGTTTGTAATACTGCTTCCTTTCTAATTATATTAATAATATTCATAAAACCTCAGAAACTACATCGGACAGAAGGCATTTTCCTACAATGCAATCCCACAAATAAAATTTAACAAAGTTGCAAATTGACTTTCAAAGCTGAAATTGTTAAATGCTAAAATCATATTAAATTGTCGGAAAAGAACGGAGTAAAATGACAAATAGATATTTTACATTACACTGCAAGCACACGACTCCTGCTTACTTGGAAATGGCTGCCATCCGGCACTATCCACTATGTTCTTGACCCTTGACCGATCCACGTTCACAAGAGGATCTTCTCCCGAGTTTCAGGCAGCTTAAGGGCAAGCAGGCCTCCACACACCAGTGCAGAGAAGGAGAGTAAGATGGGCATAACCTTGGTGATGCTCACAAAGGAGGCAAAAATGGAGCTGCCAAGGACTGCGGCCAGCTTGCAAAGAGCATTGAGAACCCCAAATGCTGTGGTTCTGCAAAGGTACAAAAATGTGCTGGTTTATTTTATTCAGTAACCTAAAGGTGTAGCGTTTGTTAAAATAAAATATCAAAATATTCATCAGAATATTTTGCATCTGACAATTTTGATACACTTGTATCTCAACTTACGAACGTAACGAGTGGAGATTGATAAGAAATTCAGACCAGCCAGGTCACCAGTCTCAGATATATGAGTAATAAATTATACACAGTTTCCTGCTCTTGTTCCTTTCCTGACCCCTGAGTTTCTGTTCTACCCTGCTGCATTTTGCTGCCCCTAATGGTACAATGCAAAAATGCAGACCGTTTTCACTCAATTTTTACAAAACAGAGATGAAAAACTGCAATTAAAAAGAAATAAATCAACTTAGAAATGATCCTACTTTCAACAACTCTTATGCTGCATCTTCATAATTCAAGATACATGTGTATGGACATTCACAGCCTCCAATGTTATATTACTATTGTCTAAAATAAACCCGGATATAACTTCTTATAACTTCTATGTATATTTATTTACATTTTATCCCTTATATATTTTTCTTAATTTCATTATTTATTATTTAAATTTCTGATATCTTATTTGCTGAGGATGCCTAGAAGCAACACTTGTCATGGTCATAACACTGCTATGCTGCTGTTGGTGCACCCATGGCAAATAAACTCTTGGATCCTTGAATCCTTGAAATTTACAACTACGCCTGAATATAAGCAGCAGATCAGACAACTGTGTTCATCACTCTGTTGGTCACACTACTATACCTTTTAGCTGCGGGGTACAGCTCCACTGTAATGACTTCAATGCCATTCCAAGCTGCCACGCTGGTGCCGCAGAAAAGACACTGCCAGGCAATGATAGCAGCCTGACTGAAACTCAGGAACAGGAAGAAAGTGCAGCCAGCAGAGATAAGCATAGAACCACCTGTCAAGAACAAGCCACAGGAACCCTAGACTCATAAATCATAAATTTGGCAGAAAAGTGTAACTATTCCTCAAAATATAGCTCTATAGAAAACAGTGATGTCTGCATATTTCTTCACTCACCAATCATCTTGATCCTCCCAATTTTGTCCATGAAGAGGGCAGAGATGATATTCCCAGGTAAGACAGCCAGACTGCCCAGGAAACTGACAAGGTAGATCAGAATGTCATTTTCCTCATGGAAATCCAGATGGCAGCCCTTCTTGGAGTGTAGGAATGTAGTGTTCTCCAACCTGCAGTCAATGAATTTCTCCTCCCACAAGTCTGCATGTCAGATAATCACCACAACATCTGAATACTAAATTGTCATTCTGTAGAAAGAGACCTTTTGCATTACCATCTTAAAAATAATTCATCATGAAAGCTACCTGTGTTGTAGAAGACAGTGGATTTAATAGTGCAATTTTCAAAGAATGTGTCAGTAGTTCTGATGTCTTCAAAGTAACAGTCTTCAAAAAGTGAATCCTCAAACTTGACTGACTTCATTTCCATTTTGGTGAAGCTGGGGGAGAAGTTCAGAAATACTTCATCCAAAATATTTCAAATGGCTATCAAATTTTTAAGAAAAATAATTTCAAACAAGCCTTAGAGAAGTACACTCTAATTATCAGTCAGAATGACAAAAAATGTCAGACGTCTATTTCAGTTAGTCAGCTGGTAAGGGTCATGGCGATAGCAGGTTAAGCAGGAAGGTCCAGACCTTGTTTCCCTGTCATTAGTCCCCAGCTCTTCCAGTGAGATCCTCTGGCAATCCTTGCCCAGTGGAGAGGTATAATATCTCCAGCAAGTCCTGGGTCTACCCCTAGGTCTTTTCTCATTGGGAGTTGCCTGAAATAGCTCTGGCAGGAACTGGCAAGGGAACCTTCTAATAAAATGGCTGAACCACTCCAAATAGCTCCTCTTAGTTAGCCTAGTATGTGGAGGCCTACTTGCCCCTAGACCTTATTCTTCTGTTGCTGATGTTCACACCAGCCAGCCACTACACATTCGTCAGTGGACAGCTTGAGGGTACAGTGCGGGCCGAAGGTCAGCTGGATGAAGATAAAATGACAACATCTGCAAACAGCAGTGATTCCACCTTTAGAACCTTAGCTGGACACCTGATCTTTGGCTGCACATTGATGCACTCTCCATGAAAATCATGCCGAAGAATGGAGACAAAACATTGCTGTACTGGAATCTGATGCTCACATCAAACAGATCTGACTGAATACCAAGACTACAGACACAACTCTCAGTGCTCTCATGCAAGGATGAAATCATCATAACTTCTATATCCATGTTCCTGCAGTACCTCCCATAGGAGCATGTCAAGGAACACGATCATATGCCTGTGCCAAGGAGAATCGCTTGTCTCCTGTCCTACAAACAGGACAAAATTGGCAGCTTGAACCTCTACCAAAGGGCAGTCTCCACTTCACCTTGGCATAAGGTTTGCAAGGGAGGGAGCAGAGTGTGGACCCCCTGCAGCTGAACCACACCCTCCGCTCCCCTTTCTTAATTATATGGTCTACATGCAGGCGCAACTTGCCTGTCTTCTGTACAACACTGAAGAGGTGCACAAAGCACCCTACACCAACAGTATACAGAGCTTTTAAATTCTCCAGTACCAGCTCACCCTTCCTGCAACCTTCTCCCTACTGAGGCCTTAACACTTCTGAAACGACAAAGGGTTTAAATCCCACAGCGGTAGGAGGTGGTGTATGCCAGATTCAAGAGTTAATCAAAATGTTCAACTGATGTCTCCCAAGGTTGTAACCCTAGGACCAACAGGTAGACACCGCCTTTGCGGGAAACTGCTGAGGTTACGGAGAAGGGATTCCAAGAAATGCTGTCAGGGAGATTCCAGCAGATCAAGAGGGCTGCAACAGAGGCAGTTGCTGAAGGGAAAATTTGGGCAGGAGGGGAGCTTGGTGAGACTGTGGCCTCAAATAGTTTATATACGTAGAGTATACATACTGTAGCATCAATCACATATAACTTCTAAAGGTGTAGCGTTTGTTAAAATAAAAGATCAACGTCTCACATACTTGTCCTTGATGTATTCGCCATCTTTATGAATTTGGTTCTCCAAAGAAAAATTGAAGGTGAAATGCTTTAATTGTTCCCTATGGAAGACCTTCACTTTGGACTCATATTCTTCATTCTGCAAATGCTTGATCATGTCAGGGAACCAGACCGACAGCCCATAGTAACTGAAACAAAGAGCATTTACAACAGTCACATTATGAGCACAAATTGGAGCAGTCTGAGTGACATCAGAGATTAAAAATGAGCAGCGGCCTCTTTATTTTCACCCCATTTTCTAAATGTGTTCTCCAAAATTAGATTGCAAAATTTATCAAGTTAAGAGTCACGGTAAAGTAATATTGTGCTCATAAATCAAAGCAGCAATGCTTTCTTTTTTGGAGAAACAATATTATTCACTAGCATTCAATTTGTCACCAAAGCCACATTTCAGTAAGCAAAAAGGCCGAGGCATTTACCTGAATGCCATGGTGAACCAGATAATGGCCATCAATAAAGTGCTGAGTCTCAAATCAGGTGACATGAGGGACAAAATATTTTTCAGCACCTGTACAAGACATGGTGTGGTGACACAATGTGTGACAGGAATTTAGCCCGTAATTGTCATCCACATTAGCACACGAAAACCTTGGCCTACCTGCTTGACCAAAGTTATGGATCGGACTGCCCATCGTTGAAAGGCAGTGCCTGTGGAATTCTGGATTTCGATAAACTCATTGTCCTGTTTTGGTGCCTTAATCTGAGAGACCTAGAAGGGAAGGAATGTGAAAATATAACTCCCTTGTGTTTTCATAACTTTGGCTTTGGAACTTTGGTTTCCTGGCTGCGGTGAGAAGGCTGGACTTCAGGGGTGAACTCAATCCAAGTTGCACATTAATATTTTCGAGATTTCTATGGAAATGTTGAGTTGAGCAGCGCACTGTGTATCAGGAAGTACAGTATACCAGTGGGTCTCAACTTTTATTTTGATGCTGACTGATGAACTACATTTACATTTTTTTGCAGAACGGATGAAGCAAACACAATGAAAGCAAATCTCTGCCAGTCACGTAGCAGCACTGAGGTGAATAATAAAAATGTTCCTCATTCTATGCCTCCAAGAATGAATAAATGAATAAATAAATAAATAAATAAATAAATAAATAAATAGCTGTTTCTATGCTACACACAGAAGTATGTAGGCTGTTTATTTACCCATCCATCCATCCATCCATCCATCCATCCATTATTGTCAACTGCCTAATCATGTGCAGGGTCACCGTAATGCCCACCAGAGGCGAACCCAACACCTCAGAAAGCAATATTAGTGGCCTGGTTCTGATGTGCAGCCTGGTTGCTGGGAACCTCTGGCGCAAACTGTAGTCCCTATGGGATTTTACTCACCGTGAACACTCTTTCTGGCTCGCCCTTTGCCCTCCAGTTGGTGTCATGAACCTGCTTCAGAATCATCCATGCTTCATCGTGCTTGGCATTCTAGCCAATCATGAGACGCATCCATGTAGACACAGAACAGTTCTGTTAATCTGACGTTTTCATAACAGGAAAAAAATTTCCCATAGTCAAAGACACCCATTGTCATTCACAGAAGATAGCGTTTTGATTTAGCATTGATCATTTCTTGCCTGTGCTGCTCTTGATCCGCCCAGCGCAGTTATTGAATGGATGTTAGAGCAGGACCTTACCTCAAGTAGGAAACGTGGACTCTCTGGCATGAATGCCAGCCCAACGAGGGAGAAAATTGCTGGCAGAGAGCACACCAGCACAAACAACCTCCAGCTGTGGAACTGGAACTCTGTCCCCATGCTGAAGCCCCAGCCTGCAAAACAACACACACGTGTGCTTAGTGTTTTTTCTCCAGTGACAGATGTGGAGCGGAACCTCTGGCCTTCGGGCCAAGGAGTGTGGTTGCGAGGGCATACCGTAGTGAGGGATAATTCCCCAGGCAATGAAGGAGGCGTAGATGCCGCCCATCATCCAGAACATGCACAGCCAGCTCAAGTGCTCTCCTCTTTTGTCCATGGAGAGGAACTCAGAGAAGTAGGAGTAGACAATGGGGACTGATCCTCCAATGCTGAGGAGGAGGGGAAGAGGACACAAGAAGCACGTGCACTTTATGCATGTGTACATTTTAGTATTTGTCTCTTAGGAATGCTTTAAGACTGTTGTATTTCTGAAATGTAGACTGTTTATGACAAGTATAGCCTGGAATTCCAAACAAATGAGATTTTTTTTTCTAAGCTTGTGCCGGTGCTTTTAAACCAAAGAAGAAAAACAGATGCGTACTTAATGGCTTATGCGGCACCGCTCACTCCACGGCACACAAAAGCTAGAAGTTTTATCTCCAGCACCTGGAACTCCTCTATTTTGTTGCAGCCCCAACATTTACAGCATGTTGCTGTAACCTCAGCCGTGTTCTATTTCCTAAGTTTTACCACAGTTTACCGGTGTACAGAGCTGTTGCTCCAGGCACAGTTGGCAGGACTGGCTTTGCCGCATGTAAGAATGCGTGCTGTCTCAGCTGGACATAAAACAGCTGAACTGTGTCTACATTAGCTTACGTTCCCCTAACAGTAACGTCCTCTCGCGACATCTCACCCAATGCCAGAGAAGAGTCTAAAGAAGAGGAAGAAGCCGTATCCCTGGGCAAAAGAGGACATGAAGGCGAAGATACAGTTGATAGCCAGAGCCATGATCAGACACTTCTTCCTGCCGAGCTTGTCTGCCAAACCACCCCACACAAAGGCACCCACCATCATTCCCAGGTACACGATCAAACCTGGAGAAAACAAAGATACACTGAAGTCACTAAAGCATGTTGACTTGGAGCCAAAATGCCAAGGTAACAAGGTAAATATCACTGCATTTTTCACTGTTTAATCTGGTACAGTTCCATAAATAACATTTCTGTATACAATATAATATGTTCACTCTTGTGGTCCTTGGTTCGGTTCCCAAGGACTTCACAGGCACTGTAAGTCTAATGGATTTACATTTGTTATACGTACATATCCTCTAAATATTTATGTGCTCTAAGATATTTATTCTGGTATCAGAACAGCAAAACACGAGAGCATGTTAGACCATGAAATGTTTACATTAAATACTGTCAGAAAATGGAGAATTGTCAAGTCTGAAACAAAACCCTTTCTTTAAAAACAGAGCGTCGGCATTTATAATAATTAAAAAAAAAGAAAACATTTGGCCCGGTACATTGAGGGGAAATAGGATCTAAGTTATGTACTATTTAATGTATGGCAGCATATGTTCTTCCTCTGTTCATCTGCTAACCTAAATTTAAGTTGACAGTTGTCTAAACTGATGTGTGGAACATTAAGCATCCCAGTGTCACCGTTAGGCTGACAGGTTTTTCCGGTCACAGCCCAGCTAATAAAGCACCAAGAAACTGGGGAACAAGAGAACAACTGCCAGGGACGTTTGGCCAAATTTTAGAGCAGACAGAAAGCCTTCTTGCTATTTTATCAAAGGACTGAATGTATTAGAAGCATCTAATAGCTATTGTTTATTTTAATGTCTGCTGGTGTCAAAATAATGTAACCTTTACCTGCTCCTTCATTTCATCCTCGCAATCTGCGAAAGCAGCGGTTGTAATTGCAGACTGTGTCCACAAGGGGACTCTGCTGTCGCGCTTTACACTGTACTGCGGGGGTCACTGGGAGGAGGCTGAGGTGCTGTTTGCATTTTGTGATGGCAGGATTAATACTCCATGTGTAGGTATAGACCACAAAACAATACCACAACACTACCGCTATTAAAGCAGATTTTTCAAGCTCTATAAAGGATAATCAGAAATGGGAGTTTGTGCTACATGGCAACATTTTTGGGAAGGGGAAAAAATTTAGGCCCATGCAGTGGTAGCTATTTCTTTTCTAACACTGATGTTCACACGGTGCTGTAAGTTTGAAATGTTTAAGTGATGGCAGTGGCAAGTGTCACGTCTTCTGGCATACGGAGCAGGTTTCCCCTTGTTTTCGCACCATTCCTCTGCAGATGGCTCTGTCTGCAGGTGTCCTGGCAGGGGGAACCAAGGGGTTGAAGGTGCAGTGTTCTGCAAGCCAAGCAGCATATGGACATGTGCTCTGTTCCCATTCCCAGGACAGGGGATTTGTTGGCTTCAGACTGTCACTTAGTGCTTTGAGTGAGCTCTCAAATCAAACATGACAAAGAAACATCCATAAAGACGAAGGGGCAGCAATGCGTCCGCTAGGTGGATCCCTCCTGCACAGAAACAGCAACACATCTTGCTCTGAATTATGAGTCTTTCTTTCTCATTAACAAAGAATTTAAAAAATGAATTCAGTGATGGGATGCCTCCACTGTGTCCGAACGTCATGCAAGTACTATTTGTACAGAGACGCAGGATGCGGCGCCTTCGTCTGCAAATTCATTACAGCATTTGTTTCATGGCTAAGCCATATTCACTATTTTCAGTCATGACACTTCCTCAGTTTGTCAAACAGTTTATTTGATCGATGGCTTTAGTTAGGATCAGGAAGCTCAGTCTCGCTGATATATTTGTTGGCCACAGAAACGTTATTTTTTCCATTTTGGGGCTCAGATAGCTTTAGAGATCGAGAGCTCCATGATGGAGAGCGGCGAATTAAGTAATGGATGGCATCTTCTGTTCAAGCAGAAACCCGAGTCACAAGAAGAAGGGGGTGAAACGGAAGCCAGTAGGAGGCTTTATATGTCTGAAAAGCAAGGTCACGGGACGGTCTATTGATTTCAGCTCAGATCTCAGCCCCGAGTGCGAACACAACAAAACCCCTAAGGGATAAAAGTACTGCTCTTTCAGCCTTGAAATCGGTCTATTTTTCTCCAAGACAGCTGTGGCCAGCTGGTTCCTTGCTGCCTATCTTAATTTCACCCCTACAGTTCCGTATACAGTCTGTTTTTGTCTTGGGACATCATCTAACATGCAATGTATCTGAAACAATATTGAGAGTATAAATGGTATTAGATACACAGCGATTATGTGAAATTCACAACTTAATCTTCTCAAACCGCCTGCTGTGTCATTTGCATTTGAAAAACGCATTTTATATGCTTAGTTTCTTTAGTTAAGCAAAAGGGGAACCATAAATAAATTAATAAATCACATTTGAGATTTTTATATTATCTTTCATTTAGATTGGTAGCTGTTATGGGTACTTCTGATATACGCTGACATTCCTCTTTATTTAAGATGGGATGGCAGCTCTTGCAGATGCAGCAGTTTCATTGCAGTTACAAGACAAATAGAGTTTTGCCAGAAGACGCATGATTTATGTTCTCTTCCTAAAACACAGACATGCCGATGTAAAGCTGAATACGAAAAGATGCCAGATTCACTTTATCATCAGTCGTACTGTTAAGCACAGAGACGACAAGCACATTACAAAATTTCATTTATTTTTAAATCAGAAGTGCCTGCTGCGCATTGCAGATTTCATGACAAAATTCAGTTCTTTTTTGTTTTTTTCTCCTCAGATGGATGAATATGAGTCGCAATAATATAGTTAATCTGAATGCCAGAAACATTATTGCGGCGCAAACTTGTCCTGCACTGGGGTATCAGCCAAGTGTTAGAAACACCACTTAGTGGGGTTGTGCACAAGAATTAGTGGACACAATAAGGCTGGCTGAATGTGGGGTGGAAAGTATTCACACCTTTGCTACACACATGAACCAAACTATTGCAAGATTATTGTGCATTTTTGTGCAGCGCTGCCACCAAGATTTTCCTCTGGCTGGTGGTTTTCAAAGGATTTAAGAATTTAACAGAACCATGTATTGCGAATACATAGACATTAACATATGTGACATTTCTATTTTTTCACATGGAAAATTAAGTTAAATTTAAAAAGAAAAAAAAAAAATTCACCAAATAAGCACAAATTTACATTTGTGTTGGATATTTAGATTTAAAAAAGGAATGCACCATGTGCTGAACCTATAGCTTTGCTGTGACCCTAAACCGGTGAAACTACTCACAGGTGTGCTCAAGACTCACCCAGCATGCCTTTGTTGGCGTTTGATAGGCACATGTCTTTCTCAGCGCTGGGCAGCACGAAGCTCACCACGAAGCATTCAACTCCATCTGCCATGAGCGCCAGGCCGGTTACGGCGAACAGTGTCCACTGGAAGCGCCCGTGGCCACAGTCTTCTATGATGGCCTCGTACTCTTCCCCCAAAGACTCCACCTCCTCAGTTCCAGCCTTGGCCCTGGCTGCAGCTCGTGCTGCCCTCTGTGCGGTCTTCACCTCATCGGGGTGTGGGATACCCTGGTACTCCCCCTCATACATCTGGTCATCCTCATCCTGGCCCTCAGTTACATCACTGGCAGCATCCTCTTCCTGAGGGGGGTAATCTTCCTGGTACCCATAACCTTGATGCCCCCCTCTTCCATAAGTAGAGTAGCTGTTATCCTGTGAATACATGTTGTTCTGATATGGATCTCCCATTATTACTGTTAAAGGAGGACCTGGGGAAACTATTTTGCTTCTATGCTGAAATTTGGCTATCTAGAAAATTTGCATTTTTTTTTAACAAATTTCTGGTCAGTTGCCAGTGTTCTCAAAGTTTTTACATGTAATGTGTCAAACTCTAAAGACCAAGCTGTTCTGAAATGATGAGATCCCAAATCTTATGATCCACAGCTTCTATAAGGCTTTATAAACTGTATCAATGATGCACTTCCATCCTGTGCACTTTTCGGCACATCTCCACATCCAGCACCTGCAAGTAGCAATAAAAGCATACAAGAAAGTCAGTTTCATAACACAATTTGACCCCAGAACATCATACACTATATGGCCAAAAGTATGTGGACACATGAGCACCACACCCATATGTGCTTGTTGAACCTCCTATTCCAAACCCACAGATCTTGAGATGGAGTTGTTCCCCCTTTACTGCTATAACAGCTTCCACTCTTTTGGGAAGGCATTCCACCAGAGTGCAACTGTGGGACTTTGTGCTCATTTGGCTACCAAGAGCATCGGTGAGGTCAGGCACCGATGTTGGGCGAGAAAGCCTGGCCCGCACTCAGCGTTCCGGTTCTTCCCAAAGGTGTTCAGTGGGGTTGAGGTCAGGACCCTGTGCAGCCACTCAAGTTCTTCCACACCAACCTGGGCAAACCATGTGTTCATGGAGCTCATTTTATGCATGGGGGGCACAGTCACACTGGAGCAAGAAAGGAGCTTCTTCCTCAAACTGTGGCCACTAAGCAGGAAATACACAGTTGTTTAGAATGTGTTTGTGTGCTGCATGGGTGCAGCTGAAACAGCTCAGCTCACTCAGTGCAGAAGGAGGTCTGCATACTTTTGGCCATACAATGTATGTGAGATCCTGCTAATCAATGGCTGCCGTTACTTTGCTTTTTCAGTAAAACATAATCTGTATCTAAAGAAGCAAATAAAAATAGAATAATGTCTCGAAAAGAGGCAAACCTTCAACCTTACAGCATCTCTATGCAGTTACATTAAATTGCACATAGCCCTAAATTTTACGCAACCAATCTTTTTCCAGTGGCAGACAAAAACACAGAAACTCTGATCATACTTAAGTTTTAAGTAAGTCAGATTCCCATCCAAATGTTTCTGTCTATATCACCCATATTACAGGGGAAATAGTGAGCATTTGTGGAGGCTACACTGACATTATGATTCAGTAGAAAGTTTGATGGCATCTTCCGCACCATAGAGTTCTTATAACTGCTTCTGTTGTATCCTTATGTATGGTAAGCAACAGAGATACAGTACTTATCCTGCATGACAAAGGTGTCCGATTTGTATGTGCCTAATGCTGATGTTTTTATTTCAGTTTGAGAAAGGTGATGAGAGAGAAGACAGTCATGCAGCAGTTTTCTTGTGAAGCTGTGAGCCCAGCTAACCCAGCTGGAAGATACTGAACCAGAGTGAAGCTGGCCTGGAGCCTGTGTGCTTCCCAGGTCATTATCCTCCTACAGACACATCTCTGAGAATCCTTTTGAACACCATGGCATCCTACACCTTCACATGGAACCCTGGTGAGGGTGTTAAGTGAAGAGGTGAAGAGGACCATAAAACACGTCCATACTGTTGTTACCGGGAGAGTTCTTTCAGTTTTCCTTTTTCACTTTTCTCTTCTTTGCAGGAATTTGTTTGTTTTTTTTTCCTCAAGGAACATAGGTGCTGACTTTCAAGCTTATTTTGTATGACATAAACTGGCAATTTTTTTAAATTGGTATGAAATAATTTGGACTTTCAATGACAAATTGTGCTAAATCAATGCAGTGAGATAGTTTGGTTCAGACTGTATATGAAATACCTTTAACATCAGGTCCAGATGGTGGAAAGGTCACTCTCTTTACCCTTTAAAGTCAGCACATTGTCTGTCTAGCACGGTCTCCTTGTAATGTCCGTTTGCATTTGGTTTGTTTTTGCAGGTTTATTAGAGGATAACTTTGAAATTCTCCTTTAAGTACTCTTCTGTCAAAAACATCCTCCTATAGGCTTGTGTGCAGCATGGCAATAAAGGCACAAAATATGGTCAAGAATTTTTAATCCTAGACCGACATTAAAAATTAAATTTTTTGAAAAATGTCCGCTAATAATTCGGCAAGTTGGGCTACATGGTGAAAAAATAAAAGTACACCTACTGGTACAGTAAAATTGCACTATGGTGTGGGCTCCAAAAAATCTAGTATGTAAAATCCGGGATCATCTTATTGTGAGGATAATGAGCAACAATACTTTTTCAATCTACCTTCCAGTTACTGTGTGAAAAGAAAAATGAAAAAAAAAAATTCCTTTGTTGTCATTTATTACAAGTGAGGGAAACAGACGAAATATTGCAAACAAAATGTGCATCTTGAAAATGTAATATTTAAAATTAATAATATCATTAAAGCTAGACTGTGTGAAAATAGTTAAGCGTTACTTCTGTACAGCGTGTTTAAAAAACCAGCGCTCGCAGAGCACAACAACATGGCTGCCCCAAAACTCTCAAACAAAGAGAACACAAACAGGGTCAGCAACCCCCCCATAACTCCCCGCAACCATTAGACACAACCATTCAGAAACATGCAGCAGCAGCAGCAGCTTCTTATGGTAACTGGAAAGGGAGCAGGAGGACAGCAGCTGCATTATGTCTGAATTTATTTTCATGTTATTGTGAGGTTTTACTGTATTTGTACACAAGTTAAATATGTTTAAATGTGTGGATGCTGCACGTATAGGTTTAAAAATGTCAGTTGAAAATAATTATCACAGTAATTTTGCATTTAACTTTGGACAGCTTTTTCCAGTGTTCACTCTCCTGTTCTTTATATTTATTTATCATTGCCTATTAATATGGGGGTCATGCTGCCTTAGGCTAATTAGGAATATCAGTTATTAAGAGTTCGTGAAAATATATTTATTTATGTTATTTTCCATTCTAATCTTCCATTAGGACATATAGTTAACAGTAATGAATAAATTATATTTTTATATAATGGGTCCAGTGAATTACGTTCACTTAAATCAGTTGCTTCATTTAAAGTCTCTGTTCTGTGTGACATTGAAGAGTCTGGCAAGAACACTCCATTGCATGATTCATTTTTTATGCTCTTTAATGCTTAAAAATGCACAGCAGCTGCTGTCTTTGCTAATCTAGCCCAGCAGGGCACTTTCAGGGTTTTTTTGAAATTGAGTAGAAACTTTTTACTGCCCTTCTGTGGTCATGCAGTAGTTAGAGCTTCTGTGTTTAGATTTAGAGGTCCCTGCTCTAATACTCTTGAACCCTCAAAAAAATTATCCAGCTCTATGAAAGGGTCAATCACTATAAGCAGCCTTGGACCAAAGAATCGGATAAATGGAAATAAGTAGCATTTTTTAGCACCTTTTACAATCATTTCAGTTTTAGAAACTCTGAGGTGTGTAGTAGTTGCAGTAATAGTTATCCCTGTAAGCACATCTCAGTTTTTCTTCTGCATGAGTCCTCTGCAAAGCTAGGGTATGTGACCCAACTGAGCCTTGCACTGTGATGGAGGCCATCCTCTAGTATTAGAGGGGGGAAGGAAGAGGGAAGAGTGACGGCTTTGCAGTCGTGGACTTGGAAAGCGGAGCTAAGAGTGATGGAATCATCTCCCATGACATTTGTGTTGAATTTGGTGACCTGTGTCTGGTGGTTGTTAAATGAGAAGATGGGATAGTACAGTTGATTATTGTTTTGCTGTTGCACTTTTGTTGCAATAACAGTATGCCTGCATATCACTTGAGGTTTGTGATTTTAGGGCAATAAGTATGTGTCTGTAGAAACCATCTTGGTAAAATAGTAAAATAACAAGGGTTGGCGAGAAATTCTCTATATGATCATAATCCTCTTGTGCTAAACAGCTTATTTATAGCTTTTACCAGTTAAGATGGATCTCTTTAAATACCAAACACTTGGTGCTGCCCCGATTATTTGTACTTGAACTGTTTGTCAAACATGCAAAAAATGTTTTTACAATGCAAGCACATTTGCATTCAAAGCTGCCTTTTTGTGTCTGCTGACCAGCACACTGTAATAATCCATAATTAAATGTAGTTGAAGAGAGGAGGTGTCCTTCACTGGAGTGCAGGAGAACACAAAACTTCATTGTTTGAACAAGTGGCTCCATGAAGATGCAATAAAACAGGTACAGGTAACTTATGAGCAAATGTTTCTCTGTGAAAGTGCTATTAAAGAGGTGGCAGGCAAATTCATTTTATTGGCTAATGTCCAGTTCTGAATGAACTATTAATACACAAGAATCTGACATGCAGAAATGGACCCTGAATTTCCATGTACCAGGTCTATTTCTAAAATTAAAATAAGAAAATACATAATACATAATAAGAAGAGTGGTGCACTTTCAGTGAATGATACCTGGAAAGCATTTCCTTTTGTTCACTTTGAATAATTATTTTAATTTTTTATTGTAATTCATTTTTTCCATGATGACATACATTTACTTCATTTATTCCATTTGTTTGCTCCATTAGCAGACACTTGTTTTTCCTGCTAAATATTTAATGTACAGTAATGTATATATGTCCTTTAATTGGAATTTTGTGATAACAACATTTTGGGATAACAACTAGCTCTGCACCCCCCCCCATGCTCAGCTGTCAGTTATGCACAATGTATATATTAATATCCATTGCAATCCACCACCAACCAACCTCCGCCTCCCATTTTTTCCAACATTATTCCAAGGTGGGGGGAGGGGGCTCAGTCACCTCTCTCGTCGGCTGGTATGAGCCCTCCAGCAGACTCTAAGCAAGCCCAGATGGAAAGCAATAACATCTGCCCAAATGCACGGCCATTCTAATACTTCAAACTCCTAAAATAGATATATGCAATTTAATTTAAATACTTTTTTAAATAATCAAATATCTATTGAATGTGCTCACTTGCATTTGGAATTGAATTGATACTTTGTGCAGTTTAGCACTGAATTAACAATAAGAAAAGTGTACAGTGTGTACAATTTCAGCAGACATCTGCTGAAAAATGCGCCGCTAAGAGTCTGGTTCCATGGACTGGGAAAGTGCAAATTAAATCAGCAGTCTTAAAAGATTTACATCTGCACTGCGCCTTCCAGCTACTCTCAGGAAAACAGAGTGATGCACGACTTCCCTGGGTCCAAGGAAATGACCACCTCCGTGATATGTATCCAGTTAAAAGGTGGAAAATTTGCTGAGAAACATCCTGCCCTCAGTTTTTCTCTCTGGGCTCAAAGGAATCTTTTCATTAAGCAAGATGTAGTACATAAATGCATTACATGTAAATACGTACAATTTCATTAGGAAATAAACTATCAACCATGCTTGAAACGAGTGAACAGTAATATAAACTAATATTAAAAATCACCAAATATTTCTTTTTTATTTCAGTATACTGTACATAACAGAAAGTCATCTTGTCTTTTAGGTTTTTATTGTTTAAAAGTAGAAACCTCATGAAATTCTGAATTTATTGATCTTCTGTCACCATCAGATAAATTTGTATGAGCATTATTTTCTGCTCATTGCTTGGATTAAGTGTGAAGATTAAATTTGAAGATTTTTAGCAAATTGTCTCATTATATAAATACATTTTACTCCAGGCCCTGATAGCCAACAGTTTTCTCTGCAGTGGGAATCCGGTCCTTCCTGGTCTCAGAAAGAAAGTGCTGCGATACTTTAGTGTAGATCTCGTTCGGGCAGCAATGGTGCAGCTGCCCATGTGAGAACCCCCGCAGCATTCAAAGTTGCAAGAACCAGGATTTGGGGTCTTGAAAAGGACTCAGATTTGTAAGAACTTGCAGTCTTCTTCTTGGCCTTATCATCAAACCTAACCAGCAGTGGATATGGAGCACAGAAGCATGTAATAACTCCAGTTTCTGTTTTATTTGCTCACAATTCACATGACTGGAAAATTCAACCAACTTCCCTAGACTCTAATGAGTGACTCTAGAGTTTCGATTGTTTTAAACTGATATTTGTCTGATTTTTTCAGGTTTGGATATCCAGCATTTTGCACTGTGTCCTTTAGAAAGGCTGTGATTTATTTAAAGGTTTGCTCCTTGCTACATTACACATGTATCTGGGCTACATGTGGTTGCTCCCTTAGTGTCTACACTGGGGATGCACTCAGCAGGTTTACAGTTCGGAATCTGGGTCACCTTTCAAATGTTTTCCTCAACGCTGCATAGAAACAAATTCATTTAAAAAAAAGCTGATGCCGTGTGGGCCGTGGTAAAGAGGATCCAAAACATAATGGTCAGTCACGCTGGTCCATTAAAGTAGCACTTTTACAACAGGCTGTTAGAAATTTACAAAAGAATCTGACTCCAAACTCCATGCATACATTTTAACTCCATACTAATCCATCCATTATTAACTACTTTGTTCTGGGTTGGTTGTGGTGGTCTGGGCCTTATCCCACAATCATTGGACACTGGATGAAATGCCAGTCCATCGCAGGGTTAATGCCACAGCAATTCCTCATTAGTCAGTCTGTCGCTTGTTGATCTTTAACTTAGATGTCACACAGTACTAAAGTGTAAAAGATAATGAATATTTAATACACAAGATGGAGGGTTGTACTCCTTAAATGTTTAAAATATTTGTATTGATAAATTAATATCATATTCTGTGCCACACTCGTTTTCTCTAAACTGCTCTTGACTTGTGAGAATCACTAAAGCAGTCTTCACTTCTCTTACTCTGGTAAAACGTGTGGCAGCTGGGATTTAAGAGTCTTTGAGACCTGCAAGCCACCCTGAGGCTCAGTTACACCAAAGGGATCACTGCTAGCCATGCGCATGCTCTATAACTCATAAATAAGCCGTCGTTGTGCTCGCTGCACTTCTGTTTGTCTTTCTGGACAGGTTCTCCTCCTTTGCCCCCTCTCAGACACAGAAGGGCGTTTCTGTTGCACACCCAGGTAGGAACCAGGAGGAAAGGAGGGAGGGTGGGAGAAGGTTTGTTGTGAGCACAGGGACGTCTGTATGTGCAGACATCCCCCCATCACTGTGACAGATGAGAGCTGCAATTTAATCCCGCTTAAGGCTCAACATTTCATTCTGCTGCTGCCCAGTGCTTTAGATGATTGTTTCAGCAGTAAGAGAGAAAGACGGAGAGACTGGGAAATTGCAGTTTTATATTAACGTATCCTTTCATTTTCTTGGAATTTTGGACAGAGACAATGATAGAGGATTGCTGTCTAGTGCTGACAAGAATCAGCACTCAACAGAAGACAGCAGCAAACATTAACCAGACCTATGAATGTTTATTGCAGGCCAAGAGAATTAAAGTCATCATCTGCTTTAGCTTTGTTTAGGGAAAAAATAAAATCATTTTTATAATAAACTCTATAAATGATCATAATTAGGTTAGCACTATGTATGTAGATAAATGGGAGTGCTTTAGTGATAAAATGACAGATACAGCAACAGACATCTAGAAAAATGTAATATATCTGAATGCACATGTTTAATCTTTTTCAAATACAGATTTCTTTTAACATTAAATAAAGAAACTTAGCAATAAAGACACTTTTTTCTGCTGTCACCAAACTTGTGACACTTAAAACCAGCGGACATGCAACTAACGGCTTCTTTGCAGCGAATCCCAAGGGAAGATGCGCTACATATTTTAGACTGGACTGCTAAGGGGTGCCAAAATAACAGGGACGGCCAAATGACATGGTGTACAACAAAGTTACGGTTATCGCTGTTAAAATCAAGGTGTTTCAGAACGCATGCATTGCTTCATAACGGCTTTTGCGTCACAGGCAAATTGGAGTTATCAGTCTGCCAGAAACTCAAGACTTTGGACTGCAGGAGGAAACTCGAGCGCTCGGCTAAACCCAAGTGATCATTGGAAGAAAGAACAAACTGCGCAGACGTAACCACAGTTTGCACTTGAAACCACATCCAAACGCCCAGCTGTGGACCTGTGAGGCACCAGGACTATCTACTGTGCCACTGTGCTGGCAACAAAATGTTTACTTATTATCAAGTGCAACACATTGACTGGAACAAAATGACAAAAGTCACCCTTTTTGAAGAAGGTGGCTATAAAAAGAATAAAATGACTACTTCTATGTAGATACTGTATATCTAGAATACTTTCATTAGGGAATATACTGGTGACCAAAATAAACCCCACAGCTCTCGCACTACAGCTCTTCCTGGGCCTGTTAGGAAAGCTCTGCACTATTTAGCATATTTAGCTGTTTTACACTTTTAGCAAAACTAAGATCAGTTTAATTAAAAGTTTGATGTGTAAGAGGCGACATACACCTGCCTCCGCTTCCCACACCCCCCCGGGTCTGATGCTCACCCCTCCAGAGATCACCTTCACCATCCCGCCCTGCTTGTCTCTTTCCTGGCCAACAACACACCCAACCCAGCTGGGAGTTATATAACACCTGCGTTCAGCTCATTTTGCTCTAATCCAGCATTTTATTTTAACATTTAAAGGGCACAGAACAGAAATAAGCTACAGTTACATATCTAGGTGTATATCACGTATCTGAAAATGCTTTAAAATGTTTGATTTTCTACACTAGGATGTATCTGAGCAACTGCACATTTATAAAACCTTTCATACTGTGTTCACGTTGGTCCAGTTTAGCAGTTGTCCCTACTTTTAGTGAAAGCCCTTTTAGCTGCTGAGCTACTGGGTATGATGTGCTGCAGTTAAACACACAGATTTCTCTCCCCAGTAAAGCTCCTTAGCAATGTTACACGGCTTCAAACCAATTTTTCTGTGAAGGACAACAAAAGACACACTGCAGTTATACCCTGTAATAAAGAAACAATAAAAATACAGTACTATAGGCAAAATCTGAATTTTTTGCAGATTTTGAAACTTGGCTTCTGCTGAGCCAAAGTTGCTTTGGGAACAAAGTCATAAGGAACAGTGATCATAATTTACATGGTGGCAGAGGAGCCAAGTCCCCTCTTTGACTGCAGATGACTCAGTGACATCAGTGATGTCTCCAGGAGCTGAAGTTCTAGCTGCTTCTTTATAGGGGAAAATATGCATGGTGGGCTGAGTGCAGCACATTAAAGTTTCATTCTGGGGATGCGCTGTTTTGTTTCCCCTTCCTTCACAAACGGTGCTCACAGATGCAAAGACATAGCTACAAAAGTCAAGCCCTTACAGAACCCTAACAATAAAAAAACTGGTAAATAGAATGCGGTATTGTTAACATGAAGATTTTAAAGACCAGAACATGAAGCAAAAATCAGAATGAAATATCATCCAATATTTATTATGTCACAGTTATTCTTTAGCGTAGTGTAAATGACCAAGACTAGTAGCTTCCTTACAGGTCAGATGTTGGTAAGTTGTGCAGTTTCAGAGACATGAAATCTTTGTGGTTCATGCTACCATGAGCTCAGAGCTGCTGTTTTCATTGAGTTTTAGATGTTTTCCTATACTTTTGTACCTATCACAACCTGCTCCATAGTGAACTTTGATGTAACTGAGAGTGTGTGTGCAGCTAGCGAAGGCCACCTGGCAGTCCCTTGGGAGAAAAATTCATGCAGCATATATATGAAGGGCGTAGTTGTGTAAGCACCTTCCTTCACATTTTCTTTAAAATATTGTAGCTATGCACTTTATTCAGCTTTAGCACACTCTCTTACTAACTGAGAATGTGGTTCCAGTCAGCGGTTTATGCCGGATAAAACAGGTTTCCTAAACATGGATGCGCATTCTCCTTTGACGGACCTCACCAGCCCTAAGACAATATATAAACAATTATTCACATTTTAGATGTCTAAATGTTAGGGGCTATAATGACTCCTTCGGAGGTTACTGGTGACTTAGAGAGAGCAGGCACTGCTGCTGTCAAAGGAGATTCCAGTCCCATCGCTCCTGTTGGAATCTACTGTTCCACCAGCAGTGGATAACAAAATAATGAGCATCTGATAGTGCAGCATCTCAGGGAGACACAGACAGGTTCACAATGACTGATGCACAGTGTTATTTCATACACCAGGCATTTAGCAGGTGTAAATAATGCATGTGATCTTTCTCACTGCAGGGAGAGCTGGTCCATCCCCACCCTCAGCTCAAGACATAAAATAGCCCAGCACAGCCTAGCACAGCCCAGCAATGGAGTCTGCACTTATTCATGAAAACAACAACACATCCAGATATATGATTCTTTTTGGGCATTGTGCCACAGATCAAGATTACAGAAGGGTTCAGATTAATACAGCACCCTATATATGATTTATTGACTGGAATTTCATTTCCTGTAACTTTTTTAATGTGCATTCTAGCTCAAACAACAAGATATGCCTGGAGCACATATGTCAAATGATGGTGCTGCATAAAATTATGAACAAGCCAAATTTGAGGTGAAGTGAAATGAGGCTTCAGATTAAATATTTCTATTTTCTTTCTGACATCACAACTTGAGCATATCCAGATAAAACCAAAGAAATTCATATTTGGAAAGTAATTTTGTCATTAATTTTATTCCAGTTAAGTCAGGAATGGAACAGACACATTCATCAACATAACGCTTCTGCAGAGGTTTCCGGTAAATATTTTAAAACTTTACAATATAGAAAAAGCACAGAGCTTTTTGGCAATAACAGCACACATTTCCTGTCTTGCCAAATCCATTCACTAGGACAAAAGCAATAAAAGTACATGAAATTAAAATACTAATAAAAACAATAATAATAAATAATAGAAAATAAGGAACAGAGACAGAAAATGAAGCATTCTTACCAGAATTTTCATTGCTTCTGAATAAAAATAATTCCCCCCTCTGGAAAATAAATCTTAGCAGGAAGGATAGATGCAGGAGTAGAGTGATGCCAAGCTTCAAAACTCACTCTAGAAGCTGTGTAAAAAAATGGTAGCGCGCTGGATTAGGATACACCCTCACAATCCCACTCCCTCATCCCAAGCAGAGTGCCTGGAGCTCAGTGGTGCTGGTGGAAATGGTAGCGTCCATTGCAGTGTACGAGCAACAAGCTCTCTCCCTGCTGGTGGGGTGGTGGTGGGGGGGCTATCGTGGCAGCGTGAGCCTGAATGAGTGGCTGTCTGTGAGAGAAGACGAGACAGAGAAGAGTGGAGCGTAGCAGATGGGAACAAGGGGGAAAGCAGGGAGGGGGAACTGCCTCGCATGACAGATGTGTTGACTTTTAAGTCAAATAGGAAATGGACGCAGCAGCAAGCTGTAGAGAGAAAGGAAAGGGAGCAATTGTACCTCTGCAGTGGGAAAGTGCCTGCTGCACACTTACAGATCAGGGTGCTTGCCGCTGGCTGTGTGTGCTGGATCTGTCATTCTTCACACATCCAGAGATGGACCTCCTAACACCATAGAATCACTGGTAGAAGTCTGATAAATCTGAGAGAAGGACCTATGAAAGACTGAATTATGGGACATGGAGCTGTGACAAATGCAACTGTGAGAGATGCTTTATGTTCTGAGGGAATTAAGTGGGACGGAGAGACGAGAAGCAGTATGTGTGAAATTATTCAATGACTGTATTGTGTTTTAAAATGTGTTTTCATGAATGAGTCAGGACAATGGACAATGGATTTCTGTGGAACTCCACTTATTCATTAAAGCGGTTTTTATATCATATTACTTTGAATTGAAGTTTTTTGCTTCATTTTTATCTCTGCTAGAGATGTTATCCTTAGTGAGTGTCGCTGTGGGTGACTCCCTGTGACAACCTGGAATCTTTTCTAGAATGTGCCCTACCTTTTATTCTACGCTTCTCAAGATTAACTGCAGACCACGGCAACCCTGTGCTGGATAAGCAGATCCTGGAAATGAATGAAAAGATGGACTTGTTTATTCCTGCTAATTCTTCAGTAGCCCTCACCAAGGGGCTTAGAATGACTCAAAAATACCATAAAATACCATGCTCTATACGAAAGTGATATTTCATAAATTGCTTTAGATAAGCCAGGCGAGCAATAAATTAACTGTGACAGAAATGCAATTAAAATATATTATACATTTCATATCTTCTGTGGAAGAATTTTAAGGGTAATTTAGATGTTCTAGCCAGACCTCTGAACAAATTAATAACTTGAATGAATTCATATTTTTATTTGTTAAAAACTATAGTTCTTGAATAACTGAGAATGCAGATTTTTAATGGTAAATATCATTAATGTTGCCACATGTGAAAGTTTGACAAAATGATTATATTGATAATATCCGTTAGGGTTGGGCAGTCAGGAGTTTATCCTGGAGTCACTGGGAGCCAAGCCATGAAACCACACTGTGGATGGGATGCCAGTATGCCACAGAGTCATCACAAGTGCACGTTCACACTACAGGTAACTTAGAGTCCAGTTAACATGAAATGCATGTCTTTGGGCTTGTGAGAGGAAACCAGAGCACCCGGAGGAAACATGCAGCAGCCACACAGACAGCTGTACTCAAAGACATGAACATCTAAGGAGTCCAGATGCTGTGAGGAGACAGCACTATTCACTGGGCCTCCAAGCTGCCTATATTAAAAATAGACAAAATAATAAATATATTACACTGTATTACAACCTTTTAGAAATAAATTATAGAAATAGATAAGTTATATTTATGCAATCTGAATCACAAAATTAAACAAAGTTCAGGTATCATTTAATGGATGTTAAATCTATTCATATGGTTGGAAGAAGGCAGCTAACTATTATAATGTGTGTCCTATGAAAACCCTCTCATGATTATCAATCTCTGTGACTCAATCCCACACACATGGATGGGAAGTACAAAAGAAAAATTAATAACATTTACTTTTCAAAAAGTGCTCAGCAGGAATATATGGAAATCAATGATTAAATCATTTCTAATAATTAAACTTCAGTACTGTGATTTGCAGTATTCTGTATCCTGAGAACTGATCATAAGAAATATTAATTTCATGATTTACAATGAAACCTAATATTCCGTTACAGTGCAGTCTGTTGGATGTCTCAGCAAATGTTTCCTCTGAAGTGTAACTGTTTTCCTCTTTGAAAAATTTATCTTGGCGTGAAATAGAATTTTTTCCCATTGGAAACAGTTTTGAGGACAAAGTCTAGAACATCATTACTGAGAGTAGATGTCAGGCATGAAGGTAAAGCTCCCTAATCCCAGAATCACATAATACTGGTCCAAAGAGGATTAGCACCACTCTAGCAAGACCATTGACCAAATATAGATAAAATAGTCTGTGTTATCACTACGTCTTGACTATCTACATGTCTTGCCTCCCATTTTTCTATGCACCTAACCACTGCATTAAGCCTTCCATTCATCTGTGGTGATGAATAAAGCTTTAAAAAAGTATTAGAGGAAAGCAACAGGCGATACAGTGGTTAGAGCTTTAACTGTGTAAAGTCACAGTTCAAATCCTTGCTCCTACATTGTACTCTGTGGTTAACCAGAATTGCTCTAATAAATGATACCCAGGTGTATAAATGGATAAAGAATTCCAAGTAGCTTATTGTGCAGCCAAACACTGTAAGTTGCTTTGGACAAAGGTAGGTAAATAATTAAAAAACTAAGTTCAGAGGTTAAAGTACTGGCACTTCAGATCAAAAGGAACAATGAAGAAGTCCTTCTTTTAGTGGTAGATTCTGGAATCTTCATGGTAATGCCAGACCACTGTAGAAAATTGCCAAACAACAGGGGTTTAACTGAACACAGACTGCTTTGTCAAATGCAGAGACACAGCAATGGAACAAATATCCACAAATGAGGCACCACTCCTCTGATCATAAATTTAATCTCTGTATGCATCAGCTTTTGAATAAACTGTGCTAAATTTGTCTGTTTAAAAACTACAGTCTTGGTAAAGAGAGTAAGGAAATAGGAAAGTACTTGAGCAGAGGTGAGATGTAAAAGAAGGTAGAAAGATTTTTAACTGTAATAAGTTTTACTAGACAACCATATTGCTTCATTTCTGATCGCCCTTGTTGCATGCAGTGGTCAAAATGACGGCATAAGGAGCAGTCAGTGCAGGAGGCTGCATGTCAGCATCCTGGAGTTTCTCTGGAAGTTCAGTCATTGACCACTTCAGTTCAGAATTGGAAAGTGCCATCGAGTCAGGTCTGACTACTAGGCAACCACTGGCATGTTTTTAAAAGCAAGAAGGAGCAGTGATTTGCTATTGCCTTCATCCAACATGCTTTTTCCTTAGAAGAGTGCAAACATACAGGAGAACATGCAAACTCCACACACACAAGCTGAACTTGAACTCAACATCAGGCAAGTAGCCTACAAGCAGTAAAGTACCAGCTTACCCTGCTGCACCACCGCATCCCCCTCACTTTAGTTTAGACTCATATTTCTACCAGTAAGGCTACAAACCACTGTACACCAGAAAGTAGTCAAGCTTGGGGAGTTACTGTACCTCTTCAGTTAACACAGCATACACCAAGGGCAGAGTTCATAAAACTTTTCTTCAGTAGTTGAGAGAGTTGAATAGTAATATGTATGGTTCAATAGTTTTTAAATAAGAAAGCATTCAAGTGCTTGTAATTGATTTGTTTTGTACATGAGAACTGATACAATGCAATAGGATTAACAACAACATTTAAAAAGTATCAGCCTCAAAACAATTATTCTTCAAGACTTTCCAAGCAAATAATAGCGTACATGATTTCAGACAAACCCCTCCCACCCCAAGCGAGCAGAAAGGTCTGTCTTTCCTGCTCACGTGGGCATCTCATCATTTATCTATTTTTAAGTAAAGGCTAATGTTTGCTTTAAAACCGTCCAATTCCAAGAGGAAAGGACACAGTCTGTGAAATGTACAATATTCTTCTTGTGCTGTGTTTGTGCTGGTGCCAGCACTGGATGAGCTGCACATATGCAAGAATGTCCTCTTAACTAAATTGCTTTATCTTTCTCTGGTCTTGTGTGAGGTGAAGGCAGACACGAGTGAGACAAAGGTGGAGAACAGCCAGTTTTCCACTGTAACTGAAGGCTTTATTTATAAAGCAACCAAATAAAATTGTGTATGATACACCACTGAGGAAGGAAAAAAAAACAACAGAACAAATCAGCAGAACTAAAGGCCACCCCAGCTGTCTCCTGGGAGCCCTTCTGCTCCCAACCAAAACAGAGCTGAAAAAACTCCCCCATCTTCTGTCCTTAAACAGTCCCTCCTGTTGACTCTCTTTCCAGTATAACGGCCTATGGTCAGCTTGTGTATTTGTATCTCATCCCTGTTTTCCAGTTAGGACTGTGGAGACTCCAAATGGACATCACCTGTGCCAATTGATCTCAGCTGGGTGGCCCTGCCTCCTGTGCCTATAAAGAACCCCGGTGAGGAAGAAAAGAATGAATAGTTGGAGGACTGTGATTTTGATGGTTTTGGCCTTGTGAGCAGTAGGATTGGTTACCTTTGGTGTGTTCTTGTATGTTTGTGTAGCGGGTGTGGTGTGTTTCTATTAGTATCTTTTGTTATGTAGTTTAGATGAGTGTAGTCAGTTAGGCATGGAAAACTTTGTTTTGGATTTGTAACTTTTTGTCTGGGTTTAAAATTGTTAAATCTTAAACCCTGTTGGTCTTTGAGTCACACACAGTAGAATAATGAATTTGTTTTCATTTGTGACACCTTTGACCACACTGCTATTATATGTACATATTTATTATAAATTGTTATCCTTTCTCACAGTAAACCTCTTTCCAGAAATATCCTCTGGTTTGGTTCTTGGTGCATTAGATTGGTGGTAACCCCTTTAAACTCCTTTTCCCATTTATGTACGACCCCTAGCACTTTACCAATTCAAACTGAAGAGGTCATTGCACCAGGAGTTACCCCAAGTTGTCTATTGGCAACACTAGAATAAACAGCCATGCAATGAGGGTAGAAGTCTTGTGCCTATTGTGCTATTTGATACACAAGCCTAGCTACATAAATGCATAGCATATATTCTCTAGCACATGAGAAAAACAGATCTGAATTCATAATCTGTTTTTTTTTCAAATACAGGGGCTCAGATATGATTGTACCTTTGTGCACTGATATTAAACAATTTTTAAATTGAGATGAGACACTTTAAATATTCTTTTAGAGAAACATGTTTGCCCATTTCTGGCATAAAGGATTTTTTCTTCATGCCCTCTTTTTTACTTGACTTTTTGTGTCTTGGTACATTTTTGAGAGGGTGACCTTTATTAAAGTGAGACTCCAGACAGGGTACAGAGTACCTGGTGACAAACGGGGACTGAAAGACTAATCTTGAACTTCAGTCTCATTGCTTGTGGCAGACTGTACATTCTGAGGTAGCAAGCAAAGGGGTCAGTAGGTGTCCTGTTTCAACCCCAATTAACCAGGTGAGACACACATTATTGGGGGCCCACAGTGGCCTTGATCTCACGTGCAGCTGCCTATGCTGTGTACTACAGAAAAATAAAACGTAAGTCTTACGGAAGTAGTTTACTGCTTACTGCCTGACAATAATACGTTACTGAAGATTATTTACAGAAATGGCTTTTGGAAACAGAACAATTTCATTTTCTCTGACAATACACAGTTTATATTCTGAGATATTTTGGTGGAAAGGACCTTAATTTAATGCATGTGTTGGAGAATATTTTCTGTTATATTTATTGCTTAAAGATTTCATACAATTTCACAATGCAGTACATTAATTCAGTGTTTGGTATACTATGGAAACAAAGAACAATATTACAAACCAAACAATTTTGTTTTCAAGGGTTTGTAGATAATGCTGTCTAGTCCTTCAGTTAACCGTATAATAAAAACTATGGCATGCTTATTTATAAATATGATTGGCCAGTCCATAATGTACACATATTAAATATTTTTCTCAGTTTACAGATAAATAGATAATTATATGACATTAGAAATACGTACACTGGAAATGAGAAAAAGCATTTAGTATAGGTTTGCCAATGAATCTAAAGTCAGGTGTTTATCTGTTGATATGAAATTTTGTCTGAAGCCTCAGGGAAAACTTAAAATAGTAGCTGTTCTGTGATAAGTTAATCTGCCTGACTGATGTTTGTTTATGTGAACAACTGCGGTAGATCCACCAACAAATCAAGGACTGTTTTTGTTGTGCTGGAAGACCCTGTCCAGGCAGAGTGGCGTGTGTGGCTGTGTGAGGGTGTGTAGTGAGGAGCAGAGGGCCTTGGCGCAGTCAGGGTGAGAGCTGAATGCTAATAACATAACAAGGAGCACTGCCTGATGTCAGCCTCCTCTGTTTGCTTCGAAAAAGCTGAGTGAGCACAACGTGACCCCCCCGCTGGAAGACTTGTCCCCTGCCACTCCCTTGCTATAACATCATCTGCATCCCAGCAGTCAGACAGCGCAGTCCTCACTGGCACTGACAAGGCCACACCTTTTTCAAACACATCCAGGTTATCTAGAGACTCCAGAGAAGTGGAAAGGAGAGGATGAAAATATCACCTCTCCATGGGGGACAATTTGAAACCCATTCTTCTATCAGAATACTGTATGTTATGACTCTCCAATCCTTAAATCAGTCAAATGATTTCAAAATTTTAATTTTGTGCCCTAAATATTTCTAGTTCAGACTCTGCCCCAATGTACTGTTGTGGTATGCCTGAGGAATCCTCTAATTCTCTCTCAGTCCGCGTCCGCAACCTGCAGTAAAAGTCAAGGTTACTCCAAAGCCCATTCTGAAAGTGCAGAGTCCAGTAGCATAGAAGTACTCAGATCTTTCAGTGAATGTTCACTGCTATATATATAAATAGGTGAAACACTGTAATGTACTTTAAATGGATTAGCTAAGCAGCAAATCAGTAATAAAGCTGTTAGTAATTATATTACACTGTATAGATATTCTTTTCTTGCTGACAGCATATAAAGACTTCTCATGTATGTGGCAGTTATATGCTGTTACCTTATAACCTACAGAAGGCTTTGGGATATACAGTACATTTAATTATTTACAGTCATCAGATAAAGCATTATAACAAGATAATATTTTAAGAAGGGTTTTTTTTTGTGTTTCCTTCCTAGTGTTTCTTTTTTTTTTATAATAAATTGTACAGCAGTTTTTCGTATCTCAGTGTAGGATATTCAGACCAACTCAGGAGGGGTGAGTACAGATACATACTTCTGACCTGCATGATGGTGGCTGCCTGCTTCTTTTGTCTCCAGTGGGCTGAAGGTGGTATTAGGCAGTGTACATGCTTGAAGAAGAGGAATTCATGTTCCTTTATTTTCCTCTTTTAGGGCTCATTCTTATGGTTTGTGGCTACGTGTATCACATGAACAAGGAGGGAACCATTTTATGTGTGCGCACCCATCTCATTTCTTATTTGGACCGGCCCCTTTTCTGGACCCCATGGTCAGTTCTTGAGAGTCTGCTGCCACTTAGAGGTGGCAGCAAGTTATCATCTAGAAGAGAACACATATGGGCAGAACTGTGAAATGAAACCTCCAAAACAGCAACATTCTTGCTAGATCTCAAGTGCTGTTACACATAAACAGTACTGACAGTAGAATCGGAGAAAGTAAAAAAAAAAAATCACATTTTCAGACAAATGAAGAACCTATGAGAAATTGTTAATGGTTTTGTTGTATTGTTCCCAATGTCCTTGAAAATATTTATTACACTGTTAAAACTATCACCTCAGTTGGTAATTATGGAATTTACAAAGCTATAACATGCCAGCATACCGGCACATGGTGAGAGCCACTGGAATCATTCCATGGTCCTAACTTACAGAAAAAAACACCATCACCCTGACAAAGCATGCAGCCTCAAATTAATATTAGTTCCGGAGTTACTTTTACCGGACAGGATCGGTGGTAGAGCATCCAGCCTCCCCTTGAGCAGGAACGCATTTTGTACACTCTGTACGTCAGACCCCCATTTGATGTGTGGCTTATGGTGACACAGAGGCAGCAGGACTGAAACAAGTCTGATGAAAAATTGCTATCATGAAAGCTTGCAGCAACTGAAGTACCAGACCATGTTCATAAAAATGCCTAACTATTGCTTGTCCAGAAAAGGACCTCATAAATAACCCAGGAATTCAAGAGTCTTGACCAGTAAGTACTGTACTTACCACATGAAAGCAATTTGCAGAATCAAAAGTGATGCAGATGTTAGCAGTAATACTGCCAGCTTCTTTGTTATTGAAGGCTATGTGGAATTATTTTATTGTTAAAAATAGTTAGAAGGGACAGCACTAAAAACAGGCACTTAATTAAAGCAACTGTTTTGTTTTTTTATTGCAACACCACTCCCAGATCCTGTCTTGGGTTGTGTGACTAAACAAGGCAAACAAAATCCAAGGAAAATATGATAACATGTTTGACATACCTGGCATATCTGTGACCATACTACAATGGCCATTTGGATTTTAACAATACTTGGGCTATTTTTTTCCTCTTTGTCCTTGAGTGATACACTGTTGTTCTTTGTCTCAACTAAAATGTTTTATTATTTATGTAATTTGTATGTTCATATAGATTTGCTGAAAATACAACCTGGTTATTGTCCATTATTATGCTGGCGATATGTCCTGCAACTGCTAACTTACAGTGCAATTAATGTAAAAGTTATATTGTCATACATTACACAGCCACAGTAAGAATGTGGAGGTTATGCAGTAAGGAATGCAAGGCATGAACTTGTGAAGGTTTCCCTTGTATGTAATAAATCACTGATGGAAGGCAGTAAACTTTTGAGTGTTAGGTGGCAATTGGTTCATCAGCTCCGACACCATTACTTGATATGAAGTTTTTTATTTCGTCTCCGTGGTTTCATGTCACCCAGGCCCCTACCAGTAACACTTACTTCACCACTGAGTCCTCCAACTTACAAAACCTCTTTTGTAGTGGCACAAAGCCTGTTATGTAGTTCTTTGTGCTCTGCTTGTTTCCTCCTCTTTCCCCCTTGGCAGGCCGGGTTGGCGGCAGGCTGCAGACACGATGTTAATATCCCCTTCACGTCTCACACGGTGTGCCAGGCTTGGACCGCAGCTGCGAACGTGCTCACATGCAGTGTACTGTCGCAGAGACTGGATAGAGTTTTCTTCACCTCATTTTTTATTTACTTAACCTCACCACTGGCCACAGAAGACCAACCCCCCCTCGCCAAACCACAAGCTTGTTTATTACTCAGAAAAACATGGCTATCCTTTTAAGATTCCTGACACTGACACTGGGCACTGAAAACAACTGGAAAACAGCTGAATGTATTTCTATTCACTTCAGGTGGAATTTGATGCTTTTGAACAAAATGGTATTTGCATAAACAAGGTTCCTGGCAGGGGCTGGAGGGAACGCAAAGGAAGATAAGAGGCGAACACCACCTGTGTTCACTTTTGATTTTATTTCTTTATACCCCTTGGCATTATTAAAATCCAACAAATTCTTTAAACCTGCCAACATATATATATAAAAGCAAAAAGTTTTAGCAATCAGATGAAAACAATGGTTCCTAAAGGTTAATTTGACCATGTTAACCTGCCAAAGAGCCCATGATATTAACTCCAAAACACACAAATTTCTCAATTTATAATTTAGATTTTCTTTTTAAAAAAATCTGTACAAATCTTGCATGACACAAGAAATTTCCAAGTTTTTTTTTTTTAAACTTAAAATTAAACTGAATACAAATGATTGAAAATAAGTAATAGGCTGTCTCCACATACTTATTGCTCACCAATTCATCACATAAGCATAAGACCGACGTTTGATATATTCCCGCCATTTGAGCGCTCGTTTCCATGGTAATAGCACATCTCGTCTTTGGCTTGTTGAACGAAGGCAGCCGTTTCCGTGTGTATTACTGACATCTATCGGCCGGGTGGGTAAATACGAGTTTGTCTGTGTGTTTTGGAAAAGAAACTAGCGATGAAAATGCAGTTTATGTGAATAAATAAGCCGGAGAAACGTCGTATCTATGTACTTAATACAATTAAGGGGCCAGTGTAGCTTTTGTCTTTATTTTAATTTAGAGTACTTGCTTTAATACGACAATCGTTTACATTTCGCTTGGTGATCTGTATAACTCATTTTCATACTCGGAAATAAGAGTTATGTGCCAGCTAAACGGAAAACAAAATGAAGAATATACTAAGAAACAAAGAAAATGCACTACTTCGGTTTGCCGGAAGAGGTCAACAATATCCAAAAATGGGTCAGGCAGTCATAACCCTCGTCAGTAACTACATAATAATAAGTAAAAAGTGGTATTTGACATACAAACGCTCACATTTTCGTGCGTGTTTTTAAATCTGTTCCCACTGCGTATGTGTTTAGCGGTGTGACGCGAGCTCGGTCTTGGCTGCACACTTGTGAGCGCTGTTGTTCCAACCTGCACCCATGCTGCGATTAATCCCAGACACATTTTTGGTCGCTTCACCAACGATTTTCGGCAGCTGCAGACGGCTGTCCTCTCCCTGCTGTTAAGGAAGCGCTACAGATGAATGTAGGACTGTCAAGAACCGTGAGAAGTGCGCATTATTCTCCTGCTGTGGCACGGCGACCTGTTGAACCCGCCTGGCGTTTCGGCTCCGCGGACTCAGTTGAGGCGCTCGCGCACGTGTGCGGCGGCCTCGCGCCTTCCAACATGGCTGTTGCTCCGCGTCGCCCACGGGGACCAAGACCCGCCCAGTGACACGAGCTCCGCGGAGTCGCCCTTGGACGGCAGTTGGCTCGGGAACGGCGAGCGCGCGTCCCCGTTTCCCTGCGAGACCAGCAGTCGCTTCGCCCAGTCCCTGCGCAGCGTGAGTTCAGCCGCGCCGCCGCCGGTGGTGAGGAAGGCGGCCCCGTCGAACCGAGGCGAAGCGACGGTCCCTGGGACGCTCTTTGTCCCACGCCAGCAGCGACGGGAGCGCGCACGGCTATGTGTCTGAGGGAGTAACGCGAACACGAGCTGCGCCCGAGCCATCCAGGTAACGAATCTCCTAAACCTTTCTTTTTCTTTTTAGCTCCGGTGCGCGGAAAGCTCGCCTTGTAAGAGGGAAGAAAGTTTTACAACTTTAGAAACGTGTCTCGTGTTCGTGGAGCAGGGCCATTATGGCAGTACATTTCGTGTGGTCCATTTTTAAAAAAAGAAAAGAAAAAAAAAATTCTGTTGTGTGCTTGTTGTCTAGGTGACTGGAATGCGGGTTCTGTTGAACGGAGTCGGGAGTGCATTTTCGTTAGTAGTTTTCTCTCACTTTCTATCCTTTTTTATGGCGAGCTCCTTTTCTTAAAAGTGTGACAGATCCTAAAGCATGGTTTAAAGAGCATTTCTGCCCTGCAGTCTGTCATTCTATGCTTCTCCACAGAGCATGACAAACATGTCGGCATACGGGGGTCCTTCTTATTTTGAACACCCCACACACACGTACTAAAATAAATGTAGGCTTTTTTGAAAATTACAGCAGCCAGTATGAGTGAGGACAAAAAAAAATGTGAATATACAAAGCGTAAGAGTAAGTGATATGAATAGCTTCCTCTCCTCAAATGCATGAGATGTTAAAAATGGTTCTGCATTGTGGTGTCGATGTTGTTTGCGGCTCTTCATCTTCTGCAGGATCCACCTCTTGATATCTGGATGTTTTTCAAAGGTAGATCTCAGGAAGGTGGCATTGGCTGATGAAAATAAACATTTCTCTTTTTTCCCTTGGTTGTGTCTCTCAGAGGAAGAAGTCACAGAGATCAGGTCCATTTCTCCACAGTTTCTGCCCGATATGTCCATTTATATTTCATTTTCGCTTATTTATTTCAGCTAATAATGTTTTCTTCCCACTTTAATCACAGTCTTCCTGTATTGAAACATTTTTTAAATACAGTTTTGTCCTTTAAATGTCACGGTGTTCTATTTCCACTATTAAGATGTGTTGCTGTAATGATGTGCTTCAGTTTTGTTTTGGTATCATTTACTGTTTATTGTTGAGAAATACTGTATAATGTGATACAGCTAGCAAATAATAGTATTCCTTTTCCAAAAGTAATGTGATTACTGTAAGTGTTGTTTTTTTTCTGGATAACAAAAGCCTAGATGTGATCCTGGGTTTATTCTTGCCAATGTCACTTGAGAGCAAGTCTTATTTCAGTGGAAAAAACATCCCTTTTCCAGTAGGACTTGCCTGAATTAAGAATTTCTCATACTATTTTATGTAAAGATTTAACTGAAGCATGGTGATGGAAAAATAACTGGATGTTTATCCTCAGAAGGAATGAGTCCTACTGTGAATGATGATTTTCTGTTTGTATGCATACTTTTTAAATTGCATAAACCAAAAGTAGAACAGTACCATTGTGGAAATAAGAAAGTGGAAATAAGAAGAAACAGAAGTAACTGTTTTGTGAAACAAAACTAAGATGCTTATGGAGACATTTTTAATAGTGACAAAGTGATTGCTGTGGCAGACACTAATAAAATCATATGTGAGAGCACAGAAAGCCTGCATCTGTTTTGAAGCCAGATAGCATAGGTTCAGATATAATTTATTAGAGCATGCTGGTTCTATCTCCTACTATCTACAATTGTAAATTTCAGAAAGAGATACACATTTGCTTATCTTGAACGGGGTCACGGAAGTCCAAAACTTGAAGGATTGATCATTTATCATATATTTTCTTGTTCTGACAGTATGCATATGTTTACTTCCACATTAAAATGTCCAGGAGGGGTTGATAGCCATTGGCCCTGCACCCCAACAGGTATATTGTTGTGGGACTTTTTTGTTTTCCTCTACTCAGGTACTACTTGGCTTAGTTTATAGTTAAGCATTGCTGCTCTCTTTGTCACACTCTGGAACATTATGCAGCTTTTTGTATTACTCTAGTGAGAAGAAATTAATTTGAATTGCATATATAATATGGAGTCTATG
Source organism: Heterotis niloticus (assembly GCA_018136845.1). Taxonomy (NCBI): domain Eukaryota; kingdom Metazoa; phylum Chordata; class Actinopteri; order Osteoglossiformes; family Osteoglossidae; genus Heterotis; species Heterotis niloticus. The sequence goes on along the minus strand of CM030904.1, from coordinate 14,042,763 downwards.
TATAATCTTATGTACTATATATATTTTTTATATATACATGAAATATTGACGTTTTATTTATATATTCATTATATTCTATATAATGAACATATCAACATATAGTATATATTTTATTATGTATATAATATATGTATGTAAGCCAAAAAAGATAGAGCCAACCAGAAGGTGAAGGTGGCAAAGCCATATCGATTAAGCTGTATCAGGGATAGTTCAGCATATTCGCAGCTTTTTGCAAAAAAAAGTGTGTGTGATGTTTTAAGGGCAGATACTCACATATAATGGCTAACCGGGTCCTGTCCTCCAGATGGGAGCCTGTTGCATGTATTTAGGGCAACAGGACCTTAAACAGGACCTTGGGTTGTGTTTAGTACATGAGGCCTGTGTGTGCTCCGGAGGGGATCAAATACAGACAGCAGTGTGTACGTCAGCTACTGTGATGTGCAAAACAATAATAACAAATTATATATTGCCAAACTTTACTTGCTTTGACCTTGTTGCATTTAGTACATGCCGCTAATAAATGTTGTAAAGTGCATGTTTGATATGAGCCAAGTATATGTGCATTTCCAAGCATTATTTCATTGACAAATGTAGAAATGTTCAAGGTACATTGCTGCCTTTGTGGAGATTGCTGAACTTTACAGAAAACCTCACTTCTGTGAGAAGTACCATTGTGCAAAATTTCAAGTCTGTGGCTTGAAGAACCAAAGCTCTGCAAAAAGAAGGCAGAGACTGAGCTTATGGAAACAGTGATTACAGCCTGTATGCATGGTGACTGTGGATGCATTATAAACATAGTATTAATTGCAATAACTCTCTTGCACGATTGCTTATACAGAGAGGGAGCGAAAACTTGACAACTTTTTTTTTAAAGGACAACCAAAATCTCAAGGGTTGTCAGCGTTGAGTTAGTAATTGTTTTGGGTTTCTTCTATTCCCTATTATTACAGTGTAGCCTTGGATGGTTGTTGTTAAGACTGGAAGCACTGGAATTTGCTGGGCGTGCTGAGCCTTTTGTGGCTCTTCTCATGCCAGTCCTGGCTCTCTGAAACATCCAGAGCTGCAGCGCATATTTTAATTTCTATTAGCCAGTACAGACTCCCACCATATTTTCAGTTATTAACAGGCATGGCTTTACTTCAAGTAGGTTTTTGCTTGCATGCAGAATGAGGTTGTGCTGAAGTCTCTAAGTGCAGAAATCATTGTTGTATCAGTTTTCACTGGCCAGAAATCCAAAGATATCCTGAAATATCTAGTAATTGCTTCTGTTACATGATCACACAAAGCAGCTTTTGGATGTGCTTTGAATTTCTGCTGTTGATGCTGTTAACTATTAATTTCAGTCTTCAAATATAACCATTTCTGCCTCTGCCTCTATTTGTGTGTTGTTCACATTCCATTCAATATAATTGTTTAATTCACATTTCCATTGCAGCAGCGTTGTATAAAATGGCAATATTGTTTTGTTGTTTACTGGCATCAAATGAACATGAATGAAAAATGGTGTCTTTTCCTAGCGTGTAGTTCAAAGTACTTTCCTGTTTAATATTGAAAATATTTTGGTGCTATATACTGTTTGGGTTGCTCATTCTTAATGGACTTGCTGTTTGTTTCCTGTTATAAATTTTTGGGCTCAGTTTTCAGTATGGTTACTTGCCAGTTAGATTTTCTCACAACATGTATTTTGTACTTTGAATTTTTTTTTTTTTTTTTTTTAAACTACCATTGGTCATTGGTATGAATTAGAGTTAGAAATCGGTTTTAGAAATTGGCAACTCTTTGGCATACTGGCATGTGAAGGTTTTGTGTAGTGTATATTTAACATTTTATCTAAAAAGCTAATTTGTTGCTAACTATTTTGTTTCAAATCTTGTGCTGGAAGAGCACCTTAGTTAAATCTAAACAGAAGGAAAGTGGAATTTATATCTGAAATGAACTTTCCCTATTTTATTATTGCTACGTACAAACTATTCACTTTGCTTCTTGGTTCAGACCCTTAGAAGAATTTCCGACATGTGGATGATCATTAAGATAAAGGCCTGGCTTTAGAGCTTGAGTCTTGCAAACTTTTCGTGCCCAGTAAGTTGGTTCCAAGCTTTCGACAGTGTGTAATACAAAAAATATAGAATGTCTGCTACATGAGTACCTTAAAAGGAGGGCCTGATTCAAGGAGTGAATCTCACTGTGGGGCAGCTGCAGGTTGCCTTTCTCAGGCGAGTGAATGCTTGTTTCTGACACACATTTTACTGTCATTGGTACTTCACAGAAACCTTAAGAGCCCAGACCAAGAATCACTGCAAGAATAACTTCAGGTTTACATGTGTCCTTTTCTCTCTGCATTGTGCTTGACGTTTCTTCTTTTTTAAGTTCACCGTAATTAATTCCACACATTAATGAATTTCTGGTTTGAGTCTCAAACTTTGGATGGGTTTTGTTTGTGTAGTCAAATGGTCTTATGGGAAAATTGTGCATTGCTTTTGGAAAATTTTCTTAATGAAAAAGTTTTTGCAGTTTTTTTGCAGTTTTGATCAGGTAGCTTAAGTTTTAGCTTAAGTGTGTGTGTGTAGCATGGCTTGTATCTGAAGTAGATACTGCACATTCTCAGCAGGACATATACTGCTCGTATGGGTTGTTTCTGATTTGTTTCTGACTTGTAACCCGTTTATATACCAGTAGTGTGATATAATGAAGTCTCTATTTGTTCAGTTATATTGTGAAATACATAGTCATAGGGCCTTGTGTAGACTTCTAAGGGTCTACTTGAAGCAGTTTTGTGTTTGGTTTTGGAAATTCTAAATTGTTTAAAGCAAGAATAGTATTGAATAACTAACCTTGAAATCCATTTTGTATGCATTTTTTTAAATAATGTTTACAAGTACCTATTAAATATAAATTATTTGCAGTAAAATATAGACAAAGAATGAATAAAAAGGTGCCAGTGCGTTAATGCTTATGCTGTATTAATGCTTATCAAAAAACACAGCATTAAAACTTAAAGTACTTATTAATGGTTAACCACAAACTCCATGGTTGTTTCTCCAGATCGTTTTTTCCAGTGGTGTTCAGCATTTTTGCACAAAGTTTTATTTGTAATTTTTAAATGACACATCTGTCTGGGCAGTTTCCTGTAAATGCCGCTGCTCTGGTGATGGGCAGTGTTCCTCAGTTCAACTTCTTTTGCACTTTGCGCTGCAAAATCTTTGTGATTCAGCTCATTGTAATGCGCCTTCTGAAATCACATCCCAGTGACGCTATGGTGCATGTAGCCCAGAATACCTTACGTTCCCAGAGCAGATGCCATATTGAGTGCTCTTGGAACTGAGTGTGACTTACACTGTGTTTTACATGTGTTCAGAAAGGACAGATTTGAATCAATGGAGGAAATATGAATATGGAAACATTTTGATGGGCCTGTTCAGTAACTGTAAGAATATTCCTCTTGCATTGTAAACATAGTTTAACTTGAAGTCTGCCTTTGGACTTGTGTCTCTTGTGTCCAAGTATGGCATGAAAGTCAACAGAAAAAAGTCAGTATTTTTATATACACAGGACACCCGTTGCAATAATTCACACCGAACATGAATTGCATATATATTATAATATGGAATCTTTGTATAATCTTATGTGCTATAATTTGAGTAAATTTAACAATTGGCTCCAGTCTTCCTTTTTTTTTTGGGCGGGGGGTGGTAGGAAGCGACTCATTTGCAACATTCTCGGTTAAGTGTACAATCAGTTATGTACAATTGTGTATAATTTTTTTGAGTTTTTAGGACATTATAGGTGAGTACAGTTTTCCATTAGTATTACAGTAAAACTCCACCATAACGTGATAGGCGGAGGCCAAAAAATTTGATATTGTAAAACGCTGTACTTTATTGTGCAAACACAAGCTCTATTTCTATTCGTTATGGAGAGGAACCAGAGTTGGTGACACAAGCTCTATTTCTACTGAGTGTATTTAAACACTATCCCACAATACAACAGGCCAGCTCAAAAACTTGGAACACTTCGAGTCAGCAATCCCACTGTAACTCCCCACAACGGTAAGACCCTATTTCTTACAAGCATACAGCAGCAGTGAATTATGGGAGAACCACAACTCCTCTCACCACTGCTACAATGTAATAACAATAATACTAACGAAAACCTTTACCCAAATTTACATTCTATTCAGTAAATCCTGTGTATTTGGTGCAGTGGGAACAAGGTATTAGTAACTGGATAGAGAGAAAATGTTCCAGTCACCATTTGCATTCTATCCAAATTTGCCTTATTGCAGTGCACATTATCACAGGATTTTTTTATACCCATATCATTATTGTTCTATTATTATTAGTGTTAGTACATATTGTAGTGGTGATGGGGGGTGATATGATTTTTCCCATAATACACTGCCATTGCATGTTTGTAAGTAGATGTCTAACCATCTTGAAGAGTTACAGATGGATTGTTGACCCTCTGTGTTTTCACTGTATTTGACAGCATTTGGACAGGCGTGTTGTCACGTTCTATATGTTGTGGTATTTAAACATGCCAAGGCAGGGTTGCAGTGACCTTTCACCTTGACATCCTCACATACTGTATTGGCTTGTGCCTGAATTGTGGAAAATAAACATGTAGGTGCAGATAGAGAGGTACTCTTGTGTCTCTGTGAAATATTTACTGTCTCTCATCTACTGTGGCTTTACAGGACTGTATGACTGGGGACAGGACAGATGATAACTCAGTTTAGTCGACTTCCTTGTATTATTGTTATTCATTTCCAGCTAAATCAGCTGATACCTTTGGCTAAGGAGGTGGTAGATATTCTGTGCTGCTTACAAATATCAGCCCATTCACACTACAGAGCCATTTAAACATATACAATTTAGAGTGATAATTTTACCTGTAGTGGACGTCTGTGGTAGGAAACCAGAGCACTACGTTTCAAACTATTTCAATGGCTTTGTGGCATCAGTGCAATAGTATCTGAACCAATCATTTCTAGTGAAAGCAGGACAAATGAATCACCAGCTGTTAGTATCTGTGTTTCTCAGATTTGTACTACAGTGAGTAATTGGTTCAGTTTTTGGATCATACATACTGTACTTTTACCCTGCCTTGTCTGATGTTATGTTATTGTACTGTAAGACACGAGGAACCTCGGAATCAGGCATCCAAATGCTGATGGTCCAAGTCAAATGGCTTGACCTCTCTTGTGACCCACATTGGTCCAGCCCCACCCGTTGCTTTACCCAGCTGTTGCCAGCTCACTGTGACGTTGGGGGAACCCAACAAGTAAGTAAACTGGGTGGTGTGTGCTGGAAACGGTCCTCTGTCCATTAGTCCATGTCTTTCTCGTTTTGTTTTTTGGAGCAGCACGGAGGGGAATGAATCCTCCATCAGAAGCCACAATAAAGAGGTGAAAAGAGGATAACTGCGGATCGTGCTTCTGTGTAATTGACTGCCTGGTTCCATACTGTATGCATTTAGAGGTTTACCTGTAGAGGTAAGAACCATTACCATTCCATTGTATTACTGTACCAACAAGACCAGGGGGCATTCTCTACTCTCCACACATCTTCCCCTCCCCCTCTCTGCCTCGGGCAAAAACTGTGCTGGCAGAGACGGGTGCAGTTGGCCTTGGGGCAGCAGAACGTGGAAAATTTCTCTCTGGCGACATTCGTTTAGGTTAGCACAGAAGGCCTTGAGTTCCATAATGTTCCATGTAGTGCAAATTTCTTCTTGACAGAATTGGACAGAAACACAGTTCTTGGTGTGTGTGATTTTGCAGCATATTTTTGCATTGTTTGCGGAAACCTTCTTGGATTGAAATTCACTTGTTCATTCTGGCATTTTAGAGCAGTGTGAAAACTTATTGTGAACGTAATCCCTGGATACTTAAAGATAGGCGAGGGAACACCATGACAGTCATTGTTAGGTTTGTCAAAGCAAAAAGAGACATTTGCATCATGGAAAAATGAAAATGAAGTCTAGGCAAATGCTGCAGTGCGGAGAGCACAGTATCAGCTGGAGGATGCAGGTCCCTGCACATCAAGCTGATGTCCCCATCTAACACAGCACTGATTATGAAAACCGCATTCAACGGGGCCGTGGCAACGTGGCGGGTGAAACATGCCGGGATCACTGGGGCGTTTTGCTGGAGATCGCACACTGTTTGTTTACGCAGAGTGGTGAGATGAACCCTGCCTCTAAAACGCTGTGAAGTGCACTTGTGGTTAAGTCATTTCGCTTCTGGTAACATTTCTGTGTGCGCCGCCCTGTGTCGTTTCATGTTCGGTATTGTGCATGCCGCCACTGTCACCGGTTTGCCTACCGAGGCATAACAGCTGTATAAGGATTGTGCAGAATTAAGTAGAAAATGTGCATCAGTCATAGTATTTATAGCTTTATCTGCTTGGGGGGATTTTTCCAGAATGGGCACCTTTAAGATTATTATCAGGCAGTTTTTGCAGTGCCAATAGATGTGAGGTAGACATATCTTTCACTATTATAAGTGTCTTTGAAGTATGAGCATTTCATCTAGATGACGTTTATTTTACTAATGAAATTTGAGCTTGTAGAGCAGAACGTTCACATTTTCTTTGAAGGAGACAGGCTGAGGTAAGTGAACGATTATGTCCTGCCTTCAGTTTATTTTTTAACTCCTGCCTGGATCATGTGCTCAGCCTAAAAGTGTCTCCACTAGGTTTAAAAAGGGCAAATCTCCGCCTCCACCCGCCACCCTTGCACCACAATCTGGCCTTTTACTTGCCAGTTCCCACAGGACCATTCCTGGCCAAGGACCTCTGCTGTCTTGGGTGTCCCGTCTCTTGTAAGGAGGAGTCATCTACTTGATAGAAATATGTGTGAGTCATTTGTCTCACAGTCTTAATAGAGTTGCTCACCTTGTGGCTGCTGTTTACATTTGTGTGTGTGTGTGTGTGTGTGTGTGAGAGAGAGAGAGAGAAGCTGTGACTCCCTTCAGTGACCTGCAAAGCTCTGAACCGTGACTCGGGCTAAAGTTCCAAGGTTGCCAAACCCTCCCCCACCCTGGGATACCCTCTGCGTGTGCTCACTTGCCCGCGATGAGTACGACCCTCTCAGATGCTTTGCCAAACTTTAATTATTTCTCCCAGATGCTCCTGCAAAGTTTGTGTTCCTTTTTTTTTCTTGAGAAAGCTAAGGGTTATATACTAATGATGCTAAATAAGAGATGTAGGCTGGCAGTACTGTGAAGTGCTCTAGTGCATGCTTGGTTTTGCCTTTACCAATATGAAAGGACTTGGCTAACTGTACCTTTTAGTTAAACAGCGTTGTTATTTTTACCAAGATAAGCAAAATAATCATCTTTGCTTTGCTTGCAACGCTGTTTGTTCCAAGAGGAACATTGCTTCATACTGGATCGTGCTAGCGTTCATCATCGGTCTTTTCCAGTAATGTCCTTGTGGTTTCATCTGGAGGCATCTGGCACCTCTTTGCTTGTTTGCATTCATTGTTGATCGCAGGGTAAACCAAAGCTTTTTTTTTTTTCCTCCACTTGCCAGTTTTTAACCAGCTCTAAATGTCTTTCCTGTACTGACATACTTGGAGGATCCGATCTTCTAACCACGTCATTTTGGTTGGCATGGAGACCAGAGCATGAGAAAGCTGGGAGGTAGCCGATAGGCTGACCTTGGGACTCTTTGACAGACTAGTAACTCCATCTCCCTGCTTCTCTAGGTGGGGTAAAGCAAACTGAGCTTAAATCATTATACATTCAGCTACTATTGTGCTTTAAGGCAATGACTTACTGGCCTCAGAATTATAAATACAGTGGAAGTCCTCTCAAGAACAGTTAATGATATCTTAATGATTCATATTCAGTAAACAAAACGGGTGGAAACTCAAAGCATGCAGTGAAATGTTTGAAAGTGACGTCATCAAGAGAGCAGGTTTGAAAAACAAAGAACAAATTTTACCAGTACTCTTTTATAAATGTCAGTTGCATGACCAACACTTGTGTATGTTTTTGTGGGTGTGTATAGCATCTGTTCATTTTTCCTCATTAAAAATGGACTTCATAATTCCATATGAGAAGGAAGGATCAAAAAGCAGTGACTGGGTGGATTTTAAAGATCTGAATCGTACAGTAGAAACCATGGAACCCGGACAAATAAGTTAATTGCTTCATGGATTTTGTGGCAAGTGTTTTGACATGTTTCCCTTAGTTATCACCTCTTTAAGAAAGGCCACCTCAGTAAGGCCAACAGACAGAGATTTTACACAAGGGGTCTGCTTTCATTCTGTAAGACTGAAACACCCTCCTCTGAATGTGCTCTCTGTGTATACCTGAACTAGATTAGCAGTTAAACTCAAGGGCAAGCGTTATGAAATGGTTTGCAATTGTTTCTTTTTATGGATAGTAATGCATATATGCATTGTTTGACATTATTTCTTTAGACAGAAAGGTTTCAATAGACGATTGATGTCTTTAGATTCCTTTAAGTCTGCGCTACATAAAATTCTACCAGGAGTTTGTTATTAAATATTTAAACAGGCATGATGGGCAAAAGGCTTTCACCTGTTGGAAGTATTTCTTTTATTCACTTGTTTTTATTATAAGGTCATGCAAGCGTGATATGTCAGCAAAAAAGAAGAAAAAATAAACATTGATATGTCCATTTTTCAAAGCAGCGTCTGTGGTGGTAAGCATAGAGCTTATAGTTACCTGTTCTTGAGGGACCCTACAGGAAGCAACAGATTTGTTACATATTACTGATGTGAGAAGGGCTTCAGCATTGACTTCCTTGTCATGGTGGAGCAGCCAATGGTGCCATCTTCCACTGGAAGTTAGTTAATATATTTTCATGTTTTCAGCATATGGCCAGTTGCTAGAACAGTTAATGTTTTCTTTTTGTATGACTTTTTGTGTGTTATGTGAGTTTTGGACACATATCCAAGTAAGAACTGTAGTTCAGTGTGCAAATGTTCCTCCCACCCGCAACATGGTTTTTGTGTGGGAGGGATATTTAGGACAGGCTCACTGTCTTTTTTTCAGTTCAGCATGAATGACCAGTTAGGAATGAACGTAATGAATGAGTTAATGATTTTAATGCAACAAATGAGTCAAGCAGTTAATCTGATCCGAACTTTATTGCGGTTTCACCTTTCATTGATGGCGTGTCTACATAATTCTTCATTGATTTACTGCATTATTTGACTTACAGCTCTGCGCTGTCTTTTGTTTTCTCTCATTTGTTTGACATCTTAACTTCCTTTAAAGCGAAGTTTGCCTTCTTTCAGGTGTCTTTGTACCATTTTCCCTGGAGTGAGCCAGCCACGGATTTTATATTTCAGCCACTTTAATGAAATTATATTATTCATGGAAAATTCAATATTTAGGATTGCCTAAATGTGGATTTCAAAACTGGTTGTAATTATTGTGTTTGAAAGTGGATATTTGTATTTAGTTTTTAACATTTTTTGCTAAGTTTTGTTACTTATCGTGTCTCTTTGACAGAGAAAAAAGACTTGTTGCTCGCCACAAAAGCTCTTGCATCATAACTGACGGGTACCAGAACCTTGCCACAGGAAATAAACAAAGAGATGGCAACAGTGCAACTAGCAGAATAAAAAAATGATATATTTGTAGGTTTTTAAATTATAAATAATTGTGCAGTTGCAGTAATGTCAAAATTGTGTTGCTCACTTAAGTGTAATAAATTCTGCTTTGAGGTATTTGTCATAGTCCTTAGTAATGTACAAATTGCTGCAGACTTTACAAACTGGATTTCAGAATGAACATGACAAAAAGCATTAGTATATATTTGACTTTGAAATAATGCATTTGTTCAATAGGACAGAGACTGTTCAAGCACTTTTTTGTTCATGGAAAGCAGAATGATGTGTTTTATAAGTAATGGCTCTGAATGTAGTTTCTATGGGGAATAAATGATAGTTTATGATGACATGTGTATATCTTTTTCTGAGCATTGCAGGTCATAATGGTATGTATCATTGACATATGTCCAGATAATTGTTTTGAAAACCTCTGGTTTTCAAAATGGGAACTTCTCCTTTAAGTCATCTCCTGGTACTAGAAGCAAATTATTTATAGATATATCCCTGTAGGTAGCACACTTGAACTTGTCATACTCTGCCTGCACTGTTTATGGCCTTAGTCGGCCAAGGAAGCAGTTTTAAAAGCAGTTGGTTGTTTCTGAATAGAAGCAGGCGAGAGTGCAAATGAATACGCATTTGAAGTGGATGGTTTATTTAACCTACGTAAACAGCTGTCTGGTCCATGTGCCGGCACCGTAAGAGGATGTGCTTCCACGCAGTACTGGCCCTGTATTGGGTTGTGATGCCGGATGAGCCATCACTCACTGTGGGGTCCAGATGTATCAGGTTGGAGTGGGTGGGGACTCCTTAGGAGCCAGCCTCCCAATGCTAAACCCATACAGAACATGACAGGTTGACAGGCTGAGCTTGAATATAATCCAGTGATGACTGCTGGGAGGAACCCTTATACAACCCCATTGCACTCAGTTAAACAAAGAGGCACCAACAGCCCCAGCAGTGACAGAGTAGACTTTGCTCCTCTTGTGCCTGAAGGTGCAATGGTGATAATTAAAAATTCACACAACCAAACTTGTTTAGCATTTAATACCTTTTTTGACAACCCTCAAAATGTGATTTTGTTTCTCATTACATACAGAAAAAAACATTTTTTCTTTTTGATCTTGCTTTCCAGATTTATTAAAGGAATGAGCCAAAGGACTGTACTGCATAAGAAGATATTAGTATAGAGTTGTTTTATGTTAACATCACATTTTATATTTGGCCTGTATGCTATTATAAATGAATGATGGTTCCAAGAAAAATTAATCAAACTACTCAACAGTCCTGGAGGAAGACTGTTTTGTGTCTGTTTTAAATATGTTGAAACAGATGTCACAAGGCAGTTATAAAACAAACATTTTCCCTTTAAGGAAACATGCTTAATTCAATGTGTTTGATATTATGTTTTAGAAATAATTTAGGAGCAATGAAAACCCAGCATACTTCAGATGTTCTTTGCCTTCAAATTATTTATTATTTAAAGTTGCTTTTCACAGGCATCATTTTTTAATGTCATAAATCCTTTTGTTTCAGGTGTTAAAAAGTCATAATAGCTTCTCTTTTCTCAATCCAAGGAAGGATGTTGTCATATAATCAGCATTGTTTCTGAAGTTGTCTCATTTCCATCCGCTTGTAATAAAAATGAATTTGCTCTCCTTGCTTTTATTTTGTTTTTCTGTCTGCCTGTTGTGTGTAAATGATGTATAAAAATAGGCTGTTGAGAGACCTTGGGCCACTATTATATTGCATTAGTACATCTGCTACTTTCCAGGCCCCTTGTCCAGGGCCATTTACATGGGTGACAATGATCTGACCAATCCATTTATAGTCTGGTGCTTCTGCTGGCCTTCTGTCTTGAAGCAGTATGGTAGCAAATATTTATTTATTTAAACTGTTTTCTAATAAGATAGTGAAAAATCTGTCCACTTATAAATATAGTTACAATAATGTCACTTAACATTTATTCATGTTAAAAGCAAGTAGCTAAATCTAAAATGAACTGAGTATTTGCTGTAATATTTTTAAATTATTTTCATGAACAGCTCATACAGTGCAAGGTCTTGCTGTTTTTCTATACTGGAAACAGTGGGTACAAGATAGGATTGAGCATGGATGGTGCACCTGTTTATTTCATTTTTTTAAATAAGAAACCATTTTAAAATTGTCTTCTGTAAAATGACTGTAAATGAAAAATGTCACCTACATAACCTCCTGTGTTTACTGTGTGTTGTTCTCTTATACATTGAAACCAGTGCCATGTTTATCCTGTGCGATAGGTGGCCCAGAACCAAAATCAGTGGAAAAAGTAAGTTGTAATGTAATGGAGGTTCATTTAGGACAAATGGCACCTGTTTTTCAGTATCTTGTTAGTTAAATTATGCTGTGAAAAAAGCATAATAAACACATACGTACTTCTGTTTATTTGCTTAGTACTTTATGTAAAAATCTGTAATACAGTAGTAATGTAAAATTTATGTGGCCTGAGATTGCTTGGTGACGTGCCCCAATTCTGTTGTGCTTTTTGTTAATTAATAAATAGTGAAAAATAGGTTAATGTTGACTAAGCAACACTGCCCCCCCCCCACACACACACACACAGAGTCCAAGTTTTTCTTCTGAGGCCATTTTTGCTCTGCAATAGAGAATTTTTAGAAAATAGAAGATTGAGGAAGAAACCATTAAAATAAATTAACTGGAAAATGTTTACCTTTGAAAATTTGTAACTTGAATGTTCTTAGCATAAATTGTACTTAGGAATGGAAATTGTAATGTATAAATATGCATTAATCACACCTTGCTAGAACTGTGGTTATCACTGCATTCCTAGCATAACAATACCATTATCAGTCCTTGCGCAACTCCCAGTCCCTGTTAGATAGCCACATAGACTGAACTAAAATTGTTATGGTGAGTAACAATTATTCTGGGCAATAAACTATGCAGTTCTTTGTTCCATTTGCCCTCTGTTAAGTTACTCAGTTGATTTGTGATTTTGACTGTAGGTATTGCATCAGTTGTTTCATCTTAAGTTTGTCAAGGTTTATTTCCATATGTTAAACTAAATAAAAATGAACAGTAGTATTAGCATCAACAATTTTTACCACTTAGTCATTTCTTGAAAAGTTAGACTCTTGAAGGACCAACTTTGAATTACTGTTCTCAGTTTTTTTTTTTTAGTTATTTCTAAACATAATCAAAAACTCAGCTAAAACAGAAATAAGTTATCATATAGACTATGTGTCTGTGTTCCCCATGTGAATGTGTGAGTTTTCTGCAGGTGCTTCAGATTTCTTCCACAGTGTAAAGACATGTGTTTCGGATTAATTGATCACCTCAAATTGCCTATAGTGTGTATGGCTACCCTGGGAAGGATTGATATCCCTTCTGGAGTTCAGTTCCAGTAGCCTAATGCCCGGTAGGCTCCAGACTGCAGTGACCCTAACCAGGACATAATGGATGGATATCCATATATTTCTGAGATTTGTCATGCCGTTGCTAAATATGTACAAAGTCCTTACTGTTGTGGTGTTGTGAAGGAATCATTCATTTCTGTATTTTGCCTTCATTTTCAGACTTATCTCTTTTCCGTGCCATTGTATGATTCTCAGTCTCCTCAGACAACATAAGAGCTCAGCAGGACATGTAGCAACTCAGATAATACAAAAAAAATCACTAAACATTAGGCCACCCTGACCACACGGGCTACCATGTTTACAGCTATACCTTAGAAACAGGCACATCACTTCTATAATATTATTTTAGATTATTAGTTTTATTTTGAAGCATTATTTTTGATCATTGACTTTATGGTGTCATAGTTGCATAGCCTCTGATGTCAATTGAATATGGAATTTCTTTCATTTTTAAGGAACCATGATTTAAGTCAGCTGTTGTCTGCTGAATTGCTGAAAGAAAAAAAAAAAAAAAATTTAAAAATTGTTTTTCATGCATTGCGCATATCAGTTTTGCATGACTTTATTATGGAAAATAGTATATGAAATTCAGCAATTATACTAGACCTACAAGATATGAACATTAAAAAAAGTGTGTGATAAAGGGTTCTATGAATGGTTCTGTGTGCTGTTTGGGTCTCACAGATCCCCTTTGTACATGCCCAGTAGGTCAGAGGTTCACACTGCACACAGAGCAAGTGACCACACAGTAGGGCAGCAGTATACGATTACTTGGTTTAATTATAGGTTGTTGATTATCTTTTTACCTAACAGTCTTGCCTTCCAACAGGAAGACTTATGTACATCAGCAGCATTGATCTGTCTTCCATTTCCCTTGCACACAACCCTTTGTGTACTCAGTCCCAGTGTTTCACTAATGTGTCCTCTGATATGTCTAAATGGTGTTCTTTGTCTGGTTTATGGTTTTGTGGGCCAACTCAGTGACACATTGCTTCATCTGTGCGGTGAGTTTCAACCTGGAAAGTAGGCCAAGGCAGAGAGACAAACGCTCTTTGTGAGGGTCTTCCACTTGGGTCATGGGGGAAAAGGGAACACGCATTTTGCTGATGGTGCGGTGCGCCTGCTGTCTGGCACAGACATAACCATAAAGTGGATTCCATTTATTTATCAAGTATCTCAGCTGGCTGGAAATGCACTGGTGGGTGTCAGCTTATTGCAAAGGACATCTGTTTGTTGGTCTGTTTAAATGGTTGAAATGGTTGTTTGACCCCCATCTGTGACTTTTTTTCCAGAGGAGTTGTGTTGCTGCCAGAGTGAATTTTATCTGGTTGAGAGCAGGGTAGAGTGGTGAAGCTGTATGGTGGGTGATAAAATTTGAAATTTAAGTACAACAGCAGGACATAGCTACACAACTCACCCTAGGACTGCTGGTTGATGCTGAGTTTTAGTGAAGCTAGCTTTATATATTATGACCACAGCTTGTCATGTCTGAGTACCCGGTGCTCACTGAAGATGGACAGCGACTGACTGTACATCTAATGGCCAGCCGAGGGGTCCAGAGAACAGATCACTGACAGTCTGCTTAGTGGTGCCAGCAGATGCAGCTGAGGATGATGAAAAAGTCAACAAGATTATAACAGTGCCATGTTTTCCTGTTGTTTTACTGTCTGCCCTGTATTGAACTTCAGTTGTCTGAATGCTTCTCCCCTGGGTACTAAGAAAATAGGAGCTGATGTAATGAATGTGTGGAGTGGAATAGATAATCCTGTACTGAAAACTTCACCACAGTGAGAGCCTTGTAGTAGGAGTTGGAGGAATGGCTTTCTCTGCCAGCTGCTTTGCCAACCAAGTGCATTGGTGTGTGTTGCGCTGGGTGGGTGTGTGAGGTAGCTGTGCAGCACACTGTAAAATTCTGCAGCCACGCCCTGTGCACACTTGACTTAGCACCACACAGCACAGCAAGGAGCCACTTCCAGCTTCATGCTGACACTCTATCTGGGCCGTTGTTATTTTTATTTATGTTTCTCAGACAGTTCTTTTTTCAAACTGTGTTACCAGTTGCTTTTAAAGAAATGTCATGTGTGTTTGCTGTGCTCTGAGTGCTCTGATTTCTTTCCACGGTCTGGTAACTATAAGGTCCATAAGTATTTGGACAGTGACACATGGCTGTAATTCCTAAATGGTGAATCCAATATTTTTGTTAAACTTCTTGAATTAAAGTTGGAAGTCTACACTTCAATCACATCTTGATTGCTTTGTTTCAAATCCATTGTGATGGTGTACAGATGCAAAATACCGAAAATTGTGTTATTGTCCAAATACCTATGGACCTGACTGTATCTCCGTGTGCGTGTGTGTCTAGCCTTGCTCCCAGTGATTCTGAGATAGGCTCTGGACTGCTGTGACCCTGACCAGTACTACTGCTTCATGGAAATAGGAGGATTAAACAGTTACTGTATTTGGTTAAAAGATGTGTGCATTAAGGGAGCATCATGAATTGAAAGGGGTAGTAGAAAGAAGAAACAGCTGTACACTGTATTGAAGAAACACATGCAGTATTGTACCTTAAAAGGACTAAAGTGTGGCCTAGTGAGACATGGTCATAAATAAAGAGCAGGAGCCTACCATTTACATTTGATATTTGATATTTGATATTTTACTAGTGCTATTTGGGTTAAGTACCATGCTCAGGGGTACTGCAGGCTGTCTGCTTGCCCTAGTGGAGTAGCCACTGGAGCTTAGGTGACTGTGTAGGGGATCCCTAGCTCTCTGAAGCCAAATTTCATTCTACTTTGTCTCCTGTGCTAAAATAAACCAGAGCAGATGTACCGTATTGTGTACAGCAGTGTGACAGGATGCAGCTGGCTTTTGACTCCTGCTAGTGGACCACAAGCAGGCTTTGCGTGTGTTCGCAGCAGTGACATGGCTCTGAAGTGTGTTGGCCTTCGCAGCTCAAGCAGTAACATTTATCCACGCCTCTGAGTTTTTGCTTTCAGGGACCCTGTCCTCTTTCTATATCTAAAGATTAAGTACTCATGAATTGCCACTGTTCAGATTATAAGGAAAGAGCTTGTCGAATACTTCTTCCTTATCATGCTATAGACTTCTTGGTAAAAGTGCTGCATGTTTAGGTAACACTGATGTTCCCTCAAGGTAAGAAACAGATGAACGCATGGGATTTTCTCTGTGAGGAGATCAAATGGTTACAGTCCATTCAGTTAGTCAACACTCTTCATGGGAAATTATGAAAAATGAGCGATTCTGTACAACAAGTCACTGTGGCATTGAAAACATGGGGAAGCCGTAAAACTTTTATTTCAATGGAGTTTAAAAAAAAAAAAGTCATTTTTTTTCTGAAGAACATAAGTTTCAAGATTACTGACATAAATGAATAATATTTAAAATAAAAACAAAGTGACATCTGTCATGAAATTCTGTGCTGTTTAATTGTATTTAGTTGGCCTCAGTCTCCAGGAACTGTAATGCTGCATTTGACCAGGTCCTGTTTCTCTAAAGTATAAATATGAGGTTGCATCAATGCAAAATCTTTTTTTGTCATCCACCAAAGAGCTTTCAGGTGAAAATAGACAGATGGTTGTTGGTCTACATGGATCAGGTAATGTATAAAAAAATGCATTACAGTTAATAATAAATAAGTATAGTCAGGGCAATAACAAAAAGCCTCAGAAGTCTAGAATGGGCTGATTTGTCAGGAAGAGGAATCATGCCATACTTCCCCATCCATAGTGAGGAAGGAGGGAAAGAAAAAACCAAGAACCACAGTTTCATAACAGCGCTGTTTATTTGAGTTTTAAGGTTATCAAGTTTCAAAATCAACTGTTGGATGCCACCTCCATGTCAACAAGCTCTTTGAAAGGGTTGCAGAGAAGAAGCCCTTTGTCAGTGCAACACGTAAATTGCACTGCCTGAACTACAGTTGTAACTTAAGTCACGAGAGGCCAAAATTTAACTGTTTGGCCATTGGTATCTTTGCCGATTAAAGGACTTCTTTCGGATAAAAGCACCTATACCCACAGTAAATATATTTGTGGGCCATTGTTACTTTGGGGCTGCTAGTGGACCAGGGATTCTTGTTAACATCCATTGTATAATGAATTCCACTAAGTACCAGGATATTTTAGCCTAAAACCCGCTTGCCTCTGCCGCAAGGTTGAGACTTGACTGTAGACAGATCTTTCAACAATGTAATGATGATCAAAAGGCACAGAAATGCTTTTGGGAAAATCACAAAATCAGTGTTTTGCATCTCAGCCTCCAGATTTGATTCCTTTTGAAAACTTGTGGTCTGAATTGAAGAAGGCAGTCTCAAGTGGAGACCTAAGGAACTTGAAAAATTCTGCATTGATGAATGATCCAAGATCCCTCGATTTTGTCAGATATTACAGAAATATGTTTGCCATTGATAGCATATATATTGTTGTGCTGTTATTCTCTACAGGGTAGGGTTCACCAAATATTAATCACAAAAGTGCCAACGATTTTTTTAAACACATACATTGTAGAAAAAAATGCACCACTGAGGAAACTGTTTATCTGAGAAAATATTGTGTTAAAATAAAAATACATGGCTTCCCCATATTTTTAAGTCCAAAATACCACTCACTGCAGTTAATGAAAGCTAATTTTTATGAAGGATGGCAATAAGTTTGGATATGACTGTAATTTAGTGTATCAGATATTTTTTGAACCATTAAAAAATTAGCTGCATTTGAAGGCTAAATAATTTAACTGTGTGTGCCATTGGGTGCTGTAGTACTACTGATTGGGAAGGGGGGGAAAAAAGTGGTAAAGGGTGACCTTTGACCTCTAGAATCAAACATTCAGAGCTGTACGGGCTCTGGCTAATTGTAGGTTAGAATAAATGCTTGTTCTCTTTCTTTAACTGTTCAAAATTTTGAATGTCAAACGGTCTGGAACAGAAAGTACGTCTTCAGTTTGAAAGGGTTTTGTCTCACTTCATTTCACTTTTTAAATTGAAAAGGGAACAAAAAAAAGACACTTTTACGGGCTCTTGCGTAATGAGTTTTTCATGTTGTCAGACTGTGAAAGGTTTCCGCCAACCTTTAGTGATTCAGTATGAGGGGTGGATTAAAAAAAAAAAAAATAAATAATGAAAAAAAAAACACACTGCTCCTTTAGCAATCCATTATTTTATTGGTATTAATTTTGGTAGCAGTGTGGTGTGTTTTTATAGGTTGATTTTAATAGCGTTGTATACAGATCTGTTCTTTGAATGCTGTTCCTGTGGAGTGTGACATGATCTTTTTCTCTCTCTTGTTTCTAGCGTCCAGTGTCATGAAACTTAATCCACAGCAAGCTCCGTTGTATGTAAGTATTTTACTGAATCATGTGAGTATTGTATTGACTTACCAATAAGGCCCTGGTACAGCAGGTTAATCTGAGAGAGTCTGAGTATGTGTCACTGCAGCACTGCAACCCTGCCCCCCAGGCGCTGTGCCTTTCATGCTGCTCATGTGCAGCATGCATCTGTAAGGCCTCTCTATCAGTACAGACACCCAGATTGTCTTCTCACTCTTTGTTCCTGGTTTGGCGTGTAACTCTAGCACCTTCTTTGTGGATTGGCTTCAAGCAGCACTTTCAGCTGTTAATTTTTTTAAACAATAAAGAACAAGGTTTTTTGTTGTTTTTTTTTTTTAAACTAAGAAAATAGGAATTTCCTTTTATAGCTAAATAAAAGCAATACAAATCATATAGCTGTTTTTTTTGCAATTAATCAGAAAAAAAAATCATGATATATGCTTTTAAATATGCATGAGAGAGAGGATCTCTTACATTTGTTCCAGATAACATGAAGATTTCAGCACAGACATGCTGGTGCTCCATGTAGAAAATGGCAGTGAGAGAGTTTTGGGTTTGTGGCTTGAGTCGCACGGGGAGGGGGTTTCAGCCGAGCCCAGCTTCCAGCTGCTGCCAAAACCAGTGATCCATCGGCACCCCTCTCCGGAACGGAAGGAGAGAAGCCCATGGGAGCACTGCGTGGCTCGGTGTCGGGTTTCAGAGAAGAGCGATATCAAAAGACGCAGGCGCACGAGCTCAGGAGCCCCAGCCCAAGGCCTTTTCCCGGAACCAGAAACTTGCTGACAGCCAGCTCCTTGTAACATGCTTTTTTGTGCAGTGATATGCAGTAATTTTATAGAAAAAGAAGTTGAACTCCCAAAATAACTTTAGGGTCATACATTTTAGAGCAGTTACTTAATATGAAATGTGTTCTGTACCTGGTCATGGCCTTCTTTGGGTTCTTGCATGCCTCCAACCAAGTACAAATAAACCACGTTTTGAATATAAACTTTAATGACAGCAACAACTGTTGCGTGCTTGTATTCCATTAGCCAATAATTCTTTCTGCAGGACTATTGAGGGGGGAAGCTCTGTCGTGCTACCTCCTTTGTCTTGTCTGATCTTCACCTGCAGTTCACTGTTGGACCAGCAGTGGGCAAATGCTGTGCAGTGCACTGCAATGCTACTGTGTCATCCAGCTGCAGAGCACAAACCACTCGAAGAGAATGACCGTGTGTTAGTGTACGTTGTGGGTTATTAGTCAGCTTTAGCAGTATGTCCTCCAAGGACCAGACTGCATAGAGTGCAGTGGCCTCAGATCGGCCTGCATCACGAGCCAAGGACAACTTATTCCAACTTCTGCAAGCTTTTTTAAATATTTTGCTTGCGGGACAGCTTAGCGTTCAACCAGCAGGAGTAGGAATTCTTTAGTACGACTGGACTCTACAACTATTGCACACATTGTAGGGTAGAAGGGTAAAAAAACAGGAAATGTGGTCTCCTCAAAGGTTTCTGAAATGTACTTCTCCTGTGGAGAGGTTGCCTTGCCACTGTTGGGAGTAGCGATGGGGGACTCTGACCTTTCAGCTGCCCTTGAAGTGAAGTTGGCAGCGCTAGTGAGCACATGCAGCTGTCCTCTCCGGAATGGTAGACCAGCCGACGTCCACCAAGCAAACACAAACACCGACATAAACTCAAAACGCCTCTCATTCCTGCTAATTCCATTTTCTCCCTTTTATGTTTCTTTTTTTTTTCTCCTTCGTGCTTTGAGAGCCTTACAGTTTGGTCAGAGTTGAGCCAAGGCCAGACGCAGCCCAAACAAACAGGCATGACAGCCCCTTCTTGGGTGGTATAAAATATGGTATTTAGATGTAGCTGATTTCCTCATGAGCAGCAATTTAAAAAGGGCCTGACCTTACGCCAACCTCTAGAGGCTCCTGGACCCCCATGGGATGGTCTTTTCACTGTCTTGAATGCTGATACTCTTTCCTTTGCCACACACAGCATTGATTTGAAATGATCTTTCAGTACCGTTCTCATGGGAACTTTCATACTGCAGCTTTGGAGATTTTACATTAGAATATAATGTTCTTAGACAGATTTGTCTGTATTGGAGCTTTCAGTGCAGTACCCGTGGTATATCATAACTTCAGATTTCTTTGTGTTTTAAATTATATTTTGATACTGTTAACTTTTGAGTAAAATACACTTTTTTTTTTTTTTTTGAAAGGATTGGTACACTTGCAATGTTGGAGAGGTAAATTATAACTCTTTAGAATGATGTTGCTTATATATATCAAGATGAATTTAGAACAGTTGTTTTTCAAAATTCAAGAAATAATAGTGAGTTGTAATGAAATTTTTTTTAAACAAAGGCTGCAAGTTCATGTAAGATTCAGTTTCTGCTAATGGTAATCTCATGAGAATTAAATTTCAGTAAAATTTTTCAGCTTTCTTTATGCCCACTTCTCCTGTGTGGGGTATGTAAGAACATTATTTGAGGACACCATACCTTTAAACCAAACCTGTACTAGATCTACGCTCAGACATCATTAACCCTTTTGTCTGACATCAACCCAAGGCAACAGTAAGATCTACCTTCCCTCACATTGCGTCTGCAAAAAGAACATCAGGTTTTCAGCCTTGAGGATATCCTAGTTGTTCTAGCTACCTCAGGGTGCTCGTACAGGAAGTTGCTCATATGGAATGGCGTGATAAGGTGATTACTGTTCCTGTCTGTCACGGTGAACAAGGGTCTACTGTGTGTGACTCTTCCATTTAGGGCCTCCTATTGGTAGTGTTCTGCTCCATTTGGAACAGGCAAGGTCTCGCTACCGGCCATCTGCAGCAATGACCATTCACTTGGGAACCATGTTTATGTTGAACACTGGATCCCCTCCATTTGCGCCTGTAAGCTGACTGCTTGTTGTCAGCAAGCAGACTGGCATTTATTGAGAGGCGGCTGTCTCCTTCGTGCATTGCTTTGATGAAAACAGCTGCCTGAGCCGGACTCGAGCAAAGGGGCCCTGGGTCATACTGTACTGTATGTTGCCTTACGTTTGCATTCATGTGTTTCTGTAGCCATGCCTTTCATTTTGGAGGATAGTAGTCCAATTATCCAATCCAATTGTTTATATTGATCATATTTAAGACAACTTTATATCATAGACTACTTTGATTCATGTAACTATGATTTATGCCACGAGAGTCCTGAAGTTTTAATGCTGTATTTTTATTAATGTAAAAGGTTATTTTTAAACATGTTGGTCATTTTTAGAGTGAAAAAGTGCAATTTCTCACTCTAAAAATTATCTTTTTTTTCCTTAGTAATTTAAGTTATTTAATACTAAGGAACATTTAGGGTGGCACGGCCATGCAGTGGGTGAAGTTGTTGGCTCCCAGCATGTGGGCTGTCTGGGCGTGGATTCAAATCCAGATCAGTCTGTTTGGATTTTGCATGTTCTCACCATGTCTGTGTTGGTTCTCTCTGGGTGCTGGTTTCCTCCCACAATCCAGAGATGCCAGTTTCAGGTTAATTGGTCATAGTGTGTGGCCTCTCTGCAATGTACTGGTGTCCCATCCAGAGTATAGTTTTATGGTCTACCACCCAGTGATTCCAGTATAGGACCATTGCGTCCCTAAACAGGATTATAAAGCAGTTATGGATAATGCATGGATGTTTATTTGAATCTTGAGAAACAACTTGAAAGGTTTATGTAGCAGTATGTAGCAGGTGGTGCAGTGGTTAGGTCTGCTATTTTTGCACTCAGGTCGGTTCAAACCCTGCTCAATTCCTCCAGTAAAAATGTCCTAGGTTTATACATGGGTAGATAAATGTAGATGAATATTTCAAATCATTTTGGGGAAAAGCATTAGTTGAAGTACAAGTACAAAAAATAAAGATATACCTGTGCAATCGAGATGCAAGGCTGGGAAGGGAGGAGCCCAAGCATGAGGAATGAGGAGCGCTGCCAACGATTAACACTGTCTTCAGCCCCGAGGCAGCCGCAAGGGTTCCTGTCAGGCAGCTGTTCGGCTCAACCGGTTAATAACTGCATTCAAATAACCATGTTGAAAAGTTGAAAAGGTCACTGTGATTAAAGACGAGTGGGGAAGGGGAGGTAAAAATGCATTTGAGATATGGCAAAGAGTGCCATTACGATTAAACGTAGCGTAACATGGAGAGGAATCGAGGGCGGAAGCTAAATGAAGTTGTGGCATTTTTACGCTTTCCCCCAGGAGACTGTCATGTATCGGAAGGTTTTAAGTATGTTTTTAGGAAATTCCAAACCATGTTTAAAAATGCACGGTGTGTACAGTAGATGCTTATTTGCGATATTTGTGTCTTGCAAGGAAACATTTTCATCCAGCAGTTTTTAATGTGAAAGTTTATCTCAAGTTTGGGCTGTTGTGAAGCGCTGTGCTGCGTGAGGATTGGTGACCCCACACACAGCGCAGTTCTGACCACGACCTTTTTCCGCACTGTGTGAATGCAGGGCGAGTGTCTCCTGACGGTGCAGCTGTGCGATGAGGACCGCTTCCGTGACGACGAAGACGTAGAGTTCTACCTGTTATTTGCTGGCAGCACTCAGAGGCACCTGACCAGCACCCTCAGGATCAGCCATGTCACTCTGCAGGCCATCTGCCCTGGTAAGCTAAGCAGCAAATTCCCTACCCCCAGGGGTCCAGGGCAGTGGCAGCACACACACCATGGCCACTTTGCCTGTTCCACCCTTACTCCACCCACCCATTTCACACATGGTACAGTTGTGGAATGTCCTTTCGGGTGCTGGAGAGATAACCCTCAGAGCAAGCATGTAGAGCAGTTTCAATTCTGATAGGAACATTTTGTCATATATTCAAAAATGAAAAATATTCCTGTGCCTGGAGATTGTTGTTGAAACCCCTGCAGATATATATCAGAGCATTGTTGTGGAAGTTCAAGTCAGCAACTTTGTTAATTTTTGTGTACTGTATTTATTCATTTTCTTTAAATAACACATTTTCTTCAAGTGGTCTCAGAGACATGGTTCTTAGAACTTCTGTTTAAGTATTGTTATCTTCTTGCACCGAGAGAGGATGGTTGAACAGAGACCTGTAAAGTTTTAGACTTGTTGGAAAACAGGCTCTCATTTAGTAATGCTATGGACTCCACACAACATGAGCCATAGGTGAGGGAGTCTGGGAAATCTTCCTGAAGTTTTCCAGTAATGTTGGTATCTGTCTTTACGGTGAAGCCTGGCAATAATGTGTTGCTGTACTGCTGTTTTTCTCCCCTGCAGATAAAATGGGACAGTTCATATCCCTGGGCCCTCTGCTTTTTGTCTTTCTCCAGCCTGTCCTGTCAGTTATGTGTAGGCCAGTACTGGAGTTCACATTTTCCCCCTTTGCTTTTCTGTGACATTTGAATTAGTAAAAAGTGTCTATAAGAGTAAATTGATTTACATAAAGAAAATTGTTCTAAAGGGAAGTGGATGCATCCCTGCTGTACCAAAAATGTACACATTTGAAAATTGTGCTTTACTTTGGGCTCTTTCTTAATGTATTAAGAGTAGAAGAACAGGAATAAGGGCTTTATGAAGAATGATTATCACTATATGTTATTCATTTGTTATTTACTGGTCTACGCATTATAGGAGATCCTAGGGTTTCTAAAAACGTGTTTGCTCTAAGATAATAAATATATAATCTTAATACAGAGCTATGGATATTCTGACCATGGATATTTTTGTTCTTAGTCTAAAGTTGATGAAATTAAAAAAATCAGTTTGAACTGCAGTTTCAGAATTGATATGATGGTGATGCTGATAACAGTAGTTATTTTTTTAATCTTTGTGAATGAATGCACACTTTGCCTGTGGCTGCAGGAACTGTCCATTCATCTGTCTTGGATAAAAAATTAACTATAAGAGTTCTGGCATTTGGATGCTTAACACATGACACATGAACACCTTTATATGCATTTTAGACACTAATCTGTAGAATATTTTCATACAGGTAATGAATGCTGGGGCAAAAACATAATCAGTCCACAAAAAATTTTCTCTTATTTGCTAAAAATCTCTTTCAAAAAAGCATGTCTAACACAAAGTAAACAAAACAACTTCACATTTGTGGGAACCTGTTGACATAGGTAAATGGACTGTGAGCCAATGGGGCGCCCCTACAGGAGAGCATGGTCATTGCAGCCTGAATACTTTGCCCCAGGCCTCCCGTGGTGAGACGGATGGCTTCTTGTGAAAACCACAACCCAGAGGAGAGAGCTGAGATCACATTGGAGACATGGGCTCACGTTGCAGCCGCTGTGCTCTCGGCACGGAAAGGCCCTGCTGACATCGCTTCTTCCATGTTTTTGTAGTCACTGCATTACAGTTAATAACCATTTCTTTGACCATCATTTTTTAAAAATTCTTCCACTTCGAGCTAAACATATTTTAAAAACAAGTTAACTATATTTCATTGTAAAATAAAACAATGACTATGATTTAACATTTTATGACTATGTGTGGATGAAAGTAACTATTGCTTTTAGCACGAAGAATACTGTGCCTTTGGATTAACAAATGCTTTTGCAGACTGTACCTTTTTCCTGGGGTAATATAACATTTGAAGACTTAGTGGATATTAACATTACATCTCTCTAGTTGTGAACCATGGGAAATTTAATATCTTATCTATAAAATTCTATTCTAAAAATATATGATACAGGAGAATTGTGTGGTCTGTCAGCAGGACTCATTGGAACTAAATATGAAATTTTCAAATTGTGGGTTTTAGTGCTCAGACTATTCATGGATCAGAAATGTACAATGTTTAGAGTGCGTATCTTGGCAACCTTGAAAGCACAAAGAAATTTAAGAGCAGCGTTCAGACTGAAGGCTGCAGCTGGTCTGACTCTGTGGACACTGATTCTTTGTGGCTTTTTCTCGCTCAGAGCCCTGCTTGCTCTCATACACGGTCATCTTTAAGACACAAATGAAGGCATGAGGCTGATGATATCCGGTCTTCTGCGCAAACTGAATTGTATCCTAGATCCGGTTTTGTGACTGAAAGGATCAGTCAGTCTGTGACAGATTATGAAAGTTACTCTGGCCTAGCAAGTAGATATAGAATTCTCAGCTGCAGGGTCTGCAAAGCTACTGTGATGTTTTCTCAGTGGAACTTTCACCCTGTTTGTAACTTTGTTTGTTGCTTTGTCTCCCTTTTCCTTAGCTCACAACTGCTGTGAATCGGTCCAGGTCACCCTGTGCTTGGCCAAGCCAGGTGGGTCCGTGGACCCGGTTGCAGAGCAGCACTTCCAGTTTGTGCAGGACTTGGCCTTCGACATGGCCCAGTTTCTGGTAAGCTCGGCTGGCCGGGATGACGGACTGGATGGTGCCTTGCTGTTGGATGAGTGCCAGATCCCCCTGCTGGAGTGCGAGAGGCTGGACAAAAACCTGGCTCTGGCCCTGCGGCACCTGGCTCTGCCGGAAGGCTGGAGTGTACTGGGCACAAACCTGGGCAAAGGTGTAGGTGAGTTGTGTGGGGTCATACACTATAATATGGCTTTAATTGTTACTGAATGTCTATAATTTATTACCAGCCTGAAAGTTTTGCTTTAGTACAGTAATAGGATGTAGCAAGAGAAACTAATTCAGGGTAGTGATAGATATTTCCACTTTTGAAAACAACATTCCCGTTGAGACATTTTTCTTTCTTATGATGTACAGTGGTGTGCTGCGCAAGTTTGTACTTCACCAACCAGGTCATTCACTAATGATTTTGTGGCTCTTGCTGGAGCTGCAGTTCCCACTGCTCTCAGCTGAAGGGGGCTGTGTTTGTCGTTGAGAATGACCATCCGCTGTCAGTATTTTTGTTCTTTTCTACTGGTGAGATTCTTAGTTCAGACATCTGTAACTCATTTCAACCCTAAAGAAACAATTTTGTTAATTGGCAGCAAAAGAGCAGCCCTCTGTAAAAATGCTTGAGCTTTCTGTGCATGAATGAGGGGATTGGAGGGTGTCTCGGTGTTGTCTACTGGTAAAGGAGGGCTGTGCTTAGACAAGAAGCCCACCGAGTTGGAGATCCTTATAAGTGCAGCACTCAACCATGGTTGTTGCTTTTGGCTTCTGTTTTTTTCCTACTTTTACACACACACACACACACACACACACACACACACACACACACACACACAGAATTTGGTTCACTATTAAAAGTCTAGAACGCAATGTCAGTTATTCTAAAACAAACATTCCCACCCATATTTAAGTGTCTTTCTCTGGCACTGTGGGTTCTCTTATGCAGTGCTTAGACCTTTTTTGGATTTAGATTTGGATTTTGTGTGTGATAAATACTGAAACTGGATACAGCTGATTAATAGTTGGGTCTATGGGTACGCATCGAGCAAAAGAAGCTGACAGTGTTCTTACACTGGTCTTTTAAAATAATAATGTTACGTGGGACTCTGTGATTTTCTCAGTATTAAGAGAACTGAAGGAATTTATTTTTTGATGCTTCATCAGTAAATAAATAATACAGTTATGTAACAAGGTGAAAAGTGAGGATATGCATGGTGATTCAAAAAGAACGGAACACTTTCAGATATGTGCTAATAAAGTAATGAATAAGTATCATGAACATGTAATCTAAACCAATTTGTAAAGTAACTTTTTTCTCAATCGTACAAATGCTCAATATGGTCCCCTCATATCACACAACATGGTCACTGTATAATAAATTCATGAGTGTTAAATTCTTCTGCACACTGTACTGAAAAGTGAAATGGCATTTGTAATTCATAAATGGCATTCATTATTTGAAATGTAGCACAATTATTTACCATCTAATGCACAAACAAGAAATGCCACATTTTGTGCATGGTTAGGGTAAATGGCAGCATCTTTTTAATCTCTTAACCACCGACCAGTTGGTGACTGGCCCATTTCTCTGTACAAACCTTACCCCTATGACTTTTGGTTCAAAAGCACATTTCTGCCATATAAGACATGACAGTTAATAAACATAACGTAGAAAAACAATATTATCCGACAAAATGAATTGTTTTGCAGCCTGACCATTATTAGACCTGTTCCCAGTACTTTGTTTAGCGTGACACAATTTCAAAACGTCACACTGTGTACTTGGTCGAGACACACAGTACGTTATATAGCATGTAAAAGAATTGTTGTAGCATACAGAGGATCTGTCCCAACAGTATTTTTCAGTGTTTGGCTTGTGCATTATTCCCATGAGCAGTATTATTCTGAGAAAGTTATTCATCTCTTTTGCATCTGTGTACCAGCAAGTTGTAATGCGTGCTCATCACTGTCACTGTCATCAGCATCTTGTAAACCCATGTTCTTTGTTATCTGCATTGTGACACTGTTAAGTTCACGCTAAGAATGGCTCTCAGAACTTCTTATATAAACATGTGCTTTCCTATTTTTACTACTACTACTGTGTAGTACTATTATGCTGTAAACAGCTTAAATTTACACAAATTATGTGCACGTAGCCCGAGTAGTAGTCCGGTCATAGCCCATTATTTCTCAGGTTGAATGTGATCGATGGTGCTTGCAGTGGATAAATCCTACATGCTGATGTCAGCAGTTTTTCTGCTGTACTGGATATATTTAGCACACATAGCAGCAAAGGGGTTTACTTCAGTTAAACTTCAGAATTTCACTCTTTTAATTCTTTTCGAAAATATAACTTATGCAGTGCTTTGAATATTTTCCCATTAAAACTGGCACCTTGTAGAAGACCCTCACATAGAATAAACGTATTATCATTTTTCTTTAGCCTTTAATTTGTAGTTGCATGAATTGGTAATCTCTGTGTGCAAGGGGAAATAGGTAGTGTAGTGGTAAGCACTTACACCTTCAAACTGAAGGATACAAGTTTGAATCCCACCTCCTGTTGGGTTTTCCTCGAGCTCCAGTAAAAATTACCCAGCTGTAAAAATGTATAAATCATTGTAAGTCACTTTGGAGAAAAGCATTTGCTAGATGCATGTATTCTGTTCCTTCCTTCTCACCCAGGCTCACTATTACAGCATTCCTCTTAAGATTTCTTTACTGGCAAAGAAATGCTGATGAAGGGCAAAATAACAGGAATGCGGTTGTATTTTACTTTAAATCCTGGATGATTAAATATTAGTGTCTGAATATTTCATGTGGTGCAGTTTATCCTGCTCAGCACATTTCTGTCTGTCACTATGGATTGAAATTATAGTCTAATTTGTGTAAAGCCCACAGTTATTAACTGCAGCTTTCCAAATTACTCATCCTGACTCTTGTATCTGAAAACATATAATACAATTATTCTTAAAAAGACTTGAAGTTCTTAAAGGCTCCTAGCTAGTAATTTAGTAAAGTTAGCATTGAAGTACCTTGGAAAAATCACATTACTTGCAAGTATAGTATGATAACATATATTGTAAAACTGTTGCACACTGTTTTACCTTTATGAGAATTCCATGTATACTGTTTTTTTGCAGCCTGAAAACAATTGTTACTGTAATTATTAATGGGAGCAGCAACCCTGGTCTAAATCTCGATCTTGTCTCTTGGATAGAAGTACAGATTCATATTTGCAAAAACAATAAACTCAAGTCAGATATAATTTTAATTGTTAATGCTATAATCTGGCAGCTGCGTTGGTAAAACAAACAGAATCTACTCTCAAAACATAGCAGTTATATCATAACCTTGGTGTCTTAAGTTTCACTTTTGCAAAAAAAAAAAAAAATGTGCACACCATGTTTTTACAATATATATTACACCAAAGTGAGAAACACTGAACTTTGTATTCTGCTTTTTGTGCAGTAGTGTAGTGCAGTAGTTGCCCAGCATTTAATAATTTTCTTGTTATTTTGGCCTCAGTCTAGATAAATATCAAACTGACTAGGGAAAGGGAGTGAAAATCACTTTTTCTAAAGAAATTTGTAATCGGTTCAAACTAAACATGCTGATTAAAATATCTGATATCTGATAAGTCAAAGGTAATTGGTGTAGCAGAGCTAAACAGGGCCTGTGGGAATGCTTTGTAGGCCGTGTTAAATGGTGCTTCTCCCCAGGGGCCATTTTTCATGTAGTCTCATGTGCATACAGATCATTCTCTCATGATTTGTTATAAACAACATTTTACATGTAAGTGTTTTGATTGAGGTTCTGCCATCACTGGATTTGATTATATCTATGCTTTATGTTTGCACATGCTGGTGTAGACTGGAGGCGTGCGAGTCTAATGGGAATTCTGCTGTTTGCATGTTGCGGTGCATGGTAGTCATCGATTGATAGATTGGAGTGCCCGCGGGCCTTAGCGATGCTGGGCTGCACCATCCTGAGCCTGTTCGCACACCGGAGATGGTGCCTGTCTGAATGGGCTCAAAGGTTGGTTTTTGTCCAACTTTACAGACAGCGTTTGAATGCATTGGTGGCACGATGGTTGCAGTGGCTGGATTACATCCAGTTGAAGAGACGTACAACTAATGAGATCACTGCTCCCAGATGACCTGTGGAGATCTCGCTCAAGTTCTTTGTCCAGCTCTCAAGGCAATGCTGCACAGTTTAATCTGTATTACGAGCACAAGGGTAGGGTTACTGGCAAATCTGCAGGCCGATAGACCCTTTTTGTGGGTCTCTGTTTAGTAGCAATAAGCTCAGGTAGACTGACAAAGGAGGGAAGACGAAAGGAGCTGGTGACAGCTCTCTGCTGTTGAGGGCCTTCTGCTTTGTCTTGTGGCCAAAGTTGCATTTCAAAGAGTAAAGTGATTGTTAATATGGTGCTATTCTCATTTACTCTAAAAAGCAACGCCAGAGTGAAACTATCAGGATGTGTCTTTCAACAGGCTTGTTTGTATGATTATCAGTGAATCCTAAATTGGGCATTCTGAAATAAGTGATGTTAGCAGCAAATATTTAGAATTCCACATAGATAAAAGTTTTAGACATAGCAAGGGTAATGTAACCATCTTTATACACCCTGAGATGGAGAACAGCTGTGTAGGGCTTCCTGCTTTATGCCATGCTTTGTCCTGGACACAACTCAGGAGTGAACCCTGGGAGAGCAGCTGGTCTGGCCACAGTTCTGCCTGGCACTTCGCAGAATATGCTGGCTAATTTTCCTCCCTGGGGGAAGCAATGGTATTGAAGTAAAATCAAAGCACTTCCCTGGTCTGTCCAGTACACTTCCAAGGTGCCAGCTGCAGATCTGAGGTTTGTTTCACTGGGTTTCCTGTACACTTTTCATTGAACAGACAGATTTCTATAGTGATAGCAAATGCTGTTTATTATTATTATTTTTATTTAGTTTATGGACGAGTCACTTTAACCAATTTGTATGGCCTTTTTTTTTTTTTTAACTGTAGGAAGTCACGTTAAGCATCTTGCTAAAGGGCACTATAGCTGAAATCCTTATGGGACAATGAACTGCTGGCCTTTACGATATACTAAATGAGTGTGTTAAAACCTGCTTATGCCACCTTCTACCTTTTTGAAAGTGTTCTCAGTTTAAGAAATATGTGGATATTTACTATGTTCCAATATTTGTAATAATGATTTGTTACCACTGTAAAGCAGGTACTAAAACCTGAATGTTGCCTTATTGCTTTCCACTGAAAAAAAAAAAAAAATATATATTCTCAAAATGTATCTAAACTATTTATGTAACCACACACCTAAACTAAGCTGATAAAAAATTACAACCTGTTCTGAAGCCTTAAAGGGGAAATTATTTTATTATGCGTTCTATTAACTAACAATATGAACATATTACGGTTATATAATGTAATGTTGTAATTGTTACTTTGGAGTGCACTTATTGCAATCTGTGCATTTTCTTTAATCCTAAAGATATATAGCAATTTATTTTTGCATGTAAATAGATAGACATATCGCTTGCAAAAAAGTCACAAAGGCACGGTATAAGCAATGTCCAGATCCTCCAAGTGCTTCAGGAAGGACCAGCACTCTGCTTTATTTCAAAAATACACAGTAATCGCAGTTAATCCTCTGCATTGAAAGCTCTTAATGATATAAAGATTTAGTTACTCTCTAATTTAGACGGTAGTATATGGCTCTGACTCTTTCTCAGAACAACTTGCATGTGCTATTTAGCTTTCCAGTGTTACTGAGATGGTTGCACTGGGGTGCGACCTGCGTGGATGATGTAGATTGGTTAGTTGGGGCAGCAATGATGTAGACACAGATTACACCCCGCCCTGACAACTGCTTGGGGCATGCACCGGGACCAACACCAGTAAATCTGCAGCATGTGATGGCAAACTGTCAAAAGAATGCCTGATTGAGCCACAGTCTGCTGAAAATGTCCCATAGTCCCTTGTGACAGTGTCTTGTTTCCCCAAAGTTTACCTAAAGCTAACCATCCTTCTTGTCTCCAACCCCATTTCCAATAGAGCCGGCTCCTCAGGAGACCCTCCTGCACTTTGCGGCCCGGCGGGGACTCCGGCGGGTAGCTGTATTCCTGCTTCAGCAGCCAGGGGGCAGGGAAGCCCTGAGGCTCCCCAACAGACAGGGGGCAACCCCACTGAGACTGGCAGAGAATAAGGGCTACAAGCAGCTCCAGCAGATCTTTACTCGGTGAGTGGTCTTCCACCCATGCAGCTGGTAAAAACTAGACAACTGGTTGTGATGCACGTGATGGGGGAAAAATGTTCTCAAAAAGTATATCACTGAATGGAATGAATTATAGTAATGAGATGTTTTACAGTGTATTGTGACAAAAATGTGGAATTCAGATGCTATAGTGGCTGATTCACCACATCGTAGTGCCATAATACATGTTTTAAAGTGGAAGGTAATCAGAGAACATTCAAATTACCCAAATGCTTTGGTGGACATTTTAATTTTTTTAATGGGCCCCTGTGACATTCTGTGTGGGTATAAACAGTTTAAGGGCTTGGGTCTCCTGCTGTTGTCCCTTCTGTACTAAAGTCCTTTCCAGTGTGGTGGCCCCCTGCAAGGCGACCAGAAGACCACTAGATTAAGAAAGCCAGAGAACACAGACCCCTTTGGTCTGACTTGTGTGGTTCTTCAGTAGGCTGCTGTGGAGGAAAACAGTGGTGTGAAGATATGGGGTGCACTCTTTGGTCTTGGCCAACTTTGTTCCATATGTGCGATGCTCATGTTACAACTGACATTATAATAATATAATTTAATAACGGCCCAGCAGGTTGCATAGTCACAGGTTGCCGCTTGCAGTAAGAGGTCCCTGCTCTTGCTATAGTATTTTTATTAATGCATTAAGAATACTCTTTAGACCCTCTTAAGTATAGTATTTCTAACATAGTAAGTTGACTTGGACAAAAGCATTAGCTAAATGCAGTACAGTAATCCCTCAGTACCCAAATCTGATTCATCCCTGAAAATGAGTCGGGTACCAAGTGATTTGAATATCGAATGTCTGTTTCCAATTATTTTATCAGGGGAAAAGTAATGTGCTTGCAGCCATTCAGAAACATCAACCCATAATTTGAACATGATAAAAATCTCTGTACACCAGTTACCCAGTTAGAAAACACTTAATATTGCCAATAATTTGCATTTTTTAAAGCATGGTACAGTATGCACCGTACAAGGAATTTCTTGTGTTGGTGAGGCCACCAGAGCACAATGCCTGCATAATGGACTTGGAGATGAGATGGCACACGCACGGGGTTTGCAGCAGGAGTTTAGTGTTACGAGATGATGAATAAAGGGAAGTCATGTACCAAAAGAACCCCTGCATCTTTGTTTGGCACAACTGGTATTTAAATAATAGGTTACGTAATCAAAGAGGTGATGTAGTGCAAACCTGTTAAGACAAATGGAATTAGCAAAAAAAAAGCTGATAACACAGTATTTTGTTTTAGTTAAATTCCTGACAGTATTCAATACAGTTTGGTACAATGCATACAGTAATTTTATTACAGTATGGTATTTGTTGATTTTTTTTTTTTTTTTTTTTTTTAATTTGCCTTTCAATTTTTTATGGATAAGATTTTAATAAAAAATATTTGTTATATCTGTTACAGTGAAAAGTTGAATACAGACAGTTTGCATGGATTGGACCAATGGATTGCTGTAAATGTAAATATAATGTTTTAGGCATTCTGCTTTCATCTCATCTTTAGAACAATGACAACAGCAGGGAGTTTAGCATGAAAGGTACAGGACAAATAATGGAAAGTTAGTCAAGATTGATAGGAAGTGGTTGTCAGTGGCACATAAAGACCGTGGCTGTGACACTCTGTGCTGTGCTACTATATATATATACATATATATATAAACATATATATATATATATGTTTAACCTGTTCCCCAGGGTCATATGGCTTGGTGAGTCAGCCTGTGACTTCCTTAGGTGGAAATGACGTAAGCTGATAGCCATGGAGACTGTGCATGCAATCAAAACTTGTATATATACTGTGTGTGTGTGTGTGTGTGTGTGTGTGTGTGTGTGTGTGTGTGTGTGTGTGTGTTTTGTGGGAGACTGCAGGTGCATGCATTGCTCAAGAGACATCAGGCTGCCTCAGTGTAATGCAGAAACTAAATGTACTTGCTGTATAATCTCTGTTTTTTTGTAAAGAGTGGTTCCCCCTCCAGACTTTTCATCTTTCACGCTGTTTATGTGAAATTGACAGAGAAACGAGAGGCACTCTTTTTCTTGTCAGATTAGAGCATAAGGTGTTACCTTATTACAATGTGTTAATTTTAGATAACTTTCTATGTAATAAAATAAGACAGTCAGAATTATGCTGAGAAACAAGAATTTCAGCAGTATCTGTTAAGCCCCAAATTTGGGGATCCTGTTCAGTGTTGATACTAAAATACAGTGCTTTTGGTATTTCCAGATTCCTTCATCTCCTTTGTCTCCACATTTAGTTCCAGGTCTATGCAAGTGATGGCAATAGGTTGCCATGGACACCTGTTTAACCCTGCACTGTTAGAAAAGCTTTTTCTGGTGGAGCATTTAGAACAGAATGCATCTGATACTGTACAGAGCAACAGAGTGATATTTGGATTTTATATTTTTGCTAATTTATTCATTTATTATGTTGATAATTAAACAAAACCATAACTGTGGACTGTAAAATGTCTGAGGTCAGAGTTCCGTTGACTGTCTGAAGCTGAAAATGCTGCTCTTATTACACAACCAGCTCTGGTGGCAAGGTGTGTGCCAAGCCAATTACTACAGTAGGGATCACAATGAATTTTTATTTTTGGTGTCCATTATAAACGTGCATATTTAGAATAGCATCAGAAAACAATTTAAAATGAACTTGTTTTTTGTAAATGTGTTTCGGAAGACATGTTCATGACTAGAAAGGCCTCCATTAAAAGGAAAAATGTCAACAACATATGGCACTGAAATGCTAACGGAAATGAACTTTTTTTTAAGCAAATGTGCTGCATAGCCAAATTAGAGCATTAAAGAGGGGCAATCTTGTGTCAAGGCAAATAAGCTGACAGTAAGTTGACGATTAATCCCGAGTCATGCTGGGAGGTTGTGTTTTTTTTTTTTTTGGACCATGGGCGTGTCGTGTGACTGGAATAAGCAGCCTGGCTGTGTTGGACAGGGAGGAAACAGCACCAGGGACCAGGACCAAGGCATCCCAGCGGATCTACTCCGGGGACCGTGTATTCCGACATCACCCCCGTCTAGACACGTACACCCTGACAGTGGACACACCCCTTGGATGCCCGCCTCCGAACCTGCAGAGAGATGTGGACGAACTGCGACGCCTGATTCGCTGGCACAAGGACAGCAAGGTTAGCTGAGCACATCTTCTGAACAAACAGACCTCTTTGCATTCCCTCTGCTGGCTCTGTGGCTTTGAGGTTCTCTTTTAATCCTAACTGCTTCATCTCGCCTGTCTGGATTTTACTCAAACTTCATGTGAGTTTGATGCAATACTTTTTTAATTGATAAAAACAGATATAGTAACAAAAACTTGCATCGACAAGGATTTGTGGTTGAATTAATTGTACATTATGTAAAGTAGTGAGATGAAAATTTTTTTCACTTGCTTCTTTGGTCCTTTTGTTTAAGCAGCAGACTGAACTACTGAAAACTAAGCAAGACCACAATGACAACATAGACACAGCAACAGAAGATCTCTGTTTGGAGCCATTAGGAGAAAACCCGGTGCACATTGAAGGGGAAGCTCTGACTCCAGCCGGTGCTAAAGAAAACGAGAATGATGATGTTGGACAGAACAAGGAGATTCAGAACTGTGAGACCGAGCGAGGTGCCAGGCACTGCCCCGAAGCCACAGAGCACTCGCTGAACAGTGGCAGATTTGAGAGCACGGCCTGCGAAGATCAAAAGGAAGGAGAGGCGGGGCCTTGTTCTGCAAGCAAAGAGGATTGTGGGGAGGCTGCAGAGGGTGGTGTTGGTGTACGGAACCAGGCGGGGGGTGAGAGTTGCGCTTTCTATAGGCTGCTCTGTGCAGAACAGCAGGAAGAAGCAGACCGAGAGCAGGGTGTGGCCAGCATAGAGACGCAAAGCAGCTTGGAGGGGCTCAGCACACGGACCCGGGCGACCGTAGAAGGTGAGGCTGAGGTGCAGGCAGCTGAAGTGAGTTCACCTGCCATTGGAGCCATTACTGCCAAGGCAGACATGGGTCACACGCAGTCTCAGGAACACCTTGGAACATCAGAAGGAGAACACCATATGGAGATGCAAGACTCCTGTGAAGCAGAGCTCAGTGAAAAGGACACGAAAGGAAGTGTGATCTTCAATGACTTGAACGACTTTTCCCGAGGAGAAGAGCGAGAGAACCAAAACCAAGAGGTGGTAAATTCTGACCTTGGTGGTTTGGAAAATAAAGAGGACATCGACAACCTGGAGGTCGCAGGGGTGGATTCAGAGTGTCCCTGTTTATTGGCTGTAGGGCCGATGTTCCATGAGTCAGAAGATGTACGTGAGGCAACTGAGCAAAATCAGAAAACTGCTTCCCAGGATTTTCCAGATGATAATGAATGCAGTGACAGTAAAGGGAAAAACAATCAGTCTGAAAAAAACAACTTAGTATCTGTTGACTGTGGTGGAGTGTGCACCCACCCAGAGAGTCAGACAGTGAGCCTCACTGATCAAACCAGCAGAAGTACAGAATCAGGCTCCACAACGACTCATCTGTCAAAGGCCGAGGGTACGGCAGACTCTGTCAAACACCCAGAGACAGACAGCTGTTCTGTGGATATGGGCAATTGCAGACCCCCACCTGCTGGGGACACAGCTGTGTGTGATCCCCAGTTGTCACCAAAGTCCACAGAGCACGTTGTAGAGGATGTGGCAGGGTCTGAGGAGAGTCTTCCCTCTATTTCTGAGTTCAAGGAAGTGGCATCCAGTGAAAGAACGACTGCTTCCATCTCCACACTGGATGACAAGGGAAGCTCTTGCATAGAAGTTAACGCTGGAGATTCAGACTTGTGGAGTGCTAATGTGGCATTCAGCAATGAGGACTCCCTCCAGTCCATCTGCACTATCATAAATGAGTTTCTTCACCTACCTGAGGAGTGTATGGCCGCAGAGGTGACAGGAGAACTACTGCCTAAACCTGAAGAAGATATGAAAATAGAAGATGACATGAGGAAGGTTTTAGAAATTGAGGAATCTTGCTTGCGGCTTGCATCCCAGGTACCTTTAGAAGGTGCCACAGAGCTCCTGGCAGAATCAGAAAGCGGAAAGGAGTCCCTTATCCTGCTGGGTACAGAGCTTACAGAAGATGCAACCAAAGAGCCATGTCCAGATGCATTATGTATTACAGACAACGATGACAGGCCATTAGAAATGTCTGAAAACTCGAGTGAATTGGCAGGTGGCAACGAGGAGCTTGAATTCAATAAGAATTATGAGGCTGAAGGTCAGGAGGCTACACAGGAATCTGCACATACAGAGACACAGCGATCTACAAATGCATTGTCTTCTGAAATTCATTTGGAGGGCCAGTCACCTGCAAATGTGAAATTAGAGGAGTCGGTCAGGGTGGAGGTTGAGCCAAAGGATGGAGACGTCACTCTAGACCTAGGGGAGAGCATTCCTGAGCTCTCAGAAACTGTGATGATCCCTCAGTCTTGTTTGTCTGTAAATGATAGTCATTTGGAGAAGATTAACTTCCTGACAGTGTTAGAAGAACCCAAGGAGAGACCTGCTGGCAGGGCAGAAATGATGGAAATGGTGACATGTGCATATGAAGCAAAGAAGTGTGCACAGCAAATAGATACGGAAAACAATGCAAATGAGATCACTGCAGATGGCCACTCAGCTGTACCAATGATATTCCGACAACTAGCTTTTGAGATGGCTGCTTCTGAGGAGTGTGGCACGGGGAACGATTCAGTCTCACTTACAGAACCATCCTGCAACTCAGGCCAATGTATAGAGCTCACAGACAAGCTGCAGAGGGTGGATGAAGTGTTTGAAGAAGGAGCCGATGGCTTAAAGGCCTGTACTGAACCTGTAAGGGATGGAGATGAAGGTCAGCCAGTCAGCCCTTTTAAAGGTAAGCTCACATCAGCACCACTGTTTTTTTTTCTTAACTGTAGCAGTTTAAAATTATATTTTATATGACAGTAATTTCACATTCTGTGTGGATGTTAAACTGGCAACTCTTTTCAGACTTTCTGGTATGAACAAATGTATAGGACTAGGCTTCTTACGCTGGATCAGTGTAGTGGGATAGCTTTGTCAAGGGGGCTGCCACATACATTCATTTTTTGGCTGCTTTGTTTTCATGTTGAAGAATGCTTGATCTCCATCACAGCGCATGGGATGTTTATACAAAATAATGTAAAATGTGCAGCGTATTGTGCTGTAACCCTAGTAACTAATGACCTCATCACAGATTCATGAAAAGAGTGTTCTCGAAAGAGCATCTTCTATTTAAAGTGCATCTCGATGTTCTGTGTTCCTTATGGTTGAGAGAGTGAAGGACTGACCGCATGGATACAGCAGTAATTTTTTTCTATTGTCAGAAGAATTACGTAAGTTCTAAAACAGACTGTTTCCAACTGTATCCAACCTCTCTGAAAGGGGTTTAAATTTATCAGTTGAAATCAGTTTATTAGATTGACACTCAAAATCATGTTTTTACTCACATGTTTTTAATATAAATTATTTTTTGCTGTAACTTGCAATTTTAATGTTCATTTGCATGAGGATCTGCTGAGACAGATGCTGCAGTTAGCGTGGCTCATCTCTGTTTGTCAAAAACAGAGGGGGGCGAGGAATTGGTAGAGGATGTGAAGGATACTCAGAGGGTGCAGAGTTCTTCCTTAGGAACTGTCATCGATGCCGAAGAGGAGGTAAGTTGCAGTTAATTTCATTTACTTTGTGGGCCTCTTAAGACATTTTGCACTTTGTGCTATTGGTTGGCTCACCAAACATTCAAGCTAAGCTTTCAGCAGAAAAGCATGAACAGCTTTGTGGTGAAGGAAAGTGATTATAGGCTAGGTTATAGCAGGGAGGGAGATTTATTTATTATTACAGCAATCTTGTGAGAAAAAACTGAGAATTGTGTTCTATTTTGTGTGTCTGACCCTTATTTGGTGCCACTGTGTATATGACGTAGATTCAAAGTGACATATAACCTTGCTTGGATGGGTCAACTTGGTACATGTGGGAAATACTGCTGAATGCAGCTTACAGTGCACGGTGGCTGAGTTGACAGTCATAATTTTTTTTTCTGCTTTTTCCACCACTGGTAGCTTAAAAGAGGATGAAAGTCCCTAAACTGCAGGATACTTCCACATCAATAAGGGTCTTCCGCTGAATAGCTCATTGCCACTTTCCTGTGATAGATTGTTGTGTTTCTGATTTTTCCTGCTGTTTCTGTTATTGCTTACCTGCACCCATCCTTAAGAAAGCTTTTTATGACTACTTTCTAAACATTTACATTGTTTACATTTATGCATTTCGCAGAAACTTTCAGGTGACATGCAACATGCAGTCGCTCCACACAAAGAACTGAGTACAAATTGTTTGTTTGGTGGCACCATTTTCCTAGCACACACATTTCAGTAGCTACCCATAAAAATGATACAAAAACAGCAATACAGGTACAGGCAAAAGATGTGGAAGGACTCACTAAAATAAATGAAAGCTTATATGATAAATGTATTACTGCGGCGATGTCTGAAAATGAAAGTAATATGGCAAATTTGAGTCTGGCCAGGAAATATGGGCCGTAAAAAGAACGAGTTTCATTGCATGTCTGCCACACTGAATTAACTGTACTAATATGAAAAAATGTACAGTATGTAGCTTGCTTAAAATAGTATTCTCTAAATGGTTGTGATCAGAGCAGATTGTCCTCGATTTATGATATACTCAGCCGATGACGGATTCATATTTACGACAGTCAATAATAAATAAAAGTTTGAATCACAGTAGTAACAACAACAACAACAACAACAACAACAATAATAATAATAATAATAATAATAATAATAATAATAATGTAGTGGACAAATTGAAATGTACAATGTGCTGTACCTGTGTGGTACATGTAAACTCATATACAGTTCTATGACATGAATGCTTGTAGCCTACACTGTAAATGGAAAATGTTATTAAAATGCAGCTCACAGTGTATGGAGTGAACAGGCATAACTTTTTCTGCTTTCTCACTTTATACAATTCTGACATTGTAGCGTAACAATTGCGTAAAGTGTTATGTATCTGAAAGGATTATTTTTTGTTGCTGTAGTATAGTTGTTTAGCATAAGTTAGACAGCACACATGAATACATGGTTGGGTGTGTGTGTGTGTGTGTGTGTGTGTGTGTGTGTGTGTGTGTGTGTTAGTAGTAAAAGTGTTTCTTTTTCTAACTGTTAATAATATTAATTGTTTTACTGTTGTGTAAGTGTAAAACACAACATAAGGCACACGCAGTACAAGACTTTGTGGTACAATATGATAAGAGCTCCTATGCAGAGGCAGCAGCCATCTTCTAGGCTTACACAGCATCAGTTGTTTACACTGTTATATCACACAAAGCCACGGCACTTAGTTCGGCACACATTTATTGCGCATGTCACAACTGTCACAGCTGAACTCAGACCAAAAATCCTGCACATGCAGCCCTCTCAGGCTTACCAAGGGAACAGCCGCAAAAGATGATGCTGCTTGCACGTACTGCATCTCACTGTTGTATTGCACGGAATAACTACAAAATTAAAAAAAGTTTCAATTGAAAAAAGTGTTCTGTCTAATAAGAATTTTTAATAAAGAATACAGTACTGAATTATTTAATGGTATTAAGGATAATATATAATACTTTGGCCAGAAGTAAAACAAAAAAATGACAACTTCAAGAAATTTTTTGGAAAAAGTTACCATACAGTGGACTACACACGTAGAAACAATTATTTTGTCATGAGTATGGTCTGACTTATGACCTGGTTTTGTTCCCTATCCTCTCAGTCTCTGTGCTGTAGTTAAAAAAAAAAAAAAAAAAATATGATATTATTCGTGCATTTAGTGTGTTGTGTCTTTTTATTTACTTTGTCCTACGGGTCTTGACCATAGCTTTTTGTTTTAGCTCAAAATACTTGTATTCAAAAGTCTCCACTAGTAAGGTTTGACATTTACCTTGTGAACTGAGGAAAAAACCTTAAATATTTGCAAAACTGGGCATGCGTATGCGTGCACACACAAAATTTCCATTTCTCTTTCTGTTTCCATCTCATGTTGTCCCTCCCTCCATTCCTTTTTGGCATTGTTTGCAGTCAAGGGTAATTTAGTGAGGAATGAAATCTGTACCAGACTCTTCAGGATACAGCAGCTCATGGCTCAGCGCTGTCACAGCTTCACTCCACCCCAAAAATAAAGTGGGAATTTGAACCGGTCGTATTCTTCACAGATGTTCTCCAAGTTTCTGTGAAAAAGAAAGGAGCACCTTCAAGTAGGAGGTTTGGTGTGTGGATGGAGAGTTGGGCTTGGGGGATGGGTAGCGATTACATAGCCTGCTGACTTATCTCTACTACACCCTCCCTAGACTGTGTGATGGACCTGTCAGGTCTTCAAATGGTAGCGCTTTTTACATGCTGCTTTTTCACTCAGAAAGCCTCAGCGAGAGACACAAAATCACAAACTGTCAAAGCATAGTTGTAAACTGGGGGAAACAAACAACAAATAGCAGAGACCAAGAAACTTGGTATAGTCACATAGCCATCTCTGGTATGTGGGGTTAAACATTTAAACTTTTTAGCATCATAACCAGGATGTGACATGTACAAAGCAGATACTACATTAATTTTTTCCATATTAATGCTGAATAGTTGCGCAGATAGCAGATCTCTGCAAATATATATATATATAGAGTGAAGTTTCTGCCGTGCAAAAAAGGAAATAAGCAGAAAGGAGAGGCGTGATCTCCAATTGAAATCCTCATAGTCTGGAAGTTGCTCAGGCCCTGGGCCTGGAAAATAAGTCTTCATAGGCATGCTGGATAGTAGCTTTGCCAAAATGGAAGAGTTCTGGAATGTCCTCTGGCACCCCCTTGCGGTATCTTCTGGTATAACATTTTCCAGATGTTTCAAGTAAGCTCCTCTGTATCTTTCCTCTTCTTGGAAGCCATGCAGGAGTTACCGCAAATGATACAGCATCCCAATAGAGACAACATCATTTCTTCACCTTTGGCTCATTCGGAGGTTATTTGTGGAGCTGCAGCGTGCTCTGTATCTGCAAATTGCCCTGCTTTGGAGCAAACAAGCAGGGTCTGTGTTTCCTTGGTTGACTATGCAAATCCAGCACATTACAGCAGCAGGTCTTGTCTGTTTGCATTTGGGCTTAGATGTTCTCTGGCTGCAGCACACTTCAAAGGTCTGTCAGAGGTAAATTCCAGGCAGTGTGATCAGGCTAAACAGGCCTAGAAGTGCTGTGAAAAAACCTTTGATCAGCCAGTTGTGTATGTCCATCGAGCGGTGAGTCTCATATATATGATCATACATACCTACATGTTGTCATGCTGTCTGGGATCTGTCTGTAGCGTTCACTGGAGACATAATCTTTTTTCTTTTTGGCATACTGTCAATTTCTTATAAAATATTTTAGGTTACAAAAGCATTGAACAATGTGCATATCAATGAAGAGGTGCAAGAGATTTACTGAATTTCACTGATGTCTGAGCTAGTTTTAGTCTTTCTCCCACGCATAGAAATAAATTTCTTTGCGACACCCAAACTTACTTCACTATGTATTTTTGGTAGATTGGGTTCTTAAGAAATAGTGAGCAGAGCCATGATGTGGAAGGGTAGTGACAGGCACACCGAGGCTCCTTGACTGGTTCAGGTGCAGCCCAGTGCACTGTGACCATTTGGGAAAATAATGGTCTTTGTCACAGAGAGATTACTGTGAACCATCTCACCAAACCAGCCACAAGTGGCCTGCTGTCATGTAGATTTTACTGTGGTATACAGTATATGTCTTGTTTTTATATATTTTTATTTAGTTTCTTCATGCCCTTAAGCTTTTTCCCTTGCAAGGAAAAGAAAAGAAACATAGCATTGGTATCAGTTACTGCTGTTGAGGCTCTGACATTGTGTTATTGCTTAAATTTAGCTAATTTTTTGAATACTCTATTATGACTATGGTATGTTCCGGTTATTCCCAGTTTGGCAACTGTTTGCACTGCATAGCTTGTTGGTTTATGAGCTTTCTTTTGAGCTTTGTGTGCAAAAGTGGAAGTGGGACCTGTAAGAACGGGCTCCCCTGGAGGAAATATGGAAGTGTTTACACTAGGAGGTCTGATTTAAGGGGGTGGGGCGAGGTCCGAACAGAGGAAGCCATGTGGCGGCATGTGTGTGTATGTGTGCGCGCGCGCATCAGGGGAAGGACCTGTGTGACATGGGGCTGTAGGAAGAGGGCTTAGATCAAGAT
The DNA here is from genome assembly GCA_018136845.1 of Heterotis niloticus. Lineage (NCBI taxonomy): Eukaryota > Metazoa > Chordata > Actinopteri > Osteoglossiformes > Osteoglossidae > Heterotis > Heterotis niloticus. The sequence continues at coordinate 13,999,579 of CM030904.1, read as the reverse complement.
GGCTGCTTTGTCAGACTTCCAAAGCACTTAATAGCGGGTTGGATTTTAATACTCTGGAAAGATGTAATTCTGCTGGGAAACTTGTGTTATTTGGAAGGTTAATGGCTTGCATCCCTTAAAAGCTGGAAGAGGTGCAGCATTGCATTTTATTACTTCCGCCCATATAACGTTTAAGATCAGTATGGAATTATATGCAGATGGCTCAGTTTATGTTCAAGAAATGTTGGTAAAATCTGCCCAAACAAGCGAAAGATGACAGTCCTTTGTCCACAAAAGGTTTTGTTATTGATGTTTTCAGGTTACAAAATACAGAATTTTCGGTGCTCCCCACGGGGGAAAAAAAATTTGTTCGATAAATTTGGCTTAGATTACGCTTTTCCAAAGTCTTGCTCCTTATTCTGTTCGGCAACCTATACACTTTCATTTGAGAGAATCCCCGTAAAGCAGCCTCGTCCACCTCAAGCTTCACAGATTGAAATGATTTTCATGGTGTCAGCTGTTAGTGAGTTGCTGGTTCCTTGCAGATGTGCAGATTTTCTTTGTTGCTTGTCTCACACACACCTACTGTTTTAATGCTTGCATTTTGTCCTTTGTACACACAATACAATACCCTGCCAAATCCTTCTGTAGTCAGCATTGCAGTCCCATGCTGCAGCCGAAACACACACGGAGGCAGCCATGCATTTGGCATTTACTTGTTCTGCAACAAAAACACCTTGGCTTTTCGAACCTCCTAAAAAATTCCCAAAGTTTAAGATGAAAGATTTCTTCACAGTTTAGATTCTTTTTCACTATTTATTCTGTTGTGGCTTTGACCTGTATCATTAATAATAAAAATAAGATGTTTAATAAAGAATGTTCATTGCCAGCCAGCCACTTTCTTTCTACTGTTCAGGAATTAAATCTTGTTTCCGCTGCAAGGCGCAGTGATGCCCCGCCACGCTTCATGGACAGTTAAGTCATTTAGATTCTCTTGTCATTTTTTTTGTGGGTATTACAAAAACTCTCCGTTATCAGCCTGTCCCAGCGGACGGACTTCCCTGCTGTTCAGGAACTGAGCTCATGGTTGTGATTTTCTCCGAAAGACATGGGCACAGAGAGCCAGGAGGGAGGGGAGAGGGGCTAGAGGTTTGTGTGTGTGTGTCTGTGTGCATGAGGGTTTGGAAGGAGCAAGACATTGCGAATGAGAGGGAAAGGGGTGGGAGCATGGGCCGAGCACGAGGGGCTGGTCCTCGGCACAGATGTTAGACTGTTGGAGCCCGTTTTCTTCCCCAAGCTTCAGTCTAGCAGGGCTCCTCAAGTTGGGACTTCATGTTGGAATCTAGTGCCTGTTTGTGTTTCTCCACCACTTACTCTCCGTGGACACAATGTACGAGCGACACAAGCGGAGGTACAGTTTATGCGTGAAGGGGGAGAGGGCTGTGGATGTGGTTCTCATAAAGGTACGACAAGTCTTTTTCCTTTACCCTAATATCCATGTGTTGTCTCAATGTGTTCATTGCTTTGGTACCTTAAAAACTTCCCTTAAGTCTTGTTTTAATTGGTTCTTCTTCATTATGTTCTACATAAAATTTAAAAGTAGTTTCTTAAAAGTTATTTTATCTTGCAGTAGGTGTTCAAACAAGTTGCCTGTATTTTTTAAGTTTTTAAATCACACCTAGCATTCAAATCCCCTTGTTCAGATTCATTACGATAGTTTTTATTTGACAAGGAGGCTATCGTGTGCTCTGACACGGAATAACATTTCCAGATGGGAGCCTTGTGGAAGCAGCTTAATGTTTTGGTTGAAACAGCATTTGAACAGCCAGGAGGAGACCTTGTAGAATATAATAAAGTGACAGACATGCATCTCTTTTTGCACAATGCAAAAAACTTTATCTTACTTCTGCCGCTTGTGCACATTACTTCTGTAAACATGACGATGGTGATGATGATTACTTGCTTCAGCAGTCCTATGAATAACAATAGGCAGAGGTATTTTTCTGTAATAAATCTGAAAGCAAGAGGCTGGGCTGCAGCATCCGTCTCGAGCGAGAGAGGTGTGCCTCGTGACTGGCAGGTCACAGCAATGCCTGATGGAACAATTCAGTCATCTTCTTCAAGCAGCTCTGCATTTCTGCTTTAACGCCAGACTTCTTTTCATTCTTTGTGGCTTGCGAATAGCAAAGGAATGCCAGCTACCGGGAATGGCGGAGCGGTAAATATATACTTAGTGGTCTGGGTCCTGTATCTGTCCACAAGGGCCGAAGCCAGAAACACCCAAGGCACTTCGACAGGACTGTTCTTCGATTAGGCTTGATATCCTCTGTGTCTGCAGTATGCTGCTGTCTAACTTGGGCTTGTAGACCACAGACAGAGTCCTTATATTTGAGTGTTTTTCTCTTGTCTGCACTACATCAGTAAGCAGATGACAGCAGACATGGGACTGTTTCTGCAAGTTATTTTTGCTTTAGTTGTTGCTGTGTTGAAGCCCTGCTCTTGTACCTTTGGATTATCAAAGTCCATATTTTCAACTGTTTCTAATGGCTAGCATAAAATGGTTATCAATCCACATGTCTTTGACCAAAAGCATTTTCTGGGCATGTCAGTGATATGCTGGGGTGAAAAGATGATTGTGAGGTAGTTCTGATAATGGTTCTCTTGATGGGACTCCTGTACAGTTCCACTCGAGTGTGCTGCTAGTTGGGTTCAGTGGTGCGCCGCAGAGGCCTGTTGAGTGGAGGGTGGGGACAGGATGATTTTGGTGGCAGTCTGGGAAAGGCGCTCTGCTCCTAACGGTTTCCTTTGGCTCCTGTCCTGGGCGGTCTGGTGGAAATGGGCGGACAGCCAGATGACTTCATAACACAGCCAGACGTTTGAAATCCTGATTCTCACACTTGTACCCAAGTTGGAGCCCTGCACATTCTCGAGCCAGGAAAACAAACATTGCTCAGATGGTTGCTGTGAGGCCATGGCAACCATGATGCTGCCTCTGGACTGCAGCAGCTATTTATAGACCCCTATTAATTGTTCAGTCCATCTTCATTTTTCAGCTGTTTTTGCATTTGCCTACCTACCAAGGCACTTAACCCCTTGGACCTGTCTGTGGAATTCATTCTCTGCTCTCTCCATATACAGAATACTGGAATGCAGGACGCCACTGGTTTAGGACTTGACCTGCTCTGTGTACCTCTCTAGGGGCACTGTCAATCATTTTGTGTTTTATTTAGCATTTTCCAGTTTGTATTCTACTATATTCAACTGTACCTGATCATTTTGTGTCTTGTCACATGTGAAGCACGGTGAAGAATAAATCTGAGCCTGTTGACCATGCGTGGAAGAACTGGGAAACTCAGACACCAGGCATCTTGACTCCGTATGGCCTCTGATACCCAACCAGTTCAGCAGCATTTTTAAGTTTTTTTTTAAGCCTTCTTAGCAAAGTTGTGAAGCCAGGCCTAAAATGCAGCTGTGTTAAGGGAAAAAAGAAATATTTTACACATACTCTTTATCTGCTGATTTATGCTTTCATGAAACTTTTATTTTGGTTCAGCAGGAGTATATAAATTAATAAAAATACTCTTTCAGTATTACAGAATTGTTGCTGTAAAATACCCAGCTGCAAGAATGTAATATTAATGCAACAAATGCTATTGTTTTGAATCAGTCTCTTCTAAGTTCATTATAATAACAACATTCTCTGATATTGTTCCAAAGTGTGATGCATCAGTTGCATCAGATTATAAACCTGTGTCTGTTGCATGCATCATACAACAGATACAGATTTATAATCACATTATAATCGTATTTTTCGAGAACAGATTTGTTTGTCTTCAGCAGTATATGTCTGACAGTGCAGAAGATTGTGGGAACCTCCCAGTGCACCGCGTGGTTGTGTGTTCCAAGGCCCAGGCCCTCTCCACAAAACAACAGCGCAGTGTTCCCTTAGCCGCCCAGCACTCTGGGGTTGAACACAGTGCGCTCACAGCCGCAGTGGGAAGGGCCCTCAATGGAGCCTTGTGCATTGTCAGATAGGGCTGTGGGGCTACACAGAGCCTATGACTCCTATACTCCATGCGGCAAAGATACAGGAGGGGTGAAAACCATTGCAGAAGCAAAGCTATGCAATTACACCATTGCAACACCATGTCCATTTGAGCAGCCTACACATGCTGCAGCCGAAACACACACGGAGGCAGCCATGCATTTGGCATTTACTTGTTCTGCAACAAAAACACCTTGGCTTTTCGAACCTCCTAAAAAATCAAAAAACCACCAAGTGTGTTCTGCAGCTTTAAATCTAAATGCTAAGCTATTTGGACATGGTTTGTATTATCGATCCTATTTAGGTCAACATTAACAAGTGAAGGGGTATATGTGCAGAGATCTGGATGACTGTCGAAGGTGCAACACACTGTTGTGCTTCCTGTTAGACCACTGCACCATGGTATATGCGCAGGCAAGCGATAACAACTGTCATGTGGCAAACTGTGTGCAAGCAGTTCAGAATGTGTTAACTGTAGTAGCGTTCTTGTTTGGATCGCTTAATTCGCTGACTTTTTATCAAGTAAATGCGCTTTTAAAGAAATTTACAGACTTAGCTTGTCAGCAGCAGTTAGTTGCATCCTTATTTACTGAGGATTGGCTCTTATATCATTAGTTTCATTGACAGCCCTGCCATATATAGATGTTTGTTGCTACAACCAGCCTTATTAAGTTGAAATGAGGAAACAAGCGTCCTTAACATAATCCTATACATGGATGATGCATAAAATCAAAAGAGAGGTTTAAAGTATTTCAGTACCCTTATTCTGCCTTTGAAAGCAAACTAAAGAAAGCTTATCTAAATTTACATCTTTATAAATCTGAAATATTTGGCACTGAGCCATGAAGTATTTCCTCTTTTATATACAGTACATTCTACTAAAGGATGTGGAACACATTTTCCTTACCTGGCCATCTAGGGGGAAACACAGCTTTATCATATGGTTTTCTGTGTGAAACACTTTGATCTTTGAAATTTTCCAGCTCGTATATTGAACGTGGTTATAGCCGTGTGGGCCCTTTAACAGCTATTCGCAAAACAGACGCCTTTTGTAAAGCCCGGCATGTTTGCTGAAGACATTAAAACTCATTTATTTCTGAAGAACTTGTTTGTGGCCCTTTTGAGAAAATAAAACCATTGTCGTGTCTAAAAGGCGACAAGAAAGGTCCTGTGTCCCTCTGTTGCGAATACACGCAGCTGTCGAGGCACCTCAGTGTGTGGGTGCTGAGTCGGCCGGGTGGGGAACCTGTGTCAATCCGCGCAGGATGGGTGGGTCGTGGGGGGCAAATAATGGTCACTGTGTCCAGCAGAATCGTGCCTCTGTGAGGCGTGCACGTGAGGAGAATGCTCAAGGCGTGTCAACTGGGCTTTAAGCTGCTTTGACGTAGGTGGCTTGTTGCACATGGTCCATCAGAGGGTGGGGGCTGTTCTCTGGAACTGTGCCTACAGGTGTCAGTGGGGGTTGGCCATAGTTCCCTCTAACTGCAGGCTATTACAATTGCATCTGTACTGGGTCCGTACAGTCTTGTGGGTCCTGTTAGTATCATCTCAAGATGAAACCAGAAGCTCAGGGACAAAGTCATTCCCCGGAGAGTCTCCTTCTTCTCCCTTTTCTTTACCTCTCTCCCCCCCCCCCTTTATTTTGTTTGCCATAACGGTTATACTGTCTAAAAGTTTGTTCTGAATAAACTAAGTTGTGTATACACATCATTAGTCATTTCTTTATTTGTATGCATTTTTGGTACCGGATAGGAGGCCAGCATTTGTGAGAAAGTGAAAATTTAGTGTTTAGAGGAATCTTTTGTTAGTTATGTCTAATGAAGCTGTTTTTGCCTGATCATGTAAAAAAAATAGTCAGATGACTTAGTTTCATACTGTTTGTTCCTCTTTTTTTATTCTCAGATACACAGGGAGAAGGATACTTTTTACTCCTTCGATGCATGTGCAGAGCCCAGTGCACTGGACAGGACGCAGAGCTCCCAGTCTCCAGGTAAAAGCAGACACTTTATCTTCTTACCATTTGGCTGCAACTTTCAGAATTTGTACAAGCTCCAGAGCAGGGGCAGAGTTTTGTTGCGTTTGTGTTTGACGCTGAACAATTTAATGTTTTAATGGAGTCATGTTGTTACTCAATGGACTGGCATCCTTTTTGATAGAGTAAGGTGCTCAGAGCTTCGAAGAGATCCGTGGCACTTGGTGACAACCCATTGAACTGGCTAGCTGAGCCGATCAACAGGAAGAAGAAAGTTAAGCAGCAGACAAAGGAGATGGTTGTAGCAGTTGGGGGTGGAGGGTGGGGGACAAGGCCAGACAATGCATGGTTTGACCAGGGCTGAGTCTGAGGCCGGGGAAGACATGAAACACCCGTTTCCTTTACCGGGTGAATGGTGCTGCTGTGTGGCACTTGCAGAGAGTTTTCTGAGGGCTCCTCTGCTGTGGCAGCTGGAAGGGCCCCCCTGAGCCTTTGATGTGAGAAGTCTCTCTGTGTCCACAGGGTAATGCTCTCCTGTAGCCTCAGACTTGAATGAGCCTCTACGTCCTTTCCGTACCCTAAGTTTAGCCTACATGGACGCACAGAGTACATAAACACTCTGACGGATTGGTATAATACTGTATGCCTGAATAAGTACAGTTGTTTATAATCTTCCTCTTATTTGAGGAACATGTGCTGGATGTGGTGTATGCTTTGAAGATAACATAAATTCAGTTCATTTTAATAGAATATTTTTTATATAGCACACTACTTAACATAGTAGATGTTCTTGGATGTTGTATTCCTTCTAAATTTTATTGTGAACTGTATCGCATTTCTTAGTAAAGGATGGTTGTGTCATGCCAAACTGTTACTGGAGGAGTTTATTCAGTTGTAAAATTCAGTTTATTCTGTATGCTAACTGTAGATAGAATGGTGATGCAGAGGAAAATGAGCACCACAAAGGGCCAGGAGCAGGCGACAGAGTTTATATGTTGTTTTTGTGCACATCTCAATAAATGGTTTTTTAAAAATAATTGCAGGAAATTCAGTACCCTAAATAGCTTCATGCAGGTAAAGAAAATTTAAAGAACAGATTTTAGAAGTTGTCATCTTGCAGGTAATATGGTAAAGATACAGGATTTCCCAAACACATTTATTTCCCTCATATTCATGTAGCTGGAAGTGTCAGATGTTATTTAATATTTGTACAAATTATTTAGCACATTTAACATGGCCTGTGTACAAACAAGTATATTGTTTGACCATTACGTTCTCTGGTAGTTCAGCTGTTTTTATTGTTAAGATGTTTGGGGTCTGTGCTAGCAGCAGCATCACTACACTTTGCTTTTCACAGGATTCTGGGACCTGAGCCTTGTTGGCCGTTTGAACTGTTGGGTCCAGGCAGAGGGCCAGATGTGAGCAGGCTGTCAAAGTTGACACGGTCGTGGCAGACATCTTTTAGGGTCTAGAAAGAATCCGCTGGCCTCTGTGACCTGTGTAATTGGTCCATTGTCTCAAGGCTGATGTGACCTGTGAGCAGTCATCATGCTGCTGTCACAAGGTCCAGCCAGACTCAGGAGAGGAAGAGAGAGCAGAAAGGCAGAGGAGTATTGGACATCTCATACTGCCTCTTATTTGAACATGTATAACATATAGCTTCACTCTAATCTTACTGGCTGCTTATTAGTGTCTTTTGCTAGAAGATACTTTGATATTGATTAGTTGCACACTTATATTACATATGCTGTAGTTCTTTGTGCATAGACCAGTTTTGTCATGTGACACAGTCAACAGCTTTTCCACTGTGTCCACGACTTCATGGACTCTGTAATTTGTCTATCAGGTTAATTATTGCTTCATTTGTGTTATACAAGGATAATAAATGTCTTCCCTTGTATCACTAACAGGACAGTATAGAAACAGCAGACAAAAATCTGTAAACTCATTTTTTCATGTCCACTTGGTTGTTCGTTTTATTTGGAATATTTTGTCTTTGGAGATTCTTTTTCTGCCATCAGTTTAGTTGTTTTTGGGTCCTTGTTTTCCTGGTAATCTAAATGGATGGGATGTATTTTGCTTTGCTGAATTTCTGCAGCCCTGTTAAAGAAGAATTTCTGAATCATCTCTGCCCTTCTAGAATCAACCCATTCTGCAGTTGGTCAGGGACTGGACAGCTCTGTTTCCATCACACGTCAAACCTCATGCAGTGACACCGATGCAGTGTTCAGACCTTACACTGCAGAAGATGACACCTTCAAGAAGGTGAGATGTAGTTCTTTGCTTCCTGTCCCAAGATTGCACATGGAGTAATGTTCCTGAAAAGCTGCTTCTGAGCAAGCTTACAATTTCAATTTATTTCAAGTTTAACTGAACTTTTTTGTCTAATGCCTACGCTTCATTTTTTTTTGCCAAAATTTGCTCAGAAGAGCTTTAAAAAAAAGTGTGTATACATGGTGTTTGTGCACACTTGCTGCAGACATCTAATGAGTAAATTTGAGGAAATGAGCTGACATGTCTTCCCAGCCATGATTTCCAGAGATTTGTCGGTCACTTTGCTTCCATTCATCTGTCTAATTTGTCACAATAAGGTGTTGCCCAGGTTGCTCAGGTGTACTCGGTTCTTTCGCTGCATTCAGTATTGTGACACTGAAGCATTGACCCTATTAAGTGACATTAAAAATTTGAGCAAGGGGTCCGAGACAACCACAAGTTAGCTGAACGATACTTATGGAGTATCAGGTCACTGTAGCTTTATGCAAGAAACCTTCTGTATGATGGTGGTAGTGCAAGTCTTTTTATTTGCTTCATTGTTATCATGTGACGTCGGTGGCTTTCTGAAGGAACTTCCAGCAAGCATGCTAATTATGATCCCCCCCCCCCCTTATCTTACCACCCCCACCCCCTCCCTGACACACACTTAGTGGAAGTCATTCTTAGTGCACATGAATAGAAGGCTTTCATCCCCCCATCACAACAAAACGGCTCTGTGTTCCCAAAGCACTTTCCACTTACTTGCTCAGATGACAGCTGCGTAGGACAATTGGCAGCGATAGGGGAGGAAAATATTACAAAACAGCATTTCACAGAAGCGGTGCATTTTAATTGCACAGTGTCTGTGTGCTTGTGAAGAAGGTCAATCTGTCATTGCCAAGCCATGAAAACTTCTTTTAAGATCTGCTGCAACTCAAATTCTTGCTCATACCTACCGGTGTTTATATGTGAAAATTACATTTCAAAGTTGACTTCCGGGTAAATGCCTCTTGTCTTTTGCAAAAGAATGATGGTTTAAGGTGAATTTGGACCACTGATCGTGCTTCACTGACTCCCCCTGCAGACCCTCTTCAGAATACTGTACCACCCATTCTCTCTCAGTACCGGTCTTGTGTGTTGCTTGATTGGAATATATTGGGCCATAGTGTATGAAATGTGCATTTGTTAAACCATTCAGAGTAAATGAAACATTTAAGAATCCTTTACATACTATAATTTCCTTCACACAGTATGTAGAATTTGAATAGTTTTTGTTCCTAGATAATGTTGGTCATTTTAAATGAGGTCATGGTGAATCATTTGTTCAGGAAGTTTTTTTTCTGTCGCCACGCCTATCAACCTAAAGTGAAGTTTAGTTCTTATCTTGTAGTTTCTGCATCCGTTTCTCAATACCCGGAACGGAATCTACTTTGGTGCAAATCATTTATCTGGTCCTTCTTTATATGTTCAATTTTTTATCTACTTGTTTTTGAGGTTATGATGCAGGCACTCAATAATAATAATGATGCCTGAATCAGTGCCCTATGCCAGTGCTTTCTTAAAAGAGTTCAGCAGCTTGGACTGTGTTCATGTAGAAATGAAAAGTAAACCCCATCTTTATTAAGGCTCTCATGTAAGTTTTCTGCATACCTTGGATAAAATTTTCCTGAGAGGTTCTGACAAAGCACCCCTTTGACCTGCAGGGGGAAGAGTCAGTGACGAGGGCCAGGTGGAGCCAGGTGTGGGCGTCCTGTTCATCTGCCGAAGGAGCTGCCAGCTCGGCAGGCAGCCCAGAGGTGGTACGGGGTGGTGAGGCCGAGGAGGAAGAGAAGGATCGCTTGACAGAGGTGCCCTTGCGCGCTGCCATCCTTCGCTCTTCCATCCGCTCACTGTCCCCCTTCCGCCGTCACAGCTGGGGTCCTGGCAAGAACGCTGGAGGAGAAGCTGAGATGAGTCAGCGCAGGTGAGTTCCTGGCCGTGCTGCAGCCACTCAAATCCACACACTTTTACACCATTAGTAGAATTTAATGTGATATGTTCTGTGGTCTTACGGATTTAGGGGTTGTTACTTCTTTTGGGTTTTATTTTTCTCACAACCTTTTTTGTTGTTCACTTAAATGTCTGCTAGCTCATTCTCTAACATCACAAGCTATTTTCCAATGCTGATTTCACATTTTAGAAGTTCACCACTTTTGTATGTCAGATGCTGCGTTCACCAAAATGCAAAGTTCAGTAACCTTAGGAAGTTGGTCCTGTCTGGGAAAGAAGTGAGAGATTTCACTCTGGTTCAGCTGTGTGTGTGCATCTGCTTCCCATGCATCACCTTCGCCCACATAACCCATCATTGTCATGCTCGTTCTCAGCTGACAGCACACCTTGCTTGCTCGTTGTTTGGCAAAACATGCTGCCGTTGCCATAGATATTTAAAACCACTGCCTGAGGTTTGTTGCCTGTTTTACTTTTGGCTCATTTGCATCTCTCAGGTTTTTTAAATGAAATGGGTCATATTTAAATTGCTGCCTTAAAAGAGGGCCCAATCTGGCATTGGCTCCACAAAGATTTCTTCTCTCCTTCAGTGCTGTGTAGAGGATACAGCGAGCAGTTCCAATCTGAAAGATTTTCTGTGGGACAGGTTTCGGCCAAACACATTGAGGGCCAAGTTCCCTGAGGGGGTACAAGGCTCGTGTCTGCTGAAGCATGTGGTCTCAAAATGATAAGCCTCTAGTGTAATGGTTTACTTCCTGTCTTTTCTTCCTTATTTTAATGTGTCATGTTCCCTTAAACAGGAGGGAAAATCAAATGTTATGCTCTGCTTCATTGGTATTGCTTTGTTTTGACTTAATTTCACGTTTCTCATTTGTTGTGTGGCCAGAAAGTACAGTTCTTCTTGTTAAGATTTAGACTTTGCACTGCCAGTTATTCAAAGTAGCAATACGTAATGGTTGATGATGTTGAATTGCTAACCCATCCAGATCTCAGCCATCTCATATCATCTTTTATATCTGTAATCATTTCAATAATCTTTTAGCTCTTAAGACAGTATTCCCTCTTTTCATCCTTTGTCTGATCATTTTTCATCCATTATTTCCAGTTCATTGCGCAGTCTGGGTGATGGAAAGCCAACATTTCATAGAAGAAGGTATACCATTTTTATTTCATTTTATCATAATTTTACTTCAGTGTTATGATTTAAGATGTCCACTAGGAACATAGTACCTAAAGTGTAATATATGGTTCCAGTCAAAACTTTGAGGACACATACTGGAAATGCAACCAACTTTTGTTTCTCAACAAAAAGGCAGCCTTCCCAGCTCTTCTGTCCAATTTGTCCCATAAAGGTTTTGTGAAGTTCCCCAGGTGTGCTCAACATTTTGACTGCTATGGTACATTCTTGTCCACTATTGCACACATGCAGGACATATAGTGGGCTGTGTTAAAAAGAAAGTACCAAAATGTAGATGCTTCCTGTCTCTGAGTGTGCCAATACCACTCCAAAAGACAGGGCCCACGAGAGAACAGTGGCATTAACAGATGCTTTTCTCTGTTTAACCATCACAAAGATGTTTTCTCCTTCATCCCATTAACTCTGCACTTTCCTTCTCTGTGTCCCCCTGGCCTTCCTGGCCATCCCTTCCTATGCATTTACCCCGCCAGTTTGAGCTGGTGCCCCACGGGAGCCCCCCTCAATCCTGACCCGGACCAGATTAGTAGCAGAAGGTAGGGTGTGAACACAAGCCCCCAGAAAAGGGACATCAATCCCCTAAAGGCACGCTGCAGACAGAGAAGCTTTTGCATGCACTGAAACTGCATGGTTTGGTGTGGTTATGCACCCCCCCCCCCCCCCCAACCCATAACCCTGACACAGCTCGGGCTCTCGCATCCTATTTCGCGTCAGCCATCTCTGGTAAATCTCACACAGTCAGACAGTTGTGACACATCCGTCAGCCCTCTGTAAGAGAACAAGTCTTGTTTGCATGTCAGCCTGAGAGTAGTGTTGTGTTTCTCTATCCACGCCACGAACTTCCAAGCTTCCATGAGCTTTTAACAGTGCTGTCCATGAAGGTGATGCTAAAATGCTCAGCAGGGGTCTCAGCTTAAGTCAGCCGGATATCAGGTGAGCTGTGCTTTTGAGCTGATAAGGAAATAGTTTTCTTGTAATCCGCATAGTTTAATTTGTTTCAGTTATTTTTCTAAGGAAACTTTTTTCTTTTTTAAGTAAAGCAAAATGCTAGTAGGATTAGAAAATGCAGCAGCTACCAATTTCAGTTACAGAAACTGTCTGATGAAATGATTTGATAAGACAGCTTGAATCTGAAAGGGAGAGGCTGAAAAGCAACCGTTTCGTGGTCTTCTTTCCTGCTCCTCTGTGTGAATTGGCCTCACATATTCCCAGGGCACCTTTACTTTGCTTGTCCTTATCTTCCTATAAACAGGGTTTGTCTCTTTTGCTCCATATCTCTTACCAGAGGCTGTCCGACAGGCCACACTTGCAGCGTACTTTCAGGCACACCTCTGGTGGGGGCCTTTGAGTGCATCTCATGTCAGGAAGTGGTTCTTGTTGGGGACTTGTGCATGGATTCGGAAACATGGGGATATGAGCTTATAGCCCCATAACATGGTGTCTGAAAATCCTTTTCATCACTTTTTAACATTTTCATCTGTACACAGAATAGGTGGACATATGCTGCTTATTTTTTCAATATAATTTTATCTTTGTTGAAGTGGGGGCATGTCTTTCTGTCCTGCTAGGTATTACCTTTGTCCTTTGTGTTTTGCGCTGTGGGTCTCTGGCATGATGTGTTTGTGCATCTACAAAAAAATTCCAGTTAGGTAAAGGGCTCCAATTGCCTGAGAGACAGCTGTATGCATTGCCCAGCTGCCAGGGATCTTTTTCCTCAGTCAGGCTGACTGTGGCTTTCTCACCTACAGTGAGATGTATTGCATGTTGATGTGAGGCATTTGTCAAACCAGCACAATACCCAGTGGCATGGCCCTCAGGCTTCATTAAACATGCCATGTGGATGCTTTGTACACAGTTATAGCCTGGAGGGCCTGGTTACTGACAGGGATGGAGGAAAGGACTTTCCACAACGGGCTGGCTCATCCCAGGAACCCCGGCGCTCGTCGAGACTGGACAGCGAGGAGAGGGGATCCCTGGTCTCACTCACTGAAGAGGAGCAGGAGTCAGACCTGGCAGACTGCAGTAGTCTGGACAGTCAGGTAGACTGCACACCATATATAGTACCATACTGACTACTCTGTGTTTACCCTCTGGTACACCACAGGTGTCAAACAAAATGTTTCTCAGGCTGTGTGTAGGTACTTTTTTTATTGCTTATGCATGGTTTTTGTAACTCAATTTGTTTAGAAATCTAAACTCACTTTTATCATTACTTCACAGTCAGTAAAACAGCAGTATTATAATCGTCTATCTATTTATTCCTGTAAGGTTCTTTTAAAAAGAAAATAGATGAAGCTCTAATGTATCAGGAAAGTTCTCTTGAAGACGTTATTTAATTTTCATCAACTGCTAGTCTAATACAGAATTGTGATGGTCCAGATACTGTCCCTTTAGATCGTACAAGGTGGGGTGCACACTAGATGGTTTACTAATTTTTATTAACTTAAAACAACAGGAACATTTAAACCTTCTTTAATGAATAATAATAAAAAAATGTCATTTGCACAAACTTCCCGTTTGATTTGTATAAGCATGATTTTTATAAGCATGCGCAGAGTTTGTCATCCGCTGGACACATTGTTCATTCTATACATTCAATAAAAGCACTGGATACAGAAACAGGTCATGTTCTCTCTGCAACAAAGTAGAAAACTCCTAAATTGAGAATTTGCAATTAAGGTGAAGCATTCTGGTTGCAGTTATTTCATTTTGCACTCAGGAAATACTATTTTTTTGCTGTTGCTGATATTATCAAAGGCTAATAATTATTATATTAGCCAGTTATCGGAAACCATCAAACATAAGGCTTATCAGAAGCTAAAATTGACACCTTTTACTATGTACTCAAAACTGAACACTGTACCTAATTTTTAATTTTTTGTGTTAAATTTCTGTATCTTGTTCCAGAAGTCTGGTCGACTTCACTTGTTGAGGCGCAGCCCTCCCTCTATGACTCTGCCACTCACCAAGTCAGTGTCAATGCTGACCATCAGTCAGAAGGAGCTGGATGGTGAGTGCACCTGACAGTTTCGCACCAGAGCTACGGCCTTGCTAACCCCATCACGATCTAAACATTAGCATCTGATGTCACATGCTTGCTGGATGGTCACATATTCAGCCTTACCAACAGTCTGGACCCGTTACTCAGCAGAGGACAGGGTTGAGTCCACTTCCACTGCCTGTGGGGGTTTCTCTTCTCTTCCCATGCAGCCCTGTGAATGGGTAGAATTGACCCTGCTGGCCCTCTTCTCAAGAACAGGAGAGGCCATTGCACTGGCTGCAAAAATAAATGGAGGGGCAAAGAGAGGAAAGAATAAATCAATGAAATCTTTTCTCAACAGGCAGTGTAGGTGATTGAGCAGCCTCGGTCCTGTACCCTACCTCTGTGTTCTCTGAAATAAAACATTCTGATGTGGGATTGGTTTTATACTTCTATCCCACCATGCTGTGGTCTCACGGAGCCTGTAGCTCCCTGTGTTTTCTCTCGTGTGCAGCGAATGGCTCTCTGTCCCAGGTTTGAATTGGATGTGCAACTCTGATGCCCTTACACGCTCGTGTGTGCAGGTGCACGTGTGGGGTGGGGGGCCGCCGCTGTGCTGTTCTAATGAGTTGCGTACTTTGGTTTCTCTGTGTCCTTGATACGGAACCCTGTGATAGGACGGACTCGGCCAAAGAGGCGCATCTCCTTCTCCTTCAACATCTCTCCGATCCTCCCCAAATCTAAAACCTTCTTTTCTATTGGCTCTTCATCCAGTGATGAAGAGGAGCCTTTGAGTAAGTATGCTCCTCTGTTCCCCACAGTTGGTGCATCCCCTGCTCGGTGTCCCCCTGTATTCCTGTCTTACTAAAATGGCACGATACTCTACCGAATAAAGCCCTGTGTGAGATTAAACTATCGGCTCATGTTCGTCTTCCCGTGGAGCAACTGTTCTTGAATCAGCTTGTTTTCTTTCCTCTTTTCCGAAAAATGTGTAAATGTCTGATTTAAAAAGAGCTGCGTGTAATTGGGACTCTACCAGGTTTTTATTCACAAAGTGTATTTACCAAACACAGTTCCTTCATATTTGTAGTACGTTGGGTACTATGTTGTCTTGTGTCATGGTACTATGAAATTGGTGCAGAAGCTGATTAGTCTATGGAGATTTTTTTTATTGATTTATTGATTCATTCTTTCATGAAGTGTGCTTCCTTGTGAACTGCAGTGGTTTTACATTTTTCTTGGACTACAGCATGCAAAATCAATGAATGAAAAAAGGAAACATGATTTAAAATATGGAGAGGTTACTGAATCTACTGGGTTTATCTGCTGACAGTAATAAATTTAGACACAGAGCCCCTGTCTTTCGTAATGTATTATTAGATAACTTTTGTTTCATTGAAACCACTTGGAAGTGGAATGGAGAGGGAAGAGGCTAAGCTGCCCAGTCCAGTAACTATAATAATGATGAACATTTCACAAAGAGATAGAACGGCACTTTAAATGGTGCAAGCGACTGGAACATGGCCCTGAAATTGTGTTCAGTCTCAGGTGTCTACAGTGTTGTGGGAGGGAATCTGAGTGACGTCACGCCACGTCCTTAATATCTCAGAAAAGAAAAGACATACAGTAGAGTGGGCCACTTTCATGAATTGTGTGACACCTGAAATTACAACAATCATTAATATCTTCAAAACAAAAAGCAATGCAGGTGGTTTTTGCAGCAGAAATTCAGCACTAGCAAACAACCCCACTTTCATGTGTTTACGCTTGAGTGACATCAGTTATTAGTATCTGAAACAAAAAGAGAAGGCATTTTTTTGCAGCATAAACATAGCATGAACAAATGATACTGGTTTAAGCAGTTTATGCAGGCAGAGGAAGGCTGAGTATTACAGCCAAAAAAATTATTTTTTTCTTGTTTTTGCTGTTTGTAAGGGGGCGAACTGTATGCAGCCATAAATTTCATATTAAAAGGGAAAATTCTATACTATGTCAAACCACTACTATGAGAGGTAACACTAACAGTGGTTTTGTAGAGTTTGCAATGTTTTTCTTCTGAATTCCAGACAAAACCAGAAATAGAGAAATTATGTTGTATTTCTATTCAGAAACCTATTAACCTGCTTTTTCTAATATAGAGGACATTTTTTTGTGCTTTTCAGTTTTATACAATATATTTAACACAATGGACTATAATATAAAGGTCTGGATGACTTTATGCCTTATCTGTTTTATCAATGTTTTAAATGTCTGCTTGAATCCAAGTCTAATAAGATCAAATAACAAAGAAAATGTAAGCTTGATTGTTGTCTGGAAAACCTGTATTATTTAAGACATGATGCTCAGTATTCAGATCTGTGTAATTCTCAGAAAAAAGAAAGATAGTATTTTTATTTTTTATAGTCTTGTGCATAGGCAATTTAATATATATACATGTATGATTTTATTTAATATATATATATATGATTTTATTTTAAAGCGGTTATGGATTTCCTGCTCAGAAACATTTTCATGCATTGCTTGCTTGCACTTTCTTATCATCCAGATCAGTCATGCTGTGAGGTTTGCCCTGTTCAGAGGGGCTCATGATTGTTTCCTTTATTTTTCAGGCTTGAAGTCTTTCTCAAGCAATTCTTGTTCACTCTCATACACGTAAGTCTCCTGATTTTTATTTGCCATCTCATACCATTACCTTACTTTTTAAGGACCTTTTAACAGATCTTGTGAGGGACAGTGTGGTGGGATACCAGAGAATCATTGCGGTTCTTCCTCTCATCAGTATCTCTGAAGAGGATCCTGGGCCCTTGAGAAGCGACAGTGAAGTCAAAGGTGGGACGAAGGTCAGCCGGACCTTCAGCTACCTCAAGAACAAGATGTACAAGAAGACCAAGGTGATTTATTTATTTATTTATTTTTTTATTGTTGGATCCTGGTCAATTGTAGCCATTAGTTTGTTTGATAAAATTGTGAACGATAAATCATCACTCACCCTGTTTTTTTTCTACTGTGGCACCAATGCATTTGTTAGATTTCTTCTGTTTCTCAGAAATTTTAAGCATTTTATAAAGGTTTTTGATGGGGGGGGGTGGAACATGTGTTCCGTATCAGTGTCTGACTGGAGAGCCCCTCCCTCAGCTGCTCAGTGACTTCAGCTGGGAGGTAGTTGAGTAAACATTATCTCCACAGTTTAGGGGAAGTTCAACAGGAAAATGAGACATACTATGCTTTCGTTCTCGTCTCCTGAAAAAATGTTTTAAAGAACCAGTGTGCCCATGAAAAAGCTACTACATTGAGTATCTTTGGAAGTGAACAGTTTGAGATATGAGATCAGCACACTTTGTTGATCATCTGAAGCTCCTAAGAGATGCATATGAGTACTGAAAGTCAAAGGCTAGAAAAAATGCTTCAATTTAGCCATTCTCCTCCCAGGAGCAAAACATGTTGCTTTACAAAGTTGTGAGACTGAATACTGGGGGTGGCAGAACCTACAACCCTGTGTCTTTAAGATGGGCAGAAATGTAGCCTGGTCCTTCACTTCCTCTACCGCGCTTATAGGACTTTATGGGAACTCCATCTGTGTGCCTGTGCAGGCAGCCTGTAGTTTCGTGAGTGGTGGAACAGCTCTCTCACAGCTATGTTGTATAGAAAGTTCTTTGACTTTCAGGGCAGCTACATGAAGCTAAAAGACTTCTGCGGGATGGAGGTAGGCTGCCGTTGTGGGGCCGAGATGTTTCAGGATTGTGTTGTTGCGTTGCGTTTAACATTTACTGAGGAAATGATATCTTCCTTTTACTGAACATACATTTTGCTGTGTATTGATGATGCTGTTTAAATTGGCTAAGATTTATTTGTATATTTCAAAGGCTCTAGACTTCATTACCAATACTGAATTACTATGAAAGGGGAATTGTCCCTTTCCAGTGAAAACATAACCAAAAATGAAAACATTGTAAAAACTGGATGATGTCACTGAAGGTAGGTGATGCAGCCATTCCATTTAGCTGTGTGATGGCTTTACTGCTTACCATGGCATCTGTTATCCACCACAAACTTGGACATAAACCCAAGCACCTCTCTGTGCACATAACAGATTTCTGCCACCAGCACCACTACAACGGGCAGGGCCAGGGCAGATGTGGGCTCTGGCATGATATTATTGTACCTATAGGATAGAAAAAGAGAAATAAGAGTATTTCTTTTATTTTGAAATTTTACTGCTCATAACTGAAAGGGCTCACAGATTTTTTTTTCTCTTTTTAAAATGTATTAAGAGTTATGCTGGCAGTTATATTACATTAGATGAAACCATTTTTTCCCCTGATTGTCAAATGTGTGTGGTACCCAGAGCCTCTGCACAACATAAAGGATGTAACTGATTTTTTTTTTTGTTGGTGTTCCTGATCATTGTTCTTTTCTTCTCCACAGGAAAAAGATAAAGAAAGGAGTAGAGATAAGGAGAGGGAGCTGAAGGAGAAGGAGAAAGACAAGCGAGCACTGAACGGGCACCTTTTCAGCATGGTGAACTCCTCTCTCCCAGGGCACTGCCACCAATGCACCAAAGCAATCAACACAAAAGAAGCTGCCATCTGCACCAGTAAGGGCTCACCTTTGGAAGTCATTCTGTGTATTTCTCAGTATATGATCTTCAACTTCCTCCTCTAATTTCAGCCATATTTAAAGTTTGTACACACAAACATTTGCTGACTGAGCTTGCTTTTCTATTTCATTATGCTATACTATAAAGTGGTGAGCTGTACATACTTCTATCTCAGATAATAGCTGCACCTACAGTATACTGTTGTAGACTTGACAAATGTACTAAAAACACTGTAGGAGAAGTGCAAGATATGGGGAGGATGTTGTTTCACAAGACCTGCTCTAAAAGGGGAATACAGGAAGCTGGCCATTGCAGCAACAGACAGCTTCTCACTTCCTATATGAATGGCAGCCATACCAAAACAGGATCAGCTGTTACTGGCAGTGGTGCAGTGGGTAGCATTGCAGAGTAGTTAGTATTTCCACCATATTCTGGTTTTCTCTCACAATCCAAGCACACGTGTTTCAGATGTGCTGGAGAATCTAAATAGTCTGTAGGGTGTATGTCTGATCAACTGAATGATAGTAAGGAGTAGTGGAGTGGAGTTAGCATTTGTGACCTTTGATAGAGGTTTTAGCTAAATATGAGTTAATAATTATTGCAATAGTTGCTTTGGAGAAAAGGGTCTGTTAAAAGGATAAATGTGGATGCACTCTACCACAAATAGTGCTGGCATTCAGAGGTACGCTGTGTACTGGGGCTTTGGGTAACAGACCTCATTTATCAAATGGCTAAAATGAACCTTGGCACTTAATGCAGATCAAGGTTTGTGGTCCCTTGTCATATGGAAGCTTCCTATCTATAGTGTCATGTTCTGTCTGTCCACAGAATAATGTCAAGGTTTTACTAGAGAAGTAGAAGAATTGTGACAACTGGCCTGGTGTCTTATCACCTATAAACTGGTTTGACATTTGTGAGGCAATATTAGCACAGTTAATTTGAATAGCTCAGCCCTGCAGAGAAGCCCATTTTTGTCATCAACTTGTAGTTAGGTTGAGTAGAGTAAAGGTGTAGGTGAGACTGATTCTGCATGTTGCAGCAACAGTTGACTGACCAAGCATTTTTCAAAATTGCATAGTGACTGCATCACCCACCTTCTATTATTTCTTTTCTCGGTCACATTGCAGCTCTGTGAATTGCCTGTATTCTTTTGTCCCATTGGACTTCCTCAAAAATAGGCTGCCTGAGCTTTGGTTGTCAGTCCATCGATTGTTATACTGTATGACCAGGGAATGTGCCCTAAGCCATGTGTAATAGCCACAGTAATTCTGGTTGTATCATGAAAGTGGCACAATGCCATGTAGTATTCCCACACTTTGACCATTCGTGTTTCCAAAAACTAAGGAAACAAAATAATGAGAAAACTAGCACATTGGTGTTCCCCTAAATCTGTGCTGTACCCCACTCTCACTTGGTCTTCTTCATAGGATGGATTGCACAATGTCTATCCCACCTTCATATGAAGAACTGTGTGTGGGAAATCATCTGAGGTTTAGCAAATTTCTGTAAAACTAATAATTCAAGTAGTATATAACAACTGCACGTTTTTGCTTATACTAGAAGTCAGCTTTTAACGCCAAGTTTGGATTTCTTTCTGATTTTGAAGGAGCTCACTTGGATTTGTAAATTAGGCGTCAACCAGGTCAGCAAATAAAATCCCCAGTGACACACTGCATGTCTCACCTCTGTGTTTAATAGCCAGGAATGAGATTTCCCTTCCTCCACTTTCTGGATGGATAACTGCTGAGGAGTGCATTAGTTTAGATGTCTCTCAGCTTCCCATTTCTTAAAATGCAACATGGTGCATGCAGTTAAACCCTGCAGCTCTATATCTTTGTTTCGGTGGTATGTGGGAAAGCACAATAGAAAATTACAACCACAAGGATGTTTTGAGCTCTGCGTACCGGTCTGTGTGCTTACTGATTTTGAGAATTATGTGGTTAAGCACTTTATTTCATCTCTTGGAAAGAGACTACGTAGCAATAAGGCAAAGTAACCATGGAGAAAAAATATTTTATGAACAATTAACTTTTTTTGCCCATATATGGTTTTATAGCTTATGTATTATCTCAAAGAGCAAATTGTCATGACTATCATATGCACACTGTGTCACTAAACAAGATGTTTTTATTATGGTGTACATTTTCAGCTCTTTGTTGAATGTTGAAGTGCACTGTGTTAGACTGTATTTTTGTTCAGGGTAGTGTTTTCTATCAAAATCAACTTCAGTATTAATGATGAGTCAGATTGTCAGCTTCAGTTTCTGTCCTTGCAAAATGAGCAGTATGAATGATAATGGGAACATATTATTTTGCTTTCTTCATGGAGGTAGAGTAACCAGCATATAGAAAGCTAGGTAAAGCAGTTCTCCATTTGGGGACTAACAGTTACAACATGAATTTGTTTCAGACTGCAATGCACATGTCCATAAAAGCTGTAGAGAAAACCTGCCTGTCTGTGCCAAAGTCAAAATGAAGGTAAGTGCTGTGTGTCAGCTACATTTATTAGATGAATCCAAAATCAGAATTTCAGGACTAAATCTCCAGGTGTAGAGATGGACCAAACAAATATTTAAAATTGTTTTATTGTGTGACACTGTAAGGAGAAATCTATTTAGCATATTAGAACTTGCTCCATCTCTGGAGATGATAATAATGGTTCTACTGTAGAAGAGGGTGCATGAAAACTTAAAGAGAAAGTGAAGTACATTTTCTTGTTGGATTAGAAATGTATATGGGATTTTGTGGGAGAATAATTTTACACACTTTTATGTGTTTTTTTTATTACTGGTCTTTTTGTTTCATAACAGTTCACCATAAAATGGGTTCTTGCTTAATTTTCAGCAGCAGAAGTCACAATTTGCTGTACCAGACTCGGCCACAGCAGCCAATGTCACCATGAGATTGAAAGGGTCAGGTAAGTGATCATTTACTATTTTCTGGGTTTTATTCAATGTTATTTTTGCCAGTGCATTTGGAACCTATGCAGGCGAAAGAAAGCCACTCATGCGCTCCTGTGTGTTCAGCCACGATAGCTCGAGATCGTCCTTGGTCAGCCATCACAACAGAAGACCCACCCCTGATACCCATTCCTCGAAGGCACACCAGTGTTATGCCCTTCTCTGGGAGCAATCTATCCAAGAGTGTCTCTATCAGCAACATCTCTGGGTAAGCTTGCAGCAGCTCATTGCCCTGTTTGACTGGCTGTCTTGCATGTACATCATCGCAGTGATATTCTGCTCTCCATTCCTGACTCACATACGCATATTCTGTCTCTGTGGTATTCTTCACCCATTTAGCCCAGCCTTTGATGAAGCACCATTGAAGGGGCTGAGGTACTTGTCGCAATCCACAGACTCTCTGCACAAGACCGGCAAGGTCAACGAGTCCATGGAGTCGCTGACTGATGAAGGTTAGAAGTAGCAAAAAGGATTCCTCTAACTGACCCTGATGCTGTGCTAAACCTATGGTTTAGTTTGTATAATAAGCCGCTCTGTCTTCTAAGCCAGTTAGCTCCACAGCTGCTAGACAGGTGGGGGATTGGCTGCATCTGTTTTTGTTTAATTATGGACTTCAGTCCATTTCCTGTCTGGGAAAACAAAGGAAAGGGAAGCATGGTAATGTTTTTTTCATTTTCAGTTTTTGTGAGATATTTCCCTTATACCAAATTTTATCTGTCCTCATAAATTTTAGATTTGAACCACCACATCTTTTGTCTAACTGTAAGGTCATGAGCTGAAAAATCTTCCCCATTCTTTTATGTACAAAGTAGAATGGTTGTATATGCACCATTTGAACTAAGAATAATTTGTCTTGAGTAGAACTTCCCAAAGGTCTTTATAATGCTTGGTTCTGAAAAACAATGGAAAAATGATCCAGTAAGACAGGAGTGGACCATTAAAAGCATAATGGCATGTAGTTTCAGGTTTGCAGACAAACTTTATAACAGTCACACGCAAGAAAAGTTTGTGACTGAAAAGCAGCGGACTCTTGTCAATGGGTGTGTGTGCTGTCATTCAGGAACAGAAATGATGGACAGCCAACTGATGGGGGAATTTGAAGGAGATGCCAAAGAGCTGGAGGCTGACTCCTGGAGCTTCACTGTGGATAAGAAATACCTTAAACAGCTGAAGAAGGACGTCATTAACCGGCAGGACGTTATCTATGGTAGAGCCTGCTATCATTTCTTTGTTGAGTGTTCTGCGCAAAGTGATTGTTGACTATGCTATACTGGTAGATGCACATTTTGAACAAAACAATGCCAGAGGCTGCAACCATTTTCTGATGTCCAATATAAAAAAGGTGTCTATAGGATGGACAGGGACTATCGCTTTGGATTATGGAATTAGATTCTAGCTGTGGCTCACACTTTTACTGTTTCCATCAGAGTTGATTCAAACGGAGATGCACCACGTGCGGACACTGAGGATCATGTGGAATGTATACAGCAAGGGGCTGCAGAAAGAGGTGCAGCTGGACGCCCAGACGGTGGAGCGCATGTTCCCCATGCTTGATGACCTCCTGGACATCCACACGCACTTTTTTGCCAACATCCTGGACCGGAAGAGGGAGTCCCAACTGAAGGGGAAAGACGGTGGTTTTATCATCCGCAGGATAGGAGATGTCTTTGTGGAACAGGTAAAATGAGTCTCACTTCAAGAATTCATCAGATGAGTGATGCTATGCTACTGTTACTTCCTGTCTGCAAAGAACTATAACTCCGTCTGAATTCAATTCCCATAGTTCTCTGGGTCCAATGCTGATCGCATGAAGAAAGTTTATGGCAAATTCTGCAGCCGGCACAATGAAGCAGTGAACTTTTATAAGGAGCTACACACCAGAGATAAGCGATTTCAGGCCTTCATCAAGGTACATGGTGTCATGTTTGAACAATGGCATTGTATAAACAAGGTGGTTATTCAGAATGGCTCCGGTAAAAATGATCTAGCTTTAAAAAAATGGATGAGTACTTTTTCCAAAAAGGAGGAGTACTGTACAGACCTAACTTTGAAACTTACTACACAATTTCTCCTGTGTTTTAATAGGTGCAACTGTGTACATTTTACTAAAGGTGTTTCTTTCTGGAGTAATTTAAACAAAAAAAACCTTACTTTTTTAATTTTTCCAGAAAAAGATGAGTAGCACAGTCGTCAGAAGACTTGGAATTCCTGAATGTATATTATTAGTAACGCAACGGATAACCAAGTATCCAGTGCTGCTGCAAAGGATACTGCAGCACACCAAAGGTGAAGCTCTGCCCTGTGGAAAATGCAGACTGTGTGCGAGTGTTATGTGAAATGTTATACAGTCTCTGGCAGCCATCTGTGTCGGAAAGTTAGGGGCTCACCAGGGAACTGAGGCTTACTTCATAACTGAACCACCCCTCTTTGTCTGAGGAACTTCAAAGTTTATTTCTGAGTAAGCTGGCTTGCCCCATGCTTGAGTCACAGATGTCCATGCTTTGCACTCTTTTATTTGTATTGATGATAACCAGGATGTATGGGGTGTAGTTTTGTTTTTGCTCTTTTAATTTAAATGGAAAACTTACTTAGAGGTGAACAAAAGAACCAATGCTTTACTGGAAAAATATGATTTGAAACATACAGAGTGAACATATACATTTGAATGATGCACAACAAAGACAATCCAGGCAAAACTTGTGAAATTGTGACATAGATCTACATTGGCACCTGCTATAGATCTCCTCAGGTGGCAGAGGTCTCATTCTCTTCTGTGTGCACAGAGAGCGAAGAGGACCACAAGGATGTGGCACAGGCCTTGCAGCTGGTAAAGGAAGTAATTGCAGCTGTGGATGGTAAGGTCAATGAACAGGAGAAGAAGAAGAGATTAAAGGAAGTTTATAGCCGGACAGACAGCAAGTCAATCATGCGCATGAAGAGCGGGCAGATGTTTGCAAGAGAGGACCTGGTGCGAGGCCGGAAGCTGCTCCATGATGGACCGCTGCAGCTCAAGAGTTCTACGGGCAGGCTGAAGGGTGAGAGAGTGCGTCTTTCTGTCTCGCTTCTCTTCTTCACCGATGGCCCCTTTTGCTTATCTAAATCAGTTTCTCTTCACTATTTCCTCAGACGTCCAGGCCGTTCTCCTCTCTGATGTCTTTGTGTTCCTTCAAGAAAAAGACCAGAAATATGTCTTTGCTTCACTGGTATGTTGTGTGTTTTACTCTGTGACTTGTGTTCCAATGTGGAAAAAGGCAGTTGTTGACAAAGACAATGGACTTCAGGATTATTGTTGGCTTTCTGCAGTGTTACATAATGTGTCTTGCCACGCAAGGCTTTGGTGTGTGCTGGTTTTAATATAGCTGGATTGTTGGCTTCTCCAGGTACTTGGCAAACTTGTGGCGTTGGATCCCGCAGTTGTACAGACAGTTGCTTGCTCTGTTTTTCCCATTTTTAAACAGACGTATTAAATTTCATATGGGCTTGCAGTATTCATTCTCTTCCCAACAGCCTTGTTGCATAATGTTTATACACTGTGTGAGCTCATTCTGGTCTCGTCGCACCTCTGTGGTGTCCCCAAGCCATTTGGCATTCAGTATAGGGTGGTTTGGGTGTCTTTCAGGACCAGCGCTCCACTGTCATGTCCCTCCAGAAGCTCATTGTGCGAGAGGTGGCCAACGAGGAGAAAGGCCTTTTTCTCATCACAGCAGGCATTCAGAATCCAGAGATGGTAGAAGTGCATGCCAGCTCCAAGGAGGAGCGCAATACATGGATGCAGCTCATCCAGGATGCCATGCAATCTGTGTGAGTGTAGCTGATGGAATTCCACCAGCTTCTTCTAGGCTATCCACTCAGGGATTATTGGGTCTCAAACCCTGTCCAAACATACAAATCTGAAGCTGGCTGAAGTTTTTGCTGTAGACTTTTCTGATTTTAGTACTTTATTTATATGACACCTGATCAAGTCCACTTAGAATATCAGTGTCATTAGCAGATGGGTTCTTTTGAGTACTATTAGCCCCCTTTTGTGTATAATATGACCCTATGGGAAGTGACTCTTGTGTTTGAATGCTCGTTTTATGAGGCTGCTTGGCTTTTCAGGGAGAAAGATGAGGATGAGGGTATTCCCAGCGAGACGGAAGAAGACAGGAGGTTGCATGACACAAAAGCAAGGGAGTTGAGAGGTGAATGGTCCTCGCAGTTCTCATCTGGGTGACACCACTGAAGGAGCACAGGTGCATATTCCAGTTTCTGTGTCTCCTCCAGACCAGCTGAGGAAGAAAGATGAACAGATTGTGGCACTGCTGGAGGAGAAGGTGAAGCTGTTCAGCGACATGTGCGAATGCTCCACACCTGAGGACAGCAGAGGTCCCAGGAGCAGGATGTTGTTCCGTGCCAGCAGTGAAGACATGCCCAAAGGAGAGCCAGTCTTGAAAGATGCATTGAAGGAAGGTGAGTTTGACCAGAATCCAAGCACTTTCACATTGAACTGAATTCTGGAATTGGGGGAAAATGATTACTATGGTAATTTTTTCTGCACACTCAATTACTAATAGTGAACAACCATACCGTCAGTTTTAAAGTAGTTCATATTTTGTGTATTTGTGGGACATGTTGCTCATTGCATCTTCATCTGTTACAGTGGAGACGTTACAGGCACTGGTGAACAGCAGTCTGGGTGGGGCGGTGGGTCAGCAAGTGGCCAGCACACTGGTATCACCAGGGGGGCCTGTCTCTCTTCCTCGCAGGGCGGAAACCTTTGGTGGCTTCGACAGCCATCAGATGAACATCTCCAAAAGTGAGCCAGCTATCTCTCTCTGCCATGTTCAGGCTTTAATTGAGCAAAAGATGAGTTTGTGGCCGATGCACATCCAGCTCATCCAACACTTTTTTTCTTTTTTTTTTTGTGTTTATCTCAGACGTGGAGAAGGATGAAGGCGATGACTCAGCAGACCTACGAAGGACTGAATCAGACAGCGTTCTAAAGAAGGTAACAAATGATTTTGCCTTTCATCGTGGCAACAGCAGCACCAACTGCTGGGTTTTCAGTGATGGAGTTGAAGTTGCTCTGACAGGAACTTATAAGCTTTGCATTTCCGTTGCAAGTTATTTAATATGGGCAGCTGAGCTCAGAAACCCTGTTACCTGACATTTTCCTCCTGGTTTTATGTGTAAACATGTAGACTTTGCTCAGTGCCCATTTAATAAAGCAGGCAAAGCAAATGTGTCCATTAAAGGTAAGAAATGGCCCAAGGGCCACATGCAGATCCTGTTGTTTAATGGGCGCAATTACTGCCACAGTTCATTTCCAGCGGTTGGGATCACGTTTCCCCTCTTAGTGAGCTATTCAGGCCCTCTCCCTGGCCGATCCAATGACCCAGCAGCTGTGTTTGCATTTCTGCAGGGTGGAGGTGCCAACTTGCTGCTGCTGCTCAAGAGAAACAGCGAGGTTGGTGTTACCCCCACGAACCCACCATCCAGACTCCATATTGAGACCTCCTCAGCTGCAGCTTTATGGCCACACACATTACACCCCAGTCTCTGGTTAACCGATTTGCTTCTTTTTTAGATAGATCAATTTATGTCCTAACTGAGCCTCTCTTCTGTGTTTTTGCAGCAGCTCCTGAACAGTGTCAGTCACCTTCACGAGTTGCTGAATACACTGAAGGTACAGTGTTCCTGGCCATCAAGTAGTTAAATAATTTCAAAATGTGGTTGCACTTTCTGAAATGTTAAAGTTTAAGAAAGAACTTTGCCAGTGTTTTGAGTTCTTTTCTCCATTGTGAATTAAATAATAAACAGAGCAGGCAATGGTTATAGTTTATGCCATAGGTGACCCTGCTTGTTTGAAATTTCCTGATGCATAAGGCTATGCACTGTGTATCTGCCGCCGTGCTCCGCAGGCTGTGGTGGTGCAGCAGGACACTTTCATTGAAGACCAGCGACAAGCGCTAAATGAGCGGCCATGCTCCCGTGCTTCATCACGGTCCAGTTCACGCCCCAGCTCCCTTGTTGAGCAGGAGAAACAGCGCAGCCTGGAGAAACAGCGGCAGGAGGCAGCTGAGCTTCTGCGGCAACAAACCGCGCATGCTGAGGAGCGCCGGCGATGGGAGCGTGAGTGGGAGGTACGCAAGCAGGAGCTGGTGGGCCAGGAATCCCTGTTGCACAGAAAGGAGGAGGAGGTGCAACGACGGCGCTCAGTGCTGGAAGAGGAGCACTGTGAGCTGCGGGAGCGCAAGGAGGAGTACCAGAGGGACCTGGAGAGGCTAAGGGATGCACAGAGGAGGTTGGACAGGGACAGGGAGCATCTCAACAGAGAGCTGGAGAAGATGGAGCAGATGAGGCAAACAGATGTGAGTATCACATGTGGCTAACCTCAGACAAACAGCAGCCAGCTTGCAGTTGCGCCTGCTATAGTATCTTTTATCAACAAAATTCAGGCTGAGGCTGGAGCTTTCAGTCTTTGGTTTTTGCCCTTTTTTAAATTTTACAGCTCAATGTATAAATTATATCATTTATGTTAAGTGTTTTTGTTCACTTAAGATCCCAACTGAACTAAAATGATTTAATTTACTTGACTTTATGTTACCAACTGTCGCACATCCTTTGAAATGTCAGCTGCCCTCTGCTGGCTTAATGTTTGAGTCTGAAAGTATGTTGACCTTTTTTTTTTTCTTTTTTTTTTTTTTTAAATTGTGACTTCAGGAAAAAAGGATGCACAGGACGCCATCTAGTACGTCTGAGGATTCGTTGAGGTTCCAGAGCTCGGCTTCTTTGGACAATGACCCTGGAGAAAGCAGGCTGTCTTCTTCCCCCAAAGACTCGCTGTTTAGAACGGACTCGAAGTGGAAAGGGAAGAATTTGAACCCCTTTGCTGTGAACCCGAGTCAGAAGGCCCAGAACAATGATGGGATGAACCAGATCCCTAGCCGGCTGCTGCAGTTGGCCAAGACAAAGGACAAGAAAGAGAAGAAGAAGAAGAAAAAAGGCAAAGGACAGAACCCACAATCATCAGGTACTGTGAGCGGTGCTCCCTCACAGAACTCAGAGCCACGCACCCCAACACCAAGTTAGCAGGTTCTGTGCGCCACACATCATCCCAAAAAGTGCCATCTGCAGGTGTTGAAGCCGAAGCATTTACCTCTACAGAGAGTTCATCCATTCATTATCAATAACCACTTGTCCAACGTAGGGTCATGGTGGTCAACAGCCTATCCTAGAAGAGCATGGGGGCAAGGTTCACCCTGAATGAGACATCAGTCCATCACAGGGCAGTCACAGAGTCATACACATATTGCAGGCAATTTATAGATATCAGTTCACCCGAAACACCTCTTCAGACCATGGGATAAGACCAAGAAGATCACTGCTGAGAATGTGCAAAATCCAAACAGGCCAGGGGCTGTAAAGCAGAAACCCTAGAGATTTTTTTTTTTTAAACTGTGTAATTGTTACTGTGTGGTTGATGTGGAATTAAGAACAAAATCGAAGAAATGACAAAAATATCTTGCCAGGCCTGTAGGTGTGATTATTATGAATCAACATATGTAAAAGCCATACATGTGTATAAGCCAATATAATTTCCCCCCTCCCCTTTTTTGGCACCTCAAACTGCAGTATGAATAATGGTATAACCTATGATGAAAGTAGTTTTCAAAGTTGGGCTTTTCACGTTTTAACTTTATTTGGGTGTGTGTGACCCTTTCGAAGAAACACAAATCAGCATACAACATAGTAACCCAAAATACCATATCTGAGTATTTCACACTGGATGTTTTTGGATATGTATATGTGTGTCTAAATAAAGTTCAATTTAGTTGTACACACACACAATTTTTTTTTTTTTTTTTTTTTTTTTTTTAAATAATTTACTGAGTTACTAAGATCCGGGCTCTTACATCTTGGTTTAAAGTCAGATGTTTTCCTCCACAGAGTCACCACAGCTTCCAGTGTCAGATGTTCCTGTAGATGGAGAGGTTTTCTTTTGCTGATCCAGCTCTGGCCTCCTCAATACCATGAGACTTCACTCTCCACACAACCGTGTTGGATTAACTGAAGGCCCAGCAAGTGTTGCCATGTGCCAAAGTGCATTTTGGACAGCCTCTTCATGCTTGGGGAGGAAAGAGGAGATGAATGCGGCAGCATCCCTCTGTGGCTCATTTAGGGAGGCACTTCTGTCTCTGTGCTTACGCTGTGTACGTGTGAGAGAAATATCTGTTGAGGGCTCGATGGCAGTGGTATGACATACTGCTACTGTCCAGCTGCTTTGACGGAACAACGGGTGGCATTATTGTTACAGTTTGCCATCTGTTTCCAGATGAACATGTTGTGGTTGTGTGAAGCCAGACAGGAGGTTATGATGTTAAAGAAGGTAAACAAACTTGCATTAGTAATTGCTCAAATAAGCTGTTTTCCTCAAGATATGGCCTCTTTTCACACCATATTGTTGCAAACATAAATATACTAACTGTGTACAATGTTAAAGGGGATATACATCATATTCATGGTTGACCTTTTGAAAGGTGACCCTGCTCTTATTTTCCCTGTGTAACCATGCGTTTTGCCACACCCTGTAATGTTTGCTTCTGTCACATTTGAGCCGATTCAGCGAACCGTTGTCTTGTGTCTTTTTATTCTGTGGTTGGAACGGGAAAGCGGCGACGGTTATTCCAGCCGCCAGAGCTGATGCTTATGTGTTTTCTGAAGTAGGCCCATGCAGTACAGCTGGAGTGCAGCAGAGTGCAAGTAGAAAGTGCAGTTTATTGATGCCAAGAAGGATGGAGACGGGATTCAGGCTAAGGGAAGGGACGTTGGCTGGCAGATAGGCAGACACAGATGGTGCATTCTGCTATAAAGCCTCTCCTCACCGCAGGGAATTGGCACATCTAGGATGGCCATTTATTCTTTTTGAAGGTAAATGTCATCCCAAGTTTGCTCTGAATGTGTCCCCTGAAATTGTCCTTGAACTTGTAGGATGTGTATTGTCATTGCGGTACTTATGTAAAGGCAACATTTAGTTTGAAATTCTTGAGCTCTTCCGAGAGCTCAGACTTTGGGATTGATTTAAGTGAAAGACATTCCCATTGTTTAACTTAGAGTTCTCACATAATCTTACCAACCCAATGCAGAGAATGATTCTACAGTGCACTTTTAAAGCACACTGAAATGCGGTTTCCTGCCATTAAGTAACAGACAATCAGTTTGTGCAGCTTATTTGAAATATTTATTAGCCAAAAAGGTTCTCTTGTGACTAAAACGCCAGGTTGATCTGGGGTCCTTGGGATTTTGTGAGGCCCGGTAGCTTTGCAAGCAGCTTTTTTGCAGCGTTCTAACCGGACAGAAGGGGGAGACAAGATGCTGAAAGAAGTGAGTCACCGTGCAAATAACCAAGTTCTCCAGCGTGATGGAGAAATGTGTGGCCTGTATTCAAGCAGCTACAGTTTAATTCATGTTTTGTATTTGAGAAACAATTTTGATCTCTGCATCTTTACCACATTCCGTATTAGCCAATCCATCCATACGTCCATCCGTCCATCGGCACTTATTGGAGCAGAACAGCGTTATTGGATTTTATTTGTTTTTCAGAAGGAAATACGATGAAGCTCCTGCAGGTCAGGTATATGCGCTAATTTCTTTTGTTTAAGTGCAAATGGACTGATAACAGGGACAGATACAAAGTGAATTATGCACCGATTTTTTTTCTTAAGATTGTTTCCTGCTCTTGATGTAATTTCATCTTCAATATTTTTGCATCAATCACCAGTTTGTTATGTTAACTGAGCATGAAGCACAGCATGCCGTCTCCACCTTCAGTGTTTGTCTCCAGTCTGAAATAGGCAGGGAGGTGCGATGCTGTTGGGGCTGCTTCAGGCTCTGGTTCCCTCCCACATTTCCAGCAGCGGGTGGCACCTCTGCATATTCTGTAACTCTTGGAAATGAAAACGATTGTTTTTATCACGATAGGCGGCCTTCTTGTTGATGCAATTCATGTGAATATCCTTGTGACCAGAATGCCTCTACACCTTTGTCTGCCCTCTGCGTACTCACATTCAACTGAAGATTTACAAAGTACAACTGAATCACAGGGGAAATGTGCTGGTTGCGGTTAAATTGGATTGTAGTAAATCATTGTTGCCTTATTTAACTTTTTTCCCTTCTTCTATTGTTCTGGACATTTTCATCAGGGGCAATTATTAAAAAAACTTCATAGTATTGTTTTTTTTTAAGAGTACAGTTGAAGTGAGTGTACTAGTATTGTATTACACAGATGTGTATGTTGAATACACATGGGCCTTGGTTAGCCTTATAATAATGATTAAGTGCACTAGAAAATAACCTAGCTTATTCTCAGGAAGGCCTGACATACGTTTTGTACACCTGCTTTAAAAGTAAAAAAGGTTGTACTAAAGGTAGTTTTTATTTCTTGCTGAATTGTGTAAAAGGGGCAAACAACAATTATGTAAATATCTTTCATGTAAAGATTAAATTGTAAAAGTTTTTTTTTTTTTTTTTTTTTTTCCTTTTAAAAAGCTTTTTTTTGTAATGAAGGATTATTTATCTGTGTTCTCCCTGTACTGGAGGTAAAAAAAAAAAATGTAAAGCCACTTTTTTCTCATAATAAATAACTGTAATTTTAAGCTGATATTGGTTGATGTCCTTTTATTTAAAAAAATAATAAATAAATAAAACTTAACTTATTTCTGTTAAAATGTGTTTTTTTTTTTTTTTTTTTAGCTGAACGCTCACCATATAATGTGGGAGTTCCTGGCAGGTCCTTGTTTTGAGTTTTAAAGAGCTGAATGTTTGCTGGGTCCCAGTAAACCACTTCTTGAGGATCTGTTGTCCAGGTGCCCAGCTCACATTCAAGTTCTGCATCTTATTTTCACATTTGTTTAATTTACTCTCTCACACTCTGCTCTGCATTGCTTTAAACTATACAGATGTAATAGTTTGAGCTGAAATAATGTGCACTTTTTTAACCATGCCCATGCCATACATTTTTTGTTCAACAGTATGTGTGATGTATGCGGGCAGATAGGCTGCACCTTGAACAATTCATATTCTGAAAGCACAGCTCAGGTACTCTGAACTACATGTGTATGCAGGTATTTTACCTGAAAAGTGCATGGAGTGATTTTCTCAGGTACTTCTGTCTCTGGCATAACCAATAATTTGTTCCATAAAATTGCCTTGTTAGGAAATTCGCATTGGGAGATCAGATTACTTTTATTTCTTGTGGAGGAATCTGACCCTGGACAACAAGGATGATCTTGTTTTTCTGTTTTATTACCAAGTTTATTGGTTTCTACTTGTAAATTTTTGCCAGTGCTGTTTGCATTTTCAACATTTTTTGCTAGGTAGTTTGAAATCTAAGCAGTAGGTGGTATAATGGGCAGGACTGTAGACAACTGGGTTCACATCCCACCTGCTGTCGTATCCTTGAGCCGCAGCACTTGCGCTGAATTCGCCATGTAAAAATAATCCCCCGTAAGGAATGGGTAAATTATTGTAAGCAGTTCAGCACTGAGTCACAGTAGAGAAGTGGCAGCTAAATAGTTGTTTGTGGTTTTCAGAAACTGATTTCTCAAGAGCACTGCCGGTGCCTCACCGCACAACGCGGTTACTAACAAATCACTGTGGCAACGCCGTTTTTCTTTCACAGCTACATTAAGGCTTCATTTATAAATGCATTTATTACATACAGGATAATTTGGAGATTAGTACAATACTGAGCTACATGTTTTGTATGCCTTTGTCAATGATGAATATGCTGTAAATGTACTTATTTTTGGCACGAATGTTAACTTTGATTCTAGAAAAAAGCACAGGCGATATGTTTTGAATTTCAGAATTCAGGTGATTCAGTAATTGAAGTAAAAGAAAAAATTGCCTGTTTTTGGAAAGGTTTAAATCTGTTGAGCAGTTTAATTTGTTTTGTTACGAGGACAGATCGAGAATGCGGTCTCCTAGGAGGACTATGCTTAAAATTATAAACCCAGAGCCTAAGTAGTAAGAGCATCGTGGGGAAAGCAGAGTGACGTTAAGAATGAGTGGGTTTGGGGGTATTTTGGTGGACTTATTTGATCCTGGCAGTATTGTTTTGGATTGATAGTTGCTTGTCCTTGTTTTACCGTGACCTGTGGAAATGGCCAGGGAAGCAACATTATCGTAAATCCCCAGAACTGTCTAGACTGCCTCTCTCCATTGTACCCCTCTTCTGTGGAAGGGGCCTCTTATCATTTGCAGTCGTGTTTCTTTTATTTATTAGACGTTGAGTCATTCGCGAGGGAAACAGAAGCCAAGTATTTTTGTGATGCTTCCTGACTTTGATTCACATTATTACAACTTGCTTCTTAAACAAAGGCGTCCGATTGCTTTCAGTCGGGTCCCCGTGTCCTTTTTCAGCTTCCTATCGACGTCAGCTGTTTGATGCGAATTAAAGAATCCTTCACATGGTGTTGAATGCTGGATCCCCCCCCCCCCATCGCTTGTATAGCAAACAGTGGGACGCTGTAAAAACTGGGTTATTTTCCAGCCCTTTGTTTAAGAACAGATTTAGCCAGTCGCTTACAGATGGACAGATCAGTCTATTGAAAGACTTTAATGTTTAATGAGACATGTATAAATATAGAGAATAAATATTGATCTATGCAGACTCCACATTGCACCACCCTTGGCGAGTCTGCCGGCTCTAAGAGCAAAGAGCACGAGCAGTACGGAAGTCAAAGGTCCTTTTCAGATACACGAGTGAAAACAGCAGCTGCATAACTGCGGTGAAATTCACTCAATGTACAGCTACTGTTTTATTTTTTTTTAATTTCCTGAATTTCCTTTATCTTGACAGTGGACAGCAATGCTTGGGCCTTTAACACGAGTTTCTTGTAGAAATTGTCTTTTTTGGGAAAGGTACCGATTCCTCTCTGGAAGTTCATTCAGGGGCAGATGGATGACCAAGAGCAGAACTTTATTCTACACTTTTTGATGAATCAAAGTTCATACACTTGCCAGCAATATCAGACGTCCGTCTCTTAGTGGCTCGATGGGGTTTATGGGTGGCCATGAGGCATCACTTGTTGTTGGTAAACATGGCAACAACAATGCAGTTCAGTGCAATTCAAAATCAAAACCCTGGTTCACAGTGCAGTTATTCTTCAATTTCTCAGTATTTCAGGGTCAACACCGACACGGTGACACTTTTGGTTGTACCCCATCTCTCCTTAACTGTAGAAACCTCTCAGAAAAGGTGCAATACTTTGAATTTGGTCATTTAAATCTCTAAATATTTTAACACTGCACTTTTAGCTTTCATGGGCCATGTGATTTGGCGGCCTTGATGGGCATGAGGGGCTGCACTCGAGGGGCTGCACAAGCAGTTCATTTCTTAGATTATTTTTTACTAGCAGAGCTGTCTTCTTCATGCTTCTCCCAGTGCTTCCCTTTTTAAACACTTTTAGTTCTAGTTTTTAGAATATTTTTTGCTTCTTAAGATGTTTTTGCCAGGAAAGAAGCTAAAGGGAAAACTGAAGATTGCATCTAGTATTTGGGGGATCTAATATGGGTCTAATATGTTTAAACGGGTGAGCAGTTCACAAGCTTGAGATTGACCTAACAAAATCAAAGTCTGTAGGATTTATACCTGTTCTTTTAAAAATAGTTTAATGCTACGGCAATGCTAGTGAACACAATACAGCCATTTTGGCTTCTTGGGTTGGATAAGTTACCAACTTGTGTCACCTGCATGACTGCGGCAGTGAGTAAATAAACACTCCTAACTTTGATGGGCTTTTCATTATTTACCTGGGCTTTTGTGTTTTAATCTTTTTTCAATTTCAGCTATTGGCCAGTGCATAACCAGGATGAGCCGCCTTTGCAGTGCTACTGTTCCCTACTAAACATGAAAACGTTCCACAGGACGGTGGCATCAGTGCAAGTTAGCAACACCCTGCTGTTGTTAATGTGGTTTTGTGTAGAATTTGGACTTGGCACCAAAAACTAAAAATCAGCCTTTCCATCATTCACTGAATACTATAGTCAGCCCAGAAGATAATGTTTTACTCCGTGTAATCTGTCCAGCACTTTTGTGAAGTTTTTTTTTTTGTTTATTTATTCTTTCAACATCACGCCTTGTTCCATGTTTCATCGATTTGCTCAGCGTGGTTAAAGCAATGCGCCAGATAAATACTTTAGGTTCACAATTCAGAGTCACTAAATGTAAAAAAATTGTACTTTTTTAACAGTGGCTCAAGTCTTTCAGTTTGAGAGTTGCATTTTTTGACTTCAGAATATGAGTAAAAATGTTTGGTAGGGCAACGAATTAGTCGCTGTGGGAAATGGAGCGCAGATCATTGTGAAACCTCTGGAGCTTTCTGTGATCAGAAACAAGCGCCTTGTTTATTTTTGCCCACTAAGGGTCACCTCTATGTTATACTTTCGGCAAAGCTGCTTTGATAGTGGCTTTTAAATGAATGACGATCATTTAACCTAGCTTAACACTTCACAGCAGTCTTACATTTAGAGTGGAAACCTTTAGTTTATTTAAATCTCCCTATGACCTACAAGGACGTCCTCCCTGTGTGAGGCTTGAACACGTAAGAGCCCGGCATCTGAGATCCATGCTTTCAAAAATTCTCCTTGATGTTTTTTGGGCCAATTCCCTCATGCTATTAAAAGCCACAAAATCTTCCCAAAATGGTCTGCAGCATTTTGCTGCTAGTTTGCTGTGTGTTTCCACCAGCGATGCAGCCAAGTAGTGACCCCGAGCAGCAAAGGGCTGTCATGTCCCCATGGCAGGAATGACATTTAAAATCCACCCAATCCTACGAATAAGATGTATTTATGAGACACGTGAGCTGTCTTGCCCCAGGGTTCAGTTTGCTGAAAGGTGCACACAGTCTCTTCTTCACTCCCTCGTTCTGTTCCTGGATGACAGTGCAGTCGACTACTTTAATATGACTGCTTTCCAGTTGGTTCTGTCGATGTGAACAAGCGTGGTGATTTTGGCTGTCACTGCTCGCGCCCCCCCGGCGGCTGGCACGGCCCGCAACAGAGCTCCGTTTGCCAGCTGTACCAGCTTCTTACATCACGGGGTCCAGAATAGCTTCAGTGCTCTTTCAGGTGTGAGGACTTGAGGCTGCCCTCAGCATCCTGCCCCCCCTGGCTGAGAATCCTACCATAAATAATGCATCTCACCGCACAGGGACACCTAACACACATCCAGGCTCTGCTGCAGTGGAGGTTTCCATTAAAGAAATCATCTCTCTTGGGCCTGCATCTGCACTCTTCTGCAAACAGTCAGCGTTCCCTTTTTCTACAATGAATTTTTGTATCTGTAGGTCTCCCCTTCAGCACCATATTGTTAGCTCTTACTTTGAGAAAGGCTGAGTAAATGCTACCCAAAGGCAAACAAGAAAGTTTCTTTATACGTCATACTTCTTGAAAGAGGAAGTCAGAGATCATTTATATTTATTTTTAACAATGTACATAAAATAGCTTTGTATTTTGCCTTAGTCTGAAGTATGTGAACAATAACGTGAGTTTAAGCCTGTTACACACACTGTAAACAACTTTTTGAGCAAGTTACTCTCAAATATAAATTTTATTGTAAGGAACCAAAAGCATGCAACCCAAGTTTTTTTTATTTTTTTTTATTTTTATTTTTAAAAACCACTTTTAAGAGCAAAATCGGTAACCTCTGAAAAATACCAGTACAAGGTCCTTGTGAACTGTACTCACAACATCAGGAACAACTTTTTGTGTCATGACAGCATAACCCAGTCTAATGTTGCAGCACGGAAAATTTCACCCCCGTTCTAGACTGTTCCATCTGGAACCACACGAATGCTTCTAAATAGGGGCTGGAAAGTACAAAGTGAGTATTTTGTACATGCAGAATGGAGTTTAAGTGAAAATGTGTGCATTACTGTTGGACTTACGGCATGGTTTCTTGACAAAAGTGACAGATGAGATTATCGCAGTTCTCCTTAACCCCGTCTGACCATTGTGTACCTGCATGTTAGTGATCTGTAATTTGTTTTTCCAAATGTCCCTCATGGGGGAAGTCTATATTCATTATGCCGTACCTCTGAATGAAAAAAGACCCGACTGAGCTTTTTCCTGGAAAATCACAAAAACTATCTGCGGCAGAAAAACTTACAATAGAATAAATCAAGGTATTTTAATCTCTTAAGCAATTTGTCAGATTTTTATTTCCTCCTGGTCATGAAACACTAAAAAACAGAATTTGTAAAATGTGTAGCTTGTTCATATTTTTGCTACATGATGAACAGCATCACAGACCACCATATTCATAATCATATTCAATATGATTCAGTTTTTAAAACATATACGGTACAGTTTTCCTGCATAAGCCAGTGGTTTGGTTTGCAGTAGCCTTACTGTTTTACAACTTTTTGACTGTACCACATATCAGGCGGCCATAATAAAAATTTAAAATGTTTAAAATCCCGAAATATCCCAGAATAATACAAGTGCAGTTTTGCTTGTCTTTTCTCAGTCCTGGAAACACCAGCCGACTGAGAAAGGAAATGCTGAAGTTCAGTCGCTTCAGTAAAACTTACACATGTAGAGCTTTCGAGTGCCGACCTTTGCTAATCTGTACGTTTTTTTGTACGTCTGATGTGGGGGGAATATTAACTGCAATAATTCAACTCTTTCTTTTCCTTCCTGAAAGAAAATGAGGAAAAATAAACAACTTAATGTGAAAAAAGCAGTTTTTGTGTAGGGTTCATGCTGAGATGTTTCCAGTAACTCCTGTGATTCATTCCTGAACAACAGAGAAGTGTAAAAAGATTTTTTTTCATTTTATTTTATTTTCATGTGATTTGCACTGTCTGGTCCCCATTCCTGTCACAGCTGAACTCCCCCTTAAGGTTTCTTCACACTGTCTGTCATTGTCTGATTCAAAACTTGTGGCATGTGGTCTGGTGGCCTTGATGCATGAAGGGCTGCACCCTCAACTCATTCCAAGGAAGGATGTTTTCCACAAGCAGAAGAAGGATGTCTTCCTCACGCTTCTCCCCAGTGCACCACTTTTAAAAGCAGCCTGGTAGCTGTCTCCTTTTTAACAGGCCATTGCTAATGAGCGTGTGACTTTTATCCGAGGAACATTTTAGGTGGAAAATATCACAGATGAGCGACAATACAACTGGCAAATTCGACAATGAGGCCACACATTAGTTCCACTGAAACAGACACACAAGGAACAAGAGAGCCCTAGAGAAGACAAAGAAGAAGGCGCCAGAGCCTTTATAATTAGAAGGTGGCTTTGTCATCTGACCACTTTTGAAGAAGGCCGAGCAGTTTCTGGAAACCCTCTCAAAGGAAAGCACTTTTTCCATCGCCAGTATCACCAGTTTAAAATGTACAACCACCCCCAGTCCTCAGCTGCATTTCTGCTGCTGAAAATGTGCTGAACTGCATGAGGTTTTGCCAAAATCGTAATGCTCTGGCAATGGCTACCAACGAATGGTTTATATCTTTTGTATGGTGTGCAGCTCTGTGGCATAGCTGGTGTCCTCAAGCACCGCAGTTTGGTGGCAGCGTATCAGACGCTTACGGAGTGGCATGTGGGATGGACCCCATGTCCTGGCTGCAGGTTCTCCTTCTGCCCCTGCAGAAGGGAATGACGGTGGGGCAGGTGTGTCCTTGGCTGTGTCTTTGACCCCACTCTCCCTGAACAGAAGCTTGTGCTGCATAATTAGCCTCCCAAAAACACAGCTTGGAGAGGGAGAAGAGGATAACCGTGATGTTTCAGGTGTGCAGTTGACAAATTCCAAAAAAAAAAAAGACGTTTGCAAGTATTTCTCCCTGGCATGCTCCGTATGGCTGTGCCGATGACGCATCGTCTCTGTTGCTCCTCTATCAGCAACAATACAGAGTAACTGTGATGGAAAAAAGACCCCAGTTCCCTGGGTATGCATGAGCAAAGAGATCTGGATAAAATGTTAAATTATTCATAGAGGCAGGCAAAGTACTGAGCAGAGCCTGGCACCAAACCACGTTCTGGATTTCTATCCCACCCTCGTGGAACAGCTCTGCCACAGCAAGAGGCCCAAACTGTATGGTCTGCAGTGGCATTGCATATTTTCAGGAGGACCAAACAGTTTACACTCACACTCACACGCGCGCGCACACACACACACACCTGCAAGACCTCATATGTCTGCAAAACGGGAAAAATGTACACTGTGGACATCTCGCTCCACCCTTGTTACTCAGAAAAAAGGCTCCTCCCTAGCTTTTTGCACACCTGACTCATGTTCTATTTGAGCCTATCACTACTTTAATAGCTTGGTGATGAATGTATAAACAGTGGAATAAAGAGAGCAGGTGCACAGCTACAGCATGAACAATAGAGCCACAGCACCTACCCTGCTAATACACTAAACTGTGCATAAATATATTTTCAGGATTTATAATCTCTGTAGGGGAAAAGGTCACTGTCAGGCCTTTAAACAGGTGATCAGACGTGACATAAAACCTAGTTCTAAAGTATCTCTGCAGCAAAATCAACCCATTGTCAAGTTCCTAGGAGTCCGGTATCCTGAAGGAACTTCAGAGAGCAATGTATTTAGCGTATGCATTGCACTCAAGCAGAAACCTGCTAAAGCTGCAGCAACCAAACCATCACGATACTTCCACCCACCCTTCGCTTAGTGCCAAGTTAATTTTATGTCATTAAAAACATAAACTGCAAAATCGCCTGTTGAGAACGCTGCTTTGAAAAATACATCAAAACACAGATCAGGTCTATCCTCACAGGAACCCCAGCGCGGGACAAGATGTCAGTATCTGGCTTTGAACGTGCACCATGGCCTGTGGATTTGTTTACTTACAGATTCTAAATCCTTAAATAAAAATAAGTAGAAAAAACAGGACAAAAGTTTTGTGTCCATGAACAATCAATTTTTTTCACCTTTTATTATCTTGAATTGTGCATCAATGTGTTGCTTAGCTGATGCTTTTATCTGCATCTACTCAACCCTTTCACGGCACTGTGTGCTTTTACTGAAGTGCTGCAGAGTTAGTAGCTACAGCAGCAGCAGAACACAAACAGTGGAGCTCAACCAGCAACCGTTCTCAGTCTGTATACGCAGGATATTTTGGCCACCGTTGCTTTACCGGGCCGGCTAGAATAATAGAACACAGAAGGATTTGCTATTTTTGGTAAACTAATGTAAATGTTACAGATATCACAAAGCCTGAAAGATTAAAGCTAGGCTATATTACCTATATTAAAAAGACAAAGCCAGGTCCCAGCTTGGATTTGATGGAGCTGCAGGATTTTCCAATGTTCTCGATCATCAGGTACTCAAAAGCACATTTCAGGCGTTCCCGAACAGTGTGCGTCCGACAGGAAGCAGACAGTTGGTTCTTTTAGATCTCGGAGAAGCATTTTAGGACGCTGCTCTCCACTGCCTCCGGTCACAGAATAAAGAACATCTGCCCCGGAGGATCTGATGTCAGCCAACTTCAGATGCAAGGACCCTCCTGAAGGATTTAATCTTGGCTTGCTGCAGGTGGAAGTGGATGGATACCTTGGTTTGGAAAATCTGTTTTGGCCGCCTCCTGGAAAGGCTGTCCTTGTTAGAAAATGTGCTCTTGACCGGCTCCGTAGACAAAACATCTGTCTTGGACGGCCTGCTCCTGGTTTGAATCAGTGGAGGAATGACAGTAATGCTAGAAGCTTATACTTAAACCCCAAACCTGTGTGTGGCAGAAGCCCATTCATTGCCCCTCGCTGTTACCTGCACAGATGCACAAACAGCACGAAAGCACCAGTCAGAAAAACCCCAAACCACCTGACACAGCTGTTTTTGCAGCAGCTCTTCCTCAAATGTGAAGTCACTTTTACTCTTTCTCACGGAAATAATTTGACTCTTGCATATCCATCAAAAGGTGCTGACTTATTGCATTTCCTTCACATTGCATAATGCATTCCTACTGTATCTCAGTGGTTAAAGTTTATCCTCCAGGCAATGTCATCCAACCACTAACCCTCCCTTTGTGCCATTGGTGTTGTGGAGCCGCGATACTCCATTACCTTCCTTAGATGTGGCTCTTGAGCTTGGCTTGTGAACAAAAGTTGTGTGTGCAGGTGGCTGGTTGTGAGGCTTTTGTGTGTGTGTGTGCGTGTGTGTGTGTGCTTTTGCATAATGGCCTGTTATGCAGAGTATCACTGTCTGTTGTGCCTGTCCCCTAGAGGGACAAAACATGCGGCCCATAAGCAGGTCTATTGTGTCTACAGTGCAGTCATGTGACTGTGGGGAAGGGGGTGCAATGGGGCTTCTCCCCTGATGAGTAGACTAATTCCTCTGGTGAACATAAAAATACGCCAGCCTGTTCCTTTCATCAAAACGCCCCTTCTAATGGAGTGAGAAGTTGTTCTTATTTATAGCCACAGACCTTTCAGTAATGATTCCTTGCAAAAGATTCAATAATAATTTTAAAAAATGAAAAAAATTGCTAACTACATCTGTATTGCCTAAAGTTATGACCTCTAAGATTTTGTGGAACTTAAAGTTTGACAGGACTTGATCGAAACCCGGTTTTTCATCATCATCATCCACGCTTCAAACATACAAATGCATATCAGAAATGTAAGCTTTTAGTGGAACGAAATACTCAACACTTCTGTTCTGCGAACGGTGACCTACAACAAACAACAAAAATGTTGCCACTCAAGGGGATAAAAGAAGTGTGCAGCCCATGTGGTCTCGCCATTGCGTAGAACTACGGCCCTGCATCTCCAGCGCTCAGACTTCTTCAGCTTCCGTTTGCGCGTTGATCACCTTCGCCGCACCCCACTTTACCGAACCCCGGTTTATAGGTAATCCTTTCTTTTCAAAATGCAAAACCGGCCAAAGGGGCATAATGGATCGACAAAGCAGAACTTCATCCGGGCCCGTTTACAGGCTCATTGAGCTCAGAATATTTTGTTCGGACTTGAATGTTATTCTTACTTGTTGGTACAAGATCTTGGCAAGATTTCCTTTTTTATGTACATTAATTCTACATAATGAACAGGCTAACTGTGCAATGCAAACTGTCATTTACGACAGTTCTGGAGGTTTGACTTTTGAAGCCAATGATGGACAGAAATGTAATAATTTAGGACTCCACCCCATACGGATAAAAATTCTCACTTAAGCACTCGTCTCATTGAATGCGAAAGACTAAAGTTAATTTTGAAGGATGTGTGGCAACAGTGAAGGTTACAAATGTACGTCTGAAAGTGAGAAGCATCGCATAGAAAGAACAATAAGCGTTGTGATACTTCTGCTCACATTTGCTTGGCTGTCTGACCAGTTGGATCTTGTGCTGCAGGTTGAGGCCAGCGAGGCTGGGGCAGCCAGGGTGAAGGCATCCCCACTCTTTGCGCAAAGGCCTCTTGTCAATTTTAAGCAAAACATCCCTCCATACCAACAGGAGCAAACATTACAGAATAGTAGAACATGCACACATTTGGCAGGAAAAAAGCATTTATGTTTTTCAAAATATATTTCTGTTTATTAAGGCGTAAAACCAAATCCTGTGGTTTATAAAACCAATTTGTTATTTTTGGAAAGTAGCATCTGGTCTGCATAACTTTTACTGCAGTAACTGATGCAAACAAAGGGAATTTTAAGCACGATGGCCCAAGCAGGTGGCCAGGCTCTAGTCTCGTGAGCAGGGAAAGGAGAAAGAGGAGCACATAACCCTGGAGTCCAGTTACGCTGCCGTCTCCATATCACGTAGCCACACAGATGGCCAAAAGCCACATCTCTGTGGCAGCGACATTTGGCAGATCAGTTTTGCGTCCGTGCTTTTCCGCTTCTGCAATGAGGCAGTTAACTGGCTTAGCAAGGCAGTGGAGACCAGGGGTGGTTTGAGAATCAAATTGGCATGAAACTAAGACAGCGGTTATTCAGCTTATGGTCTAGGGGAACTCAAGGTTCAGAGATCACTGAAGACAAATGCAAGCTGCTCCTGCATGGAAACGACTGTTGTTGGACTTCTAAGAAAGAATTTACCAAATACTGCTTTTCTGCCTGTCAGAAAAAAAATATTAAGAGCAATAAAATGTAAGATGACGGAAACATACTGTAAACCTGGATGTGTCACACAAAGCGATAAAACAGGCCATGCTGCTGTGTAGTTCGTGCTGTGCTATGCAAAATCCTTAAAAATACAAAGTGTATGGCCTCGCTACCATGGTAATCGCTTGCCACAAACACCTTTATGCAGTTGCCAGAGGTGATGTGCAAATGAAAGGTGAGAATAGTATTTTCTGTTACCTACATTCCCTACCGAAGCTTTTTGAACTTCTGTTCCAAGCAGCATGTTGGGTCTGAGTAACAGGAGAGTGTTAGGGCAACATTCTGGCACAGAGTACCCAGCAGGCCTCTTTGGATGGTGACCCAGAGGCCGAGAGCCTCCCAGGAGGAAGGGGTGCCACAGACCACTGCCGAGAGCTCTGAATGGTGAGCACAGCGTTCCGCTCTGGTGCTCAGTTACAGCCTCGCTGTTCCAACAAAAGCAAAACTTTGCTAAACTTTAAATACAAAATGTGAAAACAAGCAAGAAACAAATCACATGCAAAGCTTCCAGATTACATTCACTGTAAAGCTTTAGCTAGCATTTGCTTTGTTAGCTTTACAATTCATAAATACAAGTATGGAAGCTATTTAAAATGTTTAACTTGTGTTTCATAAAATAGCAGCATCCAGCTACAGTTAATATTTTTCATTCATTTATTTAATAAAGCTATGTACAATATATCAGGATTTTTTTTTATCACACTCATGTTTTTCATCAGTTGCATTACCCTCTAACCCTCCCCGCATCTGTACCTTATTCTTCGTAACTGAAAGCAAAACTAATTTTTAAGCCGACTCAAAAATGCCAAGTTTTGCTTCCCTGTTGTTTAAGAAAGCAATG
Organism: Heterotis niloticus; assembly: GCA_018136845.1. Taxonomy (NCBI): domain Eukaryota; kingdom Metazoa; phylum Chordata; class Actinopteri; order Osteoglossiformes; family Osteoglossidae; genus Heterotis; species Heterotis niloticus. The sequence goes on along the minus strand of CM030904.1, from coordinate 13,954,678 downwards.
AGATGAATGGGAAAAGCGACTGATGTCACGGGGACGATGATGCTATTTAGCCTCACAGCTGCTGTAAGAGCAGGAGGGGGGCAGCTCCTGTAAATGTGCTACTGGTCCCACAGCCCTGTTTCTACCCTCAGCTTTAGGTCTTTAAACATGTATTACCAGAAAAAAGGATTCCCACGCACAAGTCCCTTCCATACATTATTCATTCCGCTGTTATATTTGTCGTGAAAACCTTTCTATTCCAGTACTAATGGAAGTAATATTTTTAGGTCCAGAGAATGCATGCAGATGGCATTAAACAATTTTCACTCAATTTACCAGCATCACTGATAAACTGATCTAATTCTAATGTCTCATTTGATGGCTGCTGTTCATATGTTATATTTTGAGGGGAAAAAAGAATCAAATATACTGTGATGCCATTGCACATGGTGGCGACTTGTGTTTTTCGCATTTGGATGCTCCTGAATGCTCCACCATGCTTTTGCCCAACTTGGTTCTCTTCGGCACATTCACGGTGCCCAGTGCAAACATGTCCGTGACAGAAGGGCTGAGATTCGAAGCTTAGACTCGCTGGGTCCCTTCCAAGCAAATCCAAGTCCTAAATTCCTGTGCCGAACATATACGAGGTTAGCTGTTTGCAGAGGAACGCCCAAATTATCAAGGCTACAACAGTTATTTCTACACAAGATCAGTCACAACTTTTTGCTGCAAGAAAGCCCGAACTATCTAAATACGTGCATTCCCAACTTGTTATAGAGAAGCTCAGAACAACTTAATATTTGATCACAGTACAGTACCGAAGTACATAAAAAACACAGCCAAACTTCTTTCAGTGCATTCATCCAAAATGTTAATTGTATTCACAAAAGCATTGCAATAAAATGTTAAATTCTACACCAAATATGTATTACTGACAGTGCGCAGGACGAACAAATGAACCCAACCCATCGATGGTGTAAAAGTGGCTCAGTGACCCATGTGTGGTCTGTAATAGCAGACTGCCTGCAGTAAGCAGAGTGCTTTCCCATCCTCCAGATAACAGTCAACGGCCTACAAGCTTCTGTTTACGCAGAAAATCAATGTTTAAGTAACTTGCATGCCATCTGGGCAGGGGGTGCATTGATCCACGGGGGTTTTCAAGTAAAAACCTATGGCTGCTTTGTCACTCCCAACAATATTGGAAACAAGGAGTTGTTTCCCACTTTTTTATAAAACAGCTGCATGCTTAACAGGTTGGATTCCATTGCAGAGGCCAGTGCAACCTTAACTCCTTTTTGGCAACCATTTACTTTTGCAAAGCAGATACAGTGTGAACATTTTGAGATCTGCATGTTTCGCTGATTATTTCAGGTAGTTGCGTCTTTGACGTTCAGGAAGTGGCAAACATTAAATTGCTCGGAATGGTGTTGGCTACTGAGCGCCATTGCATCGTGTTTGACGCCTGGTGTGGTTTTCAAGGCAAGGAGGAGCAAAAGTGGTTTGCCACTGCCTTCTTCTAGAATTTTTTTTTTTTCTTAGAGGGGTGAAGACACAGAGGAGAACATGCAAACCCCACACACACACCCCTGTACTGGACTTGACCCCCTACATCAGCCTATCCTGCTCCACTACCACATCCCTCTTTAAGTGCTTAATCTCCCCTAAATATAACTTGCAGCATCAAGAGTTTGAAAACATGTTCAAAACCACGCATCCATCCATCTTTTATCTTTAACTGCCCGTCCTGGTCAGGGTCACAGCAGTCTGGGATCAATCCTGGAACCTCTGGGTGCTAAGCTAGGAGACTACAACCTGAATGGGGTGGCGGCCCACCACAGAACCCAACATCACAAACAAATCACTGCTTTGGATACAACTTTTCTAAAAAGATTTTTACCCAGTTCAGTGATGACTTCTTGTGCACATTTTGCTCAGGCGCTGTTAGGAAGGCAAGTGTTTCCAGGTGCTAACAAACGCAGTGGGAATTAGCGAGTACGGTACTGTACTGATACTGTTCCAGCTGTCGGACGTGGGATCGTAACAATCCAGTGTCTTGCACCGCTGTGTGCCAAAGTATCCTCCAACCACATACAGCTTGTTTCCTGAAGCCACAGCATGACAGCTCATGCGTTTCGAAGTCATGTCACCCACGCGTGTCCACTGGTTCGTGTCGCAGTCAAAGCGGTAGGCAGACGCTGCCGTGAACTCTGTGTCACCTCCCATTATGAAGATCTGGCTGCCCAAGACAGCGGCGGCTGTGTAGCGCCAAGGCTGCGGGCACTCGGCAGCCACGGTCCACCGGTTTTCCCCGGGGTGGTAACACTGCACCTTGGAAGCTTTGTCCCTGTGTATTGAGGTCCCACCAAAGACAAAGAGCTTCAGCTTGGCACTGACAACAGCTGCATTACTGACGCCATCCCTCAGCGGAGCCATCATGATCCATTTATTGGAAAGGGGCTCGTATCGCTCAACTTGCTTCAGAGATACAGACGGGGATGCTGGGAAAACACCTGCTATGGCCGTGTGGCCACCTACTACATACAAACAGTTCTCCAGCTCTGCTGAGCCGTGTCCAAAGCGAGCAATCAGCATTGGAGCTCCTTTGCACCACTCTTCATGGACTGTGTCATAAATCCAAACATCTTTAGAGACACCATTTTCAGACCCCCTCCCACCCGTGACATAGACTTTGCAGCCAATGGCACAGGCACTGAACTCCTTCCTGGGGCTGGGAAGGTCTGACTTGGGAATGATCTCCTTAGCTTTGTGGTCTACTTGGTAGATTTTATCACACATGAAGGTCTGGCCTCCAAGGATGAGCAATGTGTGGCCGGCCTTGCGAGGGCGAGCGTAGGGGCTGGTGACCACGCCCTCATTCTGCAGGATTTTTTTCTTGCACTGCAAGGCCTCCTCTACAATCTGCCGGCTCCGTTTATCTGACATGACCAACTCCTCGCAAGCAACTGCCTCAATGAGGCACTCTGATGGGAGCAGTGCCAGGCGAACTCCCCGCAGCAGCTCGGGGAGGTGCTCTCTCCTATTGTCCAGATCGTGTTTCACCCAGCACATTACGGCACTAATCACGACCTGCTCGTCCTCGATCTCCAGCTCATCGCTGAGGATCAAGTCCAAGAACTTCTCTTTGGACAGGCTATAGAAGTCCTCTGTGTGTCGAAGCGCTTCAAAGTGGACCAGGCACATTCTCCAGGAAAGCTCATAGAGGTGCCTGCACTGGTGGGCGTCTGAAAGGAGCATCATGCCCAGGCAGTTGGAGGAGTGCAAGTTCTTCTCCAAGAAGTCGGCGGCAGCATCACGAATGTCGTGGAACTGCAGCATGTCACCGGCCTCCAGCAGAGATTCGGCATTCTCCTCGTTGATGACCAGGCGCGAACTGTAGGCGAAGTCCAGCAGCAGCTCCAGCACTTCGGGATGGATGCTATCACGGAAATTTACCTCACCATCCAGGCTCTCGCGCAGGCCCACGCTGAACATGGCCTCAAAGTAGCGGCTGCAGGCAGCAAGCACGGCTCGATGGCACGGGAAGGAGCGGCCGCCTGCCCGTAGGGTCACGTCGGTGAACATGCACTGCTTGCGGAAGGTATTGAGGTGGGTGAGCACGCTGTCAGAGTGGGTGGGTTTATGGAACAGCAAGATGTTCATGGACCCTGTGCTGGTCCGAGACTTGCGGTTCTCATGGACGGTGACTGACATTTCAGCAGCATCCGAGTTGTGCCAGAGCTCCAGCTGATGAAAGAGAAAAAAGTACTCAAGTATAAGATTTTAATGAGCACAAATCTGAATAACACTACATTATTAAACGGATATTACGAAGACTTAAAATTGTCCCTTTAAAGCCCCTTATTATAAAAGAGTGCATTTCATTTTTTTTCTTAAGTCACATTATTTGAATTTATTGTTTTCTTATGTTGTGGACAGTGTTGCTCTAACAAGCACCCACGCACAAACTGTGCTGAAATTGCGTTTATTCCGACTCGCGGGAATTGCCGTCAGCTGGGGGTTTCAAATGATCATTCCAGGGTGGCCCGCGCATACAGAGGCACAGAAGCTACAAAAGGTTTTGCGCAGAGAGACGCCGGTGGTGTGACACTCGGATGGTGCGCTGGGAGGAATCGGCAGTGGCAGCTGTCCAACTTACCCACGCGGGCGGTGAGGACAGTGAAAAGCCGGGAGATGGAGCGCGCTTCTGAACCAGGGCAACATCACAGCTACTCTCCTCAGTGTTAAACCAAACCAGGAATAAGAATACAGTTAACACAACTACAAAAACCAGGCCCTGGTTGGAATCCCCATCGTGCCATCTGGGTGCAGTCAGGCTTAAGGTACATAAATTTCCCTTGGGTGCCTGAGGTGACAGCAACAACCACTGCTGGTTGAGCTCCTACAGACTTTCAGCTGGAAATGGGTGACTACGGTTCCCCTCCAAGCCTGTCATTTTGCGCTGCGATGCTATAAATACGATGCCAGGAGATAACAGTTGTATTTAGCAATTTCCTTTTGCAGTTGACAGTGTAATATTTTGACATGTCAGTATTATTCACTGTAGTGGCTGCTAAACATCTTCTTTTGGGATGTTTACAGCACGGTGGATTTCTCCAACTGAGAGATCATCATGTCTTCGATCCTTTCCAACAGTTACATCTCTGGAAGAATAGAACAAATACCCGGAATGGCTGCTGGTTGTCAAGGCTTAATACTTAGGAACCACAGCATCCTGTGCCAGCGTCCAGGTGACAGCACGAATAGAGGCTGTTGATAATGTCAACATATCATCACTTGACTGACGGAAAAGCTGATAAAAACTTACTAAGGCCCAAAAAAAAAATTTAATAAATAAATAAAATAAGGAACTGCTTTCCTGGCTATGAGGAAACCAACACTGTGACCTGATGACAAAGCAACAGAGGACAGTGTTTGCCAAAGTGGGTCTTGACCTGGGCAATCATTTGTACAGTTTTGTCTCATATGAGGAGAGTTCTGCCACTGAAAACCACTTCCCCACCACCTAAGAAATGGGCCCTGTTACTTTTGTGAGGGAGTCAAATGCCAGCAACTTTTCTTGGCATTTGTGATGCAAATGTTTTGGCCATCTGGCCCACAGTCTGCCCTACTGCTGTGTCTCCTCCACTAAAGGACATTGTAAAGCGAGGGCAGGTCCTCCCGCTGCCGCGTGTGTGGGGTGGGGGCAGAGACACAAGCAACGGAAAACAACATTTAACTGGAGCGTTTACACTTGAAGTGAAGCATCCGGTGAAACACGGCCAAAAAAGTACAAGATGCTCTCCAGACAAACCCAGATGCATCTGCCACCTTCGCATTCAAAACTTGACAGGGGGGCAGAACAAGGATGACATTTAGGCATTTTAAGGAAACAACGAACAATCCCTTTAAAGCTTTACTCGTCTAACAATTAAATTGTTCAGACAATATAATACTTTTATTGTATTAATGGTGAGAGACACTGCGGCAGAAAGAAAGTAAAGGCAAAATGCAGCACTGCGGAAAATGCCACGAGGAATTAAAGCATCTGCCAGTGGCCTGATCGTCTGAAATGAAGTTTAGATGAAGAAAGTGAAGGCAGCGCAGATGTAAATATAATGCAATGGCCTGACATGAGCGCCAGCGCCGCACAATAGTCGCCACCCGCCGCAATGGAGAATATGTGTGTGTGTGTGTGTGTGTGTGTGTGTGTGTGTGTGTGTGTGTGTGTGTGTGTGTGTGTGTGTGTGTGTGTGTGTGTGTGTGTGTGTGTGTGAGCTTCACAATCAGCCACTTTTCCCAGTATCTCCGAGGCGCTGCTGTGTGTGCAGAGGACGCGCACGTTGGGCTGACAGAGGGGCAGAAACTCCGCATCGCCCCGCACGGCCGCCCGCGCACTCAGCCGCGGCTCTCCGGTAACTTATTTTGTTTTTACAACTTCAACCAAGGATGAGCAGGCATTCCTACAAAACAGCATCCTTCACACAATCCCAAGCATCGGAAGTAGCCAAAACAGTCGGAATGAAATAAAGAGGAAATTCAAATAGGAAAAAAAAGAAAAAAAGACACTTACGTGTTTCTTTGAACGGGGGTCCGGGATTTCTTCAGCTGCTGCCTCCGTGCACCTTTGTGTCCTCCTGGTCCTGGATGGCAGCTCCGCCAGCCCGCTTCCGAAAAAGGAAGACACACACACACACACACACACACACACACACACACACACAAAGGAAGGCGTGCGTTGAACGATCGACGCCGATGTTTTGTTTGCTTTTTTTTCTACTCCCACAGTCTAGCCAATATCTTGCATCCCGTGTTTAACTCGTTCTGTTTTATGCAGGACAAAAAAGAGCCTCTTCGATGCATTCTGGCGGAGGATCGAGGAGCGGGATGAGCTGTGCGTGAACACTGGCATTTAGAAAGTAGTCAAAGCTGCAGGGATCGGAGGGGCTTCTTCTCCCGCACGGCGTCTCCGGCGTTTATGTAACTGCCGCTCGCGTCTCCCCGCGCGTCGCTGGAGCGGAACAGTGCGGCGCAGCGTTCGCACTCGCACTCTTTCTAGCGGCATCACGCACACTTTACAGCAGGCACCGATTTGGTCAAGCATCCGACGTACTTTATTTATTGTTAATTTCAGTTTTTCACGGGATAACTGCATTATTCGCGTATTAACAGTTATAATAGCTGCCAGGAATACATGTTGTGGCGTTGGTCGCCCTCTAGTGGACGAAGGTGCTTATACGCGGCTGTAATGCGCTGCGGGTTTCTGTCGTAAAACGAAGGCTCCTCGGACGAGAATTTGGTACCAAATACCGTATTGATCCGAATATAAGGCGATCGCGATTATGACACGACGCCCTCTTTTTTTAGCACTAATTTTCGGAAAAGGTTTTTGGAACATGATACCTTTAGACAGAAAAATCATATTCATTCATATTTACCGTATTTGTGTTCATAAGACGGTCCATTAGGGTTCGCCATCTTCGAACGCAACATTGTGTAACTTTATATTTCTTGGCTGCTTGAGAGTTGATGGCCTCACTGACCTGACAGTTGGAATCGCAGCACCTCTTCAGTCCTTGGTTAATTTGGCCAAACTTTGGACTACTTTTTTCGAGACCATCTCAAGGTTTCATCATCTTTCACACTTTTGACGCTTGCACCAGTTGATCGTTTCTGTGGACGCCAACGGATGTGATGTCACCGACTGCTGTTATATAGTATATGACCTTTATAGGTCTAGTCCTCAAGTCTTTTTTTAGATGCAATTCCTAGAAAAAAAATATTGTCTTATATTCGGGCCAATATGGTATAATCCATCGATCCCGCTCATCTATTATCAGTAACAACTTTATCTTAGTGAGGCTCCGGGCTGCCATGACTTTATTTCAGAATCACTGGGCACCAGGTAGTGAAACTACAGCCTGGACAGGACACCAGTCTATAGGAGGACAGCCGGTTAACCAATAATTCAATCCCGTGTCCAAACCCACAGCCCAGAAGCACACGGTTCATTTTTGATCACTGAATGTACAGTAACTTCAGTCAATACGTCTGTGCTGGACTGCAACATGAAGGTATGGCGATGAGGTTTTTTTCTTCACGGCAGATATTTTTCACGTAAATACCAAAAGCTTTTGATAGCTTTAGACAGCGCTTTGGATAGATTTATGAATCATTTTACTTTGCAATGATTTTCCAAAATTTCAGAGAGTGCCTGAGGCTTTTGGAACAGAAGTACTTACCCAAGTAATTTAAAATGCACAGTAATATTTCAAGAGCAATTTTCTAAGATTAACTGCCATAATCAAAGGGGACTGAACACAGAAGGCAAACAAGCAGACAAGAGAAATTTTGAACCTTAAAATGAAACACAAGTTGCCACCAGGAAGACATTCTCTGACTGAAAACATTGTGGGAGGAAACCCGTGCAGACAACCAAATTCCACACAGCAGGAACTGGGTTTGAACCCACTTCTAGGAGCCCAGGTTGTGTGGGTCATCCGTTCCCTAATTTATTTTGTCACACATAGCTGTTAACTCAAGAGCGAAGAGAAACTCCTTACGGCGGTGAGACTTTTAATTCAAGGTGGTTAATTTTAATGGGAGGCTGTGACTTCTGTTGCAGAATCATCATTATGATCACAATTTACTTTGTATTACTACAACGTCGGCAGAGAAGGGATAGGCCATTGCCCATGACTGCAGTAATAACTGATGGCCTCTTTAGGTGGTGTTCTCGCCACAGACTGGGATCTCATCCGCAGGGTAGTCATCTCGCCAGGTACCCAGTGATTTCAGGATGGGCTCCGGACCACCGCAACCCTAATCGGGATAAAGCAGTAAAGGATAATGGATGCCTAAATGGATAATAGTGCTCTCATGACAATGACAATAATAATAATCTTTGTTTCATGTAGTGCATGTTTAGCATTTAAACCCAGTCTCTCAAAATACTTAACAAAGATGAAAGATATATGAAATACAACTCTAAAACAGTTTATAATGAATGAGCTTCTCAAAAATTTACAAAAATAAAAGGCGACAGAATAAAAGTATGAAGCACGGGATACCACAGGCAGCCACCAGTCCGTTACAATTACTTACACCACTCACACACAGATGCGCTGCAGGGAACGAAGACTCACCTGTTCACTTGAAACGCACATCTTTGGACTGTAGGAGGAAACTGGAAACCTGTGCAAAAGCAGGGAGAAAATGCAAAGTGTAGGCAAACTGAGCCAGGTTTGAAGCCACACCCAAACACATAGCCCCAGAGCTACAGGCACTCGGTGTGCTACTGTGCACCCATATTCAATACAATATGACGAAATTAAAATGGAAAATAGTAGTATAGTAAATAATGCAGGAAAGGAGATAGAAGTGTTGAATGCAAATGTTATCTGCGATTGCGAACATGTGGGTCTTATACTTGAATTTAAATGTAATATCCACCACCACCACCACTGGCTGCTGCCATATTTACATTAAATTTGCATTCTATTGTGATGCTTAGACTGATGTCCATACATCTGTGCATTCTATATTTTTTTAAATATTTATCTGGCATTTTATTTATTTACCTACAATTACCTTCTTTTCTATCAAGTGCACTGAGCACCGCAGATCAGGAGGAACTTCATTTTGATGTTAATCCTGGTTTTGAAAAAGTTTTTTTTTTCTGTGTTTCATAGAAAATGCAGAAACTTTGTATCTTTTATGAAAAAAAGTGGGTGAACTTTTTGGGGCCCATGAACATATTTTTTTTATATATTTACATATATTTCCTGTTTAAATTAACAGTAATGAAGTTATTTTTATCGGAATTGTATTTAGGAACAGATCTTCAGGAATAAATTGTGCTCATTATACAAGGAAATTCATTTCTGATTTTGGTTAGTTCTTTTCCTGCATTCATGCGATATGAGACTGTAAGAACCGCAGGAGAGAACCACTACAGTAATTATGTTAGATAACCAACTTTACAGTCATTCTCCCATTTATACAGCAGCCTATCTTACTGTATAAATCCAGGGAAAGCACACAGATCAAGGGAAGTGCAGCAGGAGTGGGATTCAAACAAGCAAACTTGAGATTGACCAAAAGATGATGCAGAAACTATAACCCCAAATCAGAAAAAGTTGGAACAGTATGGAAAATGCAAATAAAAAAAAAATGCAATGATTCTTACATTTACTTTGACTTTTATTTCATTGTGGACAATATAAACCCAAGATATTTCATGTTTTGTCTGGTCAACTAACATTTCATTTGTTAATACACATACATTCCTGCATTTCAGGCCTGCAACACATTCCAAAAAAGCTGGCAATTTAGCGCTAGTAATAAGGTATAAAAAAGTAAGTAATGTGATTTCAAACAGGTGATTGTAATCCTGATTTGGTACAAAAGCAGTATCCCCGAAAGGCTGAGTCTTTGAGGCGCAAAGATGGGCAGAAGATCTCCAGTTTGTCAACAAATGCGTGAGAAAACAACTGAAATGTTTAAAAACAATGTTCCTCAAAGAAAGAGTGGAAGGGATTTGTGAATTTCTCCCTCTACAGTGCATAATATCATTAAATGATTCAAGGAATCTGGATTAATTTCAGCGCGTAAAGGCCAAGGGCGCAAGCCTAAGCGGAACACCCATGATCTCCGATCCCTCAGACGGCACTGCATCAAGAACCGTCATTCATCAATAGCTGATATAACCACATGGGCAAGGGATTACGTTGGCAAACCTTTGTCAAGCACTACAATATGGACTTGCATTCACAAATGCCACTTAAACCTTTATTATGCAAAAAGAAGCCTTATGTTAACCATGTCCAGAAACGACGTCGACTTCTCTGGGCTCGGAGGCATCCGGGATGGACCATCACATAGTGGAAATGTGTATTGTGGTCAGACCAGTCAGTATTCCAGATTTTTTTTTTGGAAGAAATGGACCAAAAACGAAAAGGACCATCCAGATTGTTATCAGCAACAAGTTCAAAAGCCAGGGTCGGTCATGGAATGGGGTTGTGTCAGTGCCCTTGGCAAAGGTAATTTACACTTCTGCGATGGCAGCATTAATGCAGAAAAGTACATTGAGATTTTAGAGCAACAAGATGACATCTTTTCCAGGGATGTCCATTCATTTTTCAACAAGACAATGCAAAACCACATTCTGTACACATTACGAAGGCATGGCTGCAGAAGAAGAGGGTACGGGTACTGGACTGGCCTGCCTGCAGTCCTGACCTGTCCCTAGTAGAAAATGTGTGGAAAATTTTGAACGATGACCCCGTACTGTTGCACACCTTAAGACGTGCTTGCAGGAAGAATGGGACAAAATAACACCTGAAACGTTTCATCGCTTGGTATCCTCAATGCCAAACTGTCTTTTAAGTGTTGTGAGAAGGAATGGAAACATTACAAAGTGGTAAATTCTTTACTGTCCCAACTTTTTTTGGAATGTGTTGCAGGCCTAAAATGCAGGAATGGATGTATATTAACAAATTAAATGTTAGTTGACCAGACAAAACATGAAATATCTTGGGTTTATATTGTCCATAATGAAATAAAAGTCAAAGTAAATGTAAGAATCATTGCATTTTTTATTTGCATTTTCCATACTCTCCCAACTCTGATTTGGGGTTGTACAATGTGCTGCATGATTCCAACTAAACTGTTATTAATAATGGCAGCCCATGAAGTTAATGTGCTGCTTGCATGCATAAGGTACTGGAATAACTACTACTAAAATATAGTAAAGATAAATTGTGTATAACAAAAATTTTATATATATAAAATTGGTGTACCCAAGCCACACACTGTGAACACATAATGGCTCCCTGACCAGATATAGATAAGGAGATAAGGAGGTTAAGACAACAGAGGTGATAGATGTGGTGATTCCAAGTGATGGTAATATCAGAAAGAAGGAATATGAGAAGCTGGAGGAATACCAGGTTTTGAGAGAGGAACAAGATCGAAGGTGGCAGGTGAGAACCAAAGTAGTCCTGCTAATGACAGGAACACTTAGGATCGTGACCCCCTAAGTTGGAAGAGTCGATCCATCAGATCCCAGGAATGACATTGGCCTCAGAAGAGCACAGTCCTAGGAACAGCAAAAGCGCTGAGCTGTACCTCCTGGTAGGAACACCCGAGGCTGAGGAATGACACCACACACGGGAGATGAGAAAAGAGTTGCATATATTTCTAAAAATTTATTGCATTTACCAAGTAGTTAAACGCATTCTTGGGGAAGGAAGGGGCTGCTGGTCCCACACACCATCTCCTGTCTTTATGTTTGTATATATATATATAAGGTATATACTGTGCTGTATAAATTAAACTGTAATGTCTCCATGATTTACCAGGGGGCAGTAGAGCTTCAACCTGCAACCCATGGCAATGTCATGGGTTGCACTTTAATCACTTAGCCAGTGGAATTGTGAATGCACCATATACATGTCTGTTTATGTTTACACTCACAGCAACACACACAACTTAGAAATCTGATGCAGCAAAAAATGATCCCAGAAATAAACCCTCTGACTTTTAGATCCGTGAGGTTTAAAAACAGACAGTAAAAATGATATCAAAACCAGATCATCTATTACATTTATATTTAACATTTATGCAGCAACACAGCACTTATTCGGCTAGGATATATAATATAAAAATACAGCGCTAGGTGTCTGGTTCCTAATATTCTAATGACTGAACATGCGGGCAATATTTGCATGGCCATCTTTTATTCTGGGACTTGGTTATGGCAAAATCGTGAAATTACAATATTTATGCATGAAGCGTGTCACTCTCCAGTATAACTTCTTACTTCCTTGAAATCCACCGGATTAGGTTATGCGCTTCAGTGGAGCTTCTTTTGCAAAAAAAAAAAAAAAAAAAAAGTGGTTAAGAGTCACTCAAGTTGAAATGGTTGAGCTTTTGCAGTCCCATATTTAGATGTCAGATACCTATCAGTGAAACTGAATAATGTGTTGAGAACTGGAGGTGATCTAGAGGACATGATGATATGAACAGCTGTCAGGATATTTATGCTATCAATACAGGGTTTGAGAGCAGTCTGCTAATTTTACCATATCGTGATCATCTTGGTAGAAAGTAATTACTTTTAGAATCCTTTTCAGTGAGGTGTTAAGCCCGAAGCTCTTGGTCCAAGTGTGTAAGACAACCCCTTTCCCTACACTGCCCTATCTATTTTGTAACTTCAGCACAGACTGAAAACCACTACATTTACCCCATTGACAGAGAAGCACTATACTGCTTTACATATGTATTGTATACAGAATAAAAACAATCTGCAGAGATACTTTCTGCACTGAATGTCTTTTGTGCTTGATTAAATATCCTTAATTTTCCATTATAGTAGATATTTGGCTTTAGATTGCTTCCCACATTAGAGAAAAGTTCAATATGTGGGTAAATATTACATCACCAAGCTGCTAAAACAGTCCTGCTCATCATAAAACCTCATCCTGAAGCATCAATGTCTCATGCTTTGCCTCCTGAAAGCAGCACATCCTGCTCTCCTTTGTGCTTTAAGCAGATCAACAGATATGACCCCAACATTGTGCTAACAAGGTCCTGGCAGAACACAAAGTGTTGTTTGCTGTCTGCTCCTTCCTCCCAGTCCATCACTCTGACAAAGTCAACATGAGTCAACCTCTCGTGTGAAGGTGGCTGCATGTAACCTTCTTGTAAACCTTTGCCAATTTGTCCTTTTTTGCCATGTTCTCCAGGTGCTTGGGACACAATCAGAACCCTTTTCTCTGTTACGTACTGTCTTTCAAAAGTGTGGTGATTCAGCGGTCTCTCACACTGAGAAGCCCTGGAGGCTCTCGAAGGACATTCTCACTTCCTTTCATGTTCACTTTGTACTCCTCAGAACTTAGGTACAACACCAAGTCAAGTGATCTTGCAGAAGAGCTCAGGTGATACAGATGGGTGAATTGGGGACAAGCAGGTGGGTCAGAACAGAGGCTTGGAGAAGGAGTAGTTCAGATGGAACCCACTGCAGCTCAGCATTGGAAAGACCTAAGAGGCAGAGGAGGATCTCCTGTGTGCAGTGAAGTGGAGGTGGTAAGACATAACACTAAAGGTATACACCAGAAACACCATCCTGGCTGCACAGAAGAGCAGCTTCAGCAACAGACAGGTTCACTTACAGTTCTAACAATTTGTGTTACCTAAGGTCAGTCCTGCCAACAGACAATAAGATCTGCAATGAGTCTTCATGAAACCTAGGTCATGATGTCATTCAGAGTGGTAGCAATGTTATGATGTCATATTTTTGTGGTATGCATGCTACTCTGTGCTGTAGAAGTCCTTTTACATATTTAAAGTTCTCATAAATTAATAAATTAATTCTTTTGTTTATTCACAAGTGAATCACAAGACTTGCTCCAGTTCTGAAATGACAATATGCTGTGTTTCACAGATTAACCAAGGAAACTGCTGCTGCTGAGGTTTGATGTGATTTAATTGCACAGAAAACTGCAGTAAAATTGCTGTGCGTTTTGGAAAATCTGGCTTTTTTCTTACCAAGTTTGTTTTTTTTGTGGAGAAATCACATCGGCACTGGATTACACTGGTTTTCATGCAGTCTAAATCCTTTGCGTGCTCTTTTCGGAGCTAAATAGTGGTTCCTGTGACTTGTGCAGGTTTCTCAGCATCACTTGCACACCACAGTTTGCACTGCTCATAGTAGAGACACACAATGAGGGTAAATAATGCTGTGAAGTCCTCTCAGTACTGGCTGGGACTTGGCAACACAGTCACTCAGTTTCGCTGGATTGCCTGATGTCTCAATGGTTTTGTGTCAACATGACATTTGTCCCAAGATTATTTGATGTCGGATTCTCTGAAAGCATTTAATAAAGTCAAGTTAATGGAAATATGAGATGTTTTACGCGGCTTTAAAGACAAATTAACTGGTTTTCATAATGAGAGGTGACCACTGTGTAGTTTCCCAATGATACACAGTGGAAAGGTGTGAACACTGGCTGAGGGTTATACTGGAACGAGGAAAACCCTTCTATCTATCTATCTATCTATCTATCTATCTATCTATCTATCTATCTATCTATCTATCTATCAGATATGGGAGGCTTGAGTCTCATGACTTCATTTGAGTTGTAAGTTTGACGATTTGTGACCTCCTTGATGATAAAAAAAGACTCAACTTGACTTTAGACTGATGACTTGGAAGGATTTCACATTTTTTTAATTAAATATGTTTATTTTTCTTTCTTTTACAACCTAATGTTAGCTGATTTCATTTTATTATGTGAAAAAGACACTTCTATCTTCTTCCTTGATATCGTTTATTGAAATATGATTGGGTGCTGAAACAAGCACCAGGTGCATGGACAATCAGACCGATCACCAATGTCAATGTCAATGAGCGTCACCACGGGAGCCGCCACACCGAGGATCATTTGGATATGCTCAATATGTTGTACATCAAAGTACAAGAAGACAAACTGCGGTGTGCAAAGTTTGTGGATCCAGAATCAGTGACGCTACGTCATGTTCTCGGGGTCAGATCATGGTGTTAGGGTTTTAAGTCAGGGCCCATTTGTAGGGAATTTATTAGAGGGAAGTGCAAGTAATCAGGCAAAACAGGTCAAGGGCAACAGGGTTACAGAACCAATTCAGAAAAGAAAACTAGACAGAACTGCATCAGGAATCAAACTCAGGAGCCAGTACACAGAACTGGTCCAGCAAATGGACTACATGGAACTGGATCAGAAACTCAACTCGGGAGGCAGGCTCGGTAATAAACAGTGGCTTACAGAACTAATCTCGAAAACAAGCTCGACGATGTGGTCACAAATCTGACAAGGCACAAACCAGAAAGCAGGACTTATAAAGCAAACATGGGACAGCAGGGAGGCAAGGCGACCAGGTGACAAGGTGGGACAACAAAGCAGCAAGGTTACAAAAAGAGAAGACGACGACCTGGCAAAGCACAGGCACAACACCCAGGGCTTAAATACCCGAGGAACTCAAACGAAACAGAAGCAGCCCCGGAAACAGACAGAAGGCATGGCCCAATTGGTCAACCAGGCTACTATAGGACAGATTATGGGGGTCACTACAGGAACACCTTGAAAACAGACAGCAACAGCACTCTGAAATAAAGAGAAAGGCAGATTCAGGCAGGTTCAGGCAAGAATACTGTAACAAACTGTCACGCCCTTGGCTTAGCTGATTCTCGTGTGCGCAGTCGCCCCGCCCTGCCTCGGCAATGATGGGCGGGGCCACTACTTGCAGACTGTTCAAAAGCTCCACCGCTTTTTCGCCCGGCGCTGAGTCTTCCTCTGACCTTTGCTGTGCTCAATCCTTGCAGGTGTCTGCGTTTTTGCCACTCTCGGCAATTCTGATTCTCTGTGGTTCTGTTTCCCGCGGTGCCCCCGCGGCGTGCCCTGGTTCTCTGTGCTCTGTTCGATCCGCGTGTTACCTCGCGGTGGACCCTGGTTCTCTGGTCTCATTCCCCGGCGTGCCCCGGCGGCATGCTCCGGTTCTGTTCTCTGTGTTTTGCTCTGGTTCTTTGCCCTGTGTTCCGCCTCTGTCTTGCAGATGCCTCCTTCCACGCGATCCATGACACAAACTGAAATAACATTCATGGTCTGACCGTAACAAACTGAAGTAACCTTGTCCGAAAATATGCAAAGGGGCAACAGGGTTCACTGGAGGGCAGGTTCAACAACAGAGTATACGGAAGGACAAGTACAGAGGCAAGATGGTACAGCAGAGTTTACAGAATCAAAAATCCTAGTCAAAGCAGGAGTATGGTGGCACCATGACACGCTGTCACAACGTCCAACTTCATCCGGCATTTCAAATGCCATAAAGAAAGTTAATTTTCCTTTTTCACACATTTGCTAACTAGCTGAGTTAATCCAGAGCGCCTACGATCATCAACGTCTACATTTTGTTATGCAGTCATGCGTTGCATACGTCCATTTGGACAACATCTGACTGCATATACCGCACGTTCATGGTCCCATAAGGTTATAATAGTGTTGCGAAATCCCAGTTGGAGAACGGGACGTAGCGAAAGCTTTGTGCTTGCAACAAGTGAACCTCATGTCTCTTGTATACCAACCACCGTCATATATGCAGTCCATCCTTGACCGACATGTAATTGTAATTGGGTTTAGTTAGTTGAAATATTCCGTATAAATTTATACATGTTCTTACTTATCTAAATATGCTGTACGTATGTATTAGAGTTTGCAATGTTAAATAAGCAGATACTTCCCATAGTTACCATCAAGTAAATGAAACGAAAAAGTTATTTTGATTCACTGATACAGAATGAAAGACATTAAAATTATTTTACAGTTAATTCATATTGAAAGTGTTGTTGATGTTACTAAAATAGGTTTTTGCAATTGTATTTCACAGTCAGAGATCCAATAGTGCCGATGTCAGATTAAAATAAACTTGTTTCTGAAGGTGTGGAACAGCGGTGCACAAAATAAGCGTCACGCCAAATTACTACATTAAATGTGGGAGATAGAATTCAGTAAGACTTAACTTGTGAATTGCTTGACCCGAGCAATGACTTAACTTGGCTTGCTTGACTCCATACAGGGACTCGACTTGACTTGCTTGATTCTAAACACTGTAACTTGAGACTTGACTTGAAGGTTAAAACTTGAGACTTACTTGCGACTTGCACGTGTTATTTGTACATTTTTTAATTTGGCTCTTAAGTCTGATTTTGACATGTTTTTGTTGTCAAGCATAATGCCTCTATGTGTTTATTTTTTGTGGTGCTAGGTAACTGAAATCACTGTGAACAGGGATATACTGCTCATATTTTTCTTCATTTACAGTGTATCAGCAGACAGCAAGAGGCTGCAGAGCAACATTGAATCAAACATGGCGCACAGCTGGTTTTGACACATCTCTGCATTGTTGCCTTGAAAAATCAGGATCAACTGAGTCTGTAGACATGAGGGGAGCTACTAACACTCAGCCCTGTGGGCCTAGTGTCTCCTTCCTCAGATCCTTGAGACAAGGAGTTAGATAACCGCTAGATGTTCCTGCACATGTTCAGGAGTGTCACGTGTGGGCAGGAATTTCAGCACGGCCAGTGAATGATTGGGTTTCGCTGTCCCCTCTTTGCACTCTATGGAAAGTGCTATTTCAGCCATCATCAATGGGCCAAGTGCTGTGCCATGCTGCTCGCTCACATTACAAAATGGAAAATACAGGGAAAAGCAATTGCAGGGTGGGTGAGAAGACGCATCTCTCTCCTCAGTGTGGATGTGTGGTTGTTTAGGATGGAAAAAAACTGCATCCCGTTTGCCATGTGCTGCACACAAGTACTTTTGTGTAGAAGTCATTAATGATCTCTGCATAGTCAAGTCCAGCATTAAAGCTGGAATAAAATGTTAAGTGAAGCGAATATGTAAAAAGCACACAGTTTCATCATGAGGAGATGCCCACTGCTGGTGCTATGATAGGGAACTCACAACCCTGTAGCTCCTGCATTTTCACACAAGTCTTTGTGTGCCAGTGTGGCTCTGCCCATGGAGAGATGTGGGAAATTATCAAAAGTGCCATTCTTGGGCATTTTAGGGTTTTAAATAAAACTCTTGTTGCAGAAATGCACTATTAAAAGGCTCCAACCTACTGTTTGCTAAGCAGAAAAAAACAAACATTGTGAAGAAATAATGTTTTTCTCGGCTGTGAAAGTATAACTTTGAGGGTTATTAGAAACAATGTCTTTATATATACATTGTATCTGCTATTAGTTTAACACCAGTGCAACTTTAGCTGAGCATACACAGGCACTACAACACCGTACGCATTATAATGCCTGCAAAATCCGGGAAAAAGACTATTTAATAAGACTTAAAAGCATGTAGCATGACATGGTGAATGATAAATTGCAGCAACTTGAGCTCAGCAACTTGAGCTTGGTCTCTGGCATTTCTTCATGCTTTTCATACCAAGGATATCTTCTGCCAAGCTCAAGATATCCCTCATATTCTTTGACCCATAACATGTATGAGCCAGCATATATGCAGCTTATGTGTTTGATATGAATCTGGTAACTAGCCTGGCTAGCTAATACAATACTCTGTGCTGGACTGGTGTTCCATCCAAGGTGTAGTCTTCTAGACTTGGACCCAGAGATTCTTGGACTGGCCCTGGACCACCGTTACCCTAACCAGGACAAGTGATTAAAAACTCAGAACAATAAACACAGAGCAAACATAAATGCATCTCACTAACATACTGAGAGATATTGATACAGATGTGCAACACAGCCACTTTATCCAGTACTACCATCTTTGCAAGTGTAAATACAGTGTGTATACCAAGATCAAGATCAAGAAGAGTTTATTTGTCAGGCACATAGCAACCGAGTATACCATGCATCAAAATGTGCCCTGACTGAACAGGAGACTGTGCGTGGTTACATTCCAAAAAGAAGAAAATTTACGAGTAAAGAACAACAAAACATCAGTCAGACAGTCAATAGCTGCATGTAGAAATGTTTGGGGCTATAGACATTTTTATATACTTTAAATTATAATATTAGTTTCTCCATTTATTTGCTATTTGTACTATACAAGCTTTATTCCCACCACACTTCCAAATCCTGCTTGTGTAGCTGCTTTAAATAGATCATACCCACAGAACGCGATTGAGTGTGATCTCTGACCTGACAGTTTTATACATCAGTTAGCTCTCATCTGGTGTCACTCAGTCCAAGCAGCCCCATTAACCTTCATAGCGAGAACTGTGCAATATCGACTCTTACCAGAACAGTATTCTTTACCCTACCGTGTTTCAGGACATTTATGGTAAAATGAGATTTCTGTAAACAATATGCTGCACTTATGATGTACTACAGAATGCATGCACGCATGTCCTCCTACCAGTGTTCCAGACAAAGACCATTCACCTGAAATGTACTGCAAATTTTAAAATATTAACAATTTAATCTTCCGATGAGGACCTTGATCGCTCATGAAGAACTTGATGGTCTTGAGATTGTAAGACAGCTAAGAGAGGAACTTCTCTTAAGTTAACTCCTCAGAATGGTAAGTCCCTCAACCATGAGAAGAAGCTGCCACGGGCAAATGGAAGTGTTAAAAAACTGAAGGCAGAAGGGATTAATTTGTGTTGCGACATGATGCAGTTATTTATTGCAAGTTAGATGGCACACACAGATATGTTGGAAAGCAGCAAAAATGATTCAGTTTAACTGCAGTATGGTGTCTGTCTTTGTTTATTGTGTTAATTGTTTCACTGTTGTGTAAAGCGAAACAGAAGGTAACCAGTGACACATTTTTCAGCTGATGGCAGTGACTTAAATACTGAGAGTGACTGAGGATTTTGTATGTAGGCCCCAAAAGCCTCAGCTGCTTTTCAGTACTAACTCTGATGCTGTTGTAATCTTTGGAGAGAGAAGCAACCAGAAGACCAGAAGAAGGTCAGGTGTTTGGTACCCAAGCATGTGCTTTACGCAACAGACAGGCCATTTCAGGAATTTCAAGCCAAGGAACAGCGAGAGAGCCAGTAAACTTGACAATTTCACCCATGGGATATATTGTTTTTAAAGCAAATTCCAGATGTAGGTTTGAAATGTTTGTTTTTATAAAATACGAGTTGAGGCCCCCAGTCATTGCCCAGATTGGGAAAGGCAAAAAGTAATTACAAATTACAGTGTACATCACCAAAATGTGTTACCCTTAAAGTGGTTGCATTTGCATATGCAAGAATTTAACATATAACTATTGTTAGTGCTGTCCAGCAGGTGGCCTTAACAGAGAGTAACTTGTATGCCGGATGTAGTCCAGTAACAACAAAATAGACTGTGTATCACCAAAGCTTTATTATATTGGAGTTACATATAGTCCAGAAAATGCCATAAACAGGCTAAATATTTTCATTGGTAGAAATGTATGCTATTTTTAATGACCATCTACCGCTTGCACATTTCTATTATACACTGCCCGGCCAAAAAAAGTCATCACCTGGATTTAACTTAGTGTTATGATGTGGGGTTGCTTCAGTTGGTCAGGTCTAGGTTCAGCAATGTCATGTGGCCAAAAAATGAAGTGAGCTGACTATCTGACTATATACTGAATGACCATGTTTCTCCATCAATGTGTTTTTTCTTCCAAGATGACAAAGCCAGGATTCATGGGGCTCAAATTGTGAAAGAGTGCTTCAGGGAGCATGAGAGAGACATCATTTTTACATATGGATTGGCCACCACAGAGTCCAGACCTTAACCCCACTGAGAGTCTTTGGGATGCGCTGGAGAAGACTTTACGCAGCGGTCCGACTCACCCTTCATCAATACAAGAGCTTGGCAAAAAATGAATGCGACTCTGGGCGGAAATAAATGTTGTGACATGCATTATCGAAATGATGCCACGGCAAATGCGTGCCATAATCAAAACTAAAGGCAGCCCAACAAAAATATTAAAGTGTCTGACTTTTTGGCCCGACAGTGCATTTAAATATTATAACGTTTGCTTTGCTGTTCTACATGATCTTTTTCATATTTATATATTTTATTAATTTATTTATATATACTGTATTTTTCATTTATGTTTTTATATTTATTATCTATATTTTCTATTTATTTAACTAGATTTTTTTTTCCTATTAAGTGTGGACCAGAGGTACTTCATTTTCTTCCTTGTACATCTGTTCCACAAGGCGGTACTGTAAAACCTTCTTAATTCAAAGACCAAAGCAGATATTTTTAAACAGTTTTTTTTAAGTGCTTAATGAACTTGACTACGTGGAAACCTCATGCCGGGTGAGAAGCATCAAATTTAAAGGCTGTGGCTCGAGAAACAAGGTTGTTTATACAGACAGACACAGACTGAGCTTTTTAGTAGATCAGCTTTTGGAAGAATCACATTTTTGCTGGCTGGCACTGTACATGGATTTACATGTATAGTAGAAAACAGGAAATATCTGAAATACTGCCCACACCTTATTCAAAAGATTTAAACATTTCACATTTCATGTTGCTAGCATAAGAATATTTGCACTGTGGGTAAAAAATCCAGCTGCAAGGGGATGCACAAACTAGTGCATTTCTTTGTGCCGGTCCCAAGCCCGGAAGATGGAGAGGGTTGCGTCAGGAAGGGCATCCAGTGTAAAAATTTTGCCAAACCAAATATACAGACAAAAATAGAAATTTCCACACTGGATCGGTCGAGCCCCGGGTTAACAACGACCACCACCAGCACTGCTAGCTGACAGGGTGCTGGCGGAAATTGAGCTACTGCTGGTCGAAGAAGGTTGAAGAGGCCAAAGGAAGAGAGGAGGAAGGCATGTCCGGAGGAAGGAGGAGAGGAGGAAAGTTAAGAGACTGGACGTGCGGATAGGAACTTTGAAGGGGAGATTTATGGATGTGGTGAAGGAGGGCATGCAAGTGGTGGGTGTGATGGAGAAAGATGCAGAGGACAGGAAGAAGTGGAAACAACAGCGGCCGAAAGAAGAAGGGTAAAGATTTTTTTAAAAAAAAGAAAAAAAAAACTAAAACTAAAATGCGCACACAACTGTCCCTGTTCTGTTAAAATCCTCCTCCATTCAGCACTCTTCTCCCACCAATACTCGGGACCACCAACACCTTCCTCTGCCAACGTTCTGCTCTACTGATACTCTATTCCAAGCTGCACCCTGCTCTCCCAGCAACCTATGCCAAACTGCATCCCGCTGTCCCAGCATCCTACCCCACCAGCATCCTGGTCCTCTAACACCTTGCTCTGCCAACATTCTGCTCCAAACAGGACCCTGGGCCTTAGCAGGGGCCACCTCCGGCTGCCCACCAGCTGCTTCGCTGCGAGGGCCTGCCAGGTTGATTTAGTCTGTCTGGGCAATGGCAGTCGCTTTGCTGTGTCACTGTTTGGCATTTGTCCCATGGTTAAGCGGAGGGAGAAAAAAAAACAACCAGGTGGTCTTATATTCAGAGCTCCCGAGGTGGCGTGGCGCAGTAAGAGAGCGGTGACAAAGAAATAAGACGGCGCTTTCATTTTATTTCTCTTGACCCTACAGAGTAACATACAATGTTCAGCTACAGCAGATATGCTAACTTTACATGGAGGGGAACATTGAAAGACTGGGGTCACTTTGTCCGTAGTGGTAAGCAGGGATGGGGTCTTCTTGTGTTTAGTATGTGCGCTTGAATGACCTAATGGAGGCACAGGTGAATTGTAGAATCTATGGTCATACGTGGTTGCTAAAGATATATACAAAACATGGCAACTTTTTGAAATCCATATCAGTTTTCAAAGCAGTCTGTGTGCTTCATGAATTATTAATACAGTTCTGTAGCTTCACTTACTGACATCAAATATTTTTAATGAAAACCGTCTATCTGTTCTTTGATTAATGGGTGTTTGTTTGTAATGACATCAAAAATTCCTTTACCCTTGAAGACATTTCAATATTTCCATGTTAACAGTTTTGAAAGATCTAAGCATTTATCTGCAATTCCTTGTACTTGTGCGATGGAAGGCTGAACTCGGGAGGAGTGAACGAACACGGTGGTGTGATGCGGTGGTGTAAGTTTTTCTGATTTGAATGTGTTACCAAGAAACAGTTGGGTTCTTGTTGTGTTTCCTAAGTGAGGAGCCATGTGGTGACGGTTGGGGACAAAGACTGGCATTGCACAGCTGCAATGCTTGGGGGTCTCAGACAGCAGTGCCCTTGACAAGCTGTACTCATGGCAAGACCACTTGGCCAAGAAGGGAGCGTGTGACGCAGGCTTCTCTCCTCCCTGCCTCCCACAGGTGTAAGCAATAATTTAAACTCTCTTTCTGGGTGGATTTACAAGGGGGATTTAGGGCTACTGCGTCAGGCAGAGTCACCTTGCCTTCGCCTTCAGCTCTGCTGGTGATGGACGGTTTGGGAGATGCCAGCAACTACAGCTCAGCGAGGAGTACTTGCACTGCGGCAGTTGAAATGTACAAAACCCCCACTTATGCCAAACATAAATTGTGAAACTCTGCTGGGAACAATTTTGTCATTTCTTTTCTGTGAAGTTTCTGAAATAATAATGACAGAACCATTTGGCTCCCACGGTAGTTGTCCACCAAAAATGTCACAAGAAAATATACCAGAAAAAAAAACCTTGGGGGAGGAGAGCCATAACAACATTCATCTGTTCCTCACCTCTGTATTTTATTGTTTTTTCCCCCACATAATGAAAACAGGTGAGTCATAATGTGAAAATATTGGTGAAAGGCCAACACAACCATGACTTCTCAGCAACAAAACAAGTTGGCATGGAACCATGTCTATGCTGTTTAATTTTAGCTTTCCTAAGACTCCTAAGAGACATTTAAATATTTGACTGTTCTGCCAGTTTCACTGGGGGGCTTTAGGCAGCTTAACTATAAAAGCTGAAAGGCATTAGTTAGGAGCAGTCAAAGCCAAAAATTTGAGCTGGGTAATCTAACTCCAGGGTCAAATTGTTTCTTATAAATAGCAAATTATTCACACTGTCATAGTTATCCAACTGCGCAGTTCATGTGGCACTTGGTGACAGATATGCTTAGAGATATGAACACAGAGCACTCCTCTTTGGGGCCACTTTTGTCATTTTGATGAGTTAATCTCATAAAAGTTGAAGGTTATCTCTTTATATTTACCTCCGATAAAGGTGTTCTATCTCTCTTGTCGGACTGGTGACGAAGGGATTTCTTTGCTTGGTTAGAATGGTGCTGTGGCCACCACCACTTAATCTCAAATTTCAGGAAGAAGGTCAAGGTCAGAATATAACTTGCATGTAATGACACCTCCCCCAACTTCTAAATAAACAAGTATTTTCCAAAGCTACCCATGGCAGTATCAATTATATATAGGTTTGAGGTCTTTTCCAGCATGCATTTATGTTCTGCATAATTTAAAAAAATATTAACAGGAAATGTATAGCCTTGACTAGTGCACACCCAGCAAAACCATTAAAGGAATGAACGAATGTGCCAGTTTCCGTTGTGTAAAATTAAGTTTTACGCAGTTTGACTTGTTTGTCTGTGTGTGTGTGTGTGTGTGTGTGTGTGTGTGTGTGTGTGCTGGACAGGATGAGGAAACTGGATATAAGATTTGTGGTTTCTGTGTAACGTCAGGGGCAGTGAGTGCAGCTGCCCCACGGCACACATCAGCAGGATTCCCTTTCAGACCCTTTTCCCTTCCAGCAATAGAAACTATGTGCTTGAGTAGGGAGTGAGACACTGGAATCTCGGCAGAACAACCTTCCAAGCAATGTGTCTCATCAGTTTCAAAACACTCAGGGCATTTGGTTGTATGTCTCTGGGCTCGACTGGGATTTCATTATGCTGGTTGACTGAAGTTTGTACTAAGTTGAAGGGGCAGTGGCACGGCCTTCAACCAGGGGCCGAGTTGTGATTGCAGAAAAGCAGCTGGATACACCAAGTCAAAGGCATAATCTTTGCCTTTGTTCCATTTCAAATTTGCTCTTGTTGCCTACATGAGATGTTCAAAATTATTTGACCAGATTTCAGTCTAGCATCAAAAGATGTCCTGTATGCATTGAATGACCTGGTCTTAGCATTTGTGTTTATGCCAATGAAGGCTGATTCACTCTTCAATTTGTTCAACAGCTCTATATCTGTAGGGCTCAGTCCCTCTTTGTCTGTCCATTTCTCTGTTTGCTCTTTATACAAAGCTTTGTTTTTCAAACCAACAGACCTGAAATTTGCCACGATGATACTTGTCACCCTATGTGAGGTTTTTGTGTGCTTAAGTTCATTAAATGCTAAAAGAGGCCACATAGAATGTAGAAAATTTCAACTTTGGTCTTTGAAGTGAAGCTTGGAAACAAGCATGTAATTGCGACACAGGACACAATTACATCGCATGCAGCACATAGTTATGTTACACACAGAGCGTTTGCTGACAGATTGGCATGAGAACGTAGGATTCCAGACAGGGTAGTTTGAATTAAGGGTCGTATTGTCTGGTGATATACAATTTGTCATTACTCTACACCCCTAAAATGCATGCTATATTTTTTTTTGTTTTGTGTGTTGGATGAAGGACCAGCACTAGCAGGGGTAATGGTGAGGGACAACAGGGAAAGGTTGGTAGATAGAGTAAATGGCCAAACTGGAACACGCACACACACACACAAATTAAATACAAGTTCAAAGGTAATTTAATACTATCTACACATCACTATGGCTAGTTTACTCAAGGCTCTCTCTTGCGCTCATGTATTTTGTACTGTGCAGCACATGTGCCTCATGCACTAAATGCAACCAGTTTAAGGTCCTGCTGGCTAAAACACTTGCAAAAGGCTTCCAGTTGGAAAAAAAAAAAAAAAAAAAAAAAACAGGAGCTTGTAGCTGTTATGTGTGCACACTAAAGGCAACATATGGATCAGAGTGTTTTTTGCTTTCTATGCTAGAATAGAACAGTGAGAGGGAAGGATGATGAGGGGGTGTTTTAAAGATGGAAAACACCACCACCATAATCATCATCACACCGCTGAGTGGTGACAAAAGCTGGTAGCTGCAATATGTATGCAGATAAAAACAAATTGTAGAATTTATATGAAATGAAAATGTAAAAATGAATTAGAAATTATACACACACAGTGCTACACACAATAGTGATACAAAGGTAATAAAAGTTGGACGTATATATTATACTTTTTTCCTTTTCACCTTTTCACTGGACTGTGACCAGCATGTGTGTTACTCTGTGGCATACAGGTGTCTGACAGAACTAAAAATGTACTTATGTACTAAATGCAACCACTTTAAGGGTAATACAGTTTGCTGATGCGTAGTGTCATTTATTATTAGTTTTTAGGTTTCCATCAATGTGGGTTGGCTTGTTCAGTTCTAGTCTATTTTATTGTTATATTAAGTTTAGTGCTTCAGTCTGGAGTTCATTGCCATTTTTTGCTTCATTTTAAAATTGTGTTGATGGCGTGTGTTATATTTTCAGGGGATTTCAGGTACCTTATAACTCATGCTTGGTTGAAGTTTACTATACTTACTGTATGGGTGCATACATCTGCATCTTTGAATTTTTCTGGATTAGAAGAAGAGTTAGACATTTTTTTGATGTCATAATTTGTAAGCTAATAGCATCACCAAAGAACTGCTATTGTGGAAAAAAGGCAAGTAGCAAGGAATGCTTTTCTTAAGCAATTCAACAGCACAAATTCTTTGTTAAACACAGCTTGTCCAATAAAATATTTTTAAAAAACAATAACATCTGCAATCACAGAATGTCATCCTGGTGGTGGCTTATGTTTGATTTTAAGGTTCAAAATTTTCGTCGTCTGCTTGTTTGCCTTTTGTGGTCATCCCCCCTTTCATTTTGGCAGTTAATCTTAGAAAATTGCTCTTGAAATATTACTGTGCATTTTAAATTACTTGGATAAGTACTTTTGTTCCAAAAGCCTCAGGCATTCTCTGAAATTTTGGAAAATTATTACAGAGTAAAATGATCCATAAATCTATCCGAAGCACTGTCTAAAGCTATCAAAAGCTTTTGTGATTTATATGAAAAACATTTGTATAAATAAAAAAACCTCATTACAATACCATCATGTTACAGTCTAGCACAGACATATTGACTGAAGTTACTTTAACATTCAGTGATCAAAACTGAACCGAGTGCTCATGCCTCACAGCTTCTGGGCTATGGGTTTAGACATAGAACTGAATCTGTCTGTGTCTTATGCTTGTTTTTAAGTGGGGTCTCCTCTGGATGCCCTGGTTTCCCCTCACAGACCGAACACATTTGTGTCAGGTGTGTCATTGACTCTGCATTATGTGTATAACTACATGTAAGCGTGGCTGCCCTGTCTGTTCATTGTGTACATGGCCTCACACCTTGTGCCCTCAGGATTTGACCTTTTCACCCTACTTTGGACATGCAATATTGATAACAGACAAAAGAAAGGCAAAACAAACTCAATTCAATAGTCACCCTTTGTTCCAAGGTTGCCACAATGAGGTTTACATCTTCTTCTAATTGATTCATTTTTTAGATCTTAGGCTAACATCTGTTGTTTGATGCTCACTTTCTGTAGACCAGTAAGCTGTAAAGATCTCTCGTGCCTTCTTGGTTTCACATTAAGAAGCTGTCCTACATGCCTGTGTCATTTCACATGTCACACAAGGAGATGCAGTTAAAATTGACCCTAAATCCTCTGGTTGTAATAAAGTTACACGCGGCACGAGCAGCTGGCGTGCTGCACGTTCCTCGGCCGGATCCGTCTGAAAGCCAGCGGGCTCCCGTCCTGGGTCACGTCAACAGCTGCTCCCTGGGTGAAACATGGAGGCCTGCTAGAGTGATCCCCCACGCTGAAGTTATAAACACACTTTTCTCCCATTTCTCAGCTTATGCTTGCGAGAAATGAAAAAAAAAAATAATAAAAGAAAATAATTATTTTATTAATGCTGCAATATAATCCCCCTATTTCAAGGGCTTGGTTCATTTCCTCCTGTCTTACCACTTTTTTCAAGCACAGTAAATCTGCTTTTGCTTTGAAGATTAATGTGATACCATTGACCCTACACATACATCCAGAAGGCCATTATCAGCAGCCACTAGTCCAATACAGGCCTGCAATGGTCCTGGAGGTGTAGGACATGAGGCATGCGCTCTGGATCGGACCCCAGTCGATTACAGGGCAATCATGTACACACAAGGTCACCCACACACCCCAAAGGCAGTTTAGAGTCACCAACTAACCTGAAACACATACAGGTGTGAACTCAGACAGAACACACATATTCCGTACACACTGAATGCCTGAATGACTGAACCCCCACCAAAAACCTGCAAGACACTCACTGTGCTATCATGCTAGCAAAGAACAACAAAATAAAATGAGAAAATAACAGTAAGAAAAATTATATAAAGGAAAGGGGATGGAAAAAACCACTACATGAAGAAACCTTATAATTCAAATATTTTAGACTCAGTTTTGAGATTTTCACCATGTTTATAATGCAGGAGGTTAGCATGACTGTTGGACACTAGGCAAATAGGGTATGTTAAGTTATGTATTTTTAAAATGTAAAAATATATTACGTGTAATATATTTTCTACACATTATTGGGGGTAGAGCGATCCCATGCTTCCTCAGGATTCTTACAGCTCTTAGGCACACAGAACAATAAAGCGCTTTATCTAAGTGAAGGCAGTTTTATTCTGCTGAGAAATATGGAAGAATCATATCAGTTTTCTAGGAGATGGCTGTAGGCTTACGTGTGGTTTTGGCAGGAAGAAATGGAGAAAAGACAGGAAAAGGGGAACCATCTACAGTCTATAGCAGCAGCCATGTGGAGGAATAAGTGAACAAAGGAAAGAAAGAAACAGCACTCAGTCAGGCTAGGTTTGGGAGTGGAGATACTGTCATGATGAAAGTACAGGGATGGGAGGAAGGGGCTCTGCAGCAGGACCAGATCACAGACACAAACCATGCTTGCTGAAGGTCTGTCTGCCTTAAGTAAAGCAGAGCTGCTGCAGCTATAAAGTGTGTGTCCTTCACCAGGGTAGCATAATTGGTGATGCCTGTGTTGCATTCAGCCTTACACTCACGCTTCAGAGTTCACGGTTCATTTTATTATCATTCTGCACATACAGATGTACAAAAGAGAACAAACGGTAGTTTCTCCTGGACTACGGTGTCAATAGTGATGGTCACAATGGTGATAATGGTACACTGAGAAGTGGTTGGTGGTCCCTGTGCTGCTTGGAATTCAGTAGTCTGACAGCTTGTGGGAAAAAGCTGCTCCTAATCTTGGAGGTGCTGGCCGGCAAGCTGCTCGTCTGTTTCCCTCCATGAAATCTCTTGCGTCCTGAATCTTGTGATTTTAAAAGAGGCAAAAAAGCAGCTTAGTTTCAACAAAACACAACGAAATATTTTATTTAAATCAGATCTTTATTTTATTTTCATATCCCAGTTTTCATATATTCATATACCCCTACACAGTTGTGGGTGCAGTGTGTGCCAATGAAAGTGGTGGTATTGGACAAAGTCCCTTTACTTTGAGAGTCACATGTTTGCATCTGTATCGCCCTCTTTGCTGGTGAAATGCACTTTTGTTTGATGACTTTTCATGTCGCTTTGGGGAAAAGTGCATGATAAATGAATGAAATGTAAAATGTAAGCATGGTATCACAGAGGACACCTTTTATTACAGTACATTTTTGTACTGTGCTGGTACCAGTCACATGCTCTGCAAACCTGGGGCTTTCTGAGAGTCCAAAGGCTTTCAGCCCCTGAGAGGGATGTGTGTCTAAATGTGGCCAACACGTGGTTGTGGTATTATACCTCTCACAATCCATCAACATGTCATTGCAGGTTCAAAACAATAGGATTTTATGAACTATTTTTAGTGAAGTGTAATAGAGTGACATAGTGTGTGTCTGCCTGGTGTTAGAGGTGTAGTTTCCCTGGAGAGAGCCATTCCATGAACAGTGGCTTAGCAGTGGCATTGTGCACATCAGCTAGCAAGCCCTATTATGCACTATATAACTATGCTCTGGACAAAAATCTTTTAATAAATCTCCATGATTAATTGTTACCATGAACATCAAGACTGATTAAATAGTCAGCACCATGAAGCACGGCACATAGGTTTAGAATTTCCTCCAGAGCTGTTGCAGAATGAGTTCATCCACACATCCATTTATCCATTATCATTAACAACTTAATCTTGGTCAGGGTTGTGGTGGTCTCAAGCCTTTCTCATAATGACTGAGTGCCAGTCCATGCAACTACACCCTTGATGACAAGTCAGACCATTTCTGATACTGAGATGCTATGGACCATTGAGAGGGACCAATTAACCTGAAACATGCCTTTGGATTGTGGGAGAAAACCAGAACACCTGGAGGAAATCAATACTGACCATACAGAGAGCCTGCACAGATAAAATTAAAGGTAAAATTCCTAAGCTACCTGTGTCCTAATATGAGAGAGGCTGGAGTCATTCCAGATTGGATGTCTCCCATATTTCCAAGGTCTACAATGAATATTGGGGAATCGGGACAGTTTGATGTTATGTGAGCTACCCTCAGCCAAGCACATCTCATGAACAAGATCTGATGATATGGACTTGACAGAGTGGTACCACAACAGCTAACTTAATTTGAGAGGCTACATGAGACAAATGAGGGAATTATGGATAAGGAAAAGACATCATCCATCCACAATCACAGAAAAACAGTTGGTCACCTAGTGCTCAAACATCCTCAGAGGAAGCCTCCTATCAAAACTAGAAATTTATGAAATAAGACACAGATACCGCGGCTTGAATCTCATGGAAGCACATTCAAAACTCACACAAGCAGAATCCAGGAGGCCCCTTGCCAGACACCTTGCATAGCTCAGCTGCAGACATAAGAAAGAAGATCATGACTAAGCTATTTACTGTCAGCTACTACCATAGACTTCCTAGATGTGGTGACAAGCTACTCTCAGGCGGCATGCTAGCAGATATGAGTGCGGAAATATCCAGAATCCCAACCACCACCATAACTGAAACTGAAAACCTGGCATATGCTGCAGTAGCAATAATGCTATGAACACTAATCTACAAAAACCCAAGGGCGTCAACCACTGTGGAAACCCTCCTGAAACTCGAGTTAAAGACAGCGAGGAAAAAAGGGAACAAGTTGACTGAGCTACAGAAGGGCAACATGACAAAGGACAGGTCCTAGCTACTGAAAAAGTAAAAGGTAACAACAGCCTTCTACCCTGACTGGCTAATCCAAGAAAGGACAGTACTTGTCATGAAAGACCCAATTAAAGGAAAAGCCCCATCTGACTACTGGCTATAACCTCTCTATCCATAATATGGAAGCTTCTGTCATTCATCATAACTACCTCGGTGAAAGCACATGAGCCCTGCCCAGAAAGGAGCTGGAAACAACACCAGATGCTCCAAGCATCAGTTACTGGAAGACAGAGCCCTCCACCAAGATCCCAAGACTACACAGACCTGAAACTTGAGTGCTGTCTATTTTGATTAGAAGAAAGCATATGATTCAGTGCCATATAAATGGATGCTGAATACCAAGTGCTATGTAAGGTCAGTAAGACATTAATAACCTTCATTAAGAGCTCAGTGGACCACTGAAGACATTTAAAATCAAATCAAAGACAATTGCCCAGGGGATCATAAAGTGTTGTACATGCTAAGGAGATGCACTATCCCCACTATTGTTCTGCATAGGCCTGAACCCCCTCAACCAGATCATCACTAATAGTGGTTAAAAATACTGGTTCAAGCATTGAGATGCCATCAGCTACATCCTGTACACGGCTGACATCAAGTTATACACCAAGTCAGAAAGGCACATTGACTCCTTTATCGACCTGACTGGGATCTACAGTGAGGATGCGGGGATGTTGTTCAGACTAGGGAAATGCGGCAGGATGACAATAAAAAGAAGGAAAGTGAAAACTACCTGGTGAACCTCCAATCACACGGGCGAAACCAGGAAGACAGCAACATTCAAATACCTCCCCAGAGTAAGACAGGTCCTAATGAGTTTGCTGAATGGGAAGAGCAAGACCAGTTCTATCAACACATAGTCATTGCCAGTCATTAAGATAGCCAGCTGCCATAGTTAGCTGGCCAAGAGAGGAAATGGAAGCTGTAGATATCAAGAAGTGAAAACTCCTTACAATGCAAGAAGCCTTCCATCCAAAATCCAACACCCATCGACTATACACAAGCTGGAAGGAAGGGGCCTGGAAAGTATTATTACTGCCCTGAATGAGATACGAAACATCCATAAGTAAATCCAAGCAATGCCCCCTAATGATGAGCTGTCTGAAACAGATAGGGGATGTGGATAGCAGGGAGGCAAAGGAGGTGCCAGGGCAGGATAAGCCGCTCTGTGGAATGTACAACCGACAGATAGCAGAGGTGGCTGACATGAGAAGATCCTACCAATGACTGGAAAATGCTGGACTGAAAGTCAGTATAGAAGGACTAACCATGGTAGCACAAGATCCAGCATTCAGCACCTGGTCAGTCAAAACAGAGGTGACCATATCAGAGAAGGGTGTAATCCTAGGAACACCAAAAATACTGAGCTATACCAAAGGCCTCTGGTAGGAGACCCAGGTGTGAGGAACGTTACCACAAACAGGAAAAAAATTGGGTGAGAACAGGCCTCTTTTTTTTTTTTTACAGAAAAAACTATGCATCACTGCATAATTTTTATTTATTTAGCTGATGAGTTTCTTCAACGTGTTAAACTACTACTTAGTTCCTCACAGCTGGGTAATTTCTACTGGTACAGTGCAGACAGTACAGTATTTTGCTCAAGGGTACTACAGTAGGCTGGAGGATTCAAACCTGGATCCTCTGAATGTCAAGCTGCAACTCTAAACTGTACTCTTTTTTTCTGTATACATAATGGGTTAAACACAAGAACAAATGCAAGTATAAATATTACTTTTCAGTTTTGGCAGCGTAACAAAGAAAATGCACAAGAATACACAATAATCAAAAATGAGTTTTTAAAATAAATTGTAAAACATGTTAGATGCAAGATAATTTGCACTACACTGAAATGTAGGCAATATGGCACCAGTTTTTCATGTTGATGTTTTCTTTAACTAAGCCATGTTTTATTTGCATGTTGGTTTGTTTTGACAGCCGCAAAAGGTTGGTTTGCACAAGAATGGATTAAGCTGGATCTGAGGAAACGCGCGGCTGTGCTTGTCTGCGGCTGTGTGGGCTGCCATCGAACTGCTGTCAGTAACGCCATGTGAATTTATGGTGCCTTCAAAAATATTCAGTCCCCTATACAGAAAATGGACAAAATATGAAACTGTCACCACACTGTCTAGTTCAGGACGTCCCTGTACACTTTTGTCAAACAAAGCCAGCACTTTTCTGAGAAGCAACCATGACTCCAGTTGTCACTCGAGTTGTGAATGCGAGCAACTGCATTTTTTTATTTTCTGTACGACGGACTACGCTGAGCTTTGAGGTGTGTTCAGTGCCTTTGAGATCCTCTTGTTCTCTTCCTCAGATCTGTGCTTCTCCATCCCTTCCTTCCTTCCTTCCTTCCTTGTTCGGACCACTTTTTGTCTTTACCTTGGTTTGCTTTGCAGAACATCTCCAACCCTACTGTCAAGCCTCACTGACAGGGGGGGGTATTTATCCTCACAAATTAATTGACAGCAGGTGATCCACCCATTTCCTACACAGGTGGAGACCATGACACCATCAACTGGGTGAGCTGGTAAGGTAATACACTGCATCCAGCGGAGCAAAGGTAGCCATATATTCACAAAGCTGATGAATACTTTTTGGACATTTTTACTTTTTAGTAATTTGTTTTCTCTTTGGTTCTTTTGGTTTGGCATGATGTACACTGTTTTGTGGGTCAGCTTGAAAAATTCTTGCTCTAATATATTGATTTAAATCTGAGGCAAAATAGTTTTTGGGGTGAGTGTGTGTGTGTGTGTGTGTGTGTGTGTGTGTGTGTGTGTGTGAGACACTTTTGGGGCACTTTTGCCCCTGAGTTACAGCCATATACAATGCTAACAGTACTTATGAATGCCAAGTGACTCTGTTGGTACAGTACTATCGCGCCACTAATGACAAAAGTAATTTCCGATGCTGTGTTGCAACTAATGTTGACTGCTGAAGTAATTTCATTGTATTTGGTGATATTTTAGCATAAACGGATGTCACTTTTTTAACTCAGGAATACATTAAAATTAATGGTAACTGTCTTCCATTTATGAGAGATTGCTATGCAGGTTTTTTCAGGGACAAGGTAATGTCATAAGGTGTAGAAAGAACAAATATATACCGTATATAAGACTGACTATAGAGTATATAGGGAAAAAGTGATAAATAAATGTGCAATGTTTCTCCTGCCAGCAAGTTTTAGAGCTATTAAAAAGCTCAACCACAGGATGATATAACAAATCATCAACCATCAGTTTATTCATATTATATTCATGCTGCTGACAAGAAATGTTACTGATGTTAGGAAAACAGCGAACAGGAAAATGGTGCTCGGCTTTGGCGCGAGTCTTCTAACAGCAAACAAAACAATTTCGAGTCGACACTGACAAGAATACTGCCATCTAGTGTTCCACTAAGCTGTCTTGCACTGTATTCATTATCACGGAGGTGCTCCTTGACATCCCACTCCCATCCCAGTCGAGATGTCTTCTGGAAATGGCAAAACACTTTCTGCAGATGGACTGGCTTCAGCTCTCTCTTGAATTCTGCAAAACGCTATTACGCTGGTAGTGAGGTCCATGCTTATGTTCATTTTAAAAAAACACAGATCAGTTAATAATTCTGGTCCTTAGACAGCTTTTGCATTTCTAAGCTTTCTCACCTCTCGCTGTTAATAAACGCTTGTCAGGGTCTTGGTGGTCCAGAGACTGTTCTAGAAGCACAGGGGGCTAAGCTAGGCAGGGCACTTCCCAGATTATACAGAGTAACCGTGCATACATATATGCTCACTCATTTATACACCGGGGATAATTTAGTCACCCATCCCTCAGAAACACATGTCTTTGGACTGTAGAAGAAACCCTGTGTGGATGTGGGGAGAATGTGAAAACTTAGATTGCACATTTGAGATGTTGTGAGGCTATCCCCATACCCTTCCTAGGTATACTGTGAGTAAAAATTCATTGTACACTTTTATGTGTAAGCATTATTGGCTGAACTTTATATATAATAGAGCCTCGCTTTGAAAATTCAGCTTTTGCTGCTCAGTGGGCACTTTTATTTTCACCCACTTCAGCAAATTACTAGGTCTCCTGGAGACAGGGTACCTGTGAATACCCCTCTATTTTTCTAGCTGAAACTGAAGGTTTGGGATTTCATGAGTGCCATTTAGTAAGGTGGTGTCAGTGCCACAGAAGTACAGTAGAAAAGTGAGAAGGCAGCCTTATCATAACTTCCCAATTCATTTTTGAAGCTTACAGTATTTGTTGGTTTTACATCAAAACAGTAGAAGAGGACATACTATACCATATACATGCAATTGCTACAGTGAATAGTTCATGATTTTACATTGAGTTTTACCTTATGTTTCACTGTTTTTTAAAGAGGCTGTGCTGAAATTCACACTCTCATTTTAAGTTCTAGGCTGGACCAAGCATTATAATGCCAGTCAAAAACTCTTTGTGAGAAAGGTCCATTATTGCTTATCTGTGGAAGCTGCAGGAATAGGAGGAAATGAGAGATAATGCTATCTTTCTGCAGTCTCATTTGGGGCATTATTAAAAATGATATCTGAAATCCCGAAAAAGTGCATGGGTTTCATAGGTGGCGCACTGAGCGTAAAAGTCAGACACCGAGTGTAAAAGTCAGAGCCCTTAGAAGTTATGCTGGTAATGTTCGAAATTCAGAGATCATTTCTCACCAAATGCCTGCTACATGCTGACATGCAGTTGTTTGCCACGTCTACACTTGGAAGACAAATGTTAGGTGGCAGGCGATAAAATGGGTGTTAATATTAACCCATTATGAAAGCCCCAGTCATTAATGGGGTTCTCTTGTACATTTACACCTCAGTTGCTGCTGTTTTTTAGAATGGCTTTTTTTTTATCTTGGCCCTTTCAGTAATTTATCATTTTTTAAATTCCTTCATTTTTTATTTTATATCTGTTATGAGTATGGAGTAAACTTTTGTTTTCAGAATTATTTCCTGTATTGTATTTTTTGTCGCAAGTGCAAGACCTGGTAGGGGGCATGGACGTTGCTTTACCTCACGCTGGAAGGTACGTCGGACTGAAATGATCCCTGTCTCCCCGCATGCATCTTGTCCGCTTAGTTTATAGCCAAAGTTCTTCCTGAAATGCCTTGCTGTCATCACCCATTATTTATTACCTCCCCTCACTACCCTTTCTCTGATCGCAAAGGTAAAAATAGGGCCGTGCACACTTACTCATTTTTTTTCCGTTTAATTTATTTAAAATTTGTTTTGCTTAGTTTTGAAAGTACATACCCTAAAGCTATCAGTCCCTAGCATCATTAATATGAATTGCTCTGCTGCTTTTTAATGACATTTAAGTGATAAGCAAGTTAGTCACGGAGTGGGAGAGGTGAGCGTAAGTGGGGTGGGGGGTGGTCCTGCTCCATATTCTGGCATCAATGTGGGAAAACAAAGGCTGGCATTTTCCTGACATGCCCGAGTTTAAGGTGATGAGTCCAGTGTCGGCCCACCACCCAGACACACATCATCGCGCTGCTGTTTCCCGGCAACATATTTACAGTGACTGTTCTGTCTCTTGTCTTATTTGGCTGGATTTATGTCATGTAAAACGAGTCATAGGCCAAGGGTGCACCAAATAACCCCATGTATCAGTTTCAAAGGCAGGAATGTTTCACCTTATTGTGATCTTTCACTTCACTATTCTTCTCCTCTGCTGCCATGTCCTTTGTCTCCAGTGATAACAGTCAGTTTAGTCTCCCCTCTACAATGAATTCGAGCTGCAATTTTAGCTCTGCTTAGCGCAAAGTTTCAGACAACGGTGATGTGAAAATTTCAGATGTAGGAACACATTTAGTTGACACTGTTTGATTTCACCTCACTGCATCTTTACCTCAGTTTGCCTTTGGCCGCACTGCATCCTGGCACCGAGCTGGGATGCTGACGTCATTCGGTGTGTCACTGCATTCTGACATGTCATCTGTCACTGCAGATTTGGACATCTTTTGCTTTCGAACTTCTGTGCCAGACCTGCCATTTCAACTTTGATTTTGGTCAGCAGGAGCTAAAATCCAAAATTAAGTAAGTAAGCAAATAAATAAACATTTCCAGAATGGCAGTACAGTGGTAGGAGGCTATTGAGGATACATTGCTCATAGTAATAAATCTATATAAAGAGTTATATATTTATCAGCGATATATATTTATCATCTATAAGTTTGTAGTAGAATGTATGGGGACAGTAACATTAAAATCTCATTTTAAGGAATGAGGTTAGCGGTAGATGCTGCAGTTGTTAACTTAGTGGTTAAAAAGCTAAAATGCAGATGATCTGTGTGATAACTGAACTGTTTATACAGCCTGGGCTAACTTTTAAACCTGTTAAGTTGGGTATTCTTTGCATGTTATGTGCACGTCTAAAATGAAGACAGCGGTTCTTTAAAAGAAGGAAAATGTTTATTTATGTGCAAGTTTTCCGTGTTTGGTCTGCTGATGATGCGCTAGATATCGATGTGTGCAGTGGACGCACCTTTGTGGTATTTTATGTGAAACAATACAAAATAATGTGCCGCTGCGAATACCAATCGTATATGCTTTGTTAGTGTTAAATGCCAGTGTCTGAACACGGATTGTAAACAGGATGACAGAAGAGTGGCCCTGTTGCTCCTCTGCTCTGTCCTGACTAAAAAAAGTCTGC
This sequence comes from Heterotis niloticus, assembly GCA_018136845.1. Taxonomy (NCBI): domain Eukaryota; kingdom Metazoa; phylum Chordata; class Actinopteri; order Osteoglossiformes; family Osteoglossidae; genus Heterotis; species Heterotis niloticus. The sequence continues at coordinate 13,916,799 of CM030904.1, read as the reverse complement.
TTTCTCCAGAGTGCCTAATCCCCCCCAGCCTGTCAGACCCTTTTTATAGGAAACTCCTCTCAACAACAAATGGGTGTCTGTGTTAGGGCTGGGGGTGGGTGGATTGTCTCTGGAGATAGTGTTTCAATGTGTAAGCTAAACTCTCCCAACGACAGCCCCGCCCTCAGTGCCGCTGGCTTCTTTTTAAGTTAGCCAGGGTGCGAGGAGCCACTCTGCTCCTTGGTGTCTGTCCATGCTGGGATTGAGGGTGACTTTTGTCTTTCGTGCTTGCAGAGGTACAAGACTTCAGAATGGAGGCCCCCTGTGCCAGTGGACTGGAGGTACTGCTGTCCACGCTGAAGGTAGGGCCCATTGTTTGCGTGTGTGTGTGTGTGTGTGTGTGTGTGTGTGTGTGTGTGTGTCAGAGAGACTGGGCCTGTGCCACAATGAAACATAATGGGCTAAATGAATGGGTAAGGGTATACAGGACAGCCTGTTGGACAACTGCAGAGTGAAGAAAGTTCCTTTACTGACAGATTCTTCTGGACTGTATATTAAAATGCAGAAGGTCTTGATTTCCTCTTTGCTTCTGTTGTTTAGATAACACACATTCTGGCATGGAGTGTTTTTCAGCTTGTTGCTGTTATCAGAGTATGTGTCTCTCTGGCCTCTCTCTGTGTGTGAAAACAAACAATATCAGCTATACACTTTTATTTCATTTCTGAAATCACTTTCAGTGGTTAGGACCACAACTGTATGATGCTGCTAAAACAGATTCATTTGCATGTTCCAGTCTAATCCGTGTCTACATCTGTTTGCACTCTGCCTGTATGGAGAGTGCCTTTTGGTCAAGTGGCTGCCAATGTAAGCTACTTATTTTAAAATAATTTCTTAGTTAATGTCACGAAACATTACAAAACTTGCTTTGCTAATGGTGAACAATTTCTGCCTCAAAATTTGAAATTTGTTTTAACCAAGGGACTTTTTGAAAAATAAAAATTTGAGGACACTGTGAAGTTACCTACTTAAAATGCTACTGGTGTAAGAGCAACAGTGATGTTGAATATAGATCATACTTTATTTAATAAATGAGTCAAAATTCCTTCATCCATAATTCATAGCCGAACCATAAATAACTTAGGTCGGAAAACATAAATCTGCTTCCTTCAAATAACATTTTTTCATGTAATGATACCTGGGTATTGCAGAAAATTGCAATAGTATTATTATTTTCACTTTTTATATCTAACTTTCTGACATTATGTTTATGTTCCTTTACATTAAGACACTTTGCCCTCAGAAGTATCCAAGCACCAGCAAACAGAATTTAAAACAAAATAAATGGACATGAAAATAAGGAAAAAAATTAATTTTACATATTAAAAATTAAACAAAACAAGACATTTTAAATAAATAAAATCATAATGGCATCTGACTGAGAACCTTTAACAATAAAACCAAATTTTAGCATAAAAAAAGTCTTAATAGATAGATTTTAACATATAAAGAGTTGTTATGAATTGCTATGAACATGTGCATTTTTTATAAATAAAATTTGGCAAAAAAATACAAGACTGAATTATTTCATAACAGTATGGATAATACAGTACTATGCCCAAAAATAAAACAAAACAAGGCAAACACATAAACAAATGTTTGAATAGAAGTTGCTATATGGTGGACCACAGAGAAATAATCACTGCGTCAACTATGTATACGATCCGACCTACGAACAATATGACTGACAACCTGGCCAGCCATCCCTCGCAGTTGTAAGTCGAGGACATTCTGTGTATAGATGTATATTTTTTAAGTCAGATGAATAATTACCAAAAAAATCTGCTTTGTATCTGGTCATAACTATGTAAAGGCTATCAAACAGTTTTACTCGTATATGCAGAAACTTGTAAGTCGAAGACTTGTATCTCGAGGGATACCGGAACATACTTTTTACTCTTTGCATGTTAGCCATTAATTCTGAACGATGTCGCGAGACAGCTTAGACATTTGGTCTTCTTGGTAATCTTTAAGGTTAACACATTTGTTTAATTTGTCCGTAAGTTTATGGTGATTAATATACGTCTTTATAGGTATGTTGGTAAACATCTTCCTTCTGTAGTGTGAACTGTCAGCAGTGCGACGCAGTGGCAGTTTAAATAATGGCAGCTGTCACGATGGAGCCTCCCAGCTGGAAGGCCCCAAAAATGCCTGTTTTTCTGTCATTTAGTTGCATTTCAGCACAAGAAGTGGCAGCGTGCTGCTGTCAGCACTCCGTATAGACCAGGCACCTTCCCCTTTGTAAAAACAAGGGCAACACACAACGCAGCATCTCTGGATGTCACTTATAATCCATTATCCTCCAGCTCTGCTGAGCTCATTTCCTTCTGTTGAGGAGCTTTGCAGAACATGCCGTTACTACCGGACCACAAAGTCGTACCTTATTCCACTTCATATTCTAGCATCGATTAAAAAGTACAGGTGTTTGTCAGTACTGTTTGGAAGACTTCATGAGACTTGGGTAGATACAGTATCGTGATATCAGAGGAAGCCACGACATGCTGCATGGTTTTTTCTGATGTACAACAGTTAAATTGTAAGAGTCGTAGTAGGACTTGTGTGACACTACTGGCTTAATCTCCTCTAAGCTATTAATGGAATTGTTATCTTTGCTGATGCTTTCTGCAGCTGCATGCTTTGGTTATCTACAATATTCTAGCAATCCTCTCTTGTCTCCCCGTTTAACTCATCGTCAGAGTCAGCCCATCGCTTTCTATGTTTCTGTCCCCATTCTGATTATAAAGGATTGCAAAATCTGTGTACAGGTGAATCGGATAGTCATTACTTCTGGATCGCGTAGAAGCCATGGAACCATCTGGCCTTTCAAAGCACCATGTGATCATTCTTTGCCATGTGGAGGCCAAACACTGAGGCTTGTTCTCACACACAGCCCACCTATTGGTTCCATACAGGTGCCATATGTGTGACCCTCACCTGCTAAGAGTGACAATCCTTGTGACAGTCTATCAGTCACATTGAACACTTACTGCATTACTCAACAAGGGTCCAGTCTCCAGGCTGAAGGAACCCAAAAATATGCAGCCAAAGTAGAACTTGCTGCTGTCAGAAATGATGGACTTTTACTTTACTTTTTTACTTTTGTCTAGTTTTTCCTAGGCAAAAAAAAGAGAGAAAAGGAAAGAAATTCTTTCACGGTGCTTGTTTTACCTTCAGTTCTTTTCCACTGGCTATGGTCCTGCCATGATAATGCTCCAAACTGCAATGATTTTTTTTCATTCAAATCCTAATAAGCAACGGCACAGACAGCACCCAGGGTGGTTTGTCACACAGAGAAGTGACATGAAGAATGACGATGGTGTTGTGGATGTGACATACCATTTTTTTCTTTCACTTCAGGACTCGGAAAACATTGAAAGCACCCTAAATATTCTCAACGTGCTGGATGAACTGCTGTCAGCTGGTGAGCAACGTTAATACAGCCGTTCACAAATATGCTTATTCCCTATTTGCTGCACATCACACAGACTGTCTTTGGTTTTATTATTTTTTTGTCTTCCAAAGTAGCATAGCATTTTATCCATGTTTAACAGAGGAAATTGTTTACTGGAGTAACTCAGGTGAACTTGCTCCTGGATCCTATAGCAGGACTCTTTGTGAGACTTGGAACTTGAATTGTGAGTGGTAAAGGTTAAAAAACGGAACCAAACCCATAACCCTACTTGTTTCACACTGTTTACTGTTGTAGGTTTTACAAGTAGATGACTTGTGTGTGAGAAGGACTACAACTCTGGTGATGGGTTTTGGTGTGAACTACAGCAGCTCCTTATAGAGCATCTGTAGCTTTTTCTGTGTCTACTTCCATCTATCCATGCAACAAGGCATGTGTCTTCCAGGCACCGACAGGAGGATCCACTACATGATCTCCAAAGGTGGCAGTGAAGCCCTCCTCACGGCCCTGGTGGGCGCAGCCAAGGCCTCGTCTCCCAATTATAGCCTCCTGGTCCCTGTGATGCACCTGCTGGCCAAGGTTGGCCACAGAGGTGAGTGACAGATGGATGTCTCTCCACAACTGAAAGGTTTCACAGCAAAATCTGAAATTGAAGTTTTAAGATACTTACATTTAAAAAAACATTTTTTTAAGTGATTAGTTTTTTTTTCTCCCTTAAATCTGTTTTATATTCAATTTCGAAAGAGGTGGTTGAGCCAGCATGTAGTCAGAAACCCGCTTAGGAAAACAGAGAACACAGGATGCACAGCTCCTGACCCGAGAGTTTCATTTCCTGACCTGGATAGACTTACTGTGCTTCTAATATTTGTTTATTACGCTTACATTTTTCTTATTTTTATAAGTGCCATCAAGCCAGTGTTGACTCAGAGACTGCATAAATAGAGTGCTTCCAGAATGTTCTCTTTCCCACATCCTTTGGGTTGAAAGAAGCATGTCTGTAGTCCCTGAAATTGAGTCCATCCATCTGCTTGCTCTGCTTCTCCTTCTTAACATTTCACTTGAGTGTTAATGCACTATGATTAATGTTGGCCCATTTTGAACTATATGAAAAAATATACTTCAGCTATTGCGATAAGCAGAGATTACATATGCCAGTCAAATACGATGAGGCCATAGGAGATTCGGCCCTGCAGCTGCACCTCGCCTCAAGGGCTGTAAACAAACCATTTCCATCGAAATGTCACTAACTTACCTTTCATATTCTGCGAGAGCCTCTAGATTCTTCTGCCAACCGCTTCATAAAATGTCTGCAATGACTGTAAAATTGCGTGCCACTCCTTGCGCTTTCTTCCTATTCATTTTGCGACATTGCCAAATCCCTATTCCCTGCACTCCTTGGGACTTGTCATTCTGATGCAGTATTTCGGGAGGAGAAACATAAGGAGAATCACAACAGTTCATTGTTAAAAGGAGAAGCGACTGTCTATTTGCGTTATCACGCGCTTCTTAAATTATGTCCCTTGGCATTGCAGAACTGCAGGTTTGGTATTGTATGTAGATTTATTTAGCATGGCTAATAATGCTCCGATCCCTGTTTCTTCTTGCAGTGTCCCAAACTTGCAACTATAGCACGGAACACTGCTTTTAAAGCTATTATTTCACTAACTTCTGGCCTTTCACAGAAGCACCACAGCAGCATAACTGGTGAAATGGTGACCATCGCACCACCGTTCAAATGTGTTGCCCTTTATGTTTTTGTCACCACGGGCGCCGCGGACGACTTAAATGCAAAATGATGTATTTGGAAACAAATAGACGGAATAGATCCAGTGGTGTAATTACATTGTAGTTTTTACTTGAGGCCAGTGAAGAAGTGATGTATCGTGAGCTAGGCTGACACACTTCATCGCGATGCCTTGTGTTCCACAGACAGAAAGATCAGCCAAAAGGCGGAGAAGACGGACGCGGTCCTGTTAGTCCTGGACTTGCTGAGGCAGAACGTGAAGCACGCCAGGAGGGCTGCAGCCTGCCTATGGCTGCTACAGGTCTTCTGTTCCTCGAGTGAGTAAACACAGTGAGGAGGGCTGAGACACTGGCTTTCAAACGCTATCACAAAGTACTTCTTAATGCCGCCGCCACTCTTCAGGTGTCCATTAACCTTCCCTTCTCATTTTTACAATTCTTCCATTACCAGGGTCCATCCTTTACAATGTTGTTTAATGCTGCATTAACAAAGCTTTGTAAAGAAAATATGAACTTTTGTCTTATGTCTGACTGGCCATTGGGGTAGATAAACAGAGTGTTTTTATATGTCACACCCATCGATGACGCTTTTGCATTGAAAGAGCTGCTATTACGCAAATGTAATGCATGCACACGTACAAGGAGGATGCATGATAGTTTAATTTTAACGTTTCCCTCGAAAACAGTCCATTGTTCATTTCATTCATTATTCATGTGCAGAATATACATACAAACATATATATTTTTTCCCCCAGTTTCCACGGCAACCTTACTTGGCAAGAACAGAGCTTTGGACATTGTATTCAAATTAATATCCCTATACACAACAAAACATACTCGCATGGTCAAGTAAGTACTGCATATCGCACTCGCTGCCAGTTGCTCTTCCAGGCTTTAACAACCGCTAGTGCACTGCAGGATATCAGCTGTTGCATTCTAGAAATGTCTGGCATATCTTGGAAGCTGACATGCTTTGTAGTTAAAAAGGATCTAACAAGCTCTGCAGGGATGCATGCTTGCTCTCTTCTTCATTGTAAGTAGATATAACTATTCTTCTAATATCCCAGATGTGCTTTGTTTGTTTTTTTACTTTATAAGTTTATATGAGATTATAGTTCTTCTCACAGTAGCAAATTGTCCCCTGAGAAACAGTGGGCTAAGTAACATTAAGGAAAAGTGCTTCTAAATGGACTTTGTTACAGTTTGTCTCAAGTCTGATAGGACTTCATTTTCTTACTGTTCTGCAGCTATTTTCTTCCATAATGCAAACCAGATTGTTCTGACTGATAGTCAAAATTATTATGTCTTTGTTTTTTTTTTTTTTTGCTGCAGCCTATATCAAAATTGCTGCTTCTCCACATAAATGCCTTTCTTTTTAAACATTTGTGTGAAATATGCAAACTGGAGTTGCGGTTTCACAGAGTAAACACATAAATAGTTCAGGATGACTTACAGATAGTTTTTCGTGTCAATAAGACAAACCGTTACGCAACTCGCACAGTGAACATATTGCCATGATTTATGAACACGAAAGAAAGTGTTACAGATTTACAGAAACAATGACAAAACATACCACTACGAGGTCGAGTTTTATTAAGGGCAGAAAACTCGGTAACCTCGCATGGCAAAGACTACCAGGATGACACCAGCAAAGTCACTGGAAATTCCACTGGTCAAGACCAACACTACTCAAACACGATTAATCATTCCCTCTTTTTCCAGCGTCACATACATCAGTGTTTATTCACATATTTTTGGTTATTTGTGACGGACTGCTATGTAAACAAGATAGGATGAGCTATTTGGAAATAAGCCTCCGAAACAGCCAAAGTTTTATCAGTTCTGCACAAATTGTAAAATTTGCATAAGTTGAGCTTGGCTTGGATTTATTATTAAAAACGTATTCCTGGGAGGCAGAGCCCTTTGGGTGTGAACAGACATGAACTTGCTTTCATCAACACACTCCAGCGCTCATCTGAAAAGAAGTGGGCTGCTTGAGATTTATAGCACTCAATATCAGCAGGGGGTGAAGGGGCCAATGCCTCTGATGTCATTGTGTTATGTAAAAGTTAACCTTTTTTAAACTTTGAGCACTTTAGTACCAGTTTTTGTTTTCACAGTATTTTAAGTATTCCCTATGAGTCAGCCATGTCATATGCTGGTCACGAATTGAAAATGTTAGACAGTAAATAGTCTTGTAGTCAGCAACTATGCAAGTTTGGATATCCATTATGTCTCACGTGCGTTATTCATCTAAATGTGGCGCAGATGGGTGACTTTTTTGTATGCTTTATTACACAGCACTCTTTAAACTAGTTTTTCTGAACCAAGCTACCGGTAGTGCAGAGGCTCAGAGCCCTACTCTTTATTGATGCTATTACCAAAGGACTGATGAACGCTATGTGACCCACAGTGACCCTTATCACATTCCTGCCCTGTGGTTATGAGCTGACTCGAGTTCCTAGCATGGACTGGGTGTCTGCTGAGCCAATTACTGCTTTACGCTTTGTTGCTGGTGCACCTCACACTACCTATAAATCTGGCTGCTTCTAGATTCCAGCTGTACTGAAGCGGATGTGGGCAGAAATGTTTTATTTCGACTACTCTTGAATAATTTCTTGCTTTTTAGGAGCTTAATTCTGTATGGGCAGCGAGCCAGGGTAGCTTGCAGTTTTTTGCTGATGAAAGGTGTATTCTCGTAACCTGAAGGCTGCCGTTGGAAACTCAAAAAAACAGCCCTGCTGTGGTTCTCTTGAACACAGCAATTGACCTGAATTGGTTCAGTCTTGTACGAATCCTGTAAACTGGTGCAGTTAGAACAACAGCTCGCTATTTGGTGAACAGGATGGTCCACGACTACAGAACATTGAAGGTGACAGTGCATTAGCGCTGTGCACTGACACACACATGCAGGAGAGCATCCAACGTCCCCAAGCGTAATATGTTAAGAATGAACTGGAGCGTACAGCAGAGCCTTGGAGTCCTTGGGGAGAATATTACATCCACAAAGGGCTGACACTGAATCCTGGTATCATATGTATGTCAGCTGTAATGTGCCAACATTGTCCTATTTCAGCCATTATTATTCACCTTTTGGTTTATTATCTGCTGTAGTGGTCTCTCAGCAACAGCCAAAAAATGGCATTTGTCTTGTAGAAAAACAGGTTTTGTCCATTAAAATTTTTTTTTTAGTTTTGTCATTTAAAAAAAAAAAAAAAAAAAACTTTTGCGTTCCGGTTTTGTTATTATTTGGATGACTTATCATTTGAATCTCTGCTTTGAGTTGTTTGTTCAGTAACAAACACTCACATCTTGAGAGTTTAAATAGGAGGACATAGACAACATTCATGCTGACCTGCAGATTTACCCCATGTACACTGTATGGCCAAAAGTATACGGCCCCCATTTCTAATGACTTAGCTGAGCTGTTTTCGCTACACCCATTCAGCATAGAAACACACTGTAGACAATTGTGTCCTTCCAGTTTAGTGGCCACAGTTTGGGGAAGAGACTCCTTTCCTGCTCCAGCATGACTGCGCTCCCCCTCCATAAACACAACGTTTGCCCAGGCTGGTGTGGAAGAACTTGAGCGGCCTGCACAGGGCCCTGACCTCAACCCCACTGAACACCTTTGGGATGAAATGGAACTCCAGCCATGAGCCAGGCCTTCTCACTCAACCTCACTGATGCTCCTGTGGCTGAATGTGCAAAAATTCCCAAAGTCTGGTGGAATTCCTTGAATCTCTGACCTCCCAGCTGCGAACCTTCACAGGCTTGCACCCTCAAGTTTGTATGCTCCAGATCTGCAGCAGCCATTTCCCCACCATCTCTTAAAGTAATAAAAGCCGTAGTCATAAAGCTTTGTCATGGACTTGTATGTTTTGAACACATTTGCTATAATGTAGTGGGAACAGAAAAGTTCCAGCCTCCAGCAACTGCTACCATACAGCTGAGCAACCTGGGCAATGAGGCTCTCATGCACATTTCCCACAGTTTTAAACTTCCCATGAGCCAGATGTCTGCCGTCCCTTCTCCCCAAAGAAGCACTAAATGCATTTCGAAGGTAGCCCTAGGCCAGTCAAGTAATGAAATGCATAAGCCTGTGAAGTAATGAAATTAGGAGTATCCATCAGCCCCCACTAAATAACGTTTAATGGGAATTTGAATAAACGTTTGCTGTGTATCTGCATTTGGGTGCTGTATCACGTAATAAATCAGGCTTTTGGAGGGAATTGAATTAACCACTGTACATGAATAATTTTAAAGCTCACAGTCTGGCACAGAGAAGGGTTTGCAAGCTCTTCATCAATAAACCAATGCGCTTTGTTTACCCTGTTTGGTTTTTATTTATTTATTTATTTATTTATTTATTTATTTATTTATTTTTCTACTGCATTTTTTGCACTGTTCGGTGCTGCCGGAACACGTAGAGCTGCTCGCTTCACTTGTGGCAGGAAGGGTTATTAGACTTATTTCCACCGAGGCGAACCCATTGAAAAGCTGTTAGAAAAGCTGTAATACAGTTATGACAGCTCTCACATATGAAATACAAAAGCTGTTTTATTCAGCACCGGTCCACACGCGTCAGAAAGAGCAGCGCATGTGAAATAACCTTTAGATGCTGTGTAGGATTAGAAACAACCTCCATTTTCAGAAGGCATCTTTCTCTGGTTTCAGGGCTCAAATCTGAATGTTACACGGCCTGTTTGTGTCTCTCGGATACGTGGACAGAATCGGTCGATTGCTTTTTGTGCGGAAAGGAGGAGGACTTGAGATGTTTAGCAGGATTCCGAGAGCCGGTTGTGCTCGCGAAGCTGTGCGACTCAGTCCGTCTGACCAGTATTTGTATTAACTCTGGAAAACAACCTAGATTTCCCACGGTGGCCTCTCACATCTTAACGTTTAGAAACGTCGGACCCCCCACCAAATTCACGAGTGCGAATCAGTAGAAAAGTCTATATTTTAATGTAGACTTTTAAAACGGCACCTACCCAATTGCTAAATATTTCTTTTTTACCTTCACAATAATTATGCAACAAACATTTCGTTCGAAAATGCCCAATTTGTTGTTCACTTATTAAACTAACAGCAAACCAGAACTGAACATATTTCAGCAGTTTGAAAATAGAATATATTTTATTCACGATTGCATAAATTGCTTGTCAGTTTTTATGAGTAACCAAATCACTGTTTGCATGGAATACTAATACCACCTTTATGAAATAACATTCATTTGCTAGCATTTATATCTAAAATTGATTATTAAAGAGCAAGCAGAACAAAAGCTAATTTCACATGAAAAGTTCGATTTATTTTTTCCCTCTACAGGGCAGCAATAGACACCCTAGCAGCACTATTACAATCACGTAAGTTTTATTTTCTTATTTATTTTAACACTAACCTGCTTTTCCTTACTGTGTAGTATTTTGTCCTTCTGGAAAGTTGCAGAAACTCTAGAAGATTATGTGGCTGAACAGCTTTGGGAGCACAGTAAAATGTTATTTTCTTTTGGAAATAATTAAATTTAATCGAGGAGAAGGGGACAAAAAAGGATTAGTTTGCTTTTGCTGACATTTAAGTGTTTGTATAAATATCCAAATATATGTGGACAGTAATTGTCAGCACTAACAACTGCGCTTAGCTAAGATACATTATGGTTTTTTGAATGCTGACTACTTATTTACACGACGCAAAGCAATAGTATTCACTGCAGACAAGAAAGTGTGAAAAAGAAAGTATGAATGTGCACTTGTTGGATTTGTTGCTTGCATTTTATGGCACTGATTTTGGAACATTGCTAGAATGACTGACAAGAGACTAAATATTTTTCTCCTCTGTGCTTGGATCACTGCAGCAGGTGTATCATGAATTCTGAATCGAATTTGTTTAATATCTTAAATCAATGTTATGCTGCACTTTTTCTGCACATTTCTGCAGAGTCTAACTGAATGATAGCAGCATATAAAGCAGCAGCAGCAATATATAAAACAGCTGTGTTAAAATATTTATATATGTTGCCTTTTGCGCTCTACCATAGCTTGTGAAATAATGAAGTGCCAAATATCCACAGTGGTCTGGTTGTTAATATTTTAGTTTTTTTCCATCTGCTGGAACTAATATAACTTTGGTGGACATCAATGCTCTCAAAACACATTTTTTTCCACTGTATTTAAAGGAAAATCAAATAAGTGCAATTTAAAATTAAAGTTATTCACAAAGACTGCTCAGTTATTGATCAGTCTGTGGGCGCAGAAGAGTGAAATAACCAGGCCGCAATGATGCCTCAGGCGACCTGTAGGTGGCAGTATGGCTCTGTGACTGTGTACCTCCTTGGTCCTGTTGGAGTGCAGACCCCCCCCCCCCCCCCTTGGTGCACTGCGGTGCCTGAGTTGCTCTGCTTGTGAATATTATTTCTTCTCTGCTGTTTTAGGAGTCTTTTTAAAGACACGTGTCTGTGGCCCTTGTTTGACATCGCCTGTGCGCTAAGGCCTGGGTCTGCAATGCTGCTAACGGTAGCTCAGGTTTTGGTTCTGGCCAAAAAAAAGGTGTCTTGAAGTTATAAGTCATAACCAGTCAATAGCCATGAAACATTTACACCTTTCCTGACATGTTGTGTGTTATATTACAGCTGCTCTCAGTCCGGTCCAACCGCGTGCAACACAGGACAACACAGCATGTGCTAAAAAAGCTGGATCGCATTGGTTTCTATCATCTATATTACGATGATTTACCTGCAAGTAAACATCCAATAGTATTCAGAATTTGAAGGATTTCTGGTTTTTTACATAAATAAACGCAAATGTAGTAATGGTAACTGCATAGTGACTGGGCAAAATGATCACACATGCAAAGGTGAAAACTTTTTTCTACGGTCAAATAAATGACATCTTCAACTGAGATGTCAGTCGCAAGGTAACATCGACTTTCAGAAGGAACCGAACACAATTTTGAAAACATATACAATACATATTTTTTACTTTTCTTCAGCTTGCATCATAAATCAAAATATCATGTAATGTTATGTATTTCTGATGGGGCTTTCTGCTATACAGCAACCCCATTCTGTATTATAGCGGGAGCATTTTAAGGGGAGGGTGATGGATTTTAAAGGAGGACGCCCTACAGTGCCGTATGAAAATGATTGCAGCCATTAATATTTCAGCAGCCTGTTTCGGCGCTGGGCAGGGCCGTGAGCTCACATGCCAGGCGCCCGCCGCACCCCCTGTACTGAGCAATGTGCTCACCGGAGGGGAATGCATTGCACCCATGAGGTTCGTGAGCTGAATTCTTGTACCTTTTTGTGGTCGTGGGTCAATTTGCGCTTTGCCATTTTCCCCCTTTGTCCTTTGAGGTGTTTGGCTTCCCATCGGCTGCAGAGCACAGAGACAGCAATGCAATCTGCCGGTGTTGCCATGCTGAGGGCTCTATAGTTTGGCGTGAATGCAGTCTCAGATTTTTAAATAAATCAGCTGTATGGAAGGTGTCGCAGGTACAAGGCCTCCAGGCTGCTCATGTCAGGATGTCAGACCTTGAGACCTACCTTCCAGTAGGTCCTACAGTAATACCGTCATTAACACTGTAGATGTGTTCTCCTTTGTGTTGCTGCTTTTGTTCCTATGTTTCTGTGACCTTCCCCCTTCAAAAAAAAGTTGTACATAATTAAACTGTGCTATAAGAGGTAATTAATATGGTAAACTGCATAAATGGAGCTTGAAACTATGCAGCACAATGAGCACTGCAATACAAATAATACAAAATAGATTAGTTAAAACTTTATTAACAGCATATAAAAACTATTTCATGGGTAACGAATATAAAATTCTAAAACATTTTTAAAAATATGGTTAATTATTAGGGTAAATTACCTAAAGAGCTAAAATATGAGTGCAGTGGGAAAACGATGATATAGGAAGTAGAACTGATGGGGGTATTTACTGTGCTTCAAGGGTCGCAACCAGGTAAATGGACAGTGTGACTTTGAGTCTACGGCATTGTCTGTGTAAGCCTTTCTTGCCTCTGGATGAACATATCTGGTACATTAAGCATAGTATACCATCGAAATGTTCACAGCATCCCTCGGGCACTGTGGCCTAAAGTGTTCCTACTTCTTTTTTGTGTGAGGCCAGCTTGCCTGTAAATGTGCGTATTGTAATATGGGAGTGCTTTTGACAGCTACATTGCAGACAATGTGGTTTGATATTGTGCCACTACATTTGTTTTCAGTTTGTCTTCTTTAAACAAGACTTAAAGTGTTCCTGGTTCGCATGATTTTTTAGACTTTCCATCTTGAATGTAACAAAATTTCTACAAAATACACTGTTATCATAAACACAATAAGAGATGCTTGCAAAGTAGAGTTTTATGCTTTATCACAAAATCCAACTTGTATGATCTTCTTGCACTTAAAGCAGACAGCACACATTTTTTATACACTTTCCCTTAGAGTTAAGTCAAGTTAAACAGGTGACAGAATCTCACATGTAAGTTTTTAATGGAGAGCTTTGTTGTTCAGTTGTGGCCAAAAATATCGGCACCAGTGCACTCCTTTTTTTCTTCACATAATGCAACATTTATTCCACAAAACTGCTGAAATTTAAAAAAAAAATCTTTTGGTGTCCACATATATATTTCTATCGTGTAAAAAAAGAGAGAAAGTGGACAGCCATGGTGAGTTAGTTCTCTGCTTGTTCACAAACATTTCAGCATCTTCAGGGCTGAAAGTCTCATCTGATGCCGAAAAGCTCACAGAAAACCCGATCAGTCCCGCACGTGCCTATCAGAGTACTTTTATGGTTTGCAGATGAGCAAAGCAAACAAACAAAAAAGCTTGAATGAATTACTAAATCTTAACTTCTTCTACAGGAGATCCTAAAATTGCTCAAACAGTATTTTTGGCAGCTTCTACAGGTAGCTGGAAATAATTAGATTTCAAACAGGTGTCTCCCCTTTACTTTGGAACTGAGCTCACCTCTGGTGCTTTGTAGGTGGCTGCATAATAAAAATCATTTGTGCAGCCACTTTGACCGGAGAAAAGGACTTATTCTCCTGTTTTGTGGCACTGTGACCAGAATGAGGAAAGTGATAAGAAAAGAACAGAACTGTCTGAAGAGGTCAGAAACAAGATTGTAGTAACGCATGGATGATTGTAAGGGCACACGTCAATCTCCAGAGACACTGCTGTTCCCGTTTCCACTGTACACGATGTTATCAAGAACTATGACTGCAGCCATCCTCCGTGGACATGGCCACAAGAGAAAAATTGATCATAGATTGCAGTGAAGGATTGTTCAAATGGTGCAGTAAGCACCTGGATCGGCTGCCACACAGATAAAAGCTGACCTTCAGACGTAAGGCATGGCAATTTCAACTTGCACCATCTGTCGCCAGCTCAATGAATAGGAAATGTATGGTTGAATCCTTCTGCTGAGAGAGATATGCAAGGAAGTCCAGCTGTGTTCTGCCAAAACACCCCTGAACATGCCAAAATGCTTAATGCCAAATCCTTCTGTGGACAGGTGAGACCAAATTAAAGCTTCATGTTTACAGAAGACAAAATAAAGCATTCAAAAAAACAAAATGCCTTCCACATAGTGAAACACTGAGGAGGTTCACTGATGTGCAACGCCTGCTTCGTATCCTCTACCCTTGAGTGTATACATACCATCAAGAAATTGTTTTGAAGCCCTTATTCATAGCCAGTGTGAGAAAGCTGCGTCTCTGTCAGAGGCCCCTGGTCTTCCAGAATGACCCTGGAACCATGAGCACCCATGAATGGTTCCAGACAAAATGCTGGACTCTTCTCAAGTGGCAAGCAATGATTCTAGATGTGAATCCCACTGAAAACATGTGGACAGTTGTGAAGAGCAGGTGGGAGAAGGCACCCTTCAAATACGGGAGAAGTGGTGCAGTTTACACAAGAACAGTAGGCCATAGTGCCTGTACAGAAGTTCAAGAAGCTCATCGGTATCGACTGCAGCTTTTTTGACCAAAGTCTGTGCTACCCTATACTGAGTCTAGAATGTCAGTTTTGCAAATAACACCTTTTATTTTCCGATTTAAAAGAATATACAGTAGGTTTTCAATAAAAACAAAACAAAAAAAAACTTCTAATATTAACAGTGAAATAAAGAATTCTTGAAAGCAAATACTTCAGTTTAAGACAATTTAAGGCCAATTGTGAGTTATTCGGAAAAAAATACAAATTTGTCAGTATTGCATTTTATAAAGCACTGATAAATATAAAAGTTGCCATAGTTTTCTTGTATAAAGAAATCTGTGTCTAACAAGAAATTTGCCTAGACCCTTGAAAATGATATTTTAATTTTGCATGTTTAAAACCTTTTCCTTTTTGTACCAAACTTTACAACTAATTAAAAAGTTGCTGAAAACTTGACCTAATCTTAAACTATAATCTTTATTAATGTGATTATGTCAAAACTAATGAGAAGTGTCTTTTTTGTCAGAAAAAAAAAAAAAAAAAAAAAAAAAAATATATATATATATATATATATATATATATATATATATATATATATATATATATATATATATATATATATATATATATATATATATATATGTTTATAAGGAATGACAAATACTTTGGACAGGCATGTCGAGCATGAAGGCTGTTAAACGAGGCAGATGTATTTTTAGCAACCCTTGCTTTCTGGATTGTGGGGAAACCTCTCCATGACGTGACCCATATGGAGGGAAGCGGGAAAGCCAAAGCCTGCGTGGTTGTGGCCGAGGAGCAGTGGCAGAATGAAAGAATGCGTCCTGTGTCTTCTTCCCAGATGACAACAGCAGGTGCGCAGCAGCTAAGGGCTACATCTCCGGCCTGCTGAGGGTATTGGAGGACTGGCACCGCAGGGACACGAGAAATGACTTTGTGGCCATACGCAAGGCCCTCCTTCACTGCCTACTCCATGCAACCAGAACATCAGCTGCCAGGGCTGCCTTCACAGCTGAAGGAGGCATGAACCTGCTCTTCCACACCACACAGGTGAAGTAATCCCAGCCGTGGCACTCATTCATTCCAGCCCCTTCATTCACTCAGCCCACTTTCTTTTTAAATAATCTTTTATCTTTGCTTCTATTTTAAGTTACTTCTGGCCATAAGAGTTTTATTGCCCATTACTCTCCATTCATATTTACATATTACATACATTTTGCGTAATATTAGAGCTATTAGAGCTCTTGAACCAAGAGATCACTGAACAGAGGTGTTCTAAGGACTTTTGTATTGTGTGTGAAGGCCTGCTTGACCAGTAAGGGTCTGGAGTCTCTGGTGGATGCAGCCGTTCAGCTGATGAGAAAGTGTTACCCAAAGTGCCCTGTGCCCCTTTGCTCAGGCCACAGTGCCTACATGTTTCCTTTACCTGGGAGACCTGTCCCTGGCTGTGACACGGCATCAGAGCCCCAAGGTAGGTCTTGCCTCTACTTCTCTCCATTGGCTTTCACCGATCATTTCCTTCGGAAAAAATGTCTTTCCCAAAGGAGTTGGAAACTGCGTCATGCAGCGTAGAATATTGTTCTGCGGTCATGTTGCTCTGCAGTTACCATATCTACTTGAAGTACATGTGGCATTTGCATCAAAGATCTTCACCTGTTCACTTACACATTTTCAATCCTGTGCAGACACTGACTTTTCATAATAAACAACTTGCACCATTCGTAGTTTTTCACCTTGTGTATTTATACCGTTTTCTGTTTTTGCTTAGCAAAATTGAGCAAAAGGCCCTGTTGAAAGTTTCAACAACTGCCAGTTCCTTACGTATTCAGGGCTGCAAATGAATTTTCTGGTCCCCGTGAGAAGTGAAAATGTGAAAAAGAGAACAAAAACAGATAGATATGAACTGAATAACAGACAAATATAGGTTGAAAATGAAAAACATTAAATTTTACATTGGCTACTACACATCTTTCAGATAAATGTATTTTACGGTGCTGCAAAGTCAACTCAAATACCTTGCGGTAAAACAAGTGTCAATCGAATTGTCAGCAAGAATAATATTTGGAGACATGTCTCTCTATTGTCTACATCGTAATGTCTGGTGAGTGATTCGCTCAGGGAACACAGTCCCCGTTACCCTGGCAACCCAGTCAGATAACAGTGCAACTGCGAGGCGCACTGTCAGGTGCCGTCCTCATTTATCTCCGCAATGAGGTAAACCCCCCCCGGCTGCACTATTTCCGTAGGAGCTCACGCTGCAAGGACATGTCAAGTTAATTCGCGAGTGTAAGTAAACAGCAAACCTGCAGGTTGCCTATTATCATATAGAATATCAAACATTTGAAAACATTTCCAACTATGCCACCCCCACCCCATTTGTTGGCTTAATATTTAACTATAAGTCATTTATTGCTTTCTCTTCAGGCCTGTCCAGCAAGACATCTTCAGCAAGTCAACTCAGCCAGCAAAGTGTTTTATACATAAAAATCTAAAGCAATAAGAAATGAAAGAATAAACTTGTTTTTCCCTAAGACATTTTCCTTAAGTTGTTTCGCCGTTGCTCAAAGGCATTTTGGAGACGAATTGCTCCACGCACTGCTGAGGTCTGTTTTTGCCATGTTGTGGCAGCACAGCCTCTAAGCAGATTCCTCTATCATCGGTTGTGCAGGATCCATCACTCCAGCATTTGTGTCGGCGGGTCTTTCAACGCCTCTGTTAATGGCGACCCCCCCGATGACTGACATTCACAATAATTGCTGTTAAAACAGCTCTTTTCCATGGCACAGGTCTGCCAGGCTTAACATCTTAGTACCTCTTTGGCTCTCAGACTCAGCAGTTTTGAATTTCCCTTTAATTCCTTCTACATTTTCCTCTCATGCATAACCTTTTCTTGCCTTTTCTTGCCCCGTAGAGGCAGATCTTAAAGCCCGTATGTTTGCACACAGCATGCTGAATCAAGCCATTAAGTTACGAGCGGGATTTCTTCAAAAATGACCCATTTGGCAAAGTCTGTGACCCTTTTTAAAGAACAGGAAATGGACTGGCAGAATGCTAAGAAGAATTTCCTCTGTATTTAGAGGTCAGCGATGCATAGCCAGGGATTAAACTGCTTATTGAACTGCGATTTCATTCAGAAATAGACTGCCAATTGACCTTTTTTCCAAGGCATCCCAGTGTTTCTCTGAAAATCTGGAAGCGCGTTCAAATAATGGAATATATTGTTTATTTATTATGGTGGGAAAATTGCAGATTCAATTTTTTTTTTTGCTCAAATAAAAAATGTCTTATAAATCTGATTTGGAAGAAAAAAAACGCCTTGCTTTTTTTGTCTGGTTGTTACCTTCACGCAGTTTACATAAAACAAACACGCAACACTTTCATTGCAGTTATTTTCACGTGTCGGCACGATAATGACTGCAGATCCTAAGGAAATCGCGTCCTGTTGTTTTTCCGGTGTCCTTTAAGAGTGCAGCGCTGATGAGGACGAAGATGATGACACCAGAAGCGATGAACAGAGCAGCAGGGACTATGTGAGCAATTTTCACTTTATCTGCTGTATATGGGAAAGTGGTCTGAATGATCAGTCAGCAGTAGAAGTAGTTTCACTATTGTTTCCTTCACCTGAATTCAGCGCTGCCATGTTTGACTGTTCTGTTTCCCCTGGG
Organism: Heterotis niloticus; assembly: GCA_018136845.1. Lineage (NCBI taxonomy): Eukaryota > Metazoa > Chordata > Actinopteri > Osteoglossiformes > Osteoglossidae > Heterotis > Heterotis niloticus. Next base: position 13,897,991 of record CM030904.1, on the reverse strand, counting down.
AAATGACTGTGGGTGCTATACAGCCGTCGTGCCCTCTGTGAACCGGCCCCACATTTAGTCCAGTTACAGACCCATGATGTGCCCATACATCAATGCCATTGCAGTAGGACCCTCTGCCAAATGCACACTGGGAAACCATTCTGGTGTACTTGTTTTTCCTCACTATTTATTTATTTATTTAGCTAGCCACTCTCTAACCTTGCCCGAAGCTATCTGTAACTGCCCACTGGGGTTGGAAAAACATCATTGTATACTAATATAGAGCATTTTCTTTTTGAATGGGTGGCACACTAAACATCCAGAAATGCATGCCAAACATTGTTTATCTGCTGGCATGGTGTTTGGGCGTATCATTATCTGCATTTCCATCATATTATCTTTGGTGTCCAAAGAAAAGTGGCAGCACTGTGTTCCGTAAGTGACACGAAAATACGAGAAACTACCACATCACAAAGCACGCCCTGAATATGTTTCATTCAAAGGGCTTAATGGACAGCTCCTTGTGCATTTCATCTAATTTTGCTTGTGAGACTATGACTGTAGTACTTTTATGTTATGTACAGTGGAAAGTAAGTGTGCACTAACTTTTTATTAAACCAAATACCAAGACTTGTGCTGTAAAAGATATTTTAAAAGAAAAGAAAAAAGTGCAATAACAGAGTGCAGAAAAGTAAAGAGCCATCTTAATAGTTAACTCTAACCAACAAAAATGTATCAGACAGAAGAGTAGCCTATTATAGGGAATTACGAAATGAATCATTTGTGATATTTTCATATTCCATACTTTTATAAAATAGCTCTTTGCCTGTGTGGTAAGACCACTGCCATTCTCACAATGGCTTAATGGCTGCTCTTGACTGAGAAAGAAAAAATAGATCTGCACCACACCTAAATATTGCTGTTGAAGCTGTGAATGCATTCCACTTATTAGTAGAGGATGATTTTGTGTGTGTGTGTGTGTGTGTGTGTGTGTGTGTGTGTGTGTGTGTGTGTGTGTGTGTGTGTGTGTGTGTGTGTGTGTGCGTGTGTGTGTATGTATGTGTCTGTACAGGATGACGACCTCGAGACAGACCTGAATAAGCTGCGTGTGAAACCAGAACTGGACCGGCCAGTGGAGGAACTGAGCCAGTATGAAGCGTTGTGTCCAGAGCTGCACTGCAACTTTCAGGTCAGACTCCAACTACATAGTGGCAATTCCACACAACTGGTATGTGACAGGTGGATAAGACTCAGCCAAAATGTGCTGACACTTCACCTTCATTGCACATTATGGGAAACCAGGTACTGTAGTGTAGTATACCTGGCACCCAATAATTTTAATAATTATACAGCTCAGTCACAGCTATACATCATTGTTGTAACTACCGGTAAGAGGAGATGCTTGTTCTGAGAAAAATCTGTGTAGTCTGGTATGGTTATTTAACCATCCATTCAGACACGGTACCACCTTTTATTGAATTGCATCTTTTTCGGTTATTATTCAAACATACTGTACATATTCACTGCTCTCTCAGCTCATGTTTACTATTCTAACAATCCAGGTATTAGCTGTTGCCAGCCAGGTATCATAGTGGTGGTCGAATTGCATAGCAGGGCCAACATGTGGAAACCTGAGGTTTGTTTCCCCATCTAGTGTTCAAAAACTATCCTTAGACAAGACTCCTAATGCTACACCTGCCTACCGCCCTCTCTAGCAGATGTCACCAAGCTTAAAAAGGTTTGCTTTGGATGTTGGGAAACCAGGGTGGTTTGATAGTAAGCTGGCTGCTACAACCAGTCACACATGGACCAGATGTGATAATATGGATGTTGAATGCTACGGCAATACTACACCCCATGAGAGGGGCTTTGTGAAATACTTGAGAAAACTATGCATGAGGAAAAGACTATTGTCCACACCGATAGATATACAACTAGTCATCCAGAGCTCAAATGTCATGAAAGAATCTTCCTGTCAAAACTGAACATTGATGACATAAAATGCAATTGTCAAGGCTTGAATCTCAAGCAACTACAAGTAGGATCCAAAGAAAAGCCCATGGTGCAAAGGGAGCCAGACTGCATGCCAAAAATCTTGAAAAGTTCAGCTGCAGACAGGAGAAAGGAGGTCAGGGATAAGCTAGCTACTGTCAGCCACTGCACCAGGCTTCCTAGACTTGATGACAAGCTACCCTCAGGCATCATGCCAGCAGGTATAAATGCAAAGTGTCCACGGTCCACCAGCACACCTGAAAGTTACAAACTAATAAATGCTGGTGCAGTAACAGTAATGCCACAAAACCCAAGAGGCCAACCACCCTGTTGACTGAGCTACAGAAAAGTAACATGGCTGGTGATAGGAGCAGTTGGGAGAGTACTGGAAGCTGGAGGAGTGGTTCCACCAGATCACAAGAGTGGCAAAATCACTCTAGGTTGAATTGTAGGAAAAGCAAAAATATTGGTAGGAGGTAGGAGTGTAAGGAAAGATGCCATAAACAGGGGAAAAAAACAAGTTTTAATATACTATACACCACTCTGCAATGGATTGGTGTCCCATCCAGGGTGTTGGTTCATTGGATGTTGCTTAGTGATTCCAGGGTAGACTCTGAACCTCCACAGTCAAGATTAAGCAGATAGAGAAAGCAGACGCATATGCAGACATTTTCATTTTTTTAACATTCAAATTATATATATTTACATAAATTGACACACAGACAAATATTTGTCTTCAGGTGTGAACATAATTTGCTTTCAGAAGTTTAAAATGAATGCCTTTGCTCCCAGGAAGGGGAAATGTAAGTAAGTCGGTAACTAATGTGTTTGCATAAAACCTTAGTGTGTCTTCATCCAGGCTGGAGTTCAATCCAGTGTGATGCCCTTTCATGTGTTGATGAGTATAAATGAATTGAAATGTCAACATGCTTCCAGTTAATCCCTCTTAGCAGAATCTCATTGCAGCTTCGCCAATATTTTAATTCAAATAATATCACTTATAAGATTAAGCACTGACAATGAAAAATGTTGCTTTTCAATTAATATATGGCCGTCCTCCTCACCATCATAATTCAGCGTGCGGCGAGACAGCAAGTAAATTAAATGCTTCTCATGTTGGACAGCAGATTTTGAGAGTTAAAGTTAGACTTTTATCTAACTTTAAGAGGTGAAATTTAAGGCACTGCCGATACACGTGTGCAACACAAATGACCCATCTCTGCAATTTTATGGGGACATAGATTGTTTGGTGCTATATTTGCATTTGTTTCTCTCTTTGTATATTGTATAAATATGTCAGTCATTTATTGGTCAAAAATAAGGGTGAAAGTTTTAACTTGTACCCATTGTGAAAAATAAGCTATTTTTTGTTATCTTTTGTATAGGTGTTCAGGTTATTTTGTGGTTCTGATGTTGGTAGCATAACATTTTCAAAATGTGCATGTGAGAGTTTTGTATACCTATTTTATGGAAATATGTTATATTATACTGTTGTGGGAGTGATACACAGAATCAGTGTATCATCAATAGTTATTTATAAGTTATAATATACAAGCTGAAAAAATATATATGTGATTTAATTTTCAATTATAAATAAAATACAGATTTTATGTGGGAATACATCATTGTCAATAATGCAAGCATGATTTCAAAATGCTAAAATTTGATTTTTGTTTTGATCCAAAGGTGTCTATGTTTTTTGACAATTTGAACAGTTCTTTTGATTTTGTTTGCCCCAATCCTGATGTGTCAGAGCTGAATCTCACAAAATAATATCCTGACCAGTAGAGTAGGAGTTCTTTCAAATGTGGTTTGTGCATGATTCCTTTCAGTAGAGACAGACTGAAGACAGAACTGTAATGTCATGTGACAAGAGGAAGGAAGAGAGAAAGAATGTTTTGTCAGAGGTTTTTGGAGGCGCTCTTCACTTAGATGAAAAGTAGTTGACATAAATGAATAAAGTATCAAACGTTTCCAGATATGGATATGCACACATGGTCTTGGATATGGGGGATAAATATTGAATAACTCCAAATTCTACAAGGAGTCAAGCTGATTCCCCAGTCTGCCTTCAGTGTTTATTATGCAACTAAAAAAATCGCTGGAGAAAATGTCAGAATCAAGCTATAAATTACACTTTCTCATAGCTTGCCAATAACAGTGTGAACCACAGGAATGCTGGAATTTTCTGAAATGTAAAATGCCTGATCCAGTGCAAGCTGATATTTGTAGACATTGCGGAAAAGCTTTCCTGACAATGCTGCTTGTCTGACAAGGCAACGGAGCAGCACATCCTCACACTTGTTTATTTTGTGCCGCCATTAGTAAAAGCATCCGACTCGGATGACGTAGAGTGAAAATGGACGCCGTTTACGTTTGACCACAGAATAGGAATCACCCTTCAGCAGGTACTTACCACTTGTTGACATCAATCTGCCTTCTTCTGGAAGCAGAAGATTGCAGAGTCCCAGTCTTGACCTCTCCTTGGAAAGGAGCATCAGCTATAAAATGAAGCTATATTTATGCCGTGTTTGATATGAATACTTAGAATGTATAATTTCATAAAAAATTTCTCTAGGACATGTGCAATAATTCAAAGTCTTGATGCAGTTTAAAAATTGCATGTAAATCAGAATCAAAATACTTTGCCTACAAAGCTCTGGAAATGGTTCTGAAAATATGCAGTAACTGTGCCAGTTATTAAAAATGTCAGCAAACACAGAAAAAAAAAATAAACAGTGTATTTGATATATTATTTGGAATGTAGAGCTTTACCCTTGAGCAGTTTATTTGTATATATCAGTTGCAGTGTGAAATCTCCCATGTGAATGTGTCACGGTCTGAACCTAAGTAAGCACTTCAGCAGTACTGTACTACAGTAGGTCCTGTGAGAAGAGAAGGCAGTGAAGGTAGAAATACTAGCATCTTTCTCACAACCAAATTGTCATGAGCTTTGCTGATTTTATTCTCAGGGTTTGGATTTGGGTTCGGAGGAGGAAGAGAGCTCAGACGAAGAGGTTTTACTTAGCAGCAGCCTCGGCCGTGAAGCCAAAAACCGCAAGGATGAAATGGCGAGAGGATGTGTTCGAGAACAAAGAAAATCCACCTTTACAAGCTTGCCCAAGGAGGTGATAGACCAAGAGGGAAACAGCCCAACAGACCACCTCAGAGCCAAAGACCTCCATAGCCACTACCTGAACAACTCCAGGACCAAGAAGGACACCCATGGAATGGTGGACAGACTGCTGGAAAGGCATGGAGCCCACATCCCCCACCACGACCCGTACACATACACAGCTGCTGCTGCCCGCACAAAATCCGTGGTGGGATACTCTGTCCTGGCCTTCCCTGACTTCTGGGGCCATCTGCCACCCTGCTACCAAGAGCCAATGGCAGGGCGAAAGCCAAATGTGCAAAGGTATTTATTTTCTTTCGGCTGTGAACCGTTTAAATGTATTTTTTTTAATATAAAAGCTTAATAACACCGCCCTAATATGTGACAGTCCCTAATTTGAAAAACACCATTTTACCAAATACCAGGTAGAAATGTGGCGGAAGCATCTGTTTTTGTCTTTGCAATTCATTTTTCTTCCACTTTTCCTGTAAATATCGTTGCTGCTGGTTTTATAGCAGTCATAATTTAATAAGCGCTTCCTTAGTAGATCTTCTGAAAATTCATTGGATTGCTTAGTATGATTTAGTTGGGGAAGAATAAGAAACTGCTATTACCATCTTAAGTAATCCAATCGCTGCCAGTTTCTATGAGTGTAAATAACGCATCGGACACGTTGTTTGTTTTGAGCTTTTCCCCGTGCGTGAGCACCCTCTGCCCAGCTTTCGTGCCACCGATCGGGTCTTCAGCTGCCCTGCCCACAACCTGATCACGCAGCTTCCTTTCTGGATCTTCCACGAGTTGTGAGGGTTGAAGTGATAATAGATTATTTTTTGCAAAGGTGGCATAGGTACCTGATGGTCTGGTTTCTGTCCTCAGGCCCTGCTCAGTAGCTGCATACTGGCTTTCTTTGACCGGGAGCTGACGGATGTGGTATTTAGCACGAACGTCATACTTCTCCATATAACACTTGTCGACGCCTTTGATTCGGAAATGCTTTGTCCAAGGACATATTCTCGCGCTGCACATTAAGAACATTGGATATAAGTAGCTTCAACAGTCTGTGTTGACAGTTAGTCACCCGCTAAACTGAAGTGGAAATGTCACTCACCACCTCCGCAAAATGTCATTAAAATGTTCAAAGGAAGTGTTCAGCATCGGTATATTAGACTGTGTTGGAAGAGCAGTGTTCATGCAGAATGAATTGACTGGCAGCACAGCACTTGAAAAGTTTAAGGCTGAGAAGTTTGAAGTGGAAGAGCCAAAAAAACCCGCTGGCTTTCAGAAGTTAGCCACACGGGTTCTTACACATGTCATTGTGTTTTAGTAATACAGTAACAATGGGATTGTGATTAACAAATTAAACTGCGGGGCAGTACGGCCATTGTTCAGATGTGGGCTCATGTTCAGCTCAGTCTGTGTGGCGGTTACCTGCTCTCGCTGTGTCTTCGGGGGTTACCTCCAAAAAATCAAACATGTGTTTCTGGTTAACTTGTCACTGTAAATGGAAAATAGTGTGTGCATGTGTCTGTGAATGTGTGTGGCTACCCTGTGTTGGACTGGTGTTACGGTCAGTGTGTAGTCTCCTAGCCCAGGGCACAGTGACTCTGGGATAGGCTCCAGACTGCAGTGACCCTGACCAGGTCATGGGTGAATGGATGGATGGATATTAAATTGTGTGCTGGACTGTTTCAATGTACTAATCGTGAACTCCAGAAGATGTTTCAGAATGATATTTACTGCTCATACACACCCTGTATATTACATCATCAAATTCTTATGATGTTGTTTACGTGCAACCCTTAGACTTTCAAGATACTCAGTTTTAGATTCACATTTTTATGGACTTATTTTGCATCGCCATGACTTAGGAGTTGTAACACCAAATCAATTTGATTCATTTGTCTGCTCTCACTCACTAGATTTAAGTTACTGGACAAAATTTTGAAGATAGCATTCACTTTGAATAAAAATGCTGAATGGTACAAATAAATAATATATGCACACATTATAACATCACAAGTACTGTCAGTGTGCCCTTACTTAATGGTGCAGATTTGGGCTAATCTGTGCATGTAGTTATAGTTATGCTGGCATGATTTAAGGAAGCCAGAAGAACATTTTGCATCATTGGCAATGATAGCAGGTAAATGCTGCGCCGAGCGTGAACTCCAGGGAGCGATGCTAAAACGGAACGTGTTAAATTGAATTTTTTACAGAGCCTTCCAGTTGGAGTTCAGGTGGAATGCCTTTAACTGATGTCTAACTGTGGGAACTGGGGAAATGGGGAGATCAATGGAGCAGCGGCCCTGTTTAATTCATCCTCACCCAGCGTGACTGAAGGCCCTGGCTTTGTGTTGTAGTTACTGTGAAGCTCCCCTGCCTGCCTCTTTATCAGGCCATTTACACAATCCATTTTACTGTTAGTTTGTCAAGCTTGCAAGAAAGGAAAACATCCACCACACTTTGACCCCCCCCCCCCACCTTACTGGTTTTTCCCCTCTGCGTTGACTGACGCAGATTTTCCTTGACACAAAAAACGATAGAGAGAATAAACACTCTAGTCCATTCAATGTGCCGTTTGTAGTAATTATTCTAATATTTTTACAGTAGTAAGTATTTACAAGATGAATAAAATAGTTGTGTAGACACTTTTGCAGAGAGGGGGGACTTCACACCCCAAAATTCAACAAGATGCAGACAGAGCAGAGATCCTCATAGGCTGGTGTGTTAGTGATCCAATTTCCTGCTTAGCATTTTGCACCCTCATTGGTTTCATTTGATCTTTTTTTAAATTCATGCAGTTGCTTGTTTTACAGCATTGGAAACATTTCAGAAAATCAAATATCTTTAGCTATTGGCATAGTTTTTCCTTGCAGGTTCAAATCATTGTTGCACTTCGAACGTGCGTTGCTCTAAATCTATGCGAAATGGTCAACAGCTGCTTGAATTCAATTAACTGCACAAGTAGGAAATAGATAAACACCTTCACTGGTTTTGAATAAATAATTTTTGGGAGGTTATCAGATGCTGGTTTAAAGATTAATATCATTATTTTATTATTCTACTGTGAATTTAAGGGAGGAAAATAAGGATTGCTGGGTTCATATTGGCCAGCTATGGAATGCAGGGAAAAAAAAGATGGATGGGCATCACTTAAGTGCTTATGCTGTTATCCAATGATCTAGCTTTCTTCTGTGCCACAGCCCTGTGAGGAGCTATTATGATTCAAAGCTCTTGATTCCCATTTGTGTGGTTACTTTTTGTGGCAGGATAACTGGAATGATAATGGCTGGGCAGTTCAGAGGAGGACAGGTTTCATTATGGGCTTGTTTACGACTGGTCTTGTCTCCAGAGACACCTGAGCATGATGGTGACTGCCATGAGGGCAGAGAACATTGGCCACCCTCTCTCTCAAGATGCTTTAACTGGGTTCCTGCATCTCACACAGAGGCTTTACCTGGGTTCCCGTTGCTCACACTGACTGCTCGTGATCAAAGACACGGGCTGATAGGTGCCATGACACTGGGGTCTAACATTGTTCTATCATGCAGTTTATTAGGTCCTCTGCTGTTTGTGTCATGTTTTCATCTTTATTTTTTCTTTTTGTGTCTGGTCTGACTGTCTCCCGTGGAGCTTTTTCTTGCCATCAGTAACCTGGCGTTTGGGGTTGGGCATGATGAGCTCTCTCTGATTCTGTGCTCTTTGCACCTCTCTCCTCTGATGGGGTGGGGTGGGGTGGGATGGGATGGGATGGGGGTGGGGTCAGCTGGACTTTAGGGCAGTCATAAAGTTGATGTGAATCATAAAAGGAAAGGCTATTGGGGGTCACAGAAATGTCAGCGCCATCTACCTCTCACTCTGAAAGGAAAGCAGCATTCGCTACCAAAGTTGGATCAGCAAATAAAATGTGCGCTTGCTCATGCAACAATGGCTTCCATGCATAAATGCACATTATGGTGGCACATCAGGGTGATGTCACGAAGATTTGTGGGACATGTTAAGACTGAAAAAGTTAACTCTTCATCTGTTAATTTCTTTGTTTGGTCACTTCAAAGACAATGAAGACAATAGCCATGATATCAACTGGTGTAAACAGTGAATGGCCACGCTTTGGTACGGAAGAGAGTTGAACATCCCAACCACTTCTTTGGCACCTGGCAATCTGTAGCCTACACAGAATCCGGTGCTTTGACCCCTCACAATGGGTTGATGCTGTTGATATAAAGCCAGCACTAATAATGCCTCATTGTTATAATACACTTGCTGGGATTTATTTACAAGCATGTTAAAAAAATCTAGTGTTGCTCTGTTTTCCAGAGAGAGAGTTTTTGAAGATATCCTGCGCTATCTGCACCCTGAGGACCTTATTAATAAGGTTGTGTTTGATTTGGAAGACCCCAGGTAAGGCACTTATCCTGTAAGGGAATAGTGTGACTGATGCAACTGTTGCATGCCACACTATAATAGTTTGTTACTGCAGTTCTCAAATATATATTCATAGTTAATTTTTCCTCCAAACACACTCACTTTTCTATCTGTCATTATTCAAATGGTTTCCTTATGTCCTCACCTTATTTTTCTTGGACAGATCTATATCATCAGTTCAGTTGCGAGTCATTCGCTGCTTGTGTGCCAAAATCCTCTAAAAATAAGTATCGAGCAGTCATCTACTGGGAATATCCATATTCTCTTTTTACTAGAGTCTGCCTGTGCTGCTCTGTGCTGTATGTCTTGAACGTTCAGCACCTGAGGCGGTTTTTTTTTTTTTTTTTTTTACAGCTAAAGATGTAGAGGGTGTCAAGAATAGCATATATCCAGGCATGCTACCTTGAATCCAGAAATACACTTGAAATAATAATATATATAAGTTACAGTTTAGCATTTCATGTACAACTCATGGCAGGCTGCACACATTTGCATAAGAACACAGTGGATCGACATATTTTGTGAGTGTGTGTGTGTGTGACTGTGTGTTTTTTGTGTCTAAACCCAATCCCAGCATGAAGCGTTGAACATCTCAGGATAAAGGATTTTCATATAACTAATTCAGGCATAATGCATGTTTTAGATTTCCTCAGGCCACTGTAGCTGTAACAATGATTAGATCTTGAAAGGAAAGGATTGCACTAAGCTCTGAAGAGATTAATCAGATTTCTCCCCGCTCCAGGCTTTTTTATTTTATTTTTTTTAGCACGCTTGTTATAAATACCTTTTTACTTTTATGTTTATTAGACAGGGGAATTTGTTGATGCTTATATTAAAGGCATGCATTTCCTTTTGGTCCCAGATGCTTGGTTGCGTGTCAATCACGTGCAGAACAATAAATATAATTTGTTCTTTTTAAAAGTGTAGATGAAATCTCACAGTCCCGTGTTTTTTTTTTTTTTTTTTTAAATCTTATCCGAGAACCTCTAACATGATAGTCCCATGAAGGAGAAAAAATGAAAACCATGTTTTATTAAAGAGACCCTTTGGTGTGTTTGGACTGCATTGTCCACACATTTGGAAACAATTTAGATAAAACATTTCGCCACTTTTAACTCGTCTCATATTTGAAAAAAATTAAAAATGTTATTGATGCTTAGTGCACTGGCTAGCATAGCATAGTTCAAATGTGGCTCAAAGAGCAAATACATATACAATTTGAGATTACTCTCTGGGATGGTGGATAATAATGCTTTAAATTTTATTGTTTATTATTAATGACCACAATGAATGTTTATGTTAGTATGTATGAGTTTGAGTATATGAGAATTATAATAATATTTAGCATTTCACCTTTTCTGCTTTTATTTCTTTCATACATAGCGTGAATAAAAACATTTTTACAGCTCGCAACAGTTTCCTGCATCATTAACATTCATAGGCTTTTCTTTTACTGTTCACAGTTAATTGGTCTGAATGAATAGACACACAAACAGTTATGACAAATTGCCTTATTTTGTCTCTTTTTTTGGATGACAGAGTGCAGAACACGTAAGAAGCGTTTCAAAACTAAAAAGACAGTACTTTGGCAAGCTGGAGACCGGACATGTCTCACCACGTGGTGTTTACTCCGTTGCTGTTGTTCCTAAGAATGTGGCTGCCTTCACCACCACTTGTTCTGCCTTGTTTCCCGCTTAGCACCCAGGTGAATGCAGAGCACTCCGGCTCCCTCCGCTTTTTCTCTAAGTTTGAGAGTGGGAATCTGCGCAAGGCTGTTCATGTCCGCAGGTAAATCGTGGAATCCACAACATTTAACTTATGTGGAGTCAGTAGTAGCCCTAAATGATGCTGCTACTCCTGAGGCTTTGAACGTTTCAATTGACAGCAGCTTCAGGTCTTATAGTGCAGATCCCACCCAGCTAGTATATGAAGCTGCATGGGCCAACGCAGCTGAAAATCCCATACTAAGCATTTATCAGCTTCTTTTCTTCATGACAAAGTGACTTTCTGTGCAGCCGCATTGTGATAAAGGTCATAACGGATGCACCGTGATGCATTACAGTGCATATAATACATAATGCATTGCACAATCCCCTTCTGCCCCTGCAGCCATGAGTACGACCTCATTCTAAACGCGGACGCTAACTGCTCCCAGCACCTCCAGTGGTTCTACTTCGAGGTCAGCGGGATGAAGGCAGATGTTGCCTATCGGTTCAATGTGATCAACTGCGAGAAAGCCAACAGCCAGTTCAACTACGGTAAGGAAGCAAACGCGCAAACAAGCAAAACTCTTTGTGGTTCACAGAAGAGTGATAATCTTGCACAATTTACACCGAGTGGGTGTCCTCAAAATATCATCATACCTCTCACAGCCTTGGGCAGCTTTTTTATCTTTTTTCCCTTTTCCTGGTATTCCTGCTTTAATGCCATCCTTGGACTTAGATACACTATCCATGTCTAAGGCTGTTTTACTCATACGTTGAATATCAAGAGGGGTCACCGTAGCGAGTGGCAGTCTCATGTTGGCATTTCTGGAACTTGGCAGGATGCCAACACACTATGCAGCAGCTCTCAGATTTGATGGTTTCTCTCCGACACAAAAAAAGGGAAGAACTGACAACAAAATAAGAGTATGGAAGATGATTGTTTGCAGTGGGTTATATTCCATAGCTGCACAATTGTTCATTGTGTGACCTCATCAGGTGGGCTATCAAGCGTGGAACAGGTTTCAGTCCTGCCAGTGTTCATTTGTTGGTTTGGCATTGGGTTATGCTCGCGATAAGCAGAGGTGTGTGCATGAGCGTATGTTTCTAAGTGTCTAACAGAGGTTTTTTTGGCATCAGGGATGCAACCCGTTCTGTACTCTGTGCGGGAGGCGCTAGAGGGCCGGCCTCACTGGGTACGAGCTGGCAGCAACCTCTGCTACTACAGGTGGGCAGGGAACCTCAGAGTGTATTCTACCAGCCTACCAACAATGCATCTGGTTTAGACTTTAAGATGGGCAAGGCTATATAATATTTCACTTTTTACCCTCCTTACAGAAACCACTTCTGCCCAGTTCAAAGTCACAAAGGTGCCAGCTCTGCATACTACACTCTGACCTTCACCGTAACCTTCCAGCACAGCGACGACGTCTGCTACCTGGCTTACCACTACCCTTACAGCTACTCTGCACTTCAGGTAACCTGTTACCCTGTTTACTTCACACACTAGCATCCGTAACCACAAATATTTATTTCACTCCAATGTATTTCTTTGTCTTAACCAAGGACCAACAGAGAACTTAAGCAGAGAAGTGCAGTATGAAAGGAGGTAGAGGGTGTGAGGGTGGCCCTGTTTGTGCTGTGCAGGTGTGTCCAGGCCAGCTGACAGAACATATGGCTATGTTATATTTCAGACTCATCTTCAGCAGCTACGGAAGTCAGTAGACATGCGCAAGATCTTCTTCCGGCAGCAGAGCTTGTGCAACACAATAGCGGGGAATCCGTGCCCTCTGATCACCATCACTGCCTGCCCACCGTCGCAAAGCTGGAAAGACTTACAGCAGCTCCGTAAGTGATGCAAAGTACCCTCATTTCACCTTAGAATATGTGGTGCCAGTTGACGATGATGTCATGAAAGGTGTGTGTCCGGTGAGCAGGTATCATCCATCTAGGTTTGCTGTTTCTGGACTGTTTGCGTTTTGCTGTTTCCTTGGTGAGGTGCAGGTTTTATAAGGGATTATCACAAACCGCCTTAGGCCACGGAAACCTGACTTAAGTTGGAGAGGGGCTGTGTCCTGAGAGCGGCACTGAGCTGTACAGTAAAACGTACGAAATGCAAGCGCAACTCGTTTTGAATGCATCTTTGCATAGATGCTTTATTATTTATTTTTGCATCCGTTCACTTCTCATTATCTGCATGTTTAGCTGCATAATTTATTTTTACCGAAACAATGTTTTTTTTTTTTTTTTTTCCCCAACTTGGGCCACCGTAAATTATTTTGCGCCGTCTAAAGCTGTCCTCATCATTAATGCCATTTCATTAACAAATGTAGCGAAAGCTGCTAATCTTTGTGCACAGCTCTTGAAAAATCAATGCCTAATAAATCAAGAACAATCTGATAAATCCCCTTCCCTCCCAGTTTCCAGTACAAGCCAATTACTCAGCTCCTTTCACCTTTTCGGTTGCAGGCTTCGCTGGATATTGGAAAGTACTTGCGTTAAGGGCACTATTCCCCAGTTTCCTCCTCCAGGCCTCCAAACTTACTTTCCACCGTATACTTTGTGGTACAAAGAGAAACAAGGGTTGGAAAGGTACCAGGAAGTAAATATGGTAAAACTTTAGCTCTTCGGCTTTGCTCGCCACAGATCCCTAGTGCGGCATGTGAGGATCTTGATCCCGGCTGTACAAGTATTTCCTGACACAGTTTTTGGACCAGGCCAAATGACCCATGCTTGTTTGACACATTGCCATGGTAACCGTGATCGTCACTCTTAAAGAGATCAACACAGCTATCCGTATTTGCCAGGCCTCACACACACCCATGCTACAATGAGAGGTAATTACTGTAATTTACTGTAAAGTGCTGCTTCCTTTGTTCCACGAGACTAGTGTGTTTCACACTGACACGCCAAAATGTTTTGCAGTGCTGCTGACAAACAACAGCTGTGACTTATACTTTCATCCTGCACTTGCTTTATATAGATAGACACTTTGGCAGAAGATGTAACTACATAGTAGATAGAGAACTTGCCGACTTAGTGTACGTATGGGGACGCCCATTGCTTTGGTGAAAATACCTGGCAGCGTAAATGAGTGTGTGTGTGTGTGTGTGTGTGTGTGTGTGTGTGTGTGTGCAAGTGCGGAATTGTGGGTTTGCACAAGAGCATCTGCTCAGCAACTCAATATTTGCACAAATTGTTTAAAGCAGCCAAGAACTAGATAGCATCGCAATGGCACAACTCTAGCTCGCGTTCTGGCTGACACATGAATTTCTGGAACTGTCCGTATGTGTTTCTTTGAACTGGAGCCAAACAAAGGTGATACTGCATTGATGGTGGGCTTTGATGTGGAACAGGAAATTGGTACCTGTTAACTGCTTGGGACTACCAGTCTGTCGCTACTAAATCTGAGGAGACAGGAAAGGATTCGGGGGGGGTGGGGGGTGGTCTCTGGGTTTTGCTCAGCACAGAAGTTCTTGGTGATGGATGTGAGGGGTACCTGGAGGGAGGAGGTGGGAGGGGGACAAGCTGACCTAGCTGTTCCTGCTCAGGGAGGCCCGCTGGAGGGACACGGTCTGGCCCCAGTGCTTGAGAGAGTGCCTTGGCTCTGCTCCTCCTGCTTATTAATATTGAGGTGAGACAGCTGCAGCGAGTTCCCTAAAGAGACTCCCAACATATGGGCCACATGGTGCATGGAGCAGCACACGAATGTGTTATCATATCAGGCTCCTGTATGAACACCGTGTCTCGATTCCTTCAGGAATCTGAGTGGCTTCTGGATCACTCGCCATTATGGTGTTTAAGGGCTGGAACAACTCCGTACAGCCCCCATATGCTGCAGGCCACACATGTGCATTAGGACATCTGTGCATCAGACATTTGTAGTAGAATTTTATTTTCTTGCTCAGTCTTTATGCTGTGTATTAATGTATACCATTTGGAATGCACTACATCCTTGCAGTTTATATGTGGCTCCATCATTTAACTATGCCATGGCTGCAATCATTCAGGCATTTATAATTTAATTTGAGCAATTGCATTATGAGGTAGTTGTATTTTCTACTATCTGGAGAAACGTGTATGTTCTTCTGGTCTTCCATGATTTTTGTAGTTGTTGAAAGGTTATAAAGGATAGAGTTACAATTATCTGTTAGGCTAAGTACTGTGCTGAAGCGTGAAGATTGCACTAGTTTGTTCACGAAGTCCATGAGCGTAAAGTGCAGGCTTGGAGGTCCTAAAGTAAATAGCTGCATGATTCAGCTAGGATCTTGTTCATCAGCCTAACTTCCTTGACTTGCCATCACTTTGAATTTGATGTAAAAAAAAAAAAAAAAAAAAACTGTTATACATCATACATTTTTTCATGCTAACTAAAGAGGGTTAAAAATTGCTAAGTTTCAAAGATTATTATTATTATTATTATTATTATTATTGTTGTTGTTGTTGTTGTTGTTGTTGTTAACAATATTGTCATTATTATTATTGTTTGTAGCGTTTAAACACTTTCAATTTCATTTGCCATATATACCGATCCACACAGAAAAGCTATGTAATTCACACTTTCAGCTGGACGCACATGAAGGGAAATGCCACAAGTCCCCTGAAACACTTGTCTTTTGACTTCGGGGGAATCTAGAGCACCCGAAGGAAACCCTCGTGAACATCTGGAGAACAATAGGACTCCATGTAGAGGCAGAATCAAACACATGTGTGAACTCACATCCCAGCTGCTGTAAAGCAGAAATACTTGGTGTTCCACCATGTTGCCAGGGATACGCAAATTAAAAGAAATGTGAATATTTAGGTTTCAAATAAGTAAGTAAATAAATAAATAATGTTTCAACCAGAATTTAAAGTTATAGCTCTCAAATATCCCAGTTCCTGGTCATAGTCCTTGAATGATATGAAACTGCTACTAAATGAATGATCGTGTATCGTTGCTATTAATTTATATAAATGTACGGTTATCCACGGAAAGAGCTGTGTTTCTGCAGTATTGCAAGGTGTGGATAACATCTGCAAGGTAGCTTTTTGTTATGAATCTCTTATTTCTAAATGTTCTGACAGCACTTATTAAAAGCTTAGGGGAGGAAAAAAAATCGGAATGCTTTTAGCTAAACTGTCATACTAAATAAAATTATGTCTCATGATTAGATACCTAGAAATGAGCCCAGCGTAATTGCAGGGTGACATTTCTAATAATTAAAGTGGAAATTAAAACCAAATTTTCTGAAGCTTCACGGGACAAATTCATCTTATGATTCAGAATGGACATCTCAGATCTGTTGTAATTAGATCCCATTTGCATGTAAAGAATGGGTGTTGCAACAGAGTAAGATTGCTTTCCGTTGCTAAAGGCTACCATTGCTCTTTACACGAGGGTCAGTGCATCCGCTGGTGTCTTTTATTAAAATCAGCTTTACATAATGGATTTATGTACATTTGCATCTTCAAAGTTTTCTACATTCTGAAAGCAGATATCGGAGGTAGAATTCTTTGTGAACCCGGGCATTGAGCAACATTGGAAATCAATGCGAAAAACTATTTTAGCGGTGGTGGTGGTGTTTGTGATATTCTATAAGATCCCCTGTTGGAATTAATACTGTATGTCTTCATCGAGCTATTAAAGATCAGGTTTAAAATGTCCTCAAGTGATAAGACAAGGAAGGTCTGTGGACTGAATATGTCAATTTGTATTACTGATGCTTTTGGTTCTGCTTTTGAAAATGTTTTCTTAATTTAATGATGCCAGTCGTAGACTCTCCAGGTTGATGTGAGGGGTGCTACCTTCAAGAAGGAATAACAGGAAGAAAATGCATTCCTTGGAGAAGAATGGTTCACTGCTGCAGGTTAAACACAACTGAAGATATTTCCTCTATCCCCCGAGCTGGTTTTAACCTCCAGCATCTTTCCATCTCTCCCCACTTTTTGCCAAACTGGTGGTAGCTGTAAAATCTCAATGGATTGTTACATCAGGTGTTGCTTCCGTTGAGCCTTCAAACCTCTTCTGGCCTAAAATCTCAGGCAATATCAAATAAATTAGTATTGAATGCTGTTATTTGTCTATGTTCCCTCAAATTTGGCATAATTTTAAATTTTCTCCCATATAAAGCGAGTGTGCCAGCAAAACTAAAGCAAAAACTGTAAAAACTGAAGATACAGCAGAACTCCAAAGCTAAATAAAATAAAATGCGAATGCCCTTGAAACTTGCTTTTCAGTATTTTTGCAGTCACACGAGTTTCTTTTTGAGTTACACACTGTTTACAAAGTGCTTACATTCAAATAAGAATATGAACAAATACATATTTTGTTACTTTTAACACCGATGTCTGAGCTGTAGTCCTGCAAATCCTTTGAGATCTTTTGAGTTGCATCAGTTCTATCCCATTAGAATGGTAGGAGAATGACCACAAGGGACTGACAAGTGGCCCTTTGTCACAGAGATGCTCAGCAAAAGCCCAAAGGAACTATACGGTGCCATTTAATTCCATCTGACATAATGAATGTGCAGGGCCGACTTGTGTGTGAGTGTCACACAGGAGTTATTCATCAGCAATATGGCCAAGTAGGAAATGTACCGGTGAGGATCTGGATTTGTGACCCTGGAGAAAGGCTGCTGCTGCATGGTTTGGCGAGACACTTCATCTAAATTACATCAATAATACACACGGGTGTATGGATGAGAGGAAGAGCAAAAATTGAAAGCAGTTGTTTGTAAAGCCACTATTGTAAGTCACTCTGGAGAATTGTGTCGGAGGGGCCACTTACTGTTCTCCATAGAGAGCTCACACATAGTAATGGTCATACATTACTGTCACATTCACCAAGCATGGTTCCTAGAATGTATAGCTGGTGTAATGCTTTATGGAATGTGCCCAGAAGATGTAATTCTGTCCATTCAATCATATTTAGGAACACATAATAAAGCTATTTCGCCAGCTGATGGTGATCTTTGTAGACTGTTTTTCTATTTTCTAAATAGGGCAACTAAACATTCCTTAAATGAAAACAATGTTCATCCATATATTGTCAATAAGTCCACGTTCGGAGTAGGGTTACCGTGGTCTGGAGCCGGTCTGGGAAGCGCAGGGTGCGAGGCAGGGGAAACCGTGGACTGGACATCAGTCCTTCGCAGGATGAGCATGCACAATCCCTGACTCACATGGGCAATTCGGACTCACCAGTTTGTTGGATGACTTTGGAGAAAACAAACACTTTGGCGAAACCCACATGACCACAGTACAGAAATGCTGTGAGAACATCCACACAGCCTGAGCGAGATTTGATCCTGCATTTAAACCTGCAGCCCCATGAGATAGTAGAACTACCTGCTGCTCCACCTGGGAAAGCGGCATGTTCATCCGAACAGAATCCATAATTCGCACACCTTTCGATGTGTCTCATCTCCACTAGATGGTTATATTGTGGGATTATGATTTGGCTAATACGTGTGTCTGTTAATTTATAAAGGATAAACACACAGGTCTACAGTTGTGGACTAACAGGAATGCAAGGGAGCACAACAATATGGCAATTATCATTTTGTTCAAGCCACGAGGTGAACTTTCTACTTGGGCTGTTAAGACACACTGGATTTGAAAGCAGTGGGAGGACTTGCCCCAATAACCTGAAAGCAACAGGGCATGGATTACCAGGAGGGAGGGGAATATTTCTGTAAATGACCTTCTCTTTAACAGCTGAGCCACATTTGAAATTTTGCCAGCATGCCTCCTTCTCTCATGCAAGCATGACACTGGCACCGTGCGGGATTCTTCTCACTGGGAGCGTAAGCAGACTTGTTTGTGTAAGATTGGATCGAAAACTACTGCTGACTTCATTTGCTTAATGCTTTCAAAACACGCCCACGTCATTTCACCCCTACACCGCAGATGCAGAGCATTAGCATCATTAGCGGATTACGGTGCGAATGTATGCAGGAAAACTGTGGTGTGGGATGATGCGGGGAGTGCCTTCAGCATCTCGTATGGAGCGACTTCTCTTTGCGTTGCATTAGTTCTCAATAAAAGGCCAATTAACCTTTCCAGTTATCTTTTCTCAGGATCAGTAGAATACTGGAGACCCGCTGTTCCTGAGAATGCGGCACTTTTTTTGTTTTGATAGCATATTTTTGTTTACACCCCAAAATTTAGACGCCTGTGCTTATTGTCAGATGCTGCAATTTTAGCTTGGAAATATTCAAGTTATAAATCCAAATCCATTAAGAGGAAACATTTATTATTTCTCTCTATCAATTAAATATGTGACCATCATGCACCCGAAGGAAATACAACCTCACGTTCATGCAACAGCATTACTGGAATGTAGCATCTTCCAAGCTTGTGCAAGTAGCCGCTGAAGGAAAACGAAACCACATACTTCACTCTGAGCAGATGTCATACTGCCCTCCTCATACTCCTTGTCCACCGCCTCTGGGAGGACATGTGTAGCTGGTGGAAGACATATGTACCTGTATACAAGGCGAGAAGCTGGAAATTCCCAGCGTCCTGCCATCCAGTGTCTGCACTTCCAGGAGCAGTGTGATAGCTGCACTTTCTCCATCACTGCACGGAAAACTATTTGAATTGCCTTAACCTGCAGTGCAGCTCGGTTACACTTTTTGTTATGAGTATTTCACATTCTGACGACCATTTTCAAAGATGTCAGCACTTTCTCTTCTTTATTCGGATGAGTATATGGTGGTGGTGCAGCGGGTAGCATTACTGCCACATAGGGCCTGGGCTGTGTGTTTGAGCCTGGATTTGAACCTAGTTCAGTCTGTAGGAAATTTGCATGCTCTTTCTATTTATGTGTTTGATTCCTCCCAGTGCTCAAGTGTCCTACAACCGAAAGATGTGGATATTTTGTGAATGTACTGTATAAGTGAATGTGTGTATGATTGCCTTGTCATGGTCTGGTGCCCCATCCACGCTGTACCCTGTCTTGTACCATACTCTTCTGGGAGAAGCTCCATACTTCTGCATTGGGACAAGTGGTCATCGACGATAAATAGCTGCAATGGATAACTGAAATTATGCAGTTAACATCTTTTTATTTCAAAATATGCTACACTTTTCTTCAGACCGAGAAAAATCCCTGCACATTTATAACCAACTAAATTGGGGTTTTTTTTGCCATAAGAAGGGACAATTGTATACTTACTTAATTTTCCAAAAACTGCATTTACAACTGACGGTTATTTTAAGCACCAAAATGAACCAGATGTCTTAAATAACATCCATATCCCCCATGCTGTTTACTTAATATTTTGTAATGCTAGTTAAACAAACTCTAAAGCCAGAATCAAAGGCTATTTTGTTTTAAATCTCTGCCAAGTTTAACCAACCCACAAAATGGAATTACATACAAGGAGTGAATAAAGGAAATAGTGAGTGTGCCTTTAAAAGGTCACCAAAAACCCATTACCAAAGGATCAATGCAAACGTCAGATGAATTTCCCTTCCTCATGCTAGGCTGAAAGGCAGTATAGGCCACAATTGCTAGATTAAATTCTTAATGTGCTTCTGATATGAAATCCTTTTTTTCGCTATCTTCTCTAAACATCAGCTTTCTGGAGAGAAATGGTACCTGCAGCAGAAATGACTGCCTGACCGCAAGTTTGATTCTCTTTACCAAAGAATGTCCCTGAATTCTGTGGCCAGGTGTTGCAGTCGCGTTGCACAGGTGCTGACTTTGAAGATCGCTTGTTAATCTGTTGTCCGCAGTCATCATTATTGCAGAGGTGGGGCACAATTAAGCGGATATGCATGCAATATGTGTGCAAATGGAGTGGGGGCCCTACATGCGTGACTGGCTTGCTGGCATTGCAGGTCAGGACAAGAGCAGACCTTGGCGACTGGCACGCGAATCAGTATGTGTGAAGGACCAGTCTAGAAGGTCGTGGTAATCTGGAAAAAGGGGGGAACGCATAAACATGAATCGGTTTTAGGGAAAAAAGATCTCAGATTGTAAAACTTTGCCACATAACTCCAGCACAAAGTAGCCTGGAATGTGAGGTGACACTGAGGGGCAAGAGTGCAGAGTTTGCACATGTTGGCATGGATCAAAAGTATCTTCTCTTAGTGAAATGTGTCAGACAGAAAATCCACATGGATGGACACTACAGTTGGTTTGATGTGCACAAACCGTTCAGAACATTGCCAGTGCCCACATTCTGGTTCAGTGGTAGGAAGACACAGACCGGTATCCTTTATCTGCAACAGAAGATAGGTTTTCCAAGCAGTGGAATGCCAAGTTGATCGCTCAGCGTGATCATTTCTTCAAATATTTTTACAAAAAAGAATGTCGATGTCTGATTGTATTTATCAATGGAAAATATTCAATTTTTATTCCTTTAATTTTGCTGTGATGTATTTCAGTGCTATAATATGTAAAGAACTAAATGAACAGACTGAAGATGAAAGTCCTGTGCTAAGGTCTTGTTGGAGACTAAGCCCTTGCCCTTCCAGGTAACCGGCCCTATGTGGTGCTGACAGCCAGGGTGCACCCAGGGGAGAGCAACGCCAGCTGGGTGATGAAGGGTTCCCTGGAGTTCCTGTGCAGTGAAGACCCTGCAGCACAGACCCTGCGAGAAAGCTACATTTTCAAGATCATCCCCATGCTCAACCCAGATGGGGTCATCAACGGCATGTGAGTTTGGCTGAGCCCCCTCTTCCCAAACCTGCTGAGTTCCACTGCCTGATATTCAGCAACAGCAACCAGGTTATATAAAGCATTTGTCAATAGGGACAAGCTAGTAAAACTTTTCTTCCTTCTTCTCAGCAACTTATCAACTGAAGCAGTATCTGACAGGTTGTTATGAATGTAGAGAACGTGTGGTAGCTCAGGCTTCAACGGAACCTGCAATTCAGCAGTATTCTGCATGGCCTGCCCCCCTCAGATCGTTCGTGTTTGAACTGCTGCTGCTTGCCTCTTTATCAGCATCCTCTGGAGAAGGAAATTTGTTCCCACCACTCTGTTGTTCGATTTCTGGTTCGCCTCCTCCTTGTTAAGGCTTCTGACGGCAAGCGCAAAGCAGAAACCCCATTGTTTTGCTAGAAGAACGGTTTAGGACATGCTCTGTTTCTCAGAGACTTTTTCATAAAAGTGAGCAGCGCAATCTGATTTCAACACAAGGTTTCTTTGCACAGCACGAGTAGACGGCACCAGCACTAGTGATCTCATGGTGCAGTCCTTTTCCATTTGGCACAGTTTATATATTTGCTGAACTGACTAGCGACTTTGAGTCTACAGTTAAAAACGCAGATAGCTTTTAATTTGAATAAAGTGTTAATTTATAGGCCTTTAAGTGCAATGCAACTTCTGATTCTGATTTTATAGCTAGAAAGGCCATACCTGTTTTTTAAATTTTTATCTTGGAGGTGGTCATAACACAATAAGCAGTTCAATGTAATAATGTAAGGAACTACATACTGCATGCATCATATTAGAAATATAATTAAGGCAGTTTAATATCATTCAGGTCAAACTGAATTAAAGAATAATATTTGCGCTATATGTTAGCATATGGTGCATTTTCTTGACTAATGTTTGCTTATGAGGGCATGGTCTTTTGGGAATTTAGTTTTGCACAGTTTGTTTTAGCAATCTGCTTGCTGTGCCAGATGGAGCTTTCACGAATAGGCTCTCTGGACACATAGACAGATCTCACACATCCTTATCCCAGGAACAGGAAGAAAGTCAATGGATTAAAACTGTAATGCTGTGTGGGTTATTGGACGGATTCTGTTTTTAGGTTATTACGAACACAATGCTAAACATATCGTACGTTGGCAGAAATGAGCTGCGGGATGAAGAACTGCTATGGACAGACGTGACACATTTATCCTTAGGCTGTGACATTTTTGTGCTTTCTTTCCCAACCAGCTGGCTGGTCACGTGGAATGCTCCTTGTTATGAGTTTGTTGCTGATGCGTGAAAGTGGAGATTTGACGACTGCGCTTACTGTCTTACAGCAGAAGTCTTCTTTGCCGGTCTGCTCTGAGTCACAGTCTCATTGCCATTAATCCGCTGCAGACGGCCTCCTGCGGAGAGATGCTGAGGGTTACGCTAAGCATGCCTTTGTGTAGCTTGAATAGCTTTTGTCTAGGGTGGTGTCTCTACTTTCGGTCGGCACCTCAGCTGCATCGCTATCAGACTGCATTTAATACTTTCCTCCTCCTGAGTCAAATTTTGCTGGAAGACTGTCATGCTGAATAAAATACATGCTATTAATATTCCATGTTAGACTTGGGAAAGACAATGTGCTATTTTTGTGGCCGTCATTTTATTGAGCAGATGATATTTGGTGACAACTTCTCAGTGAAGCCACTGTGTCATTTGTATTGACTCACTGCTGGGATTCCAGCTTGCAGCTTAGCTGATTTGTAAAGTCTAGGAGTGTATTGCTCTTTTGACAAGCTGTCTCCCTGCTTCTCTTTTGGGGGATGCTATCAGGCCTGTCTCATTTATAATTATGCAGGGAGAGCCGTTTCGATGTGTGAAGCTGACTTCTCTTATCGCACACCCATGGCTCAGATCCCTTACTGGTCCAGGTGGAATGGATAAAAACAGATTGTGGTTTATAATGGTGACCTTGAGAGTCAAAGAAGAGCAATAAATTAAACAACTCTCAGGAGGATGGAGATATGTGGAGGCCGTGTATACCTGAAGTTAGCAGCCAAATATGAAAGTACGTCCTGTTTTCTTGTCATTGGAAATAGCATCCATGGAATTTTGTCTTTTCCTGAAAATATTTTTTAGTTTTTTGGCTTTTTGGAAGCATGAGGCCAGATGTTATTCATATATTAGTTTTTTCTGCTGTATATTTGCTAAATGCTTTAGCTTTTGTAAAAACTAGCTAATTTGCCAAACATTACCCAGATTAGAATGTAGTAAGGTGAAGCGATAAAAAGTAATAACGCATTATCTATTACCAAACTGTATTATACTTAAAGTGGTTGCATTTAGTACATAAATATTGTTTGTGCCGTTCAACAGGCAGACCAGCATAGAGTGGTGGAGTACCAATCATAATCTAGTGAAAAGGAAAAAAATGATAAAAATGTATTTTACCAAACTTACAACCGAAATATGGTTGGCACTGTATGTTTTTGTGAGATATATAGTTTCTTATGGATTTTTACATTTCCACGTTTTGCAAATTTCACAAATTGTTATTTTTCTTTGCATACGTATTACAGTTGCTGGCTCAAATCATCATCATATGATGATGATGATGATGATGACGACGATGATGACGATGATGATCATGATCTTGTTTTTTTACCAGCTCCAAAACATCCCAACCTTCTTACCAGTTCGGCCCCTTACTTCAAAAACCTGTTAGCACCTCCTATCCCCTGCACACCTGTCTGTCTCTCTGCATATTGTGATATGCATGTGATTTATAAGGCAAATGCTGGTTTATTTGCACTCTAAAGAATTGTTATTCTTTCCATCACTTAGGCAGAAGTACCTTTATTGTAACCATAAATCAGTATGAAAATCATGACCTTAGTCAGTTCATACTGATGACTTAAGGAAAATGACAATTTTTAAGGTATTTGTTGAACAGTGTTGGACTATGGCTAAGGGGACTCTTGCTAGTCAACTGCTAGCTACTAGCTTACTAGTTACTTACAATTTATTTTTATTTGCCCCACATTGTAGTGGGACATATTCGTTTTTGAATTTCACATATAAAATATTTTGTATGATATTTTATGTTCCAGTTATGTTAGTTTTTTGATATATGGAGTAAATTATGTAAATGTTACTGATCTGAAATTAGTATTTGTTATGTAAATATGTAAAAGGACAAATACAAAATATATAATGGTATTATGTTTAATCTATATTTAATACCATTCATTGTGTCAAAAAGGTTATACAAAATATATAATACAAGTCAAGAAGAGCCAAGAAGTTTTGCAGACTTGAGCTGTTTGAAAAAGGCTCTTGTGGTCCACAACGTGGCTCTGTGATTCACCTGTGAGTTGTTCTGGGACAGACATATGATAAATGGAGAAGCTGGCATTAAGCACAGTCAGGCCTTGACCCAGTCATCAGAGTAGATGATGGCCCTGAATAAATGTGACATAAATAAATATTCTGCAGTAGGGATGAATATAATATCTGTATAAAGTATGTTTACAAAGGAGATATGAAAAAAGAAATCTTTAATTACTGAAGCATACCTGTCAGCTTCTCTGGCATCAAACACATTGAATGCTTTTTAGCAATAATTAGTTATCTTAATGTATATGCTGCAAAGGACATTAGCTAAAAATGTCATATTTAATGTCTTTTTCTGTTTTTCTTTTTATTTTAACTCTATGTAAGTTGGAGAAGGCTGCCTTTTCCTTGACTGATGAGTGTATATTTTTCTTTAGTTGTTCATTCAAAAAATGAGGTTAAGCATGAAGAATCTCATTGTCAGTTATTGTCCATGGCTCTACATCTTGTTTTTAGTGGCTGTACAAGTACAAACGATATGTAACGGAATAAAATTCTTATAATGTTTCATGAGGAAATTGAGAAAAATAAAATCCAACACTTGGGTAAGATATGCTATTTTGCTGGCAACTGTTATGCATAATTTAAAGAACAACATTGTTCACCGATCAGCAAGTCAAAAATCTTGGCTGACAAGGAACAGATGCTTTTTTTGCAGACAGAAATGTGGGGGGAAAAATACAGTTACGGCTACAGAAAAAGTTAGAAGCAAAAACACATAAAAAGGGTGAACTGCAGAGTGTGACTCATGTGAAGACAATGGCCAAATAAATCAGATTTCACGTAGACGTGTGACCTCCTGACATCAGCGTTATTAGATTTAGGACTGTCGTCCGTCAGCGAACCACACCACGGCTCCAATCGCTATGGTTATTTTCATAAACATCATTTAACTCATGGCTAAACACAGAATGATGTCACTCACCGCGATGGCAAAATAGAGATGTGCGGTGCAAATTAATACAGTGGAAACCAAATGAGATGATCGTACAAATGTGGAAAACTTTTTATTTCGAAGAATGACATTGAAACACACAAATACACACGCATAGACAGTCAGACCTGACTGGGTATATTTCAATTATTATAGGTAACGTTATGAATGGCTAGCTCAGTCGGTAGCGCATGTGACTTGTAATCTCAGGGTCATGGGTTTGAGCCCCACATTGGGTGTTGATGCAAATCCAGCCACAAGGGGGTGCACCTCTGTGCTGGTCCCAAGCCCGGACAAAATGGAGGGCTGCGTCAGGAAGGGCATCCGGCGTAAAAATCTGCCCAACCAAATATGCAGACAAGCCGATCCGCTGTGGCGACCCCTAACGGGAGCAGCCGAAAGTTGGTTTATAGGTAATATTATGAATAACAGAGATTTTATGTACACAATATCACACCTTACACTCTTGAATGTGCTTCCTCCTGGTTCTTAGAGAGCCAAAGGACTATATTAAAGTGCCAAAATAAATGAAAGAAAAGGAACCAATATTATATACAGTATTTATATATGGACTCCGTACTGATCCTACCTGTAGGTATTGGCAGGAGCATTTAAACCCTTTAAGCAACCTTCCTTCTGCATTTAGTGAGAACTGAACCATTTTACACAAAAAGGGGTACTGCAGTATTACAGATCTGTGCCGCATAAATGCATGGATTCATCCAAACCAAATGAATTACAAACACCCTTAGCAGTGGGTATTTTTCATTCAGCTCCAACTGAGCCAGGCAGGATATGAGGCCACTTAAAACTCTACTTTGGTCTTTTGCCAGTGCTAAATGTAAACAGTGTTAATGGGTAAGTAAAAAGCAAATAACATTCAAATTCAAGAGCTGCGCTATTACACATAAGAAAGGGAAAGTAGGGTGTTTAAATGTGTTGGGTGTTTGTGTAAGACATGAAAATGTAACCAGATCAAGTTTGTGTGATGCTGGAGTGAATGAGTGCCTTTACTGCAGACTCTGGTCCACCCTGCCTCCAATCTCATGATCCAATGGGATCTTAATCCAGAGTTTTCCAATGGAAAGCAAGAATTCATGAAATAGTTTTATTGCATAAAGCACTGTTTTTATAGCCCCTGTTCATAAATGACGCATTACATGGTTCAGGAGTAGTCCTGGTCACGGTGCACAGTGGACTTGAGTAATGAAACTGTGAATGTTGATTCAAAGTATTTGAAAAATCCAAGGTTTTTTGTGTTTATAGTTGCTTTCATGTAGCTGTGCTGATATTTTTTGCATCACTATTGTAAAGCACGGTAAACCACGGACTTGAAATAATGGTGTTTGGGTTTATTAGAGTACAGAATAATGCAGCGATTGATACTTCAGAAAGGAGGTGAGAGATAGTCATGCAAAGGAGAACTTTGTTGACTTGTGAGTCAGTAGTAATGCAGGGAAGTATTTGCATTTCCCTAATGTGAGTTAGATGCTGTGTGACTAGAAATAAATCCACACTGCATGCTGAACATTGAGCCATCTGGTATTGCTTTTCTGACCACAGCCAATCTTTTCAGCCTTTCTGAACAAGTTTTTTTCTACTGTGAATCAGTATCTGCTTAGGATATAAGTCTGGCTTGCTTGGGCATGGTTTGTAAACCATTGCGTTGGAGGAAAATTATGTCCTTTCTTGCCACTGAGAAGAATTTTATGCAACAGAAAGGAAACACCCAAGTAAGCCCATGTGTTCTGACAGAAGGAAACAGGGCAATCTGAGGGCTGAGGTCATCACTGGGCTGAAAATCCAAGCTTACTTGGATCAAAAATGTAGATGCATTCAGTTTCTTGCACAATGAGACAAAATGAGAGACGAATGGAAATTAATGCCTCATTATCCTGTTATGTTTCAAGTCTTCGGGGCCTTTGACGGGGCTTGATAAGTTGTGAGCAGAGAATGGCACCATAGGCAAAAAGGATGAAAGCACTCTTTAAAATGGCTTCATGTTCAAAGAACTAATGGGGTTCTCAATCTTATGGGGTTAGAGGTCATCTGAGACAAAAATGATTCATTTCCCTTACTGATGAATTGATAGAGTAGCACAGTAAGCCAAAGTAAGGAAAACAAATGTGTCAGTACATGTGTATGGTTATCAGAGCCATAGAAGGTTATATAAAATGAATATTATATATTCCGTTCTTTTTTTTAATTTTCTTGACATTTCACTTTAATCTATATTTTTAGCCAACTTACATTAGTACATTACCTGTATTCAGACTGATTGAAAATGAATTAATTACAACCCCTTTCGTTGGGCTTGGTAAAGTGCTAAGGGTCAAAGGGCCCACACATAAATGGGAAAAGGGATTCAAAGGGTGTGGTCAAAGTGTCACAAGTAAAAACAAACCGACTAGTCTACTGTGTGTGAACCAAAAACCAACTGTCTATTTTAAACTTGGAAAAAAAAAGTGGCCCGCACACGTGCCCAGAACTACTGAAATCACAATTCTCCAACTCTTCATGCTCCTCTTCCTTTACTGGGGGGTTCTTTATAGGCACAGGAGGTGAGGCCACCTAACTGCGGTCTGTTGGCACAGGTGATGTCCATTTGGAGTCCCTACAGGCCTCACTGGAAAACACGGAATGACACACAAACACACTTCACCCTGGGCTGTTACATTTATGCACCCCGCAAAGAACATTTTTCTTGGTAAAATCGCTTAAGTTCTACCAAGAACGAGATAATGCAATAGCGAAAACATGATCAAATCCCTTTTTATGTTTTATTTCGCGGTTGTAATTATGTGCTATGAGGACCTGTCTCATTAACCTTTGGTTGTGGTTGAACATATGAGATAAAAATATTAAAAGGTTGTGGTCAGCATAAACTACAACAGGAGTGCATGCAGACAGAAGTATTGCAGTGCAGTCAAAAGGGAAAAAGCTACTTTTTCCTACAGCTGAGAAGTTTAGCTGTTTGAGTTTTATGGAAAAATAAGAACCACTTTAGATTGATGCGTTTTGTTAAACAGGATTTTTTTAGTTGTTATTTGCAGGGTTGACAGCATTTCCTTAGGTGGAAAAACGGACGAGATAGGTTTTTTGCTCTTTTTGTCATCGTGTCAATGACCCTGTGCAATGGGTCACCAATTCTGTGACTATCGCTATATGTCTGGCCATGGGCTGACAATCTAGGGTCCGATTGAGACCAGGCTGTGTGACATGTGGCCCCTTCTCCAACCCAGTGCTTCCAGCCTTATCAGAGAGAAGTCCTAGAT
Source organism: Heterotis niloticus (assembly GCA_018136845.1). NCBI lineage: Eukaryota > Metazoa > Chordata > Actinopteri > Osteoglossiformes > Osteoglossidae > Heterotis > Heterotis niloticus. The sequence goes on along the minus strand of CM030904.1, from coordinate 13,868,554 downwards.
AAGCACTTGTCGCCTCTTTAAAGTGCCCCAGCAATGTTAGCTTTCCAGCTCCTGCAAGTTGAGGAGATCTGTGGGCTGGAAAGTTTATTTCTCATTCCGTGGGAGGTTAAGTTTTTTTTTTTTATTCCACTTCTGGGTTTATCATAGTCGAAAATATAAAATTGTGTGTTGAAGGGAACTTTTTTTACACTAAGGTGTCTTAGGCATAAATCTGAAATAAACTGTCAGCGAATGCTAAGGTTGGAAAGAAACCTGTGTGTTTGAGATTACTCTTCTTCAGGAAGCAGTGAGGGACAGAATGCAATGCGTGCAGGTGATGCTTACTTAATAGTTTTGTCAATCTGAAATATGTTAAACAGGAAAATATATAAATGTGGCTCCTTTTATGTGCTAGTTGCATGACCTGTGCAGCAAACTACAATATTAATGACTGCAACATTCCTGCACAAGCAGCTCTTACCTGAGTGTTAGGTCATAGCACCCTAACAGGTTAATTTTATTTAAACTTGATATAAGTTTAACATGACTGCTGTTTCTTTAAAGAACTGATTATAAGTAAAGATTAGTCCAGTTATCTTACAATGGGTATTTGTTTAATATGGTATTTAATTATTTGTCCTATGTAAAGTGTGGCAGTAAGAACAAAGTTAAATGACATCTACTTCCAAGGACACAGTGATGGGTTTTGTAGTTATTATATAAGATTAGGGCAAGCAAATTTAAGGCTGATCAAATAAGCTGCCCCCCCCCCCCACACACACATACACCACACACACACACAGACAGGTGGGTGCAGGAATAGAAAAGCTGTGATGCTGTGATGCATTACTCTGCTGTTCTGGTTGGGAAGGGATGCACTAACACTGCATACTGGGGACAGGAGGAGGGTTGGCATGGGAACATCAGTTCTTGATGGAAAAGTGCTTCTCCCACAAGAATGCTAATCTTTTCAGGTGGCTTCAGAGCCTAATCCTGACATGTGGATATGCATGTCTTCTGCCATACTAGTCTTTGTGGGAGTGTTTACAGATGAACAAGAACATCACGTCATGGATTTTTTCATCCTAGCTAGAATCTTTTAAAAATATTTCTTCTGAACCTGCATTTTTTTACTGGATATGCATTTGACATTGCTTTCCAAATGTGCAACACATGGTTTACTTAAAGCTACTACTGGATAACAAATTCAGCTAAAATTAATAAATATGCCATGAATTTATGAGCAGCTATAATACCAAGACATAAACACTATTCACCTCTGCTAAAAACAGTTTACAAATTCTCATTATGTCTCCAAGAGAAACAGATTAAAAACCCTCCCTCAAAAGTATTCTATGAAATGCATTTTTCCATTAGATGCAGGCAGAATGAGTTCAACATTATCATAAAAATGACAGAATATTAGTGAAGCAAGTATGCTGGAATACAACAGTAAGCAACTGAATGTGTTTTAACACAGCAAGCATATAGTTTGCTTGTATTCAGTTTTCTTTTTGTCACCTTGGTATAACATATGAGCTCAGATCTTTGTGAGAAAATACAACAGAAAATAATGTTGAGTGTAAGTTTGTACATGTGCATGGATTTGAATCCCTTTTTGGAATCTCAAAATATTTTTGATACTTGCGTACGTTATCATAAAAATAATTAATTCCAGGGGTAATTGGAACATTGATTTTTTTTGGTGAGGCATAAATGGCAAATCTCTTAAACACACTGCATTTCAGCAGGGATATGTGTTACAATAAATACTGTATATGTAGTTTGGTAGCCATAAAATCATACCCATTTGAAATTTAATGTCCTCTAGGGATTATATTTCAATTTAGCTGCACAGGTGTATTGTTTCAATGGATTTTTGCCAAATGTTATAATGGAAGGGTGGTAGGACTGTAGCCCATAGTATGTTGGCATTGATATCAACACTGCAGTAGTGGATAAAATAAGAAAGATCAGTCACTATCAAGAAAATCTTCTAGTTCTAGTTCTAGTACAGGGTTGCGACAGTCCAGAGCTTTTTCCAGAATCTCAGTGCACTGGACAAAACAGAGTATGAACATTCCCCTGACAGGTTCATCCACGCAACCCAGACGAAGCAGAGCCGCCAATTCACCTGTAACCAAAGTACCCAGAGGAAATCCACCGAAACATGCAGATAACAAGATAACAACACAGACCGAAAAACCTTCAAAAGATCAGACAGCCAAGGACCTGTGCTACCTGCTGTGCTACTGTGCCACCTTAAATCCTTTTTTTTTTTTAAATAACCACCCATCATTTTGGTTAAAATTCTTGATAATGACTAGAAACCCCAATAAATCACAAAAATTGCACCATAATGTTAACAAGGATGGAGTTACTTTTTTTGGAGGTGTATGATAATGGAAGTGTCTATCATTGGGAAAACCGTATTAATCAAATGTGATTTATGTCAGTGTCTTGTTCAACTATCGCAAGCCAAGGAGCAAGTGAGAGAAGGAAATTACATGTAGAAAAATAATGTGCGTCTGCAGTAATACATAGAGCTCCGAAAGAATAACTGGCTTTATGTGAGAGCACTGCTTATAATTTCTTCTTAATAGCAGATTTCAGATACAGCTAATATACTTCCCAGCATGCCTTTCCAATATGTTAGTCTTGTGGTAACATGAATATTCACATTCCCTGTGCATAGGGTAATTTCACAGATTGGCATAGTGAAAAAGCTGCAGTTTCCAATTCGTTTCTCTTTACTGGGTAATAAGATGCTCAGGTGACACAGGAGCCTGCAGTTGTCGCACGCAACCCAAAAAAAAAAAAAAAAAAAAAAAAAAAGACCTCTTCATTAACATGCATGACATGTGTCCACCTTACCGGATAGAAAGAAGCTCCCTGTATTGCACAAAGCCCTGTTTCAGTCACGGCTCTCCTAGCTTTATTTTAGGCATGGTCACATTGAAAGGATGCTGTCAATTGTCCCCTGAAAAGGCAAAGAGATGTAAAAAGTGCCCCCCCTTCCAACCAGGAGAGTTGTATCTTGGGCCCACCAGTATCAGGGAATGGACCGCTCTATGCCAAACACTGCACAGAGAACCTGCCAGCCATGACAAATTACCAATCTAACGCTCTAGGCCATCTCCATGGGAAGTGCAGGAAGTAAATTGCCATCATTTTAGACTCAGAAGAAGGGTTGTTCTGCATTGGCCATCTTTATTTTTACTTTTCTGACAGATTAAAAGGCAGCTCAGTGGCCTTACAGAGTAGTTCCGAGCCACGGTTTATTTGCATTTATACCCCCGTGTGGCTAAATCCTTGATTCTGATTGGCTGAGAGGGTGTTGATTAATTTGCTATGACAACAAGACAAAAAGTACCTAAAGCGACGCTGGCTTTTCGGCTTTGTAAATAAACCCACGAGCAATGCTAAGTATGTGTCAGTCACGACTGATGGGTTCCTTGAAGTGGCAGGCAGTCCGGTGGAAATGGTGTCATAATCCTCAGAGATCTCCCGTATACGAACAGCGTAGTTAGCAGAGCAGCGCTCTGGGAAATACTTTGAAATAGAGGGGATTAAGGGTAGTACACTTTAACGGAGTTACAGTTTAGATAGCTGCCAAGATTTGCGTTCAGTTGCTTCTCAGAACAATCTCTCAGCAGCTGTGCTCAATAGTTGCAGCGTCTTTGTGAAGCAGCCCAAGAGTCTTGTCAGTCAGCGAGACTGCTTATCCATTAGTTTGGACAAGAAGGTTTTAACAAGTAGAAATAGTTTGCTTTTTTTTTTTTCCCAAGGACAGCAAAAAGAAAACAGGATGAGCTTTTTTTTTAAGTGCAGACTTACAGCGGAACTTAGAATAAAAAATTTTGAAGTGGTTTCAGCAATGAAATCTGTTCAGCTTTGGCATATGTGATTTAAATGTAAGGACAAAGAATGGGAATGCGTGAATGTACATACACAAGCATATTTACGTATGTAGTACGTGAATTTAAAATGAAGTGTGTGTGTGTGTGTGTGTGTGTGTGTGTGTGTATCTGATGTGTTTGTTTATTTTTGAGAACTGTACTGGAAAAAATGAGATATTCTCTTGTTTTTTCTCCTGAATGTGAGTGATGTGACAATGTGAATGCAGCTGTAACACGAGCAGGTCAACACCATTTTTCTTTTGGCACATTGGTGTGCGTTGGATCTACTGCTTCTTGAATAATTTATTTTTAGAATTTAAAAGACAGTTGATTATTTACATTTGCAAAATTTTAGTTCGTGCAACATGGATGCCAAAGTCAGCTTTCCTCACTGACAGATTATTGCTATTGCTTGTAATGAGACAGTTCCTTAAGGCACTGCATTACACATCATTACTTACATAATGTGGCTGGCCATGCTTCTGTGACCACTTGGCATAAACAGTTATGATCAATTATGTTATTTTTCTATACTATAATGATGTAACTAGAGGGATTCCTTCATGGGCATTAAATAAATGCTGAAGCAACCGCTAAAGTAGATACTAAGCTACTTTCTTGTCATGTCATCACATCGAGTAACAACGAGTTCCAGGCAGACAAAAGATTTATATTGGGATAAGTTGGACGCAGCATAATTTATTTAAAATAATTTTTGTGATTGTTTTATGTTAAGAAAGGCTATAATACTAACTAATAATATAATGATAATTTCTACTTGTCTAAGAGAGCTCTACCTGTCCATGCGGCCCGTACTGCGATGCACTGCAGCCTTTACGCTGACAAAGGCCATAGATATTCCAGGAATGGAAACTCGAACTCATACAGGCTTCTCCTGAATTCAGATGTAAAGATTTTGCCTTGCCATTCCAGTCTTTTCCATAGCTGCTCCATATTCTGATTCACGATCCATTTATTTTAATTCTTTTCATTAATAGGAAAATAATTATATTACTTTAGGTGATGTCAGTAATATTGAAGGTAAAAATTTTTATATCAGGTAGATTTTACCCATATGCATTTTTCTCTGTTTAAAATGTGCATTATTTAATGTGCTGCATTCCCATAATGCATCCATCCATTTATTTTAGTTAACTGCTTAATCTCAGCAAGGTCTTGGGGGCCCGGAGTCCATCACAGAAGCGGTGGGCATTAGGCCATAAAGCACCCCTGGATGGGACATCAGGCTATCACAGGAATCTTCACAATCGTATACAGAAAGAAGTTGGTTAAGACATTTTTAAGATTTTCTCTGGAGGCAGACTTTTTTAAGAAAACACTTCATACTCACATTCAGTTGCTGCCAGCCTCACAGAAAATGCTGATTTTTGCAGGAAGATGGCAAAGACTAAACCCACCCTCCTTATTTTTTGTTTGCTTCTGTGCTGTGCTGTGTCTGTGTGGTGTGTGCAGTGGCACCTATTATTCAGAGCAGGCATTGATGGCGCTTTGAGGAAAGAAAAAAAGCAAAAACAAGCAAGGAGAAGCAAAGGCAGCCCTTCAGCCTTGTGTGTTTTGAAATATCTGGTAGCTGGCCAGCGAGGAGTGAACGGGTTTCTTCCTGTGCCACACAGTCGCCTCAGCCTGTGATGAACAGAACGGCTTTCAGTTTCACTGGAATGTTATGTTCTGTTTTATAATTCTCAAATATAAGGCATCAAAATCAGAATCGGACTTATCGGCCAAGTATGTCCACACATACAGGGAATTTGGCTTTGGTTTCCAGTGGGTCTCAATGTACATAAAACAACACAACATATGTACACACACACACACACACACACACACACACACACACACACACACACACACACACACAAGTGGAAGGATGCATAGGAGTGCAGGAGAATAAGAATAAGAATAACTATTATGAGGCAGTAATAAATATTATAAAGAAAAATAAATATTGTAAGAGGAACATTGCACAGACTCACAAACAAATAAACTGTTTGTGAGCATAACAGCATGGAGAAAGAAACTGTTCCTGTATCTGCTTGTTTTGGCACACAGTGATCTGTAGCTCCTACCAGATGGGAGAAGTTCAAAAAAGCTGTGGCCTGGGTTCCCTGCCCATCTCCTAATTCAGGAGGAGTACAGGTCCTGGAGGCAGGGCAGTTTGGCACCAGTGATCTTTTCGGCAGGCCTGACTACTGGGTGCAGCCTGTTCTTGTCTTATTTGGTGGCTCATCCAAACCAGACTGTGATGGAGGAGCTGAGAACAGACTCAATGACTGCTGTGTAGAACTGGATCAGCAGCTTGTGTGGCAGGTTGAACTTCCTCAGCTGGCACAGGAAGTACACCCTCAGCTGAGGATAACACAACATCCTCACTAATGTGACAAACAAGCTTTAGTTGCCGTGGCATCTTCTCTCCTGTTAGCATGGCTGCCTCTCTCCTTTAAATGTGCCCGATAAATGCACATCTCCCATATCTTGCATCCGCCCTACCCGAGTGACCCGTGTTTGTCTACAAGCAACAGAATGAAAGCATATAGATCTGAAGAAACAGGACTAGAACTACTTTGTACAGGTATTTCACTTTTGTACAGGTCAGGACTGTATAGACCTGTAATTGTAAAAAAGTGCATATTCTGAGCAAAGTCAAGATCCGGAATTCAAGGATGCAAGAGATTATTTCATGCCAGGTATCTGGTCCTCAGAATAAAAAATAAGTTCAATGATACCCCCCCTTAATCTCATGCAGATAACAGCCTTATCCTAATTTATTTTCAATTTCAAGAGTATATAATTATTTCCAGTAATGATTTTTATATAGATGTTCCCATTTTCTATAACTGTTTTCTCACCAAAGAGGATCAAATGTAGAACAAATCTCACATGCAGTCTAAAGTACTGTCTCATTAACAAACATTGTCCAATAAATGCTAGACCACTTCTGAATACTAAATCACCTCTTATATTGGCCTGGAACAATTCTGTGAGGTTTATTTTGTTTTCTTATGATTGCCATCCATTTGTACACTGCTTTTATGCTCCAAGAGCAATTTTTCACAAGCCACACTGCATAACATGGAGACATTTTATTTTTTTGCCACACGGAGGTGTCCGACTAATTTTTTTCTAGCTATTTTCGTCTCCGATGACACTGCAGATTGCCTTATTCGAGATGTTCTCAACATTAATTTGATCCTATTTTTTGGTTCGTAAAACTTGTAAATTGTGATTGTGTTTTAATCACAGCACACTTGAACCACACTAATCCTCATTAACCTTTAGCAGTCTTTCTCCCACAGTGGAACAAATCCTTTCGCTGTAAGGTTTCGCACTCTTGCTGCACGGTCTGTTGCAGCTGACAGGGAGCTCAGGGATATGAGGCTTTGGCCAACTTCCTCGCATAACAACGATAATCTTTTATTCACCTGCATTCCATTTATACCTTTCTAACCTAATTATTTTGAAAATATAGTCCTAGCTACATGTAAAATGAATAGTGGTTTATGAATAGTACATTATAGTGCTGGATTACACTAATTTATCAGCCATACTATTATTATTAGACTATTGTTAAAAAAAAAGAAAAAAAAAGGAACAGATGATGATGAGGTAGTACACACCTTTACGTGAGGCAAATAGGACTACAGGCAGTGCAATGTGGAACCAGGACTAGAGCGTAGCAAGTACGCTATAAAAAGGCAAAACAGTGTTCAAATAATGGAAAAGCCCTTCCAGAGGGCAATGTTGTTTGCAGCAAAGTTTTTAGATTATCAAAAGAATAAGCCTTACCAATAAATGGGGAAATATAGATAGATAGATAGATAGATAGATAGATAGATAGATAGATGCAAGTTGAGAACTGCAGAAGGCAATGGAAAAATATGAAAATATGAAGACATAATTATTTAAGTGAAGTGTAGAAAATGAAAATACTTTATTCCATGATTTGTTTTTTTTTTTTGGCTTATATGTTATGACTGACCCTTCAAAAAGATGTATATTCAGAAGTGAATGTTCTGGGTCTTCAGGCCTTGTCTGTACGATTCTGTAAACTATGTTACATTAACCAAGTTATACTGTGCTACTAGTGTCAAAAAGGAGTAGCAGTGGAAAAATAAAAACAGGTAATAATATCTTTATAATCATAAAACTGTTCAATAAATTAGGTTGTATTCAGTTCATAATGTAAGTACTCTTAGTGCTGTCAGAAAGGCAGAGGAAGTGGAAGGAAAAAAATGGAATTTATATTATACAAAACTTTACTGCACATCACTGATGTGTGCAGCACTGTGTGTTATGTATAATTTCTTGTTAATTTTTACATTTTCTATTGCTCACATATAGAGTAACTGACTGCTCTTGTCAAACATGCTGATGGCACTGACAGCAATGCACACGCCAGCCATACTGACGTGTAGCAACAAATCACCAAAAATCATAACTTTTAAACATGCAGAATTTAATACACTGTGTGTGTGTGTGTGTGTGTGTGTGCGTGCGTGTGTGTGTGTGTGTGTGTGTGTTAGACTACTTAAAAAAAGCCATTTTGGAGTCTAATAAACATGACTACACAAACATCTCAGATTAAGAAGTGCCACTGTGCCAAATTTCAAATCTGTGGGTTGAAAAACAAAGCCGTGCATAAAGAGCAAACAAACACACAAACAGATCTAGAGATTAAATTAGGGCGGCCAGGAGTCAGTAGCCAAAAGGACAATGCGTGAATGTGACTTGTGTAGCCCAATGTTCATATTTCCAAAACTGACCACTGCAGCTATTTTGCAAACTATTATGCTTCATATACAGTGTAGATTGGGACCTTAAGATCTACTATTGACAGGTTCAGTTAAATCACACAGCAAAAACACACAGCTGCCATTCATCAAAAAAGAAAACAGTCAGAGTTTGTGATGCTTGGAAGTGGAGCTGACATTTTAATAGCTGTGATAGTCAGTTTGTGATTCTTTGGACTTGACGTTCCTTCGCTGAAATGTGTCAGTTAGAATTAAACCCTTGAGGCCTTGATCACAAATTAGACAACACAGTCTTAGAATGCTGTTGTGTAAAAAATATCTAAGAATCAGCCTCTTCATAAGTCAGGAGCAGCCTTGCTTCCAGCCTAAAATGCATTCTTCCAGTTTCATGTCAGAAACTCTTTCTGCCTGCAGACAATTGCCTGGAAGCTTATTGTTTGTTTATGTTCCTTTAGTCTATGTGTCTAAATGGTACACTAACATACTGTTGCTTTTGTGTGGCATAGTTTTACCATTTCTTTTTACTGTGGAATAAGGCTAAAGGCTACTGTACAAATATGTCAACTGAATAACTGAATGCACCAAATCTTTCCTTTGGTCTCTTTGTTGCTTGCTGTGTCAACTCCTTAGTAATGTCGGAAAAGCTTTTATTTCTTTCAAATGAACTATTTCAAAGGATGGAATAGATTAGGTGGTCTTCCAGGAGCATAGCTTTTAACTTCTTGGGAAACAGGTAGGCAGCACTGCAGGTCACCAAAGAGCTATATGTTCATTAGAAAAACTGACAGATTTTTAAACTTTTTTTCTCTGCAAGCACACGGATTGTTCCATTATTTTGACTGAATTGGACTATTGCTGCTAAACATAATGTAGTGCAACCATAAACATGTTAATAATGGCAATTTTTTTTTCTAATAGATTGTTTTGTAAATTATTTAGCCTTTACTGACCTCTAATTCATCACTACTGAAATTTCAGTGTAAATCACATCGATCCTAAGGTTTTAAGAGTGTAAGTATTATCTTTCATAAATCTGGGAGATATGTGGGTAACATTTTATTTGAATTTCACGCTGCTTTAGGTAGTTATTGGATTCTAAACAAATCCAGAAAGCAGGCATAATGCAGACTAAAGGAGCTTCATTTTGCTTTTACCTTTTTATGAATTCTTGACAGGGCTGCTTTACCAAAACAGAATCTCATCAGCATGGTATTGACGTAAGGCACAAACAAGATAAGGCATTATTGTTATCTATATAATCATAAATGGACAGTTTACATGAAACAGAGATTGAATTTGTACTGAAATAATCATGAGTAAACATAAATATTCTGAAGACTCTAGCCTTCATTGCTTAGTAACATTAGTAACAAGATGTTGCTCTGGGTGAAAGCCATTAACCGGTTACCTCCCAATCTTAAAAAGAAGCCAAATTTGTGGAAATTATGATTGCATGAATTTTTCATTTATTATTATTATTTTTTAAAATAAATTGTAGGCACCGCTGTTCGATAAGCGGTGAAGATCTCAACAGACAGTGGATGAAGCCTGATCCCAGTCTGAGTCCTACAATCTACCATGCCAAGGGCCTCCTGCATTACCTGAGAACCACAGGCCGGACCCCGCTGGTGAGGTGCCCACATGCCTGCTGTCACTTCACTGCAAAAGGACTTTCTTGCGGCAGACATTTTTCCTAAAGAAAAAATCCCAGAGGTTTCCCTCTTTTAAAGGCAGTCAATCTCAGTTCAATATTTCAGTATTTCACCCCCCCCCCCCCCCACACACACACACCAGGCAGAAAAAGATCAAGCAGACTTGGAAAATGACTAATCCTGTGTTGGCTTTTTTGTCATTTTTGGAGCTACCATGTGACCAAGTGTATTCTGAGTCAGCCAAGCTAAGTTTTCTCTTCTGCCATTTAACTTTCTTTCATAATCATTCTAATAACAAAAGAAAACAAAATGACAGAGTGAAACACACTGGCTTTGATGCAGAGTTTTATTGAAGCTCCATTTAGCTGTCTGTTTGACATACAGTACTATTTCTGTTGCTAGATGAACCTGATTATTTGTTCCATGAATTACAGATGATCATAAAAGAGCTCCTATGCAACATGAAAAAAAAACTATGCAAAAGGATAAAAGAATTCTATGACTGCAGTAAATCCAAAAATTGTAATATATCAGCGTTCATGTATACATTTTTATGCTACTATAACTGTCAGTTAACAACAACAACAACAACAACAACAACAACAACAACAACAACAACAACAACAATAATAATAATAATAATAATAATAATAATAATAATAATAATAATAATAATAATAATAATAATAATAATAATAATACAGCTTGCGTACACTTGTCAGCTATTCCTTGTTCTGCTTGGCCACATTCTAAGCTTGTTTTTATTTCCAGTTAAAGTAGCAAAGCTCAACATGTAGCCTTGAAGATCAGCATGCAAGTGCTTCAAAACTACACAGAAAGAGCCATAAACAGATATTTGAAGGTTTTCTTTATTTATAATATACAAGCACTCGCATATTTAAGGGAAACTTTGTATTATTGCAGGGTGAATTGAAAGGCTGTGTTGCCATGATCAAAAGCCAAATTAGCTGCTAACAATGGCTGCTGTTCAAAGGTGTTCTGCGATTACCATGGCCACTCGAGGAAGAAGAACGTTTTCCTGTATGGCTGCAGCATGAAGGAGACGCTGTGGCAGTCAGGATGTGCAGTGGACACCACCACTTTAAAGGAAGATCCAGGATACCGGGTACCAACAGTGCCATCTTCTCTTCCCTGTCAGCTCCTTTATGAAGACGTAGCATAAAAACAGGTCTACTTGTCCTCAAATACAAAGTGTTTCAATATAGGGTGGACCTGGCTTAACAATCATTTTAATAGTGAGACATCTGGTACCTCTTAAGTTAGGGTTACTATAGGTTTCCTCTGAAGCATCAATTAATACTCGCTTAAAAATCATGTCTTGCTTTCCTTTGATTTGCTGACAGTGACTTCTAAGATCCTGGCCACTTACAAATGTAGTGAAGTGTAAGCTAAAAGCCATCTACAAGGCCAGACCTGTGGAGATGTTGTTATCTGTTTCAGACAATCTCAAAGACCCTGGATCGAATCGCCCCTGCATTCGCCTTCAACAGCTGTAACTACCTGGTGGAGAAGTCTCGGGAGGCGACAGCGCGGGTGGTTGTGTGGCGGGAGGTTGGGGTGCTCAGGAGCTACACCATGGAGAGCACGTACAATGGCTGTGACCAAGGCATTTTCAAGGTGGGCACCATAGCTTCCTCCTGCACCACACCACCCTGCTTTGTGTTGTACAGAAGGGCACAGCCACTTCAAGTCCTGCTACAGTCCGTGCTGCAGCCAGGTACCCGTTCTTTGAATGAGATTCTTCACTGAAAGTTTGACCTTTGCACAACGCTTTGAGTCACCTATCGAAAAGGGCGTTATACAAAAATAAGCTGAAATCAACTGAAAATACAGGGGAATAACTAGATTGCATTGGATGGAAATGTAAGTACAGTTGTGATAAATACATTTTCGACCAACCATGCCTTCCTGGAATGAGGTGCGCTGGTTTCCTTGAGAAGAAGAGAATAAAACAGATATGCTGTATTGGTCTTTGGGTGGTAAATATGTGGCCAGTTCTGCTGATTTGTTTTATCCCCAGTTGCTTCTATGTTCTCAAGGATGGAGAAATTCCTGCCTCAAGGAGGTGATTAGCCTTTAGACTATTTGTTGATCATAGCCTCGAGGAAGCTGTCTTCTTGCCATTTAATACTTTGTTTCCCTGGGAACAATATGTAAATGTCTAAAATTGAACCGAATACGTTTTTGACAAGGAGAGCAATGCCATGCTGATGTTATTGTGTGTTTCAGAAAACCTATAGACGTAATGGATAAATTTGAACGTGGAAAATTGAATGAGTTGAGCCGTCAGCTTTTTGCTGATTTGTATGTCCTGTGCAAAAAAGCACTACATTAAAGGCGGGAAATTACAATTGTGTATAAAATACCAACGTGGAAACTCTAGACGCATCATTCAGTGTTGAACTCAGCCTGATTTTCTACGTTGCTTCAATACACATCCAGTTCGTGGCTTAAATTTGATCGCTTTTAAACCTTGCTGAAATCAATAAAAGTCCAGTCCATTTGTCTCATTATAATTTGCGGAGAATTGTCTCTGTTGATTAATATTTTTATCTGTTTATTTATTTATTTTGCACCTTGTTATAGTGCTGTGAAAAAGTATCCCCCCCATTACTGCATATTTGCGAGCTTCCCCGGGGGTATTAATAAAGTTCTATCCTATCCGATAAATCTGGTTGATGAATTTCTTGGAAGTAAGGAGTTATGAAAGAAAACACACTGTACCATACTGACTTATTTTTTTCCCAGTGCTTTGTAGATGTTTAATGGAGGATTTTGAGTACCTCTGCATTGAGAAAAGAAAAGAAGTTCACTTTGCTCATCGGAGAAAAGCAAACGTGAAGGCCTTACTGTGCCTGTGAGGCCAGCAGAAAGTGACCTGCATCTCCTAAATTTCCCTATTAGCTGCCATCCTCAGGTGGGGGGTTTGCTGTACAATGCAGTGCAGACAAACCACTTAGTTAACTTCTCTGGCAGCCTCTGCATCAAAGATGGAGCTGTTATATGGAGGAGGAAGTCACTAAATTAAAACCACTTGTGTAAGAGCACTTGTTCGGCTGAAGTGAGCTCAGAGAGGACTGTGTTTGGGTCACCGTTGCAGTCAAAGCTTTAATTTACAAGCCTGAGCCGCAGTGCTGGAGTGCAAATATTTTTAAGTTTAGAAAGGTTAGTTATTTAAATATTACCAGAACTGGACATAGCTCACGTTTTAATAATATTTAAATAATAATAAAATGCTAACAATTAATAATTAACAACAGATAGTAGAAAGAAAAGCTGTTTAAATTTTGTTAGCATATTTCAGCATTTTTTTTTTTTTTTTTAAAGAGACATTAATTTGCAATAAAAGCGCTGAGGTTTGGTGTAAGCGCATCCCTGCCCTCCTTTTCTGTGTGCTCTTATGGACTTTGATGGTCACCTTGTGCCAAACAGAAGTATTATTAATAATTCAGTTCTTACAGCAGTGATTAGAGTTTCCAGTTTTTTGCTTAGCAAATATGTTGGCCATGGCTCTAGTAAATATAACAAGTAAATATAATTAATATAGTAATGACCACCTCACCATTTTTTGTTTGATAATATAAAAGTAGGAGCCCAGAACTCTAGTACAGAGTCCAGTTTTTTTTTTTTTTTTTTTTTTTTTTACCAAAAACCTAAGTTAAGTTTGAGTTCCTCAAAATACCAAATTAAGAATTAGTTAAGTTACCAAAATAAGCTACAGGCTGGCGTACATCAACGCTGTTAATATATATTTTTCTTCTACAAAGAAAATGCCAGATGTTTACAGATCACTTATTTTGTCAAATACCACCAACTGTACTTTGAACAAATTAGTTTTAAATTCTGAAACTTTTTTAAAATTGCATTTTTCAATGTGAAGTGGGTTGTCATTGCTTGCAAAAAAGGCAAAATGAAAGATCTTCTTTTTAAGACCAAAAATAACAGATGCTTTCTATCTGTCAAAACAGCGAAATGTTGTGTTGAAAAGAATTAAGCTTAAAAAAAACGAATTCACAGCTTAAAGACATTGCCTTTAACCACTTTAACAATAAAGTTTGATAAAACAAGGGGAAGTTTATTGAGTTTAATGTAAAAAACTAGAGAACTAGAAAATAGAAACTTATTTTTTGTGGAGTAGCATCTGGAAAATAGGTCACTAATACACTAATGCTGCCTTAATGTGACACAAATGATATTTTGCTATCCTTTAAATTGTTGAAAATAGCTAGCAATACCATAGCCCTTTTGGTGGTATGACATCCCATCAGCATCCTTCATTCTCCTATATCCTTCAGCAACCTTAATTTCTTTGGTACTAAAGTCTGATGGTTTCTTTCTGGTGGCAAACACCAAATTATTTGGCTTTGTCCATCATTCGGTATGCTAGGGTAGCTTCGAAGTACCAAATCTCCGAAAGCACATTTTATACATAATATAATGTACGCTCACCAGCAGATGACCTGGTTAATGGTAAAATCTTAATTATGTAAAGATTTGCATTTTATAATCCTCAATTAAAATTCTTACGGAAAGCAAGGAATTTTGTCACGCTTTCTTTTTTGTTTGGAGATAGAATGAATAACCTTTCACAAGCCGAACTTAAGCACACTGTTAGTTTTCCCCGATATAAACATGACATGATTAAACTATAATTCTTTTTGTATGACGGCGGAAGCTTAATGCACTATCCATAATCCGAAGTATGAAAAATAAGGACATAGTATTTGCAGCTCCAGTCGGACAGTGAACTGTTATGCGCACATTATTAAAATCCATAAAGCACTCGGCACAAAATGCCTTATTTACAATGCCCGATTTAATGATTCATATAGGAGTTAACTAGCTTTCAGAACGTAGCTTGTGTGTTCTTTTAATGTTTAATGATGACAAGATGCTCAGTCAAATGTGTCTGTGGAGTTTGTGTTGATAGTTTGATCAGCTCATCTTGAATGCAATAAAAATGGGGGGAGAAATAAAAATGACTGAATATCAAAATTAATTTTAGAAATATGGTGCACTTGATGCACTTCCTACAGAAGCACTTGAACCAAGTTCATTTGTTAAAGAGGGTGGGGAAAGATGCAGCCTCACTGGCAGACAAAAATGGGCAAAAATTAAGTTTTTTCTGACAAAACCTTGGCCACATTGAAGAAGCAGCATCCAGAGATAACATTCAGAATGCAGGTTGAACTGACTTTTTATTGCCAGAATTAAGTGCATTTTTATATTACATTAAATAAATCAAATATATTACATATATGTCTGTTTGACATACAGTACTATTTCTGTTGCTAGATGGAAATAGTTATACTATTATTATTATTATTTTAAATTTACAGTACATAATGCATCAGATGTATAAAAAATCAACTGCTGCTTCTTGTAGCATTTAAAAAAACATTGTCCTTATATTGGGTTGATCAAATTTTATTCCCATCTAATGTTTATTTTCAAATATTTTTTTTTTATTTGAAATACCCTGATTTTTATTTTAAAAACTTAGATGTAAGAATGACGACTGACTGATTTTCACCTGTTCTTGCACTATAACAACTAGCAAAACTTCCTTGCAAATTTGTTTACATGCTGCCTCTAACTTCAGCATTTATGTACATTAATGTGATACTTAACACCATAGCCAAAATAAAATATCTCTGTCGCACAAAACTGACAAGGTGCCATTGTCTCCTGTTCCCTGCTGCTTTGTTAATTTTACCCACAAATTTTCAAATTAATGCACAAAAGTCAAGTACAACTGAACAAGGACACCTGCACCGACCATAAAATTAACTTGTCTTCTCCTTGGTTCCTGCTTCTTGGTTTTTTCCTGCCATCGCACCAGTCACATGTGGCCCTTCGAGAAGTGGGATGCCAGCGTGGGCTGCCATTTTCCCCGCTGCTCTCCTCGCTGGGGAAAATATCTGGCACTGTTGCTAATTGTCGATGATTCCCATTAGCAGAGTTTCCAAAAGGGTTTAATGTGCTGTGTTTGTATATGATGCTCCATTTCTGGGAGGTAAATAAAAAAATCGTACCCTGCGTGTCTAAGCCGTTGGTCGCCGAGAGAGAACAGATAGTTGTCAGGTGCCAGCAACAGCAAATGCATGAAAAAGTCCTGCATTGTTGAAAAAAAATTTCGGAAAGTCAGAGTGCAAAACTAAAAGATTCAGAGAAGCCTGATTAGTTTTTCAAAGCAAGAAAATCATTTTAAATCACAGCAGCCGACTACATTTATCGCTGAAATGTGCACAAGTAAATAGCCGTGGTCATAAATCACTAGAATGAGCCTGAAACTTTAGTCACCATTGAGCTAACATCCTTTCAAAGCCAGGCTTCACCTGCGACCATATAATGTTTTCCCCAATGTAGGATGTGGAGCTGGTAATCCATGTAGCAGGCTATTAAAATCCTGCTCTTCCTAGGTGTATGGGCCTGTTAACAAGACACGCAGGGAGTCGTTTACAAAGAGAAGCCGCTCTGGTGTGAAGACACAGTCTGCTCGCAGGTTCTAGGAGGCCTTTTTGGGGAGACTGCAGGTTAGCAAGATGGCGAATCCTTCAAATCACAAACAAGGGAAGACGAAGCATATGGCATGTCCTTTGGCTGGTGTCTGAGTGATGTACTGACATGTGGTATGAAGAGCAAAGCTGTGTGCCGAGTGCGCTGAGCTCAGTGTGTGCTTTTTTGCAGCCGAGATGTTGGCTTCCTTCACGCGCGCGCACACACACGTGACCTGCAGCATATTAATTCGAAACTGAGATGTAAATGTAATGCTTCCTCCGAATCTTTAAGAGGCTGCTTAAGAGTTGTGTGCTTACTTGGTTGATCCTTGGGTTAACTAACGTTCTTGTCAAGTTTTGGCACCTTCATTGCGCTCATACATTTTAGGAGGTGATGGCTGGAACAGCTCCGCTGCTGAGACTTGTGGGAGTCCATTCCAGATTGGCAGACGTGCGATGGTGATAAAGGTCCCCTTCTGTGGGAGCTGCGCAACTTGACCGTTGAAGCAAGGTCCTCCGCGTTGCGCAGTTTGGGTTCTCCCTGCGCTCCGCAACCATGATTCGTTTAAGAAAACCTTTGGGGTCTCCATTCTTCATTTTCTCACCCTGTCTTTGCATCATTTCAGCTTCGCTCTTGTATTATTAGCTTTTTATTGACGATTCAGCAGCGGACTCATCCAAATCATTTAGGTTCTTGTCAAGCGAATAAACCAGGCAAACTGTTCTAGTATCCAGATGTAACATCCAGTATATAAACATACATTTTTAATGC
The DNA here is from genome assembly GCA_018136845.1 of Heterotis niloticus. NCBI lineage: Eukaryota > Metazoa > Chordata > Actinopteri > Osteoglossiformes > Osteoglossidae > Heterotis > Heterotis niloticus. Next base: position 13,850,962 of record CM030904.1, on the reverse strand, counting down.
ATTTTTTCAGTTGTACTAAACAACATATAAGGTTAAATCACAAGAATTAACAATAGTGGTCTTATTCAGTCTTTTGCAGCTCATACTGTACAAGGAAAGCGTTCCCTTCAGCTCATGCCAAAAATAAGAAGCAAATATCTTAATAAAGGGGAATGCAGTACTGCATATGGAAGCTGACATATCACCGTTTTGTATTTGTACTATAAATTAATATAAATTTGAGTTCAGAGAGTTAGTTATCTGCTTTTAATGTGGTAAGGCTTATAGCATTTTCTTAAAATTCAAATTTAAGTCAACTTAGACAATGGCATTATGCTTTTTAACTAGAAGACACATTGGTTTTTTCCAGCAATGGTATTTGGTAATGGGATGTGTTCGAAGGAGATACTGCTGTCAGGTGAAATTAGAATAATTTACCATTTCCATTAACATCGCGCCCGCACTGTGAGTTTCATCACGCCGTGTGTTTCACTCGGAGCGCCATTTTTATGCCCACAAAATGATTATTTTTTCCACCAAAATGGAGCTCAAATATTTATAAGACAGGGCAGTGGAGCTTTTAAAAGTTTTTAAATGGTATCTTCCCACACATGTTCCCTTTAATGGCCTGAAATGGACCATCACTGTCCTCATTAAATTTATATTTTCACCCATTGGGTTCAAGGCGACTATTTTCCATTTTTCAATGCCAAGAAAGACATTTCTGTGACCAAATCACAGCAAAATAAAACTCCAGTCAACTGCTTATAATTTTATCATTTTTGTCTGACAGAAACAAACAAAACTTGTTGCTGACTGTGGTGACAATGTGATGTCATCACCGGCGCGTCACATTTTGCAGTCTGTGGCAGAATAGGTGGCAACTGGTAGTTTTAGTGGGAAAAATACTAGTTGTGATTTGGCTTGAAACAAATTTCTGGAAGGTTTTCCACATTTAATGAGCAGGTTTCAGTAATAAAGTAAATGCAAAGTGCGGACCTGTTGTTACTGAATTCTATTTCTGTGAGAGGGGCACTGTGGCACAGATCAGACTGCAAAAAAAGAAATTGAATCTGACTGAACCAAAGCCATCCCAGCCCATGAAAAAAGGTAAACTTTTCTGAGTTAAGCATTCTTAATATCCTCCGATTCTAAATCCTGCCTTTTGTGCTTTCCGTACTGTGGGTTCTTGTGCTTCCTCTTGGGTTGGATTTGACGCTGTGGCACTGGGGGCCGTGCACATGGAGACGGCCATGCGCCGGAACACCTGCGGAGATGCAGCAGCCTCTATGCCAATAGGTGGCACTCCTATCATAGGGCCAGATGCTTAGAGCTTGGCCTGGAAGAAGTGGGGGTAATGGCAGGGGAAGGCGGGGGGGGGGCATGTGAGTTGTTTTCTCAGATGCATCCAGCAGATTTCCTGTTTATCCTTTGCATCGTTGTGGGGACTGAGAGGCCATCACCGTGCCCAGTTTAGGTACTTAGAGCAGCTTAATTCATTCTGGTACAAGACCAGACCTGATGTGAATCAAGCTTTGAGGACAGAGTTGCTTTTTACAGGAAATAAAACTATTAGATCTGTTGTGAGTCTTCTGGTCCAGTGTTTACACTGAGCATGCTTTTTCTTTGTGTCCATGGGAGCACCCAAAGGCTTTAAGGACAGCATTAATGTTACAGGTTGCATCCACTCTGCCGTGTCCTTGTACAAACAGATGCACCGAAAGCGCTCGTGTTATCCTAGATGCTTCTTTAGGAGAACGTCTGAGGACAAGTCTGCAAAGAAAAAGGATGAGCCTTTCTGAAAGAGATGTGTTTGCAGCTCATTCTTCTGATAAACCTTTGACATCTCTCAGCCAAATATGGCTGCGAAAGGCTTGAAAGCACCAACCAATAAGCAAACCGTACAAGCCCCCCTCCCTCAACTGTCCTGTTGGCTCTGTTATAAACCTAGGGCTCCAGAGACAGGACTGTGGGCAAGCGGGCTTTAATTCTTTTTGGCACATACCAAGTCCAGCATTCACAAAGCATATACAGAATTAACAGTTGCGCTATAATTCCCCACAAGAGTTGGACACGTTAAACGATTTACGTATGTGGTAGCAATGCATTGTGGGAGAGGCACAGCCCCCCCACCCCACCACTGCTATAACACAATCGCTACAGCTCATTCGGATTGTGTTTGTTCCTTCGCTCGGTACGGATTGTGCCGTGTTAGAACAGCTTGGCCCAGCACCCCACACCTGTGCTTGTCAATGAGGTTCATCACGGACCTCTGCTTCTGCCTTGCTGCCAGAGTACTTAGCCGAAACACCCAGGCACCACCAGGGATGCTGACTGTCTCTCTGTCTTTCTGCGCGCACACACATGTCCGAACATTGCTCGGCTTTACGCTACAAACTCCGGCAAGAAGCCACTTACGTGGTGTGACGGGGGTAATTTGCGCGCCGAGTTGCTGCGAATACAACGTGTATCTGGCTCTAAAACCAATTTTATGTGACTTTCTACTGACTTTCTACTGACGGTTATTGCTTGTCAGCGTTAGATTTGCTTGCTATCTTGCGGTGGGGGGGAGCCGAAGCAACCCTTAAATAATATGTAAGCTTCAGTAATTACATGAAGCCATTATTGTCTTAATATCTAGCAAAAACAAAGTCTCTCTCCGCTCTTGGTTCGCACATATTTAAACGGTGCCCTGATGTCCTACAGAACAGTTGGTATTCCACAATGTGCACTTGAATTAACAGTACTGTGCTAATAAAATAACATGAAAGAAAAATATTATCTTCAAATTATATGAACAAGTCATTGTGCTTTGTAAGCCATAAAAGGTCCAATTTCTTTCTCATTATACAAAATATGAAGGCTGTTCCTTGGTTTGGTCCCCGCTTTCTGAAACTCATCTATAGCTCATTGGCCCCGGGCATTGTTTTGTATTGTCATTTTATAATTTGGCTTACTCCCTGACATTGCATTTGTGCACTTAATTTCCTTATTTTCCCTTTGCCAATAGTCAAAGAAATTCAGGAGAAAGCGCAAAAATGCCTTTAAAGCATAATTTGCTGTACGCAAGCTGCTTGTTTTCTGTGATGATAGGCAAGATGATTCTCATCATATTAGGCAAGTGTGGATGGCACGTATTGGGCTGGGTCTTTAACTGCGGCTCACTAAGACACACAAAATCTCATCTCACCTTGCACTGCTCTGTCATCATATTTCATACATACTTCACACCTTTTTCTCTCACTTTCCAGCAGCCGCTCCTCGGGAAGGTCGTGCTTACTTTCACCTTCCCCGCCCACCAAGATCAGTTGAGTAGATCTTTACTATTGCCAGCCTAGTGGAAGCTTCCCTCTTCTTTACTTCCAAAACCCATGTTCTATTCTGAGCCTGCTGCTGTGGTGGGGTGGGAATCTCAGCATATTGCACTGCATTTTCCTGAACTGTTTGGGATTTTTTTAAGCAGCTAATTGGGCGTGTAAATATAATTGTCATTCATTTCTGTTGCTTTTCTGGTTTTTATGTGCAACGGTGCAAATATTGAATTGTACTGATGCTAGTGGATGATAGTGACTGTGATATTACTTCTGCTTGCCCTTTGAAATAAGTTTTCTGGATCCTCGAATGCTCTGCCAGTCATTTGGATAGGGGAGCAGGCACAATAAATAAATAATACAAACTGAGCAGATGCAGCTCTGCTTTCGGTTTTAAAATAGGCATATGTGCTTACCCTTCCTCAAGATTAATTACGCACCGATCGTAATGCTTCTCAAATAATTTGACATTTGACAAGTGTTACAGCCGAGCCATGTCTAACCAGCGGCTGAAATAGCCCGAACAATGCAAACCCCGGGAGAATTGATTTTCTCCCCAAGTAAATGGTCTTGCTTATATGCATTCAACACATGTCAGCCCCTTCTACTCTGTAAATGATTGAAATGCAATCTATTGAATGCAACACACTTCTCAGCCCTGAATGCTAGTGGCGACACGGTTGCTGGCCTGGATGCGGCGAATGTGCATAGTAGTGTAGGACGATGCCGACATCTCTCCCCCAGTACCTGTGCCACCCTATTGTAGTCGGGCCTTGAAGTTAAAGGAGAAGTAGGAGGCTCACGGGAGGCCGAGGACCGCAGCTCTTTGGGAATGCAGTGCAGGCGTTCTGTCTCGTGGCAGACAAGCTGCGGGCAGCAGGAATAGTAAATACCTCTTGGATGGAAATTGTAGGGTGTGTATAAGAATGAGGGGAGGGTGGTAAACTAGACCACCCTGCCAGACACTGTTCGCTCACCCTTCAAGGTGACTATAAACATGCGTATAGTACTTGATCATGGTCTACAGAGAATACTTAATATTTTTATGCATTCCAGATGGATTGAAATGTCATGAAAAACATAAAATGTTTAAGGTTTGCATACATCCGTTTGCCTGAGGCATTTTCTTAGATTATAACAAAAAAAAAAATCTTTCATTAACGTTTGTCTTTTCATCCGTGACCTGACTTCCGGATATCAAGATCAATGTATGAACATTGCTTTATAAAACCATCTTCTCTGGATTCTTCTTCTGTAGCTGAGGATTTGAAAATGGTCTGAAAGTTTTTGATGTCTGGATCTGCATGCTTTTATTTGTCCTTTTTGGGGAGCTTTTTTTTTTGTTCTGAACTTTAGAGTGGGATCGTCACAGTCTTGAATGTGAAGCTTAATATAAACAGACCTGGCTGCAGCATCTTATGGTAGGAATGAGTGGCTCTAGACAAAGCGAGCGTTTCAATTTGAATCCCAGGTGCAGCATCTGTTATTGCGCTTATAAACACTTAATCTCAATTGCTTCTGTGCAAACCTAAATGGATCACATCATTAAACAGAAATGAAGCAGAAACAAACAATCTTCAGTGTAATAATTTAGCTTTTATTTGTTTAAAATCAGTGCCACCTCCGATCACTCAATACTAGACACTGGATCACAGTTAATGTTGTCTCTCACCTATGTGCCCCAGGGCCTGCAGATTGGTACCCGGGAGCTAGAGGAGATGGGGATAAAGTTCTGCCAGAGTCTTCTGTTCCTAAGGAGGAGCACAATGCTGTACAGCAGACCCTTCAGTCTCTATGACCTGAATGACAGCCTTCAGGATCACAAGTCCCACACGTGAGTCTAGGCACCACATCGTGCAAACACTGTGTGTGTGTATGCGTGCATGCATCTCTCACACAAACTCACACATATACAGCATGCATTATTATTCATTTGCAGGAGAATTACAAATTAATGTAGGACACAGCTAAGCACTGTGCTTTTGCCATGTTATTTGGCTTACATTCCAAATAACCAGATTAAAAGTATGAGATTTAACAGCTTTTTAATACTACTACTACTACTACTACTACTACTACTACTACTACTAATAATAATAATAATAATAATAATAATAATAATAATAATAATAATAATAATAATAATAATAATAATAATAAAAATGATGATAATGATGATGATGGCTGGAAAAATGGCTACAGAGCTTTGTTCTGCTGTCAGCCAAAGAAAGAAGGCCTAGATGTTTGGTAATGTACGTTTTATATTTAATTTCTTTGTAGTGTTATATTTTATCTGTTGTATCTCACTCAGCCTCAAATGCCATTATTATTATTATTATTATTATTATTATTATTATTATTATTATTATTATTATTATTATTAGGGGAGTCTCACAAGAGAGGCAGGGACAGTGGGTGAATTGAGAGGGAGTTGAGAAGAGGAGGCTGAGTTGGAGGGAGCTGTGGAGTACAGATGCAAATCGGATAAGGTTTCTGAGGACACAGCCTGTCCTCTATGTTTGTAGGTAGTTACAGTAAAACATGTATTAGTAGTTTGTAAAGTTAGCTTGTCACTGGGTAGTATATGTGGAGGCACAATCAGGTGTTTAAATGCCTGGCTGTGGTCATTGAGAGGTGGAGGGTGAAGGTAAGGGCAGGATGTAAGGCTGAAAGTTCACTGGTTCAGTTTGTTAGGGAAGGGGAGGGGGCTACGGAATGTTTAGGTAGAAAGGAGATAGGGCAGTTAACAGGAATTAGAAACTGGGAAATGCAGGTTGACCTTGGGGGAAAATTAGTGGTGCCCCAGGAAATAGTTAGTACAAACTTGAGACCTGATATGGTACTTGGTCAGTAAGCCGATGGGCAGTGTATTTTATAGAGCTGACGGTCCCGTGGAAGGATCTATTTGAAGACGTGCATGAGAGGGAAAAACTTAGGTATAGTGATCTGGTGACGGAGGTGGAGGGGTGGGGTTGGAGTGCAAGAGTGAGGTTGGCAGAAGTGGGGGGTCGCAGCTTTATAGCCCGGTCAGCAATGGTGTTGTATCATGACCTTGGGATCCAAGGACAGAATTTTCGGCAGGTGGTGAGGGAAATGACGGAGGCAGAGGAGCAGGGCAGTCTTTGGATATGGAGGAAAAGGACCAGTACAGATGGAAGTCAAGCGATGAAGCCGTGAGCCCTGGTGGGATTTGACTGGCTAAATTGTTGCGATTAGTAGTAAGCAGGTGGCAGTGTTTGTGGAGTTAATGCAAAGCATAGATTCAATGGTATGATAAAGAAGGTAGGAAAGGAATTTCTTCCTTGTGAGTAGCAGAATAGGAGCAGTTCTGGGACACCTGAGCTGCGGTTGAGCCTTCCATAGGTGTTGTGGGCCTAACTTGATGAAAATCACACAAAAGAAGGTGCTCACTTGACAACCCTGATGAAATGCTGCACCATCACTACGCTATGCCATGTTTGGGTTTATAGTTCGCTGTCATCAGTATTAGGGAGGTACAAGTTGTTGCATAGTTGATAGATAGGCTTCCTGTTGGTTGACTGTGGGGTTGTCGTGGTGGTTGAGTGTTAGTATAAGGTAAAACAGGGGTTAAGGGGAAGGGTAGGTAGGTAGTGGGATCCCCTTATAGTGTGATTTCCTTTGTTAATTATTTGTTTGTTGTTATTATTATTATTATTATTATTATTATTATTATTATTATTATTATTCATTGTGTAGGTACGTATGAGCTGAAAACAAGTTATTTTTCTCAGTGGATAAGTTCAGGGTAAGGATGTTGCCGCATGACTTGAACCAGAGACTTTGCGAACTGGTGGCAGTGCCATTGTATTCCTCATTTCCCCATACCCACTGGCACCTGTATGGTGCTATACTGTGCCAGAGAAGTACATTTTTGTTAATGTGGACTGTCAGAGGCAGAAGAGGATAAAGTATTCCACAGCCAAGCTGACATGTTAGTCTTTTTGCTGTGTCAATCAGGTGTTTTTAGGGCAAAGTTATTGGTGCTCAACATTTAGACAGAAATATGGTTAAGTTTCACTTACTCTCTGGATTTATTTCAAAAGAAAATGTGTAAAGCCTTTCAGATGTGAAAAGGATTTAATGGAAATTATAAACTTGAATTTGAACTTAAATAAAATTTATTTTGTGGGAATTTGAAGGGTTACAGCATGACTTTGATGGAACTGGCCCACTTTTCCCTCCATGCTCTTCTGCTCTCATGCATTACAGTGCAACATTTAGTTGCGAACCGTTAGGTTTGATGCCCCATTCTATTCTGGAAAGTTCTTTCTAACAATTTTCACTGTAAGACAAACAAAAATTTTGCAGCATATATTGTAATACCCCTTATATAACTTGGAACCACCTCCCACCCCCATGAGGTGCTCATTAAAGTCTCAGCGACTGCAGTGTTTGTACTCTTGAGATGGATTCTTGAATTTCATGTAGAGGCAAGCCATTATCAGATTTTTTTTAAATAATAAAATAAATAGAAGATAAAAAAAGAATAATAATAATATGACTACTTAAAACTAAGTAAACAGGCTATAGACCAAAGGCACATACGATTTTTATTCTTGTAGGTAAATAATTTATAGAAGAAATTCATCACGATGGCCATATGCAGTTGCTATCTGGTTTGGGAGAAGCTGCTCTGAACTGCTGCTCCTTATCACAGGAGAGTCAGGCCACCGTACAGAGATGGCCTCTGCTTTCCTCTTCCACTGAGGGAAAATTGGTGTGAATTTATTGATGCGACTCATTAAGCTGAGGGAGAAAGGTGATTATTTATGGTTATGGATTTTCTGTAATTCCCCCGGCTGAATCGGGCTGCTCCGCTGGAGAAGTTTTCCCAGAAGAGGATGCACGCTGTCTCGGACAGTTGATGTAGGTCACATTCCCTTGTTAGGGCACCGATTGCACGTTCAGCCCCCCCACAGCTTCTGTTGTTCCATTAAATAAAGCTGTGCAGGATTTCCTTGGAAAGCTGTTTTCTGCCTTTATCATGCCAATACTGGTTAGCCATTAAAATAAATTAAATTGTTATGATTATTGTTACTCTTAAATCTTTGAGAAAAAGGGCTGTGTGTTTTATTAATTTGTATTATTTGTGCCCTAAACACGCTAAGGAAGACAAAGAAGGCCTTGGTTGTTTGGCTCCAATTCTCAGGAATAGCGGAGATTCGGTAGCATTTGTCTTCACACGGTAGCTGGATTAGCGAGACTGTCTGTTCTTTAGCTTGGCGTATTGGCACTTTATTAGTCGTTCTTGGGCACGTGGACACTATGAACAAATCGGGTTACTATTAAAAAAAGACAAATAGTTTCTTTGTGTATGTGTTATGCTAATGCGGCATGCATTGCTCTTAATGGAGGATGCTGGAGATGCTTGGATGTACAGTGAAGAAGAGGGACAGAGCAGGTGTATGATAATATGCAACAGCAAAAGGCTACCTGTGCACCTGTCCCCCATGCAAGCACAGAGACGCTCTGTGGATTTAGCTGTAAATGACCTTCACACCTGTGCCCTCTCATTGTATCGACAAACTTATTGATAGGCCAACTTCTACAAATACATTAAAGGCATAAATATTTCTTTTACATTTCAGAATGTCATTATTCGTTTTGCATTTTCTATTTACGCTCTTATTTGTTTTTGTTTATTTTTTTTGTTTGTATTTGCCTAACAAAAGAAAGAACTGAATGGAACTGGGTCACAATAACATGGAGGCAGAACCAGAATATCAAGAAAATTCAAATGCAAAAATTAAAATAGGGAGATGTCAGAATTCAAAAGTTATAGTATCTACTGCAGCAGGGGTGGTCATGTAACAGTACCAAATAGATCCAAAAGTATGATCAACTCTTCTGTCTGTTATCAACATCTGGGCTGCGGTGGTCCAGAACCGATTCCAGAATCATTAGGCTATGAAACCACACCCTGATGGGACACCAGAGCATTGCATGGAGGTGGCACTGTTGCCAATTTGGAGTGACCAGTTAACCAGAAACACACATTTGTGGACCATGGGGGGAAACCGGAGCTCCCAGAGGAAACCAACCCTGTCATGTGGAGAACATGCAAACTTCACAGTCTGAGCTGGATTTGAATCCACAGCTAAGCAGCCCAGGCACTGATGCTTGCTGCTCCAACATCCTACCCATCGCCAAATGCACTAAAATTTATTTAAGCTATCCTACAGGTACTCTCTCATAAGCTTATATTATTCTGAAGAATACATTATACACTGTGCTTTGCTAGAAGCACCAAAAGATGCGATGATGCTAGCTCAGTCAGGAGTCTAATTTGAAAATCCATCCAACACGAGTCCGCTTTTCAATGTTAACACATTCTTAAGAAGGTGGTTCAGAATCAGATGCGCTTGTATCACAGTCTCTCCAGCACTGGTCATGCTTTTAATATAATAACTACATATTTACTCAAAGCTGCCACTTTCACCCTTGGCTTACTTCTTCCCTGACAGACCCTCCTACTGCCTACAGATGACAGTCACCACTGTCTGTGTTTACTGTGTTTTCACCTTTCCACCCATTGCTACCCTTCTTTAGCAGTAATGAGAGTCAAAATTTGCATGTTGCAGGACCTCAGGGATGCGGGGTGGTAATATTTGTACTTGACATAATGTTGCTGACATATTGGATAACTGCAGTGGTGCTGAGGTCAGTGTAACAAATTACTATGGGCCTTACTGTACGCTGCGGTGTCTCTCTTAGGGTAACAGAGCAAATTACGCTAATTTATTTAGTTTGTTACTAAGTTAGGGTACCAAGGTATGATTTGTCTTCATGAGATAACAAGGAAGTGCGTGGAATAAGTATGATGGAGCACCTTAAAGGGAGGGCAGCTCATGCTTTCTTAAGGGCCTTTTTGCTTATGTGAGGATCAGCATCGCAGGCTGAAAAGTGACCTCGATGAACGACCTTTGTTCGCACTATGTAGTCTGAAGCTGAAGCGAACGCTTAAGTACCTTGAATCTCTTCCGTTATCTGAAGCTTGTTCTGTGGGCGCTGAAAGAAAAATAATGCTATATGTTTGCTGAGTAAATGAGCACTGTTTCTGTTATCATTAGACAATTTGAAAGAGCTTTAGAGCAACCTTTTTTTAATAAAAATGACATTTTTGGAGCAAACGTGATTTGAAAATGTCTGAGATGAGCATAGCAGGTTTATTTTCCATTCAAGATCCATATTCAGTTTTTTTTAGAAATGAATTTACCCAAAATTGTGGAGAAATTGCATTGCCTTTCTAGTTAGACTGTAGTGTTTAATGTTTTACAGCAGGATTTGACTTGATCCAAGCAAGTTCACTGTGAAAAAATATTGTTTTATTTTCTTGGCTTTTTACTGGACGCAGTACTGTGACTGGTGCTATGGAAGTACATAACTTAAAAATGGTCCCATATTGAAGGACTAAAAGTTATTCAAATTGTTAAATAAAGACCATCAAATGACCCTTTTACTTGAACAGCATCCCACCCATATGTTTGTTTTTTTTTACTTTTCTGTTTAACTTAGTGGTAATTTCCACATGCTTTTTAGAACTGCCTTTTACAGACACAGATCTTCTAGGTACGCGTAGAAATGTGCTGAGGATGTTGATTCTTCTGGATTACCAGAAAGTACAGCAGCAGTTCTTTTGTGAGCTGTCTGTAATGGTTGTTGAGAGCACATTCTGTAAACAAGGCTGGCGTAGTCTCAGCAGCAGAGCCAGTTTCCTCAGCGGGAGTCTGATTAAAACAACGTTCTCCAACCATCGCGTGTGCGTGCACACACACACACACACACACACACACACCCTCAAACAAGGATAAGCAATGAGTAACTTTGTATGGTTCATTAATACCGCATAGCATAAAAGAAAGAGAACATCTTCCACACTCAACTTCAGCACGTTGTATGTTGATGCAATTTACATCAAATCTGTATTTTTGCCAGCTGGTCAATGACTTATCAAGTGTTCATTTCAAAGATGTATGTAATCCTAATATTACTGTTATTTACTGTTTTGTTCATGCTACTCCTGAATATTAATGCTGCTGGAGGAAGCAATTTCTACATTTTATACATGAATAAATTATATATTCAATTTATTTACAAAGCGATATTTGTTGTTATCTTACTTCCGCATTTAAATAAATTTTCTTTTTTTGATTTGCAGACATTTAATAGAAAAGTAAATTTACTTTTTTTTTTGCTACAGCATGCTTTTTCTAATATATTATGATTTTAACATTTAGACTGCTGACATTTATTATCAAGCAAGCTTCTGCAAATTGTAATAATTTAAATTGCAATAATTCAGGATTAGTTATTCTTGAGGCAACAAGGTGCTTTCGGAGGAAGGTGACGTCTGTGCTACTCTGTGCTTTCTGTGCACAGAAAATTGCAGTACTTAATTGGTAGAGTTCACCGCAGGGACCGAAATAGTATTATTGATTCTATTTTCAATAAATCATTGTTGTATTTCACAAATCAGTTAAATATTTCATTGCATGGTAAACATAGCCTGTGCTGACACAGCCCATAGTTAATAATTACTCCAATAATACATTGTATAATCCATCTGTGGGGTAACTTAATGCATTTTTTTGCCCAGCAATTTCTCATATATCACAGAACGACACCCCCCCCCCCCCAGTAATGCTCAAGAAAAGCAAGTGCATGTTGGTTTTTACTTTGGATTTCATGCTTGCGTGATTCTATGTTCTCCAAAGATCCTGACACACTCCTAAGACAGAAGCATCACCAGTGAAGCTGAGGACTGCTCATTTTAACACTGCACTTGTTTTCATCTTATGCACAGAACATGTATAATTTTTTATGTTTTTTCTATTTCTGTTAATAACAAATAAGTTTGATTTTTGATGAGCTTTCGAAGGCCATCCACCTTCTGTGATCCTTTCAAACAAATGCTTTCCCTTGAGTCTCGCTTGTAAGGTTGTTTTGCAAATTTTGGAGAAATTGTTGCTGCGGTGGTGCTGATAGTGCCCATGAAAAGGGTGATATTTTGTGCATTTGCTTTTTTGTTGTTTTTTTGTTGCGCTACTGTACTACCTATTTCAAGCCAGCTGTTCTCTTATGCCACAGTGTATATTCTCGTCCTCTGTCAGGTGCTTCAGCGAGGTATGTTTAAAAGAAGTGTCACAACTACAACGAGTCTTTCATGCGATCCACACATAGACACACAGCACTCCCTTGCAGGCCTGGTGAAGAGGCTGAGGCTTCGGGTAAACCGAGCCTTGGCTCCTGGGCCTCCTACACAAGCTCCAAAGTGAGCCTCAGAAGCTGCTGTGCGCAAATCCAATCCTGTCCTGTCCTGTCCAAGCAGCCAGTGGGCCTCCCCTTCAAAACAGGGACCTGTGGACCGGAACCGCTCTTTGAAACAGTGGCATAAGAAAGCAGAAAGCACCCCAGGCACCATCATTGGGTTTTTTCTTTCTTTTATGGTGCTCTTCTGCATGGGATTTGCAAGCACATAAAAACGCAAGCAGTGGGAGTCAAGCAGCTTCTGTCGGGGGAGCTCCGTCAGCGGCACATTTCAGCACATCAATGATGCATCGGTGGATTTAAATTGCCAGAAAGGTGAAGGTGCCATAAAGAAAGAAACAAATAGGCATCAGACTGTCACTATAAACAAATGCTTATAATAACAGGTTTCCACATGGACCACCTTCAGCAAAAAGGGTGCCAGACCTGGTTTTTGTAGTAGCACAATAGGGAATAAGGAAACCTCATTCTGTGATTTTCTTCTCTTTTTTTAAGGAAAAACATAGTGTACATGTGAACAGCAAAGAGGAAGTGTAAAGTGTTACAGATGTTGGCATCGCTGGGGGTCACTATCAAACTTAGTCCATTGTGTCTTCAGATAGTAGACCTTCAAGAAATAAAATAAGCATGAAGGGAATCACTGTTAAACTGCACTGTGTGCCACAGCTTAAGTGTTTTTAAATCGATTTTAAACCCTTTCATTTTCTGCACTCATGAAGGTGATCCCTAATTTTTAAATTTTTTTTTATTTTTATAGTATTAGTCATAACTGTGGCATCTATATCAAGTGGCTATTTCATAAAAGTAAACATTTATATGTATATCTGATGCAAAATTATTCAAAACAAGCCAAAGATTTTGAATTTTGGACACATTTTGATGCGCGACACCAAATGGCGTCAGTAGGTTCGAAAGGGTTACGTTCGCGTAACCTTGCTTTTATTTTTTAAGTCGGCTATTTATTTTATTCAAATTTAGAGCAGCAGGCAAGTTTCACACTTAGTTAATTTGACTTGATGGTGAATGCAGTGCCATATGGTCATCTATTGTTCTCTAGGAGCAGCAGAATTCAAACTTTTTATATCGATGCTGTCTGATGGATCGCTGGTGTTGAAGCGGTGAGATTTGACATGTGGGAAAAATAATGTGAGAAGCTTGAGGAGTTCAGCACTCAGACAGCAGGCTGTGGCGGAGGTTGTGGCTCAGGCTGATCAATACAATCTGTGCACTAACTTGATTATATTTTATCGCTGCAAAATGTATATTTAATTCTGTAACGTATTATTTACGTGAAAAGAACATTATTCGTTTAAATTGGCACATGTCAAACTGCAGCTTTTTTACTTCTTAGTTTACTTTTTACTTTTTTGACTGCACTGGTAGAAATAAATAGATCGAGGAGCTTGATAATGAAGACATATGACAATTCAGAATTCTCTGTTGTACTAAACTAAATGTTTTGTGTTGTGTGCATGGTCTGTATGGTGGTGTGCGGTGATGTTTGGGAGATCCTGCAGTTAAGATGTGGTGGTAGCAACAGCCGGTGGAGGGGAAGGAAAAAAACTGAAAATGTGGCAGGACTGCCATGTCTAATACAGTCCTCTTTCCCAAAATGTCACACAGTTCTGCTCTGGTAATAAATTCCCCTCAGTTGTTTAGCTGAAACTACATTCCTGGCCTAAAAGTACTCAGAACAGTATCTTGTTATGTTTGATGTGACATTCTGTCAAGATTTTTGCAACACGGAGGCATTAAGTGACCTCTTGCTTTCATTTGTTGGCGTCGGGGGAGTGTGATACGTGGGAGAAAGAGAGAGCCTCAGAAAAAAAACTTCCTCTGGATGAACTGCTACTACCTCCTCTTGAAAAGTCATCCATGAAGTCAGCAATTAAGGTCGCACTGCCTTAAAAATAAAATAAAAATAGATAAATAAAAAGACGCGCAACCAATTGTCACTTCCACGTTTCCCAGCGGGCCCCGAGTTATTCTTCTAAATGTTCTAAGCGTAGCTGAGCCTGGTTCTGACAACATCTAAAGTCTGGCGGACCTTGATCTGAGCACTGGGCTGCAGCTCAGCAGGAGGCAGCACCGGCCCCTAGTTATTGCCATTTATTTGGCCCTCATACACCGCCCCCCCCAGCTGGCGGAGGAGGAACTGCTCGGCTCACATTCATCAGTGCAGCCTCCTCTTGTGCTGATGGTGGCACCAGCACACAACCAGCTCATTAGGACCAGGTCAATAGTTGCCTGATCAGGCTTTTGTCACCTCAGTGCGAGGAGGCACCCTGGAGGTGAGCAACTGGTACCCATTCGGGCGCCCAGTGAGGAAAAATAGTTACCTCTGGAAATACTTTCAAATTTAATGTTTCACAGAATGACATCTCAAACATAATTGTTCACTGAGGGCCTGGGGTCTACTGGTGTGTTGTAATTATTTACTGAATAATAAATGTAAAATGAATGACTTTGCCATACATGTGTGCTAGTGTAAGAAAGCGAAACGGAATTTCCCAAAAAGGAATTGTTTTATTAAGTGTATCAGCTTTTATTTTTGCATCAAAAAACATGCATGGAGGAATCGGTGACTTTCACACGTAAGGATGAGGATAACTCGTGGATTCATGGGTTTCTACAACTTAAAACCAGGGACTGTTTGTAAGATCTCAGGAGCAGAATGTGGTGTGGCAATGTGTCTTTTTATTTGGAAACACTCAGCCCTATAACAGGGTCGTGTACAACAAAAAAGCCATTACAGCATCTTGTGAAAACACACCCATTTTCACACAGCCCCTCCTCTAATTTGCTATTGCGTGTCTGGTTGCTCTCCTTCTGTCACCCTTCTCAGTGTGAACCGAATAAGGGGTCATGGCAATGACATTTTTATCTGTGGTGACTAAATGCATGTATGAGGGAGACATGGTAACCAGGAGCAGCTTTCTGTTTACCATGACCGGGTGCAGAGTTTTTTTTTTTTACCCCCATCATGCCCCCACCCCATGTGCCACACAGTTAACTTAAAAATGCCTCTTTATACATCATAGCCATGCAATTTATACAGTAAATGGTCAAAAAAAAATACCGCAGCACACAAAATTGTGGCGATCTTTCATCTCGTAAGTTGTTTTTTTAAGTACAGTGACATACAGTATATTCTGCATTTATATTTAAACATCTTTTTTGTGTCATCCCTCTTTTTTCCATCAAAATTACAGTGCAAAGAGGACAACGGAAGAATGAGTACAAATGGAAGGGTGCACTGATTCGCTCACATATAAATATTTGTGTATGTCAATAAATAAAAGATAATCACACACTGGGGCAGAAAGAATAAACAAAGAATGGAGTGAAATGCTTGAGTTAGATTTTTAAATATGTAAATTCAGGACAAAAAGTTTATTTAATATTTCTTAGTAGTCTCTTAGATTCCAAGTGGCAGAACGTGTAACAGGACTGTGTTATGCAAAAGACTGTCCCACCTGTAGCCATCACAACATCTGTCATGCATTAGTAGATCATGAACATTCAGATGGTGACCCAAAGTGCTTTTTCTTCTGCAGTTCCTTTGAAGATGATGAGCCTCCATGCGTTGAAGAGATTGAGTATCTGAATGAGTGTTGCCCAGTCTACAATGGAGACACGTTGGACCAGGAGGTCAACAGCAATGCATTCAGCTCAGAGGACGAGGAAGAAGAGACGGTCAAGGCCAGAAGGGGCCTGCAACACTCTGAGCGCAAGTCTCGCCTCATTCCTTGCTTCATGCACCAGGCCTCCCTGGAGACACTGAGCGTCAAGAGGAGTGCGTGTCACAGCGGCGACATCCCCGGTGACTACTTAAGTTAAAGGTGGCGTTTGTGGACACGGAATTTTTGTTTTATTGTCTCACTGTGTTAAGTGAGAGATTGGCGTGGCTGTTACCCTGCATTTGCAGCTAGTCAGTTTAAGAAAGAACAACTTTTTTGTATTAAACAGTAATAACAATCCGACAGTTTATTGCATTTATTTTTCTATAGTAGAACCAAGGCCAATATAGTCTTGTGCATAGATTGTTTGTATGAACGTATCATTGCGTTTGTAACAACATACAATATAACCCAGTTAATATTATTAAAGAAGGCTCTATGTTAATTCATTGTTTATACTGTACTTAAAGTAAAATAGTCACTATTCAAAAGAAGTTCATAGTTACCTGCTAATGCATTACGGACACTGAATAAGTATTTTAGAAATGACTTGGTAATTTTAAGCGATGTATTTGAGTTTACATTGTTTTAACTATACCCCATATACTATATCTAAAGTTATAATAACATTTTATAGGAAACTGGAAGCTAAATAGTACATGAAAATGTATCAGGTTTCATTAATAGCTTCTTAGAAATGTTACCTGAATGATTAGAACATGACTTATGTTTTCCAGAATTTGCACTGTTTCCCTGCGGTACTCAATGTAATGGCAGTATTGTAAGCTAAAAGTCTTATGGCAATAAATGCATATAAAAAACTGTTAAATAAGATTCCCTCAGAGCTGACTTCATTGACACCATTTTAACAGAAGCAACTGATTAAATTCCAGCTTTAAAATTTTTTTACATATGATCAAAATTGTAAGACGTTGCCATGCTCCCGCAACCCCTTCAACATTACTGTGTGTATCTGCAGTGTGAACTTATGCCTTCGTACTTTCCCTGGCGGCATGGGATGAAGCAGTAGATTGCGATGAGAAAAAAGACAAAAAAAAACTGCTGTTGTGTGAAATGCACAGTACAAGTATGGTGGAACATCAGAGCGAACTTTATGACGTGCCTCGTATGAGCTTTCGATCAAGATGTGCTCAGCTCCTGACGAATGGACATGAAATACAAACAGTGACCCTCTGAGCAGTTGCAAGGGCGGCCACCCCTCGCTTTGAACAAATAAATCGATTAATCATTTTTTTTTTTTACTGTAGCCCCCCCACCCTTCCCTCCGTGATCTGCACTGTAAAGTCCCAAGGCATTGTGGGTGCTCCTTTCAGCTTATACATGATTAACGGAGAAGCCTACGGTGCCGCCGCAGCTGTCAGGATCCTAGGGTAATGCGCCGATGCCTTTGGTACAGCCCTGAAGCTCACTATTAATCCTGTCTCAGCACTTCATTGCTTTTGATGGACGCCCCAGTGTGCAGTAGGCTTATGCTGGAGGCCAGAAGGTCAGCAGCTTTTGTGCCACTACCTGTGATCTGGAGCCACTTGACTCTCCCCACCCCCCACCACTCCCACTACCACCACGGGCTGCTGCATTGTCCATACAGATGGAGACTGGTTCTGCACTCTGCTTGAGCATTCGTTTCCATCTCACTGAAGGGGCCAGTGAAAAGTACTGCCTTTGAGTCCATGTATCACAAACTGCGTCAGCATGCATCTTGGTAGAACATGTGGTATAAAATGAAATTTAACTTTGTTAATCCTTACCGTTTCACAGTACGGAAGAAACCGGACAAATGGGGACAAATGCAGTACAATTTGAAACAAAAATGAACATGGGCGCCACAGCAGGCCGTCCAAGAAAATCATCTGTGAAATCACCGCCGTGGTCTAGATTTCAACCTGTACCGTGATGAACTGTGTTTTTCACCTCAAACATGTTTTTAAAAACCCATTTCGATGAAATAAACCCAGTGCCATCCATACCAATTTGAAAACAGTTTTCTTTTCCTCAAAATCGAAGCTGAGCTATTTTCTCACCGTAGGAGAACATTCTTCCTTGAAGTTTTTACAGTGCGCGCTATTCTATCTCTTTCACACCGATTTTCCGTCTGTGCCACGTTTTAATCAGGCAGAGCGCAGCTTTGAGATTTACTCGTGACCTAATATCCATGCGTCTACTGCTAACAGAGAATGGTTCATCCCTTTACAGTAAGCATGTGTAATTGAACCCCGGCACGATAAGTAAGGTACAATTAACTTCATTTCATTTCTATGAACAAGAAGAGGTGCACATGACTGCACTTCTTAACCGAAGCATAATTCAAATGTGCCTTTCTCCTTCATAGACCCGAATATGTTCATTATTATCCAAGGCCATCAGCTTACATCTGACTGATCCTGTAAGAGAGTACTATTATCAAATTGACACCTGTTCACATTTCACACTGACATGCACACATTCGCGAACAGACAGTTAGCATCCGACACGCCGTTGAGCTCATTAGCCGCTTTCAAGAATGGATTTGACCTCTCGCGACCGCATGTGTGCAATATTACTTAATATTATTTCTTGTTCGGGAGGAATCCTTTGTATTTTCTTGAGCAAAAGCGAAGCAGTGTCTAAGGTTAGGGGAAGCTTTTCATTTACGTGGCTTGCATCGGCTAAGCTGTTTTGGATATTAATGCCGTTTGTTCGCAAACTTCTGGGCATTTCAGGCCAGACCGCATATTTCAAGCTTTTTAGTTTTACATTGCAGTTTAGTGGTTTGTCTGTTCGTGTATTTCGATTAACTGAAAAATTTAAAGGAAAGGTCCAAACGGTGAACAGTTTCCAGAAACTTGAACCTAGAGCTCCAGTCCTGGAAAGTCAGGTGGAAAAGGATTTGGCCAAAGTCATGGCCAAGAGTATCGTTTAATTATTCTTAATGCTGAATGTGTTTTAAAATAATTTAATTGCCATAACTGATAACTGCTCCGTTGTTAGTATTGATTTTGGCACAATTCCTGTGGAGGTTACTGTGTGTGGGTATGCTGTTGCACTACATCATAATGACATTTAATTTTGCACCAACCAACTTTCCTTACAATGGTATTTTTTATATAGAAACTGACGGTAAGGCCATTTCAAGATTAATTTTCCCTTTTCGAATGAGTGACAGAGTACTGCACATATGTATTAGCAAGTTTACCTCAGAGAAGGGGGCTGGGACATGTCTGAAATAGGTTTGTCATATAAAACTAAACTGAAAGCCCATAAATGATGCAACTGGAGGTCACTGAGTGTTTTGGGACACCCTTACCCAGGTGATATGATCAGGATTGACCAGACCCCAACCCGTGCCCAGGTAGCATTCACTTGAATCCACGACACAGCTCTCCTGATTCCCACCCATCCAGGTGGCCATAGCTTTCCTCCTCTGTCTGCCTGTGATGTCCAACACAATGTATGCCTTACGCAGGTACTTTCCTGGAATGCCTTTATAACCTCCTATAATGCGGATGGACCAGTTTCCAGCAGTGCTACCCCACCAGTTATCTCCACCTTCATGGTCAAGCAATGAAGTGAACATGAGGTTAATGCGTATCCTCAAAAGGTTTATTTGTCTTCTGCAGTGTTCCAGTGCTCTATTTGCAGTTGCAAGAGTCTCAACAGTAACTGTTAAATTTCAGACCTCTCTTGGCAAACAAAAGTCTTAACAACAATGCTCTTAAATGCAACATTGTTCCTCTGTGAAATGAACAACTTTGTGCCATAGACTTCCACTCTAAGCCATTCCACTCACCATTTATATAAATTCAAACAATATGTCCATTTGCATGGCTTTTCTAATGGTCTCTCCCGTTAGTATTTAAAGAACTACATTTCCCAGAGTTCCTCTTCTGCCACTTAGCCCCCAGCTTCCATTTTACTTAAGGTAAGATAAGTGTTGTTGACAGTGTACTGTGAATTTTTAAAGAAATGTGCCGTTTGCACATGTATTTTATATTGGTATTTTAATACCCATGTTGAGTAACTGCTCTGTTATACCAGTGCCCCTCTTTCCTCTAGTTGGCTTGAATCCACCATCTTTACAGTTCTTTGCCTAAAAACCACACTTATGGATCCTAGAGGTTCCAGGTACTTTTGGTGACCTCATGTGTCACACCAGGGCTTACCCCTGCATATTGAGACTCCTGCTCTACCTGCATACGTTTCATCTGGGTCCAGAGGATCTTCAGCCCTCATGACTTTCTAGAAACTGATTTATTTTCACTGCAGCTGTTCACACTGTATAAGGGAGCAGTTTCACCAGGAAGCAACTCAATATCCACATGTATATTTCTGAATCAAGTTCAACTTTTCTATTACAGTGTCTGAAGAATATTGAATCATGCATGGCTTTGGAGGTCTGTGTTCTATAAACTTCTTGTTTCACTTACTGTATAAAAATTGGGTTGATCGCCACTGCATTTCAGTATAAAGCAAAGTCAGAATATCCATACAGAGGAAGCCAATAGTGCAAAATGTTATCTGTAGAAAAGTTGTAAAATTAATTTTATTCACATCAAGGATAAGGCCGATTTTCACAGTTCCTTATATATATATATTTATTGCAATAACAATAATTCAGTTTAAAAGAGCTGTGCATCTAGTCTGCTTTATTGAAAAGCTGGAGGGAAGGGGCAGAAGCTGGGAGAATAAAAAACCCACCAATTCTGACTGAGTAGCTTTGATTCTTTGCATAATCACATTTAAAATTTTGGTGTGGCGCAGTAGGTATTGCTGATGCCTCACAGCCCTGCATGCTATATATGCAATATTCTGCCTTCCCCTTATATCTTTAGATTGTGGATACAGGGAGAACATGCAAACTTCACGCACCCCGAGCTAATACCTATGCCCAAATACACAGCTCGCACATAGCAAGGCACCAGGATTTCCCACTGCGATACCATTCCGTTTCATTTCCCTTACATAATTTAAAAAATAAAATTATTGATGCGTATGCTTAGATACACATTAAGGATGATATTTCATTTCACACAACAAATAATTCCATAAACACCTTGCGAAAAAGAAATTTATGATACGCCACTCGGCAGTTTACAAAGTGCAATGAAACCCTGAGGCACCCTCATTTGGGTTATGAGAATGTGACTTTATGAAGGGCGTCATTTAATATCCTTTATTCAACTTGCGATGCATCTTTTTGCATTCAGTTCTTGACAGCTGAGAAAATCAAGACCAGAGCCACCATGTGGTCTTTGCAGTTGCATGTTGGCTTGGCCTGCCTTAAGTTTGTTCCCTCCATTGTTCCACATTCGCCAGTGTCACCTCTTTTTATATCAGAAATCATAGCTCCTAACTGGAAATCATAGCCCACAGTGAATATCAATTCATTTGCATTGTTTTCATTCATTTTCCATTATTGACTTGCTTTTTACATTACACATTAAATTAATGTGCAAACATTGTGTATCGTGTATGTATGTTTTGTCTGTGAGTGTAGGTTCAATGGCTGTGTAAATGCTGAAGGAGCCAAGCAATATCGTAGAGCAATTTATTTACAGACAAAATATACATACACATCATTTTTAAGATGTTTTGATGATATTTCAACATAAATGGGTGTCAGTTTTGGGGCTCAGGAACAAAAACATTTTTACTAATGTTTATAGTAAGTATTCCTTAGTTTTGTGAGGATTCACCCTACAAGGAATTTTTCAAAATTGAATTGCCTTTGCAAGTCCTGGAAAAAATAAGATCAACTGCGATATTTTTAATATTTATTTATGTATAGTAAGATAAGGCTGATCTAACAAAAAAATCCATCAAACAAATTTATCTGTACAATGTGTTGAAATTGGCATGAATATGTAGAAGGTTACATAGCTGTGGTCCTGCTCTTTCGAGACCTACGTGTCAAACATGATCCGAACATGCGTATCTGCCTAGCAGCCATAGGAAGAGGGAGTCCCCATCAGAGGAGATTTGAACCAACACTGCCCAGTGCACAGAAAGGCACTGAAGACTGAATAAATTATTGAGTGTCAATGTATGAGATATGCATGAGGCATGAGAGATTGAGCAAAGCTCATCATTCCCAAATGGCTTAGCAATGCGTCAAACTGTCATTCTCTTCAGGTGAGGAGAGGTCCTGTCCAAACCATACAGCCTGCTGTATGTGGACACAGTATGTGTCCCTGCAATGCTTCTATTTTACCTAATAGCACTGGTGTACAGTCTGTTTGGGACAATAAAGTATGTTATGTTTGACTAAACCAATGCTTGATGTAGGCTGATGCTCCAAAGCAGGCAGTACTGGCACTACTTTTCCATCTTTAGAATAATGGTACTTCTCATAAAGTGCAACTATTCTTTTCTTTACTCTTTTCTGCCAGATGCAAAACAGATTCTCTGGCTAAGCCACACTCCCTCCCTCCTGTACTATGCAGTGATTTTTTATAAAATCTCTCAATACATTTCTTTACCAAAGTTGCACCAAGTTACCCAGCATGCGCTGTTTTCCTGTAGTTTATTCAAGCTTTGTGTAGCTATCCTCAAATACGTGTACACTGTGAATGCCAGCAACATCTCCTAGTATCTTTTATTCACTGCACAAATTCAAAATGACTGCACGTGCCATTGCAGTAGTAAAGGGAGCACTAGAACTTATTGTTTTCCCACTTCATGCGCTGAATTAAACACCATGTTTGCATGCAGAATGGGCCAAGTCCCATTTCACACAGAAATAAAAGAATTTAATACGTTTACCGTCAAGCAAGGCAGGAACGACAGATGCATGCAAAAAGATGGACCAGAGATGATCGCTCCAGAAGAGAAAAAGATTCTGAAAATTATTTTTTAAAAATGTGACGCATTGATATTAATAATGGTCAGCTAGCGTATAATTAACAAAAATGAGGGGGACCAGATGTTTGGTGGTCCGCCAGAAGATAGCTGATGGTCCTTTGGGAGATATGAAAAGTGTCAATGCAAAATATTGATGAGGAGAAATGCATCATGGGTGAGCACTGTCAGACACAGCTGGTATGGAAGCACCATGGTAAGTGAGTTGGTCCCCAGGAGACCTGAAGTGACACCGCAGAAGCGCTGTCAGGCTAAATCCAGTGATGACACAACACAAGGAAGAAAAAGGCCTGGTGCATCAACAAACGTCAATAAAAACACAGTTAGCTGAGCCACTCGGGGCAGAAGACAATAGCAGTTGAACTACAACAAAATTACATTGATAAGTAATTGAATTACGGCTGAAAGCCACTGGCATTGGCTTGGCATTACAGCCAACTTACCATTAAAGCTGAAGATTCTTGTGCGAAATTAAGTCTAAATTTTTGGTATGAATGCCATACAATTACTTCATGGTTTGCTTTAATACAGAAAGCTATATTTGAATATATTTGAATTAAACTAAAGACAATACCATTTCTGCTTTAGTTGCATTGTTGGTGGATCATATAGTGTTGAACTGTGCCTGCATGCTCCATTAGCAGCATGTAATGGTTTATGGTACATTTAGGCATGCAAATTTGTGTTAACTTTTTGAAAGAGATACAGTACAGTAAACAGTAAATTGTACATATTTGACTGTAGTAGTAAGGTGCACGAACATGCCTGCCAACTGTAAAGAGCAAGGGATTTAGCTATTCAGTGATTCACTTCCAAAATCAATGTTCCTTTTGTGCATTACTGCATCACTGTGTGTGTGTGTGTGTGTGTGTGTGTGTGTGTGTGTGTGTGTGTCTCGGGGGAGTGGATCAGTTAAAGCTGTAGAAGTAAAACTTGCTTAGTCTATGTGTGTATGTGGAATTTGCATCTTCTCCTTATTTTTGTGCAGTTTTGCCCATATGCTCTGTGTTTCTTCCTGCAATCCAAGGAAATGAGGAGTTACAGGTAAATTTGTGACTTTTTATCAATAGTATGTAAAGGTGTGAATGAGTATGCATGACTGCACAGCAATGGACTTTTCTCCCACCTGACGCTTATCACACCACTGCTGCCCTGCCCCACTCTGCCTATGGACAAATGGTCATCAATAAATGGGGTTCAGTCTGGGTTATGGTCTTAAATAGTAGTAAAGCACAGACCAGATGATAGTTATGCATGGCTACTGTCTGCCAAAGGGTTGTATATACTTCTTTTAAGGTAATGTTATGTTGGTCCTTTTTTTGGTACAAAGAAAATACAAGACCTACTTTATCCCTCCCAGAACCTATTTGCTTAGTTATAATTTAATTTGGCTCACTTTTCCAGACAAGGTTACTCCCTATACATGACATAACATCATATATTTTATTCTCTATAATGTTATCAGAACCATAAACGCATATAAAAAGGTATGATTTTGCTGCCAGTAAGCACTTATAAATCTTAATAAAACATATATAATAAAACAACAACTTAATAAAACAAGTGTCATGCATTTTTACTCAGTGCTTCACTTCTGGAAAACCCAGACATTCAAACTGTAATATTATTTGTTTAGGAAATATTTAACTTGCTTTGTTGTCTATTAACAGGGAAGTACCAGGGAAAAGAAAGCTATGCAAACACATTACTGGTCTTTAAAAATTCTGCTTACTGAAATAAGACACACCATTCATTCTAGGAACCCTGGACTGAATGGAAAAAAACAGAAATGATTCATGGGTAAACATGATGTTGGCAGTTAATGTTAAAAAGGTTGAATCACAATTATTAATTCAGGTATGGGACTATGAGTTTGGCCCCCCTCCTCCCCAAGGCAGAAATTTGGCAGGTCCACAGAACTGATCTCCTAAATGTCTTTCACGCATGGGCCATTAACAGCGTTCGCACGCTAGGAGTAATGTGTGGCTCCGCAAAAGAGACATTTCATGGCCGATTTAACACCCGCTTAATTACAGTGATTTTTGGCAATGGCTGCATTCAACACATCAGCTGAGACTGATACACACGAACAGAAAGCAAGCAGCCAAGGAAAGGTGTGCACGTTTTAAAACATGACTGATCTGAGCCCTGCACAAATAAGAGTGAACTCTCAAGGTGGCCACAAGGATCGTAACCTGCTGTAAGCCTTTCCTCCATGACAGTCGCGAGCGTTGGTGCTCAGACCTTCTCTCGTTTCCTCGGCTCCCTATATTGAGTTCATACTTAACCAGTAGGCAGAGCTTGAAGTTATGCTCATATCCATTCTGGTAAAGCAGCTGGAGGAGAAATTTGTCTTACATGTTATGCTAATCTCTCTACGTGGCTGATGAAATTCGGCAATGGCTAAAAGCAAACTGAATTATCCCATTCGGCTCAAGTTACTGTCTCAATTCCAGTGCCGTGTGGTTATAGAATTAAATTTGAAACCCATTTGAAATTCACATCATCCACCCTTACCTACGTATTGTATATTCAATTTTTAATCTTAACCACAGCAGGGAATTCTCAAACACAGAAGAGTTTATCATATCTTTGCACATGTCAGAATGTCGAAATTTGTTTATCTCCACTATTAAAGCAACTTGCATTTTAAGATACATCAGGCAGAAGGGATGGGCAGAACTCATCAGACCTGAATGAATGATGAGGCCAGGACAACAGAGCATGAAAAGTTCTCAAAAACTGATGCAAATGCTTGAAAAACAGAAGGTCAGAGAATTATACATTTTATAGGTTGTGTAAAACTCAAGGCCAAATGATGTCAAGGTAAAAAAAAAAAAAAAAGGAACAGTGAGAAAAATGATGAATAAGCTTTCATTTCATATCTCAAAAGAAAACTTGGACTCTCTCGTGTCTCTCAGCAGCTGCTTTTCCTAGTGGTTCTTTGTACCGTCTGTTTTACATCAGCAACAATGGACTCTGGGTTAACTTATACCAAGACTAAGAAGGTATCAGTCTTCATTCTACCTGTGCAACAACTGCAAATCAATGCATACTCTTGTTTAATTCTATTGCTCAGGCGAAAGGTAACAGTGCCTACAAGGACTGAGACACCGCTCAGTGGAAGCGTGAAAGATAAACAAGCTTTCAAGGGAACAGTGATAACATCTCTGGGGTCCTTATTACTATGGTGCTACTGGACAGCAGGGGCAATAAAATGACACTAAAGTCACCGGGATAAACAAGAAATCAGGCAATTAACGAAAGCTCTGTTGGCGATGTAATGCCAGTAGGAATCCTGCTTATACCCCACATGGAGAGTTTGCTTCTACCCTTACATCACTGCGTTCTCATGCATGTACACTCGGAGTTGTCAAGGTTACCGGATAGTCTTGAAAGTGGCCACCAAGACAAGTTGCATTTAGGGGAGAAAGAAAACGTAAAATAGGCTATTACAGCTCCTGCATACAGGGACTGAAGCATAACGTTTTGTAAATACTGTTTTGCAGATGCACCTGAAGAATTTGCTGTATCCCATCATTGTGGTGCACTTTCAGTCTCATTAGGAGTCTCGGGACATAACTTAGAGTAAAAGAAGAATCTGCAGGTAGTAAAAATAGCAATCTGTGGTAAGCAAGAATAAGGGCAGGAGTTCAGAAATGATAACCTGCTGTTGTGCTGTGTGTGCTCTGACTGTTACGGTGCAAAGCACATGTATGCGAGTTTGCCTTTGCGCAAATAACCATGGGGATTTTCACACAAAGGGTTATAAATTGGTTATGAGTGCCAAGTACAGTATATGTACAGCTGTGTCATAGCCCAGGGATTATGTCACAGCAAATTTGCAATAAAAGTTAAATTGTGCCTCCGGAGAGGATCGGTAGTCGGAGTGGTTATCCTTACAGTGAAATACTTGTGTGTGGTATTCAGCTGTGAGAGAGTTTAGAGTGCTGCCTTCACCTTGTGGGGACGAGGAATTGTCAGACTGTGGGTACAAATAATCGAAGCCAAGCTGTAGTGAAGGAATTAATGCAGAGACTGGAACTAGAGCAGGAAACAGGAGGAGGGCTGTGGTTGCTGGCATAAGGAGAATGACCCCCAGGAAGGCCTCTGCACCCAGGCCCAGAATGACTTTAGAAGGAGCTCTATGCCAGGAGGCCCAAAATTATTTCAGCTGCCACAGGCCCCTTGGACTCAGAACTCTAATGTCATGCATGGGAGGATGCGATTTGGAGCACAGAAATGTCTCGTTTCTCAAGAGAAGCTTCTGAGTTGTAACACGGTGGTGAAATGCAATGGTAACTGGTGTTGCGCTGAAAGAAACTGACAAGGCTGCTGGCAAACTTACAAAAGACTGCTGACGTTTCAGGACAAATCTCCTGCCTGGAAATCTTAAGACTGTGAGTGTTATGCCCTTGGACCTTCACGCTGGTAAAACTCCTTGCCCACCTTCAGCCCCGTGCGCAGAACACCGGCAGCTGCACAAGTGCTTGGGCTGACCTGGCAGTGGAGCCCTAGAAAAAGAGAGAATGGAGAAATTCAGGGCAGAACTTGTGTAAATGTGACATGAGAAATGTTGCACATTCTCCATTTTCAAGATAGCAGTCTAGCAGCAACCATTTTTCTTTTTCATGGTTTATGTGGAGTCCTTAAGCATTCATGCTGTATAATTTTTCCAACAAATTGTCTTAAATCAAGATGCTCTAAGGTCTTGTGCAAAAAGATGCATCTATGGATTATTGTGCCATTTATATTCCTGTAATGGGAAAGATGTCAATCACTGCAGAAAATGTTTTAAACAAAATATACAAGAAAAACAGCGATAATGATGATGTCTGTAATCCATTGGCTTGAGGTAATTGTTTTAACAAAAGCCTGAATGATATTCATACACAATTCTACTAAAATATCTTGATTTATGTTCAACTTATGCTTGTATTATTGCCCATGTTTACAAGAATGTAACCTGTATTACTGTGCTACACATTTTTGTGTAAAATGGTTCAGCAAACCCAGAAGAGGGGGGGACTATTTATAGGGTTAAAGGGTTTATTTGTTCCTTTGTGAGAAGATGATGTAGATGCCTGCTGATGATATCTTTAGATTACAAATGTGAAGTATGAACTCCATTTGTAAATATTGTATATAGCATCTTTTTCCCCACGCTATAAATATCTTTGGCACCTAAAGAGTTGACTTGCTATTTCCTGATAAAGAAAAAAGCCAGGGAGTTGCACATTCACACCCACAGTAAGATGAGTGTGAATAATAATAATAGATCATAGATCATAGGTTGGGGAAGAAGCTGTAAATGAAGTAAATGGAACAACCAAGTGGCGTTCCATTTCAGAAAGTTTGGTTCCACGCTCTGCATCGCCAGCAGTGTGATGCAACCTCTATCAGCAAGCAGGAAATGGTGCAGAAGAGCAGTGCAGACAGCAGCAGAATGAATAAAAGGATGGTGCCTCCAAACCCGCACAGCCTGAGAATGGTAAATGGAAGCCAGAAGTTGGCCAGTTCTGTAGGTTTTATTTAGCAGCTCATATAGCCAATGAATCATGAAATTAAATTAGGATCTCTAAGTTCCTGAAGCCATGGATGGTTGCAGAGATGATAACTCCCTGACATTCTGTAACGAATACAATCTTTATTTATAATTTCTCACTTTCGGTTCATCTTTTATGACGGTCTGACTTAAACCCTTTTTTGGTGCTAAGTAAGCAAAGCTTCGCTCTTCCCACAGTTCCTCGTCTTTGTGAATTTGACATCAAGAAAGTGCACGGAAAATTGATTTCTTAAAAAACTTTATGCCAAAATGAATGTGTCCTCCTTCTGGCAGATTTTGCCCGTTTATCTTTGGTGGCAGACATCTTTGCTAAAATTTATTTTGAGAGATTTTCAAACAGTGATGCATATTTTGAATTAATTCATGAAACAAATGTGGAAATAAACTTTGAAACAATTTCCTAAATGGACCACAAACTTATTAGTATAGCAATTTGCCGTGCATGGCTTGCCTTCTGTGTTTTGCCTCATATTACAATTATTGGCTGCAATGCAAACAAATGTGGACACAGGGTACGACCCAAGCCACCTAATATGCTTATAGCATTTGCAATGGTGTTTATTTGCTTTCCTTAGGGAAGGACCAAGAAATTAATCTAGGAATAAATGTGGTTTTATAGAACCCAGAAATGAAACAAACTACATTTAAAGCCACCAGCACATCAATTAACAGAGAATGGAAGAAAAGCCTAAATCTAAAGAGTAGCACAGACCTACAATGTGGCAATGTTCGTCATCTTACAGGATTAGATTTTATTGTAAGGAACACCCGACTGTATTTAAATAAATATGCATTTGCGTGACATGTAGACACAATCAGAACATATTTCAAGGAGTAGGGGCATATAAATGATTGCTCTGTACCAGAAAGTTACACAGTCTGCAGATGAAGCAGAAGCTGGGCCTTTTTGAAAGGCGGCAGTGATTTAAAGCTCGGTACAAGGCTTAGTAGGTCAGCAGGAGGGGTTCTAATCAACCTCATACTTTACTAGAAGCCGGTGTGGCTTCTGCTGGATAGGAGCATTACTGATTATTCTGGGAAATACTCTGCAAGTTTGTAGCAGACCAGGATGCTTGAGAAGCTTCTCAAAAAAAAAAAAAAAAACAAAAAAAAAACTCCAGAGGATGGTGGGCTGCAGAAGGGGACTCGAAAACATCAATTCATGTCCTCATCCCTGAATGGGATGGACTGGGGCAGTTGATGCGTGTGAGATGTTAGGGCTTCGTGCTCAGTTCAGCGCAAGACTAGTAGTCGTCTTCTCTGCAAGCTCTGCGCAGCTGCTTCCAAGCGATCTTGCAAAGTTCTTCAACAATCTGCAACATGGAAAAGGAAGACGTGAGATTGAAGAAAAAAAAAATGACCCAGTTGGATTTGTAAATGAATCGATCTCACAAAAGCACATAATGGTTTAAAATGCATCTTGAAATAGATATCAAAAAAATTATATTACATTTTTTTTTTTAAAAAGTGTAAAAAAAGATATTTGTTAAGCCAGCCATTAAAACTGAATTGTCGTAATGGGATGGTGCAGTCGTGTCAGTATTAACATTGTTTTTTTCTTTTTCCCCAGTTTGAAGTGCATACTTTTATACATTTATACATCCAGTTGTCTCAAAATAATACAAGACCTTGCTCAAGCAGACTGTTAAATCTTTTGTGGCAGCTGTTGTGAATAATTCAAGGTCCTTGGGGTGCAATAGGCGCAACAGTTTTCACTTCCACAAATTGTTTCACATAAAACGTTGTTGCTCGGGAAACCGCAGTTGATTGGTTTCTAAAAATTAACCAGTTTTATTCAAATGAAATAAAATTATATATTTTTACAGAGATGTAGAGTGAGCACTATTTTTGTTCTCGATACAGAAAAAAAAAATCTTTCACGTGTTGATGTTTTTGACATTGTTTTTGGTGCTTTGTTGGGTTTTGGGAAACTGCAGGCATTTAGATTCTGACCTCATCTTCTATACATTCATCCATAATGCAGGGTCCCACACAATGAAAAACCACTACAATGGCTTATGAAAATATATACCCATTTTTGTAGAGCAGCCTTTTTTTTCTGTACTATGGCACTTTTGTCCATTACATGGTCAATTTGCTTCCACTGTGGTTTTTTTATTCTGCACAATGGCTTGTATAATACACTTGTATCAGATGTTTTGGGGCAGAGATTTAATTATTTATTGGCTTAGTTATTTATCCGCCTCACATCTAAACAGCTGAATCTGTCAAAATATGCATACATCAGCCTGGCCTCATACACATTATGTGTACACTTGTGCAGCCTCACAACACTTCTGCAGCTCATAAAGCAAATAATATCTGATGCAAACTGGACTTTACAAAATGTGTTGCCTGTGTGGATTTTTAGAATTTTGTGTTTGAGAAAAGGCATTTTGCATTGCATGAATTCGTCAGGCACGTACAGGTTATGTGCCTTGTGATAGATGAATGAATCGATCGCTCTTCTGTCGCATAGTGTAAGGGATGTCTGTGAAATGGGGGTCTGGTTTAAATTCAAACATTTAAAAAAATGGCTCTTTTTATTGTGCTAAATAGTACATAAACAAAAAATTCCATGGCGCATCAGTCACAAGATGTAAAATAACTATAATTAAGCGCCAGAATTTGAGCTGCTTTTCCTTAAAAAATACCTTAACTAAATTTATCCTTTTCATGTCACGCGTACTACTGGTTCGTCCTCATGCCTCAAGATTGCGCTACATAAGCCATCTGTACTTTAATAAACATCTATATATTTATTAATTTATATTTTCATGTTAAAACTGCTCTGATGTTGTTGAAATGATTATTGTGAAAAGTGTGTGAAATATTTTCCCAGTATAAATTGTGGCATGAAGTCATGATAAGTGGTATCAGAAGAGGATTAGTTGGCGCATTATTTGGCAACATCACCATACTCAGCATCCTGTTTGTGATTGTTGAGTTGTTGGAGGGTATTGATCCATAGCTTTTGAAGGTTATTTCCTTAGTTGTTCCGAGCCATAGTCTTGAGCTTTCCTGTTTTTTGCATTTATTGTTATTGTACGGTGATGTCACTTTCTGCACTTTAAGTTTAACTGTCTGAATCAAGGACCATGGCCCCCAGAGAAATGGTTTTTCAAGCCTTCTATACACTGGTACATGGATGGGATGGCAATAAACATCTCTTGAGTTGGGTCTTGAGTTATTTGCTGCACTCCCTCATTGGACAGTCATTATGGAGAATTTTTTTTTGTTATCATAAACACTTAAAATGTGATCATTCTCAATCCAGAAACCTGATTTTAACTGTTGCCTTTTGTCACCCTTTTAAATATTTGGAATTTTTTTTTTTTTTTTTGAGACACATTACATGCACTTAGTTAGAAAACTTTATTGCCCACATCTAGATGGGAGCGCTGCTAAACGCAGCTGAACTGGGACAGAAAAGCAAGTTCAACTGGACCTGCATGTAAAAGGAGCCGCCCGCTCACAATAACACTGTCGTATCCTAAAAGGAACTGCTAATAACAAATGCATTTGTTTCACTTGCGTATTAAAGTCATGCAGTATTTAAATGCAATGCTGTGCTCCTCCAGCGTTCCAGGTGCAATTTTATAGCTCAGAGCTTTACAGCGCCATTTCAAGGACACATAAAGAAATAAATAAATAAGGCAGCGGATTGTAGATTTCAGCCAAATGGTTTAAGCAGGTGACTGAGTAATCCCGATTTAGTCTGCCAAGATAAAATGTGCACCGGTGCTGTATTGCAAAAGGTGTGTTTAATTGTTCAATGCATGCACAGGTAATCGTGCATGCAGCTCCTATGCTGTATGTGCATGACTTTCCGCTTCACAGAAGCATCCCTGCTGTCATGACACAACATAGCACAGTGATTCGGAGCATGACAGGATGCAGAACTCATAATGATGCTTCTCTATTCTGACATGAAAGCGTGAGCCCTGGTTTCACGTGGTAAATATCCAAGGCCTGCTTCAAACGTCTGAATCTGTCATCTGCATAACAACAGCCTTCCTCTCACAGCAGATAAAAGGCAGATTTGAGGGGCAGCACACAAGCCACAGATAAAGCCAGCCAATATGAAAGCAGCCTATCCACAGTTCACAAATTCGCCACCTTCTCCACTTCCCCCTGACTGCACTTCATATGCACGTCTCCTTCCTTGCAAGCGATGCCTCGAGAAAATGGTTGACACAACGTTCTGTTCGGCAACTGATCTGCGGCAGACACCTCATCATGGCGGTGCTGCGCCGTGTCTTCCCATTAGGTACCCCTTACAAATGCAAAATCTTTGTCTGCACCTGACACAACTGGGACTCTCGGTGTTTGAAGAGTGAGCAGTAGGACAACATTCATCTTCCCACAGCTGTAAAGGCAGGAGGGGAAGCTTGGCACGGGCTAATTGCAACGAAAAACACACATTCTGCCCCCGATTCCACATCTCTTTCAATACAAAAGTTATTGCAAGGAGAATAATCACACACATATTAACAAGGCAGGCAAACCTACACTCACAGAGAACAAATTATTCTCAGACTGTAAACTGAAGCATGCAGATCACAAAAAAGGTCTAAGAATGTCACAGTTAATGAACATTATTAACACCATTGATCATAACTACCTGACAAATGCGAAGAACTGCAGTAAATCAGTGTTTACGAGTATTGTATGCACATCATTTAGCATTGAAATGTACAGTAATCCACCAGTGTCCATGATTAATTATTAAAAGGATATAAATAAAATATGAGATTTATTATTATTATTATTATTATTATTATTATTATTATTATTATTATTACAACAAACACTTAATCTGTGTTTTTTTGTACTCACCGATGCATTATTTCCATATGATTTTCAGCTGAAGGAGTCAACTTCTGGGCAACAATCACTCATGCACCTCTGACCCAGGCCACAGTGCATTTTAATGCCAGCATTTACTCATGAGCTCATTATTAATGGTGCTTCTAAATACCTACTTTATTTTCAATAAAGGACTCACATAGAGGTTTGAATTGAAATTTAATGTGCGTGTTTCATTCCATACAGTATGTAAATGATAACCATAAAAACAGGGTGAATGTAAGAAAAGATTTAACATCTTAAAAGCTTGAATGACAGGGTGCAAAATAAATGATAAACTTTGTTTAACATTTGAAAGGAGAAGCTATGGTCATGCAACATCTGCAACATCTGCCTGTAGACCTGGAGGTCAAAGCTAATACTGTTTCAGCTGTGACATTTGCAAAGAGTTCCGTTATACTTACTCAAGTCTTTAATGCAACTTTAACTTGTAATGGTTGCTTCCCTGCTGTGCACATGTCCATTCACACATTCCGTGTCCTTTTATATTCTGTTTTCTGAATGTTTGTAGACTGCAGTGATTTACTAAGGTGAGGTGCATCTGCGTCCCTTCTGGTGTGCTGCTAGATGCAAAGGTCTCTGATATCAGAAGCACGACACAGAGCTCCAAAAGTACGCACTGCAGCGCTGAGCAAGTTAACGCACAGCATTGGTTTTCTTTCTCTAAAGTAGGGAAGGAGCTGATGTGGGCCAACTTTTTGACAGCTGTTTCCAGCACTTCCAGTTATTGATGAACATGCGGTGATGAAAGACCAGATAATGCTGTTTTGAGATAAAAAGTGAGACAATGGCATCAAAAGAGTATGATCTTTAAATCCTTACTTAATTAAGGCTTAAAGCCATGTGCCGATCTGCTTTGAAACACGGCGTTCGGAGGTGGAGCCACCCACAGGGCATGGCTTCCGCAAGAAAACTTTTAAAAGTTTCTGACATCTTTCCTGGGTCGTTTCTCGGTGCTGCACCCAGACCAACCAGTCTCAGTTCCTGCTACGTGCTGGCTGCAGAACTAATAAAAAGAATTTTAGCTCCACTACACTGTGACTGGCTTATATGCCGACGTGTTACTCCGTTCTGTACCATGCTTCTAGTCTAAATGCAATTGATATGGAATTGCTGGTAAACACAGCGTTAAATGAACTTTATAAATAGCTTTTTATATTTATTAACGATAAAGCTGAACTCGGAAATTCAGTCATGAGTGGGGCTGTTCTTTATACGCAGTGAAAGGTCCTGAAAAGGTAGCTCTGTACCCTGAATGCAAAATGAACAGCAGCAGTGGTGAGGAAATGTACACTTGAAATTTGTCAGCTAAAGAGAACAACCCTAGGTAGGAAAGTCAAGTAGCTAAAGCGCTTAAGGGCTATTAAATGCATTCTTTGCTACAGTTTGGTTATGATTAACATAACAACAAAGATACAAAGTCCATATAACCAGTTGTTTTGTTGATGCTCATCCCAAGTCCTATTATTATAAATGATAACATAGAGCTATATTATTATTATTATTATTATTATTATTATTATTATTATTATTATTATTATTATTATTATTATTAACCTTTTTTTGCAAATACCTCCATCCAACTTAAGCATGTATACAAATTCTCATTTGCATTGTAATTCAAGGTCCCATGGGCTCAAGCATGGAATTCAAACAGGGAGCCTTCAGATTACCATGTGATATCCTGACCGCTACAGTGCCTGCAACTCCAGATATCTTAACACTGCCAACCCGTTCACTGCTGTTAGATTAATGTATGGAAGCAAAAAAACTATTGCCAGTTACTGGCTCAGCTGGTGCTGATCAGTATACAACATACATATATGTCTGTCTACATAAACACAGCGACATACGTGCATAGCATGCAGCTGTCTTAATTCTGCAATAGCAGCTGAGTACAGAGGGTATCTTAAAGACAAAGTGTCTACATTAATGCGTACAGTATGTATGAAAATAAAGTCAGCACAGGGACAGGCTTCATTTAAAAAAAAATAAATTCATTAGGTTTATTCTGTTGTTTTTTGTAGTTTAAAATAAAAGTATATATGTCCCTTTGCCTGGTATTATTTGCAAAAAATTTTTTTTTTCATTTTATGTAATATTTCTCAAAAACATGAGTAACTGAAGAAGAGCTGTCAAAATGTAGAAAATATTTTTAGAGAATGTACTTACTATGCTCTACAAAGGTTGAGAGATTTAAGAATAATGATCTGATGTGTATAATAAAAATGAATAATTAAATAATGTAATAAATACAAATATCAGCTTTATAATGGCTACCAGCATAGCCTACTCTCAGAATATCGGTGTTTCCATTTTACTTAAAAAAGCCACATTGCTTGACAGCTACAACTTAGTGAAAAATGTGATTAATCTTGTGAGACCTCAGAACAGGAGGGAAAGGGCAATACTTGCCCCAACTTTCTCTTACAGACAGTACCAAACTCACAGTTATGAGCTGATAAAAATGTATTAAAGCAAAGGGATTCTGATTTATGGAATGAAACATTTTACTCTGGAGTGCATGCATACTGAGAGAGAAATAGAAATTTAATTTAAAAGTTTGAGAAGCAAGTGGAAGAAATAACTTTATGTGCAAATAATTGTATCAACATAGATAGGGATTTATTCAGATATTCTGTCTTTGTCCTCGCTCAGGCACTTATTTATAAGCAAGTCTTATATCTGTGGGTTGTTTACACATACTAATTCATAAAAGGGTACAAAGGGAAAATTTGCGTATTATGCACAAGCAATATTAATTCATTCAAAGAGTCTGCCTTTTTTGCAAACATTTCTTCCCCTTTTTCTTCATGACTATTAATTTGTCAGTTTCATTTGGTTTTGCTTCATATGGGTACAGAATGAATGAAAATCTAGAGAGAGACAGAACATTTTTCAATCCATTTTAGTGGAAGCTTTTTTGTTATTTATTTCCTTTACGAAATTTAGAAAAATTGGATGTTTTTCATTTTCAGATAAAATTTTTAAAAAATGTTTGTCAGTCTTACTTCATCTACGTTTTGTATGACTCCAGCACATTTTCATTGTCCATTCTGCTCATTGCTTCTTAGCAAGCATTACACTTCTTTTGAAAGATAATTCTCTGCATGAATGTGTCAAAAGTATAATAACTTTGGTTTCAACCAATTTCCAGAGGAGATTCCTCCTTGATTTAACCCAAGATTCATCTCATACTTTACTGCCTGTCCACTATATCCTTAAAACTCTTTTAGAAATTTAAATGCAGTGTGTTTTTTTTTGTTTTCCTGCTTCTTTGATGTCCAGGTTTTGTGTCAGTGTAATGTACTAAAAAAATACCATCTGCAAATTTGAGATTTATTTTTACTTTTTTCAGTGGCAGTTCTCCCAAGACCTACATTTCAGCCTGGGTATTTCTTCTTTTGGTTTGTTTTTGTAGTCTTTTTGTAGTTTGTGCTGTAGTCTTTGTTGATGACTATTAATCCCAACAGGAAAATGCTGTCAAATGGTTCTATATGAGCTTAAGAGTTAAGGGGAAAGGGTGCAGCTGTGGTATAATCATTTGCAAAATTGAATATCATTTCATTTTTACATTTTCTGCATGGATGACAACACCAAATGCTTTCCTCTAGTCAGTAAAGCACATATAGGCATTCTGCTTTTCTCCAGGGCACGACAGCAGTGATGTTGCTTCTTCACCACTCTTTTCCGAGAGCACCCTATGCATCTGGCAGTTCTTTTTCCATGGATGGTTCTAACCTGCACTGTGTGGCATTGCTGGCATCCAAAGTTGCTACTACTATGATACATTTTCACCGGAATTTAATTAACTATATTTTCAGTTACATAAAGTAATATCGATAAAAAGTTACCAAAACTACAAGTTTTAACACAATAAATTAATTATCTAGGTACTGGAGCATCTGCCATACTGCAGTTAATAAAATGTTAAAAGGATGATAAGGGATTGAGATAAATGGCTCACATTCTGGCAAAGAAATTAAAATGGTTGAATTTCCAGTGGTGTTGGAAGAAAAACTGAGAAGTGGGGAAAAATGAAAGCTTCTGTCCCTCCTGACTGCACTCACAGTACCAGCAGGTCTGACCGATACACACTTTGAAGCCAGACTCTTACTCAAATAGCCTAGTGAGTGAGACAACGATGATGTATGCAGTCCTGTATTCAAATGTTCTTTATTTTAACAAAGGAAGCAAAGTATGTTTGTAGTACGCAGCTGGGAAAAGCAGGTTTGATTATTTTCAAGGCAGTGACTTGAAATATTGATGCTTTTATACGAGACGTTATTTCTTGTCTTGCAATACTGGCATTGTATGACGTCTTAAAAACAGGAAATTAAATAATGCATAAATAAATAATATTTTTCTGCTATTAGTGATATACTTGCACTTGAATAATTGCTGCCTAGAGGGAGAACAGAAAATGTGGACTAACAAAGAATTATTTATTAACATTTTAAAGTATTTTTTGGAGTCTATATATATATTTTTTTATTTTGCTGTGAGATTTCCAGAGGTGTCAGTAGTTTTACAGCGAGTTTCTGAGATGTGGGTGATGCACTGTTTACAACCTACATGGTGGTCTTGGAGTATGGTGGGGTGTAACATGACCTGTATCATGTTATTTGTCCCTTACTGTCTGTTTAGTGCACTGTGCACTGTGCACCATGGTTCAAAAGGAACTAAATTTCATTCTCTCTTTTAAATATGTATAAACCAGAATGGCAATAAATGACAATAACTTGACCATGACTCTTATGCTATGCTAACTAGCATACAACAACAAGAAGCAAACAGAAAACCAGCCACCACCAAAAAAAGAGTAAAAAAAAGTTGGATGAAAAGTGGAAAGGTGCAAAGCCCTGAAGCATGGGATTTCACTGCTTCACCCAGGCAGTGCTTTTATCTCTCCTGCCTCTCTTCCTCCAGCAAATCACGTGGGGTCAGCAATGACAGAGGGGGGTCTTGGCCATTTGCAAAATTTGAGGGGAAAAAATGGACTCACCAGTGGATATGACACAGCATTCCAGTCATTTAGCCTTTGTTATGGACACATGTAATAGACATTATAATTCAACCATAAACTGCAATTGCAATGTTCAGACTGCTTGTTTCAAGGTTTATCTTATTTTTTTTTTACAAAGGCAGTTAATAAAATGCAAAAAATGCAAAAAAAAAAAAAAAAACAACAGATGCCACATATGATATTTACAAAAGGTGTATCTACTTGACATTTTCAATTAAAGATCATCAGCAGGCATTTGTCTCAGCAGCCCACAAAACAACAAAATTGAAGCCCTTAAATAGCCTCTGCTTTTGGATTAGGAAGGACTAAATCAAATTACAATGGCAATACTGACAATGCAACATGAAAAGTCACATCAAGATATGTGCTGACCTACGTATTGTATGTGCTTACCCTTATTTTCAAAACCCACTTATAATGAAGTACAATAATTATTTCAGATTAAGTAGTTACAAACCGCACAAGCATTACAAACATCCCCACCAATGGATTTTCAATTTTTGCAACTGACCTTGTGTTTCCTAGAAACTAGGAGTATATAAGGCACAAATACATATTATTTGTTGGAAAGACAGAGGAAAACAATTTACACCTGTATCCTGGTATCCAAGTGTAATTAGTCACTAGAAATAGCTCAGATATTGCAAACTTGAATTTTGAGAAGCCATTTTCATTATTTCTTATGAGGACAATCATTATTTGTTTCAGGTTCTTCAATTAATTTCCCCAAAATATTGTTGACACTCAAATAACTGTGGTCAAGAACACTTTAAGTACCAATTATCTAATTACCAAATCATTCATATGGATTAATAAGCAGATATAGCAATGTACAAAAAAAATCAATTTTATGGAAGAAATTGAAAATTACCCTTATTATATATATAAGATATATTCAGTAAGAGCTCTGGGCTACTTACTGAAAAGAAGTGAAAAAACATAAAAGCCAAAATTCTGTCTGAACACGAGCCACATGAGGCAGAGCCTGACAACATAGATGCTGGACACAGTGCTGCCATCTAGTTTTGCTTTCATACTCACACAAATTTTGAATATTTCTCTGCTGTGCTTTATCTACACTTGGATAACATTGGTTGTGATGGGATTTCTTGACTCTGATAGCCATTGGACTGTGACCGAGGCTGATGATTTTTGTGTCCAAAATCAGAATTAACTGTTGCAACCATTTATACAGAGAGGAAAGTTTGGATATAGGCTGAAGTATTACTCTCCTAAGGCATTAAAAGTAAAGAAATAAAACAAAGGTCTTTATAAGATTCCAGTACAATTTTAAACAGAGACTCATTTCAGTTTTCTTTTAGTCTGATATTTAAGCACATTAAAGTCCCTGTAGCTATTATTAGAATTACATCACATGTGATAAATTTAACTGGAAACCCAATTTTACTGTAAAATATAATAACCCCAGCCCTGCAGTATGTCATATAGGCTGGCCCAGTGTGGCAGAAAGCATAAAAAAGAAAGTGAGAGAAAGCAAGAGAGGCAGTGAGTAAGAGAGAAACAGACAGAGAAATCAAAACCTGAAAAGGAAAGCTAAAATACAAAGAAGATATCTAACAACACCCCCTCTTTCAAAGAGCTAAGCCAATAACTATATTTACAGGTGACAGGCAGGGATAATATTCCCCAGGACCCAGTACTGGAAAAATTGTAAAACCCACAGATAATTAACAAACCTGGTAAAAATCAGTAACATCCACTAGAGGCACTGGAGAGAAAAGGTATTAAACAGTATATAAAGAAATCATATAAAAACAAACCAAAAAGTGGTTTAGCTCTTCCAGTACATGTATGAATCCCTCAGAGCGTTAGTCCCCCAGATCAGCTAGGAATGCAGCCACCGAAGCCAAGCAGTCAAACGTGGATCTTCATGGAGACGCCTGCTGGATGGAAAAATAAAGCCTGGGTAGATTTTCCATCATTTGAGAGCTCTGAGGACCTCACTGAACTTCCATCTCTGTTAAGATGCCAAGATGATACAAACAATTTCAGCAGACAGATCGGAGTAGATTTGCAGATGGCAATCTTTAAGGTGTTTACTGTTCCTGGTGTACATCTGACCATGGTTAGAAATCCAAGGGAGTTTCATGCCGAAACTTCAAGGCTGGAAACATACGCAGCTCCAGGGTAATTCCCCACATACAACTTGACCAGTTCTTCTGAAGGGTGAGAAATACATCAACACAAGGATCCACTGAGCATCACCTATTTACAACTCCAATGCACAAATCCAACTGTTTTTACTCTTTCTCTGCCAATTTCTCCACACTTCATTAATTTCACAACACACCCACCAAAATGGCAGATGCACCTCTCCCACTTTGCCCCACTCTCTTAGCGCAATACCATCACTTTCGTAGCAAAGGTGATTTTGTATTCCTTCACTGGAGCCTCATATGTTTTCTGTCATAAAGTTGCAAAAACAGCACTGGGAAAATTCAAGAAAATTCGATCACGTTTGTCGAAATACATGACAATAATAAAGACAGTCAAGCCACTACATCCCGACAATCTTTAAAATGTTCTTGAGAAAAATAACTCCATTATGGATTTTTGATTTCTTGCTTTACACCTTCATACTTGTATAGTATCGTGATAGACATTGCAGCATCAAACAGCACACAATCGTATTTGAACCGGTGGCAAAAAAGGAAGATTAGCTCGCAGCTCTTGCCTTTATCCATTAATACAGCTTGCATTTTACCAAAGCCTTTAAAACAAAGCCTCTTCCTCAAGGTTACCACGGAGAGGCCCATCCTGACTCTTGAACTTCCCAGGGTTACAGCGCTATCTGCTGCCCTGTTTAAGTGGCATTGCTTGGCACACCGTTTTTGGTTGTTCCTGTTTATTATTGCTTCATGCAATTATCCTAAAAAGGGTGCAGAGCCAACAGTTCCCATGCTCTCTGCATTCTGCCCACTCCCACACAGCTTGCTGACTCCAGCCCAGCTCAATCATTTTAATGGACAATGCCAGGGTTGTAGGGCCCTAGAAGGTTTTAATGAGATTAATAAGTTAAGTTGTGTGTCTGCAACTATGATTTACAGCTGCAGGATTAGCCGGCTCTCTTTTATGATCAGTGACCATCTATCCTTTCCGTTCTGATGTTCCCTTTGCAATTAATGTTGAAAACCTACCAATGGGATCTCAAAGTCTTGTGCATAACTATATTTTTCTCTAAATCATCTAATATTCAGCCTCAACCAGTCAAATAATTCAATGAGGATAATCATGAACCACTCATTACACCAGAATATTATTCAGGGTCCAGGACTGTCAAACTTAAACAGTATTATTATAATGCTTATACTTTGCTTAATGAATTACATGGACAACTGCGCGTAAGTTCAAGGACGGCCTCTTGAAGCCCCCCGGGGACAGGCAGCACCCTTGGCCATGTCTGAGGTCATTGATTGACAACTGCCCCTTGGTAGGGGTTCTTCAAGATAAATGTCCATCTATTTAGTAATTTCTTGGCTGTGGTCCAGACTGTTTCCGCAAGCCATGTTTACTTGCGCAAATGTACCTTTTTTTGGGAACAGCAGCTACGAGCAGAGTAACAGTATAATGCATGCAATACAATGCACCTCTGGACGCACCTCCGAATGCACTCAGTTTGTTCATTTCCAGATTGTTACTAGCGGAGCAGACATCTCTTCACAAATGAGTTTTGAAATCTCAGTTACTTACATTCTCCACCATTGTGTTTTCATCTCATTTCCTTCATCAGTAAAGTTGTGAAAAGATCACGATGAGAATTTTGTAATAAAAGCAAGGAGAAATGCACTTTGTGATGCTGTCAGTTCTTATATCCCCTTGAAGGTGACCAAAAAAGGAGACAAGAGGGAAAAAAGAGGCATGGAAAACACAGTGAACAGCAAACAAGACATTGTGTTTGCAAAAGTACTCATAATCCAAGCAAAGACTATGTAGAAATGACAAAATTTTGCCATCCAGACATATTTATGGTAATACTCAGTTCTTAATGCCTTCTGCAGTGCTCCTGCCTTGGAGAATATTTTCAGGTACATTGCCCTGTGTCTGTAAAAAATTGTCTTTCTTCCAATAACTTGCAAGATCACTTACACAACCAGTGAGTCATTTGTAAGCTCAGTTTCTTTTTTCTATTGTTGTACATGGAAAGGTGGTGCCAGATTCATACCAGCTACCCAGGAGCTTTGTGATAACTAAAGGCAAGGAACCCAAATTTGTGTGTTCTGCAAACACATCATTTGCTTTTCAGTATTTTTCCACTATTAGGTAGTTGTATTCAGAATTTTCCTCTCAAGGTGCCAAAAACCCAGACATCATACTTTTATTATTTATCCATTGCACCCACTGACTATATAAATGGTGATTACATGTTAACACATTACACCTTTTCGTAACCTTGTAAAACATTCTGGTTATTTTATATTTTAAATACTTTAGTACATTAATGAATAACATTAATATAGGTGGTCACTGTGAGAATTTGTAACCACTTACATGTATTTTTGAAATACAGTATGTGTTAAATTAATGAATGATGATGAAGATCTATGATGGCACAAAAG
Organism: Heterotis niloticus; assembly: GCA_018136845.1. Taxonomy (NCBI): domain Eukaryota; kingdom Metazoa; phylum Chordata; class Actinopteri; order Osteoglossiformes; family Osteoglossidae; genus Heterotis; species Heterotis niloticus. Next base: position 13,807,811 of record CM030904.1, on the reverse strand, counting down.
CCTGTGTAGCGTTAGTACTGACTGCAGTGTGGGAAATAACTAAATATATGAAAAATGTTAAATTACATCTTTAAAAAAATGTCTGCAGATCTGAATTTTAACAATATTAATGGTAACCATAGGCATATATCAAACTGTATATATAAAAGCATTGTTTTGAATTACATGTAAGCATTTTTTTGTGAAATTTTTGAGAATCTTTGAATTTGCTGTTCTACAAACTTGAAATGTTAAAATTTTTTATTTATCTTTAAATTTACAAATCATTCTTTTCAGTAAACTGAATATTCTTGTTCACCAAAAGATAAGGGGGATGGGGTGACAAATTATTTTCAGCCAGTGAGATGAGAAACAGTAGATATGGATGCTGTGAAGGGTTTGAGGTTATAATGTTCACTGGAGTTTAAATCCAACCCCCCTTTAATAAAAAGCTAATTTATGTCTCAAAATCTCCCTGTATGACAGCTGCCAGATACTGAAGAAAGGACTGTTATTTAGTAATAAAAATTAATAATTTGTTTATGTACTAAAACAGACTTAAAAAGAGCAAAAAATATACACAACCTATAGCATTAATGTATGCTTCATAAAGAAAATACTCACAATAAACAAGATTATTGTTTTCACACTTATTGTCAAGCTGGTTTAGGTGTTATTATTCATACAGTTTAATGTTCCTGAAATGGGTGTGCTATGAATTGTGCAAATTTCACCAAAACTTTCAGACACACACAAAATTGTAAAGTACAGCATATTGGTTCTCTCTGTGTGGAGAAGCCATTATTTCAATAAAAGGATAGTGTGGAAGCAGGACAGGGCACAGCTTCACATGGTAGCTTCCAATGACTTTTACGGCGTGACTTCTCCTACCAGCACTTGAACACTTTCATACTACGTTTAAATTGTAACAGTTTTATGTAGCTAGCACATTTGTCCAAGACAAAGTGCAGCGTTAATTTTGTACATTAAATTCATTCCAGTTTTTATTCCATATGATATTTTACCGGAGTACTAGAGTAGCTTGAATATGAGTTCCAAAATAATGATATATTAGTCATGAGAAGTTATCATTATGAGTTTCAGTTTTTGTTTGTACCTAAATATAAGAATTTTTCAACATTTCTATTTCCTCTTGGTACATAATGCAAACTGAAATCAACAAAAGAAAAATCCGGAGCCCAAATCACTAATATCTATCTATCTATCTATCTATCTATCTATCTATCTATCTATCTATCTATCTATCTATCTATCTATCTATCTATCTATCTATCTATGTCTGTCTGTCCATCGATTATTCTTATTTGCTAAGCCATTTAGAATGTGGCATTTTGATAAAGTACGGATTTTGTTCACACAAGAGACTTTTTGTTTTTTTGTGCTAGCTACATGCAGGATTACTCTCAAGATTAATGTGGCTGTCATTGTAACTTTTGTTATACCAAATGCTGTGGTTTATGAAAAGAAAAAAAATAAATAAAATTTCACTCTGTGAGGTAAGCTTTCATTTTATCAGCTATGAGGAAGGTTTATGCCACGGCATTGTGTGTAAAGTTGGCCTGGTCTGCTCCCTGTAAATGTCTTCACGACCACTTGGCGTAAAGTTATTCTGCTGCAATGACAGCGCTGGAGCTGCAGCTGAACAGTGGCAGCGGCCATGAAATATCAGGCAGAACGGCACAAGCGGCATTTCGTTTCATTCCCCAGTGACTTGCAGGCAAAGTGAAAATTTTCCTCTGGTCACTTCCCACCTCTAGGGCTACCAAGTACAGGTTTGCTTTGCGCTGCTGACACCAATCTAGCAGCTCCACCAGGGACAGGACATGGTGAGAATCAAACCCTGAGCTCTCACGCCAAAGGCAATGGGGCAAGACCTCTTGGCGCAGCCAAGCTGATCTCCCTGGTATCTTTGAGTGACCAAACTCAAACTGACGATAAGCTTGATTCTGAGCCAACTGTGTGATTCAGGCTCCTTAGCCCTGCATAGGACAGCAGGCCTTGTGTCAGCATAGCGCTTATCTCCCTTCATTTCTATATCTGGTCCTCAGTCCAAAAGGGAGCTTTGCTGGAATACTTACAGCATAAAAAAGGAAAATGGAAGTCTAGGTTTTAGCTATTTTTGTGTATTTACTGATGAAACCATCTGTTTTATTTTTCAGCTTTTTCCCCCTTTCCTGCATTCACAGTTGTACTTTCTGTTTCACTGGTCAGCCATGAAGTATTGCATGGTTTAAGTTCAATTGCTGTTTAGATGTGAATCCTCTTGCAGGAAAAAATACCTTCGTAACCCTTGTCTGTGGAAAAATGGAGAATTATCTGTGTGACTTTCTTCTGCATCTGATGCTGAATCTAATAACAGTGACTCTCTTTCTGTGCTGTGCTTTTTTTATGTTTTGATATCTGTTGTGGTTGCACTTGAAGACCTCAAGGTTTTAGGCAATAAAGAAGTTTAGTGTCAGAAAATTTGACTACTCTTGAGTTTGTTTAAAGATATGATGCTTAAGAAGTGTTCGTAAAATATGTTTTCTAGTAAAAGCCAGAGGGTGTTCACAACCTGCTAGTAGCAGGGATGGTGTGAAAATACTATAGCAGGACAAGACTACTTACTGCACCTTATTTGTGCTTTGCTTTCCAAAAGAGAAGACATCTCAGAGATCACCGGAGATCTTTGGGTTACCATAAAATAGACTGGGGCTTCTCTTTACAAGATGTTGTTCAGATTCATGGAAATCTATACTGGCTGCTATATGTAGGCACTAAATAAAGTGACAACCCGACGTCCCATGAATTCCATTCCCTTGTAAAAAAAAAAGTATACATAGTATACTTTAGTGTACTAAAAGTATACTAAGTATACTTTTTTCAGAAGGGCTAACAGGCATGATGTATTATTAGAAACATTTCAAAGAATGTATGTCATAACTACAAACAAAACATTATTTTATTCCTATTTTTTGTGATTCTGAAATTACATATTTAAGTTTATGATGTGAACCAGCATAGTCTTCACATGAGCACTTTCTTTACATCTTCTATGAAAAACATGTAAAGCATCTTAATAGCATTTGAATTGTTCAAGTCAAAGTTAATGCCAAATTATTTACAATTGTAAATGTATTCCAGGAAAAGAATTTTTGTCAAAGGCCAAAAGAAAAACTTCACAACGTTAACTGTCATAAAACTGTATTTTGGGTTGTTCAGCCTGGGTTTCCCCATCTTGGAAGTGGTCTAATAGTGAAGTATACAGTTGCACAATGCCGCTATAACTTCAAATTCACTTGGTACAAATTGGGCTGAATTTGCAGTTATTTATAAGTCAAAAACGGGTTGTTTGGGTGACAGTTTCTGCTGAATCTTTGAATCCTTGTGGCTAGAATGACGGAACAATTTGATATTTGCACAAATAATCAGTGCTCCTAAGGGTGAACAGGCAAAACTGAGGGTGCCTTGTAGAGGAGCCCATCCGTTTCAGTTGCAGCCCTCCTCAACGCAAGTCCGGATAGGGATCTGGCTGCAATGTGGCCCTCTGTGATAAGCTAGGCAAACTTTGGCAGCAGCTCCAACATATTTATCCATCCCAGCTCATCAGCATGGGTTCTTTTGGCATTGCTTTAACCTCAAAATTGGGGCTGCAGTATATCAGGGACAAGAAGGCTATAAGTACCCTTAATCATCCAGTCAAACTGGGCTTTCTGTAGTATGAAGGAGGATTAGAGGGTAGGATGCAGTTCTATATGCAGCCCTTTATTCCTGCTTGCTAGCATTAGGGCAGAAATGCACATGGCTCCTTTGGGGAAAGGAGAAGCGCTAACAGAGTTTTGATGTTTGATTTTTCAGACCTTTTGAATTCTTATGTAAAAATGATAACCTTGATTTTATTCTTCACAAGGGATTCTAAAGCAGGTGTTGGAAAATATGATGGATACGTTTTGATTTTTTAAGGCATAACCAATGAACTAACTAAGTGATGCCACTTGTACCCAGTAAATAGCTTATTTACGGTACATGGTAGAATTTAAATGTTAGAAAGTGCTTCAGAGTCACATCCGATTTCTAGGCAACCACTGGCATGCTTATCAAGGGAAGGAGGACTGGAAGTGGGTTGTTCTCATCTTCTTCACTGGCAGAAACTGAGGAGAACATGCAAACTTCACATGCACTCCTGACTTGGGCTTAAACCCCGCATCAGGCAAGCAGCTCAGGAGCCTTGAGGCACCACATTATCCCACTGCATGACTATGTCCCCTGAATGTTGATTTAGGATTCCTCAAATCTTCTGCTGACAAGCAAGTGTGTGCTGCAGTTTTTCAGGTTTTCAGAGTCCTATAAACAGCCAGCATTCTTTGTGTTCTAAAATAAGCTCACATTAGTTTAATTAAGAAATCATTTCAATGAATCCTGATCTTTCTTAGATCAGGATGACAATGCCCCTGTTAAATCTGACGGTCTTTGTTGCAGCAAAGTTTCTCCAACAGTATTTACTTTGGGATATTAAAATTTGTTTTGTGTTTTACAGGAGCACTCCATGGGTCAATGGCAAACAGTAGTTGGAGGGTTATCTTACTTCCAAAAATTGTGCAGTCTTATCTGTCAATAACCTTTAACAGAATTGAATTTGTTTAGTACTAGATTGAGGGAGTTATGTATGAGGCCTGCAGGGTTTATACATCTTATGTTTTTAACTAATATTTGACTAACACCTCTGTCCAAGATCGCTTGCAGTTATCTACCCTGCCACACAGCAGATCAACTTGACACAGAGGAATTATTTTAAAATTCACTTGAAATACTTGTCACAGACAAGTTCCGGGCCCACCCATACAGCATACAAATGCATTCTAGACACTTGTTTGCTTCCAGTTTTGTAGGCACAGTTTGGGGAAGCTTCTTTCCTGCTCCAGCATGACTGTGAATGCCCCTCCATAAACACATGGTTTGCCCAGGTTGTTGTGGAAGAACCTGAGTGGCTGCACAGGGCCCTTACCTTAACCCCACTGAACACCTTTGGGATGAACTGGAACGCTGATGCTCTTCTGCCTGAATGGGTACAAATTCCCAAAGCCATGCTCCAAAATGTGGTGGAAAGCCTTGCTAGAAGAGTGGAGGCTGTTATAGCAGCAAAAATGAGAACAACTCCATATTAATGCCCATGGGTTTAGAATGAGATGTTCAACAATCACATATAGGGCTGATGCTCTGGTGTCCACATACTTTTGGTGATATAGTATATAACAGCTACTGGCTCCTATGGTTGAACACAGAGTCGAACCAGGCAGGACTTACCCCATACATGACTCACGTCAGGAAGTTTACAGGGCAATATGAAATGCAAGGCTTGTAAAACAGAATTTTACCTTGGTTTCTAAAACTCCCATGGTTCTGAAATGATAATGTTTTCATTTGTGGTTAATCTTCTTCTACTGTACAGAAAAACTAGCCCAAGAACTGTTTTGTTAACCCTGGACTGATTCTACCAGAGCATCATACTGCTCACTGGCCTTCAAGATGCTTTGCTACTTTCAAGGGATACATGCAACATTGCTCAATGGTAGTATTCCTCATAATTAATTCCTGGAGTGTCACATTTCAAAGTCTCAAATAATGTCACCTTCACGCAAAAAAAAAAGAAAAGAAATACAATAATTGCTAAACAAAGCACACACAATCATGGAAAAACTTGTACTGCACCATATAAAGTTAGGAGCTGTTAGTTGTGTGGGGATGCAGCCATCATGTCGTAGTACACAGTCTCATACGGTGTTCATTTTATATAATCTTTAAGCTACAATATTTCACATGCACTCTGTGTAGGTAAACATGTGCAATGTTTTAATGCATTTTCATAACATGTTCCATCTACAATATAAACTATAAGTGCTCAATTATGTCCTAGCATAGGTTTTCATACAGCTGTCACCAGACTCTCTCATTAGGCTACAACCTTGTACATGTATGGTACAGCTACTAAACATTATACATTATAATATGTTCATGTTTGAATGTTTTTATTAGCTATAAGATGCTCATTGGCTTGACAGAATTCCTGAAAATTATTAAAAATAGTTTTTGACAATTTTCATCCACTTAATTTATAAAGTTATTACTATTATTTTTTGCTATTATTGACCATCCTAAGTGAGAATTTGTCATATGTTGAGTATGTTGTAATTGAAAGACAGAAAAACAGTCTGTCCATTTATTTATTTATTTATTTATTTATTTATTTATTTTTAATTTAGGTTTTCTGTTTCACCTCTACTGATTTCTGGAAGTAGAGGTCTAGCCAGGATTGTCTAGTTAGGAGATGGCAGTTAGGAGGTGTGATCCCTTCCTGTGACAGACTTAATCATAAAAAGAATGGCCCTTTTGACAATGTTTATGAAACAACATGTAATCATTAATGCCACATCTATATGCCACCCTTGACCTGAGGATTACTTGATAAGCAATAATAATCACAAAGCAAACCTAGACAAAAAAAAGCTGGGTGAGAGTTTCTTTATTTTTTATATTAAATAGCTCATTAAAACTAGGAGAATCCACTTGGGAAAATGTGCAAGACATGAAGGTTAAAATTGTTCTCCAGAATTTAGCTGGAGCTTTCGTGTAGGTGCCCTGTATGAAGTCCTTCCAAAGGACTAGTGATCTGACAGAAGTCTGCCTAATTCATTTTGAAGTAAATTTGAAGGGACTGCATTCATACAGAACTTTTTCTTGCTTTTGTTCCAGGCCATCCATGCTAATCTTATCAATAATGAAGCAAAGGAGGTTTAAGATAGTACTGTGATTATGGTTATTTAAGCCAATTTAGTCAATGCAATGCTTTGAACAGAAGTACATTTGTTAAATTACTCTGCCCATGTTTCCTGAATAAAACATGAACACACACTGCATGTATAAGGGCTTGAGTTCAATTTTCAAGAAAAATATATCCAGAAATGCACTGTTAAATGGATGATTCCTTGTCTGCCCATCATGGAGGACCTACAATTTTGCTTTTTTAGCTATGCAACAATATCATGTAATTTACAGTGTTTTTCAGAATGCAGGTCCAGTTTTTTTCTCACTTCCTAGACTGGTGCAACTTTTCATCCAGTTTGCTACAGTATTTAATTTAAAAATCTGCACACAGTCTTCAGAATTGCAAATGGAGTGCCTTTACTGGTAGTTTTGTTGTTTTGTTTACTAGTAGCCAATTCTAAAAGATGTAGAGAAACAGGCAAGAAAGATTTGGAGGGTGATGTCATTGAGCAAGAGGCGCCAATGTGACCCTGTGTAACTGTTTAACAGTGATTCAAAAGATTTAGACAGTTTCTGCAATACTGGCAAAAACTTGGACTAATGTATTTATAATTTATGCCAGCACAGTGTACACTGTGTACCGATTTTTAAATTTCTATTTCCTACTCATCTACTCATAATGTCAAAGGATGTACAGTACGCTACTGTTACTTCAACTGTTTATATTTCAGTAATGTTTTATTTTTTATGAAAACCTGATGAATTTTTAATGGCGCTATATATCTATCTGAGTGTACACTGCTAGATCCTTTTTTAATCGATTGACAGGAACAGTTCCAAATACAAATGTATGCATGGCCTGGTGTACCCGTTCAGTCTATCGTGGCGCTAAAATACTTGGTACATGCAACTTGTACTCTGGTGTAACTTATGTGTCAAATATTTTTGCATTTTCATGGTATGCAGATTACAGTCCAGAAAATAAGATGCAGGCAAATTGCCTGGCTTTTCCAGTCGCACAAATCACCAGACGGGCCTGCGCCTCCTTCTCGAGATGAACTTGTCTTACTTCACCTTAGACATTATTTACTTAAGTAATAAATGTACATCTAATAAGATTAACTGTGTCAGTACGAGACAGGGCTCTGTAAAATACTGCACTGTCATTGGTCTTTTCTCGCTAAAAAAGTATTTGAATAAGGGAACACAAGTGACATTTCTATTCCATCATCTTTCCCAAATTGGAAACCCCCAGCACACATTGAAAATTATTACAGCTGATTTTGCTAGACCGACGTTGAAACTAGATAAATAAAATTTCTTTAATATTTGAATTGGACTGAGAATTGAACTGGACATCAGATAAAAGGATCAAGGTATTGTCTGCATATAGTAGCAACAGGTGACTGGACATACCTACTTTACTTGGAAAGATTGTATTGCAACTCCTATTATTCTGTAAGTGATTCTATAGGAAGACAGACAGGATAGCAAACAACCTTGTCTTGCCCCTTAAAATATTCAGAATAAGTTAGTCTCTGATCATCCCGGAGTTGTAAGATTTGAATATAATATCTTGATCATGCTAAAATGGAGCAACTCTGAAAAGTTTATTTTTTTAAGGACTCCATAGGTATTACCACTCCACCCCCTGAATGGCCTTTTAGCATTTAGAGAAAGATCACAAGGAGCAGATATATTTTGAGCTTCACCTAGGATATAAGAGCGCCTTCCAGTGTTATTTAAGGGTAAGCACTCATTTATAAACCCTGTTTGATATGAATGCATTACGTTGCCCACAACCTCTAACCTGAGTGCTAATACTTTTGCAAAATTTTTCTAATTTGCAGTAATTGAGGAGATAAGGTGCAGATTGTTATCTGGTTTGGATACGACAGAAGTGCTGTGTTGAGATCTTTCTGGAGGTTTTCATTCTCAACAGCAAAGTTTATTGGATTGAGTCATGCTGGTCCCAAGATGACCCAAAGTGTCAGATAAAATTCAGCTGGTAGACCATCAATACTTGGGGGAACAGTCGCTGTTCATAGTTTTTATTGCTAGATGTAGTTCTTCTAAAATGATTGAAGAGTCTGGTTGTTCTGTGCCATCTATAGGTAGAATTAGAAGATTAAGTTTTTGGAAAGAGGCAGCATATTGGTCTTCAGATGGGTAGAAGTTACTTAAATACAAATGAGCAAAAAAAGAATTTAAATGCCTTTACAGGCCCAGAAAATTGAGGGTATGGACTTCCTGCACTCTTGTCATTTAAGAACTCAACTGTCAGCTGGCAGTTTTTCATTCTGGAGTATTTCTTTTTAAGATCTTTTTCCAGCAGCTTATATTTTCCAAGTTCAGAGTCTATGATCTGTTGTAGTGTACTGTAGATCTTTTAAGATGGGAAGCAAATCCAATGGCATTGTTCTAAAAAAAAGCCTTTTGCCGAGGCCCAAACCAGTACTGGATCCTCTGTAGAGCTTTTATTGATGTGTGTAAACTCAAAAAATGTTGGCCTTAGCTGAGAAATGAAATCTTCATTCTGCAGAAGTGCAGTATTGAATCTCCATCTGGATGTTTTATTTTTTACAGAGCCAAAATTAAAAGCTGTTATGATTGGATTGTGGTCTGAAATATGACTAGGAACAAAATCTATAGAGGATGCTGTGAGAACCAAGTCAGAAGAGGAGAGAGTACTTTATTCTGGAGGACGTTTTGTAATAAGAAGAAATGTATGTATAGTCTTTAGTGGCCAGGTTCTGAAGACATCATACAGTATATTTGTCAGTTTCAGGTATTCAGCCACATTATGGACAGCTTCTCATAAGGCAACGTGGGTAGCCGAGGTAACGCTGGATGTCGAGTCCGAGATATTATCAATGAATGTATTCATACAGAAACCAGGAGTTAAGTAGTCTAGGGTCAGTAATTCTTTCATAATGTTTGGGAAAAATGATGGTTCAAAAGTGGCTGGCATATATATACATACAAAGGCCACTTTTTTCACCTGTGCAGAAATACAGCAAAGCATGAGTTTTCCCAAAGAGTCAGAACAAGCCTTCCCCATTGTTAATAAATAGCTTAACATAGATAACTTGAGACTTGTGCGCTATTATAAATTATACATTAGGCTATGTATACAAAAATGAACAGAATATTAGTGTATAAATGACTTCCTTATAACAACATTTGCTTTAGATAACAATATGTAATCGGAGCACAGATGTGTGAGGAGCAGAGATAAACTGTTATGTAAACATGTTATTGGTCACGAACGTGTTTGTTTATATCCAGAACTCAAGTTGTCCTAACACCAGAAACAGTACACAGTACGTTAGTAAGGTTTCATAATAGTTGCTATAAAATAAGCATGAGTAGACATTCGTATCTCTCTTTGAAGTGGAGTAAAGATCACCTGGTTGACCTGAATCACCAAAACTGAATTGTTGTTATTCCCATTCAGTGAACTGCAGTGAAATCTTTGCACTTCTGTTGACCATCACCGACTTGAGGTCAGTGTCGACTAAGTACTTTTCTACCTCTTCAGATAATTCAAACAATAACGTCTTGCCTTGGTAGTAATCCTCAGGGTGGAGGGTACGTGTAGACTGAGCTTATGTCCTTCTGTTCTGAGTTGCCCTGGATTCCCTCTGTGGCTGTTCTCTATGTGCCGTCTTGTGCTCTGCTTCATAGCTTGGCGAACCCGGTCCCTTAGCAGCATGAAAAACACGGTGCGGGCTGTGGCCAACTTGTTGGAGTAGATTTGCTGGGCAGCTGTCAGGTGTAGATGTCTCTTAAAAACTTGGGATCCACATAGGAAGCATCTGCTGCATACAGTTGACTGCATCATCACCCTCCTCCCCATAGCCTCACGCTATCTCTTCTTGCTCTGGTTTCCATTTTGTCCACCTTCTTTCTCAGCTTGTTCACCTCAGTGAAGCAACAGTTCCCATCTTTCTTAGGCTGACCAACTGTGGCTTATGCTGGCTCTAGCTTGGCTAGCGTATTCACAGTCCTCTCAGCATGTGTGTTTATCTGTTCTTTTCCGAATCTGAGTAACACCCCATTTTCGCTATTTTCATTTTCGCTTGTAGGCCGTGCACGTCCCAAGGTCTCCCTCAGAATTTCTGACATTTATCCCTTGCAGTTACTCCCTTTCTGGTTCAATAGTCTGTTTGATTAGTGTGGCGACTTCATTCAGCGGCAAGTTTGCAGGCATCGCTGAGCTAAATATGATGCGTTGGCCAATGCTGTTTTTCATTACGGAATGTGCGCTCTTTTTTGATGCTATTCCTTGAGGTGGATGTTTCACAACTTCTAAGTGATTAGGATGACTATTCACATTGAAGGGTTGAAGGCGGTAAACACCAACAAGAGGATAGGTGTAGCGTGGCCATCTCGCAAAGTATCTCACCGGAAGTCTCCCAGCTATGGTCTTTTTGGAAAACACATACATTCCGTGCCTGGCTGTTTAACTGTGGGTCCATATCTGATCCACTAAGTCATATCTGACCGAGTTGATGTTTATTATCTGGAACTTAATGAACATACTGTAAATACTTTTTTACGTTTCCCAGAGTGAATATCCAGCTTGTTCATATAACACACCATCGAAAGACCATTTGGCACAAAGCTAAGAGGGGTGCACCTTGGGATGCTAGCCCATTGCAGAACAGTCTCTCTCTCTCTCTCTCTCTCTCTCACACACACACACACACACACACACACACACACACAGTCACAAACTTTGAGCACAAAGTCCAAAACCAAAGCGGGTCGATTCTTTTCCTTCACATGAGTCAGGCCATTTTGCTGCGTATACAGGCTCGCTCCGTGCCAAGAGTCAGCAAGCCGCAGGCACCTGACAGGCCCTTGTCTGTAGACAGGTGTGTGTTCAGCCAACACACCCTGACTGTCTTAAAACCCTCTTGCCTGTGGCAGTGTTGTGGAACTCGCAGAATCCAATTTTTGTCAGGTACTGAACTGAGATGGAAAATGCTTCACTATTTATTCCAAGGCTGAGTTACAGTAACAAGTTTGAGATCAAAGTTGCAGCAGACATGTTTGAGCCTGTCCTGGCAACGCAGGAACAACCATACACACCTAAAAGAGCTCAAACCTGCTGTGTTTACTTGGAATTGGTGTCTTTAGGGGAAAATCAAAGCACCCAGGCAACCCATTGAGTGACTTAAGTGTGCGTAATATGTGTGCAGAGTCACTGATACAAAGATTTTCCAGATGTTAGTTGTCATTAGGTTGAAATTATGTTGTAAATGTGTACATTTACACATACATACAGTACATACAGTATCTGTACACATTTTCTCATTATTAGATGTTTGTAGCTTAAATCGTGTCCATTTTAAAAACAAAAATTGCTTTGTACCATCATTCTTCAAGGGTGGTTGATCAAAATGTTAGCATTCCACTAGTCAAGAGTCAAAAGAGTTTATTTGTCAAGCACATGGTTGTGTACCATGTGTTGAAATGTGCACCGATCTGAACCAGGATGACTGTGCGAACAATCTATAATGGAAAATGAAGCAAACACATATCCAAACACTAAGAAGAATAGAAACAGAAACAAGCAGTAAATAGATAAATAAGTAAGTAAATAAGTAAATAAAAAAATAAATAAATAAATAAATAGGCAAAATGGTACGGAACAGTTAAGGTGCCCTGGAAGGGCAGTGACAAAGGGGGGGGGGGGGGGGTTGGAGCGGAGTGGTCAGAGATTACGTGAGGGTAGTCATGTCATGTCCGGGTTCAGAAGTCTTATGGCCTGTGGGTAGAAGCTCCTCCTTAGCCTTTCCGTTCTGGCCATAATGCTTCTGTAGCGTTTGCCTGATTTCATCAAGATGAATAGATGGTTGCTGGGATGAGACAGGTCACCGACGATCCTACTCGCTCTGGTCCTGCATCTCCTGGTATAGATGTCATGTAGGGACGGTAGATCAGATCTGGTGCAGCGTTTCGCTGCCCGGATCACTCTCTGCAGTGCCTTGATGTCCCGAGCACAGCTGTTCCCAAACCAGGAGATGATGTTCTGAGTCAGAACAGTTTGTACAGTACCAGAGTAAAAGGTCTTAAGGATAGCTGGAGAGACCTGTAGCTTCCTCAGCTGCCGGAGGTGGTAGAGCCGCTGCTTTGCTCTACTGGCTTGAGCTCGGATGTGTACAGTCCATGTCAAGTCCTCAGTGACATGAACGCCCAGGTATTTGTAACTGCTCACCCTCTCCACTGCAGTCCCGTTGATTTTAAGGGGGGTGTAGGACCGCTGCTGGCGCCTACCAAAGTCCACCACCATCTCTTTCGTTTTGCCGACATTCAGTTGGAGGCAGTTCTCCTGGCACCATGATGCCAGGTTATCCACCTCCTCCAAGTATGCTGTCTCATCGTTGTTGGAGATGAGGCCCAGCACCACCGTGTCGTCAGCAAATTTGATGATGGAGTTGGAGGCGTGTGTGGCCACACAGTCGTGAGTGTAGAGGGCATAGAGCAGAGGGCTAAGTACACAACCTTGCGGAGCTCCTGTGTTGAGTGTGATGATGCCTGAGGTGCAACTACCCACTCTCACCACCTGTGGTCTGCCTGTGAGGAAACTGAGAACCCAGGCACACAGGTGGCGGTTCAATCCCAAGTCATTCAGTTTAGTGAACAGTCTACGGGGGACAATGGTGTTGAAAGCTGAACTGTAATCGATGAACAGCAGTCGCACATAGTTCCCCTGTTTCCTGTCCACATGACTGAGGGTGGTGTGCAGGACGTGGGATATGGCATCGTCCGTGGATCTGTTGGGGCGGTAGGCAAACTGAAGTGGGTCTACAAAGTTGGAGATGGATGCTGTGATGATGGCTTTGATGAGTCTCTCAAAGACCTTCATGACTACCGAGGTCAGTGCAACGGGCCGGTAGTCATTTGGGCATGAGGGCTTATTGTTCTTTGGTACCGGGACAATGGTGGATGTTTTAAAGCACTGAGGGACTGTGGACTGAGCCAGAGACTCGTTGAAGATGGCTGTGAGAACTCCGGTCAGCTGGTCGGCGCAGCAGCGCAACAGGCGCCCGGAGATGCCGTCCGGCCCCGGCGCTTTCCTGATGTTGACGCGCTTCAGCTCCCTCCGCACATCGGACTCAGCGACGGTGATGAAGTCGCCACATTCCTTCGCCAGGCTGCGGGTCTCGCTGCGGTCGTGGGTGACTTTAGCGCAATCGGACTCGAAGCGGGCATAGAATGCGTTGAGTTCGTTAGCGAAGCCAGAATCGGCACTCATAGCCACGCTAGATTTCCTTCCGAAATCTGTGATGGTACGCAGTCCTTGCCACAATTTGCGCGCGTCACCCTGGAGGAAAAGCGACTCGACCCGCTCCCGGTATCGGCGCTTCGCGTCCTTCACTGCACGCCGTACGCCGTATTTAGCCGCTCTGTAAGCGCTCGTGTCGCCAGTGCCGAGACCTGCGTTGTACGCAGCAGTGCGCGCATTCACAGCTTTCCGGACCGTACCATCGAGGAATGAATCTAATATAATTTAGCACAATTAAAAGCAACAGTATCTCCTTTGTTATATAAGTTTCTCCTCTTCCACTTTTTCTACATGCTAATGTGGCAAAATTGGGATGCTAAAAAATCATTCCCCCAAAGTTCCCAGCATCTGTGAGGGAAGCTATGTAGAATCCTGTTTAATTACCGAATGAAAGAGGCTGCACTCATATTTGAATTACAGGTCTCATTGCGTTTTTAACTGCTGATTCTTGAAAGAAGTCATTAGATAAATGGGCCTCAACTAGAGGAAAGGTATGTAAAAAAAAAAATGTATTCTAAACTGCAGTGCATCCGCTTTTATTATTGTACTGAGCCAAATTTTGCTTTGCTTCCCTCAAAGTCAGTTAGGTCCCGTTTGAGACGCTGAACTGAAAACATCTACCGTACACACATCAAAGCCCTAACTCCTCTTTACCCCCATCCTACATTTTTGCCTTGTTTAATAATTGTGATCAGTTCTAAATTGTTTTAAAACTAAAATCAGTTTTATTTGATTTTATATCAGTTTTTTCCTCAAAAGAAGATTACCTGGTTATGAAAAAATGCAGTTTTATTTAATCGTTATCATTAGCTATAAATGATCTTAAAACTCAGCTTTATTTTATACCTCTTTTTTCCCTCCCAAAGGAAGATTAGCTGGCTATTAAACATTGTACTTCTTATTAAATAGTTATAAACTTAGCAGTCACCTGCCACTCTTTTGGACACAGTAAGCAGTGTTGATATTAATGAGGCCTTGCTGTGTTTGAGAAATACAGGAAGTTCACAGTACCTTTACTTTTTGGTTTTGAGATGATCTTTTTGGAAGATTTTGGAGGAAATTCAACTTCACAGCATAATAAAGTCAAACTGAAAACACAGCAAATATTTTGCTTTGTTATTGAATTCAGGGTTGACTGTCAGTGTTCCTCGTGAGTTCTGCAGTCTAACACACAGTGACTGTCAGCCGTTGCAGAAAATTCTTGAACCCATGAAGTGAGTCTTTAGCTGTCCGAGCAGTTGGACCTAAAACACTGTTCATTTATTGTCATCCATGTGGTTCCTCAAAATAAATCAAAGGGCTTGTCTGTGGTTTACAGAACCCATCAGAGGCAGCGCACTATAGTACCGAGTAAGGGGAAGGGTCATTTTCTCCACCAAGGTTTTACTGGAAGTTATCACAGAGCTGCAGGTCCACAGAGGGCTATATTGGATGTCTGCTGGCCCACTGGACCTGCTATTGCTGAGAAGTGATTTTGCTGCCTTTAATATATGGCCATGATGATTACTACTATTGCCTATATCATGCCTCAACCTGTTGTGCTTGTGGGCCTGGATATTATCCCTCAAGGCCATACAGCAATACAGTTTTGAAGGACATGAGATGCTTTGCAAAATCTATTTTCCTCAATCCTCCTCGCTCAGCAGCCATACAAAATTTTCCTGAACCTGTAACGCTAGCCAGGTCACAGTTAAGGCAGTTAAAAAAATTAAGCAAATAAGTCTTTGTGATATGAAGGAAATTACTACAAAATTGATTCAGAGAACGTGGAACGTCAATGGCTGCTAAAGCTAGCAGAATGGCAGATTTTTTTAAATCCTGGTTTGTAGTGGACTTTTTATACTGTGCTTGTAAAATATATACAGATACACACTTCCATGTAAGTTGTTTTCAAAGTAATGTTTGAAAATAAGCCATAAAATCTTTGAGATTAAGAATAAGCAGCCAAAAGAATCCTCAACACACTGCAAAGTAATTTATGTATTTAAATTTATTTATTGAATAAGTCTACATAAATCATTGTAGGATAGATACATAAGTACAGTATTTTTTAGATTATAGATGGATAAGTCAATGCAATGCAGTTACTGTATAAAAGATGAGTATGACAGCTTGTGAGTATTTGTACACCTTCCTCTTCAGCCTCTAAAAGGGGAAGCGTGCACAAGGCCATAAATACAGGATACTTAGAAAACCAGAACTTAGGCATTATTACCAATGCTTTTTAGATATTGTTATACAGTGGATCACACACGTTGACAAAATGAAAACAAAGAACATTTTCACCCATCACACATAAAAAATATGAATACATTTTTTCCCCTCAAAATTGTTTCATTCCCTCCTGCCATTGTTTTAAAATTCCCAAAAAAAAGCACAAAAACATTGTTCAAACAAGGTATGTATAGTAAATCTTCACTTCACATTATCACACTATTGCAACACATGTTTAACCGAATAAAAATATAACATAAAAAGCTTTTATATAATTTCTGAGCTGGCATGTGCAACATACGAAAGCTACGAAAGAGTACTTCCCAACTTCCACGTTTTTTTTTTTATTTTTGACCGATTTGAAACTTTGATTGTTTACGTCACATTTGCTGCACAATTGGAATTGTGTTTTTGAAATTTTAGCATATTATGTTAATATATAAATGCAGTTTTCTGAAATAAGCTGAATTTAGAAACTTTTTGCAAGTTCCTTGCTATGCAGCATTTGTCCACATTAAATATGCAACCCATTCCTTCACCCTTGTTCTTCTGAGCCTTTCCCACCCGACAGAACTCTTGCTAGCTCCGCTGTGGATGCTGCAGATCTTATTTCCAAAAGCACTGAACTTCACAGTGGGTGATCAAGCTGATACGCACCATTCAGTGGTGAACACTAACCCAAAATTGATCCCTTTCTCAGAAGATGTTTCCGGATTTGGACTTTTTGCCCCCGTCCCAATACTGCGCTTTCAGATTATTTCTTATCAGCCTCAAGGTAACAGCTGGAGCTCCAAACTGAGCAAAGTCGCTGAGGGCTTTGGATCAACTGCTTTTTGCAGACAAACTACTGAAGAGCAGAGATTGTTTTCACTGAGCACTTTCTTGAGCGTTAAATGTAAATTTTAATATTTACTTTGCACTAGTGTGGGTCTTTTGCCTGCTTTGAAAGTAAAATGAATGCACAATTCCTACAGTACTTTTTCGGTCTTTGAATAGGACAACAGAAATGTCTGTTCTCATGCTGTATCTTCTGAAGCAGCCGACTTCTTAATCTTTTCCGCCTCAACATTTTGCATTGGCACATTGTTTAAAAATACTGAGCAGATGACATCACTTATAAAAGCTTTTCTTTGCGAGCCATCTAGTCCAGACGATGTTCAGTTTCTGCCGGCAGGAATTCATCTACCAGGACAAACTGGCGGTAGTGGGGATCACACCCATAACATAGCCGTTCCCTCCTACGCAAGCCCGTTTGCTTTCCTTTCTCGAGGATTGCGTCGCTTGGACACCACATCACATTGCTCACAGTGCCAAATAAAACCCTGATATGGCCCATAGACCCCAGCAAGTGACCGGGATGAAAGTCCATCCATTATCCTTAACTGCTTATCCCAGTCAGGGTCACAGTGGTCTGCAGCATATTCCAGAGTCACAGGGTGCCAGGCTAGGAGCCCACACTCTGGACATGACACCACACACATGCACATTCACACTATGGGTCACTGCAAATTGCCAGTTAACCAGAAACACATCTTTGGATGGTGGGAGGAAACTAGAGCACCTGGAGGAAGGCTATGCAGATACAAGAAACACATGCAAACCCCCCACAGTCTGAGCTACATTCAAACCCACTGTGAGCAGCCCAGGCGCTATGAAACTATGAGACTGTCATTTGCTGAGCTGTTGTGCTGCCTGCGATGAAAAAAATCTTTAATCATGTCTGCAACCGCTAGCCTGCATATATAGTATTGGCTTTCCCACAGGGTACTATACTAACTGACTGTACAAAGCACTTTTTATGCAGAATATACCCAGTATGGAGCACAAGGGCCAAATTCCATGCATTAAAGTTCTTTATTACAATTGCTAATAGAATTGAATCAAGGCAACACCATCTCCACAACCCAGGAACATAATGGGGTGGGTTCTTGTGATTTGTTCATGAATTTAAATGGGCTTTCACCACCAAATCCTGATCAATAAAAGCTTGTTAATACAGAAGTGTCCATCCTAGCAGAAGAGTCTCCTATGACAAGCAGTCAAAACGTATTTAAAAATGACCGGAAAAACTCTTTCTCATTGATTCATCCCATAAGCACCGAGCACAAAACGACCTGTAAACACTGTGGAAGGAAGCTCAATATAGGCGGTCCCACACTCCTATTTTAGCCGAGTGCATTTTACTGCCATTTAAAGGCTTTGTGCAGAAACACATTTTGCTAATGCCCCGCAACAGACAAAAGTAAAAAAAAAAAAAAAAGCAGATAAATGAAGAGAATGCTTCTGAGATAACAATATGTGAAAACTTAGGAGTTTGAAACATTGTCACATGAAGAGCCAGTGCACCGCATGCACAATTTTAGACATAATAGTTGGTGCATCCTACATGTTACAGAGAAACTTACGGTGTTGTGTATTTTACTAAGGCAGAGTAAAGCGTCGAGATTTGAGAACGTGAAAAAACGTGGACACCACCATTCCCTGGAAGCTCCATTTTAATCAAGACTCCTGCTTGTCCAGGTGCCCAGTGCCACTGTCCTCTCCTGAGGATGCCCGCACGGCATAGCTGCTAATGAAAGACCTCTGAGCAGTTTATTTGCTAATTCTTAAAGGTACTAAAGACTGCCGGAGCAAATATGCTCAACTCCCGGCCTCAATTGCCTTCTCCCTGGGGGTTCCTGAAAAAGGTCCAACTGTTTAATACTGACAGGCTAACGCTAAATTTCCTTAGTTGGTACTGCTGGTCAAAATACAGCTCAGTGTGCCGTTCTAGCTAAAATCTGATCACGAATCAAATATGTCGTATCTCACAGTGGAACAGGAAAGCAAACAAAAGCCCTGGCTGGTGGTGTTTAAATTTATCTTCTAAGCCTTGCATTTTGAAGGGGCTTTCACAATTTTATTTTTAATTTACGTTTGACACATTCGCATGGGCTGTTAAACTTAAAAGCATGTCTCGCCTTGTGAAATGCAGAAAATGTAACATTAACGCACAGTCATTTTTGAAAAAAAAAAAAAAAATCAGCATTTTAGGCTTGGAGTTTGCGAGCTAAACAAAAAAAAAAAATTCTAAACATGCACACATATGGAGATAAATGGGGTGGGGGCTGAGAAATTTCTAATATGTTCTTAGCGGAATATGCTTCCATAAAGTTGAAAAACATAAAAACCATTGCCATAGCAACCAGTTGTCAGCATTTTATAATGCAATGCAGCAGAGCACAAGGTGATTGTGTCCCAGTGTGGGGTTTTCTCTCCGCCAGTGCTGCCTTCAGCCAGGCCTTGCGCGTCTTTCACACAGTTGCCTCTCATCTCACTAACAAGACCAACGTGGAAAGCCGAGCGGCTGCGATACCAATAAAGAGCAACACAGAGAAGCAGAGGTGATGGGCCCCTGTTCTGGAGACAGTGCTTGGGTAGCTCCACTTGTGCAAGATTCCCTCAAATATTGCCTTTTCTTTTATTATCAAATGACAGCAACGTTCAGAATTTCTTCCTTGAGATGCTTTGCATGCTTACAATATCTTAACCCTGCTGTCACAAGCGTATGTCTCATAGGTACCCCTGAAGACCTAATACAGAAATAGGAGAATATCAACATGTGAGATTTCTGTGCCCGATGCTTAACATTTTTTGGAGAAGAATGATCCACTCAGTTGCTCAAGTAAAAGATTAGAGTGAGATGGGAGACTGCGCAAAGCTCCACTACACACTTTGGCAGCTTGCGGTTATCCTGTATGTGCTGCATGGTTGCAAGTTCAGGTGTGGCCTCCATTTAGAAAAGCGTCCTCTTAATTTGTTTCTCAGCCGAACAGTCCTTTCCACTGTCGGATGAGAGGGAAAAACTCTGGATCCACTCGCCTCTGTCACCCAGCTATATGTCCTGCTTAAATAAAAATTTCCTTTGACAACAAAAAAGAGTGTAAAATCCTGATGCCAGAACTCCACCCTTCACAATTTCATGTATGCTCATTTCATCCTTTGTGTCTGTTTCCTCAACTGCTAATGTATTAAAATGCCAGTTATTAAGTTTCGAATCATCTTAATATTCCCAAGGTTAGTGTGTCTTTGCAATGATCACGGGAAGTTTAAAAGTGCGAGTCTGGTGGCTCAGTAATGTTTGCTGTGGGAATGCCTTCCTACTGCAGATACCTGTCTGCGAATGTTCTTCAACTTGCGGGAAAACAGTGAGCCGGCCTAGGGAAAAAAAAAAAAAAAAAAACTGGAATTACTGACCACCGAGTTGACAGAGACTTAAATGAGGTTCACAGGAGCACTTTCAGCCACTGGGGTCCTTTTCAAAATCAGTACTTGAATAATTTAGAATGGTGCATTTATATAACTGAGAGAGCATACAAGATGCAAAGTAACTTGTGAAGTAAATACAAACTGTCAGGTAAAGCCTCCTCTTTGTGGTTAGAAATTGATTCCCTCATTAAATGGACCACAGTGAGAAACAGAGAAAGACAGCGGCATTTGCCAAAAAAAGCCAGCAGCAAATATGCTCTCTTCTGACTAAACCACTATTATTCCTATTGGCTGTAACATTTGTTTTTCTCTCAGGACCACTGCCAGCAAACAGGCCCAGAACAAACCCTACTGCTAACTGCGGCCCCCTACCCCCCGGGAAGCCACCTCTCTCCTGGGCCAGCCTGGCTGGGTGAAGGTGTAGGCTGCTTTGCCATTTGTCCGTGGTTTCCGTTCCAGGCCACCCACATCCCCTCCCACACAGCGTGCACAAATATCCCTCAGATCTCGAGGAAACTGACAGACTAAGGAGAGGCCGTGACGCGGGGAGGGGGGTTGAGCCCTGGATTGCGGAAAAGATCCCTCTTGCATCCCAATGAGGTGCTATCAGAAAACTCCCAGCACCAAGGTTAATCTAGATGTCAGCGTCTGCTGACAGCTCAAGAGATTGCTCTGGGGTGACATCGCATCTGAAGTCTTAATGCCGCTGTCGATGTCATCCTGCCTGTAGGAAATGAAGTAGAATTTGTCTTTTGTTGATGTATCTATGGCTTTACACAGCAGCGCTTTTCTCATTTCCTCACTTTTCTCGTCTCTGCTGTTTCTTTTCTGATCTTTGGAACAAGAAAGAGGGGCGAAAAACTCCAAAGAACGGTGCCACTCCCATCGTGAAATGCCTACTTGCCTTTGCTCCACGCACAATGCTTTTACTGCCTTGTTACACTATTTACACAATTTCTGCCATGAGCCTTTGCTTCAGTGTAACTCAAAAGCCTGCAGAGAACTATGAGGGAATATCATTAGAGATGACATTTGTGGTTTATTATAGATATGTCAGTGCAAAATTAATTGTTGGTTTTATAAAGGATTTCATAGGCTGCGATTTAGATTATGGTCCACTACGCTCACGTGGGATCAGTTCACCGGCGGATTAGAGCGAGCGGCTACTCTTCCGTTCTTCTTCCGTATAAAAAGTACACAAAGGCCTCCATTCAGCGCGGCGGTCCAGTTGCTCGTCCCCTATTAGTTTTCCCTGTTGCGAGGCTTAAACTATTCATCCGTCACCGCAGCCCTGGTGTGCACGGCCGAAGCAAAATGCTCTCCGAGCCTGTTAGGCTGTTCATTTAACGTCACGGACGTCGCGGCGCTCGAATGAAGAAATGCGCGAATTCATTACGTGACACTTCCCCAAAATTTGACCTTGGGTTATTAGCTAAGGCTGAGCATCGCATTTCAAACACATACAAAGGCCGGAAAATTCATTTATTGGGTAATTTTTGCTCATTTCTGTGAGGCAAACTCATTACCCTCGCTGCCACTTTTCAAGCCGCTGCGCTATCACCCCTGCCATCACATTTGCGCTCCGCACGGCACTCCACCTGAATGACAATTTACTTTTTTGTTACAATTAATCTATTTATTTTCCTGGCAGATGGCCCGGGAGGGCAAGTACAGTTTGCATAAAGGCACAGCCCTCTTTGCTTCTTTCGCCCTCGGTATTATCCTCCTTATACGGGTCATTGGGCACCGATTAGTTCTATGGCAAATGGAGTGGAAATGCAACATTCGGGTGCCCCCTCCACTCCCATCCCCTTCCCTCCCCCACATTCCCCCTCCGTTTCAAGGGTACAGTCAACCACTTTTGGCCCGAGAGAGGGCATAACACAGGGTCGTGACTGTTGCTATCGTCCCGTCAGCACATAAACCCAGTGTTTCCACAAAGGCTTCACTCTGACTGTTTTTGTATAACAACCTGAAATAAATAATACTGTAAGCAGCAGTCTGTGCCTAAATGAAACACTTAAAGTTCAAGGCTATGCAGAGCAGAGGGAGCTCAGCGCACCTGAGGCTCGTGCTCACCTGCGTTTGCATTCGGAAGAAGGAGAAATTGAAGCGTGACTTCTATTATGCAACATAACCGCATTTACGTCAGCGACGCCTTTCTCTAGTCCCTTTGCACAACAGGTGCTGCGCTTCCCCCTCGTTCCCGCAGCACAAGGCGGCGGCGCATCCGGCACCGCGCTGCCGCACACAGGGACTGCCAGCTCATTTGGTAAAATTCATCTCAGGAAAGTGACATATAATAAATGGTGTGTACGGAGAAAAAAGCAATTACAGCCCCATAAATGACATAATACAGGAATGGCTTTCACTTGATAGAATTCAGCTTCTGATCTTGATTTATCATTTACTGGGGTATAAAGCAGTGGTCTACTGTAATTGTACTTCTTCCACGGCACAAATTCCAGCAATGAACACAGAGGTTGCTCCCTTCTACTTGTTGGGAAGTAAATCATCCAAAATGCTATCGGCATATTTTTTGGTTCATTAAACGTGTTTTGTAATTGTGTGTGCGCGCACGCGCACGCTGTTAACCCCAACCATGCATCATGTTTTCATTCTGCAGTACCAGTGCCTAGAACTTACACATGCCCAGTTTTTTTGTCTGCCTAAACTTCATTTTGAGCCATTTTCTGTGGGACATCAAGGTTTTGTGGAATCAGAGTCAACAGCAGCCCTGTTGCAAATAATCATTGGAAACACCAGCTGTTAGTTTTTTTTTGTTTGTTTTTTAATGAGATTCCTATTCCGAAGCCTATTTATTGCATAATGGAAGCTTTTTCTGTGTAGTTCTTCGGAATTTATTCAAATGTCTTACAGGGATGGTGTCTCGTTCACGCTGTACTGTACCTTACGCCCTATGCATGTGGGATAGGCCGTGGACCATCGGGGTCCTGCACTGGACAAGCAGTTATTGATAATCCTGTACATGAAATTCCATACATTTTACACATTTCTGTCTGTATTCAAAATACAAAATTTGTTGTGCAGGTTGCCCCTTCTGACAGAACATATATAACCAAATAGCTCGAACTTGTTGAGCTGCTCATAGGGGAGGAGTTAGGCTAACAGACATAACTTAGCAATTAGAGGAAGCGAGACAAGAACGAAAAACTGCTTCCATCATTAGAACCTGGTTAACCGTAAACTGTAACAGCATCAAGTTTAGCAGCCAGCAGTTAAAGTTTATTATGACCCATAAGCACATCTATCTTGCCGTTTTCCCTTTGTCAGTCAACATTAAATGAGAAATTATGAGAAGAAATATGCATTTCGGTGTAATATTCCAATAACCTTCCCTGCAGTATCTCAATAAAAATAAAGTACCCTTGAAAATGTGAACCAGAAACGTATATATCATTTCATTCGAGGCCTTGCACATACATAGACATGCGTATGGATATAAGAAAAGGACTGTAAACCGAAATTTTTGAGGAAAAGAAATAAAAACATATATTTAATGTGGGAAAACCAAAATTAACCATGATGCAGAAGCAGAAACGGCTGCACTAGCCACTTAGCGTAACCTTTCTGCAGATCAACGTAAATTGGTATCGCGGATATTAAAATGCACGCTTTCAACACCGCGGTCCATGTCATACGCACGTAACCTTATAGTTTCTTTCTTGCGACGCTTTCGTTTAATTTGCACAGCGTTAAACTTGAGTCATTAAAAAAAAAAAAAAAAAGTGAATTTGTCATTAAAATGTCATTGAACTCAGATGAAACTTTATTAAACTGGCAAAATTAAAAACACTTTGACAAAATGCTCTAGGATACTGTAGTCTTTATAGCACAATGTTAATTAACAACACCTCTTTACCACTGGAATGCTCCATCATCCATATAAAATGATTGATTTCTATTTGCCAAGTCTTTGAACATAAAGCATTTGGAGAGCTGAGAAGATGAAAAGCTTTTACCTGATGCTGTATTACTATACAGAGCTTACATCTCAAAGAAACGAAAAAAAAGAAAGAAACGAATGATATAAAATAAATTTGTGCCTGTTTCACACATTGCCTCTATGTCTTACTTCCTGCAAATCTGAGCAAGGTACGCCATCTTAACTCACGTGTCATGAAATTAGTGATTTTAGGTGTTAATTTGCGTAAAAAATTATTTACACTGGTGAGCTTAAACATTATTCTATCCTTTTATCTTTTTAGTCTTAGTCTAAAACACAGTAGTCTGTAACATAAAACTATGCTCGCAATGTAGATAAACTCTCTCTCTGTGATTAAAGTAAAAATATTTGCTGATTTACGCAGTTTTAATAATTTCCATTGTTAAATGAAATACTACAGATCTTACTAATTTTGCTATATCACGCACATGTAAATTATGTCTGGAAAGCGAGGAAGCAGGAAAGAGAGCGTTTGCTGGGGGAAGCTTGTCAACAAGAGGCAGTGAGAGCACAATGCCAGGGTCACCCACTCACAGTTCAACACATTGGACAAAACATCCCTTTAGAGCCTGTAAAGCCACCACTGGACCATGACGTTCCCACAAGGTCTCTATCTCGTGTCCTGACACTGGTTTGGCTGCAAATCCTGAAGAATACCGACATGTGTGACAAAATATTTGGGAATCCACACTGAAATAATTATGGCAACATACATTCTGTGACCTCGGTCGAAAGGAAAAAAAAAAAAAAAAAAACTTTTCCGATAACATTTATAGCTTTAACTCACCGTAACAGCACGTCAAGGAACAAAAGTACTCTAAGCAGAAAAAAAAAAAATAAGTTAACATAACTTTTTGACACTTATGGAAATTTACATTATGTACATACAATTATTAAATTAAGTTGTTTGTATTGATTGGTGGTCCTTCTTTCATAGGGTTTTCATTCTCTCTCTTTCTCTCGCGCGCTCTCTCTCTTTTTTTTTTCTTTTTTTTTTAATAGAAAACCCCTCAAATGCCTCCCACGGATTCTGAGACAAGATCCAACCAAGCAGGAGTGCAGTAAGGCTTTCCTCAGGAAGTCCATATCTGACTTTCTGACTTGGCGAAAAAGAACCAGTTTGCTCCGAAAATAAGTCATCCTCGTGAATAAACATGGCGTAAATCCCCACCTCGAAGAAAAAAAAATATAGCAAAACAATAATTTAAAAGTGATTGAATTCTTGGTCAATAGTAAATTGCGTTGGGTTCTCCATTCCCTTTCAAGGTTTTAAGAAAAAGAAAAAAGAAAAATGTTCTTGATAGAGGGTATCTCTGTACAGTTATAGCAAACAAAATGTAAAAGTGCTTTTTAAATCCAGTGTATCGAAAGGTGTAGCAGGCACTTAAGTCCATCCCTATCCCAAAGGTGTTTGACAGTGGAACAGTAAGGTACAAGTTGTTTGGCTTTTTTTTTTATTTTGTTTTTTTTTTCTTCCTGGATTCTTCATGTTTATCTGTCAAGCTGAGGCAGACAAACAGTTGGGCCCTGACCGCCACTACCCTAGAATATCAAGGTAGACAGGTGCGGTTTTGCCCAAGGCATAAAGGATCTTCTGGATGTCCTTGATGCTCAGCCGTTGGTGAGGTTCTCTCTGCCAGCAGCCCAGCATGATGTCATACACCTCCTTGGGACAAATGCGAGGCCTTTCCAGGACCCGGCCTTGCGTGATGCAATCAATGACCTGGAGAGAGTGAGGGCCAATGGTCAAAACACCTAGGAGAGACATCAGCCATAACGCATCGGACGCAGCAGTGCACATTCTTATATAAGAGGTCTGGGTACACTTGGGTACATTGGGTAAATACCAGTTACTTTACAGCAGGCATTCTGCAGTACTGATGCAGGTTCTTTTTAAAGCAACAACAGCATGCCTTATTATTCATTTAATGACATTTCTTATACTTTGTTTGCTTTCAAAATATCCATTATTTCACATAGAAAAGTGCACAAATGACATCAAAGTTAAAAGAAAGCCGTCACAACTGCTCATTTATATAAAAGGGGACATGAAACACATTTGCCAAAGTTCAGCATCCTTTGGACCCGGGGAAGATCAGTCATTAGGACAAAACAACTCTCCATTTGGTTTTAGTTATACATACAAGCAAACATTAAGAAGAGGCTGCACACATTCGGCTGCCCAGAGGCAAATACATCTCAAAACGTTAATCAGCATTAAAATAGCATCCCATTTCTCCCCACGTTCATGAGCACTGCCTACATTTGTGCTGAATGCATCGAATGTATCATTGAACTTAACTGAGAAAAAAAAAAAGATGCTATGAAAATCAGAATAGTTTGCATAAATAAATGATGATCTTTTAATAATATGTTGATAGTGGGGATTTGGTTATAAACCATCTTAACAGAGACTTGAGGGGAAGGCCCACCTGAACTGGAGTTGGTGGCTTTTTGTCCCTTAAAAGAGCAAAGTCACACAAAGTCACCTCCTAGTGAAACAAAGTCCACTGTTATGCTGCTCTTTTATTGTAGTCCTGTTACATCCATATTCGCTGGGCTGAAATTTCCTCAGATTCACATTTGTGTAGTGATTAATGCTCAGGGTCGGTCTCTGTTATGTATAGTCTATGTGATCTGGCTTTGATTTATTTTGTTTGCTTGTTTGTTTGTTTTTTCTTAATGCATTGGGTCCACAAGCAAAAAGCAGAGTGTGAAGAAGGTTGCTCAAATAGTCTACTGGATAAAAAGTGACCTCCATAAGACAAAAAAAAAAAATTGTCTGTTTTCTGCCACAGCAGATTTTCCATGGTGTGTGGAATAGAAATGTGCTTGGAAAATAAACAGAAACTGAATTCTATAAAGGAGGAAAAAACACAACCAATGCCTCATCTTATCAAAGGCCCTATTGTTTTGTGCAGGTGTGAAAATGCACAAAATTACTCTCTAGTTTATTATGACACTGTTAAAACTAATTCTGCTTTTGTCCGAATCCTGATAACTCCCACAGTCTGGCTTCTCATCACTCATTGGCTTCAGTGTATAGAAACACTATGATGGTCTAAAAGGCTGACTGGCATGATGCTTCTAAAATAATTCCCTATTTGCTCATTTTCATGAACCGCTTGTCCTGGTCAGGGTCACAGCATCTGAAGTTGGCTTTAACGCTTATTTTGAAATTTCCATTAATTGTAAGTCAAAGCAAAATTCAGTGTATTTTTATACAGTGCTCATCTCACTGGGGTGACACTGAGAGAGGAACAAAGTTCCAAGGGATGAAGGAATAGCAAACAGATATGGATGGCTGTTTAGAAAAGCCTGCTGGCAACTGAGGAGAAGAAAGCCGACACTCTCAAGGCTGAAGGGAAAACAGGAGAAAAACGAACCTGTAGGGGGTCCACCCCTTCTGGGCATCTTATTATGGTGACATGGGTCCTGTGTTCAGGAGCTGCAGCATGTAGCTATGAATTCTGGACCCTCTGAAAAAAACTGCTCTGCCCCCATGTTTTTAGAACCTTTTTTGAGACCCTATAATCATCCCCAGGGGCATGCTGTGGCACAGCGGGGTACACTGGTGCTGCACAGCTTCTAGGCTGCTTGCTTGATGTGGGGTTCAATTCCAGCTCAGGGGTGTGTGTAGAGTTTGTAGGTTCTCCTTCTTCTGCTGCTCCTTGCCTTGGAAACCATTTCAGTGGTCACCTAAGAGTCAGACTTGACTCAGTGGCACATTCTAGTCCAATCCATAAGCATCACCAGTCACCCCACTGTCACAGAGCTGCCTGTGTGCATGTTCCCAGTAAGGCTGTCAAAGGTAGAGCTAAAAGCTGTGGCCATTAAAGTCTAAATCCAGGTCCATGGTTGCCAACGCATTTGGTAGCAGTCATGGGCTCATGACCACAGAAACCAGCCAGTATTATTGGCAGTCATCAGGACAAGGTCTGTCCTGGGGGCATCATGGAGCACTTGTATTCCAAAAAAAAACATACCTTTTGCTTGTTTTTTTTTTCCCCTCAACTGGTGGAGTGACTGGGTCTCCAGGGAGAGACTGACTACATCATTTTGTTGAAAACTACCCATTTTACCGAAACGGCAAAAAGCGCGAACTCCACAGCTACAGCAGCTCAAAGGAAGAGATGAGATTAAAATAATGAAGCAAAACAAGTTATGGGAAACCTCCAAGATGTGGCATAAAAATTTGTATTGTTTCTTCTGTTTTAGAGCATGCTGCCATCATCAAGGACACATACATCCAACACCATGCCCGAAAGAGGAATGAATTGCCTAAATGTGTCAGAGGCAGAACACACAATGGACTCTAAAAACACTGAAATGAGATGTGCGTCACAGAAATGGGAGGCCTCTGTTAGTCACAGTTTGTCCTAAGAATTGTTGCGCAAGTTGAACACTTCAGTAATTTGGTTTAATCCGAATTAGTTTTAACAATGGCATGACAAACACATCTGTGTTGCTGTCTATTTTCACACCTGTGCAAAACAGTAGTGGCCTTGGTATGATGAGGGCTGCCTTAATAGAATTCTTAGAGCTCGTATTTTTATATAAAATAAGTGAGCGGTTTGATTTGCGGAGAGACTGACTTTGGCACTGTCCAGAAGAAAAACACTATCAGCCTGGACTCAGACCGCTTGTTTCTCATCCTACAGGAAAGCCAGACGTCCAGACAGACAGAAGTGCATGTGTCCCACCACCTTCTACTGCATTGCTAAAAGGAAAAACACTTCTTGTTTTGGGTTTCGGAACATTAAAACATCAGCACAGACAGTGTAGGACATATAATGTTTGCCAAATAAAACAGGACAATATGAGTCTGTGAAACAGGATTACCCATCATGCCCTGCATACCTCATTGTTAGACAGCTGAAACCACGGCTGCTTTCCGTAGGTGAAGATCTCCCAAAGGATGACACCAAAGCTCCACACATCACTCTCTGTGGTGAACTTGCGGTACAAGATGCTCTCAGGTGGCATCCAGCGGATGGGTAACATTGTGTGTCCCCCCACCTGTTAGGAACACACATTCATTAGCAAAACCTCTGCATTTCCTCATACAACCCAACTCTTGTAGTTCAATTAAACTACAATGGTTAGTGATGTCTATTTATATGTTAAAATGTGATTTGGACATGACTGCGTTAACCCTGGGTCAAGACACATTTCTATTTTTGCAGATCCTCTGGCTGGTGAGCTTCATGCCATTTTATCCAACCTTCAGCCGAGGTTTGAACAAAGGGGAAGCAAAACTTGTTAACTTTAAACTATGCAAAAACTTGAAAGAAGTTCACAGAAAGATGTTACTGTACTGAAATTTAAAAAAAAAAAAAAATCCCATTGCTTACGTTTTATAAAATATGATTTTAATAGCACTTTGCCAGGACCCAACCGTATCGTTTCAGACAGCAACTGCTACTCTCAGCTCTCCCTGCACCCAAGTTAGAGAGCTCATCATTGGAAGCATAGAGAGAAGGTCAAGATGGCAACAAAAGTGTGCAGGTTAAATCAAAGTCTTCTCCTTTCATATGATTTTAGCTTGACTCTAGACTCATTCAATAAACAAAAAGCTATACCAAGAACTCCTAATGACATAAATTGTACAAATCTGAAATCATATGACAGTCTTCACATCCAAAGCAGGAGACTTCTTTTCAGTGCAATACTGCACAAGCAGTCTCTGCATCTGTCATTTCAGAGACAGCAGACAGATTAAACATTTGCAGAAAGAAGCAGAACGGTTTCGTAAATAGCAGGCACCCATTAGTCAAACGCAAAAAGCTGCGTAGTCCGGAAACCATGGCCAGACAGGCAGGGAGAGGGCCATACATCAGTTGCATTTACACATATTTCAAAGGCTCAGGCCGCAAGCCCTCTTAAACAAACTAGTGCTGAAGAAGGAGCCATTATACTTGCAAATTCACTTTTTTATTGCTATTCCTATTTACATTTAACACAACTTATATTTAGCCACAAATTTTGATTTTCCAGCTTCCTCTGCAACTTTGTATTCACCAACCCCTCTACCCCTTCTTAAAAATGTATTAATACACTCTGTAAGAGGAAATGTATATAATGTCACATTTGTGGGAACTACATTCAAAATCACTGTTTTCAATAATTTATCAGATTTTGATAAACTAACATCTGAGAATAAAAGTTCTCAGATATTTATTACTGGAGAAAAAATATTTACCGATTTTGTGCTATAGGGATATGTATTTCATAAAAGCTGATTTGTTGTTCTGTGCATCCAAAACTTTGATAGGCCATTTGGAATAAATGGACAGCAAGAAGTCCAGTGTGTTTTAGAAGATATTTTAAACACAGCTGCATGTTATCACTAAAAACTGTGCTGTTTCGACTCCAGAGTGTAATGTATTATGTATGCATGTGGCACAGAGGACTCAGGGGAACAATAGCAGGGTTGCTTCATCAAGATTTGCCTCCCGCTCCCGTTTTGGAACCCAACAATATTTTGTGTACCCAGCTATTCCCAGAGAATTTACCATTTAATTCTGCCATTTCAAAACACTGATCTGTCCACAGCAATCCTGCACGCAGCCATTGCCCATGTCTTCAGAATGAATGTTATTTCGTATCTTGGGAAAGCATGTGCAGAGTGATATGGTACACTAATAGCTTTCACCAAATTTGAGACCGAACTTTGAATATTGCCAAGTGTGGCTTTTGCCTGAGATGAACTCTCACCTGTTGAATAAGTAAAGTAGTTGCCTCTGCCACGCCCATGTAACTAAGTGAGATGATGTTGAGCTGCCCTTTTATACGCACGCACAGTAACTGTTTGTCCATCAAAGACAGTGGAGTTCACACTCACTGTTATTAAGAAGAGCATTTGGACTGAATATATGCAAATTTTTATATATTAAGGTAATATTTTTCATTTTTATAGTACACCACTATATAGACAGATAACAGGGTGCGTTTCTTAAATACACTGTAAAACTTCACATTCAAAACTTTCATTAAACACACTGCAGTTGTGAAAAAAAAATCATAAAGAAGACTTCATTTTTCAAAATGTGCTCTGAGATTTAGCAGGAAGTCCCACTGAGATCATATCAAACTCTAGAGCTGAACGATAAGGCAGACAAAATTCAAGGGCTGGATTCACCCACAGAAAAGAGTACTCTTATCTGTTGTTGTGGTTCTTTTTGCCCACAAGGTAATGTTTGTTCTTCAGTGATTGCAGAAATATGAGTTGAAATTAAACATCTTTTGATTTATTATTTTATTTCAATGCAGTCTACGGTGTGAAGACTACAAGAGCTCTGTGCTATGAAGGACCAGCATATACTGTATGTACAAGTATGCAGTATGCAGAGTCTAGATTATATTGAAAATCTTACAGATGTGCCATTCAAGAAATGAATTATAAAATCTCTTTAGGGGTGTTTAAATTGCATTGAATCCAGGCAACAGTTCTGACCTCTCTGCGGTTGGAAAGTCAATAAAATATATTATAAAATAGATGTAATCGTAGTTTCTGTTTCGCAAGACATTTCCATGACTTACATATAGGTTGTACTTACAGTACCCAAAAACAAGACCTTTAAGACCTTTAAAAAAAAAAGCTGGACTAATAACATTGCCGTTGTCATTTCCGGATCACGACAGGGGTGGAAGGCCAGCGAACCGCTGCTGAAAGTGTGTGACCACTTACAAGCTTGTAGTATGTCATGTTGACAGTTTGCAGTCACGTTTATGGTGACCAAAAAAATTGCAGCGAAGCATTTGCATGCATCGCAGCAGGTTGTCGCAAAACAAATCAAAACGGTGCTGAAAGGCCGAAGAAGCGGAAGGCGAACAATATCATGCGAACGCACTCGGCAAAGAGTCATTGACCCTCCACCCCATCACAATCCCACAATCCTGAAGCACAGTGTCAACTAGTGACCGTGTCATCGAGGCGCATTCTTTCTGAACGGACCTCATATCGAGTGCCACTTAATGATTTTACATCTTTTATTAAAATAAAAATACTTGAAGAGCCTGCAGTGGTGAATTCTGGGGTCTTGCATCACCGCTGTTTTGTCCTTGCCAGGCCTTCTCCCAGACCACTAAAGAGAAGTGACATCTACAGGATCAGTCAGCAGAGCAGGCCAATTGTTTACTTGGCAGATTCTCTGGTTTCTAATCACTCAGTGTGGGGAACATGTCCAGCAGAGTTACGACCTCCTAATCTCTCATCTCGGTCAGTATCTGAGGCTGCGGCCCTGGCAGACATGCTGTCCTGTCCTGCTATGTGGATGCAGCCCTGGCCAGCAGGAGGGGAACCTTCATTTCAGAATCCTTTTCATCCTCCCTTCCCCCAAACCTCTTTAAACACTTTGTTGCCTCCATCTGTAAGACCAGTGTCGAGCTCGCCTACCTAGCAAGTACAAAAAGACTACTGCTGGAATCTCTGCTGGGTGATATCGCAGACAAAGCATTGTGCCAAGGCAGATTATAAACTGATTTGAAAAACAACACTAAGATGAGCATTAAACGTCATTTAATCGTGAACGATATTCAATGTGCTCGGTGTATGCCTGCATATCCAGGTTTGTGCTAAAAGCACCAAAGTCTTTCGTTGGCAGAAAATGCCAAGTGTCACAGTGAGGGACTCAAAAATTCTGTTGTACTATTTTAAAAATTTCCCAGGAACTCTGGAACAGACTAAATGGATCTGACATTTTGTGCAAATTAAATACATTTCCTGGCTGATATTTACAGGCTATGTTTAATTCTAATAGAAGATCATTCGAACCATCTAGCAGTAATAACTGCAGCCAGTTGAAAGTCATTAGGAAGGCTTGCAGGAATCTGGAAATGTTTTCCTTTTCTTCCCCTCCTTTTAAGTGCAATAAAGAGGATCCTGTCATGGTGTGTTTCCTCCAGCCAGTAACTGCATTAAAAAAAAAAAAACCTGGAGTTATGTCTTTGTAAAATGTCACGCCATACACCCCAAGATTAAAAATAATACACAACTCCTTCATAGAGCATCTTCTGCGTTAAGCAGCATACAAGCTCCACTGCTACACTTACTTGCAATGCTAATTTAAGTTCCCCGAAGTTGACATACAATCGCTCAGCTACAAAGTTAAAACCACCTGCCCGATATTGTGTTGGTCCCCCTCATGCCACCAAAACAGCTCTGACCCATTGAGGCATGGGCTATACAAGACTTCCGAAGGTGTCCCGTGGTGTCAAGCACCAAGATGTTAGCAACAGATTCTTTAAGTCCTATAAGTTGCGAGGTGGAACCCTCCATGGCTCAGGCTTGTTTTTCCAACACATCCCGCAGATGCTTCATCAGACTGAGATCTGGGGAACTTGGAGGACAAGACAACACCTTGAACTCTTTGTGAGGTTCCTCAAACCATTCCTGAACAATTTTTGCTCCCCATGTGCATCAATGAGCCTTGGGTGCCCATGACACTGTCGCTGGTTCACCGGTTGTCCTTCCTTGGACCACTTCTGGTACTGGAGGTATTAACCACTGGATACCACCCCACACGACCTGCCGTTTTGGAGATGCTCTGACCCACTCGTCCAGCCATCACAATTTTGTTCTTTTCAAAGTCGCTCAGATCCTTACGCCCATTTTTTTTTGCCTATTTTTCCTTCTTCCAACACATCAACTTCAACAACTGACCGTTCACTTGCTGCCTAATATCTCCCCCCACCCCTTGACAGGTGCCATTGGAATGAGATAATCAATGTTATCCACTTCACCTGTCAGTGGTTTTAATGTTGTGGCTTAAAGGTGTACACCAGGGCTCATTTAAAAAGAAACCTTTTGAACGAGGAACCTCTTATTTACCTTCAACTGAAACCTTCTCAAATGGCAGCTTGAGCAGATTTCCAGCAGTTTTAAACAAAGCACCTACATGTGCACAATCCTTTTCTAAAGGTCCTGCAAAAAGGCCCTCTATCCTTTTTTGGATCAACCCCTGTAGTTTAATAATTCATATCCGAATCCTCCCAGATGTCTCCAAGCCAAGAAACTAAATTAAATAAAGACTTTTTTCACTTCTGCATACTTCCCAGCAGCAGTTTCCAAGAAGCGTGCACGAATGCCTGTGGATTCATTAATATTTATGCTGTTTGTCGCGTATTAAAGTATTATAGCTACATTATATAATTAACCAAAACACACGTTTTCACGAGGCAAACTAATTCATTTGTTTTCAAACTTGGGATATTTGTGATGAGCACCTGGGATAGCATAATAAGCAGCTGTCCATGGTGACTGCTCACTTTAAAGTTTTACTATAATGAAGCGCAACAGTCATTCAAAACGCAACGGACCTACAGTAGAAACTGACCCTCACTTGCCAGCGGCAAAAGTGAACAAATCCTCAGGCTGTATGCCATTATGGTTCTGCTTTTTCATTCCTTTTTTTCAGCCTTGTTTAATGCAAGCTCTTCATTACAGGATGCTGTGTCTTACCCGGTAGTAGTCCATGCTGTAGATATCTCTGGACATGCCGAAGT
Organism: Heterotis niloticus; assembly: GCA_018136845.1. Classification (NCBI taxonomy): domain Eukaryota; kingdom Metazoa; phylum Chordata; class Actinopteri; order Osteoglossiformes; family Osteoglossidae; genus Heterotis; species Heterotis niloticus. The sequence goes on along the minus strand of CM030904.1, from coordinate 13,772,838 downwards.
CGCCTATCTTCACCAGCAGGCCATTGCCCACCAGGCAGTTGCGCGTGGCCAGGTCTCGGTGCACAAAGTGCTGTGAGGCCAGGTACACCATGCCGGCTGCTATCTGAGTAGCGATGTGCAGCATCTGGGACAGACCCAGCTCTCCGCTTGACTGCATCGGCTGCCCGTCCACCAAGATCATGGCGTCCGGTCCATGAGCTCTAGAGTTAGACAGATAAGAACGTCAGAGTCTCCTTTCCTGCCTCGGACCATGGGTCACCTTACCGCATCGCCATTTTACACTGTTCCTAACACTCCCTTCCCCAATCTCCAAAGCAAGGATTATGTCCTTTTTCAGATATGCATGCACCCATCCAACGGTCCTAAAGAGAATCAGCAGATCATCAGAAAGCTGTGTGTTGTGTGTTGCTCCCACAGACTCATTACTGAACCTAAAGCGGAAGCAAAATTCACTGTTGCCAGTTGAGGCTTAGAACATTTTGCAATGCATGATCAGCGAGTTCTGCATTCCGGCAAATTCATTTAGCAAAATCACAAACACAATTGCTCGGCAATCACGACGTATACACTTAAGACACTGAAAAGTGTGAAATGAGAAGCTGTGCAACGGAACCGCTGCTTTGGATGGGAAAGAAACATTCAAATAAAACATGCAGTGTAAGATTTGCTTGCACATCCACATTCGGTGTTATGTAAATATGTCATAGATGGTTTTGTTATGTACAAAAAGGCAAGTGCAGACAGGATTCCGTCTTTGTGCTGTAAAATGGAAGGATCTGGGGTCAGAACACTGTTTTCCCTCACCTGAGGAACTTGTTCAAGTCCCCGTGCTTCATGTACTCAAAGACCATGATAAGCGGGTCTCCGTCCACACACACGCCATAGAAGCGGACTATGTGCTCATGCTGAAGGTTGGTCAGCAACTCTGCCTCCCGCTGGAAGTCCTTCCTCGCAGCCAGAGTGGGGTCTTTCAGGGTCTGAGAAGGAAGCGGACGGTTAACTGCCTGGCTGAGTCACGCCTGTGCTATGCAACTTCGCAGGTGGGGCTAAACAGAATAACAATTACAATGAGAGCTAATAGTTTCTCTACAGAAAAAAAAAATAAAATAAAACAGAGGAAAATATTTGATAATAGGGAAAAAAGTAAACGGTAAAACATAAACAAACATTTACATTTCCGGCTTTGTGTATTTTTACAACTGCTGGGAAAATCACAAGGTTGCAAAAAAAAAAAAAAAATGAACCCTTAAAAAGTGATTGAAATCGATAAAAAGCCATGGTGTTTTCTGCCGTCGTTCTTAATGTTCTGTCCATGCCAAACGCAGTGCCTCTACACAGCAGCAAAGATTATAGAACTGTGTGCGTATACGTAGGCAAGCATGAAAACTACGAAAAATGCATATAATTAAAATAAGTACAAAGTTTATAATGCATTATTTTTCTCATGTTCTGCTTCGTTTACAGACACCAGACTGTGCACGAGCTAGAACTGTTTCTTTAGTCTCAAAGGAGCCAAGTTCATATCCTCTGCTGTAGTACCCTTGAGCAAAATACCCTGAATCGCTCAAACAAAAATTACCCTGCTGCATAAATGGATAAATAACTGTAAATAAGTGCTTAGCATAATAATTTGTTTTGGAGCAGTGCCAACTAGCATAAAAAATGTATAAAGTACAGTATGTAAGTGGCACATAAAAATATTTCATTTTTGTGAGCCGACAATCTTTGCAAAAAGTCAAACGGTGCCCAAAATGTCAACATTCAAATTCTCACTGGATCACGAATTAGACCGCCTTTCCTTAGACAGCCAGTGTCCTTAATTTGAGCATTTTAAATATGCAAAGTATTTGCTGATGTTCCAAATTTCAGCCGAAATGTGAGTCAATAAATATGAAATGCATGTAATGGTGTGTGAAATAGAAGTGAATCTGTTCGGTGCCAATTTTTTTCAGAAGTATATGGAAAGCAAGTTTTCAGACTGTCATTTTATGCCGCACTCAAATCGACGTCGGCTAGCCGATTTCATGCCTCCTCTGTGTAGGTGGACTGTTTATACTACAAGCTTCTGAACACCTCTATCCGTAACTCAAGTGTGATGTCATTCATGCTGTGACACTAAACTAGAATCTTTTTAAGGAACCATTTCTCTGATCCCGTTATAATAGTTTCAGCAACACATGGCCCGATTTAATTTTAATGACAATTCCCTGGTTGATTTTATATCGCAAGTTAAGGAGTATTAAGATAGATGGTGGCTCAGACACACAGATGGCAAGACATCGATCCCTATCTAGGCGGCTTTATTACTCCCATGCTGTTAAATGGTGCTTCTCCACCTGCGTGGACTAACAAACAGCCGGTGACGCCAAGGCACACCTCAAGATGTTAAAATAAGAAGAACCCATCGATTGATAGTAGCGCAAAGGTGCGAGCTATCTGTTTAAAGGTCTGGAAATGCATGTATAACACAGTTTGACCTGTGATTATTTTCAGGCAGATAAATATCATTCGGCCCCAGACAAAATCTCTTGTGCATTAACGTGTTATCCTGAATGAGAAAATCAAATTTTTGCTGTCTTTAGTTTCTTCTTTTCCTCACAGTTGTTATTAGACCATTAATCTTGATCATTGTCCTTGGAGGGAAACATCTAGTGCAACAACAAAACATGTCCTGTAGACATGAGAAATTTTGTTCAGCCTCTGACAATATCAACGCAGATGCCCCAAACTCTGGCTGCTATTTCTGGGGTAAGAAGCATGGCTCCTTGCTGTGGCTATCAAATATTTAGTGTCATCCTCACTCACTGGAAATACCTTCCTTCATTGTGTTCTATAGAGCAGCCTCTCTTTAAGTACACCACTTCTAGTGATCTTCAGCTTCCTTGGACAAAAGTGAGGGTAAAGGCCTCGTATTTCAATTTTTGAGTTGCAGCTCAGCTTTTTAAATGAAAACCCCGAGGTGCACCCTTACATACTTCTGCGGCAAAGGACGACAATAACACTGTTGAGAAGTGAAAGTGCTTATCTGGTCCTGTAGTCCAGATCATGGTTCAAACTGAGGTTCACTATGGCTTTGTGATGCTATAAATTGTGTGATGACAGAACAAACATATACACTTTATAAGTTGTTATATAAGGGAAAGGTGAATAATATATCCAAGTTCTTGGCAGAGCTGGGACCGTGCGGTGCTGAGATATTCAGAGCTAAAATTTTCTTCTGAAATCTGACTGTCAGGCGCAGAGAGGAAACTGGGTGTTCTGTAGAATCAACTTGACACAGAGCTGTGCTTTCATTGTCATGGAATGCGGTAAGGTGTATCGCTTGGAGTCGGCACGGGGTTCTGCGCCTGGCAAAGCGCTTTTTTCAGATCAGGTAACATCAGCTGCAATTTAGATCAACACCGTTTGGAAACTGGCCTTGACAGCTTGTAACATGTCACCGGGAAGACTGCAGCAAGCTGTGCCGCTTACCTTGACGGCCACCAAAATCTTCTCCTTGGTGGGGCTCAGGTTGTAGCACTCTGCCAGGAACACTTTCCCAAAGGCCCCTTCTCCCAGCTCCCTCTTTAGGACGATATCTCTGCGCTTTATGTGCTGCACATCTGAAAGTGGGGGACAGTGATAGAAGTTTTAGCACAACGTGTCAGTGGTTGGTTTTTTTTTTCCTTCCAGGACAAATTCCAGGGGGTGTGCCGGAAGGCAGTGGAACAGAACAGCTGTTCCCATTCAGTGGAGATAGGCCACTAACAAGACGTGCTCCGTAGAGGACGGGGAAACAATGACGGCAAGCATGGCAGGACGCTTAACAATGTTATCCTTCCTAAAGCCTTTTGTGTCACACTGTTATGCCTTTTCTGTGGGAGAAAGGGCCAAGACTCAGTTGCGATAATAATACAATATACAGTGCTATAAAACACAAGTTGATTATTTAGCTGTCGAGAGCTGGGATTGGTGGTATTAAAGTGTAAATTTCCATTAACGCTGACCAGGGAGACTGCACAACTACAGCATATTGATAAACATCACCCTCCGCCACAGATCCTGGTAAAGCGTTGCATTGGGTGTTGATGGCACTCTCATTCCAAAGACCTTAATTTAATGCTGGGAACAGATCCAGTCGCAGCACCTTAGCTCATGCAATTTATTGTAAGTATTGCCACCGTTATGAATAAAGAAACTTCCACACCAGAGGCTCACCTCTGAATTATCTGTCCCAACAAACAGCAGTGTCTGTCTTTATAATGATCATATCGCGATTGTTACAGTCCTTTGCCACACTGAGAGTTTCAAAATCCATTTGGTTATGCTGTGATTAATGGCAGTTCAGCAAGAGATTAAAAATGGGCTTTTGTGCCTGTGCCTGATTTCAGGCCACAGCATAAAATCCCGGCACAACACTGTTATTCATGCTAAAGATATGAAATGATGTAAAATACAGAAATTAATGTGTATAATGAAATAATTTGTTCACATCTGCTAAGAGAGGAACGCCAGCGAATGATCTTCCTCCAGGGTTGGTGTTGGTTGATGAGTTAGGGTCAATCCTGCACTTGAGTTTGAGTAATAGTGCTCATCCTGCAGTGCAGATGAGATTCTTCACTGGCAAAAGCCTTCGGGTATCTCCGATATTGCTCCCAACTTCAAGGAAGAGCATAATTTTGTCAGTGAGGCTGGCGAAAGCCTGCATCTTTGCAGCTCGTTCTGCTGGCAGGTGGCACTGCTGAATGAGCCTTTCTCCAGACACCAGTGCATTACAAGCTGGAACCCCTCTGTCACTCAAAAGCATACACAATTTACCTAAAATATCCTTTCTTCCCATCTCCCTGCAACGGCGGGCCTACAAATGAGACTATGGCTCAAAAGATCCTCGTTTTATTTTCCTCTTGTGAATCATCTGTGCACTTATTCACCTGGAGCCAGAGTCACCTTGTCTCCTAGATTCATCTTTATTTCATTTTCATGCAGAGGGCCACGCTGAATCCAAATAAGGACATTTTCTCACTCAGAGACACAGATAAATAATAGATGGCACAATTTCAGCAGGAGTACTTCAGGTACTTTGGGTGAATGAATGTTGCAGAACAGTAAGACAAACAGATATGAGAAAATAATAATTTAGGATGGCAGGAAGTCAACAATAGAGGTCCTGGGTCTTAAAGTGGAACACGTTTAAAATAAATTAGCTTGGTCAAATCTACGCTTGTCTGAAGTACAAATATCTAATATATACATAAAAATAAAACAAAGCAGAAGCTGTGGCCTAAAATATGGAGGAATAATAAGAAATCTAAGAGAAACAAGTCTAGTCTAGTGGATTCAAGTACTGCAATGCTCGTGTATGAAAGTGCATAAAAGAATGAGTACATGCTGCGCAGCTCTCCCATCAGCTTTTAATGTGTGTGACTTAAGCCCAGAAATGTCTAAGCAGCAAAAACTATTTTGCAAGAGATGTTTACAACACAGTGCAAAACCTGGCAAAGGAATCCTTGACTGTGGATGAACCTTAAATATTAAGACATGCACAGCATGGAAGCGCAGCAGTCACAAAGGTATGAATAAATAATAACGTTTAAAATGCTTGCCTGTGTAAAATACAAGGAAAAAAAACAGCTAACACATTCTTGTTGTTGTTTAAGTGCACAAGACAAACAGTCATTCACAGTCCAGGAACAACAATTTCTAGTTCAACATTACCCCTCTATAAGCAGCTTGCTCAGTTAGCACAGGGTTCCCTGCAACTCTACTACATCAGCAGGAAATAGTGACTGGGAAAGTGGTCTCTTTTTTTAAAAATGTTAACATATTTAACTCTAATAAGGCATAAAATTATGTGGTTATCTGTGCAGGCAGTTGGACAGATGCTTAACCAGTGAGGTGTCACAGTGCACAAAATTTTGTATTTATCTTATTCTTTACAGAGACCTTCGAAACATAATGAAAAAAATACACACCCATATACATATATATATATAAAAATCTCCCTTTTATCCTCTCCTAATTGGGGGGGTCGTGTGTGTGTGTGTGTGTGTGTGTGTGTGTGTGTGTGTGTGTGTGTGTGTGTGTGTGTGTGTGTGTGTGTGTGTGTATGCCTTCCTCAACCTCGGGTCTTCTGCCAGAGGCCTGGGAATTTGAGGGTTCTGTGCAGTATCTTAGCTGTTCCTAGTTTGGGAGTCACAGCCTCCAGTGCTCCTATTACCACGGGAATCACTTTGGCCTTCACCAGGTACAACAACTGAGGTCTTTGTCCAGAAGAGTGAACAATTAATTTATTTACATATATGTGTAAATGAAGAGATTCAAAATGTTCTTGTGTGAAATATACATAAATGAGAACAACAGGGAGCACAGACTGAGGGGCTATTCCTCTAGTTAGGACTACAGTAGGGCACCAGCACTGTGAGGTAGGAGTTCCCCAAGTCTTTGGAGCTTCAAAGACATGAACATATATGGAAGAGCATAAAATGTTACAACTCTTTCTATATGGATTGTAACGGGATTCATTTTATTTTAAGGGTGCGTGGAGGCCTGGGGTCCTTTTTAGTGGGCCAGGCCTTATAATGGTTTGTGCTCACAAGCTTGAAATAGCAGTGGGTCTTAAATAACCATGTGATCCTTTGAAAATTTTAACATTGGTCTCAGACGTTATTGCAATTGTTATTCAACCCTGCGCATTAGCTCTGGGCATGGCAAGGGGAGTTAGTGGGCCTCCATCAGAGACCCTGTCTAGCTGCAGCCTGCAATGGGGATTGCTTTTAAATGTCTCATTTATATTCCCTTATTCAGTCATTAACTGCTCTGCTGCTCTGTCATGAAATATCTTCAGCCCAACATCAACTATTATAGACGCATTTTCCCAACATCACAAGAGTACAATTCCCACCTACACCTGACCTCCAAAAGAGGTGCCTAGGACTCTGCACCCCACACCTGGATCCAGTTTTAGACACCTGGAAGATAAAAGCAGCATCCAGGTGGCCAGACTTTTTAATTTGCCTTCTTTCAACAGATGCAAGCTCAGTGGTGACCCAGGTGAAATAGAAGACCGTGCCACGCTGATCTCTACATCGGCTATTTGCCCTCTTAAAAGAATAAGGAGTAAAGTAACACCTCAGTTAGCAGCATCTCCAGCAGCAATGCTTGCAGTAACACTGTTTTATGTAAGCCCTGAGTAGTTTATCATAATAATTTGCTATATTATTAAAAAAAAATCTTTTTCCAAATTTTGGATTTGTTAGCAATATAATCAGTTTTCTGTGTTTATTCACTACTGTTAAAGGTATAACTAATGTATTTTGTATTATGCTGCTCATTTGCAGATTTAAACTCCATTTATGCTATATATTGCATTAATGACCTCTTACAGTGCTGTTTCATGAAGCTCCATTTCTCAGCAGAAGTTTGTACAATTTTTCACATTTTTCAAGTTTGAAACAGGAATTCTCAAAAATGCTTGTGAAATGCAGTTTTACGTGTTAGCAGGCAGTCGCATCCGCACGCCAAAATCGCATTGCGCCGATGAGGAAGACCTTTTAAAAGATGACACGCCTATCTGCACGCAAATATTTTCACCTTCTGAGAAGAAAAAAAACATATCGTTTTAACATATCATTTAATAGTTTTATGACAAAGGTTACGTCTAAATCTTCCCGATCAAAGGAAGTGGGAGACTCGCAGGGGCAGTGCTGGTGTTTAATCGTTCGGATTACTAATGGGCTTATTACAAAAAGGCCACCACAGGAAAAAAGCAATAGTTACGTAATTCGGGGTGGTGGGATGCGACCAATCTTTAATTAAAACAGCAGGATGAGCGATAAAACAAAGAGCTCACTTGAAAAAGATAATGGAGTTAGTGAGATACGTATCTGTCACTGGGCCCGGGAACAGGCCTGCACCGTTCTCCTTTATTGGACTTCAGAGGGTTACTTTCCCTTCGGTTCAATGTTTGCTGGTAATGAGAAAGGCCTGGTGACACAGTGGTTTCCCATCAATCATCCTTTTGCCGCTCAAACAACCGGCCTGCACCCCAGCTACGGCAGCTCCTCCTCATTGCAAGGGGGGCGTCTTTTTAAGTGCAAATTTACAAGCGCACTCGCTGTATGTCGCCAAGCAGCTATGTATTAGTGACAGAGCAGAAAAGGAGAAAACTGCATAAGCAAAAGTGTGTGAAATTATATATCATGTTTAACGGAGGTGTTACTTTCACACATCATTTTATTATATATATATATATATATATATATATATGTTTACTATATATAATGAAATAAGACAATAAATGAAATAAAACAATAAAATGATTTAAAAATATATACACACGTGTCTGTGTGAATGTGTGTGTATATATACACACACACACATACACACACGTGTATATATATTTTACACACACACACACGTGTGTATAAAAAAAATATATATATATATATATTATCATTACTGTCATCATATTGTTTACTATTTAGGTGCTTATACCGATGCACCTGCTTATCTGTTGAGTTTGCCTGTGTTGTCTGGTGTGGTCATGTTGTCTGTTTAATGTGCTGTGTACCGCTGTGAAGGAGAAATTACATTTCGTTCTGTCTTGTACGGAACAAATTAAGTGAAGATTGAACCGAAACACAATTTTTTAAAGCATATTTCTAAAGAGCTAAGAGGACCAGCAGAACTCATACTGTACAGTTCAGAAATGATGCTTGGGTTCATACTGGTGGGGATCAGCAATGTAAAAAGTCAGATGAAATGTTTTGTTAATTCTAATTAAATTTCTCTTGTGATGCCACCAAATAGTGCACATTTAAAGATTGCATAGGTTATACCCAAAGCATATTGAATTAAAGAACAAACCGCAAATAAAAAAATGTACAGGAATGGCAGCTATGACTGAGAGACAGTAAGGAAATTTACCGTTACCCTAAGTCTGCTGCTGTTCAAAAATTAGACATGATGCACTCTAGGCCAAATGGGCAAGTCAGCTAAGTTAGGTGTGATTTGTAACTTTTATTGTGCGTGGTATGTGCTATGTCTATATTAAACCACACTCCCATCATGACGCACTTAGTACAAAACCACAAGGCGTTCCGTGATGGACTGAAACCGAATGTGCCGCATGCTTTCAGGCCGCAGTCGAACCCTGGCCGAGGAGGCCTGACCTGAATAAAAGCTTTCAGATAAATTAATGAATAAATTATGCTCTGCAATACATCAATATTTAACTTGTATTTTACTTTTTAAGGGCTTACAAGAAACTGCATTTGACAGTGACTGTTGTGGAGTGAGTCCTCCAATAACCAAAGGAATGATCTGGGAAATGGTTTTAGGACTTAGTAAAGGGCTGCGTCCTCAGGCCATTTTCTTGGCAACAAACATGTACATATAAGCTACATTCTATTTTCTTATTTGGGTGGATGAGGTGAAGGGGCAGTTGTCAGGTATGCAATGGAACAAGCAGTGTTGAGGGAGAATCTACATTTTATCTACAATAATTTATAAGTTTCAGGTTTTTTTTATTTTATTACTAACAACTAATAAAATACAATTATGATAAATCAAATAAAGGAAGAATAAAACTATTTTTGAAAAACAAATATAAAATCTTTCTCTGAACTCCTTTAACATTACTACTCTGCCGGTATACTCTGCTATGACACAAGGCATGTAATTGCGCTTAAATATATTAAGTCCAATGTTTATGCTTGTTCTACAACTACAGGTATACGCTGTCCGAATTGAAAACCCACTACAACAAATCTGCACCCACAAAAATTTCAAAGCCAGTGTGAGCGCAGAGCAAGTTTTGTGGCAGTTGCGAGAGGATGTGAAGTTTTAGTAAAGTGAAAATATAACTTTAAGAGTGAGGCAGGAAGCAGGATGCGAGTGTATGTCAGCCATTTCTGACATGTTAAATAGTGAATAAATGAGATGAATAAATGAGAAGCAGCAGTAAAAGTTACCTGGATGGTTTTACTTTCTATGTTCACTTCTCTCCAAGCTCACCACTTGGTCTCACAAAATGGGTCATCCTATTTTCCTCAAAAACCTGTCAGCCTCCCCCTTTGCCCTCCCTATGCATAGTATATGTCACCATCTACGCAATTCTTTCCTGTTGTGGTGCCACTCGCAGCTAACAATTACGTATGTACTTGGCAGACATTTCATCTTTGGCTTCTTAACCGTGCCCTGTGCATTTGATATGATATGGACTGCTGACAGGTCAGCTAGCCTCCTTCCTCAGCTCCTTCAGTGCCAATCTGATGTAGGCTAATCTCTAATATCACTTCCACCTCCAACCCCTGTTGCTGATGATTCCTTTAGTCACATTTTTGAAGATTTCTGAATTCACTATCTGAAATAAAATGAATCCAGATCTGAAAAAAATTAAGCTGTGTGTTACCAGAAACGTGCATGCCAATCGAGAATAAAAGGCATAGAGCATGAGGCTTGTGGAAATATTGCTTTAAGAGAGATGAGCATTTTGGCAAGTGAGTCAAATTCCAGAAAAGTACCCGTCGGACATTTTTGGTGTGAAAAAGTGGGAGGTAGCAGCAAAAGATATTTGCATGGTTTTTACAGATATATGTATGTATTCAACAAAAACTTTGACACAAAATAAATGTACCCAGTGGACCTCTGGAGCAATAACCCCAGAGCAGTAACTCTGGCCCTGAAGTTTTGAACGTAAAACCTTATCGAGATTTCAGGCCATGGTTAGAAACAGCCAGGAAAGGTAACAAGAGTGTGCTGCAGTCATATTGCGGCTGTTCTCCTGATAGAATTGAGTCATGTGCTTGCATTGTTTAAACATGTGGTGTGTTATCACTGTTGTGTTCCAGACATTATTAAGTGGAAAGAAGTCTTCTAACAGACTGGAAAAACTTGTGAAGAAATTCTTGGAGGACTGTTGCGTAAGTGTTTCTTTTAGTGATATTTGGGGAAGTTGGCTGGGGTACTGGAATGGGCTGGAAATAATGGAACATAGGTTTCCACTGTTTAAAAATTCACTATCCAATATATTTTCAGGAATGGATTAGATTCAGAAAACAAGAAAGGTCTGTATTGATACTCACAAATAAGCACAACGTGTAAATATTACCCATCTAAGGCTTTCTCATAAAGGAATGTTGTTTTGCACATTCTCAGTCAAATCTCAGCTGTATGTTTTCTTCTTAGAAGGCAGTATGTGTGACTTTATGAAAACGGAAAAAAGAAAAAGAAAAAAGAAAAAAAACAAGTAAAAGGAGGCCAGTTTAGTAACAGTTCCCTGTCATTAATTTATTCTTTCCTGATAAGGTATGCAGCCTACACGCATGATAGATTATAAATCAGTCGCTTAGCATTAAAAATTTAAACTATTCATAATGTATAACTGCATTCATTTATTTATAATACCTAAATGTGACTTTTCTTTCCTCTCATCTGAGTCTCTTTTTAACCCATAAATGCGTTTTGTTGGAAATACTTCTGCGGGTTTACCTGTTATAAAAGGTATAGGAGTTCTAGAAGTATTTGTAGTGCTGATCTGCAAAAATTTACACTGATAGTCATTTTTCTTTATTTTGCTGGAACTTAACCTTTTTTGAGGGGCATTTTAAGTATAGCTTCTATGAGCATAACATATAAGACAATTTTATGGCAGCGCTTTTCTGCCATTGTATGATAATTTTGTATGGATTTTATTCAGTTGTTGATGCTTTCTGAACCTGTGCTACATAACTGTATTTATTTATATGTCCTAATTTGTTTCTTGTAAGAAATAAATTGAAATGTGAATACAGTCTCAAAACAATAAAGAACCTCTTTGTACCCAGGTATATAAATATGACATTTTGAGATCCTGTGTCCTCCTCATTCCTCTTTGGCAGTTGAAAATGTATGGCGGCTCCCTTTACCTTCAGACTGAGCAGCTGGACAGTCAAAGCCCCACTGGGGTCTGGAGAGCACAAAAGAGAATGCAGATGAAGAAGAACCTGCTGCTGGAGTTTCATACTCTATCCATTCCCTGCTGCACTGTTGGGGGGTTGCAGTTTAGAAAGAAGATTGAAAAGAAGAAATCAATTTTTTGTTAAAGGTTATTTGAGTTGTTGAGTGAACCCCCTTCCTGTTCTAGTGAGGTTTTCTTGTGTACACAACCTGCCAAACATTCTGAAGGTGATGGACCAGTAATAGACTAACACTCTGCCTGAGCATATTTAAGGCATCAATTGGTATCCTTGGCCTTATTACGATTTTTCGGTGACAAGCCAGGAAGTTTGGTAGAGTAACAACCATCCTCTGGACAACAGATGCTCAGATGATCTGACATACACCACAAACTATGATTTTTTATACCATTGCAGAGAAACCACAAGTAACCAGAGTATAAACACAAGACAATATTTTGGCCTGCATATTAGCTTCATCGAGGTGGAGATGAACAACGCACTAATCAGAACAACAGAAACAATTCCAGAATCCGAGACTTTGACTTCAGATTAAGAAATTAAACTGCAATGTCCCCGATGGAAAGCATAGGGCAAATGGGAAGGCTGCAGAAGACAAGGCGCACTGCATATAAATAATTCTCCATCCATTCTCCTAGCTAAAGCCTAATGTCCCACAAAATAATACTAATAAGTGTGGGTTACTGACAGGAACAGATTCGGTCACATCCAGTTTTATTTCTGGGTCCGATGTTGCCCCCGGTACCGGCTGGTAATAAGATCAACTCTAGTTCAGATGTTTATATTTCACTCAGAATTGGTGGTTTGTTCCAGTATTGCTATGTATACTTTGTTTTTCCCAAAGCCCCTAAGGCCTTTAGGCTATTGGATTGTGCTAACTGCATATGCTGCATTCACTTTGTGTCCCTTGGAACCTGGGTTGGAAAAACGCATATGTGCATGGCAAGACAGCTCAGGTTTGAAAGGATGTAGCGCTGGTTGTAACCTGTACACTTTCATCATTCCACCTGGGGCTTGCTCAGACTTTTGCTCTTCACAGAACTGTCTGAAGCCCGTTACGTTCCGTGAATGATGCAGATCGGTTTTCACAATGCCTTTTTTTCCCCAGCAGAACATCACCCGGTATAAATGGTATTGGAACTGACTGCTGTTGTGAGTAGCATGAATTCTAAAATTTCCCTGGTTCAGTGGTTAAGCTACAGTCGTGGATGAAAAATGGAAGCATGAACAATGCGTTCCAATTTTCTTCCAGATTCAACTCTATCACCACTGTCTATTCAAAATAAGATTAATAAAAACATATTTTTCATGTGCACATATATATTCTACAAACAAGACCATTATCGGCCGATCACAAACTTCATGACAGGATTCTCATGAAATTCTGTATTTTAAAACCAGTGCATATGAGCGATAGAGTGGCTGTGATCAATATGACGGTTGTATCTTAGAGCAGAAAAAAACAAAAGACCTTGAAATGAGGGTGTGTAGCACCTGGTATGAGCAACTACAACCACCTGACCAAACTTATAAGCAGAAACATGACAATGGGTGAAGGTTAAATAAAGCTAAGTCATTAAGGCAAAAATCCAGCACAGTGATAGTAAATAAACAAATACAAGCTGAGAACCAAGGGGTAAATATAATATGAGAACAATAAAGATGCACTTTAATCACCAGGATTCACACTTAGAAAAACAAGGCTTTCAGGCTCTAACCTTATGACAATTCATAAAATACAACACTTAGCAGTAGGGTGACAGGAACTACAGTAAATCTCTAAACTGCGGTTATTAAAAGAGTAAAACTGACATTGCCATACTCCAGAAGATGTTTGTCAGAACATGCCGGTATCACAGATTCACAGAAACGGCATGGACACTGGTATGTGCCATGGGCTGTGAAATATTTACTTGTCATCGTGAGGAAGGAGATCTACTAAGCCTGGTCCATAAGGATGCTGCACGTTTCTCTTTAAAGGTCCTGACCACAGACAACAGTACATCACAAAAGAGTAAACTAATGGTCTGGTTCACAAAATAAAAGCCAGGTACATAACTGTTTATAAAGACGTGTTTAAACGTACCCATGTACTTACTTTTGCTATTGTGCATCTCTTTGACATAGATTACACTGAGCAACAAATTTCCTTTACTTTTACTTTGCTTCCTTACAGAAAATCACTATTTCTGAAACAATTTGTGGTGCTGACAAAGAACAAAATGAGAAGAAAATGAAGGGCTGGCTCTGGTTGTCACGATATTTGTGGTATTTTAAACTGCCAGCTTATAATACTGTTAACATTATAAAGCATGTGGAAACAAGCATTACATTTTATGCTCACAGGCTTTATATTTGTATTGGTTCTTCCACTGACTACTAGTAATCAGCCAGCATTGACGGGTTTCATTTACTATGGTAATGTTTCTCATTGTCGCCCTGTCTTAAAGGAACCACTTTCCATGCCTGTCACTCAAAGCACCAAGATCATCATCAACCACAAAGTCAAAATAAAAATGCAAGTGCATTTTGAGACACGTGGCAAGTCATACTCTGATACGCCAGGAGCAATGCATCCCCAAGTTGGGACAAAGTTTGGGGCCTTGGTGTTACCAAGAAAGTTTGACACAGATCTGAAGGTACACCAGACTTCTTTCTCTATCTCTTCCAGAAAATTGTTTAAGTGCTTCATCAACGGGTGCATTTGGGGATCTTAACATCAGTGCAGGAAGACATTCTTAGAAGACGTTTGAAGGTTTCACTGTCTCAATCCATATTTTTCACAGAATATTTCAAAGGTGCTAACTTTATGTGTAGTGGTGACAGCAGGATATCTGTCACATCTATGAACTGCTGATACAGAACATTCTTAACTCCCAAATCCAGAACCCTCCTTGGTGGCCATGTCTTTTGATGTAATGCTTGCTACTGCCTTTCCTCCCCTATTCACTAAGGAGACATTGGGGGTGGGGGATTCCATCCTGGGTGTCAAGAAGAAAGGGGGTGCCAGCATTGTAAAAAAAGTATTCTATCCAAGGAATTAAAAAAAAGACAAAAAGTGAAATGTTGAGTGAAAATTGTGAAAACAAATAAAATTGTTACTCAGGCTGTTTCCTCAGGCTTTCTTATTTGTACTAAGGAGTATGAGGCACAGGTCGGGCAAGTGCACAAGAATTAAGATTAGTCCTGTCAGAAGCCATATTAGGTTACCTCTATGTTGTTTTGTGACTGTGCATCTGTAATAAAAAGGTGACATTTCTGTCACCAGGATAAATCCTGCTTTCTTCACACTTTCTATTGGGAAAGGAAAGGAAGAGTCTGAATACCCAATTATGGGAAGACAAATTTCATTTCTATTCAGAAAATCTAACTAAAATGCTAACATAGCCACAGAATGATTGTACACTGACAAACCTAGCAACTTTCTGCAATCACTGCATACTGTATATAGAATTGTCACAATTCCCCAACAACGGCCACGTCGCTTGGACAGCAACTTATTTGCATATGTAGCAGCAGAGAATAATGCGACAGATGCACTACTCTCCCATAATGCATTGCTGCTATATATCTGTAAACAGTTGCGTCTAAAGTTGTCTCTTTCTTGTGCCAGAAACAAAGCTTCTAATCCACCGCTCTATTTGCAACCTTTGCTGGGGGGGCACCTGTCCGGAGTGCCAGATTCTTTATGTACACTCCTGCCAAGCTGTATTTTGAGCAGATGTGCCACCACTTTTAAGTCACCATAGAATTTCTATTTACAAAAATATGGGTAAATATATGCAGAGTAGTTGACACATCGCCCTTCCATGTTTTCATGTCTCCCTCACAGAAACTGTGTACTTCCCTGAAATGAGCTTGCTTGGCTGCGTTTATGGACGAGAGCAACATTATGTTGTGTGAAGCCCAGGCTGTCAGAAGCATTGCTAGATTTATATTTGGCGGCATAAACGTGGAAATCGGACCCTACACTATATTTCATGAACAAGAACCCACTGAATGTTTTCATTGTTATTCTGCAACCAGCATGGCTAACTTAGGTAAGAAAAGTTCAAATTATGCAATAAGCAAATTAACTGTTGAACTGTGTTGTCGGGTTATTCTTTTTTCTACATTTTTTTTCTTCTTCACAGAGCCAGGACTGAAGATCAAAACGTTACAACAATTTCCAAGTATGATGACATAGGACTACCCAGTAGATTTCAGAATTGTGCCCAAACATTTCAGAATTGTTTTGACTTTTTATGTCAATCAAATGTTAATTTTTCAAGCTTATGAACATTAACCTCTGAAACCATCCACGTATTTGCAAATGGAAAGTTGGGCATAGACCAAAGCCTTAAGATGCAATTCCTTACCAAGTATGTTAGAGTAATCAACCTACATTCCATGACTTCATCAGAAAAGGTTGTGGTTTAACTATAAGATAGATGGGGATAAATACATTTTTTGTAAAATATTACTTTAATGGTTGTGTGAACCCCATTCTAAAAAGCTTAAATCTTATCACACTCTTGGAATAAATGCCTGAATCAGATTTACACAGGTATCATCCTGTGCATTGGAATCAGGTGGATGTCGCCCTCAGAAGTGGAGAATACAGAGAACATACTTTATGAATTTAGCTGACAGTTTTCACCAAAGCAACTCACAGTGCCAAGCTGCCTATATAATTATTTACTCATTTAAACACCTCACTTACTTTAGTGAAGCTGTTGACATTAATACAAATTCAAGGGCACTACAGAAGGAAGTGGCCATGGTTCTAACCACTGTACTATCTGCTACTCTCAATTACTTGATGCAGGGAGTTGTTTCTCAGCTCTAGCTCACTCTGTTCACAGTCTACTTTTATTTTTTATGGTGGGAATAAAATGACATGGGTATTACTAGACTGTACTGGGTTGATGTGGAAGGTTAGCATAATTTGCTCTGTAAATAAATGTGATATAGACAACAAACCTTCAGACGACCATTTCTGGAGCCGCATTCCACTAAGGGTTTGGGGGAGATCTGTGTCAAGAGCAACAGGAAACCATAGTGATAATCCTTTGAACACCACCAAGTATTTCCTAATATATTGGCAAAGTAGAAGTTTTGTGCACAATGAAATTGTTGGATAAAGATGGAATCTTGTCAAACTTTTGAATGGAAAGCAGTGATTTTAAATGTGTTAGGCACATGACTCCATACAATTCCACATAAAGTCTGACATTCTAGAACAAACAGAATTTTTTTTTCTTTCTGAACCTCTTGTTCTTTCAACGTTAAAAAAAAATTAATTGATAGGTAAATGGATAAGCTTTGGGATAGATAGAGCGTAAGAGGCAAAATATTCATTCTGAAAACTTTAACTGTATGAATGAATCAAATGAATGAATGAATGAATCCACATTCCCAGATCCTCTCCAATCTTTTTAATTAGTGGAGATAAGGAGGTACCAGCAGGTGGCTAAAAACAAGACCGGCAAAAACTCCTAGATACATAAAACCAGACTTTGCCAGTTTAAAGGGATAACACCAGTTTGAATTAGGAGGAGCATTCAGTTCCATAGCCAAAGATTTAAAAGAATTGATGTCATAACCTGAATGTTTGCTATAATACAACTGCCAGATGTTTTGGGTTTACTCAGGTATGAGAGTAAATTATTGAATACAGGAGCATACGGTGATGCCTCTCACTAAGTCTTATATTGGAAATGTCCTTGCCAGTTTCCAAAGCTAAAACAATACTAGATTTCCAAAATGAAGATGTTTTATTAAACATGTGCAAATGCTGGTACCTTTTTTACTGATAATCCAAAATGGTGTCTTTAGAAACATATCACCTACACTGTCTGTAGTACTTCTACTATCACACTGGGAGCAACACTTCACACTTAACCACTTCTGAACCCTTTTCCCTCACCCAAGGCAATTCTTTTCACATGAACAAACAGTAAATTAAATGACAGCATCATTTGGACCATGCGTGGAGATGTTAAGAAGCTGGGAATACTTACAGGTGGTTGGCTTGTTGCAGTTGTGCCCATGTC
The DNA here is from genome assembly GCA_018136845.1 of Heterotis niloticus. Taxonomy (NCBI): domain Eukaryota; kingdom Metazoa; phylum Chordata; class Actinopteri; order Osteoglossiformes; family Osteoglossidae; genus Heterotis; species Heterotis niloticus. The sequence goes on along the minus strand of CM030904.1, from coordinate 13,754,867 downwards.
GGAAGTACTGTGGGTTCTCGATGACGGGGATTCGAGTCATTCCGATGACCACAGCATCTGGCGCCGCATCCAGGGAGCATGGACTGATGATGCCGTGATTGACATGGTGAAGAGGACTAGCAGAGTCTTCCTCCCCACTTATGACAGCCACTGGCCCTAATTGAACAGAAAGCAGATGGTCTGTAAAGGCAAGATCTAACTATTGGAATACTTAAATCAAATTTAAAGTTAAAGTTAGCATTCATGGGTTAAAGGTTGATGAACTAAATTAATGAAGTATACACTTCTGGAGCAGTTTGGTTTAGTTTTACATCAAAACCCAAAACCCAGTCATTTCAGAACTTTATGAACGTCCTAAAATAATCACTGATGCTTTTGGAAATTAGGGGTAACAACAATACTGAAAATTGTCTGTAATCCAAACCAAACTAAATGCTGAAGTTAATGGCTGGCTCACTGCTATTTCTGTCAGTGTGGTATGAACTGTGTAAGCATCAGGGTCATGTGCACTGGGACCGTATGATTTTTGAGAAAACTGTCAAATCTATTTCTCATCAACCAGAAGAATATCCTCCAAGCATCATAACGTGGGAAGAGATAAAGAATCTCTTGGATGAAGCATCTCTATCCATCTCATGGATGGAAAAGCTGGCATCTGCGCACTAGCTAAAGTTGTCACAGAAGTGTGTTATACAGGGAGAATCAAAAGTCTGGAACCACCCAGATATTTTTAACATGGCTAAGGTTTGACTGATCTTACTGATGCAGAGTTGCATTAGACATATGGGTGTATCTCTGAAATATGTGTGAACACCCCTCTACCACCTTGAAGGCGATCATCTTGAATTCAGTTCAAATGGAAAAGGAGGTCATGTGAAGGTGTAGCTATGCACACTGGAGCTCAGTCTCAGAAGTCTGTTTTTATATGTATAAAATTCTATATAAAGCTGTACATCTTCATTGGTTATGAAGTTTTATCCGTTACAGTGCAGATATGAAGCAACCGTGCTGAGAGCGATGCAGGCTTAAACTGCGACCATTTAACAGAATGTGTTCAGTGCGCTGTTCATTTCAAGCAAAGCGTAGCTGCCAACGTTGCTTTCAGTCCATTCAAACACTCTGAGGAACTTCTGAACAATCTGAAGGCATACATAACTGTGTCTTGTGCCAGCATCCATCCAGAAGTTTTCAACGTTTTCAAACTGCCCGAGAACATTGTCTGCAGCTGTTGCTCGAAATAGACAGCACACTGAAATCATACCATTTTTTATTGCGTTATTTAGCTACGTTTAGGCTGCGAAATGGGCAAAACTCTCAAAAACATCTTTCTTGAGTAAAATGAGAATAAAGACAATTACATAAAAGAAAAAGAGGTAATTTAGTTTAATACAGTTTATTTTGTCACTGTCTCCAGCATTATGTCAATACACTTCCCTTAGAAAGTAATCAAAAAACTAAGCTGATGCTTTTTTAACTGCTAGTAAGAGCCAAAAAATCTGCTACTGCTAGGAACTGAACAACGAAGCACACTTTTTGATAAAGAAAACCGATCAATATAAATCACCTTTTTCATTTAAAGTGATCCACACTGTTTCATCTGGAAATGTTACAAACACCAGCTCTTGCTGTGGGAGTGGGGGGGGGGGGGCACATCATGCTTGGAGGAGCAAATGAAGCCAGTCGCTGCCAAGCAAGGGGAATGGTGGGTGTCTGGTTAGACAGCACAGCCCAGCCCAGCCTTACAGCAACACAAGCACCTCAGGAGGTCTCACTCCTAATTGAATTTGTTTGAACAACACAGAAGGACTTCAACAGACAGCTCAAAGAATACAATGATTCCCGCCAATGTCTCCCCAACTGTACCCACTCGATTGATTTAGGAAGCTTTGCAGATTATTTTCTTAATCTTGCACAGCATTTAATCAACTCAGAAGTTAATTACTTATGTAACTGGCAAATTAATAGAAAGGATGCATTCATAACATGGACCACATTAACTGACAGACTGTGCAGGGTATGCTTGCTTCCCATCAGTGCAATCTTCTGAACCTCAGTTGCAACTGGGCAGAAAGCATCGCAGTGTTTGGACTGAAGCCTTTCCTCAGATGTTATTAAAAGTTATTATTATTATTATTATTATTATTATTATTATTATTATTATTATTAATAATTTATTTTTTTATTTTTTTATTTTTTTATTGTTGTTGTCGTATGGGTGAGCTTGAGTGACCTATCAAACTTAATGGTCCATCACAGATGTGTCAGGGCAGGGGATGTCACTGTGCAGAAACCAAAAAATGAGAAATCAATACAATATTGATGTACCAGCAACTGGGAGAAATATGACGATAATAATGGCTCCCCAAGGCAGTATCTTCTAATGAGTAATGGACAGACTGGGACCGGAGGTAGCACACAGGAGGAGCCATGAACCCACAAAAGTGGAGTTCAGAAGGAAGAGTCAAAGCAGCGTCTGATGGACGAGGACTTTGTTCTGCGATCGACCTCTGTGGTCCACAGCTCATAGCAAAACCTTCAGATGTGTTTAACAAAGGGATGTAAACTCCAACAGCTTTGAAGTTGTGCCGCAATTTGAAATATTCAGTATGTTGTGTTTGCATTTTTTTAAAAATTAAGTGTTTGGCCAGATGTTGGTAATTCTGTAGATATTGTCTTTAAAAAATCCCAACTCTACAGCTCCAGTATATGTTTTCTTAAATTATCCCTCTAGCAGTGAGCAAAAAGACCTTCCACTATCACATCAGTTGGTTTATACCCAGAAGTATGCAACAATACACAGTTATTAGAATACTGTTTCTCCTGAAGACTGAACAGTTACCAGAACTCAATACACATACACCTTAAACTGTAAGCAACTGGAGGAAAAGGTACACTAGCTGAAAACAATAGGAAACAGCACACACACCATGACTGTACATTTCCAGACATTAGATGAGGCACAGCTTGTCCTGTTTATGGAAAACCACAGACCTGCACGTTTCCGTGACGTGACTGAGCTATATTGCACATTATGTCAGGAGACAAACTTGAATACTTTTTACTTAAATAAAGAAATATGAGGAGCAACAGAATGGCCTTCAGCCCCTTGGGGCTACAAATAGGCAATGCTGCCCTGGCTGGTGAGAGAAAAAACCCATGTAAAATGATTTAAAGAGCACATTCAGTTTGTACCCAGCTATCATAAATCAGAAATTCCTTAGCAATGGATACATTTACATAGAATTTGAGACCATTTGAGGTACTAGTCCTATTATATGTTGGTTGGAATTAAGGGTAACTTAAAATCAACTTTATTATGTATTTTGAAAAGGTGTAATGAAACCAATATACAGGTGGTCCCTGACTTACGATGGGGTTAAGTTCTGATAAACCCATCGTAAATCAAAAATATTGTAGGTCGAAAATGCATCATTACTTAATAATGGAGATGCGTTCTGAGAAATGCATCCTTAGGCAATTTTGTCGTAGTCTGAATATCACAGAGTATACATGCATCACAACACATGCATTTTCACTTGTACAGGGTATAGCCTATTGCTCCTAGGCTACAGATCACTGTCTTGTATGTGGTCCATTGTTGACCAACATGTTGTTAGGCGGTCATACCTGTGACCGCTTCAGCAATGGAATGTAGGTGGTCTCTCCATCCCTTTCTTCAGACTGCGCACTGATTGGTGTAAAAACCAACCAATCGTGGACAGTATTTAGTTCCTACCTGGACTTCCTGTCAGTGCTCTGTTTCCTCTGCCCCTTATGAACTCTCCTGCAACCACTGTCTTGCCAAGACCTTATATTTTGTTTATTTTGAATTGTGGCATCTTCTGCCAATTGATAATGTTTAACGCGAAATCCCAGCTAATGGCAACACTCTTTGTCGGAAACAAATCAAGAGTTTAATGGAACTTAAACTTATTACCCTGGTGTCTCGCGATTGCTTCCACCCACCCACGCTGTAACATCTAGCGAACATCATAGCCTAGCCTGACCTAGCCCAACCTACCTTAAAAGTCATTAGGGGCTTTCTGCTTTCACGCCACTTTTAGGAGACACAGATACAGATGTGCATTTTGTAGACATGGTGGATGCACAAAACACCACATAGATAAAGGGGGGGGTGGGTAATCCATAAAAACACTGACAGTACAGAACACTGTACAGTGTCGGTTGTATACACTAGCGGCTGCATGGCAGTCTGGGAGATACAGTTTGCTACCACTGCCCAGCATCATGAGAGAGTATCATAAGATAAGATAAAAATTTATTGATGCCTATTATGTCAACAACATTCTCAGTGCCACGATACAAGTAAGAGATAGTCAATAAACAATTATCTTCAGTTAGGTTATATAAGTACAGAAAAAAAATATATAAGTAACTACGGGGAAAAAAGTCAGGGGAAAATTGAAATGGAAATCAGATGCCTAGGTGCCTTCCTTACAGAAAGGGGAGGAGTTATAAAGTCTAATAACTATTATACCGCATATCACTTGCCTGGGAAAAATTCAAAACTTCGAAGTATGGTTTCTACTGAATGTGCATCGCTATCGCACCATCGTAAAGTCGATAAATTGTAAGTCGAGGACCGTCTGTACTCATCGCCATTTACATTTCTTGACAATTGCTTCAGCCCCATTTGATCAGTTAGCAGTACTGGAGTCCTGTGATGTGCTCAGGTTTCACTATCACATTGTCACATCTGACAGGGAGGCCTAAGTGTCCGTAACCACTCTGCTTTTGTGTTTTAAAACCAGCAGAATGATGAGATTCAAATTCATTTCACAACGCAGCTGAAATATGGGTTGTCACTTATCATATTCTCTGATGATACAGCCAACCTGTACTGCTGTAATGGTCTGGTACGCTTAGATATTTTTGCAGTTACTGTACACACAGCCGCAATTATTGTCGCAATCCCTTATAAAATGTTTAAAAGCATGAAAAACAGCAAAAAGCTGCATCTTGCTTTCCAGTTATGAGAAGTGATTGCAGTAAAATCTTAAACAAAAGCTGCAAGCTTCTGATTTATATATTTTTGTTTAATGCAGACAGTAAGAATTATTAAATTGATTAAGGAGACATAACTATCTTGAGAAAAAATAAAGATAGAAGAATACTGCACCCTCATTTCTATTATTTTGAATTTACTAGTATCAATTGGTGTGTGTGATACACCTGGATATGATCATAAACTCATATTTGTAATTATTTTTTTTCCTGCTGTGGAAGAAAACATTACACCGTAACTGTGCTTAACATTGCAATGCATACAAGCCTGTATGCTCACATGAATAGACCCCTCAGTATTAGGAGAACTTCTACAATTCCAGTATTTTGTCTTAGCTGTGCAGTGTATACCTGTCTTTCCAGCACATACCACTCTTCTGCATGCTCTCTGTAAGTTTCTATGATTTGTAAATCAAGATGGGGGTAAAAAATTTGGGGATAATCATAGATTCCGACCTAAACTTTAAGTCACATGTTAACCAGATTACAAGGACTGCATTTTTCATTTAAGGAATATAGCAAAAGTTAGACCCCTTATAACTTTTCAAGACGCTGAAAAATTAGTTCATGGCTTTGTTTTTAGTTGTCTAGATTAATGTAATGCACTCCTAACTAAACTGCCTAAAAAAAACATAAATCAACTGCAGTTAGTGCAAAATGCTGCAGCTAGGATTTTAACCAGGAAAAGAAAATCTGAGCACATCTCACCAGTATTATTGTCATTACACTGGCTGCCTGTACCATTCAGAAAGGACTATAAAATGCTTCTAATGGTTTATAAGGCCTTAAATAATCTTGCTCCATCCTATATAGTGGAATGCCTGTCCTCCTACAATCCAAGTCGTAACCTTAGGTCCTCTAATGGAAGTCTGCTAAAATTCCAAGAGCCAAGCTTAAAATAAGTGGGGAGGCAGCTTTTTTGCTGTTATGCACCTAAAATCTGGAATGCTCCACCGATATAAATCCATCAGGTTAGTACTGTGGTACACTTGTTAAAAACCCATTATTTTAACATGGCTTTCTCGTAGCTAAATTTAAGTTAGTTTCTTAATAGATCTTATGATATAGTTTTTGTCATATTTGTCAGGGATCCACGCCTGTACCAACCTTCACTGTTCTATTAGGTCTTTTCCGGTTCTTTTTTTATGACGATCTGCTCCACCACCACCCAATCAAAGCACCAAGAAGCCCCCTGAATAAATGGTATGAAGGCAGATGTCCCCGCTGTCCACAAGACCAACTTCATCTTGTGCAACAGAATAACAAAGAGGACTGATTTAGAAACTTTTTGTTAGGTAGAATGCCCAGTGGGGGCTGGGCGGTCTTTTGGCCTCGGAATCCCTGCAGATTTTGTTTTTTTTCTCCATTCTAACTGGATATTTTTTTTTGTTTTTTCTGTCCTCCCGGCCATCTGACCTTACTGTTTTGTTGTAAACTTACTTTTTCATATATTTTTTTTCTTCTCTTTGTCACCCTGTAAAGCACTTTGAGTTACAGTTATGTATGAAAATGTGCTATACAAATAAATGTTGTCATTGTTGTTGTATTGCCTCACCCTAAGCCTTGCCCATATAAGCTTGCATGGTGGGGAAGAAACCCACTGTTCAGATTTCTTCCAGGTACCTGCTGTATTAAAATAATTGATAAAGGTGTTTGTGTAACTTCTTGGCTGCTTAATTCCCTCACATAGAACCAGAACATCTGTAGTTTGTGTGTATGTGTGTGGTGTCACCCTGTGCTCAACTGGTGTACTATCCAGGGTGTGGTTTCATAACCTGACGTCCAGTATCTCCAGCCTAGGCTACCTCCTTGACTGAGATGAAGTAGTACAGCATGATAGATGGGCAGATATATTGTAAATATGAATTAATTTTACATCTTTACTTCTGCAACTCAAACACTACTACAGCTGTCCTGCACTTGAATCGCCGATGCAGCAGACACTTTTATAAAGGAAAAAAGAAAAAAAACTGGCAATTTTATTTATTTTGCTAATGTTTTTCTCACAACCTTAAGGTCATTTCATCTTATTGCATATTAGGAGACAAATAATTTCAAAGTCCTTCCTTCATGTATAACAAAAAGGACAAGGCCAATTTAATAAGATACGGGGGTGACAGGCAGTGGGCCAGAGTACTCTTGGCAAGAACACGACTCGGCGGAATCAGGAGATGTAGCCAGGAGGCTCCAGAGGAATGATGGAGTGCTAGGACAAGCATCCGAGGGACAGTCCTGCTGCAGTGACCCTGCCCAGTAACACAGAAAGAGACACTATGACAAAGTCAGGGGAAATAATCATTAATGCCCACCCTCATGCACAACGCTGCTCACCCTGCCGCGCACCAGTGTCTTTATCATGCTGTCGATGCAATGTAAAATATACCCGACTATGTAATTACGGCATTATGTTCAGGAAACTGACCAAAAATCCAAATTCATATATATATATATATATATATATATATATATATATATATAAAATCGCTGCATTTTCCCAGGAATTAAAAAGAAATAAACAGTGCACAGCTTAATGATTTTCTTAATATATCCAATTTTAATTAGCCTGTGAAATTCTTACAAAGAATCCTGGTATTTTCTTCAAGATGGCTAATTAGGATTAAAATATTTAAAAAATCCTTCTGACAGTTTCTTATGGTCTCAGTGGAGAACTAAATAGAACAGAATGACATGGTGGAGTAAGGCAGAGGGAAGTGTTTCTTTTAGAAAGCACTAAATATCAGGTGAATGGACCTGAGGTTTGCAGAATTATGAGGAAGTCTACCCCATCTGCTGTGTTTCAGTGTAAATCATGAAATGCAGCTTAGTGATGAAATACACCCCCCCGCCTTACAAGTATAAGCGTTCAAGTTACAGTCTGGAATCAGACTTTGCCCACTATGTGCTTTACTGTCATCAGGGATTGACAGTATCTCTCAAACTTTGTTGTGAAGTCAATTTGTCTGTCATTGTCTTCAGTTCCTGAATTAAGTAGGAAAATAAACAAAAGGAGATCATCTACTTGCCCATATCAACGTGGTTTTGCTCTGATCATCAAGCACAAATTTCATTATCGTAACTGTTCATATAATCTTTAAGTCATTGTCATAGATGCCCCCCCACCCCGGACTCTATACTCGGGCACATGCTGCTCATATTTATCTCAGAAACATGGTATATTAATGCATCTCTAAGTAAAGAAATGAATTTACAGGGTGAGGTCATATTCATTCAGTGAGATCTCCATTTTTAGAAGTGTTTACAGTTCACTGCAGTGTGATGCCTTTGTTTAAACCATTCCAGGTTTAACACTTTGCTCAGCTACTCTACCAGTGGGACTAAAGGTAATAGTCTTTTGGTCACAAGTCCAAATCCTACATTATCTCACATTGTTTCCTGCTGCAGCCCTGCCTTGAGGAAAAATAACTGACATGATGATAAATTAAACAACATTATTAAGTCCCACATTGACAGAATCTGTATAACCAGTTTAATACAGACTTGCGTATATCCTCTTGCTGCAGTACCCTTTAGCAAGGTGCTTACCCTCAAATTCTTATGCCTCTGGTAGGAGGCCCACATCTGAGGAGAGAAAAAATGCCCACAGAAAAAATGGGGTGAAAATGGGCTGAAAAGGGAATTATTTATACCCTAACATCAGTGTTCACAAGGCAAGGAGGGATAAACCCCAGATGGAACAGCAGTACATCGCAAGGTGGCCATGCAGTCACTCCCTATACATTTACACACTGTGTGGGAAATTACAGAGATTCAGAACCAAGCCCAGTCTCTGCACCACTGTGTCACCCATACATAATTCTAATTCTACAGATTAGCTGAAATCTCTTTTGCTGAAATTTCAATTTAAGGACAGAGGCATTAAGAGCTATTTGGATTTTTTTGGGATGTGTGTGTATGTCACTCTGGCTATGAACACTCGTGTTATCAACACGGTGGGGGTGTAGGCACTTAAACCAATCCCTTGCAGAAGAAATGTTTTTCTGCCCATGGACTTCTGTTTATGGCTCTGCTGATGGATCTTCTGGGGGTCTGGGTCTGTGCCAACTAGCCATGGTACTGGAGCAACAGGCCTTCTTGCGCAAAGAGATCAGGAACTGCACAGCCTGGATGAACTAAATCCCCTGCACAGATACCCAGTTCCTCCACAGCAGCCCTACAGTGCACAGCAGGACCGATGTCCCCTGTGTGTCCTGTTGCCTCTCAGCTTTGCCCGTGACCACCTTGGCCAATAACTGTGCACACAAGCCCACTTTCCTTGCACACCATTGCCAGCCCCTCATGAGCCTTTTCTTCAAAAACCTCAACCGGGCTATCTCCTTACTTGCCCATATTTCCATTTCTCCCTGCTACTTATTTCATTTCTCCTTTTGCGCCACTTCTTTCTTATACTTTTCTGATTATTTAATGTATTAATCGGTGTGACTTTCCCCCATAATATGACAAAAAAATCTCTGAGAAAAATCATAAAAAAAACTCAAGCTAATGATGAAGTATTTAATGTTTCTGGGTTATTAAATTGCTTATATAATTTAGATTGGGTCTTCTTTTACATCAAAATGTAAACAAAAAATGTATACTGTATATTTACCATGCTTACATTTTCAAGTGCCACTTCGAAGTAAAGGCACGCAGTGAAGACTATAAATACGTTAAAAAACATCCTCCCCTGCATATTTCTATGTCCCGTAATGACAAACTGTCATTTTAATGTCTCATAATTGGCATTGTGTGCTATGATGTTTATTCCTGCAAAGAAAATTTTCTGTAAATTAGCTTTAAAGTTTAAACCATGTCAGTTTTATAAAGTTCTAACTAATGAATTACAATAGGTCAGTACCGCGGTAAATAGCTCAGTGACCTCTGCAATATTGCAAAATGACAACTGCGACTGTGAAAATGGCTATCATGCTAAATCACGGGGCTTAAAGGGGCCACTGTCTCTCTAGAGGACAGACTCCCCAGCTATATTTCACGCAGAAAGACAGGGTCAAAAAGACCTTATTCTTTCATGTTGAACATGAGACGTGTCTGCAGTGGGCTTGAAAGAAAAAAAAGTGCAGCACTGACGTGGCTTTAGCATTTATTTTGCTAGATTTGCCCTTCAATTTAGTGCTATATGTACAGAAAATGGACTTTTTGCGTAAATTTGTATTGCACGCAAGGATTAAAATTCTCTAGTCATAGTAAAAATAGCTACCTTTCCTCTTATCTTACTTCTAACAAAAATAAAACATATAAAAACTTTTAATACTATTATTTTCTCTCAGAAGTATATGTGGCAAATTATTTGCACCCCTAAAGAATATTTAAAATAAAAGCAAACAGTTTGGCATCCTTGACAAAATTTGACGGTTTTCAATTGCTCTCAGTCTGTAGGAAGTCTTTTGCTGACCTTCAACCATTTCCTGTTTCTGTGGGGTTCACACACATATGAGGTTGCATTCATGTAAATTCTGTTATCCATCATCATGATGAAAATGAAAGAGCCTGGCACACAAAGAAGAGAGATGGTTGTTGACCTCCATAAATCAGGTAATGAATATAAAAAAAAAAACATAAGGAGCTGAAAACACCATTAAGCACAGTCAAGGCCATAAAAAAAAAAAAATCAAGAGTGTAAAACAGTTGAAAATTTGCCAGGTAGAGGATGGATGAGCATCCAGGTCCTACACAATGAGGAGGATGTTGAGGAAGACAAACAATACAAAGATCAAAGTTTCAGAACTGCATAGTTTGCTTGAAGCTTGGGGTCATAAAGTTCCAAAATCGATTGTTAGATGTCACCTCCATGTCAACAAGCTCTTTAAAAGGGTTGCAGAGAAGAAGCCCTTACTGAGAGAAACCCATAAAGTGCAGCACCTGAATTTTGCAAAGTGTCATTGGAACTACAACTGAAATCATGTGTGGTGGTCAGACAGCACCAAAATTTATCTTGCTGGTCAAGCATAGCATCAGCATATTTTTCCAAAAAGAGGATTGCATAAAAGGAAAAGCCTGCACACCAGTAAAACACTGTAAAGTATGTTTGTGGGTCATTGATACTTTGGGGCTGCTAGTGGTCCAGGACTCTTGCTATCAATAGTATAATGAATTCCAGCAAGTATGACAGTATTTTATCTAAAACCAGCCAATGTAAAAAAAAACAAATATAAATATAGTTTTATGAATTATTATTACTTGATAATATTTGATAACATATCTCCTTCCAGTAAGCCCATACCTCTACTCATCTCCCCTCTCCCTCTGCCTTCACACCTCTACCCACCCATGTATCCCCTCTCCCTCCCCCACTCCCTTTCATAGTCCAATGATGCCTTTCTCCCACCATTCTATGGCACACACTTGGTACTGTCCTCCTTCCTGTGGCAGGTGCAGGGCAAATGAATACAAATTCTGCCTCTCAGTTTGTGGCTGAAATTGAACGAAGGCAGGGCTCTGAGTAAGAAAGCTCACAAGAGTAGAAACACAGATTACTAATCTCCATTTATATGTTATGGATGTGTATGGGGGAATGCATACCTTTAGCAGAAAGAAAACTAAAATACATTTATCTTTTGTCATTTTCAGTCATTTTAGCTAAAAGGGACAGTCACCTTTGAGACTGTAATGATCAAAAACCATTATGAAAAAGTGGGCCCACACACACACACACACACACACACACACACACACACACACACACACACACACACACAATTGACTGGTTCTAATTTAAATAGTCAATTATAATGAAATTATGCATCCCCATTTGTTCTTTCCAAGTTCGCCCCAAAACCATGAAAAATTTTATCCAATATTAGGAAAAGTTGTGGGACACAATAACAATTATTAACTCTGTACATAAAACATGTGAAAAAAATAAGATTTTATAAAGTAAACAGGCTTAAGGAAGACAAAGGAGGTGATGTTAGCTGGAGAAGTAAGAGGAAGGAGATTGATGGAGAGGACAACATTTTCAACTTTTTAATCTATTTATTCCTTCACAAAATAAATTCTTTTCACTGTGGATTCAGACAAATTGAATAAAAGGGAAAAATCTTTCTGTCTTAGACCATGCTTTATAAACTTTTACAATTCCACCTTTTTGGCAATTGCGGATGCTTTGCCTCGTCTCCGCTTACCTAACGCGTTTCCAAACTTCTTTTGTGGAGATTTTTTTTCTTTTTTTTTGAAATACAGCAGTATGATAAATAAATGAATAATTAGACAGTGAAACCACAAGGGTGCAAAACTGGATGCAAAAAGTAAGAGGTTGTAGATGAAATTTACTTTATTTTTTCTTCCACAAGCTGGATTTGCAAGCTAGACCGTAGTAAAGAACCCTCAACAGAGAGAATTTCCACAATGCAGTGAGCCTCGCAGTCTCGTACACTGCCATGTGGGGTAACTCTAAGTCTCAGTTTATTGTTATTATTAAATGTTGTCAGTCCTGACTAGATGAACGAAAGGTAGAGCAATTAATGATGAAAAATTTTAACTTAAATCAGGAACTCAAATATTGGAGAATGGGTGTTTATGCAAAATACAAATAAATCTTTTCTGACCCCATTTTCCCTCTGGATGGTATCTTTCCTCAGACTCTGGCCTCCAACCAGAAGCCTGGGTGCTTGGGCATGCACCTCAGTGTTTTTATTGATGTTAGCATGGAACATGATGTTGGATCTACTCTTCCATCTTAGGGGTTGCAACTCAGACTACCTTGGTTTTCACTTTCCAGATTCTCTCCACTTTTCTTTCGATCCCTGGTATTTCTCAAGCTTAACATATTCCTTCTTCCTGATACTACCATCCCTTGAAATCACCACATCTTTTATGGTGCTCTTTTCTCCTCCTTATCTATTACCACTTCATCCAGTTGGTTAGCCATTACCTGCTTTTCTGTCTAGATGTGGAAGTCCCACAGAATCTGGTCCTGTTGTTCTACACCATTCTCTGTGGAACTTCCCGCTTAGACTTGGGAGTGTCCAGGCCAAATACCCTGCAGATGTATATGATCCCTACCATTTGGTTGTGCCTTTCAGTATCCGTTGTCTCTGGCTGGATCTTGCAGCCCAATCCTAGGTATCGGTTTATCTCAGGAGCTTCTGTTCCCAGTCTGTACCTTGAATATCGTCTGACATGGAACAAATCTGTTTCAGTCAGCCCAATGCTAAAAGTTACACTATTATGACCTTAGAACGACATAAAGGATTATTGCAACACATACTGGATGTAATATTTACACTTTGTCAACACTATTTATTATATAGGAGGCCTATTGTATAAGATTTTATAAGGCTTGAAAAAATTTAGTGGATATTCTTAACTTCTGTTGAATGACTGGCCAAGTCAAAGAAACAGTATGTTCTTTTCCCTACCAATTTAAGCAAACAAATTCAAATATTAATGAAAAGCTGTCACAGCATTTTGACAGATAATGCATTAGTAACAGTAAGGACCAAACAAAGCCATTACAACAGGCCCTTGGCTGTCAAATTTTAAATATCAGTATTTAATTAAAAAGATGTAGTCTCTATTTTTCTTGTCCATATACCTTTTGTTTAATTTTATCATAAAAATGTGGAATTTAAGGTTAAATATATGGAAGGAATGGGATAAAATAGCTAGGCAAACCATTTTTCAATCTTGGTGTGTTAGCAGAAGGCAATTACGTGAAGTGTTTCAGAAAGTTACATCTCACAACATAGCCAGCCAATGCAAAAATGAAAAAAATGACAAAAAATGACACCCAAGGTTAACTGCTGTGCACGCGACATCACTACACCTAAATTCATGCCTTGGTAAATGGGTGCTGGATGGTTCAGTCCTCCTTGTACAAGTCAGCACAAGTGGCTGTTCTGCCAGCTATCTGCCAAATGAGTGCCAAGCGGACACGGTGTGGCGATTTCTCGCACCTCGAACACACGGCCAAGGGAGGGGGACCCAGCGGAACAAAGAAAACAGCTTGGGGTCCATCGCCTGATGGCAAGATGGGATAGTTTAACTGCAAAACCTTTTAGTGGGCAATAATAAGCAGAGAAAAAAGAACATTTTGTCACAACAGTCAAAAACAAAACTAAAACGCGTACATAAAAAAACAATTTCTCCTTTCCTGTCTTGCGGGAATGTTAAAATGTTGCCACAGTGAGGTAGGTTCAGAGCATCTAAAAATGCCAGTGGGTGGTACTGATTGCACATTAGAGCAAGAAGATCAGCACCCAGGGATAAGGATGAAATGGTTCCACTTTGCCCACTTGGTCCACTGAGCCCAGCAGTTCTTGGTGGCTCTGCATCCACAGGGCACAAAGAGAAGGGTCATAGCAGCCAATTATACAAGCCCTGCCCCCCTGTTTCCCCATTCCCATCCCTAACTTGGTGCCAAGAACATATTGCATTGGAAAGGGGGTGGGGGTCAGATTGCCCCCACAGTTCTGCTGCTTCCAAGAGCCTGGCATGTGGATGTGGCTTTGTGTGCTGTGCTGTGGACTTTGGAGCTGGGGCTGGCAGAGCAGTAGATAACAGAGCATTAGCTTGCCTGGAGCGCGCGGTCCGGCAGGGAGCAAACCTGAGGCAGTGTGGGTGTGGAAATGAGAGCACCCACTCGGGCTCACTATGACCTTGCAGCGCTGGAGGGCACTGTTTAAGCATCTCCAGTTCATACCAACCCCTCCGGATGCTTAATCAGGGTTGACTATTTTAGAGCCGAATTATTTCCATCAGGTTCTTATCAGCATTTTGTCACACAGTAATCGAGTCAGTAGGCACGATATGAAAATATAAAAGAAATCTCACACCTCTGCATTTATGCTTAAAGCTGTTTGGAGAGTGAACAATGTGAAAAGCCAGCTGCCATGCCGCGGTTGTTTTTAATCCTGTGTGCATGCCGTTTTGAAATAAAAATAAAATAATACACAAATAAACAGAAAGGAGACGTCAAGGGAAAATGTACTTCTTAAGTGAGTGCTTCAAAGTGATTTTTACAGAGCCTCGTTGTAACTGGGCAGGAACATTGCTGAAGCTATACTGATTCTACTGGATTGGTTATAATTAATAATAATTTTTTATTGCCATTTAAAACTTTAATGATTCAACCTTGTTGCCATTAACTTCAAACTGCAGTTTTAAAGATTGCTGAAATGTGGTTTTATCACACTGAACTGTACAATAATCAGCTTTTATGCCTCTTTGCTCACGTGCACCAAGGCACTGTGTTGCAACCATTTTGTGGAAAGGTCTTTTTGTAAATATACACAGCTTATAAACTTAGTGTGTCTGATTTTAACCTGTAGAACTATCCTTCATTATGACAAAAATGGAAAAACAACATGACCATTGCATTTCATTCTTAACAGAAGCACTGAAAATGAAAAATTACTTGTGTATTACATGCTTTTTGCTTTTAAAATGAGTTTTAGTGTTATTCAAACTAACAGTACTGATGCAAAAAGTTATACATAAAATTCTTGATTCCAAGAATTCTTGGTGCCATAAAAGAGGGAGAAAAAAATATACAAAAGTGAAAAAAAATCCTCCAAAAAAAAAAAGAAAAATGTGAACTGCATCATGAATTATGTAACAAATGTATGTTAGAAATAAATGTTCTACATATAATAACTGAATAGACTTTAAAATTTGTAATTTAATACCCTGATTAAGCACAAGATAAAATTAAATGTAACTTAAAACGAAATCATATTTGGCATTGGTTTCCTTGCAATGTTCAGAGCTCATAAATATTTCTGTTGACATTGACTCCTTTCCATAAACCATGCAGTACTTTCAGAACATTTTTATCAATATCATCCACCTACAAAACAGGTGGTCTAGAAATGTCGATCATTTTAGCTGGGCTTTAAACTGAGGTCTGATAGTAATGACTGTCAAAGTACCATCAGTGTGTTTTTATATCTTTTTATGCTGATTTTTTCCTACATTTGAACAATATTCAAATTGTCCGTCTGGTTGGACTGCCGAGATAACCTTGAGTAATATTTAATTAATACTCAGTGTGAAACATAATCTTGCAATTTTCATCTTGAAACTTTCACAATATAATGTGGCCAGTGACATGAAAAACCTCCCAAAATGAATTGTTCTAGAATATTTAAAAAAAATCTGTAAAAAGTCACTCTTTAGTTTGGTCTAATTTATATCAAAGTGACTGAATTTGCGGATATGGTTGGTCCTTTAGGACCATCTTTTTTCTAATTCCTCTACTATGCTTGACAGTAACAAGAAACAAGCTTAAAAACAGATGAATACAGATGGATTTTCAGATTCCATTAAATGCAGGAGAGAATGTCTCTTTTCAAAATACAAATAGAGTACATTAAATATGGCACAGAAATAAAGGAAACATTTTCACTATCTAATCTTCTTCTTCTTTCGGCTGCTCCCATTAGGGGTCACCACAGAGGATCAGTTGTTTCCACTTCTTCCTGTCCTCTGCATCTTTCTCCGTCACACCTACCACTTGCATGTCCTCCTTCACCACATCCATAAATCTCCTCTTAGGCCTTCCTCTCTTCCTCTTGCCTGGCAGCTCCATTCCTAGCATCCTTCTCCCGATATATCCGGAATCTCTTCTCTGCACATGTCCAAACCAACGCAATCTCGCCTCTCTCACTTTGTCTCCAAACCATCTAACCTGGGCTGAACCTCTAATATACTCATTTCTAATCCTGTCCATCCTTGTCACACCCAATGCAAACCTTAACATCTTTAACTCTGCCACCTCTAGCTCCGCCTCCTGTCTTTTGGTCAGTGCCACCATCTCCAATCCATAAAGCATAGCTGGTCTCACTACCATCTTATAGACCTTCCCTTTCACTCTTGCTGGTACCCTTCTATCACAAATCACTCCTGACACTCTTCTCCACCCTGCCTGCACCTCTCTTCCACATTCCCCATTACTCTGAACTGTTGATCCCAAGTATTTAAATTAATCCATCTTCGCCAACTCTACTCCTTGCATCCTCACCATTCCTCTGTCCTTCCTCTCATTTATGCATATGTATTCTGTCTTAGTCCTACTGACCTTCGTTCCTCTTCTCTCTAGAGCATATCTCCACCTCTCCAGGGTCTCCTCGGCCTGCTCCCTACTCTCACTACAGATCAAAATGTCATCCGCAAACATCATAGTCCACAGTGACTGCTGTCTGATCTCATCTGTCAACCTGTCCATTACCATCGCAAATAAGAAAGGACTCAAAGCTGATCCTTGATGTAATCCTACCCCCACCTTGAAAGCATCCGTCACTCCTACCGAAGACCTCACCACTGTCACACTGTCTTTGTACATATCCTGTACCACTCTTACATACTTCTCTGGCACACCCGACTTCCTCATACAATACCACAACTCCTCTCTAGGTACCCTGTCATATGCTTTCTCTAAGTCCACGAAGACACAATGCAACTCCTTCTTACCTTCTCGGTACTTCTCCATCAACACCCTCAGAGCAAACATCGCATCTGTAGTACTCCTTCTCGGCATGAAGCCATACTGCTGCTCACTAATCGTCACCTCCCTTCTTAACCTAGCTTCCACTACTCTTTCCCATAACTTCATGCTGTGGCTGATCAGTTTTATCCCTCTGTAGTTACTACAGCTCTGCACATCACCCTTATTCTTAAAAATTGGTACCAGTACACTTCTTCTCCACTCCTCAGGCATCGTCTCACTTTCCAAGATTACATTAAACAATCTGGTTAAAAACTCCACTGCCATCTCTCCTAAACACTTCCATGCTTCCACAGGTATGTCATCTGGGCCAACAGCCTTTCCATTCTTCATCCTCTTCGTAGCTGTCCTAACTTCCTCCTTGCTAATCCATTGCACTCCCCTATTCATAATCCCTACATCATCCAACCTTCTCTCTCTCTCGTTCTCTTCATTCATCAGCCCCTCAAAGTACACTTTCCATCTGCTCAACACACTCTCCTCGCTTGTAAGTACGTTTCCATCGTTGTCCTTTACTACCCTAACCTGCTGCACATCTTTCCCAGCTCGGTCCCTCTGCCTAGCCAATCGGTAAAGGTCCTTTTCTCCCTCCTTAGTGTCCAAGCTATCATACAATTCACCATAAGCCTTTTCTTTAGCCTTTGCCACCTCTCTCTTCGCCCTACGCCTCATCTCCTTGTACTCCTGTCTACATTCTTCATCTCTCTGTCTATCCCACTTCTTCTTCGCCAGCCTCTTCCTCTGTATACTCTCCTGTACTTCCTCATTCCACCACCAGGTTTCCTTGCCCTCCTTCCTCTGTCCAGATGACACACCAAGCACCTTTCTAGCTGTCTCCCTTATCACTTCTGCTGTAGATGTCCAGCTCACTGGTAACTTTTCACTGCCACCCAATGCCTGTCTTAATTCCTCCCTGAACTCCACCTTATAGTTTTCCTTTTCAACTTCCACCATTTGATCCTTGGTTCTGCCCTCACTCTCCTTCTCTTTTTGATCTCCAATGTCATCCTACAAACCACCATCCTATACTGTCTAACTACGCTTTCCCCTGCCACCACTTTGCAGTCTACAATCTCTTTCAGTCTGGCCCTCCTGCATAAGATATAATCCACCTGTGTGCATCTTCCTCCACTCTTGTACGTCACCCTGTGTTCCTCCCTCTTCTTAAAATACGTGTTTACCACAGCCATGTCCATCCTTTTTGCAAAATCCACAACCATATGACCTTCCGTGTTCCTCTCCTTGACGCCTTACCTACCCATCACCTCCTCATCTCCTCTGCTCCCTTCACCAACATGTCCATTGAAATCCGCTCCAATCACTACTCTCTATCCCTCGGGTACACTCTTCACCACTTCATCCATATCACTCCAGAATTCTTTTTTCTCATCCATCTCACACCCAACTTGCGGGGCATATGCACTAACAGCATTCATCATCACACCATCAATTTCCAGTTTCAATATTCACTATCTAATGTGTAATGTTAATAAAACAATCCCTCACTATTCAAACTTTCTATAGCTGAATTTTCACAGTAAAATCACTTGAAAATTAATACCTGAATATCGGTGTCTTAACAAAAACTTGAGCAAAAGAATTTTTTATCAGAAGCTCAAAAAATTTTAAGGCAAATAAAATAGTTAAATAAATACAAAATTAAAAAGATAAATACAGTACAGTATCGTACCATGTACAGTAATAAAAAAATACTGAATGGTAATAAACTGTAACGCATGCTGTTACAAATTTATCCAAAGCGAAAGCTCTAAACACACACGTACTGGTCTTAGGAGCTACTTGCTTCTTTGTAAGCGAAGTCACTTGCTCTCTTCATGTGATTGTATTTCCATAGCTTCATCGCAATTACTATGATTTTAGTAGGTTAATTCAGCTGGATCGGTTCTTGGAAGAAGAGCAGGAGGAAGGTTTTTCAGCTAAAAATCCTTAAAAGTTTTAAAGCACGTAGATGCAATGATCTAACCTGTTATGGAACCTCAACAAGAGCCCTGCTTTCAAGAACACAGCTGGAGTTGCTATAGCAAGTGAAATGATTTATGAAGGAACACTTCATGAAGGCAAACTCACTTCCATTGTGAGATTTTTCACTCCTCCTCCCCACCGCTGACAGAAATACTGACAGTCACCCCCCTCCAACTCACAACAAACCTCACAAGGCTCTTTACTTTGTTTTATACCTAGAAAAATTCAGCTGTTTGTTTAAATTATCTGCAATGTTTTAAACAAATTTTCATGTTTTTTAAACCGACATCTTTATTCAAATGCCGGTAGCAGCACTAAGAAGTAAAATGTTCTTTAGTGTACTTACTGTAACATACATAATAAACATGCAAATTAATGTCATTTGCTTATTAGGAAACTAATGTTTCAAGTATTTGATCCTGCTGAAATCATGAGTTGTCATGGATGCTTTTGGATGGACTGGGAGTGCATTATTTTTTCCTCCATTTACAATAGTGGAAAATAAACATTCAGCGTCCAAAGTTTCAGTATCCAATCCGTTTTGAAGGATGACTTGGATTTCGATACCGAGGGATTACTGTATAAGAAAAAGAAATTATCTCAACAATGACCATGGATCACATTTTGTCCAGCTCGGCCCTTCGCAAAAATAGCAGCTTGCATTCAGACACGATCAAGTCATGTTTGTCGGGACGCTGACGGGGTAAGGGACCCAAGTGCAGACGCGACACGAGGGACGGGGTTGACAGGGACAAAGACGTTCACACAGAACACTGAAGCTCAGGGATAGCACGTGGTAACTATAAACAGCTACGGATAAGATCCCATGCTGGGGCTGTCCGGCCCTACGGCTTTTATCGCTGATCTAATGAGCTGATATGGTGCAGCTGCGATGGGTAGGTGGGCCGCCCCTAGTCGGTTCCTGACAATGTTGCTAACTTCCTTTTTGTTAAAGTGCTTTTCAAATTCTGCACTCTTTTTACATTGTGATTGTGTTTCAAAAGCAGTCTTTTTTGAAATACATCACGCCTATATCACCCCCCCAGAATAAAATCTGAGGCACATTTATTAATTTAAAAAAAAAAAAAACGGTTCTTATATCCAGGTTTTCAGCTAACACCTTCTTTGCCTATTTTTAAACCAAACTATGTAATATTCAGTCAATCATGAAACCATTTGGCGCAATAATTAAGTCAGGCTCAGGTTTTCGTACATTGTGACATACAGTAAGTTACACCGCATCGCACAGCACTGCATAAATTATAACACCAGTCTATATATAATGTTCAATACACACTGTTAGGCAAATATCTATGCTATATTCTTTTACTAAAGAACTCTACTTTATTATTAACAGCTCAAATATGAAAAGGCATGTTGCTTTTTTCCAATTGCTAAGCACCTTGCAATTCAAAGAAAAATAAATTAAAAGAAACAGAAAGTGAAAATACTTTAATT
This sequence comes from Heterotis niloticus, assembly GCA_018136845.1. Taxonomy (NCBI): domain Eukaryota; kingdom Metazoa; phylum Chordata; class Actinopteri; order Osteoglossiformes; family Osteoglossidae; genus Heterotis; species Heterotis niloticus. The sequence goes on along the minus strand of CM030904.1, from coordinate 13,733,941 downwards.
TAGTTCAAAAGGCCACAAACAAAGGTATTCTAGTAAGTGTGCATAGGAAACCAGAAAGAACAGCTCAAACGGACAGGAACCATTCACTGGCCATGTACCTCCATGTATTCTCCGGGCATAGAGAACATTCTTACACTGTAAACACATTATTATTGCAAAGATGTTATGATACAGTATTCTATAATGTTATATACACTGCCTGGACAAAAAAAAAGTCACCACCTGGATTTAACTTAGTGTTACGGTCTGGGGTTGCTTCAGTAGGGCAGGTCTAGGTTCAGCAACGTTATGTGGCCAGACTACCTGAATATACTGAATGACTAGGTTTTTCCATCAATGGATTTTTTTTCTTCCAAGATGACAATCTCAGGATTCATCGGATTGGCACAAATTGTTAAAGAGTGCTTCACGGAGCATGAGAGAGACATCATTTTCACACATGGATTGGCCACCACAGAGTCCAGACCTTAACCCCACTGAGAGTCTTTGGGATGTGCTGGAGAAGACTTTACATAGCGGTCTGACTCTCCCATCATCAATACAAGATCTTGGCAAAAAAATTCATGCAGCTCTGAACGGAAATAAATGTTGTGACATCGCATAAGCTTATAGAAACCATGCCATGGGCGAATGTGTGCCGTAATCAAAGCTAAAGGCAGTCCAATGAAATATTAGAGCATATGACTTTTTTTTGGCCAAGCAGTGTATAAGGTTATTTTACTGTTTTTCATGTCACAGGAAATTTTCTGTCAAAAATTATGAAAGCAGAACTTTCTTCTGGAAACTTTAAAGTCCAGAGATTCTCCTCAACTACAAAGAGACATCAGGTCCCCCCCTCAGCCTGCTTCATCCACTCCTCAACAACGATCCCACCTCATCAGAAAAGAGCAGAATCAATAGTCTATCAAAAAAGCGTTTTGCCCCCAGTTTCCTGTGGCAGCGGGTGGTGTGGGTATGGTTAATAGGCAGTTTCCCCTCTTTTGTACTGTGTAAGAAAGGAGGAGATGAGGGTGAGAGAAGGGTGTCTGGGTTCAGACTCCAATATGGAATTGATCTCCACAGGCTAAAGTGGCGCTTCCAGAGACTGAACACAGACTTTTACTGAATCTCAATGTGTGCTGTCATGGCCCTGTAGACTGTGCATGGAAAAGGCTTGGACAAAGTTTTGGTTGTGGAGTCGGTGAAAAAGACAGCATCACGTTTCTATATTGATAATGGGCATTGCACATAAACTTCCTGTTGAAGTCATGGTTTATCTCCTCGAAAACTTGTTCACCCCTGCCTGGGATAAACACTGCATGGCAAACTGGGTACTTTCTTCTCATGATGACTCTATTTTAGATTCTGTGCAATTCTGATGGCATCTGCGGTCACAGTCACATTTCTCTTGTTAAATAATACACATTATCATACTGGAATGACTTTGTTACGTTCAGCACAATGTACACCTATATTTCACATTTTCACATAACCATAGAAGTGGAAGAGACAATGAAAGCCCCCGTCTAAGTGATGCCAGTGAAGTGTGTCTCAAAATTATGCTCTTTACAGCGTCTGCCCCCGCAAGCACTCAAAAAACTTCAGTGGGAACCAGGGAATATGTCACCAAAGTGGCCACTCGACAAAGTGCTCAGTCTTCAAGCATCACATAGGGGAATGAAGCGAACATCCATATGGACACTCTGGTGCCTGCAGCATCAGGTGTGCTGTTCTCTGCTAAAACAGTGTGGTGTTTTAGGTGCTAAAAAGTGGCTTGAAGACAGTGAGTTGCAAAAATGGAAACTGCTTTCCTAAATTAATTTTTAAGTAAAGGCTTGTCTTTCTTTAGAATATGAAGTAAAATATGTATACAGCAGTCCGGCAGTATCCAAACTCTTTAAATCTGCGTTTTCATTAACGACTCTTAAAAATCAATATTTAAATATCAGTATCCAAAAAGAAACTCCCGCTTTTTGGATATTATTAATAATTTTCTTCCAAAGCTTATTAATAATAAAAAAGAAATGAGAATAAAAATCTAAATACATGTTAAAAATCAGCACGTAAACTGTGCAATACCGTACAGTGTACCGTAATAAAAAAGCTGCGTGTATTGTAATAACCTGTATTGTGCACTGCTACAAATTTATCCAAACCCAGATGCACCCACGTACATGCCCAAGCTGGTGTCTTATTAGCTGTTTCTACGAGCTTCACTTTATCTGAATACATTTGCACTGTATTTACTGAGCATTTAATGTTTTAATGAATTTATTTATTTAAATGCCAGTTGTGCCAAACAAAGATGCAAGGGGTTGTTTTGACACATGACTTCCCTTTATTCAACATCTCATGAGCAATGAACTCCTGCCGGAAACCCTGTGCATGCGTTCTCTTACCTCCTGTCCCATTATAGCAGCACTGCACTGCGGTGGCATTACTAACATGAGAAATCCCCCGTACTGTACATACTGTTCAATGTGTTATAAATATGCAAATTAATGACAACATAAAAACTTTTTATAGTTAGGTAACTATTATACAGACTGTTTTATTATGCTGAAATCATGGGTTGATAGTTATATCAGTATTTTTGGATATGCTGGGAGCAGATAGTTTTTTTCCCCACTTGAAATAATGGTAGGTAGGCATTTTGTACCCACTCTTTCAGAATCCATTGGTTTTCAGGGATGAATTAGATTCAGATACTGAGGGATTACTGAATGCATTTTTTCTGTAAATTCACCCAATGTCTCCAAGTGATGCCACTGCAGAATGGTTGCTGTCATTGTTATGTTTTCAAGATACTTTCCTGCAACAGAGTGTGCAAGAGGAATGTGAGGATCTTAGAGTGTGCTCTAGTCATGGTGAAATGAAAATTCAGGAAGGGATACAGGTAACTTTCAGTTCCCCACAAAATTTCTGTGTATGTAAAACTTAACTAAAAATAACAGATACTAGTAAGAGCTCAAAAGGGAAAAAAAGGAAAAAGTGGTCAAACTGCTTGCTCAGGGGTTTTGATGGCTCTTGCAACACCACCAAGAATACCTTGTAGAAAGTTAGAAGTTAACTAGTTCCATTGTTATGCAGCTGGTCCAAACCAGTGTTAACCCTCACAGACCCGCAAGGCAGCTGTCCTACAGAGGAACACAATGTCCACTGTCATTAAAACCTGGATTGAAGGTGTCCATTTCAGGATCACGAAGGCAGCCCTGCAGCAGTTCTTCTCACTGAGATGTCACACTTGCCTGTTGTAGATGGCTACGGACAAGGGATGGGTGCATCCTCAGTTCCTGCTGACAACGTCTAGCACCACCACATCCACTGCTGTCTCAGTCCCAAGCACATAAACAAACCCTGCAGACCTGTGACATCATCCTCACCATGAAGCTGGCACTTTTCTCTGTTCATCTATGACCCTGAACCACAGACCCTTATGGCTGAACACATGCTCACCCTACTTAGGAGTAAAACATGAACGCCCTTTTGGAGAAAGATAATCGCATCAATCTTGTGACATTTTCTTTATTTTTTTACTTCTTTGGTTGACTTATGACTCCATGACATAAAACTGCCGTATTCAAAGAAATATAGCTGAGCTTTGGCAAAAAGAGCTGATTATTATTCTTTAAAGAACAAAAGAAGAAGACTCAAAATGTGATGTTTAACAATAAAAAAAGGGCATGCACCATGAAGAAACTATTCTCATGTTTTCTCCTACTATTTGTGTTTATAAGCTTTTGGCACTGTTTGTTGTTTTGTTTTACAAGTGAGAAATGTATTATTCAAAACCATGGATCAAAGAGAAACCAAATGGAAGCTTTTAAATATAAAAGTGTTTAATGCTGAAATATTCCCCACTGTTTACACTGATATCACGAGCGACTGGGAGGCAAGGACAGTAAGTCAGACATAATATGTACATACATGTGTTTGATCCTGAGAGGAAGACTGGAATCACACTTCATTCAGGCTGCGCTTTGTGTGATTTCCGCTTTATGGGGCAAATTATGACAATGAAAGCGATACCCTCCCACATATGGAATTACCAGGATTATGAGCTATATTTGGCAGAGCCAAGTCTATGCTAAAGGCACACATTTGCACTTCTAAACCGATCCAAACAACTGTGCCTCCAAAAGTAAACCGTAAAGTTGCAAATTACTGAGGAAAAACTTTGAAATAATCTGTTATTATTTATTTACCAGCCTTTTTATAAATTCCTGTTATGTAAAAAAAAAAAAAAAAAAAAAAAAAAAACACAGCCGTCCGCAAATCCGCATATAAATACTGCAAATAAATTCCTCCGTGTATCTGCAAACCACTTTAAAATCTGTAAGCAATGCTAATAGTCTCACTGGTAATTAATAGCAATATCGACTTTTAATTAATATCAGCAGCAAGACCGGCCCACCATTACCCGGTCCCGCCCCCTCTCCCTTGACTGTCATCGTGGCTCAGAAGTAAGCCAGCAATGTGATTCCTCCTCAGACAAAGCAAACCCTCCTTGATGACTTCACGGCTCACAGCACATCACCTCTGACCGCAAAACTGGGAAACGGACTTTCGCAGGGGTGGGTAACATCTCTGCAAAGCAGATGACCATCACACAGACCTGCAGGCGGTGAACCCCCATGGCAGGCCCGCAGCAGGATGGCAAGCTGCCAGAGCAGGGACGAACGCGATTATATCAATTCAATGTGGTGCAAAAAACAGCGCAGCTTCGGTTGGACCGTTGCCCCTCTCAAAGCAGCCCAAACACAGTTCCCTGCTTCAAAATTTCATCTTCCGTCATGACTTTCCGGCAGCTCTCTGTGTTTGCTGGTAAACTACGCACTGAAGGGGAAAATGCAATTTTTTTTGTTTAGCCTGTATGTCTGGATTCAGGGAACATTTAAAGCAAATGAAAGGAATAAATGTAGCCCACTTACAGCCACATGTTCTCCCGAACAATACTACAGAGCTTGGTGTTTTGAAAAGCATTTTCAGCCCTACTTTGTTTTGTACAGCCGCAGCACGGAGCTGTTCTAATTTCTAATGGTCTTTCATGGACTTGACATCTCAGGAGGGCTGCAAACCAGGCAGCAGCTAACAAGACTGTCTGAAGCCTATAAACAAAGTAGGCAACAGTAGCTACTGCCAAGCCCAGAATGACGGTGACTGAAACAAGCGCAGGCCTTTGTGTGCATGGTCTGTGTCTGCATGCTTTTTTCCCCCGGGGAGATCTTGTTTTATGTTAAAAATGTTTTTGTCGAACGCCACTCCATATTTGTCAAAGCCAGAAAAATATACATGCATACACATAAGGTACAAGAACATATGGTTGGGTGCTAATATAATGCCAGTACATCAGAAGTGAGAATTTATCAGACTGGGGGGCAGTTTACTGTGGTGCCTGCAGGTATTGCTGAGCTGTGGCAACGTGGCGCTAAGTTCGCATCTGCGCATCAGCTCCCACACTGCTCCTTATCTGCGGGTACGATGTTCCACCTGTCAGCGCCTGGTGAGGGTGTGTGGCGGATGGTAGTGGGAATTTGGTGAGATGAGTGATAACAGTCCCCAGTATTCCCAGTGCGCTTGGAAAGAGACAGCCTGTGTTGCTGTCTCCGCCATCTACTGCCACGCTCTCTCTGTATACCTGACCGTGAACAAGCGCTGCTTGGGCACCATTAGCATGCCTCGGTGACAGAGCGGACGACCCCTCCGCTGAGACTTGCTCCCCACATCCCCAAATCTACAAGCCAGCCTCTCTCTTTTACACACTAAAACACCCATTGCAGTTTGCTCTCTTATCATCTGTGGAAACCCGGGCTCTCACGACTGCATCGCTTCAAATTCACACTTATCCATTTGCAGCAATTTAAAATGATGGCTAAATCAGAGATAGGCAACAAGGCTACACTGCAGTTTATTACAGCTGTCTCGTGGTGTTTGGGACTGACTTGGGCCAGGTTCCGAAAATGAGAGGGCCAATGTTCCCGTGCAATTCAGAGCAACGATGCGCTTAAGAGGTCATGATGTGGATCAGTTTGTCGAATAAATAGGCAGCAGCAGGTGGAATTATCTTGAAATTTTTGAAAAATAAATCACAATTTCCAGTAATATTGCACCCTCCTCATTTTACCCATCAGATGTGCACGCTGAATAATCCCGTACCCCTCTGACAATCTAGCAGCATCACCAGCTCCAATATTGTCTCGATTCAGACACCAGACAAGACCTCAGTGCACGGTCTGGCATAAATAAAAAGACGAATGATCTGATTTGTGCTGGGGACTGCCCCGAATGTCCTCTTTTCCTGGCCGACAAGGATAACGTATTACTACAGTGTGGAAGAAAGACAGATTCCAATCACAGAGATAAATATGTCATGCGGTTTTTAGAATACAAATCTCACATCCTTTTGTCACTGAGCACCTTCCCTCAACACACAAGGTGGGGGCCGTGGATACCCTGGCCTTCCCTCCCTTCAGCTATAGGGACTGGCTGACTTTTTCTTTTTCTTTTTCTTCATTTGTCTGAATGAATTTGCATCCAAAATGAATTGTGACATTTTCTCATTGAGGTTCTTTAAGTTTGCAATGACTTGTATAATTGTTGCTAATTATGAAGCACCGCAAGCTGAAATTGGCAAGATTTTGTCCTCAGCAGAGTAGAAAAATAACACAAAAGGGGAAGATGAGACCAAAAGAGGGGTGAGCTTCAGGCGGGGGGGCAAGCACCTCTGACACGCAAAACAAGAGCATGTTTTATGGCCGCGGATGGGGAGGATCTTAATCTGCTCGTTTCTGCCAGCTGAAAGCACACCGACTGAGCTAAGGTAAAAACCTCTTTAGAGGCATGCAGGTGAGAGTAATACAGGTTGAAATCAACATTTCTCATCTCAGCATGGAGCAAAAAATTCCATTTCTTGGTTTCTGAGCATGAGCATTTTGAAAGAAAGGAGTGGGCAGCACAGGGGAAAAGGGAAAAAAAAAAATGCAACTCACAACAGGATCCATGGGCTTTGAGGCTCACATACCCAGATGTGTCCTCTGCTCCCATTAAGGGACCACAATGGGACCAAAATGCATCTGCACCTGTATCAGTCACAGCACGCCAAACACACCTGCTCACGGAAAAAGGCCACATTACCACTTCTTTGTGAGGCCAGGCCATTCACCCCACCAAAAAACCATTTCACTGCATTCCATTAATACCCTTTCATAATATTATTCATTTCATTTTATTATATTATTAATGCCATTAATATATTATAGATTGATATTAATACATTAACATGTAATGTTAAATTTAATATATTGTAATACTTTATTATTATTATTATTATTATTATTATTATTATTATTATTATTATTATTATTATTACTAGTAGTAGTAGTAGTAGCATCTAATTTTTTTCTTTTTTGGAAAAAAAAAACATAAAATGATATTTGACATCTTCATGGGATTGTTAGATATTCCAGTCCAACTAATAAATGTCAAATATCCCCTTGCTGAGTCTTGGCTTAAGACCCCATTGTGGGAACTCAAGGGCTACTATTTAGCTTCACTGCACACCCACGTTGTGCTCTGACAGACTTCTTGCTCTGGAGGGATCTTTTTTTTTTTCTACACAAGCATTACTCATGCTAATAGCTGTACATTTATTTATAGGGTGCAATTGTATTAATGACAGATTTGTTTTGTTTATCTGCTTCCTCTGGTACCATCACTGAGAGAGGAAAGGAAGAATTAGAGCTCTTTCCTTACAGACTAAGTAAACAGCTCTGAGAGCTTTGAAAATCTTTGCTTTTTTTATTTTTTGGAATTCTTGAAGCAACAGTGCACAACCAAGGGGAGCAAAAAAGGAATTTATTCAGTGATGCAATGTAAGCTGTCTTTGAAGTGTCGTGTCTTGCAATTTGCGTCTTTTCGGCCTTTACTTTCCATTATTTAAATGAACATAGATGCAACCAATACAATATCTCAGACGTAATAAAAGCAGGCATTCAAGAGCTCCCCGATGAGATTTGAGGTAAACTGTGGACCTTTTTCTTTTTGACATCTTACTTCACGTGTCATTACAAATTCTCCCACTTCAATTTTACAGAGAAAGGAAAGAAAAAACACACTTTGTCACCGGAAATAACAAATCTGAGTTCACCTCAGCATAAAGCATCTTCATTTATCAGAGAGAAATGCTATTCAAATAACCTAAACAGCCTAAAATTAGAATCTTTGAATGTCCTGCTGACAAAAAGCATTGCAGTTACATACCAAGCACAAACTATTAAGGTGACAACATGCAGGGAGCAGAAGAGAGGAAGATTTTCTTCTCCTTCACTTATGATGTGAGACACATTGTGTTTGTAAACCACGGTGAAGATCATTTCTGTGTCATATATGCTGCCATGATGCTCAGGAGACACACACCACACACACACACACACACACACACACACAACACACACACACACACACACACACACACACTGCAGATACCTGGATGTCACATGACCTCGCTGAAGCCAAGAAAACAGTCCTGTGCTGCAGTGGTGGTGGTGCAGAGGATCTTTGGAACCCTAACTATCCCAGTCCCACTCCCCCAGCATAGGACAGAGCCCCACAACCCACAGAGCGCCAGAACTGAGTAAGGAGATGAAAAGTTTACACTTCTTTTTACCCACCAAAATGTTAAAAATACACTACTGACAGATTTACTCATTTATACTTTCAATGATTTTACCTGTTGTTCCTGCTCCCTGCTGTTACTACAGATGAGGTTTATTGCAAACAGTTCTCCGCTCTCAATGTATTATTGTTATGTTTTATTGTCACACCACAGTATCAGTAATATCGTTGACTTGTACGGATGGCATAAAACTGTGTAAAGTTTTACTGCCCACATTACAGCCCTCAGTCACCTTACTGGACTAAACACTTGCCGTTGGAGCCTACTTGTGTCTCATTCTCAACAGAAACATTTTCAGCAAACAGGGAAATGCCTCCATGTGTGAGACAACGCACAGAAGAGCCTATGGTGCCATCCTGCTCTTCTGCCCAGAGGACTGGGGACATTTGGGACTGTGGTTCGAGCTGAATAGATCTGACTGGGGCTGCCTGCTGGCCCAGTGGCTTTGTGCTCCTCAGTGCTTCTCCTTTGGGTACGCCAATGAACAGAGACTTCCTTTGTGACTTAATAAGGACAAATATATAACATATACAAAATATATTAAAAATGAATAAGACTTTGCTGTTAAATGGATAAGATATGAAAAATAGAATGGTCCACAAACATTTCTAAAGCATAACCCTTTAAGATGAAGGGCGATAATACTGATGCTTTACATCATATTTCAAAATGTCTCCCTTTACTGTCAAAGCAGAATGCTTTTAGGGGGAAATTGAATATAATACCATACAAATAAAGAGTGGCACTGTAATTCAATCATCATTTAATATTATAAAAATTATTTATTGTAATGCTACTGGCTAAGCATTAAATAGTGGTTAGATGTTGGAGACAGAAAGCAAGGGACAGAGAGCGATGTGATGCCAGAGAGGCTCACTATAAAACAGCAACAGATCTTTACATCTGCTGCAGCTGTCATGGGGAAAATGCTCTGCTGTGCTTGTCAAGCCCTGCTTGAATGAATTATTAACATATTGGTTATGATTACACAACAATTACTCTTCAATTCTGAAAAATTAAAGGTCCCTATAAAAGCCTGAAAGGGTTCGGTTCAGTTCAATACAGAGCCCCAGGGTCACATTAGCAACAGCTCGCAGCAGAGAACACACTGTGAAATATGGGCCACCAGCTGCCAGGGCAGAACTTCCCAGCCCCAAACAAACTGCACTGAAACAAAGATGTAAAAAGACTGACACTGATTTTGCTTTTTACAGCAGTCACCACAACACATACATGTATTTCAATTCACCCAAAAATGTTCTTGATAGGCCAATGCTTACCAGCTGGACCCTGAATAAACTAAACTTTAACTGAAAGACACTGCTGATCTCTGCTTCTAGTAGCCATGTAATTTACAAGAATATCTTGCAATTTATATTCTTCACTAAGGGGTCTAAGTCGTTCACCAATGCTCCAGAGGATCAAGGTTCAGCCTCCTTTGGTTTCCTGCACATCCTTATTAGTGTTATACTGTAATGTAATGGGAGGCACCAATGAAAGTGGTTGAGAACAACAGAGCTAAGATCCTGTGGGACTTCAAGTTCCAGACAGACAGGCAGCTGCTGGCCAGTCAACCAAACATAGTGGTGGTTGATAAGGAGCAGAAAACAGTAGTGATAGATGTGGCAATCCCAGCTGACAGCAACATCAGGAAGAAGGAGCATGAGAAGGTTGAGAAGTATCAAGGCCTGAAGGAACAACTGGAACAAATGTGGAAGGTGAAGGCCAAAGTGGTTCCTGTGGTACTAGGAGCACTGGGGGCTGTGACTCCCAAACTTGGAGAGTGGCTCCAACAGATTCCAGGTACAACAACTGAGGTCTTTGTCCAGAAGAGTGCAGTTCTAGGAACAGCTAAGATACTGCGCAGAACCCTCAAACTCCAATGCCTCTGGTAGAGGACCCAAGGTTAAGGAAGGCGCACACACACACACAACCCCTCAAATTAGGGAAAGGTGAGAGGGAGATTTATATATATATATATATATATATATATATATATATATATATATATATATATATATATATATATATACACACACACACACACACACACACACACACACAGTACATACATATATGTGCATGAATGTGCACAGTAGTAATAACTATCATTTTTATTCAAAACAGAAAAATAGATAAATAATATTTATTCATGTTCATTTAGAATGGTAAAAACATATTTTGTTTTGTGGAAGCAGCATATAAAGAGCAGTTTTCTCCTCAAACCAAAAAAAAGGTACTATTGGTATTTTGTTTACTGAGGATCAGAGTGAATCAAGTGAAACAGAAGCTGATATTCAAGGAGTTTGAGCATCTCAGCGCTGGAAAATGTATACTCCTTAAATTCAACGTGAGACAGTCCATTTTGGAACATGGGAGTGAGCAAGGCAAAACAAAAGAAAAAACAGACATAAAAACAAGGCGCATTCACTGTACTCCAAACTCAGTGTTAAGGCAATTAGGTGGTTTGTGCAGATTTTATGCCGGATGCTGACTTCTCTGCTGACATGGGAGGTTGAAGCGAAGCAGGAACCTAATGAACGCCAAAAAGCTCACTTTGCAGCACAAACAACACCGTCAGCAGCATCAAAGGCTGCTGGAATCAAATCCAAAGGCACCAAAACACACCTACACCTTGACTTTTGAAAGGAACCCATGCACTGCTTAACTGCACCTCCCGTACAAGTAAAAAACCTCTACGCTTACATGCTGGTGTCCGGGCAACATGCCCAAGCCCCGCATGTACAGTGTAACAGACACTGACTGAAATTAATCCCAAAGCTGTTCTTAAGTTCAGAGACTCCTCACATTTCCAACGCTTCTCTCCTTCCCTTCCCCTATTACTGTGCCGAGGGCCTATATCTGTCATTCATTTTATTTGAGGACCTTCTAAAGCGCTTTCTAAATTACAACCAGTTTCTTATTAAACCCTTTTAGGCTGTCTCTTTGGTGGCTGGAACTGGGGATCGCTCTATAATTGATATTTTTGTTCTATTTCTCGTTGCTAAGAGACATGAGTTTAACATGCAACTGATAATGGGTCCTGGGGGAAGTTTTACGTACACCACGAGTTGCTCCGGCTCTCGCACAAAACAAAGTAAATGCAGCTTGCACATAAATTCGCTCTAAATATGTTTTCCAAGTTGACATAATTAGATCAAGCTAATGCCGAAGTTGTTCATTTCAAAGAAAAGCTTTGAAGCTGGAAAACATTTGAACTGCTGGCAAGAATTCTATTAAAATAATTTTGAAGTAAACATCGACAAAATGTACAATAGCAGGCATACAGCTATTTAGCCATCTTGTTATTCAGAGATAAAAGACAATATCCATTCCCATAATATAGCTAAAATATATGTTATCTGCCGAGTATACCGTAGTACAGCTTTCATAACAGATGTTCTAAAGGACAAAATATACACAAAAGACAAATTCATACATGTACATGCTGCAGATAAGTAATCTCCACGGCTTTGTCTTTCGGGCTGCCCAAGTTTCCAGGTATAACTGTGACAGGAAGGCACGTACTCACTTTTACTTCGGAGAACTTTGACCCCATTTGGACCGTAGTACCACTTTAGCCTGCCAGAGCCTTTACTTTTCTCCTTGTTTCATCAGGAAAGAGAAAACATTCAGGCCCGAGACACGGTAGGGCTTTTACACAAATAAATAAGTAAAAGGCCTAGCAGAGATAACTGACTCAACACAAACCTAAGAGAAGAAACCGGGCCCTGAATTCAGCATAGCTTCCCTGAGTTTCAGACCCTCCTCAGACACTGGTGTGATTCCAGCAGAGCACCCTGTTCCATGTGCCCTGAGCTTCTCTTCTATTTCTGGGACTCTAGCAAGCAAGAAGTCAGGGGTCCCCAGGCAATCATATATCTTTAATTGGGATGAATAAGTAAAAAGGCTTTGAAGTGTCTTCTTTATTGAGATGCAGATGCATAAAATAACTAGAAATTCTCTATGAATGTCACCGCCGTTTATTTGTCCGTCTCTAGTTTAGCGCTACCATTTGCCTTTTAGTTTCAGAAAGCAACCGATCCGCAGACAAGTATTACTAAGGCTGAGAAAAGCTTACGTTTATCTGGTTCAGCGCAAGTATAAGAAGTTGCCTTTAAGAAATGGTAGAATCACCAGTGACCGAGCAACACTACTGTACATGGAATAATCACGTCCTCAGGGAAGTGGCCCTTTATTGTTCAGTGATACCGGTGCCTTAGTGCTGATTAATACCCCCTATGTCATAACTACACTGGAAATGGCATCTGACATTATGTGGAATTGTGGGACAGCAGCGTTTGTAAATGGTAGCCTTCAAACCGTCCCTCTCCATCCAGGCTGGGAATAAACCACATGTGCAGGATGTGCCTTGTTTTGCCCCGTGGCTGAAGACATAGCAAAAGCCCAGCAGCAGGTGTTATGGGGTTGTGCGTGTGCGTCCGGGTAGGGCAGGTTAGAGAGCAGATGGGAAGGAAAGGTGGAGGTTTATTCTGTGGCAATGATGCCCAATAAAAAACCCTGTTAGTCATACAAGGATAACAGATATTACTCATGGGAGTGTCAGGTCTTAATCCTTCTTCTGTGCCGCTTCATTTCACCACATGCAGTGCTGCCTGCAGACATGTACAGACTCTTGAGCAAAATAAACAGCAGCCAGTGCCTTTGTTAAGAGTCCATCCTTGCTATGTACAACAGGGGTGGGCATTAAATATTAGTGCGTCTGTTAGAAATTACTTTGACGCGTCACAAGCGCAACGTTGACAGTCTGTTTCACGGTAAACTTCAAAACTGCGAGAGCCTGAAGACACTCTTGTGCAGGAAATGCTGCAGCTTGTTGTTCTTTTCATTCTTTTTACTTCTTTTCCCTTCTATTTCTCTACTTTTCTATGGTTAAAGATCGTAAACGCTCAACGTTAAACCATAGTCAATAAATTTGTTCTCACAAGAAGGCAGGGGACGCAGAAAGTTGAGAACACAGTCTTGAAACCTGAAGGCTGCTAACTAAGGCATTCTCAACTCTGAGATCAAAGCCTTTCAGTTATATAAATTACAGTAAAAGTCATTGTGCATGGAAACACAAAACAGCAAAACGTTTTCCTCATTCCCTATAAGGAGTACAATACAACGTAGGAATTATAATAAAACAATAAGCTGATATCATTACATATGATCACTTTGCCAAATGATATAATCAGAAGATCTATTATTACATCTTGCAAATAATAAATTTAGTTTTATTTCATTTTTCAAAGGGTAATTTTTTTATTTCCCTCATACATTATTTCTGTAATTAGATCTGTTACAATAATTACTCCTGAAATATAGTTTCTTTGTAACCCTGGCATTGCACAGCCTATCCAAGCTATTGAAATGGCATTTACTGTTAGCCTTTAGGACAGCACAGATTTAAAGACTAATTATACATCCTCCATAATTATAATTTTAAACCCTATTAATTTTTACGGTTGAATGTGAGGCTTATACTGATGAATGCAGTTTCACCTGGAAATGATTCTGAGCCATCCTTTTGTAGAAGGTTCCTAAAACAAGATTTACAAACCTAAGCATACCTAAGAAACATATCCTCTGTTCATGGGAAACAAAAGTACTGCATGAGTGTGATGCCAGATCAATTAATGTAGAAAACTGTTCAGAATGAAATTTGCATTGTTTAGAAAAAATATAGCTCTCCCTTTCAAAACTTTTGGAGCTCTCAATAGCAAATAAGGCAAAAAAGAGTGTACTGTTTTTTTCCAGGAAAAATGTAGAACACAAGAATGCTCACTTCTCATGTAATAAGGTTCATTTGTTCCATGAAAACAACCTGATAGTTAAATTCCCATTGCAAAAGAATGGAATTACCATTATTTCCTGTAGAAAATGGTTCTCGAGCTGCCCTTGAAAGGTTCCTAAAATTCATTAAAATGACTATATATATGTATTTTTATACATTACAATGGTATCACCAACATCTTTAATCTTTATATTTGCATTTGTTTGTTTGTTTCTTTGTTTGTTTGTTTATCCTGACATTTTTGGCTTAGAATAGTAGACAGACTGCACTGCCTAAAATCCCTCAACCATTGACACAGAGCAGCACAATGCAACACACTAACTCGCACATAGACACTATGAGAATTTATAGTAAACAATTTACCTGAAACGCATACCTTTGGACTGGGAGAAAAACCACATGTACACACAAGGAGAACATGCTAATTCCACAGAGAATGAGCAAGGATCAAACATCTGCTCCAAAGAGTCCACTTGCCACCATGTTGCCCAACGAAGAAAGAACAATTTGCAATAGCAATGATGCCATATTTCATTCTTATATGTTTACTCATCCATTAACCAATAACAAGCAGTTGTGCAATGTCGGGCACCGAGGTCCACATTCTACCCAGAAGGCACAAGGACTAAGGTAGGGCACACCCTGAGCAAAGATATTGGAATAATTCAGCCCATAGATGTTTGCTTGATATAAAGAAAGTCATCCGGATCACTGCCTATGTCTTCGGGTGTGCAAAGGAAACACACTATGGTGTCAGAGGTAGTCTGTACTACTGCTTACACATTTGATCCCTGCTCCTGTTGAAAAAGACATTTGTCCTGAATTACTTCAGTGCTATCATAAATCACCATGAAGAAATGCATCAGCTAAATGAATCCGTAATAGTAGTGAATTTGCCGTTTCAATTGTGACACTACTGCATATTTACTTTAATGCCTGGTTGTGTTGGGGTGAGATGCCAGAATGATAGAAAATGGGACACATGTAGTATGATATGGTCTGATATGAACTGATATGATAGAAGAAGCACAATGTCAACATGCTTCGCAGAGTAGAAGGCATCACTGAATAAAATACAGTAAAATGACTGTAACTGGGCAAAAAAGCCGTTTACCAGATAATAAACCTGTGGTATTAAAAAGGTTGTACGTTTTTATAAGCCACTGCAGCAGGTTTCCACTATATGAGATCCTGTTATATGAGGGCCTGTACACTGTACTCCGCAGTAAGTTCATCCTTTTATCACAGATGAAGTTTTTGCAAACTAACAAATATTTAAACGTTAACACACACAATGGATTAAAACGATTGCGCCGATAAATAAACACATACACAAAGTACATTAAGAAGAAGCCAGTGAAAATAAAACTTGTGTTGGAATAAGAGGAAAATGAAAAGAATGGCGTGTGAAGCCGTGGATCAGGATTTCATTTGAATCCAGCAGCTTTTACCAGAAAAGGCCGTGATTTTATTGAACAGCCTGCTTTCGAACCGCAGAAACCAACAGAAGAATGAAATCGCTTAACAAAGTGAAAATCCAATGTGCCTTCTCCGAGGTAATGACTTCTTCAGACTTCCACCTGAACTCGGTGGAAAAACAACATAATTAGGCCTGTTGCATAGCTCCTGGCCTTCTGATCTTACAACTGGGGCAAAACCTGTTTCGCCTCCTGAATCTCAAGTTTTCCGTGGCTTCTGACCTCGGGATCCCACCACACAAAACAGCACAAAAAGGAAGCTTCTAAGATTTGAATTAAATCAGTGTAGAATACTGTGAATAGTCTTAATTAATGGTCATATTTAAAGACGTAAGATTCTTCTGTATTTTGCTCACAGTGTGGTCTTGTTCCACTAAGCTACCTGTAAATATTGACCTGTTCACACAGAGAAACTTGCATACACTGAAGGGCAGTTTATAGTCATAAATTCTCACAAAACACATTTCTGCATCATGGGGAGAACCTCACGCAAACACCTGGAGAACATGAAAGCTCCATGCAGACTGAGAGGGACCCAAACCCAGGTCTAAGCCCACAGCCTAGGAGCTGCAAGGTGCCAGCACTACCCACTGTGTCACCTTGCAGAAATGTAGACCCGCATTTACTCTAATTCTTTATGACCGGATCAGCGATGCAACCCAACCATCAGGGCACTTCGATTGAAATAATGCTTTATTATTCAAGGTTCCTGAGGAACACACTACCTTTTCCAGGTGAGGAAAGACTGCAATGTACTGCACTGCATTAATTATAGTGTAAAATAATATGTAAAAATAAAATTGTATATTAATTTAAAAAAACCAACACTACAGAAAAGAATAAGCAAATCAATGCGCATTAAAAATGTATTTAAATGGCATTGAAAACAAGTATTAAGGAAAAGTGATTGATGGCAACTTTTTTTTTTCCTTTGCTGCAGTTTTTGTTTATCTGCTGGGTTAATTTACTTCATTTACACTCAGATTTGTCGGAATAACACCATTCATTAGATTGGCCTCAAACCAGACAAATAAAATAAATGCCAAGAATTTCTGGGTTCTTGGCAAAAAACAGCCATGACAGAAGGGACACTGATTAAAAAAATTATTCAAGGATTTCAAAATGTTTAATGTCACAACTCATTTTTTTCTCCTCAAGTCAAACTTCAAATAATCCCTTAATCATGCAGACTTTCTTCACCGAGTAAGAAAATGTCTCCTCATATCCGTCAGGAATTCCTGTACTCTGCTTTTCACCGACCGTCACATGCCAGTCAGCCTGTTTCCCATGGCAACAGCCATAGTTGATCAGGGAGTGTAGGACAGAGCTGCATCTGTTGCTGTTTTCCAAGCTTCGCACATCTACAGCCCTGATGGTGACACACTTCTTCATGAATGGGATGTGCACAGAATCCAAATTAGAAACTTAATTAAAAAGTAAATAGCAGAACACCTAACTCTCTATTCCCTTTGCTCCCCCATCACCACTGCATTTCATGACATCCATGCTGGGGACCCATCGCTCCATACAAATGAAC
Source organism: Heterotis niloticus (assembly GCA_018136845.1). Taxonomy (NCBI): domain Eukaryota; kingdom Metazoa; phylum Chordata; class Actinopteri; order Osteoglossiformes; family Osteoglossidae; genus Heterotis; species Heterotis niloticus. The sequence continues at coordinate 13,716,476 of CM030904.1, read as the reverse complement.
CGAAGGCAAAGGAGCTGCAGAAGCACTGGCAGAGCCAGCACACGTAGCTGAAGAGCAACCAAGTCAACGCATATCGCCAAGCCCAATGTATAAAACGCTGTCCAACCTCTTCCACCTTTTTAATTCCTCCTAGTGTTTATGTCAACTTAATCTTTCAGTAAACTTTGCAAGAGAGCTGAGAGCTCCGATCTCTTTCGAAACACAAGAGAGAATTTCCTCACAGATGGAAAGCAGAGAGGATAAGAGTGGCCCCATGAGGGCTGGCGGGGAAGCAGGGCATGTCGATGAAGCTGACAGAGACTCAGTTCAAATAGCAAACAGTTGGCACTGTACATTCTCATTTAGGAGACAACAGGCAATGCAGGCGGCCTCTGGGTGTTCTGCTGTTGTTAGCATCAGGAAGCAGCAGCTATTAGCACCCTACCGATGTTGAAAGTCCATCAGGTGTCACAGGCTCCCTTACCGAGTTTATGGTTGAAGTAAAGCTTCACATTGAAATATCCTATTTAAGCTCAGTCGCAACCAAAACTAAACGGGCAAAATGCATTCTTTTATATCCAGACTTGGGAAGAGTAATGGACAGAAACCTGAGGAACTGCAAACATTTAGGGAAACTGCACCTAGCCGAACTGAAGCAAATTTATTTTTTTTGACCCAGTGTAGCGAGAAGATTAAAGACGCTCAAGCCTGTTAGTCTTTGTTGAACATCATCTTGTTCATTTTCTGCAGTCTTTAGACAACCCCCAAGGAAAATGCCAACAGCGGCGGTGAACTCACAAGGTTTCAATAGAATCGATAGTGGTGATTAAAACCCAGGCAGGTACTTTGGCACGACAGTCCTGCCAACCACTTATCTCATAGTCAGGGCCCCCAGCTGGAGTCCCCAGCTCACACAGCGCTTGCAAAAATCCCAGGCAGAAACTGGGAGCATGGGATGCTGGAGCATACAGAGCAGCAGCGACTCTTGGACGAGGCCCAAAATAAAAGCTTAAGCCGCACCAAGCCATATTAATCCCTTTTTGAAATTCACAGCATGATTGACACTGTAGCAACACATATTTTTGGGATTCTATTTGCAATAACAAAGTACACAGTCGAGTCCAGAAAATACAATTATTATGATCGCTCCTTGTATTTACAGGGAGGATAACGTCAGCTAGGAGCAAGCCCACATATCCGGGGCAAACACAGTCTTAGTAAACATTAAAAGGTGTGCCAAAATGAAAAATCCACTGTGTATGTTAAGTTTAGAATTATATATCTATTTTATTCCAGCTACGGTAAAAAACACTGAAAAGCAGCAATTGTCAGCAAAGCAGTTGTTCGCAGGATTTGCAGCAGTCCTAAACCTATCCCAGAATCACTAGGCACTAAGCTATGAAACAAGTCAGGACGAAATGCGAATCTTGTTTTTCATATTAACCTTTTTTCAAAATATGAATAATTACATTAATATTACATGCAGTAGTTTTGTAAAGAAACAAAACTGATTCATGAAGGAAAAAGCTGACTTACCTTTCATTCCAAACTTGGAACGCCTGCCATACTTGTTGATTAGAATAAACAGGACGACAAGGAGAACACAGGCAAACCCAGCCAGCCCAACTGCAATGGTCACCTAAGCAGTGAGAGGGGAAAGCATTGTGAGTCGGTCCGTCCGTCCATCTATCCATCCATCCATCACCATTTGTCTAATGGTGGTCTACAACCCAACCTGGGCATACAGGGCATAAGGCAAGGTACACACTGGAGAAAACTTTTTCACACATGCACAAACTATTTAGAGGCTTTAGCATCCTTAAAACACATTTTGACTGCAGAAGGAAATTTGAGCACCTGGAGGAAATCCACACAAACACAGGGAGAGAATGCAAAGCGCACACCAACTAAGCTGAGTTCAAGTTCACATCTGAACCTACAGGCTAGGAGCTGTGAGGCCCCAGAGCTACCTGCTGCACCTATGGGCCACTCCACAGTCTAGTTCACGTCTGCAGTGAGGCCTGTACTATCCGAGACTGCATTATTGAAAGTAACAAATGGAGCTGGGCTTATTGTATGATTATCAAATATCATTAGTTTGTCACCAGTGCCAACATGGAAAACTAGAAATTCCAGCTGTGCCTTTTGATGTTGTTAATGACAGAAAGGCTCACAAATTTCCCAACAGTCAGAACTGAAAGGTATTATACCTCAAGTTGAGGACATGAACTATGAGAACATGTTCATGGGAACGTAGTAGGGGACCTCAGGGTGGTTCAAGTACTACAGCTGAACTGATGTATCAGCCCCCAGCTTTAAGATGGACCTCATGAAGATCAGACAAACAGGGACATTTATACTTATCAAAGTTAAGCAAGCAGTAAAAAATGCTTTCATAGAGCCCTGGATGAAACCTCAGTATATTTGCTAAATGTTCAGAAAACCCTTTCAATAAATACCATTCGGCCATAATGGAAAACGAAAGGCACTGTGGGCTTCAAGTTAAAAGGCCGTTCAAACCAGGCTTTCATTTTTGCAGATGATGATTGACTGTGATCCCTAATCTCCCGATATTCACCTGTTTCTGTTCCCTCCATACCGCTTCCATTGAGCATTAGGCAAACAAAGCTAAGAAGACAATTTAAGTGGGAATCTTCATACAATTAAGACTGCAGGAGAGCCGCAAATGTGCTTTTTCCACGGCTGCTCCTTTAAACCTTGAAAATGAGGCCAAAATAATGTTCATCTTGCAAATTATGGCACAAAGCTGAGGAAAAATGACATTTTAAGGAGTAGTCAGACACAGTGACTGTGAGGGAGAAGGCTGATAGGAGGTACAAGGAGCAGCTGTGAAAATGGAATAAAAATACCTCAGTGAAAAAAAAAAAAAATACTTTTTTTCTCAGCAATGAGCCATTTACAAATGCACATTTCAATATGTGTAAAAGGCCATTAAGTTCCAATTATTTTGCACACTTACCCCAAATGTGTCCTCGGGCCTCGGTGTACCGCTTGGTGTCGGTGTTGGGGTCTCTGTGAAGAAGAACTAAGGTTGTGGGAAAGTTTTTCAGACAAAACATTTAACAATTTTGGGGGAAAAACAATTTTTGACTGATAAAGCATATTGCTGTGAGAGAATAAATGCAGCTCTGCATAATTTTATGCGACTGCTGTTGCCACTAAAAGCGCACTAGACATGAACACCATCATGTGACAGCTGGCGCATCCATGAACTCTGGATGTTGGTCACGAGTGCAGAGCACCACAGTATACACTTGGCACTTTAGATCAGGGAGCAACGGCAGAGCAATTAATAAGCCCGCAGTAGATGAACTGCCACCGGTAGAGCTAGAGAGCTCGGCAAATGTTCTGTGTGCTGCCCACGCTCCTGTCAGCTCAATAATAATTAGAATCACTATAACACTTCCACTGTGCACTCAATTCCCTCCTTGAGGACCTGTTGTGACAGTGGCAGTCCTGTCTTTCGGTGCTAAGACTCCACAGCAAACACTGAACCTTTTTTAATCCCCAGGTTCTCTGGGGACTGCGACCCGGGTGGTGCGGCAATGGGGGGGATACACAGACCAAGATATCTTGAACCATCCTGTGCCAATCCCACGTTTTTTTCTGCAGGACGGCGGAGATGTAGGCAGAACCGACCAGGGGTATCCAGCAAGTCCACTCACCCTGTGTGTCTGCAGCTCCAGAATGAACTAGATCATCCAACTTCATCTGAGCTCTGACAGTAACAATCTGTCACTCCCCTCCACATTCAGGCTTTATAATGCATGAAAAAACCCTAATGAAGCTCTCAAGATGAAGATCTGAGGAGGCCTACAATGAAGGTCAGACATGGTGCTGCCTCTTCATTTAACTCTGGAATTATTAAAGATTAAACTGCCTCTGTGGCAATGGCCTGTGGGTGGGTGAATTATTGCCAGTTTAAGTAAGTAGCCTTTAAACTGTGACTTTGTTTTATTGCCTTGAACACAAGTATGACTCATTAATTTGTATTTATTTCCGAAAAAAACTAGACAGCAAAGTTACTGTCTACGCAAAACCGAAATCGTGTTTGTTTCTTCCGAGATTAAGGACACTCTAAGCAGGAGGTGGAAATTGGGTTGAAAAGGAAAACATATTCTGTTTTCCCAAGCCATGTAACAATGAGTCACTTACCATATTCGTAGTCTGCAAAAACAAGGGGGGAGAAACCAGAGTATTAGCAGAATGGCATGTAAGTCTGCACATTTTAATAAATAAGTAATGAATGAATAAATATATACATTGCAAACACACATCCTCATGCTATGATTATTTTCTTTCAGATTTTTGTACACAAAATTAAGATTTTGTGTGTGTGTGTGTGTTTTCCTCGCTCCTGGAAATGGTCCTTTCTCCACGCTGTGTACACACTGAACATCCAGCACAACCCCCCCCCCCCCCCCCTTAAAATGGTACCAACCAATTTCTGTGAAGGGTGGGGCTTCCAGGAAGTAACCAAACACCGTTTTGGTGACAGTGCCGAGGAAGTTGCTGGCCTCGAGAGTGTAGTTCCCGTTGTTCTGGTGCGTAGGGTTCTTGAAAATCAGGCAGCCCTCCAAGTAGTCCTGGTAGATTTCTATTTCGGTGCGGATGTACTCAGTGTTTGGGATCTCTCTGTCGCCGTAAAACCACCTGAGTGTGGGATGAGGGTAGCCACGCACTGTAAACTCAATGCAGGTGTCATGGCGACGCTCAGGCTCCTCCAGTGTCAAGATGACAGGAGGAACTGTAGAAAGACACAGATCAGCATTGTATGTGGAGTGCTCACATCTTTGTACTCACATTAATTCATGTACATCCATTTCTTTTGCTTTTGTTATTTATTTATTCTTGCGTTTTTGCGTATATATGCATAATTTTATGTTTATTTTTCTTTAATTTATCAATACTTATACTGTCTTTTCAATTATTTTGGTAAATTGTCTTTCTACTCTGCACACCATGGAGCTAAGAAACTTAATTTCTTTCTCCCTTGTATATTTGCTGTGTAAGCATGTATGACAATAAACAATGCTTCATTTGTGGTTCTTAATCCTCCCTTATTTTATCTTATTAGTAGGTATATTATAGCAATATTGCACTTGGTGCTGGTTTGTTTATTTTGTAAGTTACTTTTCCCGCATCCTCGGAGAACTTACAAGGCAATAACATAAGATCAGATGCGGATAGCTCATCGCTTAATGAACTCTTTCTTTGTTTCACACTAAATACAGTTGTCAGTTACATAAAAAGGTATCTTGTCTGCAGTGTTATAATAAGGAAAGTATCAGATCACTGTGATTTGTTCCCAAAACCTTTCACACCGGCTCAGCACCCATGCTGTTCCGCAGGGTGCAGAGGCATCCCCGATGAAAAATTTGCCCTCCCGCAGCGACAGGTTTACACACAGCAAAATAATCAGGTGCTGCACATTTGAAATCGGCACACGGCTGTGCCTCTTCCTACGCGGAATCGCCGAGCTGAACCTGAACAGACCTAGCGTGCTCTGCACTCCCGCAGACATAAAGAACGGAAAAGGGACAGAGACGGAGAGAGAAAGACGGACACAGCAAGGCGCAGACAGAGGAGATTGAAAACAGACAGAAAAGGAGAAGAAAAACAGAGAGGGAGAGAGCATAGCGAGAGAGACCGGTCTATATTCTTATTCCCTTTCCACGTGTCACCTGGATCTGCAGTTCTCTGAAGGAAACACACAGTTGTTGAGCAACACCGTCAAAAAAAGTAAACCCGCTCACATTAAAAGCTCCTGAATTAGCTTCAGAATTCTCGTAATTGTTTTCATTTGACAGCAGCACCCCGTACTCGCTTAACTAAGTTCCTCTTTCTTTTTTCCAGCAATACAGTAAAATGTCTCCTTGGCTGCACTTTCCCAGCGTCTTAATTTAACAAAGCGCAGGCATGCGAGGGGCTGCAGCGGTGACTACATTTCGAACATTTGCGCAAAATGACGGCCTTTTGACGTGCGAGATCATCTAAGAAATCGGCACGCAACAAACATTTAAATTTCCAAGCACCGAAAAATTAATATTTTAGAAAATAATATCGGCGCTAAGCAAGAGTTCCTGCCCGGCACAGTAACACCATACGCTCGCCAGCAGACATCTGGCTGGTTTGGGTATGCGTTTTTCTTTTTCTTTTCTGTGTTTAAGTGTGATCAAGACTGCCAAACAAACAAACACCAATAAGATCATTAAATCAGGGTCAAAGACAGGCAGCAGAAGAGCCTGAAGCAACATATGGTCCTCGGAAATCACCGAGAGCAACGCGAGGTCTACCGTAAAATAGCTGCCTAACAGCATGCACGTAATCGGATGCTCATTTTACTGTCAGTTAGTCTAACTAATCACTGCAGCTGTTATTGCTCTTTTATGGCATTTCCATGGCATCCAGGCTGCTGCGAGGATGAGTTTCAATTACAGGGAGGTTTAGGGATCGGGAGAATATGGGGAAAAGTAAACAGTGGCCTTGCAGGATCAGTGGGCCGGATAACAAGGATCTCGAAAAAGTCTTTGCCGCACTTGGGCCACGGCCACGTGTCTCGCAAAGTCGAGCGCAATAAACAAACCTCGTAAACTGTTCTCTGTCGCTCGGTGACACCAACAAATTTCCCTGGCAACAAATCCATGATCAGAAAGTGGGAAAATGTATATTGTTCTAACTAGGAGGCATTTTTCACTGAAACAAAGCTGGTGCCAAATTTTGAAGGGAAATCGAAATGTGGAATTCTTTGGATTCCTTGAGAAAGGAGAGATGCATGTTGTTTGTTTTCAAGCTTGGAATTTGCTTTTGTAAATGTCCATATTGCCTAATTATTTCAATATACATGCTGTGTACAATAAATCTTTTTAAGATTTGATTTTGAGCGAAATGGGATTCCAAAAAACTTACCTGGCATCAGCTTTTTCACCTATGCTATTCTATTCTGTATTGGACAAAGATGCAAAGAAAAGCTGCACAAACAAATGAATAAAGTTAATGTGAATGAGGACCTACACTGGACGATTAGCTGGACGGAAGCGTTGGTCATCCCAACCATATTCTCCGCAATACACGTCAGTATGAAGCCATTGTCGTCCCGACTCGTGTTGACCAGTGTCAGGTTGATGGAGTGGACATTTGGCCAGTAGACGTTAGACTGCAGCAAGGAAAACAAACCATAAAGAAGCTGTAAAGCAGGCAGAATAAACCTCCCAAAGAAAATGGAGAGCATAACAGGGAGATGGATGCACCCTTAACAATATCCTGAATGTGACTCTCACTTGATGGGTGTTGATGGAGTGAAGACCATTAACAGTCCAGTCCACCTCAGGGAGGGGTGCTCCTGAGCCATTACAGGTGACGGTGACGTTGTCTCCCTCGATAACCATCAGGCTGCTGTGTGTCACACTGATTTCTGGCAAGTCTTGGTGGAGGGAGGGGCAGACAGGACAACTGAGTTGAGTTGTTTATTTGACCAGGTTTGCATCGCACACATCACGAAAGGAGCAGTCGGGCCAAACCTACCACAGTGGGAGATGTTCATGGTTCTCAAGGGGATCTTCGACACGCCATTGTTGCAGAAGAGGTGCTGGGTGTGAAGGGTGGCCTCTCCTCGATGCTGCCACAGTTGAATCCAGCGAATGCCACAGCCACACTCAAACACTACTCCATCCAGCCTCCTGAGAAAAGCAATTGAGAAAAATTATGAGAAAACTGATGACCAAATAAATTACCATAAAAACAAAGGCAATGCAACTCCTTGACCCGGGACAGATGCAGTGGAAAGCATTACATTCACAACAACACATTAGTATTCATTAGGACCAGTTGGTGGAGAAAATGGCAAAAAAATACTATGCTTCCTGGAAGGCCTTTGGACTGCCCTTACCTTCTGCAGCCCCGGCCTCAGCCTTCATTACTCACCAGGGACATAGCCAACTATAAATGCAGTATAATTAAATAAGAGCTTTTCTGGGGTTATTGAAAAGGGTAAAATTGTCTGCAAGTACCGCATTTATAGGTCTCACTATGCTTTATACTGTATCATACCAGTCAAACGTAGGAGCAAATCACTTCTCTGCACTTCATCAGAAAATTCTGCTTGTTTAATGTAACCACCCTGGAGTTCAAGACTTGTTTGAAGTAATTGATATCATGGGTCACAGTGTTAACTTTTTTGGAGAAGGAAACTTTGACTTTCCAAGTGTTAATTATCTACAGTAAAAGTACAGCTGCTAACTCTATGTTTTCCTTGAAGAGGGGATATTTCTACAAGATGTGACTGACTGACTGACAGAGATTTTTATTTACTGAGCATGAGAAAGGGCCTCATGAACCTTTACCTTTCAGCACTCGGTGTATTACTACCTTTCGTCAGTTAGTCTCCAGTTCATTTAAAAGTTGGAAACCTTTATATATTCATTTCTGTACTTTGCAATGAAAATGTTCAAAACCAGCAGCGCAGCAATACGTGCACACATAGAATAAAACAAATATGAAGGATGTATGAATTGTTTTCAGAAATGTGTTATTTTTGAAGGCCTTGAAACAATGCCAGCGCATATATGCATATTTTATACAGTATATTTGGTCTACAGACTCCATCACATAAGATTTTTTCCGCATGGTGTTACGTTCATGGACAGCTGACTTGTCAGGTTGTGCAATGTTTCCCTTAGAATATTTATTCTTCAATATAATACTTCTTATTTTTTTTCTCCTGCACTGTTATAGCTCTTTTGTGCATGATGTATGTATGTGTGTGTGTTATGTTGTGTTCTTATGCTCACTGAGAGCCATTCGAAACCAAAGCCAAATTTCTTGTATGTGTGAGCATACCTGGCCAAATGAATATGATTATGACTCTAACATAGAACGTAGACAAAAAAAAAAAAATTCACTTTTCTCACTTTCTTACCTTTCTTCTTTTCAATAATTAAGGCTCGATTGGGTCTTTCAAAATTTCAGAAGCCTCTGAATTACACAACATGGCGCCAAAAAACCGTAAGAAACATCATTCCATCAGTTAAGGAAAAGGAAGGCAATTGTGCTTCCTCCTTAGCTACTTCCTTAAGCAAATCAATTTCCCAGAGCACACAATTCCACACGTGCTCAAGTACTGCAGCTGAATCATCATTTGCTCTTCTATGTGATAATAATTTGTCTCAGATTTTAAAAAGCAATTTACTGAGCATTTCTGACTGGTTTACATGAAAATCTTGGCAACAGCCATGGTGGTTCCTGCGGTCCTCATTCCTTCATGCAGACTTAACTGCCGTTCTAATGATCCATTACAGAGAGGCAGGACACTTCTGCGGATGACAGGCGACGCAGCAAGATGCGCTGTTCTGTCAGCCATGACCACACAGCGCAGTCTAGGATGGCGTAATCGGTGATCCGGCAGCCTTATTTATTCATCCGTTTGGCAAAGGTAGGATAACTTTTCTCAATTACAAGATCGGGCCCAAGGTACGAACAGCAAAACACGCATAAATAATAGGTTGTGCCATACACTAAAAACCAACAGAGGGGAACTACTGGAAATGGCTGCTGGGGAGGAGTAAGATGAAGGTTTTTTTTCTTTGCTGAATTACAAGTGCTTTAGCAGCCCTTATCTTCGAGTTGTAAAATATGAGAAATAATTTTGTATTCCGCTCAAGGCTAGAATATCCTGGGTCATTGTTAAGTATGTGCATTTTAAGTCTTTGATGAATCCTGATCAAAGCCTCCGGAAGGGTTCAGTCCCCCATGAAAAATAAATACACGCACGCATGCAGAAGCAGACAGACAGCACCTTTCCTTAATGAGTGTCGTCCTGAAAATTATTTTTCGTGGTTCGTCATTCAAATATAAAATACCAAGGTAACCACTGAGCAGCAGGTCCAAAAAAAAAAAAAAAAAAAAAAAAAATCAAAACAGCGGTTTACAAAAGGCAGAAGGAGAGTCACTGAGAGAAGTCATCCATCCTAATTTTAGGACAACAGAAATAAAAACAGAGGTAAGCAGAAACTGAACGCCATATATGTGCGCCCCATTTTAATTCATAGCAAAATTGTCTGAACGGACAAACTAGGCATAGACCCATAATTTTCATACATGGCACAAAGGTGCCGGTTCCTCATTGATTATAGACTGTGGATAGCCAACAACGTGTTTATGCTTTTATTAACGTATTTAAAACATCTCATTACCGCTTTCAAAAGGTCAAGGTTGTGTGCAACTGGGAGAAAAGTTTAACTCGTGTATTTTTTTATTTATTTTTTCTTTAGCATCTGCTCACAAAGTGGCAATGGTGTCAATTACACGGGCAGTAAATAAATGAGCGCCGCACTCCTTTTCATATAAACCCCTCGACACGCAGGGGGGAACGGCACCTGCCGCACGGGCTTTTTATAATGAGTTAACCCACAGGAAGAGAAAACCCTAAACTAAACTAATGGGGTCTGTCATTAGGGATCATGAATAGCCCCCAGCCCGTGTCCTGGGGGTAGGGGGGGTTAATCTTTCAAGGCAAACGTGGAAATTAATCGCGACTGCGTTTCAGATTACATAACCCGAGCTGTCCTGCAAGTCATGCGGATCTTCACATTACGGCATTAATCATTCAGTCTTAGAGATGCTGTCTGCACTGGAGCTATAGGTGTCCGTGACAAAATGGAGCACTTTTTTAATCCGATTAATATTTAAGCATCATATACTGTACATGAATATTAATTTATATTCTTGATTAATATTTATTATCTATGTCAATACATTCATACATAAGATTACCCATAATGCAGCCAAATATGTGCAATGAGGTATCAACGACTGAAAAATTCAGAGGTTTGTACTGCTTATCAAGAGATGAGTGCAGCAACCCGTATAGCATACGGTCTCACCGATTTCACAAGCCTCCCAATATCATTCTCCCAGATGCGTGATGGTCACCTATGCAAACTAGCACATAAAACAAAAACGTCCAAAAAAATAAATAAATAAAAAATTACGATCCCATTCCCGTTCTCAACGATTACGAAAGATTGCTTAAAAGGCTCTTTCACAGCACATTGAGCCCCGTAATAGTTGACATGCGAATGCAGCAGGCAACTAGTCCATTGAAGACTTTAAAAAATGTCCTCGTGTTCATTCTCCTCAAAAATTTTCAAAATGGCATTAGTTGGAGGTGTGTGTGTGTGTGTTGGGGGGGTAAATAAATAAATAAAACATGGCTTACACATGAAAACCTCCAAGTACGACTAATCCATTTTCTACCAAGCGCCGGGATTAGCATAAGCACTGAAAATCGCAATTGTACGCTTCTCCCTCCTGCATGAGTTAGCATTATGCAATGGCGCCTTGCCATTTGCCCCCAGACAATAACACTGAGCACATGATGTGGCCAACTGTGTAGATATAATATGCAATATGGCCAGTGCCACTATCTGCACTATTATGATGCTGTTGGTGTCCACTTGAGTAAGTTGCACCAATATTTGAGCCGAGCGACTAACAACTCGAGCGGCTGAGGGGATTCATACATAAGCAGCGACGTGAATTTATATTCCCTTTCTTCCTCACTGCGATGTGCTTCGAATACATAAGCGCACTCCTCTGGTTTAGTTGTTTGAACCTAATTGAACAACAAAGGCTGTTTCAAGCGTATGCCCAAGATGAAGCCAAAGGCATAAAACCCCCTGCGTTATAACAAAAACAAGAGGCATGGAAATGACATTGTGCCGTTCCGCCGCAAGACCCATTGTCTTTCTGCTGATGTTTCAAATAATTTTTGGGGGGATTAATCTAGCTTTGCCGCCTTGTTCATGCTCACATACAAAGCTGGATTTTTCATACTTCTACCCCTAGTATTATCGGCTCCTGGTATCTAAACAAATTTTCAGCAAGGGAAGGACCTACATGCACTCAGGCTGCTAAGCAAAATGTCCCATGGCATCCTTCTTTGCCGAGGAACTAGTAACGCAGAAAATGTGACTGCGAACAACTATTTCATTTTTCGGAGGTTTGGGTTCACAAAAATAGTGAACATAACCCCAATAAAATACGGAACCTAATCTAAAAATCTGCTATAAGAAATATTAACAAAGAATAACTGCTTTGGCATCTAAGACTCATGTGACCAAATTTTATACTATGATTTTAAAGTTGGGTGGCAAACCATGGAAATTAAAATTTCAGTTGCATCCCAACACCGTTGACTGAAAACAATGAAACCAAAAGGATTTTCTGCTAAATGTAGATTGCTGGGTGCGGTATAAAACTTTTTCTTACCTCCGGTATTGAGTCTATGCACCTCTATACCCGTGATATTGGTTCGCATATCAAAGGTACAATCGGAGATCAGGGTGTGGGAGATGTGTGGAAAAAGTCGGTTCGATTTTTGGACTCATCACGTATCAGGTAGCTACAGACAGGTAGCCTTGGAACGAGCAGGCACAGAATAGCAGAACATCACAAATGTAGTTTTTTGGGCCCGCAACTAAAATGTTTTACACTGTATGTTTATTTTAGTTCCTAGTTTGACCTATAATTTCTACACACACCCTGAATTTATAGCCTTAAATTTTTTCTGGTACACCTACCCCCAAGGTTAGGGTAGGTGCTGTCAAACGGGATTTGGCTCGTGGTGACCGCAGAGGTGGTTCTCTTGGTAGAATGGGGTACTGATGCGGTTCAGCATTGCTGTTTTCGGTGCACCACTTTGGATTTCAAGCACTGCGGCAACATGCAAACACTGCGCACTACGAGCAGATTCGAAACTTAGGCACTATGTGCTATCACACGTCTTACACAACAGCATTACTGCATTGTGTCCCTTGGACAAATTGCCAAAACCTCCTTGAATACCGATTTGCAATGATTTATTTGGAAAATGCTTTTTAAAGCGACGCGGTGATGATTACCAGCCCATTTATAAAGCCTAGCAATTCTTTCCGGAGCAGTCACCTTGCTAAAGGATATTAGAGCAGGAAATGGGAGTCAAACGTGCTACGGTGCTGTGTGCTGTCATTAAAAGCCAAGAAAGCCAGGTTGACATCAAACTGAGTATAAAGTAGTAGAAGATGCACAACGCCAGCCTAAGCAGTGTAATTATCCTCAGCTCTGTTAAATGCCTCCTGGCACTGCTCGTACAGGCCAAACACATGCCATCCACATTTGACTCAAGCTAATGACTGGGCCATGCCAGCTCATGAAGGATTTGCTGTTTGCCCCTTTTCCATTTCTTCTTTCTCCTTAGCTCTTTCATTGGCTTCTCCAGTCATTACTTAGACGATTGTGCTCGGTGTATAACAGTCGCTAAATGAAAGTACTGTAATTCCAAACCCTGCAGGAATCTAGCCCTCCAGGACCAGAATGGCCAACCCCTGCATTAATTATATCCATTCAAATTGATTTCAAGCCAACGATAGCATGTAGTACAAAACCAGAAAGGAAGCAGAGCCATCAAAAGATTCTCACTGACTTATAGCGGCTCCTTTTCATGCTGTTATGAGTGATGAATACACGCAATTTAACACTGCTATTGATAGACATTTAATTGCTTTAAATTTATGATAAAAAGGATCTATCTTTTAAGCTTTCGCTCTCTGACTAATCACAGCAACTGTTCCACTTCCTGCGGAAATTAAAATGTTAAAATCGGTTCAGATCTTAGTTCACGTGGATCGCTCTCCTTTTCCCCCTCTGTTGCGCACGTAGCCGAAAATGAACTTCCAGAAGAGGTCGCGTTCACCTGGGCATCGGCATCACGCGGCCGGCTGAACGCACGTCAATGGGCCACACCTGTGTTGTCGCAAACTCACAGTTTAATAAACCACAGAGCTGGGAACCACGCTCGGTTTTGGATCAAAAATAGACAAAGATAAGTCAAGGCTCTGAGCTGCAAGTGTATTTATAAATATTTCTTCTCCTTTCCATTCCCAAACATATCTCGATCTCCAGAGCAATTAATTTTGGATTGCATAAAAAATAAAATACTTCAAACACTTCTCCTGTGCTGCACACAAACTATATGCCTTCATATTGTTTTTCTATTTTACGCTCATTTTTTATTTATTTGGTTATTTATTTATGTATGTTTGTTTGCTTGCTTGCTGCTTCTGAAGAGTTTTATTCTTGATCAGTTTTTGGTAAAGGAAGTCCAAAGCGTCAGTCTAATAAAAGGAGTTGCGCTGCTCACTTTATGACCCCCCGCTGAAGAGCTGCTTGTAGAGGGAAATTATTCTGGGCATTGAAGCTTTTATGTTTATTGATAAATTCATGCTGTTGTATATGATTTGTATATACTGTAAATTTATCAGGTAGGAAACACAAATCAATATCTAATTTACCTTTGCTTTGTACCAGCTGGCTTCGCGCACAAGCAGACCCTGCCATTCTAAATTTTGTGAATTTCGGATTGCGCATCATGTGATTTAATATGGTGCACGGTTGTGCAAACTCTTATTCTGACTCAAATAATCCAAACAGGTTTGGAACAACTTTGCCAGCCCGTTTTGTGTTGACAAACAGCAAACAAGCTCCACCCCTTAACCAACTACCTTTCTTCATTCTGCCCATCTTTGTTGACAGCCCTGTTCTGCTGATGAGCTCACGTCCTCCCATTTGCCCCAGGCTGGGCTCACGCCCTGCCGTGACACCCTTGTTCTCTTTCCACCGTCCATGTCTCAGCTCAGCAAAGCGTCTAATCGGTGACGCCACGCGCGCCGAAGGAGTCAATTCAAGCAGACGTGAGCTTGCCAGGTTTCCTCTGTGACGGGACTTTAGATGAGGCAGGATGCTCCACCAGCATCCATTTTAAGCAAAGCGTGAGTGAGTCCCTTAGCTAAGCGACTGCAGCCGCTGCCTGTGACATGCTGACATAAACTCCACATATGCACATACGTACCTGTCATTTTTTCTAAATGAATAAAAATGAAGATATAACAGCCCTCGCTAGTTGACTAAGAAGCCCCAGTGTTATTCAGTGAAGATGAAACAGAGTTCCGTATCTGTTTGGCTTTACCAGTTCGCCAGTGCTTTAACAAAACTTTGATTCAGCTAAGTGTTCAAATTCTGGGGTGAAATTAGTCCTCAGGACAATCTGAACACAGGATCTCCTTCTCCCCATCCCAGCTTATCTGGGCGGGACAATACCATAAAGAAGATGGGTCCTCTCAGGGGAGCTGTCCTGTTTCCATAGCTTAAAATAACTTTTTTTGAGAGGGCTGCCTTTTAAAAATACACTTTCCAATTTTACCCTGCCTCCAGTGCGAAGTCAAAGCCACATGCGTGCAAGTAAGCGGAATTTTACAGTAGTTGCTTTTGCTCCTGTGATGGGAAAGTAACGTTACAAATACAGTGGTGTAAATGTACGGTAACATCAACAAAGGTATGGTATTCGCTGTCTTCTGTTGATAAGGTGTGAAGGCACTATGTTTTTTTCATTTGCTAAGTGAAATAACAATTTTTGCCACTTAAACACATCTAACAAGACCTGGTAAGAGCCCAAAAAAGTGTGCATTGTTTGGATATGGACGCTCGAGTCTGATTTAACCATGGCATAGCCTTCATCATTCATGCACCTATACCTTGCCTTGGAATGCGACTCCATTATCACTTATGGCCTACTTACCATCACCAAAACCAAAACTGCTTCTGCATACTGTAACTATTTTAAAACTACACCGTGACACATTACATGATACAGGAGGGCACAAACTTACAGCTCAACAAGCTGAAGATTCTGGAAAAGTTGCCATGAAAGTGTAGTCAGGGGGTTCTTGGACAAGTTTCTGAAAAAGAAAGAGTATAAAATCAGTCTTGAGAGATGAGCAATTGATTTTAAAGAAAATGAAATAATATTTTAAATTCAAAAAAAGTATTAAACCGTGCAGTTCCGTACATCGGCGTTCAGGGCGTTGAGTTGTGCGACAGGATAAGCAAGAACAATTTCCGTGACATTAATTTCACATGAACTGCTGAGAGAGTGGTCTCTGAAGCCACAGTGTGAGAACAAGGTAAACATGGAGGCAGTACATTATTCCTGGAAAATCAGACAGCTTCATGAGATCCAGGCATAAAATACATGCTAATGTAATTCCGCTGCAACAAATATTTTGGCCACTTACAAATTCTTGTTTACCGAACGCAATTCCGTTGAGATGACGCCATTGTCCGCACAACAGCGCAGGACGAATCACAGCTGCAGCAATAATCGCGGCCATATTGTTAACGGATGCAGAGTCCCGACATAAAATATCTGTGCAGTTTGGTTGATTATCGCACAGAAGCCTCACGGCATCAGGGAGCCCATGAGGATGCAGCCGAGGGTGAGGAGCAGCCCCGGGCATCTGGCGTGGGACTGCAGTGACACTCCCTGCAGGACTCACCCTAAACACAGCAGGCCTTGAGTTTTTCCTACTATCAATATTGAAAGAATCCTGTAAATCTCTCCACGTACCGACACCGACATCAGCCTTGCTGGATCACACGGGGCCCGCTGACATTTCATCATTGCTAACAATTTGCCCCGTGGAAATGATGCATCCTTGACTGTGCAGCACATCTACCAAGGCGGGTTTGCACCATGGACCGGCGTGAGCCGCAGACAAAGGAGCGTGCAGCTTCATTGGCACAGGGCAGTGACAGAAGTCCAGGGAAGCCACTTTCACCGGAATCTGCTGCTGCGGACAAGCCTGTCCTGCAGATTCGGCTCTGAGATAAAGGAGGCAATTACCCCTCGAGGCCTGCCAATGCCTCCAGCCACAAAATCAAATTATTAGCATGGAAGGCGAGTGGGGATGGACTGCCTGTGCATTCCTTGACTTGGTCCAGCCTCTCACCGAGTGGAAACACTGCTAGCCAGTCGGGCTTTATGAGGGGAGATTTTTTTTTTTGTTTGTTTGTTTTGATGCCTCTGTGTAGTTTTCGCAGGCAAACATCTACATCTGCTGCCTAACATAGGCACCTGATTAGGAAAATCCATACTCTGCAGCACTCACACGTGCGCCAGTTGAAGAAGCATAAAGCAAAGATGCTGCGCTCACCATTTGGCCAGCGCTGCATCTGTTCCATTCGGATCGCTTACAGGAAACGCTGCTCCCTGATCAGAGCCATTGCCATGGCAACAGAGGGCTAAGGATCCTCAAACTGTTTTCTGTGATGAAGGTGCGGCATGAAAAGCAGCGCTTGGCAACACTTTGCTAGGACAGGTAACAGTATGGGCTTTTTGAGATGCAGCAGCTAGATGCTTCTTCCCTGATTTATTTTCAGACATTTATTACCCAGATGATTCTGTAAGAGGCAGTAATGGTATTCTGAACAACATTAACTGAAAGAATAATTTAACTGCTACTACTAGTACTTTTACTAGTAGGGTCACTATGAGAAGTAGCGGTTAAAAGGCATAGGGGGCAGTAGGTGGTGTAGTGGTTATAGCTGCAGTCTTTCAACTCAGGGAAGCCATGCTGAAATAATACAACCCACCGTAGTACCATGGAAAAATGTACCCAACCTAAACTAGTCCAGGAGGACTGACCCAGCTGTGTTAATGGGCAAAACATTGTCAGTGGCTTCATGCTGTAAATCACATTGAAGGGAACTGTCAGCTAAATGAAAGAAGCACAAATATAGTGGGAACAGCAGCGCAGGACAGAAAAACAACACAAAGCAGCTTTATTTTTATACAACAGAACTACCTCAGTTAGTGCTAAAGTCACATTCTTGTTAATGAATCAGTGTTATAAAAGGTTATTAATGCCAAATATTGTATAAATGGAGACTGTACAATGTTATCCAAAACAGATTACTGATACCTAAAAACACAGAAAACTGTGCTAGATGCATAACAAATATGAAATACCAACAAATTTTCTTTGTTTTTCTATTTTTTTTTTTTAAATAATGTAGTAAAATGTGATGATTTATTGAAAAGGGTAAAGTAAAAGAAAAGGCAGCACTAATAAAAGTTTTCAGAAATAAAAGTGACAGCGGTTATCTTTCCCATTCACGACTGATATTACCAAACACAGCCTTATAATACGTGGCATCGACCTGCCAGGTAGCCACATCTGGCATCGTCTTAAGACACTTGCAGAGCTATCAATTATTACAGTCAGTTCTGTGTACCAGAAAACAGTTTGAATCTCAACTGCGTTAGCCCTGAATTGTGACTAGAAGACCCAAGCTGTGAAACAAATTCAGAACAGAATTCCACCAGACACCGCAGGACAAAGATCAGTTGACTTTCCTTGCCATTTGTAGCTGAGCCAGCGGTCTGCTAGGGACGAATGAGACACGCTATGTTGGACCGGTGGAAGAAGGGAGCAGGCCAGCGAAGGGCCTAGAACGCTAGCCGAATATGGCAGCAGTCTTATTGTTCACCCTGTTATGTGCAGAGCGGTGTAAATCACTGAACATTGCCCAACAAATGACTAGGTCCTAAAGAAAGGCCTGAAGAAAGAATGATATATGATATTAATAATCCAATATATTATGGCATGTATTATCAAACATGAGTTATACTTCTTGTAAAAAAAAAAAAAAAAAAGAAATTCCAATTTTAAAAAAAGTACTCAGAAAACTTTATAGAGTTGTAATTCATTCTTAGACAGTTAATGTTTCCCTTGGATGCATTGCAGTTTAAAAGAGCGGTAAATAATGAAATACGGCAAATAACGTTTTATCAAAATACAATATTCTGGGACAGACTCATAAACAGAGCAGGTCCATGCAGACTGTTAGATGGGAAAAATAAATTCTCCAGTTCAAACAATAAACCTGGAAGCCATAGTTCTGACAAAAAGTTATTTAAGGAAGAGCCAAAGTATTTGTATTCATACATGCACATTTGTGTTGGTCAGTGCAACTGTGTGTGAGCTTGCATATGAATGCATGTGTGTGTGAGCGTGTGTGCGCGCGCAATCGTCTTCTGAAATTATGAGGAGCAACATTCACATTTGCTCGCGTGACAGTTCGTGCTGCAGGGACGGAAGGAGAGCTGGCTAGGAGGATGACAGAGCTTATGATCATAAACAGGGGAATTACTGAGTCCTTTTGAATGCTTCATTACCGCTCGGCCAGACGTCACATTCAGAGGACGCACGCGGTCCCTTTTTCTTTAATCAATGCATTACATGAGGGTCGATGAATCGGTGCATTGATCACGGAGAGATCAAGGACAGAATGGACTGCCATCATTATGTGACAAGAAAAGAGGGGCCAGTGCGACGGTCGCTTCCGAGGGCTCGGGGTTCCTATTCCACATGGGCAGCCTCCCCAGGGTTCGGGGCTTTGCCAGGGACCAGGAGGAGCACAGCGCTTTGGACTGCCGCTGAAGTTAGCCTTCACAAAGCTGGCAGGGCGTGTCCTTTTCAAAGGTCATCCTTTGCCACAGCGAGGAGAAATGTCAACTAAAATTGGATTCAGGGGAGGGGGGGAGCAATAAATAAAAAATAAATCAGCCGAAATACGTGACACGAAGACCAATGATGGACAGGCGGGCAATTACAGAAAACTGAACATGATCAGAGCGGTAAACAGATCACGGTACAAATAGGTCCGTGTTTTCAAAGCCACGTCGAACTTTACCTTCTTTTTTTTATATGTTCTGTTTGATTGTTTCCATCATTTCTATCTTTTCCATTAAAACGCAAAAGCCTCATTTCTGATATGTCTGCGATATTGTTCACAAATCCATTACTTGCGACTGAACAGAGCTTTATCGCCATCACCGTTTAAGTCGTGGTTGTATCAGCGGCGCGCCCTTTCGTCACAAAATACGACGCATCGAAACGGGCACGGAACGGTTTCAAAACGCAAGACTTAAACGTTTGATAAAAAGCAACATCCGGTGTTGCTGAATAACTGCTCGTTCCGACATTCAGGCAGATTTACACACGTCGACACAAGCGCCACCGTTTATGTCCCGGGACGGTTCGGTGCATTTTACGTCCGAACACCGAGCTTCTGTCTCCGCGTTAAAAATTACGAAGGAGTCTACGAGAGCTGAACTCTTGTTGCTTAGAACACTAAGAATTAAATGGAGAGCCGTAAAATACTTCTGTGCCTTTAATTACATGATTATAATTATATTCTCCCAGCATGCAATGCAACAAATCATAATCGCTGCAACCGTTAAGGAGAAACCCTTCACTACATCAATACTCGGTTCTTTTAGGCCACATGGGGTACAGGTAGAGATGATGGAATTATTTCAACAATTCTGCATTGTAGCCTTGTAACACAGCCATCACTTGATCTGGAAATAATTATCTTTCAACGCCATTTTTAATTAACCCCTTGTGCCCCCCCTGCCCTCCGTGATCCCCAATTCCGAAAAGACTGGTTCAAATTAATTGAAGTCTTTTCCTAATGGAGGTGCCCTGTCGAGAGGGTGGTGGACAGAAAGTTTTCAATAATCCGGATGAGCTGGCGAATTTATCCTAACAGCGCATTTTCTCCGTGCTCACGAAGCTGTGCCGCACGTGTAGCTAAAGAACAAAGGCGGTCGTCTGTACGAACGACGGCGCTCGCTGCAACCTTCACCGACAACGCCAGCAGGCCCCAGTCCACCAGGACCCCCCGATGTAGCCGAGCCCGCTAGCGAGCCGAGTACAGTGTCCGTCAAAACCACTGTTGTATTATTTAAGGAGCGCTGATCTGAAAGTGGTGTCCCCTGAT
Organism: Heterotis niloticus; assembly: GCA_018136845.1. NCBI lineage: Eukaryota > Metazoa > Chordata > Actinopteri > Osteoglossiformes > Osteoglossidae > Heterotis > Heterotis niloticus. The sequence continues at coordinate 13,695,818 of CM030904.1, read as the reverse complement.
GTTTGTGGGGACTCCGCTGCCTGGAAATGTGACAGCCCCCCCCACCAGATCATCACCAATGGCACAACATTATTAGTCGGCTACCGATAGTGTCTTGCCTTCGTCTCCATCCCTAGCTTTCAACAAAGGGGTCCGAGCCCTTGGAAGACAGCCGATGTCCTTCGCACCAAGAGGGAGACAACCCACGTCCCAGGACACATGGTAGCCTGAGGTTTGTGAGAGGAGGGGAATATGCATTAGCTTTCCCGCTCCCCTTTGATTATTCCCCTAGTTAAGGCAGCATGGCTCCAAGGCAAAACACAGGGAGCAAGAGAGAGCTGTTTGTCCAAGACGAACTCCCACCGCGTCTACAGTCTGTGCACTAATTGTTTCGCTTACCATCCCTGTGGTCCAGCCGCAACAGCCATGCCGCATGGGTGCTCATTTATTATTCTTTTGGAGTACGAAACAAAAGGAGGAGAAAAAGCAAACAACAAAAAAATGCATTCCGGTGCACTGATTGTATTAATTTTAATGCAATGGAACTGCATTAAGGGTTGCAGCTGAGCCAAGAAAACCGCATCTTAATAAATGTCTCCGGAACGACGCTGGATTGGCTACAGTAAAACTTCCCAAACAGTCAGAGAAGAAGAGGGAGGACATCAAGGGCAGGACATAACAGAATGAGAGTTTTGGAATCATCTCAGATGGGATGGGGTGGATGCAGAGCAAGAGCAAATGCGCGAAAGACCAAGTACAAGCAAACTGGGTCGTTCCAAAAAGTGCAGAAACGCAGAGGAAGGGGAGGAGAGAAAAGCAAAGAAATATCAAAACGGGCACCGGGCTCCCTGCCAGCTTGATGACACCATTCGGCTCATACCGACTGCACATCCGCTCGCACCCACTTTGCTTTGAACAATGATGTTTTTCTTCCCTGTAGTGAAGTCCTTTTTTGGGGCTTGTAAGGGCTGTGCAAACAAAGCGGCTTATGCACAGGACTACTGCGGCACCTGAGCACAGACACTGAATAAAGGAATGCGGCGCACAGAGCATACGCAGCAGAAGGAAATGCTGTAAGCCACCTCCGGGCATGAGAACGGACCCGGCTTGTTAATTAAAGGACAGCCATGCAAGGAAGCGTCTACTGTGCCGCTGTAACTGACCAACTGATGAGAGAGATGGCTCAAGAATTACAGGTTCCTGACCTGGAGAGCAACACGATGACTGTAGCACAACCTCGGGGCAAGGCTACTCTCGCTTGTCTCTTGTCCTGATGTGTGTGCCGTCTACAGTGCAGACAGAAGAGGCTGCGGAAGCTGACCAGCCACCACACACTGTGCAACAAACACAGGCAACATAACTGACCACAGGGGCTGACTTGCAAACCCCATCATTTCCCTGCACAGCACATTATTTATCTGTGATGCTAGTACTGTGCACAGTCCATTGTCTCACTTTAAGAACTCGGGCTTCACCCATGACTTGATGAAACTTAAAGAGGGAAACACATGTTTATACTGTACTTATGTAAGTAGTGATTGCCTTCATTCTTTTATTCCCGTTGCAGTCCAGAACATATAGCTACAAACTACTTGGATGCTGGCATATGAAGTGACAGTTTTTCTTTGGCAGCTTCAGCTTCATGATATTGCCGTCATAACTGGCACAGTTGGCACAAATTCTTGTGGTTAAGGCTTAATCTGAGGGGCACGTCCAGAAATAGTTTGGGCATCTCTGACAAAACTGACTAAGGATTCATGAAAAAATTAACCAAAAGGTTTCGGACAATTTTTTCAGTGTCTCAACATGGAGACAGCTTGCTGTTTATCTGCCTTGGGCACATGTTTGCCTGCTAGCCAGAGGAAGAGAGAAGTGTGGGTATTACAAAGGTGCAGAGATCAATCCACAGTACAGCACTTTGTAAGCTCTCACTGTCTCGCTCCTGGTGTTCCGGCCCATCTCTCTTGCCAGTCCTCTTCATCTGCTTCGCCCGTATCTCTCTCCCTCTCTTGCCCCCTCCACACCTCTCAATGCCTGACATACTCGCCACCTCCAGCGGTGGACTCCCTGTGACACTGATGGCCCTAGAGTGAATCGATTGTTTGCGCCACTCAGTCTTAGAGCAGCTGGCGCCGAGAAGAGGGCAGAGAGCCGCCGAAGGAATACCTATCTCCCCAACTCAGAAGCTCGCCCATCTTGGTTAGAAAAGCAACATCCGACTGACATAAACAGGGCCTCGTACTGCAGTCAAAGATGTTTCAAGCTCATTCCACCTATTGTACAATCTCATTCTCCTTTTTATATTCTTCAGAAAGCGGCACAAAACGGCATTGTGCCCATTCCGTTCCTAACAGTAGTCATTGCGTGCACCGGGGTTGAAAAGAGGTATAATCTTGTTTGAACAGACCAATCTCTATAAGCAGAACAGGGCCCTGCTCGCTGTCTGTGCTTAATTTTGGTGCCATAGAACTGTCTGTAATTACTTAAACAAGACATATTATTTCTGCAAGAATAGCTTCAAGAGTGCTGTTTAATGTGGAATGACAGAAGATTATAACTTCATGGCCTCCCCGGTCTTCATCATTCTGGCACTGCAGAGCCATTATCTGAGCTGCAATAAACAGCTGTATAAGGACACCTTTCAATGGAGATCATCTCTCATCATCACGGCACAGAAGAATGATGCTCGATGCTCATGTCAGCCAAAACCAAAGGATGACGGTGCAAAGTTCCTTACGGCAGGTAGAACCCTAGACATATGCAAGTAGGATGAGCAAAAAAAACACAGCGTAAGAAGAGACAACTGAATGAATCAGTGCAATCCGTTTTTTACAGGGGTATGAATCATTCATACACCCTGAATGCATAACGCGGGTCATGATCAATAAAACAGCCCCAACCTGCTGCACACTTAAAAACCCAACAGTTGTTCCACGGCGGAAACACCATATAGGGCCGCTCAGCTCTGGGGGTGTGATGCAGAGCTCAGACAACTGGCGCTGGCACCTGTCCAGGCTCTCCTAAGATCTAACGGTACCCAGAGGACACGGCTCCGACAGCAGCGCGGGACACCCGCACGCCCACCCGCTCTCCATGCATCTTGGAGGTCTGCTGCGCAACCGCTGCCTCGTCCCGCCCCCGCAATCCCGCACCACCGCCTGCGGTGACCCGCCGCGGTTTTCCTCGACACACTCGCACTCGGCCCACCCCCTTCCGCCTCAGGCATCTCGGTTGTGAAATAAAGGCACCTTGCTGCACGCAGACACAGAGCACAGATGACACCTACAAACACGGCTCCACTTCAAACAGTACAATTTACTATGGGCGCTAACACTGGCGACAATAAACGTTAATATTTAACGCAACCTTTCAACTGTTCATCCGTTCACGCGCATTAAAAATGATGTCTGAATTAATATAATTTTTGCGCAGCCTGTATTTTCCTAGATGATCAGAAGGAAAAGTCAGATCAAAAGGTGGTATAGCAAATAAAAATATGAGCTTATGCTGCTGAGTCAAGACCAAAGACTGACCCCCCGGTGTGCTGTCCGGCTGGGGGTGTAGAACTACAGCCTGTAAGAGCATGTAAGTGACTTTGGGTGAAAGTAATTATGTGCAATTCAGATAGCCGGACATCACGGAAAAGCACGACTATGCCAACATTTCATGTGTTAACTGGTATTCGCTGTTTGACTTTTGCGTACTGGTGGCAACGTTTCGCTCATTTTGCAGCGCATTTCCAAAAACATGAGCTAACACAGCTTTTGCACAAAAGGGAACTGTATGAAAAGGGACAGATAACTTGAAACTCAGCCTGAGCTTCCTTGTTATACAACGTAAATAACGCCGGCGTGAAACTCCTTTAAAGCCTTGATTTGCTGAACTTTCCTATCAAACGTAAAGTATTGCCGAATTTCGCTTACATTTACTTTCTTTTTCTTTAGCACATGCTTTTACCCAACGCAATGTGCAAGTCATCTTTTTTCACAAAAAGACAGACATGCAGATATGACTATGCAGTTTACGAAGGACAGTAACTGGGTCCAGCAGCACTGTTTTACCAGAGCAAAGTATACCAGTAGCTACAAATACCAAGAACAAGTGCAAATTTGTTTATTTAAATGCATTGGAAATTTACGGAACAGATTGCAGGTCAGCAGAGTGATGGCTCCAAAATAGGAATCTTTTAAGACCCTTCTTGAATGTTGAGAGGGGTTAGGGAGTTCTCAGTAAAGGAGAACTTCTGCATTCCACCACATTGTAGCCTAATCCAAAAACCTTTGGGCTTTCCATCTGTAGTCATTTTAAGGGGAGTGATCAGGTTATGCAGGCACAGAGGTGTAGATCCATTTGGTTGACTTGTAGGCCATAACCAGAGTCTTGAACTTGATATGTGCAGCTATAGGAATAGCTGATGGATAGAACCAGTGCTTCAAACCTACAACATGTTGGCGTGGTGCAGCCTCAAGCTATCCTTTTCCTGATGGCTATTTAAATGTTCCAAAACCCACAAGCAGTGATTTTATGAAACCAGCCAGCATTGAGTGTAAACTGAATGAAGCTGATGCCAACTGGAGGCCAGGGTTTGCTTAAAGAAACACATCTGATAGACCAGATCAATACATCTCACACTCTTCTTCAAAGAAAGTGATGGGAACAGCCAAGAAATAATAATATGACCACCCCACCCCACAAAAATGCCGATAATCAGCCGAGCACAGTCCATTTTCATTTGGGTTTGCTGAGCAGGGCTTCCTTCTTGACCCGGGTTCACTAACATTTCCTGTATTTAAAGAAAAAAAAATCTATTAATCCTTTTATTGACAGTGACAAAAACTGCTGGCTGTTGGTCGTATCTCTGATCTTCTTGTCCCTGACAACACTTAGTGCTAATCGCTCGCCCTCCAAGTTAAAATGCCTTGATCATGACTGCATGCCTGACTACGCTGCTCCATAATGGAGAAGCAAGAGGACTCTAATGAGCAAAAAACCACTGCTGGCACCGTACCCTGGGGGTTCAGCTGATGGGCACTGCCGTGCCAGTGCACCCCGCTTTACCACCTGGGTTCGCCATCTCTGCTGAATTCCCTGAAGCAGCAAAAACAAGACAGATGGGGTGACAGGACAGGGAGAAGGCTGGGTTCACCACAAAGCCCCAGAGGTTTGCAGCCACGTTGACCAAGCAAGTAGTACAGTGAGTGTATTTTTGACCTCAGTGAAGAACCATAAAAATTAAATGTGCTCCTGCTTTTCAGTAGTGTTCAGTTAGTGTTACGCATCTAAAACTATACACTTCAACCACCAAGGAGGGCCTACATTAGCAGTAGGGTCAAGCTTTGTACAGCTCTGACTAAAAGAATTATTTCTGTGTAACTTCACTGTCCTCTTGCTGAGATCAGATCCACTCTAAAATGCTTTAAAACTGAGCCCCCGGAGGCTATAAACTGGTTAACATTACACAAAGCTCACAATGGAACCTATGATGCTTGTTGCTGTATAATGATCAGTTACCCCAACACCAGGAGTGAAAAGGACTCAGAAGAACACACCTGCCAGGTATTGCTTATGGTGCAACGTTTCTATCCAGACAGCACCTCTGTTCAAGTCTTTATTTAAGTATGCAGAATCTTCTGGTGTAAGAAAAAAACTGTTCTAACACTCATGACTGCATGTTAAACTCCACACTATTATGTCCTATCGAATGAATATAATGTTTTGCACTATTGCTTTGTTTGCGTTTTTAGATATCTGTTGCTTTATTTGTCAATATTTAAGATTTGTCAAGAGTTGAGAAGGAAAATAAAGGTGAATTCTTTTGGTTTTATGTCTACAAGTACGAATAAGCCTAAACTGAGATATACTTTAGTTATAGTTCAATTCCTACAATTTTCAGCATCTTTGATGCATGAATTATAAACAGTTTTCCCCCTTTTTTCCATGCATCTATAGGCAAATAAAAGGAAACCTTGTAAATAAAACCGGGATGCTTTCTATCTGAGGAGTTCAAACAGATCTCGCGTTTCGGTGTTCACCTTTCTCCCCTTTTGAACCTGTGCTAGACATACATGTTAAAAAGGAGCAAGTGACAGAATGTTAAAAGAGGCGGAAGTGAAGAAACTGGATTTAAAAAAAGGCAGGGCATGCATTCTCACAGACATGCCGGCTTCGGTTTAAACGTAATTCGCACCATCTCCTGCGCTAACATGTTAATAAAGAAGCGGTCTCTGTCTGAAGGTTTGCTTCCGATTGAAAGGGCCTTTTGAGCACCGTATTTTATTCCGCAATTTCTTAATGAAAATGTTTCACACAGATCATTAGCAGGACAGATTTAATCATGGTCTGAGCGGAGGAGGGGTTGGCATTAAATCCGTACATGGAAAAGTATTTAGATTATCGAAATCCCAGCACAGAGGAAGTGGTGCTCCCTCGGACCCTTGGCGCATTAGGCCCACTAATCTCCTGGGTCTCACGCACATTAACAGATATTACCCTATATTTCACCGGACACTGTTATTACACTGTCATTAGAAATGTGAAATATATACGTGAAGCCAGCCTGCGATTACAACCAACTATAATACAGTCCGTTCATGAGGCCAAAAATCTGATGGGAGAGAGAGAGACAAGCCTCTGAATACAGAACGGCCACAGCTGGAAATGGAGTGTTTCTTCGGGGAGCTTTGCCAGTGTCGTGTCTGGGAATGGAGCAGCACTGAGAAAACCCCAGCGTGAAGGAGAATCAGATGTTACACAAGCACTAGATAACTCCAGCTTAATGGAAAATGCTCCCAAAAAGCAACCTTCAAAAACAGAGACATGGGTCTGTGTGGACCCTTGACTGCTGAGACTCCCCTGTGTCGTGCTCCCAGCTTTCCTCAGACAGTAGCTCAAGGTGAGGATGCGGCAGAGATGCACATTTGGTTTTCTTCAAATTCCATGATGCTACGGTCTTTGAAGAACTCCTACTTTCCTCAAGTCCGGCTTATACTCCCTTCTGTTCCCTGGTGAATCCAGCCAGTTTGTCTTTCTCTTAAGTTTTGAGACAGATTTTTTTAATGGGGTGGAGGTTGTCAACCATACACTCAACCTTCAACCTGGAGGACCCGAACGGGCAGTACAGAGCAGGCAGTTCATCTCAGACACATCTTGGATTGTGGGAGGAAACCCTCGCAGATACAGACATGCAAAGTCCACGCAGACTGAGCCAGATTCAAACCTACGCTTGAACAACTCAGGCGCCATGAGGCCACAGGACTGCTCGCTGCACCACCATGCCAGTTTTCCAAGGAAACACAAACAAACCACATGTAAAGGGTTTCTGTATCCAGAGGTGGAATAGTAAATGGCAACCCAGCAATGGGGTTTTCTTTATAACAGACGTGGATCTCGCTGTTTGGATTGACTGACATTGTGGTGTGCACGATCCCCGCCAGTGTGTACACAGAGTGTCAGCTCGGGCCGGGCAGCTGTCTGTCAACACCAATGGAGAAGCAATGAGCGGGAGCTGCGGAGTGTGGATCCTTGCCGCTGATAAATTGCAACCTGACTCAACTGACCTGCAGCAGATACGCAGGCGCGCAGTCCTCCAGTCTGATGGATGGGTTCTGGGCCTTCACACCTGACACGTGCTCTCCTTTCAAGTTGAAATAAAAATAAAAGTGTATCTGTTTCAGTTGCAGGGGGTGAGGGGGAGGCAGCCACTGGCAGCAATTACGACCAGAGAAAAATCCTCACAACATTAGAAAGAGACTTATTTCATCTTTTATTTCTGGGTTTGTGGTTCCTGGGGTCTGTACGGTACACGGAGCCTGGAGTGAGGACAGAGAGTACAGAAGGTCAAAGCTGAGGCTGTTCTTGGAATTAACACAATGGATTCACTTCATGGCTGTATGTGGTTGCTGAAGGTAAGAAGTTATTGATTTGTACCCAGGATCACAGCAGCAGAAGAAGCTTTTGGATCCTGCTTCATGCACAACATGTGGAACACCGTGATGTGTTTTCACCCTTTCCTCTTTCAGACACACAAACCTGAATTCTGATAGCACATTGTGTAAGAACAGCCCTTCACTGTGACCCAAAAAATAAGCTATCCTGAAATAATTAGTTACTAAATTTACTTTTTATTCCAATTTACCAAGATTCAGTTTAGTTGTTGGTACATAAGGACATTATACAGTACTTAAGTACTACACCTTAAAGGTACAACAGCAGACAGGATTACATGACTCAAACATGTAAATTTTAAATGAAAAGTCTATGCCCTTACCCACTAAACTACCTGCTACTGGCTATAATGTCGAACTGCATTGCTCTTCCGAGACACTCACTCTTTGGTGTGTCTCAAACTATCTAATGGCAACTTATAACGTGGTATAGATATAGTATAAAACTTAGTATAAATCTTAAGTTCATTTGGAGTTGAAGCACTTTGCTCATTTTAATGGTACAGTGACTTTTGAAAATATGCCCTAGGAAAAAAATGAAATGGAAAACGGAAAATGGATTTATTGGGAAGCTAATTCAGCAAAATCTAGCTATGAGGTTAATATCAAGTGTATCAAGCATTAACATCATGCTTTTTAGGTGAGCTAACCTGGCAAAAGAGCACAGCAACTTTGTGGATCATAAACAAATTCTCTATCATTAACTTCTAGATGTCTGGTTTTTGGCTTATAGCAATAACAACTCCTTCTGATGAAGCCTCTAGGGGACTGTCTACTACCATGGCTTCAGTTGGGGAAGTCTCTGGAGGACTACAAAGTATAGAACCCAGAGAAGATCCACTGAGGATCCATGAAGGTGACAGCAACCTAGAATCAAGGGTCTACACAAGGAGGAGAGACTTCTGGACATCACAGCGGTAGGGTGCAGTGGCCAAGTGAAGGATTACACTTAATGAAAGACATGAACTACAAAACAAATACATTACTTCTGCCCAGGGAGTCTTCAGACCCCAAGAATCAAGGCTTCGACTCGAGACGCCGTGATGGCTTCAAGACGGAGCCGTGATTTTAAATATTGCCTTGAAAGCTGGTTGCTCTGCTGGCTTACTGCCTCACAACAGGTTAAAGGGAGTCTCCTGCTTCAGACCCTGGCCCTGCCGTTTGGCCGCGCTTGGGACAAAAATTCCCAAACTACAAGCAGTACACCTTTAAGTGCTGGTTCCAGAAATGTGTAAAGCCAAGTGTCATCCATCATGAAAAAGCTCCTTTATGTTGTAGTCCGATTAATCTGAAGATGCTGAATCAATGTTCCAATGTAGGCTAATTCAAGAATGTGCTTCCACCTACCGATGTCCTTCAGTGACATCATATCGTATTTCTAACAGGTTCTGAAAAGTCCCATTCATACCACACCTGTATTACTCACCCGCAGATTCTGTCATTTTATTGACTGAATTGCAGATCGTTCAAATTATTAATTGCATTTTTGAAAAAGAAAGAACAAGAAATCCAAACCTTGAAGCTGCCCTGAGTCACAGAATGACAGTTCCAATTGTTGGACCGATGACTGCAATTGTCATTCTAATTTTAAATGTGTAGGTCTCTTGTCGGCCTCCGAAAATTGCAAAAACAATTTTCAGTTGGGGTGTCTGTAATTAAAGCAAAGCACCGCCACAGCACAAATTCTTTTATTCCTCACGGCCACATTCGGCAGCTGATGGCCAAACTATCCCAGGTCACGTGCTGCAGCCCAGTTCATTTAGACCGAGTGGAAACACAAAAGGGCCTTTGGATCTTCCTGATGGACCTGGCCAGGGCTATGGAGAGCACAGAGCAGGGATTGAGAGGCCTGTTGGCCAGGGTCCTTTGGCCTGGCAGCTGTGAGCTCTCAGCATCGCCTGCTTCATCGCTTTGCAGGTACTGCTCTCCTACCACTGCTCCAGTGTGCCCACCTCCCTGGGGCCACTTCTCCCTCCGCAGTGGATCCCTCATCTCACGGCTGTCAAATATCCCTGTGACATGCAGCTAACAAAGGACCCAATTAGTGGCAGCTCTCATGGCAAGGACGGGCTTTTGTAGTTTTTTCCACTGCTTGTGACAGCTTTTGTAGTTTTTTTTTTTTTTTTAAGGACATTTTTCAGCAGCACCTCAGTGAGATGACACGGAGAACAAGTAACACCTTCGAGCTCTTCTCGCGTTTCAGTAAAACTCATATTTTGTCCTGAAAAATTATACCTCATACCTCAGGTCATATCGAAGAACATTTTAGGCCGGTCACATTGCATCCTGTTGTCGACAGGTGTCCTGGCACTCATAATAGGCTGTAAATGACATTTTAAGCCTCCTTTTCTACTCTTCTAGTTCGGTTTTTTGTCACATGGATGCCAAAAATACATTTTGAACAAAAACGTTTTCAGAAAATCGACTGTTTTGCTAGAGGCCATGATATTTTAATTTTAGCGAGCTGACTGAAATGCGGCACAAGTCAAAAATGATTAGGAAACGAATGGTATTATGAAGATAAGAAGGATGTCAATAAAAGAAACTGCCAGCTCGGTGATTTAAATATAAAATCATACAAAGTCCACGCCAAAGAAGCACTGAGATTTACAGCACAAGACTGTAGAGTAACCAGAGCTCCAACTCTGCAGTTTGGCCCAACATGGTTGTCGCGTTCAGCTGTTCTACGTCTGCTCTGTACTTTCGAACAAACTCCATTCCTCGTCTGTCGCTTGTGCACCCCATCAGGTGCGCGCTGAAATGCCAACCAGGAAACCCAGTATCAAAAAACACAGCAAAATGAAAATTTCAGCACCCATTCACCTACCTGTAAACTCGCTTCTCACGCCTCTGTCCACATCTGCCTCCATTTCTATTACTCAGACCTTCCCTGTTGCCAGCAGCTGCCATGCGTCTATTTGAATACATTTGAATTAGCGTGGGGGAGATGTGTGTGCTGCACGCCATCGTTCATCGCAGTTTTATTTAAACTGTCACTTTTAACTGTTATTATCAAGCCCAGCCACATACCGAACGTGTTTACATACTGTAGGTCACAAGCAAAACATATTAATGTGCTTATGCAAGGGAGAAGAGGCAATACTCGGTGAGCAAGAATTGCCATTTTGGTCAGAATAAAATGAAAATCAGGAGGTGGCTTGTGGGTGGCAAACTTAATAAATAATGAGGGTGGTACTATAACAAGTTAAGGGGGGGCTTAAGTCATGCCACAATCTTTGGCTCCTTAGCGGCGCACCCTTGCTAGTTCAGAATAAGCGTCGGCAGAGTATGAAACGCACAATGAGAAAACAACCTGCGGCGTGGGAGAATATTATGAGATAGACAGGGACCAGATAACCTTTATTTTTTTTTCCCCACGTAGTAACAGCAGCCGCCAACGCAATGGGTTCCGCAGCACTAGCCCTGTGCCCACGCAGCCTAGTGCACACACAACACACACAGCACACACAGAGCACTCAGCAACGCACCGAGGCTGTTACATCATACAGGCACTCGGCAGCCAAGACAGAATGGGACTCTAGCAACAGAGGGCGTGCAAAAAAAAAAAAAAAAAAAAAAAAAAAAAAAACACGTCCAGTGACACATCACCCACCAACATGCACACTTCCTGTGTTCCCATCCTGTCATTTCACATCCGTGATTCATTCCAGATCAGGAGATGAAAACGGTTAATGCTTGTTGTGAAGGGGAACATTAAGGCTTTGTCTGCTGAAACCAAGAGCAGGAGTCATCTGTGCTTTTAATACCATACCGACAATTCCTACAATATAAAACAACGATAATCGTTCAGTGGAAATTGGGACTATTTGCAGCGTAGGTACTTGTATATAAACCTCCTCTGTGGCCAGTAACACAGCATTTATGAAAATCAGGAGCATTTGTAGAAACATTTATTTTATAACTAAAAGGCGGATAGATATATGGATTCTTTTACTTCACTTCTACAGCAGCATGGGGTTCTATACCGCACTGGAAAGTAGTATGAGCTCCAAATATGAAAATGAGTGTTGGAATATCCAAATGGAAATACTCTCCATTGCACCTTTTGTTATATCAGAGATAAATGAAAGAATTTTTTTCAGTACTTGTGACATCTGGTAGTCTTTATGGTTTATAACAGGCAGTACCCCCCAGGCCTTCAACTTAAGGTTACTTTGGACTGGTAGGTATAATTCTGGCTATACAGTCACCATGAATATGGTGTATAAGTTTATCACTAAATAACACTTACAGCAGAGTTAGGCGATGTACCACCGACAGAGTGAAAAATTTACATAAACAAATGTCTCAGGTTTGGAGTCAGCTGGGATTTAACTTCAGTCTTCTTCCTTGGGAACGTGGGAAAGTGGGAAACGGGTTTTATTTCTGGTCCCAGAATCCATCCATCCACCTATCTGCCCATCCCTTATCATTAACAGCCTTATCCCTATCCACAATCTCGGCAGTACAGGGCCTATCCTAGAATCTGGGTACTAGGCTATAAAACAGTACCCTAGATGGGCTCCAAATCCATTGCAATGTAGTATGTGATCCAGCAATATTACTGCCAATTCAATAAGCCATCAGGAAGAACTCCTAACCCTATACCTGCCTACATTCCCATATGAGTGTGACAAGAACAAAGAGAGTCATGCTACAATCTCCTGGATCAACCAGGTCTATGCTGAATGTTGGGCAACCAGGAAAATCAGATGAAAAGTGGGCTACAGAAACAAATTATGGGTGGACAAAATCTGATAATATGGACTTGACGAAATGCTGTTACAACAATAAACACAACGAGAGGCTACATGTAACGCAAAAGGGAACTATAAATAAGGAAAATGCTGTCATCCAGAGTCACAGAAAAATTGTCCGGCACTCAAATATCAACAAAAGATCCCTTCTATCAAACCTGAAAATTGATGATACACAATGCATCCCAAGGTTCAAATCCTACACAACTACATGCAAAAGGAGAGCTCAGAACAGAGTCCATGAAGGATTATGTGCCGGAATGGAAAATCTTGGATCTGGAGCTGACATAAGAAAGAAGATGGTAGCTTAACAAACTACTGTCAGCCATCACACTAGGCATCCTAGACTTTGGGGCAAGCTGCCATTTGACAGCATGCTAGCAGATATGAATTCAGCAAAATTCACAACTCCAAACACCCCATAAGTGAAAATAAGAATCTGATAAACTACTACTACTACAGAAGCAGTAATGTTAGAGACAATAGGTTACAACGCCCCAAAACGTCAACCACTTTGGATATCCACCCCTGAAAAATACTGGAAATCATGATAAAAGAAAGAGAACAAGTTGACTGTAAAAGAAAGGCCTTGGCTACTGAAGATGGTGAGGCACTGGTGACTGCTAAACAAAGGATAACCACATTGGAAGCAAGACTGCCCTCTGCACTAAAGAGTCAGCTAAAATGTATGCTTAGCTGCAGTGCAACAAAACAGTAACAACAGATCCACTAAGGACTGCAACAGTACTACAAAAAGAATCATCACACAGCATCAGTGCACTGTGGATAAAACAGAGTACCATAGTCTCCTGGAGTCTGAAGCACTTACCTTCCAACAATGAGTCAGAAACACAAGGAACTGGGCTGCACCAGAGTCTGACATGATCTACACTTCCCAGCTGAAAAAACCAAGCTGGCTTCTCCAAGGGAGGACAGTGCTGGTCATGAGAGACCCCAGCAAGGGACAAGCAACTCTCAATTAACGCCTAATAACCTGTCTATCCATGGATGGACATGGACACTCCTGTCAGGCATCATAGCCACCAAGCAGAATGCACATGTATGTAAATTCATGACCCCAGCCCAGAAGAAGATGAGAAACAATGCCAGAGGCTCAAAGCACTAGCTACCGACAGACCGACCGACAGTTTTGCAGTTCCTTGCAAAAAAAACTCTCTGCCTTTTTCAATACCATTTTGATTTTTTGGAGGCTGCTGACCTGATTTAGTGCTCTGCAAGGAACTGTTGCACAAGTCAAAAAGTGTGCAGACACAACAGCACACACAACTATTTACACACACGCAGCAGCACATTATGAGAGAGCCATGGCTCCTCTAGTCTCTGCTACAATACAAAAAAAGAAATATAATGAACAAAAATGCAAAAGTAATTTATTCCCTGAATGAATTTATTTTTATTAAATCAGGGAAAACATATGGTTATTACTGTAAATAATGCTGCTGCATTGTGTATTGGGGGTGGGGATAGAGTGCTAAGGAAAGGATTTACCCTGGGTGACAAATACCACAGACAGATAGATAGATGTTGTAGCTGTTAAGTGCCATCGAGTCGATGTCAACTCATGGCAACTGTATAGATTGTTGGCCCAAAATGCATTGGGTCTTCAACAAGTCAGCTAAGATTTGACAGAGCGGCATCCATGGCTGTGATGACCATGTCCATCCATCACACTGCAGGTCTTCCTCTTTTGCAATGACCTTCTACGTTTCCGTGATATCCTTTTTCAACTACTGTTCTCTCTGCAGGATATGTCCAAAATAAGACAGTCAAAACCTGGCCGTTTGAGCTTCCGATGACAATTTCAGCCTGATTTGCTCCAATACTGATGCATTTGTTCTCTGGGCCGTCCAGGGTGTGCACAGGATTCTTCACCAGCACCATAATTCAAAGGCATCAGTTTTCTTCCTGTCCATTTTTTTCCACTGTCCAACTCTTGCATCCGTATGATATGACTTGGAACACCATGGCTTGAATGATTCAGATCTTTGTGCACAGTTACATCCCTGCACTTGAGACAGATAGATAGATAGATAGATAGATAGATAGATAGATAGATAGATAGATAGATAGATAGATAGATAGATAGATAGATAGATAGATAGATAGACAGATAGACAGATAGACAGATAGCAGAATATGTATATTATATGCACAATAAATATAAAAGGAAACCGCTGTAGATGTTTCAATCCTGTAACATTTGAACTCATGTTTCCTGTTTTATAAGGTTTGCAGAACCAAAGTATAGGATTCATTTTGAAACATGATGAGAACCAGAGACTTCTAATATTCTCCCAAACAGCACTTTGTTCAGGAAACACATCCTTGCAGCGGAGATGGAAACAGGGGCTTTGGGTTATTAAATATAGGCTGAGCTTTAAACATAGGGCATCAACTTTCAATATCCACATGCAGTTCAAGGAGATGCACCTTACACTTCTGGTAGAGCTCACAAAGAATACAATGGATTTGGCCGTAATTTATCACTTAGGCATATTTTTCTTTAATTCAGGCTCAATTGTGGGCTGTGTCCAAAATGATAAAATTTGAAGTAATTCCTGCAACACTTTTTCTGCCATTCTTTTAATCTTCAGTAAGAAAAGGTTGGCATAAAGAAATTATTCCTGGCCTTAGAAATGCCTTATGACACATCCTCTTCCACTGAACAGTGAGCGTTCACATTCACAGCATCAAAGTTTCCCAAAAGTCCCTTCTAGTGAAACAGTAAGGATAAGCTGTTGTATATAAATTAGATCTAAAATATCTGAAGCCAAGTTTGCATTTTTGGGTGGTTTTCAGAGTATTGAAATGTGGTTTGAAGGAAAAATCAGGCCTTTAACATTAGTAAGAAAAAAATACCTTTTCTGTTTGGCCAAATATTTGGATAGTAATAGAGTTTTATTTTTCTTACAGGCTGTAGGAAATGGATATATTTCATATTTTGTTCACTGAATCAATGTGTGAAAGCTGTGAAGAAACAGCCAACCAGTAATTCAAGCCACACAAAATGTCCTCCTCCTAAATCACACTTTGGCTACTGATTCGATAAACAACCTGAGAAACAAAGAAAGCTGCCCATTCTCCCTACCTCTCATTTGGGAACCGGCATTATGTGGGTCACATGATATTTAATTTCATTTTGGGAAAGAACTGGCAAATTTGTGATTGTCTACTGTATACAAAGTTATGAAGAATCTGAGCAACTTGCATCAATCCACTGTGTGCAGGAAACACAATCTAAAGCAGCACAAATTGGAATAAAAATGAAATTACTGTCAGTTCAGGTCCCTTCATACATTCATCAATTTATCCATTATCTTTCAGCCACTTGTTGTAGCCAGGGTTACAGCAGTAAGGAGGCTACTCTGGAGTCGGTAGGTGCCAGGCTAGGAGACTATCCCGTGAATCAAATGCCCATGCCAAAATCAAGTCTCAGGAGAGATGCACCACAAAAAAAAATAACCTGAACAGCTTTACCAAAAAATATCCAGCTAATAAATAAAGCGTGTAAAAGCTGTGCAACTCATGGTTATTTTGTGAATCAAAGACCTTCTTATAAAGTGTGAGATCTCAGTACAGGATAACTGATGGCAAACATTAGACCACAAAGCACAAACAAACCTTCCAAACATGAAAAGGCCAGAACAATGGTGATATCAGCCAGACATCACGATGCATGAAATGACTGAACTGTGCTAGTCATTCAGAGGCAACCTTATGTAATTTAGAATTCAACAACAAAGTGTTTTAGACCACGAATATCAATGGCAGACATGATTCACAAAGGTTGTGATAAGGAAAAAAAATCTTTTACAATTGCAACAAGTTACAACAGCTGAAAAAAATGACACAACAAAGCAACTGTATGAACTGACAGTTAGAAATGACAATTGAGAGCATTTTTGTTTGTCTACAAGTGAGTGTATGTAGTTGTTGGGGATTTCCCACAGTTGTGGCTGCAGTTTTACATGGTTGGCACCATAGTAAGGTTTGGGCTGTGTGGTGGACACTGGGTTCAAGTCTTGCTGACGATACGTGGCCTGTGTATGTTCTCCTAATGCATCCCACACACTGGAAGAAGGCACCTCCATCGCTGCCCTTTTCTAGGAAGCAATTGGAGTTGTCAGTAGGAGTTGGATTTGACTCAATGTTAGACCCATCAAACAAACAAAGTTAAGAGGTGCCCTGCCACTAAGTCTCACTTTCTTCCACAGATAATTTTCACTCTCTTTATACCAGTCCAGCAAAAATTAAAACACAACATAATGAACAAAATAGATTGTAAATAAGCACCTGAGTTAAAAGGCAACATAGCTGCTCATCTGCAGAGAGCAAAAAGAATGAGAGTAACAGTAGGGGGAAGGTAAAGGACACAAACTGCAGAGCATGACCACTAAGACATAAACTACAGAGCATTCGTTGGGGGAATAATGGGACATGGATTGCAGGTTATGGGCTTTGGGCTATGGGGGATGGACAATGTGGATGTTATACAGGGCACAGGATTTTTAATCAGTTTTACTTCTGATTTCACACATGGACCCAGGACGCCCTTTAATTTAGTGTAAAACGTGTTCAAGTATTACTTATTTCACTAATCCAAAAGTAACCTTGGTACTGAAGGTGGAATCATGCCCAGAGTCAGTGTGATAATGACATTTTGGAGCAGAAAGATATAATAAGATTTAATGAGAAATACTTTTTTAGACCCCCTTTGAGAAATGACCTTTACAGATCCCAAGTGACAATGGTCCCAAAGAACTATGGGGTGTCATTCAGGCTGTGACTGTTCATATGATATATCTTTGAGTATCAAATTAAAACTTTCTGCCCTTTTAAGAACTCTCACTTCGAGCAGAGAGATCAGAGTTTGATTCCAGCTCACACAGGTGCTGTATATACACTATGTATTGTATGTACATCCATCTATCCAATTTTTGTCCTATGGTGGTTCAGAGCTTATCTCAGGGGGTGAGGCACAGCATTTTTGCCATGTACATGTAAACATACATATGATGGCAACCACGAAGGTACACTCACTCAGACATACACAAGATGAGCCCTTCTGAGCTACTAATACATCTGAAACACGCTATATCTTTGGAACACAGAGAGAACCTGCAAACTCCGGCATCCACACCCACAGTTCAAAAACACAATTCATAATTATATATCACCAAACTGTATTACCTTTAAAGTAGTTGCATTTAATATATAATTATGTACTGTAGTACATACAATAAGGGTTGTTAGCACTGAACAGGCAGACACCACAGAGAGCAACGGCTGTGGAAATGTGGAAAGGAAAAAAACAATTAAATATGTATTACCAAACTTTGTTGCTGTTATGTTACTAATGTGTAGAGCCTGGCATGTGTGTTTGATGCACTTGTTATTTATTTTTATATTTTCATTCTGAGGAGAATGAAAAAAGTTATTATCCTACAAAAAGTTATTTTTATATACACGCATATTACAGTTAATATCACCTGTCACCAATTGGAATTGTGATGAAATTGGTGGTGATGGTGGTGGTAATGTTTTTCTATCTCTGAAACACCGCCTTCACCATACCCTCACCCCTCCCTTTGTCTAGTTTGGATCCTTTGTCCAGCACACCCCCGCTGTCACCCCTCTCTCTTTTTCCTGTTCTTCTCTTTACTGACTATATAAGTATTTGCTAGCATCCCCCACCTGTTCCACTGCTCTTATGTATATATAAATATATCTATGCATCATGTAATTTTTATCCTATATATTACTTTAATCGAAACAGTGCAGTCAATCCAGAGCGTCACCCTACTGCACTACAGAAGGAAATGGAGAAATTATTGAAAAGTCAGAAATAAACTGTTAATGACTTTTTCATCTCACTAAGAGTAAGTAAGCATAGCAGTGGCTCAAGTGTCCATGTACTAAACTTCACAGAAAATATTTATTTCTTAAATCACTAAAAAAACCAGCGGTTTGATATAACATTACATTGAAGCAATAACTTTACATATCTAAAATTTCAGCTCTTTTGAAAAAATAAAAATATGTAATTTCTAGCAGTCTGTCTCACAATGCTGTATGCCACCACCTCCAAACACCAAATGCTTCTCTTAAATCTAGAGGATTCCATATTGAAAATATAGGTCCATTCTGACAGTTTACACACAAAGGATTGTGGTGAAATAAAGGTGTACACTTACAGTTCTGGTCAACATTACTGGGATCATTACATTTTAGGTACAGTATCTTCAGAATGTACAAAAATTTGAAACTTACCAACTTTTTATTATCAGAATATGGTAATAGGATCTCCAAAGTTAAATAGCAAAAAAAAAAAGAGCTGGGTAAAAAAAGATGCAGGTTTTCAGAGAAGAAAAAGAAAATAAGACCCCAAGAACATTAAAGGCACCCTCCCCAATACTTAATTTTCACAACCCCTGGCAATGATTACAGCCTCCAAAAGTTTCTTGTAACATCTATAAGCTTCTTGTACCTTTCTGCTGGTAGTTCCTCTCATTCTTCAATTGCTGTAGCTCTTGAATCTTTGCAGGATACCTTTTATTAATAGCAGATTTCAGCTCTTTCCAAAGGTTTTCAGCTGGACTGAGATGCGGGCATATTGCTGGTCAGTTCAAAGTAATTTTTTTTTTTTCCTTTTTAACCATTCTCCTGCTGGAGGACCCATGATCTTTGACCCGTGCCTAGTTTTATGCGTAGCACATTTCACTCAAAAATGCCTTAATATTTTTTTTTTTTTTTTAATTTCACATTTCTCTTAATATGTTCCAGTCCTCTAGTACCAGAGCAGCCCACAACATTATGGAACCTCCACCATATTTAACTGTAGGTAGGTGTTCTTTTCCTTACAAGCTTAATTTTGCTGCTTATAAGCACCGATATGTACTGCCAAAGATCTCTATTTTGGCTTCATCAGTCCACAGAACATTTTCCCAGAAGGATGTTTGCTTCTCAAGGTGGGTTTGGAAAAAGATCAGATGTCCCTTTTCATGCTTGTCTTTCAATAGTGGGATCCTCCTTGGCCTTCGCCCATAAAGTCCTTCTCAGTTTAATGTGTGGCATATGATGTAGATTGAAAGCATCACACCAGATCGTTCCAGGTCAGATTTAAGTTCTTTGGATGTTCAACAAGGTGTTTTTTCAACAACTCACAAAAACCTTCAAAGACTTCTTTGCTCAATTTTCTTCCTCATCATATCGTAGGAGGTCATTGACAGCTCCTGCATACTTCTTAGCATCATTGCTGTGGACACGGGGATTCCAAGATGGCTGGCCTTGTAACCTTTTGAACTTCTATGTTTGGTGATAATCGTTTCTCATAATCACAGACAGCTCTTTTACCATCGTCAAAAGGAACACGAAATGAAATGAACCTTTTTTAATCAGTTATGCCATTTTTCATTGGTTAATCCTTTGTTAATCCATGCCATGTGACTACCGACAATTTAGCACAGGTGAGTCTAATTTAACTGCAATGAAAATATAAATTTATTCTAAAATCTAAATTATACTATTTCCATGCAGAATAAGGCCATGTTGCACTCTTCCTGATGCAGATAAGTAAGAAGTGTTGCTTGTTCCAGATTGTGACTAAGACAGGAACTTCTTGGTGTACAATGAGTTTGTATTTATACTAAAAGCCCAGTTGCTGAGGCTTACCTGCCAGGGGCTCAGCCGCCAGGGGCTTACCTGGAACACCCGTTTCCCTCACTGTTTAGCAACAACACATCATCCCTGAGGTATAACTAACCTGTCTCGCAACTGTCTAAACAGAGGATAAGCAGTCCGACGCTGAGGGATCAAAAAGCAACACACTTTTGAACACCAGACCCCAACTCCTTGTTCTCCCTGCAGTAACTTTGCTAACATCGCCTGTTTAAAAACTCCAAAAGTCAGGAATCCTTAGCAATGGAGGAAGGCATTCTCCTGCGACACTGTTGCCCCTGGCAGGCTCAAGGGAAATACCGTCACCACAGAAATATCTGGAAGCTTTGCATTATGCAATTTTTGTATAGCAGTGTAGATTTCCAATAAAAGGTGTGTTGCATTCCATTACGCTCCCTTTATTGTGCGAAAACCTACTGCAGTTATTTTTATCCTTACCTTTTTATTTCCCAGACATATATTATAAGATCTCGAATGATTGGCAGATTTAGAATACAACATTATCCCTTCTCTTTAAAAAACGAAATTCACTCCATGTCGTGTTCCTGCAGTCACAAATCCCTGGCACAGGAGTCAGTCGTCTGTCATCATCATCACCAAACACCCATCGACGCATTTGATTTAATCACAGTTTGCATGTCCATTTGCCCTACTAGCGATTGAAACAAAAGTGCTCGCTTAATGACTTCTTCCTTCAATACATCGATGGGGTGTGCTTGTTTGTCCCCTCCTATCTGGAGTCATGCAAGTGCAGACTCCTGCTACTTCGTAAGTCATAAATGTGACATAAGAGGCAGTGTTACCCAGTCTGCAATGGGCCACGCACACTAGCATAAGTTTCTCTCAAGTCACCGTCAGCAGTTAATTTTCCTTCTCTGTTTACTCTATGAATATTGCCAATAACAGACTGTCATACTGCGAGACCAGGCTTTGTTAAGAAAATTACCTCTTCCCCTTGCCCTGTTTTTGCAGTTTGTGCAATTCTCTTTCTACTCTAAGCACATTTCCATATTCGGCACAAATAGCACTTTCAAAATGTCACTTTCTCGCGCACATAGCAGAAAAGCTAGAATCATGTCATTAAAGCAAAATAAAATTTTTCTAAGCCATTTTCACCATGTTGTTCACACTGTTCTGTGGGAAAGGTCCAAGTCAAGAATATAGATATCAATACATTTCAGAAAGCATCACCATAACACAGCAAAGGCATCACAGTAGAAAACCCAATTTCATATCCTCTCATCAATTTATGGAAGAATCAGATTCGGTCAACAGCTGATCTATAAAGGACAGTCAATTATTATATTGTTAATAATTAAACTGATGCCAAATGAAAAAAAATGATTTAAGTACAGTAAACAGGGCAGTCGAGTTTTATAAACGTGTGTATTGTGAATTGGAGACGCAATGTTGAGGTGTCCTGTTGCTATCATGGTAGATGGTTCCATAGAAGCTGACAGAGAACGAGAGCTCTTGGATGTGAGACTGGAGCCAGTCTTACTACTATTCCTCTGATGATGACATAATCGGGGCACCTAAACTCACATGTAGCGCAGGTGAGGGTTCTGGGCAAACGCGCGGGGTTGGATCACACGGAGGTTGCAGTTCATGATGGTCCTGAAGGAGACACAAGCGCACATGCAGGAGGTAAGCATAGCTCTCCTTTCCCTAGGACAATATTCACCTTTAAACTAAATTCACTGGTCAAAGTTCACAGCTTTTTTACAACGATTATTTTCATCCAGTGTGCTGGCCCAGCAGTAACAATAAAGCGTTTTATCAAAAACACAGATGTGTTGCTCAGCTAGGAGTAGATATTTACCTTCTCAAAATACGAGCAATGCTGTAATTATTATCTGACTGTCTAATACGGTTGGCAACAAAAGGTACGGTTTAGTGAGAGCTACACACTATTAACTGGAGAAATATAACAGGTGGAATCATTTACTTTTGCTAGTTTAACAAAATTGGACAGCATAGATCTGCCCGTCAGATAATAAATTACTCAGCTAGCAGCAATATTTGAGCATATGAAAGCGCTGCAAAGTGATTTAACTTGTCGTTTCCTGAGAATATCATTAGAGGCAGAATATTATCAAAAACCAACTCTGCTCCATCTTTATTTTCAGAGACAGCTTGAAGCAATCATTTACCCTGAATACATCATTTATATTTCTTTCTTCAGAAGAGTTTTGTTCCAAAAATGTAGGTCAATGAAATTACACTTTCATTTGTCATTTATAAAGAACTCCTGGTTGATGATTTTTGTGGGGAGAAATTTGGCTTCTTTCTAGAAAGTGCCGTGTTGCCCAGAGAGCGACAGCTCCACAAATGCGGGTGGAAAAGCGTATCCTAGGAGCCTTAAATATAACTTTCAATATTAGTTTGAGGGGGATTTGTGTGTCTGTATACTGCTCACCTTCAGTGACCCCAGCCAAAAACAAGTATCCTGGAGCTGCTGGCATTCTGATTTGCAGCCAGAAGCAGAATTAAAACAGATTGGGCAATGAAGAGATGTTGATGGGAAAAATTTTATTGCACTTGGCCTCTAAGATGAAGGAAGGATTGTTGATTCAAGTCCACGCACAACGCCAGGTAGGGAGAACCACCATGCTGGCTAAGCACAGAAATTGGGTTTTTTGTAGAAGACAGGGGGGTGGCAGTGCTGTTGGTTGCGCCAAGGTAGAACTTACCACAGTTTTTATAAATGCTTCATTTTATTGGTATGGGAGAGGACAGGGGATTCCATAAAAACTTTCCCTGGCTGCTTTTTCCATGCTATTTTAACAGTGTAAAACAAGCGATGAAGAAGTTCCTCTTTTTGGCTTGCTGGAGATCATAAAAGTCTCCCTAAGAATCAAATGAGCCTGAGCATCAACTGCTATACTAAGTGGTCATCCCCAAAGTGTGTCCAAGGTTGGCATGGATCTATACCATAATGGGTAAAACTAAAAGCGACCTGTAGCACTTATGTGTTTCACTCATGTTTTTTTCTTGCTGAAACTCTGTCGTTTTATTCTCTTTCCTTACACTGCTGTGAGGTGTTGCGAGATATTGCAGGATGTGCCCTGCTTCCCATTCACATGATTCTGACAACATCTTGCCCTTAGGTGGACTTTCATATTGCTTGTCAGTACTCACAGCTTCTGAAGTCCAGTGTACAGCTCCATGTCCACATCCTTCAGTGTCTGCAATCCGGTCCAGTTTTCTATATGTCTGAAATGAGAAAATAAAAATGATAAACTGAGTGGAATTTGCAATCACCTTTTTTTTGGTAATTGAACAAATTTAAAGAAAAAAATTAATGGCAGTTATACACCCTAATAATTCAGCCACCCTTTACTGTTAATTGTGCAAAATTAAATTTTAAAAAATCTGAATGACAGTTACGAATCCTGATAATTTATAGCAAAATTAATTACGGCATAATTGCTCTTTTATGCTTTACAGACAACAAAACAAGGCTGTCCTATTAGATAAAAATGGAAATTATGGAATTTTACACTGTTTTTTGTCTTAAATATTTAAAAAGTTTAATGAATTCAATGTGAATCACAAAAGGAAAAGTAATGCACAACAAAACAGCCTAACACAAAAGACAACATTGCTCCACATTAGAGGAACCATACGTCATCTTTCCTGTGTCTCAATCCGCCCTGAAACGACTGCATTTTTTTCGGATTTTTTTTTTTTTAATTTTTTTAAAATTAAAAAAGACTGAAGGAACATTTTACCTGCAAAGCACACTGGTTTTGAACTTGCATCAGAGACAATTTAGCTGCGAAAATACCAGTCCTTCTTATTTAAAGCAGGCTGAAACAAGTGATTTTCCATTGCGGATGAATTCCAATGACCTTCTTTCAAAGCACAACGTATCAAATCGATTTTGGAGACTCCCCATGTCAAAACACGTGTATTTTATATTTGGGAAATGTCAGGGTAATTAAGGCTGAGATTGCCTATTCAAAAGCCATCTATCATCTGTCAAATAAAACAAAAAAGATCTAGGACAGATGTAAGAGGTGTTAAGATAGACAAAAATTTGCTTGCTGTGGGCTTGGCAAACAAAGAAATCAGTCCTCTGAGCTTCCCCAGGTGTAGGAAAAACATGAAGTTGTTTAAATGCGGCTTTAATACTGCATTTCCCTATTTTAGTGAAGGCAGAGGACCATTAAAGAATAAGGTTGTTCTTTTACTATTCCTCAGAGCTAAGGAGACTGCATTATAACTGCAGAGCAGAACAACAGATCCATTAAAAAAAAAATTAAACGTGATGAGCCTAACCAGACATCAGTTTTTACCACAAATTGACCACAATTTTCAGCCAGTGTGCTCAGTAATCCAATGCCCAAAATGTACTGTACTCTATGTCCCTAGGGCAAGAGATGAGATTCTACAATCACTCCTATCCATATGTCCAAAGCTAGCAACTAGGACTGAATGTCTCTGCAACAACAGTTCATGAGGGCATCGAGTCAGGAATTCAGGTCTTGAGTCGCTTTCTTCTAAAACGTATAGGTTGGTTCAGAGCCGGTTTGCACGTTTCTGCCTGTAACTCCACAAAAACATCCTATTACCGTGGACAGGACAGGCTTAAATATGGCTGGCATTATAACTGTGTGTTGGTTTATTTTTAAGCAGGCATCTGTGTAACGGTTGGCATGGTGCCCAGTGGGAATATCCAGATGTGGGTGTGTACAGTAGCAGCTGAAATGTCCCGCACACATGTTTGTTCTGTGACAGTGGTTCCTCGATTGCAAAGTCCTGCTATGTTCCATTTTGAAATAAAGTCCATGTGCATGCACAGCCTCATAAGTAAATAAATAAATAAATAAATGAATAAAGAGACAGAGACACATAAACATCTAAAAACTGATAGTTCACGGTGATAGCATTTTATAGGGGAAAAGGGGTACGGTGCAGTTAAGCTGTTGCATGCCTCTGAGTTATGAGAGGCTGAGCTTTACACAGATGCAAAAAATAGACATCTGTGCATAAATAATGCTTAAAAATGCACCTCAGAATCCAGCTGAGTTTTCCAGTGAACTTGTCTTCCCTTTCCTGGTGACCCCCCCCCCCCCCCAGAATTAACAGTGTACAGTCTCATACAAGGGTCTTTTTTTAGTGTTTCTTGTTTAATTTGTATAAATAATTGTAGTATCTATTATGTATACATGATTATTGTTATGCTGCGTATGCTACTAATGTTAAATGTAGGTGCCAGTTTATGATATAATTTCAGAAATGGTTTATATGATGCACCAGTTAAATATAATTTATGACTTTATGAGGTGCGTCAGTGCGTGCATAAGTTATGACTCCACCGTACTGCAGTCATGCTTCAGTCATTTTTAGCAACAACCAAGGCACGAGAGACCGGTAAACATTTATCACCCGATTTTCTTTAACATTTGCAGTGTTTCTGTTTGATTTGTGGTCCTTCCAAATATGCTGCAAATAAATTAAATATTTATGGAAACCTGCTGTATAACAGATATACAGCTGTTGACACCCAGCTGGAAGTGTTGACGTGTATTGTCTCCTGGTGAATGCAGCAGGTGAGTTTTGTGGAAATCAGTTGCCACCCATCTCCATCTGCCATTTAATACTGTCACACTGTGAAAAGCCTTAATATTTCAAAGCACCAGCACAGATAATAGAACTTATTCATAAAGTCAAAATAATGTGTTCCAAATCACTTATGCTCGCTCTGTTACTTTAAATGGAAATCATTGACAGACAAACAGCTGAAGAACATGCATTTTAGCCCAGAAAATTACATTAGGGCTCTGTGAGTTATTGCCACTCAGATTCTGAAGGTTTGGGATACGGCTTTAAATATTCAGTGTTCACATTACCCACGCGTGTTGTTTTGCTAGGAATTCAGGAAGTAAATGCTGAGAAAGAGGAAGTCATTTGTTTAACAAAATCCAGCACCTTCAACCATCATTCCACTGCAAACACACACACACACACACACACACACACACACACACACACACACACACACACACACAAAACTTCTCAGTCTGTAGCAAACTTCCTGTTAAGCCACTTCTTAGAATGTGAGGCCTAAAATTCAGAAGGCAATGAGCATTTTATGAACATCAGAGCACATTGTCCTTAAACTCTGTAACAGTTCACCCTCAGCTAGAAGTTAGGCATTTCAGCTTGATACACGATTTAAGATGACGCTCAAACCCAGCAGAAAATGAAACTGACAAAGTGGAACAACCGAGAGTCACGAGAAGCGTGCGACTGTATGAATCGATACCCAGTGAGATATAAAATGAAAGTGAATAAAATTCCAATTGATTCGCCGGCTCATTCCAGACCTCACGCCACCATTTCTCTGGGGACTAATTGACCAATAGTCTAATTGACCAACTGATCAATTGACCGTCTAAATGGCCCGTAATGAGAAGGCAAGGCTCTGCAGAGAGCAGAATGCCTCCGAAATAGCTATGTGCCTTCCTCTCACAGCTCACAGGCAAAGCCGGCAAACAGCGACCTTTCACTTGTAAACTAAACCCTGTCCCCTGGCAACCTTTGTCCCTCTGGGCCCAGTAACTCAAAGATACTGCAGCAGAAGACAATCCAGGGCTGACAACGTACATTTTCCAGCTTCTGTCTTTTCCCAAACTGAAAAACAGATGTAAGAATTTAATACCCAACAGCTTTAATACCTATCTGCTTTTTTGTTATAAATGTTGTTATTCTTAAGTGTCTTATTCATCACTAAACAGGAATGTTTAACACCCAGCACATCTAAGAAAGAAGTAGGTGGATCAAGAAAACCCATGACTGAGATGCCTTCCCTCAAATCCCCCCTCAGCTATGAGCAGCAGTGGTTGGTGTGATGTTCAAACAATGCGCAGAGGAGAGCAAACATGCGCAATTACTGCAAATGTGCAAATGCTCGCATACAGATAAAAGCCAAAAACAGGCATCCCTTTTTATCCAAATCTAATCCGGTTCTGAAAACGCTGGATGGCAAATTTTTGGATATCGGGAGCGGGTATTCAGTTTTTTTTTTTTTTTTTAATGGAAAAATGTTGCAGTCCCAGCCCATTCCAAAACCCCCAAACATCACTAAAACATTGTTATGCACACACAAAGTATATAAGAATCCACCGAGAATTTTTTTCACAGGCTTTTCCGCTTTCTCAGAAGATGTCACTTAATAATATGCTGAAGATGACAGCAATAACGCACGACGCACTTGCAAAAGTGGAAGTATGAGATGATGGTACGATTCTATTGTGTTTTGTGTCTACGAGTAACAAGAGGATGGCACGGGGGGATTTTCAGAGTTCAGACAGGTAAAGGTGATTACAATTCCGACTTATGAGATTTCATTTTAGGAAATTGATTTCCATGAGCACATTATGTTTGTAAGTACGAGGGTACCGGAGTATTAATATCAATTACGAAAAAGTAGGTCTACATTTATAACAATTTTGGGAATTTTTGGAGTGCTCTCGTACACTTACAAAATTAATGAGACCCTGCACTATTCTTCATGAAGGAAAGGGTTACGACCCCTTTTCAGCATTAGGCTTAAAGGGTTTACGGTCTAGATAAGGCACCAGGAGTCAAAAGAAGGGATGTTTGTGGAAGGGGTTTATTGTGAGAAAGGTTAGTGATCTATAGTGAATATTTATATATAACAGTAATGTGCTCAGTGGTTTCACAAGTAAAAACAAACCAACTATTCTACTGTGTATGACTCAAAGACCGACAGTCTATCTTAAACCCAGAAAAAAAAAAAGTGACAAAGCCAAAACCACGTCTTCCATGCCTGACTGACTACATTGTTCTAAACTACGTAACAAAATGCACAAATGGAAACAGGATACCACTCCGTCCATCCAAACCATACACACTCCGAAAATCACCCTGCTAATCGCAAACCACAAGACAAAAACTATGGAAACTGCATTCCCCCAACTTCTCCCCAGCCTCTTCTTATTCGGGTTTCTTTATAAGTGGGGCCATGCATTTCAGGTTAATTGGTCTTGGTGATTTCAATTCACAACAGGGAAGAGACACAAAAAGGCACACAGCCAATCCTTGGGCCATTACAAAAGCTTCTAAAATATTAATAAATTCACAATGATAAAGTAAGCTGTACTCCAGAATGTCACCAGCTCTGGCGGCAATCAAACAACTGAATGAATGTTTCTCACAAGATGGCTACCCATCTCATCCCCCTTATACCATCATGGTAGCAAATAATGTAGCTGACAGTATTATTCAGGCTTCTAAAAGCAACTCGTGTTTAACTATTATTAATCATATAATAATCTATTATTGTTGTTATTATTATTGCTATTCATTCCCCGATGCTCATCTCATGTCCAGTACACTCACAAATTTTGACAGTTTAGAGTCACCACATTACTTACTTGTGTTGTATTAGTGCTATTATTATCATTATTGTTGTTTCTGGCTACGTTAAATACATGCACAGTTTTTGAGCCCAAAACACCTTCACAGCCTGAATGCTGGCAGTTTGGCTTCTTTCAGACTTTGCTGGCTGCCTCATGTAGTTTTACCAGCTCATACGTTGCAAAACTGTTCTGACACACATTTGCAGCTAGGATTTAGCTTAAAATAACTCATCTGTGCTGCTGCCTGCATAACTGTGATTTTGGAATTTTTTTCCACCATTGTGTGCATCACGTCATCAGAAATAGTCGATATAGAATAATACTATGAATCTAAAGAGTCATTTTCGCAACTCTCGCTGTGATCACAGATAAACGTGTCCCTGTAAATAATTTACACTTTTTTAATTTTGCAGAGAAAAACCGACTACAGCAGTGGAGAGAACACCCATCTGCCATTTGTGTAAAAGTTCGGCAAACTGGTTCATAGCTGTGGATCTGTGCTTTGACACGTGAATTATTAAGACATGTTTTGTGTGCCCTACATTGACAGTCCACAAGGACATGTCAGCAAATGACACTGAAGGCACTACCGCTAATGAATCTCTTAGTTTCCAGATTTCGTCCTCAGATGGTATGAGAAGACTGGAGAATGCCGAAGAGAAAACAGTGTAGATTCCTCATGTCACAAGCCTACTGTATGTGTCGTATTATAATGCATACTGTATATATTTACTGCAGATATGGATTTGTTTAGAGAACATCTGAAAGAGCCAAATCATAGGCCCAGTGAGTCAGGAAGTATGCATGGATAAGGGCTATTGTCCAGTCTGCATGTCCATGGATCTGCGGTCTCTTTTCTTTGAAGTGGGAACAACTCTGGCGCCAGCTGCTGTGGCCCTACTTTTTCTGCTGCCAGAGGCCACCTTTAACCAATCCGGCTCCGTGAGTTTGATGATCGTGACAAGTGACAGGTCCATTTTAAAGCAACACCAGTGCTCCTCTGCGGGTGCAGACCCAGCCATGAGAAAGGATCAAACTGGCAGCAAGTTAATCCCCCTACAGCCAAGGCCTGGGTCTGATGAGCCATTGGGTGATTTTGCTGCAGAACAGCAAACAGATACACTGAGCAGATGGGAGGGTCGGGACTTTTTCTAAAACACACAGGTCTTGCTACTGAAACAACTGGGAGTCTAAATCCTAAGTGATTTTTCAATTTATACATGCAATTTGCGTTCTTGAAATTCATATGTACGTAAAACAAGCAGGTAAAACAAATTATATGCAAAATACATAAAATCCCACATTCCAGCCACAAAGAACGATCAGGTAAAGTCCAAATAAAGGTTAATATGCATATGTTTAGTCAGCAATGGATGAACGTTATCATGTAAAACCTACAGTGAATTAACGTTTTATAGCTTAAGCAGTGGACACCGAAGCACCAGAAGAACCTTTCTGTAAACTTCAACATTCTCCTTGCTTGTCTCATCAATATATACGATTTTTACGGCTGTGCAGGTTTGTCTTGAGTTGTGAAAACTGAAATCTGTCACCTCGGTTTGTGATCCTTACATCAGATAAGGTCCTTAGGGTGCGGTCTCTGGAAGCCTGAGGCCTCTGTGGGTTTTTCTGGACAACCAGCAGACTTTGATACCCTCCCCTGCAGTCTCAAGGTTATTATTAGTTTCCCTGACAGCTGCTTAAGATTTTGTCTTAACTTCAGATGTTCTTCTGTCTGTCGAGGGCAGGTTTTTTCCCCTAGCTGACCCGATCACATCACATTTTTGCCCCTATAACCGCAAGATCAATTTCCATCTCCCCATATCCAACTTATTTGCTTTGGGTCCTACTGAAATCTTGTTTCCGTCCAGCTTTCACTTATCTGTCTTCGACAACTAACACCCCAAAATACGAGCAGCGCAGCAGCAGCAGGAGATCCTTGTGTGCAGTCATCCGCTATGTTCCTATGAAAGAAGACCTGTTGGCTGGTTGTGCCAATATTTAAAAAGCACAGTTAATTTGCTTAGCTGACAGCAGAGGATGAAATTAAGTGCACTATTATTGCTGAAACATTAACTCCATGTAGCTGTCAGTTTGTTTTATTATTTTATGTTTATATAACTTGATTTAGACTTTCTCATGACTTACAAAACCAAATGTCAAACAACTTTGTTATACAAACACATTTATTAACCTGAGAACAAACTTGTCGTAAGCAAAATGCCTGTCTATTGCAACTCATCTTTACCCAGTAAAAGATTTTATTTATTTATTTATTTATTTATTTATTTATTTATTTATTTTAAATCAACTTAATATGGCTAAACATACATAGATGCAGTGATGATGAATAACTACGTCGAGCTTGCCGGCAAGGACGCGTTTCTCCTGTCCTTTTGCAGCTGAACATCATGACCGATGTCCTGGTGTCGGAGTGAGCGTCTAAAAAGGAGTCCAGCACGAGAAGAAGCAGACTGATGATCTGACTGGTGCTTTTGTCACAGCTCTCACTCCAAACAGGGAACTGCTAAAGACATCTGAGGGTCTCAGACCCTAGATATTTCAAACAAGCCTGTCAGAACATGGAGTATTGATTTTTCGCCGCAGTTTCGCTGGGGAAGTGCAATGTCTTTATGGGTTTTGCCTTTTTGTTTTGTTACGCCGCCTGATGTACTGTGCTTTTGATTATATCAGACAGTCAGGGTAAAAGGTCCAAATGACACTCTTTTCCACTTTCCCCTATCATTAGGTGTGTATTAAAATGTCATGTCTGATTATATCCGTAAAGCAAGCACCGTCCTTAATTGGGACACATTTGCTATATAACATTTTACGGGAATCACTGAGAATAAATGATAGAGAGGCTTTTTTCACCACTGAATGGAAACTTGCAGTGTCTGTTAACAAGAGTACCCAAATAGTTGTCATGGAAACCTGACATTTTTCTGAATACTAATTGGAACAAATTAATATTTTACATGCGGCAATTATAAACAGTATTGGCATTTCCCAGAAGCTTCCAACATTGATTTAAATTATTGCAACCTATCATTTATGTCCTCAGTGATATTTTGTTCTGCTTTGTAATATTAACAATAGGCTGAGAGAAGGTAAGGAAGAGTTGGTAATGCTTATTCACAAGTAAATGTTGTGCTGTGCACTGGGTCATGAAAAACACCGGTTTTATGCTGTTTCCTGATCAATACAGAAAAATAGCACAAGTAGAATGGCAAAAGAGTACATTTGGAATATCTTGAATTGTCTTGATAGGATTGGAGACAGCCCTGTGGTGTTCAACAGGTCATTCTTGTAAATATTTCAAAAATAGTGATCATAATGCTGAGCAAATACCCATCTATCCATCCATTTTTAAAAATTGTTTCCACTGGAAACCTGGCTATGAAGCTACACCCTAAATGGGATGCCAGTCCATCAGGGGATGGCCCCACACACACACAGAATAGAGGCAATTCTGAGTGACCAAAGAATGTGAAAATCATGTTTTGGACTGTGGGAGGAAACCAGAGCACCTAGAGGAAACCTAGACAGACACAGGGGGAACATGGAATGGCCACACAGACTGGGCAGGGTTTGATCCCTTGCCATAACAGCCCAAAGCCTGTGAAGTTCCAGCACTACTCACTGCTCCACTGCACTGCCCTAAATAGAAAACAGCAGATAATAGTTTTATAAAATAGCAGAGGTCTATTTTCTTCATGTCAGTTGTACTTCAGACCTTGCCTGCATACTTGTTATGTTAATGAAATAAATGATCATATCATGCTGGAATTCAGCCAAAAGTGCCATACAGCATGCATATTCTGACAAACACTCAAACAAGCTTCAAAGACCTCCCATCTGGAAGAACCGATAAACAGTTTTGCAAGAAAGCCCCAGGACTCACATTCTCCATTTCTCCTAGAGCCTGTAGCTCACAAAACGCTAGTTTTACAGCTGTGAGAGTGAGAGTGACTGTCATGACTTTTACATACCATTTTTTTTTTTATTTCTCTTTCAGTCAGAGGTTTCAAAAAGTTTTGTTTCACAGGTGCAGTTTTAGTGTCGAGAGGGAATGCACAAATTTGCAAACGATTATGAAAAAGAGAGCTGTAGGATTAAGTTTCTCTCCATTGTAGTTTGCATATAATAACAAAAAGTGATGTATTTTTGAAGTAGAGCATTATATTAAGATGTAAGAAAAAACTAATGCACAGCAAATGGTTAAATCTTGGCTTGATACTTTGCCAAAGTGTAGCACAGATATTTGAGATGTAAAATTTTTATAAGATTAAAATGTAATTTAAATATGAATTCAGACTATTTGTCATTGTAACATGATGATGATGAAGGTGGTGGTGAGCCTCTAGAGTTCTGTAGGTGTACCATGTTAGATATTATCTTGTATTCTTGCCTTCTGGCAGGGAAGTGGTAGGTTGGGGCCCACCAGCTACTGATGGTGTGGGATAGACACAGATCCTTTTGTGGAGGTGAGTGGTTACCTTGGTTACCTCTCATCAGCTGAAAAAATACGCAGCTCAAATTTCACCGTTGCTTGCACCATCATCTGTGCCACTTCATGGAGGTGTAGTGTCCATAATCTTCTAGGCCTCTTCAGGAATTTCATATCACATCGTTCTACCCTACATGTGCTGTGATTTCCTTCCGTGTCAAGGCTAACAGATTGTTAGTGACCCTCTAGTTAAGCATATAACTGACAACTGGAAACCTTGGTTAGAGACTCCTTGCATGCTGACAATGACCCAGACCAGACCTGAAATGTCCAACACAAAAAGATCCTTGGAAATTTCAACTTCAGGTTTGTACTGTACAAACCACTTCTCTCTCCTTTTCTGAAAAATAGTTAATTTACCAACACTGCAACACCACTACCAATGATGTTTATAAGACATAACCTGCTGGGGGTAATGTGTTATTTTCTATTCATTAATCTTTTACCTTCCACCCAATACAGAAGTCTAGAATTTCATAGCCTCAGTCATAACTCTCCTTGAATATTCTATAAATCTAACTATATGTCATTTTTTTTCCTCATGCATTTGTCATTTTTCCTCAATTTTAATATGAATTTAAATTGTCAAACATTATTCTATGTCTCTAGTAAATAAATGTTCTTTTGTACTTTATAAATAATTCCATTTATGGTGATTTTTGTCATTTTATTATTGTTGTTACATAAAAAAATATTTGTCTGTTGTATTTGTCATTAAAAATTGGTCCAATGCAATGAGTTTCAAAGCAAGCAAGCCAAATATCTCAGCACAGATATGGAACTGATGAATTTTGCTACCCCGAACATCTCAGTGTCACCCATAAGCTTTGTTGGAATAACAAGAAACAGCATAGTTAGTACAAATAGTGATACAGCTGTGTGACACAGGTGAAGATTTTCACAAACAGTTCCGCTCTTTAAATAAATTGACTGGAAGGATTCCACTAAGGAAAAGACAAAAAAAAGGCATCTAACATATTTTAAGCATTAACTGAAAAATGAGGATTTTTTTCCAACAGCAGTAAGCAGCTGTCACTCAAAATTAAAACGTAAGCAATATTATGAGTTTAACTGCAGCACAGCACCCACTCATAAATACATATTTGCTTAAAGATTCTTATTGATGCAAAACTTACCTAATCTACCTATCTGTCAACACAAATTTCTTCTAGCAAAGTTAAAGACCATTCTAACTATTCAAATGGGTCCATTATTAAAGTCTATCCAGTAAACTTGTTTTAAGTCAATAATTCATTGTTTTTTTGATTTATTTATATCATTTAGTTATTTAGCTATTTTTTTCATAAAAATAATAATGTCGCAAAATGTAGTAAAACAACAGATTAGCTGAATGGTACATACCTTAGTATTAAATTTTCACTTTTTTTATGTAAAAAAAACTGTTTTTTGTCATATATTCTCTGCTTCTCACTGCAGACGTGGACACATAATTACCCCGAGTGCAACAGTACAGTCCCCTATAGATATGACTGCAGGTTGTTTTCCATAAGACAGGGAGTAAAGCTGAATGTAATAGTGATTTGTTCTACCCATTTTCGATATATCAAAGCTAAATGAGCAGATCTATAGCTATAATTTATAATAAAAAATGTGCCAAGATAAATGTGCTTTTAAGAGAAAAGAGACACAGGCCAAGGTAAGCTGGTGAGATGTGAAAACAGGTGAAATTCCTCTCTAAATGAGTCTTGTTTAATGCTTGGGTGATAAAACATGGCTCCAGGCCCTCACTGGGTCAGTGACTGCTTGCACCCCAACAAGATGCCCCCCCCCCACACAACACACACACACACACACACACACACACACACACACACACACACACACACACACACACACACACACACACACATTCCAACACACCAGCAGCAAAGGAACAGGGCCCTGCCTGGCCACCATATATTTTAACTGGAAACAACAAAGGTTTCATGATAATAGAATTGTTTAATGCACATCTCTTTCATTGAACATTCAATTAACTGTAGCAATGAAAGGGACTTCAAAGCAGATCCGCTGTTTTTTTTTTTTTTTTAAATTAGGGAAAAATATTACTCCATATTTATGATAATTTTAATCTAACTGTATTCATATTGAAATGTCCCTTGGGAAAGTGAAGTGATAGTAATTCAGCTATTTATACATATTAGCAAAAGACATCCCAAATTAGAATGTGTTTAAAGTAAAGGTTGCATCCAGTAATATTATGTGTAGAGTATCCAATGCTGTTGTTGTTATTACTATTATTTTATTTTATTTTTTAATTATTACTATTATGTACTATGTTGCATAGATTGAATATTCTTTGCTTTTTATGAAATTTCAAAAATAGAAATGATTTGGACTCTCATTTTCTCATTCTCATGGACTTCACCAGTTTTTACCAAGAGAGCTTTTTTGTTGCTCTTTAGATGTATTTGTGAACAGAAGTACTGAAGTGGGCGTATTTCTCTACTCAAAGGGATTACGCCTTTCCAAAAGGTTCCCTTGGCACTTGAAAGGAGGCAGCATTCCAGGGAATAATTCACACAGATGCATTGCATTATGATGAAAGAACTGAGAGAAGCATGAGGAGAGGCGTCTGAAGCTTGCATAACCAGCAGTAACTGTGAAGTCCTTGTAATGAACAGGGCAGCCACTGGTCGCCCCCATGCCAGACAAGGCTGTGGGTCTGTGGTGAGACAGCCGGTCCTTGCTTACCCATGATAGCATTCCTTGTGCCAACCCTTATATCCCTTCTACCGTCTGTCTGCAGTAGGAACATAGCGCCTCTGCCAGCATCAGTGGTCAGAGACGTCTCTGATACCATGAATAAATAAATAATGTATGAGGTATCATCCATCATAGGAAAACGGGACCCTGAGGTACACCAGTATGAAGATCCTGGTTTCCCAGCCACAATACATAGTAGAAGTCTGCCTGCGGCTTCCTCTCATGCTAAATTTGGTAATCAAACAAAATATATGGTGCAATACTTCTTAGCAAACACCTTTGTCCAAAAAAAAAATTAAAAAACAATTATAATTTCCCCAGCCATACAACAGGACGTTTTACTGGAATAATTCAGGTCAAGGAACTTGAAAGAGCAACCTTGCCTTTGAGCAATAGGATGCCGGGGCTCATTTGTATTAATAAGTACTGTATGTATCAGGAGAGAACGGAGCAGTGTCTGTATTGATGTGTTGTGACCAGAAGAGTCCAGCCTCTACGGTTGTCTTTGTCAAAGCTTTGTGAGGGACCCAGGCTGTTAGCTGCTCCACAGTACAGGAGACGCATGAGTCCAGGTCAGCAGACCATAGCTGGCCTGGATATTGCTGCACACAAAAACGGTAGTGAAGTGCAATGCAAACACAGAAAAAAACTGCTGACATGTGTAAAACCTCACAATATAGTTGTATTCTCAGTTCGAAATAAAATATATTACCATGTTCCAGATCCGTTGTTGAGGGATATATTTCCGAGAATGTAATCATGTGAAAATTCACTGCATGTAAGGAGCATTAAAGAACTTCTCCTGGAGCTGCAGCATAAAGAATATTCACACATTTCTGCGATAGCAAAGGGGTGTGATGAGAACGAGGCTGCGGACGACACGAGATCCTCAGCGGGCCACGTATCAACACTCCTCCCTCAGAACCCATTAAAAGGGGGTTTTACTACAGCGCTGCTGATGTTTTAACACCCGATATCCCACGTGTCCTTTCTCTTCGCACATTAGCCACTGCAGCCGTACATGCACGCGTCAGAAAAAATCACGGACACCAACCCACGGGCCTACAGGCTTGCGCAGGGGATGACGCGCGAAAAAGCACCAAGCAGACCGTTTGATAGGGGAAGAACCTATTGTGCGCATTATCCTTTTGACCAGCCGAATCCCCCACACGCAGCAGTTTTATTATACATCCAAAAATGTACGCTCTTCATGTCGCACGCCATCTTGCCGCGGTCTCATTTCATTGCCGGCGCAGGGAAAAAAGCCTCTTATTATCACTCCATCACGTCTCTGTTATGTAAGAGCAAGCCTCACTCCTCTAATTTAATGGCATAGCCCAGAGTGCCCAGGAACACTCATCAAGCTAACTGAATCACAAGAAGGCCTTTTTGATACCAGTGAGGCCGGCTAGCCTGCGCACCGCGCCAGGAGCAGTTTAGATGCCCCCCTGAATCCCTACATGAGCTCTCTGTTGGGCTGAGACAGAATTAGTGTTCACGAAATGTAAAATGCATGTGTAGTGTAAACATGGCCAACTCCACATATGTCGCGTAACGCAAGCATATACATCACGTTTAAATCCAGGGAAAAAGGGCAAATACATTATACAGTGGCGAGGAATGACAATTTATATACAGTACTAGAGTTTTGAAATGACAAATTAGCAGAACAAAAACACCGCTACAGTACTTAAGACAGAATAATAAAAGCAAGGCAAACTTTTTAGTATAAGATACAGAAAAAGTAATTTTTAATCAAAATCAAATTATCTGCCTCCGAATCCATCCCACAGGGTTATATACTTCTAATTATTTTGCGAATGGTAACAGTACAGAAGACTCGGAATATCCAAAGCAATTATAAATTAATTAAAACATGATATCCAAGA
Source organism: Heterotis niloticus (assembly GCA_018136845.1). Classification (NCBI taxonomy): domain Eukaryota; kingdom Metazoa; phylum Chordata; class Actinopteri; order Osteoglossiformes; family Osteoglossidae; genus Heterotis; species Heterotis niloticus. The sequence goes on along the minus strand of CM030904.1, from coordinate 13,657,922 downwards.
GAATTTGTGACAAATGAATGTTAGTCAAATATTCTCTGTTCATTTTCCGTGACTTTAGTCATTTAAAAGCTTCCTTAAAACAAATAAATAATCATAGATTCCACTTTTTAAGTTTTACTTGGACAAAACATGGATAATAATACATGGAACCTTTCAGTGGGCATATTTAATCATATCTGGGTAAATCCTGTCATTTGTGAACAAGAGGGAAACACCTTACAAAATGCTGATTTTATATATCGTGCGCCGCAGCACATACACTGTGGTCAGAATGTAGGAGGAGCTTTATGCTGTGTAAGATGCTAAACTAGAAAACTAACTTTTGCATTTTTGGGCAGCATTGTTTGCATTTCTGTGTCTTAAACTACACTGTAAAGCTGTGTCCTTAATTTAAAAAAATAATTTTACTTATTAAAAGTTTACTTTTACAGCCTGTAACCTGTTTACTTTTACACCCAGTGTGATGGTTTATGAGCGAGTGCCATTATTTTCAGGTAAATATAAAAAGCCTTCATTTCATGTGCTTTATTATTCTAGCAAAGTTAAAGACCATCATCATCATTACTATTATTATTATTATTATTATTATTATTATTATTATTATTATTATTATCTTCTGTATTTACTTGTGTACCAACTGCCAGAGTAATTGTTAGTCTTCTGCACGGCCCTGAGTCATTTTCTTGTCTGTTTAGTGCATTGTGCGCTATAGTCCAGGGGAAACTACATTTCTTTCTTTCTTTTCCCTCCATTTAGGTGCAGAATAACAATAAAGTCAACCTTGAACTTCAGCCATTAACAGATGCTATTCTTCTAGTAAGTAGCTGCATTTTGCTTTAATTCTCCAAAAAAGTAAGGGTACGTGTTTTATACCTGAATAAAAGCAGCCTGGGGTTTTCAACACAAGGAAAATGAGAGAATATTTATAAATAAATTCTATGGTGAATGTCTAACAATAAATTTGCAACTATAATGCATCCATCCATTCACTGTCCTTAACCACTTTCTCCTGGTCAGGTTTGCCGGAGTCCAAAGCCCAAACCAATATGCTGTATCCGTAAAACTACTGCAAGATCAGTTCGTAACTTTACACGCAAGGAAGTTAAAATACCTATTAATTACTGTCAATAATTTAAACAATACTTATATCCATTTCCATTCATTCTGACTGAGGACTGCAGCACCTGATCCATTTAGCACAGTTCTAAAAAATCAGGACGATATGAGGCAAGGACTCGAAAGGCATGGTGGGAACTTTTCGATGTTTACGATGTGCACAAAGTATATGAATGCAACTCAGCTGAGTATAATAAACAGGTAATCGGAATAGCAAAATCTAGGCAGGCTTTAGGGAAATTATTGTAAAAGGTTACAAAAATCTCAGCTGTATCACTGAGTAATCCAACCTCATTAAATGCAATGATGGAATTCACATATTAATGTCAATGTGAGTATATGACAGAAACAATTTGCACCTGCTTGGTACAGAAACACTAAGGTTTAAACTCGGTTTCAATTTTTGCTGTGTTTACTGGCTGTTTATTTCAGAGAAATCATTAACACTTCAACATTCACTCTGTTTCTTGCAGGGGTGAAAGGTTTGTTTAAGTAAGCAGTGTTTTGAGCTCTTCAAGTCTAATTGAAAACCCTTGCATGTTTTGTAGGACAATTTGCCCATCTTCTGGGTGGCCTTTCCTCTGCATAACTACATTTCACATGAAGCACAAACACAGTACAAATGAGAATTGTTTGAAGCACACAAAAAAAGCTGAGCAGCTTTTGCACTGGCAAATTGAGAGGCAGTTACGCCAGCTATGGTCTTGAAGCATTCTGAGCTGGAACTGGAGCATCTCTGAACTGGCATTATTATAACAAAACATCTGGAGGTTTGGGGACAAAACCATTGGCTCCATTTTACCACTTTCTCTCAGTGTGTCATCATGGAATGTGAGCCAACCTAGCTAATGTGTAGAACAGACAACAAGGTATCAGAACAAACAGGACACATTCACAGAGGATCTGTAAATGCTCCACAGGAACCATCATTCTCACAGCCCATGCATTCTGAATACAGCCAGACCCCTGCAAAATGTGCACCTTTTCACAGGGTCCCAGAAATGAACAATGGCATTGATAATGTGAAACTGGCACAGCTACGTAAATTTTTCTGCATTGCTCCATGTTAGCTTCGAAGTTTGCATAGCTTGCAATTAAGTGTCCTAAGTCAGCAGAGCTACACTCTGTGCTAGAGTCCAGCAGCCATCAAATGCTGATGTTCAGCATACAACTTTGCCACTTGCATTGTACTGATAGGACTGCACAACAGTAAAACAAACAGAAAATCAACAAACAAAAGCCCTTTGCGGAAAAAACAATGACCATTTCATTTCCATCTGATATCTTTACTTTTTTTGCTGCAACTACCCTGTTGAGCAGGAATAGCAGTTCTTGTTTACATGATTTAATGTGCTCCTGCTTATTAGTGCACTTCCATCCATTTGCAAGCATCATAACGGGATCTCCAGGACCAAAAATGTTGTATTTCTCCATTATTTCATAAAATCCAGTGCACTCGTGAAGGCAGAAAACAGGTAGACTGACAAGCGTGTGTTATTAATTCATGTCACGCAGTTGTGGGTTGAGCAGTTGACTCTCAACACATCTGCCTTCTTGTATGACATGCAGTCCCTGTTTTCCTGCTGCAGTGTCCCTTGAATATCAATACAGATGACAAAGTCATAACCTAAAAAATTTTATGTCATTGTCTTTTGGGGTTGTGGGTACTTGTGGCCATTATTGAATTGCTCAATGGCAGGATTAAAATTAAAGCTAAATGGGGTCAGAGCATCAACAAACAGAGCGCTGAGATCAAGGTCCAGTAATTTCAAATCCTTATACACTGCCTGGACAAAAAAAAGTCACCACCTGGATTTAACTTAGTGTTATGATCTGGGGTTGTTTCAGTTGGTCAGGTCTAGGTTCAGCAACGTTATGTGCCAAAAAAATGAGGTGAGCAGACTACCTGGATATACTGAATGAGCAGGTTTTTCCATCAATGGATTTTTTCTTCATATTCCAAGATGAAAATGCCGGGATTCATCTGGTTTAAATTGTGAAAGAGTGCTTCGGAGACCATGAGAGAGACATCATTTTCACACGTGGATTGGCCACCAGAGTCCAGACCTTAACCCCACTGAGAGTCTTTGGGATGTACTGGAGAAGACTTTACACAGCAGTCTGACTCTCCCATCATCAATACAAGATCTTGGCAAAAAATTAATGCAACTCTGGGCGGAAATAAATGTTGTGGCATTGCGTAAGCTTATCGAAACGATGTCACGGCGAATGCATGCCGTAACCGAAGTTAAAGGTGCTCCAACTAAATATTATTATTGCATGACTTTTTTTTGGCCGGGCAGTGTATTTCATGGACGCACTGTGGGTATAATACCTGCAGTAATGTAAATAAATACATAAAATTCTTGCAGCAGCACAGTGGTTCAATGAGTCCCTGATCTGGTGTGGGTTCGATTCTGTGTGGAATTTGTATGTTCTCCTTATGTCTGTGTGGGTTTCCTTCCACAATCCAAACAAGTGTTTCAGGTTAATTCACCTCACTAAGGTGGTCGTAGGCTGTGTGTGTGTGTGTGTGTGTGTGTGTGTGTGTGTGTGTGTGTGTGTGTGTGTGTGTGTAGTCATCCTAAAATGGACTTCTGTCCCAGCCAGAAGTATTTTCATAGCCTAAGATATAATATAATCCCATCAGGAAAGTATACTGTATATCCCATTCAATGCACTATAACAAATACATTAGCAGTACCGAGGACACTGCACAAGCTGAATTTCTGCACTTAGCTCATTTAAATGTAAAAAGAAAACACAGTCCCAGTTATCATTTTAAGTTTAAAGCAGCCAAAAAGCCACTTTTATTTTATATGCAGACAACTGTTTAGATTTGAGGTTTTAATCTACTCAGAGCTGTATTTATTTATTAGCTGAGTTGCCTGCCACTGCCCAAGACAAAAAGTGTAACAGTGGAAAGATAAAAGTAATAACACCTAATATTATACTAAAGTGGTGGTATTTTTTGCTTGAGTACTGCTAATGCTGTAGGACAGGCGGATGCCACAGAATGATAGGTACGCCAGATATATATACTGTATATATGATCAAATGATATTACCCTTACATCCCTAACGTGAGCAGCACTGTTTCTGTGAATTTCTTTTTCATTTTTACATTTTCATTTATGCAGATGTCACAGGCACTGTCTCCTGTGGTCAAACACACGGATGATACTGACAGCAATCTACACGCCAGTCATAGTGATATGACAGTAATAACAAATTATATATTACCAAAATATATTACCTTTACACTTGTTAATTCAGTACATTATGCATCTGTGTGTGTGTGTGTGTGTGTGTGTGTGTGTGTGTGTGTGTGTGTGTGTGTGTGTGTGTGTGTACAGTGTATGATGTCTGCCACTATATCAGAGACCAATTTCAACAACTTCATATACATATACATTTCCAAAATTATAAGTTCCCTTTTGGAGTTTAATGAACTTGAGAATGCAAAATCCTCATGTAGGGTGAGGAGTACCATTTTGCCAAATATCAAGTCTGTGGCTTGAAAAACAAAGCTGTGCATAAAGAGCAAACAGACACACAAACAAACAGACAAACAGATTGTGCTTTACAGATACAGACGTGAAGTGTCTGAGTTTCCCCTAACTTGCACAAATGTAAAGTTAATTTTTCTGCTAAAGAAATAAAAAAAACATTATTTTTTGCAATTCACATACTACAGTTTAAATCTATATGGTATAATGAAGCCATCTACCCATGAGCATGTTGTATCTGTGCTGATATACCTATAGGATTTTTTTTTTACATTTTGCACATGTATATAAGGCACATCAGTGTATTTATACATTGCTGTAGTGAAAATGCAAGATTAACCTAACAAATGTGAAATGGTTGCACGGTGAGAGAGAAGAGACGCGTTATGTTGGAAGTTTTTACACAAACAAAAAATAAGCCAAAGTTTGAAGAGAAGATCAAAAACAGATTAATAGCAAAAATGTCTCTCTAGTGGGTGGTGAGCTTTGCCCAAAGAGGATCAAAAGTGTCAAAATGTGCCACTGCATTAATCCCATATAGAATGTTCTTTTTATGAATTTTATGCAGACATCAGTTCCCTTATGTCCAAGAAAAAGAAGATCAAAGAAATTCCTTACTTGGCCTGTAAGTGTTCAATATTTTACAGCTGTATAAAATGTCGTGAAAGTGCGTGTCTGTAGACGGAGCGCGAAAGGTTCACAAGGGAACGCGCATCCTGCCTCAGCCTTTCCGTTTCCATTTCCGGCAAGTAGCTTACTGGTTAATAATAACTGTTTAAAGGTCAGTACTTAGAAGAAATCAAGAGAGAAACAGCGAGATATAAGCAAGAGGTACCTTTTCCCTAAGGAAATCGGTTTCTCTCCTTTCTGGTTATAGGAAAGCTGTGCACCCCAGGTGCATGAGAGAGGAAGGTGTTTTTTTTTTTTTTTATTTGCAAATGTAACACAATTCTCAAAGTATGCTGGGTAGAGTTTTAGTTAGTTGCTCACAATGCCACAAAATAACCTTTAAACTTAAATAACCCACACATCCAACTAGAATCTTGCAAGTGGATATCTGTTTGAGCGATCCATGCAAAAACAGTCAGAGGCCTGACAGCTTTCTGTGGAAAACATCCATCAGTCCAACAGGAGGGTGATGGGCTAACATCACTACTTTGGACTTCCCTCTTCCCATTTTCTATTGCCATCAGAAATAAAGCCATACAGTCTGTACAGATCTCCTGGTCAAATTCATTCAACTAATCAATCGATAACACATTTGACCAATGCAGCACGTCTACATCACGGTTTACTGCCAACTATTGTTTTGCTGAGATGTGACTTTTGATTCACCCTTCACATCTAGCACAGACACAAACAAGTGGCTGCTGTTTGGCTTATTGGTAGAGGCGCTGCAGCTTAAAAGCCACAGTACAGTCATGAAACCTGTGACGAGTTATTCAATGCAGTCAGACAATCCTTAAAGCGTTGCTTCTCACAGCCCAAGACAGAAGGATCTAGAACAAATCGGGCAAATTAGGTATTAATATAAGGGAAAGCAGTGCTACATATCGGAACCAAAAGCTAAGAATTCTCAGTATAAAGCGGCTGCCCTCCATGCACAAAACAACAGCCTGTTTATCATAAATTACCAAGTAAATAATTAATGAATTCAAAAATAAATCCTGTGACATTCACGGTGCAGACCTTGGCTTCGGCTGCAGCCAAATCGGAAATCACGGCCCATGCAGCGAGTCGATCAGACTGCCATTGATCCTCGCGCCATTATCAATTTCCCAAAAAAGTACCCCCACTGCACAATACACTTCCACGCTTGACACAAATGACAGCTGCTGTTGGTACCACTGAGAGGAGCACACTTACAGTGCAAATTGTCCTTTTCCTGGTTGCCTCTCAACACTGTGACCAGCATATAGCAGCGCTCACAAAAACAAATCCATAACCGCAACATTAGCAAGTGGTCGTGCTATCAGTCAGGCTGGGGGTTATTAAACGGGGGACATATTTACAAGGTTATCGGGAAATACACGGTAATACATAATGCCAAGGCCGGGTAATGTGCGTGGCTTTGGTAAACAAAGAACCGTTATTCAAGGTCAGTGAGGGGAAAACTGAATGAGCTCTGGCTTTTGCAATGAAATTTGTCTGCTGAACTGTCACAAAGGAAACTTTTTAAAATCAAATGTCCAGAGACTGTGCCATTATATGTTTAATATGGAGACCTTCACCAACATGCACACTTAGTAAGGTGTGAACTTCAGAATTTTTAAAAAGATATTTCACTTAAATTAGCATAAAACACGATAATATTTAACACTGAAAGCTTACACTGAAGCACATACTTTTTAAGACAGAACAAATTTCTCAGAATTCAAAAATCTGTTGTTTAGCTAGATTTATCTCATTTATATATAATCAGTCATATTCTCCTTATTTCATGTGTATTGATTTGATAAGATTTCCATTTATCACAGGGATTATGTTTATCGTCCAAATATCTGTGTGTATCCAAGCTGTCTGAAAAAAGATTTCAGGTTTAAGCAGGCACTGAGGATCCGGGCGCATTCTCTTCAGTCCGGATTTATGCAAACCTTTGTTAATGGGATCAACCACCAAGCTGAGTTTTGGTTTTGATGGTTGCATGTGCTGAAAATAACTATGATTATTTTTTACAGTTCTCTGTACAGTCAACTGTAACAAATACAGTACAAATACATTCCTTAACCCCTAAGCAAAAAAAAAAAAAATCCAAAACAGAAATATTTCTGTATGACCCAAACATGATTTTTCTGCACTTTTTCTCTGAAACTCTTGAAAATTGTATTCACCTGATATTTGTATGAATATTCAGTGAAAGTTGCATTTTTTCCTCATTTACAGTAGCTGAACAATAAAAGTTTCCAATATAAGTACATGCACACTTGTCGTGCCATGAATTGTGACGTTCCATTAGTAATGTAAAAAATTGCTCTGCCTTGTGGGTAGAAGCAGCGACTGCCTTATTAAGTACAGAAAAGGCAATTAGCTTAATGGATACCCTTGATGGAAACAGATGAGCTGTGTTCAAAGTACTCAATTACAAAGACAACTAATATGGGAAGTAACATATATATAGCATATATTAGATAAAAAAAAAACCTTTTTGCCATGCTGATCAAACTATCAGCAAACTGAACCTTTCACTATACAGTATAGCAGGAAATCAAAAGCTTTAAGACCATTCCTTATATATATATATATATATATATATATATATATATATATATATGTGTGTGTGTGTGTGTGTGTGTGTGTGTGTATCTCACACTCATATATATCACACTTAAGATTACAGAACATAAAAAATGAAAATGAAAATGAATGCAGCCAACATTTGGTAATTACAAAGGGTTTTCTCTGCACACTAACTGTCATTTTTCAAGCGCAGTCCTGACAAGGAGCGCACTGACAGAGCAATACAGAGAAATAAAGCGCCACAACTTCTCATTTCTGCTGCAAAGGAGGTGGAAGAAAAGTGCAGGATTCAGAGCGGAGTTCTCCGGCACCCAGCTGCAGTATCACAGTCGAGCCACGCAGCGTCTTGGCTGAATGTCAAACAGCTAAACTCCACTCGAGTGAGAAGCAGGTCTCCCTGGACGTCCGTCCCCAGCCCTGCGCTCTCCGCTAACACCCGGGCTAATCCTCTTCACATACACTTGCTCTTTAAAAACAGGACATGCTTATTGAATCCGCCTTTTAAAACGCCCCTCTGTTTTATAAATGGAATTACGAAATACATGTAATCCTGCCTTTTAACAATTTCCTGTAATGCTTTCCACTTTGCTCCAATAAGTTTTGCTTCATCACATTTTCATGGTTTATGTTGTGGGACAGGTTTCCGTTGTGAAGGCCAAAAAAAGAAGTGGAGGTGAAGATGTACCCTGGTATTTTAGACATAAAATAGCTCATTTTAATCAGATTCCAACCTGTCACAACAGCACACCCACCCACTCGCACAAACTGTGAAGAAAGGTGGCTCCGTGGTTACCCTGGTGTCCATTTTCAGCACCGGGGTGGCCGGAAGCGCTTGAAAGACCTCACTACTCTCAAGGTCATGGTGGGCACACAGACAAGCATCCTCCTGCAAATCATCCGCGCTCACCCACACACCCACACACACACACACACACACACACAACGAGGGAGGGGAAGAGAAGGAGGGAGGGAGGGAGCGAGGGGGGACATTTAGTTCTCACACCGAACTGCTCTGTTCAAAGCGATCAAAATAGCTCTCTCTTTAAAAACGCTTTTCACCGGACAGCTTGCAGTGACTTGGGGGGGGGAGCTGTCCGCAGGCGGGGTGCTGATCGGCCGACATCGCGCCGCTCCCCCACAGCAGCATCACTGCTCAGCATCACTGCCGATGACGGAACAGCGACGGCAATGACGGCACAGCGTGAGGAAGGCGATCACCGCGTTACGTGGCAACGCGTGCGTTCGAGGTCCCCTTGGCGCACAGCGGGCGGAGCGGCCCGCAGTCAGCGGCGCTCTCTGCGGCTAAACTGCGGCGAACAATGCCAGCTGGCTGAAATGGGGATTATTTTGGGCAAAGTTGACGCGCACAAGCAGGCACACCGCAGGCAAAGCCGATGTTGGGTTGCGGGTGGAAAACTGTGGGAGCGCGGAGTCACGACTCCACGTCGCGGGCGACCGCGTGAACAGTCCAGCAATGGACCCCGCTACGTTGCATTACATAACTCTCTTACTTTGTCCACCGGGGTTTGTGCCGCACGACTTGGAAGTTAGAGCCGCGTTCGCGTCGTCTGCCTAAACAGAGCCCCTGTCTGTCGCAGGCTTTGCGCGCCAAGATTGCCGATGCCGGCGAGCGCCGTAAGAATGAATCAGATTTTGGCCGGCAGAGATGGACACGGATAACTTAGCGTCGCGTTTGAGAGGAGGAGGAACTGCAGACACCTGTGAAACGCGCGGAGAGAAACGTAAGAACTGTCGTCAGCGCCCAGCCGTGCTCTATATTTTTTTTTAAACCTATTTGTGAGCCGCTGAACTATTCCAGTCCGGCGGTAAACCACTGCACGGCTTTGCACTTCACGGCAGGGTGTTGGATCCGCTCCGAGAACGAGATCATGGAAGAAGACGAAAAGATTACACATCCGCATGAGCGATTTATTTATATGTCTGCTCTCTCGATTTGTATTATTTTTCCTGACCGCTCGAACACTTTGCTTGGCGCTCTTTACGAAACGGACGTGTGTTGGAGGGGGGGGGGGTGTTGCGTTCTAGGCTTTTGCTTGAAGAAATGCCCACCTTTGTTCCGAGCTAGACAAGTATTTACACTTCAAATCAAATCCGCGTGTGAATTTCCGATACGCATCACAAGCGCTCCCCCAGGACGGCTCTTTTTACGCAACACAAGGCAACTTTCACAGAGCCCAGATGGCGCGGTCTGTGACAGCATTCCTTTATAGTCGCTCTCGGAGAGGGACACAAAGCCACCCTTTTTCAAGACGCCCCAGTGAGGAGAAGGCGGTCCAGGCATCCATCCTGGAGACGTGGCAATGAGATGTCCAAGTACATCCTTTACATTCGCGACATTCACTACAGTCGCTCTCCTCTCTCGGTGCCCCCCGATCACAAATTTTACTCCCGACAGCCTCCTCCAGCAATACTTACCCCCACAAACTGCCTGCAGGCTGCACAGAGCTGGTTAAAAAAAAGCCACACATAGCCGACTTGTTGGACTACATGTACACCGTTTTCACAGTAACTTTTACACCGTCACGGAAGCCAGACACGAAATGAACACGAATGTGATTTTAGCGCAATGGAGACGGATGTGGAGATAACCTCTGCATTTATTAAAATCGATATACACGGACGCATGTGCGCACACACGCACGTACGAGCAGCAGAGCAGATGTGCGGATGGCCGTCAAGTCGCAGCTCAGGTTCGCCCCTGCGCTGCTTAAACCTGGCCGGAAAAGGTGAGCAATGTGTGAAGTCGTAAGCTCCCAGCACGTGACGTTCCGTCGAGCAGGACTTACATGGAGGTGATGTTCTTGAACAGGTCGGGGATGCTGTTGCTGTTATTCCCATTATTGCCCGTGTCTTGCAGGGCGAGCAAAGGAAAGAATTTCCCATGATCGGACTTATTGCAGTGGATCTCGGTCGGGGAACAAGTGCAGGTCGGCGGGCAGTCCAGCATGGAGCTCAGGTAGTCCCGGAAGATGCTCAGAAGGAACAGTAGCCTCCACCAGCGGATTCGGGATGGAAAAGGAGATAGATCCATGACTCCCGAGCCAGCAGAGGGTCCGCGTCCGTGTGCGCTGCTAAAATTGTGGAAAAAGTGTGTGTGTGTGTGTGTGTGTGTGTGTGTGTGTGTGTGTGTATTGGGGGTGTATGTGCGGGGTGTGCGAGTGATCGGCGGTTAATGTGTGTGAAGGTATGTTAAAATACTGAGATCGGCGTTTTCTTCCAGTGTGTTAGAGGCAGAAAACCCAAAAAAAAAGGGGGAAAAAGAAAAAAGGAGATAGTCCGTCGGAGAAGGAGAGAGCTGGAAAAGGAGAATCCCCGCGCGGGTCGGCGTCTAGCACGGCATGGTGCGGTTTGCGGGCTCTCCTCTCGCGTAGCGCCGGCACTTTGCGGGGACGACGAGAGGAAGAGGGACTGGGGGACAGCGAGCAGCCCGTGTCCCGAGCATCAAGTCCCACCTACCGGGCACAATAAAAAGTGACACAGCAGCGGAGGCAGAGAGAGGGCCGGGCGAGGAGGCGTGAGGGAGCGCGTCCGCAGAGCGCGGATACACCCGGATACACCCACACTTTGCGTTTTTAAAACAGGACCGACGTGACGAGCGACTTCCCAAAATCACGCACTTCCGTTTGTTTTCTTTTCTTTTTTCTCTTCAACCCCCTTTTCCCTCCGAGATCTGCCGGAGCGCAGCCGCCGAGGGGGCCCGGTAATATCCGAGCATCCAAGTCCGTTGCCAGCGAACATACAGACGTAGAATAGCGTAGAGGTGTTGATTTAATGTCTCACACACACACACTGCAGTTATTTTACCTCACGTGATAGCAGCAGCATAAACACCAGGTCCAAGGTTAGGATGTATATTCGTTTTACTTTTATTTACTTGTAGTCAAATGTACATAAGCATATAAATGTACTGTTAACTCTTTATGTGCAACATTCCCAGCACATTTGAATGTAATGCTATTATTAGAGCTGGGAGGGAATGAGTAGGCCTACGTCTGTAGAGGACTGGCACAAGTTATAAAATAATATATATGGTGACGTTTTTTTTTTTTTTTAATATACATAAGCCAAACATCTGGACTGGCTAAAGAACAACCCACCAAACTAGAGAAAAGTTGCACTTTTCAGTTGTCAGTCTCCATGTATGTCTTCCCCACTCTCGCTCTCATTTAAGTGATTAAAATCCCACTAATAAATGTTTATGTAAGTATTGCTGAAGATAGATAAAATAAAATTTGACTATGACATAACCCCTAATCTTACTGGGTGTTTCTGCTTTATCCTTATTGTGGGAACATCAGATGTATTTCATCTCAGACTTTCAGATATTATGAGACTCATATTTTGAATTGATTTGCATAACCTTTACATGGTATCAACAAATACAGGGCAATTCACAACAGCGCATCACTTCTAAAAATGTACTACCCAGTAACTAAGGTGTGTGTGTCTTGCGTGATATGAGGGAGGCAAAATGATTTGCAAGATTAAGAAAAATCCAAGACCTGTTTTGTAAATTGGTGTAGACAGTTCTTAGCTACTAAGTAATACGTATATATGAAAGTTTTTGGTTTTTTTTAATCACCCAGTACTTTTCTTATCCAGCTGCATTATAAGATAACTTTGGACTGTAGGATGCATGATAGCCACACATTAAAAATGTAACAAAAAAACCTATGCACATAACAATATTGACAGATCTGACAAATTTAGGTTCAAATGAAATGTATATAAAACTATAAATTGCTGATGGTCAATAATGCATAACTAAATGTAAATAAAACAAGGGCAATTGATACAACACTACAGTGTGTATCAATGCATCAAGAGACATAGAAAATGTGTATTAGATGTGATGAAATGCTTTAATGTAGACATGTAAATGGTGACATGTAACATTTAGAGTCTGGACTGAATGATGCATGGCATCAGACAAACCTTTAAAGAAAAAATATGTTGCATTTAGGTCTAATGAGCAAATAGTGATTTGAAAACATGAAAAGGGCGTATTTCCTCAAGAATAAAAAGCCAGCAGGACATGATCTGCTACACAGCATGGATGATTGCCTTGTGCCACAGCTCTGCACTTGGCTACAGGGAATTTTCCTTCTAATCTGGTGTTCAACATTTAATAAATGCCAGAAATAAAGGGAAAGTAAAAGAGGGGAAAACAGACACCCACACATTGAGGCATGTGCTCAGAGTGTCGGGCCTGACCATAACGCCTGGCATTTTCCAGCTATGGCGAGGGAAGAGAGAAAGAAAGAGAGAGAGAGAGAACTTCACTCTCAAGGGCTCAGAAGACAAGTTGGGCTACAGCTAAAATAAATCAAAGAGAGAAACTGTGTCGTTGGAGATCAACAGCGCAGAGGCGATGAATGGCGAGGAAGCCTTTCTAGCAAATGCCTGGACCCTGGAGGAAACTCAGAGAACGTCTGGACGATGGCGACGAAGTGGGGAATTGGAATATTTGGCATCCTGACTGACAAGGCCAGCAAAAGAATGGCCTTCACAGTTTCAGAAAGGTCCATGGCTAATTCACTAAACAAATTATCCACTTAAACATGAGTGTCAAGGAGAAGACGACTTCTGAGATGACAGGAAAGACACAAAATTCATGCCTGAATGGTGGCAAATTCAAATGCAGCGCAATCCTCTCAAGATGGGAAAAAAACCTAGGCTACCTGCCTATGGCAAAAAATGCAACAGAAAAGTAACTCCTTTTACTTACGTGACACATATGTACCCTAGCACTGTGGTTAATGTTTTGATCCAGTATTGACGGCTTTCATTGCATTAAGTTGAATTAACTGAAAGAAATATAATCAAAACAGGTGAACTGGCCTCTCTAAGTTGCCAGTAGCGTGTGAATGTGTGTGTGGCTGCCCTGCGATGGACTAGTGTTTCATCCAGGCTGTAGGTTCATAGCCTGGGGTGCAGTGACTCTGAGATAGGCTTCAGTCCTCCATGACCCTGTTTTAGATAAAGCAAACAGATCGATGGATGGATGATCAAAATCATTTTGACAGTCATGTGACAGCGCTAAACAGAGTTGCCCTCTTTTGAAATGTACTACTGATTTATGGAATAATTTGCATGATAATTTGACTTTTACGTTTGTCGGTTTGTTTCATAAAATCAATGTTTTTGGTTATTCTGCTTTGATTTACTGTTATGAAACTGGGGGAAAAAAATAGAAAACAGACATGAGATGTAAATTTTTATAATTCTCAGCAGATTGTCTTTCATCAAAATCAGCAGCTGAAAGCAATTTGCCATTGTACAGTGGCTTTAAAAATCTCGATAATAGCTCAATCATTCACTTTTATTAAGTGTTTCACCCCCCAAGGGCCCGCAGTTAGCAGAAGCCTACCACAGAATGTAAAGTACAGGGGGCGGGGGCACTGAAGATTGACTGAGACCATTGCAGGACTTTGTGATATCTGACAGATTTTATTCTACATTATTCTTTAATTGAGAAATTCCAGCTCAGCTGCTGCACCTTTGAATAAAAAGCTATATTGTAAGGTAAAAGTGTACATAGTTATTTATATATTTTAAGGATCAGTTTCTGCATTTAGTGCTTTTTCAAAATTAAAATTGGGTTTTTGCACACATAGTAGGCAGTATTATTACCCTTTCATCTATAGTATTAATATTATTGATGTGTATTAAATTCTGCTTATTAATGATGCTGAATTTCTCCATTTTAGCATTCATACATTTGTGTAGTTTTTTCCAATTCTGCAATGCAAATTTGTAATGTCACTAAAAATAAACTTTAAGAAGTTAAACAAACTTCCTACAGCACCATGAGGTACTTCACGCATGAACTTGCCATTAGTTTGAAGTTTAATCAGTACTTGTGTTTTTGTCATCAAATGGTCAAGGACCAGGGGGGCATGAAATAATGAAACAGCTCCTTGACCCGGGCACGTGGCAGCAGGTGCCTGTTGCAACCCCCCATCTGTCTCAGAACTGACCTGCACTGTCCCTGCTCCTTTTTATGAGATGCCTTTCAAGTGCATATGGCTGATGGCCTGTTTGACAGTGTGGGGACCTGGCACCATCTGTCAGCTCTGTCCTCCAGGCACTTTCAGCACAGACCAGTATTAACAAAAGACACATATAATTTGTTACAATTCAACTGTACTTCTAAAGGAAAATTTGAAAAGTTGCACAGAAAGTTGCTCACTGAGATTCAACAGGGATCAAAAAAGGTCCGGTTAGAGACTTTGTGATTAAACACAGACGTTGACTGAATTCAACCTCTGAAGAGGAGTTCTTCTGGCTTATTTCATTTTCACATGGGTTCCTTCTAATAACAGCCTACATTTAAAGAAACGTCCTCAATGTTATACTCATTGTTGAAGGGTCTTATTAATCAAAATGAAAAATCTATTACCCTGCCAGTACAACACAGGTATCACTTAAACACATTCTGGTTTCTGCTGGTTACACTTCTGACAAGTAATGCAACAAATGACTCCCACAATGAATTGGATTTGATCTTTTTACCATGTACCTTCAACTTCAAAGGTATTGTTAATAAGTTTGCACATTCTGTCTTTATTGGCTGCATAAAGATGTGCTGGCAGGTTTTTATTTCTAGATATGGCAGTGGAGGGCATTTTTTCAGCAGTCTTTGGCTGTTCTTCGAAGAAGCTTGCTCTTCTGCATAATCCTTTGCATTTTGCCCTTACTAGGTTTATCACCCGCAGAATGCTGTGTTAGAGTAGTATTTGGCATTCTTTTTAGCAACCTTCCAAGGAAAGGTATAAACTGGGACATTGCATTATTGATTACATGTTTGGGAAAACAGCAGTGCTCCAAAAATGTTTGTATATCTGAAAATCCAAACTGTCCCTGCAAATGTGTTTGAGTCTTAAAATTTTTTGCATATTAACATCAGTTTCCTCTGGGTGCTATGGTCCAAAGATGTGTGATTAAGGTGAACTGGTGGTGCTGAATTGTCCTCAGTGTGTGTGTGTGTGTGTGTGTGTGTGTGTGTGTGTGTGTGTGTGTGTGTGTGTGTGTGTGTGTGTGATCTGCAGCCAGCGAGCGTCCGGGGAGTCCTGCCTTGTGCACTGTGCTTCCGAGACGGGCTCTTGACCAGTCATGCATTGGACAAGCAGTTATTTATAATGGATAGAATAATGACACTATTCTGCGAGAGCCAGTAAATGCTGCTTTCACGGAGCTTTGGTATTTGGTACAGTCACAGTGAGGAATTAATGACATAAAACATTTGGAATTTAAGGGCCAAGTGTTTGTATCGCAAATGCAGGAAGAGGGTGCGACTCGAAGAAGCTCAGCATGATATATCCAAAGGAAATATGAAGGAAAGGTCCGAAAACATTTCTTTCAGACCAACTTCTCTCCTGATCTCCTATCTGCTCCACAATAATAATAATTGATAAAAAATTGATCACCCTATCAGCTCAATATGCAGATTCTGGTATAATTTATGCCAGCTGGAAGGGCGGTGTCGGATTAAGTGACTGCACTTCAAAAATCATGCGTCTATATCACTCCATCTGTTGCCAAAATGCACTTTAGTTTTCTCCGAGTTGTGTGTCACTTTGCAGAAATGTCTGCTAAATGAAAAAATACAAATGCAAATGAAGAGACAGTCACTTAAGAAAAAGGAACCTTGAGGTTGGAACCATGACAAAATATTTCTTCAAAATGAGAAATGTATTTGTTCTGCAATGCATAGAGGCTGTAATGTTCACTTATATGGTTATATGTTGAAGTGCTCATTTACTTTACTGCTTAATCTGAGCAGTCCTGGGGTACTGCAAGGACTGGTAAATAAACATGTGCAGTAGGGTGAAGACCTGGGTGCAAATTTTTGTCATGCTAAACTGATCATCTGTGCTGGGAAGATGTGAGGAACAAAAACCGGTCCTTTGGGTGGTTGAGAGGGATAGGGTTGACAGGCCTTTGTTTGTACCCACAGTCTTGTACAGTACTATTGGGGGAAGGGGGTAAACGGGACCCACCTCTATGTGTTCGGTTGCCTGGTGATGCCTGCACCCCAAAAAAGGGAGAAACTGTTACCTGTTGGTTGGTAACTGTTAGAATGCACAGTGGATTAGGGGTTTGCCCTTTTTTACCTGTTCCATGAGGGTTTGGGGCGATACAAGGACTGGACAAAATGGCTAGGACTAATTGGGAAATAACAGGGCTTAAAGGGGGGTAAATTATCAAAAGAATATATAATTATGGACTAAATCATACAATAATTTGTTGCTGCTCATAAATTCAACTGAACTGCATTGTTTAAACCAGCATGAACCAATGAACACATAAACCGTATAAATGCGGACAGTGATTACATTTTTTAATTTATTACCTTACTATTTTCTGTTATGTCATAACGTTTAGGCTACATTTTAGCTGTGTTAAGCAATATTACTTTAGTTGCTACAGTTGTGTTCTGTAGGTAAACAAATGTTTAAACAGTGACAATATTATGCAGAAAAAGGATTTATGTCAGGTAAACTTGACCAGTTTCAGACAAATGCAGTTTTGGGATCTTTTACTTCTCATGTCAAAGGCAAAGGAGTAGAGGCAGACAGCAGAGAAGTCTTTTACATCTGCTTAAGGACTGGCAAAGTAAGAGGAAAAGCATATATATATTTTTTAAATCCAGCTCATTAAGAAAACTGTCAAAAATTGAATTAACAACCCAATTGTTTTGTGCATGCCTTTTTAAATTCTAGGGATATATTGTACACGTATGCCTGTATAAACCATAATACAAATCTCACCCAGATGGAGACAAACTCAGTGTCCCCTGCCCTTCTATAGGATTATACATATGCAGTAGAAATGTTACAAATTATAGAAAATACGTAACACTATTATTATCTTACAAAATATGAACAATGTAATGTGGATGTGTCCATACTTTGCTGTTTTACAGGGAGAAATAATGTCTTACCCTGGATAAAATGGAAGTCAGAGGTGAAGAGGGCAAAGGAGGAACTGTGGGAGTTTGAGTTCTTTATGTATTGATGGCACAAGTCCATTTGAAAGGTACTTTGTTTATCATCCTCTGAATTAAGTAAGTTGAGAAAGTAAGAAATATTGTGTGTGTGTGTGTGTGTGTTTGTGTGACTTAATACTAATAGAATTTTTTTAATATATATTCATTGTTGGATCATAGTTGTCTCAGAAGCATAGGCCACATTTGTGGAGCGTACATGTTCTATGTCGTGTTTTGGAGGATCCCTACTGTCTCGATCTATACAGTAAAATGTTCTCATGCCAGCTGTGTATCGTAGGGAAGCATAAAATTCTATCATTTTAGTCCATTTGAGAATTTTTATATTTAGCTTTTATATTTTTTGCACTTCAGCCGCTTCTTTTTACATCTTTATTGTTTAAGCCAGCTGTACATGTGCAGCTGATAGGTTCACTTACGAAATAATGGTTGCTTTGATAAACCAGAAAGGAGGAATCTGTAGAGACACTTTTCAAAACTTAAATGAAAACAGATGTTATCTGAGGGCCTTTTAATTTGTCACAGTTATTACTGTTAGAAAAAATATAAACAGCAGCTCAGCTGTCTATTTCGAATGTCCTTGTACCTGTACATCAGTCAGTCTGAGAACAATGGTGTCTTGAGGGATTTGAAATAATGGTCATATCTTGTTTTAATTGCTTCCTGGCTCTGAGTCTTTATGTAACTGTGAGTTGTTTTTCGCCAACACTCTTGCTTGAAGTCTTTCTGGCAGGACATCAGCATTTTTTGACTAATCCTTCTTGCTGTTTACAACTTCTAATGAAATGTTTACACGTCTTTCATATGGAAAAGATAGATATCGCAACTCCTGTATGTTGGTCGTGGTTTCTGCAGGTTCTTCAAATTCTTCACAGAATTTTTCCAAAGCAGCTTTCTCTCATACCTTTCTGCCATTCACCAGCAGGACTTTAAAGCGGACATATTTAATGCCATTTATTAGGACATTTTAACATCCCAGCTTCACAGTCTTCCACAGCTGCGAATCACTTGCCATTAATTAAACTCATACATGCTAAAGCATGATATTTTTATAAAAAAATATTTTAAGTAGTGTGAAGTAGCATACATAGGCAATTTAATCATCATAGCATTCACAAATAGAAGGTTCTTCCCTTGCAGGAGGAATTATTAATAAAATTAACAGATTAACGCAGATTAATTAATGGAAGGTAAATGAAAATGTTTAATAAATATGCGTTTAATTATTCATAAATATGGCTTTCTATCCTACCCAAGTGTCAGGTAGGAACTTGTTACATTTATGAGGATCAGCGTTTATCAATAATGGCACGATTAGGTGGTTGGTGCAATCCACTCCCTATAGGAATAATTTGAAAATAAAAGTAGTAATGCATGCTTAAATCCATATGGGTGCTATGCTTTAGAACAAAGTGGCGTAATACACACGAGACAGTTAGTGCAGACAAACGTTACAAGGAATTTGTTTGTCTAAAAGCTAAAATATCCTTTGAGTTATCCTCCTACTTCATCAGCCTTAAAAACCAACTCTATTCTTAGTGTACTGCACTGCCTCTTGTAGAGCCCTTTAAATAGACCAGGCTTCCTACACTGACTCATAAATTCTACCTTCTCCCAAAAAGCAGGGGCTTGATCTGAGCTGCTGTGTTGCCATGGTGACACCACAATCAAGCAACAACACAGAAATCTGCTCAGAAGGTATCCATGGGAGAGAAAATTAAATTTTTGACTCAAAAAAGACTTATTTGCAACTACAGAATTTTCCCCAACTTGCTCCTAATATTATTTTACTTTGGCATATTAATAGAAGGAATAACATGCGACTTAACTCATCGCAGTAATAAATATTACTGTTGCGCTCATCGCTAAACGTTGTATGGCAGACGAGTGAAAAATAAGTACGTATTGTCTAGAGAAAATATACGATGCAATTTAATACCTATCGATCCATCATACTGGAGGAAAGTTTCTACCAAATGAATAAATTTAAACTTAAAATCAACAATTACGTACAATCATCTAAAAAGCTGCCAAAGGATCCCTTCCAGGCTGTGACAGGTAACACACAACACGTTTGCGTCAGGATGTCAGCAGTACTCGGAGGTTAAATACAATAAAAGCAGCTGAGCATACTTATGCTAAAATGCTTAAAATAAACAAACAAATAAAGTGCTCAGCTGAGATGTGCCGCTCACAGATCCAGGAGAATGTTTGCGCAATGAGCAACCAAATGCGCTAGCTGGAGCCGCAGTTTACATGTTCTCTTGTAAAGATGCCGCTTTCTGACATGTTTCACTGACAGCGTGGCTGGAGTTAGCCTGTGGGCGTTGAAATCCAAATAACAGTCCAGGCAACATGTGCTAAAATAAAATAAGATGATATTTCTACCTATCTCACTCATACAGGGAACACGGAGAATTTCACAGCTGCACACACCTCCGTATTAGTAATTGTTTTCGGTTAGCTATGTTTTAAGGCTCAGTTTAAACTATGGCAGTAAAATACATTAAATAGTGTCAGTCTTAACTACAAAGTAGACCGGTTGCTGCCATGCAAGCGCTCCATTGCTGACCTGACACAAGCCAGACCTTTGAGGAGCTGATCTGCGCAGAAGAAAGTGTTGCTTCCTACCATGTCGGTCAACCTCGTTGCCTCCACATCCTTGTGCTCACGTTGTCCTAAGCGGCATGGTCACAACTGGGGGAACAGGGGGTGGGGGATGTATACCTCAAATGCCTCCAGAATAAATCTTTGTCTATAAGCGAGATCAGCTGATACGGAAAAAGGAATCAGATCAGAGACACACTGGAAGTAAAAAACACATCCAAACAGAAAGAGAAAAGAGAGGGGAAAAAAACAGGTTTATCTGAGAAACTATTGAGGTCACAGTGCCAGAGGACTTCATTATCCTGTGTTCCTCTTAACTGTTTTCAAGGATTTGTAGCACCCAGAATGAATATAAATTAGGCTCATTGGATTAGGAAGGAATTTGAGGAGGATGGATAACATGCTTAAGACATTATACTATCATGCAAAGTGCTGGGCTATCATATAATTCTACAACTGGATTTGTGCAATAAACCAAGTGCAAAAAACCTTGCAAAGACAACATTACGAGTCCAGGTGCAAATTCAGTTTAAACAAACCTTTCTGCACATAAAATCAAAACAGCATCCATATTTTAAAATGTGAGACTCCATGAGTCAAGAATATACAACACATTCCAGTCAAATGAAGCTGTAGCATCATGTGAGAAATCAAAATATGATTTAAATTAAACATTCGAATGGATTTTTTTAAAAATAAGAATCGCCTCCATTCTGTCTACTGTCACACATCTAGAAAGACGTTTCGGCAAAGGTGTGACATGTATTTTAAAGCACAGTGAGTGTGCGTGCATGCTTGTGTGTGTGTGAAGGAGAGAGCGAGGGAGGGAGGGAGAGAGACAGAGGGAGACTGTGTTTGTGTCAATGGGCTTTTGAATCTACTTTAGTGAAAGTAAGGAAGAAGGCTACGTGCTCACAGCCCACGCACAATGTGATTATGGCACAATGCAAGGCAGAGGCAGTGAGGGAGGAAAACGTGACAGACAAACGCAGAAACCACAATCCAAAAAGATCAAGGCTTACTCCCCCTCTCCTTGCAGCCAGACTTGGGCTGTACCTGGCGTCTGACCCTCCCCCATCCCTCCAAGAATGTTATGACAAGTCAATGTGTCAATAATTCCTAGCTTCCACACACAAAACAATCCAGTTCCCATTTCTAACTGCTTTATTTTGACCAGTTAACCCGCCATGAGATCCAAATGCCAGGCATTGTGGCATTACATTGATTGTAAGTTTATCGATTTCCTATTTCACTCCCATCAATGTAATGCTACAGTGCATTCTGGAAATGGACTCCTGATAGATTGGCCACAGGTCGCACACGATCTGGCCATGGCGGGCAGGAATATGACCGCCGCCTTCTTTTTTCTTTTAGCTGCGAGAAAGCCAGTTCCTGAAATACTGGGACAAAATGCTGGCCGTAGTCATTGTGACATGAAAATACACTTGTTGGTTTGTGCATTTCAGCGTGGTTCTCAGATGGCACGTGGGGCTGAATTAATGAGACAATGCTTTGAAGGAAAGGCTTTGAGGGGGGAAAAAAACAATTCCCTGCAAAACAACATTCCTCATTTAAAGATAGATATCAAAGGTGAGAGCGCCTTTACATCACAATTTCAAAATGAGAAGTCATGGAATAAATTAAGAATTTCTAAGGTGTGCGATCCAAGCTTAATCAAGTCTTTTCTATCATTCAACTCATTTAATATTCCTCTCCTTGGGAGGCTGCTCTCAATCAACCACAAAGGAAGCCTTATATACACAGAATCATTTTGTGGCTTTTATTTAAAATAAATGCACTTGTCCGACTTTCTGAAAGCTTTAATAATCTCTCACAAAGTTTGTCGGACATAAATGCAAGGCGCGCCGTTGTCCTGCAAAATCAGACTCGCCAGCGATGCTCAACACTCGAGAGATCTCTACTGTCAGCCCATCCACGTAGCGGCATACAGCAGGGCCGAAATGCGGTGTCTCTGGGGCCCATGGTGCTACGTTCAAACAAATAAACGTAAAGTGCAGAAAACGACATCACGCTGCAAAAAAATAACAATAGATGCCGAAGATAAACACGTAGGTGCTCATTCCGTTGCGTAGGTGCTGTTACATCTGTTTCTCCTCCTTTAAGCAAGTTTTACAAAGTAGATAAATACTAAGTCTTTGCTAGTCTGGTCCTGCTGCTGCGCACCTCTACACTTATAGAGGACCGGAGCAGAAATGCAGAGAACTTCATTTTAGCAGTTCCGCTTTGTCACACCCCACCTCCATCCTGCCGGGGATCTGCAGGGTGAAGCCCCGTCCTTGGCAGTACCAAGACAATACATCAAGGTCTTTCACCTGTCGCCATTGATTTCCACTGCATTAATCAGAACTCGATTAGGAGCTGATAAGAGGAGAGCATTAATTTATTAGCCAAGT
The DNA here is from genome assembly GCA_018136845.1 of Heterotis niloticus. Lineage (NCBI taxonomy): Eukaryota > Metazoa > Chordata > Actinopteri > Osteoglossiformes > Osteoglossidae > Heterotis > Heterotis niloticus. The sequence goes on along the minus strand of CM030904.1, from coordinate 13,635,010 downwards.
CAAGTGAATATATATGCATGCGCCGCCATTTAATTGTATATTTCAACTTGATAAAAAGCTAAGGATGTTCCAGCCGATGAAGAAATGCATTCACCTGTTCCTGTCCTTACGGTTTTCCGCTTCCGTCTTGGACAGCACGGGCTCTTCAAGCCGCTCCGCTACAGGAAAGTAACGCCAATTAAATGCCATCGTCTGTCCATCGACAGCTAATGAAACGAAACCCTTGCAGCAGAGCAAAATTTACGGGTCTGCATGGACGGGTAACGTGGTCCCTTTCTATAGCGACAAACAGATGCAGACACTATGAATTTAATGTAAGCCCTGGACTCACATCATCAGCTCAGCAGGTACAACAGTAGGTAGAGTCACTTCTCTGAACTGAGAAGATCCAAGTTCAACAGCCTGCTCCCACTGTGCAGTAGTGCCATAAAAAGGTGTAGAACTTACCCAGGTGTAAAATGGGTGGCACAATTCTAATTAGCATAAAAACCCAAATTGCTCTGAAGAAAAGTGTCAATCAAATGGGTAAAAAATAATCAGAAATGCTGCCACGAAGCTAGGAATACAGAATCCCCGGTGTTTCCTATACAAAGCATGATTCACCAAAGAAGCTGTTGGGTCATGAAGTTCACCAAAAAACTCGAGAAGTTACATAAGGAAAACACGAAGTATAGGATGTGATTACACCAAAGGCCTGACTTTGCTGGATCTCACTGTGGTAGCACTGACAACATTTGGCAGATACAGCAGACCTCTCCCGCAAAGGCCCCCAAGAGCTTCACTTATCTCAGACACATGGGCAATTTGTCTTTGTTTGCTCAATTTGAGCAGCCATGGCCTGCTGCCTGAACCCTCTCATCCTCTTTGGAAATAAACCCAAGGATTTGCTGCAGTCGCCTTCAACGAGATCAATACATTCGTTTAGTATAATGCCTTGCTTCGCTAATTTAAGTACGCCTGCCAAGCTATATCCAGCTTTTTTGGGAGGGTGGTAAAAAAATAGCCACGTAACAGAATGTGAAGGTGAGAGAAAAAGTCATCCAGTCACAAATTGAAACTGCAACAGACTGAGTTTCACTGTAATGGGCATTTAATTGAACTCAGTGGTTTGCTTGAATGGCTCTTGTTCAGAAGTTAAAAAAGGGTGTTTAAATTGCACTTTGGCTCCTGCGCTTGCTCTTGTTCAGTTTCCTCTTAGCTGGGCATACACCACAGCAAGAAGTCCATTAGTTCCTTTGATGCGACCGCCGAAGAAACACAACCCCGACGTATGAGGAAAAATTGAAGCTGTTCGCAGCAATCAATGAAACCGGGGTTGAGGCCTTGTGTTCCCCTGACAGCCCAGTCGACAGGGAAGAGACACGCGGGGTCACTACCTGTGCGCTCTCATCACAGTTATGGGAGCACTTAAAAGACCTTTTGGAAACAAAGAAGTCAGACATAATTTGTTCTTTTCTCTTTCAGAGGAATCGCAGACAGTAGAACATCCCCCCCGAGACAGCCACATGGAGTCTGATTCTGTTAAAGAGTCTTTTTACAGTCCATTCTTGCTTTTTTCTTGTTACACACAGGGATGCGGAGGTTGACACTGGACAGCTAAGGCACCGTTTTTTTTTGCCTCGGATGTTTAGAGGAACTGGGCTGCAGGCTCAGAATAAAGTTGGTTAGCTTTTATTTGAAAGCACTGATACGGTGAAGAGATATCACTCTCCGGTTAGGCTTCGCTGTGATAAGTTTGGATTTAAAAGTGAAGAATTTTCCCTTTGCTGACTATACTTATAAAAAGTACTAAAATACTGTTGACAGGACCAAAAAACACTGACAGGAGGTTTGAAGGACAAAATTTGGGCACATTTTATTCTATTACACATCAAAAAATGTGAGAATCTGCAGCACATGAATAAATTTGCTGTGTATTTTCCTATAAACAGACATAAACAGGGCATCTCTAGGTTAATTTTGCTTTTAATATCTGGATGAGAAAATACAGCCTTTACACAATGATGAGACTCCATTAAGTCTGAAGTATAAAACAAGTCAGTACAGCATTTCAGTTTATGTCAACCGTTCACCTAAAAATAGAGTAAAACACCCTGTTTTTTTTTAATTCTTCACCCGGCTGGAGGAGATTAACTTCCCTTCCCTACACACCAGCCAAAGTCACACACCTGTCCAACTCCCTAAATCTTCCTACAAGAGTTTAATTTTTGCATTCAGGCAATTAATTATAGTCAATGGATGTATTTTTGCACACAGATGTTTCTATCAAAGGATAACACAAACAATTTATTGTACCAGCAGGATGTATAATTCATTGGTTCTGTCCCTGAATCCTTGGAAAAACAGAAATTCAAACTGTGATCAGGATTTTTGCCATTTTGTGACAAGCACTTCATTTTTATGTTGTAAGTATGTTATTGCTTTAGGCAGACAGGTGGACCCCAATAGTTTAGTAATCGCTGATTTGGCAATGCCAGCGAGCAGCACTTTAGAACCCCTAGTTGGTACCGCATCTCAAGTGGGCCCACTTGTCTACAGCACACTGTGAATTGTGCTGCCATGCTAGAGCAAGGGACCAGGGAGCGGAATGGTGTATGATCAGGATCCATCTTCCAGGCCGGCTGGCACTGCCCCCACCTCAGCGACCAGCCACCCACCCTCCAAGCACAACCCAGCCTCCCCCGCCTGTGTACAGAACAAACAGTCTGAGAACAAACCTTTCAGAGTGTTGCAGTGACAAACACTTCAGATGGATGCGCCTGGAAGGCACTCCTTCCGGCTGCGGGTTTCGCCAGCCACTGCAGTGCGGGGAGGCGGGGAAGGGGGGGGGGGCGTCGCTTGAGACACAAGAGCCGGTGTTCAGAGAGCAGCGTTGCTTCGGCACTCCAGCTCCATCGTCACATCTCCCTGACAACATTGTGCCTTCACAACACCCACAGCCTGGGACTGTACAGTCTTTTACAGGGAGCACGGAGAGGCTCTGTTTCTGTTTCCACATCACGAGGCTCGTAAGAGATTCTTAATCATTTTCTAACATTTGAGAAACTGCTCCAAAACGCCCTGATGAGTCTCCTTGTGGTACAACACTGGAATACCATGTTTAGATACAAGTGCGCATCCAAACATAACTATACGCTAGCATGTATCTCAGGAGCACCATCAGAAAACCAAACACTGTCCATACTGAAAGAAAGTAGGGAATACACCAGAGAAAAATTCCAGCTTGTATTATCAGGAATGACCCCAAATGGACAACAAGGATCTGCTCGGGGACAGCAACCTGTTGGCATTAAGAGGCCATCAGAGGGCCTCCATTACATGAAGCTTGGCTACCTGCAGCACCGCCTGTCCATAATCGTTGTAATTCAAGGCTGACAGACAGGACATGGAGCCTGGTGCACAACACCAAAGCAATGTAATATTTTAAACTGTTATAAGCACCACCTCCTAGTATTTCAGCACCAGCAAGGGTTCTTGCCACCTTGAATTTATTTTTTAGGCTAACACCAGAAAAGAAAGCGAAACAAATTCAGTAGTTATTGACTGATTGGGTAAAATACATGGGTACCATTTTGCTTCTGCGCAATATTTCATTTATTTTCTATGTATAACTGTCATTGAGATCATATTTTATTTGAGTAGATACAAAATATATATGATGTTAGCAAAGGTTTCTAAAAAGGCTGCCATTTTTTTCGTACATTTTGTTTCGCATTACAACCTTTTACCCTTTTATTCCCCTTCCCTGCTGACTAAGGATGGACATCAGCTGTGCTGATTCTGCGGATGCTTCAGGTGTGCATCTTCCGAAGGGCCATTTTCACCGTGCTCAGGAGTTTGCGCTCAGCTCATTCCTCACCAACCACCAACTGCGACGTGACCCAGGGCAGCAGACAAGGTCCTGACTTTCGGCAGGTGGTCACTTCTACTATTTCATTGCACTGCTTTTTTTTCATTATGGCAAAAATCATGTAAAAAAATTAAAAGAAGAGATATTTTCGCTGACAAAATACTTTCTCGATAACTTTAATGTAACCGCATGCTTTTTTTGACACGGTTTCAACAAACTTTGGAGGTTCTTTTGAAAACTGTAAATTGGACGTTCTTATAAAGAAATAAAACCTCGAAAAAAGCCTGCGAATACTGCACATTAACGCTAGAGAAAAAGTGCGATTACGTAGACGGATAATCCACACTGTAAACACATTATATCGGAGATACTTAATGTCTGAAAGTAGTTCTTGAGAAATTTTTGAAAATCTTGTTAATTTTTACTTTCCTTACTTAGACGTAGAAATGTAGAGAACCTCCTCCGCAGATACAAGCCCCCCTCCACGAAACCCCGGTGATGATCGGTCAGTTGTCCGTGTGTGTCCTTAAGTACTGAGACAACTTTATTACAGTAAAGACAAGAAGATTATACGAATAATCATCTTTTAGCCACTGTGAGATTTATCATTATTGGATTTGGTGCCTGTTTTTTTAATGATGGTTTTCTTAAACCAGGACTGGGTCGAGGCCTCGCAGTTGCTTAATTGCTTTTTATCGTGCGTTACAGCTTTCTTCCCCGCCAGCCGAGGCGAGCGCTGCCTCAAATAAGTTCTTTCGCAGAGCTGGGTCGCTCAAGCCGAACAATCCACAGGTCTAATTAGCCCATCTTGACAAAGCGGGGACTGCTCGGGAACGGCCGTTTGGACTCCGAGAAGCCTGAGTGTTCAGAGTTTCAAAATTGAGGAGCCGATCTTCCTGCTCCCACCCTCCCAAACACAGCTACGTTTAGACATCGCCCGATTTTGTACGTCGCATAAGCATTAAGCGGACGCCGGGTAACGCGATGAAATAGTATCGTTGAGAGAAAACCTACATTTGTGCTTTCGGCGAAGCCTCGTGTTGCAGCATTTAAATCATCACATTTGAATAGATGACTAAGCAGGCTGAATAATGGGAAATTTCATGTTGCGGATAATTAATAAAGCTGACTTTCTGCGGAAAATGTTTAATACATCCTTCGATATTCTCTGATGCCACCAGAATTGTGCATTACATTACTGTATACTTACATAACTGTGCAAATGAGTTGCAGTATCGCGACTGTAAATAATTAGAAACAGGGAACGCTTTGTTGTTGCATTTATACATCTTCTCGACTTCTACCCCATACACTAAATTTATAACATTATGTTAGTAATGCGGATTTCAGTCACTTTACGGTGTCTTTTCAGTTGAAAATCAAGTACAAGGTTGTAAATTGTCTGATCCAGGATGAGGCTGCATGACTCTACAGGTCAGACTTATCTTTGTTATGAGTGAACAAAGTCCATTAAGTTCCTGATTCACTGCAGGACCGCAGAGATCTCGCAGCGCCCACCTGATTTGCAGCCTTAGCTGTGGAACCCGACGTTGGGAAAATTATCTCCGCTGCCTGACCATCACGTCTCCCTATCACGAATTATCAAATGAACTGTTTGATGGCTTTGCATCTGTGCACTTTGTTCTTTTCACCCACATCAGTTCATTGCACTGAGCCTCTACTTATTCTAAAATGTTTTGCACTTTTTTGAGAAATAACTTTCATTACTCATTGTTATTGTGCTGAAATAAATACTTATCTATATAATGCAACTATGGTTAGTCATTTAGCTGACACTTTCGTCCAGTGATTTCACCGATTTATGGATTCAAGGATTCAAAGGTTTTATTTGTCATGGGTGAACAACACAGCATAGCAGTGTTGTTCCCATGAAAAGTTTCGTTTCCAGGCATCCTCAGTGCAAATATGGACATAAGTACGTATAGTCGGGACAGGAGAACAATAAATAATAATAAATAGAGTATTAATAAATAAAGAGCAGAACAAATGGTTAGTAAATAGGGATAGGTATGTGGGGAAACGGATATACATCAGGGATTGGAGGGGGGGGGGGGACACAGCAGCCAATCCATGCAGGTGGTAAATTCTTCCTGGAGCACTTTAGGATTAGTACCTTGCTCAGAGGTACAATAGCAAGAGGATGCATTCGAATCTGGATCCTCCAAATGCAAGGTGGCAACTGTAAGCAATATTATACATAGGAATACAATTCAAATAAAAACTTGAAAAGCTTTATCCAACTCCTTGAGAGCTTCAGCACTTGTTGTTCAAGCATGAAAGCGCCCTTCTTCAGTAATGTCGCAGCAGGTCATGAAGACAATCCTAAATAACTCTCAACAATTCCCTTAATAAAATGTCTGATATCCTGGAAATTCAATGCAGGACCCAATGATATCTTCCAGATGAATAATGAACATAAACCTAATGCTGAACTAAAATGATGACACAGAAAGAGGGGTAGGACTCGCGTTGCGCTTCAGGCCTGAGCTGTGAACCTTAATGCCACCTCCCTGGCTTCTCCACATGTTGCACAACCACCATATTGGCATCCACATGCGAATCTCCAGATTTAGATGTCACTTCAAGAGGCTCCTCTTGCTGATTCTTTCCACCAGTTCCCTCTCAAGGGATTTGTTCTTCTTGCACGCTTTCTTTCTAGATTTTTTTTTCCACTACTGCCTTCGGCTTACCCTTGTCTGCTGTAAGACACTATTCACAAAAAGCAGCCCAAAAATAATGCAAGAACTCCAGCTGAGAATTTTAGCTTCTTTTGCTGCCATAAACCTCGCTGCGGTACATCCCTTCACTAACTCTGGAGGTCAGCTGGAGGTCTTCCGGGTTGCTTCTTTCTCTGGCAAACTGAGGTACAGCTGCTCATCATTGTGACGTGCAGGACAGATAGGTGCGGGGAGGAACAGTCTGACTCATCTTGTATCACAAGATGGAAATAGCGGGAAGAAAATGCATCTCTTGGTCACAGATGACCTGGGTAATAATAAATGTGTTATTATAGCTGGATGTTTAAAGAGATCAGTCTTTTAAAAATGGATGACCCTATGAGTGTGTGATAGATAAAGATCAAGTTTATTTCATTACGTTTACAGATTTGCTTGGATGTATATAATCCATAACTCTGTAGCTGCCCGGGAGAGTCTCTGTGCAGCAGTCAGCAGTCACAACCGGTTGCCTCCTCCTCGAGCCAGAAGTTTGGTCGCCTACATCAAACAGGACTCCACTGTAGTAAAAACGTGCGACATTCAGGGCCCCAGCCAGGTTGCGAACGTCAGTCTTATCAACCATTTCCATGTCTGTCGGAAAGATGCTACAGGGTGCTATGTGTTGAGAACAAAACTGTATTAAATCTGCCACATCAAACGACAAAAGGAGCAACAGCAAAAATAAAACTAATGTCATTACTTTTCTTTTTACTGGTAATTGGAAATCCCAGTTGTGTTCTGTCTGCAAAACTGAACTGGCAAAGTAAAATTTGCATGGGGAGCCCTCGAATGAGCGGTTTATAAACAGCAGACTGCGAGCGGTTGCATAACCCGGATGAGTCAGAAATTGAAAGATGATGATTCATTTGTATCTAGATGATTCCACCCTCAGGTTGCATCTGCAGCTGCCTTCAACATTACTGTCGTACACACAGCAGGTGAAGGCAAAGTGGGCGAGATGTTTTTGCTTATTTACACTCCAGTTTAAGCCAAGAACAGTATAGAATTCTTCTGTGCTATTTTGAGAGCAAACAAAAATATTTAGCTCCATCAGGTATTTCAAGGGCTTGCCCTTTCTCAAAGAAAAATATGCAACAAAAAAAGGGTTCTGTCTATGAACTGTGAGCGCAAATCAATATTTTTCGGGTTGAATTTTGAAAAAATAGACTGACTGGAAGTTTAAACAAAAACATGTTGAGTTCTTAACAGACATTAGAATGCGAGGCCCTTGTTTCTGGCCTATTCACCAGCGTACAGAAATCATTTTGGGTTATCCTAATGCTGATTTTTTTTTTTTTTTTAAATTGAGTACACATTGCTGACCATCAGCCCACAAAACCACTAAAGGGATTAAAATTTAATCATCCAGCTGGCCATGAATGTGCATTTGAAGGTGAATTACTGTTTTTATTATGTATCAGTAGGTTGGATATCATTATGGAGTATCAATACACAGCTTTTCACACAATGAAACTGTCTAATAAAATTTTTTCAATAATAGTCATTAATGAACAAATTATAATCCAGACCAGTTAGATGTGTATGTGGATGTTTTGGCTATTGTGGTCAAAGCATTCAGAATCATGTAAGGCATTGGGCACTTAGCCAGCTACTCTGACTTGGACATGCAGTTTAAAGGTATAAAAGCTAAAACATCATTTAAATGGTTAATGATTTCCCAGAATCATGCTAATTTTAACCATGGAGTGGCAGATGATTCCAAGGGGAAAGCATATGCATGTTATTAATATGGAGTGGCATGTTGTCACAAAGAGGAAGCCTTTGTACTACAGGAGACTGAGGAGCATCACACTGTGATCCCTGTCCAGCAACAAAAATGTGAACGTGTCACCTGTCAATCACCAGTGCTCTTTTCACATGAGGCCTGCACACCCGGAAGGTCTTTCAAAGGCACCGAATAACATGCTGGTGAACGTTTAATTTTTCTGTAAATCTAATATCTCTTTATTTCTGTTATTTCTGTTGAATAAACCCAACAGTTTCTCTTTTGTTTCTGAATCACTAGTGGTTTCTCCTTTATCACCTACAAGTGCAGACCTCTCTTCATTTCCGAGAATCTACCTGCTCAGTGTAACCTGTTTATTGACTGAAACTGAGTGTTGAGGACACAAAAAGTGACCCCCAAACCACAACCCAAAACCTGGTTTGTAAATGTAAAGAAGCAGAACAACAAACCCCAGTAAGGCCCAAAAACCTACCATACTGATGACCGGTGACAAAAAGGTCAAGTTGTCACATTTCACATTTATATTAATTTATCCTTGGAAAATCTGACCTGGTTCCTGAGCACAAAAAGTTACAATGGTATGCTGAATTTATATAAACATTTAAATTTAATGTAAGTTCAATAAAAGTACTACAGTAGTTTGTCAAATAATTACAGGTATTTTCAACAAATGCAACTAGTTTGCCTCCTACTCTGTTGTTCATCTCTTTCACTTATTCGCAGAAAACATTTTACATTTATGCACTGTGCAGACACTTTTCTCCAAAATGACTTGTACAGCATACAGTGGGTAAATAAAATTTAAGAAGGTGCACGAACAGGTAAACAAGAAAGGATAAGAGGAGCCTCACTTCAGTGCATCAAAGAGCAGTCGATTTAAGCGATGGCTTAGCTGAGGACGGCACTCATAGAAAGGTGCACATTCCCTGCTCACTTGCTGACAAAATTAACATCCTAACAAAGTCGGACATAAATTAATCTGCAGTGACAACTACCATCTGTACTGTATCATAAGAATATGCATCAAGTCCTCACATGGCTGTTCGCCATCAAGTACCCAATTGTGCTAAGTAGATTGAAGGGAAAGGTTGTGGTGGGCAAAGTGTTACGTGAACACAAGAGTTTTGATGCTTAATATTAATCATCATCATCATCATCATCATCTGTGCGCTTTTTAGAAATCTGGCAAACCAGCCTGTACCACTAAACTGCGTAGTGTGCTGCAAATTTTATCCCTTTTTATGTTCATTTGCATTCATTAAAAACATCCCAAGGTATGTCTTTAAAAGGCATTAAAATATTAAATAACAAATATAACAAAAATAGTGAAAGTACCACTGCTGAGAGCAACTGGAGGTATTTCTGAGGTACACTTGGAAGTATTTTTACCAAGGTGTTCAAATAAGAATGTGGGTGGATTTCTAATGCGTTTTCAAGTCATCACAAAAGCCAGTTTTCAAGGATTTAATGGAAGCGAAGAGAAGCTACCGGCATCAAAAAAAAAAAAAAAAAAAAATCAACTTTAAAAATAAATAGATCAATACAACTTATAGCTATGTTATAGCTTATAGTTATGTTACAACAAACCCACTAGTTCAGGTTACAGAGATTTCTTCATGGTCATAACAGTGGAAATACTACAGTGATTTCTTTCCAACTCCGCTGTAAATAGTTCTATAAAAATAGCACAGCGAGATGATGCAGCACATAATAGTAAAAGGCATAATGATAATGGGCGGAAACCATGCAAGCTGGGCCAAGCAGCCCAGTGTGTGTTCTGCCCCTTATTGACCCAGCACTCGATTATTTTCATCCTAACATGTTTCAGTGTAAGTAAATGAGAACAGTGAGAGCTTTAGGCTTTCCTAAACAGGCACTTTTTGTTCAAAATTATTCCGTTTAAAACTACATATTGAGATTAAGAGTGACCATGTCCTGTTAGATCAGGAGAAGCGCACAAAAGCAGCACCTTTCAGAACTAAAATAGCTAGTGCCACAAGGAGATGCTGTTTGTTCCTTATATTCTGTGTGGGCCTCTGCCACTGTTTTTTCATTGACGTTTTTGGACCTGCACAGCTGAGCGTAGGCAGCTGAGTGGAATCATTCCACATAATTCAAGGCCGCTCTTGAAAACTGCCTGTTACAAGGCTGCTGTTGCTATTTTAGACTATCGTCAGCTTTTGTACCTTTGTGATCTGGAACAAACTGTGTTTAACAATGATTGTTTTTGTTTTTAAAAAGAAATCTTTGTGAAATAAAATGCAGCGCTTTAAAAAAGGTAGCTATTTCTGTTCTGTAAAAGTTAAAAAAAAAAAACGCTATTATGATGTGGGAGTGTAAGAGCGCTCTTCTTCAAGCACGGTACATCTCCCGGTGATGTCTGAATTCGCGGATTGGGAAAGAAGCTGGTAGTTTAAAACATGCGCAGTGGAGGAGCTGTGTGCCGATATTCACGCCTCCTGAGTTGGCAAAAGGACTCTAAGGGAGAGACACGAGACCTGCGAAATTGGAAAAGTCACCCACATCTGGGAGAAAAAATTAGCCTTTAGCAATAGTTTCATTTGCATAACAAAAACAGGGGATGGCACAGCTGATGAGACAACATACATGGAGGAGGTGGAGAACTTGGCATCATGGTGCCCGGAGAACTGCCTCCAACTGAATGTCAGCAAAACTAAAGAAATGGTGGTGGACTTCGGTAGGCAACGGCAGCGGTCCTACACCCCCCTTAAAATCAACGGGACCGCAGTGGAGAGGGTGAGCAGCTTCAAATATCTGGGCATTCATATCACTGAGGATTTGACATGGACTGTACATATCCAAGCTTAAGCCAGTAAAGCAAAGCAGCGTCTTTACCACCTCAGACAGTTGAGGAAGCTTCGGGTCTCTCCTCTCTCTCTCCTCTGATCCTTAAAACTTTCTACTCCTTTGCTGTACAAACTATCCTAACTCAGAACGTCACCTCCTGGTTTGGGAATAGCTGTGCTCGTGACATCAAAGCACTGCAGAGAGTGATCCGGGCAGCTGCACCAGATCTGATCTGCCATCCCTACAGGACATCTACACCAGGAGATGCAGGACCAGAGCACCTAGGATCATCGGTGATCTGTCTCATCCCAGCAACCATCTATTCATCTTGCTGAAATCAGGCAAATGATTCAGAAGCATTATGGCCAGAACGGAGAGGCTCAGGAGGAGCTTCTATCCACAGGCCATAAGACTTCTGAACCCAGGCATGCCATCACAATCCTTGCAAACCAGAGTCCACAATATCCATTGACTTCTCCCCTCACTGTCACTGTCCCCATTATGCAACTTACGGTTTTATTTATTTATTTATTACTTATTTATCTGTTTGTTATTTGTTTGTCTTCTCGATCTTTGGTTGTTTGGTTGTTTATTTACTCTCTTTTGTAATGGAACCACACACAGTCTCCTGAATCAAGGCACATTTCACTGCATGGTATACTTTGTAACCATGTATGTGACAAATAAATTCTTTTGATCTTTGATGATAGAAAGCATACTGACTTTAGGGCAACATGTGCAATTTTCTGTAGATGTTTTTTAAAGTATCTTTGAAGTAAATGCGACCTGAACATTTTTTATGTAAACAGCTACATAGTGAAATACTTTGAATTTTTCTTACCTCCCATTAATAGTGCAATAACCCCCTCATACACACACACACACACACACACACACACACACACACACACACCACAGAACTGAGAACTTGGATTCAGTGTTGAAAGGTTCAGTTAATTTGTGTTTGAGACCTACAGAGCCTAAAGAGCATAAAAAAGATGAGGGAAAAGTAAGCACACCCCATGAAAAGGCATGTCTTTTTATACACATTTTGACAAAAGGATACATAATTGTCATTAAAACAATATTAATAGACAAAAGTCATAAAAGTTCTTTAAAAAAAAAAAACAAACCACAAATCACATTTTGCTCTTATTTGCGTTATTATATTAACATAAATGCAATTTCCTTTCAAAAAGAAAGTATACCCCACCTTTATCATTGCATGAAATGCTTACAAGTAGAATCAGGTGAACCAAAACAGGTGTAAATTAGTTTAGAACATCATGGGAGAGTTACTTGGAGGGCACTCCCTGGTATAAACATCAGAAAGCTATGGCTCGGTTTGCTCTTTGCAAGTGAGGTGCATCTGCATCATGCCAACGTTATAGAAGCTCTCTGAGGCTCTAAGAAGGACCTTTTTTGCCTATCAATCAGGAAAGAGTTTTAAAGCCGTTTTCAAGTAATATGATGTCAAACATTCCACTATCAGAAAGGTCATCTCCAAATGGACAATATTTCATACTACTGCTAATCTATCCAGGTCAGGTCATCCATCCAAATTCAGCCCAAGAGCTGACTGTAAGATATTGCCAGAAGTCTCCGTGAAGCCCAGGAAAACAACAAAGGAATTACAGACAAGTTTCAGTCAGTGTTAACATGCATGAATCAACCTTCTGAAAAATTATGTACAACTCTGACTTACATGTGAGATCAGCAAAGAGGAAGCCTCTGCTCTTTTGTATGATTTTAGTTGCACAACTGCAGTTTGCCAGACAACATTTAGAAAGTCCAGGGCTACCAGAACAATGTACCCTGGACAGATGAGTCAAAGGTATAGCTGTTGGGCCAAAATGCCGACTGTTATGTCCAATGTCAAAACCAATAACCGCCTTTGATCAGAAGAAACTCATACAAACTGTAAAGCACAGTAGTGGAAGCATTATGGCTTGCGCCTGCTTTTCTGCCTCTGGCCCTGGTCAGCTTGCCCAACTGAGTCAACAGTGAATTCCATATTGTACCAGAGAGCAATTGGGGAAAATGTGATGCCAACAGACAGAAAGCTGAAGCTGAACCATATCTGGACCCTGCAACATGACAATGATCCCAAAACTCAAGCAAATCCACAAGAAAATGGCTCAGAAACAAGAAATGGGTGGCTATGCAAAGTCAATGTCCAGATTTTAACCCTATGGAAATGATGTGGAGGGACCTGAAGCAGGCAGCACATGCAAGAAAGCCCTTAAATATCACACAGCCAAAGGAGTTCTGTAGGGAGGAATTAGCAAAAATGTCTCCAAGTTGATACAAGAGACTATGAGACAACTGCAAGAAATACCTGGGACAACACCAGCTACTGAAGCTAGGGGTGTGCATATTTTCTTCCATAGCAGAATATTGTACTTCATTTTTTGTTTTGCTGAATAAATGAATGAAATGTAGAGTTGTTATTATAATTTGTTCAATTAAATTCCATTTATCTATCAATATTGTGAGGATTAAATATCCATACATGCAAATCAGTAGAACCAAATTTCTATGGTGTGTACTTACATTTCCTCACCACTGTAATACCTGATCCTCAGCTTGGCCAGTTGAGCTTTACATGTAGTTTGTTGCATGGACGTTCATCTGGGGTCAATGAGAATTGCTCATTTGTCCCATCTTTAGCATCAGGACTTCCATCAATCATTTATTTCCAACGGTCACAGACAGGTGGCCCCTTGGGGGCTGAACGTCAGATGGAACCTGTCACGGTAGATGCCAAGAAAATATATCGGTTTTTATGAAGTCTGACAGAAGAGGGCTGCGAAGGGTAGGGTCAGCGTCACGCAGGCTTTTTCCATTTCCATGCCACCCTCATTGAACGATGCTAAATTGCATGATAAAGTGCCTGATCAACACCAAGAACATGTTTTACTGTTAGAGGCATCGCTTATTACCAAACTTTCTTGACAGTGCATGGTTTCATGAGCTACAGTGACAAATGTTATTAAAATGTCTTCCCTTTCAGCAGTGTTCCACTCCTGTATAAATGGAAAAAAGAATCATAACAGTTAAATCACAAATCAGTCTATTTTTGACCATTTTTAAACAATGTGTTTTGTGTGCTTCTGCAACGATCAATAAGCTGAACACCATCTAACCTATTTGGGTCTACCCTTTTGTTTCCTTATGAAATTTTCAGAATAGCTTTTGGCCTAAGGGGACATTTGGCCAGTAGAAAGTTGGCAAAAAGGCTAGAGATGCAAAGTTTTTCATGCTTGACAGGTGGTGCCTTCTTTTTTCTTATGCTTGTATCAGCACATTTCTGTGAGCGTGCCTGATATCATAATAACAAACTATCTATCCATCCATTTTTTTTTAACTGCTTGCCTTAGTCAAGGTTGTCAGGGTCTGCAGCTTATCCTGGTATCATTGAGCTCAAGGCAAGGAGTGGTTACACCCTGAATAGTAAGCCAGTCCACAGCAGGGAACAGGGTTGCAGAATACAAGCAGTTTTCAGTGACCAGTTAATCTGAAAACACATGTCTTTGGACTGTGGTAGGAAACTGGAGCACCTGGAGGAAACCCATGCAGACAAGGGGAAAATATGCAAGTTGTACATGGACCGGGCGAGGTTCAAACCTATGCCAAAACAGCCCAAATGTTGTGAGGTGACACCAGTACAGAAGAACCAGAAAATTTAAACTGATGTAAAAAATGACAGCTGTTACCATAACTCAATACAATAAATGATAAACAGCAAATGTATTTCATTTTAATCTTAGTTGCATTTTTAGTCACAGAATGAATGCACAGAGTATTCATCTGAAATTTCTTTTTACAATCAGGGTCAGTTAAACTGTAAGAGATGAAACTGCAGTGTGATGAAAGGAAGTTCAGAGCATCTAGCATCGCTCTCCTCCACACCTGAGACAAGATGAACAGCTGCTCAGCTGCACAGTCCTCTCAGATCATCTAGGGCTGCCAGATGTGAGCATGGCGGAGGGAAACCTCTCCACCACCCCAGTCAACACTCAGTTGCAGAGCAGCTGCTGCCACTAAGTGCTACCAGTACCTACCAGTAAGTCTGCCTGGAATCCAGGGTAAGGAAAAAAAAAAAAAATCGGGAACCCGAAAATGCTGACCCTGGGGACCTTATTTTAAATAGCAAAAATATATGATAAATATATGATATTGTCCAGTGGAGACTGAAACAGGCAGCTTTTTATTGACATTCCCAAATGGCAGCTCTTAAGGACAAGCAACTGAATCTTGGAAGTTACCCAGAAAACTTCCCAAAAATACGAGACTGTTTACTAGACCAACAACCTTTTTGAAAATATTTTAACATTGTTTCTGCATCTTGGCCCTGTTTTAAAATGGAAAAATCGGTATTTAAAACATTATTATTATTTTTTTTTTTTTTTTTTTTTTATTTTTTTTAAAATAGCTTTTGCAACGTTCTGGAAAACTTGCTCATCCTGCCCAAAAAACTTAAATGTAACCCTAATCAGTATTTTGCATCAGGTTACTGTTATACCTGCTCAGACATTCTTCTGTGTATTAATGAAATCTTTTAAATTAAAACATACTGCAAAATGCAGTTGCATGAAACATATAATGTGCTCTTTTTCCCAAATCACCAATATTTCCATACAAATTCCCAATTACTAAGTAATTGATTAAACTGACTGAACTTGTCTTGGACCGACTCCTTAACTTTATTGGTCTGATTCCATCACTCCCTTAATTTATTTAAAGCGCCTGGTCTTCACCTACTGCCATTTTCACATGGCCAGCCTTCAGCATCCGCACCCAGCCTGTGACAGCTCAGTCTAAGGTTTGAGGAGAGACGTGACCCAGCCAGAAAGAACCCAAAATCTGGTGAGAAGTTCTTTTTTGTATTATTATTACTATTATTATTACAACCAAATAACCAACCCTTTCTCCAGGGTGTGCGAAACCAGCAAAACAACCACAAATCTCTTTCCTTTTGATATTTACCACAGTAAAAACCAGGAAAAAACAATTCACCAACTGTCACTATTAAATACACCACATGACTCCTGGCACAGACCGCCATCACTGCTATCCCCTGTCGCATCTTCTTGTTCACAGGTCCTTGTTCCTTAAATGCCTTCTTCTCAATTGGGTGACAATGACATTCTGCTTCCAATTTACCACCTATTGATGGGCAACAGAATACACACACACACACACACACACACACACACACACACACACACACACACACACACACACACACACACAGCCCAACTGCCCTTCTTCTGTGTGTGCGTGTGTCTGGTGACCTTTTACCCTTGGTTACCAGCAGACAATACATCTACACCAACAGTTATTACATTTAGGCCAAACAAATCAATAAATACATAAACAAAACATTGTGAAAGAAATGAAAACTGGGTCAAAATTGCCATGATTTTTCATATCTTTTATATTATTTAACCCCCCATCCAATTGTGCGCAGTGACAAATATGGGTTTTTAATCATTGTTTCACATCTTTTTACAATCCCCTGTTCTGTGTTGACAAAGTGAAAATGCAGAGGATGCACAGTTTTGCAGTGAGGTTTCCCAGCTGTCTTTTTGCATCATCTGTGGCACCGTGGGGGCACAGGGGATGACTTTTCCACCATTCCAGTTTCCTTTTTCTGCACACAAGTCAGAAACCGAGGTGCCTGGCTGTCAGACTCTGTTGTTTGTCTTGAGTTTTTCCCTTTACCTGTAAGAAATCCGTTGTGTCTCAGTAGTGCTTGCTACTATAAACAAGAGGTCCAGGCAGCCATTGACCTTTCCGCTGTTTCTCTGCCTCCTCTCCTGGGTCCAGCCGTGGCTCTTCCGCACGTCCCTGCACGCACCACAGTAAGAGCACAACATCGGGAGTAAAATGTCACAAAGGTGAAAACAGACACTTGGTCAGCGGGAATAGGAAGTGTGAGGCTGGCAGAACGCAGCAGATCAAGGACAACAGAAGACTTTTCACTTGAGGTCTTGTTCAGGGAACTCTGAGAACTGTCATGACTGTGCTGGAAAAAGACACAATGAAAATATACACCAGGGTGAGACAATGTGCTCACTCAGCAGCTTTGGCAAGGCAGACCTTCACCTGACATTTAAGTGGCCACAGTTTTCTTTAAGCTGTATGGTGGTAAAAAGAGAATAGTTTAAAAGGTTTTCCAGAGCCATCTCCACTGACCCCTTAACCCACGCATGGAATTACCTCAATTTTTAAAGGCTCACACTGTTAATTCTCATTTACCACCTTTTGTTACTGACCAAAATCCCACACTATAACCCGCCTCTGGCAACATGTGCAGTCTCAGTGAAGAAACTTCTTAAAAGCCATTCTGAGCTTTTTAAAGAATTTCTCAAAGTATAGGAGGTGCAGATGAGCAGTTAGAAGCGCACTGTCACAGCATCCAACAAATAACTCTACCATTTCAGTAATTCTCTCCGAGGAAGGGGTGTGGTCACATGCAAATCACATCACTTATTCTGAAATATTTACTGCTGAACCGTACAGTAAATCGGGGGCACAGAGCAGTCAGGAAGGTTCTCAGCTTTTAGAAGCGCTTACCTGGCAAAAACACTCCACAAGTGTCACCAAGTACCGCCCTCCAGATTCATCACCTGCACTGCGCAGATATTAAAAAGTCTTATTCCTCTGAGTCCTGGGGACAGTTATATTTTTGAATGCAATGCTGCACTTGTATTTTTATTTTTGAAATTCCTGCAGCATATCCAGCTTTCAACTGGGGATTTTAACTTCAGCTTCCAAAACCTGGATGACATGGGTGTGACAGATTCCCAGTCCAGGCCTCCATTTTAAAAAGTGTGCTTGATGGAGCCGAACCTTCATGAATGTTGTTAAAGTGCAAGTCTTCCTTGCCAGGTGATATAACTTCTCTGGAGAGGAAAGCTTTCCAGGTGAGTACATGATCTGCTCATCTGTGACTGCTGCTTATTCACAGGTGTCTGTGTTAAATGTCCAGTCAATGAGCCTGCAACAATATAATTTTTTTTTTGCTTTTGCTAATTTGTTACTGTAGTCCGCAGATTATTTTTTAAACATCACCAGCAATTCATACTATGTCTTACATTATTAAAAGCCCAAATAATAGGTAAACTTTCTACTTGCTGTGGTTAAATAAAACACACTTGCACCTTAGTAAAGATTTTAGAAATCTGTTCAAGTCCAAGAAAACTTTTTGTCATTTCCTGAAAAACTTAATAATTTGAATGAGATGCAGATTATATCTTTGTTTCAAACAATTTGTTAATCATTTCTTTTATACTATTTCACTGCGGGAGCTAACAATTACCAGAAGAGGTAAGTGACATGCTTAGCAGTCGCCCTTCTTTCCTCAAAGCATTATTATCAGAGTGTTATTTCTTGGCCAAATCCAGAGCAACTTACAATTTTGCTGATTTACACAGCTGGTTATTTTACGGGTGCAATTTGTGCGTTGTGTTGCCCAAGGCTGCCACAGCAGTGCCTCTGGCGCGGTGGCTTTCAGCAGCGACCCTGGCAGGCTGCTCTGTTCGCGCCTTTTTGTTCCAACTGAGTTGGTAAGTAGCTCTGATTGAGGTGTTTGTTAAGTAAATCGAATGACTCTAAACGCTTTAACTAAGCACATTAGTTAAGTTTTCAGCCAGATAAAACTGGATTTATGAGGAGCTGTGAAAGTCATAATTCTCTAAACCTGGATGCAAAACTTCATCATGTCTGAATACTAAAACAATGCGTTAGTATAAACTGCGTAAACAGGCCAAGTGCTATTCAGTGACAGGTGAAATAAATCGAATTCTTATTTACTTTACTTATTTATCCATTTTTCCTTCTAAAATGACTGATATTCTCTAACTGATACAAGCCAGTACATTCGGTTATGTGACTGAAATAACGCTATATGCCAAAACTTGCATGAAGTCATTCTGCAGGACTGGAAACCACTGCTCTTCATCCTACTTGTCATCCTTAACCGGTTTGATACCTGACTCTTAATTTCTAATGTGGTATTTAAAGTGGTGCTTACAGACAAGTCAAGGCAAACCAGTTCATTGCAGCAAAGGAAAAGCTCTTGGGTGAGAAGGAAATGTAACAAACCACCACACAGATTAATACTGCACTCCAAGCCAAGCAGAGTAATTTGCCTGGGGTTAAATATATGCCAGCGGGTTGATGTCCTCACCACTTCCATGCAGCATTTCTGCCAGGTCAGGACAGCGGCCAACCGAGCACCAGAGTAGCACGTCTGCAGCACTTCTCCACATACATGGCCAGAGGTTCATCATGCTGGGATTCCTTCACTAAGCTCAGAAAAGCCCAGTGTTACCTTTATCCCCTGCACTTACTCACACCGCTGTCTCTCACTTGGGCTGAATGGTGCTGAATTACACTTTAGAGTCTTTCCTTTCAGCACAGATTTCCTTCAAAGTGCAAGCATAACTGTTCCTAATGTTCCTTTCACTCTTTCACTTTCCTTAACCACCGGTCCTTGCGGGGATCTTGGTAATCTGGGGTCTCTTCCAAAATGAGTGGGTGCTAAGCTAGGAAGGTACAGCCTGGAACGGCTTGGAAGCTGAAGTTGCACACAGGGGAAGCTGAATTCAAACCTACGCCCAAACTCCTCAAACCCATTACACCACTGCAGTGCTCTACTGCTCCTTTAAGCTTAAAAATGTAAAGTTCATGCCACTATGCATCAGCCCCATCATCATAGGGAAGGGCCAGCAAAAAACTGGAAAATGACCTTTAGCCGCTAATTGAATCTGTAGCTGGAGTTTCGAGATGCGAACATCCAAGGCCAAACAGTGACCCTCAGTTATCACAACCTACACAAAAATACTAAAGTGCGTGAAGCACACTGTTGCGTAAGGGGTTGCTGAAGAAAGAAAAGCAGTTGTATGAGAAAAAGCAGCTGAAAGTGCCAGCGATAAGAAAAAAGAGACTGCAGAAATTAATTGTAGACAAAATGTAAAGATAAAAATATCGTCACAGGATGTTCTGGATGGAGGACTCTCCTCAGCTGTGCCGGCCAAGTGCTATCAGAGCGCCATGAAACAAACGGCGCTTTGTCAACACAGCTGAGCCAGGCCTTTTTATCAGAAACTTCCCATACTGATATTTTTATCATCCTGCATACAGTGCGTTTCTGGTGACTTATAACACAGGGTGTTGGAGAAGTGCAGCAGGTTCTTCTGATAGAGTATTAAACACCAGCCAAACCTGGCAAACAGGTAAAGTTCTGAACCTTCTCTCTCTCAGGTCTTGGCAATGTCACAGTCACATTAAAGCAGCAGCCCGCCCACCCCACATCGCCTTTTACTTCACCACACTTATGAGTGAATGATTCCTCTATCCTTACATACACCTGCTCTGCAACCTTTAGTCTTCATGGCTACGCTTACGGGGTCTGTCTCAACAGCTACCCCAAGGATTTTATTGCCCGGATCGGGGGCTCTGTTATTCCAAGGTCACAGGGAGATGAATCATGTTGGAGGGGGCTGTTTAAACAGGGTACGAAGGGCAGCACATTTCTGCGGGGGCTAGACTGATGCAGCAGTGGAAATTACACAGCAAGACACAACTAGCTGCTATAAATACAAGCCCTTCCACTGGCTCAGCAGGCCATCTGCAGGTCGGCATTGTTTCCATAGCACTAAATGCAATTTGTTGAATGCACAAGGCTATTACAACCCTGTTTTTCTGCATCGATATTGAAGGGTCACCTGCTGTTCCCAGCCAAAAGGTTTCTGGAATTGCTGGAGAAAACTTTCCGGCCGCCAAAGGCCACTGTTGGAAGCTTTGACCGAGCAGCCCTTCCAAAGCAATAATATCATTCCAAATCAAAGGCATCATCTCTGGCAGCAAAGTTGTATGTAAACAATCTTGTTCCACTTCATGAGCAGCTTATTTTGTTTCCTCAAGCAGGTCTTATTATCCTCCCTCCGAGGGTTTGCTGCAAACACATTAGCCTTTCCTTTCTAAACAGATGATCAATGGCTTCCTTGGTTGCTGTTTTTTCCAATAGCTTTGCAAAATGCTCCTGGCATCGCTGATCTCAACCTCAATTTAGAAAACAATGTGCTACCTGTACTTTGTATTGACAAATAAAGCTGGGGTTCATAATCACTAAATAACTGCATTGTCAAAGCAGTACATTAATCCCGGCGAGCATCACCAATGCTTGAAGAACGGTGCACTTAAAGGGACTCCGGGCAATAAATTTCGGACAATTACAAATAATGACGAGTACAGCAATGAGGAGCACCGGGAAAGTTGTGTCTGCTCAATTGTCAGTCATATTTTTCATACTCTGTCTTTTTTTACCATAAAGGTTTTTATTTTTATTTTTATTTTTTTTTTATCTGACAAAGGCAATTTGTTTTAGTAAAACACATACCAAAAAGCTGGCCCTGGCTACAATAACTAAAACTCAAATTCCACACCATAGTTAAACATCTGTTTTAAGAAATTACTATTGATTTGTGCTTTTTTGCCAGATTTATTACATTTGGCTATGAAATTTACTCAAAATATAATATGGTTCTAGCCTACTTTTTCTGTTTTACAAAACGAATAAGCATAGAATATTTTACCAGAGAACATTTAATTCTATAAGCGCTGCATTCAGGAGGGCTGCAAATGCTGTGGAATCTGGTGGAGTCAAACTGAACAATAATCTGAATCCTTATGATGCTTTTGTGACTGGCTGAGACATTTTTAAATCGTATTCAATTAAATTTTAAACCACAATTGCATAAATTAAATAACATAACCTTTGCCTTCCAATATTAGCATTTAATTGTCCAAAGGAATAGCAGAAGAATGTCCTATTTTATGTATTGACTTATGAACAGTATTAGGCCACCGCTACAATATAGGGTGGCTTTGAGACACTGAAACTGCGTGTCCACTTTTGTGTAGGGTCGGGATAACATGGTTACTGTGAACCACAGATATGGTCTTGTAGTCCTGTCAAATAAGTTCCAGAATGGTATCAATAAATTTCGAAATTGCTTTGAATTGTCATGCAGGTCAAATGTTAATTTTGAGTGGGAGAAAATTAAACATTTCAGACAACCATACACTTGTATTTCCTTGCCAAGTACATCAGAGTAAACAACCTACGCTGCATGGCTTCTTCAGAACAAGAACTTGGGTTGTGGTTTAGCTGGAAAATAGGACATTTATTGAAGGTATTTTGAATGGTTGGATGAACCCCCTTCTAGTAAATTTGTGCCTTATCATATTCTTAGAAGAGAAGTATCAATGTGGCCAGGGGGGGCTTTACATTTGAAATGCAGTTGCGACATCCCCAGCAATCGTTGTGTGAGGAAGGTAGAAGGTAGGAAGGTAATGAACTTCAAGTTTTGGTCCTGGATGCTTAGGGAAGTGCAGGCTGGGAAAACACTGGCATGTACAGGTGACCATTGGTGATCACCAAAGACATGTTGGAGTCACATTCCCATGTTTCCACAGCACTGAAAGAATCATGACCAACACTTGTTAAAATGAAATAAAATGTGGAAATTTAGCCTTCTGGAATTGGTCACTGCAATGAGTTGTTTTGCTACTTTGCTTAATTCTGTCTGAAATCTGTTTGTCTGACGTCATAATGATGAAGCTGTAAATATTTATAAATGTCTTTACTGGATTAGGCCAGTATTAGGCCAGATATCTAGGCTTAGATATTTGAAGCTAACCATTGTTTGCTGTATTTTCTAAGTCTAAATTTCACTAATATTTGGGGGAAGATTTGGGTTGAGAGCAACAGGAGACCAAAGAGAAAGACTGAACACAATCCCAGGTATCTTTTAAAGTCTGTCTAGATAAGAAGAGCGTTAAATATGACAAAGTTCACGGTTAGACCTGGAATCTTGTGATATTAATGAATGAAAAGGAAAGACCTTAACAGTCTAGGGTAGCATGAGACTGACACCACACCAAGGCATAGAGTGTCTGGTCTGGGATGGAACAAGTTAGTCAATTTGTTTAGTCTGAGCCATCCATGTTTCAGTTGGCCAAGTTTTGGTCTAAATAAACTTTGCAATCGAGATATCTAATGTCTTAATGAATTCATTCAGCATGTAGCAGGGTACATTTTGAAACAGGAATAATAAGCAGCACAAGGTATTCATCGTGATGCATTAATTCTACCAAACGGTGAAACAGGAAGCAAGGTCGATGCAGGTCTTTGGCTTTTTGACTGGAGGGGAATAAGAGCAGGTCAGTAAGACTGGGAGTAATGGATATTCCTAAATCCTTCAGTCCAAAGCTTTCCAGTTTAAAGGAGAAAACAAATTGAGATGGGGAGGGAAATTCAGCTGCATGGACAAAGAGTTTTAATGTTTGCTATAACCGGATGTCAGCTTTAGAACTGCAGGGACTGACATTTTAGGATTACTCAAATACAGGACTACATCATCAGTATGCAGAGAAATGCAGTGCTCATCTTCTATGTTTACACACCTTATCTATGCTCTGATAACGTCTACCAAGGGTTTCACCAAGTGTGAAATGTAGGGGAAGAGTTTTGCCTGTAATGTGGCCCTTACCAAAGCGTTTTAATATAAGAGCTTTCCAAAACTGCAAATAAGAAGCAAATAAAAAACTCTGTTCTGCTGTATCAAAATCTTTGTGTATCAAGTGAAATAATGAAAGCAGGTTCTTAACCCCTGCAGTAAAATTCAAGCACATGCGTTGCCAGAGCTTAACCCAGCCTTGACAAAACCAGTTCAGTCAGGTTTAATATTTTTTTATTACAATTGTTTCCAACCTACATGCCTGTGCTTTGGTTTCAATTTTAACATCAACATTCAGCAGACTAGTAGGTCAGTCCAAGGACCACAATCTAAAGGATTTTTATCTTTGTTCTTTAAAATTAGGCTAACTGAGCCTCTACCTCCAAGAATGAGAAATGCAGACTTTGTCACAGATGCCAGGCAGTGATAGTCATTCTAAGTATATTTCGTTTGAAGAGCCGAATCCTTCAGCTGTACAGAGGTACTTGTAACAATCTTTGAAAATATTATTAAAAAGTATTATTAATCGCTAATGGGTCATATGTAGCCAAGCCTGAAGGAGTCCATATAATTTTAATTGACCTTTCATTCTGCTCTGACTTCAGTTTATTGGCCAAAAGATGACTCAGCTTGTTCCCAAGTTCATAGTGGTGTTGTTTTGTAAGTAGTAAAAGCTTTCTAATATAATTTGTATAACCCAGATGGTATTTGGCCTTTGCTCTGGAGACTCTTGTTCAGCTCTCCTCAACTGAAGACCATTTATCTTTTTGCTGTAGGTGCTTCACCTCTAAATGTAATTTTTAATGTTCCTTCTCTTGTAGCTTCTACTGATGGGAAGCAAAGGAAATTATGAAACCCCTTAAAGTAACTTTAGCTCCATTCTAAAATGTGGCAGCTGAAGCTGTGGAATGCTGAGTGCCCGTAAAGTGGAGTGCTGTGTTTCTGTAAAACTCCCTACAGAACTGTTCATTATCTAAAAGGGTAGAGTTCAGCCTCCATTGTTTTGAGTTGTAACCTTTAAAACCCAACCTCTAAATACACTGGTCCATAGGCTGGGAGCAGGATGGAGCCAGAGTGGCCCCATCTTACTGTATGAGTAAGGCTATTAGGAATGAAGATGTAATCGAATGTGGTATAAGATTTATGAGGGTTGGAATAAAACGTATTAGTCCCTAGTGTCAGGGTGTAGGACCCTCCATAAGTGAACCAAACCTCAACTAGTACACATGTTCTGCAGCGTAGCAGTGGCTTTTAAATCTCTTTAGCTATATTCTTTACTCTAGTTTACTGTCTAATGTACAGTTGAAATTGTACCCTAGGCATCCAAATCCTTTGCAATAACAGTTAAAAAGCAGCACTATGCAGGAGGCAAATTGTGGAGAGTCTGAATTTGGAGCATTATTGTTTAAAACCAGTACATTTTGTGCAAAAAAATAAAGGCAAAAATCAAAATGAATCTGCCTTCGGAGTTCTGCTGTTGATAGCCAAGATTAAAAGGGATGTTCTTGTTGTTCAGAATAGCAGCACCTCTACTACTGGAGCTAAAGGAAGAGAAATAAACTTGGCCAATCCATTCTGCTCTGTTGGGCAAAGATGGGTCTCCTGCAGTAGGGCAATTTTTACTTTTTCCCTTTTTTAAAAATGTTAAAATCATTTTACTCTTAATTATGTGACTTTTCATTACAGGTTTTAATTTTAAATTGACAATTTGTGTAACGCTCTCATAAAGCAACAGGGTAGCCTTGCTAATGCCATCTGTTATGTGAGCAAAAACAACAAAAGCTGAAGTGTGTGATGTAATCTAATAGAAAACAAAGGAAAGTGAAGAACAAATATCATATTCCCCAAAGGAAGAGACCCTTCACCAATTGTTATTCAGCAATAAATGTTAGCCAGTATGAACATGAAATTTAAAAAAAATACATTAATATTCAATATATTTGAGAATGGTTTTGGTACACCAATCATTTTGTTGTGCTTTCTGCAAACATCTTGACCACAAAAGGAGCTTCAATGGGCTGAGCTCCAGAGCTCAACAAGTGCACAGTGCAATGAGTGAAGATTCAATGCTCATAAACTTGGAGGACACAGAGAAACAGGGATTTGGAGACTGTAGAGTTTGAAGGACAAAACATGTGAAAATGCTGAGAATCTGAGCTTGAAACTATAGTTAGGCATGCATGGTCAGAGAACACCAAGCAAAGCAGCTCTTAAGCCATTACAGATACGGTGGTAAACATTGGCTAAGAATTCATAACCTATGTTGGTAGTCTCTCCTTTTTAAAGACCAGGGTAGTTGCTTTATTCATTCACTCACTCACTCACTCACCTTCTCACTTAGGGTGGTCAAGGTCACCACAGTCCAGAGCCCATCACAGAATCACAGGTTAACTCCACACACAGACAAGCACACACTGTGGGCAATTTAAAATGACCAATTAACCAGAAACACACATCTTTGGACTGTGAGATTAAAACAGAACACCTGTCTAACCCAGCACAAACAGAGAGGAAGATACAAACTCCTCACACACTGAACTATACTCAAACCTACAACAAAACAGCCCAGGCTCTGTGCTGCAGCAAAACTACCTGCTGCACCCCCACCCTCAGCTGCTTGACTAGATTGTTAGGACCAGGTGTGCTGGGTTATATCAGGTAACGCTAACTAGAGCCCTCCTGTGGTCAACAGAGATATTGCTTTCAAGGGCTTTAAACAAATATACACGTTTTCTATGTATTATTATTATTATTATTATTATTATTATTATTATTATTATTATTATTATTATCATCATCACTACTATTGCTACAAAGCTTTTAGTATTTTCTTTCAAGCATTAAGGATTTGTTTCCTATTTCTTTGGACATATTAAGAATGCTAAAGTCTGCCAATTAATATTAGATATAGTACAAGACATTCGTATACACTTGTACTAAAAAAAAATTAAGAACTCAGCACCTTTCATATCTCTGAGGAAATTACATTTTGAAACAACCCAATGCAAACTGTGTAAGGAACACTGACTGAAATAAATGTTTTCAGCTATAAGAGAATGAATAAATGTGCCATAATGGAGTGGATTATTGATTTATGTTTTTTCTCCATGGTGGAATTCTATAATATCTCTTTGTCAGCAAACATACACAAATGTAGAGGGACTGATGGCAGAGCATGCCTTCTGCAGCAACACACTCAGCTACCTGCTGCTGCCTACCTACTGAACCCTTCTTTACTCATGGACCAGCAAGCTTGGTGCAGTGCCACAAATGCAAAGGTGAACTTTTAGTAAGGGAATGCAGAGGCCAGCAGTCCTCTAAAGACAACTTATTTTTTTTTTATATTTTCAAAAGTGAAAAAATGAAAACCATCGGCTCAGAACCCAGAAATAAATTGGGAATTGCAATTTAGTTTAGATGAACCTAAAGCACAGATCATTTTAAATGAGTCATTATGATTTTTGCAGAAAAAGCACAATACAGACTAATTTATTTTCACACAACAGCAGTTTCAAAACTAAAATTAAAAATGCAAGGCATACAGGTGCAGAGTACATGAATTTGTGAAAAAGGGATAAATTAATATTCAGTTGAAGGGAAAACAGTGCGTAACTTTAGGTAAGTTTGTTCTTTAACTGTTTGCCACCTTTATGTGTATATTTCATCCAGGAAGGGCTTCCCTCCTTTAGCAGCTCGCTGCTGGAACCCTGCACAGGCAGCTGGGGTGAACACAGTCTGCTGCCCTCCCACCAACACACACCCTGGTATCATGCTGATCAGGACAAACACGTGGTCAGACAGTCTGAACAAACGCACCAAGTCGAGAGCTTCAGACTCCCAGCGTGCTGTACGCTGCAGGAGGGGGAGCATGGAGAGATAAATATTTTACTCACCGATTTACGAGGAGAACTGAGAAGATGTGTCTTTAATGGGTTTAATAATGCAGGGACATAAGCGCCATCCATCAACCCCTGGCTGCTTCACCGCGGTCGCCTTACCGCTGTACGTCACCACGGTACAGAAGAGGCAGCCTGTGCTCTTCTCACTCATGTGACTGGTGTGCTTGTAGCCCGATTGCCTCCAAATGCTGCTCGCCTCCATGACCTTCACGTAACCAATGTGCCTCACTCTTACCCTTGCCCTCATCTGTCTTGGAATGTTCTAGCAACCTCTGAGCTTTTCTGTTGTGCATTAAACTCACTTTGTTACCAGTGTATTATTTAGTTATTATTTACTTATTACTTTTAGTTATTTCATTTTTCTCATTTTAGTTTGTTTTTTCCTCATTATTTCCAATATTTGTTATTCAGTGTGCTTCTCTGCCATGCGTAGATGGTATGGATTTGCACGTATTAGATGTTGTAATGCTCCTCAGGCTCTCGGGCAATTGTATATTCATAACTTATAGCATGAGCGTGACACTTTGAACCATTTTTAGCCATGTTCCTCATAAAGATCTCAATAAGATTGTCATTTTATGTTCTCTAATTACTGTTATTACGTTCCAATTGTTTATGTAAATTATATATCTGAGACAAACTGTGTCAAGAAATTGCTGTCAATTCCTCTGCGGTTGACTGATGGGAATAATTACATTCCTCTGAAATACTGGACTTGCACATTTCTGCTATAATTCTATTTTCTCTGCACAACTTATAAACTGTTTAATGTAAATATTCCTCATATGATAGCTTGTACTGATGCTGATTAATTATAACAGGGGTTAACCGGTTAACTCTATAGTAGTAAGAGTGCAAAAATTGTGGAGAACACCTAAAACCTCTAGATGAAAAGGATGTCAGATGGAAATGAGATATAAGCAACTGCAGATAAGAAACGATCCTTTAGATGATAATTATGACTGCTGAGAAGACAATTATCATTTGCCAAAAGTCAAGGGAACGAAGGCGACAACATCCAGCCCCCACCTGCTCCTTACCCCCTCCTGCTGGGAAGTGCATGGACACGTCAGACATCCATCAGGAAGGTTACGGGGGCGAGAAAACTCACGCTGCGTTACTGTCACGGCAGCTCAGGATGAAACACAAAAACCTGAAGTAAGACATTCTGCATGCATAATATGTAAAGGCCTGAACCTCCTAAGAAACAATTTGTCTAATGAAGACATTGTACAAGGAAGCGATAACAGCTGCTTAGTTCCCATTCAGTACTGATAATGCAGGAAAGCTTATAGGAAGGATTTTTCATTGGCTATACAGCAGCTGATTTCTCATAACTTTCAATACAAATGAAGTGCAAACAGAGAGATCACAGAGATAAATAATGTGCAGCAACCTTCTTCACACAGAGTAAATACAAAAAAGGTCCTTGGCTTTACGGACTACCGCACAACAGGTTTTATAGGATCATTAAACACCGAAAATTAGTGCTCTGCAACCAAGCAAAAAACCTTCTTAAACATAAAGCATTACCATGAATCAGGCTTTAGAATAAATAAAGCAGTTTAAAAAATTACATTTGCAGCAACAAGACTAATTTATTTCCTCTTAATCCTATCCTCAGATGAAGCTCCGTACTGAATAACTCCCCTCCACGAGTTCATGTCCTTTAGTAAATATGACTGGATAAATTACAAATAATATAATTCTGATCGCGCTCACTGTTACTGTGACTTGGCAACTGTGTTTATTTAACGTTTGCAAAATTCCCGATGAAGACCGTGTGGACAGGGATGAAACAATGTGAAACAGAGGTGAATAATCTAGACAGTCTATTGCTACTTTGAAATGCATGTTAGCGTAAATGTAAAAAAGTGTTTCTCGGACAAAAGGGTCCATATCTTTCCGCGGCTGACATTGCCTATTAATCTATTAATTATCAGGCCTCAGATGATCAATAATAGGACTGCTGGGAGAATCATGGCAATGTTGCCGAAGATCACCCACGTCATGGTACATCTGCTGCTATCGCACACATTCAAAAGTCATTTATCGCTAATTTAACACAGACAGATAAATGCTTTCTTCTTTCTAAATACTTACCTTTCATGTATTATATAGGTCTCCATTTCCATCATGAACAAACTAATGGCTGCTTGCATATAGGAGCTGTTGGTCACATGAGCATGACAGTTTGCCTCAAGATTGACTATTAAATATGCAAAGCAGAATTCTTAGCTGCATCATTATGTGCAACCCGGACAGATCTATTCAGGGTGCGAAATCGTACCTTTCTTTCTGATATCCGGCCACTAGTCTATATCAAAAGATAGGTTTGAATGCCAGAGGCTTTTAGGCCTAATGGAAAAACAAAATGCCCTTTCAACAGACAACTATCTTGGAAGCTCACATCCACTTTATTGCATTTGCTTTTCAGTCCTGTATTTAGCTATGCTAAAGTTTTGCCATATAGAACTGTAATATTTTATATTTTAACCGATTAAAAGCTGGGGGATTCACCTCTCTGACAGACAGAGAAAAACTTGCCATAACTCAAGTTGTCCGACATACAGAATAAATAATGAATTTGACCTATTCACCACCACCCGCAACATAAAATGATCTTTTAACTACGCAGCTCTTATTTTCATTAAACATTACTCACATTTAACAGCCTCTCAGATGAAGGTATCGAGGATGGATTGCCCACAGTGCGTACAAGTGTGTGACTCTGCATCAAGCTATCCAGTGATGGACTGGTGTCTCACCCAGAGTGTAGTGTCCTTGTCAGTAATTCAAGGAAAGGTCTCGCATGCCACAACCCTGACCAGGGTGAAGCGCTACAGAATAATGGAAGGATGGACGAATACAGAAGCATTTAACTCTGAGTAAAAGGTAGTTGAAAGACATAGACACAGACTTTGTTGTAGACGTTAATTTTCTACAAAAAGGCGCAGCAGGACTATCATACAGCGCTAGTACTTATCCGCCTTTCAAGCAACGCATTAGACTTCAATAACTTTATTAATGTCTTTCATCTCACATAGCTTTACCCTGGCACAGATGTAAAAAACACCCTTTTTCAAGCACGCCTTTATGTTCCTATGTGTGGCTGACCTTATGTCTGCATAAGCCCTGAACAAAACAATCTTTCTCCGGTAATAAATTGTCAGTATCTCTTGATCCGCACACCGTTACGTACTCAGTTCAATTAAGTAGCAAACAAAAGAAGCGAAAAAGCCAACTGTAAAATTGTAAAATTATCAGCTGTGCCGGTTGAAGAGAAAGGTCTGCAGTCATCCTTTGTGCCACACTTCCTGGTGTTTAGGTTGCGATAAGAACACAAAGCTCACCGCTAAACAATGACTCCCGTGGGGCTGCAGCCAGTGAATGGCTGACCGGGGCAGGCGGAGGCCTACTGCTGTTCGGGGCTCACTGTAACTGAAAGGCTTTCTCATTGCTTCAGTCAGCTAAAGTCTCGGCGGAGGTGCTTGGCTTCCTCGAGCTGTGACCCAGCGTTCAGCATCGCCCCAGGACCATCCGAGGCTCAGTGGGCTGGTGCCTGCATGCACCTGGCCCCTCGCATCCGCATGTCAGTGCTCTTACAGACACATCGCACTCAGGTGAGGCCTGTGAGCACAATGCAGCTCATCCTAATAGCCGCTTAATGATAACTCCTTCAGTTAATGAATCCTCTCACTGCGAGTGTGTATAAATGTGCGTGTGCCTTATTCTTCACACCACAAATACCGATTTTCCATAATAAGGACACTTTCACACCGAGGTAATGTTACTGTATTTACTTTCAGGCTTGCATGTAGATTAATGTGAAAGCATCACATCCAGAACAATTCGAAAGGCCTCCAAAGTAACAAAATAAACAAACATATTAAACTCGGTCGCAAAATATCACGCAAACGGAGTGCAGGTGATATTCAGCGATGCGGAAACTGGCTTTATTACAGTTCTGCTTATTAAATTAAGTAGTAGTCACTCTTTATTTCGTAAGGTAAACTGGGATAGAAGTAATAAATCCAAAAGGAATTAGTCATAATAGCAAAGACGTGCCCAGAAATTTGTCTTCGCAGGAGGACTGTAAAAAGATTAACAGCATAAAGATCCCAAACATAAATTAAATTGGGAAATAAATCAAAATGTAATATATTTTGTGTATGTAAGAAGATCGGGGCAGTGCTGTTGTAGTCTCGGATGATCTTTGAACATAAACAAATCACGAGTTTATGCATTAATCTAAAACTGCTAACCCGGTAAGGACGATTCAAGAAAGCTGCCTTCCTTATTGCCTCGAAGGCCTTGTGCCAGAGCACGGAGCGCTTCCACATTGCACAGCTTAAGGTTAGAAATACTATTTACTTTGATGTTTAATGACCCATATAATGCTCAGACAACTCTGTCATGCTTAAAAAAACTCTATTAATTTTAAGCAGCTAAGTGACGGTTTAAAAAGGAGATCTATTGTACTTTTAGTTATCGGGCATGGCTGGCTTTTCCTTAATGATATGTCATCTGTAATGGCTCAATTGGTTAAAATAAGAACAGGTTTGTGACCGCAAAATAGGTAAGGCCCTCAATCACATGCATGCTTGCTCTTTTCCAAAGGCAAGCTGTATCTTTAAGAGAGAATGCAGCATAAAACTGAAAGTACTGTTTCTCCCTTTTATTAAAAGAGGTATAATTTTGTTCAACATCTGCAGTGGTACATAGATCAAACTGTTTGGATAGCAACCGTTTCTCGGAAACGCTTTAACTTGATGCAATCACCTATTCGGCTCCGGAACACGGAGGCTCTGACCAAGGCAAAGTGGATGGATGGATGGATGGATGGATGGATAATCTCCTGTCTTCATCATCTTCTATTGCTTGACGACAGTATTCTCCAATACAGTAAATGCTTTAAGCACCAAGCACATTTGCTGCAGGATGCAAAACATCGGCTGTTAGGCTGGATTCTTAGCAGCAGTTGATCTAGACTCTTGGTTGGATTTGAACTCAGCAAACACTGTACTGCCTTACTGGCCTTACAGATTCGGAGCAAATTTCAGTTATTTATGACAACACTGATGTAAAAAGGTACCCTTAATTAAGAGCCATTTTGAAATTTTGAATTCTGTGCAAAGATACAGCTCACTCACTCCCTTTTGTTAACCGCTTATCCTTGTCAAGGATGAAGAACAGAAAATGAAAAGAGGAAAAAAGAAAAAAGAAACCATACTGTGACTGCAGCCATGAACTAAAAAAGCCTTAAAATTACATCTTTATATAGGCAGTCCATGAAAAGCCTCAAAAAGAACCTGCTTCTGCACCCCCCCCCCCCATGACCCTGGTGCGATCCAATGCAGACTTCAGTGATAAAATGGTAATGAGCAACAGTGAGAGAAACACAACACACAGCGAGCGCTGTTGGCAAGTGGGAGGCAGCGTTCCTAAACGGTAATCATCCTGGCACACTGCTGTTTCCCAAAGGCTCTCCTCTGCCCATACCACAGCAGAGCTTCGAACCTCGAGATGAAAGAGTGTAATCTGTTCCATTTTATCAGTACACACATTACTGCATTACAGTTACTGAAAGGGAGCGCAACTAGACGACGCCTGTAATGCATTATCAATTCGTGTGGGATCCACTGCAGTCAGACTTGCACGGTCGCATTTTTTTCCCAAATTTCGAAGAAGCGAATAATCGGCACGCGTGATCTCTCGCGCTGTTCTTGGTGGCTTTCACCGGCGGGGGTGAAAGGCAGAGCAGGGAAGTGGTAGAGGAACAAAAGGAAGGAGCTGCAGCTTAGTTAGAAGTTCAGAAGGCTTCGCTCACTGTGCACAGATTTCCCTTCTGCTCTCGGTTATCCCTGTCATTGTGTGAGGGCACCTACTGTGAGAGTGCAGCTCAGCCCATACAGGATAGCAGTCACCACCAACAGGTGTCCATTTCACACGCCATTTATCTCCCCTGGTGAGGGTTTTGGGACCCTGGCATTCATCATTAGAGATAATCTTTGTGTTTGTGTGATGCATTCCAGCCCATCTGAGCCTTTCCAGCAAGCAGCTCACAGGGGCAGGAGCGGAGCCCCCGCAGATGGCAATAGATGGGCACCCCAATGTATCACTGGGGATGTGACACACGGAGCAAACAACTAAATCCATCAAGGCTCCGTGTCAACGGCAGCTGCAGAATTCACATTGGCAAACACGCTGGCAAACACCGCAGCAGCAATTACATTTATCTTAACTACCGTGCTAATTTAAGTGACAATGTTTAACAAAAACAAGCGAGTGAACTGAAGACGCGTTGCCTTCGCCAAAGAGATTAGTGGCAGTGTGCAGAATTTGTAATGTACTTTACCAGATGTGTTCGGCACACGTGGGATCGTTTCAGGAGCATTTTCAAAGTGACGACCCCGCTTTACCTGTTATGGAGAGGATTCCCCTGGAGAAATCCTTTGTTCTTAAGTGTGTTGTCGTGTCCTATTCTATTACAGCTTCTTTCGGGGGCTTGTAAAAGAGCAGCAGCCCCCGCCTCTTCCTGCATTGTCTAAAGCAGAGGTTGGCTTGGGTTGTAGCCTTGTTGATTTTGCATGCAGCTGGAGCACCTTGGGTACTGTTTACTCACACAAAATGTTAAGACACACTAGATTTTACAGCTCTGCAGAGTGTTTTACTGACACGCCAATACTATGAATTTTTCAAAGAGCAAACATCTGGTAGGATCAGATGCAGACGTCATTCCAAATGTGGGATATGCATCTCAGTACAGTAAACACAGTAAATAATCAAATACGTATTAATAATATACTTTCCACTAAAGAATGGATTATTCAGGTTGCGATCATCTTCTTGTGTGCTGCTTTTTCCACTATGCCATTCCCCATTTCTTCCATATTGCACCTCTTGTCTGGCCTTGTCCTGTCAGCTTTTCTCCATTCCGGAACAACGTGTGCCATGTCCCTGTGCGCCTCCTCTGCCTACGGTGGTTAGATCCCACCCCAGAAATGGAAAAGCTGGAGCAAGCGGTAATTCGCGGCATGGTCCATGCATATAGATTGCTTCCAGTAAGATCCTTCTGCTCCGCAGGGGTCCTTTGATTTTCTCCATAATGCCCCCGTGAGATCAGATTTTGCCAGGATGCCTGGTTTTTCCATGCTCAAAGCAGGAAGAGCTTCTCCTGGAGGTTATGCCACCCTACCCAAAAATGCGAGATGCACTTGCAGGGTGATGACCCATTGCACAGCAGCACAGCCAACAAGGCAAAATTAATTAAAAAAAAAAAAAATACAGGGAAATATGTTTCTCACATGCACACATTATGGAAATATTCTGTTTTATAACATGTGGGCAATCCTCTAGCAAAGGTGTCCAGTCAGACACTGTTGTAATGGCTAAAATTTGAATACAGGCACATCATTGTTTTACTCTGTCTTCTCGTGATGAGCAAAGATAAAACACCTTTGTGCCCATTGTGTACTAAATGGTCATGTTCCGCCAAACAGCTATAAAATTATGCATGCAGTCCCAACCCCCACAACCCCCATCTGCCCTCCCTCTCCATAATGCCGACAGCAAGGTAAAGTGTGTCTTTCTTCCTGCACAGTTGTTTCTGCAGTTACCATTATCACTTGGCTGTTTGGCTGATGCTTTTACCCAAAACAACTTGTAACATTGCCCATTTAGAAAGCTGTCTGTTGTTTAACAAAGCAATTCAGGTTAAGCGTCTTGCCCAAGGGTACTACTGCAGGGCCCCTACAGCGTATAAACTGCATGTTCTTAGCCACTATGCAACGTGTTACCTTTAATTTAAAAGCAGCAATTCAGCACTCACTGGCTGCTTTTGCCAAGAAGAGTCATGTCAGCACTGCTTTCCCTGGTTCCTCAATTGGGAGAGGTGGTCAAACATCTGTGTGAACTCTGACGTGGAGAGAGGGAATATGTAGTTGAGTAGCTGCGAGGTCACACACGATAGCGTGTCCCAACATGGCAGTAACTTGCGCTGACACCTCCATATCCGCGCAACTGCGTCTGCTTCTAGCTTGCGCGTCCATTCCTCTGCGCTCAAGCAGTTGAGCACAGCTTTCTCACCCGACCGATTACCTCGCATCTACCGCTGCCTCTTCCTGCACTGAAACCATCCTTTAAAATGTACATGCACAAAGATGTGGCAGGGATGCCAAAATCTAATTTTGA
Organism: Heterotis niloticus; assembly: GCA_018136845.1. NCBI lineage: Eukaryota > Metazoa > Chordata > Actinopteri > Osteoglossiformes > Osteoglossidae > Heterotis > Heterotis niloticus. Next base: position 13,599,242 of record CM030904.1, on the reverse strand, counting down.
AGAGATTGGAACACAGGGCAGAACAGCAGCAGTCTGAAAACAAAGTTAAAGATCCAGTCCAAAAAAGAAAAATCAATAAATAACTTCCTGATAAGCTCTCAATTGAATTGCTGCGTTTCGGAATTATATAACAGTGGAGGAAATGGTTTCTTTAGCTGGTGCTGGACTCCCACGGATCTATCTCTCTCTCTCTCTCTCTCTCTCTCTCTCTCACACACACACACACACACACACACACACACACACATACACATACACACACACAGAGGAACACCACCCACATACTCATGGACGCACATTTTGGTAGGCTTCACTTTTCTGGAGCGGAGAGCAAAGTGGAGCCATGCGTGTATGAATGCTTCTATATCTCATTCTCTAAAATTAAACTGGGGAAAAGCACTTGTAACCATATCGCAAACACCAATCATTTTTTTTTTTTTGTACACAGTATAACATAACATATAACATGTGCATGTCAGACATGTTGGCATTTTCAATTTTGGAGTTTATTATATACATATATGCAGTTTCTTAGCACACAGTCAGAAGACCTGCTGAATGCTGAACTGATTCGATCTTCACAGATGAGAAAAATGGAAAGTGGACACAACAGGGGCAATGTGATTAAATGTTGAAATATCTGCTTAAAACGCTACTTGTGTTTCAGTTCAATGTTCCCTGCCTACTACTTTCCTGTTTGTCCCGGCAACTGACACTCTTTTAAGAGGGAGTGATGCAAACAATTACAGCACTGCCCCACTCCCCACCCCCATGTGCAACTTCCACACACTGGGCCACAAGCCCCCGGCTCAGTATTAAATAATGAATTAAGCTGTCAGGAGACCCACTGTTTTTCAGCTTAGGGGGTCATTTAAATTTAATTTGAAAAAGAATTTTAGTTAAGATAGCGTCCGCTCAGCAAAAAGGCATGCCCTCCTTAACTACACCCCACTTTGCATTGTGTGAAGGCAGCCAAGAGTCAGCGAAAGGGCAAAGTGAACTGATGAACAGCATGCAGGGATTGTGGACATGTGATGCCCAATATCTGGTTGATGTAGCAGCAGTGCCTTCCGTGTGAATTAGAAGTCTGAGATGGAAGAGAACCTGGAAGGCACTTTCAGTTCAAAAGAACACACTTTTTGTCTTGCTTTAGGGTGAGGAGTTGCTCGAGTGTTACCAGCCAGCCCTTTATGGGTAATTAGAATGCACAGAAAAAAAAATCAAACTTTTTGTGCATCCCTAGAGCAACATTCCCTTTTTTAAACCATAACAGGGTTATTGTACTGTGTCAACAATACCCACAGCTCGCTGCTAGTATCATAAAAAGCCTAATTATTTTATTGCTAATCTGTAGTCAAGCCATAAAAGTCAAGAACCCTGACTTCATTTTTTTTTTCTTTTTTTATTCTGGGGCAAATCTGAAATCTTTCAGGCAAAGTTATTCTTTATCACGCAGTAAAATCAAGTTTAGAAAGAACCAGCAAGAAAGCTCAGCAGGGATACAGCACAGAAGTGTTATTTTTTGTTCTGTTTGAGCCCTAACATGCAAGCAATTCAACTGGCAGAAATGTATAAGCTTTTTTCACACAAGCTCAGAGAGGGTTTGGGCAGAGAGCACGTCTGGTCCAGCCTTTGGGCTCGGAACGGAAGCCAACCACGTCCTCACTCTGGATTCTCGGGGGAAAGGGACTGTTGACAGCATGCGGTATTGAGTGCAGAGGACATCCTACAGTCTATTATGGGACATTCCAAAAAAATCTCTGCAAATTAGGAACCGGCCTGGTGTTTTTATAGTATTTTTACCACTTTTTTCATACGAGAGGGAAAATTACATTATGGGTTTTAAGGAACATTTTTCTGTTAAACAGTTCCTAAGTACGTATCTAAATCAAAAATTAATAACAAAAAAGCTGCATGCAGGTCTCTGCATTACTTTGGTTCAATATTTTATGTCTCAAACAACTCTGTCTTTTGTTTTAATATATATTTAAAAGGCATGAAATTTTAATGTTGAATTTATTCCCACAATTGGCACATTTGCCATTTGGCAGGTGTCCTTCTAGTGCAGACAGTCAGTCCGCGATCACAAAAGAATCATTATGCAGCCATTTGCTCTTTTAGTTTCAGTTTTATGGAAATTATAATTTAAAAGCTCTCTGCTGCCATCATGTTGTGCCACATGGTGTTTCTCATCAGTTTTAACATCTGCAGTTACTGTGCCTCTGCCACACACACTATAATCTAAAGCTTTTTCAAAGCTATTATTAATTTTGAAATCGTTTAGTGCAAAATGGGAGCCGGTGATGATCACGGTATTTAAAATTAAGAGCGTGGTTCCTCAGCAGGATGGCAGAGGGATGCAGCAGCTTGTCTCAGAGCACGTGGACTTCTGTTTGATTCCTGGGTGGGTTGCTGTCTGTGTGGAATTTGTATGTCGTGGGTGCCCTCCCACAGACGTGTGTTAGGTGGACGTGTACAGCCTTGGGTGGCTCGGCATCCCACCCAGGACTGCTCCTCTCCTTGTTGCCAGGACAGGCTGTGGTGCACTTAGAAGATCGGCAAATGAACATGTCATTAGCATCACTCAGACTTAACTGTCCGCTTATCAACTCCTCTATAGTTTACGCAGACTTCACAGGAGCTTATGATAAAGAAATAAGTTTTCTAAGAAGCATGTAATGTGTTATATAAGCACATCAAAAACAGGCTGGCAGCGTGCTAATATTTCCCTCTCCCAGTGGAACCAAACCATCAGCCCACATAAAACCCCAATTTGCTGTCTGTCAGTAAGCTGCTCACAGCATCACCTGGTAGGGATGCACACGGCCCCCCTTCCTGCATCAGCTCCAATTCACGCAGCCCCTTCACGCACACTTTAAAGCAGGACATAGCTTATCTGCTCGGCGCCATGCTGCACACGTCTGTCTCATCCGTGTGTCTGTCATCCGGCAGGTGGAGTCGGATCATTAACAGTCCTTCATAACGGAGCAGCTCATAGGGAGCTGTCGATTTCCACTAGAACCATTTAAAAAGGTCACCCAACAAAAACATGTCAAAGCTCGCCTGGCGTCTCCACAAGCCTGCCTGATTTGTTAAGGAGAGCATGAGGCAGCAACACATACTTATTTGAAAAACAATAACCATAGATTTAACATTGATTATTTTATTTTTTACACTCTGTCAGTACAGTTGTTTGCAGTTTTATTCATATGTGTATATATGCAGTATGTGTGTATGCATGCCTAGTGTATATTTGCCAGCTGCTTTTGCCTGTACCATAAAATGTGCAGTCATATTTTAATTAATATGCAATATTGAAAAATAAATACATAGATAAATAACTTACAGCCTTCAGAAAATAGTTTAGATAATTAATCCATTCACTCTCCACAAATCTCTATTTGACATGGATGCGAGTTATCCGACTACTGCTTTCTTGAAAGGGTAAAAGACATAAAAAGGCAGTTTGCAGGAGGTAACATTAAGCTACAGAAGGGCACACATCATTAGATCCATGCTATTTATGAGTGTACGGAGGGGTAGGGCTGAATTAATAATGTCATTATGTGGTAGTGGGAGACCCCCTGTCAATTTGTTGCACCACAGCACGAAATGTCTCAAACATGGAAACAAAGTTTGAGAAACCTTTTGGAAATTGTTTTGTGATTAATAAATAAAGCTCAAAATGCAGTTACTCTTTGCCTGTCTCCTTTTATAAGCGACGTGCATCAGTCTGCCATGCCTTTTAATTGCTCTCAACACACTCCTGGTGCATCACGCATGAGCGCACAAGTCTAATGATGCTGCGTTTCCCAGGTAACCTGCCGGCTCACATTCACACTGTCAGCTCTTGACATCATCGCTCCATGCCGCTGTAATGCTCTCGTGCCTGAGGAGCTTTTGTGCACGCATGTGTTCACCTTGTAAGTCCTAGACTTTTGACAAATATCAGTGTTGCAAATCTGATGCCACTCAGAAAAGAAGGAAAAGAAATAAAAGACTTAGATGATAATTAAAACCAAGCTTAGAGTAAGCCTGTCTCTGAGGTGCTGTATGCTCTCAGTCATGACTAATGGTGGCATTCTCCCCCCATGTGCAGTCCTCCTCTTTCATTTCATTTACGCCTTTGCCTGCCTTCCTCTGTCCCATGTTGTCTCTTTCAGTGTGTCGTGCTACATTGCCCCATAATGAGCCTGAAGGCCGTGTTATGCTGCTACCGCTTTGACACAGGCTCCCCTTCCTTCGCTGTGAGGAGGCAAAGTTCAGTCTAAAAAGCTCAGGATTACTGGACGGAGGGAGGAACTGTGTTTGCAACTGAATATTTTAATATGGATGCAAAGAACAAAACTTGCCATCAAATTGACTCGGGCAAGATTTGCGTGAAAAGCATCTATGATTCTTCATGCTGCATGTCAAAGAGTCAAAAGAGTTTATTTGTCAAGCACATGGTTGTGTACCATGTGTTGAAATGTGCACCGATCTGAACCAGGATGACTGTGCGAACAATCTATAATGGAAAATGAAGCAAACACATATCCAAACACTAAGAAGAATAGAGACAGAAACAAGCAGTAAATAGATAAATAAGTAAGTAAATAAGTAAATAAATAAGTAAATAAATAGGGAAAATGGTACGGAACAGTTAAGGTGCCCTGGAAGGGCAGTGACAGTGGGGGGGGGGGGGTTGGAGCGGAGTGGTCAGAGATTACGTGAGGGTAGTCATGTCATGTCCGGGTTCAGAAGTCTTATGGCCTGTGGGTAGAAGCTCCTCCTTAGCCTCTCCGTTCTGGCCATAATGCTTCTGTAGCGTTTGCCTGATTTCATCAAGATGAATAGATGGTTGCTGGGATGAGACAGGTCACCGACGATCCTACTCGCTCTGGTCCTGCATCTCCTGGTATAGATGTCATGTAGGGACGGTAGATCAGATCTGGTGCAGCGTTTCGCTGCCCGGATCACTCTCTGCAGTGCCTTGATGTCCCGAGCACAGCTGTTCCCAAACCAGGAGATGATGTTCTGAGTCAGCACAGTTTGTACAGCACCAGAGTAAAAGGTCTTAAGGATAGCTGGAGAGACCTGTAGCTTCCTCAGCTGCCGGAGGTGGTAGAGCCGCTGCTTTGCTCTACTGGCTTGAGCTCGGATGTGTACAGTCCATGTCAAGTCCTCAGTGACATGAACGCCCAGGTATTTGTAACTGCTCACCCTCTCCACTGCAGTCCCGTTGATTTTAAGGGGGGTGTAGGACCGCTGCTGGCGCCTACCAAAGTCCACCACCATCTCTTTCGTTTTGCCGACATTCAGTTGGAGGCAGTTCTCCTGGCACCATGATGCCAGGTTATCCACCTCCTCCAAGTATGCTGTCTCATCGTTGTTGGAGATGAGGCCCAGCACCACCGTGTCGTCAGCAAATTTGATGATGGAGTTGGAGGCGTGTGTGGCCACACAGTCGTGAGTGTAGAGGGCATAGAGCAGAGGGCTAAGTACACAACCTTGCGGAGCTCCTGTGTTGAGTGTGATGATGCCTGAGGTGCAACTACCCACTCTCACCACCTGTGGTCTGCCTGTGAGGAAACTGAGAACCCAGGCACACAGGTGGCGGTTCAATCCCAAGTCATTCAGTTTAGTGAACAGTCTACGGGGGACAATGGTGTTGAAAGCTGAACTGTAATCGATGAACAGCAGTCGCACATAGTTCCCCTGTTTCCTGTCCACATGACTGAGGGTGGTGTGCAGGACGTGGGATATGGCATCGTCCGTGGATCTGTTGGGGCGGTAGGCAAACTGAAGTGGGTCTACAAAGTTGGAGATGGATGCTGTGATGATGGCTTTGATGAGTCTCTCAAAGACCTTCATGACTACCGAGGTCAGTGCAACGGGCCGGTAGTCATTTGGGCATGAGGGCTTATTGTTCTTTGGTACCGGGACAATGGTGGATGTTTTAAAGCACTGAGGGACTGTGGACTGAGCCAGAGACTCGTTGAAGATGGCTGTGAGAACTCCGGTCAGCTGGTCGGCGCAGCAGCGCAACAGGCGCCCGGAGATGCCGTCCGGCTCCGGCGCTTTCCTGATGTTGACGCGCTTCAGCTCCCTCCGCACATCGGACTCAGCGACGGTGATGAAGTCACCACATTCCTTCGCCAGGCTGCGGGTCTCGCTGCGGTCGTGGGTGACTTTAGCGCAATCGGACTCGAAGCGGGCATAGAATGCGTTGAGTTCGTTAGCGAACCCAGAATCGGCACTCATAGCCACGCTAGATTTCCTTCCGAAATCTGTGATGGTACGCAGTCCTTGCCACAATTTGCGCGCGTCACCCTGGAGGAAAAGCGACTCGACCCGCTCCCGGTATCGGCGCTTCGCGTCCTTCACTGCACGCCGTACGCCGTATTTAGCCGCTCTGTAAGCGCTCATGTCGCCCGTGCCGAGACCTGCGTTGTACGCAGCAGTGCGCGCATTCACAGCTTTCCGGACCGTACCATCGACCCACGGTTTTTGGTTGGCAAAGCTCTTAATCGTAACCGTGGGGACGATGTTGTCTTCCAGCACGCTCACAAAGCTGACCACTACCTCCGCGAACTCGTTGACGTCATCCGAACTTGTCCTGAACATGTCCCAGTCGACGTCATCGAGCGCGTCCTGTAGCGCGGCTTCCGATCGGGCAGACCAGCGCTTTACCTCCCTCGTGGCCGGAGCCTCAAGACGAGACTTCTGTTTGTAAGCCGGCACGAGGAAAACAGCGTTGTGGTCCGACTTCCCAAATGCCGGCTGTGGAACAGCTTTGTAGCCCTGCTCGTACGGCGTGTAGCAGTGGTCTAGCGTGTTGTCCCCCCTAGTCATGCACGTCACGTGTTGGTATAAGTCCGGCATGACTTGTCTGAGGTTCGCTTTATTAAAGTCCCCCACCACTATGGTTGCTGCGTCCGGATGGTTGTGTTGGGTAGTGCTGAGTGCCTCGTGTAGTTCAGACAGGGCTGTGCCAACGTCCGCATGAGGCGGGATGTAAACCGCCGTGGCGATAACCGAGCTGAACTCCCGAGGCAGGTAGAAAGGACGGCACTTGATGGTCAGATGCTCCAGATGAGGTGAGCAGGACCGAGAAAGAACAGAAACGCTCATCACCTCGCACCACTTAGTGTTCACCATGAAACAGACTCCCCCACCTTTGGATTTGTTGGCCTCCGCCGTTCTGTCCATGCGAAACACAGAGAATGAATCCGACGGAGTCACTGCCTGGTCCGGCACAAGGGGGGTCAGCCATGTCTCGGTGAAACACAGGATGTTACAGTCCCTCACGTCTCTTTGGAAAGTCACCCTTGCTCTCAAATCGTCCAGCTTGTTTTCCAATGACTGAACGTTCGCGAGCAGAATGCTGGGCAGTGGAGGGCGATGAGCTCGTTTCCGCAGTTTGTTCCGAACACCGGCGCGGGTCCCCCGATGTTTCTTTGTGCGTCTCCGCGGGGGGTCTTCGTGGTCGCTTCCTTTCTCGCTATCCGGCGTCCGGAGTATCTCAGCCGGCCACGACAAATCGGGTTTGAAGAGTTCAGAAACCACGTAAGGAATCTGATTCCCAATTTCCCGAAGTGTCGCGCTGTCATACAGTACCAGTCCCGTTGATGTGTGAGGGAATAATAGGTAGAAAACTACAGAAATTAAGGAAAAAACGCACAGTCTTCCTGGAGCGATCAGGTAGGCGTCTGGACGTGGCCGCGCCATGTGAGCTCACACATATGAAGGCTTCGGAGCCCAAGACATTGTGCAGGAGATGGCTGCCTGAATGTGCATGCCATTGTGCCTTGGCCTCGTCTGCATGACGAATCCCAGCAAAAGTACCGGTGACTTCAAATGGATGACACACAGAGACATGCCACTGAGGAAGGGAGTTCACTCAGGAAGTTGTGCATCTGTCATCCGTTCGAGAGAACACCAGGAGGTAGGGTGACCGAACTGAGTGAGGCGTGTAAACCCAGGCCAGCCTTTACGGTTCAGCAGAAAGGACAGATAATCTATGTTTCGGGGAGGCTATGTCATGGCCTGGCCTCCTTCTTAGATGTCACCCATAAGACCCCTAAGGCGTTCCTGTCACTTGGTCTTTCCTGAGCAGTGTGCCAAGTTGAACTTTTCTGTCAGCTTCTCACACCTGACTGCAATGATATCAATGCATGTCAAACGTTTTAGGAATGGCTGATGAATTTTTTGTAATTAATGCCTATAAATGAAATGTTTTTGTCAATATTCAAAACATTGTTTCAATACCTGACTGCAGTTTTCTGGAATTCTAAACAAATGGAAACAAGGTTTCACTGTTTTATGTTACGGGTGTTAGTCAAAAACTTGCAATGAATGAAGAATTAACAGTTTATAGTGCTGAGAGAAAAACCTAAATCCACTGTATTGTGTGCAGAATAATAGAGGTACATGACTGCTAAACAATATATGTCCCAAGCAAAAGTGGCAAAATACACAGCTACTCAGATCAGTTAGCATTAAGTATTTATTCTGAGTGTTTACTGATGGTTATTTAGTTTTTTTTTCCCCCATCAATACTCAAAAACATAAGCACATTGGCTCTGATGTGAACAATATCCATAGCTAAGCATCTGAAGACTAATGCATTTGCACCACATAATTTTACACAAACCAACCATAGTCCAACCAACACTTAGATCACTGATTTTTTCCCTCATGCAAAGTGATGCTACTTGGAATAGTGACAATCCAGTCTTATTAGCAATGTATTAATTGTTCTTTTGATATGCTAAAATTCAAAGAGCGCTAAAATACAGCTGTAAAACTGCAGCTGAACACCCGCAGAGCATAGCAAACAGATTTTTTTGAAGCGGGATTTCAGAGTAACGATGGGGCCTTGTGATTCAAGGACCAAAGAGAATCAATTTGCCTTGCATTCACAGAACTGCTGCGTTTCCTTTTTCATCCTATAAAGTGGTCAGATTATGATACCCAGTAACGTGCACGCATTTGAGGAGGAAATATATATACTTTTCTACACTAAAAGCAGCAGGTCCCCAGCGAAAAACATTTCCAGATTTAAGACAGATGGCATTTAGCTGGCAATAATTGGCAATAAAGGGAACAGAAGTAGACTGACAGCTGTAATACTGAATGACTCATGGACTGCACCTTTAATAACAAGAAAACAACTATCATCCTATGTGTTTTTTTTTCCCCCCCATCACCGAGAATTTTTTTAATGCTACAGGAATTAAGTGTACAAAGTTAAAAAAAAAATTAAAAAAAACAATTTGATGTTATAAATATACTGTATACACCGATCAGCCACAATATTAAAACCAGTGCCTAATATTGTGTAGGTCCCCCTCGTGCTGCCAAAACAGCTCTGACCTGTCGAGGTATGGACTCCACAAAACCTCCGAAGGTGCCCTGTGGCATCCGACACTAAGACGTTAACAACAGAGCATCACGCTGCCTCCGCTGGCTTGCCTGCTTCCCATAGTGCATCCTGCTGCCATCTCTTCCGCAGGTAAACAACACACACACACCTGGCCGTCCGCGTGATCTAAAAGAAAAGGTAATTCGTCAGACCAAGCTACCTTCTTCAATTGCTCCATGGTCCAGTTCTGATGCTCATGTGCCCATTGCAGGTGTTTTTGGCAGTGGATAGGGGTCAATATGGGCACTCTGACCAGTCTCCAGTGATGCAGGCCAATACACAGCAAGATGCAATGCACTCTGAGTTCTGACAACTTTCTATCAGGTTTTCAGCAATTTGTGCTACAGTAGTTCTTGTGAGGGATTGGAACAGATGAGCTAACCTTCGCTCCCTGTATGCATCAATGAGCCTTGGGCACCCATGACCCTGTCGCTGATTCACCGGGTGTCCTTCTTTGGACCACTTTAATAAGCACTAACCACTGCATACTGGAAACACCCCACAAAACCTGCCATTTTGGAGATGCTCTGACCCAATCATCTATCCATCACAATTTGACCCTTGTCAAAGTCGCTCAGATCCTTACACTTGCCCATTTTTCCTGTTTCCAACACATCAACTTCAATAACTGACTGTTCACTTACTGCCTAATATACTCCCCAACCCCTTGATAGGTACCACTGTAATAAGACAATCGATGTTATTCACTTCACCTGTCAGTGGTTTTAAAGTTGTGGCTGATCGGTGTATATTTAATGTTTACATTCTCCCAAATGTTTATCTGACAGCTTGAGTATTATCACGATCATTGAACACTGGTCTTTATCATTACTCACTATTGTTTGCTGGTCTGTCTCATTTCTCCATTTGGATTTAAAATTTGACTAAAACTCAGCACTCACGTATCAAGGGGTTGCACGAAAAAAAAAACTGCTGCAACGCGTCATCTAAATATAAACCCTTCATTCATATAGTGGGCTTATTGTGCAGCACAGTATTAGTGTTGCCAGTTGAATGGTCATTTATTTTACTTCCATGGTGGCTATTTTATTTTGTACAAGTGCTTAAATCACAGGTTTTGGAAAAGAGATACACAGTTGGTGTCTCTAACCCAAAGGTGCAAGTCCCTCAGTGATGTCCATCAAACTGTTTTCCTACATCTGCAGTACTAATGTATACATGACCCTCCAAAGCAGGTCTCAGATGTGCTGCTTGGACTCACCTCTTCTAATATAGGCACTCGATAGAGACAGATACTCCTTCAAGCGGTTTATTAACATGTCCACATTTCTTCCACAATAAAATCAATGATGTACTTCTTTCCTCCTAACACACAGCCAGCTGGCTTTCTTGTCCATGCATTATCTCCATTCCTGTGCTTCTTATATCTATTGTTTACCCCTCTGCGTCACTCTCCTAAGAGCTCGCTATAAAAATATAAACTGAAATTAAATTGCACGAAACTGACAATCTCAACTAATTACAGCCTTCAGTTAAGGTAAATGCCATGCTACACTTATAACATTGTTATTGTTTGTTTTTGGCAGTTTAATTCATCTTTTTAATGTATTTTGGTCCAGGAATTTTTTTTTCTGTAAAAAATAATTCAGCCCCCTCACAATGGAACTTGGCATAACAAGGTCATTTCACAGAACAAATTAACCTTATTATGAGAGAAATGGGGCTATTTTATTTGTTTTCTTTTGTTGCATTTTATTACTCTCAGGGACTACTGCTCAGGTGAAGAGCATATTGATGCCCTGTTAGCACCCACTCCACGGCCTCTCAGGCAGGTCACTCCAGATCAGGAGCTCAGAATGTTTGGAAAAACAGCAACTCTTCAAGGCCTGTTTCCTTAACCTGCTGTGACAAAATGATATGAGAACCATATAGCAATAATGTACACATTTTTAAAAAATACAGTTCAATGGCTTCCATCATTCCTTTTCTATGAGCCGCCTGTACAGTTAGGGTCATATTCACGCAGAGTCTATCCCAGAAGCAGAAGGTGCACAGTAAAATACACCCTGAACAGGATGCCAGTCCATCACACGGCAGTCACACATTGCAGTGTTAGGTATATATTATGCGAGTCACCAGTTCAGCTAAACATATCTTTGGAGTGCAGTGAGAAACCAGAGCACCTGCAGAAGAACATGCAAAGTCACAATCAGATTCAAACACACATCCAAATGCCCATGTCAGGAGCTTTGAGATGGCAATGTCATCCACTGTCACCGTGCCTCTGTTCATACAATACCTTCTGTCTGAAAACACATCAGAGCTTTTTCTTAAAACTTTCATAACAGTGCTTGAATATTGCTCCCCAGTGGTAAAGTGCAGAACACACAGGACAAACAGAAGGCTGAAAAATGCATGTTATAGGGGGAGGGGGAAAATATAAGTGCTTCAAAATAATGGATTACAGTACCTTAACGCTTCTGTGACATTGCATTGTCATTCAGCACATTGAAAGGAAGCTTTATGCTCAATACAGCCTTGCAAAACATGAACTGAGATATTCGCGATTGAATAGAAATTGACAACACATATTTGCAGAGCTCCCGCTTCTTTTAATGAGATTCATTTCACATCCAGTTAATGAACAGGAAAATTTGATGAAAAAGAATTTAGCATTTTCCTCAAAACTTCAAATTATTATTCCTACCCATTTTGCCACACATGGCATAGAGGGTTACAATCCTTAGTTTACACACAAATTACTAGTTGATCATTTGCAAAGGAAACATCTGGATTTAAAATGTATTTTAAATGTGATAATTAAAATTTACCATAACATAATCTGCATGATATTCCATAAGAACAGGTGGTCACTTTAATGAACTTTAAGTTATGATTTTGTAGATGCCACACCAACAGAAAAAAAATAAAAATGACTCAGAAAACATATACTTTTAAAGTCATATTTTAATTCATTATGTTTACAAATATGTTGTTACAAGGAAAAGCAACGCTCCAGGTGTCCAGATATGGAATCGTCTCTGTCTTTTGAAAACTTTCCATTCCGTCATAAGTCAAAAACAAAACGTTTCACCTCTTTCAGGTATGTGGGCCTGAGGTGATCCGACAGTTCCTTCTTTCTTAGCCACATGAAGGCCCCCTTCTGAGCTTTGGAATGGCTGTCTTTTGACAGCAGTGCTTTGAAGAAGAACACCTTGGCCCCGACACAGCTCTCCGTTCGAATGTTCTTTGGAAATTTGTACTTGTAAACTCCACATGGAGCATTACCCAGGAAAATGGCTTTAAAATCAGCACCTGTAATTAAATTGGACAACACATTAATCTTAAAATACTGGGAAAAGAGGGATTTATAAAAGGAACAATTTCTTCCTTTAAAAACTAATTCAATCGAAAAACACTACTAAAACTTCACAGCAGTGAAAGGTATACTGATAGCTCTTCTGCTTTCATGATATGCATTCTACTGTATTCCACACGCACTGGGTATGATGTCCCTGCTTTCTGTTACTGTGAACAGGCTGTAACAAAAAAATGTGAGACTGAAATGTCAGACTCTGCAAAATGACTTCAATAAAAATTTCCCATCAGCACTGCAGGCTCAACATCCCAAACCTTATCATACATATGGGCTTCTAACAGCGAATAAATTCACCTGCACAGGTTTGACCATCTATGAATACAGACCACTGAAAAACAAGGCACAATTTGGCTGCACTACCTTTGGCTAAACATAAATAACTTTGCATCCATTTTAGGCAGCACATTAAAACTTGCCAGTTGGAATCCTCTTTTTGGTTAAGGTACTTGAGGTTCTGACTTTGCCTTCAAGGATTTAAGTATTTATTTATCTTGTCTATCTACCTATCTATCCCTCCATCTGACAAGCAGACCTGTACATGTTAAAGGTGGAAATTAATCCACAAGTCATTGGGTTGGTATACAGGAGTGTGTTACCTGGCAAGGTGGCAAGGGCACGTTCTGCTGTCTGACGGAGGGTTTCCCCAGCTTCCCACTGCTGCTGAGGCAGGAGCCACAGGTCCTCCTCACCCACGCGCTGCTTAGCCAGCAACGTGACACTGTCTGACAGGCAGCGGTCCGCATGGCTCAAGTCCTTCTTATCCGTCTCTGAAAACATAGCCAACTGAGCATTCACAGTTCATTGATCCATTGCTCCGCATATCAAGCCAGCACCTAAAATGACTTTTGTCTCACACAGAAATAAAAACTTCTGCTGATATTCTCAATATCAGAACCACACTTTCAGCAAAGTTGGAACATCCAAGAAAGTATCTGAAGAGTCCCTAAAGAAGAAAATTGAGAAAGTTATATTCTAACCTGGAAAAACCAAGGACAACTGGACCTGCTTAAGCCTCTGCTCCCAGGAGTCTTCAAGGTCTTCGGCCGTGATGATGTCCCGATCGGCGGAGTCCTCTTCATCAGACTCATCGTTATCCATCTTGCGGCTCATACGCTCGGCCTCTTCCTGCAGCCTCAGCTCATGATCAGAGTACAGGCTGTTCTCCAGGTCAAGCTAGAGGTGACAGGCAGCAGGTGATGGGGTGGTTAGGGATGTTGCTTTACAACCTGTACATCGTGGGTTCAAATCCACTCCTAGCATAGGATGATTATAGAACAGTTTCCTTGGACAAATGTGCTCGAAATTTTTACAATTTTTATTTCTACTGTACAAGTCACGGTGGTTCAGAGCGTATCGTGGAGGCACAGGTACAAGGCAGGGTACGCACAGAACAATCCATCACCTATCAATCTCTCTCTCTCTCACACACACACACACACACACACACACACACACACACATACATACATACATACATACATACATACATACATACATACACGCGCGCGTCTCTCACCTGGCGCACGAGCGCGCCGTACTGCTCCTCGAGGGGGGTCGGTTTCTGGGACACCACAGGTAACCTCTGCAGACACACGGCGCCGAACAGCTTCCAGCGGCTCGCCGTGACCCCGGCCGCTTCCGCAGCCTGCTGGGCATTCCACCTCGGAGCACCAAAAGAAACATTCCGATAACAGCAACCGTTTGTCCCCGAATCCTGAACCTGTGCGAAAATCCTCCGCAGAGGGCGAACTAGCGGTACTCGCGAGGCGGCCGCCATTGTGTTTACCCACATTTCCCTGCGCAGCGGTTACGTCACAAGTTTTCCGTTCCAGCTGAAAATGAGAGGAAACTGGCTTCTCCGCAGAACAACAGGATTGTACTTATTCGTTCACGTTAAGTGTTTATGATCTATATTTATTTGCTCTGCGCGAATTAATAAAATCATGTTTTATTCTTTTCGCTGTATGAAGAAACAGCAATGAAGTCCAGCTACTTAAGATGCCGGAAGAATACGCGGGTTTACCATGCCTGCATTTTGACTCTCATTGTTTTTATGTATAATATAACTTAGTATATTTTTATTTTAGTCTGTAGGCTGACATGCCAATTCAAGCGTGCCCTTGTTTTAGGGTCAGCCATGTTAACAGTGACGAACGTTGCTGAGTGGAGCAGTGCGGTCTGGACGAGGGCTCTCAATCTTCTCTTAGTGCATAGATAATATAACTGCGTTGTTCACTTTTGTGGTGTCATAAACGGGCTTTTTCCATATTCTAAACATATTTAAAGCTGCATGTGAGACATGAACATTTTACTAATAAAGGCTGTTCAATTTCTAATTGTGTAGTCTAAGTTAATCTGTGAATGTATTGAGTCTTTACAGCGCTGCTGACAATATTGTGTTTGATACGAGCATCAGTTTTTTTAAATTAATTTTTATTCTATTTATTCATTATTGATAACCATTTCTCTCATTGCTAGGTTATAATATTCTTCAAAGCCAATCCCACCTGCATGGGACACGAGACAAGGTTCCTACACCTTGGACAGAGTATGTCAGTCCATTGCAGGGAATTCACACACTTTGGAAAATTGAGTGCCACCATTTCCTCTGATGTCCGTGTGTTAAGACTATGAGCAGCCAGAAGAAATCTGCATGGGGGTGGCATGGAGAACAAGCGAACTTCCCACCACAAACTGAGCTGGATTCACTTCTTAATATGTAGCCCAGCCACTGTGAAGCACCAGCGCTACCCCACCCCCGTGCCATTGTTCCACCTGTCAGATTCTTTGCTGAGTAAACTCTTCTACAGTAACCTGTAAGGGTTTAATGTGGCCTTAGATACATGGAATGTCAAAGATCCCTTTGGTATGGCAATTTTTAAAACTACACTTTTCCTCGTATAATCCAACTAATTTGTTCCACAAAATGACTCTAATATGTGAATTCAGTCATAAGAGGCCGAGTTACCATTATTTTTTCACAAATTAAAAAGGAATGATTATAGATGAAAATTACGTCACTTATAAGTACTCTTGCCAGAATATACAGTAAAACAATACTGATTATAAGATGACCCCTCTTTTTCAACACTCATTTTAAGAAAAAGGTTTTTACAATGTTATATCTTATTTTTAGAAGGAAAAATCATGTTTATGTATTATTATTAGTGTATTTGGGTTTTTAAGATGGTCTTTTTGGGTTCACTATCTTTGAACACAACATTCTGTAACTTTATATTTCTTGGCTGCTTCAAAGTTCTTTCATAACTCTGCTTCCTTGATCATTATTGGCATCATAAGTCCTCCTTAGTTCTTTGTTAATTTGGCCAGACTTTGAGCCGCTTTTTTCAAGACCATCTCAAGGGCTCGCCATCTTTCACACTCACTAGCTTCAGTTGATCGTTTCTGTGGATAATTGACGTCAGTAGATAAATTACGCCACCTACTGGTGTTATACATTATATGAGCTCTACAGTATAGTCAAAGTCCTCGAATACGACGACCCCCCTCGTTTTTAGTTATAATTCCCATTGAAAATACCATCTTACGTTTGTGTCAATTTGGTAATTAAAAATAGCAGAATAAAATGTATTTTATGTTTGAAAAGAACAATACTAACCTATTACAGAGTGCCCTACTCAAGGGCACCCCTAGGAACAGAAGGAGGTATTAAGCAAAGTAGATGTGTTCATTTGCTAAGAGTTCAGCAATTGAGGGGACTGTGAGGGTTGATGCTGAAGTGAGTATCTATACTGTACCTGCAACTTCTCTGAGCTGTGTTTCTACCAGTGTGTAATTTAGCCTGAAATCTGCATTCTGCTGAGGTTAACTTCCTATTAAAAACCTGCCAGTGGCTGAAATAGCAGGAGAGCAAAGGTGACCAGTGTTATTATACCACCTCTGTTCATTGTGCAAGTAAAATCAGTACATTAATGACAAGAAGGCCATGGTGCTGAATAATTGTATGTAAAATGGTATACAGTATATTGCCATAAGCTATTAAAGTTTTTCATTGTGCTGGACCTCTATATATGAGGGCTTAGTGTACATTTAGTTTTTCTTACTTTACTTTCTTGTAATTTCACACTAATTTATCAGTTTTCACCATCCTTTTAATGAGAGAAAAAATGTAGACTATATAAGTCTATTTTAAAAATGAGAGATGCAGTGGCTCAAAGAGGAGCAAGTAGTTGCTCAAAGCACCAGGGATGTTGGGGCACGGGTTTAAATCCAGTTCAGCTTGTGTGTAGTTTGCATATTTTAGCCACGGGTTTTCTCCAGGCACTCCAGTTTCGTCCCACAGTTCAAAGATGTACTGTATTTCAGCTTAATAGACAAATGAATTTGGTAATGAATTGACCGATGAAGGATACTCTAACTTGTGCACACTCGTGTGTGTGTGCGTGTGTGTGTGATAGACTGGTATCCTATGCAGGGTGTGGTTTCCTGTCCTAGTGGCCAGGCTCTGGAATCTGACCGTGATGAAGCGGTTAAGGATAATCGAGGGATTGAAGTGTTTAAGATAAATTGAAAAATGAAGTGTACATATGGAAAACAGGAAAAAAGCAGAACTAATTTTATATAACAAGACCTTAGTCCACGTGACTGTGGCTAATTTTGGCCTAGCATTCTCAGCATTTACATAAAAGGTCTAAGCATGATCTGAACAGTTCAGAGTGACTGAAAATAGAGAAGAACCTCTGCAAGAAGATATAACCGCACACAGCACTTTCTTGCTTGCTGTTATTCACAGCCTTAGAGAATCTCATTTGCCATTTCACCATTGTTTAATGCTCCTATTTTAAGGGTTTCTTTTTTCTGGAGTAGCACCAGCTGCAAAGAAGTCTAAGAGAGCCTCTGAGTTTAAGGTCAACAAGAATTCAAAGATGGACAGATCAATTCTCTAAACAGCACATAAATGAGTACCTTTAAAATCACCTATCCAGTGACCGTAGTCAAGACCCTCTTAGTGTAATGAGCATAGTCAGACTGGACTTTGCGTAAGAATGTTTTCTGCAAATAAAACTGGTACTGGCAAAACAATGTTTTATGCAAGCCATCATGTCTATTTATTGAGGCTGATAAAAGCTCTGGATGAGTAAATGGAATCCCTCCCGTTGTAAATGCCAAGGTATTATGTTCACTTAGTGTCAGCTTAAATTCATAAAAATGTTTCTAAGCACACAGACAAGCAACCTAATTTTTCACTGTGCCCAGGCTGTCCCTTTTCAGTTTCTTGTATTGCAGGGTTTATCCACAAGATAGCAGCACTACCACAAAATTGCCTTGCAATTTATTTTTCTTTTTGCATCGATTTCAACTTTTGCAACTTGACGTGAACCTTGGATGTTGAAAAACAAACACATTTTTGTGGCTTAAGTTTTGAAAAAATGCTAATTGAAATGGACAGCCTGACATATTTAACCATAATTTGGTTATAATATCCTGTGGAGCAAATGATACCCCCTGCTATAAACTGTCAATATTAATTTTTTGGTAAGAATCACTCTGATGTCCTGTTTTTGCTATTTATATATATTTATGGTCAATGAAGATTAATACATATCTGCGCTTTCTGCTTTTTTCAGTGAGCGCTGCAGGAAGGCATCCATTTTTTCCTCTGTTGATGCCCATGAGCAGATGGAGCAAACTTCTACAGAATGTAAAATCAATTTGTTATCTTTGTAATTTCAAGTTTTCATACTCCTCGCAGTCTCTCTCAGACTGTTTAATATGACCAATGTGAATTTAACCCAAGACTGGCATGCCTTTTTGTCATCTTTTTTTTTGCATTAGTAGCAATGCAGACTTAGAAATGCTAGAGAAAATGCTATAAATGCTACAGAAAACTCTTAACTCTCTTAAAATAATATGTTTGCAAATTTGCAAAAAAATAAGGTTAATTTACAGCCTTTTGAACATCAGCAGGACTGAACTTTTAGGTCTTTTGGTGTTTTTACTGTGGCTTAATGTTCTGTTTTATTCTAGTGTGAAAGAACCGGCTTTTCTATTGGGAATTCACTCCACTTTATATTTTTGTCAATAATAATTTGTTGCTTTTTCCTTTGCCCTGTTGATCAAGAGGATGTAAGTAGAAAAAGGGACAGTCAAGTGTTTAGGCCACCATGAATTTTCTTTGCCGACTCTGTGACACTCTGGGCTACACCTGCATACCAAGTCAAGTATTAGGGGGAAGGGAACAAAATCGCAATTTCTCACTACTGGAGCCATGAATCATAGCATACCAACTGAAATGGTTTTTCAGTGTGTCAGACAGAATTTCTATCCTCGTACCCAGCCAGACTGAACATTTCCATTTGTTCTTTAATATCTAATTGGCACCTTCTAATTCTATCGCCACAATTTATGCACTTGCAAATTCACTCAGTCTACATACAGACCCAAATCTACTAGCAGTCATACTGTATCTGTTGATGAGTTGGTTCACAAGAAAATAAAGCTCAGATTGCAGAACTGAAACATTTTCCTTTTCACGTAATTAGTTTGGTACATAACTGTATTTGTCAACAAGATTTGCTTGTAATATATGCTGTATATCCTTGAATTAAAATTAATTTGTTTCCCTTTTTAATTTTTTTTTTTTTTGTGAAAACGCTTAATATGGGGGTTAAGTCATGAATCTTCAGTGATCATATTTTTTCCTGACTGTGGCAGTTCATCCCTGGACTCCCTGCTGGCACCTAGTCAGGTGTGTGACTGTGGCAGAAATGAAGTCAGAGCAGATACGTAATGAGGCACTCAATGGTGGTGAATGGTGGGGGGTTTAGGAGTCAATTTCTCAAACAGCACATTTCTTCAGACCTGGAATTTCAGAAAGGATGTTAACCTGTGGAAGATGACCTTCACTCAGTACTGGGCACAGCTACCAAAACTCATATTGTGTAGTGGTTTGAAGTTTTAAATATGTATACATGGGGTTCTTTAAGATTTTGGAGTTTAAATTTAGGAACATTTAAACCAGTGTCATGTGAGCAGTGGCAACCAGTAAATTAATGTTAGCTTTAATACAAAGTCAGACTTCTATAAGCTGCTGGGTAGTAATAAAATTTTCACAGAGAACGAGCATGAGAGATAATGAAATCTGGAGACTTTGAACAAGAATATTTTGACCAAGCTGAAAAGAATACAAATTACAATGGGAATGAAGACATACTTTATTTGTCCTTCAAAAACATTTATGATTGTGTTGATATCAGAGGGGGGAAGATAAATATAAGTTGCTTATACATGCTCAGTATTATATGCAAATACAATATATGGCCAAAAGTATGTGGACAACTGAACATCATGTGTTTATTGAACATGCCATTCCAAATCCATGGGCATTAATATGGTATACACCCCCCTGTTGACTGCTATAACAGCCTTCATTCTTCTGGGAAGGCTTTCCACCAGATTGTGGAGCATGGCTCTGGGCATTTGTGCCCGTTTGGCCACAAGAGCATCAGTGAGGTTGGGCACCAATGTCAGGTGAGAAGACTTGGCTCGAAATGGGCGTTCCAGCTCATCCAAAAGGTGTTAAGTGGGGTTGAGGTCAGGGCTCTGTGCAAGCTGCTCAAATTCTTCCACACCAACCTGGGCAAACCACATTGTGGAGCTCGCTTTGTGCACAGTGGTACAGTCATGCTGGAGCAGGAAAGGAGATTCCCTAAACTGTGGCCGCTAAGCTGGAAGTACACAGTTGTCTAGAATTTGTTTGTATGCTTTGTGGGTGCAGCCAGAACAGCTCAGCTCAATCATTAGAAGCCATGTCCACATACTTTAGTACATATAGTTGTATTATTTGAGCTTTGTAAAGTTTTTTATTTCAAAACTGAAACAGAAATGTTCTGTCAGGATCTTCCAAGGTCTAGTCTACTTTTTGTACCATTCCAAAGAAAATAATATATAGTAACTGTTAATAAAATTATCTCAGTTTAAAGATTCCATATGAAAAGAAAATACTTTGTTGTCAGCACAAGTCTGCATCTATTTTATGCTCAGTTCCAGCTGTTCAGCAATTTGCCTGTCACTCAACAGTAAGCACTTATTTGATTAAACCCCTGTTTGATTTTTCTTTTGGATAACAGTTTTTTTAGCCTTTTTGTTTTGTTTGTTGTTTGTTTCTATAGTTCTTTTTTGAAAAAGTATACTAGTGCAATTGCCCTGGAAGTGAAGACATTTTACCATGTCCAGCTGTTTGTCTGAGTAAAGGTTTTTTTTTTTATTTTTCTCTTTCCAATTGAACTAAGACACTAAATGGTTTTCAGCTTGCCATAACAGAGAACAAATGTCTACAAAACACAATGACTGGGTTCTTTCATTTTACAGTTTTCTAATTAACTTGAAAGGAAATGGTTGCAATTGTAAAATACTATAGTGCTTTATTTGTATAAGACTGAGCTTAACTTTTGTTTGCCCAAAAGATAAAGGTGGAGAATATAAACTACCACCATTGTTTATGAATAAGCAGTAGTAGTCAAGTTTGGGAAACTGATGCTGACTGGCTCAGATGTATTGTGGATACCTAGTTCTTCCACCTTTACAACAGTTTTTGTTCTCCTGTGATATTTTTACCCCTTAAAGATGAGTTAAAGACATTCCTCTGAACTTAACTGTATCACTCCAGTTAACATCATAAACACTAACAGGGTAGTGAGTAGTCCAAGTGGAGCCACTGGCTAGAAGGACAAATGTTTGATCCTCTGTTCCTGCAAGACCTTCTGGCAAGGTACCAGCTGTGAAATTTTCCTGTTAAAAAAAGGGACAAAATGAGTATATAATTATAAGTAACTGAATACACAAGCTCACTGTGATATGCCTTGGACAAAGGAGTCAAATAAACATTTGTATACATGTCTTTATATTTACACTAGAAAAGTCCTCAGTTGTCTTTGTACTCATGTGTTGCACCACTAAACAAAGTACAACGTACAGTAAATTCTACTGCATAGATAAACTTAATCTAACTGTTTAGGGAAATCCATTTTAGAATGTGTGTGTGTTTGTACATAAAAACAAATTATGTATATATACATATACAAATGAATATAAAAATATATAATATTCAGATTTTGCACTTTGTGTTTGTTACGAATCTGAATTACTATATATATCGTTATCCATAAGCACATATATACAGTAAATATGTAGAAAAATAATTCCTCTCATATTTGATTATACCCTTGTGGTCTCTAGAACATCTCTCATGCTTTGACAGCTGAAATATTTTTGTATGAGAAAGTAATTTTGTAGTGGCTTATTTTACTTGTCTGAGTTATTCATACATGTATTTTACATATAAGGATCAGGCTGCTAACCACTGCCTGTTATTTTAGGAGATTTTGCGTATTATTAAAACCAAAGGTACGCGAAGCCACATCTTGATTATTAACCAGTACAGTCAAGTGCTATGGTGTATTTGAAACTGTTATGAGCACATCAGAAACTTGCTTATTTTATCAACTGTCAAGTCCAGTTGTAAACCTGGACAGCTGTGGTGATAAGTAGAAATAATTAACTTGGAAGACTATTTAAATTTCTAGGTACTGAAGCTGTGCACTCAGTCTCGAAGTTGTCGTTTCCTCAATATCTGATCATTCCTTGAACAGAATGTTTTTGCTTCATTCCTAGTCAACATTTTGCCCACTGCTTCCTGGTTACTATCTTTGAAGTTACTTTTGGTTTTCAACATCCTTTGCCTGTCCCTGGTTTCTGTCTTCTTTCCTTTGGTTTCTGTGCCATGTTTTCTCCCCTAATCGTTCTGCTTGCTCTTTGACTGCTTTGAGATCCAGCCTTTGTGGTCCTTCAGAGACATCAGTACCCAAAATCTGCAGTAGTTCTAGCTTTATCCAGTTTCCTGGGTGTGGATACTACTATAGGACAAAATCCAGAGACTGTAAGGTTGGTTGTGATGATTCACTGGAGGACCATCATCACCAAAAATGTGACATTAAGCGTGAGTTTGAAACACTGCACTGTTTTTATTTTGGTAAATATTATAGGTCCATACTTTAAATCACAAAAATATGTTCAAGAATGCCTTATTGATTGATTTCTAAATTTGCTTCTGATCAAAATGCCTTCCAAGGTTTATGTTTAAAAACACGGAATTCCTCAGAAATTTTGAATAGGAATTGTAATTCAGAACACCCATTATACTGAAGCATTTATAGCTTTCATTTCAGGCTGGAAAATTATTTAGGAAGGATAATTGCATAATTTGCATGGGGGTGACGGCACAGCACGTCTCTGTCACAGAATTGTCTCAACAATGACCTCACCAGAAGCAGGTTTTTTCCAGTTTGCAGGAAATTACCATCTAACAGGTGGTGGAAAATCACTCCAGAACCAACATGAAATATCTCTGAAAATGAAGCTTCCCCCCATCTTGTAAACCTTGGTGAAAGGTTTTGGCCTGCGCTCGTAAAGCTTCCAGTCAACATGTCAGACGTCTAAGCTTGGGATCTTGATATGGTCATTTGTTTTTCTGTAAGATTACAAATAAGAAAGCGAATCAAACACTATAAATAAATGGCTCCATTTAAGATTAGTGCCCTTTCTCTGGATTACATCAGGTGCTTTGTCGCCATGACAACGGCAATTAGCAGGAACTCAGTTTCCAGGCAGGCAGTGGATATAACTCTACATGCTCAGTAGTCATAGCAACCAAGGTCAATTCAGCAGCACACATCTGCCTTCACGGTAGCCATGTTACAAAGCACACAGGCGTTGTTGGAGGGGGGTGAGATGATGCGATATTGTGTTTGAGCTCAAGCATATGCTTAACACCACATTAACCTAAGTGGGGTAGGACAAGGGATTGATTTGCTATGCAGATATTCCCTGAGGGGGTGAGAAAAACACTGAATCCAGCTGGAATAAATTTAGCAAACACTGTGTTAAAAATATTTTATTTAAACAAATGTCTAGTCACTAATACATGCTACAGATGTCAGTATCAATGAGAACTCACCCAAGAAAACCAAACTGATGGAACAGCATGTATTGTTTACAGCACGTCTCATGTTGCAAAATTTCCTCCAGGTGTTTAACAAGTGTTTGAGCTGATGTAAGAAGAGACACGGGGTCCTTAATCCCAGTGCACCTGCTGTCCTTTCACAGGTAACCCCTGTTAGCCATGCTTCTGCTGGAGGCACGGTGTCACTTAGCTGCAGCTGCTCTGTATTTGCAGCTTATCTGATGGAAAAGTACCTCTGCAAACCATGTGGTCATCTCTGCTGGTTTCACAAAGGAAAAATTAGGATTTCAGATTTTTAGATTAGTTTTTATTTTGAACTGGGCGTGTGTGAGAAGTTTAATATATTTTGACTTTTACCTTACACACTTGATTTGTTTGATTTGCATTTTCTGAATGCATTAACTGCTTACTTTTCGTAACAGTTGGTGATTCGCTATCATTAAAGCCATTAAATCCACTGATGCTACTCTGGAAGCTCTTTTTTCAGGATGCAAACAATCATACTGTAACCCTACTATTGGAGAAAAAGTTCCTATTAAAAACGTCTCATTAAGCAATTTTATTATTAAAGAATGCTCTTATATGCATATTCACACATACAAGCATGTATTTAAATGTATACATTCCACATTCATGTTACTTGTCTTGAAATAACTTGCTTCAGCAGAAGTATAACAATGAATTTAAAAAGGTAATTCAGGATTCATTTCAAAAGATGACCTTATACTGTACATGAAAACATGTACACACTTCAGTAGAGAAAACTAAAATCACCCTCTTGTAGCTGAAAGCACTTTCTGCCTTGTTATGTCCACCACCCAGGGATTGAACACCGCAGTATTTACTGCATGTTCATGTAGCAATTGAATTAAGCAGTATATGTGCAATAAAACACTCAATTTAAATGTTTTATAAAAATTCTGGAGGCAGAATATAACTTAGAGAACTGGATTTATGACAAAAAATGTAATGTAAATTTCAGGCAATTGATTTTTGTATGTTTGAACAACAAACAATAATAGTACTGTGTTAAACTGGTAGATATAAAGCAATGTTTTATTTTACATTCATCTTCAAAAATTAATATGAAGAGTAAGAAATTAATAGATATATATAAAAGCCTCCTTTAGAAATAAATGCATGACCGGATTACTTTTAGCTGGGCTAATGCAGAGCACAAATACATCAAATAAGTGGGATCCTCTGATGCTTTTCTTCAGAACATAAGATGAACCATCCAAAGTAGCAGCAATAATCATAGCCTTGGAAAGGTTTGGAATTTCTAGGAACTCGCTATGCCAAAAGGATGACTCTTGAAGTAAATCATCTGCCTGTGCATATTTTTTATTTTTTATGATTTTTTTATTTTTTTATGATTTTTTTTTTCTTTTTTTTAATAATGACAGCATATTGGAACTACAGTATGATTTCTTAGTAGGAAACTGAAATAGATTTCAGCTCCAACTGATTCTTACAAAAACTATTGCTGTCTCTGGAAGGAACTGGTGCCATAAAATAACTGTACAAATGAGGCATAAAATCGTTCTTAAATGTTACATGAATGATCACTAGTAGGATTGATCTCAAATCTGAAGAGCTGGGATTTAATGCATAGGCTCTGAAACTAATGTACTTAATCTGTAATCCACTTAAGCAATTGTAATAAGAGAAGTAGATGCTTTAATATCTAATAAACTGAAAAACTGTTGCATAAATTTGAATTAATATTTATTACCTTTAGAGTGCTGTACAGCATTTCTCACACCAATTAATGAACTGCAAAGGCATGAGGTAATGCTTTGAGGCATCATCTCCTTACTAGGGTACTGGAGCAATGAGCTGATGCTCATGCAAACAGTACGTCTTCTGTACGTATTGCTGTCAGCGCCACCGAAAGAACTTGAGGAGAAATCCTTTAGGGGTTGCGTTGCCATCCTGGCTCACCCCCTTTGAATTAGCTTCCTGGATGGCAAGGATAATAACCACACATTTCCAAGGGATGGCCATCCAACATCATTTGCAATTTAAAAGCCAAGATCCTAAACATTGTGTTATCTGAGGTGTAATTATCTGAACTAAATAAAGCTTTAAGAAGCTTAGTAGTGTTTATAAAAAGCAGTTTTCCAAGTGTATTCAAAATATGGCATCATTTTTGCAAGCAATGTCAAATGTGCAGGGCATTGTGTTATGTTTTGTCACATGCCTACTGATTTTATACTCAGTAAGTACAGGTAATTGACAGTGTATGAAACTGCAAATGTGATGAAATATATTTAATGAATTGTACACTGAGAAATGTCTGACAACAAAATGATGATAAACATGCTGTATATGGTGTTTCATGAAATGAGGGCTTCAAAATAAATATGACTAAAATAAGGGGCAGGACAGAGTTACAGGACAGCAAAAGCTGCCAAAAAAAGCTTTGAGTAGTAAAAATATATCACAAGCAAGAACAAGACACTTCTAAGCAATTCAAGAGAAATAAAAACCAAAAACTGTACATCTGAACAAAACTGATCTTGTGTTTGGCATAGTCCACAGCTCCAAGGATGCTGTATTCTCTGTTCTTGCAGGCAGTTGCTTGCATGTAGGAGTCCTAACTGTTCAATTAGAGGCAGATGGTCATCATTATCCAAAAACTGGCACAGTACAGGAGCTGGGATCTGTCCTTCACCCAGAGCCCTGCCCCCATACTGTGATTCTGCTATTCACTGGCTCCACTTTGTAAAATTTCCAGTATTTCACTTTTGCATACAAAATATCTACTTCTAAGGATGTCACTGGTTCAACATTATCTCAAAAAATTATCTGGAAAAATGTTGTACTTTAGAAGAGGTGCAACTGTTTGCTCTGATCTTTGGAATTCTTTGGGTCTTGGGTTTGTGCTAGACATATATGTGGAAACAAATATTAAAATTTCAATTTTATTTATCTCTTATGTTACATATTTTAGCTTTGCAACAAAAACACTAAAAATTACATTTCATACAAGCAATCAGTGTATTTTTATTTCAAAAAGTGTAAGAATAACATTGCAATGCCTGGTATCCATCATTCTTTATTATTTATATAGTGGCTTGTACACTGTGACTTTCCATTGTTTTCGGATTCAGAACCCTTTATCCCATTTGCAGGAGGGTAGCTGTACTAGAGTAAATCTGAGAAAATGTTTTGATTGAGGCTCAGGAGTGGGATGTGAACCAGAAACCTTTAAATTCACAGGTGACTGCCCTAAACACCATGATGCCTGTCTGTACAGAGGCCGACAGGACTAAAAATCCAACCAGCTATTTAAGAAACACATTTCACAAGACAAACTGTTTGTTGTGCATTTATGTTCTGTGGTTGTCCTTACAGCTGGTGTCTAAAGCCAGAAAATTCTGGATTTTTTATGATGTAAAAGCTCTGAACCACAACCATGTTTTCTGCATCCTTGTCCATAATATTTGTTCAAATTACTATACATAAACAAGTAGTTATTCCTCTTTTGTCAACAAAAACATGTTTTTGGGTTGAGCTCAGTGGAGTAAAGTTTTGAAATGCATTTCTGCAATGGTTCAGGTGGTGGTTAACAAAAAACAAATCACACTTGCTCTGTGGAATCATGACACATACAGTGCCTGCCCTGCAGTGTCAGTTGACATTACAGCAGACTGCCAACACCGCTGTCATCATAAAACATCCTCATGATCCACCAGCCTTCATGAAAGTCTAGAGAGAAATACCAGCATGAAGTGTGGTTACAGCATACAGTTGCAAGGAGGTCAGCGCTCCCACTGTTGATTCAAGATGATAATATAGCTGTGCCTGCAGTCAGATGCAGGACTGTCTGTCTCCAACATCAACTCTTATACCAAATGGTCAACAGAAACTGATCCAGGACAGAGTTCTCCTTTTCCACTTGTTCATATTATTTAGTCTGCATTTCTAGATAAATCTTTTTCATTTAGCAAACCTGTTGTATTGTCCATGTACGTGGGCAAGCAGAACTGGAAGCAAATTTTTGTCCCCAGTATGTATTGCTAATGTCTTCTCTGCATTATATTATTCATCAATACAACTGACACAGCGTCATCCTGCGGACCAGCATAGCCATGTGTTAGCAATGGATTTCCATCTGCTTCTTCTGTCTGTTGAGTGGTTCATGTCACCAGTGATGGAATTCCTTCAACGCAGTTGATCAGTTTGTTCTTTTGAGGAAATTTCCAAGTTTGGAGGGAAGATAGTGACTGATTTCTGCTAACCCATTATTTTTTTGGTTGCTTGGCTTTTAAAATAAGTTGTTTGAGTCTTGGTACCATTTGACACACAGGCATGTACATGCTCTTGTAACATCCTTCCTATCTCCTGTGAAAAAGAAAACTACTTCCTGTGCCTTGGTGTGCTTCACTGAAAAGAGGCTCACAAGAGGTACCAAATGGAGCTCAAGTAGGCTCTGGCCTTCAGGCTGAATGGCCAAAGAGCATTCCAATCTTTTAGCCCTCATCTCACCTCCATTTCAATAATGCATCACTGACAGCTGTTAAAAGCCTAAGCGAGGAGAAATATTGGAGTTGCATTTAAAACAACCACAACAAAAAACAACAGAAAAGAAGGCTCTTCTCAAACCCTTGAGCTTGAGATGGATATTGGCATATTCTACTCAGCATTTTCTAAAGAGAAAAACATTACAGTCTATGGTCATGTCTTCTTACAGCTACTGCCTCCTAAAATGTATGTTGTACTCACCACACTAATGTTCTTCTCGTCTTATTTTTACTACATCTTTTTTTTAATGTTCACAGCCTGCTATTACAGAAAATTACAACTTATATAATCTTCATGCTTGGGGCAAAAATAATTGAATATGGACCCATTATCTTGCTCTCAGAGCCAAGTGTGCAGGATTTCTTTTTTCAGCTTTCTTTTTTGTTTCTTTTTTTAAAATACATACACTGTGCTCATAAAGTGTAACAATGGAACCATAGCAGATGTTTGACTTCAAGAATTATTTACTTTCTTTCCCCACACTATTAATCTTTGTTAAATTATTTCATTCCTGAAATGAAGTTAGGTTTGCGGCAATGGACATTTCATTTAAAAGGACATTTCATTTAAAATGTTAAATGTGTGCATTTGAATTTTTTTTTTCACAAGTTGCCAATCATTTTAACTCTTATTCTTTTTTTCTTATTTTATTCTAATTTAGTCCCAAGGCTCTGTGGTTCCTCTAGATACTCTATCGGAAGAGAATGGTTTTCTTATGTTACGAGTGATATGATTTGGTGCAGTGGAGCTCGGGCAGTTCCAGCAGGTCTGTAGGAGGCTCTTACTGTATGCAGCAGCCAGCTGAGAAAACCTGGCAGCTATAAAATGCTGTCTACACAGGCCAGCAGCCACAATACAATTATGTGGTTGCAGACCTCCAGTCAAATGACCACAATCTCCAAAAGACATGCAAAGCTCTCTCTGACTGATCTCGGTGCCCTAGATGCCCCACAAGGGTATCTTTCTGGCTAAAGAAATTCCATGTAGAGTTTTATAAGACCATGCTGCAGTATGCAGATCAGAACGCTAATACAGTGCAAGTGGTGTTTGCTCTCCATAAGTCTGTTTTAAGAGTATTCATTTTAAAATATATTTTAAGGTTCAGTCAAACATAATATCATATCACTGTTGTCTGAATACCGTACGTGGAAGCTCTGGAGATTTTCAGTTAATAACGGATTTTACACTGTAACCCCAAATAAGAAGACTTACAACTTGCCCTGATCTTTTAAGAATAAAAAGTGTTTGTTTTCAAAAATTGTGACATTTTGTGCCTGTATCATATCAGTTCTTTCATAACTGACTTACCTTAACTTTTAAAGAAATTATACTTTTCTACTGTTTACCTGTCACTCACTGTTTGATTTGTTCCAGTTACCCTTGCTCTTGCTTATTGCTATGTTATTTATATTCTGCATTTCTTTATCTTTTTTGGCCATAAATACAAGCCTATTATCATATCTGTACATTCATTTATTTCCTGAAAAACCATCTTTCTCTTCTGTTGATCTGCTATGAGGAAGGAAATGAACTGCAAGCAAATATTAACACTGTACAGTTTCATACTACTGGCAAAGGTATGATTTTGGTTCAGAAAGTAATAATAACCAGGGTCACTGTGCAATGTTTAAAAGCTTAATTTATTATTAAAAAAGCTGGATCAGACAAACTTCAGTTAAATTAAATATTCTATTTTGGCTTCCAGAAATTATTATGATAATGCATGAGGTCCATCTGTATACAGAAAGGGTCCTGATAATTGGTGTTTTCTCCTAAATCCTAAATTTTTCTCCCTGACACAATAAATGAATACTGCCATCTGACATATAAAATGAGTTTTCTTCTGAACAGTGTCGATGTAACCCCCGACAAGTTTAGCATGATTAATGTAATAATTCAAATAATAATAATAAATAATTATTACTAAGCTGATAGCTATTGTTACATGTTAACCTTTTCTTTGGTGGTTTTGCTGCATTGTATTCCTTCTTGTATTTCCAGTATTACCCAGTACCCAGTATTCACTCGGTCAACAGCCTATTTGCTGTTCACAGGAAATCCTGCTGCTCAGTGATCAACATTTCTTCAAGTATGCCATGGCTTTTAAAGTCAGTTGCCAAGGAAACTTCTCAGTGCCAATCAAACAATGAGGAGAAAGAAGGGAGTGAGGAGACTGCGAGGAGTGGACTCAGCCTGCCACTTGTTGCTGTTTTTGTTATCTTTTACATACGTCTGTCTGTAAGGCTCACCTTGGGAAAATAAATCAAAGGGACATACAGAGTTTTGCCTTTCTTTTATTCATAAATACATGCACTCTGCTCAGCAGTTCCCATTTGCTGAAACAGTTGAAGTGGACAGTTTTGCTGAAGCCAGTGTGGTGGATCTTGTGTAAATACAAGGAGGGGCTGTCCTATTTCTGTAAAAGTGTTGTGGTGGACACTTTCAGAGGGATGACCTTTGTCTACTATCAGGGACTACCATGAATACCTTGAGTTAATTCATAGTTATTTAATGAAGCCATATTATAAATGAAACTCTTGCTTTGTACAGATGATCCTGTCCCTTTTCATTCCACATAATAGGCTGAGCGACGAAATATCAGTTATTGTAAAGTGTTCTTTAATGACTGGTGATTTATTCATCGCCCTGAACACTGCCATTGTGAAACCTTTACTTTAAAAGATCAACAGGGATTTCACTGTCCTTAGCAATTCCAGACCTGTTTCTAAGCATTTTTTTGTTGAGGTAGTTGAGCAGCTGAAAAAGAACCTTATCTCATATTATACTCTTGAGAAATTTCAATCATATTTTTTCACAGTCATAATGCAGAATTGAATCAGTGCTAGATGACCTTTGACCAAGGGCCTACAAATCACATTTGTGATGTGAGACTGGTGTTTGATGCTGCATGGCACATTATTCTAATAAATCGATGTGAAAATAGGTAGACCTGTCAGTGATAGTGTTAAAACAATATTAGATATAAAATATTTTACAGATATTTTGCAAATAATTTTCATCATATTCTTTTGGTCAGTGGTTCAGCAAGTAACGCTGCTACCTTACAGCACCTGAGCTGGCCAGGTTTGGGTATGGGTTGAAGTCCAGCTCAGTTTGTATGTTCTCTCTGTATTTGTGGGGGGCTTCCTACTACAGTTCAAAGACACGTGTTTTAGTTTAAATGGTCACTCTAAATTGCCAGTAGTGTGTGTGTGTGTGTGTGTGTGTGTGTGTGTGTGTGTGTGTGTGTGTGTTGTACAATAATTTTAAGATGGGCTCTGGATACTGACCAGAATATGGATGGATGGATATATTCTTGTGGCCTTTTGTGTAGGTTTTTCTATTAAAAAAAGGGCAGAATTTGTCATAATTACAAGGATAATACTTATAATAACTTCTGTATCCCCAAAGATATTGGTAATCTGTATTAGAAATTTCTGAATTTCACCAAATTTTGTACAATAATTCAAGACACAAGAGAGATAACATTTACTCTAAGGGAAATAAAATGTGGTAAATTATGATTAAAATTAAATAAAAGTTTATTTATTACTGTCTGAAGAATATTGCTAAAGGGGTGTCTTTTCTCTGATGAAATGATTCAGAAAGACTAGAGCAGGCCTTTGTTAGCAGCAGACTAGTTTATTGTTATGCTGTTTCTAATGGTCTGCCAAAAAACAACTGGGTAGCTGTAGGTAGTGCATAAGGCAAAATTCTGGTCACACACTTAGAAAACAACCTGTGCTGCCCCTGTTTACATGGAACTACACTCACTTCCTGGGTCCTTTAATTTGGCTTTAATGCTTTAAATGATTTAGCAGCCATATGTGGCCCTAAATGACAATCTGTACAGGTGCCCTTAGATCTCCTAATAAAAAACAAATGTAATTTAGAAAAACAAGTCAGACAGGCAAGCCCAGTACAAAATGTTAAGAAGTACCATGAGATTTTTTTCTCACTTGCATTTACCCATTTAGTCACATCTATATTTGTTTAATTGTTTTTGCATCTGTTGACTATTTCAATTTGCTGTTAGTTTCTTAATATGTTATATATGATTTGCAATCCATTTAAAGCTGCAGGTGTTTATGAAAGTTAATTTATATGGTGTAGTATTAAGTTATTAATATTAATATGAACTTTTAGCTTATTAATAAATTTTATTTTGCTATTTATTTTTGCTTTTCATTTCGGTATTAGGGTCTATGGTTTTTATTTTCCATATTCAGAGCAAATCCATATAGCTCTGAACATGTGCCCTCCATTTTAAAAATGTTATTTTATACCATTTGAAATATATTTCTATATGCAAAACTGGACATTTGATCCAAACAACTAAATGGAACTTTTGTTTATTTCCTCCTAATTAACAGATATAGACAACTTTCCTTGTTTTTCTTTGCAGTTAGAAACTCTATCATTGCTTGTGTCCTCTTTTAAAATGCAGCACAAATTCCATTAAATGTCAAAAATAACCGGTAGATTTAAATTCATTCTACAGTTCCACCAATCTATCCATTATTGTTAACTCTTTTATTCTGGTCAGGGTTAAGATATCCTGGAGTCTATGTATCCCAAAACCAAATGCTATGAAACAACACCCCAAAGGGGATGTCTTTCACAGGTTGACATACACCCACTGTAAGCAGTTTAAAGCAAATAATTACATGTCACAGACACAGGAACAACATGCAAACTCTACACAGACCGATCGGGATTTAAACCCATGCCCATACAGCTCAGGTGCTGTGAAACAGCAACACTACTTACTTCACCGCCACACCACCCTTTTTTTATAATATTTTTATTGTGTTATTTCTATCATAAATCTTGGCACTATGCATTCAAATATACAGTATATACAAAAGTAAATATATACAGTACACTAAAACAGTGCACAATCTGGCCTATTTTTATTTCCTTAAATATTAAATATTAATAACTTAATACTACACTTTATAAATTAGCTTTCATAAACACCTGCAGCTTTAAATGGATTGCAAATCGTATATAACATACTAAGAAACTAACAGCAAATTGAAACTGTAATTTGTTTCTGATGTTATGCCAGCTCTTGGTATAACAATTTTTCCTTACAGTTTTATTATTCAATGAAATTATATACCAGAGTGACCACAAACAAGAATATTGTAATATCGAAGAAGCATTAAGAGGTGTTTGCGCTGCTAGAACTTTTCCGTCCAAGGAGTGTTTGAAAGCAGAGCTCACCGAAACCTGTGGCATCCAGCTGTACTTGACTATACTGTATTAAAGTACATTTTATATCACTGAGTGGCATTTCAACTTATTATTATATGTCTAATGCTATAGGTTATACCAGAGTAATAGATGGCAAAGCATGTGTTGTATATTTTTGAAATTTTACATAAATCCCATTACACATTTACAAATGTGTTGATTTCTGGAAATCTGCTCATTTTGGCATTTTTGGGCAGTGCACATTTACTTTTTCTTTAAATTTTAAGCTTTTAAGGAGCACTCAAGGGTGTCATAGAGGAGAGAGCGGGCCAATTGTGAGTTTCAGAGGGCACCGGGGATCCACGTTTGAGCCCAAATCAATGGAGATGGAAAAGTAATTTGGAAAGAAATTATTTAGCCATTTCCAAGCTAATGCACACTGTTGAAAGCAGGCACAAAGAGGTCAAGTACTGAAAAGCAGCTAAGGCTGAATTACCCTCTTACCCCTTAAGAGGACAGGTAAGGGGACACAGTAGGAGCATTAACACTGCACACGTTGGTGCTAAAAAGTCTAGGTAGATCCAGTGGACTACGATTTTTGCTACTTCCTAATGTGGCAGGAAGGAAAATGTCCATTTTTCTGTTATTACTTCTGAGAATGAAAGAAACATCACAAGCACTATCAGAAGTACTTGTCCATCTACAACACAGAGTCCCTTTTCCAACCCTTTTAAGTCAACAGGTTTTTGGTAAAATATTGTGCCCTGGTAACCAGTGCACTGGCAATTTTTGGCCATAATGCCAAATCCAGAATGTTCTTCTTCCCCTGTGTTCCATAGGGCTTCTGTAGGCCGATTTGCTGAACCTTTGGAAACAATTGCACTGGACGTTTTTCACCTGCTAAAGGTCATTAGTTGATGAGTACTACATAGAGCAGGGGGACCTTCTGCCAGGTGACAAGGAGGCCTTGTGGCTTGGGATATTTATGAACAGATGCTCAGTGAGCACAATGAATTACTTATAGCCTGCTTAAGCAAGCAAAAAATCATTTAGTGCAGGTTTGTGTAATGTTGATATGGACATCTGCTAATATTAGTTGTGTGAACTCTGCTGCTCTTTTCAGAAGAGTAACAAAAACCTCACTCCCGCTAAAGCCCTGTGTCTTTGAATAACCATGGGTAGACAAAAAGAAACACATTTCCCATGCCTCATTCAAACATAGCAGATACTGAAGATTTTCTTGTGTTTGTCTACGAAAGAATACGTTTTCATTGGTATACTAGTAAAAGAAGTATTTCATGCTGCACTCAATGCAATTGTGTAAGAAATTGTTGTGATTACATGTAAAACTTCAACCATGATAAACAGAAAAGTATGTTTCTAAATTTAAATCTGTTCTGTGAAATACAATACTCAGTTCTGTTGTGTCATTCACTCTTCATTATCAATCTAGGCTTAAAAAATATTTATCTATTTAACTATATGTAGTAGCTTACCAAATGTTCAAAATCTGGAAGATGTACCGCTTGTATAAATGAAAACAGAAACAACATAAAATGTATTAGCTGAAGGAAAAGAATGGGAATAGCCATTATAAAAGTTTGAAAAGTTCATGGCTCTGTATTTTACAGTAAGGAGGTCTGTGAAGCATCTTGTCTGACTGTTGCTGATGCCACATACTTTATCTGTACACACCAAAAGAAATCAGAAGGATCCCCCTGTGTGTGCCTGCAGAGGTGAAAACACACAAAAAATATCCCATGGAGAGATCTTGAAGATATCATTGTTTGGGGCCTCAAACCATTAAATGACCCAAGCCAGCGCATCACGTTTAAAGGCAGAATGCTGAGACATTATTGAGTTTCACAGTATGCTATACCACACTAACAAAGACATGACTCTATTTTAAAAGAACTAGCAAGTATACTCTCCACAGGGAAGATCCACATGCAGACACACACCCTTTGTGTCTCTCTCGTACACAGAAACACACAAACAAAAAACACTGTGATTGATAAAAAAAAATCAAATCTCTCAGTGTCCAGGGGTATAATAGATCTGCACAGACAATGCACTTAAAAACAGCACATTTTGTCATAAAATATATGTCTTGAGGCTTCTGAAAATATCATGGAACTCTAAAATTACAGTGTTTTACCTCTGGCAATTATAAATGGTGGATACATGTTACAGCATTTCAAACATAATATCCCAAGTGGCTTTTCTGTTCATGCTTAGCAATTTCATTCCACTTCAGTTATTGCTGAATATTGTTATGGAAGGAGATGCTGACATTTGAAAATGGCTCTTTTACAAAACAGTCCACAAAGGTGCTGAGTTCAAATAGAAACTCTGAGATCTGAGCAAGAATATAGATGTACAAGAACATCAAAGGCAATTCTCTTCAGAAAAAGTAAAAAAAAAAAAAAAATCAGCACAAGCAATGTTGTAGGATAAAATAATACTATTAATGTTTGTATTATGTGAAATAGACCAGAAAATAAACTTAATTTGAAATAATAAGCTCTGTAAACTGATTTTAAAAATGCTCAGTATGAGAAAATATAAAAATATTTGTGGCTAAATATATATGGCAAATGTGCTGTACTGTTCATATTTTGTAGAGTGCACTGAACATTGTTTGATTATCATACTAAGGCTTGTAGGCTTTTGCTTTCAAGCAAACTTAAATGAACAATAGCATAACAATTTTGTGACTGAGAGATATGTTCTTTTCAATATCCTGAATGATTCTGATAATTAATGTGTACTCATACTGTATGCGACAGTGAAAACCTGAATGAATCTGATGTGGAATCAAGAAGAATCCTCTATTTCCAAATAAAATACAGTTGTCATGCATACTGATATGTAATTAAATGTAATGCATTAATACAGGAAAATAAAAAAATATATATTTCTTAAACAGAATAACAGAATGTAAAAGAATGTTGCCAAGTGACAGCAGAATTGATTTTGTCACTGTTATTTGCTGATGTTTCAAATTTCACAGCCAGCTGTTCTACATGGAAAATTTTCAAGTCAATCAAGGTTCTTACCCTGAGTTCATGTAAGAATCTGCTGCTGCTGAGTGAGTAAAACACTACATATTCAATTGTCTAGCATTACAAAGCACCTTGGGGAATGTTGTCAAGTAAATAAGGATTAATGATAATGTTACGACCCGGCTCATTGGCTAGGGGACCGGCAGTAAGGATCGTAGCATTTTAAGTAAAAGAAAGAAAAATGTAGGTGGTAGGAGAGAACCCCCTTTAAGAGAAAACCCCGATACACGCCACAGTTAAGCAATTTTAATAGTGACAAAGTGCAATTTATTTACAGTGAGGAGTGATGAAACTGAATAAGGAATTATAAATATATACAGGATTTCAAAAATCAATACTGATACAAGTTTAAGTAAAGCTGTACCGAATTAAGGTACATTTCATGTTGTTCATCCATGTTTTTACAGTTTAATATAAACACAGAGCACCTGATGACTTACAAACCGTAAGCTTAGATGTACTTTTGTGAGCAGTTAAGGTCAGAAGACTTGAGTTTTTTGTTAAACACTTTCGGTGCTAAACTTTAGATCCACACAATGGTCTCACAATAGTCAACTTACAATGAAAACCACTAAGAAACTGTTATGCAGCTCTCAATGCATACAAATTGTTTATCCTATATTTATTAATGTCAAGCTCACATGGGCAAAAAAACAGCTTTTCCATTAAATGTGTGAGCATCTGACCAGCTCTTATCTGTAAAGACGATGCATGTTGACGTTGTGTTTATATTTACGTGTGTGCTCAGTTGCGTGCAGTGTCACCCTCGGATGGTGCAGCTGCTGTTTCCCGAAGGGCCTTTGTTGTGGAAGTGGGGCGTAGTGACGTCACGGGCGCCCCTGAAAGTGACCCTCTGCCACCTGTGGCACGCGCCGTACTTTAAAGAAGCCGCGCTGTCCTGAAGCGCGCGCGTCTCCCCTCGACAGCAACAAAACGGTAAGAGCGCGGACCTTCGTGTGTGTGTGTGTGTGTGCGTGTGTGTGTGCGTGTGTGTGTGGTCCTGATGCCGGAGACTGAGAGACGATCAGGAAAACCTCTGTGTGCGTATGAGAGAGAGAGAGAGAGAGAGAGAAGAGAGTGAGGAAGGGAGGGAGGGAGAGAGGAGCCGTGCGCATCTGTCATGTGATTGTCGCTGGGGTGTCATGCGAGCATCGCGGTCTCCGCCAGACCACATAAGCGCGCTTGGCGTGTGTGCAGGACGCCGGATAAAACCCGCGGACACGCGAGGCGCCCGTGGACCGCAGCGGCTTCGCGGTAAGACACGCGCAGCCCGTCGTGCGCGCCCTCCGCCGCCCGGGACCGAAGGTGCGCGCCGGTGTCACGTCACGCCTTAGTCTTTGTTGTCGGGGCTCTTGGCTCTGACAGGTGTGTGGCGCCGGAAAATGCGCACAGGTTCTTCT
Organism: Heterotis niloticus; assembly: GCA_018136845.1. Lineage (NCBI taxonomy): Eukaryota > Metazoa > Chordata > Actinopteri > Osteoglossiformes > Osteoglossidae > Heterotis > Heterotis niloticus. Next base: position 13,561,321 of record CM030904.1, on the reverse strand, counting down.
TCTCTGTTGCGGAGAAGCTGTGCGTGGCAGACAGCGGAGCTGCTAGGAGGGGCGGAAGTTGGATCCGGAGAGGAGCAACAGGTAGAGCTTGTTGAAACGGCTCTGAATTCACGGTCAACTCCCCCCGGCCGCACGTTGTGTCCGTTTGTGTTCTGTGCACACGTTTGAACTGAATTAATGGGCGCCGATCTGTGCTGTATTACATGAGTGCGATTTAATTTTTTTCTCTTAAAGATCAAGTACGGGCTCTAGGTTGTGTATTCTTTACCATTCCACGCAATACAAAAAGGACCAAAGCGCTGGAAAAGATTTACTATTTGTTAATGCGTTGTGTGATTCCAATAGTTGACCTTAATAAATACAAATAAATTGACACATTTCTACCACGTTCGCGGTTTAGTTTGCCGTTTCGGAGTGAATTTGTCGCTTGCTGAGTGAGTGGAGAGTGTATTCTTGTAGTTCAAAATGTTTACTGTGTGACACCGGATTTTGGGGTAAATAAGCGCTTTGCACAGCCACACGAAGGGATCCACGCCTGTCGTTTTCGCACAAAACTCTCAAAAAAAAGAGTTGCGTCTGCACCGAAGACGACTGTAGTACCGGGTCTCGCCGTGTGTGAGGAGGCAATAATTGAAACAACCCGTCCTTGTACTGTATTTACAATTTCTCCCTCTTTCACACACACACACATACTAGTAGGAAAACAGCCTTCCAGATTCCACCTGAAATAACACGCGCATATACATATACAGTTAATGCATATTTGCAAAGAGGGCAGCCACGTATCGTTAGCAAATTGTAAAAATAACTTTTTTTCTGCTTAAGATGCTGCATTTTCTCTTTTACACAGGGGCAGCCCCGTATGTACGAGCAAACCACTTGCGGGGCAGAAGGCTGCAGTCTCACTTTTGTTTGAATTGAGAGAAGGGGGGGGGCATCTATGTTTGGAGTATATAATCCCGCTCTTTCTTAACGAATCATAACCTCATAACTGAACTAACCTCATAACTCTTAACCTCGTAACCGAACTTGTTTTCCGATTGTCGATGAACAGACGGACCGCCGGAGCCACATCCCGCGCTGCCTCAAGTGTCTCGGTGACAATGGAAGCTATTTGGAAACGCACTGAAAATTCAGGAATAAAGTACATTTGTGGAGGTGTTCACGAGCATACGTAATATTTATTTAACGGCAAATGCCGTGTGCTTTTTTTTTGTGCAAAAACCTTGCGTTTCCGAGGAAGCTAGCGTCGTGAAACAGAAGGCCGTGGAGGATACACGCACGCACGCACACTTAGCATCTCCAGTCTCGTTAAGATGCTGATCTGTGGATGTGGGAATAACGTAGAGGATTTCGCCAAAACCCCGCGTCATGTCGTACCCCTCGCCGGAGGAGACGCCGCAGCACCTCGGCTGTAGAGAGCGAGGAACACGGGGCTGAAAAGCAGCCTCCCGCCCATTCAGAGCCCTGTAGACCGAGCCGAGCTCATCGTCCATCGCGCAGCCCCGGAGCAGCAGGAGCTCAGGGTTCACAAGGCTGCTTTAATTTCGCTAGTTTTTCCAGACAGAAATGACAAACCCGAATGTGGCGGCCGACTGACACAAACCAGGAGCCATTTGAACAGGACGAGGGTCCTCGTTGATGGATTAATCTGTTGAGTTCTCCCGCTGCTTTTGAACAAGTTGCTCCGTCTGTCCTGTACGACTGAGAGCTACATTTATATCATTTATAGAGTACAGTATTTTACATTATGTGATCATTATCATCAGATTGTGTGTAAATGATTTGTAGAAAAAGAAAATATTTATGAAACAATCCAAAATTTTCATCTGGCTTCATTAAAATATTGTTGACTCCAGACAAATAAAAATATATTTTTAAATACACTACATTAGGAGTCATGTTTTTCAGAACTAGGCTAACTGATGTGTAATGTACTGTATCTTCCACACTTTTGCTGCTTATAAACTATACATCATGGCACCCTGGTATATGTTTAATAAAATATTTACAATATGTAGAGTAGAAATAGTAAATGAAGACCCCTAAAGTTACAGTTTTTAACAAGTGTGCTGTTGCCAAGCACTTTTTTAATAAGAAGAGGGATGGAACTTTGATACTGATGGCGCCTGCATTTTGATAACTCCAACTTCAGTTGTTTGGAAACATCCCAGGAAATGTATATTAAGACAAGTTAAGAGAAGTTTTTTCCAGGATATTCTGTACATTACGGAATTTAAAGTGGACTTCTGTTCAAGAATACTTCAGCATCTTAAAAATCATCTCATCTTTTTTTTTTAAATTGTGATGTTTTAAACACTTTTCAAAGCCTGTTTTCCTGCTGAGCTACTACTTCTTCTATCAAGGTCCAGGTAGAAAAAATATTTTTAAAAATTACTTGAGTAACTAATTATTATTTATTTATAAATATACAATCTGTATGTATCACACACACATTGAAATTTTATGATTTTTTTACACAGAGGATGTGTGTAATGTCCTGATTATAGCTCTAAGTTGAAGACCAAGTAACCATAAGTTTGAAATTCTAACAATTATTTTTACACTTTCCTGTCTTTGTTGGTTCTCTCCAAATAAATAACACACGTTTGTTCCTGTTACTATAATCTAGCTTCTTCTAAATGTGTAGATATCAGATTGAAAAGTTTTCCCCTGCAAAAAACAATGTCTACAGAGCAAATTTCATAAAGATATGTCAGGCAGGCGCTGCTGTTGCAACACCTGTTCAGTGATTATGTTTTTAAAACTGGTATAAATAAACAGCTGTTACAGATATGAGAGCAATCTGTTAGAACATGTTCTTTAAAACACATTATTTTTATCCAGCTGGTTTATATCTCCTGCCAGAATGGCACCAGGTGCAGTGTGTTGTATTTGTCGAAGGGCATCAAAGTTTTAACATGACAAGAAAATATATATAGCTTGATCATAGACACCATCCCTTTATGAAGTTACAGTTTTTCTAGATAACTTTGATGTCTTTGGTTTTAATTTGAAATGCAGCAATGAAGGAACTGCCTCACAGAGACAAGAGACACTCTGTCAGAGACACTATGGTCTACTAGAATATAAGAAGTCAGTAAGGATCATTATAAACAGTGTGTGTGTGTGTGTGTGTGTGTGTGTGTGTATTTTGATTTCTCTTTGTCTTTATAGATGTTACTGAAAATAAAATCAGGACAATTTAGTCCCAGAATAGAAAACATTTTCTTTTTCTTGTCAGCATTTAATGGAGTTGAAGCAGTTCAACATTTTTGGTTTCACATTTGCATTTTCCCTTTATGTCTCAAATAGTAAACTGTATGGAAAGTTAGAACGATGGAGACACTGCATATATGTTGAAACATGGCAATTAGACTCATTGTGCCTACTGAACGGATGCTTCCTATTGCTGTCTCTGTTCAACGGATTGATCGGTTTAGGCAGACGGTGTTACAGAAGCATTGAGATTACTTATTAACATGGGGAAATGTGATCAGAATTTGTTGTGCAAATGAGGAGGTGCACATGAAATCTGCTTTCTGAAAAGGGAGTCATTTAGAGCAGGTGTTCAAACAAGAAGATATGTACATGAATTGAACTGATGCGTATAAATACAGTTCTGTTACAGCTTTATATTGTTTGGTGCCTATGATGCATTCATCACAGTGGCAAATGCTGGATAGGAAGACTGTTGACTTTTCAGTATTTGCTATCTGAGAAAACACCTTGCAGGATTTGCTAATGTCCCAATGCTTCCCCAAATAAGACGGCACTTAGCAACCAAAATCTGACTTGTATTTAGAATAACAGATTTAGTAAAACATTTAATGCAATATTAGACTGTTTAATTTAAAACCACAATGCTACACTGATGCATGAAGATACTTGTTTTTGTCCAGTCCGAGGCCCATATTGCCCCATCTTTAACTGGAATTGATCAATTTCTCCACCACTGGTCCTGTGTGGTCTTACTACCTAAACACTTTATCATGTCTAAACTGCATCCACTGGAGTCTACGCTAAGAGACCATTTTGACCTGCATGGCATATCATTTAGCATCAAATAATGAGCACGACTGAGTAATAGGTGGGCATTTGAGGCATCTGCAGTACAGTCACAGCCAGCGGCAAGGCAATGATGGGGCCCCTGAACCCTGTTTGACCCTGAAGATTGTGAGGATGGAGTCACCATGTTGTTTTTGACCATTGAAGCCCATAGATGGATCATGTGTGTTAATGTTCAGTGTACAAGGTTTTCCAGGAACCTGTGCCAAAGTTTCACAGAATGCTACTACGGTTTTTCCCAGAGATTTTCTAAATGTCTTTAAACAGTAGCCTGTATGACTTAAGGTTTTCAGGTTATGAGTATTCAGTGATATATACTGAAATATATAGAAAAAAACTCAACTTTGTCTAAATAATTGATTTCTTTTTGCCACATCAAGTCTTTATTGACATTTGGTGTTTTCCAGCACTGTTTTCTCATTTTGAAAGCATTGTTTTGATCCACAGCAATAAAAAACTGCATAGTAAATGTTATATGTGTAATAAGCAGAAGAAACCCCTTTACCTCTGTAGTTTGAATGGTGAGTAACCAAAAGTAGCTGTATTAAAAAATCGTAGTGAGAAATGTAAAAAAGTAACATAAGGTAGCAACACATATAAGAAATGTTCCCTTTATACTTCCTATACATCTATATACCTAAGCATTAATACAGTCAGCATAATAAACACATAACTATGTACAAACTTACATTTTTTAAACATGCATTTTTAACGTGGAATAGAATTCCTATTTTTGTTGCAAATCATAGAGTAATTTAACATCTGTAAACCTGAATTAAAGCAGGAAACTAAGTGAAAGATGGTTGTCCTGGCAATAGAAAGATCTGGACGACTGAGGCACACTAGTTCACTGTTATCAATTTATCTTTTCTCATCTTTTCTTGTTTATCCCTTTTATATGCAGTAGTTCACACTCAACCATCTATATCTGGCAAGAACATCTTGAGTGCAACAGAGAAATACATTGTGTGGCTTTTTGTAGCTACCACACCCTGAGCAATCCAAAAGAACAACAAATGAAGCATGTTTTAACATTAAAATTGCTACATGTAATGCATGTTTCCACACTAAAATCTGTGTTTTTTTTTTACACCACGTGTCAATAGTAATGTAATGGAAATTATAACTTTGGCACATTGATTTTGCTGAATTTGAATTATAAAGAGGCACTTGCAGCACTTGTCTTGCAGTTATCTTACAGCTTATTCCTATTTTTTAAAGTCTGTCGTGTGAACACAAACATTTTCAAGAACCGTAATTGACAAATCGTGATCTTCATGCAGTTTCTACCATTATAGCACTGTTAATGTATTTATGTACAGTACATGTGTCTTGAGATGTATTACAGCTGTTTTGTTTAAATTACATTTAATTTTTTTTTTCTTTTCTTAGATGAAACCATGTAATACGTTACTAAATGTATTTATAATCAGTTGTAGTTACAAATTGTGTGTGTATGGCTTTATACAGTGATAATCTGTTCAAGCTATCTTATTCCTAGTTGCTTTGGTTACCACTATACAGGAAATGGCCGCAAAGCCTGAACAGGTGTGGACTCCAGGTGCTTTCTTCTGGTTGCTATGGCTTTTGTTCAAGTGAGCACAGGCACAGAAAAGTGCTGGTGAAGGTGACAAGAGACTAAACTGTTAAATTGGCCATCATGAAACAAGACAAGTTGCCCTCTGCACCTAAAGTAGTGTAGCTGGGCACGAGAGGAACATGAAGAGGGAAAGAAAGCCAGATGGATTCAAGGCTCTGTGCTGTCCAAACTTACAGTTGTCTCCTCACCATTCCTCACACCTTTCTTTGCCCTGTGCGTTCAGTCTGACACAGGACACACCTGCAGCAGGAGATCACAGCACTTACAAGAAACATTACAGACCTGTGGCCTTCCATGTGTGGCATTGTGTCTGGACAATGGGATCCCTGGAGCTGCTGCCAGCTAATGACATGGAATCAGGTGGGTGGATAACATGGTCAGCAGACACATAGAAAGTTTCTAAATGTTACTATGGTTGTATTTAAATGATTTTAGTTTTGTTATCTATGTTCCCACTCTTGTGCATTCCATCTCTTCTAGTTTCCTACACATTTTGTATTTGTTTAAGTTTGATGCTGGTATATGTATTTACACAGTTATCTGTTAGTAAACAGATGATAGGAAATGGTGTGACAGATAGATCCGTTTTCTATTGACGCAGACTGCTTATATTTAATTTTAGTTGGTAAATGACATAAAATGTGTGATGTTTGGATGTCCTGTGGCTCGGTGTTGAATTTATCGAACACTTGTCAGGGGAACCAAAATGAAATCACAGTTGATGAGGAAAAAGGTGCGCATGTCTCGCACTTGCGTACATGACTGAATTTAGATTGATTTTCAGTAATCCTTATATTTATAATTTTAACTTTTAAAAATGGCATGTTTGCTAAGAAAATAGCGATCACATTCAGATGTACGCCTCTTCAGGGGATTATATAGGAAACAGCTTTGGTGAATGAGATAGGAGATGAAGAGCTTGTAAACTGACAGTAAATATTATACAGCTAGAAATTGATGATGTGAATCCTTGCCTACAGTTGTATAAAGGAAGTAGTGACTTCGTGTATGGGTGTATGGCAAAGTGGAAATCTTACTGTGGTCGAGAAAACAGATGGGTGCAGGACAAAAGTCCTCCCCCGCATCCCTCGGCTGTGTGCAATACGGAAGCGAATGCGAGTTACACGAAGGGTCCCGAGAGGCAGCATGTTTAGGTAATTAAGTGCTGCGTCACTCCGGCCCACTCAAGGCCATTATCACCAACCATAGACACACACTTCTTCCTGTTACTGCCAATGTCGCTGCTTTGGTAGTGGATTGACTATTCTGTTGCATGCGACTGTAAAATCCTCATATATTACTCCAGTATAACTGACTTAATCTGAAGAAAATATGTTTCTTTTCCTGATTCCAAACACAGTAAAGACCAATTTTTTCACACAGAATAATACTGTGTTTTTTGATACCTTACCAAAATGTGCCATTGTAAAAACAATTCTAGAATTATATACATTTTCACAGTGAAATCTGTTCAGAATTAAGTTCTCCTTTTTAGATAAAGTATTTTTCCAAGTTCCTTGGAAGCCATTTGCAGGGTATAAATATAGCAGTTTGCCTCATCTCACTGTGGTCCTAGTGTGGGCATTGACAGACAACCAAGGCATGGGTCTAGGACATCGTTCCTGCCAGTTGAGCTCACTTTCCCCTGACAGACCTTTTTATCTCCCATTAGAATTTAATAGGGTACCACCCAGGGCAGATCTAACTAGCAATACCTTGTTTTGTTCCTGGGGGAGAGCACAAGAGCAGTCTCCCCTGTCCCTGAAAGTAGCACTCTTAATAAGCTCCACTCCTTAGGGAAGACAAAAGTAATGAACTGAAAGGTGAACGAACAGCCATTTAAGTTTTACCTGCCATGTTCCCCACAGGACAGCCCGTTTGATGAGAAAGTAGTTGAATCTAAATGAGTGGGTAGTGAACTGGCATAAAGGCACAGTTTTACTGAGAAAAGTGCAGCGATTTGAAAGCAACTGCATTATTGACAATAATACAGAAACAGCAGGTGACTCTTTATAAGCAACTATGAAGCCTTGCTTGAGGTTCCATTTTAATGTTTGCATTTGGCTAATTTCAAGTTCAATAAACAATCAATTATTTGTAACTCACAACACATGTAGCCAACAATCCATGTGCCACGTCCTTGCTCCATAGTTTAAATGGTGGTTTCGGTTAAATCTACGATTATCTAATATTATGGGGAGTTCAGCAGTTTTGGGGCATAAATGATATCCTGTAGTTAAAGGGTTGGGGTACCTTGTTTGGCATTGAATGAACATTTACACCACATCAGACAGCTGTTATGAACACCAAGACATGTACCATCCTGCGGTTGTGTGCACAGGAAGCAACAGAAATTCTAAGAGTGCAGTTAAATTCTTCAAGGGCAGGGATGGCAAGTGATGCTAGTTGGAAATGGCTGAAGTGGGATGAAACTGGAAAATTAAATACAAATTAACCATCCATCTACCTAGAAAATAAAATGTATATTTTTCACCTTTTGTACATTTCATAGAGAATACAATGTAATGCTGATTTTCACTTTGACCCCATTAACACTAAACATTTTCAAAACAGTTCGACGTAATGTGCAATAACAGTGATTGTTGACAACTGAAATTTCTGCCATTACATGCATTTTCAGGAAAGAGCAATGGTCACATAAATAGAGGTCAAATTTTTAAAATGCCAGATATATTATGTCTAGCTGGGCTGTTATTTTCCTACAGACCAACTGCAATTGTGATCAGACACCTGCAACTTACAGAAAGCGGACAGTAAAGTACTTGTGGCTTCTCAATGGTTAACCCGCTGAGAGGAAAATATGCCAATGCATGGAAAAGGCAGTAGTGTCGCTATGAATGTGGAGACTGACTGTTAAAATTATTTTGGGCGTTCATATATAGCTTAAAATTGTATAATGTACATGATGCATAATGTGATTTGACCACAAATGCATAAACATTTTGTCACACATTCCACACAAAAATATTGTAGAAAATGCATTTTACAATTATTTATCGGTAGAATGAGGGGTACATTTATTTAATATGACACAACATTTGAGCAATTCATATAGCACAATATATGGCTGAAACATTTTAGGATACATGCCTGGATCAGGGGCAGTACAGCAATACAAAGGATTATGGCTTGAGTCAGAAGGCTTCGGAATACAAGTTCATCTCCTCACCCATTAGGCAGTTTACTAGCATGAAATAAGGCTGTGAATGGCGTTTTATTGTAGGCTGAATATGTGAGGTCTGAGTTTCTCTTTTCAGTCCAATGAATATGAAGTAGCCGCTGTATGTCCATGTGTCCTTGTATGTGAAGCCATTAGGCACAATACAGTGTTCAGATGCTTGTTTAGTTGAGAAGCATTATTTTACCTACATTCAAAAGTACTGCCCAAATAACAGTATCCTGGTTCAGTATGCTGGTTGAATTCAGTGGATTGAACATGCTAATATGGTTTTTTTGTAAACTATATTTTAATGTGTTAGAGGTGAGCAGGCAGTACAGTACCTAAGGTTGTCACTTTGCAAGCTGTAGGCTCTTGATCTAATACCCTGGTTTTAAGGTAGTTACCCTGAATTATTTCAGTAACAACACTGCTGTGTAAATGAGTATCTAATTGTTAATCAGCTTGTCATTTTCCTTAATACTGTTGCCTTCAACAAGTGCACCAGCTACATAATAAATGAAGACTATGATACATATGAATAAAAGCTAACATTATTTTAACATTTAAATTTAGAAGCTTTTCTCCAATATGAGTTATAATTAAACCGAATGTTACTTGATTTTTTGTAGTCTTTTGTTTAATAATATCATTTAATAAGTTCAGTGTTCAGCAATTTAGGAGTAATGTATAGCAGGAGAATTTTTGTCTGTGTACAAGATAAATGTTACAGCACAATCCCACATTTGTTAAAAATTGAACCAAGGAGAACTGAACAGGAGATAAGAGAAAGAGTATAGTGAGAAACTACGTACATAATACGTACATAATACAGGATTGCAATATTTAGCAATACGTGCAATCGAGCACTGTTAAAGAAGTTCAATAGGATGACCAGAAGTCCCAGAATTCATTCAAGTTATCATACAGATGAAATGTTAAATTTTAGACTAACTCAAATGTCAGACTCCTGGTCAACTACATATTTGAAGAGAGTCTTATGTGGACCATAGCAGTTTAATTAATTTCCTTGCCAAAAATATAAAAGTAGTCAGCAGTAATGAACCTTAATGCAATGTTTAATAACTGTGAAAAAGCACAGTTCAAGGTGAGATTTAACGTGAATACAGTGGGGGTAAACCTAACTACTCTAGAGATGTTAGAATAGATGAAAGCACTATACCAGTATGTTTTTAAGCAGTAGCATTCCCAAGGTAGATGTGTCAAAGTGCCAAGAGCGCGTCCTTATATTTAAATCATAGCTGTCAACAGTAGTATTCTCTGAAGATGCACTGGAATAAGGAACAAAACTTTTTTCTTTTTTTTTTTTTTTGTTTGCTTGAACAAACAAATTGTTTACTGTCAACAAATTTTTTATTCTGATGCCGAGGATGCCTTTTAGTCCAGGCTTTTCACCTTAAGCCAATATGTATCTGAACATAAAGGAAAATGTTTCTTGAAAAAAGTGATTTGAAAAGCATGTCACTTCTAATGAAAAAATATTTAATCCAACTTTATTATCCCTTCACAGAGTAAAGTCTGAAGTAATACATGAGATTAATGAGTAATTGGCAATGAAGAAACTAATCAGACTTTGTTCCAAGAAGAGAATGGTGCTGTCAGTCACTGTACAATACTCTCGTGGACAATGCATGGCCAACTGTTGCTTCCTCTTTGTGTGTGGGAACTGAGGCATCGCCTTATACAAAATAAATGTGTAATGTATCCTGAACTGGCCCAGTCTCACAGTCTGAGCAGCTTTCATTCTTGCCATTTTTATTAAGAAGTCCGGAAGGCAATGGAATTTTTTGCAAGCAAAATCCACCTGAAGTCCTGCAGTAAGTACAGATTTTCAAGAAAATATCTAAAACTCACTGTAATTCAGATGCAGTTTTAATTAGAACATCAATTAGCCTTTCACGTATTATTTCAATATTAAATTGCAGGTTAGAAACCTCTTGAAACTGTTAATTCTCTTTGTAAAGGATGTTTACAGTTGGGTTGCTCTTGGAGAGAGTGTATGGATCGATAGCTGTTGAGAAACGGGGGTTAGGGGTTATCAATTATTTGCTGAATTTTATTCTGAGTACAGAGAGGTCTGGCAATTAGCAGCCCTCTCTATGCAGAACATGGCAGTAGCTTCTGCAGTTCACACTCCAGACTGCCTGCCTGCACCAGAGCACTGGGGGATTGCAAAGGCTCTGATCACCATCCCACCAGATCTGTTATCTTTCTTCATCACTTCCTCTCATGAAAGACATTTTTACATTTTAAATTAAGCAAATAGGACCCCTGGTCAGGGAACACTCAACAGTGACTTGCCTTTTCTTTTAATCCTTGCATCTTGAAGTGACTGTCAGAATTAGTTTTGCCTGACTGAACATTACATGGAGTACAGCAGCTAAAAGTGTAAAATCATGCAGAATGCCAGAATGGAGCAAAGCCTTTGAGGATGCATTGAGAAAAGGCACCCATTACGAATCTAAGGAACATCATTGCTGCACAGCGAAATCGGCGTGACCTTGCAAATACAAATGCAATATAAGAATTCTGAACAATTCAAAGCATGCAAATTGGTTTGGTTTAGAGAGTTACTGAGAAATGAAGGAGGTTGTATAACTGTGCACAAGTCAGTTTGATTTTTATTCCATTCAGTGGGTTGTTGTATTACACTGATTCTAGTGAAAAGCTTTAGGTACTGTGTGTTGTGGTCCTTCCTACATTTTGCTTCTTTTATTTTTAGCCTGTGCTACTCATTGAATGGCCCACGACATGGGAGAACTATTGGGAATGTTTTATAGAGGCACCACCTTCTCATTCACCCGTTTTATGAAAATGAAATGGCAGCTTCAAATCACCTGTTATCTTCCAGGTTTATAGGGCTGAGAGCAGCTGGGGAGACGAAGACATGTCTGAAAGCAATTGAAAATAAAACTGATTGGATTTTGGTAAGAAAGATGTGCTCTGAAGCTGCTCCATGGCAGATCCATGATTGTGAATATTGGATGCATTATCAGCAACTTCATGATATGCATGGTGGATCCTTAATTTAAAAAAAAAAAATTAGATTTGCATTGCTAACAGCTTTTTTACGTGTTGTTTATGAATAGTTTTACTTAACACAGCCTATACAAAATAATAGCACACAGATATTAAATGGCATAATGATAATAATAAAACTGTATCATTTAGATTAGTTATCCCCAAATCTAAACATGCCATTTGTGTATTTTTCTCCTTTTTTTGGAATTAAAAGTTAAACATTGTTACTCCCACTTCAGAAATTGTTCTATATTATTAAATTGAAATTTGCATATTTATATGTACCATTAAGACTGCCAAATGCATGTGCAATTCTGTAGTGCAGAGTAGACAGATATTTATGGATTGTAAATCTCCAACCGGAATAAATGAAAATGACAGAAGAATGATTTACTGGGTTTATAGGGTTTCCTTTTGCCTAAAACACTCTTGTGCAAAGGAAACTTTAAAAGTTTTGCAGGAGTTTCATAAACGTATGCAGCGTGTGTTTTTCAGTCCTATCATAAATCTCTAGACATTGATTGTAAACTCTTTGAAACACCAATTTTATTTTGAAATACTAGATTTGCACTGTTTAATTCAACTTTCAGGGAAAAAAATCAGAAAATTTTTCAAGGCATTCACAGTATTCACCTCAAGTTTCAAGGTTTATTTGTCATGGGTGCACTAACAGCAGCATAGCAGTGCAGTGTTGTGACCATGAAAAGTGTTGCTTCCAGACATCCTCAGCAAATAAAATATATGAATAAGATATAAGAAAATTAAATAATAAATAATGAAATTAAGAAAAATAAATAAATAAGGAAAATAAATAAGTAAGGGATAAGATGTAAAAATATACATAGAATTTAAAAGTTAGTAAACAGAAATACCGAACAAATGAACAACAGCCAAACCAACAAACACACAAATCAATAAGGGCATATAAGGCATACAGACAGACTCTGATCGACAGTGTCTCACTGTCCAAGGAAGGGGTCAGTAGTTCAACAGTATTATTGTGTGGGGGAAAAAACTGTCCCGGAACCTGCTTGTTCTCGTCCGAATGCTTCTAAAGCATTTTCCAGACGGGAGCAAGGAAAATAGTTTGTGGCTGAGATGATTGTAGTCCTTCAAGATGCTGTGGGCCTTCTTACACCACTGGGTGTAGACATCCTGCAGGGCTGGCAGATCAGCTAAGAACCAGTGACAATCAGTCTGAATGATATGCACCTTGTACTAAAGCATCTGGGATGTAAAATATATACTCAGTGTGCTGTGTTTAAATAAAGCAACTTGAAGTTTTTAATTACTGATGTTTGAGCAGTTCTAAAATGTACGCTTTGGTCCTGGGCTTTGTGGAAGACTAGTGATTTTGTTGTTGTAAATACAGCTCCATGACAACAAGTCATAGTCTACCTCAATGACCAGAGCCCACTCACCAAATTATTTAGTATTTATTTATTTATTTGACTGCTCTGAAACAGGAGGAGTAATTTTTTCAAGTCATCCATATTGTTCTCTTGTCATTACTGCTTGTATCAAAATGCTGTTTTCAGAAATGCATTGTATTTATGGAATTAATCAATCTGTTTCTGGCTGTCTGACTTCTGTATATATCAAACATTTGCTTCCGTAATGTATATATCAGGAAAATGCTTACAAAGAGATAAGGTTCATTATTCAGCTGACATATGAAAATTTTTCACCTGTGAATGACGTACAGTGGGTTTCATATTAACTATGAGGTCATGTATTGTAAGTTGTTTTTCCAAGAACAACTCTGCATGCCACATGCTGACAAACTTCACGTACTTAAGTTTCACATGATATTTTCAAAACTTATAGAAGTATGTATGTTTCATTTAAACAAAAAATTAATATGCATCTATCTTAATTACACATAAAACAAAGCAGGGCAGATAACAGATATTCTCCATTTTTTATTACCATGGTAATATATTTCATGTAGTACTACTACAAGATTACTTTTCCCAGCAGTGCATTGCCTTGTCACAAATGCAAGGGCAAATGGTTGTCAGTTAAAAATGCAAGGATAAACACATCTCATCTTGTTGATCATTATGCCTATGTGTAAAAACATATCAAGCAAACAAGTCATCGGTACGTTGTAATTAAACCCAAATGAAAGAAAATGGATTTCGGAGATCTTCCACTTGTCCCAGTTTTGTGCAGTTGAAGAGTTAGAAATGGAAAGCTAGTTACAAAGATTGACAGACTAATAAAAGCATTTTATAATGGCTTTTCTATGGCTATGAATATGCATTACAAAAAGTGAACGGTAAGAGTGGGTGTTACCTTCAACTCTTAGAGAACGGTGTAGGATGTTTCCATGGATACCACCATGGCAACGAGCCGCTGCCTAGAGCAAGTATGGAACAGCCTCTGTGATTTTACGTGGCCTTCAGGGTCACTGTTGACAATACTTAACAGCCCTTTTATCATGCAGAAATACAGCATCTATGAGGAATTAAAAATGCATTAGCAAAGTAAAATAAAAATAGTGCCTCAGACATATTTTTTATTGGACATTTATATGGCAGCAGCTGGGCCAATATAGACTCCCATGTAAACTGAAAATGCTGCTTGCTTCCTCTTGTGTGCTTTTGGTGGTGTGACTGTGCCATTCCATGGTAAGTTTGTGGGTCTAATTTCAACGCAGTAATGCTAATGACAATGATTCTGTGTTTTATTTAATTTATTATAATGGCTGTACTGTTGTTTTTACTGAATAAATATCTAATTTAAATTTTGCTATGCTAGGCTCCCATGTGGTGAATTTATATCCAGGAGCGAGATCTACAACTGAAGGCTCTAGTTTACCAGGTAGACATAGTAAGGCTGATGTTCTTTTGCTCACTGTAACTATTGTCCCGATTAATAAAAGTTTGTTCAAAAGATGTCTGGCCTTGACTCAGTTTCCTCGTCCAGATCCAAAATGCATTCATGCTACACTGATGTCGGGAGTAGGATGAACCATGGAACCTAAAAAATTGGTTTATCCGAGATCTACTTCCAGATGAAAAGAGCACAAGCAAGGAAAAGTGAGATACTAGAGTAACAGCATAGCCTGAGCATCTCGCTGTGCTCTGCTGAGGACATCCATAGTTCATTTAGCAGAAGAGTCAATTGTTGCATTTTATTCCTCAACCAAAAGGCCCATTTCTGTGCAGCCAGGCTACTATGGACTGAATCAGGAATGCTGTGCTGTACAAGGGTTGGTTCTGCACCATACCTAATTATTGATATTAGACATCCTCACTACATATGCCAGCTCAGAAGGTTTCCTGTGCTGCTACTGAGCAGGAAGGGACTTGGCAATTATTATCAACCCCCCCATATCACTAATCACAGCAGTCTGTGAAGTTGGCCAAAGATGGCCAACTACAGCCTTGGTCAACACAGGTTTGTATGGTCAGCCTTTTATGACCAAAAACTGTCATGAATGTGAAGGACTAATGAAAACACAAGCCCAAAAAATAGCATGTGGAGACAGTGATGACACAGCTCAGATGCTCTGTTGATAAACTATGTGTTTTTATTGTGAGGCTTTAAGCTAATGGCCCTTCTACTCGGTTGATATTGCACATATTCATAATTTCTCTTAACACACTCAGCAAAGGTAGTCAGTGACAATAGAAATGCAAAGTCCATCTTGGAAGTTTTATTATGTAACCGTGGCTTATAAAGAAAGAAATGTGTTCCAGTTCATCAAACGGGGTTTCCCACTATTGTGGCAAAAAAACTAGTCTGCCTAAACAACTTTAGTTCACACAAACATGGGGAAGGTGTGATAAAACTCATAAGAAACTTCCAGCATACTACAAATACACACAAACGGAAGCCCACAGACCCAACAAGGTATGAACAGTGAACACATGCAGAGGTGGGCACAATGCTGTGTTGGTTTTAACACAGATATGAAACATATTAAACAAAAGGGATTTTCCCCACTCTTTGACAGTCAGGAAACTATTTGCCCAATGGGATAACTTCCTTTAGACAATAGGCTTCCCATTGAACTGCAGTACTGTAGCTGGCCCACAGATCAGCAGGTGATGAAAATTACGGGAACAGGAAGGGTTACATATTATTTTATTTTTTATAAAATTAAACCGTTCTAAGAGGTGGTTCTCCAGTGGAAAATTTAGAGTAAGGGGATTCCATCTGGGTGGTGGGTTGCTGTTGCTGCTGCTGTTGCATCTGAATGGCCTCAGTATTGCTGATAAAGGCTTGATCCAAACTTGGCTGTGACTCTCTCAAGCTCATTTCCAAACATGCCCATTGTACACATTACAGTACCAAAGGAGCGACTGAATGGCAGAAAACATGATTGTAGCCATTCTTTAACAATATAACCGCTTTCATATGTACATTAAAAGTCTAACAATGAGCAAACGGCACTTGTCTTAAAGAGCACAGGAACAGGGGATTTTATTTTGATCACAAGGCCTTAAGTTTGCAGTCAAAGAATATGTAAAAAAGTTCAAGGTGATTTTACTCTCAATAGATAATAAACAATTTACATTGCATTTATAGATTTTTTTTTCTTAATTTGGGGGTTGAAAAAATCTCAGGGATCCATTTTATCTTACAAATATTTAAAATATTGTTTTAAATTGTATTTTTTGAATATTTAAATTTAGATAGATAGATAGATTCTAACCATGTAAAAATCAGGCTATTCCATCTGAGTACAGTACTCCATACTGGGTACGGTTTATGTTTAAGTGTTTTCTAGTAAAAAAAAAAAAAAAAGTAACATACAATCGCTACTGGTTAAACTCAGGTCAGAAACTTGAGCGGTCAATGTTAAAACAAGTTCTAGGAAAAAATGCTGCTGAGATGTCTAGGCGACCCGAAACGTGTCAACGAGGGGGAAAAAAGTACAATTTTGTTCCCAACTCACGAACTCATATTAATATTAATAACATATTACACAGAGCAGTCCTGGCTGTTTTTGCTGATGTGCGGCTGTATTTGACTTTTAGAGACTCGAGGCGAAACAAAAGCGCGCGTCAAGCCAGGGGATCCTCATTTTGAACAGGCATCTGGGAAGTCGACTAAAGGGCATCTTCGACGTTTTTTGCCTGGGTCCCGTTCAGCAGCAGAGATTCTGGCGAAGAGGCGAAAACTTGAGGAAAAAGTTGTCCGCTAGAATCGTGTGAGCAAAGTCCACCAAAGCTCGGCGGCAGCGGGCTGCCATGAGTGCCGCTTGTAAATAAGCGTCTGTAAGCGCTCAGGACCGACACGCTGCTCCGGTAAGCGCGTTGCTCGCCGCCGACACAAAGCGCGCTCTTGCTGCGCCCCTCCGCATTGTTCCCGGCCGCAGAGGGCAAGAGCTCCAGCCCCGCTCCTTCGACGTCGTCCGCTCGCTCGCCCGCCCGCTATACAAACCGTCTTCTTGAATTTTTTTTTTTTTTTAACTATCTCTAACCACGTTGTATTGTTGAACTGTTAACTTAGCTGCCAAGTTAACTGTTTACATCAGCAGGCTCAAGATGTGGGTGCTGTGTCAAGTTTTGCCGTTTAGTTTTAGCAGGACGGCTAATAGTTGCGGATGCAGCTTGAGTTCCGATTTTCCTTATAACTGAAATGAGCGCCGCCCGTGTGCGCGGATAAACGGACTAAATATTGCTGTCGCAAATGTAAAGCGTTCTCTGCTGGTTACTGTGAAATCGCCCCAGGGTAAATAGTCACCTTAGAGATCTGCTATCACAGTTGGTGACATTTGACACAAATGGTACGTTTCCAGATATCAAATTATTGAAATATTTAACGGAACTTTTGAGTCGTTGCTTGTGGCCCCGTTTACCCTAAAATCGCAGATCCTCCGTCCAAAGTTGGGTACATTTGTATTAGATTCTTGTGGGGCACAGCGCCCCCTTCTGGACACATTGGAAGATGTCAAGTACAGAGCAGCTGTGTCTCCTTGACGGGTTGAGACTGTCACAGTTATTGTTTACTTAGCTGGCACCCTTGTTCAACGTTAGGTTTATACAAGAAGCCACGCACAGTTATTTACTAATTTTTGCAGCAAATGTTTCTTTCTGAATCAATTCAGGGCACTTTGATCAAGGGTACAACAGCAGGAGTGGGATTTGAACCAACTGCTCCAGCTCCAAATACTCTCCTACTTGCCTCGTTCAGTCAGTGTTGCCAAAACAAGACAACTTTCATGATGTGCATTGTGCTGACTTGCTGTTTCCTTCATGTGCAGTGAAGAACCTCGAGGTGAAAAATGGCTTTAAGTGGCCCAGTCCCCTAGGTGTGTCAGACGCTCCTCATTCGCTGACCTATGTCTCCGAAAGTGCCCGTGCAGAGCAGGGCTGAAGATTCCGCCGTGCAAGTGGCTGTCAGAGTTCGGCCTCTGCTGCCCAAGGAGCTTCTTCACAGCCATGAGAGCTGTATCACTGCTGACCCAGAACAGAAGAGGGTCACCCTGGGCCATGACCGCCTCTTCCTCTGTGACTTTGTGTTTGAAGAGAACAGCAGCCAGGAGGAAGTGTACTCTGCCTGTGTCCAGCCCCTCATCGAGGCCTTCTTCCAAGGCTTCAACACCACTGTTTTTGCATATGGGCAGACGGGCTCTGGCAAGACATACACCATTGGAGAGGCTAATATCTGTAAGTGTGTTTATGATTGCAGCACATAATGTTTAAGTACAACCTGTAATTTGATAGCCTTTTAAATCCTTTAGAGACCCTTTTCAGTGCTGCACTATAACTTGGAGGCTGTTTAAAAAAATCTATAACTACAGTACTATTGCAAGGATGCAGTATTTCATTACTGGTTTTTATGTCTGTTAAGTTTATGATTGAAAATTAACATTGCTTGTGGGGGACTAAATTATTAATCATGTAAGTGTCAGCTCCTCTCAGAGGCGCCAGGGCGAAATCAGGAGAAGAGGCTTGCTCTCTAGACTAGAGCCAATGGCACTTCCCACAGTGCAGCTGCCACAGCCCGACAGCGCTGTTCTGCAAGGCGTGTGGGTGGGAGCGATTAACACACTGTGCCTTTGGCTGCAGCCTCCTTCGGAGATGATGAGCAGGGCATCATCCCGCGGGCCGTGGCTGAGGTCTTCAAGCTACTGGATGAAAATGACCTCACCGACTTCTCGGTCAGAGTGTCCTACTTGGAGGTGTATAAGGAAGATTTCAGAGACCTGCTGGAGGTGGAGACAGCAAGTAAAGACATCCACATCCGGGAGGATGACAAGGGCAACGTTGGTAGGGTGAACGTTCCCATTTTTTATTATGCACAAATTGGTATCATTCCATTAGTTGCCTTGCTGTGGTTTGTGCAAAAGCAGGATGAAGAGCTCAAGTTGTAGAGTTTAATTGGCATGGAGTGGTGGAACATTGGAGCAAAATACCAGCACTAGCAACATGTTTGTGTGTGTGTCTGTCTCCTTTCAGTGCTGTGTGGGGTGAAAGAGTGTGAAGTGGAAGGCCTGGATGAGGTGCTCAGCCTTCTGGAAACGGGAAACACAGCGAGACACCGAGGGGCCACGCAAATGAACCCCAACTCCAGCCGCTCGCACACCATCTTCACCATGCACATGGAGCAGCGGCGTGGCAGCTCCAGGGCCTCAAGCACCCAGCCACATCTCATCTCCAGCAAGTTTCACTTTGTAGATTTGGCAGGATCCGAGCGCATTCTTAAGACAGGTAATACTGGAGAGCGCCTCAAAGAGAGCATCCAGATCAACAGTGGGCTGCTGGCCCTGGGAAATGTGATCGGGGCCCTCGGAGACCCCAAGAGGAGAGGCACGTACATCCCTTACAGGGACTCAAAAATCACAAGGTGAACATCTACTGCAATTAAATGAGTTACCAACTTCATTTGGAACTGGCATAATGCATTTATTGGCTTATTGTCTGCTTGTAAATGACAGCAGTGCAATCATTTTCTTCATTTAGGATCCTCAAAGACTCACTGGGAGGCAACTCCAAAACACTAATGGTTGCCTGTATTAGCCCCTCCTCCTCAGACTTTGACGAGAGCCTCAGTACACTGAACTATGCCATGCGTGCGCGGAACATCCGCAATCGGGCTGTAGTGAATTGCCAGGGGGAAGCAGACCGCACAGAGGGGCTGGAGATGCAAATCCGGGCCCTGCGGCGAGCTCTGGAGAACCGGCACAGGTCAGAGACACGCATCATAGCTCGACAGGACCCTGAGCGGAAGCCAAGGGCTTCTGGGAGTGAGCTTGCCAGACTGCAGGCAGAAAGCGCCCACTACAGGCGCTGCACAGATAGTGCCTACAGGTTGCTGATGGAGCTACAGGGAGAGGGGGCGTTCAGTGCTGCCCAGGTGCTACGTGTGAAGGAGTGGCTGTGTGTCGTGGAGGAGGAGCGCAGTGAACTGACTACTGCCTCTGGCCTGGACAGCGGCATCGAGAGCACCTCCACCGAGGAGAGCACAGCAGTCAGCAAAACCAGGGTGGCAGCTCGGAACCAGGTAGCTAAGCTGACCATTACATTATTATTAATTATTAGTTATTCATCTAGGTAATGCTTTTCTTCAACGTGACTTGTAGTATTACTTTTTTATGTTAAGCTAATTAGAATGATTAACCTGTTTAAACAGCTGGGTAGTTTTTACTGGAGCAGATGAGGGTAAGACCATTGATCAAGGGAGTACGGCAGGGATCTGCTCCCAGGTCCTTGTATTTCAGGCTGATTTTTGAACCACGACCCTACCTGACGCTCAATTTACACTGCATACCCATTCCTAGTTTCTGTTCTAACTCTGCTGCTAAAACTGTACTCACACCAGGAAAATAAAAACAGACTGCCTATTTCCCCTTATTTAAAATGGGGGAAAATTGTAATCTCTTTCAACTCCACAACTAATTTCTCCAAATATCACTACAGTGCTGTAAAACATTTGCATAACTAATAAACAATCACTCATAGCCACACCCTTTCTTCTCCTTGTAGAAAAATGGGCATTTAGCCACAGCATTTGTGTTTAAAAAAATTGAAGCCATATAAAATTAACAAACATTGCAATTCACTGTCGTAAACTGTTAGATACTATTTGTACTTAGTAAATGTATTGCACAATACTGTCTTTTTTTTTTTTACCATTCATTACAGATGGGGGATTTTTCATTACACAGTTCAGCTGAAAACTTGTAAAAAACATCTGGAATGTAAATGGGAATTTTTTTATTAGCAAGATTTTAATTTCTATTATCACCACAGACATTTTGCAAGAATGTTTTGAAATGGCAGTATTCTGCATTAAACACATGATATGCTGTATATTGATTTAAAAATATACTGTTGTTTTGGATAGTTGCATTCAAAAAAACTTTTCATTCAAGACAAGGTACATGGTTAGGGTATTTAAAGCAAATTTTTGGTTTTTAAAAAAACTAAAGATGTTCTGTTGAAAGCACTTCAGTTGCAAGGATGTATACTGGGAAATAGACTTATTTCTTTTCTACATTTATATCATTGTGCTTGTGGGCTTACTGAAGAAATGCTGTGTGTGCTGCAGGCCTCTGAATATGGGGGAGAGGAGTGGGATAGAGACCGTGAAGATTGCGTTGCACAGCTGCAGGCCCAAGTTCAGCACCTGGAGAGAGAAAACACGGACTTCCTGGCTGCTCTAGAGGATGCCATGGAGCAGTACAAACAGCAGGTTTGGACGCT
Organism: Heterotis niloticus; assembly: GCA_018136845.1. Lineage (NCBI taxonomy): Eukaryota > Metazoa > Chordata > Actinopteri > Osteoglossiformes > Osteoglossidae > Heterotis > Heterotis niloticus. The sequence goes on along the minus strand of CM030904.1, from coordinate 13,539,768 downwards.
GGCATAACTTTTGTATCTAGAATGCTTCGGATAGCATGGTGAAGAGGGTGAGGAGGGTGCTGATTCTCGTGTTTTATCCTCAGAGTGACAAGCTACAGGAGCAGCAGGATGTTATAGCTGAGTTGTACAGCCTCATGACACAGCCAGGACAGCTAGAGCTGGTACACCTGAAGCCAAGGCCACACACCGCTCCCATGAACAGCATAAGGCCTTCTGCAGCCGTTGCAGAGCACTGTGGATTCTTCTCTGGTGGAGATGCCCGAAGAGGCACTTCCAAAAAGGTCCACAGCTACGCTACATGACAAATGCTGTTAAGAATTGATGCCCCCCCCCCCCCCCAATGGTCCAGGGTGGCTGTCTCACATTTGTACTGTTTCAGATTGGACCAGCTTGCTGTGGGGAAAAGGGATCCTGTAGACATCAGGTTCAGGAGGACTATTCCCATCTCAGGCCAAGAAGTAGAAACTCTTCTGGGGACAATGAACCTCCTGGCCAGACTGAGATGGAGAATAATGAAGAGGAGGGGGAAGATGCTTGCCTCAGACTGGGCCGGGACAGACAAAAGTACAAACGTCATTTCTGCATCTTTTACATTTGTCTTCCATCCAACCGTACAGCATCAATAACCACTTATCCAGTGTAGGGTCCCAGTGGACCAGAGCCTATTCTGTAGGCATAGGGTATAAGTCAGACTACACCTTCCTCAAGACACCAGTCCCTTGCAATCCCACACATTCATTCATCACAGATATACATTTTAAGGGTAATTTAGTCATCAGTTCACCTGAGAAATGTGTCTTTGGACTGTGGAAAGGTACTGTAACACCAAGTAGAAACTCAAACAAGCAAGAGAATGACATGTACCCAGGTTGAGCTGGGATCGGACCAACACTACAGGGGGTTAGAGGTGTCATCACTACCTTCTGTGACACTATAATGATATTTGTGTTCCTGCCTCATTAAACCACATACAATGTTATTTTAATTTCTTACATCTCGGTGTAATACCTTTGAGTCTCGAATCAGGATGCAATTGCATCGTCACTTACGGACCGGTGACGTTTTTCAGACACTGCTTCACATGGATGATGAGAGAGAAGCAGTGTGTGGGTTTAGCAGGAAGGATGAAGGGCCATCTGTCACTGCTACTGGAGAAGAACAGTTCCCAACAGTCAGCCTGTCACAGGCATATATGTGAGTAAAGTCTTGCAATAAGCCTTCCGCTCTAAATTAAGACTCTTTGGATAAATGCCAAATTATTATTATTTTTTTAAACCTAAAGTTGACTTATTTGAAAGTATTGTTTTACCAAGGTGTATTTTTAAAATTCCATTTCGTGCTGGTGGCTATCACATCATTTGTTCAGCCAAATGCAGTGGTCGCTGGAACTTGATCCAGGACTCCCTTGGTGGCCGGTGCTCAGAGCGGGGCCTCATCCAAGCACAGCAGAAGATTCGGGAATTGTCCATCAATATCCGCATGAAGGAGGAGCTGATCAAAGAGCTGATCAAGACAGGTTAGTGTGTGTGGCACCTGCTGCTTCCATTCATGTGAGTTCAGTGGGGAAGCACAGTTAATTACTATAACGTAAAAACTATGGCTGGAAATTGGGCTGGTTGTCATCCTGAAGAGTTCACACCCTATTTTATCAGCACCAGCAATGTAATTTAATGGTTCTTAGTATTAGAAAGTCTCCTGAGTTTTAGTGGACACCCTAGATTTTAATGTAAGTTCCTGGGCAACCACCTTGTCTACACTGGAGTTAAGAATTTCAAAGATATACTTTTTTATGTATTTGTAGCCTTTAAACACACAGCAGCTTAAAAAAAACACTATTGCAGAATACAGGTCTTTTGTGACCCATATTAACATGCACATGTATGAGTGGGGACCCAAAAATAACGAGAATTTAAAAAAAAAAAAAAAAAATTGTATATTTCTCTAAACATTTCCAAAATGTTATCATATAAATTTTTAATCAGTATAAAATACTGAAACAAATGACAACTTTTGCAGATTTTATATTGAACACTTTGTAAGCACAGCACTTTTTCATACTCTTTTGTGGTCCAGTAGTGATGGGCAAATGTGGCATCTTCTCTAATGTTCAAAAGATTATATAGGCAATTACAACAACCATATATAGAAATGTAATAAAAATCATATGAGAGCAGTTTTTGGTCATGTATTATGATCGCAGCATGTACATAAATAGAACAAAGAGACGTAATAAAACGATGTATGCAAAAACAGAAAAATTATAGAAAAGCAGACTTTTTGGTCGTGTATTATTTTAAAACTTAACATGTAGACAAAGAGCAAGTATAAAATATGACACTTTTTTATTTTCAGGTTGCTCACAACCAAATACATTCTAAATGAGTTTAAAAAAAAAAATTCGAAAAAATATTCTTTTTAACTTATTTAGCATTTATTGGTAAAATATTTGAGACAAAAGGCATATGTGAGAAACCTCCAGCCTGTAACAAATGATGTCATGAGAAACTGAAGCATGGCTGTTTGGTTGCTAGCAACCTGTGATATGCGTTTAAAAGTTAATTGCATTTTCTGCATTGATCTATTTTCTAAAATTTGTATCTAGTGAATGTATTTTGTTTTTTTTCATTTACAATAGGAGTCATAAAAACACTATGACAGAATGAGTGTGTGGGACTAAGTGACTTCCAGTCACTTCCAGTGTTTACATCTTGTGTTTAGTGCATGTGCCTTTGACCAATCATAGGCAGAACATTCCTCAGTTATGAGCCTAAACGGTTAGTAGTTGGCTCTAAATAGATAAGATATTCTATTCTAATTTTAATTCATTTCAAATATAATAAATATATACAAGTACATTTCACAGGATTCACCCACTTGGAGTTTTTAACTTTTTTAAACATTGAATCACAGTGGATTTAATAAGCCTTTTTTGACATTGGTCAAAAGAAACATTTTGTCAACATGAAAATCATTTCTAAAAATCAGTTTTAGTTTATTTTGTATTTCATATTTGTAATTAAGTGTACAAGCCTTCACCCTGTCAGATAAATATTTAGTATGGACTCCTTGGGCAGCAGTCATGCCCTGGAGTTTATATGGCTCTACCGGCTTTGTCACATCTTAATCTTTCCATTTTTGCCCATCTTTGTAAAACTGCTCTATTCTATCAAGTTAAATGGGGACTGTGAGTAACCATTTCACATTTTATAAATTGTACTTAGTAAATTCTCTAATACAGCAGTTTTAGCTGCTTTGCACAGAATAGGCTACATGCTGAGCAGAATGGGCAGCCAAGAATCTCTCAGCACAGAAGCAAACGAAAGAATTCTGACAAGATCCTAGGAAGCAGTGATGCAGCACCAAACTGAGAAACTGTTGGCCACTATCATGCCCTCAGCCAGTTATATTCCAAAAAGGTTCTAGTCACAGCCAACTAATGACATTGTTAAAGCTCCAGCTGAACTTTGGCACTCGGTGTGGGCTTCCACTGAGTGATTTTGCTGTCTAGTCAGTTCTGAGAGCCCAGTCAGAAACATTTTAACAGGTCATTATAGCTGGATTGACAGAGAGATGTGATTGAGTTCAGGGAATTTAACATGTACAGTTATTGCTACCGAATTAGTTTAAGGGAGTCAGCATAGAGATGTTCACTGCATAATTATGGCATGTGTTTACCCAAGCCCAGGTATAAATGGCAATGTTTTGGCATAAACAAACACTTAGAACTGATTGCTTGAGATGTTGCTGCAGGGAAGGAGGCCCAAGTCATGAACCGGCAGTACAGCCGGAAAATATCCGAGCTGGAAGGAGAGGCGGAACAGGCAAGAGCTGAGCTCACAGAAGCACAGAGACAGCTACAGGACCTGGAAGTTCAAGGGACCCGCAATCCGGACGATAAATCCAAGGCCCAAGAGTGCCGCAGGAAGATTGCAGCTGCGCAGAGCAAAGTGCAGGTCAGTGCCCAGGGACACCTTCCAGCCTAATGATGGTCTGGACCTGCCATTTGTTTCCCATTGGGTGCAAGTGCGATGGTCTGACTACATTAGCACTGCTAACTGACTGCATTATTAAACATCCTCAAATCACACACTCGCATTCAGCAGTGCTTGAGAAAAATGTAAAATAAAGTGTGTGAGGGTTTTTCAAAGGGGTTTTTTTAAAAACTGATGGACTTTTTTTAGTGCCTTGTGATGTGAGTACAACTGGTACCCCTTCTGGAGCTGGCGGCTGCTGCGTAATAATGCTGGTGTGGGTGGTCCGGACAGGTCCTGAAGCAGAAGCAGAGGGACACAGCAAAGCTGGCCTCCCTGTCAGCACAGACTGAGCGCCGTGTGCAGGACCTGGAGAGGAACGTGCAGAACATGCGTCAGCAGCAGGACCTGCTCCAGCGCCGCCTACGCCAGGAAAGCCAACAGAAGCGACGGCTGGAGACCGCAATGCAGAAGGAGAAAAACAGAGTCAAAGTAAGCACATGCACTGTTGTATGACATCAGTGAAGATCTGTCTAGTCCCAAGAGAACCCTTAAAACTTTACTCAGCAAGGAAAAAACAGGTGCCAGATGAGCTGCTAATGAAGTGATGGTTAAATGACTCTATGTTTCTGCCAAATTGCTGCTGATGCATATGCCATGCACGCCTTCATCTTGCTGACAGGAGCTAGAGGAAATGAATGAGCAGCAGCAGAAAATCCTGAAGATCAAGACTGAGAAGATTGCTGCCTTCCAGCGAAACAGGCGCAGTGGAAGCAATGGATCTGTCGTCTCAATGGAGGAACAGCAGGCAAGAGTCAGCAGTTAAATCCAGCAAGCGGCTTAAGTAAACACATCACCCTTGGGTTAAGTTGGCCCAAGTTACAGTATTCACTTGCTGTATAATATTATAAAATTCTTTAAGAAAGTACAGCTGTAGAGAGCTTGCTTACTTCGTAATACTTAATGTGATGGATTCTGAAAAGGGCCCCAAAAAGCCCTTTATAAAATACGAGTCACTTATTCTGCATAATGACGGTATTTGAAATACAACTCTCTAAAGGAACCTTCATAAAATGTTACCTAACAATATAGTGTTGACATAAGTACTTTAGCCTTTATGTGCTTTTTTATTTTAATGAAGTCCTAATATCAGGTCCATTTAACCAAAGGTCTGTGCTCATTGTTCTTTGGCAATGATCAACACTTTTGTTTAAGGATTTTTCTTCTTCATCTGTCTGTACATGACTCCGGGAGTAGAAAATTGAAGAGCAGAAGCGGTGGCTTGATGAGGAAATGGAGAGGGTGCTGGAGCAGCGAAGAGACCTGGAGTATCTAGAAGGCGAGCTGACAAAGAGGAAGGAAATTGTGGCCAAAAAAGAAGCACTACTCCAGGAGAGGAGTGATCTGGAAAATAAGAGGCTTCTTTCCAGTCAGGTTAGGATCCCTGCAGAATGCAAGCACAGGTGTTGCAGTCTGGGAAGCCTCAGTTCTCTAAACCAGGGAATGTGGTTTTGAATTACTGGCAGTATGTTTTATCAGTGCCACTGATGTCAAAGAGCAAGTAGGAAAATGTTCATCTTTGTATTGATTAAAATGCACTAAAATATGGGCATATCCTCTAGGATTTAACCGCTTTGCAGTTAATTTCCAGATTATTGAACAAGTTTTTGCATTATTATTCTTCTATATTCGTATCTCACATCCAGCTCAGTCAATCATATTTTGGCATAAATTAGTGTTCATTCCTCTGTGTAGCAGCTGCAATGACCTGCTATGGCATATGTGTCTGCTGGCCCTCCATTTCTCATAGGCTCTGAATAAAGGTTTGACAATGCTGTCCGGTCGCATCGAGACCCTGGAGCAAGAGCTGAGTGAGAGGAATGGTCAGCTCCGTTCCAGCAGTGCCCAGGATTCACAGCAGCTTCGCCAGGAGATCTCCAACCTGCGCCTGGAAAAGGACCAGCTGCTGAAACAAAGGACAGAGCTGGATGAAAAGTTGCGGCAGGGAAACCTGCTGTCCCCTGAGGTAATGCTTACACAGCTGGCACCAGTCCCCCTTGGATTCCATTGCTTCAACTGCTTAAAGCACTGCTATTTTTTTTTTTCTTCTTCCCCTCAGGAGGAGCGCACCCTATTCCAGCTGGATGAAGCTATCGAAGCCCTGGATGCAGCGATTGAATACAAAAACGAGGCCATCACCCAGCGCCAAAGGCAGCTACGTGCCTCTGCTAGCATGTTGTCCCAGTGGGAGATGAACCTGATGGCTAAGCTCAGCTACCTCTCTGCATCCGAGACCCGAGCCCTGCTCTGTAAATACTTTGATAAGGTCAGTTCATGGTTGCTTTTCCACATTCTAGTGGAAATACTCCATAAATGGTGTGTAACAGTAGCACATGTCCCTCAGGTGGTTTCTCTGCGGGAAGAGGAGCGTAGGCTGCAGGTTGCCTTGGCAGAACTTGAAATGCGGGGAGAGGAACAGCAGCAGCTCGTCTTCTGGCTTGAGGCAGCGCTGGAGAGGCAGCAACTGGACACAGACCGCCGCCTCACACAGCAGCAGAAGGAGCATGAGAGGAGTGTGCAGCTCCTGTTACAGCAGTGCAGAGGTGGGCCACATGCTCACGGCTCATAGACAAGCACACACAAGACACGCTGCAGGCAGCTTCAGTTTCACCCATTGATTAGACACAATGGTCAAAATACTCAAGTGATGCTTGTGAAGTCCTATTTGCAGACTTTGAGAACCTTTTAGTGCACCACGTTATAAGATTCAGGGCAGAGAGTAACATCCACATTCTCACCTCCCTTTAACTGAACTTCCAGAAACCAAAACCAACAGTCTGACAATAGTATAAATGTACTGTAGCCTCAGTGCATCATTTTTGTTTGACAGTGTAAAGATGTCTGTGCCCTATTCAGCTTTACTTTGCTTTTCTTGCAGATCAAATGGATGAGGGCCTGGCTGGTAGGCTGCGCCAGTACGAGACCTGGATCCACAGTCTTCGCAAGGAGCTGAACCACTACAAGCACGCAAATCAGGAGCTGAGCAGTAAACTGCGAGAGATGACAGGGCAGCTCAACCAGCCTGTGGAACAGGGCAGAGGTAAAGACAGGCCTGTTCCTTCAGTGTCACTAACAAACGTGTGAGGGGGGTATATCTTCCCCCACTTTCTAACACTTCACTTTTTGTTTTAAAATATGAAACGTGAGTATGTGTAAAGGAGAGGAGATTTAGTCCAACAGCTGAACCTCAGATTTAGCAGGAGCATTTTGGATTTTATTCTGACAGTGAAACAGTGGACCACCTCTCCTCCCTGGTACATGAGGGGTCATGGGACTATACTTTTCCAGTCTACATGTTTTATGTGGGACTGGAAAAGGAATATGACCATGTCCCTCGGGATGTGCTTTGGAAGGTACCGCAAGAATATAGGGACTGCTGATGCATGCTATCTGAATGCAGTTTAAACTGTGTCCATGTTATTGGCATGAAGATGAGTCCGGCAAGGCTATGTCTCTGCTCCTGTTGGTTTTCATGGACAAGATATCAAGGTGGAGCTGAGGTTGAGAAGGTGTTTGGTTAGTTGGTCTCAGGGTGGCATCACTACTTTTAGCAGATTATGTTGTCCTGTTGGGCTCTTCTGATTGTGACCTTCAATGAAAGCACCAGAGCAGTTTGCTGCCTAGTGTGGAGCATAAGGTACCAGTAGGTGAAATCGGCTCTTCTGAGTCTGAGGTTGTAGTCCTTGCTCTAGGAAAAGAGTAGATTGCCCTCTCCAGGTGACAGGAATAGCTGCCACTAGTGATAAAGTATCTCAAGATCTTGTTCACAGGTGGTGGAATAAGGGAATGGGAGACTGAAAGGCAGATTGGTGCAGTGCCAGCAGTTTTATGGGTACTTTACCAATCTGTAGTGGTGAAGCAGGAGCTGAGTTTTTATGACAAAGCTCTCAGATTTCCACTCAATCTACATGCCCATTCTCATGTATGGTCATGAACTGTAATAGCCAAAAGAACGTGACTGTAGGTACAAGCAGCCAAAATGAGGTTTTTACACCAGGTTGTTGGGTTGACATTGTGTGACCAGGTAAGAGGCTCAGTGATCCAAGGGATCCTCAGAGTAGGGCTGCTGCTCCTATGGATTGAAAGAGGCCAGTTGAGGTGATTCTGAAATGCTATAAGGGTGCACTCTAGGCAACTCTTGGTCATTGTACCAGGTACGCCCCAATGGGAGGACACCCTGGGGTACACCCAGGATATGCTTGAGGAATTGTATCTCGATTGATCTGTGCTAGGAGCTAGAGACCATTGCAGGTAACAGGAGGGTAAGGGCCTGCCTTTTCACCCTGCTCCCACCACAAACCTCACTGGGACAAGCAGTACAGGGAAACTGGACAGAATGTGGATGTGTGATCATGTGCCCCCTCAGTTAAAAGTTGCACCTTAATTCCCTGATTTGTCTTCATCATTTTGCACCTGTTGTTGTAATAAGACACTGAGTTAACTGGCGGGGGTCAGGAAGTGGAAAGGTAAAAAGTAACATGTTATATATCATATCAAGTGCCAAATTGTATTCTTTATTATCCTTAAATTGGGTGCATTTAGACAATAAGTATTGTTAGAGCTGTCAAATAGACGCACCATGCGCTGATTATAGTCCAGTGGACAGCTGGAAAAGGAAAGGTAATAAAATATATATCACCAAACTTTATTACCCTTACATTAGAGGGGTGTGTGTGTGTGTGTGTGTGTGTGTGTGTGTGTGTGTGTGTGTGTGTCACTAAGCAAAACATAGGGTGAGCACAACTTGTGTGTAGGTTAGAAAAATAAAACCATCCATGAAAAACAAATGGACAGACAAATGTTTGGAAATTGAGCTTTATAGATACAGAGATTAGTTTCCTCCAAAATGATATACATTTATATTTGTTCATTTTTCGAGCACATTTCACTACAGAGCACATTTCACTACATGGTATACTCGGTAACCATGTACGTGACAAACTCTTTTGACTCTAATGGTGCAATTTATGCTCAAGTGATTTTATCAGGTGCTACAACAGAAGCAGTATTCATACCAAGGAAGCAAAAGACGAAGACTTTAATCACTATCCCACCTGGTGACACTCTGACCCCTGGCTAACATATGTTCCATTATTTTGCGTTTCTGAAAGTCTTCAGAGGCATTTGTGTCCGCATTTACTGTGTGTCGGAGTGTGCCTGAATAGGAGCTGTGTGTTTCAGTACCAAACTGTATGGAGGGGGCAGCCAGCAGTGTGGAGAAGCTGCCAAACAGAGTGCCAGAGGACAGTGCAAGGACTACAGCAGAGGACAAGAAGGAAATGCGGGAGTTGGTGTACGCCCCCCTGCCTCCCACCTGGAGACGCTCCTCCCTCCCCACAGAGGACCAGCATGTTATGGAGGAGCTGCGACAGCGTGCTGCCTGTGAGCTTCCGGTGAGCAAAATGCTCCAACCAAGCATGGCCCCAACACACAAGGCGGGAGCCCCTCCTCTGTCGCTGACCAAACCGCGGAGAGAACCACGCAGATCCAGCCTCAACACCGGGCCCCTTCTCTCCAATGCTGTGATAATTGATGTTCGGAAAAACCCCATTTAAAAAAGCATACCCAATGTCCCCTAAATTGTACTTAGTATACATGTTTTGTGAAAATCATTTGATGAAAATGTTTTTGTCATTTAACTACTTACATTTTGTATTATTATATAAATATATGTTTTATATATAATGCATACACAATGTAGAAAAGTTAATCTAATAACTGTTAGTTATGCTTTTCTATGTTTATTTTTTGCTATAATTTTGCATCTTACCATCAATGATTCAAATATATATATATATATTTTATATATAATGCATATACAATGTAGAAATGTTCATCTGTAATAACTGTTAGTTATGCTTTTCTATGTTTATTTTTTTACTATAAATAAAGTAATTTTACATCTCACCATCAATGATTAAAAAAATGTTAGGGTCACAATAGATATGTCTGTTATAGATTTATGTAAATAAAGATTTATCCATACTGCTATTTAAGTTATTTGTATATTGCATGAGGTTTTTTTTCTCACATCACAATATTAAATGCTTTTTACAGTATTTGCCTTAAAAGGTGGCTTATTTAAAGCCTTTTATATGGTGTATGTTGAACAACTTTTGAATGAAAACCTTACAGTGAGGTATGTGTGTGCATGCGTGAGAGAGATATTTATATAGTTGTCTTGAGACAGGGTCAGTGGTTCAGAGGGACAGGGGTGGCTTGTGGTTCATGAGCTCATGTCCGCAATATTTACAAAACCAAACCCATGAAAAGTAAATCAGAGTTAATACCTGTACCTTTAATGTTAAGGAAGGGCACAAAGTATAGTGATTGCGCCTTAAAACTTTTGATTTTACTTTGAATTTGTGAATTGAAAGTGTTTTAAAATGTGTCGGTATTCATAATTCTTGGAATTTGGCATAATGTTGCTGCCTATCAGATGAACAGGCCAAGTAAGCAAGCTGCACACTTGCTGCATGTTTATTCATTTAATTGTACAGCCTCAGGTAGATGGTTAGAGTTCAGACTTTGTATCACATCCCTCACCCTCAGTCCTTATGGCTTTTACAATGAAATTCTACATGAGCTGCTTTAGCTTCATATTTTACAGTTTTTCCTCAAATCACAAATGACATCAGTATGTATTCCCCACACCATAAGGTCACTTGAGCAGAACACATCACCATTTCTCACTGTTTTATAGTAATTGCAAATGTTTCAGTACATGCATGCAAACGTTCAAGTACCACTGTCCACATTGGGCCCAGTTATCAATTACATCTTGGTGAAAATGGATTATCTAGCTTCTCAACTGAATAATTTCACACCCAAAACCATGTTTGTACATAACTGTTGTTTACACCATCACATGCAAAAGAGTTCAACCTACAGCCAATCAGTCAAACAAACATATATGCATATATTCCAAGCATGTATTCCATAAAATGCAACAATGTGATATTGTTGTCATATTTCATAGTGATAAATTGCTCTTGTGCTGAATTGTGGCTTTCACTTAGGGGTGAGTTGTGGCCTTCTGCAGTTTAACCATAGTGCTGTGCTGCACTACATAAACTGTTTTGAGAAATGCGCTCACGGTGGAGAGAATGTTAAGAATGCTCCAGGAAGTGTGCCAAAGCAACTGAGAAAAGTTGTGGATCACCCTTGGAGACGCACGTGAAACTGCGAGGAAAAACTTGCTGCTTCCTTTAAAAAAAAAGACGAGCCAGCCAGGAGTCGAACCTAGAATCTTCTGATCCGTAGTCAGACGCGTTATCCATTGCGCCACTGGCCCGCATGCTACCTCCTCTTCCCGCGGGCTACACACGGCACACCGTTCAGGCGCTTTTCGACGTTTTCGTGTAGATTTTCGTTTGAAAATGGTATAAAACGCCATGGGCACGTACGTCTTCTCCTATCTACACGAAAACACGCATGTTTATACGCATCGCACCCATCTTGCAGGTAAATGTTTCAAAGGCAAATCGCCAGCGTGGGATTTCAGGGTCGTGACGTAAAGCTGAACTCGCCATTTACAGCCCGTACGCTGGTGTGCTAAGGCCATTTTTAGTTAAAATGAGTTTTACAAAGGCCTTTATGAGGCTGGGTTGATGCTGTGTGACGGTTTTCCTGACTCATAAGCACTAGGGAAATGTGGCATTCGGTTACTCCTGCGAGGAAATTTTCTGAAAACAAAGGGCGTAAAATACAATGAAGGAGGGAGCCCATGCCCCATTATGTCAATGTGCACTGCCCTCTGCCGACGGGCCTTAGTAGCGTCGAGACCCGGCCGCCTTGTGACACCACGCCGTCCTGTTATGAAGGTTCAGCTTCCAGGTTTTCGAAGATGGAAGCATTTTTTCCTGTTTATTTTTAAATCTTCGCATAAACAGTTGCTTGTTGGGGAGAAAAGTAAGCTGTGTTTCTACAAACAGGTTGACGTGAGCGTACAGCACCAGAGAGTGCCATAAACTTGTTGAGAGCCATAGCTGCTCCCTCTTTACCTACAACACAGCTGAAGACGCCAGCGGCGGAGCTACTGTGCAAGCGCCCTAAAACCAGAGCTGTAAATGGTGGGAAAACGTGCTCCCCCTTTTTAGTCTCCTGTATCTACAAGAGTTCGGGGAAAACGGAAGAATTCCCCCCTCCATCCCTTCGTTGCCCCGGCGATAACACCTGGGTACAAAGGAATGTGTCGTTTTGCTCATTTTTAGGAAGCTCCCACATTCCAGGAACATAACACACACACACACACACAAGGGCATGCAGGCTTGGCGGTGCGAACAAAAAAACTAAACACCAAATTCAGTCTTCATTTTGTAATATAAACGTTCACGGAACAGACTATCCAGTTCATTTTGCTTATTAAAACTTGAAATTTAAGAAGTTTCTCAGATAAGGAGCCTGGTATGTAAGGAGGCCGCGTGGCCTAATGGATAAGGCGTCTGACTTCGGATCAGAAGATTGCAGGTTCGAGTCCTGCCGTGGTCGCTCATTTTCCCGTTGTGAGATTAATGGAAAGTCAACGGCTTCCCCCGTCAATATACAGATGAAATATTAAGGTTTTCTTGCCATTTCGTATAATCTACACCCATCAATTTGTTTTCCCCCGTCTGAGATTTCCCAAAATATCTTTCAGAAAATATAAAAGTTGAGAATGTAAAGATAAATGAAAACAGCAATCAGGTAAATTAAAAAAATGAGTAGAAATGTACTGATATCTTATAAATATTAATAAATATTATCGTAATCTGCCCATCACAGCACACATAGCCATGTACTGTCGCTTTAAAAAGCAAATCTTTTCAGACGCAGTAGAACTGAGATTGCGCTGCTTTATGCTCTCCCACCCACAGAGGGCAGTAAAGTCTAACAAACCGTTTCAACCTCACAAAATGGTTTAATTCTAACCTTTTCAAGTCGTGTGTGTGTTTTGTGGGCAAAAATGCTGCCGTGCGGCCTCTACCAGCCACCATGAGCCATGTTGTTGGTCTCATACTGTTTAGCTCGTTTACAGCAGGGTCCTGCATCCTGCGGTGACTCAGTGCAAGTTGTGTCGCTTCATGTCCCTTCCACCGTCACACCTCCGTTGCTCAGGCATCTGCTCGCATTAAGAGATCGAAAGGCCCTTTTTACACGTAGGAGCGGGATGCTGCACCGTTGCTACCTGCAGATTATGTGCGGGCTATGCTACTGTATTTGTGTACTGTGTGTAAACGCGTTTTATATTTTGCTGCTCATGTTGTAAATCTATTCATTTCAGCAACTAAGGTTTCAAGGGTTTATTTGCCATGGGTGCACCAACAGCAGCATAGCAGTGTTGTGACCATGAAAAGTGTTGCTTCCAGGTATCCTCAGCAAATAAGATATATAAATAAGATATAAGACATTTACATAATAAATAATGAAATTAAGAAAAATAAATAAGGAATAAGATGCAAATAAATATAGATTATTTGTATAACTATAGTTAAGGACGCAGAGATTCGTGGTTTTACGTAGACTGCTTTCACGGCCTAAAATGTCTGTATTGACACTGCGACGATTACTCGGCTACTTTTGTATTATTTGGTTAAGATGCTCTGTTGGTGTAACAAACCAACACACTGGCATAAACTGCGTTGTGCTGGCTTCAAAACAAGCCACGCACTGTACATTCGTGGACCTAAACCGAAAGATTAGGAAACAGAGTGCACATTGAAGAGAAACGCAATGAATATAACATTTTTACATATTTTTGTACTTACTCGTGTCTTAGATAAAACACAGCACGCTGGAATATAGCGGCCTTTTGCTGACAATAAAGCACGCACTCGGACACATATTGCAAGAATTCCTTAACTTGGATAATTTCCTTTAATAGCTTTAATTTGTCAATGTTGTGCGCCGCGCTCAAGGCGACGGCGAGGGGCCAAGTCGGGCGTCTCGAGCGAAAGCGCGAACGCCGCGCGCTCCTGCCACGCGGAAGTGACGTTGCCCGGGTCTGCGGCGCGTGCGAATGAACGCCGTAAATTTGACAGAAACTTTTAGGATAAAATGCGTGAATATATCGCCATGCTGAATAATGTTGCGAAATAATGAGGTTTGTCAAAACTCTGCGCAGTCTAAATGTATGCAACTCGTTTTGAGAGTCGCGTATAGCTTGCCAAAATGAAACAACCAATTTAGGCAGGAGCATCACAGATAAATGATAAATACAAATCTGCGCTTAAAAAATATTCCCTTTAAAGTGTTTCATTTCGTTCCTTTTCTCAGTTATAATTTACCCGTGTAAAGGCACCTAAAGTTTCATGGTTTCTTATACTTAATTTCAGCAAGCTGTTGAATAAACTTGACACTTTAAGAATTAAAACGTGCAAAAGCGGTCGTTTCCTGTACGTTCATGCGGTACTGGAAACGTTTGAAGTGAATGGGGGGCAGCATAAGTTGGACAAAATCGCGACCTACAGTTTATTATTCTGGATGCTGCATCTCTGTCTCTTAAGCGTGTAAAATTTTTAGCAAGGCGGTGGTGGTTAAGAACGGCTATGCAGCTTGAAGTTTGTGGGTCTGAAGTGCTGCGCTACAGTACCGGAGACAAAGTATGGCAATACTACCGTGTCGGGGCGGGTGCGGGCTCCTAAGGAGGGATTGCGGACACCTGAAGAGCTCCAGAACGCGGATTTTATTTACCACAGACAGCAGCAGGAGGTTGCAGCCAGAATTGAAGCCTGGACCATTTGTTCTCTTACCGGCCACCAGAAAGCTCGATAACGACTAAACTCAGCCTATAGGGACCGAGCGACTAACTCGGTAACTCGAGTAACTTACACGCTAATACCAGCTTTACACGCAATACCAGCTCTTACCACTAGGGGAACGCGGAACGCTACAATATCTGCAGTATATGACTTGCCAATAATAATAATAATAATAATAATAATAATAATGATAAACGTGGCTTGATTTTTCCTGCCATTTTAAATATTACATTGATTATATTCTGTTTGCTGTTTCCTTCAAGGGTTTAGAAACTGCTGCGTGAAAATAGGAAAGCAATCACATGTATGGAGTACAGATTATTATTTTTCATTGTAAACACTATTATCTCATTTAATTTTCAACTGAAAAGCACTTTTGCATATATTGAAAAACGAATTAAATATAAAATAGCACAAACTATATGAGTATTGTGTACCAGCTATATTGAAGGTTGCAAATGGTTACTTATGAATTTATGATCACTATTTTACTAAGGCATTTTAGTATTATTATACTTTATATAGTCGAATTTAAAAAAAAAAAAACGATAACGTTTAATGAGGTTTAATCCTACTTTTATATTATCAAATGTACTGCGAAGGACTGGCGTCCCATCTTGGATGTAGCTTCGTAGCCTGGCGCCCAGTGACGACGGCATAGGATCCGAAGCGCCGCGACCCTGACCACGATAAAGCGGTTCATGATCATGGATGGACGGGCGGGAAATCAAATGTAATAACCAAGGGTTGTCCGCCTCACAGGTAAGTGCTTAAGGGGGAAGAATATGTAAATTCATAAAACGAATTTCCAGTCGTAAAATATGAAGTTTGTACCCTTGTGTACCAAACTCCTTTCAGCCTATTGAAAGGGTAGCAAAGTGGCATGAAATAAATCAGATGCGTTGACTTAGACAGAAGGCGACTTGGCGGTTGGGTTACAGCTTTGAAAGCCGAGAGCTGCAGGCTCCAGTTCCAACCATTCGGTTTACCGAGTTAATCCAAACAAATTGATCCAGAACTGGTTTTTGAAACCGGAAACGCGGCAAGCGAGTTTTAAGAACACCCGTTCTCGCGCGAAAAAAGATTCACTGCAGCTAAATTCCTTTCATCTGCGGTCGTTAGTTTTCAGTTTTTTTTTTTTCGGAACAGCGTGAAAAATTCACAAATCTTTATTTATTACTCTTGGTTTCCATTAGAGCACAAACTCAGTCTCTAGATTGACAAATCCTAAAGAGTCGAGTAGCTGCACTTAAATTACCTATTAGAATTTAACCGATTTTGCTGGTCCTTCCTCTCTCACACTGAGATCGGGGCCGGACCACTGAGTACGAACAGTAGACAGTATTGATTCAAGTTTGAACCCCGAACCTCCAGGAAAAATATCCTGCTGTATAAACGAATCATAGGTGATAATTTAAGTCGTCTTGGACAAAGGTGGAAGTTGCTCACAGACGGGTAAAGAATGCGCAGTGACAACCGAAAGCATCATTTTACACGCCTGTGAAGCCCAGCTTACTCACATCTACGGCATATTACACACCACAGACAACACATGTTCCGATTCTGCGTTTCACCTTTGCCACTCACTAAGAGAGGTTTAACTCATGTTTCACCATTTTTATGGTTTTGCCCAGAATGATCGCAGTACTGAGGTCCCAACACTAAAGAGAAGCCGATGACATCTAGCTGAGCGCAGGAATAAAAGCCATTACGCTTCGAATATGAGGGAAATAAAACGGTCACATCAGTATTAGGAGGATTTAATAGGGAGTGGGCTGTATACTTGCTGGACATGAGTCGGTGTTACACGGGCCGCAGCCGTGTCCCCACGTGTTTAAAGCAAACCTTTGCACGATGAAATTGAACACAGTTATTAATAATTGTGGCTCGGAAGCAATACCCAAGTTGCCACGTCACTGCTTAACGCTGAGGAAAAAAGTTGGCGTCATCGTGGACTCTTAACTGGTAGAAGCGTGCAACTAAAACACGTGCTTTAAATATAATCGGATTGATATTATTACCAATATTAGTGATATCACATTATTCTTTTATAAAGGGTTGCAGACCTGCCTGAATGCTATAACATCAAAACGCGGGCTGCAATAAAATGTGCAGCGTGTAAAATAGTAATAATGGAGGCAACCGCTAGGGGGCAGGATTGTCAAAGAAAATGTTCGGCGCATTTCGTTGGCGTTTCGTGTGAATTAGAAATGCCGAAAAAAATTAAAGGTGCCGTAAATAGGACCTTTCTTCAATTATTTTTTTCCACTTGTGCTGAATAAATATTGAAGCCCCGCAATTTTTAGATTTTTCGTAAGATGTTTTTGATTTTCATTGAGGAAACGTAGAAAACAGCTTATGCAAAGAAACGCTTTCCCGTAGTTCTTTACGTTATGAAATATCTTCTCATTTTACGTTTATCTATGGGGCTTGACTGTTGTTTTCCTAATAGCTGCAATAAATAACATTAGTGTAATACTTGCATTATAATGCTCAAATAAATTAATACATGCGGACAATGTCTTTCCTGCTCTCTCTTTCTATACAGTTTACGTTTGCTTTTTCATAAATACACAGCATAAACTCTTTGGACTTGTGCACATTTTAAAAACCGTCACTTAAAAACATATATTTATTGCCCATACAGACATCTCGGTTAACAAGCTTGTAATGCGTACAACAATAGAGGCAAGAGGAAATAATTTAACCTCAAATAACCTTTTCAAAATTGAGAGACTGGACGTTCATTGAAATTGGCCACTTAATACAAATAAAAACGTAAAGGGCAAAGGTTAAGGACCGAGCCATTCTGCTGGGGCTGCTCTGTCCTGCATGTAATCGTAGTGCTCCCTGTGGAAATGGTCTCTTTGCTCACGGAAGGAGATATAATGTAATCATGCACGATGCCATCCTTTTTATTAATTTTAACATGATTATATTAATTTTAGAAAAAAAACAACTATAATAACAATCCAATACTAGTCAGAGTTGTTTTCAGAAAGTCATTGCTGAAAGTTCCATCATTTCAATTAAGCTATTATTATTATTATTATTATTATTATTATTATTATTATTATTATTATTATTATTATTATTAAGAACCATTTTCTTTTTTCCTCCTTATTTAAATGAAAGTCAAGAGTACTGTACAATTAAATAGCCTACATAAAAATAAGTAGTATTGGCAAAGAGACAAAAAAGGCAAGTTTCAGAACAATCAGAAAAAAGCTGTTGGCAAGACAAGTATGAAGCTAACACCGTTTTGTCTCTTAACCAGTCACATTCATTTATGGACATTTTTCAGGTTAAGTGTTGTGGGTATGAAAAAGCATAAACTCTTAAAAAAAACACTGAAGTTCAGTGTACACATCGAAGTAGCTCAGGTGGTACTCATTTGCATATTTGGGACCCCAACAAAAACGCACTGAAGTGCAATTTTAAGGTACAGGATGTGGGCCTACAGGCGCGCATGGCAGGTGGCCTGCAGTCCAAAGGCGACAATGCTGTGCAAATACCACGTTTCGGGCCCCGTGAACACAGGACTCTTGCTAGAGAATCGCCCAGAACACCGGGATGTATTTGGTGCCGCTACCCTCGCGATCGCGATTGCCCCATGTATAAAACGGAAGAAACGAAGAAACTGCTTAAAAGACCATAAAGGCAAAGTAATGAAAACGACTGAGGGACAAAAGTGTAGGACTTTTTTACCTTAATAATAATAATAATAATAATAATAATAATAATAATAATAATAATAATAATAATAATAATAACAGAAACTCACATACAGAGCCGTCACTTGGCACTTTCCAACAACTGATGTTAATACATCTGATCCACCTGCCCACAGGTACTTCCTACATGGCAAAGCAGGTGAAATTGGATCACCATCGCGTCAAAATAGCAACGACAATGACTGAAAGAAGGTGAGAATTTGGAGCGTTTCGGCACGACTTATGGCTGTAGGGGTGTAGCGGTAACAATGAGCTTTCTGTCTTAGTTGCAGGACAACAGAGCCTTATTTTAAAGCGGCACCAGAATTAGGATGTACTTGGATTGCAGGACACGTTCACGGACTGTGACGGTATTGAAAAGTAAAGACACAGTGAAAGAGAAGGGTCTTTTTTTCTTATTCAGGGGCCGGTGAGAAAATGTTCAAACCGAAAGTTGGATTGGCGTCCTTATTTCAACGTCACTGGACCACATGTAATTCAATGTCCAGTGTTGGGAAGGAAGCACAGGAGCTCAACACACGCAGGATAAAATGATTTTATTACGACTGACTGGGAAGTGGACGGGTGGGTGGTGACCGGGTTCGGTTCTCCCTCCTAAACTATGCCATTGCTAACACTGCTGTATAAATCGATTTATATACTCCAAGCACGAAACCAGAAAAACAAAAAAAAAAGATTAATTCGCAGAATGTCGACAGTCCTGTGGTGGTCAGCAAGATTGATCTGAAGTTTTTTAATAGTCGAACCCGCTTTTCATTACACTCTGCTGGAAAAAAATTGCAAGAAGCGCTCAGATTAAAACTGGATACTCAGTCATAATGGAAGAGAAAACGTCGGAGAGGCGAATTATTTTACCAAGTTTAATACCAACCCACTTCACGCATGAACACCCACACAGTTTTGGGCGCGAAAATTCGGATACTGTGTGTGTGTGTGTGTGTGTGTGTGTGTGTGCGTGTGTGTGCGTGTGTTTAATTTAATGCTTTGTATGGTCGTATAACATGTGGAGAAGATGACCTGTTGTCTTTCTGTACCTAAACTGATGTGATGTTCTGACCTTTCCCATGGATTATGGCAACGTTTTAATGTTCCACTTTACCACGGCTGCTATAAAATCCATTCACAGTCAAGAATTAGTAGTTACCTGTCATTATAAACTGTCATTTAACACAGTCCCACTCATTCAAAAAATTTCATAGGTTGAAGTCTGAAAAACACTGCTTTCTTTATTCTGCTTCTACCTTCACCCTTTCAAAGGTTGCTAAATAATATTTGTTAGAACATGTAGTTCTGTTCACGAAATAGGGTGTAAAAATGCAGCTTCTATGGCTCGCTTGCTCTCTGCTGTGTGTGTTTCTCTCATTGTGTGTGTGTGTGTGCGCGTCTCTTTACTGATGCTGTGTAACACACAAAGGGCCTCCTCATAGTTTAATCCTTTCCGTGTTTGCTGCTGAACGCATTTTTATCTGCACAGGTAAATCGCTCTAAAACAAGTTGCGAGCTGATGAACATTCTGTCGCACAGACACATACGTTCTCATGCTTTATTCGAAACTCAAAATGCAGTCGTTTGGGCTTTAATATCCTAAGTATTATAGGAAATGTGCAGCAAACTATTTGAATTGTTTAGCATCATAGGAAATGGGTATATTTAGCGTCTTAAATAGCCTACTGT
This sequence comes from Heterotis niloticus, assembly GCA_018136845.1. NCBI lineage: Eukaryota > Metazoa > Chordata > Actinopteri > Osteoglossiformes > Osteoglossidae > Heterotis > Heterotis niloticus. Next base: position 13,519,590 of record CM030904.1, on the reverse strand, counting down.
TTATAGTGCGCGCTTTTTAAAAAGCAGTTTTAAATTTACTGAAGCAAAACCACTTCTAAATAAAGACACATACATATTTGTATGAATTACACCGTCTTGCTAATAATTCCCAGGCATGTCAGTCTGAGTGTAAAGTAGAGTAATTAAGCCCTGCACATGGGTTCGGAAAGAGGAGTCTTATTCCCCTTGGCCACACACGCACACGCACACGCATACACACACATTCACGCACACACACGCACATACACGCACATACACACACGCGGGCGCGCGCATCGCCCTGTGTCCTCGCACGTCTCTGATTGGTCAGTCGGCGGCCTGCTGCCTCAGTGACGTCACTGCAGACGGGAGCTGTCAGAAGGGGAAGCTCTCGGAGAGACTAGAGGCTCGGAGGATAGCGAAAGAAACGGATGGATCGAGAAAATGACTCCGGCCGTGGATTCGGGCGAGGGATAGAGCAAAATGACTTCATGGCTGCCAGAACCTGACAGAGGGGGTGAGAAAAAAAAAAGCGGCTCAGACTCGGTGATGGAAAAATAGCAGGATCGCCTTAAAAAAAAAAAAAAAAAAAAAAAAAAAAAAACGCAAGATATCCCCATCTTGGAAATAAAATACCAGCACAACATGGACTGCCGAGAGCAGACGTTCACGGGGCTGAGGATTCGCATCACTGTATAAAATCCGTGCGTTTTGCCTTATCTGCGCGCCTGTGCCGAACGCGCCCCCGAGGGTTTGGTGCTCGTTTTTGGTTCACGTTGAAGAAGCGATTTTTTTTTTTTTTTTTTTTTTTTTTTTTTACTTTTTTTGAGACCAGTTTCCCGAGGTGTCTCACTTTACCGTCCCCGCACTGGAAGCTCTCGTGACACCCGCACCGCAGACGCTCCTCACTGTGGAACAGTTATCTCCACATTTGTAAAAGTAAGGATTCATCGTTAATAATAAACAGCGGTTTCAGTGTTTTACGCGCTCTACTGTTTTGTCAGTGATACGTGTAACGTAACCTAAGAAAACATTATTGGTATTTTTACTAAAAAATCAGGACGAACAGTGGTTGTCTTGAGCAGTTTGTTTTGCGCGAAATTGCGGGTAAGTGGCCTGAGAATATGGGGCGGTGTGAGGAACGGTTTCATTGTGGTTAGGCGCCGTGTTTCTCCGGCTCGGCTGGCCGGTGGAGTTGACCCCACAGCCCCAGAGGAGGCCGTGCTCAATGGCAGGTCTCCACAGTCACAGTCGGCGGTTCAATTCCACGGTCAAGTCCAAGAAGCGGAGAGAATAGGGATGTAAATCACCTCCCCAAACACTCCTAATAGGAGAAGTGAAGCGTTTACCTTCCCACTAGACAAATTCTTTACCCATTCAGTAGGGATCCTATTGTTTTTTTTTTTTGTTTTGTTTTAAAGAATCTGATATTGGCGCAAATAAATGTACAACTTGTGTGGAATACTACTTATTTAAAAACAAATCTAAAGCGAATCTAAGAAAGTCGTGGAACAATTTCAATTACTTGTGAGAATAGGAACATTAAAAGGCGCTTAGGTTCGGTTTATTCACCTGTGGTTTTGTGCGGAATTTAGTTTATCTGCTATTTACAAAATACCCTTTGCTCCACAGTGTGTATAGTTTATATATAAGCTTTACGTTATGCAGGTTTTACACACATGTGCTAGTTTTCATGTGGTCGTGTGTCTGTACAGGCCTAGTTCATACAACTTCGAAAACGTGAATAGAAGCTATAAAACTATACAATTAATCTTATGCGTTGAAGTCCAGAAAAATACCACAGAGGACTGATTTTTTAAAAACATTTTAAATCCAGTTGGGGTTTTTGTTTACTTACACACCCGTATTTAAAAAAAAAAAGAACTGTAAAAATAGATATAATACAAATAAAAGCGGCCTTTTGCACTTAGAGATTCCTTTTAAAGAAGTCAACACGGAAGATGGAGATGAAACGCTAAGCGCAAAAGAGATGAAAGAGGTGTCTCACTGACATGTTTAGCCTGCAGAATTCAGCGCCAGATAATAGTTGTATTAATTCACATTAATGCGACATAGGTTCAGGTCTAAAATCGTTAAAATCCTGCACCTGCTCCATTCGGCACTTTCATTTATATCAGTAAATAAACATTTTTTTAAAAATGTGGAGCGCATTATTTGTCAATTAGGAAAACAATAAACCTGTCCAGGTAAAACCTGAAGACGGCTCCCCATAATTAAGGATGGTGACGTGACGTCAGACGTCGTGTCGTGGAAACGTGGGTTCATCAGCGGGTTACGCGAAATTAAACAGACAAAATCACGGCATAAATGCACTGGCTGGAAAGTTGCCGTAAGAGGGGACTGTCAGCAAGATAAACCAAAGCCTCGTTAAGTATTCTTTTTTTCCTTAGTCTATCCTTTTATCTGTAAAACGTCTTAATTATAACTTGCAAAGCAGCTCATAGAATGTCTTTTTCATGAAGTACTCTTACGCAATACCAAATGATAATGCATGTTATTCATTACACTTTTTTACTTTTTCAACTTAATTTGCACTTTTTTAAGTTATGACGAGTAATGTGCCAGCACAAAATTGTAAATTAAAGCTTAAAAATAAGAGTCACTTGTTTCCTTACATTTTTGAATGTGCAGAGACGTGCAGTAACAAAAGTTTAAAATCAAACCAACTTGGTCCATTTAGGTGTGAAGATTCCTTTTACAGACGTATGAGGCAGTCGTCTTTCTTTAAGTATTTCAGTCCTTATTTGTTTCTTCCGGACGACGTGTAACGATGGAAAGCGAAAATAGATGTGTTTTGTAGGTGTTCATAAAATTATGGAAAATAATAAGGCGCACTTGTTAAAGATTTAGGCTAATACGAATGGAACGATATAGGCTCCGCTTTTCTACTCTCTTTTTTGTGTCTCTTGTTTCAGTTGTTCGGTACCATATTATGCTAATTCCGACGTGTATTTCCAAGAAACCAAGACTTAGCAAAGGGACTGTGCTCACTTTATAAATAGTCAAGCATTTTAAATGAAAAGATTAGCTGACAAAATAGTTTAAAATATTTTCAATCATTTTAATTACAATTAATATTATTTTTTCACAAAAGTATTTTTCCAGTTCTCCCCATGTAAATTTCTTTTCTCATGCGTGCAGTACCTCTTGAATCAGGATTTATGGCCGCATAAATATACATTTATGTTTTGGTAAATATTTTGCATTATATTTTCGATTTTCTGCATTTTACTCTGACGAATTTTCACAGCAAACAGTGGCAGTCGCCTTGCAGAAGAGTTTGCGGTGCTGGCGATGGTAACTTGGCCAGTGATTTTATTGATATCATTTTTTTATCATTACATGGCGAGAGTTCCAGAACATTTCGACAAGAGGGCTATGCAGCAGGCTGCACAGGGGGTCTGGTCGACCTTCCTCCCGCCCTCGGCTCCGTCAGCACCAGAACTTTTGTCATACGATTATAGCAGTCATGTTATCTTTGTGTGCCATCTTTATTTATCCTTTATACTTGAGCTCGGGATGCCGAAGTTGAACACAGCACATACATGTGCGAGCGGTGAGAAACGGGGAAACGAGCTGTGATTTGCATGCAGGCCTCGTGTCGGGACATTTTTGTGATGTCACCAGGCGTGGATTTATTTTAATAAGAATGGACGGTGACAGAGAGCCCTTTTCCCAGCCCCTGATGTACTGTGGCACACGGTTTGCATGCAAATAGAACCCACCCCCCTCCCGTCGCTCAAGTTAAGATCCAGTGTGGATGAACGGGCCAACTTTGAACCTGCAGCACTGGTGGTGCTCTTTTTTATTTTATACATAATTTGTGCCCTAAACATCTGTTCTTGCTTTTCTTTGTGATTCCAGGTGGAAACCCATTCCCGCACACAACATTTTTTTTTTTTTTTTTGTTGAAAGGGAGTTCTGTTGCTATCTTTGGTTATCTAGCTGTATGAGTGTTAATCAGCCGTCATAAAGCTAGATAACCGAAAGTAGAAATGTCTTCCCAGTCCGCGCACCTCTAAAGCTGCCTGCGAGACTCAGCAACGGCGGCGACTTGGAAATTAAAAAAATAATCGAACGTGAAGGGACGGCACGCCATTCAGCAACGCTCCATCCAGGTAAGTTGTGAAGACGAATTTGCACGGTTTATGTCTGGCATGAAACCGCTATGCCGTCGGACAGATTCCACACTTCTCAAACAAATGGTTTAACTGAAATGTAAGCATAAAATGGCACCAGCCTGCTTACGTGTAGAGGAGTGAAATGTGTCGAAATTATTGTTCTTATAAATAGTTGCGGGGTTTTACGAATCTCTGTGTCGCGGCACAGGGAAACGATGTATGCCGTGCTCATTTTTTGCCATACTTTAAACACCCATTTGCCAGTGTAAAACAATAAGCTGTTTATAATGAAATAAATTTGGAAATAAAGCATATGGATACATTTACGGAGCGGGGTTTTGTTTCAGGACAAGATCCACGCTTTGAAAAGGTCCGGTTCGTGATAATTTTGTCCCGATCGTGGCTGTTTGGATTAAAACGAACCAGCCGAAGTGCTCTGTGGTGTTCTTCATGGCCACACACACTGTCACCCTTTGTTGCTTATAAGCGTTCATTTCATAACAGACGCGGGTTTTTGAGCCAAGATCATATTTTAAACTGCAGCCCGCGCAGTCTCGTGTGAAAACACACATCTGCAACAATCCGCTGTTAACAGTCTGTAAAATAAATAAGCGAACCAATAGGCCTGTATGGCCTAGGGACACGTGTCTCTTTAAATGTATTTTTAAAAAGGTGTTTAACGCTAATGCTGACCGCGGATACATCAGTGTCACACAATGCGGGTTCCTCGGAATTAGTCACTCTCTTTTACCGCAGCAGTCAGCACAGCATTTGCATTAAATGAGCTGTGCAACCTGGGGGATGTGTGTGTAGGCCGTGTGTGTGTGTGTGGGAATCCTATGACACACCTGCACGTTAAGTGATGGCACCCCGTCACGTGATGCACGTGTGAGGCCGGCGTGACTTTCCTTCGCTGATGTCACGTCGCATATGGAACAGCGATGGGCTGATACACACTGATACACACTCGTTTCATTGCCTGCACGTTTCGAGATGGGCTTTAGCCTCCTTGAATGTTTCGAATCACTGTATTTGGGTAGGATTAGTTTGTTTTTTTGGGTCCCATAATCTCTCCAGGCTGACCTCATTGGGAGCTGTCCACTGAGCTCTCTCCAAAACATGGTGCTGAATATAATACAGATTGCCTCCCGGGTCGAGTGCTTTCAACACCCCTTTGCCTAGACGGTGCATTGAAATTGTAAAACGGCAAACACATAAGGCCTCTGTTGCCATCCAATGAATGTAATTGTTATTAATTCTAATTTCATTGCTCCAGCAATAGGTATTCCTTATATGCTACTTTGTTAGTAATTAATTGCACTTAATACGCACTTGTAGCAAATAATATAAATATAGGATGATGCTGTACAGTTATGCAAATAGCAATATGGAGTATAGTGTTACAGTCATTCAGTTTTGCTCCTAATAAAGTCATCGACACATATAATGAAACACTGAGAAATAAGTGAAGGAAAGAGCAGTTTTCCAGCTCCTCTTTCTCTACCGAAAAGCAGACGTATCTCCACGCAAGCATGAACAGTTTGCAACTGGTTTTATCAAAAGTACTAATCAAAATGTACACGCTGAAAGGTGCATTTTCACGTAGTGGCATGCAGCACAGATACATTTCATAACCTATGATTCACTGTTGGAGAAAAGGGTAAACAGATTTGTACATTTCTGCCAGTCTGTAGGTGGAAATTTGCCAACTAAGAATTTCTAATCTCTGTTAAACAATTACTTTAAGACATTTTCTAAGCGTATACATACAGTATAAGACACTGTTATGTACTGCTTCTGCTCCCTTCTAAATATATACTGCATTAGCAGGTATTTATTTAAGGATAGGATACTTTAACAGTCACATCGGGCACTTTTTAAAGTTTTAGTTGAAAAAGACCATGTCCTTTTAAAGGATTCAACAAGTCTGTTAGAACAGAGCACTGTATATAATTCCCGTGAGATGAAAAACACTTCAGGTTTGTATAGTTCTTCAAGATGTTTAATTTATTCTACCTCCCAAGTAAGCCTTGGAATTGTGTCCCTTAAGAATAGTTTAATGCATTGTGTTTGGCTTCTAATAACTAGCCCTAAAGATTTGAGTACCTCACCATGCACTTTTTTCTGCGTGGTCCTTCACACTCGCTATAGCTGACATTCAGAAAGCAACTCCAATGGCTGAGTTTGGAGTACCCTAACTGGAGGTGAATTTTCATTCATCCCAAAACTACTTGCAGCAATAGAACCGACAGTGGCGCTCAAAGGTTGGCGTGTTGCTCAATGGCTGGAGCCGGGTCTGGGCTAATTGGTTCGATTCAATGAGGGATGGTGAATTTGTGAAAAGTCTCGGACAGGTTTTCCCACGATTAGGCCCAACTCTTCTTCGGAATTGCATGAGACCATTAAATGAACACTGGTCTGTCCCATGACAAGCTTTTTTTTGGGGGGAAGAAGTTTTTAATGCTTCTAACATGGTTGATTAACCCTGCTTACAGTAGATTAAAAAAATGAAATGATGATGTTATGCAAGAAACTAGTATACATTTATCTCATCAGATTCAAAAATGTCCCAAGATTACCGGTAAAAGAATAATGACATGGTTTTGAGTATCAATTACCCGATGACCACTCTTACACCTTCTGTGCAGTTAAAAACATGAAATACACTTTAGAAACGTGAAAAAAATGTGCATTTTTATATGAAATTTCAGGAAAATGTTTGCTTTAGTAATTAGTCTAAATATTTTAAAGATATACAAGCCTTTTTTGCCAACAAAAAAAATTACATTTAATAATTAGTGTTACTTAATGATACTCTGTTGCCATAACAACTGTAGCCATTGCGAAATATTGCATTTAGTAGATGCTGTCCAATGTTCTCCTACACTTTGACCCTAAAAGTAAACCTGCCCTATTGTTTGAGCACCCTTGACGTGATTGTTTTATTATGAACATTATGGTCTTACTCTAATTGGTGGGTCAATTCCATTTTACTGAATATGTAGCAATAGAATGTGGTTGGAACCCAGCCCCCTCCCCATGTGCTGGTCTTTGTGGATTAAAATAGCTTAGGTACAGCCAAGTCAGCTGCTAGAACAATTCTCAGATGTTTGATTGAGAACTACGGTAATAGAACCGATAAGAAAACTCTTAATCTTCTTTGTGGTATCATAAAGTGAAAGCCCTTGATGTGTCAAAACAGGAACAACAGATTAGGTGGTATAATGTTTCAGTGGGCAAAACTACAAACAGGCCTTAAAAGTAGTAAGTTCCAACAGGAATGAACGTTGCAGTATTATTAAGTGGGTTAACGTGTCTATGTCTACTTTTGTAACACACGTACAGAAAGCAGAGTGGGTCTAAAAATAGCCAAATACTGAAGTGTGTGAGGATCACAACAGAACCTCCATCATCCTTTTGTGCAGTTGTTTTTGATAAGATGCAATTGTTCTCGACAACTCAGGAATCTTTGCAAAAAAAGGGAAAATTAAATCAGAATAAATAGCGATACAAAACCTTTGAGTGCTTGAATGTGAACAAAACAAGCTGGTGGTGGGATTTATTCCGTTTCCCAATGACAATAGCAGGATGGGCAGACATTTCAGACCCAACAGGAAGCACAACCATAACTAAACATGGTTAACGCTTTAACCTAACTGAGTGAGAGCAGAACACAATTAAGGATAAAATGCAGAAATAAAGAATGTTCTTGCAATGCTTGTAGGATCTTAGAGCTGGGCACTGAAAAGCAAAGAGGGAGCCACAACAGGTAAAACCATACATTTTCAGCATAAGCAGGCACCCCCCCCATTCACTCCACAGCATTCATTTTCTTCTTGTGAATGCCATTTAATGAGAGAGGTGTCTGTGGTAGACAGGGTGAGCATCCCACTGATCGCTCACGTGGTATGAGGCGACATGTCGGTGAATATTAATTGGGTAGACTGATGGCCGGTGCACATGGCGCCATTGTTTCTGCTTCCTACAAAGAGGCCCTGGTTGATGTGTCATAATATGTCTCATGTTCAGGCCAGGGTTTCACGGTGAACCGCAGAGATGGCAGTTATCCAGACTGAGGGTCACATTCCTAAGTAAATTTCAGATCAGTTGTTTAGATTTACAGCATCTGTAAATCTGTTCGGCACCCTTTGCAGATATATATTAAATTACATTGAAAATGATAAACTGGATAAGCTGACATTGGCTCTAGGTATCTGAAAGGCCAGTAAGAATATGGGCAGTGTAACTACTGGCCTCCTGACATAACCCTCATCGTCTGTGAACAGTCTGTAGCCCTAACACACTTCCTTCACTCTGTAACATTCTTAAACAAATGGAAAGACCATGATTTTACTAGGTACTTTCATTTCTCTTGTAGCTATTAAGATTCAAATGCAAGCTAAGCACTACACGGTACAAACGATTATTTTTATATTGCTTGGGACAGATCCAGTGCCTTCATCGCTGAAATGGCTTTTGAGACGTCTACCGCAGTACAAAGAATCAGCCTTTAAGACCAGGTAAGAAAATGACAGACCAAATATTTTATTTGTCAGTCACCTGCACAAATGATACAACAGCAGCATGCACTAGGCTGAAACACACTGTCCTTATTATGACACCGGTAAAGCAGCAACAAAGGCAAAAATAATGTGGAAAGAAGAAGCTGTGAAAAACAAACAAGACAGATTTTTTTAACTGGACGGCAAATATATAACTAGTTTTTTAATTAATCAAGCAAAGGCCAGATACTGTCACATATGTCTGTGTGTGTGGTATGAGGTGCCCTTTGTTTCCAGGGCACCCAACTTAACACACCACTCTTCAGTAGTGCCTGAAAGCTGGTATGAGACTTTTACCACCTTCTGGATCTTTTTAGCTGGTGGCAGCGTGACCCAGATCTAGGCCGGCGCTGCTGCAGGCAGGCTCACTTTCCATCCCGAGTTTTGTACTTGCATACGAAAAGGCAGAAGATGAAACTGCTGAAACTGCAGCGATTGCCTCAGTGGCTTTCTCCTGCTCCAAACTTATTCTGTTCACAAAATGTCTCTTTTTCATCTCTTTTATGACTTTATTTATTTTTTTAAATATGCCTACCTTCCATTTTTATAAACAATCCCCCATCTACACCCTTGACAGACAGCTTACTTGCTGATTTTTGGATTTATGCATACAACTTGTGTCTAGACCCATAGTGCACACAAAAGAATATTGCAACATTACCATCATCTGAATTTTTTTATTTAATAGGGAACATATAATAAAGAGCATTGTTAACAAGCCTTTAATCTGAACGGACGTGGAAGAAAAGTAATTGAACGGAAGATAAATGTGCCTTTTCTGATTAAAGAAAGTGCGGACACCACAGGCAGTGTTCATATTTTATAATTATTAATGGTAAGGACAGGTTGAGTCAGGTGTGCTATTAAGTAAATGAAGAATGTCTTTGCAGATGTCATTTACAGTATTTACGTATATAAATGTGGCAGCAAGCTTACAAAGAACACGACAGGCCATTTTCAAAAAGATTACTGGAAAAAATATGGCCTCGTCTTACTGAAACGCCAAGATACAATCATTCAAAGTAATTATTATTCATTTGTGATGTATAAAATGTACTGTACAGACATATACTGGAGCAGGCTACAACATATATTGTTTGTAATCTGTTATTATGAACTACTTTAAATTGCTTCTCTTCTCTGTTTAAGTATCAACAAAACTGACAACATATGGACAACTGCAAACACGGTTTCTTTCAGTCCTCCAAACTAGCAGATCTGTTGCTGCTATTTTTGATGCTCTACCTAAACATACATCATGATGACACACAGGACTGAAAACATGTTCTTTGTTTAACAGCAGCATTGTAAAAGGAAGCAGATATCCTGCAAGCCTGTGGTCACGTGAATGGTTTACAGGCAAATCACCGCAGCTCCTTCTAATCCCATGCAATCCATTAAGATTTCTATTAAAAGCCTTATCCAGAAAAAAATGTAGCTGCACTATTTGCATGTAGTGCCATGATTTCATGTAGAATACAAAGGAATTACAGTTATCCTATCCCTACACTTTTTCCAAAGAAACAGATTATATAGTAGTTGCCATGGCATCAGCTTGGCAATGATAAAAGGGTTCTGATTTACTGCTTTATTTTCTCGTTTCCCCACAGCGACTGCCCGCTATTCCCACCGTGTCTTGATGGCAGAAAAAAATGGCATAATCGTCAAAAAAGAAAGGAGGGAAAAGAATAGTGAACCCATAACCCCCTCTCCCTAGCCCCCCATCCCTGGGAGTCTTTAATGCCATCTGTGCCCTCCTTTAAAAAAAAAATTAAAAAAACACACACACACACACACACACACACACACACACACACACACACAACAAGAAAAGCAAGACGATTCCACCCGGTGCCAACGGGGACAAAGGAGCTGCCAGTCGTCGTGGTCCCCCAACCCCCACCCTGCCAGACACCGGGGAACAGGATGACTGAGTGTGGGTGTGCTCAGGAAGCCATCTTGATGGGAAATCTCACTGCTGCTACTGCTGCTGCTGCTGCTGCTGCTGGTGCTGCTGCTAAATGCTCCTAAAATGGCTGTGTGGGCATGAGGTGGGTTGCATCCTTGCATTCTTTCAGCACTGGCTTTTTCCATCACTATCACATTGTGCTCTCTTCCTGTCCCCATTTTTCCTCAAATTTTGTCCCCACGGTGTGTGGTTTATTGCCACAGTGGGTTTTGGCGAAATTGAAATTAAACTAAGGACACGAAGATCTGTACCTCCCTTGTTGTTTCCCTCTCATCGCCACACACCGTCCATTCCTTCGCCACTTTGCTCATGTATGTATGTGCCGAAACTTGTTATTTATTATTACTTTTTATTTCTCATTTAACAGTACTCTAAATCAATGTATATATTTTTTTCACAAAATTATGCCCGCGCCTCTCCCTACCTTTCCTCTGACATGCAGGGGGACACACATACACATACTTTCTATACTTCATGCAGATTAGATCAGACTTCAGCCAAGTCCTCAGAGACTGCATACTTTTAAAAACACATGAAAGGTGCTTCCTTTTAAATGCATGACTTTGAGAAAGGTATGCATAGTGTGCAAATAGAATGCAGACCTATTATTCTGGTTTGTTTAGGCCCAGTGTGGAAAACAGCTACATATTCTTGATTTAGATATTATTAAATATTGCCAATTTACCTTTTTTAACATCCCAGCTTTCATCTTCAACATGTGGCTTATTTTTCATACACAGTTTACTCAAAGTAAGAAATATAACAATTTTACCAAAAGGATTTAGACGTCAGATTGACTGAAATGCTCTTACAGTTGGATTACAGTTAAATTCAATAAAATAAATGCTGGAGAATGGTGTTTTTATTAATTGGGGATTTATTCGAAACATTTGCATTTGCTTTCGAAAGGATTAAGAAGAATAATAGATCTGTATGTAGGCATAGCAAGGGGGGCGAGAGCATGTTCCTCTACTATTCCAGGAACCCTGTGTAAAAGTCCATTGACTGCCCTGTATCTAATTGTTAAGTTTTTACACTTTTATTTCTCTGTCTTTAGAAGAATGAACTTCACAAAGTGAAGTTTCATGTAACCTGAACAAAAGTTCCTTATTTACAGGCATCCACGGGCTTTGCAATTACCGTCATTGTTTCTTAAGTTTCATTTATTATGTGCATCACGGTTTATATTCAGAAACCCATTTTAGTAAATCTTACATTTAAACATTGCCATAATAGTCTGTTTTTTCCCCCCACTTAAACAAGAGCGAAACAATGAAATCCACCCCTTGACAAAATGTGGAGATGAAATGAAAGAAAACTTTAGTTCCATTTTGCATACTGTTGCTTGAATTGATACTTAATTTTTCCATTTTCACTAAATCAAACCTAATTTTTAAGGGTAACAGTAGGAGGGCAAATGAGTACTAGTACTAGTAATTCTATTCTTGTCGGTAGCTGCGTTGACACTGAAATTATTTCTAATGGCAAAACAACTACATTTTTCTCTTCTATTTTGTATGTTACTGTTAGGGCTTTGATTTCCAAAATGATAAATATGCAGACAAGCCATGTCCCATTTGCATTATTCAGGTGTGACATTACATTAGACTACCATTCTCCATTTTATTATGGGCTGTGCTTGTCTGGGCTCACTTTGTTGGCTTGCCTCTCATTTGCTGCACATTTCCTTCACAGTAATGTAACAGGATCAGAGCCTCCTTGAATTAATGCCCGGCACTTAGCAATGCACAGAAACTGAGGTGTATGAGGAGAGATCTGTTTAAGCTTGGAACACATTATAAAGACACTGTGGGTCTTCTGAACCTTTCCCAGTTTAAAGGCACAGGGATTAAAGAAAAATTCTGTTTTAATTATAACAGTTTCAAGATTATGAAGGAGCAACTACCTAGAGCTCACTGCCTCCTGACATGCTGTTGTCATTGTCTCTTTACAAGACAAAAGCCTGTATGACATTCTGCAAGGAGACACTGTGTAAAGGGAAACAGCAAAATAAAAACCTTAAAAGTCAGGCGTTATATTTATATAATCAGAATCTTTTGCTTATATCATACAGCTGACGTGAAGAACACAAGCCATTAATGTGTGAGGAATCAGTATACAGTCAATGAATGCATGAATAAATGAACGAATGAATGCGCCACACCTCTAGATGAGCTGGAACGCGTCATAATCTGAATTCAGGCTGCTAGAAATTTCAGAAAATGAATTGCATACTTACAGGTCGTGGAACCATGTCAGCTTATTTAGAAATTCGATGCCCAAAAGCGACCGACGAGAAAAAAGGAAAAAGGAAAGAAAACCAGTTTAATAACCTCTTCCTAAAAGATTAGACAGCCCCCATAATTGTGTTTGCAGAATAAATACTCTTTTACACGAAAAAAACCTACAGCAATGTTTGTTTATTAACTTGATATAAGGAGAAATGTTTAAAAAAGAAACCCGTTTTGTGTTTGCATGATCTCACAGATATTACAAGTGAAATACATGTGAGACAATAAAGCAGCGGCTGCTGTTAATGAATGAGAGCAGCGCAGCTCCGCTTATTAACATAATTGCATTGAAACGAGCGAAGAGGGCAGAGCCCACAGTTAAAGACACAGCGGCACCTTCGTTCCCGGCGTGCGGGATGCGCCGCATTCTCCCGCACCTGCTGCGGCTCCACACCTCGTACAGGTCAACGCACGTCCACGCTACCTGCTCCGCCGAATACCTTCAAACAGCCCAGGGTTACGTTTTACAGCGATATGATTCATGATATGGCGCTGTGTTTTTTTTTTAATTATTACTTTCCATGTAATTTTTTTTTGCCCTCATTAATTGGCGCAACTTCAGACGTGCACCTAACACACACGGACAAATTCTGTGTACTTCTGTGCGCATACCACTGCGAACCAAATGCAAACTCTTTTCTTTCAAAGGAAATTCTCGCCGCATTGTCATGAACGTGACACTATCCGCGGAAGCCTTATTTGAATTAAACATCTGATCTAAAAATAAATTTAAAAAGGCCCAAAACGACCCAGAATAAGCTGTCAAAACAAGGTTTTCAAATACATTTTACTATACGACGTCCACAGTCCTATGTGAGCCAGTCATAATACAGTAGCTTCATAAATGAGGGAAATAAGATTCAATAATGTTTGCATTATTCGAAATGTTGCATTGCTTACATCACCAATATCAGAGGTAACTTTGTTCCCGATACAGTTGGATACGTCGGATGAAAAGACACGACGCTAATGAAGAATACATCTAAACTGAGACCCAAAACGAGAATGGAGAATATTGTTGCGGGCGCTGAAAAAGCGTACAATACGAGAGCAGAAAGAGTGCTGCTCCTTTAATGGGCAAAGTCTCTTTAATTAGGCAGATTTGTTCTCGTGCCGGGGGAGGGGCTTGAGTGTCGCTTTGCATGCATGCGTGCGGCGGCGGCGGCGCGGCGCGGCGCGGCGGGAACGCGACTGCTGCTCGGTGCTGCTGGGAAAGAGCGCTTCTGCGTGTGTGCGAAGGCAAGCGAGCGGCCCTGCCATTTCGTGCAGTATTTTGTCACATTTCTCCTCAACAACTTATTAAAACTGGCGTCTCTTTGTTTTTTGGCTAAGCTAATGGCGCGCTGACGAAATTATCGCATCAGTCTGCAGCAGTGCTGGAAGCGCGAGCCTTTTCGTCATACGGCAGCTGATGTTTCAGGTTATGTATAAATAAAGCAGCATACATGGACGTGCAGCACATATATTTGAAATGTAAAGAGGCGTTGTGTGTGTTTTGAAAAGGCACTATTTATTATTTATTGATTATTGCAACTGTGTGTTTCTGCTCTCAAAACATGTAGATGGGCAGTGGATACTGTTTTTCCATTTCTCTGCCACATCACACACCTTGGCTAGGAAGTGTGGCCTTGACCCCTAACGGTCCTGTGCCAGTTTTGTTTCAACAGCCCAAACCGATGCTGACCGTCTGTAGTCTGCATTGCCCATACCTGTATTCTTCCCATTCCTTTATTATTGGCAGTTTGCTGCGATAAGGCAGCATTTTTGCAGACGTTTAAGTGAAAACATCCTGTTATCATGCTGCCTTAAAAGGATTCTTTTTATTTTTTAAACCTTGCTCACTCAACGCGGAGAATATGATTAAAAGAAGGAAGTGGAATCTACTCTTTCAGTCATCATTTTGCTTGGTATGTGTCACAGTTGGGGATATTTGGCTGCAGCTTGCAATCTTTAACATGTTGATCCTGTTCAGCAGCAAAATTCAATGGTTATTGGCATTATTTGTAGGTTAAAATGATTTTCATTTTATTACGTATTGAGTGTGTTTCATCGATGGTGAGATAACTGAATTTCTGATATTATCCAGAGAGCAGAGAAACACTCCTTTTAAGTCATCCAAAACCTACAGGTCTTCCGTGTTTTGGGGTAGTTTCTGCCACTCAATTCAGAATATGTTTCTCTTTTAAATGGACATAATGTATGTGCCCTATAATAGCAAATATTTGCTTGAACATGAAATAAAGATATTAGTTCCTCAATGATTAATACAAAGCTTTTGTTTATTTTAAACAAAACAATAAAAATATGACCTGATGTATTTCAGATGGGGATACAGCATGATGTGGGAAGGTGGCTTTCTGCTTGTAGTCTGTATCAAATGTATATTTTCCGTTAACAAATTTAAGGAATGATGGTTTTCCTTTGGCAGTACTGTTAGCAAGAATGATAGAATAGCGCAATTAAGTTTAATGTTGTTCTTGGTGAAGAGGACTTGAACTTTGACCTTAAGAGACAAGGAGAAACTGAAGTGATAACCGCTTATTTCAAGTTTTAAATTCCAGACAGCAGTACAAGTCCAGCTTGAATACTGTCTGAAGGCATAAATGCATGCACCTACACTCACAGGGATAAATCTGTTTTTTTTTTTTTTTTTTTTTTTTGTCCTCAGTCGCCTTAAAACAAAACTGAAAACTGATCTTCCACTTGCAGGGTGAAGTGTGCAGCTGTAGCCGCTATGTTAGTAAACAGTTGAGGGTGCTCACATTATTATTATGCACCCCTCGCTCTGCTCCACAATGGCTGTATTGTGAGGGCACCACTCGCCGAGGGTCTGCAACCCTTTCTTTCCCACCATTGTCTGTGTCGGTACTCGGCGGAGGGGGCACACAGTGGAAAAGACGTCCCAGCCTAGACACTGCCAGATGCCTAAATTGTGCAAAGGCCCTGAGAGTGTCCCGAGGACAAGAAGGTCTTTGTTTTCCAGTGAGCGTGTGTGTTGTACCAAGTGTCTGTAGGCCATATCTGTGTTAATTAGTTCCTTTGGTTCTTGCATGTCTGATGAGATGGTAGGTGCTAAGCACAAACTTTTAAACACATTTTGTTTAGATGTGCCAGTACATTCTTCAGATTTAGCTTTTTCCAATTTTTGGTTGACTACACTTACTTGCCATTGCAATGCCATGCAATATATATTTTGATCAGGTGTGTTGATAACATACACTTTAAAAGTGGTGTATAATTTAATGTAATTTATATGCATCACCTTGGATTTTTGTTGCAAGTAAAAAAAGGGGAAAAAAAGCTGTTCTCTGTACCACTGTGGTACAAAAGTGGATTGTGTAATTAAATACCTTTACGTTGCATTAGCCCGAGAAAACACAGGCACAGCAAGGAGGACAACAAAGAATGCATGCGAATTCATTCTAATGGCAGAGAGCAGTGTTTCACAACAGAAAAAGGGGAAACAACTTGAAACTAATGCATGTAAAAGCCTGAATAACAGAGTGAGAGGTGTGGCGAAACATTACCACAGAAAGAGTGCCAGGCAGCGCAAGAAAGAGAGCTGGAGAGAGGGAGAGGTGACATTTCGTAAAGAGAGACGCCATGTTTGAACGGAAAGAGCCCCAATTCGTACAACTACACAGCTAGGCGAGGCGAAACGATCGCTAATATTTTAATATGCCTACATTATGGAGTCAGCCTGCTAATTTATTCATAGGTTATGTCTGCAGCTACACACATGCATGCCTGTGTGTGGCACTCAGAGGGGAGGACATGAGGGGTGTGTGTGTGTGTGTGTGTTTTGTGGTGGGGGTGGTTACTGTCTGAGACTGCGTTTCGGTGCGGCTGATGCTGCAGTTGGTACGATGAGAGCAGAAGGTCTGGAACATTGGTGCAAATGTCACGTGAATCTTGTACAAATGGATTTTGACACGCTGTTTGATGCTGGAAAAGGCGTTGAGACAAAATAATGTTTCGCTGTCTGCTTCAGGTGAGCAGTAATTACATGCAAACCTACCACAGACAGTCAGCATCACCCTGTAGTCCATACACATGTAAACCTACGAACAGAGACCCTCGTATTATCACACAATCTGCATTGTATGTCACAGTGCATCTGATGTACATGGATCTTCGATGCAGTCTGTCATTGATTAGTGTGGAAATGTGAAAAGGACAGACAGGTGGGCAAATGGACAAACTTGCACGCAGCGTTTCAGCTAGCGGCAGCAGGCTAACTAGTGAAGCAGTGGGTATGCGCTGGGTGTTTGGGAATGGCGGAACACACCAACGTCTGGACTCGCGCAGCTTAGCGTGGCTACGGTTTTTAGGAAGCCTGGAGCCAACCGGCTCGGCTTTCTGTAAAGTAGGGCTGCAAAGGCTTGTGCATTTAAAGTTAATTGTAAATTTGGAGTTCCGCATATAAACGCAGCTGTTTAACACTGCAGACATAAGGATACTTTTGTGTGCTTATTTTTCCAGTATAATCAGGGAGGTTATTTAAGGGTTTGTATTAAAGGACAAACTGTTTTATTAAATGGTTAATATGCCAGGTAATCAGATATCGGTATTGTCTTTGTTTTTTACACAAAAAGCAGAATGCACAAACATATGGCAGTACTGCGTCTCAAATCATTATTGGTGTTCCCTAGCAAAGACAGTAGTAAAATAATATTCGTCATGAAACGTCAGAACATTTGACGAATGTGTATATTTTCCGTTCGGTTTTGTCATCCTGCTGACAATGACTTCCAAAGATCAATTCTGTGATTAATGTTATTATTTTATATCTTTTTCTTAAATTACAAATATATTCCAAAACAAAGGTTTACTTGAGAAGCAGTACTGAACTTTATTTGGATTTAACAGTTGTGTACAGAGTTGTCTTACTGGTCTGTGTTTGAACAGCTCCTTCAGATAAGAGACAACATGAGTGAGTAATATGGCTTGCCGTTGAATACAGGGCTTTGTATTTGTTTATTTTTCATGTAGCAAAACACTGTGGAAAATATTCTTGAATTCTGGATGCATGAGAAAGCGAGAGAGAATAGAAACACTGGATTGCTACCGAGCACGATGAACAAAGAGGCCGCGTAATCAGAACCGTGCCTTCTCTTGGCACACTCTGGCTAGTGAATCGCCAGGCTTGTCAAACACCGGCGAAGTTAACAAAGATGGAACCACAAGACCCCCTTTCTGGGGCTTGTTTAAAGAGAGCTGCAGTCGCTTGTGTCGCGATCTCCTCTCCCCCATGCGGATACCTCAGCTGCAGATCCCATCTTAATCTGAGGATAAACGCGATTATCCTGAGAAGGGTTGTTCTCAGCTTTGTAGCGGCAACAGGGGACCTTTTAGGTCGCTCTTTGCTGGCTGAGCGGCCATGAAAAGCCAGGAATCGGGATTCTTGGGCACAGTCCTGGCAGAGATTTCTTGAAGTAGGGTGAGCGAGGTGGTAGGGAGCAGCGGAGTGCAGCTGCATCTCCTGGCACCTCCTGGCCTTCTGCTTGCTAAAAGGGCTCACAGAGGCCAAGATGTGGACAATGTGCCACAGGGTCGTTGTTTTGAATCCAGCCTGCTCTGTGGTGAACATTTTTCCCCTGCATTTTGCTAATGTTCTTCTAAACAAATGAATGCACTTTACAGTTTCTCCCTCTGATGATTTCAGTGTTTTCTGGAAAATCACAGCCTTAACAGACAAATGCTGGGAATATCAAAATTAGCACAAAGGATTATTTAACTGTACCTCAAAATCCTCGTTCAATCGGCAGTTTCCTGATCAAGTGGATAAGTGCATATTGTAATACCCTGATGCCATAAAATTCCCGATCAGTTCTATCAATGTGTTACTTGGAAAGCATACACAGATCTTTTGTTATTGTTCTGGTTATTTTTTATATCCTTTGATTCAGTCTCTTCACACTAGAGTTCATTCGTCTGCCTTCATCTTACCTACCACCTCTTATTTATAAACCTGTAAAGCAGAGGTTTAGAATTAAATGCCTTCCCGTTTTCCCTTAACCATAATTGAGACACCATTGTATTTAAATTTAGAATATAAACCCTAAGGAGTAAAAATGTCCTGTATCTTAAGAAAAAGTACATTTGGTTGATGCCAGTAAGAATCCAGCAGCGTTATCCTGAATTAAGCCTTGATCATAATATCTTTGGAGAAATTCCAGCATGGGTCAAAACTCACCAGGCGTGACTAACGCAGCCTTGCTCCTGTCTAATGTGCTACACAGCCTTTACTAAGAATGTTAGATGAAAAATAAAATTTTCATATCAGTGACATATCAGAAGTTGTAGAGAATTAGGTTACAGTTAATGTGCCTTGAACTATTTTTTTTTAGGGGCGAAGCCAGAGGAAATGTGTACATGACCTGATTTTTTTTTCTTATTTTTTTTTTATTTGTATCGGATTTTTTTTTTTTTTTTTAATGTATTCTGGGATTAATTAATTTTTTCACGCCACAGAATCCTTGTGTTCCTAAGGGCTATTAATGATATATATTTCAGTCTCGAAGCTAACTGAGAGATTCGTTTAGGTGTTACTTTGTGATGTGATGAAGAAATGAAGATTATCGGCAGCCTTTGACATTTAATGCATTCGAAAAGGGGCAAATCAATTGACTACCAATTACTGTTTCATGTCAAAATGTGCGAAGCGGATGTATGATTGATGCTTCAGCATGGGAAAAGAAGGGAATAGTAAAATTAAACAAAAAGTGTGTCTCAGATGCTATGGCAAGGGTTTGATATCACATGCATTTTTTTCACTGGAGTACATTCAGAATGTTATTTCTGGTACTTGTAAACAGCAGTCATGTATATTTGGAGGTATCAAATTATTTTTGCAATTATCCAAGAAGATGTCTTGCATATTAAATGTGCAGTAAGCTAAGCTATATACGTGTACAGGTATACTGTGTGTATCTGGAAAAATTATACCATCAGTACTTCCACAGATAAACAAATACTCATCTTTTCTTTTTAAATGAAAGCCACTGCCGCAGCATGTGTACAGCTTTACCTTAAATTGTATTTGATAAACTGTTGGACTGAACAATCACTAAAATCAGCGTGATAAAAATAGAAGAGCTTAAAAATAGATTAAAAAAAGATGCAAAATCAAGACAACAACTGCAGTCTGGATGTGCACAGAAAGGGGTCTATGAGTAATTGCAGAGCTTTGGAAATGTGTGTACTTTACATTTATGCATTTATTTCATTTTAGTTAATTAAATACACCTGACAAACGTATCCAAGAAAAAATATTTTGGTTTCTGATTTCATAATTCAGCAGAATATTTACTTATTATGGCATTTCAGTAATTATTTATGCAGTAATTATAGCCTTAATTATCAGCAGAATCAACTGCAGTTTAAGGTAGTGGACGTTCTGTGTTGTGTTGCTGTTACCATTTCTGCACTTTTCTTAAACTTAAAGTTCTTAGACTTAAAATTCTTACTATATGAAACTAATACTGTATCTGGTGTTACATCTTGTTACTTGTTACTCTTACATTGCAAGTTGTTGCTTTGGAGGATTATATACTACTGTATGGAGTTTTGAGGTCTGTATAAACCTTTTTGAAAAAGCAGGCACCGTTTCGAGAAGTAGGTTTAAACTTTGCAGCATCTCCGTTTTTTGTACAATTTATGGTTTTTAAGTGTATCTTGCTACCTGTCCTTCTGTGCCTTCGTGCCTACGCTAAACTTCAGCTTGCACGTCAAGTTCAAGTTCACCGCAGTCAGGCCGTCTGGTAGCCCCGTAGTTAGATTTGGTACTTCTTCATCTGCTCTTGTTTTACGAGCCTTCCCAGCACCCCCTCTTGTTGTCACCCCGGCTGGCTGGGAGTGCCCTTTTGCCCCGTGGTGTTGCTAGGGGAGAGGGGTGGGCTGGCTCAGCAATGCGCTGGTGAAAAGGCCGGCCTGTCAAAGTGTCTGGAAGAAGTCAGGCTGTTCCCCCTGCAGCTGGGCACAAGCACACAGTATGCGGCTCGGAGCCTGGGAATGTCAGCTCTCAGGAACACTTCATATTCATCAAACACCCCCTCCCTCACCATGACTTCAGTAAACAGGTCCCCTCACACCCCAGGCTTACACTGACCAAACCACCCCCTGCTCCCCACCCCCCAAAGTCCACTTTCAGGCAGGAACAATGTGTCTGATGGGCTCTTTTTAGACGCACCAAGGACCTCTAGATCCCTTAGTACTTGTGGGCCCCCGTTACACCCCACCCCTCCTCAGCTACCTCCTCCCTCTGTCGCTGCCCACCTCCTACTGTCTTCTAGCCCAATTCATTCTCCTTTCTGGCTACATTAGCCCTTGACAGTTCACTAGAGAAAGCTGCTGTACACTTTGAAGAGAGATGTACAAGCACATTTTTTTACGCAGACTTGTTAACCTAAAATGGGCTCTTTATGCAATGTCATATAAAATCTATATGATTTAAAACAAACAGACATTCTTTTTCATGTACAGCCATTAGCAGTTACAGTAAATACAGCGGAAAAAAGACAATCTCTGCTTTGGACCTGAGCCAGATTAGTGTGGTTTTCAGGCTTTATGCAAAGTGAATGGACTGTAATGATGCTAAAGAGCAAGGCTGAGATGTTGTTATTGTGTGCGTCTACCTGTCCGCGTTTGTGTTTGGATGCCTCTTTAGCTACCCATGCACGGAAAGTTTTATAGATAGTAAACTTGGGAAAATCTGGCCTTTTTAAGTTAGCCAGATTTAAAATAAAAAATAAGTCAGAAGTAAAAAGGCTTTTGTTTGTTATCAATTTTCATGTTTGACAGTTTTGTTGGGGTGGATTTAGAAATATGTGTATTTTTTTCTTTAAATAGCAGTTCGGTTACAGGTGAACAAATGTGTGTTAGTGTGTATGTGTGTTGTCAGCCAGTCTGTCTGTCTGTCTGTTTGTGTGCATATGTGTGTTTGAGGTCTCATTCAAGTTCGAGGTCTGGGGAAGACTATGAAGAATAAAAAAGCTCATTTGCATAAGCTGCATGCTGTCTGAGGGCTTGGGGGTTGGAGCAATAAAGAAAAAAGATATCAGGGACCATAAAAGAAAGAGTAAGAAATTCTGTATTGTGGAGACAGAGAAAGAGAGGGGGTTTGAATGAAGGAGAGGGTGAAAATTGACGGTGAAAGAGTCTTGCCAAGTCCCCCGGAGGGATTAAATTGTCCAGAAACCTCTCTATATATAATTTGGTGAAATTGGTAATGGTACAAGTGCATTGGACTAGTGCATGAATACCAAAATCGAAGCAACTAGAGATCTTTATTAGCTGATGAACCAGTAAAATAAAGAATGCAATGTCAGTGACTTATTCAAGGTTCTTTCAAAATTTAAATATATTGACCATTCAAATCCATTTGCAGATGGAATTATTTGACTGGGATGTTAAGTAAAAACCTGGTTTCAGCCATTTTAACCTGTGGCCAAAATCAAAGAATCACTGTTCAATTTTTCAAAATTCTCAGCTGTACTTCATGTCAGTTTTGAGCTCTGAACAAATTTCCTTAAACCAGATACAGTAAAAATCCTAGACACGGTAAAAATCTGGTCTCTAATGAAGTTAAATAATAATGTTTCCAAAAAATCTGGTGACATAACCATCTGTCGTATTTTTCATGGTCACATCCTGGGTTTAACACTTTGAAACATGACTTTTAATAAATGTTGGTTAATTAAAGGCACATGACCACCGCCTAGGCCTCAACCAAGGGCAGACTGGTCACACTACAAACGACTTGATTATGTCTGGAAAGTAATCTGTGATATACTGTCAGGTCCCCCCCCCCCCATGTGCCTGGTGTCTCCAGCTGCCCCACCCGGTGTGTCTGGGCACTTGGCTGTGAGAAAGCTCACTAAAGCCATCTAGAATCAATGGGAGCAGATGGTTAGGGTGCCGGATTTTTTCTGGACGTGAGGCGAGTTACAAATGGCCATGGCAACGTGGCGACGCTCAGGGAAGCGGAGGGGGCTGCTGTCTCGTCCTTCCTTGTGTTTTAATTCCCCTTTAATTTGTACTCATTCCTACTCATGGGAGGCAGCACGGAGCTGAGGCTGATGGGAAAGCTTGCAAAGGCAGTCGATGCTGCTGAGCTGAGGAATTGATGGAGTGAAGGCAGGGAAAGTCGGGGAGAAGCACAGCCGGCTCTTCAGGCCGCACTTTGTGTTGCACAGCACTCTTTTCTGCTCTCTCCATTAACATTTATGGTATTATGTGAATTTGTATGTCGGCCTATGTGGGTTTTATCTGCGTGTGTGTCTTTGTATCCTGTATGAACACTAAGATCTTTTTATTTTAAGATTTTCAAAAAGGTGCACATGCAGCTAGACCTAGATACCTAGATGTACACTTGCATCAGATATGTCTGTTATTTCAGCTGTTGTATATATTGCAGAAAGTCAGTGACAATAAGAATGGAGAAGAAAAAACCTGAAGTGAAATGTCAGTGTTGTTTCACTGATAATCACACAAAGACTCTTTTTTTTCTCGGTGTCTCCCCTTTTTTAGGGAAGGAAAGCAAATTTACCACAGGACAAATTTACCGCACATAATAGTTACTGGCTCATCATTTTTATTGTCTCATGCAATGTATACATTCTACATTCTCTTTTAATCTTTTTTTTTTTTAATGTAATTCCTTAATAGAGAGGGGCACATATTTTAACGTATTAGTTCATGTTTTGTAGAAGCTACAAGAGTTACTCCTACAGTCTGCTGAAGGATTTCTGTAAGCAGAGTATTAGTATACACAGCATATAAAATTACTGTCCTGAACTGTCTTGTACTCTTTTGAATTTTAGTTACTCATTTTACCACTCTAACAAAATATGTGCACATTTTATTGAATATTTCAAACATTGTGCAGCATCATGAAGAGAATGTGAAAATCAAGCATTTTTTTACATAAACCTATCTGTTTTGTAATTACAAAATTTAGTAAGATGTTATATTCATTATAGGATTTATTGACTTGCATTGGTTGACCTTAGTTGGTTGTCATTGTCAAAGGCTTCACGAAAACATTGTTGATTCTTATCCAGTTTCTCCATTCTCTGTTACCTCAGGTCTGGCTTTGTTGTGAGGATGTTCCTGTCATCTGGGGAGGTGAGCAGCTTTCTGGATGTTATTATCGCCAAGGAGGTCTGGAAGAGCCACAAAAGCCATCATATGACCACAGTGGCAGGCCAGAACATCTCTGAAGACCAGGATGGACTAACTGGACGGATATGGAATTTTTTTCAAAAACCATCACACGTTCTAAATCTGCTGGGACAGTCAGCAACACATAAACACAAAACCTTCCTTCTGAGAAACAAGCACAGTTGAGGACTTCACAGTTTTTTTGTTTCTTCGACCGACAGGAGTCCCTTTGGAAGCTGAAGCCAAACAGACAGCCATGTCTGTCACTTTCTGAGTATGTCACAGTTCTATAAATAAACAGTGCGTGATGTAGGACATCGGGTACTGGCTTCCTGTCCCACACACATAATGAACTCTGTCCAGTCTTAAGCTGTTCGTACTGCAATCACAGAAATGCAAGAATATCTAACAGTCTGTATGATTCTTGTGGCAGTGAACTTGCATTTCTACTACTGCATTGACTCACACAGTGCGCAAGATGCAGTGCCTCACAATGTACATGCTTTTATTGCAGAAATTGCAATTTTTATGACATTTTATTGCTTTCTATAATACATTGGACAGACCTTTGCAAGTTTGGGGAATGGTACATTTTACAGTTTTTACTCCCCTCTGTTACCATGTAAAACATGAGTTATGCATGAAATGTATTGCTTTTATATATTTTTAAAGCTTTTAGCCACAAATAGTTGCTGTGCACAATTATGCTGTATGCTGATGCAACATACCTTTATATTAAATAAAATTGTAACCATAACCTTATTTGTCTTGTCTTCGTAATGATTCCATTTATTTGCATCCCATTGTCATGGGATTTTCTCAAACCCAAGAAAGCAGGAGGTAAGTTTAAATCGAGAAAAACTGGCGCTGTATTGTTGTGGGCTGCCTGCTGTACACAGCCCAGTTTTTTACAATCTCTTAATCAGGCTTTCAAAATCCTGCATACTAGAGGCACTGGGAGCACTAGAGTTACACTACTGGTTGATATGAACACCTGCATGTACTATGTACTGTATGTGTGACTTACATCTCTGTCAGTTGTCCTGTTTTTTGCTCACAGGTCTGAACCACATTTATTTATAGCAGGTAATTGTATAAGCTGACTTTTACAGTAGGTACACTATGTTATTATAGTGGGTTTGTATATATTACCTCACTGTTAATAATAGTTACCTTTCTGAATACATTCCTAAACAGAAAATATGATGGACATTTGGAATTTTAATTTCAACTTGTCAAAAGATCAGAACAAAAATATCTGATTTAGATTGCATACAGACAGTAAAGAAACTGAAGAACCGATATCCATGGTAGGGAACCGATAAACAATCCTTTCACAATGACTGAATCTCTTCCCTGTTCCATTGATAATACTGCTGTTCCCTCAACACCTTTAAGGTCCGTCAACCTAGGGAATGATGTGGAAAACTGTTTACAATATATCACACCACAATATCACAATACAACAGTTAAGGCAACATTATCAACTGCAACAAGACTAATAACTTCTTTTATGTATTTTTTAGGCCTCAAAGTCAAGTGAAGGGCAAGTTCTTATTTATTTAAATTGATGAAAATTAAAGCTCA
The DNA here is from genome assembly GCA_018136845.1 of Heterotis niloticus. Classification (NCBI taxonomy): domain Eukaryota; kingdom Metazoa; phylum Chordata; class Actinopteri; order Osteoglossiformes; family Osteoglossidae; genus Heterotis; species Heterotis niloticus. The sequence goes on along the minus strand of CM030904.1, from coordinate 13,493,897 downwards.
GCTAAGCAAATTGTATACCTAGCCTAAATCAGTGTTTTGGGATTTATGTTTCACTTGTTCCTCTATGAATTGGCATGAATTGAATTAGCGAAATAATTACACATACTGTTTGACTTTATCATAACTTAATTTCTGTATAAATTCAATGCATTTGAGTTTAATGTAACAGGTCAAATATATCGCTACGCTGTCAATTCAGAAAAAATGTCACCCTCAGAAAATGAATGTCCATGACATGTAGCCCTGTTCACTGGCACCTTTGAAAGTCCTGGACAAGACATTGCAGACTTCATCTAAACATTTAAATATTAATGTAAACATTTTTTTTAATCAGTGGCTTTAGATACCTTTAATGTTGTTAATTCTTGCTTCAGTAGCATTTAAAGCTATTCAGAAAATTAAATTAGTGCAATATTTCACTTTAAGTGCAAAAAAAGTTGATATAAATTATTCAGTATGTCAAAAGAATTTACTCTGACTCCCCCACCCTTCAACTGTAGTACAGGGAAGGGGTAACTTTTTCTGTCATGGTCTCCTCCTTATATAACATTGCATACCTGTGCAGCAGCTGGTGACACAGGTGAGAAACTCTCAGAGTCAGGTAATTCTGCAGGATCCAATGCTACAAACAGGTTAACTGTATAGCCTGCATAGCTTAATAAGGGAAGAAAAGCTAGAATAATCTATGGTAGATATAAAAACAAGCAGGAAACTGTATAAACAAAGCAAAAAAGCAAAGCAAGAAGAAGAAATCAGTGACTGCAGGCCATTAAGCATACCCACACAGTGAAAATGAGCAGTGCTAAAGTCAGTGCAGTCTCTTAGTTTGGATTTTGATTTAAGTTTCTGAAGTATGGCTTATATGTGCATATTTTAATGCATAGTTTGAAATCTGTGAAACAGTTGTAGGCTAAATTTTAGGTCACAAACATTTCTATATATACGTATGCATATACATGTGTGCAAGATGTGGAGATTTTTTTGAAGGGATATGTTTAGTTTTACGATTAGCGGCAGTAAGAAAACAATCAGAAGTTTAAAATAAAGAATATTTTTATGTTTAATTTGGAGCGCTGTCTCGGGGTCGTGCGAGAATACTGGGGGAGGCTTGGCAGTGTGAGAAGTTCTGGGTAAAATGTGTTCGGTTTGACGCAGATCTCCATTGAAAATGCGCGATTCAGCAGCCTTGCGGGCAGCTGCCATTAAGTTTTAATTAACTGTTGAATGGCGGTGCGCGGAGAAGGAAGCGGGAGACGTGGATGGAATCCGGCGTGCACCCCCTCCCTGCTGGGGCGTCGCCCTGCACTGCGCTGGAATTTAAAACACACCGTCAAAAGTTGGCCGTGCAATAGTACGCATCTCCAAAAGTACTTATATTTAAGACATAGCATAGCGGATTTGCCTGTTTCCGGCTTTGCTTCTGAGCAAGTGAGAGGGAATTTTCACGTGTTTTGCTTATTTTGAAAAGTTATCATTTGTTGATGGACATCGACATTTCCAGACGTAGCAAGCGTGGCATTAAAGAGCGCGCAATAACCAGCTGTGCTGTTTTTTCTGACTTTTGAACAGGACTCGTACGTCCGTATTTTTTGTTAGATTGGAGGGGGAGCGAAAGGAACTCAGGGAGAAGAAAAATAACACAGCTTTAGACAGACGCTCGAAAAGGGTCAGCGATGCTTGGCTGCGCTTATTTTTCAGACGTGTCCACATGTCCAAACGGCGCGCAGTGTGTGTCTGCGGGTCCAACTGGCTCCCATTACACACGCTTTTGTTTTGCATTAACAATCGCTCTTTATTCCGCCGCGCCGGGCTCCTGGCATCGTTCTGCCTGTCTGACTCGAAACTTCACTCCCCCCTGACTCGTTCTGTCGCCTCAAAAAAAAAAAAAAAAAAAAACAGCTAAATTGTCCCGTTCCACAAACATCTCGTCAAAGTGGCGCAAAAGCGCCGACTGAAGCGAAGCGGCGCGGGAGCGACGAGAAGAGCGGCTGGGAGCGGAAACAGCGCGCGAGACGGGTCTGCGCGTGTATGAATGCGTCCGCATATTTATGTGAAGCCGAGGACGAAATTTTAAATCTGCTTTTCGGTTTGCTTTGCTCAATTTCCCCGCAAGTTCCACGCGACTCCATGGACACCACCGAGGTAGGGACACTGTCAGTTTAAGAGCACGCGCGCGTGACCTGCTCGCTTGTGGCGACCGCCGCGCGTCCCCGGGCTCGACCTCCCGCCAGGGTCTGCGCTCGAGCCCGAGGTCACTGGGCGTTGACTTAACGCAGAATTGTCACACTTGACCCGCGACAGAGGTCCGGCATGGCCGGTGGCACAGAGAGCAGCAGCTCGACTGTGTGAAATACTGTAGTGCCGTCTGCACGTCCACTTGGGTGTGTGTGTGTGTGTGTGTGTGTGTGTGTGTGTGTGTGTGTGTGTGTGTGTGTGTGTGTGTGAGTGAGACAGAGAGAGCGAGAGAGAGAGAGCGAGAGAGTGGGTGGGGGGGACTAAGGCGGTTAGACGACCATCGTCAGAAAATAGGAGGACACTGGCCAGTGGGGATTGCTCCCCGAGGATGGTGTGCGGTCACAGCTCCGCGGGGAGTGTGAACGTGTTGGAACCGCGTGGTTTTACACAACAGAGACGGTTCAGCAGCTACGGTCAGTGAATAAGAACTGCAGCCGGGAACAGTGATCCCTACTGGGTGGGAAAAAAGCCACTCCTTCCTCGGTCATTTTACACCCGCTTTAGAATTAAAGAATTTATTCATTTACAAGGCTACACGTTTCACGCGTATGAAACGGCACGATTTCAACACGAAAGACGAGAAAGGAAAATTTTATGTTGGTTCGCAGTTTACAAAGTAGTTGCACTATAAGAAGATAAATAAATGCATTTTCGGGTACACTTGCATCTTCGCAAATTAATTTTTCGGTTACTGCAGGCAAGAATTTGGCGAGAATTTCTGCGCTATTCAAACCCATATATAATATGAAAAGCTCTGATTTGTTGCAGAAGACATGCAAAATGTGCAGTACGTGTTTTCTGAAATGAGCCTACCTTAATGTTCAGTTTCCCAGATAATTGTGACAAACGACCATTAAAATAGACAGAAGATTAAGGGTTTATTTCCCAAGTTTTATAGATATTTTAGGCAAAAAATATTTTGTCTTAAAACATGAAAGAGGAATTCATATCGGTATTCTGATTCGTGGTTTTTATGGTAGCTCGTTCTGGCTGCGAGCGTCACATATTTTGAAAGTGTAAAACACCCGAGGAAAGAACAATAAAAAAAATACTAAACGGGCTTCTATTCTGCTGCTGTCATTGTCAGAGATGTATCGTTAACAACGACATATTGATATCCCTCCGGCCTATAAGGCAACACAGCAGCAGCCAACCGATGGCTGCAAGACGGAGACCTGAACCTGCGGCCCGTGTGCCGCGCGCTCCCTGACACGCGCGCACACACGCGCAGACACACGAGCTTGCGGCGCGAGTCGAGTCACATTGCGGCAGCCATGCAGTCTTGAGAAGACGAAGCGCCCAGTGCTGCACGTTTGCTGTAGGAATTGTAGTTCACGCAGCAGACTTTTGCCTTCCTGCATTTCTTTTTAGTTGCCTATGATCTGTTCGCAGATTCCACATTTAACATGTTTTTTTTTTTCAGAGCATCTTCCCTATTTAAACAGTCCTTTAGTCCCATTAGAGGGACTAACATTCTCAGAGGATCGTATTGTTTATTGTTGGAGGTTTTTTATGTTTAGCTTGCGGAAGTACTTAGTTTGAGGGCTGTCAATAACTATAATTTATAGGAAGTACCAATAGGATGTCTGTAGCGCAGTTAAGGCCCCGCCCTCTTCTGATTAACTCATTTTCATAAAAAAAAAGACATTTTCTGACGTTTCATATCAGGTAGCGAATATGCTGAACTCTAAGTCTCTGTATTTGGAAAGCTTAATCCACCTGCGAAAATACCTGTCACACTGGTAGTTCTCCGAAAGGACATAAAAGTAGCAATATGCAGCATTTAATCCTTTTGTCGTAATCTGTTTTTTTCTTTCATTTTAACAAAATAATTTAAGTTGCAAAGAATTTAAGGAATTTTTAAAAATCGTTCCGACAGAGCCTGGTCATTTTGTTGATTTTTTTTTTTCTTTCGAATTAACTACGAGTGACTTAAGCAATCGTGTGCACCAAGCAAGTACATAACCAAACATTATTCTGTGAAATATGGAAAGTTAGTGTACATGGTGACCATCTCGTTTGGACACGTTAGGAACTTTGAGTGTGAGCATGCCTGTTGGGAAGTGAATAGCCCATTATAAATTTTAAGCTTAAAATACTTGAAACTCATATTTTTAATGTTTGAAGGACATTTATTTGGCAACTGATGTTAAAATTTAAACTGAAATTTGATGTAGATCACAGAGAATATGGATGATTAGTGAATTTGATAATAAATGAACCCTTCCTTGTTCGTGTGGTATAGTACATACATTTCTTCAGTTTTCCTATTTGCTTTGCTCATTCGGCTAATTGATCCCTGACCACTATGGGCAGTACATTCTTAGGTGCTTAGGGTTCTTGTCTGTTTACTTTGTGTGAGCAGCACTACCTTCACCTTGCAAACATTGAGAGGCATATAAGCCATTCTCATGTCCACTTCTGGTCACCCAGGAGACACTAAATTGGGAGTTCTGGCTAGACCGGGGTGAGCGGGTCATGACCTGTCTTGGAAAAGGGGTCTTTCCACAGGACACTAGACCGGCACGTGTTGGTGGAAGTGCCACTTCCTCTGTTCCCGTTGACCCAGTTGAATGCTTTACCACACTCTGTGAATGAGACAAAGCAATTGAAACCCCACAGGATCACAGAAAGCCTGTGTTTCTCATCCCAACACATTTAGCTAATTTTTAGAAGCACAGGATAAGCAGTTACAAAAAATGGATGAATGAATAAATATTTATTAGTAAAGATACATTATGCCAGTGTGTATTATCCTGCAAGCAATTTTTTTGCTGATCATTGGAAATATTTACATAATTTACGTAGAATTCTGTATTTGCATCTCATAATTCCATATAGGGAAAAATTTTTAAGAAGAGGTTTGGTTTATCATGCCCTTTAGCTTTCCTAGTTCCAAAAAAAAATAAAAAAAATGCTAGTTGTTAGCTTTTTGTGAAAGCAATAGCACAAGAAAGCACTAACTGTTCATTTTTAGACAGTCTTAACTTTGTTAAATGTTTCATTATTTACATATCTTGTACCTATTAATTAAATTCAAAATTAATTTTTCATCACTTTAACATTAAACAATGAAATATTAACTTGTGTTTGAATATAAAAGCCACATTTATACATTCAAAGCCCTGTGATGTCTTGAATATCATTTGGATGGTAATGTATTTTCTATGAACATAAAAAAATGGAATGTGAAAATTTTTATAAAATATGGGCAAAGTAAAATGACATTCAAAATGTTTAAGAGACCTGAATGGCCTTGAATGGACACAAGTCAATGCTCTTGACAGTCCCTTGAGGACAATATGTAGAAGCGATTAGGTTCCAAGGTCAAAGGGGAAGCACAAGGTTAAAGTGGGCTGCCCACTTATTCCCAAATGGCCAATGGGCCAAATAGATTGATGTAGTTTATACCAGTGCAAATCCTGTCAATGCTTGGTTTCTCCTGCCACTGCACCCTATACACATGTGTGTGTAGGTGTCCAGTGTTGCACATAGGAGTCATAAGAGTATTATGTTCTATACATTACATAGAACAGAAATACAATGGAACTCACTGAAGGACACTGAAAATGACAGCAACTCAAAAATATGTTAGGTAGTTTAACCTAATGTTTAAAAGAAGCATTTTATTTGCCAGTTTAATGCTTCTTTCTTAAAACGTGACCTTTTTTTCTGGGGTGTAGTAGCTACATTTTACAGCTCTTTAAAAAAGTGTATCATCCTGTTTGCCTGGCCTCTGTAGCGTGCCTTAGAAATGAACAAATGCATATCTAAGCCGCTCAGTGTTATTCACGGTCCAGTCATGGAGGAAACAGGAATCTGAGAGAAACACGGTCAGACATACCAAGAGCATGTAGCTCAGGCTGTTCACTTGTGGCTGCAGGTGTTTGGTCACATGATGATGGCTGATCATTTATACGAATTCATTTATTCTATGAAGATTTTCTGCTTGTCATAAGGAGATAAATAGGTCCTTTTGTGCTGTGCATCAGTCAGGGTCCACATACTTACAAACGCAGAGAAATTAATCTCCAGAACAGCAGTGGGAGAACAATGACACTTTATAGAAGTAATGTTACACTGTGTAAATAAATAAAACACTTGCCATTCTAATTTCTTCCACGCATGTCTCTGTAATTTAAGCACCTTGGCTGGTTTGATGCTACAAGTAAAACGTGATGACAAAAACACCATCAGATCCAAAATATAAACAATGGTATGTTAAATCAAATTGTATGTAGGTGGCAGCAGCTCTTTAGCAGCAGAATCATTTTGATTTGATGAAATGGCTGCTAAACATATACTGTATGTGTGTGTGTGTGTGTGTGCGTGCGTGTGTGTACATACACATACTATACATATATATATATGTATACTGTATATGTTTTGTTTACATATAAAGCAACCACCTCTGGTTTTTTCAAAAATATGTATTTTCTGGTTATTTCTCTGTTTTGACATCTGTAAGCAGTTAAAAAAGATGAAACTTTAACCCTGAAAATAAGTCAGGTGGAAATAAAAGTTACTGTATTTCTCAGCTTCTATTTGACTTAAAGTCATCTTGCCCTTTAAGGAACAGCATAATTCAATTTACCTTTGTTTTCATTATATGAGTAAAACAAAATTCAATAAGACAATTATCCACTCATTTATGTATATGTCAGTTATCTGTCTTTATACAGCATTTGGTGGTGTAAAATTGCTGTAAAACTACTTATAGTAGTGTAATAAATTATTAAGACAGAAGAAAGGTACAGTAAAAAACTACAATATTTTGCTGCATTTTACATAGATATACAGTTCCGTTCCCCATGTCTTAAATATAAATATTTTAAAAGCTGTGTAAAATATACCTTGAACATATTGTAAGATATTTATTTACATCAGTATATGTTTAAAATATGGTAAAAAAAAAAAACAAAAACATTAATTGTAATAAAATAATATTTTTTAATTTTGAAGAAGCATAATTGCAACCTACTGGAAACTTTGTGAAAAGCCACAGACTGAAGCAATGTTTCTTGTGCTTGGACAAAACTTGGATGGATCCATTACATGGGTCTAGAAGTCTGGACATAATATATCACTCAAAGTTCTAAGCCTGCAGGGACAGCCCCTTCGGTACAGCTGGAGCAATGAGACTGTGAAAAAGCACTGGACTGTATTCAGCTCTCCCCACTCTCTACTGTGGAGTTTATCTGTCACTGCAACTGACTGAATAAAGCCTAATTATCTTTTATCCCCATACCCTTATGCCTTAATTATTTGTACTTACAGTATGACGCATTTGAATGTTAATGTCAGATTTCATATTAGTTGCATTGTATCATAGCAAGTGCTTCCACTTCTGGGATTTTTTTTGACAGTGCCAAAACCAGCTGGGAAATATTGCAACCCAAAAGATACTGGATTAAATATATCAGTTGAACCTGAGGCTGAAAAAGCTGCAGTAGTTGGATTTGATCAAGTCCTATGCCTTGATATGAAAACATAATCGTGTACCTCACAAACTGCAAACATGGAGGAGAAAGGGCGCACAGAAAAACTGAGGACTTATTTTTCAGGCATCATTATGGTAGCTCATTGAATTAAAAGCAGGCAGACTGCAATTAGCTATAGAGCAGCCCTTCCTTCCAAACAGAGGGGCTCGGATTATTGCCGAATCATTTATATCTTCCAAACCAGTAAGCATTAGGGCTTGTATTATATGTTAGCATAAGAATAGAAACAGGCCCTGTGAACTTCCCCGACCTATTGACCCCTTTCCCCACAAATGAATAGCACCACTTTCAGGCTCCCAAGCCTCTCCAACAGGCTTGAACCATGCCTAAATTCCTAATCATGGTAATTTAATATATCTAAAGCCCCTGGCTGCTTTAGTTTAGCTCCTCTATAGTTTGTTTTAGGCATTCACTTCTTCTTACCCCATCATTAGAGCTCCTTATTTGGCAAATTTAAGGGGCTGCTATGAGACTACAAGTCCCTTTTCATCACCTAAATAAGCTGTGCTTCCATATAATTAGAGCGGTTTTCCCAACTATTGAGTCTTTTCAGATCAACGAAACAAAAAGAAGAAAACTCTCCGAGGGCAGCCCCTTTCTGAAGCCGCCACCGGACTGTGGCACAGGCCGCAGTACACCACTAGCCCGAGTTAGCGATAGCTAGACTATGTTCTGTTATCAGTATAGATTGCATATTAAAAATCTGAGCTATCTGTGAGAAATACATAATGCTGTACAGGTACAGTAAGTGAGTTAAACATTCTCCCAAATAAAGCAGATTTTAAGGTATCAGGTGTATACAGCAATTGGTAAATAAATACAGCTATAGTATGTAATGATTACAGTACCAAACTGTTGGCCTTAATGGTTATTCTGTTATGCATAATATCCACTTTTTATAATTTGTTTACTTTTGTATTTTATAAATAAATATATTATGTGCATTTGTCAGCAATTATTGTATAACAACCTTGCATTCAGTTCCATACAAAATGCAAAAATAACTAGTGCACCAATAAATTTGTTTTATCTTAAAGTAAAAGTCGGTGCTGCATAATTCTGCTAGTGTTCGTGATGCAATAACCGCTAAGGAAAAAAATATATTTATTACATGACAAATACAAGTCCTGTTGTATTTAACCAAAAAATAAGTAATGGAAGTGTAAAAGTTTAAAAGATATTAAACCGGTAAAGAACCCCAGAGTAATCAACGGCATCACTCTATGAGACATAATTGTGTTCAAGGGGCAGTTCAGGAGGCAGTAATAGAGAAAGGTGGTGGTGGAGACAGGTGGAGACAGGTGGAGACAATGGTGAAAACTGTGATGGAGGTACTGTAGTAATGGAAATTGTGGTGGAAACAGTGGTTACGGTAGTTATGGAGACAATAGTGGAAGTCGATTTGAGGTGGGCTGAAGACACTGGTGGAAACAGTGGTGGATGTGGTAAGACTGTGGTGAAGAGAAGGATGGAAGTAGTAATGGGGATTGTGGTGGAGGTGGTCATGAAGTCTGTGGTGGAGACAATGGCAGAGACTGTGGTGGAGGTGTTGATGGAGACTGGTGGAAGTGGTAATGGAAACTAACGTAGATGGTGGTTAAGGTAGTCATGGAGACAATGGTGAAAGTAGTTTTTGAGGTGAGGGTGAAGACACTGGTGGAGCAGGTAATAAAGGTAGTTATGGAAACAGTGATAGAGGTGGTGATGCAAACTGGTGGGGACAGTGGTAAAAACAGTTATGGAGACAGATATCCAGACAGTGGTGGAGGTGGTGAGGGAGATAGCGAAGGCAGTGCTTAAGGAAGTGTTGAAGCCCGTGTATCTGCGCCTTGTGGACTGCATGCGAAGGGAAAAGGCGACCTCTTTGGGTAAAAAAGCGATTCATGGTTTCCCCCCGAATGTGTGTTCGGTTTGATGTCAATAGGAAGGCGGTTTAAAAAAAAAGCTGAGGTGCCAGAGGGCTAGAGGTGATGGACACAGTAAACATGAGGCCACTGCAGATGCACGTCTTCCTGTACAGTGGCCTGATCTCTGCCGTGGTGAGAAATGTTGGGCCATAAAAAAAGAGCACGGCAGCCATAACTGGAAGCGCCGTAAACGGGGGAGCGCGCAAGCGGATGAAATGAAACACTCCAACACGCTACCAATGTTTATTATATGAGCAATTATATTTTAATTAACTGTACACGGAAAGGCTCTGATGAAAACGCCGCTGACTGCAGCGAACAGTCGTCTGAAAAGCGCGTTTTCGTGCGGAGGAAATCAAACGCCGCCGATTGAGCGCAGCCGTTCTGCGGCGCCTAGTTCGTGACTCCTTAATCGGGGGAAGATTAATATATTTGGCTCGGGTCTTATTGATCAAATGCACAATGGATGCAGCTATTACGACTGCGAAACAGCAAAAGTCCACTGAGGGCGTTTCCCAGTACAGCACTTGCATCTCCTTCTGCTCCCGTTAGACAGTCGCGCACATCATGGTTTACTGTTTTAATGCACGCGCAACTTGTGCATACGCCGACGCACTCGATATGATGTGTAAAATCAGAGGATAACTGACGTTCCTCATGAACCGATGCGGTTTTTTTTTTTGTGGGGGGGGGGGGGTGGCACTGAGAAAGTCAAACTAACGGGACGATCGTGACCTTACGCAGTGCTGAAAGGACAGCGCCTGCAAACACACTCATCGCTTACACACCTGTCCATGGCGGTGTGCGACCTGGGGACTGCGCAGCAGCGCATCTGAGACATGCATTTAGAGCTGTGTGCTGCTTTATAGCTTCAGACACCTTCTGCAGATCAGAGCTCTCGACTCTCTAAGGTACATTTGACAACCTTTTGTAAGATCTCAGATTTGCAGGTTACAAAGCACAGTAAGCTGTGAGGGGAGGGGGGGGGATTGGAGCCAGACATATCAGTTGCCAGCAAGGATTTAAAATGACTACAGCTCCAGTTGTACACTGTCAATTTTAACTCGGTGTTTATAATTTCCATGCACTTGCAACGATCACATTTTTCACATTTAAAGCTTTGGGAAGAGTTTAAATTCCTGTTTGAAAATAGCTTTTTTCCCCGGACAGATAATATCGTGAAGCCCTCTACGTATTTAGTTTGGCAATAAAATGGCATGTAGGGAATGGTGACACTCGGGTAACCCGAGACCTCAGATCGAGAATGTTCTGGAAAATGTTTTTTTTTTCTTCTTCTTCTTCTTAAAAAGCACATTTGAAACTAGTCTTATTCTTGAGTATTACAAATGCCAGCCAACAATTCCTCCTTAGCGAAGAGCTAAGTAACTGCTGGCTAAGTACAGCTCTGCCTGAGGAATAACTGAGCATGAGTATCGAGAGCAGATAAAAGCACGTCAGGTAAAGCGCGCTGCGTCTCTCGGGCGCCGTGATTTACTGCGTGCGCGCAGGGCACGTGCTCTCCATCAGTCCACAGCTGTAATTGGTTATCAAAAGACGCACGGTTGCGTGTGTAATTTCACTTTTAAAATGCTCTTTATGCTTGGGTTAAAGCTTTTAAACATCTGCTCAGTAGATGTAGCTCCTTTTAAATTTAATTACTTTTCTCACAATGCCAGGTATGGTGTTAATGTACTCTTGGCAAGTTTCAGGTGCAACATTTGGTTCAGTGCCATAGCTAAAAGCTTCCCGGTCCTCTCAGAAGATGCTGAAATGTGCTGCGGACTTGACGTGCGCAACATCATCATCCATTATGCACTTAACGATTCTCCCCAAAGGGCCAAAGGTTTACATGCATTCAATTAATCCTTCTAAGGTAATCAAATAATAGCTTTTCCTCTATCTAAATTTAGATTTTATTAAAATATGTTTACTAAGATTTTCAGATGCGTTGGTAAGATTATCCAAAAAAAACAAACAAAAAAAAAACAGGTGCAGGATTGCAAAGAAAAGGTCTAAAGGAATTAAAACTTTGTCTACAAAAGCTAATTTATGCGTAAATATTTTTACAACACATCAGAATAAAATGTTTTACTTGGACTTACAATGATGATGTAATTGTGGATGTATCATTATGAAGCTGACGCAATGGGCTAAGATACATACACTGCTTACTATAGTAAATCAGTGGTTTAATCGCGAGAAGGCTGAGTCAGATATGAAGGCAGTCAAACATCAGTAAAAAAATGTATTTATGCTCAATTTGGATTTGTTCAATGTTGGTATTTAATTTGTGTGGGGTAAATATAATGCTACACTGATTTTGTAAAATACACATCAGAACTGTGGGATAGAAAAATGACTTCTGCATACGAAAATGCTTTCTTCGCTTCTGTTGTACAATACTTACAGGGAACTGTTGTCTGTTTACAACCTCTCACATTAACATTAACTGTGTGAAAATAAGACAGTATAACTGTTCTCATATTTATAATTTTGGCATTTGATCAGTGATATTTTATACAAGAACCATGCAATAGTATTTTATAATAGCGTTATTATCTCTTTTAAACGAAATATATATATATATATATATATATATATATATATATATATATATATATATATGTAGCAGTGTAGCATTATATTTACCCCACACAAATTAAATATATATATATATTTTGGTCCCAGCAAAACAAATTGTTCGAAAATCACGCAAAATACATGCAAGATTCACTACTGCTAAACCAGTTGATTACTGTCATTAAAATCAATATCCCAGTACAATTATTGCACAAAAAGAAATATTTGTTATTGAAAGAATGATATCACCTAGTAGGATTTCACGGTCATTTTGCATAATTCTTTTTCAGCAGTTAAAGTAGCATAATTAAAATAAAATAGAATAAAGGATTTGTTTAAACCTCCGAGATTATTTTAACAGGAATCTGATTCTTGTTCCTTATTGAGTACACATATTTTTGTCATAAAAGTAATCGTGCTTAATGTTCAAAAATACATAATCATAACTGGCGTTTAAAACGTGGTACAGCTTAACATTTCAAGATGACGAAAGCCAATAAATCCATTAGAAACAATTGAAAGAGATTAAACAAAACACAAAACTATTCACTTAATGAAAACATTCCAGTGGAAATCACTGAAATGCAACTAAATGAGAAGTCCTACCACCACTCACCCTAGCCAGTGTACTTGAATAAATTGTAATATTAAGCTAATGTGTTTTAAATGTATTTTGGGGCTGTGGCTGTGGGACGCGCTGCGGTTCGTACCAATGAAGTGGGCGCTGTCCGGTGTCAAGGGTGCTGAATAAGAGCCCCGGGGACGCAGGTGACTTGTGGGAATTCAGCCAAATAATCGGCTCTGAAAAGACCTCTGTTCAGTCTGGAGTTCGTTTGAAGTATCTTGAGTTTAAACCGTTCTACCCACTTGACACCTTTGCCAGTGTGATATACAGTGAGATGATCAGCTTGCCGTTATTTACCGCATTTTGTATTCGAACTGTACCTTGGGATCTGAACTGAAAACCTTCAGACTGCAGAACAGCAGCCCTAAGAAGACATTGCCAAGTGCCCAGTGTAAAAGCATGAAGATCAGCAAGATTGTTCTGGGGTCAGCAGGCTGTGTATTACTAGCGCTGTTGGTCTGTTACGACAATTGTGGATTAATATTTTAATTTGCAATCTGAACTCATTTTACTGGCGTCCTACAACTAATTTTAACACAAAACGAGTGCTTTAAGTCATATTCCAATTATGACTTGTGAATCATTTGGGTATGTCTTTCAGTTTGTTTCAGTTAAGGTTTTATGCCAGTTCACTTTTGTTCAGGAAAGTGTTTTCAAAAATATATGCTCTCAAAAGTCTGAGTTCATGTAACAGTACTAATAAAATGACAAACATTTTACAGATAAAATTGCTTTTTGCATATTCTTATCTCTCGAATAGTCACCAACTAATGTTAAAAACCGGTGTTAATGTATAATAATTTAATCAGCATTAATATTTTTACTAGGCTATTTATGAGGATAAATACAAATCACTGGCCAGGAATTATTTTTGTGTATTTTGAAGAGCCCACCATTGTATTATGATAAAGGACAAAATAACATTGTTCATAAATTATTATTTATTATAAATTATACATTTTTCTCAATGCTAAAAGTGTTGTTAAATTGAGGTCTTGCAATATATACACATATGACACTGGAGCAGTGTGATTCATACACTCCTTGCTGCCTGTTCAAGTCACCTTGACAACAATTACAGAAACTTGCAAAGGAAAAATGCACAGAAATGTTTTCCTTTATGTATCAGGAAATTCTGAACTTTAGATCATCTACTAAAATCTTTCCAAATCTGTCTGTGGTGTTATCCTACATGATCTAATAATATTTAACTTTTTTTTTTTTTGTAAAGATCAATTTCTCTTTAATTAGTTTATTCATTTTTAAGATAATATCTTTCTGTTGTAAAGGTATAATCTCACATTCCCAGTCTCTGATAGTGGGCCAGTTGTGATTTATCTGGATTATGGGAGCAATTCATGTTTACATAGAAATACAGTCAATGTCATTTTTTCCTAAATGATTAAAAACATTGTCTGCTTTCTTTATTTTTTATATTTAGACAAATGTCAATCAAATTTACATCTGGCTTTGTAATGTCCTTAAAGAGCAAACTGTGTCTTTGAAAGACTGCCCCTATTATGCCCTCTTGAGTTCCCATTTTGCACAGGAGGAAAATTGTTCCCATTTTGCACAGGAGGAAAAAGTATACATATTTATTATATGTAGATAGCACACAGGTATAGTAGAAAATGTAAAACTTAGATGCTGGAAAAGCTTTTTTGTTAATTTTTAGCGGTCTATTAATTTAGAGATTTGTGCAAGAAGAACAAACTGCTCATGTATTTTTGCACGTGAGCTCCTTCAAGTCCATGCTCATTATTTCTATATTTCTTCTTATACACCCTGTCCTCTGCAATATAAGACACACGCAGGAGATATTAGGTAAAAACTTATGAAAATAAGTGCTTGCATGAGGCTAAGATCAGCTAAGATTTACATTAAACTATAAAAAGAGGCGCTGATTTGTGACTTAAATGTCCGTAAATTCTAACCTTTGCCTCTAATGATTTTATGAGTTACTTATTACAATACCAAATTGCATGGATTTTTACCTGTATTAAACAGTATTCCACTTTATTTCGGATCTATCTAAATGTTTGTTTGTTACAACGATAAACAGGTTTAATACATAATTTAAACCTAAACTGATTTCTCTTCTCTTTCCTCGGGATTCTACCCTTTGTGTGTACAGTACATACAATTTATCTGTGAGATGAAATGCGAAATCTTTATAGCTTGTTCATTTTTACTGTCCTTCGACTTTCCTAATATTCCCAAAAGTTGTGCGACTTCCCATCGTGTTTTTTCTTAGTTTTTTGTTAACTGTCTAAACTCAAAAATGGAATCAACGCCAGATGACATTCGTTGTACAAAAAATTGTGAAACACGTTACATCCTTCATTAGCGGTAAGAAAAATCACGTGGGCAGAGAATTAGCGAACTAAGGACCGAAAGTATTAATAATAGTGATAATAATGTAATAACTATTTTGAACTATTTTGATCCGGGAAAAAAAATGTTAAAAATACATACAGAATAGGGACCTTCACTCTTTGTCCAGCAGCCGTTAACCAGCGCACAGTATCAATACCGAGCCCGCTTCTGTGTCATTTATCAGCACGAAAGGTCCTTACAGTGTGACACGGAACCGTACCGTATCGGGTAAACTGTGCTTTAAGAAAACATCTCCAAGTCACAGCAAACACAATTTTAAGTTAGTTGGCATGTTATTAAGTCACTAACGTTCTAATATAAACCGGTGGGGCTGTGGAAGTCCACCTGGAATTATCTTGCTTTGTCTCAGTACTGAAGCACAGTTATGGCCAAACTAAGCTTAGTGTGGACTGACTGCGAGAAAACACCGCCCTGGTCTTCATGGTGGAGCTCCACGTCACGTTCAGACATCACCCCGTTTCGTGTTTTTCTGCCAAATCGCGCATTAAACTGTAACTGAATCGGGACTCGAAGCCTCATCTCTGGTACTCGAATACCGAACCACTTCAGTTCTCCGTGTCAAACGCCCATCCTGTTCGACCAGCGTCCGACGGTCGCTTATTGTGTGCGAGCAAACTACTAAAACATAGGGTGAATAATGTTAAAAGACTCGTCTACAACGCAGTACTTTATTTTTTGCTGCTTCTGGAAACTCCATAAACCTGAAAATTACAAAGGAAGCTGATGCAATCGAAATCGAGTTATTTTTACTGCAATAAAGGCACGGGCATGGGTCTTGCTGAAATCGTCCACGGATAAAAGACAAAAAAAGAAGCGGGCCGCTGGCCCGCAGCGCGGCGAAACGCGGCGTTACTGCGCATGACGCATAGCGCGTGCCGACGCTCTCCTCAGCGCGACCTGCGGCACGAGGCCGCGTTCCTGCCGCGGGGCATGCTGGGCAACATGGACGCTAAAATCAGAGTTTCTACAGCGCATCGTGCGGGAATCTCGCTGTGCTTCTTCTGCCTGCGGTTGCTAGACTCTGAGGTGCTCCAGATGTAGACACATAGTGGGTGATAATTGAAAAACGTTTTTTTTGGACGACGGATTTGAAACGGTAGGCAGAGTAAAATGCAACTGCGCTTTTTCCAGTAGATGCAGTAAGTGAGCCTGGTACAAGGAGGGCAGAGTAAGGTACATGGCAAGAAATGTTAGCTGCAAAAAACTTGTCACCTTTGGCGTTCTTGGGGTATCACCATGCTGAAGTGTAAAAAAAAAATCACTGTCTACCCGCTACTGCTGCCATTCAAAAACGTGGCAAATATTTATCCTCTTGTATAAAGTCTGTGGTTATTTAACAGTTACATCCATTATATTTTTAGTTTTGAATGTGTTCCCATTAAGAGATTTTTTTTCTATTTGTCACCAGACTGAATGTAGTTGGAATCACACAGTGGTGGCATTGTCTTGGCACGTCTCGCCATCATAGAGCAATTCAGCAGTGCCTTTCAGGCCCTGAATCCGGAGCTGCACTTCAGCAGAATGTTAATGTGGACAGTCTGTTGTCTCGGAGAGCACGGCCCAAGACGAGAGTCCGCCAGGGCTGCCGCTGGGCCTTTCATAGCACAGGACTTGTGATTTGTTGACTGCCTTTTGATTCAGTTTGTTTTGTTTATTGTACAGAAGGAAAAGGAAAGAGGAATATATTAATGGATTTTCAATTCCATGCAGTACATGCGTTGTCCTGAGGTCTGCACCAGCATTACTCAGTAGTGCCAACCAGGTGCCAGTCTAGCTGAGGTACAGGCAACAAGAAAACACTTCTTCTCACTTCAGTGGTTAAATATGATTCATCGCAGCAATCAGAAGTAGAAAGCATCCTAAAAGAATACCAATCAGGTTCTTTGCAACAGTGTCAGAGGAGGATCGTTTTTAGTTCTCTGAGGAATGCCATAATAGGAAGGGGTATAGGGACACTAAACAAGCAGCACTGCTGATATTATTTAATTGTGATGTTATTCCAAGTGCAGTTTCATTCTAATTATTTCCTATATAGGATTCCTTCCAGAGCCAAAAACATTTCCCCAATTTCAATAGACTGTTCTCACTGTCTTGTATTTAGGAAGATGAACTGTAGTGGGACAAATATGCTAAACACAAGCTAGAACAATAAAACAGAATACTTTGACTAAATTAACTGAACTCACTTCTGTTCAATTACTGGAGTTATTCATATATCAGTATATATTATTTTATCCTTGTAAGTGTCAATATTAGACAAGAAAGGAAATGCTAAATGTCAAACAGGTCAGTTATGATGTAGTAATGTTTACTCCAAAATTTAAGGTGTTGCAGCTCCGTATCTTCTAGCTTTATTTCATTTTTAGAAATTACACTGCAAAAGCAGAGCATTTGCTTCTGTAGGCCTATGCAATTTTAAGCTTGCAAAATGCTGTATGTGACAGTTCTTTTAGCTCTTGTTCTATCTACTCCCCATGGTTTCCATGAAGGAACCCTCTTTTGTAAAATGACAATCTCAGATCTCCCACAGCAGGATACCCAATAGGTAGCATGGCTGTTAAACAAAGAGCTCATACATTAACTAATACTGTACATTGTATGAAAATAAAATTAATCTGAATTTACACTGTGTAAAAGACTGATGAAAATGATAATGTGATAATTTTGGCTACTCATAATGCATAGGTTTAATTTTAAGGGGGTCTACATATTAAGTTTAATGTGACGTTTTAGTGTTATAGGAAATATCCTTCCATTATCCAAGTTTTTGTCATCAACAATTAAGTGTTTTTGTTTTTGCTAACCGTGTCCATTTTATGCATTATCGTTTTTCTGTGATGGTCAGGAAACATCCCTCAAGACGTAGCAATAACATGCAAAATTTGCACAAAACTTGTTGGAAAAGATTACTGTACAGCTTAAACATCCTTCAGTAATGATCTGGAGATTAAATGGCATAAAGCTCAAGCTTGATTTGATGAAATTGGGCAAAATAATTAATCCTGTAATAAACAACATTCAATTCTGTATGTCCAAAGATGCAACCTGAAGCAATTGTTAGATGCAGTATTGAGACAGGAAAATGTAAAAAAAAAAATAAAACCATGAAACTTGCTTACTTTTTTTTTTTTTTATTTCTATGTTTTGTTTTCCAAAAATGAAATGATAATTGTACAAAACATATACTAAATATACTGCAAAAATGTTTCTGGATTGCTCAAAAATAAGAGTATATGAATTAAAAAGTAAAAGCCACAGGGCTC
The DNA here is from genome assembly GCA_018136845.1 of Heterotis niloticus. Taxonomy (NCBI): domain Eukaryota; kingdom Metazoa; phylum Chordata; class Actinopteri; order Osteoglossiformes; family Osteoglossidae; genus Heterotis; species Heterotis niloticus. The sequence continues at coordinate 13,475,389 of CM030904.1, read as the reverse complement.
TGGTTAGTGCCTCAGTTTCACTAATGAAACATGTTTGTGCAGTTTAAGCTAAAGAGCTTTTTGTCTGTGTGATCTTACAATTGGGAAAAAATGCGTTTAGCATTTGGCTAGTAGAGATAGGCTAGTAGAGAGCATATTAATTAAATGAACAATTACTGAATTTTATTTTAATTCCCATGGCACATTTCTATTAATTAATTCTATAATTGTTGCAGTCTAAATCAGATTTGTTTAAATTTCACATTTGACAGTTTCAACTTCTATGTTGGTACCCTTCTTGGTCTTATAATGCTATGTATATTCAATGAAATAATGTTTTTGTTATGTTTGTTGCCAGTTAATCTGTGACATGTTGTTGGACTAAACTCTTCTTCTGTCACAGGATGAACCTTTGTCGGATTTCAGTGCATTTGTAGATGTTTTAAAACCAGAAGATGATGTATAATCCTGCAGGTCCTCTGTAATACATATTATCTATCTATGTATCTATCTAGCTATCTATCTATCTGTCTCTCTGTTTGTCTGTCTGTCTCTTTCTTTTAAGTTATCTACAAAAATTACAGGGTCCAGGTGTTCAGTTTTTGTATAAGTTATGTGGAACTGTAAACATGTAATAAAACATTTCATTTCAAAAACATTGTGTGACATCTGTGTCTTCACTATGATTTCTTAAAAGTAAGATTAAATAAATGTACATTTAAATAGTTATACAGACAAAAGGACCAGACAAATGATATTTACATCATTTTTAAACTTTTGTGTACTTGAGATATATGTTTAAGTTTAGAGGGATAGTATATTTTAAGCACTTAGTTGTAACTGCTTTAAAAATGCTCCTGTCAACTAGTTTGATTAGTATTTCAGTTCTGTTTATGGATTTTACTAAAGGCATCCCTCGAGATACAAGTCTTCAGCTTATGAGCTTTCATATGAAATGATTTAATACCCTTTACCGAGTTACGACCAAATACGAGACTGATTTTTTATGTTTACAAGCAACAAGAGCCATTTCTGCTGTAGTAGTAATGACTTCTGCCAATGTTCAAGAATGCATTACACTTGTAAATGTGGGGATACCTGTATGTCAAACTGAGCAAAGACAACCCATTCATTCTGTGTAGCATCTGTCACAGCTTTGAAATGAGGGTACTGTGATGAGATGAAATGAGATGAGACGGCACTGTCTGCTTCACACTGAATCTAAAACTATGCCAACAGCTGTATTCTACAATTCTTCACTGCTAAAAAGGTACATTTTATGACTGTTGTCAATCTGAAAGCAAACTGACCTGCCAGACAACAGACAGCCTTGCTTTCTGATATGTGACCAAAATAGCAACTGAACAGCTGTGACTGAACAATTTTTATTATTTCATAAACATCCATTGAACGATTGAAACTGAAAACTCACTGAAATAAATTAATATAACAATGCTTGTAACTTATGAGCCATAGTGAGTGAGTAATACTGTATATATAAGGTATGTGAATAATAAAGGGCAGTGATTAAAAATGTGCCAATAAGATTGTAGCAATAAGTAGTAGGTAATGTTGGAAAAACACTAACAAAAGTGTTTTCATTGAATAAATCTCAGCTTTTTTATTCTACTTCCTCACTTGGTACATGAATTAAGAATTTCTGCCTTTAGCTTTTTAACTATTTTCATCATATTGAACAAAATCAGCCTTCAGCTCCAGATAGGCCTGCTGTTCAAAGTTTGGGTGAAAGAATCCCTCCAGCTGTTGGGCTTACACTAGACAAGGGACATTGTGTTTTGCAATAAATTAATTTCATTGCATTCATTTATTAAGCTAAAATACTACCTTCCCTCCCTCTTAGCTTTCTCATACAAGTTCTTGTGTCTATGTTTTGTTCATCCAGACACACAAAGTGTAATACTACTGTTTGTCTTTATAGTTACATAAAAAATATTTTCAAAAATCTATTTTAAAAATCTTCATCTCCAATTTTCCATGCAGCCTCTGTGAGTTTTAGTACCTTTCTTTAGTGTTGAGAGAAGCCTCAATCGTGGAGGTGAATGGAAGACACTGGAGATGGTGGGCTGCTTGGCCAAGGCAGTGCAATGCTTTTTGCTGGGTTAATTGGTGCAGAAATATGTAAAGGAAGAGCCTAGCCCAAAATCCCCTACAGGGTTGGCCTGCATCTTCCAAGCCAAATTCACTCAGCTCATTTGTTTATTCACAGCTGCAAATGGTAGGCCAGCCTGCCTCTGATTAGCCAGGGCCCATCTGCCATTTTACACTGGGATGTTCCACTGTCCGCTTGACTTAAGAGCTACCTGTGTGTACAACCACAAATCTACCCCAAATAATTACACTCACAAATGTAGACTGGAATAATAAAAGACTGCTCTTCTTCCCCAAAGCATCGAGAACATTTAAAATGGTGGCAGTCATTTAATCATTCAATCATTACCTGCAAAAAATAAAACATAAATCATTACTTTTATTTGACCTATAACGTATTTCTTACACAGTTACATGTGATTTACTATTTTTACTTTGTCTGCAATGCTATATGAAGCTTTTTCATTTTTAGGCGGAACAGAAATTATATCGATCACATTTCCTTTAAAAATTGCTATGATCAGACAAAGGAATGCATGCCAATTGCCAAAGAGAAGTTCATATCTGCAGTGGGATGATACTGTATGTTTTGGCTATTATCACAGCAAAATTTCACAAAGACAGTGACATACGCAAGAGTCTGGAGACTGAGCAGACACCAAGAAGCACCTCAGAAAGGAGTGAGAATGATGTTCCATGATTGCATTAGCTTTGTTTTCCTGGAAAACACAAATTTAATGTTTTATTAAGTGTCCATCAATATAAAATATGTGACTTTCAATTCAGATACGATGATCAAATGTATCACTTTTTCTATACATCAGTAAGCTATAATATATGAAGACATTCTTTACAATTTAGCATGTTAAATTTTGGAAACCTAATACTTGTGATCAATGATTTTCACAGACATGAATATGATTAATCATGAACTCTGTCGACTTCTTTCTAGCAACGGTATATCCCCAATTATGTAACAGCTCGATTCTGATAAATGTACCGTTCTATCTGAAATAAGAATTTCTGCAGGTAAATACATACCTGTCTACACTCTCAAAAGGAACTAAGAAACAATATATCCAAGAGGTCTAAAAGAACATGAGTAATACTTTCTTTGATAGTTCATTTTCATATTTAAGAAATAAAATGTTCATTTTTCCAATACAAATTTTCAAAAATAAATAGCTGAGAAGATACGATGCTTATGCAACATAGGCAGCATAACTAGAACAGGTCTGTTTTAATTTTTCCATCAGACTTTACATTGGTCATTTGGGAAAATGCCCACAATTTCAAATTTTGGAATTGCTTCTATGAATTGTTTTAAATTAATTAAACTCCTTTAAGGCTCGGAAAATGATGTACAGATGCGTGATGTGAAGAGATGGGCAAGCAAAGAGAACAAGGAGCCAGTCAGGGCCTCAGAGAACAACACTGCAAGCAGGGCAGAGCTGGCATTGTGAGGGAAAACAAAAACATGAAATTTGTACATCATGTTCCCCGCTATGTCCATTTGGAGCTTCCAATTAACGCTGAATGTTCAAGGAGAGACCGAATGCTTGCAATTATTTACTCAGACTTTGATGTTGCTGGCTGCCGCCATCACGTTTCATTGCACATCCAGAAACGATCATTGCAGGCCTCAGCACAGTACAATGAGGAGGGAATGAAAGAATTCCTTCTTTTAGACAATTCTCTCTTAATGAAGACCCACTTAAAGAGCTATACCATGAAAACATAGTATCGCCCTTTATACACCCCAAGAAAAAAGGAAGCTCTAGATGCAAACAACTTTCTTTCCTGAAGGATTAAAAACAACTAAAATACATTCAGAAATCTCTTCTTCACAAGCTGTTTTAGAGATTAATGATGGGTCTTTTGACAGAGGTGCAGGCTGATTATGGGTTTATTGGTGCTGAAAATACAGTAGCCTGAACCTGAAATAGAACATCTCTCTCTGCTCCAATGGGAGGATTCAGATGATAGCAGAAGATTAAGTCAGAGACACACACGTACACAAGAGTACAGTGTCCCTCAGATGCCAAACCAGGCAGCGCCTGGACATCACTCTTTGTAATCCCTTGACATGATGTGACAGCTCGGCAATAACACACTAAATCCTGTATTTTGGTCAATTTCCTTGCCTTCCTCGTTTACAATGGTCCAGTGAAAATTTCTTTATTTCAGCACAGACAATGGTTCCTTTCTGTTTTGCTCTCTCCATCTCCCTTTCTCCCTCGCCCGCCATACACGCACACACACATACGCACACACGCACTCGCCCGCCAGCAGACGCTCGCACATTAACTGTCGCACACATTTTGATGGTAATGAATGACATCACTTGTTAGCGAGGAAGAAAGCGAGGTGCATTTGTTTGCAGAGGGGGCCGTGGGAACCTTGAGGCCCTCATGGGTGGCAAGTCAGGGGACCCATCAACGTTGGAGCTCTCACCATCCGTCCAAACAGCCAGAGTCTTCCCCCACCCACCCCACCCCAGCGACAGGCGGCATGGTTGTGGTTGAGTTGTAGTGTGGCTCTGCAGTGAGATTTAGATGCCCTCTTCCTGTCAGCCACTGCATCGCCACAGCAGCTGCACTGCAACGCCCACACAGCACAGCATGTTCCACCGCACTGCTTTCTTTTAGCCACGATAGCTTCCTAGACTGCACAACATGGTCATATGACACACACACACACACACACACACACACACACACACACATATATATGTTTGAATTCTTCACCAAAACATGATCAGCTGCAGTCCCCAGCAGTTTTCTATTTTCATATGTTGTTGTTTCAGCGCTCAGTGTTCTTTATTTGATACAATGCGGATCCACTGCCAAGGTGTATTGTGTACAAAAATAGGGTAAAATTAGTTTTTTTTTTTTAAAATTTCACAGCTGCCGAGCATCTTTTTTCACTTTGCATAAAGGAGTATACTGTGAGGGAACAAAAGAAATGACAAAAATACACCGTAAATATTCAGTAACAGCTGAAGCAAGGGGAAAGCACAGCACAGATTATCCAGTCAAAACCGAAGAGTGACGCTTTCATCCTCTCCCCGAACGCTGCCACCTGAGCAGCACCATAGGGCATGCCTCTCATTGGCTGAACCGGCAGAGTCAAATATTATACCCAGCATGCAATGGCATAGCAAATATAATCACCCCCTTACAGCTGGTTAATTGCATTTCCCTCTCCAGCACTGTGTCATTAACCATAATTGCACCTTTTTATGTGCTTTGTCACTCACCTGAGCTGAAATTTACCCTGTAAGGGGTAGTGAAGGGTGGAGCTGTGTAAGAGATGGGGAGACTGGGGGAAAGGAGGTTACAGCCCGTATGCTGGAGAATCTTGACAATGGATCCACTGTCAGCTATTAGCAGGGACGTTCCTGTCATTTGATAAGCTAAAAAGCTTTTAATGCATCTCAGAATGACCAAGAATGCCCTGTCGGCCTCAGCGGTGAACGTTCTCGGCCTGCCCGGTTACCGTCATGCTGTAAGTCATACCAACTGACCGGCTATTTCTCATCCACCATCAATTGAGCGATTTAAATAAAATAAGCTGGAATGCACACAAATCAGTCTGACATAAACACAAAAGGTTAATTAAATCACATCTGCAAAATCCGGAAATAGTTTATAATAATTTTTTTGTTGTTGCTTGCTTCCTGACGTGGCCTTTTACAGTATTTCTTTCCCATTTGTTATAATTTCTGTTGTCTGCACACGTGTTGTGGGCCTTGCAGAAGCCTCTGAGGTCTTTCCCCACCTTTCTGACTGAGCTTTTGAGCAAACCAAGCGTAAACTACAGAAAAGAGATGGGTTTCAGGCTCAGCAGAATGTTCCAGAATGTTAAGCTTCTCATCTCAGATGGAAGAGATCAAACAAAGACAGCATAACAGTCCATCTTTCCCAAAAACATGGGTGTATTGAAAGGTTTCCTGTTTTTTGTTTGCTTTTCTAAATCTGTTAGTATTGACCCGCCTGCCTGCTTCGTCAACTTGTTAGATTTTTTTCTTTACGTAGTACAGGATTCTCCCCTCTTTCTGTGCAGGAAACAATGGCATCAGATTAGACCAGCTGTCAAAGAAATGGCCGGCGGAGGCGGATTGCAGAACTGGCAGCTGCTGATTGGATCTTCTTTGGCATTCACATTTTGAAAAGAATTAAGATAGGTATCATTGCTCCTATCTTAACATCACCTTGTAACCTTATAACCCAGCAAATACCTCAGTGGCATACACTGACAATTTTTCAAATCATATTTTAGGACTCATATGGTCAAAGAGAGGCGTTCATTCAAAAAACTGTGGATTTCACTTCAAATGTGTAATGCATAATTACATATCAAAAGGGAGAGAACACAGGTTCACTCTGAACATATTATTGTACAAAACAACTTTGAATATGCTTTTCATTTTCATTTGTGAAACCATAATTATAGCTCACATTTATAAGAATATATTCCTGTATTTCTGTTACCCATAAACTTACTCTATTGAAGTGTACATTTTTGCAGTGCAGAACATTAAAACATTTCTTTTATAAATGTATTACTCAGTAACTAAGTATCATATGAACGCATGATAAACCAATCTGCAAAGTAGCTCAAAGTTCTCTCAAAGTTAATCTTACAAAAGCTCAATATGCGACATGGTCATATGACATTTAGTTCCTGAGCAATACATTTGTTTCAACTCTTTTTGAAACATTTTGTACTTCTAGACAAGCATTTTTCTAATATATATACCGAGGGGTCACTTTAATAGGTACACCAGTCCTTTCCGCAATAGATGCTACTGACAGACTCATATACATCATAGGATGCAATTAAAGTTGCTTGTGTAGATGTTACGGATTCCATGCATGTATGTGAGTTTGAGCTGGGAATGCTAAGTGGTGCCAGAGAATTGAGAATGTCTTAATCGTGGTACATATACATTTTCTTCAAAGTTAAGTACAGTGCACAGAAAAATCAGATTGTATGCCTGGCAGGGCTTACATACGTACACAGATTTTTTGAAGCACAGGTCATACCAAAAACCCTGCTAGGGAACTGCATAAATGACAAAGATGCATCTTTGTGAGTGAAAAACAAAAAAATGTGTTTGTAGTGGGCTGAAAAATGGGGGCGTTGCATTCTTGCATCTGTCCAAGGGAATTCCTCCCCAGGAAACATACCCTCACCCCTTCACCCATTTTTCCAGACCATGTCCCACCTAGACTCCCACACGGAACACTTTGCATAGATCTGCATGTACGTATATGAATATGCATGGCGTAGAGCAATTGCTGTTGCAGACCCTATTGTGAGCTAAGTCTGGCACACACAATTGCAGCACAAAGGACTTCAGTCCCACTACCCAACTCTCTGCATATTAGTGTGAGACACTCCGGCTGACCGCAGACATGCATTATGCAGTCCCTTGATTTAGATGCATGGGAACGTGTGTTTGTGTCACCACCTGTATGTGGGTTTCTGTGGTCTGTCTGCCCAAATGGGTGAGAACATAGCAGTGAGTTATAGCAGGCCTTCTGTTGCAAAAGCATTTACACTTGTTAAACATCGTCCATCACTCTTTACAAATGGACTTATACACCATTAGGTAGCATGCTTCCATTAACAAAAAACAGAGTATATTCTAAGAGCCTAGGCTAAATTACCATAATTTCAGAGACTTTAGAATACATTTCTTTGGGAAAATGTCATGAATGCAGTCATAAAGTCTGCCTCCAGTGGACATCTATGTAAATGTTTAAGCACATTGCAAAGATTCATTGTACTGTATTCTTCTAATAGTTTGCCTCTTTAAAATTGTTTTAAAAATTGTGTAAATATAAATACATTTGGACAATATGTCAGGGCGTCTGTGTTTGCTTTCCTGTAACCCAACAGAATGTTCCAGCATATATTATTGCCACATATTGGTCTCTTTCACCAGCATAATAATTAATTGTTAATTAATGTAGCCACAGTTTCACACAACCACAACTGCGCAAAGAAACGGAAGAAATAAATAAAATCCCTTTCAGCACATGGTGAGGGATTAAAAAAAAGGGGTGAGGACATTTCTCACAGCTCTCCAGAGGCTTTCTCTGGGAATGTGAAATTAGCGATGATGGAAGGACAAAGAGCTTTAATGGCTGGCGAGGAGGGGCTCTCTCAGTCACTGTGAACTGAATCGGGGGTTCTTCCCCTGGCTGCGCAAGAATGCGTGCCACTGCTTTCAGGCTGAGGAGAAGTCAGTTGCGGCCCCACGCAGCCCGGTGAGCTCAAAAGGACCTATCAGCGTGCCGCCCAGCACCCCTCAACCTACCCTGGGTGGCTTGCAGACTGCCATGAGGTGCAGCGGAGGAGTACGTGGCGACACGTCAATCATCCACAGCCACTAAAAAGAGATGTCTCGTCTAGGACAACAATACCTCCAGACTAGGCCTCCGCATACAATCACAGGCTCTCTGCCATGCCTAGCAACCATAGTCTAGTGATAGAAAGGCCTCATCCATAGCAACAGGCACGCAGCAATGGAAAAGCCCTGCACCTTGGCAACAAGACTAGCCGGTTGCGAAAGGACCTTGTCTGAGGCCTACCAAAAGGTTTTTTTTCCTTGTCTGGGGCTCATCTGATGATGGCCCTCAAAGGAGGTCCCTCCCCTTTTCAAACACTTATCAAATGTACTAAAGAAAGAGCTAGATACTTGGTGGATAAGATCATGACTAATCTGTTGTCCTTTGCAGCTGAGATCCGACAGGGGTTCTAAAACAACTTCACTTAGTTGCTGGCTACTAGGAGTGAATACAGATGACTGCTGGGTTTTCTCTACATCCAAATGACGGGAGAACAAGTATCCATCTGGTAAATAAAAAACGTAAATCACATTAATAGACATCTGATATAAAATCCAAATCTTCCCAGTTTACTCTTCAATGCTTCTACCCTTTCAGCCTTATTCCATATGTCCCAGTTCAGTACCTTTGTAGAGACGTACTGTATAATGAAAGAGCAGCTTTAAAAAAAGCACATTTTTCACATAACGTAATTCATTCAGTCACCATTAGTAGCCACTTGTCCAGGGCAGGGTTGCTGTAGTCCGGGGGCTATCCTGGTGAATAAGGATTGAAAAAGTTGAACTGGGCACAGGTCATCACAGGACAATCATATACACACTCATTCACTCACACATACACACTGCAGGCCAAAGGACTGCAAAAGGAATCTTGGACCCAAAGATCAAGCTGCCCATCACTGAAAGCATACTGAGGGTTAGACTATTTTTAACCACTGCATGACAGGTGGGTTAATCCACTTTTCTCCTGTTGTTTTTCCTTTGGTTCTGCACAATAATTACAGGTGTACTACAAAGTCCATTTCTAAGCCCCCTGCTGTTTTTTTCTGGTCATAAAACCTCTTACGATTGTTATAAATGTGTGCAGTTTTTCCTCTTTCAATAAATATATTCTCATGTGTAGGTTAAGAACCAAAAGATCTTTAAGTCTTTGCCAGGCCACCACTTTGATGGTTTGATTTTCCTAAGCTTGCTCCCAATATGCTATTTTTTCATTTATTGCACGTATAGGCAATCGGACCAGTAGCAAATGTAGAGGGCAGTGTAGATCCTATTGCTGTGCAGTTGGAAGGTCTCTGACTGAGGCCTGCTTCCATCTCAGTAATGCCAAAAATAATAGTAAAATACCTTTAATTCTCCAATCACAAACCTACCATAACAAGCAGCCTTGAGCAAAGATGGCAGCTAAGTAATAAATTATAATGTATAAACCATTGTCTCACCCTTCTCCTTTTTAAAGAAAGTTAGACATAGAATGGTATCATTCCCTCAGCCTCATAGAGAAGTTCTTATGGTTCACCAACTATTAAAATGTTCATGTCAATCAGATGGCACAAGTCATGTTCTAAAAGTCTACGTGTACCCTGCTTTTTATGCATAGTTTATGTTGGTTTAACCTACAAAATAAGAGCATTTGCAAAGCATAAACGTTAGAAAACTTTGAAATTATCCTTGATATAATTATGCACTGGGTGTCTGAATAGCTATTTGAATCCTTCCACATAGTGCAATAGCCTTGCCGCAGCTGGGGATGAAGCATCTTTCAACATTCAAAATCATCCTAAAGTTTATGAAGCCACCTTCAAAAGGATCAGCAATCATCAATGATTGCAAAAACCTTCTTCAAAAGCACATCAGTTTGCTGTGTTAGCAATACACAGCAAATAGGCATACACATATTAAAGCAAAAGTTATGGATTTTCTTCTGAACGCAAGATGTCCTCTCCTTCAAAAGTGGCATTGTGTATCTGACAGAAGAGTTTCCTCTCGGTGTTTTATTAGATCCTTACAAATGGTTTCAGTGCCAATATTCTATGGAACACGTAGGTAGACGCTTGTGTGGTTAAAAAGAAAAATACATAACCGCTGTGAACAAATCAATTTTATTTCATTGTCATCTTGAGAAAAATATTAAGTCTGAAGCATGTATCATGGTGTTTTAAAGCAACAAAATGTAAATGCAAATATTCAAGTGTAGCTGATTTAGCAAAACTCACACAGCAGCCCTAGAAGGGAAGCAGCCTATGGGTTGGAAAACAGGTCAAACACAGCGTCACAAAGTGCCGCACTTCAGGAGAGGGTAAAATACTACAGGGACAGAAATAATGAAGCTGTTCCTCCCAAGAATACATTTCTCAGTATTGGGAATACTGCAGACATGCAGATGGCTTAAGAAAAAGAGCTGAAGAATGGTCTACTTTTAGTACCGCTTTCCTTGTTTCTGTTCATTCTGAATTTTGAGGTAATTTGACGGAAATTTTACTTATATCCTGTCTGTCTTTTGTGACTAAACAGGTTACCAGGTTTGATTCAAACACTATTGCCCATGGACGGGTTTGATTAAAGGAGCCTGTCAATCAGTTTATTCCAATCAATTAATTCCCAATAACACTGAGCCCTGGCTTCTGCAAGCCCTGTGATAATCGGGGGTTCCACCTCATCATTAGCTGTAATTCTAGTCCTCCAGCTTCCTTCCGCTAGATTAGTGATCAGGACTCCATTTAATCATACTGTACTATTAGGGGTGGAGTTGAGTTCTCAGGACTCACCCTCCATCTGCAGTCCTCAGGGAAGATGCGGCCACGTCTGCACGTCTGCTGTTTGCTCAGCATACACTCTGATCCGCTTTTTTGCTTCTGAAGAAAACTCCTCAGTGTGTCTAAGATTTTGAAAACATTGCAGTTCTGGTGAGGTCGGAAGTCTAGTTATGGAATCGTTTTTACATTTATTCATTTAGCCGAAGCTTTTCTCCAACATGGTTCAACTTTTCATGCAGTTGGGCAACTGCAGCAATTCAGGGTAGATACCTGGTTCAAGGGTATTGCAGCAGAAGATGGGGTTCAAACCTGTGAACTCAGAGTCCAATGGCAACAGCACTACTCATTACATCACCTGTTGTACACTTGTCTTTCATGATCAAGTAACAGAACATAAAACATACACGACTTTAATAAAACCTTTATAAACTTGTATGTGTGCATACTGCTGAGTAATGATGTACTGGAGTATAAAACATCTACTGAGAAGTCTGACTGCATGTACTGTCTGTACAGTAAGACGTCTCCTAGAGTGAAAGCTATTATATCAGACTGAAACATACACCATTGCCCAAAGATTGTAAAGAAAAAGGTAATTTCATGTGATAGCAGTAACACTGCTAAATGAATCCTAATGCTACATTGCCTTAGGTTTTGACTGACTTCATTTACACACCAATTTTCTAGATGACATACTGCAGCAAAAGGTTGGAGAAAAAGGAAACACGATGAGTCAACTTAAAATTTATGGTTCATTTAAACCATTATTCATTTCATTTTTAAGCACAGGTTTATATCTTGCACAGGAAAAAATAGGCTAGTATTAAGGTGAGAAGACTTGAAAAGGGACAGATTTACATTAAACCAATCAGCTTGTTAGCCAGTCAGACTTTAAATAAGCAAAAATGCATATATGTACATAAATATATAACATGTGCTCTAGCTATGTTTTGACCTTCTTCTGAACGTGGCCTTCATGTCCCTGATTGAGATTTTCAGTATGTCTGACACTTTCCAGCATTTAAACTCTGACAGTCCAGCCAAGTGACTGACTGGGAAAGGAATGAATCGCTATTCCAATTAGCACCTAAAAGTGAGGTGGCGCTTTCACTCCCATACACGTATACTGGCAGCCCAGAGCAGGTGGATCTTCTAATTGGATGAGTCTCATAGCTGAAGACTCCTGCTTTCTCGTGTTTCCACAACTGTCGCTTTCACACCATCAGAGGGGCCTGGTGTAGCCTCTAAACCAAAAGGACAGAATGAGGTATTTCTCTGGAGTTCCTTCACAGAGGCCTCCCTCATCATTATCTTCAGGGTCATGACCCCTAGGACCAAAACCTTTGACCCTAACAAAAGGATTCGTGCCAGTTAAAAAAGAGCTTGACTAAGGTTTAACAAGGGCCTACATCCATTTTTAATGGTGGCAGGAGAATAAACTTGAAGGCAGGGTAGCCGTGGTGAGCAGTTTAAGGAAACCAACAGGCTCAGTGATTTAAAGAACGAGGAGGTCTTCTGATCTGACAAGCAGACCTACAAGGGGGTATTTGAATGACAAGACAATGTCAGGCTATGGAAGAGGTGTCTTGTCCACTGCAATTTTACCCTTAACCAGGAAGGAACATTTTGGCTAATTGAAACCCTTGTACTTGCAACTGCTTTCTTTGCAGAGGAGGAAACCGATGACAAAATAACAACAAAAAGTCATCGTTCGGTGTGAAAACAGAATCATTTTGTTAACCCCCGGTTGGTCATTAGAGAGACCAAATTCCATTCTTCTTTTTCTTGCCCTAGGATGATTCCCGCACCGCTGCAGCTGAGTACACCGTACCCAACATTATCTCAAGAAAAAAAATGTACTTTTCGGCTGAGGAGCTCCAGATCCAGTGAAAAAGTAGAAAATTAGGCAGACTCTCACTAGTGCTCGCAGAGCTTGATAAATATCCTTAATCCCTTGATCTGGTTTCACGATACGGATGAACTTTTTTCATACAAAAGAGACACATGTAACGTATTCCGTAGATGTGAGCCCAAGCCTCTGATATCTTGCCTTGGTGGGAATGCTCAGGTTGTAGAGTGGTTAGCCAGGACAAATCACCTCTCTAAAGTGATATAATTAACCATGTTCAGGAGGGGGGAATAATTGGGCTAAAAGATGCCCCACCTTTCCTCCTTCCAACCCTTCTCCCCCCCCACACACAACCCATTATACAACAACAACAGGCCAATTTGTCCATGAGGCCCTGTACCCACACCCCCCAGGCAAGTTATTTAGCTCCAATCCTGCACTTCAATGGCAGGTACTGATTAGTGAGACTGCACCCCCTGCACCTCCCCCCTCCTGTATCCAAAAAAACAGTCCCCCTCGTACCAGCTATCTTTAATCTGATTACAGGCTTTCTACAGCTTTTCAGACAGGGCCGCCCCTGTGGAACAATGTCAGGCCAAGTGGTTTCACACACAATCTCTAGGCTATGTGATCCGAGTGAGGACCCCTCTCCCTTCGCTTCAACTGGCAGTCCTTTTCAGGCCGGACTATAGCAGCGTCTGCCCACCTGCCTGCCCGCCCGGCTGCCTGCACTCCTCGCACAGGGGATTAATAAGGAGCTCTCTGTTACTATCGGTCTCCCACCCTTCTCACGCGGACCACCTCCACCCCCCGCAGCCCTGTTTGATTAGCCAGAAGAAGAGATTTGACCCTGGCGCTCTCTTTCGCTTTCTCAGTTTGAAGCCCCATGGCCTTCCCCCTCCTTCCCATGGGAAACCCATATAAAAATCAGTTAAATCACTTCTCCACCCCCACCCCCTACACCCTCTCTACCTAATTTGTACCTTGTAATCCCCTAAACCTGGGACTGCTGCCGTGCTATTCTCCGAATCATGGTTTTCGTGTTTGACTTTCCTCTCCTGAGGTTTTGAGACCTGGAATTCTTCAAAAAGTCGCCACAGGACACAGCAGCTGAGTTAATCGATACGAAGAATGAATCCCAGCTTCCTTGATAAAAAAGAGCAGAAAAATTTACACCACAAAAAGTTTTCTTTCTCAAAGTTAGAAGTTCATAAAACTTGTGGAGCACTGAACGGTTATAACATGGTTGGACCCATTATCAAACTGCTGGCAAAATACAAAAATTAAAATATTTGCAGAAGGGTTCACGTTTAGAAAGTAAGACAGCATTTTAAAAAAATTATTTAAAAAACTGGCCAAAACTGGCAATTGTAACTGCACTGATTCAGCATATACACTGCAGAATGTATATAATGATGCACCTAAGATATTTAAATGTGACCAACATGACCTGAGAAGTGTGACCAAAGACTGACTTTAAAACACATGTTTAAAGATCACAAAATGTCAGCGAGATTGATCAGGAAATTGTGATCCATTGTGTGCTACATGTGGTAGCTCCATTAGGTTCCATTTCCATGAGAATACAGGGCCAGAAGATGGCCAGAGGAAGTCACAGAGGGCAATTTCCACAGCTGACTCTATCCTAGGGCAGACAGAGGAGACCTCACATCCCCCCTTATTCATTACCCCCTTTTCCACATGCTTTCAAATGGACTGGACCTGTGAATTCAGTAAAAGCAAGTTCTTCACTTCCCAGTCAGACCTCTCGATATGAAAAAGCTATTGAGAAAGAAGCCTTTCTGTCTGACTGTGACAAAGTGAACTTAAATCAGTCTTATATACCAGCACAGTGACATTGTAAGCTGCCCAAAAGATCTTCAGTAGCTCCATAAAAAGCACAAATAGCAAATTGCATTTGCCAGTTCACCTTAAAACATATTGGGTGATGAGATGAAACAAAAGAACCTGAATGGAATTTAAAGGATAAGATGGAAACTGTCTGAGCTATGTTCTATCTTTCAAACCCAAAACCCCATAGTTGCAAGCCCCAGCAGTACCTGTTATGGATTAGAATTCCCAAAAAATATTAACTTTAAACTTTCACATGATATTACATTTTCAGCACTCCCCTGATTCCAAAACTGTCTAGACTCTGAAATAATACAAATTATTTTAAACGCTAACTTACTCAACATACACAGGCAAGATGTCTGGCAGCCAGTGGGATTACCCTTTGACCTTTGGCATGTCCGAAGTGAAGGCTAAACAAATAGGTTTAGGATAACACGGCATCCTAAGTCCCAGTGGTGTTGTTGATCACTGAAAGGAAAGAAAAATTAAAGGAGCAGGGCCTATCGGTCAACAAGTCCTCAAGTACCAACAGGGGTCTGTCTGAGGAAAACAGTGGCTCACTATAACTCCAGACGACCCAACATTATGCATGTAAGAAAATATTATTAATCAAAGAAAAGAAACTAGGTGATAGCAAGGATGGTTGGGACAGCAATGGGCATTCAGAGGCCCTAAAGTGTCACATTTCGTTGTGCAGGTGAAGTGTAATTCAGAGTTCTATATTCAGCTGGGTGGCATCTGATATATAACCTACATGTCCATGAATCCAGGCCCAAAACAAAAAGCCCTGCTATACCGATTTCTGTGGAAAAAAAACAAACTACAAACAGCAGACTCAAATTTACAAAAGTAAGTCTAACGTTGCAGTCTTGAGACAAAAAATATGCATCACTGAGTAATTTTTTCTCCAAGATCTATGAAAATGTTCAACAACAAATTCAGCAAATAGTAGGGATTATAAGTATGTCATTACCAGGCCCCCGATGAAGAAACAATAAAAGCATGAATTATTACCTTGTGAAAGAAAAAAGTAAGGTCAGTGTTTTAAACAACATTTTATTCTTCTGCTTAAAATAGAATATTAACATGTCTTAAGTTCACCAAACAAATGCATACTAAACTAATTAAATTAGCATTTTGACAAAGAAAAATATTCAAATCAAATCTATATTTTTTTATTTTCTATTGTACCTTGTCTCTAAAAAAAGAGGGAAAACAGTTATTTTATACACAAAACAATTCATATTCAATAATGCAAAAATGAGTACACTACAAAGTTTTTATTGAATACCCGTTATTGTAAGTATCACCCAGTGCATCACATATCCTTTAAATTGTTCTTGGATTACTTGGAAATACACAAATAAGTGGCAGTTACAGTACATATATTCCAACACATTATGACTAAAACAATAAAAATTGTGTTCCTGTACAGCTGTTACTCTTCTTCAGTGACCACTTTTTCCAGCTCTTAAACTAAAGCAATGTTGTCAGATTTTGAAACTTTTCAGAGCAGATTACGATTTAACAATTGATGGACTTGTGCACATGTTGGCTGGAGCTGAAAAGTAAAAAAAAAAAAAAAAAAAAAAAATCAAAACTCCCTGAAAAACCAAGCGCCCACAAAAGAAGGCAGCATTTAAATTTGATTAAAGAGTAAGTTAGGGAACAAAGACCCAACATACAATTCATAAAAATGTTTAAAAAAGAATAGAAAATGAGCCCCAGTAAACTGTGCTCCATTACAGAGCTGCATTCTGGTGAAGGATGCTGGTTGTGCATTTTCCAAGCTGTCAGGTGCCAGCCATCTTGAGGCCCTTTTATCAGCGATGGTCCACAGAGAAGTTGGTTTCATACCTGAGAGGAAAGGGGAGGGAGTTTGAAAAAACTGAAAAAAAAACACACAAGTCTGGATTCTCCTCTGCTTATTAAACAGCATTGTGGTATTACTGATAACTGTTTATTACAGAAAGAGTGAATTCCAATTATATCTACTAAATGAATATCTGTGGCAAATCATAAATATATTGTATAAAACAAGACCAGCACGTAATACAGTAATTAACTGCATACGGAACCAATGTTAGCCTATTGTAATTGTCTAATGCCATCTAGAGGTAACCTGTGGTACTGCGACTAAAATTACATTTCACATCCTCAAACCCAACTGTAAAGCTGCTTTTCACCAATTCCTATGTTCCTCATTCCTCCCAAGCTACTTCAGCATTAAAAGATGGAAGCAGCAACAAAAGTAACTGAGTACTTATTACGCACTAGAATATGGTACTTGCACAAGGCATTCTAGAAGCACTGCTCTGCTTTATTGAAATGACATAAGTTTAGTACAGTGCTGGCAGCAGTCATTTCCTAACTCCTGACAGTGAAGCTGCAAACTGACAAAAAGTGAAAGACGTGGGGATATTTTAAGTGTACATACCCATTAATGTGTATGTTTTGCTTGTTGAATGCAATACTCACACATCTTGGCGTTTATTTCTCGCGTGGTTATTATACTCAAGGGCAGCCGAATTTTCTTCATCTTCAGGTAGCTGTTCACAGAAATATGCAATTAGATTCCACTGAAGATTTCTGAATCAGTTAACAAAACAATGCCAAATTTGGCTGTCTCAGAACATGACAGGTGGGTTATTGTCACTAATATGAAAATGTCAAAACAGCAGATTTATAAAAGGTCTTCATTTGGAGCTAAACACAGTTCCTGAAGATATTCAAGTTAAGTGACGGAAAACAAACCATCGTGGAGATAGTGTTTGATATCAGTTTTTAGTGTGATCTTTTATATGTTCTTCAACACCTTTCAAATGCAGAGTCCAGTTTTTCAATACGGTTATTGAGGCCTGAGCTTAACTAGAATGAAGAATTGACACATAATGGTGAGAACTGCCAATGACACCTCCTTTCTTCCTTTTATTTCATAACTCACCTCCCAGTACACTTCATCATCAAAACAATTGTCATCTGCTGGATCTCCCCAGATGGGCAGTTTCAGGATTGTGCCTACAAAAAGTATATAAAACAAATCAAATCTCTACATCACTTCTTAGATTTTTTTTCCCATTCATCCAGGTTGTGGCCTGAAACACTTACCACCTGACTAAGGGCTTATAACTGAGCAAGTCAACATACAAACTAAGGGGTCTTTACCAAAACATATTTAATAGATTGTTTAACTTACCCACAATTATGCCTCCACCGATTCCAAAAACCAGAGCTACACAGAGTCCAGCAGCCTGATATCCTCCTTGCACACGGGGGACAACATGTGCAAAATTACCTGTGAAGCCAAAAGTGTCTTTGAGCCTGGAAACAGAAAAGACAGTTTTCATATTAAGAATAAAGAATCCAGAATTAAGAAAAGAGAATTGTTTATTGTTGAAAATAAATTGAGTACGAAATGAAGTTCCATGTGCAGAACAGTGGAAAAGAAAATGTAGAAAATAAATACATTAAAAAATAGATATAGATAAATTAAAGCTAAATAAACACATTTAAAAAATGTAAGTATAATATATCTACAAATGTGTAAATATGTACATATATTTAGTTTATTATAGTAGTTGTAACTACCAAAAAGTAGTAAATACCAAAAGGTCAATCACCTCAGATTCACAAATACCCCAAATCCATATTAAAATAAACAGATTTTTGCATCAGTTAAACTGTTATATGCTATGCAAGGGAATCTGAATCCAAAGATTTCAGGATTTTAAATAAGACACAACAGATTCTACAGTCACGTACTCATTCATTCATCAACTCATTCATCCACTAATAACTAATTCCCTTAATCTTCCATATTTGTTTCTTCTGGGTAAGGTACCATTCTATTTAAAAAAATCATAGGCTTAGGTCAGGTAATGTGGGGCTGTTGTAACACTGTGCTGCCCTGCGATTGATAATAATCAATCCATCCATCCATCCATACATCCATCCCTTATCATCAACCCCTCTATCCTGGTGAGGGTTGTATCAGACTAGACTTTAGAATTATATGGCACTCAGCTATGAAATAACCCTTGGATGGAACACCAGTTGATTGGAGGTTTCCTATACAGTCACACAGACATTCACACATTACTAGAGAGTTTTAGCAATCAATAAAAATGAAATTTGTGGACTGTGGGAGGAAATTGATGCAGACACAGGGAAAACGTGTAAACTTCACATACTAAGCCAGAGTCAAGCCCATACCTGAACATCACATAAGAACTTCACAGTTAATTTAGGAACAGAGTCTGTGATGCAGTCAGATAAGCTCTAAAGACCCAAGACAAAAGCAGAGTTTAACTCACCCTTCGGGTCCATACACTTGTTCAGTGGCAGCAGCAGCACTTATAGCTCCCACAATCCCTCCAATAATCCCTGGCATGCCATGCAAGTTGTTGATCCCACAGGTATCCTGAATTTTTAGTTTCTTCTCCAGGAATGGCTATTTTAAGTCAAAATGAAGAAAATAATGTTCAGGCTTCACTTCATATGTCTGTCTACAATGGGGTGCATGAATGTGGCTAACTAAACATGAGTACGACTTGTCGGTTATAGGTGGACTCAGAGAGTCGTGAAAACTCACCGTGAGGTAAACATAGCCTAAAGTGGAGATGATACCACAGCAGAAGCCTACAATCAGTGACCCATAGGGCATCAGCATGAACTCAGCAGCTGTCCCCACAGCCACACCCCCAGCCAAGGTGGAGTTTTGTATATGTACCTGCGTAAGAAAATCTCTGTGATAATTTCATGGGAAACAAAGGCACTAGGGCTTGAAAATTCTGAATACTGCAGCAATTTGAAAACAAAAGTGCCAAAAGTAGTACCATGTCGAGTTTGCCCTTCTCCTTGGTTAAACTAGATATGGCCACGGTGGTGAGAACAGCCGCACCCAGAGCAAGGTAAGTGTTGATGGCGGCGCGGTGCTGACCGTCCCCATGATTGCAAATTGCAGAATTAAAACTGGGCCAAAACATCCATAAGAACAGGGTACCTGTGAAAACAGGGTAGCCATGCAACATTAAAATGATCATAAAACACAGGTAATATAATGATGGTGAACACAGTTTATTAGGTCTTGTGTCAAGGAGGGTTGCTGAAACAACTTTAAGCAAAGGATCACTGCATGTGTTTCTCTGGTAAAGGCGTACACCTGTATAAAGGTGTATGATGCTACACTGGACAGTAACAGTAATAACACTTAAACCTCCCCAGACTAAACTCACCGATCATTGCAAAGACATCTGAATGGTACACGGAGCCCTGGAGTCGTTTACTTTGGTTCAGATCCGGTCGATAGAGAATCCAAGAGATGGTCAGACCATAATAAGCACCAAAGGTATGGATTGACATTGAGCCTCCAGCATCCCTTGCCTGTTAAAACAACAGCTCGATGAATTTAGCCTTACTGTGGCCTGTGATAGTGAGTCGCATGCACTTTTGTACATTAAATTTGGATAGTACCTCAAGCTTCAGATGGAAGCTGTTAAACTCACATGGATAACACTGATGATAATAAATTCATCAATTGCAAAAAGTGTAACGCCGCACAGCGTCATAACCAGCAGCTGGACTGGACTGATTTTGCCCAGCACAGCACCATATGCGATCAGGCAGCTTCCCACGCAGAAGTCGGCATTGATGAGGCTGGCAGGGAAGAAACAGCAGTCAGTGGGTGGCAGCACCGCACAGTTAGCCTAAGGCACAGGCAAAGTTGTTTGCAAAGCTTTTTAACTACAGTTCATATCTGCCTTCAGTTAAAACAAAAAATGACATCAGTAGGTCCCTGAACCAAACAGAAAGTTTGCAGCTTATAGAGCTTTGCTTGAAGGTTTTGTTTTCAATGAGCCAACACAATGTAAAACTTTGAGTGGCCATGGGGGTTGCCAGATTTGAAGTCTGTGACTGCAAAGACAAAATTGTGCATAAAGAACAAACAGGCAAACAAACAGACAGGGATTGAACTCTATACACACAGAGATTATTTCTTATTTTTATACAGAGCCATCACTTTAAAGGACATAACCAGACTTTGGGATCTGAATGGTATCGGCTAGTTTCTTCTTTAATTTGCATCTTTTACAGTTATCAGTAACAATGCAGAACTTTAAAAGAAAGGATGCAGTGCTAAAAAGCACATTTGAAGTTGAATTGTTATTTCTCATCCTATGCCTGTTAAATACTGCATTTAAAGTGCTGCACTCTGCTCTGAATGTGTGTTAGCAGAATGAACAGAATATAAATGCAAAACATAAATACCAACGCAGCCGTCAGTCGTACAGCTGATGTTCAGATAAACATGACTGAAGGTTTGCACATTAGTTCTCTGCCAAGCCTCAGGTAAAACATGGCCTTATAAAACTATGATTCTCTACTTACTTTTCTATCCCAATTAAGATCTTCCCAGTATCAAATGAGTGAAACCATCCCTGCATGAGTAAGGCCCACTGGATTCCGAAGGCAGCAATGAGGAAGTTGAAGCCCACTGCACCAAAGGAGTAACGCTTCAGGAAGGTCATGAGGAACCCAAAGCCGATGAAAATCATGACGTGGACATCCTGGAAACCTGCAAAAAGAAAGCAGATGGTGGAAGAAAATGAATATCAGTTAATACTACTAATACCAAGTATTAACAATAATATTTGTTTGAGGTCATTTTAACCATTAATACTGCTATAGGCTATGCTGTTTTCTTTACCATGGTTTGTGTAGTAAGCATATGTGTCAATTTTCACTCCTTCTGACTCCCTGCTTTGCCAGCATATCTCTGGTGACTTTCACCAGATCTCATGCAATCCTCAGCTGCAGTGCTACTGAAGATCCCCTTACTACTAAGCAGGAGGAAGACCAGATGACTACACATTCACTGCAATTGTGCGGATGGAGATCCTATTGTGTATCACTTTTACCACAAATGTTACCATGAAATCACCCAGTATTTTTAAAGTTAGTATTCAGAATTCTCAGACCTCTTGTGGTCACTGCATAAAAATCTATTTAAATAAACTTAAAATTATTTGTAATTGGCCAGGTAGATACAAAAGCCCAAACCTTTGACTAACTAATTGCAAAAGCCACATTTACTGTAGCTGACTATGTACGGTATATACTAACATAGTTAAATTATAGTTCATTTGTTAGCTGCTCATAGAATGTGCTGTTTTTTGAAAATTTTGTATTTTATATCTGTTTTTTCTTTCAACCTAATCTGTTTTAACTATGGTTTTAGGTTTATGGTGCAGCTCATTGGCGAAATTTACAAAAAACAATGTAAAATAATGAAAGAGATGAGAGGGGCTGCAAAACATAGTTAATGTTTCCTTCTCCTTATTTGCCTGAGAGCTACAAATTTCAGTCAAGCTTTCACCAAGTGTTCAGTCAGACATTGATAATAAACATTCAGTAGCTGAAATTTTAAAAAGCAGCAAGAACTGTCAGGACGCACTGTTTCAGAAGTAATTTAACAAACAATTTTGTCTGTAGAAAAACATCTTCATCAAACAGAGGAGAAATTTGATTAGCTGATGATTTTATAAGCAATTTGAGTTAGAAGTAACAAATAATATAGGGTTTAAACAGTACAGACTTGAATTCCTGCTCCGTCTGTAGTAAGGCGAACTGCAATAGTAAAAAATAATCCAATGTATTAAGTGGTGAAAAACTGTAAGCAGTTTAAAATGATATATGGAACATTGTAAATGGCCTTGGAGAAAGAAATCAGCTGAATGTAAATGTTAAGTTTAACGGTTTACAGTGTTTTGGAATTTTATATATTTTAGCGAGGAATCCAGAATCCATAGTGCAGTATTAGTTGTGCCCCTTGTGCTTAAAAATGTGATTAAAATGTACACATTTATATAATTTTCTTTTAAACATATTAATTTGTTTTCTTCCAAGTTAAATTTCTGTTGGTTCTCATTACATGAAACCATCTTGTCAGCTGATTTAAATCAAATTCATATCTTTGATTTTCACAGGTCAAAGAAATGTTTTCTGCGAGTCTACGTCAGAGAAAACCAGCTTGGGCCAAATATTACCCTCACCTTCTGTGCAAGCAAACGAAACCCAACTTGTCTATGCTAGTTATTGCATATTCACAAGGACTGTACACAAGATTTGCTGCAAATGCAAGAATGTTTTGTTTGTCACCTGCATGGTAAATTTTCAGGTACCATAGTAGATTGGAAGACTTGTTTGAGCGTTTAGGGTAGCTGAGCAAACACTGACTCAGCAGGGGTATAAATGAAATGTAAAATCTTCTTGCCATCGTAAAAAATAAATCACACGAACCAGTTGCTTCAACCACTGAAGGTTTTTTTAGATTATATCAGTCATATCCACCTTTCCAACAAAACATTTTCTGAACATGTCATCAGATAAGTAATTTTAGTGAATTATACCTTGCAATTCTCAAGTAGGAAACAAAGACTGTACACAAAAGTAATGTCTTTAACCACTGATATGATTCCAGCTGACAGGACAAAAGAGGCAATGGCACTGATCCAGGTACCTACTGGTCAGTTAGTTTAAACAACATCTTGTGCAAAATGGAGTCCATAGAATAAACCTACGGGCATAAAATTAACAAAGAGCCTTGTGATCTAAGAGGAGAATTACTGAAGGGCTTGCGGTGTCATTTTAAATCCACTAGCCCAAGTTGGCTAACCAAGTCAACCAAGTATGTGAAGAAGGAAAATTCCTTTGCAGCATCACATGAGTGAACCTACAAACTTATGGGCTACCACTGTACATACTGAGTTTTTGCAAAAAGTACTAATGACTCCTTAGTTCTGGGTCCTATTGCCTTTCCATTGCTTCCAGGAACTTTGCCAGCTTTTCTCCAGGTCATTTGAATAGCGAAGAAACTAAGGAATGGTAAATGTAAGGGTTCACTGAGAGGGCTGTTTTGTAATTTCACTGTCATGACAGTCAATATGTCAACATCAAACACATTTATTTTGCCTGCATAGCAAAGACCTTTGACAACACTTATGCAGGAGACTCCTTGAACCAAGAGCCGGAAAGGGCAAATTCCTTAACAGAAGTGATTAATTTCCTGTCATTATATAGACTTTTACCAAATGTATTAATTTTATGTTTAACTTTTATTGTGAAAATTTTTCAAAAACTGTTGCTCGCACACTGTTCATAAGATTTTGCCTTTATTTGACCATTTGTGAAACATAGACATAGATTAATATAAATTATTTAAATGATCAAAAGCTGACAAGGATAGAACACTATTAAATTTAATATGTGATTTACTAAAAAGTGTAATGCTGCAGTATTGTTGTATTTTTTTCTTCCAAAAGAATAGGGAAACATATTTATTCATTTGCTAACCCAGTAGCCAGCGCAGCACTCATTTTCCAAAAAATAACTAGACTTGTTTAATGCACTTAACTCAGTAATTGCTTGTTTAATACTGTACTATTTAACTGAGAACTCAGTTCCAGTAAAGACCAATATAAACAGGGGTACACCAGGATCAGGACTAGGAATGTGGCCTATAAAAATACACGAGCATGCAATTAAAATGGCTTTAAATCCCCATGTTTGTTGACAGTTACGCATACACATCAGCAAAAGTGTTGATCAATAAGCCATCCCAATAAGTACAGTGGGATGTGCATTGCGTGTGTACTAAAGTTGAACCCTTTCCCTTCCTGCATTGCTGACAGTGGATATGGGATCCTCAGTGCATGAACTATGAGCATATTTGTGGCCTCTTTGAAGTGATCACCTCAGCACAGTGTCATCATGAACACATCCATTCATTAAATAATCATTCAAATATGCACAAAACATTATTGAAAAGACAATTATAAACTAACAGAAAATGACAACTTATAAGACCAGCAGAGCAAATGAAATAGATAAATAGTCAAACCGCACATTTGTCATATATTTAAATTTTGTTCTTGCATTATTTCATAACCAATTCAGAAGGAGCCGAAATTGTATAACAGACAAAACAGATTCTCTCAGCATAGTGTGACTGATATGATATTTTTTCTATTACTTAGAGTGCAGACTAAAGCAGCACCTTCAGCAGTTCCAGACCACTGACTATGAAATGCTTTTCAGCTGGAATACTGACTCATTGATTTATCAGCCATCTTTGTATTGCACTACGTGTCATGCAGCAACATCACAGACATTTTTATATGACTGCAAACATGCTGTTTTCCTGTTTGTGTGAAACAAAGGATGTCGCAAAGTACAAATCTGCTACAGGAAACATTTAGCAAAGTGTGCAGAATAACTTATATTAGGATATACTTTCAGAAGAATCACACCGCAAAAGAAATAATCTTAAGATAACAATCTCAGTCTTGTCAAAAGTTAAAAACAGTTACTGGTTAAAAACGCCAAGGTCAAATATGAAGAATTAACAATTGGAAAATAATCAGCAGTACTATTATTAACTCACCAAGTATTTTCAATATTATCAACATCATCATCATTCCAATAATTATAACCATTATCCAACTGATGTCCAAGGTGACATACAGGTAATACCATATTACTGGTGATACTACTTACGTACTTGGGTATCTGTAGTAGAAATCATTGTTTATATCTGATTTGTTATTGGCTCTTTTGACCTCTACCCAGTGGGAATCAGACTCCTCATTGTATCGGACAAAAACACCAAAAAGAACGATCATAGCTATCTGCCAAATGAAACAGACAGCAGGCAGCTTAAACCTAATATTGGTGTTTTTGGAGCAGCCAAAAGAGTCACATAATCCAGACATACAGCTTCCCATTTTGTATTGTTGCTAGTCAAACTCAGTCACAGACAGCAGCCTTAATAAAACTGTAAGTGTAACCCCAAGTTGCTCATTTATAACCGTACCGACAGGTGTGTCTCTTGGTGACCCGGGGTGTGTGTTCCCAGCTGACACACCACCGACACACCCCTTCACTTATCTTGAATAGCTGCATGATAATCACATCACCAGGTAAAGCAGCCTGCATTTTCTTTTTGAAAGAACATAGTAAATTAAATAAATTGTTCTGTAATTGGCCAGCATGAGATTTCAGATCTTTACAGTTATTTAGTTGGATTGTTCGTGCATTATTATAGTTTTGTTGAAGTGAACTAAAGAAGGCATTGAATAGTCTGCCAATTTTATCATTTTGCTTAGCCTCCCCATTTCTGGAAGTGATTTTTTAAGTAAAAGTGCTCCACTGCTGTTAACTTCATATTAATGCTTCATTCAAGTCAATATTTTATTGTTTTTTTAGTCCTAATAGTTTCTCATTAATCTTTTTTTCAGTTTTTCTTCAAGCAGTAAAGTTCAATGCATTTTCTTGTCAGCATCCTCAAATTTGATAATTTCTTTCTTTATTTCCCTCACATGATACACATAATACTCATAAGGGCAAATTTGGGGTTTTAGACATTTATTAACTATTTAATCTAAAGAACAAATAAAAAAGGAATCATATAACATGAGACAGGTAAACAGATGAAGTTGTTTTTGTGTACACACAATATTGCCTTTTTTAATAGTTAATTCTGCTGATGTTTGCAAAGGAGACAGTTTTGGCTTTCTGAGATGACTCTGCCTTAGACCTGTAACCTGCTCAAATCGGACACATGCTGAATAACCACTGCAGCAATTTCTGCCCACGGTGTGGATTCAGCATAGATGATTTAGATTTTACTGTAAATCGCCTTCATTAGCAAGACATGGAATGGGAGGTATTGGCAGTCAGAAGCTCATCTCAACACTTACTTGCATCATGACACAGCATAAACATTTGCAAACATGTAGACAGGTTCGTTGAATTTTAAATTAATAGATTTTCTAGTAGAAGACAAGGTGGGATTTCTGGCCGTGAGGTTCATCATGTGGTGTCTGTAAAAACACATGCATCCAGGAGCCAGTGTTGATGTGTTTTTACTTGAGTGTGATTACAGAACATACTGAGTGTTGTGTTCAGTAAACATTGTTTACAATACACTGACCAGGATTTACATATCCCCAGATTTGTGTGAAAAGCAGATACAGTCGGTCTACAGGACGACCAGGGAGAAATCCTTAAGTCTGTGGGTGAGTGAGATGCAGTGCAAATGATTGGGAATGAAATGACATAACTGGTAAAATCCATAAATATTTGTATGTTTTACACTGATCTCTGATCATAACAATATTGCTCAGTGAGTGAACACATCTCTGATCATATTCTGTCCAAAAGGTTGGCATTTTTCTATTTCATTTTGTCCCATACACCTAGAGATGCTAAATATGTTATTGGTTATTAATTTTAAGGCAATTTCCAATTATGGTTAAAGCAAAATGCTACCAAAAATCAATTATCTGTCTAATTCTGAATTAAAAAGAACTGTAGATCACTTAAGAAGAAATGGCAAAACTAAACTAGTTTTTTATGATTATCCATGCATCTATTTTCACTAACTGCTCACCCTGGCGATCATGGGTAATGGTGCTTTGGTGCCTATCCTGGAATCACTGGGCTCAAGTCTAGGACATGCACCCTGCATGAAATGTCAGTTCGTAATAGGGTAGCCATGCAGATACAGTCACCCAAAGGCAATTTGTGTATTAGTCAGTTAACCTGAAATGCACATCTTTGAACTATGAGAGGAAAACCATGCAGATATGGGGAGAACATCTAAACTCAGACTGAGCCAGATTCCAGTCCATGCGTGAAAAGCCCAGGTACTGACAGTCAGCAGTACCACCCACTGTACCACAATATTACCCCTTCTTTAGGATCATAAGTCTTCCTCTATTTAAAATAGCTCTGGTAAACTGTGGGAGATACTGAATACTGTACTGGCAGGACAGCATCTAGGCTGAACACACTGAGGAAAATTAAAAGGAACAAAATCAATTTAATGTTTCCTAGACGGACATTAATGATAATTTGTGGTAAACCAAATTTGGTGTAGATGGTTAAAAGCACAATACCAAATGCTTTTGCCAGTTGCCAAACTGACAAATGACAACTTACCCTTATTTTAAGGTATGAACAAAATCCACAGGATTCTTCCTGCATAAATAGTTCAAATTTCTGAAAGCCTGTGTAACAGCAGGATCATCTTCATGCATAGTTTACAGTCAAAATTTGTAAGCACAATAATGAAAGTTCCATAGTACTCTTCATTCAGAAGTCAAGAGGTATGAAATGTGGTAAGGAATACTGTGCTACTGTGCTACTCAAGGACACCCCTAAGGGCAGGAGTGAGAATTACTAGTAAATAGTGGCAATTTGCATAGGGGTAGCTGCATAGTGTAAACAGCGGTTCAACCATTGAGTGGACCATGTGTGTCTGTCCCTGCAAATCTCAAAGTGGTCTTACTGGTTTTATTAGAGAACTGTGGGTCAGCAGGCAAGTAGAAGTATTGTATGTAATCTTCCTGGCTGTAACGTCATCCTCCTTCTCCTCTTCCCCCTACTGCCTTGTAAGTAAATGCCATCTTAAGGAAACTCCTAGTGCCCCATGTCCACCTACAGCTGTGCTCAGTACAATGGTGTCAAAGCGGGATGAGCTAAGTGAACCTTTTAGAGGACTAAAGGTCCTCAGGCAAAAGAGCAAAGCTGTCATGTACTTTTACTGGCTGTAATTTCCTCCGGCTGCTGCTTTGTGTGTAAATAAACACTGTTATGGAAACTCTCTTTCTGTTTTCATTTCCCTAGACTACACTTATAGACATGTTTGCTACAATGGTGTCAGAGTGGGATAGGGAGAGAGTATGAGGGACTTGATGGGCAGCTGACAACAATAAGCAGAGGGGCAATGACCAGTCGGAAAATGTAAGTCAAGCAGAAAGTGACAAAACAACGATGAACAGCAGTGCACCCTCAGCTGAGCACAGCTAACAGTGACTGAGTGGTGTGACACGAGTGCTTAGAATGGACCCAGCGAAGAGCATTTGCCTCTGAAGACAGCAGAAGGGAGATTTCTGATGCTGATGTGAGTCCTCCACCGTGCTCATAGAAGATGTTCCCACAGTGAAAAGAGCACACCAACAGATATTTCTGGGACCAAGGCAGGCTGAGAGGGAATAAATATTGACTCCAACCACCAGGCCCACCACCCTGACAGCCAGCCACGCTCTGATGCTCCTCGGACAGTTTCAAGGACACGTATGCAGGAGGGATGCTACTATGTAGTGTCCAATGCTACTAAAGGGCACACCTAGATGTAGCAGCAGGAATATATGACTGTAGTTTCCTGCCACTGATCCACTTATTACTAAAAAATCGTATTATGAAATCCTTTAGGGGGTCTTAATTTCCCCCATCTGCATACCCAGCTGCATTTCCTACAATTTAACTAAAAATGGTTTGTGATTTTGTATGTCGTCACTTCTATACATCTCCAGTGTCTTTCCAAATTTTAGCGATCATTTTCAAAATGTTTGAATGATTTTGTTTAGTGATAACCGTTTGGTGACAGAATATTTAACCTTGACCACTGTATAGCTTAAACAGGAAACATCACGCTCCCGATCGAGGGAGACGGCCATTTTGTAATGACGTCGACTGTTACAGATGACTAACAAAAGGACCTCCAAAGGAGGCCGTTACGCGCCTGATGGAAAATGCGCGTTTATTATTCAGCATTGTGTTGGATAATTTTGAAGACGCGTCATTTAAATTAATATGTGACTTTTATTAAAACATTAAAGCCTGACGCGGATTGTCTATAACTGTCAAAGTAATTAATAATTAAAACTGGTGCTTGAAACTAGTGTTAGTGCGAGTTTTTTTTTTTTTAGAATTACTTCCGAGTTTCGGGTGGTTAGGCTTTGTGGACATGACAAATGTTATGTTTGTATTGCCAAAGCGACTTTTTCTACAATACAAAATTGATTGGTAATGGCCCTTCCAAAAGTGCCCGATTCCGTTGCAAATACACGATTAATCGACACAACGCGTATGCGTTTGCACGGTCAGTCGTAGCAGCGGTGTGTCCAGCAGTGGCAAACAACAGTTCTATTGACAATAAAACTACCTCGATTGCGTGTGAAGTGGCACGGAGGTTTCCATGGAAACCAAGGTCCGGGCAGGAAGAGGAAGTAGAAAAAGTTAGCTGGGTGAACTTCGGTCAATGTGGGACAGAAACTTTTAGATATATTGAACTCTGTGTTTGAATAACGAGGTTTTTGTGAATAGTCATCACTTTGCAATTTCGGTTGACAATGGGAACGACGACCAGTCAGCTGCCGAAGGATTTGCTGTCCGAGTATCAGGTAAAAAGCGCTCCTTGTCTGTATCGTTAACTTTCCCGTCCTTCTTCTCTACTAATCGTACAGCAAGTGTCAAGATTTCTTCAGCTTTATACACTTACTCAAATACATGTAAAACGAATCGTGTAGTAGACGTTTTGGTTATCTGTTTTAATCATTCTATTTTGCTGGTATTTTTCAGGAACTTACATTTTTAACGAAGCAAGAAATCTTACTGTAAGTATATTGTGTTGAAACGCGTTTCACAAAGTACCTGCTGTTTTACTGTAACTTTGATCCTAAGATACTGGTAGTTTACCTTGGGTGTTCATCCAAGTTCACGTTAGACATTGAAAAGTCATATTTGCAAAAGAATGCCCTCCCACCCCATTGCCCGAAGTTAATTCGTTTCTTAAAACTCCGTGAAATTTGTAATTCAATAAGTTGCCAGAAATATCAGAGACGAAGACATAATACAAGTCTTAATTTCCAGTGTTGTGTATGGAACACTCCAGCGGGCTCTAAATAGATAAATACACTTTAGGTGCTTGCTTTGAATATAAATATACAGTCCACTTGTACAGTAAAAGGTTACTTTCCAAAATGTAAGCTTTTGTTTCCTGTGTCTTTGCAAAGATATCATTTTCATAATTGCTTTGTTTCAATTTAGGGCTCACAAGAGATTTACAGAACTCATTGCAAAGGAAGATCGAAATCTTCCCAGCCCTAGGGTGCCCATGTCCAAGGTTCTCACATTACCTGAATTGAAGGTATTAATTTTATTTTGATCTTAGCTAAGTCCCAAACATTTTATCTTTGTTTTTCATTTACCATTTTGTATAATTTCTTCTCTACCAGTCCAATCCTTTTAGGAGAAGGATTTGTCATGTGTTTTCCACATCTGACAATAAAGACGGTAGTTTGACCTTTGAAGATTTCCTGGACTTACTCAGTGCCTTCAGTGATTCTGCCACTTTGGAAATTAAATCGCACTATGCATTCCGCATTTTTGGTAAGGAACTTGTTTAATACGTGTAATGTTGTCAAAATGGATTAAGAATTGGGTACTAGGTTTTCACTTGTAAAAGCTGTGGTTTTTGTTTACTAGACTTTGATGATGATGGGACCCTGGACCGTGGAGACTTGGAGAGGCTTGTGAACTGTCTGACTGGAGAAACAGATGATACCAGGCTCACTCCTGAAGAGATGAGGCAGCTGATCAACAATGTAAGAATCTGTTTAAGAATTCCTCTGCCATAGGTTACCTGTTGTACCCTCAAGATGGGATTCATATACTTCTAGAAACAAGGCATGAGACCCCTTAAACTTGACTGTGATCTCCCCAGCAGTTGGCATTTTAAAGTACCCCTGCTTTGTCTCATTTGCTCTGCACACTCAAAAAAATTGCCCAAAGTGTGTCAGAATTTGAGGTTTAGCTGAAGTTTCACCTACTCCAGCGTAGTCTTTAAAGACCAGAGTTATTTATTGAACCAAAGGGGAAAACCATAAATTATTTGTTGTTAAAGTGGTTTTAATATATTCTATAGAGTTGAGACATGTGAATTGGCAATGCTGAACAAGTATTTATTTCTCCATTCCTGTATTAATGTTTAGATATTGCAGTATTTTACATGTCCAGTTATCTTTTAATTTTCATGCATTAAAATTATGTTTTCACTAGAATGCAGTTTTACTATAATGCAGTTAGATTTTTTTAAAAAAATAGCATTACTTATTTACATGCAGATCTGCTCAATATAACCCACTGTGGCCAAACAAAATTGTTATAAAAAAACTAAAAATTCCAACATCATCCACATATGTAAAAATGTATTAAAAAACAAAGCACAAATTTACTGTGTTCTGTGCTGTGGGTGTGTGTGCATGCCTTTGCACAGGATCCCAGGCTATGTGTGTATTTGTCTGCATGTGCTGTGTGTTATTTAATGGGCATTATGTATAAACTGTCTCTTATAGAGGGCAGCATCATGACAAGGAATATTGAATCTTGTTAAAGGTAGATATGATATTCACTTACAAGCAGCTGGTGCAGCAAAAGTAAAGTTAAAACAAGCTCTATCTGTTGTGCCTTTAAGAGGAAATATGTATGTATGTAAATATCTTGGTCATGACTCACAAGTGATTAAATTTATGCTGTGTGTATAAAAACAGAATATACCTGAAAGTTCCTGGTGTTGTGTTCTTCCGCCACAGACTGCCTAGTGATTGTGTCTTTAAAACTTTCCACCTACTGGTGTTTCTCAAGGACACAGAACCTACAATAAACTTGGTTTTGTTTTTTGTTTTGTTTATTATTAATGCGCGTAGAAATTTCATTCACATCGTACTACCTCATCACACTGTGCAACACTATCCCCGTGCGGTCATGTATGTGCACACAGTGATCTCCATGTGCGGTTCTGTGCTTGCTAAAAAGTATTTTATATTATGCAAAAGTTGGTTCTGGAGTTTTCAGATGGGCTTGGGAAGCATCATTATTTTTCCCATAAGTAATAAGGGAAATGGCTGTCTTGATTTACGCATTATTGCACAACATGACCTTTTCAGGAATCAATTGGGGAGAAAAGGTATGTCTAATTGGAATGAAATAATACCAATGACTGAAACATGTTAGCTGATGAACTTTATTTATGGTTGTAAGTAATGAATTGGGTAAAAGCATATTAATTCATGTTTTGATCTTATTGGGTCAGGTGTAGGCAACATGAACTTTAATGGTTTCTCTATGTATTCTATGCTGAATAATAGAGAACTGCAGAAGTAAGACATTTAAATAATATGCAGTACATTGCATGTCTGCACAGAACTGTTCTTAACTTGATTCAAGCTAGAGCAAACTATTTATGCTCCCTGGTAACAGATGACCTGCACTTTTTTGTTTCATGTACATTTTGTTGTTAAGAGTGCCTCAAAGCCAATGTTTCAAAGCGGACCTATCAAAATGTGTGAAAAATATAATATGTGCAAATGATGTTCCCAGTGTTTTACTATTGTAATTTTTTTATTTATTTATTTTTTAAGATACTTGAGGAATCTGATATAGACAAAGATGGAACAGTGAACCTCTCTGAGTTCCAACATGTCATATCCAGATCTCCAGATTTTGTCAGGTAAGCATATATAAAATGCTTCTTCAAAACTGACATTTTGTTGAAAAAAAAAATATTTGAGAGTTCATTTCAATTTTGTTATTCTGCAGCTCCTTTAAAATAGTGCTGTGACCTCCCTGTTCTGTGAAACCAAGCTTCCTAAAGACATCTTCAGCACACAAGTAAATTGGTTCTTTCCATAGTGTGTCTATTCCTTGCTGTTTTCTGAAGGTTATCAGAGTGCCTTATTGTGTTTAACACTTTAATTAATGAATTTATAGGCATTTCATACCTTGTCCCATGTCTTTTTAAATATAAGGAATTTTAATATTGAATATTGTATAAATTGAAAAAATGAATTACAAGGTATTAAGTTTAATCATGTAAATATGTAATTGTTTTATAATTCAATATAGACACTTTATTATGCAGGAATCCTGCCTAACATTCTTTTGTAGATCAGTGATTTGACATGCCAGTTTTTTTTTTTCATGTAATAGCTGATGTGTTCCTGTAATAGCTGATTTCATGATACTCTGATTTAATGTTTCCATGTTTAAATAAAAAGGATACACAATATTATTCTTTTATCAGGTGCTTTTTCTCCAAAGCAATATGATTTGTGCAAATCATTGTAGAAACAACAGTTTTTAAGCTTAATTTAGCTCCTTCTTGTATCCAAGGTGACTTAAAAAGCTAAGTTAATGACAGTACTGCATACAATCACTCAGCATCCACTACAAGGGAATTTCCTGCTGATACTGAAACAAGCCTGAAAATGAAAACTCTACACAGTCTGAGCTGGAGTCAAATCCATGTCTGAACACCCTCCCCTATAAGGGATAGTGCAACTTGCTATGCCATGTGCTGCCTGGGTATTTATGGACTGTAATGTTTATATACTGTCCAGCCAAAAAAAAAGTCATGCACTCTTAATATTTCACTGAACCACCTTTAGCTTTGATTACGGCATGCATTCGCCGTGGCATTATTTCAATAAACTTATGCAATGTCACAACATTTATTTCCGCCCAGAGTTGCATGAATTTTTCGCTAAGATCTTGTACTGATGATGGGAGAGTCAGACCGCTGCGTAAAGTCTTCTCCAGCACATCCCAAAGATTCTCAACGGGGTTAATGTCTGGACTCTGTGGTAGCCAATCCATGTGTGAAAATGATGTCTCGTGCTCCCTGAAGCACTTTTGCAATTTGAGCCTGATGAATCCTGGCATTGTCATCTTGGAATATGCCCATCCCATCAGGGAAGAAAAAATTCATTGATGGATGGAAAAACCTGGCCATTCAGTATATCAATGTAGTCAACTGACCTCATTTTTTGGGCACATAATGCTGCTGAACCTAGACCTGTCCAACTGAAGCAACCCCAGATCATAACACTAAGTTAAATCCAGGTGTTGACTTTTTTTTTGGCCATGCAGTGTATTTTTCCATGCGAACCTAAGATGATAGTGCATATTTGCATAATTTGATACTCTTGAATGCATTTAAACCTGACGTGAATTTGTTCATCTGTTGCAACATGACTTCAGGCCATGTGTCATGCACGTTCTGCGCATAGCCTGTTGATATTCTCTGCTTTACGTCCATCTCAAGCAGGCTGCTGAACAAGGCTGTGCATGGCTCAGTAATAAGGATGTATTACTTGAAAATACAGTGTGCTGCAGTATTATTGCCAAACACCAGCCTGTTCTTCTGGTATCCAAATCATTTTTGCCATTTGTTAAGCGTTTTCCCCTTGAGTTTTACTTTAATGCATGACAGTTCCAGTGCAATCTATTCTCATTCCTCAGGCTTTTTAAATGTCAGTGGAATCTAGTACTGCTTGATAAATTACCCTAGATTCTTTATCCGTTTCACCCTCTTTCAATTTAGTTGAGGCTAATTTCCCCATTCTTGTCCTATTTTTTAAATTGTGCTATTCAGAACGTTCCAAAAAAAGGGATTTTTCATTTGTGTGTATGTATGTAAGATAAGAGAAAAATACCACGCATTTCTCTATCATGCTGTCCCTGTTTAAATAGTAACAACTTACAGTGCTGTGAAAAAGTATTTGCCCCTTTGTGATTTTTGTTTCCATATTTGTGGTTTCAGATATTTAGAGAAAATTTAATACTTGGCAATGGGGACCTGTGAAATTTTTTCCCTTAAATACATGACATAATAATTTAAAAACTGCTATGGGTTTACTCAGATTTCCTTTGCCTAATATTATAGCTTGTTTAAAGGCCTGATAGCATTCCATGTGACAAATATGCAGTTAATAGGTGAAATCAGGAAAGGGGTAAATACTTGGTACAGCTTGGTATGTATTGATTTGGTGTAAATGTTTTCATCTTGGTAAACACGAGGCAGACAAACAATTTTAATAATTTCTCTATCACTAACTTCAGACCTGTGTTGCCAATTAATTTTTTAAAAGTTACTGTTATATTTCATTTTTAATTCTAAAGTTGCTATCGGTAGCTTTTTATTCCTCGAAGACCTCATGCATGATGGTCTATGAACTACAAATATTACAAAACAGATATTTAGATGTAATTAAATAATAAATTAGATGTTCATATTGAATTTGGTATATTGAAATGAAAGAAATAATACATGCTTACCTCATTTCTAAAAAAATGACTTCAGTGGGTTGCTGGTTCTTCCGGAATATACCAAGGACAGAAGTCATAGTGAACACAGGGCTATGAACATATTTATTACAGTATGAAATGTTAATACAAATGTGTTAGTCTTAGACTAACATTTTTAAGGGTTGTTTTCTTCATCATTAAAAAAATGAAGTTTACTACGATTTGAATTTCTAGAGGCTCTCATAAAAATGTGAAATTTAAAATGGGCATAGTTGTAGATTACTTAATTGGAGAACTTGGCTGACAAATGCATATATTCTCAACTGTAAGTGCAAGAAATTTTCAAATGTTATAGTTTTGCACATGATGCATTTCACTAGTCCCATTTTCAATTTTCACCTATTTGTCACTAAATTTGATCTCAGAGTGAGTGTGGCATGTTGCTAAGGTAGCATTACAGAAACAGTTCCATAAAAGTTTTATCACTAGAATCGAACTGCACAGAATTGCGAATACAGAGGTTATGAAGTTGAACATTTTGATGGTTTAGTTGCCATGGTGATATGGAGAGTCCAAGGGAACCTTGTGTTAAAGTGGAGCTAAGTTTCTGTTGCCATGGCATTGCTGCATTAGGTGATAGGAGATAACCTGCTGACTGAGGCCAGGTGAAGCACTTCTTAAATGCAGCTGCCATGGTAAGTCCTTGAGCATGACAGAACAACAGATAATGCATCATCATAAGTACCAGTACTAGAGTCCCATACAGTAGGACAGACACAGGGCTCCTGTTGCAGGAGAAGTCACTAGTACCTCCTAGACAGTTCATTGCAGGGCTGCTTTGCTCCTTAAAATTCTTCAGACTTCAACATTATCATGTGAAGTATAAATACTTACCTTTAACTCCAAGACTTTAGGAATTTTACATCATGCATGGAGTATCTTGTCATGCAATATGTAATGACTATTGCAAAGATATAAACAAGATTATAAAAAATTACAAAACAATATAAAATGTTACATCTTTTTACATATAGGTTACAACTAAATATAACAAACTCTGAAAGCCCCAAAGCATTTTGACAAGTTAAAATCTTCAAGTGAACATAGCCCAAACAATGGCATCTGTTTCATAAGTAGAGCGGACAGCCTGTTAATTAATTATTGAAAAATCTTCTTAGATCCCCTACAATGGTAAGTATTTAGGGCACCATTTGTAGAGATGATCTTATTTCCATCTGAAACAAGAATAACAGCAGAGAATGTTTATGTATTATGTGTACAATTTCTGTGTGAAAATCTGGTTGCCATTGTTATTCATTTGTGAACAGGCCTTGTGGAGCAGTGATAAAAAATTTTTTAAAGGGTTACAATTTATAATATTTTGGTGTTGTGATTGATTAACACAGTGTCTGTGGTTACTGTATTGTTAGCACTAGGATGACTCAGGGAAATGTGAGAAGCAAGGACAATAGCAGCCTGCACAGTGATCCTCTTGGAGTTCACAGAGCACACCAACACCTCAGTTTGTCAACAGCATATTTGCGCAATAGAAAATCACCAATTATAAAAAAGTGAGAATTATTCATACTTTTAAGGGATGTGACAAATTCATATTGTTAGGAAATGTGCAGTAACTTTAATCTAGTGAATACCTAAATATAGTAAAAATTTAAATATAATTTTCATTAAATGTTGTCTGAAAGAAGGATGGCTGCTTCACTTCTGACTGCTCCAAAATTCTGCAGGTGTTGGTTTTTCTTATCCATACTGAGATTTAGAGATCACTTTTGAGGAAGTAGAGTTACATCTCACTCCAAACTGCTTTAGCTTTAGACTTTTACTTGGTTGAGCAACATAAAAACCTAGCTAAATTTGAGCTGCAGAATGTCAGTGCTGAGTTATTTTTTTGTGCCTCCAGGGTTTGCTTCCATCTGTTATAGAAACAAGATTTGTGTTTGTATTGCAGATTCCTAGGCATCTTTGATGAAAAGTTCATAGAAACTGTGACAAGGATCA
The DNA here is from genome assembly GCA_018136845.1 of Heterotis niloticus. NCBI lineage: Eukaryota > Metazoa > Chordata > Actinopteri > Osteoglossiformes > Osteoglossidae > Heterotis > Heterotis niloticus. The sequence continues at coordinate 13,437,540 of CM030904.1, read as the reverse complement.
TTGTTACTGAAGGCATAGAGAAATTAAACACTGCCCTGAAACAAGAACTTAAGCAATGCAATGGTGATAAGCTATAAAATAAGGTCAGACTCAACAACTGTGGGGCTAACAGGAAATGCTGAAGGAAACAGCCCCTATCCACAAAGAGGATAACCCAAGACCTGCTTTGAGGAAATGTCTGAAGTTCTACCCTGATCTGCCCTTGGATACTACTCAGAAGGGTCAATTTCAGCTCTGTGACTAAGGCTTTCTCAACGTAGAAGATTAACCGGGGCTTCCCCTACACTTTCTCCAGCTCTGTGTCCATGAGGAAAAGATACACCTGCTAGACATACCATAGTCACTGATCACCTTCCTTGCTGTTTTTGTGGGACTGAAAAAGGTTTGCATAAGTTCATGAAAAAAATTTAAGACCTTCTCTTTGTTTTAGTCAGTTTTATTGTATGTTCTAAGTTACTAAGGTTTTATTTAACTTTATCTTAATTTTTTTATGGTTGGCTATGGAGCCTTTGTAGAGCTGAAGACAAGTTTATTTCCAGTATCTGATACTTTCTCTACAGTTTGCTTTTTTTTTTTTGCTTTAGTTTTCTGTTGCACTCGGTCACACATTTCAGTTTCTACAGTTCTTGATTACTAACTGTGACTGCTTTGCTATTTTATAAAAGCTGTCTAAAATAATCATCAGAATGTCATGGGTTCAGATTATATAATTAAAAGAAATTAGACATTCTTTAAAAAGAGAAACAGTAGCAATTACCTGTCTGCACAAAACCTTGCCTTTTAATTGCAAACTGTATTACATAGTAATCTTGATAAATCATCATTGTCCTCTTTATCAAATTTACTATACTACTCTTAAAAGTACAAATACCATGTCAGATTTGGTTGATATCTGGAAAGAATTAAACCATGACATTGGGATTACACATTTTAATGCTTATAATTATTAACCCTCATTAGACTGAATCTGAATTCCTAATAGCTTTATTCATACAGCCAAATCTTACAAAATTTGCCCCAATGTACTCTCTCCCACATTGTATTTATCATTTTAAAAGATATCTAACTATACAAAACAATTGAGGATGATCTATTGTTTTTTTTACAAGTGCAGCAATACAGCAGACTGTACAATGGCCATACCACTGGCCATACTACAGTAAAATTGAGTTTATAGTTGAATTTATCACTTGTGATGCTACTATTATTATAGGTAGGAGGACTTAAATTTGCTTAAATGCTATACTAAAAGGAAACCATAAAGTCTGTCTGTTTAGTATTAGTAAAGATTATAAAAACCTGTGTTAGTGCTATTTCTTTGGTCTTAATAGTTTATTAATTATTCTATTCAAACTGTCAAAAACAATGAAAAGATATGACTTATGTATGCTTTATTTTTGGGACAGTGGTACTTGTTCATGTATAAATGTATTGCAGTTAATGTGATTGTTATGCCTCAGTTGCTATTCTTGTCACTATGTTTCTGTGCTTCAGTGTTGTTGTTGCAATTTAAATAAATAAATAAAGTGTGTGTTTGTGTGTGTGTCATGTATAACTCCCTGTTGTCTGTTTGGGTCCTTCCTCCAAAACACCCCTCTATCACCCTTCCCTGGTGTGTCTCTGTGTGTGGGTGTGGGTGTGTAAAGTGGCCCATTTGTCTTCATCTTGACAAACAAGCTATAAACTACAAGTACCTGGAGGCCAACAGTGCTAATATATATTACGTCATTTGTGTGTGTCTATTTATGTGTGTTTAATTGTGCAGAAACCTTATTTAGGCTGAGAAGTACCTCTGTGCCAAATTTCAACTCTGTGGTTTGAAAACTATATCCATGCCAAAACCAGATGGACAGCCAGACAGCAATTCAGCTCAATAGATGTTACAAGTCCCTCTATACTGCTGAAAGATAGGGCTCAACTGATGAAATACACACCTATACACTAATATTCAAGTGTAATTGGTTCCTGGAAATTGCCCAAATACCATAAATTTCAGTTTCTATTATTTGGAAGCAGTTTCTATTATTTCTTATGAGGACAATTATTTTATTCTGAATATAATAACATGTAAAACACATTGTATTAAATATTTATGATTGTTATTATTTATGAAAATGTTGACACCTGCATAGTGGTGCTAAGAAAGAAGATTTAAGAATTCATACACAGTGCAGTGGAGCACATTTGAAGTTTCCCTTATTAAACATAAAAGTCCTGGTTCAAAGAGTGTGGTTATTTATATCAAACCCAGAAACACAACATAACACTAGGTCCATCCAAGAAACCCCTTTTCATTTCCGCTAGATATTGCTAACACTCTAAAATACCTATTCCAGTGGGATAACACCTCAAACACACATTATTTAAGTACCAAACAGTTAATGTGGTAATTAACATGGTTGTATGTTCATGTATATGTTTATATGCAGTTACTTTTTATTTAGTATTATATATTATGTTTTCTTTCCTTATTAATTACGTTTAAAAGAATGGGAAGGGGGAAATAAAACTGCAAAAAAGTATGAAAGGAAGAGAAATAATTTTTACCAGATGTTGGGACACTCTTACACTACTTATTACAAATGAATGGCCCAGTGGAGCTTTTACTTCTTTTTATGCTTCTTTGGAAAATATAAAACAAGAACAATGCAGAGGAGCAAAAATAGCAGGAGACCCACCAGGAATACCAGCTTTAAGATGTGGCAGCACTTTCTATGGTTTGTCCCAGCTCCCTGATGCACAACTGTTTGTTTAGGTATACACAGTAAAACATATTTCACAGGGTAAAATCATTGTTACAGTCTTAACACTAACCTGAGCTGATATACAGTATGCAAGGTTATAAGTGAATGCACAGCACCCAAAAGTACAAACATATATTTTCTTATTTTACATTGTGTTCATTTTACTTATTAGATTATAAGAGAGTTATAAAATACAGTGTTGGTACATTTTGGGATAATTTATAAAGATTATTTGCATTATGTATAAGGTCACTGTACATACATTTATATGCAGTAGTGGAAAGTACAAACTTTGTTGTCATTTTAAGTGAACTTTGTCCCTCAAACCTTTGAACCTTGCGTGAGATGTAATCAAGTGGCTGAGCAAAGACGCTATTAAAATTAAGTTTAATTTTAAATAAATTCCTTGAAATACAGCAAAAGGCTCATAAAAGTAGTTGTTCTAACAGATTGTTGTACTATACCATAATATAGTCAAAGATTCAAAGAGATTTATTTGTCACATACATGGTAACCAGGTATGCCATACAGTGAAATGCGCACTGAATCGACAGGAGACTGTTCGCGGTGACATGCAAAGGAAATCTAAGTCACACAGCAAATAGACAAGCAAACAAACGAAACAGTAAATAAAAATAAATAAAGTTGAATAAAATTAAATATTAAATAAACCTTAACAGTGACAGTGTGTGTGGGGGAGGGGGGGGCAGTAAGAGGATGTTGTAGACCGTGGTTGTGAGGATTGTGATTGGTTCAAAAGCCTTATGGCCTGTGGATAGAAGCTCCTCTTAAGTCTCTTCGTTTTGGCCACAATGCTCCTGAATCGTTTGCCTGATTTCAGCAGGTTGAACAGATGACTGCTGGGGTGAGACATATTGTATAACGTAATATACTATACCAAAATCTAATGTAAATACACATTGTTACTTTGATCTTATGTTGTTATGTGTTTCATTTTTTCCAATACTGTCAGTTTTATTTAAAGAACCGTTAGACCCCCCCCGCCCCCCGGCCGTGGGTTTGTGGCGCAAATTGGCTCCTGTCCATTAGGCGGCAGTGTTGTACCTCGTCCGGCCAGTCGTCCACCTCACGACACACCACAGAACAATCAATCCGAGTGGCTCCTCGTCTGCCCCTCAGTATCCCACAAGGCCTTGCGGTCTACACCGGGACACCGTCAGCAGCAGCGGAATAACGTTTTAACGGTGCGGAGTGGAGAAGCGTTTTCCGTGGCGCCGTTTGTGGATGTTATTAAAGCGTTGTGCAGCCAGGCATCTGGCAAATGTGGAGCCTACGACGAGCAAATAATATCGGAAAGGTATTTACAATATTCGCCTCCGTTGCAGCTAAATGAGCGTGAAGACACGACAGTCTCGGATGTGTGAGCGAGTGTCGACTGGAGAGCAGGGAGCCGACGAGGATTAGCTAGCCCGATAGTGTGCCAGGAGCCACAAAACGCATACATTGCGATTATTTTTAGCGAAATGGATTAAGAATGTGCAGTCAATATTGAGCGAGAGAGAAGAGCGCAGCGTGTGTGTGGTGTGGTGTGGTGACATTGGAAGACCGCGACGGACAGAGGGCACAAAACACGACAAAATAAATAGCAGCGGTAGGCATACAAGAGCAGCAGCACGAGGTTAAATAAGTGGCAGAAGTGGCGATACGGACAGGAGTGCTGCCTGCATTGGACGGTGCTGAGCTTGGCTGTGCTGAAGCGGCTGCCGACCTGGACGGGCAGAGTGCAGTGAACATAACTACTGCAAAACTGCACTGAAACTCCTAAAGTAAACATTGCACAGATTCTTAACGTTCACTGTACTGATCGTTTTTTGCTAGGGAAAACATTGTCACGTAGGCAGAGGTGTTGTGGATGTGTATGGGCTCCCCTGGTAATGGTGGTGTCACTGTTCCAGGCGTGGTTTGTTATAATAATCTTGACTATGCTTGTGAAGACAAAAGGTTCATTGTTTCTGAACGTAGCACTGCCAGAGAGTGCTGTAGGTTTGCGTGGCAGCCTGATGGTTCCTGGTACAAATCCATCTCCTGTTGTATTTCCTTGATTTGGGTGCATACCCTGAAGTAAGAAATACCCTGTTGTATAAGCAGGTAAATTGCTGTAAAGTTGATTAACATCAAAACTTGCACAATGGAGTCATGTAAATAAAGATTAATAATAATTTTGCAGGTAGGAAAAAGAAACACATTTTTCTGCATATTTACAGGTGGCTGAACTCGCCCAGGTTCAGGGTCACCTTTCACTGACTGAAGATCATCAACTAATGTGAGCATCTCAACCAATGAATGAAGACACTGAGAGCTCCAAATTAGTTTTCCACAGGCTTTAGTGTTTACAAAGGAGATTATCGACTGGACCGACTGTTCATGTTGAGACCGTCTGAATGAAGATTTAGGCTCTGTAACTGGCGCATAAAAAAATTAATGGTGGGTGTACAGTATCCTGCTGTTTTTAGTTTTCATAGATTTTTTTTTCTTCTGTACAAGTTTGCCACAGATCTGATCTCCCTTTAAAAAAATTGAGTCACCATATAAAGGTGACCTATCAGTGTTTTTTTTGCCCCCCTCCCCAGCTTGTGTCATTTTTTAAATTATCTGGAAAAGCTGAAAGGCAAACTTTTTTCCATGAAATTTTTAATGGTACATTGTGAAATGATTTAAAATGCAGGATTTACTTTATTTTTGATACAGCAAGAAAGAGTACCTGTCCAGCTTGTGCTAAAATCCAGGCCTCAGTGCTCTGCAAGTTTTGCTTTTATTTGCATGCATTTTTTGCATCTTTGTGTTTGTCTGTCACTAACGGAAGTTTTTAAATGCCTTTCTTTTTCAGGGACTCAAAAATGTGTGGATAAATATCCTATTCATAGCCATCTTATGTGACAGATAGTCACTTTGACCTCAAATTGAGATGCATCTTTAGAGCAACAAAACCTTCATATGCAGAGTTGGAAGAGGATGCTTCTGGGATGCAGATACTGTAGTGTTTGTTGAGATCCAGCTCATCTAATGGTCTGGATCCCTAACAACAGAGGAAGCTAAATAAAGGGCTGTCACTCAGAGGCAAATCATGTCACATTCAGCTCCTGCGTCACTGTGCTGGGTGCACTGTTAATGGCATTATCTCAGCAGTTAACTAAGCAAAAGGGAACTTTGTATGTGTTGAGGGATTATATTCAAACTCAGTGGTCGGATTGGTTCAGCTGAAACAAGAGGGAAACCCACACAATCTTGTGGGCTCAATAGGCTCCCTGTCTGGGCCATTTTGTGTGAAGACCGTTTCCTGGCTTGTAGGTTCTGATGACTGAATGTAAGAACGGAATCGAAGAGGACATGCAGTGGCTGTGGTCTGGCTGCAGCTAAATGACAGCTTGCCAGTTCTTTTTAATCAATTTTTTTTTGTTATTTTTTAAATTCCTCAACAAAACTGATGAAAGTTTGGAGGGTAGCCACTATGGAAGGACATTACTTTTTTCTTAGGTTTGACTAAGAACACTTACACCCTTACAGACTCCCTGTTGTGTCACAGAAGAAAAAGATTGCTGTTGGTTTCTTGTTTTCCAACGACAGTCCTTAGTGGGACAGGCAGTCAAGGGGTGCATGTCAGACACTGCAGAACTGCAAAATGAAGCTGAAGAAGCAAGTGACTGTGTGTGGCGGTGCCATTTTCTGCGTGGCTGTCTTCTCCCTCTATCTGATGCTGGATCGAGTCCAGCATGACCCGGCCAGGCGCCAGAACGCTGGCAATTTCCCCAGGGTAAGAGGGTCACATTGTCCCATGGCCTCCAATGCGTACTCCCTTGAAAAGGCTTACAAGCAAGTTTGCATTTCATGAGGTTTAGTGCCGATGGTGTAGGATGTTAAGTACTGCTAAAAATAGCCCAAGGCAAGAAATACAATTTGAATATTTACAGGTATCTCATGACGCTGTAAATGCTAAAATCGATTTAGGAACGTCATACAGCTGTTTGTATTTCAAACATGTTGACTACTTCAAAGAAGTTTCCGCTACTTAATGCTGTAAAATAATTAATTAGGCACAATAATATGTTACAAGTCAAAGACACTTTTGGGCAAAGTAGGCCCAGCTACATAATATGAACTGTGAGCTTTGGTTGTGACTGTGTGGTTTCAGAGCCAGATCTCCGTGTTGCAGAACCGCATTGAGCAGCTTGAGCAGCTCTTGGAGGAAAACCACCAGATCATCAGCCACATTAAGGACTCTGTGCTGGAGCTGACTGACACAGGCGGCGTGGCTCCGAGTGGTCAACTACCCTTCCGCAGCGCTAATGGTTCCTGGGTGCTACCCTTTGATGGACGCCCCACCTTCCTTTCTGTTATGCCACAGGACTGCCAGTTTGCTCTGGGGAGGCGTAAGGACACTGAACTGCAGGTGAGCCTGTTATCTTAACAAGTGGATTCTTTCTATGAAAAGCATGGCAGTTTTTTTTTTTTTTCTTCTATAATAATCATTAGTATGTGTTTAAAAACATAGCATTGATTTGGAGACCTTGTGGTTCATACACATAGGTGCTGGATGTTTACTCACTATTGAACTTTGACAATTTGGATGGAGGAGTGTGGAAACAGGGCTTTGAAATCTCCTATGAGCCAAATGAGTGGGACAAGGACCCACTCCAGGTGTTTGTGGTACCGCACTCTCACAATGATCCAGGTGGGTGGTCTTACATGGTCTCCCGTAAATAGAACAGAGTGAAAAATCACACAAATACCATCTTGTCTTTGTAAAATAAAGTATATTTTTCTAGTTTGGTGGGGATTCCATTTATCTGCATTTGAAAATGTTAAAAATGTCTATTAAGAAGTTTTAAAAAACTGGAAACAAGTTCATGATGGCTACACCTGAAGGTCTCCGTTTTGCATTTATACAAATGTCTCATATAATTACATGGACAGTGTAATTACAGTAAGGATACTTTGTGTCTACTGCTGTGTTCAGATTTGTTTTTGCAAGGCTGGGTAGCCTCAGTGCTTACAGTTTGGCATAGTGATTTTCAGTTTACTTTGACTAGTTCATATGCAGTTACAAAGAAGAATAACATCCAATTCAAACATTACAGCTGTGGTATGTTACAGCCATCCTGCTTCCCAGTCCTTTTGGAGAGCCATAACCTTGGTGCATTGTGGTTAATTTAGAAGTCAGTATTAACACTACAGTCATAATCCTTTTGTTCTGGCAGGCTGGATTAAAACCTTTGACAAGTATTACAGTGACCAGACACAGCATATCTTCAATAACATGCTGGTGAAGCTGGCTGAGGATCCCAGGCGCAAGTTCATTTGGTCTGAGATTTCCTTTCTTGCCAAATGGTGGGAGAGTGTGGATACCCAGAAGCAAGAAGCCATGCGCAAGTAAGATGCTTAATTTGCCGCATAGCTCCCCAAAGATCGTACACATTCAGCAGGGAAACCTTGTGCCAGTTTTAAAACATTGAGCTGATCATAGCATTGAGTGGTAAAGTGGCACACCAAGAATAGACTTGTTAAGGCCTAGTTAATAAGCAATGGCTTTTCTTCACCTGAAGGTGCTATCCACTTCAGTAAAGTGCCTTAATCTTTTTTAGGCTAATCCTTAATGGGCAGTTGGAGATTGTGACAGGAGGCTGGGTAATGCCAGATGAGGCTAACGTTCATTACTTCGCCATGATTGACCAGCTCATTGAGGGTCACCAGTGGCTGGAGAAAAATATAGGTGAGAAGTCTTCTGCTTCTGAAAAACTCTTGCTTTCTTGGTAAATCTTTTGCTGAGGATAAATGTTTAAAACTGTGTTTTGGGCCACAGGAGTGATCCCCCGCTCTGGTTGGGCAGTTGATCCCTTTGGCCACAGTGCCACCATGCCCTACCTACTAAAGAGGGCTAATCTGACCAGCATGCTTATTCAGAGAGTTCATTACTCCATCAAGAAACATCTTGCATCCACCCGCAATCTCGAGTTCATGTGGAGGCAGGCATGGGGTGAGCTCTAATCTCTGCTCAGGGTGTTAACTTCAGCTTGCAGTATTTGCAAATTAACTAAGTGGGTCTGCTTTCTTTGTTCCATCGCTCCATGTTACCTGGTTGCAGATACCGATTCCAGCACAGATATCTTCTGCCACATGATGCCGTTCTACAGCTACGATGTCCCTCACACATGTGGGCCTGACCCCAAAATCTGCTGCCAGTTTGATTTTAAGAGGCTGCCAGGAGGCAGGGTGAACTGCCCCTGGAAAGTGCCACCCCGTGCTGTTGTGGAGGCCAATGTGGCTGAGAGGTGAGATGGGTTTGCAAGGTATCTACCACGAAGCCATGCTTAGTTTCAGCATCTATCTGTATTGTATTTGCTCTGCATGTTGTTAATCTATATTTTCATTCTCTAGAAAGTGAGCTTTCTCTTCTACAACCTCAGGGCAGCCCTCCTTCTGGATCAGTATCGGAAGAAGTCCAAGCTATTCCGCACCAAAGTGGTTCTGGTTCCACTGGGAGATGACTTCCGTTATGATAAAGCTCTTGAGTGGGACCAGCAGTACCTCAACTACCAGAGGCTCTTTGACTATATGAATTCCCATCCAGAGATGCATGTACATGTAAGAATGTACTTAATTTTTTTCTCATTTCATATGTGTTGATAGCCCTTGATTTTCAGTGATAAACAGCTGTGTGTGGTTGGGTGCACAGGCCCAGTTTGGGACTCTAACAGACTACTTCAATGCGGTATACAAAATGAATGGCATGGCCCCAGGAGCCAGACCTCCAGACTATCCTGTCCTGAGTGGAGACTTCTTTGCATACGCTGACCGAGAGGACCACTACTGGAGCGGGTACTACACCTCTCGACCCTTCTACAAAAACTTTGACCGTGTTCTGGAATCCCATCTTAGGTAAATATGAGCTGATGGTTACATGTCACACAGGAAGTGAGGAGGAGGAAAAGAATCCTGATCCTATGTATTACCCACAGGGGCGCAGAAATCCTTTATAGCCTAGCTGTGGCTCATGCACGCCACCTAGGTATGGAGGGCCGCTACCCTGTTTCAGACTATGCCTTCCTGACTGATGCTCGCCGCAACGTTGGCCTCTTCCAGCACCATGATGCCATCACAGGCACGGCCAAAGAGGTTGTTGTCATCGACTATGGGGCCAGGTAAACAGCGGTGATCCAAAGTCATAGGGTTTGTTTTAATTCCATTTTAATTTGATTTGTGCCATATTTGTCAGTATCAGTGCCAAAGAGCTTTGATTATTCCTGCATGCTGCTTACCCCAGATTACTGCGGTCCCTCATTGGTTTGAAGAAAGTGATTATCAATGCAGCTCACTTTCTTATTCTGAAGAATAAGGATCTCTACCGCTTCTACCAAACGGAACCTTTCCTGGAGACGGTGAGCGACCTGAAGGATGGTCCAGTGGTGTTTGTGTCAGTGGCGTGGTACCAGCCCAGCAATTTGGTGTATATTACAGTAATTTTTGAAGATGCCTTTTACTGCCTTTATAGCTCAACTGTTAAATTTCTTAATTTTTGATTATAGGATGACAAGCGTGCAACACAAGACTCCATGCCCCAGCGCACACTCATTGACCTGGACCCCTCTCCTAGGTATGCAGCTCACAGTCTTTCCCTTCCACACGTGCACAAACTTAGTCCTGCCTAACAGTCTGTGTTGTTCTGCAGGTACCTGGTGCTGTTTAACCCAGTTGAGCAGGACCGCTTGTGTATGGTGACAGTTTTGGTGAACACAGCACGAGTGCGGGTCCTGACAGAGGATGGTCAGACCCTCCCAGCACAACTGAGTGCCCAGTGGAGCTCACCCAGTGAGATGAGCCCTGATGGATATCAGGTACATGTGAAAATGCACGAGGGATGACTTAAGGGTATTATTGTCAATGTCAAGGCAGAGCAGACTTGGGTGGATGTTTCTCCTCACTGGACAGAAGAGAACTCCTTGTCAACCGACCCTTCCTACTGTGGCCAGATCTCCTTCATGGCTCGGCTTCCAGCTCTGGGCTTGGCCGTGTTCCACCTTTACGACTCCTTTGACTCTCCCATGACGTTGCGTTCTGACACGGCCCTCCGGTTGAACGGGCGAGGGCTGACAGCGCGGGGAGTGGATCCTCTACCACTGCGGACACTGGCTGCTGATGAGCGCCGCTTCTACATCCACAGCCAGTCCCTCACACTAGGCTTCTCAGGCACCACAGGCCTGCTGGAGGTAAGGTGCATGTTGTTATAGAGGTCCACAGAAAGCACCTTGGATCTGTTTTGACTGTTCTCCAAGGTACTGATAAAATCTGTTTCTGCCAGATTAATGGAATGTCAAGAAAACACATTGTGTCTTTTGTAGAGCATTCGCCGCAAAGACGACCCCCAGGAGGTGAGAGTGCAAATGGAGATCCTAATCTATGGCACACGGCCATCCAAGGACAAGAGTGGAGCCTACCTCTTTCTGCCTGATGGAAAAGCAAAGGTATACTCTGCTCTTCTTCAATGATGTTTTGTTGATGTAATTATAAAAATAATAATAATTATAATTTATTTCTTAAATGCATGTGAAGCTTAACGTGATGCTTTCAGTCTCTGCTCACTGGTTTCTGATCACGTGCTGACTGTAGTTACATCTTACAGCCATACGCTCAGAAAGAGCGCCCTGTAGTGCGTATTGTCGAGGGTCCTCTCTTCTCTGAAGTTGTGTCGCACTACCAGCACTTCCAGGTCACTGTCCGCATTAACAACGTTCCAGGTATTCCCACAAACACTCGGAGTGCGTGTGTCATAAATCTAGTTGGTATCTGCTACTCCTAAGGTTGTTGTGGTATCTTAGAGGAAAGACTGAGTCGCACCAGGGAAAGTACCCATATTTAAAAACTACCAGCACGGGCACACCCTTGTATACAGAGCCCCAGTATACAATTTCACTACAACACAGCTAAATTTTTAATGCCAGCCCCAGGCAATAAATGCAGCACTGAAAATTGGTCTGCAAGAAATCAGGAAATTCAAAGGCCATGTGTGGTACAATAGCTTGTTTCTGTCTTACCACACAATACTGTTCAGTACCACACCCTGGAAGTCAAAATTTGCTAATATCCTTACAGTTTCATGCCTCATTTTCACTTTATTACACTTTTATGTAGTGTTTTAATTTTAGTCAGATGAATGTAGCAAAATTGGGCCAAAAAAATGTAGAAAAGGTTCCAGAAAGAAGGTTATAAGGCTAGAAAAGCTCTTGTCTCTGGACCAGTCTGATGTCCTGCTGTGCTGCGCAATTTTGCGTGTGTGAATGCGTGCGTTATCGCAGGCTGCCTGATGTCCAGTGTGTGCACGCTTGCACTGTGCCATGCGGAGTGCTGCAGAGTGTTTTACAATTCTTTACTGATACTTGAGAAAGTTGATTTTTAGGAATTCACTAGGCTAGAAACACATTATTATTATTCTCATTTAAAATGTAAAATAGCATTCCAGTAGATGAGCTTTGATACGTGCAGGTTTTCGAGAACAAATAAAGTGTGTAGAAGCTAGTTTTCCTGTACTGTTACTGACTTTGGGGGAAAATTATAAATGTCACACTAGTACTGGGGCCCCACTGCGATGTGTTTGTGCTCCGTTTTCCCAGGAGTGGATGGTCTCTCTCTGGACGTCACCACCTTGGTGGACATCAGAGATCAGGCCAACAAAGAGCTTGCAATGCGTTTAGTCACTGACATCCAGAGCAAGGACATCTTCTTCACTGACCTTAATGGCTTCCAGGTGACTGAAGTGGACAGACTTGTGGGATGATTTACCTTGTACAAGGTGTCCTGCGTCTAAATGAAAATCTGCCTTCTGAGTTGGTTTATTTTTTATTTTTATTTTTTTATTTTTTTTTTAAAGATTCAGCCACGGCGTTACTTCAAGAAGCTGCCACTGCAGGCAAACTTCTACCCAATGCCTACCATGGCCTACATCCAGGACAGCCAATACCGCCTCACCCTGCACACAGCTCAGGCCCTAGGAGTAACAAGCCTGGACAGTGGTCAGCCTCCGAGGCTCTCCTCTTGTTTTTTGAGTGTTTCATATTTCAAACAGATATGTTCTTAGTTTGACGTTGCCATCAACATTAATGATTTTGGTCAAATAAGGTCCAGTGGACTTAAAACTGCTTTACTTGGACATTTGCGTTTCCCACTTTAGGCCACCTGGAGGTCATTCTGGACAGGCGTCTCATGCAGGATGACAACCGTGGGCTGGGACAGGGGCTGAAGGACAACAAGAGGACAGCCAATAGATTCCGCATCCTTCTAGAGAGAAGAGCCAGCGCCAGCAAGGTACCGGAGGAAACGCCTGTAGCTGTGAGAGCAAACAGTAGTGGGATAGTTTTTCTTAAGTGAAAATAAAAACGTTAAACAGGAATTTAAAGATAAGAAATGAATACTTGAGAAATATGTCCATATATTTTAGTTATGTTGGGTGTTTACGGTTAAGGTGGCTAAGAATGGAATATTAGTGTGATTAAACCACCAGAGTAAGATGCAATGAATTTTATTACTTTTGGTGTAATAAAATGGTGTTGTGTTTAATGAATATTGCTTAGAAATAAGATGAACGGTAGATGTGTACTTGTGAATAATAATCATAATTTGTCATTTGTATTCATGTTTAAGAATGTACATTTTTTTATACATGTTGAATTGTGGTACAGGAACAGGTTAACAACATTATTGCTCTTCTCAGTCTTTGGAAAAGTTATGATTCATCACCTCACTGACAAAAAGATAATAAGGTGATACGCTAAGTCCCTTTATTAAATTGGAGTGGGTGAAATAGCTTTTTTCTGAAGAATAAATCAAGTCCGTCACGAAAACAATAGACTTTAACGCAATTAGTTTCGTGAATGAATAGCTCAGTAAGCAAAGAAGCACTTCCTGCCTTCCAGGTGTCTGGGGTTCAGTAGCAGCAAAATAATTTGTGTCATTTAAACAGGAGAGTTGCGTTTTCTAGCCTGGCTGCTGCATGTTTTCTGGCAACAAGTTGACCAGGTGTAAAGCCGCAGTGCAGACAAGTTGTAATTAGTTGGTTTGGCACTTGATGGCGCCATTTAACTTCCTTCTTGAAAACTGTCATCCAGTCATGTGCTCATTAACCCCTTCCTTCTTCCCCTTTTGTCAACTGCTCCCTTCCTTCCATTTTAAATCTCAGTGTGCAGGCTTTTTTGCCACAGTGTCTTTCCTGTTTCATTCTCTCATCTCCTACATCTTTGGAGGCGGAGCTCAAGAGGTAATGTTGCTAGGCGATGCAGGTAGTTTCAGCCCCTTCTCCCACCTGTGTGCTATAGCTTTCGGTGTTGTTTTGTAGCAGAACTTAGCCTTCATCCTCAGTGGTCTGCTCCTGTGGTGCTGTAGTCATGTTGAAGAATCTGACATTAACCAGTATGTAAAATGCAGAAATTAGAAGTCAGTACTGTAAATAAATGTCTTATTGCTAGAAACGTGTGCACTTTATATTTTGACAACGTGCTTCCACGGTGCCTTGAGAGAGGAAGCCCAAGGGTTCTGTCCAGGGCTCTGCGTGGTGGTGAGTCTTGCACAAGGAGTGGCTCCCCTTGCTGGCTGTTGTCTCATTAAATACCTGCACCCGCCTCCCCCCCAGGTACTGGACAATGGTCCTATCAGCTTCCCTTCGCTGCTCAGCCATATGACTTCGGCCATCCTGAACCACGAGGTGCTGGCACTGCCGGTGCTGCCCAAGAAACGGGGGGTGCCGCCTCTTCGCACCTTCAGCCCGCTGTCAATCGTGCTGCCCTGCGACATTCACCTTCTGAACCTGCGCACTCTACAGGGCCAGGTGCTGTCAGCAGCTCACACTAACTTGTGCACACGACTTGTATGGCATCTGTTCTACAAATACACTTTTTTGATGTCCGTCACCCTCAGTCCCCCCTCTGTTTTCCCCCACAGCAGGAGCATGTTCCGTCGCCCTACACAGCTCTCCTCCTGCACCGCAAAGGTCTGGACTGCGGCTTGGAAGCCCAGAACCCTGGCTTCAATTGCAGCACCACGCAGGGCAGGGTGAGTCGCTGCGGCACGCTGAGCATCCTGACCACTGTGGGCAGCCTCTACCCTGCTCTGCCTCTCACTGACACTCTACTCCTCCCTGTACAGCTGTCCATCGCAGGATTATTCCAGAGCCTGGATGTGCATCTGCTCCAGCCCATGTCCTTGTCCCTCATGTTCTCCAGCACACCCATCGCCAACAATTCTGTTATCCACCTGGACCCCATGGAGATGTCCACCTACAGGATCAAACTGCGCTAGCTGCCATGCGCTCAGGTGGAACCGGGTCCACAGCAAGTGCTGGCCCAGCCTGCAGACTGGAGGGACAATCGCCTCTTCTGTGCGTTCGCCTGTATATATACAAAGGCACATCAAGAAAACTCTGTGAGTCTGAGCTGCAAGGCAGCCTCGCTCAGAAGATGCGGGCCTGAGGAGCTGCTGCCGACCGTGCATGTAGGAACAAGACGAGAAGCAAGGAGATCCTGCAGGGGCCTGGGTACATGAACGGTCCCATTAGCCTGAACCCTGGGGGCCTTACTGTGAGCCAGGAGCAGCTGCAGGAAATGCTCTCGCCATCGTCTTTCTGCCTTTACTCTGTGGGGAACTAGCATGCATCTGATTTTATCAGTCCAGGATATGACAATTATTCGGCATCGGGTTGGTTTTTAAAGCCTTTCATGTGGTGGAAGTACCCCATGTGTCCTGCATTAACACAGTGCAGGCTGTGGACATTGGGAAGCGATTGATTTCAAGTATTCATGCCACACAGGCTCTGCTGTAGTTACTCTGCCCAGTAATTGTGAGTCTAATCAATTTATGCAAACGATAAAACTGAAAAGGAACTTGGGATTTTGTTTACAATTGTAAGAAATGGAGAAAAAAAAAGATTGTTCATGGTAGACGTTTTGACGGTAAGTAATATGACATTTTCTAGTCTCGCTGACCTTGCAAAGCTAATGCCTTGTTTTTCCCCGGTGATTCTGCAAACTGACCCCTCACATGTTTTTTAATATCTGTGTCATTTGGCTCAAAATTGTACGAGTCCATCAAGGCCCCATTTTGTAGTCCAATCACTGGTCCATAACCAACAATGAAATATTAATTTATTACTTGAGGTTCTCATGCATCTGTGTTCTTCGTGTTTGTGTGCCATCGACTGGAGAATGGTGTTGTGTATTATACTGTACGCAGTAGAACATAATACCTCATATTTGAAATATGAAGACTTGGCATGTATTTGATGTGAAAACTTCTGTGAAGATGGGACAGAGGGTGTGTGGGCGAGGAAGCGGAGCTGTGCGGCGCTTGTTGCGGGATCGGGGCAGCGCTGAGGCCTTTTGACACGCGGCCCCCATGCAGACGTGTTGCCAGGCAGCGGCAACCCCAGCCTCGCCTTGACTTACTCTGCTCTCACACTCCCAGTATGACACACTTTGCAGAAACACGTCTTTTGTAAATTGTTTTTGTTGTTGCTCTAGGTTTTTGCTAAATGAAAAAAGTTAAAAAGCACCCCCACCCCTTCGTGTTCCTATTTATTCCTGGTGGTGTTTATTAAAAAGAGAAAATGCATATATAAATATATGTAAAATTGAGCAAATCTGCAGGAGTTGACATTGAATAAAATTAAAATAAAAAGAGTTGAGCAGTGCTGTGGTTTTTCACAGGTGTTGCATAACTCACTGTAAAGCCAGATGGTAACAAGGCGGCTCTTTGAAACAGTTGCGAGCAAACATCTGGCAATTATTTGATTCCATGTTCCATGTCTCAGCAGTATAATAGTTACTATAAGCAGTGCAGCTGCAAAGTTTGCATTATTCAACATGACACGCAACAGAGGTAAAACTGAGCCCCTCACCCAATTTATTACATGATTAACTGTACAAATAATTTAAATTAGACTAATCGCTCTGACCTCTACTGGCCTTTGAATTCACAAGCCCAGCACAGCTGCCACGATTGAAGCCGCAAAATCGCTAAGGCACGACAGTCTTTGTTACGGATCAAAAAGTGAAATGCCGACCTCACGACAAAACCTCTCGTGGCACTGAAGATAATTTGTTGAGGTGTGATAAAGGCATTTGGTACCTTGACAAAATAGCTCCCCCTTTTTTTCCTTTGCTGCCAGGCCACAGGGTCCAAAATGGGATGCGTGCGGACCTGAGAGCAGAGTTCTCATCGAAATTTCCGATGCAGCGAATTCAGTTCTTTCCTCAGGGTGTGAAAGGAAGGGCGCTTCTTTGGCTCGTACTGCCAACACTGACCCATGAGGGCGTACACCTCAGGAGGACAACCTTCCGGGGCAGCCATCCGGAACCCTACACACAGGTTTTGGAGCAAAAAGGCATTTATCAGTTTTGACAGGAATATTAACAGCACCTGAAGAATGATTTTTCCTTGCTTAACGTTAGCAAAGTTGCAGTTTCATAAACACGAGTCTGGAAAATGCAGTGCAGTAAGCGTGCAACTGGCATTTTTGTTTATGTGGAATATCTTAAATGTGCCATATTACCTCTCTCCAGCTCGTCTCTCGTCTGCTGGTTGTTCATGGTGGCATAGGGAGTGGTGCCATGAGAGAACGTCTCCCACAGCACAACCCCGAAACTCCACACGTCGCTCTCCGTGCTGTAGCGCGCTGGACACCAGTAGAGGGCAATATTGAGAGACAACACTGACACTGCAGCAGGTGCAGGAAGGACTACAGAGTGACAACGTGACAGTGGTGGTGGCATACGGATCACGAAGGTCTTGGACTGACATAGAAAGCGTCTTAACTGCCTAACCACAGCACTGTTGGGACACCTGAATCATTCGGACTGCAGAGCCTCAGATCCTCGCCAGGCAGAGAAGTGTGGGAATCAGTTTCCAGGAACATGAGAACTAAAATGTCCCCTGGTAAGCAAGCATCTGGTGTGAAATACCTTGATTTAATCATGCAAGAATATGAAACCTCAAGTGTGGCCCATGCTGGGTCTCACTAGAGTGGTGGGAGGCTTCAGCTACACAAGGCAATTACAAGAGGATGTGGGGGCTCCAGAAGAAACACAGAGGACCTGCTCTTTAACCCTGCTAAAAAGGAAGTTTCTAGTGCCAGGAGGTTTGTGTGTGTGTGTGTGTGTGTGTGGATGGCAGGGGTACCATAATTGAGTGCCTCAGGCGCAGTCCACTTGACAGGAATCTGCCTCATGCTCCCTGTAGCTGAATAGACGCCGTCCTCCCCCTCGCGGGACATGCCGAAATCACTGATCTTGACCAGGTTCTGGTCTGCCACCAGGCAGTTGCGTGCAGCCAGGTCCCTGTCACAGGAGGACAGAGAGACACAGTGCATCAGAAGTTGAGGGAGAGCAGGACACAGTAAGTGAGTGGAGGAAACAGAGCATGCAGTGGAGAAAGCTCCAGGGTCCCTCTGGCCATCATTCCCGCTCAAATCACAACTCTTAATTGCAGGGTCCTGTCCAAGTGGCCATTTAACATGGCGCACGGGCGCCTGCGGAAACAAACTGCGATTTGTCCCAGCTGAGCTCATTATGTCAAACGCTTTGGATCTGGCATTTCTTAAAGCCAGCTATGCTCTAGTCTTAGGGAGCCCGAGGGATGAGCTGTGGGTAGATACCCTTTCAAGCCTTTAACGCACATGCGTGTACCAGACAGCAATAAGAAAGGCTCCATTATTTGATTAGCAAAATGCAGAACATCTGTCCTTGCCATTTATGCTAATTTTGGCCAAGTACATGAACATTCAGCAAGACAATGCCAGAATGGCCACAAAAGGATTTGTGAGGACCAGAAAAAGACACTGAAATAACTGTCAGGAAATGCTGATGCAAAATAACAGATTAGCCCAGGCAATTATGTAACTCTGTCATCTTTTGATATATAAATTTAGCAATTCAAGAAAAGGTAAACTTTATAAAACATGTTAGTTAAAATGAATATCTCCATAACATCAGTTATTGAATGAGTTCTTTCCCTTGTGGACCTCGCAGCTGAGTCCAGGACCCCTTCGGCTTGGAGACACTCTCGGCACAGACTTCCCCAGGCTCCACATCTGTTTGCATTTCGCCTGCTCACCGATGGATGCACTTTTTGCTCTCTAGGTACTCCATGCCTGCTGCCACGTTCTCTGCCATTTTGATGAGCACCTTTGTCTTCAGATTATGACCCTCGTTCCGCAGAAAGGACAGGAAGTCTCCCCCTGCCAAGTCACAGTTGACATATGGTTTCTCTAATTGTACAAAGACTGAACCAGGCAAAGCCTGATGTGTTGGTGGATGTGGTCAATGGCTACCAACTGCTTTAGTCGGCCTCGCTGCCCACTGGCTCACCTTGCACCAGCTCCATGACAATGTAGATGGGCTGTTTCTGAGTGCACACGCCGATGAGTTTCACAATGTTGGGGTGGTCATACTGCTTCAGGATCCTGGGTTACAGAACACACTCAGAGGAAGTGCAGCAGATGCTCGCTCACAGTGCACGCCAGCCCAACTTAGCTTCCTCTGCGGTTCCTCAGTATTTGTATGTGTGCACACGCATGTCCGCGCATGTCTACCAGAGCCAAACCACTAACCTGGCCTCCATAAGGAACTTGTTCTTCTGTTCTGTAGGCAGGTTTTCTCGGCAGGACTTCACTGCTACTGGCGTGTTGTCAGAGCGCAGACGACCACTGTACACCTCCCCAAAGTTGCCCTGAGAGAACAGGACTGCAGCATCAAGCTTAAGTAACAAAACCATAAGAGTCCTCTTTCATGTTCAACTATGAGGGCCTGCGGCTGTACTCTTACAAACTTTATATACCTTAAGTAAAAAGTAATTTTAAAGTGTCAGTGTCAGAGTTGAAAAATGCAAATGAACAAATAGAAACTTTTAAAAGTTTTTTAAAACCGATTTACTTTTTATGAGTGAGCTATTAGATTGTATGCATTTGCCAACACTTGTAATATTCTACCAGTGCTCTAGTCCTATAAGACGTTTCATTTCCGTGAACAACTGCTGTGTGGGAAGTGAGCTCACCCGGCCGATGAGCTGTCCCAGAATGACATCATCATGATCCAAGACCCACTTGTCCTGGTGGAATGAGAAAGGGTTGTGTCAGCATCACCACCTCAATATCAGACTACAAGGTTGTTGCAAATAAAACCTGATCCTCACACATGGTGCACTTCAGATGTCTTTAGCAAACTATACTGGAAGATGTTTCCAGGAAAGCATCACAGGACCTGAACCCCCAGCAAAGCAAGACAGATCTAGGATGTCAGCATACAGCTGTCCTTGGAAGAGCCGGTCTGATCACAGCTGGTGCCCCCTGCCTTTTCCTACTCAGCCTATCGCGTCGTCCACAAAACAAACGCTGCCAACCCACGTTACACCTTCCAGGAAAAGATGGATGCAGGAGTTGAACTCCCTGAGACTGGCAGTTGTAATGAATTAGCTTTTACAGAGTTGAAGGGTTTACTCACAGTTTCATGCATTTACCACACCAATAACCAGGGAAAATCAATTGAGAAGGGAAAGGGGGATGGGGGTTCACTGAGAGGTATAATTCAGCTACCCTGGCCTCAGGCAAAACACTTTAATGTTCTAAAATCAAAGGCTAATATCTACTAATATTCACATTTTAATAAATAGTTTAGATGTTTTGTGTTTTGTTTGTGCTATAAAACACCTCAAACACCTGGCCGTATTCTGTTGCAGAGGCAAATTATTACCTACACCATGGAATATTGTTAGGCACACAAAGGAGGCATTTGCCCTATCCTCAGCCTCCCAGGCACCCTGGCATTCTTAGCCCCTGCTCACAAGAGTGTGGGATTATACTTTTTAGCCCTGTCTAAGTAAAGGACAGAGCCTTCTCATAGTAGTTTCAGGATAACAGTTTCAGATGTTTTCTTTGACTTGAATTAGCTATAATAGTTTTTTTTTTTTTTTTTTTTTTTTTGCTTTAAGATGGTAGTGAGACCAGCTATGCTTTATGGGTTGGAGACGGTGGCACTGACCAAAAGACAGGAGGCAGAGCTAGAGGTGGCAGAGTTAAAGATGTTAAGGTTTGCATTGGGTGTGACGAGGATGGACAGGATTAGAAATAAGTATATTAGAGGGTCAGCACAGCTTGGACGGTTTGGAGACAAAGTCAGAGAGGCGAGATTGCGTTGGTTTGGACATGTGCAGAGGAGAGATTCTGGATATATCGGGAGAAGGATGCTAGGGATGGAGCTGCCAGGCAAGAGGAAGAGAGGAAGGCCTAAGAGGAGATTTATGGATGTGGTGAAGGAGGACATGCAAGTGGTGGGGGTGACGGAGAGAGATGCAGAGGACAGGAGGAAGTGGAAGCTTTTGATCCGCTGTGGCGACCCCTAACGGGAGCGGCCGAAAGAAGAAGAAGAAGAAGTTTTTTTTTGTTTACTTTATTAATAAAGATCTCCTTGACGGGACATATGAAAATTCCTTTTGCTTCAGACCTACTTTGAATGCTGACCATACAGCTGCTCAGTCTTTCTGCTGTTCACCTACACATTAATCAATTTCTATCCATTATCAATAACCACTTGTCCAGTGCAAGGTTATGGTGGTCCAAAGCCATACAGCATGAGGCAGGGGACACCCTGAACTGGACACTGGCACAATCCAGGACAATTACGAACACTAAAAAGCAATTTAGAGACACTGATTCACAGAAACCCATGTCTAAACTGTGGGATGAAACCAAAGCATCAGAGGGAAACCCACACAAAGCCTGGGAGCTATGAGGCAACAGCAGTACCTACAGCACCACCATGGCACCCCTTCATCTCCAGAGTACCAGCAAGTATAATTAATTTATAAACCAAAGTCAAACAAAACATTTAAAAATGCAGTATACAGGTATGAGGAAGCTCATGGCCTGTAGATGTTTTGCTGAGAATTAACCTACCTTGACAATGGCTCTCTTCAAAGTGATGTCACTTTTCTTGGTTACATTTTGGTGTGAGGTCAAAAGATGATTGATGAGGAGGGGGACTGTGGCAAAGCCTTCACCATCTAGTCGATAAAAATTCTGCAAACACAAAAGATGTAATGAGGTCTGGCTGCCACACCACAGCATTAGTGTCTATAAAGCAATCTGGGTATCAGTATGATTCCCGCCATCCACTGCTCCCAGCATTCAACATCTGTATCCCACGGACTCACAGGTCACACAGTGCAAACTCACGTCTGTGCTCTGAATGATGAAGTGGCGGCACTGGCCTGCCCAGTGCACCGACAGCACATATTCCTGCTTGCCCTGGCTCTCTCGCACCAGGTAGTCCCCGTCGTTCTTCAGCAGTTCCTGCACCTCCAACCGTGGGATGGCACCATGATACCAGGCCTGCTCAGTGAGAGGTTTCTGCACCTCCGGCACCAGGGGCAGGGGAGGGGGCACCTAGGGGCAGGTGGACAAAAGCTAGGTACATCAGGCACAAGTTCCAACACATTTTAACCCCTGGGAAGCTGGAGAGGATCACTTTCAGCTTTAAAGCTTCTCTAAACTTTCATGTTCTTCGTGTCTTGCTCCAGCGCTGAAGCAAAGATAACTGTGAGTTCCCTTGCGGAACAACACACTTCCCTTTCGGCTGTGTGTGCGGACATAGCACGTTTATGTTTGAGCCACTTGTTATCCCCATTTACCCATGAGCCATCTTTTACTGAGGTAGGAGGCAAAAGCCTAAAAGATACTACTGAAAATAAGCTGTGAAGAAAACCCATATGATACACAGGTGGCAATACTTACTGAGTACTTGGGCTTGAATATGCCGGTGAGGTGACTTTTGAGACCGTCTAGGTTTAGCAGTTTTGGGGTGTCCTTCTCACGCTCCTAAATGAGAATGAGAAGCACAGACATTTGACAAGGTGTCAGAAACATTACAGTGATGGAGCACTCTCTGGGCATCTGCTGGGCTGCTCAAATAACTCAGAGAAAACAATACATGCAATAATATATACAACAATATATATACAAGTGGCAGTGTTACTAAGCACCAGTGGGGTGTAAAATTTTTTGTCTCCATATACTCAGACTGTAGAGCTTTTCAAGCATTAACATTGTAAGTGGAACAGCCAGACTAGAGTCCTCACTATGTCCCTCTGTCTGTGCAGATGCCCAGGAAACACAATGTGGGTAAAATAACTGGACTCCTTACTCACTTCCTACTTACAGTGGCAGCCACAATAATAGAGGCACCAATAGGTTTATTTCCAAACAGTTTCAGTCACATATTGAAGCCTGGAGTCCATAGAAGATGTGGATGGCTTCTGGCACTTAAGCTGGAGGAGACCTTTGTTGTCTGTGTGTGTGTGTGTGTGTGTGTGTGCGCGCGTGTGTGCATGTTTACCATTTCCAGGCAGCTGTAGATGTCGCATTTCGTTGTACGGACTTCAGTGTGTATATGGTACAAACAGTTGGCTATAATTAAATTGTGAGAAAAATCTGTTGCCTGGACAAACCTCAGTACGATGGTTCCAGCTGTTGCCCTGTAATCTACAAAACCCAGCTTCAAATCCCAATTCCTTGAGCAAAGTATTTATCCTGAATTAATAGATTACATTAAATTACCCAGTTTTATAAATAGGTAGATCTCTAGTGACTTTGTACACAAACCTTACAATGCGAGTTGCTTCTGAGAAATGTAGCAGCAAAGTAATTGTGATTTCGGCTGAAATTTTCTTTTAAGCACGCAGCTGAACCAGGCCTTGGTTTTCATATTTAGACTCGTATGACCACAAAAGGAGAAGTCATTAATTCTCAACTGGCTGTTATGAACAATGAATTCAGTGACGGGCAGGGGCTGCTGAACCTGCTGGCAAACAATGAAGTGCAGCCACAAAGGTCGCATCAGGCTGAGCATTTGAAGGAAATGTACCTCATCATCCATTATGAAGTAGGGAATGTGTACTAAAATAGTAGAGTAGTACTGATGGAACTCCAATCAAAAGTTCAGTATCACAAGCATTATTTATCACTGAACGTTACTAAGGTGGATTAAAGAGCCAGCGTTCCTATAAGCCATGTGCACATGTGTGCAGTAAAAAAACGGGGCAACAGGGTAGTGTAGTAGCAATTTACTGTGAACCGATACCACAAAAACAGCCTTCTGTATGAATGGGTGAACCAGCATACATTTTTTTAGTTTAAAATCTAACCTCGGAGAAAATAGCTGAATAAATAAATAGTGGAACAATTCGGACATGATTCTCCTTGCGGAGACATGGACAAGGACATTTTTTAAGCACAACAACCTCTATTTTTTATTTTAAAAGGCCCGCTGAACAAAAATGCAACCAGAATGAGGAATTGGTTGGGTATCCAGGCAACAATAATTATGCAAAACACAATAAAAAAAACGTACATTCCTGACCATAAACACACACCTTTTTGATGAACATCACTAATAATTTGGTAGCTGTGCACATTAAAATTAATTATAAAAACATCCTGTGGAAAATCGTACTTGAGAGCACCAGATACTTTAAGTGCCTGGAACAGTACCCGCAAAAAGTCTTTCTGGTAGCTGCCGAAGTGGCCAAGAACTGATCAAGTCGTGTTATAGCAGCAGGTCACCTTCCCTTGACGTCAGCTCTTGACACAAAGTTCTGTTTATGCAACTGTTGTGAACAATAATCCCCCTCTTTCTGGAACTGCAGCAATGCCTCCACCCTGTGCCAACAATGGTGTAAAGGAAGCCCATAACTACCCACGGCACAGCCGGAAGAGTGCTCAATCTCCAGGAAAGAGTATCTGGCGAGGAATGAGTTTGTCGGTGTGGTGTGAAAATAAAAGCAACCCTGACCAGAATGGGTTTTGACAGTATTGAAAAATGAAGGTTTTTCAGACCATCTCTACCAAAACCTCAAGCATGGTGAGCTTGCCTTTATAAATATGCAGTATTTAAAACTTCAGTACACTGGCTTGAAAAAGCAGACAACAAAATAGACATTCAAACTGCAAAACCCTGCTCTTTGGGTTTGAGCTGCCGTGCATGAGAACAACATTTTAGTTTCACAGGCATTACTCAAAAATAGGG
Source organism: Heterotis niloticus (assembly GCA_018136845.1). Lineage (NCBI taxonomy): Eukaryota > Metazoa > Chordata > Actinopteri > Osteoglossiformes > Osteoglossidae > Heterotis > Heterotis niloticus. Next base: position 13,412,726 of record CM030904.1, on the reverse strand, counting down.
TGAAGAACTAAAGATACAAAGCCAAGCAGTTGACATTCAGCTTCGTTTGATGTAAGATGCTTCCCATGAAAGAGCAGAGTGCTCTAAAAACAGAAGTTTACCATAGCCTTTTTCACTCTTAAACTGTGGAACAACTCAGGGCTTCCTTCCTCACAAACAAAAGCCCCTCAAACATTGACACTTAACACACTGATGGGTTGAAATACAGGCCACCATTTCTATACTCCAAGGCTTGCTCCATGCATATGGGAATGTGGAACACCCACGAGGCAACTTCTTGGCTCAACATCACAATTCATGCTCTTCAAGTTCTGCTGGCAACCAGTATTTGTGCTTTCATTTGTGCCTCCATCCGACGCAACGCAACCATTATGTGCTCACATAAAAAAAACTTTCATGGATCTGGTATAATACCATATGGTTACAAAATTAGATTTACTTAATCTTTACACTATAGGGCTTTGAGCACTTTCATTGCTATTTTAACAGTCCTAATTGCTGGCTAGCAATTATTTTCTTCTACAACTGTGGAATTTCACACTTCTAGTTTCCACATCTGTAATTGTGATAGATTAAATAAAAAAATGCTGACATAACCACAACACAGTCCACAAGCAGCTCTTGGCTGACACACTAAGTGTGAAAGGAGTGTTAAGAGAAGCAGAAAGTGTCTTTTGTATAGAGAAGGACTCAAATGGTGGAACTCACAGTGGAGTTATTGGACATGCCATCTTCATCCAGACACATGGGAGGAGGTTCCTGGGACCCCAGGGAGTGCAGCCCATCAGCCAGCAACAGCCTCTGTGCCTCCAAGCGAGTACGCACACCCATGGATTCCACCACCTGCTGTCGGCTGTCCTCCAGGGCATTGCGCTTACTGAACTGGTAGACCCTGGCCAGAGACAAGTCTTTATTGGAACTGTGTCCTTCAGCCCAGAACACAAGATTTCACCCAATTACGTTCAATGTGCACTTTGCAGAAAAACGGCTGCTGGGGCGTTCTCAGGAACTGACACATAAGTCTGATAAGGGAAAAACGGGAGGAAAAAGGCACTCTGAGGTAAATGTGGACTGAGAACCAGTGATGTATATGTTTCAGGAAGGAATGTGCATCTAAGCAGGAGTGTAAAACTGGAGAAACAGTGAGGGACACTGGATCAGCAATGCACTGTGCACCATCAACACTGTTAGTAAACACCTCACCAAAAGTCTGGGAGATTCAGTTTCTTTCATCACTGTGCTCTCCTGAACGCTCACTGTTCCATCTGTTTACTGGTTTTTGATACATTAATTCTTAATTTACAAACTGAACATTGATACAACGTGTAAAAACCAAACGATTCAACCAAAGGAATTCATTTTCAAGAAATTTGCACTATCTATAACTACAGCAGACCCAGGATCCTAGCTGCAGGCTTAAATTAAACATAATATGATATGCAGAATAACTTGTTATAGGCTTCTGACAACATGCAAACCCTGTTGACAGGTGTTCCAGGAGACCAGGGCTCACCTTTGGCCCACATTAGTAGTTTCATCCTCTGCCTGTAGATCCATCTCCAGCTGGTTTACAGAAGCTTGCTGGGAGACCAGCAATGATGTCAAGTTGAGCAGCTCTTCTTCCACAGATGTCAGCCTGCCCAGGGTACAGGGGCAACATTTGAGCAGAAATCCCCAGACAGAAGAATCAGAAGCAGAGCAAGGCCTGAGCAACTCACCGATGCTGGAGACCCTCTATTGTCAGCTCATTCACCTCCAGCTGCCCGGGCTTCAGCTGCTCTGTATCTATCAGCAAGCTGGTGTCAAACTCTGTGCAAGGAGGAATCTCGGCCACCGATCTGCAGGCACACAATCAGCAGTCATGGAGTTACTGGCATCAACCACCTACAGTTCACACAAGGCCCACATTATCACTTGCGCAACAGTTTAACACTGAAATCAGCATAGGCCAAAGTGTCATTTCACTGCAACTAATCTTGCCACAGTATATCAGGAAAAAAATAAATCCTATTTTTGTCAGATCTATTTAGGAAAAGAAACTGCTTACTTTCTGAAATGGCTATGGGAACTTGTAATTTGTCACACCTGTTCTGCTGGATGAAGCTCTCATACTCTCTGTGTGGCTTGATGGTCTTAAGAGCAACAGCCATCTCTTGGTGAACTGCCACCACTTCCTCATGGACCAAACTGGAGATGTCCAAGTACTCTTGTAGGATCTCCTTCCTTGTGACACAGAGCCAAAATCAGTGACAAACAGAAAGTGGGATTAAAACTAAGGAAGACTTAAAAGAGGTAAAAGAAACACACTAGGGACCCAGAGCACAGTCAGGCCTCTACTAACACTGCTTGGTTGCAAGACTCAGAGATGCATCAATATCTTTGCCCTATAGGTCGTGATGGACCCATCAAGCACCAAAACATACAATGTTTAATTGTAAGTCAATAATGTAGCCTGGTCACAGAGTTGCTATGCCATCTCCTGAAAACCACAATTCCATTCTTCCATTTTATGGTAAAACTGTCAGTGCTTTCATGTTACACAGCATAAACCTAAATAGCAAACTCAGTAGAGGAGTGCCTGGATGTTTTGAGCTGCAACACATGACCATATTAGAGAAATTGCAACAGACAGTATAGTGAATTTATACCCAGTATCTTGCAGCTGTGTTATTTTTCACAAACCACATGCTGTCATTCAAGTCCATACATTCTGATACAATCACAGTACATTTAGCTTCTCTGGTTTTACATTTCTGTCTTTATGCAACATTTTTTTTCACCACCAGTGAGTGTGATGTGGCCCAGGACCTTACAATCCACGCTACTCAATTATCACTTCATTAAGGTTAACAACATTTGAGTCTCCATTTGGTGAAACCATTCATCACATCACAAAAAGAAGCCAGTCAAGAAAGAGCTCTCAAAGGCCTTAAACCTGAAAAATATGAAAAGATGGGAACCAACCAACACGTGAACCTGAATTAGGACTTTACTGTACATCATGATACATGCTTGTGCATCTTCCTAGCAGAAAAGTAGACTTACAACACAAGCACCATTTCCTCCTGCAGTGTCTGCAGCGCGTTCAACAATGTGGGCAGGGCCTGGCTGTAATGGTACTGGTGGTGTATCTGTACACCCTTCACCGACAGCACATAATCATTATGGAGCTCATGTAGTCTGAGGGTGGCCTTCACGTAGCGCTCCTTGGCTTTCTCACGCTCTTTATCTAGATGCACACACAGAAGAAAAAAAACACCCCACTCACATACCAAAATGAGCAGTTAGATCACTCATTGTCAATAATGAAAAACTAGTTAGCTGCTACATTTCCTTCATTCCCTTTCGTACCCCCTCATAACATCTCTTCCCTCACATTCCAGTCTCACCCATCAGCTGTAAATTTCTTGTGTTTTTTTAGGTTTCACCTGCCTACTTTTATACTCTTCTCCCCATCAACACCCGGTTCTTAAGAAATTCATAGTGAAAGGAATTTATAGTTGGGGTCATTAATCACGGCACCATGGCAGGTAGAACGGAGGGAGACTGCTGGAGCTCGAAGAACTGAATTCCCGCCAAGGACTCCCCACCTTTGCTGGCCTCCTGGTACTTCCTCTTGGCCTGGCTTGCATCTCGCGCCAGCTGTCGATAGCTAGCTTTCATTTTCTCCAGCTCAACCTGCGTCACCTAAAATTACCGAAGGGACAGTGAGTGAAATATCATAGACCTTTGTATACATGCGTGCACACACTCAGTATGAGAAGACGAATTCCATTTCACACACTTTTAGAAGCCTTTACTGTCAAAGGCACTTTAAATGTTTCATGAGTGGACAGCAGTAAGTCCGCAGACCACTTACATGATTAAAGGAAACCCATTTATGATCTTAACTGAGCTGCTCAAATTCATTTGTACACTTGTTTAGTTCAAAGAAAAGCTGGTGCACTAATGAAAAGTTCACGAATTTTGCTTTCAGTTTGGAAGTGGTCTGTCATAAATGTTAAGAAATAGTACAGAACAGAATTGTAACTTATACATTTTTTGGAAAACATCAGCTTAGACTTAGGAGCAGGAACCCCAGTGAAGGGCAGAGGCACAGAAAGTCCCCTGATCCGCTCATCTCCTACCCTGCTGAGCTCGTGGTGCAGCCGAGCCCACTGCTCTCCATAGGCCCTGCGAAGCTGCTGCTTGTCACGGATGAGCAAGGTGAGTTTGCTGAGCGGCCCCACAGCCAGGTCCTCTGAGTGTTTCCGGAGAATGCGACTGAGGCTCTCTGTCTGGCTTACCATGCCACTCCAGGCCTGCAGATGGGAACGAGGAGAACATCAATTTAGTACACAAAAGAAAAAACTATGTTTTCATCATTTTCTCTTATTTGTGGTGAAATATGCTTTTAGAATTCATAAAAAAAGTAGTTGAATAAAATATTTAAAATGTACAAAAATAAATTAATATATAAGGATGAAAATCTGTACTCATCTGTTGGTGGATCTACATTTGCAGCAGAATTAAAGGTAGTTTTACACTAAAAGTGAATTAGCAAGTAACTAAGACAATTATGCTAAAACCGACTTTCGGCTGCTCCTGTTAGGGGTCGCCACAGCGGATCGGCTTGTCCGCATATTTGGTTTGGCAGATTTTTACGCCGGATGCCCTTCCTGACGCAACCCTCCATTTTGTCCGGGCTAACTAAGACAATTATGCTAATTTTGTCAAAAAGCTTTAGAATAATTTCAGTATAGTAATGAACCAAAATGTTGACACTATTATCAACTATCTAGTAATTTTTTATAGTGTACCTTTTGGCTATTTAGAAATAATTTATAGTAAGAAAATATAAATATTCAGAGAGCGCATAGTTTGTACCTCTGCACTCACAACTGACTCATAAGTAAAAAGTGTACAGGATGATTCAAAAAGAATTGAATACTTTCATAATTTTTTTTTACTCTATGTATCATTGAACATCCAGTCAAAACCCTTACTTTTAATCTAACCATTAATTTTGTTCAACTTTTTAGAGCATGACAGTTGTCTCTGGTTCGGTAACTTACGTTACTGAGTATTAAATTTATGAACGTGTTTGATTCTTTTTGAATTACCCTGAATTTACTGGCTAGGGGATGGAGTGGTGGTGAACACCAACTGATGTTTATAAGTTATAACAGTATCCCTGCAAAATAAACAATGGAAGAAATGAAAATGGAGGTGACATTAAAGCCTCTTTGCTATGAACAATGTGAGCCAGGCAGCCTGAGCCCTGAGACAACTAATCATCTAGATTTTTTTAACCTTCACTGTATCAAGGGATGGATGGCAATCATGGAGATACTGAAGTAAATCAGACACATCTGAACCTCTGGCAGCCTCTGTTTTCGGCACGTTTTGCAAACTGGATACCAGTCAGCTTTCATGACTTCCAATAATTTTTTTAGAAATCCAGAATGTTCCACACCATCAATTTATGGTGCTTCTTTGCTGGATATTAAGCTGAGATGTCACATTGCTTATTTTCACAGCACATTTTCTCTCTGTAAACTGACAAAAGTGCTACTGGACCAGCCAGCCATACTGTAACAAGCTAGGCTTCCAAACTAGATTTTTACTGCAGCTTCAAAAATTCTCACAATTTGGAAATTGCAATGTTTTCAATAGTGGTCAGTCATGAAACTAGTTAACTGCAACATCCAAATCAATATTCAGTGAAGTTTATTATTTGTTGAGTTTAAATTATGTAAGGCCATGCAATACACAGAGAAACACACAGTTGATCCAACACTACTTAAGTGGTATGTATGTGGTCATTTCATCATCGCTCTTAGTGTGGTTCCCCCAGCTTGTAAACCTCTTAGGTAAAAATATGCACCCTTAGCCATTACGCTCTCTACTGCTTAATTTCTACTTCAGCAGTTACCCTACCTTGTTGAATTGGCTGATGTAATCCAGATCCCCTCCGAGGTGTGGCCCCTCAAGCTTCTCTACAATAGCTGACATCTGATGCAGCTGTATAGAAAACTCCTTGTCACTCTTAGCCCTCTGGCTCATCCATTTCTTCATGGTCTCCATGAGGTGCAGCTCAGAATCCTGCAGGCGCATGATAGCCGCATGGGCCTGGGGACACAACAGATCCCGGCCAAATCCCATCCTGTCTGTAGAGAACACAGTCAGACAGGAAGTATGAGCAAACAGTAGTGTGCACTCTGCTTCAGTTACCTAAAACTACACACAACAAAAAAAATTACCTCAACAAAGGTGAAGGAACTTGTTAAAACAGAAGCCATCTGACCAAAGACATGAGATTTATGAGGAACTAGCATAACAGCAAGACCATTCACACCTTTAGGCCTGTACATGTATTGTTCTCTTTTAAGTTATGCTAAACATATTTAGATGCATACATGCATATCAGGCCGAGATATTGTCAACAGATGTATGCAAACACTTCCTAGACTGACCACAAAACACAGAAAGCCGGTCAGAGCAGAGCTGCCCTCAGATTAAAAATGAATGACACTTAAACATTCATTTGTATTATATTGTACAAAATCTCATGGGAAATTATCAGATAAAATTAAATAAACAGTATAAAATTAATGACACTGGGTCATCTGTCATTTTACTGCAGTGAAGGACCTTAAATAGGGAAGTCAAGGCAACTAGGCATTTGTTAACTACAGCCAGACTTACAAGCTACAGTGTGATGGTTTCCAGCATAGTACGTACAATAGTGACATGTTATCATAGCCGTTTATCGGCACTGTTCATTTTATATTGTTTTTTGTTTATCTTTAACAGTAATTTTGAAAACCACATTACAGTACAGGAACAGTTCCTACAAAATCTACAATTCATCACCATTTGCTTAGAAACCTGAGTATTTACATCAGCCAAAGAAAGTGCCTTTCTCAAGGCCAGCTTCATCAACAGGAACTTCCTCTAGAAAAACTAAGCAATTTCAAACGTTCTTCTGAAGACTTGCTTTTTGGCACCTCATTTCAGAAATATTTTTAAACTTTCTGGAATTTAACACAAGTTTCTGTACTGCTGATTGAGATCTACAGTAAAACAAAAGACTCATTACAGTGGAACATGTTCCAGGTGATGCAGTTATATTTAATCAAATATAAACAAAGGAAATAAGTGCTGCATAAAAATTACACCGGGGGACTGCTGTCAGGTGGATCCCAGTCAGGTGAATGAGAGGACAACTTCTTCACAGTCAATAATTAGACTACTTTTCACATCAGATGTCATATACTGTTGGGTAATAATGTTTAATAATCCAGTTTATATCCCTGGTTTAATATAGTGTTATTGGTTACTTTTTATACCAGTTTATGCACACAATCAATTTTATTACCGTTTTTCTAGGGAAACCCTGTCTGACCATTGCCTCTCAAATGTCATGCAATGTGTGGCACTTGGAAAATGGTTGAAAAATTTTTACAACCACATGACATTAACTCTCACTGTTAACCCACTGACACATACGCTCTACAGGCTATTTAGAGCAATCAGTTAACCTGAAATGTCTCAACTATGAGGGAAACCAGAGCACCCAGAAGAAACCCCCCCGAGACACATAAAGAACACAAACTCTACACAACTCTCCTGTATATACTAGTTTATACATCATCTGGAATATATTATTACTGTCTATATACAGTGCCTTGCAAAAGTATTTAGACCCTTGACAAAATGAAACATTTTACTGGATAACAAATGATGCTTTAATATTTCTTTTTGTGTTACATTTTAATTCAAAATAATACTCAAAAAAGAATTTTTAGACATTATCACGAGTTTTGCATCACAAAATACTTGTAATGATGAAAAAAATGAAATATTGCATTTTAGAATCAGATTTATTTAATTCAGAGTCAGATTTTGCATAAGTATTCAAACCCTTTCATTGTGGCTAACCTTTAAGATAGGTGCACAAAATTACCTTAATGAATCACCCAGTTACTTGACCGTGCTATTCCAGTATTTAATAACAGTAATCCACAATAAATAATCACAGATTTCAAGAAAGAAAAAAAATCTGTACCTGTGAGGTCCCCCAGTCAGTTAATGAATGTTCAAATAAAGAAATCATTAAGTCAAAGCTAGTCAGAGATCAAGTAAGCAGAAAGCAGAGAAAAAAGGATTAAAAAAAGACTGAACATCCCTGTCAGTACAGTCCATTTCATTATCAAAAATGAAAGTGTTATCATACAACCCAGATGCTCCCTAGATCAGACAGCCCCTGCAAAGTGGGCATGAAGGAAACTGCTAAGAGATGCCATTCAGAGTCCAACATCAATTTTGACAAAACTACAGAGTTCAATGGCTGTAAAGTCAAAAATTCTGAGAACATTGCATAAAAATTACCTGTAATAAAACTGTTTAAAGACAACCATATCAAAACTTTTGCAACAAAGCACCTGAGTGATCCAGCAAAAAAAAGGTACAGTGGTCAGATAAACCATAAATATAAACTTTTTGGACTTCATGCAAAGCATTATGTTTGGTGCAGGCTCAATACAGGCCCAGGTAACACTATCCCTAAAATAATGGGGGTGGCAGCATCGTGCTGTGGGGTTACTTTTTATCAGCAGGGACTGCAAAGGTTGGAAAAATTAAAAGAATTGTTATTGCAAAGTACAGGCACATACCAGAAGAAAACCCATTACAATCTGCCAAAATTGGGGTGACAGTTCCATCCTTCAATAGGACATTGATCTCAAGCAAGGCCAAAGCTACTCTTGATTTCCCTCAGAAGTAAGTTAGTGCCCTAGGGTAGCCCAGTCAAAGTCTTGATCTGATAACCTGTGGCAATACTTAAAAACTGCTCACCATAACTTTATCTCCAAGCAAGTTGATAGCTTGAACAGATTTGCCAGCAAGAACTAGCAAAAATTGCACCAAGGTGATGTAAGAATCTGAGAGACACTTGCCCAAAAATACTTGGTGCTGTAATTGCTGTCAAAGCTGCTTGTACCAAGTACCGAGTTCAAAGGTTTGAATACTTAACAGAATATTTCAGTTTTCTCTTTCAAAAAAGAGATATTATATGATGCAAAACTTATGTTGAGTTATAACAAAATCATGGAAAAATAATACTATAGTTAACAATACAGTGTTACTGTCTATATACCATTTATATCTGAGGTGTAATTTAGGAGGAAAACATTCTGTAACCACTGGAAGGGCTGCATGTCACTACTTGCACTGAGTTGTGTTCTCCTGCCATTTTACTGTTTCTTACTTATTTGAACGAGTCATTACTCTGTACTGTAAACATGCTTATTGTCCTATGTACTAATATTGCTCTGTATATCATAAGCATGATGTTTTTACAGTGAGCGTTTGGCACACTTTTGCTCCATTGAGTTGGCACTACAGTACATTTATTACAGTAATACCCTGCAAACTTTACCACAGTACTACAGAATTCCCATTATGTTGAAAATATTGCACAGTGCAGGACGTAGGTTTCTAGTCACCATTTCTTTTTCTACCCAAAGGGTCGGTTTCTCCATCCTCTTTCGCCCCACTGCAAAAAAGTAGGCATCATGTTTAACTTTCATATACACCGATGAACAATTTATGTTCGTTTATTGATTACTGCTCTAATCGACATTCTTTCGGTAGGCGGCCGATAAAGCGAACCGTTTATTTGCCTCATACCGCACGCACTGTCCTTTAAAAGCGAGGCTGCGCAACGCAGGAGATTACAGTGGTTTTGATGTTTTTAACGGGAAACTTTGATAAATAAACTGTAGGAATTTAAAAAAAAAAAAAAAAAAAAAAGTTAAGGGAAATTTCCGAGCAGGTGACCCGTATCTCGCCCTTCAAAGTGTGGCCACACGAAAGCGTGGGGACCCAACGTCCACGGAGCGTCCGCCCAATTTTTCAACCGGGATAAACGATTAACGATTAATTGTAAATGATCCTTATTAGCGTTGGTTTCAGTTATATAACAAATAGGTCTCAAAACGCATCTTTTTGGGGCCCACTTCTTTCTAGGTCTCCTGTCCCCTCCAGTCTTTCACTACATGATCTGTTTAACTTTTTTTTTTTTTAATTAAAAAAAAGGTTATGCCTATCATTTTATATACAGTGCATTACCAGGGTAATGCGCGCCGGTAAAAACGCTACTATTGGGCAAAGCGACTGCACTTACGAGAATCGCGTTCCTGCTTCTGTATCTCTCTTTGCTGGTGAAATGCACTTCTGTTTATTCAGACTTCTGTGTAGATTTGGAGGGGAAAAAAAACCTGAAATAAATGAATGTACATGTAAACTTTAACAGAGGTGTGAACACAGAGCGAAAGTGGAGCCCACGTTGGGGCCGGAGAGTTCCCACAGAACCGGCTCTGCCGGACGAGCGGCGCTGAGGCGACATTAAACACTGCTCAGCTCACCACTGAAGTGCACAACCTTTAAAAAAAAACAAAAAAAAAAAACAAAAAACAACAACACATTGGGCGAGAATGGCATCTCTGAACGTGGAAACAAGCCATAAAGGCGTTTAGGTGCAACGTGAAACAACGCCGAGCGTTTTCACTCACCTCAGTCACCGGGAGCGCGCGGAACGAGGCGGCGGGGAGTTCATTCGAGTGCGACGCTGCGGAGGCGCGAGAGGGAAATCGCGCGCGCACACACGCCACATCACACGCACACAAACACGCCGAACGCCGGGAGGCCCGAGAGCAGGAAGTGAAGGGTGTGTGTCTGACACAACGATTTGAACATACGCGCACCATAAGTCACTAACTAACTCGTTGGAAGTGGTTAATTCGTGAAAGAGAATTGATAGTTTGTCATTTTATAACTGCCGGAGCCCGAATTAAAGTCACGGTGTTGAGTATTAAAGCATTAACATGGGGTATCCGTTTGTGCCACCGAGACACCGTTAGGCGTTACTAACGGGTAAATCCCGATTCCAAGGCCCCATTGGGTCACGGTGGACAGCAACTGTTCTGCGAGTTCCCACGTCCTTTAATCTGCTCGTATCTGGGTTCAGTTGAAATGAGAATGTACTTGTCACACCGACGGTTGTTTAACAGCACGGGTCACTCGACCAAAAGTTACAGTAAACATGCAACACTTTTCGCTTCAGTATAGGAAAATATATTCTACAATATACCACAATGAATGGCAGTTAAATAAAAGTCTCACAAAAAAACCGAACCGAAGAAAAGCTCACTGGAGACCATCACGTAGATTTCTGTTTTTGATTATTCTTCTTGATCAAAATTATTTTGGGAACAACATGGAAAAATGTCATTAATACCTGCAATTTTTTTTAAGTCAAAGGTTCCCAAAGTTACTACATCTGTGGTTAAATTGTACAAATATCTAATATTCTAGTACTTAGTGTGTCCACCATTACTTTTTAGTACTGCGCAGATCCTTCTTGGCATACTGTCACATCTATACTCCTGGAGGATGACCTCCTTCATGTTTGGTGGGGAGGCTGTGCAACTTGTGCCTTCAAAATTCCCCACAGGTGCTCAATAGGGTTCAGGTTGGGTGACGTTCTTGGCCACTCCAGCACTTTCAGTTTGTTCTTCCTTAAGAATGCAGCAGTGGCCTTGAAAGAATGTCTGGGGCCACTGTCATGTTGAAAAGTTGCCCAACAGCCCTGGGAGTGGACAGAAGGCAGTATCTTTATTTCATAATTTCGCTGTACATCTGCGAGTTCATGATGCTATCGATGAAGCAGAGTTCTCCCACACCTTCAGTCATATATCCCCATATAAGAACCCTACCACTGCTGTGCTTCACTGTGGAAACCATGCACTTCTCACTGTACTCCTCCCTCTTGCAATGCCATACGGCACCATCAAATACAAAAAGGTTGATTTTGGTCTCATTAGACCAGAAAACAAATTCCCAGAAGTCTTCACCTTTGTCAGTATGGATCTTGCCTTGTGCTTTGGTTTCAGCAGTATCTTCCTGCATGGACAACAGCCATACATTCCACTTCTCTGTACGGAAGGTATCTTACTGTATGAGAAGAAACAATCACTCTGGTTTGGCTTTCCACAGCTTTTTCTAGCCGAGGGACTCGCTTTACCATTTTCCTGCACTTTTCTCAGCAAGAAACACTCATCTCTATGGCGATAGCGTACAATAACAATATGAAGGGTACTGGCATTTGTCAAGTCCATACTTTCTGAACTTCTGCATTATTTTTGATACTATATTTTGATTTAATGAAAGCTATTTGCTAATCTTCTTGTACCCTTGTCCTCTTCCATGCAATGAAATGATTTTCCTTCTTAACTCTCCATACAATTTTCCCCCATGTAGTGCCATTGTCAACATTAAATCTGGGAGTCATTCAGTGAGTTAAGTACTGCTCTTACCTGAAGGTAAACTAATTTCACCTGTTTGACTGAGATGGTTGAACAGACTCATCTGCCAATCAGTTACCCTTAACAAGCCTCAGCAACCAAATTTTGAAGAATTTACTATGCAAATTTTAAGGGCATACTCATTTTTCCAACATGGTGTTTTATCATTTTGTTACAATATGCTTTCCTGTTTAGTACTGATGTTTTATTGGTAACTGATAAACCAGTGCTGCTGACACATTACCATCATGTAGGAACCCCAAATATTTCTTACTGGCACAGAGGGATTTGGTAAAGAGACAGACAGCAAACAGCTGGATATGTTAGTTTTCAGAGGGGATTTACTCATTTATGCTCTATACTATATAAACCTATTTGCTTATATATTAATTATCTGTTATGTTATATTCTACCTCAGTTCATTTTATTGCCCTATGTCATTATATGATTCACAAGAAACTATTTCATTCTCTCTTGTACATCTATTTAAGTGCATAACAGGACAGTACAGTGCAGTGACAATAAAGCAAACCTTAGAAGTTGATAATAATGAAAAAAGTTATCACAAACTTTGTAGTGGATGTCAGACTCAATAAAATTACTTAAAGCTAAAAGCAGTTTACCTTAGACAATTTGCACCAATAAATGACAAACATTGAGGTTTGCATAGATTTATTTTATTTTTGTGTATAATCTATTTAATCTGCATATTGACATCAATTAAATAAATGGGGAAAAGGGAAAGGGGTGGGAGAGACAGGAAGAGAGAGATAGAGGGAGTTTACAAAAATAAGTATTTCAGAATTTTCCCAACCTAAGATAGTCATTCAAAATTATGTTTAATAGAACTCATTAATGCAAAGGTATGGAATTACAAAAGCGTTTGACCTCACAGGTTAAGAAAAATCACAAGAGGCCTACTGAACTACAATACACTGACATCCAAAACTGCAACCAAACTTCAGCAACATTTACCACGGTCTCCATGCCCTGCACGCAATCAGCCCTTTTTTTAAAACCAAAATTCTGTTCTTGCAAGGGTGATGTTGTGCCCCCCTTCTTTGTACATTGCAAAGCACAGCAGACAAACTGCATGGCAAGTAGGAAACTCATAAGTCGTAGCTTGATTTAGAAATGTTGAGCCTAACGTTCAAAAAAGGCTTTATTTCAACATGTAATCCACACTAATAAATACACTTTGCCACTGATAAGGGTCTCTTTGTTGCCAGATATGATGCTGATATATCTTTGGTAAGTCCCTCTTCATGCCATCTGTCCATCCTCCCAACCACACTCACTGTGCTGCAGCAATGAAGCTGTCCTGCAGGGGACATTTCTCCCTTCAATGGTGTATGGCTTGGTAAACCAATCAAAGCAAATATTGAGTAGGAATGGTTTTGAATCAACACAGTCTTATGATCATAATGCAAACCAGACACTTTCCAAAAAAGGCAGATGCCACTCTTCAGGCAGTTATACATTTAATCACATCCCATCAAATTTGACTTTGGCAACGGTAAAAATTTAAATTACAACAAAGTTTGGCAACAGGAAATGTTACTCCTTTAACAAAAATATGTATGTACAAGTAAGTATTGCTTTAATTGTACATATATGTTTCATGAATGGTTGTTAGTATCCTGACTACCTGCGATGGCACAGATCAGTCTTGCTTACAGCTGAAGATACCCAAGGCCCCAATGATTAACAGCTTGCATGCAGGATGTGGAGATGATGGCTTTATTTAGCTTGTGTTTGATTGCTGAAGACTGGCAGAGGGCAAACCCCACAGTGTGCCCTCCAAAAATTTATCACAGGTCATAAATCTAAACATATTCAATTACATCAAACCCTCACTGAGGTCTGCTGAAGGAAGAAATATTAACAAAATGATGCATAGCAAAGACCCAAAATATACATTAGAATGAGAAGGGAAAAAAAAAAAACATTAAAAATGAGGTCAGCCAGTTTCAAAAGACTAAATCTGTATCAAGTAGCAATGACTAATAAACTGTTCTTAAGACTGCAGGCACACCTACTTTTTCATTTCTCTGTTTTCCAAATGTTTTTATCACTATCAATTTGGCGCAAACATCTTAGCGGTATAGGGCAAAGGTCCAACTGCACTTTGTATACATGGTCTTCAAGTCTTCAGAACAAGCATTTTAATGGTAGAGAAGAGGAGGTACCCAAGTTCACGTTTACTAAAAAACTGAGATGATTAAAGCAACATTATAGTTAAATATTAATAAAGAATTTCTTAAATATATAGATATGAATAGAAATTTCCAAGAGGATTTCAGGTAAAAATAGTATCCATCTAAATAAAATCAACTAAAAACCAAGTCTATGATTTGCTCAAATGTCCCAGTAAAGAAAAACAATGTGATAATCTTCATGGAAAGAGTCAATGCTAAGGAAGTTAGTGTCAAGCTGGAGGCAGAACATCCTTCTTTGTTCGGGTCCTGATTGCGGCACAAGGTGAAAAAGATTTTGTGAGCAAGCCTAAGTGACGGACACATATCCACACACTTGTATACATTTCCAATAATTTCTATTTCAATCAAGTATTCAGGATTGCTCCACACAAAAGCATTTCATTTTATGCTGTCAGGGTCCAAGATAAAAGACAAACTCATATGAGTGGCTCTACTAACAACAGGAAGGAAGGCTTCAGAATTTGGAACTCTAAAAGACAATGTAATGAAACCCTGGTGATTTCAACCACTGTTGCCCCACTCTTTGCACTGATATGGGTAAAATTCAACCTGTTCAGTGTCACTTGCTAAACCTGATTAAGCCTGATTTTCAATAAACAGTCATATGCACTCCATGCCATATTGCCCCAAACCCAGCCATTTCATCACATCTGCTTCCACAACGGTACCCACTGTGGAAGCTACATTTCGGCTTATTCAGACTCAGAACAGTTAACAACACTTCTGGGCATTATTCTTGAGGTCCACAGAGCTGCGGGGTTGGAATACAAGGGAGGAAAATCTCACAAAGCCACTAGAGGCTGGGATGTCTCATTGTCATATTCTGTAAGGTAAGAAAATGGACAAAGCTGGCATTGCAGCCACTTCAAATTGCGATTTCCAGAACCTTGTGAAATTGGATCGTTCACCAGGATGCAGACAGAGTAATCAGCCTCCAACGAGACAAAACTGATTGACTAGGACACGAGATGAGCCATTCTCAAATTTTTCATATTGAAACGTGTCTCTCCAGCAAAGGGAGAACCAAAAGAAATTGGGAAAATTGATTAATTCAAGCCAGGCTGTAAAAAGGAACATAGTGTATTAGTAATTACTTCTAAGATTAAAAAAAATAAAAAAATAATAATAACCAGGCTGGGAATATGGAGAACTGGTCCTTGTCAGAGGAAACCTCTCTGTATTGTCCTGCTGCTGAGACAGCTTTAGAATTAATCACAGACCGATCAGCATCCTGTTTCAAAGTCCTGCAAGCACATCTCCTCAGATACTGAGGAAAGGGAAGGGAACAAGAACAATTATTTGTCCATTATCACAAGAACTAAACAAAAAACTGAGCCAAAATTAGTTCCTCTCTGTCATGAGTAGCTGGACTGACTTAACATTCATGATTTGAGGTTGGAGGGGAGAGAGGCACCCAAACGCAGACCCAGTGTGTGTTTGGGTCCAAAGCACTCCCAGGCACACAGGACAGTTGCCTGCTGGTAGGTGACCAGGAGAGCGGAAGACACAGAGATGCAGGGCAATGAACAACAAAAGGGCCCAGAACTAGATGAAGACAGGGAGACACTGGGTCAGAAGAGACAAGGGAGGCGAGGAGAGGTTAAAGAGCACTTTGCGTTTTGATGAAGGCAGTCCTCTCGTTGCGGCTGTCAAACTCCTCAATCTCTGACTCAGAGTTTACCTCTTCCTCTCTCCACACCGATGGGATTCCCTTGTAGGAAATGACCTTTCCCCGGCCGAGGCCAAACCCCACACGGATACCCCCCCCAGACTCCATTGTGTGGAGCTTGTTCTGCCCATTGGACTGGAGCTGCAGCATGACAAAGACCCCAACAAAGGTGGCAACAATCAAGGCACAGCTGAACACTGCCACCAAAACAGGCAGGTGGGAGGACTGGTCCAACTTCTCAAAGCCCCTGCTGTCAGCTGGGACTGCAAAACTGCCTGGGGACTCTCGCTGGATCTGGTTCTGGTGCAGGCAGGTGCCAGAGGAGGGGTCCAGGTGACTGTGGGGTGGACAAGTGACACAGTCTGTAGACCTGGTGCTGGCACAAGTCAGGCAGGATGAGTGGCACGGCAGGCAGATCGGGACAGAGGGGTTGTCCACATTGTTGTCCACATGGAAACTGAGGGGCTGTGAACCGGCAGTGAACCCTTCAGCGCACGATGTTACGCAGTCCTGTTTGAAGAGGAAGTAGCCAGGGTTGCACTCTGCAGAACGACAAACATGTAGCAGAATGACTCAAACAGCAATAAAACCACAGGGAGCAACATTTGTACAGAGAGCACCATCTGTGTATGCGCAAAATGGGAAGATATTCAAAATTTCACTGAAACGGGAAAACCAGAAAATTATGAAATTGCTCTCTCCCTTTTAAATATTTGACACCAGTTTTTCGGAATAGGCAATGTAATACTGAACAGAAAAACAAGATTAGCAAAACAGTTAAATGTTACAATCGACAACACAGTGGACAAAGAATCTTTTTTTAAAGTAAGAGACTGTTTGTACACATCACTTGAAATGTGCACCCCTCCAAGTCTGCTAGAAATGAAGAATGTACTGTCATTACTGCTGTATCTGCTGGAGAACTGGGTTAACATCCTACTCTTGTGCATGAGGCCTGAGGGATGATCTGGGTCCCAAAAGAACTGTCTGCAGAACCAGCCTTCATGCAGTAGTCAGTAACCCGCTGAAACTATAAGGGCTTAGCACAACTAAACAAAACTGTGCTGCAGAGACTCTTTATAGGTGATGGGAAGAACTGACAGGAGCATTGTATGCTGATAGGTGGCCTCCACGATGTCCCCGGAGCACTGGAGCATATTCAGGATTACAGCTTCATTTGTGCCCTGGCCTGAGGGAGCCGCAGTGTAGCAGCGTCAGCCTTGCGGCTGCTTTAATGAGAGGTAACACTTGCAGTATAAGTGCTGCACCACGAAGCTCAGAGGGCCATTTCTTCTCGTAGTGTAAATTGGAAACAAAAACATTTCCCTTTATAATCGCACTTCCTAACAACGTTTAACATGTAATGTAGCATGCGATTAAAACTGCTCCAATAAAGCAAGCTGTATACAAGCTGCATAGAGCACGGCGAACTGTTTAATGCACTTTTAATGCCTCCCCCCAGTCAAAGGCGGCTGTCATTCATAAATATACATATATATTTCTTAACTGCATTTCTTTTGCTACTGAAGATGATATATCCCTAACCTGGGTGCGCTGCAGTTTATACTTCATTTAAAAAAAAAAAAAAAAAAAAAAAAAAAGAAAGAAAAAGAAAAAATAAATAAAAGCTCACTTTTCAGAACACTTATCAGTACATAGTTTAGTTCTACTGAAGTGGCTTTTGAAATCAATGCCAGCTGTCTTACAATGATGGGGCCAGTTTTATCAGTGACAGCAACATCCCGTGTGCTCCAGCAGTTCCAACTGATATGCTCACCAGCCTTTCCTCCCATTTTTGAGGGTGCTGATGGCTGTAATTTGATACTCTTTTGTAGGTGCACCTACAGTTCCACCAAGGCCCAAAGGGCTTCAAAACAGCGAAAGAGAGCTCAGAGGAACAGTTGCGCTGCCAGTAAGTGAGCAAGGCCGTCAGCTACGCTGTCTCACACAGGGAGGTGTTGTCTGCGGTTTACTTCCCCCTCCCATTGCTGCAGTCTTCTGCACAAGGTCAGCCGAGGGCAGGAGTATGTGGGGAGGTGCACACAGGGGAAGAGAGGAAATTAAATGCGCTGGAGCTGAAAATATGCCTGTGTCTGCATTTGGATTTTTGTGAGAGGATTTTATTAGCAAAAAGTGACTGAGGCACGAGATCGTCTGGCCGTGAGCACCCTCTGTTGACACCAGCCTCCAGTAGAGCAGCAGTTGCAGTCTCCAATCCAGGAAGGGTTGCACAGGTATTACTCTGTAGTAGCCTGCTGTGGTAATTGCTTCCTGGCCTTCATAGATGGCCCTGGGTAGCAATAACCGACGTTACTCTGCCACCACAGGTTGTCTCCTGGGCTATTATTGGAGTGTAAGAAACTCAGCATATAGGCACCTCGTTTCCTCTCTACATAGCTTCACATCTAGCCTTTACCAATCTCCCTTCACGATCAGTTACTGGGGCTGAACTGCAGTTGCTCAGTGTTGAACCCCCAAAGTGGACGTTAATGTTTGTGGAAGAAGAAATGAAAGGGAGAGGCTTCCGAGAGATGTGATGTGGGCTGCACCACTGGGGTAAAACTGTTAAAGCCAAAGTAGCCCCTGGGCAGACAGCAAAATAGTGCCTTGGCTTAAGGACTCCACCTACTCCTGCAAACATGAGTGGCTTCTCTTGTACATTTACTGAACTTTCCTAGATACCGACACTCAGAACTTGGCTGCTCTCATTACTTTTTAATAAGCCGAGGTCCACTTGACTGTTGGGCATTTAGAGGAAGTATGTCAACATTGAATCACACAAAGCACACTGGGCTTTACCAACTGCACCAAGTATTTACTGCATCAAAATAAATATCTGAGATGCAAGGAATCTTATTTGGCAAAATCTGTGCTTAACTTGCATTATGAAACCTGCAGGATTCCAGTCCTTGAGGACCACATCTCTGAGCACTTCACAATAGCAATGTTACCGTCAGCTGCAACTGGAACCCACAGAAGTTCAATCGTACAGCCTTCACTCAGGACTACCCATAATCATATGGTATAATGGTGGTCCATCTAGGGTTTCGCAGCTTCTATGGGTCTCACCTGAACTTTTCACAAGGCACTGAGCCTCCTGGGATTCAACTAGGTGGAAGGCCTCAAACAAAACTTTGGCTGTTGCACTTACCAACACAGATATGATTTGCATCAAAGGTCTTGCAGCTTCTATTTGACGGCTGGCTGAAGTTAGACCCTGAGAGGTCAACGGAGTCTGAGCCGGTGCCATACAGGACTAAAATGAACAGCATCAGCGTCCCTGTGGAGGGGAAGAGAAGGGCACAGTCAGGGACTGCTTTATTACAGTCATGCAGGAGCCAGAGGGGAACATGGAAGCAAGCTATTTAAAGTAGTAAAAGGACTCTGGAGCTTTGATGGGGAGGCAACCTAATTATAGTTCTCATTCTTTTAAAGAAAAAAAATGTAACTCCCCAAAGAAGGATAAAATTATCATTTTGTCAAGAAAACCACAAGGTTAATACTGATGTTCATATTTTAGAAGCTGCATTAGCCAAGATCTTCACTGTCTTATCCAAGATAAAGACTGGTAACCACAAAAAAGTCTAACCTTTCAAAACAGGCTGATTTTCTTGTACATCCTTATTTTATTATTTTTATTTAGCCTGATTGTTTATTCTTTATTTAACTTGTAAGATGTCTTTGCCCAAGGCATCATTACACTGTTAGAGTAACTGTAAAATAACTTGCCCACTTATACATCATTGTGTTCTTACAGTATCATTTGAAAGTACCTTGAACAGAAGTACTACAGTGCAAGCAGGGTTCAAACTAGGTACCTTCAGATTGCAAGGCAAGGGTACCTGCTGTTTGATATGCATTTTGTGGCAAAACATTTCTCAAGAGTATAATGATAGAAGGGCCACCTTATCATGCCGTTGTGAAAATGTTATTATAGACAGGACTCTGGTGACTGCTACACTCGAGGGTCATGCCGTCAAATTGACTTCTACAGCTGGACCAGACTTTAGCATGACATATTTGTAGGTCTGGAGAGTTTCCCTTATTTGATTTACTCCAGGAAATTTAATTAACCTGATTTACAAGTCAGTACAGAGATAAAAACAACTGGGCTGTGACTGGTCATAAAACAAAACAAAAGGAACCTCTCCTGAGATAACGGGTCTTTTGGTAGTTACCACATCCGCATTTCCTTTAATCTCTGGTAAAGAGCGTAAACCATGCCAGCTTCTCATGTCTACTCACAGAACACTTCAAGAACTCGCTCTCCTGTTAATCAGGCTGCCCCAACTCTTTCTGCTTTGATCAACAGAGTGAACGCCTCTGCGGTCTGTTGGAAGACTCAGTTGCCTCACCATAGTCAGTGGCCCCAGCAACATTCTCAATCTCCAGAGTCCATTCTCCATGGGGGTCTTCATCCCATGAGTGAGTGGTCATAAAAGCCCAGTCATTGAAGCCTTCTGAGGAGTAATCGCGAGGCCTGGCAGGGTAAGAGGAAAAAGAGTGAGGCAGAAGTCCAAGAAGTGCACGAATTAAGCCAAGACAAGCCACTTATTTTACCACAAAAGAGTACTTAGTTTACCAAAGCTATTTGAAACCATTTTCAAAAGCCTGACAAATAGAGAGCCTAGAAGGAATAACAGGTTATGGGGATATTAGCCCGTGAACCTACCTCGGGGCCAGCAATGTGGAGCGAGTGCCCTGAGGACTGACCAGGTAGATGGCCAGATTTCCCCGCCGATTGTAAGACAAAGTGAGCTGTGCTTGGACATGCTCCAGAGAGCTGATATAGTTGGGTGTTCCTGTACAGGCATCCACGCGCTTTCTGATGGTCAGATGGTTACCAATATTCCTAAAAATGGAAGGCAACAGATTATAGAAAGACAGCTTAGATGCTTAGTTATACAGGTCATCTCCCATGACAGCTGTCATTAGCTGTCCATTTCCTGTAGACATGAAGAAGACACCTCAAACTGGTCTCTGTTATGACACGGAAAGCACAAGTCAGCACTGCCTTCCTTGGAGAATACGCTAGGGAAAAAGAAAGGTTATTTGCTGTCCCATTTGGTAAAATTATTGAAGGAACACAGGCAAATACCAGCACACAGAGACTGCAAAAAAAAAAAAAAACATACAGCACAAGTTTTAACCTGGAGTATTTTTTTCATTTGGTCATACACTACAGGCGTCCCACTGCATACGAGTGTAATGCATTCTTGGAAATTGGCTGAAAAAGTAAAATCTCTTAAGTTGGAGACATAATTATCATTATGATGCAGACTTTGCAAAATTTCCCCATGCTCAGCTTTTGTTACTCGTAAATGCAAAGAACAGCCTCATATTTCATGGTAACTCAGAAAAAGGGTATAAAATAATTTCACTAGTATGCACAAAAGCTTGTAAGCCAACATCTTGTACTGTATATCTAAGGATACATATAGAAAAACTGAAAGGGCTGGCTGTTAGAGGTGAGACTGGCATTTTTTGAAGTCTACTATACTTCCTGGAGAAAGGAAAGGTGAGGTCTCCGAAAGGCCAGGTTTAATCAATTCATCTCAGTATCCATGCTGCTTCAACTCACTTTTATACCCAGCAACACAAACCGGGTTTCCATCCACACCCCTTTGAACTCACCATTACTTTTTAGAACCAGTGCCAGTCTCAGATTTCCCTAGCTACAGGGCACATTATTGGAGTTATTCTGGCCTATGTGAATGTGCAATCAACCAGACAGGAACGTTAGTCAGCGGTTGGTATCACACCCCCAGAGCCTGAAAACAAGAAAGTAGTAACAAAAGAAAGAAGGGTTAAAGCATGAAGAATCAAAATGGGGGGATTGCCTGTGGGGGAAATAATTTTGTTCAAATGTGCACCCCAGGCTAGAGAGATGTTCTCACTTCACATCAAAACAAAGTGAGTCACTCTGTTTTAAGTGGAATGCTCGATTGGGAAATGCAGGATGCAAAATAGAACCAATTGACAAACAGTCACACCACTGAATTCCGCACCCCACGTATCATATTTATTTTTGCTTTAGCCCTCAAATGGCGTTTAGATAGACTGCAATAAAACTCGACTCTGACCACGCCTGGATGTGCTCACCTGGGCTCTGACACCACAGAGATAATGCATTTGCGCTGGGGGCCCACATTGGTCCAGTTCTGGGCCAAAGCCACCATGGCACCAGCATCCAGCAGGCCGTAACCATAGGAGTGACTCACTGGCAGACAGACAAGAGATCAATATGAGAGTGACAGTGGTGCCGAACCATATGACAACTTATCTTTCAGTAAATGTCCCACATCCCCCATCTCTGATGTACATCAGTAGTTGCTCGTTGTGGAAAAGGTGGACTTGTATTAATGTCTAAATGCACTGTTTCTGGTGGTAATGAAGATAATATTAATCAGTTATACTTCAGAAGAGATCAACCTTTGAATTAATAACAGGCTGAAGTAGCTGCAGACAGAGAGCTGAAGGGAAAGCATACGATCAGCAGTCGATCACAACATGCTTTCTTGTACCTTTGCGGCCCACACCATTGGTCTTCCAGTCACTGGTTGTCAGGTGGGCAGGGTGCGAAGTCCTCACAACGAGGTGCTGCATGTCCCTCCAGGTTAGGTTCTTACTGCAGAGAAGCAACCAACACAATCAAATAAACTAATACTGTCACTTTGAAACCAAACCTTTCTAGAAGACATTCCAAAACTAAACACATCATGGTGCCCATGATGCATTAATACATTAATTCTTTTTGTCCTGTGAAATAACCCAAGCTGACCAAGCTTGCTGGTTTGGACAGTTTAAAGTTTTTCAAAATCATATACCACTGAGCTTTCAATTTCAACTGTTCACTTTATAGGCTATGAGGCAAAGGATCAGGTGGAATACTGATGTGACTGATGGCACATTCATGACTCAAATTATTAGCGTAGTTAGCAATTCTGTCCACCTAATTTAAAATACAATAGCTTTAGCTTGTATAACTTAGAGTAATTATTAAAATCAGTAGAGTAGTTGTAAAAAACATGGTCATGCTGCACTTTCACCAAGTGACAGTTCTAGGAGGAAAGTTGACTCACTTGGCCTCCAAGGCTAATGCAATGATCCCAGCAGCCAGTGGAGCAGAGGCTGAGGTCCCTGTGTGTGAATCGGTGCACCTCTGCCTAAGGTCTGTGGTAACCTGGAGAAGACAGAGGAAACAGAATGAGATTACAGAAATTACAACTATGTAGAAGGAAGTGAATTACAATGAGCCCTTTGTGGCACAGACATGGTGATGGCTTAGCCGGGCACAGATCAGTCTGCCTACCAGGGCCCTCCAGAGAGGCTGTTTCACCTAGACAGCCCTGATGGTGTGAGGCTAAGCTCCCTGCCATGTGATTGACAGCTATGCAGCTCATGTCAGGAGACGACACAGGATTTCAGTAGCTCACTGTGCCATATTTGAATGAGGCTTCACAGACCAGGAGAGTGGCACATATCAATTGTCAAGATCCTTGAGGAGTTGTCTGCTACTTTGGCCACAGACCTTACAATTACACTATGAAAACCGCCACTCTTATTGACTGCATAAATCCAAGACACTGCCTAGGATATCAAAATATACAAGAGAATACCTAGCAACGCTATTTACAGTGGTGGTACTTAAAATATACAATGTATAGATGGGAAAAGTATTTAATTTGTTATTGAGCACTTTACTAGGATCATTCATAGTTTTTCCTTCTATTGGCATTTCTAAGAAGCAGTGTATTTTAACAGCCTTTGCTGTGCTCACAGCTAGCTATGCAAAACTAGCTGTTAAATGCTAAAGATGAGCTTCAGGCTTCACAGCTTACAGTTTCTAGCATTAAATCACCAGTGAGTTCGAAGACATTAGTCTACAGTCAATAGAAATCAAGTAGTCCACACTAGCTGGCTGGAACTAAAGTAGCAAAAATACTTTGTTTATAAGACCCTTTAGATGCTTAGGTGACCAAAACATACAGGGTTAGGCCATGGGATGTGGCAATGGATGAGGCTGGGAAGCAAAGTGCAGCTGGAAACCCAGTGTGGAAGCAGTGGCTACGAACAGGTCAGGCATCCACATCAGACTACAATGCCCCAGAGCAAAGCGCAATCCAGTACAGATCTACAGCTGGAGCCCTAAAATGGTTCATTGATACTGGCACATAAACACAAATTTCATTGCAGCTGATGCATACCCCCCCCTCCAAAAGCAGAGCGGAAGTTAGTGGCCTCCCACCACAACTCCCAACCCTAAAGGAGCATCAGACTTACAATCTGCTTCTCGTTGACGTTGCCACTGCTGTAGGTGGTAGCAAGAGTGGAGGAGCAGGCCTCACTGTACCAGGGTACATTGCCATTCTGCGTTGTGCTGCTGATGGACAGGGTGTAGATACTGTTGGTGTAGCCATCGCAGTTGCAGCTATCTTTGTCTCTGCCGCCATTTCCTGACGCCCACACGAAGATGCAACCCCGGCCACCACGGCCCTGTGATATAGAACAATTGTCATCAGTAAGACAACCCTGCCCTGCCATGTCAAATCTGCACTCAGCTCTGTCCCAGACAAAAAATGGAGATACACCTTGAAAATAATGCACGTTAAACAAAGTCAACTACAACATCAAGAGGACTGTTGTATTACTTCCACTTATAGCTGGGGTTTTAAGCTATTCATGCCAGGCACTATACTCAGAGATAGAAGAGTTGGACTTACACTTGTAAGCTAATGGCTGAAAGTGTTTTGCTCAACCAGTGGCTATATTTTCCTGTAAATTTTGCAATGATATTATTACTACAAGAGTCCCACATTTCTTCACTTCTGTAATTGCTACTTAATCGGGCATTTAGTATGATGATTCCCCTCTGACCTTCATAAGTAAATGGAACTTTATTCAAATCAAATTTTAATTTTTTTATTAAATGAGAAGATCTGAAAAAGCAAACAATCATATTTGCAGCAGGAAAAAAATGAAACAATATCCTGGCAACAAACACATTTGCTTTGCACAGGAGTATTTATAATAGGAGTGCATGAATTAGTATTTTTTATTTTACTCAGTTCAGCAGATGATACACTTACGGTGCATGGCAGTTGAGTGTATTTATTTTTTTACTGTTGTTTGAAAAGAGTACCACAGCAATTTTTCAGTCCCCTTGATCCAGCATCAAAAAGCTGTTTTGTATCCTTGATATGAGGAGTGTGATACAAAAAGCCAGTGTGTGCTTCTGTATGGAAGCCATCCTCTCATTACTCACCTGCCTGCATGTTTAAAAGGCCCGATAGCTGAAAGGATAAGCAGTCCCTTTTTCAAACAAACCATGATAAGGCTTTTCTCTGAGGCTGCTTGCCTCTATTGTTGACTTACTCACAACTGGCCCTATTGCCTGTCTTGTGTAAATATTGGAACACAAGATGTTCATTTCCCCCCTGTTCAAACAGGAACTGAATACCAGACACTTCCTTTTCAGTAGAGCTCTGTGAGCCTTTATTTCCTAGCAAAGTATCAGTCTATGTATAAATGCTGGCAAAAGCAGGGTGCTCTGTTTTGATGCTTCCAAGATTTGAGCTTTAATTGTGGTTCAAATTCAGCATCCATGTGCAGGTAGCAAAATATTACAGCATCAGTACATCAGTGAGCCGACACTGAGCAGCTAGTGTGTTGATAGCAGGGACAACCTAGACTTAATGTACTTTACTTTTTTAAATGCAGAGAGGATGTCAAAAGTTCACAGTAAAATGGCCCAAATGGCATCTTTCATAAAGTGAGTGTACAGTAGATTTTCAGCTCAAAACTGTGACCTTCTGTAAAATGTTTCTTCTGGCTAAATATCAAGCTAATGCCAAAAGTACTACAGTGCTTTAGTGCCCTTCATATGGGATTTTTTTCCATCTTTTTCATAGAAGACTTTTTTAAGCAGGAGACTTTTTCTTGTTTGTATTTTATAAATCCTCCTACTTGACAAACAGGATGTCAGGCACCTCAAAAAGCAGTAAACACTGAAACTTGTTGTGTATAAAATAAAAAAAAAAAAAAAAGTTTTTTGTAATACAATTGGTTTCTAACCTACAAACTTTTCACTTTTATAAACTAACAAGCAAACATTGCTCTAGCTTTTAGATAGTGTTCTTTATTGTGCTTTCTTATTTAAAACATTATAAATCCTCCTAGGTACTCAAAACACACAGGCAGGTGCATAGGCACTTCAACTCACCAAAAGTTTGGGTTACTTACTAACTTTGTCTCCGCAAGCTTCTAGGTGGGGAGACAGTAAGCCCACCACTTTTCTCCTGTCCAAACAATCCTGCTGTTGCCTACCACTCCACAGAGCTATAACCTCATGAAATTTGTCTCACATTTTTTAAATTTAGTAGACACTTTCCTCCAAAGTGACTTATAACTGCATTTCATTATCAGAAAGATACAGATGCAGACATGAGATTCTTGAAAACCAGTCATTTGGACCAATAATATTTTTTACTGGTGTACAATACATGAGCAGCTGCATATAGAATTGATGATAAGCCTCTGGGCCACATTCAGGTTTTGAATTTTTCAACAAATCAACCGATTTTGGGGTCCAGACACTATCAGACTACTAACTTGTTCTAGAGCAATTGATTTGTTTATTAAGAATCTTGGGCAGTTTTTAAAATACAAAAAAGGTATACAAATTTGAAAAAAACAAGTAGTATGCAGTTTATATGTAGTGTAGTCTATAATGTGGCACAAATGTGGAAATGTCTGACCTCACTGATACCATGCAGAAACGCCTCTTTGGCAAGCTTTGCAGGGCCATCCACAGTCTTCCCATCATCCTCAGGGCCCCAACTGGCACTGTAGATGTCAATGTGCTGGGGATTGAGGCTGAGTGACTTCGCCTCCACCACGTCAGTCACCTCCCCATCCAGCATGCGGACACCTAGGACCAGGCACAGGTTGGAGGCATCAGTGTGGCAATGAGACCCCTAAGCATCAGAGACATGGCTTTCTTTCATACTTATTCACAAACATCTAACAGAGAAGTTCTCAAGACAGTTGGAACGAAAACCACAACAAATTTTATACAAGAGCTGTTTCAATATACACCTTCCAAACAACCACAAACAAGCATTTTCAAGTGGAAATGTAAGCTTGAATGTAAGCTCCATTGTAAAGAACACACAGCTGGGCAGTCTAGAAGTCCTTCATTTTTACTCATGAACTATGCAGGTATGTGGAGGCAGACAAAGTATCTCAGAAAATACAGCATAATTGGCGATCTGTACAAACCCACCTACACTATCAAAGAGTGAAGAGAAAGACTTCAATCTGTTAAAGGATTGAAATGTACTGTTAAAGGACCAAACACAGTAGGTGAGTATATAATTTTTACTCTTTATTAATATAAAATATACTGAGTTATGTATTGCGCGCGCGCGCGCGCGCACACACACACACACACACACGTATGTACGTATGTATGTACGTATGTATGTGGGGGTGGAAATGCTGTGCTAAATTGTATTTATCTAAACTATAATTATTTTCTCACTTCACCTAGCATGTGGGGAAATGAGGATTCGATTCCAGGTCCAGAATACCACCACTATTCAATAAGAGTCCTTAAGCAAGACTCCTAACACTATACCAGCCTACCTCTACCTCGCAATGCAACAGTGACAAGGACAAAGAGACGCTGTGACGTTGCCCGGATTAACAAGTTCTGTGTTGAATGTTGGGGAACCAGGAGAGTTTTACTGTAATTAGGCTATGGAAGCCAATCACAAATAGACACGATCTGATAATATGGACTTGTACGATGTTAGTATAACAGTACATGCAATGAGAGGGGCTATATGAAATGTATATACTGTATATAAACATACACATATAACTTTCTGAATAATGGTAACATAGTTTAAGAATAAGTTAGTTTGTCACATGTAACAGGCAGCACACTACACTGTTTTTTTTTATTATACTGTGATTTCTGCAGCCTGCATAGCTGACATTTTTTTTATCAAACATAAAACAAAAAAAATTTAATTTTATAAACAAATACAGTATATTACTTAAGATGGCAATTTTTGTCCTGAACAAGACAATGATCTAAAAAATGAATGATCTAAAAAACTAACCTTTTTCTTCTGTGAAAGAACATAAAAAGCATGTACAATTTTTAGGCAGAAACAAAACTCAAAATGTCAGCTGCTCAGTGCTTACTGAGAAATGATGACAGTATTTATTTTGGTGAGCAATTCCTGAAAGCTTAAAATACAGCAGACATTTGAAAACAAACCCGACTGTTTCTTTGACGCAGATGTTCAGGTTGTTCTGCATTACCCCTCTATGAGTAAAAAAAAAAATCACTCAAAACGGATTCAGAAGTATGGAAACATTTCCGCATGTGCTTCCATCTAGAGGCACCAAACTGGGCCGTCACTCAGTTTCAGGGGCAAATCTTTGCATTCTTTTTGCATCCAATGTCTTTGTACTCATCCAGGACAAACATAGCTGAGAGGGATTCCTCCCCTCTGGCAAGATGAAGCAATTACCGAACGGCAGGAGCATAGGGGCAGCGGCTGACTGATCGCTATTAGCTCATCTTATTTCCAAATTGGATATAGAGTTGGACATTGTTGAAAGGACACAGGCAGGAATGATTCTGTTCTTGAACGGACTACACACATTAATGTTGCGTTGTGAGAATACAACACGAACATGGGATTCATCTTGCATTTCACCTGCCAGGGCCAGTACGGTGGGACTGGAATCAAAGGCAGAGGACTGGGTTCCAAGACTCTGTCTGAAATTTTCCTTCGTGTGAGCACAGTGCTGTGGGACTGTTCTCGTCCATTTCTCCCCATCCCGCTCTCCAGCTCCTCCCTTGCCCGGGAGCTTGTTATAAAAGCAGAGATCCCTCTGGGCTCTGGGATGGAGCTATGGTGAGCGGAGTTGCTTAGCAAATGCAGCTCCTGGTTAAACACCTAATTAAACCGCAAGCCCAGTTATAGGAAAATAAGGTCATGTCACCTTCTTTCAGAAGGCAGTTACAGTGTTATTAATATTAGAAATAAAAAGAGATGAGAATATACTCAGTGGAGCCACAATATGTTATACAATAATACCACTCTCCGGAAGTCAACAGTCATTTAGGAAGTGTTAAAATGGAACTTCATTTTAGACACAATATAAGAGCTACACACCACCTCAGTGAGTACCAGTTCAGTCTTTCAACAAGGGCAGTGCAAGTGCAAATGGTCCCTTTCACTACAGATTTTGATATGCCATCTTAAAGAGAACACCATCAACTCCAAGCCAATGCAGAAGGAGGAACAAAGGACAAAAAAAAAAAAAGATGAGTAGAACAATATTCATATTTATTCACTCAGTGGATACTTTCCTCCAAAACAAGGTATAATAATTATTAGCTAGTACTTAGCTGTCACCTTTGTCCAAAGTGTAACACAAATACTGAACTACACTAAACTCCCTAAAATTGTTCACTCATACAGCAGAGCAAGGTAACATGCTGACTTACAAATACACACACCATGGCCATGTCTAGATTTCTCAGGTTACTTGAAACATATGTCTTTGGACTGTGTGGGAAAACTCAGAGGAAATGCATGAGAACACGGTGCAGAAACGGAAACTCTGCAGAGTCCGATTTGAGCATACATTGCTGTGAGACCTTTTGTTCAATGCTGGCCACTAAGTAGCGCAGTAGAACTAAACAACGGAGTTGAAACTGTCAGATACGCTAGTAACGCTGAATGCAGCACTAGAGTTCTTAGAAAAGCATTTGATTCAAGGACTGTAGTGAGATCACTATCTATCAATCAGTCTATCATTGTGTTTCCTAGGTTAAAAATGTGATGAATGGAGAAATAAGAAGAGACCTCCCAGTGTAACTCAGGCAATGTGAGTGTGCAGACACATCAGAAATGAGCACAAAATAGTAATCTGGTTTGAGAAGGCACGACTTTTGAATTGTCCAAGTTACAGGGAAAGGAAGACAAGATTGTTTCTATAGAGGCTGTGCCAACTGAGAGGATTTGGTGGAAAAGGCAATCTCATCTGACTGCAAGAAATAGACGGAGGAGTAATGCGATAAGGCATGTTGAATAATATAAAATGTGCTATAGCTAATTAAAAGGATTACATGCACTTATGCAGAAATCGCTGGTGCAAAAGGCTGTGCTGCTGCCTGTGATCATTAAGCCTTTTGGTTCCTAACAAGAGTGAGCTGATCTCTAACACTTTCAAGTCCTCATTACTTTTTCAGTTTAAAAGCATGAAAGGGAAATGTGGCATCTTCAGAAGACAGAAAACAAACATTGGAATAGATTAATTAAATTACAGTTTTTAAAACTGGTGTTAAAAGATGCTTTTATATTTGATATGATGAGATGTGGCCCTAGGGTCAACCAAGCCCAGTGTAAAATGGAAGTTCAGGACAAATTCCTTCATTGTGTTGACACTCACCTCCAATCTTGGCATTGTAGGCCACTCCCACTCCACAGATGTCATTGTTAGCCACGGCGGCCACCTCCCCAGCACAGCGTGTCCCATGCCTGCAAAGACAGAGCACTCAGAAGGCTTTTCTTGCTTAATGCAAAACCTTCTTAAAGAGATGGGTGTCACATGCCCTGAGGCTCAGAATGGCCACATCTATTTGTATAAAAAATTCACAGCTTAACACTGAAAGACTGTTCTTGATGAACTAGCCTGTCATCATGACACCGTGGGCAAGAG
Source organism: Heterotis niloticus (assembly GCA_018136845.1). Taxonomy (NCBI): domain Eukaryota; kingdom Metazoa; phylum Chordata; class Actinopteri; order Osteoglossiformes; family Osteoglossidae; genus Heterotis; species Heterotis niloticus. The sequence goes on along the minus strand of CM030904.1, from coordinate 13,381,743 downwards.
GATGAAGGTGGGGCAGGGAGTTATGGGGTAATATAAACACTTGCTTTCTTTGCCTCCCCTCCACAAATCCACAGCAATTTCAGTTTCAGAAAAAAAAAAAAAAAGCAAACTTCGTCATCAGACACATCTCTTTTTATGGTTAAACTGGCCCTGGTCTTAGAGAGTATCATAGCCAAACGAAAGACTATGACAGGCCACAGTCACAAAGACAAAAAGAGATTCTGATTCACAAAGAGCTTTTTATTAGCCATGCATTTATGTGGTTTGGTTCTCCACTCCCTGGACTATTTTGGGAGGCATCAAGGAAGTACCCAGGATAAAAAAAGCAGCTGATCATAGCATTTCACTTGGTTTAAATACCCCATCCAAACCCAGGCTGGACACACACCCTGCGTTGGCTGAGAGGCCCTGTGTAGAAGCCCCTAGCTGGCTGGCTAACGGATCAAAAATGCCTTTGGAATTAGAACCAATGACCCCTAGGATCAGTGGTGGCCAGCTTTGCCCCTGAGTCTGTGGCCACCACATTTCCATTTAGGCTCTCTGCATCAGCAAAGGGTTCAAAATAGTCAATACATATAATCCCTAAAACCATGGGAAGAGTTCAAGACTACAGCCAATTGGAGGGCCTCTTGAAAAGGAGTATGTACGTGGTACATCACATCTTCTGTGCTGTATTGGAGTAGTTTAAATGAAAACAGGGCGGCGCACTCCAAAATGAGGGCCAGATATTCATTTAATTTATGACACACCACAACAATAATCCAAAGTAGAGTTCACACAAATTTTTTAAAGTCTTACTCTGAGGTCAGGTGTGCTTTAACCTGTGAACTGCTCCAGCCCTCTTTTGGTACCTGATCACCAACTTCTTACCTCCTTTGATTTATTAGCTATGTGCACCAGAACACACCCATGGATGTGGATTACTGAAATCCTTAGAGAAAATTCCAGACACAGAACACACACAGCTAGCACTTGATAGCTCTGACACCATGACCTCCATGACCACAAAATCATCTCCAGACATGTCTCGGGGGGTGTGGCTTACCAGACTGTCCAGGCAGAACAGCGAGGGGCCGATGACCGAAAGCAGACGGTGAGTAATACCTGACTGAGAGCACCCACCAGTTTCAATCTGAAATGGCTGGTCTTCACCATTTCCTTATCAAGAGGTAGAACACCTTTACATACATGCTTTGTTCAGGGGAACACCTCTTTGTGTGATGATGCAGGACAGCCCATCAGAGCAATGTTTATCAAGGTATTTAACCAAGCCCAGACTTGCAGCTCCAGCACACTGTGAAACCCATGTAAATGAAAAATTCCAAAAACATCTGACTGGATGGAGGCAATGATTTTATCTCTGGCCAAATAATCTGTTTAAAAAAAAAAAAAGAAAAAAAAAAAGCATGAAAATGAAAAAACGTTTTAAAAAAAACTGAAAACAACAACAAAATATTCAAAGAATTATAAATGTGCTTATTCTATATACCAGTTTATGCATCAGGTGTAATATAGTGATCATTTATTGTCTTTAGACTATAAGAGGAAACTGGAGTACCCAGGTGAAAACACACATAAACACGGAGAGAACAAGCAAATTTCACAGAGATCGAGCTAGTTGCTGCACCACCCTGCCACCCTATATTTTAAATATATTTATTAAATTTTAGAAGTACTGATATTATCTTAATAAAATAACAGTTAATTTTAAAACATGCAAAAAAGATACAACATGAACTACAGAGATAAATTCATGTTGTATATCGGTGTTGTAAAGACTCAAGTTTGACTACTGACATTTTGCAGTTCAGCTGTAACACATATAAGCATTGTAGGTCCTCAGCTAAGTTATCACCTCAGCCATCCAGTAACTGAGAATGCAGAAGCTGTGTGCACACATGTCAGTCTCAAGATGCAACTGAAGCCACTATTTTAAAAGGAACTGATACAACAAACACAATATTTACAAAAGTGGTCATTTCATAACTTTATTTTTCATACTGCATAACATCAAAAGAGCCGCATTCAACAGAACTGACAGCTGAAGAACTTCTGGACATATGTAGTTATGATATAAATGAGTAGCTTAAACTTGTGCTTATTAATCACTTATTAATACCTTTTACCCAGTCAAGCTTGGAAGTCCTGGAGGAGGAGAAAGGTCCTAATGCAGTCACACAACCCATAGGGCTCACAGCAGACAACAAAGCCTAAGGCTTGTTGTCAATCACAGAGGGGAGCACATTAGCTGGTAAGTTCAGAGGACCTTTTGTTCCCAAGGCATCAAACTCGCAAGACACTCCATAGATACAAATTGCTGAAATCGCTCAACTGTGCATTGCTGCACCCTAAAATTAAATGAATTCAGTCTTTCTACACTGCATATCTTGGAGCTGAAAAGGCAGAACATTATTATTTTCTGCTTGTTATGAATCAATATCTTCAAAAGACTTAATAATCCACCATGTCTTAAATAACTATAAACAGGTGGATCATTTACTGTCTGCTAAAATAGGCCATTTATGAAACATTGTTTTGTTTGGCCATTTATAAAAACACTTGCATTTCTTACCAAACGGTTTTAGCTATTTATGAACCTTTATATTTAACCAAAGAATTTCAAATTAAGTACAAGAATGAGTAAAGTAACAATTGTACTAAAATACAAATTAAATCAAAATCAAAGTTACGGCCAAACAGCTACATAATAAATAAACAGTTGCATTTGTTAATTTGAACCTGCTCCTAATGTTCATTAGGATGGACTAAATGCGTATTTGAAAAACAAAAATTATGGAGACAGTATAGTTACCTTCAGCTTCAACAGAAGGAAAACTGAGTGTCAGTCATTTATGGCCTAATCTAATAAGACTCATTAGCGTTAAATCAAATATTGCTAATAGGCAAGTGATTGTACTGCAGCTGTACACACACACACACACACACACACACACGCACGCACACGCACGCGTGGGTGGAAAAAGCTGAAATATTCAATTCTTGAATTCAGAAGTCAGATTTCAACTTGAGAACAGCTTGAGCATTTTTGAAGTTACCCATACTAACATAGAAACAGTATTATTTTATAACACTTTTTATGAAAGTATCATGCCTGACTTTATCACAACAAAATATAGAAAAGTCCATTGCAGTAGAAGTAGCTGTAGGAGGTCAGTAAAAAACAAAACATAATACCTGAACTGCAATTGAATCAGAAATGACTGCACTGAAATAAAAAAATCTTGCACCAAAGTCTCAAGGTTAAACTTTTCACTACAGTACAAAAGGACAAATAGCATCAAAAACATTTTAACTTAATTTTTTGTGCCTTCAAAGATGCTTTCAGCAGTATTTGTACACCCCTACTTTATACTTCTCTCCAGCCCCCAGATATGGCATACTGATCTTGCAATGGCTCAGGCAAATGGTACCAAGGAAGGGCAGTGTGTCTACTTGCACAGCAGGAGCACAGGCTCCTCTGCACAGAGCAATTGGAGAACTGTTCTTACATCATAGTACCTCCACTAGTGGAGACTACAGAGACAGAAGGGTCTCCCACCATGGTGTCTTTTAGGGAGCTTCATTAAGAGATCTGACATGGCAAGGGACCCTGGTATCACCAGGCCAAAGGTTTAAGTTGCTCTGCACCTCAGTACATTCATTCACTAGAGCTGGATTCATGGCCTGCTTAAAAGGATTAAGATATTTTCCAACAGGCTTAACTGGGCCCTCAGGCTAAGGGATCTGGTATTTAAACAAGTGGAGAGCTCCTAAAGCACCTAATGGCCACCATTACAATAGCAGTCTCTTCAGGCATTCTAATCTGGAAGCCATCTCCTCCTTACTGGCCTTGTCTATTTTGCCTCCTGGACCTTTTTAAATTCACTTCTACTGTTGATGAAAATATCTGTAAAGTAATTCAAATAATAATCACATTGTTGAGTAAAATTTACTTGAAATTTCTGTATTCTCATCTCTTCATTATTCAGATTTACTAAAGACATAACTGAAAGCCGTTTTAAATCATAAAGCAGATGTTTCTGAAAGGTAACTGCAAACAAGCAATAAACCTACCTTTCTACCTAATTAACATAAATCAGTTTAGTATTTTTCTGTATATGAGTATTATACCTATTTTAGAAAACCCATCTTCCAAGTGCTGCTTTTCCTTTTTCTTCACATCTAATCTGTTTGTCTGGTAGTTTCTATTATGGTAAAAAATAATGCTTTCCTAGCACATCCCAGGTCTGCCAAGCAATTTCCAGCCTTAAACACTTTTACAACAGTCCACTCAGAATTTCTTCACAAGCTTTTCTACTTTCTTAGAAGACATTTTGACTTAATATGGGGAAGATGATAACGATAACGCCTGTTTAAACAACACAAGCATGAGACACAATCCTATCTGAAGAACAGCTGAGATACAATGAGTGTGCACTCTTTTTACAATTCCTGGCTTGCTTCTGACTGTGATAGAAAATCCCAAGAGAGTTTTACACTGAAAACTCCAGGGTTGCAATTACTGCTCCTGGGTAATTTCTACTTTTAACTTAATCAGTTTTCCAAAGGGTGAATGATGACCCAAACCTGAGGTCCACTGAGCCTTTTGCATTTATTGTGAACAATAACCGTGCCCTCTCTGTCCAACTGAGAAAAAACAATCTGTGTAACTTTTACTGCTAACCGGTTTGCTGCCTCCCATTTATTCCATTAGATAACACACCCAAAATGGCTGACAGAGACTCCTTTGGAATTACATTCACAGCCTATAATGGTCCACATTCTTAAGGAAATGCTTTTACCATCCTAACACTTCATCCCTTTGCCTGGAGTCATGTGCAACTTAAAAATTCTCACTGGTGCATGCTTTAAAACTTTTGGATGTGTGTGCGTGCGTGGTTGGCCTTCCAAGAGGAGCATGCATAGTGCAGGTATATACCTCAACTGTGTTTACCCTTCCCTGTCATTAGTTTAGGTCCTTCCTCCAAACCTCCCTTTTAACCCTCCCTTTTTGACCCATTACCCCTTTGTTCTGCTGTTCTGTTCCAACATAGAAAATAATAAACAAAGTTTGTTGCATATGTCACAATATATTTGCTCACATATAACAACTACTGGCTACTGTCTTATCCAGCTATCCAGTTGTGGCTATTTTCAGGACCCAAACCTTAAACTGGCTGGATTTAGTACAGGATTTACATACCTACACTGCACTCATACTCCCCACCAGATGGACAGACAAACATACAAACACTACAGAGACAACATGCATGCCAGCCATAGTGACAAGCACAAAGTAACAAATATCACCAAACTGAATAACCCTTAAACGTTTTGAATTTAGCAGGCAAACTGCCAGGGATGCAATTCTTTTGAAGTAACTGCATCCTTCGTGTGAAGCAACTGTATTCACGTTTCTAACACTTCATTTCAAAGATTAAATAGAAATTTGCAAGATACTAAGAGGCCTTTTTGGTGTTTACTGAACTTAACTAGGCAAAAACCCCATTTAGGGTGAGAAGTACCACTGTATATCAAGCCTGTGGTTTCAAAAACAAAGTGGTGCATGAAGAACAAACAGAGACTGATCTTTATAGATACAGATATTAATCAATTGGACTTCTCTCCATTTTTGGTGTAATAGCTAAAAGGTCCAGATGACACTAAGACAATTATACAATTACTGAATATGCTAAAGGACACAGACACACTCTGTAGTGCGAAAGACTAAGCAAAACATGTCTGCACATTGAACCCGCATGCTCCCTCTCCTCTGTAGGCTACTATAACCCAGTTTATCCATTATCCCTGCATTGATACTGTGCAGTATTCACATTGCATGCATGTGCCTCCCCTTACAGTTACTGATGAGGCACAGTGCTGGGATCTTGGAGAGCAAACAGCCAGCAACCAAAAAGGATCGTCTTACCACTGTTAAAGAGTTCTGAAAGATGTTGCCTAGAGGAAAAGAAAACATCAAATCTGAAAAGGCATCTGACAGACCATATGTGAACTGTGCTCTTCTGTACAAAGCCATGGACGCTCTAGTAAACATTTTCCTGTGTGAATTTGAGCACGTGAAGTATTTCCAGATGTTCAGGAGCCAACACCAACTGGAACAGGCACTCCAAACCAGCTGACTGTCTTGACTGCACCAACAGAAAGTCCAAAGATCAAAAGAAGGCTGTTAACATTTTTTGCACTGTTTTATACTGCATTTCTACAAGATTGTGCTTCTAGTCTATATCCCATACCTGCAAAATAAATTTCCAAAACAAAGCCAACTGTGCAGCTGCTTTTTGCAATGCTCTAGCATATTTTAGGTCTGCTGGGTGATCCCAATTGAGAGAATTAACATTGCATGTTCATAATCTCCAAATGGTCAAATGATGCTCTGCTTAGTTGTGCCTGGTGTACAGCTAGGAGTCTGGTTGGAGAACAGGATGCAGATGAATTTTCCTTGGGAAGTTTGGATGAAGCAGAAGAGTTACAAAACCTTTAGTTCACCTCCCTCAGGGTTACTGAATGGCTCCTGTTCAAACAGCACAGCCCTGCAGCAGATTCTAAAGGGCATAAAAACAATCAAAGGCTGGAATGTGTGTAGACACCTTGTGAAGGATGATCCACATGAGGTCAGTAGGGACCTGGTGATCACCTACAGCCCAAGGACAGGAAGCCACACCCTGTGTGCTGAAAACAACCTCTTACTAACTGCTCCAACCACACAGGTAAGGCATATCTTCACAAAGAAGCAGACTACTAGGTACTTGGGTCACCATAGGCACCCTCTGCCTTATGGGCTTCTTTAAGGAAAGGAGAAAAAAAAAAAGCATTGCTGCAGTGCGGTTTGAGGTGTTTGTATAAGCTTGAAATATCATGGTCTAAATATATGACTAGTGGTATTTTGGGCAGTGAGGTTGCAGGATACATACAAACATTCAAGTTAATGCAGACTATTAAAAATTGTTTAATGACATACAAACAAATGTAGAACAGACTCTTTAATTGTTACAACCACTACTGGTATTTCAAAGCACAGCTCTAGTTGCAGGAAGACTCCATAAAATATCTGTTCACCTTTAAATATATTTAAAAGTATTTTTGTACAAACCTAAACAATGAAGGTCATCTTAGACAAATGCTAAATGAAGAATAATGAAAACAACTTAAACTTTTAATCTATATACAGAGGGGGTTAATGAAGGGGATGGCGATGTTTTTTCAGTAACAACAGTTTGCAGCAGCTGTTAGTACTCGGTAACCATGGTTTAATATTTATAGAGTATTTAGGATCTTTATACGGGTGAAAGTCAAACAGTCATGAGTGCTTATGACACAGTTGGATGGAGTGGTCCTAAATGTTACATGTCCTGGAGTTCAGATTTGCAGGACATATGACCCCCATGTCCGCTCTGAATGTGCATAACCAGCAGAAAATGAAAGTAACACGTTACTTAAAATTTAGCTTGTCACTGGCAACCTTCGGTTAAGCCCAAGCACAATACCATGTATAGATGCAAAGTGACAGCGGTAGTAGAAGGAGGAGGAGACAGAAGGCAGACTGAGGGCAACGCAAAGAATACAACACTGTTGCACAGCCACAGTCCCTTGGGACAAATTGAGCCCTCCCTATCCAGCTTCTGGTTAGTCCATAGAGAAGCAGTTACTTCCAAAGGGAACTCATACCGTGGAAACGGTAGAGGTAGACTTAAAGTACTGTTGTCAAACAAGTTAATAGTTTTGACTCAAACCCAGGTTGTACCAGTTTACAGAAGTATTTTTCTGCACCATGTTGCCAAAAGGACACAAAATGAGAATTCAAAAACGGCTTTCCATGGAACAAATACAGATGAGCCGGCCTTCATGTGAAGTAAAAATTCATTTTCATGTCCCTCTCCTTATTGGCTGAATATATTCATACTGTCTCTTTGTTCCGACAGAGGGCTCATATTATTTCTTGGCAGACTGCGCTTCTTTTGGGAATCGCGGAATCAATCTCACACCATTGTTCCACTGGTCAATCATGTGCCCCTGGTTGCACATTAGTGACAGAGATGGATTCGCTTCTGACTGCAAGGCTTGGATTAATTTCATTCAGGGCATTTCCTTGTACAAAAAGAACTGCATATACTATGCTATATGTTCTGTCAGTTTTTCACCCCTGACATGTTTATGGGTCACTAACTGCAAGACAATCAAGTTAAAAGATTTTTGGGATTGACAAGAAGCTTGTTATGCTTCTGTTTCATCTTTTAGCTGACCTTTTTTATCCAAAGAGACTTATAGCTGTAGCCATTAATACACAGTTATCTTAACTCATAATGTTAGGTTAAGTACCTTGCTAAAGGGTACAGACGCAGGGATGTAAACCAACAATAACCTTCCCCTGATAAGTTTGCGCCTTCAACCTAAATGTGGCCTTTTGTTCTAATAGGTGAAGTGCTGAATGCTATGAAGGCAAAGCAGGTCAGGATACTTGCCTTCAAACTTGGATTGCACTCTAGACATATTTGAAAGATTTGTAAAGAGAATCCGTGCTGCTTGATGGAGTGCCACAAAAGGAGACTTTAAAGCGCAGACATGAAGGCAAAGCTGGTAGTGCTGGTGCTTCTTAAATCAGTCTTGGCTCAACTCCAGCTCAGTCTGTGTGGAGTTTGCATATTCCCCCCATGTTTATGTGGATGTCCTCTACGTGCCCTGGTTCTCTCTCACAGTCCACTGACACGCATTTCAGATGAACCAGTGACTCTAAATCGCCGTGTTGTATAAATGCGCAAATAGACGGTGTTCACTCTGGACAAAGATTACAGCTAAATACTAGAATAGAATAGAATAAACCTTTATTATCCCACGAATGAGAAATTTAGGTGTTACAGAGCTCTTATCACAAAGGGAATATAGGAGAAGAACAAGGAAGTTAGTAAGAAGGACAAGAACAATTAAGTTAGTAATCTATGTACACAAATAAAATAAAATAACCCTATATACATAAATAAGTTATAAATAAATAAATTAACCAATTTAGACTGCGTTGTGCAGTCTGACAGCTGCTGGTAAAAATGACCTGCAGTAGCGCTCCTGCCTACACTGTGGATGTAAGCGTCTGCTGTTGAACGAGCTACTCGGTGCTCGTACAGACTCATGTAGGGGGTGGGAGGTGTTGTCCATGATTGATGTCAGCTTGGACAACATCCTCTCCTCCCTAGCCTGCTTGATGGACTTCAGAGAACAGCCCACGACAGAGCTGGCCCTCTTGACCGGTCTGTTGAGTTTCCCCCTGTCCCTCTCTGCAATTCCGCCACACCAGCAGACCACAGCATAAAGGATAGCAGACGCTACCACAGTGTCATAGAAGGTCCTCAAGAGAGTCCTGTTAACCCCAAAGGACCTCAGTCGCCTTAGCAGGTGAAGGCGACTTAGACCCTTTTTATAAAGTGCCTCCGTGTTTGTGGACCAGTCCAGTTTATTGTTGAGGTGAACACCCAGGTACTTGTACTCCTCCACCGTTTCAATGAACAAACCCTGGATGGTTACTGCCTTAATAGGGGGTGACTTCTTGCTAGTTAGCAATAAACTACATGCTGCTTTGGAGAAACATGTCTGCTAAATGAATAAATGTAAATGAACCTTTTGTGTTTTCGTAGAGACAAGATGGTTCCTTGGAATTGCTTTTTGTATTACTGATGAGCTCTATATGAAAACCCAGCAGAACTAATGGAAACAAGCATTATGTTACTAAATGTGGGAGGGAAAGCTAGTTCAGAGCTGTTTACATAACAATGGACGCAGCGTACAGCAGCAGACTCGGAAGCCCCGATCAGTGCTCGTAGCCTTGTAATGTGACTCCAATTGTTTTTCATATGCTTTACAGACGTGAAGTGCAAGCATCAAATGGGGGTGGAAAATAAGGCTGTGATGAAACAACAGACTGAGAACAGAGGCCCACAGGCGGGTGTCTAGATCACGAGTTAACCTGGACTGAGAGCTACAAGAAATGCCACTGTTAACCAGCAGAAGCAGACCCTGTGCTGAAGCAGCATTCTGGCCCCCTGCCTGCGAGCTCTGCGCTAATCCTCTGGTCCCCAGCCACCTCTGCACTTTACTGAGCAAGGAAAAGTGTCCCTGAAAGCACTGGAGCTGCCCGGTCCCACTAAAAAGGAAAATAATATTAAAGCAACATATCAGTAAAACTTAGCTAAAAAATAACATGTTTGAGAAGCTACAGACAGAAAATGGATGGGAATAACTGCAGTCTGAAATATCCCATGTCATGTCAGGCTGATATGCAGTCACTTGCTCCAAAAACAGGCTTTCTGTTATTCAGGGCTTGGTGGCAGATAAAGAAGTCTGCTTACAGTTGTGCTGAGTCTGATGGCTTCTTTACCTGACTTCTGTGTAACAGAGAACCAGAAGAGCTGTGTACTGAAAGCACAGTTCTTGAGGAAACAAATACTGAAAGCAATTTGCTATTTTTGGTTTAAAATCCAAAAAATACCAGCCTTTAAGTATAATCAATCAGGGTAAAGACATGTAAACATTATAAAAAAAGGGGGGAGGGGGATGAATATGTGTGCACAACAGATACAAAATGCTTTCTAGCATAATGGCAGTTTCTCCTAAAATCAGTGACAAAATTATCAGTCATATCCTGAAGATGGAGAGTACCACAGAGGAGACTGAAAGGTTAACTACAGCAAACACCAAGGCTAAATTAAGACTTTCTGCTGGTAAATATTCCAGCAAAGCTGGAGAAGAAAGGCAGCTTTGTGGCAGGGAACAGAGATGGGCTTTTACAGCGAACAAGGCCCTTGCAGAGCACAGAGCATGTGCTTGCTGGTTATTTCCCAAAAGCAGGCCTAAATTGCTGCTAGCCTCACTGGGAGTGCACAGATGGAGCAATGCAGTTGTGATGAGCTGTGCAGCAAGGGGGTAGGATGTCTTCAAGACTGCCTACCAATTTAACACAAATTTAAAAACATAAAGCAATTTCATAGGTCCCTCCCACTTCCAGATGGAGCATGTCAGGTCTAGAGGTTGCTTGGAAGACCCAAAACGCATGATGCTGGGGCCTGCTGTGCTTCACCTGCTTTGATTTGCATGGAACATCAGTCCGGCAGGCAAGAGTCACATGGGTCAGCACTCAGCTGGGGACATCACATTGCAACCAGATCCTAGCTGCAAGCTTTCAGCCTGTCATCGCTAATCATGTTAAACCCAGAATTAATACGGAAAGGGAACCTTGTTGGCTAAAATCCCAAAACTGACAGAGAAATTTAAATATGACACCCAGGGAGGATTCAGGCTGTGCCACAGAGACATTAAGTGTTTACAGGGTCTTGAGATTATCATTATCAATTTAATTTGTCCTTAAGGTTTAATTTAATCACTTCACTGCAACCAAGAAGAGATTAAGTCACCAGGGCAGCTAACAAGTTGTGTACAATCACTTCACACAAGTGGAATAAACCAGCTTTCTTTATACATTTTCTTAATTTGTGCTGATTCACTCCATTTTGCAAATCTACAAAAAGGTGGCTTAAATTGAATAATGCAGCTAGCAAAGCAGACTAACAGAAAGTTTAAATAATAATCCTAGTCTTGAAGTCAGTATCCACATATTTTTGCTAAATCCTTCAGTGCTGCTGCCAACACATTAGATATAGACAAAGCAGAAATAATAAATTATTTGTATTTCTGCAGTGCTTCTGCAACCTATATATCCCCTGGATAAGAAAGCATTGTGAAACTTGTACTTCTCACAGCACCGGCCATGCTATTCCTCAGCAGATATTTTTAGCCTTCTGAGTGCCAAGTTGACTACTGAGTGATACACTGACATCTCAAGACTGGCTTCTGCTATGTGACATGTGGCAGCCCTCAAAGACTCACTGAAAGCTACCATCAGCATGCTCACAAAACAAAATTCCAATAATCAGCCATTCGTAATAAAAGTGCTTGAAAACAGCATACAGACTGCACTATTTACAGTACATTTATTCAGACTGGAGATCTACTTCTTATTACAATGTGGAGGCAAAATGTAACAGATTCTGTTTTCAACAATTCGATTCAATTGCAGTTTACCATTTCAGCTAAAATTCATTAAGTCTTCAAGGGATCATTCATCGTAATCTTCAATATGCCAAAAGCATATTTCATAAAAAGCCATCTAGTTAACATATTAATAACTCACACATAATATTTCAAATGATGAGTCATTTAAAAGCTTGTGATGCTATGTATAACTCATGAATTTTGAAATAAGAATTTAAAAAAAATAGCTTAACAAAATCCTTGCAGATGTTGCTTAAGAAGAAGTTTCTACTGTATACAGCTATAAACATGAACTCCTAAAGAAAACAGAATACTGCCACCCAGTGTGCCTAAATTTGCATCTGTATGCTGATCTGAAAATGTTAAAAAAAAATAAAATAAAATAGCATACAGTATCCAAAAAATGATTAAAAAAGGTACCAGAAAGAAGCACTGGAAAATTTAAAAGCTTTTCAAAGCACACATAGTGTAAAGCAATGTGAAGCAACAGAGCTTTCCCTAAGAGGAAGCACTGGGTCTGTGGCCAGGGCAAGGAGACCTGAAACTAGGAAATATTCCTACAGTCCACTGACAGACACAGGCTTTGGAGTGTTGGGGGGAGGGGGGCATGCTTTCCCAGACAAATTCTTCTAAAATGGACTTACCAAGCAGTCCTAATTCTATGACTTTTGGTGCATGATTCCAAGAGAATCTATGTATAAATGTAGCAACAGTTACAGCATTGTTTCAGCTGACGGACACAGATTCATGCCAAGGTATCCACTGCACCATCTCATTAAACCAGAGCTATGTCGACTCAATTACCCCGCAGCGAATCAACCTACCCCTGCTGAGCGCACAGCGGTGCACATCCTCAAAGTTCTACCCAGAGAAAGTTGTTTTAATGGAAAAATTGAGATGGAAATAAAAATACATCCACGTGATACTGCTTCCATGCACTGAGGATGTACGTATTTTATTCTTGTACTTTTAGCCAAACACCTCCCCTACCTGTTGTCATTGGTCTGCGTGTATCTCGGTTGTGGGTCAGGGTCTCCATCGTTCATATCGTAGCTGGCTTCTGGGTCCTGGGTATATGGTTGAACAAGAATGTTAAAATGACCTGGTCTGTATTGGCCTTACATCTGAATTCCCAGTGGGACCAACTGAAGCCTGCAGCTCTTTGGGATGCTTACGTAGTTTTTCTCAAGGTCAGGGTGATTCTTCTCAATTCCGTCATCCAGGATGGATACCACAACACCCTTTCCTGTGTAGCCCTGCTCCCAGGCTGCTCTCACATTCAGGTCCTGGTGGTTTGTATTGTACTGAGAGAATAAAAAGAAATTCTTAGACTGCTGCATCGCTTAAACAGAATTTAAACCAAAATTAACTCAGGCATTGATAAAGATAAAAAAAAAAAAAATAGGCTGCTTAACAGGTGTTAGGAAGGAAATGGGAAGAATAATATGGAACAAGTCACCTGACATTAAAAACCATAAAGAAACTTCCAACATCTAAGGGAGAATTCAGTCCTGACAACAGGATGGGTGAGAAATGACCTCTATCCACCACCTAGTTTCCATTATTTGAAAAGAAAATTGAATTTATTCACAGGCTGGCTCTTCCTCCCCAGTGTGAAATAAGCCACTGTACCTCCCCCATTACAGAGCCTTGCCCAGAATGCCAGGTGACTTGCTACCTGTCTACTGGAACCTCAGAGCCACATCTCAGCTCACTGCTGGAGGGTAGGTATAGAGACACATGCAAGAACCATGGGCTGATTGAGTTGGTGCACACTGTGCTGTAACCTCAACACTCTATACAACAAAATCCTGCACAGACTGGCAAGGTTGACTTTTGCCTACAAATTTTGTTGCTACTCAAGCTTTTAGCAGAATGTCATTTTTCTGAGCTCACTTCTCTGCAGAAATGGTTCATTTAAACTATTTCTGCATTCCTAGTCATATATCCACTTGTAATAAATGAGATGTAGAAAGAGAATTTTGTTTTGAACTGTGTCATAGTAAAATATGTATAAGCAGAAAAATGCAGAACTGAAGAAAATGCAAACTAAAGACGATGCAGCAGCTTTTTTGAACAGACGTTGTTTGGGGGGGCATATTAGTAGCATTTTTAAGTAACTACCAAGATTACTGTGTGCATTCAAGTGTGCATGTTTATATACATGCCTATGTGGAAACACACAGGCAGGTGAGCACACATATTTACCATGTTCCACTTTTCTGACAACCTGTTTGGAAGCCATCTGTTTTCTGAAATCTAATTCTGCCCTCACCATCCATTACAATAGACATTATTTAACTTGTCATATGTAAGGCCTCCTGCCATTACAGACTGCATACTGCACAAACAGCATTAATGTGGCAGCTTCAATACATAGCTCTTGCATGCTATCAGCTCAGATGACAACTGTGGACGCGTTTGATTCACAAAGCACTCGGCACCACCTCCCAGGGCAGCCAGTAAACATGGTCGTCGCTCTCCTACCCAATACCGCATTCAAGGTATTCATTTGCTCTAAAACAGATTTTTTTTATTACCCATTATCTAGCAGGGAACACCAATCAGAAATACTAAAAGCGACAATGAAACTGAAAACATACGGAAGCACATTTTCCGAGACAATATTTCTGGTACACAAACTGTGCAGACAGACACACCATATCAACAAAGGTAGGTAATATTATCCAGAAATACAAACAGCATTTGCCTGTTTGTTGTAGTTGATTACCCAGCTGAAAAGATTACACATTTTCAAACCCTCAACAAGAAGATTACAAAGCCCATACTGAACCACGATGGCACAGAAACGACACTGGAAATAGAGATTGTAACTGGGGAGGTAATGGAATCATTTTGCTATTGTAAAGTTCACATTTGGATTGATGCAAAGCAGGAGGGATGGAGCACATCTAGTTTGGGTGCGAATGGAGTGTTAGGGTCCCTTTGCTTTACTGGCACATCTGTCACCTTCACGCCATTGTCACTCACCAGATACCACTGCTGGGCAAACTTGGGGTCCGACAGTTCTGTGTAGATGTCCCGCTTCTTCCTCCTTTTAACTACCTGCTGTTCAGCCCAGACCACCTGGAGAAAACAAACAGTGGCCGCTGTGAGAATCGGGGTGAAGAGGCTTCAATCACATCACTTACCATATAACACCTTTCTTTGGAATGTGGAATCTGGCCAGTGCTCATTTTGGCAGTGCTCTTATCAGATATAGGTACACTCTCCTTTTCCCGTTTCTCTTCCCTCCTTAAATGACAGACATACCAGACCAGCTTTGAGTAAAGACTTACAAACACATAAAAACAATTAGTTTCAAAGCATGATACTGTAGTGTAAAATGTAATTAAACATATAAAAATAATAACAAACTGAAGGAATGAAAATGTCATTTTACATTTTTGCTATGGTGTTTTCTCCCAGAGATGAATATCAACCATAACACAGCACAACAATTAAAATATAAAATATGTAGTCAGTCAATTTTTCCTTTTATAGTTTTATCAAAGTACTTCCAATGCTCTGTATTTCAGCTGACTGCAGTGAACATTTCAATAGTTTCAGCAAATGTGCCAGGGCAGCAATACTTGATCATACTGGACTATTGATAAGTCATTTGTCATACATTAATTGCTGAAACAAGGCTCTCAAATTAATACCAAGGCTATTTTCATTAATAAAAACTTACTGAATTATGACAAAGAAATCAGGGTTGGCCAGGAGCTAGTGTGTGGTACAATACCATAGTGACTGGTAGAAATTTGGTGGCTGAAACATCTTTGAAGGCACCCACAGCTTCTTCAGCCAAAACAATCAGTGTATGAACTAAAACAAAGCCTGCACAGCAAAGGGCTGCTGATTTGTCAGAGCAGTAAAAAAAAAAAAAAAAAAAAAAAAAAAAAGAAAGAGAGAGAAACAAGGTCCTAGAATTTGAATGCAACTCTCACTGCCTCAAACTTTAGTCAAAGCTGCTCTCTTACCCTCTCTGTGGCCAAGTATATGTGTAGTAGTTACACCATGAAGAAAAAAAGGGAACTTATAGTTAAAAATTGATCCTGATTATACCATAAGCAGAGATGGATAAAATGATAAATTTCCTCCCCCACAGCAAAGCTGAGATTAAAGAATTTCTAAAAGTTCAACTGGTCCAAAATAAATCTGGCAAGCAACCCCATTTTAAGGGCACTAGGGGTTATTTGAATTGTTAACATGCTTATAACTTGTTTTTAAAAGTGCAGAATCTATTATTTAGGTTGCAATTTAAATTTTCTTGCTGAGATTTAAAGAATTTCATGACTAGATCTTCTAATTACAGTCTGAAGAGGAAGTAGGAAGTTAAGTGTTTGGAATTTTTATTTATTTTTTTTGCTTTGGCTCCCCCGAGAGAAGTGTACACGTGGCTGTTAATCCTTCTCCACCCAGTACTGGCATTAGAAGAATTCAACCTCCACCTGATGAACTTTACTTTTACAATGGTCAACTCAAAAGGGACTTTATGTCTTTCTTAAACACCTGCAACACAATAGAAAAAGAGGACAGAAAAAAAAGCCAGTTCCACTCACACAACAACAAGCAAGCAAGGCTCAACAAAATGATGAGCAAATTTCCCAATAACATTCAAAGTTATTTTGGTATCTTTTTTATGGACACTGCAGATTTCTGAATTTAGACTTGGAGGAATGGCAGTTGCATTGGAAAGCAAAGATGGAGACAAGTAAGATGACCAAGGACATCCATAAAGCATCGGCAAATTAAAATCATCTATTCGGAGTCCTTACAATGAGGACAAAAAAAAAACACACATTTAATGAACATTTAAAGGCTTCTGCTAGAGGATGAAGGTCAAATCAAGATTAGAAGGGCTAATATAAATGCTCACACACACACACACACACACACACACACACACACCTTTCCTCATGTGTTGTACTCTACAAAACACAAGCCGCAGATGGCAGTGCCCTGCACTAGATGGAAGAGACTTTTATTCTCAGAAAGCTGAGACTGGATACAAAAAATGCGGATTGTAGCAGATAGCGTTGGTGACAACACCCTATCGGCAGCCCCCACTCTTAGCCTCGTCACCCTCTTCAGGCTTATGTTTCACTGAAGGGGATGAAGTAGACGGATGAGTGGCAGCATAAGGGATGCAGTACGGTACCATGCCACACTGTATCTCAAGGGCACAGGCAGCACAGAAGGACAAGCATGGCACTCTGGTGCTGTTCATCGGCAATATCCAAGCCCACCTGGCACATTCACTGGGCGTGTTCCTCCTCCTCGTTCACAGAAGGACTCTGTCTATATCTGGCCAGGCATCCCTGGAGTCTCAGTTTTTATTAAGCAAGAATCTGCCCACAAATTTAAAAAAAAAAGTTGAAGCAGCCCTGTATATGACTCCTTGGTTGTCCTATCTTCAGGAATATTATCTACCAGAGAGCACAGAAGCTCAGTACTGACAAAGTTCTCATACTTATTCAATTATGTCCTTGACAGAAGTCCTTATAATGGACCATTGAGAGATTAATTTAAAAGGAAACAGAGAAACCGTGATTTACCATACCAAAGTCACCAGTGCTCAAGGTCAAAGGCATGATATATGAAAATGTATTCACCAGGAGGGAGCAGTGGTATTAATCTGCCCGAACAGTGCACGCAGACAAGCAAGGCTCCCCTGTGTTTAAGAGACCCCATCAAAAGTCAACATTTATTTCCAATCCATGCAGAAGGCGGCTTATCTTTCAAAACTGTCCATGACACCTCTCAAGAAACAGAATGCCAATTGTAAGACAAGTTACAGACCGCAGAATTATTAAGGGTTGCAGTTTAGACCTTATCTCCTTTTCTTTTCACTGCTCCATGGTTGTGAAATTCATGCATAGCTATCAAGATCAATAGAATAAATGAATTTTTAGTCTGCAAAACTAAATCTCTCTTCCTTCAATGACCACAGATGCAAAGCATGGTGGCTTACCCTTAGCAAAAGATCAAGCAAAATGGTGTAGTGCCATAATTTGAAGGCTTTTATGCAAATAAGGCTTTAACAGGGCTTGTATGAATGGTTTAAGTCTGTTGAGTTGTGCGGTTGAAACAGCCCAATGGCAATCAGGGATGAACCTATACTCTGAGCAAAAAGTGTGGGCTTAAGTCTTACAAGGTGGAACCAAGAGCCAGAGGACATGCAAGAGACTTTAGTCCTGCTTTTATGTGCTTACGTAACTTAACTTACACTACTTCTATGCAGTGTCCTGCAATATAATCAGCAGTATCATTATCTTCTCTGTGTATCATCTTCATTATGAAAGACATTGGAATTCTCAAAAGGTTCTTCAGCTGCATGCCCTGATACTCACTGAACAAACTTAAATCACTCATAAGTCATGACTACATATTTCTTCCAGAATGAAAAGTATCTCCCAGGTTTCATAGCTGCTACCTCTATATAGCAGTGAATAGCAGGGCGATACAGCAGGTAGCGTGGGTACCTCTTAACTATCCAAATTGTGTGCACAAGTTCCTTCCAAGTGTTCCAGTTTCTTCTAGTTTCAGCTACTGTATACAGCTGATTCTGCATTACCCTCAGCATGCGTATGTTGACCGCCCCATGGTAGGACTGGCATAATGTTCAGGATGTGCTCTTCTGTCCTGTATTTTCAGGGTTGGCTTTGGACTCTGCATGGATGGATGGCAGGCAGGCAGGAGCCTAGGCCACACCCCTTCCCCAGACTGCTGGTCACACCAGGTCAGGGAAATTAACCCAGGTATAATCAAAATAATTTGATTTTTCCAAAACACTGGTATACTTGTTGAAAGGCTGATTCTTCTTAACTTCTTTTTTTGTACAGCCTGGAAACTCAAGAGGTACACATCCTACCTGCTTCTCTATCTTACTGTTGCTGTTTTATACTTATCATGGCAAAAGGAGGTAATAAAATCTACAATTGCAGCCCATCATCACTTTGCACCTGGTTGCTTCACCACAGACAATGTCCTATCATGTCACAGCGTTGTCACACTGCTCAGACCAATACCTTTATTACGGGGGTGTAGTCTCTAGCACCACCACATTTACTAGGACCCATAGAGATGTACACATAACACGCTTTAAATATTTCCAGGGTTTTTTTTTCCTATTTTATTTACTGTGAGCTAGTAGGTGGTACAACTCTGCCATAGGTAGGGTTGAACTGACTGACAATTCCCCACTTCCCACCCTTGCTTGATTTCAATAGGCTTGATGAGGACCAGCCGCTGCCAATTAAGGGAAACAGACTGAGGTATTCAAAGCAGCTGGTAGGAGGACTCGGGAGAAGGGAGTTTGAGTTAATGCTTCTGATTCATCTTGTTGCTCTGGGGGTTTGTGGTTGGCTGGTGCCATTCTTTTGTTTTTGAGATGCTGTCCAGTGCCTTTGTGGTTGCCTTCAGCCACATTACTCAGTGTATGAACAAACCCAGTTTTCAACAAACAGCACAATTTGCAAGACTTGCATCCATTGCACAAAAGACATTTCTGCTTTGGTTCTGGAAGTCCATTTCCACTAAGTTTTCCAGGTCTGCTTACATTACTACTATGAAATGAGAAAGACAGTCTGCTGAATCAGGAATTTTACTACCTAATGGGAAGAAAAACAGCCTAGCTATAGGAACACAGCTAAATTTGCTCTGTCATAAGGTGTGTGAGGTTCAGGTATGATAACTGCTTCAGAAGCTTGGCTGAAGAGAGCAACAATCCCTGTCTGAACCATTAGTCACAGCACAAGCACGCTGGCAGTGCGCGCTGCTCTACAGAAAGCAATGCGAACATGGTACTGGTTCTGGGACTTGGCATGGACGATCCATCACGTCTGCTGCCAGTCAGCAAGCAGCACTGCCTTACAAATTCTCTGAGGTGAGGTGCTGGCTCCTGTATGTAAATAATGCAACAAACCCAAGGAAAACAGCTTTTCATCTACACCAGAGCGGCTGATATGTGCATTAACCAGCCTGCGCCATGATTCCATTTATATGCTGAGGCTTTGTGGACCCTTGGTGTGCTGTAAAGGAATGCCAGATCCTGGAATAGTGTTAATCAGCAGAACCCTTCTGGGCTTTCAAACATTTTCACTTTTGTTACATTCCAGGTCTGCTACTTCAGCATCTGAAAAAGCAGTACATTTTTGAGCATGGTGTCCCCTACTACTTCCTCTAATTCTAACTTATCAATTTCTACTGGAATATGTAGACCACAGACTTTTTTTTCCTAAATATCACTAATGAAAGACACAAAGGACAACTAAAGTATATCATGAACAAGCAATTTAGAAAAGCTCATTGACTTTTTCTTTTTGGGGGGGGGGGTTAAGACCTAATTAAATGAACAGAGAATTGAGTCAGAAATGGAACCAGATGCAGGTAATCTTTGAACCTTTTCCTTTTGTTGCCTTTCAGATGTCAAAGTTAGCACACAAGGTGAACTCTGTAGTAACAACGTAGCCTATGGAGCTGTAACACCCTGTGCTTCTCCATACATTGCCCATTATCACAAATCCTTTCAATGGCAGGACTGCATAACTTTGCAGAGCAGCACAACTGAGTTCTATGCTTTATGGCTGTGCAACAAAATGTTGCAGACTTCAGTGTAGAGAATATTAAAGTTGACAGAAAGTAAACAGTTTATCCTTACATAATTTGGTCTGTCTGTATTTAAGCTGAAAGAGTTCCATCTTTTGTTTTTGATTAACCTTAAATGTTTCGACCTCGCTGAGCTGAAGTTGGGCCTGTTTGAAGCTGGAAGGCTGCCTCTTTCTGCGGTGTTTTGGGAACAAAGGAATTTAACAACAGGAAATGCAGCATCAGCTCTGAGAGGAAATCCTGATCAGAAGGTACTGAGCTTGCCAGGCAAGGAAGCCAGTTTGTCAGCATCAGCGGTCACATCTCTCCTTCTCACTACACCTGTTCACAATCCACCTTCCCACAATCTGCAGACCACAGCACACTTCCTGCCTCCCTGAAAGGGCCTTTTCCCACAGACAAAGGCACCACACTGGCAATTAAACAAGAATGCTGGGAAAGCTGTGGGAGACAAACAGCAGATTCAGGGGGCTGTGCCACACATTTTGCTTGTAATCATCCAATTGTATGTGACCATTCTTTATTAAATCTTCAACCCAATACAAACAAGTAGCATAATGTTCAGCTAACACATGGGTACTTTCGTAAATACTATAAAAAGATATACACAAGGGAATGCTAAAGAAATTGACTGGACAAAAATATTCCTATATTATTAATTCAAAAACACAGCTGCCCCCACTGTTTTAGCTTCATGGAAAGCTAGCTAAATTTGAGACTTTCAAAGTAATAGGAGTGTTGGAAGTTTATAATAAAAAAAAAAAAAAAAAAAAAAAAAAAAAAAAAATCAGTTTCAGTGCTGAAAAGGTCGGAGAGCAATTGTGAACCGCAAACTTAGGATTATATTGGTTGCCTCCAGAAGTAGTTAACTGCTACCCAGTCTGCTGGACCTTTAAACTCAGGAGGTCATCATTCATCACAGTCCAGGATATACAGTAGTTAACACGATGATGATGTGGAATTAGACCACCAGAGCATTATTTATTGTTACATGCTGTACATTTTGTTGCTTATTCAATGCATTTTTACCCTTTTATAGTTTCCCCCCCATGTATAAAAGCTACATTTATTGCTGGAACAACTCACAAGCTTAATTTAAGGACCTCAAGATCTCAGATGTATACTAGGACACCTTTGGTCACTGAGACTTGAACCTGCAATGTCCATGTTATAAATCTGTGTACTTAACTTTTGGTATGTGGGCAAAGGGTAGCATAAAAGACCCCACAAAGCAGATAAATACTTGGGTGCACCACCCTAGGAGAAAAGTAATGGTTTAAATATAGCCGGTTTCTTTTTCAGCCTGCAGTGGGAGGGAGGCAGGGAAGGACTTGCAGCCCCTGGCAGCAGTGGGATGAGCATTGGACCATGCATCAAGGGCCATATTGTGTACCTCTCTCCTAATAGGCACATTTCACATTCATGGCTCAAAACCTTTTTAATTCCTAAAAGAAATGGGGAAACTCGGCTGGCATGACGACAGTTTGCAGCTCTGATCTGGCTGATATCCTCACCAGCATGGGGACTGAGGCAGATCCAGGGAGCCTTCAGCAAACTGTTTGCAATCATTAATTTGGCCCTGAAAGAGCTGTTAGACACCCAAGTAGAGATTTACAGCCCTGAACTTCTTTTCATTCAACACCAATTCAACATCAAATCAAGTGAGATCTTGCTACAGTGTGGGCCACTTTTTGTCATTAGAATTTTACATACCACTATGGTGCAAAAAAAAAAAAAATTCTGGAAACCAATACAGCATCAAGATGCTGAGATTTTATGGCAAGGGATAGCACAGATCCAAGGTCACAAATAAGGCTGCCTCGGTGCAGCATGCTGAGTCACTGCTCACAAAAAATCCAATATTCACTATCCCACCTTTTGGACTATGCCCTTAACTCAGACCTTTTTAGTGGAAACTCACTTTTGCAACACTTGAGTTTTCCACTGCAGAGAAAAATAAAATGGCCTAAATAGCAAGGTTACCCTGATGCACTTTATACTGTCCACAGAAGATAATATCTGGCAAAGCAGTCAGCTCGCTGTCACCTAGCACAAACACCTTAACTCTGCTCATACCTGGTCCTCCTTCTGCAACCTGACTTGTGTCCCTCGGTGGGTTGACAAAGACCTCTTCACCACTGCACGGTGCCGGAACTGATAATAGTCACCAAATACCTGCAAAGATAATTCACAGCCATTAGTCATCAAGTAGATATATGCAGCGATAATTTGGAGATGCAAGAAGCAAAATAATATTTTAAAAACACACACACACACAAAACACAGCTTTAAAGTAGAGAAGTTACAGGGCTGCCAATACATAGCAATTTCTCTAGGGAGGTAATGGAGGAGACAGTTGTCATCACCATGTGTTCTCCATATTTGACACTGCCTTCAAACCATATTGCTGGAGAAGCTAGGTGGAGAAACACCTTTACTTTCATCAATAGAAGCAACAATCAAACATTCCAGAACCTCAAAAGACAAATTGGAGTTGCATCCCTGCCACCCCCCGTTAACCACCCCTATAGAGATACCACATGGCACCTCCTGATGCGAACAAGCGTCTCGTTCACACCTTTGGGAAGTGGTGAAACAAACATGCAGAGCAAAAGCTGCGCAGATGCTCGGATTATGAAGCAACACAGAACTTGCATATCAACATGAGATGCAAGATGGCATGCCAAACAGCTACTACATATTTTATTAGGTCCTAATGTGAAAGGATGAGTAATTACCATGTAAATAAGTAGTGCTTGAAGAGCAAGAAATAAATCACAGATTGCTGTCCTTATGGGACCTGTGCTTTGCAGTGTGGAAAAAGCTTTGCTGAGGTCAGATTCAAACCAGGCACAGAGCCTTGACATTAAGCCAAAGGTGGTGTCAGCTATAAAAGTTAAAAGTGATTGACTAGCACTCACTGCTTATTTCTATACATATTTTTTCATTAAACTACAGTGGGGAGCAATTCATACCCTCATTGCTCAAACATGATAATGCAGCAGCTAACAAGTGCTTCTTTCTGAGGAGAGGTTTATAACTTGCAGTTTGACCTATTTATTAAAGGTGGGTATACCACTTTGGGTTGAACAACCCACAGTATGCAATGAGCCCCAGAACAAAAACACAAATACTGAAAATCTGCACCAAAATGCTTTGGTTCTCTGCATTTATTATGTTAGGAAAGAAAAGACAACATGAACTGTGCATTATTCAAGGTATAGCAGTCGCCAAACCATCTGTTTATGTGATTTTACATGGTATCCTGTGCGACCAAGCGTCTTGCTCCTTGTTATAAGCCAAAAAAAGCCAAACATTATCACCTTCTCTAACAGACTAAAGTGTCTGTAGACACTTAACACAGCACGAAGAGATGGATGTTCACACAGGAGTGTGAATGTAAATTCCTTGACTCCCAGTACTTTAAAGGAACCCTTTGGCATCACAATGATAGCCTCTCCCATAATGACTTTGGTGGTCTTATGCCTGGTGGGAGCAACTATTCTTATAAAAGTCAAAACTGTCTACAAAGCTATTCCTTCACTAGTTTGCCAAAAGCTAATATGAGAATGATGCTTTCATGAATTTATTACTCAGTAACTAAGTGTCATATGAACATGTACTGTAACATATTTAGTATTTATTACATTAAGAAAAAAAACTGAGAGACTTTAATTGGTTATTTACTTGGTTTAATTTATAAGCATTTTAAGCCATTGATTTACAATCCCTTCAAGTGTAATAAATTCACACATTTCAATAATAAACTCATAGACTGAAGAAAAAGAGCAACGAAGTGCTGCCTAAAGACTCACACTCAGACACAGAAACACACACTTATCATGTTTAGAAAGCCCATGAGTCAGTGGCCATCCCCTTTCAAGCCCGGAGTTAGTCTGTCTGTAACGGAAGGCTAAGCACTCCAGGGGAGAGCTGACCGCTGGGTTAGACGGAGAGACAAAATGTGCCGCTCTGGCCAAACGTCGATAAACAAACACAGAAGATTACCTCTGGGACAACAAACAGACACTGTGTCCTCCAGAGTAACTTACTTGCAAAACTGAAAAAGGAATGTATGTGCTGCAAACAGACCTTCAAATAAATTGCTAACTAAAAAAAAAAAAAAAAAGGAGAGAACAATAATATGTAAAATGCAAAAAAGGAATGAAGTGCTGCTACCAGCTAATCTCACACAAGGTGCTGCAAGTGAATACAGATGATGCGCAGTCCTGCGAGGTCAGAATAAACATAGCTGTCCCGATGACTGTACCCCCGTTTCAGATAAGCAGAGGGACAGACCAAAGGTGCCAGTCTGTTCTCCAAAACTCACCTCATAGTGACCCAAATCCATGCATACATTATCATATGTTGCAAAAACCCCAACACATCAGTGAGTCAGAGCTGTACTCAAGCCATAATGCTGCCTGTACATTGAGGGATGAGGAGGTGGAAAAACAGACTGTGACATATTGACTGTTCCCTGAGGTTCTATGATAGTGAGAAATCTACCAGGAATAACTCATCTTACATGTCATGTCAAACTACTGCATAGACACCCATCAAAAAAGCACCATACAATGTTAAGAAAACAGCAGCAGTCTGGCCCAGGGCTTCATGATGAAGCTATGAAACCAGTAATGGTTTGTAAGTAGCTCTTACAAAACTGACTAATGGCATCATTAGGGGAACAAAAGAATAATTAATATATGTCAGCTGCAGCAGAAACCTACAGTTATGGTTCAAATACCATAGAGTGAAACCATTTTTAAGAAGTGACAATGTGCACACAGGTAAAAATACATGCATTATGCAGTCCACAGCACAGAGCGTAAAATAATTATGTCATGACAACAGAGCTCTTTCCACTAAGTGCAGATACTTGATCATCCCGAAACCTGCGCCGGGCCTATTGCAGCCCAGCTAAACAGTGTTTTGCTGCTCGCAAAACAGTTGGAAAAAGTTGTGTGCTCATCGAGTAATTACGGTACACGGGCATGGTTAAAGGCCCTCCCGCAAGAAGCACCCTGGGTGAAAGATGCGTTCTGTCATAATTCGATTATCCATAGCAATAACGTTTCATTGAGGGGATGAGAACGGAGGTAAATTTTGACAGATGGAAGGAAGTTCGCCTCTCGCAGCGCTTCCTCCATTTCCATTCAATCACGAGTAAACAGGCTCAACTAAAGCATACTGACACAAATAATCTCCTCCCGAACAAAAGCCAGTAGAGGGAGAGCACCAATAACCCTGGGGAGGGCACATTTTTCTGCCTTCACCTTGAGACGTCTGAGAAAATGCTGCATCCAGCAGTCTTCAGCAGGAAGGCTCCTCAAAAGACAATTTGCGAATAGAAAGAAAACCCAAGGTGGTGGTGGTGGGGGGGGGGGGGGTGCAAGAGAAAACAAGTGCAAGGGGAAGGAATGATTGCGGAATTAAATAAAAAAAATGCTGACATTTGAAATGAAAGCGAATGCTGCACCATTATTTGGGCTGCCATTGTTCAGCGCAGAGATGGAGCGTGATGGCTCATTGTCTGCACAGCTCTAAAATGATGTGTCTCAATCTGAGAGCAATGTCTGACAGAAGTGGGAGAGCTATTGGGGCAGAGTACTGTGAAGGTGGGTCATTATATAATGCATAAAATGTGAAGGAGGGTGGTTATACAGCATCTCCACAGTGTTTGCCTCTCTGCAGGTGCAGATACCACCTGGAGTCTTTCTTATGGATGCTGCTGCTGGTACTGCTGCTGCCTTAACACATGACTGAGCACTTCTGTATGCAGCTACTTCAAAATGTGGGCTGTCTGTTGTGGACTGCACTATTTAATCAGAGTTCTTTGAATAAAAATGTTTGCTAAAGGCATAAATGCTAGTCACTACTTGTTGACTAGCAAACATCTTAAATTTCATCTCCGCCATACGCAAGGCATTTGGGAGTCCAGGGTTTAGTCCAAAGCAGTCTGAATCCTGCAACAGATCCCATAGAATCGGCTGACAAAAGAAGAACGCGACAAAGAATGTACACGGGTGAGCATCACCGCTTGACCAGTTTCATAGATACAACCATGTGGTTTCCAGTGTTTTCCACCACAAACCTACTGGGGTGAGGCTCAGCATCAACAACGTTATTATGAGCTCAACAAGCCTGCGTAATTTCACAGTGAAAATGTTTCGTACCCTTGGATTAACCACAACAAGGATGTCAACACCTGTGTTCAGCAACTTATGGGTGAGGCAACTGCATTCATGTGAGAGCTACCTCTGTCTGGGTGTAATGGCAGTTTTTCAAATCAGCACTCTTTGGCCTTGGAAAGCACATACCAAACAGCCCATTTACAGGCTTTGCTGCCCAAAACACACAAAAACAGCCCTGGAATTTCATGCCATTCCTTTGTGCATTCCAAAAACATTCTGTGCATCCCGAGTCCACACAAAACCAATGAAGCAAAATTTATAAACAGCAGTGCTGTTTTTAATATTAAGCAAGACATAATTCAATCCAGATTTAACATGCAGACCTCGTAGAGAACAAGAGTACCATGGTTACAACATGTCTGAGATAGGTTACGGAACGTCACGGCATCTCCACTGAGGTGGGCCTCATGCCAGCAGAATCCGGTGAAAGTTAACCCCCTGACTCATCTTACAAGTTCACGGTCTGGACTCCTGAGAAGGGCATGACCCCCCGGCTGTTTGGACTCCAGGACCACCCCCCAACATGTCAGTGGCTCCACCTCATCAACTACAGCTCACAGCTCAGTCCAGTGACAGCTGCTAAGAACATGCCCTGCGGTACTCATTATATACACTTCACACATAAGACTTGGTAACAAAAGCCTAATTGTGGCTCTCGCGCACGCCGAGCTGCAGACTGATGGGTTAAACTCATTTACTCAATGTCCTCTTACTTCATGCAAACAGCATTCCAGGGTGAAAAATAAGGTACTTGACAGCCTTAACTAAGCCAGACTGGCACTGACTTCCAAAGAACAATTAAGACAAAGAAGAAGTCGGATCCATTAGCTATCCATCGCAGCCAAACACCGCTCTGGCATCTGTTCACATCTGGCTCTTATCTGGAGGTATGGCCGTGCAGCAAGCTGTTAACATGATTATGGCTTAAAATGCCAGAACTAACAAGGCTGGGGGGAGCACAAAAGCAGCTGAGACAAATTGCTGTTAAAAGGAAAAGAAAGAGCCTCTGCTGACCTTTCCACAATTGAAATTCCTTACCCGCTGTCTACAGGGCATTCTGTGGCAAATCTCGCTTCCATGCTACACTGAATTCAAGAACACAGAAATCTCAACCCAGTCCCAGGTAATAACACACGCTTTTATGCAGAGTGCTGGTTTGACTGTCAAATGAGGCGTTTTGTTTGCAGCAGACTAGGCATTTGTCACGTCACTGCCTGCTTCGCTTCTTTAGCCAAGGCAAATTAAAAATTTTACACTTTTGACACATTAGTTGTATTTATTCATGATGTACCATACTCAAGGGTATTGCAGAAGAACTGTTTCCTGGGATTTCAGCTCTCAACCTTCATATTTAAAGTCCTCAACAACCACGCAAACAGCCACCCTTATTAAGTAAGGACCTAGAACGGGCAACTCTGAAGAGGACATCTGACAGTTAAAGACATACACAGAATAGTACAACACAGTATGAATCTACTTTTACGGACCGTGTCTCACATAGACAGGGTGTTGTGGTCCATACTAAAGGATGATGCACATGAGCTACATGTTACAGTCCTTCTATTGAGCTCTGTGATGAGCACACAATTGTGCTGCTCTCCTCTGTGTAAGTAGATCTTTTTCATAACAGTCAGCAGGTTTGCACCTTTTCTGCAAAAAAAAAATAAATAAATAAAATAAAAAATGAATGGGTGACATGACTAACCAAATAGTACAACTAATGCAATACAAAGTTGTGGTAATCCCATACAGGGTGAAGGTAGTGCATGAGTTACACTTGATTGCAAATCCATTTCTTTAATGACTGTAGGTCTAATACTTATCCATTTTTTTTTCTAAAAACAAGTCAAAAAGTTTGAGTGCACCAGGGCAACCTGGGTAATACTCGTATATGACAAAGGACACAAGAGTGAAAGCAAAGTGACCCACAAATTTCCTACATTGCTGGAAATTACTGCAGAAGAGCTGGGAAGGCATGACAGCTCATTTCCTGATAAAAATAGAGTTTCCGGTGAGTGTTCGCACACTTTCACTCGTGCTGTGTAACCTTGCTTTACAATGAACACATCGAAAAGATAGCCATCCTCAGACTGTTAAGCATGTGGGACCAAACCCTTTGCAGAGTGTACCGGCGACCCTGCTATCAGTTGGCAATAACAAGGGGCCAAGTCCTTAATACCAGAGAACTAGGTCGCATCCACAAGAGGAGAACAACAGCTGGGCAGTCTGCCTACTGAGGCCTGTTACATCACACATGAGACAACAGCAGCAGGAGATACACACACAGGCCTGGGACCACCGACCCTCCAGTAAATGGTGGGAGCAACAGGCACTAACCCATGACCACTCATCTCCTCCAGCAGTCACAACACAACCAGGCTCACTGACCATCCAGCAGCTGAAATCATAGTATGTCGGTATTAATCTTGATCCGACAAAGTCCAGAGATATAATCTGGATTCAAGCCAAGAGCACTTTTGAGATAGTTGTCGAGATTAAAATCTGGATGAGAAGCAGAGCATTGGCGAGATGTTTTATGAAAAGTTCTCCTGCAATCCAGACACAGTGAACTTGGATGGAACAACAGAGCCCAGACAGAAATAGAATAAAGCAATCCAGAGCATGAGAAGCAGATGATTATACAAACCACTAATTACCATGAAAGAACAAAAGGATTTACAAGGTATAGAGGTTTCCAGCAACGCAAAAATCCCACAGCAATGTTTGCAAAACACAACTCTTTTAAATGGATCTTAACCACCAAATTTTAAAATAAACTGTAAATAAAAAATGGCTGTTGTTAATTAAACTGTTCTATTCACTTCAATATTTAACCTAAAATGAGCACACTGAAGTACAGTAATATTTACAAAATGTAAAATGACGTTTACAATGGGGCCATGTAATAAATGTATAATTTCGTAAAATTCAAAAGTGTTTTTCTGACTAACTCAGATAAACAGCTAATAACAAATGTGCTTGCACATTTTCCATTGCAGTAAGTCCCATGTTAACATGTTTGTTTTGTTTAATGGAGCTTCTGTTTGCGATTTGCCTGGCAACAATTTGGAGCCTCATAATCTTATACGTCAAACAGTATCTGCAGGAGGCAGATTGACTCATCGTCAACACGTAACCTTATGCTGGGTTTGTGAGAATCCTCATTGCTGCCAACGAATACATTACAAAGTCTAATTTTCAAGCGTAGTATAATATCAGCTGAAAAGAATAGCGGCACTGCCTTCTGCTAGAACTAGACAATGGTTTATTTCAGGCGGAACGGTTCACTTTAAGCAGCAGGAAATATAGTGGTTGTGCTAGGACAGCCCATGCTGAGGGTCCTTAAAATGCCATAAAAAACTATAAATAGCCTTGGATGGGCCACAATCCCTACCTGGTATCATACCTACCTGTGGTTCAATTGTGGCAATGGGCTTCAAATTCCACATTTTACTGTAGTATCATCAATCAAGGTATTACCCTAAGTTGATCCAATAAAAATTACTCAGCTGTATAAAGGGGTAAACAACTGTAAGCAGTTTAGTGTATAAATTTTGCACTGCAAATCACTTTTGAGAAAAGGATAAATTAATAAATCATAACAAACCTGACAGCCAAACTAATGCTACTACTGCTATCATGTTTCTTACTGTAGATTTAAGGGATGGGGGTTTGACAAGGAAATGCCTCCCAATGTATACCTAAGTAAGTGTGTAACTCCACTGAGAGCCAATGATAATATTTTCAGTTCTCCTCAATACCTGACAAGTTGTTACTTTGATGGTTCTTAGCTGCACAAACGTATCAAAGTGAGTCTTTTCACATGGTTGTCTACATTCTCATTCCAGTGAACTGCAGTTATGAGAGCACTATGTGAAACTCAGATTATGGCACTTGTGGTTGCTTGTGGTGAGCTAGAGTTCAAGAGGCAGAAAGTGAGAGAAATACTCCCTGACAATTTAATGATAATGTGGTCCATTTCCCAGGATTTAAAAGAAATGAAGTTTCCTTAATAGTCCAAAAACTCCCAATGAGTTTTCATTTGCATATGCGTTCCATTGTATTCTAAGAACATTGCACTACTGTAAATCAAAACAGGATTTCCTACTTTCCGGGTTTTATTCAAGTAGATCATGTGACCCTTCCTTCTGAGAAACTGTTTTCACACATTTGCAGCTCAACTATTAAGTGGAATTACATGAACAAAACTGAGAGCGTTTCCCCAGAAAAACCCAGTCTTATGCCAATCAATGCAAAAAGTCTGTATGAGTAATAAAACCATAATTCCTGAGCATGCACTGAAAAGCAAAAGCTGAATATTTAATAAGTAGATTCTCATAAATCACATGTGCTGTCCACCAAGTTATTCTACATGCTGTAAGATAGAAACTTTTCCATAAAATAAATGAAAATAAATACGGCCTATAAATATGCAGCCTTCCAGCTACATGGCAAATATTGAGCATTTTATGCAAACAGATTTAAGACTGTGTTCATTCACAGACAGCATTGGATGCATGTGGAACTAACTGGAGGGCACTTCATAAACTGTAGGCATTCCTCAGTCACTAATGCTAAACTGTACCATTGCCTCTAAAACGCCTCACTATCACCCCTCAACTGTTCTGTTGTAACGCAAAGCCAAGTTTGTCATCACACAAGAGTAAAAAGATGAGACTCAAAACCAGAGGTCCACCAGATTATTTTTTTTGTGTAGTTTTAGAGCATGAGCTACACCTCCAGCTTCAGAAATGTGGAGACCTTAGAACCAGGACTGCTAAAGAGCATGTTCAGCGGTTATATTCAAACAGCACCTCCACCACAGTCATGCCTGTGTTGAAACAGCTTGTCTACATGACTCCAGTGAGGAAGGATTTTATGGGTTTCACATGACCCTGCCAAAGAGGCAGGCTGTGGGATGGGAAACATGGGACTGGTGAACCACTGAGCTTGTGGACCATGTGATTGAAGCCTAAGATCCTGGCTAGCTTCTAAGAATCACACAAAGGGTGCAGTAATGGCAAGGCTCACCCAGTGAGAGAAGGTCTATCAGACCCACACCGGTAATGCATCCCTGACCATAACCATAACCAAACCAACCAAAACCCAAACTCTGTTTACGAACATGATGTCTGAAGGCACCACAGATGGCCTGTGTGGGCCCTGGGGGTGGAGGAACCCAACCACATGGTAAATTCTCACATGACCCAGAAGCCCCCAGGCACAAACACACCACTGCTTGGCTTCTCAAGCAGAAACTGTAGCTGGCAGTTCAGAACAGCTGTTTTGCTGTCTCCTTTGAGCAGTGAAACACACACACACCTGTACTGTAAAAAGTACACCTTTTTTTCTATTTGGCAATGTACTGTATATTTAATTTGAAAATATTTGAGGGGGAAACAATCTGAAAATGTCCAGAATTCCCACCTTAACTTGCCCTGTCATTTAACAGCTCTGTAACAACAGAAATGCTAATGCTATTTTCTAATGTCCTAGACATTTGTCAGTTCTGTCAGAAAATAAAAGAGAATGCCCAAAATGTTAAAAGCCATATATTATCCCAAAAAAAAAAAAAAAAAAAAAAAAAAAGTTCCAAATTCAGGCAAGCCGGCTAAGGCTAATCCGCGCTTCATTCACGGACCACCTCTCAATCCTTCACTCCCTTTGGTTTTCTCTGCACCTGGTGCCACAGCTGGAATCCATCTCCATGGTGCGTGAAGCTCAAACGTGATTCAGTCCTTCAGGCATTTCTGAATCACCACATCAAATTTAAATTAATCACTGGAGACCTGCGATATTAAGTGAAACCAATAGCAACAGTTCCATTGATTAATTACTGAAATTATTATTTGGACTCAGCTGGCATATCAGTTTGAATCAATTGGTGCTTTAATATAAATTACGGCTCGCACCCTCCACTTAAATGAGCAAACATTCTGGAAGTTCTTCTTTAATAAATGGCTAATGATCAAAATCATATGTATTGGAAGCCATCCAGCGGAGTTATTACTGAAGCCGTTCCAGCTCTTTGGCACTCTGGAGGCACGCAGTGCAGTCAGTTGCAGTGACCTGGTCGCACACCTGCTCCCAGTGCGTGCGTCAACAGCCGTGTTCCCGCCACGTGCAATCGGCATAATGGAAGGGGCAAGAGGGGTACCACGTGGCTCACTGTCACTTGGCTTACAGCTGCACAAGGGGTTCACCACTGCCACCCCTGTAGACTCGCAAAGCCATGAATTCGCTTGAATGGGGACAGTTTGACAGATCCCCTGCTCTTACCAAGGACAGCTCTGTTAAAACGCTTACCGCTGGTTCCGTCGCTACAGCAGAATTACTTGAAATGCAGGAGAGGAATTAGAGTCGGTCTCCTTACATCAAATGATGAAATAAAAAGGTATTTGGAGCAATGCCTTCTTTGGAAATGTCTTTGAAAGCCTGTACAAGGACAGAGCTTTATGTCCTGTTCCAAATGGAGACGGAGGAGGCGGAGGAGACAGAGGAGGAGAGATTAATGCAAGGGCCCTGTTAATCCCTCTCTCCATACAGGGGCCTAATGAACCCTGTTCCACACCAGGGGTGAACAGCAAACTGCCCTCTACGTCCTCAAGGCTAAAGACCAAATAACGTATCTGTCGAGATCTCCTCACACGCCAACTGAAAGTAAGTGAATGGGAATAAAACAATCAAATTCATTTTAAATCCGAAATATACTTGCCTTTCAACTTTTTATGATACATTCAAAAATGTCAAAAGAAAGGAACAGAGATGTAAATTCTCAGCATGAACACCGTATTTTAATCCCAGAAGTGCCTTGACAAACCACTATGAATAAGCAAAGTGGTTTTCAGTCTTTCTGGGGCTCTGTAGGAAACTGGAGCCCATCCATTATGTCCACAGGACAAAAAGTTCTCCCTTTACACCATTTCGAAAAGGGCTCTGCCACTTTTAATTAATCACAGTCCCCAAGATCAATTTGTTCTGTAATGCAATACAAAGTGGGCTGGACTTTACCCACAGGGTTAAGAGCTACTACCTGCAAGGCAGGGTATTTCATAGGGATGTAAAGTACTACTCCAAACCAGCATGTAATTCCAGTGAGCCACATTCCAGGGAAATGGACAGGGAGTCAGATCCATTCAACTTGCAGAGCATCGGAAATCGGGCCCTAAACGGTGGTCTCAGCTGAGCAAAACAACCCAAAGCACAACAGGCTAAAAGCCGCCACGGCACTGGAGTAATGTGTTCATTTTAGATGCAATAACCAGGGCAGTAAATCCATTACCTATTTTTGGAGTAAATCAAAGTATGAGCCCTCAAAAGACTTTAAAAGTATATCATTATTTTAAAGGGGAGGGAAGCATATGCATTTTTACCATCAGTCATGCATTTGGATTAAAACTCTCAATCATTACTATTATTAGCAAATCACAAAAGAATTTACCATATTAGCTGCAAATCACCGTTTTCATCAGTATGCAGAATTGCAAATAATCCTAAAGATGTCCACCGGAAAGTTAATATTTATTAAAAGGGGGATAAGAATAGCTTCCGAATAGCTCAAGATGGAGTCAGAACATTAACTAAAATCATGCAATGGCATATTAATGAGCTCTGACCTCCACCAACAGGGAGACAAGACCAGACGTCGCAGCTTCTGCATCTCGACTGACCGGATGTCCTGGCCCTCAGTGCTCCTGTGCTGCTACAAATAGTTGCTCCACATAATGTGGCAGGAAGAGGTAAGCAGTGGCTGACCCTGTACTGGCATCACTGTCAATATGGGCAGAAAGCAGCGGGACTTTTCACTCCTGTCTTTTTAATCACCGGCTCTACAAAGGTCTCTCAGTGAGGAGGCTCACCGTTGAACAAGGTTGATGCGACTTCCTTACCACAGGAGAGAATGCATGATTCTATGGCCCATGGGCATGTGTTTCTCATTAAACTATTTTTAAAACTACATGAAAGATAAGCTTTCAAAGACTTTTCAGCATAGTGATTTAATGTGCCTTACCAGTAACACATAAAAGAATCATACAGAATGGTCATATAACCATTGTCATCTATTAAAAACAACCATCATAAACTAGCTTTAGTAAAAGAGACCCTTTCTTACTTTTTATAACTCTACAGCCTTTATCCCACCCAAAATGAATATGGGTTCCAGATTTCTTAGACTTCTATATGACAGAAAAATTATAATTGTACAGTTCTGTTTATTCTTTTCTTTTGCAGCAGAGATGAGCACTTTCTAAGATGCCCCCTGAGAGCTCAAGTGAAAGGACCAACAGCACATTAGTGCGTACAAGAAGAAACCAGTAGCTTCACACTCAGGATGTGGCCTGTTTTTGAAGAAGGCGGGTGACATGACTGCTTGAAGTCTTGGTGCACAGCAAACAGACACACAGCTGTACACCAGCGTGGACTGACAACACAGTAAAGCAACAATTGCAAAACAGCCATGGCACATCCAGTGCCACATGACATTCAGTCTGCATTAGACAGACACTAAGGATTCCTTCATTCTCACAAACTTTGATGAATGTCACACAGGGTCAAATCACACAAAGGCCACCTTAGCAGGACCTACATCAGGTCAAAGATGAGTATTTCCGCAATCCGGTGCTAATTTTTGAACCGGGACAAAAAGCTTGCTATAAGCAAAATTTGGAATTTATTGCTCCCATTTCATTGAAACACTAGGGCTAATCTTCATCACTAAATTTAGTGAGCAAAGTAATATACTTGATACAGCAAAAATGTAGCAAAAAAAAAAACTGGGTTTGTCAAAACACCCGCATTAACAATTAAATTTACGTTCATCTCTTTTTTCAACTAAATAAGCAACATGATTAAGTTATGAAATCCATGTTATTTCAAAAAGATTACAAGAAAATGATTCACTCATTTCCTCTTGCAAATTCAGAGTGTACATGGAACTAAAATGCAAAAACATTTTGAATCGATGAACACAAACAAGACAACACTGCCTTTGGCAGTCTACCAAGGTCTTACATGTGTTGTTTCAAAATACTTTCCTGATAATCCAACCAGAGGATATTAACCAAGCCATTGAGTCAGCCAGGTGTGTGAGTGTGGGCATTACAAGGATAGCATCACCACTATCTGGCTCATACATCTCCACTACATGAGAGGCAAACACCCCCCACTTTTCCTTTATGACGGAGAGAGGCTTCTCTATGAAGATCTCAGCTGAGTTTCTATCAGCCAATCTACCGTGCAGCTGTACTGCGTCAGCACCGCAGATTCGGCCCAGACAAGTTTAGGGCCAGAGACCAAAAACAAGAATACTTCAATGAGATTCCATCTCAGCGACAACAAAGCAACCAGGTGAGAAGTAGCGAGAGAAAACAAACATTCAGTTTGAAATGTAATACAATGGGCAAATGTGGAGGCATAAAGCATTCTTTTGTATGTTGAAAGACAGGTGTTTTCAGTTAGGGTGGTTTCAAATGGAGGCACAACATGTGAGCCTGCAACTAAAAGAAATTCTGATTAAATCTAATAGCACTGTCTGTACAAGAACACAATCTGGTGCCTACATTAATCTGTTCATCCATAGATTTGCATTAAAAAGTGAGCCATTGCCTGGGGTGGGGGTGGAAAGTTGAAAAACATGCTAGTGTTTCAGGGTGAACGGCGCATCCTACTGTGCTGAGATGCATGACTGAGATGCAGTTAGCACCTAATGTAGTCTGGCCTGCTGACATCTCATAAACAATGAGTTTTGTCAGACTCCAGTTCTACCTCTAGTTCTATCTCTAATGCTCTTGAAGCCTTAAGATAGCTGGTCTTTGGTAGAGGGCCCAGTGGGTGGTGAGGCTAAAGAATTGCTGGCACAATGTCAGTGAAAGGAAGGCAGACAGATGATTGACACCTGTGGGCAAAGGCACTGTAGTGCTGACACAGAATAGAAAGTTGATGACGCCGCTCAATCCTGTGGCTTCACGCGTTTCACGTTAAATTGTGGCTTCTCGATCAGGCAGCTCTGCCTGATTCTATGCCATAAAGCTATGAAACATAACCATTATAAATCTCACTTTCTCCAAACTACTCCTCCAGCCTCCATTTCACTTCCATGTCCTTGATGGGTTTGTAAAGCAGAACTTCTAAGGATCTTCTTGCTGCCACTCAAGAAATATTAGAT
Organism: Heterotis niloticus; assembly: GCA_018136845.1. Taxonomy (NCBI): domain Eukaryota; kingdom Metazoa; phylum Chordata; class Actinopteri; order Osteoglossiformes; family Osteoglossidae; genus Heterotis; species Heterotis niloticus. The sequence goes on along the minus strand of CM030904.1, from coordinate 13,344,714 downwards.
TTCACCAGCTGAAGCTAACATGACACGTACAACCTTGTTCAACAGCATGGACATCTCCTATGAGCTTCACTGTGCTGCTAAACCTGTCCTCCTTGTCCGTCCCTTGAGATGACCGAGTCTTAACACACTTTGCGGGATTCATACATTTCTAAATCCTGACTTTTGTTGCACTAGGTCCTTAGTGTTAGAACACAGCATTTATGTTGATGCTCAGTTTTGGTGAAGAACTTAAGCAAGTCAAACTGGGAAGAGGGACTTGCATTCTCCCAAGACTGGGGCTAGAAATGCCATTGCATCACGGGTGCAGACACAGCCAAAGCTAAAAGCTCAAGACCGGGATCTCTAACTGCAATAACGCTTAAGAATTTAAACATCCAGGATGAAAACATACATTTAGATGTCACAAGTCAGTGAGAAGGTACTATTGGCTATAAAGAAAAGCACAGCAATCCTGCAATTTAAAATTCACTAATCAACATGTATGGCAGTGCTGAAAAATATTATATTTAAAAAAATAAACAAACAACACAGGAGAGGGCTTTAAATGCAGCCAAACTTAAAGAACTAAACTGGAATCAGTCACACAGTTTGTTGCATGCTGGTTAAACTGCCAATTTTCTTATATACCCTAGAATGACATTTTAGAGAAACCATACTTAAAGGACTCCGAAAACTATGTCATTTTAAAGGCTTTTAAAATTATGAAGACATACAGTGTCAAAAATCATTCAAATCCATTTTTTTAACAAGTAGGAAATGAAAAGGTAAAGTACATTTATTCCTTACAAAACAAATGAGATCAGCAATTTTGGTCATGAGTTTTCATTCTAGTTCTGTCCATGTAGCAATATAGGCAGACAAAAAGAGAGGTTTGCATGGGCCAGCATATTGTTCCAGAAGACCAATCTTCAACTGTTGGCCATAGTGATGGGTCCTGTGATAAGCCGGGTGTCCAGCTCTGTCTCCCATGCGGGCATACCTGGGAGAGCAGCTCAGCATGCAAATGAACCAGCCAATTTTACAGACAGAACTTAAGACACCCTCTTGTCAACAGCTTGTGGTGACCAGCAGATGCGCACACCTATGTGTGACACCTTTCAGCTCTATGAAGCCTCTAACAAGCTGCAGTGTAGCCAAAGCTGAATGGCACTATACTTGAATCAAGCCCCCACCCCCACCCCAAATCCCCCAACCAGCTCAGTATGGGTGTCAAACAATACACCACTGTCCCCCAGTGCAGCCGCTCTTCCGTTTCTTTTTCCAGTTAAAACTGTCAGTGTAGAACATTTCATATCCTTCCCTAGGTTTCCAAATGCAGTCAACTGACTTGCAGTACTGGTCATACATCATACCTCAAGTCAGCTGCTTGAAGCCCAACTGGTTCTGTCCCTGCAGCTAAGAAACAGCCAGCAACATCAAATCATGGCAGGCACCTGAACTACCCATCGACGACTCATTCAGTGAGGAAACATGACAACTGACAAAAAGAACTTGAGAATACAGGACCTTCTGGGATTCTTCTAGACCTTAAGGACCATCTTAAATTAGATATCCATCTGGGGATGAGACACATTTAAATTAATTTGGTCAGGTTATGCCAGGAATATTTTAAACGGCTACTCTAGGAAAGCTCTTACACGTGCACTACACAGGCTATTCTTGAAAGAAATGCCACCTAAATGAGAATTTAAAATAAAATTTAAAAAAAAAAAAAAAAAAAAAAAAAAAAAAAAACCTCCACACTACAATTCACTTTGAGGAAATGCAGCTGAAAATGCATTTAACCGATAAGCAAACATCCCTCTTTTTGAATGACTGCGCAACATTATCACTTCTGCTTTTTGTAACAGCTTCATTTAAGGAGAAGCTTTGCCACACTGAGAACTGTGACATTAAAGTAGTGGCGTTTTTAAGGCTGATCCGTTGAGCTGCCATTCGATTGCATGGGTACAGTTCTGTAGTATAATGTTCCAGGTACTGATGCAGCACAAGCAGGGTGCATTGTAAAATGTTTTTCAACAAATCCAAAAGTGAAACTAAAAACTATCATTATTTTTAAAAGGAAGTTTCATACTGTGGTGTTTTCATTATCAGGAAGTTTCTCCAGATTTAGTCCTGAAATTAACACTCAATATACAGGTATCAATATGTCAATAAAGAGGTTTAAAATTAGCACAGAAAATCTGTGCAGTGAAGTCAGCCACAATAACTTTCACATAAACCATTCAATATTTACTGTATGCTGTTCAAGAATCATGTAATACAGAAACCTTACATGAAAAGGTCATAGAGAACTGAAGATCAGATGAAAGATAAAGAGCTTTGCTGTGAACATCAGATACTTGCTACAGAGCTAAATTCCTACAGCCGCATGACCTTCGGTGCAGTTGAGCCGGCTGGTTGCACATCTGGCACCCATGCCTCAAGGTAAAAGTCCATTCCTGTGGCCTCAGTGTTCCAGTAAATACAACATCTGCAGCACAACCACTGCTAAGGCCTGTGGTAAATTAAACTAATTGGGGTTTCGGTGACAGATAAAGATCAGCAAGGAGTCCTTCTGGGAAGAGGTGAGGTCTGGGTGCCAGGGTAGAGATACCCAGAGAGGTTCAGCCCCTGAGCAGTAGGTGATCCAAAGTTCACTCACCAATAAAGCAAGTTCAGCACATCTGGATGGAGAAATTGTACCTTAACAAAACACACCATACAGTACAGACATGATACTTATAGTTGTACTGCGTATTGCAACCAAGAGATGGCCTAAGTAACACCATGTGACAGAAAAGGTACAAAATTAATGTTTCCTCCTTCCACAAGCAGAGACCAATGAACCGTGTGCTGCAAGGCAGACATGACAGAGATGCCACAGAAAACCAGTCAATTTTGTTTGGTGGCAGTGCTACAGAAAGATCATTAAGGAACAAAACGCGATCTCAAAAATGAACAACTTGGAAGCTCTGCTGACACGATACGGACATGCAAAGCTTTCTCAACCTAACTGGCGACTGGGAAACAGGACTGTCAAAGTGTGCATAGCAATTAAGCTTTCGATTTCGGTTAACATTGTGCTCACGATCTGCAGTGCTCATAAATGAACTGCCGTGGCAGAAAAACCGAGCAGGAGAGCAGTCGTGACTGGCAACAGCGAACGTACCAACTGTCACAATTGCTGCACAGTAAGAGCACAGATTTAAACCCATTCATTAGTGCTGATGAATAAATAAATCCATGAGGGGCATTGCGAGGATGCGGACCACCCACACGACCTGAACACATTCTGGGAAAGCATGAATTAAACTAAAAGCTGAAAAGCTATCTCAGGTGTATATGTATATACAGGTAATGCCTGTGCCACAAAGAGAGGGAGAAAGCTATGGAGCAACATCTTCAAAAAACATAAATGTCCCATTCAGAAATCTCGGGTTAATAAAACAGGTCATTTTATCTAACCTTTTAGTGAATCAGGGAACTACAACATGCTGTTTAATTTTTGTCAATTACATATCCAGCAGACACAGTTTATGCGGTAGCCTGTTGGACCATCATGTACACAGTTTTCCACAGACTTGATGTGGTATGGAGTCCATGAGATTCTTGAACTGGTCTGCAGTGATTCAGCACTGTTCATCCACAAAAGCACTCCTCCCATTTAAAGTATTTTGATGGTGGTGAAATCCATCCTTGAAGGTCTTCAACTTTTAAGAGGCTCAAGCACGCACTGTGGCATTGAGGTCTGGTACAGGGTGAACTGTGGAGAATGGGTAACTGGAATCGTAGCATATTCCAAATACAGAGAAGAAGGAGAAGAGGGAAAAAAAAAAAAGAAAAAAAAAATCACCCATAACAGCAATATACTATTCTGTATTAACTCAACTGTAAAAGCCTACCCCTTGAAAATGCATGTTGTACTATTAAGGAACCACAAGATCAATTTTATTGCCAGAATTGGCCACTCTTTTTCGTAAATCCAAAAAAAGCTGTTCATGCCTGGCAAGACTGCAGTTCTCTGTGGAACAAAGCTCAACTTCACAGCTATCTGGAAGTTATTGTAGAGGGAACGGCTATGTAGAGTCCATCTTCCTCGAAGGCCCTCTAATTAGATGTAAACCAATGAAGATTCTCCAGGCCAGTCTGAAATGCCTGACAATTTTGCAGCTTCTTCACATGCATGAATGGAAAATTCAGCAGAAAGGCTCAAAGAGCAAACCAAGGTAGTCAGGTTTTATCAAAGGTGAAATTTCAAATTGAACACTATTTACACCATTTATTTATAACTATGAAAGCCCCTTCAGCAAATAGAAACAACACCCTTTTACTATACACAAGTCACCCCTCAAACATCATCAAGCACCCTGGAACCTGCTACCATGTAATCATGAATTCAGTTCATTCTGTGTGTGTGTGTGTGTGTGTGTGTGTGTGTGTGTGTGTGTGTGTGTGTGTGTGTGTGTGTGTGTGTGTGAGCGAGAGTGTGTGTTTGTGCATCTGTTGGTTAGTCTGTGTGCTACCTGCATTTGATTTTAAGATAGATATGTGCCTCTAACAGACCAAGTTTGATCAACCTGAGTAAAACATTCACTTTGCCCCCTTCCACCCCCAGAGGCCACTTTACATTGAGCGCTGAAGGTCAGCTGGTTGTTGTTTTAACCTCTCTGCAAATACATTTTACCCCTGGCATGCTGTTGAGGGTTGCATGATGAGGAACCAAGTGATGCCAGCCTGCGCAAAACTGTGTGAAGTTGAAAAGCACAGCAGGTTGTCCTATTACATGCCTCCCACCAAAGATAAATTGGTTTTTACCAAAATTCATTTACCATTTGTGGCAGCTGGGGCTGTCACAGCATTTCATATTTTCTTTGTGGATATCAATCTTGTGTGACTGCAGGGACCTCAGGGACAGGGGAAATAAAAATAAATAAATAAAATTTAGTTGCCAGATACGCAGAGAGAAATTAACTATCGAAATCTCAATGCCAATGCCAAGTCTATATTGTACAGAAAACTGCATACTTTTCTCAAATAGATTTTACTGCAGTAGCTTTTTTACCCTATAATATTGCTAAACCCACAACAGCAATGCTTAAAGAAAAAAAAAAAAACAGGGTAAGAATAGACAAGTTAATCAACCAGTGCCAAAAAACTGCATAACCAAATATTATTGTGCCCTCAGTCTGTAGTTTGCTGCCCCAGCATTTGCCAAGGTCAGTTGCTGAGTCCCAGCAAGGGGCTCTTTTCCAAATGACCTGTGGGCAGCTGCTTGAATCCCTGCAGACTACATCCTTCGGCTGCAAAACCATGGCAGCACAGCTGTAATTGTAGGCCTTGTGGCCACTTTCTTGCTCTAGCAAATTCAAGAATGGTGAAGCTGGACATTCTGAAAAACAGGAGGACCTGCTCCCTTTGACAAAAGCAGTAGTGGGTAGTCCCAGCACCCTGGTGCCTGGACACACTCGCAGGCAAAATGGAATTGTACAGACAACTGGCAAGTTGAAATCTCTAATTACAGCCCTCATAGCTTTCTGTCCAAAGCTCAGTAATCTTGCTCGAACCAACAAAGCAACTCCTAGCTCCAAGGCCCAAAAGAAGCCTTTCACTAAGTTTAAGGGCAGCATTCACATGACACCAGTGGAGTCCAATATCGAGAAAGTATTAACACACAAACTGTCCTTTAAAAAAAAAAAAAATCTTGTGATTACCATCACAGGTTCAGCTGAATTTTTCAACTAAAACATTAGACTAAATAAATTTTCAAAAGATAGTAGAAGTTAAAAAAATGAGAGTGCAAATTGATGTTTTCCCATGAACTTTTAAAAATCCTCATCTCCTTCAGGAGGCTCTTGAACATCAAAAGAATCCCCCCATACGTCATAATATACCTTGCACACCTTGGCATTTGTTTTGAGCACCAAGGACCACATGCAAAGAGATCACTGGATGTCATCTAAAATCAATTTAGCCGATTCCACACTCCATTTACTTGGAGCCCAAACACAACAGATACATAGCTGATGTTTGACAAATTTGATTTTTGTGTTCAGTAAACAGCATTAGTAAAAATAAATAAAAATAATTAAAAAAAAAAAAAAAAAAAAAAAAAGCTGTAGAGGTCAGCTTGAAATTGATTATTTTTCCCCCTACAGACCTTCCGTAAGTTAAAATGTTTGCTAAATGTTTTTTGAATACTGATGTTCACCATGCTGGCATGGTTCCAAGTGATTACTAGAAACATTTAAAAAGGAGATAATATCTTGCAGCATACAAGAATATACATTATACATTTAGGGCCTGAAATAAACAAATGCATTCTAATAAAAACCAGTGTGGACCAGTTATATGGAGTCTTGAGACCTCAGTGGAAGCCATGTTACGTATACAATGCACTGGCAGAGGTAAACCCTGAGGCCTGTCTTGAAGCCAGAAAAGGCAAAAATAAAAACACTACTTCTTGCATCTGGGGGGTTAAAAAAAAAAAAAAAAAAAAAAAAAAAAAAAAATCATTCTCCTTGAAACAGTATGTCAAAACTGGAATGAACCAGCCCATGAAAACCTGTACAATTATAATGTGCCACTTCTCAGGCTACAAGAAAAGCAGTTGTTCACTTGCCCTCCTGTTTTCTTGCTACGCCTTGGCTGCATAGCAGGCAGAGCAGACGGTGATCCAGAGAACTGGGGAAATCTTTGCCCAAACCATCAGCTGTATTTACAATGCAAATAAACAAAGGCGACTGTACTCCTGCTCCCCTGGTGGCCCTCCTTCCAAGTATTACTTTGGAGGACAAGCCTGCTTTCGTCATTTCACAGCAGCAACCACAAGCAGTATTGTTTTCCAAAGGTTCAGGGATGCAGGGTTTCACAAGGCTCTACATGAAACTGGGGCAAGTAACAGAGTGCCTCCAAACAGCCCAAGATCTGTGTCCTACCATCTGCTGAAGACAGCCCAGCATAAAGCTCTGTAGTTCACTTTGAGACACTAAACCTGTAGTACTCTGTATGGTACCACTCTGCAGCTCCAAGTTCAACATAACAAAGCGCAGGGCTTATGACCTGGTCCTTACAGAAGAACCATATTCTCAGTCTTGTAAAAAGTTGTGCTGTAACACTGAATTCCCCAGGCATGTTCCTCTTTCATGCTCACTTTAATACTTTAACTGCTCTGCATGCCGAGGGGATTTTGAAACACTCCAACCACATCATCTATGTACGATGGAGGCTGTTTTGGACAAAAATCTCTTTATGCTGACTATTCGGGGGCTGTGCTTGTTGTTCAGCATCTGGGCAAAATAGTCCTTATCAACTGGGTAGAGTGGAAGGAAGCTGCAAACAGTACTCAAGTGGCTACACACAGGCTGAGGTGCAGAGGTCATTGCTTACTGAGAGAGAGAGATGGTGTCTGGCATGGAGGGAGGGTCTTCCAAGCAGGAGGCCATGGGCTGAAAGCCATCCAGCTGTGCCCTAGGAGGATGGTAAACTGCAGAGAACAATGTACTCAACTAGAATAACAAAGGTTGTCTCACCTTCCCTATTCAAAAGGTTTCTCTATCTCACATGCACACAAAGTGGGAAAAAAAAGGAAAAAAAATGTAGTTTGAAGGAAAAGAATAGAAAATGTAAAAAATAAAAGGAAATAAGCCTGCACTTTACCCTATACAACAAAGCAGTCAGAATGTTCCAGAATGACTCTTTCACACACGTTCTAATCCATACGAACAATTATCACTTTCTTAATGCTTTTCCGGAGAACTTTCCGCCGTTCTGACAGTCTGAGGGGAAGAACTGGTGCTCCCAGACAAATGAAGTGCTCCTTTGAAACGACGGACGTTTTAATGACACCTCATTCCTCTCCAGCCGACCAGGACTTTGTCTGGCTTAATTAAAAGCTCAGAGGCAAGGACTTCAACAGCAGCATTGCTTGCTGTAAAACCAGGGGGCAGGGGCACGCGCGAGATTAGGACACATCAATCCTCTCTAGAGTCGCAACATCTGGCTCTGGTTACCACCCATCTGTGGTTCTGCTTCATTAAAGACAGGACTGTCCCTGAAACCCCTACCCTTCGCCGGCCATCTGCAGCAGTCCCTCTGGAGAACACGACACAGAAGTGAGGCAAAAGCACAGGGTGATCTTCAAAGCCCAAAGCTCTAGATAGTACAGGTATGACCTCTAGCAGGCTGGAAACGGGGGCCAGCAGATATGCCTGGCTCCCAACACATCAGATTTAGGTGAGGTGTCAGTATGGGGTGCAAGAGTAGGGCTGCTGGACTTAGATTAGACACTCACCTCGCATGGTGGTCACATCCTTTTCAGTTGTTTTGTGATTAAAATTGGTCTGGGGAGTGGGTCTAGCACATCGATCTCCTTTTTACTGGGCAGGTTAATCACATTGTGAAATGGTGGATGTGAGGTTAATAAATCAAAAGAAAGAAAAATAATACCACTAGGGAGAAGGACTGAATAACATTACACCACTCTGTGGTCAGAGAGTTCACTTTAAACACAATTTATGTTTCAATGATTTTGGAATTAACCAATTTCAAGCACTGTCCTCAAGTTGTTGAAGTAAACAGTACATCAGGTGATTTCTTTGTTTCCTCAATTCAGCAAGTGTTTAAGGAACACTACACTGAATCTGAGCTGATACCGAACAGTGAATGTAGGCTTATGGCCACAGGATGGTAGCTCTACACCCCCTCCTCCAGAGACAAAGATAAGGTAGGAGCATCTTCCTCAAGGGACCCCAGCACAAGGCAACCATACCAAAACACAGGGGTCAAAAACACTATGGTGGCATTAAAAGCAGCTTTTAGACTAACTACAACAAATCGTACATCTAGGAAAGGAATTTCATATTTTTCAGTTAAAAAAAAAACACCACTTTATCTGTCCTCTGACACCAGCTCAATTTAGGTTTGACATTTGGATAAGTATCTGAAATTTACAAGAATTTTATGAGCAATATACAACATTTTTCATGTGAAAATCCAATAGGATAAACAGACCGTGCAAAATTACTGCAACTGAATGGTCATCTTCTCAAAGACCATAACCATCAGTGATGACACATTACAGAATAAAACATTAACAAAGAGGGTTTGGTTTTCTCTGCACTAATGTTAATACGTCACGTGAATCAGTTTGGTCTGTTCTTCATAAATAACATTTAACTTGTATTTAAAGAAAGAACTCAATCTGGAATACAGCCCCCGAGTGTGATATTGTAAAGACCATGCCTAGTGTTCAAGCAGATACAGGAGGCAAGTCAATCTCCACACTTCACTGCATTTGCTCACAACTAAGTGACTGTGGGGAGATGGGCCTGAGGGCAGACTGGGCAGCAAGAGGTCACTCAGATACGACAAGATCAAGACAGACCAGACATTGCATCAAGGCATTCCACTGTCACTGTCCAGACTGCTGAGGTGGAGGAGTTTACACTTCTTTAAAGATGAAACCCAGCCAATGCTCTGTTCAATTGTGTAAGATATAATCAGACGGAGCATTCACTGGAATGATGCTGTTAAAGGTGCTTCAAAGTCCTTTACTGGACTCATGTACTGCACAGACTGTTACAGGCTTAAAGTACAGGTTGCTTTCAGCTTTTGTCAGCTAAGCTGTACTCCACCCACGGGAGTCTGCTGGTAAAAACAAGTAAACAACGTAGCAAAAGAATGTCAAGTTACAAACCACGGAAAATAATGAAGCAATAATTATCTTGGTAATGAAATTTTATCAAACATTGATGAAACTTTTGCAACAGGCTGTATATTCCAGTTCTACATTTCTCAACATTTGTATGCCAAAGGGACCCAACCATTCACAATAATCATCAAAGTGGGCTGTTCTTGCTGAAGGGATCTGTCCTAAGCACCCAGACAGTCTCCCTGCAGGAAGCACCTGCATAGGGCACCAATAATTCAGAACAGAATGGGGCACCCCCCCATTGACACCACTGAGCATGCGCTCTTCCCCTCCCCTCAGCACCCCTCCAGAGCCCAGAACATGGAAGTTCCTACAGCTCAGCCACCTCATTCAGGGTCCTGGGTTTTTCTGTTTCACATTATCCAGATCTCCATTAGCCAAAATATAACCCTTAGCCACTTTTCAAGGTGAATTTTTTTTTTTTTTTTTGTTGCTGAACAATAACTTCTGTTTTCACCAGTGAAACAGGAGTACATTAACATTTTAAATAAACCACGAGTGAAAGTATTTAAAACATAAAATATTACAGGTTAAAATAAATATGTTATGGATTTAAATGGCCCACTTTACCATTGCTGCCCACCAGAATGTGAGAATGAGGAGTGCTGCATGTAGCCTTGCTACATCTGCATACACGGCTCTTTCAAACACACACACAAACCTGTGTGTTGGGGTAAGGGGGTGGGAATCATGCCCAAGACCTCCACCGTTATAGGAAGGTACCACCATCACACAGGGGAAAGTGAGAATGTGGGCGATGGGAGGGACATCTCACTGAAGAAAGCACTGCACTTTTGCACTCAATTCACCCATCTGCTGGTTTCATCGCTCTTTGTGTCTCTAATGGAACCAATCACAATGTCCCCCACCCAGAGTACCCACTTTAACACAAACCGCTGTAGATTCACCCTCAGCAGCCCATCAGCGGTGAAATACATTGCATAAAAGGGGCCTTCGCCACACACTAGCGCTCACTGTCAACAGATAAATGATAATAGCAGGGTATTTAGTAGTGTGGCGGTGCTATTAGGGAGTCTGTGATAATGGTCACACCTACAAACACACATTACAGACTGACTCATTTTCCCCCCATGATTAGGCAGTGGACATTGCAAAAACAGGAAGACGGAGACTTCCTAGAGGGCTGCAAGCGCGCACGTTACATGGAACGTCACTAAGGGAATTTACTTTTGTCTATTGCTTACACTTCTTATATTTACAAATCAGCCTTTCAGACGAATTACTTTAAATTTTTAAAATCTTGTCATGTTTAATGTTTAGTTTTAGTTTATTTCAACATTGCATCAGCGTCATCTCCATAGGCCGATAGATTACAGTCTAACAGCCACTGGAAGTGGGGTCAGCTGATCTCAAGCTGCTTGGGTTATAACTACTCTTAGTTATCCTTTTTACCCTTGAAGAAATACCAGATTATTTTGGAGCAGCAGGAAGACTGCAAAAAAATGTTAATTAAAAACTGCAAAAAAAAGCTCAATAACAGATAAATAATGGTTTGCGCAGCAAGTTTCCAAAGCACAGTTAACATGGCAACTTTCCACATACACAATGAGGGGTGGTTTAGCGGTGATTCACAGATCCAGCAAGTATAGTACTTGTGGTTCTGAAATCCTAAATATACTGCTGACAAAAGCTACGGATATTTCCAGCGCTATTCTACCACTCATGACGCTGAAAGTCAATGCCCACCGCAGCTGCACCAGAACTATTCAAACACGCCCATAGGTGTCACGCTTTATCAGTCACCTGCTGGGGTAATTTGACACAATATTTATCAGAATACTAGAAACGAAACATGAAAGCATCAGTTGGTCTGCGTGTCAACAAGGAGGCAGGGTTTCCTGAAAATAATCCAGCTCCTACTTTTAACTGAAAACACTGATAATGAACTTTTTTCAGAAAATGATGGAAATGTTCATTAATGTTCCATGCATTTACATTACCAAAGACTAACACTTAGCTTCCCTCAACTGTGCAGCTGCAAAATCCATCAACGGACAAATTTGACAGCCAGGCGATCACTGCAACCTCAGCGGAGGACAGGGTTAATGAACCAATCAAACGGCACGCAATTCACAAACATGCCACGGCGCCTAGAAATAAATGACTGCCGGATGCAGAGCCCGGCACGTGACACCCATTCGAAGTCGAACACGCAATCAGCAGTTACCGGCTTGGATATATTTTGATAAAATCATTAACAAGTGACATAAAAGTTTGTAAAAACACAAAAAAGAGGGAAAAATTTCAAATCACTTGAGTGACAACTGGATCTTTGATGAGCATATGGCCAGTCTTTGCACAAGGACAAGTCAGCGGATGTGAAATGCATGGCATCAGCAATGCATAAGAAGCTACTACACATCTTGGTCACACACACACACACACACACACACACACACTTCTGTCAAATGCAGCACATGCCCTTGCCCCCACTACTGGAAGGGGAAACTGGGGAGGGACCTCACCCTGGGGAACATCCTGGCAGCCTGAACATTTTAATAATACACCTGCAAGTAACAGTTTCACCAAAGTGCTGTGGAATTCCCCACCAGACCTAGTTTGCAAAATGAGCCCACAAACCTCTTTCTTCAAACCACCAATTTCTTCAAATTGCTTCCATCACCACATTCAGTCAACAGTAAACCCTGCAAATTCACATTTTTTTGGTATACTGGGTCAAACAACAACGCAGCCACAACTTTCAAGATGTGTGCTACACAAAAAAAGAAGAAAAAAAAAAAGAAAGAAAAAAATATTTCCAACTAAAATGCTAAGTTCACTCTGATCTTAAACACGACGCGGTCTTGAATGACACTGGACAATATCCAGTACATCAAGAGTCACTGGGACAACAAAAAGTCCAGTTGTTTATACAATCATTGCTATTTTACCTCTATATCAATATCACCTTCGTCCATCTGCTCCCACCTTATCAGGCCTTTTGATGTTTCAAATGTGAACTTTTATTGAGTTAGTTCAGGGGACAGCAGGCCTTGCTAAGCTCACCAGCACATTCATCAGTCCTCTTTGACGGGTTCTCCTGCTCATGCCATTTAATTGTACAGCTTAGCAGAAGCAGGTCTTCTCTTTCAGCACCATGGGTGCATTGGGAAAGGTCACACAGGCAATCAGCATTGAACTTTTGGTAGACATGGTGCTGTTTGATTTGTATTTACAGAATGTCAGCCATGGCTTGAGGACAGCCACACTTAAGGTCATGTTGGACGTCACCAGCTGCCAGATGAAAGGAAGACAAGTTGCATTTCAGAAATCTCCTGCTCTCATGACTGATAACTCCCCAACACTGCCAACAGCAGACGCTAAGCGAGATGAACGTGGGCAAAACCGCAGTGTGGTTACTGTGTGGTTGATGTCGTCAAGTTAAATCTCCCGAGTCGCTCCCTTACGGTCAAGGTAACAGGCACGCAGAAAGAAGGAAATCTGCTTCACATTTCAGTGACTAATGTGACTGTGTTACTAGTGTTGGGATTAGCGCTATTACCATGTCTGCATGAAGATAAAAAAAACCTCAAACTTATTCCTTTGTAGCAGAGAAAAGCAACTGAAAACCATGGTACAGTTCCTGAAGCAAAGCCAGTCAGTCTGCGCACAATACTGAGGCTCCCTGTATGCAACATTTGTTAAATGAATGAATGAATGAATGAAAATTACATGCAACTGAAAAATCCCCAGACACACATACTGAGAACTCCTAGTCCCCAGGCTCAGCACCTTGGCAGAGGAGAGGAGGGAAGAGAAGAATAGGAGTGTATAAGTAACAGAGAGGGGTCAAAAGCGAAGCAGCACTTGTAGCCACCCTCAGTATGAGAATTAGGTTTATACTGTATGCATAAGATGAAGAAGTAATGAAACTGTACCCTCAGGTGAGTACTAGGCAGTATCTCTGCACCTCCTACACTAACAAAATCCTGAAACAGGGCTGGTATGTACATGTCATGAAAAATAGATACAAGGTCAGCCAAAATTGTGTTGCGCTGATATGTGCAGAAACCAGAAATGACAGCTGAAGTAAACATACGCAACGACATTTGGGCACAGGTACTTCTGTAGGTATACACCACTATTGTGCACTTTGTAGTCAAACTGACATTATTTGAGCCCTGTGAAAAGTACAAGGGTTGCACAACCAGATATGTTATTGGCTGTCATTCAGGGGACACTAAAAAAAATTGCAAAAAGCAGATCCTTTAGATTAGAAGTCAGAAATTGGGCCCAGGCTGGATCAGAAGACTGCAAAGAGTAGGCTAGGCTTGCCCCAAACTCTATCCACACAAATACACACAGAAAGATTACCGATCAACACTCAGCACTTCCTGTAGAGCAGTAGAGCCTAGTGTGGACAAGCCCTGCCAGCTGGGAATCTGCAGCAGATTTACATTCCAGCAGAGGAGGAAAGCAGTCTTCCTCAGAGAATGTGTGAACACACACACACACACACACACACACACACACACACACACACACACACACACACACACACACACACACACACACACACAAAAAAACTCTTCTGAGTCCTCTAGTGAAAAATCTTTGCATTTAGACGTCTGCATTTTTCTGACTGGGTAGCTGAGAGCTCAAATGTGAGATGCTCTCTGCTTTGGGCATATGGAGTTCAGGCCTCTGAGCACAATTCTAGAAAATTAATTTAACCTCATTTTTTGCAAAAAGAAACTAAAAGTTAGCACTGAGGAAAAAGATAAGACACATCTTGACAGAATCTCAGGAAGTGTCGCTCTCCTGTGCATGTGGTTGCATCCGGTATATAAACAAATATTCAGATGAGGGACTTGTTAAAAGCTCCGCAAAGAGGGGAGAAAGGTGCAGAAATCAAAGCTGTTAAGAAGATCGTTCCATTCGCCCCAGTAACAAAATTACTGAAAAAAAGAGGAGCAGGATAATGGCACATAAGTTGTCAACAGGAAATGCTTAATTCATCACGCGCCCACCCACCCAACTCTAGCACATAATATAAGAAAGGGTCAAAATTCTTGCATCTATCCTCAACTAGCTGAAGGAAAACAAGTAGGCATCCAAACTTGTCAAAAGTTTGAATCAAATGCAAGCAAGTAGCTGTGGCAAAGACCATCACTCTAAGCTCACGTGCTTGTACCTTTGCCCTCATTTGTGTGGCATAATCCTCATTTCAAGCCCTCCCCCATCTGTATGTATGAAGAGACCCATCTGTTCGCTGGATAATCTGTTCTGGCATACAATCCATTGTAAGCAAGGGGAAAACATACAATACTGTTAGGAAGAACTGCTGAACACGCTCTCCCTTTTACAAAGGGGTCACAAAGCTTTCTGGGGCAAAAGGGCTTTCATTTCATAGAACAAGGGAACAACAAAAAAGGCACTGTTGTTAAAAAATAAAAAATAATGGAAAAAAAAAACTGAAAATGTAAGCAGGAGCACTGCAATTAAAATATTATATAACCAGCTCAGGAAAGGAGAAAATGTATGCACTTTAATTGCTTGTTTGTTAATAGAAGACTCCTTGGGTTACTGTCCCACCTTTTACTACATATATTCACTAACAACACAGCAGGTGAGGTTTCACCTGCGCAAGCGATGCTCTCACAAAGCACACACCTGAGAAACAATGCGACAACAGATCCTGCCGGTCACAATACAAAAGCACCATCACAAAGGTCCCCTTTGCAAGGAGGTAATAAAGTCAGCTCTTTGGGCATATGTTGGAGGGCCTTTCACAAGGTAAAAGGTCACTTTACCTGCACACAATAAAAGAGGCAAGTAAAGCACCCTCTGTGTGAATCAGCAGTGATCATATTTACAAGCAGAAATAACTCTTAAGCCATCCACTCATGGTGTGTCTGTCTCTAAGGCAACACAAGCCACTGTCCTTCTGTTGCTGACATCGGAGGCCTTCTTTTAAAAACCGAACAGAAAGTGGAGCTGCATTGTAAACAGAATCGAGAGATCCTGTACAAACACAATCTCCGTACTCCCCCTCTCAAACAGGTCATTTTGAGAAATAACTGTTGGGCCTCAGACAGCTCCTTTTCCAAAGTTGTGAAAGCTAATCTGATTAAAGCTGCAATGTACAGCTTTGCATGGAAGTAACAAAGTGCTGAGTCCTTATACAACAGTTCTGTCAGTCAGCAGTGTCATAAACACTTCCTCACAAACACTTCAAATTACCACAGCACCAGCTGTCACAGCTAAGCTTCTTAATAAAGATGAAAAAATGCCGGAGTTAACTGCGAGAAAATATTGCCAGGAAATCTGTAGTTAAGCCAAATACCGAAGCGCGCGTAAATAATAAGTGGGCTGGTTAAAACTTCTGAACGACCATCTCTGCAATGTGATCTATAGCTGGAGGTAACTGTGGACGAGATGGGCGATCCCTACAAAGAAAAGAATGATGACAGTCAACTGATGGCTCCCTATGAAAAGTGTTTCAGCCTAAAACGGGTATTCATTTACTTCTCACTCAGCCTTTTGAACTCCTTTTGAAAATCCTTTCCTTATTACAGGGTCAAAAAAATGTGTCCCACGCACCTGACATTTTTTGGAACAACTGTAGAAAAGAAAAAGGCTGCTTTAATTTTATTGCCATTCTAAATTTAAAGAGGAAAACAGTACTTACATTGCCAAGGTTGATGAAGCCATGCTTCTTTGCAATCAAGTCGGCTTGATCCATGCCCCCGGAGATTTGAACAGCCCAAGAGTTGGTGTACACCCCCTGAGTTACAAAGGGGGTCACTGCAAAGGCCAGGAGAAGCAGCAGTGGCCCGAGCAGCAGCACAGTCCTCCCGAGATCCATCGAGATGGCCACCAAGCTTCCCTGATGTGGTCAAGTCCTTTGATGCAGTTGCTTTGACAAGCAGCTCAGATGAATGTCAAAGTAGCAGTTGGTACAGAGTTGTACCAGGAAGAAGAGGAAGGGTCAGGAGGTGTGAGCACAGGGGCGGGGAGGGAGGGGGTCACCTGAGGAGACAAGGGAAGAGATTGGACATAAAATTATTATAAAGTGAAGAACGGGGCAAAACTGTCCAGACTAATTTTCAAGGGGACTCCATATCTCAAATGAGACTAAATGCTTTTGTTGCATTTTTAAAAGACACAACTACATTTCAGATCATGGTGGTTATCACAAGACAGAAAATATCACAAATGTTCTTTATTGCAGTTCAAAAACAAGTTTACAGATAAAAACAAATTGATGTGTTCTGTGGTTACTTAGACTGAATCATTCAAATTTATGAAAGAAAACTCTGTGGACTTTCCAAAACTGCAGGAGTAAAGAGTATGTTTGAAATGTGGACTATGTTAAATATTGATACTATCTTCAGCATGCTTCCTTGCTGTTAGTTCCGGCATTTAAAGGTTGGTGTGAAAGGTGCAGAGGTCTCTTGCTATGAACCACATAGATGTAACTTCCTCAAAATACTTCTTGTCGGGATTCCATTTAACAAACTACAACATGAACACAACAGGGAGCAAAATAAATTCACTAAATGAGATTCCAAATTTCAACCATGGAATCGTTTGGGAACAGCATTTGTATTTTTCAGCATTCAATGTAGATCTTAAAAATAAAGAGTATTTAAAAAGTTATCTGAAATGCCAAAAATGTAAAACAGGCTTAAAAACAGCAAAGCAAGTCAAAGCATATGGAAAATCAGCTTAACAAAGTGACCTAAAGAATTTCCATTTCTTCCAACACAAAAAATGTATTTGTCATCAGTGTGTAGGAGGTGTTTAGGATGTGGGTTTCCAACCCCACCCAAAAAGCCAAAGAAAATCACACACTGAACAAAACATTTTGCTTGCTTGCTTACTATTTTACTTAAGGAGAAATCAAAGAACATGAATCATCTTCTTCTTTCGGCTGCTCCCATTAGGGGTCACCACAGCGGATCAATTGTTTCCACGTCTTCCTGTCCTCTGCATCTTTCTCCGTCGCACCCACCACCTGCATGTCCTCCTTCACCACATCCATAAATCTCCTCTTAGGCCTTCCTCTCTTCCTCTTGCCTGGCAGCTCCATTCCTAGCATCCTTCTCCCGATATATCCGGAATCTCTTCTCTGCACATGTCCAAACCAACGCAATCTCACCCCTCTGACTTTGTCTCCAAACCGTCTAACCTGGGCTGAACCTCTAATATACTCATTTCTAATCCTGTCCATCCTCATCACACCCAATGCAAATCTTAACATCTTTAACTCTGCCATCCATAGCTCTGCCTCCTGTCTTTTGGTCAGTGCCACCATCTCCAATCCATAAAGCATAGCTGGTCTCACTACCATCTTATAGACCTTCCCTTTCACTCTTGCTGGTACCCTTCTATCACAAATCACTCCTGACACTCTTCTCCACCCTGCCTGCACCTCTCTTCCACATTCCCCATTACTCTGAACTGTTGATCCCAAGTATTTAAATTCATCCATCTTCGCCAACTCTACTCCTTGCATCCTCACCATTCCTCTGTCCTTCCTCTCATTTATGCATATGTATTCTGTCTTAGTCCTACTGACCTTCGTTCCTCTTCTCTCTAGAGCATATTTCCACCTCTCCAGGGTCTCCTCAACCTGCTCCCTACTCTCACTACAGATCACAATGTCATCCGCAAACATCATAGTCCACGGTGACTCCTGTCTGATCTCATCTGTCAACCTGTCCATTACCATTGCAAATAAGAAAGGACTCAAAGCTGATCCTTGATGTAATCCTACCCCCACCTTGAAAGCATCCGTCACTCCTACCGAAGACCTCACCACTGTCACACTGTCTTTGTACATATCCTGTACCACTCTTACATACTTCTCTGGCACACCCAACTTCCTCATACAATACCACAACTCCTCTCTAGGTACACTGTCATATGTTTTCTCTAAGTCCACGAAGACACAATGCAACTCCTTCTTACCTTCTCGGTACTTCTCCATCAACACCCTCAGAGCAAACATCGCATCTGTAGTACTCCTTCTCGGCATGAAGCCATACTGCTGCTCACTAATCGTCACCTCCCTTCTTAACCTAGCTTCTACTACTCTTTCCCATAATTTCATGCTGTGGCTGATCAGTTTTATCCCCCTGTAGTTACTACAGCTCTGCACATCACCTTTATTCTTAAAAATAGGTACCAGTACACTTCTTCTCCACTCCTCAGGCATCGTCTCACTTTCCAAGATTCCATTAAACAATCTGGTTAAAAACTCCACTGCCATCTCTCCTAAACACTTCCATGCTTCCACAGGTATGTCATCTGGGCCAACAGCCTTTCCATTCTTCATCCTCTTCATAGCTGTCCTAACTTCCTCCTTGCTAATCCATTGCACTCCCCTATTCATAGTCCCTACATCGTCCAGTCTTCTCTCTCTCTCGTTCTCTTCATTCATCAACCCCTCAAAGTACTCTTTCCATCTGCTCAGCACACTCTCCTCGCTTGTGAGTACGTTTCCATTGCTATCCTTTATCACCCTAACCTGCTGCACATCTTTCCCAGCTCGGTCCCTCTGCCTAGCTAATCGGTACAGGTCCTTTTCTCCCTCCTTAGTGTCCAACCTCTCATACAATTCACCATAAGCCTTTTCTTTAGCCTTTGCCACCTCTCTCTTCGCCCTATGCCTCATCTCCTTGTACTCCTGTCTACATTCTTCATCTCTCTGTCTATCCCCACTTCTTCTTCGCCAGCCTCTTCCTCTGTATACTCTCCTGTACTTCTTCATTCCACCACCAGGTTTCCTTGTCCTCCTTCCTCTGTCCAGATGTCACACCAAGCACCTTTCTAGCTGTCTCCCTTACCGCTTCTGCTATGGATGCACAGCACACTGGTAACTTTTCACTGCCACCCAATGCCTGTCTTAATTCCTCCCTGAACTCCACCTTATAGTTTTCCTTTTCCAACTTCCACCATTTGATCCTTGGTTCTGCCCTCACTCTCCTTCTCTTTTTGATCTCCAATGTCATCCTACAAACCACCATCCTATGCTGCCTAACTACGCTTTCCCCTGCCAACACTTTGCAGTCTACAATCTCCTTCAGTCTGGCCCTCCAGCATAAGATATAATCCACCTGTGTGCATCTTCCTCCACTCTTGTACGTCGCCCTGTGTTCCTCCCTCTTCTTAAAATATGTGTTTACCACAGCCATGTCCATCCTTTTTGCAAAATCCACTATCATCTGACCTTCTGCGTTCCTCTCCTTGACACCATACCTACCTATCACCTCCTCATCTCCTCTACCTTCACCAAAATGCCCATTGAAATCCACTCCAATCACCACTCTCTCTCCCTCAGGTACACTCTTCACCACTTCATCCATATCACTCCAGAATTCTTCTTTCTCATCCATCTCACACCCAACTTGCGGGGCATATGCAGTAACAACATTCAGCATCAGACCATCAATTTCCAGTTTCATAGCCACTGTCAGACACTCTTCACCTCCAAGACACTCTTGACATAAAATCAAAGAACATGAACAAATACATTCTATCATGACTGATATTAATATAGCCAAAATAACCTGTACTCAATCTTAGGAAATGTTTATGAATGCCACACAGATTCAGAAGTGTCAGATTCATTATGTAACTAAACTTCACGGAAGCAAAAGTAATTCCTAAATGGACTGCAAAAAAAATAAATAAATAAAATAAAATAAAAAAGAGAAAATCTTGGTTACCTCATTCCAATGAAATCCACTTACTTAGAACTCTTTATCGCAGAAAAGAAGCCAGATTTGAACGCCAGGGAACAAATGTGACCTTACAGTTTCTTCAAAGACTGAAGTATTTCAAATGAGAGCAGTTAGTCGTTTTCTCCAAGGAGCACCCCTTGCCAGCAATTCCCCGAAGACCACGCACAGAAATACAGAACTTGAAAATATGCAAAATATACCGATTGCAACGTACAGTGCATTTCACTTCTGGGAATTAATATAAATACATATTAAAATAGTTACTAGTGAGAAACCAACATAAAATCAATACAGTATAAGGCATGGAAAAATCTACAGAAGTGAACCTACAAGAGAAAGAAAAAACCAAATCCAACATGTGAACAGATTAAAAATGGCCTTTAAAAGGGTTCTGTTAAACCAACTGAACATAACTTATACAACACAAAGGGTTAGATAAACCGGTAGGCTACAATACTAAGATTGCGTTTGAATTAAACACATTTGGCATTTATTTCTGTGCAAAATTACATTAAAAGGCACAGCATTTGCACAAACTTCAGTTGAAAAGTAAAGAACTACATCCTGCTCTCTTATCAAGCAGCAACAAGTCAAGAGTCTTGCAGTGTTGTCTGTATATGTATACTTAGAAAAATATACCGTATTTCCCCTTGGCCTTAAAGTAGGTAGCTTTAGTAAATACCAAAGACATGCACCTAAATACACACGCAAACAGTTTGCATTAAACACATAGAAACTAGTTCATACCAAACCTCTGAAGTGTGGATTCACAAAATTATTCCTTCACAAAGTGACACATTCCATTTATGTAAAAAAAAAAAAAAAAAAGGTATTCTTGAAAGCGTTTTGCCTACCTAATGCAACTCAGACAACACAAAATAAGACACAACAGGATTATGCTCTAAAGATGTTCTTCTGACTAGGTATTACTTTTTTTGAAATGCTTCCACGATAACCCTGTAAGTGAACAGTATGTGAAAATGATTTACGACAATAAATGAATTTCATGTTGAAACGTCAAATTCTGTGACATACTGTCAACTACAAATCAGGGCACAGTGAAGAAAGCTGTTCAACAGGAACTCAAAATTTAATGTTGTGACAAAAGGCAGTAAAAATGTTCCAATTCACACGGGAAGGACTATGTTCTTCCAATTACTGCCAAGGGTGCACAAAAAGGGTCTCGTGCACTTTCCCCATGGAAAACCATGGCAGTTAGACATTAATGGTCTTACCAGCAAACTCTGATACATGCCATTTTTTCATCTATTCAGATTCATTTAATAAACTTCAGCCATTGCCATAAGCAAAAAAAAATATTATATATCAAGCATAGCTCAAGCTTACCTTAATGGCCAAAAACACAGATTTTCCTTAAATTTAACAGAATCTAGAGCACATTACCCTGACAAGCCATTAAAAAACCCACAGAACACAACACAAGAAGACAGCGAAGCCTATACAACACACATTTGCATTTTCGGTTCAAGCATCGTAATGCCCTGCTGCTTACAGTTTACCTGCACAGAAACAAGTTTGTCAGGAAGAATGTACCGCAAAACATTACACTCCATTCAGACATCCTATGAGAGCACAGATCATTTCTCCTTGCCCTTCAGCACAACACAGCATGGTGTTTCCCCATAGAACTGAATCCGATTCAATGGCATTCTAACAGAACAAAATAAAGTCATATTCTTCCCGTCAAAACAGGACTGAGTGAACAATCAAAAGCTGGAGGTAAGATGCTCACCTCCAGGCTGCTGCTCACTTCAATGTCCTTCTTTTGTTGTTGCCCTGAGGCAGACCAGGGAGCACAGACCAGCCACTGAGTGTTTAACACAGACACTCACACACGTCTCAAAGTACATCCACCCTCTGTGACCTCACCCGAGCGCTCGACTGCGCTTCCAGTTAAGCAGTAATGCATGATTACCAAAGGGAGTGCACCGAGTTACCAGGAATAACTAACTAGATGAGTTGTTCTCTTCTTGGACATACATTATTACACCACCACTAAAGCTCATCTACTCTTATACAGTACAGGTTGCAGAGCTGCACTATATTTACCATAATACCAGAACGCTTCAGTGTTTTTAGATCTCTTGAAATTGACTAATTTAATCGACTCAGTTATGCCCGGGAAGTCTCAGATGTAGAAACTCATAAAGGATAAAAGCAACAAAATTAGACCAAAAAAAAAAAAAAAAAACCTTTTACCGTAGCAATAGCAAAAAAAAAACATCTTTAGGAGATGAACAGAGAGGTCAGGACTGTACTACTGTTTAACCAGCGTCGACGACAACTCTCAGCTTCTTAGTGTACATTATAATCAACTAAAATGAACTGCGCCGGCTGGCAAAAACAGCTTTTGGCACATCTTTTTTCTGTTGGAAAAGATCTCCAAATCAGGGAAAAAGCCCCGTTTACACTATAATTTAGCAAGACACGTGGCCATAAATCTACAGCACGGACAACAGGCTCGCACTCAAAATGCAGGCTCACTTTGCCCTAAAATTTGTACAGTAAAAGCAAGATGCACATCTGCCTCAGGGTGTCCACCGACATTTTGTCATCTGAAAGACTGACGGCAGCACTCAAACACAACCACTGCCTACTGTTAATAAGATTTATTACTTTTGGTTGTAAAACGGCTGTTACTTCTACTGTACTACTGACATTCTTACTATTGCTAATATCCTAATCTTATTTCTAACTACTACTACACGTACCGACACCACAACTATAGTGCTAAGGTTAGCGCTGTAATATGAGTGGTTAAATAGATAAAATGAATAAAAGCACCGCTGCCATTGCTGTCGCCGTGGTTATGAGTTTTTAGCCGAAGTAACGTGGAGCCGCGTGTGAAGGGATTGTCGCCCGGCGAAACTGCGGATAAATGAAGAGCAGCGCCGTGATTCTACTACACATTTTAACTCTGTTCGGCTATAAGGTTCCGGCGGTGACTTGTTAGCACCTGTGGTCCAGTATGGGTAACAAAGAGGGGCTGTGCAAGGTGTGCGTTTGTTCGGCTGGGCTGAATGAGGAGTCACACGGCGGCCATCCGGACAAACTCTTTGGTCTGAGGCGGCGTCCCGCTGCTCCCACCTTTACACTTCGCGCCTTTTCAAGGACCACAGGACCAACACCCACAGCAAACAGAAGCCGACAACAAACAGGAATGCCAGACACGGCAGCAGCGCCCGAGCCGCGTCCGTGTTCAACACCATTTATAAAAGCGCTTCGCATATCCAGACCACCATCCTAGAGCTCCAAGGAGCATGACTTCAAAACAACAATAATAAAAAAAAAATAAATAAAAAAAAAAAATAAAAATAATAATAAAATCACAGAAGAAGTTTAAAGTAAAAACCAAAACCCCACTTAAGAGAAGAGACGGTCTGGTGGTTACGGTGGAGGGGAGAAAAAAAAAAAAAAAAAAAAAAACTCGGCAGGGTCAGGGTCCAACGTGCGCAAGAACCCCTTACAGAAATAACCGCACAGAAGAAACTACACCAAGAGTAACTGCACACAGAAGAGGCTGAGCCGCACATGAATCAACTGTTTTATCAGCTATCGATAACTGTTTAGTTATGTAATTTTGCCCAAGTTTTAACAGTAAGAGCGGTCTGTACTGCTCTTACCTGCCGAGCCCCAGTTGCGCAATTCTGCTTAAACAAGACTGTTCCGTAAAAAGACCCACTTTTTAGCAGGCATAACGAGCGGGACATCCAGGTAAAAACGGGCAATTCACTTCATACACAGATTTATGCACAAGCATAACTTGGATAGTATCATTTAAAAACTTGGTTAGAAACAGAGCATATATGAATGAACACTTACGGAAAGGCAAAACACGCACGTTCAGCGATCTCAGTATTTCCCGAGGTCTGACCAGGTTTTCGAGCCGGTACTTAAGAACGGATCAAAGTCGCGACTTTTCTAAGGCAACTTACACTTAAGTCCCACCTCCCGATGAGCATGTAAACGCGACAGACACATACAGCACAAAGAGGCAGCTGTTCTGGCCGGGAGATCGGGATCGCCGATACCTTCCACCACCGCACTTTGGTAAACAGCGAAAAAGCGGCTGTTTCCAAGATGCCCACTCGTTCCGCGTTCCGAAGAAGTGGTCCGGTTCTGCCGAGCCGCGTATCAGAGTGCTGTGTTGTCAAACATGCCTCCTTGTGTTTTACAGCCGCTCATTTCTTTCATGGTGCCCTGTTTACTGCTGGCCCCCACCCAGCCTGTGCAAACCCAACCCCAAACTGAACCCAGCCCAACCAAGAGTACTCAGTCCCGGCGGTCGGCACGCTGCTGAGGAGTTCCGAGCCGTTCCGCTGTACCTAATCACAGGCGGCTGCGGCGGCGGCGTCATGTCTGAGCCGCAGCTCGACTTCAGGGTCTCCTCTGGTGGCGTGGATCGCCACGCACGGTCTGCCCCGGCAGCTGGAACGGAGGCACCGGCACGCAGTGCGAACTCTGCAAGGAGCCACGATTCCCCGCTCTTCGCTCAGGCTCAGGTACATCACTTTGCTACGCGCCGCCGCATGCTTGATAAGCGGAGAGTGGGGGGAACTTTGCTGCGCCTTTTCCTACTGGTGCGCTTCAGTATGGATCAACCCTCCGTATCATTATGCAGTACAAAAATCATATCCTGGCACCAGTCCATTACTTATGACTCGTACGCCACCCATGACCGAAGCAAATCAATCTGTTTTCCATGGGGAAAAAAATAAAAAATAAAAACATGCCCCCCCGCCCCCGCCCTTTACGACCTCCAATAAGACGTGGTCCACATACCAGGAAACACGTCATTGCGAGGGAACACTCGGGTGGACACGCCTCCCATTCAGACACGCCCCCTGAGTCGCAGCGCAGGTTCCGTTCGGACACGCCTCCAAATCGGGCACCGGTTTGGCCACGCCCCCTATTGGATACTTCTCAACGTTCAAACGAAAGCAATTAATTTCCGCGCTTAATAAAACTGGTCTGCGATCAGCCCAAAGGCTCGCAGCTTCAGTGTCAGCGATTTGAGCTACATAATAAAACTGATCAAGAATCAGTTGCCAAAAAAACGTAGCGCTTCAACCCTGGTCAAACTTTCTTATAAATCAGTGAACTACCTCCATCTGCAGGCATTCCAATGTACGAACATGTGTAGCATTTAAATGTTCAGTGCGATTAGTATTTTTCTGCATTAGATGGGAGGCGTTGAATCGGAAAAAAAAACAAAGAAAATGATGAAGGAATTATATTTTCATATAGGTGGTTACACTACATCTACAGTGAACTCAGTCTCAGGTTCTTCTAATGATAAAGCAATAGCTTCCTCCTTCTATGCCATGAAATTAGCAGGCTTATGCAAAGCACAAAATAAGTAATTGGAATAGTTTTCTTACTGTACAGAGCATTTAATTAGAAAAAGACAGATGAAAATGTAAAATACCAAAGTTTACACTGTATTGGAAAGTGTGCAGTTTACTTTGGCTTAAACAGAGGTGTATTTTTTTAAATAAACTTGTTATTCTCTTGCTTTTTTATGCTAAATCAGATGTGTGATAACAAAGCCTAGCAAATAGTTACAGATGGCTCCCTGATATACAAGACCCAGCTGACAAATACAGTACATGCTGTTTTATTATGACCATGCCATGTCTATAAGTCTATAACCTTGTAGATGTGTTATTAAGTGTGAGTAGGGATCAATTCACAACTGAAAGTTACAGAAAAAGAAACAAGGGTGTTCTTGCTCAATATTTTCATTCAAATTATGAGGAAACATTTGATGTTTTCCCCATCCTCTTTGGCAACTTAATGCACCTATAGAAAAAATAAATGTCATGCCCTGGGTTGGGTGAAGTTGCAAGTAACCAAACCAGACACAGCTAGAATGTTCAGATTCCTCTGAATAGCCAAGAAAATGCAGGAACACAATGGAAATATTTACAATTTAATGGTACTGTAAAAACATAGTAAAACACAGTACTGCAAGAAATTACGATACAATGAAGCCATAACAATAAAATACAATAAACACAACTGAATGAGAGAGGCAAGATTGTCCTTACTGAAACTGAGCTACACAAAAGCAAAAGGAACAAAATAAAACACATCAACTTGTGCATGATCTCAGTATGCACATAATGAACCACTGGCAATGCTGGCAACTGCACAAAAAGTAGTATCACATTCATGAGAGGATGGAAGAGCTAATACTGAAAGCAGGCACAGCAAGACAAATATACTAATACAATAAAAAGATTTACACTTTGAACTTCTGGTTTGATGATGTTGGAGAGAGACATAAGAGTCTCCCAATTAATTCAGTTGTTGACATCTTTGACATTGGATTCTGCATTGCATTACTTTTCAAACATTTTAATTCACTGTTCTTAGCTGACTATATTGTGTCAAGTGCATTTTGACACTGAAAAATAATATTCATGATAACATAAGAAAATTAGGAGCTCTTTTGTGTTGAAGAAAGGGTTTAAGCTTCCTGGGAGCTATGTGATTTACAGTGGTTCGTTTCTAGCACCTCAGTTAAAATTCAAATGTTAATTTATCCCACAGATTCACAAACCCTCAGGTGAGCTCATGGTCAGTCGGGTTGAGGTCAATGACACCTTTAAAAAGTGCTCTTTGTTATCTGTACTCTTCTGAATTTCCTAAAGACAGATCAACTACATCAGACTACAGTTTAGATGTCTTTAAGATTGTTAAACATCTAATAAAAACGTGGAAAGATGCCATATCTGATAATGACCCAATTCACTCCTAAATGTAGATTTTATAGACCAGAATTTGGACATCCAAGATTGAGATCTTTGTTTCCTTAGAAGTGGGGAAGGTACTTGATAGGACTGAATGAGAATTTTTATTTGCAGTATTAGAAAAGTTTGGTTTTTTTATCATAGTTCATTGCTTGTAGACCGCCATTATATTCTTCCCTAACAGCATCAGTTCTCACAAATAGATTCAGTTTTTCCTTTTGAGAAGTGGTGTGCTGTTAGTCATCTTCTTTCTTGGTGATGGGGGGTAAATCATAAAGTATTTTCATTTTCTGATGATTTATTATTGTAAGTATTTGTTTCTACTTCATATGCTCAACATACAGTGGGACTTCTGTGTATATCTGGCAGTTTCTTAGGATATAAAATAAACTTTTTTGAAAATTAGTGCACTCCCATTAACTTCCCAGCCCATCAAATTGCAGGTACATCTCTACCCTTTCCAATGTCTACATCGGGTTTAAAATATTTGAATATACCTGGTCTGCAGCATGCATAAAGATGATTTTGTACCTTTGATGAATAAACTTAAATTGGATTTTCCAAACTGGGACACAATTGTCTCTTGCTGGAATAATTAATTGTGTTAAAATGAATGGCTCCTGAGGTTTCTTTATCCATCTCTTTCAAACTTTTAAAACTCTTTTTTTCCAATCAATGAACAAGTGAATATCATCATGTTTCTAGGCAGGCAGGAATCTTGGAATATATATGGAGTTCCTTCAAAGGCCTACAGTCCTACAGAAGAATGGTACTCCCATATACAATATAGTATTACTTGCCTATAAATATACAAACATTTGTAATTTAAATACAGACCCCACTGGCATTTTGGTACAAAATAGAATGTAGACCCTGCATATCAATGTCTCTTATTGCTTTAGTCACCTCAAAACTGCCTGTTCTTATCTCAGAATACACTGTGTGTTCAGTTGTCACTAGTTGGGCACAACTTAGAGAATTTAAAATTAAATTTTTACCTACAAGCCCTTTATTTCACCGACCGCAAGACCCTCCAGCTCCTGGTGAAGACAACTGAGAGGATTATCAGTGTTCCTCTTCCATTCATTGAGAAACTCTACGAAAAACACTGCACCCGCAGAGCCACATACCATCCGGTAGAAGGTACGGGAGCATCTAGACAAAAACCACCAGGCTCCACAACAGCTTCATTCCTCAGGCGATCAGGCTCCTCAATAGCCTGAAACTCATCCACACTCCCCCCACCACCGGGAATTACCCTGCTGCCTAGGGTCCAACCACCTCCTCCCCCGACTACACCAATGACTGCACAGTCACTTTAAGTCTATGTCTACCTGAGGCACTTTATAAAAAGGGCCTAGGTCGCCTTCACCTGCTAAGGCGACTGAGGTCCTTTGGGGTCAACAGGACTCTCTTAAAGACATTCTATGACACTGTGGTAGCGTCTGCTATCCTCTATGCTGTGGTCTGCTGGTGTGGCGGAATTGTGGAGAGGGACAGGGGGAAACTCAACAGACTGGTCAAGAGGGCCAGCTCTGTCCTGGGCTGTTCTCTGAAGTCCATCGAGCAGGCTGGGGAGGAGAGGATGTTGTCCAAGCTGACATCAATCATGGACAACACCTCCCACCCCCTACATGAGTCTGTAAGAACACTGGGTAGCTCATTCAGCAGCAGACTCTTACATCCACAGTGTAGGAAGGAGCGCTACCGCAGGTCATTTCTACCAGCAGCTGTCAGACTGCACAATGCAGTCTGAATTGGTTAAATTATTTATTTATAACTTATTAATGTATATAGAGTTATTTTATTTTATTGTACTTGTGTACAGACTTACTAATCTAATTGTTCGTGTCTTTCTTTAATACTAACCTACTTGTTCTTCTCCTATATTCCCTTCCAGATAAGAGCCCTGTAACACCGAAATTTCCCATTCGTGGGATAATAAAGGTTCTATTCTATTCTATTCTATTCTATTCTATTCTATTCTATTCTACCTGGACATTACTGCACCAATATTTATTATTTATTTATTGTACATATTTGCACTGTTTTTTATTCTGCACCCCCAGAGAAACAAAATTTTGATCCCAATGTATACCTGTATATGAACGGGCTGACAAATAAAAACTCTCGACTCTCTTGACTTGACTTGTTTAGAACACAATGTCATCCTAAATCCTTGAAATGTAACTTTGTGTTGATAATCACATTACATACTTTGTTCACTGTGCTGTACCTTTATTTTTTGCCTGGGTGGGACATTGTGAAAAGAAAATTGTGGGAAGGATTTAATGTGCATTATACGTGCATTATATTTGTGCTACTCCATAATAATTTTTTTTTAAATTATACTTTCACAGGAGAAAGCATAGTACAATGCAACAGAATAAAATGTAATTAAATCAAAGAGCTAAAATGCAACAAAAACCTTTTTGTTCAGAAGAAAAACACTGTCTTCACTAAAAGGACTGTCAATACTACAATTATTTAAATGGCTGTAAAACAGCCTTGGTCATAACTGTTCACATCTGTACAATTTAAAACAAAAAAAAGGAAAGGAACAAAAATGAAAGTGGAAATGGAGTATTACACCACACCAACTGAAGAGTCACCTTACAGACCATCACTACCTACGAGGGAAGTAACAACAGTGTCAATGATGGGAATGCATCCCTGCCCAATGAGCTGAAAGACTTTGAAGTTTAAGGCTCTGAACACCGCCATGAAAGCAACACTACCCCCGGTGAGAGATGCTGTCCCTAGCAGACATGGGGATAAAGACCAGGATTAAACAACTAATGAAGATGGATGCTTTTCTAGTTATTTTGTTATTTGATGTACTATTTTATTTACAATATTCTTTTTCTTTTAGACTTTCTTTTTGCATTTTTTTTAAAGATTAATGCATTGCTTTTTTTACATGGTGCTCCTCATCCTCCATAACTGCCCTCCTGCAGGCCATTTCCTTTGACTGCAGACAGAGGACTTCATTCCAGAACCAAAATAATGACCTATGTCTACCTGGACATTACTGCACCAATATTTATTATTTAATTATTGTACATATTTGCACTGTTTTTTATTCTGCACCCCCAGAGAAACAAAATTTTGACCCCAATGTATACCTGTATATGAACGGGCTGACAAATAAAAACTCTCGATTCTCTTGACTTGACTTGTTTAGAACACAATGTGATCCTAAATCCTAAATTGAAAGAAACTTCAGCAGCAAACTTTGGCACTTTTTTACATGTTTTTCACTGTAAAAATTGTCCATAATAATGTTATATTGTTGTATATTTATAAGACCTGGAAGGTTTTCTATAATTATTATGGGGTCTTTATAAAAATATCTTTATCTGTGGCAAATGCAACATAATGCTTTGTACATAAATTGGTGAAATGCACTTTGTCTTCTCAGAGGTGTCGAACACACTGAGGCTTAGCGGACAGCTCAGGTTATGAACCCTGCAGTTTCCTGCTAGGGCTTGGGTTCACTTTTCTGTACCGCTATTACGTCGACGGCTTTTCCTCCACGTATGTGAGTAAACAGCGCCACCTAGAAGGTGTGACGTGGAATTACCGATATTCTCAAACACCTTTGGCTCATCCTCTTTGGCTTCACTGCCAGAACACCCTGAATGGCCAAAAGTATGTAGACTCCCTTTTAGTGAGTGAGATAAGCAGTTTCAGCCTCATCCACAAAGCATACAAACACATTCTATACAACTGTGTGCTTCCAGCTTAGTGGCCACAGTTAGGGGAAGCCCCTTTCCTACTCCAGCATGACTAAAAAGCGAGCTCCATTAATGCAAGGTTTGCCCAGGTTGGTGTGGAAGAACTTGAACAGCCTGCACAGAGCCCTGACCTCAACTCCACTGGACACCTTTGGGATGAACTGGAACACTGACTGAGGGCCAGGCCTTTTCACCTGACATTGTGTTCGATCTTACTGATGCTCTTGTGCCTGAATGGGCACAAATTCCCAAAACATGGTGGAAAACCTTCCCAGAAGAGTGGAAGCTGTTATAGCAGCAAAAGGGGGAACAACTCCATGTTAATGACCATGAGTTTGGAATGGGAGGTTCAACAAGCACATATGGGTGTGATGCTCAGGTGTCCACATATTTTTGACCATATATTGTATGTTTTATTAATAAACTTAGTTAGTCCTCTTTGCTCCAGGTGGAGAATACGACATCAATGAATCTTCTCAACCCTTGGGGTCCTGAGTGAGCCAGCTAGTAGCTGGTCACCCATTTGATGACTTTCTGAAGATTTTGTTTTTTACATGGTGGGTTGCTAGCCTGACACAAAACCCTCATCTTTTCACATCCTGGACTTGGGACCAGGCAACGACAAAGTTATTATTAATAAAGTTCTGTGTAAATCTTCTTACAACTGATATAAGGAAACTTTTATTTATTTCTTGCTCACACACTTGCACAGCTTCAAGGAGCTACAAAAAGTTTATTGCGATCTCATGAAGTTATTTCCACCTGCTCAAGGAACACTTGCAATAACATAGCATACTTTACCGTATAAGAAACCCCGTTACTTAAAACCTTAAAACATGGTTAGTAATAAGAATGGCTTTCTGGGAAAAGTGTAAAAAGTAAAAGTAAAAAAATTAAAAGTGAAAGAAAAGAGCTCTCTGTGTGATATTCATTGCAATGTTATTTTGCAGGAAACCTGTGGAAAACGCAAAGCTAAACTGGAAAATAAAATTAAACACTAAAAAAGAATTAAAAATCAAAGACAGTCAACACGTAAAATATCTTTAAACACTGGATATTATTATTGCTGATTAAAGAAATAAATAATAGTAGCTTAATGTTGATTGTATATGTACTTTGCAAGTTGCTGTATATTATTTGAAATTTGTTCAGGAAAATAATGGAAGGGGCATACAAGCAACATTTAACTATCAAGTAATTTCCTGTCATCATATATCAGGAAAATAATTTGCAAACCCATTCTCTACATTTTACAAATGAAAGCTGGGCTTTTTTTACCTAGATAGTTGATTCACATTAAATGACCCTAAGTTTCTCCTGGCAGTATAGGCTGAGAGGCAGAGTGTTAATGTGCATGTATACATGCAACATGTAAAATGGTGAATGATAACTCTTAATGCAGAATTACATTCTTTGAACTGATCACTGATGTTAAAAAATTGAACACTTGCAAGTCACTAAAAAATCATATTTAAATGTGGAACAGTTGAGGTACCAGAAAAATGCTATCAGCATAACACCACTGGAGGTGAAGTGTCTGGAATCGACCTCTGGAGCCAGTATTCCACGCATGGTGTCTGGGTTACCGGCATACCAAGCTGGGCTAAGCCAGGAACATAATATGAAGCCCTGGTGCTGGCTCACCACCCCGAAGGCAAGGTGTGGGGGTAGGGTGTAAGATAGGCAGATTTTGAGGTTCCTCACACACATACATGGTGTCTGAATATTTTATGCCAAAAGTCATAAAATACAGCCTGGTCAGCCTGGTGCTTGAGTCATTCAAATTGAAACTACATGTTCTGGACTCTTGGTTGAAGGGGATGAGAAGCTGTCACCTGACCAATTGTTGAAGGTGAGCTGTGTAGAGGGTTCACAGCTCAGCAAGGCCTATGTGTGTGGTACAGCTTGTGTGTCCTGTGAGCTCCAGTTATAGGCCCATCTACTGAAGAACTTCTCCTGTAATTTAGGGCCCTGGACCCTGTTCAAGGATACTATTACAGAGGCTACTGAAAGGCTGTAGGTGGTTGACATGGTGGTAGAGAAATAACAAACTAGTTTACAGTCAGGCATTGTTAGTATAAATAATTTAAGTTTGCAGTGGCAATGCCAAAAAGGTTGGAATTTTTTTTGCAAGCGATCAGCATGTCCATTCCACAGGAGGGCAGTCCCCTCATACTTCTTTCCTGCCTTTAATGGGTGCTTTATCACTAAAAACACATCACACACCACAGAGGACAACACATACACTTCTTGGCTTTTGACTAAGAACAAAGTGTTGCCCTGTGGCCACTAGAGGCCCTCCCTTTCACAAGAGAGCACTTTTCTATATCACTTTTTAAGAGCTGTCTGAAGCACTTCTAGAATTTTTAAAGGTTTCACTGGGGGAGAGGAAGGAGAGGAAGGTGATGGGGGTGGCAACCTGGGTTGCCCCTGCCTTCAGAACAGATCCTCTTATGTGAACGACTTGTCTGGAAGCAGAAAGTCTACAGAGGACAGCCTGCAAACACTCAACTTGACAGAAAATGAAGAGGTGGAGGTAGAGCGGGAACCAGATGCTGGGACTGAGGAGACCCTGTGAGTGGCTGGAGGGCTTCAGATGCAAAGTCCTGCCCCTACTCTGATGGAGATCCTGAAAATAAAAAAGGGGGATTGTTCTCAAAAAAGAAAACGAGCCAAATGGAGGCTGCCCCGTCTGAGGGAAGAAGGCTGGGTTATTCCCCTCCCTAGAGAAAGTGACGAACTTGTGAAAATCCTTGTCAACATTCCTGCTGCAGAATTCATGACATGAAGGAGGATGATCAGTTCTGAACAATTCCTCCACGTACATGGAAGGGGCAGATTTCAGTGGAGTGACAGGGTGTGGACTTTGTGGGGGGGGCTTACCTTAATAGCGGGCTTTTAGTCTTTTGATGGGTTTTATCACTTTTGTACCATAATCCAATGGCTGATCTTGAAATGTTAAATTGAGATGTCAAGAAACTCAGGAATTACCTCAAAAGAACTGGTAAGATACAAATTGATTGTAAGGGAGTTTAGTCAACAATTCAAAAGGCCTTTAATATGAAGTTTGATCTACAAAAACCTACCTTTCTTTCTGATGAAGTCTTGGGGCGTAGGGTCTTCACACTGACATACTTGAGGAAGAAAATGTATTTTAAAGCTTTAGGCTGCAAGTGAAGTTCCCTCTATAAATTTGTGCTCGTCTGAAGTGTTCAATTTCCTTCCAATCAAAATATTAACATTTGACCTGCAGAATAACATTCTGAATATATAGAAACCATTCTGGATCTTTCTAGGTGATGCTATATGACCATATCTGTAATAATGTGACCCACAGCTCCTGCTGTATATAGATAGATAATCTGCAGTCTCTCAGTGTTCTTTCTCTGCCTATATGTGCTGTTGTGACAAACTCACGAGGAATTAAACAGACACACAAACAAACAAACAAACAAAGGAACACGCAAACTACTGGTAATGACATTTTGGGTTACTCAGGTATAAAAGTATACTGTCAACATATAGAGAAATATGGTGGTCTTCTGCTTTTACATAGTATTTGTCCTTTTTAGTTGTGATAGCTGATAGGAAGGAGAACAGACTTGCCAGCAGCCTCATCTCAGAGAAAAAAACATAAAAGAAAACCATTTGTGCTAAATAATTTGACTATATGAGTATAATTAAGTTAATGATGTCAGTGCCCATATTAAGTCTTTCCAAAACTGCAAATAAGAATCTCCATTCTGCCCAAATGCCTTTTCTGCATCGAGTGAAATTATCCAAGTGAGTTCTTGATTTCTTGTTGAAAAAGTTAATGATGTTTAATGTACAACATATGTTCCTGGAGCCAAACCCAGCCTTGGCAAAGCTGGTTTGATCCATTTTTGTAATTGTTGGTAGTACTGTTTCTAACTTACATTCCAGAGGTTTGTTTTTAATTTTAACGTCAACGTTCAGCAAAGTGATAGGTCAGTAGGAGGAGGAGTCCAAAGGGTTTTTGTCTTTCTTTGAAATTAAAATTGGGTTAATTGTATTCCAAAAATTGGGGAATGTAGCCCTCTTTAAGCATATTGCTAATTCCCAGCATTAAGCCGTGAATAATTTAGGCCAAAATTCCACTGGGAACACGTCTGGCCCTGGAACTTTTTTTGAAGGCAATGGTTGAATGGTGTCACAGACCTCCTCTGTTGACAATGGGGCACTTAACATGCAGCAGTCTTCATCAGAGATGCCAGGCAGTGATGATCAATCTAAATATGAATATATTTAATTGGAAGAGCCTGGTCCTTTAGCCATATAAAGGGACTTGTAATAATAATACTTGTAGTCGATACAGCTTTACCAGACTGCTCAGTCTGCTGTGACTTCAGCTAAAAAGTCAAACCTCAGCTCAGTTTGCCCCAAAGTTCGTAGTGGCTTTGTTTTTTAAGATCAAAGATCAAAAGAACGATCGAAAGAATTTATTTGTCACATACATGGTTACCAAGTATACCATGTAGTGAAATGTGCCCTGATTCAGGAGACTGTGTGTGGTTCCATTCCAATGAGTAAAACAAATGACAACAAAAACAACCAAACATCAAGAATTCAACAAACACAATAAATAAATAAATAAATAAATAAATAAATAAATAAATAAATAAATAAATAAATCCTTAAGTTGCAGTATGGGGGAGTGACAGTGAGGGGAGCGGTCAATGGATATTGTAGACCCTGGTTTGTGAAGATTGTGATAGTATGCCTGGGTTCAGAAGTCTTATGGCCTGTGGACAGAAGCTCCTCCTGAGCCTCTCTGTTCTGGTCATAATAGTTCTGAAATGTTTTCCTGATTTCAGCAGGTCGAAGAGATGATTGTTGGGATGAGACAGGTCACCGATAATCCTAGTTGCTCTGGTTCTGCATCTCCTGGTGTAAATGTCCTGTAGGGATGGTATTTGATCTTTGCCCTAGAAAGTCTTGTCCAGTTCTCTGTAATTTAAGTCCATTTCTAGTCTTGCTCTAGATGCTTCACCTCAAAATCAAATTTTTAATGTTTCTCCTCTCATAGTTTCTTATGATGGAAGGCAAAGAAAATGATGAAACCACTGAGTAATTTAAGCTCCATCCCAAACTGTAGAAGCAGACAGTGTGGGATGCCTATTATATTCAAAATGGAGGGCTTTTTTGGAAAAATCCCTACAGAATTCTCCATTATCTAAAAGGAGAGAGTATGGCCTCAGTTATAGAATTTTGAGAGGTAACCTTTGAAAGTCAACCGCTAAATGCATTGGTTCGGGGTCTAAGAGCACATTGGGACCAACTAATGAAGGTCTGGCTGTATGAATAAAGTTATTAGAATAATGATATAATCTAATCTGGAATAGGATTAATGGGAGACAGAATAAAAAGTATAGTCCCTAGTGTCAGGGGTGTAGCTCTCCATTTATCAACCGATCTGTCATACTGCATGGAAACTGGTGATTCTGTGAACTCAGGTGCAGGAGTTCATTTACAAGTGATGATTAGGTGCTAAGATCTGAGATCTGGAGAGCAAAGACAAACAGGATATTCAGGAACATGACAACAGGAGGACATGGAGAACTGAGTGGGCTTGGGATACAAGGAGGCACGTTGAACACACAATAGAACACAAGGCTACTGAAGGTGGAGATGCAGAATAAATGAGGGACAGAGCAAAGTAAATTCAGGCAAAGATGATTGCAAGAACTGGTTGAGCTTCTGTAATGATGGTGAATGAGTTTCTTTTAAAACCTGGGGTGATGAAGACAGACGTGCACAATCTTGTTGACTTGCTGATTGTGAGGACCCCTGCTGGTAAAGGACTCGTCCTCAGGGATTGTTATTAAGTCCTAGACTAGTGTTCATGTTCTTCGGTGTAGTATTTCATTTTAAATTTAATGTAGAGAATTTTAATGATATATTAAGAACGAGACTGGCAACTCACTACTCATCTACAGTACATCCCCATCCTCATCATCCTCACTTCACCTTTTACCCAAAGTCTGGAGCTTTGAATAATGACTATTACTCAAAACAATATCTTGGTACAGGTGGTCAAAATAATGTTTCTCTGCAAGTTGGTGGAGTTCCCATTCTGTGATGAGATCAGGG
Source organism: Heterotis niloticus (assembly GCA_018136845.1). Taxonomy (NCBI): domain Eukaryota; kingdom Metazoa; phylum Chordata; class Actinopteri; order Osteoglossiformes; family Osteoglossidae; genus Heterotis; species Heterotis niloticus. The sequence continues at coordinate 13,307,687 of CM030904.1, read as the reverse complement.
TCTTGAGGAAGGGAGGCCTTTGAAGTAGAATCACTACTCCTCTGGAACCCTGTTAAGCTGACTTTGTCACGTACATAAAATAACCTCTGTTTGCCTCTCGAAAGAAACAGAGATACAAACTTTTAAAGTTACATGTTTTGACCAAATATGATTTTTCATATTTACAGATAATAAGAGTCAAGCATGGGGTAATTTACAAAGTTTGCACCCTAATGACATGTCTGGTGTACGAGATTTCACCTTACAAGCTATAGTAAGGTCTTGAATGGGAACACTTCACCCATCAGGACTTAGAGACTGTTGCCACAGAAAGGGAAGTAGAAGCTGTGGTAGCAGCGGCCCAAGCTTGTTTTGGCCGCTGCTACCACAGCCCTTAATATAGTACAAGTGGATTAAAAACAGATAAATGAACAGATGAACTTGTGTTATAGCATAAATTAAGAATTAACTGATGTTAACTGAACTGATATATATTTTAAACTAAAACGTATTTGACTTTTTGATAAACATAAATGCTACATCATGATCAAAGTACACATTTTACTTCCTTATTAGCATTTGGTCCCTATAAATGATACCCCCCCCCACCCCCTGGACTGCAATTGTACATGGTGGCACAACTGGTTTTAACCAATGCAACTTCCTAATGGGGATACACAGTTGTGGTTCTGCTGGGGTGGGTGGCCCAAACTTTAATAATTAAACCAAGCTGTCAATATGGCACTTACAAGTATGGGTCAGTTATGAGCTATGACAATTTTAAATTGAAGAACATTTCTGAAGCAGCATGAGAACTGACATCTTCACTTGTAGCAAAAGAAAAATGAATCATTACAAATCACAATAAGGGGTAGGGTTGGCATTTTCCCATAAACTTATTCAGAAATGTACTAGTATATCAAAAGGTGACATTTTTCAAATATAGTGAACATTTTCCTTTAAAGGTTAAAGATTAGTTGTTATGTTTCAGATGAATGGTAACATTTATTCTTATGTAATGACAAATATGAGGAACTGTAACAAGACTAAATGTTTTGTTTTATACTCCCCTGACACCTGTTGTGTTATACATTTCACTTGGGACACATTTTTATCTATACTAACTTGCATAAATTATAGTACCCTGTGCACATTTACAGTCATGAACAGACAGGTAAAATGTGATCATATCAAAGGTTAGACCAAAAGTTGTAGGAGAATTTGCATATCTTATCAATAAGTACTAGAAAGCCTCACCCTTTTTCTAAACATCTCCAGTGACAAAGGTCACTTTTGTACGTGCCTATGAGCACACCCTCCATGCATATTTCTGTGGTACCGCTGAAATAATTAATCGTATCAACTTACAAACTAAAATACTGCAAAGTCACATTGTGCTTATGTATGCATTTCACAATAAACTCTTAGTGCATTTATACAAATATAAACAGTTAATAAAATGAATGTGACCAATCGTGTATGTTCATTGTCTGTGCTTCATACATGGCAGGCTGCACCAGGCCAAGAAAAGGTTACCCTTAAACCAAACAATTTCATCAACCCAATAAGACAGTCATGAGCAGTTCTGCAGGGGTCCCCAGTTGCCAAGTTAGCAATCACCTTGCATTTGAAAAGCACAGCTGCTAAAAAAAACAGGGAAATCAAAAAACCACTGTAAACTTCTTGAACACCTTGAATCCATGTGCAGAAATCTACTTCACCACGTGTTGAAAGGAAAAAAAATGAAGGCACTCCCATTGAGATTTGCTGCTAATGTCATGTGAGGTGAAAACGAACTGAAGGTCACTGCCACCCACTTCCTGGTAAAAGGTAAGAGTGCACAGAGGATTCGCAGCTGTATTAAGGATTTATTTTTTTTAAATGTTTGCATTCATTTCTGATTTCTTGCATGTTTACAGATGAAAAATTTGTTGTCTGCAACACTGATACTTTTTATCATTTAATTTCTATATTCTGCGATGATTTTATTATGCTAATGCTTTTTTTGAAAAAAAAAAAGAATTCTGTTATATTTTACAATAGCAGACCACCTTATTAATAACTTCAAACTGAATAAAATGTTGGAGATGAATGAAATGTTGAATGAATGAAATGTTTCAAATGTTTAAATGGGAAAATAATTGGTTCTGCCTGAGACTTTTGTGTTTTTTAAGCACAGTGTATTCTGTCTCTAAAGCTCTTTTAGGGCAGAACATTTCCAACAACCTCTTACATTTCTTGTGTTGTAATTGCTGTATTTTTCAATGTTCATTTCATGTACGGCTGGCTCACTGACTACAGTCACAATGGTGGAAAGTCAAGGTGCTTCACTTTCTTTGCTCACACAATGGAGTTTATGCAGCCTTGCTCAGTGTAAACCGACATGCAAGCAGCACATGGGATTATTCATTCACAAGCAACAGTTATTGACTATAAAACCATTTCGTTCATCCAATATTTGTGATTGTACACCTTTAACTACCTTATTTAACTGCTAAGGCCATACATTTCAGAATGGTAAAATAAATCCTTTATTGCCAGCAGTGAAGAACAAGGTAGATGTCAAAAGAACAGTTCTGTACAGTGTACCAATGTACGGTGGGCAGCAGCAGACTGACAATTTGTCACCAAGTTTGCACTTCACTCGTGCATAATAACCTTCAGCAGTTAGTGCCTGGGTTTTCCGTCATGAGTGAGAGGGATGAGAAATCTCACCCAGTGTATCGTATTATGAAGTGTGTTGCAACAAACACAATGAGGGATTGAAAAACTAGTGGTTATGAAATAATTTATGAGATTATTTACAGGAAGTTATTTCTAAAATCTGGAAAATGCTGGGCTAATGCAGAATTAATCCAGCAGTCGGACAAACACTAACACATGGCGTTTCAGTCCAGCTTGCTTTATTTTATCCCATTATCATTACTGATTTCTCCATTTCATGTTAGGTTGTTTCTCTGTCTTGTTAGACAGCCATTCAAAGCTGGGTTATTAGTTTTGCTTTTGTAGCACGTTATTTTCCAATGCAACTTGTGTTGTTTGATTTATACAAACAGCTACTTACAACTGTCAACTAATTTGTACAGCAGTATTACTTCAGGGTAAATAACTGCAGTAACAGTGGGATTCAGACCTGGAAAAGGACACTGCCTGCCGGTCCATTATGGATATTAGAGTACAGTACAATGTTTTACAGTTGTGCAATAATAGGGCAATAGAAGCCCTCTTACAAGATTAAACTTATCTGGACTTTTAAACAGGTGTTTATCAGTTAAACTGTCAAAGATTTGCTTCTAGTATCGTTCAACAGGCTGTTTTCCGTTATAAATCGCACCACAAACAGAACAAGTATATGTAATATACATATATATGCACCGCAAACGACATGTCGGTCAACGACGGACCGCATATACGACGGTGGTCCTAACAAAGTCAAAACGGACGTGATGTGGCGCATGTACACGCTATCTTGTAACGACGCATTTCTCAGAACGCGTCCCCGTCGTTAAGTGACGCATACCTGATATAAATTTTTTATTCATATGTTGAGTAAATAAATTTGATGAAGAATCGGGAGGGTAGAGCAGTCGACGACCTAAAGCTGGTGTAATGAGCTGCGTCTGCCATTTAAAAATCTTTCTTAAAATTAAGTTTGCTTTCCCCTGTTCATCTTGCAAAGCGCATCGTTTCGGTCCAGTTTTGCAGAACCACCGAGCTCGCGCTGAACAGCCACAGCACTCGGCTCACCTTGACGTTTGGCACTGTGCGCGCTGACGTCACTTACTGTACTCACGCTACAGAAATGACAGTATTTTACTGAAACGTGTCTGTTACCTTTACGCTCTCATCGGTACCGTTCTAGTGAAGCATTTCTCGGAATTTTCTTGCATTGCATCCAATTCAAAGTAGGCTACGTTGCGACCTAATAAGCGTTAAAACTGATTTATACGGAGATGAAGTGCTGTTAGCGGGTCAGACAGCGCTGCTGCAGGTAACGGCTATACGGTGTGCATGCTGAGCCACACTGCGGGGGTAAATTATGAATTAGCAAAGTGAAGTGACACCCCGGCCACTTGGATTATTAATTATTAATCGTTATTAATTATTGATGATTGTGGCTTTTGCCGCGGTGTGCGCGCTGTCGCCAGGTTGTACGTTTCGCATTGAGCGGCCGATTGGTGAGCTGCCGGGGAGGGGGAGGGGGGTGCGAGACCCGCTCTCCGCAGCAACTGCGGTCCCCGCTCCACTGTATTCCCACCACGTCGCCCTCTGCGCCGGCGCCTCGGTTCGCTCACTGATCCGCTCCTCTCGCAGCCTCCCCGCAGCATCGCCTCGTCCCCCCGGCTCCAGCGGCTCCTTCAACATGGCCAGCAGCTTCGCCAGGGTCTTCTCCTCCAGAGGAAGAGTGGGCATCCTGTCGCTCGTGGGCGCGGGCTCCCTGGCCACGGGCTACTTGCTGAACCGGGACAGTTTGAGCGCTGGGTCTCAGACGAGGAGGCTCTATCCTCCCAGGTAACCCTCCCTCTCCCCTCAGGGCAGCTGTTCTCGGGGTCCGAGCTCGGTCTGCGCCGTCATTTGCGCCCCGTTTCCACGAACAAATGCTCACACAGTTCTGGCGGACCTCCCGTGTTGCATGGCTCTCTTTGAAAAGACCGTTCATCCCGTCGCAGCGCAGGCTTGACGGGGGGCGTGGGAATGCTTTGTACAAAACGTTGGAAGAAAATTCCTGAAATTGCCTTTCGGTTCAGACTTTAAGTGCAATAAGCGTTTCGGTTTGCATGCAGCGTACAGTGTGACAGGTGCTTAAGAATCCGAGTGGAAAATTCTCGAACGGACGTTCGGCTCGGGCTCTCTTGTGTCGTATTGTTCTCCTTGTCATTTTATAGCCGGGTTGCCACAGCAATGGCCCGAGTTTCTCGAACAAGGAACGCAACAATACGCAAGCATTCCGCATACATTACATTCCCAGTTTGATGTTGGAAGTCGCAATATTTAAAAATGAAGCACAAGTATTCGTCATGGTGTGCATCGTGTGAGAGGCGTTCCACTATATTTACGCCAACATAACTATTTACTGGCACTCTGTTTAAGATACCCAACATGAAATTCACTGGGTCACTAGACTGTAGTCTTCCAGGCTGTTTATAATAATTTTCAAATTTGGTCTGAATTCCAAAAAGATGATTTAAGGGTTATTTTTAGGGAAGCACAGCAGCTGTACTGCTCATGACGTCATAATGGGCCGTATATGCCAAGGCTAAATACCGTAAATAGCACAGTTATTTCTACAAATTTTTATTATTAGCCTGTGTTTGTTCACATAATTACTATGGAGTTGGCCTAACCAGGTTAAGGATCAGTTTTTTTAGTTTTTTCTGTCATTTGTGTTCATTAACCAAAAGTCTTAAATTGTTCACAGCGCAGACTACCCTGACTTAAGAAAACACAATAACTGCATGGCCAGCAACCTCACTCCTGCCATCTATGCCCGACTGTCTGACAAAGCTACACCCAATGGCTTCACCCTGGACCAGGCCATCCAGACAGGAGTGGACAACCCTGGGCACCCGTTCATCAAAACTGTGGGCATGGTTGCCGGGGATGAGGAGTGCTATGAGGTAAAGGGGTCATTTATAATGTCAGCCGGTCAGTAGTGTTTGTATTGGGAATCATTCCAAAGTGATAACTAAACCACAGCGGTCAGTTCTTTTTTGGGTGAACCATAATCTAAATGTTTGAACAAATATGGATAAACAAAGCCTGTTAAACATCAAAATATATTGACCGAAGTGACTATATTCTTTATATGGAAAGTTACTGGTCTGAGAAAGCTGGAAAAAATGCCTGTTCTGTAGTGCAGTAATGTCTCTCTTTCCAAAAAAAGGAGAAAGCAGGGTGCCAGAAAAGCTTTTTTCTTGATTTATGGGAAGTATTTTTTTTCTTTTTTGTTCACGGGGGTTAAGTGCGCCTGCTGTTTTTGTCATTTCTCAGAGAATGTGACCTTGCGGTCACAAAAGTACAGCAGGCACGTGTCAAAGATGAACACAGGCCGACACAGGTGGCAGGCCATCGAAGATAGGAAATGATTGCATACGTTTTCATTCTTGGTTTTGCTGTTAACAGGAGCTACATCCAGAATTCTGACCTTCATAATGTTCGTTTGTGCTTTTGTTATGTCCCAGGTTTTTGCTGAAATTTTCAATCCTGTCATCAAAGAAAGACATAATGGCTACGACCCCACAACAATGACACACCCCACTGACTTGGATGCCAGCAAGGTACGCATACTTGAGATTGAGGAAACACCACCAAATGGGCAGGGACCACAGTGGTTCAAATATAAGATGATCCTGATTATAAGACCACCTTCCCTATTTTTCAGTTTTCAATAAATTTTTGGGAAAACGCCAACCATACCCTTATTTGATATTGTAATTTATTATTATTTATTTTTCTCCTTTCACAGCAAAAAATATTTTTCACAGGCAGTTACAGATGCCAACTCACATTGCTTCATAAAATATGCATCTTTTAAATGTTCATACCCCATTCATATCAGGCGTGTATTGCTAATTTGCATATTTACATGGATGGATAGATGGATGAATAGAAAAGATAGTTTGTTTTTCATGAAAATGACTAAGCGGAATGTGTAACACCTTTACTCGCTGCCAGATCCGATCAGGGCAGTTTGATGAGCGCTATGTGCTGTCTTCCCGAGTGCGCACTGGACGCAGCATCCGTGGCCTGAGCCTCCCCCCGGCCTGCACACGTGCGGAGCGCAGAGAGGTAGAGCGGGTGGCGGTGGACGCTCTCAATGGGCTTCAAGGTGACCTGAAGGGTCGCTACTACAGCCTTACTCAAATGACGGAGCAGGAGCAGCAACAACTCATTGATGTAAGAACATGCCAACAGCAGGCGCCTTATGCTTCTGTTAGACCACCAAAATACTCAGTACAGTCTAATAAAAAAGGTATTCAGAGCTATCGGTCAAAACTGTACAAAGAATCATCAGGTTTGAATTTTTTTGTTAAAGCAGTTATGTGTATTATGCATTAAGGTTACCTTTGTTTTTTTGTTTGTCTAGGATCATTTTCTGTTTGATAAGCCAGTATCACCACTCCTGACCTGTGCAGGAATGGCCCGTGACTGGCCAGATGCACGCGGAATCTGGTAAGCAAGATATAATGGAGGAAAGTGTGACCAAGAGAAATGTAGCCAACAGGGTTTCTAAAAGTATTCTTGCTCAAATATTAAAAATATGTCACCATGTATTTTTTTTATTCTAAACATGTGGCTATGCAAAGTATAAACAGATAAACAAAACTGTTCATTATATAAACAGTGTGAAATGTTTGGTGTGCATTTAGCTGGGGATATATCACAGGGAAGTGTCCTAAAGGTGCAGGTTATTACTGGTGTTTTGTTTCTATTCTTTCAGTGTTCCAGTTTTTGTTTGTTTCTGTTTCAAAGTACAAGTACTGTTGTTACGTTGCTTTTAAATTTCAGTATTATGCACTATCATGTCAATGGTGCTTACAGGCAAAAGAAACCGCAATGTCTTGTCAGTTGAAGACAAGATGACTATACTGCAATTAATAGACTGGAAATGGGCAAAACCAATGTGTCTCTAGCTAATATTTTAATGTTGGTATAGCAATTGTATGTGACATAAAGAGCAGAAAAAATGAAATATTGAACTTTGCTCCAAAGTTAAGACAGCAAAGATGGCTGTAAAAAAGGAGAACTATGAAAAAAGGAGGCACTGTTTGTTAATGGTTTGTGTGGAAAACAAGTTGAGGTGAACTTATTTCTGGATCAAAAGTTTGAAAGTAAGTTCAAAATAACTATACATTTTTTCTAAATAACATTTTGGTTATTTGCAAACCTTTTTGTATATCAGTTACTTTTAATAATATTTCATATGTCAAAATATAATAGTAATAACCTTATTCACAAATAACAACCTTGTGTACAATAATTTAACTGTAGGCTCAATTACACTTTTTTTGTACAAACTGGGAATTCCTACATACAGTATGTTTGGTTATCAAAACTGTGTGATTAACTGAACCATCTTTGGTCTCAATTAGTTTGAACTATCAATGTTTAGCTATAGATTGTATGTGCTAAACTGCATGTACTGTATAATGACAGGTAAAGAAATTCTGCACTCAATGGTTTCCAACTTGCAGATGTTCCATAATTGGGAGGGATGTATTTTCCTGAAATGGCCTGGATCCATTCATTCCATTAGGAAGGCAGGAATTGATATTGAGAGTTCATTGGTCTCTGGTGATGCAGCATTTCTTTCCTGTTGCAAGGGGAGAGGATGAATTAGTGCTCGATATCACACCGATGAAGAATGATCGTGGTGAACCTCAGCTTACTGATGTTTGAACTGCTGTGTGAAAATACAGCATGCCTTTTGAAGGGATAATGCCTATGCTAGTCTATAAAAAACATTGGCATAAACAGATCAATCCAGCCTTCACTGTTGTGATACAGCATCAGTGATCAGCATTATTTATCCCTTCTCTTCTAATGACCTGTTCACTGTTTAATCTCCTGTTTACTCTTAGTTTACCTAAATTAAATTCCGTTATGTATCTTTTACTCTGTCTCTGTCTACTGTATGTGACACTAAGCCTGCAGAAGACTGACTGTAGAATCACATCATCACAGAAATGATTTTTTTTGTTATCCATTTGTTTTCGGCAACCACAGGCATAATGACCAAAAGACCTTCTTAATATGGATTAATGAAGAGGACCACACACGGATTATCTCCATGGAGAAGGGGGGCAACATGAAGCGCGTATTTGAACGTTTCTGTAAAGGACTCCAAGAGGTAAATAATTTGCTCTTTGTTGTTCTTTATCTGTTGTTATTCAATGAACATAAATATCAACATTTTAAGTTCTTATATTTAATATTAGCTATTATATACTGCATTTTATCCAAATTACAGATTTAAGTGTGAAGCCAATTCATTCACACTGGAAATTTTGTCAGGAGATTTTTGCGTAGAATTTGATCTGATATAGAGGAAATACATTTACTGAACATAACTGAGCATGAGTGACTTTTTAGCTTGCGCTGCTATAGTTTCTGAGAATGTGTTGGAATTATTAGGTGGAAAGACTGATTCAAGAGAAGGGCTGGGAGTTCATGTGGAACGAGAGGCTTGGTTACATTCTCACCTGTCCCTCCAACTTGGGCACGGGGCTGAGGGCCGGCGTTCATGTCAAGCTACCTCGACTAAGCAAGGTAGCCCATCATTTCCCCTTGTTCTCACTTCATGATCAATTTATGGGCTCTGGAAGCAACTCTGCTAACAATGAAACCTTCCCTTAATGCTTCACTTACTGCAGGACTCTCGTTTCCAAAAAATCCTGGATAATTTGCGTCTTCAGAAGCGCGGCACAGGAGGTGTTGACACTGCAGCAGTGGGCAGCACCTTTGACATCTCTAACTTGGACCGACTAGGGAAGTCAGAGGTGATAAATCATCTACGAATTCTATTTTGCATTTAGATTTTTAAAGGGCAAATATTCTATTTCAAGATACTGTAACACTGTGATATTTCTGTATCTAACACAGTAATAATCTCACGAGGCCTAACTAATAAGCTAAGATCTACAGTTTGAATCTATTCTGTTCTATTCTGAGCTGTGAAGTTGTATCCTGTGTGCCTTCAGGTTGAGCTGGTCCAGATAGTGATAGATGGCGTAAACTACCTGATTGATTGTGAGAAGAGGCTGGAGAAGGGCCAGGACATCCGAATCCCACCACCCATCAACCAGTTCAAGTAGAAGGACATCAGGTTTCCATCATTCTTGTCTGCTTCTTCTGAGATTGTAATGTATAAGCAATTAGATACAACTAATGTAATCTATGCCCAAGACAATGCTTATGAAATGGAAATAACGGTACTTAATAAAGTATGCTGTAATACAGACAATTGGCTTTATCCTCACAGTGCTTGCTACTGGATGATCTGTTTCATATTGAAATTTTGGTAATATATTTATTTTATAAATGAAAATATTACAAACTATGATACAGTAATTATCAGACAAAAATTTACAAACATGCAGCAGCATACAGTACAACTTATTTATTTTTGAATGCAATATTAATATATAAAAAGGCTTTAGAATCTGCACAACTCACCAGTCGGTTTTCAATACACACACATTGTTTGGTGTAATTTTGCTAAGCAGCTTTTCTTCCCACTCAAGGCAATGCTTTGAATAGCTGTTCTCCAAGATCAATATGGTCACTATGGCAACGGAGCCATTTTGCGATGGAAGGAGCCTACTGGTGTGCTGATCATGTGACTCCTTATTGTGAGCTCCCAGAAATGGAGGCAGCTACACATTCCTACAGGAATGGAGATTTACTGGCATTTTCCACTGCAGTGTTGGGCGAGCCAGGATTTTTCAGTTGGTTGCTGCTTCTGCACCATTAATACAGACTGGCACCAGGTATTGTAGCTTTAAACTACAAACACTTACTGGTCAAAGGCTACCAGTTCCAGTCACTGTTGTAGTATTTTTGAGGAATGCAGTTAATCTGAAGAGTGACAGTAAAAAAGGCATCTTGTATAAATAATTGAACTTCGCTATATTTTGGATGGAAGTGTTAGGTGACCCTGAAGTTTAGCTTTTTCCTGCAGTGTGGCAGGCATCCATTTGCTGTATGGAACAGTTCAATGAGAGGGTTTATCTGAGTTGTTTAAATACTTCCATGGAATTGGTCAGATGAGAGTGGAGGATATCTGGCACAGAAATGTAAAGTACAAATTGTAAGAGTTTAGGCACCAAAAGTACTGACCTTCCAAGGGAAATTGCAAAATTGCAAATTTTTTTTTAACCAGAATCTAATGCGTTCCTGAAAACATGTTGCATAGCAGGAGCCTACATTTCATTATTTTAAAAGAGAAAAATAATAATGCGTTCCTAGCCCATCCCAAGATTCCCAGTTAATTTCTCCAAATATCATTAAAACACTCTTAAATACCTATATAACAGTCCACCAAGGATTTCTACATGAAGAATTTAAAACACCAATTACCTAAATATTAAACCCTTAATAAACTCATTAGTAGGTATGTTTGTGTGCAGTACACAACAATACTGTACAGCATTGGATCCGAATTACATTCTCTTTCTAAACTGCAATGAACATGTACTGTAATGTAAATAAATTATGAAATAATATGTAAAAGAAACATAATGAATGTATGTTTCATTTAATAATGTGGGGAACACAACAGCGATAATGCAAAACCAACGTGAGCACGAGACTCGATACACCTGACAACTGACGTCCTATTTAAAAGTTTTTGCTAGCAAAAGCTTTGAATTTTTTTCAGATGTGGATTTGTTACGGTACGCTTTTGATTTGGACAGTCAATTTAGGGTGCAAATTTGTGTAATGCAAACAATCCTTCCTCATAGCACCTTAGGCTATCTGGGCATAAAGGAGTTTGCATGTTCTCCATATCTGCGGGGATGTCCTCAGGGCGCCCTGGTTTTCTCATATAGTCAAAAGTCAAAAGACCAACCCTTGCAATAAGACCTGTGAAAAATTATTTGCTCCTTCCTGATTTTCTCTATTATTTTATATTCATCACACAGAATGGTTTCAGATATTTAGACATCATTTTTCACACAAAGACCATTTTCTGTCCTCTTTTTCTCTCCTTCTTTCTTCCCTTTCTCACCTGCCTTCTCTTTGCCCAGTCTCCTGTTTCTTGAACTCCCCAAAATGTCAAGTTGGCATGTTCTGACCTTTCTCCTATTGGCTCTACCGCGTATTTCCTCCAGATGCCCAGCTCTCTCTAGCACTCCAGTGTGTGTTTCTGCAACCAGATCTTGGCAGGTGCAGCCATTGACTTGGCCACCCTTCTATGTCCTGCTGATACAACTCTTTCCTGTCCTAGGATCTGCATTGTCCTTGCTGTCCCCATCTGGGCCTCTGGCTTTGCTGCTTCTGTTGCTCGTCTCTATTTTGCGTGGCTTTCTGCCACTGCACAGATGTGCTTCTCTCCATCCTTCCATTGTCGTGAGTTGTTGCTTACCTTGGCATTGGGGTGGTCCCTGTGCTTGATTTTTGGAGGCCCCACTTCTACAACTTGCTCTGTGCACAAATTGCATTGTCTATATAGCTCAGCATATCTATTAAAATGCAGTGAATAATGCTCTCTATCTGACTTATCTGTGGCTATTTTATGCACTCTCACAATTCCTGCTCTCTCTTAGTTCCCAGTCCTTCTTGGAACTATGCCAATTGTTGGTTCTCCTGTCCAGTCTTCCAGTTTTTTCCATCACCAGTCTCATCACTGGGGCTAACAGTCATCACAAAATTGCTCCTGTTGCCAATGTGCCGTGTCATTTGAGAGTCCCCCTAACTGACTCCGAGGCTACCATCCTTTAACTGCACCTGCACCACCAACTCAGACCAGTTGAGGGGCTCCTGTTCATACAGAGTCTGTTTCTGTCCTTGCTTCCAGACTTGCCGATAGCTCCCTGCTTCCAGCATCCCGGGGTTACAATCCAAGATTGCGCCCCTTATACAGTTTGGCTCACAACACCTTCGGACATTTCTCTGGTTTCCTTGTGATTTGTTGCCGACAGCCTTGCTGTTGCCATAGTAGTCACTATAGCTTGACCTCCCTCTGCATACCTGACTCTCCTGTTCTCTGTGGCATTCTGGGGGTCATACACTCATCATTCAGTTCACTCACAAATTCAATGTTTTGTACTACTGTTACCATTAGCGCAAGGCAATATAGTTTCTATGTATATGACCTTAAAAGGACCTCAGAGAGGCTGTCTAAATGGGAAGACTTTATGCACTGAAGTCCATGAGGTCACAAAGAGTTGCACACAGCTAAACAAAAAAAGTATAGTTTCTACAGGCCAGTCAATATCCCCATGCAGCACTCTGCATCACCCTGCCAAAACACTCGAGTCAAACTGAGATAAATCTGGTCAGATCATAATTTGCAATATATACATTCAAATGCTTCATGCTGCCTCTATGCAACTTTTACACCTTAACATGTCTGACAATTTGCTTGTTCACCTGACAGTTCCATCCATGCACACCAACCCCTGTTTTGATCCACAAAGCACATTGTTTATTTGCAGTACCATTAGCTTAAAGTCTACGACACTTTGTGGGGGCTCAAGAACCTCACTGGATAACAAGTCCAAGGCTTCAAGTTGACCCATAGGTTCAACAAACAGGACAGCATGTATGCAAGATAACTCTAATGCTTTCAACTCCTCAAGCACCAACCAAGAAAAACAAAGAGCCATCCTTTGATCCAGGTGTTCGTTCAACCCTGATCAATAAGTGCTCAGATGCCTTGGAAAAGATAAGTGCTAATGCCATATGTATCAAGGGTCTTGAAAAAGCCTCAGACTTTACTCACGCTGAACTAAAAGAAACCAGACTGCATTGAACAAATTGCTCCAATTCCCTCAGGTTTACTGCCTGCCTTCTCCCAACTGTTATTTTCTACTTTCCACAGATTTTCTGAGTGATTGAGAGTAGGACACATTGCTGGTCATTTCAGAGTGGTCCGTTGTTTTCTTCTCATCCATTCTTTGTGCTTTTTGAGGTATGTTTTGAGTCATTAGCCTGCCGGAGGACTCAAGACCTGCAACTGAGACAGTTTTCTGACACAGACACTCCAAAAAGCCTTGATGAATCTTCTGATTTTATTGTGCCCTGCACAGGATCAAGGCCCCCAGTGCCAGATGAAGAAAAGCAACCCCAAAAACATCAGAAAGACTCTTCCTTGTTTTACAGTAGGGACAGTGTTCTTTTTGAAATTTGCATTTCTGAACTAGAGAAGAACTCCAGGCCCTGAAATATTCAGCTGGTAGCACTGCCAGAAAAGAATAAAGAAAACATCATGGGTGAGGTTTTCCAAGTATGTAAGTGTGCAAATCCTGAGGGGAAAGACAAATTCCCTTTGTAATTGATTCTGTACATAGGCTCAGAAAGAAAGCCAATCTGCAAGGCAAAGACCACAAATCTTGCTCACATGCTGTTCATATATAATTTACCTCACACGTTTCAGAAATGCACTATGGAAAGCTACAAAATCCTCTAAATTTCTGGAAAAAAATGGGCTACCTTTTGCAGAATGCTCAGCTGATCAGGAAAAATGGGGGAAGCTGTGGCCCAAGGTGGAGGTGGCTCTCGCAGCTAGAAGATTTGCTTACTATGCTGGCGCTTGCACTTGGATCTGAGGTCACGTTAGATAGAGCTCTCCACTGCCATGGCACCGGCGCATTCAGCAACAAAGCAGTTGTAACTTATGTTGCAAGCAAAACTTGGATTATTGTTTTTAGTCTTCCTTAAGAAGTTTGCCAACATATGGTATATTGAGTTGGGGTTCTTGTTGACTTGGCTGTCATTTATAGATGTAAACCCTTAGGTTAAACATTCTTGTTAGCAAATGTCAGAGTTTGTAAGTCAGGACCCATTCACAGACTTAATAAAGGGTAGGAGATTTATTACAGGAACATCCACTTCATGGGGGCAAAACAGGATCTGAAAAACAGAGGATCAGATGGCAAACAATCCAAAACACTGGGCAAAACAGGTCAAGAGGAACAAGGTTTAAAAAAAATTTTTTTTTTTTTAAATCAGAGAAACAATCAAAAAAAGAGTCAAAAGAGTTTGTTACATACATGGTTGTATACCATGTGGTGAAATGTGCTCTGATCCAGGATAGACTGTGCATGAAAATTTACAATGAAAAAACAACCAAACACCAAGAAGAAAAGAAACAAACAGCAAATAGATAAATAAGTAAAATAAATTAAAAAAAATAAATAAATCATCAAACAGTTCAACAGGCTAGGAGAAACAGGGTCAAAACTGGTGAATCAAACAGAGACCACTATCACAGGAGGGAAGGAGGAAAAAAAAATCACAATCTGACAGAGAACAGATACAAACAGAGGACTTAAATACTTAAAGCAATAAACCTCCAAGACAGGCTATTGGGGAAAAATAAGAGGCAATAATGTGGGTAATAATGGTGATCAGGTGGGGAAGGCAGGGCAGGGAGCACACAGAAGTGAACAGGATGGTCACTTGCAGTACACAAAATGGCCAGAAGGGCATCCAAAAGTCCCCAAGCAGGCTGGAGTCCTGACAGTAACTCCTCAAGTCAAAAGTCAAGTCAAAAGAGTTTATTTGTCAAGTACATGGTTGTGTACCATGTGTTGAAATGTGCTCTGATCTGATCCAGGAAGACTGTGCAAAAAATCTATAATGGAAAATAAAACAAACAAACATCCAAACACCAAGAAGAATAGAAACAAACAGCAAATAGATAAATAAGTAAGTAAGTAAGTAAGTAAATAAATAAATAGGTAAAACGGTAAAGAAACCCTAAGGTGCCCTGGAAGGACAGTGACAGTGGGGGGGGGGGGTGAAGTGGTCAGAGATTATTGAAGACCCTGGTCTGTGAGGGTTGTGATAGCATGTCCGGGTTCAGAAATCTTATGGCCTGTGGGTAGAAGCTCCTCCTGAGCCTCTCCGTTCTGGCCATAATGCTTCTGAAGCGTTTGCCTGATTTCAGCAAGATGAATAGATGGTTGCTGGGATGAGACAGGTCACCGACGATCCTAGTTGCTCTGGTCCTGCATCTCCTGGTATAGATGTCTTGTAGGGATGGCAGATCAGATCTGGTGCGGTGTTCCGCTGCCCGGATCGCTCTCTGCAGTGTCTTGATGTCTCGAGCACAGCTGTTCCCAAACCAGGAGATGATGTTCTGAGTCAGAACAGTTTGTACAGCACCAGAGTAGAAGGTTTTAAGGATCGCCGGAGAGACCTGTAGCTTCCTCAGCTGCCTGAGGTGGTAGAGCCCCTGCTTTGCTCTACTGGCCTGAGCTCGGATGTGTACGGTCCACGTCAAGTCCTCAGTGACATGAATGCCCAGGTATTTGTAACTGCTCACCCTCTCCACTGCAGTCCCGTTGATTTTAAGGGGGGTGTAGGACCGCTGCTGTCGCCTACCAAAGTCCACCACCATCTCTTTAGTTTTGCCGACATTCAGTTGGAGGCAGTTCTCCTGGCACCATGATGCCAAGTTTTCCACCTCCTCTAAGTATGCTGTCTCATCGTTGTTGGAGATGAGGCCCAGCACCACCGTGTCGTCAGCAAATTTGATGGAGTTGGAAGCGTGCTTCGCCACACAGTCGTGAGTGTAGAACCTCGGTTGAACCGTGGTTCTCTTTATTAAAAGATTCTGGGAAAGGTTTAGCTTTTTTCAAGAATCCCCCACAGCTATGAATGATGTTCATTTTTGGAGGACCCACTGGAATGATGATGTGTGGGTTGATCGGCAGGTGTTTTTAAAAGCAAATTTCAGAAAAACTAATTTTCTAAAATTTCTCCAAGGGGCTTTTAAAAGAAAGTGCACATCTGAGAAACCTCACACAGAGGAATGAAGAGTAACCCTGTCTGATAGACTGCTTCTCCTGTAAATTGTCTCAGTGACTTTTGTTCATGTTCTTATATATGCTTCCAAACTTACCTGTCAAGTCTCAGCATGTCCAAATACCAAGCCTTCCAGCCCTATATCTCCGTGTCCTTAATCTACAGCACTCCTGAGCACAGTTTAAACAAGTTCACCTTAACTCTGTGTACCCTTACATTTAAATAAAACTTTGCACTTGAGTTCACAGCCTGCTGGTCTGAAGTCGGAGAAATATGAAAACTGTGGGGCTCCCAAAGAACACTGAAGGAAATCATCCCTTAAACAATTTCTGCAGACCCAGTTGCTGCTTTGGATGGATTTCCCAGCTGACTCCCCTCCAATTTGGCTCTGCTCATAGACACCTGGCCAAAATACCTGGACAGAACGTTAAATATTGGAAGACTAACTTGGCTGCACCAAGTGCGGTGAGTAACCCCTTAAGAAGGACAAGATTAAAAGCTTTATAGAACTGATGCAGAACTGCCAAGTTATTAATAAAACCCTGAGAACACTGTCAATCCATTATAAAGTTCATAGACACATGGGACCAAGGTCTTGTGGACACTGGCAAGGGATCCAAGGAGCCTGCAAGGAGTTGTCTAGGGACTGTGGTTGTGCACATACGGTATCTTTCCTGCTGCTATAAACGTGGACACATTGTTCTTCATGTTAGGCCACCAGAAGTGCTACTGCAGTTGGTGTAGGGTTCTAGTCGCCCCAGGATGGCCAGTACTGGGCAGGTCATGTACTCAAAGCAACAGGTTAGTTTCCATTGACTCCAACAGGCATTCTGTCTTTTAGGTTGGGGTCCTGAGCCTGTGCCCTCTTGAAATTCTTCCACCACTGCCAATGAGCTTTACAAAGCAGGAGTGAGGGAGTAAGGTTGAAAGCAGATACAGGTTCTTGAGGTCTCTCATACAACCAGAATAAGGCATCTGCCTTGCAATTTTCTGAGTTTAGTTGCTAGGAAATGTTATACATGGTAAAAAATATAGTGAAAAATAAAATCCAGCATGCCTGGCAAGGACTAAGTCTTTGTCCTTTCTGTAAATATCCAAATTTTGTTTAACAATATATTTATATTATAATATATAATAAACATATAAATATAACCATATTCCAAATCACCATACAAACAGGTGAGTGGCCCCTTCTAACCAGTGCTCTATTTCCTGCAACACAATTCCTTTCAGCAGGAGATAATTTGTCTCTGCACCAAGATCACCCCAAATTTCACATTTTTCTAATTTTATAGTAAAGCTGGGCAGCATATAAAATGATTTAACTTAAAATATTGACTATAGATTCTGCTACACTTCACGAGTGTTGTCATCCTTGTCCACCAAAAGATGTCAGTCGCAGTGCACATAAACTACCTATAAAAACGTACTAAATTATAAAACTTGAACTATAAGAATCATTGCAGCCTGTTGCACTTCTGCTGTGCATCGAGCTTGTAACTGCTAACTTATTACACAGGCAAACAGCTCTGTGATTTATAAACAGACTTTCAGCACCAGTATTATGCAGTATTTATTAAACAGCCAAATCAGAAAACATTCAGCCAGATGCAATAAATTATACACAACTTATATTTGGTCAAGTTCTTGCTACTGACTATGATTTCTGATATCCTTAAATGAACCACTGCCAAGCTAAAAAAAAATGATCTAATAAGCTACACTGATTTAATAATTTTAAAAAAATCAAGTTCAGAGAATGTGAGCATTCCTGCAGGGTTTTAACTTTCTTTCCATTTGCAATCCATTTAGTTAATGGACAGCAGTGTTTATGTGTTTGGGTTTTCTTATTATGGCACAGTCAGCAGTGCAGCACTTTCTAATAATGACTTGCAACCAGACGTTGTTTGAATCTCAGCCCTCTAAGTGATGTATTGCTTTTGTGCCTTTATCCACAACTCTTCTGGTATAAATGCCCTGTTTTATTGGGTAAAAAATTATAAATCACTTTGGAAAAGAGATTTGGCCAAATGCAAACATGTGATCTATGTAATTTCATTTTGGACAGCAAGTGGCGTAGTGGTTGTACTTATCAAAGTACAGGTGTCAATCCTGGCTCCTGCTTTTGCCCATTGTTTTGTAAGTCACCTTCAAAAACTTTGGTGATAAATACACATGAAATTACCTGCATTAATTTTGCTCCAACTCAAGTCCTGCACTACACCCCTGTGATCACCCTTTTATACCACAGAACATTGTAACAGTCATTCACACAAACACACTCTGCAGGCAACTGAGACCCCCCAGTTCACCAAAAACACAGATCACCCGATTGTGTGATGAAACTGCAGCACTTGGAGGAAACAGGTAAAACTTTGAAACGCCACACAAACTGAGCCAAATTCAAACTGCTAGTACAGGAACTGCAAGGCCTCAGCGTCACTCACTATGCTACTGTCGCACACATGCAGGAGGATACTATGGATTTTATTCCCTTCTCAGAACTAAAAAAGTTCTTCACTGTAATAATGGAGCAGTTGCTCAGTTCCTGATCAGTTTTGTAAATGTGCCATGCAAATGTGATATTTTCATACAAAGAAGTTCTGCATGTTGTCCCAGTAAATGTTAACACTGTGTACCAGAGTAACAAATTATTTCCTTAGCAGCTATAACACTGAAGCTGGCTGCCAACTGGCAAAGGAGGAATGATGGCAAAATGTTGTACCTAAATACCTTGAAGAAGAGCCTATAGTAGGAGTAGATATTGATTGGATTAACTTAAATACTATGAGATGTGTCTTTGAATGATCCGTATTTCAAAGAGATTCAAAGAGATCTATTTGTCACATACATGGTAACCAGGTATGCCATACAGTGAAATGCGCACTGAATCGACAGGAGACTGTTCGCGGTAACACGCAAAGGAAATCTAAGTCACACAGCAAATAGATAAGCAAACAAATGAAACAGTAAATAAAAATAAAGTTAAATAAAATCAAATATTAAACAGACATTAACAGTGACAGTGGGGGGGGGGGCAGTTAGAGGAGGTTGTAGACCGTGGTTTTGAGGATTGTAATAGGTTCAAAAGCCTTATGGCCTGTGGAAAGAAGCTCCTCTTAAGTCTCTCTGTTTTTGCCATAATGATGAAACTAATGATGATTATTGTGTTGTATTTTTTTTAAAAGGAATAGATGTTTATTCATGTAAATACCAAATGGAATGACCTAGGGTGGAAAGTATGGTATAAGATGACCATTTTAGAGAGAGAAATGCGTGTAGTGTTGCTGTGTTTGGTGAATGGAGGAGGTGCATGAGCATTGTTGTTAAGACTGTTGGCTTTCCTAGCAGAAATGTGATGTTTGTATATAGTTATTATTTAACTGTCGCATCTGTAAATGGAACACTAGTGTGTTGTTAAAGGAAACTCTAACCCTTGTGGATCCACAATAACCTCACGTTTACCTCATTACTTGGCCAGCCGGGTCACATCTGGACAAATTTCATCCACCCCCACGTAACTCATAGTCTATCAATGAGCACAGCTATTTTGAGACCTCAGTAGTGGCATCTATTGGGAGAAATTTCCAGCAAATTAACAGGAAAGATGAGCATTTGGTAAGAGCTTCAGCGGAACTGCCTGTTAGTGGAATAAACTGAGTGAAACCTCTAGAACCATGGGTATAAGATGGTTTTTTTTGTTTCTGCTCAGGACACAACAGCTACCTCCCACAGAGAGAAGGAGGAAAGAAGGGAAACTGCAATTGTTCGTGATTGTTCATCACCAACGGCGGAGTCAGAAACAGAGAAATCTCAGAGAAATCAGAACATAGTGCTGGCAGACAGCAGTACATTTGAAAATGTTCAAAGTGCAAGAATGACAACTACTGCTGGAGTAAAAGCATCAAGCTGGGATGAAGCAGATGTACACGGTTTCCCTTGAGAGGAGCTCTAACTGTCAAGGGACTCTGGAGCCAGTTGGTCCAGATAGTATGACTATACAATACAGTAGTGGTTCTGAGCAAAACCAAACAAGACACAACACACAGCATTTTTTAGATATAATGTAAACTACTGTAACAGCATAACACTTAAGGTGCATTGGGTACTTATTTTAGGCAACCTTAATGTTTTAAGTTATACAAATTAACTATGTTATTTGGATGCACATTTTGGGTCACCGTGAAATGCCTGGATCAGTGCATGTATTAAGTATAAAGTGTAGCCTGCAATTAATCTGTGAGACTCTACATATATGTTGGTTTGTGAATATGAATATGTAGTAGAAAGACAATATCCTTCAAAACCAAAACCAGTTTTGCTTTGTTAAATAATCTGATAGCATACAAACAATTTTTTGTCCCACAGTGTTAAAACAGCATTAAATGAGTGGTAACATATGGTACAGTCTGTTAGCTTTATCCCCTGCATCACCCTGTACGTGTTTGTTGAACATCCCATTCTAAGCCCATGGGTATTAATATGGAGTTGTTCCACCCTTTGCTGTTATAACAGCCTCCACTCTTCTGCAAAGGCTTTCCACCAGATTTTGGATTGTAGCTGTGGGAATTTGTGGCCATTTGGCGACAAGAGCATCAGTGAGGTTGGGCACTGATACTGGGTGAGAAGGCCTGGCTTGCAGCTGGCATTCCAGTTCATTCCGAATGTGTTCAGTTGTGTTGAGGGTAGGGTCTTCTAGTTGTTCCACACCAACCTGGGCAAACCATTTGTTTATGGAACTTGGTTTGTGGAGTGGGGGGGGGGGGTGTCTTGGTCATGCTGGAGCAGGAAAGTAGCTTCCCCAAACTCAAGCCACAAAGCTGGAAGCACACAATTATCTACAATGTATTTGTATGTTGTGTGGATGTGGCTGAAAAGCTCAGCTCAGTAAACAGTTTATCACTACGGTGGTGTAGTGATAAAGAAGATCAAAGTTAAATATAGTGTTTTCAAACCACGGTGAAGTGTAAATCATATAAGAGTCAGAGGGAAAATTACCAATAATAATATTGATATTGTACAGTAGTTGAAACTTGTTTGGCTGGTGCGAAATTATGGAGCAGTCATCATAAATTCCAGATAGAAGAATCCGTAAAATAAAGATATTTTAAAATACGTCAGCAGTAGAATATGACATAATGTCGCAAAGAAAAGAACCTGTTCTTGGCACATTAGTAAAATATACCACAAAATAAAAGGGGAGAAAGCGTTACGGAAAGGTGAACGTGAACCTTTGTTGAATAATGGAAAAGGAGACTATTAAAAGTCAGAAGTATTGTTTTTTGGGGTGAAGTCTTCTTTACTATGGATCTCACTTTAAAGATATTCGTTTTAATTTAAGAGAGCTGTTCCCAGGGCTTCTTAGAGTCCTCTGCCAACATACCAGGCAGAGGGAGGACCTGATGAGGGAGATTTGCCCAAATTGTTCTACTGGATCAACAGTCAGAAGGGGAGAGGTGCCAGGGGTCCCCACCACCGGACACTACGCCCAAGTTGTCGGAGTGGCAGGATTGCCACATCACTTGGAGGAGACGGTGCCCCGTCAGTAGGTGTGAGTAACAACATTCTGATGAAGCATTCGTTCCTGCTCAGCAATAATTGTCCAGTGAGTTTATTGGGTTGTGATTTACTGTCCAAGTTAAAAATGACTTTGTCTTTGACAGAAGGTGGCATGGTCATTAGGTCAGAAACACTGGGTCTTTTCCCTCTGAGCTCATCAGCCGTGTTTGCAACATGGACATTAGATGGCAACTTATTGCTGCGTACTCATGTTCCTGTACATCTAGAACAACCAGAAAATTTGCAATGTACAGTGAGATTCTTCGTCACTGAAGATGAGATGGACTGGTGTGAGGATTTTTTGAAACACATCGAAAATCATGAACACATTGACCTAAAAAAACTGTACACATCACAGGCTGTGGCAGGAGTATTTGTGCAGCTGAACAAGGACCAAATGTGCTGGTATAAGGGAGGTTTGGTAGCACATGTGTCAATGGGTAAAACCGGATTTATAGTGGAAAGACGTGGGTGAATGGGTTCAGGAATGTCAAAAATAGACAGACTGGGTGTATGTAGATAGAGGGAGGTGTATGTCAACTGATGGAAAAGTACAAACATTTGATCTTGAAATTCAGGCTCAACTCTACAAATTTATGGGACAAAGGTGTGGGACAAAAATCTACAACACACACAAAGGATCAAGAGGAAGTATTAGAGTGAGTAGAATCAGTTCCTCATACTCTATGGGCAGAAGGGAAAAATGATTTTTGAAAAGTAAGAACAGCCACACCGCCATCCAGTTTTGCGAGAGACAGAGGAAGGAATAGTGGTAGTACATGCCAATTTATGAGCCTGTGAACTCCCCTATCCTTCCCGTAAAGAAACCCAACGGAGTGTGGAGGTTTGTACAGGATCTAAGAGGGGTGAATGATGCTATACATCCCAGAGCTCCAATTGTGCCAAATTCCACCACCATTCTGATGACAATACCAACAGGTTCTCAATAGTTCTCAGTAATTGATCTTGCTAAGCCCTTTATCTCTATCCTTTCTCATCCAGATTCACAGTCTTCTTCTTCTTCTTTCGGCAGCTCCTGCTAGGGGTCGCCACAGCGGATCAAAAGCTTCCACTTCCTCCTGTCCTCTGCATCTCTCTCCATCACCCCCACCACTTGCATGTCCTCCTTCACCACATCCATAAATCTCCTCTTAGGCCTTCCTCTCTTCCTCTTGCCTGGCAGCTCCATCCCTAGCATCCTTCTCCCGATATATCCAGAATCTCTCCTCTGCACATGTCCAAACCAACGCAATCTCACCTCTCTGACTTTGTCTCCAAACCGTCTAACCTGTGCTGCCCCTCTAATATACTCATTTCTAATCCTGTCCATCCTCGTCACACCCAATGCAAACCTTAACATCTTTAACTCTGCCACCTCCAGCTCTGCCTCCTGTCTTTTGGTTAGTACCACCGTCTCCAACCCATAAAGCATAGCTGGTCTCACTACCATCTTATAGACCTTCCCTTTCACTCTTGCTGGTACCCTTCTGTCACAAATCACTCCTGACACTCTTCTCCACCCACTCCACCCTGCCTGCACTCTCTTCTTCACCTATCTTCCACACTCCCCATTACTCTGGACTGTTGATCCTAAATATTTAAATTCACCCACCTTCGCCAACTCTATTCCCTGCATCCTCACCATTCCTCTGTCCTCCCTCTCATTTATGCACATGTATTCTGTCTTAGTCCTACTGACCTTCATTCCTCTTCTCTCTAGAGCATATCTCCACCTCTCCAGGGTCTCCTCAACCTGTTCCCTACTCTCACTACAGATCACAATGTCATCCCAAACATCATGGTCCACGGTGACTCCTGTCTGATCTCATCTGTCAATCTGTCCATTACCATTGCAAATAAGAAAGGACTCAAAGCTGATCCTTGATGTAATCCTACCCCCACCCTGAAAGCATCCGTCACTCCTACTGCAGGCCTCACCACTGTCACACTGTCCTTGTACATATCCTGTACCACTCTTACATACTTTTCTGGCACCCCCGACTTCCTCATACAATACCACAGCTCCTCTCGTACCCGTCATATGCTTTCTCTGGTCCACGAAGACAAGTAATGTGCAACCTTCCTACTCTTCTCCATCACCCTCAGAACAAACAACGATCTGTAGCATTCTTCTCGCACATGAAGCCATACTGCTGCTCACTAATCGTCACCTCCCTTCTTAACCCTAGCTTTCACTACTCTCTTTTCCCATAACTTCATGCTATGGCTGATCAGTTTATCCCTCTAGAAGCGCTATACAGCTCTGCACATCACCCTTATTCTTAATCATCCAGATTCACAGTGTGGCTGGTTTGTATTCACTTCCAGGGAAATGCTGACATGGACAGTGATGCCATAAGGGCATAGGGAAGATCCAGCATGTACAGTCAGAACTGTCAAAGAATTCAGAGGGTTTCTGATCCACCACTTTCATACTGTATATAGATGATTCATTGTGTTCCATGGACAAATTGAAAGGCAGAAAGATACAGAGGCGTTGTCGTGGTACTCTGGCAGAAAATGGCCATAGCTACTGAGAGCTAAGCTGCAGTTGGTAAAACAAGAAGTGCACTATTTAGGTCATGTGTTGACACCCATGGGTAGATCTTTGGGGGAAAAAACAATCCAATTAATATCGAATATGCCAAACCTCAATTCCAAATCTCTAATGTTATCTGCATTGCATACTGGCTATTGTTGCCCATGGATACAAGATTTTGGCATCAAACCCAACCCTTGCAGGGCAAAATTCACAGAAAGGGAGTAGCCCTGACAGACTAACGAACAAGGATGAAAGAGACAGAGATGGCTCTGATAGACCTGAAACAGGCCCTGACGGTGCTAGGAATTCCTGACTATGGTAAGACGCTTAACTGAAACGGAAAGAGTTTAGACAGTGCCCTCACTCAAGAACATGCAGGCTTATTAGAAACCGTGGCTTACTACTTCAAGAGGTCGCCGCAGCTTTTTCTCAGTAATGCCCACACAGTTGCCAGGGTTTTCCTCCTATGCGTGATCATTTGTCAGAAGTGCCTGTGTGTATAAAGTTTAATATTGGAAGTGCTGCAACCATTCAGGTTCTGTAACCCTATCCCTGAAGGACCATTCACTCATTTGTAAACGATTGATTTAACTTCATTCCTGTAAACGGGATACAAGGCATTGCTTGGTGGTTGTAGACATTTTCTTCAGGTGGGCGAGGCTTTTTCTGTAGCAGGATAGATGTAAAAAATATGTTAAACACTGCTC
Source organism: Heterotis niloticus (assembly GCA_018136845.1). Lineage (NCBI taxonomy): Eukaryota > Metazoa > Chordata > Actinopteri > Osteoglossiformes > Osteoglossidae > Heterotis > Heterotis niloticus. The sequence continues at coordinate 13,282,424 of CM030904.1, read as the reverse complement.
AAGGAACATTCCTAGACAGAGTCAGCCCCACCTGCATCACTAGTGACAGCAGCACGCATTTCTGTGAACTCAGAACGTTATTGTTTTGCTGAGTGGTTGCAAATTGGGCTTACCTGAGGAGTAGTGACTCTGGATCGACAGTAAATAAAGGAAAACTCTTGAGTCCGTGAAAGCAGAGTCTTTATGTTCTGTCAGTGACATACAGTGCCCGCTAAAAAAAGTCACACACACCATTGAGTTTAAATCTGCGGCGATGGCAATACCATTCACTGTGGCATCATTTCGATAAGCTTACGCAATGTCACAACATTTATTTCATCCAGAGTTGCATTCATTTTTTTACCAACATCTTGTATTGATGATGGGAGAGTCGGACCACTGCGTAAAGTCTTCTCCAGCTGCATCCCAAAGACTCTCAGTGGGGTTAAGGTCTGGACTCTGTGGTGGGCTAACTATGTGTGAAAAATAATGTTCTCTCATGCTCCCTGGAAGCACTCTTTTCACAATTTGAACCTGATGAATCCTGGCATTGTCATCTTGGAATATGAAGAAAAAATCCATTGATGGAAAACCTGGTCATTCAGTACATTCAGGTAGTCAGCTCACCTCATTTTTTGGCCACATAACATTGCTGAACCTAGACCCGACCAACTGAAGCAACCCCACATCATAACACTAACTTAAATCCAGGTGGTGACTTTTTTTTGGCCAGGCAGGTATATATAAAATTCCAGTACTAAGACTCCAACGCCTCACACTTTTTCCCCGCACAATCTCTCATACTGCCACATAATGGATATTATTTATTTATTATTTATTTATTTTAATGCTGTTTGCACTGTTTTTCCTCTACACTTCAGAAAAACGACACACCACTACCATCTGGGATGCTATCACACCCGAGCAAAGCGTGACATGGAGTCAGGGTGCCGGCCTTTTATATGCCATGTATAAAGCTGGAACCAGCTAAACGGTCTCTCAGCATTTCTGATGTACTATGGCTGAAAAAGTTGACAAAATGCAGCTGTAATCACGGCTCCACACCAGGTCTCCGATGATGCTTCACATCCAAAAAAGCCTCTCCTGTAAGCAAAAACACATTGACAGGCTCACACGATAGCTGGGTTCCAGGTGCTTTTAAACAAGGCAGAGCGGAACAGAATTGGGGTGGGGCCTTGCCTGGCAGTCGTGGCAATACACACAACACCTGTGTGTGTGTGTGTATGCATGTGGAGTGTGTGTGTGTGTGTGTGTGTGTGTGTGTGTATATATATATATATATATATATATATATATATATATATATCTCAAACAACAAATACCCAGGCCTTTCGGACTCGAGAGTTTTCTTTTATTTCACAGCAATCGATCAAACACGTCAGTACGGTGGCTCCCCGAACACTTTCCACAGTCACAGTCGCTTTCTATACATTCGTCTGAGGGACTCCGCTTTTCACAATATTACAGTTAGTTTTAAATCGGATTCAAGCACACTTGTAATTTTTGCATTACTATTGCACTCTTTATGTTTAGCTCGCACTTTATGAGCGCACACACGTCGATCGCTGCTCGGTTCTATAAATGTTTAAATGAATCCCTATATGGTAATGTTCACCTGAAAAGTTTCTCTTTTCAGCCCTGAGGGGCAGAACATTCAATCCCAGAAACATCGAACGACTGCAAAAAGGCAGGTTTTTTAATTCCGCACGAACAGTTGTCTGCATTTCCTTGCACTTGGCTTATCAAGGCTTTACTAAGTCGAGTTTTCCTTCTACCACCAAGTGTAACGTATTTTCGGAGCATACTGCTCCATAAGAAATTTCCTTCTGCACGCAGAGTTGGTAGATTTTCTTGGTTTTTGGTGAGTGGGCGTTTTACTCCTTTTGCTTTATGTCTTTGTTTTAGTGTTAAGTTTCCAAAAAGAATTTTTCTGACTTTGGCGAATAAGCCAAAAACAAAGCCATCATAGGATTTATTCAGCAAAAGTAAATTGTATACAATTTTGTTTATTTCCGTCATAGCGGCATCGCTGACTATTGTTTAATCTGTATATAAAAGCAAGATTTTCCCACGTAAATACTGTTTTTACTTTGCTTATGTCTGCAGTGCATTACTCTGCTGCTTTTTGGAGATTTTCATCAACATTATGAACATATTTTTGCATATTTACACGTTTATCCTAATTTGCGTTATATAGGAACCAACCGCTGTCATTGTTTCTAGTCGACATGTCCAGCTTTCGTCGAATTAGACTGGGATATTTGACCAAATTCTTTACTTTACAGGAGTTCAAACAGGTGCAGTTCCATTACTACTTGAATATTATCAGCTTACTTATGTAATTCTAGTTTACAGAAGTAAAAAGAAGTGGGAGCAAAATTCTCATTTAATCCTGATATCTTCTGTGCTCAGCTTCTTGAATTTATTACTTATTATTATTGTTTTTGCTAATTTATTTCTTATTGGTAAGAAACACAGAGTGAACTTTATATAAAAAGACATTTGGAATTAATGTTTTTATTTATTAGAAAAAAAAAATTATTTTGATTTAGGACTACACAGGGGTGCAGCAGACAGCCTTGTTGTCTCACAGCACCTAAGGTGTCTAGCTTTGCGACTGAATCTGGCACAGGGTGTGTGGGGGTTGCAAATTTTCGCCTGTGGGATCTTAGGTTTCTTTCCATAATCAAAAGAATGTGTTTCAGGTTAACTGATGACTAATTCCAGTATTGTGTGGTTTAACCTTAAACAATGTGTCTGCTAAATTCATTGCAGCTCTGACACCAATAAGCAGCTAATGTAAGTATTCTGGTTTTGTTAAATGTTTTAATCTGTAACAGTAGATTAAGGTGAACTAACCCCTGTTTTCATTTAACTGATGCTGTTACTATGAAACTTCTTATGCTAGTTTGTGTTAAATGACTTTATTTGGTCAGCCACCCAAAATGTTAAAATCTTAAGCAATACGTTATATCTGCACTTTGACATGGTGTTTTATTTTTTAATTTTTTTTTTAAAAACTGCGTCATTTTTTATTTAACCACTGACTAATTACAGTGATGCATTTTACATTCATACCACAATATCACAGGTAACTACATATTGTTGGTACCTGGAATCATGTAGTTTATCAAAGTGATATTGTCATTATTTTAAGTGCCACAGACTTGATGAACACTATTGGCGAGTTCTTCCAGAATATTCCAGCTTTTTATACCGTTGGAGACCTTCATGTGTAAACTTTGGAAAGAGATTTTAAATGAGGTCACTTTAAGCCAGTGAACTTTTAACTAGTCCTAATTACTATTCCTTAGCTACTTTTAACTACTAGTGAGGTATTGGTGCAGGATCCTCCTTAGTGACAGGTGTCTTGATCAACAGGGAATCTGTCAATGCTGCCCCCAAAACAAGGAGATCGTATCCTGCCAGGTAACTCATCTGTAATACTACACCTGATCGTTCAAAGTACGGCTGATATTAATTTTGAATTAAAAAAAAAATTAAATTAGGAAAAAATATAAAATCACAGTGATGTTTTTTTTTCTAAATAGAGAAGTGTCTAAATCTGTTATGCTGTTTTATAAATAAAATGATTCTTCTGACAGTGCAGAGTACCCTAATTTAAGAAAACACTACAGTTTCATGGCCAGCCACCTTACTCCGGCCATCTATGCACAACTGTTTTACAAATCTACACCCAATGGCTTCACCCTGGACCAAGCCATTCAGACAGGAGTGGACAACCCGGGAAGTCCTTCGACTGAATCAGTGGGCATGGTGGCTGGAGATGAGGAATCTTACAAGGTAAACAGTTGCTTTTGGTGCCAGTCAAGTCGCAATGTTTGTGCTTGTACTCCAAACTCAAATAATAAGTGGCCAATTTATTTTTGTGTAAGCCATATATTAAGATAATGAACTTACAAAAATAAATGAAAATATTGCTTTGAATTGCAATCTGAATTCAGTACTTCATACACAGAAGGTAATAGTTTCGGAATGAACCCAAGTTTATAGGCAGATTAAATGTACATTAGGCAATGCGCTTCTGCAGGTAAATGCAACGGTAGAAAGATCAGTTTTAGAGTTCTGCGCTACTTTTACAAGACAACTTGAACATTTAAGTAGGAGAGATCTGTGGAGGTTCTGACCCTCTAGGGTTTCATAAGTGGAACAGGCGGTTCCAGACTCCAGTAGGTCTGATATGTAGTTAATAGTGATGTGAATATGAGATTAAGCATGTTGTGAGCCAGAGAGAGGTGGAGCCCTGGCTGTGGGCCAGCAGATTATGCTGCTTTCCATTGCCTGTTCTTCTTCAGGGTCCATAATGATGGCAAGCTGCTGCAGACTGGGGAACAGTTACAGTCAACAGGGACATTTACATAAGCATCTGGTTTGAGGACTGAGGGAAAGACATGGAGAGGGGACAGGGCGCATCAGGGTTTCTGGGGTTGGTCAGTGTATTGTGTCTTGGTTTAGTAAGGATTTTTTTTTTTTTTTTGCCTGGTTTGGTTTTTGTGGTTTCCCTTAAAGGGACTGTGTGCCTACCGTATTCATCACTCTGATTTTTGTCCCTCATAGGTTTTTGCTGAACTTTTTAATCCTGTCATCACAGACAGACATAATGGCTACAATCCTCAGACGATGACACATCCTACTGACTTGGATGCTACAAAGGTGCACAGATATACAGTAGATAGCGGGAACACTATCAACCGATCATGTAATGGATGTAACAACGGGCATTTATGTGGGTGGATTTCATTATAATTAAAAACTTGACACTAATCTCTCACCTTAGCTGCTAAGGGCTCACTTTATTCATGTGTTTAGGCTGAGGGAAGAATATGAAGTTTTCTTTGTAATACAGTAAATAGTTCTAATCTACAATTCCCCAAATTACTGTATTTTTTGCACCATAAGGAGCACCGGATTATAAGGCGCAGTCTCAATTACGGGGTCTATTTCTGTACTTAGCCCATACATAAGGCGCACCGGATTATAAGGCGCATGCTAAAACATACGGTCTATAAAAAAAAAAAAGGTAACGGAAGCAAAACAGTGAGTTTAGTTGAACTTTATTCTACTATTTAACAATACACACATTATTTTTTATCTTTGTAATCCGCTGGCAGTTGCTGCGCCACGGTAGTCCTTGCACGGATGGACGCCTTTTCATAAAACGAAAGCACCAAGACGGACCTCCTTGAAAGTTTTCGATCTTCATGTCTTGTGCTATCGTTGTTGCCTTCAGTCAAATGGTGACTGTAGAGATGCTTCTCCCGCCGTTCTTTGTTCAATAATCCATTGTTCAAGTTGGTCTTCTAACTGTGCCCACCTCGCTTTGTTCCCGCGGAAACTCTGTTTGGTCTTCTTAACTTGGCGCAGTTCATTTTCTTGCTTCCTCCACTTCTGTACCATAGATTCATTGATGTTGAATTCTTTTGCAGTTTCTCTATTCCCATGAACAAACGCGTAACTGATAGCCTGTAGTTTGAATTATGCCTCGTAAGCATGTCTCTTCACTGGTGCCATTTTCCGAGGTCCTTAGACAAACAAATGTTGTTTTGCAGCATACCGGTAGTATACCTACCGGAGGCGTGGCAGAGGTAAGCATACGTATCACATCCTGTTCTCTGATGGGTTTATCGCTGCCAACGTACGTACTGTACGTATTACATCCTGTTCTCTGATTGGTTTATCGCTGCCAGTGTACGTATTACATCCCTGTGTCAGCGGGAAATGGTCCGACAGTCAGTCAAGCGGAGCGCTTATCAAAGTCGCACAACAACATTTTGACAGATTTTGGAACTCAGTGCACACATAAGGCGCACCGGATTATAAGGCGCACGGCCGATTTTTGAGAAAATTTAAGGCTCTTAGGTGCGCCTTATAGTGCGGAAAATACGGTATATAAAGAGGCAACATATATTTATTAAATCATCTCATTATTGCAAGAATGTCATTATAGTAAAAGATAATTTATTTTCCCTTCTGGATGGAAGACAGAAATATCATTATTGTAAAGGATTGTTCAATTGTCTGAAAACGACTAAGCGGAATGTGTAACACCTTTACTCGCTGCCAGATCCGATCAGGGCAGTTTGATGAGCGCTATGTGCTGTCTTCCCGAGTACGCACTGGACGCAGCATCCGTGGCCTGAGCCTCCCCCCGGCCTGCACACGTGCGGAGCGCAGAGAGGTAGAACGGGTGGCGGTGGACGCTCTCAATGGGCTCCAAGGTGACCTGAAGGGCCGGTACTACAGCCTGGCTCAGATGACAGAGCAGGAGCAGCAACAACTCACTGATGTAAGAGCAACCACAGACAGCAAATGTTGAACATCTGCAGGTGGTTATTAATTCTCTTGGTGATGCCCTATGCACAACAGAAACAAAAGCCCCTTTGCATTACTGCTGATCAAACAGTTGTTCACCTCTTTCCCTCAAGGCAGAAATATGAACTTTTTTAAATTATTTGCCCAGAATCACTATATGTTTGGGAAGCCGGTGTCTCCGTTCATGACTTGCACAGGAATGGCTCGTGACTGGCCGGATGCACGGGGTATCTGGTAAGCAAGGCTCAGACTGAGTGTTAGGAGATAATGTAAAATGTTGAAGGACATCAGGCGAAATGCAATTATTATTTATCATTTTATACATTACCTCATGTGTTTATCAAAGGGACTTTTATTCTCCCCTTCACAACCTCTGAGTTTTTTCTTCTTTTCCAAAGTCTTATACTGAAATTACAGTCAGTGACCTTCAGGGTGTATGAGCTTCTTCACGACTTACGTGTTTGTAGGCTTTGCCTTTGAAGTGTGAAAGACGCATTTTTATTATCAAGGGTAATTTCTCTGTGTACAAACCTATAGTTTTGTTCTACAACCACCATTGCTTCTAGAGGAGCCATTAATAAATTTGAAATAGAGTCACATTCCTGCTGCTTATCTGGCGGCTTCTTCAGGTTGTGAATAATCCTCATCTGTTATGAGTAAATGTGTCCTAGTCTGGCAAAAATTAAAAGATAAAATATTTATTGGCAAAATAGTGGGTTAAATTTATTCATCCCTATTCTTCCTGTAACGTTCATCTTGTCTTCTGCTCTGTTCTGTCCCCTTATTCTGTTTTAATGCCTGTTTCAGATTTCGCAGGTCAGAGTTAGGAATGACTTCACCATCTAAATGATACAATAATAGTTAACATAGTAAATTTAACACAAAAGCTGGATGTTTACTTAAATGAGTATCATCAGAATTAATATTGCTATTCATTATGTATTACTTTATTTATCTATTATTTAGCAGTGTTTTTTTTTTCTTTTGATCAATCACAGGCACAGTGACCAGAAGACCTTCTTAGTATGGATCAATGAAGAAGATCACATGCGAGTTATCGTGATGGAGGAGGGAGGCAACATGAAGCACGTGTTTGAAAGTTTCTGCAAGTTTCTGCAAGAGGTGAACATTGCTGTTTATTGTCTTATTGTTAGTCTTAATCTGTATTCTGCCAAACGCAGAACAACTGCAGGCTATTATCTTTAAGATATAATTTATGTTGTGAGTATGCAGCTTAGTGAAATGCAGTAGAATTTAATGCTGTTGTAAGTAAAAAATTTGAACTTTAGTTGGACTTTCAATTGTACTTGTATCAGTATCTTGTATCAGAAAGATGATTTTCTGAGATGTAACAAAAACCTCTTCAGAAAAAAGCTGTCAAGTTCAGTGTAAATGCTGTGTATTACTATATTCAGATAATGCTTTTACTTAAATTTGTTTGACATGGATGAATTATCAGGCTTTAGCTTAAGCTGCTGCTGCTGCCCTTGATAATGGCTGGGCATCAACAGGTGGAGAGACTGATCCAAGAGATGGGTTGGGAGTTCATGTGGAATGAGAGGCTTGGATACATTCTTACCTGCCCCTCCAACCTGGGCACAGGGTTGCGAGCCAGTGTCCACATCAAGCTCCCTCTACTTGGAAAGGTACCACCCTGTACTTTACCCATTTCCCCAGTATCTTTCCAGGAAGAGTTGCGCTTTAAAAATCAGGTCGCAGGCTTTCTCACGGTCTTTCCTTCTTATTGTTCTTACTTTGATGTAGAGAGGAATGAGATACATTTACTTTGAACTTGATTATTCTTTGGAGAAATTGTATTTCAGGAGTTTTGGACAGTGGTGTATAAAGATTATCAATTGATGGATGGTCCATCTGGGCTTAGAGCCCCCTGGAGGGCTCACAACAAGGTTCTCCTGGGAGGAGGAGGAGACAGGGTGGTGGTGGTGGTGGGTCACAAGGCCCGAGTGTGCAGAAGAGTATGAGAACAAGGAGCGATGGAATGATTGACAGATTAGTGGGTATGTTTTCGGTCCAGTGCTTTCCTCCCAAATTTTTGCTTTTTCCAAACTTCAGAGTAACTTTTGACATGAATACGGTAGCAAGCACAGCAGTGGAAGGTAGCAAGAAAGCAAAGTCCTTTACAAGCAAATACCTTATTGTATAAGTTATAACGTCACTAAACCGACTTTTCGGCTGCTCCCATTAGGGGTCGCCACAGCGGATCGGCTCGTCCGCACATTTTGGTTTGGCAGATTTTTACTCTGGATGGCCTTCCTGACGCAACCCTCCATTTTGTCCAGGCTTGGGACCGGCACAGAGGTGCATCCCCTTGTGGCTGGATTTGCATCGATGCAAGTTGTAACATCACTAATTCTTTAAAATGAATTTTAAGTGTTATACTCATTAACACAATAACTGCATGCACAGAAGACAGTAATACCCTGCTTAATCTTTAGATCACAATCCTATAAAATGAAATGTGACCTAAGCACAAAACATTATTATTTTAACATTATTATAAGATTATTTCTTATTAGATAGAACTAAATGGAAATACAAAGATAGCAGAACAATAATGAACTTTTACTGAATATCTTCTCATTGGAATCATATAAATAGTTGTTTCTTCGTAGCTGTATTGTACATGTTTATGAAGATATGCAGGGAGATACACAAAAAAACAAAAATAACAGTAAAAAGACTGTTAAGATGAAAGTTCTTCTCAGTTAGTGATCATCCTCAATGTGTGTGCTTTTTTTCCCTAATAATTGCAATAATTGGGTGCGTCCACTGTAAGATCCTCCTGTCAAATTATTCCAGTCCCTGCAAGTGTCATCCTAATCCAGAAAAATACACACACACACACACACACACACACACACACACACACACACACACACAGAAAACCCTTGATGTATAAATAAAGATGAATCAGCTCATTACCAACTGTGGGACACCTGTGGAAAAAACAATTTCATAGAGAAACATGTAAAATTAAAAGAAAAACTGCAAAGATGATAAAATAACTATAAATTACTGGAAGACTTGTGTATCTCACACATGTGCAGCACATACAGGAACCATAGGAAGGGGAACCCTAAGCACAAACAATGTTTTATCTCTACCAGGTAAGGGCCAGGGCACATGGCATGAGCACTGGATGTGTGTAATGCTGAAGCATTATGCATACTGTATGGGGCAGCCTTCAGTGGAGTATTAAATTGGTTTTTTGACCCTGACACATTTTTACTTTTACAGAAGGTGAATAATGACTTCAGGTGAATAAGAGTGTATTCACTGGGTGGCACAGCTGGTAGAGCTGTCACAGCACCTGGGTTGTTTGGGTGAAGGTTCAAATCCATCTCAGTCTGTGCATGGATTTCCTCCCACTGTCCAAAGACTTGTGTCTCAGGTTAATCGGTCACAGTAAATTGCTCTGCATGAGGGAATGAGTATGTATGTGACCACACTGTGTTGAATGGCTAGTCCATCCAGCATGTACCCTCTCTGTCTAGTGATTGCAGGACAGGTTCTGGACCACCAGGGCAAAGGAGAGTATTTTAACTTCACTACTCTACCCACACGTGCTCTTCGTACAGGATCCTCGTTTCTCTAAGATCCTGGACAATTTGCGCCTACAGATGCGTGGCACAAATGGAGAAGATACTACAGTAGTGGATAGCACCTTTGACATTTCCAACCTGGACAGACTGGGAAAATCAGAGGTGAGTCTTGTAGCTTCATCTGAAACTTTAGCAGGAAAACATTAATTCAGGATGTGCCATATGAAAAGCATAGAGCATTTTCAGCAGAGGCTGGACAATATTGACGATAATGCTTCTGTTCATGTCTCATTTCAAATCTTTTTTTGTTTGTACAGGTTGAACTGGTTCAGTCGGTAATAGATGGTATAAACTACCTTATTGACTGTGAGAAAAAGCTGGAGAAAGGCGAGGACATCCAAATCCCACTATCTATCAGCCAGTTCAAGCAGACATTGTAAATACTTCCAAACTGAGCTCAGTGCTTCCAAATCCAGCTATCACTTCTGTGACAGTAAATACAGCAGTTGTGTTCAGTATCATAAAAGCAGTATAGTGACACTTGGTGACACATGAGGTTTTGTGACTGAGAAGTCATTCAATTCCCATGCTCTTGTTAAACTGACAAGTATACAAATGTCTTGTATTTTATATGCATAAAAATTCATTTACTATGCTCAAACTTTTGTTTGTATCAGCAGTTTGGCTGCAACAGTTTTAACTGAAGGGGTTTTCCTCCAATATCTGTGCATTAGGTATTAGGGATGCTTTAGTATGCTTTAGGCAGCAACTCAGCTCTAAGAAATAAATCAAGTCGATAACTGTACTTATGTGCTTTCAGTAACAATAGATAATACTTTCTAAGGGTCATACAAATGCATTTATTGAAAAATAATTATTCACAAAAATGCATTGTTTATTTTTCACTATAAATATATTATAATGGTGATGCAGCTGGCAGTACTGCTACTTCATGGTGCATATACATAAAGAAGGGCAAAGGACACAAACACCATCAAAATGTGTTATAACACAGTGGACAAACAAAATAACCACACAGTAAGACAGTTGGCTGACCATCCCAGAGGAGCCCAGTTTCTCCCTGTAGAGTATAAAATATAAAGGCAGAAATATTAGCATGCCTTTTACTTGAAAGAAAGGAAGGATACATGAAAAAGGTATAGTTATCACATCATCCAAAGATGATCCATTGTAATATGGTTCTTATGATCATGGCAACACATCCCAAGGCCCTGGCTGTACACCAGCTTACCCCTGTGCTCCAGCAGGACCTCGCCTTCATAAAGTGCTAGGGACAGAGCCCGTCTCTGCTCACTGCTCAGCTCATCCCACTGCTCCTCAGTTACCATAGATGCTTGCTCTGCTGTCAGCCAGGAGAGCTGAGCTGTGCTGAACACAACCTGATGGAAAGGGACATTCACACATTTAGTCATAATTTTGAAACTGCAATGCTGTTTCACTGGAGTTACTGTGCCATGATACCCATTAAAGATCATTTATCACACAGGAGAGTTGATGCGAGTCTAAATCCATAACCCTGGCAGGCTTCTCCACACAGCAAACCATCTCCCGCAGAAAATTAAATTTGTTTCTAAGAGACTCTGTTATGCAGGAACCCTTGTGGGCTTTGTTGTTAGGGCCAATAAGTCCCTTCCACCTCATTGTTTTCCATCACAAAAATACTTTGAATCAGAAACCATTACGTTAAATTGTTAGTACTAAAAAAAATAAAAACTTCACAAAAACAGTCCTTTTTCAATCAATCACTTTCTCGTAGGTGGATCTATGAAAAAGATGTAAAAGATGTAAAAGCACTCACCGCCATCTTTCGGGGAGGGATGAGTGCAACGGCAGTAGGGGTCAGTCCTTCCATCTGTTCCCTCACCAGTGAGGACATCACAATGTCAGGCAGTCCTGCTGGAGGACATACGTGGCGTGTCACTCTTCTCGGCTCTTCTTTACTAATGTCAGTATATTGCTGGTGCTGGAGTGATGCCTGCCAGAGTGCTGTCCTCAGAGAACAGATTTGGAAGAGGCCAGTTCAGCTCAGTCAGGGCTTTGTACTGTGCAGCTGTGCCTCAGCAGCAAGTGGATTATGGGGAGTTACTGCTGCAGTAGCTTGAGGTTGCAAAACACCTTTCAATCAAAAACTATACTAGAGAAAATATTAGACTTGGACATAAAGCTGACACCTTACAGTTGTAGAACCCTTCAAAACAAGAGCAAATGTTTTTGAATTTAGACTATCTGCACACCTCACAGCCTTTTTCTTTTCACACCACACATCCTGTCTCTCGCCTTAGGACTTCACACAGGAGCATGAGGGTACCTGGAACTACAACTGTCAGGTAATTAGCATGAATTAGAAGAAAAAAGTAAAATAAGGGAAAAAGAAATAAATTAACACAAAATATCCATCCATACATCCATCCACCAAAAGTTCACACCAAAGAAAAAGCAAAAATGAAACTTACTGGATGGCCAGTGTAACCTGCCTCTCCCAAGAGACTCATAAGAAGTAAGAAACATGAGGAGGGTTTACCCCTAGGTTTTTACAGCTTAAACAGAGCTCTATAATCAAGAGGCCTGACTATAAAAATTTAATTCATTTTAAATTTGAAAAAAGGTCTAACTCCTGAGCTCAGTAATTTTCCAAAACCCAAGTGTGACCTCAGTATCAAACTATTGTTTGTAATTCATAATTTTTGAATTAAAGCAAGTTTGGAATCCAGAGTTACTCTTACAGTATTCTTAACTCCAGCTAACATTGTTGCAGCTAAAGAGAATCTCTACAGTCCAAAGGCCCAACCATAACATATTCTCTGAATTTTTAATGGAATGAGGTTGTGACCAGAGTTAGAGCTATTGGTATAGTGACATACATTTGCAAAAATGCTTTTATTCAAAAGCTATGCATAATAAATGCTTAAAGTATGATATAAATGCCATATTTGGGGCCAGAAAACTTAATGGGGTCAGATATTTTCACAGCTGAGCTTGACTAGGACTGTAACTAAAGTAAGGGCTAGGGATAGGGTTAAAAATATGGTAACTGTTATAGCTCTAAAAAAGCTTTCACAGAAATTTTGTACCAAAAAGTTAGGCTCAAAGTATGGTCAGGTCTGTGGGATATCAGCCCTTCTCTGCTAATGTCAGCATATTGCTGGAACTGCTGTGGTACCTGCCATAGTGCCAATCTCAGTGAACACATGGGAGCCCCAGTCGCTGACAGGTCCAAAGGCCTGGGGCTGGAAGAGCAGGGTGGCCAGGGCTTCACTTTGCTGCTCTGTGCATGGTAGAGCCAACTCTCGCAGGAAGAGGACTGCCAGACTGACAGGCGGTGAACAAATGCATTAAGATGTGATCTCAATGATGTGGATTGCTGTTCAATATCAGGGGAAAGTCACAAAGCAACAGTGTTTATCATGCTCTTTTGACATTTTTTACAACCTGACCTCAGCTTATTGGGGTTCAAACAGGCAATTTCTGCAGGGCTGAGACCACAGAGGAGATGACCGAGAGATGCTAGCTCCGTTTCTCCTAATTCCTCTAGCTTCAGGCTGCTGTGGCGTAGAAAACTCAGCATGGCTGCTCTCATCTGACAAAATACAACAATAGGAAAAACATTTCAAAGCATGTACCACATTTACCAAAGTGGGAGAAAAAACCAAGATAATAGATGAAATCACATTGTTCAAAAGAACAGGTGGAACCCTGATTTTTGTGGTAACAACAGTACAAGAGAACTAGTTAGTTAAGCCTAGAAAGACTACATAAATAACATGTAAAATGTGTAACAGTCACTACCCTCAGAGGAAGTCCAGCTCTGTGTGGAGTTTGTATGTCCTCCTCCTATTTGCGTGCATTTCCCTTGTTGCTCTGACTACCACTCGGAGTTCAACATGTAAACTGGTGTCCATAACATGTAAAGGTTTCACTAAAATAGTCTGTGGCTACCCTACCACATACTGACATTCTGTCCAGGGTGTATCTTGACTTACCCAATTACCCTGGGATTTCAGAAAAGGCCCCAGACTGCTGCAACTCCAACTTGGACAAGCCATTAATGGTAGTGACTGAGAGAATATTAATATTAATATTTTAAAAATATTAAATAAATTACAATATAATCTGCTCACCTTCCTTGGGCTCCAGCCTTTCAAAGACCCCAGATGAGCCACTATTCCCAAGTCAGCCAAATTAATGTCATGTAGCTCTCGTTCACTCATCTCAGTCACCAGGCAGCCCAGCTCCAGGATCTGCTCAGGGGTCAGGTTCTTCACTGGACCATAGGCCTGGTACCAACAACACAACAGTGTTGCCACTGAAGCTCAAGAACTTCCACGTGTACCCCTGGAGATGTTTGCAGAGAACACACCTGCCTGAGTCGAGACCAAAGGGCTTGACGCTGTTCAGAGCTGAGAGAATCATCATAACCCAGATCTTCTACACAAAGGCTCAGCTCCCCTTCTCTCATCCGGCGGAGTTGAACCGCTCTCCAAGCCGAAGGGAAAGTGCCTTTCACATCTGCACAGCTTGGTGTGGGTTCTGTAAGTTCCACCAAAGGTGCAAACATAATACGGAAACAACATAATTGCCATCATATTACAGCAGCTCTAGGATCGCATTCCATTAGTTCTTCAGAAAAGCTCAGTGACAACCCAAGTGACTTGTCATCTCACCTTTTCTCCTCCTGCCCCTCCCCTGGATGATCCCCTGGAGGAGGGTCTCCTTCTTCTCTCTGAGTGCAGGGAGATGCTCACAGGTCCGTCCCACTTCACTGTTCTCCCAGCTCCGCTGGTTCTCTAGGACCTCCTCCACAGTGTCTGCACTCAATACATCCTAAATGAAACACTCATATTCCTAAATTATAATACGAGAAACACCCGCAAATCCAACGAGAGAACCTGACATTGCACTGCCAAGGTGATTATTTTCACCAGAATATCCTCACCAGTGGAATCGATCCAATCTGCTTGGATGGGAGTGCAAACAACAGCCTACCCACATGTTCAACATCCTCAACAGTCCAAGAGGCAGGCTTTCTGTAATACACAAAATAAAAATCCCCGGTTAAAGTACCAAAGTGCTGGAGAAACAATTGCCCCATATAATTATATAATAACTCCATATAATACTATCTCACCCCAACAGGTCTTTCTCAGTTAGGATCCTGCCCATCTCTTCCATAGTTCTCTGAGGCAGGCACAAGCCCTTAATCTCATCCAACCGCAGCCTGAGTGCCTCCCGCTCCATCCGCCCAAAGATGTCCTGGTCAAGAAAAGGCATGAGTGGGCCCAGGAAGTCCAGAGTGGCCCCTGTAATGCTTCCTTCCTGGGACACTCCCTGGAATGGCAAGTGACACCCCACTGGTAACACAGAAACAGTACACTGGATATATATGACATCACTTAGTTTATACTACCTGTACAGAGCAAAGTCTAAAAGACAATTTGAGCAACATACATCTCAGTGTATGTAGAAGTGCATTCCTCAGAATATGTAGTAGGTGTAGGTTTCAATCAAAATAGTGACAACCAATAGTGTTTTTGGTGTCAGTTCCTCACTTAAAAAATTAGACAGGTGTCAACTTAATGGTTTTACATTTCTTCATTTAGCAGATGCTTTTCTACTAAAAGAATTGAAAAGACATCAGACCAAAGGTGGAAACTAGAGCCCTAGGGCTCTGGTAGGTGTGAGCTAAGGTCTAGCACTAAACATTCCCGCACCAGGGTGGAAACTGCCTTTTCTGCCAGGGCCTCCTGCTTGTGTTGGGGCAGCTGCAGAAAGTCGATAATGTTGTACCGGATGTAATCCAGGACTGCTATGAATGATGTGTTGGACAAACCCTCAACCATTTTCACCCTAATGTCAACAAAAAAGTTAATGATATTAAGATTAATATACAAAAGATATTAAAACTTAAAAACAAATCTACAGAGATTTTTCAGGTTAATAAAACAACATGGATCTTACGGAAATCTTGAGATGAACGACGGGGACAGAACATTTAAGTCCATTTGAGGCTGTTTTTGCAGCTCCTCCACAACACATTTTCGCTGAAAAAATCGAGATGTCGCATATCAAACAACAAAGCATAATTTTTCCTGTAAGAATATTTCAAGGAAATACTTCAAAGTGAAAATTTTCAGCAAAACAGAGCAAATTGAGAGAAAAAAGGAGAAAGAGGAAAAATTTACAGTTTGAGTGACTGAGTCTCTCACCAGTGCTGGAGTCACCTGTCCAGGCAGATTGCTAATCCACTGCAGCACTTCAGAGAAGTCAGACTTGTTGGACAAGAGTCTCAGTGAATCGCAGTTCATGCCCGCAGCAATATGGCCTAGGGTTCTACAGTCACCACATGAATAAAGACACAACCACTCTTACAAATTTTACTCAAGAAACATGGTACAGGCTTAGTTTTGTCTCACTTAAACAAAAGCATCATCCAATAAAAAATAAATAAACCCGTGCAGTCAAAAAAAATGTAATAGATGTTGTCCTCGATTTACAAAGCACTCAACATTTGGACAGAGTTGCACTCCGGACAGTCAGTTATAAATAAATAAAAAATAAATCTACTCCACTGAGGCCCCTCTTTATAACCAAAAGAGCCCCCAAAGTCTCCACTTCTACCTTTTACTGATGGAAGAGTCGCTGGAGATCACATCTCCTCCATTTACTACATCTCGCACAGAATATTAAAGTATTTTAAAAAAATGTCATAAACACACTGTACTTTCTAAAAAGAAACAGGTAAACAATACAGTACTGAAATTATTAAATAATGAGATAGATAATACATTGTGGGCAGAAAAAAAACAAAACAGGTTGAAAACATTGACAAAATTTCAAAAAGACAAACTCCAAAAGAAGTTACTATATAGCGGACATATAGTGAATTATATAGTGTAATTCACTGACAATAATTTAATTACAGGTAATTTTTCCCCCATGAGTGTAAGAAGGTGACGGGGTCCATAAGTCACTAGTAGTGAAGAGTATAACTGATCATAACTAAAAAGGCAACAGATGGTGTTCTGTTCTCACTTACTTAATGAATTCCACTGTGATGTTTTCAGTGTGAAGAATCTTCTTGTAAAGTACCTGAGCCTGTGAAATGCAAAAAGACAGTGTGGCAGGACAGATGACTTAGATAAATTTAATATTTCTTGAAGTACACCTTCCTCGATAAAGTCCCTTAACATTGACATTACAAATTTATGAGGCCTTTCAAGTGTGTTGTACTACAGCAAACCAATTAATCTGATAGCACTTCATGGAAGTGCCGTATTCACTTTCTTAACATGGACTAATAATTTGCTCATCAATTTTAAATCAACTTTACTGCAGGCTTGGATTTCACTCTTTGCTGGCAGCCATTACAGCACCTTGGGAAGAAGGGTTACCATGGAAAAGATAAGCAAAGCAAATGAGGGTTAATTTGACTACCTGCTGAGAGGACCAAGGGAGATGACTGAAGACAGTGATGTGTCTCAAGATTTCAACCCCATCCAGTGTTGTCATCAGTGTCTTCAGGGAGACAAAGGGCAGCAGGCACTGCAGTTGTACGGTCATGTTCCCAGATATCCGTTCCAAGGCCTTTCACAACATAGTTAACACAATGCCAACAATGACCCATTTTGTGCAATTCCAGGGAAGATCAATGTGGGCAATGTGGGCTGGGGTGATGGTGAAACAGAAACAACAAAACTACATGAGCTTGAATGAGCAACAACCAGATCCTCAGATTGAGAAGCACATCTCGCATCACATTCATAGTACGGGCTCTGTCCTTTGCTAAACAGGAAATGTATTATTATTGTCGCTACTACTGCTTAGTGGAAACCTTTGTCTAAGGGAACCTACAACGATTGTAATACATTGGTGTTTTCAAAAGTACAGGATAGAAATCATGTAATAACAGTCTTGTTGCAGTAGATGACACAAGATCTTGCATTAGATCTATGTGTAGGAGAGTGATGCAGTGATACAGCACTTGACTCCAGTAAATTCATCAGATGCCTACAAATTGCAGATGGTTAGCACTGAAGGATACACCACCTCTCTGATCAAAATGACTCTCACAAAACTCACAAAATCAAACTTGCACAAATCAAATTAGCTGTAATGTGAGGAACATGAACCAGGCAGTAGCTGCTTGGGATGGGAGGTTGGTACCTCTCGAAGTCTGCTGTGCAGCATGGCCCTTTGAGCAGGCTGCAGCTCCGACAACAGGGAGGTCCAGCACTGGCAGTGGGTGGGCTCCCCAAGGGTGGGCCCGGACAAGGCCTTCAGGACCAAAGGAGACAGACCCAGCAGCAGAGGCTGCAGCCTGCACAGAGCATCAAGCCTGAGCTGCAGAGAGGGAAAAGCAATACACGGCATGTGAATTACAGAAACAAAGTACCTCAGCTACTGGTCTATAAAAGAGTCTACTGTCTTACCTACACTGCCACATTTATCCCTGAGAAAAGCACTGAACTGTGAAAACCCTGCACTTGATGTCATAGAATTATAACTTCACAATATTGTACTTACATTTGTGTCTTGTGTTAATTTGGTTAAAATTCTGAAAGCCTGAAAAAACAAAGTTAAACAGGATCATGTGATTGCAAATGTATACATGCAAGGCAATTGGGTTAGTTTTTTCTGTACCGTTTCCTACTGACACAGATGGTTGTTCTGCTACAGGACATTTTATTCCAGTCCATTCTGCCCTCATTCTCTTTGTTACTATGGCCATAAATATAGATCTCATGCTATACAGATCATGCCTCAGACATCAAGGGTTGTGAAAACAGAATTCTTAGGACATGATGACATTTGCCCAAGCTCACCTGTGCAGGAGTATAGCTGGGGAGGCCTGGCTGGGTGAGCACATCTAGGAGCTGTGGTGTGGCAAATGGCTGGAGGAAGGAAGCCCCCAGTCGTGGCAGCAGGCCACGTAGGGAGGTTAGAGCTGGCCAGGCTAGAGTGCTGACGTTGAGGGGTCTCACAGCCAGTGCCAACCAGTGAGACAACTGAGCCGGGACAGAATCAGGAAAGTGGCAACCACCGGCATAAAAAAAAAAAAAAAACAGGACCATTGGGCCAGTTAGAGAATGTGCCAAACTTGTGAAAGAGGAGAAACAAAGCCAAAGCTGTTAATCCAAAAAAATTATACATAAATATATTTGGAGGAGAAAAAATACAAAAATATATATAACAAAATACGTGATATGGAGAGTACCCTCCTCACCCGGCCAGTGGAACTGGCATGTCCTTCTGATATACACATGGCCAGCTGCTGCCATAGAGTCTGTGAGAGCGAGGAAGCCAGGAGAAGCTGGTGCAGTTCATCTGGGTTCAAATAACACACCAGAGACCCCATCCGGCTGCAGAGACAAGAACATCCTGAGCATTCCGATGCAGACACAGTCTGGGTGTGTATCTGGACGGAGCACTGGTCCTTACATCAGATCATCGTAGGTGATGTTTTTCTTCTTGCTGAAAACTGTGCGAAGCACATGGCGCCCTCTGGTGGCATCCAGACTGCTGTTCCCCAAAACCTCTACAAGTGGACCAAGCTTTAAAAAATGCAGAAAAGCTATTAGTACAGAAAAATCTTTTCTGGCTTTGCATGACACCTGCCACATGGTCTTACCAAGTAGCTGCTTGTCAAATAAGTCACCTGCTGTGATGTTAACCGCTGGAAGTAGCAAACAGGGAGATAAGGGAGCAAGGGCAGGATGGAACTGAGAAAATATGGTGGCCAGGATGGGACTTCATCCACCATTTTGGACTGTAGGAGTCTCTTAATGAAAGCTTGTTTTTGTGGCGATTTCATCTCAGAGCTGTGATCACGGATTGCCATCAATCTAAAATACATTAGACGAAAATACAATAGTCAGGTAAGATACAAGGTAAAATTATTAATACACAGTATTTATAAATTGTGGACACTTACACACTGTCGTTGATCATTAGGGAGGTGGGAAATGTCATGATATCAGAAACAGACATAAAGGGGATGAACTGGGAAAGGTCAACGAAGAGGTCAGGTGTGACACGGGAGAATTTATGGATGAAGGCAGAGGTCATCGTCTCCATGGCTCGCTGCTCCTTTTGTGATGCCTGAGGATGAGCCAAAGGCTTGTATCTATGTCTAAGACACAATTTTCCAAGAAACTCAGCAGTCATATGCTAACTGTGTTGTGAAAACAGTTAAGTAAGTGCCTTATTTTGCATCCATCATGAAAACAGGTGACAATAGAAAGTACGCCTGCAGAATAAATTCACCAGAAGTGCTTGCTTAACACACTTGTCTTATTATTGTAAAAATGCTGACTGCATACCCTTTCACATAGAATGCAAAGTCATGCCCCTGTTTGGTCTAATGTGACAGTGTACTTCATATATTCACGTATTCTTCATATACATTCCATCCCCATGTCTTTTGCTGTGTTTGTGTTCTACCTGAGTAGTTTCCACCTGCAGATGAGACCAACTCTGGTGCATATGGGACAGAAACCGTTTAACCGACTCCTTCTCTGCAGACATCAGCAGGGTGCGGATGCTTTCCTGAGGCATCTGTAGGTATTCCTGGAAGGCATGAGCTAAAGAAGCATGTGAAAAGTCCCAGGAGTCACCTGCATCCACATTCAACACACCTTTCCGGAGCTACCCAAAACAACAAGTGCACAGTAATCTCTATATAAAAAGTCCTGGCTCTGATGATGAGGTCACTGAATGCAACACTACCTGGAAAAGGACTCGGAGGGCAGAATGGTTGCCTTCTCTCTGGATCAGATCCCAAAGTACAGGCTGAGGAACAAGACAAAAATCACACCATAAGCTACTATTAATGAAATCCCGGAGAATGAGGTACCCCTCTACAGAGGCAGTCAAAGTTGTGAAATGTAGGAGGTTGAATTTTTCACTTGTATTCAGCTTTGATATATTTTATTTTACTATAGGCCTGCTGTACACAACAGCAATATAAAATTTGTTTTCAGAATTTCCCTCTTAGGTAAGCATAACTGATGAACAGTGACGTACGCTGAAACAGCTCAACAGATCTTCCTTGAGCAAGGGATCCTGCTCCTTCCTGAGAAAGACTCCGACAGTGTGCAGCACACTCAGGGAAGCGTTGGACTGGAGAGTAGCCCAGAAGGAGGCGTTATCAAGCAGGCTGGACAGTAAGATTGCTTGGGCAAGCCCTTGGCGCACCTCTCCCTCTCCCTCCTCCAGCCCTGCTGACAGCCCCACCACAAAGTCCAGGATGCGCAGCACATAACTGACCATGCTCAGCCAGCCCATTTGCTCATCCATGCCTCCTTCACATTGACTCAACTTGTACAGCGCCTCCAGCAGGAAGGGTGCAGGGTTCACACATAGCTGAGAGGTGTCAAAGTCATATGGAGCAGGCAGCATGTCAAACACCTGCTGAAGGAAGCACTTGCCAGCTTCGAACCTTGCTTCAGAGTCCATGCAGAAGTCCAGCAGCCAGGTGTTTGTAGTGGACAGTTGCTGGAAGAGTGTGGCATTCTGACAGATATGGTCTTTCAGCCCCTCTGTGTGGGTACACAGGTGGAGTAACGTGGAGTTGGCAAAATGCTGTGCCTCCCAGTGTTTGTAGTCACAGGGCTCTTTCCTAGGAAGATGGGTGGAGGAATTATGGATTTTAGAGCAGTATTCTGCAGCCCAGTCGCTCTCGTGATGTACCGGTGAGGAGTCATTGCCACACAGGGACACGATCAAAGCAGAATTGTTTGGAAGGAAACATCGCCCAAAGTCCTGGGCGCTGAGGGATCTGGCACTAAGCTGTGCCAGACAGTCTTCACTGGGTTCTAGTCCTGGGCCTCTGCTGGCGTTGATGGAAAGGTGCATGCAAAGGTCATCGATGCTGGACTGATTGAGGTAATGGTAGTCCTTTGTCAGCGAGGCCTAAAATCATAAAATTCATTGTTTATCAACTTGTGCAAAAAACAGAAGTCCTAACATCCTGTTTTCAGTAACAGAAAGAGGTCAGAGGGAAGACATGGGAAAGTGTAGAAGATCCCTATGAAAAAATATATATTTTAGTGTCGTTCAACAATTTTTTAAAATACTTTTACAGTTTGCAGTTAGTACATGTTAATATATTCACAGTATTTTTGCATGACTGTCAGTAACTCTAATGTGTATCAAAAGTGATGCTCAAGTGTATTGAAAGTATATAGGATACATAATAAACACACTTCACAATATAACTCAATATATTTTAAACACGTTTTAGTCATGGTTTTCCCAACTTTAGAAAAAAGAAAACTTAAGCATGATAACACAAATATATTTTACCATGTGAGCAAGCTGCAGCCAGAAAGAGGAGTTGGCACAAACGGTGTTGTTGAATTCATGGGCAAAAAACTCACTGCACACATGCACCCAGAGGAAATCGTCTTCAGCCGCAGAGAGGTACCAGGCTGCATCTCTACAGGTTGACTGGAGGTCTTGCTCTGCGTGATCCATTTCGGAATTTAAAGCATCATCGCTCCCATCAAAGAGATTGCAATAGAGGAAGATAGTGAAGTTCGAAACCCCCGTGAGTCCTGGAATAGAGTCGTTGCAAGCGGCTTCTAAAATTTCCAGTGAGGCAGGGTAGCCTGAATCCCTCGGCTTTGGATCCATTGCTGTCCTCAGATGAGGCTTGGAAAATCTACGCATCTTAGAAGGGAGACTGGACGTTTTGGAGTATCTTTTGCTGTCTCCAGAGGAAGTGCACGACATAAAGTGAGGCTTGCTAGGTGGACCTTGGGACCCAAAACCCAAGGCTTGCGCATTCCAAGTGAGGTTATGCCTGATACCCCTGCCAACCAGAAAGAGTGAAAAATTACAAGTATTGTTTCAATTTACTGCCCTATACACTTAAATACAAATGAGAAAATGGTAATTAAGAATAAATAACAACAAGGACATTTGTTGGTATTCACACACAGCATCGTATGTTATGGAAATCTCTCTAAATCATTCTTCATACACATTGATCAACACTGAGTATTGGTTTAAAAAAGTATTCTATAATTACAAAACTGGAGGAACTTGCTATGCTTGTGCCCTCAAGTTTTTCCAGTCACTGCTGTACAGAGTTACATTTCTCAGTAATCTCCCTGTGTATTCTCACCTCTGTATGCATAAAGTTCTACCTACCATAAAATTAGCTGTCTCAGGTCACCTTTAAAAAAAAAAACAAAACATTTAAAATCACAGACAGAAGAATGAGACATGGTTGAAAGTTAATGTGCAGAAAAATGAAGAGCAAAGCCCTGTAAGGCCACAATTGGACTTTAGGTAACTTCATAGCTGTGCACAACAATACTGTGGAGATTGGGTTACAGAAAGTGATGAAAGGGAGAACAGATTAGCTGCAGTCTAAGATTTGGGGTAACATATCTGCTGGAGCAACATGACAATGTGTATAAATTGATATACAGGTATCGCCCAACTTATGAGCCTGGAAATCAATTTGTAAGGTAAAATGTAGTAATTCTGAGACATCCTTACCATTATGGTGGAAAATTTAAAAATTCTCCCATACTCAACTCTTGTTACTCGTAAATGTGAAAAGTCTCTTGTATTTGGTTGATATTCAGTAAAGAGTATACGCAAAGGCTCGTATCTCAAGGGACACCTGTACTGATTTAAATAGAACTTGAAGAATAACAGTAAATTGACACAAGTTCCAGAAATGAATACTGCTGTGGTACCCTTAAGGCTTCCATTGCTACAAATGAATTGATATAGCTGATATATTTTTCTTAAGCTTGGAACAATGATAAATTTGTCTTAGAGATAAAGGTAACAGAGGACTTGCCAATAGAACACTTTCCATGACGATTTGCCTGGGGCATGCCCACCAGGCCGGTCACTTCATCCAGTAGTGCCATGGTCACACGGGATACCTTCCTCCTCAGGCTACCATACACTGAGTTTCCCACTCTGTGCAGAAGACCCCGTCTTAAACCGTCCAACCCTTGCAAAAGGGCAGGGTTGGGCTTGACCAAGCGTCCACTTTGTTCGCCTGAAATTGACCATGACAGGGCCTGGAGAAGAAGGGCCTGCATGGAATCTGTATCTGCTACACTGGGGGGCATCTGTGTAGCAAAGATACTGTTATCCTTGAAGGCCCCAGGGAGCATGCTGAAGGGCTTAAAGCGTCCAAAAGAAGAGCTGGCAGGATTGTCACCATCAGCTATGACAGGATGTAAATTGATAACTGGCTTCCAATTTCGTGTCTCTAGGAAGCTCATAAGCTGTTTCAGCCAGTCCATATTGAAAGTGCAGTCTTCACGACCTTTCAAGACACAAATGAAGCCCTGGATGCCTGCATTGGCTTGGCCATAGGTTCCACTAAGTAGTGTTTGGATGGTGGCATCCAGTAGAGCACTGATGGTCTTCCAGTTGTGAGACAGAAAAGTGAGCAAAGTCCTCTGGGACTGTTGCTCTGAAAAGCTCATTATGGCTTGCACGAGTCCCAGCAAACTGTTCCAGTGTGTGCTGCCCCGCAGGGACAAGAACAGATCCAGCAGTCTGAAACTCGGCCTTGGTGGCATGTTCTCATCCCAGTATTCATATGCACTGTCTCCATCAATCTGGAGAAGAGTATGTAACATTTTCTCCCAGAACTGGTCTTGGTTTGTTGACTGGGGCCTGTCTTTGAACTCTCCTGTCCCCTGCAGATATGTAGAAATGTTATACAAGAAGCTGGAGAGACGATTCTTGTCCAGAGATTCACGTAGAGATGGTAGCTTCAAACTCTTCCGTGGCAGGATTCCTACTGTCTTTAGGCCTCCAATAATATTTTTTACCACAGAGTGGAGCTGATGATATTGTACCCTAACAGAAGGATGCTGTTCTCTGTGTGAATACCATCTCTTACCACTGCGCCAAAAAGACACAAGTTCTTTCAGTACCGCTTCAGTTCGGGATGCTTTCTCCCTCCCTGAGGAAAAAGAGAACAGGCCAAAATTCTAAATACACTGCCCATCAAAAACCACCATCACAGCACTCTCAATATGCAACTGTCAGCGAGGGATATACTGACTCTCACCTTCATTTAAAGCTGAGCTCATCCCCAGCAAGATTGTAAACAGCAGAATTAACACAGCAGTTCCACACTTGGCCATTGCAAAACTTCTTCACAAAGCCCACAAGTCAGTGTGGACAATGTGACATTCCAATGTATGCTGCACCTGCTGTGATGGTCCCTCTGGATGTGACTGAGGCAGGCACAAGGAGTAAAGTATCATTCTGTAGAATGAGCATGCAATGTTAATGACTAACCAAAGTAATTTGACTACCTTGTCACAAAAAGCATATAACCCCATAGTTGACAAAAAAAGGATGATTTTGTTCCATTACTGTCTTGGAAATTTCATTCTGTTTTCAAAAAAATAAATGAAAATGAGTTTTTGAAAAGAGAAAATTACAGATTCTTGAGAAAA
Organism: Heterotis niloticus; assembly: GCA_018136845.1. Lineage (NCBI taxonomy): Eukaryota > Metazoa > Chordata > Actinopteri > Osteoglossiformes > Osteoglossidae > Heterotis > Heterotis niloticus. The sequence continues at coordinate 13,257,064 of CM030904.1, read as the reverse complement.
TGGATAAATGTATACATGTAAAACATATTTCTCAAAATTTCTAGTGTGAACACAAAAAAGGTGTATAGTTGAAATCTTATGACCAAAACACAATGTACAATGAATGAATTTTTAAGCAAAATCGTGTACTTACAGCAAATTTGATCCATGCACATGTTTAGATTTGCTTTTTTAGTCATGCATGATTTCTGATTGTAAACTGGATGCAGCACCCAGGGTTGATGCAACATCCCGTCCTCCACTTTTCCTTTCTGTCTCTGGGCTCCTTTCGATCTCCTCCCCAACTCTGAGATTCAGCTGGCTGCACAAAAGCCATCGCTTCAGGTTTCAGTCCAATCGTGCCTTTGTGTGTCAGGTGGCTTCCTGGTAAGGGAAGCAGGTAAGGGCCAGGGTTTGCAACCAGCACAATACAGGGAGAGGTCAAGGTTAAATTCTCTCTCTTTTACAGAATCCAACCAGTAACTTTCAAAAATTCTTTGATAATCCTTAAACTTAACAGAAAAACTATGCCCACTTTGTCATCTTAAAAACTGCAGTCCCTTACATAAAGCCATCGATACTAAAGTCTTGCAGCATTTTTTTTTCCTTTCACCATTAAAACAATTTCTTAAATCCAACAGTCTTTCAGTCAGGCTTCCACATGTAACACTGGATGTCCTTGGGGGGTATTGTTTTACAAGCCAAGCTATGCTATCAGGTCTGCTGGAGCTGTCAGGGCACAAACACACCCAGTCAACACCAGAACCAGACAATCAGGCTCTTTACCAGCACAGAAGTCATGTCTCCCCATCGTCTGTGCCCTGTCAGCAGGAATGGAAACCAGAGCAGGTAAAGTGAAAGTCCACCTCACCCCCTGTGCATTCTCTTTAATCCCGTGTCACCGTCACCAGCAACAGAACAATAACTTCCTCTTTTATAATTGATGCCACAGGGAACAGCACTCACTCAACAAATGGTGGCTCAGTTGGCTGGAGGAATATTAAATGAGAAACTGAACACCTTTTCCTGTCTTCCTACATCTAGTACAGAACCCAGTGCTGCACACCTTGTGCACCTTGGCATAGCTGGCAAAGTCAGTACCCAGCAAGAGAAGCTGCAGTCATCTGAAAAAGAAACGTCACCCTCTTTCAGTTCAGTGGTTTTACAAATCACAGCAAATAACATTTGTCTGGTCCTCACCAACTTCTATGATTTGTTAAATCCAGCCTTGGAAAAAAGGCAACACAGAACAGATTTCACTGGCATTATTTATTCAACATAAACTAAACCAAAATACAAAACCACGGGGGGAATTTAAGTTTATCCTGACCGTTTCCATAGGAATTAAGAAGGTAATTATCTGCCACATGATTACCAGGAAATTTGACCGCCTCTACAAGAGCAAAAATTCTGGTAGTTGGCTGATGTGGAGCCTTTCAGGGGTGTTAATTTCATGCTGAGGAGAAAAGCCATCAGCAGGAATCTCAGAGAAACAAGTGTTGGTGCTCACCAATGGGAGAATGGTTGGAAGGCCACTTGCAAACAATTTTGAATCCATCACTCTACAATAATGATTACTTACAAATGGATATTCAACAAATGGACATATGCAAGGATTCAAGACCACTGGCCCCACAAAATTCACCCCAAGGTCAGACTATAATGCTCAGAGAAATCATAAAGAACCCAGCAGCTATATACAGAACAGGGTTAAAATGTTATGTATTTTGTTTCATGACTTTACCAACAGAAGAAGTATGACTTTCATGGAAAGGTGACTAGAAGAAGTGCCCTCCTCTCCAAAAAGAATATGGCAGCATGGCTTAAATGAACTTTATGCACTTTACTCTTTATACCAAAGTCTCCAAGAGACAAATGTGAGAGTATCTGTCCCACAGGTAAAACTTGGCCAAAACTGGCTGATGCAACTGGACAATGATACCAAGCACATCAACAAATCTATAACCAAACGGAGTCAAGGTGTTGGAATGGCCAAGCCCACATCTGAACCCCCATTGTGTGGTGGTACCGTAACAGTGAATAAATGAATGCCTTCACATATGGTTGAACTGAAGCAATATTATAAAACATTGGGTCAAAATTCCATCAAAACAACATGCGAGACTGATATATTCATTCAGAAAATTACTTTAATTTAAAGGTGCTTCTACAAGCTACTGAATCATGGGGTGTGTTTTTTACACATGGCTTCTGCGTGAGCTCATCTTTTACATTAAATAAAGAAAGACAGTGAAATCTGTCATATGTTCTTTATCATTTGGGATTAGATTTATTTTATTTTAGGACCTGGTGAGGACCAGATGATTTTCTTAATGACTTTTAATGACATTTAAAACGGTAGATTTAAAAATGTGACATTTTTTGTGACTGTAAATAAATTCTGTAAATATGTATATACACATTTTCCTGATGAATCAGAAAAAATGTGTATATACATATTTACAGAATTCACTTTATTAAAAGATTTATGAATATAATTTTATTTAACTGTAAAATAAATGGGAGTAAAAAGTAAAGAAATGTATGGTAGGGGCATTGGGGAGGAAAGTTTTGTTAGTGTACCGGTGTGAACTTAATTTTTTACTGTTAATTTCCTGTGTATCATGTTTGCTTGTCCTCAGATTTTTTTAACGACTTTATTTAGCATCCATAAATACTTACAGTAAAAATTCAAAACCAACAGAGCTTAACACAAATCAACTCAACAAATCAAGGCACATCACCACAGAGCCATTCAGGGGATTCCACATGACCAAAAATCCACAACCAAGTTACCCAACACTCCAGTAAAAGTAAAAACCCAAAGGGCTAAAAAACATTATAAAATTAAACAGCAATCACAAAAAAATAAAACAAAGACAAGACATAGCCCTATTGCACTTCACTCAGGTTTCGCAAGACTGTAAAAATGCATCAAACAACACACTTTAAAACACTGTCAAATCGAAGCGGATGTTAAAATGTTTAAAGAAAAAAGTGATTAAAACCCATTAAAAACACAATAAAATCAACAGTTGTCCAACTACAGCTTGGTTTCGCCGTTAAAGATTGTGGCCGCCACGAAACCTCTCGAACCGGACACTTTGAAGCGTCTTCTCGCTCCCAGGAGATCGGACCCAGGTCACGTGGGCCGGACCGCCCAGCAGAAAGCAAACTATGGGCGGAGCTCCCACACACGCCCGCTGCTGAAACTGTATTAGAGCTGCGCAACAACTGCGAGCGAACGCAGATCTGCTGTGAAGCGGAACGACTGCCTGCGAACATCGCGAGCGTTTGTGGCCCATCCGCTTGTGCATTGGAATCGACCCACGTACGCCGTTGTTGCGCAACTCTCGCAAGGCGATCGCTGCGTCATCGGTGTCAACAAATGAGTCCCGCTTCGGTGTGCGCGCCTGTTGTAGGAGGAGGCCGTCGGCACGGAAGCTTCTCCCGGCGTGTAAGGCACGATGGAAAGTAGCTGGACTGATAAGTCGCACCGAGTTGCGCTACCTGGTGTTTGTTTTTAACGTCAGATCGTAAAACCTACAGTTGAGTCGAGCGGGCGCGCAACTGTGTGCTTTGTGCCAACATTCTGACTGATTTGGCCAATGTAAAGCTAGTGTAATACGCTGTTAAAGAAGTTTCTAGATATATAGTTTGGCCGTGTGAGTTCGGGGCGGGGCATGGAGTACCTGCTGCAGGTGAAGGTGGGCGCCCTCGTGAGCCTGCTCTTCCTCACGCTCTTCTTCGGCTTCATCCCCGCGCGCCTCAGGTGGTTCCGGGAGAGCAGCGGCACAGGTAAGATGCGCGTGGGGCTGCGTGGATGGACGGGCGCACAGGGGACGCTCAGTCTTGGGCAGCTGGCGTCGAGCCCCTTACCATGTTTACCAGGGAACGGAGGAGCTCGCCTGCCTTCCTCTTTCCAAAAGCAGCAGCATGGTGTTTAGAAACACCGTCAGCCCAATATTTGTCTTTAGAATGACCTGAAACAATCGCTGTCTTTACTCTGAGTTGTGTCAGCATCCACATGCTGTCCCAGACTTGGTGGAAAACTGGAAGAAGGAAGAGAATAACTTGGGCTAATGTAAATGTAAGTTAAGGTGCAGAATGGTGCACAAATTATATAGAAATAACACCAAGGTGATGGTAATATCGATAGAGATATATCTTTAACTGCCTTTTTTTCCAGACAAGGTTTAAGCCTGGTTCTAGACTTTAAAAGCTTTTCGGTGAAGAATCTGTAATGATGGCAGTGGAGTCCAGGATTAGGCTTGCTGCAGAAAGTAATGTCTAGTAGAAAACTTAAAAGCTAGAAAACTCTCTCTTAAGAAGAGGAGAGTCTTGTGGGGAGCAGAGCTCCAGGCTCAGTCAGCTGATGCACATAATGACCCTCAATGTTACAACACATTGCTGTATGGGATGGGCTCCAGAGCCCAGTCCTTGCAGAACTATGATTCCACAGACAGCAGCTACTGTGACCTTTCAGATTCCTTAGACAGCACTGAACAACACCATTGCTTTCATTCATTAAATAGAAATTTCACAAAATATATATTTCCCCCCATTTGAGACATTTTAATGATTTTTTTGAGAAACTGTCTTAACTTGTCAGATATTCAGTGTTTCTCATTGAAAGTTGAAAATGAGGCTATCGGTCCTTTACACGGAGTTTAAAAAATTGAATCGCTGTGCCTTTTTTGTATCTCTTAGGTGGTTGTAATCATCTTAGTCTTTCTAAGTAAGCCATTCCCAGTTTTATAAATGTTCCTATTCTGCAGCTGATATTGTTTCTAAATATTAACCAAAGCCATTGATTTGTTTACTTACTCTAGTTTGTTTCATTCTTCTGTCCAGTTAACAAATCTTTTGGGAAAACAGATAAGTGTACAGCAGGATTGCTCTCCTCAGTGTTGCTTATCACAAGATTTGCAGTACAACTAAATACAACACAGTACAGTGGCAAACTTGATTGTTTCTTTCCATCTTTAGATGCTCACAGAGTGGTTCTGAGCTTCATCAGTTGTTTTGCGGGAGGTGTTTTCTTGGCTGCATGTCTCCTGGACATCATCCCAGATTATCTGTCAGACATTGGGGTGGAGCTGCAAAAACGAGGACTGAATGTGAGTGCATCACATCTGCAAATGGCCACATAAGTGCACGCTGGTGCATCAAAGTAAAGCCTTTTAGCTCAGTTTCACAGCAGTGTTAAGTTGGCCTTTTTGATGGGGGAATTATTGATTCAGTTTGTAATTTTTGATACTAATCTCACTCTTTTTTTTTTTTTTCTTTTTTTTTTAAAATTACTTTTAGGGAGCCAGCTTTCCTATTCCAGAGTTCATCATGGCTTGTGGCTTTTTCATAGTTCTGATCCTGGAGAGGGTTATTCAGAATTTCACTAGCCACCGGGGAGAGGAGCGGGCCCCCTTGATTCCACCTGTGGGCCATGGCCATGGGCATGGGGTGTCAAATGACCTGGAAGGCAGCACCCACCATGTTCATGTAGACTTCCAGGCACACTCATCTTTTCGCTCCTTCATGCTTTTCCTCTCACTCTCTCTGCACTCTGTATTTGAGGGCCTTGCCATCGGACTGCAGACTACGGACTCAAAGGTACGGCCACAACACCTAAATGACATCTCTGAATTTCCAGTACATATCAGAGCAACTCAAAGAGCTTTTGATTTCACCTTTTTAATGTCCTTTTATGTTTCCTCCAGGTGCTTGAGATCTGCATTGCCATCTTGGTCCATAAAAGTATCATTGTCTTCAGCCTGTCAGTGAAACTGGTCCAGAGTGCGGTCAAGCCCCTGTGGGTGGCAGCCTATGTGACTGTCTTTGCCTTGATGTCTCCACTGGGCATTGCCATAGGGATCAGTGTGATGGAGGCACAACTCCCTGCTGGGGCTCTTATCCAGGCAGTGTTGGAAGGCCTAGCTGCTGGTACTTTTATCTACATCACCTTCCTTGAGATCCTACCACATGAGCTCAACTCTCCAGAGAGGCAGCTGCTCAAGGTTTTCTTCATTCTGGTGGGCTTCAGCATCATGGCAGGACTCATGCTCTTGGGCTAAGAGAGCAGCCTACAGTAAAGGGACAGTCCCAGCCTAAACAATGACCAAATCATAGTGCTTATCCATTGGTTGCAGTGTGATGTCCATACATGTCAGTGACACACATTTCCCTCAATACATGGAAATGAGCTGCAGCACTGGCTCAAGACTGTTTTAAATTAAATTTTTAACACAATGTAGTGTATAGTAGTAGTATATAATTTTTTTAATTAATTGAGGTGCTCTTAAATTTTATGGAACAAAGTAGCTATTGTGAGACATTTATTTAAAAGAGGACAACTTAACCATTATCGTCTTGTGCTAGAACTAACAGTAAAAACACAGATTATTACAAGTACTTTTTGCCTCAAGTTAAAAATACTTTCTTCCTGGGCAGCTTCCACTGTGTCTTGTGGGTCTTTTCAAATAAGACCATAAATGCTCTGTGTTTATAAAAGTTATTTATATATGTTCAGTTTTGTTACCAAATTGGAACTTTGTTCAGACCGTTCACAGCAAAGTGTTCAAAATTGACTTCCGGCATGTTTCATAAATAACCAGTATTTCTAGATTCTATCATAATGTAAATGCCTAATTTTTTGTGATGATATAATGCATATGACTTTTCTCATGCAAATCAACAGTCAAACTGCCACATGATTTGATAATTCAGCAACATGCTGTTGTGCTGCTGTTTCAGTCACAGTCAAATGAAGTTAAGAAAGAGAGTGGTTATGGTGAGTATCAGAGGAAGTATTAAAACTGACCCACAAGATGTTCAGTTTACTGATTTTAGTACAGTTTAGGAAAGATTTATGTTTGTTATGGGGGCAAGATTGCTCTAAGACTAGTAGAAAGGTGGCTGGGCAGTTTTAAATTTCATCCAGCAGATGTCTTGTTAGTTTTTGTTGTCAGTTGTGAAGACAGAAATATTACTGCTACCATACTAATAAAATATTTGTAAAAGAAACTACTTTTATATTCTACCCTTTGAAGGGAACACATTTATGTATCTACATGTTTACTGAAATGGTCACTGCTCATGACAACATAATATAATTGTGTGTCTTTGGTCACAGACTGTTTTCTACAGATGCTTCATGCAATCAGACTTTATAGTATGTGTAAGGATGACTGGAGTGCTGCCTGGCTTTTTTGTACTGAAAAGCTGTGCCATTTATTTGACTATTGTCAGCAGTTTAATTTGAATTAAATATTTTAATTGTCACTGTTTTACTTATATTTGTAAAAATGGGCCTTTAAAGCCAAGCTTTTGTCGTCATAACAAAATACTTAAAATAATCTATGGTTTTCTTTTTTGCAGATGTAGATATTTCAGTATATTTTGCTGGAGACTCATGAGTTTTTTTTTTCCTTGTTTTCAAAAGGCTAACAGATTCCATTATAGCCTAGGAGTCATGTGCATCTAGTAAATGCTAGAGTGGGATGGGAAGAAAGGTAACAGTTATATCGGGGTGAAATCTGAGTGGTTTATGGTCCTCCAGCTTCTTTATCCGCACAGTATTCCATATAGAGCTGTGGGTCAGCAGTGACACAAGCTGACATTTATTAGTATTCTGATGTGATTTAATTCAATCTTTACTGAATTTATACCATCTGAAAAAATGATCTGCTTGATTTCCATTGACTTCTATTGAGGTGGTAATCAAATGCACATTTATAAGCCTTATTTTAAAACCCAAATCAAACATTTTCAAGTCACTCAATGACCTTTTTGTGTCTAATGAATTTGACTGCAAAAATCTTGCTCAAGGTGAGAAATACCTGTGTGCCAGGACAACTAACCTGGGCATAAAGGACAGAATGAACTTAAGAAATGCAGAAATAACAATGTATGCAAGTTCTTGTTTGTGCCCTCATGTAACTGATGCTCAGAAAACACATTGTTTCACTGAATCACCCTCGTATTATTTACCCGGAACAAATTCTGTCATTGTTCAAAAAAGTGTTTTCCGTCTAAATCTTAGACCTAAGTGACTTGTACAATTAACATTTTTCTGGACTCTGAGATACAGGTTGCAAAATTTGTAAAAGATTAATGAAATTTATGGTGATGATGTAAAAAGCTTTTTGTTGCATTTTCATTTCTTTACCTTAAAAAGTATGCAAAAAATCTTTGGAGACATTGCCTTAAACCTTATAATCCTTTATAATTCTTAAACTTATGTGTTTAGCTTTTGTAAGTGTGCTCCTATCCATGCTTCTGACATTATATTGCCTGGGGATGACTTGCAAAAAATAATATTTATGTCATATAACACACATTTAATCACTATACATAGAAGCAGTTAGCCATTTGAAATATGGGTTGCTTGCTTACACCCAAATAACTGATAATAGCACGGTAAGGGTGAAAAGATAAGCATGACCCTAGAAATTTTTTCAGATCAGAGAAAAAACAATACCACACCCTTTGAATGTGAGAAGATAGTTTAGAGGTAACATCCACACTGTTTCCAAGATTTATTGTTAAAAAACACCAACTTTTTTTGGAACATAGCCCAGATTGCCAAATTATTTTCATGAGTACTGAGTGAACAGTAAGTTTGTCCCACAGCAATGATGTATAGAGCAATATCAGAAATTGCAGGGGCTGTACAACATTGTTGGCTTCTTAAGGGCATAAGAGTGTGTGCCATGAAGGTGTGCCATCAAATACCAAATAAATTACTTTTTAAATTAATCATTATTAACATGGTCATCCGTTAGAAACTTCACAACACATACAGAACAGCACTGAACAATTTCACAGCAATGCCAGCATAATATTCTTTAAAATTAACAAATAAATTGTTAAAATGATAATATATTACCTGTCATAAAAAATGTTGGGTAATATATTATCATTTGAACAATTAATCTGTTAATTAAAAAAATTAATACCTTTTGATGCTTTATTATCAAGCATTAATTCCAGCAATTAATTCCTTGTACATATACTTAAATTATTCCAAAATAGTTATATGGGGAGAAGAATTCTGACAGTGACGCATCTTCCAAGCAAGAAAAGCTTGTTTGTGAAATCTGAATAATTTAATAGGTTAGAGCATAGTCACATCGTAACAAAAAAAAATAAGACCGGCAAATTTTATTTTAATAAAAATTTGAGCAGGAATAAATGTCCAAATGGAAATACCACTAACCAAACATTTTCTCACCCAGTTTAAAGTGTTTGCTGCCATTAAAATAAAGAATTTCAAACCCACCTTTGTATTTTTTGTTAGCTATAGTAACATCTTTTTGTTTTCATGTTACATTTTTTTATTTTATTTTAGAGATGTAGCCAATAGCATTTTCCACTGCGACTGCTCGTGACGTCATTTCCGACCAGTCTCTCTGACGCAGTTTCCGCGGGAACCCTTTTCAACCTCTTTTCAGGCTGCGATCGTAACTGGGCAGAGCTCTTGTGTGTTTGAACCAATAGAAACATATCTACTTGCGGTCACGTGTGTAAAGCCAACCAATAGAGGACCTCGTATGTGAACAAGTCGAGGCATATTCGGTTTAGGCTGCCCATCTCCACGTGCCCGCACCGGTAAGACGGAAAATGTCGTTTAATTCCTTTTTTACGGTCACCAAATCGAATATTCGGGTTTTTTTTAATCTAGACAGCTTTGCGGTTCCAGTTATGGGCTTGGTTAATAAAACCGATTGTGAGATACCGTAATATGTTTTCCATACATAGTGGAAGCTTCTTGTCTGCCTTGTTGAGTTTTTATTTAAAAGAGAGATAAAGTCAACCGTCTATCTGTAGATATTTTACGAAAACGGAAGTGATGTTTTTGGCAAGCAAGTTAGAAAAATTTATTGGCTGAACATTTATTAAAAATCAAAATGCAACCCGTTCATTTGAATTTTATTATATAACCAGCCATTTCTTGTAATTATTATTCCTTAAAGGTTGTTTAAATGTTTTAGTTAAAAATAATGACAACATGCTAGTTTTGTGGAGATAGTTGTTCCTAGTAATTCCTGTATGTTGGCATTTCAGTGACAGTGAAGTCTTTGCACATTGCTGTAAGTTTGTATCGCCACTGATTTTTACGTATAGATTTGTACGTTAATGTACTTTTGGTCTTTATGCAGCTGCTGGCACAAGAGGTGGGAAGATGCCAGATATAAGTGCCACCGTTGTTGAATCAAGGAATGGGATCAAAACCCACAGAGATTCATTTTCCAGCTGTCCCGACCTTCATGCTACTGGGAGCCGCAATGAGATCCAGAACAGGGATACCAAAAAGAAACACACAACTAAATGGTTGCGAATACAAGCGCAAAGAATGGCACTTGAAAAGAAGGGAATATTGAAGAAGAAGAGAAGAAAAAACAGCAAACCTAGCAACAAAGGAAGTGCAGATATTGGACCATTTTCAGATACTGGAACCTTGGAGGGTTTGCTGTCATCTGATCACCCTGGAACAACAGGACAGCTGTGTGTGATGGTTCCTGCCAGGGAGCACTTGGCAGCACCTGAAGGGAAGGCAACAGCCTCCTCTGCGGGACACTGGGACAGTGATAGTGGAATTTGTTCTGATGTCAGCCCCCCTGTCAGTGGCCGTAGCTCCCCCTGCCCTGGTGTCAACCCAGCCAAGTTGATTGCTTTGGACTGCGAGATGGTGGGTACTGGTCCAGGGGGGCACTGCAGTGCAGTAGCTCGTTGCAGCATGGTGAACTATTATGGGGAGGTGGTGTATGATAAGTACATCAAACCTTGTCTGCCAGTTGTGGACTACCGAACACGTTGGAGTGGCATCTCCAAGCACCATCTGGTGAATGCTGTGCCTTTTAAGAAGGCAAAACACGAGGTGGGTGCAGACCTGCTCTTTACACCATTGCGGTCTACACTGAAGATGTATTTTTTGTAAACATTATAGCTGTGTATTGCTAAGCAATGAATTGGTGTTACCTTGCAGTCTGAGGGTTACTGGTTCAAATCCTACTGTAGTACTCTTGCTCACAGTAATAACCTTTAAAGGATGCAGTAACACTGCCCTACGGTGTAAATGAGAAAAATCAGTCTAGAGATAGTTGTCTAACTTAAATAAAGACTAATAAAACCAATCATTATTTCATATTGGTGTATGATAAGGTTAAGAAGGTTACTGTTTCATTAGGACATATAGGGTTTTAAATTCTCTTGTGCACGGTATTTTCCTTGAATTGCTTCAGTCTAAGTTGTTGCAGAAATTGTCAGGTCAGCAAGATAATGTTTTCAGGAATCTGATTTTTTTGTTTTGACAGATCCTTCAAATCCTAAAAGGAAAGGTAGTGGTTGGCCATGCTCTTCACAATGATTTCCGGGCCCTGGGTTTTGTTCCTCCTAAACATCTGATCAGGGATACCAGCTACACTCATCTACTCAGACACCTGTCTGGTCTTTCTGGGAGGAGCAGCATATCCTTGAAAAAGTTGGCCAAGGTGGTTCTCAAAAGGGAAATTCAGGTAAAGGGTCCTTTCATCTTCTGCCATCAAAGGCCACACTTGTGAATGAGCACATGTATTAGGAAAGGAAAGGGCAGGTGTGTCTGTACCAATGGTATTTTAGCATATAAAAGTTGTATAAACTGAGATTTCACCATGTTTTATCACACTTTTATCCCCTTGTCTTTATTGGCTTTCTCTCTCTGGGTGCTTTGGCTTTTTCCCTACAGTCTAAAGACATGTGTTTCAGGTTCATTGAGGACTGTACATTGTCTATAGTATTTTTTTTTTTTTTTTTTAAATTAAACATACCACATTTTTAATGTATACACTTATGTATCTGTTAGAACTGCAGGTATTTTATTGTTAGGGAGGATACCTTTTTAACAGCTTTCATTTATTACTCATTGAATATTCAAAATGTTGCTGCATGATGCTTGTAAGGCAGAACATTTTAAAACTTGGTTACCACAATTAAAGTGACAGCGGTTATCATTTTAAACAGAGGTCTGATTACACATCATGATGTAAAAGCTGGCATAACAGAAAAATGGTTAATTGGTCAAATTTGAGCTGCAGCCCACAGTAGAATAAGTTCATCCTTCTTTGGATTAAACCATTTCCATGAGGTGTGGTTGTAAATTTTATACATAAATGGGGTTTGTTATGTTGAAAAGAAGGGCCTGTGAAAGTGAGGACTGTTGGGCAATGCGTACTGGTGTGGCTTTGGGTTTGACTTCCCTCCTCTCCCCCCCCCCCACACACACACAGGTTGGCCGAAAGGGACACAATTCTGTGGAGGATGCATTAGCTGCCTTGGACCTGTACAAGCAGGTTGAGGGACCATGGGAGGAGGAGATGATGACCAAACAATCCCCAACCCTTCTACTAGAGCCTGTCTTCTCCCCATCTCACTACTTGCAGGACCAGTACTGGCCTGAGGATGTAATGAAACACAGCGAGTAGAGGGCTGACATGGGGTTCGGCTAATGGTGCTTTTAAACATGAGTATTTGCTTTGTAATGGTTGAATCTAAATGGCTGTTGTGAGAGTTACCAGTTTCCTAGAGCTACTCCATTTGTGGTTAATCTGTTCTTCACTTTAAACATCTTTAAAAGTGCCTTTTCAATAGACATTTTTGCTGATGGGTATGACAGACACGTTGTTCAAGGTTTTATTTGTAGCTCTTAAGGTGTTGATACAGAACTCAAGAAACTGATAAACTATAGTATAATAGTATTTATTAATACTAATAATAAGTAGTATATAATAGAATTTATTTCATCAGTACTGTTTTGAAAAGCAGAAGTAAGATGGTATAAAGGTTTTAAAAGATTATATGGTTAGTACAGTTAAAATAATTATTTTCAAATTGCCAGATTTCATTGTGAAATATTTAATTGATTTCTGAACTTATTTTAAACAGTTTGTATGGTTCTGAGCCGTTTATAAACACACTGGTTGTCAACATGTATGCACTGCAGTGGACTGGGGCTGCTAGCACTGTATGGTGAACATTTGTTTCCAGGTGTGATTGTTCAGAAGTGCAAAGAAATTATTAAATCTGTGATGTACATTACTTTATTTGGTGTACATCTAGATATTTGATACCTGTTCTAAACTTGAACATGTTTAATAAATTATGGTTGTGTGAGGTTTGATTCTGTGTGCTTTCTTTTGTTGTCGTCTTCTTCTTTCGGCCGCTCCCGTTAGGGGTCGCCACAGCGGATCAAAAGCTTCCACTTCCTCCTGTCCTCTGCATCTCTCTCCATCACCCCCACCACTTGCATGTCCTCCTTCACCACATCCATAAATCTCCTCTTAGGCCTTCCTCTCTTCCTCTTGCCTGACAGCTCCATCCCTAGCATCCTTCTCCCGATATATCCAGAATCTCTCCTCTGCACATGTCCAAACCAACGCAATCTCGCCTCTCTGACTTTGTCTCCAAACCGTCCCACCTGTGCTGACCCTCTAATATACTCATTTCTAATCCTGTCCATCCTTGTCACACCCAATGCAAACCTTAACATCTTTAACTCTGCCACCTCTAGCTCCGCCTCCTGTCTTTTGGTCAGTGCCACCATCTCCAACCCATAAAGCATAGCTGGTCTCACTACCATCTTATAGACCTTCCCTTTCACTCTTGCTGGTACCCTTTATCACAAATCACTCCTGACACTCTTCTCCACCCTGCCTGCACCTCTCTTCCACACTCCCCATTACTCTGGACTGTTGATCCCAAGTATTTAAATTCATCCATCTTCGCCAACTCTATTCCCTGCATCCTCACCATTCCTTTGTCCTCCCTCTCATTTATGTGCATGTATTCTGTCTTAGTCCTACTGACCTTCATTCCTCTTCTCTCTAGAGCATATCGCCACCTCTCCAGGGTCTCTTCAACCTGCTCCCTACTCTCACTACAGATCACAATGTCATCTGCAAACATCATAGTCCACAGTGACTCCTGTCTGATCTCCTCTGTCAACCTGTCCATTACCATTGCAAACAAGAAAGGACTCAAAGCTGATCCTTGATGTAATCCTACCCCCACCTTGAAAGCATCCGTCACTCCTACCGAAGACCTCACCACTGTCACACTGTCTTTGTACATATCCTGTACCACTCTTACATACTTCTCTGGCACACCCAACTTCCTCATACAATACCACAACTCCTCTCTAGGTACCCTGTCATATGCTTTCTCTAAGTCCACGAAGACACAATGCAACTCCTTCTTACCTTCTCGGTACTTCTCCATCAACACCCTCAGAGCAAACAACGCATCTGTAGTACTCCTTCTCGGCATGAAGCCATACTGCTGCTCACTAATCGTCACCTCCCTTCTTAACCTAGCTTCCACTACTCTTTCCCATAACTTCATGCTGTGGCTGATCAGTTTTATCCCCCTGTAGTTACTACAGCTCTGCACATCACCTTTATTCTTAAAAATAGGTACCAGTACACTTCTTCTCCACTCCTCAGGCATCGTCTCACTTTCCAAGATTCCATTAAACAATCTGGTTAAAAACTCCACTGCCATCGCTCCTAAACACTTCCATGCTTCCACAGGTATGTTATCTGGGCCAACAGCCTTTCCATTCTTCATCCTCTTCATAGCTGTCCTAACTTCCTCCTTGCTAATCCATTGCACTCCCCTATTCATAGTCCCTACATCGTCCAGTCTTCTCTCTCTCTCGTTCTCTTCATTCATCAGCCCCTCAAAGTACTCTTTCCATCTGCTCAGCACACTCTCCTCGCTTGTGAGTATGTTTCCATTGCTATCCTTTATCACCCTAACCTGCTGCACATCTTTCCCAGCTCGGTCCCTCTGCCTAGCTAATCGGTACAGGTCCTTTTCTCCCTCCTTAGTGTGCAACCTCTCATACAATTCACCATAAGCCTTTTCTTTAGCCTTTGCCACCTCTCTCTTCGCCCTACGCCTCATCTCCTTGTACTCCTGTCTACATTCTTCATCTCTCTGTCTATCCCACTTCTTCTTTGCCAGCCTCTTCCTCTGTATACTCTCCTGTACTTCTTCATTCCACCACCAGGTTTCCTTGTCCTCCTTCCTCTGTCCCGATGCCATACCAAGCACCTTTCTAGCTGTCTCCCTTATCACTTCTGCTGTAGATGTCCAGCTCACTGGTAACTTTTCACTGCCACCCAGTGCCTGTCTTAATTCCTCCCTGAACTCCACCTTATAGTTTTCCTTTTCCAACTTCCACCATTTGATCCTTGGTTCTGCCCTCACTCTCCTTCTCTTTTTGATCTCCAATGTCATCCTACAAACCACCATCCTATGCTGCCTAACTACGCTTTCCCCTGCCACCACTTTACAGTCTACAGTCTCCTTCAGTTTGGCCTTCCTGCACAAGATATAGTCCACCTGTGTGCATCTTCCTCCACTCTTGTACGTCACCCTGTGTTCCTCCCTCTTCTTAAAATATGTGTTTACCACAGCCATGTCCATCCTTTTTGCAAAATCCACTATCATCTGACCTTCTGTGTTCCTCTCCTTGACACCATACCTACCCATCACCTCCTCATCTCCTCTGTTCCCTTCCCCAACATGTCCATTGAAATCCGCTCCAATCATCACTCTCTCTCCCTCAGGTACACTCCTCGCCACTTCATCCATATCACTCCAGAATTCTTCTTTCTCATCCATCTCACACCCAACTTGCGGGGCATATGCAGTAACAACATTCAGCATCAGACCATCAATTTCCAGTTTCATAGCCATCACTCTGTCAGACACTCTTCACCTCCAAGACACTCTTTACATACTGTTCCTTCAGGATAATCCCTACCCCGTTTCTGCTCCCATCCACACCATGGTAAAACAGTTTAAACCCCCCTCCGATGCACCTAGCCTTACTCCCCTTCCATCTCTTGCACACACAATATATCAACCTTCCTTCTCTCCATCATATCAGCAAGCTCTCTCCCTTTACCAGTCATACTACCAACATTCAAAGTTCCTATCCTCACGTCCACTCTCTTAACTTTCCTCCTCTCCTCCTTCCTCCGGACATGCCTTCCTCCTCTCTTCCTCCTTCTTTGGCCAGCAGTAGCCCAATTTCCGCCAGCACCCTGTCGGCTAGCAGTGCTGGTGGCGGTCGTTGTTAACCCGGGCCTCAACCGATCCGGTTTGGAAATTTCTATTTTTGTCCGCATATTTAGTTTGGCAAAAATTTTTACGCCGGATGCCCTTCCTGACGCAACCCTCTCCATTTCCGGGCTTGGGATCGGCACAAAGACATGCACTAGTTTGTGCATCCCCTTGCGGCTGGATTGCTTTCTTTTGTTGTCTGCTGGAAATAAAATGCATCTCGAACAAGGAGTAAAGACACATCGGTGGTGGGTATAGGATGAAACTATGGTATATTTGGGAGCCTAAAGCCAGTTCTAATTCTATAAAGGAGCCTCAATGTATGTGTAGCAGTTCATGGAGATCTCACGCTGATGGAGGGTCTTATGGGGAGGCTGTGCAGATAATCTTGGCTGTGAATAATATCTTTGCTTTCATTGCCTCAGAAACCCTGTTAGTTGAGCTGGTGTTAAAATTTGCTAGTCGCCAATTTTTAGCTAGATCTTTGTTTTTTGTTTTTTTTCCTGGGATGCTTAAATCGTTTTTCTCACTGTTTTAGAAATGGTGTTAGCTGGAGTCCAACCTGGAATTTGTGCTGATCAGATTCATAAAAACTGTTCAAATGTTTGTGTCCTTTACAGATAGGTGATTTATTGTTCACAATTGTATAATACCTGTGTCTCCCGTTGAGGCACCCACCTTGGAGGGTAGATGTAGATGAACACCGAACAGTCTCTTTTGTTGCCGCCATGCTATTTGCTTGATACCACTGGCAGCCCTGCAGATCCTCAGATGATTGTAGGGGTTTATAAGAGCACTGAGGGGGAGTGGAAAACAGGGAGAGCCTATAAATAAAATTACTACACAATGAAATTCTATGTGGTATCCTAAATAATGGTAAAAAACAACGTTTATGTGTTGCACTGAATAACTCAGTCCTGTATCCAAAACTTACTTCTTGCAGATCTACTGTACACGTGTATGTTATGTAGTCTAATTTCTCAATATTATATGCTATATTATTGCCTTTGGTGGAAGCAGTATGTATATTCTTACACTACAAATTTACTCTGAATAGCCTTGTAGGATTACATATCAAGTTATGTAATAATCTAAAAATAGTTTAAGCATTGGTAATTAGGAGAGGCATATTTGGATCAAGAGTGACATCACTGGATGCTTTCAGATCTCTCAGAAGTCTTAGGAAATTTGCAATCTGAGACTGGCTTGGCTGTTATGACTCCCTTAGTTGGGCTCAGTACAGTACTGGGGTCAAATTTACATAAATGGGAGAAGGGGTCTAAAGTGTTTATTGTCTGAATAACACACCAGGAATCAAACCAAGGGATATTTGTGAGAAAGATTAGTGACTTATAGTGAATATTTACAAATAATAGTGATGTGGTCAAAGGTGTCACAAATAAGAACAAACCAGCTATTGTACTGTGTGAACCAAAGACTGACAGTCTTATCTTAAACCTGGAAAGAAAAAGTGACAAAGCCAAAACAAAGTCTTCCATGCCTGACTGACTACATTGATCCAAACTACATAACAGAATGCACAATTAGAAACAGGAAACCACTCTCTCCATCCAAACCATACAGACTTATACAAGAACACACCAACAGTAACCAATCACATTACAAATAACAAGGCCAAAACTACTCTCAAAAAAAAAAAAAAAAAAAAAAACCTGAAACTCTTCTTCGTTCTTATGAGCCACTCCACTGTGGCAACCCCTGACGGGAGCAGCTGAAAGTCGGTTTTTATAGGCACAGGAGATGGGGCCACCAAGTTGAGGTTGGCACAGGTGATGTCCATTTGGAATCCCCACAGGCCTAACTGGAAAACAGGAAAGAGACAAAAACACACAGCCCGACCCTGGACCGTTACACAGCATCAATTGACAATACTAACTGACAATGTTGAGTTTATTGTATTTCTAAGTGATTTACAGTTGAAATTGAAACTCTGGAAAGTTAAGGAGAGCTTAACAGTCAGTTACCTCATGTTCACATATTACCTGACCCAACGGAATAAAGTGGTGTCATTTCTACCTTAAACTTAATGTTGAAAAAACCACCAGAGAAACTCCTAGCCAGCAAAAACTCATAAAAAGAATAAATATATTGATTTTTAAGTGAAAGAAAGAAACATTGGGCTCTTTAGTTTATTGAAAATTACAGCAAATGCTTTTGGAAACAATAGTGTGGACATGGCTGTCTGTGGGTGTGTTGACAGCCATGTTGTTGCTCACAATGGCAGTGGGCACCATGGCTCATTTTCCACTGCATGTCAGAGGTGATCAGCTGTGACCACAGTCTCCACACACATGTCCTGAGGTTCAGCCATCTGTGGGGGATCAAGGCACCGTGTACTGGATCTAAACCAAGAAGCACAGAGCCAGATATTGTGTAGCCAATCCTGCAAACAGAACCCCTCATTGAGGGGATAAAGCCCTTATTTAAGAGATTACACCTTCTCTTGTTCTTAAAAATGAGGAAAACGAGTGGAGGTGATTTAAGTTCAGGGTCAACCTGAGAAGTGCCATTTCTTTGTCAACCGTTTTTGTATCAGAAGAGCTAACGCTACGCAGATGTCAGTGGAGATGCTCTGCTATGTTCCTCATCATACTAGACCAGTTGCTTTGTACAAAGGGACTTCAAAATTAAACCTGCCATAATTCCTAGGCTGCAAAGCCTGCAGGA
Organism: Heterotis niloticus; assembly: GCA_018136845.1. Classification (NCBI taxonomy): domain Eukaryota; kingdom Metazoa; phylum Chordata; class Actinopteri; order Osteoglossiformes; family Osteoglossidae; genus Heterotis; species Heterotis niloticus. The sequence continues at coordinate 13,238,293 of CM030904.1, read as the reverse complement.
GGTTAGTAGAGCTGGAGATGGTTTCCATTTCACTGTTAACCTCAGTGTTCAAAGAGCATCTTTTCTTTAGTAAGTCTATTTCTAATTGTCCAAGCTTTGTATACTTGATCACTTAGTTAAGAGGAACAAGTCTGTACAGGTTTAAAGTTAAGGCCGGCGAAATAGTTCATCTCATCTTCATTTCAGAGGAATGTCAAGATAACGCAACATAATAAAGACACATGGGTTGCTGCTGGGAATTGTAGTTTTCAAAGAAAATTTGTTTCATTTTGTGTTTCATGTACGTCAATGTGCACATAATAAAAATTGATTAAAGTTAATAATGACAAATTAAAATGATGTGATGGATTGACCTCCCGTCCTTCCTCCTAGGCTTCCACCATCATTCCAGAATAAGATCTGGACTTTTACAACCCTGATCAGGACAAACAGTTGATGGAAATAAGTAAGTAAATTAAGTGAGTGATTGAGGATTACTTCTATAGCATCTGAAGGAACATAATTAAGAATGAATTTATTTCAGATATGGATTGACAAGTTCCATCAAATCATTATTCACTCCTGGGAGCCCACTGGCATAGTTTTCAAGACAAGGAGTGGTTTATCATTGCATTCTTCCACCATGTCTTTTTCTTAGAGGAGTGAAAACACAGAAGAGATCTTGCAAACTGCACATATACCCCTGAGCTGGGCTTAAACCCCACATCAGGCAAGCAGCCCATCGGTGCTGCAGCACCAGCTTACCCCACTGCACCACCATACCCCCAATCCAGATAAAAAACTGTTAGAATTAAGTGCTTTTAGGATTCTAGTCAATAGTATTATAGCCACACATTTATAGGAATAATAACAGAAGCTGTAGCTCTTTGATAAATAAAAATCCCTCTCAGGCTGTCATTTCTGCAATTAATTACTTTCACTACACTTCAGTAATAATAATGAACGATTAATAAAATATTCAGCATAGCAGTAAAATTGCTGTTTCATAATCTGTTTTGGTGTATATTTGAATCCAGCACAGTCTGTTTGGTTTATGCATGTTGACCAAGTGTGTGTGTGTGCTTTCACCCTGCTGTCCAACATGTCTTTCAGGTAAAATGGTGAATCTGATTGTCCATGGTGTGTGTGTGTGTGTGTGTGTGTGTGTGTGTGTGCGTGAGAGAGAGAGAAATACAGCATGCAGAAATGAAGATAATACATCCTGGATGCCAAAACATCACAGGGCAGACATAATGTACTAAATTCAAAAAGTTGAAAGGTAATAAAGCTTGGGGATCTATAATTTGCTATTATAGCATGCACATCATTCCAGCTGGCACATGTAAGGGTAATAAAGTTTGGCAATGCATATTTTGGTTTTCCCCTTTCCACTGGAAGATAATCAGATGTGCGTGTCAGTCTCTGTGATGTCCACCTATCCAACAAAACTAACAATGCTTGTATACTAAATAAAGCCACTTTGCTGGTAAAGCAGTCTGGAGATTACTTTATGTAACATGCTATTAGCATTTACTTTCCACCACAATTTTTGACTTGGGTAGGACAGGCTAACTCAGTTAGTTCTTTTCTGGGGGTCAGTGTAGAAAAAATTTTTTAATGACTAACAGAGTTCAGAAAGATGATCTGAGGTCTTATAACATCCCTAAACCTTGTTTAATTCCTGTTTTAGAGTTTTACAGCAGTGCTTAAGACATCCATCCCAAAATATTAAGTTTATAATATTTTTACATAAGGATGAAACACAGGATAGGTTCAGTAAATGTCCCTGAATCCTTTTTCATGTGAGTACTAAAACATTGTTGCTCTTGTTAAGTGCTGCTGAACCAATGCTGGCCCTATAGGCAGCCCTATAGATTGTTGCCCTGAGTTGTTTTTGGTGTTTCAGTAAAACTCTAGCTGAGGTTTTTTGCCTTATGTCACTTAGATTCTTCACATAACTCAGAACAATAGTTATTTTTCATCTGCACTAATGGGCAGGGGAATGTGTTCAAGAACTTTCTAAGCGAATGCAATACCCTACACTTGCACGTGTGCGCTCACACACTTCCCCCAACTACCTTTTGCCTCCGGTTTGACCTTCTCCCACCATCAACACCTTTGGCCAGCCCTCCAATAGCCTCCTTAGCAAGAGCTGCCCTTTCTCTCTTCCTGCCACAGCCATTTTTATGCTGATTATCTGAAAAATCTCCTCTCAGTAATACCTTGTGACGTGTTAATCCCACTGTGGACACTACAAAGCATAGTACCCGGCTCCTTGCCTCCTCACCTCCTCAGAGCCAGCCTCTGCTTCTCTGGCACTCTCCAGACCAGCTTTACATCCAGCATCAGCACACCCAGGTAAGGCGTGGACCTTCACAGTTTACTGCCTGACACATTCCACTGGAGCACAATAAAGGGTGCTGGGAATTGTGCACATCTTTGCTGTAATAACTGGATTCATTAATATAATCTGTGCTGTTGAACAAAAATCAATTTTTTTGATGCAGTTAGAATCTGCCTGAAATTAACATTTGATCCGCTGTTTACATGTCCGCCAGTAACACCATATTTACATCTTCTGAATATTTTTACACCACTATAACTGTATTCCATTCTCTCATGGACATCCATTTTTATTCATGTATTATGTTGTTCTTAACTGGATGTCAGAATAATTTTTTTCTGAAACGTGCATTTTTTGCCTTCATTTTGCTACAGCATAACAAAAGTTCAGTACTACCATCCCATTTTGCCCTGATTACTGCTGCTGCTGATTTAAACTTCTTAAGAAGCTGTTCTGCCTCCCAAGGATTTATACTGCTCATTGCGGATTAAACTGTTTTTTCAGAATTTTATTTGCTTCAGTATTGGTTGTAGCATTACTGAAATGTCATCTCAAAACATAAGCAACCACCATTCTTCTCTTGGTGTTTTTACAGTTAGGTTTATAGGAACTTGTGAATGACAAAAAAGCAGTGAGTGGGGCAGCGTTCCATAAATACAGGACAAAATACAAGTAGGAAAGTAGTAGAGAATGAAGAACATCATAAAGTCTGAATTATTCATTATATATGTGAATGTTAAAATAAAATGCAAGGCAAGTTAGAATTATCTAGTGCAGCAGGTGAAGTAGTGGTTAAAACTGATGCCTTTTAACAAAAACACCTGGTTCTGAATCCTGGCTGTAGCAATGTTGCCTTTGAGTAAAGTACTTACCATAAATTGATGCAGTAAAAATTTTCCAGCTGTATGAATGAGTAAATCACTGTATGTTATCATACAAACCTAACATTTCAAGTGGCTCTGGACAAAGGGGTCGACTAAGCAATGGCTAATAACACCAGTGAAAATATTTATAAATGAGCTGAAACTGTCAGAAGGTACCCCCTACCCACAAACTTCTTTCTAGCTGGCTAAACCTGGCAAGAATTCTAAGCAGCACTATTGCATTGTTCATCTGAACACATGACCACAGCACAAAATCAGCTTTTTTATTTTATGAAAGAGACCCTTGTATGTGGGAACTAAGACAGCATGCCATTGTCCAGAATCTGAGGATGCATGATAACTGAATTTTGTTATGCTGGAAATTGTACAGAAAACAACTCTTTTCTATTCCCTAAGTGAAGCAGAAATAAGAATCTGGAGACATGGCTGTAGTTGTAAGTATATTTCAACTATTTTTTTCCATTTCCCAGCACTTAAAGTGCTATATTTATATAGAGTACATACTGGAAATCAATAAAAAGAACAAAAAATGCTATTCTATTAAAGAGTTTCCAATATTTCTATAATTTTATTTACTTTCAAGAGTTTTCTATTGTTCCTGTTAATACTATTCACTGGTGCCATTAAGAAGAACACTTTTACTTATCCAACAGGGATGAATTTTACCAGCCTCAATACATTTATTGTTTGCATTCGATGTTGTAAACGAAGCTCATAATCCCTTGTTTTAGAAAGAGGTTTACCAAACTTTCTGAAGTCATGTGAGAGAGATTATTGTGCTCCCACAATAGTACTTATTAATGAGCACCGACTGTGAGCCATGTGTTCATCCTAGGTGGGGATAAGCTTATTTCGAAACTCTTGCTGCTCATTTCACAAAGTGACCACACATCTGCTTCTGTCCAGACTGGAACGTTCCGCATGGTGTCGGAAGAGGAACAGGCCCTTCGCACCAAGCTAGAGAGGCTAACTGTGAAGGATCACGGGCCTGTTTTTGGGCCCTGTGCCAAGCTCCCAGACCACACTGCACAGAAGGTAGCCTCCTCGCTCTGGCTCTTTGTTCACAACCCCTCTAATCCTCTCATGCTTGTCTGGACAAAAATCTGCATTCACTGGAAAGTTTAAAAATTGTTTTCTAAGGTTCTAGAAGTTTCCTAGTTCTGTAAACTTATAATAAGAGACCATTATGCTATATACCAATCATTCATAACATTAAAACCACCTGACTAATATTGTGTAGTTCCCCTTGTGCAACCAAAACAGCTGTGACCCATCGAAGCATGGTCCCCATGAGACCTCTGAAGGTGTCCTGGCACCAAGACATTAGCAGCAGATCTTTTAAGTCCTGTAAGTTGCAAGGTGGGGCCTCCATGGATCAGACTTGTTTTTCCAGCATATCACACAGATGCTTGATTGGACTGAGATCTTGAATTTGGAGGCCAAGACAACATCCTAAGGTCTTTGTCATGTTCCTCATAACAGTCATGAATAATTTTTCAATTGTGGCCGGGCCACTGCCATCAGGGAATACCATTTCTATGAAGGAGTGTACGCGGTCTGCAACAATGTTTAGGTAGGTAGCACGTGTTAAAGTAATATCTACATGAATGCCAGGACCCAAGGTTTCCCAGCAGAACGTTGCCCAGAGCATCACACCACCTCTGCTGCCTTGCCTACTTCCCATAGTGCATCCTGCTGCCATCTGTTCCCCAGGAAACGATGCAAATGCACTCGGACGTCCACGTGATCTAGTGATTCGTCAGACCAGGCCACCTTCTTCCATTGCTCCATGGTCCAGTTCTGACACTCACATACCCACTGTAGGCACTTTCAGCAGTGGACTGGGATCAGCATGAGCACTCTGACTGGTGTGCGGTAACATACCCCCATACACAGCAAGCAGCAATGCACTGTGTGTTTTGATACCTTTCTGTCATAGCCAGCATTAAGGTTTTTAAGCAATTTGTGCTACAGTAGCTCTTGTGTGGGATTGGATCACATGGGGTAGCCTTTGTTCCCCACATACATCAGTGAGCCTTGGGGGTTCACCAGTTGTCCTTCTTTGGACCTTTTTTAGTAGGTACTATCCACTGCATACCAGCAACAGCCCACAAGACCTGGCGTTTTGGAGATGCTCTGACCCAGTCATCCAGCCGTAACAATTTGGCCCTTGTTAAAGCTGCTCAGATCTTTCGCTTGCCCATTTTTCTGGATTTCAACACACCAAATTCACAACTGACTGTTCACTTGCTGCCTAATATATCCCCCCCACTCCTCAACAGGTACCGTTGTATAATGAGATCATCAATGTTATTCAGTTCACCTGTCACTGGTTGTAATGTTGTGGCTGATCGGTGTATATGATGGTTTGTCATGTGCTTTAACTGTACTTTATGGATGTGTTTTCACTGTTTTGATAATGGAGAATATAAGAACAAACTGTATTTTATTGCATTTTGTGCATGCCAATATTATCTAAAAAATCAGATTCGGACCAAGAGAATTAGTACAGACTTATGAATAAATGTTTAAGGTACATCTTTAAGCTTGTGAATCTCATTTAGAATAACTTATGCAAATAATTTTAACTTAAGAAATACAAGAAAGAGCTACTAAATTGATGATATCTTGTTGAAATAACCTGATGCTGAAGTATAACCTTCACAAAGGGGCCAGGTGTGACAGTCCAGTTTATCATTCTTGCAGGCAAAGGACGAGTTGAATGAAACAAAGGAGAGGCGGGTGGTTGCAGTGAAGGATCTGCGTTCCCTCATCAAGGAAAAAGCTGCTACTAGCGATGAATTAGCGAAGGGTGTGTCCGACACTTTTGGGGACAAACCTGACGCTAACCTATTGAGGTTTATACGTGCCCGCAAGTACAACGTGGCAAGATCATATGAGCTCATGAAAGGTAGGAATGGTCACTAGTTGAAAAAGCTCTTGTTTAAGGATGAAAACTCATTTGGCCACCAAAAACTGTGACCTGTCACTTCTTACTAAACTCTCAATATGAGAAATATTGAAATATCTTTGGTTCTTTTACGTCTTCAACTCCATTGCAAAATTTCCTCTGTATGAGGAAACAAGCTCACTGCATTGTGAACTTATAGCACAAGTTCACTGTATTTTGATGACTGGTTCTGCAATTGTATCTCTCAGTCTATTAGTGAAACAAATTTCATTTTCTACGACTTCTAGCTTACGCTGAAGTTCTACATTTGCTAAATGTTTAAATGAAGCTAAAAATTAACCATTCCAGCCATTTGTTCATCCATCTGTCTGTCCATCTGTCCAGCCGCCCATCCATCCACCATCCGACTGTTTAGTCCTGGTCAGGGTCATAGTGGTCTGGATCCTATTCCCGACTCACTGGACAGCAGGCTATGGAACTGCCCCTGTATGGGAGTCCAGCCCATCTCAGGAAATGAAAAATAACAATGCTGATTTACTGACCGGAAGAATTAATTTTGTCATCCATAATTAATATCTGTTTATTTTTATCAGAAGAGAAACATTTTAAGTTTATATATTTAATACTGTGGTATTATGGGAACAAAAATGTTTCCACGGGTAGAATGAAAGTGCAGTTAATCTGGAGCTTAACTTGTTTGCAGAAAAATGAAGACAGTAGTGCTGTTGTGCTGAAATACCTACAATAAAAGCAGACCAGAGTTCAGGCTCATGACTTCTGTGTTGCCTTGACTGCAAGCTGATGTTTTCCTGGTGTCTCCTGCAGGCTATGTACGCTTCCGCCAGCAGTACCCTGAGTTATTTGAGAACCTGACCCCAGAAGCTGTGCGCAGCACCATCGAAGCCGGTTACCCGGGCATCCTGCACAGCAGGGACAAGTACGGCCGGGTGGTGCTGCTGTTCAACATCGAGAACTGGGACTATGAGGAGATCACTTTTGATGAGGTTAGGGCTACAGAATTTCCCCTTTCAAAAAAAGATATGAAACAGCTCCTCTTTAGCAGTGGACATTTTGTCATGCAGAGTAGTTGCAATGTTTCACCATGAAATTGTTTTTTTTTTTTTTTGTAAGGCCATTCATTTTGTTTTGCATTTTGGACTATTGTTCTTCACACACAAACCGGTGTATGTGTGTGTTTTAACTGTGCTGATCAGATCCTGCGCGCCTACTGTGTAATCCTGGAAAAGCTGCTGGAAAATGATGAGACCCAGATCAACGGTTTCTGCATCATCGAGAACTTCAAGGGTTTCACTATGCAACAGGCCTCTGGTATCAAGCCCACTGAGCTGAAAAAGATGGTGGACATGCTGCAGGTGAGCACCAGAGACGCTGCTACGTTTGTCTTTTGTTTTAGTTGACAAAATCCACACGGAATTTCTCTCCTGAGCAGGACTCCTTCCCTGCCCGGTTCAAAGCAGTGCACTTCATCCACCAGCCCTGGTACTTCACCACTACTTACAATGTGGTCAAGCCCTTTTTGAAGAGCAAGCTGCTGGAACGGGTGAGTTGGGAAGGGAGCCTGTGGCTTGATGTTTACTGATACCCACTGCACACGGAGGGGGTATGCACAGTTGTATAGTGCACTTGTTTCATAACCCCTTTGCTGGTCTCTCTGTGCTTCAAGGTGTTCGTTCATGGAGACGAGCTGGAGAACTATTTTAAGGAGTTTGATGCCGAAATCCTGCCAGCAGAGTTTGAAGGGAAGGGTAAAAAATATGATGGGAAGGCAACAGCGACAAAGCTGTTTGGATGCGGCACTGCTCTCTAACCTTGTTATTCTGATCAAGCCACACTGAGTAGAGTGACACATATGAAAGATGTTATTTAGATCCTGAAAAAATATGCATTGTTTTGTGAAATTAATTAAAACAAGCACGGAACAAGTTGAAAGCAAGAGCACGGAAATTCAAGGTCTCCCATCCCTCAACCTCGCAGCTCTTCACTGTTAGACACTGATTTGGATCACGAAAAGTGCTGGCATTCAGAAATGTTCCCACTTAACATATTTTGTACAAAACAGGCCCTGAAAATAAAGAACTGCAAACAACTATACAAATTTGTGCTGCTTTAACATTGCATCATTGCCCATTTCCACTCAGTCAGCAGTCCTGATGCTGAATGGTGAGTGTTGCTTGGGGGCCTCATCTCTGTGCTGCTGTAGGTTGTTTCATGTGCTGACCTGTGACCCCGACCACAACCCTTCTGGCTGATGAAGTCTGGCAGGCCCCAGCTGAATAGGCCCAGTCCTCCTCGTCTTCCTTCACTGCCCATCACACCTTTCCTTGATCATAACCTGCATCTGTCCTTATAGGCTCATTTAATGGCAACTGATAAAAGTTCATAGTACATTTTCTGTGGTCAGAACTACATGAAAGGTTTACAATAAAATGTACAAGAACTGTCTTGATTTTTTTGGGATGGAAACTCTGGTTGAAAGAATATTCAGTGCAGGTAACTGGTATGAAAAATAAACAGTACAAAGTCTTCCTAACCCCTAATTTATATCATACAGTTTTCTATCAGCAGAAAACAACTTTTATCAATTGACTAGAATAAAGCAAAGTACTTGGTCAAATTAAGTTCGAAATTCGGTCTGATTTTTCTGAAGATGTGTCTGAAAAATGTATCAGAATTGTTGTCCAACCTAAAAATAAATCTTGTTTTTCTTGTACAATGACAGACATATACAAGAAAATAATTTATTTTGAAACAATATTTGTTTTTCACAAAAATATTACATCACACACCATCAGTTTCCAGAACTTTAACACGCAAGTGATCAGAATGTGCATCTTATGGGGTTACATCAAAGGTCAAATTACTTTAAACACAATTGTAAAGCTATAAATACTCCTCGTGAATACAAAGTGGTGAAATGGAAACGTCACAGTGTTCAGATACAAAGGTGCAACCCACACCCTGTAAGAAAGCAGCTCCAGTCTGCATATGAGCCTAGAGATGCCCAGGACAGTGCAGTAGATCCTCTTCTGAAGGGTGGACCTTTGCTCCTTAACCATAAGAACAGACACGCTGGAGCTCAAATCAAGGGTCAGACATGAAGTACACAACTGGAGTATCAAGCAGCATTTTGTATGCTACCTACAATCAGAAATTTCTAATTTTCCAGAACACAGTACACTTACTGCTACTTACCATTTCTACAAAGATGTGACATTTCAAACAGCAAATTCAAACTCCATTGTTAGTACCAAATGGTTTACACAGATTTACGTATGTATATTATATTTAACAAATGCCATTTGTTAGCCAAGAAACAGCTTTTAACCATTTCCGGTTAATGTTACAATTAACATACAATGAAGACTTTCAGCAGTAAATACTACTTCAAAAACCGATTAATGCCTCTATTGTAGATTTCTGAAGCTCACTTTTGGTTATAATTTCAATGGATTCTACAAACAGGTGCTGTATATTCTATATTTAAAGGCTAGATTCAACACTGGCTTCCTGTAATAGCCATTTTCTCTTACTATAGATTTTAAAATGTGTAAGAACCACTTTACAGGATGTTTCCATATCACGTTATTTGTGGAAAGAAAAAAAAAATCCATCATCTTGAACAATATAGGTATCCCCATAGAGAGAAAAATTCACTTGTATTTGTGAAAACATTTAAATATGCAGCTAATTAATTGCATTTACAAGTAATAAGAGCTCAGAATGGGGAACATTCCTATTTAAGCAACACCTAAAACAGCCAAAAGACACTTCTCAGAAAGGCACTCACTCCCCATAATGCCCCACTCTCCTACACAATACTTTTAGTGCATTTTCACCTTTCGAGCTGACTTCCAGGAACACAGGAAACTTGTAAATTGGGGATACCTGTATGTGTGTTAACATTCACCAACCAATTCACAAGTACTGGTGATATGACGTACATCTATGTCTATCAACATACTCTCAATCCTAAGTATAAGCATATAAATATAAAAAGAAGTTAGCCAAATGACAGAGGATAAAATGGGGGGGGGGGAACAAATCTGATGCAAAGATACACATTCAAAGCTCAAGATTCTTCTTCTTCAAAGTTATGAAAAACCTAAAAAAAAAAAAAAAACCTCTAAATATATATTATTGCTGGTGTTAGCTTTTTACCCAAAATAAGTTTCTGTTGCAGCTGCAGCTAAAATACCATTATATACATGAGAAAAAAAAATACATTTATTTTTGGAAAGAAATGCTTCAGTATAAACAATGAGCCACTTTGGAGAGGTCAGAGGGATTGCACATGGAGAATCCTTTCAAAATGCAGTCACATTTTGGTGTGGGGAACAAAACCAAACCAAAAAAAAAAGGTTTTGAGTGAATGGCTGACAGGCACAGGTGAACAGCTGGAGCCACTGTCACTCTGCCCCTGTACAGCTGGTGCTTTTTGGAGGACACAAGGGACACTATTGCTCTGTACATGAGAAACATGGCCTGGGACTCCTGGCAGAAGTAGGACCAGCACCACATATTGTTGACAGTAGGGGGCAGTGAGTGAGAGAGAGACATTACTGACAACAGGGCCTCTACAGTGGTTACACTCTTGTATTAAGACAGGAGAGACAGACATTTTCATTACAATTTACCGCAGATTTTCCCCACATGGATTTTCCATTCTAATACATTTCAGAAATTATGTCAACATTCACCATTTTTTTTAATGTAAAGTAAGTATTGTGCTATTAATGAACATACTGTTCCATTTGAATGTTGGTCAAGACAGGCTGAACTGTGATCAAGTTTAAGATACAAATGACAACTGTGTGGTACTTGGGAGTATAATTAGAATATGACCGTCGATTTAAATACAACGGTAAACTCTGAACATAAAAAAAATATATATATTTTTTTTCAAACTTTAAACTGACCATCATTGTTTTTGGTTTTACATTATAGATTGTCAAAGTCCTTTTTCCACATGAAAAGCAGGTACATTCCATTAAATCTGTTGCATTACAGTATACAGAGAGAGAAGAAAAATGAATGTACATATATAAAAATGAGATGGTGGCACACTGGTTAAAAAAAATAACCAAGAGCACAAAGTAGAAGATGCATAGCATTTCATCTGACAGAAAACACACAACCTTCTGGCCACAAGGAACACATGACTTCAGGAAGGCAGCAGCAAGCATTTCCCAACTGCGTAGTTACTACTGGCTTCTCTATATGTGGAGAACTTCCAATAGTTAATCACTATCATTCTTCCTCCTCTTCATTGTCTTTGAGGAGTCATTAATGGATAATATTTGCAATAAAATGTAGATGAAGTGCATATTCTCTTGCCATAAAAAAAACATAAGTGCACTGTATGAGGGAAGTATTTGGCTTTCATTTTCTATTTTTGTGCAATGATCATGGGCTATTCAACAAACAGTCCTGGATAACCCAGTCCTGCAGGTCTGCCAGTTTTCCTTAAGGAACAACAGGGCAGAAAGAGTGCCAATTGAGTTCAATAAAGATATTCATTTGATCAGTTAGTTCACTGATCTCCTGGACTTGGTCCTCCGTGATAAGGAATTGAGGATTTATCATAAATCATACAAATGCAGGAGGATGTGCATTTCTAGGTTCCTTGAGCATAGGCCTGATTTGAAAGTAATGTGAGGCAGTTACATGGAGACGCAAGAGGATCCCCTTCAACTTTGACTACTTTCATGGGGAAAACCAAAAATTACTTTCACTCACAACAGTGACTTTGAAGACAAAAAAGAGCAATGTAGATGAGGAACTAGCCAAAAATGATACCAGTTTCTAGGAAAAACCCTGTTTGCTTTAGCAAAATAACAATCAAATTAAGAACATGAAAGTGAAAAAGTAATAAAAAAAGAGAGCTGTGTAAATGACAAAAAACATATTCTAACCACCATAATTCAAAGCTAATAATAATAATAATAATAATAATACTCCCAGCACCACAGGCAGCATCCACAGCAACATCCAAAGCCACCTGTAATTTCCCTGGATTAAATGTGGCTGACTGTAGAGCAGTGCAGCTGATAACTACCAGACTTAGAGACAAATAGGCCTCAATGTGGGGCAGCAACTTGTCAGACAATATTGAGAAAAAAAAATTAAAACAACAATATAAGAAAATTAGAATACAGAGAGGAACCACAGTGTGTTTGATACTTGAGAGGACTACCTTCATCAACAATATCCTGACGGTGATGCAAGCTGCTGGCGGTAACCTTTAAATACTACACCTAAATAAAACTGTTAATGCAGATTTTTGGGTGGACAAATGGATGCTTGCCAAAGGTACGGTTTCACTATCGTTATCATTATATGACATCCCTCACATTTTTCAACACTCTGCATTAATAAAGTAATTTAGGGAAAAAAAATCCAAAATTCACTTACTTCTATGTGTAAAGTGCACTTTGAACAGAGTCTGTATTTTGGCTTTAATTAAAAGCAACGCAGGAATGCTTGCAGACCAGAGGTTTGCCCACTAATTTCACAATCTACCTCATCGCTGCTTCAGAAAGAAAGCGGCACGCTGGTTTGTCATAGGCGGCTGCAAATCCGCCTGACCACTTCAAAACGCATGCTGGACAGAAGATCCGCAAAACTATAGACCTGACAGGATAGCTGTGCACAGACAAACAGTCAAGCTAAAGCCTGACATTTTGAAGACAGAAAGCCCCCAGGAAACCGTTTTGCTAGGTTCACCATGCATGCGCTTCCTGCTCTTGCACTTATGGCAGAATATCTGCAGCTGCACAGGTAAATGTTAACATTTCTTCCCTTTGACTATGTTTTATCTTAAGATATATTTTTCCATATGTCACATTCCCTAGTTTTATATGCAGCATGAGCTGTGAAGAAGAGCAGTGAGTTGTGGTGGTGCTGGGACAGGGTTCGGTGTGTAAGGAGTGTGGTTGAGAGTCATGTTGGAGCTTGGGCGTTAAGGATTGTCCTCCAAGCACTCAGCCTCGCTGGCGTGTCCACCTTGGCACGGTGCCTTCTGCTTCTCCCACTGGCATATAGCATTGGTGTAGCTCACAATGACCTTGTCCATCCAGGTGAGGGGCTGGGGGAACAGAACAGCTCCCTCGAAGAAGCCCAGGTGGCCCCCATGTAGTGTGAGGGCGAAGATCACATTCGGCTTCTTCTCTGCAGTCCAGCAGGGACACAAACAGCAAGAATTCACATTAGCACACATAGACAAGGAACAAAAACCACAAAGGAAGCAGTCTACACTGGGTCGTCATTCTATCAATGCAACAAATTTCGAAAACCACATTTTTTAGTTTATTACACACGCGCACACTTTCCTAACTTTTACATTTTTAAACATTTGTTGCAGACTGAATACAGCACGCACTTCTACACTCAGCTGTTTAGCTAGCAATAAAATATACCCAAACTGAAGATTAAGGAGGGATTGGGTTAATTTAACTTGCTTCCACAGTGTTTACAGCTTTCATCTGGTGCCCTTGAACATCAGAGATCAACAAAAAGATGACAAGCATTGCACATATTTGTGGAATAAAACAGTCAAGTTACCAGAAGCTCAGAGAATGTATTATTTTCAGTCATTTCAAAGTAGTTTTAAGTTAATAAAAATATCCAAACAAAATTTACGCTGTATCTTTTTTTATTACAGCTATAATGAAGACTTTTGCAAAACCTGCAAATGTCATGTCAGCAGTAAACTTACTGTTACCCAGAGACCTTGTTTAGTTCCGTTCACAGTGAATGTGGAGTTTTTTTTGCAAAAATATTACATCACACAACTTCTGTTTCCAGAACTTTAACACGCAAGTGATCAGAATGTGCACCTTATGGGGTTACATCAAAGGTCAAATTACTTTAAACACAATTGTAAAGCTATAAATACTCCTCGTGAATACAAAGTGGTGAAATGGAAACGTCACAGTGTTCAGATACAAAGGTGCAACCCACACCCTGTAAGAAAGCAGCTCCAGTCTGCATATGAGCCTAGAGATGCCCAGGACAGTGCAGTAGATCCTCTTCTGAAGGGTGGACCTTTGCTCCTTAACCATAAGAACAGACACGCTGGAGCTCAAATCAAGGGTCAGACATGAAGTGCACAACTGGAGTATCAAGCAGCATTTTGTATGCTACCTACAATCAGAAATTTCTAATTTTCCAGAACACAGTACACTTACTGCTACTTAGCATTTCTATAAAGATGTGACATTTCAAACAGCAAATTTATCAACTAAAGATGTGGTTTTGGAGCATTTTTCATGCAAACATTTCATTACCAATTAATGCATCATCTTCAGTAAACCAACAGTGTGTCCTCCATGCTCAGTTTCAACGTGCTGATGTTTATCCCTTGATGGGTAACAAAATGCTTGCATGAAAAAGGATAAGCTCAGCATTGGCATAATCACTAACCCTTCCAAGAAATCAATCTTCTGCTTTATCTCTCAGCTTGTTTGTGGTTCAGTTTTCACTTCACACAGCATTTTACCCTGCAGAGGGCTGCGGTTATGACAGCAGAGGGCTTTTGTATGCACAGCTGCTGGCCCTGAGGAAGCTGCCTGTGCTTGATTGATGATGGTTTGGTGTTACAGATGGGCTTAAAAATGGACACCAGGGCTGCACAGGAGTGACTGAATAATCTTCAGACTGGGAGAGCAGACAGAGACAGAATCCCCAGCAGCGTTGTGGGAAGGGAGGTGCTGCGCTTGGCATGCTTGTGAACAACATGTTGTGTAATTGTGGACATATCACAGTCAGGGAGCTCATCTACAGCCTGTCCACTCATCCGTCAGGCGCTGGTATGGATGCTTGTTATATGGCGGGTGGGTTCTCAATTTCTCACTTTGGTGTTACACCATCTCTATTCTACTTTGTTGCTTATGTGCTGCTATAGCTGTACGCATGCAAACTGAGATAGGATCAGACTTCTGCTTCTGTAAGTCAGGGACATAGTGTACTTAACTTCAGCATAGGCACAGCTGGAGGATGATAATACAGTTGCACCTTGGTTAAAATGAGACAACCTATTCCACATGGGAGATCCTATAAGCAGTCCGCAATATCAACAATTTGATGCGACAAAATCTCCTATCCTAGGTTAAAGCACAACTGAGTCTACTCTTTTTAAGAAAGCATGTGGAACAGCAACTATTAGAAAACCCATCCAAAAGGACTGAGTTTAACGCGCAAATGCAATCGCTAATAAACTAGTTTAGTAGGGGAGTCATACAAAGGGAGCTATAATCATTTTTTAAATATGAATTTTATTTCACACTGATGTGCAGGACAGCTGGCACATTATTTGAGAAGGTGTAGGTGCTATAGGGCTCCTAGGGATCTGCAAGGAGCTAGCCTTGGAACAAGAGCTCCCCTGTCTTTAAAGCTGTGAAGCTAATGAAGGAGATAACATTCACTTCTCTACTGCACCTGTACCTGCACGGTATTTTGGCAAAGACGCCAGGACTAATGTTGCCTTCGTCTAAATCACTAATGCACAGAAGTCCTATTAACACTGGTGCTCTGTAGGTATTGCATGGTCCTGCAAGAAGACCAAATTAATGATGGATTACCCGAATAACATAAGCTCTTTCTCAAATGTGAAAAGAGGAAAAGACAGACAGAAATATGCAGGGGAGGTATAGTGAAAACATAGAAATTCTTGAGACAAAGTTCAGTTTGGGATATTTTTTTCTTCTCTAAAAGGATAAACAATAAACAACAAAAATTGTTGATAGCCTTCTGCTAGCTGTCATGAGTGTGAAAAAAGGGACATGGACAGCAAAACTTACTCATCAGGGGAGCAGTGGAGTTCCCAGTGGGAACAGTGGGAATTGTAGTCATGTGTACAGGAATTTGGTGCATTATGTTTCAGAGAAACTGAACCAGGAAAAGTGTGGCTGAAGGACTACTGCAGACTGTATACTCACACCTCTACTGGCTTTATAGCTCCCCAGTGCAGAGGCAACAAAAAAAAAGATAAGAACAAAACTGCATTTCTGTGGTTAGCACAAAAGACAAAGAACCCCTCTGTATGTAAAAACTGTTTTGCATCAGACACTGAGCACTGGCTCCAAACTAAATTCAAAATTTAATCTGAAGAATTTTTATTGTCATATAGCACTGCCTATTTCTCTAAGACATTTTAGATTGATCCTGCCATGGTCACAGTCATGGGGAAACTGAACAGTTAAATGAAGAAAAGGAAAAAAGAACATAACGTAAAGTTTCATCTGAAGTCTGATCTTTTTACTGCAGTCAATAAAAAGTGACATCCAGGGTTGATTTTACACCTAGACTGTAGCACCACTACAACTACTGACCCCACAAAACAACAAACGCATATCATACCAGCGAGTGTGCGGGGGATGGTCAGAAGCGACGCATGCACCAGGGGGTCATCGGCAGAGTTCACCAGCAGGAGTGGGACATCCACCTGAAGTGGGCGGGCACCAAAGGGGACATCAGACAAAGGGGCTTTTGCAATTTACAGAAGCTCTCCTTTACTGCAGCTGAAAATATCATTATATCCATCCCAATAACTTTGTTCATAACATTTGTTTCTATTCAACAAGAGCATGCGTTTCCAGACATTAATGGTACGGTAGGTCGCTTCACATAATTAGTTTAAGCAGCTTATTATCTAGCAATGTAACTTACCTTGGACAACGGCATCAGCTAAATAGAAGTTTACTGTAACTATGTCACTGGAGAAAAGTTTCTGGCAAATGGACAAATGTCAATATTCAGCATATTAATGTAGATGACTACAAGGATGATTTAATTTCCTCAAAAAAAGGAAAAATATTACTTTGGCATAAAAGTAATTCCTGTTTCTAATACTAGAAAATAAATTATAAACGCTACCTATGCATTTATTAGTTGCAGATATAAGCATGATATTTTTGTGAATGTTAAACAGATAGGGAAAAGAGGCAGAAAAGAAAATAAGTGACTTACATTATGAATGTAGTGCACACAGCTCTCCTTTTCATAATATTCTTTCAAGGAATTGTAGCCATGGAATTTTCTGATCAGGAAAGGACGAAAATAAATTCCACAAAGCCAAAATGGACTGCATTTCAGATTAGAGTCTGTAGAGTATTGGCAAAAAGAATCACAAGTGCAGCCCAAGCTATTCACTGGGGGTCATTTAAAGGAGAATAAGGGCAACACACCTCATGATGTTGTCATCGATCTGCATGAGTGAGGTGGCAGTGAAGAGTCGACTCATGTTGGTATCTGTCATCTTGCCTGAGCTCCCGCTGAACAGGACCTTCCTGTTAGGAATTTATAGGTTATTTGTATTTGCAATTTTATGTCATTGGTCTTAGCTACCTTTGAAGTGCGTTCCTTCGACTACTGGCGCGCAAGGAAAAAGAGTTAACAGTCTGCATTCTGCTCAGATACCTGTGGGACAGAATGATCTTCTTCATGTTGTCAGCCATAAGGAAGTTGTAGAAGCGTCGGCACTGGTCCCACTGTAAGAAGGTCTCCTGGGCCCTGAGTGAACACAAAACCAGGAAACCAGTGAGAGGGAGGAGACTCCAGAATAACCTGGACACTCACACACAGTCAAAGCCAAATGCTTTTGTGCACTTAGATATGTTCAGACATTAAACAAGCAAAAGAAAAGCCAAGACCACTTGGTAACATTCAGAACTCAAACATAACTCATATAATCTAATTTCCTCACCCTTTGGACCAAAAAAGCAACCCAACTCAATAAATCCTGCAGTATTTTTTTGGATGATAAACACCAATATTTAGAGTAAATATGCCCATATGACGCATGACAATCTTCTCCCAACTAAGTAAACACTAAATGCTAAATCAGGCAATGCTCTGCATGATCAACACCAAAAATGTAATAATCTGGTCAACCGTAATACTCAGGGTTAAAACCAAAAAACCTAATAACCATAATGTGTTTAAAATGATGCATAAACATTTTTCATTTTAATAACAACTTGCTAGTGTATCAAAAATGCAAAACTGAAAACTAGACCAAAAAAAAATTTAAAACACACACACACACACACACACACACACACACACACACACACACACACACACACACACACACACACACACACCACTAGCATGTTTTTTTTTTAATTATAGGGATGTGGGGCTGGTCCAGAATCAGGGATAACAGATGGTAAAAACAACAACAGTGATGGCAAAAAACAGGATTTCCTTGTATTGCCCTACATAAACATAAGGGGAAGAAGCAAACAGCAAACAATGCCGAGCCTCTCTGCCCCTCTGACACAGACAGCCTTAGCTGCCCACACCCTTTACAGTTCTGCCAAGAGGAGGCGGTTTAAGGCTGCTGAGGTGAGCACTCACACAAACACAGCAGCACGGCTCCAGAAACTTCTGTCACCATGTTCTTAAAATAGTCCTCTCAGCGTTAGACGGGGGAAAAGTGGGAGTGTTAATTTGTGTGCATATCCTGACCATGTTTATTAATAGCAATGCCAACACAGGTGCAAAGAATTTATAGCAGAGCTATAATGAAATCCTTAATTTATTACAGATGTGTCTATATTCAAAAATAGAAAAACCCACTATCTGGCCTCATAATGCTACACAATAGCACCCCAAAATGTATATTAGCTATAAAAACAGGTTGAGTGTTCACTGTTTTGACTAATTTACTGAATATTTTATCACCTACTAGCTTGTGCTTTTCTACAAAGCAGCTTACACTTAAATATGTATACTAAGCTACTATTATTTCATCCATTCATATAGCTGGGGAATTTTTACTAGAGTAATTCAGAGTAAGTACCTTAAGAGTAGTAAAGCAGGAGGTAGGATTTGAGCCCAGGTTCTTCTGTTGCAAGTGTGCCTCTAATCACTATGCTACCTGACCACTGTATCGAACACATTTTCCTCCTGGGAAAGAGGCTTTTAATTATTTTAGTATCTTAGTGGTGATTGGAAAGGATTTAAAACAAGTATGTGGACACACCACAGCACACCAGCACCTCCTGACAGGTAAGCACCACCAGTGCCCCAGCTTACTGATGGCCCACTGTTTGCCAAACAGAGCCACAACATTTAGAGTCACATAGGCAGGTGAAGCCATTCCCCATGAGGCTACACATATGTGACCTTCAGTGTTGGACTTGTAGCCTGGGAGCTTAACTGACACAGGACAAACAGACAAAGCCAGAGAGCGGAGCAGTATGTAAACCCCCTCTGATGCAGCATACAAGGATTAGTGACCGCATTCCTGGTCATAGCAATGCAGGCGGATAACAGAGGACTCTGCAGGTGACTGGGATGCAGACGGTTTAGATTCAAAGGTTATGTCTGGAAAAACAGCCAAAGCTGTTCTTTTTTCAGTCCACCAATAAAAATTGCTGCTGAAGTAAGACAGATGTAAAAATGAGGGAAAAATGGTATAAAAGAGGCATGTGCAAGCGCTCTCCCACCTGAGTGCACTGTAGCCCTGGCACACGCTCACACAGCACAGCACCCCTTCCTGGTTGGCCCGGTTTTCACCCAGGAACTTGCACACAATATTTCCACCCAGGCTGAAGCCCACCACAATAAGCTGTGTCTGGGGGAAGGCCCTTTTGATGTAGCCCACCATGGCGGCAAACTCCCAGGTACAGCCTGCATGGTGACAGGGTGAAGGTCAGACTTTTACCTCAGTCTCTTTAGGATATATTGTCCTGGCCAAGTGGGTCTGATACATTTAATCTACCACCAAATCTGAATTTTCAGAATATTAAAAACCACTTAATTTAACAGAAAAGGCTCAACTAAAGCATCAGGATGCATCAAAAAGGATAGGTTTCTACCAAAATATCAAAATGTTTAGAGTTTTATTATCCAATGCAAATGAAAGAAGCTGCTTGTTTACCATGTTTTAAAGCCCATTAATAGAATAGCATTTACTTTCAGTGCATGTAAAACAAACCTCAGCAGGTCTTACCATAGGTGAACATGCGAGGAGATGTGAGCTCTATATTGGGCAGGGCTCCTAGATGATTGAGTACTGCACATCTATAGCCCTGTTTCTGTGAGTAATCCACAAAGGTGCGGACGTAATGCTTCTCGCTGTGGTTACCAATGCCTGGACAGATTACCATGGTGACATCATCTGGGGAAGAAACAAGCCACAGTGACTAACTGTACCAAGGGGAATTTGTGCTTGCTCAAATCATCAACACAGTGGTCTATGTTACCATTATGCAGAAATCCAGACACGATTACATTCTCAGGATACCAATGCCTGCATGCAAACACCTCACCCAAGCGATAACTGTTGCAAGATCCTGGATGACATCTAAGAGTGCAGAAACCTGAAAGCCTGCTAAAGACATACTTTCAAAAAAAGTGTCCCTTTCTTCCTGTCAGCTTTGTAAGAATGCATCCTCTTGCACAAGAGAGGAAATGGGATGTGAGCAGGTTTTATTTTTTTTGCACTGAACACAATACTTATACTCAACGAAGCAAGAAAACTCTGTGGAACAATGCTGATTCTTTTAAATAAAGAAACATGCAATAAACAAATTATACTTGCACAATTTAAACTACACACGAAGATAAGCTAACTGTCAATCTATAAAACTCCACCTTTGTCTGTCTGACCGTTTGTTTCTTATGCATGGCTTTTTGTTTCCAACCAAAGACTTGACATTTGGTACGCAGATACCTGTCACACTAAGTGATGTTTTTGCATAGTTGAACACACACACACACACACACACACACAAAATAAGGTTTAGCGACATTTCACAACTTTATTCCTTTAACCCTTTCCACTTGAATATGATTTGCATGTCGCTCTCTGTGACATCTGCCTGTTTGGCAGCACTAACAATTCTTTCATTTCTGATATATTCTTACCTCCTGTTGGATGCCCGGCCAAAGGTTCAAACAGATCAAAGGTTGCTGTGGCTCCATCATGCATGGGTAAGTATTTCCGATGGCCATGGGGATGTGGCGAATTAACCCTTCCCATTTTCCCATACAGAGCTGTTTGCAGGTGCCCACTTTTGCCCCAGAGAAGTGGTGGAATGTACCTGTGACAATATGCACAAGTTAGCAACACATTTTCCATTGAAATACAAAAGTTGGAAAATGCATAAATTTCTACAGCTTTAAATGTTTCTAAATGCAGAGGACAAAAAAGGTGTTAAGTACATGGAAGGACTCTTGAGCAAAGTATGCAATGTGAATTTCTTCACTAAAATAGGTGTCTAGTGAAATAAACAGGTAAAACAAGCTTGCTAATGAGGTAAAAAAAAAATTTAAAAAGATGTGGGAGCAGAGGTTTTGTTCACATTGTTTTGCATGATCCTGAACAAGAGAATGGTAACAAACCTTTTTACTGTCAACACAAAAACAAAAAACAAAAAAACAACCAGAGTCCAAGCTGGCAAAACTAGAAATACTGATGTTTTGCCAATTTTACAAGCAGATAAATATTTTCAGCTCAGAACAAGACTTAACTTTGTTCGTTTTCCATGTCTCATTCACTACTGACCACTACCATCAGTAAACTCTAGCAAAACGTGCGCACTGATGATCACTGTAGCCTCTTTTTATAAGAAAGGGTGAGATATCCATTATGGAAGAATGACATGGGTGCACTGACTGGATTATATTACACACAAGTACAGCAAACAGCAAGGTCTGCACCATTTCACATTTTTCATGTGTACTCTGTCAAAGAAAATAAGTGGAACAGGATAATGTGAAATTCCTACAATTGCCATAAAGCCTTGTTGGTTTGTTAATAATACTATACCCACTAGAAAAAAAATATTTCGAGGTGTTGGGTGGTACTGTTAGGTAATATTTTTCAGTAGAGGGCATTACAATGGATTTTCTATGGTCTAGAAGCTTCTGCAATCAAAGGGAATCTACAATAACATGGGCAAGCTTAGGCTTGATATGAAAATGAATGTAATAAAATAAGCACAAAAAGGGCTTTGTGTCAGTTCGCAGAGATACTGAAGGGCAGTGTGATCCAACAGAGGACACGCAGGAAGCCCTGCATGACAACCACAGCAAATAGTGGCCATGAGCAAAGTGCACAGCAACACCCCTGCTTATGCAAACCTGCATATCAGTCCCTACATTTTGTCGCTGTGTAAGAAGACACCGTTGCATTAGACAAAGTCAAACACTGTTTCTGTGCTTTTCAAAAGTGACCTGTATACCCAACAAAACACAAGCTCACCCATCCATTTTCCACTTCACAAAGTGAAATGAATTATGCATGTTTCTTGTTAAAGCTATGCTTTTGAAAGGAGTCGGACAATGATCTGCCATTTCTGCGAACATATTAGTCTATTACATTATGGTTTCGATGGGCAGGAAAGTTGAGTAAAACAAAATAATGAATCAACATGACTTCAAAATCTATTAAGTAGAACAACACATCAATATTTCTAAGAATTTGTTAAACAGATCAATTAATCAAAGAATTAGGTATTCCTGTGGTGAAGCAGGCATACATAAGAAAAAACAAATGACACCTTAAAAAAATATGGAGTCAAATGCCTGCTAGAAGATCACAGTCTCAGGCTGTTTTGGAATGTAGGTTTGAAGTCACCAAGCCCTGACCTTTCACTTACAAACACTCTCACAGGGAAGGTCCTCCCTCAAAGAGATTAGATACTATTCATCCCTGTAGGTAGTAGGAGGTACAGTGTCTAGGTAAGAGTACAGCTCCAACACAGGCTTCTGTAACAGGAATTAGAACTTTGCCATCACCTAAAACATAATTACTCTAATAGCTACAAGTGCAGTGCAGCCACTGTTCTGGAAAGAAGGATTTTACACAATAGTGCTGTGCCACATTTTATGGGTGTGGGCGATAGCTGGTTTGCAATAAAAATAAATAAATAAATAAAAATCTAATCATTCAAATACAATATTTAAAAAAAAGAATTCAACACAATGTTTCTTAAAGGTAAATCAAGGTTAAGGATTTAAATGGGAATAAAGACCTGGGTGAAAAAGGGGGGGGGGGTCATTTTTCATCACTACAAATATTTGCAACTAGACCTCTGAAATTCAGAGGTCACTGACTAGTCCCTCCTGGAAAACTGGAGAGTGTCTGACTCATGGGTAAAAGTCAGACATTGTATAAACATATTTTGAGTCCACAGAGAAAAGGCCATTTAAGGCAGGAGAGTAAACTCTGGATTCTTTTTAGCTCCTTACATAATGAAAGGCAGCTGCTGAGGGAAAGATCGCCACTCAAAGAAAAGACTGCTATGCTGATGGACTGGTGAAATGCAGTGAGGTTACCAATGGAGCTCAGCACAGTTTTTACATTTACACTTACATTAGTTTAATGTCACATTCTTCTGTTGCTTTGTCAGAGCTTACAGCACTCCGCTGCCCTACCCCCAAACAAAAAGAGTAACCCAGGAGAGCAAACTGCTATGATAGACCGAAGCCGAGAAAAGTAACATAGGAGATTTTTACGTTTCAGTAAGAAGCATCAGTTATTTTCATTTTCACTAAATTTTGAGCAGTTCCCTCTCCCAAGTCATGATCAAAAGAAGAAACCTAGATGACTTACTCTTTGGTCAGGAGAGAACAGGACTTGAGCAGGAAGCGGCTGAGGGGAGTGTCCTGGTATGTAAGGTCTGGTGGAGCGGTGGGGCTCTTAAGGTTCAGACAGCGGACAATGATGTAGAGGACAGTTGCCACAGCAGCCAGCTTCATCCCATCAAACATGGCCGGCATCTCAGGGGCAATAGCCTGGACCTCTACTTCGTGAGTGGCCATGGTTTATCTGAGGGACCATCAGATTACAATTCAGATTATTGTTTTTATTTATTTATTTATTTATTTATTTATTTATTTATTTATTACAAGTCATTACTGCACACCAGCAAACACTAAACTAATGAAATACTGTACATGAAGTCAAACATTAACAAACCAAAAAAAAAAAAGAAAAAAAAAAAACACAGACTAGAAGTAACTACTTGAACTGACCTTAGAACTGGCCTTAAAATACATTTTTTTTATCTTAATAAAATATAAACAGAAACCAAAATAGCTGACAAACAACTTACTTCTCCTTACTGACTTCTGGGTATACAAAAATAAAGGTTTAGTGGTTTAACC
The DNA here is from genome assembly GCA_018136845.1 of Heterotis niloticus. Classification (NCBI taxonomy): domain Eukaryota; kingdom Metazoa; phylum Chordata; class Actinopteri; order Osteoglossiformes; family Osteoglossidae; genus Heterotis; species Heterotis niloticus. Next base: position 13,214,034 of record CM030904.1, on the reverse strand, counting down.
GGTCTTCTGAGGAGTGCAAAATTGGAGTCACAGTGACCTGGTCAAATCTGGAAGGGTGGAGAAGTAAAAAAAAAAAAAAAAAAAAAAAAAAAAAGTTTAATTATTCCTCTAAGCATCCAGAGAACAGCACCATAACCAGCAGGTAGTCAAAGTGCAGTACTCTCTAGAATAAACATAACATTCATCTGACTTGCTTTTATAAACATCCATATTCAAAAGAAATGGGAACAAATCTCGCTAGGGGTCACACCTATAGTACATGATCGAAAATCCTGCTTGTGCTCAAAAGTACAAGCAGAAGTGGAGACTGAAAAGCAGTTGGCTTTACAGTTGAGGAGACAGATGGAAAACCAATCGAGATCAATGCAATCCTCAGATGCCCCATGTGGAATTCCCTGTAAACAACTCACAGTTCTCTCTATTAAGCTACTGACATATGAGATCACGCCTGGAAATACAATTCACAAATCAGAGTGTACTCATAAACCTACTTGCCTTGGTTCCATTTGTTTAAAACAATTCATAAAATCTTTACTAAGTGAGCACTGACTGAAAAACCTGCTTTACTGACTTTTGCAAGAAAAATAAATATTTTAATTTTTATAAAACAAAACTCTAGAATTGCTCAACACAGAATAGTGTGTATTTTTCCCCATCAGGTGCATTATGTCAGATACTTTTTTCTTCCAGCAGTTTACATAATTATGTAAGATGACAAAAAGATGGTAGCCTTTGCTAAGAACCACTAAAAAAAGCAATGGGTGAAGAATTATGACTAAACATAAAGAACTGCTGGGGACAAGTTTTGTCATCGTGTCTTGTTACAATAAAATGATTAAAAATAAGTACAAAGTACGAGTTTATGTGACTCAATACTATGATCATATAAATAGTACATACTAGCACTCAAAAAAGTCTATTCTCATCCTGTAGACAAAGCAGAGTTTGAGAATGTTTATGACAAAGATTTTGTCTGATGTACAAGTACTCATACTGGTCTATCCTAATACATTCAGAAAGCATGTGAGGAAATCATAAAAATGTCTCAAATGACTGAAAAACACACACAACTCGGTTCATTTCCCTGCATTTTTTAATCACTTAAAACCTGGATAGTTAAAAGGTGAAAATGACAGCAAAGAAATGGGCCAGGTTACTTGAACATGCACAGCAGAGAAACAGCTGGGTTATGGCAGAAGACAGATAAGTGGAGAAAATGAATGTTGTCACTAATGGGTTTTACAACCACCTGACTCCCACTGCCCTGATTTCACCAGGGTCTAATCTCTCCGTCAGCCCCAATATGCCTTTCTGAAAACTGGGCAGATTGTAAACATGGAGAGAATAGAAAGGAAAATGGAACACCAGGCATTTTTATCCAAAACAGGCTACTGACTCACAGCACCTGGGCTGTTTGAGTTTGGGTTCGAGTTGAGCTCAATCTGCATGGAGTTTGCATGTTTGTCGTATGTCTTTGAGTTTTCTTCAGGTACCCCGGTCTCCTCCCCCAATCCAAAAACATGCGTTTCAGGTCCACTGGTCATGCGAAATTGCCCGTGTGTGTGTGCGCGCACGCATGTGTGCATGCTGTTCATCAGTGCCAGTCTGTAGCCTTGAATGATGAGGGCTGAAATCAGGAAAGGCATCAAGTTGTAAAATTCCTGCTCCAAACATGACTCCCCACATGCCATGCAACAGCTATCCTGGAGTTCTCCAGGACAAAATGCCATAAATGCATGAGAGAAGCAGTGACATCCAAAAAAAAAAAAAAATCAGGCTTTAATGTTAATCTACTACCTCTGGTGTATCCTCTTTGTCTGCTAGTTTATTACACACTCAGTGTTTTTAAAAAAATCTGACAAAACCGTTAAAGGTATGAATGGAAAATAAAAATATATTTATCTACTCTTCGCAATGCAATAATTTCACAATGTTATAATAACTGCAAAATCTGGTATAAAGTATAATACACACCTTTAAACCACAACAGACATATGAAAATGTTCTGATGTTTCAGTGCATGTAAAAACTTTTGACACCTTGTGCAAACTCCTCACAGTGGTCAATAAATAACACCATGCTGCTGAGCCTGCAAGCTAAAAAGAACAGAGAACTTTCCTGAAGGAGCCAGCATGGACTGAGTAATCTAAACCTGCATGCTCTGTCTAGATTTCCAAAGATTGGAATCACATCATTCATAGGCTATCCAACCCCAAAGGCAGAAACTTAAATTGATGTTCTATGACAATACTATTAAAAACTGCACAAAAATGTGTACATTTCCCTGAAATGACTAAAAAGTCCAATCCTATAATACACATTACATAAAAGTAACTGCATCCCTTATTTATGACCAACCTTTATCTGATGTCTTTGTCCAAGGTGACTTAGAGTCTTAGATAATCAGCTCTACCCAATTATACAACAATATATATATATATATAGCATTAGTTTACAGTAAAAATCATGAGGTTGGTACAACAGCTACAGATCTACTTCATATCTTTAACAACAGTTATAATTTAACATTGGTTGTTCAAGTTATATGTCAAAGCAGCACTCTATACATTTCCATAGTCCTGACTTATGATATACAGACTAGATAAAGCCTTGCTTTGTGACACTAATGTCAGGATCAGATGCACTTGCACAGAGATTATAAACTCTAAATCTGCCACAAGCACAACAAGCTGCAGAGTAACCCTAACCTTAAAGAGGTGCTGTTTGACCTTCAGTTTCCACAAAAATGGTCCCAAGTGCAGCCACTCAATTATGTAATATGTAAAAATTTTAACACCAAAAACTGCAGAGCCACAACCATGCATCACTTTAGCTACAAAGCCTTACTTATACAATTTTCATGAAAGCAGATCAGTGTTTACATTACCAACATTTTTTGGAATTAAAATAGTTTATCATCAGCCATGATGTTTGGGTGGATTAAAAAAGGCAAAAAAATATAATAAAAACACCACCAAACAGCCCAAGATATCCAGCATTGAGGAGCGCTGAATGCCTGAGGGAAGCTGGTTCCTGAACCCCACTGGCAGCTCATAAATTAATAATAAATAGTAGTGAATCGCAGCACACCTGGGGTTCAAGGGCTGAGACAGGCCGGTACAGGGAAGCGCCTGTTGGACCCTCATGGAATGTTTAGTGCGTGTCTGCAGGATCCACTGCAGTGCCACACGCTGTTCCCGATTAAGCTGATGTCCTTGCAATACTAAAGTAAAGCACCGTTCTCGGGTAAATAGGAGATCTGGTGTCCGGTCATTCCGGCGCAGTACTGACCGCTTCTGTCCTACCCCCAAAACTGTCAGAGAAAGAGGCCGTATCGGACCGGATCTACCCGCATTATTCAATATATCAGAGTATTGATCATAGCAAACATACATCATACTTTTGACGTAAAAACAGAAATTTAGAGTCATACTTCTGCTTTTCTGGAATTATTAAAACCATACAGGCAGTTCCCCACATTACCACATATCACATTACCCTGGGGCTGCCGTAGGTAGAACAATACCACTTATTTAACATTTGTTGAAATACACATCGATACTCCTATTTCAGTAAAAAAAGAAAAACAATAATTACAATTCCGTCGCCTTGAAAGGTATGATCGAACTCTTACATGTGCACGAAAATATCAGGATATAAACACATAACCTATGAATGCATTCACTCGTACATCTCTGCCCATTAAACATCAAAACACCTACCGTCCCTCACGCTTAACTCGATGCACGTCCTCCTCCAGCCTGTGCTTTTCCATGCGGTGATTCTGTTAGACAGATAACTAACTAACTAACTAACTATTCAGCATCGCTCTGCTGTCAACTACCGTGTCTAGCATAGCTCTGCCGGACACATGCGGACGTAAACCGAGCAAAGAGGCAACTCACTTCCGCATTTACAGCTGCTCATTTACATATGTGTTCGGGACGCATGCGCAACACCTCAGATAAGGCTTCCGCAGGCCACGCCTCCACTGTCTCGCGCTTGCGCAGAAACGGGTCTACGGAGCGCCAGGTACTGCGAAGTTTGCGTGCTGTGCTTTGAAGATACGTCAGTTATGTCCGTTATATCTTATAATCGCAAGCGGTAGTTCTTTTTTCTTCAGTAAATTGTTTACGAGGCTACGTAAATAGTTTTGTCTGTCTGAGGTAATTTTCTGAAAACCATATTTTAAGAACAGTGTAGCCATGTAATGAAAGAAGTAATATATTTAATATATCTCTAATGGAAGTCGTGGTCTATGGACAGTATCAACCCTGTTTTTGCGGGTACGCACTTTACACGGGTATGGCGCAGTAGACTTTTGTGAACCGAGGTTGTCCTTGTTTACGTCCACTCGGGGGCGACATTCATTCATAAAAATGGATTCGATTAAAAGGACGCGGCAGGGACGTTGTTTAGTACTGTACTGCACTTAAAGAATCAATTTAATTTTATATATATATATATATATATATATGTATATATATATAATTAAATTGATTCTGTATGAATCAAGCAATAAAAAAGCAGCATGTCCTGAACATGGTGTGGCAGTGGAAACCTATCTTCATGTCTCCATCTCTCAGATGGAGGAAATCTGTCCCACACGCTACACTCCAGAACATCCTAGAAAAGCTGTAATTGACCTTCGTATAGTAATTTCCACTTTTCTTGCACAGGCTTTTCTTGTCTGACGCACAGTTAATGTCTTGATTTTGGACATTGTTCCTTTGCTTTAATTTTGTAGTTATATGTTCGGCGCTCTTGTAACTCTGTGGCCTCTTTGACCGGCCAGCTGTATGTTTAATCTCACATACTGTATTTTGTTGCTTAATAGATTAAGGTTGGGACTCTTTTAGCATCAGGGTGCACTTTGTTGTCATTACACTTAGACAAATGTAGAAAAGAACAAAATGCAGTTCCGCCTGGATCATGGAGCACAGTGCACAGCATAACATCACAGAATGTGTTTATATATGATATTTATATTTAGAACTATGACTCAGCATCCATAGCTGCCTTGACAACTGTGGTTTACATCCCTTTTTCTATGCTGTTATCAGTTTGTTCTTTCCCTGTAACTACACAGTTGACAATACTGGACAATTCATGAAATTATCCATCATGCTTAACCACTTTGTCTCAGTCAGTCTGTCTTGGAATCACTTGGTGCAAAGCAAAGAAGGGATGCCAGTCCATTGCAGGGTACCCCCCCCACCACACACACTATGGGCTATTTAGATTCGCCAGTTAACCAGAAACAGATATCTTTGGACTGTAGAAACTGGAATAGCCATATATAGTCCACACCAACACAAGAACAACAACTTAGCACCACACAGACTGGGCTGTAATCCAAACAAAAATAAAATCTCTGATCAATTCAAACTTTTAATCAACTACTGAAACACTACACATTTACAAGGAGTCCTTTAGAGAAAATAAAACACTTCACATTTATTGTCAAGAGACAAGAATAAAAAATCAGCCACTTCATGAACTCTGCGATCTATTTTTAAAACTCTTGTCATTATATTTTATTATGCTTTTTTGGGAACATTTGCAATGCCGGCCTGCAGCACATATAGACCATCTATTTTGAAGGATTTCCGAATGTGAGCTTTGAAAGCCCAGCTGCACATCATCAGCCACAGAGATGAAAGAAAAAGGCTGCAGCCCAGCGAAGCGGCTGCCTTCCGTACAACAGACACTGAACCTGAATACATGATCACATTTGAATAGGGCCAAATTTTAATCTGTCCATACTGTAGTGCTGCGATTTCCCCTATTATTGCATATTTGTCCCCCTGAACAGTTCCAATCTTTAGACAAAATGGACAAAAGGAACCTGAGCAAACACATGGCATAGATTTTAAATTATTAGTAAAGGAACGAAGTTGTCCAACGCCCGTACACGCGTGTGAAAAAGTAATCGCGCCCTTAAGCTTAATGACTGGTTGCACCGCCTTTAGCGGCGATAGTTGCTAACAAACTTTGCGCAAGTTGAACTGAAGTGTTTGCGAAGGTCTTGGAATGTAAGGTTCCAACAGGACATTTGCTCAAGACGTGTGCATTCGTCTTGCTGTCGAGAGCTTCTGAAGGAACCGGGTTTTACGACATCCCCTCCTTTGTCCGACCCCTGCGGCCATTCCGGTCCATCCTCCCCCTCGCGCGCCGCCACGCGGCCCCCATCTGAAATGCAATTGGATGCGGATGAAGGGGGGAAGGGGGGGGGGCACTGTAGCGCTCTCGTTAATCTGTGCAGCAGCGCTGAAGTGACGGTGAGTCCTCTGCGCTCCAGGCCCGGGGAAAACGCACAGCAGAGAGTGTGTATGGGAGAGAGCGAGTGTGAGTTACACGGAGGAAGCAGCAGCAGCAGCAGCAGCATCATGAGCCGCTCCGTTCCCCGCACACTCCCCGCGCTGTATTTACTGCTCTTTACTGCTGTTTGCGCGGTGTCCGGTAAGTTCTTCTCAAGCCGCGTAACTGCTCTGTGGAGTTGGGATTGTTAAACACACTGCAGATGTGCAAAATAGCCCGGCTCTGAGGGCTGAATGACGCTTTCGGCCTGGTTTGAGTTTTTTTTTTCTTCTTCTTTTGCTGGTGCTGTAATACAGAAAGTCAAAAAGTCGAATCATAGTCTCTTATCTGCAGTTTGTTGTTAAAAAATATTTGTTTTGGTATAAATCGCCTTAATAAATTGTATGAAAAACACCTAATCCATATTAATTTTTGGATTATAAATGTTTTTGTAAACGTCTAGTTGCAGGATGTCAGTATTATGGTATTTCGTTGGGAAAATGTTGTAAAAAGTTGCGAAAAGGTAACAGTACTGGAAGTATGCTGTTAACTCCTGCGACGTTGTTATTGAAAACATCATTTGCTTTATATTTATTCTTATATTTATTCTACACTCCAGGGTTTGTTTACATGGGAGACTCGAATGTTCCGTTGAGCTCGGAATAAATGATTGAGTCAGGTTTTGGTGTGTGGGGGGGGTCCTGTTTGCCCCTTTTCCCATTATTATCCCCACACTCACAATGAACACAATGAGCACAATGACCAGGACCACCTGCTTCCCAAACACTTCATTTGAGGGTTAGACAGACAGACAGACAGACAGACAGACATACAGGCCGACAGACAGAGACTCAAAAACAGAAACAGAGCAGGATGCGGTTTTTCAATCCAACCACAGCTCTGGAAAAGTAAGACAGACATTAACACTGTTTTGATGACAAGGTTAAACCCGATTAATCCAAGTCACGTTGTTTCCTGCTTCAGTTAGTCTGTCTTCTTGAACACTTTTCCAGATATGGAAGAGGAATAAATCTAAAAGACATCTGGAAGTGAACGTTGTCGGGGACATCAGTGTATGTAGTTGTTCGTGCTAAAATAAAATGTCAGTTCTCCAGCCTTTGGAAGTTCCTGTCCAGCCTGTGTGTATTTTTGACTGTGTTGTTGACTCTATCTGAGATGGTGAGGTAGTTTGACCTCGAGTTCAATACATCTCCATTAAGACATCTCAGGAAAAAGGTCTGGGGGCATGAGGTGCCCAGCACTGAGCAAATGTTGTGCAATGGCCTTACAGTTCTTATAACAACCAATTTAATGAGATCACAACCGCTTATAAGACGGCTACACGCACATCTCAACCCACTTCTGAAATTCCCATGAATTGTTAACCATTTGTTACAGTGATCAGGCACCTCTTTCCTCTTCTATGGCAAATTCTGACTGCATCTAGTCTAGTATTCAGAACTTCAGAGACACTTGATATGTTTTAGAGTATTTTCTGTTTTCCTGAAATACATGGAATCCTTTTTTAATGAAGGTGGCTGTTCTTGAGATGATATTTCCAATGTTTTGGCAGTTTGAGATTTGACTGTTTTCAGTTGTAGTGTCAAGCTCTTGTTCTAGAGTTGTCACCTTGATTGTGTTTACCTTGGTGTAATAATATGCATACTATTGTCAGATTAGCAAAGAAAAATTTTATTTTGTAGGTTACAATCCTGAAATGGTACATTTTTATTATATATTTCTCTTTAATTACAGTTTTCTTTTCTGTTTAATGTTGCCTAAAGTTAAACACGACTTCCTGGTGAATTTAATCTGGTATTTAAATTAAATGCTTTTCCATATCACTTCAGCTTAAAGAATTTCCCAGTTTATATGTAGTGAAAAATAGCTTTGCTGCACAGGAGTTGTGCAGATTCCTGAATTCTTGCCCAAAGCTATACATACAGTTTTTCCAGGCCACTTGAATAAATCCACATTTCCTCTGGTTCCCATATATGCTATTGGACAGTTTCGGCATATTAGTGGTATGGAAGGTAACGGGTGTCTGTTTCTATAAGTATCATTCTGAAAAATGGTGGTGTGTCTGATTTGTCATCTGTCATTGCTTTAATCTCCAGCTCAAAGGCATGCTATTTTTACATAAACCTATTTGCAACACAGTTTTAGTGGGCATGTGTAAAGGACGGTACCAGTAAGATTTTTTTTTTTTTTTTTTTTTTTTTGGGAAATAGATTGGTTTTTAATATTGCTTTTAAGGAAGGAGTACATGGAAAGGGGTTCAGAGTATCTGTGAGCAAAAACTAAAAATAGGTTAAAACAAAATGTAGATATTCCTCTACTATTAATATTAATCATTATCATTGTGTGCTTTATTCAGCTTGGGGTTGTGGCGGTCTGGAGTCTATCCTGGGACTGTTTGACACCTCACCCTCATTGAGATGCAGGGTGGCCATATACATATACAGTCACACACTAAGGGCATTGTAGTGTGACCTGTTAACACATTTTGCACAAAACACATGTCTTTGGATTGTAGGAGGAAATCAGTGCAAACATGGGGAGAATATGCAAACTCCATACAGACTGAGCCAGATTCAGACACACGCCCAAACGGTCTAAGCACTGTTGTGGTGGAATTGAATAGATCCCTGTTTTGTTGGTACTTTCTGCCTTTCCTTACCAGGCCTACTACCTGGTACCATAACCAACTATCTTTTCTGATGATGATAACTGACCTGACCCTGTGTTTTGTTGCCCGTGGCCAGGTTTTAGACTCTAGAGTGTAGACTATTCTACGTAGACTGTGTTAGGGTTGTTTTACCTTTAATGTTAATTGTATGGCCTAGAGTAGACTGAATATCTTTTGATTTGTGGTTTTCTTGCTGTTTTGACCTGAAAAACTATAGATAAGTACATTCATTTTAGGTTATCTTAGCCCTTTTTTATTATTATTATTATTATTATTTATGGTTTATTAAGTTTTCTGTTCTCCAATTGGTTGATCACATATGTTTTATATTCGGCATGGTACAGTGTACCAGTTTTAAGGTATATAACCATCTCCTCTGCTGGGCCTAGTTGTAGAAGTTTTGGCTTTACCCTGTACAATATCTCTGTATTCTTTATATGTACACCCAGATGCCACACTAGCAAAATTTACCCCAAACAGGCACCAGTTCAATTTGGTCTGGAGGGATTCCATTTTCATGGCAATAAAATAAATGCAGTATTTTCCCAGAATTCATCAGTGAACATTTTTCTACAAGGGCTTCGTAGCATTTGTCAAATTCTTAAAAGGGTACATGATGTACAAACCTCTGAGATGAACCAACCTGTGTGTATTCAAGGATACCTGACTGACAGGGTGTGATTATCATTAATGTCAGGATTAATACTTACATCATCAATATATCCATCTACTCTCCGTACCCACTTATCCAGTGCAGGGTTAAGTGGTCTGTACATATGCTAAAAGTATATCGTGTGAGGCAGATGACTGAGATGCCAGTCCACTGCAGGATAATGAAACATACTCATTCACACACATACACACAGTCACTAGTTCACCTGCAACACATCTTTAGACTGTGGGACAAAAGCGGAACACTTGGAAGAAATATGCCAAGTCCATGTAGATGTAGATAGATCCCCCCATAAATCTGCTTTAAAAATGAAGTTATGTGATTTTTGCAAGTACGTTAAAATCACTGAGTGGGTTTTGAGTCCCATATTATACAGTATTTTTTTTATTTTTTCATCTAATTAAAAAATTCTATTAGAAATTAAAGCCAATGTGATAATTCTCGTACTTTATAATTTGGGTTTTATTCACTGTGAAATTCTTGCAGTGATTTTTTTTTTTTTTCTCCTAAAATTTAAATGTCTGCTCATAATGTACAGAACCAGATGGACAACTAAAAAACATTTAATATCTAAACTTTGGTATTGTCCTTAAAGGGAACTTAATTTTAAATGTTTTTTTAACCTTCTGCTGTTAAATTCCACTTGATTTATCTTATTTTGCTCTGTCAGTAACTGTAAGAAAATTTAACTGCGTTTTAATTACATTTTGTGATTTATCGGTGTTTAATTATTCATCCATCTATCCATTATGCTTAACCACTTCTCCTGGTCAGGGTCATAACTGTCTGAAGACTTTCCCAGAAACACCCAGATGCCACACTAGCAAAATTTACCCCAAACAGGCACCAGTTCATTTGAGGGTGACCCCGCACCCACCAAATAACATTACTTTATGGCCAAATTACAGGGACCATTTAACCCGAAACTCATGCTTGTCAGCAGAGAGAAGAAACTCATGCAGACACTGGGAGAACAGGCAAATTCTACATAAGCTGAGCTGGATTCGAACAGTCAAAAAGCTGTGAGGTCGCAGTGCTATTCACTGCACCACCATTTTATGCATTACGATTCATGGGGAAAAAAATCATTTTTAAACAGTAGTCAATGGATAAATATGGTATGTGTTCCTGTCTTGCTGACCTTGTAGAGGAATTTTTGAGCAACCCATAAAAGTATATTTTGTAGGTGTTGTCCAATTGAAAAATACTTCTTTTAAAGTTTGCATTTCATTTAAAAAAGTACTTCCTTTTTTTTAAACTTTGAATCATATATTGTTATGTAAAGTATGCGTAATAATACACAAGCATTTTTGAGTGCTTTTAAAAATACTACACATATTGGAATTGGAAAGTGCCACTGAGTCGTTTCTGACTCCTAAGGAACCATAAGGCGTGGTTTCCAAGGCAAGGAAGAACAGAACTGGTTTGCCTTCACCTTCTTCCAGTGTATTTTTTTCCTTAGAGGGGTGCAAACACAGAGGAGAACATGCAAGCTCCGCACACACTCATAAACTGGACTTGAACCCCTCATCAGGCAAGCAGCACAGGAGCTGTGAGGCATCACCACATCCTCACACATAGACACACAGCATACATCTTTTTCAATAAAAATATTTTATAATTAAGAGTAAATTAAACGGGAATACTTGAATTTTAAGTATCAGGGAAGAAAACGTAAGGAGATCTGTTCCAATAATATTCTGAGCTCACTTTACCACCTTCTTAAGGTTCTTAAGGTTCTTTACAATCTTGAACTGAGCAGATGCCCCAGCAGGATGTAATGCAGCCAGTCTGGGTCATCTCTGCTGTCCACGTGTAGAAGTTGGTGAGAACAGATAGAGGCATGTGGTTAAGTTGCTAGTAAGAGAAGGCCTGCAAATAAAAGTTTATTGAAACTTCTCTATTAAAAATATACGCATTTGGTCCCTCAAAAAGGGTGAAGATGGCAAAAATAAATTTAAAAAAGTCACTCTTTTTGGTGATGAAAGAGCTTCTCTTTCTTCCCCAGTTGCTTGTCTGCTTTGTTCATCTTCATTCCAGCTGCATTTTGTATCAGTGATAATTTTCCACTTAAGCAGAAGCAACTCATCTCCATTGTGCAGAAGAGCTGCCACAGAGCAGGGCTGACCAGCTGTCTGCCAAGGAAGACTTTGCCCTGTGTCATGGTTCTCCTTCTTGTCACCTTGTAGTGTGTTTACTTCTGGGTAGATTCTGTGCCCTAGTTTATAGATAACAGTAATTATACATTTTCACCACAATAATACTTAACCTTTCTCTCTTTTTAGGGGATTACTGCGAGGTTAACTACTGCCACAATGGAGGCACCTGTGTGACTGGGGTGGGAGAAGAACCCTTCATCTGTATCTGTGCAGAGGGTTTTACAGGAGACACCTGCAATGCTACAGAGAGGGGTAATAATGGATGGTGCTGAATGTTAATCCTCTCAGACGACGCCAATAACTCGTTGCTTAGTCTATATGTAGCTGGTGTTTTACCCACTTTACTTCATGGCCATTTGCTAGCTACTGTAACTGCGCAGATTGATAGTGATGCAGATTTATTTGATTTCCTCTCAGGGCCCTGCAGTCCAAACCCCTGCAAAAATGATGCTACGTGCGAGGTCATTAACCACTCCCGACGAGGGGATGTCTTCAACGAGTACATCTGCAAGTGCCTACCAGGATTTGAAGGCATTCACTGCCAGAACAGTAAGATTTGCCGGCCTAATATAGAATTCCTAAAGTGGCTTTGGGTACCTCTGCAGCGTGATGTAATGTGGTGTTACCAGTACAAATCCTTTCCAAAAGTAGTCATTTTATATCTTCTACTCTGATCACCATCATATCAAATTCTAATACTAGTTTCTTGTAGTCTTAGCTGGAAAGTTAGAAAGTTTGATTGTGTTTGGTAGCATCTTGAGATGTGCCACACAGTTTGGTTTGTTATTCGGGCTGGACTGAAGCGCTCTTTGTTCTCCTTTGCGCTGCTGTTTTGCTGTTTAACAATCTGCGTTTCAGAACCTAGCAGTCAGCAGAATTTGCCCTCCCAGCTCATGTTCCAAAAAAAGATAAAAATATTGTCAGATAATGTGAGCGCAATACATCATTTTGTCCTTTGATGCTGGATGAAAGTGCACTGAAAAGATGCACTTAAAAAGTTTTTATTATATGTGATATGTATAATGGGTTTGTGTTTTATGAGTGTTAATTATGACTTTTAAAAAATGCATTACTATTTTGATGTATGTAGTTACAGCATTGTGTAGCATTGTGTAGTCTAATACCTTAAAATTGAAGGACTTGGGTTTGTCTGTACTCCTCCTGTAACATCTTTGTGCAGAGTAGTTGCCCTAAAATGATCTAATAAAAATTACTCAACTTTATAAATGGCCAAGTAGTAAATTGTATAATGTAGTTCAGCTAATCTGAAAGTCACTACAGAGGCATCAGCCAAGAGATTAAATCTATGTTTTGATTTTATTTTTTATGTGAGAACGCAGCACAGGTCCAGTGGCATTTTGGACTGCTCAGGTGAAATGACTGAGGCCTCTGCTCTTGCCGTAGAGCTTTGCTCCGATGACCACATCAAGCTCTCTATAAGCAATGCGGCTACAGCCTGTAATCTGGCCCCCACGCATGCAGTGACACACCAGGCGTTTCCTGGCTACCTACCACTGCCCCGCCAAGAAGCTCAGCTTTTTCCACATTTGAATTCATTTCATTTCTGACCTACTTTTTATCCAAGTGCTTTGAAGGGTTTTATACATAAACCAAGACAAGGATTAGAATTTTCCTTTATGTGTATCAAATCGTCTGAAGTTAGTGCACGGAAGCAATAAACACTGTTTTTCTTACCATGTATGTTTTTTGTTTCCTGTTGTGTTTTATGACTAACGTTGACATTGTGAGTGTCACCCCATCTCATTTTTTAAATTTTAGTCATTGCCTCATTGCTGGCATGGTTGTACATGCCATGTGTTCTGACCCAAACTGGTTGTGTGAGATATTCCATATGACACAGCCTTGGGTGGGACACAGTGGAGGCGTGTGGCATGTAGTCCTTTGCCCTGCAGAAGCTTGTGTTTGCCAGGACTCCAACTCTTTATTTGCATGAGTCAGTGACAGCAGGCAGGCATATTGTGAGTCAGCCCTGGCAGGGTGAGGCTTGTGTCTCTGATAAATGCTGATGGGTCCGTGCAGGCATCACTCCTGCCGCAGGACAGGGAGTCGGCTGAGGGCACCACACCGCAGAACAGATAAAATCAATCTTTTCAGTTGAATGTTGCTTACTTTTTCAGAATTCTTGCAGATCAGCTTACAAAGTGGCAATTGTTGATAGAGATGGATGTTTTGGTGAGGTTGAGCTGGACAATGCTGAATAATGATGGGGTGCTTGCGGAAGAGCATCGCCCTTCTAGTTCAGTACAAAGGACCGTCTGTGTCCCACCTTGCCAAGCTGAGCCCCTGTGTGGATGTTATCCGGAAGCTTGGACTTTGTGATGCCTTCACTAGGAATGCTTTTCTGAGCATACCAGGGCATCACTGGGACACTTACAGGACAATGTGTCGTGCTCTTTTCAGTGCGTTCACAAGACCCTCATCCCCTTACGGCTCTGACTATTTCAGGTCATAGACCATCTTTTATTCATAATATGGAAAAAAGTCAGTCCTAATAAGTCTGCTAATAAATCTAATGTGCTGGATTGCCTTGTGATGGAACTTTTTGAATCATCTTGCTGTTGGTGGTATGTGCTCTATTTTTAAGCAGCACATTGTTAGCTTCATTTGAGAGATGACACCGGCATTTTTAGTGAACTTAAACAATCCCTGGAAACCCAAGGAAGGGTTAATGAGCCCTCTTCTTTGCCTATCTTAATATCCCGAGTCTTGTGAAGGTGTCACTGAATTCAGAGGACAGACCAGGTTGATCTAGTAATGCCCTGCTTGGTTGGGTTGATCTAATCATGCGCTGGCTCAGTACTGACAGCAGGGAAATATTGCTGCTCAACAGCAGTTGGAAAATCTGTTATCTGTCTATCCCTGTTCTGTGGGGATCTGGTTCCTTGGGTCTCCATTGCGGCAGTCTGTTTCTTCATTGGGGCTCTGTACACTCCTCGTTGTACCCTGAGCAAAAGGGAAGAAGTTCAGTGCCACAGGGCCTCTCCTTCAACAACAACTCTGACCTCGGTTAAGGAGATTAAATAGCTCCTCTAATGTGGTGTTTATGTGAGTGTGGCTGGAGAGGCAAAGGATGTGGTGGTTTTAGTCATGGGCCAATCCTCTTAATGGGAAAGGGAGTGGTAGGGCCAAGAAGGTGCTGACGTTGTAGCAGTGTCTATCTGTAGATTACTGTTTGTGTAAGGCTGTGTGTGTGTGTGTGTGTGTGTGTGTCTCCTTGGAGAACATCCTCAGTGAGCCTCTCATGAATTAGGGCTATCCTCTGACTTTTTTAAAAGTATAACAACCCAAATTAAAACTGTAGAAAATTTAAACACCAGTGCACTGCCATTACAGAAATGAATAAAAATTTAGACCCTGGCTACAGCAGTTAAGTACTTCAGCTGGCACGTTTCGTGGAATTAAAAGGATTTTGCATGGCAGATCTTTGCTCTGTTCATTGTTATTTTTTTTCCAGGGCTGGTTTTCATGTCAAACAATGTGCTAATGCGACATTAAATAGTATTTAAATATGTTTTTTTAAATTTACCAGACATTTGCTCGATCAGTATGTGATCAATGTATTTTTGTTATTTCTGTATTACTGTTACATTTTCGTTCACTTTAAAATTACAAAACACAGGCAAAGAACTTCACATATGTTGAAGACAATCCTGCCACCTACTGGAGAGGTTTGGGGAGATCAACATTCGGAAACTAGAGCAAGAAGAACGGTGTGCGTATTTTTATGAAGTAATGCATCCACAACTGTTTTCATTTAAAGGAAGTGCATAAAAGCTTATTATAATTAAACATAATAAAGACATAGAGAATGCACTTCAAATCCATTTCAAATTTGGATTTGTTTTTTTGGGGGGAAAAAAGCAACTGTGATTTATATTGCTCACTTATTTAAGTGAGTCAGACCAGGTCATTTGGCTTTTGTGGATTGCTTACTGCTTGATGACAGTGGTATTTCCCAGATACGTTGGTTCACTGCAAGATGGTACAGTATTTGGACTGGGTTGTGGACAGGATTGTGGTTTTTACCTGTCTGCCTTCCTCAGATGGAAATGATTAAACAGTACTGAAGAAACAAGAGGAATCTGAGTATTTGATGTTGCCAGGCAACCTATAGCCCAGGGTCCTCTGTTGGACAGATACAGACATTGGTACACACCTACACACTAAACACACATGTTTACACCAAATTCAGCCCACACGTTTACAAAATCTCAACCCACAACACAGCCCTATGTTGCATATATTAGAATTCATGTCTAATGTTCATTAACCTAAAATACAATTTGATTACAGCTTTTCTCCATTTTCATTTGTGCTTTATTTTCATGTGTTTCCATTACTTGGTTCCTCATTTAATAATGAATAGTTTTGGAAGGCCTTAATGCTAAGCCATGCATGATGTAGGCACTCATTAGTTTTCACATAACTGGTTGGGTTGGCTCTGTTGCACTGTGCTTCAAAGAGTACCATAGTAATTCTTGCTCTGGCCTGCCCAGCTGTGTGACAGTGTGTGACAGTGGGTCTCTCACTGACTGAGCCCCTAGGTCCACCATTAGCCCTCTGTCTTCACCAGCACCCTAGCTGCCCTTTTTCTCTGACTGGGGGGACATGTAGGACATATGACTCGGGGTGACGTGTGAACACAGATGTAGTAATGTGAGGCCCCAAAGAGTTCCTTTTTAATGACACCTTGTACTCAGGAGTAGTTGAATGATGCACAGATCTAAGGCTTCTGACCATAATGAAAGTTCTGAGTGTCTTTTGCTTGGTTTAGCATAACTGATGGATACTTGAGACACAAGTTATACAACTGATTCTGCAGATAACCTTGGAAAAATTCATTACATGAAGAATAGTAATTTTATCCAGCATACATGAGGTTGTGTTATGTTCCTTGGAACATATGAAGACAGGTAACATTTAAGATTCAGCATGATGGTGTGTGATGCAAAATGCAGACTCTGGTTATTTTGTAAATACTGTAAATGCCATTCTCACAATGTGAGAGTACCTTGTAAGAGCCTTGTGTCAGCTGCGTATCTCTGCAGGTGTGAATGACTGTGTCGGCCAGCCTTGCAAGAATGGAGGGACTTGTCGAGATCTGGACGGAGATTATGCCTGCCAGTGTCCCTCACCCTATGTGGGGAAGCGCTGTCAGCTACGTGAGTATTACTACTTCCTTTGGCATGAAGGTAACTGTAAGCATCCAGTAATCTTGTAGCTGAAGGTCAGTGAGTGTTATGTATAAAAGTACAAGATGGTCCTATGGTGATTTCCACCCCCATAATCCCAATGCAGTAATGGATGTAATTTGCTAAATTGAAAAAACCCGAGGGACTACAGCTATTGAAGTTACATTAGAAATAGCTCTCGAAGGATATCATAATTACACTGTAGCCAAAGATCAAGTTTGGATTTTTTAGAAAAACTATTTTTTTATTCAACAAAATATTTTCTGCTGGCTAAGTCTGCCTGCACTGTGACTCCCAGGATCACTATATAAAAAGATAGAACTTAACTGATTCATGTACAATAAGAGAAATGTAATTGTAAATTCTAATAAAAATTATAATACGAAATGTGGGTAAGTCAGAAATGATGGGTTTAGTATGCAGTGTTCCTGTCTCTGTTTTAGGGTGCACCTCCCTTCTTGGCATGGAGGGTGGAGAAATTGCTGAGTCCCAGATCACCGCTTCCTCAGTACACTACGGTGTCTTGGGTTTGCAGCGCTGGGGCCCTGAGCTCGCCCGCCTCAACAATCAGGGCATCGTGAATGCCTGGACCTCAGCCACTCATGACAAGAACCCTTGGATAGAGGTGGGTAGGCTGAAAGAGAAAATACTCACTTGGTGACATCCACAGTTACACCAAACACAATTAATGTGGGAAAAATTGCTATGAAGTAATACTCATTAAATTATTCTGTCAATTTAAGAGTTATGACATTGTATAGGCTGGGTTTAAAGGGCCATCCACTTGTTTGTGCAGGTCAACATGCAGAGAAAGATGCATTTGACAGGAATCATCACCCAGGGGGCCAGTCGCATGGGAATTGCAGAGTTTGTCAAATCCTTTAAGGTGGCCTCCAGCTTCGATGGTCAGACCTACACCATGTACAGACTAGAGGGCCAGAAAAAAGACCAGGTGAGACCATGTAACCCCACTGAAGAATTCCAGCAATTCTTCAGTCGTGGATTATCCTCACAACATAGATCTGTGAATATAGGTGCAGACATATAGCAGAACAGTGGTGAACATTCTGACCTGTTTTGTGCTTTTGCTGTTTGCCAGGTTTTTGTTGGGAATGTAGACAACGATAATACCAAGACCAATATGTTTGATCCACCTATCATTGCACAGTACATCCGCATCATTCCCGTTGTCTGTCGCAAGGCTTGCACCCTACGCATGGAGCTGGTGGGCTGCGAGCTAAATGGTAAAGACTACTTATTTATCAGGGGTTGGGACACGCGCACCCACACACATACACACAGGTAATATTTTGTTTGAGCCTCTGAAGCATACTGATGGTGTTACCTATCCACCTATGAACAACAAAATTTTAAAAAATCTTCATGTACATTTGGGTCAAAGATACTGTTTGGCTTGAGATGCTCTGCAGGGTGTTCATTTGTAAGTGGGCATTTTTTCAAATTTTTAAATGGAGAAGCAGTTGTAAAGTTTGTTAAACTATAGTTTATGTCCACATTTTTTTTTACCATTCAGCCATTTAAGGCTAAATCTATAATGGAAAAGAAGAGCAATAATATGCCCAATACAATCTGATTCTAAAATGTGATTATTCTCTTTTTGAGGTATAATTGAAATAGTCACTTCTGTTTTGTAATGTAATAAGTTAAGGGTGCTGTTAAATGAAAAGAATGATTTTGGCCAGGAGCAAATTTTGAGTATGATGTTGATAGCATTGACAGCAGAAGGAAGGTTTAGTGCAATGAAGCCTTATGGCAAATTATTGACCACTCTCTGCGAATGAAGCAGTTTTATTTCTGAAACGGTGACATTTCCGAGAAGGAAGGGCTGATATCGTTTTTGGAAGGATTGTGTGAAAGAAACAGTAAAGCTACTATTATTATGAGCAAGATATTTATTTTTGCGGCCTTCAACAAAGGAGACAAGCAAGTTACATGACTTCTCTCCATAAATGGCAAAATTTATTTCCATACATCAGTAAAAAATGTTCCAGCAGACATTGAAATGACAAATTTTTCCACCCCATCCCCAATTATTTCAATATACAGGGAATTGCTATTCATTCTTATGTCCATTCCTTGTGCTTCTTGTTGCTGCATAAAGGGCTGAGCTCACAGTTAAAGCAATCAGCTAGAACAATAATTGTCATTGCCATTTATTTCACTTTTTACTTTAAACCATTCTAACATGCTCTCTATTCAGTGGCAAAATGGCTTTTTTCATTGAGCTCAGAATCCACATTAATAGAATTTATGATCTTGCAGTTTTAAATGAAAAAATGTATTTACTTTATGTAGCAGGATGTTCAAATTTAGGACATTTAGGGTACAGAGATGCATGTGCATATTGCTCCCTTGGACATTTTGTGGTATGTACAGTACAACGGAAGCAGCTCTTTACATGCGGCCCTGCTCTCACAAGTGATTGTGCCTCACTGTGTACTGTGCCCTCCTGTGTTTTTTGCCGCGCCACCAACTGTGTCAGTTTCTTACCCGCATGTTTCTCGCTGCATGTCTGCTCACTGCTGCGCATTTGTGTTTGTTTCATTTGTTTGGCATGCACCATGTCTTGCTGTGTATCTATCATCCTCTCTTCACTGTTTTGTTCACAGTGTATTTAAACATGACAGGTTGCTCTGAGCCTCTGGGCATGAAATCCCGTTTGATATCAGACGAGAAGCTCTCGGCCTCCAGTGCCTTCCGTACGTGGGGCATCGATGCGTTCACATGGCATCCCCACTATGCCCGCCTCGACAAGCAGGGCAAGACCAATGCTTGGACTGCAGCTAGCAACAACCGCTCAGAGTGGCTGCAGGTAAACTTGGCACCGATCGCTCCTTTCAACCACCCCATATCTGACCTCGTCCGAGGTCCATTTCAGTGACCTAATGGGATCTGACTGGACTCCATTGTGTTAAGGGGTGACCAAAGCACAGTCACTGACCTTGCTGTTAACAGGTGGACCTGCAGACACCCAAACAAGTCACAGGCATCATCACCCAGGGAGCCAAGGACTTTGGAAATGTGCAGTTTGTGTCTGCATTTAAAGTGGCGTACAGTAATGATGGACATTCCTGGACTGTTTTAAAGGACGATAACAACAAGACAGAGACGGTGAGTGTCAAAGCATCTGTTTTTTAGACTCTTCACAATCTTTCCGAAGAGTTTTGTGGTGTTTAGTTTGCTTCTGGGAAATATTAGTGAAACCTTTTCCACTTTCCTTCGAAATAAGAACGTGGCTGAGAAAGTGCTGTATCATTCCAGCCATTGCCATGAGAATAATGTTTACATTCTTCTTTGGTTACTACAACATACAAGGGCCCTGCCTTCCAGGATGTCTGCTTGTGTGTTATGTCACTATGTGTTCTGTACCGTAAAACACATGTTCATCTGGGACTTTTGGGTGGAGGTTATGAAGAGGCATTTGCTCATTCCCTCAGTGTTATGCAGTTCTCTGCACTCCACAAAGGAACAGGCAAATGTTTTATTTCATTTTGCAAAACTGGAAGTAGTCCTAAATCGATTTCTTTGGGAAGCAGGTGGCCTCTACTGGCTGTGCTCCAGGTGTATTGGCCCTGATCCATCATAATTCCAGTTCCCCCACTGAGCTCTCCTAAGGCTTTCAAGAATAATGAATCCTGTTGGGCTCCCATTTGTCCTTGAATAAGGACCTCTGAGATCAGCAGCATTTAGTGGGATGGTTAAATTTGTTTTTATAGGTAACTTCTTTCTGGTTTTTCTCTATTTTGCCATCACTTGAACTACCTGTAAAAGTGAAGAAATGTCAAGTTCCAAATGTTTCTGTATTTTTTTTGTGTGACACATAGCTGGAACAGGCGCAGGCTGACAGTACCAGTCAGTCCTCACAATTTATTAGTACCACTTAGCGGCAAATTAAAGAAGCCAGTGTTTTGGTCAAATGACAGGTGCCTACAACATTCCTTTCTAGCTCACCTTCTCCTGTCTGTTGTGGAATGCTGACTTAGTAGCTTTTGATAATGTTCACGTTCACATGGACCGTGGGAGGGGTGGAGTACTGATGATTAAGAAAAGATGGCTTGTTTTAAACTTATCATACATACATAGCATGTATTTTCTTTCTTTGCTCCTATGATGTTGCACATAGTTTCTTATTTACTCCATTTGACTCATGTTCTTATGGCAGTCCATTTAATGGAACTGTTTGTTTTCCAGATTTTCCAAGGCAACATAGACAACAATGTGCATAAAAAGAATGTGTTTGATCCACCTTTCTATGCGCGATTTGTGCGCATTCTACCATGGGAATGGCATGAGCGCATTACTCTGCGCATGGAGCTGCTGGGCTGCGATGAGTAGATCTTCTTGCTCCTCAGGGACCCAACTTGTGTCCACCCCCTCCCTTGAGCTCCGCCTACCTGCCACACCTGCACTGCCTTGTCCACAACTATAGGGGGCGGTAACACTCCTGCGTAGCCTGCAAAGATCATGTTTGCTAAAAATCCCCAGAGTCATAAAAGAAAAAGCAGAAAATCAAATGGTTTACTTAGAAGCATGCGGTGAATATTGTCACCAGATACATTGTTCATGCTGCTGGCAATTTGAAATAATTCTCAAATTTGTATTGTAGCCTTTTATGAGGATCAATCTGTTTCTGTGATTTTTTTTTTTTCTTTTTTCTTTCAGTAGTGCTCTGTTTTGTTTGAAATGTTTTCCTGTTTGTGGCTATTTAGACAAGTTCATATTCTGTGTGTGATTTTAGCTTCTATGAAAGTGGGGGGGGGCAAGTGATACTAATATGACAGAATTTTATAAAAATGCAAAGTCCCGGTTCAGAGATTCCAGATGGTTGCGCTCAAGTCTGCACAAATCCACTTGATGTCCCCTTAAAAAAAATTTTATTTATCCCAAGATGAAGATGAAAAGCTGATTGCTGCTGGTAAATCTTATTGCTGTGATTTAAACAAACAGTGGTTTCTTTCTTTTCTAGAATAAACTTCCTGCTGGAACAGGTTCACAGAATCTCTGAAAGGGGATCGTTTTGCTGTACTTTTCCTCAAATATTGAAGTTATGCTCTTAGTTTTGCGCTGTTTCTTGAAATGAAAATTTAAGAATGGTAATTGGTGCTTGAAAATTGGGAGTTCTGAAAAAGTATCTGTGAGCACCCTGCTTATTTGTTGAGTGTCAGTTGTACAGTTTTTTTAAGTACATTTGTCACTACAAAAAATATGAGAAGATGTTAGCCATGTAAAAACACAGAAATTATAGAAGTACAAAAATGAGTGCTTTCGTAACAGAACTTGGATGTATTAATCCATGCCATGCTTTGAGTGTGTATTAGGCATTACATTTCATCCTAACAGGTTATAAAGTGTTGATATCTGTTGTAATAAATTTGGTGCTTGATGGATGCATTTGCTGAAGACTTCACTGAGACACTGTAGTTGCAGCACACTCACCTCCCTACATTCTCTGCATATGTGTTGCTCCAGAACTTCCAGTTCCAACAAGTTTCTAAAGCAGCACCCCCTGCCTCCCCCATGATGTCACTCTACCAGCATGTGGCTCATCCTTACTGCCTGTTGTCACACACCCAGTACCTGTGCTCCTCTGCCTCACCACCATCCTCTCTAACCCCTGATCCCCTTTCAAAACTGTTAGCATTTGTCCCCACATTTAAATTATTTTTATTGAAGACTTACAAGGTACCGATACATTTCTAGAATGGAAATTGCTATTTAATATTTGAGCTGTAACTGGATTTTAAAGTTAGTCTGCCATTCTATAGAAAGAAGGAATAAACAGGGGCCTGTGCAATAGACTAAGAATTTTAACTAGAGAATATTTTTGCAACCTTAAAGTCTCAATAATTTCATAGCAAGACTGCATTTTAGGTGCACGTGGCAGTAAGTGTAATACTCGATTAATTGTGTAGAATACTGTAAAAGATTTGTATAGTCTGCTCAGCATAAGATAGATGTTGCTAAACAGTGCGTGCATGGTTCAACCCTGTGAAACTTTAGGTCTAATTTTGCAGTGTTTTCAACATGTCCATCTAAAATAAGTTTTGCAGTCATTCATTGTTTCCAGTCCACATTTGTCTGCATTAGCCACATTTTTATGGCTCATTCAAAAATAAAGACAGTGTTTTTGTACTTGTGTATAACTAGACAAAGATGTTTACTGGATGTGACACTAATAATTTATAGTTGCTTTTGGGGAGTTTCCCCTGGTGTTGCATATAAAAAAAATGTTAGGATGAAGTTGTCGCTGTATTTAATTGATATTGGTGCAGGGGAGCGTAAAGGGATTCCCTTTGCCTCAGTTTTGTAACAGCTCTTTGTGGGTGAGAGTCTTATTTCTGTGTGAAGCACATGAATTAACATGGTCACAGTCCACAAGCGTGTTGACATCCGGGGTCACGGTTTAGAGGTTGTCTTTTGTTCAGAAACAGGGCTGTATCTTCAGTGATCTAGTCACCCAGGTGTGCCAAGGCTTTGTGGAGACCAAGGGATTTGGTTGCATTTGCTTTGAACCAGCCGGTGCAGAGGACAACAAGGTTTGGAAGAGCCACATGTCAGCGTGCCTTGTATCCCCCAGATTCACATTCCGGTAGATCCCCCAAATCCCAAGCAGGAAGCGCAGCCAGCCACAGTGGCCGAGGGACCATCAAGAACTCCACAGCTGTCTCACCCAGGAAGGATTCCTTGCTGAAAAACAAAACTGCACCCCTCCAAAGTCCGTGGCCTGTAATTATATGCTCTTTGCATAAGTAGTGCTGCTTGCCTTTGCCACCACCTGTCTGCTTTCCTGCACAACATGCAATGCGTGAACAGTATATCACTAACATGAGAGCACAGCTGACAGCTCTGTTAGAAGGGAAGAATTCTGCCTCAAAGGTTTAAACTCTGTGTTTATTCTGCCAGTGATGGTCTGATACTGGATGTCTGGTTTCACCCAATCAGTTGTATTAATAGCTGGAGGAAATGAATCTTAGTCTTTCAGAGTCAAAGATAAGAATATCCTGTTATGCAGGAATCTAATCTTAGTCTGTTCAGTTTTCCTGTTCTTCAAACTGACTAATGGTGATAAAATTCACTGGAAGAAGAATGTATGTCTGTAGAGTGGCTGGTGTCTGTTTAAAAGTAAATACCTCTAGAAATAGGTCTGTCTCCTCTCCTCAGTTTGACATCCATAAGCAATACTTTGGTTTCCAGCTCTCTTTGAAACCTTATAATTATATGACCAGACCCAAGGCTCTTCGCTCTTCAGGAAGATTCTTTGGCAAGGCCTGTGTAACTGCCCTACGGAGCGGCATGGGCAGCGAGTTGGTGTAAACAATGAGTGCCATTTCACTGTGAAACCATCCTTCTCCTCAGATTTCTCTTTATATAGGGCCCTCACCACATTTCTCTCTTCTTACTTTTCTCATGCAGAACTGTCATGCATCCAAACATTTGCTTAACACAAAATTTTATCTTGGAACAAAGTTTATTGTGCAAATTATGCCCTCCTACAGCTCAGCGCTCTTCACATTGCCGTGGTATTTATAGCCTCTGGCAACCACTTTCATCTGCGCTCTATGAATACATGGACTGGGCACTTCAAACACAGCTGTAATGGCTCCCTGAGTCCACGAAAGCGCAAACTGACAGGAAGGACCCAGCAACGAGAGGCTTATGACTCAACCTCCTTCATAACATTTTGCCCCTTCACTAGTAGACTGGAGAGAGTAACAGGATGGGTCCAGTACCATATCCTCCTCTTACTAAAGGCCACCCGGCAGCTTTTTCCTCACTTCAGCTGACAGTGACAAACTCATTAGGTGTTTAATAAAATAACAATGGCACTGCTAAAATTACACCTGTGGGGAGGGATGGGTGCATCTGAAATAGGAAGCAGGAGCCATCAGAATGTGAGGTCACTGACTCAGAGCAAAGCTGGGTGAGTTTAAGTGATTCCCTTTGCACCAAAGTTACTAAACCTGGTTGGAGCCCAGTGATTCAGATAGGAAGCTCTCTGATATCTGCAGGAATAACAAAAATCTACTCAGCCATTTTGTGTAGAGAAATAACATTTTTAAAGGTCTCTAGGTAATACTGAAATTTTTGTGCTATTATTGTCCCCAGTTGAGCATCCAGTTCATGTTCGAGAGGTCATCTTCGGTATGTGAAAAAAAATTCAGATAATCATGCGCTTGCCCTTGAATTTGCTGGATATCACTGCCAGATTAGAATTGCATTATTTGTCACTTATTTCACCATTATTTTTGACCTGCACTTTTCAGACTTTGCCCATTATTTCTTGATGTGCTTCAGCAGGGTGTCAAAAAAATTGCCTGTTTACTTCTTAACTTTAAGCACCCAACCATTCACAAGGTCGGGTAGAACCTGCAGTCTTTCTCGGTCCGTGTTCATGAAGCCTTCATGAAAACAAACTCACCTAATGCTGATGTTTTCTGTGAGGTTTTTCTGCTCTTGAGGCCCACCAGAACTAGGTTATGAGTGTGTTGAGACAAAATATATTTAACAAAGATATTAGCAAATGATGTAGGTTATACTGGGTTTATGTACTGGGGCTACGGGTAATGTAGCGCTAAGGGTTGCTCTGGGCCAGATTACTGACCGAGCAAACCAGGCATGTGCCTCGGGGTGCTTTGTCTTTGGATGCCCTTGGTCCTTGGGGGCCCCGGTGCTCAGGGGCCCAGCCACCTAGGGCCCTGTGCAGGACCTTTGTACTGTGTAGATGGACTAGCAGAATTCACCAGGGGTGCCCACACCACCACAACAAAACATGGCTGGGCCCTTTTCCTGGTTTGTCTATGGCCCCAGACCCATTCAGTCAATTATACTGAAAAAGCCTATAGTAGACCTACTGTAGGTAGGCAGCCGCTTGGCACCTGAACAGCCAAGGTTCTGGGGTCCCCTCACCCCTTAAAAATAAAAGCAAAAAACACTTTCTTTTTAACGTTTCTGTGCAATTTCGGAAGCGCAGCAGCAGTTTGGTATCAAGGTGAAAATGCTGGAGTTGGGCAGCGGGGAGGGGTACCCTTGGCATTTGCTTGCCCAGGGGCCCTCTGGTGGATTAATGTGGCCATGGGGTTGCTACGAGTCGGTATGAAGGTTGCTGGCTTGAATCTCGCTCCTGCTGTGGCACCTTGGACAAAGACATGAGCTAAGTGAAGTTCACGAAAAGGAGTGCATCGTGAGCTCTCTGTCGCCCTGCGGCTCCGTCGCGGTCCGCTTTGTCCCTTTAACGGCACAGGCGTTATCGCTCAGAGAGGGAGGTGCTGGCCCCGTGACGTGACAATCGTGCCCCCCCCCCACCCGAAAAAGATGAATTAAAAGCAAGGCAGTGATTTGGTTGAACTGCAAAAAAGTTGTCGGCGAGCAGCGCAGGAGCCGAAACTGTGAGTAGCCGCGCAGCGCAGAGTCGCTCCACGCCAACAGCATCGGCAGCGCAGCGCTGGGGTGGAGACCGCAGGGAAATTCAGGCTCTTCGCTTCGTTTCATTCCCTTGCAGTCTCAGCAGCGCCTGTTGTTTTAGCCACGGCTGAAAGGGTCAAATGACGCTTTTAAAATGTTTTAAATTCAGTGTTAAATTTTGATTCAGTTAAGTATTTCGTTCTCCGTTGAACTCGTTTGGTTTACGGCGCATAATAAAGGTAACTCGGGTGTTGCGGGAAATAAAGGCAGGGCAAAATGTGTGATATAATCTCATGCCCAAGAAAAACTTTCAAATATGTGTTCATTCGGACGCTAAATGCCCATCGCACTTTAGACCTTCGAGAAATAGACATTTTTAAATGTTTTAAAATATTGATACAAATATAAAAGACTCCGTATGCGCTTTTATTAAATGAAACTGCTGTAGAAGGGCGAAGAGGAGGAAGGTGTGTACGCAGGATTTTGATGATTTCTCTTTATATATATATATATATATATATATATATATTATATATATATATATATATATATATATATATATGTTTTTTATATTGAATAAGGTGTTCTCTAAGATCACCTGTACTACTAATGTGGATTTATCTCGAAGTTCTCACAGCTGCAGCATTCGCTTTAATACCTTTGGTTCCCCAGTAACTAATTAATTATTTTAAGCAATTTATTTGTCTTCATTGTAGTACCAATTCAGTTACTTGACTCTGTCCGGATCAAAAAGTGTAGTAGTGAAAAGGTAAAAGTAATAAAACATTCAGTTTTATCACAAAACTGTTTTACTATTAAAGTGGTTGTATTTAGTGTACAGGTATTGTTAGAACAGCTGGTCATAGTCCAATGGAAAATGGGGAACAAGCAATTGTATATCAACAAACTTTATTTCCCTTAATTCACTAATATATGCAGCACTATGTGTCATATAATTTCTTATTAATTTTTACATATTTATTTGCGCACATATAACAGCTACTAGTTCCTCTGGGCAACTACAAGGATGGCACTGACAGCAGCTACAGTATGTATCACCAAACTTTATACCTTTTAAACTTGGTGAATTTAGTAAGTGTGTGCTTTTGGAGCCAGAAAATCTGTCAGTGTCTCAATGTACCATTTGCATATACATAACATCATGACTCCTGCTTCCTTAAGACCAAATTTTGAATTTTCATAATAATAAGTAGTCTTTCAGAGTTTAATGAACCTAGCTGTGCAAGCACCTTACTTAGGGTGAGAAGTACCTATGTGCCAAATTTCAGGTGTGTGCCTTGAAACACAAAATGCATAAAAAATAAAATGCATAAAGAACAAACAGTAAAAGAAATACTGGGCTTTAGAATTATAGACATGCAAAAGCCTCAGTGCACGTGCCATGTGGAGATGTGGAGAAAAGTATTGGGACCCTTGCATTTTATTCAAACAATACATCATTCTTCCTGGAGTGTTAAAATTTTTGTTGTCCATACATGCATTTCTTTAGTTTACAGTGGAAGATAACTAAAAACCGATGAAAAGAACTGAATTCTTTTTTATCCCACAGACACATTCTGAAATGCCCTAGACAATATTTCTGATACCATTTAAAAGTTATAATAAACAATTGTATGGTAATGATACTTCAAGTAGACTCTTCACAGGTGTCTTCAATCTTTGGTTACTCATTAAGCCAGTATATATGGAGAAAAGTGCCCACTGCTGTTTTATGTAACTGTGGAAAGAAAGGCAAAGCAGGCAGTGGTCTGAGGTGGTTAGAAAGAAGATAATAACCGAACAAGGCTACAAGACCATCTCCTAAGAGCTTGATGTTCCTATGACCACTGTTGCCAACATTATCAAGAAGTTCAAGGCCCGTGGGATTGTAACCAACCTCCACGGACAGGGCTGAAATAAGAAAATTGACCCAAGATTGAAGAGAAAAATTCTTGAAATGGTGGAGAAACAAACCAAAAAAATCCAAATAGATCCAAGCGGACATTCAAGCTCAAGGTCCAACAGATGCTCCATCTGTTGCTGTCTGAGTGAAAATGGGTTTCATGACAGAAGATCTAGGAAGACCCCACTTCTAACGGGTGTTTGTTAATGCTGATGGGTCAGTACTGGAGTAGGTTTAAAAAGCACAGTAACCCCCCTTAGTAATGTAGTAGCCTAATATTTCCTCCTAAAGTAACCAGCAGTATTTGATTGTGTGTACATCAGCCTTTGTGATGGCATAGGTCCATCCAGATGTGCAGCACACCTGACTACACAGTTATCTTATATGATGCTGCAGACCAAGGTGCCATCAAGTACAGGGCACCACCATCTGTGGGACAGCAGGTAGCACAGTTATTAAGGCTACTGTCTTCTTGCTGCTTTGAATCCTGCTGTAGTCCCCTTGATGGAAGTATGCACCATGAATTGAATACATTGGAATATTTCATAAAAAGTTGAAAAATAATCTGCAGTAGTTGTTAATAGCACTGTTCAGCTATCACTGTGAGGCAGATTTCTAAATCAAGGAGCTGTTGTTGTACCCTCGTACCCCTTTTTTACTCATTTCATTATGGAATTATGCCATATACAAAAACAGTTCTTTGTAGCCACTGCCAGTTGTTCCTTGAAATAGTTAGTTATCTATTTTATCTTATATTCATATGTTTACTTGTATAGTATATTTACCATACATTGCAAACATTGCTATTAATCCATTAGTTTCTTTCTAATGCAACAATTGTATTGCTATTATTGTCATGACATTTAGTCATTGTTATGCTGCTAAAGCTGCTTAATGAAATGGCGGTATATGCAAATGTTTGTACAGTACAGTAATGTACAGTATCCTTTAATGAAAATTCCAAAATGCTTTTACTTGCAGGCTAAAATGTTGTGTAGCACTGTCCCCTACTGGGCACAAAGATGGCAGCTGATTCATATAATTTGAAATCAGTGTTTTTTCTATGAGTTACCAGGGTACAGATTTGTCACAGTAACAATTGTTAAAAAAATGGCATTTATAATTGTAGTAAGCAGAGCCTCACCGCTGGAAGAAGACACTTAGATTTGTTGAAAAGAGGATCGTCATAACAGGTACCAGGACCATGAGCACATGGCCCCCGCTGCTCTTGTTGCTACAGCTGCTCTGTTTATGCCAGGCTGCTCCAGGCTACTCCAACGGCTTCTTCTATCGCGACGTCCTGAACGGCAATGGCAATGGAGAGAGTATGCACACAAGCTCTATACCTCACCAAGTAGTTGTTTGTTATTTAATGACCCACTTCAAAGCAAAAATAAGACCAGTTTAAATTGGGTTTTCCCACTATATCTTCATTGATGATAAACCAATCCACCTCCTTTTCCAGCCATAATCCCCTGTAATATTTTTGCTGGCCTACAGTTTATTTTAATGGAGTTCGACTTCATGTGGAGACGACTGAGGACCCAACTTTTTGCTGTGCGGGGAAGCAACGTTACTCTCCCCTGCCACTATCGCTATGAGCCCCAGCTGACCTCCCTCCGCCGAACACGCGTGAAGTGGTCCTGGCTGCCAGCTGGTGGGGCCACACGACTGATGTGTTAGGCCATTGGCCACTCATCACCGCAGCTTGCTGGCTTCAAGGGTGGTGAAACTGCAGCAGGACTTTGGGGGTGTCCCGCGTTTCTCACTGATTCACATCTCAATGACTCCGACGCCACTGCTAGGTCATTGATGGGCTGGAGGACGAGAGCGCCACCGTGGATCTGGAACTGAGAGGTGCAGCTAGATAGGGGGTAGACTGGGCTCTCCTTCAGTCTTTGAGCCGTTGTCAAAATCACTGATTTGCTAACTAACTTATTTTCCATCCCCACCACTAGGGGTGGTGTTTCCTTATCAGCCTTCCTTGGGACGATACCAGCTGAACTTCCCAGCAGCACAGAAGGCCTGTGAGGAGCAAGACTCAGCCCTAGCCACCTTTGAACAGCATTTCGCTGCCTGGGAGGAGGGGCTTGACTGGTGTAACGCAGGGTGGCTGGCTGATGGGACAGTGCAGTACCCCATCACCACACCCCGTGAGCCCTGTGGGGGCCAAAGTGTAGCACCAGGTGTCCGGACCTATGGATCCCGTCACCGACGCCTGCACCTCTATGATGCCTTCTGTTTCTCCTCCTCTTTGAGAGGTGAGAGGTTCAGAGCTGAGATGTTCCCAGCTGTCTGCTGTGCATTGACCTCATTAGGGTTTTGGTTAAGTTTAGGGTTAGGGGTAAAGTTAGGATTATGATTAACGGTAGAGTAGGATTTAGGTCAGAGGTAGCATTAGGGGTTGGGTTAGGGTTAACTCTACATGGGGCCATGTGAGTGCTATGTAAGAAATATTAGCCAACAGTGTGTATTCTAAGTGGATGGAATGTTACTTGCTGTGCTTGTTGTGTTGCCTAACTTGCCTTTGTCTATGTGCCCTACCTGCTGCCCCTGCACTGTGTACCTCCTTCAGCCCCCCACAAGCTAAATCACAGAGGCCATACAGGCTTGCGAGGAGGACGGCTCGCAGATTGCCAGGGTGGGCCAAGTTTATGCTGCCTGGAGGTTCACAGGCCTAGACCACTGTGAAGCAGGCTGGCTGGCTGATGGGAGTGTGCGCTACCCCATTTCTACCCCACGGCCTAATTGTGGCTCTCAGGAGTCTGGGGTGCGCAACTTTGGCTTCCCTGCCCAACACCACAAATATGGCGTGTACTGCTTCAGAACCCCATAAATCTTGTTCTCTAGAACCTATCCCATTAGACACACTGTGCACATACTGTGACCATTAACTTTACTTCATTATTGTAAGTATTGCTATTGCCAAAGCTGTGTTGTGTGTTAAACTGAGTGAACATCTTATTAACCATCTTGTGCTATCATTTCTACTGTACTGAGTGAAAGAAAAACTGCTTTATTCATACTGGAACTTTCCAAGTCTGTTACTATATGAACCTGTGCAGTTTTTATTATTGGTAAAGAAAGTATGATTTTTATATGTAACAAATACTGTGACTTTTCTGTTTAGAATAATACAGCTTGAAGTCCCCTTTCTTAATTGATAGTTGATGTACCTGGAAGGACTATTGGACTATAAGCCTTTGTGGGAATTGCAGAAAGAACTCGGCCATTACTATA
The DNA here is from genome assembly GCA_018136845.1 of Heterotis niloticus. Classification (NCBI taxonomy): domain Eukaryota; kingdom Metazoa; phylum Chordata; class Actinopteri; order Osteoglossiformes; family Osteoglossidae; genus Heterotis; species Heterotis niloticus. The sequence goes on along the minus strand of CM030904.1, from coordinate 13,182,434 downwards.
GAAACTGTATGTTTGTGTTAAAGCCAGGCTCCACCTTTTGGTTCCTTTCTGGTCATCAGTCTGTTCAGGAGCAAAGGGGTTTGTCTGTTGGATTAGTATGAAAATGGATGTGAAATAAAGCAGTGATTTTTTTTTTTTTGTGATCAATAAAGCCTTTGTGACATATGGCTAAGGTGTGCTTAAGTGTGTGATTTATCTCATATAAGCTTGTTGTTTGTATGCTTTGATAGGTCAGGATTTCGTATCAATAACAGCAGCATTCAGCAAATCCAAGGGCCTTACTGATCTAGTATTGACTTTAAGGGCACCAGGTATCACCTTAGGTTAAAGTAACATTGGTGGATGGGGTGCCAGGGGCTGCATGTAGTAACAAAAGAGGTGTGTGGTCAGAGTGAAAACATATGTATGTGCAGTAAGAAACAACTAGCTCTTTTTATTATGAGTTGGGGTTCTGCCAGGTTTTTTAAGCCATGTTTGACCTCTTGAGGTTCTGCTGAGGCATGGAAACTCAGATATGCTGTCTTCATCAAAGCACACACACTTGAGACAGTCAAGTCTTTCTGTTCAGGACAAAAACTCAGTGTTGCATAGCTCATATTTTCCATTCCATTTAGTCTTCATTTTCCAAATATGTCACCTGTCACATGGTTTGTGTTTTTTTTAACCTTAAAAATGTTTTACTGTAAAATCTATACTTTACATTCAATATTACATTTTTTATTCTTTTAGATACCGATTGTGCTAAATTGACATATCATTTAAAAACTTTCATTAAAATATCTACCTATTCATCAATCTATAATCTTTAACCTCTTTTTCCTGGTTCTGGCTATTTTCCTCTCCCAGAATCACTGGGCATCAGGCTATGAAACTTCTCCATGACTGGGACACCAGTCCATCCTAGGATGGTCACACAGGCACAAATTCACACAAACAAGGTCAGGCAATGGGCAATTTTCATGCAAGAAGTAAAATTTTAACTTGAAACACATTTCTTTGGACTGTGGGAGCAAACCTACACAGGTACAGAAAGAACCTGCTACACAGTTTTACACAGATCGAGCTGGATTCAAATTCATGCCCGATCAGGCCAGGTGATGTGATGCACAGCTGCTCTTCAATGAACTACTTTAGAATTTTACATTTTAAAAGATTAATATGTTGAAAAAATATAGACGTTTGACTGTGAATGTATTTTGCACTCTTATGTGATGTGAGTAATATGCTAGCCTAGGGACATGCTGTCTGCTTAGTGGGAGATGATGTCAGGGATGCTCTAAGGTGACCACTTCACAGGTCTATCAGGTGAGGGCGCTGTGGATGCTCAGTAAAGGCTGTGCAGTAAGGAGGAGCTCTAGGTTAGAGAGGTGAAAAGGTGCCAAACACACAGATGGCCAGTGTACAAGGCCAGCAAAGGTCCTGGAGAAGGGCTCCATTCAGCTGAGTGGGAAGTCAGCTGCATTAGCCCCCCTTGTAAAGTAAATAAAAATTTCTGTAATGTTACTATCCTTGCGACTCCAAGACATATCCTATTTACACGGACCTGATTTGCAAACACCACTGCAGCACAGCTTCAGGTGAAAAGATGCTTTTATTCCCTGCCTTAAATGTTTAGGGAGTCTGCAATTAATGAAAGTTTACACAGTGGCAAAGGAATGTACTGCTGGCACTGAATAATCCTCCCTTCGTGAGGGGTAAAAAAATCTTAATAACTGTCTTGTACTGAAATTCCTTAGATATGTGTCTTGGATACTTTGACTGCTGGTAAAAGAAAGTCCGCTGTAATTGTTTTTAAAAATGCAACATATTGGGAATAATCAACAAATGAGCATGAAATATTGTTGCAGTGCAGAAACAGACACCTTTAAGTTTGTACATCTGTATGTAAAATCATTTGTATCTTTTGCACTTTATAGGCCTTGAATTCTGTAACTGAATTTTGGGTACTCTATGACAATCTTACCCCTTATACCTCACAGTTTTCATGTCCTGGCATGTACCTATGCAAATGAATACACAAATAGAAGCAGGAAATGTAAAGAATACTTTATGTTAAGGTTATATGTCCAGATAGCCATAGATATCATCTGAAATACTACCAGCAAAGGTTGTGTTGTTATATTATTATCATTGCTTTTGATGCGAAAATCAAAATGTGCTCTTGTATATCTTGAGAGTCCCTCACAAGCATGCACATGCACACTTGAAATGCCACTTGTGACACCGAGTTACACTAAGTGACCTACACACAGACACAGCTCCGTGTCCACACTGCACACAAGAAGGTGAAATTAAAAAGACATAAAGTACAGAATGTTTTATTTGGCTTCATTTGCGATGTTTGAGCAAATTGTGATCGTCAAACACACACAGTTTTGTCTCTCGATATCTCCGGGGCACATCTGCATTCTGTAGAGCTCTGACAGATACCAGCTACTTGATGCTGGCCTGACAAGGTGGCGAGGAGAACTTCTCTCTTACAGCAACAGCTCCTGAGTTCTCTCCTTGGTGTGTGTCGGCTCTTCTATTAGCCTGCAGACTAAGAGTGTGTGCTTATACCCAGCATGCCTCATTTACGATGGCACTGTGTGGAAAAGCAATGGGTAGGGACCTTACGCAGGAGTGCTCTGGATCACTCCTTTGTCGATAGAATGCGCCAAGCATGCATAGGGAAAGTACACACAACACTTTTATTCATTTACAGGATAGAGAAGAAGGACACAACTGCACTGTTGCCGTGTTCCATTCCTCACTTCCCAAATGTGAAGAGGTCAAATCAAATCAGAATCAAAGTGCTAAAATGAGTATTGGGCATTTTGGAGGCCCTGCCCACCACGAACTATTGTGAAGATAAAGGTACGACAGATTCAAAGGTACTGCTAAGAGAATTTTTTTGTTTAAGTTGGCAACATTCAGTCTGTCAGTAGGGTACAGATGGCACAGAAGCAGCTTGCCAGCAATGGGAAGCTGAGAGGAGCTACTGGAGTGTCAGAAAGAGGGCCGAGAGAAAGACGCAGAGAGCAGCTGCTGTAAGCTGGTTCTGACTCACATTGAATCCCAAAGAGATCCTGTGCACCGCACAGGCCTCAGGGTTTGGAGGTGGGGGACGCAGTGCTGAACAAACGTGCGTAAGACATTACAGAAGGCTCACATTTGCAAAGGTTCAGCATTTCCGTCATAACTACAGGACTGGGTTGTGTCAGGGTGATGGGCTTTACCAGGCTCAGCAGAGTGCAGGGGGCCACCAGTCCATACGCAGATCACACCCTGGCACAGTGAGAAATTAATAAATAATTCTATATTCACATTATGCAGACCTACCTGTTTGCAAATATACCGAACAGTGAGTAGGACATTAGGGCTTGTCTGCTAGCTCTTCAATGGCTGAGATTACTTAAACCAGGTTTCCCAATGCCTCCCCTCCCACTTCTCAGATATACATAAGATTTCCAAACAAGAACTTTGAGCAAAAATTTTTCTGTTATGTAGGCTAATATAGTACACAAGCTGGCTTACCTTTAAACTCAACCTGTGTCTCTTGTACAGAAGGCTGTAAAATTATTGTTATTGTACTTTTTCTATGGGATTAAAATTATTGTTAGCTTGTCTCCAGCTCCTTTTTGAGGTTTGGCCACCTGGGATTCTCACACACACTCGGACCGACAGGATGATTACATCAAGTTCTATCTGCCTGCTTTGTCTGTAGGGCCTGGAAATGTGGACTTCTCTAGCTGCTTAGCTATATTTCACAGCGTTGTGGCAATATGCTGCAGAATGCCAACTTGTCTCAAAATATTTATGTCCAGGTGTCTGAGAATCACTGGCAAGGGCAGCTGGCAAATGCTACTAAGAAGTGTAAGTGAAAAGCTCGACCCAAACTGGATGCCGAAGGCCTGAAAACCAAGGCAGCAGGATCCACCTCACGACCCCTCACAGTCCTCAAGCGCTTTGGTTTGTGTACAATACTCTAAACAAAAATCACAGAGGCAATAAAACAAGTTCATAACATTACGGTTGTTCAGTGTGTCAGGCAGAAGGACTACAAAAACCAATTGAAATCTTGCTTTTTTTTATCCTCCTCAACCAAGGCACAGAGTGACACTAAGAAATCAACAAATCAGCCAAATGGACTACAGATTTATGTCTAACTTGTCTTGGTGTTTGTATATACAAGGTGGGCACTCTACATTACAAATTCTTTTTTGTTTTAGACAGAAAAACAATTTTATATAAAGGTTCTTTTAAAATAATTCTCTTTTTAAAATTTGTCAGTTTTGCATTCTTTCGCATTTAGCGGAACTTCGGCCAAGATTTGCTGCTGGCTGATTTTGATCGACTCCTGATGAATCTTTTCTGTAGACTGTTGCTGCTGCCGACTGCTGGAAAGAGAGAGAGACAGCCTTGAGCACATTCTACATTAAAGTCCTGCAACTGCAATAAACCTGGGCATAACGTTTTGACCCCATCATTTTTATGGTATGCTAACAAACACAGTGTATACCTACAGCGTTTCCACCCCGGCATTCTCTGAAACCACCAAGTTCAAAAATAAATTTTCTCTGGTGACAGCTTGGACTGCCACAGGAGAAACTCTAGCATTTCACCCAGTAAAATTTTAGTTGTGCTACTGCTGCAGTCAGGTAGACAGTATGTGTGTGTGTGTGTGTGAGACTGCTGTTGTTCTAAGTGTTGTGCTCCAGCAAAACGTCTGGGGGGCGGCATGCACTTACAGCCTATACACTTGACTTGCGGTCTCTCCCACTGCCCATCCACCATGCAGCGCACCACAGGCAGATGTGGCGCTGTGAAGCCAGGATTACACTGGTAGCGGACTGTGGAGGTCACTTCGTAGTACTCCCTCCTATTCCCGAATATTCTTGCGTTTTCTACCTCCGGAGGGGGGCCGCACAAAACTGGGGGAAACCAGAGACCAAAGAACAAGGCCATTGAATTTGTCTTTATGCAGCACTGATGGTTTGATCCAGCAGCGGTTCAGCCCTTGGCCCTTACCGGGACTCCGCTTGCATGTGAAGGGTAGGTGGTAGTTACAGGGTACATCGTTCCACTGGCCATTCTCATGCCAGATCATCACCACGCAGTCTTCACCAGAATCAAAGTAATTGTCCGGCTGATTGGGCCTCCAGTTCTCAAATTGCTGAAAAGATACAGGTCATTGGGGGCAAAGTATTAATGCGCCACAGATTCAAACAGTCAAACAATTTTTTTGGCCCTAGTAAGTGAGCGTGTTTTTGGCTCTTTCATGCAAATCACATCTACCTCATGCGGATGGCAGTAATAACACTGAAGAAACAGAACTCACGGAAATGAGAATGAATTGGAGAAAATGGTACATCCGGGTTCATAAACTGATGTGTTTTTCTAGCAAAGTACAGATAACGCACTCCAGAGGTGCAATATATAGCCAAAAGTGTGGGGACACCTTACCCTCGCACCCATATGTTATTGTTTCTATAATAGCATCCACTCTTCTGGGAAGGCTTTCCACCAGATTTTGGAGCTTGGCTCTAAGAATGTGTGCTCATTTGGCCACAAAAGCACCAGTGAGATTGGGCACTGATGTCAGACGAGAAGGCCTGGCCCACAGTTGGTGTTCCAGTTCACTCCAAAGGTATTCAGTCGGGTTGATGTTAGGCCGCTCAAGTTTTTCCACACCAACCTGGGCAAACCGTGTGTTCATGGAGCTCGCTTTTTACTCATGCTGGAGCAGGAAAGGAGCTTCCCCAAACTGTGGCCACAAAACTGGAATGTCTAGAATGTGTTTGTATGCTGTGTGGATGCAGATGAAACTGCTGAACTTAGTCATCAAAAGAGGGGTCCACATACTTTTGGCCATATAGTGTACGAATGGTGAGGTCATTCGTAGGCTCAACTATAGTGCACAGTCAGAATGTCAGGTGAGGTCTCACAGAGAAGGGTTAGGAGTGGTCAGAAAGAAGAGGCAAAGTTATCCTCACCAAGGGGGATCCATCTGTCCAGCGGAAGTCTTTCTCAACCATCTTGTCACTGAGCCCAATCCACTGGTAGTCCTGCACATTGGCTTGAGGGAGAAGGAAGTATTTAAAAGAGAGGCAGAGAGGTATAGGAAAAAAATCTCATTACTAACTAACAGTAGGACCTCTCCTGTAATGTGACCTGGCAGTTTTCAGGATAGAAGTCCACATTCTTCAACACTGCTTCCCACTGCCCTTCCATAGGTGGTGTTTCACTTACAGTTGACAAAATCCTGCTCTTCTGGAGTGAGGATGCTGACCAAGTGGGAGTTCAGGTCTCTACAGCGCTGTTCAGCATCCATCCAGGTCTGTCGCTCAGCAAAGTGCAGGTAGCATTTGCCCTGAAACTTCTCCCAGCCTTCTTCACAGCTTTGTGCATCTATAGCAACATCAGGGTTTGAGTGAAACCACAGGCAATCGAGTGGGAGATGGGGGTCCGGGGTTTGAGAGTGGCTGGAAAGAGCTTTAGGAAGTTCAGTGGCATACACTCACTGTGCAAGACAGAGGTAAATTTACCCCTTTGTCTACACTGCAATGAATCAAATAGATATCAGTCTGATGCTTCTTCCTTTGGCAAACAGAACAATGCAGAAATCATAAATCTAAAACAACTAAAACACATGGCTTTTCAAAACCAAAGCCAAGATGTAGCCTTGCATGCCAAGGAAATGGTTAGGAAATCAAAAATGTCTAAATGTTCTTTGTCAAATAAAGATCTTTGTTTACTGTATATTGCATTGCTGTTAGAGTCCTGCTTATCCAGTAAAAGATGTGAAACTTGTAAAAATGAGCGGATAAAAGCTAAATTATATATTTATAATTTTGTCTCTGTTTGTTTTGCCCTACACATGGCCAAGTGAATGGCATTACAGAGTTGCACAAGGGCCGTTTTGGTAAACCACTTTATCTACCATTTGAGCATCTACTAATGCTACACAGTAGCCCGCAGGTGAGCCATGCATAACATTCAGCACGGAGCCAGCAAATGCAGCGTCAGCAAATGAGCTGTTGGACACAAGCCCTTGTATCCCTCTATAGGTCCTTTCACTAAACTGGTAGCGTCAAATTGTTTCCACGAAGTTTCCCTGAAAGCGATGAGAAACGTGGACCAAAAATCACCACCCTTCAAAACTGGCAAACTGCTTTTTCCTTTGAGGTAATAAGCAAGACCATGCAAAAAAGCCAGCAGAAAAGCCCTTCTGTAACACGCTTGTGTTTGGCAGAAAAGAGTGATTATTTCCACAGCCATTTTCCTGTAAAATGCAGGCAGTGTCATTTGGACCTAAATGGCCAACAGTTTCATGGAACAAGAAGCCACAGTGGCGCACCTGTAGGAGGAGAGGGGTGAAAACAACTGCTTGAAACAGCACCGTCAGACAGAAGGACTCCTGTTGGCATTGAGAAAAGGAACCCACACGTAAAACCAGAGCATAACAACGCCCAACCGCGAGGCAACTTGCCACACCCGGCAAACCGACAAACCACTTAGTTAAGTCTTTTCTTTCCTCAGATGCACTTGTTGCTGTTTCTGAGCGGCGGTTAGTAGAATTAGCTGAAGCCAACCTCATACCGATCTCACAGTGGTCCCCTTCATAGCTGGGCAGGCATAAGCATTTATAAGAATCCACGCCATCGATGCAGGTGGCTCCATTGGCACAGGGGTTCGAGTTGCACTCGTCAACTTCTGTAAAACATGTCTGCTGTTACGACTACTGCCCAGGATGAGTGGCGGTTCCGGAGCGGAGGTTAGTTTCGGAAACTGGGCTGCAGCAGCATTGTCATCCACAGTATCCTAGTTTGACTCAGTAACTCACAAAAGGTTCACCAAACTGAAGCACTGCACAGCTTTATTGTGATGGAGAGTATGACACAAAGTCAGGCACTGAAAAATCTAGAGAAGATGGCAAAATTTCAGCTGAGGTGTAATAGCACATGCGTGGAATCTGATCATGATTGAATGCTGAAATGCATTTTCCTTGGTGATATGTGGATGAACAGTTAGCTGTGCTGCAGAGCATTTATAGATTCATAGCAGAAACTGGGATCATTCAGTTTCCACAGGTGTTAGCAGGCATGCAGGCTGACAAAGGCTTGGTAAAAAATAAAAAAATAAAACGCTGTTTTACGCATGCGGGGTTGAGGGTACTGTCCGACAAAAACAACACACAGAGCATCATCACAACAAACACTTTCTGTAAAGGAGCCTCTGGACTGAAAGAGGGGCATCCATGGACACATGCCAGACACCCTGCACTCGGAGAATGCCAAGTACTAGCTAACCAGGCGGTCAAGGAAGAACGGAGTCAAAGAACAAGAAAACAAAGACAAGGACAATGTGAAACAGTGTTAAAAACTTTCAGCGCAAAGGTGCTTTTTGAACCAAATCATGCATGAATGCAAACTGATGCATAGTGGTTGTAGTAACAAATTACAGACAAAGCTTCTCCATCATACTTGGGTCACTGGAATATATATCTAACACCAGACCAGAGATGAAACTGACAAAGATCAATCATTTTTTAAATATCTAAATGTTTGCACAGTTTTCAAATGACAAAACAACATTTGAAATAAAATCTGCATACAGTAGGTGACATCCTAAATGATATTATTATTTAAAGGTAGTTTAATAATTGCACCAAATAAAAGCAAACTACTAAAATTTAAAATGAGTGAAATAATACACAGTGAGACAGCGCAATGACATTAAATGGGACAAAACCAAAAATATGGCCTTTTTTTATCTCTAGAAGGTTAATAACAGGAAGTTAAACTGACTCACCAAATTGGCATGCATCTCCATGTACACCAGGTGGGCACTGGCAGACCCCAACGCTATCCTGCACAGAACATGTGCCGGTACCACACGGGTTTGGGTCACATGGGTCAACAGGAGCTGGAAGCCAGGTACAATCAAGCCCACATGTCACACAGATGGATGGATTTTGACACAGGTCAGGAATGGTTGCCAATTGCCACTACCAATAAGTTGGAGGAAAAAAAGTTTTGCTCACTTACTCATCCATTGATGTGGTTCTTGGCGGAACCTGGAGTTCGAAGAAATATGAAGTTGGGGCTGTGCGGCAGCGAAGCGAAGCAGGAGCGGTGACATAATATTCACCAATGGACTCCACCAACTCTAACCGTGCTTCCTCCGGACCCGTGCTGCCGCTGGTCAGTTCATGATCCACAGGCTGGAAGGACATCATCACCGAGGGGAGCTTGCTGGGCTGGACTTCTGAACCCAGTCCTGATGTGACTCCGCTGGCCTGGTCCCCACTTCCAGACAGAAATAGCGATCCACTGCCTAAACCGCTGATCTCCACCGGACCCTTGCCGAGCTCCATGCTTGTTGTGGGCATGATGGAGACCTCAGTCATCCCCTCTTTAGGGAGGAGAGTAATGTCCCCACTGGCGGATGAACCTGAAGAGTCCCCTGACTGAAGCCCACAGAAGCACCACTTATGTCTGGGAGACCAGATGCCCCAGAAGGGTAACCAGAGGAAAGCCCGGAATTAAATCCACTGATATCCATTGAACCATAAGCAACAGCTCCAGAAGCTTCCTGCTCTCCTGTTGGTTCCTTTGTCAAGCTGATAACGTCAGAGTCCACAAAGGTGATATCAGGTAACTCCAGTCCACTTCCAGATGCCGAGCCACTGATTCCAGAAGCCAAACCACTGATAATATTCGCCATGATATAGAGATATCGCCATACCTGATCTCCACTGGTCCTACCTACCTCTTCTTGTAGCAGTTTGTGATGTCGGCATTGCTACCAAAGTGCCATCTACAAAATTGATCACAGATTTGCCACTACCATCATGGTCTCCAGATAAACTGATGTCTCCTGAAGGGAAGAATCCAGATGGCAACCCACTGTATCCAGAAATTTCCCCACTCCAGCCTGACCCAGACTCTGCTCCAGAGAAGCCTCCACTCTCACCAGAGGCACTAAACACGGAGGATCCACTCTCCTCAGATCCCATTCCTGAAGTGCTCCCAGACCCTGACAGATCCCCACTGCAGCCAGAGTAGAATTCACATCCTATTGCAGAAGGGAATGTCTGGATCCCAGTGCTGTCTTTTCTAGTTTCCTCTGGTCCACCAGATGCCGATCCGTCACCGGAGGAGTACTGTTTCTTCTCCCCGTAGTATCACACTAATGTCTGGGTCTTCTCCACTTGAGCTGGAGGTAGAGATGTCTCCACTCTCACCAGAATAATCTGTGCTTTCAGTCATGGAATCATCTATGGTGCTGCCACTGTCCCCTGAGGTCTGGTCTGCTGAGCCAGAGCCAGAGCCAGAGCCAGAGCCAGAGTCAGAGCCAGAGCCAGAGAGGTCGATGGTGATGGGAGGAGTAATCAAAACGCTCACTGTCAACACAGAGTAGAGGACAAATGTACTGATCAAGTATACTTAGCCAATTCAGAAACATAACGTATTACAGTAAAAAAAAGAAAGTATATTGGCTATTTTTATTTAAAACAATACTTGAGCTTTATTACCATCAGTTATTGATGTATTGAACAGATACTCTTCAATCTCTGTGATATTCAGTCCAGTGTCATTGAGAAGCACCAACAGGTCAGCTGCAAGATAGACAATACGCATTTAATCACATCTCATTTTGTTGAGATCCAGAAAAAACCTTGAGATGCTATGAGTTTCTAAAGCTGCCTCATTTGCAATTGGAATATTTACCACGGAAGCCAGTAGCATCGTATTTGTCATTCAGGTCAGGGTACCCTGTCTGGTTGGAAGCGGTACACAGTGTGGACTCCCACTTTTCCTCCTCCGCACTGAAGCCTGGGGTGGTTGATCGGATACCGGACACTGCCATCAATCAGCCAGCCTGGACGGCACCTGTCATAGCCTTGTTTCCAGGAAGCATAAAGCTCTCCTGTGGAAGCCAGTGTGGCATTCTGATGTCGGCAGTGGCGCACGGCTTCATCGTACGTAAAGCCCTCTGGAGAACTCACACGGAATACATCTCCTGAAAAAGAACCGACCCCTCATTTGCAATACTTAAAAGCAATGGCTTTAACAACTACCACTACCTCATTTTAAGAAGGAGGTTCTTACCCTTTAGGCTGTCAACGTAGCAATAGACATCATAGCGTTCATGTGCGGGACGCAGGCCATAACTCCGAACACCAGGCAAGTCTTTCATGTCACCTGAGCAGTTCTCTCGTGGAGAAACTATGGGGTACCTGGGTATTGATATAATACAGCACTATGTCTATTCATTGCAGAAAGATGCCAACACAAGAATGATTGAAAGTGAATCACAATTTGAGGAGATGAACACTCTAAGCAATAGCAGGAATGCTGGATTACTGCATGGTTAAGTTTAATTTAGTTTCATACCAGTTTGTGCTGATTTTGTTTCAAGCCAAGGATTTTTATTGGTCTATTTTTTCCCTTCTATGTTCCAAGAAATTTCTCTAAGTCTAACCTGAACACTAATATATGACTGTGTGCAGAAATCTGCAGCAATTTGTGTCATAGACTGGCACTTTGCCACGGTGTGCCTTACAGATAAACTTCTACAGATTATTGGCAGGACTGGCAAGGTTGTTTAAAGTTAAGTAAGAGGGCCCTTCCTTTATGAAGATATACTGCGTAGCCAAAAGTATGAGGACACTTCTTCTAATGACTGAGTTGAGCAGTTTCAGTTGCACCCACACAACATACAAACACATTGTAGACAGTTCCAGCTTTATGGCCACAGTTTGGGGAAGCTTCTTTCCTGCTCCAGCATGATTGTGCTCCCCACCGTGTATAAATCAAGCTCCATAAAAACTAGGTTGTGGCTGAACAGGCACAAATTTGGAAAATCTGGTAAAAGCCTTCCCAGAAGAGTGGGGGTTGTTTTAGCAGCAAAGTGGGGGAACAACTCCATATTAATGATCACGGATTTGGAATGGGATATTCAGCAAGCACATATGGGAGTGATGCTCAGGTGTCCACATATTTTTGGCAACATAATGTAGGAAGGAAGGTGACTGATGCTAATTCCATCAGGTATCTCACCTCACAGATTGGTCAAGCAGCCACCCAGCATCACACTGATGGAAGCCATCCTCAAAATGGAAGTTGCTCAGGGCTGGCAATGACAGCTCCAATACTCTGACAGGCCACCTGAGCTTCCACAAAGGTGAGGGCATAGCGGGAGGAGTTGGCGCGATAGTGGAACACAACACCTGCAAAGAACAGTTCAGAACACACTGATGGAAGGACCACCTTACACATTACTTTCAAGCAGAAGTTATGACTAGAGAACATTTTTGGCAGCATTTAAATAGTTTTATGCTTAAAAATTGAGACTAACCTGTCTCATTGTCAGTGGGAGGCTCAAACTTCACATCAAGTTGAACTGTTACTGGGTGGATGATAATCTCATCTATTATTTCAGCGATGTTTAGATAATCCTCTGTAACATTAGTAGGTGGGAACAAGGGCAGTTCAGTGACATTGTCCCCTTCATAAGTCCAGTCAGTAGTGAAGTTCACCATGGCCTCAGTAGCAGTGAAGTTCATTGGCTCTTGTGTCACTAGCTCCCCAGCTACCTCGCTCTTAGTGGCATTGCTTGGGAAGACCTCGGGAGGACTGTCTGTGATGGTGGCCACGCTAAACGGAGCACTCCCTGCCTCAGTTGTTTGCTGCAGGTCCAGGAGCACAGCAGTGATGGCCGAGCCCTCCTCATCATCTGCAAAAGAAAATGGCTGCATGAGTGCCCCTGTAACCAAACTGAAGGATGATGGCCATTATAACTTGCACAACTCTTCCAACTTTGGAAACAACAACCACACGGGTGAATTTATTACCTTGATAGCAGATGGCATCATAGCGGGAATCTGGGTGAGGGTAGCCAGTCTGGTTTGGGAACAGGTATACAGTACGCACACCAAGGAGTCCCCACCACTGAGGTCGGGCAATATTGATGGGGTAACGGACACTCCGATCAGCAAGCCAGCCAGCTCTGCACACATCCATGCCAGCCTTCCAAGCTAAGTACAACTGCCCGGTGGTAGCTAGCTGAGCCCCCAACTTCAGACACTGCTCCTCTGCCTCAGCAAATGTGAATTTGTCCGGTGACATAGAATAGAAAACTCTGCCTGGAATTAAAAAAAGAAAAACAACCGGAAATAAACACCTGTTTATAAGACTTCTATGTTCAGAAAGCCTCAGGGGTACTGTTTCCAAGCGAATCTTGGTACGTACCTGTTATCTTTTCTGCAAAACAATACACATCATAGGTTTCATTGGCGTCTCTCACTCCATATGTGCGAACTCCAGGGAATTCATCTTTATCACCATAGCAACGCTCTCGAGGTTCATGAATGGGATACCTTATGATAAAAACAAATGCCTATTGTTGTCAGAATAAACTGCAATGCTTACAGATCACTCTGCTTAACCTTTTAAGTATTTGACATAGTAGCACCTTTCAGATGATACATTTCAATGACATGTCAACAATCTGAATAGAAGAAACTTTCTGCTCTTAAATGTTAAACAATTTCATTGAATTCAATGATCTGGTGATGTCTTGACAGGAGATGCAGAAGGCTGACTCACCTGACAGTCTGGTCAGCCAGCCAGCCAGCATCACACTGGTGAAATCCATCATCATAAGCAGCCTGAAGCTGCTCTGGAGTAGCAATCACAGCACTGTTTTGGATACAAGCGGCCTTGGCCTCCTCGAAAGTGAGGGTGTAGCGGGTAGTGATGGCACGGTAGTGGAACACAATGCCTGCGTTGAAGAAAAATACCCATGACTCATTAGTTTTATCGCTGCTCCTGTACCCTGCAATGTAAATGTTCTGCAAGAAAAGTTCTGCAAGTCAGCTGCTGTGATTTACCTATATAATAGACTGGGGAGGCCGTAAAATCCTTAAAGCAATGACACATAACGAATTTCACAGGATAATGTATACCCTTGATATTAATATGTTAACTTTGCATTAATCTTTTGAAGCTTCACCTTGAACTTCGATGTTGACCGTATCATAGTTGTCCTCAATGCCATACATGACCTCACAACGGTATGTGCCAGAATCATTAGCATGCAGCTCAGTGATCTCCATTGAGGCATCTGTGGGCACTGCAGGGTAGTTCACCATGGTGACTCTGTCTAAGTAGTGGGACTCCACCCGCACCTTTCCCTCTGTAGCCACCAGACTGACTGACACTTTGTCTTTGGTCACATAGCTCCACTTAATTCGGTGAGACAGAGGGGCAACTGTAGGGGCACCAGGGTCATGGATTGTGTTGTCCTGGAAGTAGCAGGGCACGACCAGCGCTCCACCCAGTAGGGGTCGCAGTGAGGTCTCCACAGGGATGCTTACACTCAGAGTGCTTTCAGGGTCTGCAAGATCAGGAAGGTTAGCAGGAAATTGTAGTGCCACTAAAGAAATTCAAAAGTGTTTGATATTTTGTTGGAAAATTGCATGCTTTCTTATAACTTACCTATACCTGACAGTTCTTCAAAGGTTGCTGCGACTATGCGCAATACACACAGAGTAAAAGCCAAGTGGTCATAGTTTGCCTAAAATTCAATGAGAACAAATGTTAACTAATCATGTAATGCAGTGGGAAATCGGCAAAATTTCTGCAAGAACTCCTGAAAGAAATATTGAATGTCTCTTGCTTCCATGTAAAAGAAGATTAAATACGATCATGTAGATGCAAAAATTAGTCACTTTTTGCTGAGTCACAAGAAAAACGTCTAACATAGGAAAGGTAAAGCTCCAGTTTTGGTACACCTTGGGTCTGTTCATTTTCATTCCAAGCTTTCCAACCTCACATATTTTGTGATTTTTTTTTTTTTAATCTCCAATGATCTTTACTTCTACTTAAAAATAAAAAAGTTATGATGAGCAAGTGTAGAAGGGCCCTGGGAAAAGATCGTATAGACACACAACCTGCTACAACTTGAGTTTTCAGTCTGTCTCTGTTGCACTAAAACTAAGGAATCACAACTTAACCTTTTTATAGATTGAATACTGTCTACTCTTAATAAATAGTCAAAGTTTGATGGCGCTTCAAAAGAGACAGCAAAATATTTGTGTCCATATGCGGAAAAAAATATATTTATAGACAAAATTTTAACGTGTACTGCAGTCTCTGCAATTTTAATTACCAGTTCACTAGTTTAGATGATATGGTGAAACATTTAAGCATTAAATATTTCAGTATTTTCTCACAAGCATGTTTTCTCAGCAACATTCAGGTTAAATATTAAGTACAACAACAAGCTGCTAAATTTTAGCCAGACATTTATGATAATCATGACCCTTGCTGGCCTACTTGTTATACCAATGTTTCCGAATAAATAAAAGTTTATCAGTACAAACAATATGGAAAAAGCGATAAATATAACAATACTTTTCAGGTTTTTCATGCTTTGTACATGAAAATATTCCATTCTGACCTAGACCAAAATTTTGTACATTTTTATTCCCCACAGTTTGATGTAAAGAATGACTTGTTCCCTCCCCAGTAATATCTCTGAAGTATTTAGTTTCAATGTAAGAAATGACAAAAATGTCACTGATACTAATGCTGTCCTCTTGCAGTTTCTTCCTTATCCTGTAGGTATCAAGCTGGCAAAACCTGAATATGTTATTTAGGTAAAAGATCCAACACTGTCTTAACCAAATTACCTCCATTCATGCTCCTAGGCAAATACAGCAGGTGTCAGCCTTATTTATGCACACAGAACTGAGCTAGATGTGGCCCTACAAGGGCTGAATTGTAACTGAAGGTAAATTGATTAGTAATACACTTGCCCACTTGACTTCAAACTGACAGCTTGAGTGTTCCAAAGGCTTTTAATTGTTCAGTCACAAACTCCTCCTAAAACCTTTAAATTAGTTAGAAAACATACATTACTGTATGTGGAAATGACCAGCCCATTAAAAAACCTCATATGGATTAAACACCAAAGTCTACATTTCTGCCACCCCCACTTACATACTTCATATTACAAGTGCAAACACAAAAGAATGCATGGAAACAAGAAGGTGGGAAAAGCAAGTTGTTTTGGCAGGATGTTCAAGCTGCATATTCTTCTCAACAGTGTTAGACTCGGGAGGGAACTGAACGTCTATCAGATCCAAGTGAAGGTTCCACTGGCTCTTGTAAAGGTGAAAGATTTGAAACATTAATGATGAATGTGCCAGGATGGAAGGTGGGCTTGTCCTGTCTATTAGGGGTGACAGTCAACATTCTCAAGTGAAACTGAGCTTGACCAAGCAGTGAGAACAACCTGCAACCGTGAGGAATTTAAGCAATAGTATGAAATATCTTAAATAAAAGGGCATGAGAGAGAAGTCTATGGATTACTGTGAACTGTCAGGCCAAGTAGTCTGAAGCACACCCAGACCATAGAAAGTGAAAAAAATCTAAGAATCCAAAAATGCATTTAAGAATGCACTAAAAATATTTCCTTGATCTGTATATCAGCAAAAAAGCCTTCAGAAAGTATAATAAGACTGTATTAAAAGTTGATGGATTGCATGTATCCATGAACAGCTGATTTGTTTGTTAGTCTGTGCACTGTTTCCCTTACAATTCTTATCCTTCCTTATAATATTATTCTCCTGCACTGTCATGCATCTGCACATGATGTACATCTGTGTGTGTGTGTGTGTGTGGTGTGTGTGTGTGTGTGTGTGTGTGTGTGTGTGCTGTATTATGTACACTGAGAGCCATTGGGAATTGAAACCAAATTCCCTGTATGTGTAAGCATACTTGGCCAATAAATCCAATTCTACTCCTGATTACAGGAATATTTTTTGTTATTATCAGAAAAATAGACCTCAGAGAGACCAATGTATGCTTAAAATTGTACCAGATCATTCTATTATTAAAGATATAAAGAACATATCTCATAAGATTATATCAGCCTATAATACACATTACAGTGTCTCGAATGCCTATTTTTTCAGGTCAGTATATAACTGTGTAAACTTTTTCCAGGTTATCTTTAGTGCTTTTGAGCTTGAGTAGATAACACCTCCAAGATAAACAAATATAAAGAACACAGATGGCAAATAGATATAAAACTATGGCCCACTGTATATGCACTACAGAAGCACAGGGCTCCCTGTTATAAAGAGTAAGCTGTTTACCGGCCTTCCTGCTCATCTCCTTGGTGCCTTAACAAACAGCCACTTGATGTAAAACACTGCAGTGTTCAGTCCTGGAGGGCGCAATTTCAGTCGATCGAGAGCAGAGAGCAGATGAACACACACACACACACACTCTCTCACACACACACTCTCACACACAACTACCTGTTCTCTAGCAGTAACAAGGAGCCACTCAAACCAAGTTTTTTTAACTAAGCAAACTTTCCGCTATTGCGTCGGAGCTGTTTATGATTATTTTTGAGCCACAGTCCACCCCTTAATACATCATCACGGTATTTTCCTGGGAGAAAAGTGAGGTGCTGTTTTCCAGAAAGCTGCCTTCAGTGTGCCTCAGCACTTCTTCATTGGCAAGGGGAAGAAGTCCCTGGTATGCTAGCCCCTGGTATCCCATCTTGCAGCCAACAATGGACTCACAAGGACTTGATCAGATTATGGAGGCCAAGCATTGCAGGCGTGTAGTACCTGATAATTCAGCATTGGCCGCTATTAACATATTAATTATTTGTCTCCCTTATTTCAGTCTGTATGATACATACTGTATAGCTTTCAAACAAACAAAATGTGCAACAAAATAGTCATAATATAAGCAATTTTAATTAGTGCCCAAGCTATTAAGAACAGTTATAACTGTAAAATATTTTTGAGGTTTGCCTTAAATTGATATATAACATTTTTTGGGACCTCCACCAGCTTATGCCAATAATTGAGCGTTACAGGGCCAGACTTTTCCTTTCCTGCGTATTCAAATATTTGCACTTCTGTTGGCGCTCAGACACTGACGACAGTCTCGGTTTTGGAAGAAGAACAAACAGGGTGTGGAGTGTGACCCAACAGAGAGAGACAAGAGAAGTGCACTCACTCCATGAGAGAGCAGCTTTTCGGTTTCAGATACTGCGTCTATTGGTCAAACCGCTGTCATTTCCATGTCTAAATTGTACTCTTCATCAGAATGTGTTAAAGGAGCTGTAAACATAACTACTGTTTATCTCTGACATTGACTGTGTTCCTTTATCAAAATGAAACTTTCTATTATGTAATATCTATTGTTCTTCTTTATAGAGAAAATGTGCACAAGTCCTGTGCCAGACAGCACGATTCGAAGGAACGCTGCATTTTGCTGGAAGACAAATGCCAGCAACCATAAACTATTAATGTTATGTAATGCATTTGAGAGAAATGAACTATTCCAGCCCTACATTCAGCAGATTATCCTTAAATTAATCTCAGTTGGTGGAACAAATTTAATCATATGGTTTTAATTTAAACATATGGGTTTAGAACAACTGTGGAACCAGTTTAAGGAGTCATAAAGTTTTAATATCAACATTAGATGTCGTAGTTTAATATTGCAACAGACGGCTTTTTTCAATAGTTCTTGTTATATGAACCAGGTCATATGAACAAATGAATTAATTAATGAACAAAACTTTGTTCAGCTTCTTATCTATTCCCAAATGGAAATTATCTTCCCCGTTGTTGCAGCATCTAATATACACGTACCTATATACAAATCACATGTGCATACATACAGTGACCAAAACAGACATAAAAAAATATATTTCAAGGTGTATGTTGCTAAACAGATAACCAACATTATACATACAAGATTGTGCCTCCATGTGCAGTAACTCCACATTTTGAATTTGAATGTAACGCATCGACACTACTTTTGAATACAAACTTAATTTTTAACACCGATAATAGACGACTAAGTCAAAAGAAGTTAACACAGAACAAACAAAATGCTGATGGTTTGTGCTTGTGTGTTTGTGTTCATGCGCCTTGACAGGATGTTTTGAAAAATGTCCACCAAAGTTAAAAACGTGACAATAGAATTAACCTGATAATTTGGAAGATGTGGTTGCAAAAAAGACAAAAACCTTCTAGTTGTTGCACACCTTCACATATATTTCCCCTTCATTGGAGCAGAGTTACTTGCTTGCCGAATTAAAGAGTCAGTGTGTAAAATTCCAGATAAGTTGGGATAATAAAGGCACACATTCGTGTGTCTGTATGTACTGTATGTATGTGTTTCTCTGCCTCAGCATAACCTTTGAGAGGAGAGTCCGATTCAGGCTATGGAGGAACACCCTGTGTATTCTGTTCTTTACTATGAATACAGAAAATATTGACATACTGTGTAGAGATTTCTTATGTGGCCAGGCTTTAACATACAAAGAATTGAATCTGAATTTTTAATGTATTCCTGAAAAATGAGAAATGATATCTTATATACTTGAGTTATATATATTACTATGTATAGTTAATGGTTTGGGACTTGGTACCATTTCACCTGAGGTTGCCAGATTTTTAGCTTGTTATTGCTTGGTTAAATTTAGTGACATAGCAGTTATGACCTAGCTAACTTTAAAGAATAAAGGAAAGCGATTCAGTGTGACTGATCTTTTAAAAAAATAATCTGGTGTACACAGATATACAAGGTGTATGGTATGACACTTGGGAGTGAAGAAATGAATGAAAGACTGTTACTTGTTACATTACCTGAAGGACATGCAGAAGAAGGCCCTACACTGTTTCCATTCAGCTGACGGTGGTGTGTTTTACTCCCACTGAGATACAAGCCAATAAGAACTGGTTTGTTCCTACAAATGTCTGCTTTGCAGGGCCCAACTACATGAAGGCCAATGTAAATATTACACTGCACTCTGGTGGGCCATACCATTCCAGTGGCAACTGAGGCCAGCAGAACACAGTCCACATTCACTCAAAAGCCGGCAAGAAGGCACCATTTGGTCCAAATGTGTGAAAAAAACATCAGTCTTACCAAACTCCTCCAAACAAAATTACCCTCTTTTGCTGAGCATTCTACTCATGCAGTTTAAGAGAGATCATCATTCAAAAATGGTGTGCGAGCTCCACTCCTCATAGATAAAGTACGTGATGCCACATATTCTTGGATATTATTTAACTTCCCTGGCACAGTAAGGGCAACGATGAAGTAAAGGAAACCATCCAGCAATTGAAAATAAATATATATATGCATATTGCATTTATATATATTTTTCCTTGCAATTATAATATCTAGCATCTGTATAAATCTATCCTGCACCAACATAATGTAACTCCATTTTTTCCAGTGACATCTCATCATGCATGTACTGAACAATACAGTGCAGTACTAATGGGTAGACTTCCTATATGTATGGTTGTACAAAGTAACTAAAAAAAGATAAACCTGCAACATCCATGTGAGTCATCCTAGTCTTTCAGCACAGACCTCTTGTCAAAAAGAAAAGCAGCAAAATCATGCATACAGTGCACTTACCACAAAGATGTTGCCATTTCAGCGCACAATATGCCTGGTTAGCTTCCTTATTACACAAATTCTCCTTAAATAGTTAGCCAGAAAAGTAGACAAGACCCAGCATCATGACAGCCACCTTCAAGACTGTGCAGAGAATGGGCCCTGTCCAAATCTTGCTTCACACATTACATCAGAGTGGTAAAAAAAAGGCAGACTAGTATTGCGCTTAAGAACAGAAAACATGGCCCACCAGTATACAGGAGTTTGAATTCAAACATAAAATCTCCTCTTTAAGCCTTGACGTATCATTGATAAAGAAGCTTCCAGGTAATGTGGAAAAAACAAGGTAAATCGTAGTTGCACTGCATAGAAGTTATGTGCAGCATGAAGGATATTCTTACTCATTGGTAGCTGCTGTTTATAAGAATTTACAAACATTTACTTTTAATTTAGCTGGATGTACACGTCCTGCCATCTAACAGAAAAAGTAACCATGACAACTTGTCTTACTCATCTATCCATCCATTTTCTAAGAAAAGGCTATTTATTTTTCACACAGTATGGCTCGCTCGGACTTCAGTTTATATACATTGCAGGGTCATTTAATATGACTGATGGCTCTGAGCACTGGAGTGTCAGCCACGAGAACCGAAGACTTCAACATCAGACATTACAAAAATTGGTAAGCTTGTTATAATTCAGTGCTTAGTGATAATAATCAACATTATATAGTTTAGAATGTACATTACCATCAAAATGTAATAAAGACTTAATGTTGCATATATTTTGCTTGAGGTGCATAAATATGACATAACTTTGACTTAGCATTGCAATAATTCAGCTTTCATTCAAAGTTGCATGCATCTAATCTACATAAACATCTAGACAAAGCGATATAATGAAATCATTATTATGTCATGTTTTATGCATTTGTTTTAAACCCTGTGCTGTTTTACTTTAAGAATTACAGTGTCATTTTCATTTAATTTCTAGACCTGCCACATTCTGCTCACTCTCAGCAGGTTCTTTCTTGGTATACCTGGCACAAATGGGCTACTGAAAAGCTTTTGTGTCCCTGGATTTGACTTCCTCATGTACTTTAAAAAGTGAAAACAAATTAAGTTTTACTTGTAAATGTGCATCCTCTTATTCTGACTTAACTGCTTTTGTAAATGCGCTATATGAAGAACAAGCTTACTTCTATATAAGATGTTAAAGTGGCTCAGACATTTCATGCCAAGAATATGACTCAGCTAAACCTGGATATGCAGCAAGTTTAATAAATGGTCATAATTACCTTCAGATACTCAGTTGACAGTCTTGGCAGTTCCAATCCCACACAGACCTGGAAAACCCAATTTGTTGCGGGTTTAACCCTTTCAGGTACACTACACGTCTGCTCCTTCTTTTCAAAATTTGTGATTGTTATCCTTCCTTTTCCTGTCCTGTGCAGATGCTGTCTTGGTTTTTAGGTCACTGATCTGTCCTCCTGTAGCAGGCAGTCTGACCCCGTGTTCCCAGTGCTGACAGGGGGCCCAGCTGGAGCGCTGCTCTCTGTGAGGCTCTGCAGCAGAAAAGAGTCCTTTTTCACATGCAGCAGAAGTTTAGCTCTCAAGGACACGCAGAAGGGTGGAGGAAAGCTCAGAAGAAGAGGCACATGCACACGCTTTTTTTGGCCATGGCTCCTCCTGCTTAGCATGATGAGGACATAAGCGTACCTTATTCTGTATAGTCTAACAAAAAAGATTCATATCCTATACGCCTACAATGGCCTACATGTCTAGCACAGCTTGTTGCATTGATTATCAGCAGCAGCAACAACAACAACAACAACAACGACAATAATAATAATAATAATAATAATAATAATAATAATAATAATAATAATAATAATAATGAGAATATGCAGCTGCGTGGAATAATACGTTGTTTAATTGCTCACTTGTCTGAAAATTTTTTAGTTTAAAGTGGGAACTACACAATGGGTTGTGACTTCAGAGATGATGATTATGCTTGACTATAAAGGATAAAGAAAGCTTTTTTGGAAATATTGTAATGATCCTCATTTTACAGGCAACTGCCAATATCATTCATTCAGTCAGTCAGTCAGTCACTCTAGTGATTCATTCACAGTCAATAACTCCCTAATAATCCTAATGTTAGGTCACTACATCATTGCCATTAGAGTGCTGAATTCTGAAGTGAATCTATTTTAAAAGGTAGGGTAAAAATAACTGACTAATAATTAAACTGAATTTTTAAGTAAATGTGTTGAAATAAAAGCACATGTAAGTACACTGTCAACTCTGTGTTTATGACTTTGTCTTTCCATTCTTTGTTTAATTCTGCAGTGCATTACTATGCAGTACTGTCCAGAGATTTTGCACATGTCTCAGTATTTGCAAGGATTAGGATGAGCAAACAAATGTTACTGAGCGATCATGTGCAAGTTTGTGCTTTTTGCATCTTTCACGGTGGACAGTAAGAACCATGGGATTTGGGTGAATGTTATGGATGATGGGGGGTCTGCAGAAAGCCATTTTCCCCATTCTGAAAATAAGCATTCTGGCAGGACCTGCATTAAATGGGCATGAAAAACTCCAGTTTCTACAGCAGCCCCCAAGGGGATAATTTTTTTTGTTTTCCAAGGCAATGCTTTAAGGAGAATTGAAGAATAATTTGCAGATGTCTGTTTGAACAATGACTTTGTGCCAATGGGAGTGAAAGTTGAATATGCATTTGTTGTCACTAAGTACTGTATATCCTTAAGTAAATAAGTTTCCCTGTGGAATCGCTGCAACAGGCATATGTTTTCCTATTTATTTTAAACAAGCGGGTTGGTGAGGCCAGTCCACTGAGATCCAGTTTGATGCAGCAGAGGATTTCATGGACACGTTCACTTGGCTAGGGAGCAGATCACACATGAAAAATGCTGCATTTGCATTCTTTAAAACGCTTTTCAAATGCTATTTGTAGATACATAGATATATATTTATATATATATATATATAATATATATATATATATATATATATATATATATATATATATATATATATATATATATATATATATATATGTTCAGTTTAACTGTTTCTTGTGATGCGGCTATAAGACAGCCGCCCTTCACTCCTTGTCATGTGTTGCCATTGTTTCTCGGAATAGCAAAAGGGCTCCTGGGGTGAGGATAAAACCTGAAAAGCGCACGTCTCCCCTTCAGCATCCATCACAGTAATTAGTGCGGGAAGAAAAGCACAAACAGCGTCAGTGGCTGGAGACAGAGGGTTCTTTTCAACACGGCTAGACTCGCGCCTGTGGCTGGCCAGCCTGCTTCTGAAATGCCTCTGTGCAGCAGGAAATAGCAATTCGTGCAATTAAAAAAATTATTCACGTTGAGCTTTGAGTGAGGTGTGTCTGGAAATTGGTCTTAAGCATTAGTGTGTTGCGTTGCGACAACTTTTAAAAAATGCAGACCGGCACTGTTTTTTTCCCCCACATACATTACTTATTAATTTAAAAATTGGATTATACGTCCTCTGTGGATGGCAACGGCAAATATGGTTTCCTATATTTAAACTTTATTAAAGTTATGGCAGTTCATTTTTTAAGGATATAAGTTTTCTTCTCCCCATGAGTCGCCTATTCATTTAATATACAGTTTAATATTGACCACATTAATATACCTTAATATATGCTAAATATAAATACTTCAGTGATATGTATTTACAGTGGGCTCAATTTAATTAGGATAGCAACAAACTGTACTGCATTATGACAGTTAATGTTTTTAAATGTTGAGCAACTGTATAAATATGAGATTTAGCTTCAAAAATATTGGTGAAATAACTTGTCTATGTATTTCTTCAGATATATGTTTCTTTCCTACCTTCTACTTTTAGTGAGCGCTTGTCCTGCACCGTTGCCACAGTTTAGAGTCCATCCCGGAAGCGAAAGGAATAATGCAGCTTATGCTGTTTACGGACACAATACAGTCACATACCTGCTTATTTGCTCACACATGCTTTAAGGGAAAATGCACCAGTTCAACGGAAGAACATGCTGTTGGACTGTGGCAGGAAAGCAGAGCGCCTGCAGAAAGCCCCCTTGAACATGGGAAGAACATATAAGCTGCACACAGAACGAGACATCTTTGAACCCATGAATCCACAACTTAGGAGCTCACCAACACCAAACAATTTACCCCAAAATTCATCTTTTGAAATAATATTGAGTATATAGGATGCAGTTGGCTACAAGTGTTCATTTAAAATGACTTTCCGAGGCAAAGAAAAACAAACAAATGAATAAATAAATATATTTATTTTATAATGTGTTTACTTGGCTGTCAACTCAAACTTTGGATGTTATGTCTGTAAAAAGAAAAAGCACACGGACTCTTGCAGAAGGTTATAATGATGCAAATATAATGTGGTGTTTGCACACATTGCGGATCTGGTGTGTACATTAACCGAAGACGATCACACAGAATGTTCCCTCACCCCCAATACTCACCGTACAGTCCCATACACCGCCTAACTACATGCAGTCCCTTTTCTCTTGTACTTTGCATGCATCCTTAAACTAAAAGTGAGTTTGCACCCTTTCAGTGGCCTTCAAAATGACTGCCTTTGATGATATCAAGATAAATCACCAGCTTATGTGAAATACTGTCGTGATAATGAACACCCGTAATTTTCATTGCTATTCTTAGTCTTTGAAAGTGGATAGTTCATCAGATGTTATCAGCCAGATCTTGCCTAGCTATTGTACTCTGAAAATAGAAGATAAATAGCTGCTTCCATGATGCAGTCAAACAAGGCCCAAACTTGCTACTACTAATATCTTGCAGAATTCATGTGTGGATGCTTGGCAACATATTACTAAACAATTAAGACATTAGGAAATGGCACAAAGTTACAAATCATATTAATTTTCTATTAACAAATTAAGAAAATAAATTCAAGATTTAAAGGTGGTACTTTGAACAAGTCGGCTCAGACATTTAATTGGTTACCCTGTTTAAATGATGCCCAAGAGCCTTCACAAAGCAGCAGTCATCAATTCTACACATAGTCTATCTCAGATCAGTACATCAAAATATTTTAACCTCTGAATCAGTCCAAGAACATTCTTTGATTTGACCTTTCAGAGTCTTTCTTCTCACGTAGTCAAGGACAGAGTTGAGAGTGGTTTTGAGCCCTTTGGATCTCTTTTACACCTACATATCTGTATCAAACTAGGCTCATCTACACCGGCACAAGAGACATTCATGAGCACCATTCAAAACTTGGGAGGTTTGCTTTGAACTCCTCAGAATCCGTATTTTAATTTTTTTAGACTCACTCACACTTACTCTATATATACAGTATATAATTTTAATACATTACTGTAATTTAATAAATCCCACTGTTTTCATGCACAGTCCTCTATGGAATGCAGTTTGAAGTTGGATATGCGAAGTGGTCCAATAAACATGGTTGGTCTACAAAATGCATCTTTTTGAGCATTTGCTATTCATTCTGGCCCTTTACTTGTTCGGAGACTTTTGATTTTGGCTTGAAATAGAAGGCCTTTCATATTTTTAGGCTTTGAAGCTGTATGTCAGTAGTGTCTTAGTGGGATTTTTCCAGCCTTGTTTTACTTTAAGAGACTTGCTCCAGCGATGGCATAGGTGTGTCACTATTTGAGTAATCTCAACCATGACTTGTTTTAAGAAAAAACACATTTGCAAGCCTGCCAGTCTTTTCCATGACAAGTTAAATGCATTACTGGTTGAGGCGGATGGACACAGGGAGCCCTCAGCAAGGAAGGAAAGAAACTGTTAAATCCAAACTTATTTTAGGGAAAGGACTTAGCTGTTATGTTTTGTTATTGGGATTTGCTATAAATTTGAACTTGCAACTGAAGTGGCTTGATTTCAACTTTAGGGGGGTTGTACATGGTTCACAGCTTGCATGTTAGATTAAACTCTTAGCTTAAAACTTTTGCATGTTGATAGTGAAAACTAAAAGAAAAGGTCATTTTATGAGCTTTTCTTCATATCCTTCTTCCTTGTCTAATGTGTGCATGGATCTGTGATGATATGCTCATAAAAAAAGGATTTGCTTATAGTGAGCTGTCAGCTGTTCTATTGTTGCCTGAGAGAAAACGGACTTTCCAAATTCATATTTATAATATCACTTCTGCTTGTTTGTGTGTGAAGCTATGAGGTAAATGGATGGATAACCCTAAAGATGTACTATAATGTGAAAACAGTTTTATACAGCTAGAACTGGAAAGTGTGCACCTTTGCTCAGGTGTTTTTTCCTCTTTCCATTTGAAGCGCACCTAAAGTTTGTGCAAATATTATGCAATCATTAAACTTTCTCCTTTCCACTTTCTCATTCCTCTTGTTATTTCTGAAGTAAAATTCATCAACTCAGCTTTTGGATTACATAATGCCTGTAAGCTGACTCAAATGCTCTGTTGCTGCTGAAAATGAAGAGGCTGGTGTAATGACCATCCTTCTTACAGTTTAGGAGGAACAGTTCTGTGTACATTATTTCACTGCCAGTTCTCTGGATGTGATCAGTTCCTTTTTATGATGTACCATTATACGCTATTTTTACAAATGGTGGTTGGAGTAATTGATAAATGGAGCATTGCTATGTTCTGGAAGAACTTCTCTTGATGTCTGCTTTGCTATTGGTTTTTTCTGGGTTAATTTGAAAAATTAATTTGAAAAAATAGATACTTGGCAGGTATGTTTCAGTAAGGCAAAAAACATTTCCGATATTTTGTATGTTCATAAGATGACACCCTGGATATTTCTCATGCTATAGACCTTTTTTCCAGGAAAGCTTTTTGGTGTTAAACCTCCAAAGACAGGCTGCTCCACAACTACAAATCTATTTTATTTTATAAAAACAACACACTTTCAGCCCCTCAGCTGTTGTTGACAAAAGAAGAGCAGCGTAAATATACATGTTTATGTTCCTCTAAAACATAGGACTATTTTTTTGTTTTAACTGAAAATATATGTTCATTTGCTTGGGAAGTTAAGTCATTTCATTTCTTGCTTACTTGTCGGTACAATTTGATGAAGATAAACACATAAAGAGAGTAAAATGAGTGACGATATGTCTAGTATTGCATGACTTGTTGATGAAAATAGAATGAATAAATAAAAGTCACTAACCTTAACTCTAAGCAAATGTTCAGTTCATTTTATCTCTATTTTGATGTTTTAACAGAACCTGACTTATGAGTAACTCTAAGGATTAAACTGTGTTAGTAAGGATTTAAATGGCAGGAGGCTTAGCAAGTAGAGCTGCTGCCTTCTAGCACCTGGGTTGGTTGAGGGTGAGTTCAAATCCAGCTCAATCTGTGTGGAGTTTGAATGTTCTTCTCATGTCTCTGCGGATTTCTTCCCACAGTTCAAAGACATACATTTCACATTAACTGGTCTCTCTGCAGCCCTTATTGTGTGTGTATGTGGCCACTCTGTAATGGAATGGGGTCCCATCCAGGGGTGTTTCAGTCTAGAGCCCAACGATTCTGGGATAGGTTGCGACCCTGTTCAAGATTAAGCAATGATCAGTGGTTTAGGGTCTTACTGACTCTTTTTTGTGACATAGTCAGTAGACTAATAAATAGTCCCAGCCTCAGTTTTGCAATTATCAAAAGTGATATCTTTGAAAGTTGAGGCTGAAGCGTATAAAATAAAATTGAATAGTAATTTTACATACAGCATAACTTTGCCTATATTTGTACTGCCTAAGAAGAAATGTCATAATATGGTAACCCTCTTCAGCAGCGATGGCTCACATACAGTTCAAGCAAACAGTTTTCCTATTATTATGTTTGACCAATCAAGTTATCAGAGACAACACATCCGCTATAGTGTTCTGCTCTTTTTTGCTTTTCCACTTGAGGGAGCTGTAACTAGTGAGCATGAACTTGGACTAATAGGTACTTGGATGCAGTTCTGCTATTTCTCGGAGCCCTGCAGCCTTGCTTTCCGGGTGTGTTGGGTTCGGAGCCCTGCAAAAAGAGCCCCTTTTAGTCAGTTTCCCTTCTCTATGACACACTGGAGTACTGACACGTCTTCTTGTAGGCTGGTTGCTGGCTACGTGTGTGCGCGCATGTGTTTCTGTGTGTGTGTGTGCGCACGTGCGCGTCTGTATGTGTGCATGTATCTGTGTATGTGCTTGATTTTTTTTAAACTCTTGCTATAAATGAATGGTTGCATTATGAATGAAGACCTCGTAGTCATGGCCTTAACGGACTGTAACAGCATCCTTGAGTGAAATATTAAATATTGACAAAACTTTTTTCCTATTTTATAAATACATTTGGCAGCATGTTCATGTGGCACCAGTGAAATGTCTTCTGACAAGAAGAGCTGAAACACTGAGACAGGGTGTCCTCATTTCACCTCTTTCCTTCAATGGTTTCTCATAATCTTATGTTGTGCGGCTCGTACCCAGCCATGTGTATGCTGTGCCTTACACAGTTAGTTGTATGAGCTGTAAACTTTTATTAACAATGCTGCAGACGAACAGCTTCGGCTTTAAAATAGAAGGTGAAATATGGAAAATGGTCTTTTTTTTCCAAGTTCCCAAAAGGCCAGTTAAAGAATTGATTGGTTTAAAAGTATTTCAGTCACACCTGGCATAAGTCCACACACAAGCTGTCACACCTCATGTTAA
The DNA here is from genome assembly GCA_018136845.1 of Heterotis niloticus. NCBI lineage: Eukaryota > Metazoa > Chordata > Actinopteri > Osteoglossiformes > Osteoglossidae > Heterotis > Heterotis niloticus. Next base: position 13,153,306 of record CM030904.1, on the reverse strand, counting down.
AGGCGATCAAAGGCATGATACAGTTAGACAGTTAGAGAAGGGAATGGCAGGGGAAAATGGTTTTCTCCCAGAGAAAGAAGCCATTGTAAGTCTGAAGCATTATTTAAAAGTCACAGAGCTGATGTATTTCTTCATGGAAAGAATGAAGGGTAAGATGATGGTTTGTGGATTTCTGGGGCTCTGTGTAGCTCCCTAAGGACAGAATGAGGCAGGTTCTCAATAGGCCCATTTACCAACTTTGTCCTCATGGGCCTTCGACTCAGTGTTTGTTGTGACCATGTCACACGGTGCTTCCCGCTCTCACAGCGTTACTCTATCCGACTGTTTCTCCCTCCCAGAGTCACCTAGAAGGCACCTAAAAAGGCTGCTCTCAGCCTGTGAATTTTACCCTGTCTTCATCCTCAACCTCACTCAGCCTCACTCAATCTATTTGGGCCAGAGATCCACTGTGTTGTGAGATTAGCCATAGAGAACTTAATGGCTATATTAATGGTCACTCAGCATAAAAACCCTTAAAACTGGATAGTTATATACTACTGTAAAAAAGTACAAGAGTCGAATTACTTATTAGACTCGGTCAATTTTTAACTATGGGGGCAATTACTTTTTCACATGGGTGATATGGGTGTTGGATAACTTTGTTCACTAAGTAAATTAAGTAGTTTCAAAACTGTGTTATGTGTGTACTCTGGTTTCTTTTGTCTAAAGATCAGGAACAGGGAAATTCTACTTCTATTTTCTTACAATGCTGCATTCTAAAGTTTCTTCCTGTTTTCAGGGATCAACTTTGTTAGTGCAGAAGAAGGTCACCAATTTTTGGAAGCAGCAGCAGTTTTCTTGACGGAAAGCAAATAACAGCAAATGCATGCCTAAGCCAGTACTATAACGAGGGATTTTGTACAGAAGACGCAGAGGAGTGGATTTTGTCCCCAGTTTTTCATCCAAGTCACCATGTAGCAGAAAATGCTGACAATGTAGAAAGACTACGACTCTTTGCTGGCCAAAGGTGGACATATATACCCGATGACAGAATGTGTAGGAACCAAACTGTTTATGGTTTATTGAGATTTACCACTTGAGAGCAAAGCATGTGTGTCAGGATGCCGACAAAGACAGTAGGGGACCCAATTGTGGACATGACACGAGGGGCTAACGTTCACAAGGACAGAGACATTTATTGTAAAACATGCAAGGAAGCGTTGGGATAATACATGGTAACCTTGGGAAGCTATGGTTGAGATCCCGTGCCTTTTATCTCTGTGTTAATGGGCTGATCTGGTGCAGCTGCGATGGGTAGGCGGGCCGCCCCTAGCCAGTTCCTGACAATGTGTCCATAATCAGAGTTAAAACATCTTAAATGTGTAGTTGTCTTCAAAGTTGTTATAAGTACAGAATCAATGTTCCAGGGAGTGACAGAAACCCGTGATTTCAGTTAACCATAAAGTAAGCCAGTTGAGGAAAGGAAAACAAAAAGGCCAAACAGCAGAGTGAAGGAGGAAAATAAACCTCTGGGGGTCTTAGAGTAACTGGCTACCCACTCCTCTTGGACATTCTTATGTGGAAATAGGGAACCTGTTGTGGATATGTTTAGTACAGGAAAGGTTGTGCAGCTGTTAGGACTGAGCCGTAGCCTCTGAAAGCTAAATTCAACATCTAGGCCCAAGACTGCTGAGCCCATGGGTTGTAGCATGCAGTTCTCAGTTTCCATCAGCAAAGTATGCTAGGGCCGCTGTGGGCCTCGACAAGGGGGTGACATGAGGGAGGTCCAACATACATTGGTGGTTGCTCCTGTGCCAGCACTGTTTCCCAAGAAAAGACAGGAAAGAAAAGGCTACTACCAACATGATAAAAAAATGTAAGGTTATTTTCCACTGTATTGCTTCCCTACAGTGCAGCACAGTTGTGCCCGATTGGTCCTGGCTGCAGGTTCACATGCATTTTCCAAATTTGGCTCAGTGTATGAAAAGTTTGCAAGTTCTCCTTATGTTCATGTACTCCAGGTCCTCTGGTTTCCACTCACACTTCAAAGACTTGAACTGGTGGCTCCAAATTGCACGTGTGTGTGACTGTGCCCTGGGATTAAGTGGTGTCCTATTCAGGATATAGCCTGCCTCTCACCCCATTGTTTCCAGGATATGCTCTGGGCAATTGCAGCCTTGTACTGGACAAGGAGTTTATGATAATGGATGCATACATACTATTTCCTTTAAGATAATCCAAAGGTCATTACTGTTGGTACAAAAGTCATCCTGGTTAAAGTTCCTCTGTGCCTCTTTTCACTTGCAACTAAGACGTGAAACAGGGAACAGAGGTATGCTTTTTTCCAGGACCGAAAAGAAAAAGAAAGGACCACTGGCACCAGGTAGTCCAAACCCTCTGTGCACTCTAAGAAAGAAGAAAGGTTGCTTTAAAAGAGATTTTGCAGCCAAGTTTAGCTTGGAGACATTACATAATTATGCACTACCATATGCTGTGGGCGGTTGGCTGAATGAGGTAGGAGAGTGGCAGAGGGTGTGTGTGTGTGTGTGTAAGGGCTCTGGTTCTCTGGAACACTGTTTCCTTATGCAGAAACACAGAGCTGCCTCTCTTCTCCCAGTGTGGTGCTAGAACAGGGGTGTGCAGTTCCCCTACACTGGGCTGATTCACACACATGGCCACAGTCTCTGTACAGCAGCCCTGCCATCTTTACAAGCCCTGTGGAGTTATGAATCAAAACACTTAAGCACATCTTTAAGTCTGTGTCTGTTAGTTTTACACTTGTACTTTAGGCAGTTATTTAAAGATGGTCTTACATTTTGATTTATATATTTTCTAACTATCAAAGATTTAAGGTTCCAGGCTGAGATTTAACATGATACTGCCAGAACTGATCTTCTATTTATGGAAAATGCAAAATTAGGATAGTCAAGCATGGTGTAGTTGTAAGTGAATGCACCTGGTGACCTCCCACCTCTAGGTGTAAATTGTTGTATTCTTTTTGCCGCACAGGCCAGCCCACCACTCACCTCTCTCGAGGGGGGCCTTGGGTTTTTGGGCCATGGGGAATGTGGGTTCAGTGTCCTTAACAGTAGCTTCCATTGAGTCACTCAAGCTGTTAACTGCTGAGCTTCAGCTCAACCCCGTCGCTCTCCCCAAGTGCTGGCTATAGCAGGAGGCCAGTAAATGTGAAAATCAATGTCCGTGGGGACTGATGAGCCATGATGGATGACTGTCCTAAATCATCTTAAGGCTCCCATTGTACAAGGAACACAGGAAGCTCCTGTACCCACAGACCCCCTGTGGAGGAACTCTGGTGGTCTCCTTGAGATGGGAGTCTTTCCCTCATCATTCCCTGAGTTACAAGACTGAAACAGTAGCCTTCAAACTCCCCCAAGCTTCTCCCCATGAGCAGTTATGGCCAGCAGGAGCACACAGAGTGGTCTTTGTTTTTGTTTAAATTTTGTCTAAATGCCTGAGAACAGGTTAACATGAAAAAGATGGCTCAAGTACAGTTTTGGGCTTCTTTGTACTTTCTCTGCTGTAGTGCATGCATTTGTACACTGTTGTCATAACCCTCTGCTTTAGAATTGTTTAAGGGTTGTTTTACTATGAACAGAGTTTTTATTTACCATCTATCTTTGTTGAGATCTATTTATGATTAACTGTCAAGTCAGTACAGTCAACGCAAGTGTGCACTGTCCATATGACATTCTTCTGTTGTTCATGATGTGATGAGATCTTGGAGGGGTGGGGTTAGAGGACATTTCTTTCTTCAGTCCCCCCGACAGGCCACTTAGCTGGCAAAGTGGGCAGCTCTGCTAAAATCAGGTGTCAAAGCCGTTATGATGATGGATAAGGTGTGAAAATGAGAACTGTGTTCTTAATGGGCTGCAGTCCAGGCCTAACCAACACCTTTACATGTCACTGCATTAAACAAGAGGCCATGAGAAGTGATGTGACAAGTGACTACAACAGAGACTCTTTGTGACTCTCCTCAGGAGATAAATAGAAGTATTTGACGTGTGGCCCATTCCTGTCTCCTGCTGGTTTGGATGGACAGTAATAAATCCATCTGCCAGTGACCTTCAATAGCCTTTTTTCCCTGTTTTTTGTAAAGACCTGTCAAGCTGATGTCAGCCATAGTGAGCACAGAGATTACTTCCAGAATGTTCTTTAGTTTAGCGATAATAGTCATTATGGACCGTGAACTGTGAGTAAATGAGTTGCGCCCCCCAAAAACAATTACAAGTTGTATTTATGTAACGTTTCCTGGAATAAAAAATACCTTTTATCATGTGTGGCTTGATATGTAGTAGAACGCAACTTTTGGGTATACAGTATAATCTTTCATGGACAAAATACAGACAAGTTTTCATAACATAAGTTTTAATTAACAACTGCATATCTTCAGGACACAGATAACCTTGGTTAAAGTAAGTAAAAGAAATATCACAATTCTTGTTTTGTGTGAACATTACAAAATACTGTTGTGAATTCACTCAGTACCCAGCAGCATCTCCAGTGTGTGTCGAGATGTTTACTGGTGCTCTAGGCCCTCTAGTGGAAGCATAAACTACTTCTGGAAGTACTTAATTGTAAAAATTAGTTTCAGCTGGCAGCTGCATCACTAAGTGTCTACACAAAAACGTACCTGGCGTTGAGGATTTACATACTGCTTGCAGGAATAACTGTATTGGGGACTGTAGGTCAAGAGAAATTTATGTGCATCTTTGGTACATCAGCAACTTTGAGCTTTGCATCCTCAATATGCTCAAAGAAGAGCCTTGTTGGCAGCAGCTGTTTAGAAAATGCCCTTTTCATTCAGAGCATAGAGGCTCTCTGTAACCCTACCTCCCCAGAAACCCAGTACACTCCCAGTTCCAGCTCCCCACATGGATGGAAAGGAGACTTGGTGCCAGTATTAGGTGGGCTGGGAACAGACACTGTGATGATCCTGGAACTGAAAGGGGACCTCCACCAGGAAAAAGACCAGATTCTGATGTCCGATTTTGGGTCTAAGCAGGACGGCTAACAGTCCCACATCGAAAACTAAAGAACCAAACAGCTGTCATTCTGTGTCCTTGCCTGGTTTCTCGTCTAGCTCTGCAGTTTAGATTCGCCACAATTGCTCCTCTTCATTGTAATTATACCACATTTGGCTGTCTCACATTTGTGATAATATGAATTTGTGAAATGAATTTGTGAAAAGGTCAGCACAGTGGTGCTTTTCAGGTGTAGGTTCCAGTCCAGATCGGTCAGTGTGAAATTTGTATTTTCTCCCTGTGTCCATGTAGGTCCTTTCTGGGTGTTCTGGGTTCATCCCACTGTCAAAAGATATGTGTTTAGCAGAAATTGTGACTAAATTGCCTCCATTGTATATATATGTGTGTGAGTGAATGAGTGGATCTGATTATTATTATTATTATTATTATTATTATTATTATTATTATTATTATTATTATAATAAAACAGCATCTAATTTCTGGAAGCATGAGGACAAAATGCAGACTTTTCATGGACTGAGCCAGGTGCTATGAGGCAGTACCTGCTCTTCCACTCTGTACCCAAGAACAGAATAAAACAAACGAAAGGAGAAAAAAATAGAATAATTAAAATAAAATATGAACGTATTATGGCTTTACAGGATGTGGGAGGAATATAAATTAAGCCTGATGGCCTCAGGTCCGGGTTTTACGGCGACTTTGCGGAGGCCGCTGTGGCTGCAGTTCACCTGTTCTCGGCTAGAGGTCTCCTGTTGCCGCTTTCGCTGTATGAAAAACTAAACTAACAAACATGATCCGGCCGTTGTTCTCCGCGCTCCCATTTGTCTCGCCTTCGCTTCCTGGGCGGTACCTTTTGCAAAACTGCGCGCTCTCATTGGCTGAAATCTATGTCTGTCAGCATCTCTCATTGGCTGAAATCTATGTCTGTCAGCATCTCCAGCTGAGATGCTCGAGGAAGCTCGGTTGCGCCTCGCCGCCGAGAGGAAGCCAGGGAACACCAACAAGAGTCCCTCTGAAATCGTGTAAGTACGGCTCTTAAAATTATTACGCCTTTTTAGTGGAGACTTCACGGTTTATTAGTTTACCGCAGTCCGGTCAGCTTTACGCGGCGCGCAAATATAGAATTGGTCGTATGTAGTAAGTAAGTCCAGTGCAAGTGGCAGACTGGCGAGTTGTGAATTCCTCTTCGTATTTATGGAGGAGTGAGGCGAATGCCCGCTTCATTGTGTTCAACGTCTTTCTTTTTGGCTTTTGTCGCGCAAACACTGCATCAACAAGTGACCGTTAATGGCCGCCGGACGAACGGCTCGGAGATGCACGGGTTAGTGCGCGCCCTAGCCGTGTTTGTGACCACAAACTGCCCAGCTCCTCCGTTTTGTCCTCTAAAATACAGTGGTTTCGTTTCATGTTGTAACAAATGAGATACTGCTACGTTTATTATTATTATTGTTATTGTTATTATTATTGTTATTATTATTGTTGTTATTATTGTTATTATTATTGTCATCAATAACTAATAATAATAGTGGTGTCGATAGTCGTGGTATCTGGCTTTGACACCAGCTCAAGTGCGCCACTATTATTAGACTGATAATAATAATAATAATAATAATAATAATTTATTGAGCTGACATCTGTGCAAATTTTCTAAAGATTTACCCTTTTACAGCTCATTATTTTTGCTGTAGCAGCTCAGGGTAGGGGTTTTGGTGAAGGCTGCAACAGCAGATCAAAGCTTCGTATACTAAGGTGTAACCACAGCAGTAACCACCATGTCACCTGGTGAATATGTGTCAACTACAACAAATTCAAGGACATGTTTTGTGTCCAGTCTTGGGCAGGCGTCTGTTTTTTTTCCAGAGTGAATAATCTCAGTAGGAGAAGATGTGAAAGTCACTGCTTTATTACTTTACTGGAAGACTGTTGGACTGTGGACTATTGGGGGGTGGCATCCTAGTGTTACACGGGGATGTGGGGCAACAGGATACCATGTTTTAGCGCAATCTTTTGAAGATAGCTGGACCTGCCTGCTGTTTTTCCCACAGTGACTAATTTGCTTCTGTCCCATAACCTGGATGTAGATCGCGCTTGTAACCCATGTCCATGGCCCAGGTATTGCCTGGCCATGCTGGGACCCCTAATTCCTCTCTTAAGGGAAGCCACACTAGAATTAAGTTGCAGTCATGAAGAACAGCTGTAACATTTAATGGGTCAGAATTTTCCTTTATTACTGGAAGGGATTATGTATGTAATAGAATATGGTTTGAAGAACTTGGCTCTCTTTTCTGAGGTAAACTTATATGTCATGTAAGACCTCAAGTTTCTTTATTATTAACTGGATCACAACAATATGAATTCAAAATCAGTATCCTAAGAAAACTGAAATTGGAAGGAGTGCAAGTAAATGTAACTGCAAGATATAAATATTTGGTACAGGTACCATGTCAGTCTAAGTGTCAAAATTTTGACCGTAAGTTGCAGGGTTTGGAGAAAGTTAAAAGCAGAAGGGGCTTCTATTGTAGGCATCAGTAAAATGAATTTTTACCAGATATACAATACTAATCAACATAAATTGTATTTATTTCTTTCTTCAAAAACAAAATTTAAGTTTGATTTAAAAGGTATATAGAAAGAGACATATCACATTTTTGTTAATTTTTAAAATAGCTGCATGAACACAGTTTTAGTAAGGTTTCATTTATATTCTGACAGAAGGTTTATCAGAGTACCAAAACTGATGTTTCTAGCATTCTGTTTCTGACTTTTTTTGTTTACCAGATACTTTTCTATAAAAGAGCTTATAGACTGAGTATATACTGTACAATGAATTGGCATTGTTTAGTTTAAGAAAACTATCAATGAAATTAAAAGAATCATAGAACATTAGTGGAATGTGTTTTTAAATTTTAGCTCAAGTTTAATTTGGATGTGTTCAGGTTTGATTATATTATATGGAGAAGATTATTTTCACATATATCTGTACTTTCAGTTCTAAGATCTTATTTAGACATGGTTAGTTGCACAACTGAAAAGATAACATATTATTGCCCTGCTTGGATTATGACTTTCTGAGTGAGTCAGTTCATGATGAGTCTCACATGCATAAATCTCTGCCTCTCTTCCAGGATGCCTTTGAAAATGATCTCTCTGTCCTTGGAAGACCTTGTCTTACATTGATCTAATATGGTTTTGATTGATGGAATGAATGTAACACAGATTTTCAAGCTTTTCAATCTAATGCTGCCTTTAATCTTAAAATGGAAAAGGGTCCATGAAGGAACACACTTCATACAGGGATGTAATTTGGTTTTCTCTGTTTACTTGGTTCATTGACTAATCATTCCTTTTCCCTGCTAATAATAGAAATTTCCAGTATTTTATTTACTTATTTGGTTTGTAAAGATGCAGACATGAGATTAAGACAGCAAAACAACTGTTTCATTCATCCTTTTGTCAGTGCAAGAGATTTACTCACTTTATACATGTTTAATGCACCACATTCTTGAAAAAATATTGTGATAATCATAGCTTTTTTCCATGTTCTCTTGGAGCTGTGGGAGACCAATCTTCTGGGTGATCTGTGGAGAGCAGTAGGTGTACAGCCTTTAAAAACACTTTGCTGTGCTTTGTTCTTTAACATGCTGTTGGAACATCTGCCTATCCAGAAGTCCTCTGGGCTACCTTTTTCCAGCAGCCCGCATCATTCCCCTGCACCCGATGCGATCTTTCAGGTGAAATACTTTGAGTGGGACCAAATAGGCAAGTGACACATTTCTCCACTCACAACATTTGTGTGAATAACTAATACCTTCTTGCTGAGCAAATTTATGGCTATAATTTAGATACAGTGCGGTTTCCTCTTATCTGTCCTTTTCATAACTGCCCTCCACTGGGTTCAGATTTTGATAATCCTTCTAAGGAGATGTACAGGCTTCCATCTGTTGCCAGGTGGATTAAACAAATGTGATCACTGTACTGTGTATGGTCTCTCCTCTTAACATAGTTACTGCCAATTAATGCCCTCAAATAGGAACATTTGCATTTAATTTATTCTACTTGAAAACCAGTGAAATATAAATTACAGCAATACTTTTTCTCTTGACTTTCCAGCCCGTTTTCTAAAAGGAAATTTCACATATAGTGGCTTCAATGTCTGAGGATACATATTTCCTTTTTGTGTAGAGTTATGTGATATTCAGCAGCATTATACATCTCTCTTCACAGCTGCAGATTAAAGAAACTTCCAGGTAACATGCATCTGTTGAAATGCTATAAAACCTACAAACTGCATTTGGTTACTTATAGAAACTGGATAAGATATGAACTTTGAGAGGAGAGCTGACAGCTTTTACTGTTGGCCACATTTATTGCTACTTTATTGCCTCTACAGTGGACTGGATTCTCTAGATGCTGGCAGTTTACTGTATTTATTTTTAAGGCTAATTTTACTTCAGTTCCTCTATACATATCTATTTATAAATGGCTTCCTCTTGTCTTTGTTACTGGTTCAGTTAGGAAACATCAGTTGTTATAGATGGCTATATGTACACTTAGTCACCCATCCCTTTGTTGAAAAGTATTATCACAGTGACATTAATTGTGCTTGTAAATAGTTTAATACAAATTCTTGTATTAAAACATTATTGATAGGATGTTAAAGAACATTTGAAAAATATTAGCATTTTTGTCTTTTTTTTTTTTTTTTTTTTTTTTTTAAATGTATTTTTACTGCAGATCTGGCCACAACTATAACTTATTTACTCCGAAAAATCTTCTCATGCAGTTATAAAAGCAGCATTATATGTTATGGTATGGTACCATGCTATTATGCCAAAAATTTTACATAAAATGAAATGTATTTAAACCAAAAGTTAAGAAAATTCTTTTAAACACATGGTTTCTAAAGCCCACTGTTCAAGAGACCGGGTGTTCATACTGAGCCCTTTTTTACCTTTTTCCTATTTTAATTACAGTTTGCTGTGTTAAAGGAATTTTTTTTAAAATGGTTGTTTTGGTGAAGCATCTTGCATCCTACTACAGGCCCCTGTAGCATTTGTTTTCAAATGGTTAACATGAAATGCAGAGCAGAACATGCTAAGGGATTTTTCTTCCCTGACAAATTTTATCAGGAAATATTTAGTCTGTATAAGCTCACTAACTGAGTTATCTGGGACTGCTCAGGTTAAAAAGGTGTAGCAGTGGAAAGGTAGAGTGATAACACATAAATGTCTACGTAATCACCAAACTGTTGTACCATTAATATGGTTGTACTTATTAAGTCCTAGTGGAGTGGAAAATATCCAAAATAAAATATATATGCATGTATCACTGTGCGTAGTGTGATGTACACATAGTACATTTGTGTGTGTGTGTGTGTGTGTGTGTGTGTGTGTGTGTGTGTGTGTGTGTGCATGCATGCGTGGGTGTGTGTTTGACTACGCAAAAATGTGACCTTGGGTAAGAAGTACCTGTGTCCCAAGTCTGTGAATTCAAAAACAAAGCTGTGTAGAAAAAAGACAAAGATTTGCCTTTATAGAGATTACCAGGAAACACCGAGTGCAGTTTCACTTATAGAGATGCAGAGTGGGGATGTAGTAAGTTGTATAATGCTTGTTTTCTGTGGTTTGGAAGCTCTTGGTGGCTTGTTACTGACTGTCCTACGTTGCCATGGTGCATTGTGCTGTGCAGTCTCAGTAAGGTTTGCTGCCAAAGCTTAGACCACATAGCACACCCATTTGCCTGGAGATGCCATGTCAGTTAATAAGCAGGGAATCTATAGCCCAGGATATTTCTCGTTGTGAGTGCCCAGCTTCTCTACTCCCTAGTGGGGGCTCAGATGGTTGTTTCTAACTCTGGAGCAAAACGTGTCATGTTAATGGTGTGACTTAATTTGTTTACTTATAGGCTGTATGCTGTTTTTAGTCTTTCCATTAGACATTGTATGCAGTTGTTTGTTTTCAGTCAACTGTGTAACAGTGTTATATGGTTTTTTATTTTTTTATTATTATTATTATTATTCCAGGCACAACTTTTTGGGGTTCAGAGGAAAAAATGAAGTTCTTTGCAGGTGGTTGTGAACCTGGGAGCTCATAGGAGAAATCTAGGAGCTCCAAAACCATACTCCTTTTACTAGGAGTTTTCACTGCTTGACCACTCGTGGCTGCTGTGTGTTTCCTGGTTTAGGACTCCAGTCCTGGCCCAAAACACTGTGTTCCCAGCCTCCCCCTCTCCTGTAGCTTGACCCCGCTGTGTATTGGCCTGCGATGGCGCGGCGGGACACTGAGGGTTGCCGCGGTAGACTGTGATGTCAGAGCCCAGCAGCCCGGGCGAGAGCCAGTACGGCGCTCCCAGATTCTTCGTGGGCTGCGAGGACGATGAGAGCGAGAGCCTGGAGGACTGCAGCATGAGGACAGACATGGAGCTGTATGAGGATGATGAGGAGGCAGACTCGGTGAGAAGGCGTGGCTCTGTCACTATGCAGGAAGTAGCAGAAAGTCATCAGCTCATATTTGTTCACATCAGTACTTGTGAATACAATTTCATGGTACTTTTGTGCAAGTAATAAGTAAGTAATATCAAGAATATAATTTGTTGTACTTTAGGTCATGCACTTCATTATTAGATAAGCTGACCTGACAAAATATTACTTTTACTCCTGACACCATGTTAATGAGTTGTCTTTTGCTTCAGACATCATTACACTGTTCTGGTGAACTCTCTTGGAGTTAGTCAGACAATTTGTTCTCCTTCATTAGCCTCCGGAGCGGCAGATCGTGGTGGGAATCTGCTCCATGATGAAGAAGTCCAAATCTAAGCCCATGACTCAGATCTTGGAGCGGCTCTGCAAGTTTGAGTACATCACTGTCGTCATCTTCCCAGAAGACATTATACTCAATGAGCCTGTGGAGAACTGGCCTCTCTGTGATTGCCTTATCTCCTTTCATTCCAAAGGTCTTCTACCTCATTTTAGCTCTTTCTAAACTAAAAGCAGAACTTATTTATGGGTTTTTTTTTTTTTTTTTTTTTTAAATTTGGATGCAGTTCATTCTGTTTTCTTTTCAGGCTGCTTTTAAATTAGTCTGTTTTGATTATATGTAATCCTTATGTTGCTTTCTACTCATTATATGTATAGAAAGACATTCGAAACTTTTACTATTGACAGTTTGGTGTAATGGTGACTTGGTGTAAGATATTTAAACATGTATGTTTGTACTTGCAGGATTTCCTCTTGACAAGGCAGTGAGTTATGCAAAGCTCAGGAACCCACTTCTTATTAATGACTTGAACATGCAGTATTTCATTCAGGATAGGTATGAATGTGCTGTATTGATTCACACACAATCACAGTTAGAGGACTGGCATTGTGTTTTTGAAAGACATTGTTAAAATTTAATCAAAATATAGAGTGAATTTTGGTGTAAGGTTTTCCTTTGATCCTTCAGGGCCAGATTTGTTTAGGTTTATATTGCTGTGTTTGAATTAAAACTGAAATAAGTAGTGTGCTGACATGCTGTCCAGTTACAGTATGTCAATACACTTGAGCAAAAATCAGCACAACTTAGATTTTCCATCCTCTCTTTTACTGTTTTTACAACAAAATTGAGGGGAAAAATTATATTGTGCAAGTTACTTGTGTCTATTTATTATTGCTGCACAGTAATGGCCAATTTCGGTTTGGCTGCTTCTCAGGAGGGAAGTGTACCGGATCTTACAGGAAGAAGGTATTGATTTACCACGATATGCTGTACTAAATCGGGATCCAGACAAACCAGAAGGTTCGTCTACTCTATTTTGGCTTTGCAACGTGCTTCCTCTTCTTGGCTCTTTTCTTAAATTGTAGATTCATAGCCAATAATAATGCAGATTTTGTCTCAAGTTTTTCCCCTCCAGAACGCACAAATAGGATTAATTCTCACCCATTTTTTCCACCCATCTAAAATATTCTAAAGTCAACTGTTTGGTTAATTTTGTGTTTGCTCCAAAATAGATGATATGGATGCTAATGTCATAATGTTAATTGTATCAGCAGCACAGAAAAAATTAGTTCTACAAGATTGTTCAGACTGTATCACTTTTTGATGGTGGCATTTCCTTTAGTTTTTTATCTAAACCTGAAACACATTTTCAGCTTTATTGTAAGTGCATTAAGCTTCTTTCAACTATTTGAGGATATTAATAGCATTTGATTGCTGAACTGAATCTGAGAGTTAGCCATACAACTGTAAGTAATGATATTAAGAAATCTGCAGTCCCATTACAAAGATCTTTATATCTTTTTGTAGATGAATGTAACATTTTGGATGGATGGTTTTTGACTTTTAAATTCCTTTTATAAAGTAGACTATATGTAGAATTTACTTATAGGTGTCTAGTGTATTACTTTTTGATTAGAGGAATGAAAGCTGTTGTTTAGGTTACAGACATACATCGTATAGTTCCAGAATTGTACTCTTCATCAGTGTCTGTAGTTATGTGCCTGCTGTGTGCTGTCTCAACCAGAATGCAATCTTGTGGAAGGGGAAGACCATGTTGAAGTTAACGGGGAAATTTTCCAGAAGCCCTTCGTTGAGAAGCCAGTGTGTGCTGAGGACCATAATGTCTACATCTATTACCCAACATCTGCAGGAGGAGGCAGTCAGCGACTTTTCCGGAAGGTCTTTCCCCTTTCTTCAGTCAGCACACACACACAAGTCTTCATAGCTTCAAGATAATAGTGTCTAAAAAATCTTGTAATTTAGATATATCCAGATTGACAGCACTGAAGGACAAAAACTTGAGCCACTAAGTGAGCATCTCTGTCCCAAAGAATCTTATACAAGTGGTAATAGAATGCTATATGTTTAAATTAAATGTGATTCCCTTGCCATACTCTTGGGGAATAAACTTAAGCCCAATTAAAAATATTCACCCATATAAAATTTCCTTTGGGTGAATTTTATAGTTTAGTTGTAGAATATCCATATCTTAGAAATGGTGGGTTAAAGTGATTTTATGTCTGGTTTTGTGGTGTTAGTTGGAGAAATGAGATGGGTGTTAATGGGCATTATGTCTTCTGCAGATTGGGAGCCGCAGCAGTGTGTACTCTCCAGAAAGTAGTGTGCGAAAGACAGGTTCTTACATCTATGAGGAATTCATGCCTACTGATGGCACTGATGTAAAGGTATACAAAGGGAGGGAGTTCACAAAACTATCTCTCCATGCCTCCTGTGCAGTATTTTGTTTATGTATGCTCATACATGTCTCTGAGGGCAGGTGTACACTGTTGGGCCTGACTACGCCCATGCCGAGGCCCGTAAGTCCCCTGCTCTGGATGGGAAGGTGGAGCGAGACAGTGAAGGCAAGGAGATCCGCTACCCTGTCATGCTTACTGCCATGGAAAAACTTGTGGCCCGTAAAGTTTGCCTAGCTTTCAAGGTAAATCTTCAGCTTCAGAGATCTTGTAAATGAGATGAAACAATGGTCTTTACTGCATTGAACTTGAAGCATAGTTATCATTTTGGTTTGTAAAAGTGATTTGATTTTGCTTGACACCTCACTGCAGCAAACTGTGTGTGGTTTTGACCTCCTCCGGGCCAATGGACACTCCTTTGTGTGTGATGTCAATGGCTTTAGCTTTGTGAAGAACTCTATGAAGTACTATGATGACTGTGCCAAAATTCTTGGGTAGGTGAACCAGACCTGTTTCTTGTTTGCTTTTGTGACTTTACATGTTGCTGTTATGAATTCCATGCTATATCTGCTGTACAGCAGAAGCATTGTTTTTGATCTTGTCTCTTGACGTTACTGCTTTAAGGAACATAGTGATGCGTGAATTGGCTCCCCAGTTCCATATCCCCTGGTCGATCCCAACGGAAGCAGAGGACATCCCCATTGTGCCCACAACATCTGGAACCATGTGGGTCCTTGGCTGTCTGTTGTTTCTACCAGTGGACACCAGGAATTGCTTACTGAATCAGTGGGCTGTACTGGGCACTGCTTTTGTTTGTCTGTATCTAAAAACATACTTTACATAGTTAGCGAAATGATCAGTAATTTTGGTATTTACAGTATGTGTGCTCTTAGAAGCCATAGTGTTGTCAAGCAGTTTGTCTTCCTTCTCCACTGGCAGGATGGAACTGCGCTGTGTCATTGCAGTAATACGACATGGAGATCGAACTCCCAAGCAGAAAATGAAAATGGAAGTGAGAAATGCAATGTGAGTTGCTTCACTGCAGAAATGCTTTCATTATGTATATGGGTTGTCTGCATTCGAGTAATTATTATTTCTGTAGGTTCTTTGATCTGTTTGAGAAATATGGAGGATACAAAACAGGAAAGCTGAAACTAAAGAAGCCTAAACAGTTACAGGTAAGGAAGTTGACAGTTTTTATTTATTTATTTTTTTTGGTTTGTGATGCACCAAAAGTAAGAGCTACACTCTTCACATATCCATGTTTTATTGCAAAAAGTGACCAAAGTGTTGTCCACTACTTGTATGGCTTGGGAAAGACTGGTTTGTTGTTGGAAAAGTGGTTCCTTCACAAATCTCTTGAGTTTTCCTTATCTCACAAGTATTGTTTGGGGGTTGTCAGGAGGTACTGGACATAGCAAGAGAACTGCTGGCAGAACTGGGTCAGCACAATGATTGTGAAATTGAAGAAAAGAAGTCCAAACTGGAGCAGCTGAAAACTGTCCTTGAGATGTAAGTGATATACTGATAATTGGGCCAGAAACAAAGCTATTTATACTCATATGCATGTAATAGGGGGAGGGGGTGTTCTCTTCTCGGTTTGTAAGTGAAGTTCAGACTCGAAATGGTTTGAGATGAAAGTCTGTCTGGGCTCACAGTATCAGTAAAATATCAAATGAGTTATTTTAAGCAGCTGTTCTTGAAGGACTGTGTCAAATGAGATTTTGCTGTTATGAAATTCACATAACATTGAAGAAAATGTGATTGTAAGCCTCTACAGAATAAGAGAACTCTAATTGTTTATTTTGACATTTTCATAAATTTACTTTGTACATTGCTTAAACTATTGTTATGATTGTGATAAGAGTAGAATATTTGTTATTCAACATGGAATGACCTTCTTGTCTAAAGACATTAGTTTTCATTATGGTTATTTATTCACAAGAGTCTAAGCAACTTATTATATAAAACAGGCTGCTCAAGGCATGGGATAGTTTAGCTGTGAGATTGACATATTTGGTTAATTCTATAACAGGATAGTGAATCAGCCTCATAGAGCTTTTAGACCCAGGTGGAGTTTGAGTGATGTTCTGATGTAATGTACATGTTAAACCTAAATAATTTGTTGAATTTCTTTTTTTTTTTTTTTTTTTTTTTATACAGGTATGGGCATTTCTCTGGAATAAATAGAAAAGTGCAGCTAACCTACCTTCCCCATGGGCAACCAAAAACTTCGAGTGAGGAAGAAGGTACATTATAAACAGCACCCAGATGTAGAGGCATCAGAGCAGGATTTACTTATTTCACATACTTAATCTGTTGCTACTTTCTCAGAGAAGTGAACCACCTGCAAGTAATTAAGAAATTAAACTAAAACTTTGTGAAACTTTCTTGCATCTGGATGCCTGCTTTATCAGCGATAAGTAGTAGTAACGGTGATTATTGATGTCTGCAGGAATATCAGTAAAATTTAAGAACACATGCAGGTTGGTATATCCCACTTTAAAGTGGATCCTCTTCTTCTCCTTAAGTGGAGCCTCAGAAGTAATAGGTGATTTCTTGCACCGAGTTGCCACTTTATTAAGCACACCTATCTAATAGTCTGTTGCACTTAACTGGTCTTTGGAACAGCTTGAATTAATTTGGTCATGAATATTGTATCATGCAGAAATGTTAGCATCACCTAGTTACTATAAATTGGACAATTACACAGTCTTGCTGCAAACAGTCCTTTTCATCTCATCCCAAAGATGCTTGATAGTGTCAGATCCAAGGAGTGTGCAGCCCCTTGAAGCAGTTAACTCGCTATCATGTTCCTGGAACCATTTGGTGATGATGCACGCTTTGTGACATGATGCATTATCATGCTGAAAGTATGCATCCAAGTGTGGATAATCTGTAGTCATTAAGGGATAAACCTGTTCAGCAACGATATTCAGACAACACCATACCATTCGGACACACCCCTTCTAGTAGGTATCAGGGCCTAAATGATCCAGTTTTGATGCTGCTTCGCTCACTTTAGATGTGCGTTTTTGTTCTTAAAAAGAGCATGGGCACCTGAGATGGTCTTTGACTGTTGTAGACCTTTCGAGTCAAAGTCTGGTCAGGGGTGCATTCTGAGATGATTTTCTGCACACCAATGTTGAATTCATATGCAATTTGCTTGGTTGTGGCCTGTCTGTTTGCTTGCATGATTCTTACCATTTCCTTTGAATTCTCTGATCGACTGTACAAGCTGTTTTCATGAACATACTCTTCATTCATTGATAATGTTTTGTTTTTCACACAATTCTCTATAAACACTTCAAACGGATGTGTGTGAAAAGTCTTAGAGGGCCACGTTATGGGAGATGCTAGAATATGTGAGCATAGCTCCAACTATCATGTTCCTTTCAAAGCCTATAAGGTTATTCATTTTGCCCATTCAAATTCTTAATTAAACACTGATGCTAGCATTAGGGTAAACACTGATGCTAGCATTAGGGTAAACACTGATGCTAGTCAGTAGCATCTGGTCTACCTGTATTATACCATGCATCACAGTCACATGATGTTTGACTTGTTGGAATATCCGGTTTGTAAGAAAGTGTGGGGTGCACATAAATTGATAACTCGGTATACATTTTTTGTATATTAATTACAGTAAGAATACTTACAGAATTATGAAGTTATGGTTTCAGCAAATGTCCAGAAAGTCTTGTGATGTTTGCTTATGCTTGAGTGTTGCCCTTCCAGACTCTCGAAAGGAGGGCCCCTCCCTCCTGCTGGTCCTCAAGTGGGGTGGGGAACTAACTCCTGCAGGCAGAGTACAGGCTGAGGAGCTTGGCAGAGCCTTCCGCTGCATGTACCCTGGAGGACAAGGTATGGTTCGTGCTTTTGTTGCACTCATCGATCTCACCATCAGAGAGCACCATGGTTCTCTTGCCATATATAAAGGTCAGAGATCAGATTGAAACCAGCAGCTGCATCTCTTAGTAACATGGTCTCTAATAATTCTGAATATTAGTGAAAAACTATAGTGTTTTACGAGATGAGTTTCTTTGGGTTATTTGCATGGATTTTTAAAGTTTACACAATAAAAGGCAGCAAGTTTGCGTCCTCATTCGTTTACAAGTTTTTAAGTTGTAGACATGCTCATCCATTTCAATTAGCCATTACGTATGTCCTGAAAATACGAGTACCCTTTATGCCACTTATTAAAAGAATAGATGTCACAATTTTGTGCATCAAGAGCACAAAAGAATGATTTGTACTAGAATGTTTAATTATTTCATTTCAGGCTGGAAATACACTGCCTGGCCAAAAAAAAAGTCACACACTAATATTTTGTTGGGCCACCTTTAGCTTTGATTATGGCATGCATTCGCTGTGGCAGAGTTTCGATAAGCTTATGCAATGTCACAACATTTATTTCTGTCCAGAGTTGCATACATTTTTTGCCAAGATCTTGTATTGATGATGGGAGAGTCAGACTGCTGCATAAAGTCTTCTCCAGTACATCCCAAGATTCTCAATGGGGTTAAGGTCTGGACTCTAGTGACCAATCCATGTGTGAAAACGATGTCTCATGCAACCTGAATTACTCTTTCACAATAGTCCCAATTTTAAGATGAAACACTTTCTAATGCTTTCTTTACTGTTCTTCTGTGGCCTAAAGTGCAGAAATAACCTGCCACCATCTTTTATGTGAAACACAGCACACTGAATAGGAGATGGTGAGCATTATGATTATTTATGTAATTTTACAGAAGACTTAACATTAATGGTGCTTCATAACAATGAAAGGTAATAAACTGGTTTCCTGTCTACATTACGTTATATTCTATATCTATGGTTCCATCATAGAGGAACACTGAGACCTTGCTTTGTATGAGCTGTTGATGAAAATGGAGTAAAGTCTTACAGCACATTTTTTATTGTTTTATTGTATTTTAAGTTAAGGAATAAGTGTATGCTAAGGTGCATACTTGGAATACCAATCTACTTTAGTTGGAACTTGTTAAGGGCTAACATTCTTGAATCCACAGTCATTGTGACTGTGTTAGTATACATGGACATTTCAAAGCTCTAGACTACATTTAATTCTCCCTGTTGATAATAGTAAAATGGGCTTTAGACCTTTGTGCTGATCTTGCCATTAGCTCAATAAATCTTCATCTCCTTCTTTTGGGCCATAATAGATAATTTGCATTACTAGATGTTTTGGATGTGTTCAAGAAAATCATGCTTCATGAAGAAGAATGACAAATGACTTGAAGGATGAGAACTTTGTTACTTTTGCCTCCCTTATGCTCTGTAAGGGAGCCACTGGACTTGCAATTACCATTTATTTTATTGGTCAAAAGTGGAAGCAGGAGAATTCACAGAAGGTACTAAAATACCACTTCTGAGCTCGCTATAGCCGGTAGATCTCTGCTATGAGGTGGGGGTTTTTGTTACTCCTCTCCTGTCCCAGCCAACATAAGAGTTTAAAATGCCCATTTAACCTGAGTTTTATGGCTGGCTAACTGTTTTTTTTTTTTTTTTTTTTTTTTGTTTGTTTTTTGAGAGAATCACAGACCGAAGACATCAGTTTCAAAATGATGTTTAAAACAATTATTTCTTTTAATCTGTTTTGCATACATTTTTGTCTCAGTGGTACCATACTGCATACATGCAATGTGGTGCATTAGTTTCAAATGGAGCTTAGGTGTAAACAGTTTACAGATGGTATGGTTCTATACATGTTTAATAATGACTCTTGTTTCAATTTTTTTGGTTAGGTTAACAGTTGTTTTCTTTAGTGTCTGTTTTCTACAAGGTGCATTTTCTGTTTGTGTAACTGCTATATTCTTTTCCTGTTTATTTAAAGATGGATGTTAATACTTGTAAAGAGGTTTTTTTTTTTTTTTTTTTTTTTTTTTAGTAGCGCTAGTCAGAGTACTACATATTTCCTAACTTAAACCTGACAGGATGTTTACTTACTGTACCCATCTGTACCTGTCAGTGTTGTCTGGGCTTAGCTTCCTTGGTTGAGAACTTGCTTTGTGTGTATTTATGTATGTGTGTCCTGAGGGTGATGCTGTGCTTCTTCCAGGAGACTATGCTGGGTTTCCTGGATGTGGACTGCTCCGGTTACACAGCACCTACAGACATGACCTTAAGATCTATGCCTCAGATGAAGGCCGAGTTCAGATGACTGCCGCAGCTTTTGCAAAGGTAACAAGTAACCCTGTCAAAGGAATATTCAGCTACATTTTCACTAACACAGGTATTATTAGTCAATGCATTAAACTACAAGGATAAAACTCACCTATTTGTTAACTAGTTTTACTTGAAGGAGAAAGCAATAGCCTGTGGACAGAACATGGAAACTCAGTCTTACTTGGATGACTTTGCATGCATCTGTTTGTATTTTATCTTAATATTTTGGCTGTGACAGGGACTGCTGGCTCTAGAAGGGGAGCTGACACCCATCCTGGTGCAGATGGTGAAGAGTGCCAACATGAATGGCCTGCTGGACAGTGACAGTGACTCCCTCACAGGTTGCCAGCACCGTGTAAAGGCACGGCTGCACGAGATCATGCAGAAGAATCTGAACTTTTCAGAGGAAGATTTTGACAAGGTCATTTCACATTTACTTTTCTCACAGTGAAGGCTTCTTTTACTATGATTCAGTTTTGTCTTCTGCACAACACTTGTTTGAGGGGCTGAAATAAGTCTGACATGTCTTCCCTTTGATCATGTTCACATGAGTTATATGTAGTAATGAATTCCCAGGCATTAGTTGTCACTGCTCTTTACCTGTTGAACCTTAACTGACCAAAGGAGAGTTAGGTGTGTTTGAGAATTTGGAGCCTACTTGTATCTCTCATTTAGAGAGAAAGCAATAGCCTGTGGACGGAAACAGCTATACAAAGAATGTTATTGTTCAACAGCCTGAGGTTCTTTTAAAATTCTTTTGTGTCCAGTTGGCTCCCACAAGAAGTCAGTCTCTGGTTAATTCCATGAAAATAGTGGCGAATCCGGTGAAGACATGTGATCAAGTTTACACCCTTATTCAGAGCCTCACTTCACAAATCCGCAAGAGACTTGAAGACCCCAAGTCAGCAGGTCTGACCCCATCTTTGTTAAGCATAAGCTATTTTAGTTCAAAAATGTATCTTGTCTATTTGGAGCAGTTAGTTTAATTTGAGCCATTCTGTTCTTTATCTCCGTAGATTTACAGCTCTACCACAGTGAATCTCTGGAGTTGATGCTCCAACGCTGGTCTAAACTGGAGCGTGATTTTCGGATGAAGAACGGCCGTTATGATATCAGCAAGATCCCTGATATCTATGACTGTGTAAAGTATGATGTACAACACAACGCATCCCTGGGCCTAGAGGATACACTAGAGCTCTTCAGGTTGTCCCGGGCACTGGCGAATATTGTCATACCACAGGTAAAAAATAAGATGCAGAATTATGAGAGTCCCATCCACTTGGTTGTTACACTCCCTGCAGAAGTATTCACCACCTCTGTTCTTGTTTCAG
This sequence comes from Heterotis niloticus, assembly GCA_018136845.1. NCBI lineage: Eukaryota > Metazoa > Chordata > Actinopteri > Osteoglossiformes > Osteoglossidae > Heterotis > Heterotis niloticus. Next base: position 13,131,638 of record CM030904.1, on the reverse strand, counting down.
GAGTATGGCATCAATAAAGTAGAGAAGTTGGACATAGCTTATGCCTACTGCCTCCCACTTGTTAAAAAGATCCAGCTGGACCTACAGAGGACTCATGAGGATGAATCAGTCAACAAGTTGCACCCTCTGTAAGTGTTAGTGTTATAGAATTGATTCTGTGTCCAAGTCTCAAGCCTGTCTTACTAGCAGTTTTCAAAGGGACTACTCCCTTTGTGAGAATCGATTCTGTCTCCTGGCACTTCAGGTACTCCCGCGGTGTGATGTCTCCAGGACGTCATGTACGGACACGGCTGTATTTTACCAGTGAGAGTCACGTCCACTCCTTACTGAGCATCTTCCGCTATGGAGGCCTGCTTGATGTAAGCATTACATCATGGTTTAGCCATAATAAGCAAGTGAAAATTTTAATTCCAGCTTTTGGTAGTTGGACCAAAGGCAGAACCTTCGTTCTTGTCCAACCCAAACAGACTCCTCTTTTCTTTTTCTCCTACCAGGAAGAGAAGGACCAGCAGTGGAAGCGAGCAATGGATTACCTAGCCGCTGTCTCCGAACTCAATTACATGACTCAAATTGTCATCATGCTGTACGAGGACAATAACAAGGTCAAGTCTCTTTCCAGCCACATACTCTTCTTCACTACTAACATCAGTAACACTCTGGTGAAAACTCTGCATGTCCCTAAGCAGGATCCCTCATCTGAGGAACGCTTTCATGTGGAGCTGCATTTTAGCCCAGGGGTGAAAGGCTGCGACGATGAGGAGAATGCCCCGATGGGCTTTGGCTTCCGCCCAGCTTCTTCTGAGGTAAAAAAAAAAAAAAAAAAAAAAAAAAAATCACTTTGAATAGATTTCCTCTTTAAAGAGCTTCACGTATACAAAGACCCTTTTGGAGCCCATCTGTGTTCAGTGTGGTGTACGGATTTCTTTTGGCTGAGTTTATTTGCAATTCCAGAATGAAGAGAAGCAGACAGACCCAGGAAGCTTGGAGGATCTGTCCCAGGATGAGCCTGATCAGGCAGTACCACTCTCCGAACCTATAAGCATTCAGAGGCGCTCCCCACTAATACGCAACCGCAAGACCGGCTCCATGGAGGTAAACAAGCACTGCAGCAAACATAGATTTCAGCCCATGTTTTGAACTTGCATGTGTTGTTTACATGTTTATATTTTAACTAGAGGACCTGTACCTTCAGCACCAGCTGATAACAGGTTTATGGAGATTCTGTGCAGTTATTTTTTTGTTTGTGCCCATAGGTCCTCTCTGAAATCTCGTCTACAAAGGCTGGGGGCTACCGACTCTTTCCTTCCTGCTCTCGTCAGTCTCCAGAAATGAAGCAGAGCGGATTAGGTAGGTGTTGTGTATCTGCCCATGGTAATGCCAGCCAGGCCACATTTCTTCACTGTCATTAATACTCGTCACAGCTCCTCTGATTCTCTGAAGTAATGTGGTTTGAATGGCTGCTTTGCTTGAATGATGCAGTCCAGTGCCTAGCAGGTTGTGATGGGTGGCTGCAGAGCTATGGTGAGTTGGTCCAGACACTGATACCCTGTGTGGGGCTGAAAGGCCAACTGACTGTCAGTTCTTTTCTGGTTACTTGGTTTTATTAGGTAAGATCAACCTTTTTAAACAGTTTTTGAAAGATAGGTTTTTCCTCTAACATCTTGATACTTGTATTGAACTAATTAACTAAAGGAAAAGATGTAACATTTAAAGGTATTTTATTTTTTGTTTACTGATTAAATGCTGGAGCGTGAACAAGGAAGAGCATGTATTTATTCAATTCTTTAAAAAAGTGTCATTTGTAAGAAGACCATAGTGATATAACAAACACTTTCTGTTTAAAAGTGGAAACACCATAGACTGAAGGCTAAGTGTGTAATTTGTATATTTACTGTATTTACATCATTTGCTTTTACTGACAATGGGTTAACATTTTTGAGTTTCATAACATCTGCCAGCAGTTTTTTTTTTTTTTTTTTTTCTGCCTACTTTTCTGTTTCTGCTGCAAGGCTAAATTTGCTACTAACCATCCTAGAGTCTTTCTACCCAACCCCTTACTGGCATTTCAATGCTTCTTATGAACATCTTGATCAAAGGGCATCCTCTTTCCCGCTGTTGTCTGGCGGTAGCTTGCTATCTGAATGAGGGCATGTTGTGCTGTGGGGACTAATTCCTCCTCCTCCTCCATTCCACCCCTGCTTGGGGGTTTCCTACACAGGGTCTCAGTGTGCAGGACTCTTCAGTACCACCGTCCTAGGGGGGTCTTCTAGCGCCCCAAACCTGCAGGACTACGCTCGTACACACCGCAAAAAATTCTCTTCTGGCAGTCTGTCCTATAAAGACGGTATGTTCCACTCATTTTTTGTACTAGATTCTTAGGCAGTGAGGAAAGAAATTTAGTTGCCTAATATCTTGTCCAGGCTTCTCAAAATAGTAGTGTTAAACAGACTGTAGTGTATGTGGTATTCATAAGGCCCCAGTGTACATGCTATGTGTATGTCTACATGGGATACCTTGTTTTTACATTAAGGGGAAAAAATTCTCCAAATTATTCAGTTACTCATATTATTGTTTACTGGACCATAGTTTTTATAGAATTGCCAACAGCAGTAATTCGCAAGAATGCCTTTGATCTGAGTAACAGCTTCTGTTACAACATAGACATTATATATAAAGTTTTTTTTTATTTTTTAATTTTATTTTAAATCTACTACAGATCATGTTATACTGATAGTGGTTAATCTTGAAATGTTTCTCTTTGCTTTCTGTGGCAAGTCAGCATACATGTAGAGTCATATCAGCTCCTTATTAAGGTGTTTCCATGCCTTCATCTTGAACATCATCTTGTGCTGCACAGTAATGCATTATTTACACCTTTTTTGTCATTGTGGACTTCATGTGGTTTCACTACAAATATTCCTATTTACGGAAATCACGTAATTAGACGGTCGTTTTGATTCATAATGGCTTATGTGTAAAGATCAAAATATTAAATTAACTTGTTCAAAGGACTCATTTATTATCATCCATTTTATTGTTGGAGATGTGGGTCCAGTTTTGCAAATGCTTTCTTGAATGTTCTTTCTTTAATATGACCTTCAGTTAGTATTAATAATCACCATTTGTTATAGCCACTAGGTGGCTCTTAAAGCCCTATTCATGTATTTATTTGAAAAACACAATTGCTGAGATTTTTTTTTTTTTTTTTTTTTTTTTTTAAACATAGGACATGTGGTCCTTGAAAGACCCTTAGAAGGTGTTAATATACATTGATAGATATATATTTATTAAATTTGTTGTCTGTATAATGTCTGCTATATTAATTTAAAGTAAATAATGTGAAGCAGAACAGTGGTTAGCAGTGATTTTTAAGGATGCTAAATTTGGGGAAATTTCCAAATGCCTATTTATTGTGCCAAGTGCCATCTTATCTATAATTCAGTGTAATAAACGGCAGATTTTATCTGTAGTTAATTCTTCCATGCGCCTCATATTTTCACCAGTATGTCCTCAGTCACCTTGGCAGTTGTGGCCTTTGGCTTTTCTCATTGACACATGCTTAGTCACTGCTGACAGTTTATGGAGCAGCTGACTTCGTATTGATGGAACTTTCTCCACTAGGTGTCACAGTTAAATCAAAAAGAGATGTTTCTCCTGCATTTCAGCTGCCATTTTATCGAATGTTGTCTTGTGCTTCCATGTACTGTTACCCTGAACATTTTAGCCACCCATATATGTTCATTCAGCCTCATCATTTGACACCTTATTTTCCATCTTTCAGACTGTGAAATTCCAGCTCCAAATTACCATTTAAAATTAGGTTTTTCTAAGATGTTGGTGATCTGTGTTGTCAGGCAAACAACATTAGAGCTGGTACCCTTAATGATACAAATCTCTCCAATTTGCTATCTTTTCTCCTCTGTGTCCATATATGGTAAAATAAAGGAACATGAGAGCCTTCTTAAGCTGTATATAAAATGAAATTTTCCTACCTCAGACTACGATGACTTGGAAGGCAGCCTAAGAGAGCAGTCACAATGATTAATGGTGTTTGAGGTTGGAGACTATGCAGTCCAGCCATCAAGTCTTGGAGGGTGGGGCCTGTCTACATGGCCTTGACACCATCAGGGAAGGGGAGAGAGGGAGATTCAGAGAATGGAAAACACTTCTCCAGATCTCATTTATATGGGGGAAGGCTGCTGCTGTTCAAGCCAGGGTGATATTGTGGGGCAACATTTCTCTACTGTGCTGTGTGTATAGCTGGTTGACCTTTAACTTAAAACCTGAAGCCAAATTATATTTTTCCAAAGGCATGTTGAAAGGGATGATGGAATGTATTGCAAACATTGATGACTGAAGGTTCATTCTTTCATTAAGCATTTGATGTTAAATTTTGTAGAGTTAGATACAGTACTTTTACTGCAGTTCTTAGGCTTAATTAAGTCTTTTATAAGTCAATGAAATATTGTCAAACAGCTCATGAGGATGATATGGCTTTCAGCTGGACCATGGGGGTGGTATTTAATTGTTAGGAAAAACAAGTGAAATCTGCCCCCCCCACTCCTGATTTTTATTTGTTTGCTTGTTTTTGGGCAGGGATGGGGTTTTGTAAGCTTTCTGCACAAATACTATTCCCATCTTCCAATCTTCTCTGGCATGCAGATCATACAGCAATCCATCACAGCTATAAATTCTGATGCTCCCCCACCATACTTCAAGTATATCTCACCTTCAGCCCTGTTCCCTCTGCAGTCATGCCCGCCTCCTCTCTGACAGGTTCACGTTGAAAGTGATGGTAACACTAGTGACCTTTTTTATTTCCTCAGAGTTGTTGTCTATGCCGGCAGTAAAGCGATTTTCTGTGTCGTTTGCAAAGCATCCGACTAATGGTACGTCTGCCTATTTCAAGTATATTTCCACCTCTTCACCTCCCTTTGTCTTTGCATGTCTTTTGGGGAAAAAAAACATTTTGTATTTTTTTCCTTTGGTGATGAAGTACTTTTTCATGTCCCTTCAACCTCCTGCTCTGTTAGTTCTACCCACTGTTGTTCAGAGTCTCACTCTAACACCCATTTCACATCTTGTCAGTATCTTCCTATAGAAATTTGTCACTTTCACCCAATGACTTGTTTTCTTAATGGATGGATATGTTTACTTTTTTGTATATACACATTTTTTGCTATCTTGTGTGAGTGGTCTTGAATTTAAACCATCTCTTTTAAAATTGCACCAATTAATAACCCTTACCCTGTTAATTCTGACTTTTGACAGTTGCTGGTTTCCTGTCATTCAATTTGCTGGTAATGACATTTTGTTGTCAAAGTCCAGAAAGATTTCACATTTTAAGGAAGTACAGACCTAGAGACCTAAGTGGAAAGTAAGCAATTTTTTTTTAGAAGCAAGCACACAGTTTGTGGAAAGCCAGACGTCAGTTTAGTCAAACGGGTTCTAATGTAGCAGGCCAGAAGGAGCAAGCCTATGTACTGGCAGTCATTGCTAATGGGGAAAGGGTTAAAGTGTGATTTGTTTCATCACTCACATTCAGTAGTTTGATTAATCAGTTCATTTCTGTAAAATACATATGGTTTATCTGTGTTTGCTTTGTTGTATGTGACTGGGGAGGGTATTACTTTTTGAGGAAAAACATTCCCCTTACCCTCTCCTGTGTGTACTGGGTATTTCAGGTGTCGATTGCATCAAAGCCAGTAGACCACTCTCCGTGTATGATGAACATGTATTCGTACTGTAACTCTCCTCTCTGTATGATGTAAACTGTACACAGTAAGAAGCCGGACTTCTCCAGTTGCTTCGTAGTTGAGTGAGAGTGCTAGATGTTGGCTAATGAAATGTGTGTGTTTGTGTGTGTGTCCCCCCGATTATACGGTAGAAAATGTTGCACTTACAGCTTGTGATAAAGTTTTGTACTGCTACCCATGCAGCCTCCAACCATTCCCATTCACATCAACAGTACACTGAACAAACAAAAGTAGTTAATCCCCTCTGCCTACTGCGCTGCTGGTTTCTATTTAATACCCTCTTGCTGAAGTGACATGGATGCTCCTGAATTCTTAATGTATCTTGAGGTCTGAATATGCAAAGTGCCCTGCTTAGTTTATGTTCTGCCTTGCAAGCAGTATTTGAGAGTGTGGGTTGAGACTCTCGAGGTGACTTACTAATCTGTAGGCTGTTGAGTCTAAATTGTTGAACTGTTGTTTTTGTAGTTGACCTGGGGTATAAAATAACCAGTTTTGCGTAATTATGTATGTGTGTATTTCATTTAGATGTGATGTGCAGTAGTTTCATTTTAAGCCATTGTTATCTCATGGGAGTAGCATGTATTTTTCTGGAGCTAAACTGAAACTTCTCTATGCTGAGCTCAGGATGAAGAGTTTATGAAGCCTGATGACCTTGTAAACTCACATATCTTAAGATTTGACAAAAGCTGTGCTTGTTGTTAATGTGGCAGTAATGGCAAAGATGTTTAGTGTTATTCCAAAGAAGGTAAGGCATTTGTGTTCAGTGAACTATGAGGCAATATTTCTGAAACAACAGCATGGTGAACATTTTGAAGTGCATTATTTCACAATAGAGATTCAAATAGTCTGCCTGTACACTTATCTGTTTTGAGTAATGTGTTTTTTAGGTACTGAAGTTCATATTTTCTCTTAATACGTTAAATAAACTAGGAAAAAGATATTTTGTTTTGCAGGAATTTTGCGGATGAATAGTTATGTAGATAAATTCTTAAAATTTAATAAAACAAGGGACTCGAATGGTAAATTATTACCCAGTTTCTACACAAAAGGTTCATGGTGTTTATTTGTGGTTATGTACCTGAGGTTATATTCACTCTAGGGACACGGGATGATTCTGCTACACTGGATGTAATGTCGCCTCTGTGGTTGGCAGGAACAGGTAATAAGGAAGGCCAAACTGATGGTGGCCTCGGTGGCCTTCTGTGCAAGAGTGAATGCATGAGTGTGGTTCTTCTACCAGGTGTCATTGCGGGTCAGTCTCCACCACAGCCTGGTGGCAGCCAGACTGCATATCTGGCTGAGGGAGCCATTGGGTAGGCAGTATTCCAAACACATGCTGTAAAAGGCTCCTGGTGGAGAATGTTGCAGTCAAAATTTATGCCTTGAATCTGATGGGCCAGCATGTAGGTCGACCACTCAATTTTTGAGTGCCTAAAGTTTGTTCTGCATCACGTATGTGCTGTTATTTATATCCTGTGGGTATGACTTGTCAACTGTACTGAAAATGTCATCCAGAAAGTTTATCCTAAAGCACAATATGTTGACCACCTGCCATAATAAATTGTGCTTTTTATGGATATACAGGTGGTAAACTGAGTAAAATGTTGTGCCACAGATTTCAGTGGAACAATGAAGTTTGCTCTGTTCTTTTAGGTTGTCTCATGTATACATATATATTTTTTTTTTTTTTTTTTTTTTTTCCTCCCTCAAAGAGAATTTTTGAAGAGTTGACAGTACCGTACTGTAGTATTCATAGCCTTTAGCCATGGCCAGAGAAAGGAAGCCAGATGAGAGTAGCAGTATGCTGACCCCATGGGCCATCAAGATGCCGGCACTTCTCCGTCCTCTGCTCTGTCCTTCCTCGCTCTACCTGTTCTTCTCCAGAACCCCTGGAGGAGCACCACGTGGCCCAGCTGCTGCGGCGTTTCTCCACAGACCAGTCTCTGGGGCGCCAGCTCTCTCTGGACAGGGCGCTGGCCCACCACCTCCACCAGTGCTCCTACCACCTGCGCCTCTTCCGCAACTGGTTAATCTCCGGCCAGGACACCCTAGATTGCCTCTACGGTCAGCCCTGCAGACCCCCACCCCCCACCCTCCTCTCCAGAGTCCCCACCCTTCTATGGGGCCCACGGCCTCTGCTGGCTTGGCTTTGCGTAGTGCTGCTCTTTTCCTGCATGCTTGCCTGTGACTGTAGGGTAGTCCTGGTTCAGTTCATATAATTTCCTTATTGCATTTAAAGTACTTTAGAGTAAAATTCTTCTTTACGTTTATTTTACCAAAATCTAAGTTCACTAGGATTCAGTTGAGGAAGTCAGGTCTTTCAGTACTCTTATTTTATACTTCAGTAGATAATGCAGCAGTTGCCACACCAGTAGGTGCACCCTGAGACAGAAGGAAAATACAGGTGCTGTCATGTTGTCCAGGTGTTCATTGTAGTTTGTGTTCCTGTTGCACTCTTTATTGTCTATTGGGATACCTATTGTTAGTGGGTCAAGTTTCCATATCGACTATGGTAAACTATGTTAAAGTATGTCAGACCGGATGATGCTGTCTGATATGAATGAATGATTATTGAAAACTGTCTTAGCCAATATAATGTTTGCGTAAAGGACTAGTTCTCACTAAAAATGGAATTTACTTATTAGACTGCAATCGCAAGGTGCTGTTTTTCAGTTGGATTTAACATCTGCTTTATGAAAACAAAGTGGATGACCACCACCCGAGTTAAGATTTAGTGCTGGTTGCATATATCAGTGTGCATACAAGCATCCAACACATAGGATTCAAGAGTAGGTGTTTTTTGTGGGCTTAGGCAGTGTCGTCTTTACAGTGTGGAGCTGGAGTGCGTGGGAGACAGCGGTTTAAGAGTGGAACCAGTGGGTGGAAAAGCCTGCTTGGGCATTATAATTTGTGCAGGATTTGGACCGTATGAGTTGAACATGCATCTGGCTCTTGTTCTCTTTTCCTCTTCTTTTTCTTTACTCTCCTCTTCCCTCCTTCCCTGAGTGCTGTCCTAGAGGGTTGCACTGAGCCTGAAGTGTGAAACTGACCTGGCATCCGTTTCTGTCGAGTGTCTTGATGCCAGAAGCAGTACAGTTAGTGATAGCAGTGTACTGTCTAGTTGCGTTGAACAGCTTGCACTCAATCTGTTAGCTCTTTGCTGGAAAATATCTCTAAATGCTTAAAGGGACAACTAAATGACAGGAAACTACTTGTACTTCAGAGAAAAAGGTGAGGTTCCATGTCAGTTGAGGTTCTTTAAAACAAGAATCACACGGCCACTAGCAGTGAGTACGTTGGATTGATGATACTAAACGGGCTTGTGGGTGGATTTTTTTTTTATATATATATATATATATATATATATAAAAACATTTTTCCCCATTTGGTATCAGCCCAGATGACTGTTGACTCATGGATCATCTGTTGTGCTGAGTTCAGGGTTTGTGCTGTTTCAGTTTTCCATTCATACGTCTTCCTGATTATGCATTATGACTCAAGTTTTCTGTTGAGATTTTCTTCACACAGTACAGTGTTCCATAACCAGGTGATGCAAATCCCATAATTTTATTGTCAGTATTTCAGGTCTTCACTGTAAAGTAAAAAAATAGGTACACTTATAATTAGATCATGAGCTGCATAATAATGAAGTTGAACATGGCTTCTCCCACATACATATACATGGTTAGGAAATTTCAGTTCCAAAGGGTTTTTTGTCAGTATTTTAGACCTCCAGGGCAAAATATAAAAATGCAGCTACACATAATTAGTTCAAGAGCTGTACCGTGGTAATTAAAGCAGAACACGCGTTCTCCCACATACACGCGTACAGTATTGCAGTGTCAGGAGACTTGAGCTTGGCTCAAATGAATGCTTTGAAATTCGCATAGAGTAGATTAACCAGCAGTGGCAAAAGATCAAAGTCAGTGCAGTCGTACACCATTACCAAAATGCTGATTCAGTTCAATAATATTCTCACTTCGGTGACTAAAGCCCTAGATTGCTTGGCACACCAGGCTGGATGGTACAACAAGCCAATGTGAGGTGACACTCATGGGAATGATGTATGTTCCCAAGCTTTGGAAGAACTTGCCTTGAAGAAGGAGGTGGGGCCAGACCCACTACTTCATACCCTCTTGCCAGCACTGAGCTACTCACAGTTTGTTTGTAAAGTCATCGTTCTCGCTGGGAAGAACAGGCTGCAGTGTTGGATAACTGGGTAGAGGTACTCATGTAGCTAATTCTGTTGCTGCAAATCGAACCCTTTCACAGGTGGTTAGATCCAAACACTAATGTACTGTGTATGATCTTGCCTTGATGCACCTCCGTTTGCAGTGCCTGATGTTAACCGTTGTGCTGTGTGTGTGTGTGTGTGTGTGTGTGTGTGTGTGTGTGTGGGGGGGGTGGACGGACCCCCCTTCTAAGTTTAAAAAAAAAAAAAAAAATAATAATAATAATACGTTTACCTTTTGGACACAGTTCCAGACTCTACTATGCATCCAGTGGCTTCTTGAAATTGAAGCATGTGGTATACAACAGAAACAAAAGCAGCAGGCATTGTGTATTCCAAGAAGCACTTTTTAATAGAATAGGCACCAAATACTAGACTAGCAATTTGCTAGCATGGGGAATTTGAATTTTTTTAGCAGAAGACTGTGTGATGTAGGTTGTGTATGAATGCAGCACCCATTTAAAGATGAGCTGTTGCTTGGACTGATCTCTGGAAACAGGATGTTAGTTGTGTGTGGATGAAGCAGGCTGGTTGTGTGTTTCGGCAGGGGTGTGTTTTTGTGTGGGATGCGTGTGGGTGACGCCTGTAGTTTTTTTGCAGGGACGTGGCAGTAGTTTTAATTATTAGCCATACTTTTGCTGTGGTGTGTGTGTGTGTGTGTGTGTGTGTGTGTGTGTGTGTGTGTGTGTGAAAAGTGGCTGTTGGAGGTCCACAGCTGTTCCCTGGACTGTCCTCTTAGCACAAACTGATAGAGGGGTGGTGGGATTTCTGTTCTCTCTCCCTGTACCATAGGATTCGAAGGCTGCTCCATGGTGCCCTCTATCTACCCCCTGGAAACATTGCACAACTCGCTGTCGCTCAAACAAGTGGATGAGTTTTTGACAGCAGTGTGTGAGAACGGTGGAGAATCCCACTCGAGAACCACTAGAGGTAGCTGTCCCTCGCCGCCACAGTGGACATGCACACACATTTTCACACAAAATGCATCTCCGTTATATCTCAGTTCCCATGAAACAAAATTGATGGGGACCTTTAGAAGTCCACTGTAGAGTATCCATCTGCACTGGTGAACTTTGTGCAGTAGTCTGATGCCATAGCAGTTGTTTGTTTTTTCTATGTTAAGATAAATAAATAATCATTCAGATAAATCATTTCTAGTTCCTCCAACCCTGGTTGATGCTGTTCATAACTGTGCTGAACATGGTCCTCAATTCTGATTACCCTCTTCTTTGCCCCTGACAGCTTTGTCTGCCATGTTTGACTCTCAGAGTCAACCTTCTGTGGACGCTTTCATCCCTCAGAGAGTCCTGTCCTCAACCGCGTCCCTCCGACATCGCTCAGACCGGCCTCCTTGGTGTAAGTGCCTGTGGCGTGCGGCTGCTCTCGGGCCCGAGTTTACCGTCATCAACCCAGGAGGAGAGCAATTATGGAATATGGAGCTTTACAGTTCCTAATAGAACATCTGAGAAACAGATGATGGGAATCAAAGGCTGTAATGCTTGCTATTGGATCTCCATCTGTCTATCTCTGTTTTGCTTTGTGTTATTGACAAAAGCATTTTGTTTTTGCCAAGAAAGACTTAATCTCAAGGCCATCGAGTAAGCCTGTAAACCCTTGTGTCTGCTGCCCGTTGCCAAAAACAACAAAGGGGGAGTTTAAGGTGTGCTCTCTCTGCCCCTTAACTCCGGCTGCCACTTGAGTTTACCTTGTTCAGTCTTTTCAGGTACTGATGAATTCTGTTATGCCTGAACCTTTCCTGGTGTCTTGGCAAGCTCAGGGCTTTGTTTCTTTCTGAATAGATTGTTGTCTTTACTTTAGTGTCTTTTTTCCCCTCCTTCTCAGTGACCTGTGTAATTATTTTGGAGGGAACTAGAATTGTTCCCTAGTGTTTACTGTTGATTTTATTTATTGTTTGACTTGCTCAGCAGGTTTTCTGTATTTTGTTGCCCATGCAGACAGCAGCGGTCCTTCCAGCACGGTATCCAGTGCTGGGCCCTCATCTCCAACCACTGCTGATACCTCCCCGCGCTTCAGCTTTAGCGATAAGACCCCCTTGACACCACAGAGCAGTGAAGAGACGCAGGGCGGCCAACAGGTGACTGGCGCAGCAGCCACGACCCCCTGCCATCCCACCAGCCTGTCTCCAGATGTTAATGACCCCAGTGCTCAGACAGAGGCAGATGCACAGGCGCCTGTGATTTCCCAAGAGGCTTTGGAGTCAAGCGAACAGACAGCTGATGTTCAGGCTGCTGCTGATCCCGACCGCCAGACTGTGTCATACTGTCAGACCTGCCAGGAAGCGCTGGATACGGACCCCAGCAGTAGCACAGTGGATCCTTACTGCGGACCCCCAGGTGCCCTTCCGGTCCTTCTGGAGCTCAAGGAGAGCAGCTCTGAAGCGGGTTCAAGCGCACAAACACCCCTCACCCCGGAGACTAGTGACGAATTTTTTGACACACAGGAGGAAGAAGCGGAGGTGGAGTCTTGGAAGAGCGATTCGGGAGCCCTGCCTCTCACGGGGACAGCAGTGAAAGTGGGGGCAGCCCACGCATCAGAAACCTAAGGGCCCCTAGGGAAGGAGACATGAGCAGAGCCATCCGAGCACTGTCAGCACTTTAGCTGATCCCTTGCCCAGTAGGGCTCCTTTTTCGTGGTGCTGTGCTCTGCTCATCCTCAACGTTGTCCAAGTTATCTTTGTTTAGACCTCCTGACCTGCTGGGTTCACCTATTGAGGGGTGGACAGACATGAAGCAGGCAGGTGCTGTAGAGATGTCCCCCAAGAGAGCACAGGGAAGTTGAATGGCACTGTGGTAGCCCGAGATCCTTCTGGTCTATGCAAACCAAGAAATGGAAAAGCACCTTTGTTGCCTAAAGTGTCGTTAACATCCTCATAGCCTTGCGAGGAGAAGATTGCACTGACTTAGTGTCTGGATTTTTGGGTACAGAGTGTTTAACTTGTTGGATGCTTGTGTGAATGCTAGGAAAGCAGTGCATCCAAACTTTAAAAGAGCTCTCTTTAGGTTGTGTACTTTTTATGCCTCTGCTGCCTGTTTAAAAAAAAAAAAAAAAAAAAAAACTGTTTCCTGCACAAGAGCGGTTTGTATAGCAGGTTCCTGCTTAAGGGGGACCCCCTGCATTCCTTTGCACCTCTGTGTTTAAAGTGAAGACGGCGTCACTCGTGCCACAGTGGACAGCTCACGCTGGTCAGCAGATCCACTCGCTGACCCAAGAGCACAGAAGTGTCGTGTTCCGAACGTGGGTGTTCCTGTGTCCCAACTGAGATTACGTTGGCGCATCATTTCTACACGAAGCGTCCTGATTCTTCAGTCCTTTTCTAAACATGTTTTTTTTTTTTTTTTTTTTTTTTTTTTTTTTTTTTTTTTTTTTTTTGTTGTTGTGGAATTGCCATAATAATGTCATTATATCGCTATCTGAACCATAACATTTTTCAGAAAGGGGATTTGAAGACACATATCAGGTCATCACCACTATCTGCCTTTCATCTAATAGCGTGTGGCTGAAGATGACAGAAACACACTTGCGATGGTGGAGCCACTGGACTGCCGTAGTACTTTTGCTCTGCTCTTTTATCACATGTTGCTGTTAAAAACAACACAGACTCATAGGCCCTGCTCCTAAATTTACTTTCTTGCCAAAGTTACAAAGCATAATCTGCCATTAATACAGATAGAATATTTTTAACTGTAAATGATATTTCTGCAATGTATTGTAAATTGGTATTATGTTGGCTACGATAGTTTTAATGTGCATTTTCATATCAAGGCTATATTTTTATAGCAAATAACAGCATTATCGTTGCAGAAAGAAAAATGTGAGTCATAAAGAGTGTGTGTGGGTTTTTTTTTTTTTTGCTTCCCTATTAGTAGACCTTGGTTTACAGGAGCTGTTTTGGATGTCTGTCACCACTATTAATACTGCTGTTTTTGTAACGGGATGTGCTCACATAGTTTGCCTGTGAACTGTACAGTGATGGCGCTAAGTCAAAACATTCAGTACTTTTTGTATTTGGGTTTGTGCAGTGTTTCTGTTGTATAGCACTGATGCTGATTTGTGTAGAAGATTATTAAGAATTATTTAATGTAATTAAAAAATGCTGCTCAGATACAAACACTGTAAAATGCAGTTTATGAGAAAAATATAAAAAATGAGACTGATCAAATCATTCACTGCTTTTGTTTGCCTTGCTTTTGGCTAATTGAGTGTTTAAAAATGTGATAATTTAATTTTTTTCTTTAAAAAAAAATTAGGGGTTTAGTTTATATTTATTACACACATCCTGCACAGCACTTGGATACATCCATCATGAAACTTGGGGTCTTTGTCTGATGCTGAAAGGCCAAAAACAAACCACCTTCGCCTTTGTGGCCCCTGCATTCCAAAAGTTCTTTGAAATGTCATGCATTTACATTTAAAACACTGCTGCGATGTCCCCAGGAGCCATTTTGTGGAGCTGCGTTGGGGAAGGTAGTTTCTGCAAATGAGCTTGAAGTTTTGGTCCTGGATACTTCGGGAAGCGCAGGCTGGGAAAACATTGGCACGTACAGGTGACCATTGGTGGTCACTGAAAGACATGTCACGAGTCGCATTCCCACGTTTCCACAGCATTGAAGGAGTCGTGGCCAACACTCCATGGAATAAAATGCAGAATTCAAGCCTTTGTGTGATGCAATAACTCGCCACTTTAATTTTATCCGTAGCTAATGTGGGCCAAATTCTATTGTTCTTGTCTGAGGTTGCAATAAAGTTGTATATATTTATAACAATCTGAAGTCTGAACTCATGTTCTTCAGCATAATAGCAGATTTTAAATTTGATGTAGAGGACTTCAACAGTTTATCAAGGTGGTAAATTATAATCTAATATATAGCTAAAGCCACCCACAGGTAAAATAGTAGCACCATGCAACTGTGGAGAGTTTGCATTCCAAGCATAAACATTCAAAAGCGTTGTGTTATCTAAAAAGTGGGTCATAAATTTACATGAATCTGCCTTCCGAGTTCTGTTGTGGAATGGGATGATTTGATTCATCTACTGGAGCTAAAGGAAGAGAAATAAACTTGGGAAACCCAGTCTCTTGTAAGCTTCAAAAGCTCTGTTGTGCAGCAGGTCCATAGTCTCCCACCTGCGACGGTCGGTGATGACCGACTTGCTTGTTGGCCCTCTACAGCCACCTTCCTGCTAAGCCTCTGAAGCCACCTTTGACAGAAACACATCTTGCTCTCCAGCCATGTGGGTGCTTCCACCAGTTCTTCAAACTTCATATTCTTCTTCCTCCTTTCTTTGCTCCCATGGGACATTAAGCTGCAGCACGATGGCTTGTCTGAAAGCTTCATACAGCAGGTCAGTATTTTTTCAACAGAGATGTCTGTGGGATTGTGCCTGCAAAAGCATGTTGTCTTCATAAGTCAACCATCATCTACTCATCTCATGTCATCACCAGGAGACTTAACACTCACTCGGTCTTGGTAATGCTCTTCCGTCTTCATCAACAAACACTTTTGCTGCCTTGCAGGTCCTACTGTCTCTTATTCCAAGCCATATCCTTGAATATCTCACTGACCTGGTCTAATGCTCTTGTACAATTGCTGGGGATGTGAGCCAACACTGCCCATTTCAAACAAAACAGCCAGGATGGACAATGGACTCTTCTGCAGCTGTACAGGCTGGATGGACTGAGCAGCGTGTGATCAACTACTTGGAACAAGAACCTAACATGCTGGGAATCTGCTATCCAGAGCTCTGCTCAGGAGATGCTGCCTTCCTCAGTCCGTTCCCACCTGTTCCCTGCTGCCGAGCTACATCTCCATCATCCTTCCTTCCTCTTACTGTGCACACCTCCTTCTGAATCACCTTCTGCCTTTTCTTCCCTTCTTCTCACCTCCTGCAGGGTCACGTTAGCTTGTTGCTCTGCCTTTACAAACGGAGATGGACCACATCACCTACTGTATGACTTGTCCAAAATAACTTGACTGTCAAGAAACCTTTGTAAACCAGAAGGGGCCAGAATATGTGCAAAATAATGCTGATATAGTTTCATTTTAATCTTGTTTCCAGTTAATAAAAATAAATGTCCCACAGCAGACTAGCCTCCCATTCATAGTGTTTTTGGTACAGTGGTTATTAATTATGGATAAATTTATGGTTAAGTAAACTTTTTTAATTTTTTCTTTTTCTCTTTTTCTTCCTTGCACGGTGTGGACCTACACATTGCAGCAGAAGACACTTGGGATTAGCTATTCTGAGATAGTTTGTATTCCGTGCTGCGTACTGTGTTCTGTGCTACTTTACACGGTAACATCGGGCACGGTACTGAAATGCTGCTGTAGTTGAGCAGAATGTAAGTCCTTCATTGTCTTCTGAAGCACCAAACCTCAAAAGCAGCCTTGGTTTTCTTCTGGTCCATATGTGTGTTTCGTGGACAAAAGTATAGGCAGCCATTGCTACAGGGTGTCATCAAACCATTTCTGGTCCTGGGTGCGTGCGGTGGCTGTGGCTCCAGAGATGTGTAGTGCATCAGATTTACTAAGTAGGTAAATATGAGGCAGCTCAGCAAACTGTTTCCCGATAAAACACACTGGCCTTCCCCAAATCACTCCCAATGGCATCGAATAAACATGTAGACAGACTGGGTTGTTTTTTGAGGAAAAAAAAAATCTAATACGCACTGAGCGGACGGTCCTACTTTCTTGTTCTCTATCAGTAAACACTGCACCATGTTGCTCTGCTTCTAGGTTTTCATAGACAACGCAGTCTTTGCTGCACACGGCAGCTTGTTAGAGCAATTTTTACTCCGCTGACTGTGCCATTTTGCTCACCAAATACAGCTAAATTGTTACTGACGCCGCATGACGGAGTTTTGGGTCTGATACTTTGCGCCGAAAGGCCAGTGGATTCGATTAAAATGTGACGGAGGGAGCGATTCAGTGGAGGGGAAGTTCAAATGAACCCCCTCAGCTAGTGTGCCGCCACTAATGGAAAACAGATCTTAAACGGTAATGCGATGTACAGCAGCGTACGCTGCGGTGTAGCAAATCCCCCCAGACTGCTGCGTCGGCGATTAAAACACTTCTGCTTTTACACAGATTTGGGTAAACTCGGTAAACGGGGACTCATTTGCTCTCTCAGACAGAGAGGTTCCTCCTGTTTTCCGGTTGTTCGGCTATCTGTTCCGCAGGCCCCCGCACCGTGTGAGCGGTGTGTTTTAACTGCTTGTGGGGCCGCGTTAATGTGGGCGGCGTCCGGCCTTTACGATCTCGCCTGCGGGGACCGAAGACTTACGACTGCATTTGTACACCCTGGCGCCGAATTCAACCCGCCTGGTAAAGCTGCGTGATTTGGGGAAGACGTGAACCCCGGGATTCTGGGTTACAGATGTTTATTAAAGATACCGAAAATGAGACGCTAGGAAAGCGCTTCTGGGAAATGTTGGGCCTCGGGGGTTGTCCTTGCATCAATCAATATTTCGGCTGTTATTTATGGGTCTGCTTAATACGATTAGTCGAGCGAGAGGCCCATCTCTGAACAAGAGGCTTTTTAATCACCGTATACCGTTAATCCTATCAGGTAGCAGGGTTAGGGTAGCTGTTTCATCCCCTCGACTAACAGAAATGCTTCAGGCGGCTACATTTTTAACACGTCCGCCTGAGACAATATTGCTTTTTTAATTGCACATGGCGAAGATGTCATGTTTGGATTCTGGCCCTACCGGCTCTAAATACACTGTCGCCGCCTGGATTTAAGTTAATGTTACGATCTGGGGTTGCTTCAGTAGGGCAGGTCTAGGTTCAGCAACATTATGTGCCCAAAAAATGAGGTGAGCTGACTACCTGAATATACTGAATGAGCAGGTTTTTCCATCAATGGATTTTTTCTTCCAAGATGACAATGCCAGGATTCATGGGGCTCAAATTGTGAAAGAGTGCTTCAGGGAGTATGAGAGAGACATCATTTTCACACATGGATTGGTCACCAGAGTCCAGACCTTAACCCCATTGAGAATTCTTTGGGATTCGCTGGAGAAGACTTTACGCAGCGGTCCGACTCTCCCATCATCAATACAAGAGCTTGGTGAAAAATTAATACAACTTTGGATAGAAATAAATGCTCTGGCATTGCGTGAGCTTATCGAATTGATGCCATGGGCGAATGTGTGCCGTAATCAAAGCTAAAGGCGGTCCAACAAAATATTAAAGTGTGTGACTTTTTTTTGGCCAGCCAGTGTATTTCACTATGGTAGAATGCGGCAAAGGTTGGCTGTCTTTGCTCTTATAGGTGACAGAAGTCTACAGAAAGGGTGCATCTCCAGTCTAGCCCACTGCATGCAGGCCGCTATTCCCCCGGGCTCCATGCTTGACATCTATGATGGAGTGTGGAGCTGTGCGGAGGGTGGCGGGGCTTCTCATTATCCAGGAAGCGATAGCTGTCAGCCCTGCACCAGTGCACTAATGAAATGTCCAGAAACCACAGTCACCAGACCAGGAACGGGAAGACTGATTGGACTGCCGAACTTGACATTTGGTGGCATTACAGACGCGTTATTGAGGCCGACATTCGGAAAATGAACTTTTTACTTCTAACAGGTGAATATATTGTGAAGTGTGTCCTGAAAATACAAGTGCTCTCCACAAACAGTTTCTTCCTCCTCTGCTGTCTTGGATGATATCAAGGAAGTGAGCTCTTAATCTGGAGGGCACTGTGATGCTTCCAAAATGACACTTCTCACCCTCTGCACAGCGGGCACCATGACTCATGAAATGGCACTCAGGCAGCTGTTGGCACCACACAGCAACAGTGTTTGTCCCAAAATGGCTTATTTGTCATTACCCGTAGATGCCTGAAATCATAAAGTAAGGAAAAACTTTGCTGTTGAGAACACTGAACAACAAACATGTTTATGGAAACCTCAGTTCACTTAAGCGCTTCTGCTGCTCGTGAGAGGAACCAAAAGTTGAATTTAATTTATATTTGTTAATAATGTCTCCCCTGCTTAGCCTGCTTTTGTTCTCGCTGAGCTGAACACTTACCAGGAGCAATGTGAGCAGCACAGCAAGTGGTTTCCAATTAAACTGCTTCTGGCTCCCGTCCCGCTATTCTTCTGTAAATGAAGCAGGTATCTATGACAACCACTCCCTAGGAAACTGTGTGAGGCCTGTTGCCTAGCGAGGTGTCAAGTGCGTCGCTCCTCCAGAGCTCAGACAGAGCGCCCTGTAGCAGTGCCCCCAAGCTGCCATGTCACTCACTCCCCGTCCAGCCTCAGTATCATCCTCAGTTGTGCTGAACACCATGTAACCTGTCACACTCACGGCAGTGCGCCGAAACACGTGCTTACTGCGTTGTACCTAGGACACAATTAACTTTCAACATCTCTCTCGCCATCTCACTGCAGTGGAGTCGCAGAAAAATGCGGAAATATTTTAACAATTAAATCAATGTTCAAATGTTATGCAAATATTAGGCCTTGTAGTTAACTGAGGCTCTGTTTTACTTTTTCAGAGATGTTCAAGTAAAATCTGTACCCGAAGCGGTTGATGTTGATTTGGAATTTGTGCTCAGAATGTGAACAAATGTGTGCTGCCCTTTTCAGATTCCGCAGCTTAAGAGCGCATTTGTTGTTGCCATGGCGATAGAGGGTGTGTTTGCCTCGCGCATCTAACGCTCTGATGGTTTGCAGGTACCTTACGGTGCCCCCCTTCAGGTGTTGGAACAAATCTGTCTCTGAGACAGCGTCTGTGCGAGACACCCCGAGCGGCTTTGCACCTCGAATTTACCCTGGTAGTTAAACTGCCAAAACTAGAACACTTCTGAACAGAACAGGAATCCAAGGAGGATCAACGGGAAAGAAAGAGAAAAGCGTTGTCAGGCAACATCTGGTGCCTCCTGGTAAGGGACACTCATGTGACTCGGACCATGATGTCATAGTCGGGAGTATTCAGCTCCTCGCCGTTCACTGGCCGCTCTCCGTCTCTCAAAGCTGGGATTGTGCTCTCAGCCCTCCTCCTTGTCCAAATGCCGACAAATACTGAAGGCAGTTTGTTCAACAGGAAAAGTTTTTTCTTTTTGTTCCGCACAGCCAGCGAAGTTGTCTGTGCTGATTCTAATCAAACCTGAGGAGCAGAGAGGAGACAGGAGAAACAAACAGGTGAGAACCTGTGCCAGCAGCTGAGGAGTTGAAGCTCTGACAGGAGCCATGGTCCAATTTTCGAACATAAACTTTAATCAGCAAACAATAATGTTTCATCTGAAGCGAAGCAGACCCAGTTCAGGGACAAACCAGATTTCTATTTCTGCTTAACAACACAGCCTGGATAAATGGCCAGACTGCAGCCTGAGATCACTTTAATAGTGAACATCTTTTTCCAAATTAAGCTGGACATCACAAGAAAAAACTTCCGTGTTATTAAATCAATGTGCTTGAAAGTCTTATGTGACAGTAAAAACAGCTTTGCTTGATTCCTGTTGGCACTCTTTAGGTCTTGCGTCTCAAAACTTAACCAGATTGTTTTCTTCTGCACCAGAAATGAGGTCATTGTTGTGCCACAAAATATTCAAATTCAGCAGTCTGTTTAGTCTCGTATTAAAACTCTGACCCTTCAACAGCTGTGAAAGTGAGATCCGTGGTCCAGGCTGGGGAGGGAAAGTGCCGGCTGGAGTTACGGTCCCTAATCGCAGTAGGAGGTACGATGTGGAACACGGAGCTCTGGCTGCGGCGCCTTCCTTACGGCAAACGGCTTCTCTCTCAAAGGCTACTTGTTTTGGGAGCTGAATTCTTCTATTCAGCGTCTGTCCAAACAGGGCTGTGTCTCTCCCTCATCTGTCCATCACTCACTCACTGCACTCCCTCCCACTGCTCGCTGTCTGCTTATGTAGAAATGTGAAAAATTCAGATTCCCCATCAAAATGCATCCATCCCGCTGGATTTGAACCCAACATGGGCCACTGCGCTATTTCTTCTTTCCCAGCTCTGTGTTGTTAAGGACCCCCGTGACCGATTTCAATGACAGTAGGAGAGGCGCCTCCCCTACACCTACTCCCGCAACCAGCTGAACGGGGGCATGGAGGCTGGAAACACAGGCTGCACATTGTTTCCTTACCCCAACAACCCGGCCTCCTTTTCAGAGGCACAGAGATTACCCAGGGTTTGCTTTCTCCTTCGTGTCTGAGGCATTACATCAGTGCTAATTCCTACTTCCCTTCAAACTGGTGAATGAAGACCCCGCAGTCCAAAGAAGGAGACGCATGGCCTCCTCCTTCCTTTCCCGAGTGTCTCCACAGCACCTTCTGGCATGCTAGCAGTTTGCATTTATGGCCTCATAAATGAGGATGTTTTTTACATTTCGGCAGACAGCATCAACTACAATGGAATTTTATTAATTTTGTTCATCCCAGCAGGGAAATTTGCCTGTAGAGCAGCTGGTCACTGAGGACACATAACATAAAACACACAAAGGACAACCAATAGCTAATAAATAACAAATGACAGTGCTTACAAATGAAATTAAAAAACTGTTCGCAGGTCATTGTGTTGCATTATTGAGGCGGGTGGCTGTTAGTAAGAAGGACCCCCTGGAGTGCTTGTTACTGCTCCTAAGTTGAACAACCCCGTAACTCAGGGCAGTCACTTCATTCAAGCAGTGTGAAATGTTTCTACAGTAGAAAGAGTTTCTATTACTGCAGAACAGTTATTACTATCAGTTTGTTTTCCTTCAATCAGCCCATTACATTTATTCATTTAACTTAAGCTTTTAAACATGGTATCTGCTAGTGGGAGTTACACAGCTTTATTATAGCAGTCGAGGTGTCCCCTGCTCAAGGGTGTAACAGCAGTACCTCTGAACCAGTCACCTTCAGATGGCAACGCAGCTATGACTCCTTACACCTGTGAGCAGGACTGTGGGCAATGCAGCCGTGAAACCTTCAGGAAGTGATGTCACAGTTCAGTAGAGCACTGCCAGATTTAGTTTCCCGCGCCACACTTTAGTGCTTCTTTTGAGCAGCTGGAAAATAAGCACAGAGACAAATGAAATCAGTTTCGATAGACGTATTTTATTCTTGGTCACCAGGCTGTTTCCCTTTTACAATAAATTTGCAAGAGTTCAATTTTCATTTTAAATTCAAAGAGAGATACAGAATATTGCACAGAAAAGAACTGATGAGCTAGGGTTAATACAGAGCAAAAAAAAATAACTATCACAATGCTTTCTTTACAAACACCCCACAGCGGGAAGAGAAGCGTGGCCAGGTAACATGTGCCATTTTCAGTACCATTAAGACAATTTTGCTTTTTTAAACATAGACTTCTTAAAATAGTATTTTGTTTTATTGTATTTTAAACTATTACATACAGGAGTATAACTCATAAGATTACATGCAGGAACAAGCAGGGCTCCTCTGAATGATCATGATATGGAGATGGCGCGATCGCCTTAAAATGACGTTTTAGAGGATGTAACAGGCGGATGTTGCGAGATATTTTTTTCCACATATGTTGCTGAACTTAATTACGTTTGTTTAGAACCACATTAAAACAAAATGTCTCACTAGACTGATCAGATCTTTCCACCTACCCAAAGATTTTATTTGTACTATGTATATTCATATTTATGCATTTATATATAAATATTAGTCTGTTTAACTGAAGTCTGTACAACTGTAGATAAGTAAACTGCGTAGTCCCGGTTAATATTTATTTATTAGGGCAAAATATGAAGGTAGTGCCAAGTTTTTTTTTCTTCCACAGTAAACAGCTTCTTGTATAAAAGTAACATTACTCCTACAGGTATCACTGCCTATTTAAAGATTAATGTCATTTGATTTACAATCCATTTTTCACTTCTTCCTACTTTTTCATTGTGAAGCATGCTCACGTTTCTTCATTTGCCTAATATTTCCAGACACAAGTTGAACATTTTAAATGACACTAGGATTTTGCTAGGTTGGACTGAATATCTGTCTATCAAGTAAATGTTTCGTATTTGTGCTCACTACAAGCACCTGGCAGAGCGTGTTGCTAAGGGCACGTTTCTGTGGCCAAGCCGTCATCCCAAACAGTAATGAAGCTATGTTAACACAAGAATGTATCTGACAACAAAACATTCAACTATGTCATTACTTTGAACAAATGCATATAAAGCAACTGCAGGAAAAAGAAAACTGTCTGTGGTCTGGCTCTGACCGTTGCCTACAGGGGGCTGAAAGCAGGATTTTAAACTTTCAAGACGCATACAGGCTAGCAAGGCTAACTGCCCGCCATAGAACATTTTCTCAAGGCTACAACTAATTCATCAACAATTTAGGCTTCTAAGGGTCTCCTTTGGGTCTGTCCCACAATGCGCCATTGACAACATTCAAGCCCTCGACACAAGAGCCTGTTTTTGTGCGTTGATAGCTGTTTAGTGTGCACGGAAAACCTGCTGCTGGGAAATGAACAAAGGGCAGCATCCTCAAGCACAGATATCGTCTACTGGCTAGAGGCTGCATTTACTCTCCTCTGTCAGCTTCTACAATATAAATGACATGCATGTAAAAGCTAGCACTGTTTTTTTTTCCCTTTTTTTACATAAAGAGAACAGTAACAATAAACCCCTTAATGAATGCAGCAAACTGATCCCAACTGCACCGATACTCAGTCCAAGGGCAGACCGAACAGGCCTGCGCTAGTGCATAATATTCATATCTTTAAATTTTTGCTAATTTTCCAAATGGCACAGATTGCTGTAGGAGAACAGCTGCTGACCTCCCTGCTAAGGTTGCCCTCCCCGGAGTCTTTGCTGCAACGAACACCAGAGCTGCAATGAGGTGAGAAGGACAGAGTTGCGTTGGGGATCAGCATGGAGATTATTTCATTTATTATAAAGAAAAGTGGAGTCTTTTTTGGTAGGAAAAAAACCCCACTCTATCTTTCCAATTTAAACAAAATATGTTCTTCATTTTGTATTATGCAGCATTTTAAAGAGAACACTTATTGTAAAACAAACATTTAGCAAACACAACAAATACTAAAAATAACACTCAAAAAAAAAAACTTTCTAAAAATGCCATAGTCCAAACAAGGTAAGCAGGTGATGTAAACTTTGAGTCACCTCTGGTTAGGAATTGTAACATTCTGAAAGAACGTTGATGGAAGGGTTTTAACATTGATAAGCATATCCCATAATGCTAAAAATAAAAATAAAATATGATTAGACTGACAGGTTGCATGAATATATATATATCTCAAATGATCTATAACTGTTATGTAAAAGTCTTAATAAGACAAAGCTAAACATAAATCACTGGTCCCAGCTGTAGAGATCCACACAGTGCTCCAAAATACTCCAAAATCCATTTCCATGGTCTACCATGGTCACACCAAGCTTACAGTAAAGCTTACTGCACCACATGCAGTATTCAGCTACACTGGATATTCCCACTCTCACATCTATACCCTGCATGAACCTGTAGCAAAAGACTTTTCAATTGAATAAAATTTGCTTAGTTTTTTTTGATCATTATATCTTCACGGGTTTAAATTTTCATTTATAATATTCGTACATGTTTCTCAGGCATCATAGGAATGCTGGTAGTTCCTGTTGGTCACATGTGTCCTCAGATGCTTCTTAAGCAGATTTCTATTTTATGCTTTATTATATTTAACAAAAAACATGTAGACGTATTTGTGTGCCATCTTATTCCTTCCAGGGATTTTTTTTGTTCATTTTTGGCTCAGTGCAACTTTCCTACACAACTTATTATGCTAGTGTCCTGATTCCTTTTTTTAAGGCCTACTTAAAACAACAAACTTCTCTAACTTCTGCAAGAGGAACCTTTCCAACAACGGTCTTCTCCAAAAACACCCTAGGCTGCAACCTCAAGGCACAAGTGGGTGACAATCACACCATCCATGAAAATATCCCCACAAGATTCCTATTTACAATCTCAGTAACAAAAAAAAACTGCAAGATCATTTAGCCTCTCACAAACCAGCAGCTGCATTGCCGACCAGACACTACAAAGCTTGTTTTTTACCACAGTAACACAAGTCAGTGTGGACTCCTACGTCTACAGAGCTATTGCTACATTTGTCATGTGGGCGAGTGGTTGTCCTTCACTATAATCTGAGGAAGGAATCTAAGAAAATGATTTGAAGTTTCTGAAATATGTCTGATACTCACAAGGATTCATTAAAATAAATCAAGATCATCGCTTAACAAAATAGCCTCTGTTAACTTTATATGTTATTCCACACAACCATAACTATGCCAGGTAGCTTTATAATGGGAATTCATTTTCAAAGCAAAAGATAGTACAGGCTTTGTTACATGGATTTAAATATTCTTTTTCCACACAACTTACACTACACTGTATATACATAAGGATGTTGGGATTGAGTTGTCTACCGTAATATATTCTGAAATGACCTTCCAGCTGGTAGGCTAAGACAGCACTGTGTGAATACATTAGAAACTGATTAAAAATAGGACATTGCAATGTATAGAGTGGTGGTAATGAGATCTCAGCAACACTTGACCTTAGTTCTAGAATATTTTTTTGCTAAAAGTTGCTCTCTCACAACTCTTAAACATTTAATACCACTTTGTTATGATCCTTTGAATATAACAAGTACTGTATATTCAATTCTAAATCGCTTGAAAATAACCAAAACCAAATGACAATGGAAATGGCCAACAAGCCTCATTTTGTACAATCGCTTCAGTGTATTTTTCAGTGTATTATTAGAAAATCATTAGGAAATAATGAATGTGATATTTGTACCTCTCCAGTAACAAAAGAACTGAACAGCAGCGAAAGAGTTAGTGTTTTACATGAGCTCAGTAATATCCATTAACTTAAAAAAGTACTTAGTAAATGAAGCTTCCCTTTTTTCCATACACATCTCTCTGGGAAAAACAAAAAAAACAAAAAAAAAACAAAAAAAAAACAGAAAATCTGTATTTGGATTACTAAACATAGAAGAGACACAAAGCACCCACAGCCAGGTTAAATTCCTAATGCGACTTAACAGTAATGGTCAGGCAAGGATGTCTTTACAGTGCACTTAATTTCACATGAGATCAGCTCATGTTACACATTCCAAGAAATCGAACGTTCCAGTTCTGCAAATGGTGCTTGAATGACGTTTAAACACAATCCGCTATCCGCACGGACACAATCAGAAGAGACCAACTATTGAGGCTGGGTGGGTTTTATCTTTAAACCTTGCGTATTTGAGAAAACGATCTAAACAACACCCTAAACACATATCGTTTTCACATTCTGTGGTTTTCTCTGCATACCAAGTAGAGAAATAAATAAAAAAATTTAAATTATTAAACTCATTTGTGTTTATGGTTTAATAGTTTTCTGTGCCTGGAACACAAGGCACCAAATTTGCCAGCCAACCTGCAGCAACTCAGAGACTGCTGGATTGATGTCCGTCAGGAATTTGATGTTGCGAAAGAACGAGTTTCGTAAATGAGAGAACTTAATCTGTGACAGTTACATAGTTTTGCAGGTGGGGTTGGCAAAAACAAGCACAATATCTCATTTGACTAAAAGATATTACACACCACCCTAATTGGTGCTTTTAACTCCGTGAAATAGTAGAAAAGATATGCCTGTGCTTTACTTTAATCTATTAACAATAAAGTCTAATATAAAATAGCTTAACCATGTGGATGAAAGAAAAAGAATCATAGACCTATTTCAGTCATTTCACTGCACACAACATATCATATCCATAATCAATAATTATTCTTAATAAGAGGTATTGAGATGACAGCCAGGGGTAAGCACAGTAATATTTTTGAAACTGCCTATATTAACTTTAGCTTAAGAAGAGGTATTAAAACAAATCTTCTTTAAAGGCATAAATTAGCATAAAAGGTGTGTGTAAATCATCGCCTCCTTGTTGCGGCAAACTCATTTTTGCAAGCATTAAATATACTTGTTGCATTAAGCAGTGCTAGATCAATTACGGGACAAACTGAAAAATTACAACCGGCATTAAGAACTCTGGTAAACAGATCTATAGAAATTTCAAAATGAAGATGATAGCCTAGGGTGTTAAAGTATTTGTATGAAAATGGTGGCAGAGGCTAAAAGTACTTTTTCCTCTTAGAAAGGGGACAAATGAAGAAGGATGAGAACTGCAAAGGAGACAGTAAGACCCATTCTTGATTCTCAGAACTCAATCTTGCAGGCTGGAAAAGACTCATCTTGCATGACTACTGTGCTGCTGCTAGCCAAGACCATTATGTTGAGCTCTTGTTGCTTCTCATGGGTCTGCTGGTACCACTCCCTGGTCACCTCCGTGTCATGGGTGGGGATCAAAGTAACCTTAAAGGATAGAAGAGGGGAAAGGAGCTGAGTACAGATATACGACCATGTTCATCAACTTCACAATATAGTAATTTAACAGATTTCAGGTTCAGGCAGCTACAAGCAGAGCCAGATTTGAAATGGTTTTGAAATGGTGATTTTAGTAGCCTGTTTATGTTTTTGACCTGTTATAATTTGGAACGAGTGAGCATGAGCTTTTCTTCTAATGTGTGAGTGTAAGTGATGTTTGGGCAAAATGTCACTCTGCCTTTAAGGTTACATTTAGCCTTCAAGGATACAGAAAATTTTCTTTCAGCCCTAAAACTGTACTAAAAAGGTACAAAGAGTATGTTCTTATGTGGTTGTCTCAACTCCTCAGGTACTTTCACCAACGTACTACAAAATGCTAAAAATAAATGAAGAAGGGATTAATAGTCTCATTTGCATAATTTGTTGCTCTTGTTACCCCATGGATCAAGCTACTGTAAATTGCCCTTTATTTCTGTGTGTGTGTGTGTGTGTTTGTAAAACAAAGACAAGACTTGTGATTTTGGCAGCACAAGGCTTCATTGTTTTCATTCAGACGCAAAACACACTTGAATTGTTGACTTGAGTAAGTTGAGCTGAACCAGGAAGATAACTAGCAAAGGCACAGAGCATAAAGAATTAAATTATTAAATTGAATCATACAAATCAATATTACATATTCATGAATTTGAGGCAGTGGGTTGCATTGTCACACCACTGTGCCTGAGCTTTACGTTTGGACACAGGTTCAAAAACAGCTCAGCCTCTGCAGAGTTTGTATGTTCTCCCTGTGTCACAGTATATTTCTTCTCTGTGTTCTATGTTTTCCCACAATCCAAAAACATGCATATTGGGTGAGTTGATGACTCTAAATTTGTGGGACTGCATGTGTGTAGGGTTGCCCTGCGACAAGCTGGCGCATCGTGCTATGTTTCTGGCAATACTTCCAGACCACCATGGCCCTAAATTAGAGCAAAAAGTTACCAATAATCAATGAATTTCTGAATTTACACATATACTTCCAACATAACTGATGACTCATTTAATCTTATTTATCTTAATTTTCCTCTACTTGTTTTTTTTTAAACAAAACATTATCTACAGATGTAAGGTTTAATCTTTGCTAATCTTCTTGGCAGTTAGAGCATAAGTACTTATTTAAAATAATTTAAATATTTAAAATTCCAATTCATTGATCAGAATTTTTTTATTTTAATTTAAGAATAATGAAAACCTATGGCTTTTTGAAATCAGTACCTGGAGATTAGAGCCCCACTGGGCCTTGCCCTCGAGCAATGCATCCAGAACTCCACGACTCGGCTCCCCGTTAGCTGCATCATTGCCGCTCACCACGTAGTATGCTGCACGCACTCGTTTGAAGAACTCCTGGTCAACATTTTTGGCACTGCAGTGATTGGGAATATAGGCCAGGTCCACGTAGATGGGAGGTCCAGGAGGTACCACTGAACTGGATTTCTGAGAACTAGAACCTACTGAAAAGATACATGGATCTCTGTCAGAAACAGACTTTTAAATGATGCTGGAATATATGCAGTTACTAGAAAGATAAATGTAATCTAAACTGTGTAAACACAATTATTAAGTAAATTGCTCTTACCTGTGCTGCTCTTGACTCCATTAACAAGTCCTTTTCCTGGGTTGTCATCTTTGGATCCCTGTATATCAGACATCCTTGACAACTTAGGGACCTTTTCTGCCTCCTTCTTTTTCACAGAGGTAGCTTTGGGTGAAGAGTCCTTAGAACTTTGTTTGACAGGGGTGGGAGATCTTTTACCCCTGCTCTCACTTTTACGTGCAGGGGACGATGATTTTGGCTTTCCAGATGACTTCCGTGGGACTTTGTTTGTTTTGATGTCCTTCTTCAGCAATTTTTCTGTGCAATTTATGTCATTGGAAAACACTTCAGGGTCAACCATGCACACATCAGGATGAGGAGAATGAGGGAAGGGGTCCTTCAAAGGTGCAGGTGGAGGGTCATGGCTCCTTTCTGACCTAGAAGATGAAACGTGATGACTGCTTCCACCAACTGCAGCTGATTTATCCACAGGCAAGTACTCGGCATCCTCATCAGAATCCAGGTTGCCCTCTGCAGTAATTGAGGGGCATTCTTCGGTCTCAGGTGGTACATCCGAGTCAGACTGTGTAGGC
Organism: Heterotis niloticus; assembly: GCA_018136845.1. Taxonomy (NCBI): domain Eukaryota; kingdom Metazoa; phylum Chordata; class Actinopteri; order Osteoglossiformes; family Osteoglossidae; genus Heterotis; species Heterotis niloticus. Next base: position 13,102,139 of record CM030904.1, on the reverse strand, counting down.
AGTGACTCACTAACTGAGGTTGGAGGGGTCTCTTCTCCAGCAATGGCAAGCCCAGCAACCATGGACCCTGGATGGTGATGTGAACTTGCATCATCTCCAGTCTTGCTATGACTGTGGCGCCTCTGGTCTTTATGTGCTCTCTTTTTAACTGACGGCTCTTGGTTGTCATCCCCTTCTTGTGACTGGTCACTCCCTTCATCCTCTGGTTCTTCATCACTGGAGAGTTGATGTGGACTTGGATTGATGAATGAGGGGGAAATTTCTCCCTTACGATGTTTGTATTCACAGGAGGAATAGCCAGTAGTTGCTGAGGAGGTATAAGATGAAGTTGCTCCCATGCAAGCATCAGAAGGGTCTACATCTTCATCTGATTTTCTGGATGCTTCTGGATAGAATGATGAGGGAAAGGTCTGGTCAGCTGATGCCAATGAAAGCGGACGAACTGGGCGCTCTAACTTCTCCTCCTCAGCATCATCATCATCTTCATCATCATAATCATCATCATCTCCCCCTTGATAATGTGGCAGGAAAGTCTCTGCAGAAATTTCTTTTTTCTGTTGTACTTCCATTTCATAACTACTTTTCAGCCTCACTTCCTCATTTTTCCATTTCTCTGCCTCTGCATGTTTCTCCTCTTTCTGCTCTATATTTTTTACATCTGATGCTTCAGTGCAGTGAGATCCTATAACTTCAGCAAGAGTGTGGTATGAACTTGTGCTGGTTTCACTGGGCAAAGTTGTTACTGTTGCTGACTGTGAAGACTGCTGTGATGGAGATGTATATGATGTCAGAACATCAGGCAAAGAGCTCTGGAAGTCAGAGTGTGCAGCCAATTTTTTCTCAAACGAAGGTGGTGATGGCTCTTTGTCAGTTTGGAGATTAGATGAAAATCTTTGGCATTCAATTCGACATGGTAAAGTGTTTTGATCTATTTCACACTCATATGCATCATCCTCGCTTCCTTCTTCCTCTTCTGTGTGGTGTTTTTCAGTGGAATCTGCTCGCTGTAGTGGGGAGACGTCAAACAGACTACGTGTTATAGGATCTGTCTCAACAGGTTGTGAGAGGTGGGAATAATCTGATGGTCCTCCATGGCATTCAAGTTCCTTTGAGACCTCAGGACATTCAGCTTCATGAAAAGTTTCATGATGCTGTTCTTTAACTACAGTGCTACCTGTCAAAGTTGCTTGGTCTTCCTCTGCTGGGACAGTTGACATGGGAGAGAAAGGTTTGATCTCTTCAAAAGGACTGATTGGAGAAAATTTTGTAAGACTTGAAGTTGATTCTGCAGTTGTTGTGGCAGTGGTCAGCTTTTCTGAGACTTCCAAATATTCATCTTTTATAAACCCACCAGAACTTGAAAATGGGGAGTCCATCACAAGAGAATGTTCATCTCTGAAAGATGAATATTCAAAGCCTGCACTGTCTGAATCAGGTTTGAACAGCACATCAGAAGTGGTTGCAGGTGTCTCTAGCTCTTCTCCGAATTGGCGGCTGGTTGATAAGGATGCAGAGGCAGAGGATGAATAACTGTACGATGATGAAGAGGAATATGCAGTGGCAGAGGTTGTGGTATAAGTAAAACCAAAGGACGATGACTCCGTTGTTTTCTTACTTAAAAAATCAGGTATCTTTATTCTTTCAAATTCATCTTTTTGTTCATCAAAGTATTTATCCTCACTTAGTTTTTGTGGCAGAAATATGTGTGAATGATCAGGAGTTTCATCATCTTGTTCTTCTCCTGATAAGTGGTCAGCTGGGACAGAGTCTTTAGTTTCCCTATTATCAGAAAGTTCAAATCCATGAGAAAATTTTTCACATTCTTTTGGCCTCATTTCAGTGTAGCTTCCAGTTGACAAGGAGGAAGCATCACCCATTGCCTTTTGAAGAAAATTCTCAACGTCTGCATGCATCTTACTGCTGCCACTAGGGGTTTCAGAATGTTCAGGCATGGAGAGTTCTTCATGCAATTCAAAACTGTATTTCTTCTCAGAAGGCAAGCTTTCCTCCTGCCTTCTGTCTTCCTCAGTCTCGGGGAGTTTGGAGCTAACAGCATATCCAAAACTGGCTTTAGCTTCTTTCTCAGATTCCTCTTTGGCTCCTTTTTCAACGTCTGAGTCACAAGCCCTCTTCTCTTCCCCTAGTTCATCATCCTCCTCTTCCTCATCTTCCTCATCTTCTTCATTCTCATCATCTATTAGCAACCTCATATTGTCCCTGTCTGGTACCTCTTGCTTTTCATAGTACATCATAGATTTAGAGGCAACAGTACTACTTTTCTCAGAATAATCTGAGGCAAGGATGTTGTCATCTATGTGCATTTCTGAAGACTCAGGGTATGACATTGCACTGATTTGGCTATCATTAGTCTCAGATTTAGCTTGAGTGGGCAAAAAATCTTCCTCTTTGGGTGAAATGTCATCTCTGGTTGTCCCTGGTTTGTCAGTTGCAGTTATGGATTCCTTTCTACTTTCTTGTTCAGCTGAATTCTTGCTTGCTTGCTCTGGTTCCATTAATTTTTCCTCTGCAATATCACATGAGGCAATGCTGGAATTAAGTACATCGAGGTTTGACAGGCTCTGTGCTGATATGAAAGGCTCCTTTTCACTAGATGTAGTTATATGAAATTCATCCTCTTCAGAAGACTTTCTATCTTTGCCCTTAGCCTCTGTTGCCATGGGAGGGGACACAGATATATCGATTTTTTCAGGTTTCTTTGTGCTTGCCTCCACATCCAAATTCTCAGGACTGTCATCATACAAATGACTGGAGACAAATGAACGTGGCTCCTCTGGTACAGTAGTTTTGTTGTCATAAATATCTGTATAAGTAAAAGTCTTGCTGGATACAAATGGTGTGTCTTGTCTCACCTCCCTTTCATGCTCTTCCTTTTGGCCTTTTTCACGAGCTTCCTGTTCTGACAGCACACTAAGACTGAAATGAACACTTTTTTCAGACTCTGTAAAGGTTACTGTGTGGTGATCAGCTCTGCTAAATGGCATTTCTTTTTTCTCATCCATATCAGCACAAAATGCTGCTCCATGTTCAACTATTTCACTAATTGATGATTGCATAATGGTCTTGTTGTCATGTACCTCAGCTTCAGCCAGTTTGTCCATTTCATTTTGAAGATCCTCCCTTGAGTCCAACTCAATATCTGTTGGTGATTGTTTTTCATCAGGGCAGTACTTTAATGTGGCATATTTATCTTTTTCTTCTAAAGACTGTAAATCCATTACATTAACATCTTCCTTATCTGTTGAGCATTTTTCTGTAATGTCCTTTTCCAGAAGAAAATATGAAGAAGGTGAAGACATGCTTGGTGATGCTGCCTCTCTCTCTTTTTCCATTTCCCGCTTTGCTTCCTTTCCTGGTTTCTCCTCTTCTTTGGGAGATAATTCTGGCATTTCTTTAGAGGAGTAATCATCTTCTTTGCTGAGAGTAACTGAAGGCAACGGTGTCTCAGGATGAGATGCTTCTTCACTACTGCCCTGACTGTCAGTGCTAGAAAGCATTGAACTCATAGATGTATTCTCAGTAGTGGTAAGATAGGACATTGGTTCTGTCTTTATAGCAGAAGTACTTGTAGTCGTGTCTGCAATAGAGAAAGGTGTGGTCCCTAATTTCTTGGGGGATAATTTATCCTCTGACTCAGCTGAGATTCCATGCAAGAATACTACTTGGTCTTTGGCATCAAAAGGAGGAGAAATGTGCAACTCTTCTGTTGGGAATGCAGCAGCTGATACTCCATATTCTTCACTGCTCTCTTTCGGGAGACTGTGAGAGTCTTTGAGAGCTGAAGACAGATCTTGAGACACATTGTCTAATTTGCTGCTATCCAATGATAGCGGTCTAGAACCAGCACCACCCATGCAAATGGCATCCCCCTCATCCTCTTCTTCATCTTCTTCCTCATCTGAGTGCAAAACTTGAGGCTTAGTTTCTTGATGTAAGTAAGAATCCATCTTTACTTTGTCTGATTCTTCCTTTGTGGCTTGCAGGAAGGGAGTCTGGTCATCCCATTTTTTTTCTTCTTTCCCTGCCTTCTCTGTTTGCAGTGAATCATCCTCACAAATGTCATCATCATCATCATCATCTAAGAACCGGCTTTCCTTTTCTACAATATATTTTCCTTTACTACATATATCTGGTCTTTCATCTTTTTCCTCCTCTTCATCTGTGTCTTCATGCACACCTTTTTCTAAAGAAACATCTGTTGAATCTTTGCCCTTATCCTTTTCTTCTATAGACTTTTCTCCCAAAGATGCTTCATCTGGAGAAGCTGGTTTTCTGTCGTTGATGTCCTGTTGCTGTTGTGGAAGCTGTTCATTGTCAAAGAGTAACTGCTCATTCTTTTGTTCTTGTATAACTACATCCTTTGATTCTTTTTCTAACAGTGACCACTGATCAACCTCTGGAAGTTTGGAAGGTTCGTGTTTGTCATGATAAATGTCTGTTCTGTCTGTGTCTTCATCTTCTGTTTTTTCTACTTCTTTAGAAGCCACTGCTTGAACATCAGTCTTTTCTTCCACTGGTGACTGGTGGAATGGGGTGTGGCCTGCACTGGTAGGTCCCGAATGAGCTGGAGAGGTCATTTTCACTGTGCTGTCATCTGGGCTGGGACATTTTTCTTCATTCTCTGCATAGGAGTCCATTGCCAAAACACTGGAAAAAGAGTCTGACAGAGAATCGGGTTTAGTGACCACCCCATCAGTGAAATCTTCTTTGGCGGGAGACACTTGCATTTCATCCTTAACTGGTGGATGAATCGGTTCAATGTAACCAGCAGGGGTTGGAAGAGGAGTTGAAGTGATAGAAGGAAGCCTATGAAATTCACTTTCTTTGTCCTGGAACAATAAAGGAGATGCATAGCCTTCTTGGAGCTTTCCAAGTGGAATGTCAACATTTGGTGTTTGGTCTTCATCCTCTTCTTCTTCATCTTCTTCCTCGTGGACCTCTGCAGTTTTCCCTCCAGCCTCCCCTTCTGACACACTGAGTTGGTATTCCTCAGAAGGAGGCGATTTAAAGCACTTGTCCTCTTCTAGGGAGGAAGTAGGTGAAATTGTCCCAGCAGAATGCACATACTCCCTTCCCTGGGTAGCCTCTGTCCGGGTAGACGATGGAATGCTGTTGACAGTATCAAGAAGCAAAGAGCTTTTTCCTGTTTCTTCTGTCTGAGGTGCTGTCACAGATGCTATAGACTGATCCTCAGCAACAGAAGTAGCGAAAGAAGAGAGTTTGTCACATTCTGTGATAGATGTTGCAGAGGAGATATGCTCTTCTTCTGCTAATGGTGCAGCAATAACATTAGCAGAATACACAGCTAGTGCAGAGTCCTGACCTTCAATAAACCCCTTTGCTGTTAAATCTGACACATCATGTATAGCTGCCTCTTTCATCTCTTGCATGCCATGGATGGCATTAAAGGAGCCTGTTTCATCAGGGACAGAAATTTCATAGGCACCTACTTCATAGCGGAGATGTGGTATCCTGTCTTCAGTTTCCTCATGAATTTCTTCATCTGATATTGTCTGCTCAGTTTCAGAATAGCCAGGAATGGTCTCATCTTGAATATAGGAAATGTGCTCTGCAGCAGCCGCACCTTGTGGCATTAATGTAATAGCAGTTGTCGGGGCTCCAAGACTGCTTGCGTACCCATCAACATCTTGTTTTTCTTCTAGTTTATCTTTCATTTGTCTATCATCCCACTCAGTCTCAGCTTTTCCTTTTTTTATGCTTTCAGTTTTATCTTTCAGCTCATCATCACTTGTTACACTAAAATCTTCTGCCTCCTCTAATTCAGCTTTTTCTATAACATCTCCATGATCTTCCTCATCCTCCTCAGGTTCAGATTTTTTTAACTGCTCTTTCATTTCAACTTCTGTTGCATATTTTTCACATTTCTCCATCTTTTCCTCTTCATGTTTCCCTCCCTCTGTTTCTTTCTCATCCCTCCACTTTCCTTCATCTTCTTCTTCTCCCATTCCCATGTCTTCTTCCTCCTCTGTGGTGCTCTCCTTGGTCATTTTTACTTCTTCTTCCTCTTCATCCTCTCCTTCATCTTCTTCCCCCATAGCTGCACCCTCATCTTCAACCTTCTCTCCCATTTTTGCAAGAGATTCATCCTTATCTTCTTGCAAAATTTTCTTCTCTTCCTGTGGAGTTTCAGCTTCCACATCTGTAGTTGTTATTCCTTCATCTGGTGACTCCAACAACTGGATCTTTGTCTCTGCTAAAGTCAGAGAATCAGTCCTTTGCTCTGTTTCTTTGTCCTTCTGAACAGGAGGAATAGCAGTTTCATCAGCAGAAGGACTGGGTGCTGTGGGGATACCTTGTACTGGTTCTGCCTCCAGATCTGATACTTCATTTTGTTTCAGTTCTTCAAAATCCTTGGTGAGGTCTTCTGGGGAGGAAACAATAGACCTGTCATCTATTGCTGCTAACTCTTGTGTTTCTGGTTGAATGTCTTCAGTGTCTGGCCCTGCTGAGGGAACTTGTTCAGCTACATGTTCCTTGACATCTTTAGCTTTGTTTTTGTCTGCCTTGGGCTTCACATGAACTTTTGCCTTATGCAGGGTTTTCCTGACTTCTGGAGTGAAAGGTTTTAAGTCAGGCTTGGTGATTTTTCTTAGTTCTGGTTTACCAGCCTCCTTCTTTTTCTCTGCTTCCTTCTTTTTTTCATCTTTCATCTTGGCTTCTTTTTTCTCATCTCTTTTGGGCATATCATCTTTTTTTATTTCACGTTTTTCCTTTTTGATGTCCTTTTTTTCTTTGTCCTTTTTCTCATCCATCTTGGATACTCTTTCCTTGATATTTTTCTTGATAGATTTTTCTTTAGACAATTTCTTCTTTTCTTGTTTTGTTGAGTCAGTTCCTTCAGTTTTAGTCTTGAGTGGTTTGGTTAGGGGTTCGTTTTCTTTAAGTTTCTTGTCCTCTTTCTTTTCTATCTTGTTCTCTTTTCCAGGGTCACATTTTGTTTCTGTGGTTGAAATGTCATCAAGTACATTTGCTTCTTTCTTTGCAGGTATGCCTGCTACATTCATCTTGGGTGAAGATTTCAGACTTTCTTTGCTGTCTGTTCTTTGTTTCATTTTTGTTTGTTTTATCAGTGGAGGAGGGGTCCCAGAGGATATGTCCTTCTGTGTAGCCACTGGATATCGCAAAAAATCAAGATGTTTTAACTTTTCGAGGCCCTCTAAGATTTTGTTCTGTGGTGCATTTCCAGGAAACAACACCCTAACAATCTTTTCTGATGGACTAGCCGGAAGCCATACTACCAGAGCGGTAACAGATGTCAAGTATGGAACTGATATTTCTCCCTCCTTTCCATTTGAGAGGATAATGCCAGTTTTAGCCTTACTGTTCCCTGCCCACTTCTGCATAAGGAACTGCATTTCCTTACTTTCTTTCACTGGGTTTAGAACGTACATATCTAACCTGCCAACACCCATCTTGTGGAAAAGTGTGATGGGCTCAATAGTATTGCTGACCACTCTAAAAAGAGGCTCAGGCTTGATACCTAGCTTGCTGAGGTACTGCAGCGTCAGGGATGCTTCTTCAATGCTCCGTTTCACTTTTAAAGTTGATTCGGGCATTCTTAATTTCTCAGGAACATTGAAGAACACCACACCGAGTTCGGGGGAGATCAGATTCTTCATCCAGTCACTGTAGGTTGTAGAGCCTTGTGACTGCTCCTCATCTTGTTCTGCTATCTTTCTCTGGAGGAGTCCATTAATGCCTGGCAGATTATCAGCTCCAATGTGAGTAAGGAGAATTGAATCAATGCGGTCTAGGTGTCTGACAAGCTTCCAAAAGCATGACCTTCTCTCTGAGCCTCCATCTACCAGGATATTAAAGCCATTTACTGCAAACAGTGCTGAGTCTCCTCTCCCTCCAGGGAAAATGTAGCAGCAAGGCTTTGATAACTTCAGAAAACCTCCGGAGGTTGGTGGCTCCAAGAGGTCAAAAGGTGATGGAACATCCACCGTCTCAGAGATATACTCTGTGAAATCTGTGACTCCCTCCATTTCAGGCAGCACAGGATCGGGATTCAGTCTGTATTCCAGAGATTCCCGAAAGTGCTGCTGCTGCCCCAGGGAGCTCCAGCCTGCCTCCCCTTGGCAGAACACTGTTAGCCTGGCCCGCTGCTCAGGGACTGCTTTGCTCAGAAGTTTACTAACCTTGATGGGAATTACAGATAGTTCACAAGTCAGGAATGACAATATGTGTAAAAAAATTACAGACATATACTCTTCAACAACTATACTTTTCAACAATGTTATACGTTTCTGTGCAGCCACTCATAACTTTTGTTTACAGTCAAGTGAGAAATGAAATAAAAACAAGCCTACTACTAAAAGAAACTAGTTTTATACTTTTTTGTTATTTACATCTAATATTAAGCATACATTGATATTAATGCAACTGTATTCTCTATGAAAAGTTTTCATTCTTCTTCTAACTGCATGTAAATCTGAAATCCGTGCAACACTGTGGATATATTTCAGAGACCTGTGCACTTCATGGTATTAACTGAGACACGAGTAAAATAAAAATTGTTTTTTCACTTACTTCAGGATCAGCAATGATGTTTGAGAAGTTTCTAAAGGTGAATACCCCACTTTGAAGAATGAGGTCTCCTCCCTGTTCTGAGCTTTGCCCACTGAGGACCAGTAGTTTGTGTGCTGCTTTGTCACTAATTAGACTTCGGATCTGGATGTACAGGACAAAATATTTACATTAAACGTCAGGCACCATGATTTTTATTATGCCAAAGGTTTCAGATATCAGTGTGCCATTGTCAATACTTCCCAGATCTGATAAACCAAAAACACTGTTAAAAAACATAAAAATTAAAATTAAAGTTATTTTTTATTCATCATGAAACATACCTCTGAGTTCACAGAATCTTCTGAAGGATTAACTAGGACTACTGTTTCAAGAACCTCACTTTTGTGTTGAAGGGTTCTTTGTCCTACAGGAAACACAAAGAAAAACATTTTATCTGAAAATCTGCAATTCTATGAATGATGAAATAAAGTGGACTAATTAAGTGTACATGAGTATGAAATTTTTTATGTAGGTTTTCAGTTCGCTGAGTAGTGATCATGACCCAGATATGTTTGCCAATGTTTCAACATTAATGATTTACATATCAATTTAAAACATTTTATGTACATGTAGTAAAAAAAGAAAGGTGTCAGACTCTGCATTACAGAGGAAACAGTTAACACCATTATTTATGTGAATCCTCTGTTTTATATTTGCACTGAACTCTTTTTTAAATCCATTAGATTTTATCCATGGCAATCCAGCCACAATTTTATTTTATGTTTGTGGATGGATTGTTAAAATATACTAAAAGAAAACATTAAAATCCCTGCTCCTAAATTCTAAACCAAGCTGCAATAATTTCTTAAAAAGGAGGGAATTTGGCTGCAAAATCAAAAATACATCCAGGTCAAGCCAATCAAAACCAGCAGATTGGCTCCAACTGTCTTTCCTGGTAAAATCCACTACAAAAAGCAAAATGTCTGTCTTGTCATCGAGCCTAAAATCTTTTCCAGATTTTGGTCTGCTTTTTTCCCCAGATCAGTTAATCATAAAGTAGAGTTATGTCTGTGCAGTGCTGCTACAACAACAATCCATGATTTTGGCCAGCAAATGCAGTTTTTCAATTGGCTGTTGCCATGGGGACAGTTGGTTGGCTGTTGCCGCCATCCTCGGTACACTGACCCACTCTTTCCGTTGTGAGACGCATTGCAGCACTTCTCTGCAAAAGGACAAATCCTTTCAGGCGTCTGGAAAAATGCACAAAAAAGGAACTGACAAGGCACCAGCATTCAGGTGCTTAATCAGACAAGACTATATTTAACAAAAACTGCTCCCTGGCTATGTTTAACTCCAAAAATCAGAGCAGTCTTCTCTACAGGGAGCAGGCCATATTCTCCGCAGCCTGCTGGGTATATGGCTGACAGGATTTTGTAAGATATATTAAAAGAAAATGAGAACAGAAGAAGCCAGAGCGAGATTATTTGGCAAAATTCATGTCAGTTTGGGGTTTAGGAGAAGGGCAAGAGTTTTCCCAGTGGTATAATAAGATCACTGCTATGAAGAGACAGTCGAGTATAGGCTCAATAGTCAACATTCTGCTCACGTTGGTCAACATGATCACTTCCTAAAAACCTGGCTTTAAAAATATACATTTTTATGTGTAGCTTATATCATGATAGTATTATAGCACAACACTGTATTATAATAAATATAAAGCTGATGTATATAAATATCAGAATAGAAGAGGTGCAGCAGGTAGTGCTTAAGGTTATAACTTTGTAAACCCTAGGTAGGTCCCAGATTTGAACCTCATGCTGTAGTACCCTTGAGAAAGGTACCTGCCCAAAAATGTTACAATACAACTGTCCTTCTGTATCCATGGGTAAAGCTGATTGTGTAGTATTGTGAAGATGCACTAAACAAATCCACTAAACAAATTTAAGAATAGCAGTAGAGCCACCTTTTGTTTCGCTGGTAAGCAAAATATGAGCTACAGGCAGTGTGCTCATTTGCTCAGCACCACCCCTTTTGATTCGAGCTGGTATTGCATGAAGTTGCATCATCTCACCCTGCTCTCATCCTAATAGTGAAAATGGAAGGAGAGCAGCACAGGAAGAAGCATGACAGTGCAGAAAGTTTGGTCACATCTGTAACAGGATACACAGCATTTCAAGGCAAAATGATGCTTAAGGTTATTTCTGTTTCAAATGTAAAATCCACTGCTTTTTCCACTCCATGGTAATTGGTGATGTCATTTGTTACTGGTATACAAGGACACACAAGGATAACTGAAAATATATAAACAAACACAATACTTGTAGACAGTGAGGACCAGAAAGGAGATGTCTGGCAATGGCTAAATAAATCTTGTCATCATAATGTCTGTGTATTTTGGCTTAAAAGAAAAGAGAACACAAAACAGGATCTGGAGCCTGTAAGAAACAAACTGAGAATATTAATAGTGATGGAAAGGCAAGAAAGACAACCAGTGTTCTCTTAAAGTAAATAATAAACTGTTTTAGTTAAACCTGAACCTGCAGTCTCTTTGAGGCTGCTGCTTTGCTTCCCCAGCCTTTGTAGATGGTTAGTGTGAAATTTAGCTCTAGTCTTCCCTCAGCAGACACTTCTTCTCACACTCTGGCATGATGCAGACCGGCCATTGTTGCTTCTCACAGAGGGAAGCTGACTGTGAGATGCATGCCGCTGATCCTCATGGTTAAGCCTCTTACTGTCAGAGGAAAATGTGGCCTAATTACCAGGACAATGACAGCTTCTTTGCTACCCCCCCCCCCTTAATCCCCCTCAACTTGTCATGGCTCCATCATGTACTGGCCCTTCTCAACCATCAAGGTTGGCTTGTATTTCAAAGATGACATTTGAGCACAGTAGCTCCCTGACTTACGAACTTTCAAGTAATGAACTTTTCTCCAGTATCAACTTATTTTAGAAGAATTTATTTATTGATTTCATAACTAGAGCTATCATACGAATTGAAATCTCAATGCTTCACTCAATTCATTGAGATCGCAAATGCGGATAATGTGCACTGCATAAAGTTGTTCAACATTTTGCCCTAACTTTGGTCATTGTTATTTACTTTCCCTTCTTATTTATACTTCCAGGGCCATCAAAATGTGTAGACCCATGCTGCAAGGCATCCTTCTCACCAGAGCAAAGGACTGTATGCAAACCCTGTCTACATACTGTAAGTTGTTCTGTGAGATAGTGAATCTGCCATTCTGTTTCTATTTAAAAAGTTCCCTTTTCCTGTTAAAAAAAGCCCCACTTTTGCCTCCCACCCTGTGGAGTTGTACAAGCTGCTGAAATTTACTTTACCTTTTTCTTTTAGCACACATTCTTCACTGTAGTAACATATGACAAAACAAAAGTGCATTTCACCAATAGAAAAACATAGATGTAAACATAAGCATGAGCAAATTACCAAATTACACAATACATAAGAAACTAAATAGAGAATATAATAAGAGGCTCTTGGTTCATTTGGTATGACATTTGACTTACAAACTTTCCGAGTCATGAACCAACCCATTCTGACAATTCAATTGCTAAGTAGGGGGTCCACCGTACGTACTGTGAATAATGGCATTTCAAATAATTTCAGAACCCTGGACAGTACCCGTCCATAGGAAAATCTAGGTAACTTGCAAATATTTATGACATATTAGCGTAGCTGTAAAACATAAGTCAGTAAGCATGTTTCGAAGTACTGAAATCAAATTTCCAAAAACAACTAAAGGAAAGACTAATCAATAAATATAAGCATGATTACCTAGAACAAAACAATTATTTGAACATAAATTAAAATTCCTTACATAATGGAGAAAGAATTGGAGAATTCTAGCTTTTCATATGTATTAACTTTTGCAAGAAAGTGATTTTAGCACACAGCAAGAGCAGGAACCTGTTATTATTTTAATAGGTTTTTTAAAATTACATATATATAATTATGAAAGTGAATGTTTTATACAATGTAACAAAATAGGTACGGTATATACTCTACCCAAATACCCTTCTGATAGAAAGTCTGACATACTAGTCACCTTGACAATGGTCTCGATTGGATTCTGCTGTGAAAAATCTCAAATCACAGACACTAAGTTTGCAATACACTTTGCATTACACCTTTACCACTTGCTTACTCTGTAACTTTACATCTGTCACACTTGATTTTACATCTTTAACCTAATCTTTTTTACCTTGCTCTGAGCACATTTTCAAATACCATGCATCACAGCTTCATCCTGTAATCCAAGTCATGTGATTTGCTCGAAATCGGAAGCCTTACTTTGTCAATCTCATTAAAGCCTCAATGTTAATCGCATCAAGGCCTCTGCCCCCCAGACCAGTTGCTAAGTGTATTTCTGGCAGTTGCTTCCTGACCAGCCCCCAGTCAACCACAGAAGCTCCATAGACTCCCTTCTTCTCCAGACACAGCTCAACTATCTTCAGACATATCAGTGACAGCCTCTCTCTGCAGCAGAAATGGGTCCAAGGCAACACACAAACATGTCTGCCATAGACTCCAAGAAAACATTAGGCCACACAACAGAGTAACAGGAGAATACTTTCTATAAAGAACCCCATATACTACTTCTTAAAATGAAAACCTGTATGCTGTGTTGAAACTTTAGTAAATTGAAAATAACATCACAGTCCAGGGTGAACAAATACAGTAACATTGTGATCTGTGGGTTCTTAAAGATGTTGCCTTATATGGGGTTCTTTATAAGGTCAAAAAAGTTTCCTCTGTGGTCTGATTTTAAAAAACACAAGTAGTTTTTTTTCCTAAGAGTGTTCACATTTTTGAACTTTAGTCAATGTACCAGGAAGTGATACCATATTAGAGTGTATGATGCTGACATTAGAAATGCTTACTTTTATTACCTAAACACTGAGATGAATGCACAAAAGAATCTTGCCTTTCTGTGTGTAAGTACATATTAATTCTTTATGAGACAAGGCAAAAAGTTCAATTGCTTCATTAAAGAAGTTAGTTATTTTGCACATCTAGAGTTTCTTGAATATCCTACAGTTAAAACAGGCCTTTAAGTGTGAGATTAATTTTACCCTGGTCAAGCCCTCATATAACAGGAGTTTAAAAGGCTGCATATTCAGTAATCTTGGTTAAACTGCAGTGCAGAATGAATTATGCAGTGTCATATGCCACACTGTCATTGCAGAGCCCAGCCATTGGGTCATTGCAATCTACACAAAAACAAAGTGGTCACATGATGGATGTGTTATATAGTACCAACCTTGTATAAGAAGGCTTAGTACTCCTTTACAGATGTTTTCACCACTTACAAACACTCACAGTAACTGCTTGACAATTTTTCCAATTGCCTTGGAAAGATTTATTTTAAAACAAATATACATATAGGACTGAAAATGTGGATGTGATTGGGGGGCGGGATGCTAGTAACTATAACTGTGAGGGGGGTAGTGCTGGTCCAGGCAGCGAGGGAGGGAGCCATTTTGTGCTATCTGCCGAGACACTGAACAAAACCCCTGCTGCTATGATTGGCAACACAGCACCCAACACCCCACAGAACACTGAGACCAGCATGCACAACAGCAACCCCTCCTCTGTGCTCTGAGACACAACCACAAGTGAGATCTGTGAGGAAGGCAGGCTGTCTGGGCTGGGCTCTGCAAAGTAACCAAGAGAACAGACTAAACAGAATTAGAAGTACCCATGCTTTGGCAAGTTTTTAACATAGAAGATCATAACTACCCTCTGCAACAATTCCAAGTTTGGCAGTACTGATTATCAAATAGCTACAAAAAAAGTTCCATATTCAGATTCCGCAAGAAGTTTTTTAGTTCCCTACAGCTAGATAATGTAACCTTATAAAATAGAGTATAAGTTGTTAAAACACTAAAAGTATAATATTTTAAGGCAGTTTTGCCCCTTTTAGATACAAGCACTTCCTAGGAAAATAATGTCACATAGGATGAGCAGCAGTGCTGTAGTCAAGACAAGGGCAGAGCAAGAGAGTCATTCTTACTCATGCCACTTTCCGGAAAAGTGCCTTTCTTCCTCTTTGTTTATTCCCACAGTGGATCCATGGTGATGTACCACCCATTGAAATGACCAGTGCCAACAGTGAGATCAGACCTCTTGGCACGACCACAGACTTCTTCTAATGGGTTCCGGTGAGTTTCAGTAGTCCGTAGAGATGTGGGCCACTAGCCATTTCAAACAACTTACTGAAGGCACAAAGCAGAGCGCAGAGGCATCGTATTCAGTAACATTGTTTAACTTCAAGGGGAGTCCACCTACTCTCAACTGCATGAGTAAATTAGCATTACAGGCTAAAAACCTTTTTTGTCAGACCGCCTTTCTTGCTTTCTCTGCCATCTACAGCATGTCAGGTGAAAGTATATCACTTTGAAGCTGATAAGAACTGAAATGTGTAAAAAGACCTGTCTCCCCTAAACGTGGCTACAAAAGCAACCATCACATTAACCCTAGTATTTGCCACAGTACATCGACTTATAGTTCTTCATAATATAGTTCATGCCTAGGGAGTAGGTTCAGGTTGAATGGGTGGAACCCATCAGCTATACAGTATTCCCAAAGGTCAGTTCTGCTCATCTGGAGAGGGAGATTGCTTGATTCAGTGCAATTACCAAAACACTGCTGTTGCAGCTCTATCAGTTAACAGGTGACAGGTAATACATCATGTTGTCATAATGGTTAGACAAAAAATAAGGTCATATGTGTGAGACAAACTGGGTTGAGAAAGTCAGGATTCCATTCAGGTCACTCAAGAATATTAAAGTTGCATTTTAAGACATAGATAATCATAAAAAATAACAGGGCACAACATTTTATGGTAGACTTAGATTTGCATTTTTTTGCTGTACCAAACATCTACTTAGCAATAGTCAGTGTGGTATGCTCTAAATATGTCAATTACAGAACCTGTCAAATCAAGACAAATTAAGGTAATTCAAGAAAGACAAACAAGATGAGAAACAGTTAAAAAGAAAAAGCATTCTGAGCTCAGATTTCATTTATGGTTTGCTGAATTTAGGTTGAAGTCTCTGAAAGATATTTTGGGATGTACAAAAGCAGAATGAGAAAAAAGGGTATTCAAAAGTAAAAGCTAAAGGTGAATTTGAGGACTGCCAGGCATTAGACTGAGGAAAGCAAGCTAGTTGCTATGCAACGCTAGCTTAAGTAAATCAACATGAAGCAAACAAATTTGTTTGCAAATTAATGTTTGGCTTTCATTGTTTGCAAGGTACTTTCGAATGCACTTTACTTGAATCATAAAATATAAAGACTTTCATTCCAACAATCTGGACAAATGTAAAAAGTGGGATAAACTTCTGAATACAATACAGAAAATCACAACAAAATGTCTTAATAAATTAGCATATTTTGGAAAACTTGTAGCATCGTGACAATAAATCATTTCTCCATAGAACCCACTCGATCTACTCTCTGGTTCACTGCCTCTTGCTTTGAGAAAGAATGCTTTCTGGAGCTTTCTTTCTGGGACAGAAAGCTTGCCAGATCACAACGTCATGTCAGCTTTTCAATGTGAACTCCTCTCACAGTCTGAAAACTAAATTTTGACAAAAACATTCTCACACCCAAACACACGCACAGTAAAGTACTTTCCTTCTTGCAACATAAACTACTGATTGATTCATAACAAAGAATGTGGAGAACAAAATAAGCTCGAGCCAATCTATTAAATATGATTCTTGGACTTGATTTGT
This sequence comes from Heterotis niloticus, assembly GCA_018136845.1. Classification (NCBI taxonomy): domain Eukaryota; kingdom Metazoa; phylum Chordata; class Actinopteri; order Osteoglossiformes; family Osteoglossidae; genus Heterotis; species Heterotis niloticus. Next base: position 13,085,831 of record CM030904.1, on the reverse strand, counting down.
TTTAAATTTTATTTGTATTATATTTTCGAAACTAAATAATCAACATTGTTTAACTGCCAAGCAGTCTGGATATAAGACCTTAGAAAAAATTAAGAAACCCTGTCAGTAAATTTCACCAAGTCTTAGATTTCTGGCACAATCCTAGGAACAACATTCAGTCTTCCAGGCATCAATTTTTGAGTGCATTTTAATCACATCTATCTTTTGTGTCACACATCACTGAACATTGCTGGTATCCCAGCAGTGATTTTCCACTATGAAAAATGACACCCAAGAGTAAGCTGCTCTCTGACCTTTCACACTCCATATCCTTCTGATTTTGTTCATAGTTCACATGCACCACAGTTAGTATGGAATCTGTCACTAAGAACTGTATGTGCATTAGCAATAATTCAATTCAATTCAAGTCAGTTTTATTTTTATATAGTGCTCTTCTCACTGCAGTGACACAGAACACTGAACAGACATGTAAAGGGTACTACTCATGTACAGTTGGCCAACTGGCCACGCAGGAGAGAAAAACAAAAAACTCCTTTCCACTAGAGAATAGGAGAAAAATAAACCTCTGGGGGTCCATGTGCCAGTGGAATCCCACTCCTCCCTGGCAATAATGAGGACCTCCTTCCTCCAGGATCTTCCCATCCATGGTCCTACAAGGCATTGGTACATGCAGAGGTCATACAACTCAAGTACTTACTGTTAAATGCTTAACTGAAGAAATTATTTGACTTAACAAGCAAAATTGTCTTATATGTATTGAAATAGATAGCTTTTCTTTTAACAACAAAATAAAAAAACGGGCACAATGGCCTTCCAAGAAAAGGGCTATCAAGGAAAATACCACCTACTGTATATTCATTGTCACTCATTTTCATTAACCTCTTGTCCATCCCAAGTTCACTACAACCCAGAGCTTATCCTGGAATCACTAGGCAAGGAGGGATAAATCATGAATAGTCTGTTGCAGGATAATCACACACACATTCAGGCACACATTGTGGGCAATTTACAATACCAATAACATGAAACAGATTACTTTCAATTGTGGGTGGAAACCAGAGCTCACAGAGCAAATCCACATACTGTATACACAGGGAGAACACACAAACTCCAACACAGATCGAACCATTACAGCTAGATTCAAACTGATGCCCAAGCAGCCCAGACACTGTAAAAAGAACTATTTCTCATAAATTATACATTTTTGTCATTAATACATTAATTTAAATAAATCATTCTTTTTGGCAAATGCCCACTTGATAATTTGTAAGGCTATAAATTTGTCAGTTTTAGATGCACTGGATAAAATCCTACCTTGACTCTACAAATTAATAAATGACACCCTAATTTATGAGAAATGCAAACCTACTTTGTGATTCAAACTCAGAATACTTAAAGCATTGACCCTAGAATATTGATATAATCATTCCAAGTGACACTCTAACAATAATGATTTCAGCAGCAATAGTGACATTTAATTTAAGTTTAAGCTGAGCTAATACTAATGGACAACAAGATAACAGCAGCACTACATCAGCAATCACTACATGAGCCAAAATGTGTGCTTTTCTCAGCCATCCAAAAGAATAAGTCACACTTTCCACAAGAAGGTCTACTACCCAGGGGCACTGACATCATATGTCAGAGAAACCCAGTCTTTCTCTTCCTCACCATGGCAGTTTGGGAACCCCATGGCTTTTCAAAAAAAGAAAGACATTTGAGCCTACTGGTAAACAAATCAATCCATCTATTATCTTTAACTGCTTGCCCTGGTGAGTGTCACAGCGGTCCACCTATTCCAGAGTCACAGGGCCATAGGTCAGGAGCATACATGCCTGGATGGGACACCAATCCATTACAGAATAGCCACACCCATTCACACACTGTGGGTGACTTACAGTGACCAATTAACATGAATGCAGGTCTTTGGACTAAGGGAAGAAACCAGAGGAGTCCCACAAAGACAGAATTGAAAATATGCAAACTCCACACAGACTGACCTCAAACAACCCACATACTGTGAGAAAGTAGCACTACTGCACCAGAGAGCCACCTTAAATAAGTCCACATACTGTAAACACAATAATAACTGTATTTCTGTCTCTTCTTTCCCCAAGGCAGGTGTCATCACATTTCAAATTCACACAAACAAACATTGTACCATTTCCCATAGTGTGTCTGAAAACTGTTACCCCTGTATAATGCATAAAAAAAAACATGCATACATGGAAAATTTAGTTTGCGTTGCCATCCTTGTCTGTTTCTGTGGACTGTGGGTTTCAATAATTTACAAACATATGTTTTTTGTTGTTTCTGTGTTTATCTTTATAAAAAGCATACAGTAATGTAATGCCATTTTGTTACATTATACTGCTTTCAGAATAATGTTGATTTTTGTTTCATAAATTGGCCCATTTCAGTTTTTGGGAGACACAAACGCAGCTCTGCGTGGCACAAATGTGTACTTGTTGCTTATATTACAAACGTCAGACAGTTATTCTGTATGAAAGCAGTTCTTTTTCTGCAAATATATTTTGTCAGTGATTAAATAATGAGCTGTTCTGAGTAGGAGAGATTTAGTGAAGTAAAAACTCACATAGTATTTCCAGTGAGAAAGATTTTCCAGCTGACTTAGTACCAATCATCTTAAGATTAACACTTTATTAAAATGCAGTTAATGACATTTTAAAAAAGTTGCTTGGGATATCCTTGTCACCAATTAGCCAGTTTACAGAGCAGCTGCAGAAAAAGCTCTTTGTGTTCTTTGTTTTCAGTCCCAGCAGAGATCTAGTCTGAATACGCTAAAATCCTGCCTATATATGTATATCTGTAATTTATTCAGACATAAAAGAAACGTTTATAAAATTATGATTCAGTTTTTAATGCTGTTATTCTGTTAAATATCCAGGGATGTGAAAATACATTTTATTTTTATTTGTGTGTAATTCTGTTTTCTGATTGCAGAACAAGACCACCATTATGCTCATATAATAGTTAATTACAATAAAGTTAGAATGTTATATTTTACACTATTTAGCCAGCATAATAGTAGAACAACAATATGATTATGTGCTTACGGAAAATTATATGTAGATCTGCTTTCATCTGGTATTTATCTTTAGGATTTTCTTTTCTTAGTCATTTTCCCAGTATTTTGCCACATTAATGGGCCTACATTAAATCCCTATAACATCATCAACTTAGGTGTAAATCAACACTTCAGTTAAACTACTACAAATGATAGCATTCACATATTCTCCAGAACAATAACATCTTTTTATTTACGACCTTGAAATTGGCCACTGATTCCAAATCCCTTTAAAAATTCAAGATGGCAAAACAAAAGCTCATATTTTTCAATATCTACCCATCTTTTGGCTTCTCATTTTGAGCCATCTACCATCTGATCACATCTACATGGTTCAATAGCCTGGATAAAAGATATCAACCCGATCTGCCTCATTCATCCCGTAGAGCAGCTGAGCTATGCATATCTTAATGAAGCTAGATCCAATACCCCAGTGCCAACCTGCACTATGTGAACAATGAATTAAATTAAATGTGAACCAAATATAAAATTTAAGTACATGTATCACAGTATATTGCAATAAATTTGAAAATATACTTTACTGTACTCCATTTGATGGCAACAATATTCTATTTTCTTTTAGGTATTATCGTGATTGCAATGCACCGCAGGCCAACTAAAAAAGACTGCTGAGTAGTTTCAATAAGAGATGGAACCTTTATGCAGAAGATTTAGAGTATTTAGTGGTCAGGTCAATGCAGGGTAATTTGGATTTCAAGCTATGTTATTTAATATGACACATCTGTTACAGAATTGGTATCTGTTTCAATATGGCAGCATAGCCGTAATGGGTCAGCAGGCAGTGCAGTGGTTAGGGCCCTGATCCAAATACCACATCTGCTGTAATACCCACAATCATGGTGTTTACCCTGAACTGCTCCAGTAAGAATACCTTGCCGTATAATTGGAAAAGTATTTGTGATTAGTTTGTCAATAAGCTTAGCATTTCAAGTTGCCTCAGAAAAAGGTATAAGCTGAATAAATAAGGGGAAAGAAATACAAAATGATAAAAATAAATTAAATAAAATAATCCATAATAGAATGTCAAAGGCAGTAAGGTTGTCAGGTTTTTCAAAACAATGACACTCTAAACTGGCCCAGTATCGGTACCTGACCATATACTGTATATGATGTCAGCTATATATACTGCAGTTTTTATACAGCATGTGGCACAACATTTTTCAGTGAAGATAATTAAAAGTCATACAAAATAGTCATTAACACTTGACACTATAATCATCTACAGAAATAATAATCTGCCCTATTTATTGCATCCACCATGGCAGATACCATCAATTCTGGCAAGAATAAATTGAGATTCTGTAAAACTGTAACCATCTTTAACAGTTTTGGCAAAAGAGATAACTGTGAGGCCTAAAACACCCAGTTATAGGAAATGTGTTAGATAACATGTGACACGGCTTATATCACAGTGTAACCTATATAGCATAAATATCTCACAGGTTGTATCTCTATCGCGGTTATTTACATAAGACATGAACTGTTAAATTTCCATCGGTATTCTAATAAAAAAAGACTTGTGCAGATTATGGCAAACAGGTGGCAGTCGATCCAGTCGCCATTCGAACTGATCTGATCCCATAACCCTTCACGTTCGCACCGCGGTTCTGAAACCCTATGAGCGCATCTGTCCCCACTAGCCCGTCTCTGCCCTGCTTTTCTCCTGGACAAAAAACAAACTCCAGAACAAGGTCACACACCTCTGGCGAACCCAATCTAGGAGGTGAAAACTGCGTTTACCCACATCGTTTTAACGTGACAAATCGCCAGACTACTGGCGTTCTGATCGCAACATCATGTGGATGGATGAGACGACGTTCAGACGTCCATCCGTGCTATAGACTGCGACTTTTTAACACTAAATTACCATGATGACAAGGATTATTATTATTATTATTATTATTATTATTATTATTATTATTATTATTATTATAGCCTCATATAACGGTTACATATTGAACTGTTGAACATCTGATCTTGATGCTTATCCTTGTTCACGTTCAGCAAACGCCTAGCAGCTTCCAATTCAAAGTCACGTCATGTTAAATAAAACACATTTAATGAATATATGTTCGTTTTCCAGCGCACATTGAACAGTTGGATTAATGAATGCTGTGAAAGAAGGTTCACGAATGCTCTGACGGCACACATTTTCCCATCCATCTGCAGGGCTCGCTTTTTCATTCCTCATTTTAACTGGAAATAACGTTTGCTTTTCTGTCTTCCACTTGGCAGTTAAAATACGTTCTTTTCAAACGGAGAAGGTAATAAATAGTTGGGCGGGAATTACGATGAGAGACGGCAAAAAAACACACACACAAACACACGTCAGGTCTAGCCGAGCATCTCCGTGCCGCGACCGCGTAAACAGGTCAGAAACAGATTTCCTGCGAAAGCCGGCGAATTAAGCCCAAAAAGAGTCACGGCCATTGTCACTCACTGTCGCCAACATGGCAAAAGCAGCCACTGCGGACATGTCTGCGTCGCCCATCACCAATACGTACCGTCGCCGACGGAGTTCCTGTTCGAACGGCGCTCCGGAGGACGGGAGCGGAGCGCGCGCGAGCCGGTCGCGAGAGCGTCTGACGCGCGGAGGGAGCGCGAGCGGGCGCGAGAGCCGGGAGGGCGGGGAGGCGCGAGGAAGGCTGGCTGCGGGAACGCCTCCGTCTGCGCTCGCGCTGTGGGGCGGGGCCACGGACGCTGCCTTCCCAATGCGCCAGGCCGCCCGTTAACCCCGTCGGTGCCGAGCGCTGCCCCGGCGTGTCGACGGGCCCTCACGATGCCGGCCTTAAACCTATAAAAACTTGATTTTATTAATAGACAAAACTCGTCCTCCGCTCCGACTTAGCTTCAGTTTCACACCTAAGCTGCAGTTTCGTCATGTCTCGAGTCGCATCCCTTTCAGTTGTTTACTGGGCTGAGGCTGAAACCTGCCCTAAAACACAGTTTATTATTCCTACAGACAAGGCCATTTATATTTCGAAGGCCAACATTTATTCCTCCAAACTGACCTGACAAGGGGAAGCATCCAATGTAGAATTATAGTATTGTACTTATCTGATGCTCTGTGCTGCTATTACTCTGTTCATTCATTTCGCTGACACTTTCTTTCAAAATGGCTTACAGTGTTAACTCTAATTATTACCCCTTTATCCAGCCGGTCATTTTTTTGCGGAAATATTGAGAGTGGGTACCTTATTCAAGGCTGCTACCGCATCTCAAACCCGAGACTTTTAAATACGAGGCAGCAGCCCTAACCTCTGCACTAGCTGCTACCCTCATGTTCTTAATGTAACAGAAAAAACATATGAATGTGTAATCTTACAGCCATAAATAAATAACAGGTAATTGCCCATATTCTAACAATAGTAAAATATACTGTTGTTTATTTGTTTTCATGTGGTGAGATAGTCATGCTGTCGTTCTAAGACACTGATGACAACCAGGACTCTGGCTCTCCAGTAACAGCTCTTTGCAAACCTGCCAGGAATCAGGAAGGCTTAAACTATTTTGGTCAGAGATGAGAAGCGAATAAGACATCTCAGCTCTTGCATGGATAGACATCGGGGTTCCAGCTATTTATCAAGAAGCAGGGCAGCAGGATAAAAAAATTCCACATATGAACAGAATCTGTCAAAGGTCAGTAAGGAAGTCTGACTGCATGGTAACTGCAGGACCTGTGACCTACATGTACTCAGACATATGTCTTTGACCTGCATCTACCCAAGTATGCAATCTGAACATAGATTTATAAATGGAAACTTTCTGGTGTTCACCACTGTAGCAAACCAACAAAGCTTTAACATCAACTAATGGCCATTTTTGTTCCCCCCCTGCTTGAGCTGGTCCTGCAGCCATTCCATTGATTTCCATTATGTTCCAAGGCAAAGTCACACATCAAAAGGGTTTCAGTGCTTCCCACTAGTGCTTTCGTTTGCAGTTTTGGTGTTCATATTTTATGGACCTCTTTGTGTCACAGTTTCTGCCCTTCTAAAACACTAAACCACAGATGAGTTTGTTTTTTTTACTGGGTTGAAGTACAAAGCTAAACCAGTGAAATATTTTCAATAATACAGAAAAGCAGAGTATTCTACTTTTGAATGATGTCATAACTTATTGATAATTATAATGAATTATAACTAACAGGACATGGCATTTAGCTCATTGAAGATTTCCATGACTTATACTTGTTTCATATGTGTGTAAAGCACACTGACGTTAAATTACAAATGCAAAAACATTTAGAGGGTCTCATAATCAGTAGGATTCAAAATATTCAAATACTGTACAGTTTTTCCCATCCAGGGCTTTTTTTATAATGCTCCTATAAAATTCTCTAAATCTTCTTCTTTCGGCCGCTCCCGTTAGGGGTCGCCACAGCGGATCAAAAGCTTCCACTTCTTCCTGTCCTCTGCATCTCTCTCCGTCACCCCCACCACTTGCATGTCCTCCTTCACCACATCCATAAATCTCCTCTTAGGCCTTCCTCTCTTCCTCTTGCCTGGCAGTTCCATCCCTAGCATTCTTCTCCTGATATATCCCGAATCTCTCCTCTGCACATGTCCAAACCAACGGAATCTCGCCTCTCTGACTTTGTCTCCAAATTATATAAAATTCCCTAAATGATTCCTAAAATTCCCTGCCAGCATACAAGATGGGCCAAACTAAATCAATACTCTCAGTGAGCATCTGAAAAGATCTTTAAAGCAACTGATTTGTGAAGTCTGTTTATTTCAGATTAGAGAATGACTCATTTGGCAATGTCAATTCTAGACTCCCGTTTTCTACAAAAATCCCTGTGCCACACCCAAATCTCTTTCCTACCCATACATAATTACCTCAGCTATTCCACAACCTTGTGTACACCTCCAGCTTATGCTGTTCCAAGCAGCAGCTGGCTGTGATCATGTGATTTGCTCAAGGGAGAGACTGTTTCTCAGAGGTATGAGCAAGCAGGCCACCACAACCCATCACTCACACCTTTGCAGCCAGAAAATGAGGATGCAGTGTACCACCAATTGCTCCAGTCCCTGCTCATTTGCAAGTCATACAGTGTCGCTCCGAACCTCTAGCAACCCAGCCCCCACCTGTCCTACTGGCTCAAGGAGCACAACCCATAATAGGAAGCGATGTGTTTGGAGTCGCTTGACTCAGCACATCACCAATTATCCAGCTATGGCGCCTTTCTAAATGCTCTTGCCTCAGGACCTCTGCTGATACGCACAGCACTTCCAGGAACGTATACAGTACATCTGGTCACAGTAGTGTTAGGCTAGACCCAGCCTGCCTGGCTTCACCCATTCTGCCCTTTGTGTGTACTTTACTAGATTTAAAATGGTAAAAACTTACAGGGCCACTGAATATTAAATAGTTATTGTTGCGCATGCCATTGGTGAGAAGTGCTGGCAGTTGTTAAACTTGGTGTATGCCACAAAATAGTTTTAATATATTGTTTAGGTTAGTATAGTTTTTTTTTAAATAAAGAATGTCCCAATTCTGTCTATTTATCTGCAAAGGGCTAACATTCTGTTCCCAGTGTTTGTCAGATTGGAGGCTGGACGAGAAATCACAGTGCTGCATATGTAGCGGAGAACACAATATTGCCATAGGGCATGGACAGTGCTTGCTGATCAATGGCACCTGCATACAGACTGCTTAGTTATTAAGGGATGGGGTCAATAACCAGTGCTAAATTATTAAAATGCTTCAATAATGAATGGAACATGTCAAAAAAGTCCCCCTTGTGTATGATATCTTTCTTACTGCTCAGCATTTTTTTCCACGCTGTCAGGTCTGGTCTTATTAGTGTATAGTGCAGCACATTAGACATGATGCTGCAATTTGAATAAAATAGAGCATACTGTACGTCTGTTAATATACACTTAAATTTCCAAAGTAGTATATGTATGATATGTGCTCTTAATAAAGAGCCTTTGTCACATAATACAAATCTAATAATGTCTTTTCAAGTAGACTACCTGAAGTATTTCAGTCTAAATGCCCACCAAGTTGAAATTATTTCCGATTTTACCTTTGTCTATATACGGTAGAAACAGTATTTTTTATCTGTAACAGTATCCCATTCTATATTTAAAATACCAGACAAGGTGAGAAGAAGTGAAATAGCTGATATTACAAAAACAATAACTCATTTAAATTCATTATATGAATTTATAATACTTCGTAAGTTACTTTTTTAAAACGGTCTGATGTGGTCTCTTAAAATCTTTCAACAATGTTCCATGGATCAAATTGATTCCTTAAAGGCCTGATCTGTCTTCAAATTTAGATCTTTTATTCTCATAAGAGTGCTTGGATCATTTAAAACCGACTGGGAGTTGTTTTCAAGCACATTCAGCTGGGACTTTCATCAGTACGCTGACAGTCGAAATGATATAGCATAGCCGGTACGATCAATCTGAGGAATCATCAAAGCATTTCTGGCCTGAAAAAATCAATTTCGGTGGGTAATTTAATCTGTTATTTACTCAGCAAACAGTGTCATTAAAAGTAACCAATACCATGTTTTGTTTATCAAGATGGACATTTCCAGAACCGGTTATGGTGACGCATCCTCCCCAAGCTTATATGCAGGTTCTGGCTGAACCTGCTCTCTTCTGCTCACAAACCCAAACAGGGCAGTTCCTCAAGAAACAGGGTGCTCCAAGGCTTACCCTACAGTTCCTTCTGGAAAAGCTACTGGAGTGCATGAAAGTCACTAATAAAGGAAAACTATAAGAAAATGTTGGACTACTGAAGTAAAAGGTGCTGCTGACTTTTTTATACCAGGCCAATTTCCTCCTGAGACTGTGTTGCCTTACTGCGTTTTTTTGCGGCAGCTAATCTGTAATCCTCTCAGGTCATCCGTCATCTCCGTGCCCTATTTGGCTTCTTGTCTGCTTCATTATTTAGCCTTCAAATAGGCTTCTGTCAATGCTGGAAAAGAGAGTGATGCACACAGGTCACAAACAGTGGCACAGTGTGGTTATGGCTTGTATGACCACAGCTGGACATGGACAATGTGGCCGTCATGAGAGCGGCGCGGGAGCGATGCTGTGGGCCGGCCGACCGCTTTTCTCGTCATTCTGTCATCTCCATTAGTTGGCCCTGTGGTGGTGCAGACAGTTAATTAAGTGAGCAATCCAAGTGGCAGCTGAACGTCTGGCAAAAGCAATAATACCCCCCCGGTCCCTTTTCCTGGCCCCCCGTATTCCCTCTCTCTCCCCAATTTCTCATCTCTCCATGCTCTTTTGCTTCATTCTACAATGTAAAGAGATATCCATCTCTTTACGGTGTAATTGTGTAGTAAGAAACAGAATAACTGAGACCACTGACTCCTGGCCAATGGCCAGACGGGGCACAGATTGTGAGACTCTTTGTTATGTCATCACAGTATTTCTTCTTGTTGTCTATAAATGTGGATCGCTCATCTACATTTCTTACTAGCTTGCTGTTCAGGCTGCACAGTATGCATTTGTTTAGAACAAACCCCCTGTATTTAAAATGTTGGTGCACTGTACAGTTGGCAGTCGGCAACGTCAAACATATCCAATAAACTGTGATGATTAGATATTATTCTGCATTAAAAATTCCAATAAATCATGATTTCCACACCCATATCAGTACCTTTCCACTACTCCAAATCCACCCCTTACTTCTGATGCCCTGCAGCAAACGTCCGGCAATTACTGCATCTTACTGTTAAAAAAAAGCTGAATTTTCTTTGTCTCACAAATACAAAGGATTAATTCAATTTCTTTAATATTTTTATCTTTAAAGCAGTCTGCATTGTCAGTCTTGTTGTTGGCTGTGCTTGTGGGTCCCTGGAGATGAGTCTGATATTCATACTCAGTCCTGGACCTCACATCAGGCTGGGGCGGGGGTGTGCATGACTGACAGGAGACTGCAACAAGAGATCAATACAGGCCACCTTTTAATGCTTTGGAAGGAAGGCCAAGGGTGGGGATGTTAAGATGGATGTCTAGGACTCTGAAGCACTATTCAGCAGCCTGATGCCCTTTACTTCCTGTCAAGTTACTTCTACCACAGAAGAAAAGAGCATTGATTAGTCAGAAAAGAATGTTCACAGTACAAACTCTTCCATTACTAAAGCCCTTATGTGCAGTTTATGTTTGCATTTTGTATTTTTGCCAAGACAATTCATGTCAAAAACAGAGACACACTAATCCTACAATGAAAACAGGGCAATAATACCTTTACTGACACTCGATCTTTGATCCCAGCAGCTCTTTCAAAGGCTTGAGCTTCAGCTCAGACCTCTGCTGTTTAGTGGCAACAACTGATCATGGCCTATCCACAGAAGCTCATGGCAAGACACCAGTGACCCTGATGTCAGGATGAGTTATGTGCAGAGTTACTATCACCTCCGGTCCAAGAATGGATCTGAGGAGCTTTTAAAGAGAATGGTTGCTTTAAGGCAGTGAAGCTGATTAAAAATAAATCTGGGGCTCCAGCTAAGAGGATGGAGGCTCACTTTCAGAACATATGTCATCCATCAGGGGGTGTCTGTCCCCAATCGCCCTAGAGGAGGAACGGTGTTTTTCTAAAGGCAGTATGTTGGGGAGCTCACCTACATCTGCTGAGACAACCCTTTTATGGATACCATAGCCCACTTTCTGTTTCGCAGGTCAGGATGTTTGGCAGTGTAACAACAGACAAGCAGAACAAGGCAAGCATCATGTGTTTTTCCATGAGCTTGGAAAGCCTTTGTGCAAGCATCATCAGTTTGAACTTAACATCTGCATCCCTGCCCCCAACAGCACGTGCATCGCATAACAACAGTATCAATGGTTGATGCCATAAGTCTTGTGGCAAGCAATAAGCTGCCACATCTACGTCGTTCAAGAAGAACACATTGTCACTTGGGAGTGTATCAGCTGTATCCCCCCTACAATGAATCCAGAAATTAGTTCATATGCATAATGGCTATTTTCACCATACCTTATGATGTTGGTTTCTACCATTCCTATTGTTACATATCCAGTTTTGTCAGTTTAAGGACTGAAATAATCTTTCTGTTGATTAGAAAAAGTCTCAAGGAACTGATAACATTCTGATTTTGTGTGGTCACGAAGTGACGGAGACATTCTGTTCTCTCAGCCACTGAAACAGGCATTAAAATACATCCGTATTGGGAATTTTGTAAAATGTGACAGGAATATAGAGCAGGCTCTGAAATGCCAGAGAGAGAACTTGACGCTAAACATGTCTGCGAGCCAGGATGCTTGGAGAAATCTGGGTCTGCTCAGTCATACCCATTCTTGTTTAGCCTTGTAGTTTTATTACAGTGCTTGTACCATGAGGTGTGTCCTGCAAAGATAATGAGTGATTCAGGGAAATTTAAAATAAGCAAATCTCGGTGTCTTTCAGTAGAGGATGGGGTGAAATTTTGTTGACAGCGTACAGAAACAAGCTTACAAATGTTGTTTGTTAATATGCAGAAATGGAAAAAAAGCATAGATTCTCTCACTACTTTATTTTCTATGCCATTACCAAACTTTTTTTCATATTCCATTCTCTTGTTGTTCAGGTTTGTAAATGACCATTTTGGTTGTACCAGGAGCTGTGTCAGTCCATACAGAGCTCGCAAGGATTACGGTACATTATAGACCACCTGCTTTAATATCGGTAAAGACTTTAGCCCTTGTTATACTATCATGGTCCTTGAGTGGAAGGCAACATTTATTGAGACAATGGCAGTCATTGAACTGATTTATATACTGTCAGTTCCAAAGTTGATGTGCTCTTCTGAAAATTCTGAACAACATAAATGAAATTAAATTTGCCTTCTTTCCCTTCGTTCATTAGATCTCGCTACCGCAGGCCCCCCAGTGTGCCCCCCATTTTACTTATACTCTCTGCAGTCTTACATATGTATTCAAGACTGAACTTAATCTTCAGAGCCAGGACACCAAAAGTATAATTTCCTTTAATGGATGTGTTATCCGTAGGCACACGCTTCCCTTTGACTGAGACAACTTGATAAAATGGCCGAGTAGTAATAACTGAATTAACGTCTCAAAAGCAGTTCATTCATTATTTATTGTGGTATATCTGAAAACACAAATATCCTTCATCTACAAGTTCACTTTAAAGGATACCAAAATCATGCTTCATTTTGTAAACATGAATAATTACATTGAAGGGTGATTCAAGTTAAATGGAAATATTACCTTGTAATACTAAAACAATTGTGAGTGGATTTGAGGGGAGAAACATATCTGTGGACTGAAAGGATGCTTTTATCTTTTTTATATAAAATGGAATTTAACCTTTAATGTTTGCTAAGGGTGAATGGGGAACATTTTTTTCTACTTTTTTACTCTATTTACTCTGTCATTTGTTTACCTCTCTCTTATGATTTTTTTTTCCCCCCATGTAATGTACAAGGTTACCTGCAGTTGTTCACCAATTGACACAGGCAGGAAATTTTTGTGGTGTAGTTGTCTGGAAAATATCTTGGTCAAGGGGGCTTCAGCAGAAGGAGGTTCAAACTTGGGTCCTTTGAGTGCAAAGCAAAAGCTCTGACCACTGCACTGCTTTCTGTCACTGTTTTATGCTGGGCATTTGACCCCACAGTATAATCTACAGTGAAGAAGAGAGCAGGGGGCTTCACCAGTCTGTCAATCCATCAGTCTACCAGGAGGTGAGGACTCTAAAGCTTCTCCTGTCAGCATGGAGGAGACCTCCGGATCCCCACCACGGGAGGAATTTAAATAAGCACCATAGCACAGATGGTGAACATGGAGAGTAAAACTTCATGACTAGCAAGTCAAAAATGGCTTTTTCATTTACATGGCTTGTACTAAAAATTGCATTTGTACTACAGCTTGAGTCACACTGCTATATTAGCTACTGCTGCGCCTACTAGTAAAAAAACAAAAGCTGGTCATTTTTTGCTTCTTTTTGTAAAGCATCTCCCACTTAATGTAGAGAATTTCCACTTACAGTGCAGTACTACCTACTGGATCTTCGTTCTGATTGCGTCTCCAGCAACAGTGCCATCAGTCCCCACCAACCTGTCCAGAATTCCTTTTCTGAAGTTGTCTTTGAGATATTTTTTAATTTCCTTCATCCTGTTCTCCCTCCAAAAGTTTTCTGTTATGATCACATAATTTTCCACACCCTTGTGCTTCCTTGTAGTCATCATGCTTTGGCCATTCTCCTCTTGAGCAGTAGGTACACCATAACATGCTCAGTCCCCTGTACACCTGAGCATGTCGCCTGTTCTTTAAAACACAAAGAAAATATTGATCGACTTTTCACCTCTCTTCTGTGCTGAAGTTGCTCAAGTGAGACCCAGCTCACAACAGTTGAAAGCACCATGGCAACGTGCACATGTGGGAGCACTGTAGCTGAACCGTATGTGCAGTTCTTGTGGCTGATTGATTTTCTCCACACCTTTAAAAAGGTGAGTAAAAATGTCTGTCTGCTCTGTTTTTTAACTACTTGAGAATTTACCTGTTTCCATCTCAACTGAAAAGGGCCCAAACACTCTCTTAATGGTGCTTGTGTTTGCTTGTGTTTTGGGATGGCTTTTTATCCCATCAGCAGGGATTGTGGTATTACTGCTGCTTATTCATTTATCTCCTTATGTTTTTGAAGTTCCCCCAAGTGGGACAGCCTTCTGAACTGACCACTCAGGACTGGTTGTCTGCAAAGATCTGGGGAACATTTACTTGTTCTCTTTCCTTGCCTCCCATTTTATATGGCAAAAATGAACCAACCTCCCTTGCTGGTTGCTCCCAGTCTTGTAGCCTCTTGGGATGTAGACATTTAACTTGTTTATATCCTTATTCTCAGTACAGAAGCCATCCTTCAGTTCTTGGTTGTCCTTGTTCCTTTTGCTCTCGTAGAAAAAATAACAATTTGAATAATTTTTTATGGAGTTGTATTTCAGTCAACTGACTACAGTTCAAATACTGTAGTTTAAAAAATGTCAGATAGCAAGAGAAATAGACTGGAAGTAGTGCTGCTGGGAGAATGAAATGGCTCTTTGGCTACTGCACATAAGAACAAGGTAAATGACTGCTGCTACTGCTGATGCGGCCTCACGGTGCCCGCACTGCACTTTCCCTCTGTTATATATAGGCCTTTAGAGTGTTTGCACAGGCTGTTCACACTAATCCCTGCCTTATGTCTGCCTCAGCATTGGGCATTATAAGGTATTGAGGGGGTGAGGGGAGGGGGTGATTGTCAAAAACCAATATCCTCTCTCCGCCGCATTGCGCCACCTTGACAACTAGACTGTGCTCTGAGGGTGGGCATGTTTGGGGTGGGCATCCCTGCGCCTTAAAAGTAATCGTTTGGGTTCCTTCAGCTTTTGATTAAATCTCCAAATTGCTGCTGGGTAAAGGCATTTTACCTTATGTTGTTTGGGGACCAGGAGAAGACTGTGACCACAAGGATATTAAACCTGCAAGAGAATCCACCATCCATAAGGCTTTTATCCAACACTACATAAATATCATAATTACTTAAGAAGAAATAGTATTGTTTAATTAACAGAGAAAGATTATCTGCCTCGTGATAGCTGTGAAACACTTATGGAAATGGATTAAAACTTTTTGAATAACTTTTAAGTAATCCAGGACATTCAAGTGTGCCGAGGCAGCAGGCGTCGGGTTAGCTGCATTTTTAGGCTGCATTTCTGCCAAGGTAAAAAAAAAAAAAAAATTCCAGAACGTTGGTGTTGTCTTTGAAACTGTAGCACATGACCTATGCAGACCAGCTGAAAGATCGATAAAAAGCAAAGTATGCCGTGTTCTGTTGAACTGAGCTTGTACAGCAGCATCGGTGGCACAATACAGAGGATCCTGTTTATGCTGTCTGCGTTGGCCAGGATAGGGTTAATGCATACTGTCAGTAGATGCAGAGAGTGGGCTGGTTTCTCACCACCTCCCATGCTTCATGTACTGTACATGCTGCATTGTTTTTAACAGCGCTTTACTTGCACTGTAAAAGCAGTACAGAAAGAAAGAAATAAAGAAAGAAAAAGACAGGAAAGAGATGGGAACATTTGGGGGGTAATAACTGATCTTTGGGTGAATAATTGTAAGACTACTGTATTATTCATCACGAACGAGAAAAGAGAGGGTATGACACAGTCATGGAGGGAGTGGTGGGTAGGTGGGGGTTGGGGGAGGGGAGTAGAATGACTCAGAAAAAAATCAGGCTGAGGAATCTAAATACACAAAATGTGATATGAAGAACATCTTCAGTAAACAGTAAATGACAGTTACTTGTTAAGGGGAAGAAGGATGGGCAGACTGATAGTTCAAAATAAATACATTTCATTTGTGCTTCATATGCAGTAGCTTCCTTCATATACATGTAAATTACTGTAGCCAAAACCGCAAGGCGTATTCGAGCCAACGAGAGACCCTTTGAAGCTGAATTTGAGAGCATGAGCTACAGGGAGGGGGAGTGTCGAACATGCAGAGAGAGACAGTGAGGAAGAGAGTGCTGCACAGGGGGCGACGTGGAGCTGAGATGCGTTCTGCTGCAGTACGGCTGGAAAAACAGATCTGCGGCAACGTCCCGTATAGCCTCATGAATATTAATACAGGCCTCCGCAATGGAGTGCAGGGATCCAGTGCTGGAGGTGCCAGGCTGAGAGATCACATCCCACGACCCACTGCCTCTCCTGTAGGCGAGGTCCTTGTAGATGATGAGGCTCAATAAGAGAACAATGGTATTATGGTTCTCAACCTACTCGTGGTGATCTCAGGTTAATCTCTATCACTTGACTGACAGGCCTTTACAGATTAAAAAAAATGCTTTGTATGCCTACCTGCATATATTATACAATTTCCTGCCACATGACAAAATTTACTTGTCATACTTGACATGCAGAATATTTAATTTCCATTTAAAATATTCTATGTTTTACAATAGGATTGTTTTTTTATTTATAAAGGCACAGCAGTCAGCTCAGGTGATCTGTGCCTTTTGGTAAAGCGTAAAGCTGACCCTCATCCATGTATGGTTACAGTACAACCAGTGCACAATCCAGCTAGGATCAACAGATCAGTTTCCACTTAGGAAAATAAGAGCTACAGCCAAGGGGAGGCCCACCCTGCAGTACTTGTGTGCCTCTCTGGGGGGCACTAACAGACAACCCACTTTTTTTTTGCCAGCACTAGTTATTTGTTTCTGCTATTTCAGGCCCTGCTAAAATCAATAGTCAATCTAAACTGAATACTAGGCTGCTTATTTCATTTTTCATATGCTTGCACTGTGACTGTAGGTGCAGCAATTATTCTGCCAGCCTTTAAATACAGTGTTAATAAATCAGGTGGCGCCAGAAACAACCGCCTCCTTCACAACATCCCCCCATCATGGATCTCATGACATGCAGAAAATTAAAACGTCACAGTTCTTCATGTGCGCCTGGTACCATCACATCCTGACGCTCGACTTTACTTCAGCATTTTGTACTTACGGTAACTGCTAAATATACACACAGTTAACTAATAACATGGGACGAAAGTGGAAAAAGACCTTGTTCAGAGCATGTTGAAAGGAATTAGCATGGACAATAAGCTTGGGTTTACAAAGGTTTCTTATATTTTTTTAAGTGTGCACTCCACTGCTGCTGTGGTCGGCGC
This sequence comes from Heterotis niloticus, assembly GCA_018136845.1. Taxonomy (NCBI): domain Eukaryota; kingdom Metazoa; phylum Chordata; class Actinopteri; order Osteoglossiformes; family Osteoglossidae; genus Heterotis; species Heterotis niloticus. The sequence goes on along the minus strand of CM030904.1, from coordinate 13,068,092 downwards.
GGTAAAAATGAGCCAGTGAGTCACATTAAAATGGATATGTTTTTCTATCCAAGAGAACTAGCTGTTTTGGTGCAGATGGATGCGTTATTGGCGCATTTATGTTTACTAGAACCTCTGCTTTCATCTGCTACATAACCTGCCTCTCATTCAGATGTCCTAGCTGTGTTGTCAGTGCAAGCGCATTATTCTGCCTTACACCTCAATCTATTTTTACACTGGAGCTATTTTGTTACACCAAAGCTATTGACCTGTACCGTGATAAAACTCGAAAATGAGATCCAGATCGATAAGCCAGTCCCCTTTATAATGGCCCGTCCAGGTGTCAGCGCCAGGCTTGTCTGGAGTCTCCAGTTCCGTCAAAAGGCTAACGCAATCCGAGATGCTACGGGAAAAAGAAAACCTTTGGGCTGCTTCAAAGCCTGGAGTCGACACAATTTGATCTTCTCCCAGCATGCACCTCACAGCATCTGCTGCAAACAGGCAACAAGGCATTCTCTTCAATATCAGGATCAGCGTGGGTTGTCTGATGCTGTGTATTACCAAATCCCCCCCATACAGGCCGCCTCAGCACAAACACAGCTTTATATTACTTGCTTTTTTTTGACAGCTATTGGTAAGTGGCTGATTCACCCAGGATGCTGTATAAGAAGCTGCTCCATCTTTACAGGATTTGCTGGCTATTATGCGTCTCTCTAATGGAATAACAATGACATGGACAGCGTTGTCTGTGCAAACGCTAGTTCATGTGAGGACCCTTTGGATCACCAGTGTGTTACGCGGTGTTTTTCTTTCTTTTTCTCCACTTGCCAACGAGAATCTTCTCAAAACTGTAAAGCCCTGGCAGCCTACGCTTTTTGGTGAAGGACACATCCAGCCTTTATTCATGAGAGTAACTTTCTCCTCCACGTCCAGACTCACAAACAGTCACATGAACAATAAGTAAAACCTTTGCAGCGTTAATTTAATGCAGCACTGTGGAGAGCAAATGCAGTGCCTGCTCTCACTGCTGCAGCATTTCATAGTTTGGGAGTCTGGTGCCAGATTCACTTATTGGCCTTGACTGTTTAATATTGAGGGAGTTTCACTCCATAGTTCTCTCTTGTACATCTCTGTAAGTGCATGATGGTAAAGTGACCCTTGAACCGACAGATGTGAACTAAATAGAGTAAATTTTGTGTTTTATGACTCAGTTCCCATGAGATGCTCCGTTCTAAGGATAAAATGAGAGCACATCCTGCAGATGCACAATGACTGATTATTTATTGTTTTTCCAATTCTCTGTGGAGAAAATACGATATGAGACGTTTCATTGTGGCACAAAGTGCGTGGCCTCTGACTGTGACCTTCAGCTGTGTGTCGCTGCTCAGCACAGTAATTCAGGTGAAGGGACAATATCCTGTCGGACCCCTGGTCCTGCACATCAGATTCACCTCTGTCAGTCCTGACCAGATGTACCTCGGTGACTCCCCAGAGCCTGCAGAGCAGTGCCTGTCACACTACTTCATGCCTTGTTTTCCTCTGTGACAGTTCCACAATGAGCATTGTAATAAGCTAGCCCTGCAAATAGCATTTGAGAGCTGAAATTACTGATCTGGGGTAAAGTTAAACATGTGGAATTGAATATTGTGCCCCGGGCCCCCTTTATTTATTTGCATTCGGCTCAGGCTCATTTTGCAATGGCTTGAAGACCGTGAGTCTCAGTATGTCACTATTACAATGCATGATTTATTTTCTTTTTATCTTTATATGAAAATGTGTAATATTAAAATTAGGAGCGACTGCAATTTAATATTGAATCAGACTGCTTAATGCTGCCAACATGTACAATCTTATTCAACATAAACATTAACATCTGTGTAAATAAATCATTTTGTAAAATAATAATCATATTGATTGTATTAAAAACAGACTGAATTTTTAAATGTTCTTTTTACACATTTCAGACAATATTTTTCTCAGATGCCCCTTCCATTAAAGACTGTATGGTCCAGTCCTTTTGGGCCTGGATCATGCAAGTTTTAAAGAATACATTCTCATTAGAACCTGGTTCATGAAAAACAAGTGAGATGTCATGCTGTTCAGTTACACTGTGTGGCCAAAAGTATGTAGACCCCCCTTCTAGTGACTGAGCTGATCTGTTTCAGGTGCACCCACACAGCATACAAACATATTCTAGATAACTGGGTTTCCAGCTTTGTGGCCACAGTTTGGAGAAGAAGCTCCTTTCCTGCTCCAGCATGACTGTGCCCCCCCGTGCACAATGCGAGCTCCACAAACACATGTTTTGCCCAGGTTGGTGTGGAAGAACTAGAATGACTGCACAGAGCCCTGACCTTAACCCCACCGAACACATTTGGGAGGAACTGGAGCGCTGACGGCACAAATTCTCACAGTCATGCTCCAAAATCTGGTGGAAAACCTTCCCAGAAGAGTGGAGGCTGTTATAGCAGCAAAGGATGGGCAACTCCATATTAATACCCATGGGTTTGGAATGGGAGGTTCAACAAGCACATTTGGGTGTGATGGTAAGGTGTCCACACACTTTTGGCTTAGTAGTGCAACTAAGGGTGAATGTCAAAAAATATCCAAAATACTTAAAATTTCTGACTGCATTGGTAGGTGTGACTTGAGTTATTTACCAGAACATGCTTCAGCCTTCATAAACTATAACTTTCAATCTCTGCCTTAATTCTGTTTCAACCCCTAGTGTCTGACCTTTGACTTCAGCTGAGAATTGGGCAGAGTGTCGGGTCACAAAGAGCTGCAGCTGCTGGTTCAGGTCACAGGAATTGAGGTTGATGTCCCATGAGCGAATTCCTGTAAAAAAGCACAACCATACAGTCAGAAAAACTGACTTTATATTTCAGCATTTGTCTCACAATGAATATAGACTATTAGAACAGCTGATGTAAAAATATGTTTGTTAATTATTTATTTTTGTAAAATAAGGAGTAATGTTATGCATCCTGCTGCAGAAAATGGCTGATTTGAATAAAAACTCTGTTCCATCTGAAGTCACGAGGACAATGAATGACAGAAATGGAGCCTTGCTGCTCTCTTTCCAAAGGCTTTGTCAGCGTCTTTATTACTTTAAATCTGCCTGGATGTCACATTTTCATTTCTTTCCTCTTCCCCTCTTCTTTCCATGCACTCTTCTTTCCTTACTGAAGTCTTCATAATAAAACATAATCCTCTGTGCTTTTTCTGGGTTAGATTCATTTTATTTGTGGAAAGTAGTTTTTCCTTAGTCAAATATCAAAATAAATGTAATTATAGAAGCTCTACAATGTGTTTAAGTGTTAGTGATCGATTCACTTTACCGGACTGATACTGATACTGGCACTAAAATAACACTGAAACAAAAACATATTTTCTAATTCACTCAAATATACCAGACCAAAGAAATAAGCCATGTACACACAAATGTGAAACCACACATTCTCAGAAAGTTGAACACTAAAGGATTTAACATTCAGTCATTTTCTGAACCTGAAGATGCATCTTGGTACTAAAGCTAAATGATGAAGCCAGGAGAGTAGCACACAAAGTCAGATATTGCTCTGACAGACAAATGGATAACTATCCATGTCAGAAATGACCCACATTAAACCAATGCCACTGGCAAACAAGTCAATAAGACTCTGCCTCTATGTGATTATTTTTTTCTAAATCACTCTGGGTGCTGAAACTTTCAGCGCAAGTGCAACCTAAAGAAAACACATCCAAGTGACTTTTTTTAAATTTAGCATTAAACAAAGCCAGAACTCTCATTCATTTGTTCACTCATTTAGTCACTCATGTTTGTTAACTGCCTGTTCTTGCCAGGGTCACAGTGATCCGGAGCCTATCCCAGGATAACTGGCTCTGAGGGATACCCCCTTGACTGCACACCAGTTTATCTGAGGGTATGAGTATGGCTTTACACATTTTTACCCTTGCAGTATGTTATATCCTGAATAACCACTGTAGGGGCAACCTATAGTTTATATAAATTCTGCAATATCTGTTGGTGCAACTGGATACATTATTGGTACGTTTATGTTAAGTAGAGCCTCAGCCTTTAACCACTATGTACCCTGTCTCTTATTTAAATGCCCAAGCTGTCTTGACAATGCCATTGCAAACATAGTATTTTGCCTTACACCTTAATCTGTTTTCATACTGGAGCTTTTTTGTTATACTAAGGCTATTGGCCAACCAAATGTTGATATTTTTATTGCATTTATTCTTCTGAAGCAGCTTACAGCGATATGTTACCTACAACTATTTGCCCGTTTTTTGTGCTGCGTCATTTTTGCAGTATCATTTCAGGGTGAGCTCCCAGGACCACATGAAGGTCACTCTTCTACAGCCACCTCAGTGCACACACACCCCTGTTCCATGCATCTAGGAAGCTGCTATGCATACACTTTACCTCATCTCAGTTTGCTTCAGAAGCACCTCATGAATACTTATGTATAAGTTGGCCTAACCCAATTTTCTGTGGAAAAACCTATCTTCCTTCCTGTAATAGACTGTTACACATGGGGGTTCTCTCACTGATTGGAAATACAAGAAATATGAAACGCAGGTGCTATTTCACTACTTGACGTCGAGTAAATTCCTGCATGGTCACGGAACACAAAGCTGGAATAGCTATACTGATCTGTCCACTTTAATTGATCCAGCAGGAGAACATCTATGTCTTCCCGGTTATGACAAAACATGAATGAGAAGGTAAATCTCACTTCAATTAAGAGTATCTCTGAGAATCCACCAGCTCTGGCACAGATAAACAAGCTGACCAGGCACCTCGGACTGGATTACCCTGTGTGCAGCAGACATCTCATTCATTTCCCAAAAGCCTAATATAACTGAAGACTAATATCTACAGAAGGCAGGAAGTTACTGCTGAGATCTCCACAGGGAAGAAGACCACCTTTAAATCCGCAGTCCTCTCCAAGCTAAAGAAGCCTTAGTTCATGCGCAGGCTGTCAAACTCAATAACTTCATGTGTCCACATTCCACTACGAAGCCCATTCATTTATTTATTTACTCAGATAACAAGTCAAGTGCCGATTTTTGGAATTAACACGCCAAAACTGAAGAGGAAAAAGAGGGGCCGTTTTATTAAATTAATGTTTAGCTTGGGTGACGCACAGAGCACTGAGAAAAACAGCTTTAGGATTTCCTTAAGAAATCAGCTGCTAGCAATGTTGCACTTCATCACGAATAGCAGCGAGACTGTCCTTCTCCCAGATCCCCACCGCAGTGCAGTGTCATTGCCATGTGGTTTTCTGCCAATACCCACAGTTGGAAAATTTTGTCAGTGCTGTCAATGTGGTTTTCACTTCTTAAATGGTACATTGCTGACTTTCATCTGTTGAAGACCTGGGTCTGAGAACCATTGTGCCAATCTATTCTTCCATAATGGGGATAACCACAAAACTCTGTGTTTCCTTGGGTCAGTAAGATGGCTGGGGTTCTCTCTCCCTTGCTGTTTCCAGTTAGCAACACCTATTGTCAGCTGGGTTCCTAGAGAGCTGCTGGTAGTTTGGGGTGAATATTTCTCTTCTGTAAGCGTGTTATGCTACACGATGCAGCCCTCAGCCTATGGAATGAAACAGAGACAGCTGGCCCACAGCATGCACACCACAATATGGTGTGTGTTTGTGCTCATCTCTCCCTCTTACACCGGTATGTCTATTATTCTTAATAGTGAATAAATAAGAAATATGCAGCTGGCCACCGCTAAACTGGAAGAAAAAAGTGGTAAAATGGAAAAAAAAAAGCTGAACAAAGATTAAATCTCATGAAGAATCGGCAGCTTGTCGGTGAATTGCTCTGCCGTTATTATTCATTGTTGACTCGATCCTGGTACAGAGAGGGTGGATGTGAAATGGTCTGTTTGTTTTATGATGAAGGAATACATTATTGTGACAAAAGTCCTTGGGGAACTGACCATGCAGTAAATCTGCTTGGTGCCTGCCAGCCGCACAGTGCCAGCATCCCCAAATATCTGGCAGCATGGGGGGGGGGGGGGTGAATGTACCAACGAGTGTGGCAATTCAGCATGATTGTTCTGCGATCGGGGAGGGGCTCAGCAACTGCTGACGGTGCATCTCAAAGCCCATGGACAGTGCGGCCTTATGTCCTTCTCCGAGTTGGACAGCAAAATACAGAACTGTGTTTCTGCACTGAGACACGATTACAAAGGATGGGCTTATTGCACAGTAATAGTAGTAAAAATTAGTGATATATTTCTGAATCACTATCAGTGACATGTGGCAATTTTGTTTTAATCATTTGTCTTTCTTCTGGTACATGGGAAATGAAAGAGAAATTAAAAACTTAAGACAAAATGCAAGACTTCCATTGGAAACGCAACACGTCAGATGTACAATTCATCTGTCTTATCAAAGCATGCCTATACTTCTCTAAATGGCAAGGCCTGCGCAATATATTTCTACTCATAATAGTTAAAGGAGAAGTGTCTAGTGCAAGGAAGGAATAGCTGATAGTTGAATGCAGTACAGTTTTCTATCTTTAAAGCAGTATGTTGTTCAAGTAGTTTAACATTATTATTGGCAAAAGTTCTCTAGGTAATGAAACAATACAGTGATCCATCAAACCATTATCCTTAACCTTCTCATCCTGGTGAAGGTCGTGGTGGTCTAAAGGCTTTCTCAGAATCACTGGAGTCTAGAATATGAAATCCTGGATTGTATGCTAACCTATTGCAGGGTGGCCACACACAGACAATTTAAAGTGACCCATTAACCTGAAACACATGTCTTTGACTGTGAGAGGAAACCAGAGTACCAGAGGAAATGCACACAAACAGGAGAACATGCAAACTTCCCACAGAGAGAGCTGGATTTGAACCAACAGCCAAAAAGCCCGGGTGCTGTGAAGCAGCAGCGCTACATACTACACCATCATGCTACTCAGTAAGCTACAATTGATAATAATATATCAAATTAATAATTAACTAATAGGTAACTGTACATTATTACTGTTGTTCTATGACATGTTTACATTTGAATAACAATATCTACCACTAAATTATGGACCTGAGTATCTTGAGAAACCATAATTTTCAAAAGTGGCTCATATAAGTTTTGACAAATCTGTCCATTTAGGCAGCTGAAAAGGGCAGTACTATTCCTTTATATATGATGCAAAATAACTCAAACCCTCAGAATTCTAGCTGTCTGCCACTGTCTCAAATATGTAGTTTGCTTTAATTAGCAACTATAATAATTGTAATAATTATTATTATAATTTTAAACACCATCTGTAAAGACTTGGCTATTAATTTCTTATCCTGTCAAAAATCAGTTTGAAAATACAGCTTAACTGTGCCATGATTTCCAAAGGACAGATAAAAAAGTAATGGAATGGTGCCAGTAAAAACCAGAGGCGGCTTCACAGGTATAGAAGGTGGTGATATGTGCATGACGTGTGTGGAGGAACCGCACAGCTTGTAGGAAGGGCCAGTGTGTAAACAACAGCAAAGCAGCCTGTTCTTCTGCATCTCATTACACCGGCGAGACTCCACTTGTTTACCAAGGAAGAGCACACGTTTCACAGCGCTGCCTCCCCCATGGTGCACACATGCCTGCCCTGTTGCTGCACGCATTATTTACGGTCATTTATGGGAGGATGTAGCATGATGCAGTGTGTGTGTGTGTGTGTGTGTGTGTGTGTGTGTGAGCGAGAGAGAGAGAAAGAGCGAGAGTGTGTGTGGAGGAAATGGCGCTGCAGTCCGCATTTTAACAGGAGTGAGACCTATGTCTGCTTTACCGCATTCCCGCTACCGCAGGCATGCCATGTGTGAATGTCTTAACTTTCTAAACCACGCATGATCTCACTAATTCGAGTAGTCTGGCAACAATAATCCTCGGTGTTCTTCTTTATTGCTCTAGTTATTTACCCGTAAATTCTACATTATTATTATAATCAGTTGCTGGTGTCATGTGACCTAACAGTTATTTACGATAATACGTTGTTACAGTCAACATTACAGTTTTGCTTTTATGCATATCCATAACATTTGTGGAGAAATTCGCATATTCAGCCTACGTGGTTGTTTACAGTGGTGCAGTCACCCCTTTCAGGGGTGAACGTGCTCGAACTGTCCGGTTCATTTACAGCTGTGCCGCAGCTGTACCGTGCTTTACCCTGCTGTACCCGTAGCCGCAGAGGTTACAGTCCGTCCAGCGGCCGGACGCAGGACGGCGGACATGCAGAGCGCCCCGGGGCTTCATGCTCACCCAGCTCAACGTGCTCTCTCACAGCTCGCAGCTGATGCTCCGTCGCCACCTCCCCGATCACGATCAGCATGTAGTAACTCCTGCGGCAGAACGGGGCTCCGTCGCGCAGCCACTCTCCGAGGTGCTGAACCAAACCGCTTCGCTCGTCGGGCTCCAGCTCTCCGTCGCTCTCGTCCTCCGCCACCACGGCGAGCGCATCCCGGGATGGGATCTCCATGGCAACACCGCCGCGAGCCGACGCCGGGGCCTCTTCTATCTCCATGACAACTTCTGCCACGAGCACCTTGCGCCTGGGAGTGGCGCGTTGCTCAAGTTTGGAGTCGCACGGCCCTTTTGTGATTGGCCGTGGAGCCAGAGCGCTGATGGATGCTGGCACCAGCCAATGGGTGTCAGCAGGGGGAGGGTTTACCCCGCAGCGTGTCGATGAACCAAAGCTTTGAGTTCTGCTGGTATAAAACACCGACGGTCCTGCTAATATTGATCAAAAAGTCAACACAACATATAACGGATCGGATGGCATCTGCAACGAGTCATGATAGTCACATAAGCCTTTCCAAACGAAAGCTGTTTGTGCACAAACATTGCAGCTAAAGAAAAGTGATTAAACAGCGAAAGAAATGTCAAGAACAGCAGCAATGAAAGCTTCATTTCACGCTGACTCGACTGTCCAGAGGCCTCTGCGGAAAAATGTCATTTATTCCACATGGAGTATGGAGCTATGCACACATTGGTTATTCAGGGGGTCACATTAGGCTAGTTTGAACATTAGTGGACACGCTTCTTTGTCCATATGGTAAACAATATTTAAAAATAAACCTTCATACTGTAGTCAGTGGAAAACAGCAATCAAATTCCAAGCATGACAGTCAAATAAATGTTGAGCGTAAAATATGCTGAACACCTCTAAACTTGTGTTGGCAGGTAGGTAAAAATAGCTGCAGACAGTCAGATAATAAAGTCCTTACAAATGTATACAGATTCCCTGTCTTTGCTCCAGCATGTTGAGAGACTTTGGAGATGATGTTAAACAGAGAACCCTTTACAGCCCCCCCCCCCCCCAACACACACTACCAGCCTTCCTGGAGTCTCACAGTTATCAGGGGAGGAGTTCATGGCTGTTCATGCCAGGACCTGAGCCTGGTGTCTCATTCTTCTTATGCATCTTGTGGCATCAGCATTATCCTTTGTCTACTTTTTCATATTTGTCAGAAACATTGCATCATGTTGCCAATTCTTTATGATTTAATTGACAGAGGTGTCAAAGTAACCTTGAGGATATTTTTTAATGTGAGTCTGTTTTCTATTTATACCAAGGTGTCAAACTGAGTACAGCTTTGTGCTTCAAAAATTGTTAAAAGTTTTGACAACAAAAATATTTCTTGGACACATGAGCTGGGATTGTTCTATTTTTGTTTTGTCTGCTTTATCTGGTTACTGGAAGGAGGTTAAGGCATAAGAAATGCTTCGGTCCTTTGGCTCTATCCCACCATTTCTTCACCTAGCAAAGCACACAAAATTACACAAAAAACTTTATGAGAAGCTGGATGAACAATGGTCAAAGTGACCCATGCCAACCTATGTGAAATTTAATAACTAGCACTAAACTGGTAAAAATGCCAATACTATATTTTCAATAGGTGGCACAGCGGCACAGAAAGGAATGGTTACTACCTCATAGCACATGGACTTTTTGGGGTGGGGGTATGACTCCAGTTCAGTCCATGTCCCTGTGTCTGTGTGCGTTTCCTACAGATGATATGTTTCCTCCCACAGTCTAAAGATGTGTGTTTAGGTTAGTTGGTCACTCTAAGTTGCCTGACTTGTGTGTTTCTGTGTTCATCCCTGGGATGTACCGGGATTCCATCCAGGGTGTACAGTAGTTCTATAGCCTAGTGCCCAGTGATTCTGGGATACGCTCTAGACCACCACAACCTTTACCAGGATAAAATAGTTAACAATGATTAATGGATGGATGGATGGGTGGATGGATGAATATATTCTGAATTCTGAGATAGCAGAACTGATGACTGAATGTGGTAAACAAATAGTTCATTCTTATGATTTTTCAAAATTGGGAGGTGAGAATGGGAGGTGAGCATCAGTATCTGATGCCTAGAGAGAGTCCCCAGAGACTGTCATTGCACTGCAGCAGGCAGCAAAACCTGGGCAATTATCCAAGGTAGGAAGAAAAGGAGAGAAAAAATAGGGAGAGAGGGAGAAACAGAAAAAAGAGTAAAGAAAAACAAAGCATAAAACTGTTCTTTTTCACAAAAGGAGATTGTACTGAGCACATGACATCTGTGGAAATGCGTCGCATTAAAGATAATAAATTGCATGGGAAATAACCCCTTATTCATGAGGGACATATAGAATGTATTTGATCACTTGCACGACATCTTGAATTCACACTACAGTAAATAAATTCACATTACAGAAATACATAGCTATATGAATTTATTAAAGAATCAGGAGTCCTTTGTACTCATATATGAAAAATAGATTAAAAAAGGTTTAGATTAATCTGCATATGGTTTTCCTTTTTGGCTAAATTCAAAATATTGCTATCAACCTACAGAGGCCCTACAGACTGCAATCATGTTTAATTTTTTTCCTTAAAAAGGCCATCTCCTAAACGTGGTTTATTCTTTCAGAGGAAAGAAGCTAATGTTGATCGTAACCTTGAAAAAATTGCGATGGGCAGGAGAAGGCATGCAAAGCCTTTAAAGCTCGCTGACGGATCTGGTGTGATGCTGAGCCCCACCTCAGCGGGCCGCCGCACACTTTCATTGGCTACCCGTGGCTGCGATGCAGCTCTGCTCGCATCTCGCTGCTGCGATTGATCATATTGATCGCTCCTCCTTCACCATCCGCTGCGCTTCTCCCTGCCGTGGTTCTGCTCGGTGAGTCAGCGTAGTCACACACATGCAGCTGCGTTCTGCTCAGCGGACCCTCTGCTGCCCCCTGCTGGAAACGCAGCGCATCACCTAATCCGCAGCTTTAATCCTTAAATACTGGACCACATTATGTACTGACACCCATTGCGACAGAAACTGCCAGAACCTTGGAAACGATTGCTCCTGCAAAAGGTGACAGTTCCAAGCAACTTTGCATTAGCAGTCATAGAAAAACGACCAGTTTGTCCGCAACTGATCAACAATTTTTAACTTCATATACTTGTTCTGCATTTTTGGGAGAATACATCAGCCCTTCTTTTTGTGAATTATGTACTGCCAATGCAGTCTTGTTTTGCGACCCTCAGCATTTATACCTCCATTCCAGCAACTGGCAGGTCACCATCTTGTTTCCATGCAGAATGGCCTTATTTATGAATAGTCTGTCAAATTACTGTCTCTTGCCTACTCTACAGATCCTGTTTGAAAGAGCTGTGTTATGTAAGAGCTGGCACCCACATTTAGAAGGTACGTAGGTGGAAACAGAAACAAGTGCTGCGCAGGACTTTCATGTGAAGCAGAATTTTGTCTTGCTTAAAGAGTTTTGAGAGGTGCGCGTCAAATCATCACTGTTTCTGGGTGGAAAATTTCTATTCCTGACATTCAGACTGATTTCATACATTGATTCACACTGAAACGACCTGAATGAGTTTATTTTGGCACAGATGTGTTATTTATTTATGTTATTCTATTTTTAGTGTCACAGTTAACACAAAGGTTCTGCTTTTGTGGTATGGGGGCTTTCTGAACCACGTGAAAAAAACAGCTGATTATCTGCAGTTGACAAATTCTTTGTCCTTATCAGTCGTGAAATTTGAATCCTCACAATAGTGCTCGTCACTAAAGTTCAAAAGAATCGTGTTAATGTTGTAAAAACATTAAACCATTCTGCTGGATAACTGAATAAATTTCCAGCATTTTTTCCATATACGTATAGCCGCAGAAAGTTGAAATTTTCTATATTTTTTAATATTATTTCAAGATTTTAAGTGATACAGGAGTTGCAGAGCTCGTTTGGTTTTCTTAAAGTTAAAACCAATATGCAAATATAGTGAAACTTTTTTCACTTAATATTTTCTAAGCAACCGAGATGTCGTTGAATGTTTATTTATTTTATAGATAATTCACGTTAACATGCATTTTTGCTGAGTTAAAAGTAAATGTATTATTTAAGAATTCCAGTCAAAAGAAACTTTTAAAAAAAGTTGGCGAGGTAATAATCCATGGATACAAAATCCCCAAATATCATTTAGCTACAACAAAGGATGCCTCTGTCACCATGGCAACCTCGCAGATTATATCAGACGAGCGTTTCTGTCAGATTCTTTTGCATAGTGATTAGCTTAGCTAATGCTGAAAGGCATTATTCGGCCATAGGTAAATAATATTTTAATTTTTTGCAAAAAAAAATATATATATACATGAAGCAGCATTTACACAGGTTTTGTTCCTATTTAAGCAATGTTTAATAACGCTGTAAACTTAAACATAAAACAGGTACGGCAGTGGGACAAGAATATTTATTTGTTCCAAAAAATGAAGCATGTCATATTCATATGTGCATAAGGTGTGTGAATTTACCCTTGGTTTTAAACTGTCCGGAAAGTGGGGTGTGAAAATGGGGCAGAAGGAATGACGTGCATTTGTGTTAATTGGAAAACATGAACTGTCTCCCCCCCACCCTCGCAACACAGCTCGCAAAAACAAGCGGATGGGCTAAAGTGCAGGTCCAGCACACCGCAAAGTTCCGGCACAGGGTCCGCTCCTCATCCCAAGTTTGCACTCGATCCTCGGCTGTCCCTCTCGGAGATTCCGTCGTTTCCAATGAGCGACAAAGCGTGGCGCGGAATGCGCTGTGAACGCGGCATCCGCACACTCACACATCAAAAAATGCCATTGCATCTTTAAGTGGCACTCATGAATCCCACACCCAAGTGTATCCAGGAGGGAGAGAGAGACGGGCAGACACACAAACTGAAGTCATTGCCGGTAGAGCCAGATGCAGCCTGGAAGCACAATTAAAGCCCGCGTTTAAATCGCCACCACACGAGCCGCGAAGGGAACAACTGCGCTCCACGCTCAGCGGAAAAGGTAAGCGCACGGAGAAGCCTTAACGCCAGCGACGGTCCGTATCTTCCATTCGCCTGTACATAGCGGTTCGGGCTGCTGTTCAAGGACGAGTTGGTTTCTCGAGTGAACGAGTCGGGTCTCCCATGCGACGTCGTTCACTCCCTGCTGCGCATTTGCCGATTTGGGCGCCAGATACGCAGATGTGGCGGGATCCAAGGGGTCCGGGGTGCGCGCTTCTTCTCAGGAACCTCCTCAGCTCACGCTTGTAGGGTTTGCAGGGCATAAACGCCAGAGCAGACATAGTTTGTAACTGTGCAAACGTTCTTATTCCACCATGGAAACCGTTTAAAGGTGTGCAATGGAACTTGTGTGCAAGCTGATAGGCGGCAGATGCCATTCGAAGGAGTCCATGGTTCATTCTTGTTGTGCTCCTCACTAACGGTTTGCGTTGTTTCCCTTCAGCCCCGTCGCCCTCTCAGCAGCGTACAGATGTTAGTGCGGGGTGTAAACATGGACTTGACTGTAGGTGACATTGGGGAATTAAGCAGGTGTGAGCTGACAGCAGCACACTGACATGAACTTTGATATTTTTCCAAGGGCTGGGGGATGGAGAAGAGGGGTGGCAACCCAGCATTACCTCGCCCACGCCTCATCTCAGCCACTGGAGAATACATCACAGATGAAGTGTAACTGTACTGTGTCCCTGCACAGCTTCCGAGCTCTGTTTCTTCAAATCCTGATATGTGTTTACATTACAAAAACATAAATAATTATTAGAAAAACTATGCATGTATGTCGTGGTGACCACATGCTGTCCACAACTGCAGCAGCACCATCTCTCATGCATCCTCATAAAAACCAACTCAGTAACCATACAAAGGACAATAGCACAGTTTTATTAAGCAACTTTACTGTAGTTCTTCACTGAAATAATTTTTCATTTTTCTATTGTATTATAATATCAATAATGCATTGAGGATTGGATTGTGAATACTTAATTTTTTTTCATCAGCTGTCTATACCATGTAGTTTGATTAAATATCCTTGATATGACCAATATTTTATGAAGGATTAATATAGGTATACATATATTACATCATTCATGAAAATGAGATCAAAGTTTTATCTTAATGATCCTCTTTTCAGTGACATTGTTGATAAAAATGAAAAGGGTGCAATTTTTTATACATTGGTTTAGTTTTTTTGAGGTAGGAAAGCATCAAAGTATTGTTCATAGTGAGCAGTAAATACAGATTTCTGCAATATGCCAGTATGCACCTGAAAATAATTGTGCAGTTTGACCTTAAGAAAAGGAAACATTTCTGGAGTGATAAAAAGAAATACTTCTGAATTTCAAAAGAACATCGTTTAACACTGCAATAAAAACTGCAGCATTATTATTACTCTACGGTTTAATTATATGTGCCTTTTGTATTGAGAGCATGTGTGAGAACAATTGAGTGGATCCAAGATGTGTTGCCATAGTAACATATGGACGTACCTAAAGTAAATGGCTTCATGCGCAGAGCAGACAGAATGATGTGAATTTCATGGATTTCTATTCACTGAGAGTACCTTGCTCAACCACTTGAGTCAGTTATGAACCTTATATTTCACAGTTTTTGACATATATACCTAATTCCACGACCCTGGTTGTGTTGGTGAGCTGATATTTTACAATTTTTTTTGTACTTGGGCTAATTTTTCAAGCTTTTTGGGTACTGCACTAATACTTTAAATAATAGATAGAATTTCTTGGCAGATACGTAGTTTTCCTCTGAAGCATGGCTGAATGTGGTTAAGTAGTCTGGAGAAAAAAACGCAGGTCCACTTGAATGGTGGAAAACAAACTGAACGAGTACTGTGCGTACCAGTGATTTGAATGTATGAGGAAGAAGGAGCTCCTCCATTGTTCCAACAAGCAGGCAGGCTTGTTAGGCGTGAAATGCGCTGTGGCGCTCCTGGTGGCAAGTAGTTTCGCTTTTGACCAATCACTGCTGCGTTGTCCCCATCTAGCCAATCATATTGCGAGGAAGTTTCGGTGACGTCTCGACGTCGAGGCTCTGGTCCAATCGCGGGTCCACGCAGAAGCCGCGTGTGCCGCGAAGATAAAGAAGGAGTAAAATGGAAACTGGCGCTGCGTGCGTGTAGAAGGAGGTGCGGGATCGCCTTTTGACGCGTATGTCGTTCTTTATGGCGTGGATTAGGTATGCGCACTGCATCGTTTCAGTCTAAATACTTTAGCCTGCCATATGCTGTGCTTCGTAGCGCTAGCAGCAAGCACTGTTGAAGTTGTTCAGTTGTTGTGTGCCTGCCGTTCGAGTGTGTTTACTTTTGAATCATGAAACACGTCAGGGCGAAGTCATGCTGTTTATAACCAAACTTAAAAGTCTGCGTCGTACGCTTACTTTTCGATAGTCGAGTTAAGTTTGCTAACGAGATCCAGTACTGGTTGCGTCCCGATTATCTTGCATTGTGTTTACACCTATATTCGATTTTCTGCTTCCTGGACGCACTGAATATGAGCTATAGATGGCAAGAGGGACAAGTAGCCCAACTGTTTTCGTGTTCATGTTTTCCTCGAGTTGCTTACATGCTATTTTTAGTCTTCTTTCCTTGCCTGTGCATTTATACTTACTTTGCTCACGTTCCTGAGCGTTTGGCATTACTGGGAATCTGGTTTGGGGGTTAATTCTGTATTCATTTGTTAATGGGATAGTATTAGCAAGGAGCAGGGACCCCAGTTTTGTAAGTGAGAACTCGAGCAGCAAGTAGCGCTGGTGGCCAAGGCTTAACCTTACTGACTGGTATTAAAACCGTAAAGGAGTTGTGCTCTGGCTGACTCCTTTGTCCATGGTCACACACAATGTTAAAAAAAATCAGCAGTAATTTACCAGTTACACAACAGGATGTTCTTACTGTATCAGCTTAGGGTGAATATACTAAAACAGCAGTGGATTCAAAGCAGGGACTTGCAGATGGCATGAATGAGGCCCTAACTGCTGCGCTCCCTGCTGGTCCTGCAAGGCGCAGCGTTAATGTTTCGAGTAACTCGATCTGTGAGAGCCTGAAGAGAAGTTGCTTTTAGTACTGTTTATTATTCTGAGTAAAAGGAGTTGCATATTGGTTGTTAAGTTGTCTCCCCCCCCTAAGTATAAAGCAACACTAACACAGATCCAGAGTGTGTGACAGAACTAATTAAGCTTTGCTGTAAACCTTACAATAGTTCAACTTTGTCGGAGGATGGGCTATTTCACAGAACCATCTGGGCTGAGAAAAATGATTACAAAAGTCTTGATTTTTATTTATTTATTCTTCTCCAAAAAGGTATGTGAATATTGCAACTGCAGTATTTGTCTGCATCTTAGTGGAAAAACCATAGTCTTTCCGGTCATTTTTCTGCCTTAGTTCAGTGCCATTACTTATCTCTGACATCACTAAAAGACAGAAATACATACAAAGTAGTATGTAGGGAGGTCATGTAGTGGTTAGGGCAGTGGCCTTGTATTCTCTGTTTGATATGGATCCTCATCCTGCTGTAGTGCTCTTGATCAAGGTACTTATCTTCAACTGGTATAGTAAGAATATGCTGCACTATAAATAGGTAGGTAATTGTAAAGTTGCTTATCTAACATTTAAGTCACTGGGCAAAGTCATCAGTAAAATTTAAGATGATATTAATTGGGTGCCAGAGGTGACACTCTAATGATAAACCTAAACAAAATGATAATACATGTTGGTGTACTGTGTTCTTGAAGTCATCTTGTTCAGAAACCTCTTCTTAGGTATTATTCAGGATACAGTAGGGGCCAAAAGCTAGAGACAAATTACTTTGAATTGCAAACTGCAATGAACAATGCCTTTAGCAAGGTCTCACTTGTTAGGTCACATGATTTCAAGGGAGCTTATTTTAAATTCTCTCTGCTGATGACCCTTCTTACTGCACCATTTCTGTGGTCCTGTCCTCTTACAGCATCCACTGCTGCTCTCAGCGTGTCTCTCATCCTCATGGACCCTGGAGGAAGTGATCTGGAACCTGACCTCTCCCAGATAGAAAACCCCTGTCTGATTGTGGAGGACTCCCAGCCTGATAGTGCTGCCCTAGAGGAGGATCCGGAGAGCAGCTATCGTGCCCTGCTGGCCCGTCGTCTCTCCAGCCTGCAGCCCACCTCTCACAGCCCTGTTCTGGTGAGAATTATATGCCAGGAGGAGTCTTAGTATTTTCATATAATGTCCACATTGTTTTCTTCAGCACTGTTCTTTCTTTGTGTTCCTTTGCACTTGTATCTTCTCAACAGGTACTGTTGACAATGTATCTACTTTTTCAATACACTGGGTCCTCTCTCAACTCACCAGAAATCTGTTCATAGACTTGGAGTTACAAGCTAGATTGTATAAAAAATGTGACATAAAACTAATGAATCTAACATTTGATGTAAAATGTATTTATTCTGTTTTCTTCAACCAGTGGTCCTATCTATAGTTGGTGTTTATTCATACACAAAACATAGGGTGTGAGGGAGGGACCACCATGGACAGGACCAATCTGTCTCCAGACTTTTATGATCTTTCAACTTTAAAAAACATATGGAACAGATTTATTATCTATACTCTTAAGATAAGCTAAATAATAGCAATACACCCGTTTATTTGCTGAGATGGTTCTTTAAAAGTCCTGGATGCAACTATAATAATAATAAAACATACTAGGTTTTAAATATGTTATTAGCTTTGATATATATTAAAATTAATTCAAAATAATTCAAAGTTAAAAATACAGTATCTGTACAAATTAATATTTAATGCTAATTGTTGGCTTATTTAACAAACGTGCAGTATTTTTCATCCTGCTGTTGGATCACGAGTGCCCACAACACACCAGACACAAGCTGTAAACACTCTAAGCGAGTAGAATGCAAACTGGACTGCATTTCTCTTGGGAGCGCTTCACTGCCAATGCTGCTAATGGCTGGATGCGGAGAAGCAGGTGACAAGTCACTTGGCTAAAATGTTTTGTAAATCCACAAATGACAAAAGTACACTTACTTTCAAAAATTTGATGTTTGAAGGATCGTAACACAACAATCCAGTGTATATGAAGGCCAAAGCAAAAAATATGGCATGTGATGCAGTTTTTCAGGACTGTTATTTTTTTTGGCACCAGGAACTGATATCATCGCCATCGGGTAGCAGGTGCTCACAGACTGACAGCCAAACAACTGCAACCCAGAGCAACAAGCACTCGAGCCCAGGTTGGGGACACATTCCTTTGATGTGACATTTTGGGTATTTGTTTGCTTTTGCCTCTTTCATTTTCTGAAATTTTAAGGAAATTGTCGCTTTGTTTCCAGCCCCCTTGGACTCCCCTTGTGTGGCGCAAAAGGACAGTCAGGTTTTTGACGTATGCCCTCCTGCTAATGCAAAGAGGTCAGCACACAACCATGTATACTCCCAAGAGATGTGAAAGATCACTTTTACAGATTATTTTCAAAATGAACAAATAACTCAACAATATTAGGTCTACACCATTACAAGCACTGCCCTCATTGCTTTTGACTTAACAGTTGTTTCATTTCATTTAGTGTTGAGTGACTGACAAAAACAGATTTCTGAGCATGTGATCATTTGCTGTTGTGGGGATCAAAAAGCACTTTCAGTAGCAGAAAAAGCATTCGATCCATGTTGCAACAGCAGCTATTTGTTGAACTTAAAAAGGACAAATGATTTCTGTGCAGTGAAGTGTGGTCACATTTTTTTGTTGTCAACAAAGAACTTACAGGTTCAGAACAAAGAAATATGATGCTAATTATCTGATGCAGTTCTTATGTCCTTTTATAGAGCATTTCTCTGTATCACTGAATGACAGAATTGAATTACTGAAACAGTGTTGGGCTGTGGGAGAGCTATAGGAGTTTACCTACAGATTGTGCTCTCCATCGTCAGCTTTAATGGATTAGATTTGATTTACTTTTCTGTCAGCGAACTGCCACATTCTAACGGGAAGTGTTCAGGTGAAGGGATGGAAATGGATGCTGGGGCGGACTCCACCACACCGTGTGTCCAGGCTGAAGGTGAGTGAATCTGCAAACATAAGGTTATGTCTGATGTTTCCTTTGAAATTTTTTACCATCTTGTAAAGACATAACTAGTTGTAATGACAACTTGCTGTCAAAAGGTGTAGCTTCTCTCACATTCTTAGCTGTGGTCAGTTTTACTATGTGCCTGCCCCCCCCCCCCCCCAATCTGGAAAGCCTGTTTTATTTTGTAAAATAAAGCCAGGCAGCATAATGTTGTGGAAGTTTCCTCTGTGCCTGTGATATTTGTTAAGGACAAAAATGAGTGTTGGATTCATGAATATGTGTATGTGCACAGGGGGCACCTCTCAGTTTGCAGTCCTGGAGCTGTCAGAAACTCAGGGGTTTGAAGGAGAGCTAGACAGCAGTCAAGAAGGCCAAGAAGAAGATCATGCTGCAGGACAGATGGATGACAAGAGCCAGGGATGTGCTAAGCAAAGTGTGTTTGAATGGAAATTTGCAACTTCAGCATGAGTGCCATTATTAATATGGATGTTTATAGTGAGGTAGCTGCTAACAGGATTTTATTTTAAGGTACAGAGGAGAGCAGCACAGAAGGCCAGAAACCAGACAGCCAGAACAGAATAGCTACAAGGTAACTCCCTTTGCAGCATTCACCTGGTGACATTGTTGTTAAGGGTAACAGAACCTCAGTGACATATTCGTCATGGCTGTCCCACTCTGTTTCCAGGTCAGAGGTGAGTTCCAGCTGCCCATCTGTGTCCACATGTTTGGAGGCAAAGGGAAGGAGCATCCAGAATCTTCTGCATGCCCAAGCCTCAGATGCATACGAGGCAGAGGAAGCAGGGAATGACAGTGAGGTGCCTTCCTCCCAGGAGGACCTTTTTGAAGCGGAGAGAAGTGGTATGTGCATTTTGCCCCCTGCTCTCCTTCTTTTGAATTTTACACAAGTGGAAAGGACAAATGACCTTCTGTGTGTGTGAGTTTTTTTTTTTTTTTTTAATGACCTTCACTACCATCTAATTTCCTCTCTCATCTATCCACCAGACATTGGTGGAGTGGACAGCACAGTACCTGAGGCGGAAAGTCTGCGACTGCCAACATCAACCCCTGCAAACAGCTTGCATCTTCTGCATCTTTCTGGACAGGGAACCCTTGTGCAGGAAAGCCTCTCCCAGTAGGAGCCATACCTCACCACCATTATGCATATTTATACTAGGAGTAAAGCAAAGTATGTGGGGGAATTACAAGTATACAACTTTGTCATTGTCCTTTCCTGCAGGAACTCTGTTGATTATGTGGCCCCCACTCAGGAACGTTTAAGCCAAACACCTCTCATCGTGCCAAACTCTCCCACAGTGGAAGCAAATGAAGGTAATTAAGTTGGAGGAATACAGTTCCAGTGACAACTGTGAGTACAGGAGAGCCATTTAAGTGGTACCTGTATGGGATAAACCACTTGAAAGAGTGAGGCCAAAGTATCGCACAAGTCTTCTACATTTCTGGGAAGTGCTGCTGTACAGCTGGGAAGATGTGACAGTTAATGTTATGATCAAATTTGTTAGTTGAATACCTTGTTGGGGGGATGGGTAGTTCCCAGCATGTGTACTCCAACTTCTGACTGGTACTGTAGCTTTTCTGCACTCCCCATACTGAATGTCGTTGCCTTTTTTGTGATTTTTAAGCTGTTGAGGAGCCCATGGACACATCCATTCCTCCTGATGAGCCTGATCATCCATCCCATGGACATGAAGAGCCCATGGAGATGGATCAAGCACCTTCCCAATCAGATCCTAAACTTCCTCCAACAGCATCCACTCTAGTGTCCCATAATTCCCCAGATTTCATTTTGGAAAAAACCCTGTCTCCACCATCACAGCCTGTCTTTTCCCATGTAAGTGCCTGGCTAAGAGGAATATTGAGCAGTACAATTTTATAGATAACTTGAAATCGTTTGTTTATTTTTCTAGGATATATTTGTCCCAACTCAGAGCCAGGAAGGAGGAGGCAGTAAAACAGGGCCAGAGGTACCAATGAAGAAAGGCACCTCTGTGACACCAGACACAGAATCTATCACAAGGCATGAAGCCCCAGTCTCGGGGAAGTCGCACGCCAGCATGACAACGGACTCCTTCCAGTTAGAGCTCTCCACGGTCAGTGAGAATACTGCTGTTGTTCTACAGGCACGTGAGCTGGAGGAGGAGCAGGACGACAGTCAGGCCACCCAGATAGAAGAGTTTGGGGAGGTGGCTGGCACTGCTGTCAAAGATGTTGTCCTTGAGCCCTGCAGCCAGGAGAAGGAAACAGATAATTTCCAGGCAGAGCTGAAAAACTGTGCTGACTTGCCAAAGACTTCCCAGGTGCCTGACTTGATAAGCTCTAGCAGTAAGTGTGACAGTATTGAGTTAAATACCAGAAATGACACCAAAGCAGACTTGCATTCAGAGCTCATCAGACCAGCTGCATCCCCCACGAACATACCTGCCACAGAAACTACTGACTTGACAGACGGGTCACAGAGACAGGATGCAGCCTGCAAACTGGACTCTCAACAAAAACTTGAAGCTGCAGACACAATGATTAAGGCTTTGCAATGTGCCCCCCAAGAAACCATGCCGGAGGCTTGTGCGAGCTTAGTTTCCCATTCAGAGTCTCAGTCCATTTTTACTAAAGAAATCCCTGGAGAAGGAAATCCTGAGGATGTGCTTATGGAGGCTCAGTCAAGTAGTCCAGACGTCTGTGTAGTCACAGGATCTGAAGCTGCGGTATCTCCTCAGACTGCCCTTCAGTGCCGAGAAAATGAAGACATGGTGCACGAGGAGAAGATGGATGAGGGGGGAAAGCCAGAGATCTCAGAAGCTGAGCAATCCAAGCTTTGCCTTTCCCCTTCTCAGAACCAGAGGGTCTCCCCAGAGCCTATGGAAGAGGATATATCACCTTTGCCTCAAGAGCCTAGTTTCCCAAAGGAATCTGAGGCTCCTGCTCAGAAGCAAGTGGGTGTACCTGAGGAGGTGGAGGAGCAGATGAGCAACAGTGTGATTGTACTGGAGGAGCACAAGAGAGACTCGCAGCCAGACAAGGCCACCACTACACATTCCCATGCAGACTTGCCTGTTCCCATTCAGAATGTTGCCATAGTTTCAACAGATGACCTGCAGCAGGCTGCATCTCAGGTGGAAATACAGGTGGAAAAGGATGTGTCCTCTAGGACTAGCACAGAACCCCAGCCCGAGGTTTCAAACTCGCCCGCTGACTGTAGGCTCTGGCAGTCGGAAAAGGCAACGTCACCAAGCCCGAAGCCTGTCGACAGAGGAGCAGAACAGAATTCTGGAAACAGGAGCCCAAGCGATAGTTCTGGAGGTTTGTGTGTTTATGAATGTCTTTTTGTAATGATACTGATATTTGCATAACATGCCTTCCTGAGTGATTTACTCAACATATTTTTTTTAAATCTGTTTCTCTTACAGAAATCCCATTTAACTTCACTCTTCCAAAAGAAGGGGAACTGATTCGACCAGTAGCCAATATCACACCTCCCCTCCTGAGCCAGTTAAAGAAAACTCCCAGACACAGTACACCCATTGGTAATTCCCCCTCCCCCCCCCAAGCATGGTTCTGTCTGGTATACCCAGTACACTTGCTTTTAATGTATTTAACTGTTTGTGTGTTGTTCTTTTAGAAATGAGTTTGCTTTCAGAGAGATCGGTTGGCGATGTGGCCGAGGAGACTGCCATGGCAGCCAGCGAAATCATGGTGGAAGAGAGTGGCGAGGACATTAAAACTGATAGCGAAAAATCCACTGAGCATAATGGGAAGCTGAGCTTTAGGATGAAGCTGGTCACCCCTGTTGAGGAGAGCAGCTCAGTTTCTGACCATTTCAGTCTACAGAGTAAGTGCTGCAGCTCTTGTTGGGGGGTACAACTAGGAAATAATCACCTCACTATATTTATTTTTTATTTAGCTGATGGCTTTGCCCAGGGCAGCCTGTAATGTTAGGCTTGTATGCTAAGCTACTTACAATGATTTCTCCATTTGTACAGCTGGGTAATTTTTATTGTTCCAGTTCAGAGTGAGAACCATAAAGGGTATTCAGTGGTATTACGGTGGAAGTGGGGTTTGGAACCTATGTTTTTCAGTTGCAAAACAATGGCTCTAAACAGAGTGCCACCTGTTCCTAATTATATATTTTTTAAAAAATCCAAAAATTTGTATCATAGAAATGTAATAAATCACTTGTTTTAAAGGATTCATTTTGCCATTTCCTGCAACTGCTGAAATATAACACATCATATTCATTAATAATTCCTCCATTTGATATTTTTTGTTTGAGAAACTGCTTGTTTTTAATTTTATTTTCCAGAACCAGCACTATTGGAGGCGGAAGGCTCTGTTTCCAAGGTTACCACTGTTGTCAAGGCTGTACCTAGGTAACACTTGCCGTTGCTATGCAAGGCAGCTTATTATTACATAGGCTCTCATTTCAGTTTGGTCACTCATTTCAGCTGCTGAATCAGTGTTGCTGTGAAGATGATTTAACACTTGAGGTACTTGTGTGCAGTTTTTACCCCCAGCTTCTAATGGCCCAAATGAAAAGGAACTACGATTCTAGAATCAAGTTGCTTTTGTTTAAAATCCTTAGCACAGAAATAGAAAATGCTTCCTTTTCAATGTTCCACATAGAAATGTCCTCAAATTCCCTTAAGAAGTTGCGGTTCTCTCAGTTGGCACAAATAAAATAGTGGTAACAGCAGTATCCTCTCTTTATAGCTCCATGACTGTCCCATCGGTGTTCAGCCGAGTGTGTGAGGTACGGAGGCAGGTGGAGGTGCAAGAGAAGGCCCAACCCAGCAATCCCAGCACACCCACTAGGTAACCCTCCCCAACACCATCCTCCTCCTCTGCACAGTGTGCATGATCTCTTGACAATGACGCTGCAAATTGTTACAGAGCTCAGGTTCTTGGAACCACAGTGCCCTCTGCTGGCGTCTTCATTTTGTGGCAAACCAGTCTTAGTCCAGGCTATGCTACATTTTTATCTATAACTTTTGAGCAGTGCTGCTGCCATATTTGTCTTTTGCATACATGTCTTTTAGCATTTAAATGTTTGATGGGGAGTTTCACCTGAAACTTTTACCCACTTCAACTGTGAAAAAATAGCACCTGACTTTGTGACCCTTGGTAACTGTCTTAACCTCAAGAAACATTGTAACCTGAAGTACATGTAAATTGCATCACTTTTTTCACATTTCAAATTCTGTGTGCTGCTGTAACCTTGGTAGTGGTGGATGTGAGAAATATATAGACCTCCCCTGGTGTGCTGTATATTTAGAAAGATTTAAGTAGGTCCTAGTGTGACCCGCTTGCTGGTAGCTCTGCCCATGTCTGACCTACTTGTAAGTGATGGATTGAGACGAGAAGATGAGGCAGCTATTCTGGTTGCCAGCAAGTGTTCCCCAGAGAAGATAGGAGGCAACATGCTGCAAAGTCACTGCAAGGTCATTGTCAAGGTCCTAGTTCCCTCTCTTACTCTGTGTCAGAAGTCCGGCTGCTGACTTTCAAACCTGTAGCAAGGTGAAGTGATTCATATTCCTGCCTATAGCTGAGTCAGTAGATAGGCAGTAAAGTGTTGAACTTGGCTGTAAAATATGTCATCTGTAAGCAGGTAACTGCTGTCAATTCTCCCATAGGGGAGACCTTTTCAACTCGGCCTCCTCACAGGTGAGCGATGGCGAAAGAGCTGCTCCAGCCCCAGTGACACAGAGGCTGAGAAATTTGCCCAGGAGCAACGCTGTCTTTGAGACCAGTCAGTCGGAGGAACTGTCCCCCAGCTCCATGCAGGAGGGGTCTATGCCAGCGAGCCCAGTTGGGAGCCCTGGGCCAGAAAGGGCATCACCTCAAATGGGCAAGGGGGAAGAACCTCCTCTTGAAACTGTGGGTATAAGCCATCCTGATAGCCCTGCTGGCCCTTCAGGACCTAAGGAGGGAGCAACACCAGCCCCCTGCACACCTCCCAGACAGAGAGCAGTTTCTCAACAGACCAGCTTTGATACCTATACGCCGCCTAGCCTTCCCAGCAAAGTAAGAAGCAAGGTTCTGAGGGGAAGAGCATACCAGGGTGTTTTAATGGTTCATTACAAGTCCGACTTTGGCCCAAGGTGACAATAATCTTCAAACCTCTTGTATCCTGCTGTAGCTTCACCAAAGGGCAGTGTCCCAGCAGACCAGTTTTGAGGCTCCTGAGTCACATTTCCCTTCTGCACAGGTAAGGGCCAGCCAGTGGGTCTGGCGGATAGTGTAAAAGTAAACAGACATAGGAAGTAGTTGTGAAGATGCTGATTTTTGTGTTGGATTTAATGTCTTTGATGTGCTTGTCAAGGGAGACCTGGAGACACCCCCTTTGCGTCCCCCTCATGGGCAGGCTGTACGAAGACATGTGCGTACCATCCGTGAGGTCCGCACCACAGTCACACGCATCATCACAGACGTCTATTATGAAAATGGCCGAGAGGTGGATCGCAAAGTTACAGAGGTGGGAGAAAGGGCCTCGTATCGTGATTAGATACAGCAGTAGTGATAGTATAAAGTAGTGGTTAGATACAGCAGGCCATATTTCTGGTTACCTAACTGAGCACCTGTGGTCCAGCAGGAGTCAGAGGAACCAATCGTGGACTGCCGCGTGATGGAAAACGACATCTCCCCATCGCGCACAGGGAGCTCCATGACTTCCGGAGATGTCAGCTCCCTCTCATCCAAGACCTCCAGCCTTCAGCACAGCTCCAGTGGAACCAGCAGCACAGGGGGTGGTCCTGTAAAACAAGCTGACTTCATCGTTCCCATCAGTCGTGGGGCAAAGTCTGCCAGGTGATTCTCCAACCCTCTGTGCAAATGAAATTGTTTCAGGTTTGCACATAACTATATTTACAAGTGTATATCATGACTTGATGGTCCTTGTAGAATCGTGTGATCATCTTGCTTTCAGATGTAGTGTTTTTATTTAAAGCCATTTACAGGAATCATTATAAAAGGCTTCAAACAGTAATTTTCTGTATGTATTGTGAAATTTATTCTGACTTAGTTTTTATTCTATGGAATAGATTATGTTTACAATCTGTGGCAGGCTTTAGTATATAAGATGTATGTAGAGGAAATGTATCAGCCTCCGCACCTCATTTTTCCAACAACTCACCGACACCCTGACACGCAACCAGACTAAGAAGGATCCAGAATCCCACACTGGCCCCTGGTGTAAGGCCATTTGCCTTCCCCCTCTGCTGCTGCCCCTCCAGTCCACAGACTGCTCTTCGTCTGTCTCCTCAGCCCCCGGAAGGCGAGTGGACAGCAGCAGAGGGCCCACTGTGGGCCAGGGGGGTCAGAGTGGATGGAAGACAGAGGCAGAACCCCACTAACACCACGTGGAAGGGGCCGTCGAGGCAGGCCTCCCTCCCGCAGCCCCTTCTCCAGGTGAGGCCACTCAAGATTGGCTGCAAGAGCAACTCCCTGGCATCTGCAAACCAGGCCTCAGCACTGCCACTGCCACCCCTTGAGTCCCCATGGGCCCTGTGGTGTGCTGCTTTGCGCTGGCTTTTTCATTGTGTTTTTTAAACTTCATTTCCAGAATAAAACAGAGTACAGGTAAACCCCGATGCATGCACTTAATTTGTTCCTGTAAATGCTTATCTAATTTGCTTATATTGGGATGTTATTTTACATTTTAAATGAGGGAAATGTAACAATCTGTTCTCGCCCCACTCAAAGTCCCCACGCCAATTTTCCCAAACATCACTAAAACACCTTGTAGCACATTCGGCAATCGCCCAGCACAGCAGAACACCATGTAGCCATGCAACAACTGAGTTGCAGAGCAGAATGCCGCCCTGCTGTGCAAGACCCACGCTGCTTAGTGCAAAATTTTATAAGAACAAGTGAACAATTTTAGAGTATAAATTGCTCTACTCAAGGGAAGCCTGTGAACAATTTAATATAAACAAAACAATTTATTGTAATAAACTTACTGTACTCATGAGTAATAAGAACAGTTGATTGAGTTGTGGTGGGTGACTTGCCTCCTTTAGTTGTTTTAATAACTTCAAATATTTAGTTTTGTGTGCTTTCGCAAGCCTTATAACCTTATTTTAATTTATTACAAACTTTTCTACCTTTTCAGTCCCATTTAGCTGGATTAGGCTTTATTTATAAAATTGAAATGGAGACACTGCACAAATGTGTAGAAACAAAGGAAACATGGGAGAGGATGTTAGCAAAGTTACACCTAAATATTAATTTGCAAGATAGTATGGGACAGGAACAAGCCTCTTGGGCAAAATGCAAATTTTTTTTTTTTTTTTTTTTTTCTTCCCCCGCAACTACTTCTAGATGAATTTCTGGTGCTGTGATATGCATCTGCATTATAACAGGATGCCTGTTGCGCAGACTGTGATCTGGTATTAAAAGATTAGCTGCATAATTGCATATGCTTGGGCTCCGCATACCGGGGTTTACCTGTTTTGTTTTTTTGCTAATGCATTTTTTCAGTCCGTCTTAGCATGTTTAGTTTCTAAATGTAATTTGGTTCCACTAAGTTTGGAAATCTAAGGTGAACACTTTTGGTAATTGACTCCTGTAATGAGGAAAAAGAAGTGGAGCCAGATGTTGACACGGTTTGTTCTCCTCTCTTCTCAGGGGTGCTGGAAATCTGGCAAGAGACAGTGGCCAAGGCTTCCCCTCCTCCTCCTCAGAGGAAGAGTCGTACAGAAGGGTGTATCCCCGTGTGGCAGAGATCCCAGCCAATGTCCTCAACTCTCCAGAAGTGGCCTCTGACACCTGCGGGGGCACCAATAGCTTTGTGGGCCTGCGTGTAGTGGCCAAGTGGTCTTCCAATGGTTACTTCTACTCCGGCTGTATCACCCGTGACTCTGGGGCAGGCCGATACCGCTTGCTCTTTGATGACCGCTATGAGTGTGATGTGCCAGGAAAGGACATACTGCTGTGCGACCCCATCCCCCTGGAAACAGAAGTCACAGCTCTGTCTGAGGATGAGTACTTCAGCACAGGTATAAACCAGGGGATCAAGATTTATACAAGATGTGATCAAAAATATTTGAAATCATTTTTTGGAAATTTTTACATCGAGGTTTAAAACCTGCACATTGAAGTCATTTGAATTCAACACACTTTTGTGCTCCCTCCCCTCCCTCCCCCCCTTACTGCCAAAATTCCAAAAAAAATTTTGAGGTGTGGTGGCATGGCGGGTAGCGTTGTTCCCTCACTGGTCCTGAATCGTCTTGGTCCAGTCTGCATTTGTTTCTGTTTTCATGTTGGCTTCCTACAGGTGCTCCAGTTTCCTCCCACAGTCCAAAGACTTTTTTCAGGTCAATTGGGGACTCTAAAGTGCCTTTAGTCTTTATGTATAAGAAAATGAGTGTGTATTTACCTGAGGTGGCTTCATACCTACCTTCTGCTTCTGGAATAGGCTGTAGACCCCACACCCTGTATTAGACAAAAGATTATTAATAATAAAGTTAAAATCTGTTCTTTATTACAATTTTTCAGATACTCTGTTGTGCTTTTTTTAATGTTTTAAATTCTTTGCTTCAAAGTTGTAACTTTTGTAGAAGTTAAAAAAAGGAGCTGACATTTAATGCTCTCTATAAAATTATTACATAATCTAATAAGGAAATTCTTGGCAGTTATGGTAATCACTCAACACTGTTAACCAGCTACTATTGAGTTATAAGTGGATAGTAAATTAGGTAATGTTAACTGTTAACTGTTCTATGATATGTTTGGCTTTCTTTTTACCTTTCTAACTTTTGAGTAACTTCTTTATTACCTTTGTACTTAATTATTATAATAGACAATGTTTTAAATGATAAAAAAAATTAGTTTCAAAGAGATGCTTGCAAGTGGGCACGCGATTACAAGACTACTCGCATATCACATGATTGAGGTTGGTCACTTGGTGACATCACTAAGGCTGGCATTTTCAAATTTGTATTTTTTTTTTTTTTTTTTTTTTTAAATGTATGACTTCATACAATGCTATCTAAATTTTTTGAGTATAAATTGCTCTACTCAAGG
The DNA here is from genome assembly GCA_018136845.1 of Heterotis niloticus. Classification (NCBI taxonomy): domain Eukaryota; kingdom Metazoa; phylum Chordata; class Actinopteri; order Osteoglossiformes; family Osteoglossidae; genus Heterotis; species Heterotis niloticus. The sequence goes on along the minus strand of CM030904.1, from coordinate 13,038,704 downwards.
GAAGCCTGTGTTTTAGGTCTCGTCATGAAGTCTGATTTTCATTTTTTTTGGGCACAAAAATTTAAAAATGAGCAAAGTCAGGTAAATACAGAGAAATGACATGTAAGCTGTGAAAAAATGGTTTCTGCATTGGGGAAGCTGTCCTCACTCTGTTTATGTTCAGGAATTCTTAACAGGAACTTTTTAATAAAAAAATATAGTGCATTAAAAACTATATTTGCACAGTTCTTTGAAGTAAATAACATTTTGATCACATCCCATACATGTATAATAGAAAGGGCAAACAGTGCAGAGTCCCTTTTCCACTAAGCACAGTTTTTTTGGCAGGTGTGGTGAAAGGATACAAGACTGAAGGCTCAGATTTTTTCTACTGCGTGGAGAAGGAAGGTCAGCGGAAGTGGTACAGCCGCATGGCTGTCATTCTGTCTATGGAGCAGGGTAACCGTCTGAGGGAGCAGTACGGTTTGGGTCCCTACGAACCTACCACCCCACTCACCAAGGCGTCTGACATCAGTCTGGGTAAGGCTACTTGTCCACTGTGCTCTTCAGTCTGTGGTTGCTTTATTTAGAAGATGGGGACATGTCAGGTCACGATTATTTTGTGATTAAATTTGAGCCATCTAATTTGTGTATGATTTGCAGTGATCCTACTTTTCCTGTCATAGACAATCTAGTAGAAGGCAAGCGGAAACGGCGGGGGAACAGCGGGGGCACAGGGACCCCAACGCGGAGCTCCAGTGACAGCCCGAGAACCCCTGGTCCCTCTGGGAAGAGAAAGTTCATCATCCCTGCTGAGGAGGAAAGGACACCTGCCAAGAGGGGACGCAAGTCTGCTGGTCCCAGAACGGGTATGGACAACCCACCCAGAGAAGAGGGACATGATTAAATGTACCCTATACCATCATCCCATTTACTGTCACTTTTTAGTGTTTTATCAGTGGACTTTTGGCATACTGTGAGTGTGCATGATTTTAATATTTATAAATGTTTTATGTTTTTTTACATAATTTACAATGAAAGTATCAATCTTTTAAACCTTTTGGTTTCATATTGTATTTATACTTATCTAAAATATTGCTGTTGAAATACACTGGGCTTGTCTTTGTATCTAACTGGTGTTAAAATAAATGGCAGTGTCATTTCTAGGACCATATCTTTCCTGTAAAATGGTAGTTTGATGCATTTTCAGAATTCTCAAAATTAGGAAAGCTTGTAAGTGCAATAAAAATACTTTTTCTTCAGTGGTTGTCTTTGTTGAACAGAAGCTTCGGCTTTGCCTTCTGCAGAAATGGTATGTGACTTTTGCACATTCCCATAGACCAAATGAGCACTTTAAACCTCTGGGAACTTTTTTAGTCATCACTCATAAAGACTTAGTCAGCTACAGTGTCAGTGCACAGCTCTTGAGCTCACGCTGGGTGTTTTAAGTACTGCATGGTGTGTACATATGGTCTCACTTGGCCCCCTTGTATCCCTCAGAGCTGTGCTGGAGAATCTTCAGTGCTTGCCTCTTGTCTCACTCCTACCATCTTTGTGCAGGACAGCGTGTGAGTGTGTGCAACACTTCAGGGAGCGGCACAGACCTCCCCTCTGACGCCGGTGACCTCGTGGAGACCCATGGGCCACTTCCACAGAGTGCCTCCCTCTTCCTGGGCTACGCTTTCCTTCTGACAGCCTCTTCAGAGCACGACCGCAAGACGAACCAGCAGACGAGTGACGGAGAGGATGGTTAGCTGTCCTTTAGTTTAACATTTTAGTGTTTGTATCCTACGTGCAACTTGAGAATGTGGTTATTCTGTCACACTGTTTTTGTGCAAGCAACAATTGGTATTGGTTAGGGTTGTCGGCTTATGTTCTGAAGGCTATGGTCATACTTCCCTCTTGCTATAATACCCTTGAGCATGGTACTTTGATACAGTAAGAATACCCTGCTGTATAAATGGGTAAATCACTGTCAAATTATCTAACATTTTAAGTCCTTTTATTAGGCAAAGCCTTCAGCTAAATAAATGTTGTTACAAATGTACTTTATTCTACTCCAGCAGTAGCATTCAGAGTGGTTTTAAAAGAACACAAAACCAAATCTCAAGCTATTTGTTGCCTTTGCACAATGATTTTTGAGCCAACACTCCAGCTGTTAACTGCTTATCCAATTTGTTTAATCAGAAATTGTGCAGACTGCACCTTACAACAAGCGCTACACAGTGAATCAACTGGAAGCAGGAGGGGGCTACATTCTGCAGGACTTCAACGAGGAGCAGGTGACTCAGCGCTGCATCTCAGCTCCACAGCCTCCATGTGATTGTCACCTATACAGACCCTCTTGATCTGCTGCTGTCACCTAATACTCGCAGTCCACTTCTTCCCACAGTGCAATGCTGCCTATCAGAGCATCCTGATTGCAGACCAGCATTGTCGCACTGAGAAGTACCTGTTGTGCCTGGCCAGCGGCATACCCTGTGTGTCACACATGTGGGTACGAGACTGCTGCCATGACAACCAACTGCTGAACTACAGGAACTACTTGCTTCCTGCAGGTGTGGGACCAGATGACAGGATTGTGGAGTGGTAAGGCAATAAGAGATCAGTTTCCTGTTTTGGTAGACATACATTAAATCACAAGGGTCTTTGGCTTATGCAGTGTCAACCATCCGTGTGTCCTTGCAGGCATCCTCGCCGCAGCCCATTCCAGTCCATGAAAATTGTTTTGGCCTTTGAACAACCTGCTGATTTCTTGGTTAAACTGATTAGGATGGGAGGAGCCACCTCTGTACACCAGCACAAAGCAGACTCTGAGATTTCAGGTTGGGATTCTCTCCTTTCTATCACTTTCTCCTAAGGTTTTGGGTGAAACTGCCTGTGAAAAAGAATCACTACCTCTTATGTTGGTTAGGGAGGCTTATTTTTTAGCTAAACCAGTGAACCGAGAAACAATTTCCTTCAGAATACTGGTTGCCAACGGTGTCCTGGTACATCAGTGCTGCTGCTCCAAATTTTATTTGCTGTGATTTAAATGCTGAATATTTGATTACCGTACTTCACTGAATTGTTGAGCTGCATAAACGTAAACTCAGGTGCAACAAAAGTGTGCAAAGGATTCTGGCAGAACCAAAGTTGGGAACTGGGGTTTTGAGAACACACCTGAATTTGACCACACGCTTTTTGTTTTGCATGGGCAGAGATTGCACAGAGCACATTTGACCTGGTGGTGACAGACCGCTCCTGTCCCTCACCTGTGCTGAACTGGGCTGTATCTCTGAATCTGCCCCTGGTGTCTCCAGAGTGGCTCATCCAGAGCCTCATCTGTGGAAGGAAGCTGGCCTACAGGAGCCACACCCAGTACCAGTACGACTACTCTCCCTGAAGCTGAGCTCAGTCCCATATGTTTCTTAGTTTTAGTGCATGCTTTTTCTGTACATAATTTTTAATCCCTCCATTTTAAAAATAAATTGTGATTGTTTCAGTTGCATTTTATTTAGTAGCTTCAACAGGATTACAGGTTTGACCATTTATTTACAATTTATACAGTAGTATCTGTGAAAGAACATGGCCCTCAAGCATTCAAGGAATTTCAACTCATTAAGCTCTGCTGTTTTTTAAAAGCAGTGGTAGTGCAGCATCTCCCACCAATCCAGACAGTGGCAATGCAGCACAGGAAATGTCCGTCTTGCTTCTAAGATACTGCCTTACAACCCAAAACTGCAAAAGAACAAAATGCCAGAATTTATCATGAAAAATTCAGTTTCTTCCTTTTAACACTATTAATGCTGAAGAGCTCCTACCTGCCCAAGGTGCCCCCTGACTGCGTGTAGTACTTGTTGTAGTCCAGCCGAAGCAGCAGCTGAGCAAGATCAGAGTTGATCTGGTGGTTCCGTACACTGGACAAGATCTTAAACAGCAGGAAAGACTGACGACTGAAGCCCTGAGAGGGAAAAGCGCAATAATTTTACATTGTGCCCACTGTAATAATGCCCATGTTTGGCTAAGAGAAAGTAAAAAGCCCCCACCTTGACTAAAATGTCCAGTTGGGCTGTACCCCTGTCATCGAGTGGACCCAGGTTCTGACTGACTAGAGCGCAGAAGTTATGACAAAGTTCTAGGATCTCATTTAAACAGTGAAACACCTAAAAAGGAAAACAACAGCATAGGACTGAATAAACTTGATAGAATGCTTTTTAGTCAAGTATGAACACGTCAGAGAGTTAAATATAGGAATGCTTATATTTTCTTCTGCTCAATTCCACAGCCACTTACAGGCTTCAGTAGAATGAAGGACTGTGCCAAGAGGTTGCTTAGGAAGTGGTCGTGGGCCAGCCTGATGCTCTCAAAGTCCCTAGTCGAGTTGATTTGTTGCAAAAGTTGGGAGAACTGAGACTCTAACACATCCACCTGTTCAAATATGAAATGAAGGAAAAGGATAGACTAGGCAGTGAAGCCAGACAGAGTAAGTACCTGAATTATATTGAAACAAAATTAAAACCATGAACCTACAAGACAGATCTAACAAAGACTTAGCATTCTACAAGTAACTGAAGAGTTTAAGTCTTGTCAACAAAAACGTAATTTTAAGTGTACATCCAACAAGTTAACGATATCCAAGTTAACTGTGTACTAGCCTAAGCCAAAGAGTTTAGAAGGTGGTTTTACTACAGTTAGGGGTTAACATTGCAAGACCTTCACCTGCAAGTAGTACTGCAGATTGTCCACTAAAAAAGCCATGTGGTTTCGCAGTCTCCACTTGACTGCATCTGTCTGGTTAGACTTCAAATGCTTCCTCTGCATCTGGAGAGCCCAGCAATGTTGCAGCTCTGACTGCACTCGGCGCACACCGAGTAGGTATCGAAACACCACGTTGTACCTAAAGAAGGGATAGGACATGAAACATTCTGACAGGAGACAAGTCTATTATGTTGGACAGAAAAAAAAAAAAGTTATGCCAAAAATGTAGTCAAAAGCCCCTTTCTAGTTGGTCTTCCAGTAAAAGAACCCAGAAGAACCAATAGCACTCACTTCTCCAGTACAGCAGGAGTGAACAAGATATGCAGGGGCCACTGCACTTTGTATGCCAAACCCAGAGCAGCCCAGCCTGTTGGTGGCACCTCCCGCGGAGATGAGTCCTGTGGAGGTGTAGCACCCTCACGATTCCCAACAGCCTCTGAAAACATAACCAAACCATTCAATCACTTTTCCAAATTATCACTCAAATTGATTCAACTGTTGGTGATCAAAAATTAGATACCTTTTGTCTCTTTTCCTTGATAATCAATGGTGAGATGTAGAAGGGGCAGCAGGTTGTCGTCATCAAGCAACACCTTGTGTGCTGCTTGCTGAAAGGCCACATTAACGTCTTAACGGGAGTAAAGTAGAATAAAATTAAGCCTGGTGTTGCAATTCAGGGAAAGTTTGTTCAAGCTTTTACAGCAGGAGAAGGGATTTGAACCTGGACTTTTGATTGGAAATTAGATGCTCTACCACAGCACTACATTTTGTACCACAGGGGCACATACCATGTTCAGTGACAGCAGAAGGAGGAGTCTTCAGCATGTGCTGTGCATGGTCAATGAAAGCCTGAAAGAGTTCACCTCTCCCCAGCAGGTAAAAGTCTTTAATGATCTGAAGGACAAGGTGTATACATGTTAAACTTTTTTGCTTAGCGTATTAATTTGAGTAATGGGGACCACAAACTGACCTTAAGTTGGCCTAGTAGGTCAGACTCCTCGACCATCAATGTCCACAGATGCTGCACAGAAATGGAGGTCTTATTAGAATGCCTTTAATGCAAAAATGGTGGTTTGGTCCAGTTTGCTTTTGGACAACAAGGACAATTTGGTGCCAACTGACATACCTCTGCAACTGTGCTGCGAATGCCATCGATAAGAGTCTCAAAGTCCACCAGACTGAAGAGCGGCTGCTGTTTCAGTCGGTGAAGCTCTGCAGCAAACGTGTCCTCCTGGTGTTTCAGGATAGAACCTGTACGAAAAAAAAAAAAAAAAAAAAACAGTGGCTGCTTTTTTGTTTTATGCAATGAATGTTGCACAAAGTGGCGTCTGCTTTTGAACTGGTATGAATCACATACTCACCAGCACGAGAAGGATTTTGGTTGTGGTTCTCAAACATTTGGACTGACTCGCCGACAAAGAGGATCTTCTCAGCCACACGCACGGGGATGTATGAGGGCAGCATCTCAGTACGAAGAGAGAACTGCTGAAGGGATGGAGCCAACATGTTCTCCTCTTCGATCAGTCTCTGTTAGTCCAGTGAATGAAGGAAGCAATACATGAGCATAATAAACCAATTTATTATTAAAGGTGTTATTTTGGAACTCTGAAGTCATAGCTTTATAGATTTTTTTCTTAATTATCCATATGTACTACTATGACTGAAAAACTGGCATATTTCAAGTTATAAGTTGAATCAACACTCAGATCAATTTTCATGTAGAAATATCACTGCTCTCACCAAGTCCTGCAGCTCTCTGAGTTGCTTTCCGCTGAGCCCACCAATCCCCAAATCCTCCTCCTCTTCCTCCTGGGTTGCTGCAGCCCCCCCAGCACTTGGACCTTGTTTTACAAAGAACTCCTCACTCTGGTCCAGCAGCAGCCCATGCAACATCCATGCAGCCAGCTGTTTGTACATCACACCATGGCACACTGCCAGAATCCTAAACCACAAGAATATATTAATAAAATGATACAACTCTTAAGACCTGACGCATCTAAAATATCTTCTAAAAAAAGCACTTAAAAAATGTTTCAAAGTTTCATTCAATGTATCAGAATCATAAAAATGGTGAACAACATAGTTGTGACCAAACAGAAATGGCCTTAAAGTTTTTATTATATATTCATTTACTATTATCACTGCAACTCACTTTTCCAAGGCCATGCGGACAGGTGGCAGCCCCCCACAGCTGTGCTTGTAAACAGTCTCCAGAATCTGGCAGCCATGGATCTGTCAGATACAGAAGAGACATATCCTTTACGCAGTATGTTTTTACATATGTATGTAATATCTAATATGTTTAAAAAAAACTGCTTGTTTTAAGCAAGGGTCACTGAAAACCTCAGTCCTTTATATCATACCTTCTGAGATCGGATGGTCTCTACCACCACCATGACAGAGGGAAAAAGCAGCTGAAACTACAGGAGAACAGAAACTGTCACAACCATGGTAGTTCTGTTAGCGTGATAACTGTTTCCATGAAACTCCATGCCCGGCTAATTAGCGCGATTAAATAACAGCTAAACTGGGGAGAATACAGTTTAGGGCAGAGCATAGCACGGAAGAAACATACAGTGATCACCATGGAGTGAAACCTACCAAAAACAATATGTTGCAAATAAATCACAAAGTTCACAAAAATATAACAAAACATCCAGTTTTAACACTATTATTTTGTATCTTTTGAAGCACTTTACAAGATCCAACTTCTTTTCTGCCACTATAACCTTTCTTTTCACAATCTCCACCAACCACCAGAACACTTTACACTCATTTTGGTCAACCAAGCTTAACCATAACACAGTATATCAAAAATCACCCATTTGAATTTTCAAAATTCAAGTTGAAAAGTTATTTCCAAAGTACTGCCTTTTCCATTACATAAACCCTATTACAAGTTAACTAAAATAATCGCTATAGTAGAACTGACTACTAGTAATGCTGATATCTACACAAACACCCAAACTCATGCATGTTTTTCTGTAAGAAATAAATTAGTTTTATTACCTGGTCCAGCATGTAATTTACATGTGAAATGGAAAGATGTGGATCACTTAAGAACTGGAGAAGAAACAACAAAAAGATAGAAACTATAAAATAAATCACTAAACAAAATTACATTTTCCTGCACATTTAAAATAAATGAATATACAGTAGACATGAAATAGGATGCCTACCTCCTGTTCAAGGTCGAGCAAAGCCTGCCGATAGGGCTGCAGCATGGAGTCCAGCCCTGTGCAAAAGGCCCGTATGTAGATCCCATTGAGTCCAGCCTGGTTTGGCTGATTTGAATGATGCTCCTGTGCAAACATAAATACACAGCAGATTTAGTAACAGAGCTTGTATGCATCATACAAGACAAAGGAAATACACTAACCACCATCCACCCAAAGTAAAAAACATCAATAAAACATTTACTCTTCAAGCACAGCTTGCATAATCACTGTTATTAACTAATATTTAGCCAATGCCTTTGTTCAAGGTGATGCTAGATACACTTTTATTCAGCAGACCAGTTCAACACATTTACACACACACACACTAAGAGCAGTTCAGAGTCACCAGTTCATCTGACATACTGTGTTTTTGGACTGTGTGAGGAAACTCACAGGTATATGGGGATGACAAACTCTACTCGAACTGATCCTGATTAAAATTCATCGGAGCTGTGAGGCACAAGCACTACCTGCTGTGTCACTGTGCACCATTATTTCCCTTTACTTATTACTCATTATTTATCTGAATACTCACACTGTGGTATCCTGATCAGGAGTATTAAAGCAGGAGTGGGATTTCATATAGTCAAAGTCCTAACCACCAACAGGGAAATACCCGTGTGCCAAATTTCAAGCTTGATAAACAAAGACGTGCGTAAATATTTTTAAAAAAGACAAGAGATTGGGTTTATAGATAGAGATGTGCTGTATAGCCCTTTACACCCACTTGCTGGTGCACATGGCCCGTGTGCTGTTCAATGAACTCTGTGAAACGGATGTAGTCGGAGCCCAGTTTGCAGAGGCGGCTCAGGATGCTGGTCTCACTGGGATGCAGGAAGGGCAGCTCCTGTGACACCTGAAGAACAGGAGCCATGGAACAAAACCAAAGACGCACGCAGTCGGCTCAGCAGAACAAGTCATCCATTTCTATTTCTATTAACACATGCATGCGCAAAACATGAAAAACATGACAAGCCAATGAGGAGGGTCTTGCTGCTTAATCATTTCCCCCCAAATAAACCTCACATAAAGAAAAAGTAGGGCGAATTTATTTTTAACATTCACCTGCAAACCGGTTCGTTTATTCCACGTGAATATGGTACCCGGGTACCCGCTGAGAGCCAGCAGAAGTTCGTGAATCATTATGATGCCAATTGTTTATAAGGACAACTGAGGAACGCCGACATGTCAGCAGATCGAAAAACTGCGAGGGCGCCGAATTCACAGGCGCGCTGCGATGACGCACAGGCATCGTACGGCAGTGCATTTTGGGAAGCATGGTTTGTTTTCTTTCGTAGCTGGAATTTTTCCGGAGTAATCACAGCCAGTTTCGGTTCCTATATACAGCAGTTTAAACAATAAAAAGTAATTTCACAGTCCTCTATCGAGATGATATGCGATCTACAAAAAGGGACTCAATAACGACACATACTGGTAAAGTCCACGCGCATTGTATCACGGGTAATGTAGTACCAGCACTGGAAGGGAGTCGAGGTTTGTGGTTGTTTGTTCTTTATGGCTTTATTTCCAGGATTAATGTTTTGTTTCAGTAATAAATGTAAGGATTAATAACATAAACGTAGCTGTGTAGCCAGTGTCTTCCTCTCTGTGTCCGGCTGGATACGTAAAATTGATATTTTGAGCCTTTTCTCCGGAGATAGTATGGCCTATTTAGCTATGTCTGATTCACACCCCCGTTTCGCGTCTGTCTGCCGGATGTTGTCCAGCGATTAATGTGCCAAGTTCTTAACTAAAAAGCAGGCTTTATGGCGAATTGTTGCTTCTAAGTTGGATACACACCAACGTTTCGTTGCTACCACAATATTTGTGCTCATATATATAGGAAAATACTGACGATAGCTGGCAGACAGAGATTCCCTGAAGGGTTTAGCCTTGGCGTAGGCCTAATGTGGCCATTAATCGCGGATCATAAATGTGGGAATATTTCAATTCCAGACGTTTAAGGAAACTACCACGACAAAAGCGGGATATAAAAGTTGTCCAGCTGTTTTTTTTTTTTTTTATTATTTTTATTTTTAAATCCAACGTCAGCTGTCTACCTAAAATATTCTGGCAACTGTTTACAAACTTTATGGTTACTCATACTTTGTAAACATCACAGTACATTTAAGCACTTTCACTGTCCATAAAAGTACAAAACAACAGAACTGTTGAGCAGTCTTGTTGAATTTATTCCTATTGCAGACGCTAAAATAGTGGTGATTTATCACATTGCTATTGAAACATTAACAGGTGAGTTCTTAGGAGTCACATCTGTTGCCTGTGTGTTGCAGTTATGGCAGAGAGGAGAGGAGAGGATGTCGTGTCAGAGTTCCTTGGACAGAATCCTCACTTGGCCCAGTGGGTCGAGTCCTTTAGGGCTTCCTGTGAGACCAATAAGCAGTGGCAGGCCAGAAAGGAGTTCATTCTTAGGAACATGGAGTCATTCCCCACCATTTTACCTGGTGTCTCCAGCTCCAGTTTGGACAAACTCCTTTCTCTCTCCATGGTCTGGGCCAACCATGTCTTTCTAGGCTGCATGTGAGTAATTCCATCACGCACTAGCTGCAGCTCTTTAGCAGATGTTCATGCTGCTTTTAGCTGTAGCATTTATTTCTTTACACATTTGGATTATAAATATTTTTGCTTTGGAAATGTATAAGTAGTATGGACTTGTAAAAATAAATAACTAAATACTGAGTTTATAACATGTATAAAACTTCATACAAAAGTTCACACAAACAACTTTTTGAAGTTGTCAGATAAATTTAGAATTAAAATACAGCTGAGAAGTATGTGAGTCATGGCAGTAATTGCTTCAGATCAATGAGCTATGTCTTTTTTTTTTCCCAACAAGAGAGTGAATAAAGGAAAAATGAGATGATTCATTTTCTTGCAGCTATCCCCAGTCTGTAATGAACAAGGTAAATGAGATGGCAGAAGGTATTGTTGTTGATGATGTTCAAGCCCGGAAAACAAGAGATGAAATAATGGGAAAAGGAAAGAGGACAGCTCCATCAGGTATGGTACAGGTCACTTTTTTAGTTGGCTGCAGTTGTAGTGTAGTGGAACCTTAAAGTTTGAAAGAGCTTTAGTGCTTGATCTGCTTTAGCTTGCAGGCAAGTAAAGATAAAATAAACCAAAATCTGTATATGGAAATCTTCAGCATTGATATGAGAGAGAGGAAAAATATCCGTCCATTATCCTTCACTGTTTTTTGGTCAGGACTGGGCCTATTTCAGAATCACTGAGCTATGAAACTACACCCTAGATCGGACACCAGACAATTTTGGGTGGAGAGGAAAGCATTAAAAAGAACTTGATTGCACTCTTTCTTTCACACCTCCAGGAAAATGGGTAGCAGCACTGGATTGTGTTTTATGATTGGATGTATTTTTATCTGCCAATCTACCCCTTATTAGTCAATATATTGTGAAAATTCTTAGGAGGTTGTAACTAGACTGAAACTTTGCAATGATAACCGATTTTACAGCGTGTTGAAGAATCATTTATCACTCAACGTAATTTCTTATATCCATCCCTTGCCTGATGTTTTACTCTAGCAGAGCAGTTCTGAAAATAACTATACATCTTTTCTGTTTTTTCTTTCTCTTTGCCAAATCATAATGTGTGACCTTGTTAGAGTATAGAAACATTTTGGCAGAAAAAAGTGTCTTGATGGGCATTGCTTTTATTTAACTTTCTCTGATGCCTTATGCTTCCACACCCATAAAAATGGCAATCTACGTGCTCCATGGGGAACAGCTGGCTGACAACAACTTGTTCTACCGTTGTGTTGTAGCAGTCTCATACAGCGCTCACCTTAGCAATCACGATCTTACTATGTCACATGTGTACTGTGCAGATATACATGCTGTTTATTAATTTTTGTAAAATACAACCTTTTTCATTTACTTTAGGCACTATCATGTAATAGTACATTGTTTTATGGCTGTTTGCAGATACTATTGGTATGATTGATATATATATATATATATATATATATATATATATATACACACACACACACTGTAGATTGTAAAATGTTCACATATACATGTTTTAATTAGCCATAAGATGCCCATTCACTTATCAGAATTCCTGGAAGTCTTTTTTTTTTTTTTTTTTTTTTTTTTTTTTTTTTTTTTTTAAATAATTTAATTTATTTTTTTTCCCCAATTATTGACCATTGTAAATGTGACTGTCATATATTTAGGGAAAACTGTACTTCTAAATTAACTGAATATAAGTATGAGGGTGATGATTAAGTTTTGTATAGCTTTTGGGTTGAAAAGTACAGATTGACTAGACTGGTAAATATTAATAATGTTCCTTAATGTATCTTCTATTGGGAATTAATCTTTTACCAGCTGATTTAAAGTCAGTTGAAGTAGGTTTCTACCCAGAAATGGTAAACTTTTTAACTGTTATTCCTCACTCTGTAAAAGGTTACTGCAACCTGACTGTTTCCTTGTTAAGGTGGGTTGAAGGCAATACACTCTGATGCCTTGGCCATTTTGCTGTTGAGCTCCACCCTACATCCTTTAGTTTTCACAGCTGTCATATGAGAGACTCTGTCACAGCTTGTGGGCCAACACCACCAGGCTTAGGAACAAACCTCTGCCCCCTGCAGTCTGTTGAATTCTGGAAAGCATAGGGACTGATCACCTCTGACTGTACCATCACTACTATCTGCACAGCTTTTTTTTTTTTTTAAACTTATCCTTCATTCCCTTCTATTCTTCTGTATTGTCATGCTGTCTGTTTAGTGTGTTCACCACAACCCAGGAGAAACTATATTTTGTTCTCTTGTCATCTGTGTAGGGGCAGAATGACAAATTGAATCTTGGCTTATTTAATTTGTTAGATTTCCCCCATAGGTGCTCTAAGCCCTTTATTTTTTCATGGTTACTTACTACAACACTGAAGAGGTCCTTGTGATGTTGCCTAAAGGATGTTTGCTTTGTTTTTAATACAGACAAGGAGGTGGACAATACCACGAAAAAGTTGAAAGCTGGAAACAATGATGTTGAAAACAAAGCTGGTAACAGAGCTGCAGCACGTACAGGAGGTTCTGTGAGTTTCAAATCAGGACCTGCACCCCAGGCCCCTGCAGAGCATCAGCCTTTTTTCAACAGACTCTACAAGGCAGTGGCATGGAAGCTTGTGTCTGCTGGTGGGTTTGGACCAAACCTGGATCACTTTGAGATCCTCCGGGCATGCATAGAGTCAGCTAAGGGTAGTCTGAGCTGTGTGTTTGTGCCACTGAAGGACATTCCTGACCTACCAGCAGGCCGTGCACAGAAAGAAGGGCAGGTTTGCGAGCTGCGTTGCCAGGCTGTATATATGGGCACAGGATATGGGCGTGACGAGGACAGTGCAAAAGCCATGGCCTCCAAGGAGGCTTTGAAGGTCTTCCAGGGCCGCAAGGTAACAGTGAAGATCTGTCGTCGCAGATTCCGTGGGAAAGACATTGAGGACTTGGTCCTACTGGATGAACAGTCACGAAACTCTGGGTTTCCTCCTGCCCTGTTTAATCCTTTTCAGGCAGACCAGCAAATAACAGGTTCCTCCTAGCAATGACTTTGGGCTGTGGTCTTCCAAGTGATCCCTGTCAGGCCTGTTTTCTCCCTAATAGGCATAGTCCATGCAAATACTAATTAGCTTTGACTTCTGAAGTCAACCATTTAGCAAGCATAAAGAATGAATATGGGGGGTTGTGGAATGTTGACACCGAATGCCAGAGCACTGAGAATTTGCATGTTTTTGGTTGTAGAACTTGGGTTAATTCCCTTCCACGTCTCCTAGTTTAGCCCCATTTTTGTGGCTGGTTAAAATCAGACATTCTGTTGAGCAATGAACACATTTATACAGTTATACTGTTCGGTTATTAACTTGGATGAAATCACAAGTTGTGTAAATTGAAAACTTCCTGGACGCAACTGCACAGATGCAGAGCAGTTTTATCTGGCTCGGTATAAACTTTACTGTTTTTTTTTTTTTTTTTTTTGGGACATGCATATGAGATGGACATGTTATATTGGACATGAGAACCTTTTAGAAAATTGCGGTTGACAATTTGGTTAGTTTCCTTTAGTGATGGTAATGTAAAAGAATATATTGCAACAAACACTGGACAACCCCCCAATATACTTGTGTCTAGAGAACTAGACTAATTTTTAAATTACCTAAATTTAGGAATATGAGCACATTGGTGTTTTTTTTCTTTTAAAGTTAATTGGACTTGGCTGGAATAAAAACCACTAATTGCCTTTTATCTACTGTGTAGCTTGGTAAGCTTTGTTAAACTAATGCATTTAGCAAGTTTTGGTTTAGAACTTGAGCAGCACATTATTTGTTCTAATGAATCAATGTTCTCAAAGGTGGTGTTATGGATTACAGTACGAGGATGTAACCAAAGAGGGAGCTGATGATTGTGTATTGAAGATTGTTTTGGCATTTGCCCTCTTGTCATGTTCCAGTTCTGTGACCATCTCTCCTGTCAGTGCTGTACTTTTGTGACAGAGGTAATGATTCTATTTTTTTGTAAATAAACTTGATTTAAACATGCTTCAATGTCTCTTATTATAGTGGCTCCAGGTACAATAGCACAAACAAATTTAATAGATAATCAATAACCATTTGTCCAGGGCAGGGTCACAGTATTCTGTCCTGGGAACAGAGTGTGTGATGCAGAGCGTACCCTGGATGAGATGCCAGTCCACCACACTTATGTACTCGGTCGTGTACGGAAGAGAGGCCTGAATTCAGTCTTCAGACTGAGGTACCTGGAGCTCCCAGGGGAATCCCTCAGGATCAGAGGGAGAACCTGCAAGCTCCACAAAAGGTTGGATTCAAACCTACTGCTGAACCCTGAGGCTGTGGGACACCATACACCCTGACTTTTTTTGGCATGATGTGCTGTAAGATCCTTACTCTTTATTCACAGATTACCTGTTTCCACAGGTAATTTTCATTAGACTGAATGCACTTTCAGGGGAAGAAAAAAGGTCAAGACTAATTTTTTGGCACTGCTGAAAAGCTAATGCTGTGATGATGGCTACAGTTTTTCAGCTTGTTTTGTGTTTATACAGGCAGAACTCCAAACGCAAGGTACTGCTGTGTGATAATGTGCAATTTCATTATAATGCTTATTTCAATTAATTTGAAGCTGGAATTTTTTTCCTCAAGTTTTGAAAAGAAATGAGAAGTTATTTAGCTGCATATTCAAGGAATAAGTAGAGCCCAGTGTCCATGATTTCAACTGAACTAAATTTAAAATTAACATCATTTACAGTATTATAAATAGAAATTATGTAGAAAACATTTGTTGTCTTTAAGCTACATTGAAGCTAATTTAATGTGACTGAAAAATATCAGGTCTCAAACAGCTACTAAACAGCTTTTGATTACTTACTGTTTCAGGCCATAAACATTCAGTATTGGTCAGGTTTATGTTCACCACCAGCACTCTAGCACTCTTATGCTGTTTGGGTGCATTTTTACAACTGACCACCCACTGTACACATAAACACAGTCTGCACTTGTTCCTGGAATTTTAGCAAAATGAGGAAATGTCAATAAAATTAAACTTCAAAATGTAGTATAACTGATATTCTATTTATACATATGTTTATAGTAATAATGTATAATTCAGCTTTTCCTAAAACGAGTCAGTGTTGGAGTAACCATGTAATAACTGTTGTTGCAGTAGACACGTACAGTATGTTAAGTGCTATCAATGTGGACTCAGTGACTCCATGGATAGTTGTCTTGAAATACATTGGGTCCTCAGCAAGTCGGTTAAGACTTGACAAAGGGCCATCCGTGGTTGTGGTGATCGTGTCCATCCACCATATTGCAGATCTTCCTCTTTATCATAGTTGACAATAGTTTTACTATCAAGTAGAGTTTTCATAGCAAGATATGGAAGTAGATTGCCTGGCCTTTCTTCCATGCAGTTAGTGGTGTTGCCATTGTCCCTGAAATGTGATCCTCTGCCAACACCCACCCACACTGTTGCTGCTCAGCATGAGGTTCGAGGTTCACTGCTCTTTGTTTGACCGCTAAACTATTGGCCTTCCTGACAAGGTTGAACCCAATGGTGGCAGCTATTGATCAGGCATGCACGGTATCACAAAAGTAATTGCTCTTTTAAGTAAAACAACACTAAAACAGTACAGTGTTAAACTGTTTCCATGCTGTTATTTGTGCGTTATTCCGTTTTTTTGCCGAATTTTGGTAAAGTATGGTGCTTCAGTTGCTGTAGTGTATTGAGAAACTACAGGGACAGAAGAATGAAGATTTATCATGAGCTCAAATGAAAGTTTGAACAAACCTGGGGTTGGTGTCGTCAGAGAAGCTGATCAATCTGAAAAATATGAACTGTTGTCATTTGGTGCGGGTCTTCTGTTCAAGGGTGAGTGACATTAGACTTTCTGTGCACAACTCAAGATGTTAAAGTGCATGGGAGCTACGTGGAAAAAAAACTGCATAATTGTGTAAAAAATGGTTTTTCTAGATAACCCTGTTTTTTTCAGTACAGACTAATTTTACATGAGATGTTTAAGTTATCGATTTAATAGTGTTATAGAAACCACGATGTCTAAAATGAACCACTGGAGGAAGTTAGGAGGTGAAATTGTCAGATTAAATGCTTTATGTAATTCATACCCCTATTGCTTTTTATAGCCACCAGGAGAGTAATAGTCTCTGGCTGAGTCATGCATGTTAATGTGCAGGTTCAGAGCAAATGTGGTTCTCTGAAGACAAAGCTCGACCACTTCACCACTCTTTGCACTTACAGGCAGCAGAATCTTAAAAGAAATTCACATTTTAATACAAACCATAACATGTACTGCAAGTTTAAACAAGCTCATTTGCCCACTTTTCAAATGGGCAATAAAATGTAGTCATTTCTTTGTAAAATATGCTGCTCTCTTTTTTTGTACAAGGACTTTGTGTAATGTGTCTTGAAATAAAGTCAGAGATTTTCCGACATATAACAAAGGGTGTCATTTTCCCATGAAGTAATCTTCCTTACAAACTGGTATTTCAAGGTAGTCAAATCTTGCAATTAGAAACTAAACAAATCGTTTATTAAAAAATATTTGTCCCTGCCTTTTAGCTTGAGCAGTGAATTCACCGACCACAGAGACTGCTGTTAGAAAACAACATATTTTAATGTGATCGAATTTCACTTACAGTCAAATAACTGCACAAAAACAGAGACACGACAGGAGAATATTTAGCAGGAAAGCGCCGTCACAGGTGTTAATATTAAACAGGTATTAATTTGTATTTTACAAAATAAAAATATAAATAATACTTATTTTTTACCTTATTTATAATCTCTCCTTTTAAACCCAAACTCAAGTATATTCCAGGCTACCTGTCTTCACAAGCACTTGAGCAGAAAAAAGTTGCAAAAAGTCCCCCGTGGACATTCACACATTTTGCCGATTCGAGCTCCTTTCCTCACAGCGCACTGCTTCCCCACGTCGCACTGTGGAGACACAACACACACAAACATGACACACTCTTCAACTTCACAGTGATTTATCCAAAGACATTTTTACTGCATCAGTTCAAGGCAGCGACCCTGATCATCACTACTAGAGCAGGAGGATTCGAGCCGGCAACCTTCGCATCACCAAATAACAGCCCATCTCCACGACGCCGCCTGCCACTTCTTCCGGAGAGCGAATTGATGCTTTAAGGGCAGTCGGCTTGGTTGCCGAACACAAAGTAGTGTGAAAAGCTCTTCGGAAAGTTAAAATAATGACCTTTACTTCATTACTGTGTCATATTTACCGTGGGAACTTGCCCAAATTTCTTTTCCCACGGTGGAATTCGCTTAGTCTGCAGTTTTTCCAGGACTTCTTGTAGAGCTCCGAGCTGTTGAAACGACAAAACATGCACTTAACAAAGAATAGCCTCCTACATATTGTGAATCGTTTGTTTTAACCTTATTGCAGCTGACATCAGTAAATATGGAATGCTTTCGTTGGCTTGAAAATTCCCAAGAATTGTGCTCGCTGGTGCCGTGCGCGTTGTGAAAACAGCGACGTGGCTCTGTTCACTTACGAGCTGCTTTTCGCTCGCTAGGTTCGGCTCTTTGGGGTAGAAGTTTGTTAAGGCTCTCGTTTCCACGTCCACATCCACGTCGGGGTCCTGCATTTCAGCACCAGTGAGGACGAAGAGCATCGCGGCGCAAAGAGCGGCTTTGGTCCACAGTCTGGTGCTTTCCATGGTGCTGGACCGAGGGTGGACCGAACGCCAGGGCCACCGAATTGTCCCACAGGTATGTAAGGTGCCCATTCGTGCGCGGCTTTTATCTGCTCCGCGGGGTCCATCGACTCCTCCTGCTTCTCCTCAGCCATTGACTCCTCAGTGCGTAATGCGTGGGCGACCCATTGCGCAAATCTCGCTCGGTTTTATCCATTATTTAACAAGAACCTTGGCCCCTGACGTGTTTAGTATTTCAACTCGCATTAAGTTAACGGCGCGACTAATAAATCGTTTGAAACCTCAACTGAGGAGGGACAGAACGCATTTCTCCTCCTGCCTTTGGGTAGCTGCAATTCATTGCAATTTCAAAGTATCCCTGTCAGCCACCGCTGCTGAACAAGAAGTTTGAATTTCATTTTATTTCCATCAACCAACCGATCTGTGCTTTTTATCCCTCATACCTATGTAAATAAAGCAAAATATTTCATTTGCGGCTGTTCCAAGAAATGGCGCGCTGTCTGACTTATTTTAAATGAAAGACATCTATAAGAGTTTACATGATGAAATATGTTGCACATAGTATGTTACAGTCGAGCGAAATTGTTTTATACTTCGATTAGGGGACGATTTCCAGTTAAAAGGCAAATACAGTATATTTACATGCGTGCAACACTGTGTATTTGCGCGTAAAATCGTTGCGCAAAATCCAACGCGTGGTCAGTAGCGCCTCAGTCCAGGAAGGTAAATAAGTAACGGATCGTTTCCAGACCACAGTGGGAAATGCTGTTTTATTAATAAATACTGTACAAGGTACAGTGGCGCTCAAGGGGGGGGGGGGGCAGGAGCAGTGCGAAAGGTCCGTTTCCAGACACCTTGAAGCAGCTGGGCAGGCGGCTAAGGCGAATGCAAACACTGGCAATATTACAGCAAACCTCCTAAAACCAATAACCCTGAGTAAACTCCCTCCAGGTTAAAAATGAACTTCAGCAAACGTCTGGAATGCATATTTGTTAAAAGAAACTTATATATAAATATTGCAAGAACCCATTGTTTACTTAAGCGATTTCTGTTGAGTAAAAATGACTCGTCATTTTGACAAAAAAAATTTGCAGGACTTGGTCCACAATGGCACTTTTATATTATTTCTAGTGGGGAAACATACTTAAACGTCCTTTTCCCCCGAGGTCCACTTTGAGGTCTGCATTGGCGTGGTATTGCGGGGACCTCCTGTAACGCTCCTGCCGTGCCCGGCGGTCCACTGGGGAAACACTGCTTTGCCAGCCTCCAACAAGGAATCGCCTGCACTTAATCTCATAAAACGACTTATTTGAAATGTGTAAATTCGACCTGAAAGTGCTTCAAATCCAGTGCAAAAACAAAACTTTTGTCACTAAAGTTACATTTTTTATGTATTTATTTTTTAAACGATATCTATGGCCTGAACCAGGGCAACTTTGCTAACTTACAACAGCACCATCACACTACTCAGTTCTGTGACTTGAGCTTGAAATTACTTATGACTAATTTATAAAATAAATGAAGAAAATCAAAACCGATCCAGTATATTTTAAATTAAAAGTGTTATTTGGGTCTGTTATTCCTAATAGACCAGATACAACTCCCAACGTCTCACCTGTCCGTTTCCTCCCAGAAAAAGAATAACGCAACAGTTATGTTATGGACACCCTTTCTCAATCCAACATGTGCAGAAAGAGCTCAGATGACAGCTCAGAGATTCTCTTAATTCAGAGACTCCAAACAAAACCCATTGTGGTCCAGGCCAGAAATGACCAGCAAACACCAACTGAGCTTTAGCTAATGGCTTTAGCCAAGAATTTCTACTCTTGGCTTAAAAAAATTCAGACTAAATCATGCTTATGGAATCAAATGTTACTCTGATGAATACTGTATGAATGGTGCAGTCACTTAGCCAACCCAAAAGAGGCAGGCAGTCAGCAGGAATGTGTTGATCTCTTTCTTCCAAAACGGAAAATGAGAATCCTTAAAAGAAAGCAGGTGCAGCCCATTAGCTGATAAAAGGCTTTGTGAGGTAAAGAAGCAGGAAGGAAGCTTTCATTGGTCCAATTTGGTTGTAGAGATGGAAATAGACTTTTGCTTCTGCAGGACCTGAAAGAATGTATGTGTTGATACTCCAAGTGGTTTTTGTTTTGCTGTGTTGTGATTTGTTTTAGAAAGATGGAAAATAAAGCTGTTAAATTGCCCTCCTAGTTGCATCAGGTCACTCCACGGTTAATCTTCCATTAGTTTATCTTAACATCAGCTTTGCCTTTTTCTACAGCTTTGTTGTCCCTGTACTGAAGAAACAGATTTCTACTAAGGGAAAGCAGTTTTATGTGTTCATTGTTCAATGTCACCACCTCTAGGTGTGAATTTAAGTCTTCTCTGTAGTATGTATAACATTTACATAAGGCATTTATTTTGTCCATCAGTCTCAGTTCTTTGGAAAGCAGGTATGACCTGTGCTGTCCATACCAATTTGGAATAAAGAATATTCTGTATAAACAATACAAGTTAGTAGTTAGCACAAGCCTGAATCCATCTTCTGTTAAATTAGTTTTTACAAAGGACTGCAGACACCAGCTTGAAGAGATTTAAATAAATGTAATTTTCATTAAAACATTTATATGCAGGTCACACAATGCCATGTGTAATAAAGGCTTAATTAAGGCTTCGACTAAATTTTCTTTTGTTTTTTCCTTACCATCTGGTTTAATAACACGCGTTCTGAAACAGAAGATGATTGTGGCCACATATACCGATCAGCCACAATATTGAAACCACTGCCTAATATCGTGTAGGTCCCCCTCATGCTGCCAAAACAGCTCTGAGCTGTCAAGGTATGGACTCCACAAAACCTCTGAAGGTGTCCTGCGGCATCCGACACCAAGATGTTAACAGCAGAGCATCATACTGCCTCCGCTGGCTTGCCCTCTTCCCACAGTGCATCCTGCTGCCATCTCTTCCCCAGGAAACGATGCAAATGCACCTAGACGTCCACATGATCTAAAAGAAATGGTGATTTGTCGGACCAGGCCACCGTCTTCCACTTCTCCATGGTCCAGTTCTGATGGTCACATGCCCATTCTAATGGCTTTTGGCACTCGACAGGGATGAGCATAGGCACTCTGACCGGTCTGGAGCAACGCAGGCCAATTCGCAGCAAACTGCAGTGAACTGGTTCTGACACCTTTCTATCATGGCCAGCATTAAGGTTTTCAGCAATTGGTACTACAGTAGCTCTTTTTTGGGATTGGACCAGATGGGCTAGCCTTTGCTCCCCACACACATCAATGAGCCTTGGGGGCCCATGACCCTGTCACTTGTTCACCAGGTGTCCTTCCTTGGACCACTTTTGGTGCTGTAGGTATTAACCACTGCATTCCAGGAACACCAAACAAAACCTGTTCTGACCCAGTCATCTAGTCAACACAATTTGGCTCTTGTCAGAGTTGCTCAGATCCTTACGCTTGCCCATTTTCCTTTTCCTGACTGTTCACTTGCTACCTAATATATCCCCTCCACCCCTTGATAGGTGTCACTGTAATAAGACAATTTATGTTATTCACTTCACCTGTCAGTGGTTTTAATGTTGTGGCTGATGGGCACGTAATTTTTGCTATTGCCCGACATTTATTGAGTGCACTGAGTGAATATGAGTAACGGCTACATATGTGGAAACATCCAAGTAATTTTCAATCCCCATGAAGTTCATTTCCATTGACCCGCAGCTTCTCCCAACCATATGTTCAATTTTCATTCTTCAGTTTTTAAATAGGCAACAAATTAATCTTCATATACTCATCCTTAATTCATTTCTTTGCTTTGCTTATTACATGCTTTTATGAATTCATTTATTGATTTAGGCTGTCCAAGGTACTTCTAATTTCTAGCAGCTGTACATTCTGTTTCCTTTTCATGAATGTATTTTTTATTAGCAGGGGACAATGGACTGAACAGTACTTTATCTGTAAAAAATATCTGTGCTTAATCTGTGATATATGTGGCCTACAATTAATTTTAATAAAAAATACCAGCATTCAGGTTTCAAACTCCTCAGAAGCAGTATCTCAACCTTTGAAGGAAGCACGTGTCTAAGAAAAAGCTTTTTGTAATGTGTATTAAGCACACTGAAATAGTCAGCTGTAACTGTGCTTGGATACAGGAAAGTATAATAATAATTCCTACTTTTTCCTGCAGGTCTCTTGCTCAGGGATGTACTTATTCTCAATTTTATTTCTTGGATATTTCCCTTCTAGCAACACATTAATATTTTCCCCATGTATCCAAGTAGCACCGAAAGAACCAAAGGCACAAGCAGCATATTCCTGCCTAATTTACAGTTATGCACATTGTTTTGTGTTTCTGATCACGGTCGTATTTCCTTGGAACAGCTGCTTTTATCCCTTATTCACAGAATGCATGTTCACATCCTGTTAGCTCAAAAAAGCCAGGAAGAAATGGGAGCCATATGAGTCATTTTACTGCATCTCTTAAGTGAAATGCCACATCACATTTCTTGTCTAATAACATATTTCATAGCTCTATTAACATTTGGAGATTTTATTTTGCATTACACAGCTGGAATGTTTTCTCTCACATTCTACAGTTCGGTGCTTCAACTTTGACATGAAGGCACCATGAAAAAAACATCAAGTCGCATGACTGCAGCCCCTGCACTCGTCACCTTTTACTTTAAATATTTAAATGACAGAGAAGTTATTTTGCTGTGAGGAGAAGTCAGTGCAATCGATTTTCTTTGTTCAATATATATAATAGTGTTTGGAGCGGTGACGTTCTTCAATGGCTCAAGGTTCCTATCAGGAAAAAGTAACTTAACACCTTATTATTATTAATGCTGTTATTTGGATTTGGGGTTACTGGTTATAAATTTGACATCTCCTTTTAAAGACTAAAATCAAATTTTAACAGTAGAAACTGAGTCCAGTAATATTTTTTGTTTAGAAACACCTGGTGGCTGCTTAGAGTTTATACAATAGCACAATATATAGCAAAGTATGCACTGTTTGGGCTTTTCTGTAGCATTGAAATAAAGTGTAATCTAGGACTAGATGAGTACATGGACCGGTATCACTGGCTATGAACCAAATTGCCTGTCATGTTCTGAATGGATTCTGGGGTGTAATATGTGAAATCTCTGGCCCCACAGTGGCTTCTTTGAAAGAATGTGGATTAGCACTACCCAGTGGTGTCAGCTACAGCTTTGGCTGCCAAAGTCTCCACAAAAGTAACAAAATATATTTGTTACTGATTCTTGAAATCAAAGAAAATGTAAAAAATGTCTCTCGACTGTATATAACAATACAAACCTCTGTATTCATTTTCAGTTGATGTACGTTAACACAACTTTATTTTTTAAGGGTATTTCCGACTGGTAAGCGTTTAGTCTTGGCCTAAGCATTAATCGAAGCGAATCAACTTAAATAACATGAAATAAACATGGGAAATGCACCAATGTGGTATAATACCTGGGCGAGTTGAAAGAAAGTCAATGTTATTTGCTCTGAAAATGTAAAGGTTTATTAACAGAATGGCATATCCCTACTGCAGGCTTTACTTCCTAATCATTTCTTTTGTTCTTCATTTTTTGTGAATTTCATGTTGAATACAGCATAAAAAGAATGAAAGGTCAGATGCTGAGCTGTGTGTCGAGCATCGCCGTGTAGGTCTGTCTGCTTGTGTGGCTGGAAACAGTGCTGCTGGGTTTGCAAGAAGATCAACTTGTTTACCTCGAAATTAATTTGCTCAAGCCATCGCTTGGAGCAAAATGCAAACGCAATGATTTTGCTGTTATTCAAACCCCATTCCTAAAATATCTATTGTCTCAAGAGGGCACAATTACATGTGCTAACAGCTGCAGCTTCCTATTGATTTTTCTGTTGGCGTGTGATTAAATTTTAATCTTCTCATCATGTTGCCAACCCAACACTTCACTGCTCAGGTTCATATGGGGAATAGCCGGTGCTTGCAGGGCAAGAGCTGGGCATTTGCATTCCAAGCTCAGGTCTTCTGCAATCAGAGGAGGTGAAATGTGGACCAGATTCTAATTGCAGAAGGCAAGTCATGTCATTGAGATGCATCATAAGTGCAGGTCTTTCTGCTTCCAGGAAGTACATGCAAGGAGCTTCAGATACAAACTGGGGAAATGAAAGGGAAAGGGCTGCTTGTGTCTGTAAATGAAATGCTCTTTCTGTATGTTTTTTCTTGGCTCACTTTGCTTCCTCTTGCTGAGGCAAACCGAGGCAAAGATCTCACCGTGTCCCGCAGCTTTTACGCTGCTAACTTTCCGCCGTCAAAACAGAGCCATCGGTTTCTCCAAAGGCTGGATCTGCATCTAAATTCTCACATTTTTTGCTGCTGAAACGATTCCCTGTCCTTTCTTGAAATCTCTTTCCAGAAATAGTTTCCTACACACATTAAACTGAGCCCTTTGAGACTGTAACCTTTGACAAGCCATCAACATGGCTGAGTAATTCTCATGCTGCCCAGCTCGCTGTATTATTCAGTTCTTTGTTATTCATATTTTATCACCGAGAGAGACCAGTTTTGCACTCCGTGTGTGACTGTCTAAACATCTGCACACTTCCAGCTTAAAAGTTTTCAGAATTTTTCCCTGTGGGCTCACTCAGAGTGAAAGAGTCATTGAGTTATGTTTCTAATTGTGGCTCCAGGCCTCCTTCTCACTTCCAATTGAATCCAGTACCCCCAGATGTTCCCTCATTGCCCTCCGCAGACGTTCTTGCAGCACAATCTGTTCTCTGGTGCTTTCAAATCCCAGATACCCTGACCCATCCCCTTTGCTGTCATTCTTGTTTACCATGAGGAGACATCCTGCTAGCCTGGAAAAGCAGCAAAGCAAATTAGGACCATGAAGGTTAACCTATGAGCAAGTTCTGAATATTATAGCATCTCATTTCCAAGAAATGCAAGACAAAGGGTTGTTAAAAAGCATTTATTTGAACATCTGCACCATCTTAAGACTGCATGTTCAGATGATTCTGGAGAACTGATCTAGGCTAAGCTGTTTTAGCTTGTATTCTGTTGATATGCAGTTCTGGTTTCAATGTCTCACCATCCCAGATTTCTTAAAACTGAGTATGATGTATGAATCCTTTGGCATAAAAAGCAAATAATCTGTTGCTTTTCAAGATTATTTTTGTTTTGGCTAAGAAAAATATGCACCTCTCTAGGGTCTTTGCAAGTGCAAAGGCTGACTGCCCACAGCGCACTTGTGCATACAGAGAGAGAGCAGGTGTGGAAATGCTTGAACAAGGGCCCTTTGCTGGCACCCGAAAACAGCAGATGGTCACCATGGAGGATCTGTGATGATCAAATTCCCTGTGTGATGTGCATTCACACCGCTAAGTATCTCCATGCCCGCCATTTAAGCTCTTTACACGGACACACTCCTTTCTGACCTTATTTTGCAGCTCTTTACACATCTGCAACACATTAGTCATGATAGGTAACACATTGTTAATGACTTCTTCAGATATTTATTAATAAGAGGCAGAGTAGCATCTAATGGGAATAGATTTTAAATATTCTACTTGTTACTGTTGTCTTAATTCTTTACGTCCCAACATTCATCTTTGGGATTTTAGTCAGTGATGAGTAACCTTCATCAATGATTGGATGGAAAGTGGATGTAGATGACTTGTACTTGAGAAGGTATAGCAAAATACTGTAACAATCGTTCCCTCTACAACCATCTGCGGTATCTACAAACAGGCCTATTTGATGCCCAAAGACCAATCATGGCATCTACAATACTTTCCCCATGCCCTTGATGTTGACCTCCACTCCTCAATGCTGTGCTTTAACAACTGAACTCAAAATTCCATTTTCTCCCCTCAGTGTTGAGGCACTCTCTCTCTCAAAAGCCTGTGCTTCTCCTGTACTCAGCGAGGAGCTATGCTTGCTATGGGTTACTCACCAATTAGCTCTTCAGCTTGAGGAGGTTGATCAGACTTTTTGCTTTTAAGTATTGCTCATTCCCATCAGCATACTGCCTCACCCCAGAGAGGTCATTCTCATACATACAGAAAAAAAACTCTAGCGCAAACTGTAAAAAAGTGCGGTGTCGAACTTATCGGCAAGTTTTTGCCAGGACTATTTTAAAGTTTTGGCTTAAGATTGAATTGAAAAAGTAGAATTTTTTTTTTTTTTTTTTTTTTTACTTTTAATGCTGAAAGATTTTTTAATGAGCATGTTTTATTTCTTAGAATTCATTGCATGGAAACAAACTTTTGATTAAATGTCTACCTTTTATGCTATACACTAAAGTCAGACTGCAAATAACATTAACTTCGGTTGGTGTCTACAACCACAATGAATAATATCTGACAGATAAGATGTAAATTCGGAGGCCGTAAATGTAAATGAGTTTCTACTAAGAAAAGTAGGTGTTCAAATTTGAATCCACTAAATATTTTTTTTTTTTTTACTTCCTGCATTTTCTTGTGTAGTTTAGCAAATAAAAATCTCAAATCACATGCAGTATAGGTTGCTTATTATTTGACCCAGACACAAACAACAGAGAAATATCCAAATAGCACACAACACAACCATGACACAGCCTTCCAGTCGGGCTGTGCCATGCTCAATAAGACTCAACCTGAGCTCAGTTTGTGTCTATTTGTGATCGAATCCGTTACGGTAGTAATTCGTGTTTTTATTTTGTGTACTGAGCCCTGCCTGACTACTCACACACCAAGTATTTTGTTGTAACAGCAGTACTAATAGTTTGTTTTGAATGTAATATACTGCTATATTTGATGTAAAGAAAATGTTAGCTGTATAAAATGTTCTGCTCATTTTCACAATTATACTTGTTCCCTTACTTTTTCTGCTTCCAAAATTTATTTCTTCATTTTTTAAAAATGCATACATATTTTCCAATAAGGTCATAATTATCTAGTGTTTTGCCTTTGTATAATTCATCAGACATAGTTCTTTTGTTGAGGGCTTTATAGGCATACTATATATAGGTGATACTATATCTGAGTATTATATTTTAATATATTCTTTCACAGTTTGATTTTGTGCAGTGTCCATAGCTGTGGATAAAAGAGTTTTTGGCAATGTTTATTTCAGCATTTTAATATATATGCATATATGCCTTAATTTTGCAATAACTGTTGTGTGCTAGTGTGTCAATATTTATACCCTTTGCAAGAGTGATACTGACGTTGGTGCTGCCGAGCACCTGTGTCTGCTTCGCCATCTGTCACTAGGCTGAATGAAAGAAAATAAATTTGCCTCATGTTCCCATTGTTGTTGAGGTCTATGTAGGGCAGATATAGACATCCTGACATCTCTGACACTCTCTGATGGAGTTACCCTGGTCCACCTCTTCCTGCTACAGTGCTTAAGTCACACTGTGTTTGAATTGAATACTGCAGTGACTTGCCCTGTGTCTTTCCCTGGTGGCCGTGTGCGTCATTGTAAGGTAATTAGAGGTTCTCTGAGAATTACATCTGCCACCACCCTCAACCCCTCAGTGCTGCCTACACATCTTTATTTATTGTGACTCACAATGTGTTTATTTTTTTAATTACACCGTATAGATAGCATAGATAGTCTATTTGACATTAGCCTTCACCATGTTGCTAAAAACCACTGTCACTGCCCTTCCCACAGCCCACTCATGCGTTTCTCCAGTGTAGCTCTACCAGCATATTGACGATAAACCAGTTATAGCAATAATGGACTGTTAGAGTTGGGAAGGATATTTTCAGAATTATTGCAATTTTTCAAAACCTTCATTTATTGTGTTCTTATATTCAACCATGTTTATAAAGGCAGTCTTCTTCCAGTAAAGATGCAGGATAATTAATATGTACGTAAGCAATAAAGCCAGCTTTGATGCAGATGCATTTTATGTTCTAAAAAGATAATTGAGCAGTTCTTTTCCAGCCATATTTTTCATGCAAATGATCACAGTTTTTAAATTCACTTGCTTTTTTTTGTCAGAGGAAAGAGAAAGGCAAGTACAGTAATTGTTGCAATAAAAAGGCAACCTTTCTGTTAAACTATGTGCTGATTCTGTTTTCCACAAGCTACCCTTCCTCAGGAAGTTCAGTTGCTAAAATGTCACAGACCATTTTTAGCAGTTTCTAACTTGCCATTTTCATTTCAGCCCAGGTTTGTGTTCGCATGAGTTCTGTCTGAAGAGGGCAAGTTCAAGATGTGGGCAGGTCCCCAAAGGCTGAAGATGCTCTGAGGAAATAAAACTGGGGACAGGTTACTACTCTCAGCAAGAAAATGAGAAAAGATTATTCTTTGCCATTGGTTCTCAGACTTCATTCAGTGATTAACTACTTACATTTCCAAAAAATGTTGTGGATCTGTCCCTACCCAGAAAAGCAGTTAGCAAATAATACAGTCACTTAGCTTTCAATTCTAAAGAATTACATTTAGTTAATTTTGTAGCACAGTTGCATTGTATTTATATCCAGGTGTACCCTATTGTTAATCAGCTTTTTTTACAATTTAATTATAGAATTATATAATAAAACAGTTTGGTAGACTGCCAATTAATTGCATAGGTCAAAAATTTTGTGTCATGTTTCCCTGGAAATTGATTCCACCGTTGTACACTGTGTGATTTACTATAGCTCCTTGATATGTGTTCCACCAGTTTTCACCCATGCCACTTCACAGTCTTCTCCCAATTCCGCATCATGATCAGAAAGGTCAGCGATAAATAAGCATGCAGTAAAACTCACAACTTAAAATCCAAAATACAATCTAAAATTTATGAGTCATGCACAGAATGTATTGTACTCCTTGTCTGAATCATGTCCCAGTCTCTAGTGGAGAGGGTATGAGGGTATAAAGATCATGAGGATCATTACCAGCATTAACACCATTCGCTATGAACATAGGGGGAAACTCAACAGACTGGTTAAGAGGGCCAGCTCTGTCCTGGGCTGTTTGCTGAAGTCCATCGAGCAGGCTGGGGAGGAGAGGATGTTGTCCAAGCTGACATCAATCATGGACAACACCTCCCACCCCCTACATGAGTCTGTACGAGCACTGAGTAGCTCGTTCAGCAGCAGACTCTTACATCCACAGTGTAGGCAGGAGCGCTACTGCAGGTCATTTTTACCAGCAGCTGTCAGACTGCACAACGCAGTCTAAATTGGTTAATTTATTTATTTATAACTTATTTATGTATATAGGGTTATTTTATTTTATTTGTGTACATAGATTACTAACTTAATTGTTCTTGTCCTTCTTACTAACTTCCTTGTTCTTCTCCTATATTCCCTTTGTGATAAGAGCTCTGTAACACCTAAATTTCTCATTCGTGGGATGATAAAAGTTTGTTCTATTCTATTCTATTCTATTTTATTCTATATTCTGATCTTCCCTTACAGTGTTCCATCTCTCAACATTTATATAAATCATTTAAAAAATGTCAGAAAGACAATACTGTAGTACAGCAGATATTGCAGAAACCTAAAAATGTCAACATCCTTTTATATTTTATTATTTTAAGAAGGCACTCTGCTGTCTTGACATTTTCCCTTGTTGCTTTGAAAATGCTGTAGTCCAACGACCTTACATGGCTTCAGGCTATTTGTTCGATTAAGTATTTTCATCTAACATTATCAGCTGACAATGGCCATTTATCTTTTGAAATAACAAGTCTCCAGGTCAATTGCTTCCCCCAAAGTAATTATAAAAGGATTAAATATTAACTCTTTCTAAACAATGTCCACTTGAATATTTCTAATGACTCACACGCTTCATTGATTTATTTCCTTTCTGCTAATACACACAATTATTGTGAGAATCCCTATTTTATGTGCAATCCCATAGGAGCATTATTGTGTTAGGTGAAATATTAAAACCTTAAGGTCATCACTTTCTGACCTTCCCGATTGTCCGTTTGAAGCATTCTGTTCCCAAGCGGTTACATAAAAAGGCTTTGCTAACAGACTTTCAACAACTAACCCAGAAGTTTCCCAGTTTAATGGCAATGTGAGATCAGGCACAAGCGGTGTAAAACAATGAAATCTGAAATGAAGTTCTGCATTATTTGAATGAAAATAGAATTGCTTTCTTCTTCATATTCACCTATTTTAATTGCAAAAGTTAGAATTTTGTGAAACAGCATTTCAGCAATTTCGGTGCAATTTAATCTTATGGCCATGCAACGAGAAGGGGAGGAAACCCTAGAAGGTCGAGGAAAACAAAGTCAGAGGTAAAAAACAGTTCAAAGAGCCAGCAGCAATTCTTTTAAGTAAAGTGTTTACCCAACAAGTATATGCAGCAACACTGGATGCCTTATGAAGAACAGAACAATACTACAGAACCAACATAGTGAGGTCATAACAGAATCTAATAAGGATGTACAGAGGATATTCAGTGAAATTTATATGAATGGTCACCTGCAAGCTATGAACTTTTTGTCAAAGTGAGAGGCAAACCTTTGCTGCTTAATAATGCTTGCGTACTGTATATCAAAAGCGAACTCTGTGTCAAAAACAAAGCCAAAGTACCCCCAGGTGCAGTGCTAGGGTTCGTGCTGTCTATTGTAAACCATACAATTGGTGACCAGGTCATGGAATATCAGAAAACAATTAAGTTTATTATGGATAATAAGTTGGTTATGCAACAACTAACTGACCTTTCATGTAGGCTTACTGTATATCTACCAGACAGCCCTAGAGCACAGGGTGAGTAATTGTACAATGATTATGATATAGCATGCGATGTTTGCAGGAAGGGTGGAACAGCACATAGGCCACTTCATTTATTCTGGAAGCAAGGATGTTTTTCATCAGGAAGACCTGAACAGGAAGTGGAAGTGGACGTGGATGTAAACGTGACCAAATATAGCACTGATGTACCTGGTCAGTCTCATAAACGGACGCCACAGATGTTGAGAGCCTGGCTGCAGAAAAAGGCAAGTTTAAAAACATTTTGGAGCTAATAAATGAAAGAAATGGCACAGAAACTCAGTAGCGCTCCCGAAGGAGACTTTCCCAAACGATGAATGTGATTATATTGTCACAAATTTGACAGATTGAAATTCTGCTTTGTTTAATTCCCAGAAAAGTAGGTAATAATAAAATTGTAACACTACTGTCACTGCCCTTCCCACTAAAAAACATTTTACGAGGAATCTAAGTATTCATTAAAAATAGTCACTGCTTATTACTTTGGAAAGCGGGCTCTGATGTTTGGCAACAGAAACGGAGATGCACGGTTCCGTTTACATTTCAGATACTGCTGCAAAATCCGCGGTTGCAAATCATGGCATCAAACTACATGTTATGCCAAAGCCTGTCCCTGAATCAAAGCCAGGACCTGGTCCAGTTAAAACCAAAAAAGTTCAGCAGGAGGCAAAAACAATTATTTGGCTTTCAACATGACCATTTAGTTTCATTCCAACCAGAGTACTTACACTACAGTATTCATAAAGAGAAGCTGTTTCTCCAAAGACTGCTGTTATGTTATGTTGTGACTGACAATATCAGTCAAAAAGAATAATTATATCTAATTCATATTTTATGTCTATTCATACAAAATAGACATAGAATAGTACCACCTATTCATTTTTGTATGAATAGGTGGTACTAATTCAGTTACTTTTTTGTTTGGGAGTTAATATAACGCATCGTATCTTTATTATAGGATCTGGACCACCGTGATCCTGCCCAGGCCAAGCAGTTAACAATAATGGATGGATGAATGGACGATGAATACTATATGTCATATTTTTATGACATATTTGAATTCTGTATCAAAGGGCAAAGAAAATTACAGGGTGTTGCCATTAACCTAAAACATTTAATGCAGCTATTGTACAGTTTATAGCCATATCTTCCCCCTCATGTATTACAGTATATTTTAGTTTTATCTGTGATGTACATAAGGATTTTCAAGTTTATATCTTATTTATAGGCAGAGCAACTGTTTACTGTGGGTTTACTGTGCAAGTGATGCTGACAGTGTCTAAGCCGATAGCAAACTCTCAAGCTCATTGATCTCTGGAAACAGACATTTTTGAAGAAACAGGCAAACATACCCAAGGAAAAAACATCTAAAGCTAATTTTTCTTTGCTTGTTAAATGTGTGCGCTCATATGTGTTTGGGATTGTGCGTGAATTTACATTCACTGTATATTAATGTAAACCTTAATATCGGCGAAAACTTCGCCACAGTGTGGCAGTAGTATTACACACAACGACTGCTTTTGAAAACGGTTTCACGTAAAGAAAAATTTTGTATGTGTTTATTCCCTTAAGTGCACTCATGATTTTGCAGAGGTGAAAAGAATGAACAAGACTGTACTGGACTGCCAGCTGGACTAGATTTGTTTACAGCATATTATTTTTCATGCAATAAAAATGATTATTTGTTTTGATTCATTAAAATTAACCAAACAGTCATGAGAATGATATGAGGAGTTATTGGTAGGGCTGTTGATTGGAGTTTCCTCTCGGTAAATTCCCACAGCGTTTATTCTATTACAGTTTACCATTTAGTACTCGGAGACATAACAGAAAATTAATTTGGTTTACCACGGGTACTCTGGAGTATCCCTTACCAGAAAAGTGTGCATAATCTGCACTTGTGGGGAGAAATTTAGCCTCCCGGTGTAATTTCTTACATATGAACACACTGATTTTTGTGCCCTGGCTGGAGAATGAACCAGACTTGAGCAATGTAAACATTTTTGAAAAATCTGACTCGCATTCAGCTTTGTAGTGTTAAAAACTCCCCAGAAACATTACCCTTTCTATTAAACAATGTGACTATTTGGATGAATAATTAATGTGTTTATTTAATACAATAATTTGAAGAAAAGATTATTGCATATTTTGATTGAAAAACAATTTAATTAAAACACGATTAATAAATCTTTTCGACTATAATGGTTGAATGCCTAATAGCTACATTACCTAAATTATACAATTTTTATAAATGCATAGAGACAAATCTGTGATTTTTAATGGAACATCAAGCAAAGGAGTTGTTTAGGTTTAATGGCTGTTTTTGTGCTGCAGTGGAGAAATCAGTTCATCAGAAACTAAGACACTGCACTTGCAAACGCAATACCAAGGAAAATAATTGTCATTTCAAATTGGAATGATTTACTCTTCACAGGGACTCCAGATTTTACTCCGCCACTGTTGGTGAAGACTGCTGAGGACCGATGGATCTCACCAGTCCACATGAGCCTCAGGGATAAGGACAGCAGCCGGTTTAATTTCTGCTGGGTTTTCCACTAATGAGCAGCTGTGCCTTGGGGGACAAATTAAAACCTTCATCAGACGAAGAGCCTACATTTCTGCTGGATGGACGGCAGAAAAGACCATTGCATTGATTTCCGTATTTTTAACAAGAGTCTCTTCCCCTTGGAGAGCTGCAGTTTATTAGTGATCTTCCACTTACAAACTCCTACTGAACATGATCATGTAATGTGCATTTAAATACTGTAAATTCTATGTAGTGGGGTAACATGTTTTTTTGCATCTGGAATGGTTTATTAGTAAAATCTTAAATTTAAGAAACTGTCTTTGGTCATATCAGCTCAAAATAAATAAATAAATAGGCCTCCTAGCGACATACATTGCAGTAATTTGCTTTTTTGCACTTTCTGTTATCACCACTTATTATTAACTGCTGTCAAGGGCACCTTGTGTCCGCTTAAATGTACCCCTGAAGTTTAGTATATTGTCAGATGTATTTTTTGCTGATGACATACTGACAGTCACCCAACACACACACACACCTGCTCATTATCATTATGCTCTCTAGCATAATGATAACGCACTTCTTTTCCTGCTTTATTTAAGGGAGCAGCTATTACTTCTTTCACTTTTTATTGCCGTTAAACTTGAATTGGTCATTGCAAAAAAAAAAAAAAATGCTGTTATTTTATGTAATATTTTCCTGTACAGTAAGTTTGGACGTGGACGTACAATAGAACATGAACTAGTCTTACCATCACCACCGGCTATCTTGACCTGTTGGAGTCCAACAGTCTTTCTGCTAGGCAGTAGATGGGGGCAGATGACTGTGCAAATAAAGGTGCTGGAAAGCCCTAACACCCCAAACTTGGATAGAGACAGTGTCACATTGTGGAGGATGTTGCCTTTGAGCTCAGGCCAGTTTCCGCAGAGAGACAGAGGGGGATGACAGCTGAAAGTATACACAGCTGTCTGTGTATATATGTGTCCTGCTGTGGGCTCTTACGTAATAAGTCCCAGTTAGGGAGCTCCTGGGGCAATGGTTTAGCAGCAAGGCAGAACGGAGCCATGGCAGACGCTGTGTCCACAGAGGCACTACAGTACCGCTAATTCACATGAAATTGGCCACAGTTAAATAACTGTGGAGACTTGGCTTCCGCTGGCTGCTTAATAACATGTCAAAGCACACGGAATAATGATGACATGCTCCAGAAAGGTCAGAGAGTTCACAGCAACACCACAGGTGATTCCAGATTCTTGTCTAGGATGCAGGCACCCTGTCCAGCAAGTTAACAATGATGTAAAAGAAAACCAGATGATCATCATGCTGCACTCTGTATTACAGGTCGAGCTTGCCCACATAAAGCTATAGTTTTCCCTTGATTTCTCCTGAACGTTATTGTTAGTTTGACCTTTATGGACCATGCGGTGGGTTTTATTTATCCAGAAGTTTTTACTCTTCACTATGCACTGGTGACTGCTTCACCAAACAGGACAAACTGTGTTGGAGTTTTGTACTCTATTCTATACTGCTCGCACAGGAAATCACTTCAGTGCTGAGCAAAGGTTGCTATTTATTGTGCTGCTTTAGTGCTTTTAGCACAAATGGAAATGTTTTAGTTTAAAGGCTTGAATTGTGCTAACTTCTAGTAATAGAGCTTTATTTAAACTTTTGGAAAAATGGCCCATTTCCAAAATGACACACTGAGTTGCAGCATACCTTTTTATGAATTTCTGACAAACTCTGTGACTCACACCCTCTCCAAGAGTATTGAGTTCAAGGTGAGCATGTAGGTACAAGATTTATGTAATTCAGTTTGAGAACATGCTCAGATTTTGGAAATTTCTCTCTGTGTATAGATATCTTATATAAAGGGGTCCAATCGGTGATTGTCTAGCTGAAAAGGCAGAACCCTCTATGACAAACTTTAAAGTAGATATTACTGTAGATGGTGCATAGATCCTGTATATAAGCAGTTATTTATTTTTATGCAGTGTGTATAGTTGACCTGTGACACTATTATAAATTAGTGAAAGCTTATTTTTCAGCTGGTAAAATTTTTAATTAAATGTTTATTATAATACTCACTCAGTTTCCTAAACCACGTTTAAGTCAAGATTGCGATGGTGTCTAATCCATCCCAGAAGCATGTGGCAGAAAGTTAAGCAGACTATATCCTACATGAGAAGCCAGTCCATATGTCAGTTAACACTTATAAATGAATACACCGCCCACCCTCTAATATTTGTACTGCCTTTAGCTTTGATTACGGCACACATTCACCGTGGCATCGTTTCGATAAGCTCATGCAATGTCACAACATTTATTTTCATCCAGAGTTGCATTAATTTTTCGCCAAGATCTTGTATTGATGATGGGAGAATCGGACCACTGCGTAAAGTCTTCTCCAGCGCATCCCTAAGATTCTTAATGGGGTTAAGGTCCGGATTCTGTGGTGGCCAATCCATGTGTGAAAATGCTGTCTCTCTCATGCTCCTTGAACCACTACTTCACAATTTGAACCCGATGAATCCTGGCATTGTCATCTTGGAATATGCTTGTGCCATCAGGGAAGTAAAAATCCATTGATGGAAGAACCCGGTGATTCAGTATATCCAGGCAGTCAGCTCACCTCATTTTTTGGGGACATAACGTTGCTGAACCTAGACCTGACCAACTGAAGTAACCCGAGATCATAAGACTAAGTTAAATTCAGGTGGTGACTTTTTTTGGCCAGGCAGTGTAACTGGTTTGTGTATATGAGCTGGCACTGTGGCACAGCAGGCAGTGGTCGAGTCGCACACCTTTTCGACTCTGGGTTCATATTTATCTCCATCTGTGTGGAGTTTTCATGCTCTTCCCATGTTCACATGGATCTCCTCTGGATGCTGTGGTTTCCTTCCACTGTCTGGAGAGCTGTTTCACTGTCTGGAGAGCTAATGAGTGCAAATTGCCTGTAGTGTGTGTAAGCGTGAGTGAGTCAGTGTTGCTGTCCTGTGATTGAGTTGCACCCCATTCAGGAAACAGCCTACAATATATCCTATTCTTGTGGGATAGGATCCCAACCACCACACCCCTGAACGGACAAGCAATTGTGCTAATTTTTTTAGTCTCACCAAAACATCTGTTTATTTCCTTATGCACCCATATGTTAGAGTATGAATTGACAGTTCAGTCATTTTCATTCAAGGGGTTTTATTTTTATCTGGTATAATAATTTAATGTAATGTCAGTTTGTTTCAGGCAACTTCTTGATGCCTTATAATACAAATCCACAGCTGACTCTCTATGGAATATTGGCGTTAATTTAATGTCTCCTTAAGACTGACATCTCATGTGAGTGAATCAACAACAGGACATTTGGGACCAGAGGACCTTTGTCTGCTCAAGGTCATCAAGAGTCTGCAATGAAACACATTTGGACCAGGAGAGGGCTGTCAGTTTTAGTTTAAATGCAGGGTGAGCATAGAACAGTATGGGTTTTATTGGGTGCAGATGAAGGACAGACTAAGTTAGTAAGCAGATAATAAACTCTCTGTGAAATAAGGTTTCTCTGAACACATATCACACAAAACAGTTCTGATGTCAAAATGAAGAGTCTGAATCACAGTCTGCTGAACTTAATAACTTTATTGATCATGTGCCAGTGAATCCAGACTGAAATGGGTACAGGTATGCGTCACTTAACAATGGGGATGTATTCTGAGAAAAGCTTCGACAGGCAATTTCGTTGTTGCGAGGCAATAATATAACGTACATGCGCCGTATCATGTCCATTTTCACTAGTATATGGTATATCCTATTGCTCCCAGGCTACAGACCATCGTCGTATATGCGGTCCATTCGGCGCATTCCTGTATTAGTTTACGCTTAAATATTCTGTTTGTTAGCAGTAAGGAGTAAACAAACAATTGAAAATAAATTATTGTATCCCCCTGCTTAGCTGTAACACACACAAATTTATTACAAGGCAGGCCTAGTACAGGTGGTCATGTTGGTACTTTGACGCAATGAGGTTTATTTCTTTTGGCATGCATAACACTGTGGTATTCCTCGCTGGAAAAAAGTGTCAATAGTAATTAGATGCACTTGAGGAGAAAAGAATTGCAGTTACTTCCTCTTCCACAGTCACAGAGCTTCCCAATGCGTGGGCCCAGTTTCACAGCACAGCGCTCACCCCTTCCACACTGTGTGAGAGAGGAGTACAAAGGTTTTTCCAGCTGTACAAACTATATACACTATATTAAACTATACCCTACAGTATAAAGTTCTTAATATCAAAACTATTAATGGTTGAACTTAGTTCTTTTCAAAGCCGCATAACAGTCAAAAATGATTAAAAACTTCAAGTTGTATAGTGAAAGAGTGATTTGTATAGATTATACTGTAGTCTGCTATGACTCATGGTCCTATTTCACAGTAACCTTGTTAAGCTGCTCTTTATGAACAATTAAATTTGAATGACTCTTAAAGACATATTCAGGTTAATGGCAACTGTTCAGAAGCTATGCATTCATATATTTGTCGTCACCTGTTAAAAGTAGGCAAAATATGTAACATATTAAAAGCACTGCAGAGTTTTACTTTTTATGGAATAGAAAAAAAGGCAAAGTTTGAATTTGTGCCATGTATTGTATTATGGCGCAGTTTTACAAACTAACCATCGGGATGCTCCCTCTTTTCTCTGCCACTCTGTTCTCAACCTTTCCCAGGATTTCCTCCAGAGCCTCGACCTGTGAGCCACAGGGAAACCCTTAGGGCATCATAAAATCTCTCCCATTTCACCTGCATTTTCTCCCATCAAGTTTTATCATGGACATCTGCAGTAAATAAACATTCTGATGCTTATTTTGATTCCTACATGTACTTTCCACAGACATCAGTGTCTTAAAATATGATGTTCATAGTAACAAATTTAAATATGAATATACAGTATGAGTAGATACTCTACAGATATATACTATGCAATTTTATTTAGAGTATATATAACAGAGGAGATGTGCCCTCATTATTTTGATACTACTCCTTTCAGCCCTATTACAAAATCTGGTTTTATGCCATGTAATACTTAAGTTACTCCACTTCCTAGTACTGCATACATTATGTAGTAAATTGCAATATTCAAATAGTATTCAAATCCCACCTCCACAGGTAAGGTACTTAGCTTTAAATGCTCCAGTAAAATGATCTAGTTGTATAAATAGGCAAGTCATTGTTACTTTGGAGAAAAGTGTCAGCTAAGTGAATAAATATAAAATATAAAGGATTTTATATTGTAAGTTTGCATATAAAGCACCTGCAGTTTTACTGTTAGTAATTCCTGTTTAGTCTATAATAAAATGAGTAAAGTCCACTTCATAAAACTCTGTCAGTGAATGGATGGGTTGGCGGTGAGATTACCAGCTCTCTCTCCGTAGATGAACCCGTCCTCTTCCCCCCGACCTCCTCTGCCAACACAGACACCTCCCTGGATGTCTGTCCACAGCTTGGGACAGACAGCAGGCTGACACACAGCAAGGCCAGTAGCATCTGCAAGCCCTGCATCATGTCCACACAGGTCACTCTCTCCTGGTGGAAGTGGTCTGCTTCTCAAACTGTTCTCTAACCGGTCTCTAACCAGCCAGGCTGCTCTTGCACATGGTAAAGACTGTGAGCAAAATGACCAAGTTAGCAGAGTGCTATATAAAGCCGAGCCCGTGTCTATGAACATCCTGGCCCCGCCTGCGACTTATAAACTGTCAGGACCATTGTTAATGAGTCTCCAGTGAACACTGTATGCTCCACACATATTAAACATTACATTCTATTGCACTTTTACTTTAGATTACACTCCCCCTACACATTTTAACAAGCTCTCAACCATGACAGCTTATTCTCTCAAGAAGTTCAGTGTGCAATGTAACATTTGATGTTTGTACTCACACATAATAAAGGACTATCTAATTTATTATTAAAGTTTCATTTTGAACAGGCTGAAATGGGAGTTTGTCTCTGGGGAAGCTCCTGAAGGGCCCTTATGAGCCATTCAGATCAAGTCTGTGCTGCAAGAGACTTGTAGAAAAATCCTAGCATTTCATTAACCTCAGTGATATTTTGACAGCTAATTTGGTCGCTGTCTATTTGTTCATTTACTAATAAAGGAGAAACCTTAGTCAAAGGAGTCATTGTTAGTGCTCTGGTTACTCACTGTTGCTCCTTACTGGTTAATACAAGGTTTATCTGACCAGCTCCCCTCCATCACTGACCAAAACACCTCTCTGGAGACTATCAGTAAAATCTGACTCATTCTGCTTCTCACTTTCATTTGTTCCTCCAGTTACTATCTCAAAATTTTTCTAATCATGACAATAATAAATATTAATTCAAAAATAATTCCTCTAGGGATGTGTATTTAATTGTTTTAGGTGTCAGTGGTGAAGTCAGTTGGTGGTACTAATCCCAACAAGGCAAAAGAAACAGAGAACGATGCACAGGAATGTATGGGTACAACGTAATATATTTACAGTATGACATATTATGAATGGTCGGAGTCTGAGGGAGCATAAAGCAAATTTTCAGACTGCGTCATAATTCAGGAACATTTGCGTGCCTTTGATTTACTCGGTCGACCCCAAGTACAGCATTTTAACAGCGAAAATATATTTTGAACGACGTGAGCGTCTCACTGTTTCTTTACGTACGGAACAGTATAATTTATAATGGCAAGTATTGTTCCTTATTTATTTTATCCATCCTTTATTCATGTACGATTACACAACAACAACAACAGCAATAATAATAATAATAATAATAATAATAATAATAATGGTCGTGGTGATGGTAATGATGACGACGACGAAGGGTTCGTGTTGTGTTCCGGAAGCTGTCGACAGGGGGCGCGCCATCCCCGGTACAACGCTGGCCCGCGCGCCGTGGGTGTTTCCCGAGCGCGTTCTTCAGGCCAAAGAGAGACCGCGAACAACACACCCTGTGACATCAGTGAGCAACCAAGAGCAGAAAAAACGCCCGTCTTAGCAGACGCTGGGAGGCAGAGCCACGGGGTCCGTCGGCGCCTGCTCGGACGAAAACTTTCTCCAACCTTGTTAGGAAAAGCGAAACCAACGCGAGAATAAAAAAGGATCGGCAAAGTTGCATAAAAAGTGCCGTTTCTGGGGTTCTGACTGGATCTAGCGTGAGAATGTCCACCTCAGATGAAGCAGACGGGTGCCGGCCGCGGTATGGCTGTAAGTAACGCAAAAAAAAAAAAAAAAACTCCTGTTTCCGACGTCTCCGAGTGCTTCTTCGGGTGCGCATTAAACTGCGCTACGAATGGAAAGAAAAAAAAGCTGGAAAACGCATTTAAATATTGGACAAGTGTGCGCTCTCCAGCAGCGTCCGAAACTTCGATTAAGAGGCAGTTTTATTAAAAAGAGAGTTCCTGGGCAAGTAGTCGAGTGGCGCGTGGAGCGCCACACACTTCCGTGTTCCACACCCATGAGCTCGCGAAACTCCGCGAACCCCGCGCCCTTGTGAAAATGACCCACGAACGGGGGGGAAATCTAGACGGGCTTCTTAGGACCAGGGTGAAACTCAAGCGAGTCGCTACTCTTCTAACCTGTGGGGAATCCTGTAGCTCCGAGAGCGAGTAAAAAACGCCACCTCACCACTGTCCCGCTGCACGGCCTTGGTGTTGAAGAAGATGAAGATAGTCATGATGACGATGACGATGACTACTTTTTTTTTACTGTAACTGACATTGTCGTGCAGGTGCACTGTAAGCGCTGTGGTCATGCATTGTGGCAAACGATGTGCAGTGCCCAAGGCCCCTGTGCTGCAGGTGTGGGAAGACACTGCTTGGAGACACTGTCCCCTCTAGACAGGACTCTGCTGTGTCCATCAACTCGGTTCTTTGTATTTTGACAGTTTTAAGGCCTTGTGTGTGGGTCTTTTTAATGTTCAGTGGTTTTCAGAGCACCATGCAGGTTGGAAACATTCAGAGAAGTGTATATGTCTTAAATAGAACAGGCCAGGAAAGAGAGATGGAAATGAGCAAATCTGTCTAATTAAACTCAAATCCAAAGTAATGGTTTACTTCCAGTTGGAGTTGGGACCAGTGTTTCCATCACTTATGTTGGGCAACAGGGTGGGAATTCAGGTTCAGCTCTGTAGTGACTATGTCTCAGCTGCTTTTTTGAGTTTGCACAAGAACATTTTTTTTTAACTTTTGTTTGACTTTCAAATTGACTTAACTGCACTTGTGCTTCTACATGTTAACCCCCTTTTTTTTTTTTTTTTTACTGACACTTTTGTCTAAGCTCATGTACAGTGTTAGTCAGTTTTAGTGATCTGTTCATGTGTACAGCAAAATGTTCTTAGATTTACATTTATTAATGTAGCAGAATCTTCCTGTATCAATCTAAGATGAATACCTTGATCGGATGCACCGTATTAGGCAGAAGATCCAAACTGAATACTTAAGACTGAAAGGAAACGGGCCTAATTTCTACACTGCAAGCTACCCTGTCTGCCATTTCTGACTTAATAAATGTTGTAACAGCTTAGAAGGCAATAGTATTAATAACCAGAGTGTGCTTCATCCGAACTTTGAATCACTAGGAAATTATACATTTTTATCTGCACAAATACACTTTCTTGGTTACATTAATTTTAAGATTGTAGAAAGTTACGAACATTCTAATTCATTAATTTTTGAATGAAGTTGTGTGAACTCATTATAGAAGTATTACAGTGGGGCAAATTGTAAGACTGCTGTACATTTTTGTTTAAACTGCCCAACCCTCAGATATTAAATCCCTATTTAGTTTTTATTAGGTTTAAATCTTCACGTAATTATGTTTCTCCTTGAGCACAGGTTGATATGTGGTGGCAACAATTCTAGCATTCATTTGAGAATTCGGGCTCACTTTTCCCAGAGTGCAGTAAATGAAAGGCTGATAACCACCCTGCAAGCTTTCAATAGGTCCTTGTGAATCACCTCTGTTCATGGAACATGGGGTGAAAGCCAGGGTGTCTGGTTCTGTAATCTGAAAAGTGTGTTTGTTACATGCTGTGATCCAAAAGCAGCTGGGAGCATTTTTTCCACAATAGGCCCAAAATTAGGAAGTTAAATATTGCAGCAACAGAAGTAGAGGCAGCCAGAGATGTGCCAGTAATTTCATGGCTTAATATTTCACTGTGGCAACATGTCTCACTCCTCTGAGTGTGCAAGGTGGGAGTTTAATATGTTTGGGATCCAGTCTTTCTGTGTGCTCACATGGTGGATTCATTGCAAGGACTTTGCTTGGTGGCACTTAACCTGTGTTCTGTGGTTTCTCCACCAGCGGTTTTGGATGGAATAGAACGTCTCACCGCAGAGGAGATGGATGAGCAACGGCAGCAGAACATGGCATACGAGTACCTCTGCCACCTAGAGGAGGCTAAGCGGTAAGGCTCCCAGCCTTGTGCAGCTGTCCTGAAGTACTTACTTATGCACTGTTATTACTACTCATTAATTATGCTCTTAACAATAAACCAGACTCAGCCTAAAGAACCCAGTAGTCCACATGGTGGTGATCACTGTAGCCCTGTATGTGACAGTCACTTCGTAGGAGTTGCTTAATGCCATGGTGAAATTTTTATTTTTGAGCGGGTGACAAAATCCTCTGTGACTGTTGTATCATCTTTGCCGTGCATGATCACTCATTTACATGCATTTGCTTGAGTGCCGCTATTTGCCATTTGCCATGAACACTTTGCACGGATGAGAGGAAGATTGTGTGAAGAATAAATGCATTTTCAATTAAAACACAATAGTTTAAGGGAGGGACTGCATTTGCTCTGCAGCCATGTGTTCATGTTGAGTTGTTCAAGAACTTGGATCTACGGTTGTCAGTGATTCCTTGCATGTGGAAGGTTTTACCTGTTATCTGCAATGCATTGGAGTGGCTGTCTGTCATTTATTTCTTTAATGAAGTGGTCCTTTATCCTGATCCTAACAGGCTGGTGTGTGTGTGTGCGTGCAACATTATGCTCTACCTAAGCACTTAATATCTCAATGGAAGTAATGAATTCCCCTGTTGAATCCCTTTGCATTGTAAATATAGTGTTTTTTTTTTTTTCCCTTTTTGTATTCTTAAATTTTGTCTTTATCCAAAAAATCTAACTCTTCTTGTTGGATTGCATATTTATTTCAATTTTCTTCCCTCTGATCATGACTTAAGTTTAGCGATTTGTACATAGCTCCTTTTTGCATCGGTTTCTTTTGTTAATATTATTTTACATAAATAGTTTCCCCTCTGCCACTAACATATGTTTTTTGGATTGATGTTAGAGGTTTTTCCTGAATGAAGCAATAAAACCACAGTTTCCCTTCTGTTGTTCCTCTGATGGAAATGTAGTTCTATAGCTGAAACGCAGTAGTTTTGGAGTCAACATAGACCATTTCTTGCATTTAGATCTTTTTTCTGTGTGTAAATTTAGTGTATTATTGAATGCACTTCCTTCTCTCATGAGCTC
The DNA here is from genome assembly GCA_018136845.1 of Heterotis niloticus. Lineage (NCBI taxonomy): Eukaryota > Metazoa > Chordata > Actinopteri > Osteoglossiformes > Osteoglossidae > Heterotis > Heterotis niloticus. Next base: position 12,994,791 of record CM030904.1, on the reverse strand, counting down.
CACTATGTGCTCAGACTGAGAGGAGTGAAACAGGAAGTGAGTCAGACCATGTTGATCTCAGTATCTCCTACTGTTGCTGTAGAAATACCAGGTTGCTATGGTGATGGGTTCCGGTGTATGTGTGTGTGCATTGGGGGCTATGAAGACATTCACCTGTATGTGCTCCTGCTCAGTGCTGTTATTTGTGGTCTCAGTCTCAGGGACCTCAGTGTACTTCACTGGAAAACCTCAAAACCGCTTTATAACCATTCTGTTGTCCCTACTGTACAGGTACTCCTATTTCTTAGTGTGTGTGTGTGTGTGTGTGTGTGTGTGTATAGGCCTTCAACAGCAGTCTGTCTGTGGTAGGCTAATTATGGAAATCATCACTATTAAAAGTTAGCTAATGCCAGATTAAAAATGTCTTCTGTTGAATCTATAAAGTTATATTGCAGCTAATTTGGAGGGGAACATTTTCTGGTTGTGTGTGTGTGTGTGTGTGTGTGTGTGTGTGTGTGTGTGTTTGATCCTGTATCACTATGAATAACATCTTCACCAGGATATCAAGGAACTACATGTGTGGGCCTACTAATTGCTGCCCCTTTAAAGAAAAAATCTGCTGTTCCGCAGTTTGCGTCTACAGGCCCGGTCAGGTGCTCTCTGTGGTTTGTCTCAGCCATGTTTGATGTGCAGGCGACACAAACTGCTGCAGGATTGCAGACATTCACACAGTCAAGCTGGGGTTCCACTTGTCTGCCAGCCATTTTCTGTGATGGGATGCAAACTAGGTCATGATATCTTGACCAATTTCCATTATTAGAGATATGTCTTTCAAAGGCAGTTCCCTTTTATTCCCCGTGGATTTTCGTAGTATCGGAAGGGGTGAAGGAACATTTGACTACTGAACATTTGGGTGTTTCTCTGCTCAGAATGTGGCTGATGATTTAATCTTCCACTCGCTCTCTCTTGTTCCTTGCATTAGACTTGTTGAAACAGTGTTGTGCACATTTTTTTCTGTATATACTTTAAGTTTCTTTTCTAATCTATATTAATTAATCTGCAGCATTTTAGTGATTTCCCCTACTTGCCTTTATTCAATTCAGTTCAGTTTTATTTTTATATAGTGCTCTTCTCACTTCAGTGACACAGCCTTTACTCTTACTTGACCTTAAGCCTGGAGTAACCTGGGGCAGTGAGCGTCGCTGACACGAACGCTTTTGTTGGGCTGCCACGTAGTGTAAACTGTTGGAATTACCACGTTTGAAATGGAAAATCCTGGGCTTGAGTTGCTCCTAATGCAATAGTATCATTGGTCAAGATAAAAACAAAACAAAAGAATATGCAGCCTTGTAAATATGGAAATAATTATAGGTAGCTTAATCTGTACAGACTCAAGTTACCTAGGACAAATGTATTAACTAAATAAGGGTTGCAAATTGTACAGCTTTTCCCTTTAGACCTTATTGGATGCATTTAGTGTGGTAATCTATGGTAGGCTGGGAATGCTACAGTTTGGATTTTATGCTCCCAGCCTGTCGTTTTCTTGAGTTAATGGTTTCCAGAAGCATCATCTCCATCCTGTGCTACTTTTGAGACTCTTGGCTGCTTTTGGAGTCCAGCTAGTTTGATGTCGTGACACCTTGTCCACATATCTCTCCCTCTCACTCTCTGTGTATTGTTCTTTGTCTAAATCCATGGTGTTCCTCCAGTGCTCAGTGTGAGCTGCTGTTTGGAGTAGTTGTACTGTCTGCTTCTTCTCAGCTCTCCAACAGCCATTATCTCATTTACTAAAGTGCAGTGTCATCCAACAACAGAGCTGACAGGTCCATGCTTTTGCACATGTGGCATACAGAGAAACTGATATATAACAGTACAGAAAACAGTGGGAAAATTCTGCCTTTGCTGTTGTCACTTTTAGGATTGCTGTCTTGCAGAAACTTGTCACATGTGTGATAAACAGTTGGAACAACCCTAGTATAACGAGAATGCATTGGGGATTTGCGGTTTCCTGCTAAATAATCACAAAGCAATGCAGCCAGAGCCATTTCTGGCATCTGGGGTCCATCTTGGCTGGGAGTAACACCCTCCGTACAGACATTCTGAAAGCCTGATTATCACTGTACCTGTTGCACTACACTCCATATGAGGAATCTAAACTGCTTCAGTTATCGTATGTGAATGAGGTCAGAATGTGAGCTGAAAGGAGAGGACTGCATTCTTGCTGCACAGCACAGAAGCAGCTGTGCAGAGGGCTTCGCAACATGGTTGAGGACCTAGTCTGGGATTAACGGCATGTTATTGTATATGCAAGAGAGTGTGTGTGAGATGACTCCTCACTACATGTGTATGTTTTTGGACGTCTGTGGATAGAAAATTTTTTTGGGTAAAAAGACTTCTTTGCAAACTGTGGGTTCCGCTATTCTGGACCACATGCTTTCTCTCTGTAGCCCTGTGCCACACAGGACATTTAGAGAAAAGAATGTTTTGGAGTAGTTGGTACAAAAAAGGCGTAAGCTACTGTACATTTAACATCAGTGGCACCACAGGACACAAGAAGAGGGTAATTAATAATACAAATCAGAAAGGTTTGTGTCTTACTGCTTGTTTTTGGCCCTTAAAATTGACTGTATATAGTAGTTCTATCTATTGGTATAGCCATTTTTATTTGATTTTTCTTCTAAAGTGAACACTTGGAAGATACTGCTGAAAGTTTTGTGCATAGAGAATTGGTAGATGTTGGGTAGGTGATATTGTCTAACTTAGTCTGAGAGGCTTTATTTGTGGACTGTGCTTCATCTTGTCCTTGTCAAGCTCCATCCTTTCCAGAGAAGGCTCTGTTAACCCACCAGTCAAAGGTTTTGTAAAAATGTTGGGCACAGTTAAAATAGAGAATATAGGCCTTAATTACCTAGGAAAATATCTACTTTGGTAGTGCCCCATTGAATAGCTGTGATTTCCCTGCCCCCTCCATTTATTGCTCATTAAACACTTGGTTGCTTGACAGTTGCATTAACAATATGGTGGCTGCCTGAGAAAGTCCAGAAGCACAAATGGAGTCTGTCAGACATCTGACCAGCAGCCATGATATGAAACAGATCCATCTAGGTGCTATGTAAAAATGTCTTTTGAAGATTAGTTTTATAGTGGTGCACCCTCCATTGTCTTTTCTGCTTGATGGCCTTCAAGACCTATGCAGACTTTAACAATTGTTTGTCGATGTCTAGCATGTGGCATGTTATGGATGCACTGGGATGATATTTGTAGGGAACCTCTCATCCCCTTGACATGGTAATCTCTGTCAGTTTAATTTACCAGTTGCATTAAGTGTAATTTTGGAGTTTGCTGAACCAACATGTATCCCAGTAGACATCACAGGTTTGGCTGGTCCTTAATTGTGCGCTATATATGTGGTAAAGCTGGGCAGTTTGAGTTTGACATCTTACACTGAGATGTCACACTGACTCAGAAAGGTCACCCAGGACAGGATTCCAGCATGGCAGCAAAGCATGTAATGGCATTTTTGGATGGGTTGTCAGCAGACTTGTTCTCCCCCTCCATCCTCCACCAAAAACAAAGCTTCCCAGAGAGTACAGTTGTGACGAGTTTCAACTGAGGTTTGGCTTAAATTATGTACCAGATCTCGTCCCTTCTACTTACTTCCAAACGGGTGCCCTTGCACAATGTTGCCCTTTGATCACACACTCCTGTATTAATGAAACATGGGCTTTGATTTACTGGAAAGAGACTGGAGTGTTGGAAGAAGACAATAGGGAGAAACAGGGATGTGCAGTATGTTTCCCTTTATGTTATTCAAATGTGCTGACTACTGATATCTTCATGCTTTTTTTTTGTTTTGTTCAAAGCTTTTGTAAATATCTTATACACTCCCACAGATGGATGCTTGTGTTGTTTAAAAGTTGCTTCCTGAATTGTATTTCATTTTATTTATTTATTTATTTACTGCTTATTTTGGAGGACTCTTGTTCCTCGTGCCCCTCCCCACAGACACCCCTTTCTGCATTTGCAGCTTTTGACATATCATGACAACATCACTTTTAACAGGAAACGGATTGTGCGGGTGTGAGAAACATGGGGGTACTCATTGAAGTGCTTTACTTGCATATTCCTCTTGATTGTTTACCCCTGTTTGGTGTTCACTTGGTTGGCCAGTTTTGTGTGCTCACTTGTGACAGTGGGCCCTCAGGACCAGTTCAGACCTGCACATTTCTGAAAAAATGTCCATGTTTGAGTAGGAAGTGTAGCTGAGAGCAAGGCCCAGTTTTTTTTTTTTTTTTTTTTTTGTTTGTCGTCATCAGAGAGGGTCAGCCTTGTGAAGTAATGAAGGTGAAAAACAGGTTAGTTTTTACTGTGCTACTCTAACAAGATTGCTCTGGTATTGTTGTAACAATGTCACAGAGCTGTGTGTTTCCTGAAGGGGGATACCCCCATCAGTAGCCCCTTCCTATTGGAGTGACCTCCGACCGACCGATATCGTTCGTTTCCTGTGACACACACTGGAGGCATGAGTTCTGAGCTGTTTCTGTCGTGGCGCAGCAGCAATGTGTTACAATCTCTTGTACTACCTATATGCTTCAGAGACATTTATTGAATCCAGCAGTGTTTTTGAGTAATTGATCACAAATTGATTAATTTTAATGTGTTTCTCATGTACTCAGATTTCAGATAGAAAGTTTTTATAATGATACTTAATGCTTATTTACAGGGTGTGTGTGTGTGGTTGGGTGGGGCATTAAATTCTACCAGTGGTATTTCTCTCAGAATGAAAGACAAGTTTGTTTCCAAGGGACCTCCTCCACCCATTCACGTAATCTGTTACTGCTCCTGAGTAAGGGGGGCTTTTTAAAAGGTGTGTGTGTGTGTGTGTGTGTGTGTGTGTGTGTGTGTGTGTGTGTGTGTGTGTGTGTGTGTGTAGGAGAATCAAGCATGGTGAGTGAGTGTGCTGGCATTTTGCCATATGTGAAGTAAGATCTTAATGTCGAAATATGCCAGGATCAAGCCAGTGGCCCTGAGTCCATCCTGGTAAATCTGGTAATGGGCCAAGGAGAAAACAAAGTATCCATGCTAGAGACCAGCTGTAAAAATCATTGAAAATGGTTTTGAAAAAAATTCCATCATCCCATTCTTCTTGTTCTTTATTTTTGAATCTTTCCTTTAAGCATGCCAATTTGTTTACCTAACCCTTTTCACACATTATACTTTATCCGAGGTACAAACCTGTCATCAGCTATTTGATTGCTTTTGTTATTTATTTTTATATAAATTATATAAAAATAATTTATATAAAAATAAATTAGGTAAACAAATGGTTCTCGTGTGTGTGTGTGTGTGTGTGTGTGTGTGTGTGTGTGTGTGTGTGAACCATTTCAAGTTCAAATCCCATTCCTACTGTAGTTCCCTTTATTAAGGTACCAAACTTGAATTGAGCCAGTAGATTCTCAGCTATATTTGTGAATAAATAATTACAAGTAACTTATTACATAAACTTGAAGTTGTAAGTCAAATAAGACAAGGGTTTGGTTGAAAAATGTAACGTTAGTGTGATGGTTATTCAGCGTATTTTATGATGATAGAGCTTAGAATTCAGAGAATGCATTGCAAATTTCTGACTTGAGCTATGTGTAGAATGTAGCTGGAGTTCATGCCTCTTTTCTGTTAAGTAGTTCCTCTCCTTTCTGCATTAGCAGCTCCCAGTCACTAAAAGCTCTTCACACTTTGGTCCTTTGACACAACACAGTCAGACAGACAAGGTCCTCTGACCTGGCAGTTTAAATCCAACTTCTGAGGATAGACCTCAGTAACTAGGTTGCTTGGTATATGGTTCACAGATCAGCTGTGAGATTAACTCCCTGGAGCATTATATGTATGTGCACATCTCACCATAACCCACCCTTATATTTTACCATTTCATGTTTTTACCACAGGTACCAGACTACCCCTTGTCATAGGGGAAGTGGGTTCCTTGCTGCTGCATTCCAGCAAGCGCTTGCACTTGGTCTCTCTCTCTCGCTCACTCTCTGTGTGGACAGCAAACCTAGTTAGGATCACGCCTAGAATCAAATATGAGGGCAAATCTAGCAAATGCTTTCTCTCTAAATCGCTCAAAACTTTTCATGTCCAGTTGTCTTAAACATACCTCCACTCAGGTGTTCTGTAAACTACACATTGTGTTCTTTATATGCTGTCAGTGTCTGTAATAAAAAGGGAAAGTCTTGTATTATCATTAAGTCAAAAAATACCAAATTAACTTTGTTACTCTTTTTTTTAAAGTCAGTTGTCTTTTTAAACTTTAGTCCCCTGTCCCAAGCTAATTGTCATAATACTGACATTTAGCATATGTTTTTCTCAAAAATGATGTATGACTGTGGGTAAACAAAAGTGCTTTCTATTGATTTCCCCTAACTTGCTATTTTTCAGGTGGATGGAGGCCTGTCTGGATGAGGAGTTGCCACCTACCACAGAGCTGGAGGAGGGGCTGCGCAATGGCGTGTACCTGGCCAAACTGGGCCACTTCTTTGCACCTAATGTCGTATCCCTCAAAAAGATCTACGACCGTGAGCAGACACGCTACAAGGTTATAAGTAAAAGCCTACACTTTGTAGACAGCAGTTTCTGATCCTTGATTGTGATTGTTAATTCTTTATATATTTGGTATACTATGAATAAAAAAAATGACTCTTTTGGTTTGTTTGCTTGTAGGCCACAGGGCTACATTTCCGACACACAGACAATGTTATCCAGTGGCTGAATGCCATGACAGAGAAGGGGCTGCCCAAGGTGAGTTTTTAGCTTATGGGACCAATACAGGGTGAATTGTGATAATAAAAATCAAAACGGGAAAAACCTATGAAGAGCGGTAATTTTATAATACCAGTCCTCTCGTATCTAAGAAATCTATACTGGTAACCCAGGCTACCCTGTACAACATGCATTGTACCTAACCCTAACCCAAAGCCAACTTCTCAACCAGGAACCTTTCGTTCTCTTTCTTCTCTCAAGATTTTCTACCCCGAGACAACGGACATCTATGACCGGAAGAACATGCCTCGCTGTATCTACTGTATCCATGCTCTCAGGTACTGTCTGTCGCTATAGAAATTAAAATTACTTGCATTGATTTTTCAATTTACTCCAGCCATAGGCTTTACAGATTTAAATAATCATCATAGTTGTGCCTTTTTTTTTTTTTTTTTTTTTTTTTTTTTTTTTAAGTCAGTTACAACTAATTTTATTTTTAGGCCTCTATATATTTGAAACAGGAATTTTGTGACTTTTCTCTAATTTTGTACTAGTGTTTGGCAGAACGGTTAAAAGCACAGGCATTAATGTACAAAATACAGACTGCACTTAGCTCATGGTGCACTTACTCCACAGTAGGTGACTGCTCATCTCTGAGCTCAAATCACAAATGCATAGTAAATGTCTCTTTGGAGGGGGGGGGGGGAATATTGGAACAGAGTAGAGCTTCATGCTTATAAGATTCCGTGAACACTGTCTGTGCTGTTTTCATCTCTCCCAACCTTGCTGTTAACTTAAAACAATAACCTTTGAAGCAGATGTCTCCTGTCAATCTGAAAATGGAAAATATTTTTGGCTCTGATCTCATTTAAATCAATCCACTTTCTCACAGCTTGTACCTGTTCAAACTCGGGCTGGCTCCTCAGATTCAGGACCTGTATGGCAAAGTGGATTTCACAGGTGAGCACAGGATGGCCCAAAGGCAGTCATGAGTCATTCTTCATCGATTTAACATGGGCGCTACAGACTCTCAGCAAGCAAAGCAAAGGGTTAAATGAACAGGATAGAGAGCAGAGCCATAACCGGCAGTATAAAACTCATTAGCAATTGTGTGAACACTTCCTGTAATTTTTGTTGCCTGATTTTCCTGTCTGGCAGAGTTGGGGACTGTTTCCCACAAAAATCACTTGCTCATTTCAAATGCCATATTTATACTGCTTTGGGGAAACCCATACTGACATTAAAATACCAATCACTATGAGTGTGAATAAACACAAACCCTTTGTTAGGGACAAAGTGTATCATAGATAAACAGCATAGAATCTTATGCTGACAGCATACCATCTTCTGTGTTCTTTCTTTTCTCCTATTTTGTACACTTCCGTTGGTCTCAAAGAGGAGGAAATCAACAACATGAAGAGTGAGCTGGAGAAGTATGGCATTCAAATGCCAGCTTTCAGCAAGATTGGTGGAATACTGGCCAACGAGCTGTCTGTGGATGAAGCTGCTTGTGAGTGCTGTGCAGATGCATAGACATGGTCCTGGGTTCTGTCTTGAAAGCAGCACACCACAGACAGGGTCAAAAAAGTACCACAAATATACTCTGGGGAATTCCTGAGGGCAAATAAATGACCATTGAGGTTTCAATTTCATTCAGAAATAGCTTTATAAGTTAACTCCCATAATGAATAGCTAAAAGGTATTGGGAACACCTCTGTCGCCCTCCAGTGCACGCTGCTGTGATTGCCATCAATGATGCCGTTGACCATGGAGTTGCAGAGAGCACCTTGGCAGCCCTGCGAAACCCAAATGCCATGCTTGTCAACATCAATGGGAGCTCAGCCCAACACTACCAGGACACACTGTTCCATGCCAAAGCTGAGAAAGTAGCGAATTCCAGGAAGCGTGTATGTCTCATTTTGTTTTCTAAGATGATGTTGCGTCTCATCTGAACTGAAACTTGGCTATTATCCGGAATAAATATGGCATAAATCCAAGTATAGGTAAATTTTGGTTCTTAGAAACTCATAACAGATGTAAATGGTGTGTGTCTTTACACTGTGTTATGGATCCTGTTACAGATTGGAGACAATTCTGAGGGTGAGAGAGATGTTTATGAAGAGCTTCTCACCCAGGCAGAGATCCAAGGCAATATCAACAAAGTCAACTGTGAGTACTTTATGATTTTGTAGTGACCTCTGAGTAATTTTGATGTGTCATCTTGCCAAAATTTATCTAATGATGTTAAATTATCTATTTATCAGTATCAAATGCCCTGGGCTTAACTGAACAAGCCCTCCTGAGTGGCGATGAGAGCAGACTCTACGATGCACTTAAGTCTTCAGCTCTAGGCCTAAAAAATCTTCAGCCAGCTAACAAAAGCTGGTATCTCAAGCAGCTGATGGCAGACCGAGAGAGCAAAGACCAGGTCAGTGGCTTCCTGAACAAAGCTACACCTAGAGAATTGCAAAGAAATAGCATTTACAGAATTTGCACATATAAGGGAAGAATCCATTTGAATCAAGATTTAGCTAAAGTGTATGCCATTAATGTTTTTTCAAGAGTGCTCCCGGGGAGCCACTGACAAAGGAAGAGATCCAGGGTGGAGTGGACTTGGCCAATGACAGTGCAGCTAGCTACCAGCGAAGTAAGCCTTCATCAGTTTTATTTATTCAGATTTCCTGCAGGTTAAATTTTAAAAATGTGTTTTTTCAATGCTTCTGAAGACTTAATACTGCTGCTGTTAGACCTCAAATGTGAGGCCCTCCACAGTTCTTTGACTCTTCCAGTCTCCTCTTTGTGGCACAGTGTTACAGGCTGTAGCTCGCATCAATGCAGCCATCAGGGCCGGTGTACCCGAGAACACTGTAGCAGAGCTGATGAACCCAGATGCCCAGCTGCCTCAGGTGTATCCCAGTGCAGCTGAGCTGTACCAGAGAGAGCTTGCCAGTCTGCAGCAGCAGAGCACAGAGGTCAGTGGGTACCTACCTGGGGAACTACACCCCATGGCCATTCCTATAATGGGTCTGTATGCTACTCTATAACTGAAATATTCATTATGTGTTAAATGGCCTTGCAGGGATCACTAACCCACCCAGAGCTGCTGGTTGCTGTGGAAATGCTGTCTTCAGTGGTTCTGATCAACGAAGCGCTGGATGTTGGTGACCGTGCAGCTGTGTGGAGACAGCTTGCGAGCCCAGTGACAGGGCTCAGCAATGTGGAGGGAGACTGTGCACAAAGGTAACGGTTTAGGCTGGGGTAGGAGGGTTGGTCTAAATTTGAGGGCTTCTATTTACTTGAGCAATCCATGCAGGTATATGGATGAGCTGATGCGCCTGAAGGTCACAGCACGAGAAGAAGGCAACGAGTACCTGACTTGGAATGACATCCAGGCCTGTGTAGATCAAGTAAACACTGCTGTGCATGAAGAACATGAGAGTAAGTCTTCATCTAAGGCTTATTTTAATTTAACATTCATTCTTTTCATTTAGACCTTGCAGATGTGGTGAATAGTCTGGATATACACTGTATTGCCAAAAGTATGTGGACCCCCCCCAATGACTGAGTTGGCTGTTTCAGCTACTTTCATATAGCATACAAACATTCTAGACAACTGTGCTTCCAACTTTGTGACCACAGTTTGGAGAAGCTCCTTTCCTGTTCCAGCATGACTGTGCCCCCATGCATAAAATAAGCTCCATAAACAAAAGAGGGGAACAACTCCATATTAATTCCTGTGGTTTAGGAATGGGATGGTCAACAAGCACATATGGGTGTGATGGTCAGGTATCTATGTACTTTTGGCAATATAGTGTACTTTTAAATGATTGCAATGGTAAGGTTAGTACAGGGTGTGGGTGTGAAATAAAATAGAAAATTCACAGTTGCTCTTGTCCTATTTCTCCCCTCCCCCCAGGGATTGTAGCTATCGGGCAGATTAATGAGGCTCTGGATGATGGTGATGTACAAAAAACACTGGCTGCTCTGCAACACCCGGCTGCTAAGCTGACGGACGTGGATCCCGCAGTGGCTCAGCATTACTTTGACAAGCTGCTGGAGGCCCGCCGGGAGAAGGCACACGTAGGGCTCATTCAACCACTCCGCAGTTTTCTCTCCTACCCTAGAGCCAAAACACTGTTCTCACCAGCTAGTGCTAAAAATAGGAATGGTAGTTAAACACCACATATCCACACAGGGCTGGCAGACTCGGTTACAAACAGCAGTGATGTGATTCTGACATATTTGAAGTTTGTTTGTGTGTGTGTGTCTGTGTGTTACATTGCTCTCTACATGGGTGGGAGTTTAATAAATATATAGAATTGTAGTTAATATTTGTAGTACTTCGGGAGGGATTGTTTGCTAACTGAATAAATGTATACAGCATATGGTTCAGTGATGAAAAACAAATGGCAGCTGGGTGCCGTTACAGCATTACTCACATTCTGGGCACCTCCTCTTCCAGTTAATTTACTTACTCATGAAAAATAAGTGCTGACATTTGGAGACTTGTGTAATTAGCATTTGTCATAGAAAGGGAGTACTGTGAAGCAAAGGATGGGAAACCACCTGCGATCAAGTCCAGAAGCTTTACTGTACTAAATATCCACCTGTATAAGTATTTGAACAGAGGGCCTCTTGGCAACAAACTTCTGCTACAAACTTATTATAAGAGAAGTACTAAAAATAAAGAAAGGCAGAAGTTTAGAAACCTGCCCTGAAATCCCTGGAGGGCCTGTGTTAAAATGGCACATGTTCAGGCCACCTTCACTGCAAAATTACATGACAGCATTGCAGTGAGTGTGAAAGTTATGATCAGTGATGATCACAATAGCATGCAACATTTGGGCCACAGGTCCCTTCATGCAGATGGTGAGTGGAGACTCATTTCAAGTGCTGGTGTTTGGTAATGTTTCATCACAGCTGGAGAAGCAATGGCTGTGAAGGTCTTTTTTTTGCATCTGCTATGCAAGCACAGTACATTTGGTAACTCATTTCAGAAGTTTTGTCATGATTAAGTCTCATGTAAGAGCCTCACAGTCGTCTGTGAGCTATTCTGTCCCTACCCAGCATTGTTCCTAGTACTGTTCTGTGTGTTCAGAGAGAAATGTCATTTTTTTTATCCTTTTTTTAATATAGGGTTTCAATTGCTATGCTTGAATTTGAATCCGTTGCTTTCCTTTCTTTTCAGAGTCCCAACAGTCAAAAGCAACAGCCACTATTGTGTGCTTTTTTTTTTTTTTTTTTTTTTTTTAAATTATAAAATAATGAACAATGGATTTTGCCCACCCTGTACACACATCCATGTTTGGCCTAGAACATTTTGTTAAATTTGTTTGGTTATCTTCAGTATCTGACCAATGGTGATGTAAAGTATTTTCACTCGCTTGTTGCCAAGACCCATTTTTAAACGTGGTATTCCACGTTTCCCTTTTGACTGCAGTAGACCTAGGAAAAGCAGGAAAAGCAGGCATCTAAGTTTCTTCCTTAAAAGGCAAGAAAAAATATGGTCTTGTAGCGCACTGAAAATGGGACTCTTTCAAACAGCCTTTGGGGCTGATATTTGCTGATTTCCACCCAGATGGGTCACAGGCCATGATGACTCCCCCAGGTGACATCTTTCAGCACCATAGTGACTAAGCCCTCCTTTATGTCACTCCAAATACAGTGACCTGCTCCAGCAGGTCTGCTCATCAAAAGATCATTTAAACCAGGAATTCTATGACCCTTATAGCGCTGAAAGCCCATGTAGTAGCCAAGGCTGTAGGAGGAAACTGACCAAAAAAAGGAGTGTTGATGGGGCTGCAACTTTTACTGTCATGGAGCCCGTTGAGGTCATGGTGCACTTCCTCTGGTGTCTCCTGGTTGAGGAGGAGTGTGAGATCAGACTAATAAAGAGCTTTCAGCATGAAAAAAAGGCCTGCCCTGGACCTCTGTCTCTTTGGTTCTGCTTCAACCCTAACCACTTGAGATGTAACCTTAACCTGAAGTACAGATTTTTCCTTAAATCATAGCTGAAGAATTCACAGCTGTGTGTACATGTAAGAATGCAAGCTTATCCAAAAAATGGCTTTATTCCTTTTATTGAAGATACTGATCATTTTTAACATTTGTACTAAAAATAATACATATGACCTTTGCAGAAACCCAGAACAAAAAATACAGTTTTGGAATGGACTTTTGGTGCTTAGGAAAGTGATAATGGTCGATGCTGTTCTTTTCTAGCTGAATCAGGGTAGGCGGGGAATGAGTTGTGTGCCACACCCATCTCTCACTTCCTCAGTTCTGAAGAGCAGGAGGTGTTTTTTTTTTTTTCAGCTCACTTCGCTGAGCTGTTATTAAATTTAAGATTTAATCTCCTTGTTGCATGTGTTTTAGTGGAAATTACTCCCAGTTTTCCAGTTGTGGATACCAGCCCCTGACTTTTATTTACTGTAAACAAAGCAACCTTTTAGAACAAACAGAAAATGCAGTATGTGTTGGATGACTCAGTTGGTGTCTGCATGTGTTGCACACCTCTCCCTCTAACATACGCTACGCTGTTTGCTTGGCTGTGACCTGCAGGGTTTTAGGAGGTGGCGACACAAAGAGGCTCCTGTGGTATCAGCCAGTTTAGCCTTGTTCTCCACTCCGGAAAACGTGGCCCAGCGGGGCATCAGTGCAGCGAGTAGAGTCTGTGCCCCACCTTGTGTCAGAAATGTGCCACTGCAATGTGACACTATTTGTTTGAATTAGTTGTACTATGAAATTGCCAGAATATATTTTATACTCAACAGACCAACCTGGTCTGAACTTCATTGTTGTTAATGTGTTGGGAAATTCAGCTTCATTTGAACAACCAGGAGTTGAATGGATGATGACTGGAAGTCATTGTTATGACAAAGTCTGTTCTGTTACTAGTTTGTTTAGTCTATGTTGGTTTAATCTTTGTAACAGCTTTCATTGGATGACACATAGTGGAAATATGTGTATGTAGTAATGTTTATGTGGTGTGCTTATCTTCTAATGGGATGTATGATGGTATGGGAGTGCCCTCTGGTGGTCATTAGCTTTAATTCCATAGATTTGTTTTATAAGCCTTATGAAAACTTACATGTATGATTGTTAATATACTGTACACTACATAGTCATATACAGATAGCCTAATATAGTGCAGTTGAGCTTCCTGCAATTATGGTAACATAAAACTATATCAAGGTCCCTTCATATTTCCCATGTGACTTAGCATTGTGTTTACTGGGAGTAGTATAACCTTGTCTATCCTTTGTTCCAGGAGACACGAGATTCCTCTGCTGTTCTGTGGCTGGATGAGATCCAAGACACTGTGCTGGCCTCCAACAAGGATACACAGGATGCCCTTTTGTGTAAGAGAACTGAAATACCATACATGGATTCTTCCATCCATTTCAAAATGTCTGAAGTATATAAGTGGATCAAATTAGACATATGTGCATATATGCATAGTTTACATGCAGTTACAACGGTTTGTCTCACTCAGATTTTCCTCTTGTCTGTCAGTCTCTCAGGCAGTTCTGGGCATCAACCAGGCAGTAGACAGTGGTGATGCCAGCCAAACCCTGGCTGCTTTGCGTGCCCCAGGTGCTGGCCTCTACGGTGTCACCTCAGAGTGTGCACAGACTTATCAGACAGACCTATCCAAAGTCAAGGACAGCAAAAAGGCAGAGGGTAGGTACCAGTATAATCTGTAGGGGGTCCAAAGGAGACAGGTATCTTAGCATTGACTACTCTAGGAAGCAGCGTGCTTACCATGTGTGTCTATCTACAGGTGACAATGGCAGCGAGTGGGTGAAACATTGGGTCAAGGGAGGACACAATTACTACTTCAATATCCAGGCAGGAGAGGGCACCTGGGAGGAGCCGTCCAACTTTATCCCAAACAACACTCAGCTGAACAAGGATGAGATCCAGGTAGGCAAGCAAACCAAGGTGGGGGACTAGGGTTGGGGTGGCAGATGTCTGACGTGCAGGCAGCTTTGAGTGAAATGGCCTTTCTTCATTCTGGTTTATCCAGAAGTGCTGACCGGGACTTCAGCTTATTTCCAAGTTTGTCTTTCTGAGTTCTGTGTTTCTGCTTCCTTTGGCTCCCAGTCAGTGGTGTCTGGAGTGACCTCGGCCTACAACCGGGAGCAGCTGTGGCTGGCCAACGAAAGCCTGATTGCTAAGCTGCAGGCCCGTTGCCGTGGGTATCTGGTTAGGAGAGGCGTGAAGGATCGGCTGAACTTCCTCAAAGAGCAAGATCCTGCCATTACCCGCATACAGGTTGCTTTTTTGATCTCTTTCCTTTCTTGCAGCCAAGCACAAATAACTTATCACCTCTGCCTCGTCCACACAATGTATACTCCTGGTTATTTCTGTTGACTATGTTCTTGCAACGGTATAGTTGGAAGAAATGGTATATTCAGTAAAATTACATGTATAGACTAGCAGTGTCCACTGTATTGTGACTTGTATTTTTTCTCTTTTGGTAGGCTCACTGGAAAGGTTATAAACAGAGAAAGGCCTTCCAGGAGAGGAGGCAGTATCTACAGGATCATACACCTGAGGCTGTCAAGGTAACAGCCTCATGTGTTATGATTAATCCTGACCTGAAATTGACTTTTCATGTAATTCACATTTTCCAGTGTTCATGCCTTTTAATTGGTTGATGGCATGCTTTATAATTGTGTGGCTAAGATTTCTACATAGTAAAGGACAGAAGTCTAATTGACATTTTTTTTAACCTTTCCCCAGATTCAGTCAATGGTGAGGATGCAACAGACTCGCAAAAGGTACCAAGACCGACTCAAGTACTTCAGAGATCACGTGAGTTCCTATTTAATTTTCAAACACAAGGTCATGCATAACTGTGCTACCATTTCACAAAAAGAAAAAATTCAACATGATATAAATTGTATGTTTTTTTTTTTTTTTTTTGTTTTGTTTTTTTTTTTTTAAAGGCTTTTTGTGGTCAAAATATCTGCTTGCACAGTAGCCTTTGTTTTGCAACCGGTCTTACAATATGGATTAGCTTACTCTAGCCCATAACCTTACCTTCTTCAAAATAGACTTTTTTGTGATTGCTCTTTGCTTTGCCCCAGATTGCTGATATTGTGAAGATCCAGGCATTCATCCGAGCAAACAAAGCCAGGGATGACTACAAGACTTTGAGTGAGTAGTGCCTTAGCAATGACATTTATACTTCTGTGTAATATCCTTAAATTCAGACACTGGAAGGGTGTGACTAAGGGATATTTCTAGTTTCTTCTGTTAACATTTTCAAATTTTCTTTGGCATGTGTTGCTCTTTATTTCCATCTCCTGTTTCAGTTTTGTATTTCAGTATACCTTATGATTGCTGCTCTAGTTTGCAGCATTTATCCTCACCTGTTGTTTCTACTCCAGTCAATGCAGATGAGCCTCCAATGGCGGTGGTGCGGAAGTTTGTCCACCTGCTGGACCATAGTGACCAAGACTTCCAGGAGGAGCTGGAGCTGATGAGGCTTCGTGAAGAGGTGGTTACCAACATCCGCTCCAACCAGCAGCTGGAAAATGATCTGAACCTCATGGACATCAAAATTGGTCTTCTGGTCAAGAATAAGATTACACTGCAGGAAGTGGTCTCTCATAGCAAGAAGCTGACTAAGAAGAACAAGGGAGAGCTATCCAACCTGATGATGATGAACAAGCATAAGGGAGGACTTAAGGCTTTGAGCAAAGAGAAGAGAGACAAACTTGAGGCCTACCAGAACCTCTTTTACCTGCTTCAGGTAACCATTCTTTGTTTCCCTACTAGACACATATTTAGGGCTGGTGTTTGCATTTCTTTGTACCTTCTAAAACAGGGATGAACAGCTCTGGATCTCCTAGTGTGGAATCCTGGAGGTTTTACAGTATTTTTATCATCACTTTCATGACACTGTAAGTATTAGGTACCGTGCTATACCTAGGTAGTGACTTCAAAATTGAAATGAAGCATTCAGGTCAAGCAAAAATGAGCACACCATGTGGTCTTCAAGGATTGGAGCTGAGCATCCCTGTCCTTACTTTAAGTGATTTTCTTTTTTTTTCATTTTGTCAGATTGGTACTGTTCTGAAAATTGTACTCTATTTCTCCAGACAAATCCTACATATCTGGCCAAGCTGATCTTCCAGATGCCCCAGAACAGGTCCACTAAGTTTATGGATTCTGTAATTTTCACACTCTACAACTATGCTTCTAACCAGCGTGAGGAGTACCTGCTGCTTAAACTCTTCAAGACAGCCTTGCAGGAGGAAATTAAGTAAGAGACCAGCCTTGAGACGGAAAAGTGTATTTCAATATGTATAAACATATCTTTTTTTTTTTTTTTCTTTTTGTCTGTTCAGAATAACTGATTTTTGATTCTCCTTAAACATTTTTCATTGAATTGTGATACAATTGTGAGAGGATGTGTTTTGTGTTTATGTAAAAGGTCTAAAGTGGATCATATTCAAGAAATTGTTACTGGAAACCCCACTGTCATTAAGATGGTGGTGAGCTTCAACAGAGGAGCTCGTGGCCAGAATGCCTTGCGGCAGATTCTGGCCCCAGTGGTCAAAGAGATCTTGGATGACAAAGCCCTGAACATCAAGACAGATCCGGTTGACATATACAAAAGCTGGGTTAATCAAATGGAATCTCAAACTGGTGAGGCCAGGTAAGTGTTGCTCATCTGACAGCACTTGGTTTTAAGTGTCTGGGACTTGATAACTCACTAGTGTCCTGAAAGTCAAAACACATATTCAGCAAATTCAAATATCAATAGGAAAACAGAATGATTGTGTTGCAATTCCTTAATTCGTTTGTATTGCCATGTCTTGCTCTTGGTGTCCATACGTATGGTGTCTGACTGGATATCTTTTTTGTATTGTTAGTAAGTTGCCATATGACGTCACCCCAGAACAGGCCATGAGCCATGAGGAAGTTCGAAACCGACTTGAAGCTTCCATAAAGAACATGAGGACAGTTACAGACAAGTTTCTTTCTTCTATCACTGTTGCCGTTGACAGCATTCCGTGAGTGGACTTTCCTGCTGCTTCTAAATACAATTTACCTTGATTTGAAGATTCGCCATCACAAATCTTAAGCTGTATTGAGTAATACTGTATCTTGTGGGTAACTGTCAGGTATGGGATGCGGTTCATTGCAAAGGTGCTAAAGGACACATTGCATGAAAAGTTCCCAGATGCCACTGAGGATGAGCTTCTGAAGGTTTGTTTCTATCCATTACTGAACATGTCTAAGGACATCATTACCACTGTTCAGGAGTGCCTGTTTGTCTGGAGAACCAGTAGATTAACCTACTGCAGAGATCAGCAATTGTAGGAATGTTGCTGTGCACACAGAATTGTCATCATATTTTGGCTAAATAGTATGAGGAACAACTGAGATCTCCCTACCAAAACAATTATGATTTAATACTGCATGATTGCACAGAAATTTTCAGTGCTTCGGACTCATAAAATTATAGACTGCTACTGTTCTCATTTTCCTGATTGTTACATATCAGCATGCACCTCTCACTTCCTTGTTTGCTTCACTCTGCTACTATGGCCTGTAGGGGGAACACTCAAGCATCTTCCTGTCCCTGCTATCCAGGGCTCTTGCTTTTCTTGCACTCCTCTGTACTGAATGTAGTTTCCTTTCTTCCTGCTACCTTTTTCTCCTGGGCTCCAGTTATCTTCTCTGCCCTTGCCTCTGCTCTTCTGTGGGGATTTACAATATGGTCCAAAGTTCCAACTCAGCCACGGTGAGCTGTACCCTTCTCCTTTTCACATCCTCTTATGCACTTCACTGGTTGTGGAGCTAAGTGACTTACCAGTTGGTACTTTTAAAATGCATGTGAATTAATAAAAGAATCTGGGGCCGAGTAAACGTCAATTCCAACACTGCCTCCATTCCCTTGATTCATTTAGCTTTTGCCTCCCACCCTTTCCCTCAGTGAAAGGTTAAAAGATGAAAGCAAACTGATACACAGGACCATTTATTCATATTAGACTGTTTGTAGTTAAGAATATTAAATGCTATGTGCAGTCATTAAAGTATTGCCAAGTTTGGATGATCCTCACCTCTATGAGCATAGAGCATTTGTGATGTCAACACCGATTTTCTGTTTTCCAGATTGTGGGGAACCTGTTGTATTACCGCTATATGAACCCTGCCATTGTGGCTCCAGATGCATTTGACATCATTGAGTTATCAGCAGGAGGTCAGCTGACCACTGACCAGCGTCGCAACCTTGGTTCAATTGCAAAGATGCTTCAACATGCAGCATCTAACAAAATGTTCCTGGGAGACAATGCCCACCTGAACCCAATCAATGAGTATCTTAGCAACTCCTACCAGAAGTTCAGGTAAGAAACTAATTTCTTGTCTGCATATCTGTCAGTTTATCCTGTTGTCATTCTTACTTCCTCTAATGTCATTCATATCTCTTCCAGACGTTATCTGTTGGCAGCCTGTGATGTTCCTTCTTTGGAGGAAAAGTTCAATGTGGATCAGTATTCTGACCTGGTCAACCTCACCAAACCTGTTATCTACATCTCCATTGGGGAGATCATCAACACCCATACGGTCAGTGTGTGGTATATGGACCACACACATAAACATAGTTGCTGGCCCTGTATCAGTCTGTAACTTCAATAACATCTTATTGCTGTTCCCCTTTTTAGCTCCTGCTTGACCACCAGGATGCTATTGCACCAGACCACAATGATCCTATCCATGAGCTGCTGGAGGACCTGGGAGAAGTTCCTACCATCGAGTCCCTGATTGGTTAGGATACTTGAGGAGCCTTTTGGGAATCATTAACATTTATGTACTACTTAGTCCTCAAGGATTTTTACCTGCTCTTTTATTATCTCCCCACAGGTGAAAATCCACTACCTGCTGGGGACCCCAACAAGGAAATGATGGGCAAGACTGAGGTTTCCCTCACTCTTACTAACAAGTTTGATGTACCTGGTGCAGAGAATGAAGAGATGAATGCCAGGACACTCTTGCTGAAGTAAGAAATGTCTCTTGAAACAAGAAAAGCTTTGTTTTAATTGTGGGAGATCATTTAAATTTTGGGTTACTTGAAACTACAGTACATGGTAGCTGTGTTGTTTGTTACAGCTAATAAATTGAATCTGATTCAATTTCCCCATAACTGTTTAGTATATAACTAAGAAAATGGGACAGCTGGGTTATTTGACAGTGTCATAAGAGAGAACCTTGTTATAAATACTTGTGGGGGGGTGTACATTGAAATGCACAGTTGAATCACAAATATAATTCTACTATTTATCAAAACTGAAATTTGGGTTGCTCAGGTTACAGCTGATTTTCACTGTACTGCATGCACATGTACCGAAAACCAAAGCTATCCAATTGTATGGTCAAGGTCTATCTTTTTAATACTTTTTTTCTTTTTAACTTGGTGTTTTCAAGGAAAATGCTGTTTGTGGTCATGCAACATTTAGTAGGGACTTAAATTTTTTTTTTTTTTTTTTTTTTGTCCTAACCAAACCTCAACCAAATTTCTCCTTTCAGCACTAAACGGCTCATCGTTGACGTGATCCGGTTCCAGCCAGGAGAGACACTCACTGAAATCCTGGATACAGCTGCAGCCCCAGAGCAGGTGACCTGTGAGCCTGGAAAAAGAATTGTACTGGAGAAGTGAAATGAATTGCCTTCCCAATACTGCTTTTCCCTTCATTTTCTTCTCCCTGTTCAGGAGTTGGAGTACCAGAGGGCTATGCAGCGGCGAGCCATTCGGGATGCCAAGACTCCAGAGAAGATGAAACAGACCAAAACTGTGACAGATGACAGCCTAACCCTGCAGGGCAAGAAGGATAAGATCAAGAGTAACCTACAGAGATTGAGCGAGATGGGCAAAGTTCATCCTGAGAACCGCTACCAAGACCTGATCAATGACATTGCAAGGGTGTGTTTTCTGGAAACAAAATAGGGCGAAATGCCTACGTATTAAGTTGCAAAAAATAAATATGACAATTGGAAAATTTTAAGAAAAATTAATTTCTATATGAAATTATGTAGAAGAAACCAAGGGGCCGTCACATTATTAATTTGCTTTGTGGATTTTCTCCAAAGCCACTGTTTATTTTAGATTTGTATACTAAAGTACTTACATTTACTTATTTGTACAGCTGGGTAACTTTTGGTGTATCAGTTCAGGGTAAGTATCTTGTTCAAGGATACTATAGCAGAAGGTAGGATTCAATCAATTGCAAGGTGACAGCGCTAACCACTATGTTACCTAGGCACTATTCCCTAGCATTGCTTAGATGAATGTATAATAAGTCTTTTACTTGTGACCTTTCTTTACTTTCTTTTCACTTGTGACCAAACACTTCTGTTTGGTTGTTTTAGTAACTGAGATCTTGTGTTTTTTTAAAAAAAAAAAAAAAGCCAGTGAAGAAAGTTTAAAGCTGCAATGATTCTGCCACATTGCTGCTGAAAAGTTTAAATTTCTGAAGAGAATAGCCTTCAGACCACAGACATGAAAGTGTGGGTACCTTCAGTCTTGAGCTTTTGATGTAAGATGAGGTCTGGTGCAGAGGACGGTATTTGAGGGTATAAAGTTAGATACAAGTGTAGGTTTAAGATGTGCTGGAGCAAGTGATTATTTCATTGAGCACTGCTGCCTGCCAGTCCAGTCTCATGGAGAGGAGCCTTACTGCTTCTGAGAATTTCTTCAGTGACTTTTTCCTCATGAACTCGCGCTGCCATATTTGTCCATGTTACAACAGGAGAAATTACCATTCTTGGTTGTCCCCTGCTTTCCTTTCCAAACTTTTGCTAATAGTTATTTTCATCATATATTTTTCTTCCCCCATCTCTGTGTAGGATATCCGGAACCAGCGGCGTTACCGGCAGCGAAGAAAGGCAGAGCTGGTGAAACTACAGCAAACCAATGCTGCCCTCAATTCCAAAACCAACTTCTACAACGTACAGATCGACTACTACAATCAATATATCAAGACCTGCATGGACAACTTGGCCAGCAAGGGGAAGTGAGTACCACCTGTGAGCGTAACATTGGCAAAGAAACACCATGGTTCTTATATACTAAGTGGTTTCTTTTTCTCCCTAGGGTGAAGCAAGGTGAGGCCAAGGCAAAGAAGAGCAAACAGGTGTCTCAGAAGTACACTGCAGCTCGCCTTCACGAGAAGGGGGTGCTTATTGAGATTGAGGACCTACAGACAAATCAGTGAGTGCTTCCTGTACCCTCTTGAGCTACTGAAGCTGTGCAGAACATCATTCACACAGATCATGTTCAATTACATTTTCTTCTCTAGTCTGCCAAATCATTTATTGTGCTTTGTAATTTACTTGGTTATCGTGCAATTATCCTTTATATTTTTGTGTTTCCTTTTAGGTTCAAAAATGTTATCTTTGAGATCTCACCATCAGAGGTTGTGGGAGTGTTCGATATAAAGGCCAAGTTCATGGGAGTTCATTTGGAAACGCTAATGTTGGAATATCAGGTAATTCAGCATGTCCTTGTGATGGGTGTATTGTCCCATTTTAAAGTGCACTTTTCAGAAGTTTCTGTTTGTAGCGTACCATACTATGTAAAAAGCATTCATTGTCATAGCAGAGCATTACCATGGTGACTACAGACAAGAAAATGTGATTTTGGCTTTTTTTTTTTTTCTTTTGCAATTATCTATTGAACTGTTACAAAAGTCATAAAATATGCCACCCACATGTTTTAAGAAGAGTGAATTACAACATTTGCATTTAGCTTGTCTGTCTGCTCTCTTTCAGCATCTTCTACAATTACAGTATGAAGGTGTGGCAGTAATGAAGCTTTTTGACCGTGCAACTATCAACGTCAACTTGCTTATCTTCCTGCTCAACAAGAAATTTTATGGCAAATAGTAAAGAGACTGGGAAGGGGAGTGTAAACAGTTTTCTATAGAGACCCACATACAGTATCACCGTTCCTTTCTTAAATTAGTAAAATGCTTGAATTTTTTTTTTTTTCTTCCCTATCGACAAGAAGCAGTTTCTCGCTTATGTTATGGAACAATTCCCCATTGCAAGTCATCATACACTGTAAATTGCAGAATCTTTTTAGTTTGCTTACAAATTATGAAAACTGCCTGCTTGAACTGCTCTGCTTATAGCACATGTGGTCATCAAGGCAAAAGTCAGTTTATGCCCTCCACAGCATTGATGTTCTTGGGCACCAAAGGTCCCAGGCTTTTTTTTTTTTTTTTTTTTTTTCCCCCCCTCTCTCTCTCGCTCTCTCCCTCTTACTAGATAAATGCAATGGTTTTGGATAGTTTGTTGTCACAGCATTCCCTGATAAATTCTTCATCTGTGAGGAGTGCTTATGTGTTCTTAGCAATGTTGCTGTTTTTCACGATCATCCTCCACCTACCCAGCCTTTGGGCTGTCTCAGTCCATGTCTTGGTGGAAAGACTGTGCTTCAGCCATCTCTAAGTCATGAAACACCCAGATTTTAATCAGTTGATGCCACTGAAACACAGCGCAGACCAGCGTTTAAACACAATTGCCATCTGGAAATACGGCAGCAATAGAACCATTTTAAAAGCGTTGTCATGGGATAGGACTCCATCTATCTATAGTATTTTTTTTTTTTTTTTAAACAATAGAGGAAAATTGCAAATAAAAATCTTAATGTACTAATAACCGCAGACATGAAATGTTTGATCCAGAATACACATCAGTTCTTTGTCTTCAAAATTCAAATCAAGGCAGGAATCTCTGAAAATGATGCCCTAGTTCTGTAAAGATATTATATATGCTTAAAAGAATAAACGCTTGCTATGTATATTTTTAATATATTCTCATTCCCTTAAATTATAGGAGAACAATTATAGGTAAACCTGTAGGAAGATATGGCAGTACTTCACTGTGTTGGTTGCAGGGAACATTTAAGTGTGTTATTAATTTTGCTCCACCAGGTGTCACCCTGTGCAAAATTTGCAGGGAACAGAAGATTATTTCAAGTATTCATATAGATTTTGCAAGATATGACTGGACAAGTAGCTGCTGGTTCTACAGCTTTAGAAAAAAGGCTTAAAGGTGTTGATGTTTTGTCCATGAAAACAATTGCAGTTTTCTCTTTGCCAAAATGTTGTCATGATGATATCTTCAAATTGATGTTCTGGAGAATCCAGTGTTGCTCTTCTTTAATAGGATGTATTTATTCTTAAAGGAATCATTTGGGTGTTTGCGCTGTGTTTCAGCTATAATATACAGCATGACCTCTTAGTTTGGGGTATTTTCAAGCCAAAGCTTTAATGGAAAGAAATAAAGAATAGTACTCAAACCGAGCTTGTCGTTGCAGGAAGTTTTTCAACAGCTGTCTGGGGGGTGGAGAAGAGTGTTGTTCAGCAATGTTTTGACTGTAGATCTTTTGTCAATGGAATCGGGATTCCATCTTGGAGCAGAGTTGGACTGCGTACGTGTCATTGATGAAGTGACGATGAAAGCTAGAGAGGCCGTCTGGGTGGAAAAAGCTGTGGCACATTTTCCATCACCATCAACAGCTCTATCAGTCCTTCATTTGCGCATTAAAGGGGAAACGAGCAGCAGTTGTAGCAAGAATGAAAAGCACATTTTAAGGAACTCTTTCCATCGATTTGCATGCACATTTGGTAAAACACAGAAATGCAAATAAGCCCAGTCCACATTCCAGTATGAGATGCCTCTAACAAGATAACAGTGCAGGAAAGATGGATGTGTAACTTTTCAAGAGACGTTGCAGGGTTTCCAACTTGTAAAGCAAAGGATTCTGTGGAAGAGAATGGAGCTGAGGAAGCAGCGCTCTGAGAAAGCGATGACACCACGTCATAGTTTTGTTAGCAGGACAGCAAGGTTCACAAATGCCATTGACAGCAGTGGACATGCAAAACCAACAGTGCGCCACTGTGCTGCATGCCAGCATTCAGTGAATGGCTGTTGGTGTGCCAACCCAATTTGCACACAGGCATTTGCACACATCTCAGAGGAAATGGAAGAAAACTTGAGCTCTGCACACCTTCGGCAAGTTGCATATCACTACAGTAGCTAAAACCGACATGTTTATTTCAGCCACTTCAGTAGAACTATGTAGTACAATTTGGTATTAAATTCCACTTTAGTGTTTCCTTGAATTGCATGTTAAAATGAGAGCCTTGCAAATTTTTACAAAGCTTGGGCCTAAAAGCAAGTAAATGTACAGGAAGGAATGAATGGTTAAAAGACTAAATGTATGTTATGAGTTACAAGTTAATGCTCAGAAGATATATTACTATACAGGAGATGATACAAAGGAAGTGGTACTGTCAATGTGGAAAGTAGAACCACCACAGAAAACTGGTACTTTATGTTTCACTACTAGGATGCATTTTGGGATGTGAAAAGTAGGTCAGATTTTGTCAGAAATGTTGTCAGAATTTGTTCTCGCCCAGAAGAGGGTTGGCGAAAGGCAGTGCCTGGACACAACTGCTACTGGCTGCTTCAGGTTTGCTCTCAGTACCGTGATCAATTTTTACATTTCGTGTTGTTTATTCATTCATAAACCAGCATCCATCAATCTTTATCACCAAGAAATACGCATTGAACCAGAGATGCAAGCAGAAGATAACAGACTGTCAGATCAAATATATTTAAAATATATTTTTCAAATCAGCCAAAGTGTTTATTTTCTCTAAGTCTTTTCTATTTACTAGTTTCTTTTGTGATCGTACAGTACTTTATGACAAATGCCCTGAAAAGAGGCTCAATATAGACCCAGTCACGAGTATGAATCAAAATGAGTAAATTACTTATAACAACTCAGAAAAGAACGTATGCTTTGTGCGCTGTGGAACAAAAAATATCCTGAAATGATCGGGAAAAGAGGAGTAAATCCGTTTGCACAGGACGGGGGAGATTTTGGAACCTGATTTCTTTACAACTGCATTCGTAGCAGTTCTGACTGCGGTTTGTGGGGATGCGGGAACTTCCTTTTCCACGAGGCAAAATGAATGAGAACCGTGCGTGATCCTTCGGCTCTGAATAGTGAATAAGCCATGATACACGGTTCTACCGTTTCTAAGTAAAGCACAGTTGGCCGTCGCGGCTGAGCTTGCAGAGAGCAGTTTGTACACACAATGAGAAGTGGAGTTGAAGACTTCCGACGCGCTTTTCTAGGACTTTGGCGTTCGCTACACATGCGTTGGCGTGTTTTGACATCCCGGTTCCAGTGACTGTACCGCTTTAAGGGCGCACTGCTGCCCCTTCGTGGACGCCACACGGATGTGCGCGGCGCTTCGAGTCGAGCTGCTCCCCGCAATGTTTTCACCGCGACTTCGTGGCTGAGCAGAATTCGGCGAGCGGAACAGCCGAGCGTTCGGGGCTCCAGCCGGACCGGGGGCCGATGAGGACGCGGCAGGAGTCGGCGGAAGGGCGCGCACGCCCGCTGCGGGTCTGACGGGGCGACGGACGAGGCGGATTTCCACCGCAAGAGCAGCGAGCGCAACACTTTGTCGACGCGGTGACGGATTTGTTTTGCGCTCACTCTGCACGCCATTTGTTCTCGTCTTGTTCCGTCCACGCTTTTTAAGAGTGAGGAGCGTTTTTCCTCCCTCCTCGCCGCCCGCCCTCCCCCCGGAACGGGGACACTTGTTGAAATTCAGCCGTTGCCTCGCTGGAAGTTCGGTGGGACGATAGAGCCCTCGGTGTGACTTTGCCGGACATATTTGCACCGATTCCCTGTGTTGGTGCCCCGGACGATCGATCCGTCTCCCTTCCTCCGTGCCTCCGACCGACGGCAGCGGGCCGCCGCGCTCGGTCCGCCCTCTCTGAAGATCCAACCTGAGCCGTTTCCATTAATGACAGCCGAGCGACTTCCCGGCTTTAAAACATGGGATTTTTTTCTTATGGCAGCGGCTCGACGCGTTCGTCCGCTTGAATCTTCGCATTTTCTTGGCGGTGAGGAGCTTCTCTCTCCCTTTGACGACATGCGTGTTCTTAAAAAATCAACTTTTCAGGATTATGGACACTGACATGTTGTAATCGGGACCCCGGGAGCTAGTTTAGCAAGTAGCTACACAGTTTTGGGGAGACATTCAGGCTACGTTTATTATTTTATGTGATCTTTTCGCGTGGGTGGTTCTTACTTGAGGGGAAAATGTTTAAGGTTGTAACACGAAGGAAATTGTCCTCGGGCAACACTTACCTTTCTGGCTAACGAGTTACAAGGCAAGGTTGGGCGCTTCGTAAATTCTGATAAAAGTGTTGGCGGAGCTGTAGGCTGTCAAAAGTGCGGAGAAAATAAACTTGACATTTTAACCCTAAAGTGAAGCCTAAACCCACGGCACGTTCATTGTTTTGCTAGGGGGCGCCTTAAGTTTTTTTTTTTTTTTTTTTTGTTTTTTTTGTTTTTTTTCTTTCTTTTAACTTTCACGACAGATTTGTTAGCAAACTCAAGTCTCTTAGTATTTACTTTGGACTCCGACTTGGTGGATTTTCGAAAATGGATTGACGTGGGGAACCGGTACAAAATCACGTTTGCTCAACGACAGATTGTTTCTGAAGTAAACTTGTGGAAGTGTGCGGCCCGCACGAAGATGTCCGGATCCCCGGGCTCGGGTGCCTCGAACCCGCGGAAGTTCAGTGAGAAGATCGCGCTGCACAACCAGAAGCAGGCCGAGGAGACGCGGGCCTTCGAGCAGCTCATGACGGACCTCACCGTGTCCAGGGTGAGCAGCAGCAGCCGCCGCCGCCGCCCGCGCCTCTAATCCCCGCACAGTGCGAGACTGCAAGTCGGGTTCACTTTTTCGAAAAAGTGCGATTAAAGTATAAAGAAGCAGTTTGACGAAAAATAGGGTAGCAAATTACGGTAAAAACCTGGAGTTGGACACCTGTGGAACGCAGATCTGTTTTTTGGTGCTCATTTGCTGATATGTTAATTTTTAAAATGTACAAAACATATATTCAGATTCAAAATATTATATATTTTATAACCATATATTGCAAGAAGCTTTTTTTAAAGTTGTGCAATAGTTGTGTAACTGCACGATACACAAATTCACATGCGTTTCTCAAACACCTGCGTCCTGAACTTGCTGGGTTCCAGTATGAACGTCAATTGCTTGCGTTTTGTTCTGTCCAAAATATGATTTCTGATACTAAGGAGTATTTTAAAAAAATCACAATTGCTGTATTGCATTTAAAAGTTTCATACGGTATGAATACGTAGACTTTGAAAAGGAAAAATTCCACAAGTTCTGCAAATTTGAATATATGCTCTAATATGTATTATTAAAGTGTTTGTCTGTGCACATTGCAATGGATATTTTCAGAAGCAAATAACAAACTTGTAACTTTAGGTGTTGCTCACATGATATTCTTAATACTACAGCCACATATTTGCACACAGGTGGTTGTCACTTGTTCCTGTTGCTTTCATCCTTGTCTCCCTTAAGCAACTCCTTGTCCCTGTGACATAGAAAGTGCCCTTCTCCTGCATTTAGCTTATTTAGTTGTATTTCAAATCAAATTACTTTGAAGCTTGGCCATCTTTTTTCGTACCTCTGTATCTTGGTGTACCATGGTCCTCTAAAGTGAGACTTGTGGTCTAAAAGAAAGAATATTGCAAGTTTGGACATTCCCGCTCTTGCTCCATGTTGCTAAGAACTCTTCAAGAGCGATTAAATCTTCAGTTGTCATGGATTTTTAAACAGGTTTTAATTTCTGAAGGTGTACAAACATTTTACATGTTGCCATACTCTGCGATATGGATATAATTTTGTTTCACGCATAGTTTTTCATGTATGTACGCATATGAGTTGTTTGAAAACACAAATGTTGATAAGGTGTGGGTTCGAATTCAGCTCAGCCTATGTAGAGAATGCATGTTCTCCACATGTCTGCACAGGTTTCCTCTGGGCCCTCTTGTTTCCTTCCACAGTCCAAAGACATGTGTTTCAGGTTAATTGCTCACTCTAAATTGCCTGTGGTGTCTGCCCACTGGTGTTCAATAGCTGAGTGCCCATTTATTCTAGGACAGGTTCCAACCTGCTGTGATCCTGACCAGGATAAAGCGGTTAATAATAAAAGATGTATGTGACATGATGATTTAGCTTTCTAGTACCGCTGTACTGCGGAACGTATTGCATATTCAAGTGTTTAAATATATTGTTCAGAAGATGATCCTAAGTTATTGACATTGTACATTTTTATGAACAAAATTATTAAGTGACTAGAAGGACCCTGTGGAATGTAGCCCTTAAAGGGGGGTTGATCCAAATCTGGAAACATGCTCATCAGACCTCTTAAGTTTGCCATTTAAATGCAGTAATATTAAGCTATAGTTTAAAATATCTTGAGGTATATTTCAAAAAGCCACAAACTTGAATGGATGTGTGCTGTGTACCTTGAGTTTGAGATGCTCTTCAGATGATGAGGAGAATGAATCCTTTCATTGTAAATGTGCAGTGGGTTATAACTGATTGTGCTGCAGTCTTTATACTTCTCAATAGCTCTCAAGGTCTCCTGCTTCTGCTGCCCAGTTAGCACAAAACGCTGGTTTGTAGATGCATCGGTGACTAATGTCTGTTTCTACTGTGCATTTTCTTCGGGTATAAAACTTTTGCAGTGGGAACCTTATTTACGTTTTCACCCACACCAACTGCCAAGAGCAAGTTGGGCAGAAGTGCGTGAGCTCAGCAGATGAGGTCCCAGAAAACATGACCTGCTTTTTATATGCTTTTGTTTCTGAGATGTACCCACTGAGATGAATAAATTGATAGTGTGCTTTGGTTATCTGGAAGGTGAACCTCTTGATTGCTCTGCATTTTCCTTTTGAAAGTGGGCGTACCTTACATGTGTAGTGAACAAGTGCTGTAATGTTGTACAAAATGTTTGTTCTACTGCTTGCAATGATACTGTGCTGTAATTGCTGTGTTGTTCTGGGAGCTTGTACATTAGTGTTTAGCATGTATTAATCTGAATGCACTTCCGGAATGACTTGTAGCACTGTAATTTTGTCTTTTTTGACTTCACTGATAAGATGCTCTAGTCCATAAGTCGCAGAACCCTTATGCAAGTGTTGGTGGTTATCGTTTGCTTTCTTTGATCACACTTCATTTTGCCTTTGAGATGGGAACGATAAGGCTATGTTATATTAAAAACTATGACTAAGGTTAAGTATAAGTGCCAACACGTATGAATGGCATACCTTTCTTCTTCGTAAGAGTTAAGGTAAAAAAAAAAAAAAAAAAAAAAAAAGCTTGGTTTTCATGCATCGCACTGTCATCTGAATTTATACCTTTTTTATTTCCTTAAGTATTTTATCACAAATCAGCCCGTGTGAAAGTGTGTGATTTTATTGGGTGCTTTTTATTATGCCAGAATGCATAATTTTTATGATCCCTTTTGTCTCCACAAAAGGTAGAGTGGTGACAAGTGTGATGTTTTCAATAATGCTGTTTACATGTAAACATCTCCTACATGTCAAGAGTTGACGTAAATATGACCCTGACTTGAAGAAGCAGTTAACAATAGTGAGAGATGATTCCGTGTTTTTTCGTGTGCAATTCCCCATCCTTTATGCACTTTTTATATGGAGAAAATCCTCAATGATGGTGAGTTTAAAATAATGTAGTAGGCAATGGATATGTAAATAGATAAAATATCTGATCACTGCTTGCTAGTAAAGGCTATTGTTTTGACTCTCTTGACTCTTTTGATACATATTTAATTAATATTTATTTAAATATCCATTATGCAGTTTAAAAAAAATGTAAAAAGAGAGAATAAAATAACACCCTTCCTAAAGTATAAGGCTGCTGTTTATCTGCTTTTTTCCCCCCATTGTCTCACCAAAATTAGTTTCTTTGGTTCATTTTTGTGACATGAGAACTTAATTCATGAAGGCTAAAAGCTTTCTTGATAAGATCCAACCAGTAACACGACTTCCCCCAGACACAGTGGGTAAAGGAAGTCCTTCCTAAAGCTTCTCCTGGGAACGACTGGTTTTAGCATTTATTTCTGTAGCAAACATGGGTTTTAAAATTTCTTTTGCATGCCTTACTTGGTTCATAGGACCCATTTTTACTCTAAAGTATTTTTGAAGACATTTGCAGAGGCAAAAGAGAATAATATCCAGAGTGTTGCTCTTGCATGACAAACAGTTGGAGTATTTCAACTGTTCAGAAGGGAATGCTGACTAGCACCCATCTCTCTCGATAACTTCTTAAAACACTCTTTTATAATTCTTTTCTGCAAAAGGAAATGGCTCGTTGTGCAGACCCTTCAGAGGTGTTTGTTTTGCATTTGTTGTAGTTATGAGATGACTTCAGCAAGGCACACTGTGGATTGTGGTGTTACTGCCAGGTTTCCTCTCTAGTTCATGGGAACAGTGTGGATTGCCAAGATTACCATGACAGTCACTTTCTTTGCTTTTTTTAATGGAGGGACACTAGCCTGTGGGGAATTGCAGAAATCTGACTTAAGAGCAGAGAATCACAGAAAACTGGAAAGTCTCCTGGCAGGTGCCCTTCCCATAACCTCAGTTTCTCCATTCAGGGGAGTTCGGCAGAGATTAGCACGCTGTATTGATGTCTGTTGGCAAAGCTAGTCGTCTCCAGAGGGGGGCAGAGGGAGTTCCTTCCCCCACCTTTCTTTGTCGCTGGTTAAGCAGCTGGCTCAGTTCGCTATGTGAGTTTGTGTACCTATGGGCCCCAAGAGTAGTGGGCAAGTGAGGTTAAAGAGCCAAAGGTTCAGTTATAGCTGGAGTGGAAAAGCTGATACAGCCTCCTTGTCAGTGGGCAAAGACTTTTTTTTTCTTTCCCCTCTATGGGAGCTCTTCAGACTGTTCTTATCGAAACAAGAATTGTTTGATAACTGTCTGAGAAATCTTTTAGATGTGGAAATTCCACACTCTTAACTGCAGTTGGTTCCCTGTCTGCTAATCGAGAGTTGGTGTTGAGCTAAAGGACCATAGGAGAAATACACTTTTGTTTACTCTGATTTGCACATTGCTTTGGAGAAAAGTAAAAGCAAACCGAGTTTCAAATGAAAGTATAATCCGTTGTAATTCTCGTGCACCATATCCATTGTGTGTGTTGTGTCATGGTTGCTGATGTGCTGTTATACACTGTATAGTGTTTTGGGTGTATAAGGAGACCCGGTATATTGCTACCTCCTGCTGTTATCACATATATTGTATTAGCCAGTGCAAGGCAAACATGTTATATTTACTGCATTATCGCTACTGGGCAATAGCTAATTCCTCTGGTCCATGAAAAAATACTTGACTCCACATCACAAAAAAGAGAAATGCTGTGCTAAATGTATAAATGTAATCTAAATGTCAACAAAGACAGCTCTGCAAGGTGGGAGGTCTCTCTCTTCCCTACCCGCTCTCTTTGGTGAACCAGGATCACTCGTGAATACACCTGTGGGTTCTTTGTCCCCTGATAGGAATATTTATTTGTTAACAAGTAAGCCCAGTAAAGAAGCAGACCGGGATGTTGGTGCCCACCCGCATGCCCATGTTTTTTTACCTTAAAGTGCAGACAACTGCTCACTAGCTTGGAGCCATAGGTATTACGTTGGGTTGTAAGATGATAAAGAGGTGGCACTTTATTCACAGACTCAAAGCTGGTAGATGGAAAAGCCATATGATGAACTACAGCTTGATCATCTGTTTGATTGTCTTACATTTTTCAATTGTGTAGAAGGTGTAAGGCAGCACTTACTGATTCAGCTTACAATCTGAAATGGTATGCGACCTCTCTTTTTATGAGAGAGGAAAAAGAAAAACTAAATACTTCTCAATGTTTGTTCCGGTAAATGGTTTCTTGAAAGTTCATAAATCAGGGACAAGCTGTGTAATCTGGACATTGTAGACTGTACTATACACCCAAAATATAGATTTTTGTGCTGAAGGCATACATTTTTCTACATGTGTTAATTGCTCTGCTTACATACAGGTTGTATGTGTCTGCATTGCAGAATTCCTGGCTTCTAATGTTGTCATCCAGATACTGTACCCAGCAACCCTTGTGTGTTTATCCATAGCTTGTACAGGTCCTTGAAAAGCCCTCAGAGTTAATGCTTTGTACAAACTAGCAACATATACAGTAGTATTTCCACTAGAAAGATGGTCTTTCCCAACTGTGTAAACCCATTGATAACATCAAATGAGGTCAGTCTTTGAGATTCAAATTTTGCTCTTTGGTTGATGTGAGGAGGAAACATCTCCAAAATTTCCCTACTGCTGATGTGAATTGATAAATGAGATTACTTGCCATAACCATGTAACGAAACGGGACAGTTTGATTGGGCTATGTATTATTAAAGAAGTAAACGAAAACCAGTTAACCGGTCCTGTTTCTAAGCTGGAAATTCCATTAATTTAAGTCCCTTAACATTTCGTCCTTCACTTTCTTCCAAAGGTGCAGTTCCAGAAGATCCAGCAACTCCGCCAGACTCGAGCGCAGTACTATGGTGGCTCGTTGCCCAATGTAAACCAGATTGGTAATGTCAGCACAGACTTCCAGGTGAGTAGCTGTGGAATCAACCTAGTAGGACTGCTGGGATGCTCAATTTTTTTCTAATGAACCAAGCTCTGAGCCTACTTTTTTGGGCAATAGCACTTCTGACACAGATGTGCTGGGGTAGGAGGTTGGATATTCGTTAGGGCTGTTGTCTTAAGTCTGATGGTTCTTGAGTCAAGTCATGTTCTAGCTGTACAACCTTTGAACAAGGGCCTTGCCTTTACATTTCATTAGTAAGAATACCCTGCTGTATGAACTGGTAAGTAATTGTAGAAGTTGTTAAATTGGAAGCTATGTCAGCTAAATGAAGGTTCTTTAGGGTATTAATTTCCCTTTCTCAATGTGAACATGTTCTAATATTAAGATTGATCTGGAGGAAACCATACCTAGACACCAATTTTTGTTATTTTGTAACTTAGCTGGCATTACAGCAAGGGATATTTAATGTGGCAATTCAAATTAAGAACCTTAAGGGTGCTACGAAAGGGCACCGACTGGAACGTGAACTACAGACCTTCGTCTTACATGTCTGTGTCTTTAACCACTATGCTATATACTGGCCAGTTCATTACAAGATGCAAATAGGATTATTCAAAGGACAGTGCATGCCATCTCTACTTTTCTCAAGCTTTAGTCAATGGTAAGCTCTGTTGGTGAACTTGATACTCTGGGTTAGTGTGTGCCCGGAACTACAGGGCTGTATCCATTTCGGTGCTCTCTGGGAATAATCCTTGTGTATAAACTCAAAGTGCTTTTGATAATGGGGCCTGTGGATAATGGCTCTTTGAAACAAAGTGCAATGATCCCTGAAAGACTAGCTTTGCCAGAAAGCAAATGGAGTTGTAGGAAAGCTCACTCCAGGATGCACTGTACTGTCTTCGCTTTTGGGGAAATGTATTCCTAGTTATGGTTACTTTGTGGGAAGTATTACTATGGTCTGACTGCTCTGTTATCTGTGTTTCTGTAAATGTTATGCATTGTTAATGCATAAAATTAAATTAAAAGGATGCATAGACTGCTCTCTGCATCCAGCTTTAGAAAAGTTGTTGACAATGTTGCTGTAAGGGTTTAACGTTTGAAAGTCAGAGGGAGTTGTAGTCTACACTGGTTGAATGAACTTTGGGTCTCACTCACTGTACTTTTCTCCCTCCAGAGCCCATTCCCCTCAGGACTGGACAGCGTGCGAGGAACCCGCCATCATGGCCTAGTGGAGAGGGTCCACCGAGAGCGCAGCCGCATCAACTCTCCTCATCGCCGGCCCATGGACAAGCACGGTCGGCAGATATCCTTCACATGCTTACTGTTGGTTTTAAACTAGTGTGTTTGGTCATGTGCTGCCTGCAGGTTTTGTACTGTCCTACAAAGATCAGGAGGTTGTGGTTGTTGAGGCTATGTTTGTTGTGAATGTAGGTGTGGTGTGTGTTTTAATATTCTGGTTTGGACTGACCTCTGCACATGTGGGCAGTGGTCACGGAGGCCTGAGGCTCTATAGAGAGCGATTAAATTGATGCTGTTAAATGGAAACCAATGCAGTACAGCTAAGAATAAGGAAAGATGATGAAGGCACTGTGCAGTTTTAAACTCTGTCCAAGTTGTTTGTCATTTTACATTCCTTTAACACAAAATGCCTGTTTGGTTTTTTGTTTTATTGTGGCAAGATATTCTTCAGTTAATCTGCCCAGCCAAATACTAGTTATATGTAACTGTAATTCTTGACTGAAGCCTAACATTTTGTATTACATCTATCATCACTGTATCCACAAAAAGCTTTAGTTGGCTATATTGCTTCTGAGGAATGTGGAAACTAAGGGGACTTACACTTGTGGTGTTACTTTTAACAAAAATTTTTGTGGACAGCATTTTTCACAGTCATTTTTGTATTTCAGCTGTTTGAAGAGGTCGTTGTATTGCACTTGCTTGTCACTGAAAGCAAAATATACAGCTTCATGTGAGCAGAAACAAAGCTGTCATATATGCAGAATTAAATGCTGCAGGTGATGCATTCTGAAACTGTACTCCCAGGTTATTGTTTGCCATTTTTCTGTTTCCATGGGAACCATGCCTACCTGGTGCAGAAAGCCAATCCCTCCACTACAGCATCTGTTTCCCGTCTCTGAGGCAGCAGAGGCAGTGGTGTGGCTCTGCAAGTGTTAACCCATCTGCCTGTACAGACTGAAGAGTGCAGGATAACGTTGAGACAACTGTGGAGTTATGTAAGCGTGCCAATGGTTGACATTATGCTCCTTGGCTTTGGGTAATCCTGCTCTGGAGTACTAAAACCCAACATGACCGGTTGTCCAGCGCATGTAAAGCCTGTTACATGTTTGCAGAGCCCCTTACCAGTGATCCTTCTGACTGAGTTGTCAAGTATCTAATGGATGAACAACTTAGTGTGCCACTTACTTAGGTCCATGTTTTTGGACTGTAATTCTTCTTCTCCAAGAACTGTATGTTTAGTTTTAGATGCTGGTTAGTGGTCAACTTTCCTTTGGCAAAGAGCACATGATGTACTAAAATAATTTATCTCAGTCTGCTAGCTTTTTATTTATTTATTTATTTATTTATTTAAACTCTGTATAGGTTTTAGTTTCTTTTATTTCTGGTAGTCAAATGAAAAATTACTTGCCCACTTTTAAGTGTGTTTCTTTTGTTTTATAGTAGGGTACCCACACTGACCTTAACTCGGTCCAGCCTCAAATCAACAGCATAGTTGTGTTTACAACCTACTCAACAATGTTTCCTTTTGTACAAACAGAAGTTTTTTGTGAACCTATCCTTGTAGGCTTACTGTTGCACTCCGGGCTTTTAGGAGTTAGTTTTAGTCTGGTGTCTTATTTTATTTGAAATACACGAAAAAGGTTTTGGATCCCCTTGTGCTTGTCTCTGGGAAAATGCGTGGTGCTCTGGTTATCTCAGAATTCTGCAAGCGTTGCGGAAGGAATAATCTTTTTTCAGAAGAAAATTCAGTTATGCTTCGAATGGTAAGGGATTGCAGATGCATCTGACAGTTCTTCCCTAGTGCTTAATGATGATGATGATGATGCTGATCTGGGATTAGCGAGAACTGAATGAATTAACACATTTGCTCTGTCCTCCTTCGACAGAGGGAGAAAAGCTGTATTCTTCTGGCTTCCTGGAGCCAAACCAGTTGTTATCTATGAAGAAATTAGCTGCCCGGTGAGGGGCAGTCCGAGAAACACTGCCATTTGAATTAACTGCAGCATATGATCTTCACACCAGGAGAGGAAGCCAGCTAGGCACTGTGTCCGAGGCCAGAATTTGATTTCATCCGTTTTGTTTTAAGCACCAGATGTCCCTCACGGCTGAGGCTTGTTTTTTTACAAATCAGTTTAACTGCGTCTGCCAAGATTAGGTTGGCTCTGACAGTGAGCTGCTAGCGCACACGTCAACCACGGCCCTTTGCTGTTCTTGAATCTCTTATGCTGTCATTTATTGTAAAGATTTCCTTTGATTTAGTGTTAACAATAGCTGTTAAATGTTTCAAATATTCTACTTTTTGATTTTTTTTTTTCTTTTCTCCCCCCCCCACCTTTTATTTTTTTTGAAGTTGGGGGGGGTACTATCATTCTTGGTCCCTGTATGTGTGCTGTGATGAATACTGTAGCCTCCATTCCTACTGTGTTATTAACAAAAGGCAAATTAAGACCAGGGTCAATTCTTAATTAATGCTTAAGTTCCATCTTTAAGCTGCAGGAATTCATGTGTCATCTCTTTGAATTGTACTGCCGTCTTTGTGTGCATGCTTCTGCCTTTGTCTGTCCGTGGGTCATTATTACCATGTGTGAGTGTTTGTGTTTTTCACCCAGTGGTGTCAGGAACAAACAAGTTATGATTTTTCTTGAATTTATTTAACTGTACATGTTGCTGAAATTTCCAGCTGAATGAGATCTGTGCTTGTGCTCCAGAGGGATTCTTTGAAGACCAGATTCATAGACGTTTTCTTTTTTTAAAAAAAAAAAAAAAAAAAACACACACACAGGATAGATTTCCTCTGACTGTATATACTCTTGATGAAAGTGATACTGCTGACAGCAATAGTCAAGTCCCAGTAGCTTCAGCAAAAATGACTTCATTTTACAAGATGAAGCAGATGTTTGATGGCAAAAATACCAGACTTTTTATCAACTGCGTTTCTCAAGTCTTGCAGATAATGTGAGGAACTGCATACAGACAGTGGTGAGGGATTTGCCATTGTTTCACTGACCTTTGATCAATGTGCAATTTATTGTTCAGTCAGGCTGGTCAGAGGCTGTTTTATAATTTGTTTTGTTTTTTTTGTTTTTTTTTCCCCTCTCCCAGTTGAGTGCTCATATTCTTTGTTTGTTTTTGTGGCTGTGCTCCTAATTCTAAGGCTAGATGCATTTTAAAATAAAATGTTGATCATCTGCCCATTCATTCCAGGTTTATGGCTTGTCTGCATAATGACTGCTTTAAACTGGTCAAAATACAGTGTGATTCTAAAAGAAATTTGTTGCTCAGTAACTCATATAAACATATAATGTAAACCCATAACTTTTTTCCCCTTCAGTCTTACATATGCTCAATATATTTGTTACTTATCACAAGTACATATAGCTAGAATAAATTGTCAGAGCCAAGTCTATTGTCTGTTTGGGCAGTTATTGTTTTGTTTTAGACAAATATAATAACCAAAAACCAAAATAAAATGCTATGCCTAGTAAAAAGTATAATATTAGCTGCCAAATACAGGTAGTGCATATGAGAATACTGCCATCATATGTAAAATTTACACTGTGATTTTATTTTTCATTCCTGTTGAAGCAGGTACCACTGCACTGCTGAAAGTAAAAATTTTTCTCTTTTCTTAACCTATGAAACTGCTAATGATTTCCATTTACCTGCTGCAACTTTTCTAACAATATTGGTCAGTGCTGTGTAGCTATGGAAAACATTACAATTTCTAACAGTAACTAAGACATTGACGCTCACATCTGGTGTTTAGCCTTTGGCTTGTGCTGAGAATGATGCAGTCTGGGAAGGGTGACAAAGGATGGATGTCAGTGACCTCCTTGTTCCTGCTTTTCAAAAAATATTTCACTAGATGTGTTGATCATTTTTATTGTATTTTAATGTATCCATGAATATATGGTTGTTGACTTTTCAACATTTTTTAAAATTAAGAGATTGTTTTGAAGTGCCTAATGCTGCTCTAAATGCATTAACCTGTAGCACTTTCAATTATCCACCCTTTTGTTAGTCTTAACAGTTGAGGGTTGTAGTTGCCTTTCAAATGTGTTTATAGTTGTGAAACGTATATCTTAATAAGCATTGCTGCAGCACGTCTGTCTGATCACAACCATTTCCTTGACTCTGAAACATGGAGAGTTCACCGTATGGAACTGTGTACCTGTCACCCCCTCCGGACAACAGCTGGAGAAGGTAAATGTTCCATCCTTCCCGCACCCTCTACATTAACCCCAAAAAGGGCACAGTGTACAATTCACAGGAATTCCAGAAATCTGGCAACCATTGTGCAGTGCAGATTGAAGTCACACCGAGTCCCTGGACACACAGGGAAGGGTGCGAACCTTGGCACTTTTTGCTGTTGTGCTCTAATGAACAGTAGCAGAGCAAAGTCATATTGTTTCAGGTCTTGTAGAGGTAGAAGTGTTGAGCTCAACTACACATTTTACCAAAGCAACTGAACATCTGAAGTGAAATTCAGTTGTGATGACTACATCTCATTCCAATTAGTTTCCGGTTTCTTTGATATGCCTGGCATGACTTTTCATTATCCAAGCAAAGGCAAGCTTCAATGTTGGAACCCTTTTTTTTTTTTTTTTTTTGCCTGGGGCACATATAGAGATGATTGTGATATAACACCCCCCCCACACACACACACACACACACACACACACACACACACACACGCAAAGGTCAGCCTGAATAGATTAGTTGATGTATGTGTACTATGTGAGGTAGACAGAATACACTGACAGTGCTATAAAATGCACCATGTTGGATGTGCAGTTATAATACACACTAAAAATTAAGGATTAATTTATCTTTTATTCTATTTCTTTGTGGACATTTACTGAATACTTTACTGCAGGGTGCAAACATGTTTAAGTTCAAATGTATCACTTCTCAGCACAGGTGTGCCAAAATCTTTGGAGAGGACACCTGGTCACTGAACTCTAAGGAAGCATCCTTTGGTTCTGTTTACTTTACAACTTGTTAAACAGACCAGATGCACACCCTCTGCCATTGTTTACTCCTACCCTCTTGCATGCTGGTTCATAGAACAACTTAAATGTATGAGTTATTACATAACCTTGTACAAAAGATTTCTTTTTTTTCTTTTTTAATTTCTCTGCTCAAGTTCTTGATAAGGCAGCTTTTGAATTTAAAATATTTATGATTCCAGCTATAAATTTGCTCATTTTAAGATGGTAGCCTATAACTATATATATATATATTTTTTTTTTTTTTTCTTTCAACTAACCCCCAACAGTTACAGCAGAAAATTAAATATTGATCTGTGTAGATCAAAGCTGTCTTTTTGAAGGAAGCATATCAGTGGAGAAAGAATCCCCTTGAAAACAAGGAAGTGCATTTCACATAGGCCTGAAACGTAGCTCGAAAGTCTGAAAGGTAACCGTGCTATTCTATGAATGTGATCCACCCATGCACAAGAGTTCTGCACTAGTAACCTGCTAGTCATGTTGGTTTGGAAAGGCAAAGTTGCAGTTGTGCAGAATCCTCCCTTGGTTTTCTGGCTCTTCACGGCTCGTCTCCTGAGCTGTTAATGAGCTGCACTGCCACAGCACCACATGCTGCATTCCTGTATAACCACATACCATACAATCCTGTATATCCTGTATGCCCCCGCAGTGTGATATATACAGCTATTGTATCTCGTAAAATTTTTCTGCCTAATGCTTGCTGGATTAGTTCTTTGGATGCAAGTCTTTAAATTCTGTAGATAATTGTGTATTAATGCAATTTACTTTTTTTTTTAATAACTTTGTTTCATTTATTCATTTTGAAGCTGTTAGTCTTGGAGTGTGATAAATATTTTGTTTACAGTTAAAGTAATGTATATGTATGCTCTGCACTGGTAAAACTGTCATTTTTAATTGTTGATTGTTTTTACAGTTTACAGTTTTTTTTTTGTTTTTTTCCCCTCCACTCGCCCCTGTGCCAGAGCTCCTGGTGGACAACCAATACTAACCAGAAGCTTTTCTCTCTGATTCTAACCTACCTTTTCCCACCCAGGATAATCCTCAGTAGCTGCTGATCTGAGTGCTCTGTCTCCCTACTTTGTGCCCTACTAACTTGGGCTCCTCTCCAGTGGCCAGGCCCTGCCTGCTGGAACAGGCTGTGCTCACGGTGTGCGCGTTCTGCCTCCACATGGACAGATCCTGACCAGTCCGGTCAGGGTGAAGTCCCAGAGTGTCTGCCTCGATGAGCCATTCTTACTGCTGCTATCTTGGATCTCATTTTGTGTTGTTAGGCTTGCCTTTCGACCACAGAGAGGGGTGGGGCCTTACTGCTCCCACCCACCCCTTTACCAGAGCATGTCACATGGCAGCCAATTCATTGTTTACTTGGCTCATCACAGACCAGACCCATGCATACACGTGCTGTTATTGTTTCTCAAGTGTTCTAAAATGAAAGACTTTGCTCATTCCAAGCTGTAAGACCTACCAGTGGTCTGTTTTACTATGGGATTTACACCACTGATGTTTACTGTCTCCCTGAAATGTTGCCCATTTATCAATGATTGTAAACAGTATGTAGAATGTTACTCTAGACTTTAGGAGGCAAAGCTTGGGGGAACAACTAAGAAGAGGGAACGGTGAGCTAGACATGAGGGCCATCATTGGGAGCTGTAAAATGCTCTTTGGTGACAAAGAAAGCTATGAGGGCAGGGTTTGCAGTGTGGAGGTGGGAAATGCGTGGTGACTTCCAGGCAAATGAGAGCAAATACACGAGCAGGAATGTTCACAGTGCTGGTTCTTTGTGCATGACTACTCTATAGCAGTATTCACATTGAACATATTCTACCTGATAATTGGTTTTATTCATAAAAATTGATATTTCTTAGGAGTGCGTCTTTAGCATTTGTTCTAAAATAGGTGGATCCCCATATGTTTCCCACAGGTTGCAATGAAAAGAGTTAATGCAGTACTGATGTAGAGTTCCCTGTCAGTTACTGGATTGGGTCAGTCCACAGCATCCCCAGACAATGCAGCTTGTAAGACTGTTGTTGCTGCAAGGTGTTTGCCACTGGCTGTTTCTCATCTGGGCTGCAACTGGCCAGTGTGCCATTACACCAAATCAGTGAAAGACCAACAATTTTTATAATCATTTCCTTCTTAAAGTATGTTGTTGTATAGTGGGTCATGTTTGCATCATCCTGTGCTCATGATGAAAAATATTTTAAAATGCAGTTGTTTTGAGGATCAAAGAAAAGGTGACGTAAAGTATGATAATCCCAAGAGGGAAAAATGTTACTAAAATGTAGAACTATAAATAGATTCTAATAATGCGAGAAGGCCTTAGACATACATATTCACTAGATGGTTTTTTTTTTTTTTGGATGTGGAGACAGTGTAATTTTAGCATTACACTGATGTTCCCCAGACACTTTGTTCAACTAGTGTCTGGTTGGTATAGGACTGGTTTGGACTAGGGCAGGACTTGTGAATGTGTCCCTGTGGAGAACAGCTGTGCAGGGTCAGCAGCTAGGGTCATCACCACTTTCCCAGTCCCACGGTCCACCCCCCGTTTTTTGCTTGTCGTAAATGTCCCCTTCTCCTTCAGTCTGAGCTATGGGTCTTGAACGACATTCTTCACTTGATGTCGGAAGTGTGAAATTGCCTTGTCTGTGACGCACAATCGGCTCGTCTAGCAATTTGAAGCCCACTTAGTTTGTCCTAAGCATCTTTGTTCCAGCACAGTCTTTTGTATGGAATCACACCAGCATGGTGCCATTTGCAGTGAGGAACCCTGGCATATTCTGTAGTTGTAGGACATTTTTTTTTTTCCTTGTAATCTAGAGTCTAGTTTTTCTTCTGGTTAGCTGGCGTGTGTGTGTGTTTCTGTTTTAATCTTTTTTTGTAAGCTGCTCATTTTTAATTTGCAGAAATACCTGTAGATCTAGAGCAAGAAGGGGGAAAACTATGTGTGGCATACATCTGAAATAAAGCAGCTGTCATCAGACTGAGATCACTAGGCCCATTTTTTGTCTTTTTCCAAAGAAGGATACTGTTGCTTCCCAGTCCAGCACAGCTGGACAAAGCTGCTATGATCCCCTCTGTTTGTTTCTCAACTCAAATTCTTTTTAATCACCACCTCTTCATAAACCCTTTTTGCATCTGTAGCATTTGTAAAGTTCTGGGTAACAGTTTTGCCTTTTTCTAACTTTCTCAGCAATAGGCCACCTCCCTTGAGAAACACATTGCCCTCTGCAGGTGGAAAGCTGATTGACAGTCCTGGTCATAGAGCTGGATGATAAATACTGGCAGCTCAAATGCTCAGTGTTGTAGCATATTGCAAACAAGTATATGTGTATGGGGTAGGCCATCGAGAAGGTCAATAATCCATAGTGCCCACTACTGCTTGTTTGAATAATAGTGTGAGGCAGCAAATTTAAAAGAAGCACAATTCCTGTTATTGTCTTGCGTGAATATTGGCATGCTTTGACAAGCATGTCTTTCTAGGCTGTAGACTTCACATCTACTATGTTATCCAAACAGTCAGTTTGAAAAACAAGTCTGGAAGTACTAACTTTCTACTGATCCTACTGGAGTGTAGAACCTAGGCTGAGAGCATTTGTAAGATTTTTTTTTTTTTTTTCCTTCTCCTGGCACACATCTTATAACCTAAATAATAGACTTGAACTGGAGAATTTACTTTTGAATGTATTAAGGTACCACATTCCTGGTTTCAGTTTAAATTGCTTATACCAGGATATTATTTTCAGTTATTTTAAATGGGGGAAAATAATGATGCATTCCC
The DNA here is from genome assembly GCA_018136845.1 of Heterotis niloticus. NCBI lineage: Eukaryota > Metazoa > Chordata > Actinopteri > Osteoglossiformes > Osteoglossidae > Heterotis > Heterotis niloticus. The sequence goes on along the minus strand of CM030904.1, from coordinate 12,951,523 downwards.
AGCCTATCTGAAAACCCCCGAAACCAACTTTCTCAAATATCACTAAAGCACTGTTTAAAAAAAAAAAAACAAAAAAAAAAACCTGCAACGTAGTACACGTGGAATTGTGGGCAGCAATGCAGCGCACACATGTAATTGCAAGAATGAGGTGAAGTATCTCTGGTCCGTAGTGCACAGTACATGTAGTATAGAAGTAGTAACTACAGATAAATAGAGAAGATTGATAATGTTAAATATAAAAGAAAAAGATAAATACACCTATAGCCAGGTATTTGAGCTCCTGGTTTCCAAGTTCCCGATATAATGAGCGGCATATATTAATAGCCAAGTCAAGAAGTGTTGGCATAATGAATTCTCTCTGTTTGAAGCCAAACCACAGAAGAGGGTATTCAAAATTTGTGCAAGTAGGAGTGCAAAGCTATTTGGTATACTGTACCCATTATCTCTGAATTTAGGCTTTGCCACATGTTGCTTGTGTTGATAAATAGGGTTTGCATTTTTGTCATTTCACTCACTTCAGCATTTTAATACCCCAGTGACAGTTTGTTCCGGTAACAGCCAATTATAATAGGTAAATTGTATTTTTCCATTTTATATTTTCAGTTAATTTTTGCATACATTTGACTATTAAATATTTGTTGCTATTACTGTTAATAGGGAAGAAAAAGAAATGAAACGTGCTATTCAAAATAGGTAACTGAATATAAACGCACAAATACACATTAATTACATCATAAACTCCTTGCTTACGTAATTGGTCTCAAGTCGTCTTTATTATGCTGAAAACAGTATTTAAGTGTTGGAGTATTTTGAGAAAATTCATAGGGCTTTTGCAGATGAACCCAGAATGAATCATAATTTGCCCCCTAAGAAATAATGGAAATTGCTACCTGATATTCCTGAGTTTGCAATATTCAAGTCATTTATAGAGACCAATTACACTCAGACAGCAGAATAGAACTGTACGGAAAACAAGCATAAAAGAGGTAATGTAGAACAGAGATGTGGGAACATCGGGTCAGGCATCACAATGTAAATATAACAAATCAGCAAAGAGTCGACAGTCATGGGCAGTTATCATGGTTGGTGATGATGAGTAGTGATCAGTCTTGAGCAGTCACAGTTCAGCAGCCTGCCAATCTGTGGGAGAAAGCTGTTCCTAAGTTTAGAAGTTTTGGCTCTCAGGCTGTGATAGTATTTCAGAGACAGACTCCAGCAATGAAATCAGACAGTAGAAGTGGTAGAAGGAGCCTGCAGTGATGTTGCAAGCTCTCCTGTTGCACCTTTTATAAGTACTCTGGATGCTGGGTAGTGGGCTCCTGGTAATGGACTGGGACACATTATCTACCTGCTGTAGCACTCCCCATCAGAGACAGTGCAGATCCCATACCAGGCTATAATGCAAGAGGTTGAGATGTTTTCTGTAGTGTACCTACAGAAGTTGATGGAGGTGGAAGTCCAGTTCTTTTAATCTCCTCATGAAGTAGAGACACTGTTTTGTCTTTTTCACCAGGAGTCTTGTCATGGTTTCGGTAGAGGTTCTTGGTGATGTGCATTCCCAGGAACTGTTCACCAATTCCACTGCTGAATGACTAATGCACAGAGAAGTATTAGTTGCTCAAATCCTTCTGAAGTCTACAGTCATATTCTTGGTCTTGTTCAGATTGAGAGACGCATTGTTGTCCTTGCACCAAGCTACAAAGTATAGTAAGGAATACCCTGGATAAATCCGAGTCAGTCATTCATTCACACATACACAGAGGAATAGTCACCACCTGACCTGAAACACATATCTTTGGACTGTGATAGGAAACTGAAGGACTTGGAGGAAACTCTTGCAAACATGGCAGATTAAGCTGATGTTGAATCCATGTTCAATCAAGGCATCACTATGCTACCATGAACAACAGAATAAAACAAAGTAAAAATGGGGAAAGTGAGTAAAAGGGAGCACACAAATTTGTTATTCATTATCGGTTTTAAACATGCGAGTCTTGGATTTAACATTTAAGAATACCACAGTAGTTCTGGTATTCTGGATTTTGTATTGTTTTGTATTAGATTTTCTGCATAGTAAGGAGGAAAAATTAGTGAACCTTTTGTGGTTCAAGAATACATTTTCTGTTTAATGGCAATGTACCTATTAGAATTTTCTTAATGAGATATTTAGGAACAAATCGCTGGTTACATCAGGGTAACTTGAACTTGATTGAAAGTGTAGTTGAAGCTTGAGTTTCTTTGCATAGCTTACATTTAGTAGTTTGTGTTTAAAAAATTGCTAGAAATTTTATGGAGGCAATAAATATGCACGAACTGTGGTGTTTTCAGAAGTTACGATTATACTTGTTTTGTTTTTCAATTTGCATTTGTCGTTTCCCAGTTGCGTTGGTGGTTTATCTGGGAATAGCATTTTTTGATTCTTTGCTATCTCGTATAGCCATGTTCCAGTGTTTCTGGCCATCTTTTCCGCTGTCACTCTGCCAGTTAGGCTTCCCTTCTTTGAGCCATTTCAGCCTGTACTTGAGGCCTTTCTCCCCCTACTAACTTTGATCCAGGGCGGCACTGGGCAAACTCAAGGTTGTAAACTCTGGTGTTTCCATTTCTAAAGGGAGCAGCAGTCCTGGAGCGGAGAAAAACAGCCTGGAATTAGATTAATATCCCAGCTAAACAGGTGACCTCTGACCCTTTCTTGTACAGACCAGTTACTCCTGGATTGCTCTCTGTTTATCTCTTGTATTCCCTTTTATTGTTCATTCTCATCTCAAGTCTCTTTTTCCCCCTGTAATCAACTTATTGGTTGTATATTTGATTCTTGATAATTCGGAATTAAAAAAGTGCTGTAATGGGAGGTTTTATTTATTTATTTATTTATTTATTTATTTTTTTTTTGCACCTGTTCCATAGCTGGAATTAAATTACACATTGATTTATTTATTTGTTTGTTTATTTTTTGTTTTTAGCCAGTTTTTGGCCCATCACTGTAAGTAAAGTATCATTTGAAGTTTTGATAGAAGCTTTTTCTTTAACCAAATTGAATCATTGGACTGAGGATACACAGAACTCTTATCTTCACCACAGGGAGTTAAGGGTTGGGGGAATTCCAGACATAAAAGGTGATCGCCAGTAGAAAACCAGACCAGGACTTTATTAAAGTGCTTTTCAGAGGGATTTCTTCTAACATGTGAGAGGGAGAGGTAGGATAGCCATCTAGATCATATTCGCACCCACCCTGATGAGGCAACTCCAGCTTCTTGCTGGCTTGTCATTTGTTGTTGTTTGTCATGTCTGACCCCCCACCGTCCACATTCTGTGTTCTCCATAGGACAAACTCTGACTCTGCCCTGCACACAAGTGCCATGAACCCCAACCCACAAGACCCATTTGGAATGAACCAGCAGATGGCTCGATGCCCTCCACAGCGCAACGGTGAGGCTCAGTCGCAAAAAAAAAAAAACCTTGTGGACAGTGTAGGGTGCGTTGTGAGTTTTGATCCACGAAGAAGTGGGTTCTTTGTGTTTATGAAATTTCATTAATGAGTTGCATTTGATCAAAGCAAACAATTTTTATTTTTGGTATTTTACCATCATAAAATGCTACTATCTTAAGGGTAGTTCTGTAAGATGTTGCTAGGACTTGAGCTAGCAGCCTTCTAAATGTGTGTTCTCAGTGGATCTGCTGTTGTTTTATGCAGCCCATTTCTGGGAAGGGTTAAGAATTCTACTTATTAACCTGTTTCAGTTCTACATGTGCATTCGCAGCCTGTGTATCACAGTGATTTCAACTGCTATGGTGTTTTGTTTCACCCTCTGGGTCACTGATTAACAGAAGACACAATCCCTCCAGTTCCCTGTGGAGGTCTTGTGCTGCATCAGCTGTGATAATGTTTGTGGGGATGTGCAGTCCATGACCTTGCCACAAGCAGTTTAACGCTGTATAAAATTGCCTTAAGGATGTGTTCACTGCTGTTCCTGGCAGCAGCGTTTGAAAAGCAACAATAGGCCTGTAAGTCTTTAATGAAAACAATTGCAGAGGAAATGCCTAGAGTTAAAATATTTTCCTGAAAGTAATGCAATGGTGAGGAAGAAATGGCTGCAGTCCCACCCGGGACTATTGTGGGCTTGTAGAAGCCAGAGTGGTAGCTGAGTTTTAGCTCCTAAAAAAGCAGCAGTTTTGTTGCTATCAGCACCTTGCCTTCAAGGTGTGGATTAAGTTGGCATTTTCATAATTGATTACAACTCTCTTTTGTTTAACCAACAAGTTTAAACAGGATATTGGGTAAAGATCCGGGGCAGGCGTTAACGTGAAATATAAACATAAATGACAGCGTTGTGGGGGGAGACCCAACCTAGTTCTTACCACAGAACGTAGTCTTTCAGATAAGTCTTCCTCCACCCTCATGATGGAGGGTTTGATCAAGCACCTTTTTGAAATGATGGGACAGCTTGGATTGTTCTCAGATCTGAGTGATTCCATTTGCCTAGATCATCTGTTTTCTTGAGGGCTGCAGACATGGCACTGCACAGATGAACGATACAGCAAAAATCTCGCAGTGGGGAAATAATGTGTCCTGGTGTGACACAGTGATCCTCTCATCTGTGTTTTCAGCTGAATTAAGGAGGGTGTCTGCTGATGGTGGGGCTGCAAAGAGTAGTTCATGGATGCAATTCTGCTACATGGGGTTTGATTATACTCATGACTTACTAGAAATAGCAACTGGTGACAGTTCCAGAATCACAGACTAACACTTGATATGAATTTGCCTTCACAGTATTCAGTGATAAATTCTAAGTGTGCCAAGGTCTTGCAAGCACCATTGGCAATTTATATCTAGCATATCAGTGCAGTACAGACAGTGCTTTACTACTCTTTGCAAGATTACAAGGTCTTCCAGCACAAATTGATGTCAGAGAAAGAATGCTGGAAAAAGCTGCAAGTTATAACTGTGTGGAAATGGAGTGTCACTGGACTTTAGTTTCTTCATTGTGTTCTCCCTTCTGGGTGTCGTCCTGTATCTGAGGGGTGAAATAGCCAAGCAGCTTATTGAAAGGAGAGGAGTGGAACCGAGTGGAGAGGAGAGGCCAGTGGCTGGCTCTTTGCCTGCACTGTGCAGGAGTACTGAGCATGAGGAGAATGGAGGCCTGTTCTCCCCAGCGAGAAACAAAGGCTCTCTCTTTACTCTCCCAAGGCCTATGGCCACGGAGCCTGCTTTTTGCTCATTCTTACTGGCCATCTTACGGTCTGCTTAAAGAGGCAGAGCCCTTCTGAATGCCCTGCGCCTTCTCCTTTTGGAGCACCCAGAGGTCCTGATGTGTGGGAAGCCAATTTGACCAGTTTTCCAAAACATGCAAGAATAATGTGAGAAGCCTTTTAGTGCTTAGTTGTATTTGTCTGCTTTCTCAGCATGTGGGCACTCTACTTTGTCATCTCTTCTATTGCTTTAAATTTAGCCATAAAGCAGTGACGTTAAGGACATAGAATGGTGCCTTGTTGCATTGTGTGGCTATGTACTGTTGCCAGAGGGTCATACCTCTGGTAAGAGTTCTGTGGCAAGTCAGCTGTCATGGCCACTGTGTTCTGATTCTCTTCTACTGTCTTGTTTCTCTGTGCACCCTACCTCTGTGTATTTGCGGTGTTGGTCACACAGCCAGCGTGAATGAGACGGAGGTGGATGGCTCCGGTGACGGTGAGTGTCCTTCCTTGTTGGGCCCTGCCCTCTCAGCGTGGAAGCCAGCCCTGTGCAATGTGGACAGACCCGTTCCTGTCAGTAAATCACAGATTTCAATGACAGTTTCACCCGCAGGCGTCTCCTCCCTCTGCACACGCACATATACACACACGTCTGACTCATTACACCTGACGTTCGTATTTTCTTTTCCTATGTCTGTAAATGTTGTCTTCATCCACACCTGCGTTTAATTGTGTGTGTTTATCTGTCTTTGACACGTGTCATCCTGCATGTTTGATCATGTTTTGACTGTGTGTGTTGCACATTTCAACTTCTTCAGTCATGTGTGGTCCTATGTCTTGAGTTGCACTACATGGTCAAAAGTATGTGGACACCTTGTCTAATTAATGGGTCATTACTAATAGGTGGATAAAATCAAGAATACAGAATGCAGTCTTTTAAAACATTTACAGTAGAATGGGTTGTACTTAAAGAGTTCTCTCATAGGATGCACCTTACTAGCAAATCAGTTCATCAAATTTCTGCCCTGTTAGACCAGCCCTGGTCAACCTTTAGTCCTGTTATTGTGAAATGCAAGCATCTAGCATCAGCAACAGCTCAACCATGAAGCGGTAGGCTACAAGCTAACAGAACGGGAATATCAAGTGCTTAAGTGTATTGCACTTTAAAGTTGTCTGTTCTCAGTTGCAGCACTCACTATCAATTCCCAAACTTCCTCTGGAAGCAACATCAGCAAGAATTGTTTGTCGTGAGCTTCGTGAATTGTATTTCTATGGTTGAGCAGCTGCGCATAAGCCCAAGATGACCGTGCTCAATACAAAGCTTCGTCTCGAGTGGTGTAACACACGCTGCCGTTGGATTTTGGCGCAATGGAAATGCATTCTCTGGAGTGATGAATCACACTTGACCATCTGGCAGTCTGATGGACAAATCTGTGTTTAGTGGATGCCAGGAGAACGCTACCTACCTGCATGCATAGTGCCAACTGTAAAGTTTGGTAGTGGTGGAATAAGGGTCTGGGGCTGTTTTTCATGGTTTCAGCTTAGCCCTATAGCATATAATGACATTCTAGAGAATTGTGTATTTTCAGCTTTGTGGCCACAGTTTGGAGAGGGCCTTTTCTGTTTCCGTGTAACAGTGGCCCTGTGCACAATACAAGGTCCATAAGGAAGTGGGTTTACTGAGTCTGGTGTGGAAGAACTTGACTGGCCTGAACCCCATCAGGCACCTTTGGGATGAATTGGAATATCGACTGTGAGCCAAGCCCAAGTGCGCAACATAAGTGCCGAACTTCAATGATGCTCCTGTGTTTGAATGGGACCAAATCCACCACACTCAGAATCTGGTGGAAAGCCATCACAGAAGAGTACAGACTGTTATAGCAGTAAATGGCAGACCAACTCCATGTTGATCCCCATGGTTTTGAAATTAAACATTCATTAAGCACATATAGGTATGGTGTTCATGTGTCCATATACTTTTGGCCATTTAGTATACATTTTGGTGTATGTATGGGCTTGGTAAAATCATGTAGTCAGCAAGGTGTGTGTGTTTGTGTGTACATCCTCACTTCTGTGGGCCCAGGTTCAAAGCCCTCTTCCTGTCACCAGCCTCTCTCTGTTTCCCGCTGACTCTCTCTGCCCTGCCGACTGCTGAAGAAAGGTCAGCCGACGATCTGTCCCTGAGTGCAAAGGCAAACAGGCACCGCGACACCTTTGGCAGTTAACCACTTCTGTGAATGGCTGCAGTCAGAAAGTCAGATTTATCCTCACTCAAACAGAAGTGGTAATTTCACTCCCTTTGTCTGTCTCTCTCCCACAGTATTTTCCTTTCCTGCCTTGCCAAATGAGGAGGGGCTTATGGGTGTCAGTAAGCCCCTGCCCAAACAACTGTTGGAGGCCAAAAAGGTGAGCTGCCAAGATTAACCCTGTTGCTAACAAGGCCAGTGGAGGAAATGTTATCCTGAGGACTGGCATTAAGCTAAGCATGATGGGAAGCTTTTAAAAAGGATTTGGATTTAAAGTGCTGTTGTTAAATCAGTGCATATTCTTTGGCCTATTAACATGGCCCATGAAATGAATACACAATGATGTGGATAAATGTATAACAAAATGACTTAGTCTGTCATATGTTTAACATTTTACCTCATAAATAACTTTGAAAACGTAATAAATTCATTAAATACGTTCTTCCTTATATTTATAAATCTGTGTCTAGATATGTTTATACATCAATGTGTATTCTAGGTAACAGCAGTAATACATATTACTTTACCTCAAGTACATTTGAAGGGGGAAAATGTACTTTCACTCACATTTCTGTCACCCTTGTAGTGTTAATTTTTTTTTTTTTTTTTTTTTTTTGCATTTCATGTTTTAACTTCACCTCCTTAAAATGAATCAAATGACAATGATTACGAGCTTGATTTCTTGTATGGATTTCGTTACTTGTCACCTGTCGGTCACAGTCAGCTATACATGAACCCTTCACAGTGTTTCATTGCTGTCAACTGACTTGTCAGTTAACTAGCAGTGAGACCAGTCAGAGTTTAGTGTTAGCTCAGCAGCCTGTATTGTTGTTTCATCCTTCCTTGACAACCTTGTTTTTACACTGGCTGGAGGAAAGTTACTTTAAATATATTTAATATGGAGCCTTTGAGGAGAATTTTTTTTTTTTTTTTATTCAAGCCTATAGTAATAAAAGACTTTGTTTCCTTGTTTGCATCCTTTAGATTTTTCATGGGCACTGTTTGTTTTTCACTTGCGGGCTTCATTATTTTGTTTGAATTTACTGTGTCCTAAAATGCAGTGCTATCTTGTGTGGTGGTTTTTAAAAATAAACTTTCTGATAATGCCTCTGGGACTCTGTAGTTTAATACATTAAGCTTAAGTATTTTTCCTTTAGTTAGGTGTGTAAACATTACCTGCTGGACATTGCTGCCTGTTGGAAGCCCACTAGTGCCAATTGCAGGGTCAGAAATGGAGACCCTCATCAGGGTTTTACCACTATAATCAGAACATCTCCTGGTGGTAGGACAGTGGCAGGAATGTCTCCCTGTCATCCCCCTGCATCTGGCCTCAGGATCAGTCTACTTTTCATTTTACTCTTTCTGTATCACCACAACAAATTTCCCCCTTTGCTGCTATCTACAAAATAGTACAGCTGGCCTCACAAACCATGAATTCCCCACATTTTATAATTCCTTAGTCACATCTAAACCCTTTTCTGCCTCATTGGCTAATACTCTCAGTGTTTTTATCAGTTTTATTCCTGTCACTCTGACAACCCTTAGTAGGCACTAGGAAGATGTTCCCATAAAACCTTAGCATCCCAGGTCCAATAAATGGATTACTGCCCTCCATTCTTCTTCCCTGCACTCAGTCATAAGTTCAGAGTATAGCTACCTCTTCCTCTTATAGGCCACCTCCAAACCTTTCTCTCATAGGATGAATATCATTTTAACAATGGTATTCTATACCAGGGTATCTGGGCTTAAGGGCATTGTTGTGATGTCATCAGGATATTAGAGCTGCAAACTGAGGTCTGTTCTCATGGGCCAGTTGTTTCCAGGAAGAAAGATTAAACATTTTCCCCCCATGTAATACACCCCTTCTTGTCTAACAAAGTCTGTTAGCAGTTTTTGTAGGAAAGAGTGACCTTTGTTTGCTTCCTTTCTGTTTCTCTCAAGACATCTGGCTCTCACAGACTTTCACCACCTGTATGGGTCTTGTGACAGTGGGGACCGACAGCTAAATTGCATGTGCTATAGGCATAAGTATGAGCCATTACAGAAGGGGAACTCCTCTTGTGGGCTGTGGTATTTGCACAGATTCTTGAGACCCGAGAAACTGCCATTAATGTAATGAAAGGAACTAAGCCTAGGCTGTGGTTATCTCTCACATATCAGCCTATTTTACAGCTCCATTGATCACTCCTTCCAGGTTGTCCATCAGCATAGTTGACACTTCCTGACTGCCTATTTATTTATTTATTTATTTATTTATTTATTTATTTATTTTAAAACTGGTCCTCTTCTATCCTGAGAACTCTGGATAGCAGCTGTCAGGCTGCAATTTTTCCACATAGACTTTTTTGCTGTGTGACCATTGCTGTTCACTCTGTGTCCGTAGTAAAAACAAATATTTTTTTCTGCTTTGGTCAAAAGTGAATTCTTAATGACACTAATGCAGTGAATTTTAACTACAGCCGAGGTGTCAGTAGTATTTATTGGGGAAACTGTACTTGAGCAGTGGATCACATGTTCTCTCTGTTCCAGGTTCAGTCACTCTCCTCTCGCCCCAAATCATGTGAAGTGCCTGGAATCAAGTGAGTGGTGACTGTCACAGCTGAGGGGTGAAAGGCAATGGATGCATACAAAAGGGTGCTTTAGGGCCTTGGGCTTAACCACAGTTGACAAGCACAAGATCAAAAATAAACACACAGCATATTTTACATGTTATAAAGCATTTGTTTAATTCTGTTATTGAAGTTATGTATTTTTTATTGTTATTGAGCTGAATGCTGTTGAACTGTTCAGTGTTACAGCCCTTTTTAAAATTGTGCAGGCAAAAAAGTGGATAGAACCAGAAATGGGAATGCTCCACTGAGTTTCTTACTCTATTTTCTATCTGCAGCATTTTTCCTTCACCAGAGCAGAACACCGGACTTTCCCATTACCAGGGGACGCTAAACACTGGGGGGTCACTGCCAGACCTCAGCAACTTGCACTTCCCGTCTCCCCTACCCACTCCCTTGGACCCCGAAGATGGGGGCTTCCCAAACCTGAGTGGAGGAAGTAGCACCGGCAATCTGCCCGCAGCTATGATGCACCTTGGTATTGGGAACTCGCAGGGTATGCAGCTGTTGGGTAGTTATTTTCCTTTCATTTTAGGCGATAAGAGATGTGTACAGCTCCCCTAAGGTTTCGCTGTCTTGCAGCAGACTGACCAAACATTGCCTTACGCTAACTCTTAAATGGTGGGCTCTGCATATTTTCAGTAAGTGGGTGAAATGCAGCTTTTACCCTCCTTCCGCACCATATCAGATCATTCTGTTTTGTGCTGACCCCTAGCTGTAAAGAAAATGAGGGGGAAAAAACTGCACCTCAACTGATTTCTTTTTAAGGAATTGGTTCCTGTGGCAGTTTTCATTCTTCTGCACACCCCTGTGTGTTCGGAACTATGTGTTTTCTTGTGAAACTTGCCATTGTCACCATGGTCCTGTTCAGCTGAAAGCTGACCTGCTTGACAAAAAAATGTGTAAATCACTGACCAGAACAGGCTCTTCACAGACTCTTTGTGTCAAACATACCTTTACCAGGCAACTTACAATGCCCAGGCACATGCACAAGGCATCGTAGCTCACCAGACAGAAGTACAGCCAGCCAAGAGGGTGGGATCATGTGGTCATGACATGAGTGGTCAAATTTCTGACAATTGTATTATATGTATTCATACATCAGACTCTTTGATGTACATCTCAGAATGAGCCAAAATGCATTTGCCCAAGAAATGGAGACATACAGATGTACATAATTCTCGATGTACTGTGACTTAGTCCAGTACCACTGTTTTTTCTGCCACCCATTATATGAGTAGCTGCATGTAGAACTGATGAGAAGCCCCTGGCCTCTGCCTTGTCAAATTTGACTGACTGAATTTTTAAGTAATGAACCAAATCTCAGTCCCAATTGCATTCATACATAGGGGACCAGTTGTAAGAGTGGATATTAGGTGTCTGTGGTGAAGTGTGTGTTTGTTTTAAATGGGGGAGATACAGATGTCTCTTTTGCAGATTAGAAAAACCATGTTTGGTGTGATCTTTAATTTTCAGGTCTGTCATCTTCTCTGAGCAATCCTTCCATCCAGGCTTCCCTCAACAGTTCTCAGCTACATTCGTCTCTCAGTAACCCGTCCATTTACTCATCTCTGCGGCTCTCATCACTGTCCAACCCACCCCCTGGGGGACTGAGCAGCTCGCCAAGGCGGCGGCCAACACCCATCAGTCCCCTGACCCTCTCCCCTGGTGCAGACCAGCGCAGGGGTCTTGGCAAGCAGCTGTCGCCCACCATGTCTCCCACTCTTTCGCCCATCACACAGGTAAGCTTTTCAAACAGGGCATTATGATGCCTTCTTAGGTCATAGTTTTGTTTTTCTTATTTAAAATGCACTTTTTTACCACCTCTATGTCTCTGTAGGACCGTGACGTATGTAGTGCTTGTGCAGTATTCCTTAAATCCAGAAACACATTTGTTTGCATATAATCAGGCCCTTGTTTCATGGTGTTGTTCTTACACCTGAGATTTGTTTTCCTGCTGTTTCCAGGGAGTTGCCTTGGACACAAGCAGCCTACCAATGGAGCCACCCCCTCCCTACCCTCTATACAAGCAGTCCCAACAGGCTCTGCAGCAGCAGCCACAGTCTCATCCCCCCCTGCAACAGAGCACACAGCACCAACAACAAGGACCGAATCAACAGCAGGCCCAACAACAGCAGCAGCCAGTGTCACCTCTGCAGAATCTCCATGTAGATTTCAACTCCAGCAATGTAAGTCCCCCTCCCACAACATAGTAGGTAAATCCCTCCCATGACATACTTTTGCTATCATACAGCCTCAAGCTTTCAACCCAATTCATGCCCACAACATACTATGGAAATTTTCAACAACAGGGACAAACTGGTGATCGTGTATGCCTGAGATAAAATATAGGCATATTACTAATGTATGATGTTGCCCTACTATAGTCACATCAGTTTGAGGACTTTGCTGGTAAACACACACTGTCCACCGTCACATTTTTGATTTTGAAATCTGATACTGCTTAATCTGTGGACATGCCATTTTTTTTCCGAGAGAAGAAATTCTGAGAAATGTGACTTCAGAAGCCCTTTTCAGAAAGATAATCATTTGTAACGCAATTAGAAAGCTGACTTGCATTCAGAAAGCTTCTAAAAGCATGACTTTGTTGCAGTTGCCTAAAGAAGCGTGTACCCAGTGATCTCTGGAAAAAAGACGACATTGTTCCAGAGCCACTGCCATCCACTTCAAATGATGTTGTGTGTTGAAAATAATGTTATTAGTTTGCAGATGAGCATGCCCATTATTGATGTAATTGAAGCTGTTGGCCATTTATTTGCCCAGTTGTACATTTAGCTAAAGCTGGAGACACCATGTCTACAGACTGTCTTCTTGTGCATTTTTGCAGCACAACAATATGGGGTCCTTCTTCAGCGACCCATTCATGGATCCACAGTTCTCTAACCGACAGGCGAAGGCATTGAATTATCAAGTAGGTCCTATGAAATGATGGCTTAGTACCTGAAAAATAAAAACCTTTGTAGTCTTTGTAGTTTTTTTTTTCCTGCACATCTTAAGTATTGTCCTCCCTGTTCTGTGCAACCCAACCTCCACAGCTGGACCAGTTCAACATGCTAGACAGTAGCATGGGTTCTGTGGGTGGAGGCACTTGCTTGGATCCTACCTCCAACCTTTACTACTCCCAGATGGGTCTCATGAGTTTAGGTGGCAGCCATGGCAACTTGCAGGACTCACTGCAGATGAGGCAGAATCTACTGTACTCCAACTGTGGGGGTGCTTTGCCCAACATAATCTTAACTGGTAAGTGGATTCTGCATCCCCTGGAATCAGAATATGAATTGACTGGGACAGATGATTGGTGATAGATGCTGGAAGTCCAGATGAGTCAGTTGAAAATTTGTATTGCATGCCGCATGATTTAATTTTTTACAGAAGAACAGCAAAAATTCCTGTACTATTTCAAGGATAGAGAGATAGCAGCAGGAGTCATGTAGCCTGTAAGGAAGGAGTCAGCTGCTTAAGGTCACAGATATGTAAAATTTTGTAGCTGGTTCAAATATCTAATGTACAGTAGTTTTATCTATATGCTAGTGTGGTACTTGGCTTGAATTTTTCCAGTAAAATGCTAGACTGTGTAAATGAGTGTAATTAGAGTCACATGCATAGTGTTGGCAAAACAAATGAATAGCTTTCTGTCGCATCCTGATGTGTGATTCTTGCTTCATGCCTTAGATGACTCCAACCCAAGCCTATCCAAGGACATCAGTAGCACACTGTCAGCTGTGCCAGAGTGCTTTGACTCTGAGGGGGGCTTCCCGCTGGAGGATGAGCTACGCATAGAACCCCTCAGCCTGGATGGCCTCAGCATGCTCAGCGATCCAGACATGGTCCTGCCAGATCCCTCTGTAGAGGACAGCTTCCGGAGTGACAGACTGTAGGGTAGACGGGAAGCCACTCCACCTCCCTGCCTGGACATTTATTTACATCACATAAGCTGAGTCACATGGAGACACATTCTCTCTGTCTCTCACACATACACACATATAGAGGTACACCGCAGGGTACACTACTGCCACTGGAGAGATGAAAAGGCAAAGTAGTAAAGCATAGATAAATGTAAAGATATATTTGCAAATGAAAATGAGATGTACAGATGTGCTCTACCGAAGAGCTCCTCATATTATTCTGGCAGGCAGTCATATTTTAAACCAGCCAGACACAACCTCCTTACTCAGCTGATCCTGCCCTCCTTGTCTGGACTGAATCAGTTCAAATGCTTGTCAAGCCTTTCACAAGTGTCAATGTTGTGACGGCTAGAAAACCCCTCCTGGAGCGAAGCTGAGAAGCTCTTATGTAAACACACAGACACGGAAGAAAAGGTGTCGAACCAAGAGCTTATCCACAGGCAAAAGGATTTATTTTCCCTCTGTGTTAGTTGTATTCACCTCGTCCAGCTGTGAAGCATGCCAGGCCTGTCGTTTTGACTCATTTATGATCCCTCTTACCTTACTGCTCAAAGCCCAGGCAAAAATATCTAAAATGTGAGTTCTTGCATATAGTGTCAGTTAAGGAGGTTGTTGGCACAGTTGGCCATGTAGTGTGATTTAATGGCTGTGGTGGCTTGTCACTCTCAAGAGAAAGCCGCTAATAATCAGTTCACATCTTGCGTTCTGCCAGGGTCCTTCCCTGCCAGAAACAATCCTGAGGGGAAAATGTATATATTTATAGTGGCCATGGGTTTGCATTATGTGTGAATGTGGCAATATAGAGTATTATGGAATGGGCAAGCAGCTTTGCCCTGGTTTTGATCACCAGCCAATACTCTGAACACTGTACGTCATGCTCCTGCTTGTCGGCAAGCATGGTCAACCCTTAGTGATGCCAGCACCAGCAGAGTTTACATGAATGTATCAGGAGCTCATGCAAGCCATGGTGGTCATCTGAGCACTTCTGCCGCAAGAATTTATTACAGATATAAGCCAGCAGCCAAATTTTCACCACTAGGCCAGTCCCTGGTAAGGAAATGACTTTAAAATGTAGGTGAGGCAAAAACAATCATTTTAGAAGAGTGTCTATGGTTAATTGTATCTTCTGTGTACAGATAATTATTTTTTAAAATGTCTTTGCATAAATATTTTGTTAGAAATTGTTTGCCTCTGTCTTTGCAGTCTGCTTCGAATGTATTTTTAAAAAGAGACAAAAAGGGCAAACTGTTTACAAGGAAAAATGAAAAACAGTACCATAGTGTTTGTTGAAATTTCTAAAGTTTTGATACAGTTGTAAAGGAATTTCTTTTAACTATATTGTCTTGAATAGAACTTCAGCCCTTCGGAGAGATGGAGTGCTTTAAAGTAAATCCAGCTATGCAGAAGTAGAAGCACTAAACTCTGGCTGGAATGACTTTTAACATCAAAAAGAGCTGATTATACTTGTCATGCTAGTACTTGTATGCACATAGCATTGTTACTGCAGCTAATACACCATAACAAGTTGTATGTCTTTAAAGGAAAAGTTGTCATGCTCTGCTCTGTATGGATAATTTCTCCTTGTTGATAGGCGACATGCCTGTTGGGTCTATGTCCGGCAGCTCAGCTTCTGCCTTCTCCCACAGCATGCAGTCATTTTGTGAAAGGGCAGAAGAAGAGATCACAAGGTGCAAGGACTTCTGGGAGCCACTTGCAAATCTGTGGGTGCAGCATGGTTCACTTAGGCCCCTCCCTTCCACTGGCACCCTTCCATGTGGGTTCTGCACTGAGTTTTTTACCAGTTTATGAAAGGTAAACCCTGACAGTTTTGAAAAGTTAAATATCAAATTATTGGAAAATATGAGGGTTTTAAATGTTTGAAAGTTTTAAAAAGCAGCATTCAGAATCCATGAATGTATTGTTGAGCTGTAAGCCTAGTCATCTTTTAGCATTTCTTTGGGCCTTTAAGATGGAGATAAGCTTCAGTTAAGGGTTTTTTTTTTTTTTTTTTTTTTTTTTTTAAAGCAAGCAGTTTAATGCAATCTTAGGCATTTGCCCTACAGTTTTCCAAAACCCTTCCTGAAAATACTGCTTGTGGTTTAAATAATTCGATCAATTGAGTACAGTGAAGTCACATAACCATTACTAGTGAATTGCTCTGATTTGAAGTTGGGTTCCAGTATAGGAAGCTCTTCAGCACCTCCTGCTGATGTTCAGGCTACGTTGCTTTCAGTTTTCTGACAGCAAATCTGTACTGGAGTTGATGTAAGTGCAGCATCAGGCATTCCAGATCATCATTCAGTAACAGCCACAGTTGACTAGAGTGCAGTAACCACTTGGAATACCTTTTCTCTACTTGTCATTCACTTTGGAATGGTTGTAAACACTTCTCCTTTGTAGAAAGAATTTTGTACAAAATGAGATGCATCGATGTTGTACAGTCTTGCAATGCATGTGATTGTACAAAGCATGTACTCTCCATCACATTCAAAATAGAAGGCAAAGAGAGCCTTCATAAGTGACAGTTTCCTATTCCTGCATTTTACTGCTCAGACTTGAGGAGTGAAGGAAGGTGCTGTGCTCAGCTTGTGCTGTGTCCACTGTCCATAGAGGGGGGACCACTGCTGTGGTGCAGCAGATTTTAGCAGTGTCAGTGAGGGAGAGAGAGAGACTAGCAGGCAGCCACTTTCAGTGGCTTTTGTGAGAATTAACCATACGAGCAGAAGGAGGTTTGGATGCACCTTGCTGTTGTTTCTCCGGTCGTGTCTCTCTTGTATGCCAATGGCCACGTTGTGTTTTGCTCATGTTGGAAAATACATGTGGATTGCAGCTGTGAATGCAGTGTTTTGGGGGTGGGGGATGTAATGTTTTCTGTCAGTGATGCTCAGTGTGCTTCTATTGCCTGCTTAACTGCTGCCCTCCTACATTCTCTATTTCACTCCCCCCAAAAACAAGGGTGGTTAAGGCAAATTTTGTTGGAACTTTGTAAAACCATGTCCTGGTGTTTGAGGGTTTAAAAGAACCAGAACTGGAGAATGTGTTGCTCCTGGAAGCCTCCCTGTTCCAGTTTGATGTTCTGCGTTTTAAACCGATATTCGAGCACGCCTTGCCCCTGTATGGGAACGGTGGGACCCTGTCCTTCTTTCAGGGAGAGTCTCAGTCGCACTGATTCTCCCTTCACCGAGAAGGATCCTGTCTTCTATTGCCTTACTTTTTTTGAAGTTTGACCTCCAGTTTTCCACTCTGCTTATACTGTGATGTTTGGCTTGCTTCTTTGGCCCTTCTTTCTTTTGAATCTTTTTTTTGTTTGTTTTTTTTTGTTATACCAGTCTTTTTTATTACTGATGGTAGTTCTGTTTAATGTTCATTTGTTTTAGGAGTTGAAATTTTCTTTCCTTTTTGGTGTCTTTTTTTTTTTTTAGTTACCTTAAAACAATGTACAGTTCTATTATTTAAAGAATGTTTCTTGTCCACTAGTGTTGCGTTTTTGTAATGTCATTTAAGTCTTTCTTTTTTCAGATATTAAAATTTTAATACACAACAAAGCTTTTGGTTTGTGATATGTTATAGTGCTTAACTTTGATTTACTATAAACAATAAAACAGTATACAATATAACATGTCACTCCGTGTTTCATTCTGGATCTTCACAGCAAATCACCTTGTAGCCTCTTCAGCTGCAATGCTCATGTCGGTCAGCAGAGGGAGACGACGCGCAACAGTGGGCTGCGGCTGTGCGCCCTACGGCAAGTGCGCCGGAGAGCACTGCGTTACGGATTTTGCCTTTTCTTCTTAATCTTTAATAATATTAGTAGAATTGTTCCTGATTTTTTTCCCTCTCTCTCCACCCGTATCAGCTGCTCAAGTTTGTGTTGAAGCTGGTGCAGTTTCATAATTTTTTTTAATTTTTTTTAAATTTTTATTAAGGTAATGACTTTAGGTAACGATATTAGAATTTCTATCTGAAGTGACGTAGAACTTGAGATTCGCTGCCATTCTAGTGATTCGCGGACTTCGTGTGCACAGTGGTAGCTCAGTTTTGAAGTGTAGTCTTTCAGCTGGCTTTGTGTTTGACCTTATCATTCACCAACGTGAAAGATGGCACTGATGCTGTCTATGGTTAAAAACTTGGGCATTTATGTATTCCCATAAATTTGCTGGAGGTTAGCATATTATTGTAATAAGGGCAACGTGGGCCTAATAATTTACACTGAGCGACAGGGGCTGGTCTATCCATCAAGCACATATTTAAACTAAAAATCTGTTACCTGTAAGAAAGCAGGCCTACTGTAGGCACCCTGGGTAATGCTGCGAAACACACATGTATCCCTGTTATTATATGCAGGCTGTTGACAGATAAGAGCCAGTAAGCATGCTGTAGAATTTCCCTTGGTTGGAATTTACTGCGGCAGCCATTAAAACATATCTGAACATATGTTTATGGCTCCTTTTCATTTAAAGTGTAACTGTTCAGCAGCGCTCTTTAATTTAGGCCCTGGTATAGTCATACAGGCTGTGCCGACTTCCTGTTCAGCTACAAGGCACATTATTGCGTGGTTTCCATGTGCTTTTACATGTTCTGCTTATTGTCCTGTAGGGCTTTTCCCCATTAATTCATAGTTCATTTTCTAAGCTTTTTACAAGGCCTGGGGCATGTTTCTGTTTGCAGCAGAATTCCTTTGGTCTTGCATTCTGAGTCGGAGGGAGAGAAAATATTTTTGTGAAAATGCACACGACATGCAACTTTGTAGTTGTTTCCCTCCTCCCACTTTCTTCACAACACATGGCTTTTGGGTCTGTCCACTTTTATGGCCTTGTTGGGAATTTCTTCTTTTTTCAAATTTCTAATGTGTTCTTGGTTGGTTTGCTTTCTGTTGCAAATTCTTAGCATTTCTTTTATGTCAGCTGGGGAATGGGGTGCACATTATTGGACACATCTGTCGTTCCTTTTAAACAGCACAAAGATGCAGCGAGCATTGACTCTGCTTGGTGGAACAAAGCTTGTGAGCCAGAGAAGTTGGGTCTGTGGTGTGCCATCTTGTCCTGTACTAGGATACCAGAGGACAGGAAGACTAATGGCGCTCACCATGTCCTCCTTTGGGTACCAGGTGGTTATGAGAGCGGTGTTTGACAGCTCATGTGCCTGTACAGCCTCAAAATGAATGACCGCTCTTCCTTTCTTTGTAACCTCAGGACATGATCACACTTTTTCTGGCTGCATGCATTCTGGGGGCAATAATGTCAGAGCCCATTAAAGTTTCTCTTCACAGACACCCATGGAGTTGGGAGGGACTGAAAGGGCCACATCCAGAGTCTCATGTGAAGCAGCTAATTGTTAGAGAACTGCTGAAATGTGAAAATGGAAAGTAGCATGGTTCTGTGATGTTCAAGTGACCCAACTTGGCCTTAAAATGCAGTCACATGATGCAAATGTTTCAAGACTGAGGTAGCAAACATTCCTGTGATGAGCAGATTCGGAGATTCAGCCAGCCAGAAGGACCTGGATTTAATGACTTCGTGGCCCTCATGTGGACCTTGGTATCAAGGGAATATGCTTTGTTCCAGAAGGTTAAGGCCACGTGCAGCAATTGTCAGGCGAACGACATTAAAGATCCAGCCGGTGCAATCATCCCAAATTGGCTGGTTTAAATAAACTCAGCTCAGTTACGTATTTGGTGCGTGAGGGGGTTGCCAAATCGCTGTTCAGCTTTCTGCAGGACCACAGATGTGCCTTTGTGAGGTTCTTCTGTGCAGAGACCATTCCTTGCATGGTGGCTTCTCTCTGGGCTACTTGGCAGACATAGTTCACCAGGACTGACAGGTATGGAACCCTCTGGTCCAGAACACCACCGTCAGACCACACTGGTCATAAATTTCAACTGTTAGATTCCACAACTAGTACTACTGCAGTCTCTGAGGGACTGAAGCCTGGTGTGATTCCCACCTGTGTCAGCTTTGCATCTTCTTACATTTATTCATTTAGCAGTGAAATTATTAACTACTATTTAGCTGACATTTATCCAGTGCTCCAAGGTTCAGTACACCCTACTAAATTGCTTACAATCCCTTATCCCATTCAGCAGACCTACGTAACACACACTTACACTGAGCTGCCGGTTTATTAGGTACACCTACCTAGTAACATCGTGTCTCCTGTGGCCATCAGAACTGCATTAACTCATATAGGTGTGGACACTACAGGACACTAGGAAGAAATGTTGTACCTTGCAAAAATGATTATATTGCATAATTACAACAAGATGGATGCCTGCACATCAACACAAAGTTTCAACCTCATCCCAAAGATACTAAATATGGTTGAGATCTGGAGACCGTGCGGACCACAGGAGCACTGATAACTCGCAGTCATGTTCCTGGAACAATTTGGTGATGATGCCTGCTTTGTGACATGGTGCATTATCAGGCTGGAAGTCTGCATCCAAGTGTGGATAATCTGTAGTCGTGAAGGGATAAACTCATTCAGCAATGATATTCAGATAACGGTGTTATTCAGACACACCTCTTTCAGTGGGTATCAGGGACCCACACCATTACTCATACTAGAATATGAAAAAGAAACCCTAACAGACAGGGAGAGAACAAGCAAACTCCACACAGACTGAAGAGGAATTGGACCTATGGTCAATCACACAGCCCAGAGGTCAGCACTACCTGCTGAAGCAACATATCCAAATTTTCTCCATATCAATGTATGTATGCTCCCATTTCCAAAAACGAGAGGTGAGATGGACTGGTTATGTTATACTGTGTTTGAGTTTGTGCTCCAGATGACCATGTGAATAGTTTACTCCAAGTCCCATGGGATTCTGTACTACTTTGGTTGGATTATAAAATGAATGAATGAATGAATGAATGAATGTACATACTGTATTATATGGTATTGAAGAAAAGCATGAAAAACTTTGATCGGTTGGGTCAGTCCATCTACCAGCTTCTGATGCTTCAGCGCATGAAATGCTGATGGTACAAAAACAATTTTTTCTTGATAAGAGACACTACTATTTTGATTTTCAAACTATTATTTATGCTAATATGATTAAGACCTACAGCCAAACATGCTCAGAACAGTGGACTCTCAACTGAAGCACCATTGTACCTATATAAGCTTAATTGAATTAATTTGATTTTTTAATAACTAATATGTGGTCCAGAATAAGCCAGGAAAAGGAAAATGAAAAGACAAAAACAGTTGAACCAAGGAGCAATAAACACTTAAAGAAGAAAATGTTCTTTTAGAGGATAAAGCTGGGATTACAGTCTTCCCTCCAGAAAGGCTCAGGCTCTGGAGTAGGTAAGAATAGAGGATTTGGCCCTCAAGCCTCAGTCTAAATCCTACTTAATGGGGCTTGATTTTGCCCTGTCGTCTCCCAAATTAGCTCCCCATAACACAGGCTTTCTGGCAGACTTTCCTGGAAACATTCAAAGCACGGTGTCAACAAAAGCAACCACACAAGTTTCCATGCCATATGCGTTTGTTGCCCCCTGTGCTTGTCGCATAGAGATTTGGATTATGACGTGTTGGATGGCCATGAGTCCATTTTTGGGCTCACCCATCAAAGATAGGCTTTATGTCCACTGCACGCTGGGTTCTGTAATGAACACTTTGCAAGTATGTGCAGGTTACAGTAAAAGCAATATGATTGAAACCCGACTAAAGGGGATATGGCAAAGGAACCTGCTGTTAACTTAATTCATCTGAATGCTGTAGTGGACCCTGCTCTCCTTCTGCGCAATCCAACTGAGGGCATCAGCATGCCTATATGTGAGCAGCTAGGCTGTCCTTCGCAGCAGATGTTTTGCAGCTGGACTCGAGTCATTCTTCCAAAAAAGAGTGAATGGAGTGGTGTGGTTATTATTGTTTTCACAGGATACAATTACAGAGACGATGCAGCACGCATTCACCCTGCTAAATAAGGAAACACACAAGCGTGGGGTTGGGGCCCATGTTTACCAAGAAGGCACATCAGGGCTGACTCCCGAGGCCCAACTTTTTTATTGAGAGGCCCAAAAGGTGCCTAGACTTCCTAGTGCTTTGAGTCCTGCTGCCATCCAATATCACACACTCCTTCCCTGCTAATATAAACACAGTCCTGCCAGAGCATCTGCACTCAATCACCCAAAGATCTCACTGGCTTATTTTTGCTTACTTACAATATCCCTAAATCTCTGCTTAAATGGTGTTGGGGATGTGCTTCCAGATGGGGGAGTTGTTTACGGGATGATGGTTGTAAAAGAAACATTCAGGGAGAAGTTGCCTGTACATCACGTAACCACAGCACCTGTGGCGACCTGTGTTATTGCAAGGGCTGAGAGCACAGATACACAGTAAAGCAACAGTGGCGCAGAAGAAGCAGTGAGCGCCATCTGTGAAGGCCTTCCATTCCATGGCCCAGCCACATGTTCACCCTTCGGTGCTGTTCCACACGCTGTCTGTCATGTTGGCCCACATTCCAACAAGCTGTCTGCTTTGTGTATAGCCTGACACTTATTTATGGTTTATTTATAAGGACCAGGGACTTCTACATCTGCCCCCCCCCTTGCTGCATGCAGTGGTATGTCTTTGAAGCCCCCCTCCAACAAGATTTCTTTCAAACACTTTAGCCCTGGCAGCCTTTTGTGTTTCTCTATCAGTCATATGACTGAAGCGGTGGCTACAACAACACCTAGTCTCCTGTTGGTATCAGATGCAAGGTCATGTGCACAGCAACAAACCTGTGTAGCAACGGGCTCCTGATTGCAAAAGCTGTGGTAGTCAGAAAGGCTTTGCTTCATATTTTTCATGTGCACCGGGAAATTTGTGAGGATATTGTAATCTGTACCGTCAGCAGTCTTCTGAGGAGTGGACTGTTAGTGGACAGGAAGTGTTGAGTCTCAGAGACAAATCTATCAGGGCTGCTGCATCTGCAAGGTTGTTTTGTCTTCCCACCCAGAGTAGGAACAGCTGGTCAGTGTGTTCTGGGCTCTGACCAACAGGGCTGAGTGTGAGGTAGCGAGGGACATTTAGGAATAGCACTTTCTCACGAGTCCCCACGCAGTGCTCCTCAGGCAGACTCCCCCCTCATGTGACTGCAGAGACCTCGCTGCTACAATTGATGTTGAAGAGACAGTTTGAGATTATTTGGAGTTTCGGTGATGAAGTATAATATAATATTTTACTACTCTTCTGCTTTTACTACTACTATAGATTACCGATGTACACACACACACACACTTGCAAAGGACACTGTCGCACTTGCATTAGCATGCCTATGTGTCTTGTGCCTTGTGGGTCTTTTAGTACAGCCTGAAACTCATTTATGTATTTGTAACCCAAGTGATAAACCATTCATGGCCTTTCAGCTTCCTATTCCGTACTTAAGTGGGCAACAAGTTACAGAAGGACTTTGTATTCCAATACTTTCTGCTGTATATGAGGTTTCATAGGAATTTGCACTCATTGGCCACTTTTTTAGGTACACCTGACTGGTATCAATGTTTGCACATGGTGTAATGGGGTGGGAGACCGTTTTTTGGCACAGAAGAGAATTCTGATATTTTGTAAAGCCACAGGCAGCCAGCATACTTTCATTCCTACAATGCCAGTCTGGTCTTTCTCAAATCGATACTTCCAGCAGGACAGTGTGCCGTGTCACAAAACACATAATGTCTCCTTGTCCTAATGGCCTATACAGTCCCCACCTCGCAAGTCAGTAGAACTTCTTTGGGAAGTCAATTTAACACAGAGCATGAAAACTTAACACAGAGCATGAAAACTTGCTAAACTCATGCTGTGCTGAGGGAAGAAGAGGGTCCTCTTCTTCTTAAATGTACCCAATAAAGTGGCTGATGAATAGAGGTCACAAGGAAAAAATACAAAAGACACAAACGAATGATGTAATAAAAACTACTTTAGAGCTAAATAAGAGTAGATAGCAAAGTAAAAATAAGTGAACACAGTCCATCTCAAATTAACAAATCAAGCCTCCGACAGACTTCCCTATGTCCCACCGCTGTCAGTAGAGCTGCACCTCACTTGAAATACACAGAGCACCAGAGTTTCTACCAGTTTGGGCCCTGGTCCAAATGTCCTCAATTAGCCTGTAGGTGTAAACCCATATGGATTTGAAAGGAAGGGGAAAAAGCAACATCAAAAAAATTTTATTTTTACAGGGACACATGCACTCAGCACCACTGAGAGTCACAGACAGCCTTACTCTCATACACTGAAAGGGTGACGACAGCTGTCAGCATTGGGTTTCGCCGGATTAGTGCTGCAGACGTGCAGCTTCATCTCTCGGCCGAGATCCCTTCAACTGGCACTTATTAGCATATTTACCTGAGACTGACCCAGTTTGATAGGTATCTCCTGCTTGTGCGCTGTTGGCTCTGTGTGTCGGCCTGTGCTGATGTAAAATGGCGCTAGAGATGGTCTCCTTAGGTGAGACAAGCACCCCCCCCCCCTCACACACACACACACACACACACACACACACACACACACACACACACCCCTTGTACCAAGCAGGCCATCTAATAAAACTGCCAAAAGCCTGGTTTAGTGGCTCAGGAGGATAAACTGTTTGCTCAGAGAAGCTAAGGCAATACAAACTTATTGGCACTGTCTGAGGGATGTGTTCCTCACGTCATGTTGTGGCTGCTTGCAGTCTGCCTGATCGCAGCTCGCTGATAAATGTGCGGGTTCTCTGAGAAGCATCCAGTTCCCGTCAGCACTCCTCCACGGAGCCACGCAGGCATGTTGAGCACTTTCAGCCTGGCACTCAGCCAAAGCTCAGGGTTCAAAGAGGAACTGATATGGGAGTCGAACCCCCCCCCAGCTCCAAACAGAGCAATAAAGTAGGCTGATGCTCCCCTTTGAAGCAGACCTTCATACAAGAGTGAGCCATCAAGCTCACTGCTCAGAACTGTCCCCCAAACACATACTTAACAAGTCAATATGAAGTCCGCCTTTATAATTTCATCGTCCAGTCCCCAGCACATGGAAATGAAGTTTGCCGAAAGCCCACTTGTGTAACACTGAAGAATGTTTTTATGCAAAATCAGAGCTGACAAGTACATGTAGAACAGTGTATTCATGGAGGGCATGAGTATCTGGCTTTGTTGCATCTTACTGTACATTTGTGTCATATCATTGCGTGTTTTCTCTGCCAGGATCTGAATCCGATGGTTAGTGGGCAGTTTTGACTGCGGCAAAAACTTGAAGGAAAGAGCACAATTCACTTGGTTCATAAATTAAAGTTGGATGATAAAAGGTCAATCCTGTAATCGCAAAATATTTGACTCATAAAAACAAGCGCTTTCTTATTTGGAAGCCGCTTCCCTGGTGCTTTGTAAAATGAGCAATGCATTCAAAGGCACATTAAACTAAGGATCAAAATGTTGTATAATTTTTTTCCATCAATTGTCCTTAATACTCTGTCTATTAAAACAGGAAATATTGTTAGACTCTAATTTTGCTTTGCCCCTTTTGGCAAACTATGAGGTGTTGACAGAACTCATAATGGAACCAATGGCAGTAAATGCACATTCATCTCCTAACATGAAAGCATCATTTACCTGTATTGTTGCAAAATAGCAGAAGCATTTCAGTTCAGATTCAGATTTTTGCTTCAATAAGTTTATCCAGGAGCATAAAAGACCCCTCCCAAATATGGTCCATGGCTTTTTGTGTTAAAATCCACCTTGTTGATGGTTTGTCTGCCCAGTATGGGGTCAAAGGAAAGGCCTTCTGTTCCACTTTTCACGCCAGCGTTCTGGGAATGTCTCTTTTGACTGCTGACTCTGCGGATACGAGAACACAGTAAACATTTGTACCGCCTTAGTTGTGTTTTTTGCAAACGTACATTTCTCATGAAAACAAAAAACGTGGCGTGCATTTAATAAAATACATCGCGCCTCTCACAAATAACCGTACTGCGCATCACACTCTACCACGTCTCGTGTTGCGCCCCTACTGGCCGATCTGGGAAGGGCCACGACGCAGAAAAATGGGGAGGGGCCTCACAGCATGTGGGCGTGTCGAGGCGGGCTTCAGGTGTACAAAAGCCATTCCGATTGGCCAGAGTCGAAGCTAAAAAGGCGGTGTCTGCTACGTTTCTTAGAATGTGGGTGTGTCGGGGAGGATTCAGGTGTACAACGCAGCTTGCGATTGGCCAGAGTTGCGGCCAAAGGGGCGGCGTCGTGCAGTTTACCCTCCTTTGGAATGTGGGCGTGTCTGGGCGGGCTTCAGGTGCGTACTGCGCTGTCTCGGCGAAAACACGCGGTGAGCTCCTCAATGGACTTCAGCTTTCAGACGCGTGGAGGGTAAAAGTAAAAGTAGAAAAAAGCGAACGGCAGCTCCTTGGTTACCCAAAAGCTCGTCAAGAATTCAACGACAGCTTAGGATCTGTTTGATTTCTGTACGTAAAACGTCAGACCGATGTCCTTGATGCCGCTTGGTGGATAAGAAACGAAGAAAAGCTTCACGTGTGCACCTCAACGCAGGTAAACTAAACGAGGAGGACGCGTGACAGCTACAGCAGTTCGCACGTTCAAGCGCTCAGTTTATCCCGAGTTCGTCCTGGACCATGAACAGTTACTGACGTGAAGGAAGGTGAAGTTTGAGGTGTAACTTTTGATTTAGATACCAAATTGCAGCTCCAGCTTCACTGAAGGATTCCGTCCAGTCGTGTGAGATGATCTTTTAAACGAACCTGTGCTGCCGCGTTGTCACCTGTTCAGCCCTGGCCAGGTGGACCGGGGAAGAACACCACCGGACCAGAGGGGTTGTCTCTGGGCTCCAGAGGATGTGACAGGTTAAACGCTGGACTGAACGGAGGTAAAGTAACCAAACATACTACCAGTGGAGCGGAACCTACCTGAGCTCAAGGTCTGAGACGATCGAGCGAATTCTTCAGCGATCCAGATGCACGAGGGGAAATGACTGGAAATGCGGACACGGGAACAGCTCCATAGGTGTGTGCGCACCTGCTTTGGGAAGAAAGAACAGAAATCTGAGTCTAGTGTGAGACATGTGTCTGGGCTCGTTTCATGCAGGTGATGCCGCGGACGCAGGAAGAAGAAGAAGAAAAAGCTCAACAAAATGATCGAGAGAGTTTAATGAAGAACGAGTGCAGCGCAAATGCTGTGGTCTCAGGCTCGTTCCGGGCTATTTGACGTCGAGCTCGTTTGATGCAGTTAACTTGTTGTGTGACAAAGTGGCAGTGATACTCTTATTGTCTTGGTTTTAGAAGAAGGACGAATTCCACGCACCTGGAATGAACTCCTCAAAAACACGTGTGCGCCTCGATTCGTTTGTTCAACATCCAAACATGTGGAAAAGTGCGCTGATAAAATAAGGAAACCGTGGATGTGTAATAAAGACAGCCTTCTCGCTTCTGGCAAGGAGAGAATATGTCACACCCAAGCACCAGGTAAGGCTTTTGAAAAAGCTTTCACATTTTTAATGGCTGCGTATTTTTTGCTGAGAATTTGGACCAAAACTCAGCTGCAAGTGGCAGTGATGAAAGGGACGTGGGCTTCTTAGGTTTTTCAAATTCTTTTATACGCAGTCCATCGGAACGGCCTCAAAAGTCCAATGAATTTATAAACTTCAACCGTAATTCTGTGTTTTTTTTTTTTTTGTTTGTTTTTTATTGGCGTGTTTGTCCCTTGTGTCCCATGGCCACTTTCTAGCCAACGTGTAACCGCAGTTTAGCCGTGGTTACGGTGCGGTGAAAGCGGTTGAAACGTGTTTGCTGGTTTACATCCGTGGGCGTAAATATATGGCAGACCCGAATTACCGTAGAACCCGTGATATTGATAAATAGCAACTATTTTGAAACATCTCCGACAAGGAACAGCTCCAACAAACCTGTCCTGAGGAAAACACCAGGGCCCATGTGCCTTATTGTCAACACGTAACCCTAGAAGTCTTTAAAACATTACATGTAGAGCCGTCAGACTCTTCCTCTTGGCTATATGTTGGCACGTGTACATTTTTCCAGATGAACTGTAATGCTTCTGTTTAACCCACTGTATGTATACATATATATATATTTTTTTTTTTAACCTAATCTCAATCACAAAACCAAAATTCAACATCTGTAGTTTTGACTGTCTTCTGTGGTCTCCTTGACAAATTTAAATATGTTTTATTCGTTACAGGTCCATGCTACACATCTGGGAGTTAAGCATTTCCTTATGATGTGGAGAGGGGTAGCATAACATAATGAACATCTGAGTTAAACTGGTACTACAAAAAATAATCATAATCAGCCTTGGGTTGTAATTCAATCCTCTTGTTTCCCTCAGGTTCATGTGGAGAAGTCAGGCTAATCAATCCTTTCCTTAAGATCACAGGAGTTGGGCTCCTTGGCCGCAGTGCTGCTGACCGTCCCACTGGTGTGACAGCATTTCATTAAGGATGTTAAAGGCAGGGTCTTCTGTTTTTAAGAGGTATTGTTGAAACGGTGCCTGTCGTTGCCCAAAAAAGTGTTTGTTTTCAATTTACAACTGTGTGCATGGAATGCAATGTCAGCCATTAACACACCGTTTTACTTGCTGGCAGCATAATGTCAGGATTAATGAAAACTGATAATATTGCTGACTAAAAGTGTATTTTATAACTCTCATTTTTTGTTAAGTCTAGAGATCAATGCATATAAAAAAAAAAACAATAAATACATTTGGTGATCGGTCATTTTAATCAGCTGTTTCTGGGTGTTAAGGGAAAAAAATATATGTATGACCTTAGCCCATCTTGAAGAAAATTTGAATGCATTTGTCTGTATTGCTTACTTTGGCTTGTGAACTTTTGACAACTGCACCAATTTTCCAGTCGCCTGTTGCTCAAGATGTATTGGGTCTAATAACGCTTAATAAATTTACCGCTCCAAAAAGGTCGTTCTCCTTGATGCTTAGAACATGCACATATAATATAGAAATTTTGTGCCAGCCATGCATGGCCCTGCCTGCTGTAACCAGTCAGCTCACCTCCTGGACTAATAAATTAAACCCAGTGATGGTGTGCAAGGTCAGGAAGGATGTGACCAGCAGGATTGTGGCGGAAAAGTAGTTTACAGACTGACATTTTGTTCACAGTTATTTTGTTAAATGTATTTTTCAGCAACTGATCACTACTTGCTGTAATGTTCATTCAACAAAATATCTGCATACACTTCAGAAATGATATAAATCTAAACATCCATATTTGGAGTGCAGATGCTTTGTTTATTGCTTAGTTGTACAATGATATATGATCTTGAGTTAGACCTTTGAAATTCTACAGCTGTAAGTCCTCTCAAGGTTATAAATGCGATATCTCAATACAGACAAATGCATTCACATTTTTTCAAGATGGGCTAAGGGCATAGATATTTTTTTTTCCTTGAGCATTTTTACTGTGCTGATAGGATGCTCTTTTTTCTTTAAACAAGGAACAAACAATAAACAATGCGGTCACTTGGACATCAGTTTGTAAGCGGGCACTAAGCCAGGGGTATAGATTAAGTCTCATCTTCAATCATTTTTAAAGTAGGGTGCCTGTTTATTACATTTCTGAAATCCTTACAATCAGAAAAGGATTTTAAGTTCTTCCAAACAGGATGGGAGGACAGCTTGGTGTAGCAAATTAATCTTTCCTGTTTGCAAAGTCCCTGCCATGGCCTAAGAGAGAATGGCTTTGGATTCAGTTACAAAATTACAAATGTGTGACAGCTTGTAAAACAAGACTTTAATTGTTTCAATAGGTAATGCAGCAATCTGTGTTGCAACTTCATAGAATTTATGAGCTTTATCTAAGCTGGCAAGCAGTATGCCGAGTCCTGCAGATGTTCTGGAAATATCAATAGCTATAACTGCCAACAGTCACACAGAATTTTAAATAGCAGGTGTTAAAAGTTTGTGTAATATGTGTATATTTCTCACATTTGTGTATAGCTTATCTTACTAACTCCCTGTTTCACATAAGTCAGGTGCCCTATGGTAGTGCAGCTGTGTCTTTCACTTAATGACACTTTACAAACTCTCTCCTGATCTGGAGGTCAAATTCCCAGCTGCGCCAAATGCGAATTCAAGTTCTCACCGCAAGAGCCTAGACAACACATTGTAAGGTTCCACAAGACAGCCCAAAACCACCAGAACACCAAATCAGCTGGTGTTCTAACAGTTAGGTTGTCTACCTTAGGAGATTCAGGGAAATCTGGAGCCTGAAGATACTTTCATGTAGGCATTTAAACTCACATTTTCACGCAGGATGGCCCGGCCATATGTCCAGCAGGTGAGAAGCCTCATTTCACAGCCTGGATTTAACTTGCAGCCATAGGCAGATAAAATATCACATGTAAAGGTTTAAAGCATGGACACAAAGCTTTATCTAGGATTCTGTAAAGGGTCTCAGTGCAAGCCTTTTGTTTTAAACCATTTTTCAGCTTTTGTAGTCTGCTGCTGCTGCTGCTGCAAAAAAAATGTTTTTGTTGAATATCTGTTTTGTGAATGTTATGCAAATTGACATGGGAATTGGCAAAATAAACCCATTTTACCCCAATCTATCAAAATGCTAGTGGAATGTTCTGATAATTCTGTGCTAAATCCATTAAATGGGCTGTTTTTTCCCTTCCCTAAATGAATACTTTTAATGGCTGCTTCTGCCTGTTATTTTTATGTTCTATTAGAACTAAGTTTAGAACAACTGATAAAAGGGTTTTGAGAGCACATTACATAAATGACTTAACATGAGCATATGGATCTTCAGCAAAATCTCCCTATGTTGCCTGGAGCTGACCAGCATATGCCTTAGGTGTTGGTATTCGCCTTCTTTGATGGCGTGTCCACCCAAGCTGGGAAGGCGAGGTCAGACAGTCGAGTGTGAGGAGACATTTGTTTCATCGGAAAGGGTGGCTGCTGACTTAGGTTTCTTTTGGCTATGACCCGTCTGACTGTGTAGGCTTTTCAAAATCTAACTCTGTGTAGGGGGGCCACGGGAATTTCTGATAAATGTGATAAACTGCTTTTTATGGTTAAACAAAGAAAAAGAGAAGTGGAAGTAATAATGGCAACTTGGAGACAGGGAAGTGAAAATTCACTGAATGAAAATGAAAAATGTGGACTTTCCTATGGTCTAATACTGACATGATGACAGAGTATAGAGCAAAAAAAAAAGTCAGTAAATTTGAAGGAGGTTTCCAGGAATTAAGGGATTTCTTTGCAATGGGTGTAAGTCGACTGACTCATTTTCGTGTGGTCTTTGTGTACTGCAAAGACTATCTTGTTCCTGCACTCATTATGCCCTCATGCCTCATGGGTTTTTGTCCCTCTGTCATTTCACAATGGTAATTAATGCATGTTCAATATATGCATAAACACAGAAGTTTGACTTGTCACTCACTACTAATGTGCGATATGACCCCAAGATACAAGCTGACTGTGATACCCAGGAAATTGGGATATTTACAGATTTTGATCCCTCCCCAACTTGATTGTGAACCGAGAACAAACTCAGTGGATCCTACGTATTATTGAGTGGGGTGAGAAGATTGGACACAGTCTGTAATGATATTATTTATTAACTGTCACCATACACATGACTACAGAAAGAGAGCACATCTGTAGTAAAATATTGCCACCATTCCTAATTAAAGGTAGAGGAAAGGGGGGGGGGGGGACAAAGGCAGGAAGTTTCTGGCTACTGATCAAATTTTTATACTGGCCATATTCTCTTGGTTAAGGTTGAATTGTTTTAAGGATGTCTGAAAACATTAGGAGAATCAGGAAAAAAGCAAGAAGGATTGTAGAAAATGTCTGGATATAGCAGGTCACATTTAGTGGGCTGGCCTTGCTGACAACTTAGATCTTGGTGATCCACAGCAGTCTGCTCCTGTAGGATGGAAGTGGTTAATACCTTCAGAGTGGAAGAACCTTTGGCCTTTGCATCAGATGACAGGCACTGTGTGGTAGGTCAGCCCTTTGATCCAGGACTAGAAATCACTCTAAGTGAGCTTCAGGTGTCTGCCCCCCATTTAGATCAGAAGGGTGTGGTTGTTGATGACTAACCCTGATTTCTTCTATTTCTAGGAGACATTCTCAGTTCTTGGCTCTGACCTTCACAGCTCTGCTGGTTTCCCCCATTTGCTTTTCATCCCAGCACGTAAGAAAGCCTTCTTCTTTTAATTATGTGGTGCAATATAGAAAATGAGGTGTGGTGAATTTTCTGGGAACATCTTGTTAGATGTGAATTGTGTAATAACTGAACCCATTTAAATGTTTAAACGGAAGCCCAGTGGTTTGAAGATTAGCTTGGTCTACACAAATAAGTTTTTGAATGTGAACAAGTAAGTGCAATACTGGTTAAGGACAAGGAGTTTTGAGATCCAGAAACCCTGCAGTAGTATCCTTGAATAAGCAGCCCATTCTGAATTAAAAGTATACATAACAAAATTAAAAATATCCTTCTGTGCAAATGAATAAACGCTGCTTTGAACAAAAGCATCACTTAACTAATGTAGTCATAGCAAAAAAAAAAAAAAAAAAAAAATAGTGTCATGGTAGTGAGACAACGTGGTAGAAAAGGGGGGTTATGGCTACCTTGCTCATAAGTTTGTTTGTCTCCTCATCTGCTTGCTCAGTATAGTTGTCAAGGAAGCTTAAGCAACAGGGAATCCTGCGCCATTGGAAAACGTGGAATATCCCCAAGTATATATTTTGTTCTGCTGGGATAGCCCCAAGAGAGCCACCTGTTCATAGACAGATAAAGGAACTGAGCTATCCTACAGACTAAAATGTCCATGTTTTTATTAGCACAGCTTTGGCTTTGAGTGCCATTCAGCCCAAATAGTTTGTGGGAGACATCAGTCCCTAAGGCCCTCCTTCTCAGGTTCCCCAAGCTTAGGGCCCATGTTTGAGAGACAGCAGTGAAAGCGGCAGCTAAAAAAGTAAGATTTACTGCAGTGTTCTCTTCATCTGTTGGACTTCTTTCTGTCAATCTCCAAATGCCTACAGGCCTGACCTTTAAGCTGGCCTTGTCTATCAGTTGGTTGTCAATCTCATTGTAGATTAGTGTCTTCCACCTACAGGAAGACAGAGAAAGACAAAAGGTGATCAAAAGAAAAATGTTGTATTCATCAAATAAAAACCAATACTTATGTGGGCCTTCCTTACTCTGACATCATTTGTCAAATTCAATACTGATATTGGGGCCTTTCTGCAACTTGAAATTCTGACGTCATATGGTCCTCCTGGTCCTGTTTTCATTTTCTTTCCCCCCTAAAGAACGGCCTGAAGGAGACTTGGTGTTCCAGAGGTGAAAGTCTAGTTCAGTAACTCAGGATGCCAGCTCAGCTACCCCCTTTTTCCAACTGTTATCAACACTAATTTATGTCTCTTTTGCAGTAATGAGGGCACCTCTGGGTCAGTGTGGCACTGGGAATCATAAAGCTCTGTGACGGCGGTGCGGTGCAGTCATGTGTCCTTAACTCCTCGCTGTCAGACCCTGAGCTTCATCACTCCCAGATCGAGGGGGTGCTCTTGTAGATACAGTTCAGTTTATCATTGCCGCTGAGAAAATGGCAGCATGACTGGTTTTATCGAAGGCTATGGATGATTATGCGACAGCAACATAATTTTTGTACAAAAAGCAGGTATTTCCGTTTAATGCGTTACGTTTTCGGCTGCAGACCCCGTAAACAGGCAGTGAACGGGAACTTTGCCAGCTGAAATCCATCTTTACAATGAGTTCTGGAATGAAAAGCACTGCTGGTGTTTGACATTGCCGAGTAGTGTTTACAGTCACAAAGTTTTACGTCACGTCTCTCTGAATTAGATTTGTGTTCTGAAGCAGCTGCATATTGTTTCTGGGGTGGTAAACAAGGCTTTTCCCAGAAGTGCTTTAATTGGCCTGCCAGCCTGAGCGTGTGTCCCTAAGCCTGGCGTCCGGCTAGCATTCACTGGATGCCTTGATCCTCAGAGAGGAAGTCTGGCTCTTAGGGACTGAAACCCAACGAAAGCCTCCCTACTGCTCTGTTGTGCCTCTCATATTTTCAGAACAATGCTGCAGATTGATCTAAGAATAGGAGTGTGCTGTTATTCCAAAAATGACAGCAACTGCTGGAGACTTCCAAGCCAGGTGGTGGCTCGGATACAAGGAATACATTAATAAATGAATGGGTACACACTGCAAACAAGTAACTTTTAGAAGCAGTGAACCTGTTTGACACTTGGAGACCAGGTGTGCACCTCCTTCCACTGTATCTCAGTCAAATCTTTCCCCACCTTTTCACACTTCTTCCTTTCTTGTGGGCACAGCTGTCCAGGCTGCCATCGCCGGGTGTCGGGAGTCACCCAATTCACCCTCATCGCCAGCTGCCCTTTGAGAACCAGTGGGGTTCCTGGAGTGGCTGGTCATCGTGCTCACGCACCTGTGGGGGAGGGGTGTCTGTACGGACACGCGTCTGTATCACCAGGTGAGGGCCTTGCTTCGCCTGGGAGGGATATGTGCACCTTTTGAGGAAAATAATGACGAAAGAACTTTATTTTTCATAGCATTCATCACTTTTATGATATTACACAGTATTGCATAATGTGTACATCAAATTTTAGTGTTTCCAAACTGCTCTCCAAATCATAATTGTACTGAACATCAGCTTACTTGTGTTATCTGTACAGTACTTGAAAATGTCAACTGCCTGCAAGTCTTATCTTCCTGGTGAAATGGAACCTTTATTCATACCATGAGTAATTCTAGCTATCTGGCCAATCCTGCAAGAGACGATTGTTGTTGTTGTATTGCAGTAAATTTGTTCCCTTATACAAAGGTTTTATTAAAAATAACCTTTGTCTCTTTGAACTGGTTCAGGAACCCGGTTGGGGGGCCATGCCAAGGGGATACTAGACGGTATAAGATCTGTAACAGCAAGGTAAGGTGAGCACATAACACAGGCTCCTCAGCTTCATGTTAAGATGTAAATTATGAATGAAATAGCAAACATGCACACTGTAGATTTGGCAGCATACCCCCATGGGGCAGACAATGTCAGAACACACACTGAAGCTTGGAGTATTTCCAGAGAAGCACACTTCTTGCCAGGGAGTTACACGGCAGGGTAAATATTCCAAAGTGCTATCTTAAGTGTACCTAAGAGTTGATAACCAAGTACCTATAAAACATCCTTCTATATATATATATATATATATATATATATATATATATATATATCAGTATAGTAGATATAACTTCAGGGTGTGCTCAAAAGTGTCACTGAAATATTAACTTGTTCTTTGGTACTGAAGTTGACCTGCATTTCTGCATTCCTGTAGAAGGCATGTACTCCAGCCTATATTGTGTCAGACATGTGATAAAATTGTGATAAAGGCTACGACTCCAGAACTCTTTACATCCCAGGTCTACGCTATTTCCTGAAAGTTTTAGTGTTCTCAAGGCAGGCCAATGACAGATCTTGTCCACACAAATACCAGTCCTCGCAGACGAAGTGCCTCAAACTGCCTGGACTGTGTGATAACATAGCTAAGAGCTTACACTTTGTCCACAACAGTTTCGGGCAGGCTTGGATGTTTGTGTGTTTTTCGTTTGTCTTAAATGGCCTGAGCAGAACTGTGTGTGTCTTGCAAAAACAGGAGTGTGCTGTAGGGTCTGTGGAGTTTAGGGAGCTGCAGTGCACGGCTTTCAATGATAGACCCCTTGTGGTTGGAAGTAGCTACAAATGGACAACCTTTCACGGAGGTGAGTGCATCCCAGCCTGTCTGCTCACCCTCATTTGCATGTTTTATTATAACCTGGAGAAAATGACTCATGTTTACATGTCACTGTGGTCTTTGTGTATCTTGTCCTTTGCATAACTCCTCTCATCTGGACCGAGTTGAGG
Source organism: Heterotis niloticus (assembly GCA_018136845.1). Taxonomy (NCBI): domain Eukaryota; kingdom Metazoa; phylum Chordata; class Actinopteri; order Osteoglossiformes; family Osteoglossidae; genus Heterotis; species Heterotis niloticus. Next base: position 12,915,684 of record CM030904.1, on the reverse strand, counting down.
TTTGTTTGTAATTTTTACATGCAAAGCTTTTTCTTTCCCTCACTTTCAGCATGTTTACGCTTTGGGTGGACAGATTAAGTCTGATTTTCAAATCCAGAAACCACTCCTTTGTTTCTCTCTAAGGCTCCAACCCCTGTGAGCTCAGCTGCCTTGCCTTGGGACACAATTTCTACTATAATTTTGGCCGCGTGTTGGATGGTACATCTTGCGAGACGGAGCCTGGGGCAGTGTGTGTCAATGGCCGCTGTCTGGTGAGCAACCGTGTTCAGTATTTTCATCTTAAAATATAATAAACAAGCATACCCTGTGCTTCACAGGCATCCAAATTAAGACTATTTTAGTTTTCACCCTTTTGTCTTCTCTGTCCAGCAGGATACTTTCTATCACTGTAGAAGGTCCTGGCATTTTAATATAGGGTTAATGTGATTTTAATGATAAATGAGTTCTCACTAACATGTGATTACAAAAAGGGGCCCAAACTGACCTGAACATCCCAGGTCAGTTGTTGACCATTTGACAAATAGCTTACACGCACGTCAAGGTAAATTTACAACCAGGGAGGTCAACAATGCTCTGAAGCCAAAAAAGGTCATGGGGTTGCTGATCCAGAGATGAAGCATATGGGTGCTGCAGCTGAACCTGGATGGGGCAGTGTATTGCTGATTGAGTCCAGACCTCATGATGCTCCCCACCCGTCGACTTCATGTATGTGCCCTCTTGTGGCTCTGCATAATCACCCCCCCCAAGGCCCCACATGTTCCATAATATTCTGCTTCATATCCTGTTGTGCATGAACACCGAGGTGGGGGAGGGGCATAATTATATGTTCCCCAGATTTCTGTGGAATGTGCTAGTGACTTATCCCTTGATCATTTTTCATTGCAGTACAGGAGATGTGAGACTTTTTGGTCCAGTACTCCTGTAATATTCAGTAGCACTGCGAGCCGTAAAGAGAAAGGATCAGAAGAAAGTCATTACCAAGGGTCCAGCACAGAACAGAAATTAATGTAGGCCTGAATAACACCTTTAACTCAGTTCTTAAATGCACATCTTTTTACAGGAAATATGTTTTTTTTCTAAAACAATTCTTTGTTGGTTCTGTATGAGGATTCTGCATTATCTTTAGGTCACTGTACCAAATGCTGTAAGGATATCCAGGTTGCCAAAATTTCTTTGGTTATTATCCAGACCTGCTCCCTGAATAGGGTTATTCACTCATCTAAGGGCTATAAAATCTGTCACCCAGGAACCACAGCAAAGAGGAGGTCAAAAGTACATAACTATACAATACTGAGTTGCTGGACTAGAACAGCCTGAAGTTGATCTTAAATCTCAGACTATTGTGATTATCACCTCTTTCCATATGAGAGGTGCTGAAGAAAATCTCCCTTTCTCAGATGTAAAGTTTTGTGTGAAGGTGCCTTCCATTACTGAGCACACTCATAGTATGACAGGTAGGAACCTGAAGAGACAGAATCCTGACACAAGAATGATTCAAGGTTGCTCTGTGTGTTTTAGAAGCCGGGGTGTGACTTAATCCTGGGCTCGAAGCAGCAGGAAGATGCCTGCATGGTGTGCGGTGGCCAGAATACTACCTGCCTACGTTACCACAGTGTGTACCAGAGCAATGGGCAGGGAGCTGGTGAGTAACAGCACAGAGTGATAGAGGGAAGCAGGTGGCACAGTAGTAAAAGCCATTGCTTCTGAATCAAAGGACCCTGCAGTTTAGTCCCTGCTTGTTGTATAGTTCTCTCAAGCAAGGTTACACTGAACTGATAACTTTAAGTCACCTTAGACCAATATATCACCAAAATGCATAAATTTAGATGTTGCTAAGTATTCCTCTTAACCATTCAAATATCAGTTAACCTTTTATTTTTTAATGATGATCTACATCAGAATAATGAAAACATAAATGCACCCTTTACCTTGGAAGCTGGACCACTCTAGATATGAAAACTTGGTTACTAGTCAGGTTATAGGAACTAGCAGTAATGAATACCAGTGCTGTGCTTTATGGAATGAAATACCTTACCTCAGCTAATGATATACAGTGCACCCAGTTTATACAGACACCCTCTGGACTGAGAATTGTTGTGTTTATAAACAGAGCTGTAGGGTGTAGGTAAGCCAATACCATTACTGAACGTATAGTATAGTAATGCATACAATGTACATGCATACAGCATAATTTATGATATATTCTAGAGCACAGAACGCATGCAGAAGAGTTTAATGAACACCTTTGCATACGGTAGTTGTCAAGAGTGCTATCTTTGTTGATCCGTGGCTGGGATGAACGGCGTAACTCTTAGCAACTGAGGTCTGACAACTTCTCTTTACAACATCGACTTGTTCAGCAGTGCCTTGCACTTATTTGCTTACGCGATACTTTAGCTTTTTATCACAAACAAATTTTTGAGACCATCCAGTGTCTGCAGGTGTCAAGCAGGCAGGAAGTTGGAGACTTTTCTTGAATGAGCAGTGTCATTGGCTGTAAATGGTCTGTGTCACATAAGGTCGACTTGTTCACTGTGATCTGGGTTTATAGGTGGGGCTGGATAGGCCAGTTTATGTGCACGCAAAGCCAAAAAATGTGTGCCTTTATAGCTCAAACTTGTGCTTATCGCTCATGCTTATAAACAGAGTTAATTGCCATTGAAATGGCCAAAGTTCAAAACGGGGCTGGACATGCAGCGTGCAGATAAACGGATCGTGGTTATAAGTGGAGTCCATTGTTTGTATTGGTGACTATATTAATGTTTTTCCATGAATGTCAAAGTACCAACAACAAAACTGGCTATTGCCTATGCAATAATTCAAGCCATACAGTGAGTCCAATCATCCTATTTCAGGCCTTATGAGATAAAGCAAAAAAGAAGCCATTTCTCAAATAACTCTCATCAGTGTGCTCAGCAGAGCCAAGTCCTTCTGAGCAAGAACGTTAGGTTGCGAGGGGCGCAGCGTCCGCAGAAGGACCATGCCCTGGTATTCATGGCCTTCACACATGAAGTGCGTAGCCAGAGGATGATTTCAGGTTCAGTCCCCCCACTGAAATTGGTAATGACATGTAATACGCTCAGCAGAAATGCCCTTGTTTGTTTTCCCATCCTCCCCTAAATCATTTTCTAACTACATCATTTACACACTTTCACACGGACAAAATACTCAAGTGCATGTGCACATACTGCGCCAACAGCTCTGCCTCTTTGTTTGGCCAAATATAGTAGCTTCTTTTCACTGCTCCTTGTGCCGGCACAGCGAAAATTTTTCCTCTTTGTCCGGAAGCTCCTTATCTTCTGCAGCTGTATTTCTGAAAGAATAATGGGCTTCACCATGTCAGTGGGTGTTCAGTGGAGCAGTTCAATAACCAGTAGTGCTTCGGAGGTCACTACAGACCAGTGACTCAGAGCACTTCAGTTTCCACAAACACTTCTTACCATATAATCTTTACAATGCAGAGCCATGAAGGGACGTCTTTAATCTTCTTAAAGTAAGTTTTTTTTTTTTTTTTTTTTTTTTTTTTTTTTTTTTTTTGCCCCCCCCCCCAGCTCCCTCCCTCACTATATTAAAAAGTGAAAAATATTTTAGAAGATAACAGTCTGCTAACCTTTCTCTTGCTTAACAGGTCCGTTCGGATACAATGAGGTGACTATGATTCCTGCAGGAGCTACCCATATCCGAGTTACTGACAATAGCCAGAACTATCTAGGTACGATCCCGACTGAACCTTCTGTATGACCTTGTAGGTTACATTTGGCACTGCACGTATGCACTTTCACAAATATAAATGCCACTGATGTGGTTTAACATTAACAACTCCTTTAGCATTTCTGTGTCTCTTATATATTAGTATGGGAATCCTGTTCTGATGACAGAAATCCTGTTTCTGATGCTTCATACTCCTCCTGAGAAGTTCCCACTGGGACATATGTACATTGGCCATCTGTTTTAGTCACCATAGTAGCCACAGTGTTTAGGACAGGACCGATGGGCTCTGCATTCGGAAAGCCTGAACAGTGAAGCGCTGCATTATACCAGTATTCCATTTATGTGTGGTCAGACAATGGTTATGTCTTTTTCTGTACTGGCCATTAAAGCCCTTCAGGTATAAAAAAAAGTTGCATTATTAGCAAAAATGTAGTAATTATTGTGTTATTAAATGGTGAATAAAAATTCTGTCCAGAGTCAAAGGTCTTTCATGTTATCAGTTCTGTAATCAATTTATGTAGCTTGTCACATAAGGGTTTCAATTCAATGTCTGACTTAATGCCCAGTTCCCCATACCACCAAGACCAGAGTGAAGCACGTCATTGATCTCAAACTGGCTGTGCTTCCTATTAACACTTTGATCCTTATTTCCTCTGATCTGTGAAAATGTGGTGAAAAAGAGCAGACTTGCTTATTTAGACACCTTGCCAGAAGCACTCTGTGTGAGAGGAGAGAAGCGATTTTGCTGTTGGGTTTTTTTTTTTTTTTTTTTTTCCCCCCGCTCTAAATGGATGACTGGCAGTGGCAGAATTTACTGGACCCAGCATCCCTTGTCTTGCAGCTCTCCAGAATGGACGCTCCCAGTTTGTCATAAATGGGAACTGGAGGATCAGCGTGCCAGGGGAGTACAGTGTGGCTGGAACAAAACTGCTATACCGACGATCAGCCGACATCTGGGAGAGCTTTGAGGTCCCTGGCCCAACCCAGGAAGACCTGCATGTCATGGTGAGATAGAGAATCTGTCCCCCGTAGCCTTGTCAGTGCACTGTGCTCACTGGCAAAGGAGTCATCTGCTCTCATGGTGTCCCTGTAGGTGTTATCCACAGATAAGAACTCTGGGATAGAGTATGAGTACTGGCTGCCTCTTGACCTCTATGCTCTTTACCACGGAAAGAGGAGCCCTTTAAGGCTACCTCACCATACTGGTGATTTCTACCCATATGAAACAACAACAAAAACCACAACCACTACGGCTACCACAAGCACCACAGTGAGCACCAGCCCTCCTTCCATCCCCAAACAGCATTTCTGGGGTAAGAGGTGTTTTTTTTTTTTTCCCCCAGCTTGGCCTTAAATTTAGATTGCTTTTAATCCATTGTATGCATCAAATGTTATATATTTATGTTTGTTATGCGGTAATATACGATGTAAATCCCACTGTTTTAATAAAAATGCTGGAATTTGTACATTAATCCCTCAGATTTCCATCCATAACTAAGTGTATTAAAAAACTGTATGATAATAAGGCTTGTGGCTCTGCTGCAAAAACCTTTTGGCATTTGTGAAGTCACAGAAGCTTTGCATTCTACTGAAATATCAGAGAACAGAACAATTTGTTTTTCCACCTGCTTTTCACCAATACTGAGAGAGAAATGCTAAACAGAGCTTTATTGTTACTATTGTTTTAAAAAGCTTAGGTCTGTTGTGTTATGATTATAATCCCATTTGACATAATGGACGGTTGTGGGCTTGTTGGAAGCTGGTTGCTAGGCAGCAGGCTGCCCTGAGACAGTCTCCTTCCCTCAGTACCTGCAGGAGGCTGGCCTGCCCTGCCCCCCCCTCAGCAGCCACAACCACGGTTAGAAAGGGATGAGAACCAGAGGAACCTTCTGCCTCAGGCTCCTCAAGCCGGTCAGAATTCACTTTTTTTCCACAACTATGCAGAACGGAGGTGTGCAGTAAGGACGAGTGAGGGCCTCGGGGCCACAGGTCATCGAATGTTTATGTTTCTCAGCCCTCTGCTTAAATGCCCTTCAAACCTGCAGGCCCCATAGTCCTCACTGATTGAACATCTCTGATATTATACAGTGTATATATATATATATATATATATATATATATATATAGCACATGCCATGGATCATGATGGAGTGAAGATGACCATGATGATGAGAATGTTGTGAAAATGGTATATCATTTTGCTTTACTGATATCAGATATATCGAGAGAAAGAAGTAATCTATCTGCTTTCCCACCCATTAAGGGCACTGTGGAAAGTGCAAGAGGGTTCGAAGCCGTGGAGAACGCCAGAAACAGTACTGCCAAAAGGATTTTGGCAAGTTTCTAACTACAAAAAGACACTGAACTATTAGTGTCTCGTAAATTTTTTTTCTGTTTTTTATTACTGATTTTACTTGCTTGGTTATTTTCTTGCACTGCACTGTGATCATTATTGTTCATTTTTCTCGATGTTTTGGTCAGTTTTTCGAGCAAAGGTTCTGGGGAAGCTGTACCGTGGTGAGGAGACACGCTACGATGTGCAGATTATCCACACCTACCGCAACCGTTTCCGCCTGGAGCACAGGGAGTTCCTGTGGGTGCCCAACGTGTGCGACTGCCCATTCATAGAGGAGGGTCGCCAGTACGTGCTCATGGCCCGTCGCCACATCAACTATGAGCACACACTGAACCGTATCCTCCTGGAGGAGGACAGCTATGTGCAGCCCTATCGCCCACGTGAAGACAGCCTGCTACGCTCCCTAGGGCAACTATGTAGCAACCAAGGAACCAGGTTGTCCCAGGAGCAGAGGGACTAAAATTTCCCAGTGGAGAAAGGCCATGGACACAGACACACACATATATTTACACTGCCCTCTACTCTGCACTTGGTATAAGTATGAATCTGATTAATACATTCATTCTAAGAAAATATTGAAAAACTAATAACAAATGAGTGCCTGCAAGCCTCTGAAGAAAGTACACATTGACTTTCCAGAATCCTCAAGAGTGCCTGAATCAGGGAAACGTCCAGTGGACCCTACTCAGTGTTCAAAGTGACAAAAAACTTTACTACCTGGTGAAGCACTTTAGTGGGAATGCAAATGACTCATCTTTAAATGTCAAATACCAAAGAGGCCAACTGTTAGTGAGGTCTGGTGTAGAAAGGCCTGCTACTGGTCACAGCTAACACATTTTGTGTAGTCAAATAACAGAATTGATACAATGCCAGCCAATCACAGGGAGTTTTTAACATGTACTTTAAAATGTATTCTTACATCAAACCATATTTAATGCACAAGTATGTATTGTTCTGTATTTGTAAGACCAGACGAAGAGTAAATATTTACAAACATTTATTTCTGTTGTCCTCCTTAAAAGGTTTTGAAAAACTATTTAAAGTGTTTATTTTTTCTTCTTTAGTTCAGATTTATGCTAATCAGTTGGGAATTTTTTGCCTGTGGCAGATTATCCAGGAGGCAAAGTGCTGATGCCTTTCTCCAGCAGGGAGAGGTCCTCCTTCAAGCAGATGTCAGCATGATCTGCGGCAAGCGGTCAGCCTTCTGTAAAGCAGTACCAGATGTGGATGTTTTGTGCTGTCCGATGGCATGGAGCTGCACAGGGCTAAACATGTCCCGCTCTTTCATCTCTCATGGTTAATACAAATCATGCAATGAATGGACATATGTGGCCATTCCAGTTAATTGTCATATCCATAACTACAGATAGTTTCTGCATTATGTATTTCACATTTACATTGGCATTTGTTGAAAATTCTTGGTTTCATTATCAGTTGCTCATTACCAACTCTTAATAAAAACTGAGATATTTGTTTGCCCAAGTTTAACCCATTTGAATATTAGGGCTCTTGTGTATTTAAATACAGATGGAACCCTTAATTTCATCTTTTGTTATTTTTTCCGGATTCATTTAGAAGACACAGCCTTATAAAATAAAATGTCAGCTGTCCAACAGTGGGGGGAAAAAAAAAATTATTTATACTAAATATCCCCAAGTGCTGGATGAAAACCAAAAAGTGGAAAAGGTTATAAATGCTCAGAAAATGCCATAAAAACTTTTGCTGGTGCATTTTTCCCTAACTTATTTGGTTTTCTTTACGTTTCTAAAAGCAAGTTAATCCTAAATAATAAGAGTGAAGTTTTATGCCACATGCCTTGGTCTGATTGTGTTTTTAATAAGTTATATATAATGTAAAAAAAAAAAATTAAAATGTGCAAAGAATAGAATTATCTCCACCTTGTATGTAGCACAGAGGGTAATAAAAATAGTCTGTCTGTTCATTGAAAGACTCCATAGCAGGTGAACACAATACACCTTATCCTGTAGCCAGTGAGAGTTATGCTTCTCTAAAGAAAGCTCTGTCTAATGGGGCAGGATTCTGGCCCAAAGTAAAATGCTGACACCACAGGTTCAAGAATGCAAATTTGTGAATGAAATGGAAATGTTTGGCCTGAGTGGACTACTCTGACAAACAATTGTTTTGTTAAGACATTGATTTATTTTTTCCAAACCAGTGACATGTGACATATGTTCTGGTGAAACAAGTGTCTCTATCTCATCTCATATTAAAATTGAGCTGCCCTGTTAAGTTTGAATATCCTTTAAAAAGTCTTTCTCAGTTGGCTTAAAACCTGTGACGTTCCAGTGTTCATGGCTCCGTTTGATCTTCCTGTTGGTCATCTGTGCCTGTTCATCTGTTCCTGAGGAGATGCACTCTCAGCACTGCATGTGTCAGTGCAATTGTCCAAAAGCACTGAGGCAAGGTCTCCTCCCTTGCTCTGAATCACCCTGCCACAGTCACACACTGACACTCACACGCCTGTGTGATGAGGTCCGCCGCCTGATGCGGGATCGCCTGGGCCGTGTCTTTGGCTTTGGCTTACAGCTGCACAGGGGCCCCAGTAGGAGCCACAGGTAGAGCACCATACAAGCCCAGCATGAGGACATCTTCACCCAGAAGGTGGACCAGTTTCCATGAGTAAAGGTGGTCTCCAGGACTGCAGACTCATAGCTGGGGTTGAGCAATGCAAGAGCCAGAACATTCAAACTTCTGATTTTTCATATTAACAGCAATACAACTGTGTACACTGTTTTTATACAGTCTAAGTGGGTGCTATTATCACTTAAAAGAGTTTGTTTAAATGATGGGAATGTTTACTGAGATTTAATGTACAGTATACTTGGGTATTACGTCTGGTACGTCATACCCCTATATTTTTCAATGTTTTTGTAAGAAAGTATACTCTCAGTTCAAGTGTTTAACAAGTGAGTGCATAACAATTTTCTGGACCTCAACAACTTATCAGAATGTATTCTCAGATAAACAACACAATGGATTTCACTGTGTCATTATTTATAATAAGCTAAAATGCAGGAGCCATGTGGGAAAAATTAAGTTTCATCCTTACTGTTTCCATAGGAACTAGGAAGGTAATCGGGTGCCAGGTGCACTCGATTACCAGGAAATGTGACCACCTCTATAACAGCAAAACTTTTGCCAATTTGCTGATCTGGAGCCTTCAGGGGTGTTAATTTCATTCCAAGGAGAAAAGCCATCACCAGGGATCCCAGAGAAACAAATGCGGCTTCTCACCAATATGGGAATGGTTAGAAGGTCATTTCCAAACAATTTGAAATCCATCATTCTACAATGAGAAGCATTCCAACAAATTCACCCCAAGGTCAAGCCAGATAGTGTTTGGCGATATCACAAAGAACCCAAGAGTTACTTCTATGGATCTACAGGCCTTGATAAATGTTTAATGTAAGTTTTAAGCTATACTAGCAGAAAAATACTGAACAAATTTGGTTTTTAAAGAGAAATAGCCATGAGAAAGCCTCTTCTCCCTAAAAACAATATAACACAAGATTTCTGGAACATTGTTCCTTGGACAGGGAAAACCAAAGGAGATATTTGGTCATAATACCACAAAGCCATCGTTGCTGAAAACTGAACACAGTGTATTACATGAACACCTCATACCACCCATCAAACATGGTAGTGGAGGAGTGATGGTTTGGGCTTGTTTTGCAGCCACAGGTCCTATAATCCTTGAAGTCATTGAATCAACCACAAACTACTGTCTTTAAGTAATCTGGAGGCAAACGTGAGACCGTCTATCTGATAGGTAAAACTTGGCCAAAATTGGTTGGTGCAATAGAACAATGACCCAAAACACATCAACAAATCTACAGCCAAATGCCTGAAAATCGAGTGTCAAGTGTTGAAATGACCAAGTCAAAGTCCACACTTGATATAAAGACTGGGTCAGAATTTCATGAAAACTATACGAGAGACTGATGAACTCACCCAGACTGATAGTTATTCAAAAAAACTTTTAAGTTATTGCTGCTGAAGGTAATCCTACATGCCACTGAATCATGGGGTGTACTTAATTTTCCACATATAATTTCTGCATGCTGGATTATTTTTTACTAAATAAATAATGAAATAGTGGAATCTGTGTTATTTGTCTCCTCTGGTTAAATTTAACTAATTTTAGAACCTTGTAAGGACCAGTTAATTCTTTATATCCCGATACATAAAGCCATAGAAGTGAACAATGGTGCACTTTCTTTTTCACATGTCTGTACAAGTTTTACACCTGCAGATTCGATTACTGACCTGAACCAGTTGGTGAGGGTCATCATCACATAGAGAGAGGCCAGGAAGAAGACAAAATGAAAGAAAAAGTAGCTGTAGGCAACCCGTTGGTTCTCATTGTGGATGACCTTCTGACAGCCTTTGCTGTCATCATCCACCTGAAAGTCTTCATCTTAAGAGGGAAGAGATAGTTTTTAGTCAGGCCAGGTCTTGGGTATACCCAAGATAGAGTCTAACACTAAAGAGTGAAATGTAAAAATTACATGTATGTCCAGCTGCAAAATTTTCTGACAGGGAGGCTACATAATAAATATAAAAGGATTTTAAAAAATGTTTCATGTTTGCACTAAACACGGATTTTATTTTTGCCGCTGGCAGTAACTGACGTATGAACACGAACCCTCTTCTTCCTCAGGACAGCAGAAACAGCAGGAGGCTTTCTGGTGGGGGGAACGAAAGGACTACTGAAGTGTACAGAACTGGAAAGAACTGGACAGCTGCCCCCCCCCCACCCCACCCCACCCCCAGTTTCTACAAACGCATAGCACCCAAGCAACTACATGCATCCATTCACATCACTGATAAAATGGATAGCAGCCAGCATCTCCTGTGGAAAATTTTACCTGAAACTCATAGCGGTAGACTTTGATCATCCAGAAGGGGCCGAACACCTCAGCCAGATAAGAGGCTTCGTTGCTGGAAATTCAAGGTAAATTTTTTTTGTCTCAGCAACTATGTCAGACACTGTGATAGTAGTGCAAGATACAGCTTCCTGTGCAAATGATAATAAACTGGTGAAGTAAGATTGGTGAAAACATTTTTACATGTACATCTTAAAAACAACGTTTCAAAGGAGCATGACCCACCAGGCAAATAACACACAGCAGTACATGATGGCTGCTCCAATGATGGCCACAGCATTGCCCTCCTTCTGTATGCCCTCTTGTCCCAAGTTGGGGTAGCACACAGTGATGTTCACCCCCTGATACTCCACTGCAAAGACAAACAGAAATGCTGTATCACCAACCCAACCTGTGTATGATATGCTCCACTTAGCAGTTAGTTGTGGGGTCACACATTACTTTCTATTCAACCCTTCTTATAACAGAATCCTTATTTGTTCCTGCTCTAAACTGGGTAGAAGGCTGTTAAACAGCCTTGGGTAGTAGGGTTTAACTGTTCAGATGTTTGCATGTTTATAAATTAGCAGTGCTACCTCCAGTAATACAGGAGATCATGGACAGGGTATTATGTCACTCCGAGCCTTTCAGGCAGACCAAACTGTCTCCAGGTGATTGTGTGCAAACTGCAATCCTGCACTGCTACTGTGACTCCAAGTCTCTCTCTCTCACTCTCACTTTCACTCTTTCACTCATTTGTCTCTTTCAAGGTAAAATGGTCTGGTCCCAGATAAACTGCTCAACCCCTCTGTTTTGGACTCTAGAGTGTCCTCTTTGTCCCCACATAAGATAATGACCATATAAACTTTGATATAGAAGCTGCTCCGTGTACACGTGTGTGTCTAATTTCGGGGCAGATTCCTGAACACCAGGGTAAACATGGATTCTGAGCAGCACAAAAACACTGGCAACCTAAAAACAGGCTAATTATAGGGCTTTGAGAGCACTATTCACACGCAAGGCAGGAATCCAAAACAACCCACCACTACCTCACATGGGACAAAGGCCCCGCACCCTGTGTGTGTGTTCAGTTCCATTTGTTACATTCTTCAGACCCAGTGCAGGATTAAACCCCCAGGTAGCTGAGTAGAGTTTCCTAAAAGAGAGCAACTGAGGTGAACTGTGCAGCGGTACAGTGGGTGCATGAGGAAAGACATCACCAGGACCCAGTGCAGCTGCAGTCTGTTTCCAGGGCCTCTTTAGAGGTCAAAAAGTCAGACACATATAGTGTTGACCTCCCAGAAAACAAATGAACAGGGAGCGTGTGATGGAAAGCTGTTTTTACTGCATGTCGACAGCACATATTTTCCCCAACAAGTCAAAGCAGCGGCCTGCGCTGCCCCAGGACATCACGCCCTCCCTGCTGTGAACCTTGCTGGGGTGCAACACCTGATGGGAGCAAGCAGGTCATGTCTGTAGCATATAGCAAGCAAACCCTCACCTTCTATTACTCTCCACCATCTTTACTCCATCATCCTTATTTGGCCATCCTAATTGAATTTCAAAAAACATAATATGATTTCTATGGTTGAAATGCACACCACTACCTGGCAAAATCACTGGTAAAGATGTTAAATTGAGAGTGTGAATCCAACATCTCAAGTACCAGGGGTTTTAGAAGACAAAGAGGCTTTATGCTTTTTAATAAAATTTTATCAGCCTCTATTACATGATTCTCTGGAAGTCAAGTAGGAGACTGAGCTGCACCTGGACTGAACTCCTGCCCTCTGCCATTCAAGAATAAATCTAAGACAGTGATACAGTGCATACACGATACTTGTGTACCTCATTTTCATCCACAGAAACAGCAGTATGAAGTCTCGCTAAGGACCGTGATGCAGAAAACAGGGTAAAGGTGGTCATTATGAGACTGTAAGAGGGTGCACAGGTTTTACAAATGAGAGCTGAGGCCCTGTGGTCTCTAAGGCGTCTCCTTTATTACAGACTGGAATGTGATGCCCTAGGAGTTTTAATAATCACAACAATGTCTTTAAGCTTGAAGTAGTCCTGTTGTAGAGCACAATTAAAGTAATCGAAATTTTGACTGTTGACACCTGGTAGAGAAATTGCTTGACCAGAAAGCCTCATCCTGTCTTTAACAGACAAAGTGGTTCATTTTGTACCAATTTGTGCCTGGCAAACAGCTTCAGCTCAATCAGCAAAAGAAAGCCTTTTCTGAAGGCTGGAGAACATAGAAGAGCTCCAGTCCAGGGTGTTCCTATACTTTACCCCTGTGGTCCTTAGTAAAGCCCAGCCAACGCAGGAGCTATTGTCATTATTTCTCTTTCTTCCAGATTATCCCCTAATGACTCAACTATTTACCTATTACTTCATTCCTAACCATGGTGCCACACCCAGAATTCTTACACTCTTCTCTCCTTTTCTACCTGCCACTAAGTAGGGTACCATGTTCAAAGTGTCCTGTCACACATTCAGTTTAACAACAAACTGAAATTTAACTGCTAACTTCATGTTTTCAAGCATGAGTTATTTTACATTATTTAACATATTTTCAGTATAGAATATAAGCACTCTAGTGACTCAAATTTTTTCAAAAACAGCGAGTCAGAGAGAGAATGTTAGATGAACTTTTAGCAAGGTTAATCCATAAGAATCCAGTGGATGTTGCACAAAACTTTATTTTGTTGCTGGTTTTACACTGTGCCTTGTGGTTAGATTGTCATTCATTTATATTCAATCCTATGTGACAGGAATGAAATGAGAGAATGTGGTATGAAAGCCGAAACAAGTAAGACAGTTCAGCTGTGTAAGAGTATGGAATGATGGTGCCAGTAACATATTATTAGATTGTCATTTAAAACCACACAAATGTAAAATCCCTTTGAAGATTATGGTGTGATTTAGAAACATGAAAACATAAGCAAAAGGCCATTTAAATCCATTTCCCAAGGTAAGTGAGGGATCATACCTTTCTCTGGTGGACGACTGGAGAGGGCTGAGAAGGTGAGGTACATGACATAGCAGCTGATGATAGAAGCCTGCAGAAGACCAGAACGGGGCTGTTCTGGAACCACAGAGTCACAGATATCTCCCCATAAATCTCGTCTTGCACGCAGACACATTGCACAACTTGACTAAGGATTGCTAAAGAATGGAAAACAATGAGCACTGATAGAGATATGATAAAACCCTGACATGTATAGACAGAGGGGCATAAATATTCCTAACAATGTTAGACAGAAAATACCAGATTTTGTTTAATCATTATGTTTTATCATCTGATTTGACAAGTTTATTAAACAGCAAAGTTAGCGGTAGTTCATGCCTCAAAGGATGTTTTCCTACCTTGGAATGAAAACCGACAGCTAGAGTAGTACACAAAAGACTAAACATTAGTGATGAGCTCCTTATTCTCAGTTTATATTTGCTGTTGTGTGAAAAGGATGCTTGGGCATGCAGTCAATATCATAACTTCAAAGTGAATCGTAATTTAGGTGAAGTGTAGCATTTTGCTGTTTAACCATGTCATCCTCAACCTTGCCACTAACATCACTAATGTGTACAGTATGTGTCCACGCATGTGTGTTTTGTGGCATGTGACAGTGACACTCACTTTGTTGGACACATGGGGTGACAGCAATGAAGGACACGAGGCCACACATCCCCAGGTTGGTCCAAAGCAGGGTCTTGTTGAGCTGGCAGGCAGCTGGGTGTGTATAGTACTTGTACATGAAGGTAAAGGCTGTGGCAGCGATGGTGTAGAAGATCAGTGTGGCAGACAGGACTGCTAGGTACCAGCGTTTGTTCTCTGCTGCCCCGGTTAACCTGAGGTTAGAGCCAAATTAGACACTCCACAGACACACAATGACACATCCTGTTCTGCTCATAAAAACAGGGTAACCTACTGAAACAGCAGAAAAAAATGAAACTCAGGAAATGAAAGCATATGTGCTATGAGAATTATTCACAACATGTGTGAGAACTCAGAGAAGATCCAACCTTCTCTATACCCATGACCTGAGTTAGAGGGCCTACTCAGAGCTGTCACCTTTTGAAAAAAGTGGCTGAAACAACTGGGAAAAGCTGCCAGTCTAAGGGCACCACTGACAGAGAGAAATAACTCAGTGGCTCAAATGTGAAGAAAAGCAAACTAACTGGAAGAATAATAATGACCCAAGTATCTTTAAGGGACAAGAAAGCTGTACACCACTTACATTTATTTTCTTTAGCTGATACATTTTAAAGCAACTTACTGCTATATACATTTACCCATTTGAGGGGCTTGGTCATTTTTTTAGTGGAGCAGATCAGGGTAAGTACCTGCTCAAAGGTGCTAGAGCAGCAGATGGGATTCAGACCTGCACCCTTTACACTGAAAGGCAGCAGTTCTAACCACTGCATTACCTGCTGCCCCTACATCAACAGAGGAAAACCACATGGAAAAGAAAATTATGCACCAGATACACAGAAAGCAATCACATGAATGGGTGGAGAAAGAGGAAGAACACCAAAATTAGGAGGGAGACTGGAAATGTGACAGCAAGTTGTCTGTTGAGATCTGGACATACAGATGCACACCCTGACAGAGATAAGTCAGTGTACAGTGTTACAAAGTGCATGTATTCTCTTGATGTTTGCTGGGAAGAAGTTTTGATGAAGGACAGTGAAAACAGTTTGTTACAGTTTTAATAAAATGGTAGGCCTATAGTTATGGTCCAGTGACAGTTTACAGTTGTGGTCCATGGAGGACCTAAAGTTCTAGTACACAGGAGTCCTAGAGTTCCTGACCAAGATCACCTAAAAATACCGGTGGAACAGCTGAACCTTATCCTCAGCCACTGCTCAAGAATGGGATCAGAACCAAGCCAATTTCAGCTGTACAACAGCTGTGTAATGAGGCCTGGAAAGCTCCAGAAAAAAATGGCCACAAACCCTGTGCAACACACTTTGGTTTACCACTTTGAATAAATGCTGACACTGTCCAGCTACACCTTACCAGTTCTTGTTCCAGGTGTGAGCGAAGGCTGTGATGAGGACAAGCTGAATCAGGATAAAGGCAAATCCACCTGCCACGCCAACATAGTGCCAGGCTGAACAGAAAAGCAAAGGCAAACAAGAACAAGTAATTAAAATTCTCATTATGTTTAGGGACAAGGCATTTACCAAGAGAAGAATATGGCAAAATTCTAACTGCAAAGGCCCTACATTCTTCCAAGATCTGCAACTCCCAAACCAGTAAACTCCAACCCACTGGTAGAGATTGAATGTGTAGTAAGTTGCACAAAGATGGCAGTGTATCTGGAGTGCCACCTGGTAGTTTTCTGGCAGAAGTGCATCTTCTTACAACACATCTTTGACAGAAGACGAAATGTATGGCAATGAGGAAAAACTGTATTATCGCAACTATGACTGCACTTACAGAGTTAACACAAAGTTGTTCACATATCCCGAACAACATTAAAAAACAAACACAGCTGAAAGAAAAAACACACTTCAGTGAAGAATAATTAAGATCCTTCAGAAAATACAGCCTTATTAAGTTATACCATAAGCAATAAAATACTAATGAGCTACGGCCTATAAGAAAAATGTCTGATAATTGTTATTCTTAAACACTATACATGAACTACAAACTATATACAGAATTTATTGCTTAAAATACTACTGAAATGTTATCCAGATAAAATATTTTCATAAGGTTACCTCCTTCTTGTACTTCGAGTTCCACTTCACTGCCTCAGATTTAGCCTATAATTTATTATTAAACATGTGGATGTGAGTGAGCACTTGTGTGTTTTTGCTCTAATATAAGCTCACCATGCAGGAAGGATTCAGTTGGAATGAAGAAGGCAGTAGTACACATCACTAGCAGGATAATGAACTTAAGAAACCAAAACCTGCAATGAAAGAAAGGGTGAACGTATACAGTGACCAATAACAGAAGTATAGGCAGGGGAAGGAATCTCAAAGAGAGGGAAGGGTGTGGAGAGTAGATGTATGGCTCCTGCAGATAGTGTACAGTATTGTTCCTCCTGAAAACAAAGTTTAACCCACCACGTCTCCTATAAGGGCCAGCAAAGAAATTTCACTGATGCCAGTCTTTTCAAGTAGCCTTAGCTTGGAGAATTGGGGTAGACAGTATGGAGGCCCAACAGTAGTTCCAAAGAACTAATTGGTGCAATTTCACCTCACAACATTAGATGGCAAATACAAAATGTAACATTACATATGGCCTCTGATCAAAATCAAAAAAATGATGGGAATATCATGGAACCTAACCAGATTCTTTTGAGGAAAACAGACAAGATACAGAAGTAAAAGTTATGTTTTTTTCATTTGTGTTCCATTGGAATCGATTGCAATGCTGTCAAGGAACTAACCCATTATGGATGAAAGCACGAAAGTCCTGGCTGGATTTGACATCAACAAGGAAGAGAGCCATCATTAAGTAGAAGCAGGAGGTACCAAAGCAAACTCGGTACACTGCAGAGTAGCCAACCAGCATCTCACAGTGACCACCACCATGGGCTTGGTCACACACCATGTTGAAGAAAGGCACCTGAAAAACAAAAATGTTTACCCAGACAAAACCTCCAGTCAACCAGAGAAAAAACCTTACTCAGTGTCACAGTTGCTAAATATAACAGTTACCATGGACTAGTTAGCTAACACAGTCATCTATTTACACAATAAAGAGTTGCATGGAAGTGAACTGTCCATGAAATATTGATTTCTAAACACAAAGACCACCACTTGAAGAACTCAACAGAAGGTGACCACTGATCATTGAGTGCCCTCTCCCAACATACATTCTTCCCATCCCCCTTCTAAGTGCGCTTTTCCAGTGCAGTGACTCACATTATCAATCACGGCTTCAGACACCGTCCTGGACAGCATGAGGCAGGAAACGGCACAGGTCAAGATGTGGAACAGGGTGTACATGAGCCGTGTGCTGGTGGATGACTTGACAGATGGGCAGAAGGCGCAACAAAGGGAGCAGGGGGCTGGTCCACAGCAGCAGCATATCTGAGGAGCACATCAGTGAAGCAGGCTTTCATGATTTTGGCTGATTGACAGTTTGTCATGAACGCATTAGTGGCAGGCATTGGCAGCACAGTCCCTGACCCAGTGAAAATGTGCAAACCCTACCAATGAACTTTTCACCCCTCTAGCTGAAAATTTTGCCTTGTTAACTTGAATTTGTGATAATTAGCAAAGAAATGCTATGCTATAAAATGTTTAACGCTCTTCAGTAGGAACTTCATGGCAATGCAGGTAGATAGGATGTTTGTAGAGCTTCAGAGGACAGCCTGAAGTTTGTTTGCTAGGACTTTGGACAGTCCGAAACAAGGGATTAGTCTACATAGCAAGCAACATCTGGATTTTTCCGGCCAAATGAGGTTGGTTGGCTGGAGAGAGGCCAAGCTGCTCTTATCCTAGGCTAAACTGACAGGCAGCACCAGAGAAAGGCTATGCTAAATCTAAGGCCATTCTCATAATAACCAGCAAATTCCATGGATTAATAAAAGATAACTTTTCTTCATCCAACCTGATTTTCTGATGCAGTGAACAGGAATTATTGGACAGTGGGTTTAGTTGTTAAGAATTTGATTAAAAAATACAAATAAAAAAATTAAATGACATTTTACACATTAGATCTCTGAAGACCCTTTGATTCAGAAGAGTTGTAAACATTTTTCCTTATCTGTATTCTTTAATGAATAAAGTTATTGTTTTTTACAGTTATATTTTGAGTAAACTTTGAGCAATGGGGGAAGGAAAGCAAAAACAATAATAATGAACAGAACAATAGCTAAAAAGTGTGCATACTGTATTTGACCATTATGCTGAATCTGCATTAATAAAAATCCATTCATCACCAGCACAGAGCAGAAAGATTTCCACCTCTGAAACCTAAAATGACTAAAGGGAGAGACAGCGCAGATGCAAGAACAAGTTAAAAATCACTGTATGCATTGTGATGCCATTTCTGTCACAAGCACTTTCTACAGATTTGCGGAGAATGCTGACATCGCATTGTAAAGTCTCAAAATGACCAGCTGAAAGATACAAAATGACTTGCAAAGCAAAAATTGAATAGCACTATACTATTTCATGGAAGTGTCTATTTAACCTAGCAAATAAATGACATGATAAAATTTTGTCAGCTGCTTTCTGATGTATTTATATATTATTTCTGTAATGAGATTCTAGGTTTATGTTAACTGATTTAAAAGAAAGACTTTATTTTATATTTCCACACTATGTCATTTTTATTACAAAATACTGAACATCTTTTGCATAGCAAAGGTATTGAAGGTGCATCTGGCCCAACATCAAAAACTGTCAAAAATGTATTTTTCCAGGCTTTAATATGCCATATTAAGATTACTCATTTGGCTGTACAATCCAAATATTTAACATTTACATAAGAAAGAGAAGAGTACAATTCCATACTCTACACTTCTAGCAAAGTTTTAGTTTGAACCACGTAGACTTAATCTTACAAACCAAATTTTCCTCTGTAGATACAGGCCGTATGAGACCATCCAAAAATGTTTGCTGCAGCGAGTCTCTTACCTGATATGCTCCCATGTCAAGAAGATAGTTATAGAACCCAGTTTGATGGGGAGCTTCTGATGGTGACATCTTAATATTTTGAGGGCTTTGGTCAGATTCATCGGTGAACCTTCCACTCCACTCCTGTCAACACCTACTCCACAATGAGTGACTTGGCATTTCCACGAGTGCCAAAATAGATCTATAATTGATAATCACCCAAAAGAGCTGTTGTCTTCGCAGAGGATGGCTGAAGTACCAAATAATCCAAAATCCTTGATAACATAGCTGCACATCCAGTAATCAGTGGCATCCCTCCCCTTTCCACATCATTGCAATCCACTCAGAGATGAGTGCACCTCAGCCATGCAAATGCTTACACCTGATGCTCAGCATGCACCTTTACACACAGTTTTTGCGCTCTGTGTCAGTGCAGATCTCTGCAAGAAGCCTGCTGAAGGAAGGCAGTGAATCCCTGGCCCTCCCCACCAGCCAGGCCCTGTACCCAGAGAGATTAGCAGGCCAGGGAAGAGGACTTTGTGCCAGCCCATCTGTCCCCCTGCTCCCCGCCTGCACCGCAATACCAATCATAGGGACAAACAAACCAGTGACTGCCACACAATAGGATTGGGCCTGAGTATTAACCGGTTTAGACAAGATCATGGAATGACTTGAAATGTTGCAATTCGACATGACAGTGTATTTTGATGCCATGCCCTTGTATCACCCGCAATCCTGGCTTCCCACTCAACCCTGCAGTATATTATTTGTATTGATGAGAGGCTGTGTAAAGTACAACAAAGTAACCCTAAAATCCATCTATGTGTGTGTGTGTTTTTAGGCAGTTGCCTGCTGAGGGATGCATCGTCAAACAGTCTATGTTTGCTAACTACATTTGAGTCATCAGCCAGAAATGTCAAGCAGGATGAAACAGTGTGCAGAAACAGGATGCAGGACAGGGTGAAGCCTGTCTGTCCACTTTGGTAGAGTCTTACTCATAAATCCAAGATTGAACTCTACTGCTTATGGAAGTAAGGCCTCCCTTTAATATGCTGCCTCACTGTGTACACAACTTTTAGTCAGACACAGGTGTGTAAGCCTCCAGTTCTCCTCCACTCCTGGCTGTACTGGAAACATAACACCTTAAGCATGTTTTACCTTCTTGTACACAACTGTGAATATCTGTTTACTTAACAGCTTTTCTTTAAACAACTTGGTTAGGTTGTTTTTACAGAGTAGTCTGAGAAGTGACTGCAATAGCTTTAATCTGTCCACAGATGTTTTGAGTCTTGCTACTGGCTTGGACAGGCTCAAGGGATTCAACTAGGACTCAGCACAATTTAATGGCGTTTCAGTGGTTTATAGCCATGGTCAGGAATTTCATCCAGTTTACTTTTGATTAGATGGAGATCAACCATCTAAAAAAACTATGTAAATATAGTCATAAAGAAGTGTTTTATACTTCTTCACAAAGATTTTAAAAAGTATGACTCTCAACTATGCTAAGAATATATCTGATGAAGGATTCAGGGCACCTCATAGTGGTTACTGTAACAGAAATGTTGCTGATCAGTTTCCATATTACTAGTTGAGTCACAAGGCTCCCTTTTAGACTTGAAGGACAGGAGTGACTTCATTAATAAGTTTGACAAATAAAAATATGAATATTAATTTATATGCATTATGTGGTACAAGGTTATGTGCTAAACATCTTTGTCCCAAAAACTACTTTAGTCTCCGTTGATTCTATATGGATTATAGATTTATATGAAACACAGTGCTAATAAAGGAACTTGCACTATAAAGGGGATCCCACTACCCACCTAACTTTCCCTAGGCCCAGTTGTATCTTACCCTAACCCTTAACCACCATGCAAGATACTCATATGCTCATATATTGCATAGCCAACTTTATTCGGTTCCCTAAAGGTTATTATTTTGGAAATTTATATTTCGTCTCTGACAAGGCTTGGAGAAGCAAGAGTAGTGATATTACACATAACACGTAAAAATGTCATGTGTGGAGGATATGAACAGTACATGACGCTGATGGATTTTCTTGTTCCACACACAGAAATGTACTAAATTCATCAATTGTAAAAGTAATAAACTTGGGTGATATAAAATTTCTAATTACTGTCTGTATATCACCACAGCCAACACACACATTTTTTTTGTTTGTGCCATCCTCATGACTGACCACAAGAGAAAGTAACTGCTATATGTTTACAAATGATAATGTGAAAAATAAAAGTTATACACCACACATACACAGCGCTGGACACTTTAACAATGCAAGGGTAATAAAACTTTCCTGATATACAGTACATTGTTTTTTTATTTTCAATTGACTATGACCATGTCATATTCTCACCCTCTCTGGCCTTCAACTGTTCAGCAGGAATAACAATATTTATGTACTAAATATAATCACTTTTAGGGTAAAACAGTTTTGAACAGATGTCCTTATAGCAGCCAGGTTCCTCTACTTGGACATAATCACAAGATTTGAGAATGTACTGTATATTGTGTATGGGGGTTCAGTCATTCCATAACAGGAAAGCAGCTTCCCCAAACTGTGGCCACAAAGCTGGAAGCACACAGTTATCTAGAATGTGTTTGTATGCTGTATGGGTACAGCTGGAACAGCTCAGCTCAGTCATTAGAAGGTGTGTCCACATACTTTTGACCAAAGAATGTATTTGCAGTTGATATTGCACTGGATCAAGTGACAAGTGCTCACCTAACTGAGGAGCAGTTCACCATCCCCCTGTGCTGCCTCCTGAATAGGTCTGCTATGATAACTGCACCAGCATCCACTGGTCTCTGGCCCCCTAAAGGTTTATTTTTCTCCCTTTATTACTGTTGGGTTTTTTTCTGCTCCTCAGTTTCTGAATGGCTAATTCAGACAGCTGAACCTAGCAGCAAATAAACTGTGTCACCTAATTCTTTTCCTGTTCACCCTTTGGACCTTTGTTCAGCACTCTGTGTCACCCATTGTGGGAAGACCTACAGTATATGAAAATAAACTGAATTAAATTGAAACCTAGCATCAGATTATTTCAGGATAGCTTGCAGAATGCCATGACGCCTGGCCAGGACAAAGCGGTTATGGATAATTAAAGAATGGATGGATGGATGGATGGATGAATGGGTGGAGTTGAACTGAAGTGAATTGTACTGAATTAAACTGAAAAAGCTCTGGACTGCTGTAACCCTGACCAGAGAAGTAGTTAAAAAATAGATGGGTGAATTTTTTAAAAATAAATATTTTTTGTAATTTTGTAAGACTGTCTACAGCTTGACTGGTAGCATGTAGATGTGTAAATGGACCTGGATCTGGACCAATATATTTAAATTTAGATTTTTAATCTTCTGTTATCTAAATGAACACCACAAAATCTTGTAAACCCATTAGGGTCTTCTAAGAAAACCTGATTAACTGTAAATATTGTGAGAAACAACTCTTTGGGCAAGTTGATGGTTTTCCTTTCTTGAAAACACAGGAAGGCTTGTACACTTAGTGTAACCTTATTCTGAAATAATTTTTAAAGATGTGTGCATTTAGAAGCACGGGAAGGTCTTTGGACAACTTAAAAATGCAACATCAAATCCCTAAAACTAATAAGTAAGCCTTGGGTGTATCCAGGAAAGTATACCTTACACTCACTAAACTCCAAATAGATAGAAACAGAAACAAATATATTGTACTTCTACTTACATTCTGGTATATAATAACCTAGTAGTATTTTGCATGTGATGGAAAACCTCTGTTACAGCTCTGTTTAATCACAATTCCAAAACCACAGGAACAAAAACTGATTAAATGCGGATACATTTTTCCAGAGGGTTCATTTTGGATTATGCCATAGCTGAATTATTTCAAATGACTCCATATTTAATTATTAATCCTTAGTTGAATCCCATACATATCTATGAAGACAGAAACTGACATTTCCTCTAATTCAGGTAGCCATCAATGAATAACACATTAAATAAAACTCTGACTGAAAAAACTTCAACCGGAAAAAAGCACAGTGACTAAGTGCATGAAAAACTAAAATGTGGATGCAGTATATTTCTTAGATAATAGTGAATTTAAAACCATATTTTGAAATTGGTGCCCTATTGATACATGTAGTCTTGATCATAGACCATCAAATGACCGATGCTGTTATACCCGATTCTGCCTGAAAGAGACGTTGATACCAGCATTGGAAAATTGAGGAAATGCTATCTTCTAGATAAAATCTTTCTTCAACCAACCAAAAATAATGAAAATGTTAAAGTTTGTGTTTTCATTTCAGTTTTTCAGATGTTGTGGTGAGCATTTCTGAGACAATGGAAGACCATCTTGCTATTTCTCTTCAGCAACAACTCTTACCTGGGCTCGGACGCAGCGACGCCACATCACTCCCCACGTGGATTCAGGCACTGGTGAGAAAGCTCCAGGCCCACCTATTCCTGGAAAGCAATCATACACTAGGATGTACAGTTAGGTTTGAGACAGCAATGTGTAGCCAGCTCCAGGGCTATACCTAATGGTCTTATATGTTAGATGCATCTTCTCACAGGAGAACCCTGTGAAAAAAGCGGATAGGATGTCTGCTGGAGAGTTGATCAGGAACGGTTTTTCTAAGTTCATTAACAATCAAGGCCTGTGATTGGTTTGTGTTGTTCGTGGGTGTGTAATACTGTGCCTGCAACAAAGTGGACGTAAAAGGTGACGACTACAAGGAAACTCTTGGAATTAAGAACCAGTAAACCTCTTAAAGGCCAGAAATAGCAGAGCGAAAAGTATTTTTTCATCCTGCCTCTATCAGAGCCTATACAGCTTCCTGACCTGTCCTATTAAATTTTATTCTGTTTAGTTAAATAAAAGCCATGGGATCACTTTAAGTAATCATATCAGCAACTGTGAAATTATATCATTTAATGCAAAAATTATGCTACTGACATACAGAAACACTTCTTAACATCTTTATCACACTGAATTTGTGATTTCCTTAATAATTATTATGTTAAATCATTTTTCACCTTTTTAAATTATCCAAAATGCTGTATAACAGTTTTTTTTATGTTGCACATTTAAAAGCATGTATGGCAAACTTCCAAAAGGTAGGTAGTAATAACTTATAGTTACTCTGTTAGTTGTACATAGTAAATTTCTATAAAATGTGCACTTTTCAGACGTTATTCTTTTTCTGTTAATGACTTTTGCAGAAAATCATATATCAAGCACACAATGGCATCAAATCATTGATTTATTAACATCCCACGCTACTCAAGGGCACTCCTATCGGTAGGGGGGAAGAATTGACTATAAACGGTTCATATCAGAATCAGAATCAGAATCAAAATCAAAATCAGGTTTATTTGGCCAAGTATTTTCAGACATACTAGGAATTTAATTTCAATTTCCAATGGCTCTCAGTGTACATAAAACAACACAACATACATACATATTTACATACATCATATGTAAAAGATGCATAACAGTGTAGGAGAATAATTATGAGGAAAAATAAATATTATAAGGGAACATTGCACAGACTAAAAAAACAAATCAACTGTTTATGAGCATAAACAGCGTGAGAGAAAAAACTGTTCCTGTATCTGTTTATTTTGAGGCAGTGATCTGTGGTGCCTTCCAGATGGAAGAATTTCAAAAAAGCTGTGCCCTGAGTGAGAGGAGTCTGTCATGATTTCCCCTGTCCATCTCCTAATTTAGGGAGGAGTACAGGTCCTGGAGGCAGGGCAGTCTGGCACCAGTCATCTTTTCCGCAGACTCGACTATTTGGATTAATATTTGCATTAAAATAGTTGGGAGATAGATTTAGCCATTAAAGGGGAATGTGTGTGTTGCTAGTAGGATTGACAAAGTCCTTGCGGATAAAAAAAAAGTGTGTTTAGGCGTTAACTGACTCTTGGAGAGCTGTGGTCCTCAGGGTGAAATCCCATTGTCTCCACTGAAGGCCAGGGCCTCGCTACAATGCTCTAGAGATGCTTTACAAAGATTAATTAAGATTATTAAAATCCACCATTTTTCAAATATATTACAGACTTAATTTGTGCAAATTACAACTATTAATTGCGTGAAAACTCCTGTGGATTTTAACACGCGAGCAAAAAATAAAATCCACACAACGAAGCCTTTCTTCCCATCCACAGTCCTATGGCCGCAAGCAGCAAACGACGTCATAGAGTGTCGCACAGTTTTAGCTCCGACTTCTGTTTCCGCAACCACCGCGTCCTTTTCGTTCCGGCCTTGTAGCAGCAAACATGGCTGCAGAAGGCGATGTGGATTTGGACCTAGAAGCTGAAGAGAACTGTACTGGGAAACCGGCAGAAAAGCCTCGTAAGCACGACAGTGGGGCTGCTGATTTGGAACGGGTCACCGACTATGCGGAGGAAAAGGAGATTTCAAGCTCCGATCTGGAAACGGTGAGACGCACCCAGTACGCGTGGGCTGCTTCTGGATGGCGGCCTCGCCGGCCCGCCGTGTTCAAGTCTCCGCTCTCGATATAATGGCTTGCGGGTTATATATCGCATTATTTAACCGTTTACAGTGTGCCAGCGACAATTAAAAGTGTTTTAAGTTGTCTCAGTATTTCTTTACACAAGTTTGGACAAATAAGTACCAAAGTATATGGTAGTAGATTTGCAACTCGCTTTTGTTTAATAAGAAACTATCTGTTGTCAAGTATTCAATTCTTGGCTTGGCCCACATTAAATGCAAGTGTTATAAAGTAAGAATTTTTGCACAATTCCACGAATACACATTTTTACGAATTCGCCGTGAGGGCAGCGGTAACGGCTGTAGCGACAGCGATGAGCTAAGTGGCTAACGAGCGCCTTTGCTCTGCAGGCCATGTCAGTCATCGGCGACAGGAGGTCGAGGGAGCAGAAAGCCAAGCAGGAGAGGTGAGCTGCAGCGTCATGTTTCTCTTTGTAATTCAGATACGAACGTTAACACACATTTTTCATGTGTATTTCTATTTTTTGTAATTTCATGGCTGCTTTTTCCTACCACATTCAAAGAGAGAAGGAGCTTGCTAAAGTGACCATCAAGAAAGAGGACGTAGAACTCATAGTAAGTATCTTTGGTTGAATACCAATCTTGGTGGCCATGGATGTACTGACATTTAAAAGTTGTATAACTTAAAGTGTGTTTTCCACCGCTTTCTGTATATCATTCAGTTATTTTAGAATACAGGGATAGCAGCGAAGTGGCGTCGCACTATCTTTCATCGACTTTATAGTCTCCACCTGACCTTCAGTTCTGAGTGCAGTCAGTAATGTGTGCACGCAAAACAGCGGCGCATTTACATGTGATCATTCAGCTTACGCTTTTATCCGACTAAATCTGGGAGAAGTCTGTACACATTCACGCAGCTGGGAAACTCTTAGTGGAGCAATTTAATGCAAACACCTTGCTTAAGGATACTACAATTGGATGAGGCTCACGCTGTCCAAGTCTGGAGGCAGTAGCTTTAACCGCTACAGTACCTGCTGTCAAAGCACAGCTTATTTGGTACAATTTGATAAATGTGCAACTGCATCTAAAGATTTGTTTTCTTTGAAGGAAAGTGTTTACTAAATGTGAGAATGTTTACCCATGGGCAAGTTTAACAAGTTGCATACCGTCAACAGATGGCAGAGATGGAAATCTCACGGAACCTGGCAGAGCGAAGCTTGAGGGAACACATGGGGAATGTTGTGGAGGCACTGATTGCCCTCACAAACTGAAGATGGCACAGCTGCCTGATGGAGCATCAAATGCAGTGGACTGCTTTCCATGTCTTGGCCTTTTTGGGTTTTAGGACTTTTGTTCTGCCTCTACTGTGTGGACACAGACTTCTCAGTTGTGCACAGACACTGTCTGAAATGTTCAGCTTTAAAATATCCATGAGCATGTTTTGTTAGTTTACCCCAAATTAAGATCTTATTTAAGGCTGATTTTTGCTGAGACTTTAGGGAAAGGCTTCATGGTTGATATTAGAAAATCTTTGGAAAAAACAGTAGTCCTTGTTATTACAACTCCATTCAGTTCTTTTCTTGAATTGTTTTTAATATAACATGAAAAACAATTGGCTATAGAATTGGTTCCAATTGCAGTTAAGTCTTAAAGCCATTTGTCAATTTCATTATAACTGTTCATTGCAAATAGTTTTTCCTAGATAACTTGACTTGGACCTATAAATGAACAATAATTCTTTAATAAAAATGTTCTGTATATAAATATAGTCTAGCTGTTGGATTTCTTTCAAGTTCCACAGCAAACTAGTATAATATTGAGAACATAAGTTAGCATAATCAAATTGCCCAATAATCATAAAAACCTTTATTTTTTAACTTGAATAGTTTTCCAGTGAAGTTCTTAGAATTTTAAGAGAGCCAAATGTTCACCCTTAATCAAAATTTCTTGAAATGTATTGAACTTTACCCATCACATAAAATGCCTGATAAAACATTTTGGATGTGAGGTACCAAAAACATTCATAAACCAAGGAAGATGGCAAACCTAAGCACAAATATAGATTTATGAGACAAGGGATATCTGGAGTATTATCAGTTGAGGCCAAGTAAAGTGTACAAGTATAAGAATAATTTCAGACACAGATGAAAGCCAGGTCAACATCAAAGATGCATCACATGTTAATGCCTCTCTGCTTGAACAGCTGATGAAGCTTTTCTTCCAGTAGTGGGTTGGTGCCTCGCAGTCCATTCACAACTTGTGCTGCCCACACAAAGTACTCCTGAACGCGATCTGTTGTCCAGCCTAGAAATTCAACAAAGCATATGTTCAGTGATCAAATCTTGCAAAAACATGAAAACATTAAAGCTTGTTTGCAAGCCTGTAAAGCTGTTGGGTTCACCAGCAATCAACTGAGTGAAACCAACTGCAGAGTTCACTATGCCTCTGGCACATACTGTACTGAGACACACTTACCAACAGGGGTGCAGCGATTGAGGTCCCTCAGATTGTATAACTTGTCAGCCAGTTTGACAAGCTTGGCCTGGTGGCTACAGTGTGGTGCGTGCTCTACCTGTTGCCGCTTCCTCTCTTGTTTGGGCAGTGTCTTATCGTCAGTTACTTCGTGGACAATTCTTGCCACAGTCTGTCCAAACCTAGCCTCAAGCTCAAGTACAGTGGTGTCAGTGTCCTCCACCGTGTCATGGAGCAAAGCTGCCTGGAAGCCAGAGAAAATGAATGTGGAACTAATCCAATATCCCACCACACAAGAGAAAAAACAGTGTAACATTAATAAACAGCATGGGCCCAAACCATACTTAAGTTATCTAATGCAATTCACCTGTAGAACTTCAATGTCTGCAATTCCACCTTCGTGACTTAAAATTCTTGCCACTCCTACAACAAAACATTGAGACATACAAAGTGACATGATCTAGAACAAAGACTTTGAGTTATAGTGTGCTACGGAGAGAACAATTTTTAAGTTTGTCTCTATATTTCTGGTCTCCACGGGGGAGTGTGTGTCACTCATCCCTACCTATTGGGTGGTTTATGTACGGAGTGGCTTCGGGGTCCTTGCGCCGTTGATTTTTGTGTTTCTCCGCTGCGAAGTTCACAGTCTCGAGCAACAACATAGCATCCGAACTCATGGTTTTTTGCTTTGTTTTTCGTCAGTCTCCCACGCAAGACAAGCAGCTAACCGTTTTCAGTAAAACTTTGGAATAATCATGAAAGCGACGTAAAACACTTTCGATAAACCTCCCGCTTAACGAACCTGCCTATGACGGTGAAACCATTAATAAATACAAACTCGTACGAATGAAACGGATATTTAAACTGATTGGTATCCAACTGACTATGTACATGTAATTATGAAACGCAGGAGACAGCTGTTTGAACGACTGGAGGAAAACCAGACAGAACCCTTTGTGGAAAGTGCGGTTCTACCCGGTCACATTAGGTCAGTGCTTGACGGGGCTTCCTCGTTTCCGGATGTGCGCACTGCCAAATTGTCCGTGCGTCTGTGAGTACAGGAAAACTTGCTTCCGCACTAAAATGATAATGAAAATCTAAGTGCTTCGTGCGATTTAAAGTGTATTTTCATTCCGTTTTAAAATGAAATTATAGACTCATTAACACATAATTTTTTATTATTGTTACTGCTGATATCCTATTTTAGATGTCGCGGGCTTTCTGTCACGTAGCCAGTCGGTGCTTATGTGTGCATCTATTTGCTCTCATTGACTTACCGACTCTCACTGACTCTCACTGACCGTCGATGTCCGCTTATTGAAAGGCAGGGTCACGCTAGGTTAGGCTAGGCTCGGTTTAGAAACCAGGTCATTTGGTTTCATTTTTATTAGAGCTTATTTTTTTAAAAGGAAAACTCTTGTTGCTCATCGGAATACAGTAGCTTGCAACGGATTGCCGATTGCTTAGTTGTTGCGCTGTACGTATGTGATTTTTATATTTGAATTAGCTCATACTCATATTTGTAGGAGCAAGCACTTCGTACAGAAGAGCGTTGCCACTTCTGTACAGCTGTTAACAGTGAATGAGGCTGAAGGCTGAAAGAGGCGTTGCCTTGCTCACCGTCTGTAGGGGGCAACTTTGAGCGCCCGGGGTTCTCTTTGCTGCAATGGCCCACAGTGGCAGAAAAGATGCCCCTGAGCTCCCAGATTTCTCTCTTCTCAAGAGACTGGCCAAGGACCAGCTCATCTACCTGCTAGAACAGGTACTGGCTGCCTTTTACACCTTCAACCATGGAGAACCCCTCTTACCCTGTTTTAACACCAATAACGATGACCACCCCATCTCCATCCCCTCTTCATTTTGTTATACCAAAGCTGCCAGGTAAAAAGGACCTGTTCATTGAGGCAGATCTGATGAGCCCCCTGGACCGGATTGCCAATGTCACAACACTCAAGGTACAGTGTGCTGTTGTGTTCTCTGTGGAATCACTGTAGCTTTTATATATACAGTAAGCCTCAGCATAACTTTGTATTCTGTACAATATATAGACCGCCCCCAATTTATGACTGGATTAGGGACAGACCGCCAGGTCATAAGTTGGATGGAGTTATAAGTTGGATTGTACTTATGAGACATTGTTTATTTCTGTGTAGTCCACCATCTGGTAGCTTATTTTCAAACATTTAAAGCAACACAACAAAAAATGCAATGGAGAGTTCAAACATAACAAACTGTTGGAAGATGTTTACTGCTCCTGAGAACAACTAACATTGAGATGCGAGAAGCTGATTGGTGGCTGTGCATAGGCAGGGAGCTGCCATAGTTTTATAGTGCACAGTTTCGTACAGTGTTCATTTTACACAGTTGTTATTCTATGATGTCACACATGCATACTGTTCAGACGCACGTGCAAATTTTTAATCCATTTTCATAACATTTTTCATCTACAGTATATGCTATAAGTGCCCAAGCATATTGCAGTGCTGTATATGTCTTTGTAAAACTGTTGGCAGAAGCCATTGTCACGCTAAATGTACTGTAGGGGTGCTGTACATTGTGCATTACACAGTGTTCATGTATACATGTTTTCACTGACATATAAGATGCTCATGTGCTTAACATAATTCTTGAAAATTGTTAAAGATATTTTTTTCTACAATTTTTGTCCGTTTCCACCTATCGTTCCATCATTTTTTGTGAGCTTCCCCTCCCAGAAGCAGTGGACACTAGGTTACGAACACTGGTCCATCGCAGATTTTTGTTCATTTGATTTTTTAAATTCTTATGATTATTTATTTATTATTATTGACCATTGTAAGTGTAAGTCTGTTGTTGAATACGTCATAAGTCAAGGACAGTCTGTATTCTACTGTATTTTATATCAGTACAGGAATACCTACAGTCACATTTGCCACTTTTTCTGATCTATCTGCAGCAACATGATGTAGACAAACTGTACAAAGTGGACAATAAGCCAGTATTCAGCACCTGTGATCAGTGAGTGTCCATGCACAATATTCCCATGTTGACAACCTGTACAATACTGACATAACACTAATACTGTTTAACCTTTTGCATTCATTTTTTGAAGGTTGTGTTTTCTGATACGGCCTCGAATACAAACTGTGAAGTGGATTGCTGGTGAGAACAACAATAAAGTACATATATCATTTTTTAATTGAAATTCAAAATAATAACATTATTTGGTTTTATATTTTTCAGACACAGTTAATGCAGACAAGGCAGCAGGAAAATTTAGAAAATACAAGATCATCTTTACCCCGCAGAAGGTGAACTGATTTGTTCAAAATGAATTTTAGAAAAGGTTAAAAATCCAAGCTGTGTTGAGGGCAATGAGTTTTGACACCTAATTTCTGTCATTATTTACTGTAAAGACCAGCCTGTCTGTTTTTTGCAGTTCTATGCCTGTGAAACAGTTTTGGAGGAGCAGGGGATCTATGGTGGTAAGCGAGACTATATGGAACTTGTGCTACAGAGCTACACATTGCCTGTTAATATGAGTAACATACAGTATGAATCTCTTGACAGATGTGAGCACTGATGAATGGGCTTTCTACCTGCTACCACTTGATGATGACATCATTAGTCTAGAACTTCCAGAATTCTTCAGAGACAACTTCTTGGTAATGATGAACAACACCCCTCTCAACATGTGATCTGTTGTCCATATATATACAGTATGTATAGAATCAGCATAAAAAGAGTACTGATCCTCACAGTATTGATCTTGCCTTTGTAGGAAGGAGACCAACGCTGGATGAAGACAGCTGGCAGTGCACTGCGCCTTCTGCATTCTCTCTATGGTCCTTTCACAAAGATATATGGTATAGGTCGCTGTGCCAAGGTTAGAGCCTGTCAGTGTTTTTGCACATTTATTAGAAGTAAGGTCATGTGATTTCACTGTATTGTTTGCTCCTGGTGCTAAATGTGTGTATGTATATGAAGGTAATCTGTTAGAAATAAAAGTGAAGATTGGTAGCTTGAGAGGATTATTTTGATTGGTAGATAAGCTCCAAGCCTGTCACTCATAATCAGAGGCATTTGTTCTTTGCACAGAGAAGAAATATTAGTTGGAATATGACAACATGGCAATCTGTGTATCTTGATTGACTTAGATGGTCTATGAGTCATGGAGGGAGCAGGTGGAGGAAAGTGAGCAGAAAGCTCAGCAGTCTGAAGTTGGGACTGTGTTTCTTATTGATCGAGGTACACTCTCTACATAGACTTTTAACCACATTTTTCGACATTTCCCGTGAGGACTGTTACAGTTGTGTGATCTGGTTTACATGTTCCTTACTTCATGTTTAGATGTTGATTTTGTGACTCCCCTCTGCTCTCAAGTTGTTTATGAAGGACTGGTAGATGATATTTTCAGAATTAAATGTGGTAAGTTCTTTGTTTTCTAGATGAACATATTACTTCTACCAGATGTCAGAAACAGTATAATAAATAATAAAGCAAAAATGCTCTTCATGTTAGAACATTGATCAGATGAAATTGATATTGACTAAACTATTTAATCTTTTATGTGATGTTTGAGCCCAAATGAGCCAAGGCAATCAGAATTCTTTTACTGGATTCTCATTTTTAAATACAAATTCTGCTGATGACTTTCAGGTCTGCTAATAGTCACTTTATAATGCATTTCTTTTGACTTAGCATACATTGTTTTCTTTTTGGCAGGGTGTGTGGAATTTGGTCCTGATGTCACATCCTCTGACAAAAGTGTCAAGGTGATGTTGAACTCTCAGGACAAGGTTTGTGTTATGGAGCACAATAACCTGTGGTCAATTGTATTTTCTCCTCATCGGGTTCCAGTCTTTGTAGAGCTTTTGTTTTGCAGGTCTTCAGTGAGATACGGAATGAGCATTTCTCAAATGTCTTTGGCTTTCTCAGTCAGAAGGCACGACACCTTCAAACTGCATATGATGTAAGTGTTTCTTCCTCAGCTCTGTTAATGCAGTGGGAAATTCTTTGAAATTGATGACAGCATTTTCTTGAACAATGTAAACCTGGCAGTCGGTTTCCAGCTGTTTAGCTTGACTAATATCACGTAATGTAGCCTCTCTGGAAATTTGTAATATTGGTACAAGGTCAAATAGAGATTCCACACCACAGATTTTGTGCGCACAACTTTTGTCATGAATTCTTTATGTACTGTTTGATTAGTGCCATCTTGGGGGAGTTCTGAACAGGAATAGATTACATGTGATAAGTATCATTAAGTTTTGTAATATTTGTCCCTGTTTTTTATTCCTTCAGAAGCGGCGTGGAATGGACATAAAACAGATGAAAACTTTTGTATCGGAGGAGCTTAAAGGATTAAAGCAAGAGCATCGCTTGCTGAGTCTCCGTAAGTGACTCACTTCAGAGCTCAAAATTTTATTGCAGTTTTGTTTAAAATAAGTACCAATTCTGCAGTTTCATGGTGTCTTTATAGAAGTTTTCACAGATTTGCATAAAAATGCATGTATGTACAACGGAAATAAGAGACTGAGCTTTGTTTCTAACTGATTCGGTATCTGAAATTAGATGTGTCAAGTAATTGCAGAAACTCAGTATTTTTCAATTTTCATGTAATTCATATTATTTAACTACTGGGATTTACTCCTGTGAGGTTATGTGAGGTTAAAAGCCTGTAATATTGGTGGACCACCCTGTTTTCTGTAACTTTACAGACATTGGAGCAAGTGAGTCAATGATGAAAAAGAAAACCAAGCAGGACTTTCAAGAGCTCTTGAAGTCAGAGCACTGTGAGTTTATATTGCATCTTTTTTGCTATTTGTAATAGTTATCCCTTACATTTCTGTTTATCACCAAAGCACTGTTAAAACATGAATGGCTTTATGCAACTGATAACTGTGTGAAACTTCGTATTTTTGTTTCAGCAGTCTTTTTTTTTGTTCCTTATGCAGTGTTGCTAGAAGGTTTTGAAATACGGGAGTGTATTTCCTACATAGAGGAACACATCAACAGACAGGTAGACAGCTGGGACTGAAAAAATATATTATGCCATGGTCTACAATAATAGAATTATCATGATCAAAATTATCATAATCTGTGTGTAGTTGTACTCACATTTTACATTTATGTGAAGGTGTGCAATACCTGACAACTGTTAGGAGTAAATATTTACATGTTTGTTAAATATTGTCTGGATTCAGTGGTTTCTTGCATCTGGTGTTTGAGCTGCTTGTGCTCTCTCTAGGTCTCTATGATTGACAGTTTGAGGCTTCTGTGTCTCCTGTCCCTCACTGAAAACGGTGAGTCTCAAATGTACTTTTACTAAAACTGTATTACAGCAAGCAGTGGAAATCATTTTCATTTATCTATCTGTTTGCACTTAGGATTACTTTCCAAGGATTATAGGTCGTTGAAAACTCAGTACCTACAAGTAAGTTCTTCCCCTAAAAAGCCAATCTTTCAGTAAACCCACCATATCAAGAGTTAAGAAATGGTCTTATATTGTTTATGGTAAATACCGAGCCCCTGTAATGTCTCTGTATTCTCTGCTATAGAGTTATGGCACAGACCATCTCTTAACTTTTGCTAACCTGAGACAACTGGGGCTATTGGTAGAACAGCAGCCTGGAGAAGCTCTTACTGCCATGGAGAGCAAAGTAGGCAAACTGGTCAATGACAAGACTGCAGGTAAGCTGCCATGTGTCTGCCTGGGATGTGAAAAGAATTGCTCGTAGAGACTGAATGAGGATAAACAACAAATGCAAGCCATAGTGCATAAAGTTATACAATATGTGAAAAGCCCCTCGGTAGAATCCTTTGGTATTAAATTTTGCAATAAAAAAATATTTTCCAGGGAAGCTGACTGATGCTTTCTCCTCTCTGGCAAAGAAAAGCAACTTCCGAGCCTTGAGTAAGAAACTCGCTCTGGTGAGTTTTGATACTGCTTTTCTTGTTGCAAACTTAAATCAGAAATTTTAATATGGTAAAAATGACAGATAATGTCAAGGTCATTGTGAAGCAAGGGCCTCTGCTTTAATCTTCTCATGCTTGTGCACAGGTGCCCAAAACAGGGGAGGAGTATGATCTGCGTGTGCCCCGTGATATGGCTTATGTCTTTAGTGGCGCCTATACCCCCTTGAGCTGCAAACTCATAGAGCAGGTTGGTGGCACAATGGTCCATTTGAGGTCTTCACATTATCATTCAGTCCCAGGATGGCTGTTTTGCAACATGCTTATTCCAAATTGTGTTTCCGAAGGTTTTAGAGCGTGATGGTTGGACAGGTCTTGAGGAAGTTACGCGCATGCTAAACGGAAATGAGTTTATAGTGACAGGTAAGACAATTAGCCATAAAAACCAAAAATTACATTGCACATTTAATGTGATAATGTGTCTTCAGTTACAGGAGAGAGCTGTGTGGAATAATTAAAAAATTATATGTTTTAATAGCAGTTTTTACAGCATTTTCTTTCACATTGTCGACATACAGTATGATGAATCTCCTTAGAATTATTCTTTCTTCTGACCCTGAGTGGCTTTTAAAATTACCCTTTCCTGTAGCAGGCAGCCACAACGGAGCTGAAACTAGACTCAAGACAGATTCTCAACGCATTATTCTTGTGATGTTCCTTGGTGGCTGTAGTTATTCAGAAATTTCAGCGCTACGCTTTCTGGGCAGAGAAAAAGGTAAGCTGGTCTACTGAACTAGTTATGGTAAGAATTACATTGTCAGACAAAACAATTGCAAAAATAAATTAAATGTACTGAAACTCAAATGTACTGGTCGAGTAGGCAACATACATACATGATGCATAATTATGCTTTTATTCTGTTTCAGGGTACAAATTCATTGTGCTATCAACAGCTATTATAAACAGTGCAAGACTTCTGGAGGCTATGTTGGACAATCATGTATAAAACCAAATGTCTTCCTCTGTTTCCCATGGGATGCTCAAAATGAAGCTCTTCCTTGGGAGGACTCCTGAAAATGCTTTCACAGAACAACTTATGGAAAATGCCAGATTGTGCCAAATTTACTCCAGTGCTAAGAGGTGATATAGAGTACACTGTCAAATCCAGTAACTCAAAGAGCAAACCTCAGAAAATATCCTGCTACAGAAAAAGGATGGTGATTAATGCATTCCAGTCTAGCAATTAACTGCTGAAATATACATTTACTAGATTGTTTTAGAAATGTAAAAAAAAATTAAAGTTCTGTTAACACTACCTAGAAAAAATATATACTGGTACCTTGTATTCTGAACACAAGTTATGAATTTTGGAAAATATGCTGTTCAGTTTATGTTGCCATTTTCAGAGAATTGTACATGTGTTGCAGAGTAACAAAAAAAATTGGAATTTATAGAAAGCACAACATAGGTGTAGATGGCCTTGATTTCACCTGTGTTTACCATGTTTGCATCTCCTGTGTGGTCTTTGTGAATTTGGTAATAAATTACAAAATGAGGAACTCTGCACATTTACTTTAAATGTAGATTGAAATTAATATTTTTAAAACAAAAGACTTAGTTCATTGTATTATATCTATATCTGAGACTTTTACAGAAACTCTGTGGCAAACAAAGGTACATGACTATCATCTTTTTTTCACTACAAAACTAAAAGTGACTGGATGGATGCTGA
Source organism: Heterotis niloticus (assembly GCA_018136845.1). Classification (NCBI taxonomy): domain Eukaryota; kingdom Metazoa; phylum Chordata; class Actinopteri; order Osteoglossiformes; family Osteoglossidae; genus Heterotis; species Heterotis niloticus. Next base: position 12,878,575 of record CM030904.1, on the reverse strand, counting down.
CAAACACTGTACATGTTTATGTAAGGAATCAGCTGCATCCTCATCAGTTTTTTTTGTCTCCTCACAAAGAAGACAGAGTCTGGATTTAAGGTCAAACAAACACTCGAATACATTCTCCCCACACTGTGCTAAATAGCCTTCCAACGTGCTTCTTTCTGCACTCCTCTTTCATTCTCCTAAGGCATCTGATGCATGGGAGCACAACACATTCCTGGCTGTATAAAGTAAAAGATAACACAGAACAGAAGGATGTGTAAGGCTGTTTCCTTTTAAAAATAGACTTTAATGTTGCTTCATGTTAACAAAAGATTGTAGCAGCCCTGCCAAAGACGCCTCCAGTCCACAATATTCCTCATCTCACACCCAATGTTTCCAGAGCACTTGAACACAGAGGCCCTGCATCAGACGAACTGTCGATTAAAGCTGAATAAATAAAAATCTTAGTTTTTAAATCTATGAATGTATTGGATGCTTTTACAGAACATTCCAGTTTCTCATTATTCTTGTCTACTGTTCTTCTTATTCTTGTCTCTTTCACCTTGTAAAGCACTTTGAGCTACAGACTACTGTATGAAATGTGCTGTACAAATAAATGTTGAATAAACCGAGGGGCATCTGTACTATTAGGCTTTTATTTCTTGTGACGTAGTGTACATATTTAATAGACAACCGCCCTACATCATTGATACTTTAGCTACAACGATGGTATGCTTTTGATCATTGCTAGTTTTAATTCATTAAAAACCTTACTTGGAATTTCTTGGCCATAATACAAAGATACGTCATAATAACGGACAGGTATACGTATGGTTTACAACGTCATTCAATCAATTACCAGTGTAGTAAAAAATGATCTCTAAGTTAAAAAAAAACTCCGACTACATTAACTTAGCACTCGGGAAAAACAATTATGATGTGTGCAAGCATTAAAACGTAACGTTTCTACACACTCAACGTTCCTCGCGGCGGACCTCACGCATAAAGGTACACACTCCTACAGCCAATCAGCAGAGCGTTGTCTGCACTCAGCCAATCGCGCTATAGGAAATTGGCGCTAGGTGTGACGCGGTCAAAATGGGTGGAGCGCGCTAACGACCATTTTTTCCCCGCTGTCATGACTCCATGACGTAAGACAGCTGTAGCCAATAAGATACCGCATTCAGACGCAATGTTTGAATTCAACTGGTGGGGCGGTCTGTGTGGCAGTGGATGCTGTTTTGGGTTTCACGGCGGTTGCACGTCACTAATGAAAAAGGAGTATACGGGTGGCCAAAATAACATATGGGTAGTAAATTTAAATATTCTACTAGTATACTACGTACACTATTTTTTCACAAGGGGTTCTAGACGATTTGGATGAGTTACGCTGTTGCACAATTCCTGAGTAACTCACGGTTCTGGGGAGTGACAACATGAGAAAAAGGTAAGCTATACCTGTGGTGTTCATGGCTTGCTTTGTAGAGTCTGTGTTGTTACAGTGTGAGTTGAAATCCAGCTCAGTCTGTGTGGAGTTTTTTTTTTTTAAATTTTATATATAATATATATATATATATATAAAATGAAAAATTAAATATATATATATTTTTTTCATTTTTTTCTGCGTGGGTGTCCGCCCACAGTCCAGAGACATGCGTTTCAGGTTAATTTGTTATTGCAAACAGTCCACAGCGTTTGTAGCAACCATGCGATGGTCTGCCCCCTCTTCATCTGGGGTTTAATTTCATACCCCAGAACCCAGTGATGCTGGACAGACTCGAATGAATGAATGAATGAATGAATGAAAGCGTAGTTGCATGGATTCTTGTGGTATTTTGCTTAAAAAAAACATAATATGCATGGTATCCGTTGTCAGTGCGTAAAATGGACTGTATATTAATCCAGGCGCTGAAAAGCAGGCTCGGAACCCGCTGCGCCATCGTGCTTCCATCGGTAATAAAGGTATAATGACGTTGCTTGAAGCTGTCATATTGATGATATTTACGCACACTGTAAGGATGGCCATAATGTCATCTACAGGTACTGTAAAGTGAGGTGTTATGGTGTAATTTTGCAATATTTCTGCTACTGTATGTTCAAGTTGCCCAAAGAAATGGCTGTGGCTGCAAACTAATCGTTCATGACTTCAGATACCTGGGAAAAGAAGTTAAACCGAAGTGATGCGGTCAATAGCTTGCCTAACTATGTTAAGAAATCTTCTAGTCACCAAAATATTGTTACATTGTCCTGTGCACAAAGAAAAGGAATTGCCACTAAGTAGATCCTGCTTCTGTTTCCTCAAATTAAGATACAAAGCCTGAATTATTTCCATTAACCCATAGATAGATAGACAGATGGGTAGATTTTAAAATTGGAGATAAACCACACTTTATTCTTTCCAGTGAGGTACTTGCTGCCGAATCTGTGGCCTGTCTCAATAAAGCATTATGCCGTCTTAAAGACATCTGGGAAGAAATTGGTATCCCTGAAGACCAGCGATTACAAAGGACACATGTGGTAAAGAATCAGATTAAGGTGAGTAAAAGAAGTAAAGGTATGAGCTGTATTTAGATGTGCAATTCTGCCCTGATATACAGTATCTGCTATATTGAAGGGATGAACACTGTTTTTAGGGATTACTGGAAATGATGATTGCAGAAGAGGAGGACCTCCGGAAACGATTGCAGAGTAGTATAGAGACATGTCGGAAAGAGCTAAACACAGTATGCAGGGAACTTCAGGTGCCTTCATTTGAGGTAAGTTGTGAGCAACAGGCCAAAAGATGCTGAAAGTCCCCGCACAATGACATTTAACCATGTACAGTAAATCTGTCCGTTACTTAAGTAATGTTATGACGTACGTTTGAAGTAGCAAAAAAAAGCTTGACTTGAAGAGATGACTGCATCTGTATTGTGAGTTCAGGAGGAAGAAGGACGTACAATGCTGCAGATGGAAAAGGACACTCGTACTCGACTGGAGGCCATAATGAAGCAGAGGAGCCAGAGGATGCAGGAGCTGAAAGCCTTGACCCTACAGGATCAGGATCTCTGTGACATCCTATGCACAGACCCTTACTGTATTGCTCTTGATTCAGTCCCTTCATTGGATCAGCTGGAGAACTTCCGTCATCGCATTGCAAGCCTTGTTGCAGAAAAGGTTACCCCCCCCCCACTCCCCTTCTTTCTTTGGAGATGCTTTCCTGACCTTTCTCCAGAATTAATTTGTCTCTCAGTAACCAGCAGGTAGTTTACTAGCAAAAGGAAATTTTGAGTAAGAGGTTACAAGATAACAAGATTTTAGCCAATTAAATTACTTTGATTATAAACCTATGGTTCTTTTATGTGCTTGTCTTGCTGTTAGGAACGACGACATGCTGAATTTGCCAACCTAAGGAACAAAATTATATTATGCATGGAGGACCTTGACCAGCTGCCGGACACAAGTTTTGAGAGGGATGTGGTGTGCAAGGATGGGAAGGCATTTTGTCTATCCCAAGAAAACATTGCGTCCCTCAAACTGCTTCTCAGTCAGGTTAGCATGTTATTCAGGTTGACCCAGGTGATCATGCACATGGACTTGAATAGCTTTCACATATTTCACTTTGTTCAGCTGGAGGATCAAAAAGCTGAGAACGAGATCCAGTGCAATACTTACCGCAAAGAACTTGAGGTGCTGTGGGAACGACTCCAGATTCCACAAGAGCAGAGGGATGCATTCTCAAATCACATGGTTATGTCCAAGAAGAGGAACCTTAATGCTGTAAGGAAATATATTTGTCAAATCTTTTTTTTTTTTCTTCTTTTTTTTTTTTTGAATTATGAGAATGTGAAACTATGTGGTGTAGTACAATGACACAGCATTGGTGCCTCACACCTCCTGGGCTATGAATGTGAATGTGGGTTGGAATCTGGCAGTCTGTGCAGGGTTTTCATCTTCTTTCAGTTTACACAGGGTTGCTTTTTTAAATTGGAAGGGTAGCTTTGTGTGGTGTATCTTACCTTGTAAGTCACCTACTCACCAAGTTGCTATGTGTTGTGCTAATGTACTGCTCTAGAAAAAATGACAAATAAACTCTTTTGAACTCTTTGAACTAGAAAGCAAACAGCACCTTAAAATGTCTGTCATTTGCATACCAAAGTGCTAATTAAAAATGTGTTCTTTCTATAAAGTTGGAAGCAGAGGTGAAGCGTCTTGAGCAGCTCAAACTTCAAAACATCCGAGAGGCTATCGAAACTGTTCGAGTGGAGATGGCTTTGTACTGGGAAAAGTGTTTCTTCAGTGCAGATCAGCGTGAAGCCTTCATCCCATACTTCGACGGTCAGTGTCTTATTTCATTGTCTCTTGGTTTCTGGATCTGTTTTTGCTTTAATGGCTTTGGACTGTGCTGACTAAATCACTGTGAAAGGAGGTGATGCACAGCTCTGATCCATGGGGGGAGGCCAAATGTGCAGGTGTGTTGTTTCAGTTAAGCTCTATATTGAGGAGTATGTCCTTTCACCAGGAATTTTAAGCTCTAGAAAAGCAATTTTAAAATTTGTTGTTTAAACATGTACAACTCCGGAACTTGAGTGGGGTTGCACACATTTGTGTAAAGGAGGACATGAACAATCTTGATGAAATGCAAGTTAAAATGTCTATTTCCAGAGAATTTTACAGAGGAGACATTGAATGTGCATGATGCTGAAATCCAGCATCTCAAACAGCATTATGAGGAACACAAGGAGCTTTTTGAAGGTGTTCAAAAATGGCAGGAGCACTGGAAACTTTTCTTGGAACTTGAGGTTTGTTTGTTTTTGGTGGGAAGCATGTATTCTGTCTGCAATAAATGAGCATTTTTAGGTCTACGGATGTTTTATCAATTTAAATGTCATAAAAAAAATTTTTTTAGGTGACAGCATTGAAAGATTTATCAATGTATGGTACAGATTTCTGTAATCCCATGGTTGTGTTTTTACAGAAAAGAGCAACTGATCCATCTAGATTTACTAACAGAGGGGGAAATCTTCTCAAGGAGGCAAAACAAAGGGGTGATCTACATAAAAGTTTACCTAAGGTGAGAAAAATGGAAGGTAAATGAAGAATAACTGTGAAAACCAAACTGATTGATTAAATTTAAAAAAGAAATTGGAAAAACAATAAAAATTGATCATGCATAAAAGAAAATAATGTTTTGTTAAGAAAATGTATGGGAAAGCAAAAAAACTAAAATGCAAGTCTTAATTTGCATATAAATTTAGCTATTTTGATACTGACTTAGTTTATTAATACACTCATTACTTTCCGTATTGCTTATTACTGCTTTCTAACTTTCTTTTTCAGTTTAACAATTAATGAATTGCTTGGTTTTTATGTGGCACTCATGGCCCTCCATAGCCCTTTAGCCAGCTTGAGGCTGAGTTCAGCTCTGCTGATGTGCTTTCATGCATTGTGTCCCAAAGCTGGAGAAGAAGCTCAAGGCTCAGATTGAGGTATGGGAGCAGGAGCAGGGCTGTGAGTTCCTAGTCAATGGGCAGAAGTTTCTGCAGTACGTGGAGACGCAGTGGGAACTTCACCGGTTAGAGAAGGAGCGGGAAAAACAAGAGCGGGTAAAAAGATGATTCATCTTAGATCATTGTACAGAATGTGAGCAGGACAGTTTTTTTGCAATTGATCAGGCATGTCTGTACTGGTAATCCCCTCCACAGCATTTGAAGAAGAACAAGCAGATGGAGGAAGACTTACTGTATGGTACTTCTATTCGAACACCATCCAAAAGGAGACCCCCTGGAACTATCACTCCAGGCAAAGTGCATAAGGTAATGCTGGTTATTGGTCAAGCCTTTTGGTGTACAGGTTTGTGTCCATTTTACTACATTGCTTTCAGTTTTCATGTCTGATTCACAACTGGCAGAATTGTTTGCCCTATTGAATTCTGAAGTCCAGAACTAAATGGCTGCCAAACTGTATTTGCTGTTGCCATTGTAACATTATGGGTTTAGACTCTGCTGGTAAATCAATCTCCCTGAGCTTTCTCTGGTGTGCTTGCACATCTAGTGTGCAGCAAAATTAATTCCACAGCTCCTTCCTCATTTGTTGCCCCTTAAAACCTGATACCATTGCACACTGCCAGCAGGTGGCATAGTGGTTACAGTTGCTGCTCTTACTCCAAAGACTCAGATTTGAATCTTGGCTTCTACTGTAGTTACTTTGAGTTAAGTATTTGCTTCAGTAAAAATTACCCAGCTGTATAAATGGGGGGGGGAAAAAACATTGTAATTGCTTAACATGGTAGATGTAAACTGTGAATTACCTTTTTTCTTTTTCTCTCTCTCTCTCTTGCTCTCTCTCTCTCTCTTTCTTTCTTCCTTCCCCCCAAAAGCATGGTCTTGTTGTTCGAACCCCAGGGAGGAGTAAGCCTTCTCATATAGGCCTGCAGGAGCGCAACAAGGAGAATGTGTCTCCCATCAGTGGGACGGCTGTGAGCGGTGGGTGGAGGACACCGAGTAATCACCCACAGTGCAACCTCAGCCTTAGCTCTGTTGCCAACACCTGTTCAGAATTTGCGGTAATTTAAAGTTTATTATACCAGAAGGAAAAATGCAAACAATCTCAGGATATACGGTGAAGGTGAAAATTTAGTAAGTGTAACTTTTCCCTGAGAGTCAAAACATAGCTTGTATTTCATCTTTTTGTTCAGTCTACACTGGTACATCATGGTATGAATTTATAAGGAGTGGATCCCCCCCCCCGCATAAATTTATTTTCTTCACTATTCTGAAAATTTGTCTGTGGAGGGATTATGCTGTTTCTGTATTCAGCTATTAAGTGGCGGTACAATGCACTCAAACAGAACAAGAATGTAGTGTTGCCTTTAGTCAACTACAAGTAACAGCTTCAGTGTATACAGCTTGTTTGGTGTTTGTCAACAGTAATATGATGAATGTCACACAAGTTTATATTATAAACTGATCAATAAGAAGAAATTGACCAGCTGCAGTCCTGTGTATTTTTAGCTAAAAGCTGTTAATGGTCACAAATGAACAAATGCTGCATTTGTAGGCTTTATTTAAAAAGGCAGCCACAGTACAAACATACATCTATATAGTCTCCTTCATCCTTTCATAATGTATTGTTTTGGAGGAATTTTTCAGATCTGAATCTGCCATCCAGTCCATGTCTGTATGGACAGTGATCACTTGGTATCACAAAATGCAGTTTTGCTCTCCTGTGCATAAGAGACATGGAGCAACCTCACTGTGTCAACATAATGCATTCTAAGTATCATGCCATCATTTAGTAGAACAGATACACAAGTCTAATGTTTTTAAATTATGCAAGGCTGTGTCCCACCCCTCCCCCTTAGTTAACTATAGGTTTAATGTTCACTCCATTTTAAATTCCATCCAGATATTTGCATATTCTGCCAGGTAACTCCCCCCCTTTTTTTTAACTTACACTGCAGGAAAGTTCAACATCGTCAGTTCTGTATTTGAAATAATATTTTTAACCTTTTTTTATGTATAGAATGAATATGGATGCACGGTACTGTTTTACTTTCAAGTGTGGCATGATGTTGATTAGGAATGGTAATAATGGACTATATGTAGCATATTTTGCCATATTTTAAAATGCCCATGACTTTTAGTAGCTCAGGTGCTTAAACTAAAATGAAGGTAGTTCTGTTTTTAATATTTATTGTTTGTCTTTCTTTCTTAGGGAGAGCTCTCAAAAACATCATATAAACCTAACCAGAAGACAGAAGGCCTTAACACTCCCAGCTGATGCTGGGGGGGAAAAAAAAAGTTCAGGCAGTTTTGACTGGAATCACAAAGGCCTGTGAATGAATGAATAAATATTATATAACTGCAAGGGAAAACTTACAAAAAGGTCTATGTAGAGATTTTTTTTTTTTTAATTCTGTATAGATGGCACATTTTTAATCTTTCTTGCTATGATGTATAACTTCCAAAAGGCTTATTTGTTACAAACTTTTGCACCTTATGCTGCTGTTGAGCATACTAAATCTAAAACTTTATTTAACCAGTTACAAGGCATGGTATACACTCATGCATATACTATGTAGATGCATTAATCAGACAAGTTGCACTTTCTGTCACTGTCTTGCTGCTTTATTTATACAACAGTAATGCTTTTCCACAATGATGACATTCTTGTTTTAAAATAAATGTAAATATTTATGCTGTAATATTGATAAACAATGGTGTATCCAACTTTTTCACCAAACATTTACTAAATAAATGTTTTTCTATGTACAACAATATTCAGGCTAATTTGTTGGCAGTTATTCAACTTTAATGACAATGGCATGTTAGACCCAATTTTGATCTTATTTTGGGAGGTCAGTTTTATCCAAGGCCTAGTAATATTTCACTGGCTCATCTATTGCAGGTACTGTGCTCTGCTATACTTGGTGTGTTTAATACTTAATGTGATTTTTCTAATGCTTTATAGTTGTCCAAAGCGTGGCAGCGGGGCGCGCCGGCTGTCCTAAATCGAGTCCGGCTGCGCTCTACGAGGTCCTCTGCCGCGTGACCTTTGACCCTGCCCGCGCGCTGAGCGGCAGGTGGCGCTGTGTTGCGCGTGGATTTTGCGTTTGAAAAGCTAGGCGTTTTCAGGGAAACCTTTTAGACGCCTTTAGCTTTTATATATATTTTTAATGATCATGAAAACGGACAGATATTTTTGATATGTGATGGATCATTTCGACGAAGATTTAGTGAATGCACTCCGAGAGATTGTCAGCGATGGAAACTGGCAGTACGTAGGGGAAAAAAGCCAATTCCAGTCCCCGTGTACAAAGTAAGCGGTTTTCCCTGTTGCTGTGCTCTGGTGTCGTTTCGGATTTCCCCCCCCCACCCAGATATAAATGCTCTTATTAGCTACATAGCGTGATATGTATACTTTAAGTGCACTATAACTTGGTTAGCCGTTTTTGTGTGGTATTAGCAGCAGTGCAAATGTCTACTTCAGTCGGTGACTTTTTTAACGTCGCGGATTATTCATTCACATGAGGCTGTACGCGGAGGACGGACAGCACGTCGTCGTCGTGCGTCTGGAAGACGGTCGCTTCTGCGCGATGGACTCATCCTGTCCTCACGAAGGTACTCGCAAAAGAATGCAGCTGTACGCAGAACCGAAAGTAGCTTTTATTTTTTACCCACTTCCACCTCAAGGTTATTTACACAGTCAACGCACACCTTAACCAGAATGCTAGGATGTTTGGAATGCGATGAACTTCCTGAAGTAACGTCACTTATAGTCTGGGAAAGTAACACGAATGGTGTGTTCTGGGAAGCGTAGTCCAAATGGACTGATTCAGAAACTCGCAATATAGATGACCGGTATTAACATATATGTATTAATTTGAGTTTCTTTTGTTCTAGGAGGGCCACTTGAGCTTGGGGATATTGAGGATTTGGGGAATGGGAAGATGGTATTAGTATGTCCTTGGCATCACTTTGACTTCTGTTTGGAAACAGGCATTTCTTCTACAGGGTTGCAGGTAAAAGCAATTTCTTTAATTAATCCATACTGAGTGAGTAACAGAGACCTTGCAAGCTTGGAGGGATGTAGTTTGGTTGTCAACAATTTTATGTTCAAGATTCAGTATTCATTATTGGCTGAATAAATGTTGAGCTGAATAAATGTCTGATTTATTTGCAGAATCAAGTCTATGAGGTCCAAGTGGTACAAGATAAGATTTACATATACACTCAAAATGCCCTGTCACTTTTCCCAATTTCAGAAACCAACACAGTTCCCATGGGTAAGACTAGAACATAATGCATGTCATGAAAATTGAATGATTTCTTCTTTTTTTTTTTTTAAAAAATAAAGATTTGACTAATGATTTTGAAATTGTCCAAAAAAAAAAAAAAAAAAACCGCAGCAAATGGTGTAGGCAAGTTGTCACCTAGAGAAGCCGAATCCAGCGTGTCTGAGAACTCTCTCTGCTTTTGGGCTGTGAAAATCCTGTGCACGCCAGACCCAAAAGAGAAGGTAAGACAGTAGATGATTTGACATGAATAACCAAATTACCAAAGTAATTTTAGTCTAATGCTTAGGGTCCCCCCCCCCCCCAGCCAGAGTACACAAAACAAGTGTCATAAGAGGAGTGTTTCAATTCCTGTCCATATTCAGGTTTCCCTGACACAAGAAGTGCAGGCTAAGTGGAATTCTGGGAAGATCACAGAGGTTGGAGAGATGATACCCCCTATGCATCCTTGCCGGAAAGATAGCCTGACAGTCCTGGAACCAGGGAAGATTAAACGGGGAAAAGGAGGAACACTGGTTAGTACCATTGTCTGACAGGATTAGGGAGCCATGGACACACCCAGGGCAGATGATTTTTAAAACATTAGTAAGCATTTATTTATACATGAAAGGGAAGCTTTAATATTTTCAACGAAAATAAAGTTTTTATAAGAGAAAATGAACATGCTAAAAACTTGGAATACCATAGCTGTATTTGTGTGTGGATAGGCCAGCCGGATCGCTCTGCTGCACTCCTTGGCAAACATTGAGCAGTGGGCCATCGACCTGTCCTGGGACATTATTGCCAGGTTCTCTTCTGTCAGACTCAGTACAGGGGAGCCACTGCCCCTTGAGTTCTTCAATGACTTTGTCAAAGTGGCTGGAGATGAAGCCAAGGTCAGTTCTGTCCTTACGTCAATAAATATATTACTGTAGTTAGGTGGAACTATAGATAAATGCAGACTTGTATTCTGAAGGTTGTTGATTGAAATTTAAATTGCAGTCCTGTTCTAGTACCATTCAGCAAGGCACCTTTTAATTGCTAAAATAAAAAAATATTCACCCCTGGAAACAAGGTTATCACCTTGGATACCTAATGGTAATTTTCTGCATTTCAATCCACAGCACTATAGTTTGTTAGAGCAACGGATTACAGACCTAGGAAGCTTTTTTGGTGCCTTACCAGTACACAATGGTGAGTGACTTTGGGCTTTTTCTTGTTTTATTTATCAGAGTATGAAAGAGCAGAACTTTAGAAGTTGTTTCCCTCTTCTAGGACTCTGGCAGTCTGCAGCAGACACATCTCACAGCCTCTTGGCTAGGCTGGCTATAGTACACATGGTCCATGAGGCCAGGTATGGATAATTAGTCCAGTCAGCGCTAATCATTTTGTGCAGTCAGTTTAACACTTTTGACAATGTGTGTACAGCTAACGTACTGCTGTGAACTCTCCCAGGGGATTGGATGTGCATCCCCAGACACTGAGCCGTTTTGCCGCCCAGGGAGACGGCAGCTCTGTCCAGGTCCTGGAGGTAATCTACAATGATGAAATCACTCATGTAGCTGCCGGACTCAGATGGTTCACATACATCTGCTCAAAAGAGAACCTGGTATGTTTTCCACCAGAGTAGTTGTTGCCTATGAGTCAGTGATATGGCTGGAATATCATGTTCTAGGAAAAGTTTTTAACTCGTGTTTTCATCAAATATCACTTAAAAAAAAATACAATAATATATGGGCAGCATTTTGTTCGGCATTTAGTTTTTTGAACACATTCGCTCATTTTACCCTTAGGACTGCTTGACAACTTTCCATGAGCTGGTTAAGAAGCACTTCAAAGGATATTTGAAGCCTCCTTTTAATACAGAAGGAAGGAAGACTGCAGGGATGACAGAAGAGGTAACAACCCAAAATTTGCTCAGTTATTTTAATAGACCTGAAGTCAATCTTTTTTTTTTTTAAATGTAAATCTTCTATACTCTTTTTCAGTGGTATGTCCCTCTAGTGAAGCCTTCAAGTTGACTGAGGATCACTGCATCAAGCTGCTCCCAAATGATGTTTTGAGGCATCACAAATAGTATATAAAAAAAGATGAAACCAACTTTCTGATGTAAAGTTTCGTAATGAAGGTAATACTTTCATAGGGCAGAACTGGACAATCAAAGAAATGGGCAGTCAATTTTTGTTTTAAAAAAATAAATAAATAAATAAATAAAAATACAATAAAGCAGATGTAGTAATAAAATCTGAAATTTATAGTTATTGAATTGTACAGATGACAACCACCTATATAATAAATCAACATGTGTGTTCTATACAGATTGGTCAGGAACACAGTTCTGAAATGTTGTTATTTGCCTTAAAACAGACAAAAGCCATACATTCTTATAAATATATAGTAACCACTCAAATGTTTAAATTTTTACAGTTTGTGAATTTTCCTTTTTAGATGGATGCTCTTTAGATGTCATTTTGTTACTCTCAAATAGACATTCCTTCTGCTGAGAGAACTTCTTTAGAAAGAACTGATGGAGATAGCCATTGTAGAAGTCAGATGCAGACAGTCTCTTTTTAAGCATGATGGCTCTAAAGCCTACCCAGCCATCCTGTAAACACAAAAGATGTTGCTCATTACATTACTCTTGCAGATATGAAAAGCCAACACTTGCAAAAAAGTTTCTGTGCTAGACTGCAATTTATCTTACTTTGCAACGGACAAGCAGAATATCCATCTCTTTCTGGTAATATATGAATCCTGGTGTTGGTTTTCTCTCTTGATCTGTCATCAGAAAATGTAAACCTTCATACTATTACCATGTTTAAAAATAAAGGGTATAAAATGACAGGCAATACTATTAAACATAGCAATGCTACAATGAATTTCTTCACTTTCGTTTCCTGTAAAGCTGGCTTTAAGAGACTACCCCTCAGTCCCGTGCAAAAAGTAAAGCAGCAAAATTCCTAAGTGCAGCTGTTGGGCCCTGCATTTGGGCATAAATTGAAATTCAGCTTTGTGCGCAATTCTCTCTGCCACTCAGTCAAAGGACACATTTTAGGAACGTATGTCAGGAGTGAATAAGCAAATGTGATTTTCCTGCAATGGTCTACCATTCTGTCCAGGGTTTACTCTGCCTCACTCCCTATCCTTCCAAATCAGGCTTCAAACTCCTGTGTCAGACAAGGAGATATTGAAAATCAATGGCATCCACCTAAACACAAAGACTTTGGAATGTGGGAAGAAACTCTTGCATACAGGTGGAGACGTAAACTCTGGATATACAAAACTGCAGTTAGACTTGCATTCAAGAAATGCAACAGCTGTGAGGGGGGGGGGGGGAGAAACAACAAAATACCTGAAAGGCATATACTGAACTTTCCCGCAAAATCCAAAAGTTTAATGGGTTCTCCCATCCAAATGGTTCGCAGTGGGATCTAAAGGTAAACAAACATTTTGTTACTGAAATTTATTAGCAATACAAATGCAAACAGCAGTACATCACATCCTTACCCTTGAGCCTATAGCACGAAAAAGACGTCCTATTTCTTCACATGTCTGGTCCTCCCACTGTATCCAACTCATAGCGGTGTTAATTTTGGGTGCTGTTAAGAATTTGAAAAGTTTATTTTTTAATTTGATGATTTTTGGAAAAAATAATCATTTGTAAAAATGTTTCAGCAGTTCCCAGTGGGAATCCACCCACTTTGAAAGTTTTCTAGGTTTCTGAGACATTATATCCAAATGAGGATGTAGTAGTTGAAATAATGCAGCATATAAGCAGATTAAACAAAAGGCTATACATTACCGAAGGTTGCACCATATTTTGACTGCTCTCTTCTGTTTGCTATTCTTTCTGGTAATGTCTTCAGAGTTTCAATTAACTAGGAGATAAAATAAAGCTTTATAAAAATAAATAAATGAAACATTCTTCATAATAAAAAACTGGGCACAGGTCTGAAAGTATGCAAGGTTTTCAGAAAATTTACAGAAGTTCATAATTGGTATGATTTTACTAACCAGCTGAGCTCCCATAGTTCCTAAAGTTTGTCCAAGTTGATCAGCTGTAGAGTTCTCCGGAATTTGGTACACACACTGATTGAGAATAGGACCGACATCAAACCTGACACAAAGAGAAAAGCTGTCAATGTCAATTTGTCTATCAAACCTACACATTGTCTATCTCTGCATTTGATTCCAGTTGTTTCTACGTGCTTCAGAGATGCTGAAACTCTACTGACCAAAAAGTAGAACTGAAAATGCAAAAGACTGTAAGGACTCCCATATGAAAAAATATGATTAACAATATCTTGAAGACACACTAATTTTGTTTGGATAATTTTACACGATACATTTCGTAACATCTTCATTTTCTCACTATATAAATAAGAACACCCTCTTCGATAACATTATTGGTCTTGGTTTTGGAAACATGAAATGCGTTATTGTGCAAATACCTTTTGGGTCTGATCTGCATGATGGTCACTCCAGAAACAGCGTCCCCATGGAGCACAGTGTGGAAAATGGGGGCAGGACCCCGCCACCGAGGCAACAGGCTCGGATGGACATTGAGAATTCCACTGGAGTCAGAAAAACAATGCAGCATTGAAATGAACTGAAATGTTACATGGTTGCTGGTATAGATGCTGATTTCTGAAAAACTCCAAACAAAATAACACGAATGAAGCCAACATAACACAAACCTAGAACAGGAACAATCACTGTAAGTCAACTATTTTCATTGTAGTACCTACTATGGAAACTGACGGATAAGATCCTCTTTCAGCAAGCAGCCGAATGACACTACAACACCCACGTCAAATCGATTATGGGAGTTTACATTCGGCCAATCGTGAACGCAAATGTTATTCTGGAGGGCAAATCTCCTGACAGGAAGGTCCTTTGGTAAGGTGACAACTTCAAGTAATTCCACAATTCTTTCACTAGACTTCTGTCTGCAGCAGGGAAAAGATGGTGGTCAAACAGAGTGGAGATACTTGGCAAGTTACTACTCTTCAAAAAGACAGTTTTCAGTTTGCCGTGTTCAATTCACATACAGAAGCCCAGCAATATTCAGCACTCTTCCTTACCTTGAAGAATAAAGAACATTCAGAGATTCTTCAGCAAAGTGGTCAGTACCAAAGAACAGTATCTTCCAGGGAGGTGTTGTCCGCACCTGTGTGTGTGTGACACAGGCTGAGGTGTGCTCTTTGTTTTTGTTGGCTGAGAAAACATTCCTAACCCCGAGTAGAGAGCACCTGCTCAATGCACAATCAGCTTTGGGGAACCCTCTGCACATAAAGGCATCTGGCCTGGCACATTTAATCAAATTCCACATTCCTAGCAAAAAGTTGCACAGAATTAGTCGAAATTCACCTCACGTTACACTGGCTATGTCATCAAAACCATACATCTATTTACACAAGTTAAATATACGCAGGCAGGTCTATTAATTAACAAAGTGTTCGTCTTCTTCCTCACTTATGAAACGATTTTTTGAGCTTTTTCTTATAACATATTTCTCTGTATGAACAGCTTTTTATGCGCAAAACTTCTGTCACATCAAATCGCCTGTTCTGTTAATCGGACACCCACTACTGGGGGCCACCATCTTTCCCCGGATATACATAAATATATGTAAGTCACTTCCGGTCCTCACAAATAAGGGTTGGGTACCTTTCGACCTTTTTTATTTCGTTCCTACCCTTCACTCATCTAACACTATGTTTGACAGTTGCCGGCATGAGCTTGACGATTACTCTAATTTTAAGTTACTGTGGAGGCTGTGAACGCATGAGGAAAAAAGTGGTTAAGTAATCCAAACACTGTATAAATTGTCCGCAATAAAGAAGTGGCTCTAGCGTGGACAGCAAGGCAGCGATAGTAACGTTGTACCGAGCACCGTTTACACTGACTTGTGTGTTACATAAAAATGTTGACGATAGGGAAACAGATGCCTCCCTGTATGTGCCGCGTACACGACTTATTGCAGCGTGGTTTGACCTTTGTATAATCTTCATATGCGCATTGTGCATATATCTATGAATCATAAAATAAGAATAAAATAGTACAATATGGTGTATACCTAATTGTCTTTTTGGGCTGCCGCCCAAAGGCTGACTGAACAGTAACAACCACCGCAATAAAACATGTCGCAATTGCCTAGAAACCAAACGATAAAAATGTGAATAAGGTCTCAAAGCAATAGTCAATTAAAAAGCGCATGCAAAAGTTTATTTTTAAGCCCTTATAATTTGTTATGCTGTATACTATCGGTTGTGCTTGTTTATGCTTAGTGCGATGAACACAACATTTATATGGAACCTTTTTAAAAAAAATCCCGTCCACGGATGCCTAAGAAAATGACCGGTGGGTCATTCCCCTCTCCTTGTCAGTCATAAACTCATTTTAAAGCATGGACAGCAGCTGTGGCCTTGAAGATCTGAAGGCGTGTGGGCCACACAACGTCTTAATTGCTTTATTGATAACATTATTTCCGTATCAAGTCAGTTGGCTTCTCATATCTAGAGAATTATTTAGAATGTTGTTTAAAATTATTTACAAAACTAATAAGTTCGGTAAGGGAACGCAAATTTCTTAAAAATGAAATATTTCAGTGGGGACGTAAGGATCCAAGCAGATTGTTTATTCTTTCCTCTATTTGTATGGCAAAGCTGGGGAGACATTTGCTAATCCGTAACCAAGCAGCATTTCTCAGGGACTCAGTAACTGTGAAAAGTATTTACTGTATAGCAAAATTTGTAAAATCAGAAACACCAGTTTCTTTTTTGTAGAAGGCAAGCGCTCATTACTAGAATCTGTAATGTATGTGTTGTCAACATTTAATACATTTATATGAACATTTATTTTTGTTGCATCCAATTTATATTTGTAAAAATATTTTTATATTGTGGAAGTGAACTAAGTTAATGATGATTTTGAATTGTATTATCCTCATGTAAGAAACCTATAATCCTTATGAATATGTTAAAGGATTGTATTAGACTAAACTAATAAGAAATGTATGATTTATTCTGTTGACCCTGTAAAGAAAGAAGATGAGTTGGCACCATGGAGATACCTGTAGTGTGTACAAGGATGCACTATTACAATAACAAGTGTGTTTTGAGAACAAAGCATCAGAATGACCATGGGATTGGGGAGTCACCCTGAAGAAGAGAACAAGGTTTGCTGTCCGGTATCAAGCTGACATTGGAGGGATGCCCATAATTAAGCTTAAGTGTGAAAAATATGATGGGATGCGGGGTGCAAATATTACAACATACAACATAATGAGGTAGCATCCAACCAATCAGAAAAAGGACAGCATTGGTGGTAAGAATTAACATACACTAACAAAAAAGTATATAATCTGTACAGGGGAGTTGAGCCACTCTGACAGAAATCTTGAGGGTTGGTTCCTTCTGCACAGAGAATCGTAATAAACAAATGTAGCTGTGAAAGAAGCTTCCTCCTTGTTCTTTGAGTTGTTCTTAGTGCAGGTTTTTCTAAGACAATATGCATTATGTACCTCCTTATGCCAAAAAGAAGCAGTTTTGCATGTGATACACACAATTACATAACCCTTTCCTGTTTGGGTTCCTTTACCTTTGGGTTTGTTGTGTGGCATTGCACATTTATTTTACACCAAAATGTACTGTAACCTTAGTTCACTTCTGCTGTACACCTGTGTCTAGTGAAATGACAGTAAAACCTTAAACCTTTAACCTATTAAGTTCCCAAAGTGTATTAATAAATGGGTTACAAATGAGGCTTATATACTGAGTGTATTTAAATACAAATTGGTCAATACTGCAAAAATTACTGTATAGCTAAGGTCGGTGCCTTAGACTAAGCAATGACACATTACTTTAATATATTTCACTTTATTTAAAGAGCCGGATGTAAAGGCATTTGAAAAATATTTAATAATTTATCCATAAGCCTAAGAAACTGAAAGATCTCCTCCCACATGAACTTTGAAAGCTGCCACCTGGGCTGAACAGGTTTGTTTCACTTCTGCTTAAGTTGGAACAACTTGACACATAAAGTGAAGCTGATTTAACTCAGAGGTAACAGTATTCACTTTCATCCATCGCTCCGTTTGTTTCATTATCATAACTGTACGTTAATGCTCAGAATGTGACATATTTGAAGCAACTGTTGTATTCAGTACCTGGCAAATTTGCGGCATTATTAAATATCAACAGCTTTTGTTAAGTAGTCCGAAGATTAAAAAGTGATAATCTTGTGTTTTTATGTTACTTAAAATAACTATTGTATTAAAAATATCAACAGTCCATTGACAATCTGTATACATAACCTCTTCTCATTTGTAGCTAACTCTTATTAAAAGCAGATGTAAAGTGAATTGTCATTTAACAACATTCTCATTCTCTTCCTAGGAAATCCAGATTAATATAAGAAATGTCTCTGGGATGGCTTATGTTAGCTGTGTTTTTACAAGGTAAAATAACTCATGGATTTTAGCAATAAGTACTAAGCGGAACTGTATGGTGCTGTTCAAATGTTTTATGTGTATAAACCAATATGTTTCTACCTCCAGGGGCCAACAGCATGATGATCTACAACAGCATTTATTGTTTATGTTTGCAAGACATCCCAGAGAACAATACAGTGCAGTTAATGCACTGTGATGTGAACACAGATGTTCAGCAGTGGTCCTGGAAAGACCAGCAACTGGTAAACAAGGTAACAAAGCGATGCCTGTCAACTCACCAGGTCAGTCCTGTCCTTACTATGCCGTGTGACAGCAGCCATAGTGTCTGGTGGAACTGTCACAGTCACAGGCTAATCAGTCACGATGATTCCCTGGAGCTGACCACCGATGGAAGAGGTCTTTTTCTGTCTGGAGGGAATAAACTTTCCACATGGAAGTCTCTTGAAGGAAAAGACATCTGCAAGGAGATGCTGCGTAAGGAGTTTGTTTAGTACTACCTCTTTCCTTTTCTTTTGTTGGCCTCTTGTCCAGGCTAGTATTGTGGTAAAGTGTTGCTTAAAGTGTATTTATTACATTTTCAAACTGTACAGTATTGTTCAGCTGCTGCATCTGAAATCTGTGTCCTTCACCAGAAGGTCACTGTGCAGATACATCCACAGCTGCATTCATCACAAGTTGCCATGGCGGCACTTGTATCCCATATCCAGTAAGCGTAAGTAAGTTGTAAAGTAAGTAAAAAAATAACTTTTGTTATCTGGTGGCTCAGGATCTAGAAGGGCGTCTGATGACCAGGATTACTTAGATATGATGGAAGAAGAAATTACAGACCTGGAAGATGACATGACTGAGGAACAAAGAGAGTACCTCAAATGGTATTTCCGCACGGAGGATGGTGAGTGTCTCTACCGCTTGCTGTACGTCACTCTTTTGTAACTTTATTACCACAGTGAATTTCTGTGCCTTGACTGGACCGTTAAGGGTTTTAAAATGACTTGTTTTATTCCATCCAATAATATTTCTTTTCTTTAAGGGTTGGGACTTACACAGAGTAAAGTCACTAAGTGTAAACATTTAGACTTTTCTGTGTTCATGAACCACTAGAGTCCTGTGCAAAGGCATGGTGGATTCAAACCTATCCCAGAAGCACAGGGTGTGTGGCAGACTGCACTCCTGATGGCACACCAGTCCATCAGAAGGGCAAACATATAAATGCTGAATGCAGGTTTTCTCTACTATAAATGTGTAACTGCAGCAATTGTAAATCCTCACATTGTAAAAGGGTGGTGTTGCCATTATGTGAGCAAAAGTCACTCAGTTCTGGGGGAAATATTTCTAACCAATCTACTTACTCAAATCTATTTGCTACTTTTTGTTTATAGTTAAATTGATTCTTTTAGCAGACACTTTTCTCCAAAGCAATGTACACCTCAAAGTACCCAACAGTGCATTTCTCCAACAGAGAAGAAGGAACAGATGCACAATTGACAAAATAGTCGCTAACCCTAACCCAATACCCCTGTTTTTTCCACACACAAGTTCATCCATTTTGCTGGTTAGTGAATGTAGTTGAAAGACAATAATCCCCTTTAATTGTACTATTTTTGAACCAAAAAATATTTGTCACATTGACAACAGAGATTTGGAAATAACTGTCAGCTAACAGCAGCCTTTCATCTTCCTAATTCCCATGAAACATAAGGACATTAGCACTGATTAAAATGCCTTGGCATCTCTCCTTCTCCGGTTTTTATTAGACCATATACAGTCACTGTAATAGTGTTCTTATGTAAATCTTGTTTTACAAATAAAGATTTCCCAAGACTTTAAAAGTACAGAGTTCAACTTCAGATGTTTTGAAATGCAGTTTAAATATGAAAAAAAAAACTTTGAAAGATGTTCAGTCATTAACATTCCACTTGTTGATGTTCAGCCTCATCTTGGAAGTACTCCATGTTAGCACTGTCATCTGCATCGCTCTTCACCGGCTGTTTGCTACTGGTTAAGGATATCATGGGAAACAGGTCAGTGCGAAGTACCTGAGCAAAGTTAATAACTGGTCTGTGTGTAATCAAAAGGCATCAGCTATATAATTTTTGTCCAACCTGACTTCCATAAAATGTGAAATAGAGAGATTTTTCTTGGGAGGGTCTGGATCACAGCCATGACATTTCCCAACCAGGGCTAGAAAGAAGACAAAGAAACACAACTCAGCAGCGCTTGAGGTGAAGGGAGAGGAGCTCCAGAGCATGACTGACAAAAAAGGCTGTGGTGTTTTGGCCCAAGACAGCGAGCCCGGCAGCAAAGGCCTTCAGGACAGCCACGATGCCCCGTAGCCAGAAATGGAAGACCCTGAGGTGGAGTGCAAGGACAAGAATGGGTCCCCACTGTACCCCAATCTCCCAGAAGAGGATGTGTGAGTGGTCAGCAGGAGCTGCAAACTGGTTCTTTGTGGACATGTAGCTTGAGCCACAACAGAACAGATACTCATTTACTTGGGCTGTTCAGGATAGGTTACCATTGTTCCTAATGTATCGTAAATAAAAACACTTCCTCGGTTATGTTAAGGAGCGCATGTTATATACTGTGGGAGACCACATTTTTAATACATAAAAAGCAAACAAATATACTTTTAAGGTTTCTATTTGAACCAGTATGTGAAAATTTTAATAAGTCCAAAAAACACTATCACTTAATTTTGTAAGCAGAAGTCCCTGGTAAATTGTTACAATAAGCATTATTAGAGCAGTCCTTAAAATGAAAATATTATTAAAAGGAGGTGGTTTAAAACTGAGGATATTAAAACATGAACTCCTCCAATTATACCCCATTACCGACATCCCCGTCTCAGTTGAGTGAAAGTGCTTCCGCGGACACCGCCTCTTTTCCTTTTCACCCAGAAGGGGGCGCTCAAAAGCTGTAGATCTTGTCAGAAAACATTTAGACGTCAAGTTCCAGTGTCACTACTGTACTGCAGCATGGTGTACACACAGAAGTTACACACACAATTAAAATTAATGTGAATGCATTTTGTGCTTATTTCCATTTTCATGTCTGTTTGACTCAAAGGCAGCCAGTAACAGTATAGGTGGTGGGCAATCGGTAGACACTGGAAGCCAGCTAGAGCCCTTTTAGAAAGTGAAACACCACATTTCCAGCAAGGAGCTAGGAAGACAGTGAAACAGTGACAAATCAAAACCTGTGGCAGAGTGTTTACAGATCAGTGCCAAAATCAGCAACCATTAAAGTACAAAACATATTCTCTGCATCTTCTTTGACTCCAGTACAGTTCAATTCTTTGTCTTTACAGCATCTCTGAGCAGGACATCTCTGAAGCTCTTGTAGCATATGTTCACACACAAATATCAAACCAGCACTTCCACAGTGATCAATCAGTGTAAAGGTCCTTGTGTGGATGAGTGGCTTACAACCTGTGGTCCTTGTCTTGGGGGCAAGGTGGAATGAGATCTTTAGAAGATCTTGAACCCTTTTAGTAGAGTGAGCGTGGGGGCTCGGCGCTTGCTCTGTGCCCGTGATGACTTAACTGTGACCAGCTTGGCAGTGGTGGGGGTCGGTAGCTCCTTAAGGCAGGCAGTCATGGGCAACGTTGGGGCCAGTCCCACCACGGGCTTCTCCTCGCTGATGAAGAGCGCGCGTGATGGTAGCCCTCTTTCCGACTCTCTCCGAGCCTCCCTCACAGCCTCGTGGAAGGCGCTCTGCACCGAGAGGTAGTCCAGGCAGGCGGACACTTCGAAGAACAGGCAGCCGTACCGTGAAGCCACAGCTCCCGCGTCAGACTTACTCACTTGTCTGCAAGTGATGGCAGGACAACAAAGTGTCACAGTCCCTGCTGCAGAAAGCTGCCTCAGACAGGTTATGTACAATGCTCAGCTTGTGCTTTACATAAGGACTGAATCACACGGTATCGGTAAGAAAGACCTCCTTGCTGCTCAGATGTGAGATGACTCCAGTTATTACTGCAGGAAGTATTTGATATGAAACAGAACCAGGCTGCCTTAAGGAACTGCATTAGCTGGGTTTTCTTTTAATTTCTATTTACCTCCTTACCAATAGCAGTTTGCTACACATTTTCTCTAATGTGATTATTTTATGTAGCTGTTGGTTAAGCATTTTGCTCAAGGGTACATTTTATCCATCTTTACTACCATCTCCATCTTTATTATCATGACTTCACTACCATCACTATTATAGCACTTTGGAAGATAACAGATCTTTTAAAGCAGCTCTGGAAGACCTTGGGGCCTGAGGCTTTCAGCGCACCTGTATCTCTCCATGTCAAGCTTGTTCCCCAGGAGGATTATGGGCGGCTCAGGCTGAAGCCCTTTGCTGTGTGTGCTCACGATGTCCAAGTACTGCTGGCTGCCCTCAAAGCTGCACCGGTTGTCAATGCTGTAGACCACTAGGAAGGCATTTGCCCAGCTCAAGTAGCGTTCACAGTTTGCAGGGCCATCCTGGAGTCATCAGCACAACACAAAAACAGATGGTCACATACGGATCACTGACCTTGTCGGTGTCACACTCACCACACCAGGGGTCCAACAGCGAGGCACCATTCATAGAACTCTTACCCTACAGCTATGACACCCGAGAACACAAAAGAAAAGAATTCTTGGCACCAGCCTATGGTCATGTACCAGGGCCAAGCTCACTGCAAGGGCACACTGAGTTTTTTTTCTTTGTAAACTGTCTATTACTTTATAGGTAAGGAGACAGAACTCACTTAACTAGATTAAATGTTTTATTACAATGTGCTAAAACTCCACAAGTCATCATTATGGTGATAGGAGAATTTAAAGCAAAAACACACTGATGATGGCAAATCATCTGATGCCCAAACATCTGCAAACACACCTGCAAAAACACATTCAGTTTACAATGCGCCTACTAAAGAAATTCATCCTCCAGGGTTGCCAATCTTCTTTATTTCTAGTTAAATAAGCTTTTATTTTACTGTGTTTTTTTTTTTTTTTTTTTTTTACCTGTACCTGATCTGCAGTGTCCATAATTTTTACAAGGACAGGTTGTTGATCCACGGTCTCTTCAGATGCATATGTGTCTTCTGAAACACAGAAGGAAAAGTGTGCTCTGAGAACAAAGTGTTTTGTTCTGGATTCAGGGTCACATAATGTGTGCTCTATTATTACTCGACAACTGCTTCTCCCCCCACATCGGTTTCAGTCCCAGGATGTCCACTGGGCAACAATGTGATCGGTCTGCACAGCAGGTCCAGGGCTTGGAAAAATCAGCATTGGCGTGAACAGCCAGCACGTAAACAACTGTTGCCCATTCCCGAATACCAGGCCTGAGAGCCATCAGCCCTTCATTTTTGCAGATGATCTTGTCATGGTATCCTGGAAGGACTTTTTTTGGCAACTCTGACCATCTCTTATCTTTACTGTTGTTTTGTGCCCTTAAACATTCACATTTCTGACAACACAGAGTCATGGTGCACCATCTATGGAGGCACTGCCCACAAGTCATAGCACCACAGATTGTGCAGCTTTTTAGGTTCGGAAAAGGGTACACAATCGCAATACAAGCAACATTTCAGAGCTTAAGTTTTTGCAACTTTAATGAAACATTAATACAAATGTGAATTTGAGTTGTTTTTAAGGCAATATGTTCTAGAATGTTCAGGTCACTTTTCTGACTGTACATTTCCCAATCACTGCTTTACTGCAACTTTGTGCAAAGTTGGGAAAATGTCTGTAGTAACAGTACTCAGTGTGAAGAACAACACTCACCGAGGTTAGGATCATATTCGCTGATAAAGCGTTTAGTGAGAAACTTCACGGTCAGGGCTGCAGATGAGAGGGACACACACGTTTACATATAGCATGCAACAGAATACACAGAGACAGGGCTCTTGAAACAGCCACAGGTTACCTGGTGTCAGGCAAACACCATTTTACTTCAACAAAGGTGTCCATCCCGGAAAAGGACTCTCTCTCACACACACACACACAGCTAGCAGCCTTTAACTGAGTTTCCAAACAAACAGGGACAAAGAAACAAAATAACAAAAAGTAGAATACATTTCCAAAAAACACCATTCAACTGGGAATTTCTCCTGGTTGACATAAACTGGGAGAAGCAGCAACTGAGCTGTCCCCAACCTGGCATGTAAAAACCTGTCCAGTACAGGGGGATTAAAAATATTATCAATAGCATTCTATAGGCATATAGAGGGAGCCATCAGACCTGCTGCCGTCATGCATCTTTACACTTGTATGTATATCTGTATTTGTGCATGCATGTATGCATGCAAGTATGTACACTGTGAGTCATTGGGAACCAAAGCCAAATTCCCTGCATGCATGAGCTTACTTGTGCAAATAAATCTGATTCTGATGGAATATATTTATATTTGTTCATTTAGCTAATGATTTTAGACAAAGTCACATATAGTTTTAAACTACTGGTAGGGGCACTACAGAAGGAGGTGGAATTTAAACCTGGGTCCTTCCAGCTTGAAGTGCAGTCCTGTGCGCTGCTCAGGTGTGTGTATTTGCTCGTCTGCGTGGGTGTACCTGTCTGCAGGTGCACTGTGTGTAGCTGTGTGTGGGTTTGTGTTTCTTAACGTACGCGTATGTGCGTGTCAGCCCAGGTGTGTGTTCTTCTGGTAGGTGCGTGCGTTTGTGTGTTTAGCTCACCGTACCTGACTTGCCCGAGCCCGTAACGCCGAGCACGGCGATGTTGAACTCGGCCGGCCGCTCGGGAACCAAGCCCGCGTTCAAGCTGCGACTCTTGCCGAACACGAGCGACATCCTGCGTGCGAACACACCGACAGCCACCCGTTACACACAATCCGGCGGACACTTTCAAACCGTAACCGCCACGCATGACCAACGCAGCCGCAATGAAACGCAAACGATGAGAAACGACGTAAAAGCGTCACACATAAACAGGCCGTTACCTTCAAAAGGTCTCCCATAAACTCTGGATGTGGAAACTCATTCAGAGTCCATCGCCTTCGCTGTGTTCTCTCGTCAGACACAAAGCACACGTTTCGCCCCAACTCGTTGTGCTGAGCCAGCCAAAGTGCCGTTTCTTGACATTTTTCCTTACTGAAGACACACTTGCGGAACGATTTTTTTTTTTTTTTTTTTTAAAGATAAACGTTAAAAGCGCGTAAGGTGTGTTTGCTCGGGCGCTGGACGAGGCTCTTGGCTGCGGGAGGAATGTTCTTCCTGCGGGTTTCATTCACTCACTGCCTTGTAAGGAAACCTCCAGCTTTCTCTTTCTCTACGCATTTCTCAACTCGGCCACCAATGCCACACCAAGTTATTACTTAGATCAAGTATCTATTATGAAATAACACCAAAAATGATAATGGAGGCCGTCGCATCGTGGAGAGCAGCTAAGCGGAGCTGCTGAGGCGGGATGTGAAAGCTAGGCGAACGGGGCACTCACGAGCAAAACATATTGCCACAAATACCGGAAAATGACACTTTTTTCCCCTCAAGAACTTCCTTAAATAATCTGCCGTGACGAATTCCTCAAAAGTTTTCCCCACTGCACATTTAGTATTACACAAGAAGCTCAAGAACTGAGACAGTTATTGCACAGATGGGCGCAAATGCCCAACAGAGGAGTTTTACATCCTGAGATTCTTCTCGTTTTACCTTCCGAGAAATGGCACCCAAATCTAAACACAGTTCACGTGTGTTAGTGTGACTGCCTCGTAATTCAGCACAGCAGTGGGCCAGAACCTCGTCCAAAACTCGTGTTTGTGAGACAGTGGCGGGGTGACTGCTACTGCCACTTGTAAATGCCTATAGTTTATTGGGGAAATCTATATAAACATTTATTAGCTCCACTTTTTTCCTTCTCACATCATGCATTTGGAAAAGTGCACTAGTGTGAGGTTTACAGTTACAAGAAAGTGCCAAATATTCGTATATAAATGATTGTAACAAACACCAGGGCAAACAACACTAAATGAATGAACGAATGAATGAACACTTAAGCATGGCCTGAGGGTTGGTCAGTTGCTTGTTGGAGCATTCAGCCAACCCCACACCTCTTACTCTTCAAGTATGCACAATTCACATTTTAAATACTTTTTATACGCTGCCCGGCCAAAAAAAGTCACCACCTGGATTTAACTTTGTGTTACGATCTGGGGTTGCTTCAGTAAGGCAGGTAGGTCTAGGTTCAGCAACGTTATGTGCCTAAAAATGAGGTGAGCTGACTACCTGAATGTACTGAATGAGCAGGTTTTTCCATCAATGGATTTTTTCTTCATATTCCAAGATGACAATGCCAGGATTCATGGGGCTCAAATTGTGAAAGAGTGCTTCAGGGAGCATGAGAGAGACATCATTTTCACACATGGATCGGTCACCACAGAGTCCAGACCTTAACCCCACTGAGAGTCTTTGGGATGCGCTGGAGAAGACTTTACGCAGCGGTCCGACTCTCCCATCATCAATACAAGATCTTGGCAAAAAATTTGTGCAACTCTGGACGGAAATAAATGTTGTGACATCGCATAAGCTTATAGAAACCATGCCATGGGCGAATGTGTGCCGTAATCAAAGCTAAAGGCAGTCCAATGAAATATTAGAGCATGTGACTTTTTTTTGGCCAAGCAGGGTACTATATATGAGCATTCACACTGGCAATGACAGTCAGGAATCTATTCCCTGTTTTGAAATATAATTATTGTTTTATTCACAATATGTTTGCTTCTCACTTTTCTGTTTTACTAATGTTCATTTGAGAACTGTGCTTGAATGGAAACAAAAACGTTTGCTGACATTGTGGTAATAATTCTCTTTTTGGGTCCCAGTATGGTACCAGTTTTCTTATTTGAGTCCTTGGATTAAAATGTATGAGAACCTCTGATCTACAGCATTGACTCCACCTTTCAGCTCCTGGTTAATACAGAAGTGTAGAGTCGGCCGATATTATGAAAGAGCAGGGAATATAACTTGATTTGATTTTACTGTAGTACTAGAAATGATAACACTGCAGTTAGCAGAACTATTCTGCTTGCTGTTTTACAGGCACTGTTTGGCTTCAGAAGATAGCAGTGACCTTATATCGCTCATCTGCAGTAGCCTTGCTGAAGCTGGCATCTCATCAAAGTAAGTTCAGCATGTCCTAAACTGCAGCCAAGGACAGATGGCTGTAAATTCTAAAACTATTGCTCTTTGTTGTAATGTGGATCTGTCATTCAATTTTTTTTTAGCTGCTGAAAGTCAAAATGAATTAGGTAGACATCCACCACAAGTCATACTGCTATCTATAGCCAGTGCTATTCTTATAGCTGTGAAAAAATACAAACCTTACAGTACAAACCCACAGAAGTGCTACTGTCCCAAGGAGGGAACAGTTTCATCTCTCCTCATGGAAAAGGGAACAACACCTTTTGAAAGTCAATAAGTTATTTTCTGAATGAAATTTGCTTTTCTGCAGAACACAGGGGAGAATGCCAATGGAACCAAGCAGCTGTTGCAAATCAGATGGGGAAAATGAAGAGCCGAGTTGGGGACTAAAGATGCAGATGGCAGACCTTAAAGTAAGAGTGGAAGACAGAATTTTTGTTGTTGACAGGGCTCTGCTGACCCAGAACTGTGAGTACTTCCGCGCTCTTTTTCGCTCAGGAATGAGAGAATGTGACCAAGAGGAAATTAATCTTAAAGGCGTTCGAGCCCGTGGGTTTGTGACTGCGCTCAGTGTCCTGAGAGGTGAACAGCCCGTCCTGGATGGCGATGAAATTGTTGATGCCATTGAATGTGCTGCATTCCTCCAGGTGGAGTCTCTCACAAAACATCTGGTGAACATAATCAATACTGACAACTGCTTGCTCATGTGCCACACGGCAGCTACTTATGGCCTGCTGGACCTTTTCCA
Source organism: Heterotis niloticus (assembly GCA_018136845.1). Classification (NCBI taxonomy): domain Eukaryota; kingdom Metazoa; phylum Chordata; class Actinopteri; order Osteoglossiformes; family Osteoglossidae; genus Heterotis; species Heterotis niloticus. The sequence goes on along the minus strand of CM030904.1, from coordinate 12,850,511 downwards.
CAGCTCAGCACTGTTCATTCGGGATGCTTACTGTGACCTGAAAGATGACATCAGATGTTTGCCAAAAGAGCTTGTTGAGTACATTGAGTCCCTGACCCCAAGCACATACGTCACTGTTGGAACTCATTCGCCAACTGTTGAGATGCTCCAGGACTTTATGCGGACAGTTTGCTACCTGGATGAAGAAGAGAAAGACTGGAAAGTTTTAACTGACTTGCCAGCCAGTGCTAGCACCACCATGGCCGGCGTGACTGTCTTGGACAACAAGCTGTACATTGTTGGAGGGGTGCGTGACATAAGCAATCAGATCATGGACTCGTGCTTCTGCTACGATGCCACAGCTGACACCTGGAGCACATTTGTGGGTCCTCACCATCCACGCTACAATTTCACCCTGATGGGGCATGATGGTCACCTTTATGCAATTGGAGGTGAGTGTGATAGAACACCCATGCCTTCGGTGGAAGTGTACAAAGTTTCTACTGGAGCTTGGACCCATGCTGCTCAGCTACCTCGGGCTGTAGCTGGGGCCCCCTCTGCTAAAGCCATGAACAGGATATTTATATGCTCATGGAAGCCAGTGGGTGCTACAGACATATTAGAGTACATTCCAGGGAAAGATGAGTGGGTGCTTGTCACAACATTAATACGGCCCCAGAGCTATGGCCACTGCATGGTGGCTCACAGAGACAATCTTTACGTGATGCGAAACGGACCCTCAGACGACTTCCTGCGTTGTGTGATGGACCGTTACAATCTGACCACAGGCCAGTGGACAGCCATGCCCGGGCATTACGGCAACAGCAAAGGTGCTCTCTTCACGGCTGTGGTTAGAGGGGATTCTGTGTTCACCTTTAACCGAAAGATGACTTTGGAATATACTATTGAGAGTAATGAATGGAAACCAAAAAGGGAAATGAAGGGTTTTCCACGAATTGGTTCCTTCTGGACATTTTTACTAAGAGTGCCAAAGACCATGAAAAACAGTGTACTAAGCAATTATAAAAAATTCAACAATCATATTGATCATCACCAGTCAGTCTTTTTGCAGTGCAGTGACTGATAAATACTATAAACTGTTCAATTAAAGATTAATCTTTTTCTGGTTTTGACCATGAAAATTCATCTTAAATACAGTGTAAATAATGGCTGGGCAGTCAGTGAAATGTAAAAAAATTGCAATGTTTAATTTAGGGAAACAACATTGAGTGCAACAAATAAGATAGGTGTTCAGCAAAGAGCAATACTAATTTAGATATTTTGTTAAAAATGCATTTTTCATACGTTCTAAAAATTCATAGTTAAATTGAATACATGGATTTCAGTTCATACAGTACTTTAATGCCTGAGAATATCTCATGTTTATCCTTGTTTGTATAAATTGTTTCACTCCTAGTGCCCATTCCCAACGGACAAAGAAATGAATGCATGAAACAATATTAAGGATAAGACATAAAAAGCCTTATCCTGTTTTTAAAAAAAACAAGCCATTTTTGTCATTTCCCATGGGCTGGCTTGCCAGTGATCTTTAAATCTGAAGAAACAGGCTAAGGGTGTAATCCCTAGGGTACTGAACCATTTAACTAACCCCAGACTTCCAAACTATGGATACATTTAAAGTTTATAAAGTGAATGAAAAGCATTCACTTGTTCAATAGTTCACGTCAGAAAACACATAAAGAGAACACAAAAACAAAGAATTCTTACTGTTTTACAGCTTCTAGTCGAATGCAGTGATCTTTTTTCCTCCAGGTCACTGGGGAATAAAGTCAAAGTCAAAGAGGCCAGCTTTCCCATACACAGTACAGCTGACATCTTATGTAAGATCCCACATCATATACAGTGAAAGTTGAAAACTTTACCAATATTTGTGCACAGTTTTCCTTCATTTTAATCACTCAAAAACATCTAAGCGCAGAACCTATATGTTTCTCAACATACTATATCTGAAAAATGTCTTTATTTGTTCCTCTGCAATATGTGTGGTGCCTTTATTTCCAATAAAATAAGAGATAAACAAAATTGCAGAAAACAATTTTGTTTTGTAGATATATCCAAGCCTAATTGGAACAGATTGTGCCTACTCTAAAGAAGATACAAATTTTTTAGTACCAGTACAACCAATAATCTATGAAGTTGAAGATCATACTGCATCTAATTATTTTTTTTTGTTTGTCAGTTTCATTTGGTCTTCCAGTGTACTTTCACGACGACTGGTCAAAGCAGTCCAAAAATCAATGTCTTTATCTGACTGATCAGTAAGATATAAACTTCAGAATAGATAGTCACGGTCACTAAAAGTTTACTCAAAGAGCCATTCAACAAATACAATATTTCCACCGAACCATCACTAATGTAGTTTTCCAAATCATTTAACCAATAAATGACTTCCACTCACCACTGTATCTTGACCATGTTGACCATAGAATTAATACTGTAGAATGAAGACATTAAATTTCATTTTTTTGTTTGCAAGCCCATTTTTTTCTCTGTATTAACATTAACAATTTATATTATCTAAGGAAATAATTTGATATAAAGTTAAAGGTTGTAGAAAGAGTTTTGAAAGTTATTGTAAACATGCAATTTTGGATGAGTAGGAGAGATTATTTATAAAGAAAATACAGAACCTTCTCACTCAGCCCCTGCTACAAGTTAAAAAAAAAATGTGTTAACAGTAGATGCAGTCATCCATGAAACAAAATATTAAGTCTGAACTTAAATGGTCAACAGAATTTATTTAGAAATTTTCCTATGTAAATGTAAATTTATTTGTGGGCAGATTAAAGTATAAGGTACATTACAATGGATTGGCTACTGTGAGAACAAGTTTAAACATAATGTTCAGTGCAGTACATGGTTGAGTTATGGGAATCCTCCATAGAAAGAACCTTTCCCTCAGGCCACACGCATCATCAGCTCTTCCAGTGCCCGCTCTCTGTGGTTCTCATGAACCAGGAGCACCTCCTTAATAGTGTTCTGCTGGAAACCCATCTCATTAAACTGGCTCAGGAGGTGTAGGAATTCTGCTGCCTGAAAGTGTTGGTGAAATGGAAACAAAATACTGTCAACATTTTTTGGTGACAAACAGTACTGTACTTATTTTGAAAAATGATTTGAAGCAGGCTGCAGAAGTTTGAAGTTGCCAAAAACTCTTCTGCCAGATGAAAAAGGACACCAGTCACACCTTACACATTCCTGGAGGTTTGGAATTAAATTTATAGAACAATAGTGTACAATGAAGAATGTTAAAGGAGAGCATTAGATGACCATACTGTCACCTCTAAAAACGCCAGTATAGGAACAGGTGACAGAATGATCTCTCCGGTGACTTACCTTTGTCTCACAATTCTGGAACATCTCCAGTGCTTCCTCCACTTGGGCCTCATCATAGCCCAGCTCGCACAGCCGGTCACAGGCCACCAGGTAGCTCAGGATCTGTGCAGACCAGGTGTTTTGAACACATTAGTGGAAAGTGAGGCCAAGCAGATGAAAACAGAACTAGCTTGCATAAATTGCCTTATTCCACCTGATGAAAACTTGAACTTGCATGTTTAGTACATAAATTTGACAGTAAACACACAAATGTGATCAAGTATCCTCACCAGGGCCAAGCTTACAGGTAGAAGTTTTTAACATTCGCATCTGTACCCTTGTTAATACGAAAGCCTATTAAAAACAAATACTTTGTCCATCTTTCTTGCTAAATTACAACACTTTGAATGAGAAGTAAAATACATCCAATATATATTTTTAGTCATCCAATCACCTTGGAAATTTGATAAAAATATGTTAGTACCCTTCAAAACTAACTTGCAGTGTATTCCTAATGGGCCATTTTAAACTACGAAATTAATTTTTTGCAGAAAAATAAAAGGCACTAAAAGCTTGGTAGCAGATATTTTGTGGAAATAGGGTCCCTCAATGACCTGGTTGGAAAAACAAGACCCGCAGAGTGAAACATTATACATGAGCATAGTGTATGAGACCAGCTGTCAGCAGAGCGAGCACAGATTTATCCTGATTAACCAGCTCCTGAGCGATCCCTTCTGATGCAGCTCTGCTTATCCTGCTGCAGCAGCTGCTGCTCTCTTCATGCCCACTGAGCTATAATCACCCAGCCTTGACTCCTTCTCTCGTGCAGGACATGGCCGAAAAGCTTGAAAATATGGCAGGACATGTGTTTTCCCCTAAGAAGCATGCAGTGAATTTCAGGCTTTTTAGCTCCAAATCACTGTGCAATCAGAGTTCATTTCCAATTTGCTGTAAAAAAAAAAATCCAGAGTGAAATCAGAAAGCAGGGCCGCGGCAAACTGCGTGACGGTGAAGCACTTAATCTTAAGTGTGGAAATCGGTGACAGAGTGACATGTGACAGGTGTTGTGGTTGATGGAAATGCGGACCAAGAGATTATTCGGAGAACTTTCCGGGTGACGTCTGTGCAACTGTTGCTCGTGCCATGTAAAGCAGCTCAGAGTCAACAAGGTTCTTCAGTACAGATTGGCTCAGCAGTCAGCACGTCTGCCCCTAAGCCCTGAAGGCTGCTCTGTGACTCATTTGTACCCAAGGGAACTGCTTGGTGAGGCTGAGAATGAGATGAGTAATACCAGGTTGTGGAAACTTCAAGAATCTGGTATCTATTTATATTTTTCTTATTTTCTTCTAAGGAGATAAACAATGGGTTTTGGGAGCTAAAACCAGATGTACCATCATTAAATTGTGGGACACTGTAAATGAGGCTTGACAATAATTCTAGGAAGGGTACTATAAAATATAAAGTAAGCTTTTCAGTTTTTTGTTTTGTTCATTGAGTTGACAATCAGTTACACGTGATATCCACCAAAAGCCTTGAATCAAATCACATTATGTACATGCACATATTTATACTCTAAGTGCTTCTGTCTTATTTTTTAACAGCTTTGTTCAACTTTTGATAATTTTCAATAAATCCTTAGCTGATTTTTTCATCTAAATGATTTCGAGTACTTGAATCATTTAGAAAAATGTTTTACTAGAAAAAAATCTGGGTAAGTACCTTGTTTAAGAGTACCATAGTAGTAGTAGTAGTAGTAGTAGTGAGTGGGGATTAAAACTGTAGTCTTCAGTTTACAAGTCCGTGTGTTTAAATGCTCTGCTACCTGATTATAATAAAGATAAAGACAATTAAGGATGTTGTTGAAGGTATCTAAAATCTTCAGTATCTTCCCTGGGAAATCTTTCATGCAATGTCACCATTTAAGAACTAACATGCACTGTGCCTGAGAAAAAACTGATAAGAACAACCATTTCAGTGCAGATGTAGGCTGCCACCCCATGTATGATGCTGAATCCTACTGAGGCCTAGAGTAATGTAGCTAGAGGCCTACAAGGGGGCGCCAAGTGATGCACCTGCTCTGGGCTCTGCTGGCCCATCTTCTGCAGAGTGATGATGGCCGTACGCAGTGGGTAACCCCGCGCCACAATGGCCTCCAGCAGGTCCCGCTCCTCTTGGCTGAGAGCAGATAGCAGTTCAGCTGACGAATCCAAGATGGAAGTGTGGGAACCTAGGGGTTGAGGCATCGAGGCAGTGGGGGGCAGGGAGGGGTGGGGGGTCAGGGGCTGCGGAGCAAACACAGCACTGTGTCAGACCTCACGAGCAAGGGCACAGTTTACACTAATATTAGAGTGGCTAGCATGGCAACAACCACCATTCGGCTTTTGGACGTGTCTCAGTTTGTTTTGGATTTTAAAAACTGCTGCAATGCAGAACTGCAAACCGTGTCATAAAACACACCAAGCACACCCAATTTCTATAACTTTGTGCCCTTGGAGTCTGTTTGTAAAACCTTGAAATGATGCTTCACTGAGAAAGACATTTGAAGAGCAGATCTATTTGTTAATCCCAACCAAGCTGGGAGGATTCCAGGGAAAGAATTTGCACCGGTTATTATTAGCCTGCATCATCAGATGAAACATTTGATGAATGTCATTTGGAGCCGTTTTCCTCACTGACATACAGCCTAAACAACTCCTTCCTGACTTCCTAATGTAATAAAATAAAAGATTACATTTGCTAATTCTCAGTCAAGCATAGAATATCTCCCAGATAAAATGTTGTAATAGTAGAATTTTAAAATTCCAACATGACATAATGGTCTGAGCGTTTTCCACAACTGAAATACTTGCAATACTTTGTGTAGGATTTAAATCCCTTCCTTATCTTTTTTTTCAGGTCTCTGTAAGCTGTAGCTGCTTATAGGAAGGTCATATGCTGTTCACTGAGAAAGACCATTTTGGACTATTTATGTTAGTAAAATAAAAATAATTTTAATAGGCTTTCTGGGAACATCTGTGCAAAATCTTCAGGGTAACAATAAGAAATCTCATATATCCTGTATGTTTTGATTGTATTATTTCCAAGTCTGTTATTGTAAGTGACAAGACAGGGCTGAAGAAAACATTTGTGGGTAACACGTCTTACCGGCTGGTGACTCTTTATGGTGGAGATGTGATCGGCAGTAGAAGGCCTTGGCTCTAGGTCACTAGTTGAGGTTGATAATGGAGATAGTAGATGTGGGCTAAGGGAACAGCTTGAGCTAACAGGGCAGAGTGACTGCTGCCAACCCTTAAGTTGCCTCTGGGCTTGTCCCTGGGGGGTGAATCCTCTTGGTGTGTCCAACACTGACAGCGAGGACTGTCTGAAGTCTTTCCTGTTCCGGATGAACGATGCCTGCCCAGTCAGACAGGGAACAGGGCGAAGGGCTGGGAGCCTATCTAAGTGCTTTGCCTTTCTCCCTTCACTGAGGGATGATGCTTTATCTCCAGTAGTGGAGTCCTCATCATCCTCAGAATAGCCATCATCTCCTTCTGAATCAGAGATGAGGAATTTGACTTCGGCTGGTGGGTGGTTCATACTGGACATTGCGTTCAGGCTGCGACTCCTCACGCGTAGGACAGGCTCCCACAGGTCACTGCTCCTCCGGCTGGCCAGTCGGCTCTCCTGGGGGCTGCTGAACATCAACCAGTACGGAGGGCAAGACGGTAGAACTTCAGAAGGGGAACGTGGCAAGGCTGGCTGTGGCATTCTAGGGTAGCCTCCTTCCAGGCCTGCCAGCACCCAATTCTCCATACTGAACTCATACTGCCAGGCACAAGAGAAGAGACACAGTCATGAAGTGTGAAATTTTGATAAAGTTGTACTATGACCATATGATCTTTAATTGGTTACTGTAGTAGTCTGTATCTTAAATAAACAAAATACTGAGTAGAGCCATAATCCAAGATACTCAATGCAAAGAATAGCTTTGTTAGTGATGATTAAATTGCAAGTTTTTAAAAACTCCTATATTTTCTCCAAACTGTGTGAAAATTTGCTTCCCAGCAAAGAGCTTTTTTACTGAGGAAAATGGCATAGAATTGTCATTTTTTAGACCTTCCGGCTCAAAACGGAATAGAGAAATCTGGAAACTGAAACTCGACACATTTCCAGATAAGGCAACTGCTCAGGAAATCGCACCATAAATTCCAGCAAAGGTTTCACGGGAACATTAATGATAAAAAGATATTACATGTTCCAGAGAAAGCTCGCCTTATCTACAGCATTAACAAATGTAGAAGTTCCTTGTTTTCCATTGTGAGCAGATCACCAATGCCATCTAACGTCAATGTTATACACAGCAGGACCTTTGGTAACAAGCTATTTTTGGACGGAGAGCCATAGTAAGACATCCATTAACTGCTAATTTTGCAGTTTTATATAAATAAAATGTTATTATAATTTTATTTATTTGTTTAGGTACAGTTTCTGTACATCAAACGCTGACATAACATATCCAGCAGCAAGTTTTAAACTATGAAGAAAAGCAATATCCAGTACAAATTACTTAAAGCTGTAAAGTGCCCAGTTCTTCATACTTGAGATGATTATACTGTATCTTAGTACTGTTTCTCATTTAATGTGGGTGCTGCACTCAAGTGAATGAGAATTATTTCATCATGATTAAAAATACAAGCATGTGTAGGGTAGTAAATCACTTCTAGAGTAAGCTGTAGTACAGCCTTTAGAGGGTGAAGTGGCAGACTGATGTGTGTCTGCTCATTATAGCAGCTGGGATCCAGAGAGCGGCAACAGGGCAGGAACAGAATGGCTTCCTGGCGGCATGTATGAACCACAGATTTGCTAAGGACAGCAGTGTGTGCTGCTGTGCTGGACTCTGACCTCAGTCTCCCTCAGTATGTGAAGGTAGTCGGGAACGGTGAGCTCCGTGTACGGCACAAGCTGAACCTCCTCCAGAAAGCCACTTGGGATCCTGAAAGGGACCTCATCCAGACAGTTCATTGTTCCCTGTGAGAAGAATCCATGTCAACATCAACATGCATTTTGGGCTACACTTAAATAGTGTCACCTGCTCACAGTTTCCATTTCCACTTGGAAAAAAGATCTAATCTAGTCTATTCTAGGTTGGACTGCATTTCGGATTCTAGGAAAGCCATTGTATTGAACATTTTCCCTTCTATATTTGTTTACCACCTTACACAATTCAGGAGTAGTGAGACGATAAACAAAATTAAGGGTATTGGCTAGACAGACCATCATGCAACTCCCTGACTCCCCACAGGTTGCAGTCATCCACTAGGAGGTCTTTCTTCTGCAGCACCTATCCCGGGCAACAGACGGTCCAGGGCCGCTCTGTGCAAATCAAATCAGCAAAAAGCCAATTAAGGCTAGTACAGGAGTTCTTCTGAAGAAACTTCTCTCAAGCAGATGATCCTGGACTTTGTCCAAACCATCATGGCAATACCGTAATCACCAGCTGCTTTACAAACTATTTATTTTCCCTCTTGTTAAACCCACAAAAATAAATGAAAGTTCAACTAATTTAATTCCAGTTCAGTTTTTGTACTGTGCAATTTCCAATGCTAAAAAACACTAATAATTTCACCTTTCTGAAATTCTAAATTATGTATTTGCCCAGATTTACTTTTTCGTAATGGATTCCTTTTTATTACTTTGAGATCAGCATATGATGCTAATATCTGAAGCTTTTGAACGTTTCACTGGTATCAATAATGTTGTAATGGACCAGTGTAACACAGCCATGATACAAAAGACCACTTTAACTAAAATAACATATAGAATTGCAGGTTGATAGGGATTTATGATTAATTTACATATTCTTTGGTGAGACTAAACATGAAAACTGCTGCTGCAATACGCAAACATCACCTCAAACTATTACTACTAATAAAATGCACTAGATATACAGCAGATGACAAATAAAACTGATTATTTTCTATAATCGGGAAAAAGAAAATAAATGCTGTCACCTGTCTGCATTGTTCAGATATCATTGTTAAAAGTCATTACATTTAAATTGCTTAAAGTGTAATTATCAGGAATCCTTTGATGTTAACGTTTCCATCAAACAAAGAGCACACACCTAAAAAAAGACCGTAATCATATATCCTTCATCTGCCGCATATTCTTAACAGGCTATTTTTTAAAATAAATTCTTGCAGTTTTTTTGTTTATATAGTAAAATAAATACCTCATAAATGATAAACCGCCATACTGAAATCTAAACGACACTAAAATAATAGAAAATGTTAAACTTTAAAAACTCAAGTTTCACAGCTGCATTATTGTAGTCTTTCAAAAAATGTGAGAATCTGAACCTCCATAACATTTAGAGTAAATCTAGATAATCATGAATCTCATCATAACAAATTATACTGCTTATAAACAAGGTTGCACTATGTTGGTTTAAAATGCAGTCACTTACAAAGGGTGTGTCCTCACTCAACGCAGAATCAAAGTGAGAAGCTGGATGGCTCTTCCCTGCCTTGTTGCTCGGACATGGTGACGTGTGAAGTCACTGTTGGCTCTGGCTAATTCTCTCTGGGTTACTAATCCACTGACATAACTTACTGACATCATCTCCTTAACTAACACATGGTGCACATCATGCCTACATGTTCAAAGTTTTAACTGCCAAAAAAAACTGCATAAATCCAAAGACGTTATCAGAAGAATATTTACTCTTTTTACATGTTTATTTATAAAAAAAAAATAACCAAGGACTTTTTTTGCTTTCATACCAACTGATTTTTTTTTTTTTTTTAATCAAGCAGTGCATATGACGTAGGGCCAACACATGAATGCAAAGCCTGGGAAGTTAGCAGCATTCTACTCCTCTTCTGAAACATCCAATGGGTCAATAAGTGCTGACCACAACACATCATTCACACCCTTTGTTGGCAGCTGTGGCTTAAAATGATGAAGGCGGTCAGTTCTGCTTGTCCAGGGCGGTGCTCCACGCCTCATCTGAGGGGGCCTCGGGCAGAACCCAGCCCTGGGGGATGAAGCTACCATCTGGGTGATCTGCAGGGACTAGGTAGTGATCCCACTCTCTCCTGAAATGACAACATAACCCAAACCATGTAGTTAGTTTCTGAAGAAAAAAATTTCCTAAAGATACAATTAAAAAGTTCATTATGTATATGAGTTACTATTATTTGTGTCATGCTAAAACAGTTCAGTAATAAAATGAAAATATTAATTCAAGCTTTCAAAAATAAAAAAAAACTGAAATTAATAACATGTGAAAAGAATAATTTGAAATGATGTTTTTCTGCAATATGGAAGGCGTGTCATCAGTAAACTCTTCATGTAAGAATGTAATGGGAAGGGGCCTGGGGCCAACAAACTTTACCTCGTTTGAATAAAGGTATGTAAAGAGAGCTCTGCCTGACAGTAATACTGTCTGAAGGGCTGTAGTGGGTGATCTGGAGGCATTTCATCTGTGAAAGAAGCACAGAGCCATGTTTAATCTTAAGATGCACTTACGTATTATCTCTTCAATTCATAATGTTGCAATGAAATAAATGTTTATACAAACATTTATACAAATATGTTGACATTGATAATCCCATGTTCTCCAAATTAGTCAATACAAAATATGGGACTAGGATACCTCCAAAGAGCATGGCTTCCACCTCCCGCTTTTTCTGGAGTTGCTTCTCCCTCTCCTTTTTCTGTCTTTTCTCCAGTTCCCTTTTGCGTTCCTGCTCCTGTTCCCCCTCAAGCATGACTCGGAGTGCCTTCTCCTCTGCAGCATACAGGACCGTGCGCTTGTGAATCAGCTTCCTTAGCCGGTCCACGTGACTTTCAAATGTCTCATCTGCTTCCTTCTCTGGGTACACTCCTGTGTCGAGATGCAAATACAAAAGCAAAACTGGACATAATGAACAAGTTCCAAATAGTATTTGAATACAATTGTTGATTTGCAATGAATTTTCATTGTGCTCACTGCAGATACATTTAAGATGGTATGAAGTAAAATTCAGTTTAAAAAAATCACACAGGTAAACTTATTCAGTGATTACTCCGGGCACTACATGTGAAAATAATCAAACACTGCAGGTTCCTATTATTGGATATTTTAAATAAATATGTGTATAACACACCCCATAAGGATGTGACTAATTATTCAGCACAGCTAAGTAATTAAATGTTCTAATGGAAAATAGCAAAAAACAAAATGGGAGAATAAAAATGTAGCAGGAAAATCATTATTTGTATGACAGGCGAGTTTCACATATCACACCTTTCCTGGCTGCTGCCTCTTTCCGCAGTTTGCGAAGTTTCTCCAAGGAGCGTAGAATGTCTAGCATCCTCTTGGCATCTGCCTGCTTTTTCCTCACTTCAGAAAGAACACTGTCTGCTGCCTCCCTCAGCTCCAGTTCCTGTACAGAACAGATTCACTGCTTCAGTACAGACTGAGGGAAAAAAACTGAGACACCACTGACACATATTACTATTTGACAGTGATAACTGTCAAATTGAATTTTAAATTCACATACATTACATTAGTCCCTGAAACTACTAATATTCAAATGACATTTTCAAAGATATCTTCCTTTTTTGTTCACTTTTAAAAGTATTTTCTTTACTGAAGTACTTTCTAAACTTTCTATCTGTAGAAGAGTAATTTTCTTTACTGGTGAGATGTTAGATGACAGCAGAGCACAACAAGGGTAGACGTGTCAGAGCACCTGGACTAAACAAGTGGTTATTGTCTCAGAATGTAAATAACAGTAAAAGAAAAGTTGGGAATAATGTTTCTATGCCCCTCACAAAGGCTGATGACACAGTGTCATATGTGCAATGGGTATGCATGTACTTCCAAATTCTAGGTTGCAGCACACAATGTTGATTGAGTAACAATATAATGAACGTTATTTGTACCCTTTTCTTTTCCTCAGCTTGGTGTATGCGTTTCATCCGCCATTTGTCTATGTAGGCTTCTTTCTCGAGAGCTCTTGCTTCCTTCTCCTTTCTTTCTTCAGCCTGCTCATTTCTTTTACGTCGAATCCTGGCTCTCTTCTTGCGTATCAATGCTATCTTTTTCTTACAAATGTCTATTAAAGAAGGATCACTGAAAACGCTTAATTTGTGTTGCAGATCATCCCTCATGGTCACTGCCTTGGCATATGAGTCCATCCAAAAGGTTTCATTCTCCATATTTTGCTTCAAAGCCTGGCACATAAGAGACAATTGTGACACCATACGAGCAGCACTGTATAATGTTTCTTTCACTTGGCTGATGGATGGCTTACCATCTGGGCACTTGGAAGTTGAACTCTGTCCTATTTGTCTGTCCAGTAAAAATTTTGAAAGCCACTGTTGGTCTAGGTTTCTCTGAGCTGTTTCAGCATCCACATGTGGAGGCTGCACTTCTCTCAGGTGTCCACCATCCTGTCTACCCTGAGTGTCCCGGTGATCCATGTACCATCGCTCATGGTGTCCCTCCAGCTCAGGTGGACCATAGCTGTCTGTTGCAGGGCCTCTACTTTCTGGGAAGGTACGATCATAGTCATGGGCACCAAACCTTGACTGGTTCAAATGTGAACCAGAGTTCTCCTTAAAATCCCTGCTGAAAGAATAGCCTCCCACTTGCGCCACACAATGTCCTCGCTCCGCTGGGGGCCTGTTAGCATCACCCTGACCCCTGTGCGTAGGGGCTGCTTCTGATCGGTAAGGAAGCGGTGGCGGCGGTCGAGTTGGATCGAACATGCCCCGCATGGGGGCGACACTGGGAGGCGGAAAAGCAAAAGTGTGCTGGTACTGAGGATACGGTGCTCTGTACCCCGGCTCAGGTCCACCATGATCCGCACGCGGCGTGAAAGAACCCCATTCTGTCTGAACACGATCCGACCTTTGGATGTTGGACATCTGTTGTGGCGGCGGATGCTGAAAGACACCCGGAGCCGTCCAATATCCCCCGGGTGCTGCAGTGGTTTGGAACTCGCTCGTAAACCCCTGATTTCTCACATCAAACGAACCTGTATCCATATTCGGGGGATTGGACGACTGCTGCGGCTGTCCTCCCGAAAACTGTTTAAACGTTGTTTTTTCCATATTCTTCTGTACGCGAGGTTTCTGCTAAATAAATGTAATTTTGCTTAAGATAAGTATTATTTCACGTCCCGCGTTTCCGAAAAGCCGAAGACTGAAAGCAAACTGAAAACATAGCCACACATTGCTATAATAAAACGTAAAGCCGCCGGTTGTAGTCACTTCCGCAGAGTAAGGGACTGCCGTTGGTTTCACTATTCAGTGACCTTAAAGACAAACAGCGCCACCTTTAGGTAGGAGGCCTTTCTCGAAATATAAACAACAGTAAGCGTTGGTTGGAAACAAACTTTTATTTCTATTTTTATACATACAAGTCTTACTTATGCATGTGAACAATCACATATACAGCTTTATAAATGCTTTCAGGTTTATCACCGATTCGCTTTTTGGCGTTACATTAAACGGAAATGAGAGTTTTCAAAAGTTTTTCCCCCACAATATACAGTTAAGCCAACCTATGGTGGCAACTTTAAAAACTGCAGTGATCTGATTTGAACACTACATTGCTATAATGGCTTTCAAGCAAAGGCTTTTTGAATGATATTGTTCCTTTAAGAAACAGTCATACACCTTAGCATTAAAAATTATTCCATAAAATGTTTAAAAGAAGCCGGATGCTGTCGCTCAGCCCTGCAATGCAAATGCACTTCCACTTAAAGGGACTCCTGACATGCACAGCCTATATATATGCCATTCATCGGAATATACTCAATATAAAACCGACTGTTTGCAGCGTAAAGGACCAGCTAGAACGGTTACTAGAATATATTGGTGTTTGGTTAAGGTGAGTAACATACTAGAAAGGTAAAAAGGAATCAATTTCAAACTTTATAACTACAAAGTGTGGTTTGTTATACCTGAACAGAGATTTCATTGTGGAACTCAGGATAGTATGAAAGTAAGCATCAAAAACAACTTGGGTACTTAAATTCCGTTGTTTGAAAAATAGTACTCTGTCATCAACACATACTGTAACAAAATCATTTAAGCTTTTTCTACAATCCCATTTGCTTCTATTTTGTTCCAATATCATTTCAGTGAAGTTAACAAAATCAAAAGCTATAAACTCAATTTCAGTTTTTCGGAATATGGTGATACGTACAGTAAGTCTTCCAACACAGGAAGTAAATGTAAAAGCTGGTTAATGAACCTTGTTTTTTAAATGTACAGAAACAAACTGAGCTACTTTGGGATTTATTTGAGAATGTGATACTCCTTTTCAACCATTTATGCTTATTTATATGTGATTAAACTGCAAATTAACCAACAATGATGTTTTTAAGTGGTGGTGTTTGGTTGGACTTGTTTTGAGAATTGAGCAGTGAAATCAGTTGTTGGCTATGTCTGCCTGTTGAGGCCAGCTTTCCTCTTCAATCCCAGCTTCATATTCCTCTTCACCAGTTTCTTTAGCAGGAGTTCTAGAAGGAAAAAACAATACTGACATTCAGGCAATAATTTCACAAGATGAGGCTTTCTGTTCAGATGACGGATGTTTCAGCATATGCCCTTACCTAACATATCTAGGATTTGATTTTCCATGAACTACTTCTTTGTTCACCTCCACAGCTATGATGTCAGAGTCTGGCACCTCAAACATGGGGTCAAGCAGCAGCTTTTCCTGTCAAAGACACAGTACACATGAAAAACAAGAAAACACAGATATAAGGTATACGTTTTTTTCCTACAAAGTCTAGATTTCTTATTTTCTCTGACTCACCATAATAGACCTCAGTCCACGAGCACCAGTTTTCCTTTCCAAAGCCAGTCTGGCTATGGCTTGCAAAGCATCTGGAGTTATATTTAGTTCACACTAAAATGCAATCAAAGTTATTTGTTACAGTTTACATGAGTGTACTTTTCAGGTTTATTATATTTAAGTGGTACCCCAGCTCACAGAGGTGGATGCCAGGGCTGACCTTGTCCATGCTGAAGAGGGCACGATACTGGGGCACCATGGCGTTGCGTGGCTCTGTCAGAACGCGCACCAATGTTTCTTCATCCAGGCTGTGCAGTGGCACCACCACAGGCAGGCGCCCCACAAACTCAGGAATCATGCCAAACTCAATGAGATCGCGGGCCTCTACTAGGCGAAGCAGCCGATCCTTCTCCTCCATCTCCTGCACTGCAGCCACCTCCCCACTGCTGTTGGCCAGGTCGGCGGCAGCTGCAGCTCGGCGTCCCTTGCCTAGGTTGGACGGTGCACCAAAGCCAAGGTACTATGTCGGGCAAGAGAGTGAATAGAATAGCCAGTTATATGTTGAGCAATTCATTTGCTAAATTTTCATGAGTTACAATCATTAGGTCTTTATTTTTTTAATGGCTTCAGAATTAAATTGTCTAAAACTCACCTTTTCATTCTTCCTCCTGCTGATTATCCTATCAAGCCCATTAAAAGCACCGGATGCTACAAACAGAATGTTTGTTGTGTCCACTTGAACCATCTCCCCCCTCAGCTTTCTCGAGTTTTTCTCGGGCACATTGATGACTGTTCCCTCCAGAAGCTTGAGTAAGCCCTGCCATAACACAACACAAAGCAAAATTAACCGATACCCAGATGTGCGGAGAACAAATTACCTGGAATGTGTAATAATGTAATAACTTAAATGTAACTATTTACTATCATATATACATGAACTATATTTCAATGTACTGTATTTCCAATAGCTGTAATCTACAGGTCCAGGAACTGCCTGACACACAGTTTGTTATGAAATTAAACAGTTAAACACTAATACATTCTCATGGTTTGCGATGTGCTTACTTGTTGAACTCCTTCCCCTCCTACATCTCGCAACTGATGAATGCCAGGAACACTGCCAATCTTATCAATTTCATCCAAAAAGACTATGCCTGTGAACATAAAAATTATGAATACACCATCTGTGTTGAAACAAGTTCCCAGGGAAAGATTCCAGGTTTACAGGCACTAAACAAACCAAAAGAGCAAGAACTAAATAAGAATGAAATAGCTGAAAAAATAAGGTATACACAGATATCCCTTCCTATCCAAACTCCTGTTATCCAAATATTAACTATAACAAACAGCAAAGATTTGTACCCATAATTCCCTATTTAAATTGAAACTGTGCTATAATAAATTGTGGAAGGCTTCAAAAGAGCACATATGCTACCAAAAGTGCTAGGTACAAATGTAAAAAGTGTAACTTGCATGTGAGTTATGCTTAAGAAGATGTAAAGTGCACAGCAGTCTATCCTAGCTGTTGTACTTGATTTCTTTACATATGTTAAAATGTCTTCCAAGAAAGTGGAAAAGTCTGTGAAGGAAACCTAAGAGGCCTAGAAAATCTGATACGTTAAAAGAAAATTTGGAAGTGATAAACTATTGTGAGGCGAATGCATTAAAAAGAAGCTGTTCAATCTCTAAGTAGCTATTGTTTTTAAATTGCCTTGTTTGCATTATATGGATTCGATTTTAATAACAATGGATGTCTGTATTTAAACAAAGAACCAACCTTGCTGTGCTTTCTCAACAGAATAGTTAGCATCCTGCAACAGCTTTGCGATCACAGACTCAATGTCTTCTCCCACATACCCAGCCTGGGTCAGTGTGGTACAATCACAGATTGCAAACGGAACATCCAGGCATCTGGCCAGCGTCTGGGCTAGCAGGGTTTTACCTGTTCCAGAACCACAATGGATATTCATCAAACTTCAGGTGAAATTGCAAGTATCAAATATAATACCTTCTCAGAAAATAACATGGAAAGTACCTGATCCAGTGGGGCCCAGCAGGACAATATTGCTTTTCTCCAATTTAATGTCACTGTGGTTGGAATCAAGTACTCCACCCCCCCTTTGCTCCTGAGGGGCTGGCTGGTCTACCTGTGTCTGTATGGAGGTTCCAAGTGCTTTGCCATGAGGACTGATCCCAGCAATCTGGAGCAGCTCTGAAGCAGGAAGGGATGAGACCATGAATCTTTTATGTTTTCACTGTTCATTCTTAAAAAAACAACTCAAAAACTACACCTAAGTTTGGACAATATTAACTAACAAGAAACACCCAAAATATCAAATCAAACACAAAAAGAAATGTTGGCTACATATATAATGGTTAATAACAAAAGTGTCACTTGAAAACTGGGCAAAGCGTGATTTTAATATTCTGAATTTTTGTTTTAGTCAGCACTCTCAGAGGGTCATTTCACTACTAAAGCTCCAGAGTTCCTTTTTCTGAGGGTTTTATAACATCCTTCCCCTATTATTAAACAATGGCAACTTTGCTTTTGTAGTTTTAATAAACCTGCATGTTTTAATTATGTAAAAGGTTCAGGGTTGCAGCAGTCTGGAGCCTACACACACACACACACACACACACACACACACACACACACACACACACTACAGGAGAATTACAGTTGTCAATTAACCTGAAATGTGTTTTTGGATTGTAGGAGGAAATCAGAGCCCCTCTAGGACAAGCAAAATTTCAATCTGTATAAATCAGCTTCTCTGCAAAGTTACACCCAGACGATAATCTTAAGGCTAATGGAAACAACCAGGTAACTTTATCTGCATGAATCCTGGCAGAGTGCAAGGCAATTTTACCTGCAATCCTCACCATCCACAACATGCATGATATTTGTTACCGTGCATGATATTTGTTATTTGATAACGACAGCACTTCATTTCAGTGGGGCTTGAAATTTCAAGCTGGTACAATTTACCACCTTAAGTTTATTCTAGAACTTATTCATAAAGCTTTGGACCATGAACACTTTTGCCACCCACAGGGTTCTGGCATTTGTACAACAGAATATATGAGATCAATTTAAATGAAAAGAAGGCAGAGGACATACTCTTTGCAAACAGAAAAAAAGAGGTAGAAGGAGTTGCACTTACTTGTAAATCTATATTCGTCCTCTCGTCTTCTTATCTCTAGCTCTACAAGAAGAGGGTTAAAGTTATAAAATAAAAAGGCCGCTACAGGATTATCCATACCTCAGCAAAGTCAACAGCTGGCAACTGGTACACATATTACAGGGCTGTACAGAGAGGATTATGTCTGAACCCATAAAAATTAGTTCCATCCTGTACTAAAACTAATGTTGAAAACTTTCCACAGCTTACATTTTATGTTCACTGGAAAAATATTGCATGTTTGGTACTTGTAGTGCATTTAGCACATTTAATCATTGAGTGATTCTGTTTAGATTTATTTAAATGGCATCTGGGCAGCTATGTCATTTTTATTATACAATACAATTCAACTTAATGATTCAGCAGTTTTTAAAAAATAAATTATAATAACTATCCCTGAAGAACTCAAAGGACAAGGAGAATACACTGTATCTAAAGGAGGAAATAAGCAAATAGTGAGCTTCTCACTGAACATTAAGAAAAGAGATACATGTATCCTGTTAGGGTTCCTGTATAAAAACATTAATATTTTAAAAAGTCAAGCAGTGGAGACATTAATTCCATAACCAAGAATTCTGCCCAATATTCAAAATAAGACGATGATGGTTGAGGCAGTTTTGCCTATGTGGACCTTCAGTACAATACGAACCTCGTGGTGTCAGTGAGGACTGTTTGTCCATGTCGACTGGTTGCCGGATGCCTGGTGGCAGGTTGTTGTAGATGCGTTTGTAATGATTGTACACAGCCACTGCCAGCACTTTTTTTGCATAGGACTGGCCTACCACATACTTATCCAAGTAGGTATAAATCTGAAAAGCAATTTGAGAAAAACAATATATTGCCTTCAGAGTCAGATCAGTATAATCCAAAGGAGAGGAAAGGGCTAAAATAAACACAGCACATTCATTCATTCATTCATTCATCCATCCATCTATCCATTTTTGTAAGCCGCTTATCAAGAGCAAGGTCTCGGTGCCCATCCTGGAAGCAGAGGACGCGAGACCAGTAAACACACCGCTCAGTAATTTTAAATTGATTCAACTGACTGTTAGCTTTTTAGCTTATTAAAACCCTAAAGTCCAAAACAAAATTCCCAATTTATAGATGTATTAGTAACATTGTAAACTGCAGTATTTCTTGCTACCTTTTTGGGGGGTGGAGGTGGTTTCTGTTGAAAAGCCAACTTAACAGCTTCAGCTGCCAATTCCGGTTCTTTGTTCAAACTCTTCTTGGAGTCAGTGTCTGACAGCACCACGAAAAAGTGATGACATTTTTCACATTTCACAAAGCGTGTCGAAGCTAGAAATGTAGAGGAAAAAAATTAGTAAATACCTCAACACCCAATAATTCAATACATTTTCACTCTCCAAATGAATTTAAAAAAGTAATAATGCAGAGGGTATTATATTAGTCACATGACTAATGTACCACGCAAATGGCCTGCTCAGCAACATGACAGCTTCTACCAACCCAGCTGTTTTTGTACAAAAGAAAATCATTTGTACGTTATCAGCATAACATCTAACTTTCCAAGTGAAAGTCTGTGGGTCTACGCTGATTCTGACAAGCAGTTCCAGGGTAAACAACCATAAAAGACAGTATTCTACACCAAGACCTTCAAATGTCTCCTTCATTATACTCTTACATTCCCATGAGGTACCTTACAATGTACCTTAGAATTCCCAGTAGCCACTGTAAACAGCTTTGCTGATTATTAATGCAAATTCCAGTATCCTTCCCTAAACAAAACTTTAAATTTTTTTTACGGCAACAAAGTTGTAGGCTATCTTGGATAAAGCATCATTTAAGTAAACAAATCTTCTTCTTCTTAATAATAATAATAATAATAAACTGCCAATAGGCAGCTGAGTTTAGAGGAAAATTCTAAATATCCTAGTAAAAATTCACCTGTGGCTAGAGATGTTTCCTCTCATACTTGCTTTTTGAACATCTCTGCATAGATGACTGATTACTATCTGTACCTCAACCAAATATCTTTCACTGGCCCAGGAGTTCCATCCACCTGGCAAGAACTTTCCTGACAGCTATACTCGTTCACCTCTTGCCACTAGGTGCTTGGTACAAAGTTCAAGGTTCCCTTTACCATCATTCGGCACTTACACAGATGTAAAAGGAACAACTAAATGTAGTTTTGCTTCAATGAAAGAGCACAATACACTTAAAAAGAGAACATGACAACAAAAAAAGTAAAAGAGGATAACAGACAAATATTGAAGTGATTACACAAATAGATAAAAATACAGACACAAATAACATAAATAAATAATTATATACAGACAATAAATAAATATACAGATGATCAGTGGTAGTGATCAGTTCCTATGTTGTCTCGAATTCAGCAGTCTGTCAGCTTGCAGGAAAAAGCTGTTCCTAAGTCTGATGGTGTTGGCCCACAAGCTGTGGTAGTTTCTTCCAGACGAGAGCAATGTAAACAGACTTTGAAAAAGGTTAAATGGGTCTGCAGTGATCTTAAGAGCTCTCTTGACACACCATGTATTAAAAGTGGTCTGGGTAGTGAAGTCACAATGGTAGGTTTGGCAGTCTTCACTACAGACTGCAGAGCTCCCTAATCAGAAACAGTACAGATTCCATAGCAGATGCAGAAGATCAGGATGCTCTCCATAGCAAATATATAGAAGGTTGGACCTGGACAGGTTCCTGCATGCTAGTGAACCACCATTTTGATAAGGGGACACATACAAGGGATCCAAAATTAAAAACCCAAAGGTTCTCTATTTTGGCACCAATGTGGTACAAAAAACTGCTAAACTCCTCACAACATTAAAGAATGGTCTCAAAACATATCCCTTTCAGACCTACATCCCTCCTTACTCTTTATACGCTCCTTAAACTTTCATTACATTATTTTTTAAAAAAACTGTTCTTCCTATTAATTTTATATGCAGTTACTGGTATGGTATATGCTCAAAAAAAACTGTGGTCTTGGACTAACTGACTGTACCTTAAGAATTGTGCATCTGTATGTTTGCTTTTACTGAGTACAGCTTTTGAGAAAAATGTCTGCTAAATGAATAAATGTAAATGTAAATGACTTACAGACAAAGGTCTCAACATGAGTGCAGGGATCTCCACACTTGGGACAACGAAGCTGGTTTCCTCCTTTCCCAGAATTTCCAGAAGATCTTTTGGCCCCACCATCAACAGCTGACTTCTATGTTGGAAAAGGGAAATACAGAATAAACTCTCTTGCTCTCTTGAGGAAAACACCAATGTTGGGCCACAGGTAAAATATTTATATATATTTATTACTTTGATAATTCAAAACAACTTTGAAACATAACAACACCTGGAACTTGTGCTAAATATTAATTATTTTGTACCCTTCTGATCTTTACCCCCTGAAGTATGTACATTGACCTGTTCTCTCCCAGTATACTGACTTTGCCTATATGTTGCTGTGACCTAATGTTAGTCACAAATCTCAATTTAAAAAAATGAACTTGTCAGAAAAAGGAAGTCTTTAAGTAAGGAACTGAACATGATTAACTTTATTAATGTTCCTCCATATTTTTATTAATGTTCCTCCATATTTGTATTAATGCTACTCCCCATTTTCTCATCTCCAATTGTTTCTGACATAGTGATAGTTGACAATCTATAAATGCAAAGTTCAGAATTAAAAAGTTATTAAATAATGCATCTCTTACACTTTGAAGCACATGAGCATAATTAAAGACACTTTGGGAATTTTACTAAGGAACATCAACAACTGTTGATGGAGACTTCAAAAACAAACAACAGTGCTATACAATAGTTCTTTCTGATGTGAATAAAAAAACATTGTGCATGGTACTTAAAATATCTAGGTGCATGAAAGGGTAAGCGATAATGTGAGATTTTAATGTGCTTGAACAGCAGCTAAACAATTATAAAATGAGAGCCTATCATAATTATTCAACAATAAAATTATTAATTGTATAAGACTGCACAATAATTCATGTTGAAGTTCATGTTAAAATTCTTACAAAGACACACAAATGAGCATACCTTTCCACCGCCTCCAGAGCCATCTTTTGTTGCTCCGTCTTTGGATGCAAAAAACACGGACGTCTCTGTGAACGATCTCAAAGGGATTCTGGGGACCAAGCAAACTTCACAAGTTGCTGGTCTGCTCAGGGCAAACAGCTGAACCCGAGAGCAAGAGAGTCCTTCAAGAAAGCAAGTGAGGACACGTATGTGTGACTAACCATCAGTTCTGCTTTTCCCATACAGTTTTCAACACTTTCTTCATTTTCCATTAAGACCTGCTTCTCAAATAATTGTTTCAGACAGTCCTGGATTATGTTGTTGGAACATAGTACTTCACCATGGAATGTCATCATCGGATTGCTATCCTGCGGTGTTATAAACAGTTGCTCCACACAAACCGAACATTGTCAAATTAAAACTACTATTACTAATGATTATTATTACTATTATTATAACAACAATAACTGATTCCTTCAAGTAGAAAAAACACATCTTACTTCACTAGTATTACTGATGCAAACCTCAGCTCACCTTTCATCATCTTTCACTAAAGAAAACATACCACGACGTAGATATAACAAATCAGCTGCAAAATATAATCTCAGATATATTATATACATCTGGTACGCAGGTCGTTTTAAGTTGTGCGGTTCAAACACATCGATGACTACGAGGCGGGAGGGAGCACGTGTGCAGGTGCGGAGGGGGGTGAGTGGTCACCTTTCCGAGCGGAGCCCAGCAGCGCCCTGGCCGCAGACGAGCAGGTACAGGACATGGCCTCCTTCACAACAGCCGCACGCAGAAGGGCAACGGGAAAAGGAAGCAAAGTTAGCTGCTGCTAAACACGCTTATTCTCCAGAGTTGTCAGTTGTGCCGGGAAGTGAAAGTGGGCTCTGCTGGGGGGGGGGAGTAGGCCCAAGCCTGGAAAAACAACCACAGTCATCCAACGTGAAACGGCGTGACAGCACCGAGTCGCCGTCACCGACAGTCCTCCTGGGGCCAGTGTCCCTGTGCGTGAACTCGAACCCCTTTCCACCAGTTAGTTTTGTAAAGCACACCCACTGACATGGGGCTCCTGCACTCACCGCGGGGGTGTGCTGCTCCGCTGGCTGGGTGGAGATACTCCAGGTCGAGCTGCCTGACTACTGTCGTACGATACGGATTACCCCCTGCGGTGCGCCAGTGTCGCTCGAGGCGCGCTGCGATCCCGTAGTGTCGCTCCACGGCCTGCTGTTCAGCGTCTCTGCCCGACCGACTTTGAACAAACACAGATGGTCACTACTGTACGAGATTGACAACTCCGCCCTTGTTTTATCTGGCACATTCTAACACTGGATTGCAGCTCGGATACGCTCTTCTTATTTTGTTGAATGAAGGCGTATTTGTGCATATAATTAATCAAGTTCAACACAATGTGGGCGAATTGTATTTTGTAAACAAAACATGTTTTTAAAAAAAATCTCATCGCTAACTAAACCTTTATGTTAATGTATACTTCTGAACAGCATCGTCCAACATCTGAACATGGAAGCAGCAGGGCTACTCAACTATATAAGCGTCTCGAGCGTATCTGCATCTGATCTAAATAAGAGTACCGTTATTGGATGCGGAACACAAATAGACACGCCCCCCGCGGACTAAGATTATTTCCACTGTGGAGCTACTTCACAGCCTGTAGTTTTGATAAGTGAAGTTATCTCGTTAGCCTTCGCTTAGTTTATGAGTAATTATGACCAGGTTAAGAGGTCCTCTATATATTTAAAACAATTTTTATGTCTATTCCGGTTAAAACGGTGTTCAGATATACTGAATAAAGTTTGTATCAGCTACAAAACAGACCAAACGATCAGTATGTCGCCGTACAGTCACAGGGACGATAGACATTTTGTTACAGACGATCTAACATAGAATGATGTCACCTGAAAAGACAAGGGAAACGCTTTTACACAGACTTCATGTAACCTAACAGGAAATTAAAATTTAGTCCTAAATTATGGTTTAGAGGGTTTTTGGCTAAAAATGCCTTCATGCTCATTTAAATGTGGGCTGGTCCGTTCCATTAGCCGTGATGCGCATGCATATGACGCGTTAAGGGGCGGGCCATAGCGAATAACACGGAAATGTGTATGCAGCACGTGGCTTTGCGTCACGAAAGGGGTGGGGCTTAAGATGAAACACGGAAGTGTGTATAAGAGCGGTCAGATGACGGACGGACTTTCAGTGAGTGAGAGCCGGACGCTTTCCTGATGGTGGAACTCAGATGCTGCGCAGTTTGCATGCCAGCCTGAATCCGGTACCAATCTCGTTATACGTATTTTTCTGCTTTCGTTTGGGGTCACAGCTGCAGCTACTTTTCTATGTGATTCGGCAGATAGGCACCATCGCACTATGAGTACTTTAGGATTCTTTTTAAATCAAAAGCACAATTTTGGTTGCATTTGGCTGAGAACTGTGACTGCGGAATGCTGTCTTTTTTTCGTTATTGAAAAGGCACTTATTGAGTTGTATCATGATAGCAAACCTGAAAAATTCCAACTGTAAAAATGCTACAGTGTTAATTTTACAAACATGTGCCAAAGTCTTTGTGTCCACCTGAAATTGATCGAATTTGCCACAGTTTTGTAGGAATTTCGCATTATACATTGGAGTACATATAGAGAAGAGTTTTATCCAAACTGGCAACACAGATCAGCCAGTATGAGACCTTTAAATCACTGCCTTTTCATGCATTTTAATAAAATTACTTCAGGCACTGAGGGCTGTGGAAAGTACTTTATTGAAGTTTAAAGATTTTATTTTATATTACAATTAGCCTTATGCTGAAATGCATAGTTGTTATTGCATACATTGCTATGGATTTCTGGTTTAAGGAATGAGCAGAAGCCATATAGCAAACTCTGGTGGTTGCATTAAGAAATGCTAAGTATGTGAAATTTGTCATGTATTTTTTAAATCAACTTTTAAAATGGAATTATACACATTAAAAAAACCTGTAATGAAACCAATGACAGATGAAGTTATTCCAGGGTCAGTGAGTGGGTTGCCTTTGCCTTTGGTCACTTTCCATCTATAAAATTCAAATTCCCAGTCTGTCTGCTGATCTTTTTTCACCTTCTTTGACCTAGACATGGAGGAGATAAGGGTATCTCCTGACTATAACTGGTTCAGAAGCACAGTGCCACTGAAAAGAGTAAGTTTTTCTGTTTTTTATTAGCTTGCAATAAAATATCTACAATGGGAATGTAATTGGTGTAATGTAGTGGTTAAAAGTTTTAAAATGCATTCTGTATATGTTTCTTACATGTCATATATAATATTGCATTATAGCAGATACACTGTATGAACAAAAGAATGTGGACCCCCTTCTAGTGACTGAGCTGAGCTGTTTCAGCCATACCCATGCAGCAAACAAACACATTCTAGACAATTTGTGGCCACGGTTTGGGGAAGCTCCTTTCCTGCCCCAGCATGATTGTGTGCCCCCAGTCATAAAGCGAGTTCCATAAAGATGTGGTTTGCCCAGGTTGGTGTGGAACTTGAGTATCTGCACAGAGTTCTGACCTCAATCCCACTGAACACCTTTGGGATGGAACTGGAACTAGAACTGAAATGCTGACTGCAAGCCAGGCCTTTTCACCTAACATTGGTGCCCGACCTCAGTCTCACTGATGTGGCCAAATGGGCACAAATTCCCACAGCCAAGCTCCAAAATCTGGTGGAAAGCCTTCCCAGAAGAGTGGAGGCTGTTATACCAGCAAAGGGGGGGAACTACTCCATATTAAGGCCCATGGGATGTTCAACAAGCACACATGGGTGTGATCATCAGGTGTCCACATATTTTTGGCCATATAGTGTACTTGCATGCAATCTCAATTAATGAATGTTAAAAAAAAAATCTGTATTTCCATCTGTAAACTTGATTGTGAAGTATTGGTGATGGTATCTTTTCTTGATCTTGTTCATATACAGATTATTGTGGATGATGATGACAGCAAGGTTTGGTCACTCTATGATGCTGGTCCAAAAAGTGTCCGCTGCCCTATTATCTTCTTCCCACCTGTGAGTGGGACAGCTGAGGTATTTTTCCAGCAGGTCCTAGCCCTTACAGGCTGGGGGTACAGGGTCATCTCGGTGAGTACTGCTACCAGAAAATCCCATGCACTTTATCACATTCACAGCTCAGGTTGCAGTCTATTTAACCCAATGGTGGAAGAGAATATTTTGTACTGTAAGTGTCACAACCTTAAACTCTTATGTTAGCCTCCTAACAGAATCATCACTTTAATTTGCTTTGTAATTTGTTCATGCAAGTAGCTTACAGTATAGTGTATTTATTAATAAACTACATATATTATTTTATATTGGGACAGACAGTACCTGTAGTATAGTGGTTAGAGCAGTTGCCTTGCAATCAAAGGACATAGCTTTAAATCCCTTCTCCTTCTCAAGGCATGATTTACCCATGTATACACACCCTTGGAACAATTCAGGGTACTTGCCCTGAATTGTTCCAAGGGTGTGTATACATGGGTAAATCATTATAAATACTTAAACATTTTAAGTTGCTTTGGAGAGTCAACTAAATAACTAAAATAAGTATATGGCAACTTCTGCCCTTCATTTTGTTTTGTGTGTTTCTTCCACACACACAGTTTCTCACTCAAACACACAAATTCGAAAATAATAATATTTGGTGTTATATGATTTATTCTTACGATTTGCATGTTATTCTGCACGTGCCATACAGACTCTACCGCTTTTTGACCTGGGCAGCATCAGGTAACTCTTTTAGTTTAGTTTGTATCTATTATCTAAAAACTCAATATATAGAAAATTTAGTTGTGCAGTCCATCCATCCATCTATCCATCAACTGTTTGTCCTGTTTAGGGATAATTGTGTGGTGATGTAAGCAAATTATTACAAATAATATTATTTTTATCATTTTGATTTTCATTTTTAAAACACTTATCTTCATGGCCTAGTTCCTTCTGCTTCCAGGATAGGTTGTGGACTGCTGCAGCCCTGCTCAGGATTAGCAGTTACTGAAAATTGATGAGTGGAAGGAAAATGGCTGCAAATGAGTTTAATTGTAAAGCCCAATTTAGTCCTTGCCACAAATTATTTTTTGTACTCTCCAGGTAGAATGAGCCATGGTAATGTAATGTTACTGGTAAATCTAAGCAGTTAAAAATTAATGAACATTTGTTTGTTTTAGTGATTCAGATTCATATCAAACCCAAAGTACTAATAATGTTTAAAAAAAAAAGCCAAAAAATGTATCACTCTGTTACTTTTTCTCAGGTGCAATATCCAGTTTACTGGAATCTTCTGGAATTCTGTGATGGATTCAGGAAGCTACTTGATCACCTGCAATTGGATAAGGTTTGCTATTTGTTGTAAATTTTTACAGCAAGGACAGTTTTATTATGAGTTTGAAAAATACAGAGTACTATTGCTATTTAATTATTATTTTTCTGATTAAAATTTTAACAAACACTTAATCCTTGTGTTGTCATAGGTTCATATATTTGGTGCATCTTTGGGGGGCTTTTTAGCCCAGAAGTTTGCTGAGACCACACATACATCCCCCAGAGTGCACTCTCTTATCCTGTGTAACTCCTTCAGTGATACTTCAATATTTAACCAGACTTGGACGGCTAACAGGTGATATGTTAACCGGCTCATGTGTTCAGCATATCCTCATGGTATTACCATTAATTAGACAGACATAGCATAGTAATAGTTCAGTGCAAACATAATATGGATTTAAAACTTCTTTTCTTTCTTTTTTAGTTTTTGGTTAATGCCTGCATTTATGCTGAAGAAAATTGTTCTGGGGAACTTTGCAAAAGGACCTGTTGATTCCAAAATGGCAGACGCAATTGACTTCATGGTTGACCGGGTAATGAAAGTGTCATCAATAAAACAAAATGTGATAAAACGAATGTTTTCAAGTTTAATATTCACATAAATGTGCAATCATGCATCATAACTGAGAATGATGGCTACCAGTTCAAAGTCAAGCATAAATGGTGATGTGTTCTTTTTTTAAGGGACTCATTAGGAAGGAGGTAGTGATGAAAGCAGTTTGTTTGCTGTTAACCATTGCCATCTGATTTTTAACTGAAATCTTTTAACTGAAAATTTATAGGAATGCTTAATATGAAATTCGTAATGTGGCTATCATAAGTTTGTTACATGTCCATTATTATGACGTAGTATGTGTAAAAATTCACAGTGAACTCAACTGGTTATATTTAACAGGTGCTGGCTTTGTGTGTTAATCGTTTATGTCCCAAAAAAGAGAGGTAATAGTACTGATAGCAAAATAATAAAAAGAATGTGTAGAAAGCCAAGTACAGAATACATAATGTGTTGCGAGTCCCAGTCTGAGTGAAGGACAAACCTGCTGCGTATTTTCTTTTGGGTCGGAGACTAGCTGGAGAGCCTAAACCAGAGTGAGCTGGCTTCACGACTAACACTTAACTGCCAGAACTCTTATGTGGAGCCTCACAAAATAAAAGACATCACGGTCACCATTATGGATGTAAGTTGGTTATTGTTAAAGACTTTGGCGTATTGCCTGCAGTGTCATTGTTGACTCTTGATGTTTCAAACCTTTGTTTGCAATTAAATTTTTCTCATTTTTCATGCCAGGTATTTGATCAGAGCGCACTGTCACATGAAGCAAAAGAGGAAATGTATAAGCTATATCCAAATGCCAGAAGAGCTCACCTTAAAACAGGTGGAAACTTCCCCTACCTTTGCAGGAGTGCAGAAGTCAATCTTTATATACAGGTGAGCTTGGCAACCTCACTACTTGCCTCTTATCCTTTGCACAAGTAACACAGCTCATAGTAGATTTGCTTGTTTGATAAATATTTATTTGTAATGAAAACTGTAAAATGCTAGAGGCAGAGCAAAAGTTTCTATTTGTGTAAAGAAAAAATTTACATGGGTTTTCCAGTTGGTACTTTGTAAAGAGGAAGTGATAGCATCATGTCAAAGCCACCGCATCTGCCAGCTGGGTCTGCGCCTTTTTTAAGAGCCGATCAAACATTTTGTCTGTACTTTTTAATATGAACTTTATATAACTGCCAGTTAGAGTTCTGCTTTGCATGCTAGCCTAATGGATATGGTCTGCAAACTTGTGACTCTCAAAGAAATAGATTTTCTCCGAGTGCATTTCTGTGGCGGAGTTGGGGAAATCCTACATGAGCGTATTTTTCAGATTCATTTACGCCAGTTCCATGGCACAAAATATGCAGCTATCAATCCAGCCATGGTGAGCGCAGAGGAGCTGGAGGTACAGAAGACAAACTTGAACAAGTGCACGGACAGTGACGAGGACCAGTAAAACCTGTCCTTTCAGGGCTCGTTGTCAACGTTGTGCATACATATCCTGGAGGAACCTTCAGCTGCAGACACCCCACAAAATCCAGAAAGGTGGTAGTGGTATCATTGCACATTGTTAGAAACCCACCAATCATAACTTAGAAATCCGATTAAAGTGGAACAAGATTTTTACCATGCATGAAATCAGCTTTTTTTTTTTTTTTTAACAAATCATTTATTACTGTAAATTGCTAGAAACTGGGTACAATGATTTGGTAAAAGACAAAAAACTTTACACAATGCCAACTTTTTTTGCCTTTCTGCCTTATGTTTGGAATTATTTGCACTTTACTTTTTTATTCTTTTGGGTTACTGCTTTAAGATTTAAGCCATTACAGAGACAGCAGACCTTTGATCATATGAAAGTGGATTTACACTGATCAGAATAAGAATATACATGATGAAATATGAACATTTTGAATTGTTTTGTCATTGGGAGTGTAATATCCTTGAATATTTATCCTGAATGTTTTTTCTATTAATGATATTTCACTGCTGAACTAATGCAAAGACTGAAAACCTTTCTGTAATGCCTGTTAATCACAGTGGGTGGGGGTGGGGGGTGGTCATGGACACTGGCAGCAATCAGTTTGAGTAAAACTTTTTTCCTTATTTTCAAATTAAACTCCAAACTTTAATAAAGTGTACGTTTTCTGTACTTTCTGGAAATATTTCAAAGACAGTGATTTTGTTTATTTTCCACAAAAAGTATAATATTTGTAGACCAGGCTTTTATATAGATTTGTATTCAACTTGGACAGAATTCATGGTGCAGAAACAGTTTTTTTAAAATATTTTTTAATTTAAAGCACTCTGGAGGACAAACATGCTAATAGGTTTAAAAATTATTTGATGTGAAAGGAAAAATGAAACCCATGAAATAATTTTAACATAGTATCTATAATTTTGATTTTCAGTAACAAAAGGAGTACTTTGGATAAATCTGACTGAAAGTATAGTGTTTAATTTTTTTAAAATCCTACTGGAGAGCTTGCTGTCATTTTCAAATTAAATAACAGGTGATGAGTTTATAATTTTTTTTAACAAAAGAAACTCTTTTCACTCTGACAGTGAAATGACAAAGATGCAGAAATAGTGATGCAAAATGACATTTTAATAACATGTAGTATTTTTTTTTTTTTTTTTTTAACTACAGAGAACACCAAAATGGCCAAGAGATGTATTATTATTCACAACAGCATTCCTAATAATCCCAATACTGTTATTAGGAGATAAGAAGTTAAACAGCTGGTGGCCAAAGATTGACATCATTGTGGAACTATCATACCAGTATTGTTCAAAGGATTAAAATGTTTTCCAGTTCAGTGTTTTACAGTTTTAAAATTCATAAATTAATTGAGACCAATGCTTAACATTTGGACAAGATCTGGTAAAGTATGAATAAGAACATACATTTTTAAACTCACACATACAGTAACTGTAGTAGCCTCTAGTTTGCAAAAAGTGGGTTTGGTGGAATTTCAGAAAAAAATTACAGTACCTGTGAAATGGCATACACACAACAGTAGCCCTTTCTGTGGTAGAACTCACTTTTGTCACTTTACTTAGTTTAAAACAGAAGTAAAAAAATTCCAAGAATTACTTTAACCTTATAGTGCATACAAGTAGTAATTAATTATAGTTGCAAGCACAAATGCATAAAATTAACTTTTAACCCATGTTATGCATTGTAAGGTACTGATACAAAAAACTTGTATGAGGAGACTGACAGGTTAAGCAGTTAATAGATAATATCTGTTAATTTAACCAATATTGGCAATTTTTATGCCTACCGTAGGTTTTCCATTGCACTTTTTTTAGCTTCATGTTTCAAGTAAAACAATGTTCTAATTATGTGCAATTGACTTCCTGATGAAGGTTGAAACAAGAGACTGCATAGCCTTTTCGTGGTAAACATTTACAAGTTATAAAGAACCTGTTGTGCCTTTAGAAATGCTTTACTCACATTGTGGTGCATTTCTTTGGAGAAGTTGAATCTGCATTGGCCTTCTGCCTTATGCTTTCTGTTGGTGAGAGAAATAAAAAGGGCCAAATAAAAAAATTTATGTGCCGTCATTAGTACCATAAGCACTTGTACTGCGAATGTTTACAGAGATAACTAACATACTAGAGGTTCTGGAAATATTCCTAAGGAATTGTCAGAAAGTATCAGCACCTGGTCACAACTCACCTGCTAAGTCTGCTCTAGAGATTCCCACAAGGCCCTCATACAAACATTTGATTGGATTCTCGCCTGAAATTGTCACTCCATGCAGCCAAATCAGCAACATGCGGTGTCCGTGCTCCTTGTAGCTTTTAGTACCTTTAAATGTTTAAACATTAATGCTTCAAGTTATTATTTCAAATATCAAGGAAAAAATAGGTATGTCAATAGCATCCTATTATCATCACAGTTCAGTTTAACAAAGTTGTACATAAAACCCTATTTGTCGATTTGAAAATTAAACTCTACAGCATAAATATTATCACGTTAATAACTAAAGTACTTGGGATTTGTACAGCTGTGTGATCACCATGTTTGCAGTGATGCTCCAGCAGCAGGTTCTCACCTGTCCATTGCTGTTCTATGGCTCGGACATGTGCCTCGGTGAACCTCCAGTGCTTGGCCAGCCTCTTCCATTCGTTGGGCTTCAGGTACTTTGTGGCCAGTCTCCACAGAACTGAGCGGATGTGCTGTGTTTCTAGCCGGTGGTCCTGCCTAAAGGTTAGATTTCTCCCCACCCAGGACTCAGAGTCGCTGTTTAGGTTGTCCTGACATATGGATATGCACAGCAAGATTATATTCCCTGACAGTCAGTGACAAAATGGGTCTTACATGTGATCTCATACAAAATGTACAAACAGTGAGATATTCAAAGTGATGCACATGCCTTTTCCCACTTATAAAATCTGTCAGCTTTAATGATCATATCAACTAAGCTGACATGGTTTCCTCTTGCTGCAACATCCAAAGAGGTCTTCCCTTGCTGAAAGAACAAAGACATGAATAAATGTAACACATTAAAACATATTTGAAATTTGATGATTACCACATTAGTCTTAAAAATGTGAGAGATAAACTAAAGTTACCAATGAATAAACAGTAATGAATTCTACTACCTTATCAAGCAGTCGGAGGTTGACCCCTGCAATAAGGATCATCTCAGCCATATCTTGTCGCCCGTGCTCTGCTGCTATGTGCAAGGCTGTCTGCTGCCTCTGTGAATGTAACTCCTTTTACCTGGGTGAACTTTACTGAGTAAATGTCTTATGTTATATATGTTTACCTATGCTATTAAATATCAGTTAAATATCACATTACATATCAGTTAATTGTGCATTTCCTGAGGGTGCATTACCTTAAATAATTTTGTGCCAAAATGTGTAGCAGCATGAAACAACACTTTTTTTTTTTTTAAACTAAAAACATACATTTAGAACTGAACACTCACATTGTCTGGGAGGTCTAGGTCACACTCAATTTCAATCAGAAGCCTCACTAAGTCTGCATAGTTGTTGAGCACAGCAATGTGAAGAGGTGTGACTTGCTGCTGCTGAAACAAGAAGCACTCAAACATTTGTGCACACCTGCAGTAAATCTAGAAACACACATACAATACTCCAGCCATCCTGAACCTGTAGGAGTTAGCATCCAGCTATCCCACTGTTCTGAAAGAGAAAATAACTTTATGTCCCACACTGTAATCATACAGTGAAAGGAAATATCCTGTCCTGTATTCCTTATATGTATGATAATTCTATGGCTAATACTTTTGTAGATTGTGTTTTGATATTTTGAATACAAATTGAGTGAGTTTATTTGTGGTAAAATTCCTTTATGCACCTCATCTTTATTCAGGGGACATACTTCTACAGTACAATATTTTTTCATTCCACATCTAAAACATTACTGAGAAGAGACACAGTGCATATACTTTAACATAACACTTACACTGTCAGCAACATCACAGTTGATTCCTGCTTGTAACAGAAGCCTTGCCATTTGTTCATTGCCATGCTGGGCTGCAAAGTGAAGGGCATTCTTATTCTTCTGTAAAAATGGGAAAAGAGAAATAGGAATTCTATTAAGACTGAAAGGGAAGCTCATTTCTGACCAACACAAGAAAAGTGAAAATACATTTACAGCCAACCTCTATCTAGTTTCACTTTACAAGAGGTTTCATGATCAAATACATTTATGTTCTAGTCCAATTTATACTGTTCATCATTTATAGTTTTTGCAGCAGGTGGGGTATTTAATAAGGAATTAAGTTGTAAAATGTTGTGTTTATTCAGTTATCAAAATATGATCACTTTTAGTCCAAGTACACATAGGTCTGGATTATTACATTACCAAGAGACAGCCTGTAGAGTAATTAATGAAAAGAAATTGCCTTTTTATAATAACTAATGCTAACTAATGAATTAATAGTGTCCATTTTAATGGGATTTGGTGGCATTTTAACATAAATGGTTGTGATTTTTGGGGTTTAATTTTTACAATTAAATCTAATAGGACTTGTTTTTGAGTTACAAGAATTTGCCTTAAAGGATTTTCAGGACCCTTTTACCTTTTTAAGGTAGGGAAGACTGTATTAGTATTAACCCCCCCACACACACACACACACACACACACACACACGCACACACACACATATTTATGTAAAACTTGCATTTGTGAGAGCATTGACATCACAGCAGGTTTCCAGCAGCAGTTTAACACAATCATAGTGACCTCCATCAGCAGAGAAATGCAAAGCTGTCATTCCATCCTAGGGCAGAAATATAGACATCATCAATACGGAAAAATTTGTTTAATTTAGCATCTCTTACACAATATTACAGAAATAATACCTTCCATTACCACATGTACTTTTAACACTGAACACACATTTACACATTTTAGAAGACAATCAACATTTATATAATCATACAGCAAAAACAAATAGCAAAATGTCTGAAAAATTCTTGATGCAAACAATAAGGCACATAAAAATAACAACATAATGCATTTCTTTAGGAATGTACTCATGCTCATAACAACAGTTAAACAAATTTCAGAAAGTATCACTGACATGATGCACAAAGGTTTTTACACCTCTTCCACTCACAATGTTTTTGTCATCTAGGTCCACTCCAGTTTCCACAATCCGCTGCAGCACCTCAACATTACCCTGCTTGGCAGCTAAATGCAGCGGAGTGTTCATCTCCTGTTGTTAAAAAAGTACCAAGAAAAGTCATTTTAGTATTTTTAAAAGTAAACCTGTTCTCTTACACTTCCCATCCCAGTCATACTGCCATCAAGACAACATAACACTATGATGTCACAGTTGCCTTTCATTCAAAAAATTAGACACTCGACAAAATTTTTAATGAAAAGGAAACAGAAGCAAGGAAGTTTTTAAAGCAGAGAGGGTAAAGTTACCACAGGGGTAATCCTTACTCTGTCCTTGAGACCATGGTCACAGCCTGAACCAATGAGAAACTCCACCACTTCCAGCTGCCCATTCTCAACTGCCAAGTGCAATGCTGTCTTGCCAGACTGAGGGAAAGAAGGTCAGAACAGACACCTTTGTTGCATGAGCATAAGAACAGATAAAACAATGATGACGAGCACATAGCTTCTGGCAGTACACTGTTGCTGGAGAACTCTTTTTATTTGAGGTCTTTCTTTTGAAGTCATACTCTCAAACCACACTGCAAAATGGTTCTTCTCTCCCCCATTGCCCTATGTCCTTGGAAACTGCAGCACGAAAAATCTCCTTTACAAATGCTGAGTCTTAAAAATCCAGATACAAGATTGCTTAATAAAGTAAATTTATAGAAACTGAGCAGAGAAGATCATCCTGGATATATATTGCGTGTTTTTGTGCATTTCCTCTGTACTCATTATGATATACTATCATATCATTAATGGCCTAAAAATACATTTAATTTCTAATGCAAAGGACAGGCACCAAGTCCGTAGGAGACATCTGTGCAAAATCCCAGTCATAATGCCCCTTCCCAGCTCTCCTGCTGCGTGGCAGAAGGATGGTAATTACATTGTGTGCAGATGAAACAGTTTGGCCACATTATGCCTTCCAGGGCCCATGTGGTGCTCCCTAAATCTCTTTACAGACATGTCACACTAATAAAAAAGGAAAAAGAAATGAGATGCACTGCTGTATATTCAGAATAAAAACAAAATCAATCGTTTTAACGATAGGTTACGTCTGTGATTTTGTAACACACAAAGCCATTCACAAGTGCATCACTTTGAAAAACTGTTTGTTAGTAGGTGCCCAGTACAGCAGATATAAATAATGTATGACAGTGATGCTGTGGAAAAGACTGTAAACAGAAATAACCAGTGCTCATCTTGTTGTAGCTCTTACATGTTGGATTTATAACATGCAGAGAGGCAGTTCATGCATTAATAACTTATGAAGTGCCTCTGCTAAACAATAAAGCCTTCCAGAGTAATAATAGTGCGGCTTGTTTGGTTGTTTTCATTTGCTCAATGAGATAATATTTTTGCTGTTCACATTAAAACATCATCTATCTATAACACCATATAAAGAAAATGTGAAAGGTATATTAGTAAAACCCCCTTCAACATCCTCAGACCTCACCTTGTCCACTTTGTCGAGCTGCACGTCCTCCAGATCCTCCGTGATGAACTCTATTACCTTTATGTGACCTCTCTGAGCTGCACAGTGCAGCATATTTAACCCATTCTGTTGAAGAAAACACACTTTCATTTAGGAACAACCTTCAGCAATGCTTACATCATTTTTATATACACACTATAACCAAAATGTAATGGCTATATGACTGCTCTAAGACATAATTATTCACTATAAAGCCTATAGTTAGATTTCCTCAGTAAACAGCAGCCTACCTTATTTTCACAGTTGAGTTTTGCTCCTGTTGCAACCAAGATCTGCAGGATCTTGAGGTGCCCAAACCAGGAAGCCAAGAGCAGGGCATTCATACCAAACTGTGCAGCAAAATTAATCATTATTTCACTTCATTAGATATTAAGCTGTTCCGAACCACATTCGATTTGTATTTTTAATGGCATTAATGTGCCATATTATTTCACATTTTTATATATTTCTCTTTATACCACCTCTATATAGCCTATACAACTTGTGCAATTTCCTTCAGGATCAATGATTTGTTTCTTTGTTTCTTCTATTCTTTCTTCCACTGGATTATTGTTGCTACCCCACACACTAGACAGCACCACTAACCTGTAACTGACACTTCTATAATGAGAGGAAACGAGTCTCTTAAGAATCATTTTACCCAAATTAAACTCAAAGATGAAGACAGTCTCACAGATAAATTCTACTGAACTGGATGTCATTACATATTTAGCACTGTTGCTGGAAATGCTACACTGTCCTGGGGGACTCTGTCAACTCATGGGACACCCTTGCTGATGAATTACCACAAACCTATCTACTGTCTGTCCATTTTCTGAACATAGCTGAAACAGTTCTCTCATGATTTGTTCAAGACATGAAACTGGGTGGAACATTTTGTCAGATGAATTCGATCCGTTCAAGACAGCACAAGAAGTGTTCCATCTAGAACCGTAAAATATCCAAAAACAAGCTCTTACTGAACGTGAACATTGGCTTTTGCTGTCAAGGAAAACTTTGTGAGCGATAAGACATTGTTGGAGTGGGAGACCTACACTGTCTTCTGCATCCACTTCAGTGTCGTGTTCCAGCAGTAGACGGAGAGCCTGCTCATTACCCCTTCCTGCTGCCCAGTGAAGGGCCTTCCTGTCAACCTGCAAACAGAGGCACAGCATAACAACAGAGAGAAAATGCACATTCCAACAACTTTACAACAGCTTTCATAACTGTAACACCTGCCTGGGTGAACTGCAACCTAATGTTAAAGTTTATTGAATATGAAACAAATAATACAATTATAATTGTTAACAGGTAACACCTCAGCAGGTGAGATATTTGGATTTGTTGAATTATTTGTGATTACAGATATGTAATGACTATGTTAAAAGTAATGCTGCCCACAGAAATCATGCAGTGGAACTGCAGCTTTCAAAGGGTCTTAGGATGAAAATAAGGCTGACATCCTGTTTCAAAGGAAACATCAAAGAATGCTTTTTCCGTTTGCTCAAATGTGGAATGAATTTGCTTGATACACAGAACCAATTGTTTTTTTCCCCACATAAAATATTTCTTGGTTCTACAAACTTATTCACTGGTGCAAAAAGCAGATATATGTTACACAAAGGTTAATTCACCAAAACAAACATACAGTTTCACTGAGGTCATGTCCCTTTTTTGTTTGTTTACACTTTTTGATCTATGTAAATAAGGTTCATATCTCAAGAAAAACACATTTGTTTGCATACAGAAGTAAGCAAACACAAACATGATCCCAGGAAAAAGGAAAGAAACTCTGCCAAGGGAAAAGCGGGGCTTCCTGTACGATGGTTGCGATGACAAAAGGAACACAACATTGAAGCACATACATCATGGCAGCAACAGTAGGACATAAGAGCAGCCAGTCACTGAGACAGCAGAAAGTGAAATGGCACACTCACTTTATTCGTTGCCTTGATGTCCACCCCTTTATTCATCAACTCTTGCATTTTATTAATGTCATTTCTTTTTGCTGCTTCGTGGAATTCCTTCTCTGACCGCAGCACTTGATTGAAAGAGAAAGATGGAGAAAATAAAACTTAGCCTGGACATGTGCAGGGAAGGTCTATCAGTGCACATGATGAGCATTTGTTTAGTTTCTCCACATGATTTACTGAGTTTTCTAGTTTGTTCCTCTTATTGGTCCAACTCTTTCACCCCCAGCTGACTTGACATCAAGTTTGTGACTTTCTATTCTGCATCACATTCAAAAAGACTAATTCATCCCAGCTCTGAACCCAGTCCCTTGCAGTGATCAATGTCACTTCAAGCTCATATATGATGCTCTTGTGATTCAGTGAAGAAAAATAAATTGGTTATATTAACATACATAGCTTAAAAAAGGTTTAAAATGATTCAGTTTTTTTAAACAGGGTACCGCTAAGTGCACTATATGTGTATTTCACTGTACTACATTTTGTGAATATTAGATATGCATAACAACAACAACAACAATAATAATAGTCCATTATGAAATGAAGTAACAGTTTAACATCAAGTTTATATCTTATGCTGTCACAGTGACTGTCAGTACTAACGGGATTCCTCTGATTTATGAACAATTGATCTTAGCAATAGTTAAAAAACTTAACAGCACGAATGAAGTGGTAATACGAGAGCTAAGAAATATTAATAATGCATTTATAAATGTGAACCATTGCTGCAATCATCAAAGGGTAATATGCACAGATTTAACGATGGCGATCAAAACGTGCATGTAAGTAAACTGTACAATTATTACAAAATAATGAAAGGATCAGGTATTCCGGATGACCACGGACGAATAAGGGGTAGTAAAGTGTGTTACATCTGCAGTAAATGAATCGGGTTCGTCGTGCAGGCGGAGGGGCGCGCTGTCACCGAGTGCCTGCGCTGCGATCGCCCTGCGTCTACCGGCTGGAGGCGTTCGTGTCACTTACACACGTCGTCCTCGGACGCCAGGTCGTCCTCCATTCTCCTAGCGGGCTGAGCGGAGCGGCCTGGGCGCCAAACACATGGCTGTGCGGGCTTGCGCTCGATCCCTCCACCCTGCCCACCGGTGACCAATTCCGTGGCAACGCGCTGCAGCACTGCCGCCAGACAGGCTGCACATCCGGGTGTCATGTGGACCTGCCCACCCGGCTCCGATCATCTGACTCCACATCCTCTGTGGACCCAGTTCTGCGGAAACCTGCGTCAGTGTGCGTTATTCATTGTCTGCGCCAGAGCAAATGAAACGCTTTTCATTAGAACTGCACCTTTTTTCCCCCCCACTTGGCAGTAACCATGTGGTTGTGTGCATGATTTTTAAAAGTGCAGATGCAAACCTCAATCCTCTCCTGCCGTGGTTGCCTTGATCACGGTATGTACCCTGAATTACTACGGTAAAAATATCCAGCTGTGTAAATGAGACAAATACTCTAAATCCCTCTGGATCAAACTGTCCGCGGTGCAACAAATAAATGGCACAAAAAAAGATAAACGATTGATGGGTCTGGTGTACCTTAACGTTTGTCAAGCACAATCGGTTCATACCGCAAAGTTACAGTTTTATTAAGCGATAGGCACCAAGAAGTAATCTACAAATAGTTAATGAAAAACTCGTCTAAAAATATTCGTCAAAGCAAGGAGTGTAAGTCGAAACGCCGCGTCTTTTTTCCCCACCAAGCCTTGTTTTCACGAATGTCAACACCAGATAATGTTTGCTTACTTACGTATTCTGTGCCTCTGGCGAACACTCACACGGACCGGTTCAGCTTTGAGTTTTAAGTAATACTGCGGTATTGGTGCATATTTACTTTTGTTAATCTAACGATTGCTCTCCTCCGAGGCGGCGTACAATTATTTCGCCATTTCAACAGCTGACTGTTTTTTGACTGGAGCCACTTCGGATCGGCTCAATCCTCTCCTGCCGTGGTTGCCTTGAACCTTCTACTTTAAAGCGGCGCTACGAGCAACAGCTCCAGGGCGCCGCTGTTTGCTATGATATCAGTTAGGTAATAAAATTAAACTTTTTACATCTTGTGGCGTTCTCAGCGGCTGCCTCAGACGAGCAAGACGACGGCTAAGACGACCCCACAAGATGGAGGTGTTTCCCACGGTATGAGGAGGGCTCGCGACGAAAGAGCGCTGCCACCAGCGTTAGAGCTCACTCGGGCATTTGTGAAAATCTCACTTATTTTTCTAGTTATTTGAGCCAAAAATAATTTTCCCTGGTTCCTACAGCGTACAAGTTCTCAACATGTTTAATGCTGTGTACTATTACCCAGGTTTTCACCTGACTGACACCGCTGGTGGGGTCACCTTTGGTGCTCGGCGAAAACCCCCTGCAGAGGATTATGGGACATATTCTGTTAGCCTGCTTTCAGAATCATCTTTGCTTATCGTGGGCAAAATCTTTGCTCGCCATTTCATAAACCTTGTATTGTCTATCTAGAAGGTGGCAGTCATATCGATGCAGAATGGCATCCACTATATCCCCCCCCTCCGGAGTTTATAAATGTACTGTGGCTGAGGTACCCACTGCCTGGGTTAGAACAGCAGAAAGGTGAACAGTAAAAAGATATGAAATAATAACCAAATTGTCAAAGGAAAAAACTAAAAGTTAAAACTTTACTGCCCTTGTATCACTAATGTATGAGAAAGTGCATCTATTTATCACTCATAATTTCTTAGTTTTGCATTTTCATCCCCATGTCTTATGTTAACAGGTGTATAGAGCATGTGTCTGTGGGGGGGAGGGGGCATGGAGGCACTAATGTGTGTAGCACTTTCTCTGTGTTTGGCTATGCAAACACCTAACTTTGGGTGAGAAAGATCTGTGTGCCAAATTTCAAGTCTGGCTTGACTTGCATGTAGAACAAACATATAAATAAACAGATGGAGTTTTATAGATAAAGATCTATGTGTGTTTTTATGGATAAGTTCTGTTTTTGCTTTGATATGTCTAAAATATAGTGATATATTGTTGATTTTGTTGTCTGTGTAGCAATGCCGATTCCTTGTGTGCCTGCAAACAATTTCCTTTTGTTTAAGTTCACGCATACACTGAGAGAAGTGTACATTTCAACCCTCAAACAATCAATTCAGGACGTAAATAGTATTTAAACAGCATAAAAGAGTATGAGAGCAGCACACATCAACTAAGTGACCAGAGCATAGCAGATGACATCTTTTTCATATCATTAATTCAAAGCATCTTATGATTTTAAACACTTAGTTATCTTTTAATTCCACATTCTGGTTTACTGTGACAGCGTAATGCTTGAAGGCCATTCATAAGCCAAAGACCTCATTTAGGTAACGTCCCAAGGATAAATGCACCCAAGCATAGATAAAGTGTGGCAAAGTGTGACTATAACTGTCTCGATATTCCTGACATAAAATGTTATAGTAATTATGCAGTGAAATATGTCCTATTATGGTCATGTCTTCATTAAGACTTAATTAACATGGAAAGCAAATAAGAAAGACAGTTAAGACCTGGAAAAACATTTATAGCAGACAGTGGTTAGACTGATGTGCTTAATACCATAGACTGAATCTGCTAAAGAGTAAAATGTTTCTTACAGGTGCTGAAAAATTTTAAAGCTGTATCTTGACAACTGTAGCTCACTAAATGCATTTTGGAATGCCTAGTTGTACTTGACAGCTATTTATATTCTTTCTTTATTCCCAAAATTTTGTTTTGTTCCCCTCTACACAAAGTTGTTCACAATACTGTGATAGTTTCTGTGCAAGAGTGCTGTTTCCCCCCCCCCCCAAGTACAGCAGAAGTGCCACCCGTTTGCAATGTAAATGGTGCTGAAATGCAGGGCAGTCAGGATCAACAGCACTGCAGCACTTTTAGGCTGCAAAAATTCTTGCCTAAATGTATGTTCTGCAGGATGTGCAGTACTGTGTCTGTTTTTCTTAGGACTTCAAAATGTGCGAATTTCATTCAGCTGTCTAACCATACTGATTTGTTCTAGGGAGACTGAGGTGTCAGAAAGGTGGTTGTATAATGTGTGAAATTAACATATTCCCTTTTGGAATTAAAGACATGCATTGTCACCTCTGCAGAACAAATCCATAGTAACACATTCCAGACTGAAGACAAGCACTGCAGGGGAGGGCAGGGTGAATGGGAACTGTAATGCATTTGCTTTGAGAGTGAACTGTAGTTGGTGAGCGTGTTTCCAAGACAACCAAACAGAAATATATTTAAGTACAGATGTCTAACCAGTTCTGGCCTATAGGAAAATGTAAGTAAGAACACATGCGCAAATGAAACATTTTATCCAAAATATTTAAGGACTTTTTATTCAATACTAATTTCATTCAAGAAGAAAACCACATAACTACATTAGACAAATAAATACATGCATTTTAAAAATCTATCCACTTAATTATTTAAAAAAGGGTCATATGATTTAACCACAATTTAGAGAAATCATCTATTTGATTCTAACATGACAAAAAGTACCTGCCGATAAAAGCTTCTGTGCCTCACCTTCTGTCTCTCTCTGATTCCTACACCTGTACTTACACAGATATGATCAACACTTAACCAAGGGAAATACAGCTTGGTTAAAAAACGACCTGTTATTTAC
The DNA here is from genome assembly GCA_018136845.1 of Heterotis niloticus. Taxonomy (NCBI): domain Eukaryota; kingdom Metazoa; phylum Chordata; class Actinopteri; order Osteoglossiformes; family Osteoglossidae; genus Heterotis; species Heterotis niloticus. Next base: position 12,807,594 of record CM030904.1, on the reverse strand, counting down.
AACTTATCCAGAACAGATATTAACAGCTCATGTCACCCTGAGCAGCAGTCACATTCATCATGTCTTAAGCCTGCATGCCTCTGTTTTAAAAGCAAACATATATATATACACACAGACACACACACAGTATATAGTGCAATATGTGATGGCTGCTCAGGGTGACACAATGTTTCTATATAATAATGTTGTATAGCAGATAATGCATAATGGCAGTTATATTATCTCTCCATCCAAAGCAGCCTCCCAACCTTTCTAACTGCTGTGGTCTTCCCACAATCCCCAAGTGTATTCCAGTCATATATCTGGTCAAGCCTGGTTTACAGCAAAACGGGTGATGTAAAACTATATGAGACAGAATTTGACATCTGGTTTCCTATTAGTCGCTGTGGTCCCTGGCAGATCTTCAGCAGCTGAGCTCTGCACTCTTATTAGATGCTGCATGAAATAAGTATTAGTTCTGCAAATGAGACACAGCAAACAAAAGCCTTGTGCAAAGTTTAAGTTTGAGGTTTCAAAATTCCAAAGCAAATGTTGTTAGTAGCTATTCACAAAGTTTTGCATCAGCTCATGACCACCATTCCTTTGGTAATAAAGACATTATTGTAATGACATCACTCAGCACCCCAGTTGGTTTTGCACATTTTTCTTTTTTAGTTCCCTAGAAACAGCTGAAGTGCCATACGCTGAGTGGGCTGGACACTGTTAGATGGTTCCTCATGCCGGTGCTCTCTTCTCTTTTGTGCATTTACTGAAACCCACAAAGGAACCGATGTACCAAACACCAGACACATAAATAACATATAAATACTCCAAAGTACCCTTTCCTATGCATTATTCTGCATGCTGTAAATAATTTTACTTTAAAGCGTTGGTGTGCTGCACAGACAAACTAACAAAAACTGCAGTCGTACATAAAATAATTATTTACATTAGGTCATAATCATTGTGATAATATTTGGATGCTGACAGCCTTCTCTGTTTTACCTTCAGTTTTATCATTTTTATAATCTTTTTATAACCTTTCAGAATCTCACACAACCTTTTAAAGGTTTCTGCATTATTTTTTAATATATGTTTAGTCTCACAGTTACGGAAATTTTTACCTGAAAGCATTCAGACGTATTTTATCAGGCAATGTTGCTGTTGGCCACCTTTCAGGAATGCACCAGGGGAATTTCTGGGTGAAACTTCCACTAAGGATTTTCCACATCTGTGACCCCCTCGGGTCAGATGAATGGAAGGAAAATGCAGTAGTGTCCTCTTTGAGTAGCAGCACGTTGTGCTGTGCTTTTAAAAGGGTTTGAGAGAAAAATCTGGCTCCTCTTTTAACTATAATGGTTTACTTTGTGTCTAGATGATAAGCATGAAGTGATGTAAGGGAAGGGTGTGCAGTTCCAAATAATCACAGTCTGCTATCCTCTCATCACATCATCTGAAAATGCTTATTTTTTAAACTCTAAAGCATCAACAGAGCAATACATTATGCCAACAAAGTACTTATTGCTCATCCAAAAAATTCACTCAAAATGAGTTTTTCAAATGAATACAGATGAATATTTGTCTACAACAATGTAAATTACTACTTTTCTACTGGGGTACTACAGCAGCCCACCCTACCGGACTCGAACCTTCAGGCTGCACATCATGTCGCAGTGTTGCCTGTTTGCCCCTATGGATCTGCTCCAATTTAATGTGAACCTGCAATGACCAACACTGTGACGCAGCATAGTGAATACCTTTTTCTTACACACAGTCACATATCATACAACCATAGAAAAAACTATTCTGTAACACTGACCGCATTGCATTTTTAGAGAGGTATTAGCAGCTATAACTACACTATATGAATTAAAGTCATTTTTACACGAAGGACTGAAGTCACACAATTTTATACTCTGGGTCAAATATATTCTATTTTAATATACAAGAAAAATCAAATTTGGAAAATAAGTCAGGCAAGGGTTCTGCGGCATCCTTTTGACATAAATGTATGTCAAAAAGCTAAATGTTTTAAATTAATAATATATAGAGATTTCATTATTGTCTAAACTCGGTCTTTACTCAGTACAAGTCTGCTTTATCCAAAAGTCCTCTTCATGGCAGTCTGAGAGCAGCAGATGCTACTTTCCCTTCATATCCCAAATATGGAATGAAAGGCTGTCATTGCAGAGAACGGGGTAAAAGCCCACTTCTGTCACCTTGCAGGCTGGGTGAAGACCCAAATGATAATGATTTTCATCAGAGCCTCTGTTCTTCTCCATTCCCCTCAGTCTTGCATCAAAGAAAGTGAAGTTATACTATTGTTAAAAAGTTCAGAGCTCCATACACCAGAAACACAACTGGAGGACATCCTAAAAGGGCCAGCTCGTTGCCCAGAGTACCACAAAACAGCAGTAAATTTAACAGTGTACCACATGCATGCCAATTATTTTTCCAGTATTTCCTATCATTAAAATTCTTTAATTTAGCAGATGACTTTTAGTATTTTAAACATTCTTCTCAGATGAGGTGCTCAGTGGTACAGTAGAAATTGCCCTAGTTTAACAATTCAGTTTTAAGATCAGAATCCAAGTAACTACATAATCATAAAACTAAACACAAATATTCCATACATGATGTTTTTATGACTTGATTTTGTTTTTTTTGAAAGGTAGCCTTTTGTTCGACATGAGAAACCCAATACATGAAAAGGTGAAAAAAAATACTGAAGCTGAGGTACTGAAACCAAAACCATGATGAAACCCTAGTGCTCCCATGCATCATACATTTCCTCTTTGCTAATAAGAGTTGCATACTGGGTAGAACAAAAAAATTGTTACTTCATTTACTTTGCTGTGCATCAAATGTTAAATATACACCAGACGTGCAGTAATAAAGAGCCAATTGCACATTCTGTAATTACCTTTAATAGAAAGGAATTTGCTAATCAGAAATATATGTAAGTTCACATAAATTTACATAAAAATCTATACTGTATTCTTCAGTGCATTTTACAGTAGTTGTACATAAATGAAAAAATCATGTATCACACAAAATCCTGCATTATGGTATGAGTTGGTCAAAAACACATTAAAAATAACTGTTAATTAGACAAAAGAATCAACATTATACAAATATTATTATGAAGAACCTGATAGATTTGAATTACAGTTTTAAAAAGTACAAGGCTCTGGACCACAACGACTATGTGCAGAATGAAAAAGTTACTGATGATAGATGGATGAAAACATGCATTAAGCATATTTACACTACAGGGCTTCCTAATTTTTTGTTACTCAGCTCTGGTTGTTTTCCAAAGTGAGATGTATATCACCGTGTAATATGTCACTAAGGTCATTATTCTCAGGCTTTGCAAAGCAAAGGTTAAAAAGGGGTGTGACAGGACATCTGGAATATTTCCCAGAATAGCAACTATGGTTCTGATAATACCTTTAACACTAGAACACATGCGTACTTTTGTTAAACGCAAAAAAATTCACAGTCCTGTGTAAATTTAAGGACGGAAACTGTCTAAAGCCTATATGGTCTCAATAAAAACACATCTCCTTCCTATAATTTAATCTAAATATTCTGTTTTGGAAAACATCATGAGCAGAAATGGAAAATCTCAGTTAGATATGTGCAGTTTCTGCATTTCAAAAAAATCACCAAAGTGTTTTGCAGCCAATGCAAAATATTGCATTTTCACTTTTTTCAGCTGGATGAGCTCTGGGCAATGACAATGGCACAGCTGGTACCGTTCATCAAGTTTTACTTTAACCATGGCTCAGTGCAATTTTAAATCCTCGAGTAATGTAGAGTACAGTCATAAACAGGCCTATGGATAAATTGTACTGGGCTCGTTCCTACTTTCAGCATTTTTCATGTTTGAAAAAAAATCAACATTTTTGATGATGTTCATTTCATCAGGTACAGTAATTATGAATTACTTTGTCCTGGTGTAGTAATAATACTGAGCCCATACAATCACACCCATTTAGGGATACCTATCCTCTGTATAAAACAAGACATATTATCATCTTGTACAAACTACTCAATGTCTTGTTTTTATTTTAACATTTTATATTTATGAAAACAATGCACTGAATCATAATTAAGAGATACTTTCTATTTTATCTCATTATTACAGTTTGATGTTAGGTTAGATGGGCAGCTGAAGGAGAAAAATGTTTGGCAGCAATATACTTCCATGTAATCGCCATAACTATATTTAGTTTAAAAAACAACTAAAATTATTTAACTAAATATAAAATTAAAAATCAAATAAAATGGATTCAACTCAGCATGTCTCTAAATAACAATTCTTTTAAGGCAGCTATTATTAAAATGTGATGGGTTTAACAGCAGGATGCAGCAAAGCGTTTTCATTAGAAATAATTGCACTTAATTGTGAATACTTGCATATATTATATATTTTTAGCAAGTAAAAATTGTTGGAAGAAAATTCTCCTGCATACCTACTACATTGAGGCTACAAATTTCACTGGATTTATTTTAATGAACTTCAGCAACTTGTTCTTCTATGCTTTTTCTCCAGTGTAAGACTCTTCACCTCTCTCAAGAACTGATCTGCTGTCTTCAGCTTCTCCACCGCTGTGGCGAGCAGCTCCGATGGAGAGCAGTCTTCCAAGGATCCACACTGCTCTGGCCCCTTCTCTGTCTGGTCTTTCTGGGGGGTCACTGTATTCAGAAGCCTCTGTGTATTCTCCAGCTCCAGCGCAACCTTGCTCTGCAGCTCACCAATTGGACTCCTTGGATATGACACAAAGGAACCTTCAGCAGATAGCACCCCACTCTCTTCCACAGACTCAGACAGCAATTCTCCTATTGAAGCACTTTTTCCTTTTGAAGAAAAATTGAGAAGCTGAAGAGGGGCAGTAGGCTGCTTGTTGTGTCCACATTGACTCTGTTGCAGAATCTGAATTCTCTTGTCTTCTTGGCTCTTGTCTTGGTTGATGAAATTAGCAGTTGGATTTACTTCTATAGTCTGGGGATCAACTTCAGACTTCTCTGTGTTACTGTCACAGAGTAGCTGGTTGGGACTCATTTGAGGAGCTATATCTTCAAGTGCTATATCCATTTCAAATAGTTTTTCAAGATCTTTACTTTCACTGACTTTCATTTCCACATCTTCAGTTCCTGTACAGAGTACAGCGCTCTCATTTTTGTCAGCCCAAGACATACAGTTTGTTTTGTTTTGCTCAGAAGGTTGCATTAAATCATCTTCTGCTTTGACTGGATTCTGAACATGCGATATGCCAGAAACACAAATGTCAGAAGTGCTAATAGTTATAATTTCAGTAGAAGGAGGCACATTGGCAGATGGGACCTGATTACCAACCCCTGCTTTCAGACGCTGCTTCCTTTTATTGGGAGGAAGAGGTCGTCCAGTAATTTTCTTGACAGGTTCCGGAAATGATTCTGGTGGTAATGAAAATGGTGATGTAGACTTTTGATTTTCACCATTAGACATAATGGAAGGTACTGCGTTATCTTCCACCTCAACTGTAATGCTGTGAGGAATAGATTCTTGTTCTTCAGGCACAGGCGTTGACTCACTGAGGGAGTCATCTTCAAGTACTTGGGGCTTGACAGGATTTTCTGAAGGAGCTGTGGGGAAATTTTCTACTACAACCATTTTGTCAGTTTCATTGTTTGTTAAAACGTGTGTTGGCAGTTCTTCATCGCCTTCACCCTTCTTGTCTTCAGTAAACATATTTGTGCCTTCTTCTGGGACTCTGTTAGGCTTTTTATCTTTGGATGGAGGCATAGGAGGCTTGGAGCTCTTGCTTGGTGGTGATGGCAGTGCTGAGATTTGGTCTTTGGACTCTTCTTTTCCATTGGTAGGTGTAATCTCAAGTTTTAGCTGCTCTGTAGGCAGAAGCCTGGGCTTGTTCTGGGTGGAGGGTGGCATTGGGGGTTTTACAACCTTCTGCTGAGGACTGATCTCCTCATTGGGGGTTTCAACTATGCTTTCTGTGCTTTTCAGTGGTGGCATTGGGGGTTTCACTGTTTGAGATGGAGTGCTGACATCAGCATTAACATGATGGGTTGCACTGGACGTAGGGTCAAAGGCATCAAGGTCAAGTCTTACAATCCCATCTAATGAAGTATTGGCAACCTACAGGAGTATAAAGAGAAAAATGTTAAACGCCATAATTTGTTTAAATTTGACATGCCATTAAAGTCACATTCTATGTGACAGGGATCTATTTCCCTTTCATGTCTTTATTTGTGACATGACAGTTACAAAATAAAATACTTTTTAAAACAAGGTTTGCTCATTAAAGGGAAAATATGTACAGTTGTGATGACTTTGCAAAACACATACTTCCTTCAGATGGATCCTAGTTGGTGGCCTTCGGTTCTGATTTCCCTTTGGCCTTGTGCGTGTGACATGCTTTAAAGAGCAACTTTCATCCACCTTTACCTGGGAATAAATAAAAAACACATTAGATTATAAATACACCAGACTACCCAGGACTTTGTTTTAATATATTTAAAGTTTTTAGCATGTTGTATTTATTACACAAACTAGACTCTTTTTTGAATTGTTTCTGTATTAAATTTTTGATGGATTTTACTAATGTCTTAAAAAGCTGTTAAATTAAAAATGGATTTCAAGAAGCCAAGAAGAAGAACCTCATCAAAGATTTTATTTTTTGCCCTTTTAATAGCATCACTAAGGTCTTTGATCCAAGCTTCCTTCTCTTCAGGAGTTTGAGTTTGCAGCTTGACATCATGGACCTGAAGAAAAAAAAATAACTCCATAGTCATTTGACTGCCACTGAAACGGGCTTGTACATACATCTTTCATACTGACAAAAATGTATGCTTGGATACATTTCAAAGTAATCTGCAACTTATTTAGGACATGGAAATAAACAAATTAATTACCCTGTTTTAATTTACAAACATCTGTTTAAGACCAATTTTACTGTACTGCTTTTCAAAGACAAGTCTGTATTTAAAGCACATATTTGTACAAACTTATACTGAAAGCTCTCTGCCAAGCAGAAATGAATGATGTTTAATAGTACAGGGTAGGGGCTATTAGAAACTGCCTCCACTGAGGAGAGAAAGTAGGCTCGTTTCAGAAGGAAGGTTCCAAAGCTGTGCTGCAGTTTGAAGAAAGGCCCTGTTTTTTAAATACCTCCTAGTCCTGAGGTGCCAAAACATCCCAGTGCCATACAGAGGTATCCAAGGAGAGGCCCACAGGGCAGCCAAATATCTGTAACATGTCTTCCGAAAGCAATTAATTTTGGCTCAGAATATTTACAGCCATTCACATTCTATCAATTAAATATTTTATTATTGGTACTTAGCAGTTTGAATAATATATCCACATTCACAGACTTTCTAGATGGATGACAGTATAGACCATTAGTTACGACTGAACAGTACTAAAACGTTACACCTCCTTAAAAACGGCAGTTAATTTAAGCGTAAATCACCCAGAAGGCTAAATGTGAGTTGATTCTAATATAACCTATTAAAGTGTGTTGTTTCTGAAGCATTTTATTTGCATTACTGAAGATTAAAGCTGGGCTGTCTGTCTGATCCAAGGTATCAAGTTGTCCACAATGAGACATTGAGTCCAGAGCTGGCATGAGTCCAAACCCTCCTCCTTGTGAGAATCGGGCCTGTAAAACCAAACTGCTTACTGCCTAGGAATCTCAGATAACCCACTCAACAGTCACCCACAGCAAGTAAAAAACAACGTACCAGAGTACCTTGAAATCTGTCTCCAAGGTTAAAAATATCTGTATAGTCCAGGTCAGAGAACAGCTCCCATCTCAAAAACAGTTCAATGTCACCAAACCTCTTTAGGTTGCCTAAATATGTGGACACTAGTATCTGTGTTTACATACCTTTAGTTTACGTAGCTTTTCACATTGCTGTATTTTTGTTGCTTTATACTGCATCCCCTCTTTCAAGTTTCTCATGTTTTGTAGGGCTACTTAACAAAGATGCACTGTATTTTATAAAATACAGACATCTTTCATGTTAAACAAATTATGTTGTGGTTATATTCAGAGAGGAAGCAGTCATACAATATTATTTATTTTATTTAAATGTCATATTAATGGGTGACATGGTGGTACGGTGGGTAGTGCAAGTGCTTAACAGGGACATCAGCTTGAACCCCATCTTTCACCCTGTGTAGCAGGTGTATGTTCTCTGTTTTTTCATGAGGTTTTCTTTTCATCACTCCTGCCTGACAACAATCTTATGCTTCTGGATTTCAGAATATTTTGACAAAGTTCACCTTTAACAGATTTAGATGTCTTTAGTGAGATTAGGTGTTTGGGTCATTATATCATGTTTGGTAAAATGTGTCACACTGAGATGTGATGTTTTGGCTGCAGGGTCTGCTCCTTCATCTTCTGTTAATAGGAAGCTGAAGATGTTTGTGTCATCTTCAGCTTCCTATTAACATTTGGAGTCTCAGCCTACTGTGCTTTTTTGTCATTTCTTAGTAAAACAACTATATTAACCACTTGTCTCACTTTCTGGGTATGTGGTAGGGTGCAAAAAGCAGAAGTAGGGTCATAAAAAACTTCAGCTCTACACATGTTTTAATGTGTTGTGGAAGACCTGCAGACCTACCCAAGATAATGAGTGACAGAGACACAACAGCCACAGACCAAAAAAACAGAGCTCTGAAATTATCATATCTACTTTTTTCTCTTCCACCTGAACCTGCAGGTAGAGCACATGAGAATATTACACCGCTTATAAAAAGCTGAATTATTAGCTTTTATAGTGAGTTGACTTTTATAACTGTGTTACCATCTTTGAAAAGCACTAATAGACTAAAATCACTAATGCATACACAGGTATTTTTTTTACAATAGTTTAGCGGTAAAAAGTACATACACTGTGCCATACATCACTGGTATTTAATTACGTACAACCCACAACTGAAAACTGTTCTTTTCTTTTCTGAGTTCATTTTTTCTCTAAGTTAAAACACCACTCTTTTATTCACATCCTCAGTATAATATGAGAAAGGTACAAAGCTTCTTGTGCATATTCTCTACATGTAGCATAGAAAATACACCCCACAGCTTTAGCTCTTCTGTTAAAATAGCACTAGTTGCCCTGCAATAACGTCTTCCCTTCTGATAGATGCTATATGCTGAAACCTAAAATTATACTTTGTGGCTATTTTGTCACAACCACAAGATAGCGGCAAGCACTGAGATGAAGGCCTAGCAGCACCAAACTTCCACACTCAAGTCAGTCAGTACATATACACTGCACAGGTGATTTATGGTTGCCGTTCAGGTCCCACTGGTATGTCGCTCTGGGTTTTTGAACACTTTTCTCTTGTTGAACAAAGCTGTGTTAGCCCTCAGGATTAAATGCTCTAGATGGTCTTTGGAGAAGCTGGACAGCAAAGCAGACACAAAGGCACACAAAGAAAGGGGACCGTCAGAAAAAACTACTGCACTTTGCAGCATCGACAAGCTTTACCTTATTCCCACACTTGGGGGCTCGGATTAACACCAGCCTGTTCTTCTTCTTGAAGGCACTCTTTAACTCAAGGCATTTATCGTAGTTTTCAAGGTTCACTCTCTCTGTGCACTTCTGTAAGTCCTGCACCAAAGAGGAAGAACGGTGTTTATATTAAGCACCAAATTGTACCTTCAAAACAAAGTCACATTTCTGTAATGAACTCCCTTGGAGCATTAACATCAACTTTCTTATGCCATTCGGGGAAATTCTATAAAGGTTTCAAAAATGAAACCACACAGGGCCTCACTTCTGAAAAAAATCCAGAGTTTTAATTATGGATCACATTGTTTCTCACCTCAAATGTTTGTGACAATGATTTAGATCTTGCAGAAACAAATGGCATTAAATTTTCTATCTCTGTTCTAAATAGATATGGCATACTTCACTTCTCAGTTAATTTGCAATCCAGCAGCTTTGGATATGAACTGTAATCTCTGCACCATCAGCAGCGCAAATGCAATACAATTAGCATTACAGAAAGCATGCTATCTGTACACCCTGCAAACAGAACACCCTGGGATGGGTTCTGGATCACCGTAACCCTGACAGAGGCCAGGGGCTAACAAAAGACAACGAGAGTGTGAGAATGCCATCAGTACATTACTAATTTTAACTTATTAATTTTTCTCTAAATTAAAAAATAATATTTTGCATTATCTTCTCTGTCATACATCACAAGAAGTGCTTATAAACAAGTGTCCATATGTTCAGCATATATTTTTCCAATGCAATTCTGTAGCTATTTTAATTATTTTTAAATAATGTATGCAAAGCCCTGACTGACCTATTTACTACAGATGAGCCAACTACTCTCAATGTATTTACCTCATTTTCGTAGACAGCAATCTCAGACTTCTCCAGGCGGATGTAGCAGGGCTTGTAGCTTACCAGGATCTTCCTAGAGCATTTTTTCACCCAGCCTTCCTTCCCTGGAGACTTGCCTCCTCCAGGCTTGTCTGTGTCCCTTTTCACACCCTGCCATGTATGGACAGATGACAGAGGAAAAAAAAATCAAATGTCTGGCCAGCAAACCCAACTCACAATGGGGTTCCAGTCCTGTGAGCAATCAGGGCAGCTCATGCTCAGCCTTGTACTCTCACTCAGCAGTAAGACATATCTGTGGCAGCCCTACATGTACACATAGTATCAGTGCACTAGCTGCTGCAACATGCATCTTATTTCATTTCTACAGTTCTTTGCTGATCAGTCACAGTCTTCCCATTACTTGCATTTAGTGGCCTCTTTGGTGCAACTCCCAAAGAAAAAGTCAAAGTGAAAATAACATTTGAGTCTTTAAACAGTATGAATCCAGTGGCTGTTAGTAAAAAGATGGGAAAATGCCGAAACAATTAATAAACAAAGAAACTGTGTTTAATGGGGACTCTAATATGGGATTACAGATTACATTGCTGGCAAAGCAGCAGAAAGGTCACCCTGAGTGAAGAAGAACAGGGCAGCAGGCTTGGAGGGTAGAGGACAACTGAGTATAGCAGTTATTAATAAAATAGAGAAATGACTGGCCAAATTATGTTGCACTATGAGTATAATGTTCATTTTGGGATTCCCATACCTCACAATCACACAATTACACACCCAGAGAGGAAACAGCTGAAAGTGCAGAATGGCCAAAAACATGGTTGCAAATCCTTGGCAGTAAATAAACCAAACCCATGTTACAAGTCTTGCATTTCAAATTCATAATGACTGCCAGAAGCCTGGCCAAGGCCTAACCAGAATAGCCTCATCCCATTCACACAGATAGATATGCAAAGGCAAAACCCCTTGAATTCAAAATTCCGACCCTGATGTACAAACATTTCTGCGACAAGCACGGTCCAGTCATGTATTTCTGAGTTTTACAAGATAATGCATTCAAGATCATGGGTGCTTGATGTAAACTGGCCATCTTAAACTACTTGTATATATTATCATCTTGGACAAGAAACATAAATCAGTACTCTTTTATTTGGTAACATTATCAATGACAGCAACAAAGGGTAATAATGCCCGTGGTATTTAAAAAAATTATTTTAAAGTAATGATTGCACACTGAAACTGGGTGAAATAAAATTATTTGACATTTGAGGAATGTATCAGTATGAAAGTGATATGGTATCCTGAAGTAAACAAGGTGGAAGATTTATCATGAGGACACATTAAAACCTGAGTCTGGTACGATAACATGTCTTCTAGCGTAAAAAATACAATAGCATTTTACTGCCTTTAGCCGGCCTGGTTCCTGTTTTTATTACAACACAATTCCTGTTATTCTCATCCTAGTTTTTTTTGCTGTGTATATCACCTGAAAAGTAGTGTCATTTTTTCCTAATAAAATGCAATGCAAATGAAATTCTAAATAGCAAAGCTAATGTTAGCAAAGCTAACATTGCAGATGATTTATATAAAAACACATGGCTCTTATGTAGCTTCACAGTAACGAATCTGAACTGTTAGAAGCTTCTCCCAATGAGACTCTGCAGTCGCCATTAACAAACTTACAATGAGCAACACTGACATAATCTGTCAGACATTCGGTGAGATGTTTTCTTCATGCAGGGGATGCTGTATCCAGGCAGAAGCAGTTACTTTGTGGCACCTGCGATGACTTCAGGGATTAAGCACCCTGATGCCTCACCAAGGCCTGAACACAACAGCTAACAGCAAGCACTGGAGTTCACAAGATTAAAAATCAAATTATTAGAAGGGTCCACTGACTGCAGACTGTCACTTTCAACAGACACAAAAGGACAGAAAACATTGAAGATATTGTGAACTAAGTTATATTTCCCATACATTTCCCATATACAGCTAAAAACAAGGCACACCGCAATATCTCAGAGCAGCAGGTACCATCCTGCTCAGGGCGGTCACCTTGCATTCCGAACAGCACTGGCTTTTGCTGTATTACCTTACCTCAAGGTACTTGTACTTGTACCCAAGGTACCCTGAATTACCACAGTAAGAACACCCTGCTGTATAAATGGGCAAATAATTGCAAAGCGGATCACCTAACATCAAAAGTTACCTTGGAGAAAGGTGTAAGTTAATAAAAAGTTATTAATAATTATCCCACGACTAATTTCTACAGCTAGTTTTGTTCCTGGTTAATGGAACTCTATGAATGACATAGGAGCGTGAGAGAAAAGCGCAGGCGGGAATGGCAGGAGGCCACATCGCATCTTTACGCTCCGCTTTATTGCATTAAAAAAAGTCTTTCATTCATGACCTCTGGACGTTGCATTGGAAATACAGTACTTTTTACGTTCGTTTTGACGAATGGTGCAGTAGATCGCAACTTCATTAGGTAATAAAGGAAAGAACGAGTCACATTAAGTAATATATATTATTATGTATAATATAGTAATACACGCTCGGAGTATGAATGACTAATATCACCCTGTCGCCTGACTGCCACGAGTGCGAATGGGTTATAGGTGAGTCGACATAGCGAGTTATGTGCACCTTTGCTGTTATTTGCACACAAACAGATGAGCAGAAAAACACAGGACCGTGAGCCGCCCGGGGTGTCGGTACTCACATCTTCCATCATAAAGGTCCGTTATGTCCGTGGGAAGAGACACGGAGGCCCTCCTATCGTGCGCTGCCTAACAGTCCTTCCGCTCTGGGTACCCCTAACTTTCTCTTGCACACCATGTTGTACGAGTGGGAAAACCGGAACAAAGTTTAAACACCCAACTGTAACTTCTGTCTGCTTTTGTTTCCCTCTTTTTTTGGCCAGCGCTATGAACCAATTCGGAAAAAAAAGAAAAAGTTCGGTTTCCGGTAAAAGAGAGAGAGAGAGACAGAGAGAGAGAAAGAGGGCATGCTTGTGTGTGTGCGCGCGCGCGTGTGTGTGTGTGTGGGAGGGGGGGGGCAGACCATGGACCTCTTTCTCACCGGATCTATTCTGTCTTTAATAAAAGTCACGCAAAGTTTAAGAAGTTCCTCCAACATGGCCACAATGTCTCACTTTGCAAGTCCCCCCCCCCCAAAGCTGGTTTTGTTTGTACTTTTTTATTTAAAATACAGTTTTTGAAAAGCTTGTTCTGCTCTTAAATTTTTTAAGTATGTTTAAAAGAAACTTACTGTGCCATTTCATGGTAAGCATCTTCAACAAAGGTACAGCAAGGGTGGTATTTAACCCAAGAACCTTCAGGCTGAAAAGTAAAGTCCTAACCACCGCACTACCTGCTGAATTTAATTATAGTGCGGTTGAAGAGAATGGCGAATAGCACCACTGCCCTGCATGCCTGAAACCGGAGTTCGGTTCCTGCTGTTCAGTCCTTGGGCAACACCTGCTTGGATCCAAAAATACAAAAGCAAAGGGAATCAAGGCAGCTGGAATGTCACCTGGGTTAACAAGAACTGCGTCAAATCCTGGGGAACCAAGACAATTCGGTGATAAATGGAACCAATCATAGATGGACAATATTTGATAATATACTTGATGGAATGCTACTACAACAGTAAACACAATAATGGAGAAAAGCTCTTTCCTTCAAGGAACCTTATAAAGTGTACTGTCAGATGCAGAGCAATGAAATATTGGCTGGAGATCTACCAAGAGCTGAAAATGAAAAAGGACTGGAAGAGAATATGTGAAAAGGAACCATCCCACAACACAGGAGAACCCTGACAGCATAGTAGCACAAATCTCCCTGAGCAGCAACCAGTTACCATCAAAAGAACACATGTCCAACAACAAGTTACAAATACCCAGAAGTATGCAACACTAGGGTCTGATATGATCAATGTATGCTGGCCACAGATATTAAAAGCTCTACATACCTGCTTAGCAGCACAGAGGAACCAACTGCTAATAGCAAGTCCCTACCCTGACTGGCTAACATAAGGGAGGGCAGTAGTGGTTGCAAAACAATCACCATCCAAATAACCTGCCTACCTACAGCATGGAAGCTTTTCTTATCATAGCCACCAAGGCAAAAGGGACTGGAAACAACAGCAGTCACTGGTATACAGTATAAAGAGCTGTCCTCTAAGACCAGGAAGGCCAACTTCAGTGCTGCCTGGACTGATTACAAGAAAGTATATGATTCAATCCCACATAAAACCATGTCAGATAAGACCCCAGCTGCAGGCTGTGTAAAGACAGTGAGAGACAGTCCAGCATCTAGTAAGATGTGGGGAAGTCCAGCACATTCTGTGAGGCCCAACCAAGTAGCATCAGTCATAAAACAGGAACATACAGTATGTGGAAAATATAGCCTCCTAAGTCTAAAGGGAACATAGGAGGGTGGTGGAGAACAACAGAGTCAAGATCTTGTGGGATTTCAACATCAACATCAAGACAGATAAAGAGGTCATTTGTTAACTGACCAGACATAGGGGTCATAGATAAGGAGGAGAAAACAACACTGGCCATAGATGTGGCAATTCAAAGCTAGAGGAACATAAGCAGAAGGAATGTGAGAAGACGTGATTAAATGACTTTAAAATGCCCCTGCATGTTATATCCAGGGTGGGCCTTCATCCAAGCTGAAGCCTACTTGTTACACCTTTGATGTCATACTGTAAGTTAGACAAAAACACCAGTATCTAAAATGCATGTATTGGCCATCTTTTTCCATATTATAAAATCATATTAGTATGCTTCTGTATACAGAGGGGATAACAACTTGTCAGCTGTTGGGGATATAATATTATTTAATATTACTCAACGGAGGACCAAAATTGTAGGACCCCCCCCCACACATACACACCCTGTTATGGCTGTTCTTGCATAAAAACCGTACATTACATAATAATTCATTTTTGCATTTTCATTGCCAGATTTGATTTGTTGATTATTGTAGTATTTGAGCCAAAAAATGTCATTTTTATACATATTTACATTATTTATGCTGTCGTCAGCATTAGTTGAACATCTTAGAAGTACTGTTTTATACTGTATACCAAAGGACGGTTTCTTTCCCACAGTGTTTTGAGAGTAGTAATTGAGGAAGTGACAACTGAGCAAGCTGAATAAATGTACACGATCCCTCAGCAATTTGCCAAGTGTAAAATAAACTGCAGTTCACATGTCAACAATTTGTCACCTTCACTGGCATTTTAGAATGTGAGCTCAGTCTAACAGATTAAAAACAATTAAACCAACAAATTGCAACTACCCAGGACACATTTGATAAGAGCAATGGGCAACCAGATTTTAAAGTCTTGTAAAGAGAATTAGTTTGCTGCATCCCTAAAGAGTTAATATACCAACTGTAGGGTGTTGTACGCACTTCCCAGTGTGTGGTCAACCAGAAACTAAAAAAAGGTCAAAGCTACAAAGTCAGTGGCATCTTTAGTTAAGAACACACATTGCACCCTGAAGTTTGACTATTGAAACATTGAACTTGAGCATGAGGTTTGGTTGTCGTATGTCAGACAAAGCAGAAAAGTGGAAGCATGTGTATTAGTGCATAATCATTGGATCTTTACCTCCAATGTACTGCTTCACAGATAAAATGCAATTCAGAAATAGCAGATAAAATAACATCTATATTTCATTACTGATTTATTTACAGTGTTATTTAGATGTAATTTGTAATAAAAATGTATTTTATGAAGATGAAAATATATTTGTATTATCAGTGTCATCATAGACATCTCTATTCTAAAGGGTTTTGTTATAAAGCATAGTTTCTACAAGATCATCGTGTGTAAAACTAGCAGAGATGTTTTTGTTAAGTTAAAAGCACAATAGAGAGGAATTAGTTTCACTGCTATGTTAACACTTTCAATGCATTAATACACGAAGAAGACAAATGATATGAAATGAAAACTTTGTCGTGTTTATTTTCAGAACTGCTGAAGAACAATGGTATAGCATTTCGAAAGAGGCTAGTGGTCTCTCTATGGCCTTGCTTGTGGCCAGGTTCAATGGTTTTAGTAAATGTCAGTGCATACTTCATTAATTTGAAGTGTTCTGCAGTGCCTGAAAAAAAAATTCTGAACTATTTTTTAAGCTTAAGTTTTTAAACAACAACCACTAAATTTGTTACATGACAAACAGACACCTAAGAAAAAGGTGTGAGAAACCATCAGCAGTTGCACAGTTAGCTTTTAAAATGACATCCACATAATTCTTAGAAGCAAGACTGGCTTCTAAAAAGTTTTTTTGAATATGAATATATTAGCAATAATGATGAAACAAAAGAACAAAATGTTTTACTGAAATGAATGTTTCCCCATTGGTCAGCCTAGGAGGGGTACAGCTCAGTCACTTCCTCCATTAAGAAATGCAAGTGCCTGTTGCTTGTGATGCAAGTGTGCATCCTTTAAGTGTGGAGCGAACAAGAAGGGTGAAGCGCCACCTACAGATCTTTCACTTCCCCCTGTTTAAGAGGCCTGAGGCTGGGAATGTCTCAAAGAAGTCAGAGGGCAGAGTTGTTAGGAAACCTACAGTAAATGTGCATAAAATATGTTTATATTGTATGTATGCATATGTACAGTATATGTTTCCAGTACAATCAGCTTGACAGGACTCTTTGACACTGTGGCTGTAATGCTCAGTAAAACCAATGGCCATTTTCATGATTAAACCCTACTTTTAAGTATTTTATGCTCTAAACCATTAGTACCTGTCACCCATTTGTACAAGTAATATGTAACATATTTCCAGTGAGGGAGATAACTCAATTGGACTGAACTGAATTGAGTTAATTTCCAAAGTGCTGATTTCACAGGGGCACTAAACAAAGTTTGGAAGAATGTAACAATGAAAATAAGGGAATGGCACAATGCAGATTTTTATTTTAAGGCAACAGTTCTCTATTTGGATAAACCAGCTGGCAACTGAGGAGATGAAAAGAAAAAAAAATAACACTGAATGTAGATTTCTTTCTCCAACTACCAGTGACCACTTTCACCCTTTTTTGGTATTCTAAAGAGGGGAGAGAGGACTTGCATGGTTGTGTCCAGTGAGTATATCAAGGCAGAGCTATGATCTGGGGCTGTTAAAGTCACTATCCAGGTCCAAGGTTGACTGAGGTGGCCTCCCAGCAGCAGAACTTGGTGTTTATTGCCAAAACACAATTGTTGTTTTTTTTAAGAAACTGTAGAAGATTTTATAAGTAATTAGGATCAGTCTTGGGAAAAGGTGAAAAACAGACAATGATAGGTGACATAAGGAGGCCATCTAGGGCCTACCAGCTACCATAAGGCCCCCTCAACATTGGATGGAGTCAAATTCTTTTTTTCGCTGCTTCAGATATAAAAGGAAAATATACCAAAAACCGTTGAGCCATAAACTAAACACCAAATGAAATGTCTTCTGTGTGGCCTGAATTGGTTATGTTTTCACACAGTATCAGAATAAGCACTGTTTTGTATACACACCTCATTGAACATTAGGCAGTACACAGTGAAAAATATACTATCACTAAGGCATTTAACAAACACGAATCCTTCAAAATGACAGACTCTTGCGGGCTAATTTTAAAAGTTATCTGGGCACTTGCAAAGTGCCTATGTAAACCTCAATTTTAAAATTAAAGTGTCTGCAGTTTTCAGCTGACATAGGATAGATCATCCACCAACTGCAGATGGGAGTTCCAGCAACATAACTAGCATTGGCTTAACTGGTTTTAAGTCAGACAGAGTATCTCAGATGTGGTTAATATGTTGGGGATTGGGGGGGCTATCAGCTGTTGATTCAGAAGTGAAAATCTGACAAAAATTACATCTGATATGAGGTATTACACTGATGTTAGGAATGTGGCGGTGCAGCAGGAGAAGGTGGTGCTTCTCAGCTCCTGGGCTGGGATTCAAGTGCAAGTCAGGGGTGTGTGCGAATTTTGCGTGTTCTCTTCCGTGTTTGCACCCCTATTAAGAAAAAATATGCTGGAAGATGAGAGCAAACAACTTCTCTTACTCCTTGCCTAGAAAACCACACTAATGCTTGTTTATGCATCAGACCTGACTCAAAGGCAGTTTTCAGTTCAAAATTTTCTTATATTAGAACTGTTGTCTTATTTCATTATTCTATCCTGAATGACAAGGGCTGCTGAGACAGACTGTAAAGCCTTTACTGGTGATGGCTCTGACCGCATGGTCATGTTCATGACATCCGTGGATTCATAAGTCAATGAGAATCACCGCTGTTTTTGCTCCGTCTGCTAGAAGTTTCCAAAGATATCAATTCATGTATAATTTCAATGCACATGTGTCATTCTGTCTCCTACAGTTGTCATATTTTGAAGAATGTAAATGAAACACAAACCCTTGAGCAAATATTCTCAGATGCTAACATGGTTCTGACATGGCATCTGGCACAATTAAGACTGACAGCAGGTCGAGGACTTTGCTGCCAGAGGGAAATTAATATCCCTGAACGTGACAGCATTTATGAACTCCAGACGTCCGCTGTCACTGCTGCCAGTGTCTTATAAATGAAATAAGACATCCCATGCTGAGTGCCTGTTCCTTCCCCAAGTCTTTGTGAACCTGTCATAAAAAAACAAGAAAGAAGCTCTGATGCCTAAACGCAGAGTAAAAACAGTGGGTTAAAAAGCTAAATAATAATAATGTGGACAGTAAATACTGAATATTATTCATGTTAACAGCATTATAACTTTTTAAAATGTGGTTAAACTGTATATTTATACAATATAAACATAATTAGGATTTAACCCATATTCTAAACTTTAAATGTACTTTAGTTTTCTATAAAGCTGTATGTAGATTTTCTATAAATATTCTAAATGGCTGCAAAGGTTAAAAACATATACTCCGCATTCTAAATTTGTAGCTAATGCATTTATTTGACCATTACCAAAATAGTCATTATAAAACGTTTACACATACAGTACATACATCAGCAGGCAATGAAACTGATTCCCTTTACTGATAATTCTGTTTACATGAGGTTATATTTGGCATAAACAAATATACCTTGCAAAGATGAATAAACTGAAAGCTCATTCATAAACTGTGGCTGATTTCTGCAGGGTCTGTGTTTAGAGTTCTCTGACTGGGCATGTTTGAGTATCAGAAGATTGATCTTTTCTAATGATTCCAGCAAATAAAACCATAGAGAAACTTACATGACCCTGTATGTACACAAGTAATGCAATAATTTACTCTTAGTTACTAAAGTTTGTGCTGTGGTGCTCATTCCCTACTGAGTTATGCAGTCCGCCTGCAGGAGTAATCCCTGTTGTTTGTTAGCATTCGTGTAGCCATTTTAGATGTGTAAGCACTTACACCGAGTTGCCAGTTTATTAGGCATACCACCTCACGCTTCACACAAATTGTGCATTCCAACAAGTCAAACATCATGTGACTGTGGCATGTGGTGTAAATCAGGCAGATCGTATTTAATGTAGGTGTACTTAATAAACTGGCAACTCAGTGTACAAGACCCACATTAATATTATATTACCTGTAACATTGCCTGTGTTTATCCAGCTATCAGATGGACACATGCTGAATGATGATGAACACTGAGCAAATTTACCTAGAGTGATGATCAGGGAAAATACACAAACACAAAAATGTGCATGAAAAGTAAAATGCAGAACAGATGAGAGGATCTTGAGGAGCTGGTTAAGACTCGACGCACAACGGGAGTTTCCAGCAGAACCGCTCGTGTCAGATCTCCTTTTAAAGCGGTCCTGGAATGCATAAGGAGTGTGGGGAGAGCGATGGAAATCTATGGAGGAGGAAGTGTATTCTCCCAGAGCAAACCTGGGGTTTGTGGCTTCCAACCTCCATGTACTGCAAACACAATCAAGCTCAACCTTCTAATGAAACAGTAAGGACAGAAAGTGAAGAACAGATCAGTTATATAACCTTTTTACTAAGATGTTTTGTAAACAATAGACACTCCAACAGGAGCACAACGATAAACATTGTGAGCGAGTACATTTCGGTAAACACTGAAGAACACCCTCTAAAAATCTGTGGTTGTTGTACTGAGGTATTTCCAAAAAACATTTCAAGGGAAAAAAAAAACAACCATTTCCCAAACATTTGAATTATTTCAGTTCACAGGACCTATTGCACTTTGTAACGTTTCGATGTGCATAAGAGGGGCTTTGTTTCTATGATGCAACCGTAGGAAATTAATGTAAAATGTTAAAGTTTTAGATAAGACGGCAGTACTGCCTACAGTAGAGCTCCTGTGTTCGTTTGATAAAACCGTTTATTACAAGTGACCTCTCAGTATCCCCCTTTTCAAACAAAAACTGTGGTTTTGAGTGTCTTTCCTGACATCCACAAAGTTATTTCTAAATTATTGCATAAAGCTGCGTACTCTTCTGAAATGACAACAGACCTAATATCAGCTTATCATAAAATAATGAGACTATAATGTGGCTAATTTGATTTGAGAAAGAAGGAAAGTTTCATTTTACCACTCGCTGCTGCCTTAACTATTATCGACTGACCTTATTGAATTCTTCCTATTGATTTGGTACTCACTGAGAAGAGGTAATTAAGTTCTGCGCCACATAAAACTTTAATATTTTAGAAACACCTTGCTGCAACTTCATTAAGAAATGATCATTCCGACATGAGGTACTTAAAGTAGAAGCACCAATGACACTGACATGATGTGTCAGCAAACAAATGCAAATCGCAACATGCTTATTAAATTGGTAATGAAAAGAATGTAATTTTTACTTTGAAATAAAAAAAAAATTCAAACTATGGCTTTAAGGATATTTTAACAGAGAAATAACAAGCTTTCTTACTGTCTTCTACACATTCACTTTTCTTGTGCATAAGCTGTATAAATCATCCATCCATCCATTCAACCATGATTATTAACCTCTTCATCCTGGCCATAATTCATTGGGCACCAGGCTATGAAAAAAACCCTCAATGGGATGCCAGTTCACTACAAGGCAGCCACACATGCACATTACTCACATACTAGAGGCAATTTCTTTTGACCAATTAACTTGAAATGTATGTCTTTGGACTGTGGGAGGAAACTGGAGCACCCACACAGACGCAGGAAGCACATGCTAACCCCACAGAGCCTGAACAGCCCAGACACTGTGAAGCTGCAGGGCTACTTGCCCAGCCAGTATGCTTCCCTTCTGTACAAATTAGCATTATGCAAAATGCAATGTTTATACCATTCTGAAGGATGTAAGCATATACAAAGTGAACCACATAATTGTTTTGGTTGAATGTTAGTCTGTGTGAAAAATAGGGGTCAGCACAACTTGAGCCATTTAAATTGTTTATATAGTTCCAAGATTCCAAGATCAATCTCAAAACATAATTTATACAATGATTATTTCACATACACTTGGATCAAGATTATTCCAATGTGAATTAATTATTAAATTATTGTGCAGGCAGTAAATGTGAGATTGCAAGGCATTGCAACAGAAACTGAATTTTGCCTGTATAATTGAATGATGGCTAGTAAATTTATCTGAATCATTTTTTTGGATTGACTGGATTTTTGTGATTTCTGAAATTCTTTTTCTTCCCTTAGATTAGAAGAGCATTATTTAAAAATACAGTGACACAAATGTAAAATTTGCATTGGTTTAAAAAAACACAATTATAATATCATAATTGGTGAAAATGTACTGAAAATGGTCATTAAGCTGAGCAAAAGTAAAATATATTTTGTTATTCAAAATGTTATGAAAAATTCTCCTCTTTCACAAATTATGGAAAAATGCACACAAACTCTATTTCAGAGAAGTCAGCCTTACTAAAAGGTTCTGTTCATCAGTGCGCACACTAGCACTTCCTGAGACCAAGCTTGATGCTTTTACTGTAAGTGTGTGGCCTTCCCACAGCAATTATTCCAGCGCCGGTGTCAGCAGAGCCGTTATGATTAATGCTGATGATAATTATGATGATTATTATTATTGTTTTTATTAATAGGCCTTTTAGTAGTACATGCTGCTTCAACTGTGTTTTTTTTTCAAAGCAACTTATAGTTTTCCCCATTTGCACAGCTGGATGCACAAACACCTCAACTTTATTATACTTGGGTTTAAAACAAGTCACCTTTACAAGCAAATGAAATATGTACCTTAAATTCCATTTGCAAGAAGTTGCAAAAACTCATTAAAGGGAATAAAGCCTACTGTCGTGAAAATTGCTGTGAAATGTGCAAAACATGCAAACACATGGACCCAGTACACAGGGATTCTACATAATGAAGATGAATATACCTTAGTTATCTGCTGTAATGATTATCCCATGTCCTTCTGCTTTATTATGGTTTCAGTACCATAATATTGATTATGATCATTTTTTTCTTTCTTACACTTTGTCAAGCTAGTGATGTTAACAGCATCAATATAACTAATTTTTGAAAATCATTCATAATTAATAACCAACTATGAATGACTTAATATAACAAAGACAAAGATGTTACATATTAACAAACCCAGGTACAAAGTTTATTTTAGAGCAACAGTGGCAAAATAATTGTGAACAAGGACATCATAAGACAATAAGGAACTTGAACCATACAATGGAACTTGATAAATTAATCTTTAAATGTTGAGTGGATACATACATACAAAATAGGAGAAGAATTGGGAATACCTGCCATGCTCTTCCATTGAAAGAATTCCTAAGCAGTAACAAGAGATCCAAAGAGGTGAAACACAGGCTGTTATGGGACAAGCCTTCTGGGGTGGTTTGAAACCTGTCCCTGGAGCATAATGAGTGAGGTATGTACCCCCAGAAGGGAAGCCTGTCCATTGTCGGGCAGCGGGTACAAGTTTTCATTATTATTTGGCATATAACTTTGTTCCAGTCTACTTTCAATGGCAGGTTTGTATGCTAAGCTACTTAAAAATTATTTACCCATTTATATAGCTGAATAATTTTTACTAGAACAATTCAAAGTAACAGTTTTAGTCATGGGTACCACAGCAGGAGGAGGAATTCAAACTTATGTCCTTTGGTTGCAAGGCCTTGTACTACCTGCTCTTCCAAATGAACAATTATATCATTAATTTTTCAGTTAACCAATGCTTTTATCCAAAGCAATAAGCAAGTGTTATCTTTTTCTGGAGCAGATCAGGGGAAACACAGCACTCTAGTAATTACAGCAGTGGCAGGAATGGGATTCAAACTAATAAACTTTAGGCTGCACATTTTTATCTTAACTGCTAAACCAATGCATGTTCAATAGTTGTAATAATAATAGTGCTTTTAGAAGCAGCTTCAAAGAACTTGTACAAAATCTTTCCAAATAGCTAAGAATTAAAAAAGGCCAAGTACCTTAGAGGTTCAAAATGGACGAAAATTTAAAACCACAGTTAGGCATATATTATGATGAATCTTTCCTCTTTCAATATAGCTGATCTGATAATTGTCTCAGCCAGTTAATAGTTAATTTAGGACATCAAAATGAGACAGTTTCAAGCACTGGTTCAAAAACAAGCTGCACTACATGGACAAAAGTATGTGGACACCCCATCTAAATACTCAGTTTGGGTGTTTCAGCCACATTCATTACTATTAGGTGAATAAAATCAAAAATATAGAATGCAGTCTCCTTAGACATTTGCAGTAGAATGGGTTGGACAAAAGAGCTCTGGGTCTTTCAGTGTGGCACTGTCATGGGATGCCATCTTTCCAGCAAATCAGTTTGTTAAGTTCTGCAATGCTAGACCTGCCCTGGCCACCTTTAATCCTGTTACTGTAAAGGGGGATTATCAACAGCTCAACCATGAAGCAGTTGGCCATGTAAGCTCACAGAATGAAACCACTGAGCGCTAAAGTATGGTTGCATGTAAAAATTGGATTTCTTTGGTACCAAGCTCCAAACGGCCTCTGAAAGCAATGTCAGCAAGAATTGTTAAAATAGGTGGGTTCTTATGGCTGAGCAGCTGCACATAATCTCAAGATCACTGTGCTCAGTGCAAAGCTTTGTCTGGGGTGGCCACCATTGGACTCTGGAGCAATACAAATGCATTCTCTGGAGTGATGAATCACGCTTCACCATCTGGCAGTGTGACAGAATCCAGGGTTTGCGGATGCCAGGAGAATCCTACCTGCCTGCATGCATAGTACCAACTGTAAAGGCTGGTAGTGGCAGAATAATGGTCTGGGACAATTTTCATGGTTTGGGGTCAGGACCTTAATACCAGTGAAGGTAAATCTTAATGCAATAGCATACAAACACATTCTAAACAATTGCATGCTTCAAAGTTTGTAGTCACAGTTTGGGGAAGTTCCTTTCCTGTTCCAGCACAAAGTGAGCTCCATAAATACACTGGTTGCCCAGGTTGGTGTGGAAGAACTTGAGCAGCCTGCACAAAGCCCTGACCTCAACCCCACAGAACACCTTTGGGATGAACTGGATGCTGACTGCACAAATTCTCACAGCCATGCTCCATCTGGTGGAAATCTGGTGGAAAGCCTTTCTAGAAGAGTAGAGGCTGGTATAGCAGCAAAGGGGGGAACATCTCCATATTAATGGCCATAGGTTTGGAATGGGAGATTCAACCAGCACATATGGGTATAATGCTGAGGTGTCTGCCTACTTTTAGCTGTATAGTGTATATGCAGATTCTGAAAATATTCAGACTCCTACCCTTGAGGACAGTGTACAAAGCTGGTAAATAAAGTACCTGAAGCTGATACTTCAGCAAAGGTGGCTACCAAGTAATAATGTAAGTCTCACAATTGCTATACCACTCCTGCCTGTTGTTCCAAGTGCACTCTGAAGCACTTGTCCTGCCCATCCTGGATACGCCCAGCTATTTTGATATGACCTGAGAACTTCTGCAGATGACAAAACTTGGAGTTGTGACCTAAACTGCCAATAGCGTGTCATTGTATGAGTGAATATGGTTTTGCTACTATAAAGATGTAAGAAAGTAATCATTTTTCTTTACAAACATACTCAAGAGTTAAAGGTATTAATTTAAAGGTAACAAAGTTTTCTACAAATAAAAGGGTACTAGCAGGCCTGGCTAGGCTGCATTATAATAACTGTAAAGGCCTGAATGATGCCTGTCCCTGTTTACACAACGAGGTAATAATTTGCCATATTTGGTGAAAAGTGTGTTAATTCCATTTTATTGATCATCTATAAAAACTTATTTTATAAATATTTTATTCTGTTACAGGGTTGCCTCATTCTTCTGTTCAAGTCGATTGTTTTTACATCCCAAATTTCCAGAATTGCATTTATGAGCTGTCCTTAAGAACACATCCTGTAATCAGTCATGAACTAAGGTATTTTGTATACTTGAATTCTTTGCTTTGGCAAAGGTTACTTACGGCAGAACCGCTCCTGGGACCCGGCACCCACAGTTTAAAATTTCCTAACATTGCTGCCTTTTCAGAACACACCTCATTACAATACCAAAATAATGGATTGTACTGTAATTACAGTATATATTTTGGCTGACTGTACAAGCCAAGGGCATTTTCCTATTAAAATGGGTGTTTATATCACATTTGTTAAAGAAGCAATTGCTTTCCTTGTTTATTACTGCTCCATCTCTGTTGAGGGAATAAAATTTTTGATGAAAAATTAGTCTGTTAAAGCATTAGTCGAAGGTTTTCACACCTATGTTCCTCAGCACCCCAGAAGAAAATAGACGTTACTGTCCAGTACCTGTACTAAATTCCCTGCCAATTCTTCATTCTGTACAAACTCTCCTCAACAACAAATAAAATAAGACAGTCTTTCATGGTTGAATGAATTCAATTGTATCTGTCCTTAAAAGAAAAACAGAACTTTTCTGGTTGCAGTCTTTTACTTCCCAAGAGATCCTCTTTAACAATTCTATTAACATCTCAGAAGTTAAGACAATATGGCAAACTGTTTAAAAAAACAAGACCTACAAAAAGGAATAATAATGGAAAAGTGATTTGATGATTTCCCGAGAGCCTTTTTAAAATTATATGACACAGATGTAGAGCATGCTTCATTTTCACATAACATCTGTGGTTCTGGAATGTCTCACAAACTGCGACATAACTTCCTCCATCCAACTTAGTTTTGCTCCATTACATGGAAGTGAGGGCACTGACTGGCCTTAATGTGGCAGGGATGATCTGACAGGACCATCTGGCAGGTCTGGGATGAAAAAACAAGTTTGTAAACCATGTGGTCAAGAGCTGTGCTCAGGCTAGGACTGAGACTGACCCCTGGCCCACTGGGTTTCCTAACATATAGGGGAAGGCCACAGGCTGGGAGTCACACACATATTGGGTGAGGGGCCACACACTAGTAAACTACCCCCATGCAGCAGCTGCAGGATCTTCATTTGCTCTCCCCAAAAAAATGGAATTTGGTTTTCACAAGTCACTTTCTACCTTGAGGAGGCACTAACCACTTTACAAAAGGGGTATTCCAATAGTAAGTTATGAGCAAAGAATGTAAATAATGCAAGTCCCAAGACTTGAGTACGAATATCTTTTACTCTTATGTTTATGCTTCCACATTTATGAAATATAATAATTAATCCAGGTCAACTCATTTTAAAGTTCCCCGGCAATCAGTTGTCTCTGGTCCAACTGAGCACGTGCACCATCTAGACAGGCAATCTATAAGGCTACAGAAAACCCTACCTGGGTCTTTGGCCGACCTAAAAGTAAATGGTGATTATGGGTAACACGCAAGTGGCAGTCGAGGACTGTAAGTATTACACACAGCAGAGAGGAAAGTGGCAAGTTGACTTTTGGAATGAATAAGTATGTTTCCTGCAGACACTTAACTGTAGCTGTCACACCGGGCTTTCAAGAACATACCAGCTCTCCCAGTCACCTCAGTGCTAAACAGTCTTAATTATCTCAACGGAAAATGAAATGGTCCAATTTCCCTCATAGAGCAATTCAAAATATTCATCATGTCACGCATGGTGGGGGGGTCTTTTCCATTCTTCATCACTGTTTTTCCTGGAGGTGGGAATCACACTCTCTGCAACACAGACAATGCCAGTCATTCACAAAACTATACATTCGGCAGATGTCAATTAGCAAACAC
The DNA here is from genome assembly GCA_018136845.1 of Heterotis niloticus. NCBI lineage: Eukaryota > Metazoa > Chordata > Actinopteri > Osteoglossiformes > Osteoglossidae > Heterotis > Heterotis niloticus. The sequence goes on along the minus strand of CM030904.1, from coordinate 12,780,137 downwards.
ACTTTGGCCATAAAAGGCAGCACACACAGCGATTAATTTGTACCCCACAGATTAATGTGAGATACGTGAGATACGTGAAAAAGAAACGCTTTGAGCAATACAAGCCAGAACCGAAACGCAGATGGAGAAGACAAACGTCTATTTTTAGAGCAGCTATCTACATTTTAATCCAAATCTGTTTGTATTTGGAAATGTTGCGATGTTTGTTTTTTCCCTCAGATTGTCTGCATATTTTAGGTTGTGTGTAAAGCAAACACTACGGCATGAATCTGGATTTGAATCCCAACTTTGTCCCTAGCCATCTGTGGTGAAAAGGCCTAGATATTCCAAGAGACATTTTAAAAGTGACATGTTTTTGTCATTGCAGATCACAACGGTAGCTTCAAACTCTATTTCTACGTGAAACACAGCATGACTACAAAAAAAAAACAAAAAACTAAATTTAAAAAGTAAATTGAGAGTAATGTGTATGGAACATTAAATTAATCTGTCTTTTGTAGCATGTTTATTAGTCTTATAATAATTATTACAATGTGTATCTGTCTTGTAAGGCATACAATGATTTGAAAAATGAAGCACAGTTGATTTAGTGCTAATTAAACATTATAGTTATTTTGAATAATAAACATAAGTGTTTGACAGTTGCATAACCAATACAAAACAATTCCTAAATGTGACCTGGTGTTTTGCCAATGTATGTTGGGGAACAAAATGTGCAGAAGGCCTTAAATAATTTTCCCATGAAACGTTTGCAATTATTTTACTGGGGCCTCATATAGGATGTGGTTGAACTGGAAGTGTCACCCCATACAGTCAAGAACATGCCGATTCCTATGCTAAACTCAAGCAAAAATCCAGCAGGAATACATTATCGTCGATCCATCTGCCGAGTAACGAATGCTTTTAAAATGAAAATGTGAGAATTGTTATGAGTGCCCAGTTTATACCTTAGAAGATTAAAATAATGGAGAGATTAATGAACACTCCTGGTTAATCTCTACGGTACAACCACTGCGTTCAGTCATCCCCGAATTTAAACGTCTTCAGCAGAATGCCATTTGGCTTTTTTCCTCGATTTACGCGCCGATCTGCTCGATAGGGCGCAGGGCGGTCAAAAGGCAAAAGAAAAGAAAAAATCAATTTATGACGACCTAAATTGGTTTGTATGTTTACAGACGTTTAGTCACGTCACGTTAGTCAAATAAGTGGTGTCTTCCGTATTTCTGCAGGGGGGGAAAACAGTGCAGCTGTACGACTCTTCCGTCCATTTCAGCGTCGTAAAACGGGGACCATCCGAGCGCTGCTTGTCCTGTATTTGTCATTGTGACGTGAGCTGGAGCCCTCGACTTCGCCACCTTGTGGTTGGTGCGCGAACTGCATCGCACGCTCCCGACAGCCACCTCTGCAGCCCGCCGGCCGCCCCGACGAGCGCTCTTCGAACGGGATTGTAACATAACGACAGCCTGATTTATGTGCGTAATGATCTGTTTTTGTTTTTTTTTTATTTTAAAGTTAATCGAGGCTTATTTTTAGGAGCCCCATGAACGTAGAAGGAAATTCTAATTATTAGTTGAATATAAATCCGACATTTGCAAGCGTCCCGCAAAGTTCACGGCATCGTCAACGAAGGCTGCTTAAGGGCTGCTCCGGTGACCACGGCACGACAGCCCGTGCGCTCACGACTGCACTCCTGACTGAACGCCAAATGTCCGCTGTTACCGTTACCGTTAACGCTGATGGACAGTTTCCTCGTCAGCATCACTTTTTCACACACAGTCGCGTGAAAAAAGCCGAGGGAGCCGCTGTCTCAGGTGTCCCGTCCCATGCGGAGGGAGCGCCGTCGGCTTAGAGCAGCACCGTAGGAGTCGGGGTCGGCGCGCCCGTCCGGTTCGGTCGGTACCGCTATGTCGCGCCCTGTGTCAGTTCGCCCTGCGCGCTTTCCCGCTGCTATAGGCTGGGAAGGAGCGCGCCTCGCCATTGGCTGCCCCGTTGACATATAGCGCAGCGGGAACGCGCCTCGTCCGCACACCACGCTCCCATCTCCAACTTTTCGTGCGAAGCGCAGTTGAAATGCAGACGGTTAAACTCGCCCGTGCACTCAAAATGATGATATGAATGAATGAAAGCGTAAGATATTGCGAGCGACCACGTGCTTGTGGCGTTATGTTTAACGCTATTTCAAAAGTGCATCATCATTTGTGAGTGTGCGTTGCTGTGGTTGTTTTTGCGCCGACATGCGTGGGTTCCTCCTGTGTGTGCTGCTCACCGCGGCTGTCCGCCACTGCCGCTGCTCTCCGTCCCCCCGGCCTGTGTACACGAACCACTGGGCTGTGCGCGTCCTGGGGGGGCCACGAGAAGCGGATCGACTCGCCTTAAAATATGGATTTCATAACCTCGGCCAGGTAAGGCACTCCATCTCTTTCGGTGTTGGCGGGCTGTTATTTGGCTGAACAATAAACTCACTCAAATGCTTCGTGTTTCCGAGCTGCCCGTGCGCTGGTGTTGGAAGTTGGATTCTGGCGGGATGTCTGGCATAGACTCTATATAAATTATGTGCAATAGGTAACTCTTTTATATTCGCGTAAGATCGAATCGGACTAGACTGGCGAGCTGAATCGTGGCAAGGTGGTGAAGAAGCGCACTTTGCACCCAGTCATCCAACTATTCAAATCTCATATCAGAAATGCAAGTAAAAATGATTTAGCGTTATTATTTATTCAGCCGATTCCTTTGGCGGGGGCGAGTAACGGCGCTACAGCGTCAACTTTGCAGTGATTCACGTTGAGACAGAAGGGTATTGGTACGCTACCCTTTCAGGTACGGGTGCAGCAGCAGAAAGCGGTTCGAAGCAGAAGGGGCAGCATACAGATTTCAGATGCCGAAGATGCTGAACTGAGCGCAGGAGTGACACTTGTGTGGACTTTGTGACAGCTGTCCACCGGTGGTGAGAGTGGCATTCTGGTAGCTTCCGGACCAGCTTCACAGGCTCCAGATCAGTTTATATTTGTTAGTCTACTTTGAAATCAGGCCAGTTATAATCTCATTCCTTGGATTTTAGTTTTGTTTGAACAGTAACATCAACTAATGTCCATTTCAAAGCCGTTCCCTACCAGCACGGTTGGCCTGGGTTCGAGTCTCCCTCCTGTTGTAGTGCCTTTGCTCAGGGTACTTAAGAATAGCCTCTTGTATTAAACAGGTAAATCACAGTACGTGGGCTGTGGTTGCATTGACCTTGGGCAAGATGCTGCTAAGTAAAGAGTAGTAAGAAAAAAGAAGCTGCGATATATCAGATCTAACCGAGCTGTTCAGACTGGAACACAGAGAGCGAAAGAAACTTACTTTTATCTCTGTGCTGAATTGTAGACAAAATCCAGCTTTGTGTTTGCAGCCAAAGTGTGACTTAGAATGGTTTATAAAGAGCATGAACTTCACCACAGCGTGCTATGCTATGATGCACTGAACCGAGCTGTGTTGTGTTGTACTGTGTTGTGCTTTGCTGTATTGTACTGTGCTGTGGGCAATGCATCATCACCAGTTGTCCAGTCTCTTTAATTGATGTTATTAACTGTGAGTTCTTCCCCAGCATGAGCACCTGCATGTTAACCTTTAAAAAATGGCAAGAAATGAGAAAAATTGAAAAATTGAGTTTTTCTGGAGCCCAAGGTACTGATTTCATTTACCTTTTATTGGCCTATGATGTTTTCCTTAAGAACTTTTACTATATAAATAAATCATAAGTATTTGTCCTACCTGAGTTCCGGTACCAGCTATATTAAGAATTCGGCTTTTCTTTTACACACTTCCAGTCTCTGCTTACACTTTCATACAGAAAATAATTAATTTTATTATATTATAGTTTTATGTCTTTGTAGTAATCTTCAACGGTAGTGCAGTTAATATTTAACTGTAGTTAAATATAACGGTGAACATGGACATTTAGTTTTCATTTAAATATTTTAACGTGAGGATTGAACTGGTACTTCCATCTATGTGGTGGTGTGACAGGGCGGTTAATGGCTGTGGCTGTGCTCTCCTGCTGCATGTGTGTCTTCAGCATCCTGCTGGATCTTATATCTCTAAAAGCTGGGCCAGGGGCTGTATGGGGTGAGGCTCCGTACCTGCAGTTGCGCTATGGGTGCCGATCTTGGCTGCCCTGCCCCCAGCAAGCTCAGCACTGAGGCAGTGTGTTAGGGCCCCTCCGTGCACACTCTAAAACTCCTTACTGTCTGTTCAGGGACCTTCCGAGGGCTGCCTGTAGCGCCCATTCTGGTAACCACCTGGAGGTCTTTCTTCAGTTTTTTCCAGTCCCTCTGGAACTCAAGTAACCATTTGCCATATGTCTGGCCCTCTGTTCTAGCCACAGTGTTTTGATCCGGTCTCCCTTTTAGTCCAATCATCTTCCAGGTTTAGTCAATTATCCAAGAGTCAGTCATTCTTTGTCTGGTTCTTTTATTACCTGGGGAAGTTTTGTTTTAGACAGCAGGGGTTAGATTTATTTGACAATTACTCCTTTAGATAAATGCTGTGTGCAGCATGTCCCCTGCCTGAGGAGTTCTGCTTTCTGTTTATCTGTACCTATCCTCTGAATTTAAGCTGCAGCATCTGTTGGCTTCCCTTCTGTGCCTTCCATTCACTGTCGCCTGTCACAGTGTAAATAGGTGTGTGTGCTCCAGAGGGGCTGTGCTAGAAAACCGCTCTGAAAATTATATTATATCCATGTGTCAAATCAAAATAGAGGCACAACAAATGACTCAATCATGCTGACTGGAAGCAGGGATCGAACCCAGGGAAATAGGTGGGTTACCAGGATTGAGACTGGAAAGCTTTGCTCTAGAGCTCCTGAGAGATGAGACAAGCGATTGAAAGGAGGAGTACCCTAGCTCCAGGAAGATGGCTGTGGGGGCTGTGCCAGATACCTCATATGCTTTCAGACTCCAGCCCACATGTTTGGGTAACAGAAGCATACATATTTATCACTACACATTCTTTAACTTGGGATTGTTTTGCATGTACAGCTGTTTTCCAGATTGAGTTTCAATTTATGCACTTGTCTGTGATTTTTTTTATTCAGTATAAACTTGTTCATCATTTACATAAATTTATCACTTTTGAGTGCTTGTTATAGTTTTCCTTCCCACCTGTCCTATTTTATGGGTTGCACATTTGGGTATAGTAGGTTTCTGTGGTTACTTTTTATAACGTTGTATTCTCTTTCTTATGTAGATTGGGAGCTTGGAGGATCATTATCATTTTCACCACAGCAAGGTTGTCAGAAGATCTACTTTTTCTATGCACGGTCCTCACAGCTTCATTCATATGGATCCAAAGGTTGGAGTCCAACTCCCTCTGGGCTGTATCCTGTATCTGAGTTATTCTACTTACTTAAAGTAATGGAGTGGTTATGAGCAACGTATTGTTTCTTGAAAATGCAAGCTAAATACTCTTGACGGCATTTCATCAGACTTATAGTCTAGCATATAAGTGCAAAAAGTGATATGAGCTCCCAGGATATGTGTAGCAACAGAGGGTTCAGCCCAGACACTCAATAACCCCTTTTATTGGCCCAAGATGGTATTCATTCTGCCTGCAATTTTATTCTTTTTGTACTGTGTATAAGACTAGCCAACAGAAAAATTCCCAGTTTGCCCCAGTTGGGTGAAAAATCTCCCCGTGTCTCAGCTGATGAATCCTGTTCTTTCTAACAGTCGTAACGGTTTGCAAGCAAAAGTTTTCACATAACACGTGCCTACTTGTGATGCAAATATTAAGGCCACATTTAAAATCCAGGAAACACAACCTTGCCTGTGTGCTGGAATACAGACAAGTTTATGGTAAAGAGCCTCGGAAGGCTAAACGGAACAGAAATTCGTACAGTCAATTATGAGTCTGCTTCAGATCAGTGGTTTTCGGGCCAGGTCTTGGCAGACCTCTGTGTGCGCTGGTTTTTGTTCCAGCTGAGCCCTTAATTGATTATGCTTGACTGAGCTGTTGATCGAATGCATTGCACGATTCAAATCGCATTAAACCCAAACACGTTAGCTGAGCGCTCGCTTTTCGGTCGTGTGAAACCATCCGCAAATCGATTAAGAGCTCGGCTGGAACAAAAACGGCATGCGCCGGAATCCACTAGGACCAGGGCTGAGAACAACAGCTTTAGACCTCATCCACATCTCAACAGTAAGGACAGGGAGCTTGCGTCTGAATATATTCCGTATGAGGTTTGCAAATGATAATTTCCGTGGATTTACAGTTACATTCCCTTCCAGGACAATTTTTTTTTTGTTTTATTCTTTCCAGTGCTTGGGTAAGTTTTACAATTAGGAAAATGAAAACGGCCTTTCTTTTTACAGCTACCGATAAATCTATGCAATAGGCTCGTGTAAAATGTATATAACAATTTGAGTGGGATGTGGAGAGATGTGAGATTTAATGCATCACACTGTGCCAGTTTATATTCAGTGTCTCTTGGTATTGTAATCCAATGTGTTCTGCGAGATGAGGCTTGTCTGCTGGTCTGTAATGAAGCTAATATTGCACACAGAAGTGCATCCCTCTGCTGAATGGCATGTTCATTGCCTAAAATGTATTCTGAGAGTTATTAACTCGGGAAAGAAAGACATGTCTCCAGTGTTTAAAATCTCAACCCTTCTCCGTGTTATTGTGGATAATCGAGTTTCCACTCAAATAAACGGACGTGGATGTTTGACCGCACTCGGGAAGCTAGTGTATAATCACACAAACAGGACAGTCCAGATGGTTCTCCTTCCTTTCTGTTCAGTAGGTGTTGTGTGTCTGTGCCTCAGGTTGACTGGATTCAGCAGCAAGTAGTGAAGTCGCGAGTGAAAAGGTACGCAAGAAACGAGCTGAATTTCGTCCACTTCGATGATCCCAAGTGGTCTAACATGTGGTATATTGTAAGTAAAGTTTACTTTTGTTTAAAACAGGTATTCAGTCTTGTGTTGTCAGTTTAGTCAAACTATCCAGAACCACATTTACTTGCTAACTGCAGCATATGGTTTTACCCAAGGCAAGTTACATTTATTGCACTGTTGCTCATTTATATGGCTGGATTTTTTTGTGGAAACATGCTTAAGTGAAGTATTAGGCTGTAAAACCCCATCCTGAGCCTTCAGCCATCTTACCACAATACTACCTACTGCACTCATTAACACCAGGATTCTACCTGTAAGGAGGTGAAAAAACATTCACAGACTTAACTTTAAGGGCTTGGCTTTAAGTAATGCATTTCTGAATTTGCTCCAAAAAGTTCCAAGTTGAGAAATGAAGGTTTTTATACATTTTAGGGTAAATGGGGAATAGGTAAGTTATTTGATGTCTGCCCCTGCCTCCTGTATGAGCTGCAATCAATTTTCACCTTTTGTTTATGTTGGACTTCATATATGAGAAGGTCAGAGAGGCAATGGAGTCGTGTTAGGCTGAGTGTGTGACCACTCCCATAGTGGTGTTGACATTGTGGTTATCCCTCTCGTTGCTGGAAAGCACTGCGGTGACAAGAACAACCGCTGCCGTTCCGAGATGAATATCCTGGCTGCCTGGCAGAGGGGCTACACAGGCAAGAATGTAGTGGTCACCATCCTGGACGACGGTATCGAAAAGAACCACCCAGATTTAGCCCAAAACTATGTGAGTTCCTGTTCAGTATTATACGAGCTCCCCTGCTGCCTCAGGGCCTTCAGTCAGATTCGCTGCCATGAACAGTCTTCAAGCCTGCAGCAGCAAACACTGTAGGACACAGCCTTCCCACAAATAAATTCTGCGTGCTTAGGTCCCTAAAGCTGTAAATTACAGCCAAGTTGGTTTGTATTTATTACTTGTTGCTAGCATACTGAAAATGAGATATGACCAAAAAGCAAAAAACACGTTTCCCCCCCCCCCCCCCCATACACATATTCATTGAATTGTTTTCTCTGTTTCTTTTGCTCCTTTATTTTTCCAGGATCAACTTGCAAGCTATGACGTCAACGGGAATGACCATGATCCTACTCCACGCTATGACTCCAATAATGAGAACAAGTAGGTACCAGTTTACTGTTTGGCTCCGACAGTCAGGCTTTTGTCATTAAACCAGGCAGGGGTCATATATCATAATGTAGCTAATTAATATTCCTTGAATTAAATCGGTGGCTTTTATGTAAAAAGGAGTGCGAGTTTCTCTTTTGGCATGCGGAGTTGTTCCTTTATGCAGTTTTCTCTGGGGTCCAGTTGTTGTGCCCATTAACATTGTAGATGGTAGGTTACGTGCATAGATTAAAAAAAAAAAATAATGGATTTTAACCATCAAATGTAAGCAAGTTATATTTAAAATATATATATGTATAGTTATTTAAGTCAAATGTGTACCATGCGATGTTTTAATTTTTATGATTAATGGCAAATTTTTACAGAGTATCCAGTCTAGTAACCCGTTGAGCACACTTTTAACCTATGAAATGGTTAGATTCATAATCACTTTATAGGCTCCACCATGAATAGATTTATGTTACCATTGTTGAACCGATAGTCAAAGGATTTTGTAATTCAGTGAAGTCTTATCAAGTTCTGCATTATCAGTGAAAGAAAGGAACCTGTTGTTGAGAGAGGGGAGGGCGGAGAAGTGTTTTTATGCTGGTTTGTCAGTCAGCTTTGATGAGGTGCTCTCTTCAATTCTGCTCAGTGTCTTCGCTGCATTCCTTAGCAACGTGCTAACGGGAAAGGGTGGGATGCACTGCTTCATACTTTCCAGCATAGCAACTGCATCAAACAATAATTTTTTGCACTGGACTGGCCACAGGCTACACATAGAGAGCCCCGCTCTCCCACTGTCACTTTCCATGTCTTTTTATCTTACTTATCTCTTTGTAATCACCTATGTGGGCTCACTTTCACACCACCGCCAAGACAGAGAGGTCGTTCCACCTCTTTGAAGTTGTCAGTTTTTGATTTCTGCATTCTGAGTGTTCTTCTCTTCTTCCTACTTTTGTTTCTTCCAGGCATTATTAAATATTCATTATTACTGGTGCGCACACTCAAGTGAAAGTAAGGCTTTTTACTGTTGTGAGGGGTGTGATTTATCTGGATTTTTAATCAGGTTTCTCATTAAGCTTGAGCTGTGTCTTACCTGCATTGAACTTCCCACCAGGGTTGCCACATACAGTGGTTACGAACAGTTGGCTCACCGGGGTTGGCATTTTGGAGCGACATCGTAGCTCATCTTTTAGAGAGCAAATCAGACTGGCCACCTGCCTTCGGCTGTATTTATTTTTAATTTTGAGTAAGGCAGAAGGATACAAGCTGAATGGAAAGCGTTCAATACATTTTTTGCAAAAAGTTTTACCAGTCCTTCTCCGTCTTCATGTTAAACCATAATTCAGATTCTAATGTTTTGAAGTGTATTCCGATTATTCTTACATATTCTTACATATTTAGCAAGGACATGTATTTTCTTGTGATGCTCTACATTAGTACTCAAAGTGAGGAAGAGGACCAGTGCTCTTCTTATTGACATGTTGGCGATGATTGTCAGCATAGTTATTAGATTTTAAAATTTTGCACTGAATAATAATAGAAGTTATTGCTGGTGTTAACAATGTATATAATACCATTGAGTCAGCATGTGAGCCAGCTTGCAGCATAACTTAGTGCTCCCTGGGTAATGAAAAAGAGCTGTGAGGGCTATTATCAATAATCACCATGTACTATAGTAGTCTGTTTGGTTGGGGTAGAAATGTCTACTGGGAGGTTGTAAGAAGTGCCCATGCACAAGTCTCTGCTCCAAAGAGCAAATCGTGCTGCATGCCAGTTCACTTAAAGCTCTGGTCTTTGAAGTTTTCTCTATAAATATTTGGAAGACAAAAAAGTTTAACGTTCTTCTAGAAAAGCTAACATTTGACCTGCATGATAATTAAATTAATCCTAGATGATCAGGACACCCTTCTGGAACTCCTTAGATAGTACAATGTGGTTTTATCTGTGAAATATTTTAACATTTTGTCCTGTGTATGTGATCATATTTGCATTTTCTCTCTATTGTTTTCATTATGTTATGTTTCTTTATTGCTGTTTTATTAACAAAAATTTCCCCTCTTCCCAGACATGGGACTCGGTGCGCAGGAGAGGTTGCAGCTGTAGCCAACAACTCACACTGCATTGTTGGTATCGCCTTTAATGCCCGAATAGGAGGTAGGCTTCTCAAAGTTCCCATGCATGGACAGCAGAAAACTTGCAGTGTGTCTCAGATTGGAAGGGTTTGAGGGTTTCACATCTTTTATCGGTTGGAACTGGATCAGTGAATTTTCGACAGTTCAAGAAATTTTTGTGATACTTATATCTGTAACTAGCAGTGCTTTTGAATGGGAAAGAAGTAATAGTTTCACCTTAGAGTGTTCAAGAAAATTTCATTCTTGGAAGATATGCTTGTTGATGTTATGATCCATAGTTATAGGTAATTTGTATGCATTATGGTCTAGGGTGAGTAAAAGTCGAATTAAAGATGAAGTTTATTGATGGCGAAAAAATGAAACCATCTAAACTGTTGAATAGAACTAAGGTCTTAAACCACCATTTTTTACTATTCAAACTCTCCCTATCGCAATATTCCGTATAACAAACTGGAAATATTTGTACCCAAAACTCACTGCTCAAGGTGAAAACTTGCTATAATAAATACACATCTGAAAAGGTTTCTAAATGTGAATTAATAACAACGGTTATGTTTCACACCAGTCCAGGACAGAGGATGTTCAGTGTTAGGAATGTGAAAATATTGATTTAAGAGAACTGGGCATTATAGAAGGTAAATGTAATTCCAGAGAAGTGTCTGTTGGTCGTTTTGGGTGGCAGCAGATCAATTAGTAGTAAAAATTACGTAGCCGATTTTTCTGATACGTGTATGCATTTGACAAAGTTTACAGTATGAAGTTGCTCACAATAAATGCAGCATGCTCGCTGAAGCCCAGCTTCAGTTTATTACTCATCCTTGTGAGAAATAACCTAGTAAAAAGTGGAAATTACCCTGGAGCAGTAACTCTGCCCCTGTACTTTTCAGTGTGAATCTCCCCTGGGGTGGGTTTCTAATCATATTCAGAATCAAGCCAGGAAAAATAACTAAAGTGCTGCAGTTCTATCTCAGCTGTTCTTCCAATAGTATTCCGTCTCATGCTTGCATTGTTTAAATGCGTTGTGTATGTGATACCATCTTATTAAGTGAAAAGGTCTTCTAAGAAACCAGAAAAGTTGGGAAGAAATCTGCAGTGGACTGTTACATAGGTATTTTAAAAGTGTTTTAGTGATATTTAGGGAAATTGGTTGGGTGTATTGGGATGGACTGGAAACACATTACTATTATATTATTTTACAAAATAATGAAATATTGGCTCCCACTATCTGAAAATTTACTATCCTGTACATTTTCAAGAGCTGAGCTGAATTTTCTTAATAATGATGAAATATTTATGGCAGTTTTTTGCCTCTGTAATGGATAACTGAAAGTGTCTGGAATATGGGCCATAGTAAATGTTGGCGAGGAGGATCCCAATGTGACAGAATTCCTTGTGCAGTGTTGTAAATTCTCTGAGTGGCCCTTGTGGCCCTCTACCTTGCCACAACCTCGACACCTAATGTCACTATGAGCACTGACAAGATTTGATCAAGCTCTGTGGTCATGGTCACGAGCTCTGCTTGTTTGGTCCTGCAATGGAACCAATGAAAAAAATGATGACTAATGAAAAGTGGCTTGTTAAATATAAATTTGATGCAAATCGATTTCTCTTGCGCGTCCTCAATTTTATTCGATGTGTGAAAATTTATCTGACCAAAATGTTAATTGTACAATGCAATCTAGCCATTACTGGCTGTTGTTCTTGTGTGAAATTATTTGTGTTGAAACTGTGAGCATGTATTAGGTGTTCTGTTTTGTTTGCCAGTTCCTATTAACACACTGGCTTATCCTGCATGAAGACATAAAACAAGCAAGTAGCCAGAAATAGAATGGGGAAGGGTCAGCACCTGTGGGGTCTAGAGTAACTCATCGAATGTAATTGAACAGATCTCCAAGTTTGCTCTTGACACAAATTGTTCTGCAAAGCACAGAAGCCGTCTTTGTGAGCAGTGATTTCTAATTAAGTTGGCACTTGGAACTTTTTCTTTCCTATGAGGGAGGGGTACAGCGTGAAGCGGACCATAACAAAATTTGCTTTCCGTACCCCGGTACAGCTGTGAAATTTGTAGCTTTTTTGTCGTTCAGGACAGAGGTGTGCATAAGATGATAAAACAATAGCGACAGTTCTGCTTTTTGTTTCATGCTCTGTTGCAGTGTTTTTTCATGCAGTGTTGCAGTGTTTTTACTCTTTTGAAGTCTCAGCAGTCGCTGTGCAGTTAAGGCCTTGGCTACTGATGTGTTTCTCCTTTCAGGCATACGCATGCTGGATGGAGATGTAACAGATGTAGTAGAAGCAAAATCTCTCAGCATTCGTCCAGACTACATCGACATCTACAGCGCCAGCTGGGGACCGGATGATGATGGGAAAACCGTGGATGGACCAGGTCCACTCGCCAAGCAGGCTTTTGAGATGGGCATCAAAAAGGTCCAATAACTGCTGTAACCCAGTTCTCTTCCTTATGTTTTAAAGTCTAAACTGCATGCTTGTTGGTTTAGTTTGTGACCTTGGTTTTTTCAAGCTGTGATAGAGTAATAATTGATAAAAACATGTCAGTTGGAGGTTGGGAAAGGCAAATGGGGAAAAAGGGGTTATGGTCATTTCTTGATGGTAGGACCCAACAATACTAGAAAGTAGGTTACTCTACTTCACAGTGATTAAAGCAATGAAACACTCACAAAGGATGGGATTATCAGTCTCGCCTTGGCAGCCGAAGAGGTCACCGGTCAGAAACAATGTGGGTCGCAAGGGTCCATCTGCAGATCCTGCCTTTCTGCCTGGCTGCTAATGTGCTGTCACCGGTGGCTCTTTGTTCTCAAAACACAGGGTCGCAAGGGCTTGGGCTCGATCTTTGTGTGGGCCTCCGGCAATGGAGGCAGGCAGGGGGACCACTGTTCTTGCGATGGCTACACCAACAGTATCTACACCATCTCCGTCAGCAGCACGACTGAGAACGGTGCCAAGCCCTGGTACCTGGAAGTATGCTCCTCCACCCTGGCTACCACCTACAGCAGTGGGGAGTTCTACGACAGGAAGATAGTTGAGTCCTTGTCCTGCTGGTTGGAAGTTTGGTCGTTTGCTATACATACACACAGACAGATGCAGACATGTATGCACATTCATTGTGTGTGTTGTATGACATCTTGGAATGACATTCTTATATCAGAAGTCAGACATTTTCTGTCAACAAATATATCACGTCAGGGGCAAATTAATACAGCATAAAAGATATTTATCCAACAAGATTTGTTTGCATCTGGTTTTGTACTTATTACAAAAGTTACATGAAATATGAAAAGCATTGAAACATCAGTATAAATATTAGGATTGGCAAATTCTTGCGATGGGAACTGGCTTGCAATTTTTGATAGTAATGAATCTCTGCAAGCATGCATCTCAGCTGAATCTCCTCACCACAACACCGCATCTGGGTGTGAGCAGTTAGTGGCTCTCCATTGCGTACTCTTGCGTGCCAGACAGCAGTACGGAAGATCATGACCGGCCAAATACAGCATTCCAAGGGTACGGATGCAGCTGGATTGGCCTGGAGATCGCAGAGATGCCCCATGCACCCCTGTTTGCTGTTGATCCACTGCCCTCTTTCCCACATTACCGGGCAGGTCCACAAGTGGGGGCAGCTCTGATGTCCATCTGTGTCTCATTTAAGGGCCCCGAGTAAATATTTACAGGTTGTTGTTTGACATTCATGGTCTGTGGTCTGGTCTAGCTCTGTGGGTGTCCTGCTTTACTTGAGGGGAGCACGAAGAGACAATATTTACTGAACTCTGTAAGAATGCCATGGCACAGCTCTTTGTTGCAGTGATCAAAAGAACATTTACTGTAGAAGAGGTGTGGTGGTTCTGGGTTGTTCGCATTGCTTGTTGCCTAAGTGCAGTAAGAACTGAGCCATAAACAGTACTGTGTCCAGCTGGCAGGGGTGACACTCAGGTTCATCTCCTTCTCTCAGGTGACCACGGACCTTCGGCAGCGCTGCACCGATGGTCACACTGGAACCTCCGTTTCTGCTCCCATGGTAGCAGGAGTCATTGCTCTGGCCCTGGAGGCCAAGTGAGTATCCTTTGTTTAATTATTATCACAGTCATAATAATGATCTGGATGGCTTTCTCATTGTTTATTTTTTTCACTCTTAGCAGATGCATTATTAGTTTTAGTGCGTAAATCAGGCACATCTTGTACAGGAACAGAGATTTCTGGGTATTACATGGGCCTCCCACATTCCTTTGCTGTATACTGCTTTTGCTGCCCTCAGTCTCCAGATTCAGACTCTGTACTGTAACATTGGCAGGATTGTGAACATTTTAAACTTTCAGAAAGATTGACTGTCTGTGTTGTCAGAACTGCACTTTTTTGTAGAGTTATATAAATGAGCACATTAAAGATTTTTTTTTGTGTACAACAGCTTTTTGTTGCTCTGTAACAATGCTGAGTTTCTCTTCCAAGGGCACTTAAGGTTAGCAAAAACTGATTTGACAAGTTTTTGTTTCAGACCCCAGTTGAGAAAACAGTTTAATTTAGTTTAATGATGATTTATGGTGTCAAACGAAAGAGAGATCCGGATGTTCCCCTCTTATTCCACAGAAAGCCAATTGTGAAAATAAGGCATGGACTGGGAGAAAAAGTATAAAATTGAACAACTAGAACGCATGCAATGAATTGAGAGACAGCAGGTCAGAATGCTCTATAAAAAAATGTCAGAATGAATTTATACATTCATATTGTTTATCGTTCATTTTGCAAATGATTTTTCAAAGGCAGTAGTGCACAGGCAATGTAAAATGTTTAAAATACAGTGAAGAAAACGTGCATAAAATTCAGTTCTGTTCATAAGTGGAAGCTATTTTGATTGAAATGTAAATGTAAATTGAGTTGTGTACTTGTACAAAACATTTACCAAACACTACAATGGTGGGTAAAAAGTGTTAGCTATGCTGGAATTCTATTGGCAATAATGAAATTTTGAGTAAGATTCTGTACTTTTGCTTACTGGTTTTTCATATACTGTACAAATAGGTGCTGTGCACAGATCAGTTAAAAATTAATCTGTTTTCTATCACATATCTCCTAATCTTAACCATCAAAAAATAGACCATATGAACATAAATTCAGTACACCTTATCAATAAAGCATTTAAAATCCTAAAAAAAAAAAAATCATCCAATCACAAAAAGCATTGTCTGTGCCGTTGAATGGTGAGAATACTTGAGCGCAATTTTTGCTTTGTGAAGATCTAGTTAAGACTGTATGAAGAAAACTTCAATGGAGAACGTGAACTGATTTCCCCTGAATTGTATAACCACAAGATGGTCACAAGGGCACACAGGACTGCTCTGAGTTAAATGATCGTGCATAACAACTACAGAAATATGCATGCATTTTTACTGAGAAATAATGTCTGTGTGTTTCATTGTTATGTTCTGGTTATAATAAAAGATGTAACTCAATCCTCTAATTCTTATTTCATTACAGTCACCAAATGTGTTTAATCTACTGCTGCACTTGAAGGCAGCATAAAGTTTTTTAGTTTTTACCCTTTTTCTTCTACAAATGCCTTTCCTGACAAGATGGACTTTTGATAAGAGGATTTTGGGCCTCTTTTTCCATATGCAGCTGGAACCCTTATTTCAGCTGCCCATTTTCATTATCTGGACTCATCAGAGCTCTATGGTTGAAAGCAGAGTTACGCCAACATTTTCTTATTAAATGCACAATGGGTGCATCAAACACAGCGTAGGCACTTTTCCTTGTTCACCCTAAAATTTTTGTGCCTGGAAACCTAGAATGAATTTTTTATATGTGTTCATTCTACAAATTTATGCTTTCATGCAGTGTACCCATGCAGTTGTATGGAAACTGTCAGTAAGTGACTTTGATTGTTGCCTTGGGGATTTTCGAACAGCAGCCTGTTTGCTAGAGAGAAATAATAAATGTAGAAGCATTTTTCTTGTTTACTATCTAGGCAACTGAGCAGGGAGGTCTGAGTAGAGATCTGTGATGCTCAGCATGGGCTATGTGTGAACTGTTGCAGCCCATTGATAAGCTGGAGGGACGTCCAGCACCTCCTGGTAAAGACATCCCGGCCAGCTCACCTGAAAGCCAGCGACTGGAAAACAAATGCTGCGGGACACAGAGGTCAGCAGTGTGTTGGCTTCGGTGTCACTCGGCCAATTGCTTTTGCATCCAACATCTGTGTTTGTTTACATTGTGATTTGGAAGATTTGTAAGCTCCTCTTCTGTAAACTTGATTTTTTTCTCACTTTTTGTTAGCAGTGTAGTTTCTTCCGAAAGTAATGTCTTCTAAGCTGGTAACAGTATTGTGCTTTTGTGGGCTGGTATGTTTTTTTAAACAGTCATGGCCATCACACATATTGATAACAACAATCCCAGAGGGTAATATTGACAATACTGACTCATACAGTATATCTGTCATTGATATTAAATATATAAAATTATGCAAGGATGTGATGTGTAATGAAAACATCAGCTTTCCTATACTTATTGGCAACGCAATTATTGGCCACCAGTAACACTGTCTGAGGTTATGGTCATCCATGTTGTGTCTCTCCTAGTCAGTCATCTGTATGGCTTTGGACTGGTGGATGCTGAGGCCATGGTGGTAGAGGCCAAGAAATGGAGGAACGTCCCCCCACAGCATATCTGCACCGAGACTTCCAATCACAGGACTAGGTGAGGAGAACACTAAACTCTTGTTGCTTTCTACACCTCCAAAAGGGCAGCTGAGCACTAAAAGTGCCACTGACTTGCCTTTTGCATACTTTAACAGTTTTTTGGATACCATTTTCCAAAACCAAAAACATGTATGGTGTTCAAGTTCTTCTCTGAGTTGCTGTATTTAGAATGTAATATGGTGTAGATTAAGCTCTTGTTCACGCTCTCCGCTATTGCTTCCTCCAAGAGGCCTAAATTAAATATTCTGTATTGCTGCAATGAATCACTGTTGTAATTGATTCCATTCAACTTGTGGCTGGAGAGAAATTTCTGTCTATAACAGAGATCTTCATTCTATCTTATTTGTTGTCTTCGCTGCAGTAATATTTGAAAAATATACCTGACAATAAGGGTGGTCCATAATTGGCTCCACTTACTGCTATCAGAAATCCGTCCCAGGTAACTGGAGCACGCCAGAGGGTTATAAGCACATGCCTATCCCTGCACAGCTTTGGTGGAGAAACAGTTGCGTAATATAGTCATGACATTAGCACATAAATGCACAGAACATTTTGAAACACAAGCTGCCACCTAAGTCCCTTGAGATAAATGTGTCTCAGAAGAAAACTGCTTGGCAGAATATGCATATACTGTGTGAGAGATGGGTTGAAAAGACAGAGGTGCACTCAGGATCAGAATTCCTGTGGATGCAAGGAGTCTTGTCATCTTTTACCATAATTAATGCAGCAGGTTTTATGGTTGTACTTAAATGGCAGAATTTGACTTATTCATAACAAAGGGACAATTTTATACATTCCGTATACATGCTGCATATATGGCTTTTTACACACTTACGTGTCTTAGTGCTTGGGTAGCAGTTTCTGAACTTGTAGGAGATTTAATCAAACCCAGCTGAGAAAAAAACACCACTGAATAAATAAAAAATGTGTACACTTTCCATTATATTCACCCACAGTCATAAACTGCAAGCAGAAAATTGTTTTCATAAAGAAAATCCGTTCATGAGAACTATGAACTATACAATTCCATTGTTAATGTCATGTTGAAATTTTTTATCGGTTTGGCTTTTTTATGCTGTTACAAAGAAGGTCACAATTATTCTTAATGACTCATTTTAATATCCCGCTGCTGTCAGTAATGGTCTGACTTAAAAAGTGTAGTCACCAGAGCAGCAGATGCCAAAGAATAACCATTATGAGTTGTGAGTACTGTAGCTCACAGTTTACGTAACCATTACCTGACCCTTGGCAGCAGTGAGTAGTACAAATCCATGAGGTGGTTTCATATCTCAGTTTTGTTGTGGAAGTTGAGAGAGCATGACAGGTGATACCTGGCAGGAGAGACACAGTCAGTCTCTCAGCTCAGGGACAGAGAAGGTTGAGTTGTCTCTTGTTGGCCTCTTCTTGACAGTGGACCTTTTCAGAAGAAGCTGGGTGGGGAGTTTTCCCAAAGTAGCAGTGATTTGTTTCTGGAGTTCTGGCATCTCTAAAGTTGCTGGCACTGCACACTTCAGAGACAAATAGTTCTGTGTCAGGGAACCACAGCAGTAAGAGTCTGTTTATTTATTCGTTTATTTATTTCAGTCCTCATGGTTAGAATGTTAACTGAAGTGGCCTAGAATACCAGAGGTGTAGACTGCCTCTGTAAAGAGATATAATGTTGGCGAGAAGCCCAGAGTTTATGTTTTGGCAACATTTGGACGCATTTCTGCTGTGGAATCCTCATTATTGTCCCTTCCTCTGATTTGAGGCAATGAAGATGATGGCCTTAATTTGCTACCTTCTTCACTTTTCCCATTATTTGCTCGATTGTTTTGTTACAAGGCTGCCGATTTCCCTCCACAGTGGTGAGAAATTGAAAGCTAATATCCAATACAGACTTTGTATTGCATTGCCACTGCATTTATTCCAGAGATCCATTAGCCTGTGTTACAGTTCAGTTTAGTATCATCAATTTTTTCAACCCATTATAAAATTGTTTCAGTGTACTAAATCAATTGATTCTATAATAACCTGATAGAACCTTCTGCTTTAAAATGATTACAAGCTAAAGATGTGATTACTATCCGTCATATGTCTCAAATGAATGTCGAAATGCAGTATTGATTGAGTCTGTGGAGGTCCACTTGTTTTATAAATCATATCATTTCACTATGTCATTCACTATGTCATTGCCATTTTAGCTCTGCTTTTATAGTAATGAACATATAAAAGTATGTATAAAAATATAAATCACATCATACACATCTGCCAAAGTGAGGTACAAAGAAGGTGTGGTTTACATTATTAGTTTTATATCTACCATATGTCTACTTCAGGAATATATTAGGAAGAGTGAAAAAATATTTTATTGTTGCACTGTTCTTAGGATGTCAGACTTTTCATTGATTTGAATGATTTCTTCCAAGAGCTGCAAATTAGTTCTGAAAACCAGGTTGAAATACTTTTACATTTGCCAGTGCCTTGCATCAAACTCTACTGAGCTCTTCATCCTGGCTATGGTGACATCCTACCTGGGCAATTGCAGCAGTCTCTTGTCTGGTCGTCCTGCCTCTGCTGTCAAGCTTGTGCGGTTGTTACAGAATGCTGCTGCACAAGTTGTTTGAGTTGCCAGAGTGTTCCTACGTGTCTCCTCTGCTTGTCTTTCTCCATTGTCTTCCTGTAGCTAACCACATGAAGTTCAACACTGTGGATAAAAGGCAGTCAAAGGACTGTCACCCGCTTCCTTACAGATCCTGGTGCATCACTACGCCCCAGAAAGAATGCTATGCTCCTCCATTTCTGGCTGTGTTTGACTCCCTCATAAAAGAGCCCAAAATCTGAGGCCAGTTGGTTCTCAATTTTGACCTTGATATCGTGGAATGAGTTCCTTTTCTCTTTCAAAACTCCTGGATCCCTGGCAGTGTTTAGAGACAATGTCAAAAGTCATCTGTTTAGGAATAAAGAGATGGCCCTTGGGAACTCTCCCATGTTCCTGCCACCTTTACAAGTTGGTCCATCACCAACAGTTGCAGTACTTGTAATCTATCTATTTTCCTGTCCATACCTCACTTCAGCATGTAGCTGAGTTGTACAGTAGTTTTGAGAAAAGCATTTGCCAGAAGTCTAAAAGTAAATTTAAAGAATTGGTCTGTGTACAGATACAAACTGTTTAGTTTGTAGTACTTTCTTGGTAATAAAAACCAAAAATACAAACACACCCAAAGCTGTCTTGGGGGCACCTCAGATTTTTGGCTGACTACAGAAACAGTGGGCTCAGCTGGGGGTCTGTTTCTTGAAAAGAAAGGACTGCTGGGGGCCATTTTAAAATCTGTCTGCTCAGTGCCCGCTCCACTGTGGCTATTGCTTCTGTGTTAGAGCAGAAGGATTTTTTAACAGTTGAAATACCCACACAACGTGCTTGTTCTCATTTAGAAATATAGTACTTTCTTGTACTGTTTCCTTCAGCAGTTATGACTCTTGAGTGGAGTACTTGTCATTCCAAGAACCCTAGTCTGATTTGCTGATATCTATTTTGTAAGCATTAGTATTTTATTTTATAAACTTCTCTTGGCTGGATCACTACATATTTCTTAGCAGAGTCAAAAAAATAGCCAAACAACCAGCCATGATAGAGCCCAAATGCTCAATCTGCTCTGAGGTTTGTATATTACATGATGCCACATGGGTGGGTGGAAGTCTGTCAAGGAGCATAAAATTCACAGTTGAAGAGTTTCTGCTTTTAAGTTCACTAGCCCAGTTACCTGGCACTGCCTGGATCAAAAAGTGAAGTGGTAAAAAGTAATAAAACACTATATAATCACCCAACTGTTTTACCCGTAAAGTGGTTGTATTTAATAGATAAGTATTGCTGCCAAACAGGCAGTCACTACAGAGAGCGACACACCAATCCTTTTGCTATTTGGGGTCCTTCCATCCAGCAACAATGCCCTCATCACCCCTCCATAATGTACACAATATGGCCAAAAGTATGTGGACACTTCATCATCACACCCATAATTTGCTTGTTGAACATCCCATTCTAAACCCATGAGCATTAAATATGGAGTTGTTTTAACCTTTTCTGCTATAACAACTCCCACTGTTCTGGGAATTCTTTCTACCAGATTTTGGAGCACAGCTGTGGGAATTTAATGGCCATTCGGCCACAAGAGCTTCAGTGAGGCCAAGCGAGAAGGCCTGGCTTGCAGTTGGCGTTCCAGTTCATCCCAAAGGTGTTCAGTGGGGTTAAGGTCAGGGCTCGCTTTGTGCATGGGTGGCACAGTCATGCTGGAACAGGAATGGAGCTTCTACAAACTGTGGCCACAAAGTTGGAAGCACGTGGTTGTCTAGAATGGGTCCACGTACTTTTGGCCATATTGTGTGTATGTGTGTGTGTGTGTGTGTGTGTGTGTGTGTGTGTGTGTGTGAATGAAGTGGCCTGTTTGTCTATATCTTCTCAAATTACTTGGGATGTGCCTGGAGGCACATGTCTAATGCTGCATATGTGTTTGACTATGCAAACATGTCATGTAGGTAAGAAGCATCTGTGGGCCAAATTTCAAGTGTGTGGCTTGAAAAACAAAGCCACACATAAATAACAAACAAACAGACAAACAAACAAATAAATTGACAATCAGATATTGAGCTTTATAGATATAGAGATAAATTGCCCAGCTTGTATAAAATTGCTGTATCTTTTGTATTTGGGACAGAAGTGAGTAAGGCTCTCCAAATAGGAGAAAAGAAGATTTTGTTACCAGTGGGTGTGAGCACCGTAAAGAGATTGAAGGTGGAGGCCATCATTGTGTAGGAGACCACATGCGTGGTGTGTGAAGTTTAGGATGTTGATGTCTGTTCTCCCTTTAAAAAGACTCTGTGTAGTTTCCGAGATTTACGGGGATTATATGTTTGTGAAGGATTCTTCAGTATATGTGAGTGTTTGTGTGGTCGATTTTGAACCCCGGTGAAGCATGTTGACAAGATTATACATACACTCTGGTCTAACACAGCACAGTAAGGTTTCTTCATTAACATGAGCCTAAAAAGATTATCAGGATTTATTTTGTGGTTAGAAAGTAAGAACCGTCTTAGTGTGCTTTGAATGCTGTATAGTATATAAGGGTGTAGTTTTTAATACAGAGGTGTGGTGTCCTTGCTTATGCTTCTCACACAGCCATGGTGTGGGGTCCCTATATTTGGAAGATTGGTGAATTCTCAAGGCTGTGAGTGACTGAGTATTTCTTCTTCCCCCTGGATCCACAGGTACATCCGTGCTGACCAGCAGCTGAATGCCACCATCTCCACTTTGGGCTGCACAGATCAGGTAGATCAGCATGTGGTGTACCTAGAACATGTGGTGGTAAGGGTCCTCATTGCACACCCACGTCGTGGGGACCTCCAGATCAGCCTTGTCTCCCCTGGGGGAACTCGCTCCCAGCTTCTGGCCAAGAGGTATGCCATTAGTGTCCGTGGACTCTCTCTTCTTCTGACTGACAGCACCCAAAATTTTTTCTATTCGGGGCACTTTCTTGTTAATAAAAATTCACAAAATTTTCCATTTTTCTTACTTAAGCTTAGTATTCTTACAGTGCCATCACAGGTGATATGTGGTTGCTTTTTTCTATTTGTTCTTGTATTCAGCAGGAAAGAGCTTTGCATTGCAGATGTTGTAGTTCCCTGAATTTTTATCGGAGTAAATTTGACTTTTATATCAAATGTAAATGGGGGAAAAGTTGACTACCATGGTTTTTTCAGTGCTCACCCTACCTAGAATGCTTTTCAGTCCAGAATAGCAGCTTCAACACTGCTGGGCTTTTGTGACTCCTTTGTTTTAACACTATATTTGTTTTGACAAATTCGGGAACGCTTTGGTCATTGTTTTTTATCATTGGAGTGACAGCCGTTGCAAATTGCTTCACAATGACTCTATTTAAAGTGTCTTTTGTTATTGAACAATGCCTGCACAGCACATGCAATTTTGATTTCTCAATAGAAGGTTTTTGTTTGCACTGAACAGGAAGGGTCGGAATGTCTTGAATTAAAAATGTTCTTTTGCTGCACAGAGATATGCTAACAAGGTATCAGTTTCGGGAAGGACAGGTTAACAGTGTACACTGGCAATGAAGATGCTGGCCTCGGATTAGTCCTTCCCGAGGGGAAGAGCAGACTTAGTTCTCGCTAAAGTCACATCAGTTTATCTATTCATCACAAGTGGACGCAAGCTTCCCATAAGTCCTCTCAGGTGTCCATAAGGGCTTCGTTTCCAGTGGAGTGAAATCACGCAGGGAGTGCATGTTAGCCAACATCTGATGTTTATGAAAACCTGCTGAGCTCATTTTCAGAGGACTGTGAGCAGTGAAGGAGGAGCTGCCGCTGGCCATGCTTTGTTCAAGGCTGGAAGGAATTCTCCTGAACTGGAGACAGTTCTAAGGAAAACTTAAGGGGAATGCCTGTGTATTTTGTGGATGCAGTGAGCCGTGACTTGGCCTGCCTACAGGGAACTGATCATTAACGGTTTATTGGGTGGCATTGTTTCATGCTTCTAAGATTTAATCGAGGAGTTGGAAGTATTAGACTGGTTATACATTTGGATGGGTCCTTGGTGTACTGTCCTCTGGGGCTTGGGATCAATTTGAAGGCTCATATCTGCTGTACAATGGGGTTGTTGAGCCCCCTCTTTTGGGACTCTTTGAATAAGTACAGCAGAGGTGGAGGTGGGGTGGTGGAGGGTTTACAAAAAAGCAGTGCCCGTAGAATGAAAGTAGCAGGGTGCATTTATATGTGTGTGCGCATGTATGATAGCAGGGAGTGGCCAAGGGTTTAGTCTAATACTTTTCTCTCTTTTTGTATGAAATTTCAGTTTGTGGTTTCCCTTATAGAACCTTCATGGACCAAGATCTGTGGAGGATTGAGCATAGATGTCTCTAAAGGGTTCAAGTTCACAATTGTTTGCAATTAGAAAAATAACTGCAAGATCCCTTACTGTCACTCGATGAGTACAACTGCAGTTATTGCGAAACAGACAGTGAAGTGAAAAGGATTTGCATTTGTTTCTCTTTTTTTAACTGTTTTGCTTGTTTATGGCAGTGTCATATTTTTATGGCACTACTGACTCATCAAATTAGTTACTTTGAAAGTCATAGAAACACTTCTGAATACTTTAGTGAGATTTATTTCTAGAGATGCTAAACAGCACAAGGCATGTTTTGTGCTTCTTTAGAACCGGATAATTGCTTTAGCATCTGAATACTAACTGAGCAGAAGTCTGGAGGGTTCCTCATAACGTCTAACTACACTCTTAACTCTTAGCTGTAATTCTGATGCTTAAGCAGTTTGTCTCACAGTTTCTGCCAATTGCAGATTGTTTGATAACTCCAATGAGGGCTTCAGGAACTGGGAGTTCATGACTGTGCACTGCTGGGGGGAGAAGGCAGAAGGGCAGTGGACCCTGGAGGTGATGGACTCACCCTCACAGATGCGCAACCCTGAGGTTCTGGGTTTGTAGTCATTTATTTGTTTGTTTGCTGTTTTCTTCCTGGGGCCATGGTCAAGTCTTTTCTTTAATTAAAATAAGGGCAGTTGTTTTCTCATTGAACAGATAAGGTTTTGGAAAAGTGTCAAATGCCATTATGGGATTAGCATTTTTATGAGTGACAGTCTTGTAGATGACCTCATTGTCTCCTGGCTTCTCACATATTGGGGAAAGGGTTGCAATTCTTCGGTTGCCATGTTGATGGTGTGAGTATGTAGCGATATTAACCCAACTTCCCTTTGCAGGGAAACTGAAAGAGTGGACGCTCATTCTCCACGGGACATCGGCGCACCCATACCACTCCCACAGCTCCCAGCACTCACGCTCCAGGATGCTGGAGATCCCTAGTCCCGGTCCAGGTCTGGAGCAGAAGGCCTCCACTCTGCTTCCAGAAATGGAAGAGCAGGAAGAAGAGGAATATACTGGTAAGGGACATCTTTTTCCAGGTTGACTCACCTTGATTTGCCTGTGTGTCTGATGGTGTGATCATACTTCTGTGGATGACTCTCAGGTCCATGCCACAGTGAGTGCAGGGATCAAAGCTGCGATGGGCCAGCAGCAGACCATTGTCTCAATTGCATCCACTTCAGCCTGGGCAACCTTAAGACTGGCAGGTAATAGAGCACTTAAACTTTTGCAAACCCAGAGAGTGTACATATGCTTACCATTTCCATCCAAAAATACCATTATATGGACAAAAGTATTGGGACACCTGGCTATTATACCAACAGGGACTTTAATGACATTGCATTCAAATACATAGACTTCAATATGGAGTTGGTCCCCCCTTTGTAGCTATAACGGCTTCCACTCTTCTTTGAAGGCTTTCCACAAGATTTTGGAGTGTTTCTGTGGGAATTTGTGCCCATTCATTCTGTAGAGCATTTATGAGGTCAGGCACTGATGTTGGATGAAAAGGCCTGGCTCACAATCTTCGTTCTAGTTCATCCCAAAGGTCTTCGATGGGGTTGAGGTCAGGGCTCTGTGCGGGGCACTGGGGCACAGTCATACTGGAATAGAAAAGGGCCTTCCCCAAACAGAAGCATTATGATTGCCTTTCACTGGAAGTAGGGGGCCTATCCCAAACCCTGAAAAACAGCCCCACACCATTATCCCTCCTCCACCAAACTTCACAGTTGGGACAATGCAGTCAGGCATGTAATGTTCTCCCGGCATCTACCAAACCCAGACTCGCCCATCTGACTGCCAAACAGAGAAGCGTGATTCGTCACTCCGTAGTACACGTTTCCACTGTTCCACAGTCCAGTGGCAGTGTGCTTTACACCATTCCATCCGACGCTTGGCATTGGTGATGTGAGGCTTGCATGCAGCTGCTCAGCCATGAAAACCCATTCCATGAAGCTCCCGCCGCACAGTTTTGGAAGTTTGGAATTCTTCAGCTATAGAATCAGCAGAGTGTTGGTGACTTTTACGTACCATGCACCTTAGCAGTCGTTGATGCCGCTCTGTGACTTTAGATGGTCTTCCGCTTCGTGGCTGAGTTGCTGTTGTTCCTAAACTTTTCCACTTTTCAATAATACCACTTACAATTGACCGTGAAATATCCAGCAGGGATGAAATTTCACAAACTGTCTTACTGCAAAGGTGGCATCCTATCACAGCACCACGCTTGAAGTCACTGAGCTCTTCAGAACAACCCGTTTTGTTTCACAAATGTTTGTAATTGGAGACTGTATTGCTAGGTGCTTGATTTTATACAGCTGTGGCAATGGGTCTGATTGAAACACCTGAATTCAATAGTTAAGAGATGTCCCAATACTTTTGTCCGTATAGTGTGTATAGTGTAGTTGCCCTGGAGCAAAAAAATGATGCCTATGAACTTAGAAGGAGAAGGAGAGGGCCTATGCATTCAAAAGTGGAAATATTCAGCAAAAAGTGATAGAACTTTGACAGTGGAAAGCCAGCTCAAGCACTGCCGCTACATTACTGCAGTCTGCAGCTTGCTGAAACTGCCAGAGGAGCTGAGCTGCATTAATGGGCTACAGGTAGAAATCAAGAAACAGTGCTGCAAAATAGTGCATGGCTGTCTCTCTAAAAGCCATTCTGAATGCAAACATTTTTAGGAGTGTCTTTTAAACACATTGTTTTGCACTTGGGGGAAAAATCCAGTTCTGTTTTTACAGATGTTTCCAAATCACTCTTTTTGCCAGAGGAGAGGCATTAGTTGTGTGCATGCTTCTGTACAAACGCATCTGGCTGGGTCAGCAGCTCCTGGGTAATTGCAAGTGCCTTCTGTGGCCATGCTGGTTGGAGCAGCTGTTGCCGCATCTTTGTATCTAGGGTAACAGGTGAAGTCAGATCTCCTCTCTGCCATAATCTCCAGGACCTGTGTCAGTCATTGTCCCCGAGGGTACTTTGAGGATCCTGAAGCGAGACGCTGCCGTTGCTGCTCCAAGGGTTGCGAGAGATGTGTGGGACGGAAGCCTGGCATGTGCAGTGCCTGTCGCAAGGGCCTCTTCCTTAACAAAGAGAATGGCACCTGTTTGGAGAGCTGCCCCATGGGATACTATGCTGAGGAACGTGAGTGAACGCAGGCGGTTGCCAAAGTGCAGCCCGACTGGATCGGAGGCAAATCAAACTGATCTCTTTGTAACTGATAATAATGCTGAGGGTGTTCCAGTGTCTTTCATGGCATCTTTGCTGGAGAAAAAAACAGTGGCAAATCTTTACATTGTTATGCCTGGGACATTACTGTGGACACCTATTTATTGAGGAGGCTGTGTTTATACCATTAAGCAGGGCTCTGAAAACGAACACTTGACTGTAGTGAAATCATATGGCCTCCAGGGAGGGGAACCGGCCATCACATCTGGCCCAATTGTGGCAATTTTCTTTTTTTTCCATTTCTAAAAGAACCGGTTTGTAATTGTGTGAAATGGAAAGATTTAGCGGTGCTGAAAACCCATTAACAAAGATTTCTGCTATTAGACAGATGTTTTGGAGTGAAGTGCAGTCAGTGTATGCTGTAAATCCATTTGCTTTCACTCTCTCTCAGCACTTACAGCTTGCACTTTTATAGGCAGTGCTGCCCCAAGGCACAGTGGGAAGTGTTGTTGCTCCTATATCCAGTGTGCTTCATATCTTATGTAAAAGAAACTTGGGTTGCTTCATGATGTAATAGCTATGGTGTGTGTACAGTGCTATGTAAGAATATTTTCCCCTTTGCAATTTTCTCAATTTTGGCAGGTTTTTGAAAATAAATTTAATTGGATCATTTTGCCATGTATAATAGTATATAAATGGAGCCTCAGGCAGTGAAAGGGAAAAGTGTTTTATGTATTTCATGGTGTGGAAGATAATAAAATGTACAGTCATAGGTGTGAAAAGGTAATTGCCCCTGCAATTTCACTGCAGTTACACCTCTTGTAGCTGTGGAACTTCACATTGCTATGGAGCAACTTTGGCACACGTCTTTAAGGAGAATGCTTTAGCTTA
Organism: Heterotis niloticus; assembly: GCA_018136845.1. Lineage (NCBI taxonomy): Eukaryota > Metazoa > Chordata > Actinopteri > Osteoglossiformes > Osteoglossidae > Heterotis > Heterotis niloticus. Next base: position 12,752,307 of record CM030904.1, on the reverse strand, counting down.
GCAGCATTTTCAAGTTTTCAACATGAACAGCTTTTATAGGGCTTGACACATCGGATTCAGGTCAGAAGTCTGACTAGGGCCTTCCTTAATTTTAGTTTTGTGTTTTCCAGCTATTCTGTTGATTTGTTTGTTTGTTTGTCATGATTCTTTTGCTGCATGATCCAGCTGTGCTTCAGCTTCAACTTCCATGGACTGATGGCTTGATGAGACTCTCCTCTATAATTTTCTCATACTTAGAGAAATTCATGTTTCCTTCAATGACAGCATGATGCCCAGGTCCTGTGGCAGCAAAATGTCACCAGACTATCACACTTCCACCATCCATGCTTAACTGCTGGTAGAAGGTTCTTACTTTGAAATGCTGTATTTCCTTTTCTCCAGATCTACAGTAACAGAGCCATTGTGACCCAGAAAGGTCTGCCTTTAATTCAGCCCACAGACCATTCTTGAGAGACATCCAAATCCGTTGTGGTTAACTCTAGATGAGCAGTGGTTTTCATCTTGCCACTCATGTGTATGCAGAGATCTTTCATATTTTTGAATTATAAATGCTGATTTGAAGCAAGAGAGCCCTGCAGTTCTCAGTCTTATTTTATCTTGCTCATGGAAAGGTTTTGCCAAGACAGGCACTCTGAGGTACATACACTACTCTTCCAAACTTTCTCCAATTGATGAAGTATATCTCTGACCCTGTTTGACTAAGCTTTAGAGTATTAGAAATGATTGTGTATCCCTCACCAGCCTGATAGACTTCAGCAGCTTTTCTTCATAGGTCTTCAGAAGATTTCTTTTGAGTGTGGCATGATGTACAGTGCCTCTGTGAATCTCTGTCTTAGCAATTTGAAAATTGGTGGTAAGGGTTTAAGTAGATGAAAATCGTGCTGAACAGGGCTGGTCCAAATCTGACTATACTTACCCCCTTAATTAGGTCTATTCAAGTTGGGGGGGGTAATTACTTTTTCAAACCTAAGACTGTACATTTCATTATCTTCCATAGCAAGGAAAGTACTTAGAACTGCTAGTGTTAGTTTTTTCACTCTCTGGCTCCATTATTATTACTACTAGGATGCTGACCAAATTCAATAGCAAAAAGCTGCAAAAACAAAAAATTGGAACGGGAGTTACTTGCTCACAGTACTACCCAATCTGACTATCTCTTCTTGCTCTCCTAGTCCAGAGGCAGTGTCTAAAGTGCCATGAGAGCTGCATTAAATGCCTACGTGATGCAGACAGGTGCACAGCCTGCAACAAAGGCTACAGGTAGGCCAAAGATCTGCAGGTATCAGCCACCATGTTTCCACAGGAACAGAAAAGGATCTGCTCACTGTGTGGACTGAACCTTGTGTACATTTCACACACAAGGCACACACGTGGCTGACACATTATCTCACACGAAGTTGGATTAGTTTCTGGAGAGCAGATGCGTCTATGGCACGTATTCAGTTCATTAGTGCCTGTTCACGGTCCATTGCGCTAACTTTCTGAGATCAGTGACTTTCTGTTAACAGCCTATGGTGCTCATCTGTGCCTGTGTGTCCAGCCTTGCAGGAATGACCTGTGTGCCAGAGTGTGGCAATGGGACCTTCTTTCACCTGGAGGAAATGAAATGCAGTCCGTGCCATCACTCCTGCGCCACATGCACAGGTGTGTACATCACCAGCCTCTTTTTCGCAGACTGCACAGATGTACTGTTTACTGCGACTTACTATTGAGGATCTTGTATTATAAAGGAGAAGCAAACTATATCTGCAGATAATCTGGATAAACTACATACATCATCAAAATGTGTATTATTAATTTTACATTAAGTCACATCAGACATGATTTCATAACAGCAATGTTTCATTGTAGTCTACATTTTTCATGTAATTGTTTGGGAGTTAATATACAGTTAGTGGTTTGAGAATGAGAGTGCATTTTTATGAATACAAAAGCTCTAGAGAAAGATTTTTTTATTACTGTATAATATAATCAGGTGTATAATCTGTGATAGAGGGCCTTGCTTGTTTTATGAGACAAGAATGTTTATAGCTAAAGTTGTGGAGGTGGCTGAGTGTGCATATGTATCTGTGTGCGTGCGTGTGTGCGTGCGTGCGTGCGTGCATGACACTCACCCAGGGCCTGGTAAGGGGGAGTGCATCCACTGTGCCCAGGACTTCCTGCAGCAGGAATGGGGATGTGTGTCAGTCTGCAGTGAGGGTTACTACCCAGGAGAGACTTCTGGCCTAGCTCAGAGGATGTGCCACAAGTAAGTGCCCTGTATTCGGAAAAGCCCTGAGCTGCTTTAATCTTTTTAGTGGCTATGTTACACTCTGATGATGTTGTGTTTGTCTGATGTTACATGATTTGCTTCTCTTTACAACACTGATATGGCTAAACTGTGTGCCGGAATCCATTTATTTTGAATTTGTTGTTGCATTTGGATGCATTACATTATAAATTACATTTAACTGTATTTATATCATACATTCTTGGGGATTTTATTATAACATGGTGGGATGTAGCCTTTTTTTTTTTACAAAATATATTCCTGGACATACCTGGACATTATTGTGCCACTTGTTTAAATTGTGTTCTAAATAAGCAATGCCTGTTCTGGTGTTACTAATGTGAGCTGGTGGGTGGTACAAACCTGGCAGGGGCAGCGTTGACTTGATGAACAGCAACCCATTACTTGCCCCTGTGTAACCATAACAGGCCAAATGATGACTGGCTACGGGCAATTGGAACCCACCGGGTAGAGACTATTAAAGCACCTGTTCTGCGGATTGGGGGAAGGACTGGGGTTTTGGGAGAAGACCAAACGTGGCTGTCTTATTTATTGATTTTCAGTTTATGCTTGCTGGTGTTGTTAATGTCTTTTTGGTTGTGATCTGCTATCTGGTACTTTTTTCTACTCCTGTGGCCATACTGTATCTTTACTTTCCATTATTTCAATAAAGCATATTTTTTTACTGGTTTCTCATCCAGGGTAGGCTCTGGAGCTGCACTGGACAAGTTGTTACTTATGATGGATTATTGAATATTGTTTTAACCACATTGAAAAAATCGTACTCAAATGTTTATTTAAGCCATCTTTCTGCCAGGAAGGTGTTGGGCAGCAAACAAAGCAGTGTTGCCTCTGTGTTTGTGGATCCATACTGAACATTTGAAAGGCCTGTGAGACTGGTTTGCCTTTGTTCAGATCACCAAGGCCTGGACTACCTCACTCTATGGGTTGTTGTCTCCACCACCACTGCTACACATTACTGCTACCAATACCTCTGTAAACAAGCGCTGGATATTGTGTCTAGTTTGACGGGATTATATGCAGGAGATTTATTGTACTTCATTCAGGATGTACCCAGATGGCCTGCCCTTGGGGTTAAGGTGTTATGATTTTAAAGGAGCCATAGTCTGTCCTGCAGGTGGATTCTGGAGCAGGACTGGTGGAGATGCTAACTCCTAGTTCTTGGCTTGGTTTGATATGATCGCTGATAGTCAAGCATTTCTGAGATGCATACTGACATAAATTTCCTCATAACTTTTTTAAACCCACATTTTATTGAGCTTTTCTTCACTTCTCCTGCTTTTTCATTTCTGCAATTGTCTGTAAATCATGGTTACTGTGCAATCTAAGAAAAACAACAGGTGTGAGGATGACATAAACCTCTCACTTGCACTGCAACAGAAAATGTATGGTCACATCAGAGCACTTTAGATCACTGTAATGAGTGTGAAGGAGATCCAGAGGGAAACAAATAAAGGAAATGGTATAGTGGTGTGGATGTGTAAAGGTAAGATTGAGAACACTAGAGCTCCACAGAAGGCTAAGAACAGCAAAATCAAAGGGACGGGCATCTATTGTGATGTACAGGACAGTGGTGCAACAGGCTGTGGTGCTGTTTTGGAGCTCTTGGGTCATGGGGTTGTGTAGAGTTTGCATGTTCTCTGTGTTTTCACATGAGTTTCCACCCACAGTCTGAAGTTATGTGTTTCAGGTGAGCCGGACAGTTTAAACTGCCCTTAGTGCATGTGTGTTGTGTAGATACTTGTGAGTAGCTAACTATAAAGTGTTAAATACAAATTAATATAATGTGTAACACTGTGGTCCTCTACTTACACAGTCACACTCTTTTACACTTATTTTTAGTCTGACTAAATTTAAAAAACGGTTTTCGCAGACCATATGTGAGTTTGTGGGTGCACTTGTTTGAGCTGAAGAAAACACACAACTCAAAAGATTTTGCTCCCCATTGTGGGCATAAATCCTCCAGAGGCTTCCAAGTCCTCCTTGGGTGAGTGTGCCGAGACAGCGAAGAAGTGAATGTGAAGTATATGTGTGTTAAAGTTTTGCAGAACCTTCTTTTCTGTTACCTAAAAGAAAGTAGCAAGTGGTCTCTTCGCCTTGCACTAATCTTCTGCATGGGCTTTGTTTGGACAAAAAAAAAACAAGCACAGCTAATGCCACTATCATATCAATTTCCCACTTCCTCCAACAACAGATGGCATCTTCATTGTTTCAAATAATTATGTCCTGTGAGCTGAAAGGTTTATATTGCACTATGGATTTTGGAAATGGCCCATTAAAGTCAGTGCATAACTGCTGTGCATAATCCATTTTTCCTCTGAATTCAAAGGTGGGAGGAGTATTAACAGGATGACACTTGTTGATGGCTTTGGATTAATGACACTTCTGTGGATTTCCCTGTATTGATGGTCCAAAGAGAGCCAGCACGGCCCACGGGATTGCCATTCCCTGCTTCAAGAAAGCATGTTTCAAAGTTAACATAGCGGTTTAAGTTCATTTGTGCACGAAAATCAGCACTGTACTACATGCTTGGATCGAAACATAATAGTGCATTTGAAAGTTGTTCATTGTTATTTTTGCAGCTATTTAAGGAAAGACTTCAGCACCGACTGAATGCAGTATGAGGTTTGTTCAATAAGTATCCAGGCTGATGAGACTGCCACTAGATGATGCATGCTGGCTTCAGGGTTGTGATGGGGTGGAAAGTCAAAAGGTCAGTGAACCTTTGTTGATTTTGTGTGAACACTCACAGACTTGTCAGTTTCACATTTGTCACTGTTCGAGAGTGATAGATTGCTGTCGTTTGACATTAAAAGGACAGCATGGGACTGTGCTTTCAGTCACAATTTTGATTTTCGTGAAAAGAAAAGTCGCAGGAGGCAAAGTGATGACTATGGAAGCTGCTGAACTTGGCTGATTTGGTGTTTTGCAAAGAACTATTGCACAAACTGCCATCCATCATCATAAACTGCTTTATCCTGGTTAGGGTAAAAGTGGTCTTTTGTGTAGTCATTGTAGCTGCAATTCACCAAACTATCACTCGTCTAGATTGAATGTGAAATGTGAGAAGCTTATCACCGCTTACGCACAAGGTGCAAATGTTCACTGACCTTCCACCACTACCACAATGCCAAAGCGCAGCATCATCTAGTGGCCACTGAAAGGGTAAGTGACAAATAATGCTACTTAGGTGTGTGTGTCCTGGAGCTCTCATACTTGTATGTCTGTTTCTTTAGATCCTTGCATTATTGTTTTTTTTAATTTTTTTTTTTACTTTTTTATATATTGTACCAATTTGTCCTAAGGGAGCAGTTTTTTCTTTGCTCAAACCATATTTCAGGTATGTAAAAAAAGTGAAATGGCATAAACATTTCTCCTCTGTTTCTTTTGTGTGGCTTCCAGATGTGAGGAGAACTGCCTGAGCTGTCAGAGCCCTGGAGTCACCTGTCTGAGGTGCAGGGATGGATACAGCCTAGTCAGTGGGACGTGCATCATCAATGCCACCTGCAATAATGGTAAGGACAACAAGCTGACAGGTGATACCCTATTGTGGGACCAGGGCTGGAGGCCTTGTCTAAAGCCAGTAATACTTTTCAGAAAGAGGTGTGCATTCTTTGCAATTTACAGAGTACTGGGACCATAATAGTGCCAGAGCTTGCAAACACAGTGAATCATACCAGATGTCAGTCCCTTGAGTGAGGGTGGTGCTGTAGATGACATCCTCTAGTTGACATTAAAAAACTATTTCGCCTCTGCAGTGCTGGTCGGTGGAACAGCTGTTGTTTTTACGACTGTGAAACAGATATATTATTTTTGGTGGACCGTTACTGAGCCATAAAACTGAGTACTCTCTTGTGCCAGGATGTCATTAAGGTTCAGGTGCAAGTAGCTGGGATGTACAGTGTGTGACCATGTGTGAGCTGTGGTATTTAAGAAATTAGCTGCTTGTCTAACAGTTGGAGTAGGCTGTTGCTTCGAATTATCCTGAAATACATCACACTTCTTCCCTTCTTTTTATTGGGTGTATATAGGGACATGGTCAGTATGGTGAGACAGTCACGCTTTTTAAATGTACTTTTCAAGCGCTGCATTATGAAGTCTGTCTTTGCATTATGCAACCCCCACCCCTGCATATGTTTCCCTTTCAGTGCTATGCTTTGAGCCAAAGAGAGACATCATTTTGTGTTACTGTTCTTATTCTGGTGGCAGAGCAGGAAGGCAACTGAATGCATGAGTTGCCTGCGATATGATCAGCTCTGCTGTATGACTGGAATGAGGGTATATTTCTGTGCAGGCTGTCCTCTTCTTCCAACCAGAAACCTGCTACAACTGCCTCCATTAAAACCTGCCAACAGGCTGTCAAACCCTTTTGGTGCTTCCTGTCTCGAGAGACTTGGGCTGAAATGCATAGGTGGTCTTTATGTAACAATTTGGCATCATTTTTTGGCGTCAAAGCAGTCGAGTGTTTTCTCATTAAGTTTATTAACTGGCTGGACATGACTAAGTTCAAGTGAAATCCTCCGTAGACCAGCGGGATGCCGGCTTTACAGCACTGCGCTATATTCATGCCAAGCTCAGTTGTTATGGCATTGTTCTTATCTGGAAAAGTTTCAGGTTTATTTTTTCATTGTACATTCAGTTTTGCTACATTAGAAAACTGGAGATGCATTTTTGAGCTAGAAAAGCACTTATTTGCTTCAGGGAAGGAGATAGAAGGAAATCATTTCCAACAAAAGTTGTAAAGTTACACTGTGCCCAGGGAGGTGTTCCTTGCCAGTATGTAGTGTTCACACACCAGGTTATAGAACTGCAATGCGGCTCAACATCAAGTAGCATTAAGTCCACTCATGGACTTGCACCCTCACTTTCATTAACCGCTTATCCTGTATGGGATCCTGATGGTCAGCAACCTGTCCAGGAACACCTGGATGCTAGTCCATTGCCTGGTAGCCATGTACACAGACTGCAGAATTAACCTCATGCCGAGAAGTGTCATTTCAGAGTGGAAACTAGAGCACATAGAGAAACCCCACAGACAATGGGCAAACATGCAAACCCCACACAGGATTTCAACCTGCTCCCAAACAACTCAGGTCTCTTGTTTTGTGGCAGCAGTGCTACCCACTGTGCCAGCATCCTGGCCCAGTGCAATCCTTCTATGGGTAAAATGGACACATCACACAGACAGCAGGAATATAAGAAACCAGAGAACTGAAACTGATGTGCAAACTTGGCTATTCCGAATGTCCTGGACTTTGCCATGCCCTTGCCATACTAACAGTCTCTCGCTTCTTGCTTCTCCGTTTCTTTCCCCAGCCGATGAGGTATTCTGTGAGATGGTGAAGTCAAACCGGCTCTGTGAGAAGAAACTCTTCAGACAGTTCTGCTGCAGAACGTGCCTCATCGCAGGGTGAGGAGAACAATGGGGGTCTCCTTATGCTTCAAACACAGCATCTGGTGTACATTTATAACTGGTTCCATTTTTATGTTAAAAAAACCTCCATTTTGATGAGCCTGTCAAAGTGAAGGTTTGATTTTAATGAGATATATTTTTAAGGTTTTTTTTTTTTTTTTAAACTGCATACATAACATGTACAAATGGTTTATTTTTTATTCAAAACCTGCATTAAAATAAGACATGGTGCTTTTATGACAGTATGACAATAGAACCAATGAACAATAAAACCACTGCTCTCAAATGTGTCAGTAAATAATGTGAAGTATGAACTAGCTCATGAATAAACAATATTGCTTGTTTATTAAGGTTCTTCATACTGAACACATATTTCCTCAGAAACTGCAAAACATTTTGTTAGAAGAAATACTAGCAAAATGCTGTAAGGTTTACCTGGTTTATGCTATAGAGGATTTTAGAAAATGTATATGTCATTTTTGTTTATGTAAAATATTCATAAGACCAAATAAAATCATGCAGTCTTCAGGTAAACTGATCTTGTGAATTTCTATGAATGACTACATATATATTTAAGATCTTTTGGGGGATCTGTACACCTTTTACAGCACTACTGTCTTTTCACGAAATAAAATGAGTAAATCTTCAGTCCAGTAAAACAGGGCATGGAAGTAGATGTGTTCTTCAAAACAAACCAGTTATGACATTTGCACTGCCTGTTCATGTGGCAACAGCCATTTACTGCAATGGAATTCACCAGGATATTTTATATCCTGCATGGCGAAGGAACTGTTTTTGTGCGCACTTTATTTAACTCTGGATTAGTTGCATTTATTCCTCTTTGGGGTTAAACAGATGATTTTGTTTTGATAACATTTTCTTCCTGTTTCTTTGTACAGTAACCGTGGCTCTGTTTACTTTTGTGGTAAAAGATAATTTCTTGGCCTTCACTACGGGAAAACATTGCCAGATATTTTGGATCATCTCTTCTGGAAGAACTTCCACATTAGGTGATTATCAGTAGGGGCAATAACTGTTCCTTGCTAATCCTTCCCTTATCATTTCCCCTGGTTGCTCAGCTGTAGTACCTGAGGTGTGCCAGCTTAAATTTTACTTCCAAAATTACTGAGAAATGGCAAGTGAGTTGTGAAAGAAGAATTCTTTTATTATTGTTATTAGAATTATAAAAACTGTTTTTCAATAGAAGCTCAAGAATTTTTATTTAGGGGCCTCACACAACTGTACAGTTCATGACCTCTCGATGTTTGTATCACAGAGTAAATAATGGCATGAAGCACAAAAGGTTTCACCTTGTTAAATGATAGATGGAATCCAAAACTGATGAATTAACTCAAGAAGGATGTAAAACTCCCTCTTATAATCACACAGACTCCCAAGTCTACAGTAATACCAACTGAGCTGGTGGAAAAGTTCTTAGCTTTTTTAATACAAGCAGAAATTAAACTACATCGGCTTCATTCACTAAAGAATAAAAGAATGTATTTTACACCCATAAAACCCGAGGTTCACTCCTGCAGTGAGGAGCAGCCCTGTAGTACTAAGTCCTAGAAGAGCTCTACAAAGACCCGCAGTGCAGGTGTGATGAGAGGAGGAAGAGTCAGGAGTTCACTGAACACCTGAAGGCAACAGAAAACGGGGAGTCAATCCTGCAGTCCGATTCCCAAGTTCCCAACATTTCCATCAGGTGAAGGGCTGGCTCTGATCCAGGGGTCTTGAGAAGGAACATATGAACTTTTAGCAACAAGGAAGTTCAAAAGAGGCTTATTTTCCTTGGTACCATCTGCCAGATGAACTCATCCTGGGTGAAACAGTTATGGATCACTGTGGCTGTATCTTCCCATGACTGAACAATGAATGTACATTTTTAACTCAGGTATCATGTTTGTACAGTTACTGCGGAGGGAATATATGTCTTTTTGCTCCAACGTAAATAAGTCAACATGTAGCTGCTGTTGCTGTGTATACCAGACAACTGCTGCATCATCGTGCTTCAATGGCTAAGTTCACAAGGAGCGTGAATGTGTACTTCATGTGTAAAACAGATCCTCTTAAGATTTGTAAAATGTATGTCCTTTTAATACACTACAGGAAGCACAACCAAGTTGCAGGTGATATATAAAATTACAGAGGGGTGGGGAATTTAATCCGATTATTTCTTTTGTGTCTGCATTTTAGTGTCTTATTACCTCAACACAAGGTAGGTGATTCATGAATTGTATTTCTGGGAATGGAACCTCTGCATGACTATGACTATGTTTATTAAGGCTGTGAACTTTACAGCTCTTTTGTGCACATTTGTCATTGTGAAAAGCGGAGTGTTATTACACCGCTTTCAAGGGTGTGGCATCAATCTTGTGTGAGTTGGAAGGCACAATGTGTCCTACTGAACAGCAGTACAGTCCGCCCGCTCCTGCTATCCATTGTCGCCTATGGAGGGGGAATGGGATTAAACCTTCCTTCGGCATGCTGTGCTTAGCATTTCATTGAGCTGTCTTCCGTTTGAGTAAACTGCCCCGCGCAATTACGCGTAATGAGTTCTCATAATAAAAACGCAGCTTTTCTCTTAGCCTGGGACCAATTGCTGGTGGATTGTGAACATGTGTTGTATTTGGCGATGACAAATGTACACGTTTTGCTAGTTACGGATCATCCGTCCCAACTTCTGCGGGACCTCTATACAAAACTCCTACTAAAAACATCCCTAATACCCACACCACCTCTCATTCAGCAGCAACAGTCAGTTTCCAAGCCCCGTGTTCAGATCCCGCAACAGTAGCAGTCTGAAAGAGAGAGAACATCTCTGAGCACCCAGATCTATTGACTTTAACCTGCTTCAGATAAAGAAGCACAAACCAGCCAAATCAAGTGCGTATTTCAATGTAATGACAGGTATTCAAGGTGAAGTTGAGAAAGGTGAAGATCATGATCTGAGAGGTTCATGAGTAAACCTCTTATCAATCGCTCTGATTTATTTTTGGCTGCATGACTTTGAGTTTCTGGCTCTCGCCTTCAGGCAAACAAAGCCAACACAACCGGTCCCTCGATGAACCCTCAGTCAGAGGTAGATAAGCCCAGGAATGGAAACAGTGGCAGGTAGGGTGTAGTGCTGAATGCAGAAATGGCCCGGCACAGCAGGCATCCTGACTCACATGATGTCGTGCATTCCTACTGCAAATCTGTGGATACACAAGGTTATCTTTATGGCGTCGCTATCATAGACAAGCAGCTGAAAGGAACTTGACAGATCACTCGCAACAGGCGGGAGGGATTAACCACCGAGCCGCGGTTGCAAAGGGAGCAAAGAATTATGGCAAGTCACCATGCCACCGATGTGGAGCTAAGGCTGACAAGAGTTTCAGACATCCTGCAAGCAAACTGCCATTTTGCTAACGTTGCTCATGAACAAATGATGCCAAGGAAAATGGTTTTGCATATTTAGACAAAGACAATACAGTATACTGTATGAGCTTTGCTATGAAGCCATTCTAGAAACTAGCTTGCACAGTTTTCACAATGAAAAGCTTTTAAAGCAGTTGCTAATATCAGATTACCTTCCAAACAAATTCTATCCCTCTGCTGCTTTGTTAAGTCGGGTTTCTCCTTTGTTGCCTTCTGTTGTTAAAAAAAGATGACTAGGAAAGATGATGGAGAAAAAGGTGGCTGTGCATCTCAGCGGCATGTGACCTTCTCACTGTGTACTTCCACCATCAACAAAATCAAGCATATTTCACACTGGCATTAATAACTTTTGGTTAAGGATTCATTATGGGACTTATTGATTATAAAGAGACTGTTGACTGCGGAGATTCAAAACCAGATGGGCCCCTTAAGTCCAAAATGTGACATCATTTGGCAGCTCAGTCTCGCTGCATGCTGAGTGACCTCTGATTCATATATCAGATGCTGAAGATGTGTACAAATAAACCCCCGCACCCAAGATGCGAGGTGTCTGGTACTTCACTTCTCAATCTCCTTCCCCGCCACAAGGAATTGAATTCCAAATCAGATGCAGAAAAGCTCATCTGGCACATTTTCAACAAGCCAGAACCATGCTGAAAATCCTCCCCAATTGCATTAAGAGAACAATGAGGAGCGGGTTTTGATCATTTGGATTTTAATTTTGAGAGGGCTTTTAGGAATCAAGTGCTGTAACTGTGATGCAGAACAGAACCGTGACCTCCACAACTGAGACCTGCAAGCACACATCGGGCGCCTGTTTCTGCAGTGAATTATCGATCTCGCAGACCCAGTTTTACGTAACCGGGAGGATTTGCTATAGCGTCTTCTCTGCTCATGCATATTTCGGGTAGCTATTTGTACAAATTGCCCTTGGCTTCCAACCACTTGTCCACTGCTGAACATACCGTCTTCAGCAATTAAGTGTCTTTGCTGCAAAGCCTAGTGAGAAACGGCCATCTGGCATTCCCTACATTAATCTGTCAGCTTTTAGATTAATGAAAGGTGTAAAACATCTCCAAGTATTATTCGACCATCTGCGTAAGGCATCTAAATGATCCTTTACAATACCGCAATCATTCGGCAAAAGCGCATTTTAAAATCTACGCCTTTGACAAGAGCACAACATCAACTGAATCCCAGTTGACACTCTAACAAGTTATTCCAGCATGAAATAATAGTCTGTTGAGGTTAAATTGCTGTCGTTGCCAAAGAGATGCCATTTGGTGCCAAAATAATACAGATTCTAAGCACAATGTGTTTATATTACAAACACAAAACAAGGCGAATGCAGATTTCAGGCCTCGTCTAGCTCAGACATTTCTAGATGGTTCTTGAAAAGCTCCATGATGCAGTACAGCGCTGCTGCTGGCCTATTCAATATTTGCTTTGCAATTAGTGTCATTTCTTCACACCCCGCATTGTTCATTCTCCAGCACTGTGTGGAAATACTTATTTTCTTTCTTACTGTAACATTCCAGCCAGTGAGTAAAAATGCTGTCATTTCCGAACTTCCCACCTTGCAAAACGTGGACATAATGATACCAAGAAAAGAGCTTGATTATCAGTGTATGATGGAATAAATGCAGACACCCAGCACCGCAATGTTCTCTGGCTGCACGTGCGTGACCCATTCCCATACTGTCTGCTTGACTCAGCAAATGCCAAGAAAGTAAAATGTCATTGGCTTTTCTTCTTGCAGGGGAATTTTATTCATTCAAAATTATGCAGAATTGAAATGGGTTTACCTATTTTGCCACAAATACACATAACAACAGCTTGCCTACATAATAAGCAAGCTCTAAATATATTTTAGCCAAGTCAGATGAAATCGTGGTTCTGTTTCAATTTTTTGCATGACTTCTCTGATGCCATTAGGAGCAACTGTGTGTGTTACTGAGTGCCCAGTTCGTGGGAGCAGTTAACCTTGTGAGAACCTACATTTAGGTCTAAGTGATAAGAATAACTTTATGGAGTGGCCTTCAACTTACAAAATCTATGATTTTGGAATCTAAAACTTACAAAGGAAACTTGAATAAACAAGATATGGATTTTATTAGACAACGGGATCATTAAACTGAACATAAACCGGTATGTGTACTACCATTAAGTGTCTTGCAAGAGTATTCAAACTCCTTGAAAGTTTACAGCATTGTCCATATTACAAATTTTACATACAGTACATTTTTTAAATATTTATTTGTATTGTGAATTCCAACACAACATTTTCAAAGCCAAAATAAGTCATTTGACTATATTTGTAAAGAGGACAAAAAACTGAAATATTTTGTTTTGCATAAGTATTCAAATCCCACACACTAATATTATGTAGTGTTACCTTCTGCTGCAGCAACAGCTTTAAGTGTTTTGGGGTAAGTATGTACCAGGTTTTACAGTACATCATTCAGGAGTCACTTCTTCCTATTCATCTTGGCAAGGCTGCAGCAGACCGTTCATATTGGTTGGAGGATGCTTGTGAACTGCAATTCTGAAATAGAGCCACTGATTCTCAATGGGATTGAAGTCAGGACTTTGGGCCACTGCAGAAAATTTACCTTTTTGTTTCTGAGCAACTCCCGAGTTGCTTTGACCTTCTTGCGTGGGATTATTGCCCTGCTGAAAAGTAAACTTTCTCCCAAGCTTTGGCTTCTTAGCAGACTGAAGCAGGTATTCTTGCACTATTTCCTTGTATTCTGCCCCCTTCTTTTTTTCCATCAGCTTTGATAAGTTGCCCCATCCCTGCTGACAAAGAGAAACCCCACACCATGATGCTGCCACCACCTTTCTTGACAGTAGGGTGGTGGCGCTTCTTGAAGAATTGGACAGTGTTAGGTTTGCACCGCACATAGTGCTTTGAACTTTGGCAGTAAAGCTCTGTCTTGGTTTCATCATCCACAGAATATTTTTGCCCATCTTAGGTGGGATATTCACATGCTTTCATGCAAACTCCTGAAGGGCTTTGATATGATTCTTTTAGAGTAATGACTTGCCTCACAGTACCTTGTCATAGAGGCCAGTTTTACTCGGTGCTATTGGTACTGTGGACAGGTACACCTTTCCTCTATTTTCAGCCACTGATCTCTGTAGCTCTTTCACAGTGATTGCTGGCCTCTCTCTGGCTTCTCTCACAAGTCCTTGCCCAGATGCCAAGTTTTGAGGGATGGCCTTGCCTATGCAGTGCCTGGGTGGTGTGAAGCAGCTTCCGCGTCCCGATTATTGATTCAACAAGGCTGACTCAGAGATCCAAACACTTGAAAATTACTTTGTAAACTTTTCCTGATGTATGCATTTCTATGACTTTATCTCTATCCTTTGCAATAGGTTCTTTAGTCTTCACTGTCACCTCTCTTCCTGGTTCACTGACTCACTAATGAACTTTAAAATAAGTGTTAGATCTAGAAAATTTGTTTTTTACATTAAGGGTTCCTGGGTAGAAACCAGTTATATTCAATTAAGAGACAAATTTAAATTAACTGCAGCTGTTTTGGCTCTGACTGTTTAATGTTAGAGCACATACATTTTTATAAAAATACTGACTGGAGAAATATATGTAAGTATAATGAATTTGAAATTGACAGATGAAATGATGAACACTCTCAAGGGAGTCAAATACTTTTGCAAGGCACTGTGCCTGTGAATTACTTAGTCTCAGCTTCAGGGGGAAAATATATTTCCTTATTTTTGAAATATTACTTAAATAAGGCAATGTTTTCCAGTTCTGCAAAAGCTCATGAGCATATTCATTTCACTTCTGAAAACTTCTGAATAATCCTTTCAATTAAAAAATTTCCAGGTCAACAAAAAGGAAATACGTTCGAGCAAAAGGACAAAGAAATAAATTGGGTTAACTACCTGTTGTTCAACTTTTCCTTCTTTAGGGATGTTTAATGGAGTTAAGGTTAGGTCTTAGGTATAGGTCATTAACACATGTCCTTAAACTCTGCGGTACCACAGATGCCACTGTTTCTTATTGAATAAAAAAACTACTATGCTTTTACTATTTAAATAAATGCTTATTATCATAGCCATGCTTACAAGCAGCTCTGAAATGAGGCCTCAAGCCGTGCCATAAATATCACCACTAGAGGGCGCTACAATCTTGCTTATTTGCTCTCAATGCGCTGCAATACCAGAGAAATTCAAGGTGTCTGCTGAGAGATATCACCTGAAAATCACAGTAAACGCACAACAAAGGGTGAAAATCCCACTGAACAACAGGGGAATCATACATTCCAGCATGACAAGGAGCTCTGTCTTCCTGATAATAGCTTTGGTCATACACAGACACACACACACACACACACACATCCCATAGAGATATTACTTGATGGTGCTGCTCAACACACACCGGTTTTTGAAATTGCTAGAGTGTGTGTGTGTGTGTGTGTGTGTGTGTGTGTGAGGGTCATGTTCAGGTGCAGCTGCCTCCTTGGACAGCTTTCAGCTCCGTTCACCCTGGCACCTAATGGGTATATGGAGCGCTTTGCAGGTTATAGCACGTGCTGTTCTCTGTGTGCTTCTGAGCCTGCGTGTAAGTAAGTGATGAAACCAGGCTGTTTTTTTGCCCACGCAATATGATGTAATTTAATAAAGGTATAAAGGTCTACTTAAATTTCAAGGTTAACAGCAAGTCTACAGCAAGCTGCATCAAGAGCACTGGAGAAAGACATTTTTGTTGAGTAATTGAACAGAGCAGCAGTGTCCAGGGCCACATCTTTACACACCTGGGCCAGCTGCACCAGCGTCTTTTGCTTTCCTATATCAGATACATGATTCACATCATTTACTGTGGTCTTGCGTGGCATTAATATCTAATACTGATGAACTGAAAGGAGAAAAAGGCTTCTGAACTTGAACACAGTTTGTTTGCTCACTGATCTGTCACAGTCTGCATCTTTTTGATTGCCACAGAACCTTCATGGTACAGATGGTACTTCATACAGTAAAAATGATTCCTCGGAGCACTATATAATAATATATATTAAAATAACAAAGTACTGCGGTGTGCTGCATGTAATAAGGAAAGTTTTGTTTACTGTTTTCCCAGAAACTGATACTGCAAATTATCATCATCAAAAATCCTCAAGGATAAATAAATGCCTTCATCTCAAATATGCACAAAGCTTAATCAGGAATGCTTGTGTCTCAGCATATTATGGGTTAGTATAATATAAAGTGATCTTTACTTTTATTTCTGTAAACAAAGCTTTATTTTATTCTGCACGAGGCATAAACGTACCACACCTACATACTGCGCTACTTTATGAATATAACCAGGTAGTATAGTGGCTAGAGTTACCACCTGGCACTCTAAGGGCCCAGGTTTAAATCCCATCTACTGCTCTAGTACCCTTGGGTAAGGTACTTACCTTGAGTTCATAAGGCAATTCATAACATGGCTGCTACTTTAAACAGTTTAACGTTTCAAGTTGCTTCGGAGAAAAGTATCAGCTAGACAAAAGTAAACCAGTGAAATATCTGAAAAATGTGATAATGAATTGCAAGAACTATGCATACAATAACAACCAGGCCTTGAGATGAGACCAAACTAAAAAATAGTGTTAATCAAAAATACAGATTCTGGCAAAACTGGAAGTAAGGTGGCATTCTTGCCAGGTTTCAGTAAAAAAAAAACACCATTTCATTACCTTTTTATTTATCTTACATAAAAACAGATGGCTGTATGTGGTACCACAGAGTCCCTTTAACACAATGTAAAACTACGGGCTCCTTTACACCAGCCAGACAGCAGCCTCAAAACTACAGGCATCCTTGATCTCACTTATAGGAGTGTTACACCCTTGGTACACTATATGGACAAATTTGTGTGAACCCCCCTTCTAATGGCTGAGTTGAGTTGTTTCAGCCGCACCCATGCAGCATACAAACGCATTCTAGATAATTGTTTGCTTCCAGCTTTGTGGCCACAGTTTAGGGAAGCCCCTTTCCTGCTCCAGCATGATTGTGCCCCCCAGGCACAAAGCGAGCTCCATAAACACATGGCTTGCCCAGGTTGGTGTGGAAGAACTGGAGCGGCCTGCATGGAACCCTGACCTCAACCCCACTCAACACCTTTTGGATGAACTGGAACGCTGACTGCAAGCCAGGCCTTCTTGCCCGACATCAGTGCCCGACCTCACTGATGCTCTTGTGGCTGAACAGGCACGAATTCCCGCAGCCGTGCCCCAAAATCTGGTGGAAAGCCTTCCTAGAAGAGTGGAAGCTGTTATAGCAGTAAAAGGGGGGAACAACTCCACATTAATGGCCATGGGTTTGGAATGGGATCTTCAACAAGCACATAAAGGAGTGATGCTCAGGTGTCCACATACTTTTGGCCATACAGTGTATATACTGTATGCATTTAATCATGTCCTTATTTACCAGTAATTGTGTTTGAACATCTAATCCAGTCACCATTCTCACACCCATTTACATTTCACTTCTGTGGTTTTTCATCCGCCTCGCAGGCACTGTTCTACACAATGGCATTGATAACACTGTCTGCTTCTGTCTAGACTGCGCGCACATCCGTCTGAGCAACGCCCCCAGCTGCTGTCACAGGCGCCTTATCAGCCCTTGACTTCCAAACTTTCTTCTGTTATCGATGCTCCGGATGGGCCTGTGTGCCTCTGTGAAATCTGGGGATGAGCAATTACGGTCTTTACGTCTACTGTGACCTTCAATGAGGTCTTTTCAGCAATTTTTTTTTTTTTTTTTTTTTAAATAAACACACCATCTCGAACGTTGTTGAAAACATCCTGTGCCCTGTGTTTTTAAATGAAACCTCGACGATTTTAAGGGCGTCTGTTTATAAAAAGTTACAAACATTTTCAGTTTTTGTTTCTTTTTAGCTTGTCTTTTTTTTAATTCACAATTCAAAATTCCAAATATGGTAACACCACAGTGGAAAGCCAGCGACTTAACATGAAGTAGCTTCAAGCAACCCTAAAGGCTGTTTTAATTCTAGGTGTGACTTTAATGTTGCTGTTCATGTAAAAATGTGTTCATTATTTACAAAGGGATACGGTCTGTGTGTTTATGAGTAAATAAGCTCCATCCTCACCCATTCCGCAGGGTGATGGTTCTCTTCTAATTTCCACATGCAAACACATGGCAGGCTTACAATGCACATATCATTAATCTATATTCAATTCACAAATATTACTAACATTCAACAATAAACGGTAGTGTGTGTGCGTTATGTCTAAAATATGATATAGTATCCATGCTTGTTCAAGTCAGACGTCGATGCATATTAAAGTAAAACAGTAATAAGAGTAATAATAAATTATTTCGAATATTTATGAACAAAGCGAGCGCTTCTCGAGCTGCTGGGACCACGAACTCGTTTAACCTCTTCTGATGGCGGAGCATCCGCGTTGTTCATTTTGATTGGTCGAGTGGTGACAATAACAATGACGTTTTTCCAGTTTATTGGTCCAGTCGCGAACTTACGCAAAGACATTCTTTTCTTTGATAGGCCAGCTAATGAAATTGCCCACGTCATTCCACACGTTGATTGGCGCAATAGGTAAACGGCGTTTGACAACTAGGCAGAAGTGCGGCTAATACATTTAGCAAGGTGGAGGATAAAATAGAGAATTAAAATCGTCAGCGGGTTTTTAAGCTCGCCGTTGTCTTTTTTTTTCTTCCCATTCACAATGGAATCTGAAGAAAAATCGACCAACATCAGAACGGGGGCGAATGTGGAGAACCCGGATCTAAGTTTCCTACAGCCAGCGGGTACAAAAC
This sequence comes from Heterotis niloticus, assembly GCA_018136845.1. Lineage (NCBI taxonomy): Eukaryota > Metazoa > Chordata > Actinopteri > Osteoglossiformes > Osteoglossidae > Heterotis > Heterotis niloticus. Next base: position 12,733,375 of record CM030904.1, on the reverse strand, counting down.
AGATGCGTAACTAGCAGAAAACCGGTGTGCACACGGTGTCACCTAGTTTGTTAACTATCGATGGTTATACTAGTCTAACGCCGCTAGGTAGTTGTATCCGTGACCAACGGGAAAGAACCGTGTCAATTTGATTCTGTTAGGGTAGCTGGTACGATTAGCTATTGGTACGCAGCACCCGTGGCCTGTTTACTTAAGGAAGGAGCAGCGAAAATGGCTTCTAACTGTCGTCACAAAGTGATGAAATTTTTTTTTAAAAATTGGTCATTTAGCTTATAGTGCGGGGTACGTTCATTAGAATGGGTTGGACAATGAATAGTGCCGTAGTTTAACCAATGCGAATGTATGCTTTTTTTTAAGCTTTGCCAGTGATTGATGTGATGTAATACACTTGCATATGAAGAACGTGTGTGTGTTCACAGTTGGAGGTTTCTTCTCTGAATATGGCTGGTACCTGCTCTTCATCAGCATTGGGGTCTACTTGCTCATCCAGGAGTTCAGCAAGAGAAGGGCCAGCCGGGCACATGGTGACTCGGTCTCTGGAAGCATGGAAGGTTGGTGTCAGATCAGGGCTTGTGACACTTTTAGGCCTGGCTTTCGTACTCAATTTTGTGAAGGTCAATATCCTGAGACTGCTTGAGGGATGTTTGGACTGAAAACTTTCTCCTTCCAGATACAACAACTGTGGTTAAGAAACAGGAAGCCCTGGAGGCCTCACGACGCAGGATGCAAGAGGAGATGGATGCCCAGGCAGCCCAGTACAGAGAAAAGAAACAAAAGGTAAGTGGATAAGTTTTAGCCACCCTGTCGAGCGTGTCAAATATTTGAAATGGTGTGAAAATTGCAGGATGAGATACGTGCTTTGTCTTTTAGGTTGACGAAGAGAAAAGAAGACAGAAGATTGAGATGTGGGAGAGTATGAAGGAAGGAAAAAGTTACAAGGGGAATGCAAAAGCAGCAGAAGTGAGATTTGTTTTTAATGGGTAACTGAATGTAAAATATTGGTGAAAAATGTAGCACATTTGAGGCTCCATTGATGAAGCTTAAGTCTTTCACCAGAATTATTTATGTCCAGTTTTATAAGTAGTGACTTTCATTTTTTGTGATAGACCTCACATCACTTTTCTTTGTGGATTGTTGCAGAGTACAGATGAAGCCAGCACATCAACAGTGGTTAGGCCAAAGAAGGACAAGAAGCCGTTAAGAAGCAGTGGTAAGTATTATTATAAAAAGGTAAATGCAGAAGGGTGAATTTTTCATTCCCCTGGATCTTCTACTTGTTCACTTGATGGCGTTTGTACCATCAGAGCTAATGCTGGCATTCACGCTGTGTGTTGTTGCAGGTTATAATCCTTTGGCTGGCGATGGGGGAGGAACCTGTTCATGGCGACCAGGGAGAAGAGGACCTTCAGCTGGTGGATGAGGTTAAAGGAGGTCAGAGTGACACTGCTGTGGTGACCTCTGACCGTGCCTCAGAACTGCACACTCACTGAAATGTAGCTGTCAGCGCTTAGAATTTCTCCTGTGCTCATATTCCAAGCTTTAAATAAATTTCATATTGATGTAGGAAGCTGGATGCCTTACTTCAAATATTTGTATGTATATTTTAAAATTAGTCAAATGTACATAATTGTGGAGGTTATAATCCACTTCTGGCTATGCAGGTTCATGTATATTGCAATTGACTGATTATTCATGGAAAAAGTTTGCATTTGTAAGCCTTTTATCTGTGCAAATGTAAACAGACTCCTAACATGGCAGCAGGTAAATTATGTAAGTTTTTCAAATTGGCTTTAGTTGAACATTTGATTAAGGAGCACAGCAGGTGATGTTTTGAGATTGACAGCTTTAATGATGCCTCCCTTATAAATGGCAGTGATGTCAGTGAGGGTGGCTGATAATTTTCAGAAGAATTGTGCATTCAGATATTTTCCCTCCTATTCCTGTCACTTTGGGGGGGGGGGGGGGAAGCTTATTACATTAGCAGTTGGAGTTTTATAGGAAGAACTTTATGATGTACAACAGTGATACTGAGCATATTACTGTACAAAACTTGAATGTTGTTTGGAATAATCTATTGAATAGGAACAATTCAAGTTGCTCTGATTATTGAAATGCTGATGAGTTAATTTGTATTCTGAGATTTGGGATTGTGTGAATAGCTCTGGTCAAAGCATCTTTGTTTTTGCGGATGTGTAAAAAATTTTTATCATAATAAAAATTGTTGCACATGTGATTTTTCCGCTATTCTTTAAAGATGTATATTTAATAGGATCGTTGGGTAGATTTGTTTTAGATTGGATTAATTCAGTAAAGGATGAGGGCATGTATTAGTGTTAAAACAGACTTTTAGCATGGGTTTTACTCGCATGAAATAGGGTCAATAGCCTGGATGAAGGCTGCAGAGCCGCTTTTGATGGAGTCCTCCAGTAGACGGCGGTAACGTGACAGTTTTCTCCTTCCTCATCGATCAGTGCCTGCGGGCTCCTAACTTAGTTTTTTTAAAACGTATAGATATAGCTTGAAACTATATTCTAGGAGCGCGTGGTACATTAATAAACTTTTTTTTTTTTAAATTTACCGACCTAAAAGATGAAGATTATTTTGTGAAACTGCGCTGCCTGAACGTTTTCATCAAGTGACATGAGCTTAGTGGCGGTGTCTCCAAGGATGCAAGCCGCGCGCGCCTTCTGAGCACTGTTCTTTACGTGTGAAATTTGTGTCTTAAAGTTGTCTTTTGTAATAATTATTAACGTATCGATTGTTGGGATGAAGCATAGATGTGCCGCATGTGGTGGTGAAGTTTCACTTCAGCGTTTGTCTCTTGTGGAAAGAACACGTCACTTACTCTAAGATGTACTTCTCGCTTCTCATTAGGGACGTATAACGGGGACGCCCCCCCACATTCCGACACATGGTTAAGTTGGAAAAAGCGTCATCACACCAGCAAGCCAATGGGAGGCCGCGAACGGTGTCCTCGTTGGGTCACACAGCACGGTTAAAGCCGCGTTGCTCTAAGAGCGCGACGTTGTTCGCAATGGCGAAGTAGGCGGCAGAATGGAGCCGCTTCCCTCCAAGCGAAGACGAGTGCGCTCTGCACCTCATCTTCTCGCCACTTCCTGAGGACGTGGGTTCGCTTCATGCTCACAGGGTTGACATGGAGGGGCACGTTTAGGCGGGGGGTGTATGGGGACGGGCGTGTCGCTACGTGTCCAGCACCAGTAGCAGCAGCAGCAGGAGACCCCCACTGGAGGCTTTTCAACCATGAGAGGGAGCGCGTCCCGCGGTCGGCGCGGTGCCGCGCTCTGACGGAGCAGGGCTGCTCGAGGACGCGCCGAGAGCGGCGGCGGCTCCACACCGAGCGCTGTGGGACGCGATTCGGCGAACGCGCAGGCGATGGCGGCCAGGGGTCGCAGGGCATGGTTCAGCGTCCTGCTGGGGCTCGTGCTCGGCTTCACCCTCGCCTCCAGACTCATTCTGCCCCGCGCCGCGGAGCTCAAGAAAGCGGCGGGGAGCGCGGCCGGCTGCGGTGGCGCGCACGGGCTCTCGGCGAAGGAGCGCATCCTTGGCGGCGGCGGCGCGCCTCACTGGGACGCGCAAGACAACGGACCCCCGGACGCGCTGAAGCCCACTCGTGGCTCCCGCAGTTTTCTCTTCGTCGGGGTCATGAGCGCGCAGAAGTACTTGAATAGCCGCGCCGTGGCCGCGCACAGGTGGGTCCGAGGGATGCGCTGCCCGGCGCGCCTTCCCAGTCCGCAGACGCGCTTCAGTGCCAGACACAATGCGCGCGCTCACACGGTCTCGCCGGTCGCGGCATGTGCGTGCGTGCGTGTGTATGCGTGCTTGCCCTCGGCTGCAGTGTCTCGGAGCGAGTGCTGTAAAACCGTGTTTTACCCTGCTCGCTGGGCCGATGGTAGCGTCTGTCACAGTCATACGAGCCCAAAAACTTGCGCTGACAGTGGAGCTAAAACCCCTCTCTGGTATAAACTTGAGTGAGCCACAGATCTTTACACGACTTTATTATTATTATTATTATTATTATTATTATTATTATTATTATTATTATTATTATTATTATTAATAACAACAATAATGATATGTATATTTATTATTTTACTGAGCGACATGCTGTGGATTTTCAGTGATTTAAAGAAATATTTAAAATTCTGTAGAATCAGAATGATCACATGAACAAATTCGGCACAGTATTTATTCATTCGACATAAAAGATGACATAAAACGAGGTACATCCAGGCATCCTCTTTTCAGCCACATCATGAACGAAATTTCAGGATTTTGATGGCAGTTGCAGTATGGTTTTTGCTTCATTTTAAGCGATGCAGTTTTTTTAAAATTATTATTATTTTCGATTTTAATAAGGTAAGTGTCAGTGACAAATGGCTGGTATCTTTTAGCAGTAAGCTGATGAACATCTGTCTTCATCAGAGGTCAGACTTTGGAAGGAGCTGTTGGAAAATGACATGAGGATCAGTTCTGCCGAGAGGAGGACAGGCAGGCTGCATCCCTGCAGTCATGTGAGGGATTCAGTATAGCAGAACAGAAGAAACAGGTGCCATCTGGGCAGAGATACACAAGTAGTGTCTTTAAATTGTTTCTGAAATTGGCAGCCTTCTGTTCAGAGTTCATCTTTACTGAATCTGTTTAAGATCCTGGATGAGCTGTGAGAAGTAGGAAACTCAGCATACAAGGAAATGCCATTTTTTTCTGGTTCACATAAAAAATGCCATCTGCAGTTGGTATGTATTTCTGGCTGAAATGATTCCCTTATATAACTGATTTTATTCCCAGGGTTTTTGTCTGTGCCATGTGTTAATTTCTCTTTTTTTTTTTTTTAGATCATGTCTTCAGCAAGGTAGGTTTAACATTTTGTTGGGTTTAATGGTGGAACATGTGGGCTTTGTCTTTGTTGTGCAGGACGTGGGCTCAAACCATCCCAGGGAGGGTTGAATTCTTCTCCAGTGAAGGGTCAGACACCTCCATCCCCATTCCCATTGTGGTGCTGAAGAATGTAGATGACTCCTACCCTCCACAGAAGAAGTCCTTCATGATGCTGAAGTACATGCATGACCACTACTTGGAACAATTTGAGTGGTTCATGCGTGCTGACGACGATGTCTACATCAAGGGCGAGCGGCTGGAGAGTTTCCTACGCAGCCTGAACAGCAGCACTCCGCTCCTACTGGGCCAGACAGGCATGGGTGCCCGTGACGAGCTGGGCAAACTGGCACTCGAACCCGGAGAGAACTTCTGCATGGGGGGGCCGGGCGTGATCATGAGCCGTGAGGTGCTGCGTCGGATGGTGCCCCATATCCGCCAGTGCCTGCAGGAGATGTACACCACCCATGAGGATGTGGAGGTGGGCCGCTGTGTCCGGCGCTTTGCCGGCGTGCAGTGTGTCTGGTCGTATGAGGTAAGGCTCCCGTGACAAATCTTCACTGTCAACACGTTAAGGCCTTGTTAAATGGTTAAGTAAGTGTAGCCCTTATTCAGATGAGTGTCAACCCTTAACCCATAACTTCATAAATCTGTTTCTCTGTTTCCCAGCTTCATAACAGCAGGCCACCATTAATAATTTCTCCATTATTCCTTTAATTAATAATTGCATTGAATTGAACTGAAGCAGTGCCACAGTTAATGCAGTGAACATGGGTTAAAATCCTTAATGACTCAGCATTTTGCCATTCCAGTACATTTATTAAGTCTAGAGATCTTTTTTTAACAACTGCACTCAAGTTCAGTAATGCAAAATTTTGCTCAGTGCATGAAGCTTGTGAGGCATTTTTTGCCATATCCTTGAAGTGCTGTAAGAAGAAACCAGGTCTTTAAAGAGTGATAAAAAATAAATAAACAATAAACCGCACCTACTCTTCTTCACTAAAGTAAAACAGTGCAGTTTCCCTCCAGTTCTGAAGTCCAGCTCACTTGTTCTGTCTGGTTGCTTTCTAATCTGTATTATTTTAACAAAGCCACTTTTTATGACATTTCAAAACTGTAATTTGGGGCTTTGCGAATTGTAGCTTCTCCATCCTGGCTCAGAAATGAGTTTCTTTTTCTATTTTCAACTGATAATCTTTGTGTTTTGCTTTAAGTTATTTGTGTATTTTCCTGTAGACACTGAAAACAGGTAACTGATGTGCATGGAATTAATATGTGATTGGCTATTGGTTAATGACTGCATTTCTAATATCCGGCGATTATTGATGTTCTGTTTATATTCCCTTACCTTAATGTCATCAAGGAACTGACACTCAATAGCAGACTGGTGGCACACTTCTCTATGGCTGTGGAGCGCAGCCCTGAGCTCCAGAACAAAGTGACATGGAAGGATATCATCAAACATTTTGTGTGTGTGTGTGTGTGTGTGTGTGTGTGTGTGTGTGTGTGTGTGTGTATCTGTCCACATTCATGCAAGCCTGGTGAAGGGTGTCGGACTGTGTATTCTAAAACAAGACTTTAAGAAATTATTTTTGTGCATCCAGACGGTAGCATTCTCTCCTTGATCTTCAATATTTTAAATAAATGAATAAATATTTGAGAGATTAGTTTTTTTAGACGGCTGAAGTTGATCTGATGTGGAGGTAATCTCCATATTAGACAGCAGGGTTTCCCAGTAGGGAGACTCTAATGGCTTGGGAAAGACAAACCGTTGGCCTGCTGTTGACATGCAGCCCTATGTAAGTACGTGTACGTAGGCCAAAGCTGAGTCGTAGTGGTGTAGGTAGCCTACTGTTAATTAAGTAAAGGAATGATGAGAACAAACAAATACATGTAAGTCTTGTTTGCATAAAATCCTTGGCCAGTGCTAAAAAGCGTAAAGTTCGTAACAAAAACTGACAATTTGGTTCTAACTAGACTACTGATTTTTGCCTGATTTTATTGGACTATCTTACTGCTAAGCCAACTTGTTTGTTATGCTCTCAGACTGTAGCAGTTTGCAAGGTGGAAAAATATTAAGTAGAGCTTCAAAACATGCGGCAGCCACTTTAGTGGCAACTACCCAGCAAAATTAAGGAGTTGCAAACAAAAGATAAATTGGATTGATCCTTAGGGTCATTTACAGTTACCTTCCGAATAACAACATCTGCACAGATGAACGCAACCGCGGCATCTCGACGTGTCTTGTGGAACTTAGCAGAAGCAAAAAAAAAAAGCTTTTCACAGATGTAGAGTTGATTCAAAATGTGTGTGGTTGATATGGTGGAAGTTTTAAGTCACAATGGGGGAAAAAAAAGAAAATGGTTGTTGATCTATCGAGGCAAAGCAATAGTGCAGTGAGCAAAGTACAAATTGTGGCAAAGGGCTGCCTGTCTGCTTTTTTTTTTTTTTTTTTTTTACAACCTTTTAATTTTGGCCGCCATTCATATAGAGCAGCTGTCAGTGTTTGAGATTTTTTTTTTTTTTTTTGACAGGAGGGCTTTTTAAGAACAGCTGGTTTGTTTGATCCCTGTACATAGATACCAACTTCAGGTCTCTTTTTTTTCAGTCACTCACTCTCTCAGTGAATGGTGAGTGAAGTCAAACTACTACAATTAGACCTATCTGATTAATTTCATGCATTACTATTCATAATAATAATAATAATAATAATAATAATAATAATAATAATAATAAACTTCTATCCAATAATTATGAAACTGACTCTTTGCAAAGTCCTTGGCTTTGCATTGTTGAATTTAGCGCTCGAAGAAAAATAAGTGGGGGCTCTGGTTAAGGGTTGGTCACCCTCGTGACAGATGATACACTTTTCACACTCTTTGGTGTAAATGTGAATGATTTGCGGAACTTTAGATGTAATTTTAAACACGATTCTCAATCTTTGGAATTGATAATCATTAATTCTGCTCCTAGCTGCGTTGGTTTGGTGAGCTTCAGTAGTTTGTAAAAGTATAATATTGAACCTTCAGCTGGTCTAATCTGTACCTCCTACATAGTTGCCATTTGAAGCATGGAAGGAAAAATATGAAAAATGTGCCCTGGTTGGCTAGACCAGAGTTTGTGTGCTAATTTACAACATTCAGTGTTCACTGGCATGTGTGTTGGATTTAAGGGGAAGAAAAGGTTCTGGTGAGCCCCTTAGGGTGTTTAGAATCAACTCCACATAGAACTTTTTGTTTTGTACATACAGAACTTGCAGACACTAGGAAGGACCTAAAATTTTCACTATGCACAGACAAAAGTCGTGCAGTTTACCACGGAATGCTGTTGATGTGCTCAGGAGAAAGCACTTTAAATCTATTTCTGGCTTGAAGGGGCAGCAGAGTATGAGGCACAGCTTTGACTGCGAGAAGGCACTCCATGCTTCCGTAATGATTCTGACACTTCGTGGCAGAAGCAGAAGAAATATGCCATTGCCCATGTTCTGAGCAGCGCTGTCCAGACCTGGGGCTGCTGAGATGGCCTGGCTCTACTCAGCACTGCTCCACTCAGCCCCTTTCGAGAGCTGCATCTCAAAATAAACAACTCTGTGTGAGCTTTGTCCTTGTTGGGTTGTCTCTGTAGATGCCGAGCGGCGACACCAGCCGTCGCCTCAAAGCAGCCACCTTGTTTAATGGGTGCCGTATTTAGGCCGGCTTGGTGCTTACATGTTAGCTTAGTGTTTACATGCTAGCTGGCGTCCAGAGCTTGGGCCACTTGTGAAGCTCTGCCGAGTCACGGCATTTAAGCCAACTTTGTTGGATTTTTTTTGTCTTTTTTTTTTCCTGAAGTGCCCTTACACAACAACACATTCTTTCATGATTAATATGGGTCGAAAAGCAGTCACACAGGTTTGCCTATTGCATTTCTATTTTTGGTGACACTCTGATGGGGTTGGGTAAGCAAAGTCAGTAATAGGCCACAAAGTTACACCAATAATGTTTGTCTGTTTAATATTTACAGTAATACAATGGTAAAGGCATGCTTAGATGCCTTTAGACTTTATTTGCAGTCCAGGCTTAAACCACAATTGAACGTCTTTCAGGGGGAAGTGCCAGATGTACCACCCAGCAAGCATGGCAGTCACACATGGTGTTTAAATATTGTGTAGATACTGGCAATGTTCCATTCTCATAAAATCATTATTTGCAACCACAATGAATTTTTGCGAATCTGTCAAAATTTTATGGTAGAGAAAGGGAAGTAAGTTCAACCACAAAGAAACATATGATATGATAATCTTATTGTCCTTTGCTTGTATTGTTGCGTCAGACCTTTTTTTTCCCTGACAGGGAAACAGATCCTTTTTCATTCTGATTTCTCATTCTAATCAGTTTAGTTTGTTTGGTCAGTGGCATGACCCTTTTGGATGAACTTTCATAAGCTATCATCTTGCTGATAAATGTGGCTCTGTTATTTCTCTACACAAGGAGGAAGACCATCCATCTTTCTTGTCTTAAATGCGCAACGTGTTTAAAAACACTTGATGTTGGTTCAGTTCAAAACCACAGAGAACCATGGAGTTTAAATGACTTTGTATGTGCATTACATAGGTTTTCCAAATGGGTCTGAACTGGCTGAGGTGGTGCTGGCTAAAGTGATGCGGTCCCCTTTGATTCACTCTGTGCATCCTGCTTCCAGCTGAACCCGGTCCTGCTCCTGCCTCTGGTTTTCTCTTTAGGAATAGATTGTCTTTCTGTGTTTCTGATGCATGTGGTCCTGTGTATATACAGTATGTAACTTCAAGGACTATTTTTTGCTGTTGCATTATCGTTTATGATGGGGGAGATACACAAGTACCAAAGAATCTGTCAATTTTATCTTCCATGGTCTTTGATTATTCAGTGTGTCCCCATCAAAAAGGGAATAGGGTAAGGAGTGAAAAGGCAAGACCTGAATTTATCGTTGTTGTCTGCGGTTTCACTTGTTCAGGAGAACCTGGATGGCTTGTGGAGATTGCTCTGAAGTCTCCAGCATGCTCATTTGAACCGGCCCTTCATAACTCACAGCTCAAGGCAAACCTCCAGATAAGGTGGCAATTTGTTTTGACTGGATTGTTCCACAGGAAGCAGCGCTCCTGCTGCCTCACTTACCTGTTTAACCACCCTGCCAATCCGAAGAGCGCAGCCTGGGAAGCCAGACAGCACTGTTCTTTAATTAGACCAATCTGTGTGTGTGTGTGTGTGTGTGTGTGTGTGTGTGTCTTCTCTTAAGACTTTCACTTTGGCTATTAACAAAAAACCTTTTTTTGTAGTGATTTACGATGTGGAATTTTTATGGCCTTTCGTGTTCTTTCCCTTCTTTAAGTTCTCATTTTGTGAGCTTCTAATGGATATTTGCACAGTTTAATTTAAGCTGTTGTGAAGCTGAATAGCACCCTTTTTACTTTTCTGAAATGCAAAAATGCAGTTAGCCTTTTGGGAAATGTATTTTTTTTATTTGCTCTTTTTTTTCTGGTTGACCAAAAGTTTTCATGGTGTTGTGTTTGTGGTTAAAAATGCAGTCAAGTTAATCTTGACTATTGGCAACCTCAAAGAAGCTTCTGGAGGCACTGCCTATCCTTTATTTCTGGATCGAAGGATTGTGTCCATTGTCACTATGATTTCATTTATCCTTCTTGTTCATGGTAGATCTATTCTTTTTCTCCAGTTTCCCAAGCAAGTGGTAAAATAAAATGATTATTCACGTGATGCTAAGTGCACATTTCATATTAAATTTTCGTTTTGTATATTACCAGCATAAAATTGGAGGAAAAATACAGAAAATGCTGCTTTTTTACAGCCTGCCCTAGTAATTGCTCTCCATGCGCACACACACATGCACACACATACATACACAGAGCCTTCCAGACTGTTGTAATGGACTCTTCCCCTGGAGGTAATGCTGCAACCCAGTCCTTTAATCATGTCAAAAAGGTGTCATTTGACAATACACCCTTGGGGACTCTCGCTTCCTGCTTTGTTCTGTGAAAATATAACAGCCTTTTATTTGCCTTTCGCACTTCTCATTTTGGAGGCTTTGATTATTGGCCTTTTCACCAACATTGCGTATGAGTGGTTCCATCCTGACAGGCTTCGTTCTGAATCCCTTATTCATCAAGACCGCAGTGCGTTTCCTTTAACTGGCAGGGAGGGCGTCTCCATTCTCTTGGGACTCTGGTTGTGTGCGATGCTTGTTGGCAGGCAGGGCAATCCCACTTGTTCTCAGAGGTGTCACGGTCACTGTCCCTGGGAGAGCTGTATGTGGCCGTCTGGTGGGGATATATTGGTTTGAGGTGGCCTCTTGTCCAATTTAAATAAATGTAGGTGAACACGTGGAAACACAGTTTTGTAATTTGAGGAGATTAAAATAATTTAACCTGAGCTTGGGCAAAACTGAAACTATTCTAGAGTTTAATTCTGATCACTGGTCAAGCTGAGTGTGCAGTGTCGTTGGCCACCTTCAGCAGAATTTGATTTCCTCGTGCCACTGCACAAACAAGTGAATGCAGGGTCAGAACTACAAGAACCTCTGCGTTTGCCTTTCACGAATCCACAGCACCTGCGTGAAGCTGCCCCCCCTACATGCGGCACAAATGATAAAACCCTTATGGTTTGTTAGTGCTACGTTTTTGCTGCAAAAATTAGGATTTCTGCCGTTTTTGTTTTTGAGATAGAAGCCTTTCTGTGAAGCTGCCCCCCCCCCCACACACAACCACAAAAATGCACAAAACTGGGAGGGTTTGTTAGTGCGCCATTGGCACCCTTTGTAGCTGCAAAAGTAACTTTCTATCTTTTTTGTTTTGAAGATATTAACGATTACTTTCATTGCATGTGATGTCACTGAGCGCTTTCTTGGTCGTACAAAACCAAGCGCATTTTTTACGACCCCTACCGCGTTTACTGTTTAAAGCACTGTTCTCTCCCTCTCTCTCTGCCAGCTGATGAACCCAGCTTGCTGAGCAACCTCTCCATACCCTGAATGATACTATTTTTTTGTTTGTTTGTTTGTTTGTTTGTTTGTTTAATGCTATGCTGCAAGAAAAACCTAAAACCAGTACAGTTTATTGCTGCTACTGCTTTCACCTCATTCGCACTGTGTATAAAGGAACAAGCACTGTACTTTACACCACAACAACACCTTTTGTGAAAAACTTGCCTTTTATTAAATGCGATTCCCATTTCTTTTTGAAAATGTACACATTTACAACTCTGTTTTTGAAGGTTCTGTGCATGCTCTTTTTGTATTTACAAATATACACTTGTACATGGCTGTTGGTTTAAAAAAAAAAAAATTGAAACAAAACTAACATTTTATTTACGAAAAATACATATACATTTTATGTTTAAAAGGTTCAAAACTGAATCAAAGTAAAGTCAAGCAATACTGCATATGTTTTTGTGGAGGAAAAGAGAGCAAAAGGAACTTCACGTGATTAATAAGCTAATGTTTGTAGCTAGGACTTTAGTTACTCCTTCGTGTAAAGAACACAATGGGGGCAAATCTTGATTTGGGAATCTACTGTTGTCATTTCCTTTGACAAATCGTCATATTTTTTCCCACTTGAAATCAAACCTTTTGCAGTATGCTACATAGTGAGCGAAAGGCTGTTCCATTGCTGGTTGGTAAAATGCAATGATGCCTCAAAGTGAAGTGGTCCCTATTTATCTCAAGGTCATGCGGAAACTGCGAAAGGTGATCTTCAAAGAATTCTACCCCTGCCAAATCAGAGCTCTATGTTTCTGTCCACACCCCCATGTCAGTGTCCACACACAGGTGCTGTCCTGTTGTCAGGCTGTGCTCCACTGTGCCATTGCAGAGGATATTTTCAGAAATAGAGTCAGAAACCTGCATTTCTTTGGGCATGGTTTCAATATTGAGGATTTGTGCCAGACATTTGGGTGTATCTAGATTAATATCTTTCTTAATTGCTTCTTGAAACCCCAAAATGAAAACGTCTTCTTTGGGAACTTTTGGTACTTGTAACATCTGGAAAACAATATAAGTGCATTTAAAGCATCCAATGAACTTACGATTAGTATGTCCTGTTTCCATTTACCTGCACTGCAAAAAGTTTATAATTCATTTGCTGAGATTTTCTTCTATGCTCGTATCTTATAAAACTAACCAGAGGTAGAGTTAATGAGCAAAGTAATTATAAAAATGTAGGTTATATTTTTATGCAAAATTTATGCACATTCACTACAAGGAAAAATGATTTTTCAAAAATAAACAAATAAATAAATAACCACAGTTCGACAAGCCTCTATACAAAAGAGTTTAACGTTTTCTGTCTTACCTTTACCTTCCCATCCTGTATATAATCCCAGGGATGCAAAATGTATATTAGAGCACAAATGCTGCTTTTCAAGAAATTTCTGTAGGATAAATAAAACTGGTTATTAAACAAAACAGGACTACACTATTTACAAAGTTTATTTTGTTTCATTTTTTTTCAAGTCTTTCTACATAGAGATTAACCAGTTTTATTTATTCTACAGAAATTTCTTGAAAAGTAGCATTTGTGTCCTAACATACATTTTGCATCATTGAATTTTAGCAGCAATGAACTGTACTGGTTTTACATTTTTCTTGCAGCACAGCATCAAACAAACAAACAAACCGATAGATAGAACGTGCTCGGTTTTGCATGACCAAGAAAGAGCTCAGTGACATCATGTGCAATGAAAGCAATTGTTAATATCTCTGAAACAAAAAGAGATAGAAAGTTACTTTTGCAGCGACAAAGGGCACAAACTGGTCACTAACAAATGCACCCGGTTTTGGCGGTTGTAGGAGGGCTGAGTGACATTACAGCCCCCCCCCCAAAAGACTTATATCTCAAAAACGAAAGTGACACAAATACTAATTTTTGCAGCACAAACATAGCACTAACAAACCATAAGGTTTGTATCATTTGTGCCATTTGTAGGGGTGCCAGGTTCACACAGCCACCCATAGCTTAATCCGTACTTGTGGGAGTGTACCTGTAGAATCTCTTCAGTGGCTAGAATGTCAAACCGTGTAATGCGGTTACACTAACCACAGGACATCCTTTATGTCTGAATTGCAGTAAATCCTTTTTTACATCTACTGTATCTTGCTGTTTTGGTTACTTCAACTTTTTTTTTTTTTACCCCCACAGTGTAAATTGGCACACTATACCTTTAATCTCATATGTTTGGACGCTTTCATTTTCCTGCTGTAATGGGGAAGTGCATCAGGGAGCTTTAATAAGCATGGTTACTTAGCTGTCCTAAGCTGAACTTCGAGTAACTTCATGCTTACCTTTTGTTCTCAAGTTCTTGCAAGAAGAATATTTGAATAAAAAAGTGTTTTTCCCTAGAATTAGTTTTGTACAGCTGTTCATTAGAATAGATTTCTGATAAGGTGGGTGGTGAGTATTTAATTTGTGTGAAGAGGTTCAGTTTCTAGCAAGGCATCTATTCTGGCATGAAGAAGAGGCTGTCCTGCCATTTATTTTGACATAGAATTAATTTGCATCATTGCTTGCAAAGTTTTCTCCATTTGACTGAGAAGGACCCGAGAGGCCTGTGCCAACAAGCAAGTGCCTCTTCATGCGAATTCATGTGACCATAAAAACAGGCGGTGTGGGAGTTCTGTAGGTTACCCGCAGGGTGTCATTTTCCCCACAGAGCTGGAACATATGGCGGAAATGGCTTGGTCAGGAAACTGCTTCCACCCGCTCGTTCAGCATGCTAGTTGTTGAATTTTAACTTCTGCCCTATTGAAGCGGGTCTCTTAAATGTAATTACTCCCATAGCCCACCAACCTTGGGACAAAGCATTACTGTGGGTTTACTTCTCCTTTAACTCAAGCTTTCCTGCTGAAGAGGAAAGGGGAGTTTGGCAGATGGTGTCTTGGGTTATAACCATAGGTATCAATATGAACGAAAGGGCTAAGCTTTGCCTTTTTAAGCAGATGAACAATCTGGAGAAGATTCTCTTGGTGACAGACCTACCTTGCCTGATGTCAGCAAAGGAAGCCATCTTTAATAACTGGGTTTGCAATTTCTAGTTCAGTGCTTTTTTTTTTTTTTTTTTTTTTTGCAGAGATCACGGTTGAAATAGCGTAATTTCCCCTGGGTTCAGCTTTAATAAGCTATACAATGACCTGCTTTGTCTTGGGAAAGCTGTAGCCCAGTGGCTGCTTCCTTAAAACCTGGATTTCTGATATTATAGGGCACTTTTTACAGACACCTTTCATTTGCCATCTGCTTCCCTCATAATGTGTTTTGTGCCATTATGCACAAGTCAACTCCTTGTTTACAAAGACATTGTTTTAGATTTAATTGTACAGGTTTATTTCTGCAAAGTGAGAGTCTAGATTTGTATAGGAAGCTGATTAATGGGCTGGTGAGGAACCATTGTTTTCACTCCTCATGTATAAAGTAAAGGAATTCCTGTAACTTCTAAAAAAGCTAATAGAGGAACATCCTTTTCCTGTTTTGACTTTTTTTATTTTAAAGTGCACATTACCACTCCAAGTAGATAGTTGTTTCTGGCAGCCTGTGATTCATCTGTAGAATGGTTGTCTTTGTTCCTTTGACTATCTGGTCAGAGAGCACCCTGGCATCAGGTATGCTTGCTCTAAAGCCCAGCCATCCAGATTTTTGTTAGCTTCATTGATTTTTTTTTCCCTCTCAGATTAGATTCAGATGCGTCTTTGTTTCGTATATGAGGCAGCTTTTGTTTCTTTTCAGCTTGTGCTGCGTGGACTTTTGAAGAGCTGGACAGTATGCGACATGAGCATTGAGTTCATCTATCATGTTAATGCAACTGGTGAAAAATTGGGTGGGTAGTTTATGGAGTTGGTGTTGCATCTCCCTGTTCTTTCACAGGGTTTGCGGTTTGAACCCAGTTGGAACGAACAGGCTGCTACACAGTACCTTCTGCCTTATTTATATAAGTGCTGAGTGGATTCCCCCCACATACAGAGTAAAGCTGTTCATCTTAATTGTTTCCACTGTTGAGTAGGGGCTGGTTTGTATTAACTACATTTAAAAGTTCATTGCGTGCAATTAGCACTGGGATTCATAATAAGGTACCATTTAAAATATTCACGGGATATATTTATATTTCTTAAATAGCAAATCATAGAAACCAAGATTACTCTGGTTGGCTTTCAATCCAGTGATGTGAGTTCATAGTCGGAATTCAGTCAAGCCTGCCTTTAATCATTTGTCTGGGACAAAAATGCATTGATTGGAAAATTTCATAACTATCCATTATGCATGGAAAGGTTAGGTTCATTCACATCTATTCCATTGCTTAGCACCTGACTGTTTCTACATATACAGCTAAGTGTTGCCATGTAGTAATATAACTCAACTTAGTATGCTGTCTAAAGAAGTGAAGGACTTCATAACTCTCTCCCCCTCCCTCAAGCTGTGTCATGGTCAGTTACTTCTTCAATGAGTATCAGATGTGTGGCTGGGCTGTGTAAGGACAGTGTGCATGGCTTTGACCTAAGGCATTCCGTCACAGGTCGACTCTGGTTAAGAACAGTGGTTACTGAGGTTAAATAGCCTGGGTGAGCACTTAGAGTCAAAGGTAGTGTATAAGGACATGACTATTCAGAGCCTTATGCATGACCTGAGTTTCACTTGTTACAGTAGACTTTGAATGTCACATTAAAGAATTATCATATTTTTCTTCTATGCATGAGTTACAGGTTTTGAAGGCCACCTTGCAGAGGTCCTGTTTCTATCATGCTGTACTTGTTTCATAATCCTTTGTCAGAATCAACCATGCTCAATGCCATTTCCAGTGGAAACCACTTGCAGGCCCCATTTCACATGTGTTCTTTGTTGCTAATTTGTCTTCTAAGTCATCAGTCTTGCCTTTAAAAAAATCCTTTCTCCTTTTCCTTCAGTTGTCTACTGTGCTGCTGCTGACTGCCTCTATGCCAGTTGAAGCAGTCATCATTAAGTAGACAAAAAAGAAAGCTGCCAAAAGCTTTTCTGCTCCGTATAGCCCCCAGTATGTCTCAACTTTGTCTGCTGGGCATAGGTTGGCACTCCTTGGTGCCATGGTGGCCCTCATATCCCTGCTACGTTGCTTTTCCAGACTTCTCATCTGGTGTCCATTAACTGGTACCAGTCTTGCCCAAATTTGCCATCAGCCTATCCTACAAACAGTGAAGGCAGCACCAGGTGCTCTTTTTTACTAAACTGGGAAATACCAAATTGCACCTCTTTACATAAACAACAGTAGTGTGTTCTTTTTCTTTGAGAGCTCTACAGAGCTGGAACTTAAGCATTCTGAAAGGCCACGAAGATAGTGTGGAAGTGTTTGTGAACAGACACTGTATTCTATTTACATATGGATAACTAGTTTTTTGCAAAAGTAATACATATTGAATTATCTTATTAATAATGAACTGCTGAGAAGCATTACGTTGGCATAGCAACACATTATCAAGTGAATATGACGTAGCATAACAGTTAAGGGATTGTGAAAACAGAAAATACCCATAGATTTATTCTTACTAAAGTGTTCATCAGAAAGCAGGAAGGGAGTTTGTGTGTGAGTCTGTGTGCATTTCTTGTTGCTTATATGAAGAAAGGATACAGGGCATTACAGTTTCTATGGAGCACGGCAGTAAATTCTTTTTTTATGTTTTCATCTATTCCCTTCAGTTGCACCTAATGAAATGTTTATTAGCACAGACAGGCTGGAGGAACCAGAGAACAACACACATCCTATGCAAAGGAAGCTCAGTAAGAAGCCTAACCAGTCAGTGTTTTCCATTGATGATAAATGATGAGATGAAGGACGCTGATTTGCATGTTTTCACAGCTACAGTGGGAAAGCACTAAAGTCATTTCCTTACTAAATTTTGTCTCTGTAAAGTCAGTTACATTTTACAAAACAATAAAAACAGATTTTAATTTAAACCACTTACAACCGCAGGCAAATAGACTAGCTCAGCAACTAAATGAAAAACGATGTCCAGATCACAGAAGCCCGAGCTATTTATTTATTCCTTCCTGGCGGGTCTTTTGGGTTTGGTATGAAGCAGCCGCGGACATGACAGCACTGACATTTGATGAACAGGCTTGGTGAAATGGAGACGCTGATGTCCTGGCAACCGTCCTGCTGTGACACCATCTGGCAGGCCAGACAACAGCAGCGCTAACTGTACTGAGGATAACCCATTTCTCATTCTGGGCACCATCACTCTATCGGTTCCATGTGCAAGCGATTACTTGTTTCCACTCGTATGTCGATGGAGACGGTGCTTTACAGGTACCAGCTGCTTAATTGTTTAATTTGATACTACCGTGGCGACCCGTCTAGATGATGCGTGTCCGCTTCTTGACCGAGCGTTTCAGATGCATCAGAGAACGGCTGGAGGTGTAAATGCAGTGGCGAAGGGTTGTCGGCAGTCGGTGTAGTGTTAATCCATCCTACTTTCCTCCTATTGCTCATGACACACGTCTAAGTCAGCATGAATGTCCTGTGGTCCAGCTTCCTATATGACTGCTTCTGCTCTGTAAAGGGGGCAGAGGCAGGGCACTGTTATTTCAAAGCTGATCTATCACACAGACCAGGTCAGGGATGGTGGAGTATATCTATCCAATGGTCTGATCTCCAAAGGTGACATCCAAAGGTGGATTTGTTCACCTACGGGAGACATTTAAGATTACATGGTCTTCTGCTCCCTCTGTCCACCGTGACTCCATTGCTGTCCAGCAAAATAATGAGGCTGTGCACAAAGAGGCACAGAACCATCTGGATATTTTAAGATTTCAGACTGTGCCTTTGTGCGCTGCCCCCCTCAGGGTTATTGTTACTGTTTTAATTTAATTTGTTCCATGAAGCATATTTCTCTTGACTTCCACTGAACTGATCTTGTGAGCTGCTGGAAATGATTGCAGACTTTCAGCGAATGGGATACTTTGTGCTGCTTAACTGATGGTAGGTGTCCGCTTTCAGGATATAAATCATTTGTGAATTAAATATGTATTTGTTTGCTTATTTATTTTTCACAGAACATTTCCGATAAATTGGTTAGCGCGCCGCCTTGCTTCCATTTCCAGTGAAGTATTTTATTCCCAAAAGAGCACTGTGAAAAAAGTTAACAGAAGAGCGCAGTGTGCATAAAGCCATCGGAAGGAGAGCTGATTACTTGTGATAAAATGTGCTTGTGAAACATCTTGACGGTCATCACACTGTGCCTTGTGCATCATCATGAGCAACTACGTCCCAAGAGCCCTTCTGAAAGTGTCTGCTTGTGCGATGGCTTGACTCGCACGCTTATTCCCAAAGTGGACGTGAGCTGGTTGTGTAATGGCACGGATGAACGAGGATGTTAGGGTGATGGTGGATGCGTCAGAACCTGCTGCTTCTGATAAGGATGCTCCGTGACTTCTTGGCAGATGGATTGGTGAATTGGATGGTGGGGGATTAGGGAGTGAGCGAAAGGGGGGGAGGGGGCGAAATTGTCCTTCAAGATTATCCTCTGCAGCGTGAATATAAATCATAGGATTAAAGTCCATCCTTTGTGTCTCCCTGAATCACAGCCAGCCCATGCATATGGGACAGTCGCAAATAAACAATGCAACAAGCACTTTTAAGGCAGGGCGATCTGTTTTGTCTTGAATTTTTTGCTTTACGTCCATACATGGTTTCTGCCTGAGGAAGGAGCTGATGCTTGTCTGACTGAGGCTGTCTGGCAGGTTTGGCTTGATAGGACACAGCTGCTCACCTGCTTGTGTTTGCGGTTGGACTCTGTTCCTGCTACCTGGAACAGAGAGCCTTGCTACTCCTCCAGATAAAGCTGACCTGCGGGGGGGGGTGGGCAGCTGCATTCCTTCTGACATCAGACAAAGTTTGTGATCTGTAGTGACTCAGTGTTGTTGCCTGCAAAAGGTCTGCTGCAGTGTCTGGTCGGGCCTTGAACCCAGGGCGAGCGGCAAGGAGAGGAGACGAATACGGGGCAAACAGGGGTCAAAGGGCCTTTGTTCTGCTGCAGTGTCAAATATCCTGCTTTCCAGCTTCCACCTCTATGAGCTGACTTGTACACAATGGGGTCATGCTTGTCTCCCAGCAGCATTGTTTTTAGAGGAGGAGTTTTGGGGTCTAGTAGCCATTCTGTGTGAATCTAATCATCTCTTCTGTGTACATTTTTCTGTTATTCTACAAAAGAACATCTTTTTTCATCTTCATTTATACCAAAAAAACTGCCAGCCCATTTTTCTCCCCACTTTGCCTTTTTCTGTTTGGAAATGTGTCTATGAATCAACGTAAGCACCTTCTAGAAATCTCTCTCTTTATCTTGTGCTGCATTTGCTACCCTGTTTGTTCAAAGCTTTGATATGTAATGGCATCATTCTCTAAGGGGTCCATATTTCCATTAAATGTGTCCATCTCCAAATGGCGGAACTTGAGATGACCTGAGGAAAGAAACCCACGCTGACTTAACTCATTGTTTTGCCTTTGGAGAAGGAAAAAAGAATGACTTTACCCCAGACCACCATGCTTTGCAGTGGCTTTAACGTCAGCATGTTAAAAGCTTTGCCGTTTGCTTTCACGGCCCGAACACCGCATGGCCAAGCCCATAGCAGGGCAGTTGTGTATGGGATAGAAACGTGAGCAGCTAGGGGCGGGTTGTACCTGAGCAGATCGTATTGGCTACGAGAAACCTTTGACGCTGGTACTCCCGAAGCATCGAATTAAGTACTAAGCTCCAATCCAATTAAATGAGATTTATATGCCAGTGTCTACAGTAGCAGCCATCATCATGCGTTTCTCCTTTATCAGATTGGCGATCTGAAAATACTTCTGCAATTGCTGTGACATGCTTCATTCTCACGATGCATGTATCGTGCGTTGGACATTCTACCCTTTTCTTTACATGTTGCACTAGGCTGGTAGCTGTATTAAAACGAAACTAGAATGCTGTCTTTATTAGCCACATTAAATAAAAACCTCAGTCTGTGTTGAATCTCAGCTTAATTTAGTGAGCTTTCATTTCTAAGTCAAGAGTCTGTGTGTGTTCTTCCCTTGTTTCTGTATTATTTAGCCGATGCATTATGAAGTTGAATCATTTTTAATGTATAAATTCAGGGTAGGTACCTTGTTCGAACCTGGAACCTGTTATGCAGAAGGTGAAGGCTGTAACCACTACACTGCCTGCTGCATCATTTATAAAGATGTCTGTGTTTTTCAGACATAATGTTACCTGTTTTTTTTTTTTTTTTGCAGGTACGTCTGGTCACGTTAATTAGAAAATCCAACAGTTAGATCATTTTTCCAAAGAGGAACAGAGCAACCTCTGTCCATCTTCAGCCAACTAACATACTGATCTTTATTTATTGCTGTGATATTACTTTACTGTGATTCGGCCTCTGTCCTCTTTGGGCCAAACGCTTCTGGGGACTTAGAACAGTTTCATTGTGTTGCTGAGGGTAGAATAAGTAGCAAAGCTTTTAATAAGATTAATAAAATGTCACGGTATACATAAAATGTGTGCTTATTGTAAGTAAATGTGTCGTGATGCTATAAACGCGCAGCATTTACACTTGTAGTGCTGTGGTGTAAATCTCCTGGGAAGCCGAAGGAGTGCTAGAGGGGACTATAAAACATACCAGGCCCTTTGTAGATACCCTGAGGCCAGTGGTGGAACAAATCGAACGTCTTGCGTGTTTTCTGGTGTTGCTCAAGTATGTAGAATATCCTGTTATCTGTGAAGGATCCTTAGAAGACAAACGCTAAAAATAAACTACTTAACACGCTTGCCTGCCGACAGGAGACAAAGACAAGCCCTCTAGCCCCACAGGCGTCTGAGAAAGAGTGTGGACTGTATTTTTAGCTTCCCTTTCACAAAGACCATATCAACGAAAGTGATGCTGTTGAGGATGGAGGCTTCTCCTGGGAGATAGTTGGCTTGCTGAAGCAGTTTCTTAACTGTTTGCCCTCTTGTAGATCAGCAGGAGTCTCCATACATGCATGATTAGCAACCTCAGGTGACCTGAGACAGTCCCGAAAAAAGAAAGGAAGTGCACCCCCCCAGCCACCATCTGCCTCATGCACATGCATGATAAAGTGAATGACACAGTGTGCTGCTTTGGTGCAAAGGATTTGCTGTTTGTATGATGCCAATGTCCTGCTGATGGACAGGATGGGGGACATTGGGGGTGTGAGGGAGCTGTGGGTTTGTCTCTGAGGCTTCACCCTGAATGAGATTTTTGTTCTACAGCAGGTATGGACCTCTGGGAAGATCACGTTTCTCAGAGCAGAGCAGTCTCAGAGGCTCAGACCACACGCAAATGCGTACAAACACACACATTTCAAAATGTTGTCATTTGACATATTTCATCAGTGTGCTGGCCTCACTAGGCATGTCTTGATATTGTTCTACAGAAAGAGCAGTGCAGATTCTTTTGCTGTGTGGGGTATGTATGTAGCAGATGAGAGGGTGCTTGCAGGCCCACCAGATGGTGTGCTAGATGACATGCTGTGGTGGGGAGTTCTTTCGTTCTCAGTGGAAGCTGTCTGGTGGAGCCCCTGCAGAGTCTGTCCTGCAGCTCCCAGCCCAGTGCCAGTCATGTGCCGCAGATTAGGAGTGTGCCATGATCCCATTAATATCTCTCTTCTTTTGCAAAGATAAACTGGGGGGCTGCAGCTACCGGTGTGTAAGCAGAGCTCTTCTCCATACCCTGTCAGGGCCCGACATGAAAACTGTGTTTTTCTAAATGAATGCGCAGGAGCAGGAAGTTATGCACATCATGTTCAGTTGAGCATTCAACAATGGTAACAGCTGTCACTTGTGTTCAGTCTTCTGAGATCAGAGCTTGCAGAGTCCCTCTTCTTTGCCTTGCATATACCGATCAGGGGGGTCCTCACTGATGATTGCCTTTTTGAGATGTGTATAGAGCTAACTGTTCCATGAAAGAATGAATGAAAGCTTTATTAGTCCCCAGAGGGAGGTGGCCCTGGGTCCCAGCAGGGTGCCTGTATGGATGTAGCTGCAGTTCTGTGGAACCAGCCAAGCCCTCTTTTTGCAGGTCTCTTCACAGCAGCTTTAAATGAGAATGCCAAAAGTGTGCTTGAAAATGCTCTTGCAGATGCAAGGAGAGGGATTGCAAGCCACCATCATGCATCCATCTTGGTCTCACAATACTTGGACTGTATCAGACTGATACAGCAAGTCAGGAAAAATCTGATATTCCATCCTTTTAATCTTGGTAGTTAATATAAATATAAAATTGATGTATTTTAACAGTAATCTCTGTCTGGTAGTAGATCACGAGCATCCTTCATCAGTGTTTGAATTCTCCATGAGCATCTGTCAGCGTGGCTTTTTTGGAGTTTAAGTGGTTTGGGATGCGACAGTAGCATGTAATCTCAAACTGTGTTGCAACAAGGCATCTGATGTTGAAGTCTGATGTGCCTGTGTGGGTTTTATTTATCTCCATAGCCATCTTGATGTTGCGTGTCCTACACTGGAACATGCCTGGCTGCCTCTTTGCACCTCAGCACCGCAATGCATTTGGAAATTCCGGAAATCATGCAGGCCGAGTGTTTTCATATGGGTTTTGAAGTGCTACAAATGACTATGGTCTGTCAAGACATCGCGCCTCTCACTGTTATGCGCAAGAATGTTGCTGCAAATGAAAGTATTTATACATGAGATGTTTTTTTGGAATTTGTGCAGAATTTGAAGGGTTTGCTTGGTTCTTGTGTTCATTGTCACCGAGTCATTCTCGAAGCATAAACCAGCCATTATCATTTCTTTCAGTCCCTAGATCACAGCTGTCACTGTGGGATGCGAAGATGTCTCCACAAATAACGTCTTTTGGGCACTTCAACATGAAATGGAGGCTCTCAGCTTTGTGTTTTGCTGTTTTTGTGACTAGAAATGGAATTGGTCGCTTGTCTTCTGGCATTTCACTATGAGACATTAACAATAGCCTGGGCCTATAGAAGGGACCCATCTTGGGTTTGAGGGCCTCGTGCCTGCCAGCTGACTTTCTCCTGTGCTGCTCTATTGCATGGCCACTTGTGTGTGCCCTGTTGACCTGCCATCGCTCTTCTCCCTTTTTGTATGCTTGTACATGTCAGAAGCAGGTAATGGATGAGGTTCTTTGGCAAGACCCTTGTGTTTTATTAAAGTTGGCATAGTGATCACATTGTGGTGGTGCAATGAAACGGTGAGTAATGCGTCCTCTGGGAGAGGGAAACGGTGTGTTGAGGTTATGTGCAGTCTCTGGGTGCCTCGTGCTTGGTTTGGAGTTCCCTCGTAACTTTATAGTGTCCTGCTGATACGCACTGTAAGGCTCAGTCCTGTTTAGTTGAGCAAAGGAACAGCATTTTATTCAGTGCATTCATAAGTTGTTTTACTATTTATTTGAGATGGGCTTGGTGCACAAGCGCTACACATTTTGTACAAAGAAGGCAGTGCAATGGTCATGTGTAACCAAGACTGCAGGTTCAGATCCTAGAAAAGAAATCCTGCTGTTCCACCATCATAAGTAAATATCCTGCCTACTTACATGGAACATTTATATATATTGTTTGTGAAAGGTATGAACTGTATGCAGTTGTTCCTGTAGATTCACTGGTATTGTTTGGATAGAAGCCAGACAAGTCAGAACTAAAGTTCTCTTTGTAGCCAGTAACTTATTGTTACTATGCCTCCGTCAGCCTAGATCTCAATATGTGTTTTTCTTTTGTTAGGTTTTTGGTCTTCCTCTTACTGCATTCGTGATCACTGTGTGTGTGTGCATACGTGCGTGTGTGTGTCGGGGGAGGGGGTCATTCCGGTGTTGCAGCTTTTTTGCCTTTTAACTTACATAGCAATTTGAAATTATTTGGACAATACTATTCATTCCAAGTCTCAATGAGGCTGGGAGGCTTTCGTTTATTTACACAGTGTTTCAAAGGCACGTGAGACACGGCTGTTGTCTGAAGGCATCTTCGGTGCGCCTCATTTCAAGGAAGCGACAAATTTTACAGATGCCGAACGGCCATTTCCTTGACAGAGATGGATCTGCTTCGGCGACAGATGAATGCGCTGTGTTTTAACATCCTTCTCTCACTTGTAATATACAAACTGCACTGAATAATGCAGCATTGTTTCTTTTACTGTGTGTAATTTTACAGGTTCTAGGGGGTCACATTAAAGAGGCATGTAATGTTTTATATTTATTGATTTAACTGTTTTTCTAGTGGTATACAACTCTGCATAAACAGACAGTAGTGTGTTATTGAGTGGAAAAGATGTGTGTATCATGAATATGGCTAGCACCGACTGCACTTGGACTGAAGTATGTTTTGACATGCCGTGTGTTATTTTGTGTATAAATTCAAAATAAATTACCCAAGGACCAAATAGATGTATTTATTTATTTATTTATTTATTTATTTATTTATTTATTTATTTTTAAGCTTTACAGGGGTTCAGTTTAGGGTCTCAGAGGTTTATCTTAACCTGTTTTCTGAGTCAGTTTTTGGATACAGAGGTTAAAAAATAATCTGTGGATGACTTTTTTTTTTTTTTAAATAAAGTTAACAGCACAAAACCCTCCCACATATTTTTTGATGATAGTCACAATCATTCACTACTCCCAGTCACTGATGATCCTAATACCAGCACTTTAACCATTTGTTCATGTTCCTGAACATGGCATCAGAAATGTCTGCTGCTCATGTTCCGTTGTATCTTTAATGTTGGTACTTGAACTGTTGGCACTTTGAGACAATTTTGCTTTTAAATGCAGAGTGCAAAGCTCTGGAAATCCTTTCATTCTGGCCTCATGTCCGCTATAGCAAGGCCCACTGCCACAGTGAGCTTAAAGGCAGCTGCCGTCTGCAGGTGCCATCCTGTCAGCCGGGGTCCACCTCCTTAGGACCTGGGAGGAAGATGATGGTCCTTCACCTCACGGGATGGTGTTCTCAGGTGAGACGATTACTGTGGGACTACAGCTGCCTTCATGAGGCTCTCCAGGATCAAACAACTTAGGCTGCAATTATGTTGTGTCAGAGCCCATTGAGCTGGCTGAACCAGTGTTTAAGGAGTTAGATCTTCTGAGGGGCTGAGAACACCTGGCACTGGGATGCCCTTTGAACTTCACCTGTGGGAATTGTAATAAAAGTCTTGTCTACAGTAATCGAATTGTGATTCTGAAAGAGGAGAGTACCTGTTGTTCATAGCAACTGTGGAATTGCTTTTAAAAAAAGATCCATTTACTGATATGAGACGATAAACTTCAAATTTCAGCATATGATAGGTGATGACAAGTATTCTGTTGATTTGCTGTAGTTTGTAGCTTTGTGTTTGGACCTGCTTTCTTTATTCCACTGTTATTTATTGCTGTAGTTCATAGTCTCACTGTCAGGAGACATTTTGTTTGACCTTCAACATTTTGTATGTCCCACAGTATCTCTGGTTTAGGAACATGAGCTTGAAAACAACGCCCATTGTTTATCGACGACCTCAAGTTTGTGATACGGTGTCTATAACTCATTCCCTCATGGGTCAGCTTGTACCGTATTTCCAGGTTTTTATCTTTTTTATGTGCTATCTCCAGAAAGGTGCCGTGTGTGGAAATACAGGAGTGGTATGAATGGCTGTCGGTTCCTCAAGTGATGAAAAAATGGGTTAATTTGGGGTATAATATTTTAATGTCCTTTAACAGTGCCCATTTTTCTCCAAATTGTCTCCCTATTGTGCCTAGCTTCAGCAGAGTGCTGCACAATAACTTGTTGAGCTCTTCATGGTGTTTGGATGCTGCCGTTTTATCGCTGCTGTCAGAAGTCTTTCACGGAGTGCCGGCTTTCGGCTTTCTGTCCTGGAAATGCTAACGTGGCAAGTGGTTGTGACCAATATCAGCCTCGTCCCTCCCCTAGAATATATCCAGTCTCGACAGTAAGAGTATTCCAGAGAAAACAGGGCTGAGTTAGAGATGAAGTTAATACTTTAATGAGGTTTCCTCAGATATTCTCTTTGAATTTGTACGTTGATGTACAGCAAATAAAGCCAATCCCTTCTATCTGAGCTTAGCAAACCCCTGCGTGAAATCCATTTAATTTCCACAGAAATAATCATCTCTGCTGAGTGTAGTCTTTTCAGCTGGGTTTTTTTCCCCCTAAATATCGTATTAAATAAATTAAACTGGAGGGTGTTTATTTAAAACACTGATATCCCTATTAATGTGTAGAAATTCATGAATTTTCACTTCAGTGAACTTAAGCCTGCTATGCATTGCTGTTCGGAAACTGCTACAATAGTGTTTTTGAGGAATGCTTTAAAATTCCTCAACTATCCAAGTTTCTTGAAAGGACACACACCCTTCTGGGAAAGATGGGGATTCTTGAGCTCCAGCTTTCTGACCCTTGTCTTGTGGTCAGTTTAGTTCACATGTCTGGGCCACTGTTGGGTGGTGGGGGGCTTGACATCTAGACAGATGTCTTTTGTGACAAGAACGTTCACATTAACTTGTACAGCATTTAGCCTTTTTTTGGCCAGTGGTTTGGCCAGGAGCTGGGCCCTCTTCCTTTGGGGAAAATGTCAGATGTGACGTCTATCTGGGACACCTTGCTAGTTTCATTTTGGTTCTGGTATAGGAGCCAGCTTCTGCATTCCTAGCGAAAGTGGAAGCTGGCAAGTATTTTGGCACAATAAGATATGCTTTGGAATGTGCCAAAATACATGACTCTGTGTGACCTGTTCTCTTAAAAGGTTTCAATGCAGATTTAGCATTGTTTTTGGCCAAGGCAGAAAAATTATAGGTTCTGTATTGTATATCATCCCCCCTCCTTCACTTTCAGTAATTTGAGTTAAGTATAAACTTTGTGGCTGAAAAGAGCTTGCCCACATCTCAGATCCCGCTCTCCCTTTGCCTGCCTTGGGCGTAGGTCTTTAATGCTACAGTTAGGAAGCACCAGGGCTCGGCAAGTAGGCGGCTCACCACCACCGAGGAGTAATTACTGTCGTCAATAAAAAAAAATATCAACCAGTATCGGTATGTTTTACTCTTTTATTTTAAAGAGGCTTTTAATTTAGGCCTTGACATTTCAGCAGGGCTGGGTTGTCTACCAGTGCACCATTTATTTACTGGTTACACCCTTTTTCTGTGCCCAGACAGATGGTGACAAATGACTAGTCAGTATGTATGTTCTTGCTCACACTAGAAATAGTTTTGATCTTCCAGAAATCTGAAGATGGCATGGAGTGGTAACAGTTCTGTCTTCTTGTTTACTGAAGGTCATAAACACCTTTCGAAGGAGATGGTCACACTGAATTAAGCTTCACTAGTAAAACTGAACACTATTCTTGGATGTTTTTGGATGTAGGATAAGAAACACTTAGGTGTGTGTGTGTGAATCTTGTTACATTTTTGCCATGACATTACATTGCCTGTGATGGCACTGTCCTGGTAGGCCATGACCCAAACTCCCGTACAAACCCGTGGTGCCCATATGAGTCTCCTGCTCCCCCTGCTCCACCCTGTGCCTGAACAAGTCTGTCTGTTCTCAGGCTTTATTTTTGGAGACAGGGAGGAGCAGGAGCCTGTGGATGGTCTCAGTTCTTCTGCCAAACTTGTTCAGCAGAGGAGGAACAAGGCAAACTATCATTGGAAGCTCCTGACATGGACACCACTATACTTTGTTTGTTGCCCTTGTGCAGCAGCTCTTGTCCTCTATTCCTGTGCGGAAGGTGAAATACATAACGTTTAAGAACGGTTCAATTTAAAGGTGACTTCCACTTTAAATCTGATATAATTTGAATGGACTCTGTGTCTACCAAGCAGTTTCACTTCTTTTATGAACCGACAACGAAGCTTTCTTTTACTGAGACTAAGATGGCTCGGTGAGATTCACGTGGAGTTGATGTCTTTGGAGAAATGATTGCGTTAACTGCTTTGCTGTTGAACCAGAAGACTTTCAGGTTGTCCAACCATCTCAGCAGACCCACTTGTGGGCCACCTGTCTGTCACTTTGGTCTCCAAGGACAGTAACGTCATGCTGTGATTTCCTTTGTCAGATACAACGCAACAAGATGCAATGGCTTGGGCTCTCTCTGTGTCATGAAGGTTCCTTCTGCCTTCATGGCTTGTTAATGGTGGGCAGCTATCCTTATTTTCCTTCTCTCTGTTAAGTTTTCCTGAACATTTTCCCAACTAATAAAACTCTGCAGTCAGATTAATTATGCAGGCAGCATGGAATTGACATGCTTTGTTTAACTGTTTCACTGTCAGAGTCAAGGAAAGAGGGCTGGATTGTTTAATTCTCTGTGGTTCTGGCACCCGCTGTGAAGCACACGTTCCTTCTCTAGGAAGATACTCAATACATCACATTTGGACTGTTTAGACATCACTGTACAAAAGTCACCAATAAATATGCCTTCTGAGTCATTCTAGTCTTCCTGCCTCTCCCGAAGATTTGCTCATTCAAAGTAATCATCCCACCTTCCGTGTCTTCTTTTTCCTTCACTTTGTCAATAATGTTGGCCTTATTCAGAAGTTGTAATCTTTGCATTATCCTCCAAAGAGCTACAGCTAGTTTTCCTCTAAAGTTTTGCATAAGTGGAGACACATGGGAGCAGTTCAGTGTCTCCTTTGGTATGGGAAATGCACTGGGGCTTTAGGGATGCCATAACCTATGTGAGTTGGCACTTCTTACTTTTATGGTTTATTGGTTTTGTAAAATTGTGGGATGTTTTATGGAAAATGCTGATGGAGTATAACGGTATTACCATGTGATATGTTCTGCCAATGGGAAATGGCCATCTTTTTTGGACACAGTGAGAAGAACCGAGCTCACTGCATTCCTTGTAAACTCTTTGCTCGGTGATTCTGCTTCAGTGTCTTTGCTAAACGGATATCCCATAGATTTTTTTTTTTTTTTTTTTGTCCTAATGCAGGGTCTCGGTGTTCTGCATCCCAGATTTATTTATCGTAATTTTTAAACTAAGTTATCGTGTGTTTGCTCCCTGGTGCCACAGTTTCAAACTGGCAGTTGCTCATTATCACTCATGGTTTTTGTTGAAGAACTCCTACCTGAAAACAAGTTATGTTTTGGCGTGAAGCATGAGCAAAGATTGAAGCTGGGGTGTTTTGGCGAGCTTGGGATGGCCTTGCGCATTGCTTGCAGAGACGGTCCCTTCGTGTGTTTGACCTTCAGCAGTGATCAGAACAGGAAGAAAAATAAACAGGAGATAAAATTTAAGCTATGAAAACATATGGAATGGCTTATTGATTTATTGTCTCATTTCATTGCACTCACTGCACAAGTTGCTTTTTTAAACTTAGTCTCATTGCTTTGAATGTCAGGTAAGATGCAGTGAAGTCTCATTCAAATGATAGTGTGGATTTGTTTTCTCACGTATGCCAGTGTCTCGTATGTGTTCCTTTTTTGAGGAGAAACATGACTGACAAGGTTGGTTCTCCTTAGGACTCCACTCAGCTAAACCAAAACTAATTTGGGATGGGGGACGACTGGAGAACTTGGCCCCCTGCTGTCTTTGTATTACAAAAGTACTGAGTGGCCCTGAAAGAACTGCCTCCTTCTTTTGTTGATTTTTATTTCAGCATTTTTCAGAACTTAGCAGCAGCTACACTTTCCAAGAATTGTTTGCTTTCTGTACTGCTAAAGCATATTTTTGCACCGGGCAAGAGTATGAAAACAGACCAGTTTAGGAAGGATGAACTTAGTATGAAAATTAGTTCCCCCGATCCTGCTGTAGTATCCTTGAGCAAAGTACTGACCATGAAATGATGTAATAGAAATTGCCCAACTATATAAATGGGTAAATTATTGTAAGTAGTTAGTTTAATAAATAATAATTCTGTATGGTCATTAATGTACCTAATCTATACATTTTTCCTGTTGTCTTGGTTACTGATGCATATTTTAGAGGCCAAAAGCAAAAACCTTTTATATTCCAGCCAAAGTTGACCTACCTACTTATTGTGAAATCTCAGCTTCTTAATATATGGGGCTATGTGTTTGCTACACTGTGTACATTACAATAGCATGGGTATACCCTCATTACTTGGGCTGTATAAAGGAATTTATCAACAGGCTGTCATTAGACTCAACTTGGTATTATTAGTTCTACTGAAACTGTAAACCCCATTATTTTCTGTGTCTCTATTGCTCAGTCAAAAATCCAAGGGCACAGCAGGGCCTGGGTATGAATTGGACTCTTGCCCGGCAAGGTCTGGATAGCTCCCATCCCACCATACATTCGCTGTGCTGGCCAAGGACAGAACCACTCTATAGGCAGAAATATATTTGGTTACCATGGATTTTTAAATTTTTTTTTATTTTTAATACTGTCCTTCTCCCAAGTTAGCTGTCCCTGTTTGTCTACTTCCAGTCATTTTTCTGTAACCACAGTGCCAAGGATAGAAATCCAACCCTGAGCTTGGAGATGGTGCCTTTCAGCGCTCTCATACCAGGGCTGATTCTGGGTTTATTAAGGAATAAGTGGTCATTTGAGGTGATTGCAGTCAGACAAAAGCCCTTGTGCTTCTCTGTGTGCTGGGTTTTGTTTCTTTACTGTAAGACTACACTGTTGCCAGATTCTAAAGTGGGGGCAATGAGATGGGGCATGAAAAATGGATTATAAGGCACATGCTAAACGATAGAATGGCTGTTTTTACCATGCCATAATAATGTATTTCAAACAGTTTTTTTCCTCTTTGCATACAGTATGGGTCTTTTTTTATATCTTTGAATTTTTTGAGTCTGTTTTCCTAAATCTGCATGGAAAGTCAGCCTGATAACATTGTGCATGTAGTACAACCCTGCAGTGTGTGGGAGTGTTTAAAAAGAGAAACCCTGCCCTGTGTGTTTTGATAGTGTGTTGGGTGGATAGTGTCTGCCATGAAGAGTGGTGTGTATGGATGTGTGGGTGGCTCAGAGCCCCTCAGCTGATGTGTCCCAGGAGGGGACGCGAGTTGGCAGCCTGGCATCGACAACGCCCCTGCTCTCAATAGGAGCGCCGTCTGGAGGTCGTCCTTATCTTTCCCGATAGCTAAACATGCCCGTTTGTGAAAACACACATTGTAATCCTATTAACTATGCCCCATAACAAAAACATCAAGAGTGTAATCATTTCTGTCGTGTTTTTGTATGACCCAGATGGATTCCAAATGTCCCCGACTTCACTCCTAAATTGCTTTACTGTCTAATTCGTGAATAATCCATTCTGGTGAGTGAATGTTTCTCTTTGTTGTAACTTTACTTTGTCATCGTTGAATCCGGTGAATCTATGGTTGATAGTGGAGCTGTCACGGTGGAGTCGACGCGTGCTGCGGGTTGGTGAACACGTTCGAGGTGTGTCGTGTGTTTAGAAGGCTCAAAGCACCTCAGGTTCACACCAAAAACTTTGTGTTTGAGTCACTTTGGCCCTCGCTGCTGCACTCGGGTGTAGGAAAGGCGTTGTCACTGTCTGACTGAATTGGCATTTTTCCCCCATTTTCCCTTGCATTTCTGCTCTGTTGGTTCTGAAATGTCTTGGGTATTTCCCTGTCATTCTATGATGATCTAACTATTTACATTAATTGGGGAATAATCGTGCAATTCATTTTGTGTTAAAAGCCCTTTGGTTTGAAGCTTCTGATGCTTTACTTCTACTGTAGTTTGTTGCACAAGGTGTGGAAGTGAGAAGGATGGGGACACCATGCTGATGTATGAAACTGATCTTGTAGCCTCTCTTGGTTTCTTCCTCTTTCTACTAGGCAGCATGGCACTTTATTTCCATCATTGCTGCCCTGAGGCTGGGTTCAAAACAGCTCACACCGTACTGAACGGACTGTCCGGCTTGTCCGGTATCTCAGGTCTTCAGGCTGCAGTTTTCCTTTTTACGTGGTTTGCCTGCTGCTGTCCAATGATGGCATTGTTAATTATGAGAATTTGTTGTAATTCTCACACCCAAGTCTCTAACATCTCGTATAATCCAAGATGGCGCCGACACGATGGCTGAAAATGTAAATGTACTGAAAATGTACTCTATGAAGTCTGACTGTCTGTTTTGTTGTTTGTTTTTTTTACTCGTAAATTTTCTTTTTTTCTGGAATGTAACCACGCACAGTCTCCTCTTGATTCAGGGCACCACATTTCACTACACGGTATACTCGGTTACTATGTACGTGACAATAAAATTCTTTGAACTTTGACACTTCGTTCTGGTCAACGACCGCCTGCCATTCGACTTGTTGGCTTTCATATAGGCCCAGTGTTAGGGTTCAGTTCAACACATGGTAGGCGCATGCTGGAGGCTACAATCTGTGAGCAGTGCCGTGAGTTCGGCCAGGCCAGGGCAGTCGATGAACAGTGCAGTGCACCATCTTCAGCTGTCATTTTTACTGCATCTTGCAACCAATTGCAAAATGTTCATGATGGTGTGAATTGCACTCACCCCGGGTATCTGAACATGAACGTGTTTCCATGTAGAGAGAAGTTTTTATTTCTGTGTTTTAGGGCACCTGCGCTCCTGTTGGTTGTTAACTTGGTGGCTAAGAAAAACAAGAATTTAAAAATACTGTCAATGCTAAGTTTGTTGTTCCCAGCTTTTTGGTGGTATTTTCAGTAGAGATGCAGGATCCGAGAATGATGTGCCGATGCCGATATCAGATCATTTCGATGTGCCTGTCAACTGATACCGATGCACAAATTTATATACTCTGGTATGTGCTATTTCACTATAAATTAACTAAGCTTTTAGTTCCAGCTCCTGGTTTGCTAAAATGCAGAGCCATAATGTAGCGCCAGAAATACGCCTGGAAGAAAACATTGCAATTCAAAGTTCTCGTGTTGCACGAGAAGTTTGTTTCTGTACCAAACTGCATTGCGACATAATATTGTGGAGTGCAGCAGCCTGTAAGAGCCACATTTTACAAATATCCCGAGTTTCCTGTCTCATCTTTTGCTTGGTTTATATGCCTGTGTGGAGTGTCTCCATGTTAATCTCGTAAATAAAAAGCATCATCAAATATTTTCAGTCAAATCTGAGCATCAGCTTGAGTCCAATATGTTTTAATATCATTTTCCATTCCTAATTTTAACCCATCAGTGAGCTAATTTGTCTGTTACTATAATAAATAATATTGATATAATATTAATAACGCACAGTAAATGGCTTGATTTACTTGTTGCTCTTCAGGTCTGTTCTGTTTAAGATTTAACCATGTTTAACCACAATATAACTATCTTCTGAGTATGATCTGCTGTTTTCCAATAAGGATTATTACTCCATGAGCTTATATCTGCTTCATTTTTCAACCAAACAAGCCAAATTTATCACAGCTTGCAAATCATTTGAGTTAGACCCCACCGCTACTATACTTTCCTGTGTTTGAATCTGGGTGTTAAATCTGAGAAGGCGATCGCCGTTTGTCAGTTTTGCAAACTTTGCCAGTGGAAATGATGTCCTGCTACAATCTGACAGGTGTAAATATTTAGGCAGTTAAAATGCTTGGGGTTTATGTAGCTCAGTAGCGGTAGGCTATATCAGTGGGTGACGTTTCACTTTAAATGTGCAGCCATTTTGGGGACAACGGCATTGCTGAATGTGTCCAGTATAAGGAACAGTTGTGTTTCCAAATCAAACAAATGATTTTTTTCATCTTAAATTCTCTCCCTGCCAGTTTACAAATTTCCCAATAGTCCCCACCTACCTCTCCCCAGTCTGACTTGCCATGTAGGCTGGACAATGCCTCTTGGTTATCTGTTCTGCCTCTGGATTAAATCCCCTTTGCAAAGTTTTGATTTACGCCTTGGGTTCTCCATGACCCCTTCTTGCCTCATGATCATTTTCCTGAGTGCTAAAACTGTGCTGTTTCCCATTTAAAACCCTTGTATTTTTTGCATTATTCATACATTGAACACGTGCCTGTGCCATTGTGCTGGAAATGATGCACTGAGGAAGGTATGTTGAGTGAGGACATTTTCCTTCTGCTTGTTGAAAAGCTTGGACAGGTACCTTGACCTTGTCCTCTGACCCTGGTTTGAAGGCACAAGGTCCTGGGTGGAAAGGGTTCTGACCCCCATTATTGGGGCCAGCTACAGAGCCAGGTAGATTTGCACAGCGCGTGTGAAGAGGCCTCCACTTTGTGTGTTACACACAGCTTGGCTCTCTGCTGTGCCGAGTTCTTCTTCCTCAATGCTCTGCTCTCTGATGGATGAGTGGCAGGGCAGGAACTATAGCTGGCCTGATATTGACTCAGCAACGGGAAATGTCACCACACACACACACACACACACACACACACACCACCAAGTTAGATACTGTCATCTTAAGACCATTGTGCAAAAGAAATCCAGTTTTCCTAGATAACCAATTGGATCTACACAGTTGTATGTTTATACTATATGTTTTATTTATTCAGTATGCTGAATGCTAAAAAACTTACCACTTCACCACTTAACAGTTACTGAGTTAAATGTCAGCCATGTACAGTAGGCTTGGCTGCCCTGAACACAAAGGTGTGTTCAAGGAATTCAAGAGTAGATGCAGTGAGACCTTCCATCATGAGTGACTCTATCCAAATGACGACGAGTCTTCTGTAGTTCTTCAAAGTGCTCTAAATCTCTTTTAAAAAGTGTCTGTCAGGACGCTCAGTCGATGGATGACTACATTACTGTCTACATTTCTTCAGCAAAGTCTCTTGGTTTCCTCACAGATAATTCACTTCTGCCTCTGGAAAAATGTGTCATGCTCAAGTGTACATAAAATTTCTCTGAAAGTTAGAAAAAAAATAGGAATATTGACTGATATTCAAGTCTTAGAGCAAAAGTCAATGTGCTCTGAAGTAAAGTTTGAAGTGTGTGTGCATGAAAGATAGATTTGACATGGCCAGTACTCGACTCCTCCCCAGTGTAGATGTGCTGTGACAAACAGGTGTGATGCAATGTGGTTTTTTCCACTTGGGTGATGAGCTGTGGGAACAAAAGAACGGAAAAAAGGACTGTCGGGGTCCAGAAGACGAAAGCAAGTTTCCACAGGCCTTTACAGGTGGTACTGGCTGTGCTCCCAGCATCCCTGGGGCGATCCTCTGTGGGACAATGTTTGCTCACTTTGGAGTGCACTTAGTCCTTCACCAGGTGGGCTAGAGGCCATGGTCAGGAAGGACCACAGCCACTGCTTCCCCATGGCTTTGTGCACCATTTGCCAGAACTTAGGCATTGTCACTGCTTTTTCACCTTTTTCCATGAACATTTTTTCTAACATTCCCATACAGTACATTGCTTTGATAACAAGAGTGATAGCTTAGTTTCGTTGCCATAAAACTTAACATAAAAGTTTGTATGCCCTTCTTGTACAAATTACTTATAATATTTTCCAGAAATAGGTGTTGCTGACATGTTGTTTTCTTGTACTCTTAGTTGACCTTAACGCTGTTGCAGTATTTCCTGCCTGTTCACTTCATTAAGTGCCACATTCTTTACGGTTTAGCTGTTTCACCTGCCCCTTCGGCACCTTGTGTCCTTGGGAAACAGGTGAGATGTGAAGTAGTCCAGGCAGATTGCTCACTAAAGTACATTTTTCCACTGATATCAACTTGCATTAAATGTCACTGGCTAGTGGTAATTTATTTATTGAGGCCGCGACACTGTAGACGGCTGTCTTATCGGAGCCTGAGAGGTGGACCGAGACGCCTACTTATTTATTCATTCAAGGGTTCAGCTCACAGCCCTAGAATCCTTGTCTGGATGGGTATAATATATTGCAAATATATAGCAGAATATAATTTTTAAGTCATATGCTCTCCACTGCCCAAGAGGGTGGATGTTGCTAACAAATATCAGTCTTGGGAAGGTAACTGTAACCTGCAAAGACCAAGCAGCTGATTGTGGGGAAAAAGGTTTGAGGCTCAACTTCCCATCACCTCAGTCCTGTTCTGTCAATGGCTGAACACCCCAGAGCGATAGCAAGTGCTGGGGAGCCTTAATCTGCTGGCTCTGTGCCACCAGGGTTATGCAACTCTTTCCACATTTCGATCACATCTCCGGTTTAAAAGGTTGGGTTGAGGTATCTTGGGATTGTCTGCAATTGCAAATAAAAGCAGGTGAAAAAATGGCAAATATGTACAGGTGGCATATTGCTTAAAAATAGCAATGACCTGAATGTAAAAAGTCAGGTCAGACTCTGATAAACCCGAGAGTCATGTCACAGTTGTCAGCATTTAACTTTGTGAGTACTACAAAGTATGAAAAATCCCGAAAAACTGTATATAGTGCTTAAGTCTTAGTTTATAGCAATCTGTTTGTGTTTTTAGAAAATGTTAATTTAGTTTAAAAGATATCTTGTTATTTAAAAAGAAGGAACAAACATTACTTAGAAAGATCTGGGGCAAAATGTCTTCATGGCGAGGCTTACCGAAATGTCTGGTCGTCTGATCTGGCAAACTTGAGGCTCAAGGGTGAGGCCACATATTTAGCACAACTCTGATAACCAAGCAAGATTCTTTTGTCGTATTAACAAGTTTGTGACTTAGCTTGTCATTTCTTTTCAAGGGAAAAAGGGTTTGTTTCTTCTTGCCATTATTTACATCACCCACAGCCCATTTCTGCAATTGGTAAGGAGGTTGGCAGAGGAAATACATTCTTTATTAGCTTGACCACTAAACAGCACTTTCCATCAACTAGCACTTAAACTTGTTTGCTTCTATAATAAATAAATAAAATACCTAAATGTTATTTGAGAGCAACATGTGGAATGTGTCTAATATAATGAATTTGGAACAAAGATTAGATTTCTCCCCCCCCCCCCTTAATGAACAATGAGGAACATTAATTCTGTTTCTTCCTTGCGGGGAGCTCGGCCGCTCTCAAGTAGCGGTGATTCTGGGGTGAAAGAGCCAGGGAGCCGACGTCTCTCCCATCACTTCTGCATTACTGCAGGTTAGACTTGGCTTATTCTGTATGATGAGGAAGTTTTAAGACAGGCAAAGAAGCCGCATGATTTGTTTCTGTTTTATTAGCCGGTCTGTATGGGGAAACATCAGAGCAGGCAGTCAGTTTTATTGTGTTTTGTTTTTTTTTTTTTTTTTCCCGTAGTCTCCGACGGTGTCGGCACCTCCCTCACAGCACTAAGCCTTCTCTAACAAGGGTTTGAGACACCTTGGGCCGCGGTGAGCCGAGTCGTGTGGCCGGGTTAACAGCTGTAAAACTAATTGACGTAATGAGAAATAAGTGGCGATCAAAGAAGAAGGCGAGAGCACTGAAAGATCTGGCCATCATTGGGCCGCTAATGAAGGGGCAGCAGCAGCGAAGGCCAGCAGACATCCTGTCTCTGCTCCTTTTCCATGTCTGTTCGCAGCAGGACAAAGAATGTTTTCTGGGGGATTTGACCTTGCAGACTGGCATTGTGTTTCCGTGGCACCCTTATTCCTTTCAGAGCCAATTCGGCGTGGGAGCTCAGGCGGCGGATCGTGCTGCGACCTGCAAACACCGGCAGCTCCCCGTAACCAATGAGGGAGTTGGAGCACCGTCCGGCCATACGCTCTCTTTTTTGTCCGTAGACGGTCGCTTGCTCTTTATAGTCATCGCCTTTGTGAGGTACTGATGTTATGTGGAGAGCTGTGCAGCCGTGTTTGAAGATCGCTGCGGTGTCGGCTGCGCACCATGCAAACCAGTGTTTAATGCTAACAGTGTGCTCTCATACTAGATCACCTTTACTCATGTAGAAAGAATCCTATTACTTTAATTTAAAAGTCAGATTTGGTCATTTGTTGTGTAATCTGGCATTAAATTCAAACATTTTATGAAAAATTGCCTTTTAATTTTTGTGATTAACTAAAAGAAAATATGGAACAGTGGGCTGTTGGGGGTAAAATAAATTAGGGGAAAAGAAACTTTATAGATTCGTCCAAAATGACATCTGTATCCTATCAAGTGAATGTGTAACGTCAACAGATCCCTGTACGTGCGTGTGTGCCTGCAGTAAGGTACATCTAGCCATTAGAAGGTAGAGCCTCAGTGCAGATCGCTTTCAACAGCTTTCTGACTTATGTCTGTGCCTCTCCTGTTTCTTTGCGTTGTTTTCCCCCTGGAAAGGGCCTGTGGCGAGTTTCCAGATGCCCTCTCTGAAATTGACCTTTTTATAGTAGGCATCTTTTTGCAAATACATTTCTGGCTTTCTAATAGCTTCTTCATTGGAAGTCAACAACACAAAACGTTCCTTCTTGAGCCACGGTTGAATCTCTGCCAATAGGGGCTGTAACAGCTGTACCGCAGTTTAAACATTTGGTCTCCGCTGACTTCGGGAACATTAGGTTTTGAAAGTTTTCTGCATGTTTTCAGTCAATATTGCCTGCGAAAGTCTCTCTCTATTTGACCTGTCACTTGTCAATATTTGGCCTTTCGCAGCCCCGGTGTTCCTTGGGTCATCCTAATTGACACTCACCGTATGCAGACCGCTCATAAACTGCATCTCTGTTCCTTGTTTTCACAACAAACATTAAATCGCTGCTTTCAATGACATGTTCAATGTGTGTTGAGGGAATTAAACAATGTGCGGAGTGGCCAAATTTATGGTACAGTGGTTATTGTAGAGCAGGCGTCGTGGTTCAGAGGCTGCTGAAGTAGATAGCTGATGGCCTGAACGAAGCCCGGCCTATTTTTTAATAACTGTGTGGTTAATAAGGGCCTCCCTTTTGTTTTCCAGATGCAGCAGTTGTTCTATGAGAACTACGAGCCTAATAAGAAAGGTTACATCCGCGACCTGCACAACAGCAAGATCCACCGCGCCATTACGCTGCACCCCAACAAGAACCCTCCCTACCAGTACCGGTTGCACAGCTACCTGCTGAGCCGCAAGATCGCCGAGCTGCGACACCGCACCATTCAGCTGCACCGCGAGATTGTGCAGATGAGCCGCTACAGCAGCACAGAGGTACGCAAGGAGGACCAACAGCTGGGCATGCCACCCTCCTTCATGAGGTTCCACCCACACCAACGGGAGGATGTCCTAGAGTGGGAGTTCATCACCGGGAAGTACATCTTCTCCTCTGCCGATGGGCAGCCCCCACGTCGTGGGATGGACTCCTCGCAGAAGATGGCCCTGGATGATATCATAATGCAGGTAATGGAGATGATCAACGCCAATGCCAAGACGAGAGGGCGCATTATTGACTTCAAGGAGATCCAGTATGGTTACCGGCGGGTCAACCCTATGTTTGGCGCAGAGTACGTGCTGGATCTGCTGATGCTATACAAGAAACACAAGGGGAAGGCCATGACCGTTCCTGTCAGGAGACATGCCTACCTGCAGCAGACCTTCAGTAGTATACAGTTCCGGGAAGAGGAAGAAATGGATGCCGGAAGCTTGGCGGGTAGGATCAACCAGGAGTCTGACTCTCTTTCTTTCCTCTCCAACTCCCTTAAGATGCTTGTGCCATTCAAACTCGGTAACTCCAAGTCAGACGTCAAGGAGCCCAAAGAGAAGAAGGTCAACATTCTGGTGCCTCTCATGGGACGCTATGAAATTTTTGTCCGATTCATGGCCAATTTCGAGAAGATCTGCCTCATTCCAAATCAGAATGTCAAACTGCTGATCCTGCTCTTCAGCATGGACAACAACACGGAGAGAGCGAGGCACATTGAGCTCATGAGAGACTACCATGTAAAGTACCCCAAGGCTGAGCTGGAGATCAAGCCTGTGTCAGGGCCTTTTTCCCGTGCGATGGCCCTGGAAATGGGCTCCTCACATTTCTCAAACGACTCCTTACTTTTCTACTGTGACGTTGACTTACTGTTTACAGCTGATTTCTTGCAGAGGTGTCGAGCCAACACAATACTGGGAGAGCAGACGTACTTTCCAATAATTTTCAGCCAGTATGACCCTAAGGTGGTCTACGCAGGAAAAGCCCCTAGCGACAACCACTACGTGTTCACTCCCAAAACTGGGCTGTGGAGACACTATGGGTTTGGTATTGTTTGTGTATATAAAGGAGACTTGGTGAGAGCAGGTGGTTTTGACATCTCCATCCAGGGATGGGGTTTAGAGGACGTGGACCTTTTTAATAAATTTGTCCAATCAGGGATTAGACTGTTCAGAAGCACAGACACTGGCATTGTGCATGTTCACCACCCTGTCATATGTGACCCAAATCTTGATCCAAAACAGTATAAAATGTGCTTGGGTTCAAAAGCATCTTCCCATGGGTCAACACAGCAGCTGGCTGAACTGTGGCTTGAGAAGAATGACCCTGGATTCCACAAAATCAGCAGTAGTAATAACACGTCGACAAGAACGGTGTGAACCAACCGCAATGGACCTGGTGGACTTTTTACAGGTGTTTTTTGGCTACTTAATTTATTTTTTAAAAGGACAGACTATATGAATATATTTTGGAAATACATTTTTTTAAACAAAAGAACAGGTAGGGATTGGGAGAACCAAAAGACTTTTGCTTTAAAAATGTATGAGGGGGAAAAAAATATAAATGCACCAATGTCCCATTGGTTGAGCCGGAATGCTACAATAATGAAGTTATGCCATCAAGTAAATTTGTTCATACCTACAACTTTTTGGGTATCACAACATGGTGCGTTGGAGAAAAAAATGTATTGATATCTTAAGGGTTTCTAATGTGTAATTTTTAAAAGATCCTACAGTAAAGTAGCAATTTTTATTCTATTCTTATGAGAATATTTGATTTCAGCTATGGGTTTAGGGTGATTTTTCCGAACGTTTACAGGATGCCATGTGGTTTTTTACTCATCGACAAAAGGTTTGCTCGCAGTAAAATCTCCATTAGGATGATACCTGATCTTTCGAGGGCCCTAGATTTGCTGTTGATTTTCGCTGCTTTTGATTTTGCCTTTTAATAATGCAGAAAAATCACTTTGTTTTTAGAATCTTTTAATTCTTTCACCAGAACACAACTGCTGGAATAAATATCTGCAAATTTATGTCAACTGTCTAATTTATTGACTATTCATACACATTTTCTGTCAACTGCCACATGTTTCTCGCTGGAGGGATTGTGTAACCCTCTCACAATTATGGACAGTGGCTAGTTTTATTTTGTGCTTACTTTTTTGCTAATTATTTTATGACCAAAGATTTTTTTTTTTTTTTTTTTGCACAGTGGCTTGAGGTATGTTCTGTTCTGGTCTGGGGGTTTGCAAGTTTCCCAACACTGGGATATTATCATTGCTCTCCCACATTGCTGTCTGACATTTGATGTGTGTTCTGAGCACTGTCCAGCTGGGAAAGGTTTTATATTTAAAAAAATAAAAGAGAAGAAATGTTTGTCATTTACTGTTCTATTTCTGTACCGAACAATCCTTTGAA
This sequence comes from Heterotis niloticus, assembly GCA_018136845.1. Classification (NCBI taxonomy): domain Eukaryota; kingdom Metazoa; phylum Chordata; class Actinopteri; order Osteoglossiformes; family Osteoglossidae; genus Heterotis; species Heterotis niloticus. The sequence goes on along the minus strand of CM030904.1, from coordinate 12,691,183 downwards.
TCTTGACAAAAATGAGCCTGCCTCTCATTGTGAACATCTACGTTGTGAAGGATGGTGACAACGAAGCAAAAGGTTACAGATGTGGGGCGCTTCTCTTATGGATAAATGTGTTGATAACTAAAATTTCCAAAAGGCAGGGCCTCAGGACTGCTAGAGTCATAGGTTTTCAGTTTAATATAATTTGAGTTGTACATTGTCACTCATATGCTGCAAAATAAAAGAGGTCATATTTTGGAGTGGCATAAAATGCATATTTGAAAAGAAATTGTGTGAATAATTTGCAAAACCAGCAGTGAGCAAATTTACCGATGTAAGGTTCCAAATGATTTGAGGGAAGTCTGGGGAATGCCCCACAGAGAACACCGATATCTGATGTGGTTCTACCTACAGCAAAATTTGCCCCAATAAAACACGTTTCTGTTGTGTGAGAAATGCCCTGCTAACCATTCGCCGGTGTGCATTTGACTTCCTTGTCAGCAGCTGTTTTAAATATCCAGTCGCACCCTTGGTTTTTTTAGGCAGCATCCCGTGGTTCTTGGCTAAAGATGGCAGCTTTGCTGCGACTGCAAGAAGCTGTGCCGCTGACCAGCCTAATTGAAAAGATGGTCAGTTTGATTGTTTGCCCTGAAGTTTTATTACAAATCGTCTTTGCCGCCTGGGCCAGAAGCTCTCAGAACCCCACTTCTAAATGCCACCGGATTCAAAAGTGGAAGGCGATGCGGAGCATTCGTCACAAAAATGTGGAAAGCTTACAGCCGGCTTCATTGTCTTCGATGTGCTGTAGTGATCCGTCAGTGACGGAGACAAAATTTCTCAGCGGAAATGCATGTTGTTCTTTTCTTGGCTGAGTGGCGGTGGTAAGAAAAATCCGGGGATGCTTCTTCAACTGCTTTTTTTTTTTTTTTTTTTTTTTTAATGAAAGTAACACCAGTAGAACATGAAGGCCTCACACATGGAGTAGCTTAAAACTTGCTTACTCTCATTGCCTTTTTAGCAAGGAACACATCTAACAGCTTCCATGCAATGTTGATTTTAACTTTTTTTTTTCCTCCCTTCTTTGCCATAGGCCATGTTCCAGCTGGGATTTACCCTTCCCAGCAGTCCAGGATGTAGCCCTGACTTCATGGGAAAACTGGAGAAGCGTAGGTCAGCCTGGCCCTCGAAGGAGTTGATGCTCCAGGTAATAAAAATGTGCAGTGTTGGGCGCCTTCAAGAAGTGGAACCAGCCCTACCAGATAATTCACCCTGGCAGTGCTGCAGAAGTACGCTGAGAAAGAGATGCAGGGTTTATCTGTTCTTCCAGAGAGACTCAGGCTATTCCTCTGGAAGCGCTTGGTCACTGGTCACAGTTCTGAGGAAACATAGCACTTGGCAACAAGTTAAAGGCATTTATTTCTATTTGTCATCTGTTTTAGAGGCTGTGGACCAGCATCTAAATTAGAAATGAGAGGAGTTTCTGCTGCAGAGTTACTTTGCCCGTATGCAGCATTAACATAGCTAAATTTGTACGAATGTACTAATATACAGCGATATTTGTGCTCTTCTACATAGTGGTTTGTTGTTAATTTGTAGGAAGAGCTTAAGCATTAACCGCAAGGACATTGGTTTTCATCGAGCTCCTCAAGGCCTGGCTGTGTGCTGGGCTGCCTTGTGCCAGAGGACAGCTCACCTATTTGAAAGGGATCTTCTGTGTTGTTTGGTCCCAAATAGCTGCAGGACGGGGACAAAGGTGGTGGCATGCAGAGTTGTGTTGCCATTTTACGAAGCACGGCCAACCCGACGCTCCTCTTCCTCCACCAACTCCCAGACCAGCAGCCGCTCAGGCACCGGCAGGTGACCGTTTCAGAGCTTCACCGTGCGCCTTCACGACAAGCTGACAGAAACCTGGGTTTGTATACGGTCCATGTTGAGCGGAGCCGGCTGCTCCTCGGGCGCTATGATAAATAAACAATCGAGCTCAGTTGCTTCCAAGCAGCTGCCCGACTGCTGCAGCCAGCGACTTCTCATTTGTGTTTATGGATCAGTGTTTGACGTTCACTTTTTTTTTCTGCAGCTAAGGAGGCTCTGTGAAAAATAGAGGATTTGTTCTCTGAGAAGCTGAATTTTGAGGAAAAGTTTGCTCAATTGTCAGATGTTCTGTGGGAGGGACACATGCTGTTTTTATTAGATGTCACTGGTTTTGGAGGGCAAATGGGAAGCGATCTTTAGATTCCGTACCTTTCTTTGCGGGATGATTGTTTCTAGAGGAGGTACCCGAGGCCTCCCTTCGCCCGCCGCAGAACAAACCTCTGAACACTGCTGCCCTGTTGTACTGTCGGTTAAATTAGAATTCAGGACATCCAAGCGATCATCTGCGGACCACATGGGCAAAAGCAGCGGATACTCCGTTTCCCCAAACAACTCCTCACTGTTTCTGAGGGATAATACAGTTAGAACATAAAAATAAGAAACCGTACAACAGAAAAATAACCAAGACCTTTGATCTCCTCCCTCGGTATTTCTTGTTTTATTATCAGTAAGAAGTTTAAACGGATTATTTTGCCAGTGATAAAATTTTTGAGCACAAAATGCTTTTCTTTAAAATGTTGAGTGACTGTTATACTGAGGAAAAGCACATTTTGCTATTTATTTAAATATTTGCTTGAAGCCCAGTGAATGAAACAGACAGGGTTAGTGACTTTTGACACCACATTTACATATTTTTACATATATTAAACTTTGTTTAGCCACATAATATGGCTTATTTACTTATTTTTTTATTATACAAACCTTCAGGATATTCAGTGTCTTTTTTTTTTAAATACACGTGAAAGTATGAATGTAAAGTCATTCTTTTAATCTTTATGAATATTTCAGAAATTTGGCTATGTAACAATTGTTTTGGAATTTACATGGGAACAAAAACTTTAAAGAAAAGGAAGCTTTGAGCTAGAAGACTCCAGGTAAACATCTTAATATCTGTACTGAGTCTTGTTGGCAAGATGGAGCAGCAGGCACACCCATGTTCTCTTTTGAGGCTTAGTGGTTCGATTCCCACTCCTGCTGTTGTATCCTTGAATAAGGTGCTTACCCTAAACTGATACCCTGTTGTGAAAATCACGGTAAAATTTTCACCTTAAAATTGGAAATCACCACGGCCTGCAGCGCAAGTGACATAACGGTTAATAATGGTAAAAAATATAGAAAATGTGGTGCGGAGTGACATCATTTTCCCATTTTCATCATTTTTTCTGCTTCTCTGAAACGCAGACGATCAGGGTCCCTGGCGTTTGGCTTGCACACTCAGTAAGCCAAATCTCCCTAAGACCTTAAACTGCATGTGGTGCCACTTAACAACAGAACCATTGTTCCTGCTGGACAAAAGTCAGTGTAGATGGATGGTTGTTTCTGGAAAACAGTGCTCAAATGATTGTGTGTTGACATTACCATACGAAAAGGGAACACAGCGTTTGTTGTCCTCCACGTTCGTCTTGATGGGAATAATTTAATAGACTTCATCAATACTCTGCGCCAAGTCATGGCTAGAAGTGAGTTCATCTGCTGCTGTTTAAATGAGTTAAATGTTATTACCGGCTTATTATACTCCGCTATGCACAGGGAGTTCAGAATCTACAGCAACCGTACTTTTATATCGAATACAGAAGTCATTTAAGAGCACGTGCTGTATAAACGTATGAAAATGTTCAGCGCACCCCATTACTGCATGTTTTTCTTTTCATTGACTGAAAATTACTCCACCTTTTCTAGAGATTCTCCTTCTCTTCTACAGAGGGAGTCTATAAAAGTGCTGGACAACAAGCATGAGCAAAGGTACGGAGAAGTGATTTGGTAAGGAACAATAGCGCTCCAAACCATGGGGTCCAGTTCTGCAGCGTTACATCATTTAAGCTAGAAAAAGAAAAATCTGGACTGTGCATACAATAAAACTTTTTTTTATACAAAGGATTTCCAAATGGCTCAGAATACTCTGAGCATTACTGACTATACTGTGCAATCTGTAGAAGTTTTTTTTTTTGTTGACTGGCGGCAGGAAAAACCACAGCTTAAGAGGAAAACGACATCAGCAAAGACACTCGGTTACCTGTGAAAGTGTCCCTGCAGCTGTACAGCGAGACGGAGCTGCTCGACAAGCAGCACGCACAATTTGGCCAGAAGTGGAATTAAACTTGAGGGAAGAACACTTTCAGACGCCAAGCCACCAAAAAGCAAATCGATAGAGGACGATGGCGAATGTTTTGGCTGCCCTGTCTGCCACATCTGAGCGAGGTTGATTTAAAATCACTATTTTAGGCTAAAAGCTGTGGCACCTAAAAATAAGACTTCCAATCTGGGAAAACGGAATGCTAAGTACAATATAAAAAGTAGCTGTTGCCTTGCCAAGTGTGTTGTGAATGAGCCTTGTTAAAGGCATGTGGGCATGACGGGGCATCGTGGGAAGTCAGCCAGAAAGGTCCTGGCATTTTAGACCCCATCACACATGCATTATAAGGACAGCGCTCAACTGCAGAACCTCAGGAGACCCCAGCACAGAATTCTAGCTGAGTAGCAACAGCAGTGCACAGGCCTGACATGTAGGTAAGAATGCAGTCCTATTAACTAAACCGCATATTTATTCATCCTTTGCCACACACTCAGGTGATCCCATGATGCCATGCTGTGTTGTTACTGTGGGGCAACTTTGTCACTTCAGGGATTACTTTCCCATATGGGTCATGTGAATAATTGCTGACATTATACACATACAGTATATTGCATATACAGATTACACAACCAGAATATACAGAATGATTATTAAAGAATAAACACATTCATGACTACTCAGCATCACATGAACACGTAGTATAGTTAGCACGCTTGAAACAAAAAAAATTGTGGTTATATACGTTGTTTTAGACTATGTGTTCATATGATACTCAGTTCTTGGTTACTACGTCTTTAAAAGTGTTTCATTCTTTCTGAATCACCCTGTATATGTGGGAGTGAATATCTCTGGAGCCTCACAGGTTCCCAGCTCAGTCTGTGTGGAGTTTGCATGCTCTCGTATTTGTCGGGTTCTACGGCTTCCTCCTGCAGTCCAAAGACATGCATTTCCTGTGACCCGCTGGCTATAAATTGTGTTCAGTGTGTGTGTGTGTGTGTGTGTGTGTGTGAGATTTCCCAGTGTGGAACAGTGTCTCATTCACGCTGACCAGTGTCTCATGCCTTCTGCTTGTGGGAAAGGCTCTGGACTACCGCAGCCCTGCACCGCACAAAGGTTATGGATAACGGATAGACATGCATGCAGTGAAATGGTTAACTGGAAATGAATAGAATGGAGGTTGCATCTCTTCTTTAAATTGCCACATCCTTAGCTCTTGGCCTGGCTCTTCACTTGGTTAGTGAGGTCCTGCAGTAGCTGATATGGGGGTGTTATACACGTACGTTTGAAGGACCGAATGGGGTTTGGCTGGGAAATGACCTCATCGTGATAGTAAATCAGCTGTGTTACTCAACTGGACTTGGCCTTCATTCCTTTTCACAGGAGTAATGGCTCAGCATTGTGTGTATGTGTGTAATTGTGCTATCGACTGCCAGAAGGTACAGCAAAGCAGATGGTATAGCAGCACCCCCACACCATTCCTCCTGCCACTGCTGGCCCAGGCCCACCCCCCACACACACTTTAGCCAGCACGGCATCTCAGGAGCTCAACCTAGAGGGCTTGACCACCACCTGGAAGTGATTACCAGGCCTCACGCTGCCTTTAAACGGACTCAGCCCTGCAGTCATTGGCGCTGCCAGCCTCACCGTGCCCGACTCGCAGAGGGCCCTGTAAAGCTGCCCGCACCGCAATTATGTGACAGAGAAAGCCGCGTAAAACGCACTGCAGTGATGACTTTTCCACTGCTTACCAAACATCTTCAAGCCATTTGACAGAACGGGCGTTTAACAGTAAGGTGTCCAACACTGTGTCAGTGTTCCTCAACACACACTCACAAGTCACAACTGCTTATATTCCTCTGACAAGCACGCTGAGGTGAAAATCCAGAACGTAGTGGCAGGTAATGACTCAGCTGCATAAAAGCAAAGGTGTGCAAAATGTTTGATGACTTGAAGTGGTCCCCACACTGCCCTCTTCTGTTTGATGTCCAATGACTAAAGAATGGCAAACTATTTTTTGGACTGTTTACGTCCTGTACAGGATGAGGACCTGAACCACATGCTGTGCCTGCACTCTGTTTTCTTGATAGCGAGGACCATGGTGCTCCATGCACTTGTCACTGTAGTCCGCAGGGGGTCTTGGGACCTGGCCAGGCTGCTCTTGGATTAACTTTCCACCATCCATTTAATGTTACGAAACGGCGTTCAAGGGTTCCAGCTCCAGGACTCGCTCTCATCACATGAAGCTGAATGATCGTGACTTGAGGCCCGATTTGTGGGTGCAGTAAAACCGTTTCTGAAGCCACTCTGATGGCACACGGCTGAACACAGGAAAATCAAGTATCTAAGTCCCTTAGGCATTTTGTTGGGTGCGGCAAATTCTGAGGCACTTCTTCAGTATGTTTGGGTGGTAAAGCCCTCCTGCAGATCCATTCCCCATGCTCCCTCTTTAAATTAGAGAGGTCATGCTGCAAACTGCTGGTTTGGCACACTTGAGATCCTTAGAAACAGTCCACAAGGTCAGACCACCTTCATCCTGAAATGTAATCATTGCAGCCGATAGCCCAGGGAGATGTGGGCCGATTCCTGCTGAGTTTCCTCCTGCTTAAGGCCGAGACGTGGCCTTAATTTGTGGTTTCTCATGGCCTCATAAAAGCCCCCCGTTATTTCCCTGTCCAGGTGCATGCCTTGTCATCAGCTCCCCTCCTCCCGCATCACTAATGCAGCACAGGTGTCCCCTTTGGACATGGGGGGCTGGAAGGTGTCGGACGAAGGCCTACGAGGTCCTACCCCTGTACGCCCAGCTCACCCTCCTCAGAGACAGCAGTCTGCGGGCCGTGCCGCCCTGTAACCACACTTAATTCCACGTCACGCAGCTCACCGCGCTTCCTCTATAATCAGAGAAGCTGTGCGCGCTGAAAGCACGGCGGGCCACGCGGGCTAAACAGAAGAGCGGTGCACTACTCAGTCCACAACAGATACTTTTTCCTGAAATATAAAGAAAAAACACTTTTGGAAGTAGGGTTAAAAAAATGGTTATCCGCATGAATATATTACAGAGTATTTTTAGGGACAAAGGTTGTCAAGAATTAAACTTAAGCTTGCTGGGTCACCTCAGCAGGAAGAAAGAATGGGATGTGAACCTGTATTCAGCTGTGCCAAAGCAGAGGATTAAAACACCATCACTAAAAAAATTAACTTGTCTCATCATTTTATTTTACAGTATATAAAGACACGGGAAGTTCTATTTACACATGCACAAATGTAATTGAGAAGATCGCTATGTAAATTAATATTTCACAATATTTCATGCTTTGCCTCAAAATCACAGTGGATTTAACTGGATTTGGCTGCTAGTGTCCTCATCATAATGCTGCAGGTATCTACTGCAGTGCTTTACTGGCCTAGATTCAAATTGTCTACATCTTCATTGCCCACAGAAGCTTAAAGATCCAGCAAGTCCAGTTTGGGGGGGACCAAAAAAAATTTCATTGCAGTGAATCTCATGGTCTCTTCTTCTCATGGTCCACCATTTCCAGTGACGGGACAGTCTAACCTTCTCGCCATTTTTGCCTCCTAAAAAGCTTGTCTTTGATGCTGGTCTGTTTGGAGATGGTTTAGAAGCAAATGGACATGCAACTCGATACAATGTTTACTCTGCGCTGGTCCCTAGTGTGCGTTTCTTGGCCTGAGGGGGTTGGTCCTTCTCACACTGCCCCATGTCCCAGTCAGAGGCTACATCACGCGGGAGGAACAGATGTCCGCTGTCATGGGCTTCGGCATTACAAGTGTCTGTTGACGGGAGGTAGCTGTGCCGATCTGGGGGATGGTGGGGCGGGTGGTGGTATGGGAGGAAGTAGGGGATACGTGCAATGCTATTCACAGGACTCCTCCCTGCTACCCTTGCCCCCCCTCCCCCCCTCAGTGCAGGGCTAATGTCAGAGCACACCCTCCCATTCCCATTCCCCCCTCTCGATTGGAACAGTGCAGCCTGTCAGTGTACAAGTGCCCACAGAGCCCCGATTCTGAGAGGGCACAAGGGCTACCTTCTTTTCCTCATGCTGGTCTCCAGCCGTCCCAGCTCCTCGTAGGACTGGTAGAAGACCTCCAGCTCTCGGGCTCCCCAGCCCCTCCAGACAGCCAGGCACCACTCCATGTTTTCGTTGCAAAAGCCACACACAACAGTGTCCTTTGCAACGAGGGCTGCCTCCACTAGGGTTCTGGAGAAGGGGGGGAAAGGAAAAGCAAGAGGGATAAACACACGTTTTGACGCATTGGCCTCTTCCTAGAAAAGTTTCCTGGGAGGTAAAGACTGCCTCAGAGGACACCAAATGTACCGGCAGACACCATTTACTTCATTTCCACTGACCTGCCAAGCAGCCAAGCAATGGACAATGGGTTTTCATCAAAACGCTGGGCTGGAAACCACCATGACTCAACTGCAGCCCACACTATTGTACCCATTTATTAAAACTTAGGACGATAGTTGACATTAATATCCTTGCAGCACTGGGCCAACATAATTTATTATATATGAGCAAAATGCTGGTGTACACACAGGCTATAAACTGTTAGATGGAATTTGCAAAATGACACATTGCTGCCTCCCTTTATGGTGTGAACACAGAGGGAAATTCCCTTTAGCGCGCTTCTTTGTGCTGTCCGAATGCCTGCTTAATGTGCTAAGTATGAGGGCCGAGTGATAACATCTGCAAATAATTAGGGAATTAATGCATGCGTTTCAAATGGCACTTCTGCGCTGACAGTTTGCCAAGCGGTGCCGCGTTTTGCTGGGCGAAGAGCTGATGGTGTCCTTGAAGGGCGCTAATGGCATGAGAGTCCTGCACTTCAAAAACGATGCCTGAACAAAAGTCCTCTGTGAGGGGAACAGCTGGAGGAACCTCGAGAGAAATAATTAGAGAGTGGAGAAAACCATTAACTACATGATGGATTATCTGTCCGAATCAGCAGACTAATACCCATTTTGTCAGCAGGTCAGAGATGTAAACAAAAGTATGGAGGTTCTCACTGTATAGAACGCTCAAAAGGTGGTTCAGCCCAGCACTGTAACGGATCCGTTACCCACAACATCAAACACGTGTGTGTAGTAGGCAGCCAGTTTTCTTTAACAGCTTTTCTTTAGTGCATTTTGAGCTAAGCTATAAAGGCAACCCTGCAGATCAAGCTGGAGTGTTGTGAGTCGGTGTCCACAGCTGATCTTACCCGTGCTGGGCGTGTATGGGGGCGTGCAGCACCGCGATGACCCTTCCCTTCAGTGCATTGCCTTGCTGCTGCAGCTCGATCACCATAATCTCACCCCCACGCCTGGAGGACACACACAGCTTATTGTATGGAGAGTGCATGCAGGACGGTCACTGTACATCATCATCTCCAGGCCTGACTACAGTACACTGACTTCTGCCTTCCACTTTATTGCCATAGTGGTGCCTTTATGTCCAATGCACTGCCAAAAAACACATCATTGGCACAAATATGATATAAGTTCGAGTACCTGGGGATCCACACCGTGCCCTGGACTGCCAGCACAGCCAGCGCCTGCAGGTGTTGGGCGGTGTGACTCTCTGGGGCAGGACACGAGTTCTCGGGTGAGGGGCCGGCAGAGGTTTCACTCTGCATTTTGTCTGCTTCCTCACAGTCCATGAAGGCCATGCTGGTAGAACTGGTGAGTGAGCTGAGTGCACAGGAGCTGGAGCACTCCATGGGACCCAGCTGCTCTGAGGAATACTCAGAGGAGCTCATGGAGCAGTAGTCAGTCAGAGAGTCCTGATGGCAGATGATCTGGGTCCCGGCCTCCTTTGTGCAGATTATCCGCACCTCTCCTGGGCTGCAGTCCTGCTGGAGACTCTGGGGATTCTCCTGCTGCGGCGATGGCTGGGAACTGGATCCCAGTCCTGAGGGCTGTAAGACTGTAAAAGTGTCTCGCAGTGGGCTGTTATCCCCGCAGTTATAGGTGGCACACAGCTGGTAGCTGAGTGCGTGGTACATGAGCAGTGTGTTGGTGTGGTCATCCAGACACCACACAGCCTCCTCGCCCCAGCAGCACGAGCTGCATGCCAGGGACACAACACTCGAAGGGGGCAGATAAGGGTCCAGGCGGCGGACAGCCTGTAGGGAAAGGCAGTCCACCACAAGGATGCCGGGCCCATTGGTGTACCAAAGCTCCGAGCCGCTTCGCACAAGGGCCATGCTCCGTACTGGGTAGGGCCTCTGACGTGGATCCGCATCTTCTAGATGGAAGCGGGACTTATTGAGTGTGTGGGAGCACAGGTAAGTCTCTCCCTCTAGGGGCATATCATCAGACAGCTTGTACACAGCCACCAACCCGTCCACCATGCCCACAAACACCAGAGGGAGGGTCTGCAGGAGAGAGAGCCAGGACTATTTCATGCAGCCTACATTTTACAGCAATAATGTCAACTACACAATAGCATTCGCATGCTAATCCTTTTACAGCTGACGGGTCAAGGACTAGAAATCCGGTTATAATTTAATTAGCTTTTGGGCAAAATTCATATTCATAATGTAAGCAAACCTGACAGCGGTAAATTAAAACGGTAGTCAGTAGCATTATTATTATTATTATAACAAAATTTTTGTTAAAACTCTGCTTGGCCACTATGAAGCGGCTGCTATGATTTTCTCATTCACATTGGATATGGCAGGTCTTTGCCTTCACCATGGCTTACAATTAAACAAACAGCAGGGGAAAAGGATTCAGTTCAAAGTAAAAGACCCAGAGCTCATTCATGTCACCACTCCAGGCCACTCTGAGCCCTGGATTTCAGTGGTGGCAATGACCAGCACCTGGATTTCATAGCAGACTTCAAAGCTGTGAGAAAGGTCAAAGGAAGGACAAGCATTAGAGCTGCTTTCCTGTCATGTTCCATTATCCAATAGGGCCCCACTTTCCCACAGCGGTTGGTACAGTAAGAAATACAGTCACCCAGCCAAGAAGCACAGTTTGGTCAGAGCTCATGTGAGGCCAGGTTCCTTCCACCAACCTCCTCTTTGGCTGGCACTGAGAAAAGGCAGGTGACGACGGCAGGGCACGAGAGCTGTCTCTGAGGCGTCCGCAGAGGGCACATGTCCTTAAGGCTGTAGATGTAGATGTTCTGATCCTGGAAGGACAGCGTAGTTCAGTCATTTCAGGCAGGCAGCAATGTTATTTCAGACCAATGTGTGGGAGGGGTGGTAAGTTGGCCTTCTGGGGAAGTTTACATGGCAAGATAAATAAATCGATTTCACCAGCATTTCAAATGCATTTGTTTGAAAGTATGGAGTGAAAGCAGTTCAATGGCTTTCTTCGTGTGACTGCAGATGTGCTAACTTTAAGCCGTATTTGTGTACATTATCCTTACGTGTTCCAAATAGACCCATTTTGTTATGCTCTGTAAAGTAAACAGGATGACAAGGGCCACAGGATTTCCCAGAAGTCCCCACCTCTGTGGCTGTCCAGAGGGTGTTCTCGATTTTCATCTGGCAGCTTAGCCTCATCCCAGGGCAGGCCATTCTCTTCACCTCGATCTGACCGTTGTCCAAATTCACCACCGAATAGTTCCTGCGGGAGGCACAGCAGCATAGTGCAACACAGGTTCTATAGCGCGAATCATCACACTTGGGTTCAGCAAGCCAGAACAGAAATCTATATGACTGGAATGTAAACTATTACTCTTTTTGTTTTTTTTAACATTTTCCCTTATTATGCATTTCCACGTACTTTGCTTGAACTGTGTACCTGCACAATTAATTTTTTTTTAAATATACATTTCACATTTATATACAGTTAGCAACTAGAGAATGTGAGGTCAGAGCAGAAGGACATAGTCCCATTTAAATGTGCCAATTTCCTGATCAAACTGCTATCCCCTGATGGGCCACGGCTGTTTTTCTAAGATGGATTGCAGAGAAGGTGATACAGATAATTACCAGCACCTGTATGTGGAGATAAAAGTGGACCTTTTTGCACTGGAATTATCTCTGGGAATCCTTGCGGTACAGTGTGGTGCTCAGCTAAGGCTCCAATTACTCTTGGCACCTGGGAGCAATCTTGGGAGATGTACCATATACGAGTCTGTTTAGGACTCCTCCATGCATAATCAGTTTTATTGCGTTTTCGAGCCCCTCATGAATCTTAAATTCATGCACATTCTTTATGAGATAAGCATATAGAGTATTCAGGCATACTGAGGCAATACATCTTAAACATCTTCATTTGGCTCAATATTCATTCATATTTACATTCTGGGCCTCAGGCTGTAAAGTAATGGCATTTAAAGGTACAGTATCTGAGGATGGCTCCCTAGTAGATCCTGTCACCCCACCTGTGATCCTTGTCCCCATCCCAGAAGACAGCACTGTGGCCCTGCTGGGTGGACAGGAAGAGCTGGTTGTGCTTCTCACAGGGCAACAGGTATTTGAAGCAGGGGAAGCTGGGATCCTGCATCTGTCTGAGCAGTGGCATGGCCAGGGGGCGCTGTAGGACCAAGTGATCAAGAGGGTAAAAGAGGCACTCCTATGCCATTGCTCAGCACCTAAAATGCTCTTTAGATACACTAGTGCTCAAATCCAGTTAAATTTGATTATGCATCGCTTATATATGACTTCAGGCTTTTTATCCCGTTCAGTGTTTTGTCATATTTTATGAACTAAGGCATGCATGAATGTGAAATGTGGCCTGTGGTAGGACAAGGGTCCTGTAAGGAGTGCTGCAGGTAGGGTTCCGATTCTTACCTTTTCAGGCTTTGTGTCCCAGCATTCCACCATGAGGCTCTGCAGGCAGTGGAACTGCACCTCCTCTGGGCTTCCCAGCATCGGCCTCACACCCTTGGATAGCTTCTTTGCGATCTGGAGCTGGTGCTGCCCCAGCACAGGCCGCCGGCCAGAAAGCAGCTCATACAGGACCATGCCATAGGAGAACATGTCCACCTGGGGCCAGGGGGTGGGATGTGTCGTCATTGGGATTAGGACAGCACTGATGACAAATGATACACACAGATTTGCTTTCTAGCTATGGCTGGTCTCAGAATGCCTGCAGCCATTATACCCTTCAGAAAAGCACTTAAATTAAAAATCTCTGCTAAAATATCTATTTGCATGCATGGTTGAAGGTATAAGCATCCACTGCAAAATACTAACAGCCATGAAGGTTGCAGATGGCCTGTGAACAAAGTCAGTGCAGAGTAGATTAAAAGTTTGGCTTAGAAACACATCCACACGGGACTTCAGGAGGACTCAATTGTGCTTGAGGAATGCACAGATTTGCCATAAATACATAAAGCACAGAGTTGCACAGCTTGGCGGAGAAGCCCGGGATGCTCTCATTGCATCATGCTGCAGGCATCTGAAATATGCATGTATTTTCAGAATGTGAGTTAACAAGGAATGGTTCACTGGCAGCAGACTAAAGCCGTCTGTAGTCCTTGAAATGGATATAGTGCATGTCTGCAGAAGGAGTTGAGTCTGGCACTCATCCCGTTTTATTCATTCATTATAGCAACGCCTGTTTGCACTGCATGCAGCTTTATTTAAGGCAATTTGTGATGCCTGTAATATTACTGCAAATACTCTGTGAATAGTGTATGAGCTGTTCTTATTACTGTGATCAAGGCAGCCAGGTAAAGATTTAAACAGCCCTGTGCTGACATAATTTTGTTCAATAGTGCAGGTCTGCGACTGGTGCGCTGGCTGCTGCCAGAACTGAATTAGAGTCTATAGCGAACATCAAAGCAAGACAAATCAATAAGCACAGCAGAGATTTTTAATCAGGGAGGGCAAAATATTGACACAAGTGCTTTACCGGATCTATAACCTCTCTTTGAGTGCTACTCTGCAAAAGGCAATTTGCAGAGGGAGATGCAACCCCTTAGTTGGAAGGTGACATCTCATGGGACGACAGGGCTACCGCTCAAAGCCAGCCAGGTTTACTGAACTGTACATGAAAGGACAGACATATAATGAGCACAGCAGCAGAAAAAAATAAGATTGGTGGTTAGTCTCGCAGATACTCATTTGTTTCAGGGGAACACTGGCAAGCAATGAGGAGAGATGCCCAGAGTCAACAACAGGTAATTAGCTGTTGTTGCTGCATGATGCTGCATGACCTTTTAGCATCCATCTTCTAAACACTCAGTGAAACAGTGACATACTGTAGTTTATCAACACCCATTGGTCCAGTAGTAATCATGAGTAGACTGGAAAGGATATTATAATGACAGGAAGACACTGATTTCTTTCTGTCCTGCACGCACGCACGCACGCACGCACGCACGCACGCACGCACACACACAGAGTGATCTGGGACTTTCTATTGTTAGTACCTTCTCATCATAGACAATTCCAGGCTTAATCTCAGGGGCCTGGTACCCCGGTGTGCCTTCCACTCCTAGTGCCCCCTCGTGGAATGACTGGCGTGAGATGCCATAGTCAGAAAGTTTCACATTCACAGGATTGCACACTTCCAGGGACCACACTAGGATGTTGTCTGACTTGAGATCACAGAAGATGATGTTTTTCCTGTGCAGGTACGCTAGTCCAGCCGCAATCTGGTAGGCTGCCTTGAAAGTAAGCATGTTCCCCAGTGGCATGTACCGGACTCCTAAAAGGGAACAAGTAGCGATTGCTGTGACATTCAGTTGACTCAGTGGCAACAGTTTCCCATGTGCAACATTAAAGGTGAAATGCACCACACAATAATGCAGGTAATAAAGTCTTTAAAAATTTCACCCTATTTAGTTCTCTGTGTGTACTTTACAAGTCAAGTGTTGACTGATGCCTCAAAATGAGCATCTCCGTGGCAACATACCCTTTGCACGCTCCTCCAGCACGGTGTTAAGGCTGCCTAGAGGTGCTAATTCCAGGGCAAAGCAGAGCGGGTGGATGCTGATGCCAATCAGAGAGACGATGCAGGGGTGCTGCAGCGAGTGAAGCATGCTGGCCTCCTGGCGGAACTCGGAGAAGTTCCTGCTGGCATCCATGGACTGCAGGTGCTTCACCATGGTGTCTGTACACGTAGAAGCACATCAAATGGGTCATGGCAGGAGGTATGGCCCAAACGGCAAAGGTTTTCTTCTTGGTTAAGTGCTAATTTAGGCCCATTTTCAAAACAGTTGAAATTCACTCAGCTTGTTTTGATAATGCTTCCGCACTCCAGGGAAATTACAATTTATAACTCAACAGAGGAAAAAAAAATCTCTTTTTGCCAGCTAGATCATGGATCATCAACGATTAGGCCATAATTAGGCCATAAATTTTAGTTATGTATTTAAAACATGGCTTCCTGTGAAACAAAGCTGATTTACAGTTTGAGCCACTTTAATGGGCTCATTTAAAAAGGTGCTTTAGCCCTGCTGTGCAAGGGCTGCTCACAGCGGCAATAAACCTTAACAAGCGCTGTTAGGTTTTGGCCAAAGGACGCAAAAGCATCGTCGCACAAATTTTACATGCTGTAGGTTTTAAAACATAAGGGGGACGGAGTGAGAACAGCACTGGAACAGTAGCTCTTTCTGTGGAGCCAGGTTGGGGGCTGCCATGTACTTGGGGGTCACCACCTGCAGCGTAACCATCCGTTTGCCCTAGAAGCGATGCATCTACAGTGTACAGTTTACCAGGGTCAACATACTGTCACACTTAACAGCAAACCACCTATAAGACAATGCTTGACTAAGGGATTTAATGCATACTGATGTTATTGAGGAACATGCACAGACACCTGAGCTGAAACCTTTAGGACAAGCATCTCACGTCAAGTCAGCTATCAAGTAGCTGCATTTGCTAGAGATGAAACCCAGACAGGGATTTTTGTTCCATCACTGAGTAAATTCCCATCCATCACAAACCCACGCTTTACTACAACTCATAGTGATGGCTGACCTGTAAGGACAACAATCACAAAAGGCCAACAGAAGGTGTACTGCCTCAAAGCTGTGGCTTTTATGCAATACCTTAAATTACAACTTCGCTGCTATTGTGTCACCGCACAACACTCAAACACTTTGCATAATTGTTACCTACACAGAAGCCATGCACAAATGGGTTGTTTTGACACCCTGGATGAATATAACTAACAAATTACCTCACTCAAGCACTACCCTGCTGAAGTGCATTTTCCATAAATGTGATACAAAAGCTTTATTGTCCACAAAAAAAAAAAGTTATTGTCACACCCTATTGTGTTTTTCACAATTTGCCAGACAGCCGTAGGAAGCTCCTCGGTATGTTATTGGAACAGATCAGATGTTGAAAACTTCATACTGATTTCATCAGCTACTAAAGACCATGCAACACCATTAGTTTGCTGAAGGATTCTGCCAAACTGTAAGAGTGAGTAAAGATAGGGAAATAAAGGCCTACTAGACCTCAAAAAAGCAGTGTGTTATGAGAAATTAATTAAAATTGGTTAGGATCACTAAGAGAACAGTTATTGTTCTAGTTCATGGTGGGCAATACAGACAGTGCTATAGCCTGAAACCTGGAAAGTAGTGCAGTAGCAGAGATGATTTGAGAAGGGAGAGTGATCTGTAAAGCAGTTCAGAGAGAAAGAGAATGAGAGCAAAAGAGAGTGTGTGAGAAAAAAAGAGCTGGAAGGGATTAACTGTACCCCTGGGGTACTGAGCCAACCCTACAACCACCCTCTGAGCTCCAGCTGTGCCTCTCACAACGTCAGCTTACACAAAACGATCATTATAGAGGGAAGCAGTGCCTCAAGCCAATCTAGACCATACTGTGTTAAAATGCCTTTAATGCTGAGTCTGCACTGACTGGATGGCAGCAGCAGGACCGTCCGCGTTCATATGCCCATCCATTTAGCCCTCTAATGAGTGCCCTTGTGGCCTGGCTGGGCACATAGCATCGGTGACCTGAAGTAATACAACTAAGGGAGCCGGCAAGTGGTTGTCACCAACACCTCAACAAGTGCATTTTTTGGCAAACTCGCAAGCTGCTGGGTCTTTGATCAATGAGATCGTCACCTTGCATCCAAATGTTTTGTGTTCAACGAACCACTTACATTGAGGACATTAAAAAAAAAAAAAAATCAATTGGTCCTACCTGTATCGGAGGCCAGTGACTGTTGCCGGCACTTCTTGAAGTTGAAGCGCTTCACGGCCACTGGATGTCCCCTGTATCTGGCCTTGTAGATGACGGTGCCGCTACCACCTTGACCCAGGATGTCATGCTCGTTCTCACTGCACTCCAGCTCTTGGGTGTCCAAAAACAAGCTGGAACAACACAGGCCGCATGTAAGACACCACCCACAAACAATGCAATCCCTCTGCACATCTGCACCAGTGTTTATTACTGGACTGCTCTGCATTTTTAATGAAAAACAGCTACCAGTATACATATTCCCCCATTTCCAATTCTTGCAAGGTCAGAACTCCCATTCAGCATGGCTTCTGCAAGTCATCTCAAAGTTAAAAAAAAACAAACAGTTCCTCTTAAAAACTTTCACACTACAAGCCTTGTTTCTACTTAATCCCTCAGTCAGTACTAAGAATATGTATGCATGTTCACAGACAGATTTGGTACTCCTTTATTTTCCCAAAATTAAACTGTGGCATAGACAATCTAGGAAATTAATGGTCCCCCAGGATTATGGCATGTTTGTAAAATAGCTTGTTAACTAGGCATGCTAAACATTTCCATAAGGTAAAAATAAAGAGTGCAAAGGATGGTGCCATTTCATTTTAAATAAAATTATCCTTAGTGTTTCAGATTAACCTGGCAGCAGCTACTTCGTGGTACATTAAAAGTAGTATTCACTAAGTCACCACACAGCCTTTATGGAGACTATATTTAATGTGTGTTTTTAACTGCAGTCAAGCTGTCCAAGAATGATTCAAACTATTGTACAGTGAAGTCCTACAGACCAGAAATATACATGAGGGGTGGAGTGATAGGGGATTTGGAGCTATTTATTGAATAAACATTCACACAAGCTGTGGGTTTGAGTCACAAGGCACCACGAGACAGAGGGTTCTCTTCTAGGGACTGGTAGTCAGTTGCAACAGTATGGTGGGGACCTGTGATGGGACCAAGGATGGGGCCTGGGGGTACCGTGTGGGGAAGTCTGTCATGAAGAGCTCAGGCACCAGCTCCTGAAGGGGCACAGGCTTCTCAGGGTGTTTAGGACAGACTATATAATCCTTCTCCATTGCTGCCAACACGCAGTCCTCCATGTTGAAGTAATGCCCCGAGTCACAGCTGGACAGGAACGGGGGCTCCTCATTCCCTTGTCTGGCAGCTGGGGTGCAGTGTGGGCAGGGGGCATATTGCTCTATCAACAAGGAGCCGTCGTTCTCGCTGGCTGTCAGAGCTAACCGCAAAAAGGAAAATAAATATAAAAAAAGCTGTAATGTTCCACCTTTCTCTGCATGTCCATTAGTTTTATACTTGTACAACTTGTTTTGTATAACTAAGCTACTGCCACTGGAGGCAAAGTTAATGTGGAGCCACAGTACATTTGGATGAATAGTGAGTGGAAGACTAATGAACACAGCCGCAGCTACTGACATAAAATCATCTATGTCTCAGCCACATTAATGCTGTTTTACACCCCACTGCTGTCATAAGACTGGCAATGGTGTGAGGGGCACCAGTCTGATTGTGTAATGGAGCCAGCCTTAGGCACAGCAGGTGAACTGTCAGACAGCAATTTATGTGCTGAACAAGAGGTGGGTGTGCAGTACCCAGCATTACTCCAGAAGAGTCTACCCAAGGCCCAGTGAGGGGGAAATAAGCACACTCTCTGGCCCGGATCATGCAAGCAGAAGCCTTACCGGGAAACCACTGCTCAATCAGGGAGTTGACATGATCGGTGATGAAGGCCATGGCAGAGAAGTCCCGCGTCTCTGACTGGCAGATGATCTTAATGCCCCCACTTTTCTTCTTCTTCCAGTTGAGGTCAGATGACTCCACGCTGCAGGAGATGGCACAGAGCACTGTGTTCAGCAGGCAGCACTAATCTGCTGAGCACCCAATCGCCTCATTCCAGATCTCTGTTTACAGTCAGTAGAGTTTGCTCAAATTGTCCCACTGTGGGTGCACCGCAAAAACAAGAGCTGCTTACTGATGATAAAGAAAGCTGGGAGTTATTTTGTGTATTATTATGATTTAAGAAAAAGGCATTTTGCTACTCCAACACTGGCTAGTTATACATAACTAATTTAAAAAGGAAGAATAGTCAGAACTGTTTAACCCCATGATGATGACTTCCTAATTAACTACATAATGATGGTACTGACGAAACATCCATATTTATTCAAAGTGCTGAAGGTCTGTTTGCACTTGGTATCACTGCACAAAAATGTTCTGCAGTTTGGTGCTGACATTATAATGAATTAGGAAATACTGCTCTATTACAGCTTTTACGTCAGGACTGATGTTCAAAGCATTGGATGTGCATTTACGAGTCATATTACAATTTGACAGCCTTCTGTGTTTGCAGCTGAGCTCCACTGAGAGGAAGAACCTAGATGAATGTCTATCTGTATGTACCTCATGAACATGAATGCTTTTTCCGTGCTCACCTCAGATAGCCCCCGTCAAAGGTGACCAGCAGCCCCTCCTTCCAGTAGATGGTCTGGCTGCGACGCACACGGAAGGTGCTGCATCGGTTCCTCTGTTGCTTCCCTGCAAAGCTGTAGATCACTGTATTCCGGTTCCTTAGACTCTTTGCGGTCTTCTTGGTCTCAAACGTCTACAGCAAAAAGAGGAACGCTTCTACATTTGTGACATCTTATTGACATGTTTGTAGATTTTTTATTTCTGAATGCCTGAAGACCCTGTACATCCAATGACTGCTGTCTTTTCACTCCTTTTTGTACCTGGAGATCCATCTCTGTCAGGCTAATCAGCATGCGAGCAATGAAACGCTCCCAGAACCCGGCAGGGACAAAGCTCATTTTGAACAGCCTCTGGATGGTGTTGGTGGTCATCTGCTTGAAGCCATGAATGTCCATAGCAGGTTTGGGAGGCAGTAGGTGAGGCAGCAGGTAGCTGGATATGGGTGGGAATACATGCCGTGATCTTGCCATTTTTTTTTTTTTTTTTTTTTTTTTAAATCACAGGGCCCACCTAGGTTCTTTCTGTACATATCATACAGGTAACTTTAATAAATGCAAAAGTACTTACTATTAAATAGGTGTGGATAGCATTCAACAAAACTCAGATTTACAGTTGTGCATTATACTAAATTTAAGCATGTTTTTTTTAATCCAAACCTTGAGGGTAATTATAGTAAACAAATTTGTGGTTATCACATTTACAGTAAACTTTGCATAACTTGTCTTAAATGTCTAAGCTCTGCTAAAAATCCCGCATCCCACAGGTCGCCGTCTGATGAGGAGAAGGGCCCCACCTGTTGTTGGCCACTGGCAGTGCAATTTCAAACTTGGCCAAAAACTGGAAGTACTGTTCCTCTGTGTGCTCCGTGAAGCCGGTGCCCACTAACAGCATGCGCAGGTCCTCTGCTCTGATGACACCGTTCCGAGCCACGGAGCGTGAGCTCTTGATACTGATGATGCGCTCCAGGCATTCAGACAACCATTTGGCATCCAGAAAGTAGAGTTTACAAAGACCATGGCTTGTATCAGGGAAGTGCAGCAGGGCACCGGTCTCTATTAGGAAGTTGATGGCTGTCGAAAAGAATTAAGGGAAAACAAACAGGCTCTTACTGTTACAGATCAATGAAAGATATGGCATGATCCTGCATTAATCCACAAAAAATAAACCTAAAACTGTTAGGATAAATAACAAGAGACAATCCAGCAGGTAACACACTATGACATCCTTTGGTTCAGTCTCAAGATAGGTTGTTAGGCCTTTTATGAAGGAACTTGTAATCGAGTGTACTGCGGTACCGGTTTGGAGGTCCTCGTAATCTTTGATATCGCTGCCTGGGCTCTGCTCGACAATCTGCTCTAGTTCCAGATCCGTCAGGTACTGCACCTCATCGGCAGCATCCCGCCTCTGGTGCTCAGCAATCACTGCATCTTGCAGGAGGAGGTAGCTCTTTGGGATCTGCAAGGAGCATAGGTTAGTGTCAGCAGGGGTGCCTGCTGAGTTTAGGGTGCATAGTACCATGACTAAGAGTACCTACCAGCCTGCCAACAAATTTGGGCCCACTGGTGGAGCTGCTCATGTCCTTCATAGAGCAGGACACCTGGTAGATGAGCCTCTTCAGCCCATCCAGGCCTTCCATGGTCTTGCAGGACACCTCACTAGAAAAGCAAGAGAGCAGCAACAGGACTTACTGAAGAGCTCTAAGCATAGTAGATGCATCTTTCTCTCTCATGCACACAACAGAGCTAATTTAACTATAGTAACAGACTCTTTGTTAGACACCGGGAGAAAGTGTAACAGGCAAGTGCTCACTGCAGGTGCTTCCAGGTGACATCTGGATAACCGCTGGCCCTAGCACCAGAGGGTGTACGGCAGAGTGCCAGGATGTAGGCACGCAGGGTGGCAATCCTTTCTGTGCGAAACTTTGTGTCGATGTGGTCCAGGTGTGTGCCAATAACAACCACAGCAGAGTTAGGGGCACAAGCCTGGTGAGAAGACACAAACACACCTGAAAGGGATCTGACACATCTGTGAGAACAATCATCTGCGCATTTTATTACTTTTACATTAAGAAATTTGCCTGCATTGTAGAAGCCATAAACATCACTGCTCAGTATGTCAACTTCACTGTCTTCATTTTAAAGCATTACAGAGCTGGCAGTGATGCTCATTACCACAAAAAATGTTCAAAATCCTATGGAAAAGACACTTCGTTAATAGCAAACAATTTGAAATTAACTTTCATCATTGTCAGTTTCCTTAAAAAGAAGCACACTCGTGCACAGACCTATTAAATAAGCACTGTTACAGATGAACGCTGTTAATATTTGCCAAACAGTAAATTCTGGTGCAAAGACATTTACAGGCATTTCACACCATGGGAGCCAAATAGAAGAACAAACAGCATTGATGTGTCAGCTCTGCTGATGTGGACTGCTGCACCTCCACTCGCAATGGGCCAGCATGTCATTGGGCAAGAGAGGTCATTGCGGCCATTGGGCTGGGAATGGAGAGACGACAGAGAGCAGAGGGCTAATGCTGCATGCTTCAGCCTCACCTCAATGTTTAACAGCCAGGACTGCAGGTTAGCCACAGCCTCCTCCCCCAGCGCCAGGTTCCAGATCACCACATACAGGGCCTTGTCCGTGAAGAAACACTGATTGACTGTGGACATGCTGGCTGGCCCACCGATGTCCCACACGTTGAACTCCACTGAATCCACCTATTCACACAAGATAACGCAATACTCTGACTTGATCCTCCTGTCACTCATGGATTGGGTAGCCAATCTAAAGCCACCTTACATTCACCATTTCACTCTTACACTTAGGAAGTGTTACTTTCCAAGCAATTAAAATTGGAAACTACCATGAACAAGAATAATTACTTGGAGATTATGGTATGTTCAAGTAGGTTCAATTTGGCTAAATGATTTCAGCTGGCTTGCAAAAGCAATTGTATCTCAGGGTAGTAAAGGTCAGGCAGCTTCCTGACTAAGTTGACCCTGAGGTTTTTAAAGTCTTACTGTCTTCTAGCTAAACAGGAAAATGAGTCAGGACTTGGTGGGAACTGACATCAAGTCCCACTCCAGGAGGATTATTAGACATGCTGTGTTTATCCAGCATGCTCATCTGAAATGTTAGCAATGTGCCCCATGTCTGGGGAAGATGAATGGAGGGTGGGGCCCTACACAGGCCCTGTGTGCGCAATGTCGGCTGGAAGAATGTGTCTCACACTGCTTTTGACCCCGTTTGGCCGCTCCAGCTTCCAGGAGAATGTCCTCACACTGCACTCTGTGCCGAGGAACTGGCCAACTCGGCCCGTCTGCAACATTTCCAAAAGGGTGGTCTTGCCCTGACGTGGCGGCCCCACCACAATCATCTTCAGTAGCCTGCACTGCTCAGCCTTGCGCAGGTGGGCCCGCAGGTAGGCTAGTACGGCTGCCGGACCTGGAAGAGCACACTCGTTGCAGAAGATTCCACTTTCGCAGCTTTTTTGCACAATTTCTCTACTTTATAAATTTTAAAACAATTATAGCAAAAGTGTTCCTCACTAAAAATAAGTCATGATTTTCTAGGAACTCATATTAAGTCATATTCATGCCCTTTACAGGCTATCTAGTGAAGCTAGAAAAGAAAGTAAAACTGCAGTAGAGTGTACCTTCACTCCTGACCTCAGAGGGGACGTTGGTGATGTTCAGATCCTCTATATCGAGCTGCCAGAGATTGGAGAGCAGCCCCAACTCTTCTGGAAGCTCCCGAATGCCAGGGTTACTGCATAGAAAAAATGATACAGGAGACCAATGTGAAAAAATTAACACTGATTAATTCAATGACCTAAAAGAAGCTGAACAAAATCGGGGATAAAAACCAACAAAGTCAATGCAAAATCAAGACTAAATACCCAAAGCACACAAAATAAATATAAACTCAAAATGCTTTTAAAATACGAGGACTACTGCAGGAAACATGATGTGACAAGGAGCCCACCAGCTCAGATCTGTGATTACAGGGGCTCACACAATACCAAGCACCATGGTTATAATTACTAAAAATCAGAGATGTTTTGTAGTATTTTTTTTTTATATATCTATAATGCATTCTTTGAGGAAATCGCAGGTTAAAAAAAAGAAGAAAAAAAAAAGATTGTGGCCAGGACTGACTGGCTGCTGGACTCACTTGGACAGATAGAGCTCTGAGAGGTTCCTCAGACTGCACACTGAAAGAGGCACAGATTCCAACTGGTTGTCGCTCAAGAAGAGCACTTCCAGAGAATCCCGCAGAATGATGGGAAATTCGATGGTAGACACTGCCAAGGAGGTCACAGACAAATGAAATGGGAAAAGATGAGCATTCAAGTGGCAGATGAAGGAGAGGGTGGAGAGGAGGTTCTTACTATGCTAAAATGCCCAACAGGTTATATTTCTCAATGACAAGCTGACACACCAAACCATGATATACCTGGGTCCGGGTCCCTCCTGTGCCATGTGGTGAAGAAACTCAGCTTCCTGGTTTTTGCTCCTAGTTCATTCCTAATAAAAAGTGAATTTGTCATTCATTACTATTATCGCTTATTCTGTGTTAGTACAAACATTTAAACGTTAAAAGTAAATTTTGCATTTCCTTTGGAAATCTCTGGATTCTGTGCCTCTCCTCTCTTCCTCCAGACTCTGGGACCTTGATTTCCAAAGGAAATGCAAATTTTACTTTCATCAGAGAACATAACTTTTGACCACTCAGCAGCAATCCAGTCCTTTTTGTTGCAAGACGCTTCTGACGCCGTCTCTTGTTCAAGAGTGGCTTGACACAAGGAATGAGACAGCTGAAACCCATGTCTTGCATACATCTGTGCGTGGTGGTTCTTGAAGCACTGACTCCAGCTGCAGTCCACTCTGTGAATCTTCCCCACAGTTTTGAATGGGTTTTGTTTCACAATCCTCTCCAGGGTGTGGTTATCCCTATTGCTTGTACACTTTTTTCTACCACATTGTGAAGAGGAAGATGCAATATGCCAGACCCAACAATTCAGAAGAGTTGAAGGCCACTATCAGAGCAATGTGGGCTCCCATAACACCTGAGCAGTGCCACAGACTGATCGACTCCATTCCACGCTGCATTGCTGCAGTAATCCAGGCCAAAGGAGCCCCAACTAAATATTGAATGCTGTACATGCTCATACTTTTCATGTTCATACCTTTCAGTTGGCCAACATTTCTAAAAATCCTTTTTTTGCATTGGTCTTAATTGATATTCTAATTTTCCGAGATACTGAATTTGGGACTTTCATTAGTTGTCAGTTATAATCATCAAAATTAAAAGAAATAAACATTTGAAATAGATCAGTCTGTGTGTAATGAATGAATTTATACAAGTTTCACTTTTTGAATGGAATTACTGAAATGAATCAACTTTTTCATGATATTCTAATTTTACGACCAGCACCTGTGTGTGTGTGTGTGTGTGTGTGTGTGTGTGTGTGTGTGTGTGTGTCCAGCACCTACTTTCCCAGCTGGTTCCGGGACAGGTCCAGCGTTTTCAGATGGGAGCACTTCCACTTGCTGGGTGAGGGCAGGGAGGAAAGTTGATTGCCACAGACCTTCAGAGAGACCAAACTCTGCATGGGGAACAGATGGTGCCACTCAGTGAGCCGTGCTTTACCAGTCAGTTGGGTAGTGTGAATGTTGAAGGACAGGCAATGAATTGCAGGAACATCTGCCATCTGTCATGGGAGGCTGCCAAACATCAGCAACTCTGTATCAGCCACATCTAGATAAACCACTAATCAAATAGGCAAGCAGTATATAGCAAAACTTAAAATGTCACATAAACTCTATCAGGATTTTAAATTACACGTACTTAAAACATTTAAGAACGTGAATATTACCTTGGGCACATCAGATATACAGTGAAACCGAATTTGTCAAGCCAATAAAATCACTTCCCTGTTGTATGCAGTCATGTAATTCTACCTATTGTTTAGCCATAATTCACTTATATCTACAAAACTCCATTTAAGAAAATGTGATAATTTCCTGTAGTTCATGATCAAATAATAAAACAGGACTGCCACCTTCTGGAGGGTAAGAAAAATGTTGTCATGGTGAGCTGGTGAACCCACCAGCAAAGGCTCTGGTTTCTGTTTGACCAGACATACCTCAAGCTCAAATATGTATGGGGGAAGCTCCTTCAGTGCATTCTCAGAGAAGTCAACATCCCTCAGAGTCTTCCAAAATATAGAAATTGTTTCTGGAAGTTTTTCAATCACATTGGAGGAAGCTCTGCAGTATTTCTGGAGGTATAAAAATAAAAATAGGTCTTCAGAGACAATAATAACAGCAGGTTGCAGTGACATAAGAGCAGACAATAACTGCTGAAAGTCCCAGGAAGGGATGTAGTACACTGTAGGTAATTAACTTCAGGTTTACCACTTAAAAATAATTCTACAAATGGATAAAACTAGTAGTACCATGAAAAAATTGACATACATAATATTAACAATTATTACCACTGTGAGTTCTCCAGAACAAACTCTAAACATATTGGTGCACAAAATATCTGTATAGAAAGGCAAGGAAAATGTTTAATCTCTAGAGTTTCTGTCTATACACCCAAGCAGCCTTCTGGCCCTGTGTGAATGAACACATACCAAGGGACAGGCCCAAGGCTCAGGAAACTCTCTCAGCTTATTCCTGCACACATTCAGACTGCTGAGTGACTTTAAGCAGTGGACAACAGTAGATGGCAAGGAGGAGAGAGCATTGTCGGACACATCCAGCTCTTCCAGTTTGCGGAGCCCAATCCAGTTAGTCCCTGGAAAAGACGGGGTCCAAGTTGTCACATTTTTGCATCGATCAATCAATAAAAATCTAAAGAAATTATACACCGTAGAAGGAATTTAAGACATAACTATGGCAACATGCAGAACATAAACTATGATATAGGATAACCTGTGGTTTCAGCTTTTTTTTTTTTTTTTTTTAAAAGATGCAAATATGATAATTGGTTTCTTCACTGAGTATTTCCTCAACAGTCGTGTCCTCAATGTTATAAAACAGAATACCTTGTGGAACATTAAATAGAGACGTGAGCTGGTTCTTGGCTGCAATAAGCTTCTTGATCCTAGTCAGGTGTAATAGTCCAAAGGGAAGGCTGTTCAGCTCATTCTGGGAAAGGTTGACATCACGCAACCTTCGGGTCAAGACATACAGCAACAAAGAGGCACATGTCCATGATATGAACATGAAAAGCTCACAGTTAATCCTTGAGAACAGAAAGATCACTGAAATCATCATGTGACAAAGAACAGACTATTTATCTCACTGATTTCAAAACAGCCACGAAGAAAATAGTTCAAATCATTGATTTAAAGGAATACTGCTGCATTATGTGCCAAGCCAATGTGACTGGCCCACCGTGTACAGATGATCTCCTGGGAATTCCGAGTGGTGGGAAGGTCCTTCAGCTGGTTGTTGGAGAGATCGAGGACATGCAGATGGATGAGACCCCAGGGGACCATGGAGGGCAGTGCCGATAAGCTGTTGTTGGCTAGGTCAAGGTGGGTTATCCGAGATGACAGGTCCATGAACCAGTCTAGTTCTAGCCATGGGAGCTTGAGGCCACTCCAGCACACAGAGACAGCCTGCGTACACAGGTAGACATTAGGGTCACCGGGGGATATGGCCCCTCAAGCAATTACCTCTTGTATAAAACATTAGAGTACAACCACAAGAACACGAGAGCAGCAGGAGATGGTACAAATATACCTGCTTAAACTGCAATTGGATGAGACACTAATCCAAACTAAGCTACTATCATAGCTAATGAGACACATGTATGTCATGTTAAAACACTTTCAAATTTTTGTATTCCCAAGGAAATTAACCCTAGAGGCGACAGAGTGAATTTGCTGTTAAGTTACTCTACTGCTTAGATTGACACGCCTTTGACACACTGTACCATGATTAAGGTCGCAGAACATTATTGTACCCATCTATTTATTACATTTCATTGCAGCACACTCAATTATTAATCTAACATATTTATTAACCTCTTACTTCACACAATGACATCTGCTAAATGTACATATTTAATATGTTAATTCAAGATAAATAAAAGTGACGATAATATGCCACACAATGGTTGGGGGTACATCTATTTAAACCAGAAATCGACACAACGGGATATACTTCATTGTTGTCACTTCATCAAAAGGCAAACTGTGCTTTCATACTCAACTATTCATGAGAAAATGCATATAAAAAAAAGAACCATAACTGACTGAAGAGTAAGCTAAAGGTGCACAATACGCAGACAGAGGGAGAGGAACAGGAATTACCAAGTGGAACTAATGTCAGTAAAGGCTGCCAGTAATTGTACTCACATCAGTGACTCCACCATTAGTCTCTGGCTCACTTGGCTCCACAAAGTCTTTTTGCAGCAGCTGTTTGATGAAATTGGGATGGTCCATTAGTGTGTAGGAGGTGATCCCTGCCCCATTCTGCAGCAGAAAGCAGGCAATGTCTTCATACCCTAGAAATGAAATAACACAAGAAGTTTGGGTCCATGCAGAAAAGCCCCTAGCACACCAGCACCCACTGCAGGAAGTAAAACTCCTTGGATTAAGTCCTTAAAAAGAGGAAGTAAGTATTTCCTGTTCTGTCTTTTTTAGCCTATATTCTTTCATCTGAAAAAACCCAAGAGCTATATGTAAAGTTATATATTACACATTACATACAAGTTACATGTAATGTGTAATGCAATGTATAGGTAAGAGTGTGTGACCAAAAAATACCAGCAAAACTACCAAAACAGTTTTGCTGGCAAAGGACATCCAGACCATAAGTCTTCAAGATACTCTCCAACCACCTACTGGCCACTTGTTCTGCCCTGCTCCTAGGCATGACCTACCAGCACGGGCTGCTGCATACAGCGGCAGGCCAGTGATGACGGCAAACTCGCTTGCATGTCTAGCACAGCCCTCCGTGTCAGCCTGGTAGCTGTGCACCAGCAGCTTCACCACCTCCAGATGGCCTTGCTCACAGGCTGTGGCCAGCATCCAGTTCAGCAGATCCTTCTGGGTGTAGGGCACTGGGTAGAGAAAGAGTTATTCCTCAGGTTTCACACTCTGCTAATATCTGTGAATCACACTCCTCCACCACGGGTCGTGACATCCACCACTTACCTGGCAAAGCATCAAGCAGAACTTTTATCACGATGGTGTGTCCAAAGTGAGCAGCCAGGATAGCAGGGTTGTCCTCGCTGGGCTCGTGGGGAACAAGCACCTTGAGTTCCCCTACTAGGTACTGCACACTCTCTGCATCCCCATGCTTGGCAGCCTCGCACAGGAGCTCATGCTGGAACAGTGTGAAGTTGCTAACCGTCATTACCACAACCATACAAATCAACTTTACCTGAGCCTCAGACTATTGATGCACCATTTCAAATAAAAAGTTATTTTGGGATTATAACCCCCCCAAAAAAATTTAAGGAATAATTCACAAGAGAAGCTACCCCCTGTACATTTCCTACTAAAATGAAATGCACATCAAAAAGGGAGTCAAATGGTCCTGCTGAAGGGGACTGATAGTGGTAGCAGCACTTCGACTTCTACTGACTTTTTCTTCTGTACTGGTACCTGTCATACACTCCTTGTGGACTTTTTTACCTCTGGCTAATGACATTCTTTGCCCGAGTTGCTCCCTCAGCAAAAGAATGCTACAGTACATGGACATACAGTACATTATTAATTACTGCTCTCACAGCTACATTTCATTACCCACGGTACACAAAGTTACACTGAAAGTCAGACTGGGTCGTGTGCTGCTTACCCACCTTTTGGTTGAAATGAATGTCCCCTTTCTTAAAGAAATATATAGCAAACATCAGCAATATCTCCTTCTATATATTATTCACTACAGAAATTCAAAATATAATGTAATTTAATAACTTAGTAGTTTGCTGATACTTACTGATAGAACACCCCCCCCGCCCCACTTCAAGCAATGCCTACATTGAGGCAGATGAGAATAGATAATATGTTGTTTAATATTGGTGAATGTCAGGAAATAAACAGGTAAAACTACATTTGGACTGAAATAGTTTCTCAGCACTGTGTGAGTAGACCTCCTATTTTGTTTTCACTCCAAACAGACCCTTCTTTGGAGACATTTAAAGACAAGCACACATAAAAAGTATAACTTGACTTAAAGAGATGGGTCTTAAGCTAGCAACTCATTCTTAAATCATACACGAAACAAGTTCTTTAATCTCTGACTTCAAGTTTCTAAAAAAAGACAAAATCTGATTTTTCCAAGTTGTGAGGAAGTTTACAACAAAGCAAATAATTCATCAAATGCATCATCCTCTGTGGGGGCACAGACAGATCTGTAAATGCCACGGATCACTTCCCCATTTCTTACTTGTTCTTAGTGGATATTGTTCAGAGAGAAAGGTGCCGTGTCATTTTTCAGACTGCCTGGCTGGCCCTCATCACCGCAAGGCTGGCCAGTCTTGACAAGGAACTCTAGGCTTAACTGCCAATCCAATATTTTTACTGAACTCCCACCTCCTGCTGTATGCTGTTTCATCATGGTGAAAAAATTACAATTATCAGTTGCATTTTCCTGCTTTGCTATAAATATTTGGGCATACTACTGCATGTGCAAAGAGGAGAATGCATTAACCGGCATTGGCTACTTTAATGTGTATAAGTACTTTTCCAGTCTGTGGTACAAGTGGTCCCTGGGGACTGACTAATGCATCCCTTAAAAACAAAGACTACCCCCTGTACAATAGTTCCTAATGCAATAGCAGACGCAGTCTTTGATGCTGCTGCCCTTTGCTCTACTTTTTAGCACCTTAGAAGGCGGTACAGGATTACTGAGCGTTCAGAGTTCAAACCCATTACGATGACTATTTCTCAAACAGGTTGAGCACTTTCATAAGTGATTACACATTGCTTGTGTGTTCATACTGATTGTCTTCCAGCATTTTACATAAAAGGACCTTTGTACTCCACTGGTGTTTCCAACCAAGTATTTTCCATGAATTTCCAACAATGAAGTACTTAATTTCTGATGCCAAATTAAATGGCTTCCATACATTTTAATAAAACTCACCTATTGAACTCCTCAGGTCAAATAGACCACCACAAGCTTCTCTTCTTTTCAACACATTACAGCATTAAACATATAAAGATTTCCAATCTCCAGACTCCACTGACAAACTGTTCTGATGTCTATCGATACCAGCTTTTGCTGAAGTTCTTGCAAAAGCATGACACAAACCAATCATTACAAATGATGAACTCAGCCATATTAACAAAGCAAAACAGCTGGTAATGTTTAAAAGTATTTCTATTAAAAAACCTTTAAAAATCTGAATTTTTTTAATATGTAACATGTTAACACAAAACTGTTTAGCAAGATTTATTTAAATGTTACCATTCTGTGTTAACCGCTGAATGTCACAAATCATAAAAAATTAGACACAAAAATGACAAATGTCACAGATTACAAATTCTGGTAACAGAAGAGAATCTCAACAGGCCAACATCATTTTGATCTCGTCAAACCGATTCAGTCTAAAGACAATCCAGAACAGTGTTTGAGACTAACATTCGTCACCAAGTAAATATTAGACAAATAATAGCAGTCTCTTAAATGTGCACTTTGAAACAAATGCAACTCGGATTAAGAAAAGTACAGGACGCTTTCTGGTTGCCACCTGAATGAGAAATGCAGTGAAGGCACCTGTCCACATGTACAGCAAAGCCTGTGTTCTGATGCCATCATCACATTCTACCATCTGTGACACTGTATTTTCAAGAGGAAAATCTGCTTGCGAGCAGCTTTTTCCCTTTTAGCACAATAATATTAAATATGTTCCGGCATTGAATTATTCAATGTCCATAAAATAATAAAAAGGCTCAAAAAGCAGGACCTTTGTTTGCTGTTTATATGGTGAAATACGTGTTGTGGCAAGTGTCAGCAGCGTAAAGACAGCCGTCTGCAGGGGCCACCATGTCATACACAGCTGGTAAAGGGGTCCTCCCCACTTACCTTGATGACAGGACAAAATTCAATATTTTATAAATGACTTCCCTCAGAGGTGAGCACCGCTAACAGTTCACAACCAGACCATGTCCTCCTCTAACAGTACTCCATGTGGAATTACTGCCATATTTCTCAGCATGCATTCCAAATGTTATGTTATTACCTAGTCTATCCCTCACAGGAACAATTGTGGGATCCTTATGTTACATTCTCTGATCACTCATGGTAAGCTCAAAGGTGGAAAGCTGAATTCATCATAATGGAAGACTATTTCATATATTATACTGAAAAAGGATAGGTGCTTAGCATGTTATGCTGAACAACAAGACAGAACCTCTGTTTGTGAGTACCTGCAGTAATCTCACCAACCCCAGCGCTCGCTCACCCGCTCAGGCCGGCCTCCACCGATGTCCTCACAGGAAATCCGGATAAGCTCCTGGGCGTTCCTGCTTTCCCCGCTACTGTAAGCAGCCCGAATGTTTTCCAAGGTGGGTGACTGGTTGATGATGGACTGCTTGCCTCCCATCCTACCAGTGCCTGTGGCAGAGAAGAGTATGAGAAGAGCAAACCCTAACCCCCCCCACACACACACACACACACACACACACACACACACACACACACACACACCCTGTTCTGTCAGGAAAAATAAACCACCATTAAAGCAGTGTGCGCTAGACGCAGGCCTGTACCCAGAGACGCTCGGAAACTAGGTCACGATTAGAGAGAATGCCTGGAAGCCTCCTGCTGGGTTGGCTGATGGCGTGCGATGCGGACGTGGCTAGGCAGAGGCATGGCTCCATCTCTCTCGGGCGTAGCTCCATCTCTCTCCAACCCACATCTCACTAGTGCTGCCTGCACCTCTCCTACAGGGAGGGGGTGAGGGCTTCTCAAGTGATCAGCAGATGTATTTACTGTATGGGTAATTAACAGAGCCCTACACTAATGGTGTGACTGCACTTAAAGCAGCGTGAAAGTATTGTGCCAAACGAAAGCATCTGATGAGTGACAGTGTGAACATTAACAGGAAATTAACAGCGAAGGAGCTGTCCAGAGCTATAGCTACAGTAGTACACCATGGAACCCAGTGCTGGCACAAGGGATACACAAGCAGCTCTCGATTATAATTGGTAAGGAGGTGGAACAAAAGATTCTGTGGTCAGGAGCACACACCTGCAACCATGTGCTTGAAGAACATCTTTAACAACCGCTATCGCTCTGCTTTGATAGACTAAATGGTCTTTCATACCAGACACATTCACATAGGTCCACGGTCATCGTAGCAGAATGCCAAAGAGAGGTGGACAACCTACTTGGAGCGCCAGAGATACGTTTTTCTCCCATGCTTTTCAGTTGGGAGTTTTTTTGTTTTAATCTCCTTAGCTGGCTTATCCAAAGCAATTAACTATTTTAATATCTGCTGCCTTAAACATGGAAAATCTACACTGCACCATTCCATTCTCTTCTTTAAAACATTCCTTCAAATCTATGATCAGAGCTCAGTGTCACTCTGGTGAAAGCAGTGCTCTCTAAACATGAATTGAGTTTAACAAAATGTGACAAACTGAATATATGGCAATAATGGCAATGTCACTGTCTGCAGCAGTGCTGGTGAGCTCATGGGGGAAAAAAAAAAAAAACAAGACACTGAAAACATTTACCTGCAATGGATTGACATGGACAGAGCTCTTTCACATACATTAATATTCATCTCTGACAGCTGTGAGTAGCTTGATCCCAGTAGAAAGCATGTGCTGATGGAAAGTAGCAATATCTGCCTACTTACAGTCTTTTCCAAGTAAAATTACTCTAAGCTGCAAATTCATAAAAGCGTATATTTTCTTCGAAAGTATTCCGAGATCCCCTCCTTCAAAACCATCCTTAACTGCATGGCTCCAGAATGTGCGCTTTCTTCTTTTACTTTTACACAGTTGGGAACAGAACTAGTCCATCAGTAGTTATACAATTAATACTCACAGCAGCACCTTCTCTGCACTGAGACATGCCTGATGTATTGAAGTGAAGGGAGGCTCATTGGGAGAAGAAAGGTTGCTATTCCTAGCACCTTGTGGCATAACATCAGGGCTAATATAAATAATTAAGCATCTGAGTCGGATGACCGATCTGAGAAAGCTTGAGGGACGGTAACCATTAGACCAGGGGGGTTTGCGTCAACATATTCTTGCAGCCTGTATGCTGCTGAGCCAGGCCACAAACCCTGAAGGGCAAACCAACATTCAGCATACAGCCGCAGTGCCATGCTGGGTCAAAAGTCCCGTTTCTTTCCTGTCCAACATTATCAAAGCAATCAGCATGGGAGAAGTCCATTTAATAAACCTCACACAAAGCCAGCCTGCAGTGTTTTAGTTCTTCCCTTTTTTTTTTTTTTAACACAAATCCACTATAGCATGTTATCTGAGTCAAGGTTTTATTATGTAGGAATATAAACCTTTGGCTAATATTCAAGAAAAACATACAATGTTAGGTTTGTTTTACAATAAAATAACCAGTTGTACAGCAGAGCATTTTACTGTAACAATTCAATTTAAGTACCATGACCAGGGGTACTACAGCTGCTGTAGAGATTTGAATGAATAACATGCGAAAGCTAAAATACACTGATCTGGTTTTACTGTTTTCATAGCTTGCTAAGTAATAAGATGAATACGTGGCCAGGTAGCTAAGAGGACTGAAAAAGATGCTATCAATGGCAGGTCATTGTTTACCCATAAATATAAATACAGTATTACAAATAAATGATGTCATAGATCTTTAAATCTAAAAACCTCACTGTTTTTTGTGTGTTCTCTATGCAAGGCTTTGACAAAAAAAAAAAAAAAAAGACTTAAAATTTGGCAGAGAGGTACATCTCACCCTAAGTGGGGTTTTTGCATAGTTGAGTTCATTAAACTCTAGAAATCTACTTACTGCTGTATTCTGAAAATGTTAAATTCAGTCTCTGACAAGGGTTGCAGTTCCTTGCTCCCACACATTGGGAATTTAACAGTTTTAGAGCTAAATAAGGTTTGTGGATATAGCTTGTTATTATTGTGTGCCTGCCACTATGGTTGGCATGTGTGTTACTCTCAAATGCGAGTTAGACTGGGAAAGTGGGTGCTGGGGAGATTGTGCTTCAATTTTAACAATATCCAATAGCTGTGCACAAATGAAAATGTAAAAATTGATAAGAAATTATATATGACACAGACATATTAGTGACGTAAGGGTAATAATTTGTGGTTATAAACATTGTGTTTTTTCCCTTTTTATTTTGACTACCACCAGCATGCCTATTATTTCATGTGGTGTCCACCTGTTTTACAACGCTAACAATATTTAAGTACTAAATGCAACTATGTCAATTGTTTTGTGGTTATATAATGTGTTATGTTTTAACTGTCCACCGTTTCATTGTCTGACTTGAGGAGCTCATGGTAACTCGACTTTCATCTATACAAGTATTTTTATTCAGGCATAATAAAGTTTGTAACATCTATAACTAGATAGCTAGATTATTATACCTTAAAACTGAATTGATTGTGAAATGTGTACTTATTTAAAGACTAAGTCTAAAGATTTTTGAACAGAGCATTTAACAATCCATAACCAAATTTTGTAAGATCAGTCAGTTCATAATGTACATGCAGTTTACCAGCTAAGGTTGGTAAAATAGATCAAGCATTTAACCACAATGTTTTGAATATTCGGCTATCTGTAGAAGTAGCAACGATATTAATTTTAAGCAAATTTCTGTTTTAAATGGCTGTCTGTATAGAAGTGCAAAAGACACATGTAATCTCCCACTGACATGGCAGTAGGCTTCTCTGATATTCAGAGAACTGTGACGGAGCCAGATACTCTAAGCCATATCTGTAATTTTTCATTCCCAATCAGTGCCACTTGTGTGTGACACTCCATGCAGGGTCTAACTGTAAACAGTAATACTCCAGTGGAATACCAAGTGGGATATACTCAGTCACTGGCAGTGATTCGGTGATTCAGTCAGACAGGTGGTGTCCATTTACCATTTGTTGTTACAAACCTAATCACAGTATGAGAAGACATTTACCCCATCATCAATAATGTGAAGGCTTGCACTTATAGCAAAGATCAAAGAATGTAGCATCAATTTCCCCATAAATGAACTGCAGCAGATTTTACTGTTCATTGCTGTACACTGTAAAATGTTGCCCGAATACTGTGCAAAAAAGTGATCTGAACCTTGACCCTTGCCTTTCTAGGTCTTACAAATAAAGCCACTAATGTAACTGCATGTCAAAGCAAGTATATTAGATGTAAACATCCCCAAAGTTAAACAGGCTCTCAAAAATGATCATGACTTATTTCATATGAAGACTTACACTCATTCACAGTATATTAATGGACACAAAAACACATGACATACTTCAACTTTCGGCTTACTAATTGGGTTTATGCATGCAAGTACAAACCAGAACAGGATGGTACTTACAATGTACTGTCTTTCTTTTGACATACTCCAGCATCATTAAATAAAAACTTTACCCTGACAATAGTTTATGGCTTTCAACATAAACTGCACAGAAAAATAGTCATTAAATCAGCCCAAAGTAAAAGTGAAGTTTCATCATAACAGTGACTACAGTTTTGTCTCATGGTTAAGGTGACATTCTGGAGACTAAATATGAGCCCTGCACAAATATGAGCTGCACATCATGCACAGGTTCAAGAACAAGATCGGGTTTCATATTCCACTCTCAGAAGCAGAACTGTTTATGTGCTGCATTATATTTCTGCTGATATTGTCCTTGAGCAAGGAACAACAAACTTTTATTCCAAAGTCTTTTCAGTTGTAAAACAAAGTCATGCAAGTCAGGGTCAGTTAAAGTATCTGTAAACAAATTAATATAAATAATGCTAAAAAACCAAAACAAGTTATGGTACCAACTGAATCCAATATCCCAAAATGAACCCAAATTATGATTAGTATTTGTATTCATTAGAGTTACACACAAATACTGGCAGGTGCAATTTCAGGCTTTCTCAAACATTGGAAGGGAAGACCCCCCCTGCCGCCTTGTTACACCTATAAGTGAAAGAAAATTAAGACTGCAGGGAAAGTAGTACCATATAGTGTCATGTCTTACAAATCAAACGAGATGCAAAGGATTACATTTACTTTCTGCAACTGAGCTATTTTGCACTATAAGAATGAATATAGAGTGTACAGAATGTTTATCCTACTAGTACATTTGAAAGGTTCAGATAGAAAACCAACTTGTAGTATACATCTAGCAGAGATTTAAATTTAATGTATAGTACACAGTACATGCACATAAAACATTAGCTCTCAAGCTTTTATTCATTTATTCCCATTTAACACCCAACACAAACTGCTCCATGGACAACTATCTGCCAAGAACCAAACTGTCAATATAGCAATACAAAGCATTCACTAATAAAGATGCACATCTGTCTAAACAAGAGCCGTGTCTCATCCATACCTTGTCATGCCGCATACACAACCGGGACTTTTTCCTTCGCCTCCTGCAATGCCACTGGTGCTTGGAACGGCCACATTATTCACCCGATAAACCAGACAGTACACACTATACTGCCCTTGGTGCCATCTTCCAAAGTCTGATCTCAGTGCAAAGTGCTGAAAGGGGTGGAGCGGCCCTTTGTCTGGATGACAATCTCTCCTCTGGCCCCTGCAGCAAGGCTGGCCTCTGCCTCCCTGCCGCCCACTTTGCTGAAATCCAATCCTACCCCGCGTTCGCCAGAGTACTGCGGCAGAGAAAAGACGTCGTCGCCTGAGGGTGACCTCACAGTCTGATTTAGCTCGCCCCGTGCCAGATGGCTTCAGTGCCATTCTCAACAATTAGTACAGTAGCCTCTTTCTGTGACCCCCCCCCCTCCATCCCTTGGTGAACAGAGCGCCTCCACACCGCACAGCTCGCACCAGCGTGACTGTGGCATACAGGGAGGATGTACCACTGCACCCTCCTAAAACCCACTGTTCTGTGCAAACCCTTCTTTAGAGCAGCCACATTTCACACATCACTTTCAAAAGTTTGCTTTTCTGTATTTTAAAATGCAACACAAGTTTAATCAAGATTAAACTTTCTGCTGCATTGACATAGCCCTGTTGCTTCTTGCTGGACAGATAGATATAGCACTGGCACTAGGAAAATTATAATAAATACAACCTCTATTGCGCAGAACATAAAGACTGAGGAAAAGGGCTTATGCGGAAAGGGGCAGTTCCTCTCCTAGGACCTTGATTCACCAGCCAGCTTTAGAAAATGATCTGAACAATTTTTTTTATTACAGTGTATATATGTTTTTTAGATGATGTCTTCGTTAGGTTAATAGTGACGCAATGAACCACTTTATTCTGCGATTATCAATTCAGTGTAAGCACCCAGACCACAGTACAGTTGGAGTCAAACCAATGGCTTC
This sequence comes from Heterotis niloticus, assembly GCA_018136845.1. NCBI lineage: Eukaryota > Metazoa > Chordata > Actinopteri > Osteoglossiformes > Osteoglossidae > Heterotis > Heterotis niloticus. The sequence continues at coordinate 12,652,973 of CM030904.1, read as the reverse complement.
TAGACTACAAGTAAACAGCAGTAACTACTACACCACTTGCTGGTCCACTACACATGGAATATATAAATACAGGCTTTCCCAATACAATAAAATGCAGCTTTGAAAGGAATTGGATTTTTTTTTTTTTTTTAAATTGACTTGCACTGCTTTTGGGGGTTCCATTAGTTGAGATAACAATTTTGGTGTTTGCCAGGCTCACAGAAATAGAAGTGAGACATACCCAATCAGACTTGGACGTCACAACATACCAGTTTACACTTCAACATCCGAATATGTTTCAGTTCTTGCTTCTATTTTAAGTGAATTGTCACTTCCTGGACTTGTTCACAGAGACTGGTTTTAACTCTCAAGAAGTAGCAAAAGAAACTTATTACAGTAAATCCTAGGTTAGACACTATGCTCCCCACTAAAAGTCTCAGTCCACTTTTAACAACGTTTTTGACATATTTTTAATCAAAATTGTACAAAATCAGATTTCTATAGACACATGGTTTACACAGATGTAAATCTTGTTAGCAGTTGCTGTAAATTGAGGTGACTAGTATAATGGTTTTCTAAAATCTTCGATTGATAAATACAGCTTAAAAACAACGGTTGTATCTAAAGCTCAAATGTAATCATTTCACATTCCGGTTTACACCAAACTGACTTATCCTCTCACTATGAATAGCAAATGAAGTACAGTCACAGCTAAACTGGATTAGCAAGAACACAAATACCTGTCTGAAACATGAAACCCCCCGAGATGACTACCTGAAGATGGATCATCCAAAGGTGGCCTGTCCACAGGTGACTCGCGATCATTTTCATCACCAGTCTGTTCCTCCATGGCTTTGTCTGAAATGCCCACTGACCAGTACATCCTCTGTCTGCTTCACCCAAAGGGCAGGACCGGTGCATCAGGTGTTGATTCCGTTCCAGACCACAGAAGGACAGCACATCACCCGAGGGAGATCCTGAAAAATATCAATTGTGATATAAATATAACTTGCCCTGTTTTCAATCTGTGATTACACTAACTTGAATGACTTTGAAGTAAATACCAAGTTACCGCTAAGTAAGTCTATAATGGATGAAATGAAATACAGCTTTGCAAATTGTAGAGTCCTTCAGCAATATTAATAACGCTTTCACAGTGAAGCCCTGTACATTTATTCCCATTTAACACCCAACACAAACTGCTCCATGGACAACTATCTGTCAAGAACCAAACTGTCAATATAGCAATACAAAGCATCTTTAATATTGAACAACAGGAACCCAGCGTGGACACTGGCACGCGGCAGCCCATCGCTGTCTTTAGTGCGAAACACTGGCTTGACTACAGCAGTGCTGCCCCACACCGGCTCGGGATAACCGTGGCAGAGTAACCAGGTGCACAAACCACACCTGTGTAAAGTAACCAAAAAATAAACACTGCCAACACAGCACTGTTATACCTTCCTCACTCACCGCAAACTGCAAAACAAAATAAATAATGTTTGGCAAAATGATAACAATAACAGCAACAAACGCAGTAGCCTCATACACTGCACAACACTGCTTAAGAAAACCAACTGCTTTACTTAAAAGTATGAAAGGCCTGCCGTGATAAATCCCATGAAGAATTTAATGCTCGGTGCCACCACTTGGTTTTCGCCATGAGCGCCACTTGCAGACCTCGCGACCCCCGGCTGCGGTCCGCTGACCCCGAACATCTCTCGCCACCACCGACCACCACCTTCTCCCTGCGAAGCACACACACACACACACGTCGCCGCTAAGGAACGCACACGACAAGAAATCCATAAAAGTGTTTTTGTGCTCGCAGTGGAAGCCGAAAGCTTCGCACAAATCCGTTCCTGCGTCTCACGCCGCGTGCGAAGGCGCGAGGCTCCGATTCCAGCTCGCGGCTGACGCACGGCTTCGCCGCCGCAGTTTCAAGCGCAGCGCAGTTTGTTTCTCACCGCGTCTACGGGTACAAACCTTAGCGGCACAAAGCAAGCGTGCGGAAGCGCGAAGAGCCCTTTGCGTGGCTCCGAACACGACGCACGGCTGAGTTTCACGTACCCCACGTTTCTGAGGGTGGACCCGGTGCCAGTCAAAAGATCCAGAAAATGAACACGAAACGCAGAAAACCAGAAACGAAAAGAGCCAGGGAGCCACGCCGACAAGAGCTCATGGAGGCCAGGCAAACCGGCGCAAAATCACTTCCTCAATCCTGTCCGAGCTCCGGGAGCGCTTGCCCGCCGTCTGCGGGACGCCCTACTGTATGGTAAAGTGTAGTACAGTACGGTGCAGCGCAGTAGAGCAGAGCTCAGGGCAGCACGGCGGTCTGACAAACTTCCCGACAGCCACGGTTATGTCGCTGTGGCTCACTGCTACTCATAAAAGTAAGAACTTGCACCCCGTCACGCAGAGTTTTAATCGACCGCACAATTAAAACGTATCTATTATTTTAGGTGTAAATCGGGCAACTTGGGTGGATTCATTCAACTGACATGACTGCTTTGTCCCGCAGGTTACACGTCCGGTATGTTTTGTGCGCAGATATTGTAGTTACAAAATGTATCAAGCTTTGGAAAGTTATTGGTGATGCTGTTTGCTTAAAGAAACTTGAACGACGATGCCCCTTTAGCGGCAACATGCTCTACGGTCGGAGTTGCGCAGCAAATGCGCTCCACTTCATATACGTCATGCGGATGAGCTGTTCGGGGCCGGCGATGGTGCGCAGTTATTGCGCAAGCTTGACGCTGTGATTTCATTAATAGGCAGGTCTTACCTGGCCGCAATGAGATCCGAAATTTTATTCATGTACATAACTTATAGGAGTGATAAATGGCCATAGCGTTGACTTTTATGATTGTGAGCGTTGTAAGTATAGGGCTGAAAAGTAAATGAACACCAAACATGTTTGGAATGTAAACTAAATGTCTCATTTTTTTAGCACCGTATCTCGCAGAGATAGATGTTTAAACTAAGCTAAAGGCAACTGTAACTATACTTTTATAATTTTTAAAAAAAAAATTTATTTTGTATTAAACTTTTCATAAATTGTTTTTGAGAATATGCTTGCATATGTTTATGCAGAGCTGCTCTGTTTGCAGTTGTTTTTTAATCATCTTACAAAATAGGTTAAGGAACCATGATATTATTAAAGATTTATTTTATTTGCTTTTGCTATCAAAATGTGTGAATGTGAAAATTGAAAACCGATGTAATTTCCTGACGCCTGATGATGTAATCTAGATGTAATGTAAAAATGATTACATAAAATGATATGCAGGTGTGTGCATGATTGACGGAGAAAGATGCAGGGGACAGGAAGAAATGACGGAGAAAGGATGCAAGGGACAGGAAGAAATGGAAACAGCTGATCTGCTGTGGCAACCCCTAAAGATGAAGAAGAAGGTGTGTGTGCATGATAATATATATTTTACATGTATAGGTATATCTTATGTACCTAGCAGTTTCTTAATTGTTTCTTTCTCTTTTGGTGAAAATTGGGTTCACTAGGCTGACTTCTGTCTACATACTTTTTTCATTCTTTTTTTGTATGTATCATTTTAAAGGTAAGGTAATTTGTATACATAATCAAGGAGAATTTCATGCTTTGGTAGTTTGCGTTATTTGTCATTCAAATTTCTTCTGACAGTGGTGAAGATTTTGTGAAATAGTAATAAAAATTCATAAGTTAGGTTTTAAATACACAATCTAGCAAACAGTTAAGAGTCTGAGTAAATGCATGATGCTGAATACACTTGGTAATAGGGTTTAATACTTGGAAATCTATAAAATGAACTTAATTGCAGTGTGAACAGATCATTATTGTTTATATGTGCTTGAGCATAAAATCAAATGCATCCTTTCAGTTTCCCAGCAATCTGAAAATTGAAACAAATGTTTCATTATTTTTGTTGAAAGGCTATATTTAAATATTCATACAAAATTTCAGTGACTAATGCTGAAATGATAACTGCACCGGACAGCTTGCCTGTTATCGGAAACACTTTCGTATGTAGTTCATTTATTTATTTGAGATTTACTACTTTAGACAACCAATAATTTTGCTTCTTTTTTAAATTAGAACTTTTTCTGTCAGCTGTTTTACAGCCTTTATAAACATGTAGAAGAATTTAAACTTAAAAATATTTCAAAATAATGCTGTTAAATAGCTCATTACAAGATGAGCAGTAATGAAATTACACAGTCGACTATTACCTTTGAAGGAAAAAAGTAAACCTACAAAATTTGAAATACTACTTAACAAACTTTCAAATTTTGTTATTATCATAGGAATTAAATGCACATACTTAATAGGTGTATTTCTGTAGTGACAGTGTAATTTTTTTTTTTTTTTGCTTAGTAACTGGATTTCATTATGCTTTGCCCATGTTGAACAATCTGACTGATTGTACTCATATAGACAAATATTTGTACTGTATGTTCAAATAGAAGCATGTTTGCATGCATGACAAGAAAATAATGCCCTACATTGTGATGCTTTATATTATTAATAATAATCTTAAAAATGATGACACAGGGCATTATGTTCTGGACAGCCAGGTCAGAAGGCACGTACAAGTCATCCAAAATTATTGTCATACAATAAAGCAAGGAGGTTTTGTACAGGATTTGTACAAGACATATACAGCCCATTCAAGAAACTTCACATTATATCAATAAAAGGAAGATATATTATACAGTAAAGTAAGCAAGGATTTGTATAAAAAAAAACCCACTGAGGTGCCATAAGAGCTGCCAAACAGTGCTTCTTTTTGGCTAGTGGACAGAAACTACGTCTGGAAATGTCTTGAAGCACCATGCTATTTGAAGAAGAAAAATAACAAATTCAGCTGCAACAGAGCTGAAACATCTATATAAATCACTGACATTCTGTATAAGTTTGTAAAAACAGCAAGTGTATTTTTTTTAATTGAATTTTCATTACAGCAGTCTTTTTTGGAGTGTCAGTTGTGCCAAGAGCAGATCTCCATTTTTCACCAGCAGTCATTCTGTGGCAGCCAGTGTGAGACGGAGTGCTCAAAGACAGAGAAGTGTGGGTCGAGTGCTGCTGCGACTCGCCTGTCCACAGGCCCTCCTTGTCATCCCATCGTAGTTCTGGTGTCTGCTCAAGCACCATGCCCTCCTTTCAGGGTTTTTCTGTGAGCTTGATGGTAACCGCTTTCACTTCAGAGTACTCTGCTAAGGCGTACTCTCCGCTGGAAAATCGAAAATGTTTCTTAAGCAGTGATCCACTCCAAAATCCTAATTACAAAACAGCACATAATTACATGTGGCACATCGGCAATGCCAGTTTTCTGGGGTTACCTGATATTGTTCACATTTATGTGCAACCATGTAAATATACACCTACACCCAGTATACGTCCTTCATATTTCCATCTTTTTGATAGAACATCTCTGGTTTCTTTATACCAAAAATTCTGTTTAAGTTTGGAGCTCCCCATATTACACTTATTTTGTCTAACCATGTACCTAGCCTTGTTTTGAAATACAGGCATGCCCTGTATAACAATGTGTCCGTCAACGACGGACCACATATATGACAATGGTCTGTAGCCTAGGAGCAATAGGATATACCGTATACAAGTGAAAATAGACGTGATACGGCACATGCATGCTCTACGATGTTTGCGCTATGACGAAATCACCTAACAACGCTTTTCTCAGAATGCGTCCTTGTCATTAAGTGACACATACTTGTAAAAGCTTTTTTTTTTTAATGTGAAAGTATCTAAAACTATAGTGTTTTTAATTGAAAATGATTTCTGTTACAAAGTCTTCTAGCTGAAGTGAGTATAAAAACTCCCCATCCCCAACAGATTATGCGTCCTGGTTATCTTGTGCCTGCAGGATACCCAGAGTGTCTGGCCTGCAGTAAAGTTTAACCGTGCCTACACTCATACTGTAGAATATATTACACCTGCTGTGCTCCAAAAACATGTCATAATGTTCAAACTGCAAGCAGAGAAATGTTGAACATCTTGCCAATTGTGAGTTAGGGCAGGATCTGCTGTAGCTTTGTGTTCAAATGTCACTGCCAAATGTTTGTTGCTATACAAAGAGAAGGGAGCGTGATAGTGGTGATGGATCATTAGTTGTATAAGTGTTTTACGGTCTCTTAGTGGTATTTCAAGAAATGGTTTGGGTCATGAAAATAGACTCTCAACGTACATTTTCACGATTTAAGTCCAGTTTTCAGGAATATTTTAGGAAGGCAAACTGGGGAATAGGTGTATTTATCTTTGCGATAGAAAGGTTAATTTACCATGTACTATACCAGATTTGACAGGTATTTGACAGGTATATAAGACCTTGGTATTTAAGTGTTGGGTCAATATGAATAAAATATTATAAAAGTAAAATTATTAACATGACAATAGTAAAGTTGTTTTATGACATGGTAAAATAAGGGACTTAAAGTAACCTTACAGTTCTCTCCCGTTTCCTGACATTTTGTAGCCGCCAAATGGAGCTTGAGCATGAAGAGCGTTGTAGCAGTTTACCCTGGAGGAGAAGGACCAGACGACAGATATGTGGCAGATGGAACAGGTCACCCAACAACACACCCTTCACATTGCAGCCTGCCATATAGTATTATATACCACGTTTGCCTCATAGCATCCTACATAACATCCAACAGACAAATTGCTGCATTCTCCATGCTTAGTTGCAAACTACAGTACATAGCACACCCACAGCACAGCATCCAGCAAAACAAGACTATTTATTAACACATAACATAGACCAGGAAAAGACTTGTCTGCATTATCTAACAGTAAAATCTTATCATAAAAGCCATTAATAACAGCATCATGGAGGCATATTGCTGACGAAAAAAGGAAACTGAAACTTGCTTTATGCACATGCATGACACTGATATGTCTGAGATCATTTTGTGCAACAGCACATTTGTTACAGGAAACAAGAGTGTGGAGTCTCCATTTAAAAACAACTGAATAAAATAATGACTTAATTTCAGCCATGAGCCTTTTGCAGAAATCTCAAATAAACCAACAGTAGCCTTGCCATAAGCTGAGAGGCAAAGAGGAGTGAGGGTTGTGTATGTCGGGCCACATAGCGTCAGCAGTTTAGATGGGTGGAGTAACCAACCAGACAGTGCCAGCCTGCAGGGCGGAGGAAATGCTCAGGGCTCGGTCCATGTCGCGTGTGAACACGGCCGCTGCAAGGCCATACTGTGTGCCATTGGCCCTATCGATCACTTCGTCCTGGCTTTTAAATGAGAATATGCACTGCACCGGTCCAAAGATCTGCAAGAGTCAAGATAAAGGTGAACTGAAGTTTATAAGCACATGGAGCAAAGTGCAGTGCTCCTGTTCTGTTTGAGACTGTGGTTTATATGTGTCATTTACAGTGTACTTCTATATTTATACAAGACATAAATAAAATGGTACTCATGCCACACAATGTAGTTATGTGGTTACTATGCAGAATTAAACTTATAAAGCAGGGAAGTTATTGTTTCTCTATATATATATATTAAAAGGAACAATTAATTCTTTTCTACTTGCACTGTCATGTAGTGCAAGTTTGCTTATCATGTACATTAATTTGCAATCCAAATAACCCCAAACTATAATTTATATAACCGCAAGCCCACAAACTAATTTCCTACATAAGTTATGTGGTATTTACAATGTGCTTGAAGCCAAAAGTAATTTAGTGTAATTTAGAGCAAACTATAATAAACAATCTGGGCCTAACTATGACTTTTACTTCAAACGGGCAGCAAGTCTTCATCATCCTGACAACGCTGTCTCCATGATGTTAATCCGAGTTAAAGCTTGTTCCTGTTTACATTTTTAAATCATAACTTCAGTAATAGAGGTCATTTTTCTTTCTTTGTCTTTTCAGCATCACAAAACAAGCTTTCAAAGCTACCGTGAACTGACAGGACTTGGCCTCGAATGGAAATTGTTCGGCTCTTTTAGTGCCGACTGCTTCATTTTGTCTGTGGAAGCAGTTCAAGCACATATCCAGAGGATGGCGCTACTATTCCTTTTGACAAAGCCTGGGTGACTATTGCATTGCACTGTATTTGTCAGACACCAAAGCCCTGTGAACGATTAAAAGTCGTGTGTGCAGAGAACGACGGAGCAGGTACCTCCTCCTTGGCAATGCGCATGTGGTCTTTGACCCCTGAGAAGATGGTGGGCTGAACAAAGAGCCCCCTGTCCTCAAGGGCACAGCCTCCGAACTCCAGCTTGGCTCCCTCCCGCTTGCCGGCCTCTATCAGGTCCAGGATCTTATCGACCTGCTTCTGGTCAATCTGTCGCACAAGTACAGCACGACTCCTTTCAGGAAGCAGCGCTATGATTTGTTACATCTCGTAACCTTTTACATTGCACTCTTCCATTTTACACAGACAAACTGCTTCCCACTTCAGAGGGGTCAAATATGCAGAATTTTAAACAAGCATAAATGCCCCACTGTTAAAAATAACCATAATAGCGCTCGATAATGCTCATTTTTCAGATTCATCTGGTTGGAACCTGATATCCCGTTTTGAAGAAACTGCACAAAGGTCGACCAGTGTCTGTTGTAGCTGGTCAGTGGGGTGTGACGCTGCTGTTGCTAAGTGACATATTTTAAATGCTCTAATAAACTAACACCCCGTTCGGAAGCTCTGCCAAGGAGTGTGTGCAAAGCTGTGTGGCTCCGGCTGCTTTGCGTTCCTCATTCCTCTTTCTCCAGCAAGAGAAGACTTGCTTGTTGTAACTGTATTCCTGAGAGGTATTTCCCTGCACGAACACCGAAGATCTGGTGTCTGTTTGTATTAAGGCGCAAGATGGCAGGAAAGTGGTTACAAACTGAGTAATCACCTGGGGTCCGTGTGAGGTGCGCGGGTCCATCGGATCCCCGACCACCACCTTCTTGGCGAGCTCGACGCTGCGGCGCACAAACTCCTCGTACACCGGCTCCTCCACGAAGACACGTGAGGCGGCTGTGCAACACTGGCCCTGGTTGAAGAAAGCCCCCTTCTGGACCTCCTCCACAGCCAGCTGCACTGTGAGCAAGGGAGGCAGGCTGTGGCGTAAGGAACACACAGCTGCCCGGCGCAGCTCGGAGACCCCCTAAATGAGTCCACCCCGACTAACTGATGAAGTGTAGCTCTGGAGAAAACAGACGTGACCTCAAGCCCTGAAATACAGGTGTGCTGGTGACCTCACATCTGTCCATCTATTACCGACACTGGCTTGTTAGTCGGGATGATCTAGAGCTATCCTGGAAATATAGGGCGTTAGGCAGGGAAGACCACGGATGGCCCACTGCACAAATTCAGTGTCACATGCACATGCCACAGTCCATTCAAAATCACAGATACACCTGAAACATGTTTTTGGACTGTGGGTGGAAACCCAGGTGAACACAGGGAGCGGGTGTCAAACCCACATCCAAACACACAGCCCAGGAGCTGGGAGGCACCAGTAGTATCTGCTGTGCCGCTGTGCTCCCGTCGCCCCGAGAGCTTCAGATTAAAGCATAAAATTTTGCAGATCTGTACATGTACGGTTCAAGTAACTTGTATGTTTATCTTCTGGGGCTTCCTTGAGCTTAGATCTTATCTTGAAATGGATATTGTGATATCCTCACTCAATTTTATACAAGCTGTCTGCCAGCCTCCTTGGAAAGGGTGTAAGAGGAATCAAAACATATGCAGTATTACTTACAATCTGCGTCAGCCAGGACAATGCAGGGATTTTTCCCTCCGAGCTCCAGAGTCACCCTTTTCAGGTTACTTCTAGCAGCTGCTTCTTTGATTAATTTTCCTACCTGAAAAAGCATTTGTTTTAGATGCAGAAATGCTTCACAATGTTTATGAACCATACCACATTTTCATTCAAAAATGACAGCAGAAAACATGATCATAATTATAACTCTATATATAAAGGTATCAAGTTATGAACACATTCAAAGAAGTACTTTCAAAATAGAAGGCAAGACGTAAGAACTCTTTTTTTACTTAACTGGAAACCAAACGTACATCTGCTGTGTAACTTTTTCTTAGGAAGTTATTATTTTTTGATCATTTTATTACAGTTCATTATTTTTATTGTAACAGGAGAATGTGATCGAGGGGGTTACTTCAGAGACGGAAAAGCACCATCATGATGGAGCCGGTAGCTACGGTATATAATATGTACAATACACAAATAAAAAGAACTATTTGTAGAATCTTTACACTGCAAAAATTAATAAGAAATTGCTACTTTTCCCCCTCCACTGCCTATACCTGGCACATGTGTCACTCTTTGCCGCGTCTGCAGCGAATAAGGTGCCAATACGACTCAAGCACAATTCAGGGACTAGGCTGCTCATTATTTTATGCAAGTTATTTTCTTCAAAAAAGTTTAAGTAATTAAATTTTGATATTTTTACTAATGGCAAAAAGAGCCTTTTTGATCTGGGCAGTGCTGGGTAACCCTGCTAGTATAAACAAAAAGTGTGACTCCAATTCACTGTGACCCCCAAGATATTGCTTCCGGAATGCTTAGGCTAGTAAGCAAAAAGTCAGATTTGTGAAGATTTATCTTGTTATTGTACTTTTTTTAGAAAAGACAGCCTACCTGTGTGGACCCAGTGAAGGCCACCTTGTCTATGTCCATGTGGCTGGATATGGCTGCGCCAGCTGTGGGCCCAAACCCCGGCAAAATGTTCACAACCCCAGGTGGGAAGCCACACTACCAGCCGGCATCAAACGACAAAAAAATCACAAAACATTTTTTCACACATGCATTGCACATTGCAAATGATAAAATCAGCCTGATCCCTTAGGTACTTCCTGTAAGCAGACCCAAATGAAACCCAAATTAAATGGTCTAAAAGGCTGTGAGATCAAATTCTTCTTTGTTTATGCAAGTGTTTAAGTTCTGGCCGTATCTGGGTTTCTCCGGAAGCTTTGGTTTCTTCCAACTTGTGTTTCAGGTGGACTGTTCATACCAAGTTGCCTGTAGTGTGGCATATGCTGTATGGGTCAGCGAAAGAGTGTGTGCGTCGGAAGAATAGCGCCCCATGCAGGGTGTCCCTGGCAGGACAGCCTCTGGACCACCATGACTCTGCACTGGACAAGGTGGGTAGATGAATGATGTTCTTTCTTTGCCCCTCCGTGCTGTCCCTTTGTGGCAGGTGCGAAAAGCTCACCTCCTTGATCAGCGAGCCCACGTAGAGAGCCGTAAGCGGCGTCTGCTCGGCCGGCTTGATGACCACCGTGTTGCCGCAGCACAGGGCCGGTGCGATCTTCCACGTGAACATCAGCAGCGGGAAGTTCCACTGCCACAGACAGGACAACAGACGGACACCAGAGGTCACAACAAGCCACGAAAGCCCTGCTGGAGAAGCAGGTCCAGCAACCAGACGTGCTCACATGCGAGAGGTGCGTTTGTGCTGCAAGTCAGCGGTTCGGGCCGCGTTCATCCTCACAGGCCTCTGGCATGGCCGTCGCTTATAGACCTGGAAACATTTAGTTTCCCAAACTCAGAAGAGCGGCTTCCCATTTCTCTCTCAGGGTGACTCACTTGCCGTGTGTGCCAGAACGCTCGCAGTAATTACACATAATTGTTCAGTATGGATTTCATCTTAATGATATAATCTCCCATGTCTGACAACTACATGGTTTTGTTTCTTTGTTACCAAAACAGCACGAACTGATACATGCCTGTTTTTAACAGATAAGCTTGACTAATGATGAAGGCTGGGAGTGTAAAATGATACAAATCGAACGGCGCGCCATCCTTTCCCTCCACGTATGGCCGAACGCTTGCCGTGATTACGCTAAAAAAGCCGGGGATGAAAACGCTGCTGGAACCGGTTAAAGCGTAACTGTATAATCTCCCACCAAATTCATTTTTAATCTCACAAAGTCGACCTTTACGAGGACCGAAAGCTCGGAATTGTTGTTGCATGCGAGCTACGTTGAATGAAACCGACAGGGGAAAAAAAGTCTGTTTCATTTCACAATAATATCTGTCGGAGACTCGATTTCGACCGTCGCTCTTTGGCTGTCGGGCTGAAATTGTCTCGGCGCTCGACTCTCTGACGTGTGTTATTGTAGCAGAGCATGGGTGTCGGTCCAGTTTATGTGTGGTCTTAAGAGATCGCCTGGGTGACCCCGGCGACTCGGCGTGGATGTCGATAGCGGCTGCACGCACTGCTGTTCCGTGATTTCCCTCTATTGGACAACACAGCCGGACTAACAGCGTGGTGGCCGTGTGGGTGTGAACGTGGGCAATGCTTTACTCACTGGAATGATCGCCCCGCAAACACCGACGGACTCATGCTTGGTGAAACACATGAAGGTGTCATCTGGTGAAAACAATCAATGAAATTAAATGAACATTTCTATCGTATTTCCAGGTCTCCTGGTCCTTGCCTCAGCTGTAGTTTGACCGCTTTTCCTTCAAAGCCTTTAAAGCCCGAAAAGAGTGACTGACTAAACTGATCTTTGACTGCAACTACTGGTTCACAACCAGCATTTTCTGTTCTCATTCTGTGTCTATGTTTGAGCACAGAAAAATTAAACTGTCGTACAGGTACAATTTACTGGGCCGAACTGTAACAAGTGAAATAAACTGGATTCTAACTTCTTCCATAACTTCCACAAATCCGGCTACCGTAATTATTCCATCAATGGACTTACCGACCGGCATTGTTTTGCCATGTATCTTGTCGGCCCAGCCCGCGTAGTATCTCAGCGTTTTGATGCTGCCGTCCAGGTCGATGAAGAATGAGTGAAGGAACGGCTTTCCCGTATCCATTGTCTCCATTGTCTGAAGAACAACATGACAACCGCGAACGAAAAGTCAAAGTTTAAACTCAAAGCGAGCACTTTGATTATTACAAAACTGGAGCCTGTGCGTTTTCAGACTTTATTAGGAATTTTAAAAAACGATACCTGTGTTTGTCTGAGCGGTCACGACCAACTCACAATAGTTTCGCAAACCAAGGATGAAGCAGTTGCCACAACAAAGGATTTTATATGCACGCCAGACGCCAAGAGTTTAACAAGCGGTGGGAATTCATTATTGAAAGAAAACTCAAGAATAGTAGTTTAAACTGGAGCTAATTTCCCCATATAGCATAACACGGTGGTAAGACATGAACCAGAACCAGGGAATCATTTCTGCCTGGCTGCCATACCTGGCAGAGCTGTTCTGGACCTGCGTCAAGGGTAGAGTGGGGTGGGCTGGGCTGGGATGAGATGCCATGTCAGTCATTGCTTTTGAAAAGCAGCCGAAAGAACGCCAGCACCGACTGTGCTGTACAAGACCACGCTGGTGCGCAGGCTCGAGTCAACTGCAAAAAAGTTTGTTTCGCTTAAAAAAAAGATCAATGAGATCAGTGAAACTTCCGCCGTCGCTGTTGCTGCTTTCTTATCATAAGCGGCAAAGAGTGCATTGCTGGGGGTTCCCGAAGCCAAACACCTTAAGCATGGCGGTGACTGCATGGCCTCTCTGTGCTTTCATCGCATATTGCAGCACACAAGCGGTCATCGGAACATCCACTGCGCAACGCCTGGGCCGCTTGTCGCGCCGCTTAAGCGACGGGACCGCAGAGACGACGGTTCGTTGCCTTTGAACCGCTTATTTTCTCGAAACCATCCCGAAAGGTTCGACGCGTAAGCATTATACAAACAGACAGCATTACCTCTGCGTTTGACAAATCTGCTTTTTATTCCTCGGATTATTATGACTAAAGATACCCCAGGGTGCAGCACAAGACGATATGTTTGCAAACCCAAATGTTTTACTTCACTCACATCTGCTACGTCTCATGTACAAATCTATCTGCTGATACGCCCTGGCGGCTCAACGGAGTGCAAACGGACTCGAACGAGCTTTTAAACACAAACATTATAACGTTTAAGGTTTAAGTCAGGCGAACAATCCAAAGACGAATACAGGGCCGTTGGGTGCAAAAACGGGGCACGGCTGCCTGAAGTGGCAGCGGAAATAATTTTGGATGTGCAGCCCTTGTGCCTTCGTGCGAGGCGCTATTTGGTTTTTAGCCGTTTTAGGTAAATGGAATGTGAAATAATGCAATGTTCCATGGAAAAAGTGGGAGGCGGTGCGCGGCTTCAACACTGCGCGCACGATGGTGGAGGAGGAACTCACTGCGAGGAGAGCCCGGTCCCTCTCCATCAGGTCAGCGAGCTTATTCAGCAGCCGCCCTCGACTCGACACGTCCATCCTCCGCCACGGAGAGCCCCGCTTCCCGGCTGCTTTGGCCGCCTCCACTGCCTTGTCTACATCGAGCTGCGGAAGAACAGCTTTCTGTGTGGCTGCCGCTCAGTGCCAAACACTTTACAAAGTACCAAACGCCCGAAACCCCTTGAAAAGCTGAGTTTTTAAACACGCAGGAGCACGATCAATGACGGCAAATCGGGGTATGTTAAGCCACAAGTCGCCGCTTGGCTGTCCAGCGTATTTAAAGTTGCACAAAAGTTTTCCTGTTCGTTTTCGTACCTTGTCAGCCTCCTCCACATCGCAGATTTTTGCACCTGTTGCCGGATTGTACGTCGCAAAGGTCTTGCCGCTTGCTGAACTGTGCCATTCGTTATTGACAAAAATCTGTGGGATTTTAATATAAAAATAAATTAATTTATATTTTCTTACAATAATGTCGAAATAAGCCAAGCTGTGTTCCAGCACGATTATTATTTTTAGTCAATTCTGCAATTATACACACAGTTAACTGGGCCGTGTCAGTTAGTGATACAGAACAAGTGAAAGGTTGAACATTTAAGAGAGAGATTTGAGTTATAAGCATCTTCACGGCCTCGGAATGATCATCAGATGCATAATAACATAGCCACAGGTGCTGTGTTTGCTCTGCATCTTCAGGCTTCCCAAGACTGCCATGGGATTGTGGTAAATAAACATGTATTACTTTTTAATAAATAACCATAAATAGTTACATATTAAATCCGCAAGTTAGTTTAGCGGTATTTACTTCTGTAAAGTGGAAGAAAAGCCAGAACACCGTATCTGACTTTCACAAATACTTATTAGTTCAGAAGGAATTTGTTTGTCGTAATAATAACATTTTTGGAAGTGCCCTACTCACCACCTGTTATGCAGCTATCAAACCGTAAGTGTAACTAAGTTCATAACCGTCTGCACTTATGGCTGTAAAATCCCATTAGTGTTTTCAGGTTTAAACAACGCACTTTGAACTTAACCTTCTTTTCACTCTGGAATGTGTAAGAAGATACTTAGCCAGTGTATGTAAATTTGAGGTGTTACCTTTGTGTACCTGACCTCTGTCACCCTTTCAGGCTCGGGCAGTCCTGCTTGTTCTCCCTCTGTCCGCCCGTTTTCTATAATCCCGTTCTGCGCCATCACACAGCGTGTGCAGCTTCAGGGTCCTGGACTGCAGTCTCACTGTCGGCTAAGTACCCCTTGGTCTTTATAGAAAACATCGAGTTCCTCCCTCCCGTCTGTGGGGGGGGGATGCCGAGCCGAGGGCAAAGCTCCACCCCCAGAACGTGATGGCAAACTGGTACTTGTTTTCCATTCATGCTGTAGCGCTGTGTTCTGGGCGCTGCTCTCTGGGCCCTGTGAGCTGTGTTGTGTGCGCCGTGCGCTGCGGGCAGAGCGGGACCCCAGGCCGCCCCCCATCAACACGCTGTGAATATTCCATCGGGCCTCACACGCTCATAATACAGATCCTTGTGGCCGTGGCTAACGTTTATCATATCGATATACCCCGGCCATATCGTTACCTTTTTAGTTCTTCGCTCAAAGTATTTTTTGCTGCAGATTCGTAACATGTATAAATTGTTTGAATCTATTATTGCATATTACAGCTATATTTTTCATAACCATTAAACATTGTTTAGCTAATGTCATTCTTGACACAATCCGTCACAAAGTGTTAAATTTGGACAATAAGGTGCTTACACTTATTTGCGCAAATTATTTCCCAATATATTTGTACAACTGGGTACTAAATAATGGGTAATAATAAATAAAATGGCTGAAAGGTTTATGCATTTGTGGACCGCTTTTCTTATGATAAAGCCTTGCGGTCTTATTTACGCTGCAAGATAATAAAGCAGTCCATCACAGCAAGTTTAACAGTGTATATTTGATTATTCATTTATAAGCTAGAGAAAATTTAAGCATTTTTTCCAGTAATGGCTGAATGTCAGCAAGTAACCCCCAAGGTATGCGATAAAAGCAGGTGCAATAACAGCGCTCATTTGTGAATGCAGTCGACAATTTTATAGTTTAATTTGGTATTTGCTTTTAGCATGCCGCTTTTTTTTCTTTTTTTCTTTTTTTTTTTACAGTGGTCATATTAATATTTTTAATGTAACTACTGTGCTACCAAAAGCCTCAAAAATGTGCCCTTCTTGCGGCAACGTCAAGGAGCTGATCGGGTGCTCCCCGAACACTGAAATTATTCACACGTCCCAAAAACGGGCTGGATTTATTTTCACAGCATCACTACTGAACTTAACATTTCATAACATTACATTAGAAAAGCAGCACTCTGGATTTATTGCCGCAAACATATGAGCGCAGAGACGTTTCCTGTTATTTTAAATGAATTACCGCCAACGTTACGCACAACTGATAGGTGACCTCCAGGGGTTAGGGCTCCTGGAAGGGATTGCCAGTGTCTTATGGTCATGCAATGGAAGTAATGAGTGTGAATTTATTCTCCGACTCAGTATTTACACTGTAACACAGTACCTTTGATCTGCTCCTGCAGGGGGAACGAGGGATGACTGCAGGCCGCTCATCAGCCCTGCGGAGGTGTGATGGGTCACCCCGCTCTCCGCCAAGCTGGTTTTTGCACCTGGGTCCGATGGAGTTTAATAGAGTTGAGCACATGCAAACAAATGCCTTTGTTCGAGCAGACAAAGCCTCTGGCAGCTTCGGGCTCACACTCAGACACTGTTGGCATTGTTTCCTCTCCATTGCTTCTTGTCACTCTTCTTGTCAAAGTTTAATTAGGACAACGAGCTTTCGCGGGGCTCATTTCTCACTTCAGCAGCTTTCATAATGAGACGGGGACTCGGAGGGACTCGGAGGGACCCGGGGCCAGCGGAGACCGGAAGGAGCAGGGGGCAGACCGAGCAAGGTGGGGCGGAAAAAAGTCCAGAAGGGCAGGGCTGGAGCAGCCGGGGGCGCAAAATTAACTTAAATGCTGGATCGCTGCATCGTGAAAATGATGCAAAGTTAGGCTGCCCGTCTAATTAAATGGCAAAAGGCCTTGGAACACTTTTGCGCAAACAAAACCGCAGCGCTGACCTATTTTGTTTACGGTGGATGCAGGCAAGTAAAAACGCGGTATTGCCAAGACGTGGGGTGCACTCTTCACACTGACACTTATTTTAACATGCAACAACACTAACGCTAACACTAGGAACAATAATAATAATAATAATAATGATGCTGATGATGATGATGAGGAGGAGGAGGACAGGCTTTGCGCATTTTGGCTGAACCCGAGCACGACAGGCCATCCTACTATCCAAGCACCGGGTGGATTCACAGGTTAATCATTGCTGCACACCTTTAACAAGATCAGATTTGTTTTCTCTTCCCCCGAGTTAATGGTACTCAGGTTTACTAATAAATAGTCTGTAACAGGTGAGCGGAAAGTGTGCTTAATGGTCTAAATATGAACACTTTGCCATACAAGAGTAATTCTCCAAGAACAAGAGTGATCATTGCAGCTGTTAAAGAGGTTTTTGCATTTATTTTTGCATAGAAATCTTGAATCCTCAATATTGAGCAGACAGCTTTGGCTGTGTTTATGTGTTCATGTCACAGTACTATTTTGAATCTGTAATTTTAATGTTAAGCAAGCAGGGTATTAGTTGCTAATATCTTATTAATATCTAATTGCTAATTACTTAATATACTGTTAAGTTTATGTGAAAAAAAAAAATCTGAGATCTGGGCAAAAAGGATAACAAAGGTAAATTCTGTTTGCTAGGTTACCCGTAGCTGTCTAAGTTAAATGCCCAGTACTCATAATTTTTTTTTTTTTTTTTTTTACAAAATTACTTTAAAACAAATGCACCTACAAACTTATTAAATCATTGTGCATACGATTATTTGTGTAAAACGTAGAAACTATGCAGGATGTGATGTGGTCCAGCATCTAATCCAAGTTCGTTTGCATCTTTAAGACAAGATCCTTCTTGAAGATGCTTAGCTTTAGGCCCAACGGTTTGACCGATGTGGATAAGTGCATTAGAAACCACACTGACATTTTTAAAGATCAGTCGGCGGAAGGGTACATGGCCATTACGAGAAATGAGGAACATTTGAGAAGTTATGGCACATTTATAAATATACTCTATGACGGGGTATAAGAGAATTGTTATCGATTACCGTTTTACCCCAGACATACATGTGTATGAAAAGTATAACCATAACCTATATGCTTCAATCTTAATTTCCCAAAAATAATGTCAATTAGACCAATATGCAGTAATAGAGCAGAATAGAACTAAAGAAGCAGCACACGTGATTTCCGCCATTTTAACATCCCAGCTGCTCTCTGCATGCTATATAATGTGAGTCTTGCCCTGTTTCATTACACTGACTCAGTCATAAAAATGTACCATAAATAAGTATAATTTCACGTACTTACGAAACCGGCAAAAAACTTTTTCTACCATGGAATATTCTAGATTAAATTTATGAAGAGCGACTTGGAAAAAAATGGGAAAGAAACTTTGCTTTGAATGGGTATCTCTCTCAGCCCAGCAATTACTAAACAATCCAGTAATGTTAATAATATAGCCATATTTTTATATTCTTTCACTATAGGGATTTATTAATGCTCTTGTTGCAATTTTATGGAAACGGCTGGTTTATTGATGTGAAAAGCAAAAGGTATTTGGCCAGTATGTGTTAGTACAATATGGGTAAATGCACAGGCAAATAGAACACAGTAGGAAGAGAATTTGCTATTGATTATTCTCTATTAGTTTTACAAATACATCCTAAAGAAGAAGTTCGGTATAAATGAATTTTGCTCACTTTTTAAATTATTAATGCATGTGTGAACATCCTGAGATCATAGCTTCAAATTCAGCCATTTAAACAGCACTGCATTTCCCTTCCAGCACGGAAAAAAAGCTCAGCGCCGCAAAGAAATTTTCCGCCAAGTAAGGAAAGGGGGGCTGCTGACTTCAAATCATTTACCGTGAGAACCCTTTCAGCTCACAGAGGAAGAGGGGAAGCCGGCGACGGAGGGGCTGGTCCAGCAGAAGACCTGGCCGGCTGCGCTGTCTGCGCCGCGGAGCGGTCGCTGGGTCACGCGGTGCCTGCGCTCCTCCAGCCTGACCCACACACACCACTGGCTCATCCCGCCGTGGCACAGCTGTGGAGCAACGGGCCGAGAGCGGCCCTCACCCCGCCTGAGATAACTCCCTCCAGGTGTTCAGGGCAAGAACAAAGGCTCTTTTCAGAGCCTCATGGGAATGAAGAAGCCTCTCCCTCGATGCAAAACATGCAGCGAAGAAGAACAAAACTTCTTCTAACAGCAGACCACAATATTCTGTTACAGTACCACAAAAAATATATTATATACCGGGGGCATTTAGAGCTATTCGGTTTTGTCCGCACTCTTCGGAACAAAACGGCTATAATTGCGAAGAAGGAAGACGCTGCGCTCGGTGGGGTCACATCTCTGGTCAGCGGCTAAGTGTTTCCGTTACAGGATCTGTCACCTGGGTGTCCAAGTTGTCCCCAAACACTGAGACGCTCGAGGCCTGGGGGTCATCCGTCCTATTTTACGGGAGTTCTTGCCATTATAATAATTTACAAAAGATTATGGGGCGGACAGCATTTCGGACAGATTTTTGTTGAAAAAATATCTGGATGAATTGGGCTCTATTCTGGAATGACCTAACAGTTGTGCGTGAAGTTGTTAAAAACACGAGTTCCCCTGAGTAGAGAAGGAGAGAAGGAAAGCGGTGCCGCTCTCACAGCCGCCTCAGGTTGGGAGCCTGCCCCCCCCCCACAAGAGAGCAGGCAGCGGCCAGTGAATGCGCAGGGGTTCGCGTTCCCTTCATCTGGGAGCACCATCTGCACTCCTGACAGCCCTCGGCGTCCCCGCAACCCACAGCTCGCCGGCCCCGCCTTTGAAGTCGGAAGGGATTCCCGTCCCGGTCATTTCTGCCCAATTCAGATAATATTGAGACGGTTGTTTATATTGTGAGGGAGTGAGAGAGCGCTTTGTGCCCGAGATCACAGCGATTTGCAAAGGGACCGAGGAGCAGCGCTGAAGGACAGCAAGTTACCCATCAGCACAGCTCCGGCGGCTGCCGGGTCACTTACAGAAAGGATAAGGAGATCCTCGCGGAGGTGAGTCAGTCAGGATTTAGCCTGCAAAAGCTTTGTTCTAGATTTACAGTTTTGTTTAGAATTTCCTCATACAGAAATTATTGCTGGGAATAACTGTAAAACACACATCTGTCTGAACAGCATAAAATCACAGAAAATTACAAAAACAAAGTGCGACTGCACCCATTAACTTGGAACCTATACGATCCATGAATACGTTTCTTTCAACCACATAATTTTTCAGCGTACAAAAAGGCCCTTTTCTATTTATCTCTCAGCAGAATAATCGCAGCGTAGAGTTCTGCATGCAAGAAAAAATTGAGCCAGCTTACATACAGATGGAATGCTGAAATGAAGTGCTTCTCTTCTGCAGGGCAGCCTTTCCAAAAAGTGATCCGTCAGACGTTATTGGCCCAGCTGGGGTAGTGCCGATATGACGTCTGGATTATAAACGCCGCGTTAAGTCAAATGTGCGTCTTTGTTTGTGAGCGATATTACAAAGGGGAATCGTTTTATGTTTCCTCCCCGCAGTAAATCAAGGATGACATCGCTGCTTTCGATCCGTCCATCCGGCAGAGCTGAGCCCGAGGAGAGGCACAGCGCAGTCCCACCACGGTGCAAGCTGCTCTCCGTACATCTCTGCAAAAAAGCTCATTTTGTGGCACCTTGAGCTGCAAGAAATTCAAATGAGCTCTTGTGGCACATACTATGCACACATCTTACAATACATCTTATCTTTTCAACTGACTGTTAAACAAAGACGTGCATTTATGTTGTCCCCGGTTACAATTTCAATGCTTTTGATCAAATGGAGGGGTATTTACTTTTATGCTCAAGGGCACCTGTCAACAATTTACTTTTTTAACCCACAGCCCATCAACGGGTGAATTAAAATTCAGAAAAGTTACACATTACAGTCAAGCTCAAGCTCTCAGGCTTAGGCCATATTGATGGTGTCACTATGTGGATTGATAATAATGAATTGTTTAATGTCTAATGTCAGATCTGATGTATTGCTACATTAAATTCTGGTGTTTTCTGTGAACAAAGTTTTGCATCGACAGCAAACATAACTTCATGTTAATGTCCTCAGATCCTGCATGCAGAACTTGGTCTTAAAAACCAATGATTGAAAAATGACATTTATTTCATTTAACCCACATTTAATCCACCATCGAGTCAACTTAGCCTGCATGGATTAATAATGATCATATTAACTGCGATATCCAAACATCATTTTTGCTTAACTGCAAAGCAGGACATAAAGTTGATTTCTCTTGCTTTTGCAGTTTAAGATTTGTACCCCATTTTTCATGCTTTGCGTACGTATTGAGTTTTTTTTTTCAGCTTCATGTAAAAACAGAACCCGTGCAGCAGAACACTCGAGGAAACTGGTGCGGGTTTAAACTTAAACTTAAATGTGTGAAATCCAGCTGGTGACTGCAAGTTACAGTCCTGCAGGAATTTTGCGGGGCCTTAATGCATCTTTCAGCATATGTGCTTTACTTCCAAAGCAAACACTCATTCATAAAAAAGTAAAACATGAGAATGCCACTGACTAATTATTCATTTGGAGTCTCGCAGGCATGAAGTTTGAGAACTTCACGACCTTCCAGACCCCAGTCAGCGCTCACCAGAGAGGGGGTGTTGTGAAATCTGCCCATTTAACTACGCTGGCCTACACATGTCTCAGCATTTGAATATTAATATCCCAGACATGTGATGATATGACATAGTGGCTTGAGTAACCGTGAAACTTAAAAAATCGAATGAAAATATGTTCAAACAAGTAACTCATTTTTTACAGTAAGTCATTGGAAGAAGGGATTTTGGAAGGATGACAGAACATTCACTTAATACCCTGTTCACTTGGCTGCAGTTGTTTCTCTGTGGGGGTCTTGGGAATTATTAAATATATATAATACATACGGTGTGTGTGTGTGTGTGTGTGTGTGTGTGTGTGTGTGTGTGTGTGTGTGTGTGTGTGCATAAAAATAAATATAATTTTTACTTATGCCTAGAGGGCGGGCTCATGTGGCACGGTGCCCCATCACAGAGGCCGATTGTTAAGGTGAAAGGCAGCCGGCAAGATTGTGTGTCACTGGGTAAGTGTATCAGCATCCCACGGAAGGGAAGTGGAATGCGGCCGCATTGTGGAGGGATGCAGGGATCCTTGTCAAAAGCAGTGCTCTAATGTAGGGGATTGAATGACTGAACAATGTTTACATTTCCCCTTTTGGCCCAGGTGGATTGGTTGGGGGGGGCAGGGAAGCTTGAGCGCTTTCAGTGATGACATCAATGTCAGCTTTTGTTTAACCAAATACTTAGTATGCACAGCATTGTCTATATCATCACCGGCACAAGGGCATTGGTGGAATTATGCTAAGCTATTTTATCCCTGAGCGTAAAGAAAAGGCAAATCGCTTCTGCTATTAAAAAATAAACGTGCGCACGTACACATGTGCAGGAGCAGCAGGTGGCACAGTGGTTCGAGCCGCCACCTTTGATAACCTCGCCCTGGCTTGAATCGCTGTTTCTGCTATAGGACCCTTGGTCTAGGTGCCCACCGTGAATTGAACCAGTAAAAATTGCGTTGCTGCATAAATGAGTAAATCACTTAATATGCAGACCTTTTAGTGTAAAACCCTTTGGAGAGAATACTTAATAAAAATACATTACATAGCAAAAAAGTTACCCGCCGCCTCTGTGTCACTTTCATCAATCCATCGGCAGCGTCCATCGCTCCGAGTTACACTGAAAAAACCACCACCAGGCATTTCAGATGCTCAGAATAAGCATGTAAGTGTTATTCTTCCTTATAATATTTATTCTTATTGTCCTGCACTGTCATGCATCTTTTGCACATGATGTGTGTTTGTACGTGTGTGTATGCTTGTATGTTGTGTTGTCATCTGTACACCGAGAGCCACCGGGAACCGAAGCCAAATTCCCTGTATGTGAGCGTATACTTGGCCAATAAATCTGATTCTGATTCTGATGAATTGACTTGACAGTTTTACACATTTTCCTTTTTTAAACAATCTGCTGGCATCCAGACAAACATTGTGCATTGCTCATGAATGTCAGTTTTTAAATTTTTCCACTGCCAAAGCTCATACGGAGGACACTGCTAGCAGTACAGATACAGGATATTCGCATTATTAGCTCCATCAAGCATTAAAAGTAAGCGTGATAAACAATTAAATGAATTTCGCTGAATTGTAGCATCACATGCTTTCCCAGCCACATCTGTATGCAGGAACCATGCTGAAAACTACATCTCAGGAAGCATATGGTGCAAAGCAGTGTAGAAATGCAAGAGTGATGCCAGATTTTACTGCACAAACAAAAACAAGAGGCAGCTGCTATGTTATGGCAGGCAACTTCAATCCCAGAAGGAATTCATATCACTTGTGGATTGCAAGAGATGTATCAGGCCTTTTCATTTTACTTGTCTTAGTGCTGAATACCACAGCCTTAGATTACACATCATAATGAAGGGAATGCATCCAGGATGAGATGTATTTTGCAATGCTGGCTGCCATTGTGAGTTGTTGTTATCATTGCTGTTACTGTTTGGGGTGTAATCATTAGGACAGGGTTCACATCTAACTCTGAAAAATTCACGTGTCGCCAAGTGCGCACTAAGAACATCATAGTGTTTCAAAGGTTTATTAACGAAAACGTGAATTAAAATGTACTTTTTGAGACGGCAAATGACGACAGCTGACGCAGCGAACAAGCAGGTGACAACACGTCACGGTCCAGATGGGGTTTCTTTCTTTTTTTTGGGGGAACTCGGAATTACTGGGGATTTATTCCGGTTGCAGGTTCCACAATAATGTTGGACGGGAGAACTACGCGAGGCCCACATGACAGACGATGATAACCGGCTAACCCGAACCCAGTGCGTACTTTTCTATTCACAGCCTGCGATTCCATATCGCCGTTGGCAAATATTTGTCCGAACGGCAAGAGGTTCTTATCAAACCCCGATGCCTTTTATGCACAGATTATTCAGACTCCAGATAAAGCACTGTTTTAGCTGATAAAAAACAAAATAAATCAGATTTACTGTAGTTAGTATCAAAATCCATATAATTGAAACGATTAAACGTATCTAAACAATAGATTAATTTAAACACTGTGTTGAAGAACTTCAAAAACAAAAGTTTAACTTCAGCTTTGCACTGTGTGTGAGAACTTTGGTGTGTTAGAAACAAACCTGACCCTTTAAGCCCAGGGCTGCAGAGTAACGTCGCGCTGCCCGGCACGTCACGGAACCAAAAAGTCACGGAAAAACTGTTCGGCATGAGTACAGCAATGTTTTTGTTTTAAAGAATAAACATGGAGAAAAAACAAACTGCAAATACCACAAAAATCGCACCTGGGTCACGCAGGCAGAACTAATACGCATTCGCTGTGAAGAGGCCTGCATTTGAAACGTCTCCGGGACTCGACGGGGTTTTTGTTTCACTCCCCCTCTTAGCTCCTCAGTATGTAAAATGATGCAAAGGCAGCAGCTATGGTGGCTTTGCCTTTATGATCTGTAATTGTTTTTTTTTTTTTTTCCGGAAAGAATCTTTTTATTTGGAAGTGTCTGACAAACAGCCCTATGCTAATTTTTTCTTCTTGGGCTACAGTTGTGAGTGCAGCAAAATCGGTTGGTAACAGTTACTAAAATAAATCCAATGTTTAAAAAAAAGAGATTTTATCTCTTCGTACCAATAAATCCCCTTCAGGTTTAACAAAAAAAAGTATAGTAGTATTTCCACCGCTGAAAGCACAAATCTCGGTTTGCCTCTGCAACTGCGGAAGAAAGTGTACATGCACAAAAGGGTTAAGGATCCAGTCAAATAATTTGACACAATACTTAAATTCAGAAAGAATTAAATGAGCCCATTTAACTTACACCCATTAATAAGTACTTGATAGGTTGTACATGCGCTAGGTGTCCACATACAGAGACTTTGAGGGTTTATTGAGCCAAACACAGAAATTTGATTTCTCTTCCAGGAAGATGAAGGTTTGAACAAGATGTGTGACTGAAATCTGAAGATGAGATGCAGCTTTGCATGAATTACTGTGCGATAAACCAAAGGACTTCAGCGTGCCCAGTAATCATCAATTTTAATATATATACTGTGTGTGTGTGTGTGTGTGTGTGTGTGTGTGTGTGTGTGTGTGTGTATATATATATATTTTTTATTTTTTATTTTTTGGCAAGTAACTGTGCTCGTACACACCTAAGATCAAAGTTCATCAGAAAAGAAAACAAAATACAATGTAGAATTTGGGTAGCTGTTGGTACCTGTAAATAAATCCACCTTCTAAGTCCACATTACAATCCAAGTGCCTCATAAGGACAGAGTCAGGATACTGCGGTTAGCAAGCCGGTAACGTTCACGTGACCGTACATGGCGCTGTCATTCGGGCTACAGAATTCATATTTAAGCTAAATTCTCAGATGCTGCACATTCTCACGTACAGAAATTGTACTTCATTGCAGTCTGCAGCTCTCCTTTTTGGTTTATTCTCCTCCTATGCATGCTCATCCATCCATCATATATTAAATTCTTTGATCCCATCCGAACTTTCAAGGAAGATAAAAAAAGTCAGCCATCAACAAAAGATCAAACGTTGCACAAAGGAGCTTCTGTTTACCAAGCTGTTTTGAACCTGAGAAGCTTTTTCATTCAACAGCAGAAATATGCCGAACAAGACAAGCTGATCCCTGTTCCTGGCTACTTTAACAGCCCCCCCCCCATTTCACTTTGCATTTATGTAATATATGATGTATGTATACATTATGTAATATAATTCACATTTGCTCTTTATTTATGAAAACCATTGTTTTTTATATATTAGCTCTGCTCTCAGCTAGGTCTTTGCAGCTCAGTTCAAACAGTGCAGCCCATATGGTCAACTTCATGTGTCTCAGAAGGACCTCAACCAGAAGCAGGCTGTGGAAGATGTGTTTCTGGCCTGCTTGTCAAGTCTACCCAGTTCTCAAAAAAGGTCTTTTGTTGTAAAGTTCTTTCCTTTCTTCTAAAAAAAAAAACTATAAATGAAATAAACACAGCAATAAAAATAATATTTAAAATATCACATTCATTAACAGGTCCTTTAGGAAAAAAGATGAATGAAACCTGATTTTGGCCAGATGTTGTTTGCTGCCATCAGCTGAGAATAATTTCCTGGCAGTGCAAAGGATTTGTGCATGATGTCATTTGTCAGTCACATTTTATGCTTATGGTGAGATTGTCACGGCAGATAGCACAGCTTTAAATATAAAGTGGCTCACATTTTTTCCAAAATAGCCATTTGTTTTAAAATTTTTAAGATGTGGCAAAAAAATAAACAAATAAGTAACAGATAAGTAAAAATAAGTATTTGGTGAAAAATATACAAGCAAAATTAGTTGAAAATTCAATGAAAAATATGTGCAAAAAAAGCTTCTTTTTATTCTAGAAAGGGAGTCAAAATTTAAAGCAAAATATTAAACATATTTCTCAAAAAGTCATTTAAGAGTACAACACATTTACTTTTGAATAAACGTAAAATGAAAATTTTGAATAAAAACAAAATAGCTGTATTTATAATGATGACTTTTTCCCCCTCAAAATTTTGCACCCTCCTCGTAAACGTGGCTAAAAACCATGGCGAAAAGCCGCCTTACTGGAAGAGACTACTACAAACAATGCAGCACGTTTGCGGCATTGAGACAAAAGCCATCATCTTTTGAGTGATGATGCCCCAGAGCTCAGAATGATGCTCGACAGGGATATCAGAAATCAGAGATCGCGGTTTTATCACCAGCTCGGCATATGGCAGACAGGCGGCACGCGTAAAATAAGCACGCGTTTGATCTTTCTGGGCACGCTGCAGGCTGGGATGGTCACCATCATCTAACAAAAACCTTTTGTGTCCTTATTTATTGAGATGGGCACACTGCTGCTTGAAGTGGTTTACTACCTGTTTAAAGGGGACTCTTTTATGGACGCGGAAATAAATATTTACTGTAAACTTAAGCGTTCCTTTGCAATTTCGGCTGCAGACGTACAACAAAGTGCGGACACACACAGGACAACACACAGGACAAAGTGGCAATGAAAGCACTGCGTGATGAATGAAATCATTTGTCTTTCTTTAAATAAAATTACATCCTGTCAGGACTTTAATAATAAAGAAAGAATGTAAATAATAATAACAACCCAATGTTCAATAGGACTGCTGCATAAAAACTTCATGTCAAAGCCAAAAGAAGTTTTGTGTAAAAGCGGGGGCCATTAGGAAGACAAGAGTTTTTATAAGAACTGTTTGGGGACTTTTTTGGCTTCATTGGATGCGTTTGAAGGGAATCGTTTTTCTCCCCGCGGCCGACCTTCTTGCTTCGCCCCATAATGAACATCAGTTTATCATCTGAGTGCAAAAATAATTGCACATCTGTTGCTTTTCTCTTCGCCATCAATGGGAAGAGCGTTGGCCCACGGGAGCCACGTAGGCCACAAGCGGCACAGCGGCGGCACACGACTCCCATACAGAACGCCAGAGCGGGAGGACACAGGTTGCGCTTGCGGAGGCTTGACTGAGCTCCCCCAGCGGGTGGGAATTCCACCGTTGGTCTTGCACTTTATCATGCCCCACTGCTCTCTACATCTGGCAGGGGAACAGGGTGCTTTGACCAGAAAACAAACGCTTGGTGAAAGCGTCTCCATAATGCCTGGGCTACGTTCTCGCGACGGAGCACTGTGTCAAAAACCATCAGCCAAGGCTGGAAAAAAAAAAAAAAATCTCTCCTCCAATGTGAGTGCCCGGAGAAATTAGAGACGGTCTGAGAAGCCTGAAAAATGCACTTTGGACAGAATATCAGCCCATTACTTTCTTTAACTTTCTTGTTAAATGAAAGACACCGCGCTTCAGTGAATTTTTAGGTCTGAATTCCAAATGTCCAAAGTGAGGACGTGCTTTCAACAACCTGCAAACCTTTTCGCTGCTCCTTAGGGATATTGCAACTTTCATCCAAGCCTGTACTCCTCATCCTGGGGGCTTGCATTTTTCTACAGCGGAGGCACAGTTCATTTAGCAATTTAAAGACTGTTTTAGATTATCTTTGTTAAATTCTGCCCTTACATACAATCCTTAAGAAATGTATTATTCTCTAAATTACAAATTAGAGATGCACATTATGAGAATTCTTTCCCAATGCCAATGTCCAAAAATTTCCATGCTCCTATCAGAAAGAATTCCCATACCGATGGATGCATTTGTAAAGTACAGAGAAAAAAGGGATGAGATCTGCCTTCGTGAGAAATACAGATGCCTTTTTTTGTGTTAAACATTTCAGTTTTGCCGACCACGCACAATTGTTATAATAAACAGCATCTGCTGAATGACTTTCGGCTGATTAACTGCTGCTTGAATAGGGAACAGTGTTGCGGGCTGTTGCCTTCAATGCTACGTGACTCCAAGGTAGAAAAAAATCTGACAAAAGTTGAAAAAAGATAAAACAACACAACGATACAGAAATAACAGCACTCTTTTTTCATGGAAGTGCATCATTCTACTTTTTAGCACGCGGGCCAAATTTTTCTTAAACTGGATCATCTCTTCCCTATGGCAGGAAATTCTGTTCCTCTTTCTGCTGAGCATGTTAGAAGCCACACTGAACAATCTCTCGTTGTTGACACTACGCTTCCAAATGTTACAAATGCCATATTTAATGTCACTCTCACTTTGAAAAACTTCCACACGCCAGATATTTTCGCTCTGTACGTACACAATGATTGTGTCATGAAATATTGGTTTGAATTATCAGTCACATGTAAGCATCTGCCTCGCGACAATGAAATTAAACTATAAGATTATCAGCCGATACCGACGTCATTGTGAATCCCAAGGACAAATTTTTACACGTTTTTCCAATGAGTCTTTTTATTGGGAAGTCATATGGTGTAACAACAAATTTTCAAAGTTAAAACAAGTTATTTGTTTGTGCCCATGCATTAAAGAAATATCATCCCTACAGTGAAGAATGGTGGTAGCAGTGTCATGCTGTGAAGATGCTTTTCATTAGCATGGATGAGGCAAATTGTCAAAGTTGACGGAAGAAAGAATTGAACAAAATACAGGGAAACAGTGCAAGAGAACCTGCTTCAGTCTGTTAAGAAATCGAAGCTTGGGAGAAAGTTCACCTTTAAGCAGCATTAGAGTGAATGCCCTACAGTGCCCAGTCAAAGTCTTGACCTCAGTCCCATTGAGAATCTGTGACAGTCTTTGAAAACTGTGATCTCAACAACCTGCTGCAGGTTTGCTAAGACAAATGAGAAAAAAAATTTGCTCCCAAATAGTGTGCAAAGCTGGTACAAGACTTAAAGCAAAAGGTGGCTCTACCACTATCGTATGGAGTTTGAACATTTATGTAAGCAGCAAAATTAAATTTCTCATTTTATTTAAATATCTGGAAACAATTTAATTTGGCTCTGGCAATTTGTTGCAGCATGAGCAAGACTGATCATAAAAATATGTTTAGCTATAATTTTTAACCTAGCCAGCCTTGATAACTTCAGTGGTTTAATACTTCTGCAAGGCACTGTATTTAAAACATGTAAATAATAAACAGCACCGGCTGACTGACAGCGAATTTTGCACAGATATACTCCCTAGTGAAGCTAAAATGACAACAGGGCGTTTCCTTCCATCGAAGCTTATGTGTGACAGGGAATAACCAAAGGCAAAGGGACAATGTGACATGAGTGGTATTTTTAGAAACAACAGAGACTTATGGATTACTCTGAACCAAAAAGAAGTGCAACAATAGCCATATTGTTCCATCTGTCTGCTGAGGCTGTATGATCACAGAGAACACGCCATTGTTTTATTAGGTAATGTTACCTGTGAGTTGGTCAATGGAAGCACCTCATGCTTTGTAAAGTAATCCAGAAATACATCTTTGATGAAATGAAGTCACCTCGTCCGGGCCTTGTCCATCTTTAGGTGCGTGTGTGCGTTTGCTCAGGCGAGAGCGGAAATGCTTGCCTTGGCGATGGCGTTCCTGAGATTCGGACCACAAACAACACTGACAAAATTGCAAAGCTGTCCGAGCACAGGTGTCCCCACTTAGAAATCTATATGCTGCTGTTAGGATTTCATGGCGGCAATATGATCACATTTTTTGTGCATTGCCAAAAGGAAGGAGAGAAGAGTGGCCGGGCCTCCCTGCCTGCGCTTCGTTCACAGGACACCGCTGAAACCAAAGCACCTGGCAAAGTGTCAACAGCCGGAGAGGTGAATACAGAGCAGGCAGCCCTGGGATCTCCGTGCGGACACAAAACGGTTTACTTCACTCATACATTCAAAGCAGAGTAAAACCGATATAAAAAGGTTGAACACAAAAAGCTGAATTCCTTCTGGCTGAGTGATAATGCAAATAACAGAATCAACAGGGCATCGGTTCAGGGGAAAACTGTCTGTTCCCACCTGGAAAGATATTTTAGCAATAATTAAAATATGGGCACCCTTCGTGCTAAAATGTACACTTTTTTGCACTTTTGCTGCAGAAAAGAATTGGCATCTTTACTGGGACAAAAGACGTTATCTGCTTCATCGGAATCACAAGGGAGGAAAGAGCACAGCTGCAGCGGGCTAGACGGCCTCCTCGCAGACTGCCGTACGCAAAATACCGGTCCTGGAAGTGGCTAAAATGCACGGCTGCCTGTCCCAGACAAATACCAACGTGCTGCAACTTGCGCAATTACGAAGAAAAGAAAACATCAACCGTATTGTGCTTCCGTCCGGCACAGACATTCTAGATATGAATGGAAATGATCGCTGGTTTCAGCGGAAATACTGCAACACCTTCCAAGCGAAAAATCTATTTATTGGATTGAATGGGGGGAAAAAAGTGCAGAGGAAAAAAAAACATGCAAATACAACAGCAATTAAACATCTGATTTTTATTCACGTCTTTACAAATATGCAAGAACAAATCCCCTATGTCAGACAAACTTTCAGAAAGTTGTTTGGAAGACTTTGGAACTATGAGAGCGGCAATTTTTTTGTTAGTAGAATTATGACCTGATTATTTATAATGTATATGTGTTGAAAAAGAATGATCTTTAACCCAGAAGGTGACTCAAACTTAACAGTGAGTTCTACAACACACATATGGAGTATAATTCTATTTTCTGACAGACAGGCAGGCAGACAGCAGGCAGACAGACCAGGTTCTGGAGTGAACATAAAAAACTGCGACTTTTGAACACTATGAAAAAAAAAAATTAACTAGGCAGGTTTTGGACAAATAAACTGCATTTCCATACTTATTGACGGCATTCAAAAATGGCGGCTGGTGTTACATCAAACGGTTACTTGTAGTGCTTCTGAAAATCACTTCTTTTAAAACTGATTATTGGACTGATCTGGTTACTTAGTGCTTACAGTTTGCCAAAAACATACACAACTGTTAACACGATCGATTGTTTAGTATTAAACATCTGAGTGGAAAAGAAATATTATAAGTTAGAAATAATCTTTTATCAGGTTATAGTCTAATTAACACAATTTGACAGTAGACAAACCTGTTCACTATTTGGATAAATGACTTAGCCTGTTCAGATTTGTAAATTAAAACAGAAAGGGCATTTACTATGATGCAAACCTTTTCATATTTTTCAAATTCCTGTCCCTCAAACAATCTTTCATGAACAAAGACAATGCAACACTAAATCACTTTATAAGATGCTTTTTTTTATGAATAAAGGGTTAAAGTATAAATTATTTCCCTATACAATTCACACTAATTTTTAATGCTTTCCTTTAGAAGTTGTTAAAAAGACAAGTAATGTCCTGTAACAGAATGTCAACTCAGGGTGCTGACAAACATGCCTTTTCACAAATAGTCAACGCTCCTTTCAGAGAACAGTTAAAACAAAATACTTTAGGCAAGCAAAACTGTTGTTTGGGTCCGCTCACACACAAAATCACTATGCGTTTTGTCGCAGCAAAACGTCCGTCTGTAATTCAGAAACCGTAAAGGAGCAAATCACCTTTGAAAGGCTACTTGACATGGCCAGCATTAATTTTTTTGCTCCCATTAATTGGGGGGGGAGAGAAAAGAAAGAAAAAGGAAAAGAAAAAATAATAATAAAAAAAAAACAAAAGAAATTTGGGTCGGTTCCCCTTACAGCGCTATCACTTCACAACTGGCTGGACGCGACACAAGCCACACTGAGACGAAGCACAGGACTAGACGTGTTCCATACATTTCCATATCATACCTTTTAAATTACTTTAAAAAAATATCTGCTGTACATATGAAACAATTATTTACATTTAATTAGCTATGACTTTCTGTACACCGGAAGGAAAATGAAAAATGTGTTCATAAAACATTATCACCTGACCTGCAAACACTTTTTAGATGCATCAAGAATTTTAGCTGCGGTTAAAGTGAAAGAGGGGGATGTACAAACAAACACTATACCTTCAAAATTCAGTTTTATGTGTCAGAATTTATTACTTTGTATTACAACTTTTTATTCCTTGTATGAAAACCTTAGTTTTTCCTCTACCTAATTAAGACATGCACTCACCTGCAAACAGATTTTTTAGCATAACTAGCAGTGACTCTTTTATCAGACAATTGTACTTCAAGCGCCATTCCCTCAACTGGGTTTGCTGTCTGCGATCAGGAAGGGGGCCACATGCTTAATTCCTCCTTTGTCTTTCAAGGAAACTCTCAAACTGCAGCCTCTCTGCACCTCTGCTCTGACGAGTGAAGTCCATTGCAGTGACCAGGGTGACCCACTGACCCAGTCATGGCCTTCAATGCAAGAGCGGCCGCCGAGCCTCCTCTCAGCTGGCTTTACTTTGCCTGAATTGTTTTGTCATTTGCACTAAAAAGCAAAGATTGGTGACTGCTCATGGCCTGGGGGCATCCATGTCAAATGTAGTTAATTTAGTGTACCATCCACACAACAGACGGTGGCCCTTAAATCCCATGTCATTAAACACACACACACACACACACACACACACACACACACACACACACACACACACACACAAACACAAACCTGGGTCTATGTCTCAGGGACATACTTAATGTATGTAAATCAAATGCTTTTGTAATTTAACTAGAAAATTTCACATTTAAGGACAAATATTTTAAA
Source organism: Heterotis niloticus (assembly GCA_018136845.1). NCBI lineage: Eukaryota > Metazoa > Chordata > Actinopteri > Osteoglossiformes > Osteoglossidae > Heterotis > Heterotis niloticus. The sequence continues at coordinate 12,619,466 of CM030904.1, read as the reverse complement.
GTCATTCAAATTGAAAACTGATGCATTTTACAATTATAGTAATTAGTTTAAAGTAGAATTGGGTCATCACGTATTTAGCAACCAGCATTGTGATTTGTCAAAGGCAGAGAGATGTCTGTAAGCTTGTAGTTAAAGTATAACTGGGGACATTCACTGAAAAATCAACATAAAAGTTTCAAATTAATTTAAACATGAATCTCAAATCTCTAATAGTAAATTGTGTTGGTTCTTTTTAAGCAACTCAATAACATTCCACTGCTGACTTTTCTCCCCGCTGCTTTTTGAAATGGTCCATCCATCAATGCCTCTGGTATTAACAACAACTTGTCCAGTTCAGGGCTGTGTGGTCTGGAGCCTATCCCGGAAACATGGGGCATGAGGCAGGGTTCACCCTGATGGGATGCCAGTTTTCAAATAATTAGATTTATTAATTTTATCTACTGCCCGCACTGCTGCAGGCCTTCAATAAAATGTATACTGACAAAATAATCGGGAGTTAGCAGTAATGAAAATTTAAAGCAAATTCTTTGCTAAACTAGGGTTAAAAGCTTCTGAGACATCTGAGGATTACATAAAAATGTTGTACCTGTGCTTTGAGCTCTCGCATAGAAAGAAAAACAGCGTTTGCATAGTCTGTTGCCGGAGGAGCAGCTCCACGGTCCTGGTCTGTGGGCCTGGATCAGACGCCGTCCAACTTGTGCTTCAAATAGTCTTTCATCACCTTGGCAATAGGAAGGTCCTCCAAGAGTTTCAAGTTCTGAAGCCCTATGCACTGTCGAATTTTTATTCTACACAAGTCCTGCAAAGTCCTGGGCTGTCCTGCAAGACAAAGGGAGTGCTGCATTAGATTTCAATCATGGACATTTTTTTTTTTTTTTTTTTAAAAACTGTTTTGTTTTCCTGAAAGGAAGAAAAATTTTGGTAACACTTTTCTTAATTTTACTTTAATTATCTCAAGCTGACTTTGTTGGATACACATGCAGTTACACTTAATAGATTCTCAAGGAAATTACTTATTTCATTTATTGTAATTACTGCTCTGAAGCATGCCGTTGAATATAACAGCATATAACTTGACTTATGGGTTACAATTCTTACAGTCTGAAGCCCTAAGAACTCCCCTGCAGAGTCCCAACCAAGAAAAACAAAATTAACTGAAGAAAACTAGCGCGCTCTTCAAAAGATGGATACGGATTTGAAATTTCAAGGGCAGTTTTTAAATCGGCAATTTTCACAGTTTATTGGAAAAACTCATTTCTGACGTTATTTCAGTACACCAAAGTGTCTTGGCTTTTTGTAGCTGCAAGCTCATGGTTTATGACTTATGAAGAAAGTGGCCTGCGGCCTTCATCGCTACACAACGCTCACAAATGAGCCCATCTGGAGAAACCACAACAGAAGCATAACTTTGCCTATTTGTGTGCCTCTGACTTCTGTCACTTTTAACTACCCTATTTATTATCATGCTTTGAGCAAGGTAAAAGCAAACACATAGCATCCACGGTGTCTACCATAAAAGCAGGTGTGTGTTTTTTTTTTTTTAACCTGTAATCAATAAGGTGGTGGAACGTGAGCCCTAGACCAGCCGGGTCTGAGTGGCGTTGATCCTAGGCTGCTGTGTAAAACCAATCCCTTTGATATCTTGATATCAAAGTGCAGTGAAAGGAGAAGGAATGCTGGTATTGTGCTTACTAAATCATTAGCGCTTCAGGTAATGTGCGCTCTTTCTCAGACCCACCATTGTTCTGTAAGCGAACACTGCTCATCGTAACCCTGCTCTCATGGGCTTCTTGACAGAGCTCAAGCGCTCTGAGTTCATCAGTAGTCAGACCTTTCTCCTACTCAACTTACAATCTTTCAGCATTACTTTTACGTTTTTTCCAATTGTTACGATTTTCTCCAAAACAACTTACAGTGTTAAACTACTTACAATCATCTACCCATTTATGCAGCAGGGTAGTCGTAGTGTTAACCTTAAAGAGCAACTGCAGGGTGTAACTCTGCAAGGGTGTTCTTAACTGGAGAAGAGTGCATGTTCCTTCTATGACTAGAATTTTTGTACAAGTTTAAATAATGCCTTCCGGAAAATATTCATAATTACTGTCTAATTTGTTACCATAAAAACTATGGATTTCATATAACTGAAAAATTGAGGACCATAAACAGACACACACACAAAAAAAATCTCTTAAGTCTAGTGGTACCAGAAAAAAAAGGTGGAAAAAACAGAGGGAAACTTACTAGTGACTTCTTGTAGGAAGTCAAGACAGGGCCGACTGGTTCCAGACATACTGACAGACACGGCAACTGGAGTCTGCCCCTCATAGTTCCTAGTGTTGGTGTCCGCTCCATACGTGTAGAGCATCTGTGCACACAGCACATCATCCCTGAGAGCGGACAGGTGTAGCGGTGTCTGGCCGTCCTCCTGGCGGCCTAGGTTTGTGTCGGCGCCCCTCTGCAGGAACATTCGGCAGTACGAGTGGTTGCCCTTGATGACGGCGTAGCGCAGCAGAAAGCCGTTCTGGATATCAATGTTGGCGTTGTGGTCCAGCAGGATCTTCACGCAGCTGGAACGCTCCCTGATGATGGCCAGCTGCAGAGGTGTAGTGCCCTTGTCGCTCAGGGGATCCACAGCTGCCTTGAACTCCAGCAGGAGCCGTACAAACGAGTCCCTGCCGTAGTGAGCAGCCACGTGCAGGGGTGTCCAACCGTCATTGCTCTTGGCGTTGATAATATCGCTCCGGTACTCAGACTCCAGCATCAGGCGTGCTATCCGTGCCCGGCCGTGCATGGCCGCGTAATGCAGCGCTGTAAAGCCTCCTATTAAGTCTTTCACTGTGGGATCAGCTGAAAGGTATAGAAGAGAAAAAAGTAAATGAGCCATTCCACAGCACAATAAAGATCACAACCTATCACAAGGACGCAGTAAATGAATGAAAATAATTGGTATCAGTCAAACATCCACATGTGCAGCAGAGGCCATAGGTTAAATACAACAATTTTAATTAACTCTTGAAATTTCATACACAATTAGGCCTCTTTGTACCTTAAGAAAAGAAACAAAAGTATTCAGAGTGCAAATGAGTGGGAGTCTCTGCATCAGTGCCTCGCCTTCCCAGCACTTTCTTGTGTCTTTTTTTGGGGATTGGGGGAGGGGGGTCATTCCACATGAAGTTAAAGATGGTATTATCTTATTAAACATTTACAAATTTATCAGAATAGTTCATTTCTTGAACTTCCCATTTGTGCTTATTCATTTAGCACATGAATTTCTCCAAAGCGATGTGCAACTCTATGAGAACATTTCACAGCAGATGAAGAACCTCAGATATGCTTGTAACTGTACACATGGGATGAGGGTGCCTAATGATTTTTGCATGTCTTCACATATTTGTAACTGTTAAGAATTAATTTGTTTCTACTACTTTAGTTGTTTTCAAAGACCTGTCTGCAGAACACTGGTGATCCACAATATCATTTTTGTTAACTATACCCAATATTACACTTTGATATAAAAAAATACAACTTAACCAGCAAAATACTTAAATCAAACCAATACCATTAATTACAATACCTTACTATAGTCACATATTAAGAATATTACATTTTTTATTCTCCCAGTGCAGGTACTTTGCACAAATTTTGGGACATGCATTTGTTAACCACAGATTTAACCCCTTCAGCATAGAAGTGGCTCTGATCACTAGTTTGCACATTCCCTTTGCTAAGTTTGTTTGCAATGAAGTAGGACTTTTAGTTACTTGTGGTTGATAAGCTGTGAGTAAATGAACTGGACAATTTATTCCAACCACATATGCTTATGCAGAGCTTTAGAATTTTTGAGTTCCGTGAAACCAAATTTTAATTTTTTTAAAAACATTCTTAGTTTTGTCAGTGTAATTGCCACACATATCTTTTGAAATAGTCATAAATTCGTAGACAACCTCTCTTGTTTAAATCAGCCCCATAAACTAGTCAATAAAAAAAGCAAATAATAGTTAATTCCTTCTAGATCACCTTCATTATAACTGTAACACTATTACAGAAAAGAAATCTCAGCTTTTTTCCACCATTAGAGGTATCCTTTGACAGTAACAAACTCAATTTACAGTGATACTGAAAATAATGTCTTCAGTTAATTGGTCCAGTTTAACAATATATGAAATTGTGTAGTGTATTTAATCAGCAGCTCAATAAAACAATTAGTTAACTGCAAGAAAGCCAGCATATAGACTGTTAGGTGAGAACTGCCATCAATAAGCACTAACGCACAGGAAGAGAGAAGCATCTACAGCACACAGTGCCCTCTGGCTTTCACACTCTGCACCACAGGAGCTAACAGCAAATTCCTGGAGTTAAAGTTCTGGTGCCTCACAGCTCTTTGGGCTGTGATTTCAGAAACAGACTTGAACCCAGCTCAATCTGTGTGTGGAGTTTGAACTCTCAGGAAAAACTGGAGAACATTCAAACATGCTTCTCCAGAACTGGTGACATTAAATTGTATTTGTTACATGTGTATATGACTACTCTGTACTGGTTTGTTGTCCTGTCCAGAGCGTACCCTGCCTCTCACACTGTGCTTACAGAATAGGTTCCTGATCACTGCAACCCTGCACTGGACAAACTGTTATTAAGGATGTATGGATAAGCAAAGGTACTCTGATTAAACAGAACATCAAAATCAGGGTTTAATTACATCATTAACCCAATTTATAATCTCCAGGTACAGATGGTCTCCAAGTTACGATGGTCTGACTTGCGGTTTTTCAACTTTACGATGGTCCGATACGCGTTCAATAGAAACCGTACTTGAAATTTTGAATTTTGATTTTTTTCCTAAGCAAGTGATATGTGGTATGACACTCTCTCATGACGCTGGGCAGCAGTAGCAATCTGCATCTCTCAGTCTGCCACGCAGTTGCTAGCATATAGAACCGATACTGTTTTTTTGGAATCCCCCCCCGCATCTACATGGTGTTTTGTGCATCCATCATGTCTACAAAACACACATCTGTGTCTGTGTTTTCTGAAAGCAGCAAGCCCATAATGATGTTTAAGGTAGGCTAAGCTATGATGTTCGGTAGGTGTTATGGTGTGGGTTGGTGGAAGCAATTGCGAGGCACCACAGTAATAAGTTTAAGTTCCATTAATCTCTTTACTGAGTTGTTTCCGACAAAGAGTTTTACTGTTAGCCGGGAAATAGTGCTAAACATTAGTGACTGGCAGTAAATAAAAACGGAACATTCCACAATTCAAAATAAACAAAATGCAAGATCTTAGCAAGACAGTGGTTACAGGAGAGTTCACAAGGGGCAGCAGAAGCTGAGCACTGACAGAAAGTCTGGGTAGGAACTAAACCCCATCCACGATTGGTTTCTACGCCAATCAATACTCCGTCTGAAGACAGGGTGAAGAGACTGCCTACATTCCATTGCTGAAATGGCCACACACGTGACAGCAGGTTAAACGTATTAAATGCATTTTCAACTTACAATATTTTTGACTTATGATGGATTTATCGAAATGTAACCCCATTGTAAGATGGGGACCGTCTGTATTTCACAATCTGCAACATATTCAGAACACTATACGTGATATAAGGACTTGTTAAGCCTCCAACCATGAAAGAAAACGTCCCCACCTCCGTGCTCCAGAAAGACACGGACACATCTCTCCTTCCCTCTGGCAGCAGAAAAGTGGAGCAGGGTCCAGCCGTTGGCATCCCGGATGTTCGGGGAATAGCCCTGCTCCAGCATCTTACGCACAATGTGGACATCTCCCGCAGCAACCGCGGCCTGAATCTGCAGCTCCTCCTGCAGCTCCGGGTTCCTTCTGCAGTGATGGTGCAGCATCCTGTTACATCTCGTTAGGGCAGGTTTACCCAGACTAGTCCTGTGACTGAAACCCACACATAGCCATCAGGTTAGCAGCAGTGACTGAACATACATAACTGAGTGACAGGCAAGACAGACTGTTGACAATAACTAATGTTGAATCAATTGGGACAGTAGATTTTTTTGTGATTACAGCCTGAATTCAAATCACATTTCCACTACAGTAAAGGGCTTACCCTGAACAGATACAAAAACCCTGCTGTATAAATGAAGTTGAAACAGTACTTTAGTCTAGACAGATATGTCAGTTAAATACAGATTAATCGCAACAATTAATAGATTATGTAGAGGTTCCTGCTACAAAATAATTTCTCTGACAAATTGATGCTCTTAAAAATTCTTGTCCTTTCCAAATACTACAGACCTAGATGAATGTTTAAAATATTTAACATTCATTTAAATTTGCAGTGTACAAAAAAGGAAAAGGTGAAGGAATAGAAGTCTCATTTCAACCTTACCCAAGTGAAGCCTCATTTCATCTGAGTCCTTCATACATAATTAGGTGGTCCAGCTGCAAAGGGGCATCATTCATGAAATATGACATATAAACCTGTAAAACATACAGCAAGAGTGACTAAATTATCTCTAATGACATACCATGGTGTGGGATTCAGGAAAAAAAAAGATCATGAAAGATGTTTTTACAAAGCAATTATTTAACATGAAATGGCAGTTGTACAGAATGGGAGTTTAAAGGTGAGACTACCATATATCAGGTACATCTATTATGACATAGTGTGGCACGTTCAAATCTGTTTTTACTGTGACAAAAGGAACCATCACTGCACTGGGTCACAAATGTCACAGGATCTTTTTATAAACCTTCAAATGTGTTAGATCTTCAAGACACTCGACACAGACTTCTTGTCTACTTGTTCTTTAACAGTATAGGAAAGCGGAGCAATAGGAAAAACAGTTTTATTTGTTACGTGAGGCAGTGAAAGGTACGCTGGCTGTCTCTTGCTAGTAGTTAACCAAGTGGGAAAACAACTGGGCGCTGCACTTTCCGGCTGTAATGTCACTCCAACTCGACGTTGTAAGTGCCAGGAACGTCCCTGAGAGCCGTTAACAACGGCCAGCACTAACGATCGGTCGCAGTGGCCGCGTGTGAGCCACGATCACGAACAATGGAGAGTTTTACCTCAGATACACCCTCCCGTCTTCACACTTCCGTCTTAACTCTTCGCATCTTTCCCCATGTCCACACATTCGCCCAATCTACTCTTATGGGCCAGAAAATTTAAAAAAAGCACAAATAAAAGCAAAAACGAAAAAAAAGTGAGAAACAAAGAAACTCGTCCCTGAATAATAAGACTCAAAGCTACCTAGCATTACCACTGGAACCAATACGTTAGCTAGCAAGCTAGCTAACGAATGCCGTACATTTCGGCTGTTGAGCAAAAAAAAAAGCCAAAATGTGTTTTTGAATAGGCGTCGAGTCCACAAGCTTTTATAACATTCAAGTCAATCGCTCAATTACAGTAAAAATGCATGAATATTTCATTACATTTGTGTACAGTTGACTGGAATCATGACAAACCAACCCCCGAATCCGAGAGTTCGCTCGGAAGGAAGATACTCAGACCAATCAGCGCTCAACAATAAAGCCGTGTACCGGAACAACATCCTACCGAAATGTCAATAACTGGTTGTTAGCGCTCGGCCAATCAGCATTCAGCAATGAGTCAGTTTAGGAGCCGTATGCCGTAAGATTCTGCTGAAATGCTGCATATGTCACTTTGCGACAGTTAGTGCAGTTCATTTACGTTGCCTTCAACCTTGTCAATTTTTTTTAATCACAGGCACATTAAACGACGTGTTAGTTTGCGTTACCTGGTAATTTTTACGTGTTCTCTAATGCAACGATAAGAGTGAGTTAATGTAGTTAACGATATCGACCAGTTCCGTATTGACTACATTTCCCAAAGTGGGAAGGTAAAAACCGGAAGTTGTCTACAGTTATAACAAGTAGCTTCGGAGTGGGAGGGAAGGTGTGTGTTTGTATATTCAGTGACTTCGGGCAATTTTCTTGCTGCGATTGCTTGTAACAGTCTAGAAAGGTATTTATTGACTGTGTTTGCGGAAGAATAATTTTCAGAACGGCAGTTTAATTGCATTACAGTGGCCCAGAGATATATTCGGATGGACTATATCACTGCACTACTGAGTCTGGACGCATCTGCCATTGAGGAGTGATTTTTCTCTTTTCACACCGTTAGCATCATTATTTGTGCTACAAAACACAGTAAAGTATGATTTACCGGTACGTGTTTCCTAGTTCAGTTGACCATTAATACAGATGAGAGACCAATAAGACTGGGGTTGCTGACTAGACTGGAGATCTGATTTCATTTGGAATTCAGATCACTTCAAATCCTGAACATGGCTCAGACAGCCGAGGTGGAAAACATGCTCCTGGTTTTACAAGATGTCTACGAGTGTTTGCTCACAGAAGAACCCCCAGTAAAGGGAATCCATGAAATGGCGTATACCATTTGCTCAAGTATTTGTGACCTCAGGTCTGTGAAAGCCCATGCTGCTGAAAAGAGCTTTGAGAGAAATGGACTGAAGAGCTCAGAAATGGTCTGCTTTGTGCTCAGTCTCATGGAAAGCATGAGCTCCAAGGTGCTTTCTGGAAGCTCAGCTGAGAACACCAGGCATTATTTTGCCGATGTTCTCACAGTGCTGCTGGAAGAAATGGCTGTGATGTCCAAACTTGTGAGTTGAGAATTGTATAGCAGTGATTATAAGCTTTATTATGGATCTATATGCTTCCACAAGCTAAATGACTGATAATGAAAGGAATATTTTCTCTTTTTATAGACCTGCATTTTTGGTGTTGCTGACAGGTTATTATCCCACTTTGCTGTCAAGTGTGCAACATCACTTGTCCTTTTTCAGCTCCACAAGTCTGTAAGTATGCTGGATGTTGGAAAAGACAAACATCTAGGTTTGTTGTTCTAAAGTATTTTTTTTGTTAGTTTTAATTGGGTCACAAAATATTCTTAAGGTATTTGTGCATTTTGCTCTGCTATAAGTAGCATAACACCAATAAGCACTCTGTTTTCATGAATGATCTTCAGCGGTGAGAATTTGGTGCAACATCCTATCATGATATTATCTTTAGAAGAATCCGAAAATTTGCTTTTTTATTTTTCTCAATTACTGTTGCTGTAACAGAATTTGTTGAACAGAGTTTGGCAGGAAAAGTGTATACAAACTCTGCAAGAAGCTTCCCCTACCAATGAGATGTGCAGTGCCTTGTGGTCTCTCACTGCTTTAATAAAGGGAATTCTTATTGGAATATGCCAATGTAAGGAAGGTAGGTTGATAAAATTGTCTAAAGAAGATTAATGTTATTTTTACTTTGATGATTGTTAAATTATTGTTATGAATGTAACCTTTGACTCATTTATAGAACAACATCTCAATAGATGTGCATTTGAATACTTGTATTTGTGTGGATGTTGGGCTTTTTTTTTATTTTCTTTTTTTCCCATTCAGAGGCACTGGAACAGCTGGTCTTGGTGCTGGACTCTGTGTTTCCTCCAATATATTCAGAAGTGCTTGTTTGGATAGAAAGAAGCCGGGGCACTGCAGCTTGTGTAAAAGACATGTATAACGTGGAGACAAACCTGGTTGCTTTCATTGATTTCCTTGAAGTGCTCACTGCTGCAAGACTTAGTCTGAAGATCTCTTCCTTTAGCCAGAGGCTGTTTTATAAACAAGCACTGCTGGCCCTACAGTTAGTTGGCTCCTCTGTTTGCTATTTTGTACAAAAGAAAGCTGTCCTCCTCCTGAAAGCTACGTTGCTTCTGAAAGCAGGTGAAGATTTTAGCACAGGAAGGACCACCTTATTGAGGGAGGATCATTACGTGATTGCAGACATGCTTGCACTGGCAAATGCTGTGTTGCAAGCTGTATCCACAGGTTGGCTCCAGTGTGTCCCAGTGAACACCAAAGCCAGCTTTTTTGGAGGTAATTCACTGTCTGTCCATGGTTCTTGTGGTGGACCAGATTTTGGAGTCCTGAGGGCAGCTAGCTTGGTTTTGCTCAAGTCCCTGGAATACAAACTCCAATATGGAAAAGAAGGTGATGTATAGGTGATACGATTTTTTTCGATATATTTTTGTGTTTTAGTTGCATTATTTAATGGTAAATCCCCTAAAAGTTTAATGTACATGTCTGGGTCATTAATGAGGGTAGCCTGTAGCCAGATGTAGTTTGGGTTTTTATATACAGCTCTTCAACAGAAGGGGGCAATATTTGCCAAGGAGATACATAGACAAGTGAATTTCATGCTGTTGTTCAGATCAGTTTATAATTACCTTTTGGATTAAATGTGTATTTATTTGGCTCTGATTCTAAAAAGTCTGATTTAATTTGGAATGTGTAGTACATTCTTTAAGTGTCCTTTTGTGGTGCCTCTGTGATTACAGACCCTGAGCCTGCCATTGATCCTCAGGCCTACTTGTTCTCCCTGATGCTGTTCCTGAAGCAGCAACTTTCTGGACTGCAGCAGCTCCAGCACCCCTGTTGCTGGGTCTCAGTGGTATTTGGGGAGCAGGATGATGACATGATTGAGGCTGCTAAGATCATACTGGTTTTGTATTTACAGCAAAGGAGGTGAGAACAAGGGATTTTCAGAGGTACTTCATGCACTAATCTGACAGAATAACACCGAATGAGAGCAATATAACCTAAATTGCTGTACTAAACATCCAACCGTGTAAATGGTAAAAGTATAATATTGTTACATGTATTAACCTCTGTGGATAAAATCAGTGTCTGATCAAAACATTTATCTGTGTATGATTGTAGAGGGAACGCTGCTTCACACCTCAAGGCTTGCGAGACTGGCTGCAACCCTCACTGCCATTTCATTTCCTTGCTTCAAAACATTGCATTTGACCACAGTGTTCTCCTGGATTTCTTGATTTCCACGGAAACCTGCTTCCTGGATTACTTTGTGAGATACTTAAAGCTTTTGCAGAGCAATTGGGAGGATTTTGAAGACACCTGCCATGGTTTTGAGGTCGTCAACTCAGAAGCAGGGTGTGATGCTGCTGCAGGTGAAAGGCACCAGGTGGCTGTACCTGGTGGATGTATTACCGAAGGGATCTTTGATGGAAGCTCAGAAACTCTCCCTAACCTAGGAAGCACCAACAGGAGCCATTCCAGACCTTTGTCAGTTGGGGTTATCCAGCCCAATTTGCACCCTTTAGTGGATTATGAAAGCTCAGATGAGTCTGAATCTGAAGAACCAGGTCTTTCGTCTGTCCCTTTGCAAAAGACACTAATGTCTAACTGCTTCAATTGTAAAGAAGAAGGCCAGCCTGTGTGTTTTCACAGCTTCACACAGGAGGAATCTGTTGAAGGTCATTTGACTCCTGCTAGTTTGTGTGTAAGAGCAGTTATCTGCCTTGGGCACTTAACAACAGTTATATGTAGACTGCAAAGAAGGAACCTCTTCCCCTACAAGCCAGACTCACTCCTAAAACTGCTTAAGCAAATTGAGGGAAAGAGTAAAATTCAGTATGAATTTCCATGTGAATAAAACATGCTCAATACTGGCTTATTCCACATCTGGCACTGGGTGTTGCTAAATAGATTAACTTTCCTGGAGGTGGCAGAAACTTTCCTGGAGTACTGAGCTGCAATAAGATTTCATATACTGAGCCAACTACAGGGATCAATACTATGTTTTTAATGTAACTTTACACACACTGAAGAAATGTTGCAGTTTTTGATGGAAAACATGCTCTCTTTTGTAAAACTGACAAGAACCTCTCTTGTGTATATTATGTTCTTACATGTGTACTTTTACCGTATGATTTAGATTAAATGTCAGACTTTTTAATTTGCTGGGGTGCACCCTTTGTGCCTTGGTCTAGAGGAGATATCTGTAAAGAAAAAATAAATAAAAAATAGTTTTGAACTTGTAATTTGGGTTTATCCTTTATTGGTGTAAAGTGGTTGTAGGAAAGACATTTTTTGTAAAGCAAAATTGTTGTAAAGTTTAGTCTGTCAGTGGTGCCTGTGATGGGGCTATTTTATTGACTTTGGCTTGTGGAAATAAAATAGCAGCCTGGTCCTAGAAGGATTTTAGGATCATTATGGGATTAGGCAAAGCTTCTAACTTTTTGTACTGTTAAAGATGAATGTTTTAAATAAGTTTCTGATATTTGTCATTCACCTACCCAGTTGCTTAAAGTTCCTACTTGTTTTCTTCAAGGATGTTGTTGCAGACGACAGGTACAAGCAAACAAGATCGTCTACACAAATAGGTTCTGCTTTCCTTTTGGCTTTAGGCTTGTTTGCAATAGTTTCGTTCTTTAAGTTCAAAAGAAACTTGTATTTTGCTCCTTGTCTTAACAAGACTTTGCTGCTGTGTGAAACTTTTCCCGGTATTTACGCTTTACGAGTACAGAGAACACAGTGTCAACTAACAAGGGGGAGAAAAAAAACTGGATTCTCTAAGCTTTTTGCCCTACAGGTAAGGTGACTTTATTATGCTGAGTAGGTCAGTTGGCGTCACTCATGCTGCCTAGCCTTGCCTACCTGGGTGTGACTGCGAGGATCTGAAACAAAGAGCGAGCCTGCCAGGGCTAGCACTGCCACCATGCTTCCCGCTCGCTCTCACTGAGCCGCCTGCCGACTCCGGTGGCAGCCCAACGAACAAGGAGCGTCCCTGTCCTTCTTGGCCTCAGCTTTCCTCGCCTCTCTTCCACAGGAGCTGAAGGAGTAAAGGTAAATCAGATTTGAGTGCCCTTTGGAATCAAGGTGGGGAGCATGGCTTCTGTTAATATGAGTCTTTGAGCTAAAATTACGACAGTTGTGTTCAAAGTCGAAAGTTCTCCTTTTAGCTGACTTAATCCTCAGCCGTGTCAGACTGTCACAAATCCATGCGAAGACCCAGGAAGCACAATGCTGTGTGATGTGTAGCAAAAAGTGCTTTGAGGTATAGAACAAGCAGCGTTCCAAAACTTTGTAACCGATACTTTCATGAGGACGTGCAAAGTTAATGATAAAGAAAAATGAGGTGAGTGAATGACTGGACTGAGATGTTCTAGTACAGCCGCACTGGTCTGAGTTAGAGCTCAGTCCCCAAGGGCATGTTCAGATAACTTTATGGAATTCTTGTGAAGATGATTGATAGCTTAATGATTTTGAAGGACAAAAACTTGGTCTGCAAGTAGATAAGACTACAGAGTTCATCTAGTATCTTATGTATGTATTCATTGGTGTATATTTTGCTTGACATAATACAAAAACATTAAATCCAAATAAAAGATGATGGACACTGTAGGTGTATACACACTTACCTCCCTATCTAGTGGAGCAGAAACCACCTGAGGTTTGACAACTTGATATGGCTGTAACATATAACGTGTGTTACAAATAACCTTCAAAATAGTGGTGTATACCAGTTGACCACAAGCACCTGGGGTCTCTCCTCTCCCCGATGCCGTTTATCTTACTATGTAAATAATTATTAACCAATACAGCAAGGTAGTAAGACAGGTTTAGTATCCGGCACATTTGGAACGCACTGACGTTTACAGTTTACTGACGGCATATAGTAATGATTTATTTGTTCTTTATGAATGAAAGGTGTACAGTAATATTTTACTTGTGAGTAACATTGCTTTGTTGTAACATTTATGAATTGAGCAATTTATGAATTCAAACCGATAGTAACCGATGAATGGGGGGAAAATATTCATTGAAGGATCACGTCTGTGTTTTTATGTCACAATGGAGAGCCTACCAGCTTGTTTCTCCTCTACTTTCTCCCCTCTGACGTTGGGTGCTGTCAATGTAGGTGAAATGTGCTGATGAAATGGCATTTGTGTTGATGGGAGGAGCAGCTGAGTGGCAGAGAGGAAAGGAAACTGGCTATGGAAGGAGAACACGTGTGATGAGTGTGTGGCGTAGATGAACGTGGGACAGCTCATCCAAGCGGGCAGTGGTCTCCTTTGGGAAACGTGTATTCCACTGCATTGTTTAACTAACCTTCAGTTGCACTCAAGCAGGGGCTCCAAATACTGCAGCACTGATGGTGTAATTCCTAAAACATGTTTTTATAATGTGTTTTCAGGCACGCTTGATGATACTCATTACAACATAGTAATGTGGGATTAGCACTAACTGGTTTCAGAAAGGAAAAAATGACAGATTTATTACAGAAAGCGCAGTAGTTTTTTTTAAATTTAATTTTACCTTTCACTTCAGCCTCATCTTGTAATTTTAGGTGAGTAAATTTAATTTGCTGAGCAGACATGCTTACAGTAGTCACATGAAAGAATTGCAGTAATTCATGGTAAACTCGCCCTTTGAGTTATTTTACATCAGTCGTGTGACTTCAGGTTCAGATTTTGGATCTTATGCTTATAAATGTGGTCTGGGTTTGGAGCCAAATGCAGCATTTTCAGTTATTTCTTTCTTCCCGTTTCCTCCTATTTATTTGCGTTCAATTCTTTTTTTTGTATATACTGAAATTTAAAATGCACATCTTTCCCAACTGGCTTAGAGGCCTTTTTATCTGTATTACCTCGGTATTTGTTTTTAAAGCACTTTTTCCACCCACATTGTGTGTCCGAGCAAAGCAGCAGGTGGTCTGTTTTTATTACTGTCAGAAGCACTGGAGTATTTTCAGCCACTGGGGCTTATACTAGCCGAAATGTGAAAGAAGGATTATATAACTGCCCGGCTGCTGTAACCCTGAGATTAACTTTCCTCCCGTGAGCAGCATTAAAGGTTGGCTTTAAGATGTAGATATGTCTGCCTTCCCGAGTACTGGAGCTGCCTTTGCAAATCAGGGCATTGCTGCCTATTTTTAATGTTTCTCTTTCAGCAGGAGTGTTTTGTCAACATGCAGTGCGGTTAGAGCGGTTTCTGGAGCTTGTCTGTCCACCAGCATGGAGATCTTAGTTCCTGCCCAGTTCTACTGTGACCTCCTTATCTGAAAGAAATGGCTGTTCCCACATTGTTTGCTATCCGGCTCTCGCTCAGGTGCCGTTGCTAGGCTCCAGGCTTACCTTTTATTACGGGCTCACTTCACAAACCGCCCAACCTCTTAGTCGCATGCTTGCAAAAGGAGTTTCGAGGGCTTGAGAAAAGGGTTGAGGACTTTTTTTTTTCTTAACTGTTGACTACATATTTGTATTGCAAATAAGGATCTCAAAATATTGACACATTTATAATCTGAACAGTACAGGGGAAGACCTTGTCTTTTTCAAAGCCTTTTGTTTCCTGAGATATGGCATACAGAAGGAACATGCACCATTGTGATTTAGAAAAAATTTTTTTTAACTGATATAGATCTCAAGCCGGTTTTCAGGGCCATTTTGGGCTTCTTTTTTTTAGCATTAGATGGATTGATAGCAGACAACTATGAGGCGTTACTGTCCACAGGTGTGGTGTAGTGACTGCATATCCAGTTTGGTGAACATAATAGTTCAATGTTTTTTCTCCTGCTCCAGTACCATGTTTCGGACTGTGTACGACTGGTTTTGGTGGGACCGGCTCTGGCTTCCCGTCAACTTGACCTGGTCTGACCTGGAGGACAAGGATGGGAGGGTCTATGCCAAAGTGTCTCATTTATACATCACAGTTCCATATTCAATAGTCTTCCTCATAGTAAGATACCTGTTTGAAAGGTAAGCCATTAATGTTGACCTGATACAACACTGGCATCAAATGGATTATAGATATAAAAAGGCACTTTACATTCATTTAGGGAAAACTTTTTAAAGTGTCATTGTGTTTTACATTTTATGAATTCCTCTACATGCTCATAAAATGGGAGAGTGCTAATGTCATCTCAGTAGTGTTTTGTGTTCCAACAGATGGGTGGTGCCCAATTGCTTTTAGAATAGATGAATACATAGTATGAATATACGTACATTCTTACACCTTGACAACAGCAGGACACACACATTGGAATCAGGTGCCCTCTGCTTTCATGTTCTACTCAGATTTGTAGCCACACCTCTAGCCGCCTCCTTTGGAATTGGGGACAAGATCCGACAGAAGGCACCTAACAATGTGATCCTGGAGAAGTATTTCTGTTCCTGCTCCAGAAGTCCAACACAAGTACGTCCCAAACCAGGGTTCTGTGCTTTGGCCATGTTCTATTTTGGTGCTAAAAGACTCGCTACTGTCATTCAAGTGAAGTCTGGTTAAGGTGTTTTATCAGCGCAAACAAAGCCACGTCTTCGTGCTGTACTGTGGTTACGTGTGAGTCATGTTAAATGTTTATTTGGCAACCATGACGTAATGCAAAGACTTCTATAGGATCTTGAAGAATACCCATAGTAACGCTCTACAGTGCCCTTTCCTTCTCGCTCTAGGTCCAGCTGCTTTTATTCGTTTTATTTTATTTATTCACCCTGCAGTGAAAATCCTTAATGGGGTTCAGAATTCATTACTTAGGATTATTAACATTTCTCATGTTGACATTATGGCCATCTTGGGCATACTTATTTTAATTAAAAATGCTCGAAAGCTTTATTCCGAAATCCCTAATTTCATTGTTTTGCAGCACAAAGATTAGTTTAAATGAATGCTATGCGACATTAAGGACATTTAGGGTCTTTGCAAAGTCAGCCGTTTAAATAGAAAGCGGTGGTTTCACGCAGGGCTCCGCTGACCTTTTTTTTGCAGTCAGACATTGATGGGCTGTCAAAAAAATGCAACTGGACAAGCAGACAGGTGGAAAGGTGGTTCCGGAAAAGGCGCAACCAAGATCGACCTGGATTGTTGAAAAAGTTCAGAGAGGCCAGGTATGGTTCACTTATTATGTTATTTATTTATTTATTTATTTATTTATTTGACTCGCTCCTGAATGCAAGTAATTTAAGCAAACAAGGAACCTCTTATGAGCAAATCACATCTGCCAACACTGATCAATTTTTAGTTTCTAATAAAGGTGCCAGGGATCTGGTCAGATGCATGTTGACATGCAACATGATACCTGAGAAATTCTACTTCTCTCTGCAGCTGGAGGTTTGTCTTCTATCTTTTGGCATTCATTGGAGGTCTAATAGCCCTTTATGATGTAAGTACAGTTATGATGCACATTACAAACCTTTGTGTTATTCATTCAAAATGTGTCCCAGCTTTTGAACTTCTGTGTGACAATGACAGTGTTTAAATGAAACTACAAGGGATTGTTATTGTGCTAAAAATGGGTCTTGGTCTTTAGCACATCTTGGTAAGCCAGGTAGATACACCATCCCACAGTACTTTCATGACTGTCTTCCAAGGGGGTCCATGTTGCGCAAGTGTCATCCACAGGGGTCCTAAAGCTCTACAGTGCACTACTCCTGCTTTCTTAAATATTTCACATGATATTATTTAAGAAATATTGTTGCAAGATTAAATATGTATGCTAAATATGCTCCCTTGCTGGCGATTTCTGAAGTTTCTGAAATAAAGTGTGAGAAGGGGGGACTTTCAGAGGTTCTGTTGTCGATATGTATTTGGGGGCCTGTCAGAAGCAAAATCCTCTCGGGTGTCCAAGATCCAGCAAACATTTTCTGATCACAGAGCATTAAAATATAGTGGTATGCAATGCAGACATGTGCCAAAGACCAAAAGAGACCTTAAAAGGATATTGTTTTGAGCCTTCAGAAACACACTGGCATGGTAACACCTCTTTTACTCCAAACATATGAATCTTCTTTATATTTTAATTCTTAAAGTACATTTATATCCAAAGCAAATAGCTTTTTTTCATTCCCATTTACACAGCTGGATATTTATTGTAGCTCCTTAAGTTTCTCATCTCAAGGGCACAACAGCAGAGCCCCTGCAAGAACCTTACATCTCACATAAGTCCACATACTTGTGCATATCTTACCTTTTGCTTACTACTCTTCCTCTTCCTCATTCCTTTCAGTATCCCATCACCAGATCACTCATGCAAAAAAGCTTTAGTTCTTTATGAGGGACAGAAGACACCAGTACATATTTGGTGACATACTTGGCATTTGTATGTTTTTCATCTTTGGAAAACTGGGGCTTCTTCTTGCATACCGACATGTCTCACAAGCTCCCAGTACTGCTCCCAGCCAAAAATATTCTCTGGCTAAGCTGCTCTTGCAGCAAAAGACTGCTGTAGAGCATGATGATTATTGATAACCCTTACATAACTCTGAGGGTGCACTAAGTTGCACTGCAAGTTGGCTCACAAGCTGCTTTCCTACTGTCTTTTGTATTCCCTTTGTTGAAGAAATATATAGTGAACATTAATACTATCTTCTACCGGTACCTTTTATTCAAAATTCAAGTTGATATTTTGGTGATGCCAATGATCTAAACTCCAACATGCTAATTAGTTGACTGTCTGTCCTTATATTTTTTCTTCTCCCCCCTTCACTCCAACAACTGAATAGCTAGGTCTGTTACCTCCAACTTCCTCCTCATGGAGCTCAGTCCAGGAAACCTCTCATCTGAGTTCCATCATTTGCCTGGCACACACTGGCAAGTGACACAGTGTCGCAAGATGGTCCAATAGATGCTCCAGCGTAAAGGAGCATGAGCCAACCCATAGTCATCCTCACTGTTCGGATTCAATGTGCTCTGCATTGACTGAAATGAATCTCCTTTGGTGAAGTAGCCTTATTTAAGCTGGGATTTGTGTTAATTTTCTTCGGTGCATTTCAGTTGACACAGCTAACTCTCCACAAGGAGTTAGTCAGAACTGGCTGACTTATAAGAGCAGATGAAGCTAAATGGAGTTAGGTGGCTGGGGGGGTTCTTTGAGTCCCGGAGAGTTGCAGGCTGATGTGGCGTACAACAAAACGGAAGGTCACTGTGGGAATCTGTGGTATGAGGAACAGTAGCTTTTAGTTGGGGCAAAGCAGCAAAAACTACTGATGTGCAATACCAAAACCATGTGCCGTAATTTAAACATTTTAGTCTCATTGCAAGTGTTGTGATCTGTTTTGTGTTTCTTTGTTGTCCTTTGTGTTCTGCAGAAACCTTGGTTTTATGACACCCGGGAAGTCTGGTCTGGTTTTCCAAAACAGGTGTGTGTTCCTCATTTAATTTCAGAGCTGTCTCAGAATTACAACACGGGCTGTGTGGAGCTGACAGTAATTCCCTCCACAGCTCCAAATTAAACAGTGTTCCAGTCCTTATTTAGACTTGCTTTATTTATTTATTTATTTATTTATTTATTTATTTATTTATTTATTACAAGAAGAGAAATTATTGTCTGGAATACCTCTCATTTTCTTTTCAGCCCCATGCCAAAGTCTAATCGGGGAAGTTATGACATTAACAGCATTGGCAAGGTCATGCTAGCGTTATAGGGGATCTTGACTCAACATAATATTGTAGATATTTGTACAGAAATAAATAAATGTATGCAAAGCCTGTGTTTACTTTAATATTTGCTTCAGAGGGCTTCTCTCCTCTCTGTTGTTGCAGACCATGTTGGAATCTCAGTACTGGTATTACATCATTGAGATGAGCTTTTACGTCTCACTGCTGTGCAGCATCACATTTGATGTGAAGCGAAAGGCAAGTTTCAGTGTAAAATCGCCCGTTTGCTACTTCAGTGCAGAAATGCTTTTAGCCACTCACAGTGCCAGCATGCTAGCTTCTTGTTTCTTTATCTCCGTCCCCTATCTCCATTTTATCTTGCTTTGTTGATTTAGTGTGTTTACTGAAGACCAGCAAAAGGTTTTCAGCTGTAAACTTGTGTTTGATTTTGGTTTTGCTAAAACGGTGTTATGAAACTTTTGGCATGCTTTTGCCATTACGGCAAAGGCTTTAGTGTATATTTTTAAGTTATTAACAAGAAGTCATATTGTTTGCAGCATTTAATCATGGCTGCTCTTGTTATTTTATGACTTAAAGTTGACTATGATTTATAATACGACATATTAGTTTTAATGGCTGTTTTGTTTTTCTGTGTGTTTTGCTAGGACTTTAAAGAGCAAATTATTCACCATTTGGCAACACTGGTTCTTCTGGGCTTTTCCTGGTGTGTGAACTACATTCGTATTGGAACCCTGGTTATGATCATTCATGACAGTTCAGATGTTTTACTAGAGGTAAGTAAACAAAAACCATATTGGTTGTTTTTTTTTTTTAGTGGGTTAAAATTTTTGGCTTTGCGCAGTACTGGGCTGAACAGAAATATTGGCAAGAACAGTCATAACTGTAATTAAGTACAATTCAATTCATCGGTATGGGCTGCGCAGCAGATAGCATCGGTGCCTTGTAGCTCCTGACCTGTCGGTTCCAATGTAGGCTTGAATCTGGCCCAGCCTGTGTGGAGCTTTCATGTTCTTCCTGCTTTTGTGTGGCTTCCTTCCAGTCCACACACCTGTTTCATGTAAATTGGTGACTCTGAACTGGCTGCAGTGTGTGATCATAAGATCGAAAGAGTGTGTGATTGACCTGCAATGTACTCGTGTCCCATTTAGGTCAGATAGTTTATGCTACCTGTCATATAGCTCCAGACCAGTTGCTGGAAATAGGGGGTTGAAAGATATTTAAGGTATAATTAAAGAAGATAGGTGACGTTACAATGCATATAAACAAAACACTAGGGGATTTGTTCACATCTTGCCACTGCATCACTGTTGCCATCCTTTCTCTTCTGGCAGTCTGCGAAATTGTTCAACTATGGCAAATGGGAGAAAACATGCAACACCTTATTTGTGGTGTTTGCCATCGTGTTCATGGTAACCCGGCTGGTCATCTTCCCATTTTGGTAAGGCATGAAGAGATTTGTGTAATTGTGTGTATATACAGTAAACTTGCATGTGTTTCAAAGTGGTTCGAAGCAGCCCTACATGTGACTCACTCTCCAGCCCATTTGTGGCAGACAGCCCACAGGTCAAATCTTACTCCCAGGTGCATGATGCAAAGACGACAGGGGAATCACTCAAACTGGTGGATTGCTACAGAATCTGGGTTTTGCAACAAACCACATTGCAAAGCCCATTAGGTGTGAAAACAGCTGCTAACAACTGCCCTGTGTTCCTGCTTCAGGCTCATCCATTGTACGTGGGTGTATCCCGTAGAATTGTACCCAGCATTCTTTGGCTATTACTTCTTCAACGCGATGCTGGTGGTCCTCCTTTTTCTACATATATTCTGGGCCTACTTGATCCTCCGTATGGTGAAGAAGTTCCTCTTTGGCAATGTAAGTTCATCACTTTTTTTTAATAAGAATGTTAAATAGAGATTAGCAGAATACAAAAGCTTCTTAAAAATAGCACAACATTTTGCCTGAAGATGTAACTGAACTGCATAGGCCTAACAATAGAATAACAACAATTGTTAATTGGACTCTGTCACGCTTCCCCTGGAAAATGGGGCCTCTTTCTCAGGTTACAGGTGCCTGAGCTGTATTACAGCGGGTGTGAGGTGTGGCTCTCAAAAGTCTTCATTATTTTCAGCTGTCTTATTCCCATGGATAGGTGGGAACTTGCCTTGTTTTGTCACACTCGAGGGAGGGAAGGGTGTGTCCTCTCTCGGGGTTACTCAAAAACTTCAAACGCAACCATTTTGTGCTCCAGTTCCTCCTTCCTATGTGTTCTAGATGTAAAGGTATGCATGACTTGAAACTGCAAACCGGTGTAGGAGCTTCTGATTTACAGGTGTAGAAAAATGTAGTGCAAGTGAAAAGTTAACCTGTGCGTGCCATTCAAATGTCTTATCAGCTCATTAGTATTTATGTCTTAAGATGACCTGTATTAGCCAGAATCCTCCACTTCCTCCAGTATCAAGTAGCCTTATTTGCAACAGTTGCTCAACGATTATGATGTTTATGGGAACGAGGTGGTTTAAAATGCATTTTTCTTCACTTTATTCCACAAGCACACCGAAAAGAGAATAAGATGTAGTTATTTGAACATCCCTCCAAATCATATGTATTAAAGAGAGACTTGCCCATATTTGTGGCTTGTTAAGGTGGAAGAACCGGATCTTATTAACTGCTGAATTAATACTATTCAGCCGTGCAATAAATTATTATCGGCGTGCGCTCATTTCATCGGAACTCCTAATACGATAGGTTGTTCCCGTTATTTGCCTTCCTCTTTTGCTTCATGAGGTTGATGACATCACTCCGCTACTTCACCTGGGCCGGATTTCACTGGCCGTTGCCGTTCGATTCCTACCTTCCTCTCCTCCCATCACAGTGTCCCATTGTGTTCCGCAGACTAAAGTCCATTTAGATGAATGAGCTGCGAGAACATTATCTAATTATGAGGAGATTAGCAAGGTGCTTGTTCACTGGCAGATGTAATGGAAAATATGTCGCTTGCAGTTACCTCCCTACACAGGAGGATCGGCAGCCCTCTGTTACAGGCACCCCAATTATTTATGATTTAAAGCGTTCTTCTGGGGAAACCATTCTTCTGTCAGCTCTGGGTTTCATAGATATCTCTTTTTTTGGTCACAGGTATGAGAAGATATCGAGTCCTTTTCAAATGTTAAACTGCTTCTGTTCACCCCAGAGTTGCTTATGTAATATTTAGGTATTTAGGTAATATTTTTACCTTCACATACAACCATGCAGTCTGTCGTGCGCATCCTGCCGGAGAGACTATCTTAAACGGTCAGAAGGGAAGTGATGTTGTGAAAGAGTTAATGAGATGACGGAGAGCTCGAAGGTGAACAGGAGCACGGTTGCCCGTAGAGGCTGTGCCAACGTGGGGACGGCCTCGTCGCACTCTGCATTAACAGGAGTAGTCAAGTTGGTGAGGGAATGTCTCTCTTTCCCCCCACCCCACTGTAATCTCATGTTCCTCCATGTGCTGGTCTGACCACAGCTGACAGGGGATGAGAGGAGCGATGAGGAGGAGATGGATGAGGAAGGAATCAGCAATATGACTGAGGAAGACGAGGAAGTGCACCATAAGCTGAGCAACGGTTCGGGAGTGCGAGCTGTGAACGGCACTCACTGACTCCGAACAGCCGCGCTCGCCTGCTGAGGACTGGCTGCATCAGCAAGCCAAGGTGATTTAGAGCAAAGGGCAATGCACGGTACTTTAAGGAAGTACTGACACTGAAAAAACGATTGCAAAGATGCCTTAGGGGGCTCTACCAGGACATGGGTTTCCTCGTAAGAACATTCTTGTGCAGCACAGCGAATATACTCGCACGACACCCAGTGTCACACAGCCGAAGCCAGGCCCAATGAAGACAATTGCGTGAAACGGAAGGTCACGAACCCAGACGTGACTGCTAGCATTGCATCTCATTAATGTTTCATTTTTCAGCACACATATATTATTTTTGTTTGTTAGGGTCCAGTTAATATGATTATGCTGTGTTTGAGCTTAACTCATGCTAGCAGGAAGGATGATTTTTCTGGGGAAGATTTATTGCAGTTTCAGAACTGGTTTCTCCAACACCTTTGGAAGAAACTTGCGAAATCTGTGAGAGAACAGTGCGAGCTGCCCGCTCTGGGCAAATACTTCTTGGGTTGCAAGTCATCACACGGCACATACTTCACACTCGCTTTGCGATGTGTCGAGCGTGTGTCATGTTATGTGCGTTACCAGTTTTATGGAATGTGATTCTCTGCAGCTTATGATTTAAAATCTTCACCTTGTTGATGACCTTGTTAGATGTGGCCACACTGTGATGGAACACGGGTTGCGAGGGAGACCCAGAGGATATCACTCAGGATCTCGCCCTTCCTTCCACAAAGGCTGTTAGTGATGGTTTCTACACTGTGGGCTGCATTTTACTTTTGAAGAACAGAATGTATCACCGAGGCCCTTTATTCCTGACTGTCCTTGACTGTGAATAATGGAAAATGAAATGTACCCACAACCACAAAGAGAATAACTGGATGACCATATTTACAGCAGTATTGTAAACTGTAATTGTATATGCATAATTCTTTATTGTAAAATATACACAGTGTATTTGTAATATGAAACTTTTTGAGGTATGATGGACTCATTTAAACTGATGAATTTAATGAAGTTTGTGTCAAAAGACCCACAATATTTGCAGTGTATTTTTTATTATTAATTGTTAGTACTTGGCATTTTAAAAGTTGTGTGCAAAAAAAATCTTATTTCGGCAGGTTTATGTATTTTGGTACGCAGTACTTCATTAGAGTTTTACCTCTATCTGTAGCATTGGCCTTGGTCCAAATACTATAAACAAACCATTTACAGTTTTGTTCATTATACAGCGTGACTGTATGTTCATTCTATCAGAAAAATAAACAGCAAAGAACATGGCAGAAAACAGACTGCTTGGAGTTCCCTTTACACAGCTCCCCTGTCAGCATGAGCTGTTCTGTTTCTAATTTCTTTACAAGAACATTATTGTCCTTCTCTTCCCTTCCTTTGGAATCCATCCTGAAGACATTTTGACCCTTAAAGATTGTATCACATTTTTACAGCTTTACAGAACTGAAAACCTCATGTACAGGTTCAGCTGTAAAATTTCATTTCAGTGCAGCATATATGAGGGGAAAATATACAGTTTTGTGGGTTCCCATTTTTTCATTTTTATTCTTGTTTTAGGTCAGATCACCCACTTTTTACTCAAACCCTAACAGT
Source organism: Heterotis niloticus (assembly GCA_018136845.1). Taxonomy (NCBI): domain Eukaryota; kingdom Metazoa; phylum Chordata; class Actinopteri; order Osteoglossiformes; family Osteoglossidae; genus Heterotis; species Heterotis niloticus. Next base: position 12,595,018 of record CM030904.1, on the reverse strand, counting down.
GTATCATACCTTTAAATTTGGGCTGAAAATGCTCTGTAAGTGAAGCCCAAACCCACCACAAGGGGGAGCAGCTCACCGTAGTGTTCACAATGGGAATTAAATGTTTTTCCAAGGTTTACATGAACATTATACTAAGTCATTTATTGTAAACACTCCTCCCATTAGTGCCTGAAATACTGTATGTCTTTATTTCAGGGTTATTCGTGAGATGTGGCTTAATATAGCCGGCCAGTGAAGGGATAATCGATGTGTGCTCTTATGAAGAGGAAAACGTGAGTCATATGAGCAAACACACGTGCACTTGGATGCTGGCTGGTTTTGAAAACCAAACAGTGGTGAAACTCCTGCAGCGAAGCAGTGGCAAACGCTCCCGATGCACTTCTGCCCGACAATGTATGCCACCATTAATGACCTCCGGGAATGTCAACACAAAGGGTGCCGTTCGCCACAGCCACCACCGCCCTCCAACCCAAGTCCAACCTTGGGGCGCCTAGCTTCTCTGAGACCCGCTTATATCTGCACTGCAACTGGGGAAAGCAGAGGGTCTTTGTCCGCCACTGCTTTTGCAGATTCTGGCTGAAGAAGGACATTTCCTCCCCCCGTGAATGTGTGGCCGTACGCCATGCTGTATGGACAGTCTCAGTCTCTTTGGTCATTGAACTTCATGTGCAGACACTGAAATACAGAACTTCACATTTTGTTATCCCTCAATATAACGTCTGCCACAATCCACCTACTTCAGGCATGGTACAAAATATGACACCTGTGGCACATTCAACAAAGCAACATCAGTTACTTGGACAGCTTCTGAAAACAAAATGAGATCATTTAAAAGGAGAAAATATGTGTTTTTCTATTAGACAGTCTCTTCTTTACAGTGGCATTGTGGTGCAGCATATAGCTCTGGTGCCTCACAGCTCCAAGGCTGTGTGTTTTAACACAGATCAGCCTGTATGGTGTTTGCCCATGTTTGTTGTGCCCTCCACAGTCCAGAGCCATGTGTTTTAGATGGATTAGTGAATCTCTTTTGTGTGTGTCTGTGAGAGAGAGAGAGAGCAAGAGAAATTTTTTTGTGACAGATTGGTGCCCAGTCCTAGCTATACCCTGCCTCTCACACTGTGCTTCTGGACCACTGTGCCCCTTCACTGGACAACTTATGGACTGTGGTCCAATTCCTGGTTTATTCATGATGTTAACTGAAATTAGTGTAATTTGACTAACTTTTCCTGGGTAAGGCCTCCTTCAAGAATCTGTAATCCAGGCAAAGGTTTAAGTGGTGACTTAGCCACAGCAACTCAGGGCTGATCACAGCACCCCCCTCCCCTGTGGGAAATGTCTTTTAAGCCCCATAATGGCCCTCTCTATCCTGACAGCAGCCTGGTTCTCTCAAGCAGGTCAGGGTTGTCTGAGGACCTGTGCCAAGAATGGGACTCCTAAAGTGAGAAATCAAAGTGATGAAGAAAGGATTAATCGTCCCCTGACCCATCTCACAGGAGTCCATATGAGGGCAAGGCTCTTTCTGGATACAGTCTCTTTGGGGGATTACTGTGGGGGCTTACTCACAAGAAAGAAAGGGGAGCTTAATTTCCGCCAGGCCACCCGCGCACAGGGTCGGGCTGTCAGGTCTGAGTCTCCTGCCTCGGACCCCACATTCACTAGCCTGCCATTCATTTGGGCTCCGAACCCACCCAGGCGGTTGACTCTTGGGTCACATGCGGTGACCTCACAGCAAACTGTTTCACCATGCATGCATTTGTGCCCTGGAAGAAATCTTCTGCAAAAGTTAAAAATTGACACGCAGCAAGGTGGGTAGTGCCAAACCAATGCCCTGAGGGCATCAACATTCGCAGTTGTGGACATACTGTAACTAAGCAGTGTTATTCATTTTATGATTTACTATGTACAGGATAACAAATCTCATAAATAAACGTTTTGCTGTAAGGAATAAAGGTATTCGATTCAGGGTGAATCCTTCCATGTTTTCATGGAGAGATGCTGTTATTCCATCCATCCACTAGAGAGCCCCTGAGTGACATTTCACTGACATTAAAAAAAAAAAAAAAAACACTTGGCAAAATGCTTTTATGTGACGGTCACCTTGGAGATTCTTAGACCTTTAAAGCATTTTTTTAATACAAATCAACAACTTGTGCAGCGTAGCCCAGACACCAATTTTAAAAAATCAGTTATTTATATTAAAAATGTAGTGCCAGTCCATCAAATGTTACTTTTCGCGTTTGTTTCTTAAAATGGTTTAAACTCATTCATTGAATCCATATGCTGCGCTGCAAAATATGAACACGAGGTTCTCTTTGTCATCTTCGGTTTCAATTATGTTTCTCGTATTTTTTTGGTAATAGCCATGGCAATGATCACAGCAGCCTTTCATTCAGTTGGTAAACATTTTTCACGTTCATGTGAACTACAAACCCAGTAAACCGGCTGCAGAAGAAATTACGGCTGCCTTGGCGGTACACGTTGTAATGTAGTTGGGTCTGCCGACGTTGGGGCAAGTTCGGTTCCGAAAATAAGAATATGAGCAGTTGTAAAATGCTTGGGAAATTGTAGGGAACGTACAAAAATTGTATATAAATATATGTTTTTAACTAAACAAAGAAGGTCCAGAGGCCAGCCTCCATTGCAGTGCATTAACCTCAAAATAGCCAGCAGTGTGCAAGCTGAGATTTTCAGCACCATTGGCTGCACTCGCTGTTTTCCTTGATGGCATTCGAGTTCGTTTCGATCCGGGGGTTCCGTTTAATATTTAAACGACTACCTGGAGCGAAAAAGAACATAAATGCTATATAAAGGGCAGCAGGTTGCGCGGCTTTTTATGGCTGTCAACCTTGCAGTCTGCAGGTTCCGGTTCAAGTCCCACTCCTGCCGCGGAGACAGAACTGATGCTGTAACAACATCCTGCGGTATAAATGGGTAAATCGCTGTTTAGTGCTGCATTTAGCAAAGACGGAGACAAGAAGGACAAAGACGTCCGCGAAATCGAAGGGAGATCATTTTACCCGCGATTGAAGGAAATAGTCATCGGTGTACACTGCGAATTATACTTGATATCGACTTAAAGTAAGATAGGTTAATGATAGTTAATTTGCTGTACATAGTAAGAGCACGACTAGCAGTCCGGTATCTTGGGTTTATTCGGCTCCGCGTTCCATCAGCAGGCCCGGCTCCGAAGCGGTCCGTTCCTTTAAAGCCCGCATTACACGCCCCCTAGAGGTGACTTTACGCGTTACAGGCAAACCACGTGTACCGTGGCAGCCCACTGCGAAGATTGACGTTGCCACTGATCAATGAACATCAAGAAGCGCTCTTTCGTAACCAGAAGTGTCCAATGGCTGTAGAGCAGGGGCGGTGCCGCGCTGGGGGAGGCGTGTCGGCCGTGTCAAGTTCAGTTTGCCTGCAGCTCATTAATTTGGGGAAGAAGTTCGCAGCCGCCCAGCCTGAGCTCCCAGCACACAGCGGCCCGTGCCGTGCACCGCACCGCCGAGTCCCGCATCATGCCTGACAGACACGCTCTCCACCTCCTCCTCCTGCTGCCTCTGCTGCTGAGCTCGGCGCCGAAGGCGATGCCAGGTAAAGCACGGTAGCACCTGCGCACTTGGTGATCCCGAGCGCCGCACTTTAGCGCTTTTTTTTTTTGCCTCGCATTAAGTGTCACGCGTTCAGTTCGTTTCAAACGATTAGTTCTGGTTTTGTGAGTCCGCGTCGCCGTGATCAGATCCGGTGCCAAAGATCGCCAGCCGGCCCGTCAAGTCGCCTCTGAGCAGGCTGCGCTCGCACCTGGACACCTAGACACCTGGATACCTACTGGCGACATCCGGACTTCCAGTCACACTTTGGTGGCGCCACTTTCCACGGGGGTGTGCAGCCCAAATGCCCCGCTGTGTCAGTGACCAGAGAACCAGTAACCGTCAGTCCAGATAATAATAATAATAATAATAATAATGTACGTTTATTATTGTTATTATTATTATTATTATTATTATTATTATTATTATTATTATTATTTGAACATATTTTACAGTGCTCTAAACATGCTGCCGTTGTGTATTTCTGTGTTACTTTGAAGCAAACAAGTGTTTATTAGATGCGGGGTCACGTGGTCCGGCTCTCAATAAACAGGTCTGTACGAAGCGAGGCTGAAAAGTGCGGGAAAATGCACTTTGCTTGCTGGGTCCTCATTTGTTCTGGAGCTCGACGTCTACAGCTGCTTTCGAGTGAAATTTGAAGTGTATTACATTTTTGTCTTTAAAATGACACCCGATACGCTGGCCGACTGAGATGTCATATTTTTATTACCGTTATTTACAAGGGCTTACTGTGTTATGTAATGAAGTTTACCGTGATTTCCCCACTTGCACAGCAGGGTATTCTTACTGAGTCGGTTTTGGCTAAGTACCATAATCGAGAGCTTGGCAGCAGGAGTGGGGGCTGAATCCAGAGCTGTCCGATCTCAAACCATTCCGCCACCTGCTGGTCACGGCGGCATCGCCAGGCATTATTTCACCCTGCAGTTAAATGGATGCACATTTGTGTGTCTGAGCATGTGATCTCTTCCGTTTAAACAGCAGTCTTGGAGGAGGAGACCGACCTGGTGATCCCTTTGGAGATACCCAAGGACCAGGTCCGCCCGTTGATGGCGGCATTTGGGCGAAGCGGCCGCAGACGAAGCCGTCGGTTTCTGGAGCCGCCCGGAAGCTACCGCGCTGAAGAGGAAGAGGATGGCCTGCTCCTCCTCCTGCCAGCTTTTGGGGAACATCTTTATTTGCAGCTTAGAAGAGATGCGGGGTTTCTGTCCGAACGCTTCGTAATCGAGGAGAAGAAGGACAGCGAAACGATCCGAGTGCAGAGTTTCCCCAGCACTGAGTCCTGCTTCTACACAGGGAGGCTTCTCAATCACAGCAGCTCCTTTGTGTCTCTCAGCACTTGTGGTGGCCTGGTAAATAATAATAATAATAATAATAATAATGATAATAAAATTTGTAATAACTTGTGGGTGCATTAACGTTATTAACCATTATTTATTTGACACCTTTGGACGTTGCGGTGCTAGATAGTCAGTGTTGCAGTGATAGATGTTATACACTTTCATAGAGCAGCCAATTCAGTTAAGTATCCTTCATCAAGGATGCTACAGCATGAGTGGGATTTAAACTGGTAACCTTCAGATTACGAGGCAGCAGCCCTGAACCGTGTGCCGTCCTGCCATCCCCTGATCGCAGGGCAACCAAAACACTGGACCGGGACCCAGCGTTAACACACGTGCTGTGGACAGGTTGCGTGTGAAGGGCCTCCATGCACGATGAGTAGCGCTGTTATGACCCAAAGGCCAGCAGTGCCTGGCCTGCTCCCTGTCTTTCGCGCCCTTTGCTGTAGGGCAACCTACAGAGGTTGGGGGTCTGACAGGCAGACATTCCTCCGTGTGTGGACACACATGGCTAAACAAATTCTTACTCGCCGTAGCTGTTATTTTAGCTGTTGAAATGGTTCACTCCGCTGCTTAGGGAGGGCACGTTAACTTCATCGCTGTGTAGAAACATAGTCACCCTGCAAGGATTGGAAAATTAGCTTTCTTTTTGATATCGAAGCTTAAATGCAATGATGATTTTTCACTGTGTTGTTTACCCGAGTGCTAGTTACACCTTTTGCTCATTTGAACTGGATATTATTACATACACAATGTAAGAGCTTTATTGTTACAGATTTTAAATCCAACTGTAGAAGGAAATTAGACAGATGGGATGACAGCTACATCAGCAGACCTGTCTGGAGATGCGGGTCATTTCCCAGAGCAATGTGGTATTTTGACTGGTTGTCTTCTGAACATCTCTGTTCTCTGCATTATTGTTTCATGCCAGAAAGTTTGCCCTCACTTGCTCCACAGTGGCACTTTAAGACAGCCCAATTTGGGAAATCCAGCTTCTGCCCAGTGAGACGGTTGCTCGAGGCAACCGGGTTTATTGTCGAACATTTTAGGGGTGGGCCAGGTGGTGAAGCGGCACCGACTACTGCACCTGCTGTAACTGCAGCTGCTGACTGTCTCTGGGTCTGCCTATATGCACTTATGCTGCAGGGCTGACATCCTTAGCATTGCCAGTGACCAATGTCCTTGTGACAGTTCAGAGATCCCTTTGCAGCACTACCTGTCGAGCTCTCTGGATGGATTTGCTGGAGTAAAAGTGGTGGAATGATTCTACTCCTCACATTTCCAAGCTCTGCAACACATGCATTACAACAGCCAGTGGAATTCAGTGTAGCCTTTATTTCAGTCACCTTTACTGCAGAAATAACTGTAATTAATTAAAATGGATGAGCTCAGTGGCGTCTGGGAGGATGTGACCCTGCACGTTTAAATGTAAGCTCTTGATATTCCGTGAGCCCTCAGCCCTCTTATCCTAATCCTCTTAGCTGGGTGCCTGATCTCTATCTCCCTCTTTCATTGCCTCCCCTTCATCTTTTGCATGACGTCACATTTGTCAGAACCGACCTCCTCGCCTTCCTCCTAAGCGCCTGTGGAAACGGAGATGGGGAAGGCGCCGTGAATGTAACCCCCCCCCCCCAGCAGAGCGCTGGCTTCCTCTGATGCTTATCTGCAGCCCTCGGTGGCTTTTGAAGAATCCCATGGATTCCCTGTCTTGACGTGATAATTGCCGCACTATGATAAAGTGCAGCCATATCGGCCTGGCCAGGTGGTATAAATAGATCTCACGAGTATTAATAGAAAGCGTGTTGTGTCAGCAGACTTGGCTAGAAGCTGAGGTGTAAACTTGGCACCCATAGGTCTGCAGATATGGATTTATATTCCTTTTTAGTAATTTTTGCTTTAACTTTTACGATGTGTTTTGGTTGTGCGTCTGATACTCGGTAATGCTTACCTTCTGATGCTTTGTTTCGAAGCCGAACCGGAGTCTGTAGTACTGTGCGACCTAGTGAAAGAATGTGATAATATATGTGGAAAGACATGAGTGTAATTATTTTGACACGACGGTCAACAGTTGGGATGCTTTTTGTCTGTACAGTTCTGCAATTAATCCATTTTTGTCTGTATTTTGCTTTAGAAAGCAAGGCATTCACAAACCTGAATGCTACAAATGCTGAAATGTTTCCTCACTGGTGCTGTTCAGAACCTCTCATTTTAGTTTAGTTGGTTATTAAGCACCAGCTCCTGTTTTATGGTCACATTCTTTGCTGGTGCACCAGAGGAAATTTTTGAAATCTGGCTGAAGCACAAACTCTGATGTGTTTGTGTGTGCAGCCCTACACCATGGCTTCTGTCAGCACCCCGGGCTGCTGTCTCCTCTATCTGTGTCCACTTGCATGTCAACACGCATGCATATGTGTGTGTGGTGTGGTGAATGTGCTTTCCTGTCTTGCATCACCAGTGACATTGGACTGTGGCCTCAGATTGGAGTCACGGGTGGGCGTAGTACCAGTGAAAAGGATGAACCCATCTGGGCAATACAGGACAAACCAGGCAGAAGAGTGAAAGCAAAACATCGTACACATCCTAAATTTCTGGGAAACCTTCAAAATGAAGGTTTCAGAAAGTAATTTCAAGCAAGTTAACGCCAACTTGAATGGTACTGCATGTGGGCTATAAGGAGAGCCCATAGGGACTGAAATGATTCCTTTTAATGTAAAAATGAGAATTATTACCCTGTTGCTTGTCCAGGTCCCTGTTATAAGGATGTGGGATGATTCTGTAGTAAAACTTGTTGCTTCTGGAATTGACAGTAACCTGCTTTATTCTACTCTGCTGAGAGAAACTGACAAGGTTGTGTGTCTGTATTTATGTGATGGTCCTCCAGAGACCTTAGAGTAAATAGAAATTTGCATACCAGTACAAGATTCCTTGAAGTGACTTAAAATGTATGAGAGTACTTCAAGGATATTGCTTTCCTTATGTAATATTTTCCCTAATTGTTTACTCGGGGATCAATAAGTTTCTCCATTTCAGGGGGGTTATTCTTTATAACTGCACTGTTGCACAGCTTACAGAATTGGCAGCAAAAAGTCATTTTTGTGTAGTTACTGCCAGCAATAAGGGCCTATCGAGGGAATCAGATGAGATTTGTGGGAGGGTGTAGCAGACTGGCGAGAGCTGGAGATAGTGTCTGCAGATGATCTGTGGATCACAGGGGCTTCCTGTTGGGGCAAGGATTGGTGCCGGTTTGTATGTAAGTACGTACTAATGCCCTGCCTTTGTCTGTGCATAGACCGGGATGGTGCAGACTGGATATAACACCATGTTTATCGAACCTGTGACCTTCGCTCACGACTCCTTCTCTGGTGTGGAACACAAGGTGGTCAGACGGAAACGGTCTACCAAAGGCCGGTCTCTTGCGACAGAGACGTACCCAAAGTACTGCGAAATCGTTCAAGGTAAGGAAGCCTGTCCACCCAAGAACAATTTTCTGGGTCACTTCTCATTTTGGGGGCCAAATGCCAATATATCTTGTTTGCGTAAAGTTTGTTGTCGTCGCAGTTGCAGGTTGCCCTGTCTTTTTACCTACGGTAGGTGGTATAGTGCACGAACAGTAGCACGTACATATAACCATCTTTATAATAAATAAAACATTTTTTTTGCTTAAATTATTGTTGCCGTGTTGCTATCCAATAAATTTCCCCTAGCATGTTTAACATCTCAGGTCAGCAGGCTTAATAAATCATTGGTTTCACAGTAGTGTTTAGGATGTCGCTGCTAGTTTGATGCTCTGACAGTTTAAGACTGAAAGAAAGAAGAGTGGTAAAGCTGTTTTATCTTCCTGTGTGAAATATATATCTGAGTCACTACACTCTTGTTGGATTTTGTTATTGCTTAGTGCAAATGTTGTCTCAGTAAAAGCATGCCTCTCCTTCTGTCTTGTATTTGTTAATATTTAGCATATTCCTTAACCCCAGGGTGTTTCTCCGTCAAGCTCACAGACTTTTCATCTGTGAGGAATTTAAATTTTCAGTCCAAGATCTCTTTTTTCATGAAGGTCGGCTCGGTCCGCGTTGTGATTTGGAAGGAGGAAGGACTTTTGAGTGCAGCTGTGTTATGGGACTTGTAGTTTTACAGCAGCTCAGGATGTCTCGACATCTGGAAGCCTTTAGCCACTAAAAGAATTTGGTCGGGATCCCCCGGTTCACTGTACTTTAGTGCAGAATTTGAAGCACTCCACTCTAAAAACAAAAGGAAGCGTAATAAAATTTTGTGCGGCTTCACTTAGTCAAACACCGCTTGCTTTGAACTGCAGTGCGTGATTTGGGTGTTTGTCTTTGCACACCCACTTGACTGTCGAAGCACAACAAGTGTCTGAACACTTTGCAGCTATTGTGTTTTCAGGTTGCATGTGCTATTGTGATGGAGTACAGTTGTGTAATCTAGAAAAACACATCTGAGATTATTACATAATTCCTTTGAAGGACAGACCACCAGCACTTTTGACAACCTGTATAAATAAATTTTTCCCATATGTTTGTATCTGGAAGTGAGCAGGGATTTAGCTGTAACTGAATCCCAGTCTCTGTGAGGAGAGAGGACTGGGGACTATGCGGCTAGTTGTAAGGTGTCTTGGGGGCCGAACGAGGGGTCGATTCCTACGTTCCCCTCCTCCGGGTGATGAGGGAGCCCCAGGTGCCTTGGCTGCTCCACACCCTCCCCGGCACCTGGTGTCTCGGGGCTGGGGGGTGGGTAGCAGGAGGCGCCAGATTTGGACATTCCTTCCCCTGCGCTCACGTCTGCACAGGGGCTGCCGGGTCCAGCCAGATTCCCGAGCCACGGCGGCCGTTGAAAAGCCTCAATAAGAGGAGAACAGCTTGACGTCCCTCCAAAACTCGGCGGTCCCCAGAGGAGCAGGATACTGACTGAGGCAGACTGTATATCCATTAAACTCCATGTCCCGAATGCTTCAGAGTTCAGCCGTCTGCTCCCCGTTGGCTCAAGCGCTCTTTATACAGCAGCACGGTCTGGATGTATAAAATCGTCTCGCGTTACAAGATTGGGTTGGGGCCGGTGGGTAGTGTGAAGGATGAGGGCAGAGCGGTCATGTGTGCAGCTGAACACATGGTCGTTTTACATGATAAAGCACACCTGCTGCGTGAAGAACAGAAATGAGGTCAGAGAAGGTGAGAAGAAGTGACTGAACACCGTATGGATTCGCTGACATTAAAGCTATTGGCATCCACGCAGTGAGAAGCTCACACATGCATTCAATTTCCTTCTCAATTTTTGCTCAGGAATGCCTCATATATCATTGTTGCACGAGAGGGAAAAGCCAGAAGGTTGTTTTCTGCGTTTGTATGCCGCTTACTGCATGGCTTACAAGTGGCCGCTGGTCACCTCATCGGCGCCATAGCCATGCGTTCTCTGGGAAATGAAGAGGATTTTAAATGTTTTTCCTAATAATTATTAGACACTTATAAGGAAGAAATGGTTTGTTTTCAGTCAGACGCTCTGATTAAACTCTGGCTAAGTTGTGGTCTGCAGCAAAATGTAGGGGAATTTAAAAAATGTTGGAACTCTTCTTGGCTTCCAGTCCCTAACAGTACATTCGTCTTAAAGAACCCCCTTTTACTGCACTGCCTCTTCAGTTCTTACTCAAACTATGCATTTATGAATTTGGCACCGCGTCCTCTTTTCCAGTAACCAAACTAGATAAACTCGGGGCCGTTTTGTGGCGTAGACATTTATTTCTTTAACCGCGAAAGTACGTCTAATACAGAATTGCTGAGCGCTTAAGTGTAGCTGCCGACGCCTTAACTGAAGGAAGTTAATGTCCATTTTTGCAGGAAGTCGGTAAGGAATGCCGAATAAAACTCATTGAATTTCCTTCTTCTATTTTGCATCTTGTGGCAAAAATCAGTCACATGATGAGAAGCAGCCAATAGCTAGTGTTGTCGGGGGAAGGCTTTATACCGCGCCACGTATAGAGTCTCCGTGCACCATGTACTGGCGGTACCAAACTGAGAGAGCAGCTGAAGTGATACAAGGTGAACATCGCTCCAGAGTGCGATGGTTTCAGTGGGAAGAAGTCTGTAGGTTGAGAGGATTTTTTGTAATTAAACATTGTTTGTTTTAGCACACCCACGTGGGCTGTGGGTTTGAAGGTTTGGTTTGAATTAGGTTCTTTCTGTGTGGGGTTTGCATGTTCACGTGTGTTTCCTCGCACAGTCCAAAGATATGCGTATTAGCTGAACTGGTGACTCTGGATTGCCCTTAGCGTGTGTTAACACTCTTCACTGGACTGGCATTTCATCTAGGCTGTGGCTCTGCCTTGGTCCATGTGTTTGTGGCTCCGGAACACTGCTACCCTACAATGCACAGTAGATGATGGATGATTTTCCTGTTTTGGATGCTTTCCTGAAATTTAGTCACCCATCAAGTTTGATGTGTAAAATTGTGGTCCACCTCTGTGGTTTGTTTTGCCTTAAAAGAGTTTGATTTTTTTGATAACCACAGTTCGCTTTACATTACTCTTCAGCTGCCCAGATACTTTCAGCTTAGTGTCCGCCTTCTTCACCCAAGGACTTTGTGTGCTTGAGTACCCTTGGGTCACCCTGTTGAGCATGTATCTGCTGCTTTGTCTTTGTATCTGCTATTTTGTCTCCTCTCTGGCCAATCTTAGATAAGTTAAGGGACTTCAAGTGATTTCTGTGTCTGCAGCACATTTCCTCAGTGCGGCAGAGTGCAAAGACAAGGGCATTGACAGTTGACCCTCAAGTTGGACTTCTGCGGAACACCTAGTTCTCCACAGCCTTGCTGGGAGTTTGTCCCTTGTGGCTCGTCCCTTTGTTCCAGTTAGAATTCGGAAAATAGGTGAGTACACACACTGATAGAGAGGCGAGCTCAGAGGAGCATTAAAGTGTGCCTTTGAGGAAATTTGGGCAGCGTGGCCCAGTCCCTTTGCAGATGGCCGTGCTCAGAGTTGATGCCTTCAAGAACCGACGTGAGCTTCCAGTGGGCCTTAATGAGCTGGGGGGCCTTCTGGACCGTAATGCGAATGCGAAGGGCTATAAACACTCCTTTCCACCACTCGGGGTGGAGCTGCCCTTCCAGAGTCAATAAACACGGACCCCTAATGGGCAGCAATTACTCCAGATCGGCACCGGTTTGAGATAATCGTGGAAACGGGGCCACGTGTAGTGTGAAAGCAGTGGTTTAACAGAAACTGCTGAGATAATATCAAATAACTGTACCCCATGACAGCAATGCAAAAACTATAAGGCTGAAAGCAATGCTTAATTGGCACAATAGGGCTGAACTGCAGTTTCCAGCAGAACGAAGGGCTCCTCTGTTCCCCTGCAGTTTGACACTGGCCACAAAGTGCTCTGCACTACAAACCAGCGTCATAATATGGCTACTTGTTCTGAAACTATTTGTCATGCCTGGATTGGTAAGAAATGTCACGCTAGTTGATTCAGCATAACTGTGTAAAGTCTCGTTTCCTCAGTGCCGGGCGATGTGGGCCACGGACGGATTTGCGTCCCAAGGCTGTGGTCCTGTCCTGTGTCACTCCCTCCACGTTATATAAAACGTGACATGCATTGGGATAATTTTATCGGCCGATCCCACCCTCCACCGGGGGTCTGCCTGAGCATCGTAACTGAGGTCAGCAGCGCTTTGGCAAAAATTCTACGCCCCGAGGATGGCGCAAAGGCGCCTTACACAATCCTGACTCGGCGTGTTCGGGTTTTGTGAAGCAAGGGTTTCCCTCCAGATTTGTGCAGCTGATTGAATCCAGCCTGAAACGAACAGTTGGAGCAAGGCGTTATATTCAAACCTAACCAGACATGTTTGAACGAAATGGCGGGAACAGACTTTAAGACCAAGGCTTGGCTCAAACCTGCCTGACTGTAGCTGTAAAGGTTATGCTTTGTTGTTCTGTAAAGTCATACTGATAGGCTCAAGAGCCTGCCGAAGATGGGGGGTGACAGTCTGTTAAAGTTCTAGAACACCTTCAGTTATTCAGTTCAGTTTTATGATTTTTTACAACCGTTTCTAGCCATTGCTTTAACTTGGTGTAATCCCAGGGCTCTTAGAATGCCAGGGTCTTTTGTGCTGCCATTTTAAATTGACCTGGTGCCACTGGTATAAACCGAAGACCTGGAACAGCTCCTCGTTTTTATCGGTGGTTAACTTAGTTTTTTGGTGGTTTGGCCCCACACCGTTGTGCAGTTTTCCAAATAAGTGCTGTTCTCTCAGATGGAAGGTATTAGAGTTGAGGGTAGGTCTGTGTCCGACAAGGCAGATTTTGGCTTTGCTCCCACAGTCCACACCAGAGTCATTCTGTTAGATAGTTAGGACCAATTGCACTGAAGCTTGTATGTTGACCACTGATGACATTTTCAAGGCATTTTTTCCTTTTTTTTTTTGGTAGAACTGGTAATAAACAAAGGCCTGTGTTATACTATATTTGTTTATATTTTGCTTTAACTGTAGACCATATAAAAATGGAAGGAGTCTGAGGTAGCGACTGTCTCCAATGGCTGGGGCTCAAAAGCACACTGGTGTGTATTTCCTCCATCCAGCATGTCACCTCCAGGGTTGTCACTATGTGCATGTTGCAGAGAAGGAGGAGAGCAAGACCAAGACCTCAGAGGACGGGCGAGGTCGCAGGAATGCCATCCAATTGGCGGGCGAGTACACGGTGGAGACGGTGGTGGTGGCCGACTCCGACATGGTGGCGTACCACGGAGCCGAAGCGGCGCAAAGATTCATCCTCACGGTGATGAACATGGTGAGCCCTGTCCACATGTGCAAATATGTGGCACAAACAAGATAAGGATAAGGAAATGATAACGTGCATTTCCCCACGTTCTTTGTTTTAATTTATAATATAATTTATGTAAAAGTATCTTTTACACTCTAATTTTTTTGGGCAAGATAATGCAATAATGTCTTCTGGAAGAAGTCCCTGGATGCAGAAGGATGGAAAAAAATGTAAAAACACCAAAACTGGTCCAAAGTACAGCAGAGGTCCCCCCATTTAACATACAAAGTAATGAAGCGTTAAAAAGTTGCCAAAACAGTCTGTTTTGTTGTAGCAAACAGAATAATTTTTTTTTAGTTTGGGTGTCTCACACGTATTAGCTTTAGATTCCAATCAATGCTGTTGGATGCTGTGTTTTGCTTTTTCTTCTGTCAGCTGTACTATACAACCATCACCCATTTTCCCATTCATTTCAGCACTGTCATCCACCCACTTGACCGAAAAGATTTTGTGAAGCAGATTTGCTGAAACAAACACATTTGAAATGCACAAGTAATAAACATCACCGTGGAGCTCAGAGAAATGTCCAAGATGTACTAGAGGAGTGTGAGGGAGTAGTTTTTGTTGGAATGAACTCCCACGTAGAATAATGAAGCATGAGCTACTGTAGTCACTCTGGGAACCTAGTGGAGGGGTCTATGCTTGAAGGGTACACAGTAAATTCAAAGATAAAACACTGTTTAATACAGTAAAACCACAACGAGGTGCTGCACCACTGACTGTTGCGCCACAGCAGAGACTTCTACAATACAGCTGTGCAGGTGGTCGAAATCCTCCTAGTAATGGAAACCTTCAGCTCTTCACTCGTGCCGCCTTTGTGCTTAATCTCTCCTGAATGCCAACTTATTATTTTTTTTATTGGATGACCTTTAATTTCTTTAGGCGATTTGGGCAGAAAGTCTGCAGCACGTCCCTCTAATTCTCATGCACAGTCTTTGAACAGTTGCAGAAGCTTCCGCTGAATTCCACAGGAAGATTTCTCATTTTAGATAACCAGGTGTGAGACGCAGTCGACAGACGTAAGACGTGAAACGCACCTGTGCTGTGAAAGGTGTCATCTAGGTATGCTCTCTGTGCTGATGAACAAGGTGACTTTAGGTGAAGGCAGGTTATATTTTATGTACCAACTGCTTATTACATTATTGCTTTACGCTTTCCAAGAAATTGCTTGAAGAACTTGCGATTTAAAAAAAAAAAAAGCTCCAGTAAGTCTAAGCATCAGTCTGCCTTTTCCAATCCAGAAAAGTCCTCTTATTATTTATTACATCAGTCCTGTTACTTGTCACTTTCACTGCGTGCCACTGGACTTAAACAGCAGCTCTTGTGCTTTCTCCTTTATGAGGTTTGTTCATATTTTTATGCATGGCTTATATGGACTTCTTTACCTGTAGTCCAGCCACGCTTGCGAAAACGGGGATGGAGAAAAAAGAGAAAAGCAAAAATAACTTGACACACATCAAAGACAGGACCGCTCTTGATACCCTCTATTCTCACAGGTGTACAACATGTTTCACCACAAGAGTCTGGGTGTCAGCATCAACATCCGCGTGACCAAACTTGTCCTTCTCCACAGCCGTCCGGTAAGTCTGAGCATCAGTCTGCCTTTTCTGATCCAGAAAACACTGCGGTCTACTGAACTGTCCCATGATGTCATTTTTCATTGAGTCCCATTGATGGAACCAGTACTTCTTTCACACTGCTATCAGTCTTTTTGCTTTGTAATTTTTGTAGCTCCTGTGCAGTATATACTAGAAATGTATAAAATTCTGACTTTCTCATTATACATACAGTATATGGACAGTATGGTGGTAAGTGGGCTCCTGGAACAAGTCACGGAAGGGCAAGATGAGATAATATGGACTTGATGAAATGCTACAACAATAGTAGACCTAGTGAAAGAGGCTACATGAAATGCAGGAGCCTAGGAGGGAACTAAGGATTAGGAGAAAGCTGACATCTACTGTACACTCACAGCCTGTCTGATGGTGGCTTGCATGACACATATGCCATTGCATACATTATTGGCATAAGGGTAATTTTGTAATATGCAGTATTTTTTATTACTTTTCCTCTCTTTCAATTTGACCATGACTGGTGCATGTGTCGCTCTCTGCATCATGTGCCTGTTCAACAGCACAGTCCTTGTGTACTAAATGCACCACCTTGAGGATAGATCTGCTTAGTGATATGTAATGCGTCATTGCTTTTTACCTTTCTACTTTCTGAGCGTCAGTGCTGGGAATCTGCTCTGTGTCTGCAGGAGAAACTGAAGGTGGGTCACCATGGCGAGCGCTCCCTCGAGAGTTTTTGTCATTGGCAGCACGAGGAGTACAGTGGTGCCCGTTTCTTGGGAAACAACCATGTGCCTGGCGGAAGGGACGACCCAATCCCTATGGATGTGGCTGTGCTCGTCACCAGGTGCCATCATATTTGTCTGTTTCTCGAGATTCTCTTATTCTTTCCTGCCAGTTCCTGGGTACCGGGTAGCGTAGTGGCTAACAGGTAGCAAGTAGCATAGATCTGTCGCCTGCTAACCGAGGGCAAGGATTCATATCTCATTTTCTGTTGTATTATTCCTGAACAAGATACTAAATTTGTACAGCAAAAATGATCCAACTGTGCAAATGGTTAAATAACGGTAAGCAGTTTACTATGGAAACCCAGCAGATTAAGTTGCTTTGTAGAAAGAGTCCAGCTGAATGAATTGTACATAATATTGACAAATATCCCATTTGTCATGATCAAATTCCTTAGGTAAATGAAGTATCAGTAGACATAGCTGGAGGACCCTAAATATATTTCTGTCAGCAAAGGTCATTTGTAACCACTTTCTCTGCTTCACTCAGGAGGTTTTCTGAAAAGGTATTATTCCAAGATATAGTTTTCCCTGAAAATGAATCCTTTCGTTTAAAGAAATACTCATGTAGGCTGTCAGATACTATCCCATGTTCTTTGGTCTGGGAGAGGAAGCAGGGAGCTCATGGACAGAGGGGGCTTTTGTTCTGACATTAGTTTGTAAAATAATCTCCCCCAACCTATGAGGCCTCCAGCAGGAAAATGTGGCATGCAAAATCAACACTGGTTTAAAAATGCAGGCCCATTCAGAAGGACAGGAGTTTATCACACTGCTTTAACCACGGCAGGCCATGTTAAACTTTCTTTTGCATCTGTTGCTTTGCTTTACGACGCCACCGAAGGACAGTCGTCATATGGCGAGAATTAAGGCATTTCAGTGTATGGATGAATGGCTGGATGGTTGGAGAGAATCTTTTAATTCCCAAAGGAACTTGCTCCAGACTCCAGAAGAACTGATCCAACAAAGTAGTGACAAAAGACAATGGAATAAATATCCCGTTGAGACAAGTGTCAAAGTGTGCAAATAAATTAAAACTACAGCCAACAGCCCAGTAGCAACACTATTCCCTTAGCAGCCTTTTACGTGGAAGTTATAGACATCCAGCTTCTTGCACCTGATGGGTGTTCTTGTTTTTTGTGCTTTTTTTGCTTCTGACCTCCAAAAGTTTCTTCATGAAGGATTTACTTAGATTTTTCTGGCTGATTGTGTTGTTCAAGTGTCCACATGGGTGGGATACACTCACAGGAACAGAGATGCAAGCAAACGATGTTTTTTTTTTTTTTTTTTAAATCCAGAATGAAATAACAAAAAAGAGGATGTGGTCCCTTTGAAGCAGGAGGATAATGAGCAACTCAAAGAGGGTGAAAATGACAAAAGTATGACTAAAAGTTAAAGTAAAGCCCACCACTATTTAGTCTGGGAGCTTGTCTTCTCAGTGTCCCCTGTTATTTGCTGACCAGCTGTCTCATACAAGTGTTATTTGTCTCTTTGGAAGCAATTTGTCTTCATTTCTTGGTTTTTTAAAAAAAAAGCAGCACTGGGCCAAGATTCTACTTCCCATGTAACATTTTAAGACTAGCCTTTCTCTTCATTGTGCTTAAAACAAAGCTTGTATTTCAAACACTTTAAAAATAACCAAAAAATACAGGGTGAGCAAAAAGTCTAGAACTACCCAAATATTTCTAACACTCCTAATGTTGGTATGATGTATCCAATACCATTTTGCAATGAACCAATGAGTGTATCTGTCAGGCATGTGGGAATACCCCATGACTCCACCATCTCAAAGGTGGCCACCTTGAATTACATTAAACAGTTCTGACTGGAAATGGAATCATGTGATCACTGTAGCATTTAAAATTTCAACAGACATTCAATAGAAAGGGCTGTCTTTTTTTTTTATATGTTTATTGGCTATGAAGTTTGACCCATCAGCGTTACTTTGTGTTGTTGGCAAATGACGATAGGGTTAATACCGTTCTGTATAGAAGTGGATGAATCTGTCAACCCAGAATGTACACCTATGGGTTTGTTAGATGGTTGAAGGTCCACCCATTAGTCTAATGCAAAATGGTACTGGTTAGATCATTCCATCATAAAACATCTTAAAAATATTTGGCTGGTTCCTGAGTTTTGATACACCTTGTTTAAAAAAAAAAAAAGTTGCTATATTAAGAGCCTCCCTTTCAGTTGGGTGTTTTCTGGTCCCCTGTCTGGCCTTAGGTGCTGGATGTACACATCTGAGGGAAGAGCAAGTGCCTACAAGGAGCACATGAGGGTCCCACAGGGGACCTGGGGGGGTCCTATGTGTTCTGCCTGGTGTCAGTCTTGCTCTGCAGGACTCTGACATGTGGTGTGTCATCACAGCAGCGGATTTGTCCCGTCTGTTGTGGGAAGTGGGCTCTAACAGGAGAGGATGCTGTTGCTCCCCGTGTACCTCTCACCCACCCCACTTCTGCACACCAGTGCTTCACCAGACCCTGTAACCCAGCTGCGTGTCACATCCGCTTTACTCTTAGATGCAAGTTCCACCAAATTGTGAACATCAGAAGCCATTTAGCAATGTCAGGAAGTGGCAGTAAGGAGAGAAAAGTGTCAGCATGAGTCCTTGCCCTCAACTTATTATCCCACTATGTCCTAAAACACTGGAATATTTTTCATAGAGGTCTGTGCTGTGTTCCGTTGCACTGGGTGTGCATAGTTGTATTAATAATTTATTTTCAGGCATATAGAGTTCATTATTATCAGTCTACAGAAACAAAAAAATAACATGTTATATACTCTGAAACCAAGTTGTTTTTTTTTTTTGCATTTATTTTATTTTGAAAAAAAGAATAGGAAGGGAAGAGTGAAATTTGATTCCCTATAATACATTTGGTGGAACAAATGCATGAAAATTGTTTCACAATTTTTTCATTTTTCCAAGTAGAAGACACAATTTTAGGCTTTTCAGGGAAGCATTTTCCCTTCAGTTATTGTTAGGTCTTTGGTAAACATTTGTTTTAGCTAAATTACAGGGTTGGGGCTGTCTGTGAAGGTTTTGTCTCTGCCCTTGTGGAATTACAAGGGTAGGCTACACTGACAGAATTAGCCTGGTGGAGTTTGTGGATCTTGACATATCACCTGGCCTGGGACATCAGGGCTACAGCCCTGCTTTTCATTTTTGCTGCCTCTTCAGGTTGGCTTAGAGTCATTAATTGAGTTCAAAAGATTTTCCTGGGTGAACCCGTGCTGACCTCTAAGGGAATTAACAGCGTTTTGGTAACTGCTGAGAGTCCAAAGGATCCCTTCTTCCAAGGAACTCAGCAGTATACCCTTGTATGTCCAGAGTGAAGTTCTCATTCCTTTGAGAATACAAACCCAGTGTGTCAGAAGCCCAACTTGGAGTCTAAAATTTCCCTCTGTTTTGTCAAATTCTATACAAACATGTTCAACAAAGATGAGGACATGAAGTATTATACTCAAGTGTTCTTCGGGTTACTGCAGAGTTACATTTCTTTTAACGTGGAGAAGAAAGGCCTATTGTTAATTCTCTCCTAAGAAGAGACATCTGCAGACACAGTGGACATGATGCTCAGCTGCTTTTTCCTGCTGTTCATCCCGATGAAGTTATTTATGGACCTCCAGTCCCAACTTCAGGGCATGGTTTCAGCTCAGCTTATACCTGGGAATGGAGGTGCAGCTAGTCACACTTTGCCAGAGACTACTTACTGTTCTGAACTGTTGGCATTTTTCAATATGGAGGTAGCTGTTCATGTCACCTTTGCACTCGCACCTTGGGCCTGGCAGCTCATTTGCAGCTTGGTGACACATTTTCCATCCCAGTATTATAACTTTTGCTGCAAAATTGCACATTAACAGACAACACAAAAAAACATTGGACTGCAGTGCAGATGATAAAAACCCTTGTGCTCTCGCAGGAGTTTATAGGCGGAGATTAAGGGGCCTACTTTGTGTTCCCAAATGAGGTGATCCTTGGGTCAACCATGATCAGTTTGGTTGAATTATTTAATGAAAAAATCTAGATGTTATTAATGTTGTTTGAAGTCTTCTGAATCTTGAGTTACTTTCTGAAAAAAGGTCTGCTAAATGAATAGATAAATTTAAGACCACAAATGAAATGTACAATCCCAAATCAGAAAAAGTTGGGACAGTATGGAAAATGCATTGCAGACAGTATGAACCCAAGATATTTCATCTTTTGTCTGGTCAACTAACATTTCATGTGTTAATATATGTCCATCCTACATTTCAGACCTGCAAAACATTCCAAAAAAAGTTGGGACAGTAAAGCATTTACCACTTTGTAATGTTGCCATTCCTTCTCACAACACTTAAAAGATGGTTTAGCACTGAGGATACCAAGCAATGAAGCGTTTCAGGTGTTATTTTCTCCCAATCTTCCTGCAAACACATCTTAGGGTGTGCGACAGTATGGGGTCATCCTTGTTGCATTTTTTTGTTTTAAAATTATCCACACATTCTCTATTGGGCACAGATCAGGCCTGCAGGCAGGCCAGTCCAGTACCCATACCCTCTTCTTTCACAGCCATGCCTTTGTAATGTGTGCAGAATGTGGTTTTGCATGGTCTTGTTGAAAAATGCATGGACGTCCCTGGAAAAGATGTGGTCTTGGAAGGCAGCATATGTTGCTCTAAAATTTCAATGTACTTTTCTGCATTAATGCTGCCATCACAGAAGTGTAAATTACCTTTGCCAAGGGCACTGACACAACCCCATACCATGGCAGACCCTGGCTTTTGGACTTGTTGCTGATAATCTGGATGGCCTTTTTCGTCTTTGGTCCGGAGCACATGGCATCCATTTCTTCCACAAAAGACCTGGAATACTGATTCGTCTCACCACAGTACACGTTTCTACTGTTTGATGGTCCATCCCAGATGCCTCCAAGCCCAGAGAAGTTGATTCCGCTTCTGGACATGGTTAACATAAGGCTTCTTTTTTGCACAGTAAAGTTTTAAGTGGCATTTGTGAACGTAACTCCATATTGTGGTGCTTGACAAAGGTTTGCCAAAGTAATCCCTTGCCCATGTGGTTATATCAGCTATTGATGAATGACGGTTCTTGATGCAGTGCCGTCTGAGGGATCGGAGATCACGGGTGTTCAGCTTAGGCTTGCACCCTTGCCCTTTACGCACTGAAATTAATCCAGATTCCTTGAATTGTTTAATGATATTATGCACTGTAGAGGGAGAAATTCGCAAATCCCTTCCAGTCTTTCTTTGAGGAACATTGTTTTTAAACATTTCAATAATTTTTTTCACACATTTGTTGAGAAAGAGGAGATTTTCTGCCCATCTTTGCACCTTAAAGACTCAGCCTTTCGGGGATACTGCTTTTGTACCAAATCAGGATTACAATCACCTGTTGACATCACCTGTTTGAAATTACATTATTATTTAATTTTTTTAGCTTATTACTAGTTCTAAATTGCCCCCGTCCCAACTTTTTTGGAATGTGTTGCAGGCCTGAAATGCAGGAATGGATGTAGTTGACCAGACAAAACTTGGGTTCATACTGTCTGCAGTGAAATAAAAGTTAAAGTAAATGTAAGAATCACTGCGTTTATTTTTAATTTGCATCTTCCATACTGTCCCAACTTTTGCTGATTTGGGGTTGTACTAGAGTAGAGTTGAAGAGGCACCTCTGAATTTTGGCCACTCCAAGAGAGACTGTTTGCCATCAACAGTGCACCTTGTGGTTAATCGTCTTAATTGTACTGTTATTGTTGTTATCTCTTCTTCATTAGAATTGTACAAAAAATGAGAAATTATTTATATAAATTATATCTGTGGAAACGTCTGCTGTGTGTCTGGTGCTTTGTGGTGTATACTGTAAACCAGTAGGAAAGAACGGAGGAGCCACGCATGTACGTATGTGTGTTTACAACCCAGCAGAATAGCTTTCCTGCGCACAGGGTTCAGGGAGAATTTGTTTCTGCCACACTATTAATGTTGCTCTTTGTTTAGTCATTGTGATCTGATAATAATTTTCATTTGCAAAAAACATGCAAGCCATTTGCGATTCAGGAAATGTTTTATGTGCACGCCTGTGTCTGTGTGTATCCAGGCATATGTAAAATTACCCTGCTCCAGAGATCACAGAGAAAATTTTAATAACGTTTGTAAATTCAGATGTTAAAGGTTATCTAAATAGTTGTATTTTTAAAAAGGAATTCATAGCTACCCACATAAAACAAGTGTGATTTGTTCTTGAAAATCTGCTCATAAAGCACATCTTATATTCCATTAAAACCCCACAACTGTGCTGCCCGCAATAAGAATTTGGATGTAATGTGATTGGCTCCTGTCCACCTACTCCCTTTTCAACCACCATCTTCTTCACATGGTAACTAATGTACGTGATTTACCATAGAAAATTTACATTTGGATAAAAGTTTCTATTAGTGTAGCAGCCAGATTGTTCACTGTGTTCTGGAGCTTTGGGGTGGGTATGTTGTTGTGGTCTATGAATGCTGGCGTTTAATTTTGCTGCTTAGAAACAAAGCTTTGTATTTCCACAGTCCAGCCTCCTGACCTCTCCTCTTATATCACCATCGACAGCAGGGTCTCAGTAGGTCAGCACAATTTCCTAAAAATCTAATAAATGAATAAATCTGAACATTTTCATTTCCACACAAGATTGAAAAATATTGATTATAATTATCACATAGTAAGGCAACACTGCATATTGTGCAACTGAATTTTTTTACACCCCAGATACTATGTTATTTGGGAGGTTTTACTGTACTTTTCACTGTCATTATATTCAAATATGGAAACTAGATTAAAAGCTGCATTTCTGAGCCCTAAAAGGTTTCACCCATTTTTTTGCAAGTATGCAGAATTCCCATCTTATTTCTTTGATGGGCAGAGAATCTGAATCAAAACAAAGTCAAGGATGTTGGAACTACTCTGTACTTGTGTGAATACAGGCTTAAGACCCACATCTTTAAAACTGCTCACACTTAACACATTTGCATGCTCTTTTTTGGAATCCCCTAAGATTGTAGACCACCACAAACTTGTGTTGGGAAAGCAGTTATTGTTTTTGGATGAAATCTCTAATTTTTCTTGTAATTTTTCAATGCTGATGTTAATTCCTTTAGCATTATAAACCATTTATCTTATCATAACAGTACCTTACAAGGTCATTCTTACAATTCTAGAATTATTTGTAATGTCTGTATCCCCTCTTTCCTTTGGTATTTGTAAACTATCAGATGCAGTAAAACATTATAAATCGCACAAAGTCATTGATAGAGATTTACCATTCAAGAGGATTCTGCATGTTTCATCACTTAAATTTTTAGCTTTCTTGTGTCTTTTTGTGTCTTTCCTATCTTCTGTCTCATAGATAGTAAAGAGTCACTGTATAAGTGTGCTACTTGCCAATGTTAGTTGTGAAGGCACATGGCTGTGAGACAGTAGAGATGCACACGAGGAATCATGCCCTGCATTTCTGGAATGGGGGGGTTCTTATGAAAGGACCCACTGTTACATAAGGTCATATTTAATAATCATACTGTATTAAAAAAATGTTCCTGATGATGAAACCTAGTGACAGCAGTCTTGTTTATTTTTAGGACTGATTTCTGTGTCCATAAAGATGAGCCTTGTGACACTGTTGGTAAGTAGTAACTCCTTTGCCATCTAATAAGCACTTCTGACAGAGTTATGAAAAATGAACCAACATGCAATGTATAAAAGCCATTGTCAAAAGGATGGAAGTTCCTGATCATTATGTGACATCGAATTAGAAAATGCACATGGCAGTAAAATGGCAAGGAAGGTTTTAAAAACCCAAGCGTGTTCAGTTATTATTTTGCTAAGCATTATAATTCTGTCTTGTACGGAGCTTCTACTGGGAAGGTACTTTGGGTAGAGGACAGTATTGTGAGCGCCGCCACATCAGGTGATGGAAAAGGGGTCTCCGTCTTTGGTCCTCAGTGTGCTCAGTGAATGTCCAAGTAACATTCCTGTGCCTGGGATGAGTGGGTGACAGATAAACAGACCTTTGGATTTTGGTGCTGACCTCAGCAATAATAAAGGGGTGAGCTATGACCATGTAACTGCTGTGAACTCCCTGTAGGCAGACACCAGAAGAAGCTACATACCTTTGGTTAAAAAAAAAGGCAGTGTGCTCATACCAGTAAAATGCTGTTTAGATGGAAGATTATCACCATGGTGTGTGAGCATATGATGTGTTTCTTCTCTGCCTCAGATTTGTTCTAGAGGCCAAATGAAGACCGTCATGACGGCCCGAAAGCTGTCATGATATAATTTCTCTGGCGGGAGGTGTGTTACTGGGCTGTGATGCAATTGTTATGTGTGAAGACGTTTACTTGGCAAGCAGTCAAGCAGAACCTACTGTACCTATTGTGAATGAAGCTCTTAATGCCTCTCAAGTGACGCTGACCTGAGACAGGAGCTGGAAAAGAGCTATTTCTATATTTATGCAGTAGCTGCATAAATATCTGCAAAAGTATTTGAAGGCTGCACACCAGAAAATATGCCGTGTATTAGACTAGTCGGTTAAAATGCTTTCAGTTTTGGATTATGTAATGCTGGACATCATGCTTCAGTAACTTTGTGATTTATATCTATAAAAAATATGGCTTCATCTTTAGTTGGCATAGAGCAGATGTCTTTTTCTTTTTTCATCACCATTTAGCTTTATAAAATGCTTAGGAAATTTTTTCTTTTTTTTTTTTTTAAAGTTGGGGCTTCTCAAAAGCAACAGCAGTAGCAGCATATATGTCTGTGGGAGTACACTGTATATAAAATATAGGCATTAAAAATTCCCAAATGCAAGGCATGTTCAGACAAAAGCTGTAGCCTCATACCTGTTTAGGCCTACAGCAAAGACTGCATAGATGATTGTGAAGCTCTCATGAACATCACTATAAAGATCTTAACATCTGAAATAAGCTCTTTGAACTCGATGCATTAAAGCACGTGCAATAAACTAAGAGGAATGTGCGGAACGGGAAGGAATTTTCCGTGGTCCCTGTGAAGATGAAGCAAATGCACGTCTGTCTGGATCACAACCTGAAATTAATTGTTCGCTCTCCCCGTAATTTATGAGGAGCTCGCTGGAAAGTTTTGATTCCGAAGCGATAAGGGTGCCTCAGGGATATTCGTGTCAGACAGTAAGGAAGCTGGCTTCCTGTCTTTTGAAGTTCTCCCATGCTTTGCAGTGCCGTGAACGCCTTGCCCCCAGCAGTCATTTGAGTCGCGATGCTGATCTAAGCCCGATAGTGTTAATAAAGCCAAACAAGTTGGCATTTGTGTCATCGATTGTCAGCACACAGCTGCATCCTCTGGGACTCACTTGGTTGCATTTGCATCCTGTTTGTCTCCGTTGAGCTCTGACTTGAGGTACAACATTCTGCTCCCGTCCTCAGAGCTTGATATCCTGCTCGACTTTTCCCCCGAGGTAAAGACGGCAGAGACATGTCCTGACATGGGCTGCGAATGTTCAGACACAGAGGGTGGCTTCCTGTAATCCATCCCTTGATCGTTTTTTTTCTTTTCTTTTCAACATTTCAGTGCTTTCTTCCAGTTTTTCCATATTTATTTTTTGGTTCGTGCATGTGTATGAAATGCATTATCTCAGGTGCTTTTCGGCTTAGTACCCTTGCACTTGTTGCCACCGGGGCTATTGGTGGATGGGCTGTTTTTAACATTGGCAACCTGTCTTCCTTTGGATGGATTTTGAGCGCCTTTGCTGAATTGAACTCTGCCGGTGTTCTGTTTTACTGCAGCGACGTGTTCAGGGCCTTACATCTCATACATACACTCCCTGGTGTCCCTCTGCTACTCCTATTTGAGTTTCATTATAGCTGCCAGGTTGTGGAATGCTGATGAAATGCTCTGTCACTCAGCAGTATAACATCTTCATCTTCATCTGCCTATGATGTTGTTTGACAGCTTACTGCCATCTGAATGGCAATGAATATTTTAGCATTGCTCATGTGTGGAATAAAAGTGCTGCTTTCCACTCCTTACATATAATGCAACATTATCATCACTTTATCTGAAATGGAATAATCTGGTCTCTCCAGCTAATAACCGGGAGAAGCTTAATATTGGTTTCATGTTGAGATTCTCACTGCAACTATTTTTGTTTCATAGCATATTTTCTGCTTATTGCCTTCTGAATTTCTGGTCCTGGACGTTTTAAGATTATTGTGCATTTCCCTATAGCCCTTTGAGGGACAGAGTAGAGCTCCAGCACTTCTAGCCCTATCTGTTTATGAGGTCCTGGAGTGACTGCGTGGGGATTTCACCCCAGTTGCTCTCACCATGTGCAGTACAGGAACTGGGCGATGAGCACCACCTCCCTCACGATGCTCAAAGCCCTTTTTTCCTTATCATAATGGCATGGTGCAGCTTTGCTGGTTCTGTTCATATGGCTCTGCTCAGTTTGAAGAAAGGTGGCACCTGAAGCCTCACACAAAGTGCCAAGGACATCAGATGGATCCTTAGAGTTTTTCAGGGCGTTTTATTAGCACAGCTCTTCCTGTGCCTTGTGTTACAGCCACCCACATCATATGACATAATGGGACCTTTTACATAGAAAAAGCCAGGGTTCTCTTGTTAAGACTTTTGTCTTGCTCACTTTATGAAAATTAGTAGTGCATTTTATTGCTCTCTTTGGACTTTTATAGAAATCCCAAATGAAAATAAGGGCGTGTAATGGCAGTGGCTCTGTTTGGATTATTTGCTTGTTTTTTTTTTTTTTTTCTTACATTTCCTCATGAAAATGGTCGGGGACCCACACTGATGTCAAATTCCAGCCAGGTTCACAGGGGGAACAGCAAAAGCCGAAGTAAAATCCTGGTGGTAGCTTCCCATTTCCTGTGTTTGGTTTGCCCGCACACAAACAGGACAGCAGGGGAGAGGGTACAGGAGCATTGCTGGCTTTGCTAGGCCCTGGCTGTTTGGAGCCTGTGGGCAGCATCCGCTACAGGAATCAGCTGATTCATTCCACACCCTCTGTGGCAGGGTCACTTCGAGGGGAAGTTGACGTCACCGCAGGACAAAGAGCCGGCAAAGCTCCCATTCTGCAGTGCTAGTCTTCTCTCTGTTGTGCTGAGCCATGAGATTTGGGAGCCTCTGCACGCGAAGGTCCTCCAAGTGAATGAACAGCCCCACATAATTTTGTAACGGCCAATTAACCCAAAATAAATAATCTGACAAATATTGCTTGTGTCCGGGAGACTGTGTGTTTATATCCTGAGCTGCGGCCTTCCTCTCATCTGTCCAGATTGCTGTTCCGCTTGTGCTTTAAGCCCGCTTTGACCAGCAAGCCTTAACAAATGCTGAGTCAAATATGAGCAATGATAATACAACGCAGTGATATTTTAAATGTTTTTTTGTTTTTTCCTTTTTTGTCTTCGGTTTCATCATCAGAGCCGTTGGCTTCAAAAACAGCTCCGAAGCCTCCAGCATTCCTGTAACGTACTGCCTCGTCTGAGCCCCGTTCCATTTTTACTGCCGCTTTTTTTCTGGTGAAGTAACCCGGCTCAGTGGTCCTGATGTCAGTCATTTTGTTAGCAAAGCCTCAAGTTCAGAATCTGAGCCGCACGGCTGTGATGCAGAGCCATGACAGAATACCTCTTTGCACACCAACAGCAAAGCCCGCCTCGGAAACAGCCGCATTCCAGGCCGAGCAGAATAGATGTCGCTTATTTTTTGTGCGTTCTCATGCTAGCTTTTGTCTAAATTGCTGCTTTTCACTGAGTGTTCACAGAGGTGCAGAGATGGGGTAGTAAGAACATAAGGCAACAGCTGTTTTCCTTACCAAGACTGCCAGCATCTTACGGTACTCTGGAGATGTGAGTGTATGGAATGTTTTTGTACACACTGTGCAGTTTTACATCTCCAGTAGATTCTCTGAGGAATTGCGAAGGACGCAAACTCGCCGCACACTTATGGAAAGAACACAAAAGCGAAATTTCCCGATGGATAGCCACAGCAGGAACACCGAGAGTTCAGGGCCAGCTAAGCTGTGCAGCACCTATTGTCTGCTTAAAGGCTGAATAATGTTCATCTTTTTCCCTTTCAAACAAAAGAATTTTTGTTCTAACTGAATGTATACTTTACGTATTTCAACCTTTGTGGTTTTAATTATGTTAAGACCGATACTATAGCTTGGCAAACTACGCACAAATACAGTATATACATGGTTTAAAAATGCTGTGTTGAGTTTCATCCTAATAATGGCCAGTTTTTTGTCTCTATTAATGATAAACTGCATGAACAGTTGAAGTTTGCTATTCAATATGGATTTAAATTGGTTGAAAACCAAATGGCATGCAGTCTGTATTTGGATTTGAGTGACTGTCAATTTTGCTTGTAACCACAAGGTCCAGCGCTTGTGTTTGGGTTTCTGGTCTCAATTTGGGCCTGACAGCCGGTGTAGATCCCTTTTGGCTCAGCTGGACAGGACACTTGTTATATTGAGTCAGCTGAAAGCCTGCAGAGCTGCTGTTGCCAGCCTTTAAAATGCTTCATTGGGCTGCAATTATGTCCCACATCTGTAAACTTTCTTCATTGAAAAATTCTCAAATAAATCTAAACAACATCAACAAGCTATGGGAAGAAGAAAAGCTTTACTTGAGGTATATAAAGAGCAAAGGTAAAACAGCAGAAATAGAGAACTGGTATATTTTCGTTTTTTTTTTTTAACAACACTTATAACAAAAAAATTCTTAATTCCATCATGTTTAAGGCCCATATAGTTATAGTTTTTACTTTATGGTTTGGGTTTTCTAGTTGCCCTGAAGAGGAAAGTGGGCTGCTCTAATGCATGTTCAGCAATTGGCAGTTTCTGGAGAACGAGTTTATTTCTTCAGACAACCTTGCCAAACTCTTCTTGCTTTTTTATTAATGAATAACTGATGGCTTTGTACAATAAGCTGGTTACAGTTATGCACCCATTGTATATTCTTACTGTGTCAGTTTAGGGTGATGAAGGGTACTGAAGCAGGATGTGGGATTTGAGCTGTGGTCCACTTGTGGAAGCTCGAAAGGTTACAGCTCTTCGGTTTGCCCCTTGTATTAAATATCCAACAAAAATCAATATAACTATGTAGAATGATAATTTATATAATCAGTATAATTATAAAGCTCAATCTCTCTTTGAGTTTTGTCTGTTTGGCCTCAGTCTTGAAATTTGCCATAGTGGTATTTCTTGGCCTAAGTGAGATTTTTGCATAGTCTCTCTCTCTCTCTCTCTCTCTCTCTCTCACAGACACACACACACACACACACACACACACACACACACGTGGCACTGCACTCATTACTAATGTAAAGCTAATAAAGTTTGGTGATATGTGTTTATTACTTTTCTCTTTTCCACCATTCCACTTGAGTAGAATTGGCATGTGGCTCTCTGTGGCATCCACCTGTGTGACAGCACTAACAATACTTATGTTGTAAATATAACCACTTTAGCGGTGATACACTTTGGTTACACTTTCTGACCTGGGAAGTGCTACGTGACTCAGCCAGTAACTTCTTAAAACAAAAGTCAGCTTTCTGGGTGGCAGCATAATTGTAGAAAAGTCATATAAGCCCTTGTGTCAAATGCAGTGTAATTTTCATCTCTTGAGCTTGAGAAAGGACCATAGTATTTTGGAAGGTTCACAGGATGGCACAGGATATGTTCTCAGCTGTAGAGCTCTACAGTATGGCAGATGGTAGAGCCTTTCTCCTGACTCATTTGCAGTATTTGTGACTGAGGGAATGCATTTCTTCTACTTTTTGTCTCTATTGAGTCAGAGGCATGCAAGTGCTCAGCAGACGATTACAACTTTGGGGGGAGAAAAATCTGTGTAAATTCACATATGTACATATGTACACATCCTGGTGTTATACACACATTATACTCTGTTATTGACCAGTAGATAAGCATTTTTGAGTTAGGGCGGATAGCTGCTTCGAAAAGTAACAGCTGTGATTGTTTTGTGTTTGTCTGTGCTGGGTTGTTGTTTATATGCTGGCTTGTGCTAAACTGAATGGATTTGGGAGTGCTTTCATTTTTATTGCTTTACAGTCTCAGGGATCTCTCCATTAGCTGCTCTGGATAATATTCCCCTGCACAGATTTTATACAGTGCTTTGCTACCCCCACTTACCAGTTTTCCTACTGGATTTCATTAACAGTGTCAGAATGGCCAATTTGTTTATCGAACGAAAAGTGTTGTCTTGCGTCTGCTGTATCATCACAGCCATTTGGAGATCCCATCTGTGTTATATCTATCATTTCTTTTTTCTTTTTTTTGGTCAGTTATTTAATTTTTTCTCACCCGAACCAAAGTGAGACTCTGGACCCCATTTCTTGCACAGTCTCCAGTATAAGACAAAGGAGATGGCAATCGAATGTTGTCTATATTTTGCTATGTCATTTTTTAATTTCCATGTAAAGCAATATGTACCAGTTTGAAATCGGTTGTTTCATGAACACAGTGTTCATGTTCAAAGTGTCATAAGACGCTGCGCACCCACTGCAATACTGTGAGCCCACAGTGCACGACAGCTTACTGGGTCCTCCCTTTCTGTGAGCCTCAGTGCATGCAGGCTTTTGTTCCAGCTCTCACCGTGTGATTCATAACACTTAACATTGCATATAATTGTTTTACATCAAGCCATTTCTGTATTGCTCTTTTGTTTACAAAAGCACATTTTCGACTTTTTCTGCTTGAAATGAGTTTTCAGACTGAAGTTCTCACAGTTGTTGCTGGACTAGGATGCCAGTTCCAAGCCAAAAGCCCAAGTACAGTGTGGCCTTCAGGAGTGAGTTAAGTTGAGCAACCTTGGTATAAGACATACCTATTTATATCTGATGCATCTGTTATGTGACATGCACAGGGGGATGTGGGGCTTGGAGACCGGTTATTTTCCTAGGATCTGCAAAACCTCCTCTTGATTTCCCAGGGGTCGGCCTTTTTCATCCAATAACCCTGCCCCGTGGTACCCACCCCTCGCAAAGCCCCCCAGACAGAGCCATTTACTGGTCCCTGTGCGCAAGACATGTAACTTTATTTGCAGGCCAGCTAAAGCTTGGAGCAGAATTTCAAGCTGGAGTGCCATAAATCCACATCTAACAAAGCAATAATGCCTGAATGAACAGCATTGTCAAAGTGAATTGGAATCAGTTGCGGGGGTCCAAACAGTAGTGTGACATCTTGCCTTTCATGTTTATAGGGGTGTATTCAAGATTTATGACTAAGAGAGAGGGAGATTTTGTTTCGAGCAAAAATGGTAGCATGCTAGCGTTTGTCTGTTTGCACTGTACATTTTCTGTGTCACCTCATCTGCTGAGGGTCTTAAGATGATTTAAGGCCTGGATTACCCTGCAACTCTACAGTGATGGTGTCTCCTTGCAAAGATCAAATCACTTGGCTAAAGCATTAATAAATTTCACAAAGTCAGTTTTTATATTTAATTTTGTTGGTACAGTTAATATAAAAATCTTGCTATACCTTTTATTACTGACCTACTACACTGACCCCTTAATAATGTTTCATTTTATATGGTATATTTTCCAATTTGTTTAATTTGTTTGTTTGCTGTTTTTTGTTCTTTTTTTATAATTGTGTTTTAACTTTATCTTAAACTTCTCTGTTCTGGTGGGAGAGTGCCCTGAGTTTCCACATCCAACAGTCAGATGTCAGTAAAGTATACCAGAAGAGATTTGGACAAGCACTTATTAATGAATGGATAGATGGATGGTTATGGAGAATTATTATTATAGCTTTACTGTATCTGAGGTTTTTACCAAATTGAAAGGTTTTATTGAGCATAACTTAGTGTTAAAGTTGGGTTTATAGAACAAATAGTTATGAATAAACTTCTGATCCCAGTTATGTTTTTATGTTAGGAGTCGGTACTAAAAATGAGAATTAGTTGCACATCATTCTCATTGCCATAATGAACGTAAAGTGATAAATTCATTTGATGACGGTAGAAAAATACAAAAGCTGTGAATATTCTTCCATTTGGGCAATGGAGAAGCTTGTATAGAAGTTGGCATTGTGTGTTGATGCTTTCGAAGCGTCAGCTGTGTGACGTTAAGGCAGCGAACGTCATTTCTCATCCAGGTCTGCTTAATTTGTCCTGGTTCCTCCCACAGGAATCGCCTACCTCGGTGGGGCATGCAGTGCTAAGAGGAAGTGTGTACTGGCAGAAGACAATGGCCTCAACCTGGCATTCACCATTGCACATGAACTGGGTCACAAGTAAGTGGCTTCCTGTCTTGGCTTCCATTTGTACTTGTAACCATGGCAACGTACAGTATATAATGATGCTTTTTTTTGACATTTCACCTGCTCATGTACAGCTCCTTTTCTGGACATTTTGTATGAATTGGTGAAGAACACATTTGCCTTTGCTTTGATGCTGAGTCTTCAGCACTCTGTAAAGGTTCAACCTGTGCCTCAAGGTAGTATTTAGAAACACTTATGTGTGGCTTAAGAAATTCCCCTCCATCATTATCTCCCTCAGCAGCTCTCGTTGGGTTAGGATGCCTCTCAGGAATCGGGCCTTTTCATGGTTAATCCAGATAGCTTCTTCAGATAAGGGCTGCAGAGTGAGATTGTGAGGAACAGTACAGTAAATTTTGGGGAATTCCTGCTCAGACAGCTGGGTGTCTGAGGCCACTTGTCACGGGCCATCTTGTAGCGTGTCCTGTCCTTTTGTCTATGCTCAGCTTTCGGACAAGTTCGTGGCTACCTGTCACTGAGCCATCTTTTCGATGAATCAGGTATGCGGTACAAACTTTCTTGGCTTTAAATTGGTTGCATTTAATACCTAAGTGTTGTAGTCAGACAGGCGAATGCTGCAGAGAGTGACCCGCACTCTGGTCAAAGTCCAGTGGAAAGCACAAAAATGAACATTTTGTACATATCGATAAACTTTATTACAAATAAATGTCATATTTAGTTCTTATGTAAAGTATTAATTAACTGAAGTATAAGTGTACTAAGTAGTTTAAAAACTCATTTTCCAGGATCCTCAGAAGATTTAAGAAGGGTCCTAAAGATCTTTACAAATTTATTGTGGTCCTATGGTGTACAGCTATACCTATACCCCTTTATCCAGGTATAACTGGTTCCTGGAATTTGCTCAAATAATCACAAACTAAGATACAGGGAAGCATTTTCCATTATTTCTTGCAAGGAAAATTATGATTTGTTCTGGGTTCATCCGAAAAACCCTGGTCAATTTCCCCAAAATATCACTAAAACTATAAAATACCTATTTCGGATGACAGGGGCTGCTTGCCTGGAGGAAGAATGAGGCAAGCATTCAGACCCATAGCCATTCAAGGAAGACCAAAAGAAAATAGGGCCCTACTATATGATGACATGCAAACACTGCACTCCCAACAGAAAAAGCTAAAGTATTGAGTTCTACTTTTTGAAACCACATAAACTTCAGAAAAGAAATTGGATTTCAGTATTTCAGTTAAACACAAATGTGTAGACTTTGCATGGAAACTGTCCAGTGTTCAGTGACCAAATCATTCCTGTACAGGAGAGCCATCGGATTCCTTACTTGTGTTCATAATGATTGTTGTCTTACAAACCAAAAAAACAGTGGTCTGAATGACTATATATTTAGTAAAAGGCAGAGTTTTAGCTTTTCTATCAAAGTATCAAAATAAGCCATTGTACATGAAAGCTGTGAATATGATGCTTGAATATCAAAGCAGACCGAGATGCAATAAAAATGTTTTTGTACACCAAACAACTGAAAGGCAGCTGCTGCACAGATATTTGGAATTGCAAAATGTCTCCCAAGTGTGGAGGAAAACTTGTCAAAACAAAAACGGGGTGTGTTCATTGTGCAGTTCTATTAACTGCTATGTATTCAAGCGAAAAGAAGTTAGTGCACTTTCTTGTGACATTTTAATCCTTCCCTCTATAACATTATGGCCTATCAAACTGTATATTTTATTTTTAGTTCATTAAATCCATGTTTTATTTTATTTTCCATAAATCTTACAGATTTGCGTTCACCTAGCAAGTAGTCGGGTGTCAACAGGACCAAAGTATTAGCACTCGTACTTAATGGAGTCACAGACAAGCGCTGGGAATCCTGAGGCTTGTTTGGATCCTGGGGTGCCCCACTTCTTACACCTGTTTTTCTTCGAGTTATTACGAGTTATTACGAATAGTGAAGCCAAACAGACCTCTCAAAGTTCTTTTTAATTCTTTTCATGGGGTGATGATTGTTAAAAATTTCATTTCAGGAAATGAAGTAAGTGTTGCTTTACTTACGATTTGCTAAAATGCACGATCAATCATTTTTAATGCCATTCAATGATTTATTGTACATAGAGTGAAATACATTTGGTCCGATTCATGCAGTTTATAAGCCTGTGCCAGCGTGGTGTCGCTGACGCTGTTAGTGGGTCTCGCTGCAGCCGTCAGCGTGGTCGGGTCCATTTTGACTTCCAGGCTGCGGAGTTCCGGTTCTATCCTGCTGGAGGCCTACCCCCATCCCCCTTTGTTTCACATCTTTTATGTAATCGCCTCTTGATGTGTGGAGCAGCTTTGACCTTTATTTCTTCCTACCTTTTTTTTTTATCTTGAAAATCCCAGCTTCTGTTTTCTAGATGTTTTCGCACTGAAACAAATCTTTTAGTCTCAGTGAGGACTTTGCTATCTGAAGAGATAATTGAAGAGTTTGGTACCCTGATGTTTCAAGCTAAGCCCACATCCTTTACCGAGGATACGTCCTGTTCTGTCATTAACTGTTTCCTGCTAGCGATGAACTGATACCATGAAGCAAAGATCCGGGTCTTTCGCTCTCATGTTGCTGTCCGGTGTCGGCAGTACTTCAGACAGTAGCACATAAATAGCACTCCCAGGCCTTTGCTGTATGAAGCATTTGAGTTTTGGTGCAGCTGAACCAAACATACGTGCATTACTTAATACAGATGCT
The DNA here is from genome assembly GCA_018136845.1 of Heterotis niloticus. Taxonomy (NCBI): domain Eukaryota; kingdom Metazoa; phylum Chordata; class Actinopteri; order Osteoglossiformes; family Osteoglossidae; genus Heterotis; species Heterotis niloticus. Next base: position 12,559,911 of record CM030904.1, on the reverse strand, counting down.
GCGCAGACTGTTTTCTTTCCTGGCACTTTCATTCAGGCCTTGGAGACCACTAGTGATCATAAATTGTAGGAGACCGGTTGCATCAGACCTTTCCTGCAGAACTGGGATTTGTGTTGCGGAATGGTTTTGAGTCACACACCTTAGCGCACGAATAAAGATGCGGTCATCGAGAATCCGCACGATTCCTTTTTACACAGTGGGCGGGATGGAGGCGAGGCGTCATGCTGTGAGACGCAGCTGCGACCTCTGCTTTCATTCAGTTTTTTGGCTTCCAGAATTGAGCTCTTGGTGCAGTCACCAGGAGGCATGCAGAATTTTGTACATCAGGTGCGGGCAACGGCTCTGTGGCGCCTGTCACATTTGCGCCTCTGGGGCACCCTGCTTATTTTAAAGTTTATACTTGCTTAAGTGTTTGATTTGCACCTAAAGCCTTACGTAAGATGACGTACCATCCATATAACTATTAGAGGGTGGTGTTTAAGAGCAGCGCTCAAGGGCCCCACCCTCACCACAAATTATACATTCGTCTTGAGGCTGTTCGATCACAAAACAAAACAAAACTATTATTGAGCTCTCATTCTTTTGCTATAAAGTCTATATTTAATCTGCATAACAGATTAAAAAGTGAATGTCCAACAGTGGCGCAGAAAAAATCTCAATCTCAGTCCTACCAACAATCTGCAGTTGAGTTTGAACATTGCGGTCCACATGCAGCATCCAGCCAGTCTTAACAGTCCAAGCCAAATCTGCCAATGAGAATGAGCCTGAACCATGTGCAAAGCTGGTACATATTTACCCCAAAATACTTTGAACTGTGGTTGTGGCAAAAGGTGGCCTACCAAAGATTAGTGTGTGGGGTTTGAACGGTATATTTCAGTTCTTTTGCATAAAATAGTTTCTACCGTTAAAACGTTGCCGTCTTAAAATAATTTTGCAATGACGTGTGACAGAGAGCGAAATTACAACGCACCATTTGTGGAGAAGTAAAATGAGAGAATCCATTAAGGGTTTGAAAATTTTTGCAAGGCACTGTACAAAGCAAGGTTTCTGATTACTCGTGGAAAAATTTTAAACGGGTGTTTCTCATGAATCCAGCCATGAATATGCAATGCGCGAAAAAGATGGCTCGGTGTAACTTGTTAAATTTCTATTCAAAAAAGACTTGCGGATCTTCTTTGACGCAAATTTGTATTGTGCGTCTCTTTCAGCTCTGAAAGTTGGAATGCAAGGATGCTGTGAACCGATTTTATTCTGTTCTCAGTAAAGCTGGCAGCGAGTTCTCCGTATTGGAGCTCCATGTAATGTGTTTCTTATTTAATGTATTTCTTCTGCCAGTTCCAGATTTGCTGCCTGAAGTTCAAACTAGGTTGTTGTTGTTTTCAATTTGCAAATGTAGGTCATGGCTTTGGAAGAGTCGTACAATAATTACCCAGAGTAAAATACTTCACTCTTGCAGAGCGGTTGTTTTTCTTTTTGGTAGTCTTTTAAACTGTTTTACACATGCTGCCCAGACTACGTGGGATATATCCTCCCGCTTGTTTGAATAGAGCCGGGGAAGCGTGACGGGGACGTTTCCAGTGTCTCATGTGGCCCGCAGTCCTGGAAAAAGGAACTCATGTCTGCTTCTCCCCGCAGCATGGGCATGAGCCACGACGATGACCACTCCACTTGCACCGGCCACTCCCACATCATGTCGGGCGAGTGGGTCAAGGGTCGCAACCCCAGTGACCTCTCTTGGTCCTCCTGCAGCCGCGATGACCTTGAGAACTTCCTAAGGTAGGATGACGGTACAACTTGGGGTGGTGACCGCTTAGCATGTGAGAGCTGTGCGGAAACCATTAACCTATGAGCTCCACGCTCGAACTCAAGCAGATGCATTGGGATGCAGAAGCCCCTGGCCCTTGCTGTACAGAAACTGGGTTTATTATCCAGACAGCAATACAGTTTTGCTCTGCTGAGGTATCCCAACACCCTTGGCAACAAGGTGCCTGGGATATGAACTGTTTGTACCAAAATTAGCCAAATGTGCAGTGCGAGCCTAAAGGATGCTCGGATTTCCTGCCCTTCGTCTTATTGTTCAGCCGCATGAAAACAATGCATGTAGAAAACCACACACTGATGCAGTCTGGTCACTTTGGAAGAATAGTCCACAATGCTGACTGATGGTGTAAAAAAAAAATCACTAACAGCATTAAAATATTTATTAATATATATTAATGCTAGCAGAGTTACTCAGCACTGCACAGGTCAAATAAAAAGAACAACACTGTACTGTGTTACCCTTGAAATTGTTGTATCCGCCCCTCCTTCAGTTCTCTTTGTCACCAGTTGGGTCCTTTTGGACATAGAAAACAAAAAAGGATCCGATGTGTGTTTTGTGTTATATATCAGAATGCTTTATTACCTTTAAAGTTATTCAGTTTAAAACGTGTGTGTGTGTGGGAGGGGGGTTGTGAGAAAATCCATCAGCATGACCGTGTCTAACTACATTCTGTGCGTGAGGTTACTGTGTTCTGCATGTGACATTACTACTCTTGCCTCTCCAAGCCGTGTCAGAGACCAAATCTTAAATTTTCAAGACGGTAAGTAGCCTTTTTGGAATTTAATGAACTTGACTATGCAAAAACCTTGTAGGTCAAGAAGTACCTGTGTGCCAAATTTCAAGTCTGTGGCTTGACAACCAAAACTGTGTATAAACAACAAACAGACAGAGATTAAGCTTTATAGATGTAGATATATTTTAAAACTATTTTGTTTATTCTTCTCATTACATCAGTCACAGGATGCTCTCTGTATAGAATATGAGCACATCCACTGGCTCACAAATTTGCGCTAGCGTACGCACTTTGAGTTAGAACAATGGCTTAAAAATGACTTTATATGTAATAATAGTTCCATATCATCAGTCATTCAGGCCGGAGGGTCAATGTTTGCCAGCTTTACGGTGCACATTGCTGTCCCCTCGTTGTTTTACTTGTGCGATTGCTTCACTTATATATTTAGCAACTGCGTTATCTTGAAATAATATTTAAGTTTGACGTGACTTACAGGATGTTTTTGAATGTAGGCGTGCGTGTGGATTTAAGCGTGGCCTTCAACGGCACTAATACGCACCAGGGTTTCAGTGCAGTTTGTGAAGGAAATCATTCATCAAGACTGCGTTTGCTGAAATGGGGAGAGAAAAACTTCCGGCCGACCAAACCAAGGAAACGCAGCATTCAGAGGAGACGGAGGCTTTACCGATAGCTTGTTGTGTCTGTGCTGTCATTGTGCCAGCTTAAAAAGTGAATGTCCCTCAAATTTAGTGAGACTACAGCATCTGCACTTAAACAGTCTGCAAGGCATTGGGCGGACGGCTATTAATGCGCCCTGGTTTGGTTAACTGCTAGCTGCCGTTTGCATGCTGGTTCATGTTTTGCCAACCCTCCCCGTATGTCTGAACAATGCAAACTGTCACTGCGAAATGTGTCTTATTTGTGAAGTTCCACTCAATGCTGCATTTGTTTGTTTTTGCTTTTTACATGCCTTACAGGGAAATGCTGCTATGAAAAAGCATTTCAACAAAGTATTTTATTTTCTTAATGCTGGATGGATATGGAATGAAAAATGTACAGTGTGTGAGGCATTACAAATAAATCTCGCAGCCTTTTCAGAGTGCTTTACTTCTGCATTTGTTAAAAGTTATCACTTCCTGACAGCAATGCGTTTAAGTTTACACATTTAGCTGACACTTTTCTCAAAAAGCAGCTTAAGGTGTTAAGCCGCTTGTAGTAACTTGGCCATTTATACAGCTGGGTAATTTACACTGGAATAATTCAAAGTAAGCACCTCGTTCAAGGGTACTGCAAGGGCACAAGGTGGAATTTGGACCTGCAACCTTCAAACCAAAAGCTAGCAGCTCTAACCCCTATGCTGCCTGCTGCACCAGACAGAAGATTCCCTGTGCTGGCTGGCAAATGAACCCTCCCTCTTGGAAGGCGAACACTTCAATAAAATGCTTGCAGAATGGTTTGCTCACGTAAACCTCTAGAGGTGTGTATTTTTAATTTTATCTGTTGGAAGATACTTGCAAGAATGGTGGCCGTGTGGCGCTCCTGTGGTAGTACGCCATTGGTGGAGGTGACACACCAGCATCGCATGATGGCCAGGCTTAGAAGTTATTGACCGTACCACACAGAAGGTCCAATTCTGTATGCGTACATTCATTATTTAGGCCCCCATTTGAACGTTTACCTCCCTCCCTGTGGGAGACACAGAATACTAAGATTTTCTTACTGAAACAAACAGTTTCTGTTGCTTTAAATTAAGGAGCGGGACAAGAGGGATGAGCTTCTTTTTTTCCTGTGGGAAAAAGTCTCTTTGACTTTGCTCTATTTAAGTTCTTGGTGGTCAGTGTTGTTCTGGTGTCTTGTTGTCACGGACAGGTCAAAGGCCAGCGGCTGCCTGTTGCAGACGGACCCACGCAGCCGTTACGCGGTACGCCTGCCGCTGAAGCTGCCCGGCATGCACTACAGCGCAGATGAGCAATGCCAGATTTTGTTTGGCACCAACGCAACCTTTTGCCATGACATGGAGGTATGATTTTCACTTGCCTTTCTTTTTTCTTCTCCCAGCTCCAGCTTTTAGGATTAGTTGGTGTTAGATGTGTGGGTAAGGCTTACTTATCCATGCATGTGATGTAGATTTCTGGATATTTACACAGACCACCAGGGTAACTCCATATATGGCTGCATACATCCTCTCAACCCACAGCTCGAATGACTTGTATTAAATCTTCTAAGCAAAAATGTGCAACAACTGAGAAATTAACATTTATTTCGAAGACCAGGTTCAACGCCCTTATTTTTTACGAAATGCTCCGATTTATATCTGCAATGCCCCATTAATTCTTTGCAGGTTCTGTGATGTCTCAGTTGTCTCAGTTGTGTCACTTAGGGGAGCAGAGCACTGACTCACCGTACAGCCGCAGTGACTCTGTCCTCCACCTTGTTGATGGAGCTGCCGAAATACTGCAGCTGGCCAGAACTGTGCATTATCGAGGATGGTGGAAGTTTATGGAAAATTATCAGAATTGTTTATTAATTCAGCTTACCCCTTTCTCCAAGGAGATTTTAAACCTAGGAGTGGACTTAACATTAGCCAAAGGTAGAGGAGTGCCTAGGGTCTTAAGAATCCTAGGGCCCTGTGGGGAAAAAAGGTATTTGCATTCATGTATGCGTTGGTTTGTTTAAATTTATATTGAAATATTAAACATGTTAAAATTTTTGTCATAGCTGTTACTTTCATTAGCCCACCATTGCCGTGAGGCCCCTCTTCAGTCCAGGTTGGGATGGACTGTTCCATGCCATTGTTTCACTATGCCTGGCAGAGAGTACCAACAACATATTGAAGATAGCAGGCTGGTAGTGTGGCGGTGTCAATTTTGGACACGCTGTATTTTACCCATTAGTACAGTGTATATTTTAGCAACAAGACTACACACCTGTTAGTCTGCAGTGGCCTAAGTGGCTGCTGGCCAATTCTTAACCAAGCCTGGGAAGATCAACCACCTCACATCTGAGCGAGTGACAATAAATCGGTCAGACGGTGATAGCAAGTACAAAGGCACAATTTGCTTTTTAACAGTAAAAGCAAATCCACGTTTTGATTTTATTTTGACTATCAGACATCCCCTTCTGTTACCTGCACGCAAATTAGAGCACACGTAAATGACAGCTAGATTTAAACACCTGGCACAGAACTTCAATGGTAACAGAAAGGCGCTTAGCAACAGAAACCTGCCTTTGCTCTTCTTGACAATGACATAAGGTAGAATAGCCATGCTGTCTTACAGTAAACACAAGCCTCTGCAAAGTGATGGATTTCTTTCATGGCTTTGGATGTAACATTTGTTCCTTGGTCATTTGTTTTACACAGCCCATAGCTTTCAGTACAGCACCAAAGTGTATTTGCGATAGTGCCATTTGTTTACGTTGCCTTCGACCCTGTCGGTTTTTTGGATCACAGGCACATTAACCAGCATGCTAGTTTTAGCTACTTGGGAATTTTTACGTGCTCCCTAATGCAACGATAAGAGCAAGTTTATGCAGTTAAAGACATCGACCAGTTCCGTATTGACTGCATTACCCAAAGTGGGAAGGGGTGGGAGGAAATTTGTGTTTTTGTGTATTGAGGGACAACGACAATTTTCTTACTGCGGCTGCATGTAAACTCTGGAAAGATATGAATGAATGTCCACAGGAAAATGGGAACGGCATTTCTGTAAACGAAAGTGATACCATGGAGTATTTCTGCACATTAACCTTCTCCTGTGTCGCCACGTGGGGTCGATTAGGGAAGGCAGCAGTAGATGGGCTGCAGAGTCCTGGCTGTGAGTAATGTCTGTGCCACAGTGCCTGGTGCGAGTCCCTTTGAACTGCAGCCTTGCTGTTGAGTCACCACTTTCCTTGAGGCTTTAGAAGGAACGGAGATGCGGATTGATTCCCGCCAAGTCGCTGACAGTAGCAAACCAAGAAAAAGATTGACGTGATTTATGCATGGAGCGCCATATATTTTGCCTTTTTTGCACACTTTAAAAATCTGTGCTGTGAGCTTTCAGCTGCTCTAAGGACGTGCCTGCAGACATGAAGGTGGCGATACACACACACACACACACACACACAGACCCCAACCTCCCCGTCATTAATGACAAAACCTGAGCTCCGCAGAGTGACAGGAAGCTATTATTAGTAAATAAGTGTGAACACCAAAGACGCTGCTCCTGTTTTATTCCTGGTCGGCTCTAACAAGGCCTCGCATACCCTCAGCGCCAAACACTGGCATTACGGGAGATTTGTTTACTTACTCTTTGGCAGATTTGCTGGAAATGGTGTTATTTCAGTAGCTGTTGCATAGATTTCTATTAAGATTCAGATTTTTTTTTCTTTCCCCGGCAATGCACGTTACCACACACCAGTTTGAAGGGACGCTCCTGCCACCCGTCTAAGCAGCGAACGTTGAGATGAATAAACCATATGTAGTTGCACCTTTTTGCATCGTAACCCATGCCACGTTCCGTGTTTGTGAATTAAAGCGTGAAAAGTAATTAATGTTTGCTATAAATGAACTTCCGTGCACTCCCGAGCGTTCGTCGAAAGCAGCAGGGATCGGACAAGCGGCGCGTTTGTGTTTAAGACCCGTTCTGCTGACAGCTTTATGGAGCTGATTGACTACACAGCTAGGGAAATGGGTCCCACTGAATGGTACGTTTTCAGACATCTGTAAAAGCTGTTCTCAAGCTGTAAAATCTGCACATCTCCTGTCAGGGCACTAAAAAAACTGTATGATTATCGAGAGCTTACCTGTTCCCTTAGAGAGACAGATCCGTTTCTCTGGAGGCTTTAGTGTTCGGTAAATTCCCCTGCTCTGTGGACCGAGTGTGACAAACTCTTTGGAGAAGGATGACATGTATGAACCTGACTGCGCTTGGTATCCATTGAACTTGTACACTTTACATTCTTTCTCAAAAGTATCTTAAAATTCTCTTATTTGCTGAATACACAGAGGCTTAGTGGAAAGACATTGTTTGCTTAGGTGAGTACCTGGTGCCACGTTCCATTTCAGCATCTGATGTGCGCTGGCCTGTGGTGTCTGGTTGAGGGAGACACTGCCTGCAAAACTAAGCTGGACCCTCCTCTCGATGGGACAGAGTGCGGAGTCGACAAGGTAAGGCTGAAACCCCGCAGCATCCAGATACCCAGATTGTGCACCTTGGTGCTACTCGTTCGCTGTGCAGTTTATGTGTCACAAAGCACCGTTTGGGCTGAATGGGATGGTGTGAGAGGTGTCAGTCTCGCTGCCATTTCAGTGGTGCAGGACTGGAGACTGCGTCAGCAAGACGCCTATCCCCCAGCACGTGGATGGAGATTGGAGCCCGTGGAGCCAGTGGAGCATGTGCAGCCGGACCTGTGGGACGGGAGCACGTTTCCGGCAGCGGAAATGCGACAACCCACCGTAAGTCCCTGCGTCTCACCCCAAAGACCATTCGCATCTGTAAAAAGTTCCAGCTTAGCTTCATGCTAGCAGCATGGGAGTTTGACAGCGTGCTGTGTCTGTTTGCAGCACGGCTACGGTCGCAGCTTTACTTGCTTTGTAATCTTTGATGCAACATGCAGCCCCTGCTGTGTATAAGGATGCTTACGCTGGCCGAGAGGGAGGAAACCGTTATGGCGGGTATTTTTTACCTGCACAGAAGGAATGCTATTGCAAAGATAGCCCAAACATGAGCAACTTTACAACCTGGTTTGGAGATGAAGACAATCTAACAGAGCTCAACGCCGCGTGGGGCTCTAAATCACGCCGAGGTCGGCAGTAGCTGACACAAGAGAGGCAGCAAGAGGGAGGGCTGGTACCTGCCTGTCTGGCCAGCTCAGCAGCGTACCCCTGCCTTGGGGAGCCACAAAGGTGCAAGCTGTACTTGGAGTAGCACATTATGTAGCCTGGGGGCTATAGGGCAGCAGTGAGCTTGAAGAGGATTCATTTGTGATGCCAGGTAATTTATGGAGCTCACCCAAAGCTTTGCTGACTGTCCACAGCCCGGGACCTGGAGGACAAAACTGCCCAAAGGCCAGCGTGGAACACAAGGCTTGTGAGGGCCCCCCTTGCACCAAGGGCCTGCCCACCTTCCGTGACCAGCAGTGCCAGTCCCATGACCGGCAGGCAGCTAAGAAGACCAATATGTGGACGGCTGTGGTTAATGACGGTGAGGCACTGAGTGGGCAAAAAATCCACAAGCTGGGAGTGATTCATACATAAACAGGACGTGGACCACAGAATCACTGTCACTGATATCATGTGCACAGGTCTAAGCAGGAGGGCAGACAGCACTGCAGTTGTTGGTAGCCAGAAATACCTGGAAGGACTTTATAAAAGCACCCCTGAAGTGTAAATCTTATCAGATATATAAATACAAAACTATATACAGTGCCTTGAAAAAGTATTGTCAACATTGGCTAGATTACAAATTATACTCACTTATATTTTTCCAGTATTTTTTTTTTTTTAACTTGTGATCTGACACTAAATTATCCAAGCCAAAATTATTTTAAATTTTTGATATTTTAAAGAAAAAACTGACCACATATTGAAAGCCCACACAGTAATATTGGGTAGAGTCACCTTCTGCTGCAGTAACAGCTTTAAGTGTTTTGGGATAATTATGTACCGGGTTTTACCTCATTCAGGAGTCACTTCTTTCCATTCATCTCGGCAAAGCTGCGGCAAGTTGTTCAGAATGGGGTTTGTTTGATTCAGGTGGGTTCATAAAGACTCATCTGTAATACTACTAATAATAGCAATAGCACTGGATCCTACAGACAGGTAGTATGAAGCAAATACACCAAGGGTTCAGGGATGGTCACAAGTGTTGACCTCTTGTGAACGGGGTCGAAACATGAATCAGGTTCTTTTGGTCTCAGCTATCGTTGAAGTTGTGTCGCCGTCTCTTTCAGAAATAATAATTACGTGAGCATCATCTGTTTCCGCCCTGCCCTCAGTTCCTTTCTGGCTTCATTCCTTCAGAAGTAGTTTTATGTCCACTCTGCGGTACTAACATAACACGAGTTTTATGAAACGTCATAAATGTCTTGCTGGCAAAGTGGAGCACCTGTGACTTTTGACTGCAGTGCTGGAAAGAGTAGGTGCGCAGGGTGGGTACCTGGCCGCCGGACCACCGTCCTGCTGGAGTTCCCTGCTGTTGCGCCGTCACTCTGTTCACATTAACGCTGAGCTCAGGTGGACCGCTTGAGACCCCCCCTTGTGAGGATGGAGGACGGTGAAGTAGATGAGCTGAAGATTGCACGGCCTCTCTATCATCGTGAAGTATTCCCATCAGCCCTGAAATTCAGCAAGATGGATCTCGCTGTTAGTGCTCTGTGGTCTGCATGCTGTGGCTGCTGCCATTGTGCTGGTTATTTATGCCTGAGCAGCTCAGCTTTCCTCCCATTTGTCTTGTTTGTTTTATTTACAGTCCTCTTCATTTCTGTAGGGAACTGCTTTCCCCACATTGATTTTAACTTACAAAAACCTGGACACCTATAGCAAGCTTGCATTTGAAAAGAATGGCTTCCAGTAATTGCTGAAAGACACTCTTTAAATCCGTGTCATTTAAACACCACATAATTTTTCTTTGTTGGATGAAATTGCAGCTGCCAGCCGAACGGTGTAAAAAAATGCCTTAAATTCATAACAGGTTAAACTGGGTGTGTAATTGCCCTGTAATTTATATATATTTATAACTGAATTCGTGTTTATATTATCACAATTATTAATCCCTCTTTGGTTTCTTGAGACAAAGAAGGTGTTTTGGTTTCCTCATTTATTCTCCTCGCTGTAATTTGCATTTCTATATGAGCAAGAAGGATTAGTTGAGAAGTCTTTCCTTTATGAGGTTTAAGCTGCAATGAGATTCCAGCTAGAAGCGTAGGTCTTGATGTACCTTGTTTCATTTTCTGAGCAGAAATTAAGTGTTTCTTATTGTAGTAACCACATGCTTCTGACAATCTCAAAAATGGCTCTAATCTCACATTTATCCCAAGTGGTTCGGTGAGATTCTTTTATGCCATTCAATTTAGATTTTTTTTCTCTAAATATTTCAGGAATACTTATGTTTCTACAGATGAAAGCCTACTTGATAGCTTTCACAGATCATCACATCAATCACGAGTGTCAGTCCAAAGGGACACCTGTGTTCTTCCCCTGCAGCCTTTTTCAAAAATAACATTTAAATAAGCAGAGAAAGGTTTGACACAATAGGGAATGCATGCTGGGCTTCTGTTTACAGAGGTAAAAAAAATAAATGTTTGCAACTGGAAATTGTAGCTCTGTATGTGTTAGTCCATTTTTATAGCATCTGTATTGTAGAATAGGTATTGGGTATGGTTATTTGTTATACAGTCCACTGTTACAGTGAAAGTACACTTATTGACTATGAGACTTGCAATCACCTATAAAGTCAATAACAGCAAAGTTAGATGATTTTACATAATATTTAATATAATTTTGTGAGCATTGAACATGCTTTCATTGTCATTTGATTTATTTATGTATTTTTGAATTTGTTATAGAAAAGCCATGTGCCCTGTTCTGCACCCCTGTGGGCCGTGACGCCCCCGTCCTCGTGGCTGAGCGCGTTCTGGATGGCACACCATGTGGACCTTATGAGACTGAGCTCTGTGTGAGCGGGAAGTGTCAGGTAAAGCATAGTAGTTGGTGCTGCTGCCTTTGAACTTGAAGGACTCAGACTCAGATCTCACCTTTTGCTGTAAGGTCACTGGGTCCTTCCCCTGGTATTTACCCTGAATTGCTCCAGTAAAAATTACCCAACTGTGTGAATGGGGAACTCATCGTAGGAAACTTAGCACTGAAAGCTTAGCAAGGTTTTCTGGAGAAAATGTATTTTTCTATAAGTTTTTCAATAAATGAATGTAAAAGTAAAGGCAATGACCATGTGTGGAACATCACAAATACCGTATGGTTATCCCCAAAGCTCACCCTTCATGTTATCTCCCGACTTTCAGTGACTTTTATTTCTTTGTACTATGACTCTTGTATTATGATTATTTTGAGCTTCCACAAGTTGGTCCTAACAGTTTAGCATTTAATTGCCTCACGAAGCATCCGGGGGTCAGAGCGAGTGGGTAGGAGATGCTGGATTTCCTGCTCCCCTCAGTTGGATTTATTTAAGGTCACTATTTTGGGACTTATTGCATAGGATCAACAATGACGCTGCTACACACCCCCTGAGGTTTTTAAAATGGGCCAGATAGCGTGACGCACAGCGATGACACGGGCTCCACTTTCAGTCAAAAGGAAGGTACATTCATCAACTCCAGGTGGAGGAGGATGTATCTTGTGAAGCCCACTGCAGAGGGCCTCCTGCTTCTTGTGGAGAGTACTGCTGAGCATCTTCCCTTGTCTGGAGGACTCTTATAGGTAAACACAAAGGCTCAGCTGGAGGAGCCCTTCCCTGCACAGACTATTTACAGACGCGCCGCAAATCCTTAAGCTCCTTAGTCCAAAATCTAGTTTCATCGCCGGGGCGTTTTCACAGAAAAGCCATTAGAGATTCTCACTGATAGCTGTTACACACTGATAACAAAGTGTAAAGCGGTGCCCCCCAAGGTGAAGCCAATCCCTGGTTGTTAACCTCCCCTCCTCAACCTCCAGGCCTTGTTTCCATAGCACTTGTGTTGCCAAGCAGGCAGCTTAGTATAACATTTGCGTCCCTTCTCCCTTTTCTCTCCCCTTTCTTTCTGGCTTCACTCAAGATTTGTCATCTTGTGTGAAAAGTATCTGATTCTGGGAGTAAATTTATTTAACTTTACTCAAAGTATCTCATGATGCGGCCACCCTGCTGGGTTGCGCAGGCAGGGAGTGAGACTCGCTCATTTGCTTCCAATTTAACTGGTAGGCCGGTGCCCAGAGACTGACCTAATATCCTATGCTTCATGCACAGATGAGGAGTAAAGCAGATCTCATGGCATGAGCAAGCCTGCCAGTGAAGGAAGCACATTTCAGAGATGGGTCTGCTTTGGAGAATGTCCTGCCGACAGCCTAAACCGAGGCTGAGGCCGGTATTGAAGAACGCGCCCTGTCCAGTCCAGTCAATAGAACTGATGGAAGATGCGGGTGACACCAGGTGACACTGTTTTCAGTGCAACGAACTAGATGTTTTAGGTCTAAATAAACATTTCTGATGCGTCCAAAGGCATCATTCATACAAAATAATACTAGAAATTTTTCCCCACAAGGCAGAAAATGGACAGCTGAGTTTGGATGGGGAGGAGTGATTATGTGATTCAGCACATGGCTGTTAGTGGGGGGTTAGCATTTATTAATAAATGTTTTAGTTATTTTCGCTTTTTAAATAAATGTTTCAAGACTGCTTTGGAAGGACCATATTGAGTATTTTGAGTTCCAGTTTTTAATTTAATTTTTTTTTTTTTGTTGAGGAGTGCAGAATTCTTATAGGTGTTGCGGCCTTTCTACACAATGGGAGCCAAAAAGGCTGAATGGCATACAATGTGCTTCAGACTAGAAGTTAACTTTCTGAATCTTGCCTAAGCTCAGTCAAACGTAGAAAAAAAAAAAAAGCAACAAACTGGAACCTTACATGAGAGGTCACACCTGCATCGCTCTGTGGTATTTGATTTATGGCGTTTTTCAGAACTGTTGGAGTTGTCTTTGAACGCCGGCATCAAATGCATTTTTCCTGCAATGTTTGAGCCTTATTGTAGCACAGGGAGGAAGGGAGGAGATGACGTACGAAGGGTTTTTAGTAGATAATGGGTCTGCTTTCTCCCGTGAATGCTGTGGGGAGCAGCTGTACACAATGGAGTAGGATGTGTGGGAGCGTTGGGACTTTGGTGCTGCTGATGAAATCACTTCCAGATGCCTGCAGGTAAATAGCTGCCCCATCCTTTCTTTCTCCTTGCTTAATCCCCACCTCTGTTCCATGACCTTACCCCATTTCCCAACCCAACAAACTGAGGTGCTATGTTTTGGCCACATTATCACACAGACTGCATCCTGCCATAGTACACGTCTGCAATTGTTTTTAAATGTGTTTCAGTTCGAGTACTGAACTTTTTTTTTTTTTTTTTTACATTATCAGTCCAACGTATGAGCTGTATACACTTGGAGATTTGTGTCTGTGCTCAGGGATTGTAGTTCCCCTGCTCAGAACCCACCCCCCGGAGAAGACAAAAGCACGTAGAGTTGTGTCATTGAGTTAAATTAGAAAGATCGGTCCAGTATGGCACTGCAGCCTTTATCCTTTCCTCATATTGCTGGGGTCTCTTGTTGCTACCTTGTTGCTAACCTGTTGTGCTTATGGTTTACATAGTCAAGGATGTACTTCTTTGGAGCTGCTGGACTAAACCCTAGGGTGTAGTTCAGGGCAGGTGCTCATGGGAGGCTGAATTGATGTTAGATGGACGTAAATGTAATATTTTGTATCTCCTGCATATACAGTCCACTGACAAATATAATAATATGACCCTTAGAAGTATGTATTTATTCCTCTCACATGTAACAGTAGGCTGCTGACAGACAGGGTTTAGCCTCTGAAGGTGTTGTTTAGACCACTCTAAAGCCACCAGGACAACAAGAAATAGGATACAAAGAATAGGTTTATTGTTGAAAATGAAGGGAAACACCTAAAATTATGAAAAAAAAAGCATGATCACTTCTGGATTATTATACTACTATACTGTACAACAACAACTTTTATTTGGGAAATTAATTTTTGATTTCTTGTATACAACTTCAAAATCTGCTAACTGCTCTCCATTTTTATTTTGCACGAGGTTTGTAGTTTAAATCTGTGTTCAATCACACATAGTTAGTATCCTCCAAAATACTTTGGTTCTCAATTCATTTATTTTGGTTCTTTTGGCAGAAAATTGGCTGTGATGGAATCATCGGTTCATCTGCCAAAGAGGACCGCTGCGGTGTGTGCAATGGCGATGGCAAGTCTTGCAAAATTGTCAAAGGAGACTTCAGTCATACCAAAGGAATGGGTGAGTTGTAGATTGTGAGGTTCACAACACTTGGGAAGTAGTTGGGGAAGGTTGGGAATGACTATCCACTGGGACAGTGGTGGAACAGTTGAGCACTGAGGTTTACTTTGTCCATCTAAATACTCCAAGGCTTTAAACACGTTTGAAATGTAATGATATAGCTTATTTCCAGCTCAGTGTTCTGTGTCGGTTGCAGTCTGTTACCCTTGAACCCACCATCTTTTACACAGTGAGACCTGCTGGATTTTATTGGGTGGATGTGAAGAGCAGAGGCCATGGATAACCTGGGAATCTTTATATCAGACATGTAAAATAAAAGTAACTGACAGCTCAGTGGCTTCTGAAGTTGTTGTCAAGCCCACCAAAATCTGTGCAAATGAGTCAAGAAAGGTGAAGGGCACACAAAAGTGAAAAAATCCTTTTCCTGAAGTTACAAGCCAAAAAACAATATTCCTCATCTATACCAATTGACCTTTCCTGATCTTTGGTGGTGTAGGAGCAAAAAAGCAAAAATTAGAAGGTGTCTTGCTCCAAAAAGAGCTGTAGAGACAACTTGGTCCTGGTTTTTAAAGTTTTAAATGCCATTTTGCTCAACCTGTTCCTGAGTCAGAATTCTAACCATTTTTCTTTTTGTTTTGTACTTGGGCAAAGGGCAAGTTCAAATTCAAAGCATGTTTGGCATTTTCACAGTGTAAGAGCAAGAAATGCGACCTTCCTGGTTTTAATCGCAAGATAAGTTTCTATTTATGCCGTTTCAATAGCTTTCCTCAAACCTGTAATGAGTCTTTCTTTCACAGTCACTGAACAAAGGCGCACAGATGTGAAGTCTATCTGATGGCTGCCGTTTACTGACAGAATCCGTCTTTATGCCATGTTATTTACTTCATTTGATGTAAATTGATTATCTACAGTTTTTTTCCTCCCGATATGAACTTTCTGTATTCACTAATGGGCTCGGTTGCAACCTTTCCCCAGGTTAAACGTAAGTGAACGCTGCTCTTTTGTGGCACGTGTGTGTTTTTGTGTGTGTTTGTGTGCATGCTGTATGTGAACACTGAGCGATTCTTAATCATCTTTGTTTCCCAGTTACCAGTAGCCATTGTAAGAAGGTTTCTACGTGTGTGATGTCAAAGCCCAGGGCAGTTCCCAAGTGTTTCTCATGTAAGAGAACTGCTCACAAAACGTGGGCTTCTTGGCCCAGGTGGTCACTAAATGCCTCTTGCTGAATGAACAAGCGCCAGCGCTCTTTGGGTCCTCCAGGGAACAGACTGTAAGAAAATCTGCTTGTTGTCAGAATCAGCGCTGATGTCCTGACCCATGGCAGGTCCACATCAGGGTCAGGGTGGCCACTCTGGAGAAGTTCCAGACACAGATCAGCGCAGGTGTTCTCACCTGAGAGCGACAGTCAATGTCTTCATTTTTCCTGAGACGAACGTAGTTTTCTTAAATTGATAATGTACATTTTGTAGCTTTTAACTCTCAGGATACATTAAAAAAATTCTTACAGTGTTCGCAGGAGAACCCAACTGAGGAGATGGTGGTTTTATGTCTCCCAAATCTTTTAATTACACTTAAGGCTTGAAAGATCTGATTCAGTGCCTGTGAGACATATAAACTTTGGTGTGTTTTACAGTCTTGTCAAACTACTTTTTAATGGACTGCATTGTGGTGGCATCATAGTACTGTACAGTCAAGTTATTAAAACCTGGGTACATCTCAGTGTTTCATGCACCTGGACTCTACTTCATTGCCCTGTGTGAGCTTTATTGGGTACTAACAAATGATGGGAGACAAACGGCTTTGTTGTCTCGGTGGCAGGTGCTTCTTAATGGTTTGGGTTTGCGATGTGTGCACTTTTCTGAATTGTTCGCACTTTTGGCCTGATGCGAAATGGATCGGTGAGTATAGTGCAGATGCTTTTGGAGACTTTGGGCAATTGGGACAATCACAGCAGCTGGTGAATAGTAACAAATAAAAAAATATTCAAACATTTTCTGCATAAAATCCTTTGTGTACCTCTATTTTTAAAACTGTAGTCTGTTTTTTCCTCCAGGAGGAGGAGGTCATATTTGGGTGAATGATTTGTTAAATGCCAGCCTTCAACTCCCAGGGAAAGCGATGATATAGCACAAAGGTCACAATGGAATGGCGCTGCAGTCTGAGGATCCTGGCGTTGCAGTCATTCCTTGATTTACCAACACTCAATCTATGAACCCTTCCTATAACCAAGTCTCATTTGATTCTGCCATTTAATACACTTCCGCGTTAATGAAACAAATGACACAAACAGACACAGACACAAAAACTCAGTCGTCCCCTCAGCACACAAACAAATACAGAGTGCACCCAACATATCGGTAGCAATACTAGGGTTGTGATAAACCTACCCGAGTTACTAAGTCATGGTTAACATAACAGACACTTGCTACAATACACCGGATTGCTTCTTAAACATACCGTAACTAAAAAAACATGCACAGTACACAGCAAAGGATGATGGGAAGGTTTTTCTCCCTCATTATGCCTTTCTGTGTGTAAATAGTTGTTTACCTGTTGTGGGGAGGTACTGGCCCAAATGGTGTTCACTCCATTAGGCAGATAAGTGTGTTGGAGCTCTCACTGGGCCCTGCTACGTCAAACACACGTCGCATGGAAATAAAGTTCTTGTTCTCAACTCCAGAGTCCTCAGTTCGTAACACGATCAAGACGGGTCCTCGGATCCCTTAAAGATGATTACTGCTACAACAAATTTGGCTTTTATTTGCTATTTACAAATTTTTGGCTTGCAGATTCATAAACACATTGCATTCGTAAACCGAGGGATTGCTGTATGGTGCTTTCATCCATATTTTATTATCTGCAGCAGTATGTAGAGATGAACTTTTGGGGTCTGACATTGAAAAAGTACTGTCGGGAAAATGAAGGGGGTTCCCACTTAAACGTGTTCTATCATTTAAGGATTTTCATTGCTAAAGACAATACTGCACCAGTATTCAGCTTTGCATGAAAATATTTACGTGTATTTGGTTCTTCTGGGATATGTCTTGTACTACTGCACAATGTAGGAATAAAATGGAGAAACGGTTTCTTTTGTAAGGGAAGAACAAAGAAAGAAAACGTTGCACTACAATAAAAAACTGACAGGTACTGGCAGTTCAATAAAAGTTCAATCAATACTCGTTCAGATGTGTGTGTTTGTAGAGCATCTCGTACACCTGGGATGTTTATTTGGAGATTTGAAGGGCAGCTTTAAGCCAGGGCTGTGAGTCGACTTTCAAGGTGGATGAGGACACAGCAAATGGTCAGACTGCTTTGAATTTTCCTCATTGCCCAAGTGCTCAGGGGCACTGTGCCAGAAGGGAGGGGCTTTGGTTGGGGGGGTGAGAGCCAGGTTGGCCTGGGTTTAATCAGAGCTCACTGTTGAAGGATCTCCCATTCCAGCAGTCTGGTCTCGCCTGTCACATATCGTGGTTAAGGTAAATTTCCGTTTGGGTACGAGATGTTAACAGTTGACTCTTTTTCAAGCCTTTGAATCACGATCTCATGTGAGACTAATGAGACGCAGGTGTCTGATGGCAGATTGCTGCCACATCAGCCAGGGTTGTGGGGGTCTCCTTCTCTCAGCAAGTTGACCGATGCCAGGTCCAACGGGATCTTTCCCTTCGTACATCAGTGCATAATGTGTACGTGAGTGGAGCAGAGTAATGCGTACCCGACAACAGATAAATGGTTTCCTTTGGCTTTGACAGTCCTTTGTCCGTAGAGTTTTACCATGCTCTGCAAAATTAAATAATCGGGGTGGGGAGGCACCAATGCCAAACTGGTGTCGAAAATGGCTTTCTATTCACATTAATGATAGTGAAGAATAGTAAATCCTTCATAAAAATTTTATTACCAGCAGGAAAGCTCTGATTGACCATAGTTCACTCCAGCCTTGCCTGTCTCTGCACCAAGCCTGGTTCCATTGCTCTGGCCTCTTCTCACACTCTTTCCTTTACCGCAGGTTACATCGAGGCAGCCGTCATCCCTGTGGGCGCGCGCAGAATCAAAGTAGTGGAGGACAGGCCATCCCACAGCTTCCTGGGTGACTGCTC
This sequence comes from Heterotis niloticus, assembly GCA_018136845.1. Lineage (NCBI taxonomy): Eukaryota > Metazoa > Chordata > Actinopteri > Osteoglossiformes > Osteoglossidae > Heterotis > Heterotis niloticus. The sequence continues at coordinate 12,541,259 of CM030904.1, read as the reverse complement.
GCTTGTTTCCCATTGTATTTATTCATTGTTCCTGTCAGTTCCCGTCCTAATATTGCCATGGCGACGTTTAGGTCACACAAATGGAGATAAATCAAACATCTTGGCGCTCAATTTGACAAGGATTCGCTCTGAATACAGTTGAATAAATGAGGCAGTTCTTCTCATGAGTGGGCAGTGTTCAGCGCAGGAAGAATGGCCCCCTTGAAATTACTTTGAAAAGTGCACCGTTGGCCGTAGTTTTTAAACGTTTATTGGGAATTTATTTCACCATGCAGCCCTGAGATGCAGCATTGTCAAGCTTCGCTGAGCTACTCAACTGTACAGCTTGTTTATGGATAAAGATCACTGGTTGAATTAAAGAATGATGTAAATAATTACTTTCACTGCATTCAGATCCCAGAGTTGGAATGCGACTGGCTGCTGACATCATTCTGGACTTGGGCCATGGGTGGTATGATGGCTCAGAATGTGACCCTCTTTCTTTCATGCTTGTGGGTTGACATGCAAACTTTGGTCTGCGTAATCATGTTTGAATGCATCTTCTCCAGCTATTCTGGCTTTCTGGCTCTGGCCTTCTCCCGTGAAGGTTGAGTTGCCTTTAGCCTGTGAATGTGAATAAATTAATGCATGTGTGCTTGCCCTTTGTCCAGGGTGTACCTAGGGTTAGGCACTATGCTTCAAGGAACTGGTTCTGCTCAACGGAATCCTATGTGGAAGAAACAGTTCCAGAAAATGGACAGAAGTACTTGCTCAAGTTTTCAGGTTGGAGCAAACCAGTTTGGAAAAACAGCTGTGCTGTCTTTGCTATATAATGTATATGCTGCTTAGAATGATTTCCTCTGATAGGAGGCCGGGAGTGTCTGTGTAAGCCTGGAAGCCAGAATGTTGAAAGCAGGTATAATGTGCAACACATTTAGGTTGTCCTTCTTTCTAGTCTGCATCTCTGTAACCTTGGGTTGACATGGTAGATATAATAAATGAGCAAGAACTGCTAAGCTTGAATGGAAAAAAGCTCAAGAACTTTCATTGTCCTTGCCTGAACATAAACTTGGGAGTTTTAAATGTTGAATTTCAGCGTAACAACTATAACGTGTTGTTATTGCAATACTTTGCGGCATTCTGAAACTATTGTGGTTCAGTCTCAGACTTTATTTTTTTTAATATGGGAAAGAGCTGGCCACCAATGATTCAGAATGGTTTGTGTAATTTTAAACTTCTGGGGGGAAATGCAATGATGCAACAATGTTCATCTGACTTTCCCAGTACATAGCCATATTTTTCCTTGACAGCTTTATGTCTATTACATTCTAACAGTGTGAGAAAGAGGAAGTCTGTCTGCTTCTCAGAGGCTTGGTTAATTCAAAGTAAATGTTTATTGTAGTTTCTACACAGCTCAGTCAAATGTCAGGTCTTTTCTTTATCTCACCATAATATTGTACATTATAAGGTGTTGGGCCAACATTTACATAGACTAGCATGGTGGCTTAATGCGCTGTTATCTCTGTCTTTATATCACCTTTATTTGTTGTTATTAATGTGTGCTTGTATTATAGTGTTTAAACACCACAGATAAGATGTTTGTCTTAAGGATGCTGATAAAACTGCGTTAAGGGTGCAGTCGCATAGAATAAAACACACAACTGTTGTTCTAATGTGAATGGAGAAACCTTTGGGCTTCTCAAGATTAAAGAACGAACACGGTAATGACTACCATTTCTAACCGTATTAGTTTGGAAAAATCACATGATTTACGACATGCATCTTTTGTGACAACAGCTGCACATGTGACCATACATGTGTCTCTTGTATGAAGATCTCTGAAGAATATGCCATTTATAATGGAGAGAAAAATAACCTTTTGTCCTGTTAATGCCATATTGCAACGATTCTTTGTTGCCCCAGTTTTAATATTTTAAGAACAGAAGTAACATACTCAAAAAACAAATGTGACGAATGTAATTTATAATGCCTACATAATGTTTCAATAGTGTGAATGTAAATTCTAGTTTAAAATGTTGTGTCCTGAAGGTGCAGTTATGGCTGTTTTGTTTTCTCACATACAGTATATATAGAATTTATCATGCGGCAGAAGATGTGAAGACCTATTGAGACATCAGATGGTGGGAATGATTATCTTTCTTGGAAACTCCATACATTCGCTTGGACCCAAGTCAAAACCATTGGAAAAGACACCTAACTACGGTTAAAGAACACACACCCCATAGTTGAGCTCCTAAAACCGAATAAATATATGGTGGTTGTTTTGGCAGTGATGGGATATTTAGTTCCATACAAAGCTTATTTTAAGTATCAAGAGTGCTTCAGAAAGCTTTGAGAAGAAACTGAAGAAAGAAACCAGATCAGCAAGATTTCTCTTTCAAAGTTGCATTCTTTCTGGGAATTCCTTGTGATTGTGTTTCGGTGGATGTTTTACTTCAGATTTGGTAGCACTGGTATAGCTAATAAGGAACAGCTCCATCGAAAGGTATTTCAAGAGTACAACAGGCTTTTTGGGCCTTTTTCTTTTTAAATCTATTTTCCCCAAGAAGAGAAGTGCTGAAACTGAAATTGTTTAATATTGGTTCATTTACTAACTGTCAACGTGGCTTGGCTTCTACTACTGTAATGAAAGGATTATCAGAATTTGGAATTCACATTCTTGTTGGAAAAACAGGCACCTCCTTTGAGATAAGAGTATTTGTGCTTCGAATCTGGCAAACACGGTACTTCTTTTTGTGTTCCTCCACTCCTTCCATTTTTCATCTGTTTCACATTTCTAACAATCAACTTATCCAGATTTCTCAGGAAGCATTAGGGGACAAGTTGAGACCTTGACATGGGCCCATTTTGATTAAGTGCAAAATTATAAAAGCTGTTTAAAAGGCTAATGTGCACCTGTACCTGTTGACTCACCTATAGTGGCTTTATCACATGTTACCTCCCTGTCTTTCTTTTATGAAAACTGGGAAGGACGGTGATGGTCAGTGTTAGTGGTTGGTAGCGGCTCTGCATGGTGTAGTCACCTCATAGGCGAAAAGCCTTTTAAAGAGACACAATTGTTACCAGACTCTGTTGGGTCTCATCTTGCTTTTAAACTGTGCCGCAGGGATTCAGTCTGAGCTCCACAGGTGTCATATGGCTGTTAAATGGCAGCATTAAGCTGCATGATTTAACCCAAGTAACATTCCCCCAAGGTACTGTGGATACTTTGTTGAAGGAGGCATGTCCTCTGAAGTTGGGTTCAAAGGCAGTATGGGTGTAATTCATTCCTAGGTGCTTATCTCTTATTTCTTGTCTTCTGGTACTACAATTTGAATGTGAAAAAGTGTTCGCTGAAAATTGATCACCAGAAGTATGAACAGAAAGAATGTGCGTCCAGTTGGTTTTGAGCTGCAAATACAAATTCTAATTTTAAAAGAATTTAGTATTTATCTTATTTGTTGCTGACATGCCAATTCAGATTGTACAGCAAAGTGTCAACTGATACGCCAGCGGACAGTGATTGGGAACCATAAGCGCTGCCGTAAATTGTATAAAATAAGTAAAACAAGATGAATAAGCTTTAGTTCAGTTGTTGTGTGTACTTAAATGTAAGTGACATACAATTTGCATAGTTTTTAAAGATTTTGTATAATTATGCCTATATTTGTCATTATTACACATGTATTGGTGTATTTTGTGTGAGCTGCTAAGGAGCAGCAACACTCAGAATGTAGGCACATGCACAAGGAATCCCAGCTAACCACTTGTAGAGGCTGCCCTCCCATCAATGGGAAAGTGTCAGTCTGCTGTGATCCTTGGTTTCTGTCCAAAAAACCCTGCTGCTGCCTCCTACTCTTCAGAACTGTCTTGAACGCTCAGTTAGCAGACCCTTTTCTCCAAAGCTACATACAGCTGAAAAGTAAGCAAATGTCCAAGTCCAACAGCAAATGTCATAAGAGTCCAAGAGATGGGATTCTCAAAACCACTGTTTTTGCCAGCACACAGTATAGAAGTAGCTGCATATACTGAAGCACCGATACGGAGCCCCGGACTCGCTCTGTGTCTCATTTGAGTGATCTTTTTTTTTTTTTTTTTTTTAAATAGGCCAACTCTCGATCCAAATTAATTTTGTGAGTTAAGGACCAATTGTACTGTATACAGTACAATACAGTATTGATGTACAAGTGTTATGACTCCAGATGCTTGATTCCATGACAGAATTCATTGTTCCTAAGGTAAATGCTCTTACATTTTATCCCTCCATCCATGCATCCATCCATCCATTATTGTTAACTTCTTAATGCCTATAAGAGTCAGGAAGCCTGTCCACCGCGTATCTAAGGCCTACAGTTTGCTTTTCATTTCAGGTTGTCGCATTCTTTTAAAGAAACCTAGAATCTGGAGTCTATATTGCATGTGCTTCACATGAAGATGTGCTGATACAGTGCTGCATGTTTCCAAATGTGTAAAACAAAGTACTGTACAATGAAGGAGTGTTCACTTGGGCCCCTTTTGCAAGTGCTCGAAACCTAAAGGAAAATGCAAGAAAAATGGGGCCATCTTCACTTTCACTTGGCATTGGAAATTGATTTCTGGAAAAGGTTGATTGCCTCTAATTTTCAAAAGTTCCACATTTGATTCAAGTTGAATTGTAATTATGAATTATATTGTAAAATATAAGAGATACTTTAAGCATGAGAACTTGTTTGTTTTAGAACCACCCATGTGGCACAGAGTGTAACATGTGGCAAACTTTGCCTTTTTCCTCCAATGTGCAGCAGATATTAGCTTTGCTAAACATACACATGTATCCACAGAAACTCATCTCTGGTGTGTTTAGCCTACATGCCCAACTTGGCAAAAGCTCTCAGAAAGCATGTAAATCTGAAGCAGTCTTCTTGGTGGCATTACAAGATGCTTCGATGAGGGGCATCTGGACAACCGGGAGATTTTTGGGCATTTTGCATTGAGTTAGCTTGAATTGAGCTGAAAGCCACATTTGCTAACGGATGCTGCACCAAGGGAAAGTGCTAGTGACAGGATTGGGTCAGCAAGTGAGATCCTTTCCAGCTAGAAGCTGATTCATCTTGAACCCCATTTAGTATCTCAATGCTGACAGATGCATAAGATGTCAATTCTCTATCTTTTCGATTTATCTTCTAAATACTTGCTTTGTTTGAATTTTAATTCTCTTCTCCTCTTATCCTTCATGTTTTATGTTGGTGTAAAACACTAAATACATAATAAAAAAAAGTCAAAGTAAAAGCGCCCCAAACAGCTCAGCGCCACTGACCATGGCAGTGAACTTGAAACGTTGTGGTGGACTTACATCTTGTTTTTGGATATTGCAGCTTTGAGAGACTCCAGCAAGAGATCCATCAATAATGACTGGAAGATCGAGCTGCCTGGTGAATTCCAGCTCGCTGGCACCACGGTTCGCTACGTAAGGAGAGGACTCTGGGAGAAAATGTCTGCCAAGGGACCCACTAAGTCACCCCTGCACCTCATGGTAAAGTCATTAGCCTTAGTCCATCTCCAATGGGACCGCAACCACTCCTAACTTGTATACTGCATTTTCCGAAAGGTGGAAGGAGCTTTGAAATTTGTCATTTCTGAGGAGCTGTGCATTATCAGTGGTCATTTGGTGTTTTTAGTTACAGTGTTTACTTATGTTTACAATGGAACTCGTCTTTTCAATGTGATGTCTTTTTCTAAAGCTGGAGGGAGGATGATGCTCCTCTTTAAGGAATGAACTTCGGGTAGCAGGTAATGCAGTGGTTAAAGCTACTGCCCTTGGACATGGAGGTTGCAGGTTTAAATCCCATCTACTGTTGTACTACCTTTGAGGGAGGTACCGTAAATTTATCCAGTAAAAATTACTCAGCTGTATAAAAAGGCAAATAATTGTAGGTAGCTTAACCTTATGACATTTTAGAGGAAAGCATCAGCTTACTGAACAAATGGAGATGTGGGAAGGATGAGTGGCTCCATCAGTCTTGAGCCTTATGTATGTAACAGCTACACAAAGCAATCGAAATATTTTCCAGTCTTGCTCAGTGTCGCAAAGGCAGACTTGAAGTGTGCAGGCGATGGGCACTTGGCTCAAAGGCTAATCTGTCCTGAGTTCTTTCCAACCAAGTGCTTCCTGGAGGAACAGAGATACTACCGTACACTTAAATGTTTGCTTATAAGCACTGTAAAATGTAATGCCTTTGTGCACAGCTTGACACAGCAGTAAAATCAGCAATAAGTCAACAGAATTCCCTGCCATCTGGTTTAATAAAACAAGCTTTTAGTTACGTTTGAGTGGGGGCATAGAAAGGGAACCCAATTAAGCACACAGTGTGGCTCCACAATGCATTTACAAAGCTGTCTGTGAAAAGAAATTAATTTGTTTTCCAAAAGCGTGTGTTTTATCCTTTTGCAAGGTGTCACACCATTACATACAGATCAAAAAGCTTTAGGAAGAATTACTTTTGGAACACGAGTTAATTGTTTAGGTATTGAGACACGAATTCGGTCTGTAGTGTTTGAAGGCTGTGGCGGTCAGGAGGCCTCCAGTCATCGTGGTCACAACCTGTGTCCGAAAGCAGGGGGACATGGCCTCTGCGTGACCCGACTGGGGTGACACACGTATGAGTAATCTGCAGAAACACAAGCTGATCTCATTAGGAGCCTTAGTCCACTTTCAGCAAATCGTTGCTTATTCTTCACAAAGATGGCATAACTGCTGGAAATAGCTGTTGTCTTTTGAATTGGTGCAAGGTTTATGGCCACCATTTGCACTCTAAATTCCCACCCTCTGTTGTACCCTTGAGCAGAGAATGTACCCTCAGTTGCTGTAGCAAAAATGACCCAGCTATATAAATGGCTAAATTACCATACATATCTTTACAGTGTAAATTGTTGCAGAGGAAAGTGTCAGCTGAATGAATAAATTCATTAATACAAACACTTACAGCCTTCCTGCCACCTTCTTCAAAATTTGTCTTTCAATTTCTTCATGTCTACATCTCCTGCACCCATTGTTTTTCTTTTTTTTGTTTCCCTCTCTAATTTTTATCTGCATTTTTATTTGTTGACCATTCACAAATGACATGAGGATACCTTTTACACTTGCTTTATCAGTTTTGCTTCATTTACTTCACTAAAATGGTTCCTTCCTCTGCGTAAGTGTTTACGTCGCACGGTCAAAATAAACAGCATTTCCTTTCTTTGGAACCAAACTCGCTGGCTCTTACGTAACTGTATTGTTCCTTGTGCCAGTCATTGCTTACATGTGTCTGTTAGCACTTTCATTGCTGAGACATCCTGTTTACACTCTCCTGCCTCCTATAATGTTGCTGCACACAGTAACTCTGTGTTTACATGCTTGTGGAGATTGTTGCCCTGCTGCGCCTTATTATTCCGCATTGCCAATGGTAAACCCATGCAGTTCTGAACAAAGCATCGCCCGTAATGTTCCTGTGGCTGTCAGAAGAGTATAGAGTACAACAGATTTAACATAGGGAAATTGTACGATGCTCTCACACAGATTGAGGCAGATGCATGCTGTAAGATTATGTGGTGATGTTTGCTCTGATTTGTGGGTTTTGAACAGGACCGGACTTGTAGCGACTTTAGTGTCTAGCTTTGAGAGAAGGGTTTTTCTTTGACGGTTCTTGTTCGTTTGTCCTCTGTGGAAAAGCATTGCTGAGCTTCTGCAGTTCCCATCCTAGGTCCTGCTGTTCCACGACCAGACGTATGGGATCCACTACGAGTACACCATCTCCCTGAATCAGTCCGAGGATGCCAAACTGGACGTGGAGCGCGAGTCCCCACGTGAGCCGGATCACCTCTACATCTGGACACATAGCGGCTGGGAGGACTGCAGCGTCCAGTGTGGAGGAGGTCAGTTTGCCACAGGAGAGCGCCGCGTTTCGTCGTGGCAACAACACTCGGACCCTTTACACCCCATTACAGAGAGAGCTTCCAGCAAAGGAAAGTTAGCGGGGACTCGGTTCTTGGTCGCGAGCCCTCGTGTTGGCATTACTGGCAGGACGTAAATCTGGCCAGTTGCGCACTATTGGCATCCAGACAGTTTCTTAACAAATGCTGTTTATGCCCTGGTTAAATTGACCCCTGCTTTTATTGCAATGGGACGACTAATTAAAATTTGGCCAAATGAGTGGAGGTTGCATATTGGTTGCATTAAGTCTCATTGCATTCTCAGTAACTTGCGCTGATACAGATTTGAAGTTGGACTTCTGCGGACCGGGTTTTGGAAACATATTGGGTCTCTGTCCAGAATTTTTATGGGCATGACTTGTAATTTGAGGACAGCCCTTTTAACTCCTCAGAAGTTATGATGTTATAAAATATTTTCATCTGCAGTTTAACACTGTAGCTGACAGCTTCGAACGACAGTGACACATTAATAAGATCATGATGTTTCGTTGAAATATTGACCAGTTTTGTGGAACACATGGCGCCTTCTACCAATTTTTTTTTTTTTTTTTTTGGTTTTTATTTGTTGCAGGGGACCACAGTGCTTTTTTACACTCCTTGCACAAAGCCTTGGAGTTTAAACACAATTACTGTTATTTTATCAGAGGTTCGGTTCAACAGAACATCTCAAGCTTCACATTGCAAGTATTGGTAGATGGAAGGCAAGGCTCTGAAACGATAACTAACCGATTACTGCCTGGATAGCATCACCGAAATCTTGCAAATTGCATTAAGCGTTTCATTCAGAGCATCACAAGCATTTTATTCAAAGTACATGGAAATATTGTCGTACCAGAAGTCAGTTACACTGTTGTAAATTTGCCACAGCATTTTCAGTTTTTCGTCCTTTCTTTCGGTCTGATTGGATACTGTTGCTAAGTTGGTATTTCCTTGACAGTTAATGGCTGTAGACATGGCTGTAACAAGCATTGACTTCACCACCTTCTGAGCTCACAGGCCACTCACTGGTATCCCTCTGACAAGCTGTCGACAAGACCTCGGTGGGTGTGCTTCAAGGGTCTGTTCTCGGCAGGTCCGAGATGCCACTCTTGTCCTCCGTCGCATCTTTTGCTGCTGGCATGCATTTGAAAGAGATCCGTAGGCTGGAATACACTACAAACAAACCATCTTGCTGCAGTGGTCTTGAAGACCTGTCTGCAGGAGTGGGCAGCACCGCTGACTTAGCACATCAAATGACTGAAGGCAGAGACCATGAAGAGCACAGCACTGCAGGGAGAGGGTCCTGACCTGCGTATGCCTTTCCTCCTTCTTCCACATTTCATCAAGGCTCAGGCTCCACAGTTCTCACATTTCTACAAGACTGTATAAATACCCCGCAAATTGTTTGTTTCTTTGTATTCTGACCTTTGTTAGGCAGAGCAGTCTGTCACCAGGAAGTGGAATGCAAACAGTTATAAATATATATAATATTGTCACATGTTTATAATTAATATGACCTCAGAATTGTTTTAAAAAGCTTACATCTGAAAACATTTTCCCATACAGCACTAGTAAGAGTGGCTGGCAACCAATTTTACAAGCTTTTTGAAAATAATATTGACAGCTGCCGCTGTGCAATTCAAGGTAATGACTGCAAGCTCTTTTTCAACATCGCCACACATAAACTGATGGAGGACAGAGAGATGTTGCGCTACTTGAAGTTATTTTTAATTTAGAACACCCGAGCAAATTACATTATGTTAGTTAAACTATTATTCACAAAAGCAGCCCAGACTTGTACAGGTAATGTTGAAAGTGTTGGTATTTGTATTTCCCTTGTGACCGTGGACATGCTTAATAGAGATGTGCAACTGGAGATGGAAAAAGGTTGCAGGAGAAGAGCTAAATTCGTTGTCGGGGAAACTGTAAATCATCTGACATTGGCTCATGACAGTGGTTGCCTGTTCAGACAGCAGCATTGTTTTCACACAAATGCCTTTTTGGCTAATCCGGCAGTAAACTAGTGTCCGATTGTAACGCGACAGATGCTTTGTGGACAAAAAAATACCCACTTTTGTCTTACAGTGGGACGCTACATGAGCCAGCTAGGAAAGCTTCTGGTGGAACATGGGGAAAATCGGCACGTCTGGGATGAATGTCATGCAAATTACAGCCAGGCATGTAGTTCCTTTAAGACATGGAACTACATCCAATAAAAGCCATACTACAGCCAAAAGCAAATATAAAATCCAAAGATTAGCCTGATGCAACTGAAGCTGTCTGTCCCAAGTTGACCACCATCTACAGCTCAGCCAGTCCTCTTTTCAGAGGCAGGTGTATTATTGGAACCCCGATACTAGCCGTTTCCTTGGTTACTTCAGTCCCTGGCTTTTCTGTGGTAATGTGCTGTGACTTACTGTTTAAATAGCACAAAGAGGTTCTCTTTCCTTGGTGAGAATGAATTGCACAGTCAGATGAGCTCTAAGGAAGCAGCTCCTCTCACTGAGGAATGTGCTTTGTGTAAATTTTGCTTTTAGTCACCAGCTTGTGTTTTTCAGTCTTATCACTTCTGCTTTCCTCTTTACCCCAGTCTGCAGAGTACCCTCAGTCTCAAGATGATCATGCATTTTCACTCAACAGGACCAAACACTTTAAAATGACTTTTTATACAGCGTGTGACATAGATGTTTGCGTTTAATATCCTACAGTCCCCCCGAATCGGATAACAGGAATGTCTAAATTCCTATTTGCTGGATATACAATTTGATTGCATCTTCTCAGGTGGAATTGCAGGCTGTCCAGAGTGCATTACACACAGCTTTTAAGTTCTTCTGACTTTCTGAACTTTGTAGTATTTGACTTTATGCAGCTTAAAGGTGGGATTCGCTGCGAAACGAATGGATAGGTAGCGCAGGTATATTAAAGCATAACAGATCCCCCAGGGGCTTTGTGAGTTAAGTCAGGAAACCCGCATCTACTTTCCCTCAAAACCTTGGTCCCGAGGCTGGTGTCTGTCTATTTCTAAGTTCAGCACTGGTGCCAGACCTCGAATTAAGACACGGGTTACACGGCTGCTTTTTAGCATACGCGAAAATGGATGGGTAATCCTCAATAGTGGAAAGGTGCCATAAGTGTAAGAGCCTGACTTAAAGCCTGGTTAACATCATATACGGGGGTCAGTGCTTAGCCCTGAGGTAATGCTGGCGAAGTCAAGTTTATCAGTAAAATAACTTTTGTGTCCTTGAGGTTATTGTTTCTAGTGAGCTGTGTTTTATTATGTAATTGCCTTCCAATTACAAGATGCTGAAATGCTGATTAGTTGGGAGTATTGCAAGGCCACAGAAATCTGGAGTTTAAGTTGTCTGCTTCCTCCTTTATTCTTTATACTTCGCTTCAGGTTTGTAGTTTGTGGCTGGGGTGACTGCTGTCCCTCTGGATGTTAAGTGCCTTCTTCTTGGACCTCCATACCCAGCGCTGCAAGAAGAAGGCACTTAACATCCAGAGGGACGGCAGTCACCCCAGCCACAAAATATTCTCCTTGCTCCCGTCCGGAAGACGCTTTAGAAGCGTTCGGACAAGGACGAAACGGTTCCGGAACAGTTTTTTCCCCCCACGCCGTAAGACTGCTAAACCACTGACCTCTCCCTGGGCAGTGGAACAGTCGATCGGGGTCTGTCTATCTGTATGCCTGTCCCACCTATTGTGGAAACCCGTCTGGTTTGCCCGTCTCTGGTACTTTTTGTTGTTGTAGGTTTAGTCTGTAGTTGTAGGTTTGGTTGCTGTGTGCTGTTGGTTTGGCTGCTGTGTCCCCCCCCCCCCCCTCACCCAATCCCTGATGTATATCCCTTTCCCCACATACCTATCCCTATTTATTAACCGTTTGTTCTGCTCTTTTATTTATTATTACTCTATTTATTATTATTTATTGTTCTCCTGTCCCGACTATACGTGTTTATGTCCATATTTGCACTGAGGATGCCTGGAAACAAAACTTTTCACTGGGACAACACTGCTATGCTGTGTTGTTCACCCATGACAAATAAACTTTTGAATCCTTGAATCCTTTGAAATTGAATCCAGGTGTCCTGATCAGAAGGAGTGGACGAACGCTCGGGCAGCGAGTGTCTTTCAGTAAACTCAACTGATTTAAAACTGTGCATGTGGTTTTGTGTCTGATTTCTTTTAGGCGAGAGAAAAACTGTTGTTTCTTGCATGAAGATCATCAACAAGACCATGACCCTGGTGAACGACAGCCACTGTAATCTTGAAAACAGGCCAATGCGCCAAGTCAGACAGTGCAACACTCACCCCTGTCAATATCGGTAAGACCCAGTAAAGGACGTGTCATCACGGTGGTCACCCTACCTGTCCTTGTCAGTCTTCTCCGTCTAGTAGAGCTGTGACCGGAAAGTGTGCAGCTTCATTTTGTCACCTTGCCTCCAGTTCCAAGCTCTGGACCGCCATTGTATAATACGTCACATCTTCTGAGGCTGAAGAGACACTATTTTATGTGTCACCTGAATAGGTGACATATGAAATAGAACAGGTTGCTATTGTATTGTCACAAGGAATACATTTGCTAATAAGGTCAATTTAATGTCACCTTCAAATTCTACACATTTTGGGTGAGATGTGCAGTCATGTTCCTGATAATAGCACAACATTTCGTTTTAACTGTAGCTTCAGTAACCATCTATCAAAGTATACTGCAAAACTAGTTATGGTCAGCACACTCATTTTTGATTTTAGGGAAGGTTTACAGTACTATGCAATCTTACATTGGCATATGTGACAGATGGTCCTTGGGGTAGTGATGAGAATCAGTAAAATGGCAGGAGCTGCCAGGATTGCGCTGCTCATGGTTTCCACCAACTGATGTTTGAAGACACCCGAATTATAAAGCTGGCCACATCGCTTTGGTCCTGATCAGATCTGGAATCAGATTGGGAATCGGTTTCGCCATGGCCAGCCTGAGTCATCCCCAACATAGTGTGTGCTGTCTCCCTGCATATCTCCCTCTGTCTGTCTTTTCTTGCCTCTATTTTTCTTTTATTAAAGAAGTCTGTGCTTTTATGACCTGCACTTGACATACCATCATACTTTAGACCAGAAAATTGATTTTGAGGACATCACTTTGAACTTATATTACTGGGAAGTATCAAAGGTGTTCAGTGTTGGTTGTTTTACCACATTATATGTGAAACTGGCTTTAGGGGACTTTTCAAGCTTAACTTTCAAATTAGTGAGGTTGTGTTTCTCTGTTAGACAGCAAAAAGAACACAGAATATTTATTCTTTTTGCAAAGATTAAAAAGGAATTCCACTGTGTGTGTGTGTGTGTGTGTGTGTGTGTGTGTGTGTGTGTGTGTGTCTGTTTGTCTGTGTATTTGACAGATGGGTGACCAGTGAATGGGGTCCTTGCCCTGTCACCTGCGGGAAGGGTCTGCAGCAGCGGGAGGTGGCCTGTGTTTACCAGCTGCAGAATGGCTCCTACATTGGCACCCGGGATCTCTACTGTCTGGGGTCCAAACCCAGCGCCGTGCAGGGCTGCCAGGGTCGCGACTGCCTCACCGTGTGGGAGGCCTCTGAGTGGTCAAAGGTTCAACCTACTCTGTTTATGACCAAATGCTCTCATCAGACATTTGCTGGTCCATACTTTCCTGCTTTCAGCCTAGCTTATTTTCTACTAATTGGCTTTTTTTAGTTGTTTAACTCCTTTCAGATGCATTTAAGCTTGAAACCCAGCCATTGCTGTTCATTTGCCTTTATTAGGGCTATTTCTGTTGAATAGAGAAATCTTGTTATAACAGTTATTTTGTTACTATGGGAGGTTGTGCAGCAGTTATGGTCTTTGAGATTCAAAGCCCCTCTCCCTTCTGTCTTGCTGTGGCTCAGTATATTTCCATTAAAGCCTCCCATCACACGACGCCTTTAAGGGATTCTGTATGCCCCATATCTCATTCGCCATCTATATATTTCACTGCAGTGCTCCTCAGACTGTGGCCGGGGCACCCGTAGGCGCACTGTCACCTGCACCAACCCACAGGGCAGATGCGACCCGGCCTCTCAACCTGCAGAGGAAGAGCCCTGTGAGGACCATTCCAAGTGCTATGAGTGGAAGACAGGCGACTGGTCAAAGGTTAGTTATAGATGACGGACCCATTTCAGATGTACCCGTACACTTCAACAGGACACCGAGGCATTAACGCAAAAATCAAGGAATGTCATTCAAACCTGACACACTGGTTTCTTGCAAGATCATGCCATCACACACGCTTGCAGATGGCCGTAACAATACAGGATGGTCAGAGGAACACGGGCCTCCTGTGTGAGGTGTGAACCTACAGGTTGGTGTTCGGACGATGGCTGACGGACTGGTAAGTCGCCGGATTGTAGTCACAGGATCATGATCACGTTAAACATCATAGTCTGGCTGCTGGCCCATTTGACTACAGGGTCACACGCACATGCGTGAATGACAGTTACACACGACAGATGGGTTAAACATATGGTACACACCACTGCTCTCACGCTATAGTCATTCTACCCTTCAGTCCTGCTCTCCTTAAGAGCACTCGAGCCCAAACACCAACATTCTCTCTTCTGCTCAGTTCCATTAATAGGCTGGCGTTCAAGCCAAATGAAACAGATTAGAGAGCTGGGGATGTACTGAGACCGCTCTGTTTCAGGTCTCACACTCGCTGTCTGGTTTTTAAAGGCTAATTTACTGACTGGGTCCAAGCAGCATTTGAGACCCAGACACGTTTTTGCTCATGCCTTAACTGTGCAAGTATGATGACATATTTAACTGTAAATGGCTTTTGCATGTACATGATATAGTGGCCTTTGAGAGGCTTTTGTTGGAAAAGCAGTTACGATCTTTAAAGCTCCTTTAAACGGCCGTTTTATCACATTGGTTGTTATTATAAAGGTATTATGTCATTTTTTTTCTTTCATTAATCAGGGTTTTGCAAAAAAATATATGTGGCATTATGTAACGCAGAATTCCAGCTAGCCAGATGTTTCTGTGTGCTTGATATATTTTCCCACAGTTTTTTTTTCTTTTTTTCCCTGTTTTGGTGGCCAAGATGGTGCCATTTCTGATGTAGGCAAGCTGAAAAATTGCCTCCCAGCACCTGTCTGGGAGGGTGACAACTTGTGTCTCCTGCATAAACAGTCAGTCACCGGGCCTCCACATCTGGCTCCAGTTCTGCTTACGGTGAAGGCGTTTGTGTGTGTTAGTAGGCAGACTGACTTACTGTCTGCTGTGTGTGCAAGCACTTCTGATTCCCACGTACAGCTATGCTTTTGTTTGCTTGCTTGCGTAATTGTTTGTTTGGGCTCATTTTATTATCGAAAGGGAATCCAGGACTTACCTTTGAGGACAGGCAGAGTGCAGGACAATGCCACTGAGAGTTAATGGATGAGTACTGGCCCACTAATGAATACTCTCAATGAATACCGTTGCATAGTAATACCTCACCGAAAGACATCCGGTTTCAGTGCTGGCGAGTCCCAACAGACAGGGGTATGGAATATCGCCCAGGGGTGCTTGGTCAAGGACTTTGAGTCCGTGCTCTCAGTCTCTTAGGTCAATTAGTTTACAGCTCTTTGTGGACAAATGATAGGTATCTGTCACAATGGTGATGGACACATCCCTTTCAACCCTAAGGATGTCGACTATTCTGCTACGCTTTTCATGTGGCAATACAGAGTCTATATTGATTCAGTTGCCCTTTGAAATAACAGTAAGCAGCCAACCACAGCCAATCAACACAGTTGGCCACAGTTTTGTTTTGCAGAATTCCACTAGGTGCCACTTTGCCGTGCTGCCATGGCAAAATCCTAGGACAGCGGCACGGCTCCAGCAGTGCCGGAGATGAATACTTTCCGTTGCGGTCAGTGTCACTCTATTAGTGAAGACTGCCAACGTGGGTGACAGATGGCCGAGATCACATTCTCGCTTAAAGATGTTTGGCTGAGCTTGTGTTCGGATCGGAGTCGCGACCTTTGACAGGAATAAGGAAGACTTAGCAAGACTTGTACAACCACGTTGTTTATTGCTTGTGTTAGAAAAAGGCCATTACATTTATCACAGCGCAGAAAGCTGTGTTGTACATGTTCTGACGCTGAGATATTGTAAAGCCAGGCTACTGTGGCCATTAATCCACTGCAGCCTTCCAGTCTGTCATTACCAGTGTGTGATTTGCATAAAATTTGCATAATATTTTCTGGACTACAAGTCTGTCTTCTTATCCACAATGTTTGATGGCCAAGTAAGTGTGGTAACAGAGAATGGCTATACATTGGACCTCGGTAGCCATAAAAAATACTGACCAAATGTTTTTGTGAATTATATTTTCAACTGAATAGTATGAATATAATCACTGCATAACTGAAGCTAGTTGTCACTTTAAAGTGTGTTTTCCTTAACATTAGTTACCGGCTTAATAAAAGTAGACGTACTAGATAATTTTTCATCTGAGTTAAAACTGCACGGTAGACAAGCATCGCATGAGGATGTGTAGCACGTGCTTTTTTCTTATGCTGATGCTGAATGTGGCTACAAATTTAAAAAAAAGAAAAAAAAATAGGGTTTGTATTAATCTGGTACTTCTTGCATGTGTGATGTTTGTTTATTGGCGAAAATTAATAGTATTACTAGTTTGTCCAGAGACTTGAGGAGCTGTACTGCCATTTCCTGTGCTGTAAGCTTGAAAGGCCTCATGCTGGACACATTACCTGCCAGTGCGGTGAGAGTTGTGTTCTGTTTTTGTGTGCGAGCGATTCTATATTGCATTTTATGGCTGACTTTTTAAGAACACACGCCAAGCACGAGTCTTGGGGTCACCGCTGTTGGGGCGGAAAGGGACCGTGAAATGCGTTTCTCGGTTCGTGACTGTAAAGAAGGGGTTTATGTCTCCCCATCGCCTCCACAGAAAGTGGGGATCACCACGTCTAGGTGCAGGCTGCGCACACACATCTGTTTTTGTCGTCCTGCTGATGCTGAGCAGCTTTTGAAGGTTGTGCTCCAGAAAAGCTGAAAGGCTGAACTGCAGCGTCCAGGCCAGTGACACGGTAAATTCCAGGTTTTATCAGGAATTGCGGTACCACAACGGTGATTTCATTCTCCGACAATGATTGTGAAGTTTCTCCACTTTGGCACCAAACTTTTAAGGCTGATTGCTTGAAGCAATACGTCTTCCATCTGATGTCATACGTTGCTCTGGCATGAACGTCCCAGTACGTTGTGTCTGTAGTGACATATGTGTTGGAGTCCACTTTTATTAAATTCCTGTCTGTCACTGAGGTATGTTTACACAGCCAGTGAAGGACGCCCAGCATTGTGTGCATGTGTTTGTTTGGACAGATTATGAGTAAACAGTTCTGTCTTCATTTCTATGGAGTTTGTGCGGTACTTTCTGCAGTTTAAAATCCATCTTTTCTCAGCTGTTCCCAAGTTGGAGTCCAAACTAAGGTGATGTGCAGGTGCCCAGAGTGAGATCCAGCTGCGTCGTAACTCATGCTAATGACAGGCCGCCGTGGGTCCTGATGAAGGGATTAGAGCAGATTATTGCTAGGGGATTCACTTTTAACAAGATTAGCAGCTGAGAATTGTGCTACGCTGTTCGCTCCGTCTGCAAATCGCAGATAGCCATTAAATAGGCTGAAAGAGAAGCGGACTCCGGTTGCTGTTCATGCGCAATGCTGCTGGCGGCCGAACTGGGAAAAACACAACTTGTGAGCCGTTTGCAGCCCAGCTGAATCGAACCGTTTCCGCGTTTTTTATATCCGGTTGCACAAAATTAACATAAGCATGATAAACTGTAAGCGCTCGCCTAAACTGGCAGCATGGCAAAATGGCATCTTGTGGGTTTATACTGCTGCAAGTTTATATGTGGCGTTCCAACCTTTCATGCTGGTACGCATGTTTGATCATGGGGGGAAATGTGTATTTCCCCCTTTATGATGGTGGTGTGAAATATGCGGTACAGAAAGAAATTTCAGTTTCCATCCAGATGGTTTGTTCCCGGTCGTCCAATATTGAACTGATAGCCCTTCTTCTCCCTCCTTCCAGTCGTGTTCCTACTGTGGACGGTAGATTTTCAGAGGAGAACTAAAATCTTCTGCTCTGGTCAAGCATTTTTTTTTTTTATATATATATATATATTTTCTTCTAACCTTGTTTAAGTGCATGCTGTGCTCTCAGTTGCGATACCCCAGAGGCAAGGTGCCATACTGATTGATTTCTGTTCCCTGCAGTAACAAAGGATAAGGTTATTAGGAACACATTAAAATGACATTTAGATAAGCACATTCCATTTTAATAATTTTGCTGGTCATTTATTAAAAATATAATCATATCTTTCCAGCTGGCAGATTTAATTCTGTGGAAAGTGTATAACTTTTGATCTTCTGTGTATTCTTTAAACAGTTTTACTTTAAGCTTTCCCCACCAGTGATTAAAATAATGAAGTGCACCATCAAACATGTTTTTCTCGTAAAGGGCTGCACAGTTCAGATGTATCCTTCCATTTTTTGGCACGATACATGTGTTCTGCTCCATTTCCAATGCTGCATGTGAGAGCCATCCTCATATATGGAGGTTCTGCTTGGCCGTCTAATCGTGTTTTATCATCCTTGCACAGGGTCGCCCCGTATCTTAAAACTGTAAAGTTAAACAGAAATATCAAGTAGCAGGAGATTATGTGTTTGCATACACGATGCGGAAAGGGTATGACTAATTGTTTATTCACACAGCTAATTTTAAGTACTGCTAACGCAATTCTAAAGTCCACCATTAGTAATGACATCTACAGGTTGGACTGTACTGTTTTTCCATTAACATGAATTGTGCTTAAAGGTCTGAAGGCTTTTTTTTGACAGGAGGCCCCTTCTGCATCTTTGGAATTATTTATTTTTTCCAGTGTTGTACTTTACACATTTTTCCCTATAACAATGCCTTCAGGTGATGATTTGGGGAATCCTACCTGCATAGCCTCTAACACAGTTGAATTCACTGTAACCTTGGAAGACTTGGTGGGAATAGACCAGCCTGATAAAACATGACCTCCAGGGCCTTCCATCAAAGAGCAGGCTGTGCTTTCATCCAACAGGCTCCACCTTTTTGACAGTGCATTTTGGGAAGCCCTGAGATCTGAAGGTGTCATCAGTGTGTGGCAGGAAACAATTTTTATTGAACAGCACATTTGGACAGACTTTTAGATAAATTCATACATAAAGAAAAAGGTCTGCCTGTGACCTGCCAGACCGTTGTGGGTGATTTGTGTGTGGTTTCTGAGAAGCCGGTGAGTGAGGGGAAAGCGTGGTTTGGGTTGTTCTGAACTGTAGCACGAACAGCGGTTTTCCCAGTATTCATTCGACTTACTGCTGCAACCCTAGAAATAATGTAGCCTGCACACTGTGTTATGATGAACTGGCTGGTTCTGTGCAAATTTACTGATGTGACCTTTTCCTTCTAATGATAATGACAATTTAAGAGACCAGGAAAACCACTAATATATTCAGTTACTAATCATTTCAGGGCTTTACAAAATAGACCTTTGCAGTATGAAAGTAAACAATTTACACAATGGGTTGCTTGCACACGTATGTGCTCCAGTGCTGCTCGGCTCATCTAGTCAAAAAAAAAGCAGCAAAAGCAAATGTAACATGTAAAACAGATGAAGCATACAGTGCTTTCAGATGCACCAAAGTAGTCAGAAAAGTGAAAAACATATTCATATTAAGCCAGCTTCTTCTCATTTGTTTTGTTATATAATAATATTTTTATATATTTTAAATGCTTGCATAACATATATAATTATGTTTTGCATATAAGTATGTATGTGTGTATTATATATATTTACACTATTAAGCCATACGGGAAATGTTGCGTATATTACATATATGTATTGGTTTCTTTTAACAGCTTCAGTAATACCTTTTAAAATTAAGTTTTGGTAGCATGTATGATTTTATTTGTATTTTTCCCTTATGGCTTAATAGTGTTTTTAGGTAACACACAGTTATTTTGGGTTTTTGGTTGCTGGGCAACCTAGAAAGGTGATTTGGAATTTCTGTGTACATCTCTCTCATCTAACAAGTGTAAAACCTTTATGTTGTCCCTGCCGATGGTGCATAACTACGTGTTTTCACCAATTACAAGTGTCAATGAAAGGATCCTGGTACCTCACATGGGTGGTCAGTAACATTAGCGCTAAAGACAGGCGCACTTAATCATTCAATTGTTCCATTCATTAAACCATTAAAGATGTCAGTCATTGCCCTGAAAGGGCACATTTACCTCCCAGGAGTTAAAACATGAGGAACAGAACAGAAAAGTGGATGGAAAAGTGCCAATTTCACCTTTACAAAAGTCATGAAGGTTAAGAAATACTTGTTTGAAATGTTTGCAAACTAACTTTTTTTTTTTAAGTCATTGGTATTCTTGAACATGAAGGGGGGTTTTTTAAAAAATGGCATTTTTGTAGGTTGCGGTGAGTAATTTGCTGTACCTGTAGCGTACCTGTGACTGGAGAGACCGTGTTGTATTTATGTCCACGGTCCTGAGACTAGCAGTATGAAAACATGGCAGCTGGTCTTCAGCGTCTCTTATGGGCAGGCAAAGGTGGAAAGGCTAATGCACCTGCTGTTGGATTTGTAGTGCTCATCTTCCTGCGGGAGGGGCCTGCAGTCCAGGGTGGTCCAGTGCATGCACCGGGTGACGGGGCGCCACGGTAGCGACTGTCCAGGGGTCCTCAAGCCACCGACTTACAGGCAGTGCCATCAGGGGACATGCAATGAGAAAGTCAACGTAAACACCATCACTTCTCCGCGACTTGGTAAGCTGTCAAAATTTCCTGGTTGCTTAAGGAAATGAATGTACTCTCTTTTAAAGCCACTCTTTTCAGGCTTAGATTCTTATCGTTTATATTACGGAGCCCATTAGAAAAAGTCGCACAGCAATTTATCTGAAAGCTGAAAATGCAAAATCTTGAGGACAAAAAAGTTATTTGTCATAGCGTTGAGGCCAGTCAAGATTGGGGTATGATTTACCTCGCAGTGCCAATTACAGGAAGTGTTTAATCCACTCTGTTTTTTTTTTTTTGTTTATTTCATCTTTTTTCGCTTCCTTTCGAGATTTTACAGCAAAAGTTGTGTTTCTCACTTCTCCTAAAAATCAAACAATGTATGAGAAAGCCTTTAGCCTGGTCCTCCGCTGACTTTGCAACGTGCTTTCCTTCAGCCGCGCTGACGTACAAGTGCACGGGGGACCAGTGGACCGTGTACTGCCGCGTCGTACGGGAGAAGAACCTCTGCCAGGACATGCGGTGGTACCAGCGCTGTTGCCAGACATGCAGAGACTTTTATGCGAACCAAATCCCCTTTAAAAGTTAATGACACTTGTGCTGAGGCTCATGTTATTGTTGCAGAGGTTGTTTTTTATATTATTGTTTTTACTAAACTATTTTCATAAACTATAGGGAATTCAATTTTAGAGAACATCTACAGTGACAGACAACGTGAAAGTGGAAATCAAAGCTTACCATTTTTATGATGACTTGAACCTTTAACTTTATTTTTTGTTGACATTGTTTTCTTGCTGTAAAACCAAAGTTAGTTATTTCATTGCCTTGAGGAGATCATCTTAAGAAGCCTCTTTACCAGGAAAAGTATTTGTGCGGCTGCTTGGTGCTGCATCTTTTCATCAAGGCATGCAGCCGCCTCTCACCTCCACAAGCCACTGGCTGGCTAGTAGCCCAAAGTGAGGTGAAGATAGGTGTCTTTATGTTCCCTGTACTGTTGCGGTACAGTGGTGGGCACTCTTCTTGTTGTTTTTGATTTGTTTTGTGAATGTTATTTAAACATGCAGAGACTTTTTGCATGATCTTAACAGGCACCCGACATTTGGTGACCAAGTAGTAGAAATGTCTTCCAGAAACCTCATTGCAAACAGGTAGCATCTCTGCCTTATTGAAACATAGAGCATCTCTGGAGCAGCAGTCTGAAAGCTTGTTCGGAGTGAAACGGACTGTGCTGAGAAAATAAATGTATTTTTGCATGAAACTAACCAGTAAAGAGTGCAGGGACCTCCTTGCTCCTGTGCCAACCCTCACCCACGCCTTCCATGTGGCTGAGATGCCTTTATCAACAACCGCTTTCTTAACCGGATGAAGTAACATTTACCTTATTGGCCTGAATACAACATGGTATTATTTCTAAGAATTACACCTAAAAAAAAAAAGATGAGGTTGTTTTATATTCAAGGACTAGACCCGTAAAGCTCATACCGTATAATGCCAGTAGGTGGTGTCACTTATTCCATGGCATCAATAATCCACAGAAATGATCAACTGCTGCTTGGCAGTGTGAAAGATGGTGAAACTTTGAGAAAAGAAAAAGAAGTTGCTCAAAGTTAGTCCAAATTAACCAAGGACTGAGGAGTTATGACATGATTAAGGAGACAAAGGTGTCAAACAACTCTTAAGCAGCCAAGAAATACAAAGTTGCAGAATGTCGTGTTTGAAGATGGCGAATCCAAGAAGACCGTCTTAATTGCGCAAATACGGTAAATATCAATACATATGATTTTTCTTTCTAAAGATAAGATATGATGTTCCAAAAACCTTTTTCCATAGATGAGTGGTAAAAAAGAGGTGGGCATCTTATAACTGAGATCGTCTTATATTCAGGCCAATACGGTAGATTGTTACAATTTTTAAATGATTTTAATTCTGTTTGGCCTCCTATGTTAAAGCCTCGATTTTGTAGGAGCATCGTACGAAGCGGTTGTGGCGGTGAAGGTACACCGTGCTTTATATCAACAGACACCAAGCTCGGATCAAACAATCGCTTTTGTACTTTTGTATCTGCACAGGTAATTTCCCACATGTGACCAATGTCAGGAGGTGCGCGTCCCAAAATCAGTTTTTATTTTCTTCTGTTAGTCGTAATCTTGCCTTGAACCAGCAGTGCCTCTGCAAGTATTTTGCTTGTCCATAATCTGACTTTTCTCACAGTATGACTCCATTAAATTCAGGTCACATTTTCGTTTCCATTCACTTTGTACCAAATTGAGGTTTAGGCCGAGCTGTCCGAGACTCATTTGGCCCCACAGTTAATGCTACAGTAAATGTCTCTTTTTGTCCTGCTCGTGTATGCCAGTAACACGCTCATTGCACTTCAGTGCCCCAAAGTAGGTTTTGGCAGAAGTAAAATAGTTTATTTGCTCAGCAGTTCATAATTGGATACCCGCATAGACAGTAAAAAGGGTTAGAAACTGACAAACGCTGCTCACAGTTTTGCCTCCAAACGGCCGGTTTGGTTTACTGGTTCAACACGCTTGTACATTGTCTGATGCTACCAGATGCTGAATCTCTTTGTGCGGTTCTTGTTGATTGTTGTCGTATTTATTCTGGCATAAGTGCGATACACTCTAAACAAACGCTAGCCAGCACTTTTATAAACATCAGATGAGCATGCTCTGCCGGACAGGTCAAAACCGCAAATGTTTGTATGCTAGTCGACCGCCCGACTCTGCTAAGCTGCTGTGTTAGTGTTCAGCCAGCTCAGTGGTGCAGCTTGGCAACAGATTGGCTATAGCTGCTCAGATGTTTCTTCTGCCAGGTGGACTTTTGAAGGAGCTTTGATCAGATATGTTTAACAAAAGTTCCCGGAACAAAAGGGGTTGGCATGACATACTAATCTGGTTCAGATATTGTCGGATTTTTGGGCAGTTTTCGAGCGAATGGTTAAGTATAATTGTGAAAAGTGTGTGGTTATGTATAATGCTTATTACACACGCACGGCTGGAGCGGGGTGTGCAGTCACCAGTAACGGTCCATCGAAGTGTTATTGGGTGGGAGGCAAAGGGGAAACTTGGAAAAAAAAGAAAAATCAATTGCATTGAGACTACGTTTGTAGTCTGATCTAGTTTGTGTATGATCGCCCCGCAGCGGTTTGACGTGGGGTTTCACATCCGCAGCCAAGCTGTGAGGTGTGGTGGTGCTACACAGTCACGACTGGAGCGCTCAGCAATGTCTCCGAGGGTCATTTTCTCTGTTGTCCGTTTCCGTCTCTGTTCCTGTGATCTTGTCATTGTTTTTATTATTTAATGCAGAAATGTACTTAATTTTTTTTCAGTAACTGTTGCTATTTACATCTTCTTACTGATGTAGTGCCAATACTCTTTTAATATTTCTGTACTGTACATCTGTTTGTACTTGCACAGATATTTTGGTACACAAACTTGCCACTAAAGGTATTTTATGGTGCTGAACAATTCTGTTATATAGTATTAGTTTTTAAATTGTTGCAGCTTAAATAAGTATATTTTTGTTATACTGGGGTATAACCATTAAAGACAATTTTATGTTGGTCGTAAGATATAAAAGTTTTCTTTTGTTTGATTGCAACTGACATATATGTATTCAGTTTGTACAGTAAAATACTAAACGGTCTGACAAAATACAGGTATAAAAATCTTATCCTGAGAAATTATATATTTAACAATGTACTGTAAGTTGATTCTTTTGGCCTAATAAAATATGCAATAATTTTTAAACATGAAATTGTTTATGTACCCAAGTTTTTTTTTTTTTTTTTTTTTTTTTTTTTCTTTCCTTGCAGCATGTTTTTATGTGTGTTTCTTTAATTCGGTGTTAAGGTGTTTGCCTGTTTACGCAGCAGTGCTTAAGCACAGCCCCTATCGGTGATTTCAGGTAGCAACTGTTTGTGTTCTTCATCTGTAAGATTCTGGGTCAAATTAGCTTCTGTATCACAAGAAGTAGAAGCTGAGAACATGGAAAGAAAATGGTGATCAGAAACTGAAGCTGCGATGTACAGTACACGTGTGCACTGGACCTTTTTTGCATGTCCATTCATATTCATGGCAGTTACAGCCTGCCCGCTGCTGACAGCCTTGCACTTGCGAGGCTTCCGATGTGCTTCCACAGGACGCGTGTTCAGGTATGCAGAAGAGTTGGGCGTGGTATGGAGGAAGCATTACCATCTGTCCTGGCTGCGCCGTGGAGAGAAACTATTTTCGCCTTCATGGACCGAGGCTCCTGAAGACCCACACCTGGAAGCATCCTTAGCCTGCAACACTCCTTCAAAGCAAAGTCAGCATGTCTCCGTAGGCTGTTTGTCTGGTCTTTGAGAAACCTGGATCATTATCCAAAATTATTTTTTCACCCTAAGATTTTGTAGATTTTTTTTAATGCATTTTTTAAAATCTTGTTATACTGTATCTGTTATTATTTATTTTTATGCAGTGTCACAGAAACCTTCAAAAAAGTACAGATGATTTCTCGTGTATGGCTTGCTATTGTGCACACGGGGCTTTGACTTTTCCTGGGACAACAGGACCAGGTAAGAACGTTTCTGACTATTTATTAGGCAACCTTTGTGAGTTTTGGTTCTCTTTGTTCTAGAAGTGTTGTGCTTCTTGCAGTAAAGCAGCATTCTGCAGGTAGGATGTGTGAAACGGCTGCACAAGCACAGGAAATTGCACTGCAGCAGAGGGGATGTGATGATTTCTGAATCGTATTAACTTTTTGCAACCATATAATCTGTCTGCACAATGGGTTTGCCACAATCCCACATTATATCCAAAGTAGCTTTCGGATATAATTTTGTTTTTAATTAAATGCAACTGTATGTGCTTGACAGAAGAAATACTGGGTTAGGCACCTTTGCTAAAGCGGGACAACAACAGGGATCCTCTGAGGATACAAACGCGCACCTTTCTGGTTGCGGGTCCAATCCCTGAGCCTGTTTGTTACCAGGTTAGCCATTTGAGACAAAAATCAGTTTGCTGATGTTATGTTGCTGGGTAGAGGGGGCACGTTCCTGTAAACTTTGGTACGTTTCACATCTCCATGGAATCACTTTGACGGTGAGGCTTAGAACTGCAGTTTTACCCTTTTGATATTTTTTTTTCTCAAGTATTTTTGGTGCTATGCATTCTTATTTCACCTGGCATTGTGATGGCTTTATTTCCACTTTGGCAGGGAGTGGAGCTGAGTTGATTTGTAAGAAAACCTAGTGTAAGCCATCTTCTTAGCACAGGAATGTGTTCTCTGCCTGTGAAATGGGGCTGCTTGTACTCTCCTAGGAATGAGATGTTATTAAGCGGCACGGGGAGCACTGGGGTGAGAAGTGGGAGGTGGGCATGACTGACACCTTTTTGTCTGAAAAGGGAAGTGGTGGACCGAAAGTGTCGGGTGTGATGGGCCTTGCCGCTGCAGTTCCACTTTTTTGCTCTTGTAAATCAACATTATCCACAACGTGACACCAGGTGCTGCGAGACCCTGCTTCATCTTCAGAAGCACCACCTCAGCCTGTAAATCGGTTGTCGGACGTCAGGATATGTTTTGGCTCGAAGAAGCTGCGTCTCCCTCTGCGGAGATGGATTTGAAGTTGCGGAGTCGCCAAATATCTCCATAAGTGGAGCCAGGTTTTTCCTTTTGCTGGGGTCACGGCAGTCCTAGACCTCACTTCCCACAGTCACCCATTTGTCATTATGTTCTGATGCAGCCCTGAGCATCCACACTTCAGTCTGCATGTCTGGGATATGTCATTTACTGAGCTAGTAAATTCTGTAAGTAAGTTCTGTTACCCAACAGCGATGTTTTCCAAGGGATTGACTATACACTGCATGCACAATTATTATGCAAGTGAGTATTCTGACCTTATCATAATTTCTGTTCACATTTTCCAACTCCAGTCCATATAAACCTGAATGCTTATTGGATTGAATCATTTTCAGGTGATATGTATCTGTGTAATGAGGGCAGGTGTGACCCAAAGTGATTAACACCTGATATAAGGTGTGCATCATTATCAAGCAGCTTCATTATCTCAGGTGAAATGGGCCAAAAAAGAGATTTAACTGAAACTGAAAAGTCAAAAATTGTAAAATGCCTTTCAGGTGGATGCAACAATCTTGAAATAACTAAATTATTGAGCAGTGGCCAGTCAAATGTTTTGTTCCGAATAGTCGACAGGGTCGCAAAAAACACACAAAGAAGAGCTGCAAATTAACTGAACAAACCTTGAGAAGGATCAAACTTGAAGCTAGCAGGAACCCATTAGCCTTCAGTGCAACCATATTCCAGAAATACAACCTACCTGGAGTGCCAGGAAGTACAAGGTGTAAAGTGCTCAGAGAGATGGTTAAGGTAAGGAAGGCTGAAAAATGAGCACCACTGAATAAAATTCACAAGTTGAAGTGCCTAGACTGGGCCAACAAATACTTGAAGACAGATTTTTCAAAGGTTTTATGGACAGATGAAACGAGAGTGACTCTTGATGGACTAGATGGATGGGCCTGAGGCTGGATCACTAATGGACCCAGGGCACCACTACAAGTCAGGCACCAGCAAGGTGGAAGAGGGGTACTGCTATGGGCTGCTATTATTGACAAGCTAGTTGGACCTTTTCAAGTTGAAGATGGGCTGGGGCTGCAGTATTCAAGAAGGCTATGATCTTTATGTAGGGCAATGTTCCATCTCATGCATCCAACTACTCCACTGCTTGGCTTGCCAGCAAAGGCCTCAAAGATGACCAGATAATGACCTGGCCCCCTTCTTCACCTGACTTGAATCCCACTGAGAACTTGCGGGCCCTTCTCGAACGTGAGATTTACAGTGAGGGGAGACAATACACTTCTTTGCACAGCATCTGGGAGGCTGTGGTTGCTGCTTCAGTGAAAGCTGATTGTGAACAGATAAAGAAACTGACAGATTCCATGGATGGAAGGCTCATGGCAGTTTTTGAAAAGGGTGGTTATATTGGTTACTGAATGTTTTTGAAAGGCCAAAAATATTATTTGTCATTTTGTGTTACTTTGTTACATTTACTCTAAAAATTGAGAAGAAACAAGTGGGTTGGTGGGGGGGGGGGGGAATCTTTTTTTCTTATTTAGTTTCCTAATTTTGCAGATTAATAGATGCCTAATCCACTTATATATTCCCCTGAGGAAGAGACAACTCACTTTTTCTTTGTTAAACAGTTAGGTTTGAGATTTAATAACACTTTGGATTAACTGAGAACGTTGTTTGTTCAACAATAAAATTAATCCTGAGGAACGCAATTTGCCTAATAATTGTGCACGCAGTGTAATTTGAGTTTTACATCTTTGTCTATCTGCAGTTTATTGTCCTTGGTGTTGTCATGTCTTTGGGCCTCACAGTTCAGTTGCTGCAGACATCTCCATACCCGAGAGCCTTCCTTCAGGCCTTTGCTTTCTCACCGTTTGCATTTTTAGATGAACCATGGAGCCTCTCATACTGCCTGTGCAAACAGTAACTATTGTTTCAATGATCTCTGTAGGTTTATGTGCCTTAGCTGTCGTCCTGGTCCATACCAAGACCATGCAGGTGGAACATCGCTGCTGAACATTGCTTTTCCACCATTACAGGTGTTCTCTTTAAGATACTTGCTCAGCTGGTTCCTCTTGTGTTTTGTCAGCATTTTGGTACACGTGGTCAAACTAATCCTCTCACATACTACAGGTTTTGTGACGCTAGCTGCCCTTTTCCCACGGTACCAATGATGACCTGGTCGTCTGTCATGCATGCATATATCAGCAGCCTTCTCTGCACCATCTGACACAAGATACTTATGCCTGAAATTGATAATCTGCTGACCATAGGAAGCATGATTTAAGGGAATCTGTTAAATAGCAAAGTGGCAGGAGGAGGACCCTTACCGATGTCCTCAAAATGAGCCAAGACATCTCTTTAAAGATGATGAGTTTCCTTAAACTGTTAACCTTCTACGGCTAGAGTGTGTCCAGTGGCCCTGGTGGAGACAGCCATAGGCTGGTGCTGGATGTAGATGTTTCAAGAACAGCAGAGGTTCTATGTCATTTGCCACATGACATGGAGTTTTCTGTATGGCTGTCAGTAGTTCTGATGAGTAGTCATGCTGGCTCTGTTTTGCTGAAATAAATGTGCTGCTCTTAAATTAAAGGGATGTGTGGATGTGCTGTGTGAAATATCCTTCTTCTCTTATTGCACATCAGACCCAGACCAGTAAAGATGAAGGTGGTTAGTCTGGAGAAAGGGGTTGACAAGGGCCTGGTGCTCTAACTCTAACCATATGTGTTAGCAGATTCCAAACCCTGCTTAATAATCTGCTTTTATTTGGCAGCGCTTAATGATGATTAAATCCACAGGTCTGCATGTGGCTTGTGGGTCTTGGCAAGAGCCAGGGTATAAACGCTCTTCATTGTCACTTCTCTACTTGGACAATCAGTTGGAGACAGCGGAGGGACCTCTGGCAATGGAACGCTTACCAAGGTGGCACCTTCTTGCTTTGCACAGCTCAGGAGGCTGAAGGAAAACAGCAGGTGAACAGACTTGTATGCCGGGGTGCCGCTGCTCCCACATGAAGCTGCACGTATCTGTTGCTTCCCTAGAGAATTGCGCTCTTTCACGCTTCAGAGTGCCGACTCAGATTCTTGGACCTGCTCCCTGCAAAATGCATTGTTTGTGCTCTGTGATCTCTTCCAGTGAAAGCCTTGCTCCTCTGCTTGTGTATTAATAGCTGAGTGGTGAGCATGACCAACATCAACACAGTTTACTCTCTATGGGAATAATAGAGAGTTTTAAAGAAATTCATAAATTGATAAATTGCAATTTTTTATCAACATGTATTTGGTCGAATTGATAGCTACTATAAAAACTGATAGCTACTATGCAAATTAATTTAGACGACATAGCCACATGATGCTTAGTTACAGTGTAATAAATTCATGAAAGTGTTAAAGTCCTTTTGAATCCCCCTGTACTATGGTAAAGAACTTGCAGCTATTGAATTAATCATCAGGGAAAGTGGCCAAATGCTGACAGCCTGCTGCTGAAAGAGGTGTTGATAAAGTAGGGGTTGAGCCAAGGTCATGTTTAGCAAGGTTAGGTGGGACTGCGCTCGGGCAAATGAGGTGGGATTTTTGTTCCATCTTCATGGCTACCATGTACACTCTGCTGAGTCTCCCTGTCAGCAAATACGGCACAAAAGGGATTCGCTGTGGGTTCACGTCTTTGGCCTCGGGGGTCAGGACGCCTTGCTTTGATTTCAGACCACATTTACCGTGAGCTCTGTACAGCGTTGTCTCTTAACACTACTAACCATGCCCATTATGAGGTGTCTGTCTTACACTAGCCCTTGGTATATGAAATATATAGCACCACAGGGCCACTAGGTCTCTGGAAGCACTTGTAGCATCGTTGCTGGTTTCAGCAGGGTGCTTTTGTTTTCATTTCCAGGAAACTGTAATATTTCTAAAGCAGAGACATCTGCAGTCTCCCAAAACAAAACTGACAGCAGAATTTGCTGATGCTGGTCATCTGTCCCGAACTGGCAGGTCTAGAGCAATGTGCTCTGACTTCAGGGGGTTTGTGTACACTACTGTGTTTTGTCCTGAAAGGGTGTTGTAAGCGAACATAGAGCTAGTGCATTGATTCTCTAATAGGCTTGAAGATGCCTTTCTTGTGAGGATGATGAGAAGATGGGAATTTGAAACAGGTACAGATTGGATGTGTTCCAGCAAGATGGCCCAAAGTAGTGGTTACTCTGTCCTGGCGCAACATCTTGCTAGCAGGATGTAGAGGAAAGCTATAAAAGCACAACGCCGAACTGCCTTCCCCAGCCAGTCTGCTTATATCTCTGGTAAGAAATATTTCAACTCTTTGAAGCAACGTTTTTCTCCTGCCTCGCTGACGGTCTGTCTCGACTGCAGCTCAACAGGCTGCACCGTATGAGGGCCCGGTATCATCACTCCAAAGGATACGGCTCTGCTGAACCACAGCCCTCTTGCAGGACTCCTCAGCAGTAAGGGATCATGCTCACCAACTTTGGTATCAGCAGGAGCTGCCTACCAAAGCAAGCAAGAAAGATTTGTTTGTTGGTTTGTTTGCAGACCAGATCTCACATAATCCTCAATGTTATTGCCGCAGGCTGAAAAGAATTGAATGATTCGTATTGAATGAAACACTGATTTGAGGTACAGTAGTCCCTGGATAATGAGGATGAAGGCTGGTGTGGCACATCAGGACTCGTGTCTTGCAGCCAGAGTGGAGTTTACTTCACTCCTGTTTGGTTTTGGGCTGTTAACTTGTCACACATTAAAGGGGCTGTGGGGGTCATGTGTGGAGGTTTGCTTACCGGGGGACTCATTTCCAACAGCTGAGGTGAGTTTCTGCTTTGCTGGTCCTGTTCCTCTCAGGCACTACACTTCATATGAAGTTATTTTGAACTTTTGAAAGCCCACCCCCAAGGCCTTTTCCCTGGTTGAATGTATTCTGCAGATGACTATTTCAGGAATAAATGCCTACACAGGAAGGGAAATGCAGGCCCTTACTCTGCCCTTTATAGCACTTTTTAGGCAAATGCTTACCTGGCATCTGTCTGTCCATCTGTTAGACTTCAGTAGTGCCACACACTTTCTGTATATTTTTCATTTTGTTTCAAGGCAAATCCTTACCATCTTGCAGCGCCAGCACAAGAAGCTTTAGACAGAGAAGAGTCAAGTTTGAAGTAAGGATGAACGAGCTCTGCTCCGAAGTTTCCTGTTTTTTTTTTTTTTTTTTTTTTTTTTTCCCCCCCAGAGCAGAAAAGAATCACAAGGGCTCCTCGAGAACTTCTCTTCTGTCCAGATGTGCAGGAAATGGATCCTGCCCATCATGGTAGCCGGGGCCCCAGAAGACGACCCGGCATGTTTGCTTTTAAGTGGCCCCCTTGCCTTTGTCCTAAAGATCATGTTCCAGACAATGTGACACCCACCACAGCAGGTCTGCTTTCAGCAAAGGAAAATGGGTTATTGCCAAGTGTCTGGGCAGCGCATGCAGGACTGCCCCCAAAAATGGATCTGTGTATATTTATCTCACAGTCACTCACCATATTACTGTACCGTGTAGGTGCCCCTTCCCCATCCTTAGGGTGAAATTGACTTTGCTTACCCCAGTTTTCTCACTCATCACTACAATGTCATTGCAGCCACTTTTTGGTGTAATTAAGGTGTCTTTACCCTGGGGATGAGCAGGGAACAGTGGCGCCTCAGGGTTGTCAGCATCAGCCCATGGCCTTGAGGCCAGTTTCATTTCTCTGGTCCCCATTT
Source organism: Heterotis niloticus (assembly GCA_018136845.1). NCBI lineage: Eukaryota > Metazoa > Chordata > Actinopteri > Osteoglossiformes > Osteoglossidae > Heterotis > Heterotis niloticus. The sequence continues at coordinate 12,509,228 of CM030904.1, read as the reverse complement.
CATAATTAAAGCTGCTCGATTTGGCCGTGCAGTTAGGGTGGAAAGTAGGCGAGGCGTGACTGTCAAAGCCTTCGGGGCTAGGGAGTCTAATGTGAGCTCGGCATGCCATCGTGTGTCCCCAAGATGTCACGCATGTGACAAATGTCCTGGCAGACGTTCACTCTCTTGTATTGCCCCTTCTCTGCCTTGAATAGATAACTGAGATTTAAAGTATATTTAATTTGCCGTTTGCTGTTTTAATTTCTTGACTCTACAATAAGTAGTCATGCAGTTTGAATTTCAGATTGTGATTGATATTCTTCTTCTTTCGGCTGCTCCTGTTAGGGGTCGCCACAGCAGATCAATTGTTTCCTCTTCTTCCTGTCCTCTGCATCTTTCTCCATCACACCTACCACTTGCATGCCCTCCTTCACCACATCCATAAATCTCAGATTGTGTTTGATATGCAAGTGGGAAATGGTGTGGGGCTTGCTTGGTGCTTAGAGGACAATGGGGAAACAGTCATAGTGCTCTCATTCTGAGCTAATAATAAGGTTAAAGTCCACATGTTATCAGTTTTGGTTTTGATATGCTGGAATCAGCTTCTGCTCTCCCTCAGAACTGCTGAATTGCCTTTCATTATTCAAGAGAGGTCTCTTTCAGACCCACTTATCTCCTAATCTTCTAAAAGCTGCATAAACTTGCACTGGACTATTTGGCATAATCCCTTTAGTTTTTCCTTCCAATTCTGCTTGATGGGCGCCATCTGAGTACCCTTATAGTATGTGAACCAGCACAAACTAGTATCACACAAAGTGGCTGCCTGGCAATGCAGGGTTTTGCATATAAAGTTTTTGTTCTCTGTTGTGCAACACTTTGTTATATGTCGGTTTGGGGAAAAGCATATGCTGAATGAATAAATGTAAATGTAAGCCTGCAGAAAATTATCTGAAAAATCTATACAGTTTGATAAATGGACATACAGATCTCTTACGAATCTTACACATAGCATTTTGAAAAGGGGTTCTTCCATTATGCAAACTCATGCAATTTAGGCCAGTAAACATGAGCATCTTTGCATTAACAAGAGCCAAATGTTTCCAGATCCTTTCTAATAGGCCTCTACAGTCCGCCTATAGCAAAGATTTGTCTGAGGATCAAGCTGGTGTGTGCATGTTTTATATCATACTTGAATCTGTCTTCTATCATCAAGTGTCCAACAGTGTCCAAGTACAGGGCAAAAACCTGGCCCATGTCAGATGCTTGGTCATGCAGGACGCGTACACTTTCCACGGGCAGTCTAGTGTGGCTGTGAGAGGCTGCTGGATGATGCACAAGGAGACGCATGCAAACGCAGAACCTAGTGTCATGTGGCTCCAGCCCTGTGTGCTCAGGCAGCAGTACAACAGACGCCATCAGTTCAGCAGGCCCAACACCGTGGGCAGACCATATGGAAGTGAATTTGACCCATTCCGCACCACCAAACTATTGTATCTACATTCAGTTTAATATTTGGTTGATCCCCTTTAGCCTAAACGTATCATCGGATTAAGGTGTCGTGGAAATTAATAAACGGACCTGCAGCTGAGTGTTGTGAAGAGCATGAATGTCTGTATAGATCAGAAACTAGGCTGGAATGTTGCTATTGCAGCTTTTGATTTTTTGCCACCCTGCTGAAATAATAAAGAACGCTAACCTTTTTAGCAAAGATATTCTTTTTACAGTTATGGTATAATAAGTAGTCTTCCTTGTTTAGAATGCTTGCATGACGCAAAGGGGAACTTGGTGAGCAGCTGCTCAAATCTTTAACTGCGCCATCTAGTGGTGGCTATGAGCCACTCCATCATTGGCTACATGAACGTGTGTGCATTGTTCACGCTTCCCGGCACAATGAATTATTATTCCCAACTTTTATCATATACTGAATTCACCAATTAAAGGACAATATATGAAACTTATAACTTCCCTTTGGGTTTTTGTCAAATCTGTAATGGTCAGTTTCTCCTAGGAACAATTAATACGTAAAATCTTGTCAACAGCAAATATAGATATGCACAGGTAGTGAATTTATGTGAACCACACAGTTTATGATATATAGATTTTTGGGTATTTAATTTATTTATTTTTGCTTACATTTTCATAGTTATATAAAATACTCTTTAATCACCCTTTTACGTGAAAAGCATCTCAACTTTCCTTTGCATGGTTTGATCATAATTTTACTCTCAACCTTTCCACCTAAATTGAGGAAGCTGCCATGAAATGAGGCTCCATGAATACGTTTTATGCAAAATAATTGGGTTTTATCGCTATTATTCATCTTCACAGCCTTTGTGGAAGACACACGAGCAATGGATCCAGCAGAGTTTAGTAAGTCGTCCTTCTAAAGACAGCGGTTGTCCCTGTGGACGGTTTCGTTGTACCCCAACCCTCTGTGTCAAATGCTAAGACCGGTGGGCCCCAGTCCTGTGGAAAAGTGGCCCTGTTCTGTTTTGCTGAGGCTGCGAAATTCAGGAACTGTCCGCTCACTCTCTGCGTCTTATTTAATACAGATGAGATTAAAAGAGCTGCCAGGTTAAGTAAATTTTACTTAAAAAAAATAAATAAAGCGGATAATTACAGGATTCTCAAGATGACTTTTCAATTGGTACTTGGTTTAGGCAGTGGGACACACACTTGCGCTCTTCTTTAAATGATCTCCACTTTGAATATCGCAGAAGAAAGTGCCATTTTTTGTCGTGTAAAGCAGATAATTGTGTTTGAAAAGCTATACTATATCAAGACAGTTTTAATTTACCCGTACAGCATTGTCTCTACCAGCTTTGCCGCAACTTCTCTGCTGAATTTTAATGAGTCACAACGTTTGATTTATGGGTAAGCATTTCCGCACGCATCCCTCAACGTTACCGATGACTCCCAGGTTGTGAATCTGAAGGACACTGGAAACATTTGATGTTACGCAGTCTATCTGATGTACAGCTAACTTTTTGAGCAGCCACGGCCAACGCTGATAAGCTGTTACCCGACTCTCCTCGGTTTAGTTCCTTTTAAACTTGCTATGTGTTTAAACAGAAACTGCAGAACGTGTATGTAAGTTAGATTACACCTCAGACATGCTTCTCAAGGTGCGTGGATCGGCCTCCGACAACAGGGCCTCTTATCTTTCCGTGCCGTTGAGTTCACAACTGACCGGTGAGATTTGATTTGCGGGGCGAAATTTCTATTTTGCAGGGCAGCAGAAGAAGGATGAATTTTGCTGGAGAGTGAACTTAAACTTAAGTATTATTAACTGCCATGTACACTTGTGTCCTTTACGGGGGGGGGGGCCCGCTTCCGCTGCCAGCGACATGCGGTTATCGCTCCATAACCAGGCTGCAGCCCAAACAACAGCAATCTGTTATCCCTGCTCCTATGGAGGCAATGCTACCTGCACAGGATAAATGACCCACCTCCCGGGCAGCACATTTGCATCCGCAAAAGGATGTTCTTTAACTTTTTAATACCCATGCATGTGGGAGGATTTAGCCTTTCAGCTCCATATGAGGCAACTTGTTTTTCTCAGCTTATCGAGGGAAGCGTCACTGTGAAAAGGGCTGCACTTTGAAGGCAGGGTGCAGCTAATGGACACGGTTGACAGCTTCTGCTGTTCGGGGTGAAACAATGGCAGCAAAACCAACCGTAACAGCAAAAACACATTTTACTGACTGCCTGTGAGCAGGGGGGTTGGTGCTGGTTGGTGTCCACAGGAACGGTGACTTTCAGCACAAACACGTAGTGTACTTTCCACCCAGTTTCCAACTGATTTAATGCCGAGTCCCTTTGCTTTCCCAACATGCCAACAGTGAAAAGGATAAAAAGGTGGTTATCCACAAAGACAGTGAAAAATTACAATTTATTACATTTTTTAACTACTTAGAAATATTTATTCTTATTTGAGATGTTAGTATCATCGGTCACATTCTGCTGTTTTTACAGGTGCTGGTTACATCCGATGTTTCCACCATTTAGTCTTCTGGCAAAAAAAAAAAAAAAAAAAAACAAGTACCGATTTTCAAATTCAGTCAGTGCATTTTACCTACTTTTAAAAAGAAATATTAATTTTTGGTAGAGTAAGCTGGAGCACGGTAGGTGTGATGGTTGCCCCTGGTGAGTCCTTCCAGGAGGAGTCTATCCTAAGGTGCCTCTGTTTGCCAAAGCCTGTTCAACACCACTCAACGTGCAGGGAGAGGGTTTGTGGATTAAATGTACAACAGTGATTGCTTTTAGAGAAAACTCATCATTGTTTTAATTTGCTGAAAGCAAAGCACCGGATCAGCCGAATGCTAATGCACAATTAATACAAACTCCTTTTGCTGCTAATATTAAAATCAATAAAGGAAAAGAAAGGAACAAATGGTGCAGCAAAGTATGGAATGCAGTGAAGGGACCTAAAGTCGGCTCTGCTCCGCAGGTCATTTTTCTGACAGGTACCTGATGGGACTTAAAGAGTCTGATGAATATCTTCTGCAGCCCTGAACATTACCCCCTGACTGAATCTCTAGTGTGTCCTCACCATTTTATGGTGCCATTAGTTTTTAATGCATTAGGTAATGGGTGTTTGGACAATATTGCTGCTTAATAGTGTCCCTGTCACAGTGCTCTCTTTTCAAACAGAGGCTCTGTCTCTTGTACAATAATTTTTGAGAGACTACAAGTTTTGGCTCACATTCCTGTTGCAGAATTTTGTGTTTGAAGCGATCAGAGTTATCCGCGGGGATCTTGCTCCTTTGTTGTTCAACCACGTCAAGGGAGTTGCTTTCTAGAGCGAGAAGTGAGCTTTTTGGTCAAAGTTTTGTCGGCTGTTGTTACATGCACGGCCCTCCTCAAAGACAGGGATGCAAATTGAAATTTTCCATCACGACAGCGTGATGTAGCAGAAAAAGGCCAGAGGGCTTCCCAAACAACCCTGTCAGCATGCCTGCAAAACATCATTAACACCTTCGGCACCACCAGGCTGACTCCCAGGGACACACACAGAGCATCAAGAATACAAGGCGACTGTTCTGCCACCTTTTCCTGTGGTTTTGTGTGTGTGTGTGTGTGAGTGTGTGAGAGAGAGAGAGAATGAATCTAGCCCTTTCATGTGCTGCTTTGCTTTTCAAACAACAGCTCAGGATAGTCTTCCGCAAGAAACCTTAGCTACAGTTCACCATAGCTCGAGTCAGACGATGTCTGATGTTAATAAACAAAACACATGACCTGAAACCGAATGACTTCCTCTGAAAGAACGTAGTTAAAATCCCTCACCACGCAGACATGAGATTTTTGCTGTGCTCCTTTAAAAGATTGTTCCAAAAATGATTATTAAAAAGCTACTTTTAGTACGTGCAGATATTTGCAAAAATATTAGCACAATCTTATTTGTGAATGGGCGGGAAGAATGTCTGCCAAACTTTAGAATTTTTTGCAAGTTTAAAAAGTGCACACAGGTTCAGGTATGCTGAAAACCGTCAGCTTGTGAGTTGGCGGTTGTGCGCGCTGACCTCAGGTCAGTGTGCGTCCTTTGCGGAACCGATGGAGCGCAAAGCCCTGTGAGGATGCTAGGGGACAGGTTTGCATCCTGAACTTTGCTCACCTGTCCACATGGTGTTGACAGCTTGTGGCCTGTTCAGCCTTCACAGTTAACGTGGAGTCACCCTGCTCTGTCTGTCTCCGTTATAAAGTGTATTTTTTCCCCTACCCTGTACATTTTCTATCCTGCACATTAATGTTTTCTGTATTACAGTGCCAAATGATTTATAGATTTTGACATGTAAGAAAAAATAGCTTAAACAGGCAGTGAAATAGGCAAAAAGTTAGAGAAAAGTAGACTGCAGAGACATTTTGTAGCTATACATAAAAGCCACGAGCATAAATTTAAATTTGCCCTTCGCTCCTTACTATTCTGTAGCTGTGCTTATTGCTCCATCTACATGGAGGAAGTGGACGGGATGCACACAGAATGCATTCCAATGCGGAGTTCATCTTTTTTTATGATTCGTCCAGGGACCCTGGGCTGTTTCTAATCTGAGCTGACAAGTTACCTGGCGCAAAGGACACCATGTACAACAGTCTTCCTCTGGGTCCCCCACCATCTTCTACCTGTCTACAGAATCGCTTCTCAGTCCCAGTGGTCCATTTTTCAGTTGTTCAGGACAATATCCCTTCAGCGCAGTCCAAAATCAGCTCTTTTGTGCCAGAGGGCAGACGAGAAGAGGACCAGCTCTGTAAAGTAATATTTCATGTTCCAAGGACTTTAATACTGCAGGCCCACATTCTCATTACTTTCTTCGTAATGTATCTGCAGCACAGTTCTTCATAACCTGCCTACGCCTGGGCTTGCTGTAAGAACCTGTGGCGTTACTGAGAAATGGTAAGACAGCCGCATGCAAACCATGGAGCTTAACTTCAAACGAAGAGCTATTCAACAGCTGTCAGAATCCATGCCGGGTCCTGCAGAGAGGAGGAAGCAGGACACTAGGAGATTTGTTGACTGTCAGAGCTGATGTCTCGGGTCTCTGTGGGGTAAAGTGCTTCGTTTTGCACCTAGACAGGAGGACGTCAAAGATAACACCTGAAGATATGAAGCCTCGAGCGTTTTCCCAATTGTCGCTGTGCAGCAGTCGCAGCCGTCTAACCCCCGTGATCCCCCTGTGAACATACAAGAGCCGAAAGCAGCTGACATGAGGATGAAACTGGGGAATGTATTTAGCCCCCTTTATTTCCCCAGTTGTGGGCCTGTCAGGAAGCGCTGGTCTCCCCCTTACCGTGCACCCCCAAAGGCCACAGCAGGAGCAGTGAGGTCTGCCGTGAGGATGGAGTTAAGGATCACCAACTGTACAGTCATGTGGCTTTCCAGAGAGCCTCCCTCTCACCACACTGTGCTTGTTTACAACTGGAAGGAAAACAATTAAGCACGGCACAGTACAACCATAAAGGTCAGATGGAAACCTCTTTTCTTTTAAAGTCAAGGTGGCCTTTCTAGTAACAGCTTGGGCTGCGCCTGATTGCTTTCCAAGATGCCATTTGTAGTCCAGTATACATGTGCCCCTGCTTTCCATTAAATGAGTGCCAGGTGGAAATGGGTACTTTGGACATAACTCAAATAGGATGTCCACCGACTGCAGGACGCTCTTCTGAACATCTAACATGTCCAGCCATAGGTGGAGTAAAATCTTGAGCAGAAAGAGCAACCTATTCATCCGTCTCTAGTCGGTGCAAATACTGCTGGAATTATTGTTTCTCCTTCCGCCTGTGTTAGTGTTCAGCTTCCTCTTGCATTCTTGCTCAGGCCCTCTGTCCTTCAGGTTAAATGGATCCAGCTGCAGAAATTTCCTGCTCTATTTTATTCCTCACCACTTATGTCAAGAATTGCTAATAAGCTAATGTAGCATGAAGAGCAGTCGAGACTGGCCCGTGCAATATATCCAGAGGATGTGCCACTCTGACACATTATTAGAATTCTGATCAGCCTAGACAACTTGGGCACTAAATGAATTTCACGGTTTTTGGATTGGGCCCAGATTACCTCAAGCTGAACTGTGATAGTGCCAGTGCCAGACCCTTGTCTGTTTGTGTGAACGCAGGGAGGGTTGCCTGTGCTACGGAACATCCTCTGTCCTGCGTTGCTCCATCCCGAGAACATAAATGATACAGCTCTTGTCAAACTCTGTATCTCCTCCATCCCGTAACCCCCGCTAATGCAAACCAGTCATGAGCGAGGACATATTGCTTTGTTTATCTTTATTTTGTTTATTATCCACAGAAAATTTCATTTGCACAGCTGAATACTTAGATGCAAGATTTCAGGATGTGTGCAGTCTTCATCTTTATACCCTTCAAATGTCTTTGGCATTCTTTTAACACAAATTGAATTTTGTGCCAAATATCATTTTGGGAGGGAAGTATTAGACCCAACCCCTGGCCATGCTCACCCATCAATCACAAGCACATATAAACACGCAAATATTTGCACCCAATGGGCGCTGTTTTGTAAATCTTCCACCGCCCCGCCACCACTTCCTGTCTTGTTCAAGGAGTCCCAACAACCTGGCTCTATGGCAGGTGCGAGGCCCACAGCAGATCCCAAGGCTCAATCCAAATGCATAACCAGCCTAATACTTCCAACTCCTGAAACTACACACTGAAAATAAGCTACCAGTGCTTTATAACGTCTACACCTTTATTTCTTCATAATTTTTAAATTATTTATATTTTTAATAGTACTCTATTACACCATATTTAACTGTATACCGAAAGAAATTAACTCCAAGCTCTGCCAAAAGTGGTTTACAGTATTTTAATAGAAGCCAGGACCCTTACCAGTACAAGCAGTTAATAAAAATAAGGGTATGGGTGAGTGTTTGTACAGAAATTTAACCCTGCTTGCTGTTCATACAGGACTTCTCACAGTACATTTAAAGTAGTAAATGTAGTCATTGTAATACAATCCTGTAATTTGTCCAAGGATGCCTTTACTACAGTTATTTGGGCTGCAAAAAGACAAGATGTTGGGTGACTGCATTTTTTCCTCAACCTCGGGTCCTCTACCAGAGGCCTGGGAGTTTGAGGGTTCTGTGCAGTATCTTAGCTGTTCCTAGAACTGCACTTTTCTGGACAGAGACCTCAGTTGTTGTACCTGGAATCTGTTAGAGCCACTCTCCAACTTTGGGAGTCACAGCCCCCAGTGCTCCTACTATCACGGGAACCACTTTGGCCTTCACCTTCCACATTTGTTCCAGTTGTTCCTACAGGCCTTGATACTTCTCAACCTTCTCATGCTCCTTCTTCCTGATGTTGCTGTCAGCTGGGATTGCCACATCTATCACTACTGCTGTTTTCTGCTCCTTATCAACCACCACTATGTCTGGTTGATTGGCCAGCAGCTGCCTGTCTGTCTGGAACTTGAAGTCCCACAGGATCTTAATAGTTTGGAACAGGCAGGCCTTGTGCTGCCATTGAAGAAATGGTACTGCTCTGGGGAGCGAAGAACAAGCGAGAGACTTATACATAAAGCCATACTGGCTCGGACGTCGCCCGGGTTAACAAGGTCCGCATCAGTTGTTGAGGGACCAGGACATACCGATGGAAAGTGGGCTACTGGAACAAGATGCCCCTGGACTAGGACAAATGACTTGGAACTGATGGATATATATATATATATATAAAAAATTTTTTACTTTAAACAAAAAGTAATGTATGGCACAAGGCAATTGACCCACAAGGACAAAGCAATGTGCCATGGACAAAGAAGGAAAAATAGCCCTTTATTTTCATGAAGCTATTGGTGAAGTCTTTTGCTATAAAGCATTTAGAAATGTTAGACTGAGCAGCAGTGGCTTCAAACAATGTCCTTCCACTGACATCTTGGCAGCAGAGTTCCTCTTAAAGGCCTCATCTTCAGGATATGGCAAGCGTGCTATTTAGTTCAATAAAAACAAAGCACCAAGGAGGAAAAAAAATGGACCTTGGGTTGGAAGATAGACTTTGTGCATCCACCTTTTATCCTGGTGCCATTAAGCTTGCAGGAGTTATTGGAGATGTGCACTTTCTCTCAACCAAACCACGCATATCCACCAGTTTTGCTTTCTGCAACTGAACCGCAAAAGTGCCGTTTTTTTTTTCTTTCTCAAAATCAACGTCAGTGCTGGGTTTCCCGTCATTTTCTTGCCCTCCACTGCTTCCCTTTCAATACTTGCCTAATTTTGAAGAGGCAGTGAGTCACCCACCCTGGCTTCTCCTGACAACACTGTGGTGAAAATTCAGAACCTGGACAATGCTGAATCCTTTTCATCTTGCAGGACTTTCAGCTGTTTTCAGCCTTCCAGTCTTTTCAGTCCCAACGAGAAATGGCCTATTTGTCTTCCTAGTGGCACTGCCTGTTAAACTGGAACTACATCTGTGGAGATTTGTGGAAATTATTTTAACGCATGTCATTGTGATAAATCAACCACAAAAACATAGTTTGGAACAGGCAGGCCTCGTGCTGCCACTGAAGAAAAGGTACTGCTCCAGGGAACGGAGAACCCAATCACAGATGCATCTATAATTCAGCAGAAGGAGAAGGATAGATCTGTGCAATTACATCAGCATGAATTTAAAAAATGTGCGCACATTTGATATCCCTCTCATTGACTATGGAAGAATCTGGGAACAGTGACTCACTGCCAGCCTGAACTTAGTGGCAATTCTCCTTTTATGATCCTCGAAAAAACATATGAGGTGGGGCTGGCGATGCGAGACCGCTGGAGAAGCCTCGAGGCCTGACTCAGCTTACAAAATCTCCAAAAGTCTGCACTGAGGCCTAATGAGGAGGACAGTCCATTGAGAGGAGCAGCACAGCAGATTAAAGTGAAATGATTCATTCTTGCTGTATATTCAAGCTGCTCCAACTTTAAAAGCCTATCCATTTTGTTGTCATGTGTGTTATATTTTATTCATCACCTCCTGTTTGATTTACTTTACCAAAATCAATTTTCTTAAAAAAGTAATTATTTTTTTATGCGACGTGACGAGTGTTTTTGGCTTCAGCTAAAATGCATTGTGGAAAAACCAAAGAATGCCTAGACTGTTGAATCGGATGTTGAATCATACAGGAATATGAACAATATGTGACTTTGTGATAGAAAAAAGATGAGAAAAATTTATAGTAACTGTAGGTGCTCATATTGGGTGTGGTAAGACTGTCAGATAAATAGAGGTCAAGGCCTTTGTCGCCTTCTTTATTGCTCAGATAATAAGTCATTGGTCTGGAATGGAACTCTGTCTTTCTCAGGAATATGAGACCTTTCACATTATGTTTCTACAAAGAAAGCCTGCTGTCTGGAGGCCAGCAGTATGCAGTGCTATCCAACAGGTTGAAAATTCACTAAACATGCACATTAGTGTTTTGGGGTAAGGAAGTACACTCGCAATTGATTCTGAAGCAGTAGTGATTTAATTTCTCTTGCTGCGTTGCTGTAATAGGATCCATTTAGATCCACAGCTGTAAGTACATGCGAGTTGAAATAAGATTTTCAGTTATCCGATATGACATCACCAACCAGTGGAAAGGCCTTCAATCCCTCCCAGTGCTTTCCATCCCCATTCCCATTCCCCCTTTATTTCTGAACACAATTGCTAAAGGTATTTGGGCATTTAACCGTATCAACAGTCTTCACACATTTCAGATGTTCAGACCTAAACATAAAAATGATTTTGGTCAAAGATGAAAAGAGAGATTTGCTATTAATATGTATGTGTTTTACAGACACATTGTACTCGGCATTTCAAATTGATTAGATATGAACAATTGAAAATCTATTACCAATCAGTTTTCATAAACCTCAGAATAAGGTTCTGGGAGCTTTGTCCACAAAGATAAGTGGCTGTTTAATCAAATCTCTCATCTGTTTGTTAAGAGGGAAAATGGTACAGAGTCTGCCTAAGTGGATTCTGGATAAGTGGATAATTCACTTTAGTGGAAAAAATTTTCCAGTCCCATAATCCATATTCTTATGTTCATGATAGCAGTTAAGTGGATACACATTATTTATCCCTTTGGCGGTCATAAAACAGTTGAGAAGGCACACCACCAGTAGGGTCACTTTTCAATTTGAGCCTGTCTGCTGCTGCACTATCCACAGACACAGAGACTACTGCACCTGATAGCCCATGTCATTAGCTGCTGCCAGTCCTACTCGTAGCTGCTGGTGCATGGTTTCTTCGTCACTTCACCAGATGTAGATGATGAATATCCCACAGACATTACCCCTCCCCTTTTTCTGGTGGTAGCTCTACAAGCAGTGAACGTCCCGTGTGGCTAGGAAGCCAGCAACTGCCTCAAGTGGACTCAGTACAGTATGCATGCACAGTATATATTGTATATATGTAAATCTCCACAAATTTTCTGTAATTGTCATAGTGATGTCCTCTTGTGACCCATCTGAATAAAGAGATGAACACACTGAGAGCTGCGACTTTTCTCTTCATAGAAGCTCCTTGGTTGCCAGTGACAGTTTTCTTTGACTGTCGTGTGTGCTGTGCTTACTCAAGGCGGTTATAATTACTTTGGGCTGCTCAACATGATCGACGGGGTCAAAGCGATTCCATCAATCGCAGTCTCTCCCTGGTTGCTCGTGTTTCACTGTGTGGCAGTCACTGACAGCCAGGCGCACAGGATAACGCCACACTGACACTGCACGCGGAGCTTAACTGTACTGTAACTTCTACCATCTTCTCTGACTCACCACATTCAGGCAAGTGAGGCCGACAGGAAGGCTCATCGGTTCGCTTAGTAACAAAACGGCCGAACACCCGAGTTAACAAGTACAGGTTAAGTGTAATAATTCGTGCTGCAAATGCCTTTGGCTCTGTGCCACACAGTCTTATCTGGGGTGCATTTGACTTTTTTAGAGTACCAAGCCAGATAGCTGGCTTAGTGAAGGAGAACTTTCGGGACATTACGATATGTTTTACCACGGCAGGTTACACAACAGCCTGGCAGAGGCTGGGAATGGGGATCATGACAGGCTGCACCAATTCCCTGCTAGCATTTACTATGGCGTTGGAATTAGTAATTAGGGTGTCAAGTTGGGTAGTAGGTGGAGAAAGATGACCAGATGGGCTCCGTCTTCCCCCAGTTAGGGCATACATGGATGACATGACGCTGGTGACCACAACAGCGGCTTATGCAAGGCGGCTGTTAGGAAAGCTGGATGAGAACCTGAAGTGGGCTGGTTTGAGGATTAAACCAGCAAAGTCCCGGAGCATCTCACTGGTTAAAGGGAAGGTAGAGGAAGTTAGTCTTCTGGTGGATAGTGAGGCGATCCCATCAGTGTTAGAGAAGCCGGTAAAGAGTTTAGGGAGGTGGTACACTAGAGAGCTAACTGATGTGGATCAGGTGGAGCAGCTTAAGGAAAGTGTAGTAGATGGGTTACAGAGGATAGAGAACTCAGGGCTGCCGGGTAAACTGAAGTGCTGGTGCTTACAGTTTGGCCTATTCCCAAGGGTGATGTGGCCACTAACTATGTATGAGGTATCAGTCGCAAAGGTGGAGAAGCTGGAGAGGCTGATTAGCTCCTACATTAGAAAGTGGCTGGGGGTTCCTCGGTGTCTAAGCAATGTGGCTATGTATGGGAAAGGAGTCCTGCAGCTGCCGCTCTCAAGCTTGACAGAGGAATTTAAGTGTGCAAAGGTGCGGTTAGAACTGCAGCTGTCAGGAAGTAGGAATGAGGTTGTAAGGGGTTTGGTACCTGGGATAGCAACAAGTAGGAAATGGGATGCGAGACAGGCGGTAAAGGAAGCTAAGGCAGACTTAAGGCAGCTGGAGATGATCGGGAAGGGAAGGTCTTGGTAGCGGGGCGGCGAAGTGGTGAGCAGGTGGGTGCCGGCAAAGCGTTACCGCGTAGTTGTGATGGCGGTTAGCTGTTAGCAGGCGGCGGTGTTGGTGTGGTTAGTTGTTGCGAAGCGCAATAAAGGTAAAGTAGGTGGCAAGGGGCTTCTTCCTTTGAGACGGCGGGTAGAAAGAGCGGTGAGTCTGAGGACGCTAAGGCAAAGGGTAGGTAATGTGAGGCATGGCGGGGTGACACAGTGGTCCGCACGGTAGTGGAGGGGAGCAGCTCCGGGACGTCTGAGCCGCGGTTGAGCCTTCTGGAGGTGTCGAGGGCCTGACGACAAAATACCGACAAAGGAAGGTGCCCACTAACGTAACCCTGATGAGATACCGCGCCATTGCTGCGCCACGCCATGTTTGGAGTTATAGTTAGTTGGCGCTAGTTTTGATAGGTTAGCCATTGTGTAGCGGCTTTGTAGGCGTGCTGTGGGATTGCCGTGGTGGTTAGGACGGGATTAGATGGGTAATGGGATCCCCTTTATAATCCAAGCTCTTTTTTTTTGGCACTGTGTGTTTAATACGAAACAAGGAAATAGTTTTACAGGTTTGATTCAATTGTAGCTTTATTTATTTATTTATTTTTTTAACAAAATCACATTCCCTTTATTCACCTACACCATGCTGGAGATGATCAGTATGCTTTTTTTAGAAACTCATAAATATTAATTTATAGCTTTGGGTCTGTTATGTCTCAAGAAAATTCCTGCATTGTCTTTAATTTTTTATACTGTATGTGCTTTGAATATTGTGATGTGACCTTATGGGTATTTGAAGTGTTTTAACACTGAGTGTTATAATGGCAATTTCGAGTGTTCCGAAGTATGCAAAATGACCCTTCAGCCCTTCTGAGTAAGAAACTGACTTAGGATGCAGCACAAAATACTCGTGCATGTTATTTGGCGAACGGAAGACAGCAGCCAAGTAAAATTCTGTGCAAGAAACTTGCATGTTTTTGATACATTCGGCATTCAACATGGATTAATTTGAAAGTCTTTAATCCTTAAATGGTCCCTATGGCAATATTCTTTTACACTTAGACAAAGAGCCCAGGGAAAATGAAGAGATAAATCCCATGACTAGCTTGATGGGGGACCTGGCCGGCAACATCATCATACCTTGGAGGTTTGAATCCCTAAGATGCACAGTCAGTACCTTAGAGCAAAATGCCCCACTTACACTCTGTGTGGTGCTTAAACTCTCTGTGATTCTTCCCACACCATCAGAACCATAATTAAAGTATGAAAATGATAAACTTTGGGAGATATTTATTGCATCCTAAGCTGACCTTATTTTCTCCTGATTTGTGGATATTTCTTCTAAACTCAACAACACACACTTCCATGGTTTAGATCTGATTTGAGAAAACAAAATATTTATTTTTTATTTATTTGGCTGCATGTTTGCTGTTGGTTTGAGATGTTGGTTGTCAGAAAATATTAAAAATTTAAATAATGCTGATTACAGAATGTGCTAAGCTACAGTGAAAAGTACTGAATTCCAGGGCCGTAGTTTTTTGTTCCAGCCTCAGAATTCCCCAAAGTTAACATTTTAATTCAAGTCAAATGTATGTATATTTGTATTTGCTTTGTTTCTTTATCACTCGGGTTAAAATATCCTTTTTCAGACAGTGGGAACCAAATGAATGTGACTGATCTCCACGGGTAGAGCTACACTGGATCTGTTTTACATCTTCTAGCCAACTTCTCTTTAACAGTGAAAGGTATGTTTCTGTTTACTTCCTGATAATAGAAACAAAATTTGGAAATCATTTTCCATGTCCATATTTTCAGGGATTGGAAAAATCTGAGCTCTCTCAAACTTTGTCAAGAGGAGAACAAAAAAGAGTTAAAAATAGTTAATGTCACAAGTTAAAACTAGTGCAGGTAAAATGTTTACCTTCTTCAAAACCAAACCCTATTAAAACTCTGTATTTCTTACAGCTGTTATATTTTTCCACAAGAAAAATTCATCGCTTAAATATTCATCTTGTATCATATCAGCATCTCATACATGCGTAAATAGGTTAAAAAAAATCCAATGTACATGCAAATATATTCACATTATTTAAAAATTCTTTTTAGAAATTCACATGTTAAAATAAATTTTTACACTCAAAGTTGACAAGATTAGTTATTGTAATAGCGCACTAAAGCAAGTGGAATGATTCGGGTGGAGGTGAAGGCAATTAAGTTGCTTACCACACATTTCTTCCACAACCATTCCTTAGGAGGGGAAGAAATTGTCAGGGGTTAATGAAGCTTTCACCGAGTAAAAATGATTCATTAAACCGTCCGGGGTTAATAGCAAACGTGTCTGTGGATGGACCCAGTGCCAAGACATACAAAAGAAACCTTGGGCAGCGGGACAGCACAAGATGTGAAGAATAAATGTGTTTTCTTCACCTTCAATACGAATGCATTTATTAGAAGGAAAGACAAAATAAGAAACTTGTGCTAATTTATCCGAGGGAATTAACTGGCTTGCAGAGGCTGCAGTTCAGGGTTGCAAAAAATGGGTTTGCAACTCCCACCTTTTGCTCTCCCGCACTTTGCCCCTCACATTTTTGGCCGGGTTCCTTGTTTCTTCCATCCACTGCTCCACTGTTGGGCATCTGCTGCATTTTCATTCTGTACATTTTTTAAGGATGCTGCCTTTGAAGGTGTGACGCAAAAGAAAGGCTCCGACACATAGGGTATTCACAGAAAGGTGCGTGTACTGTCTGAGTGCAGCATGGAAGTGGAAAGGTGAGGCCATGGGTTTGTTTGTTTGTTTGTTTGTTTGTTTGTTTGTTTGTCTGTCTGTTTGTTTGCTGCAAAATTCTCAGCCGAGCCGCACAGAATTCACCCTGACACTCCCGAGTCTAAATTCGCTTCCTTTATTCCAGCGTGGACGTTCACGTTGGATTTGATGTTGCCTCTGCGCGCAGGCTTTGCGGGGGATCGACACGGTGAGCAGCTGCGCTGCAGCAGCGTGCGCATCTTCACCCTCAGCCTCAGCCTCACCCTCAGTCATCCCCAGCGCTGCGCCATGACTTTCGCTGATCAGCTTAATGTGTGCGAGGAGAATGATGAATGCTGAGAAACAGTCGGAGTCGCATTAAGAAGCGGCGCCGAGGACACAAGGCGCATCGCGGAACCTCGGCGGCGGCACGCATGTCGCAGGCACCGCGAGCGCCCCGGCGTCAGGAACCGCGTTGAAGTGAAAACGCGCGCTGGGCTCCGCGGCGGCAGCGGGCGCGGAGCCATAATTACGTCATAGGCGGTAGAAACAAAGCCGCCCGCGCGCGGAGCGCCACAGCCGAGTGGCACCGCAGAGCGCGGCGTCCCGCGCGTCGCTGTCGCCGGAGCTCGCCGACGACAGCCCGCGGGGGAGGGACCTGCGCCGCGTGCGACAGAGAGAGAGAGAGAGAGAGAGAGAGAGAGAGCGCGGGAGCGAAACAATGCCGCGGTGCCGCGCGCCGTACACGCGGACTGCACAGGCGTCCCTGCAGCAAAAGGCGGCGACGCGCGTTTCAACTTTGCCTTCGCGCTCGCGCACTTTTGCCCGCGTGTCAGTTTTCTCGTTGCTTCTCTTGACCGCGAGCGGGATTTAGGCGAGGGAGACCGTGCACAAAGGTACGTTTCCCACGGTGGCGCTGGGTGCTGGCTGCGCGTCTCAGTTGTATCTTAAAAAAAAAAAAAAAATATATATATATATATATAATATTTTTTGACGTGAAACATATATTTCCACGTCAGTGGAAGTCCTCGTCTCTTTTTGCGGTGTCCGGTTGTTCTCATGCGCGGCCGCTCCCTGTGCACTTTGTTGGCGGTCACCTGTGCGGTCGGCGTCGCGAGCGGGCGTTTTACCGTGCCGCCCAAACGAAGCCGCGCAGCGGAGCTCCGCACAGCAGCTAACACGCCGTTAACCCTCATTGAAATCCCACTCCACGTCCAGCCTGCGACTACCTTTACATTTTTATCCGTTATTCCGCTGCCTTGTAGTATTTTTGTTCCCTGTACAATAATGTAAACGAAAGAGCTCATGCCACAGCTCTTTTCCGCAAACAGCCATGCAGAGATGCAGAGTCTGAATTTGTCACCAGTTTTACCCTGCGGAAATCTAAAGGAAAAATTCTTTTAATCTTATTTTTAATAGCCTGTTTTTAACGTTAGCCTGCAGAGCAATGCAGCAGCTGTACTGACAGTAGATGAGTATTTTTTCCGTTCGATATACTCTGTATGGTAAGCAATAATCCAGTAATCCAAGACTCTCCATTACAGGGTAACATCTTTATTCTTAAAATATAAAAGTTGTACAGAAGTATTGCGATGGATCCGGTGCCCGAGTACTCGCTCTTCCTGGTGCGGATTCTGGAAGAGCTGGATGCCAAGTACAGCAGCGTTTCCTACCAGGACCTTTGCAAGTCTCTTTGCGCTCGGTTTGATCTGGTCCACTTGGCCAAACTGCGCAGCCTGCTCTTCTACACGGCGTGTCTGGACCCCAGTTTCCCCGCCACCTTGTTCAAAGACAAGATGAGGTGCTCTGTGGATGACCAGCAGTCCAAGAAACTCATGGTGGCCGCAGACATAGTCACTATGTTCAACCTGATCCAGATGAACGGCGGCACCGCAAAGGATAAGCTCCCAATGGGGAACAGGCCCAAATTCCACAAGAACCAGTCTTTTGAGTCTTGCCGATCGGACACTGACGTGTACAAGTACTCTCACTCTGATAGGGTGTACGATATTTTAAACGCCAGAGGCCATCCCACTATGCGGACCTCGCCCTGCCCTAAGTCTGAGTGCAACAACTGTCAGCATTTCATTCCGGCGTCCGAGCCCAACTTTCTCCTGGGAGTCAACAAGGATATGAAATGCAGAGCCGCATCCCTGGACAAGCTGCAGCATCTCCCGCAGTACTCCAGTGCAAGTCCTCCTCCATGTGAGATGCAGAGCACTTACTTTCCAATGGATATAGACAGTGAATCAACGACAGACCAAGACTCTTTACACCTAAGCTCGGGCGTAAAAGAAACATTCATTTCAGGTGCAGAGCCTTTTACCGTACATTCGTGTGTGCAGAAAAGAAATATTTTCAAGGAGGATTTTCACAATCTAGTGGCATTTGCTCCTCAGGTGATAACTATGGATTCTGATCCAAGTGTCAAGGCTAGCGGGGGACACCACAAGAGGGAGACTCACAAACCTGCAGCTTTTTTCAACCACAGTTTTGAGCTGCCCTACAGTAACCCATATTTTGAGCCAATGGATTCACCTGTTCAGGACAAGCGGAGAGTGAAGCACGAAAGCCTGGACGATTTGCAAGCATCCACGTACTTTGGGCCAACCACTGTAACAGAGTGCGTGAACACAAGGAGAGCTTCAGGAAAGCAGGGCAAGCAGCCTTCTTGGCCTGTGAAGAGTCTGAGTTTGAACACAGAAGAGGGACCTGATTTCGAGAGGTCTTTCCTGGGTGGACCAAAGTTCAAAGACAATCATCGGCATAATGTCAACAGTATGGACTGTGACCAGCATTATCAAGGAGCCAAAGAGAAGCCTGCAGTCACTCCATCAGGTTTTTGCGTTAAGCCAAATGGCCCCAAAACAAAAGATGTGGGATCTATGGCTGGAGGTCCAAATGTGGATAAACGAGATGGCGTCAAGAGGTTTAAAGATAAAAGCATTAACTGTACATCCTTTCAGGTAGGGAGCATGGAGAGCACCTTAAGTGTAGGAACTCAGACTGACCAGTCTGACAAAAGGAAGCTAAAAGACTTTGTTGCTCATAGTAAATATGGGGAGAGGTTCAAACTCTCCGATGAGGATTCTGAGATTGTCAGCGATGACATCAGTGACATCTTCCGCTTCCTGGATGACACGAGTGTGTGTGGCTCCACAGGGGTCGTCCAGTCGTCATGCTACAACAGCAATGGTTCCCTTTCCCAGGTGACAAAGTCAGACGGTGACAGTTCCCCAGAACGCAGCACGGTGAAGCTGGGCAAGGCAAGCAATAAGCTGGACCGACTATTTCATTCACTAGAGAGTTCAGATGATGAGCTGAAGGCCAGTGTGTGTAAGCTGGTTCTTCGGATCGGGGAGATTGAAAAGAAACTGGAGTCTCTCTCTGGGGTGCGTGGAGAGATCTCCCAGGTGCTCTCCAAGTTGAACAAACTTGATGAAAAGATCCAGGAACCAGAGAGCAATAGCAGGCCATGTGAAATAAACATGGTAGATGAGATGCTTTCCAACGGCAATGTGTCCCCACGCATCTTCCAGTGTCACACTACGGGCCACACTGCCAAAGTGGACACTAACCCTGACTGGTGCTGCTCAGAGGCTGGTGGGAGCAGCAACGAGGGGCTGAGGGTGAAAGCACTGAAGAGGAACCTTTTCACCAGGAGGTCTTCCAGGTCTCTGACAGAAGAAAACAGTGCTACTGAGTCAAAAGTAGCCAGCATATCAAATTCTCCTAGAGACTGGAGAGCTGTTCCTTACCCCGGTCATCCAGGAGAGGATGGGAAGGAGAAAGAACGTGACAGCAAAGACCGACAAAGAAAATCAAAAGAGGTAAGAATCTGCCTACGTCTTTGGTTGTCCTGATGTTAGAGCAGGAAAAAAAATCATATAATCTCAGGATATAAAAATATTCAAATTGTCATTTAATGGGTTTACAAAAATACTTCAACAAAAGTGTTTGCTTTAAAAAGTTATATCCATTTGCAAATATGCTGCGAGGCTGTAAAAGTCTGAATTAATATTGTTCTTAATTGCGCCAAAATGGCAGTATTTGAAATATTTATCTTCATGTTAGTTAATAGGCTGAATACAGTCGCTTTGACACACAATGGAAAAAAGACACTTTTATGATTGCATAATGTATTATCTTTCATTGGTTCTTTCATGAAACATCATAAATATTATGGGCACGGATAAAGCGAGCAGTGGTGACTAATTATGTTGTTCATTCAGCTGTTGGTTTGTAGTCAAATCCACAACCAAAGCCTTGAAGGAAAGGGGCTGGCTTCTCGTCCAGATATTTTCTGACACTACAATTGTCCGCTTTGGAAATTGTTCCCACCCAAAGTCACAGTCTCTTATTTTTTGGTTTTTAAGTGTTTGTGTAAATATGTGTCATGTGAGTGATTGATGCTACCATTCAGGTATAGAAGAATAATTTTGCAAAAAAGTCTGTTGTTCTCAGGTTCATATTTTCACTTTTTTCCATTACAACAATGACAATGACAAAACCCTGTGATAACATGTCCCACGATAAGACAAATTTGTATGTAATGCAGTTGGTGATTGGCTCAGATTCTCCAGCTCCTTTTCCAGTCATCAAAATGTTCTGATGGCAGTGAATTCAGGATTTACTGAAGAGCCCATATGTTTGGGTGAAAATTACTATTACTATCATTAATATTGTAATATCATACCTGTGGATTTCCAGTAATGTTCTGCATGTTTGTAAATAGTTGTTCCTAAGCGCAGAGGGAAGTTACAGGGGGATTGTTGACCCTCTCTTTGTTTGCTGTTGTCGAGAGCTTTGGGAAGGGCCTGTTGTTGTGCTCTGTGAGTGCTTTTGTCCGCGGAAACAAAGCTTGTGTTCCCATGGTCTAGTCTCCTTAATCCTCCTTTCGCAACAGCATGGTCAAAGGGGTTATTATTATTATCATCATCATCAATAATAATAATAATAATAATAATAATAATAATAATAATAATAATAATAATAATACATATTACGTATTACATATTACATATTACGTTTGCCTGTGTGCTCTGTTTATAATTACTAATTTATTTTTTACATGTCTAGTTAGTCATTTTGTCTTTTTATTTTAAAAAAGTACCTCGAAGACCAACTAAATAATGTTGTTTTTCATTAACACAACAAGTTCACCCTGCATTTTCTGCAGTAGAATTTTTTTTGGACCCCTTCTATTGTGTTACAGTGGGATTTTACTGTTGCTGATAATGCACATACTGCTGTCGTTTGAGCAGCATGTCAGATCTTACTGAGTAACATGTCCTTCACATGATCTCATCATCAGCTCCAGGCTATTCATTTTTGAGTTGCAATTCAGGCCCTGTAGATCTTAACAACCTGATGAATTATAAGTCAGTTGTAGAACAGATTGTCTCAAATGACCTTTTCTAGATGGTGTCAAATGGCCCATATTCAGACTGAGATAGGACTTGGTTTGGGCTGTTTCGCAGAGCCACTGTGTTGTCTGTGCATCACAGTGGCTGGTGACATGTTATCTAGGTTTATGTTGAAAGCAGTCTGGCTTTTTCCCACTTTCTCCTAACACCTTCCCCCTGGAGTAATACGTTCTGCAAGATCAAACCCTCTAGTAAGGATGCAAACCCCTTAAGCTGGATGGTGGCCAGGGCAGCACAGCAGGGACCAGCTCCCTCATTACGATGCTGTCGATATCAGTCATTGCTCGAGCAGTCAATGTGTAGAAGCCAGCAAATCATCATCCTCAGAAATTTTTTCCTCCCCTTCCACACCTATTTACTGTCACTCAACTCCTTTTCTTCTTGCCCTGCTGGCACTTTGCCCACATGGACTGCAGCCAGTTCTTCCTACAGCTTCCCAGGTGTATTCTGAGCAATGCTAGGAACAAATACCTCCAGGAGTGCTCAGGCACACCCTACCATGATGCTGTTCAGTGCTACCTCGGACAGTACTTTGTGAAAAGTACCACTGGGACTGGTATTAAAAACTCACAAAAGAAAATTAGTATGTAAAATTTGATAGTCCACTAAAAAGGTTTTAGACATGCATGATATGAGAATTCTGTGCCAAAGCCGTTACCAACATCTGATAATGTACCCATTGGCCGATGTTGATACCCATGCACACAATTATAAAATACAAAGAAAAATGGGCCTACATCTGCCTATATGAGAATTACAGACAAACATAGCATTTATTTTTGTAATATTTCAGTTCTGCAGACCATGTACAATCTTTGAAATAAATGGCATCTGCTGAATCACGTTTTGCTGCCTGCCTGACCCTGAAATGGGTAATGGTTTTGGGTATATCTTTAAATGTTACATAATACTTTTCATTTTCATTTTGATGGAAAAAAAAATCCAGCAACAATTGAAATAATGAAAATTGAAAGAAGGGTAAAATAAAATGACACACTACTTAGGAATAAAAGTAACTTTTGTTATGCAGAGGACATTTTTTCTCACCAAACGAGAGCATCTCTGCCTTGTCGCAGGAAATTCGGTTTCCATTTTTTTTACCATATTAGAAGCCGTGAACAATCGCCAATATCAACGCTCATTAAGTTGTTTTACAAATGCCATATTTTATACCACTGTCACTTTGAAAAATTTCCACACGGCAGACATTTTTGTATTGTATGTACACAATAATGTCACATCTAAGTATTATCCTGATGCTGATAAAATTAATTTAAATACTTATCAGCTGAAACCCACGATTCCAATATCATTATGCATTTTTTATGGTTTTATAGGTTATATGTACAGTATGTACAACACGCAGTGTGCTTCCGATCCATAGCCAGAGTTTGGTAGTTTTCTGGGTAACTCTACTGTCAATATAATTTTAAAAAAGGGGGTAAGGTCCTGTGTAGTTACTGTGGCTGAGAAACCCGGCATAGCTGCACATGGAAAATGCTGCAGTTCAAATTGAGCTGCGTGCTAGTCTGCTTTGGTCCACAGGAGTTCCAGGCAAGCAATGGTGTTTTGTCCAGTGCATCAGAGCAGTTTGGTGCATAAGGATGAGGTTCTGTGAGAGCGAACAAGACTTGCATATGCCAAGCTGACCCATTTGTCTTTCTAGCTGTACAGGACTCTCTTTCTGAGTCTTGTCCTTCTGTACGTGACCTCCTCACAATGGCCGTTTGCCAACAGGACAGAAGAGTATTGATCCTGTGGCACTTCGTGACGTATGGCGTATGTGAGGAAGAGTCACCTCAGCAATATGGATACGCTGGAGGCCTTGAGGCACGAAACACACTACTGTGAGGCTGAGATTGACCCATTCTTCAGGTTAGGAGCTGACCAGATGTCAGACTCAGCAGAAAATATGTAGGAAGTTTCCCTTCACTAACAGGTCCTGGTGTGAATTTGAGGAACTAAATTACTGCCAAGCTGTAGTTCATCAGTAATATATACAGAGACATGAACGTATTCAAAAGTACATAACATGCTTGTCCAATTAGCAGTTGACAGATTTACTAGTGTATTTATACACCAAATAAATGGCAGTTCTCCATCTGGCATTGGAGCCTCATGTAGAATTATATAGTGAAGAATTTTGTATAGACTTGGAAATTACTTCAACAGAAAAATAATTCATTGTGACGACTTCTCAGGCCTTAAAGCTTGGATACATTTATTCTATTGACAGCTAAGCCTCAGTGTATTTGAAGGGTGTAAAAAAAATGTTTTTTTCAAGAAACCAGTGCTGAAAATCTCCTGTGGAAAATCTATGGCCAGTTACAGTTTTTCTCCAAGCAAATGAGCTCCTTTTTACTATTCACTCATCAATGCCATATGCCGCAGTGTGGTGTTTTGGAATCACCGATCCTCTCCAGTATGCTGGTTAAACGGTTTGCAAGATACAAATTTGGCTGGCAATAGAAAATGTAATACCGATATAGGACAGTGGTGAGAGGTGCACAGATGACTGTGCTTCAGAACTGCCCATTAATTGCATAATTGCGTTACTGGACCCCAATGAACAAGCGTTTCACTACGCCGGCCGAGTGTGGATATTCCTGTTACCTGAGGGTGGAGGGGTCCAGTTTAGAGCTGTAGTGATTATTCAGCTGTTTGCAGGCTTCCGGATGAACATCCCAGGGAGCCACCATGCCATAACTGGGGCTGGCACAGCATTCAGAGGATTTGTACTGCTGGCTCAGGGCCATTTGAACTGGCTGCCCGCTGATAGCTGCTTGCTGCCCAAGGATCATTATTATCCCACTAGCATAAGGACTCAGCCAACCCACACCTGCAAGTCGTTGCAGACTGCTTTACATGATTCAAATGCTTACTGCACCATCCTGTATGGCTTCTATTCATAAAATCTCAGTCACAGTTCTTATGATGCCTATAGTAGTATGAAGAAATGTTTATTTGAATTGCAATATTCAAATGGACTTCCATAATAATATAATGTCTATAGCTGTATTTCAAGTGTTACGACAGTCTTCAATCTCCAGAGTCCAATTCCCTTTTGATTTAAAGCATAAAAAAGAGGCAATAAAATTTGGCAGATTTTTTTTTTTTGCCTCAAAGGGATCTAAAGTTTTCCTCTGGGCTGCTTCTATGCATTTTGTATACTTGCCAGTAGAGGGTAAATAAGACAATAATAGACTCTGTCATCACAACACTACCTGCCATCGGAGTAACAAGGAAGGAATTTGTCCCCCCCAGTGTTCCAGCAAGCGTCCTTCCTCCATAACTCCTCTTTGTACTGCTACTCTTATTTGTTCTCTGATACCTGGCAAAATGGTTTGCACCCGCATGCTTGATTCCTATTTAAGAGCTTTTGGCTTTGTTTGCTGTGCTCTGTCTGCCCCTTTATTGGTGTTATGTTCACTTTAACCTTACGTTTGACCTTTGCATGCAGACAGACCGCCAGTGTGAGCTTCCTCAAGTCCATCGTGCAACCAAACCTCCAAAGGATTCCTACCTGATTGAGCAAGTGTTCAGCCCCCACCCTTTCCCTCCCTCCGTGAAGGCCCACATGAAGAGCAGTCCCCTCTACACGGACTTGCGGCTCACCGAGCTGTCCGAGGGCAAGCGAGCGCAGCCCTCCTGGACAATCGAGGAATACAAACGTAACTCAGGAGACAAGAGCAAGCTCACTGCGCTGGACCTGCAAGTGAGTGATGACTTTATGTTTGCAATGCAGCATTTATTTGCCAGACAGCAGGTTTTTATTGTCAAGGAAGCTAGGTTCTCAAGGTTTTGTTTACTTTTAAGCTATACATTAAATTTACCAATAATGAAAGAGCCAAATACTGCCAATTTTAAGGCATTTTGAACCCTGAGGACAGAAAGAAGAGCAATGCAATATTTATGAAACTGGCCTTATCAAAATATATGAAATATTGCAGTTGAAAGCACTCCAATCATAACGCCCACAGCTGTGCTGTTATTGAGATCAAAGATATTCATTTGGGTGTAATTAACAAATTATGAGGGAGTAACACTGCAAAACAAATGTACAAATCTGTGTAAACCGAGTCGGAATATAAAGTTCATTAGTGTTTACTTTCTGCCCAGGTATAGGAGGAATAGTTAAAATTTCATGAGGTGCCGCAGCCTGTGTCACCGAACCTCATTGCTGTTATTTCCAGCTATAGCCAAATTGGTATGTTCTATAGGAGCATAACCTCTCATGCATCCTTTTGGGCAGGAGGTTTGGTAGTTTGTGTCTGAGGCTTAGCTAGAGGAACTTAAGGTGTTGCTCTTGTGTGTCACAGGTTGAACTGAGGTGGATTCGGGTCCCGGTGGAGGTCCGTCAGAGAAGTAGTTGTTAGATGGTATGAGGCCTCGGTGGCGTGTATCTGAAGTAGAGGCAATATAAGCTGATGACTCTGCACTCTGCATCCAAATGCATGTAAGGACACTGTGGGACTCGGTGGCACGTGTCTTCTGCTGAGTCACGATCAGGTATTGGTGTCGGCAGTCAGTGTCTGATGGTCAGAGTAGTTAGGCTGGAGTGTCAAAGTTTTGTAAGGAGATGTCAAGAGGGAAATGGGAAATGAAGAATTTTGAGAACCTAGCCTTGGGTTGCAGCATTGCAGCTGTGGTGTAAGTCTGCTTACTCTGGCAGCCCCATGTGATGATTGATGGCCCACCACTTACAAAAGAGTGAACTGAGAAAATATGAGAGTATAATGATAGACCACTAGCCATTAATTTATCTGACATTAACAAACATTAATTTTCCTTTCAAAAGCCTAAATTATTAGCTCCCTTTGAACTAAAAATTTTATTAACTCATTTTAAAACCTATGGTTGATGTTTATGTGCAGTCCCTCTTCTGACCAGTGTGCTTGTGGTTGGAGGCTAAATGACTTCATTTGGTTTGCTTGTGGTTAACGTGCGTTCGAAGTTTTCAGATGCCAATATGGCCAGTTTCGAGCGGCACTAATAGCTATGATATGGAATGGCTTTGCTCTTCAGTGTCAATGCTTCATAGGTAGTCCAAGAATATATGAGGTTCTCAGGTGCTACTGTGTAGTCCATTCTGGCAAACGGACACCTGTCACCGCTCTTAACTGCCACACAGTCGAACTTAATGAGATGGGCTCATACACTCCTAACTACCAGTTCAAAATGGAATACATTGGAAAAGGAAAAGGAAAACCTGATTAGTCTTTCAGCACAGTGACCATTACAGTTGCACTGATTCTTGTCCAAGTGAAATCCTTACTCCTCGATCTAAACTGCAAAAGTCCAATTAAATGTAACTTTATTAAATTTATTTAAATGTAGTTGCATTGAAATAATGGTGCCATAACAACTTTAAATCTTAAATCAAGAAATTTGTGTTATTTTGTGAGACTACTATTGCCGGGATCCAGCAGGATAATTTGCGGCATGTGTTAATGTGAGAGATACAGTATATAATAGAGATTATATTGTCCTCAATCAATAATGGAGGCCAGCAGAAATGCTAGATGTTTAATACCCCTAGGTAGTCCCTAGGTTCAAATATCTTTTTGAAATTAAATACGGTGAATGCTTTTATGGTATCAAATGTACCATTTCCACATTGTTTATAATAAAAAGAAAATAGCTTTGTATTCAGCCACAGTCATTTATTTTTGGCATTGAGGTCCTACTTTTGGCATTGAGGATGCCTGCTTGTGGTTTTCACACCAGTTTAATATGAATGTAATGCAAAGTAGGCTGTCTTTGCCTGTGGACAAGGACAAAATGTATTTAAAATGCAGAATTTATGTTCAGAGTCATCCACTCCTAAGGATCAATAGGTCAGCCATGCCAGTGTTTGGATTTAGACAGCAACGAAAATCCCAGAAAAGCCAATTAATCCAGTCAGTTGTTTTGCAGTAAAGTTCCAGAGGAACGTGTTATACGTTCGTGGTCCTGATCACAAATTCACCCCCTCAGAGGTCTGCAAGAGAATGTTGGATGGGAAAATTTGCAATGGCACAACACATCCTTGGGTTTAGATGGATGTGGTGGCTTGTACCCGTTCTTGGAAACATTTAAACACTGGCACGCAGCTAGAAGCAGCCTGTTTTGCTGCTGTCCAAAAGCCATGGCGTGAAGTCCAGACACAATTTCCATGTTGACCTTCGAGGTGTGGAAGAATAAATTGGCGTCTTAACCAGAACTTCTTGTAGGGTCTTGACAAACTGTGGTCTGAGTACATACTTTGCTAAATATATTTCCACATGATTAAATGCATGGAGAAATGGGGAGAGTGAATCTGAATGGGGAAATTGTGGAATTATATCATTTATTGAATGAAAGTTTTTTAATCAGCCAGTGCCGGAGATGACTTCAACACAGATAATGGGGTTTTACTCAAAGTTACTTTGAATGTGTCCTCTGCTGCTTTGAACAATAAAGCAGTGCTTTTGTTTTCTTCATGTTATTGCTTGTGAGTGTATGCTGCCCTAGGTGTGCTTGTCACTGTAGTTGTAAGGTTTATATGGTTTGGTTTGTTTTCTTCCCCACGGCATTGCTTAAAAAGTTATACAGTAGTTAGAATTAATATGAACCGAGTCTTTAATGCCCTTCTGAGTTTCCTGAAATACAGTTGGATGCCATGCATGTTCTTCTTGAAGCTGGCTAGATTACAATACATTAAAATTGCATTAAAACTTCCCCTGAATCACAGTGTGCGAGCTTACCTTCATACACAAAGCAGTATCATTCCGCCTGGCTCTCTCTGCCCCTGTTGCGTCTCATATTTTATGGATGAAAGTCAGTTAAATTAACTGTCAGGGCTACTGGGTCAATGGAGATTTTGACAGTAGAGAAAGCAATGGCCACTGTAATCTTCCTCTGACTCTGAACTTGGTCAGCAGTTCAGTTGTGCTGCTTGAGATCGATGCCCCTTTCTCACCTCGGCTATTCATACACGTGACAAATGGCTTTCCCTGCTTGAGGTCTTCTGCTCCATTATTTTTTATGGTTTTCTCTGTGCATGACAGGCACAAGAGTCCTTGAACCCCAACAACCTGGAATACTGGATGGAGGACATCTACACACCAGGCTACGATTCACTGCTGAAGCGCAAAGAGGCCGAGTTCAGGAGAGCAAAGGTGTGCAAGATAGGAGCGCTCATCGCTGCCGCCGCCTGCACTGTGATCCTGGTAATCGTCGTCCCCATTTGTACCATGAAGTCATGAAGCTGTGTGATGCGTCTGTATTATATACAGCTGTAATGTGCGCCAGCTCAGTGTTCACATGATGCTGACCTCAGCAAATTATGGGATATTCAACTGGATCGAATGTAATGCTTGGGAGATGTATTTTTATTTTCTGGACTATTTACTGTATTTAAGAGCGTATTTATTCATGTATTTATTTGCTTTTGTTTTAATATTTAAATTGTGAATGGAGCTGTTATATGTTATTTTTATGTGATTATTATTTATTCTGATACGGAAGTACAGTATACAGTTTTTTTCTACATATTTTCGACAGGCCATTTGTAAGATTATAGAAACTTTGGTAGGTTTGTTTGTTTTTTAAGCAGCATTTGATTTTTATTTTGGTAAAACTATATATAAATGCATTTTTTAAATCAGATATGTATTTCTCAGTCCTTTACAGACACACACCCGATATCAATATTCCTGAAAATGACCTCTTTGTTAACTGGGTTTGATTGAGCTGTTACTTAATGCTGATCTGTATTCGACAGTATGTGCATTCTTTTATAAAAAGAATGTATTTTTGCGGCACAATTTGAAGTAATAAGAACAAGAGCATTTATTTGTTGTCAGCTAATGGTAGAAAATCACTTTAATCCATCAATTTTGTGGGTCTAGAAGTATTAATGATTGTAATGAAGAATAATCTGCATGAATGATTTATTAGGGTCGCAAAAGCTTAAGAAATATTACTTCACTTATTTTCTTTGTACAAGCACAAACACATTTTAAGTCATTTCCATTTTTCACAAAGATTTACAGCAGGCAATATTCAACATTTTTGGTTTCGCAGCTCATTCACACGTAATTAGCTGCTATGTTGAAAGGAGTATTAATGCATAAAATATCAGGAAGGAAGCATGGGCATTTTTTTGGCAGTAAGGAGGAACTTTTTAAAGGGGTTTTGTGCAACGTATTTTTGTAACACGTGTTTAGGTGGTATGGATAAATATATTCACGAAACAGACGCAGTGTAGTGTAGAACAAGGTCATGCTGCATTGAATGTATTGAAGAAAAGCGCTGAGTTATGAGACAAACAGAAGCAAAGTTTCATTATGGAGAGAGATTGTAGCTGAATTTATCTGACTCGGTAAGCACTGAGCCTTGCAGCCCAGACTGACATAAAGAAGCACCCCCTACTGTGATGTTATGTTCTTTAGATATACAGTGTGTGTGTGTATATATATATATATATATATATATATATATATATATATATATGAGAGAGTCTAAAGAGGCCTTACAAACACTGAATGAAAACTGCCTGCCACCTGCCGCTATGATTATTCTAGTAATGCCAGTGTACGTGTTCCAAAACTGTAAAAAACGTCTGACACAGTCATGACTGACTTTGCTGCCAGTACTGTTAGGCGTGAGCAACAACGTGAACTTCAAGTATAAAGAAACACTAAGAAGTGATGTGTCTAGCAACCTTGCCTTCAACATAGGAACTGTGACCCGTAGCATATTGTAGTTTTTTGTAAATAGTTTGGAGGTACGAGCACATTATGTAAACTCTGGTGTATGTGGAGCAGGATAATAAAAGATGACTGTTTCAAGTGTCTGTGTGATTGTTCATCCATTTCTTTTATTTGCTCCCAACTAGTGTACAACGTATTAAATTATACATTTCAATGAGATTGTACTGCCTGTGCTCATAATTGATTGGGCCAAGTTCTGGAGTGGAAATATGTTTTTAACAATGGGGTTTAAATGTGGTGCACAGGGTTGTTTGCGTTGGTTGAAAGGTAATAAATGAGGAGGTCACCTTGTGTGGCCTTGAAGAAGGAGGAGACAGACCTGCTTGCTGGACCGCCAGAAGTGAACTCAGCACTGGGTCCAGGTGGTTCCAAGTGGTTCCAGGTGCACCAGTGCAACAGTCCCGCCATCCCTGGACTCGTGCCATGATAACCAGAACAAGGTTAGCATTTTGGACATAAAATGGCTTTTTTCAAGATTTAAGTTTAATATTTAACTTGCATTTTTATTGTAATAATCAGTAATAATAATGTCTTAATTTTTTCTTTTTTTTTTTTTACTGAGTATAACCTGTTGTTTTGAAATAACCAGCTAATGGGGAGAGGTTTTGTGAAGCGCTTGAAAAATGAACAGCCGCAAATGAGCAGCTGGAAAATTTGCACATGAATATTTTTGCAATCTGGAGTGGTATTTTCATATTCTTTTCTCAAGGACTAAATTAATTATTATCTGAGGTACATGCGGGAGGAAATAACAATGCCATCATGCTTGTTATTGTCTACTGTCTAAAATTCAGATATTTAAAAAAAAAAAAACAAAATGTATAACGGAATTTTTTAAAAACTGCAGAAAATTACAAAGCATTGAAATGAGCTTTTAGGCAGTTTGTGGTGTCAGCTTTGCAGCAGAAAATATAACAGCAAAGTTTGAAGCACGTAATAAAAGATAATGGCATCGTGTTAATATTTATAGCTGCATGAATATATTTGAGGTTATGGTTTTCAGAGATGATTTAGAAATTTGCTCAGCAGATTGGAAGGGTACTGATAATATATTAAAATTAGCTGTCATTGTTGTTCATACCGAAAGCAATCCTTTTGCAGGATCTGTGCTCTGAGCTTAGCAATAGCAGGTAGTATACTAGTTGTTAAAAACATGGACTTAGATCTGAATAAAATACGCCAACTCTAAAAGCAGAATATGTTGCAGTTGATCAACTTTACCTTATTTAGATGTTACACTGTGCACTGTGTATGACTATGTAAAAAACAATACAACACTCAAACTCCCTTTTCTATGAATAAAGTATTCAGATGTTCAGTAAATCCTGACAGTGTCTACTACTTTATAATGACAATAAGCAAGGCGAACCATATTGCATCATGAAGACCTTAAGAGCGCAATTAAAATGAAATGTAATCTCCCCAAACACATTAAACATTTGCTGACTGAAGATGGGCACTCATTTGAGTACGAAATCTTTGACCAAGATGGGCACGAGGGCCAAAGTGGCTCCACATCAGCTCATTTTAACAGCAACACAGGCTGTCCACTTGACATCTTCTCTTCATAAGTGTCACATTCATTGTAATTCATCTAAAAATACTGTAATGTAAGCTCTCTTCTATTCTCAGTTATGAATTAATCATACACAGGGCATTTGAATATTCTTAATACTCTTTCTATTAAATAATGCAGGTGGTTTTGGTGGCACGAGGGGACCTACACAATGTTCTATTACATACATATATGTATATACACTGATCAGCCACAACAATAAAACCGCCTGCCTAATATTGCCCCCCTCATGCTGCCAAAACTGCTCTGACCCATCGAGGCATGGACCCCACAAGACCTCTGAAGGTGTCTTGGCACCAAGATGTTAGCAGCAGATCCTTTAAATCCTGTAAGTTGCGAGGTGGGGCCTCCATGGATCGTACTTGTTTTTCCAACACTTCCCACAGATGCTCAATCGGATTGAGATCTGGGGAATTTTGAGGCCAAGACAACACCTTGAACTCTTTGTCATGTTCCTCAAACCATTCCCGAACAATTTTTGCAGTGTGGCAGGCCACATTATCCTGCTGAAAGAGGCCATTGCCGTTAGAGAATACTGTTAATCTGTGTTATTCACTTCATCTGTCAGTGGTTTAATGTTCTGGCTGATCTGTGTGTGTGCGTGTGTGTGTGCGTGTGTGTGTGCGTGCGTGTGTGTGTGTGTGTGTGTGTGTGTGTGTATTTATTCAGAGATATTTAAGATATATTTAGTGATTAATTAAGAGAGTCAGTTGTGACAATGAACTCCTGGGGGGACATATTTTTGCAATTCAGAACAAGGATAATGTTGTCCAAAAATGACAACTCGACAAGACCTTCCACGCTGCTGTAGGTTGTTTTTCAAGCTGACAGTTCACATTGAGGGCATCCTGGTCCACCATGTGTTTACTGCACATCAGCTGCCATCCTATCAGTCACCCCTCGCTGAGCACTCCATGGGAAAGGAATAAACACGGTTGCATTGCTGACCTTGGCCGCAGCATCTCCTCGGCAAGGTGAAACGGAACCCCGGCCCGTGCTTCTACAACACATATTTGTTTTGAATCCTCCCATCCTGCGATACCTTACTCAAGGCATGACTGCAGCTCGTGAATGTTAAACTGTGGTGCACTGGTGTTAGTTGTGGAGGTGGAGGTGGAGTCAGACAGGCTGTAGCATCCTTTAGACAGTTACCAGCATCTCTAGCAGCAACCTTTTCCATTTAAATAAATATGAAATAGTAAACCTTAGCAGACATGAGGAACTCGAGCCTAATGACTTGACTTGAGTCAGACTCAAGTCCTAAGTTTGACTACTTGACTTGCTTGATAATTATTAAAAAAAAGTCTCGACTTTGACTTTAGACCGATGACTCGGAAGGACTTCTTTTTTTTAATCAAATGTTTATTTTTCTTTCTTTTACAACCAAACCTTAATTCTTTTTGTTTCATTATGTGAAAAAAGACACTTCTACTTTCTCCCTTGTTATTTTTTAAAACACAATTGGGTGACGAAACATGTGTAGCGTTCCTTTTTAAAGTTCTGGGTTTGTTTGTGGCTTCAAGAGTGTGAATAAAACTTGTTCGAGACTGGAGTATCACTGGAACACTCAACTCTAATTTATTAAAAGAAAAGCAAATATATATAACTGCAGGACTAGCGCTACGCACACAGCTGCTACAAACATGCGTTCTGCTCACTCCAACGCCATCTCCTCACTGCCACATCATGATATTCATTATTTATTTATTATTTATAATTTATTTATTGT
This sequence comes from Heterotis niloticus, assembly GCA_018136845.1. Lineage (NCBI taxonomy): Eukaryota > Metazoa > Chordata > Actinopteri > Osteoglossiformes > Osteoglossidae > Heterotis > Heterotis niloticus. The sequence continues at coordinate 12,475,675 of CM030904.1, read as the reverse complement.
ACGTGGTTGCACTCTTTTTCTTCTGCACCCCCAGAGAAACTAAATGTCGGGCCTGACACATTCCTGCATACGAATGGGCTGACAAATAAAACTCTCTTGACTCTGGACATCACTCATTCACTCTCCCTCTGCATTCAACCTTAGATAAAATAGACTCACTTCACAGCCAACAAAATATCAAGTTTAAACTCTTACGCACTCACCACGTGCATGAACAATCAGACCGATCGTCAACGCCATGGAAGGCGTTCCAAGGATTGATATGTTATCCATCAAAGTTCAAAAAAGTGAATTTGCAGTGCGCAAAGTTTGTGGCTCCAGAATCAGCGATGGTGCCACGACAGCGTCCAACATCATCCGACACTTCAGATGCCAAAAAGAAAGGCAACGTTAATTTTCCTTTTTCACACACTTGTTACATGGCTGAGTTAATCTAGAGCTCCTACGATCATCAATGGCTACGTTATGCTGTACAGTCATGTGCCGCATAATGTCTGTATGTACTCAATGTCCATGGTCCCATAAGGTTATAATACAGTTGAGAAATCCCAGTCGGAGAACAGGACTTAGTGAACACAACAAGTGAATCTCATGTCTCTTGTATACAAAGCAACTGTGCTTCCAGGCGTATAATAGTACAGTACATGTATAATCTATAATACATATATACATGCAATATATATACATATAGTCATAATATGGTATAGCCTATTGCTCCTAGGCTACAAACTGCCGTTGTATATGTGGTCCATTGTTGATGTTGTTTTGCGGTGCATGACTAAAACTGGGTTCAGTTAATGGAAATATTTCGTATAGATTGCCAAATGTTCTTACTTATCTAGATATGCTGTATCTATGTATTAGAGTTTGCAATGTTAAATAAGCAGGAATTTCCCATAGTTACCATCAAGTAAATGAAATGAAAAGGTTCTTCTGATTCTTTAACACAGAATGAAAGAGACATTAAAATTATTCTACAGTTAATTTATATTGAAAGTATTGTTGATGTCACTAAAATGGGTTTTTACAGTTGTGTTTCACAGTCAATAGAGATCCAATAGCCCCAATGTCAGATTAAAATAAACTTGTTTCTGAATGTGTAGAACAAAATAAGTATCCTGCCAAATTGCTACATTAAATGTGGGTGCTAGAATTCAATATGACTTGACTTGTGAATTGCTTGACCTAAGCAATGACTTGACTTGGCTTGCTTGACTCCATGCAGGGACTTGTCTTGAGTTGCTTGACTCTAAACACTGTAACTTGAGACTTCAAGGTTAAGACTTGTGACTTACACACGTCTGTCTTACTCCCACCACTGAATTCTAGTAAAATTGCCTAATAAGATCTTCAGTAACAACAGTGTGAGCAGCCTCCACCAGTTCTGTTAGTAATAAAGTAGCTCTAGTTTCTATATTTACATTTATTTGTTTTGCTGACTCTTTTCTCCCAAACTACTTACAATAATTTTACCCTATATACAGCTGGGAATTTTTTTTTTTTTTTTTTTTACCAAATTTATTTTCAAACGAGTATCTTGCATGCATTACAGTAGGAGATGGGATTCAGACCCGGAGTCTCCAAGAACAGAAGTGGCCACTGTGCCTCCCGCTGCTGGGCTAACTTATGCACAAGGAAGCAATGGAAATGCAAGAAAACATCTCTACAGACATCAAAAACACCAGAAATGTATTACTTTGCTAGAGTGAAGCCGCTGGTTTCCAAGCAGCTACATCACAGGCAGCAACTCTCTTCCCACAGAAAACTGAAGTATCTCAGTGACCACACAGCTATGGAAACACATTGCCATCTTCCTATGAATATTTATAAAGTCTTTGAGAGAAATAATCCCATTAGCAGCTCCATAACCACACACCAAGCAATTTTGCCATTTTAATTAATAGGAACGTTTTACCAGTAATTTAGATACCTTTGACCCAACAATTAAAATGAAGAGGGACGCTGTAATTTGCTATCACCCATGCCACGTATTTTTGTATTTCTACATAATTTGTAGACCATGAAAAGAAAGGCCAAAGTAATTCTACAAGTTCAGTGGCAATTCTGCATTCCACAAGAAATTTGTTTTGGAGTTCAGTTTCTCTGCCTTTGTTCTGACCACAATAATAGCAGCTCGGTTGCTGAATAATTATTGTTTTTTCAATCACTGCTTGCTTGGAGTTCAAGAAAGCAAATCCTGGTATCACTTGAAGCAGACAGTTGTAGTTGGGTAGGGTTGTACTGCAGTTAAGGCTTCACTGCAGCATGTGTGCAGCTCTAGGCTGACATGTCGGATGTAATGGCCCTGGGTCGGGCTATGCATTTGGGTCTCTTCCCTGTTTTCCACTGAGACCTGTGGGGACTCCAAATGGACATCGCCTGTGCCCATTGATCTCAGTTGGGTGGCCCTGTCACCTGTGCTTATAAAGAGCCCTAATCAAGGAGAGGAGGAAGAGGAGTTGGAGGAGTGTGTGGTTGGCTGGCTGGCTCGCTGGCTTTGTGTAGAGGGTGCGGTGTCCTCTTTTTCTTTGTGTGTTTTGTTAGGTGGTTTAGATCAGTGTATTCATGCAGGCACAGAAGACTTTGTTTTGGCTTTGTCGCGTTTTCTTTCCTGGTTTAAGATATACAGTTGCTCTTTGGTTCACACACAATAGAATAGTTTGTTTTCACTTGTGACACCTTTGAGCACATCACTACTATATGTAAATATTCGCTATAAATCACTAACCTTTCTCACAATAAACCCCTTCCACAAATGTCCCTTGGTTTGGTTTCCAGTGCGTTACCTGGACTGTAAGACCCTTAAATTCCTTTTGCCATTTATGTATGACCCCTTTGACCCCTAGCTCTTTACTGCACCCAACACAAAGAATTGTAACACTGAGGAATGGTCACTATGGAATATGCATTTTTTCCATTCAGTGGAAGAATACAGTTACTTGTCCTCAATATGATGGGGGAACATCCTAGTATCAGTCATGGGAAGGATGGATACAAACTGCAAATGTTATGTCCTGATCATCTCTATCTGAATGGCAAAGGTTGGCAAGATCCGCTCTTTATTTGGCAAGTGTCTCCAAGGATTTGAAAATATGGAAAGCAAAAACATTCTTGACTCAAAATAAATGACCACATGTATTCAGACAAAATGCTGATTCATTTTTTTTTGCTTTATATCCTTTATTGTTCCTTCAGTAAATGATTAAAGTTGGGCGTTGGTGTGCTTGCGCCTACATTCCAGCAGACATAGTTCAGCTGGGACTTTAATGGTCATTTGTACTTCTAAATATCTTTAGCTTCAGACATCCCAAACCGGCACCTGACCACACTGTTGTTGAAGGTCAATACTCACCTGGTGTGGAATGGTCAGTTATGTCACACCTGGAGTCACAGCGCATCTATTGCAGATCGATGGCAGGTACAAACATGCGGCCTACTGTTCAGCAAAAAAAGAAATTTGTCAGCCTTTTGATTTAGTTTTAATTCTCAGCCATCCTGTTACCTTTTGGCAAATTAAAACACTGCCAAATGACAGCTAGATTTAAACCCTGGTGTAACAGTCCAGGCAGTTTAAATAAAGAATACGGTATTTGGATTTTAGAGGTCATAGTGGGTTGTCCAGTTAACGTCTTATTTCATAAATTGCTGAGCGCACAATTATTTAAAATTATTTTAGCCTGACATAGCCCAAACCTTTGCAGCAGCCCTTCTACTAAGCAGTCCAGGGCTCAGTGAGAAAGCATTTTTCTACCTAGGATGGTTTACACTAATAACTGTACAAAAGGGTGACAGTTGGGATTGATGAGGAGCCCATTCCTATCGTTGCCTTAGGACACAAAACCATTAAATCTACCCCTGTTTGAACAATCGGTAAAATTTACAATGATTCCCCCATCTATACAGCAGGGTACTCTTTACAAGGAAGTGCTTAGATCAAGGGAATGTGGTAGGGAGGGGGGACCAAAACAGGGACTTACAGATTAGAAATCCATAGCTCTGTCTCATACCTCTGTAGACTTAAGGGTGGATACTGCAGCTCCAATATGATTTCTGTGCACGGAAAAGCAATGAAATCTTTACTGTGAGAATATTTCACCGTACTATTTTAACACAATTGTCACTGTAGCCCCTATAGTCCTGTAGTGTAAAAACAAAGGTGGGAATGCTGCTCATTATCTGGAATTTCTCAAAAATTGTATTTAGCTACAAACCTGGAGTTTTTTCTAATCGTTTTTGCCGTACGAAGTTACCGTACAAATGTATTTACTGAAGCAACTCAGACTCTCCTGTTTAAACTGCCAAAGCGACATAGATTCAAAGCTTTGCAAAAGAATGTGATTTCTTTGGAAAAGAGAAAATTTGTTCAGTCAGTCTTTTGTCCCTCTAAGCTTATTTTGGGCTTCGGCAGCCCCCCCCCCATCCGTGTAATACTTTTATACTGTGTGTATAGAACTTTAAGCCTAGTTATAAGTGTTCTAAATACTGGGACACATCCAGTATTCTCATCTATTCTTACATTTTTACTTTTCTGTATCCTGGTCAAATGAGAAGCTTTATTGCAAGTTAGTTGGGCCCAGTCCTGAGGTACACTGGATTTTTTTACTGGTCTTGCAAAATGTATTCACTGAGGAAATATTTTGTTTTCTTGCATCACTTACACATATAAAAGTTATAGCAAATGTAAAAATTCACAAAATGTAATAACTGGGCTTAAAACCTGTGTTCAAAATTTTCATTAGGTTACCAGGGTGTACTGGTCTCAGCACAAGGCATCTTATACCAACAGCCACAAAAGAAGGCCCACCAAGCTGGTCGCACAGATGGGATGCAGAACATTTACAGATAAGATTTCAGGATGTACAATAAAGACAGACCACGCATTGTTTAAAGATAGTGGAGAGAATTTTCTTAAATTTATTATGAATCAAATTTAGCTGTCATCACCAAATACTTACTATTATTTATTTACTTATTTTTGTTTAGTTGATGTATGACCCAACTCAGGTTTAAGAGGTTGACAATGGATGGGTGAATTCGGGGGAAAGGTGGGCACGGTCGTGCAGTGAGTATTTTCTTTAGATTGGTGACTCTGTATCACCCCTGGTGTGTGAATAAATGTGTGTGTGAGTGTCCTCTGATGGGCTGGCATCCTGTCCAGGGCACAATTTGCCTGGCTATCTCTCCAGGTTTCTGGGATAGGCTCTGGACCACCTTGCAGGACAAGTGGTTACTGACAGCAAATATTCAGTGCTTCCTCCTTGCCCAAGGATTCTATAGCACTAGGGCCCCCCTTCAGGTTCAGCTTTCAAGTCTAAGTCCTTAAAATGCAATACCACCCTAACAGAGATGGATGTTATGATGAATTAAACACCAAGACATTTTACTTACACAGGTAGCTCCTTGGATTTATAGAGATTTTTTCATTTTTGCTCAGCTTTGGAGATTGTCTGTGGCGTAATATGTTACATAACATGAGCTGTGCTGTATGCAGAATTTGTAGAACAAGATGTCAGCGAGGAAACACAATGATTACAGGAGCGGTTTGTTTCATAAGCTCTGCGGAGATGGCTTTGCCATCGAATGACAAACAGTTATTTCATCCCCGGCATCTTGATACAACAAAGGGCATCTGGAAAACTTGTCACCTGGCCTCTCCTACGCACAGTCTAGACTGTTGCTGCAGCTCTCCTCAGACATCTCCATGTCAGCACTTTGAAGTATAATTTCTGCCACATTATAGACAACCAGAGAAGGAGCTCCTCTAGGCCAGTGCAAACTGTGACATCAATATTTATTAAGAATAAGTAATCTGTGGCTCTATGGGGGAGATTCTGAAACCAGAGTGAAGTTGAAAATTTTGAGGACTCGACACCTGCTGTGGTCCACCCAGCACCTCCCAGCTGTACCTCATCATTGCAGGATATTTGCCTTTGACTTTGCTTGGCTCCAAAGTTCACATCTTCAGTCAGCTTAGAATGAAAATTGTTGTACTGTTTTATCACACATGAGTGTTCATATTTGTCATCGGTACTAAAATGGCAGCAAGCTGGACCTCATGGATGGGTGAACACAGGTGAAAGCTGGCACCGGGGATGCAGAACATCCACCCTGGCCCAGCCCTTCCAAACACACCTCATTAACACCAGCAACCTTCAGGTTCTGTCATGTGAACTGGGCTGAGACACATCTCAGGGGAACTTGTTACTGCTCCATGCTGGGTGACCCTACACCTGTCCATGCTCCACTGGGCCACCTTCTCACTGTCTGCAGTCTGCAATGAGTGTGCAAATAATGACACCAAAATAATCAGGTATAGTAAACAGACAAAAACATTTTCTGCATGTGTGTTTGTGTCAAAACATAAGTCTTAACAATATTCAGTCTGTTCAAATTCCCTGTAAATGAGGATTGTAAATGAAAAATGATCATTATGAAAAATATATCCCTAACATTGCCTATATATTCCTACTTACTCGCTTGGCACAGTTTAATGATGACTGTTTTATGGTTTCTGCTACTGTCTTTCAGAAGTGGATTGGTGACTCTGTATCACCCCTGGTGTGTGAATAAATGTGTGTGAGTGTCCTCTGATGGGCTGGCACCCTGTCATCATTTAATGACAGTATTGCTCCTCACATCATAAAGGGCTGTGAGAGAAATTCTTGAAGTTAAGCTCTTAATGCATGTTTCTGTTATGTCAAAGGTATTAACCAATGGTGTAGTGAACGTTTTATGACCATGTTATTCAGTATATTGTGCTTACTGCTATAAAGCATTGGGAATTCTGTCTTGCTAGAATGTTAGGTATTTAAGAAGGTACCCTGGCAAAACAAAAGAGGGAACTTAAGGAAGGGAAAAGTAAACTACAGATAAGGCAAAGTTAAAAGGGTCAAGGAAATGGTCAATTTAGACCCAAGCCAGACCCTGGTGGTATGTAAAGGAGTAATGAAACTGAAATTCCCTTAACTGAGGCACCTAAATCAGGAGTTACTCCACCACACTTAGGATGGGATAATGTTTCCCTATAACAACAATGTTTAAAGTCACACTGACAAAGAGCAGAAGTGAAAAAACAGTTGAGAGGGATATATACCTTGCGAGTTGCTGTATAAATGATCCCTGTATCCTTTGTTCGGGGAGACTCTCTTTTCGAAGGGGCTCTCCCGCACCGGTGTGTATTTCTATAGAAAATAAAGTGTAACTCTCTCTACACCCAAAGTGGTATTTTTTCTTCCACAGGGCCATATTGCTTCTATGACAGTGTACACAGTGACTGAAAACATATTATTTCATGTATTTAATGTGTAAGTGCTGATATGCAAGAAACTATTTTACCTGAAGGCAGGATCACTGTATGCTGTAAGAAGGAAATTAAATTATTTTGATTTCTTTAAATAACACCGGGGAGAATCCAAGTGGATTTGCAACCAATTTGCATCATTTTGGTTATTTTAGTTGAAGGGAAAATATGGAAAATAGGTACCTTTGGTTAATACTATTAGTTGCATTATTCTGCTGCCCCTCCTGAAACATGAATCATTGCTGGTTTACAGTAGCTTTCAAATTCATCAGCTAAAGACGGAGGGAAAAGTGGAGGAAGAGGAGACAGGTGAGGGAACATCTGACTGTTAACTAGCTAAGGTTTTTTTTAATCTGTGTATTGGTATATTTTGGGTTATTTACACTTAAAAATAGGGCAGCGGCAGATTTTTGAGGGAAATACATTTTTGGGGTTTACTACCAACTGTATACATATACTACCCTTGATATGTCGGTTCAGCGCTCTGTGTCAATGCAGTGAGAAGAGCGTTATATAAAAATAAAATTGAATTGAATTAAATTTCCTGGTGCGTCTACCTCTGTCCAACAAATTATATGAGAGAGCCTCACTTTACTGATTAGATTTAGGATCGCCTTCAATAATTTTGAACAAAACACACCTTCTGAGTCAGACACTATTAAAGTAAATAAGTATTTTGGCAATAAGATCAGCAGTTATCTTCGAAAAGCTTAAAAAAGTAAAGACAGGTGGAATTGGAAAGTGCCATTGAGTCATGTCTGACTCCTAGGTGACCGCTGGGATGGTTTTCAAGGCAAGGAGGAATGGAACTGGTTTGCCATTGCCTTCTTCCGACATAGCTTTCCCTTAAAGGAGTCCAAACACAGAGAAGGACATGCAAACTCCACACACACACACCCCTGAGCTGGACTTGAACCCCACATCAGGCAAGCAGTCCAGGAACTGTGGGGCATCAGCTTACCCAGTTCCACTGCCGCATCCAAAGAATACATTTGCTATGTTTATTTTTAATTTAAATATTCATGAACATTTGTCAAAGAGTCAAAAGAGTCAAAAGAGTTTATTTGTCAAGCACATGGTTGTGTACCATGTGTTGAAATGTGCTCCGATCTGAACCAGGATGACTGTGCGAAAAATCTATAATGGAAAATGAAGCAAACACACATCCAAACACTAAGAAGAATAGAAACAGAAACAAGCAGCAAATAGATAAATAAGTAAGTAAATAAGTAAATAAGTAAATAAATAAATAAATAAATAAATAAATAAATAAATAAATAGGCAAAATGGTAAAGAAACAGTTAAGGTGCCCTGGAAGGGCAGTGACAGTGGGGGGGGTGGGGTGCAGTGGAGTGGTCAGAGATTATTGAGGACCCTGGTCTGTGAGGGTTGTGATGTCATGTCCGGGTTCAGAAGTCTTATGGCCTGTGGGTAGAAGCTCCTCCTTAGCCTCTCCGTTCTGGCCATAATGCTTCTGAAGTGTTTGCCTGATTTCAGCAAGATGAATAGATGGTTGCTGGGATGAGACAGGTCACCGACGATCCTAGTCGCTCTGGTCCTGCATCTCCTGGTATAGATGTCATGTAGGGATGGTAGATCAGATCTGGTGCAGCGTTTCGCTGCCCGGATCACTCTCTGCAGTGTCTTGATGTCCCGAGCACAGCTGTTCCCAAACCAGGAGATGATGTTCTGAGTCAGAACAGTTTGTACAGCACCAGAGTAAAAGGTCTTAAGGATAGCTGGAGAGACCTGTAGCTTCCTCAGCTGCCAGAGGTGGTAGAGCCGCTGCTTTGCTCTACTGGCTTGAGCTCGGATGTGTACAGTCCATGTCAAGTCCTCAGTGACATGAACGCCCAGGTATTTGTAACTGCTCACCCTCTCCACTGCAGTCCCGTTGATTTTAAGGGGGGTGTAGGACCGCTGCTGGCGCCTACCGAAGTCCACCACCATCTCTTTAGTTTTGCCGACATTCAGTTGGAGGCAGTTCTCCTGGCACCATGATGCCAGGTTTTCCACCTCCTCTAAGTATGCTGTCTCATCGTTGTTGGAGATGAGACCCAGTACCACCGTGTCGTCAGCAAATTTGATGATGGAGTTGGAGGCATGCGTGGCCACACAGTCGTGAGTGTAGAGGGCATAGAGCAGAGGGCTAAGTACACAACCTTGCGGAGCTCCTGTGTTGAGTGTGATGATGCCTGAGGTGCAACTACCCACTCTCACCACCTGTGGTCTGCCTGTGAGGAAACTGAGAACCCAGGCACACAGGTGGCGGTTCAATCCCAAGTCATTCAGTTTAGTGAACAGTCTACGGGGGACAATGGTGTTGAAAGCTGAACTGTAATCGATGAACAGCAGTCGCACATAGTTCCCCTGTTTCCTGTCCACATGACTGAGGGTGGTGTGCAGGACGTGGGATATGGCATCATCCGTGGATCTGTTGGGGCGGTAGGCAAACTGAAGTGGGTCTACAAGGCTGGAGATGGATGCTGTGATGATTGCTTTGATGAGTCTCTCAAAGACCTTCATGACTACCGAGGTCAGTGCAACGGGCCGGTAGTCATTTGGGCATGAGGGCTTATTGTTCTTTGGTACCGGGACAATGGTGGATGTTTTAAAGCATTGGGGTTTTTTGGATGACATATAAATAGTACAGCAGGAATAAAAGATTTGTGTCCAAACGGCCTTACAGCCTGGTGGAAAAATTGCATCACTGTATTCACCATTTTGCACTGTCCTTTAACCATAGATTCTGTTACGTGGTGCTCAGAATAAAAGGACATCCATTTAGGCCTATTGAGCCAGTCAGCAGAACATTAAATCTCCCCAATTTGTTAAGAAAACCGTTGCCTTTGCCACAAAGGAGTTTCTCATGCTTTACAGTCCCAACTGCAACGTTATCTGGCGCATATTTTACAGTTTACACTTTTTTATGCTCTTCCGATACCCCTCTGTCTCTTAATCTGCTCTGTGGCATCAGTGCCACAAAAGGTAATTTTCAATTTAAATGCTCCGCGCCCTGCTATTTCGCTCCTGACACCGTTAAACACCAGTTCTAAAGCCGGAAGACGGAGCGCGTGTGCAGGGCTATCTTTATTCATGCCTTCCAGGGCATGGTTGCTCAGCCCTTTCTCGCCCGAATTCCACAGTGCAGTGCTGCTCCTGTCTGACAGAGTCATACATTACACGCCAAAGCCGGCTGCACACAATTTACCGCGTGCACCGCCTCTGTGTGATACCCGCCATAGCTCTACCTCACCCGCGCGGCTCGAGTTATAGATTTAAGGGGCTGTGACCTTTTACTGCGATTAAGACTGGTTACCCCAGATAAATCAAAGTACCAAATTGAAATTCTGGAAATGGCCCCTGCTCTGCCATAGGCACATTTCTTTAGGTGGCAGTGTTAATTTTTCTCATCGCTGAATTTTGTCTGTGAAATGGACCTTGGTTTCCTTTGTTTGGAATTTTTTTTTTTATCAAGTCCCGCAGCACCTCACAGGAGAGAGGGGTCAACAACTGCAGGAGCCCCGCTGGGCAGCAGGCGGTTCAGTGGCTAAAGCCGTCGCCTTGCAGTTAAACAGTGTGGGCCTGAACACCGCATACAGTCCCCTTGATCTAGGACCTTAGCCCAAACTGTTCTGAGAAAAATGATTGCTCTGTGTACATGACTATAAGTAGGCAACTATACAAACCAAGAAATGTCAGCATTAGCTCACTGTTATAATTTAACAATAATAATTTTAAAATTATTACTGCGGGAAAATGGCTGCTGTGCTCTGTAGGCTTCAATTCAATTTTTTTATTTTTCCGTACGTGGCAGTTTGCCACTTTCAAAACCATTTATCAGATGTACAGTCGCCATAAATATTACCTGGTGACAGTACGTGGGTGGGAGCAGAGTGGTTAAGGGGAGCCACATGTAACCTGAGCTTTGCTTTATTAAGTCCTTGCTGTAAGTGGTACCTTTGGCCAAAGTGCTTTGGTTGGACTCCATGAAACCTTCAGCTGAGAAATTTGAGCTTCACCTGAGTGAAAACTTGAGTATACTTGTAAAGCACTTTGGATGAAACCTTTTCTTACCAGTGAAGCAAATGGCATTCTGTAAAGAGCTTGTTGGTGTCTAACGTGAATCTGTTCAAATCTGTTTTGTGCGACTTCATGTCAGTACTTCATACAATTTCAACGACTGCTGACATTATGAACTTTTACACTGAAATGTATCTGTAACAGAAAGTTTGTGTGTACATCTATTGTTATAGGTCCACTAGGATAGACACACCCCCCCCCACACACACACACACAGAAGCACTCATACATTCACAACCACAACTTGGAAAAAGTTGGGACTGTATGGAAAATGCAAATAAAAACAGAAAGCAGTAATTTCAAAATTTGATTTGACTTGTAACCCATCATAAACCAGATATTTAATGGTTAGTTTGGCCAACTTCATTTTTTTGTAAATATACTTCCATTCTTGTCATTGAGGGCCTGCAACACATGCCACAAAAAGTTTGGACAGTAAACAATTTACCACTTTGTAATGTTGCCTTTCCTTCTCACAACATTTAGGTACTGAAGACGCCAATTTATTGAGTTGTTCAGGTGTAATTTTTTCCCATACTTCTTGCAAACAAGTCTTAAGGTGGGCAACAGTATGGGACTTTTGTTGTTGCATTTCAAAATTTGCCACACATTTTCAGGTCAGGACTGCAGGTGGGCCAGTCGAGCACCCGCACCCTCTTCCTATGCAGCTATGCCTTTGTAATGCATGCACAATGTGGTTTTGTTATGTATAAATATGCATGGGCGTCCATGGAGCAGATGTCGTCTTGAAGGAAGAATACATTGCTGCATCTGTATGCACTTTTCAGCATTAATGGTGCTTTCATAGAAGTGCAAGCTTCCTTTGCCCAGGGTACTGACACGACCCCATACCATCACAGATGCTGGCTTCTGAACTTGTAGTCTGGGTGGTCCTTTTCTTCTTAGTCCAAAGGACACAACATGCACTTCTTCCAAAAAAGACCTGAAATATTGAGTCGTCCAACCACAACACACGTTTCTACTGTGTGATGATCCATCTCAGATGCCTCCGAGCCCAGAGATGTCAACAGTGCTTCTGGACAGTTTTAACATATGGCTTCCTTTTTGCACAGTGCAGTTGTAACCTGCATTTGTGGAAGTAACTGTGTACTGTGTTACTTGATAAAGGTTTGCCAGAATACCTCCGAGCCCATGTGGTTTTATCACTTATTGATGAATGACGGTTCATGCAGTGCCGTCTGAGTGATCGGAGATTATGGGCAGTCAGCTTAGGCTTGCAACCCTGACCTTCACCAGAGTCCTTGTATCTTTTTATTATATTATGTATTGTTGAGGATGAAATACCCAAATCCCTTCCGATCTGTCTTCCAGAAACATTGTTTTTAAACTTTTGAATGATTTTTCTCATGCATTTCTCATGAAAATTGGTGATCCTCAGTCCATCTTTGCTCTTAAAGGACTAGACCTTTCCTGGATGCAGCTTTTATACCCAAGCATGATTACAATCACCTACTGAACATCCTCCGTTTCTACTAACATCATTTTCTTTTTTTAACTCATTATTGGCCCTAAAATTTCCCCGTCCCAGATTTTTATGGAATGTGTTGCAGGCCCTCAATGGCAAGGATGGATGTACATTTACAGAAAAACCCATCTTGTCTTCATACTGTTAGTGATGGATTACAAGTAAAAGTGAATTTTGAAATTATTGCTTTTATCTGAGTTTTTCATACCAAATGTTTCCGAGTTGGGGTTGTACATTTAGAGCCACCACAGTGGATTTAGGAAAACATTAATATGTTCTGCCAACCTTTGCTGCTTTCTACTTTGTATTTAGCTTTTTGCTTTTTGATCCATGGTATATGAGGATGGTTTTTCCTGCAAATACATTTCTCATCCCATGGCCAGATTCTATTCATTGCATTTAATTAAAAACAACAGTGAGAAAAGACAGACTATAGCATCTTCATGAGCTGTGAATCAGGGAACAGTCTGCCGGGGAAATACGGGCTGAAATGTACTTCTCTAATCATTCCTTCTTTGGTCAGGCTTTTCCTTGAAATGCTTATGTAAGTAAAACTGATATTACAATGTTTAAAACATTAAAACAAAAAGCAGAATTTTATTCAAGCAAAATTTACCCACAAATTCAATTCAGTTTACTTTTAAATAGTGCATTTCTCAACAAAGTGACAGAGTGCTGAGCAAAGGTCCAAAGGGTGAACAATGGTAAAAGAATTAGGTGACACAGTTTACTTGCTGCTAGGTTCAGCTGTCTGAATTAGCCAGTCAGCAACTGAGGAGCAGAAAAAACCCCAGCAGTAATAAAGGGAGAAAAATAAACCTTTAGGTAGCCAAGTACCCCCCCCCCCCCACCACCACTGGGACATTCTATGGTGGTTTTATATATGGATTGGGCCAGGTATCTATCATAGCAGAGATGAAGACTGAGGAAGACATCACCTGTATCCACACCCAGAGTGACTGGTCTGCTTGGTATCCATAGGCACTCATGGGCTCCAGGCCTCAGAGACCAGTGGATGCTGGTGCAGTTATCACAGCAGACTTATCCAGGAGGCACGATGCCAAGGTACTGCAGAAGGAAAGAGGAAAACAAGTTGGAAATATGGGTCATCTAGGTTCAGCTAATGAAATACAAGTTTAACAAGTGGGGTTTAAGTCAAATTTTAAAGGCTGCCACAGAAGGGCTGTTCTTTAGTGTGGGGGCCCTGTGGCTAAATACGCTGTCACCTGTGCTTTTCAGACAGATCTCTGGAACTAAGAACATGTCGCCATCTTACAAATTCTAACATTTACCTGCAAATGCAAATAAAAAGGTTAAAGTGCATAACAATCAAAGCAATAAATTGTGAATTACATCGCGGTGAATTAAATTTAAGATAAAGTAGCGTGAAAAATGCTCACTATTTCAGTGTTCAGATTATTGTGACCTCTAATCGAAAATACAATTTAGTTTAAAAATGTAAATTATATTCTAATGTAAGAAAAATAGAGAGATTAATTATTTTACAAACCGATGGAGAAGCAGGATGTTGTTTCTAAATCAACTTAAATCAGTGTGTTTATTTGAATTTATTACTGTAATGCTTGTGCTCAGTTGCATACCATTAAAAAACACATAAAATATAATATTACACAAATATATACAAGACTGATCTGGTGAGTTGCTGTATTTAATTATTATTTATTTTAAGGCTTTAACTATATTTTACTAAACCGGAAAGTTTTGCAGTTTTGTTAGAACCCGAGAACTACAATTTACATTTTGTGTCTGACTTACCTTATTCAAATCAACATACAGTCATGTGAAAAAGAAATTACACCCTCTTTCAGTTCTATGGTTTTCCGTATAAGGACATCAAAAAATCATCTGATCCTTGCCAGGTTTAAAATTATTTAAATCTAACCTCAGGTGTAAAACAACACACAACAGATTCCACCGTGTCACTATTTATTTAACAAAATTGAAGCCAAAATGGAGACGCCATGTGTGAAAAACTGAGTACACCCCATGATTCAATAGCTTGTAGAACCACCTTTAGCAGCAATGACTTGAAGTAATCGTTTTCTGTATGACTGTATCAGTCTCTCACATTGTTGTGTAGGAATTTTGGCCCACTCTTCTTTACAAGGTTGCTTCAGGTCATTGAGGTTTGCGGGCATTCGTTTATGCACAGCTCTCTTACGGTCCAGTCACAGCATTTCAATCGGGTTGAGGTCTGGACTTTGACTGGGCCACTGCAACACATTGATTCTTTTCCTTTTCAGCCATTCTGTTGTAGATTTGCTGGTGTGCTTGGGATCATTGTCCTGTTGCATGATCCAATTTGGGCCAAGCTTTAGCTATCAGAGAGACAGCCTCACATTTGACTCTAGAATACTTTGGTATACAGAGGAGTTTGTGCTTGACTCAATGGCTGCAAGGTGCCCAGGTCCTGTGGGTGCAAAACAAGCCCAAATCATCACTCCTCCACCACCATGCTTGAGAGTTGGTATGAGGTGTTTGTGCTGATATGCTGTGTTTGGTTTTCGCCAAACGGGCCGCTGTGCATTATGGCCAAGCATCTCCACTTTGGTCTCATCTGTCCAAAGGACGTTGTTCCAGAAGTCTTGTGGTTTGTTCAGATGCAACTTTGCAAACCTAAGCCATGCTGCCATCTTCTTTTTAGAGCCAAGAGGCTTTCTCCTGGCAACCCTTCCAAACAAGGCATACTTGTTCAGTCTTTTTCTAATTGTACTGTCACAAACTTACATTTAAGATGCTAACTGAGGTCTGTAGGGTCTGAGATGTAGCTCTTGGGTTTTTTGCAATTTCTCTGAGCATTGCACGGAGTGAATTTGCTGGGACGTGCACTCCTGGGAAAATTGGCAACTGTCCTGAATGTTTTCCACTTGTGAATAATCTTTCTCGCTGTAGAATGATGGACTTCAAATTGTTTGGAAATGGCCTTATAACCCTTCCCAGACAGAGAAGCAATTGTTGCTGCCCATCAAAGATCATTGCTGATGTCTTTTCTCCTTGGCATTGTGTTAACACACACCTGAATGCTCCAGACCAGCAAACTGCCAAAACTTCTGCTACTTATCCTGTTAATTCCTATGGAAGCAGTAAGGGTGTACTTAAATTTTCACACACTGCTTCTGCATTTTGGCTTAGTTTTTGTTAAATAAATAATGACATGTCATAATATGTCATATTGTTGTTCATCTGAGGTTGTATTTACCTAATTTTAAGACCTGCTAAGGACCAGATGATTTTTTATTATGTCCTGATACGTAAAACCATAGAATTGAAAGAGGGTGTACTTTCTTTTTCACCTGACTGTACATATGTGCACCCTTGTCATATATGCATGTATGACCAGTACAGTGCAACATATTTAAATGATTTAACAGCTGGGTTTGCCTGTTATGCACACACTTTCCATTTTTACCCAAAAAAACACCCTGCAATGTTCCACTTAACAGCAGTGAATGTGCTCAGCTCAGCTCATTTTGTGAGAATTACAGATAAAACACTGTTTACCTTGCACAGTTTTTATTGTTATTTTATTGTGTTACAAGCCCAGCGATTTTTCTTGCTCTGCATAATTTCGACTCAGGAATTTATACTGTAGATCAGCATTGACATTGTTTGTCATTGTGCTGCTCCTCTTGTTTTTGGTATGCGCTCAGAGCGTGATTCCCATCCCAATTTCCATTTTGCAAATGGCAGCATGGACGGGCACTATTTTTTAAATGAACAGATATGCATTAGTTGCTCACAGACGGAGCCACACAACGTGCTAGACCGTGCTGGATTCTGACACCAGTTGTCAAAGGTAATATTGGTTTTACATTTTGTTTCCCATTTGTTCCAGTCCAAACTGCGCCAAAGTCAGCAAATGAAGCAGTGTAAACCCCTACCAGGCCTAATAGTTTCTTATGATGTTTGACAACAAGAAAAAGTCAGCTCTGCAATGACCAGTTTCTAGGTTTGAAGCTAAAAGTATTTTTGTCAATATGTTTCATGCATAAACACTTCACCAATCCTCTGTTGCACCAATACAGCTGTTTTAACTACGTGTACTTGAGCTGTCCAGCAAGTATTACGTTAAGGTCTAACTGTCTAAAACAAAATATGTTCTAATGTTCTGAATCGCAAGAGATTTACAGACATTTCATGTCTTAAAAATGCATATTCACATTACACAATACATCATGCACCAAAATGATGCATGTATGGGTTATAAGCATCAAAATATCGGTTTAGGAACACAGATGTGCAGCGGCGGAATAGAGCATAACCTAAAGAAAGATTACTGCCATTTAATGGTCTACAAAAGTAGCACTAATTTTAGTGCTTGTGGTAGCAGAAGATGAAAAAGATGAATAAAAGAGGGAAAAAACATCCTGGGAAACTGCCATTGTGCCCTACGGCTGTGTCAACCGCCTAATAAAAAGACGGAGGCAGGACACAAGTCACTCATAATTCCTTTAGCTCTTTTGAAAATACTCTAAATGGAAGCAAAGCATAACAAAGGTAAAATTCAAACGGTGAAAACGGTAAACCAGTGGTCCCTCCTTGCTCCCTGCTCCCTTCTTTGTTTGTTCCAGCGTCTCTTGGCTCACAGTTTGTGCCAAAGGTGTTTACTAAAGTGCAAAACAACTGAAGGAAAAAGGAACAAATAAGTGCAATATTTACAAAAGGTTTCTCTCCCTCACATTTGAAATGAACAAAAAAACCAAGTGAAACCTCAAAACAGCAAATGAACTCTTTAAATAGCCTCACTTTTTCCTTTTACAAGAACTAAACAACTACACCCAAGGGATTATGTGGATAATTGTGATTTGCAGTGAACAAGCAATGGACTACAGTATAAGTTATGATAAATAACTCATCTGGGTAGTTTATACTGTATAACTTACATACAGTATGAGTATCTCTTGCCCTTATGTTCAGTCCACACTTACCATGAAACACAGTGATTAATCCAGGTGGAATAATTTTGAACATCCCCTGCCATTATTTGCCCAATTCACCTGCGGCTGAGCTTGAGCACCATAGCACAGGTAAATGAAGCCACCAAAAACCTCGCTGCTTATTTCTCCAGCCATAAGAGTAAACAGTGAATATGGGTAAGCAAGGTACAAGTGACACTCGAGCACTTAGGAACAGCTTTTTCCTGCAAGCTGACAGACTGCATGTGTTCCAAGTTATGTGAGCCCTCTAAAATGGCCGATTCCCAGTAGTTTTGCACCACCATGACCCTCACCAGGATAAACTGTTTAATGATGATGGCTCGATAAAACAGTTATATTTTTGGCCTGCATATGAATCATCTGCTCTTAAGCAACACATTCAGTGCAGCTCTGCCAATAACAGAGAGTTATCACTTTTCTTACTTTGCTGGAAAGTACACCACACGAAGGGATCCATAAAATAATGTCATCTTTCCATCTTGCTGTCGCATTGGAGGTTGCAATTTTTCATTCCTGATTTAGTTTTGTCAAACACTACACCAGCAGGCCTTTGATTTGACACAACACTACTGTATGAGTAATGGTTTAGGGAAGTTAGCACTCGGCAAGAAGTACAAGATGAATAATTCACTATGTTTGAAGTCAAATAAACGAGAGAATTAATAAGAAAGTTGTCATTCTGCTCCGGGGCATGCCTTGGCTTTTTGTTCTGTCAAATTCCAAAAAAGTATTTACAGCGGCTTCAGGGTCGATTACTTATTGTGTTCACGATGCACTTATGAGAACGCTATTAGATGAGATAATGATAATTGGAGAACGGTTAGCAGAATAAATTGAAATAATTTATCACAGCGCGAGTATCTTAATTTTGGGCCACCTGAGATCGGATGCATGTAGGAAGATTAATAACCTTATATATTTCAGTTCAAATAAAGCAGGTAGTTCAAAGTTTTTTGTTTGCTTGCTTATATCACATCACATGTGCTTGTAATTTAATATATATAAGCACCAAATGTGCTTATGACATTACCGAATATCATTTGTTGGTAGCACTTGGACAGCATTGTCCCTGATGTCTAATACGAGGCCCGTACGCCGTCCAATATTTGACACCACCAAAGGGATTGGATTCATTTATGATGAATTACTTCTTATTTGCAGCTGCGTTCTCATTGCGTCTGCAGTCAGAATGGATTAAATCGCTCAGGCGCGGTCTATTAAATTGCTATTGCCATTGTGGAATTTTCTGCTACTGGAAAATATTATTTGCATTCATCAGGAGAACGTTGTCTGCTGAAGATGTATTTCTTAAAGCTGTTTTACAGTTTCAATCGTTTGACATAAAGTGGGTTTATTGGGTTGCTTGTGCTGCATTTCTCTTCGCTTTTGATGGGATTGAAAGACTGTTTAAAGCTGTGCTTTTCTTTTCACGACCTGTTCAAGGCTCTGATCAAGTATAATTTATGCAATTTTTTGTGTAATCCAACTGTTAAATCCACATGAATTGTTCATCACTTTTAACACTCCTCTTGATATGACCAGAAGGGAAAAATCTTCTTTCTAGGCCGTGTCCAAAATACCAGATACATTTGGTGTCTGTTGACTGCTGCCATCCATTAGACAGATGGGTGTCTCTAGCACCAGAACTGTGTGATGTAATTTGGACTAACATGTTTATCACTGATCGCTTTGTGATGCTTCAACGCCATGTAGGATCAGCAGTCTGTTTGCAAGTGGGCTGAGGCACGATGGAGACTGTGAAGGAATATTGCACAGCTTTATACATGTCAGCGAGCATCACTGTATGTATGGAAATAAAATGTATAAACAACCATGCTGCTATAGGTTGCTTCCTGTTCCCCGCAGTCCTCAGTGACCCCAGAACAAAGTGGAAGTTGTATAAATTCCTTGAAGAAGTGCTACTAGCTCAGTAGTTTTCCACTGTATGTGCTCACCTATGCCGTAAATATCAACACAGTTCACTGAGAGTCACGTGCGTTTGCTCTGATGAAACACATCCAGTAAAGGCGAGCGTTTGTTTGGAACCCCTTGGCTCTTAAATTGCTCGACAAGACCTGCTCACATTTCACATTTCATCTATTGCAATATTTATTTACATTTATCACCTTTATACAGAGTGGTCCTGTATTTTTCTATTCTATTCTCTTCTATTCTTATCCATATGATTACTTGGATTTCACCTAAAAATTTAACTGAATAAGAAATTCCTTTAGCAAATCCAAGGGCGTAAAGTGATGCAGGCTTGAGCCCTCCAGCAGACCTTTAGTCAAGCTGGAAAATACATTGATTTACCTGAAATTAAAGAAATCCTTTTCTTTAGTAAAATGGCTCTGAAAAATGATCTTCCAAAATTAACCATCATTATCACGGTGTACATAGTTTAATCGGCCGACATTAATCCGTGAAAAAGGGAGTTTTTCTTCCTCGGTAAAAGCACCCCCGCTGTTTATTGAGCAAAGCTATGCAAGTGCTCTGTGCAACCCTTTGCTGGCCTCCACAATCAATGCAACCAAAAACAGAAGAGGATGAAAACTAAAATTTGCACCTCAGCTTTCAGTATTTCTGCATGCGATGAAGCAGCCCTGTAGTCTTTCCTCCCAAATGCCTCAAGTTTTATTTCCGTTGGCTTTGTCGGCATTCAAAAGACGGGAACCTCTGTCCCTGTGGGTTGCTGGTTCCAGGGGGAACCCATTTCCTTGAAACACCTGTAAGCTTCAGCTCGCATAGGGAGAAGCGAGAAAGCACATTTTCCAAAGTGGATGAGCGCCGCGAATCAATTTCCTGGATGTATTGTGCCATCTATTAGATTTTGACGAGATTTCAGCTGACCCGACGGATGTGAATGGCGTAGCCGGCTGGCACCTGTCCAGCAGTGCCACAGGTTGCATCCAGCATAAGCCCACAGGCAGTTGGAAGCTTTTAAGGTAAACTTTTAAGCACGCTTTTTACGTTAATGTTTATGAAGGAATTTTATGTCTCTAAGGGGCTACAGAGCTCTTTATTGATTTTATCCCCCAGCATAATTGTCCTACTAAGTTGGGTCATAAATTTTGGTAGACCTAGAATAAATGTTTCTGAGTGCTATTGCTTGCTTTTTTCATTCAATGGGATCCCTGCATTTCTAATGTCCTGTCATAATGTTTAATGTATTGTAGAGCCAGTTAGGCAGCAGAGGTAGCGATATGGCAAAGCCTTGGGTGAGTGACAGAAAGCAAACATGATAAACGACTGGAGAATAGAATCGCTCAGAGGGTTACATCAATAAATTGTGGAGTGCCCTTTGGCAGGGGACCAGGTTCAAGTCTCAGTTGCGCCACTTTTGTCATCTATGACATAGTGGCCGATAGACTATAAATTGGCCTGCACTCCCTTAGGTGGGTGAGACGGGGCAAACATCATCCCAGCTGTTGAGAAGGCCCGTGTCTTTGTTTTATGCTCCCAGGAAAAAGCATAAGAATTGGACAAAATTTTCAAAAAAAGTGTTGCTCTCTGAGTTCTTCTTCATTTTACCCAGTTGGCCCCATATGTCTTCTTTAGTCTGGTCGGCCTCATTGGAGCCAGTTGGGTTTCATTAGCAGATGAAGGACAGTGGGTGGAAATCTGCCAGATACCATAACATAACTCTTCCTCCTCGTAGGTGAGAATTACTTGATATTAACGAAAAAGCCTTTTTGCACGTTCGTGTCTCGACTTGAAACTTTAAATATATGCTGTCAGCAGTATACAGTGAGTTGTTCTTCATTTCTGGACCCAAGGGTGACAGTTATAGTTCTAGTTATGACACGACATGACACTTGCGATAAAAACCTGGGTCACAACTATGGCGTTCTTCTCACAATAACATAGATGCTCTCAAAGTGCCTTTATAGCACTATGTAGCTGGGTAAATACCTCTTTGTACACTTTACACTAGAGGTTTGCTTTACTGTACAGAAGGTAACACTAAGTTGAGACCCTCATAGGAAATCCATCCATGCTTCCTAACAGCAGCTGGAATTATAAATCATCCTCTTATCTCCATGGCGGCATCTTCGTACCTCTGAGTTACAAGGACTCTCGATTACCTTAGCTGCCCTCAGAAATCTTCAATTGCGTCTTCTGCATTGTGGGCTGCGCTGACCGTGAGAGTCAAGTTGTATTCAGAGTCCTCAGAACCAATATTCACAAGGAAGCAGAAGGCTAAAGTGGTATACAATACTCGACACATCACAATTCATTTGTACAATTTGTATAATATATCACACCGAAACCTTTTTCTAATGGAGCTTCATCGGCCAGAGAAATGGCCTAATCTGGGTTTTTTATAGAGTCTTTGTCAAAATCTTTTCAAGCTTTTAAATGCAACCAGCACCATATTTTACATTTATGTATTCAACTGATGCTTTTCTCTAAAGCAATTTGCAGAGTTAAGCCACTTGCAGTGATTTCAGACTTATTGTGTAGCTGGGATAAACACATAGCTCAAGGGTATGACGGTAGGTTGTGGGATTTGTTGTGAGCAGCTCTAACCACTATGCTACCCATTGCCATTTTCTGTCTCCTAGAAAGAAGCTACCAAGCACCTTATGAAATTAACTGAAAATGTGGTCGATTCAGCTCAGTCTAGACCAAATCGGTGTAACAAGGGAACATATCACTGCATCACGCATTTTTACTAGACACATTCAGTCACAATATTCCACAGTTCAGATTTTTTTTGGCCTAAACTGGGTCATAAATCCAGACGGAACAAGAAGGAGTAGGAAACACTGCTTTGAAATTGGCACTAGAGTCCCCTGTAAGAGCAGCTGAAATGTTTCTGCATCAAAGCCAGTGGTTTCTTTCTGTCTGTGTCAGGACTTAAACTGGTAGAGAGAGAAATGCCTGCATAATAAATTCGTCCATTCTAAATAATAAATTCTTCAAAAACCACAATTTCTGCCCTGTGATCAATTCAGAATTATTGCTGTTCTTAAAGAGATGCAGATTTCCCAGTTCTAGTGAAGAGAGCAGTGCGATGGTTTAGGAACTGAGCCGATGGGGAAAACGATGCAGGTACGAGTGCCAGAAGAGGGCTTTTTAAAACCTTATACACGGCTCTAAAAAGACGTGTGTCTCAGCAGAAGCCTTACTTAAAGATCAAAGTTATAACAGACTGGAAGCACTTGTGCCGCGACTAAAGCTCAATTCTGTGCAGTTATACGAATCTAATATAAAAAGTCGTCTCACTTTGAAGAGAAGATCCATTTTCACTCCACCACAACAGCTGTATATTTACATATGTAAGCATTAAATGAAAAAAGATCCTCTGCATTAGTATGTTCACACTCCATTTTTTTAAACATTAAAATCTGAAGTCCCTGCGATAGCTGTGGTCGAAGACCCTTTCACAGCGTGGAAATGGACAGCTGCGTAAATCCCTTTTCAGCTTTTATGGGGTAATGCTGATGAATTGAAAATCCTCCGCCGCAGAGACAGCTTATCAATAAAAGTGTGCCCCCACCATAGTCTCCTCTGTCTCATAGCGCGCCGATACGTGGATACGTAGTTGGTTTTTGCCACAGAACATAATGCAGCAGCACATAACATTTTAAGTGTTGACCCTTGATAACAATTAAAAATTCCCCTTTATTATCATTTTATTTTAAAATCTGCTTTGCCACACTTTTACCACATATGATGATTTTCATGATGCTGCTCTGGGAATTAAATATATTTCAGTTATTCACCATGGGTGATAAACAGCGTAGAAAATATTGCTGTAAAATGTTAGTAAATATGTTCATTTAAAGTCACTTGGGGCTAATACAGAATAGGTTTGTTTTTGTGGATTAAGCCTCCTTGTAATGATGTAACGGCCATAGGAAACGTGAGCAGAATGTGAAAGCTCACAATCTGTTTAGGAAGTGATCTTAGCATTGGTATTGCCAGGCCACGAGATATTCCCTCCTTCGGAGAGGCTGACACAGAATATTTAATGCGGGCGTCTATGTAAATGGTTATTTCACAGGCGCCCGTGAGTCACGCTGCAGCGAGATGCGTTTTGTTCCTTTGGCGGCAGTCGGGGGATCGGGTTGCTGTAGCTTTCCGTCTCGGGGCAGAGATGATGGGGGTGATCAGCATCCCTCCAAGGCAGCTCAGCAGCTGATGCAGCCCCCAGCTGTAATACCATCTGCACTGAATAAAGCTTCTTTTGGGGGACTGCTGCCTTTTTTTACTGATGACATTTCATGGAATTATGTGCTTTTTTTTGTTCCACTATGCCTTCGAAAGCAATGGAAATGTCTTACCAGTGAAAGGGATAGAAGGTAAAGTGCGAGGAAAAAAAATAGAAGCTCTGCCACTATTTAATGGCGTAGTTAATAATGCAAAATTAAGAAATATTTTGCTATCTAAAAGATGCAACAGCAAGTCTGTCGCGGAAAATAAACCAACTCTACATTATTCATGCATAGTTGGATAAAATAACCATCAGAAAAAGTAAGCTAATTTGTTCTTTCCTTGTGTGGCATTTTGCTCCTTTGAAAGCAATAATAATTTTTCCACCCAGGAAATGCCATGTATAATTTACAGTGTTTGCTAAGGACCGTTCATCCTCACACTATTGTATTCAGGCTGAGGCTGACTGCACCGAATCTGACTTTGACACAGGCCCCTCGCAGGGAGTGCGTCCTGTGCGATCCTACCCAGCAGGCCACTGTGCTGCGGAGGTGACGCGGGTGTGCTGTTGCATCTTACCATCCGCACAGCTCCTGCCAGGCATGGAGGAAAAGGTGCCCCCACCTGTGTGGGACCTGCCACTATGCCAGCGGGAAGCAACACCTCGAGATGAGGGCGCACGGGGAGGCCGGGGGAGGCCCGGCCAACCGGCAGGACTCACACATGCATACATTCACACTTTAGTCTGCGCTGCTTGTGGTGCAGCTTGGAAAAAACACCCCTGTACAGCGTAGGAGTTCTGTCCCTCTCCATGCACTGGACGTATCCAACTATTTCTGCAACCTAGTAGTCCTTCCTGAGTCTAAGTGCTTGGCATCAATGGCAAAAAAATAAATAAATAAATAAATAGATAAATAAATATTTGTGTTTGGTACAAAGTAGCAAAATTTGAACTCGGGTGCAGTAAAATCACAGTTTAACTTCCATTCATAGCCCATTTGTAAGGAACCACTCACATTTACAGCAAAATCTTCACGCGCTCATCCCACTTGATGAAATTTGATACTGAAAACCTGCTATGCGGTATATAAGGAAGTTTGTCATTCTGCGGTAATTGTAAATGTAATTTACACTATAAGTCCTGCAAATGACAACCAGATCGCTTCAGCCAATATAATGACAAACACATTTTAACGCTATTGTCCCCAATGTATTAGGCAGCAGTCCATTGCCTTTCCGACGCGCAGTCATGTACATAATAATACACAGCTTTGGAAACAGTCATTTGCTTTGCTAAATTAATCAGTTTAGTGATGGGTTGCTATTATAAAAAGTTTTCTTCCATTCCCTTATAACTGTGCTGTCTCAGGAATTTGTTTTTTCTCACTTCAAAAGGAATATTTTGCTTTGGGAGAACATTGCTTCTCCATTGTCCAAATCCTCTACAGTGGATTATGGGTCATTAATGCCCTCCATTCAGTACAGTTGTATAAATAATACATAGGGTGTTGTGATCAATACAGACAGTGAGACAAGCGGGGAGCTCTTTCAGAGTGCCGGCTTTTAAGGCAAACTCAGGGGACGCTCCCTCGCTCATCGGTAATGTTAAAAAGTGAAGTGCTCAGAAGTGGGAAACTCTTAAGTGCTACAGTTTTATGGATGAGTGTTGATGCGAGCTGTCCATACGGGTGTGGGCTTTTGTGTGTGACAAATTGGTGATCGGACTGTAGATAAAACATTAAATGTCAAGTGTATTCAGCGCGCCTCTCAGGTGTGGGCCGTGTGGCTTCATAAGGCTGTCACTCCAGGCTGTAGGTGGCTTGCGATCAGACTGATAATGATTTACATGGGTGGTTTATGAGAGGTCTGCTGCATAAGTGGTATGAAAAACATCAGTGAATGAGTGCTTACTGAGTCAGGAAGGTTTTTTTTTTAACTATAACTAAGTTTTCTGCTAGGCTTTCGAAAGAATAAGTCGTGTTCTGGTTGAAAACAGTGTTTAATTGCACTCTCTGGATAAAACAGAATAATAAACTCTCCGGTATTCACAAACAGTGCCTGCTGTTTGGAGTTGTCAGAAGGGGCCTAAAATAGCAGTATATGGGAAAAAGTTATGAGTCCAAATATGAAAACAATATATACAAAGCACATTTCCCAGCCTGCAAGGCGCAGCACAACAGGCTAAAGAAAATCTAATGAAACAATGAAAAGTAGCAGAAGAGAAGGCTGTCAAAAATAAGTTGTATTGGTAAGTAAACAGCGAACCCACCCGAAACACAAAGCAGCATAGTCAGACTGCTGATTAAATGTAGGCACTTTAAAAAGTTATTGGTGTGTTTCAGTTTTTATTTGCAGTTGCTTGGGTTTTTTTTAAATTTTTTTTATGTGCGTATAAAAAATTAAATTACGTTTTGGAATGACACCGGTGATGTCATGCATACATGACATCTTTGTCGTCAAACCGGCGCTTCTTTGGTTTTGCTGAAAAAAAGGCATAATATTTACAAAGAACCTTAAAATGCAAATACATATTTAGGAAAAGAAAGAATTGCACAGTTTGCCCTTTCATGCAGCTTTTGCCAGAGTAGTTCGAGGTAAGTACTTTGCACAGAGTAATACCGCAGTAACGCATCGACTGCTGTGCTCCCTGCTGTCTTAATGAAAACTACATGTAAAACTGCACACATTCTTCAACATTTATTTTTCATCTGGTCATCTTTTGCCCCCAATCATTACACCAGAACTACACACTTCTTTCAGTGAATTTATGGCACACATAGATTAAGATGTATACAGTTAGAATGCATAGTGACCAATTATTCTAGAACATTCCCTTTTGTTTTCAGTCCAGTATGCCATCATCCATGTCCATTCCACTGTGGCACCAATTCTGAGGTCCAGTGGACTGTAGAATATGCCCAAGTAGATGTTCTTCACCACCTGGATCTAGTAAAACATTCCAGTGAATCCAAAAATGCTTTTGCCCCATTCTTATGGCATTTTGTCATTAAATGAGAAAAGTGTACTAACTTTAATTCAGTGCTTGAAGTTGTAAAAATCAAGTTTTGGTTCTCCATTTATTAGCATGTTGGTGTGCATAAAAGTTGGTATTAGCAAACTACTAATAAAATTTTGAACTTCATCAAACAAAAATTACTAGGCAGTATCACTGAAACCTTACAACATACATTTCTTCGGTAAAGCGGGCACACGTTTCAAATAAAAAGTAAGAAAATGGCAAGAGCGAGCAGTGTAACTTAGTGCACTCTGGCAAATGAAAAGAAAGCATATGTACATAACCTTGGTCATGTTATATTCAGTTAAAAGCAGGAGTTTATTTTATAGACAAGAGACACACTTTTGTGTATTTAGTGTGGAATGAACTTTCAAGGAAATGTATGATGTGATGTATGCATGTATCTACTATTAAAATTAAAATCTTTGTTCATTCTTGTACTTGCTTACTTTTCAAGGTTATAAATTTGAAAATGTCAGTGATGTACCTGTATGTGTGATTGAACTATCTGGAACTCCAAAGCAGTACATGAATAAATCCACACAGTGAGGTTAATTAAATTTTGGGGCCTGATACTTTTTAATATGAAATATCTGCATCTGCATCATACAATATTATCATTTTTTAAAATTTATTACAGCCAGATAAGATCCTGATCTGAATTAAGCGGGTAAATAGTATGTGTTCCCGTTATTACTAAGACTGCTATTTTTTTGTGACGGCAAGTAATGGCTGTGTTCCTGAACAGCTGTGTGAAGGTTTTATTATGTTATTTATACTGTGTATTTAAAAGAAGAAAAATCTGATTTGTACAATTTTGGGGGCACACGATCAACATGTCAGGAATGCAATGGCGTACAGTATCCCTGATTATGTTGCAGTGAAGTACTGAAAATATTTTCTTTCAGGCCAGTAAAGATAAACTAGAACAGTGATCTCACTTTGGTCATTCTAGTATTGTGTCTATAAAAAATTCATCCTTTTTACTGTTTATTTTTATTATTTGTGTGGTTATATTATGATTTTCTTTCACAAAGTTTGTAAACTGGCAAGAAAACACCTGTCTTCAGCAGTGTGAAACAAGACAGACACTTAAATGAGTGGATTTTGTACGGATGTCAAGTTTTGATTAGTGCATCCTTGCTCACGGGAATGCAAGAATGTAGACTAATAATAAGGAAGGAGGATGAAAGCTACAGACAGACAGCTAGACAGTTGCAAAAGATGTCCTAAATGCCTGTCAGAAACCTTAGAGAGAGCAATGTTTTCAACATGGCCTACATCAAAATCTAACCTCCAGGCATTTTACTGAAAGGAACCATTTTTGTGGCATTCTGACATGTTATGCTTCTCCACGGTGAATCCAAATTTTTGCATTTGAAATGTTCTTGCAAAGCTGCTCTGATTGATTTGGATTTTCAGCATTGAAAAATGTTAAAACATTCCTGCAAGCGAAGACCACCTGCAGGCCTGACTGCATGTCAGCAATGTGCCCTCATGCTTTTCATGTCTCCTTTTTGTATTCAACCCTAATAGGCTATTAGTCTCCTCATATTTTGACTCTAAGATTTACATGCGCAGAAGCTTTAGAAATCTTGAAAGAAACACATCTGTGACTTCTAGTACTAACACTGGTCAGACAGTGAATGTCCTGAAACTGTTGTATGCTTTATATATTCACAAAATATAGTAGACTGAACTACACTAAAATCATTTTAGGAGAAACAAGCCCAAACTTCAATAGCAACCCCTGCCATATGTGGGTAAACAAAGGTGTACAGTGTAATGTAGACTATCGGTAGTCATGATGTGGTTAGAAAATGTATAATTTAACTGAATATTTGAAATAAACACTAAAGTCACAATTGCATGGAGACTGGTGACTAGATGGGCTCAAGTGCAAAAGTTTATTTACAAGTGCCTTATGGCAGGAAGTGAAGATCAGGTGCTGCAAAGACGAGGACTTAAGTGTGATGAACAAACAGAGGACTCAGGAACACAGTGACTGGAGGACCTGGAGAGCATGGAGACACACAGGCTTAGAGACCTGGTTGGCTAAAGGCTTGGGGAACAGGGAGACACCGTGAACACACACGGAACTGAAGACAATAACGAAAACAGGGTAAACCAAGGGCAGCAAAACTTGAATCAAGCCGGCTGTGAAGATGGGTAGAGTTGGGTGAGGTTCCACAAAGTACATGAATTGGTTTCACTCTTTTTAAAGTTTGGTGCGATGAGAGAAATACAGATAGACTATGCATAGAATCCTGCTGTAAAGTTTAGTGTGAGGACCCCTGTTGTAGCTGCTTGACATTAATGCAACAGACGACAGCACCTAGGGCAATGGTCTAGATGATCCAAGTTTGGTCTATAGAGCCCTTCATTCGCTCTGTCCCTTATTCTCCCCTACTTCAGGGTTGAGACAGGTTCAATGGGATGAGTCATTTAAAAGAAGTGTGCATGCCCCACCTCTCTCCTCACCATCATGGTTAGCTACGTAGAAGGAGTTTAATGTCCTGACTGAATAACCATACTCTCTGCCCTGGCTGGAAGAGCACCATTGGTCCGTCTGAACTTTGTGAAAGGCCACAGCCTCCTTGAGCGACGTATGAGTAGACTCCCAGAAATCCTGTCTCCTCTTGAACAGGTCATCCTTTGCTGGCAGTTCCCTGGCTTTGACTATCCAGGGAGATGGGGTGGGGGGTGTGATGCTCTGAAACACATCATGAAGAGGGTTTCTGGAGTTTCTCAAATAGTCCAGGATTCTGAGTCTTAATGTGCGAGAGGTCGCCCATTGGCTCCATGTGACTGGAGCCAAAAAAAAGGAAATAGGTAAAATAGAGTCCAGCTTGAGGTGGGAAGAATGGGCAATGTACGACCTGGAAAAAGCATCTGCTCTCCTATTCTTTGACAATTTGCAACTGTAAAGTTAAATCAAGTGAAAACAAGGCCCACCACCCTTTCTGCGAGTTAAGACGCTTTGTTTTTTAAGGTGCACTGGTCAGTTAGCTCTAAGACAGGAACCTCTAATCTGTTTCTTCATTCTTATAGGACTAATTTAATTCCATGCAGCTCTCTTACCAATGTTGCAGTTCATCTCAGTTGGAGACAATTTTTCATAAAAAGTGGGCATAGGGAAATAGCTCTGGAAGGTCAATCCTGCCTCTGACACAAAACGTGTCCTACCCCTACTTCAAAAGCATTTACCTCCAACACATAAGGTTATGAAGGGTCAAGGTATTTCAAAATGAGAGCTGTATTATAAGAGCTTCTCGAGTTTTCCAAATGCACTCCGAGCCTCAGGGGTCTAGTTGAAGCATCTGGGAGCATTGCCCCATGTATGAGCTCAGACAGTAGTGCTGCAAAAGTGCTAAACCCCATTATAAAACACCTGTAAAAACTGGCAATGCATACAAATTTTTGCATGTCTTTAGCAAAATTAGGTTTAAGCCAGGACAACACTATGGACAAATTCTACTTTTTCTGAGCAAAAATAGCACTTTTCCTCTTTAAGATAAATGTTGTTTTCTAATAATCATTGCAGAGCTGTTCAAACATGCAATGTATGTTTCCCATATGTTTGCTAAAAGACTAGAACATCATCTACACAGACCAGGACAACCTGGTTTATCACATCCCTGAGCACTGCATTTACACAAGCTTTAAACACAGGGCACATGGGCAAAGCCAGAGAGCACTACTAAATATTCATAATTCCCCAAGGAGATACTAAACGCAGTTTTCTACTCATCTCCTCCCTGCCCCCTGAGCAGGATATACAGTATGTACTCCAAAGGTCTAAACTTTTAAACCAGTTAGTGCCTCCAACCTTGGAGAAGGTCTATAGTGAGACAAGGTGTACCTTGAGTGAAGCCTTGGAGACATAATTCTTTGGATTGGCTTTGGCAATCAAAAGTCAGGCATTCATCTCTGCAACCTCAGCCAGCTTCTTTTTTGTAAAAAAGATAGATGGCAGTCTAAGGTCCTGTGCTGATTATAGGGGGCTGAATGTTATTGCAGTGAGGCATGCTCACCCCTTGCCATTGATACTGGCTGCATTAAAACAGGTTTGTGGCCCATTTGTCTTCATCTTGACAAATTAGCAATTTAGCTCAAGGCACACGTCATGTAGCATGCGTGCGTGTGTTTGCGTGTTTTTGTTTGTCTGCACAAAATCCTTACTTGAATGAGGAGTGTCAGTGTACCAAATGTCAATTCTGTATCTTAAAAATTAAAATTGTTCATAAAGAATAAAGATTGAGCTTTATAGATTTAGATATCAGTATTGGAGCCATTTCAGTGGGATAATATGCAGTCTATTAGGATTTTATATTTTTCCCTTCTCCAGTAACACCTGATGTATTTTGAATATGCTCAATAGTCCGCTACCTGCACTCAGCTCACAGGAGCAGCTGATTTCCTGCAGGAGCACCCAGCTGAGGCTCTGGGTCCTCTCTGCCACAATAATCCTGACCAATTTCCACGCCTTCCCTTTAGTTCGCCTTTTTTATCAGCCAACCAGAGAAGATTGTTTCAGTCGATGAGGTGAAATCCTATTTGGGCCCTTTTTTTGAGCTATCACTCATGAAGCATAAAGCAAAGGAAAACACCTTTTATTCCTTCCCATAAATATTGAAGCCTAGACTCTCCAAGCACCAAAGCTGAGAACCAAGGCAGTGCCTGTTTTGGTCTGGCTCACAGCTGCAGTTCTATGATGTTGTATCTCTAAATAATTTTTTTTTTTTTTTTTTTTTACTGTTGCACTTCAAGTAGATTTATAGTGCTGCGTTTCGCAGAACAACAAACCTCGTCAAAGAACTTTGTTTTGAAAGGTGGAGAAGTGGCTTCAATCCACTTTTATTGCTCCATTCCGGTTGCAGTCAGTGCCAGTACAACAAAGCCAGATGGGCATACAGCATGGCCAGAGGCAGCAAGAGCGAGCTTGTGCATCACAGTAGTGCTACATGAAAGCGCAACTCCCTTTGTTGTAATACTGACCTTCTGGGTGTCGCTGGCCTTCAGGAGACAGTCTTCTACTATGGCTCAGTTCTGCCCTCCTCCTAACTACTGACTTACTGCCTCTCTTCTGGTCCACTGTCCTCTCCCTTGCATTCAGCAGGCTGCATTAGAGACAGACGCTGTTTCCCCACTGGCATACCAGTACTTCCAGTTGGCTCTACCAGGCGCAGGCTTTTCACTTGCAGCCCTAGCCTGGAAAAACAATAAGCCATCTGCAGGCCCCTCCTGCTCCGGCTTTGTGCATCTGTCCTTGCAAGTCTTTGGACCCCGGTCCCAATGAAAATCTCCCCGCTGGAAATGTGCGCAAGCTGGAGCTTCTTGGACTCCTCCAAAAGGCGTCCCGCTGAGCACTATGCCCTGCAAGCCGCCCTATACTTCGGCGCCCGAGACAGGCCACAGTCTCTGGGCTCCTGCCGAAATACGGAGCCGTTCTGCCACATTCTGGAGGCTTCTGATGCGTGCAGCCTGCTTGAGCCATGTCCAAACATCCAGCTACACTGCACACAGATGCTGGGTGCATTTCCCACACGCCTTTCCAGTATTGCTTTGTTTTGGTAACTGCCAGTGCAAGTTATTTTCCTGCATAAAAAAATACACACACACACACACACACACACACACACAAATTGAAAAAAGGCATTTAGAACTGTAATTTTCTGCAGGTGCAGAATGAATACATTAAGCCGACCCCACCTTCATTATTCAGTTTTTATTTCAAACTCAGCATCCTCTTCATTATTTCCTCTATAAGAGATATGGGAAGGCCTTCACAGAAATGCACTACTGAGATCTGCATTTTTCAAGCACTGAAGTACCTGCCCATTTTGAACCTGGATTATGGGGCCATTACTCACCTCTCATTGCAGAAACAGTGTGACTTTGCTTGTAGAGGTCTGTCTTGCTGTGCACTTTTTTATGCGCTTTAGCTGTGGATCATTATTCAGTTGTTTGGGGAATTACCCGAAAAAGAACAAAAGAACATTAAAAAGGAATTAGTGGGCCAGTTTCTGTAAACTAAAAATCTAGTTCACGTATACATTTTAGCTCTCCATTAAGCTTCCATTTATCAAACATCTACAACCAGCTTTGCATCATCACAGCCCTTTGTCAAATTTCATTTCAAAGTCCACACTTAAGCAGTAATGGTGACTATAGCGAATGAAAAGGAAAACAATGGATCCGATTACCAATATTGCACGTGTCAGCATTTTCTTAAGGCGTGCAGTTAAATTGGTTTGCTGTCCGTTCCCCAGAGATGGATGCACGCAACAAAATTTACAGCAGGCAGAAGGGTGTTTGGCTTAGGGTTTTCTGTTATCTAAGAGCTCTGATACTAATGCCTAAAAATTGGATTATAAAAAATACACGTGAAAAGATGCCTCCATCAGTTGTGCATTAACGTCATTGTGAGCGAAAATTGTCCAGGATGCCCCATTATCATTAAACCCCCCCTTCCCAAGAGCACAAGTACTTCTTCCTCTCCCGCTCATACAATATTAACAGCCATAGCACTGCAATAAGGAATGGGGGTTAAGGTTGACAGCAAAAAAGCGTGGAAGAAGGAGAGATATCTGCTTCTGCTTCAGGTGGTAGCCTCAGCCTGCTTGGCATCTGCAGAACTACTAAGGATTGACATTGTTGTGCCACGTTGTGGAGTTTACCTTCATCTGGTCAGATGCCAGATCTTCTTCGATAAACATTTTGGAAACAATGGGTATTGTAAGTTGTACAGTATTAATTTAAGCAAGTAAAAAGTCATTCAATCGCATTTGAGCTCAAAGGCTGGCCTTATGGTAACACAGCACACATCGGGGGGGGGGAAACGATGGACCCCACACCTCAGCCTCAAGATGACACATCAAAATTCACATGCCTTTAGCGTTGACATCCTCAGCCCTGTCAATAGATTTGCCTGCTCATGTCACACGCTTTTTTATCGATTCTGCAGAATGAACATTGTAGGCGGCAGGATTCTGCCGACTCCTTTTTAAATAACCTGCTGAGGGTTTGACTGTACTTCAGGGAAATAAAAGGACCTCGTGAAAATCATATTCTTTTCCTGTTATAATCTATATATATATAGATTTACTCTTTGTGACGTTTTGGTCCTCGGTTTGGCTGTCGGATTTTTTATGCTCAGCATAATTTACATAGACATACGGTGACATAATGTGAAATCAATGGTGATCTTCAGCCATGTGACTGAAACATGGGCACCAGAGGGAAGAAAATGCCACTGAGAGAGCTCCTGAGCTTTAAAATGTTGCCTTTATGTGGTTTTATAGTCTACCTGCCCCAATACCTATCACTCCACGGAAAGTTGGAAAGGGCCACCAAATCATGTCTGACTCCTAGGCGACCATTGGCGTGGTTTCCAAGGCAAGGGGGAATGGAAGTGGTTTGCCATTGCCACCTTCTGCCATATTCTTTCTTTAGAGGAGTCCAAACACAGAGGAGAACATGCAACCTCCACACATACTCCTGAGCTGGACTTGAAGTCCGAAACAGGCAAGCGACCTAGAAGGTGTAAGGTGACCAACTTACTCTGCTGTCCCACCATATCCCCCTATGACTCCATACTCAAGTGGAAAACACAAACTACTATACTTATTTCTTGCCAAAGACACTGTGAACTTTTTTAATTTTCAAAGCATTAACCAAAGTTTACATCACCGTCTGGTGCAGCTTTAGTCTGGCTGTGAAAATGCAGTGCTTTGGGACATCTCCATCCTTGACCTAACTTGGAAAGTAACAAATACTAGGAAATATGGCAAGCAAAAAAACTGCTCCCAACTGTGACAAAAGGAGAGTTTTTTAACGTAAATGAAACCCCACAATAATATCATTCATTGCGAGCCTGTTTAATAATAGCTGATGCTACTCGTACAACTTCCCGCTCCATCACCTGCACCACCAACGATAATGCACCCTCCCACTTTGCTGTACACAACACTAGTATAAATTGCTTTTTTTTTAGTTTTTCCTTTCTTCTATGTTTGCTGATGCAGAATTTTTTAAATGTGCAGCATCTCAGCACCATCCATTCCTCTGCTGAGAACAGGACACACAAAACGAGGAACCTGCGTGTACAGGTACAGCAGACTGGCGAAGGTGACATTCCGCATCCTCAGCCTGCGGGGCTGCTGAGTTCTTGAAGCAAAAAAGCAGACAGGACAGCATCATCCCCATTAGCTAAGTGCTGTGTAGAAAACAGTCGTGCTAATCTGCTTGATCCAGCACAGCACCGCCTCTCCACCGTGTCACAGGACGCTCAAGGTTCGAATACAACAAAATAACCTGCAGCACAGGTAGGGGGAGATGATACAGACTGTAAGTTATGGTGATGGTAAAGTTCAGAGAATCATTCCATAAGTATCGTGTTATACACAAGGCCTTTTCAGATTTCCTTGGCCCATTTGATGCCCTTTATTATGTGAAAAACTGCAGCTGCGAAAAAAGTAGCCGCAAGCTTCAAATATCCCAAGAAAGAGCACACGTGTGTGTACAGGGTTGAAAGATTCGGACATTTTTATTGTGAAATTGTGGTTTGTTCTGTCCATTCATGTTAAACTGACTTAAGGTTTTCTAAAAAAAAAATCAATATGATCGATATTAATGTTCGGTCTGTCAGTTCACAAGTGGCCTGGTTATGGAAACGGGAAGATGTTGTTCACCTCAAAGGGGGGACGTGCATATGTCAGAGCAAATGGGTCCAGGTTTTCGGAATTTGTTACAGGCACAGCTGTATTTTTGATCCTGAGATTAAGTGCAGAAATTGTACTGGGGCTCTTGAAGAGATGCAACCCTGTACGTGAGTATAAGATGGTGAAATGTAACCGCTTCCATCCCTAGCTGTCATCAAACAGGACTTCATCGATGGTAAAGTCGTCATCGCCCACTGGGATCTCCGGGCAGATCTGCTCTCTGAAGGCCAGGCCGATGGTGTAGGGCTTCCCCGTGGGGAGGTCTCTGCAGCGTGCCAGGTAGGTGTCATAGAAGCCCTTTCCTCGACCCAACCTCCTCCCACTCCTGTCAAATCCCAAGCCTGGTACCAACATCAGATCCAGGCCCCCTGCACACAAACAAAAGGAACAAGTTTATACACCGATGCTGTAATGCAAGCCTTCATAAAATTTAACTGCTGGTTACATAAAATATAGTAATTTACAACCGTGTAAAATTTTGAATCCGTAACCCAGAAATGTTTCAAGCGTTGCTCTGCACCTCACCAAACCAAAGGTTTATGCAACCCCAAAATGTACCCGACAGTAAACCAAACCGGAATTTATACACCGCAAACCCGGATTTCCCGCCGGTGTACGTCGATGCTAAAGTAGTTCAACTTTCACCGTTGTGAGACAATGGCCTTCAGAATTATTTCAATCGGTCACATTTCAGCGGACATAAAAGTCATTAAAATCAGCTGGGCGTGACAGGAAGAACTGCATTTTGTATTTAATTAACAAGCGAGCAGATATTGTTGACCTCGCCACTTGGTCTCAACTGCAACAAACAACAGTAGCTTATGGGGACACAACTGTACAACTGTCCCGATCCCCATTACTTATTGATTTCCCAAAGGCCCATTCATTGTTTACAGGACTCCCCGCTTCTTACTATCGCTGTGAACGCCGTCGCATTATATTGGTTGAATCAATTCAGTTTGAATGGTCATGACAAATATGTGCACGTGTCATAATTCTGATCATTTGCAGCCCGAAATATCGCTGCTGTTATCGTACTAATGTCGGGATTTTATTAGAAAATTAGGACCGATTTATTTAATCAGATTCCTAGCGTGCTTAATGACACAAATTCCTCATGTAAAGAAAATGAATAATTATTTGTAATAATTTCTACTACAGTAGCTCAATTTAAACCGTGTTTCCTAAAATGTCTTAAATAATGCAGAATATTCCAAATGTACAATCATGCACAAATTTCAAAGGCAGAGCCTCCATCTAAGAATGTTTTTGACATTCATTAATTATTTGCAAGGAAGGAACGAGATGTTAAATTTCTGCCTCAAAATCAAATCTCGCGCAGCATCCAGAAGTGCGTAAAATACTGTAAAGCAGGCAACATTTCACTGCTTTCATCCATGCTGGTGTCAATGAGCTTAATATACACGTAGTTTAGCTCACAGAATATTGAGGAATCTTTGTTTGGATTTTCTTACACGGTTCAGGGACTTTGCTGCCATGGCCTGGTGTACAGACTGTATTTAGACTTTGAGCGCAAACACGCGTCAGACATCCTAAACAGGGAAAACCAAGTCCTGGCTACAGCAGTATTCCTACAAGCTCCATTTACTGACAGATTTGTGTCACAAATTAAATACAGCAAGAACTCTGTAGGATTCAGGGAGTCGGTCTGCAAATAAATTAAATCTCATTTGCAATTTTAACCAAAATGATGTTGCTCAGTCCAAATCC
The DNA here is from genome assembly GCA_018136845.1 of Heterotis niloticus. Classification (NCBI taxonomy): domain Eukaryota; kingdom Metazoa; phylum Chordata; class Actinopteri; order Osteoglossiformes; family Osteoglossidae; genus Heterotis; species Heterotis niloticus. The sequence continues at coordinate 12,438,219 of CM030904.1, read as the reverse complement.
GACCGGGGAGCAGACTCAGCGGAATGCGGTTGTTCTTTCTCATTCAGACGTGTCGCTAAGCGACGTTTACACAACCAGGTGTTTTTGCATACCTGTTCAGCCCACCGTGACACTCGCCCCTCCTCTGCCCCATCACGTCCCCACCTCATTGAAGTAATTTTGTGCGAGCGGTCAATTTCATTTTCCGCAGACCAATTCTAATCCCGTGCAGTTCAAGTGACCAATATTTAGCAGCCCAAACACCTGATGACCTCCAGGCCAGACACGTTGCACCTAAGCGCTGAAATATTATTCCCCATATGTTACGTAACTGCATTTTGGAATATTAAAAAGTAATCTGTTCCAAAATTATGATTTCTTTATTTTAAACAAAATTATGCAACACTGCTAACGCTGACAAAAAAAAGTGAAATAAAATAATAAAAATCAGCCAAGTTTTTATGTCATCATACAGTTTTGCTATAGACCCCTTAGTACATCTGATTCTCGGTCATTCTTGAGCCTCTGGTGTAGTTCCAGCTGGAAGGACAGCTGAGTATAGAAGGTCCCAAACCTGTGGTGCTGCTGAATATAAAAGCTCCTACAGTCTGCCAGACTCCGTTCTTCCGGTAACTTCTGTGCCCTCAGTATGTCTCTTTCAGGGTGGGAAATTAACTTCTTGCTCCACCAACCTCCAGCTAGTCAGACTTTTATACCATTATTTTCTGCAGCAAATCTACGGCCAAAGAACAAGACAAAGAACTTTTCTTTCTGCGGTATTGCAAAGGCACGTGTGGCCGAACAGATCATCCTCCTGTTTTGAGCGAATGTGCCGAGTGGCACATCCTGTCAGAGGTGGAAGAGGTATTTCAGCAAGTATCCAAATATATTAGTGGCTTTTAAGGGATCTGTGGACTGCGCAGGCTTATAAGCTTGGGGTATGTACCTTCAAGTAAAAGAGGACTCTGGACAACCACTTGTGGGATTGTAATGGCAGGGTATGGGATCATTGCCTTTTCCCAGATATCTCTTTGGAGTGTGGGAGGGAACCAGAGCACCCAGAAGACACCCATGTGGATATGGAAAACACACAAACTCCACAGAGACGGATCAGATTCAAACCAACATCCAAATCCACAGCCCAGGCGGTGTAAGGCACCAGCAAAATCACTTTGTTATCATGGAAGATTTACTCACCGGCTAAAACTTTCCTGCATTTTTCAGGTGGTGTCTCTGCTCCACAGGGGAAATGCGGACCCCCAGCAGACCTTGCAGGCACCCCTCTCTCTCCCAGTGCTTCTCTTTGCCCTCCAGTAGGTTGGAGCAGGGCTCACAGGTGGGTTTTACACTCAGCTCCCTGCTTTTTAATTTCAGACACAAATCCTCAGGTCTGCCGCCCAGAACCGCCAGTTAATTGGATGTTTATGAAAGGGTCGAAAAGCCACAGTAATTCAGTCGGCAACCTTTGAACCGATCCAACAAATACAGTTATTAAATCTCAGGACACGCTTACATATTGAACATCCAAATCTGATTTCTGATTTTTCCTTCTGTCTCAACGTAATAAAGGGTGTATTTGATTTTCAGCTGTTTGATTTTATAATTTTACACATTTTAATGAGTGGGTGGGGGATGCGGTGGTGGAGTTGGGTATGCTGATGCCTCACAGCTTCTGGGTTGCTTGCCTGATATGGGGTTCAAGATCAGCTCAGTGGTGTGTGTGTGTGGGGGGGGGGGGGTTGCATGTTCTCCTCCAAGTTTGCACCCCTCTAAGGAAAAAATATGCCAAAAGAAGGTGATGGCAAACCACTTCTGTTCCTCCTTGCCACGAAGACCATGTCAGTGGTCATGTAGGGGTCAGCAATGACTCGATGGCACTTTTTGGTTCCAATGAGTGATAAAAAATATGTTCATTAATGAGAAGTGGTGGAGTGCATTCTTTTTAAGAAATTGCTGCTATTTATTCAAGTCTTTGAAATTATAAAAAATTATGTGACACCGCAGATTGCAGTATGCTGGAAGTAATGAATAATTTACAGGTTTTTGTTAAAGCTGGACAAGACAATGTTTATCCCTGTACTCAAACCTGAAATATTTACTGAAGCTTGAGGAGAGGGAGACTTTGAGCCAAAATTTGGCATTCTAAGACTCGCCCATACTGTATATTATACTACCCTACTGGCAGTAATAACAGACAGAACTCCATTCAGATGCCTTTTCATCCATGCCAGCGCTCATTGTGAAAGTTTCCTCCACACATCAGCCATCACTCGTGGTTTTTTTCCTCTCCGTATCCTTAGATGCGTTTTCCTTTTGCCCTGAAATAACCCCTCTCGATGAGGCATAGAGGCAGTGCACACAGGCGAAAGGCCTTTCATCTTTTTCTCTGAACAGACACACAGAGAGGCCTGCCCTTCCACAACAGCAGGCCAAAAAACCTCTTTGGTCAGAGGGGGCAAGCAGACCCTCCCAGCTTTCTGAAAGCTTGCCCAGCATCACCGCACCCTCCAGTTTTGTTAGCGGCAGCAGTTTCCCACACACAATGCGGGTCCCCGATGGCTACACTGAGAAAGTCCGTATGACGTCTGTGCCAATCTTTTCAGAAGGACCACAAAGAAATCACCTTGAGCTGTCAAAAAAAGAGCTGCGGGGAAAACATCGAAAACACAACTGCTGCCATTTCAATATATTTTAATAAAGAGGAACTCAGAAGCCCTGTTTCCAAGTATGCCCTTAAGCAGCCGACCCCCAAGGACAAGCAGCCCGGTGTGCAGGAGCAGATGCACTCCATACAAAGTGCCACCGCTGCGATGCTAATGTAAACGCCTGCTGTCCACGCGTCGGCCGTCCTCTCGCACGAAACGCTCCGCGCTCACGACAAACGTCCGCCCGCCCACATACAAATGTGCGTGGGAAGGGGTTCCAGCTCTTAATGGACATCATTACAGCTTAATTGGCTCTCGGGCCTTGTTTGATCAAACAGCAGCTCCACTTCATTTCAACCCTACCCAAGCAAAGCTGTGCACTCACTGTGTGTATCGCTGCCTGCATCAGACTGGTGGTTACGCACTCTGTACGCAGCCAGCGGCACAGTGGTTAAAGACAGAGCTATGCAACCTGAACACCGTGGCTTCAAGTCCATGCCCCTAGAGTAAGGTATTCAACCTGAATTGCTCCTTTGAAACACAGAGCTATAAATGTTTAAAACAAATTAAAATTAAATTCTCTAATACAGGAGTCTTCCCCTTGACCAGCAGTATTCTGACATGAACATTTTCTTCCAAAAAACCATCTGACAGTCAAACGGCAGGTTGCTGTGATGATGTCTTGCAGAACTTTCAATTTTACATTACAAGCCCTGGCAGAAAGTTTGGAGATGACTCGAACGCAGATTTGAATTCATAACGTATGAACCAGAAATAAGCGAAAGAAGCTCAAACTTTCAAAAAAGAAATGAAGGAATGCCGGGGGGAGGGGGGGGGGCATGCATTCAAAACAGCTGGGCCTCAACCTGAATTTCCACTGTGCTGAGAATGAACGCCGGCGAATGCGCCTAGTGATCACAGACGCTGGTCACCTCTTACTTCCACACAGATTAACAGAATGCATCCGGAATTTTCTACCTTTGCTTTTCCTCCAAATGTCAGTATCTTTTAAGGTCAAAATCCGTGCAATTTATGGGATGGCGAAAAGCTGCTTTTACACTCAAAATCCTAACATGTTAATACATCAGCAAACACTGTTCTGCTTCGGACTAAATTCTAATGAAAAGACTTAACATTGAAGTGGTCTGAAATGTATTTTTTATGCTAATTATATTTGCTACATTATGTGCTACGTATGGCAAATACAAATTTACGTTGTGTTATCTGGTGGGATGGAAACCAACATCTTTCCTGTACTTAACGGCCATGTGAAACACCAACGTCTGTAGAGCCACTACCGGGATCACAGTGGCATCTTCTGGAAGCATTCTGAACAGCTGTTTTTTTTTTTTTTAAAGTATTTTATCCCTGACCAAGGCTGCAGCTGCACATTTCCCTTTATCGCCGATTAAATGTCGATTTCCCGGCTAAAAGCTCTGTCGTGTGACTCTCTGTATCTCAACACAGCTGTCATGGTCCCCTGAAAGCAGTCTGTGTTGTGGACCATAAAGGAGAAGAATAAAATTAACACTGTCTGCCATGCTGCAGCACAAGTTCTCATAATAAAACTTTTGATCATGTCCTTTGGTTTATATTTGCGGATAACAGACACATTTAATGCACCATATTCACTTTAATACTTACTGTATATGCCTAATAAATAGTATAACCTCCTTTTTGTTTGCTGTGAAGTTAAATACTGTCAGCTAACAAAAAGTCTGGGTGTCTCATATGCTGGTCTTCAACTTGATAATATTTAGATAGTGAAAGTGGAATTTTGTAATATCATTCATATAAAATGTTGACTATTTTATTAGGCAATTTTAAAATCCAATATGCACTGTTAAAGACGTCGAAGGTATTGACTGAATCAAGCAGGCAGTCAATATTGGGAAATAATTTGCCGCCACTTTCGGGAGGTGACCGAACAAAGCGGCTTCTGAAATGTCACCGACTGATTTAGCTGTGACCGTTTAAACTGCATCTTACCTGTGGCAAGGGCTTCCTCCCTCTCTTCATCGTATCCAGGTTGGCGAATGTTCCAGGAGGTGACTGGCAGCTTCTGGATGTCTTTGGCGTCGTTCAGCTTCAGCATGTCCATGTGATTGCTGGTGGTCAGATACCTGGGTATGAAGCACACCTTGCCTTTCTTGAAGATGTCATCAATGATTTCCTTGGTGCCGACCTCGTCCGGCATGCTAAGGAACACGGCAATCCTGTGGCAGCTCTTGTACTTTGGATGTTCTAGTAGCTAATTGAAGAAAAATGAAGACCAATAAATGGAAAGGAAGTATTATTTTAACTGTTTTACACATATATGTTAAAAAAAGGAACTTAAAATGTCATTTTGATTTTCTGAAGCTCATGCTCAGAACTGGATAGCATTTCAGCAGATAGTATTTTGCTTAGGTTTGTCACTTTGCACTCTGAATGTTACTGGTTTGAATCCCACCCCTGCTTTAGCCCCTTGATCAAGGTTCTCATTCTAAATTACTCCATAAAAAGTTCCATGCTGTGTAAAGGAAATGTTTAATTCTGCAAAACTATTTATTTATAAAAGTGGACAAAGGTTTGCTAAAATAATAACGTTGCGTTTCTAATGCAGTGCGGTGTTTTGCAGCCCCCCGTAGAGAACGCGACAAGGCGCCACCAGAGGGCGCTGCAGGCTTTCCGACGCTCGGTCGCGCACCGGGTCCCGTCCTGCTCACAATGGCCGAACCGCACAAATCGTGCGCTTTTCAAAATGTCCAAAAATGAGAGGAAGCAACAAAGGCGCACGCCGTGCTTCTACAGCCACGCGTGGCCTTGTTAGAAGCTGTAGGCAAACGGCAGCTTTTCGCACCAGAGTGGAGTCGCACTCTTAGGCTCCGTTCCCGCACGGTGAAGGAGCGGCCCGCGGCGGCAGCCCGAGCCCAGGTGGCGGGGTCCCGCACTCCCACGTACCTTGTGCGTGACCATGCGGGACTGCCGCAGCCGCTCGTCCATCGCCAGCCCGGACACGCGGCTCTTCATGTCTCTCCTAAGCGCTTGTTTGGCTGCGCGCAGGGCGGCCATGTTGGCTCAGTGTCGCTGTAACATCACACATACGCATTTCACAATAATGTCACCGGAGTGTCATAATGCTGCACTAAGATCACAGTTATTTCACAGAAATGTAACCGTATTGCTTTGTCGCCACGGCAATGCCATAGTAATGCCAGAGCAATGCTATAGTATTGCAATAACAATGCTTTTTATCACCACGGTGATGCCATAGTAATGCTAGAATATTGCTGTAACATCACCACTTTCACTACCATGATGATATCATAGCAATGTTAGAGTATTGCCGCAACATTACAGTATTATAACAGCACCAACTCACTACCGTGGTGACACCATAGTAATGTCAGAGCAATGCTACAGTATTGTAATAATGCTTTTGTCACCATGGTGATATAACAATGGTAGAGTATTGCTGCAACAGTGCCACTCTTAATAGCATGGTGATACCACAGCAATGTCAGAGTATTGCCGCAACATCACAGTATTGTGACAGCACCATTTCACGACCATGGCGACACCATAGTAATGTCAGAGCAATGCTACAGTATTGTGATAACAATGCTTTTTGTCACCATGGTGATGCCATAGTAATGTCAAAGTACTGCTGTAACATCACTTTACTACCATGTTGATACCATTGTAACATCAGAATATTGGTCTACACCCAGTGTACGTATGAATGTGTAGCTGCTACCCTGTGATGGTTGGCCAGGTGTCCCCTGTACCCCAAACTACTGTCACTTTTTAGCTTTATTCCTGTCTGAGTTAAAAACCTAAAATCCCGTGCGTTCTGAAAGCCCTATGCGCATTAAATATCCATCGTGCGTACACAGTTCATTCATTATTTACATACAGTATTCCTGCGTTACACTTCTTAGTTAAATGGTAAAATGTCAAACGTTTGTGGCGCTAAACAGGTATTCACTTAGTTCAAAATGTATTTGGTTTCTTTTTCTTCTTTCTGCTGGAATTTTTTTGAAAGGCATGACTTAAAACTTTCAACCTAGGCCAACTGTTATATCATGTGGTTCAATTTTACTTAACATAAACAAACTAATTTCTTTAAGGTCTGACTATATTTCGATGTCAAAAGAAAAATAATTTCGTACCGACTTTTGTCAAAACAGTCTTTTAAGTCGCGTAACCGAAGGCTTTTAAAATGTTTTCCTTTCGCGCAACCTACCTTTTTATCCGACTACGTCATAGTGATTGACGTCGCGTTTGTTGAATGAGAAAGAGAAGAGGCGTGGCGAACAGCAATCGCAGCCAATTGGAATCCAGGAGGTGTTGCCTGAACGTTATATGGTGGCCTTCGGCGTTTGTTGTTGAGTTGAGTTGAGTTGGGCGGACGAGCGAGCGGAGCGGTGGAAACCGGAGGGAGTTTCGGGTTTCAAATTCTCGGTAGGTTTTCCATCAAAAGTACCGTCAGAGATCAAAAACGAGTCGCTGCGATTTCGATGTATTGAAATACGACAGCGAATGCCACCGCGTCTTTGCCTCGACTGCGTTAAATTCGACTGAAAAGCAGCAGAACAAAAGAGCAGTGTTGAGCGGAAATAAAGGATGGGAAGGGATTCGGCTGCACCAGCTAGTCTGGCGTTACTGGTTCGACTCCGCCGTGACGGCACATTTGGCCGAACAGGTTCGCGTTTCTCTCCTTGGCCACTGTGCCAGTTTCGGTTCCGACAGATATGACAGAGAGGAGACAAAGGGACAACATAGGTAGTTACCCGCACGGAATATGTGATAGTCTCGTCTCCTGGGCGCTAGCCTCATAGTGTCTGTAGATGTACCGTGGCCCTGACAATGTGGCTTCAAAGGACAATGTCTCCAACAGCTTCGATGGACAATGTCCCCAGAATTCTGGTTAGATGGACTGACTCTTAAACAGCCTGTTTGTTTGGTTTGTGTCCCAACCAGTTTTGTTAGATAAGTGGCCTGGACAGTCTGGTTAGATGGTCAGTGTCCCGAAGAGTAGATGGTCAGGGTCCCAAACTGTCTGGTTAGTGTCCCAAAGAATCTAGTTAGATGGTCAGTGTCCCAAAGAGTCTGGTTAGATGGTCAGTGTCCCAAAGAGTCTGGTTAGATGGTCTAGATGGTCAGGGTCCCAAACTGTCTGGTTAGATGAAGAGTGTCTCCAGGAATCCAGTAAGATAGTCAGTGTTCCAAAGAGTCTGGTCAGATGGTCAGTGTCCCAAAGTATCTCTAGGAATTTGGTTAGATGTGAAATACAAAAGAGCCCACACTATACATTCAACTATGCTTTATGATGCTCATCTGTGGTGCTTTGTTTCATTTTTGCTGTGGTGAAGTGAACACCTTAATCATACAGAAAGAAAAAGCAGGTTTATTGTTCCCAATACATTGTAATAGTAAACACTACTACTTAAGTTTTCAGGCCCCTTGGTGGCTCTAAGGTTGCTGAGATGTCTGTTGCTATGAAGACACGTAATGGGGAAACTGAGTATTTTAGTTGCTGTAAGGAAATCTGGGGTGACCTCAGTGAGATTTTCACCTCTTCGGTGTCCCCATGTTGTCCGTTTGAATCATAGGCTGTGTGGTTTACATTGATCAATATTACTGGTTTAATATTCGAGTGTTGTTGTTGTGATTGTTGTGCATTTGTGGCAGGGGGGTTTAAGTAAAATGCCAAACGGATTGAGTTTCCTAAATGGAACTGTCTTGAAGTGAGAAGCCGTAGCCCTCCTGGCCTGGGAGCGTTTAAGTTCAGGAGGCCAGCGAAATGCGATTCGGCAAGCATGTAGTCAGTGGGTCACAGGGCTGTCCATGTGAGCTCTCTGGTGCACTGCGCTCACAGCGGGGGCAGTGGCTCCTTCTGCAGGGGTACGGAGGAGTGTTCAGTCTGAGTCTTAGGTCGCCTGTCACTTAAAGTCCCACGGTATTAAGATTGCAAAGGTAAACATGTTTCTACAGTGTGATGTTTTGCTCTGTGTCCCTGCTAAGAAAATGTAATTTTTTTTTTTAATGCTATTAGCGCTGGCGAATTTACAAGTTTTTCTGTGGATCGGGAAGAAGAATGCCCACTCTAGCCTGGGTTTATCACCCGAACATGATGCCTTCTGTTACATTAAGCCCCACGCCGATGTTATCCGTCCCAGATTTATGGAAGTTTACATTTATTTTGCCTCTGGACAGGTGCACCAGCTTCCCAGACAGATCCTACTCCCTGTGTAGTTTTCTGCTCTGTGAAGGGGCAGAGGCGGGGGGGCGGGGAGTTGTACTTTAAAATCCAGTCACTGTATGACGCTGTTCGCCAACTTTTCTTTGGCTTTGTGGAGCAAATGGCCTCTTTTGTCCCAGGACAGATCCTCTCTCAGCAACTCTTGTGGGAGAGTAGTCCATGAGAAGGCTTGCAGGACCCTTGACTGTTTCACCCCGGGTTTGGCACGGTCCACCCCTCTCGTTCATAGCCGGACCGTGGCCTGCATACTTGCGCATGGTTGTCTTTTACACATGCTGGCAATCTGCTAGTGTCATGTAATTTAGGGTAGTCTTCTGCAAGCTGCATGTTGATGCATGTGTTTTGAAATGGAAGCATAATATTAGATGGAGCTGCTTGATATGGAGCTGAGGTGAACTTCCATGCAGTTGCAATGGCAGTGTGAATGTTTTTTTTTTCCACTTTAGAGACCTGAGAGTTACTGCATTTTGGTTACCTTTACGCCCTCCTTTCACCATCTGTGGCATCTACCTGTTGTGCTCCTTGTTCCAACTGCGCTGTCCTTTATTGAGCTTCTCCATGAGTAATTTGCACATTTAAATCACTTAGCAGTTTCTGCCAGTGTACAGAGAAGTGGTTTTGATGGTAATCCTCTTATAGAGAAGATGCTTGTGTAACTGTTATTATCCTAATAAAGGATAGTTAAGAACAATAAATTAATGTTCAACATACAGGACACCACGGAATGATTAAGATGAAAACCTAAATACCGTAGAGTTCATATTCATAAACCTGAAGTCAGACACTATTTGTTCATTTTGAGGCAAAAAAAGAATTTGCTTATTTTTGACCATTATAGGTGTGTTGTCACAAATACAAATTATCAGCCGGCTCTTCAACAGCTTCAATGAGTTTTGAGCATTTCTATCCATTCAGTCCGCAGCTCAGTTGTGGCAAATTAATTCCAAGGTTTGTCTTAGCAAAGTCCTGTATACACAAGTCAGACAGGGAACAGGGCTGAAAGATGAAGCGTTTTACAGATTTTAAGATTCACCTTTTGCTGCAAAGTGTAGATGTTATCGTGACTGTTTTGTATGTCATACTGGTGTTAGATTTTCACTATTATTACAGAAAGAGGCTGTACAAATGTGTCAGCAGATGTCCTGCACTCATGCTTCCAAGTGAATAATCCATCCCATCATGATTTATGAGCTCTGTTGATAGGCAGGACTCTCTTCCTGGTACATCCTCGGTGCTTTGTCTCCTGGTTAGAAAAGTCCAGATATTTTTTTGTGGCAGCAGCTGTGTTTCCTGTGTATTTGTGTGTCTTCTCATGTGTGGGCAGGTCATTGGAAAACCTGCTTTCCCTTTTACATTTTGATTTGATCCACATTTGGATGGGCTAGTTTGATGCTAGAATGATGAGTGTCAGTGCCTTATAAAAATGTCTTACCTGTGCTGTGTTTGTAACTACTTTTCTCTTCTTGTTTTTAGCAGTGTAGGATTTCCTTATTTCTGTTGTTCTTACTTCATACTCTGCTGTGAGTTGGAACTGCAAAGTGTACGGATGGGCTCTATGAATCATGTATAAGCAACACTGTCCCTGTAAGAGCTGTACATGACATACAGACTGTTTTGTATGCTGTGAGAATGACCCACACCAACCTCATAGTGACTGTTTGCTGTGTACCTGAACCATATTTATATCAATCAAATTACCCACTGATTCCCACAAGATCACCCATGTGAGTATACCTGGGAAATACATGTATAGGCTGAATTGATCAGGAAGGTAAAATTAAAGTGGCCCACAAGTGTCCTACATCTCTGGGATGTGCCGCAGAAAAGCTGGAAAGACATGGCGGGTCATTTCCAGTGCATATTAATCCACTGAATGTCTTGTGAGCAAAGTAGTTCCCAGTGATTGTCTTTCACACTTTTCAGTGGTACTGTTTTCTAATGATTTTAGGGATTTTTCCATCCTTAAAGCCGTGTAATGCTGGTGAACATGTTTTCTTAGGGCTCCTGTGGTGACAAAGCTGACCCTGTTATGCAGAACTACCAGCTGGCACAAGAGCTGAGTTTTCTCTGTGCCACAGTGGGTTGGCACGTCAATCTGCATGCATGTTTTAAAAGAATAACAGCATAACCTTTTCACCTTTCCTAATTATTCTCTGTTCCAGAGACACACAGTGAATGCTGTGCCTTTAATAATAATATTATTATTATTATTATTTTATCTTTTTGTACCTGTTTTATGCAAGACGGATATGGCCCAAGAAACAAACCAGACCCAAGTGCCTATGCTGTGTGCCACCGGATGTGGATTCTATGGGAACCCTCGTACAAATGGGATGTGCTCAGTGTGTTATAAGGACTTCTTGCAGAGACAGAACGGCAGTGGAAGAGTAAGCCCACCAGGTAAGCCTGATTTAAGACTATCCTGGACAAAAAAAAAAACAAGTATGTATGTTTACTATCTGCAGTGAAATGCGTACCTAAATTTGGATAAATTATGAAACAGCATTTGGAAATCAGCTTGTACAAAAAATGATCAAACTGCATTTTGTGTAAAAGGCATCAGAGTTACACAGCAGGTGGTGTGGAGATTACATGCCGTTCATGTGGATTTCTTCTCCGTGCTCTGGTTTCCTCCCACTGCACAAAGGGAGGTGTTTCAAGTGTATTGGTCACTCTGAATTGCCCTTTGTGTGTATGTGCGAGTGGCTACATGTTTATGTTGATGTGATGGACTGGTGTCCAGGGTGTACCCTGCTTCACCTTATGCTTCCAGGCTAAACTCAAGACCAGTGTCCTTCATTGGGGAAATGGCTGTTAATGAAGCATGGATGTACTACTGAATTTTGTGTAAACCAGACAAGTGCTTTAAATTTGGCAAAAAAAAAACATTCAAACACTAGTTAATAATGTCACTGAACGTGACCAAGCACAAAGTATAGCTTTCTGTCTCAACAGTGGATATTTCTCTAGCCTACATTAATATGCAGTCCCTGAAGTTGGGGTGGGGAGTTGCTGGTGTCTACAAGAAACCCAGATGCGTGTGAAGCTATAATGTGAGGACTGCGATTACATGTGTTCCAGCAGCCAGTGTGACCGGCGTTGGAGAGAGCTTGCCCACGCAGTGTGTGGAGAGCAGCGTTTCACAAGTGCCACCGGTGTTCATCCAGACAGATGCGCCGCTGGAGCAAAACAGGTGCCCAGTGTGTTCTTATTCGAACCCAGCCAGGCAGAGCCTTTTGGAGCTCAGCTTGCCCAGAGGGGGACCCACAGTCCCTGCCACCCACTCTTCCCTTTATGTCAGTTCTGAGGTGGAGTACAGAGCTGCTGTTCCTCCACCGTATGATTGGAGGAGGGAGGGTAACTGAGGGCTCTCAGGGAGTTCTTTGGTAATAAATGAAACAATTTCCCCTTCTGTAAAAAGCCAAAGAGGCCCAGGCACACAGCTGACAAAATCACCTCTCTCGGAGCTCCAACAGTACAAGAGGGCCATTTCGTTCAGGGTATTTCATTTTATCTGTAGGTTGACAAACAGAGAGCACATTAAATGCAAACAAGCAGGCAAATGTGCCTGTACACATCTGTTTGAATCCATTGCTTGGTGAGAAGTTTTCGATGTTTGAATTTTCACTTTTTCAGTTTTGGAGTGCTGCTTCAATATAAGTCTTTAAGAATGCTGTGCTGAGCAGTTTTCATCTGAATGTGTTTAAAATAATGTCTTCTATACCAGCATGGCTTCCTGTTTAAAATGTAAGTTTATAGTACATTCCAAGCACTTAGACCCCCACTCTGTCAGAAAGATACAATGAATATCCAGGGAGTTTATTTTAAGGAAGCCCTCTGGATTTCTTTCAGTGCCGTATCCCCCCCAGCTCTGCTATCACAAGCGTTGATAACACATTTGGAGGAGTGTGATTCAACGGGGGACAAAGAAGGACTGAAAACAGAAGAATTAAAGGGTATAGTTTTAACCTCAACAATTCTTTTCAAGCGCTTGAAAATTGGCGTTTTGTGGAAATCAAGTTCGTGTGGAAAGTCAGTTTCAGAGCACTGAAAGACACTGAATGACGAGTGGAGCCGGACCCGTTGTCACGGAAGCTGGTTTCTTCCTCTTTCTGGACCTGATCTTACACTGACTTATGTCTTTGTATTATTTTCCTTGAAATGAGTTAAACAGGGTTTAATCTACACAGGGCTTCAGTAGGATTATGCACTTATGTCTCCCGTATAAGATTTTCTCAGTGTATTTTGGTGTGCAGTTCTGCTCTGTGTGTACTGAAGTGCTGACCCTTTTTAAAATTGGTGGTGCTTAATCCTAACACTTCTTCCTGGAAAACCAGTGCATACGTTGGTGTGGTAGTCGGATAAATGTTGTAAAAATCCAGACCAGCCTGGTTAGCAAAGTCTCAATTTATAACAAAGATGAATACAGTTTTGCTTAGAAGGTCTGTAACAAAGGTCAGTATACAAATTAATTATAAGATGGCTTGTAAATCACGCCTGTGTGCATTTTTACCAAGATACTTTGTAACTTGGATGAACATGGATGTTATCTTAGCGATGAATTGCAATACATTACTGTGCTTGTTGGCGAAGGGGGTTCATCACAAGAATCTGTGTACTTAGGCCTGTAGCAAAGGCCAGCGTACACAGTGGGAGCCCAGGACAGGTCCGAGGTCCACTGAGCCCAGACATATCCAACTGCCACCTTGTGGGCTCTTTAAGCAGTGATTTCGGAAGTAGTTTGCTGTATAGTTTCCAGTTTCCCCATGAAAATCATTCCTCAGGAATTGTACTGCCGTCTGCGTTTGTAGTGGTAAGGCCGTCTCCACTGTTCCAAGCAAAAACTTAGATAAATGCGTGTATGCATTTTGCAACGCCTCCAGTAACAAATGGTGGTAAGTGTGACCGGTGCAGCTGGTTGGCTGGTAACTCACATGTAAACTTGGTATGTTTTAGTGATTCGTCACTTGTACATGGACAGGTTTAGATCTGCTGCTGCTTTACAAAAGTCAGGTCAAGGCTGATGGTGAAAACTGTTGTAAAAAGTGTGTAAAAATGTTTACTTTGTTTAGGAGGAAACTAAACCAACTGGGGGAAATAAAAGTGAAAATGGTTAGTACTTTAAGATTTCATATTTTACTGTAAAGTGAAAGATGTGGTGTTTTCTCAGCTAGAAAACCTCCTTTAACACTAAAATACTTTGAGAGTGAAGTGGTCTGTATTTTCAAAGACATGTAGACCGTTGTCCCTCCTCTGTGGATTTTTTTTTTTAGCTTAATGATGGAGGAGCTGGCATTGACTCAAGTGGAAAAAAAGAATTTTCTTATTGCATGATTTTTCTTCTCTCGTTTTTTTCCAGTATTTTTTTTTTTTAAGCTACAGTATAGTCAACTATCTCTACTTCAGAAACTGTTAGTGACTGAGCATCTGCTTTTTGTTGTAGCTGTGGTGACGGAGAACTTGGACCAGACCCCTGTAGAGGGGCAGGAGAAGGCTCTTGACAAACCAAAACAGAAGAGGAACCGTTGCTTTACATGTCGGAAGAAAGTGGGGCTCACAGGTGGGCCTTTTTTCCTCTTCCCCTCTTAAATCTGATTTATTCCCCTGGTTTATAACGTAGTTTAATATATTCAGACTTAATGGTAGCAAGAGGTCATCTTTATTAATGCTGTTGAAATGTTTGTTCCTGAAAATTTGACTACATGCTCTTCGGTGACATAATAGCTTCAGTTTAAATAGTTTAAGCAGCAATGCCCCTCTGAAAAGCCTGGTTAAGTCATAGAATTTTGCTGTTGAAGTGACCGTGATTTATTTTTATTTATTTATTTAAATGTATTTTTAAATCCTGTTTTGATTTTCAGGTTTTGACTGCAGATGCGGAAATGTATTCTGTGGAATCCATCGATACTCTGATGTTCACAACTGTACCTTTGACTATAAAGCGGATGCTGCAGAGAGGATTAGAAAAGAAAACCCTGTAGTTGTTGGAGAAAAAATCCAGAAGATTTAAGTCACTGATTCAGTGGATTTTTGGTTGAGCCTGCAGTTTGGATTCACACGTTTCTCCCTTTTAATTTGAATTTATGGAAATTGCAAACAATTGATTATGGATCATAAATTATGCATGCCACCGGGATATACATCTTTGAAAATTAAATCGATTCAGCTGCAGTTGTTTGACTCCATTTTTTTCCTGAATGGCGTGGTTTGTGAATCTAAACATATTTTAGAATAAACAACCTGATTCCATATCTATTTTGATTATGCATAAAGTAAGGCCTTCATTACGGTTAGGTGAGACTACTGGAAGCACAGATTTTCTGGTGTCTTGTACTGCATGTCATACCCTTTTTCTTACTTTGTACTGTACATAATTTCTTCCAATAACTGAATGTAATATAAAACACGATTGAGTTTGTTCTACATTAACTGCAAAAATTTTTTTTTTTTTCCTTCCAATATTAGTTTTTTCTATAACCTTTTGGCATATTTAGGAGAGTGTGTGTGCGAGTGCGTATGGGTGAGTTCTACTGAGAGACTGCGGTTCATATGAATGAATTGAGTGGTATAAAATTTAAATGAATGAATATACTGTTGTATTTGTTAGTTTGTGCACTGTAATCTTTACCCTAATAAAATTGAAACATTTTACAAAAGTGTAAATGCGTGTATTGCCCCTGCTGTGTTTAAGCTGCTGTAACTGACAAGATTAATGCTTTGTGAAGCAGTCTGATCTGTTTTGTAGCCAGTCAGGGAGCAGCAGTAAAATTCTTGGTATTATTAACCATTACTAATTACTTTCATTAACCATTAATTATTAAATATTACACCTTTGTCCAAGCTAATTTACAATGTTAACTGAATTATAAACTGAGTTTATAAACACATTTATCCAGTGGAGTAATTTTTATTGGCACACTTCAGGAAAAGTGTACCTTGCTTAAGGCTACTATAGCAGGAGGTGGGATTTAAACCCAGCTCCTTTCATTATCAGGTGATGTCTCCAACCACCAGGCTACATAAACTTTATTTTTCTTCGAAAAAATCTATTGCTAACTAACTTTGATCCCACTGGGCCTCTGCAGGACATCTTCTTCCCCACATCTCAGACCAGCTGCCTTATGAGCAGCTCTGACCATCCTTCCAGCCTCCGGTTGCTCATCTGCGGTCAGCGTGGGGCTGGCAGCGGAGAGCTGTCCACCGGCTTTGTCCCCACCCCTCTCTGTGGCTACACTGTCACCTAGGTCACAACACACGGCTACAAGTGCACTCACTTTCTAAATGCACAAAAAAAAAAAAAAAAGGGTTCTGCGTGGTGTAAAACCATTTCTTTATTTACAATTTACTCCTTTTCCATTTTCATCAGTTGCTAGGCTGACGGGGCTACCGTGCTGGACTGTTTCGGCACAGGTTTGATTCCAGCTCAGTCTGAAGTCGGTACGTTCTCCTCGTGTATGTGTTGTTTCTTCCCACACTCAAAAAACATGTTTTAGACGAATTGGTGTCTCAAAATTGCACGTGTGTGTGTACACGCACCCTTCATGGACTGGCATTCTGTCCAAGGTCCCCTTCTAGCCTGTTTCCCAAGCTCAGGATCATGGTGGATCTGACCAGCACAAGCGCAGACCCTGTCCTGGAGCACAAGAGTGTGAGTGTGTGTTATACTCTAGAGGACCCTAGTTCTATTATACACACACACACACACACATACAGAGTCCAGCTCCGTTTTTGCTGAGTCACCACATCTGCCTTCTGGAAATGATTGACGGAGCCGAGCAGGAGGGTGGATGCGGCACGAGGCTCTCCATTGGCTGTAGCCGCGCGGCATCTGTTCAACATCTGCAGGAGGTTCCCCGCTTTGTGCTGCACGGCGACTGCAACATGTCGTTCATACACGTCGACGACGAGTGCCACTTCTCCTTCCACAACTTGCCTTACGGGGTCTTCTCCACGGCGGACAACGTAAGTGGCAGTGAGGGGAACGCTCGCGCGTCCCACGGGTTGCGCCGTCAAAACGCAGCCTTGCGGGCTTCGGCCTGTGTTGATGCACCGCTTTCGTTTTCAGCCGAGGCGCAGGATCGGGGTCGCGATCGGGGACCAAATCCTTGACCTGAGTGTGATCAAGTCCCACTTGGCGGGGCCCGCGCTCTCGGGACAACGGCATGTCTTCGAGGAGGTAACCCACGGCCGTGCGCGAAGTTCGAAGTTGAGCACAGCGAGCGACCAAGGGTGCGTGACGCTCACAGTCGTGCGTGTTTCGTCCCCGGCAGCCCACTCTCAACGCCTTCATGAGCCTGGGCTTCCAGGCGTGGAGGGAGGCTAGAGGCTCGCTGCAGAGGCTGTTGTCGGCCACAGAGGGCGCTCTGCGCGACGACCACGCGTTGCGGGCCAGGTGGGTGTTGAAACGGCAAACACGCTCAATGGCCTCGCCGTTTTTCCTACCTGTTAACATGGCAACTCTTTTTTTTTTTAGAGCCTTTGTGCCCCAAAGCTCGGCAACGATGCATCTTCCAGCAGAAATTGGTGAGTCCATCACTCTGTCGACATTTTTTTTTCTTCTCTCTTTTCTGTCACAGCGGTTTGTCACCGGATAGCCTACAGAATTGGATAAACCACGAAGTCGCCCAAGGTGTTCAAGTCATCGCTGCTAAAAGGAATGTATCAAACCCATAAAAACGCGCCTTCTCGATCTGACATGTTTGCCATTTTGGACCCGAATACTTCCCCTGCTCCTTATTCTCAACCGAAACCCTTCTGGTTTCTTTTTGCGTTTTAGCTAAGCAGCGTTAACGCGAGGACTCGCTTTAGACTTAGCAGATCCACCTCAGGGTGGCGCTGTACGCCAACCTAAGCCTTAATTAAACCGGAAGATTCAATTTGGGGGGGAAAAGGCGCTCGGCGTCGCCCGAAGTGATTTATTTCTGTTGACTGAAAATCCGTCTGTTGTTATTTCCCATGATGTATGGTTTGTGCTTCCTGTTTGTGACTGATGTTGTTTACAGTTCAGAAACAACACACGTGCACAAACACACGCTTGCTGTCATTATGAATGTTTTTTGTGCTCCGCAGCAGCGCTTCCACATGCATGGCCTTGTTTTCATTTTTGTCCTGCAAGGTGACTACACTGACTTCTACTCATCCCGAGATCACGCCACCAACGTTGGCGTCATGTTCCGGGGCAAAGACAACGCCCTGATGCCCAACTGGTAATGCGGCTGCTGTCTTAAGCTGTAGGGCCGACGCTTAGACCGAGGAGCTATAGCGCCTCATGCTATAGTCTGAGCCGCTCCGACAAAGTTTTATTTGTGGGTAGTTAAAATGTCGTGAACAGACAACAAACAAGCAGCAATAATAGTCTTTGGGGAAAAACTGTATGAGCCCCAACGATAGTTAACAGAATGAATCGGTTATGTTGTATTTCTCTCTGCCTTGTTTTTATAGGGCCTCTGTAGTTATGTCTGCTCAGCCAGGGATTGGTTTTCTTTTAATTGATTTTAATCCTCAAGGCTCTGGGTAGCTGGTCTGCAGGCTGACCCCATGGTCCAGTCAAGGCTAAGCAGAGTGTGCAGGGGTGTCTGAGCTCCAGCAGCATTAAGAATCTATTACATAATCCCAACACACAACGACATTTATGAGTTTTAATAGATACACAAATGGTGTTGTCACCATTCCAGGGCTGGGCCATCGACTGCCTTAATTTGGTCAGACATTCGGTTATTTTTGCTCATGAGGCCACTGGGTTGGGAGCTCCTGTTGCAGCCGAATGCCGGGTGATGGCCAGTGACAGTGTTTGTGCCCCCAGGTTGAGGTTGCCTGTGGGCTACCATGGGCGCGCCTCCTCAGTGGTCGTTTCTGGGACACCTGTCCGGAGACCCATGGGCCAGATGAGACCAGATCCCAGTAAGAAAGGCCATGTTCACACCTGCAGAGATGCACCCGCCTTCTGATGCTGTGCTAGTGAATGGCTTTCAGCCCCTTGATGTCTGCTTTGTCCTCTCCCTCAGCACAGCCCCCGGTCTTTGGCCAGTGTAAGCAGCTAGACTTTGAGCTGGAAATGGTGAGTACGTGATCCATTCGGTGTGCAAATACTCTCTCTATCTATCTATCTATCTATCTATCTATCTCTCTCTCTCTCTCTCTCTCTATATATATATATATATATATATATATATATATATATATATATATATATATATATAAAATTGCTAATATTGATTAATATCTCAGTAGCTGGGTTGATATTTAACTTTTAATTGTTAGAGCCCCGTGATGACCTCTTAATGAATAATGGGAGACCTGTTACAAATATGTTTTTATTGAACTTCTTCACTGTTGCTTTGAAGATTTAATGAACAGGAATATAATTTGAATATCATCAGAATTTTCAGACTTGGAAAGTTTCTGTTTTATTCCACTTATTGGAAGTGCTCGGACTCCTGAAAGATCAAAGGCTTCTTACAAGTCCAGCAGGAATGAAGTATGTAATATGCATTGTACATCACCTCCATGATGTACCCTTGACTTTTTATTTATTTATTTATGTGTTCATCTAAGTGGGATCAGAAAGGATCAAACAGTACGCCAAATGGTTTCCAAATGACACCAAAGGCCTTTTGTCTGATATTATTTTATGACCTTGAATGGTGAAACTCTCCCTTTTTTAGATGAGTGTGCATTTAGCATACCCTGAAATGAAAGGTTTTCTCAATTACAGCTTGATCCAGAGGATATAAGAATTTCACACTGTGAAAGTCTGCTGGGCAGATGGATATTTGCAGAAAAAGTTCAAGGGTACAATAGGAGGGCCCCTTTTGGGACTTAAACCTGCAAGTTTGTGGCACAAGGCCATGTCCTTAATGTGGTTGCTCTGACATGGAGCATAAATAAGTTTGAACGTAAGAAAACATACTGAAAGCAGCTAGGTTACCGGTCAGGTAATCTGAATGGAGCTGTTGCTTGTCTTGGTCTTGTTTTTTTCCCAGGCATTCTTTGTGGGGCCAGGCAACAAGCTGGGTGAGCCAATCCTCATGGAGAAAGCACACGAGCATATCTTCGGGATGGTCCTCATGAATGACTGGAGTGGTGAGGCCCCCTTTTTCACACATCATGCTTCTTCATCGTGTGTTTAAACTCATCAGCAAGTTGCAAAATGCAACTGAGGGTCACTATAATAGCTGTATATTGTATGTAAGCATGAATAACTTGTTACAGTCAGCAGAAAATGTCATTCATTCATTCATTCATTTTCAGTGGTCTGGAGCTATCCCAGCAGCATTTGCTACAAAGCAGAATGCACACAAGGGTGCCAGTCATTGGGCAATCATATACACACATATACAAAAGAACAATTTAAAGTCACTTTTTCACTTAAAACACATGTTTTTGGACTGTGGGCACAACCTCAAAGTACATGTAAATTATACATAGATTCAAACCCATGTCTAGACCCACAGCACCACCTGCTGTGCCACAGTGCCATCCAACTTAAAATGTGTGGGTTTTTTTTGTTGTTAATAATATGGTTCTTAACACAGCTGAATTTTTTTTAAAATTGGAATAATTTTAGTTTTAGTGCTTTGTTCAGAGTAGGACAACAAGACCATTGGTGTGACTGGAGAGAAATAATTTTCTAATAGTACACTTTTGTTTAAGTCAAAGTCAAAAGAGTTTATTTGTCACGTACATGGTTACAGAGTATACCATGTAGTGAAATGTGCCCTGATTCAACAGGAGACTGTTTGTGGTTCCATTCCAAAAAATTTTACAACGAGTAAAAACAAACAACCAAATACCAAGAAGACAAGTAAACAAACAAATAAATAAATAAATAAAAACAAATAAATAAAACCTTAAGTTGCATTATGGGGACAGTGAAGTGACAGTGAGGGGAGCGGTAAATGGATATTGTGGTGTCTGGTTTGCGAGGATTGTGGTGGCATGACTGGCTTCAGAAGTCTTATGGCCTGTGGATAGAAGCTCCTCTTGAGCCTTTCCGTTCTGGCCATAATACTTCTGAAACGTTTACAGGTCGAACAGATGATTGCTGGGATGAGACAGGTCACCGATGATCCTAGTTGCTCTGGTCCTGCATCTCCTGGTGTAAATGTCTTGCAGAGATGGCAGATCAGATCTGGTGCAGCTGCCCGGATCACTCTCTGCAGTGCTTTGATGTCACGTGCTATTCCCAAACCAGGAGGCGATGTTCTGAGTCAGGACAGTTTGTACAGCACCAGAGTAGAAAGTTTTAAGGATCGCCGGAAAGACCCGAAGCTTCCTCAGCTGTCTCTGAGGTGGTAAAGACGCTGCTTTGCTTTACTGGCTTGAGCTCGGATGTGTACAGTCCATGTCAAATCCTCAGTGACATGAACGTCCAGATATTTGAAGCTGCTCACCCTCTCCACTGCAGTCCCGTTGATTTTAAGCGGGCTGTAGGACCGCTGCTGTTGCCTACCAAAGTTCACCACCATCTCTTTAGTTTTGCTGACATTCATTTGGAGGCGGTTCTCCTGATACCACGATGCCAAGTTCTCCACCTCCTCCATGTATGCTGTTTCATCATTGTTGGAGATGAGGTCCAGCACCAGCATATCGGCAGCAAATTTGATGATGGAGTTGGAGGCGTGCGTGGCCACACAGTCGTGAGTGCAGAGGGCTAAGTACACAACCTTGTGGAGCTCCTATGTTAAGATTGACGATGCTGGAATTGCAACTGCCAACTCTCACCACCTGTGATCTACCTGTGAGGAAACTGAGAGCCCAGGCACACAGGTGGCTGTTCAATCCCAAGTCTCTCAGTTTAGTGAACAGTCTGTGGGGGACAATGGTGTTGAAAGCTGAACTGTAGTCAGTGAACAGCAATCTCGCATACTGTAGTTCCTCTGTTTCCTATCCAAATGACTGAGGGTGGTGTGCACGACGTGGTATATGGTATCCTTCGTGTATCTATATTTAAACTAAATTCATTGTAAAAGTGAGTGCTGGTGTAAGTAAAGTATAATATATCGCTATTGAAATCAAGTGGGTTTCAGCCGGTTTCCTATGAATTGCCTTGGTGAGTCCCCTGCAGTGGGACTTGTCTTTGTAGCGGTCAATCTCCTTGCTTTGTGCTGTGTAATAAATCCATAGACCACCTGTCCCTTAGAGAGGCACATTCTGAGGGAGGATGGTTTTTCCTCTGACTACATGTCACCGTGGGTTTGGATTCTTTTGTGTCGTAGTATTTGGAGGTCATCCTCATGGACTGATCTTCTCATTCAGATAAGAATCTGAGCAGACAGAAGGCCTTGCAGGAGGTCTTTACTGGAGACGGGCCAGTCTACAGCACTTGGCCATTGTTAACTTGACACCAAACACATTGCCGCTAGACTCATTCTGGAGACCTTAGGAACATGGACTGTAGCTCATTTTAGTAGAACATAAGTGTCTCACTTACCCACCCTATCTTCTAGTATCTATTCCATGGCAAGGGCTTTCTCTGCTTATGTGTCAGCTTTTATCAACGTTAGATTCCTCTTCCTAGTTACAGTTATTGGCAATTTCTTATTATTCTTTTGCTATATTCTAGCATTGCTTCTTTTCAAGCACACTAGCTGATATTGCATTTTTATGACCCAGCTGTAGATGGCTGGAACATTTAGAAAGCCTTAGCCTGAAAATATGAGCCTACACAATGCCCGATTTTGAGTCTTTGCCAGGGACATTGAACTTGAACTTGAACTTCTGGGCCTTGTGCCAGTTCAAACATCAGATTATTTCAGATCCTCAAAACTAACTCTGTTTCTCTTTTTCTTTTGTGAATAATTACAGTGAAGTAAAAAATAAGAAGTATCTCTGTAGAACATCCTGTTCAGTTGTTTTAGTTTACTTTAACTGAATTTGTTGTTATTCATTTATCGGCTGTTTATTTTGTTCCTATTTTTGTTATGTCTCTTGTTTAAGCAGCCATACAAGGGGAAACTTCCTGCAGAGATTAGTAAAGCTCTGTCCTATCAGTTGAATAGGTTTAGAACCTAATTTAACTCTGAACTATGGCTACTATTTGCATGCATTCTGGTGAGGGCCGGAGCAGGAGCAGACTGGCATAACCTCTCCTCTGTTTTCCTATATTTCAGCACGGGACATCCAGGCCTGGGAGTATGTGCCCCTGGGGCCATTCTTGGGGAAGAACTTTGGGACGACCATCTCGCCCTGGGTGGTGCCCATGGAGGCCCTGCTACCCTTTGCGCAGCCCAATGAAGTACAGGTAGCTAGAGAGAAGTGGAGGAAGAACTCCCAGGCTGCATGTCCGATCCAAACCCATCCGTTCGCTTAGTGGGCGTCCCGTGCAGTTCCGCACCCCTGGCTTCACTGATCTTTCACCATGATGGAGGGAAGTGTCGAGAAGCAGCGACGGCATCTAATGAGAATCGCTAGAGCCTATTATGTTCACGCTCAGGAGTTATTAGCGAGGCTCCGTTCTTGCCATGCTGCTCACTGTGTGCCAACCCTTTTATAAAGTGGAATCTAAATTCCTGTTCGAAGCAAGAGCTTTTCAGGACTTTGAGCATTCCAGTGATTTGATATATGTTCCCAGTTCAGGTGGGGGGTCTCAGAATGGCCCTCAAACACTCTGTCCTTCTGCTGCAGGATCCAGAGCCTCTGCCCTACCTGCGCCACAGTGACCCCTACACATTCGACATCAACCTCTTTGTCTCAGTGAAAGGTACTGGCATCTGAGCCCCACACATTAATCCCAGGTGGAGAAATGAAAAATGATTTAAAAAGTTCACCATTCAGGAAACGGTGCCAGATTCTGCACTTTGTTTTGCCTCTCAGCAATGAATCTGCTCTTGCTAGGGTATCTGTGTGGATGGACTTGCATCCCTGCTCCTCCTTCTGCCATCTGTATGAATGAGGGACTCTTTCTTTCGTAATGAAAATGTCGTGATGGAACACATGTTTCATGATCCTCCACTCAAGTCACAGAGAGGCACAAAATCTCACAGGCTGCCTCTGCAGCTTCTTTGGGCCAGCGCTGCTTCGCTGAACTGGGGAAGGACTGTGCTCCAGAGTTTAGTGTTGTAGGGTTTCTGAATCCGGTGGGACTCGAGAGAAGCAGGCTTCATCTTTGTTGTGCTAATCACTGCTGTTTCTCACTAGGGGATGCAATGAAAGAGGCGGTCACTATATGCAAGTCAAATTTCAAGGTAAGATCCTCTTCCAATCCATAAACTGCGGCTGGCAGCTGACGTGCTTATGGAGGCAATTAGCATGAGGATGTGGACTGGAAGAACGGCATGAACGTTGAATAAATTCTTCAGATAATGTTTGGAGCAGATCTGTATTCACAGGGCAGAAAGGTTGGCAGGTAGGAAGATAGTGCTCATTTGATTTTTCTCAGCTCACTTAGTAAGAGTGCTTACCTATGGGGATGTGATACGTTCAAGGGCAAACACAGTACGCTTTTCAGGCAGGCTAGAAAGGCAGATTGAGAAGATTAAGGTCTTGCTGGGAAAGTGGCATTGACCAATGAGAGCGCCGGGGTTCACACAGCTTTGCTCTTCCTCCATAGTATATGTACTGGACCATGAAGCAGCAGCTGGCACACCACACGGTCAATGGCTGCAATGTCAGGCCCGGTGACCTGCTGGCCTCTGGGACTATCAGCGGACCCGTGAGTTTCTGTGCCCTTGATGGCAGAGCCGTTGAATGACACTGCTGAATCAATTTGCGTCTGTCTCTATGCACACCCTGTGCTAACACAGCTTCCAATATGCTGTTTAGGATCCTGAAAGCTTTGGCTCTATGCTGGAGCTATCATGGAGGGGTTCTAAGGTGATTGATCTGGGGGACGGGGAGACGAGGACGTTTCTGAAAGATGGGGATGAGGTGTCCCTTACAGGTAGGTCAGGGACCTACAATTTACTTTCATTTACTGTTATAGTTTCAGTGAAAGTTACTGCACCAGTGCTGCAGAAGGGGCCAGTGTGGTCAGTGGACTTAAGTACGTTCCTGTAAAACAGTATGTGTTTAGCAGTTGATTTATTTGTTTTCACTTCACTCAATATGGTAATGAAATCTGTCACAAGTGCATTGCATGTTTGAGCATTAATTTAAAAAGTGCTGAATGACAAAGTGTAAGAACAGTGGCCATTTTGTGAAATAATATTTCTAAAGTACACAAGCATTTATGTATGTTAAATAGTTAAATATTAAAACAATATTCAATTAAATGAAAAATTTGTTCTGTCATTCATTTTATATACATCATTTGTTACTCAGTGAAATGGTAGTGTATTTCTTCTGCACTTTTAACAATTTGCATGAAACTTAATTATAATAATTTAGGCATCCACTTATTTGGACCAAAGTGTTAGTCCCGATGTGTAACATTTAAGCAGAACCCACTATAAGTAAATGGACCCTGGCTGAATTTCTGTCCTGACACTGCCCTTTCTTTTTGAGTATAAGGGTAAATTGTCTTAAGTGTTGGTTTTTAACATTAAACATTATTTCACCATTGACTCTCTTTCCTGCAGGTTATTGTCAAGGTAACGGGTACCGGGTCGGCTTTGGATCCTGCGCAGGCGTTGTTCTACCTGCGCTGCAACTGTGACAGCTCCGCCTCTTCCAGCATCTCTCTCCTTATCTGCCCAAACCATGGAAGTGCCTACAGCAGAGGTGAAAATCAAAGGCATTGTTGTCACTGTAGCAAAAACGAAATTGCCAGTATTAAAAGTCTGTTACCATTTTGACCTCTGTCAGCTGACTCTGAGAGTTTAAGTGTATGATCATTGTACCTTTAAAAGAAGCTCTTACTTGCCATTCCAGTGCGTTATTGGGGATGGAGCATGATGTTCCAATGCACGTGTTTAGAAATTTAATCATTGAGTAAATCTTGGCTTTCCGGTCCCCCCTGCTTTTTTGTGGCACAGATTAATTAGGCCTGAAATTAAAGGATGTCCTCTGCTTATTTGCTTAAATTCCAGCTCAGTGCAATACTGGGTGTTCTGCAGACTGGGTGAGAGCTTGCAAAACTAAACAGAAAGGGTGAACTCTGAGGCCTGAACTCACGTACGTTCATTTTACAATTCATGACATTGACTTTATATACAAAAGCGTAAAAAGCGCAGAGCCGATGCACAGCATACCGGTTCTCTCATAGAGCGTTTAGCCTCCTTAAACTTAGATTATAATAGGGAGCTCAACTTGGGATGATTTTTTTTTTTTATTAACATAAAAAAATGTTTCTAGTGATAATTTGCTATAAAATAAGGATTCAGTAGACAAAATCCAGCTATTTACAAATCTGCCTTCCTTTCAGTGCTTTTGATGTTGTTGTCAAAAGGGAGTTCTTTCAGAAGATCAGCTGAGGGACTGGACCATATGTGTGTGTGTGTCCATTACCTCTGGGGTTGGGCTTGTGTCATTGTGGCACTCGACAAAGTGATGGACAGATGTTTTGCTGTGACGAAAGAGCAAGCGGTTGCACAGTCCGGATAGTTGACTCAAAACAACCAACTGCAGGTGATGAAGAAGGATTTGCATCACACTACACTTATTTAATTATACAGTCCTTTTACTCCTGTAAACTGTCAAATGCAGTGCGTTGGCTATGATGAATATTCATACTAATACAATTTCCAATACTTGAAAGTCTTTCCTGAGTTTTACTAAATAGGCAGTGTCCTTTGTCAGTGCCTGTGGTTTTGCTGAATCCAGTAATTTCCTGTTGAATACTTGCATTGGAGCAGGCCAATAACCGATTTAATCGTGAGCACTGTTCTTGAAAATATATGCAGCTTTTTGATGACTTGGATGAACAGCCTCTGCAAGGCCTTGGGAGAAAGTGAGTCTGGTTGCAAGGTGTCTCACCAGTAGGACCAGCAGTCAAATGTACCCATTCCTTATAGAATGAGATTCATTTGCTATTAGGTACATTCTTGTCTGTGTGTGGTTAAACTGCTGTTATTTCTCATGAAAAAATAATTCCTAGAAGAAAAAAATACACCTTAAATTTATTAACATGCTAAACAAAAAAAAAGATATTTTTATATATCATAATGGTAACATGCGGTCCCTGCCCGGCTAGCTCAGTTGGTAGAGCATGTGCCTCGTAATCTCAGGGTTGTGGGTTCGAGCCCCCCATTGGGTATTGCTGCAAATCCAGCCACAAGGGGGTGCACCTTTGTGCCAGTCCCAAGCCTGGGTAAAATGGAGGGTTGCGTCAGGAAGGGCATCCGGCGTAAAAATCTGCCAAACCAAAAATGCAGATGAGCCGATCTGCTGTGGTGACCTCTGATGGGAGCAGCCGAAAGTCGGTGTAATGGTAGCATGCACAGGATAACAGAGGTCCAGAGTTCATCCTGGAAGCACAGGGTGCACCCTGGGCAGAGATGTATTGATAATTTGGCATCTTTCACTCTGCAAAGCACACAGACATTTTGCTGCTGGAAGTGTAGTGTAGAAAACGCACTGTATGTTTGAGCCTCACCCTTGCTGTAGTACCCTTTTGCACAGCACCTGCCTTGGATTGCTCCAGTTGAAAATACCCAGTTGTTTAAATGAGGAAAAGAAGCACAAGGATGTATGTGGCTTTCAAGAAAAGCATCTGCTGAATAAATAATAGCATTGGCTTTTTCAGTTTTCCATACTAGGTTTATCGGTGGTTATGATTTGTTGAGATTGTCAGTGTGATGTGGGGAATAGGAAGTATAATGGAGCTGGTTTACTTATGGAAGCAGCATAGTCTCCACAGGATGTGCAGACTGAAAAACAAAGTAGGCAGGGGGCTAAAATACGCACTGTGGAACTCCACCAACATAAAATGCAGCAGTTCCATTTACTGTATGACAAACCCATTGTATGAAAAAGTGATACTTTACTAAGCATTTTTTAGTGGTTTTTGTTGTAGAGGACCCTGTTATATGAGAATTTTTAAAAAAATATTTTAACTCCTAAGTTTGAGAGTCACTAATTATTTTCATAAGTTATGATTATGATATTTTTCACAGCCCAGATATCATTTACCTTGAGGTGGCGATTGACTTTTTTCTCTTTTGATCTTAAAGATCAAGGAAAAAATTTGTTTGCTGTACAACCAGATCAGTGACTAAGTCAGAAGCAGACATTCCCCGAGGTGTGTTCATACTCATCGGTGTATATATGTACATTTTATAAATGGAAAGCAAGGTTTCTGAGCAGAACAGACTGAAGCAAATTTGAGCAAATACAGACAAAAAAACACGTAAGCCAAATAAAAATGCAAGTGCCACATCCATCCATCTATCCAAGGACTGTATATAGAATTCAGTCATATGTTCTAAATAAGATTTTTTATCATTTCAGCAGTAAATTTTTACCTTTCATCTTCATTCGCAGGTTGAGCGGTGCAGCCCAGTACAAATAGTGACTCCCCAGTACAGTTTATCACAGATCCTATACATGAGTCTTTGAAGTGGTCACCTCCAGCAATGTGTCTGATGGTGTTTTTTCATTTTCTTCTTTATAGGCTGCATTATCATTTAAATATCTTCATATTATCTGGTTTGAGGAGAGAAAGAAACATCTTTTTTGAGGCTTTACTATAACAGCAGCCAAGTACAAGTTTGGTTTTGAAGAAATAGAACAAAAGAAGAGTAGTAAGTACAACCCAGAGACAGACTATGAATGCACGTGTAAGGAATAAACATTTCCATATGAAGTGATGCAGAGCTGGTAAGATAAATACAAAATTCTCTTTTTTTTTCTTTTCTCAATAGTACTATTTTATAGACCAATTATAACAGCCAGGTTGTTTCAGGTGCTTCAGTTTTGTGGCTGATCAAAAGCCTTGCCATCTTGTTCTGGTTCTTCTCAATTTGTTTTGATGCCCCTAACAAAAGGGCTTTACTATGTCTCTGAAAAAAGTGCAGCAGTATGAAGCAGACCCAGCATTCTGCTATTCCGAAGCTCACCAAACACAATGACGACATTACTGCACTTTTGTTTCTGGCTTTTTTTCTTTTCTTTTTTTTTAAAAGGATTATTACCATTGTTACTGCTGTTACAAAGGTTAATTTTCTTCCCAATTTCAGCAAAATATTGTTTTCTAAAATGAGCTATAATTGATCTATCCAATTGTCATGGATACTTTCTTAAAACTGAGAGAAGGTTCAGAAGATTACCTTTTTAATGCTATCTTAACACAGCAATTTACATTGGGTAAATGTGTAAAAAAAAAAAAAAAAAGTAAATGTAATGCTGTCAAGCCAAAATGTAATGTTGTCAAGAAACAGCAAGAAGGTTTGAATTCCATCCAGTAAATTTAAAGAGGCCTACAATACTCTGCAAATCACTGCCAAAAGTGGCTTCCGCTTTGAATGATTTAGATAAACTGAGTTCACACAAACTTTACACTATAAAAATGTGGTGTGATAATGCTGTTATTTTAGCTGATGCCTTTAAGTTAGGTAACTTGGGGCTAACTTTATACAAGGTAAAAATATTAAAATAGTAATTAGTAGTATTAAAATTTATGCTACCAATATTCATCATGACTCTGTTTCTTGAACAGGTATCTGTTATTGCCGACTACTTAGTTTAGAGCTGGGTCGTACTGTAGCTGTCCGATGCCTATCCCAGAATTCCTGGGCGCTAGGCTGTGCAGCACCCCCACCCACCCACCCACTATGAGCAACTCAGAATAATCAATTAACCAGAAACACTTGTCTTTGGAATGGGAGAGAATTCCCAAACAGATATGGGGAGAACATGTAAGCTCTATAGCAAAACAACCCTGCTTCACCGAGGCCACACATGACAAACCAAAGAGGATAGAGTGTAAAAGATGAGGCGTTAACCAAGCGGGCATATGAACCCTCACACTCCGCCATTAAAACCGTTGTGCGGCTTTAATTGGAAGTAGTTTGCGTCTCTGTGGCAGCAGATTGTTGATTCCTCCTGGCACACTTCCATCCTCCATGGGTAAGTTAATTTCTCAGTATGCCTGGCAATGTCACGTTTGTCTGAGACGATGGCTGTGTGAGTGACACGGCGGGGTGAATGGTGGTCTTTCCATTCTGCCTTCGCTGAGCTCATTATCTGTCTTCTTGAGGCCTGGACGCAGGACAGGAAAACACTGAGGCATTGAGGGAGAGGCCAGCTGACGGAGCCGCAACTGTTATGGGCTGGGAGGAGGGGGGGAGGGGAGCAGGAAGACAGATTTAGGGAGCCGGCCGGGTGTGAAGCATCCATTCATAGGCCGGGCGAGCAGCCCAGGAGACCCAGTGCTGTGAGTCACGCTCCAGCCCCCTGCTAACAGCCCGAATTGCGCTCCTGCTTTTCCAGGAGGCACCTGGAGGTATTTTACTTGGAGGGAGTCTCTGACCAGCTCATGTACGACTCTCAGCAAGGCAGGAAAAAGTAAACATACAGGCTTCACACAAGTCCCAAGTACTTACCACAGGCCTGGAAAAGGGGCTGCAAAATATTTAGCTCTAATTGAAAACGTCTTTCCCCTTCGATGGGATGTGTGCACGCAAAATGTGCACATGCATATGTTATGAGTTAAACACTGAAGGTCCTTACTCCAGAGCGGCTGCGAGAGCGTTTTTTTGCCACATGTGGAAACGGACATCTTGGCCCTGAAAAAATGAAAAGCTCCTCGGGGATGCAGACCGAATGAAATTTCAAAAAGGCTGTCGAGTGACCCAGTTCATTAATATTAGATCATTAGGAGTCAACGTGTCTAACGGCCGAAATGGTGACAGCACGGAAATTAATTCATTGTGGGCGCTTATAATGTCAGGGAGGAGGAAAAAAATCTGTAACGCTGGGTGTTTTTAAAATGCAGGTTTTAATGAAGAGTTTTCTTTATTAAATGTGACAGTTGTGACGAGCTAAATTTTGCTTGATGTCACCCCTGCCCCCCGCCCCCATCAAAAAATAAGACATCATCATTCTCGACTGCGTCACCCCTCACAGTGTGCTAAGATCGGTACCTATCCAATACAGTCTTTGTGGCTTTAGCAGAGGCACTTGATAGCATGCAATTCTGGATGCTGTATGCAGTCCATAAGCGGTCTGAAATGCACCTTAGAGGCATAACTTAAGGGTATCAAAATATACTGAAGCCAATTATGTTTCACAAGCTGACATAACCCCCAGAAGCTGGATTTTGACTCCAGTGCTCCCTGGATAGAAGCAAATGCAGCAGTTAAACTTCTCTGTCGGTGGAGTTTGAAGACATCCAAATGCATCCAGTTTGGGCCCAGACATCACAGCCTGACATACAGCTACCAACTGTGCCTGCCAGGTAGTAGTTGAAGGTTCAGAACTTGTGAGTGAAAAGACTTGTCGTCCTATTAGTCCTCATAATAAAAAAGTATATAAAACATAGATGCTCTGACAAGATTAATGAGATGTCTGTTAGAGAGAAGAAAAAAAATCCCTAATTCCCTAACAAGTGCAAAAGAAGGTGTTTTTTGTACCAAAGTCAATTCAGGCTGGATGAAATATGACCTCCCCTCAGGGCTATGACTGCAGTGAGAAATGAACAGTTGCTGCAGGCCTGAATTCGATGCAAGGATGCATTCCCAACAGAGCTGTTTTTAGACCGTTCTGAGCCCTGAGTCCAAGCGACCAGACCCTGCCTGCCCAGTAGAGGCCCAGAGGGCCGTTTCAGTCACGTACACATGTGCTAAGTTGAGGGGACAGCTTTGCCTCGCTGGAACCTGCACCCTGCATAGGCACCTGTCAGCTGGCTCGTGTTGTCGGCCCACAACAGCCCACCTCTCTGTCCTCATGTTCTGCCTGCAGCGCTAGTAGCTGCTAGTCATCTAGGTGTTGTTCCTCCCATGTGGAGGTGGGGATTGCACTATATGGGTCCATAATGACTTTAGCGCAGCGGATGATCATGGCCACCAGCAAAAGGCAGAGGAAGGCAATGCAGGCCAGAGTGAGTCCCTGGTCCACGTCAACGAAGGCAGGGTCAGGTGTTGTCTCCTCCATCGCGTCATCTGGCTGTCCTCATTGACCTGGTCTGCTGCTGCTAGCATCCTGCTGTCTCACCCGGGAGGCGGAGAGACGCAGGCCTGGCATTACAGCCATGTCTGGGGAAACCAGGCAGCTGCTCCTGCCCGCGTGAGTCTATCGCTGAAAAGTATCGTCTTAGTCCCCCTCTGAAGTTTTACAGCCACGTCTGTAAAGGAACAGCAGAATATAATTTTGTTTTTGTGGAGAGTCTATAAATGACAAATGAAAAACAGTGCCTCATGGTCCAAACCGTAAAATAAGATTCGGTAATAATGTGAGACAAACCATAATACCGTACTACCTGTTACCGATAACTTGCGACAAATTGTTTTTATACATTCTTTTTATTTTGAAGATGTTTTGTTGCGGGTCTTATTATCTCATGCAGCGGTTAAAGCCAGAAAACAAAATTCGGTTAGGGAATTATTTCTGTAAATGTACCACCATTGTCAACAGATACGTACGTAGGAACGTGTAAAATGTGATGTATCATTTAGGTCCACTAATACATGCACAAAACCTCCTAAGATTTGTCTACTTTAACCAAACTGTTAAATCTTCCTACGTCGATTATAATTTGCTGTGCCAACAGAGATGTAAATGTGTCTCTCGCATGTAACACAATGCCAAAGCGTTGTTCTAGCTGTCAGTGCGACATTTGTGACAGAGGACCGCTGAGAATTCCTTTGACCTTTTCCAGGAAATCCGTGCGGTTGACAACGTCCCCCGTGCCACGCTGGAATAGAACCAAAACTCAGTGACCAGAACTTTCAGTCTGCGGCGCTCTCTCTCGCCGGCCCAACGCGGCTGTACGTGCAAAGGTCACCAGAGTTTAGTCTGCCATTTAAAAAAGATGCAGATCGATCGGCGCTCACCACAGCATAAAGGCAGTGTGCCGGTGAAAAACGTGCAGGTTAAAGGAGGGCTGCGGGTTGAAGTGGGATTGCTCTACATCTGCTGTACTGTACACTGCTGCTCTGCTCCTTCTGCAGAGTGAATGGTTCTTGATGGAAAAATCTATTTAATATAAGTACTTTGGCCAAAATGAAGACGCAATCATGCTCTCTTACACTAAAATAAGAGCTTTCTGTATATGCTGTTTTGAATTAATGTTTATTTATAATCCTTTAAGGCTTGTCAATATTAGTGCTTGGAAATTCATTTAGTCCGACAGCAGAATGAAATGAAAATGCTGTTTAAAGCACTAAATCTTACAGACTGCAAAGCTTGTTGGTCAGATGGGCCGCAGCTATTGTCTACCGGTTGATCTGTTATCGATCTTAGGCAGGATCCACCGCTGGAAAGGAGTGGATTCTGGCCTTGGGGCAGATACATATAAACAACCAGCGATTTGTTCGGTCTCTGATGACATCTTTAAGTGCCGTATTTGCATTTGCTGTAGCGCTTTGTTGTAACAGAGAGTACCTATAAACATGCCCACATGGGTAAAATGAAAATAAAAGGCCGACCTACCTGTCAGTCTGCATACGTGGTTTACCTCCAACACTGTCCTTATAGTCGTGATGAGGACATCTCCTTGCTGAGTTTCATGCAACCGGTTGTGTTGTCACCTACTTCTGTGTCTACTACTTTTACAGCACCATTTATTCTTATTTATACCATTGTGTCTAGCCCTTCCTGCAACCTGTTTTTGTCCCCGTTCCACTGTAACCGCCTTCCTGCACCCGATCTCCTTGCTCGGCCCTCTGTCAATGTCAGTTTTCAATTAGGGTTCTTGTCACATTTTTAATACAACTTTGGTTGCCTATTACGAGTCTGATTTGATCATTTTTCAAAGCTCTCGGTCCGAGCGCACTGACGTCGTAACCTGTCACGTGCTCCACGGCGACCGTTCGCATCTCTGCTGACCAAAGTTTGCGCCAAGATGGTTTTGCGCAGCGCAAATAAAAATTACTCGTCAGTCTCCCTAAACTCGTGTGTGCTCTCCCATTGTTCTCGCCAGAAAATTCTTTGGGTACCCCAGCACCAAAGCTTATCACTTACTGATTTTTGATCTTGAGTCGACCACCTCTGACAACTGCACTTATTCGAGATCGTGACTGACAGACATCGCATTTTTTCCCCATTGCACCTTATTCTCACCCAACCCTAGCATTTTTTTCCTCTTCAAAACCGTTAATATTGTTTAAAATAAAAAAGCAAGATGTTGCAGCATCTGGGTTCACATGTAATCCAATGTACCACTACTGCTCCAGGGTGAGTAAGTAATGTAAGTAATGCCAGCTATTAATTCACCACAGCAGACTGTACATTACTCTACAGCAGTGGACTGATGGTTGCCGTTCCTCCTAGCAGAAATAAAGCCTTGCAGAAAGAGCCTGGAGACAGCCAGTTTTTCACAGCAACAAATGAAAGAAAATGAAACAAAATCCAGAGTGAAAGCAGGACAAGACTGCCTGCGCTGGCAAAAACGGCCAAACTGCGTCTGAAATGCACACCAAGCCCCGTTCCTGTTGGGCAGAATAGAAATCGGAACAATGAGGAAAGAAGTAGTTCAATAAAGCTGAATTTCAGCTCCATTAAACTGTTTTCGTTTGCGGAGAATAAATGGGCGAGCTAAGCAGACCAAATGGGTTCTTTAGCTAATTGCATTATTCTGGAGTTCCTCTCCAGGAGTTCAGAAGAACTTGTTGAGGCTGATTGAGCAGAAAACCATCCGTCTGTTTGGGAATGGCGCTCCGTGATGTATTGTGATGCCAAATGGGAGCCTGATACCATCTCTTTGATGCCACCGCTGCTTGCATTTTAATCATCGTTGGCTCTAGCAAGGTTTCGTCCCAGTGTGTGTACAAAAAGGCATCTGTCACCTATGCTGCCTTTCACATCGACAGGAAACAGGCGCCGTGTCAAACCAACGGTGAATGTAAAGCCCTGGCGTTAAGCTCGCGTAAGTCTATGTCTACTGAATATGCAATCCTTGGGCCTTTAAGAGAGTTGGGCATTTTTTGCAATAGCTGCCGACAACACGGCTCTTAAACTGCAGCCCTGCAAGTTTTAGTTCCCTCTAAGCAGCAAATGAACTCACTGAACTCCCCTTCTCAGCTCTTAGTTCCTGACAAGTCTCTGACAACAGTCGCACCCTTCCCTCTCCTGGCTCTCTGCAGCCTGATACCCTTCATTTCTCATTAATATACCTATGTAGACTCGCTTGTTTTCAAATAGATTCTGGAATTAAGGCATAATGACAAAGGGGTGTTGTTAAAAAAAAAAAATGCCCACCCTTCCTGTGATCAGGTGCATGGATCTAAATGGTTTATTTGGGAGAGTAAACTATAGAAAAATAGAAATTTTAATTATTGGCTCGACGCAGTCAGGGAAAAAGTAGGATAATATAAACTGTGAAAATCTTAATATTTCTTGTGGCGCAATTCTTAGAATTCTGGGAGGGCACTGATGAAATTTTTTGCCAAATGTAGTCGCTTAGCTGCTTCCGTCTGCTTCTCCGGTGCGCGCGTAAACAGCCTGCTTTAGCTAATGGTGAAAATTTGCTCTTAGAATGTTTTACAGCCTTCGTGTGGCAACGCTCCGCTGCTAAGGTCTGACCCAAGGGGCCGCGATGGCGATCCGTTATTTTTCATGAACGCCCGGTGCTGTGTCTGCTCTTCAAAAACCCCTAAAAACCAGCTAGCCTGAAAGAGGTGGCCACAATAATCCGTGAGGCCTGTCCGGAATGTTTAATTTGCGCAGTCCCATCTGAACTTAAATGTATGGTAAGAACTGCACTGTACATGCGTCAGCATTTCTCAAATGGCCCAGTCTGATTTACACTAATAAGCCATTTCTTCCAGCAGACCGATCTTCCTGTATGTGCTGTTGGGACCCTTCTGAACAGTAATTATTGCTTTTTCAAGGACCCTGGCAACTGTAACCTTGGTAATGCCATTAGCAATTTAATTAAGAATTACAGCTAACTGACAACCCGATGCGCCAAAATAATTCCCTTTAAACATGCATAGGTTATTCAGTAGCGTTTGATACCTTAATAGTGTTTTACAGTCTTTGCATCACACGTCTATGAAAAGTAATTGGAAGCGGGATAAATGCTTTCTTCCAAACGGCGTTGTTCTTCAAAAGGAAAAAGCCCGGGTGAACACGAACTGTCCGTAACCAAAACGCCGCAGCATACAACTTGGCGTGGGATAGTTGGGATGCTGGAAAACCGGTGGGATCAGCCACTTTTCCGCACATTTTTAAAATGGAAATCATTAAAAGTGGAAAAGCTGGAAGTGGAGTACTTCAGACAGCGAGCGCTTATGTTAAGGCCCTTCTATTGTTTGCCGAAGTAGGAGATTTCAGATATGTTTTCAAAAATCGGAGAAAAAGAAAACAAAAATTCACAAAAAAAAATGCAGTAATTGGTGTCAGACTGAAATGCTAGGCGATCAAAAGGCTCACTGTTTGCCATAAATACTTAAACCCAAACTGCTGGTATGGAAAATTCTGCCTTTTCCGCAGCTCAGAAACGAAAACCAAAATCTATTCTTGTGCTACAGACACATGTCTGCAAAAAATGACTGTGTGCCAGCCAGATTATAACAACTACACAGAGCAAACAGCTATGGAGCCATGCAGAGCGGTGCAGAATGGAAGATGGCGTTTAAGCTGCATTACAGGGGATTTTAGTTTGCGCAGCGAATGGGTCGGGATCTTCGGCAACAGTGCTTACGCCCTGTCCGGGCTTTGAGCGGTCAGCAAGCGATAGATCTGATCCTTTTCTCTCCTGCTGCAGATGTACTGTAGGTGCACTGAGGCAGCTGTCATGTGGCAGAGGCTTTAACCATCCCCACCGGAGCAAGCGCAGCCCTGTCACAGGAGACAGATGACTTCTCCCTTTCTCATCTGAATGTGGCAAATGAAGTGTTTCTATAATCGACTGTGGTGATTAAATGTCTAAACTGCGTGCGTCTGCGCATCTGTGTCCTGAGATATGCGCCGGGATGGTTGCTGCAGTGTAGTTTGGGATAATGTCCGATGGGGGTCTGGCTTCGGGGTTAATGGCCAAGTGGGATCATGTACGGCACGCCTGTTACCAGGCTACAAATCCTTTTGGTGGCCATTGCCTATTCGTTAGCGGCGTAGTAAGAGTTTTGGCTAATGATTTCCCTCATTGTAGTCCATCTGCTGAGAAGGAGTGGAATGGAGAACATCTGCTCCATGCGCTGCATCTGCTAACAGAATCAGTCGAACAACAATGGCGCCATATGGGAGATGATGATCCTCTAGCATACGAGGCTCTTCAGTCGCACAAATTTGATTCGGGTTTGGTCTTCTTACCTTTTCACGATTTCCGGAAAACCTTTGGGTGCACGCGTGCAGACTTTCCGCTAAGACACGACTGGTTAAAGGCACAGACCTGCAAACCAAACTTTTTTTTTTTTTTTTTTTCCTTTTACTAAGGTATCAATAAAATATTCAGGTGTATAAACAGTTTAAGGGCAGGCAGATTACTTTGGTGTTGAGTGTCCACAAAAATTTGTGGGAAACCGTATCCAAAACCAGTGCTTCTGTGGTACAAAGGTTACCCGCAGCTGCCCGGTAATACTTGAAGGAGTAAATCATTGTTTTACAGGTTAAGCTGGCCCACTGGAGCAGCAAATGCATTAAAGCACAGTGCTGATCTGGTGTGATTTTTAAGGTGCCAGAAAACAAGCAGTAGCCGTATAAATCCATTCCCAGACCTGCCAACACAGTGACTTATCTGAGGTCCCCGGGCTGCCTGGTTCAGTGGTGTTGTGTTACATTGGTCCACAGTTGAGTCCAGCTCAAGCCTTTATTGAGAGTCCCACTGGACCGGGCTGTTCTAAAGTAGGCTTTCTGTGGTAGGAGGAACGGAGCTGAAGGGAACGTGTCCCAGAAACACCCAGCGCCTTTGCTGAAGCCCTTCGAGCCCCACCCGCATCACCTGGTGGGAAGGTTCTGCTTCTGCAAGTAGCTGACAGAAGAAAAGCAGCTTTCCTGTACGTGATGGGACAGCGAACTACTCCTGCAGCCCTACAGTGTGAAATGTATGAGATAAATGACAGGTCCCTCCTCCCCCAGTCAAGCAGTGGAAAGTCCTCATCCTCATTCATAAAGCATGCCATTTGAGAGGGCTTCAGCCTTGAACTGAAGTCCAGCAGAACGGTTTGATGCAGAGTTTTTCGCGGCAGGAAGGAACTCCTTATCCAGAGGTGGAAAGCGAAGAACAGGGCACAAAATCAGTGTTTTTGTAGCAAACCAACAGCGCGATCTGCTAGCGGCTCTCTCGGTTTACAGAAGAGCAGAAGAGCAGAACCTTCGTTCAAGCTTTGTGATGTGTGCCGGACAGAGACAGGCTTACTGCGTGCACTAAGGAGCAGCCAGCATGAAAAATAGGGGGACAAACGGAGATCCGAGCTCAGGTCAGTCAGAAAAGGGTAGAACCCACCTCAGATGACCAGGGGCTTGGAAACGATGTAATGCGCAAATATCTCGCAGCTATCTGTTAACACTCATTTTGCAACAGTCATGTGAGTAGCCTCTCCTGTACATTATCTCCAGGGTTAGATGGACCAGAAATCTTAAAGTATAAAAGGGCATTAATATACTGCTTTTGCAGGAAATCCCATACATCCTACTTGACAAGTGTATAATTGTGGGGCTTCCCTCTGTCACATTTGCTCTAAAATGCAGCTCTCTTTAAATGCAATTAAGGGGCTTTTGTGCCAGTATTGATAGTAATAACCAGTCCTAAGTAGCCAATTGATCTTCATCCAGATCTGTCTTGGGGGTGCCAGCAGACTTGTACTGTGTCTCTCGCAGTCTCCATGCTGACACCTTCCCTCGGATTGCAGTGCCAGGTTTTCCGCTCTGAGGTGAGAAAAGAAGAACCTGGCTGACCTTTTCCTTTCCTACGAGACGGAATCTCCGTACCGTGTGCGTACCTCTTTCCAAGCAGAAGCTGGCGACTGGGCCAGGATAGAGACCGGCAGGTACCGTACATCAGAACTCAGACCTGTCTAGGTGAAGACCACTTGCCCTTGTTTTCCAGCTCTCACATCCATACCCTGGATAACGTGTGCACTCACGCAATTTCAGAAATGTAAATAAATGAATATTCTGCTGAGAATGTACTCATCGATAAATTCTTGGCTTCTGCAATATGCTTGTTATTGAAAGCCTCAATTTATCCAAGCATATTTTATAATGCATGGCCTCTGCTGTGCCGAATAGAAACACATAAGTATATCGTTTGTATAATGGACGACTGAGAATAAATCACTGCAGCAGACTTGGTCTGGGTTGAGAGAATTAGAAGGAGAGAGAAGCATTTCTAGCTCTGGCCTATTATAAACTGATCTGTTTTCAACTTGGAAAACTTGAACATAAACAGTTAATTAAGGGTTTCAAGTCAAAGGAATGGCAATTGAAACCTAGCAGCATCCTGCAGGCTGGCTCAGAGTAGCACTGCTGTGTTTCCCCAAAATTCTGCACCTGAGCAGAATGAAGGGCAAACAGAGATTCCTGCCACAGCTTCCCAAACCCACTGCTGATGTGAAATCGGTGCAGCTCACCTTCAAGGCGCTGGATGCTGATGGCTAACAAATGGATCACAAACCGCTCAAAAACCCATTTTTCCCCTTGGGTTCAGTGGTCAACATTTCCACTTGTGTTTTTAAATACAATTTTTCATTAAACCGTGTGCGTATAAACTGCCAAAGAAAATCCAAAATAAAGTTATTTACCATCTGCTTCATATTTTGCCGCTACTCTAAGCTATTAAGATATTCTGATTTGGACATCTTGACCCATCAAGATGAATTATTTTAGGTCTAAGCAAGGAATCTAAAATATTTTTTTGGAAAAATACTTCTGTACTCTTTTAAATGTTACTTTAAACATAACAGCAATCCAGTCAACAATAAAATACGCTTAGAATATGCCACAGCAGTCAATTACTTTGCCCAGTTAAATGCTGACATTGTTCATAATAAATGCCAGGCTTTTTAGATCAGAGGAGAAACCAATTACTGGATTTCTAATCTCATGGACATGTACAGCTCTTTTATTTTTAAGCAGAATCTAAGAACTTAAGGTGGAACATGTATGAATAAAGGTCAAACATTCATTGCTCTATACTTGCAGAGAAAAATTTACGGACGCCCCAGGAGATGCAGAGTTCAGGGAAAGACACATACGTTCAGCAAAATATACCTCTTTCACACCTTTGACTGAACTTTTTCTGTGGTCAAATAGTACAAAGCACATCCCTTTCATGATAAATCGAGAGGTGATGGACGAACAAAATGAATTCACCCAGTTGCACTTCGCCACAGATAAACACAACAGACCATGGAGAGCTTAAGATCTAATGCAAATTGAGCAGAAGGCTTTCATCCCACAAAGGCTCGGCAACGTAAAGGATAACCAACCTTTTTTTCCCCGTCGTAAATCCTAGTCGCAGAAATGACCGTGTCCCTCACAAGCAACATATCCAAAGTAACTAATAGCACCTGCTGGACAGTGTCCCCTCTGGATCTACATGCGAGCTCCATATGTCGCCGGGAACGTGGAGAAGTAATCTTCTGAGTTGCCAAAATGATAAACAAAGAGCTTTACCTGCCTGCCCTGCCCTCACATTGCGCTGAGGAAGAAGTGAGAGTCTCCAAGGTGGGTTCATAAGCCGGAATGGTGAACCTACTGCTGCATCACCCCACAGCCCACTTACTGCATTGCCTCCTCAGCACAGCCACGGAAAGTGCCGGCTCCCTGCTGCAGCGGGGGCTCCATTCCGGCACGCTCCGCTCCTCTTGCACACCAGCACGCCTGCCAGCTCCTACACACCTCCTCGTCTTTTCATCCTCCAGCAGACTCCCAGCCCCTGCTGCTGTTGCTGCTGCCACTGCTATATGTTCACACTGCGTGAGTGTGTGTGTGTGTGTGTGTGTGTGTGAGAGCGAGAGAGAGGCTGCACCACATTCTGCCTCTTTTCCCTCATGCTCATCCTTTATGTAGACTTCTCTGTAAGTGCATTTTCTCCTGATACAAGGGAAGTTCTGCCCCGATGTTGGGTTTTGTCAGGCCGACGGCTGCTGCGGTCAAGCGTCCGAGAAAAAACGGCCCGTTACGTGGCCGGGCGTAACACAAATGCAGGCTGACAAGCAGCAGAAGTTAATGGGGAAGTTCGCTTTCTGCCAGCTCTGACCTCAGTGGCCTTTCTTGTCAGTGATATTACGCCCTGGTGCCTTCCTGTACACTGGCAGGTACCTGCCAAGCAGCAGTACTGAGTACAAGGACAAGCAGCGAAAGTCTCATCCCATTGCTGCCTTTGTCCAAGACACACACACAAAAAAACATGCTTCCTTCTTTATTTCCTTTTGTGCAAGTTTGCTTATTTTTTATACCTCGGGGACATAAATATTTCCTCAACCTTTATTTGCATCCAAAGATTGATGTAGAACAGAAGCGGAGTGTTAGGTTATGCAAAAAAGTACATTTTAATTTGTTGTTTTGCTTATATTGCAGGCCATTAAAATAATTTGTTTGGACAATAGGTGTAAGGCAGTAACCACGGCGATTAACAGCGAAACCTCTAATTGCAAACTCGGCGTGCTCACAACCGGTGGCAAGTTGGTTGCTTTAGCACATTCCCAAAATAACAGCATTTAATGACTGTGTTTGAAGCAGCCCAGTGCTTTTCCTTTCGCACAGTTTTACATAAAGGCCTTGATCCAGGTTAAAAGCAGCAGACCTTGGCCTTCATGTAAGGTGTTGCTCTAGGACCTGATTTATGGGCCACGTCCACGGTGGTCTTTGTTCCCACATTTACTCTGCTACGTTCATAATGAAGAAAGGCCTGGTTTAGGGTAAGCCATGGGTAACCAAGTGAGATGTATGGCACTTAGAGCAAATGAAAGCCACCTTTGCCTCAGGTAGTAAAGGCCCTTCACAGAGGTGTTTGAGTTGGAGTGCCTGTGTTCAATGGACTGTTCCACTCTGTGAAACAGACAGACAGACCTCCTGAGAGAGGCAGACAAAGTTGTTTTCTAGTAATCACAACAGTAGGTTTTTCAGCACCCCAGATCATTTGTTTGGATCCCTGTTCTCCAAGCAAAAACTTCATTCTGTTTCTTATCGAGGCAGTTCTGCAACGCACCCCCACACTCCAGAAAGTAGGCATGGAAGTACAGTTCTCAAAAACGAAACAGAAGCTTACGTAATGATCATAAGTAAAGTTATTTATTCATCCTTTCGTTGTTTTTTTTCTGCCCATGTGAGCCAATCTAGAGAAACAGTGACTGACGCGTCTGTAAATGTGCACAAGGGTCATGGAGAGACTTCTTCATGGCGTCCCCCTGTATGCGGCGAGGCACGGCACAGGAAAGGGCCGCGTGCAAGCACGGCCTTGCTCTTCTCACCAGTTTAGCTTCACAAAACAAGTGGAGAGCGTTGCCTGCACTGCGTGAGACAAAACAAAAGCACATTATTTGTGGGAAAAAGCGATGGTAATCAAAGAGAGAGAATGATGTGCAAAGACAATTTAAAACAGAATATGTCCTACTTCCTCTGCAATAAACAATGGCTTTGAAAAATGTGTGATAATGGGTTAAGTCAGCATTATTTGAAAGCAATAAATACACAGCCAACATTTTCAAATGACTCCAGCTAATAAGGCCAGTGAGCTAAGCCTATAATTATTCAAATGCCTGTGGAAAATATGTGTACAGGAGCTAAAAACTGCCTGTCTCACCCTACAGAAATATATGGATATAGATGTGGAAATGGTATCAATTTATTGATCCTGAAGGGAATTGCACAGTTACAGGAGCATGCATATAACAAAATCATGATAGAAGAAACTGTAATAATGTTTAAACACGTATAAAAGAGTGCAAAAGAATAGTATGAAAGTTACATGCACAGCAATTTTTAGTGAGCAATTAGCCTGAAACACATGTCTTTGGACTGTGAAAGGAAACCAAAGCACCCAGAGAAAACATTTATAGACACGAGAAGAACATGCAAATTCCACAGAGTCTAAACTGGACATGAATTCATGCCCAAGTAGACCAAGCTAATAATAATAATAATAATAATAATAATAATAATAATAATAATAATAATAATAAGTACATTCAAATGTAACAGGAAAGTGGGTGAAGCTCAGGGTCTGGTAGTTTTTACCTTACTATGTAATTATTTGATATCTAAAAGACATCTATCCCCAGGCTCTTATTTATGTATTTGACCTTGTAACAGAACAGCAAGGTAGCCCGAAAACATTTATTGCTCATTACTGTGATCTTGATTTCTATTACACAGCATTAGTATTAATAAATCACAGGATGTTTTCATCTCTGATAAAATGATTTACACCATTATAATACAAGTGAAGGGGTTGTGTCTAGGAGATCAGTTGTTTATTAAAATCAGTTTGCCAAATGCTGCCTGTGGTGAATACTGTGCTGCAGGGGTGTGCATCCCAATCACAGTCTAAAGGTGGAGGAGAAGCAAGTCAAACAGGATATACAAAAGAGTTGTTAAAGGGGATTAATAAACCAAGCTAAGAAACTCAGCTTCAGTTATTTACTCATTTTTAAAATGATTGATGAAGCCATTATAAAAACTATGTTTTCATACACTCGTGCATATGGCTGTAAAGTAGGCTGACCATTCCCGACACAATTAATGTTGTCTTTATAAACAGGGGAAATAAAGACTGAGGGATTACTAGAGATGATGACCTAAATTATAATCTATTCATAGAATAATCTTGATTGTTATGCTGAAAAAGATTAATCGGAAATGCCCAATGGACTTTAAAAGTTAAACGAATCCCTGACATTGAGAGCAACGTCCTTGGCAAATCCTAATCGGGTCTCCAACAAAAACTTTCAGAGCTGTTATCATTTGTAAATGCAAGTAAAATTGTGAAGAAAAAAAAGATATAAGATTCGTATTTGTGAACACACTCTGCAGTCTTTCTGTTCACCTTGTTGAACTGAGTGGAAAAAATGTAGAAAGGTGATTTACTATATATATATATATATATATATATATATAATTTTACAGTGCATAGATGTTTTTCCACTTCCATTTGGTCTGTTATAGAAATGACATCCTTGTAATCCCTAGGACAAAAAGAAAAAGAAGTGGAATGTGAATGGTTTAAATGGAATTTGAATGGTTTATTCTTTTAAGGAGACGATGTATAAATAATTGCAAGTACTGTGCTAAATTGCCTATTTTTACTCGTTTCTTGCAGTGGTTCTACAGCCTGGAAGGTAGCCAGCGGTAGAAAATATTAGCAGAGGGAGTTATGGACAAGAAGGTGGGACACTTGTGACTTTCTGGAAGAATGGGCAGGACCTGTTGCAGTCTGCATACAGCATGAGCTTTCCTAGTTGTTTTCACTATTTACTTAGCCAACGCCTTTGTCCAAGGAGACTAACAATGTTGGATCACCAATGATTTACTTATTCATACAGCACCGTATTCTTACTGCCTCCAGTTCAGGTTAAATACCTTGATCGAGGGCACTGGTGGGATTCGAACCGTGGCCTGCAACAGCCATAAACAGTACACCAACTTTTGTCCTGCATTACATTTACTTTATGGACATGTATATATTTAATTTCGGCTCAATAAACCCTGCATCACGGAGCGATGTGAGCCAAGGTGTCGGCATTCCTGCTCCGAGGAGTTGGCGGGTGGGCGCACGGAGCCTCCAGACGACCGCGAGGGTCCGGCGCGCGAGGGCGAGCTGCTCCCCCACGCGCGTTTACACATTTTTATAGCTGCCCCAACCTGGGTCAGAATTATTT
Organism: Heterotis niloticus; assembly: GCA_018136845.1. Classification (NCBI taxonomy): domain Eukaryota; kingdom Metazoa; phylum Chordata; class Actinopteri; order Osteoglossiformes; family Osteoglossidae; genus Heterotis; species Heterotis niloticus. The sequence goes on along the minus strand of CM030904.1, from coordinate 12,393,553 downwards.
CTGCTTCAACTCCAGAATCCTTGGGATGGACTGCGGAAGCATCTTAAGCAGAGCAATACAATATGTAGTTGTGCTAATAATAATAAAAAAAAAAAACAAAAGACCATTTACACTTGTACAGACTGAAGTTTCAAGGCCGCCCCGCGTTGACCCAACTTTCGGGCCGTTCGCTATGAATTAATTCGAGTCAAGTCTCGCGGTGTTACCGCTCAGACGTCTTGCGTTTTTTTTTTCTTGCCCCCCCCGGTCTGTGGAGGAAAAACAGCGGATTTATTCAGCACGCGTGAGCTGTGAAGTCTCCGGTGTTTCGGACCAGCTGTGGCGCGCTGGTGCCGCTCGGTTCCGTTTGTGTCGCCTGGCGGACACCCCCCCCCCGACACACACACACACACACACACACACACACACACCCCCGCGCCCGCCCGCTCTGCGTCGTCCTCGCGTGCGGAGCCCCGCGAGCGGAGTCCGGTTAAGGCTGCGCGCGGCGCGTCGCGCGCCCCGCATCGTGCGTCATTCTCCTCTCGGCGCCGCGCTCCTCCGCTCCGCTTCGCTCTCCTCCGCTCACTCCCAACAGAGACGACATGGCAACACCCGCCGCCGTCAACCCGTCGGGTAAGTGCGCCTCTTTAGCCGGAGGGATGGGCACCGGGTCGAGGGACACAAACTTACGACGTCGTGGTCTTGCTGTTGGCTCGTTTTTGTGAGTTTTTTTCCGCCCGAACAAAAGAATGTGCGTGTCGGTCGATCGGTCCTTTTTCTGACGACGAAGGGAGCTAAGGGAGCTAAAGGCGCTAGCCGAGAATGCTAGCTGTGTACGTGGGGGAAGGGGGATGAAGCCGCCGTTTAACTCGCAAAAACCTGCACTCGTATCACTTCGTGTCCTTCGGTTCCACGCTTTTTTCCTCGTAAATTCTGTGTACGACTCGTGTATGGCGGTTGGCGGTGGTTAAAATGTTTTTTTTTGCCTCATAAATGCAAATACTGGCTTCGCTGAATACATTAAGTGTGGCCGCTACGTGATTGATTTCCTTGATTAATCTCAACAATTCGAACGCGCTTTATCTACCGGAGAAGCGGCCAGTTTTTTTAATTTTTAAAAGTCTTTTCACAATTTTATCATCTGCAAGCCTTCAAATGTGTCCTGGACTGTACATTACTGGCTCTGCCTGTTGATTCCTATACAGAAAGAATCTTTTTTCTTTAACGTGCAATGAATCTGTTGCACAGATAAGAAAGTAAACTATTTCAAAGCCAAAATAGTTTTATAGGACAGTAAATGAAAATGCGACAGTGACCGGATGAGTTCTTTAGCGTGAATTTGTGTTGAAAAACTACGATGGAAACGTTATGTAACGGAGAAACGAGCTGCCCGGTTCGGTTCTCTTTGTTCCCCTTGGGGTTTCCGCTCACGCCGGCGCTGATGTCCCCGTCATGTTATTTATTGTTGTTGTTGCTGTTATTTGGACAGTCACGGAGGTTGATGCTGCGGTTGCTCTCCATCAGAAAGGCAACTTTTGAGCGGCTCCAGCTGCGCAAGCTGAACGCTGCTCATCTGCTGCCTCATTTCCCTCAATACAGTGAAACTCCTTAATAAACGAATCTTAAATCGGACTAATGGAACTTCTTTGAGTTCTTCTCCTCAGTCGGGGAGGTGACAAAAGAATGTAACCTGTTCCACTGAAGTGTTTTTTCTTTCTTCCATATCCGCAGCTGGCATGTCTCTGCTGCGAATGCTCTGAATGCAAATTCGGCGAAATAAAGAATATCTGCTTATGCAAAGAGTATTTGACAGCGTGCTGCAAAATACAGGCGGGAGAGTGGCACAGATGGAACAGAGGTCCTGGTGACGGTGGCCTTCTGTTTTCATCCTTTGTGCATGGGGCATTTTCTGCACCATTTGAACATCATGTCAAAGTTAAAATGGAGAAAGGAAATCCAATCTGTATCCCCACCTGACATGACTGCACCTGTGACTATCCAGCAACAGGAAATCATGCATCCTTGCCGGTTCAGGTTAACAGCAAGTATTGTTCTAACCGGCAATGTTTCTAACATTTTTTATTTTTTTAAAATTTTTTTTATTTTTAAAAAAATAAACTATCCATTCACATACTTTTATGAATGTCGTGAATGGAAGAGGACCCTTCGGTGACAGTTTTTCATGACTTTTTTTTTTTTTTTTTCCTTAGGAGGATGATGATAATGATGATACCATCCATTTACTGCCTCAAGTATATTTTTATAAATGATTTTGGAAAGCTTTTTCAGGAAATTGTGTTTAAAGTGGTTGATGGGCTTAATGAAAACATGCACCCCACCCCCATGCTGCCACTCCTGGAGTTTTGTATTCAATCCATGAAACTGAAATGCTGAAAGTGTAGCAAAGGTTACATTAATCATTTGTTAAAATATGGAGGCCTGACTTGCCATACATAATTATACTGCAAATGAAAGGTTTATTATGCAAGAAATGTAGGTGGGGCTGATTCACTGGCAATGGGTAAGGGGAATAGGTTCGTGACCGTATCTATGGACTATATATAAACACCGCTTTTGTGTCCAGAATGCTTTCTTAAGGTAAATGAATTCATGAAACTAAATGAAGGCATAGCGTACAGTACTAAGGCCTTAGTGCAATACAGACTATTACTTTTTGATTGTTTGCCACGCTTAAATATTCTTAGAATGATGTCATGAAAAATTAGATTGTTTTCTTTTATGTCTGTGCTTGCAAATTACATGGTGCAGGTTACTTATTTGCCTACAATGGAAAATTCATATCTGCATGGATGTGGCTGAATGTGCCAAAATGTCTGTCTAATGGTATGTTAATGATGTTGTTAACTATTTTATGGGAGTCTTGTGTAAATGTAGCACTTGGGTTTATAGGGTACAATGACAGGATTTTTTTTGTCTTGGTGTGGAGACTATACCATCTGTTTTCTTTTGAACTTAACACTTGTTAAGGCAATTCTGAAGAAAAGCATATTTGAGAGGCAGGGAGAGAACAGGTTCTGGCAGTGTGGTCTTTTTTGTGGCTTGATTCCATGGTAAATTGCTGTGGAACATGGTAGAATCTGGAAATGAAGGGAGAAGGCTTGGAGAAAAGGACTCATGTTCTGGTGTGCAGCTGTGGAGTCTTTTGTAACTTATTTATTGTTTAAGTGCATAATGGAGCACTGTGGGTTGTGTTCTGCAAAGACTTATTAGTCAAGCAGACATACACTCTACATACAGGACTTTTTTCAGATAAATAAGTCTTGCTGACTAAGTGTAATGTAAGTTAATGTAAATAAGGGCTTTTGATTGGGGGTAGTAGGGTCTCAGTTCCGGCAAAGATATTAATATGGAACGATATAAGAGAAAGCAGTGAGAACTCTTATTAGCTCATAGCATTGTCTTTGAGAAGGTGTGAAGTGCAGCTTGGTTTCCTGAAAAATGGAGGAAGGGAATGTACCTAGACTCGGATCTTGATCAGGAGTTTGAAATTTATGCTCCTTTTACACTTGATTAGTGGTTGGAGCACTGACCTTTTTTTTTTTTTTTTTTTTTACATTTCAATTTTTTCTCCCTGGAATGCAGAGATGGGCACGGATCTCCCTGGACCTGTGACAATGCCAGGTGCTGTGGTGGGTGCTGGGCAGGTGCGGATGGCTGCTTCCATGCCTGGCCGTGGGGGCAAGAGGAGATCAGGCGGGTGAGTGGTTTATTTTCAGTTCACATTGCACAGGTTCTGATGACCTCATGGATGGGCATATGGAAATGCTGAAAAAGCAAAGAATAAGCCCATGCCAGTGGGGATGCCTGGATGGGGAGTATCTGGGCCACAGTGTCACACTGACAGCTGGCTAGTGCTTTTCATTTTACTCTTTCTGGTCACATCGTTGGTCCACAGTCACTCCTGGCTGGAGTGGGATCTAGCAGGAAGGAGGGCAGTATGTTTGCCTGCGTGTGCTGGGTACTAGAACAGAGTGTACTGGTGTCCCACCCACTCCCACCTACACCACAGCATATACACAACAGTTACTAATGCAAGGGCACGTGTGACTATATGCACATTGCAGAGCTGCGCATTATTGCTTTTCTCTCACTTCCTTCATCCACATATATCAAGAAAAGTGCTGAAGACTGCTATTAATGAGAATATTCCACATCTGTGAATTTTATCATTTTCCAGTATATTGCATATGACTTAATGTAATTGCTCAAGTGTCCAGGGTATCTTTCTGACAAAGGGAAATCATTTCTGGAAAAAAAAATTGTGGTCTTTGAAAATAATTGCAAAATTCAATAAAAGGAATGGAATTGCTTAAATGTGTTTTTTTTAAATTTTTTTTTATTGTGTCACAAGGTTAAAATAACATTACATTACTGTTTCTCATTTTACAAGTGGTTTTTAATGCAGACATTTCCCTGCTGTTACTTCATATGAAAAGGTTATTTTTTATGTGTGCTAAATGACCAGCAATGCAAGAATGTTTAAGAATATTATGAGCGAATAACTCGATTAAGGCACTAGCAGAAGTGCTTGAATGAGAAGGGGTTTCACGGAGTTCACTTTCCCAATCATTAGATGAAATTATGTCGTCTACTGTAATTGTGAAACTGCGATGAATCCATCCTCCAAGCTGGTGCCAGGGCTGATGTTAAACTTCTTACACCCTTGTGTGTGAACAGCTGGTGTCCTACGACAGGCATAGAGGAGGAGTGGAATGAGGCTGCCTGGAATGCTGAAAAAAGTTCCCGTTTAAGCATTGTGGACCTGGGTGTTTGCTTTTTTGCTATTTTACAAGGAACAGTTGTACTAAATTAGCTATGCCTCCCTCATAGGGTGCTGCCTTTGTTTTAACAAATGAGCATAAATCATGCCACGTTACGGTCGGATATACACCTATACAAATAACTTGGCTTTATAGAAGTTTTATGAAGAACTTCATATAATATTTTCAGACTTTGATGTCTCACTTTTGGTGTTTTGGCATGGATACTCTATGCTTAAATGATATATGAAAAATGTAGTTTAATGTTAAATTGAGGATATGCTGTATCTATGGTTTGTTACACCAAACTGAAAAAATATATAGTCATATTCCTATCTCAAACATTTTAAATGTTATTTTAACTGTACTTTTTGGGAAAATGTATGGGCTGCTTAATTATTTTGCAATAATGTATTTAAATAAGCGTCACATTTTTGAATATTTAATGATTTGATGGATAAATCAATAAGCTCAAGTAAAATGCAAATAAGTGCTTTTGCCTTTGAAACAATCTGCAGTCCACTGTATAACAGAAATTGTACTGAATATTATCACTGATTTGAAAACCCTAAGAACTGTATAATGTAATTATTGAAACTGCATTGCTTAGCTCACATTGTCAAAACAGCTTACAGTATTTGTTATATAGCTGTGCATTTTACTAGGGTAGTTTAAGACCTACACCTTGCACAAAGTCCCTACTCCAACAGCGGCAAGTGGTTTCAAATTCATGTGCAAGTCATGTACACAATGTTGTTGCATAACTCTATTTAAACAATGGCAACACTAATTTTTCAGTTTTGTTTATTTTGCTGCAGCTGTCTACTGAGCAAAATGGGTAAAGAATGCACTTGCTACAGTAGTGTAGCTGATGTCATATTTTGCATTTTTATATAATGATATTTCAGGGTTTTTGAATTTTTGCTATATAATCATTTTCCAAATAAACAGCACACCAAAACCTTATCCTCAGTTTTATTACCAAATATTTTAAGCAATTAGGTTGTGGGTTTCAAAAAATGTATATATAAATAGTTATAGCATTTGATTAATGTAGCATATCCACCTGTTTTCCTGTGAGTGTTGGAGATTTATTTTGTACTTTGCGTTGCATTTCAAGTTTGTGCAGGTTATTTAGTTGTTTGGCAAGCTTACATAGCTATATTGTACCATGTTTGGTCTGAGTACAGTATTTGATTTTAGTTATTTTAGTTGTCAATGAGCCATTGACAATTATTTTGTAACAGAGTCATGCTATGAATCACAGAGCATATTGCAAGTGGTTGTTTATTTGAAGTAGTTTTGTTTTCTGTAAATTAGATCAGTTGCAGTGGAGAAGAGCACAACATTGATTGGTGGAGATGTAGAGTGAACGTGCAGTATGCATGTTGCTGTTGTGCATCACTGATCCATAAACAATTTATTAGCTCTCTGCTTGTTGGTGTCACTGAGCCATTTGCTCTCTGGCCCAGTGAGCGGACAGAGCATAGGGCTGACTCTCAGTTCTCCAGCGGTGCTCAGTGTCTGCGCCTCTTCTCCACAGAAACAGCTCTCTTTTTTTATGTAGCAGTGTGCTACTACATGTCATGGTGCTGCACAGCATAATGTAGTTAAATTGCGGTCAAGCTGACGTGGACTCTGGGTGTCCACATGAAGAGGGTGCGTCCGGAATGTTATATTTTCTACTTTTGTCCTTTGGGTTCAAAGCAGGATGTGCACTGTTGCTATCATTGAGTCCTTCCATCTGGTTGCTAGCTATTCTGTTCTTGTTTTTCTTTCAATTTTCTCAAATGTGTTTAAAAAAAAAAAAAAAAAAGGTACTTTTTGGGAATTCAACCATGTGTGCATCGTGTACACGTATATGCTTTCAGTTGGAGTCCTAGCCCGAGTTCCTTCAAGACTCACGTATGTTTCTGTGGCTGCCCGTGGTATAGATCCATGGAGTGGTTCGAATGCTAGAGAGATGTTTTTGGCAGCTGTGAAAGATACTGACTTTTTGCATTGTAAAAGTTAATTAAATGTTTATATGACTCATGGATTGACTAAAGTAAACCTTGTTTCTACAGTAAGCCATCGCCTTAGACAGATGGTGAAGTATTATACCACTCAGTCATTTTCTTTAAATTAAATAACATTCTTGTGTTGTTTTGCAGAATGGACTTTGATGATGAAGATGGAGAGGGACCCAGCAAATTTTCAAGGTAGGAAAATGCTAAAAAGGGAATTCTATGTACACGATGATTATACCAAAATTATCTTTGAATCTTGAAAATATTTTTTCAAAATACAGATAAGCTGTTATGTTAAATCTGATACATAATATTAGTAAACATTTCATTTGTGCATGTTGTTCCATCTCCGTATCGTTTTCTTGGTGTCTACTGAAACACTTTGTTGTACTATATGTGTTCAGTTCATTACATTGTCAATAGTTGTGTGCCGTTTCAGACATCTGCTCATGTATAGTACTTTTCAGTTTGTTATATTCATTCAGACCATTTTTCTTAAAGGATTTGTATCCTTTCTTTTTGTTCAGAACTTTCCATCATTTATGCTTTTCCTCATGACTTAAGTGAGCATTGGAGAGGCGAGAGTTCCCTCTGCTGGAGAGATGGAGAACTACATCACCTTTTTCCTAGACGTTCCAAAGAATGTGGTTCTGTCAGTTTACCAAATGAACCAAACAAATCAGAGCACTGAGAGAGTCTGAGAAATACAGTTTTCTGGTTTCACAGCTAATGTTTCATATTTTATAAACAAGACCATATCCTGCCAGCTTTGCCTGTGCTGCTGTTGTTAACAGGGGACACTGCTTTTCTGCTGGTCCTCATGGTAACATACAGCATACAGTCGTCAGGAGGTCTCAAACCCTATTGAAGATGTGGGAATTCCTGCCACAGTGGTTTTTCCTACAAGTTCTTCAGCTGGACCTGTCCTGAAACCCAGATGTGTGGTGATGAAGGAACAGAAGCTCTTGTGCTCTACCTGAACCGCATTTGGAATATCTTATTGAGGATAGACACTTTAGACACCATGCATGCTGTTCTCCTGTTTATCATTCATCATCAGCACTGCCATGCCATGTATAGATTAGCCTCAAACATATTACCTTATGTCTTCTTTGCTTCTGAAGCAACCTGTCTTAAATAGTCCATGGAATGTCACAAAAATTATTTATTTTTTCCCCCAACATTGAGGTTTCTTGCAGATATGCATTTATGCCATAGGGTGCTTTATGACATTTATGACCTGTATACTGCATATGTTGCTTGATTTCTAATGTATATTCTTGTCATATTTTTTTTCCAGGTATGATGATGATCAGGTTCCTGGTGATAAGGAAAGATTTGCCAGGTAGGGCTAGCCTGCAGGGGTTATACAGGATTCTCCACACACAGGTCCTCTGTTGTGCATCTATAAAGAAAACTCCAGGCTGAAGGCTCAGATTCTACTAGAAAAAGAAACCTTTTCCCATGTGTTGTATCTTTTAATGTTTGAAGTTATTGATGAAAATATAATGGTGGAGGAATAGATAGTCAAATCTATAAATACAATATTTGTCACTCATGTCAGAAAGTTTATAGCACATGTAATGAATACAGAAATTTCCAGCTTTGCACAGGAACCAAAATGTTACCATCATCAACTACCCAGTCATTTTAATAATGTACCTTTCAGATACAAAGAAATAGTTTGTAGTGGATAAATAGAAATATTAAGAGAGACCAGAGTCAAAGAGACAAATCCCTCTCCTCACATTTCAGTAAAAAGTGTGTTAGTGTAGGTATAGTGGGGAAAATCAACTTAGATAAAAGCAAAATAACCTTAAAACTGTTCTGCTGTGAATTGCTCCAGCCAGCTCAAACTCTAATTTAACACTAGCTAGTTTATTTTGAAGGATGATTGGTGATCACGGAGGTGCTGAAGCAGATTAGACACTTTTGAACTCTTTGGGGACACTATTCTTCAGCATGAAATGCAAATTGGATATCCGTCATCTCTTACCACCCCCGATCTTTTTTAGATCTCAAAAATGCTCTCACAGTGGCAATTTATGGAGCTTTTTTGGTGGATATAAAGCTGAGACATCACTCTGTAATTTTTATAGCACTTCCGCTCTAACTTAAGTATTTTTGGACGAGCCAGCTGATGCAAGGACACCATACATATATGTGAATCACAGGCAACAAGACATTTTCAGGATTACATAAAACCTAAGGCTCCTAAAATACAATTATACCATGGTTTCTAAAATTTTAAGGGTTAATGACAGCATCTTTGGTGTTTAGCAATTAGTAGGTTGTGCCCTATATGCAGCAGTGGATAATATCTTCATGATACTTATTATTCTGCATTAAGATAGTTGGCCATTAGTCAGAGTTCAACTAGAGCTTAAAGGAAAAGAAAGATTATTGTGAATGTGTGAACTGCTACATTGACATTTTTAATGTATGTACTTTTCTTTATATTCTCAGTACATACTCAGTTTGAGAGAACACGGCAGAAAGATATCTGTACTCCTATTTGTCGTAAATATGCTTTTGAGTGTAAAGCAAACTTGCTATTTTTAGCAGCTGTTGACTTCGGACCATAGGTAGGTCTTTACCAAGACTATCTTGATAGCTAGCTTGACATGCAAACAGGGTTTTCCCATGTAACCTACTGTTGTTTTCTGCTGATCAGGGAGAATCACAGTGAGATTGAGCGGAGGAGGCGAAACAAGATGACCCAGTACATCACGGAGCTGTCGGACATGGTGCCCACATGCAGTGCTCTTGCCCGGAAGCCTGACAAACTGACCATCTTGCGAATGGCCGTGTCCCACATGAAGTCAATGCGGGGAACAGGCAACACCTCCACAGATGGGGCTTATAAGCCATCATTCCTCACTGAGCAGGTATGTGGGACTGAAGTAATTCCTCCCAATCTCTGGTGACCTTTGGTGTTGCAAGTGTGAAAAGTGTGTGGACAACATGCTTGCATGTTGGCCCCCTTGGATGTGCTTGCCACATGTTCTCGTGGAGGTGGAGCCCTGGGGGACCCAAGTGCATGAATGAAATAAAAATAACATACATGGGTTCTGTATTAAATACAGCACTTGGATAATATATCCCTGACTGATTTGGATTGGGTGCTATTGTCTCTGCCCAGGAGCTGAAACACTTGATCTTGGAGGCTGCGGATGGCTTCTTGTTTGTGGTAGCAGCAGAGACGGGCCGTGTGATCTATGTGTCAGACTCTGTGACGCCGGTGCTGAACCAGCCACAGTCAGAGTGGTTTGGGAGCACTCTGTATGAGCAGGTCCATCCAGATGATGTGGACAAGCTGAGGGAACAGCTGAGCACCTCAGAGAACTCAATGACAGGTAGGTGAGCGTAAGAGTCCCCATTGTACACAGTGTATGTTTACATTACGTTTAAGAATTTGTGAGATATTTCAAAAGAAACAACTACATTGCATCTCACAATAGACATCAATATACATGATTATTAAAGCACAGAATTTTTATTCAGTACAGTTTTTACTGTGGTGTATGTTGTCTTTAACGTGTGAAACAGGGTGGCTCTGACAGCTGTGTATGATGCGCATGAACCCAGCAGTTCCCAGCGGTTTAGTGTCTGTAGCTCTATGTACAGATTAGGATATGACAGTGACTTTTTATGATACAGCTGCAACTACTATAACAATTACCAAGCCTCCTGCTTTGTGAAGCTGTGATTTGCTAGAATTTACAGGCCTCAACTTGTACAGGGGAAAATGCATCAATCCTTCTTAGCCAAGCCTAACACAAGCTTACTGCACAAAAATCTAATTAATTCTCATTTACTGCTATCAATGTTGTATTTATTGGCCCTTGAACTAGAAGTAGTATATTTTATTTTGATAGCTTAAAGAAACAGCAATTTTTCATTACTGTCAGTCATTTACAAGGTTTTCCTTCTTGAGGCCAGAGCCCTATAAATGACATCAGAGTGACTGTTAACACTAGAGGGGGCTGTAGGCGAGTACATGAGACCAAGGTGCCTGAAAAGTGTTGACAACGTTTGCATACTTTACATATTAATTTTAAATAAAGATGCACTTGTGCCATGATGTTTCATACCATTTTAAAGCATGCCTCCAGAAAGTGGCTGGCATCTTTTTAAGTTTGTAATAGACAGTTCAACATCACAAATACCATCACATGTTGTAACAGGCCTGTTACATCTTTTAGAATCAGGAACTTGGAGCAGTCATGTTTAAAATGTAATTAAGGAATTTCATTAACAAAATTCATTATGGTTGTTAGGCAGACTAGTTGAGCACTCGTGTCAAACCAGTATTTAGACTTTAACCCTTGTGTCAAATTAACATCATTAATTTCAGTCTAAGTGCTGGTGTAATTCTTTACAAGACTTTTGCATAATAGTGCAGATTTAATTTTAATGCATAAAGCACTGGTGTTGCTTCAGGGGGATATGTCACCATGTTGCACTAAATGTTGGCGTGATTAAAGTGCCCCCCCCCAGTAATTTGTGGTTACACGACTCTGAATATTGATGAATCTGATATGATCGTTCAGAACTAACAATGGCCTTTGCTGCTCAGGGGAGAAGTAAGGGGCTTAATCAGAAATCAGTCATGTATTTAGCAGATACTGTTTTTCATGTCATGCTTAGCCTAGATGAAGAAACAGCTTCTTTTCCCTAAATTTCAGGTTCTACCCATCTCATTTTTTAACAAGCTCATAGTCTCAGCTGAGATGTAGCTATGAGCTGCTTTCTGAGCTAAAAAAAAAAAAAAAAAAGGAACAGCTGAATACTCAATTATTAACCTCTAAATACAGTGTAGTTAGGTTTTTGGCTTTCATTTATTTTTTTCAAGCAATAGAACAGAGCTGAGTCACAAGAATAAAAAGATAGAATGAACATGTTTAAAAAATACAAGGTACTTTTTACAACTCACAGGTCACAGGTTACAATAACTAAAAAGAGTAGTTGTACATACCTGTCTAAGAAAATCCAAAAAAGTGACCTAATCATCCAGAATTCATTTGACTTGTCACCTGGACCAAGTATTAGCTTCTCTTTTGACTCATAAGTCAATATCTATTTCAAAAAGAGTTAATGGTGTAGACAAGAGGGGTATAAATCAAGCTTTTTATTAGTTTTTTAATTAAACTGCTTTTGAGTCCATCACTGACAGATATATGTTTAGTAAAATGCTTTGCAAATACAATACAGTTTCTGGGGGTAGGAGGGCATTACAATGCTCCTCATTTGAAGCCCCTGCCCCTGAAATAAAGCATGAAACTAGAAAACTCAGGACCACAAGTGCTTATAGTTATAGCCTGAAATGTACTTGACATTTATAGACAAATTTAGTACCTTTTGAATTAAGAAAAAATAAATCAATTGTCATTTAATAGAATATTGTGGAAAAACATTCATCAGAAGAATATCTTTGAAAATTAGACTGAACTATTTTATAATTGTATACATGACCTGGTTTTAATTAATTTTGTAAGCAAGGGCATGAAAAGGGAGAATAAGCCCAGCGATTGGGTTGTTGATATATTTGTAAAGACCAAATATGAACAATGAGATTTTGATAACCCAGCTTTTTGATGTTTGCCTTTGTTTGTTAGCCTGCCTTATTTGTGCAATTACAATATAACATGATTTATTCAGAAAAAAAATTTGTTGTACTTCTGAATAAGCCCAATACTGTACTTTGAAAGTTATACCAGTGGATGGGCTTGGAGCAGATTTGCCCAGGGCCATGGGAGTCTCTTGTGCCAATGGAGTGCATAATCCTTAATGTGAGCCTTTAAAGAATCTTGCAAAGACAGTGAAAAGTGACAGCAGAGTGTATTTGCTTATGTCAGAATTGAGACAGAAATTAGTAAAAATGCGATTTCCAAACTCTTTTATAGAAGTGGGTAGGGCCTTCTATTTATTGCAGAAGGAAGTTACGAAAGCAGTGCATTTACACTGACATTTTTCATTTCATACACTCTTCTCCTAAGTGACTTAACAACTTGGATGATACAAAAGTGTATTCAGCGCCAGACGATATACATGTACATCAAAGTGTAATTTCCTTCTGTTCCAGCATTTTACTGGTACTTATTTATGTTATTTAATTAAGTACAAATACAGTAGCTTCATAGTGCCATTATGCGACCTGCATTGAATGGTATTTAATAATGGTGAGTTTCAGCTCTTGGAGGCTCCATCCAGGCCTGAGGAAGACTGAAGGTTTATTCCACCACACCAGGGCCAGTGCCAAAGCCACAGAGCTTTTGATTCCAGACCTCTGATGGCTGAGACAAATAAATAACTTGAGGTGGGGGAGCTCAACAATCTTAATGTGACTTGAGGTTGGATCAAGTCTTTGAGATAGCGTGGTGGGGGTCCCTTGATTACCGTGTCTGTTGTAACCAATCTTGATTTTAGGGGCCACAGGGGGCAACTAAAAGAGGAGAAGAGAAATTTGAGAACAGCTAGGGTGCACATTGAAGCCTTTCCTTTGTCATACTCAATCTTAAAGGTTTCATGGTGGAAGGTGAAAGACCAAACGGGGGTTTCTAACCATCATTATGTAGCATCACCATAACTTTAATCAGGAAGTGGAGGGACTGGTTTCTAAGGAACAAGCAGATCTCTCAAATGTTGAATGGAAAAAGTGGGTAGATGTTCTGATGTCTGTAAGATCAGGGTATAGGTGTAATTTATTAGGAGAAACAGGATTGTGGTTGTATTGACTCCCAGGCTGTGCTTGTTAACAGTGGATGTATAAGTGGCAACTTTGTCTAAAGTGACTTAGAGTGTACATACATTTTGGATGGACGCATTTAGCTAGCTTGAATGTGGGGGACTTTTATTTATGCATACAGCATGATCTTTGTAGGCATTGCTGTTGTTTTAGCCAATGCCTTTGTTTTATCTAAGAATTTTATATAATTATGTTTACAATGATTTGCCCATTTATACAGCAGGGTAATATTTTTTGTATGAATTCAGTACAAGTACTAGGTCTTAATGTCTTGTGAATTCAGCCACAACACTACCTGCTGCCCCTTGTTGACTGAAAATGTTGATCAGATATGTTGTTCAGCTTTAGTATAGGGCTACATTTCCCCATATCTGTTTGCTTCTTGTGGCGGGGATACCATGATAACATGGTACGGTAAAGTCTAAGGATCACTTTGGTGAAGAGTGTATCGTGAAAAAGGTAAGGCATGGCATGGTTACACAAGTCGCACCCAAGCTGAATGCCTGCAGTGGGCGTGCTATTGCCCAGACCAACTTTTGTTTGATAATTTTTTGTATGATAAAACTGACCTTTGGACTTTACAAATGCCATTGCATAGACCAACTTTCCTTTGATAACTTTCTTATAGCAAAGGTCAGTTTTACAAAGGTTCTAGAATAAATCTGCTTGAAGGATATAAATTAACAATAGTCCTGTTTACCAGATTGGCTGAATTCAGTTCATATTCACCAAAACTTTATGTGCAACAGTCATATTTTCAATCCCACTTAGATGCTGATAAAAGATGAAAAGTAACTTTAAAAATGCATTTATAACAGTACTAGCATAATTACTCCCATAATGGGGTGGTAAATGTCTTGTTTATTGGGGAAAAAAAATGCTTTTGAAAGATTATTTGGGTTAATATCTTGATTATTTTTCACTGTTTCTAAAGAATTCATCTGATCTAAAGTGTTAAATTGGTACTGTCACAATTTAGTGCTTAAAATAAATAAGTTAAACTAGTGCTAAATACATTAACACATGGATTTATTATCTTTGTTTACCTTTTCTTGTTGATATTGACACAGGGTAAACAAAGATAATGAATCAACTAAATTTTTGCTATGCCAACATGAACATCAAGTTTTACTATGTTATTTTTGGCAGTGGTCTTAATTTGGACAGCTGGGTTCTTTTACATTGACTGCTAAGATATGAGCAGCTGTTAACAAAGCTGTACCCTGAACTGTGAGGTAAATATAGTGAACACACACAGTCGCCCATGCAGTGCAGGTCAAATTGAGGATCTGCACTAACTTGGTCTTTTAAAGTATTCAAGCACACAGCTTAATACCAAAGGACCTAACTTCTGTTGCTGCTGTGCACCCAATAGGAATTTTATATAATTTGTCTAGTCAGAATGAGACTTCAGGGCAATTTTTATTGCCATCTCCATCCCTATTGTTTTCTGCTTAAAATAAAGCCATAATATGTGCCTTGTCCTTTGAATAAAATAGGTGTCTATGCGCCAGATGACAGCAACATAGTGTTTTTTTTTTATGTTGTTGTGCCTTGGCACGGCTCTTCACTGTGGCCTGTCACAGTTAGGATGGTAATTAGCATCCCTGCAGAATCTTACATGGAAAACAACAGTGGGAAAATAAAATCTGCTTTTCTGAGTAACAGTGCGCATCCGCCTCTCATATGTTCTCATCCTATCTGGCCCTTTTCTCAATCTTGACTTATTTTACCTTCCCTTGGAATTTAACTTTAATAAAATTAATGTTTTTTCCCCATTTATTCAGATTTTTTGTTTTTGTTTCCTTCCTTCAGGTGTCCTTCTGTTGCTGTCATGGTCCTGTCTTGTTCACCACCATAATCTTTTGTTTTTGTTTTTCCAAAGATCCCTTTGAAAGTTGATTTTTGGATGAAGCTTTGTGGGCCTCTGTTTGGTGCTTCCCACCAGCCGCAGCGGTGGACAACATGTCAGTGTGTGCTGTTTTCGCTCACACACCGCCCTACTGTGCCCTTGCTCGCCTGTTGCACAATGAGGCCCAGGGAAATTGAGTCACGGAGTGCAGTGTAGGTGGGGAGAAGTGGGGGACTAGCGTGCTACTCAGCTGGAGTGTCTTGTGCTCATTTGCTGTTCTGAAAGCCTGAAACACAGGTTTTTCATCTGAAGGCATTCAGGAAATGCTGACACAAGCGAAAGAAATTAATAAAGATCACAAACTGCAGTGAAAATAAAATTTGTAAAACTCTATATTTCGATGTTTCACAATCTTTGTACATTTCTTTACAGTTTACAAAGGCAAACGAGTTTCAGTACTTTTGCTGACATTGTCCAGTAATTCCACCTCTAACCTTAGGGCTTTTGGATTCTTGCAACTGTGCTTTTCCTGGCAACCATGTTCAGAACAACTCAGATGGAGCATTCATACTCTGCTGCTTTGCATTTGGGTCCCACGAACCCTGGCAGAGAGAAGAATGACCTGTGTTGCATAGCACCCAGGCGGCTTGGCAGCTCTAGCAAACTCTTGTCCCACACCAGAGGTGTAGATGATATGATTCTTTCAGACAATTAAATGGGGTTGGGATGACAGCCACATTGCCATAGTGAAAAGTAGCATCTATGTCAGACAGTGCTGGTTGTTCTGGGCCTTAATTGGGATTATTTTATATTAAAAGTATACATTACAGTAGGTTATTGTTCAGCAGCTTAGTCCAAAGTTTTATATATCTGTCTGTCTCTGTATCCCACCCATTTATCTTTAAGCTTAGCTATTCTTGTCATGTTGTTACCAAAATGTCCTTTCAGTGCTGTTTGGTAACATTGAGTTTATTGTTTTTCTTGTCACTTTACATTTAAAGTGTTTCAAATTTGTCTTGTAAACTCTTGAGCTTGGACTGATAAAATAATGTGTCTGTTTTTGGGGGGATTTAAATCACCATTATTGTTGGGTTTGTGTTCTGGCCCATTTCAGTCTGAATGGAATGATATCAAGTTAATTTGTTTATGAAAATAACTTTGTGCTGAGGTCATTGTGTGCTCTGTACTATGGTTGTCATAAAAAAAATGGCTGCACAGAACAGATGGTAACAGAATTGTTTTTTTTTTTTTTTTTTTTCCCCCCCTGCCTTGGTTCTGTTTCATGGCTTTGCATGTCTCTTTTCACTACCTGTTGGCCTTTTTAACATACGTCATTTAAAAAAATCAGCATTGTTCTATTTGTTGATATTTAAGAAGCTGTGGGAAAGTGTCCAGAACACTTGGTAAAACTTTTTCTTTCTTGTATATGAGGTTTTCTCTTAAATCCACAGTTGATCCTTCTTTTTCATATTTTGCAGTTTCTGTGCATCTTCTGGTTCGGTTATGACCCATCTCTCATAAATGTGATACCACTGCATATGGAGATATTAAATGAGAACAGATTATACATGCTTCCTGTTAAAAAAAGATTCTAATCCCAGATGCTTTTAGTGAAATTGTGCAATCCCTCGAATTTCCTCCAGAAATAGGGTTTTGGTTTTCTGTGGGTTGCAAAGTTTAGAAGTGGTAGTATAAGGCTTACTATGGTCACTAGTTGTAAAATTTACACCCGTATCACCCTGAGACTTACCTCTATGTGTGTATGGTGAGGCTTGCACTTTAATTTTTAAACACTGCTAATGTATCAAATTTTATTTATATTAATGTTTTTATAACTCTTGTAATAGAGGATGTTTTAAAGATTTTCCTGAGATGTGCTAAATATCTACTGTAGGTTGTTGTGTGGAAATTGCAACATTTTAGGATAGGATATTGATCCATGCAAGGGAATTCAGATGCACAGCAATGTTATTTGTAAACAGTTGCAGGATGGCTAACAATTCTAACTCATGCACTATTATTAAAAAAAACTAGATGTATACAACAGCAGGATACAGTGAGTTACAAGATACACAAAGTTATGTTAACATAATCTAAATATGTTTTGGTTTTTGGACCAGAATAAATTACTTTGGTTTTAAATAATAGTTTCAAATGTGTTGTTTCTTTGTCACTGTTATGGGCTTACATGACCTGTAACCCATGCTCCTCTCAGGAAGGATCCTGGATCTGAAAACGGGCACAGTGAAGAAGGAGGGTCAGCAGTCTTCCATGAGGATGTGCATGGGCTCTCGGCGCTCTTTTATTTGCAGGATGAGGTAAGAACTTCAGAAAGAAGTTCACCTGTCACTTGTGTATCCGGCACTGAATTACATGATTATGGATATTTTCAATTTCACAAATAGTTGCATGTCTTTGGATTAAGTATGTATAGTGTCTTCAGCACACAAAACTTGAACCTCTTCAGTTAAATTCCTCTTTTGCCCCCAGAAAAGTGCTGAAGTATTTGTTTTTGCAGTTTATCGCCCTGTTTAGAAACATCTAATTTCAGCAGTGAGGAATGGATGTGAATTCTCTAAGGAACATTGGTCCATGTCATGATTGCTGATAGCGCAAACTGTGGTGTAAAATTTGGTTAGTCTCCAGTTGTCAGGCAACATTAATTGCAAATGGAAATTGTAGTTCATAATGTGGTTGAGAATGTGTTTTCATGCAAGTTTCCTATTTGAGGCAAATTTTTAATAGACACAGCATGTTATCATGGCAAGGTGGCAGTAAGACTTCTAGTGAAGGATCTGATCAGAATGAGCAAATAGCCTTATGTGAACAGTCATTCATTCAGAATATTCATTGCTCTTTGTCTACATCCACTATCACATTGAATTAATCTACTGTTGTCTTTGCATACAGTTACAGTACCTGAACAGGTAAACCGTAACATTCAAGGTAGAGCTGCTTTTGAGTTGTTTAATCTTAGCTCATGATTTCTCTGATCAGTTGTATTAATAAAAGTCACCGCAATATTTGTTGGAAGGCTTGGATGGTAGAGTGCTGAAATGTAACTTAAAGTTACTAAGGACTACTGTGGGGCTCATATTTGGAATCATGGTAGATTTTTAAAAGCGTTATCTGAAATGTCACCAAATGGAACACAGTATCTGCGTGCAACATACTGCGTGCAGGCCAGTTATTCTAAAGCAAATGATGCTGTTTACTGAAATTTTCTCCTGGATTCCTGACAGCAGGACAGTAAAAACAGAAACTCTTTTCCTTCACACAGGTGTGGTAATGCTCCTTTAGACCACATCTCATTAAACCGCTTGTCTAACATGAGGAAGAGATACAGGTAAGACCTGTGGAAACTCTGCTTCGTCCACCTCCCTTGTCGGTCAATACCCCACTTTCTCCCATCCACCATCCCATTAAATAGAAGTTGTTTTTGCGGAAATGCTGTGCGCGGTGCATGCACGGTACAACCGCACTAACTCTACTCCATCTGATAGCAGTGGAAGAGTTGCATGCTCACCCTATGGGAAGTGGGGATTATTTCCTGTGCTCCAGTCTGTCCAGTAGATAATGGGTACTTGCTGAGAGTGTGAGTTAAAATTGTTGGCAGCCCTTTGAATGCAAAATGAGTCTTTGTGGAAAAACAGGCACACTTAGGTTTGTGTGTTGGTGACAGCTGGTTATTTACTTTGGGACAAGCCACTGCAGTCTCTCCTTTTTTATTTTTGTGAGACACCATCTGTTGAGGAATGATGGAGTATTCCTTGCAGGAACGGCCTGGGACCTTCTAAGGAGGGGGAAGCGCAGTACTCTGTGGTGCACTGCACGGGGTACATCAAGGCCTGGCCGCCTGCAGGTATGTCCCGCCACATTGTGCGGCTGTTAATGTGGCCCAGCTGCCGGTCCTGTGCAAGAGCTTGCTTTTGATCACACTGGCAGACAGGACAGTCTGGCCCCCTGTGTGCACAGGGGCAGGGCTGTTCATCAGAGCACAGGTTCCACCGATTGCATGATCGCCTGGCTGTCTGGAATGTGGTGGAATATACATGCCACAGGGGTGCAAGCTGACAAAAATAACACATCATGTTTAACCCATATTTACTAAGTCAAAGACAGGGTCATGCTCATGGATTCTCTTTTTCAGCGTTCAGTGTCAGTTTCCCAGAGAGTTAAACAACAAAGAGCAGCGTAGCATGAAGTAAACTGTACCATGGAATTTTGCGCTAGAATTTGTCCAGAAATAATCCAAACAGCAAAGCATGCCATATAAGATTATTGATTATACTATATAGGAAATTAATTTTATCTTTTATAACTTTGCAAATAGAATTAAAAATAAATTACTCTTTTATCACGGCATGTAAAATAGAAAGTTGAATATAAAAAAAGTTATTTCTTGTATCTGTAAAGGATAGCTAATAACTCATGTTTATTTAAAAGATGTTTGTTTTTGTTTTTAGTTATAGATGATGTTAATTTGTATCTTCATTCCAGGGGCTCTTAATGTGACTACTTATTACTTTGTAGTTTGGAAATGCAGTTGGAATTATTTATCTTGAGTTTGCCAATAAATTACAGTATGATTATAGGCATAGCCTTTAAATTGTTTTCCCATTTGCATCTAAATACTATGCTTTGTCAAGGAAGATTTGCTCACATCAGAGCCAGCATCTGTACTGACAGTGGGTTACTGTTAGGTTTCGGAGGTGTGGTGTGAAACCATGTATTCTGCAGATAAATTTCATGTGCTACATGTTACAGGAAAGCATTTACTAGGCAGTTTCTGATGCATGATTTTTTTCCATGTTACTGAAATTCTTCTTGAGCATTTGAAGGTCAAATAGACTATGAAGAAGGGATTAACCAGAATTCCAATTTTCCAGTCTGCCTACCTGGTCAAGTCCAGTTGCTTTAAAAGCAGACTGTAGGGTTATAGTAGACTAGTTTGTAAACCTTTAGGGCAGATCAAGGTGAAAAAGCTGCAATCCATTGCTTGTTCTATCAAGGAATGGCTTGTGGGTTTACCTCAGGTGCTGTGAGCAAGAATGAAGATTGAAGTAAACCTAAGTTTCGAATCCCTGCTCTGAGATTGCTGTCTCTGTCCCTCAGTTTAATTACCAAAAACCACACTCTCAGAGCTGTTCTGACATTATTAGTCTGCAGCAAGTATTAGTATTGGTATTAGTATTATGCTGACCTTTATCAGTACCCATAGAGAAATATATATGGAAAATGAAAAGGCCATCAGCTGTATTTTTGATAAATGGTGATCAGATTCTTCAAGTGGCAACTATGGGGTTGAAAATGTCTTTACCTGAATGCAAATTCATAAGAAGTCAAATATGGTAGTGGTTTGTATTTTTGTCTTGTATATTCTTCACTGTTCTTAGAAGGTTCTTAAATTGGACTTTCAGAAGACATGAACTGCAGTAGTTTTCCAGCCTTTTTATTGCTATGTTTCCTGATATTTTTTGTATTTATATGTTTTCAATTTTTGTTTTGGTGTTCTTTCAGTAAGGTACATGCAAAAGTAACATGTTGAAAGCTAGTTTATAGAGTAAAAATGTCTCTTTACATTTGTGCTTTGCCACCCAACCTTGTTCCTGGTTCAAGGCATGACCATACCAGAGGAGGATGCCGAAGCAGGTCAAACCAGCAAATACTGCCTGGTTGCCATCGGGAGGCTGCAGGTATGAACATGCCGCTATGACATTTTAACATAAGTGGTGTGTGATCATACAGTGACATGAGCTTGTTTCATCCACTTTCATAGACACAGCAGGTCAAGGGGCTGACAAGAGTGAGCCTGTTGCCCCTCATGTGCTAGTTCCCTCTGACCTGGGGCAAGGAGGCTTTAAAGCACTTTCTTTCATGGGATTAAATTAATGGAGAAGATGCCGAGGTCACACAGAATTTCTCAGCTCCTAAATATCTGAGCATAATACTTTGATTTTTCTTTTAATGACAAAAATGTCAGCGCTAATGACATGACATGCCAAGCTGATTGTGAGGCAGGCAATCAGGTCATTGTGGGATAAATAATCACATTAAATTTATTTTTTGAAGCTAGCAAAAGTGTTTTGAATTTTACTTTTTTGTTAGTTGAGGTAGCTTGCCATGTTGTAGCAACCCCTGTGTTAGCTTGGATGTTAATTTATCTGTGATAGTATTGCTGGCTCAAGTGTAGTTATGACTTTGAGCATGACATGTCATGACATGCTGATATTCAGTGACTAGTCACCCACGAGCTTCAGAGCACTTAGTAGACCAAATATTTTAGCTTCGGGGTCAGTGTAGGACAAGTGGTCAATGGCCAGTTTGAGTACAATCCCCATAAACACCATGTGTAAGCTTTCGATTCTATCTTGTTTACAGGTCACAAGTTCACCTGTGTCGATGGACATGAATGGGCTGTCCGTCCCCACTGAGTTCCTCTCACGCCACAACTCTGATGGCATCATCACTTTTGTGGACCCTCGGTGCATCAACGTGATCGGATATCAGCCCCAGGTTAGTAATGTTCGTGTAGTAATTCAAAAAGCTAGGGGAACTGAGGCCTCAGAATTGTTGTATTTTTCTCAGTGGAAGAGGCATTTTCCTTTTCATATTAAACGTATAGCTATAGATCCAACATTCAGCAGAACATTTCATGTGTAGTAGTGGTCATGTTGACTATTTGTTTTATTTCTGAGTGACCTGTTAGGAGTTGCCATTTTTCTAATGGGCTAATTGAAAGTATATGCAGATGCATCTGCATGTGTTATATACCATGGTCAAGTCAAGTCTAGCACAGTGGGCAGTGCTGGTGCCATACAGCTTCTGGGCTGCAGGTTTAGATGCAGTTTGGCTTCGTCTGTGGAGTTTGCATGCTCTTCCTGTGGATTTTTTGGGTTTCCTCTAGGTGCTTTTTTTTTTTTTTTTAAATAAAAAAAAAAAAAGTCCAAAGAAATATGCTTTGGTGAATTTGTGAAGCTGAATTGCCCCAAGTGTGTATACATGAGTGAATGAGTGTGTGTACAATTACTTAGCATTGGATACTGGTTCAGATTACTGTAGACTTCAAACTACTGAGACTCTGAAAACTACAAGCAGTTACTGATTGGATGGATGGCTATGCTAGATTTGGTAGAGAGCAGAAGTAGGAGATGCAGCTCTTTGCTGCTCAAAAGGCACTAACCTCAAATGGCTGTGAATAAGTCGACTGACTGGATGCTGTCCATGTCTATTTTGTCTCCTTTCAGGTATAGCCTGACTCATCTATGCCGTATACAGTTTTGATTCTGCCTTGGGGAACAGTTGTGTTTTTAATCTACGCCACCACTGCCATCATGTGATTTCTGTGTGATATTGACTCCCACAGGACCTGCTGGGCAAGGATATCCTCGAATTCTGCCATCCAGAAGACCAGAACCACCTGCGAGAAAGCTTCCAGCAGGTATGCTGGAGTCAGACAGGAAGAGCTCCTCACCTTCTCCAAGCATCAAATTTGAACCATTTACTGAATAATCTCCTTCTCCCTGCTAGTTCTCAGCAGTCTGTGTTGTAATATCGGGGATTACATACAGTGCTTGGTTATGTCTTGTGACCAGGCTTATATTTAATCTTTACCATAACTCATACCACTTTCTGTCTTCTTTGCTATTGCATCATTAGGTTTTGAATTAATATGCCACGGTAGAGATTTCCAGTTTTAAGAATTTTTGTCATTCAGTATGAATTTCTGCTGTGACAGTTCACGTGTTTTACATTTACTGATTTGTGCAAGTTTTCTTTGTAAGAAGGGCGAAGCAGTTTAGCATAGTTCACCCAAGCTAACAGTTACACAAAACCGGTCTGCTCTGCCACAAACTTAGGGCTAAGGATGCAGCTTGATTGAAGCTGTAGTTTTCAATGCACTGAAGAGCTTGTTTGTATAGTGCTTAGGTACACCTCTTCTCAGTTTTGCTTATCTTTCTGCCTCATGCTCACTGGAAAAATGAGCAGCATAAAGCAGTTTTGTAGCTCTACTTACCAGGATATGATTTGGAGCACATGTCCTTTTGCCAATTTGGCTCTTTTCATAGTAGTGTCCTTATCAGACCAACTCTTGTACTGTAGTACTTTTTTCACATGGATCTCATTTATACCACTGTGCCACAGTGTAGTGTTTGTACAGAATACCTGAAATGTGTATACTGATTGTTCTGAACACTTTCAGATTTCCAGTTCAGCTTGCTTGCCCCACAACAATTAAGTGTCCCATTACTGTGGTTGTAAATAAGCTCAACAGCCTAGTATATGACTGGCTATTTCTAAACCTTATAGTGTTTGTAAATTCCTGCTTCATTTGTGCATAGGCCTTGAAAATCAAAATATGGAATTCCATGGAACTTAAACTAGATGGCCTTGCTCTACCTTTAAAAGGAAAATTTGAGTACTTCCCAGCTGCTGACAGTATCACTTTTGGGTGATGAAAAAGATAAGCATTTAAATAATAGCTTTGCTTCCTGGGAAAGAGTTATTTGGGCTGACAGTAAAGAAAAGGGATGTGAGTTCTTCTGTTGGTTCCAAAGAAAAACAACTCTGTCTTATCTCTGTTCACAAAGGCCTTTTTCTGTTGCCCTGTAGGAAGCTCATGTTAGAAACCTCTGCAGAATCAACTTCTTTTGCCATTTTGTTCCATTGAGGTGGGGTGGCCAGTCTTGTTTACAAAAGGAATGAGCTCCTCTTGCATAAAGATGTTACAGAACAGCTGAAGTTGATTTGTTCCTCCCTTTAGAAAGTACAGTTCTCTTCCTGTGAGCAGAAAACTCTGTACACTTAGGCAAGGTTTAGGTAAAATTGATACTGCACTTAATCAAAAAAAAATCATCAGCAATCATCAACAAAAATTATTTATTGAGAAGAATGATCTCTTTGGAGTAAAGACCTCTTAGTTGTGTCTGTGTCAGGTACAGGGGTTGGGTCCCTGCTCTGGGTTCCAGTTATTACAAAGTCATCACCGTGGATCCTGTTGGCAGAATTCTTGCAAGCTCACACAGTTTTTTAGAAAAAACACTGGGATTTATAACTTGGAATGTAGAGTGTATGCTTATCAGAAGACAAAGACTGTTGTTGGATTTTTGCTTTCCTGCTTAAATGACAGCACAGATGGTGTGACAAAACCATTTTTGCATTAGCTGCATGAAGGACGTGCTTTAAAGCTTTAATTGATCCATCATCCATGTCTAAACTTAGAAGAATAATTTGCAGTCATAATGAATTTAATGTTTTTTTTTTTTTTGTTTTTTTTTTAAGATGTTTGTTGTGTCAGGGTGTTTCTAAGACAGCTGTACCTTTCCTTTTCTCACATGTTGGCTGAATGAGTCCCATTCTTGAGTGCTTCACATTGACAGCAATGATCCACTGGCTGTCCCTCTCAGGTGGTGAAGCTGAAGGGCCAAGTCTTGTCTGTGATGTACCGCTTTCGCATGAAGACCAGGGAGTGGATGCTCATCCGTACCAGCAGCTTCACCTTCCAGAACCCCTATTCTGATGAGATTGAGTACATTATCTGCACCAACACCAATGTCAAGTATGTTTCATTATTTTCTTTCTCTATTAGTTTACTTCATGAACAATTACAGTCATTGCATGCAGTGTAATGTGTCATACCTTTTCCCTGTTAAGATTCCCTAGTAACATAGGCATTTGTGCACTTAGTGTGTACACCATTTTAGTGCTTTATCATTTACTACTACAGTTCTGCAGATTTGCTAGAGGTATGTGGTTCTTGACATTTATACTGTATATGTTGATTTTTCACTGTTCTTTTTTAAGAAATTGAATGATATTTCACCATTTCATGTGTGGGTGTAGATAATCATTTGCTCAAAAAGGAAGCTTGAAACATGGCTTAGAATCATGTTTCTTCCTTTCTGCTTTAGTAAAAATGGTAATATACTTTAATGATGCTGCTCTCAGTTTTATTTGAAGTAAATGACTGCACAACAAGGTAAAGCTTTTTTCTGATAGTGTTATGATAGATGTTCTCATGCTGCCTATTGAATACCTCATTTTTGTCAGTAGGGGGCACTTATGTAGCTGTTTATTTTGTTAACCTGCCCATTTGGAATGCATGGTTTGTAAATAGGTACAGTCCACATCCCACAGTAACATGAACACGGTCCACAATGGCTCATTGAGCTATTTGTCTTTTTTGTCTCTTCATGTTGATTCTCCTTTTTATTACCCATAATACAAATTGACTTAAGAAGACATTGCTGCATTAATAGGTTGTACGTACCTACCTACTGTAAATTTTGATAAATATAATAACATTTAATTCCCATTTCAGTATAAGCACAAAAGTCCCTTCGGTTTAGGTGGAAGCCACAAATGCACTTATTTTTACTTTTTGCCCCTGGTGTTATTGTTCAGGTGTGTGCTGTCTGCCTCGTGTAATGCAGTTGAATCCTATTGTCAAGAAGCTGAGCTTCTTGCTCTCAGTTTTATTTGAAGTAATAAAACTTCAAATAACAGTTTATTGAAGCTGAGCTTCTTGACAAATGCAGACAGCACTGGATGTTAGGCAGATACTTCATCGCAACACAGAATAATTGACTGTATAGAGCAAAATCACATTGTTCACACACATCTGTTATGAATCTTCATTCAGTGCAACCACAGACGTTGTTAGCAGAAGCTCTGGTGCAGAATGGATATGGATAAGACTTTTTCCTTCTAAGTTAGTTTTTTCTTTTAAATTTTAGTGGCTTATAAATAAAAGGTTTTTAACAATGTATGATCTGGGAAAAAAAAGATCATATACTCTTCCTGGTTTTTCCTGACTGGCACATTCCTAATTCAGTAAACTTAGTATTATGTATGTCCATTGTGAATACCTTTTTTTGTTATTTCTGAACTTTTGTTGCTCCAATCATAGTCTTTCCTTAATGCCAATAATTTAACGTTATAGTATGTAAAGTACATTTCATTGTTGTAAGTTGCGGTATAGATATCATTGGCGCTCCCTTTTGTGAACTTAAAGTAATTGGCTATATTTCATGTCAAGACCATTTTAACTGAAATAGTTAATTAAAATAGAATCATTCATTAAGAAACCTCTTTTGTGTCTTAAATTGCGGTTTTTGAACTTGTATTGGGGTACAGAAAGTATCAAGTGCTTCACCTCATAATCCTTGGATCTCATAGTACAAGAGTCTCAGATACCGCGATCACAACTCAGCGTCACTCTGAATGTTAGTCATAAACAATGTATTATAAAACCTGTTTTTTGGTTTGATTTAATTAGATAAAGTTGCTGTGTTTTGGGGCCTGGTGATTCAGTCTTGAACTAGTAACCTGTTAACTCCACCGCACACGGCTGGGATCCGTTTTCCAGCTGTCACTGGGCAGCGCAGCTGAATGGCCCATCTCTGCGTCTCTGTACAGTTACCATAGCAATCAGGCTCTTCCTCTACCTGGAGTGTCTGGGGAAGGGGAACCGCCCAGTCAGCCAGCCACTCTTTGCGCCTATTAACATTTAAATGTACATGTCAAGAATTAGAAACAGATGAATAAGTTAACTGCTCTATTTTCGGGCTGTTTGAGATGGGAGGTTATTTAAATTCTATTGATTTAAATTCAGCTCCCAGTTTTTTCTTGCTCTGCGCATCTTAGGTTTGAGTGCTGTGTGGGACATCAGGACATACAAACAGCCTGAAAGCAGTTAACTTATTCATCTGTTTCTCCCTCACTTTTACTTCTGACCAGAGGATTGGGGATTATTGCAATTTTGCCCTGACTGTATCTATTGTAAAGGTTTCTAAATGCTGCTTTCCACAAAGGAAGTTTGGGGGAAACAGTCACAGTAGTAATTTGGATTTATGTGCTTTCACTTTAAGATGCGGCTGCAGTTTGGTAACCAATGTGAGCTATAGTTAGTCACATTAATTACTTACAGACTTTGTCCTTTTCTGCTGAAGTATTTAGGCAATACATAAGCTGCTGGCACAGCAGTCTCATTCTCCAGCACTATGGGGTGGTAGTTCTTGTTGGGCTTTGTTATTCTTTTTGATCACAGATGTTTCAAGATGTAAACAGCACTATTTGTGTCAGGGAGTGTGAAATTATGCTCAGCGAACACCATTTTTACTTGGGTTTCATTACAGAGGTCTGGGTTTGAATGGAAATTCAATATGAATTCAGGGGTACTTTGGATTCTCCTTTCATAGCAGCTCCCTGCTGTTTTGAACTGCAGCTTTTTGCCATTGACAGAGGATTCTTTATAGGCAAATTGACCATTTCCTGTCAAATTTAGAACAACTTGGTATTAAACTGTTATTTTCTCTGCTTGGTTTGTCTTATATAAATACAATCTTTATGTATCTTCACAATCTTTACATGCAGATGTATATAATGTATGACCCGTGCATAAGATTATATACCACATTTCAAATTTTATTTTGAATTTTACCCCGAGAATGTTATATTTACCCTTATTTACCATACTACATATATGTTGAATGCTAATGGAATACATGATTAGACTGTATATCTTCTGTTGTGTATGGACAGAAGCTAGAGAGAGAATACACAAGGGTCATTTCTGTGTCTGAGTGCACTCAAGGAAGTCTGCCTTTTACCTTCTACCACATTGGTCCTTGTCTTTTTTTTTTTTGTCCTCATCCACTGGGCCCTGCTTCTTCTGTGCTCACCTCGTGTACTCTGCCTCCTTGTGTTGCCAGGCAGCTCCAGCAGCAGCAGCAGGCCGAGCTGGAGGTGCACCAGAGGGATGGCCTGTCTGCTTACGATCTCACCCAGGTATAGCAGTCAATATGGGACTCCTCATAGACCAGCCTCCTCATATCACTTTGCAGCTTTAGACTTATGTCTGTTCACAGGTTCCCGTTGCCAACGTCCCTGCTGGGGTTCACGAAGCAGGGAAGGCCATTGACAAAACTGAGGCCATGTTCTCCCAGGAGAGGGACCCTCGCTTTGCTGATATGTATACTGGTATTTCTACCTGTACGTTTCCAGAATCTTTTTAGTGACTCCCAGGGTTTTTGCTATTCTTCAGTGGTTTATAGTGTATTAGTTTGTAGCTTTAGAATCTTTTTATGTGTTCAATGTATTTTAGGCGATTTTTATCTATTATGTATATATTCTACAGGAGCTGCTTGCTGCCTTACAATACATAGTGCTCTGAGATATTTCTTTGAAACCCTTCTCAGCTTGTCTCTATTCGCCTGAGAGCCTTCTTATTCCTGCAGCCGATAAGAAGATGATGGTTCCGTCATCCACTGCTGGGGGACAGCAGCTCTACCCTCAGGGGAGCCCCTTTCAACCTGGGCATGCTGGGAAGAGCTTCAGGTGTGGGGAAATCCCTATGGAGAACCGCCTTCTTTTGCTAAAGGCCATGAAGATAGACATCCTTCTCTTTCACTGTATAGCCCTTACTATAGTGATGATGTAACACTTTGGTCAGACTTGGAAGCCTGCAGTTCACAATGGAACTCTGCTGTGCACCTCACCACTGTTGTTCTGTTGGTATTGGACAGTCTTCACTTTATCGTTTATTATGTAATAGGAATTTGATAAATAATTCGCTTTTATATAGTTAATACATTTTCCAAAATTCTGACACCATCCATTTGTATAGCTGGATGCACAGGCAGTTCTGGATTAATATGTTGTTCAAGGTGTATAGTTCTTTCTTCTCTAGTTCTAGAGAATTAAACTTGTAGCTCTTTAACAGCATGCTGTTGTTGCCTTGAGCGAGGTACTTGACCCCACTTGCTCCATTGGAACTGCAGCTGTTTAAACAGATTTTACAATATGTTTCCCAGTGTAGAACCATCTGCAGAAATCAAAATATACTGCTGGAGGTTCATTTTGTCACATATGAAATTGGGGTTCTTTTCAGTTCCTCTGTAATCCATGTTCCTGGAGTGAACGATATCCAGCCTTCTTCATCTGCCGGACAGAACCTTGCTCAGATCTCTCGACAGCTCAACCCTGGCCAGGTGGCCTGGACAGGAAGCCGCCCCCCGTTTTCAAGCCAGGTTAGGATCATGTGTGCTACTGTATGGCCTGCGTGGTATCCCAGCAGTACTGTGAGCTTTGTTTGGATGGATAGGTATTTTTGTCTGTCACAATCAAAGCAGTAGAGCTTATGGTGGCATCCATAGAGGGTCTTTTATTGTTCAGCGGCTCACTTCTGCAGTCTCACTGGCATAAGTGCTTATCTGCACTTAATGGGTTCAGTTGGAATTCTGACATTATGGATGTATTTGTCTTTTGTTTTAGCAAATTGCTTCTCAGACCGGGAAGGCTCAGTCTTCGCCATTTGGCATTGGGTCGGGTCACAGCTACCCAGCGGACCCATCCTCCTACAGCCCCCTTTCTAGTCCTTCCACATCGTCACCAAGTGGGAATGCTTACTCCAGCCTGGCCAACCGCAGCACGGCTTTCGGTGAGACACTCTGCAAGTAGACAAGAGTCACCAATGACTCAAGCTCAAATGACCGATATGAACTGCACTGCGGTTTAAAGCCAAGCCAACTTTCCATTATGTCCTGTAGTTTTCTTTACAACTGACAGATGAACACCTGATCCCTGTTCTGAAGTCCACAGCTAATACAGGCAGCAGTAGATTCTGAATAATTTCTCAATTTCACAGTCCTAAAGACCTCCATCTAGTTAAAACATGATGTGTAGTGGTTTAGTTCAGATGTTTTTGATTAACAGTGCATGGGACCCTATTTATCATTATTACAGATTTTTTCCTCAGTAGTGAGATGCTGGGAAGTAATAGGTGTTACTTTCAGGTTCTTAGGAGACAAATGTGACGTGACTTGTGCTGTTGCAACCCAAAATGTAGCTGTTTACACGGATATTATAGTGTACAATTCAGAATAATAAAGTTCCCAGATAAATTATATGTGAGAGTTTCTTTTAAGGTTTTCTTAACAATGATGAGTGTTCTTGGTACAAATAACTATGGAATAAGAACGACAGCATTGTTCAATGCGTATTCTCTATCACTACATAGTACCTAATGTTAAGCTTGTTGATTTGATAAGTCGTTTATTTTTTTTGAAGGTGGCATTAAAATTACAGCAGCATGCACAGAACACAAAACATTAACTTAAACAACTCTAAACCCTGGGGATGCTCACCAGCTGGTGAGAAAATGAAATGACTCTCTGGATGGGTCCAGATGATTCTTTTCAAATGTCATTATCCAAATGGAAATGTTTTCCTTTTCTTTTCTCATGCAGGCAGTTGTGGTTTGGTGTCTGACATGCGCACACATTATTAGAGAAAAGGTTACAAATATATAGTGATAGGATTATGCTGTTTTACTCTTAAATGGAAACAAACTTAGGATCTCAGCAGAAACTCTTTGATATTTTCTTCAAATAATTAGCTGTTTTTGAACTTGTTAGAACCTCAGATCTGCTGCATGGCTGTTGTCTGTCCTTTAAAAATGTATTGGAAATAGACCCTGGCAAGAAATCTCCCTGTCTGTTCTTATATTAAATAGATTTCAGTATTTTGTCATTTTTCAAAAAGCTTATTAAACTGTTGCATAATTTTGCATGTCTAGCCTGGTTAGACTGATGATAGTGGCCATTATTCTTCTGCCTTCCCTTCAGGAGGTGGGCATTCCTGGTACAGCCTGGGAGAGGATATTAATGATATTAATGACAGTTGTTTCCTGCTGATGTGCTCCTTGCACACAAAACCCTGTGATCTGCTCAGTACGATGTCTTTTGTGTGTGTGTGTGTGTGTGTGTGTGTGAGTGAGAGCGAGACCGAGGAAATTGTGGAAATGGGGATGGTATCTTTGCAGATGTTCCTCATAAACCGAGTACATGCCTGTAGGCCAGATCTGCTTCTTGCAGGGACACATTTCAGTCTTACACCTGTGTGTCCGCTGGAGTCTACAGCTTACATTATGCAAAGGCTCACTATGGTTCCGTGGCTCATGTGTAACTCTAAAATGGAAACATTGCATGTACCATCAGCTTCTGTATAGATCAGCTCTCATGTGCGTGCTTTAGGGCTCAGGTGATCTTGTTATCAATGATTCTGTACCATGTATACGTATGCATACATCGCTAACACTTTAAAGAAACTAGAGATTTGTTTGTGTATACAGTTGCATACTTCTGCACGTCAGCTTAAGTACACTGCTGAAGAACACCAGTCTGTACATTTTCATGGCTTTAACTTAGAAGCTTTCGGGTTGAGGGACTGTTTCCATAGCTGGTCGTGTAAGTAGTGTAACACTTTATTAAACCACTGCAATTAACTTATTGTTCTAACTCTATAACTACAGAGGCAAAGTTGGCAATTTAAAGATATTTTTTTCTACTCAGTCTTATCCGTTTTTTGTCCTATTTTCCAACCAGCTTTCAGGTACATAGGATTTATTCTCCTATAAGGACTGATTTTATGTCTTGACTGTGTATGTCTGGGTTCTAAATTAGTCCTTTAAATAATTAAATGTTGAAGAGCATTAAGGAAAGCCATTTGTTAAACAATCAAGTTGGCTAAAATGAACTTGATTGCTAACATGAATTAGTAATTTACGGGAAGGGCAAAAATGAGCCAAAAAAACTTAAACATAGCACACCATTGTACAGTATTTATACCAATGCAGATGTTGTGTTGAACAGCGTAATGTGATCAGTGTTTAGTTAACAGCGTAAATATTTGAGTTTTTTTGGACCAGAAGGAGTCTGCAGCTTGATTGACACAAGCGTGAGGTTAACGGGTCCTTTCCTAGCAGTGAGGACCTGTAGTGGGTTACCGCGGTATCTTTCACCACTTGCTGCAAATACAGGCAAATTAATGAAGGAACATTAATCACAACAGTGCACATGTAAAGATGTGTGACAGACCACCCCTGCATTCCTGCACTCATACATCTTCACGTTGGTGGAATTGCAATGAATCTGCACATTTTACCACCTTTTATTTCAAGGTTCAGTGCTTATGGTCTTATTTGAATTTTGATTTGATCCTTGAATTATGAACAGATGGGTCATTTTTTTCCTGTTGTTTGAAACTAATTGGGATTGTAGAGTAATTGCTGTGTTATACGTAGGCGTGTAGCTGTCAGACATCCTCTGCCTATGTAAGTTAGTGAAATTGCTGGATCTTGAAGTCAGTAGTCTTTCCAGAGTGTGGTTACTGGAAGAACTTTCGTCCTTCTAACCCTGGCTTTAACTGGGCAATGACCACTTCTGGAAAATGTCTTCTGTACATTCTGTCCATACTGTCAGAAAAAGTAGCAAATTGATAATGTTTAAGAACAGCATTATTGTAAATTTGTTTTAAAGGGATTCTTCCACTAACTTTTTACTGAAATAACAGATGCTTTTCTTTTTAATGAAGCAATAACCAAATGTATATTTGTGTAAGGAATTTCTTTTTGAACAGTCTTTTGTGAATGTTTTATTTTTCGTTGAATTGTACAATTATTTTGGGAATGAATGAAGGAAAAGGAAAAATCCTTACTGCACAACTTTATTTAAAGGCTCCCTACAGTTGGAGCTGTGGTTTATCTGTCTTTGTCGCACTTCACTGATGTTGCAGCTGAAGGCAGCCAGAGTGGAGGACAATTCCAGGGCCGGCCTTCGGAGGTGTGGTCACAGTGGCAGAACCAGCACCACGGCCAGCAGGGGAGCGAGCAGCACGCGCACACTCAGCCCAGCCAGACCGAGGTCTTCCAGGTAAAGGGTGTTTGACAGAAGTCTTGTCAACAGGCCACCTAGTCTATGTGTGTAGTTGTAGAGTTTGTCAGTTGAACGGAAACAACTGTACACTGTGCTGTGTAAGTTGAGTCAGGCCATGACTGCAAACTGACTATAGCTGTGATAAACTGCACAAAGCAGTGAAGTGTGGTGTTTTTTTGGGTTGACTGAAGTGTCCTTCCCTGAACTGTAGGATATGCTGCCGATGGCCGGAGATCCAACGCAGGGCACCGCCAATTACAACATTGAAGATTTTGCTGATCTGGGCATGTTTCCCCCTTTCTCTGAGTAGTGATTGGTTCCAGATTAAAAGAACTCTCTGGAAAGGAAACTTCTTTTCTATGAAGAAAACTCCACTGGACACCAAGTGGATTTCAGGAAGCCTTTATTGTACACACACTCGTGCACCTCGAAACACACACAGAGCATGACATTATCTTCATATGGTCCTTCTAAGCAGTTTGAATCATGTCAAGAGTCATGTTGTTCCAGTCAAGTATTCGGAGGGCCAGTGTCACCTCACTGTCCCTCTACTCAAGATGGTCTCTCGAACATGGGACTTGCAGTCTTGATTCAATTCCAAGCGGATATCAGCTAGTGTTTTCTTCCTGCACTTTGTTTTTATTACCTGACTTACGAGTTGTCAAACTGTGTGCGCTGATGTTATCTCTCTACTGCTCACCATTGCTATTTGACGCTTAACAGTATAAAATATTGTATTTGTAGCACAGACCATAACATAAGTAAACTAATGTGGGCATGGGCGGATATAGTGTGCTGCACTAAAGTTTACTTTTATGTTGTATTTAAAAAAAAAAAAAAAAAAAAAGTTGCTGAACATTAAAGCAGAGCTTAAAGTGCACTTCATAAAGCTACTATCACTTAGCCTCCAGCCTTCTTACAGGGGGGAGAGCATCAGACAGTTAAAGCACAGCAGTCTAGCAAATGCTGATGGCAGTTACACTTCAGCTCTTCAAGGGAAAAGCGATGATTTATGGTCAGGGCATTTTACATGGAAAGATTGTGTAATGTATAACAATGGAGATTTAGGAAGGGGTCACAAATTGCTGTCTTTTTTTGCTAAATGGATGTTTTTGTAAATACGTGATTATGGTTTTCTTATACATGCACATCTATACATATTTGTGTAGGTTTAATATTGTGTGCAATGTGAGTGCATATTTAACTACTTGTCCTTAGTTAGTCTTGTAATTGTAAATTGAGGTTAGACTTGTAAAAATTGTGTAAATGTGATCCATTATTTTTGTGTAACTTTATAAACAAATGTGCTTGTGACAATAAATTCCTACTGGTTACATGGCTTTCGGTCAGGCAAAGAAAACCGCGTCCAGCCAGTTTTTTCCATTACAAGCATACACGCTTTTACACATGTATCTCTCATGTTTTGTCACTTTTGGTACAGCTCCAGGTGACAAGCAAGTAGGAGCAGCTCTGCTTTTAGAGGGAGTGCTGCTCCAGGATGAAGTAGAGGGTGGACACTGGTAGGCTTCCTGGTGGAACACTCCCTGGCTCTGTCCCCGAGTTGCTAGCAGCAAGAAGAGCTCTGCTTCTGCTGACAAGGCCTCACACGTCAAAGTAGGCCCAAGGTGGTGACCTCTAATCTGGAGCTCATCACGTAGGAATGACTGTGTTCTTAATCCTGTTACTCTGTTGGATGTAGCTGATGGAACTCTGTCCCACACTGACCACGATCGTCTCATAATTCACAGCTGCTGAGATTAACTAGTTCTGCTCATATGAACCCACCCCAATATACACTCTATTTTTTTTTTTTTGTTGTACTATGAAACAATTTTTTGCACATTTTTTGTATGTTGCTTAATGGAAAAGTGAGTACTGCTGTGACAAAATAATTTTCTTGTTCCTGGGTGGCAAATTTAGAGTCTAATTGCTGAATTGGGCAAAACACCTGTGAGGAAAAGTGGTTGCTTTAAGGTTCGATTAGATTAATGGATGTGCCATTGAGTTGAATCCAATCCATAGAGACCGTTTGGGTGGTTTCCTAGGCAAGGGGTGGTGCAGAAGTGGTTGCCTGAAGGTGCAGGAAGACAGAATATGCTAGATATTTTTAAGAAGCAGGTCGAAGTTTGAGAGACAATATGTTGAGCAAGTACAGGAATCATTTGCTGTGCAGACGGTTCTGTATTAGCATTCATTTGGAAGGCGGCATTGAAAACCTCAGCTCAGGCTGAAATCCGCAAGCACCTGTTAGCAAGAGCACGGTTTGCACGTAAACAGGCCTTTTGCTAATGGCACAATATGTAACAGCTGTCACATTGGGTTTCGCAGTGGGTGTCAAGTCAGCAAGTGCACGGTTTCTCCCTGTCAGGATTTTTCCACCTGAAGCCCTCCAGGCTCTCTGGGGTTTGCCTCCGGCATGCTCAGCGCCATTCCTGCTATGCAGCAATGGGGGGGATCTGTTTACTGCAAGCACTCACTCATCTTAGAAAGTGGTCATCTACAATTGGACTTGGGGGTAATAGGTATCATCAAGTATCTCATCTTCATCTTAGTTTGGTGCAACATCCACTTCAGGCAAATAGCTTCTCTCTGCTGCAGGAGCATCTCCTGTTTTGGTCCAGTTGCAGAATAGACTGACCTCTCTCTTCCCATTTGCTTGTGCTCTCCAAAACAGCTTCTGCTCATAAACAGCTAAGGGGCTGTTTAAGCTTCACTGTTTCACCTTCTTTGTTCACCTAACATAATTATTCACAACACTGTCTGCTGCAGGATGGGGAGGTTTCCTGTTTCATTTTTTTTCCCTGCCAAAGCCACACATACGGTGGAAGTGTTTGACCAAATTGACATGATTGTCACATATCCTTCTGTGTCATAAAATTGTCATTGTATTGCTTCATTTTGAGGAAAACTCATTATTTCTCTTCATACCTAAGTGTCCCAAATTGAACTGCTGTCTGTGAGCAGCTCAGCTCAGATGCTTTATATGCTGGAAAAATGTCTTAATATGCACCATTTGTATATTTTCTCTTTATGCTGTACCTCTCCTTCCAAAATGCAATGCCCCCACATATAACTGTTCACTCAGTGTTACAGGCATCTCACTTTTGAAAATGATGACGCTGAGGTCAGCCAGTCTGGAGGTACCTGTTGACTATAGTGTGCAGAAAAGACTGGAGTCTTCCTTCAACCATGCCGCTGGACTGTCCAACATGTTGGCTCCAGAATGCCTCACCACATCACCACCACCACCAAGGTCAATGGTAAGGACTTATTGCATTTGCGGTGTCATTTGTTGTTAATGAGCATTTCCCTTACGACTTCTTCTTCTTCTTTAGGCCGCTCCCGTTAGGGGTCGCCACAGCGGATCAAAAGCTTCCACTTCCTCCTGTCCTCTGCATCTCTCAGCATTTCCCTTACGACTACGCATGCTAAATGACAGAGCACACATTCCTAAGTGTTGCATGGGGGAAAACAGCATTCCTCCTTCTCTGCATGTTTTCAAAGGGTAAAGTTTTAGTTCATTTGGACGTTTTGAACTGAGGTGCAATTTTTGGAAACAGCAACTTTTCTTTACAGCCATGGCTTTCGTCACAAGATTATTTCCAGGGATGAGTAGGGAATCAAATCCTTATGGAGAAATTAGGCTGAGCTTAAGCCATATTTATTAGCCAAGACTTAAAACTTTACCCTGCGTAAATTATCCCAGTCTGACAGGGCAAAAGTGAGCCAATATTACAGCTGAGTAGGATGTAACTACTAAAGAGCTTACGTATAATTTACAACAATTTTAAATTAGTTTTTGTTAAAACCAAAGGCATATGTTTATATATTTGAGTGCGGGGCTTATTAGCCTGTTGGCTTACTGTGTTACACATGGGTGATGCTTACATTATTGTGGTTTGTTGAAGGATGCCACAGTTACAGCAAGGCGGAGGATTCTTCAGCTCACAAGGCAGGTCTGCGGCACCTTCGTAACAGAAAGCGGGGCTTACCTCTGAGCAGCTGGTGTGTGCTTTGGCCTAAACCACTGAGAAAACACTTCACCCTGGGATGGCACCGCACACTCCGAGAGAAGCTTTGAAAAGAGGGCTGTCGTCTCGGCAAGATCCCTGTGGGCATTTCACACGCCAAGGACTTCTAAATGCTGACATTCTCCTTAGCACATGAGAACCATTTTAGTTCTCATACTGGCTCAATTCATTAGAGGGTTCAGCTCTCTGTAGGAGGTGATTTTGTGTCAGCAGTTACCTGCTCAGCACCGTGAAAACGCATGTTTAAAGAAGTAATAAAAAAATTCCTAATTTCTTATTATGTCGGGATTTCTGACAACGCAGAGCCATGAAGTACTTCTGATGTTTATTTTAGTAGGCTTCTTTAATTTGTGAGGGTTATGAAACAAACAAGCTTTAAAATGAAGCATTGTCAAAATAGCTCTAGAGTTATCTTAGAGATGCTATTTGGAAACAGGCTTTGTACATAATTTGCGACATGTACGTGAGTGCTGGTGCACTGGGTTATTGCTGTCTTGTTCCCGGAATGAGGTGAGTCAGGTACTGTGGAAAAACCAGCTGGTGTGGATCACGCAGCAGTTGTTGTAATAATCTGCGATTTAGAACACAGTTATTGCCATCTACCAGTATTGTTCAACAAAGCCACCAGGAATTCCTGCAATTGTCAACGTAAGCTCCCAGGCAACTTCCCTCCATTTACGCAAATCCGTTTTTATTGCGTTCGTTGAATGGCCTAGCGGTGGTCAGGCTCTGCCTGTTTTGGGAATGGTGGGGCGTCACAGAGCAGGTTTATGAGAGCGGAGATGACTGACTTGGATACTACACCCAAATCGCAGCCAGGGCACCCTGTGGTACAAGCCAGCGGTGATGTCGCAACCAAGGCCGGAGTTTGATGCACAGAATGGGAAATGGAGATTGATGATGAAAAGGTCACTTCCGTCTGGCTTCCTCTGCTGTTGGCTGGATCATTGAGTGATTTATGATCTATGACACATTCTAATTATTCAAACAGTACAAGGTGGTGGCACACAGCAAGGGTCTCCGCACTTCTCTGTCCGTTAACATCCCCGGCAGTTGAGTCCGCTCAAAGCCGTCTCCCTAACATGGCGGGAAAGTGACTTGGCTAGCCTGAGACACTGCGAGCACGCTCACAGTTAGGAACCCATCTGTCAGGGTAATTGGACTGTTTATACCTCGAAACATCTTTGTTCGGAGACATTTTGTTTGCTTATGGGTGGGGAAGGCGAGGATGTCGGTCTAATTAAACAAGAGCTTGAGAGGTAAATGTGTGGGAGTAGCGATCATTTGCTCCACCGGGCAACATTTTGAGTGCTGCGTTTGCAGCCCGATGCATAAGTGCGATCGATTCATTTGTGGAGCGCACGGCATCGCAGTCACCGATGGCACCGCCCAACAAGAGTCGACTTTTCTTTCGTTGATGCATGGAAACGCTCTACCGACAATCATAATAGAAACCCCTTGTGTGTTTGTTATTCCACCTGCAGTAGAAGCAGCGTTTTATTGAGATCAGTGCGAGCCCTAGAGTGTAATTTGTAATGTTACTTTGCTAGTCGACAGTGTAAGCTGGGAAAACAATAAAATGTCCACGATATTGTGATATTATGATTGTTATTGCTGACATAATGTAAGCGTTCCTAACTGTATTACAAACAATGATTTACATTTTATTCCCAATTGTCTTGCTGGGGGGGTGCATACGGCAGGAGAAAGAAAAGAGTTCGGCCGCGCTGTGTATAGTAATATTTTCTGCGGTGTCACCATTTTACCCTTCTCACACCCTTTGCGAGGGTGTGATGCTCGCATATTCTCACTTTGTTTTGATCAGTAGTATTGTTTGCTGCACAATGCATGCAATAGAATTTTTATCGATGCCTCTTCCAACACATACAGAGGAACTTTTTGCATGATTTTGTGGTAATGCTTTTTTTGTCCCTGTTCCTATTTAGACATTGGCGGTGCTGTGTTTCTACAGAATTCGGGGAGCGCAGTGGTATCGATCTGCAATGGTGGCGCCACTCCATTTGCCATCATCAGCTGTCAGCTCGAACATCAGATTTGCTGTTGAACTCTTGGAGAAAGTTATGAAAGATATGCAACTTTTCCTACATTTATTTATACACACACAATGGACCGCACATATAACAGTGGTTTGTAGCCTAGGAGCAATAGGCTATACCATCTAGGTTTGTGTAAGTGCTCTATGATGTTCACGCAACAAAGAAATTACCTAACAATGCATTTCTCAGAACGCATCCCTGTTGTTAAGCAACGCATGATTTTATGTATACACAAAGTATATATAAAGATTTTATGTTATCGTGCATTTCTATAGATCATTCCAGATCCAACAGGACATGCTTGTCAGATGTGGTGCCCTAATACACTTTTTTAGACGATAAAGTTTGTCATTCTTAACCGTTAGCTTGTTGTAAATAACAGAGGGCTATAATCATTTCAGCTGATTTCATGACAACAGAAGCATTAAGAGAAATGCGGTCATTTTCGGTTTGACCGAATCTGTGTTTCTGTTAGGTATGGGATGGGCTGGAAAAGGGGACCAGGTATTCTTCCCCGGCCAAACTGTTCAGGAACGTTGACTTCACTGCACTGCGGATAAAATACACAGCAATGAAAGAAGAAGATGAAAAGGTAATGAAATGCAAAATATTTTGTGTGGAGGGCCACCCCGGGGACCCTGGTATGTAGGCAGGATTTCTTCCCTTGATCTCTGTGAAGAGGTGATGTGAAAGGTTGAGATGAAAAATCAGGCTTGTACTCTAAACCCTT
Source organism: Heterotis niloticus (assembly GCA_018136845.1). NCBI lineage: Eukaryota > Metazoa > Chordata > Actinopteri > Osteoglossiformes > Osteoglossidae > Heterotis > Heterotis niloticus. The sequence continues at coordinate 12,353,652 of CM030904.1, read as the reverse complement.
AATGTCTCTTCTTTCCACACAGAACAAAGACAGGTGAGGTGGAGAAAAAAAGCACAGTTAGCGATGCCCTGTGATATTTTCCCCAAAGCACTCGATACAAAGAGGAAACAGAAACCTTCCTCTTGACATGAGAGTTGTTTTTATCCTTATTAACATAATTCTGGTTATGTTATGATGCTTGATTTGCAAAGAAATCAGGTTTTTGCCTGTTGTAATTATTTACCTGGGATTCAAGCAGTTGTGTTTCAAAGGGTGCATTAAAAAGCTTATTTCACATGATTATCCTCCCTCCTTCAGCCTTTCCACCAAGGAGACAAAGACAAGCGTTAGACAAAATAAGTCGACGTGTAGTTTGTTGATGACAAAACATCTCTGAAGTATCTGAAACATTTCTGTCAGTCCCACAGCGAGCAGCTCCGTAGTTACTGGTGTGCAGATAGGACGGGGTATAACTTTATTAATCCCTGTAGTGAAATCAGATTCAAAAATAATTTGTTCACCTTCATACAGCAGGCAAGGAATGCGAAGTTCCTCAGGTTCACAGAGCGCAGAACAAGGGAAGAAAATGTACAAAACAAGGATAAAGGTACACTGTATGGTCAAAAATATGTACTGTAGCTCCCCCTTCTAATGGTTGAGCTGAGCTGTTTCAGTTGCACTCATACAACATACAAGCACATTCTAGATAACCATGTGCTTCCAGCTTTGTGGCCACAGTTTGGGGAAGCACCTTTTCTGCATTCCAGAAAGATTGTGCCAACCCCCTCTCCCTCATCCATGAAGTGAGCTTCATAAACACATAGTTTTCCCAGAACTTGAGTGGCCTGCAGAGAGCCCTGACCTCAACCCCACTGAGCACCTTTTGGTTGAACTGGAACGCCGACTGTAAGCCAGGCCCTCTCGCCTGACATCAGTGCCCGACCTCACTGATACGCTTGTGGTCAAACGGGCACGAATTCCTGCAGCCGTGCCCCAGAATCTGGTGGAAAGCCTTCCTGGAAGAGTGGAATCCGTTATAGCAGTAAAGAGGGAACAACTCCACATCGATGCCCATGGGTTTGGAATGGGATCTTCAACAAGCACATATGGGTGTGTTGCTCAGGAGTCCACATACTTTAGTCATAGAGTGTAGATGTAGATAAATTAGAGATTAAAAAAAATCTGCATATATACAAAACATGAACACAAATGTATACAAAAATACACATACATGTACATGAGGATTGGTTAAAAAATACAAATTTTTCTTAATATTTTTTTTTATCATCACTTGTGCATAAATGGTGATGTTGCTGCTTGGTCATGTACATTCTCAGGAACTTGAAACTGTGCACCAGCTCCACTGCTGAACCACCAACGCACAGAGGAGTGTGAGCGACTTGAATCCTTCTGAAGTGAAATCGGCAACAGTGTCCTGAGCTCCCATTGAGAGACAGATTGTTGTCCTTCCACCAGGCTACGAGCAGCTCCGCTTTCCCTCTGCGGGCCGACTCATCGTTCTCTACTGTGGTGCCATCGCTGTACTTGATGATTGGGTTGCTGCTGTATTTGACGAAATAGTCGTGGGCTTGGAAGGTAAATGGCAGCGAGCCGAGCACGCAGCCATCCGGAGCGCCCGTGTTCAAGACGGTCGTGTGGGAGGTGTTGCCATGGATCCTCACTGCCTGTGGCCTGTTGGTCAGAAAGTCCAGGATCCCGTTGCATAGGGTAGTGTTCAGAACCAATGAGGACCATTTACTGCCCATCTGCTAGCGGATGACGGCGCTGAATGCTGAGCCGAAGCAGCTTAAACACAAGACACAGAACAAAAGGTACAAAATAAATAACCAGTCAATAACGGAACACATTTACCAATTACAGTAAAGTGAGTTTAATCACTGAAAAGTCACAAGGCTCCCTGAGGGTAGAATAGATGATATCTAACTAGCACTGGGGTGGCATCGTGGAGGCAGACAGTTATTGGTAAGAGGGTCTCCCAGGCCTTGTTTGTGCACCGTAGCTGAATAACCTGAGGTGAAAAGCAGCTCAGGGTGATCATTTTGGTTTTTGGTTAAGAAATATGAGAAATGGTCCATGATGGATTGTAGGTTCCGTCTTAGTCTTGGCTTTTCCCATGACCTCCTCTGAATCAGAGGTCTGGCCCATTTCTCAGCATTCTCAGAGTTGTCATTTCTCAGCAAATGATCTTTCACCCCCCAGCATATGACGGCATCAAAGATAGCAATGGCAACTGTAGTCTGGTAGATAAACTCCTGTTTCAGAAGATGAACTTCTCTCCTTACAAGCCACTACCTTCCCACCTGTGGTCAGTGTGACAGCAGCCAGTCCATGGTAAGTCCCCTGAAAAAGTGCCCAGTAGTTATCACTGACATCCTTTCTAAGGAGCTGTCACGCAGTCATCAGATCTGAGGACCCAGCATGTTTGCCAGCCAAGCCCGCTGGTCTGCTGCTCCACAGTGGTCATCGTTTTCAAAAGGGCAAACAGTACCTACAGGGGAGGACAGGAGAGCCTTGTGGGTATGGGGGCAGCCTCTGAGAATTTGCTGCATTTTCGAATCCCATTCCTGGTCAGTAGGTTTGTCAGCTTCTTCACGTATCCCACCCCCCACTCCAGCCATTTCAAGAAAGCCTGCCTGTTTTTGGGACCCCTATCTGAGCTTCGTCCCCTCCCCACCTTCCCACAGCTGCAGGTCCGGGGCCTGTGAAACCCAGACAGGGCGCCAGCATCTCCTCTTCATTTTTTTCTTCAGTTCTCTGAGAAACCAGAGCAGGAAAATGCAGCTTTCTGGAACGGTTATAAAATAACGTGTCAACCCTATGGATGAAATGCAAAACATGTTGCATAAATATGATAAATGGGTTCGACTTGCAATCGCTCTCGGAACGAGGGAGCCCTCACGCACGATGCGCTGCCCGTGCGCCAGCTCTGTTTTAATGCCTGTGTCGGTCTCATCAAAAGTTCATACTTTGCAATTACGTCTTCGGATTACCTCCTGCGAAATGTTAAATTAAGCAGATGTTGTCCAGTCAGCTTCCAGTTGATGTACTCCCAAAAAAAAATCCAGAGGGAAGGCAACTTGTCTATCACGCATACCTTCAAGCGTGTTTCTGCTATCCGTTTTGGCGAATAACACATCAAGCTGTCTGATAAATGTATCTACCCTCCTTGCTACAATAATCTCCCCCGGACCTGCTTCCATATGTTTATTACTGATAGGGTGGAAATGTGCATCATGTACATCTCGTCTGGCCCCAGTGCCCTCATTTTCAGACTTCACCAAATTCTATCTAATAAACCCCGACCCCTCCAATCCGTCCGTTACTTGATCCGTGCAAAAATTACCCAAGAGCAGAGGGGGATGCAAATAAAAGACAGCTCGATTCCATCCAGCGGCAGAGCCCGAATGATCACAAATGACACAAAGCTGTTGTTTTTAAGGTTATACTACAGTGCTTATTATAAGCACTGTTCTGGGTACCTGTAGTGGTGGCAAGAGGCAGGGCCAGGGGAAAAGGTGCAAATCCTCCGTTCCTGTTTGGGGATTCATCGTTTTCCCCCGTGCTGTTTACATTTCAGCCAGCATGATATTTTTAACAACGCTGTCAGTTACGATGGCGGCTGTGCCGTTATGTTTTCCTGCTTCTTGGAGAGCTGTTCTTCACCAGCTTCTGCAAGGCTGTCCTTGGTGTCTTCTGCCGTTTGCAGTAATCCAAGTGAGCACAATAATCAATGGGCCCATCAAGCCGTAATGCATGCTGTTCATCTGGAAGGAAATGTTTTGTTCAGGTTATCGCCGCTGTTACTCGGCCATTTCTTGTGCGCTCTGTATAGGCCTCTGTTGTCGATGCACTATATTTTATTTTCGTACATTGTAATGGCTTTGAGGCAGCAGAGCAGGGCAGCGTGTCGCTCTTGTTCCTCAGAGCTCCTGAGCTCTGTGCTCAGACATAGGTTACAGTCTGGCTCCGTCCGTGGGATTTCCTTGCGTTACCCAGATCTGTGCGGATTTCCTCTCGCAGTCCACAGACAAGCATTTCAGGTGAACTGGTGTCTCTCTTATTGTGCACATGAGTGTGGATACCTGCATGATTCTCCTGCAGTGCACTGGTGAGCTGTTCAGTGTGTACGCTACCTCAGACCCTGCGCTTCCACCACCGGCTTCCAAATTTCAGTCAATTCCAAATTGATGGAAATTCATTTTTAATGATTTCTAGGAACTCTGGTTAGCGAATGAGCACCTTAAAGATAATTAAAACATGTACACACAAATATATGTATCAGCACCTGGGCAGGACATCTACAAAGTTGTAGCCTAACAATAGCCTCTGCCGATAGCTGTAGGAAAACATACGCAGCACTATGACACAATTGAGCACTTAAAGCTTGTACTGTAGATGAAAAGTGGTATGAAAATACATTAAAACATTGCACGTGTGCCTGTGCAGTATGTGTGGCATTGCACCTTTAGGACTGTGTAAGGTGAACACTGTAGAAGGCTGTGTGCTATGACACAATGGCAGCCCATGCGCAGCCAGCAGCCATCTTTGTGTGTCTCATACAGCATTAGTTGTTGTCGCTGTTATGTCGCCCAAAGACACGGATACAGCAGGCTGATTTGAAACACTGTCCGTTTTTTGTGCACCTCGCACAACACAGCTCACTGAAAACTCAATGCAAGCGTGTGTCCTGTGCTATAATGCAGTACACCCTAACCCCCAAAACAGCACAGCAAATGGACCTTAGTGAAACAGAATAACAAGCTTTTGCTTGCTGACTGAAAATAAAGAAGTATTTAATAAATGTTATAAACGTGCACTTTTTAAAAAGAAATTTTTGTTTAGAATGTAGTACTGAATTATTTAATAATGGTGTTGATTTAACAATTGTATTAGTGATACTGTGGCCAGGAATAAAACAAAAAAGGTGAAAGATTTTAACAAATGTTTTTAAAGAAGCTACTGTATGGTGGACTATACAGTAGCTTCTTTAATAATAATGGAATAATAACGGAATAATCACTCTGTAACAAATTCAGTTCATCTTACGACCGATGTGACTTGCAACCCGGCCGTCAGTCTCTAACCTGGTTGCGGGTGAAGGACAATCTGGAATCAGAGCTTTACATTAAGAGAAATGGCAAGGAACCTTATTTGAGCAATGGACTCCTGATTTCCCACTTGTGTTGGGGTGGAAAAACATTACGACAGGTTGCACTTTATAGTTTCAGAATTCCATAATTTTTGAACAATTTTTTCAGGTCGATTGTCTTTTTGCACCATTCAGGTGCTTTTTGGAGGGCAACAGCATTTCACTGCGACACAAGATTGGAATTAAACTTTTCTCAAATGTTATGTGAAAGTGTGATAATAGCCAGCCTCCAACCTGGGGGGGGCAGCCTCCCCTGGGGGAACCCAGATAGATGTTTGTGTAGGCCGTGCTATTCCTTTCATTTTAATCAAGGGAATTGTCTCTAAAACTCCACTGACTGATGCTGGTGTCACTCCTCTCCAGCTTCACAGTTAGTCAAACCTCTTCTCCTCCTGCAATTTAAAGATTGCAGTAAGACTTTGGTATTTTTCCTGCTGTTCTTTTTTTTTTTCCTTGGGGGACACAGTTTCTTAACTATTGCTGTTCCTTTATTTCTCCCTGAAGGGATGCAAGGGTGATAAAAAATTGAAATAAAATTACAGCTGACACAGGAACTGTATTAATAACCGAAATTGGAAGCTGCCTTGAAAACTAGGACTGTGCTCCTATGAGATGGCTCAGGCCTTGTTTGTACTGATCGAGTCCTTGTTAATCATGAATTAGAATACTAATAAAAGTTTCTATTGAAAGGAGAATAAATGAAAATGCTGCAGAATTGCTTTCGATTGTAGATTTTGCGTTTGTGACTAAGTAGGTCAATATTGGAAAGTAATTCTTGTGATAGATTAGTCAACTATGGATAAATATTATTGTAATTATGAAACCTTTTCCCTTTGGTTACAGAATGAAATTGACTTCTGTTCTGGTGAACCTTTGCACACATCTGCAAACACAAGGACGTGTAGCAGTTGATGTAAGATGCCGTCATGTGGCTCCACGTGTGTGTGTGTGTGTGTGTCTGTGTGCGTGTGCACGCCTGCATGTGGGAACTTTGAATTTCATGATTTCTTGCATACAAATTTCTGGCAGTGTGTTGTGGCTCTCCTTTATACTGGAAAGTGCAAATCAGCTAATAAAAATTTAGCTGCATGTTCACTTATACACTACTTGGCTGTGTTCATGTCTTTCATATATGCAATTTTTTTAAATCTCTAATTTATCTACATCTATATTACACTCTATGGCCAAAAGTATGCGGACACCTGAGCATTAGCCCCTAATTTGTGCTTATTGAACATCACATTCTAAGCCCATGGACATTAACATGGAGTTGTTCCCCCTTTGCTGCTATAACAGCTTCCACTCTTCTAGGAAGGCTTTTCACCAGATTTTGGGACACGGTTGCGGGAATTTGTGTCCGTTTGACCACAAGAGCATCAGTGAAGTCAGGTACTGATGTCAGGCGAGAAGGCCTGGCTTGCAGTCGGCGTTCCAGTTCATCCAAAAAGTGTTCAGTGGGGTTGAGGTCAGGGCTCTGTGCAGCCACTCAAGTTCTTCCACACCAAGCTGGGCAAACTGTGTGTTTATGGAGCTCGCTTTGTGCCTGGGGGGCACAGTCATGCTGGAGCAGGAAAGGGGCTTCCCTAAACTGTGGCCACAAAGCTGGTAGCAAACAATTGTCTAGAATGTGTTTATATGCTCTGTTGGTGGTTGAAACAGCTCAATTCAATTATTAGAAGGGGGGGTCCACATACTTTTGGTCATCGAGTGTATGGATTATTTGGGTGTGGGTTCAAATCCTTAGTCTACAGTGGACTGCTGTTCCATCCAGGGGTTGTTTCATAATACAGTGTTAGGATAGGGTCTGGACTGCCACGACCCTGACCAGGATAAAGTGGTTACTGATCATGGACGGAAACTCCATCCACCCTCGTCAGGGTCACTATGGTTCGTGCCTATCCCAGAACCACTGAGCAGTAGGCTGTGAAACTACACCCCAGATGGAACACCAGTTCATCTCAGACTGTGAGTGTGCTGCTTTCCACAAATGCAAGCCTGTTACTCTTATTACTTGAATAATAAGCAAATGCTAAACCTTCCTTTTGAAATGACCTGAAATTACTAAATGGAGAGATGCGATTATAATGTTACACAATAAATGTGAAAATACTTTAAAAGCATTTGCAGACTGACACTTTAAAGAGAGCTGTCATTCATACTGTGAACAGACCTTTCATTTGCACATATAAAAGACTTTTAGTCAGTAAAACTTCTGGTTGTGACATATACATTATTTATGTGTTTCTATATGCGGTACCAGTGAAAAGTTTGGGTTCATGCTAGCCACCTTGGCAACATGGAAACAAACTGGACAGAAGACTGGCATTGACCCATACAAGCCCTACATCTCTGGGAGCCTGCAGAACAGCTGGGATGACATGTTGGCTGCTTTCCTGCTCAGACTTTTTAGCCCACTCCTTCAAGAAGAAAACCTCTTGCACTTGTTGACTGTGGGCTGCATTGTAATATTTTCACAGTCCTGTGGCAGGTCATCAAACGGTGTTGCAGTATCAGTCGTAATTCCTTTGCCTTTGTCTCCCCCAATGCGCTTAATAATGGAACAAGCTGTGCTGCGGCAACATCGAACACTGCGCCCGAATAGAAATCCTGGCATCTTTCACCTTCAAACTTTAATTATATTTAATGAAAGGGATAGATTCTGTCACATGTCAGATGATACCAAAATTAAAACCCACAAGCAGAGAGACTGGACCTCCAGGACATGATGTCACATCCACAGAACAAATAGAGTCCATTATGGCTGAAACCCTGTTTGTTTCTCAGATGTACAAATCTGTTGATGAACACGATTTCTTTCTAATAAATTAGGAGTGAAAAATATTTAGAAAACCTTTCCTCATCTTAAAATAAAGCCAAGCCTTGTTTACCGTCACTCCTCTGTTAACTAGATTGAACAATGTTTAAGGTCTAAAATGGATTGGTGTGGAAATGGTTCATATTTACTGTAATTTGATTTTCTCAAATTGTTCATCCCATGAATGAATGAGCTGCTTGGTGTTCTGTAGTTCCTCACTGCTGTGGTGGCCAGGGGTTGTCCTTAAGGTCTAACTACTGGGTGGTTGGCTTCTCCCTTCACTTTGGGCCAGACACAAGTTTTAGGAAGCAGGTAAGTGAAGAAAATACTATTAAAATAATTTAATGGTCTGGAAAAATGCTTGCATCTCCAAACATAAGTAATGCAAATGGTCATAACTCAGGAAACCATGGTAAAGTTAAAAATATTCATCATTTAATGATACATGTGTGAAAATGTTGCTGGTTGACTGGCTGTGTAGGTTTATTGTTGTGAAACCTGGGAGCCGAGCAAAGCCGCCGTATTTAGGGGTTTTCCATAATGCTGCTCACCGAGTCCTGGGCACATCATTGCTGTGCTTACCTTCCATCAACCCCACCACTCACCCACCCCCAGAGCCCATCTACCCTGTCCAGCTTGTGCCTGACTGACCAAGTAGATCGACAGTATTTGCCTGGTGAACGGGATGCCACCAGAGTGTTTCATGGCCACATGAACCTGGGGAACGGGGTTGACCACGTTCGTGCACTAGCAGACACTTCACCCTATTGTTTTTCCTCAGCACTGCAGCAGAACAGGACCGGACATGCGGCTTCTGCTTCAGCCTGGTCTCCAGGTTCAACTGCCAATGTCTTCTTATTCTATTACTCTGGGTAAGTGGTCAGCAGTGGAAAAACCTCCTCAAAGAACCTGTACACACATATGGAAGCTGCCTGGCAGGTCCAGAGGATCCAGTGAGTCAACACAAGCTAAGCAGGTATCTTTGATGAATGATGCAGAAGATGTTTTGTTGTGAAGCCAGACAGCCACATTTTCCAACTACTGAGTACTGAAACTTAACCCTGTAACTTGTTTCCTTGGTTACTACTGACAACTTGCTCATCTACTGTTTCCTCAGTTGCAAAGTTGTTGCATCCATGACAGCATTAATATAATTTAAGTCCACTTTTTTTGCTCATTTTGAGTTAAAAATTTCATGTGATGCTCGCCAGTTAGCAAGACACGGTATTATAACCAGTCTGTACTGAAGGTTTTTTCCAATATTTGTGCTAAATCAAGGTTGCTTAGCTACAGCAGTAAGTCAGGTTATTATTTAACAAACTAATTATGTTTGTTACATCTATATTTTTGCTTGTTTCGGCCATTTGTTTTTCCAAAGTAACTCAATTGCAGTTAAAATCCACCAAAAGAGGATCTTTCTTAAATTTGTTTTTTGTGTCAAGCGTGCAGTGCATTTGGGCTTTATTTTAATTTTTTCGTCCCCCATAATCTGTAGAACCTGGCTAGTTTAATTTCCAGAATTATTGGTTGCGTTTCTGTCTCCCCAGCAGTTTAAATGAGTGGAAGACTTTTCGCTGACACTTTTGCTGTAGTTAAACCAGCACAAATGAGCCTGTGATTTAGGCCACACTGCAAACACAAGGACAAACACAAATTTCAGGGCGTACCTGTAATTTTCCTGGCCTGGCATTCCAAAGGGAATGTATAACATCACTGAGTGCCAGTGGAGTTCCAGTGGAGTTCCAGTCATTTTATTGGTGTTCCAAATGCTCCACATTTGCTCCTGTATTTGGTCTGAGTGACTGCAGGATGCTGCAGTGGGGTGTGTTCCATCTGCTAAATTGCGTGTCTCCTCCCCTCATGCCTCTCCTTTGGATTCCTGTTGCCTCTGGTGTTGGTTTCAAGAGCCTACCAGACTGTCAACCAATCAGGATCCAGTTCTCTACCTGACTTGGTCAACACCTGCACTCTATGAGCACCACTACTGAACCAATGACCTCTTGATGCCCCAAGTAGCCCAGAAACAAATCTTTCAATTCTCTGCCTTGTCCCCAGTGTAGTGGAATGAATTCCCTCTGTCCCTCAGAACTGCAGAATCCCTCTTGGGTCCCTGAAACATCTGACACAACAATCTATATATTTGCTGTATGAATGGCAGCTCTGTGTGCAGCTGCTCGAGAAATGTGAAGAACAGGACAAAAAGCTGTGACTTCACAACTGTGTTTTTGAACACTTGCCATGGTCATCGATACTGCTGAACGCACTTTTGCACTGTTCAATGGGTTGTACAGCTCTGTGGATAAAGGCATCTGCCAAATATATAAACGTAAATGTAATTCAGCACTTTACAAGTATTGGTGGATTTATTTTCCATTTTACAGTATTGGGCATCCTGTGTAAGCAGTCTGTGTGGTGCTTACAGAGTTTAATTCTGCTACTGCCAGCAAATCTGTCCAACACCCTCACTGTGCGCATAAACAGTGAAAGTTCAGATGCTTACAGAGATCAAAAGAGAATTACGGAGATATTACAGATTTTATATCACAGAAACACGACCCAGACGGAAGCCAAGATGAAACATATTTCTGTCATTTAACACAGGATTGTTTTGTATAATCTGAAATGTAATTTTGACTGAACATTTTTTCCTCCATTTTCTTTGTTCACTTTAGTTACCCAGAATACAGAGAATGTACTGTAGATGAGCAAGCATTCATCCACTCATTAACCTTTTTTTCTAACACAGGGTCATGGGGGTCCGCAGTCTATCCCCAAAACACAGGGAAGGGTGACGTGCGGACAGAATGCCATTCAGAGCACCGAGACGAAAGCCACACGAATCCGGAGAGAATATGCAGACCCCCCACACATTCACCTGGATTCACACCGACATCTGAACCCACAGCCGAGGAGCTGTGACCTGCTGTGCCACCGTACTGCCATAAATTAGAACTGTATGGCAGAAAACAGGTCATGAGTCTTAAACTGCTTTCTTTTTTTAAACATATTCTCACTTTTATTTGTTCCGGGTGTCTAAGTGCTGCTGGTGACTGCTAGCACCATGCGGCTATAAAACCTTAAAAAAAACAACTGAACAAATGAAAAGCTGATGAATTTAAGTGGAAAGAGCACTGCTTGCTTCAGTGTAATCCAGTGCTTTTGAATTTTGAATAATTGCTTGTTGGGGCTTTTACAGAAATTCTTGGCTGTTGAAGGGAGGCCTTTGCAGAGGGCCTGTAGTTTATGCTGTGTGCGGTTTGCCTGACTTAATTCAGAAATACTAATTGTGTTTTTGTTATTTAGCTTTAATAAAAATATATTGATTTAAGTCATATAGCCAGGAGTCACCTAAAAAATAATTTCTGCATCAAAGTCTCCAGTCAGATTATCTGTAGCTACAGGCGTGTGTTTTGCCGCTCTCATTAAACAATGCAAAGCTTGTGGCAAACAGATCGTTTCTAAAGCTGCCACCTGTGCGCCAGTCTTTCATTACCATTAAAGATGCCGTCCTTCTGGGCTCAACCTCTTCTTTCAATCGGACCTCCAACTGAGAAATGAGTTTGCTGTGGATTCTGCGCCGAGCTGCAGCCCGACCCCCTGTTGGTGCAGGTGAGCTCCTGTTGCACGGTACAGCTACCCTTCCTCGTCTGTGGTCAATATGAACTGCATGTGAGCATCAGATGAAAAAGACAGAGTGCAACCTCTGTCCTCTCCCTTCAGGCCTTGTCTCGCTCTGCTTCTTTTTGCACGCGTGCTGCTGTATTTTCAGCATTGTCCTCCAACATCACCTTAGCACTTACTTTGGTGCTCAAGTTTAATAGCGGTTGCTTGGAGTCATTTTGTTTTTGATCACCACTGTTTCTCTGAACTCAGCTCAGTAATGCAGGGTCTCCAGAATGTATTTCCCTGAACTTTTCCACAGGACAAAACACCAAGAATCATTTTTAACATGTGTCTGTTTTACTTATAGACTTCACAAGCCTAAAATAATTTTAATAATTTATGTTTTCATGTGCTCCTGGTATACTGTACAGTCAAAAGTATGTGGACACGTGATGATCACACCCATGTGTGCTTAGTTGAACCTCCGATTCAAAAACCTATAAGTGTTAATATGGAGTTGTTCCCCTCTTTGCTGCTATAACAACCTCCACCTTTCTGGAAAGGCTCTCCACCACATTTTGGAGCGTGGCTGTGAAAATTTATGCCCATTTGGCCACAACAGCATCAGTGAGGTTAGGCACCAATGTTGGGTGAGAAGGCCTGGCTTGCAGTCGGCATTTCAGTTCTAGTTCCAGTTCCATCCCAAAGGTGTTCAGTGGGGTTGAGGTCAGGGCTCTGTGCAGCCATTCAAGTTCTTCCACACCAACCTGGGCAAACAACGTGTTTATGGAGCTTGGTTTGTGCATGTCATACTGGAGCAGTCATACTGGAGCAGGAAAGGAGCTTCTTCCCCAAACTGTGACCACAAAGCTGGAAACACACAATTGTCAAGAATGTGTTTGTATGCTGCATGGGTGCAGCTCAAACAGTTCAACTCTGTCACTAGAGGAGGGGTCCACATACTTTTGGCTATAGAGTATGTGTACTCCATAGGCAACACACAGGGCATATTACAAGGTCAAGAAACATTTCTACAGCTCGTATAATCAAATGGGTCACCCGCTTTGTTGTGTTATGTCCACATCTTTATACTTTTGAACCTGTCTCTGTCCATCTTTTTTTTTTGCACAGCTTTGTTTTTCAAATCATAGACTTGACACAATTTGGGACACAGATACTTTTCACCCTAAGTGAGATTTTTACAGAGTTAAACACAGACTTACAGTGCTAGAAATATTAGTAAAGTGTGCCTTCGGGCAGTTCCCAGCTAATTTGTCTGAATGAGAACCAACAGTATACACACACGCACACACACACACACACACACACACACACACACACACACACACACACAGAAACACCAGACAGGAGTATGCTGGCAGAAGGACTCAAACAAGCTGTTATGCAAAGCACACATGTATCTGTGGGAGAGAATCCACACAAACATTGGGAGAGCATGCACACTCATGCCAGATTTGAATCTAGGGTGGAACAGCCAAGGAACTACTTGCTGCACCACTCTATTATATTTGGTGTTATCTTTATTTAATTTTTTCCCTATGAAGGGACTGAACTGGTAAGAAAAGCTCATACAAGAAAATGTATTTTCTTTGTAACAAAATCATATGCTTGTGCAGTTCTTTTTCTTCTCTTCACTATGGTTCCTATAATCTAATTCTATTGTTAAAAACATTTTTCATCAACATAATTGCACTTCTGCACACAGCTGGACACAATGACCCTCATAAGCACAGAGCATAATGGCAAAAAAATAAAAATATTAAAGGAATTGAATATGATTTTGCTACCTTTTGTAACACTGCGTGGACACAGTCTTCACAGACTGTGGCATGGTTTGGGCATTTTTAGGAATTTTAATCACCTGAAACGTTTTAGACATGAGTGAATGCAGAATAATATAGCTGCAAGGAACTTTTGTTTCCTGAGGTGTACAGAAAGATTAGTCAAATTTGACTCCTAAATGTGCAGTAGACAATCCCACAATTCCCAGTGCCTGCTGTTTCTTTCAACAGTAAACTGTTTTTCCACATTTGGCATCCTGAAATGTACATGGAGATTTTTTTCCTTGCATATTTTAGCTTTCTAAATTCTATTTAGACACATAACCTTTACAGGAAAGGTTTTCAAACTCAAGGGGGAAGAGCATAGTTTGCGCTACTTTAAAAAGATTGTGATAAATGACAAAGTCAGTAGTTCTGGGCCTAAATGGTACTTGGCTGGAAAACACTGTAGATTCGGTTAAAATCTGTCATTCCTTATTTTCTGGGCCTTTGTTTATGAGAAATCACAAATCTTGTTTTTCTGCCTTTACTTTTTCCAGATTCATTTTGATTGAATGTTTAAAGTGAACTTTAAATAAATGTCAGATTGGCAGACAATTTAATTATGACATACATGACTACAAGAATGCTTAGACTAAGCCAAAGTAGCTTGCTTATTAACCCTGCCAAAGTAGTAAGCTCATTTACTCTTGTTGCTAGGCAACACAAACAGCTGCTCCGAGTCCTGCAACACTTTTTTTGTCATATGATTACTTTCATGATATAGCATGGCCTCCAGTACCGTGCTGCTTCATTAACATCAAAGTAAAGCAAAGGTTCGTACTGTGAACATTAAAAAAAAAAATCACTCCTCAGTACGGCCCAGAGCCTCTCAAGGACAGCGTTAGACTATATCACAGCTTGTTTGCGGATGTCACACTCACAGCTCAGGTGTTACTGTGTTTTTCTATCACACCGAGGTGCTAACCACTGAAAAGACGAAGCATTACCTGACTGATGTGAATGAAATGCATCACAGACAATGGGACGAACTTGTACGGTCACAGGCTCTCACTAGTAAATGTGGTACGTGCCGAAATAGCAAAGTAGGTAAGTTGTACACAGTCGAGCAAAAACTTAGTCAAGATCACCACTTGGGCTGGAAATGGCTAGGATGAAGGTACCATAGTAACACAGCACACACTCTACTACACTAATCTTAAGATGGCTGATTCTTGTCTGCCTATGGGCCCTGAGGTAGCACCGTTCAGCAAGCTACTTTCGGTGAGTTGCTCCAGTGAAGTAGTCAAATAAATGAGCATCCTTATGTATTGCTGTGGGCAAAAGGGTTATATAAGAAATAAAATTATAATTTATGAAAAGATTGTAATGGATCAGCCTAAACTGTTATCCTAAAGACACACGATATGACCACAGACAGGGAAGAGGTGAGTCCAGGCTTTGTCTCTCAGACAGAATTGATCTTCATCACGTTTTTTGTTAAGTAACTTATTGTAAAAGGTTTAAGAGAATTTGTACAGTGGATTGAAAAACGAATTCATCACCTCCAGATTTTTGGCATTTTTTTGTGCTAGGATCTGTACATTTCATGAACTTTAACAGGACTTGTTTTGCCCTGATCCACAACAAACAACAAACTGTATGAATGCAGTGAAACCATCTGCGTGTGGAAAAAAACTGATGTTTAATTGGCAAAGTGAAATGTCTTTATTTGTTAAGTATACACGGCCCCTCGTGTCAGTACTTGGTGGAAGGACCTTTGGGAGAAACTATAGCTACCAGTCTTTTTGGGGTAGCTTTTTACAAGGCTGATTTGGAGACCTTCACCCACTCCTCTTTGCAGAACTGTTCAAGCTGGGAGAGACAAGATGGTTTCCACTTCTAAACAGCAACCTTTGAGTCATTCCAAAGATTTTCAAATGGATTTAGGTTGCCAACCTTTCAAATAAGTCACATGTGGGCAGTATTTTTAATGTTGCTGTGTGAAGCACATCTTCTCTGTTGGCCACTAAACCCCGTAGATCTTTCAAGGTTGCCATCGGACTCTTGGTGGCAAATTGTCTTCTCTCCCCGTCACTTAAGTTTGATTGACAGCCTGATTTTTGCAGACTGGGGGTAATGCCATGCACTTCCTGCTCCTTAATGATCGATTTAACAGTTCTTCAATGTATCTTCAAAGCCTTAGAAATCTTTTAATATCCCTCACTCGATGTGTACCTTTCCACAACTTTGTCACAGACTTCTTTTGCAAAGTCCTTGGAACTCATGCTGTTCTCCCAAGTCCATGACTGCACTTGCATTTGAAGGATGACAGTAAACAGCTGCTTTTGTTTAAGAAAACAAGTGAATTGCAGTGATTCCACCCCAATGTCGAACTGTTCAGTTAATAAGGGATCTTGAAGGCAGTTGGTTATTCCTGAGATAGTTTGTGATGTGATATTAAGGGGGGGGGGTGCATACTTACCAAAACATAGATATTCCAGTTGTTTATTTTTAATTTATGTAAGAAAAGATTTAGAACTATTTTTAAAATCAATATTCTATGTAGATTACTAGAAAAAAATAGATTTGTTGCAGTTTAACTCTTGACTTTAGAATACTAAAATGTGAAAATTATTCATTGGGGGGGTAGTACTCATTTTCTATCCACTGAAGGCAACCAGTGATGGAGTAAGAGATTTAGCAGGCTTGCAGAAGATGATGGAATTGAGTGGGCTACCTATGTCAAAATGTGTACAAATGAATCCTGGTTACAGAGCAATGCTAAACAGAGACTTGTTCACAGCGATCAGAGGTCTCATACCAAGCTATACCTTTGGACGTAGTTACGCATTCATACCTGACTACCGTTGCAGTCAAAACTCTGCAGGTCTTGCAGCTTCTTCCAGAGGAAATGGATGATATGATTAAGTTACCATATTTATGCTGAAGACTTTCTCCTCATGGAAAAGGAAAGCTCATGTACATACTCTGCTACACACTGTGGTAAGGATGTTATTCAGGCCTGAGTGATGGCAACGGCCTGTAAGCTTAAAGAAGAGTGTCAGCTGCTTCAGGCAAATGCAGCAGCACACCGGTAGCTTAAACAGCTGTCATTTGCTGTGCTTCCTCAGGCTGACTACTTTTTGACCAACAGAAAGATCTGGATGTCCCCTAAAGCTGAACCCTGAACATCTCCACAGCTCCAGAAATAAATGAGGGTTTCTTGAAAGAATGGAATTATGAAAGTGGTCTGTGCAGAAATGTGGCTCGTACGTGCAGGGTTATTGGGCCCTGTTGCTGGATAGTGGAGAAGAATAAATAATCTCTTAAATCAGTTGGAGTGATTCATGGAAATTTGCAAAGGATAAGAATTAAATCTGTTACTTGGGAATGAGGAAGGCTTTACTTTTAATATGATTGTCATGTGCTAAAAACATTAATTTCCTGTAGTCTGACAATGATGTGAAGCAAATTATGATAGAACAGCGCATATAAGCAGGAAACACAGTTGAAATGAGTAAAGAAAATGACAGAATGGTTAAGCAAGTTCATAAGGTTATGAGGAGAAGTTCAAGACCCAGTGCATCTTTCCATTGCTTCATGTCTCCAAACTGAGGCTTTGCAGATCAAACTAAGCTGTTTTCACTTCTGAATTCAGCTGAAATTTTGGTAAAGCCCTCTTGAAATAAGCTGAAGTATGAAGATGAAGTTCCACGTTGGAGCTTCATACTTATGTGTGTAATGTTGATCAAAGACGCATCCTCAACTCAAGCATCTCCGGACAGACAGTCTGGGAACTGCTGCCATGTGCTGATGTTGCGTGCATGCCTGCTAAGAGTAATACGCTTCAGTCTACCTCTGAACTCCAGGTTTTGTGTGCAGCTGTGCTGGGGGAAGCGTCGCGCTCCAGTTGCGATGACATTCGGTTTAGTGGCACCTGAAGACACGGCTGCGGTGTGGTGTTCATCAGCTACTGCTATCTGTGTGACCATGCAGTGCAAAGTTTTATCTGTCCCCACAGTTACTGCAGTGCATTGCCCATCTTTCTTTTACACTAGCGGGCTACGGCCACAAACCCTCTTTGAAATTTTTCGGGGACATTGTGTTTCAGGTGAATGAAGGGATTAAGAAAAGAAGGTTAACCAGAACCGTAATCTCTACAGGTCTGGCATTAATTTGGACAATGGAATCAGACTGGATGGATTGCCCTGTGACACATCCTTCTTTATTGGTTCCTTTTAATGGATCAGCAGAAAGGAAAAGGCCGAGCTCATGCTTCTCAGTGCCCTACTGGGGTTGTTGCTGTTTAGGAGGATGACTGCATGAATGTACTGATGTATGCAATGCATTAAAAGAGAGATACCTTAAGGCTGATTGGTGGTGAAGATGTGATTCTCACCTACAGATGATGCATTCAGGGTTTGTTTCTCAGCTCTTTGCAAAATCCAGCCTCAGGGAATGCTGGATTTTGGATTTATTTTTTATGCCTTAATTGCACATAAAAAAAACCCCAGCGAAATACGTTAAGTCCTTATCCAGGTGACTGGCCTTGCTGAGATATAGAGCGCTCATTTAAAAATTAGGCAGCGGTAATAAAAGTCTGTGGGCAAAAAAGTTTATGATGAGTAAGTTCTGTCTGAATGTCACCCTCCTAAGACTTGATGGGGGGCCAAGCCAGAATTTGCAGTGTCTGGGCACCTTCAGCCCTGAAGCTTCCAAGAAAAACATGCTTCTTTAAACCTTCCACTTAGCGCTGCTTGGTGACAGGACTTAAAGCTGTTACTTGCTGGAGTGACCTTTTATTCTGATAGATAGAGTCTAGTTTGCTGTTATTGTGGCTGTTTCTGTTTGTGACTGATGACTCAGTGGTGTTTCTGGTATCCAGTGTTAAAGATTTATATCTTTCTTTCCCAAACTCCGAAAGGCCATATTTTATTCAGTACTGGCACAATACTAGAAAGGAACTGTGTTAGAAAGGAAATGTTGACATGATTTAGATTAAATATTGGTTTGCATTTTGAAGCTTGTATGAGGCATGATTTCAACGGAGAAGTATTAGCGCGACCCCTGGCCACACCCAGCTGTCAATCACACTTACATACGCAGATCAGTCACAACCTTAAAATCGCTTGCCTAATATTTTGTAGGTCTCCCTTGTGCCACCAAAACAGCTCTGACCCGTCGAGGCATGGACCCCACATGACCTCTGAAGGTGTCTTGGCACCAAGACGTTAGCAACAGATCCTTTAATTCCGGTAAGTTGGAAGGTAGGGCCTCTGTGGATCGTACTTGTTTTTCCAACACTTCCCACAGATGCTCAATCGGATTGAGATCGGGGGAATTTGGAGGCCAAGACAACACGTTGAACTCTTTGTCATGTTCCTCAAACCATTCCTGAACAATTTTTGCAGTGTGGCAGGGTCAGTGCCATCAGGGAATACCCTTGCCACGAAGGAGTGTACGTGGTGTGCAACAATGTTTAGGTAGGTGGTCCATATCAAAGTAACATCCACATGAATGCTAGGACCCAAGGTTTCCAAGCAGAACATTGCCCGGAGCATCACATTGTTTTTCCCCCATAGTACATCCCGCTGCCATCTTTTCCTCAGGTAAGCGAGGCGCACACACCCGGACATCCACATGATCTAAAGGAAAATGTGATTCATCAGACCAGGCCACCTTCTTCCATTGCTCCGTGGTCCTTGGGCACCCATGACCCTGTCACCAGTTCACCAGTTGTCCTTCCTCTGACCTTTTTTCGTAGGTACTAACCACTGTATACCAGGAATACCCCACAAGACCTAACGTTTTGCAGATGCTCTGACTCAGTCGTCTAGTCAGCACAATTTGGCTCTTGTCAAAGTTGCTTAGGTCCTTACGCTTGTCCATTTTTCCTTCTTCCAACACATCAACTTCAACAACTGTTCTCTTGCTGCCTAATATACCCCCTCCACCCCTGTATAGGTCCCATTGTAATAAGACAGTCAATGTTATTAACTTCACCTGTCAGTGCTTTTAATGTTGAGGTGGTCGGCGTATAAGCACAAGACAATTTCCACCCCTTTAGGTGGTGATTTTCATAAAGCAACCACCACCCCATCCCCACCTCCTGTCTTGTTCAAAGAGTCCCATCAGGGGGGCTCAACAATCTTGCTCTATGGCAGGTGTGAGGCCCCCAGTGGACCCCAAGCCCCAATCCAAACGCATAACTAACCCAGTAGTTCCAACTCCCCAGTGAGCATATTTCTGTACATTATTAATTATACTGAGTTTTAAACTTTTTTTGTTTAAAACTTATTTTAAACACTTCCACCCCTGTCATGGACATACCCGTCATATCAGCCTCGGATTCATTTAGTTTAGAGATAAATCAACTTGAGCGTAGAATGTATATTATGTGTGCTTTTTTAAATCTTTCTGCAAAGTTTTGGAACAAACCAACCATTTCCCACCACTCTCATGAAAATGAGTCCACTTTCCTTTATTATTTGCCTTATTGTATGTCCGTGTGCAGCAAACCCCTCACCTTCTCTTCTGCAAAACAAGCAAAAATGATTTCTAGCACTTTTTGGCAACTGTGTTTTGAAAAGTAGATGTG
This sequence comes from Heterotis niloticus, assembly GCA_018136845.1. Classification (NCBI taxonomy): domain Eukaryota; kingdom Metazoa; phylum Chordata; class Actinopteri; order Osteoglossiformes; family Osteoglossidae; genus Heterotis; species Heterotis niloticus. The sequence goes on along the minus strand of CM030904.1, from coordinate 12,333,703 downwards.
AGAGCTTTGTGAGCTCAAGGGATTTAACTTCTACAGCCTTTGTCAACATTTAAAAAGGTGTGACGTTGCTCCTGTATGGCTGTTATGCGTCTCCACAGAAATATTGAGCTGAATTTTAGAAGAAATCATTTAGCCTCTGTATGTTCGTGTAAAAAACAGACCGTTGCTAAGTGACACTGCCTGTGGGTGACTGTGACTACTAGTTTGCATTTCTAAGTCCTTTTTACTGCATCCAAATGGGAAAGTGATGCACACATGCTTTGAAAAGTGACCACAGATCTCAGTTGTCAGACCGTCCCTTTCATATGCTGCACAGCAGATCCCCAGTAGACTGTCGAACAGGAAGTATCATGGAATGCTGTGGTGTGCTGCACATGGGCTCTATTTCTCTGACAGGCCATGGACAGGAAACGGCAAAGTGAAGAACAGGCTCCTGGGTGGGTCAGTCAGCGAGAGGTTTTCTTCCCAAACACAGAAGTTCCGCTAGCTCAGGTCTCAGCCTTCATTGTGGGAAAATAAGAGAACCTTTCCCTTCAGCTGGGTCGTCGGCAGGTCAGACATGAAAGGTGAGTGTGTGTGTGTGTGTGTGTGTGTGTTTTGGCTTCCCTCTGTTTGACCTGGGTTCTTCCCTGGCATAGATGATATCATTGTATAAGTAAAACACAAGTGGGTTTACCTATGGTCACCTCCACTCACCTCTGAGCTGTGTCTGCCGCTGAAAGCAAGTCTGTACAAGACTGCAGGATTTATTTCCTCCCACACATGCATAGCACCTCCTATTGGTCATTGCATAATCACAATCAAAATATGGTGTATTTTAGGCTAGGAGTTATTAAACTAATACAAGGTAACTGATATAAGATTTAGATTCATATTTTCATTAATCGTTGCAATTAAAAGGAAAAGAGCTGTCACAGCAAAGCGTGAACATTACTATTACGCACTGTCCTCCTGGATACAAACACCTCAGTGTTCTCTTGAGCATATTGCTTGCAACTGCAGGTTTATTTTATGTCCACCTGCAAGAAGGAAATGGATTTTCGAGCGTGTTGTGAAAGCAAAAACTCAGCTGGATTGCAGCTCAAAAATGTCAGCAAATGTGTTTTGCCACAAGACATTCATAAAACAGAACCATTTTTGGATTACTGTAGGTATTTTGTAGTTATGCCAGCTCATGGTCTCTGAAAGCTTATGTTCTTTGAAATATGTACTTTCCCTCTTGTTGTGTCTTACTGTGGTATCCATCAGCTGTTTATTTATACAGTCAATGGAATGCTGGCTCGAAGCTGGTAGTTCTATTTAGTGGTGTCTAAGCTAAATGGAAACAGAGCATCCGTCCTGGCCTTGCGCTCAAAGTACCTTTCCATTCTGCGTTTTTGTTTTGACAACACATTTTGTGTAAAAGCCTTCATTTCCCTGAACTGCTACCCCCCCCATACACGCACACAAATAATGCCATTCCCAAAATCATCAGCTTTCATGTTAACTTCCCGAGAACTGTGGTAATTTCAGTTTGCGGACATAAGAATATTTTACTCGCTTTCAGTCTATGAGCTGTTTTCTTCACTTCTGTAAATTTATTTGAATGTTGTTATGTTGCATGGTCGTATTTTCCAGTGTCGGGCCTGGGTTTTGAGAGGAAGGGCCTAGTTTACTCTGGAGAATAGCCTAGATCTTTTTATAGGAAACCAGGCTAATGCACCTCTACTTGCAGCTTTATTGGATACAAATGGAGTCTTCGGGGCTGGAAACATGCGGCTTGGCTCCTGGTCTTATGGGAAAAATCAGATTGTGTGCTGGTACTGAAATTGTGTTTTTCTTTGTTTTCTGACTGTAGAATTAGTATTTAATTATGTTTACCTGTACACACGTCTGGTCAAGCCTTTCAAACCTTTACAGATTCAACTTGTTCTTGTTATTAAACACATGTGCAACGTAATCGATAACACTCTTTACCAATATTCAAATATTACATAACCTTCTCCAGCATCTGTGTGCCACGTTATATATTTCACTGCTATGTTTGTCACATTTTAACATCTAAGCCCATATCACTGGCAATTTTCGTCCATACTTCCACATGGATCATTTAGAGAGTGGTTTGATGGTTGCTGGAAGCGTGTAAATGCATCATTACATTTGCACCCAGCCTCTCTGTGTTGCACAATTGGGGAACCTTCTGAACCCATCGTGTTGACTGTTTCTCAAGCAGCCATATTCCCGCATTGCGACATGCGGCTACGGTACTGGAGCCTTTCTCAGCAGTCCACATGCCTGATAGAAATTGCTGATGCTTCTGTAGGTTGTACTAGTTTCTGTTCTGCAAAAAAAAAAAAAACATTAATTTCCTATTGTCTATCAACAACATTAACCAAATTTTGATGAAACTGAGTATATAGGCAGGAAGCACAGTTGAAATGAGTAAAGAAAATGACAGTTAAGCAAGTTTGTAAGGTCATGAGGAAAAGTTCAAGATCTAGTGCATCTTTCCATGGCTTTTGCAATGTTTCCAAACTGAGACTTTGCAGATCAAACCAAGCTGTTTTCACTTCAGAATTCAGCTGAAATTTTGGTAAAGCCCTCTTGAAATAAGCTGACGTATGAAGACGAGGTTCCATGTTGAAGTTTCATGCTCATGCTTGTGTTTGTGTGTAATGCTGATCCTTGAAGACGCATCCTCAACTCAAGCATCTCTGGACAGACAGTCTGGGAACTGCTGCCATGTGCTGATGTTGTGTGCATGCCTGCTAAGAGTAATACGCTTCAGTCTACCTCTGAACTCCAGGTTTTGTGTGCAGCTGTGCTGGGGGGAGCGTCGCGCTCCAGTTGCGATGACATTCGGTTTAGTGACACCAGGCTATGCTGGTATCTGCTCCCTGCAGGTCCCCCTTAGACAGCTGCTGCTTATCAGACAGCAGGTCAAGGGGAGGAGACAGGTTGGGGGGACATGAGCGCTGACTTGAGTACCTACTATACTTTGATGTCCAGGATGTAGATGAAGCTATTGTTCATGATGGACTCAGATCCCCTCCATTAAGTGGTCACCATGAGCTCCATTAGCTACTAGATCCTTCAGCTATAGTGTATGAAAAAAACACTTTTGAGGGTCTTTCTTGCTAACAGCCATCTGCCTCCATAAGGCCCATTAGCAGTTAGTTTCTCCATACAGAGGCAGGGGAGTGCCATGTGACCTTAGAGTCCTTGCTCTCGTTTGACTCTATAATTATTTATTGTAACTGTAATTTGTAATTGTCTATTTTACTATTTATTGTTTGCAAATATCCATTTATTTTATTTGGGTATAACTGTACACCTTTTTATATGTCATGTATTATGATGCTGTGAGTGTGAATTTTCCTGCAAGTAATAATGCAGAATCTTCCCTCAGCTATCCTATCCTTTCTTAAACTATCCTATCAACCATACCCTTCCCTACCTTAATCTACCCTTCCTTATCCTATCATATCCTCTTCTATGCTATCCTACCCTAACCAACCCTAATCTATCCTATCCTATCCTATCCTATCCTATCCTATCCTATCCTATCCTATCATGTGAACCCTTCCCCATCTCCTCCAACCCCTTAGCTATTTACTTTCACAGCTGGTTTCGCCTCACTGGGACTCGTCCCTCCCAGAATGTGTAAACATGAAGGTCAGGTATCAAACATGTCTCCCTCACTGTGTGACCTGCTGGCATTTTACACCGGTTGTGTAGCCGTAACCACCCCCACCCCCCAACTGTCCTTCCATCTGCCAACCAAATATCTGTACTCTGATCAATAGCACAATCTGAAAAAGTCAGAAAGGCACCACTGTTCTTTTCAGTGTATTTTCAAGAGTTGCATAAATCTGATTTCAAGATTATCATGTGACTGGGTTCAAAAAGCTGGTTAGTCTCAGTTACCGTTGTTCATACTGCGGTCAGATGTGTCTTTACTCAGGCCAAATATCTGACTGATCTCAGGAGAAAAAACTTCATTGGGACTTTGGTGGGGCCATTTAATTCATTAAAACTTATTTAATGTATTATTCATGTCTGAAAGAATACTGGAAACTTTTGATCATTCTTAGGAATAGCAAGGGAGTACAAGAAAAGTGTTTTAAAGGCAGTGATATTTTTCAGTAATGTAGTTGTGTTTTTTTCTAATCCTGAGTCCTCTGACAAGGTTGGAGGACATTAGGGAGGCAGGTGTTGTTTCAGACTGCGGAACTGACCTGTGGGCCTATGATCCCAGTTGTGCACCCTCACCTTTGTGGAGCAGCAAGAAAACAATCCCCTGTGGCCAGAGCATCAGTGCAGTGTTCACGGGGGACCAGGTGTCTCACCACAGATACACCAACACCATCCAGCACTCGCCGCTCACATCGGGGCACTTCACTGCATCCTGTACACGAGGAAGACCTCCCGCTTCATTGCCTTCCCCAGGTGCATCATCTTCCAGAGGTGTCAGTCATCCCTATGTTTGCCTTTTGTTAAAGGGGGTGGGGACCACTGGTTCTCTGGAGAAATCCATTCTGATTGGATAGTCTTTCTCTCTTGTTTATTTTCCACAGGCATGGAGCAGTAATTCACATGGAAGGCCTTGACTGCGATCTTTGTGAAATACTCGATTTGCAAATCCCCGCAGTGTCCCACCTCGCCTCTGGCACTGCCTCTATGCTGTATTATGCCATTGACATTCTGTCTGTCATGGAGCATGTGTGTTTAATAATGGTGGGTATATTTCTTTCAATGTCTTCAGCTATAGCATTTGCGAAATGTGTGGCTGTCCTCCTGGGTACTGTCAGCTGCCACAGCTCCCGATGATTGAGATTCTCGGTTCTGCGAGAAAAGAATTTCAGAAAATCTCTCCGGCTTTCCTGATAGCATACACTTTGTCACTTATTTGAGTCCAGGAAAATGTCTCACTTATTATAGTGAGTATGCTTTTTACCAGATATTAAAATACAAAATACTACTAAGCTATAATACTAAATGTGCTTTGTTAATACAAGAATTTTTTCATTAAATTTTTGAACATGATGGACATTCAGTGTAATAATTTTTTAATCTTTTTTTTTCTTCATCGAAAGAGTTTTTCAATATAATCATTTATGAACTTCTTGGTGGAGCAATGCAACTATAATTACATTGTGACTTATCAATCTCTGCCCTCAGCTTCCTTATTATTGCAGGGAAAATGCTTAAACAGGCTGAGAATTCAGCTCACTTGGAGACCAGAATCAGGTGCCACAAACGCTGACCATCTTTAACACTGTAATAAGTTGTACAGCATGTCTGTAGCTGAGCCAGTGGCCACCGCACGCAGTCGCTCAGTGCACAGCTGGCTGACAACAAGATGTGTTTGACTTCCCAGAGGCGCTGAAGCGTACTGCAGTCTTTTCAGCCACACTCTTTATGAGCCGCTTGCCCGGTTTAACACCCACTGGTAAGGCTCTGCTCCATGACGTGTGTATCCACTGCCCTTAGTTGCTTTCACTCGTGTTTCCATGGATTCTGGCAAAGCGGAGCTGATCCCCAGCACTGCCATCCTCGCCTTCTAGTCCCAGTGTTCCTGGGTGTGTGTTCCTGTTCTTAGAGATATTGACCATGGTGGTGTTTGCCGGGACCATGCGTCAGCTTGTAGTGGCAGCTCATCTCTGTAATGTTGTACATCCCGCAACATGGCAATCATTTGGGGGTTTTACTTAATATAAACTGAGAAGATCCGGTTGGACAGGGTTTTGTGTGTCTGCTGGAAGCAAACTGATCGCAATGGATGACAACGACTAACTGGTTCATGTCCCACGGTGCTGTGGAATAGCTCCTTGTCTCCAGAAAGGCCTTAGTTTAGAGAAGTGTGTGCTGAATTGAATTGTGGGGCAGTCAATCCCCCACACTGCCCACCCTTTGCCTTTCTACGCTGGTGGCTCACAAAAGTTGCCTCAAAAACAAGTTTTGATGCATCTGTGGCCCTAGGACTGTCACACAGTGGCCTTTTCGACAGCGCTGGCCCCTGTCCATTCTGTGGCTGGCCTCAAACACTCACATAGTCATAGAATAAAAGAGCCCTAGCTAGCGCTTATGGGAAATTCAGATAGCAGTCGTCAGTCTGCATGAAAGTTTAATGATGTCGCCGCTACCTCAGTGGATCATCGGGCTGCAGAGTGGCGTGGCCTGGAATATTAAGAATGCGGTCGAAAAAGTGTCTCCCAGACAACAGCGGTATCAGTACAACTCTTCCTGCTGGGATCCTGGTGACAGTGAGAAGGAAAACGGTGATGAGTTGCATTCAGATGAATAAAGTACTATTGAATCTACGCATATCTATAGGTATTGCTTCTACATCACTCTTTTGAAATCTATAAGCCTTTCAGTATTAGGAAATTATTTTAAATATGGAGATGCAGAGGGTAGTACTGGTGCCTCAAAGCTCCCGGGTTCTTCAACTGGATGACGGTTTGCAGTTGCTTCCATTTTTGTGGCGTTTGCATGTTGTTCCTCTGTTTGTGTGGACTTCATCAAGGTGCTCTGGTTTCCTCCCACAGTCTGAAGATGTATTTCAGGTGGACTGGAGACTCTGAATTGTCCTAAATATGTGTACATGGGAATGAATGTAGCCTGACATGCACTGGTGTCCTATCTAGACTGTACCTGTTCTCACATCATTATGCATTCAGGATGGGGGTCTGGACCACCACACTAGATTTTCTGAAACTGAATAAATTTTTTAAAATGTTTTTAACTGACTGCAGTGGTGTTTATCAGGAAATATTGTGCAAGTGATTAATTATAAAGTGGTGAGCCACTGGCTGGCTTCCTGACTTCAGCAGATCATGACCTGAGATTAAATTAACACATTTGAAAGAAGCTGGCAGTATGATTCAGACCTGCCATATTTTAGAAAATATTGAGGTCGCTTCATATGCTTGAGCAACACACTTGAGCTGCAAAGAAAGAAGGTGTGTCTGTGTCGGCAGCGTGTGGCATCCATCTGCGCCGCAACAGGGCTGCTGTATACAGGCACCTGCTCCACACCCAGTCATTGGCCTGCTAAGACCTCATGTGTTCCTCTGTCGCAGGAATGAGCTGGGAGTCTACCTGCAGCGTCACACAGGGGTGATATTAAACACAAACTGCATTTTAAAAGCCTCTTTTTTAATATTTCTGGAAATATTACCCTGAAAAATCTTATTTCGCACCATGTGCTCGCCTGTAACCTTTCTGTAATCCAACGCCTCCAAACTCATCTCAAGCCGTCGTCTGCGTCCACATGGGAGAAATGAGTTCAGTGCTCTCTGTCGGTCTTGGAGCAAGATAACACTCGTGTTGAACATCTCTGGTTTAAAATTCAATTACTCAATCATGCTTTACATGCATTAATCGCCGAGCTAAGGCTAATGCAAATAACTTTTCGCTAAAGTGGCAGATAAGCAGCCATTTGTCAGGCATTAACCATGATTCATTAGTATGCAAAATTGAAATGAAACATTAAGAATTCCCCGCTTGAGGTGTCAGAACGTGACAAGGAATGCTGAAAACGGAAAACAAGGAACCTGCCCCGTAGCCTGCAGGCTCGTGTACTAGACGACATCCTGCTGCTGTAGTTACTATGACATCGGTTCAGGGCTACTGTATTGTAGGCACACCTCTAAACCCTTCCTGTGCTGCAGCATTGACAAGGTGTCCAGCATGGGGCCCCCAGTGCTGGTGATCCACGACATGAAGGACAAGGTTATCTACTTCTCCCACAGCCAGGGGAGAATTCCCCAATAGGTGGAGGGTGTGGACCAAAAACATATAAACTGGCCCAAGAGATTCTTATCCTCGGAGCTTCCCAAAAGCTGATGACGATGACATGCTGGCAATAGGAAACCAACCTCAGGGAGTCACTACTTCCACCAGACCTTGGTGACAGGCAGGTGGTGTTAAGTTCACATCCTGTCTTTTAGCAGACACTTTTTATACTGGCTCACAGTGAACTACACACACCCTCTCCATTGCAATGGGGAGCACTTTTTGCAATATTTAAAAAACTTAAAATTCTTTTATCCAAAATAACAAAAAAAAAGAAACAAATGGTTTTGACACCTTGCTTAAAACTGTTATTTTGCTCTTATTTCGTAAATTTTGGTAATGATGAGGTTTTGTTAAAAACATAGCCGTCCCTGCATGTTTATTCATCCAGTGTCCTTTGTGGTTATTTGGAGCCAGAATCACTGAGTTCTAAGCTATGAGACTACGCCCTGGGATGCTAGTCACACACACACACGCACACACACACACTGAATCACATATCTTTGGACTGTGGAAGAAACCCTGACCACCTAGGTAAAACTCACAAAGACTGGGGCAGAGCATCCAATCTTCAGACAGACTGACATGGATTAGAACCCACACCCAAACAATCCAGGTGCTGTGAAGTGGCAGTGTACCACCCTGCCACCCACAAATGTTATATGTGTTCAGTTTATTTTAATTTTGTTTGTACTGCAAACATCTCTGGTTTCCGTTGAATAAAAAAATCCAGACCTAATGGAGACGTGCAGTAGAGCCATATGGTTTATGCAGGGAATCTCCTCTCTGATCCAGACACGAGACCCACCAAACACACTGCGACTGGCACCTGGTTCTCAGAAATGTAACAGAGCTTCGCTTATTGGTTCACTTAACAATACAATATATAGCACTGCCTGGGACATAGACTCTGAAAAGAATGGAAAGTAATGATTTTCCCCCAGTCTCGGAGGCTGCCGGAACTATTACAGTAATACGTCTATGTGTATTTATAGCAATCTGCTCAGGTGGTGCCGTTTACAGTAACTGGAAGAGAAGCAGCAAGTGAGAAAGTGCACAATAAAACATTCCCTCTTCCATTAGTAGAGGTGCCGGAATGGGATGGGTTTATAACGATTTAAAGGTTTGCTTTCCCTGGTTTTAGAAATGTCTGTGAGAACAGTCTTGTTTGACAGCCTTTACAATGTCACTGTTTCCTCTCAGCTCGGTGGATGCCCCTGTCTAGTTTTTGGAATGGCGGTAATATAATTCTATACCTTTTTTCGGAAACTAAAAGCAGGTTGATAGCTAGTGTATTGACTCGTAACACTGAACTCGAAGGTGAAATTTGTATGAATTGGCTTTCATTTGCTGTATATGTGTTTGGGAACCACAATGTGCATACACAAGACAAAAATAAATATTTTCTCTACAAATTATGGAAAATATGCATTAAATATGCTACACTAGCATATAATGAACTCACGTGAGATGTAAATCTTGTACGTAGGCCTTGGGTTAGGCCAGCTGGTGTTATAATTGTTATTAATAGAATAAATCAAATGATGTTTCTGAAAACATCGATAAGGGCAGTTCACAGGTTGGCACAATGAGAAATGTTTGCGCTCACATCAGTCGCTTGGAATTCATCAATTCTGAAATGCTCTTATCTGTCAGTTCATTATTTCCAGAGCTCTGTGCCCCGATTCTGTCCTGCTATCGTGCAGTCTATGCTTTTATAAGTTAACGGGTTCAAGGAAGTGTCTTTTTTTGTAATCTAGGCACCATTTTCAGCTTTAACGGAAATGAATTAAGTGGAGTGACACAAGCCTGCATGTGTTATTTTCCTTTAATGGAGAAAGTATCAGCTCAAGGTTCTAATCTTTATGTGTGAAAAACAATTCTGAGACATTAATAGTGCGTTCTCAGTTAATGTTGATAAGAATGCATCTGAATAATTACATTTCGCTCCCGCGGCGCTCGGCAGAAGTCTGGAATGTTCCAGCGTATCTGCCGTATCTTCGTCCAGTGCTTTGACCCATTGCATGAGTGAAGACTACAATATATTACAAATATTTTATGATGCAGTACATATCCGAACAGCGACATTTATACTGAGGTACAGTGGTGTACAACATCGGCAACTTGGGGGTGCCAGCCAAGCTGTTTCTTTGTCAGTAGCCATAAATGCACCATTCAGCTACGAATTAGAAACAACAAATACTTCTTAAGTCTTATTTTTATGCTTTGGTTTTCATGTCATGCTCAGTACTTAATTGTCTGAAAATCGCATTAGACTTTTCAAGAAAAATCTTCAGACTTGATTCCTGCGGTTATTTAGAACACTTAACTTGTCTCTTGAAGAGACAGGTAGTAATCCAGGCTTTTTCCTCGGAGACTTTCAAGAAAACTGCAGCAGGATGAAGACATCAGAAGGTGACATTTGTGACAGTTCAAAATCAGTTTTGTGTGATTAAAGCCTCCAGACTCCATGCCAACAAAATCAGAATCGGTCTACCTGTGGAGGAGGATGTTTTCGGAATGTAAAACACATCCAGTTTCCCTGCACCTAAGAAAGTAAGCGTTGCGGTGATTGGATCTCCATTAAACAGATACTGTATGTTTAAGTGGAGCTTCCCGTAAAGCAATATCAATGCCTATATTGTCCCTTTTAAATTATGACCGGCATCCTTCGATCATGACAAGTGTGGAATTCTCTTTGGTCCTTCCCTTTATACTGTATTATCAAAACTACTCAGCTTGATATACTGCTTCATTTCTTTGGCTGAAGGCTTTGAAAAAGCAGCGCACAAATGATGAAAAGGATGCAATAACAGTGTGGCTTTTGACTAAATTGCTTAAAAATTTTAAATGCTGCCATAAAGCATGCTGAACTACAGCTGCGCAGAAAAGAATGGAACCGAAACCATGATGCATATTTGTTTAAACCGATACTCTTAACTACGCATGCTAAATGCTTCTTTATCTTATAGGCACGGAAAATCCTGTTCTACTGATGATTACATGGAAAACTGCATCATCTGCTGCTGTGTCCCTTTGCCGGGCTCATCTTCCATGAAAGCAAATTTAGTTTGCTATCCGGCTCCTTGTAATTAAGGGCAACCGGTTCGCTCAGCGTATATGACTATTTTTTCCCCAGCAGAGAAGCGCAACTGCCAAATTCTGCTTTATAAATAGCAGCTCTGAAGATTTTTCTTCACTGACAAAGCATTAGGATGCTGAATGCAGGCTGGTTTTGGTGGATAAGAAAGATTCTCCATGCATAGAATAGTGTGTTGTGTGCATAGTTTTTTTGCATGCTGTTAGAGGGAGGAAGAATTTACTTGATATTAAAGACTTAAGCGCTCTGGGAAGACCTCCGGACACCCCGCTGGCAGGGACTAGTGGCCTCTTTGAAAGGGGTAGGGTGATTCTTTTAACAAAGAAAAAAATTCCACCATCTCTTAATGTATGTTGCGCGTGAATACCCATACATTCTTGATGGGGACAATAAGAAAGCTTTGCTTTTCTCTTAAAGAATGCCATTAGCTAAGGTGTGGGGGCTGGGGGTATGAGCTTTTTCATTTAGTCTGTATGTGCAGTAAACCAATGAGGAAAATCTACTTGCCGTTCACAGACCAGGCACCTTGGGAACATGGGAGGTAAGATGTCGTTTTACTCATGACTTGTCTGATAACAGGAGGATCAGTGGGCGTCTTCAGCTGTGTCGGGTGTGATTTGCCAGTGATCACGCTGTATATCCACAACTGAAAAGTGAGGCTGTATGAGTAATGAAAAGTCCTACCATTTTACCAGGGGATGGCAGGGTTTCAAACAGACGATGTTTAGTTCCATTCTGTGGCATAAAGTGGTGCCACTGGCAAAACTGTCGACTCATTCCTTCTTCTCCCCTTCATTGCTTTTTTCATATTCCTTCATACTTTTATGGTCTGCATATCTTTTTAGAAACTTTAATTTCACCATGTAGGAGTGTCATACTGTTCCTGCAATTTAAGTTTTGCTATGTAAGTCTGAAGAAGAAATTAAAATATGTGACTGCTTTTTAAAATATAATTTTTGCCACATACTCTCCTAGCAGCCAGGAGTTTAGGGATGGGCTCCAGATGACTGTGACCCTGACCAGAACAAGTGGTTAATAATAATAAACAAATGGATGGCTGGACAGATGGATTGAAGGCTGGATGATTTTTGTGTTTAGTTGACAAAGCCAAGTTAAAATCAAAATGTTATGAATTACTGTACGTATCTAAAGGTACATCTTCTATACATGGCTAGTTGAAAGTCAAAACATTTTCTTTACAGGGAATCATAGGGCATGAAAAACCAAGCATTCTGTTTGCTTTGATGGATTACAACCGGTTGTGCTCACGACTGTTGGCATATTTCTACACTTTGGCCTTTGAGGAAACATTTGACCTGTGGACTTGGGCATCCCATCTGAAGTCCAGAAATAAATGTTCTGCAGTGAGTAGAGACTCAAATGGGAAGACCTTAGGAAAGGTTATGACAGCATTCTAGCCACCAAACTCTTCATTTTTACCTTGCCCACTGGCCACGGATAATTTTTTCAGGTCTGTCAGGCATCATTTCAGAAACACTCCTTTTTCTGGAATCATACTTGACTGTTCTGTAACACACCTCATGAAAAAACACTAAAATTATGCCAGTCATGAGTTTTCCACCTGTGCCCATGTTTATGAAAGTTATAATGCTCCATCTGTTTATGTGTCTTATTTCTGTTTGAAACATTACCATAGATATTGATGAAACACATCAGAAGTGTGTTCTTTTTTAATATAAGATCCTTGAGAGTCATAACATGAACATTAATGAAATGCTCTTGTTTACTGTGGATGTTGAAGCTGGACCAGTGATCCTGGGGACTATCCAGTGATTCCAGATGCTGAGTGCACACCAGCTTTTTAAAGAGATATAAGAACACGCGGGAACATTGTTAGTGACAGGAAGGAAAATGACCTCAGGGATTGTCCTGCAATTGGATGCTGTCTGTCCTTCCCCTTGCATGAGGACATTATATGCACTTGCATATTTGACTGCAGAAATCTTTGGAACCAATAGACAGAATAAATTAACAGGCATGAAAAATGCACAAATACTTCCACTGGAATAACAAGTACAATCTGGAATACGAACTTCAGTGTTTTTTCTCTGAGTCATAAAACATGTTTACTTAGGCAATGAAAGCAAAAGCTAGCTTTTCTGTAGGCATAATCTCATTCCAGGAAAAAAACAAGAATTAAATTGTACTCTTTTGTAATAAAGCTAAGAGCTAGATGTTGGTGTGCAACAGGGAAATCCCCATTTTCAAATAACCTTTCTCGTGCTTTCATCTGTAACTATATCACTGCATGCTTTCACAATTTATGAATACTTAGTATGCAGAGACGAGGTTTAAAACCTCAAATGGAGCATGACTGTACTCTGCAGCTAAAAAGACAGAACTGATGAAGGCATACATTACATTTCTCACTCTTAAATTTCTCTTCTTTAATGTTTAGCAAGCAAACAAAGTCACATCTGTAATGGAATGATAATGCTACCAAAATGAGTTGTTGCATACATTTTGTCAGTATATGTATGTGATCAGATTAGAAAATAGCCTGAATTTAAATTTTTGCTTTGTATGACTTGAAAGAATCTAGACTCTTTAACCCTCTGTAACATTACAGATTTTTAAACAGATGTAGAGAGTGCACTTAACTGTCTCACATTGCAGTATTCCAATATCTATGTTTAAGCATGATTTCTATGATGACATTAACAGCAGAACTGACACGAGCAGAATTCATTACAGTAGTGGAATGCTTTCATATTTGTTTATGAAGCAGTTTAAAAAAAAAATTCCAGAAAGGTCAGTGAAAAGATTCATCTTGATAATGCTATTTGTCACAGAGCACTTCCAAACTCATAAACAGACATATTGGCTAAAGGATAATGTACTTAGAAGGAGTATTCTGCTGAAAGAATGTGCATTTTTTTGTTAATTCCCAGCTTACCTACAGGTAAAATGGCAGCTTGCTTACTATTAAGAGGTTGGAAAAAGGGTATGATAGGAATTTGAATTCTTCATGGACCACCAGAAAGAATACAATGGGCAAACAAGTGATGAAGGTTGATGAACAGAAAATACAATACCTTTGTAAAATTTTGAAGACATTAGTTTTCTTTTTCTGTTGTGTTTGCCGAAAGAGGAGCAAGTGTTATTTGTTCATTCTTTTTGCTGAATGGATGGGCTGAGGGAAGCATCCTTTGCATGACGTATGGTAGACATAGGAAGAGACAGCAGCAAGGAATGAGCCAGAGGCTAAGAGAACTGTTGCTATTAACTAGTGAAATGCTTTTGAGCCATTACAGAGCCATGGCCTTGGGTTGTTCACTTACAAACTGTGTGCTGGCTGATTTTTTTTTAATTGTTGATTCACACTTTCTTGCACCCTTACCTAGGTCCGATTTATCACACTAAACCTGCAGCATTGCTTACTGTTGCTCCCATTGTTTATTATTATAGCATTGCGCACATATTTTTTTTTCTAGTCATACCCCATTTAATGACATTTTCTCTTCTTTCTTGCACATCCCAAACATTGACGAGAACCTCCATTTTATGTTAACAGCGACCTCTATGTGTCAGTATGAGAACATCCATACTGGAAATTGCCCAAAAATGAGATGCTTCTCAGCAAATATCATTTCAACGTAACTTCATTTACGTGAAAGCCTAATTTTACTCGGTAGATGACTTGTTTTCCAGTTTTTAAAATATGTAAGATTATCATGTAAACTGTTTAAATTCAGTTTTGTAATTGTAAGAGCTATATTTTGTGTACGGGTTGATTTTAGTCCGTCCTTTCTTGTATGTCTGTAGCAGTTCTGTGATCGGGGCCCTTATTTCTATCAGCTCTCAAATAAAGACCGTGACACCGCAAGCAAACGAGAATATAATTTTGGAAACTAAAAAAAGCGATTTTTTTTTTAATGTCAGCCGAATTGTCATTTTAAAAGATTACATCTTAAGGTAGTAATACAAACTGTTTCTACAAGACACACTCGTAAAAATTACGAATAATATTACTATATCAGAAATTAATTTTTAAACTAAGAAGTTAAACTGCAAACGTCGCGCTGTTTTACAATATTGTGGACGTTTGGAATTGAGATCCGCGAGGACGATCTGGACCAATCCTGTGTCAGTGGGCGTGGCCTTGCTCAGCTGTTGTAAACAGAGCAGGCGGCTCGAGCCGCGCCGCGCCGGGAGCGCGGTGTGTATAAATAAGCGCGCGTCCGAGCTCTGCCTCACCGGCGTCGCTGTTACCGCAGCGGGACGGAGGCTGCAGGACGCTTAATCTCTGTCACAAGGCGACGGCGGGTTGGTGCCTTCACAGGTTGGTGCCATTGTGGATTAATTCCCCTCGGATTTTTAAATTTTTTTTAAGGAATATCAGACTTGAGGCTGTCGCTATTCTCTGAAGTGTCTGTCTTTAAAGCCACAGGTGTGTGAAGCAAAGTACTGTTGTGTACGCTTGTTGCCCGCTCAGATGGAAATTCCTCACGCAAATAGTGCGAATGAAGCAAATCCTTCCGAATGTGTCAGATACGGGGTGTTTCCTCATATTTTTCGTGTAAAATGGTGTCTGCTTGTAATTATCACTGCTCTTTGACTCATGGGAACGACACACAAGGCTGGTTTACAACAGGTGACACGAAGCGTTGTTGCCGCTGCAAGGTGTGTCTACCGGTACAATTCTAAGGGTTAAAGTTTGCAAATTCCACGCATCCGAATTTCACACACTATGTCCACGACGGGGCAGTTCGTTCTGGAAAAAGAACAAAACGATGCAAATATAAGACACGGTTCGTTCGCGTGGCTTTGCTTTGGCATCGGCAGCACTTGAGTCTCGAGCCACGCGCTCGCGCTTCCCGCGCTCGCGCGTTTCTCGGTGGTCTCCGGTGTCTGTGGGTGTCCGCGTGCCGCCGGGGCCGGTAGCGGAGCGGTCGCGCGCGTCGTCGCATGCGGTCCGCAGGGGGCATCAGCAGCGCGGGCAAAAGAGCACGAATTTTTGAAGAAAGGAAGGCAATGAAGGAAGTGCACCGGACATAGCACATCTCCACAGCCATTTCAGCTTGAGCAGGTTGGTGTCTTTTCACTGGACAGTATTTCTGTTAATATGTCGGGGAATAGCAAATGAAGGATGCTTCTAACAGCAATTTATTATAGACCGAGGACCTGATGAGGAACTGATGAAGAGGACTGGGTGATGATCTGAAGATGGTTTTATGAGGGTCTGGAGATCTCCAGCACTGGGGTCCTGGTGAATGGGATCAGACACATTCCTGGCATTGAAGGTAACGTTGACGGAAGGCATTCTGAAATGATTTGTTCCACATAAAAATGAAAATACTTTTTTAATTTTCAGGACTATTATTTAGTATTAACATTTAAATTGGGCTTAGATTTTGAATGTTACGATGCATGTAGGAGGATTGAGATGTTAAGTGAAGATAGCATTCCTTACTGGTGATCATGAGGATCAAGCAGATCAAAACTGCTCAGAAAACAACAACATATGGGTGCATGGGCTCATGTGGGTAAGGTGAGACTCAACTGCTGACATGAAAGTGTTTTTGTTACACAGTAGCTTCAGCTTTTCTCTAAGGTGTGACTCCAGGATAAAAATACTGTGGGTTCAGAATTGTCAGGTGGATTTTGGGAGCTCATCAAGGTGG
Source organism: Heterotis niloticus (assembly GCA_018136845.1). Taxonomy (NCBI): domain Eukaryota; kingdom Metazoa; phylum Chordata; class Actinopteri; order Osteoglossiformes; family Osteoglossidae; genus Heterotis; species Heterotis niloticus. Next base: position 12,317,179 of record CM030904.1, on the reverse strand, counting down.
AGTGTTGTGCATGCTTATAAAAAATAAAAAAACATGGACACGGCTACCTGAGATCTATAAATAGATGTGGTAAATACAGATTGAAACGTGCGCGTGTGTTTGTTTTTTTTGGCAGACACTAGAAAAATTAAGTGTTGCCATTCTTACAGAACTCTTTTTCAGGCTTAGATTTACCATGGACAGCTCCCAGCATCATAACATTTATTCTCAAACTAATGTTCTCTAATAATAATATCCAGTTTAGTTCTTTAAAGGCTGTAAAATTGACTTTTGAAGCATAAATGATTCATGTCAGAGGAGTTGAGATAAAGCTATTATCTTTCTTTTGTTAAGGAAGTATGATTTTTGTCTTGATGTGTGCTCTGTAATTTATTGGCATGTTATTGTCTGCCCTTTTAGCCACTGATTGTTGGGATTGTGAGCATATCAAAGAGTTTCCTGCTGAAACCAATCAGCTCTTCTGCCCTGATGCTCAGTATATATATGTTATGCTTCAACTAGGCCCTTCCCATTGCCCTTTCGAGGACTGATTCTGCGTGTGATGGGTTATCGGCTCCACCCACTGCACTGGTCTGTGGTTGTGTGGGTGGTATGCATTAGACCTGCTTTAATGGGGAAGCCATTCATGTTGTTATATAGCTTGTGAATGAAAGATAGAAGCACTTTTCAGTTTTCTTTTTTATTTATTTTTTTTATTTGACTGAGCAGATGATTAAAATCTGATTAAATCTGTAGTCTTGGCCATTTCTGAGCATTGGTTTCAGTTTCATTCAAATTCTTAATTATCTATAGTTCTAAAATGAACATCAAATTACATATTTGTAGCTTTTCTGCATGAAATATACATATTACCACATGGTGGTAAAGCATGGATGGTGCCCTTACTTAGTATGTCTCTACAACTGTTGATCAGAGGTGTAATTGAAGAAAGGTGGGATGTAAATGGAGGTATTGGACTAACTGAGTGCTACTCTCGTATATATGCTGAAATTTATACCCATTTTTGCATCAAATATATTTAGTATTGATTATTACATAATACATTCAGTCAATTATTGGAGAGATGCAGAGGACAGGAAGAAGTGGAAGCAATTGATCCGCTGTGGCGACCCCTAACGGGAGCGGCTGAAGGAAGAAGAAGAAGACATTCAGTCAATTATTGCATATTAAGAGAAACAACATTTGCCAAAACAGTACTTGAAATTAAGAATTTTTCTCATTCCTTAGACTGAATTTTCCAGAAACAGAGAAGTTAAATGTCAGAAAGTGTAAAAACCAGCATTTCTAATACAGCATTATAAATGAAGGAAGAAGAGCAGATAAGGTGTCCCGCTGTCTCTGATTACTTTCTTTGCTGAGAGTAAGACTTTTCTCCTGTGCAGAAGTGTCAAGGTCAGACTGGATGCAGTGCACCCCTCCTTCTGATTTAGCTCTTCAGCAGGACCCAGGGGTGGGCTGGGGACGTGGCCCTCATTTTCCACACCACCTGGAAAAGGGGATTCTGCTAGATGCCCGACTACCAGGCAATTGCCCTGCATTGCCCCACAGTCCCTGCCCCCCCACCGCCGCCCCATGCTGCTTCTTTTCTCCTTACCAGACTTTTTTCATGGCTGCTGCTGTCACTGACTCCTGTTTCTCACCATCAAGCCTTCCAGCTTTATCACCAGCTGCTCCATAGCCTTTGAGGATATGTGTACCCATACAATATATTAGTAGTTGCAAAGTGCTTGCTCATCCAACTTCATTTGCAAGAAATGACCTGTTTTCATTGCAAAACACTGGGGAGGGAGTTGGGGTGTTTGAAGCTGAGCAGTCGATTGTGGTCAAAGACTGATTTTTAGCCCATTTAAAACATTCCATTTGAGGTGATTTAATGAAAATGTGAATGAAATAGATTCTAATTACCTGGTGCACTTGTAAATATTTAGCAACATAAATTTGCATGATTAGGCAACTGCAGATGTGAGCATATTCAGACTTTATTTGGGTAGGCACATTCCTGAAATGTGTACTGTGCAGAATATCTCTCTGGGGTGATGCTAATAAATTGTGACATTACTGATGGTCCCTTGGTGTGTTTCAGTGTAGAGATCTACTGTATATGAAATGAATTGCTGGAAACTAGCGATATAATGGACTAAAACATTGAAGTTTGGTGTTCTCTTGCATAATAACTCTTTAGCTTTTGTGTGGGTATTTGATGCATGATTTATACAAGAATATTTATTCATATATACTTTTGTTAACTGCTTTTCCTGGCTAAGATCAAGGTGATTTGGAGTCTATAACTGAGGGCTAGTCACTCACACATTAGGGGCAATTTAGAGTCTACAACAGTCATGAAACACATCTTTGGCTCTTGAAGACCAAGAGCATCCATCCAGAGGAAACCCACACAGATTAATGCACCACAGACTAAGCCAGATTCAAACCTACTCCCAAACGGCCCACACAATATGAGGCGACAGCGCTATTTGTCAGGCCACCATTACACCCTATTAGGTTTTAATAAAGTACTAATTATTATGTTATATATTTGACCAAAACTGTAATTTTTTGTGATCTCCTTTCATGTACAGAAGTAACACTGGAATTAAAAGTAGGAAGAAAAACACTTGAAAGGCCTGTAATAAAGTACTAAAGCGATTTCGATCTTTGCTCTGATAAGTTGAGGTTGTCACAAGTTCAGAATTCAGTCAGACAAAATCTGTTACAACATATGTGTTGAAATACATTTGCTAGGAATCATTGTTCTTTGCCAAAGAAATGTACACTGTTGTGTATACAAATTTCAGTTACCAGTTAGTTGGTTCTGTTTGTATGTGTGAACATTTGCAGTGTTAGAATGAAGAAAGCCCTGCGATTCAGCTTTTGTATCAAACATGCTGAACCAGATTGAGCTATTTGGCTTTCTCCTTGTGCCTTTTTTGTGGGTGTTCGTGTGGTCTGAATGCTTAAAGAGGCTCAGTAGGGTTTGTGGAGGCTGCTCAGTCATTTGTAAATGGAATAACACAACAGAGACAGGAATTTGTCCACTTGGGAAATGTGGCTGATTCTTGTGAGGCTAAGAGGCAACAGTGTTACACAAAGAATGACAGATTCAGTGTACAGGCTGTGTGGAGCATGAACTTGTAGGAGTATGTATGTGTCATTCCAAGGCTCATTTTGAGCTGTCACAGTTGGGGGTTGGTCAGGAAAGCACAAAAAGCAGGAATGCTGAAAAATGCAGAAGAGGGTTTAGGCCTGATTGTGTTCAGTAATATCTTTCTTGTTGACAGACTAAGTCAGTACTTCATTTTATCTTGTGTTGTTTCTAGGAGACAAAAGATTGTCTGATCCAGTGAAGAAGGACTGTGTTATACAAGACACAAATGTCATTGACAGTTGACATGGAGCTGAGGGATAAATGTTAATAAACGTTTATTGGTATCAATGTCATGGTTAAGCTTTAGTTTAGCTGACTTAAGTACTACGTTGTCTACAAATGGAATGAACTCTTTGACAAGTGGAGTGAAAATGGTATTGACAGTATTGACCTCGCCAGTTCACAGGGAAAATGGCTTCCACACCACTATTGTGTAAAATGTGTTAACATCAATTCACAGTCAGCCTGCTGCCACTGCTTTGGAAATGTAAGGGAGATAGTATTTTTTCTTCATTGCATGGAAGATGAAAGGCATGTGATTGTTTTATTTCAGTTAAATGTTTTGAAGAATGTTGCCCATCTTAGCTAACAAAGGCTGTAACCTCTGCTCTATATTAGGCATGGAGTTGATTTTAGGTTCTCTATATTTCTGAAACTTTGCATATCATTGTGTGACTTTACATTTTTTCAATATATAAATGAACAGTGGAACTGGAAAAAGAATTCACTTTTGAAATGTTTCCAAAATTATATTTTAACTTCTCTGTGGGTGGTCTTGACTATTCGCAGTGTTAAGTTTGGTGATGAAAAATCTGATGCATCCTTATTTATTCACTGTTTTGCTATCTATTGTGACAGCTATTTGACAGCCAGAGGTTTCTCAGCAAGGTTTGAACAAACAACCTTCAAATTTTGAACCTTTATCCTCAATTTCTACACATTTTAGAAATCCTCTCTTTATATATCTTCCAAAATTTTGTTAAATTACTGTATTAGTTGTATTTTGCTAAAGTCTAAAAGTAAAACTAACAAACTTTTAAAGTTGAGCTTAGATTGAATAACCATGTTGACTGTTAGTAGAAAATGTATATACGTTAACAGATGATTCCAGTCTTTAGGTCCTTCCTTTCGCTCATGAATAAAATATAAATGTATATTCAGGCTCATTGCCTTTATCTAGTGTCCAAATAAGTTTTTGTATCAGGAGTCTGATGAGTTTATGTTGCTAATTTTTGTCCACAGTAGAACTAGAGTTACTATAAAAATTGCTTAATAATGAACCATTTATGATGTATGACATGATCTGTTATGCAAAAGTTGTGCTGATGCTGCAATGGTTTTCCTCTCTGTATTGGATTGTAGGCTATTATTCCCATATTATGACAAATTTACTTTGATTCTTGAGCATAATTAGATACATCTAACCTCAAAACATTTTTAAAACCATTCTACTTAATCTATTCCTAAATCTAGTTAATCTGTTCTTCCCATAGATTTACTTATTTGAAAATGAAAACGCAAGCATTTACTATTAAAGGAAAAATGGCCTCCTGGGGATCATGCCCAGTTTTTTGCTGCTTATTGGTTATATTAGCATGACATTTTTCTTGACTTTTTTTCTTGGTGAGTAACTGAATACAGTGATGCACCCTGTGCTATGACCCTTTCTCTGTGCGTTCATGAATCTTTAAAAGCAGTGTCGTAGTACAAGGATCTCACTGGTTCTTCACATCAGCCATTTTATCTATGTTAAAATGGGGGAATTCTATGACATTATGGTGTAAGCGTAGAAGGCATTCAGAAAGGCATAAAATGAGTGACGAGTAACTCTAATAGATATTTTGTATTGGCTTAGAATTAAACATGGTCAGTTGTTCTTAACTGTCAAAATATGTACATACATAAATATTATCATTATAAGACATGGCAAAAGCCTTTTCCTATTCTAAGCCATTTTTAAAAATTATGGCATTGCACTGGTACCCATTAAAAAATTATTGCTTATTCTGTTAAATGGTTTTTGTGCTACTGTTAAGACAATCTCCATTGAGACAATCTCTTTGTAATTTGCAAGCTTAACAGATGAATTTGCTGTATTCCATTATGTGTTTCCATATCAGTCTGTCTGGAGAGCCAGCAATCAGTGTTTGAAACCCCCCCCACAGAAATACATTATGCAAATGTAACAGTCCATGTGAGTGTTTTAATCATATTCTGATAGCAATAATCTTCCATTTACCAGTTAAAAAATCTGCCTCTTTGTGTTTCCAGAAAATTACTTAAAGGACACATGCTGTTCAAGAAGATAATTGCCGTTTCCCCCCATATATTGCAATGAAATAAAATCAGCTGAAAGCCCAAATGTTTAAGCAAAATGGCTTATTTTTATTTTCTGTTATATTATCTGGAATTCTTTGATTCCCCTGTGATGGCCAGTAAGTGTTTGTCATGTGAACATGAACAGAAAACTAAGGTGTAAGCTCTAATGTTTTTGAATAATTTGACTTTTTTTAAGGTGAAACATTACATTAATTTTTCGTACAGGTGTCAGACTTGGCAAGTGGTGCCATTAAAACCAATATACTTGGGTTATTTCATTTGAATTAAGGCCTGTATTTCATTGAAAGTTTTTAATTAAAACATTTCTTGGGTAAGTAGTATTTTAAAAGAAAAAAACTGTCTTGCTTATTTCTGGTTTTTGAATAGGGTACTGACCTTGCTGAGCCCTGAGTGTTGATCCCAAAAGATGTATGTTATGGTCCACCCTGAATGACCACGAAACAGAGCGGCCAGGGTGACCTTACCTCAAAAGCTGTGTGCATATGACCATTTGTTTTCTGAAGTCTTTGTGGCCAAAGAGCATTCTTACACATAAGTTTATAAAAATTAGCATTGCTAAAGTTTTTTTGGAATTATTTTTCCAACTCATGATAAAGTTTGAAGACTCCACATCTCTTTGAATATCTTCACTGACGATGACAAAAAGGCTGGAATGCAGACAAGCAAACTGTTTTCTTCTAACTCGGCACAAAGGAAATCAGAGTGATTGTGGTAACTAAGTCAGAAGGCTCTGAGCACAAAGCTTATTGTTTTTGTTTAAATTAAATGCTTCCAAATTGGAGTGCACTGAGAAAAGCAGGTTTATCTGTTGCTTAACACATTACCGAGTTTCATTGTTTTGTTATTAATATTCAGATTATTTTTTTCTCCTGGATGCAAATGCAGTGTACAATAAGACAAGACATGCTTCAGATGTTCAGATGAAGGCTGGATAGTTTTCTTTATTCTTTAGGATATTTGCCATTCTGATAACAGGCTGACCACTTTTTCGAGTCCAAGCAGATGAACTTGGCAAACATTTTCTGTTCATTGTCTTTAAATTAGTAAAAGGGGCAAAAGAATAAAGTCCCCTAAATCTTTTTGTTCGACCACCAGGATGGGTTAAGCGGATTTCCCATTAGACTAATGGGGGGTGATCATCTGGGGGGGGCATCCTGTTAAAGCCAGCAAACCAACATCTAACAAAGAAGCTCCCATGGTCTCCCTACAGACACAGTGTGTCGCAGAGAGAATGCACCCATTCACAAATAATGAGTCACTTAATTTAAACCTTTTCACTGGGGAAACAGTGTCCCAAGTTCATTTATTAGCATTTTTTTCACATTAGCCTTGAAAAGCGATCCTTGTGCGTCACCCAGATAAGCGTGCCATTCTCTGCTCTCAGCACTCAGCATTGTCTGCAAGCTCTGAACAGGTCATGGAAATGAGAACTATTCTGGCCTGTTGTATTCTTACCCCCCCCCCCCAAGACAAAGGATTAAGAATGACAGGATTCTTTGTATAGTCCATTTGTTAGCATGTAAATATATTAAGAGTGGCACGCTGGAGCAGCTGTAAACTCTTTCAGAAGTAGTATCTGCATTTCATCTGATAAATTTTGCATTGTCTTTTTCTGTTCTTCAATACCATTTAATGGAGCGCTAACAGAATATTTTTTTCACATGCCAAACATGTTGTACATGTCTCAGAAAGTTATTAAAACCTTTGTTTTGTCCTGCTTTCATAATATCTTATGTCAGTCATGATTAATGTGGGCAATACTGTGGATTTGTCCAATATAATGAACTGAACTTTCTCGGCAGTAGGGCGTAGGTGTCAGGCTGCTAGCAAAAATAGCTGTGTGGGCTGCCACTGGGGTCAGGGGAGATAATGGCGTGAAAGAGAGGAGCCTAGCCAGAAACGAGTTTGTTTTTTTAATCCAAGACAGGGCATATTAACTCCTACATGGTCCCATGAAAATCTTCTTTTCAACAATGTTCTCAGAATAGGTCTGTGTTAATTACTTTAGATGCTCATGTAGACTCCCATTAGGCTGTAAATATAGCACATGTCCTTGTCTGAGGAGTGAGTCACTATACCATTGAGTCAGATGATGGCCTTGGGGTCACTATTAGTGGGAGTTTATACTTTTTTCCACAGGTAGGCATGCTGCACTGAAGAGGCGAGGGAACTCCACTTGTTGCTAAACCAGCCTGTTCACTCTATATAATGTGTGTCCAGTAGTTGTGTGTAGCTGCTTTAAATCAATACTCTGGCATCTAGGGTACTATATATGTGTGTGAGAGTAAAAAGTGAAAGGCAGGCCCACCCAGTCAATGAGTGCAATTACAGTTTTAAGCCAAAATTTAGTAATGTTTCTGTTGCCTATTATATTGTGCCTATTAAGGGACCAGTGTAAATTTAGAAGACCTCTGTGGTATCTGGTGCACTGCACATGGCAGAGCCCTCTGACAGAATTTCTTCAGGTGTGTGATGGACGGGGCAACTCCAGGGCACTTTTAATAAATGATGAGCTTTGTCCTGATGCAGAACCAGTCCATGGTTGCTCCTGGAGGTGCACCAGAGGAGGTAGGCATGCTGCCCACAGACTGCCCTCTTGGTTCCGACTCAGTTCAGAGAGCAATATAAAGAAGGGCCACTAGGTGACAGTGTAATGGAGTCTTGTCAAAGGTCATACACTGTTGTCTCAAGGGCATCCAATAAATAGATTTGATTAAAAACATTAACAAATTTGGGTTTTGTTTCCAACTCTATTTTAACGCTTTTGCAGTTATCATGGATTTATCTCTTAGTCTTTTGTAAAGCGTGACCTCATAACAGTCTCCTTCTGCTGAGCCAAGAGGATTCTCTCTAGACCATGGAAATGCTTTAGAAACAGCATAAGGAATGTGTGGTTGGATCGAGTGACTTTCTGCTTTTACTAAAGCCAATTTAAGGTCAATTTCTGCAGCCTGGCGACCCAGACATGCATATTTACCTTATTGCTCAAGTTGAAAATTATAACTACTAGTGTGAAGTCTAAAATTATTTGTTGAAATACCAGTAAAAAACAGAAGCAAAAACTTTTGTAACAGATGTGTACCATCAAGAGTTATATGCGCGATCAGATAACAACAGATTAATTTCATAGTTTGTATCTTTTGTGTCATATTGTTGCCGTAGTACAGTCCTGTGTTTCAGATAAACAAGGTGACCATATTCTGCTGAAATAATGTTTCTTCTTCATCTGTATTTATCTCTTTTTTCATTCAGACATTTTTACACAAATGTAAGTTTGACAACCTGATCAATAGTTATGTAACTTTACTTTTTTATCGTCTGTAAAAAAATATTTTTTATTTGTTCTTTCTGCAGCCTCTTCTGCAGCCACATTGTACAAATTATTAATGTTAATCTTGGCTTCATCAACTGAAATATATCTCACCACTTTCTGCACACCTCCGCTTCCTGTTCTCTCAACAGAGAAGTTAGCAGCCATTGTTACACTCTTAATTAGGATTTTACAGGTGCAACAGTGCTGCAGTTTTCTCACTGAAGCACTGACAATAATTTGCCACAGAAATACAATCTACCATGAGCCAAGGTTGCCAAAGCTTAGAATCTTCACAAGCTATTTTCTGTTAGAATTCTCTCAGCCAGTCTGATGTCTTGGAACAGGCAGGTTATTTTGGCGACTTCACAGTTTTGGATCTGCTTCTCATTTTCTCAGAGACAAATAGATTTCCTCTCTCTGCTGCCTGCCAAGGTTCAGTTATTGTCTGAATGTGACTGTATAACAAGGGAATAGTAGCTTAAAGAGAGCTTTGTATGTAGTGAAAAGGTCTAAAGTTTATTTGCTACATTCAGGAAAATAGGTTAAAGGCAGGTGGTAGTTTGGACTTCTTTCTTAAATGTTCCTTACAGCATTAATAAAATGTTTGTTTTTCTGGCTCCGAGCATATTTAGTCTCATGTAGAGCAGCTGTGGTGAATCATTTCTGAGTTTGGTGCAAATTGGTACCAGATTTTTGGGTCTACTGTTTGCCACAATGAAATTGCCAAGATATAGGTCTGTATTATGAACATATCTGGCTACTTCTCTCTATTTTTATGTTCAAGAAACATACTAACCCCAAAAGCTTTGTTTGTAATTTCAAAATTTTTCTAATGTCTCTGGATTGAATGTTTTCCTTCAACTAGCTAAGCTCATGGTTTGAGGCTAATGATATGGATGTAGACAAAACATCCATCTTCCATGACCTGGACATTCTGTTGGCAAACCGCTGTCATCCATCACTTTGGCTGATTCTCTGTTCCCAGGTGCTGGACAACATGCATCCATGTGACTAGAGTTCAGGTGGGAGGGCTTGTTTGTCAGGTAGTACATTGCTGGTTATTTGTGTTTCCCACTGCATCCAGCTCTTTAATAAGCACATACAGGAGGGATCTTCTCAGTCTTCCTTGTCAAGTGGAAGCTGCTAGCTGCACTTTGTCTGTCAGTGCACTTTTCTTCTTGTTTGCCAACTGTCCTGCTGAGCAAGAACACCGCTCCATTGGAGCATTTAGTAGAAAAGGGAATCTGACACAGGAGGTGTGATTCTTCTCTGTGGATGGCTGAGCAAGGCACAAGGTTTACAGTAGGATGGCATGCAAATGCAAAATAATTTTAAGAAGCGAACAGAAAATTTACAGAGAATGTTGAAGGATAGGGCAGCAAGTTGTTTTAATGAGCTAATGTGAAAGGCAAAATAAACCATCAAGAGCAGATCTCTGTTCTCAGAAGTTATTTTAGTAGCAGTAGCCATGTGTGTAACTCTGAATAAAAGCATAAGTAAGATTTAAATTAGTTTGATGCTTTTTGATACTTTTCAGTGACTTACAGTTTTATCCATTTACACAGTTGTGGAATTTTGATAAAACATTTCAGGTGAAGAACTTTGGTTAGGAATACAAAATGTATCAGTCCTTGACCACTCCCTTGAACCAGTAGCCTTCACGCTGGATATTAAGTACCTTCAATGAGCAAGCATTTCCTTGAAATGACAGAAAATGGGGCTAAACACAACTAAAACAAGGTAGCCTGCTGGGCTTTGAAAAGGATTGTATACAGCACCATTACATAATAACAGTTAGCCACACAAGTGTGAGAAGGCAGCTGTGGCATCCCCACCCACTCTGGAACTAAGCTACAAGGGAATCGTCATTATTTATTATTATGTATTTATCCACTTTGGATATCTTCTGACAATATTTTCCACAGTTACATAATTGCAGAAAATGACCCAAAGCTGTGTGCCACGAGTATTCATTACGTTTATCTAAAACACCCTTTAAAAGATGTTTGTTTTTAAGTTGAGTCACACTGACCATACAGATGCTGTGTAGGATGAATTCCTGGGCAGTAATATGCACTTAATGTCTGTTACCTTATAGTACAAACTACTCTGCCTGGCCAAAAAAAAGTCACACACTAATATTTGGTTGAACCACCTTTAGCTTTGATTATGGCACACATTCACTGTGGCATCGTTTCGATAAATTTATGCAGTGTCACAAAATTTATTTCCGTCCGGAGTTGCATTCATTTTTCACCAAGATCTTGTATTGATGGGAGAGTCGGACCGTTGCATAAAGTCTTCTCCAGCACATCCCAAAGATTCTCAATAGGGTTAAGGTCTGGACTCTGTGGTGGCCAATCCATGTGTGAAAATGATGTCTCTCTCATGCTCCCTGAAGTACTCTTTCACAATTTGAGCCCCATGAATCCTGACATTGTCATCTTGGAATATGAAGAAAAAAATCAATTGATGGAAAAACCTGGTCATTCAGAGTATCAACGTAATCAGCTGACCTAATTTTTTTGGGCAAATAATGTAGCTGAACCTAGACCTGACCAACTGAAGCAACCCCACATCATAACACTAAGTTAAATTCAAGTGGTGACTTTTTTTTTGGCTGGGCAGTGCATTTGTTGTCTTCTGACATCCCCCTGTCTTTTGCTCTGAATATTCCTAAGAACTTTGATTGACTGCTATAGTCCAAAGTAAACATCAGCACCACAATGATGCATCTTCTGTTGTAAGAGGAGTTTGTCAGGCTGTGATTTTATCGAGAAATATTTGGCGCATGAAAATACAAGGAAACATTTTTTGGTTTTGTGCTTTTCTGTTTTTAAACCCTCATGCAGAAGCAGTTTTTGACTAAGCTGGAGTCTATTGCACTTTTTCATTTATGGCTAAGTCCTGTTTTTGAATTTGAAATGTTACGTCATTCCTTAATCATAGTATTTACATAGCTCCCTTTTTTGGCCTAACCATTTTTTATTCTGTTAACATGCTTACTGTGACATTTACACTGTCAATTTACTGCCTTATATTATTTTAATAATAAAGCTTTACTTGTGCCTGTCACAGCCAAAAATTCAGGACTCCACATATCTTATTATGTAATAAACAGTTATGCAACATGCTTTACATGTTCAGACCTGATTGACCCAAAGGACTGAGAATTTACTGCAAGTGGAAACAGGTTATGCAAAGTAAATGCTGAGACTGGAGTGGTCGTAGCTGGAAATTGTTGCAAAAGTCCAGGTTAATTTTTATTTCCAGACCATGTTTTTGTCTCAGTTCTGTCAAGCTGTCAAAAATGTAAGATTCTGTGGCAAGATTACTGGCAAGGACATTAAGCTCAGAGGCTACATGACTAGAGACAAGCCAAGCATTTTAAGAATGATAACTTGCTCAGATCTGGGCAGGCATGAGGACTGCAGCACATGTTTGGTGCAAAGGGGCTGGCGTCAGATATGAACAGTGAGGCAGCTTGCAGCCTTTTTTGGTAGGCAGGGAGGCAGTTGATTCAGCTGATTTCAAGCAGAATTAAAAGATGGTACCGATGTTGTGTCCATTTCCACACTCAGGTGGATTTCCTGTCTGTGTGTGAGTGGCTAACTTAAGCAGATCTGGAAGCAGCAGAAAAGCACAGTGCACTTGGAAAGATGACTCACTGTATATATTTTAAGCTTTTGACCCTAACCTTCTATCCGATTTCTTAAATTTATGTGACAGCTAAAAAGTAATGGACAGTGTTGTGATGGAGTGATTGGGACTATCCTTTAAGCTGTATATGAATGAAATTCTCATTTAAGATGCTATTGTTGTTTGGTTATTAGCAGCTGCAGGTAGTGTAGTGATTACTGCTGCTGCCTTGTGCTCAAAGGACCTGCATTTGAATCTCCAGTCCTGATGCCGAACTATTCTTCAAGGTGTTTGCTCTGGATTATTCCAGTAAAATTTGGCTATGAATGGGTAAATATTTTTGCATAGCTTAATTTTGTAAAATGGGAAATGAGTTCAATTAATAACTAATAATATTATTAGCCAAAGCTATGCAAAGCAAACACACAATTGAGTATTTTACTTCCAGTCATGGTCCTTTTTCAAAGGGGCGACAGTAAAGCCACCTTTATATCAAGAATTTGTTTTCTCAGTCACTACATTACTGGCCCTGTTCATGAACCAGCTATACTTGTGTTTCCTTTTAAATCCTTTACGCTGACAGCTATTGATGACAACCAGAAACTGAGCTAAGCTGCAAGGTTTTTATTGAAGTGATTAAAATGAGCTGTAGTGAATACAATTTAGTGACCTACATAAAAGTTTGACAGCATAGACTTCCTGCACTGTACACAAAGTGGTGCATTCCTTTAACATGTTCTTCACACTTTGCATGGATCAGGTACACACACAACATGAAACCAGCAGACATGCTCCTGAAAATGAATAACTACTTTTCAGATAATGACATCTAATGAGACTGTGATTCAGTGGCATGCCATGTATGTCTTGCACAGATTTAGGTAAAGGTATTTGATGCTTTTTAGAGACCTAGTATGTGTGAAAATTATAGTGATATCATGCAAACAAACAATGCAAATGTGTCTTAAGTATGTTTACATCATGGACTAATTTCTCTAATTTATACTCAAGTCAGGAAGAGTGGTTGAGGAGTGAAGATTTTATACCCATTTGGGAAAGAAACAGTGCAGGTATTTATGTGTGCAGGCAAGCTGTTATGCAGTCTTTTTTATTCCCCCCTTCTCCTACATTCTCAGTTGTACCTTCTGAAACCACTGGCTGAGACACTAACCCTGCTTAGATATATGCTGATCAGCCACAACCTTAAAACCACCTGGCTAATATTGTGTAAGTCCCCCTCATGGTTCTAAAACAGCTCTGACCCATTGAGGCATGGACTCCACAAGACCTCTGGAGGTGTCCTATGGTATCTGGCACCAAGACGTTAGCAGCAGATCCTTTAAGTCCTGTAAGTTGCAAGGTGGGGCCTCCGTGGATCATACTTGTTTTTCCAACACTTCCCACAGATGCCTGATTGGTTTGAGATCTGGGGAATTTGGAGGCCAAGACAACACCTTGAACTGTTTGTCATGTTCCTCAAACCATTCCTGAACAATTTTTGCAGTGTGGCAGTGCCACTGCCATCAGGGAATACCATTACCATAAAGTAGTGTACATGGTCTGCAACAATGTTTAGGTAGGTGGTCCATATCAAAGTAACATCCACATGAATGCTAGGACCCAGTGTTTCCCAGCAGAACATTGCACCTCCTCCACCGGCTTGCCTTCTTCCCATAATGCATCCTGCTCCTGTCTCTTCTCCTGCCACCTCTTCACCAGGTAAATGGATATGCACCCAGCCATCCACATGATCTAGAAGAAAACATCATTCATTAGACCAGGCCACCTTCTTCCATTGGTCCATGGTCCAGTTCTGGCACTCACATGCCCATTGTAGGCACTCTCAGCGATGAACAGGGGTCAACATGACTGCTTTACGGGAACGCAGCTCCATATGCAGGAAGCAGTGATCTGCTCTGTCTTCTGACACCTTTCTGTCATAGCCATCATTAAAGTTTCTAAGCAAGTAGTAGCTCTTGTGTGGGATTGGACCAGACAATCTGGCCATCAGTGAGCATTGGGGGTTCACCAGTTATCCTTCCTTAGACCTTTTTTGGTAGGTACTATGCACTGCATACCAGCAACACCCCACAAGACCTGGCATTTTGGAGATGCTCAGACCCAGTTGTCCAACCATCACAATTTGGCCCTTGTCAAAGCTGCTCAGATCCTTTCACTTACCCATTTTTCCTGCTTCTAACATATGAACTTCAAGAACTCACTGTTCTCTTGCTACCTAATATATCCCCCCCACCCCTTGACAGGTGCCATTGTAACAAGATAATCAATGTTATTCACTTCACCTGTCAGTGGTTTTCATGTTGTGGCTGATTGGTGTATGTCTCAGGCATCCACTTGGCGCTTAGGAAAATATCAGTACTCTGTGTGTGTGTGTGTGTGTGTGTGTGTGTGTGTGTGTGTGTGTGTGTGTGTGTGTGTGTGTGTGTGTGTGTGTGTGTCTCTCTCTCTCTCTCTCTCTCTCTCTCTCTCTGTATCTGGTATATGTGACTCATTCCACACATCTATGGCTTCTCTGCTGCTTTGAGAGAGACTCTGCACATAGCATGATTTACTTGTATTTGAGTAATTGGTACACTTGAATGATGAAGCACTTAGGTGGAATTAATTGCAGGGGAAAGCCTCAGGGCCTGCATGTAATGGGGCCTTTAAAATGGCAGCAAACCAACATTTCTCATTCAGAGTGACTTCTAGCCTTTTTCCTCTTACCTATTTTTTGTTCCATCTATAAAAGGAAATAATGAATTTGTGCTTTTTTTTAATATTGAAGCTGATGCAACTATAAATTCTCCATCCTGCAGTTGAATAACTTCAAGTAACATGAAAGTCTCCTTTTGTCCTTACTATTTTGTCTCCTGTGATTTTGTTTGCGTGACTTGCATAGTGATTTTTTTTTTGATAAAATGCTTTGAAAAGGATGCTTGGATATGAGGAGAGTGGTTGGTTAGTCAGCTGTGTAACTACCCTGTGGCTGCATGTGTTCCTTTTCCACCTAGATCTGGATCCCTGTGGAACAGCTCTTTAATTTCCAGATGACTCTGGACAGAATTCTCTGGTTTCCTAATTAAACCCCTTAGCAACTATTGTGGCTGTGAAATATCATTTGTTTCTTGCTCAGAAAAGCCCATTAAATTGCCTAGGAATATTTCTGGATGTCATGACAAAAGCCATGAACTGCAGTGTTTTTCATTGGTGAAAGAATGACAAATGGGATAACAACCTTACTAAATTGCAGAAGTCTTCTTTTTCCTTTAATGTGAAATTTTCAAATTAAGGACAAAATATTAATTATCTAGTATATGACACAAACAATTCAGTCTGTAATGATATATACATTTTCTCATCTTTAATCTTAGGTCATATAACAATATAAAGTTTCAGTGAAAAGCTCAGTGTTTTTAAAGATGTTTCAGTGTCAATACCAGTGATTATTTTCTTTCACATCTTGTTCTGAAGTAATTTCAACTGGGAAACAGGTGAAGGAACAATTCATTTTTAGCATTCAAATGCTAAACCATATGGAGATAGCAGTCACAACCATGGTCATTCGAGCTTTTGCTCATATTTAAATGATTGACCAGAGACTTTAGTTGTAAGGCATTTGTCTTCAGTGAGTGCATGATATTGCCCAATACCTTTTTAGCTATTTTGTAGAATGCAACTCAATGGAAGTCTTCTGTTGGTTTTGAAATTTTAATCTGCCAAATTAATGAAATGGAATGAAATTAGGCACACCTGCGTCTTTTGTTATGAACATCCAAGTTATGAATTTTTACTAGTGTATGTAAAGCACACCCACGAATGGCAGGTTGTGAACATGTTTTTTCTGTCATTTTGATGTAGGCAAAATTTTGATGTTGCTTCACATTAATAAAACATAATGAAATTACCTTGCTTTTTGTTTCCATCTTCCGTCTTCCACCCAATATTCTTACTACAGAGAACTACTGACCTGCAATGAATGAGCTGTTGATCCATCTATCCATTATCATTAACAGTCTGGAGAATCAGTGTGTGCCAGATGAGCTGCTGATGAAAGCAGAATTAATAAATAAGGTATTACAGCCAATTTTTGATTTATTATACCTCTAGCTGATGTTTTTAACATGACCTACCAAGTAAATTGAGGGATTAAACCATATTAACCTTTTACTGACTGTGATGTAGTGGATGAACTTAAAAATAGTTCTGAGATAGAGACTTCCAGTCATAATTGTGTTCAAAATATGTGATATTAATGTCCAGAGCATCACTGGTTACCTGGAACCAGCACATTATGATAAAATATGATGATGGTTTTGGACAGCTGCATATTTTGCATAAAGGGCATCTTGTATAATTTGGTGTCCATAAAATGGAAATGTTTGCATTGCATAAAGTCACAGGATGGAAAGAATTGCCTGATTCTTATTTGAGTTATGCAAGGCATGGACTTTCTAATCTAAGGCAAATACAGTGTAGGTGGGTAATAACAATTTTTTCTTTAAGACAAAGGTATTAGGCTGGAAACCTTTTTGTTAAAGGATTAACCTTGAAACTCTGGGTAATCCTTATATTTTCAGTGATGTTTCACTCTGGTACCACTTAGCACTGCCTTCATTACTGGAGCCTAAATCATTACTGAAGGCACAATGGTCAAGGACAAGATCTGATGTAAAATCAAGGGGGTCTGGGAGAGACTGAGCGCTCTTCACTCACATGCAAAGTTCCCTCTTCAGGATAGAACTCCTTCACTCCTTCCTTTACCTTGCTTTTACCAAATATCAGCCTTAAATTAATTTTTTTTTTTATGGATACATTTTCAGAGATCCACATATGGGGTAAATTTTTGCAAAAACCAAGCTGGTTTTTTCATGTTAATTACACAGAACTTTACTGACTGAAAGAGGTGTGGTACTTTGGTGGAATTCTGTAAGATGAGCTACAGGTGTAAGTTAATGTTTTGTGGTCATTTTGAGGTTTTCCATGGAATATTGTGTCTGTGAAAATAGGGGATGCCTTGGCCAGTTTTCATTTTATTGTATAATTTTTTGTCTTCTAGCTGTAAGATTATTTACATGTTGCTGGTTGGTTCCCTTAAAAACATGGATATATTCTGAACATATTTTTCACCTGAGTGTGAAAGCCAGTGCTTAAAATAAATGATAAGACTGCTCTCATGCCTGCCAGTGATCTATCTGCTAAGTCGCTGACCTTCCCACCCATTTCCATGAAAAGGCAGTGCAGTGCAAGTCAGAACATTCAGAGGAATGACAAATGCAGGCATATTTTTTTTTGCACACCAGGCAGAGAGTGCGTGTTTTATTGAAATATGTGCACAATTTTTTTCACTGTAAACTTTCATTTATGATTCATTTGATTTATGTCTGACAGAAGGGGCTCCTTCTCTATTTTGAGCTTTGTTGCAGTACAGTTTGCATGATGAACACCAAATGCTGGGTAGGTATGTAATAGCTTTAGGGGGAGTGTAGGGCCTAGTATTAATAGAAAGCAGGGCAAGGGGTGCACTTCTTTTGACTTATAGAGAGCACATTAATTTCTATCTCACCTGCTAAATAGCCCTCCAAACTGTTTGCTATAGAACTATATTCACACATATTATTAGGAAAAATTTTTCTCAGCAGTCGTCTTTCAACTTACACTTTAAAAAATATAGTTTTGGTACTAGTGTTTTACTGCTCATTGAAGTCCTTCTGCCACTCTTTGAGTTTCATGAATGATTTACCTTTTTATACAGATGAGTAATTTTTACTGGAGCAATTCAGGTTAAGTACCTTCCTCAAGGGTTTTGTAGCAGGAGGTGGAATTCTAACCTGCACTGCATCACCTGCTGCCCTTCTGCCTCAACAGTTGTACACAAGCCTGGTGATTTCCTTGCTTTCTTCAGCAATGCTTCTGTGAAAAACTCACTTATGTCTCAGTTTCTCAACTTAACATGATGATGACAGTTTGCCTTAAAAATCTAACCAACAACATTTATTCTGCAACGTTTATTTCAGAAGGCAGTGTTAAGATGTATAAATTTATACATTGGTAAATAGTTTAATTTCTTTAAATAGACCTTTGAATGTAATAAATTGTTTGACATTTAAAAAAGTGACTTGTGTTCTTGTGCCTAGTGTTTAGCTACTGCATTAGTATTTCAGAGATGTTAATTGTAAAATATTTATTTCAGATGCCATATATCTCTGAACAGGTGCATTAAAGATTTTTTTCAGGCTGCAGATTTGGAACCGTGTTAATGGGAGTTCTTTCAGTCTTGAACAGATGACAAGACCAAAAACTACCCAACCGTTTAATAATATATATTAGACTTGCAAATATAAGTCATTTTGAAAAGACTGGGAATTAGATGAGCCAGAAAAAAATGACTACATTGAGTTCCCTTAGCTTCATTTATGCTTATCTGACTGTCAGCTATAATTGAACAGTTATTTTCATGTTATATGTCTCCTGTTGGGCATGTTGGTGGTATAACCAGGTACAAAAAAGAAAGATCACACCTACTGAGAGACTGATGTGTATGTCGTCACTCTATTTCCACTCTGGGTGACCCCGGCAAGGACAAAACATTTTTGCATCTTCTGGAAATAAAAAACAGCTTTTGAATAATAGACAAAATGTGTGGACCTTTAGTTTGAACATTTCCTTTGACAGTCAGAGGACACATCTGTCACCGCTTGTTATCAAGAAGCTTGACTTAAGGAAAGAATTAAGGTCAGTGGTTGATTAATTGTGTAATAATGAACTTTGGATTGTGTATGTATTTGAAACTAAAGACAGAATTATGACTGGAATGGAGACCTCTAATTTCCAGCGAAGGGTCTCTAGGCTGCTCTCAATTTGTCCCAACAGCACATTCTTTCAGCTTTCAGACACAGACAGTGGGAACCACACCTTTCCAGGAATGCTCTTACAAGGCTAATTTTGCTTCATTTCGGCTACTTGCAGAGTGGTTACATCTGTGTTAAGTATACCTTGCAGGAAGAAGTTTTCTTCACTTTTTCAAAGAAGTCTTTGCTTTCTTGTTTTATATTTACTTAATGACATCCTTTTCAGAATTATTTTATCGTTTAACTGACCAAGCAATAATTCTTGCTTCCGCTTTTGCATGCCCCAGCAGAGTGGTGGGACTAAATATGATCCAGACAGTTAGCAATTTGTGGAAGTATGGTGAAAAAAAACATTTATTGCAGCATCCAGCAGACCACTTTTCCCACTTTGCTTAGGAGAACCACACCACGGCGAAGAAACTGTACTCTTCCTTCTGTGCAGTATTGTCCCTCATTCCATACTGTCCTTTGGTTCTCATTTCTGTCTGCAGATGTGTGTTGCACAAACAGGCCACAGAATATTCTGCACCTAAATGCTTTGCCAAGGCAAAAGTTCTCATGGTTTGGGCCAGAAGGTTTCATCATTCTTTGGATTTCTGTTTCATCATGCTTACAGTAGTTAAGGTCAGATTCTAGCTCCACAGTTCAGAACTTCACAATTTTTGCCAGTGTTCTTGCATAATGAGGTAACAAAAATGTTGTTGGTTAGTTACAGACACAAGTGTTTTGATGAAATGAATACTTTGCATTCTTCTGGACTCTTTCACAAAGTACTGCACAGAGACCGCATTTCCAATTATTATAGTATTTGTGGTTATTTAATGCATTCTTAGTAGAGGTAAAAATGCAAGAAGTGTGTAGAATTTCAGTTGCAACAAATTTATTTTGCTTGGTAGATGACCGCAGCTGAAAAATAATTGTGCAGATAAGACCTATATCCACACTAAATTGCAATTCACAAAATATGCCTTGTATATTATGTGCTTGAGGCATCAAATGCAGAATTCTAGAATTTAACAGACTTTCCTTCAGTTGTTTATTTATAATGGAAGATCACATCTCTTTTTTCCTCCATACACCTTGTGCTAATATTTCCTGAGCCTCCATGACTCATGGAAATGCAACTGCAGAAATACAGCTGTGTTTTTGTGTTTGTACTGTGGACCTTCCGCTTATTGGTTATAAACCTATGTCTATATCTATCACACTACCTGCTGCCTCTATTCCAAGCTACCATCCATGGTATAGATGTTCATTTCCAAGCCAGATTCCTTTCCAAAGAAAAGCCCAGGAGGTCCCTCCTGCTGCCTTCTGGTTGTGCTTATATTGATCCCCTTAAGGTGCAGCAAGTTGTGTTAGGTGAGCAACCCTGGGGAGTGGAGTCTAAAGAAGGACATGCTATCTGTCCATATGAGGAGACCTTGAGCTGTCAGTTTAACCTGTTCACCTCAGGTGGGGATGTGCTGAGAGGCTGACTAGATTTAACCTACCTGCTTCAGGCTGATGTGGTGAAATGTGTTGCTGTGTACCATATGTGGGAAGTGCTGTGTTTTGTATGTTTTGCATGGTGAGGAACCCAGTTCTGGGCAGCGTTTCAAATGCAGGTTGTTGCCTCTGATTTCCTTCCTCAAGCTGTAAGTTGGCACAAACTCACGGGAGCTTTGCTAATGCCGTTTCAAATTTGATGGAATTTAAAACTTTCAGTACACTCAATCATAACTTGCTGTGACTTTTGACTGAGAGAGTAGTTGTTCATTTTGCACTGGAAAGGAATATAAAAGACAGTTATCACTTTACAGGAAAAGTTATTTGTCTTTAGTATTGTGTACCAAAACAGGAAATTTACTACAGTATAAGATATCAACTGAAAAATGTGCATAGAACATTCAGACTATATGTCTTATAAACTTTGAACTTTGACATATTGTGATTTCTGTTTTTTTGTTAATGCTGAAAATTAAGGAAATGTAATGAGAATCTATACTACCTCAACTTTAAAGATATTGTGCAGGCAGTATACATAGTAGGTCAGGCTTTTGCCAGTGGAATTGTGTCAACGTTTTGGTATAGTAGGACATTAGAGTGGGATTGGAGCTGGTAGTCAAGTGTTCATGTGCTCTGGTCAAGTTTCACAGTGTAATCCTTCTACATAGTGTCATCCTTCTCCGAACTAAATGAATAATGTTTGGTAACTAACGTAGTATTGTGAGCATATACTTCACTTATTGTAATTCTATAATTTTAAATTCTTTATGTGTCTTTATGTCACTGCTGTTTTATTGTATATTTACAGTCCTATGAACTGAATTCTACAGCTTCATCTGCTACATATACTCAATTAAAGGTGCACAGTATGGTGCTCTTAATTTGTGTGTGTGTAAAAATTTGGCATTTTATATATGATAAGGCAGAAAACATTTGTTTTAGGCACCTTCTTGTAATTCTTTAAACTTCATGTGCATTAAACT
Organism: Heterotis niloticus; assembly: GCA_018136845.1. Classification (NCBI taxonomy): domain Eukaryota; kingdom Metazoa; phylum Chordata; class Actinopteri; order Osteoglossiformes; family Osteoglossidae; genus Heterotis; species Heterotis niloticus. The sequence continues at coordinate 12,295,423 of CM030904.1, read as the reverse complement.
CTTACCTTATCTGCCCTGTTCAAGCTGCCAGATGATATTTATTTAACTATTCCCTCCAGTGAGGGCCTGTCTGTACAAGACATTTAAATAGCAAGAGTAATACTTCAAATTTCACTGTCCTAGAGAGGCATGGAAGGTCCCTGTAATTTATAACTGAGTGTGTGGCAACAAAATGCTACAAAAACTGTGTTGCAAGCTTGGCGACAAATGTGCTTTTCCAATGGCAACACAAAAGTCTTCAGGAATTTGCTCAAAAGATCAAATGCAATATCTTCCCTAAGTGGCCTTCTTGATCAGTAATGTTGGGTCTAACAAAATATTTTAAACATTGTCACAGATTTCTGGTTTTTGTTTCTGCTTGACATGGTTTCTTCTGCAAAGATAGTATGAGGTGACCATCTGTGTGTTATCAGCAAAAAAGCACGTGGCTTATCTCTTTTAATTTCATGTGTGTTCCTGCACATCTCAAGCTCAGTGGCTCTGGTATTCTCAAAAGATACCAGGGACCTGCCCAGAGACTGTGGGATTTGTACATTTTATCAAAGCATGTTCTTCAAAGTCTACTTCCCTCCTCCGGAAAAGGTGATGTAATGCTTTCTGAAAGTACCTAATCAGGCAACAGCATTTGTACTACAGCTGCACATCTAGCTCTGACTGCACCCAGTAGTCAAACTGAGTCGAGTGTTCACCCCCAGCAACGTCTTGGACACAACTGGTCATCTGCTTGAGATAACTAGATTGTCGTCCTTACTTACTGTGCTTTCTGAACCATCATGACTTGATGTAACATGATTTAAATGGCAAACAGGCACAAGTAGAAGTATTGTTAGTTAATGATGCATTACTCAGCTCTTTCTTTCCTCTTCCTTTTGATCTGTGACTAAAATGTGACTGTGTGCCACCTTTGAACAGCATATCTGAGATAGTCATTTATTCTTTTTGTTACATTATACATAATTCTGTGTCAGAGGGCAACTTTTTTTTAGTCTGGGCAGAGTCTATAATTTTCACTGTAAGAGAATTTTGATGTTTTGATGATTCATTGATACAGTATATGTTTTCAAATTATGTAACTGAGTTAATTCAGAAAATCTGTGTTGCTCAGGAAGTTATTCTTTTGCAGGTTTAAGGAAATCCTACAAGGATGCTATTTCTGGTAACATTATTAAATCCTATAGAACTTCAATCATTCAGTTAACTGATGAACTTTGACATATGGGTCAGATTGAAAATGTCCAGATTGGTGCCTACGCAAGCAATTTACTGAAGAATTTAATGTGCTTTGAGACGCAGCTGCGTGCCTGGCCATGTGAATGTAATCTCTTCTCTCATTTCAGGAGGCACCTGCCTGTATGGGTTATCAAGTCCTGCCTGAGCCCCGCTGGGCTAAAATGCTGAAGTTGTCCTCTAGGAAGGAAGGCAGGCTTCCCGACACCACTGAACTATTTTGGATTGGAGGCAACACCTGTGTTCTGAGGGAGGGGTAGTTCCTAACCCCTTCTGTGGCTGATGGGCACCAGCCCTCAGGCATGTGTACTCCCAGATCTAACCCTGTTATAGTTTATGGATCCTTAACATTGCCTACTGTGACTCTGTGTTGACTAAGTTATGAAATAAATTTTTTTTACAATATGTCCTGTGGTTTCATTTTTGGTCTGGGCTATAATAATTGTCAAAATAACAAAAATTAACAGCACAGGATAAAACATGAAAGGTCACAAGAACAATATTTATGGGGGTTCTCATCCATTGACAGGTGTCTGAGTAGAGCCACTGCCTGTGATTATGATCAGTGTTGCATAGCACCATGCTGGTGCCCACTGAGGTTCCAGGTAAAATGGACCTGGAGTGGATCTGAGCATCTCCTGGGAGCTGTGCTCTAGCATGCCAGTGTAAGCGGTGACCACTAACAAAGTAGCAGAGTCCCTCAGTGTCATGTCTGTGCTGGTAGGGAATGGATAACCATGATTGCAGCAGACTGGGCTGACAGCTGACCTGGGCTGTGTTATGATGTGTGTTGAAGTGCCAGCAACAAAATGGGGAGCGTGGCAACACTGGACTGTCGTGGCTGCAGGTGCTTTGAAGATATCAAAAGGCAGCTAAAGCATAATACAGGTTTCTGACATACTTGTTGAACAAAAAAAAGTTCTGTATGCGTAGTGTTTCTATTCCTGCCATGAAAAAAGTGCACTGCTGTTAGCGTGAGCTGATTTTTGCAGTTTCTGAAGTTCTTTCATCCTTGAATAACAGACTGGAAATGCTCATGCAGACTGTTTGAACATAAAAGTAACAGTTAATACTTTGGAAGCTACTTGAGGTGGTGAAGACAGAATGTATGTTGTTGGGAATTGCATGCTACCGAAGGGGAAAGGGATCTCAGTATAATTTGGATATGTTTTTAATCTACTCAGATTTTTGCTCCTTAGTTCGTATACAGAACTTTCAACCTTTTATGACCACAACTAATTTCTTTTCAGGTGCCTTGCAACTCAAAGCACGACCCGAACCCAGTGGTAAACAATGAGGCTCACTTCTACAGCTCTTCTTTTCCTACTTCCAGTGATTCAGGCAGGTGAGTACCAAGAGAAGCTTCATTCTCTGCAGCAGAAATTGAGAACAGTCATTCTTGCAGTTTTTGCATATGTACAGCAATCCTAGTTAAGCTATGCTGGAAAAATTATATAAGGTTTTAGTTGTGAATACCTAGTTCTGATAACAATAACATGTCTATGCTGCACATTCACTTTTGTCTTCCAAATGATTTTGCTAGAAATTGAAGGTTTTCTATTGGCTTAGTGGTCTTGTAGTTGTCATATAGAAAGGTACGTTAAATTTATTTGGTTACACTGTGGCTGTGAATTTAATTATTATACCTCATCTTTGCTGTAATGTTTTGAGTGTTATGTTATGAAGACAGTGGTAATCTTTGCTAAAAGCAGAAGAATACGTACATAGGCTGGAACTCTTGGGTAAAAACCAAGATTAATAGAATACACTGACTCATGCAAGATGTTTATTGAACTTGTCTTTAACTAAACCTGAGGAAACACCCAGGACAGCAGAGGGATAAGCTTGCCTGGATCTGCCTAAGGAGGATGAAATATAGATTTATCATGGAGAGCCACAGCTGCCCTTGTAGGGATCAGGCTATTTTCAACCACGAATTTGAGAATTCAGACACAGGAGGCAAAACTGTGGTCAGCTGTTGATCTGCACTTTATTAAGTTTCTGTTACTGCTTCTAAAGAGTGTTAATCCCTTAAGAGGAAAAGAAGTTTGAGTCCCACATCCATTTAGTTGACAGGACTGGCATGAAAAAAACAGTGGTCTGCTCACTGGGATTGATTCCAGTGCTGCTCTCACGTGCTCATAGAAACCCAGCTCTCCCGTATTTCACTCAAATGGGCCTGCCAGGCCAGAGTTCAGTGTTTTGCCCATGATTTATAGACATATACAGCAATGTTTTGTATTCTGTATTCTTTTTGTTTTCATTCCAGACACATTTTAATAGCGTACAACAACAAAGGGAGTGTGGAACATTTAGCTGGGCTTTAACATGATTGCTTCCAAAGCCATTAGGGAGCACAAAGACAATGAAAATTTCATATCAAGATGGGATGCATGTAATTCAAAGAAAAAACCACAAAAAAAAACTCTTAAGTGTGCTGGTGTTGTTTATGTTAATGCTTGGTAATCTTCTGTCAAAGCTGTGTGATTTAATGGGATTACACAGCTTACATTCATGCATGGCCCTGTGGATTTGCAAGCTCCTGGCTTGTAGTATGAAGGGTTCAGAGATGTTCCATGGGTTTTGCTTGACCCCTGCAGTTCAGAATAATTACTGACAAAACATCTGCAGAATTTAGTGCATGTGCATGTTGGTTTCTTCGCTGGATTTAATTTTTTAAAGTTTTTATTGTTTTCTGTGAATTAAACAACCAACATCAATAGCAAAAAAAAAAAAAATAGCAATACCAAGACATTATTTTATGAAATTATATAAAGATTACAATTTAAAATGCTATTCTGTTGTTAGTAAGATGTGCTATTATGTAATTAGAACTAGGTTATCTTTACTGAAAGGATTTTACTTAATTTTATTTAGGGTTCAAAAATAATACCTGCTTGCCTCCTTGCTTACCTGTCCTTACTCTGTTTAGGATTAAGCAATTAACAATAATGCATGGATTTCACAGTGTATTAAGTGGAAAAGAAACAATTTAAACTTTTTTGTGCCTCAGCTGCCTACCAACTTAACATTTATTCTTAGTTTCTGTGGGCGTATCAACAGCAAATTCTAAATTCACCAGATTGTGTGAGTGATGTGTGTGTTGGTGTGCATGTGCTGTTCTTTTTCTGCATTTACAGTATGTTCTATCCATAATCAAAGAGCTAAATTTGATTTCTTTAAATTGTTAAGCTTTTATCATTCCTGAAGGCAAAACTGAATATTCTGTTGGCCAAATCGTATGTTCTGACTGACCTTAATCCTGCCATGATATAGAAGAGTTTATGTGTGCTTGTGTTGTTATTGCAGCTTGTCCTGATAAAGAAGCGGGTCTGCAGCCATGGAACCCTGGACACAGAGAAACCCATCGAGTCACAATTGGTCGTGGCAGAAAAGTGGTTCTCACCTCCTCAGCCACCGTTCACTCCATAGAGATTGTCGATGGCGGTATGGTTCACAGCAGGAAGCTGAAGGCATTTAAACCTTTCCTTAACTGGAAACATGTCTTTCACATTTTTAGTTCTTCAATGGCCTGCTGTTATCATTTAGAAATAGCTGTTTTCAGTTGAGATGTGCAGATGAACTAGATTAGACAAATATATGTGCCATCATGTTTGAGTTATTGTTACTGTTGTCACTTTTGTCTACATCCTCTGAGGGTCTGATTCATGAGCCCCAGTGCCAAAGTATATTGTATATGTAAGTGTTTGTGTGTGTTTTTTTTTAATAGGAAAGCTTGTGATTGCAGACACCAGTCGACCAATAGTTCTAAGGACAAAGCACATACTTATTGGAAACAAAGGGGAGCTTCATATTGGAAGCCCTGACTGTTCATATAAAGGCAAACTTACTATTTCTCTTTATGGAAGGTATGTAGAGGTCAAAGGCTAAGTACAGAATTGCCTCAGTTATAGTGAAATGTAATACTTAATGTTACATGATTATCTTTTTTGTTTTGGACTTGACAGGTCTGATGACAGCGATGTGCCTCACAGTTACTTTGGTAAAAAGTATATTGGTGTTGGAACTGGAGGCACGCTAGAAATCCATGGAGCAAAGAAACTGGCCTGGACCTTCCTGAATAAAACTCTCCATCCAGGAGAGAATAATGAGAATAACTACCGTTTTGAGAGAGGATGGGGCAACCGTGGCATTATTGTCCATGTTGTTGATCCTAAGACTGGGGATGTGCTGCACTCTGATAGGTTAGTGATTCCTAGACAAGAGAGGATGTTATTCCTCTGATTATTATGTGGACAGCTGCCAACATTCTCTGCTGGTTGATGGCAAATTTATGTGTCAGTGTGTACTGAGGGTTGTGTCTTTGTGAGCCCAAGCTATTTCATCCCAGTAGAAAAAAGTACAACCCCATTGTCTTAATTAGAGGAATTTACTCTCATCAGTCAGTGGGCATAGCAAAAGTATGCTAGAACTGGGATGGCCATAAATGGGGCCAGTTTAAAAGTTTCACATTAAGGGGCTTGAGACATGCTAACTACTGAAAATTTTGCCATTGGATCAAGACTTTTTGTCATAAGTTGTCTTTGTATGCCAATCAGGTTTGATACATACAGGAGCAAGGATGAGAGTCGGCGTCTTGCCCAGTATGTGGAAGAAGTGGAGGATGGCATGATACTGGCAATGGTGGTGAATGATGAGGGCTCCAATAATCTGGAGGACTTGGCAAGGAAGGCTCTAACTAAAATGGGCAGCCAGCATTTCCACCGGCTGGGCTTTCGGTATGGTACCTTTATTTTTTTGTTATGTGTGCGCATGCGTGTTTGTACATGTGTGCATGCCTGCATGCTTTGTTTATGTATGCTTTCCACCCTAGAGTCTTGGTATTTGCCAGAAGCAGAAATTACACATGGGCAACAGATGATTGCTCCTGAGTGCCATAGTTGGCTTGAGCAAGATGTAGAATTGCCCTCAGGCATGATTTATTCTGCACCGAAGAGGTAGCTCTGTGGATGTGCGCCACGGTCCCAGAGTACTGATTTATGTGAGGTGCTGTTGTATCAAGTTCACATTTTGCATATTTGTTTGCTGAAGTGCCGAGATACATTTCTTCAGTCAAAAATGACTGACTAAAATAAGAGGTGTGGTAGAGGTCCACAGTGCTTTTTACTGGAATGAGGAGGAAAAAGGAAACAAGGAATAAAGCAACAGCAGCAAATGGAATAGTTTGCAGTTCTTTTGTACTTCAAGGAAGGAAATACCTCAAAGGTATTTTTGGGTGCATTAACACATTCACATTCATTGTGTTCTTTGAACAGAGTGCACCTTGCTATGTTTAAGAAACAAAATGGTCTGTAATTACCTCTAGAATTTGGGCACTACCCACAATTTTCATTGAACCCAATGGTCAAAGTTGTTTGTGTAATGTCATCCTGAGTGTAGTAGAAAGCAAATAAAAAGCACTGAACATGGGTGGCTTGGAAATGGTAATGGAGAAGTTTTCTTATTAAACACGGTCCAATACATTCAGTACAACAGTTGAGTGGAAGGCAAACTGCAGCAGTTTCTTTGGAGAGAGAGTTTAAAACCTCTGGGCTTAAACACTTCCACGTGGGTGCTACACACTTGAAAATAAAAGGGGAAAAGATCCCCACGGTCTGTGTCGCCTATCGTCCCTGTGTAATTCAGAGACATGACCAAAGAAGTGGGGGGTGATAGGGTTCATTTGTGGTGTACCAAGAACATTTTAGTTTGGAAGAATGTTGAAATCACACAAGTCAGCATTCATGTTCTGAATTCCAGTTTATGTTTGGTAATAAAAGAAATTTGACTGCATTTACAGCTCTAAATTCACATACCAGTGTACATATTTTGACTGCATACTAGCAGACTTTAAGTGTTTCTAGTCTGATGGCTGTACAGTGTAATTACCTGCATCTTTAACATAACCAAGTTTCATAAGCCAAAATATAGGCATGGGTTCAGGGTTTTTTATTGTTTGCAAGAAGTATGTGCTTTAATATTTGAAAAAAAGCTTTCACTGCATCCATATTTTCATTGAGAGTAAGCTTTAACATACTGCATACTCCCTTTTTCAAGAAGTGAGTGAAAACTGGAGGGCCACTCCCTGATGTCAGTGTCAAGCTTGCCTTCACAGGAGGACAAAGCTAGATGGGGTTGGTGGAAACCTCAGTTGAAATACCCCAGCTTCTCCGGATCCTTTGAATTCCTGGTGCCAATCACTCTCTGTGTCAACATCAATTACTATGCCAGCTGGGTGTTGGGCTGTTTGTCCAGAGGAGACACTCCCTATCTGCCTGACTCCACTCCAAATCTCTTTTCCACAGTCACCCCTGGAGCTTCATCACCATTAAAGGGGATTCATCCTCCTCTGTGGAAGATCATGCAGTTTATCAAGGTAAATGCTCAAACACAGTTTGTGAACTGTATAGTCATATTGTATAGGGATGTCTATCTGCCTGCGTGGTCTGCCTCTCAGCATGTGTGTCCAATGTTTGGCTATCCTCAGGGACAAAGGCTTCATCCCAGGCTCAGAGTTCACGTGTCTTCCAGTCTGGATATGGGGAACACTTTACAATCACCACCACCAGCCAGTGGGTGCAAGGTAATGTATACCCCATTTACCTGGGATATCAAAAACTGAAGGTCCCAGAAAGCCCTGGCAAGAAATGGGACATTTCTTGTATTACAAATGGGACAGTTTTTAAAATTTACTGATGACAGTGGGTATATTAGGAATAATAGAGTCCCACCCTAAATTTTAGCTGTCCATGGAATTATCATGTTTCTCTTGTCATGGTTGTGTTTTCATTTTTACATTGAAGCATAATTCTGAGCCCTGTGTTTGTTTCTCTTTTCAAGGTTATTTTTTGTCATTCATAATGTTAAGGGACATGTTTAATGGAGAAGCTCTCTCTTATTTAAGTGCTGTTCAGGTTTCTGCTGGATTGCTGGACTCTTCATTCATTTTTTCCTTTGTGATTGCTGTGTCCAGTGTAATGCAGGGAAAAAGCCCTGCAATCGTAAGTTGCAATTAGAGTAAGAGGGGTCAAATGGAGAAGAACTAACACTTAGAGTATAGATCAGAGCAATATCTGCCCAGGCGATGTTTGTCAGCAGAGTGGCAGATGACACTTAATGTGGCAACTCTTTATGTCTCCCAGAGGCTGAATGGACAGAGTGGTTTGACCGTGACAATGAGAGGGGTTCTGGGGACTGGGAGAAGCTGGTTGACATTCGTAGCGCTTTTCCTGAGCGCCTCTGCAGCAGCCCACTAGATATTCAGGTATGTTTTGTGACCAGCCTTCATGTTTTGTAATGTTTCACTCTGCAATAACAATAAAACTTATTTCCTGGAGGTAAAAGCACACACCCCTTTCCAAAATGCCTTGTTATCTGGAAAGGCTGAGCTCATTGTGTTGCCTCAGTGATTTATTGTATTGTTAATGTTTATTTTTTTTGCTTCTCTTGGTGATGCCATTACCACAAACAGCAGCCTCCAGTAATGTGTTTATGAATTTGAATGCTTGTATGAAGAATACCACGTACAGGTACAGCTACTTGGTTGATGATCCCACATCATTAAACATGAAATAAATATTATGCGTCCACTGTGAAGATCAAACACTGCTCATTGACTGTGGCAGGTTGGGTAGAAGGAATTGCCGCCTCTGCTCTCTTGATACATGTAGTTGACACAACACTTCAATTTTCTCCACTTAAGGCAGAGACACATGACGGAGTCCCGTCCAATCTGACGGGTCAGGTTTTCTACAAGAATGACAAGGATTATGGATTTGTGTGCCTTAACAAAGACCAGCCCAATGGGATCTGTCACAACTACAGAGTGCGCTTTCTCTGTGGAAAACTTGGTATGTATGGGATGTTAAGTGCAAACCTTTAAGCTCTTGAGCAGAGGATATATTAGAGTTTTATAGATTCAGCTGTAGTCACATGAACTGTATGTCCACACTGATGAATGGGAAGAGGTTTGGAAGCTTCACTCTCTATCCTTGTCAAGTTGCATGTAATATGCCTCTGTGTTATGGTGTCATATGCCTTTTAAGGAATGCACAGGAATTGGATCTCTCGATCCATTAAAAACATTTATGCACATGTAGTCAGGAATGCGGACTTCAGAATGAGAAATTTGTTCAGAAAATAGATTAAATATTTCTTATTTATTTTACTTTTACTTTAGTTGATACATTGTTTAATATACAGTGTATAATCCAGAATATGTGTGTGTGTGTGTGTGTGTGTGTGTGTGTGTGTGTGTGTGTGTGTGTGTGTGTGTGTGGGTAGTATTTCTGGTTGAAAAGGCAAATTGCAAATTTTAAACAAGAAATGTAGCATACAATGTAGTTTTCTGTCTGTATATCTTTTATTTGGTTTTTGGATGAGGTATTCAGCGACGACCTGGAATTATGTTCTCAAGCACCAAGTAGTCCCATACATTTAAGTTGTGCCATTAATCAAATCTTACAAAGATTTAGGAAGCCTGCATGCACTGAACTATTTGATATGATAAGATCTATAAAGTGTAGGTTTTTGTTTGTTTGCCTTTTTCTGGATTTACTTATGGCAGTGTCCTCTGCAACCTTCAAACAAATACTGGAAGGATAGAACAAAGAGGTTTCTTGCCCATTCCAAATACAGGCACACTAGTCACATTTTTTTTTCAAAGAGGATATCCTTTCTGCAAATTTTACTTATATAGGTGATTTATCATGGTTGAAATGTGCCTGTGTTTCACTTAATAGATTTAATAAATTCTTGTCCCCAAAACTGTGTACGCTTTCAGCAGTAGAGGTATTTTGTAGGGCGTTAACCATTGAAGTGTATTTTTAGTGTTAGTTGTCATTCTATATCCTGCTTTTCTCAGTTAGACATGATTTGATATTATTTTTGCTGGCAGTTTTTCACGTAAATCTAGCTCTCTAAGACTCAATATCTGTCCATAGTGCACCCCCGGGCATCCATCACCATTGACACCCTTTCCAACACCAGCATCCTGGAGCTAGCTGATGATACCAGCAGCTGGAGGCCTGGAGACAAGCTTGTTGTGGCCAGCACTGACTATTCCATGCACCAGGCTGAGGAGTTTCAGGTCCTTTCTTGTCCAGCTTGTGCCTACAATCACGTGAAAGTGCATGGTGAGTGTCACTTCAAAATGGTCACACATGTCAGCAAGAGTCCAGGAAACACCATTTCTGTCTTTTGACAAGTGACATGTTTTCAGGGGCAGAGAAGATTGTGAGCTTGGCAGATGGTTTTGTTCAGATAGTGTTCATCGGAAAGAGTATCTCATCCTTAAGTCATTTAGTTTTCAGTACGTACTGGGCAATCTCTTTTTTAATTTTGTGAATGATAGGTTACAAGCATAGCATTATATCGCTGAGCATTTCGCTCCAGACTGAAAAATGACGTTCCCCACCGAAATCTGGGGCACTCAGACTCAGCTTTACTCCCTCAGAGTATATTTCTAGGTAGGTCCCTCCTTACCCAAGAATGTTTCATTGCATAAATAAAATTTCTGTTTATTTGATAGAAAACTGGCTTGACTTCAAGGGAGGAAGGGAGGACTTGAAATTCATAGACGAAGGCACTGAAACAGTTTTTTAGGCTGTTACCCCATGTTTCCATTTGGCCTCATGTTACAGCCTCCTCCCAGAATAGTTGCATTAATGGGAAAAGAGTGCTCCAAGTGGGCCTGTGATCTGTTTTATGAATGGAGCCAAAGCTGATCTGTCTGCCCAGAACTGTAAGAGGTGACTTTTCCTGAGTATCTTATATAAGTTGTTGTGTAATTTTTGTGTTACTTTTATGTGGAACTCATAGTGTTTTACAAGCATGTCACATGGCTCATACATAACATACTGTTTAGAGGGGGTTTTGTGGTGGGCTGCATCTTCAGAGCCTAAATAAGACATGGGAATAAATTTCCCTTTAGGTCCACAGCTGAGCATGTTATTCCAGCATAGCAGGTTTGTGGGATCTTATTTAATTTTTGGAACATTTTTGCAGAAACTACAGTTATCACAATTTTGAGATGCGGCACATTGCAATCATGAGATGCTTGGATCTTTGTAATATATTCGCTATGAGCATATATATTATTCTTTAGTTCTTTTCTTTGACTATTAAATAATTGTAAACACTTTAAATTCCTCAGTCTGCATATAAACTACATGACCATTGAAGCCCCTGCTTCTTGGAAACCAGGTCAGTTCCCAGAATGTTATTAAAGTGGATTAGAATTCCACAGGTTTCTAGAAAGGAAGAAATCCTGAAAGGCAAACATGTGTCCGCTGTCATTTCAAAAGCATTTTTCATTGTGACAGCAGCATCATGAATGGTGTACCTAATTGTTCTTCCCCTAGGCATTTGGAAAATAGATCTAGGTCATATTTTACTTGTAGATGACTCTGTGTAGGTCTTTTTTGGTTGTTCTTTGATTCCAGCAAACCCCAGTCAGGAACCTGTTTTTCTTTAACTTTTTCTTACTATTCTCTCATACTGTATCATCAAATTATATTGACAAAGCCCATTATTTCTGTACTAAACTAACAAATTTGCCAAATTTCACAATTCGGTCCTTTCTGCCAGCTGCCATCCATGTAACTTTTATTTGACAATGGGGCAGTAAGAGGCAGCTTTTTTGTTGTCTTTTAATGTCTGACATTGCCAGGTTCCTGTTGTGCCGTTTCAGTGGCTCTTGCACTGGGTCTGACAAGGTTGCTTTTATTATCTTTTTCTGCTTATATTCCAAGGTTCTGTGCTTCTGATTTTGCCAGCACTTTCATACAAATTTATTGCAAAATTAAACTTTACAACACTATTCAAAAGCTGAAGTGATAGTCCTATTAAGAGATCTCTATTTCTTACTTAATGAAATCAGTTCACACTGGGCCATTCACACCATCATCTGCAGGCTTTAAATATGTAATCATGATATTTTTTAAGGATGTGCAAGTATGAATATAGCTTTGTGGTGTATAACTTTTTAGGAATTCTTGTTTCTTCCTATGTACATTCACATATTTGTCAGCAGCAGACAGCATAGTAAGTTAGGACAGACAAACCTGAAAGTTACCCATTCCAGACCTGGCATAGGCCCTGCTGCAGCATCATGAGAACATCTAAATGACTAGAATTTCTTTAGTAAACTGGAGAATTTCAGACAAATCCATAAAATACTTTTTAATGGTCACTTTGGATACCTGACACAGCTAAGCAACACATTAATTAATACCAGCTTTAACCTTGAGAGTTGTGTTTTTGGTAAGGATTAATTTTATAGTAACTCATTCCCAAGTGACTAGGTCTTAGTGTTAGAGTTGAATGAGACTCCATACCTCTGACCCATCCAATTGTAAAAAGCATTCTCAGCTGCTAGTGTACCTTCTTCGTGACAGCTCCTTGTAGGAGGTATTCAGTATAATCATTCCCCCTGAGGAGGGCCAATAATTGGTGGATGGAGGGGATGAGGTCTACAAATAAGAAGAATTTATTGTAACAGCAGATAGTCAAGCTGTCTTGGAGTATTTTTATAAAAAACATGTTTTACATTCATTGGCACACAATGAAAATTCCTTTTTTGCTGAACAAAAGCCACCATTGTTCTGACAGGTTCCGGCGACCAGCTGCCCATTTATTGAATTTTATCTAAAGTTTTTTTCTGGATATGCAGATAAAAATTCACTTCAGTTTGCTAGCATGTATGTTCAGTTGAAATCTCTGATTTGTTAATGATGAATACATTTAAGAGCAACTGCAAAACAATGGACAATGGCATGGAAGGGGGATAATTTAGCTTAAGAAGTGAAATCTGCAGTCCACTAATGTAGTAGAACAATGGCAATTCTGTACCTGTGTATCAGGTTTGAGTTTTCCAGGAGACTGAAAAATTTCCTTCTGGGCCTGTGAAAGATTGGAGCACTGGGGACAGAAAATAGAATTGGCAGTTTACAGTGAAAAAAATAATGAAGTTCACTTCATTTGTCTATCACTGCTCAGTCACCATTAAGCCCTTTACCAGGAGTTTTGCAAAAAGATGATCAGCCTTTGAATTGCTATGGTAACCCTTTTTTGGAGCCAAGAAGCATGCTCATAACATTTTCAGAAAAAACCTTGTGACCTAGGTTGAAATACCTTTTTATTATTTGTCTGCATTTTCACAAAATCTCCATTTGAACAAAAATCCTTCCTTTTGTTTCTATGTGTTGCTGTTTGGTTTATAAAAAGCTCTAAATTGCGTGTGATATTTTTACACTCTACTTGTGGTTAATTCTATTTCTGGATTCGGCAACTCTGTCATCTTTTAATTTGTTCTTGCCATAGTTTATCCCATTAATCGTTGCCTCTTGTCTTGGCTTGTATTCATTAAGTAGCAGCAGTGTGTCTGTTGGATGCTTGCAGTGATACACACTTAAGAGCTCTTGGCCTTGACTACAGACTGAGTCAATGGGGCCTTAGATTAGCCAGAAGTTGTTTGTGGTTATTTTGGTTGTACCTGAAGTACAACTTATCAATGTGCGGTGAAAAAACCTATTGACATGGTGCGACAGGTGTAGTGTAAGGTCTTTCTAGAAGGGTAGATTTATGTAAGTAGCAAGGCCGTACTTCAAACCAGCTCAGTAATTGACTTTGAGAGGAATCGGCAGGAGTGTTTCTCTATTTCTCAGCATCTTGTAAGTGAGCGTTTTCTCAATGCTAGCTCATATTTCAGTGTTTAGTTTTTCCACACAAATCTTGGAGGAGGAAGGTAGAGGGTGACAATGAAGGGGGTGGTGGTATAAGGTGAGGAGGCAGATGCCCATATCTATTAAGAATCATCTTCTTTTCATACATGAGTTGCCCCATCCAAGTTTTTCTCTTAGCAAATATTATGTACTGGGTGTCATTAAGGGTTCTTCTTCTTATGTGCACAGCAATTGGTTTGGTGGATATTAGAGTTGAACTGTAGATTGAAAAACTCTCAATACTGTAGTATTCATACTGACCAGGCAAATGGTACTCACACCTTGTCTGTATGCATGCACAAAGAATGAATTTTCCTGCTGCCCCTCAGCTTCCCCTTACATGTGGATAAGTGGCATGGCCAGAGATTTGGTTTGAGGTTTGGTTATCAGACCAGGTGCTGCATTTGTTTATAAGCCATATATGCAAATTCTGATTAAATGTACAAATGATCAAGAGAAATATGTGCATAAATAAGTAAAGTTCTTACCTTACACTGTATTATTAATGCTTGCAATGAATTCTTATAACCTTGGCTGGGAACAGTAACTTAATGAGTGTGAGACAATCCACTGAGTCCTTTACACTTGAGATAAGAGGTTCTGGTCTTCATAATCCATAGTGTATGCTGGCTGTCGGCCTTAACCAAAATCTTTCATTGATTGCATTTCAAAATTCAAATCACGTTTACAGAATATGCTAAGCTGAGATCTTGCTATCATTCTTCATCCTATCATTAGTATTGTTAAACCAAGATTACTCTATTGTTTTTGTTGTGTGACTAAAATAATTGCTGTGCCTGATAAAATTAAAAGATTGTAGAATATTTTATGAATCTTATGAATCAGAGGAAGCTTATGAATCATTTTCATGAATTGTTCCTTGGCCTGTAAAAATTAAAGTAATTAATTAATTTTAATTAATTGCAATCATTCATTTTTAGAGCTGAAAATAACATTTTAGAAACATATTTGCACATCACAGGCAGAGGCTCAGTTCTGATGCTGAAACAGTAAAGATACTGAAGGGTCACTGTGCCTCAGCTCAGGATGTCTCCAGTTCATGACTGCTTGTGTTATGTTCAAGTTATGCACAATTTGGCTTTATTTTGGAAATTTGAGTATTCTCCAGGAGTCTTTTTCTCTTTAAATGAAGGATCAGCACAGTAACTCCAAATGTATTCTAAAGAGAAGCCTTATCAAATGTAATTGTATTGTGCTGTTGTGATTATAATTTTCTTGAGGAATGTGCAGACACACACTGGTCAACAATGTGACTGGCAAAGATTGAGCTGAGAGACCAGCCTGCCTACTGTGTATTTTCTAGTGTGTGGCAAATGATTCTCTGGAATATATGACACAAAGGTCCCCTTTCCTTTTCTTTTTACACATGATAACATCAGAATGGAAGTAACATGGTACTTGCTATGATATGTATGATAATGTGTTACATACAGTAGCTTGGTTTTGTACTAAAGAACCATAAGTCAGACTTGTCCTTCACTCAGATATAACTCCTGTGCTGATGTGTGGAGACATTGCCAGCCTCTGCCTTATGCTCTTCTAGTTGTCTCCGCTGAGAAGCCTCTAAATATAGCCTTCATCTGAAAGCAGGCTTCCTGTCAGTATGGAGATGCAGTGCTGAAACGCTTGTTTCCAGATTACATGGACTGCTTTTCTGTCTTACAAAGCAGTAGGTACTGAGGGTAATCGCCTGCCACTTTTTGTCTTTATTGTATGTAATGGTTTATGCATTAGTCAAAGGATATTCGCTGCCTCTGAATAATTAAAATTATGTATATTAATCATAATCCATGGACCTGGCTTGCTTGAATTCTTTTAAATTAAAATGAAATGAATTTGTACGTATGATCTTAAAGTAACTTGAAGGCAATGTGGCTGCAACTTAGACATTCACGATCGCGCTCTGTTCAGCTGTTATTCTTATGTGTCGTCGCTGCTGCTAATGGGTAACCTTTGGTAACAAATATCCTCAGAATAGGAATGCACCGGACTATTTCTGAATTGGGGCCTTTGAAAGCACCAGCAGTTTGAAACAGCAGGTTTCCTCAGTCCTGGCAGCACAATCAGCGCACATACTGGAACGCCAAAGGGTCCGTCTGCCAGGTGCCTGGTGCAGGGGACATGCGTTCGGCAATGGCTGTGTCCCAGTTGACAGCACATTTCTTATTGCCTTAGGCCTCTTCTCACTATTTCTCTACTTTCTGAAGCAAGATTGTAACATTTTGCTTTGTTAACATCAGCTTATTAATGTAGACCTCATTTTGTGACAGTAAATGTGAGTAATCCTGTCGTATTTTACCTAATGTTTTCACTCCTCAGATCCAGCAGGAGACAATAAGTAAGCTGTACAGATCCAAGGTACACACTACTGTAATGGTGTGACTCTATATGAAGTCCAGGAGCAGACTCTTTTGTACTCATTACTGCATATGAATCAAGCAAAGACTGCTGACCTGCAGTAGCCCTGCTCTACTATTCCCTTGTCAGGGCAGCGCTGTGCCTCCTGGCAAGAGTGCCCTACTCAGCGGAAGCTGACATCCTTTGATGGAAAACTGAAATAAATAAGAAATGAGAGATTTAAAGCCATGCTTCTCCTCCATTTAAAAAAATGGACACTTGCTTCTTCATGGGGGTTGTCCAGGTGCACTCTTCAGTGTCAAGCCTACAGTGGGAAATTATACAACTCTGACCTTGTCCACTTACACCAGTACTGACACAGTTGACCTCCTGCTTGTGCTCATTCTCATTTTCATTCTCACTCTCTCCAGTGATTTGTGTGTGATCTTTCAGGGAAACCCTCCTACCTTCACATGGGAGAGGAAGTGGATGGTGTGGACATGAGGGCAGAAGTGGGACTGCTCACAAGGAACATTCTCATCAAGGGAGAGATGGAGCCCACGTGCTATGGGAATGAGGCCTGCAAGTTTTTTGACTTCGACACCTTTGGTGGCCACTTGAAGGTACTCTGGGGAGGTGTGGGGTGGGAGCTTTTGTGGGCCATCTCCACATGCCTTTCCAAACCTGTCAGCATAAATTGGTTCTGCTGGAACCCATAAGCTTGGTTCTATTTAACCAGCTCAGGGATAGGCAACATCTTAACCTTGCCTAAGATTTTGTCACAGGTCACAGAAAATAGCTCTTCTACTGCTTTGTTCAACAGTCCATAGGGAACCATAAGTGTGTCACATACAAAATGACTAATAAGTATGGTAATGACAGTTTATTAAAAAACCACTGTTGGTTTGTAGTGGGGATGTGTCATGCTTCTATATTCACTTCTAAGTTTCTTGAGCTTATAAAAATCACTCAACAGTTATATTCTGGCAGCTCGCTTTAATTTTTTTCTTGGATGAGTTTAATTTTTAATGAAATACATTCAGTGATCTAATGAACGCCATATGCAGAAACACATTAATACAAGGCAAAATGGAACTGTAAATAACATTGCGCTCTGTAATATGTACAAATTAAATCAGTTTGAAAAGCTGGGTTTTTAAATTCAGAGGAAACAAAGTGTCACTGCTAACAGCAAGGCAGAGTAACTGCTCACATTTTCTGGCTGTTTCCAGCCTAAAAGATAATGGATGACAAACATGCCCTCAAGAACAGATGAAATGGTATTGCATCTATGCTGATAATAGAGCACGATTCTTATGACTGCATTCAGTCAACCTCAGTTAATTAGCCAGCATTAAAAAAACTTGAGATTTATAAGATGTAGATCACTTTGCAGACCTGACAGAGAAAGTGGAAAACAACAACATCCATCAGCTGCTGAGTTCATATAACAGAGGAGTCTTTAGTTTCTCCTGAGTGTGCCACACCAAATCACGTGTTTCAGTAAATTCCATGAATTATGAATTCTTGACTATGGCCATGACGGGACAGATACATTTAAATGCTAATTTCCCTCTGGACACCATTATTAGCATCAGTTAGAATGTGTGAATGAGAAGGTCATTTGTGTTCCCTGGCTTTTGTGCACGTGCATAGCGCTTGCACATATGGATGCTCAAGCACATGCACATGCACATTTATGTACGCTCTCAAATGGTTGCTCAGAGACTGTAACGTGTGCTATGATATCCTTTTGCAGGTGGAGCATGGGTTTAAGGCTGTGCACATCCAGGGTGTGGAGCTGATGCACATGGGCCAGCAATCTATGGGTCACTATCCTGTGCACTTCCACATGAACGATGACGTGGATGAACAAGGGGGCTACAACCCTCCCACCTACGTGCAGGGGTTGTCCATTCATCATACCTTCTCCCGCTGTGTTACAGTGCATGGTTCAAATGGCCTCCTGGTGAGTGGGGTGATTGTCTCGCATCGCTATGGTGTCATTCATTTCTCTAGTCATCTTAAGAAAAGACATGCATGTTACATGAGGGGCTTTTCTCCACCTCTGTCAATAAATGGGTTTCATTACTGGTTTCTAGAGACAGTTTTAGTCTCTCATGCACCATCTTTTGTCACTCTCATTGTGACAGAGACCAGGGTGTTATTGACACCATCTATCTACAGTCAGAGCTGCAGACTGCTTTCAGTGAAGAGCTTTTGTTTGAACTCTGCTCTGAGATGGACAGCTCTGTAAGCAGTGCAGGACACTTGTTTTTTTCTTGTTGGCCACCTGTCATCTCTCTGCACTTAACCGGTTTAGCTCACTCAAAAACCACAGAAAACAAGGGGTTGCTCGGAGGCTCTGGAACTGAACTGAAATGAACTGATTTCATTTTCTATGAAAGCCTATGAAAGTAAAAGGAAATTTGAGGATGCTTAAACAGTTCCTTGATGAGATGAATGACATCTGTGCAAGTGAATGGCTGGGCAGTGCAGGGACATGGGGGGACACAGGGAGCAACAGTGTGACCACAGAGTGCAGCTGCTTGTCTGTTCAGGATTTATCTCTGCAAGACAGACCTTCCCTCCAATTCAAAGACAACACATTTTAGGAACTGCTCATCTTCCTTCCTCCTAACTCAAAGAGAAATACCTGGCTAGGTCTGCATTGACAGCCACCCTGTATTCTTGGCCGAGGCAGGTGAAGGACGTTGTGGGCTACGATGCTCTGGGGCACTGCTTCTTCACAGAGGATGGGCCAGAGGAGCGCAACACCTTCGAGCATTGTCTGGGCCTGCTGGTGAGGGCAGGCACCCTGCTGCCCTCTGACCGGGACAGCCGCATGTGCCGCCACATCACAGACGATGCCTTCCCAGGCTATGTGGCCAACCCGCGGAGGGATTGCAGGTGGGATCTCCTCTCCAGCTCTTATCCGCTACCCTCATGTGACCTCATCAAAATAAGGTGTAATACTCCCCATTTATTCACAGAAGCATACAATTATAGCATGGGGAAAAAAATGCATAAACACAAAATTACATTACAGCAATGAGAATATCTCAAGTGATCCTCTGTTCAGTCACATTTTTGTGGAATTATGTATAAATATAATCAGTTTAGGGTCGATATTGCCTATTTCTATTTTTTGTTTTTTTGCTGAATTTATTGTGCCTTTTTGAACTTTCAGGGAAAGTAATAAAAAACAAAAATTGGTTTTCACAAGTAGCATTTCTTTAAATTAGCCTTCTTCTAAAAGAATGATACTTTTATAGATGATGTTCTTATCTTTAATAACTATGTTGGTATATGTTATTTCACAATAACATGGTAATTGTACAGTGAATCTCCCCTTCGGTGTATCAGTGCAAACCAGAGACAAATTCTGCTCAGAGCCTTCATGGGACATAAGCTGAAGAGTTCAAGGTCGTGCAAAAATGACAGTAAAAGATTTTTCTCTGCTGTTGATGCCTAAACAAATCATTTACTGGATAAGGCAAGCAATCATTTCTCCATCATGACAAATATGGGTTGCCCACAAGAATATTTCTGTTTCTTCAGCTCATTTATTATCCCCCTGCAGCGCACTTCTTAATGACTCTGTTGTTTTTCATTTGTGGACGTCGGGAATAGCCACAGAATCACAGTACAACTCCCCAACAATTGGGCTCCAGCAGGATTCTGAGCTGTGCTCCAGTTGTTGCTATGGAGTTCAAAAATGCAACGTGTTAATATTCATTAATGTAAAATGTGGTAAATCATTTTTAACTGCTTGTTTGCTTCGACAGACTGTTCCTATTTGGCAGCTGATCACAGCTGTCTTAAAGCAACTTTTCTACTATAGGGTATTGCGTCTTATTTAAGTCATGCTGTCATGATGGGCATAATTTAAGTTGCCTTAAAGTTTTATTAATCCTAAGCGGCACATGCTGTATTTTATTTTTTATTAACGTGCTTACTATTACAATTGTATTACTATTACAAATTACTCTTGAACCCTATTTTGCTTTGGCTGGATTCCACCCTGTTCTCAACAAATCTGTTTAATTTAGCCCCTAACTGTGAAAAACAACTAACAAGATGCTGGAAATAGAAAAATAGCTTCTCTTTTAGGAGTAGCAGATAACAAAGGAACTGCCTCACTCATTTATAGCTCTCCCTAGGGGCATGCAGTCTTCAACTGGAAGAAAGGAGGAGCTAGCACTGGTTTTGACAGGAATCATTCAGCATGCCAGATGCTTACATATATTTGTAATAATATTTGGGGTCACATCACAGAGCATTTTTGCAGCAAAACTGAGAAGCCCTCTGAGCATCAACTGTTTTTGCAGCCTAGAGCATGTTCTGCAACATACGGTAGAGAAAAAGTGGATTTAAGGCTCAGTAATAACTAGGTCTGTGGCATCCGGCACCTTTCCCATTCCAACAGTTTGTAGAGTTGGGAATGACTTGGAAAAAGAGCATGCAGAAAAGTCACAAACCTGCCCCAATAATTATAGCAGTGCTCCGATAGTCTTCATTCATTACCAGAAAGCCGCTTATCCCGACACACAGGAACAGGTTTGCAATGAGTTTCACGCTGTCAAGTGCCAAGACTGCCAATGCAGCTTTGGAAAACATGGCCTGAGCTTTTAAACACACACACACACACACACACACACACACACACACACACACACACACACACACACACACACACACACACACATTCCAGGTGAGTGTCAGCAAAGCCCTGTATATGGAAGCAAAACACAATAATGCCTGGGTATAAATCACTGAATAGCATCATATAACTGTACTGTATGTGTTATCCTCATTGTGTCACTTGTAGCCCAGTGCGGATGTGGCACAGACCCTCTCTGACCTGCTTCAGAGACAAATGGTATAATAACACACAAACAGCCTATTTGGAGGCTGCCAAAGGGAGCACATCTGTACTTCTTTGATGTTCGTGTCAAGTTGAAGCAGAAAAATCTGAAGGCCTGGGAATTGTGACTGCACAAGTCCATGTTGGTGTACTCATTAGCTGAAGATGTGTTAGAAAAAAGGCGACAGTATCAGTGTTGTGGTTAAGTTTGTCACCTTGCAATCTCAAGGTCCCTGATTCAAATGGCCTGCTCTGTAAATGGGAATATAAATCACTGTAAAGTTGCCAATTGAACATTGTCATCTTGGATGATGATATTCAATAAGTAAAGGCTGAAAGACAATAATAATAATAATAATAATAATAATAATAATAATAATAATAATAATAGAGTAACATTGAAAAATGTTAGATAAACTAATCACAAAAGCAATATTTGTCCTGGTGTACTGCTGAGCATTCAGGTATAAAAGTAAATCATTCCTGGCTGATCTCATTTTTTCTGGATGAGTCCATTGACTTTGTTTCTTGTTGCAGCGCCACATCCACGTTCTGGATGGCCAACCCTAACAACAACCTCATCAACTGTGCAGCTGCAGGCTCTGAAGTGAGTAGCGCTGCTTCCATCTGGATGGCAATCGGGAGGCAAAGGGTGGGGGTTTGGGGGCTATGGAAGGCTACGGTCCTGTTTTCTTGGGATAAATAAAGCAGGCAACCCAGTCCTGGAGCTATCCGTGCTTGTGAGACACGCAGCCCAGTATGGCAGTATGGACTGGAAATGAAAAGTTGCACCCGAGAAGCTGCAGGTGTTTCTCCTGCAGTTACGTTCTCAAGCGTTTTGTTCTCTCCCCTGCTGACTGTGTACATTGCTCTGTCCACAGGAGACGGGCTTCTGGTTCATCTTCCACCACGTTCCCACTGGGCCCTCGGAGGGCATGTACTCCCCCGGCTACACGGAGCACACCCCCATGGGAGTCTTCCGAAACAACCGCGCCCACTCCAATTACAGAGTGAGGGTGGGGCAAGAGCCCATGAATCAGTCCCTTCTGAGCCTGGAATGCATTAAACACTCCAGTTCACTTCCCCTCTCTCCCTTCCTCTCACGCTCTCACTAACTCCCCAATGATAAATACACAACTGTTATCACCATATCTAAATTGAAATATAATTTATCTCAAGCTGCTCCTGTGATTCCCTAATTAGCCACATGGCACAGTGAAACCCTATTGGGAAACCTGGGACTGAAAGACTTAAGAGACAAAATGTCTGTTCATGAAGCATTACGCCATCTTTGTGGCAAGCATATCTTCGAGGCAGTGAAAACATGCATTAAAAATGTAGTTCTTTCCTTAATTTTGATGTATTTTTATATGGAATTGACAAGGAAACAATGAAAGTTCACTGTTGTTTTTTCTTCAAATTTGTTATATAAAAATGCGTACAAGAAAAAAATGGTTTCTTGGTCAAATTTAATAGGGTCTCACCTGAGCTGATGTGATTCTATTTAGGAAATGTATGACATTTGTGTACTGTGACATTTTAGGCTGGCATGATTCTGGACAATGGAGTTAAAACTACAAAAGCAAATGCAAAGGACAAGAGGCCTTTCCTCTCCCTAGTAGGTGCCAGGTGAGAACTCCTGCATTTCTGTTTACTGTCACTGCCAGTACGATCCTGATCTTCATCTTGCAAAAAGTCATCTATATGAAGTCATCAGTATGCATGGAAAGGACACATCATTAATACCTTTGTGGCATTTTTGTTTGATGGAACAGATATGGTCCACACCAGGACTCTGACCCCTTTAAACCCAGGGTGCCGGCACTGATTCACCGCTTTGTGGCATATAAGAACCAAGACCATGGCGCCTGGCTGCGGGGAGGGGATGTGTGGCTGGATGACTGCCAGTGAGTGAGGCGTCGAGGGCTCGGAAGGGGCCAGTGATCACCTGAACTCCATCTTGCACCACTTAGCACACTGTTGAAGTCTTTCCCTCTATTTCAACTAAAGTGATGGATCCAATCACCTCAAGGAACAACATAATATTGCTCTCAATGCATGATATTCCATCGTCTCTGAATGTACAGCATGCACTGTGCAAAGTGTGTCTAAGTGAAATCAACTGTACACTGTTAATGAGCTCTCTCTTCCCCCAGATTTGCTGATAATGGCATTGGCCTGACACTTGCCAGGTAAGATATTTAATAACTTTGCACTTCTCGGTGGAGAAGCTGAGAGGTCATGAGTTAGGAAAGTCATTATCAAATCCATATGCTGTAGCCATAATTGAAAAACTCCTCATGCTGGGCCAGTTTGAAGTGTTATGGCAAAGGGATGCTTTCAAAAGCTATGTGAGAGTTATTGCCCCTGGGGGGCACCATTTGTGTGCTCAGCGGTGGCACGTTCCCGGATGATGACGGCTCTAAGCAGGAGGTGAAGAACTCCCTGTTTGTTGGGGAGAGCGAGAACAGGGGAACACCCTTCCCGGACAATCAGAACTGGGGGCCTGGCGGCCAGGACCTGAATGGGAGGACTCTTCCCAGAGGAGTGTAAGTGACTGGGCAACCATCTGTGGATCAGCATGACAGGAAGCACTTGACAAGTTTATATCCTTCATACCAATGTTACACTCGCTATCACATATTTATTCCATTGTTGGAATAAATCATCTTGTTGTTTAGCTGATGCTTTCATCCAAAAACAGCATGCAGTTTTGCATATTTGTACAGCTAGAAATTAAAGGTTTATGGCCTCATTTGGGGTACACAAGCAGGACCCTTGTTTTGACTTTGATGAAACTGTAATGAGTGATGCTGAATCATAGACTCCCTTGCAGGAACTTTCCCATTCGTGGCATGCAGATCTATGATGGACCCATTAACATCCAGAACTGTACTTTCCGAAAATATGTGGCACTTGACGGTCGTCACACCAGTGCCTTTGGCTTCCGGCTCAACAACTCCTGGCAGAGCTGTCCCAACAACAATGTCTCTGACATCACGTTTGATGGTGTCCCAGTAAGTGAGGTGGCAGACTTGCAGTCAAAACTTTGCTACAGTGGCAGTACCCTAACTGTGCTCTTATTTTCCCAAGTCTAGAATTTTTCACATTGTAATGCAATTTCTTTCGTCATATTTACAACCAAAATGCATCAGCTACTTACTTGGAGCATGTGAAGGGATGTGATGTCGATGTGTGGAGCACAGCTGTCACCCGGGATCACCGTGCCTGCGTATCACCCAGCCATGTGCAACGCAGGAGGTGACAGAGGGAGCTAGAGGTCACGTAGTGCCCAGCATCCCTTAAAGTCCGCTCTTCCTCCTCTGTCCCATCCAATCAGATCACATCCCGGGTGTTCTTCGGGGAGCCGGGTCCTTGGTTCAACAAGATGCAGATGGATGGGGACAAGACCACGGTCTTCCATGATGTGGATGGCTCAGTCAGTGAATATGTGGGTGCCTTCCTGGTTAAGGAAGATAATTGGTTACTGCGCCACCCAGACTGCATTGATGTGCCTGACTGGCGGGCAGCCATCTGTAGCGGCCACTATGCACAGGTTAGGACCACCTCCACTGGCACATCCCGTTGGTTAGTTACTTTCCACATTAATTTTCAAGGATTTTGCTCAACCCGTTTTATTCTCTCTGCCTCACCTTTATTAGACCATATTGCTACCAAACTCCCTGCAAGACAGAGTAGAAATTTATCACAGGCGGTATCTGATTGGTCCAGGTGTCAGCCAAACAAAAATACAACGGCAGAGTAGAGCCAATGCTTAGGGGACCTTTTAATGATGCCTGGTTATAATTTCAGAAGTTTGCAGCAGATTTTTGTGTGTAATGGGGATACATTTTTGCAGCGTCTGCACTGGAAGCCAGTGAGAAAAGTATCCCATTGGACATGAGTGCAGTTTTTGCAGAAATGTGCCAACCACTGCTATCTTCCTGCATCCAGCCGAGACCCTGCCTCCTTTCATCCAGCCACATTCACAGTCGCCACACTCATTCTCTTCCAGTAAAGTGTGACAACAGTGACCCTTCTGTCTTTGCCACAGGTGTATATTCAGACATGGAACCCGGCTAACTTGAGCATGAAGATGGTGAAGGATGAGTACCCGGATCGGCCCCTTGTCTTGCATGGGGCCTTGGGAAAGAAGAGCCACTACCAGCAGTTCCAGCCCGTGGTGACCCTGGCCAAAGGCTACACAGTGCACTGGGATCGCACCGCGCCTGCTGAGGTCATAGTGTGGCTCATCAACTTCAACAGGTCAGCCCACAGCCTCTCCAGTAACCCAAGGGCGGAATGCAAACTCTTTTAAATGATTTATTTATTATGCTAAAATTCCATTAACCCATTACACATTGCCAAATCTAGGGCAAGCTGCTAACTCTGTGTGTTAGGGATTAGAGCAGTTTTTCATGGGTTCTTTCTTGCTTCACTTTGAAAGAATGTTATGGCAAGCAGTGGAGGCTATTGGCAATAGATTGAGTCTTCCTGTTTATGGCTCTGGGTTCGGAGGACAGAAGCGCACCATGAACAAATCTAACCTGACATGTCAGATGCCCAGGAGCCATAAAAGACCCTTAGAACGTGTTGCTGCAGACAGCTCAATCACTCCTTGGGAATGAACATTATGGACATTATGGACATTTGGACAAACTCCATCACTTAATGCACAGACCACACTCTCCAGTTTTCTGTACTATTTATTTTATTTTTATCATTTTACACATAAATGCCATATCACTCAGAAAAAGTAGTTGCATGTCGTTTTTGACTGCATTAAGGCTCCGTGATTCTGCAACTTGTGCTTTGGCGCCCTCTGCTGTTTATATGAGTGAAAGGTGGGAGACAACTGTGTCGTGTAAAAAAACTGACAGCCGATGGTAAATACAGTAAAGTCTGTTTGTGTGGTCTCTGAATAATGTAAGGAGTGGTGAATTTTGCTTTTTACAAATAAAAAGACCCGTTATGCAAGAAAATAGCTTGTCATTGATGTAAGGAAAGAAGATCCAGTGTTGACATCTGTGATGTGCACAAAAGTTATTGAAGCACTGCATTTACCTTTCAAATGTGTCTCTCCAAACAGGGATGACTGGATTAATGTGGGCTTCTGCTACCCAAAAGGGACAAATTTCACCATTATCTCAGACATCCACAACCGGCTCACCAAGCAGACCTGGAAGACAGGGCGCTTTGAGAAGGCGCAACAGAGAGAAAAAATGGAGAACAGCCATCCAACCCGAGGCTACTACTACTGGGAAGAGGAAACTGGGTAAGGACTCCATGGCACTGTGGGTGAATGTAACTTAAGCTAACAGACAGAAGATGAGGATAACTCAGATTTCCAGCATTTAAACTTGAGGCTTGAGCTCATAAATTAGAACCTAGGGATAAGGCTGTTCAGTATACGGAAATACTTTTGTTAAAGTTTGACTGAAACTGTGCCTGTGCACTTGTAGGAGTTCTTGCCCCCAACTGCTGATGTTCTCTTTCACCTCTTCCAGTCTACTCTTCCTGAAAATCAAAGCGCACAACGACAAGGCCGACTTTGCTTTCTGCTCTGTGAAGGGATGTGAGAGGATAAAGATCATCGCTTCAGTTCCACAGGGCAGCGGTCCCAGTGACTGCATGGCAGAGGCCTACCCAGCACATGCCCAGTTGCCTATTGTGGACGTCCCCATGCCCCAGAAACGACGAGCAGACCAGCTGGTAGACATGCTTTTCCACAACTGTTGCCTTTCAGCTGTGGAGTGGTTTAAAAAAACAACCTCCTGAAAGAAAATGTATTATCGGCATGCTGTGGCAAATCAATAAGAGTCCATAAAGCGCCGGTTTGTTAGTCACCAAAAATTTTGTGCAACAATGGCCTGCACCTATTAGGCCAGTATATACTATTACTGGCTGTGTGTTATGGTTCTGACTGATGCCATTCTTTAGTCTTATAATTTATATCGTGATTTTTTTTTGTCATGGTGTGTGTATATCCACAATGGTTTAAAATCATGCAAACACAGACTTATGGAATTTAGAGGAAATTGGTTAAGAGTCTGTCTAGGAAATCCAAAGTATGGAGCAGGCTGCACTGGACAAAGAGTGTGATAATTTGGGTCACGGATATTTATGAGACAAAGAAACAGATTTCACAAAAAGACTGCAGAACAGATGGACACTGTGCTGTTAAAGACAGTGTTATTTTAAATATTTGATTTCCATTCCTGCTGTGGTACCCTTGAACAAGGTACTTACCTTAAATTTCTCAGCAAAAAATGATGCAGTTGAATGAAAAGATGAAGACTTTTAAGCTTCTTAACAGTTGTTTTGGAGAAAAACCATCTGATTTAAACCATCTGAGTGAATTAATTATAACTACACACCAATCTGATAAGAAGCAAAAGAAAGGACATATTCAGTTTTTTATGGAAGAAGCTTAGTGCCCAAGTGCTTTGCGGAGTGAAAGAGACAGTAGGCAGCAACTAGCTTACATACTGGTTAAGTGCAGTGACCAAATAATGATGGAAAAGTGACATTTTAAACTGGGCTATGGAACTGTATGCAGTTTGTCCCCTGCTTATGCATGTAATTGAGACTGAAAGTTGTATTGTTGCTCAAAGTTTTTTTTTAGTTGATGCAGCATGGAGGAGGCCAGATGCTTTGCATCAATTCTACATGCAGCTACTGATGAAATTTGAGCTGCTAGAAATGGTGCTATTGGCTTAAGTGATTGTACTTTGAGAATCACTAGTTTTTATCTGTACCTCAGTTTGCTGATGAGGTGCACATTAGTTACAGTGAAAAACCTCATGCTAAATGAATGTATGTACTGTGATATACACTGCCTGGCCAAAAAATGTCAAACACTCTGACATTTTGTTGGACCGCCTTTAGCTTTGATTACAGCACACATTCACCCTGGCATCATTTTGATAAGCTCAATGTCACAACATATATTTCCATCCAGAGTTGCACTAATTTTTCACCAAGATCTTGTATTGATGGGAGAGTCAGACCGCTGCGTAAAGTCTTCTCCAGCACATCCCAAAGATTCTCAATGGGGTTAAGGTCTGGACTCTGTGGTGGCCAATCCATGTGTGAAAACGATGTCTCTCTCTCATACTCCCTGAAGCACTCAGAATTTCACAAATTTGAGCCCCATGAATCCTGGCATTGTCATCTTGGAAGAAAAAATCCATTGACGGAAAAACCTGCTCATTCAGTATGTTCAGATAGTCAACTGACCTCATTTTTTGGGCACATAACATTGCTGATCCTAGACCTGATCAAATGAAGCAACCCCGCATCATAACACTAAGTTAAATCCAGGTGGTGACTTTTTTTTTTGCTGGGCAGTGTATAACTGTCAGCAAAATGGAGGGTAAGATGCAACAACAGGGTTTTTTAATGGAACAGAAGTTGGCAGAGAAGGGAAGACAGCCACTCCCTCTGTGAGCTAGGACACCTTGTGGATTTGCCCCTGGCCTCAATATTTATGATACTGTATGTTTAGAACAGGTTGTTGTTTAGAACAGGTTGTTGAACAGGTCCCTTCACTTAAGGCAGCACAAGCTATTCATGATTGCTATCTGTCGGCACATCAGGGGAAGCTTTGGCATATGATTTGGTATGCTAGCTCTATTTTTAAAAAAATTTAGAACGGTGAAAAGCTTGCTGGGGCGCTGCATGGGACCAACTGTATTTTTTGTAAGCAGCTGTAGCAGCATTTTATTTTATGGGACCCTGTTAAATGCTGAGTTTAATTCTCTTGTTTTGCTACTAGGGTTCTAGTATCCAGTGTTAAAATTTGTTTTATCTGTTAGCTTGGTGGAAATCAAAAAAGAATTTACTTTACAACTAATTGCAGCGTTTTTCTTTATCTGTTATTTTATACGTGGCTACTGATAAGGCTTCATGCGCTCTGTAGGCTGAGTGGTGAGTCTTGCTGTCTGCATAGCGTCCATCTCAGCCGATTCCTAACAGCGTCCGTGTTTCCAACAGGACTCCAAAGACCACTTCCTCGAGGTCAAGCTGGAGGCATACAACACCCGCCTCTACCATATTAAAGAGGACTTTGCTTATGCAGAGGTATGTGTCACACTAAGCTCTAAGCTGAATGAGATGCTATACTGCTGACGTTCTGAATAAGTATCTGTTACATTTACATGCCTGTGCTCACATCTGTGCACAGAGCTTAGGAGATACCATCAGAAAACTTTATTCTTCACTGCAGGAGCACAAGATATCATAGCATGACATACAGTAGTTAATCATCAGGCGACAAAAGCAAGTTTGCATGAGAGAGCTCAAAATAGCTGCCCTAGGACAATAATCTTTTTTCATTATTTGAAAAACTCCTGTAGCTTAATTACATCTCATTTTACCTGCTATACAGCTGTTGGTAGGGGAGAAGAACATCTTCCACGGTCTGTATCCCTTCCAAATAAAACTGCTTAAGCTGAAAAGAACAAAATGGTGGCGTTCTTAATGATCTCATGAGCACACCAGCGTTCTTGTGAGCACAGTTGTTTCCTCTTTAGTATCTTGTACCACTCATTTTAAAACATAAATTTTCTGATGGCACCTCCTGGGCTTCAGATTTAATCCTAACTTGTCAGTGTAACCTCCTTAGCTGCAGCTCACACATCAAATTGCATTTTCAAACAACAGGTCAACGAAAAGAAGATCTACCAGCGTGAAGATGGGGTGCAGCTGACCATCATTGATGGTCACTATGGCAAGGTGCTGGACAGCAAGGGCTTCAGGAATTCTCTGCTGCTGGGCATTCCTGCTCAGATCGAGAGCTACATCGCTAATCTCAAAGACGAGTAAGAATGACGATCTGTGTTGTTTTCTGTCTAATAATGGAGCACTGGATGGTGTATCCTGCCTGAGGGAGGGGAGGCCTGATGTCACTGTTGAATTCCAATTGTCTGTAAAACATTATTTAACCCAAAGTCTGTTAAATAATATTACACTGTATTAACATATCAACCAGGCTGTTATGAGGAACTACTGACATACCATTTTTTTTGTTAAATCTGAAATCCATTCAATCAAAGATTTACTGTATAAGACTAGAATTCATGTATGACAGTTCCATCCTTGTGCCTATAGATCCATTGTGATGATCACCTCCAAAGGACGCCTCGTGACCAAAGGACCTTGGACCAAGATACTTGAACAACTTGGAGCAGACAAGAACATCAGACTAAAAGGTGAGCCGAATGGAACACTAAATTCACACTGCAGGCACAGTGAAAAAGATTTGCTACATGGTAGCGCAGAGGATAGAGCTGTTGCTGCCTCCTTGAAGGACATGTGTTTGAATCCTTGCTTCTGCTGTCGTACCCTTGAGCAAGTTCCTTACCTTGAGTTGTGACAAAAAAATACAACTGTGGAAATCGGTGTTAGCAAACCTAACATTGTGAGCTGCCTTGAAATCAGGTTTAAGAAAAGTGCAACTAAATTGAGCTTTTTAAAAGAAAGCTCTCCATATTTGGAAGATTAATAAATGGAACCCTAACCAAGCAACAGGGCTTTTTACTGGCAAAATGAATTATGTGAATAAGATAGAAACTGACCATTACTGGGAAAAGGAGAGGTCAGAGTGCAACACAGTCACTCTGAGCCACCAGTGACGGAGTTTCCTCCCTTTCCACCACTGTTTGATGCATTTGTTTCTTGTTAGTTTGATATAAAAGCACTCTCACCTTTACTGCTTTGATTGTGTGATACATGCCAGTCTGTTTTCTTCTGCTTTAGAGAAACTGGTGTTTGTGGGCTTCAAAGGCAGTTTCCGGCCCGACTGGGTCAAACTGGTGACAGATGAGGAAAGGGCCAAAATTCACCAGGTGCTGCCCATCCCAGTGGTGAAGAAGATGAAGCTATGAGAGCCGGGGGAGGTGGTGGGGGGTTCAGAGGGATGATTACACGGTGTGAAAGCCTGTACGCTGCACAGAATGGACTACTGAACAGGAGGAAACTATGAGCATGCGTTAGTGTCGTCTAACTGCCGTTCCGGTTGGTCTTGTGTGTGTGTGTGACAATGTGGCCGTGAGTGATTTGATCGTATTTTTTTGTTGAATGTACAGTACTTGACTGGAAAAGAAAAAAAAGACATTCCTTTGTCCTCCTCAGTATTGTAACCACACTCTCCTTCCAGAAGGAATTAATCTCATGCTATGTGGGACTTACGACGTAATAAGTGTTCTTCATAATTGTTTCATATCAGAGTTGGTGGACCATCTGTATATGTTGTAAATGTACACGTACCAGCGAAACACTTAAGCTATAAATCGCCAAGGCCATTTTAATCCGATTAAGCTAAATGGACTCCCTTCACAAATGTTATTTACTGTACCCAGTGCTCACGTTATCTACAATTGGAGGGTCAACTAAAGAATGTGCAGGCTAATTTGTTTCAGATTGGCAAGAAGCAGGAATCTCGTTCCCCTGCACCGAAATAGCTGGACTTTTTTCGGGAACTGTAGCTGTTAGTGTTTTGTATGTTAAATGTGTTTCTAAAATACCACAGATTGATAACAGATATATATTTTCTAATTATTTATTGTACAGGCACAAATGAACAAATTTAGAAGAGACACCTTTTGAGTTGTAAAGTATTTACTGTATTTCTGTCCTAACTGTAAAAAGAAATTCCATAAAGTTATAAAAACTGATACCTGCAGACTTCTGTATGATTCACTGTATACAAAACCTAAAGCTGTTCAAGCAGTAAATGAAATGGATGTGAAATAACAATTACTTTGGCATAAACATGTTCAGTTCCATTCACTTTTGATTAAAGAAAAAAAATCCAAGAACCTTTGTAGAAAAATAAATGAAAAACTGAGCAGCACTCTTTCAGCCTACGGTATTCTTTTGGCAGCACTATGTAGTTAATAACTTTAACAAAAGGTTTCTGCAAAGAGAAGCACTGTTCTCCATACTCCCTGTACATCCATGTGAGTAAAATTTAAAGAAAACTATATTTGCTCAGAAATGTACAGTGCATGCACAGAATGTGGAATGGAAGCAAAGGCTGAGTTGCATAAGCAACGCAATAGAAAGCCAAGAGCACCACAGATCAGCTCACATCTCTGGACAATCTGGCCGCCAGACTCCCAGTAGCGTTTGCGGCACGTAGGGTGCGGCCCCACAGTCCGTTATAAATTGCTGAAGAATGTTGTCCTCTGGTTCACACACACTGGGAAAGTGTGTGTGTGTGGGGGGGGGGGGGGGGGGGCTACAAAGAATTCAGCACATTTCCCAGTTTCTAGCATTTGTCAATTGAGGAAAATGCACGCCATCATGAATTCCGCTCTCCAAAGCTGTAAATAATGTGAAATGGAACTGTTTACGCTCTAATAATGAAGTCAATTTTTGCCCTTTCATTTCAACAGCAAACATGGAACTCATAATAACATTTCTACTGTATTCTGTGGGCACTTCATTTGGAAAAGTGCTGCCTAACACAAAGGGTCTGCTTGGGAATTTTTCAAGATCTTTCTAGGTGAGGAGTGCAAGGTGGTGAAACCGGGGGGGCAGGAACCATCATAGCCTGGGCCACCATCACCATCTAGCGACAAACTATCACTGTGCACTGTGGGTGTCACACTCCTTAGCAACAGCCAGCTTCCAGTGGCGCTCTTTCCACAGATGAGATCTGTGAGAAGGATGATGCAATTTGTCCCTTGAAAGGCTCATGATAAAAAGCATTTTCTTCACTTGAAAGTATGGATTAACTCACTGTTTACTGTGCATCCAGACACCTCACAGCAGGTCTCTGTGGGTCCCAGTTTGAAAGAAAAAAGCTTGAAAGAAAGAGAGCACAAGTGGACTGTAAACATGCAGCCCTTGAGGACCATGGTTGGCGAACCTTGAGACAGGGTGCCAAAGAGTACCTGAAGGTGTGTGAAGGTTTTACTCCGGCCTCCCTGCTTTAAATTAATCATTTTGCACTTGCATGGTCCATGCTGCTCAGTCCCACTACTTAGGTGGCAACAGACCCAATGACCACCCTTACAGGCGGAAAGCCTAAAAAACAGCCCAGAACACCACACCATTTCAGGATAAGCCCAACTGGGCCATGCAGGATGAGCCCACCTACTGGCTGCCTCCAAAGGTGGGGCCCAGTAACCATGACCTGGAATGGGTTCACATTGGTCCTTCACGTGAACTTAAAGGGCTCAGCTCACAGTTAAGCCTGTGAAGGCTAACGTAAAAACTAATGTCCATACAGCATACGAGCTGCTGAACAGAAACTCAAACTTTAGAGCTGACTGACAGAAAATAAATTCATAAAGTATCTGTACCAAGCTGTTCATGGCCTGAAACATCAGGCAGGTTGGACTGTTTTGCAGATACATACCTGCATCAATGTTGTGCCTCATGTAAACTGACCCTTTATTGACTCTTACATATAGAGTAACTTTTAAAAAATATATTAAGATATCCACTACTGCTTTTCTTTACTGGCTTTGTCTACTCTGTTTGGTTTGTTTTCACCATGACCTTTTTGTTTGCCATCTTTTGTTGCCAAGGGAGCACCTGACCCCCCCCCACAATCACATCAGCACAGCTCTCCTGGTCCACCAGGAAGTCTTTAGTCTCTTAGGCATGGCAAGATGACCCCCTGTGGCTCAAACAGGCTCACTTGGCCTCAGGTTGGTCCTGTCTGCAACCCTCAGCCAGGGTTCACCTCGTCTCCCCCCAGAACACCAAGATGTTGCACTGGTGCACAGGTAGCAAAGTTACCCACTAGGCCCCCATCCAGGCCTTTTTCTGAGAGACATACTGTGCTGTATTACCCTCAATGTGAGCTTCTGATAGAAGAATAAGTTACTCATTTCCCTACCACAACCTAAACCCACTTACTGAACGAGACATCGTAAACACTTTAAAATGGACAGAAGTTAAGAGTTAAGCATCGCAGCACTGAGGTGATTTCACTATTCTGAGTTCACTTGTAGTTTGCACTTCGGTCACCAGTGAACACACCAGCCTTTGCTCCAGAGACTAACCAGCATTCCACTTTTGGTCTTTTCTCTCTGCAGCCCAAACACACACACACACACACACACACACACACACAATGCCAAAACTCACCTCCATTCCAGCAGATTTCATTATTTATACCAAAAATTTGACCTTTAAGCAGACACTTCAAAATCAAGTTAATTTAACTGTATATATCAGTTATCTGCATCAATACTACACATTTTAGAAATGTCCAGATAAATTCCTTTTTTGGTGCCTGTTCCAAACCACACAGCAAAACATAAAGCAAAGTGAATCTCGCAGCTTCGTTTGGAAAACATGGTGAATTTCTTGAACCTGTGTGTCAAGGCTGTTGCTCTCCCAAGAGGCCCTTTCCACTGCAGTGGCCAGCAGAGGAGCAAGAAGTACTCTTTCCCCAGAAAGTTAGGGAACATGCTCTCCAGCAGGAAAACACTCACACTTGTGCCAAAACATGAAACACACATTACACTGTCTTCTGCGTTCAAACCAGGTTTGCTTCCTCTTCGCGGAGGGAAGGTGGGCAGGTGCTGTACACCCGCCTCAAGGAGTCCCAAACACCAGATCACCTGCGTCAGCCCAACATACATGCAAGCGGCAGCTGGAAGAACAACTGTGGAGACACTATTTTCATTTGAAGACTGATGATCCTGGCCTGTATGCTCCTTCTGGGGGGAGAGAGAGAGAGAGAGAGAGAGGAGAGAGAGAGAGAGAGAGAGAGAGAGAGAGAGAGAGAGAGAGAGAGAGAGAGAGAGTGTTTCCTGTGAGGACTCCACCCAATGGCGCGGTGCCCCGTGCAGCTGTGTGACGGACAGCAGCACAGGCAGCCCGCAGGACACGAGTCCCACGCTCCTCTCCATTGCCGGGTACTTTCATTCAGCGCCCTAAAATCCTCTTAAATCTGCAATTTTTACCATTCTGTTCAAACCTGTCTGACTCTTTTTACCGCGACTCCCTTATTGGCATATAACTAAGTTAGGATCGCCAACAAAGTGGTTCTAAAGAGGCATCCAATTACCCCAAGCACGTTTCGCGATTTCTGCTAAAGTTTTCGTTAGACGCTTTTTCCGATATGTTCACTTTCAGTTTTATTTGCAATAATATTTCGCCGATTACGAGCTCATATTCCCCGCCCGCCGCCTTTTATGCGCGTCCCAAAGGGGTGGAGCCAAACAGCAAATCCCTCCCCACTCGTTCCCGATAGGCCGGTTCACATCCCTAGCGTTTTTTTCGCTGTATTAGAGCCGTTTTAGGGGGTGACGTCAAAACGATCACAGACAGCCCGTGCTCAGATTACGCTGCGGAAAACATTACTGTGGTTCTTTTACGAATGCAGGGCTCCGGAGCGCATGGTGGGGTGCGTTTTTCCCTCTGCAATTCAGCGTTACTATAGTGGCAGAGACATTTTTTTTCACATTTTGACAACCTGCTACTAAGAGGAATTACAACCGTTTTTAAACTAAGCTGCAAAACTCAAGAACAGCAACAACACGATATCAATCGTTCCTAACCATTAAAACATGACTGCCTTCACTTAAAAAAGAAAAAAAAAAAAGTTTATTTTAAATAATGTACGAAGATTTGTTTGACCATAGTGTCAACATGACACCCGATTCCGAAACTGTTATGCTTTTCTGCGCAATGCTTACTGTCAGGCTGGGTACGGAGTTGCCCAATAGTATAAACTAACCGCTCTAAGAGTAAACGGCTTCTACCGAACACTGACATCGGAGATAACAGCCTACAAACTGCCTTCGTTGTCTGTATACATGCATTTATTTTAAGCTCTGACGAACATCGCTGCTGTAACCGCTTTGCCTTCGGATTCACTGTAAATCAGGGTAACGTCTGCCCGCCCGAATGTATAAGAGCGGAAAGCGACTTCAGTGCGGGCGGCGACGAGCAACGAGAAGCTGAAAGTTCAACGGAGGTTAGAGCGACGCCAGCGCTTCAGCAGAAGCCCACAGCTGTATGCCTGGGACCGTGAACACAAACTTTGAGCGAGGAGAGCAGCGTGGCCCGCTGCTGACGCCCGCACACCTCCATAAGTAACTGGGAAGGGGAATGGAAGGCGGGCGGCCGGCGGCTCAGGCTGGGAGGAGGACTTCGCTGGGTGAGGAGTTGTAACTTGGTCCTCAGACCGGCAAATCGAGCGCGCCCACGGCGGGGCCTCGAGAAAGGATGGCTGGTGGCGGAGCGCTCAGCCCCCGTTGGACTCCGGCCCCCTAAGGGATAGGAAAGGAGCCTCCCACGGGAACCGAGCACTCCAGCGCCAGGCGTGGGGCTTCGGGCATCGGGGAACGCTGCGTGTCCATCTCAGGCGCGGGGAACGCAGGCGAAACTTGCAGTGTTTGTCGCTCCCGTTTGAAGCGGCCACACCCTCCTCCGCTTCCTAGTACGGGAGCCGTGGCGGGAGCGCTTCTTCGGCGGAGTTTTCGACGGCAGCGAGGCGCTCGAAGGCTCCGGACTGTGCTGGGGAAGAGGGCAAGAACACGGCTGTGACACAATGGAGAGGAACGCCGGGCCCCCGGAGCCGCACGGCCGCCGCTGCCGCCGGTCGAGAGCAGGACGGCGCCTCGCTTCTGCCTGAGGAAGTCGGCTCCCGCGCGCGCACACGCACAAGCTAGATATGCGCGTGGGAACCGGACGCGCGCAGCCAGCCAGTAACTGTCGCGGGATCCTGCGCGAGACACAAGGACCCCCGTGCTCGGCGCGCTCCGCCGCAGGCTTTTATTTTGGAGGCTCGATGGGACGATGGTGCAGGAAAGGCGCGGCGCTTCGGGCGACGTCAATCGGAACCGCTCGGGCGGTGGCGGCCGTGTGAGACGGGCTATGAATGAGCGCCCCGGCGCCGGCAGGGTGGTCGCATCGAGCCGGGCAGACGCGCTCCCGAGAGCCCGAATCGAACGCGACGAGGCTCCGAGACAGACTTTCTTATAGCGCCTTTGCGCATCGCTTTACTAAGTCCTCACTTTGCCTTAGCTGGGTCAGTCGGCTGGCACCTGCCTTTTATTTCGGTCATTTTCACTGTGCTGTTTAGTCCAGCATCGTTGCTCATCGATACCGGATGAGACCTGTGACTGACTAGTGCTGTTGTGGGCACAGTTTGTCTCTTTTTAGGGCATTTTAACAGGGGTGCTTCCACACGTTTGGGAAGAGCACACGAATCACTGCACCTGAAGGAAATGTCAACAGCAGCTTGTTGTTAAGTCGCCTTTTACCCTTCTTGATTCAATATTAAACAGCTGACTTCAGTCGAGAAAGCAAAGCCACCCCACAAACACAAAGGCATCAAATTTGCCGTTGTCCTTTACAAATTTACGCCCCTCACCTGCTGCTTGTGAAGGTCAGAACCTTAGGCGTTGCGGTTCATTTGAAACGCGTGGTTCCTTATTTCTATACCTGAAGTTTAAAAAAATGCAGCTGAGGTTATGCCTCCGGTCTGAAGCATTAGCAAGGAAAACTGTCCAGACGGCTTAGTGTCTTACTTTTGAAGGTTTAAATTTTTGTCAGCAAGTGCCTACGTTTTTTTTTTAGCGACAGAAGCATCTTAAGGGACAAGGTGTGAGCAAAGCGCCTGCTGTCATCTGTCTTCACAGAGGTGCGCGGGTCGGCGACAGCAGCCTACTATGGCCAGCGGCGGCTCGGCCAAGTCCGCCAGCGAGGGTTCCGGCAGCATTCTGAGCGGCAGCCTACAGCAGAGGAAGAAACTCGGCTCCGTTTGTGACGCCTGCAAGGGCAAGATGCAGCTGGTGGCCGACCTGCTGCTACTGTCAAGCGAAACGCGACCGGTGACCAGCAGCGAGGGCCTCATGGTTGCAGAGACGTTCGAGCAGTGCCGGGACACAGTCATCGCCAGGACCAAGGAGCTGTCGATCCTGACCCACGACATCCAGAGCCAGCTCAACATGGGCAGGTTCCTGGAAGTCAGTGACCGCCTCCTGGAGATGGGGGACCTGGTAGTCTCTCTGACAGAGTTCTCGGCCCACGCTGCCTACCTGGCTGCCGTGGAGGCGTTCGGCTCGCAAGTCTCTCTCCCCGGCTTGGTGGACAGGTACAAGGTGACCCGCTGCCGCCACGAGGTAGAGCAGAGCTGTGCTGTGCTCAGGGTAACCCCCCTGGCTGACCTGACCCCCCAACTCCTCCTGGAGGTGTCCCAGAATATCTCCAGGAATCTGAAGACCCTGACAGATGCTTCCATACAGGCCAGTGAGAAGTCCAAGGATCGGTTTGCCAAGGAGCAGTTTAAGCTAAGCGTGAAGTGCATGAGCACCAGTGCCACAGCACTCCTGGCCTGTGTGAAGGAGGTGAAGACCTCCCCAAGTGAACTGACAAGGAACAGGTGTGTGCTCTTCAGCGGACCCCTTGTGCAGTCTGTGAATGCTCTGGTGGGCTTCGCCACCGAGCCACAGTTCTTGGGCCGAGCAGCCGCCATCAGTCCTGAGGGCAAGGCGGTGCAGACGGCTATTCTCGGGGGGGCAATGAGCGTCGTGTCGGCATGCGTTCACCTGACCCAAGGCCTCAGGGACGTGTCCCAGCTCCCAGAGAACAGCACCAAAATGTCCGACTACCGGGAGCGTCTGCGGAACTCGGCCTGTGCGGTCTCGGATGGCTGCAACCTGCTCTCTCAGGCACTAAGGGAAAGGTCTTCGCCCAGGACTTTACCGCCAGTAAATTCCCATTCTGTGAATTAGAACTTCCTAAATAGCAAATCTTATTTAACATTAATTTTGTATACCAAAGAGATTGACTGACAGGATAGACCCTTTACAACCATTCAAAGCGAGCGCAAAGACCAGCAGGGCGGCTGCTACCGACGCGAGCAGTAATAATGTAGGGTTTTTCGCAGAGACATCACAAAACAAGGTTTTCACACGCTGGTTGTGACCGAAGCCTTTCCAGAAAAAGTCAACCGAAAACCCTAATGGAAAATCAACCATTTGACCCATGTCTTTGCAAGGATATAATGAATGAAAACGCAAGAAGTTTACCTCAGTTTTCAGATTAATGTAGCCTCACTTGTTTGACCTATGACACGGTGATCTGTAGAAGTGAATAAGATGTGCAAATGTGGGGAGAGTGGCTTTGTTTGTGTTCCATGTGTGAAATGTAATGGGTAAAAGCTGCTGTGAATGTGTGCTATAGGTTTTACACTATTTACCTGACTTACTAGTTTTTTTAATGTGTTTTGTTCATGCATGTATCAGAATATTTATTTCAAATATTAAAACAGTTTTTCTCATACCGGCTTGTCACATTGGGTGTAATTCGGTGTAAATCAACGCACTTGGTTGTAGAATAACAACACTGGTATTTTTTTGTACAAGCAATGTGGCCATAGTGACAAGTAGTTACACTTTCATATAAGCTATTAACAAGTATCTGCATATATTTACCTTTTGAAAAAAATAGGTACAAAGAATACAGGCCAGATAACATATTTGAGAAAAAAAACATTTGTGATTTTTTTTTTTTTTTTTTTTTTTTACAGAAGGCATGTTTTTGCTACAAGAAATTAGACAGTTAAGGCCACAGTAATGACTATCCTGAGGTGTACGTTTTTCAAAAATATTAGGAGGAATAAGAAAAATCGTAGAACTCTGGGTCTGCAGGCTGCTCTCAGGGTGACTCAAACCCACATTCGCACTCTTTGTAAAGACAGACTCAACAGCCAGGAGGACAAATTTGCTCTCAGAAGACAACACGGCTGCTTAAGTTTACAGAAGACCACCTGGATGATCCTTTACATCTTCCAGAGAATTTGCTCTGAGTGAATGAATGTAAAATGAATGTTTCTGGCCGCAACGAGAAACAATGTTTGCTGAAAAACTAACATTGCCCACCACCAAAAAACCCTAAGCCAAACTGTTTTGCTATGGTTTTATAATCATCTCCAGACGGATGAGCTCTTGTAGTTCAAACTCATGTGTTTGAGGTCTGTTTGAATCATACCATGGTGAGTTACCCTAAACTGTATGGGTAAGACTGAAAACTGGCCAGTTTTCAAATTTTTACACTTCCTCCGGAAAGCCGGATCATCTGTTTCACTTGGTATGCAATTTTTTTCGGAACGTGAAAATAACTATCATGTTATCTGAACATAGAATTTGTGGATATAAACACTGTTTTTAAAGCAATAACTTAAAAAAAAAAATAGTTTGTAGTACCCATGTATTGCTTAGAACTACAGTCAAAGGAACCAAACTTAAATTCTACCTCCTGCTCTGGTACCCTTAGCAAGGTACCAACCCTGAATTGTGCCAGTAAAAATTAGCCAGCTGTGAAATAGGTGAATCATTGTAAATTGTTTGGTGAAAAGCTAAATAAAAGTACATGTTACAGAACAAAATTAGGAATTCAGGTTTGGTAATGGCCATGTGTTCTCTCTCTCTCTGTGAGCAGTGATGAGCTCAGTAATGGTCCCCAGTCCACCCCCATCCTGTTCAGCATCGTCATAGCCTCATCTTAGCCCTGCAACCCAGCTCATGGAGGCAAATTCCCAAAGCACAGAGTGGGTGATCTGAAGTCTTATTAAAACAATGTCTCCTTAGTCAGCATCCCTGTCTGGCAAGCGAGTCTAACTTTCAAAATGAAACGCTATTAACCATACCGGTTGCTTATTTATTGTAGGCCACGGGGCTTACGATTAGTCTTCCATTTTCCGAAGCGTAAACAAAAGTAAAATGCATTTTGTGGGTCAATGGTTAACCCATTCTTACTTGAAAGCAGAGAGATTACAGATTTGCTATTATAAACTGATTCCTTCATGTAGAACCTTAATATTGCAAGTGTTGTACAAAATTTTAGCACAGATGAGTACCTAAAACCTATTCAATAGGCCATGATCACCTCCCCCTTTGTTGAGTAAAACTGCTTTCAACAGGAAATATATAACTTGTGCTATCTGAAGACATTTCCTTCAGAGCTCCAAGTGTCTGAGTAATAATTCCAGTACAGGTTTCGCCCATTTCCTGTTAAGGGAGGGAGGTGTTGCCTCACAGGGGCTGGTTCTCATCCCCGCTGTGATAGAAGGCCTTTCCCTTCAGGGAACTGGACCTCTCTTTCCCGAGTGGCCCGATATCCTCCTGCTCTGAACGCTGCTCTTCCTATCGCAATGTGTCATGCAGCAGAGGTTCACAACGAGGGTTGTAGCAGATGCGCTTTTTGTGTTCATCATATTGATGTTTTACCGTTAAATGTTTACACTTTACGAAGAGCACGAGTCAACCTTGAGCCACCGGCAGGACGGCCAGCATCTTATTTTCCGGTTAATTTCACGATAGCATATTGGCGGATAGGAAATGACATTGCTGTCACAGTCTTTTTGGCATTTTGTGGTGAATTTGCCACATTGTTTAGGGTTCTTCCATTCACACAGCTAAGCTGAATCTGAATAAACCCCCGAGTGATATGCTAACCGGTAACCTGATATTTTATCTCCCGAACAAAGAGGACAACTGGCATCCGCATTTCTCTATTACTTCAGATCTTGCCACAGTACTTAATTCAATTTTGACATATGGTTTTTTTCTCAAAAATTGTGTTCAAACAGTTTGCAGAATTTTAGCAATAGCACAACAATGGCATAACCGTTTGATTCTTCAATGAAAAATGCTTTACCGAATACTGTATAACCGTTTGCAAGCGTTCTTCCAATGTCAGACGTAAAAGGACACTGAGATGAAAGGCGAGCTGTTGTCCTTTCATCATTTATAGATGAGGTGATGCGGGTTTCTGTGCGGATAACTCACTAGTGTCCACCGGTTACACCACAGCACAGACTCCATGCACCCACATGCCTTTTCAAACCCTTCTCGCCACACTGCCCGACCAGCTTCAGCTAACTTTTAAGATCTTTATCGCAAAACACAAGCAACGGATTTATGACCAACACTTTCTTGAAAAATAAACCGTCTGGAAAGGTCATTTGCAATTACGTTCATAAAATAGACAAGTTTGACATTTAACGGCTCCAAATCTATAAAGGGAGTCTGAACGGCCCTCTTCTGGACCGTTGTCAGTTATGACTCAAGAAACAATCATAAACACAAGCATCATGCATGTCTTTTGTATTTTGGGCCCGATACGTCAGACTGTATATATTATTTGAGTTGTGCAATAAATCAGCTGTCTATGAAAAATATACTGTGTGACAGCATACTAGATTGGCTCTAAATGTAAAATCCAGCACATTTAAATGAACTATGAAAGTGCAGTATCAAAGTGTTCTGATGAACTCTTTTCTGCTTTCCTTTTCCAAGAAAGGGATTACTTTGCACTTTGCCCTGTTGCACATGAATCTGCGCTGATGTTTAATTTTGAAGGCCATCTCGGGTAGCTTGCCATGAACCGACCGAGCAGCTGCTGGCATCACTCTGTGTCCATCCGGCATGGAAGAGCGTCTGTCTGGTGACACACGATTCTCCCTGCCTGTTCAAACACGCTTCTGTTCTGGTAACTGTTAGTCCCTCTTGAGAATGGCTAAATGGGAAGATGGCCCACTGTACAAAAATGTACGTTGGTCCTCAGGGCTGCTTAGAGGCCACAATGCAACCTTTTTGTTGCCCCCCCCAGACACACAGTCACTCGCCTGAACTTATTCATATTGGAC
Source organism: Heterotis niloticus (assembly GCA_018136845.1). Taxonomy (NCBI): domain Eukaryota; kingdom Metazoa; phylum Chordata; class Actinopteri; order Osteoglossiformes; family Osteoglossidae; genus Heterotis; species Heterotis niloticus. Next base: position 12,252,624 of record CM030904.1, on the reverse strand, counting down.
GATATTAGGAGAGGAAGTTTAACATATTTGTTTCTTTATGTTGCCATCTAATAGCACCATAGGCCTGATCACAGCTCTAGATTTTTCTCATTGCCTGACAAGTGATCATCCGGGTTCCTCACAAGCTTGGAAAATGATCTAGTGCAGGTGTATCATTATGCACAGCATCACTTAAATCCTCTCACATAGATACACACATTGTGTACCAGACAGGTGTACACTGTATGTGTTTTAGTCATGTGACCGCTGTTGGGCCACAGATCTGCTGTCTGCAAGTACAGATCGCAGGTTGTTGTCTGCGATCCATGGGCATAGTTGCTTCTTTATTTTAATTTAAATTAGCAGGGAGACCCTTAAACGTAGCTTTCCTGTCTGACTCGGGAGGATTTGACCGAGCTGCAATAATGGTATACGGTGTCTTAGTGTCTCTTCTCTTTGGAAGTGTTGAACCAGTGCAAGGAAACACCATCTTTGAACTGACTGTTTAAAATAAATCACAGAAAAAAGTTCCTCTTTCAACACAGCAAACAGTAGACCCTCAGGGCTGAATTCAGCAAGGCATCCTCATCGAGCAAACAGTGGGAGCAAAGTGGCTTCCAGCACAACTCAGTGGACCGGGTTTCAGCAGCCTGGGCACGAACGCACTTTTGCTCCCATTTTACTGACACTTTCTCATCGGAGCCTGAGAGAAAGCACACCAAAATGGACCACGCATTCTGACTCCACCCTTGATGATATACTTTGCCCTTTTAGGAAGAAATAGAATACAAAAAATACATAGAGGAAAAAATAATCTATGGCGACAGCCTTTATCGATATGTCAAATGCTTACTTTCCTGAGTCAGCCCTGTAATACTGAGGAAAAAAAAATAGCCCAGTTACAAATTGCAGTAAGTACCTCCTTTGAAAGTAAGTTGAAATTTTCTCAGGAAATGCTCTCAAATAAGCTGATAATTCCAACTGCGAAATGGTTGTCTTATCATGAAACTGTCCCGCGGCTTTGATGCACTCAGGAAAACAGCAGCAGCCTTTTGTTCAGAGAAATTTGTCTGCATAAAATAATTACTGGCAGTGTTACAAAGAGCTGGGCCAAAAGGGTCAGTTCCTGCTGCAGAGAAGACTTCCAGCACATTTGTGTTTACAGAAGGCAATGGTGCGATTTTTCACAGACTGACCTGTCCGTCCGTTTGTTTAGGAAAGACCTTGATAAAACACACTTTATTTTAAACCACCAGTGCCATAGTGACCTCCTCCTGTTCTTTGTTATGCACTTCAGCTTTTGCTTGAGGGGGAAAAAAAAAATCACCAATAGACTAAATGACCAGACATGATAGAAGATGATGTGTTCTGATGGCACAGACCAGGTTCTGGAGGCCACTGGACACAAGGCAGTGACCCCCAGCACAGCTTTCACCAAAATCACAGCAGGTGGATGAAGTAGCTGTGACTCATATCCATGTTCTGTGTTGCTGGGTTGGGGGTTTTCGACCCCATGCAGTGTAGAAGTCATAATGGCCGATAAATGATCTTCTCGATCTTTAAGAACACCATTGCAGCACCAGCATATTTCACCAATATAATGCTGATGGGTAGGACAGATGAAATTGACGCGGTCCTGTTCACGCTCCGCTGCCTTTCTATACTGGGAAGACCGTGACGTCTACGAAAGCCAATCTTCACTTCTATTTCAAGGCTCTCGGCTTGCATCTTCGGGTCATCTTGCCCATTTTCTCTTGTACGATTATAGGGTGGGCGACTGTTTTGCAATTCCAGCTGCATTTTGATGCTTAAAACGAAATTTTACCTAACACATTTATCCATCTTGTGATTTTTAGTCTATTGGTATAATTCCAAATAGAGATAAAAATGTTCTGAAATATTTTTTCCTAACCGATTTCATTTCAATTGCCACATTTTGACTGGAACTTGTCAGAAGCTTTTAAAGATGTCTGCTGGAGACATTATTGAGCTGCTACTATTAAGAGACATTTTAATGAAATCCTCAATAGTGAGCAAGAAAGGGTGAAGCAAGGGTCGTACATTCGAGAAAAAAAATGTAACGCATATGACACGACTGCATTTCGGTAAAGACAGACTGTATATTTGGAAACTTTTCGGGTCTGTACAGGCATGGGACACAAATATTAACATAGTCAAATTGAATTCACTGCAGGTAAGACTATGAATATTAATGGTTGGCATTCATGCTGGCCAAACAGCACCATGTGAGAGCTTACTTTTTCTGTCTGCATTAAGTTAGAGAAATGTTTTCATCCAGGAGCTTTTGCCTGTCCATTAGCTGGTCTTACAATAGTGTTACAAACCCTTTAGTTGAACTCAGTAAAGTGCTATGGGTCACACATAAATAGCAAAGGGATTTCAAGTGTGTACAGTCCAGGTAATGCACTGGAAACCAAACCAAGGGACATTTGTGGAAGGGGTTTATTATGAGAAAGGTTAGTGATTTATAGCAAATATTTACATATAATAGTGATGTGCTCAAAGGTGTTACAAGTGAAAACAAACTATTCTACTATGTGTGAATCAAAGACCAATGGCCTATCGTAAACACAGAAGAAAAAGCAGCAAAGGCAAAACAAAGTCTTCTATGCCTGACTGACTACACTGATCTAAACTACCTAACAAAACACACAAAGAGAAACAGGACAGCACACTCTCTACACAAAGACAGCCATGCAGCCAGCCAGCCAACCGACCAACCAACCAACCAACCAACCACACGTTCCTCTAATTCCTCTTCTTCCTCTCCATATTTAGGATTCTTTATAAGCACGGGTGACAGGGTCACCCAACTGAGGTCAAATGGCACATTTGGAGTTCTCACAGGCCTCAGTGGAAAACAGGGAAGAAATACAAACGTCCAACCCAACCTTGGTTTGTCACAGTGGTTAGAGTCACTGTGTTGCAGTCAACTGACCTAGGTTCAGTTCTCCCTGTGACTGTAGTGTTTGTTAAGGAAGGTGTTCACCCTGAAAGGACACAGTAAAAATTACCCAACCACACATAAACATAGGTAAAGCACTGTAGCTTAACACCGTGAGCTGTTCTTTGGAGAAAAAACTGTTAGCTAAATGAATAAATATGAATGTAAATTTGATGCCCTTTGCTGTACGCAGGTCAAAGGGTGTAGCACATATGCACCTGTGGTGAAGCAAGACCAACATCTCCTTACATTACTTAAGGATAACTCATTTACTTCACTCCCCACCAAAACCAGACAAGCTGTTTTGCCCATGAGGGAAATATCTCCACAGAAGGAAGTATGGAACTGCCGCTTTGTACAGTAGTGTGTTTAAACATCTGTGACTTTCCACCAGAGGGTGACAAAAGCTTAGCTTTACTCACATTTCACAGCTGAAAGTTCTCAGCACGGAACAACTGGGCTGCGATAAAAAACGCCAAATACACAAGAACGACGTGACCTACAGTTCGATTCTCATCTTGTGTTTTCATTAAGAAGGTTAATGTTTTCAAAGACATCATTTCTCGAATGCGTGGCAAGATGTGGAAAATGATTGCTTTCTTTAAACTCAGTAGAGCTGTGCTAAATATTCAAACTAAGGACAATAAGGAGACCTTGTATGGCTTTACGAGGCCATAAAAGAGGTCCGGCAGAGGCCGTCGTCCTCCGACAAATGCGCCGGGTCCGCAGAGACATTTCTTACAATAATACATTATTTAGCTGCGGAAAATGGGTTCGGTGAGGAACCACCTTCCAGTGGCCCCACGGTGCTGCGGGTCACCGTGCATCTGCAGAGCTCCACACGCGCCAAATGGATGCACTCGGCTTCGCTGCAGCCTATGCGCTAATGAAGGGAGCCCTTTCATAAACAGGTCTGGCACTGCGCGTGACTGGGTGTGGGGGTGGGGTTGGACATGGGAGACCGCTGAACAATCGTGTTATTTCCGAACATGGAGAGCGCCCTAGAACAGTGGCTGTATTGATGGAGGAATGGCATCCTCCTGCCTGTGAAGCACTGCATGGCCTTGCACAACATGCTGCAGCACATGGCCATGTTTAAGTGTTACGTAGAGGGTGGTGAGGGACGGGGAGGCCTCACCTTTAAGAGGGTGGAGAACACGTTCTCCCCTCTGGGGATGGTGCAGTCTCATAGGCGCAGTCCTGTCTCAGTCTCAGCTCTGTTTGCTTTGGGACTCCCTCTTGGCCCAGGGGCTAAGCGCTCCACACTGGCTGCATTCAGGCCTGGACTCCTTGCTTCACTGAGCTCTCTGTGCTGTCCAGCCTGCCCATCCTCAGAGTCACTTTACTACTGACCCCAGGGTGGAGAGGAGTGCATCCAGTGGGACAGATAAATAAATAGTTAAGGAACTCAGGCCAGCAATAGCAGAACCATTTTGGAATCCGGTGGCCTCAGCCTTGTGTGGACATAACCACGGTGATCCTCCAGTCTGTCTGCTCGTGTGCTCCAGCAACCAGTAAAGGAATGCTACTCAAACACTGGAAGGCAAGAAAGGGTGAAGCAAGGGTCGTACATTCGAAAAAAAATGTAACTACATTAGCATAAATGCAGGAAAAACTGTGTGAGGGTAAATGGGGTAAAGTTCAATAGGACTTGAGTTCAGGGCCAAGCGCTCCGGAGGTGATGGTGCCCTCGAGCACCAAATCCAGATCACTTATGTTGCTCCTGTCCATGTTGGGCTGGATATGCTGTAGCAGCAGGTGGCGTAGTGGTTAGAACTGCCACCGAACCTTAACCCAGGCTTTGATTCCACTTCCTGCAGTTGCACCCTTGAGCAAGGTCCTTACCTTAAACCGTGGAAATGACCCATCTGTATGAAAAGGTAAATCGCTGTACACTGTCTCGGAAATAAGCCCCAGCTAAAAACCAATTAACCTGATATGCTGCTTGGTTTATTCCCTTGGCGGGGGGCAGACTTGAAGAAATGTGATCAAGGGCTTAGAACCACTGCCACTGAGATGATGCCTGGCACTCAAATGTATATAAATTGGAAAAGCTGCCAACATGCCCAAGTAAATTCTGAATAAAAACACGCAAAACTGTGTTGCAAACTATTAGGTTAAATATTTCCTGAAAGGTAAAGCAATGTATGCAAATTCACTCGATTCTCTGATTTTCAGGGTGTCACAAAGTGAAACCCCGTGGGTTCGATGACTCCCAGCCAAGCAGAAAGAAAGTGAAAAGCCTTGCTGTAGCTGCGTGGGGCGTAAACATGTCCAGGGCAGCGTGTGGAATAAAGCACACATTCACAGTCACACAGGCTACCCCCTCCGCAGACGCACGGTAACTGATCGCTTTCCGACAATTGCGCCGAGAGCACTGCCTCCCTAAACACAAAGTAGGTGTGAGGTCACAAGGAAAGTTCAGTGTTTTTTGCTCCAGTTTTGGCAGAGGGGAAAAGGCTCCCCTTCGGCAGCAAGCATGCTGAAACGTCCTCTGTGCTCCCAGCTGCTCGGAGGGAGGCGGGGAGGGCCGCAGCTACAAGTAGCCAGTCTAAATCACCAAAGCGCTCTGACACGGGCTTTTGGGGGGAAGTAAAAACTGCACAGAGCAGCAGGGCTTGTTAAACTCTCACGCATCTTCAGCATCTACGGCAGCAGCACGTAGAAACCCACCTGAGGAACGCGAGGTCCGGAGAACGATGTGACTCACAACCCAGCCTCCTTGGAAACCGTACTCTGAACCGGGTGCTGTGTTCTACAAAGGATGATCGGTGTTCGTAAGTCACTTTGCCTCCTTTCCAATTACGGTGGCCTGTCGGGACGAGTGACCAAGTTTTAAGGTGTTTTGTGGTAAAATTTTAACATCTGACTATATATGTGGGTCACAAGAAGGGAAAATGTTTTCAGTATCTGAGCTGAACAATTTTATTTGAAAAAATATCTTACAGTACATTTGCAGTACATCTGACTGTACAAGGCTGTCCTTTTATTTCTGAACATTATGGGAATATTCTGGGTCTGAAGCACTGAGTTATTTCATCCAAGTATACAGAAAGTATGGAAAACAATGACTTTCTGAGTGTCCGCTGGCTGAAAAGTTGAAACCTTTTCCCAGGAGCACACTGGGTGGATGCGAGGATGCAAATCTTTACAAAACAACAGCTTGGCGCAACGCTGCTGGCAGAGTCGTCCTGTGGAAATCACAGGCAAAAACAAAGGCTGCACTGTTGATGAATGCGTGGAAGAAAAAGCAAATTCAAAGAAGTCAAAGGGGTGGCGTTGTTCGCCATAGCCGGCGCGGGTCCTCAGCTCTTACAGGGCACACAGAGACAGATGGATGTCTGGCCTTGGTTTCGTCTGCCTTCCCAGGTATGAATCACAGCTGTATTACAAACCCAGTACAGTAGAGGGTCCAGTGAGGAGCAATGGGCTGGATGCCATACACTTTGTTTGGATTACCCAGCATTCCCTGATTCATGTGTATACAGTAGACGCAGGTGTGTTGAAAAGTGCTGTCTTTCTCTTTCTAGCTACAGCTGGTGCTCATTTCTGATCATTTATTTACTTAAAAGGCTTCTAGTTTAGTCCCTTCGCCTTGCAATAATAGGAACTGCATTATTTATTGTACAAATTTCCTTTTAACAAAACACTGCGGCAAAAGTAACTTTGCTGCAAGAGTCTCCAAACAGCGGGTCAGATTACTGCTAAACATAGGAAATTTTGGCTTTAAAAATGTTTACAAATTCCAAATACACAGGACTGTTGGTTTAATATATAAAATGAGCGAAAAAAAAAAAAAAATCTCTAATTTCAAAGGATTCGAAAAACAATTAAGTGGTTGCAGCTCCAAGCTGCTGTAGTTCTCAAGGAAGCAAATGGCAGCAAAGCGATCATTTCCTGCTCATCTTTGCTGGTGTTATTGGATTAGAGAACTGTGCTGCATTAAAGGCTACTCCCAAACATCAGCGGTCAGGGTCCAGCATCGGATACTGTCCTTCAGCTGCAATACGAGAGCCTCGAATAGAATAGGAAGTCCAGGAGAAGAGACAGCAACAGCAGATGTTTCGAAGCGCTGCATTTAAAGTGCTCCAGGTCTGTCCATTAAGTCATCGCTGAGTCCAGACTGCCAATTCATTGCTCCACAGAGCTTAAGACAAAAATATGTTCCTGTTGTTTTGTTTTGTCTCCAGGACCCGGTAAAGGTTACATTTTACCGTGGTGTGCTGTTACCTCAATAGCCAAGTTACTTGATTCGGATTGAAAGGCAAAGTACCTCCGCCAGCTTTTCTGTTTCTGAGCAGAGAATGAAAGCAGGAGGAGGTGCTCAGTGAAAAGTGGGTGTATGGTTAACACCTGGGTTTGACCGGCACGCAGGGCGTTCCAGCGTAAAGCAAATCTCCTGTGAGGAGGCATCCTGCACGCGTACAGTAACTGGGAGGAGAACAATCTGCTGCTACCAGGCATGGCGTGCAGTCACGTCCCTCTGCTATCTTTTGACCATCGTGTTGCTGTACAGCCGGGACCAACACACAGTGTGAGACATTAAGATGAAAACAGAGGCCGACGGTACTGGTTCAGGTTTGCAGGTTTCAGACTGCGATAAGACCTGGCTGTGGCATTTCGTAGAAGACCTGCGGCGTTGACTGTGGGGTACAAAGGCAGCGTAGGCGCTCCTCTGCGTTTTGACCACAGCCGAGTCGGCCTGACAAACCGCTCTAATTCAGCGCAGCTGAAGAAACAGTGGCCACATTCATTGTACACGGACTGCTTAAAAAAAAACAACAGAACGCTGAAACGGACCGGCAGCACCAAGGAGAACTTGAAACTGCAACCTTAGCTGAGTGACAGCAAGGTTTATGTTTGAACAGCTAATGAATTTGGGTAGTGAACTCCCGCCGGACCCAGGATCTACAGCAGTCACACCACCACGCTGCATTATTCACTTGAGAGAGAAATATTCACCAGCATCTGGGGCGGGGGGCAGTCCTCCTTCGGTCTGAACAGAAAAGACCGCGTGCGGCAGATGCAGGCAGTCTTAAAGAGATGCTGACTTAATGTGGCAGCGCTTGAGAGTTAACATAATATTCTTTTTGTGTCCATTATACCGAGCGTAAGAAAACAGCACCCAAGGCCCTATAAACACTATCGGAGCCACATTAATAAACAAAGCGAGAAATTTCGCGAAAGGTAAGCAGGTTCTGTTTTGATGGCTTTACTTCTGTAACAGCGCTCCTGTGCGCCTGTGGTTATGGCTAATCCAGGTCTGACAGCCCCGTCTATCTGGAGAGTTGTTTTCAAAGCCAGCCTGGATAGACACATCCTGTAATTAATATCTGAGCAACGGCCGCTGGATCTTGACAGAGCAAAGCCCTTTCTGAGATTTGCTAAGATGTTTTATTTAACTGCCACTTTTATTTAATGGCACACTGCTGTAACAGGGAGAGGGCGGGATGGCTGGGTTTCGGCTTCTTCCCTCTGTGGAGATGCTCTTGAGGTGTCTGCTGCAATTTCCAGGCAAATTAACAGTTTATTTTTTTTTTTTTTAATGGTGAGGACTACAAAGAGTGGACCCTCACCCTTCCCAAAAAAAAAAAAAGCACAACATTTCATGTCGCGTATGTGCACACGTCCTGCATAATGCATTGTCGACCGTCACACTGTGGGGGTCAGAGGTCTGTGCCCCCGCATGCACGCAATAGCAGATTCCAGCAATTTGTTTTATCCAATAAAATGATCCTATAAGAGGTCTTAGGGTGCGCATCCTTGGGGAGAAAAAAAAGCCACTTAGGGGTCAGAAGTGAATTGTCCACAGATGTCGAAAGGGGACGCACGCCACACACGTCCAGGAACGGAATCAAACACAAGTCATGAGGCAATGTGCTTTTTTCGTGCCAGGGAAGAAAAGAGCTTTTATCTAGCGCATTGCCTCAGCAGTTTCTCAGAACACTTACGGAACAGGATTCCTAACTGAATTTCCTAATTGCCTCGCAGAGCATCCCTTTCCATTAGGCAGCTGGGGTGGGAGGAATCCATCAGCAGACATGCCCTACAGATACTCCCACCACAAGAGGAAGGCGAATGGCCCGGCGAGGAGGATGGAGCGCCGAGCCGCCTCCGGCAGAGCCAGCCACGGATCCAGGAGGCTCGCCTTTATCTCTAGGTCCCTGATCCTGTGTCACACGTTGCCCAGTGATGATGGCTCGAGCCCCGAGGAGAAATACGGCAGCTCCTGGGACGGGGAACAGAAGAGCTGTGTGGAGAAGTGCCCGATGCCACTGCAAGGAGACCCACCTACAGTCCCCAGCGATCCCAAGAAGAGCATGAGGAGGACTTTCTCCATTAAGGTACCGTTATTTATCCCTAGTGGCTTTCCAATGTCTCTGTGTCCCTCTGAGGGTGATAGCATCAGAGCACTTCTGTGACACGACTTCTCCCTAATGTAAACACATTATAAATTTATACCCCAATGATAACAAATATTTAATCTGCACACCGCGCATCTGTTACTCCTGATGTGCGCCGCGTTTTCTCCGTCAAAATTTTTGCAGCTGCTGACAATTTTCAGTTATTGTCCTCATGCGGCCAGATAACATACTGCATAAATTATGTAAAAATTTCATTGTTACCAGTACAAGTGCAAGTGGATTGGAAAACAGCGGTAAAACTGGCTTAAGTAAAGAAAAACAGCAGAACACTTTTCAACAGTAAATATCTCCCCTTTTCTCAGGCTGAACTTACATATGTGGTGGTGATATTTGCTTATGAAGATGAGTTTTTATGTTGTTGGATGCCAGTGTTCTATTTTAGTCTTGCAATTATAGAAGATCACAAGGACGACTCCATAAAATGTGTGTTTTTGTTTACACACACAAGTACCTTTCAGTGCCTTTAGTTTGTCTGCTCTGCTCATGGTTTTTCTATAAACTGAATCACCATCCCTGTCGCATGCCCTGGGCGCTGCACAGTTATTCCACCTGCCCAGATGCTGCCGAAAAAGCCAATTTGTTGGGACACTGGAGGATTTATGCACATCTCACAAGGCACTCCTAGCTGGGGTACTGGCATTATCTGTGTCCACTAAAAAAGTACCTGTGGGTCAGAAGGCCATAACCGCTCAGTCACCGCGAGGAACAAGAAGTCAGTGAATATAAACTGGACAATGTCAAACTTTGTACATAACACTTGCACAGATGAAATAACACATTTATGAACGACAATCAGCTATACTGTTCCACAACATGCAAAGGCCTGCATATTACATAATAAGTTCAAAAGCAAGCAAAGTCAAAGCTGAGAAAAGTTCTAAAATGACCAGCAACCGGGCAGTAAAATGAGCATTTTAGACCCTTACATAAAAGTTATGGTAAATTATAGAATAGTACTTTGCCTGTCTTACCTTCACATGCTTCTGGGATCAGCCCTGGACTGCCATGATTGCATTAGGCAAGCAGATACAATGAATGAACAAATCTTTCCCATGAGTCTACTTTACTTGAAACAAACTAACTGCAAACAGAAGCTGAAACAAGAAAGTTTTTCAGTTAAATTATTTATCCGTTCACTTTTAGTACACAATCTTCATTGGGGAAGACTGTCTGTAAAACAGCTCTGTGTTCATACAGGGGAACAGTATCTGGAGAATGTGCATGGCCAAGGAGGAAGGGCTTGGAGCACAAAGCTGCCGTCATAACGGCCTGCCGCCTGACAGAGGTTTTCCTGCCTGCCATAACAACAATGCGGGGGCAGCTCATAGGTAAAGATGCTAGAGAAGAACTCCATGTCACTCCATGTATACAAGTCACACGCACTGATGCCGTGAAAACATGAATGTGTTTGCTGTAACTGTTTTGCCCTAAACTCCATGAACAGTTATCTCCTATCTGGGCATGGATGCATGACGCACAACGCCCAGTTTCTCAATGGATACGCCAAGCTGGAGGAAGGATTGGGAGGGATGCCAGGCATCCAGGCCACTGACATGCCGACCTGCAGTGATGTAAGATGCTCATCCCAGAACATAAGAACATCTTTTACATAAGAAAAATACACTGTTCTTCATAGTGACCAAGCAATCATAACAATGGCTGTGCAAGTAGTGTTTTCTACACCGAAATATTGCTTACTTCAACCTTAATGTTTAAAATTTTCTTCTCGCTGCAAAGTGTTATAAAAAAAAAGCCTTAATATTTTCTTCCTGCCATTCCCTCATAAAATTTTCATAGGTGTAATGTTTTACAGCAAACGCATGAAAGATCCACATCCAAAGCACTTACCACTGAGCTGCCTTGGGCATTTCAGTCCATTGCGGAGTTGTAGAATTACAGTTTTGGAGCTCAAAGCATAACTCTGAATTTTGCAACATGATGCAGCTCTTTTCTCGGGTTAACCTGTGTTTTGGAGCGGGCGCCCCCATCTAAAATGCAACATGGAACATCCAGCCGAGGAGGGAAAATACGTGCAGACATGTGACCAAATCTGGGCTGAGTTGTTCCTCAATTGTTTTCACAGAGCTGGTTTGATGGCATCGAATGAATTAATACTTTCAGCACACGGGAGAAGCTGGCGCTGCAATCGATTCTGTGAGGAAAAACAGTCATTAAGGAGATTAATTAAAAGCAGAGGAAACAGCGAGATTTTTCCTTGTGCTCGAGCTGTGCCTCGAAATGCTAATGTGAGCCAGGCTAATGATTCTGTGGAAATCTAAGAAAAATGTCCAACGGAAGTTGGCCAATGCAAGGAGCATTATCAGTCCCGCTAAACTCGCTGTATTCAGTACACAGAATTATTTGTTCTGTAGGTTAAAAATAAATAAATAAATAAATAAATAAATAAATAAATAAATAAATAAATGTTTTGCCCCCCAGCATTCTTCAACAAGTGAAAACAACACTGCATGGGTCACTCTTGGTATTGCCCTCAAATCTCCAGCAGAAGGAGAAGATCGACACTTCTGGACCGGCGAAAGAAATCACGTGGTCAAATCGGTCAGCATGAAGGCAAGCATCCTTCTGGCAGTATTTGCCATGGCTGCCTTGTGAAGAATGCGATAGCTGGTGACACAATGAAAACTTTGTGGTCTGTGAAGACCTGATGTTGTTTGTGTTCTGAAGGAGCCCATTGTAGAAGTAACGGGAGAAACTGTGGACGGTTTTGAGGCCGAAAAAGCCGAGAGGAGCTCATGCAATCCGCCAGTCAATCAGAGGACACGGTCCAATTCCACTAGTAAGTTACCAAGGCTGCTGGAAGGCCAGCGCTTTCACTGATGCTCAAGCAACTGTAGTTTGCTCACATTCAAACCAAGCAGTGATTCAAATCTTCTCAATATCATGCAAGCACTAAGTTTGGGGCAGCAGAGGGTCCTACAGTGGATGAACCAGTCCTGTAACTTGACCAAAGGGTTTCTTTCAGGTGTCAGCCCTTACTGGATCGGTGATTTGGATGCGCTCATTCTAAAGACACCAGAGATGTACCAAAGCCATCCCCGGGGGAATGGTGGATTTTATGGAAACAGGAAGTCATTGTCTCAGCAGCTGGAATTTCCTCAAGGGTTTGCTCAGGTAAGCTGGGGCAGATGCCATCAAGCTCACTTGCAATTGTCAGTCTCCAAGGTGTTTACAGTGCATCACAGAGACATTTATGCAAATAGCAGTTATTCTCCACAGGCAGGCACACACATGTTTCTTCGATTATATTTTGATTATATAAAAGCCAGCATTCAGTGTTTACACTTGTCAAAACAAAATTTGTGTACAACTCAAGTACACTTCCCAAGTTCTGTCAGAATAACCAAAATTTGTTTATTGCAGACAGACAAATTTCTGTCTTGATCTTCCGAAAATCATAAATTTTAAGTGATGGCAAGCGGAAAATTAAGTTAACATCTGTTATAATCCTTGGCCATGGGTTAGCCAGTTAGTTCCATGCAGAGTTGGAAGGTGTGGAATGACTCCAGTACAAAGATTCCTGAACTGCCCTAAAGTTTTACATGACCAACGTTATTTTTCCTAGGCTGTTCCTAGACCTTCTCGTTCATTAAGTTCGGCTCACCTGGTCCACTCAAGCAGCAGCATGCAAGCCTTCATGATCTGTAATATTGTTCTGATGAAAGGCCAAGGCAAGGTATTCCACAGCATAAAAATGAATGTGGGTTGCATGTTGGAACCTGCGGGACAGACAGTCAGGATCGTTCTGTCTCTGGCAGGGCTTGGGCTTCAGTATTGTTGGTGGGAAGGACAGTGCATGTGGGCCCATGGGAATCTATGTGAAGACCATCTTCCCAGGCGGAGCAGCGGCAGCTGATGGGAGGCTACAGGAAGGTGCAGTAAAGGCTCCCTATCGCTTGTAGTCATCCAGATATAACATCAGCTGTTCACTAATTCCTAACACCAGTCAAATTTGTCAAATAGGTGACGAAATCCTGGAGTTGAATGGAGAGTCTCTGCATGGTTTGACCCATGAAGATGCTTTGCAGAAGTTTAAAGTGAGTGTAGACACTCGTCATTACGTCCTAGGATGTGGATGATTGGTTACAACTTTGAAGTTTTTGAGCCGTTCCATATGGCCACCCTTGCTTTCAGAGTCCTTGGTAAATTGCAGTATTTAGCAGCTGCTGTCCTCTTGTCTGAAGCAAATAAAGAAGGGGCTGCTGACACTGGTGGTGCGGACAAGCCTGCGTGTGGGGGCGCCATCAAGCCAGGCTCAGGCATCCCAGCTCTGCCGTTCCCGCTCCCTCAGCTCCAGCACGGGCATCAGCAGGACCAGTGCTGACATGGGGGACTGCAACTTCCTGGCCAACCCCGCCAAACCCAAGGATCGGATTGTGATGGAAATCTCACTGCAGAAAGGTCAGAAATGGACAAAAACATCCCTGGGAAGATTCTAATTCCTGTAGCATCTTTTCAAACATCATAAAACCCATTTTGAAGAGACGTTCTCAAGATTAGACCATAAAAATGCTTTCTGTCTGATACTCAAGAAGTTTTAATTACAGAGTTATAGCCAAACTATGTGGTCACTTATGTATAACTACGACGTGGACCTTCTAGGAGACATTCAGCATGACTTCCTATCTTCCGCTTTCCCTTGGCTATGTGTGTGGCCTACAGAGGTGGGTGTAGGCTTGGGCATTGGGCTTTGCTGTGTACCTTCTGGAGAAGGATGCTCTGGCATCTACATCCACACCCTCTCACCTGGTTCAGTTGCACATATGGATGGCCGTCTCAGGTGAGTAATGTGAAATATCTGCCACAAAGCCATGACTTCCACCCAGTGTCTTCTTCAGTCCACCCATCTTCTATTTACAACTTTCCTCAGGTGTGGTGATGAGATCATTGAGATTAATGACACAGTGGTCTACAGCATGACGCTGAACGAAGTCTACACAGTGCTGAGCCAGTGTAGCCCAGGCCCAGTTCATGTCATCATTAGTCGGCATCCTGACCCAAAGGTATGAAATCAATTTTTCGAACCCAGCTGCGCTGATACACTGCAACTCTGCATGCAAAAGGGCAGTAAAGCAACATGCCATAAGGACATAATAAGGTCTTCAAAATTTATCTGTAGGTCTCTGAACAACAGCTGAATGAAGCAATTGCACAAGCTGTTGAGAACAGCAAGCTGAAAAAAGATAAGAGTCACTGGAATATGGAAGGTAATAATTCAGTCCACATCAAAGTAATTCATGTAACTGCAAAGACTTTGCATCTGCTTAATGGTAAAATACCATGTCATTCAAAACAATGTTTATGGCGGAACTGAAATTAACTGCTTGTTTTCATCCTGAACCAATTCCAGTCCACTGTGGTTCAATCACATGTGCCTTCCAGATGTTATGTCATCCCTCGTCTAGATATTACGTCATTTGCATTGTGTCCGAAACACCACACGTCAATTAATAGACTGAAGTTACCCCTTTATGACTGTGCGGTTTCAGGCCTGAAGAAGACTGCTCCCTGCTCACACGGAAAGCAGAAGTGCGACAAGTGCATCGAACGGAACTTCCTCCAGCTTCATGGCCGTCGGGGTCAGAAAGCGATGACAAGATCGTGCAGTGACAGCACCTACAACCACCGCTTCCTCTGCAGTTCCTGCAGTCTGGTTCATAGTTACCAGCAGCCCGACCCAAAGGCTCGAGTCCACAGTATGGACATTCCTACGCCAGGGTCACCTGTGTCTGGCACAGAGTCCTGGCCTGAGCGCAAACCGTATCCCCTTTACCCTGCAGAGGATTATAGCGTACCTTACAGTTTGTGTGACACAGTACCCAGCCAACACCCATTAGACTTGAAAAACTCAAGCTCAAAGGCCACAGACGTCCCAGGCACAGAGCCCCTCACACACTCACAAGTGTCTAGCAGAGATTCCCCAGATAAGGACAATGACTGGCCCCCTTCCCAAACCAACTGCCAGGTACGAGTTTATCCCAAATATTAATAAAATGCATTTTCCATCTAACCAGCAAAGACAAAAATAAAACTTGCTTTGGCCCATAATCAAAATATCTGTTTAGATTGTGTACTTAATCATAATGAAGCAGGATTAAATACGAAGAGTAAAGCGTTGCAATAGACTAAAGAATGGAGCCAAATGTTTGCTGAATGTTTATATACTGTGTGAATTACATAGGCAGTGCTAATACCAAACTCAACAAAACATCATCTCTGGATGCTTTCAAAATGACTGACAAAAATTTGCACAGCACTGTTGTAACTTTTGAAAACAAAGCTCTTAAAGCTGAACACTGCTGTCAGTTTGTCTGTGGGTGGCCTAAATGGTTGTACATCAAGGTGGCTACAGAAGCCTTAGAGGAACATAAATTTTGAGTCAAGCTTGTTCCAGCTAGTTATACAAAAAGCAACAGACACAGTGAAAGATAAAAATGAAAACATGTTCTACTGCTTTCTTATTGTCTTATGAACATTGTTTTATCCCTTCTTTACATGCCTCTAGTTTTTCTGCAGTATATACATGGCTTTGAAAAAGATCCCAGAGTTACTGTTTAAACGTGTATGTTAAATTATTTTCCTCTTGTGTTTGACCTATTGGAAATTGTGCATGGGGGTAACACTGCAGATACACTTAATTCAAAACAAAGTAGTGCTTACCATTAAAGTGTACACCATCTTTTGCAAGTATTTGTTTTTACAAAAGCATAAAGCATTTTAAATGTAATGCATAGCCTTGTTTACACTGCTGCATTTCACATTGTGAATTATTAATATGAAATGCACTTCCGTTAATGGAGCAATTCTAGATCTACCTTTCGCTGATTTCTAAATCATCCCTTAAACCAAATCTATGTCCTAACAGAAACCCTACAGGGAATTAAGCTGTATAACAATTCTTAGGCATTAACTACGCAGCATGTATTTAATTAAAGGGAAATTGCATAAGCAAGCATTAAAGTTTATGTGATGAACAACAAGCTTGTAAACTCAGCTGAAATAATATGTCCCCTCTTTTAAGTGGACTCCAAACCTTCAGTTTTTTGGCACAATTAAAGCAGCCATCTCAGTGATTCCCCCATAACACTGAGGTGTCTGCATGCTTGGCATGATGTATGCTTCAGCTTGAAGTGCTGAATCCGTGGACAGATCAATGCAACTTATGTCTTCTGTCAGTAATGCATGTCAAATTAAAACCAAGCGGATGCATTACTATACCTTCTGCGGTCGGTGCAAATGGTGCTCAGAGTGTCTTATTTCCTGTTTGTGTTACAGGAAGCAGCAGAAAAGCTCTCAGAGGGAACTGAAGCTGCAGACATCACTTCTGTCACTGCCACATCTGAACCAGAAGGACTTATCTTCAGAGAAGATAGAAAGCACAAAGGTATGACCAGTCAAAACAATATAGATAAAAAGAAAACCTTTTTTGGTGGGACACTTTACAGATATGTGAAAATACATGAAATAGCACAACTGTAATAATGCATGAGATTTAATGCATTACAATGAAATTTCCTTTGTTGTTCTTTGATAAGGATAAATGTTGCTTAAATATTAATCAACAGCACCGGCAAGGTAAGTTACTTTTGGAAAAGTGGGTGATGGAAAATGTTAAACAGAGGAAATGGTGCAGGGTAAATAAATGGTTTGGCATCAGTTTTGGAGCAACATTTAATTTCCTGTGCTCTGTTAGCAGGTCCCAAGTCTCCCCTCCACGTCTGCAAGAGACCGACACTGAGAAGACAGGCCTACGTGGAACTCCAGGATCACCAGCAACAGGACCCCTGGGTGAGAATTTCAAACTGCTCTGAGGAACCCCACCTCCTGGCCACCATGTTCGAGGACAACGGGACAGTGGACCTCAATGGCTCAGCACTGCCTGAAAGCTCTCAATCAACTCAGTCACTCACTGCATCCAAAGACAATGAGCCACCAGGTATTAAAAAGGGGCCACCTGTAGCACCGAAGCCAGCGTGGATTCGAAAGAGCCTGAGAAGCAGCGACGGTCGACCGGATCTCACCAAATCCCTAGACAGGAACACGCCTGACATGGGGAAGAACTTTGGTGTAAGCTTAAGGACTACCTCCTCAAACTCAAATCTGTCCTTCAAACAGAAGATCCACTCTTTTGAGACCTTCTCCAGCCCGGAACCACCAGAGAAAGGCCCCCGAAGACTGGCTACTTCCTCATCCTTCCCTGTTGTTGACAGGTCTCGTCCAGGTGAAATGGGAAGTGGTGGGAAAAGCGGAGCTACAGCCATCAGTGGAGCCAAGGTGGCCAACGAAACCTCAGCGATCAGTGGAGCCAAAGTGGTCAGTGAAACTATAGTAACTAGTGGACCTACAGTGACCAGTAGAATCACAGTGTCCAGTGTCACTGATGAAGATGGGACATCTACACCTGTTGCCACCCAGCTTACACCCAAGGAACCTGTGCATGTGAGTTCTAGCGCAGTAGCTGAGCATTCTGAATGTGTCCCAGAAGCTCCATCCAATAGGATCACACCCACCCCAGAAGAGACAACTCCAGAGACCACTCAGCTTGACAGTGCTGCGCCACCCACAGTTCCTAGCTCATCTCTAAGCTCCACAGCTGACACGTGTCAAACTGACCCTTCAGACAAGCTCACCCCCTTCAAGGAACCTGATGTAACTCTCAAGATGCCTAGTTTACGGACAAGAAGTCTACCACTGACTACTTCCGCCTCTTCAGACACCTCTGCTACTCGAGTGCTTGACAATGAAAGCATGGGAAAGATCCTCTCTTTCAGCAACCAAGTATCCCATGCGCTGATCCGTTCTATGCACTCCCTACCTCAGTCCCCATGTTTTCGGTTTGGCAACCCTTGGAATCCCCTTCCAGGGTCCCCTCTGGCAAAGCCACAGGAGGACCCTGCTACAACAGAAAGCAACCCCCTGTCTCCCGGAGCTGAGAGCAGTGAAAGGGGATTTTCTGTGAGGTAGGTGGCTCTCCCCATCATCAAGTACAACAACACAATCCTGGCTACACTGTCTGAAACAGGAGATATAAATTGCAGAAAAAGCAGCAGTCACAAAAAAAAGCTTATCTTCAGAAATGCCATGACAGAAGTATGCCAAGATAACACGATTATAAAGAGGAAGTTTCTGCAAGCTTTCAAAAAAATTTCTGTCTTGAATGTAGAAATGTTGTCAGGTGCCCTTCTTTCTACATCACAGTCCTCTTTCATTTCTACATGCAGTCCTGCAGTTTTCAGCAAAGTATATCTAAAGGCCACCTCATTCCTTTCAGCTCGAATCCATAAATTTCGTTTAATGACCATAAAAAAGGTTGCTAATTGCTAAGCATAAGGAGTAAATCTGAGCTCCAGAAATTAGCAGTAGTGTAATGAACCTTTTCCTTTGTGGGGAGACAGTCTGGCCGAGCTACGGGAACGGACCATTGAGAGAGGATCCGACAGGGGTGAGGTGACCACCTGGGAACGTGCCCTGCCCAATGCCTCATCCAGCTGTGCCCAGTCAGTCATCTCAGCCATCCCACCTGAGGAAATCGAGAGGATGATCCAAGAGGTGAAAGCCCTAGATGAGGACACCCTAAAAGTAAGTCTTACTCCACTTGGCGTTTTGGTTATCAACATTGGTGCCAAATGAGTTTTGCCAGGCTGCGTGCAACAAAGTCTGCAAGATGATGAAAAACCTGCTATGGTGATGACAAAATAATTAAGCATTTTTTTCAAACACAAATGGCATCTTGTGAGAACTTGGCTAGATGAAAACTATGCAGTGCAATGCTAGCTGCGCTGCTTTCAGATGCAGGGTTTCTTCTATTCACACAAATGGTGTGATGTTTCCGTTTTCAGTTAAGCTTCCTGTGGCAGTTTCTAACTATCAGTCAGGATGGTTTTTCTATCTCCTTGAGATCTTCTGTCTTTGAAACAGGAACTGTGGGTGTTTTCTTCACCCGCTTTCACAATTGCTCTTTGCATCAGTTCAAGGATAAACAGCTTGAGTCTTTCAAACCAAACACAGTTTGGCTGGGTTTTCACTCAGGATCCTAACTCCTCCAACATAATTTGAAGTCAGGAGAACAAAGTATTTTTATTCTTGGTTTCTTTTAAAATCCATCCATCCATCCATTGTTAACTGCTTATCCTGAGCAGGGTCAGAGCAGTCTACAGTTTGTCCCCGAAGCAATGAGCGCCTGCTATGAAACTGCCCCTGGATGGGACCACAGTCCATCGCAGCTCTTTTGAAATAATACTTAATAACTATATCAATAGCTGAACTCACATTATGTAAAGTAGAAAAACAGGCATACAGTCGTGCAGCTTTTAATTCAATTAAGCTTAATAAAAGCTCTGCATTTTGAAAGATGAGACTCAGCCTTCAGAGGACAAGAGAAATGGATCCAGTGTCATCAAGCTATCATGGCTGAACTGAAAGCGAAAGATCTCTGGTGGACAGGTGCTCCCCCTCCTTGACACGAAGCCCAGATGTGCGGGCAAGACGCTGTTGGCCGTGCGGCAAAACTGAAAGCGCTGCACTGCGGCCCTGATAGTGCCATCTGGAAATGTTAATATTGGCAGCTGCTGTTCATCAAGCAGCCAGGCTGGGACCCATTTGCTAATGCAAATGCAGCCGTGCACTTTGTAGAAGACAAACCGTACTTTTATATGGCTTGTGCAACCTAAAGGGTGGGGGGACATAAAAGCATTTTAAATAACAATAAATGTAAATATTTAAATGATTCGTTTTAAAGCATTAATTATAAAAAGCAACTGTTTTGTAACTGGTAGGGCTGAAAACTGAAGAAATGTTCCTCCTCAGTTTACCATTTCCACTATTACATTATTTCCTTTTGATTCATTCTTTCCCCTCAGCAATTTCAGGACATCCATGTTGTAATTTTACACAAAGAAGAGGGAGCAGGCCTGGGTTTCAGCGTCGCAGGAGGGATAGACCTTGAGAACAAAGCAACCACTGTAAGTAGCACTTTTTAACAAAAATGCAAGCGCACTTGAGACGTCACATCAACGTCAACATTTACCAACAGCTGTTTTTTGCTCTGGATCTTTGCGTGGTTGCTTATGCTGTATTAGAGGTGGATCTTTTACACTCTCGTTCTTCCCCTCTGCAATCAGGTTCATAAAGTGTTTCCAAATGGCCTCGCCGCTCAGGAGGGCACCATACAGAAGGGAGATGAAGTGCTGTCCATCAATGGGCAGACGCTGAAGAACATGACGCACACAGATGCCACCGCAGCTCTGCGACAGGCCAGGATGATGAAGCTGGCAGTGGTTGTCATATGCAAGGCAGGGGAGGGTGAACAAAGCATGAGCTCTTCCAATGACACAGGCAACGGCGGCTCAGAGCAAACCAGCACAGGTAAGCATATGGACACCCACATTCATGCTGGTTGGACGAGTGTCCATATGGACACCCACAAACACCTGTGTAAACATCTACTCCTGTACCTATGCTTTCCAGATGAGGGTGGAGAAATCCTGACCATTGAGCTGGAGAAGAACGTGGGCGGAGTGGGTTTCAGCCTGGAGGGTGGCAAGGGTTCCATCAATGGAGACAGAGCATTGGTGATTAAAAGTGTCTTTTCAGGTACAAACCAGCTTTACAGCACTTTCAGAATTGAAATCCTAATGCAGTTATTGAAAAAGGCAAATCCATTCTCCAGTACAATAAATGTAGCATATGGTAAATTTGACTTAAGATTAAATTACTCATAAAAAAATTACAAGAAACTTTAACAAGGGAAGGTGCGTTCAAAGGAGGCATTACCTTTATTCACATTGTGTTTCTATCCATGCAAATAACGGTAGAGACCATTATGCAGTATTTTAGAACTGAATATAAATAATTTTATATCATATTCTATAGAAGTTATTGCTTAAGGGTAATAAGAGCACATGACTATGTGTAAGTCATCAATATTTCCCAAAATAATGCTGCACTATAACAGGTTAGCCATGCAATACTGCTTTCAGAAGCTTGGCAAACCATCTTAAATTTGGCTCCAGGTGGTGCTGCAGAGCAACGAGGAATCCAGCCTGGAGATGAGGTGCAGCAGGTTCAGGACACCGTGCTGTTGGGGCTCACACGGTTCGAGGCCTGGAATGTGATCAAAGCACTGCCAGACGGCCCCTTCACCATTGTCATCAGAAGGAAGCGGGGCGAAGGAGACTGAGAGAGAACCTCCCACATGGTGGCTAGACTCAGACCCCACAACCAACTAAAATATGGGGTGAAGCCAAACTGTGGACATTTGCTGATATTGCCAGTTCCATGATCAGCCTGCAGCAGGAAGCTTGATGAGGAACGCGTTGTGGCAGTTACCATAGAAACATGCAACAACAAAAAAAAAAAAGAGCCTTTAATGTTACCTTTAGAAGTACCTTGTTTATACTGCCTTTTTAGATGCTGATCAGGGAGACAGCTGTGGACATTTCTGGTTCACTTTTAATTTTTAATAAACAAATTTTCAGAAACTTACCACAAATCATTTTAGCTTTTACTGACCAAACTTGGACAATAGTTTTCTTCTACTACTTTACTACTGTACAACTCATTAGTTCAGCATACATGATGCACAACAGTGACAGAAACAAAAATTTTAGAACACAGACGACACCACATAGCATTTGTTGATCAACCTTATTGCCACTTAGGCAGGAGTACACGTTTAGATGCCAAATTGTTAAAACGTGCTGCACGTTTATCAGACATATGGCATTCTAGAAGGTGCAGAATGTGTAAATGTTCAGGCAGAAATATAACAATGTGCTAAGTATTTTGTAAAGATTAAACAAAGTGGAAATGAAATTCAGTATATAATTCCCTATGGCTGGTTGTTTTAGAGGCTCACCCGCATTGCCTTTCTATTAAAAGGATCACTTTGGAATTAAATCTGATGCTGGTGAAACACAAGGTCCAAAGTGCACCTTCTGTAATTGTTCATTTTTAGAAAATTCAGCATAATTTTTCACATTTATAGCAGCAGCTGAATATCAACAGCAAAAACTATCAGTCCATATAAAAGAATAAAGTTGTGTGATGCAGAAACCTCTTTTTCAGTAAAATGCAAATTTCAGTTTAACAAAATTAAGACTGAAGGGTTACTTTGGTTGTTGCTTATACAACGTTCAGCACTTTTCGACATATAACATTTTAAAACAATTTTGAGCAATCAAATGAGCAAAATGTGAAGTAATAAATCAAACTGGATAAATCTGTTGGATAAAGCACGTACATTTTAACCTCAAAACATTTATCTTGGAAATGATTGTTATAAAGAGTAGCAGGTCTACTACACAAAACAAAGAAACCACAAAATCCTATTCTTATCAAGGACTTCTATAAAAATGAATGTTTTGCATATAAAAGTGAAAATACACTTTAAGCTTAATGGCACTTACTTGAAAAACTCAACCATTAACTGGAGCTTGAAGAAAATTATAATGGATTTCAGATTTGTTAAAATATTCATACATACTTTCCTTAGTGACAAAACCAAGACAAAAACCTCAAATAGAAATAAACTTTTTGCAGCCGTGCTAACAAATCTACATCATGGTGTGAAAAGCTCATAACTTGCAAACTCACTTCCTACATTCACTGTACTGAACAGTTAACCACACATTTACAAATTTGGTACATAAGTGTAATTAATTTCACAAAATTTGAAACTTATGTCTCTATATGTTTTACATATTTGATTTATGGTATTATTAGATACCACAATAAAGGTAGTTATGCTATATTGACAGAGAAAGATGTAGAGGACAGGAAGAAATGGAAACAGTTGATCCGCTGGGGCGACCCCTAACGGAAGAAGAAGAAGAAGAAGAAGAAGAAGAAGATGCTATATACTGTATGTGTGAACATCTTGCTAGCAGCGCTCGTGACCTTGCACCATGTATATGCAAATCACAAAAAAACATCAGGTTTAAAAGGCATCTTGCAGTCACCATCTTTTCAGACATTTCATAGCATTGTTCAGACTGCTTTAAAATTAAGCAATGCTGGCTGGAAACAAAGAATCCACGACCGAGCGGGGAAAGAATCCTCCCAGATCGGTCTGGAAAAACATGTGAGCTTTGTTTAGAACCCTGGGAGGAGAAGAGAGGGTCCAGAGGGCAGTGAGAGAGCGCCAGGTCATTGACTGCCACCAGCACAGTGAAACCAGACGTGGAGAAGTACAAACAAAACTGCTGTGAAAAATGCAGAACTGTGTGGCAACACCGAGGCCTCGGCAGGTCCAAAGTAGTGCTCTGCTGCCCTCTGTGGATTCCGGAGGAACCTCACATTTTAACCTGCATCTACTTTGCTTTTACCATAGTACCAAAGTGCACTTACCCAGGAAGAAGGAGACAGAAGCTGCTGCGGAGGCAGCAGGGGTGGCCAGACCCTCGGACGTGATGCCACCTGACGAAGGGAGCAGCCAGTAGGAGCTGCGATGTGGAGACAGCAGTCAGTCAACGATGATGAGATAAACCTGCCGCTCTTACTGGTCACACTGACTGCACTCACCTGAGCACTTTCATCGCCATTTTTACATCCATTTTAATCCATTGAAAAGCATATCAAAATACATAATTCTGCCTACAAATTGCAAAAACATTCTTTATTCTTTTTGCAAGAAAAGCATAAATATACATATATACACAGAGTATATTATTCTCTTGAAAGAGTAAGTATTTTTTTGTAAATGATCCTTTATTCCTGATGTACTGGATGAATATGTAGTGTGCATATATACAGACACACATGCACACACACACTTCCCAGCCAAAAAAAAGTCACACACTCTAATATTTTGTTGGACCGCCTTTAGCTTCGATTACGGCACACATTCACCGTGGCATCATTTTGATAAGCTCAATGTCACAACATATATTTCCATCCAGAGTTGCACTAATTTTTCACCAAGATCTTGTATTCAAAAGAGTCAAAAGAGTTTATTTGTCAAGCACATGGTTGTGTACCATGTGTTGAAATGTGCACCGATCTGAACCAGGATGACTGTGCGAACAATCTATAATGGAAAATGAAGCAAACACATATCCAAACACTAAGAAGAATAGAGACAGAAACAAGCAGTAAATAGATAAATAAGTAAGTAAATAAGTAAATAAATAAATAAATAAATAAATAAATAGGCAAAATGGTACGGAACAGTTAAGGTGCCCTGGAAGGGCAGTGACAGTGGGGGGGGTTGGAGCGGAGTGGTCAGAGATTACGTGAGGGTAGTCATGTCATGTCCGGGTTCAGAAGTCTTATGGCCTGTGGGTAGAAGCTCCTCCTTAGCCTCTCCGTTCTGGCCATAATGCTTCTGTAGCGTTTGCCTGATTTCATCAAGATGAATAGATGGTTGCTGGGATGAGACAGGTCACCGACGATCCTACTCGCTCTGGTCCTGCATCTCCTGGTATAGATGTCATGTAGGGACGGTAGATCAGATCTGGTGCAGCGTTTCGCTGCCCGGATCACTCTCTGCAGTGCCTTGATGTCCCGAGCACAGCTGTTCCCAAACCAGGAGATGATGTTCTGAGTCAGAACAGTTTGTACAGTACCAGAGTAAAAGGTCTTAAGGATAGCTGGAGAGACCTGTAGCTTCCTCAGCTGCCGGAGGTGGTAGAGCCGCTGCTTTGCTCTACTGGCTTGAGCTCGGATGTGTACAGTCCATGTCAAGTCCTCAGTGACATGAACGCCCAGGTATTTGTAACTGCTCACCCTCTCCACTGCAGTCCCGTTGATTTTAAGGGGGGTGTAGGACCGCTGCTGGCGCCTACCAAAGTCCACCACCATCTCTTTCGTTTTGCCGACATTCAGTTGGAGGCAGTTCTCCTGGCACCATGATGCCAAGTTTTCCACCTCCTCTAAGTATGCTGTCTCATCGTTGTTGGAGATGAGGCCCAGCACCACCGTGTCGTCAGCAAATTTGATGATGGAGTTGGAGGCGTGTGTGGCCACACAGTCGTGAGTGTAGAGGGCATAGAGCAGAGGGCTAAGTACACAACCTTGCGGAGCTCCTGTGTTGAGTGTGATGATGCCTGAGGTGCAACTACCCACTCTCACCACCTGTGGTCTGCCTGTGAGGAAACTGAGAACCCAGGCACACAGGTGGCGGTTCAATCCCAAGTCATTCAGTTTAGTGAACAGTCTACGGGGGACAATGGTGTTGAAAGCTGAACTGTAATCGATGAACAGCAGTCGCACATAGTTCCCCTGTTTCCTGTCCACATGACTGAGGGTGGTGTGCAGGACGTGGGATATGGCATCGTCCGTGGATCTGTTGGGGCGGTAGGCAAACTGAAGTGGGTCTACAAAGTTGGAGATGGATGCTGTGATGATGGCTTTGATGAGTCTCTCAAAGACCTTCATGACTACCGAGGTCAGTGCAACGGGCCGGTAGTCATTTGGGCATGAGGGCTTATTGTTCTTTGGTACCGGGACAATGGTGGATGTTTTAAAGCACTGAGGGACTGTGGACTGAGCCAGAGACTCGTTGAAGATGGCTGTGAGAACTCCGGTCAGCTGGTCGGCGCAGCAGCGCAACAGGCGCCCGGAGATGCCGTCCGGCCCCGGCGCTTTCCTGATGTTGACGCGCTTCAGCTCCCTCCGCACATCGGACTCAGCGACGGTGATGAAGTCACCACATTCCTTCGCCAGGCTGCGGGTCTCGCTGCGGTCGTGGGTGACTTTAGCGCAATCGGACTCGAAGCGGGCATAGAATGCGTTGAGTTCGTTAGCGAACCCAGAATCGGCACTCATAGCCACGCTAGATTTCCTTCCGAAATCTGTGATGGTACGCAGTCCTTGCCACAATTTGCGCGCGTCACCCTGGTGGAAAAGCGACTCGACCCGCTCCCGGTATCGGCGCTTCGCGTCCTTCACTGCACGCCGTACGCCGTATTTAGCCGCTCTGTAAGCGCTCATGTCGCCAGTGCCGAGACCTGCGTTGTACGCAGCAGTGCGCGCATTCACAGCTTTCCGGACCGTACCATCGACCCACGGTTTTTGGTTGGCAAAGCTCTTAATCGTAACCGTGGGGACAATGTTGTCTTCCAGGATGCTCACAAAGCTGACCACTACCTCCGCGAACTCGTTGACGTCATCCGAACTTGTCCTGAACATGTCCCAGTCGACGTCATCGAGCGCGTCCTGTAGCGCGGCTTCCGATCGGGCAGACCAGCGCTTTACCTCCCTCGTGGCCGGAGCCTCAAGACGAGACTTCTGTTTGTAAGCCGGCAGGAGGAAAACAGCGTTGTGGTCCGACTTCCCAAATGCCGGCTGTGGAACAGCTTTGTAGCCCTGCTCGTACGGCGTGTAGCAGTGGTCTAGCGTGTTGTCCCCCCTAGTCATGCACGTCACGTGTTGGTATAAGTCCGGCATGACTTGTCTGAGGTTCGCTTTATTAAAGTCCCCCACCACTATGGTTGCTGCGTCCGGATGGTTGTGTTGGGTAGTGCTGAGTGCCTCGTGTAGTTCAGACAGGGCTGTGCCAACGTCCGCATGAGGCGGGATGTAAACCGCCGTGGCGATAACCGAGCTGAACTCCCGAGGCAGGTAGAAAGGACGGCACTTGATGGTCAGATGCTCCAGATGAGGTGAGCAGGACCGAGAAAGAACAGAAACGCTCATCACCTCGCACCACTTAGTGTTCACCATGAAACAGACTCCCCCACCTTTGGATTTGTTGGCCTCCGCCGTTCTGTCCATGCGAAACACAGAGAATGAATCCGACGGAGTCACTGCCTGGTCCGGCACAAGGGGGGTCAGCCATGTCTCGGTGAAACACAGGATGTTACAGTCCCTCACGTCTCTTTGGAAAGTCACCCTTGCTCTCAAATCGTCCAGCTTGTTTTCCAATGACTGAACGTTCGCGAGCAGAATGCTGGGCAGTGGAGGGCGATGAGCTCGTTTCCGCAGTTTGTTCCGAACACCGGCGCGGGTCCCCCGATGTTTCTTTGTGCGTCTCCGCGGGGGGTCTTCGTGGTCGCTTCCTTTCTCGCTATCCGGCGTCCGGAGTATCTCAGCCGGCCACGACAAATCGGGTTTGAAGAGTTCAGAAACCACGTAAGGAATCTGATTCCCAATTTCCCAAAGTGTCGCGCTGTCATACAGTACCAGTCCCGTTGATGTGTGAGGGAATAATAGGTAGAAAACTACAGAAATTAAGGAAAAAACGCACAGTCTTCCTGGAGCGATCAGGTAGGCGTCTGGACGTGGCCGCGCCATTTTTTTGATGGGAGAGTCGGACCGCTGCGTAAAGTCTTCTCCAGAACATCCCAAAGATTCTCAGTAGGGTTACGGTCTGGACTCTGTGGTGGCCAATCCATGTGTGAAAATGATGTCTCTCTCATGCTCCCTGAAGCACTCTTTCACAATTTGAGCCCCATGAATCCTGGCATTGTCATCTTGGAATATGAAGAAAAAAATCCATTGATGGAAAAACCTGGTTATTCAGTATATTAAGGTAGTCAGCTCACCTCTTTTTCTGGGCACATAACGTTGCTGAACCCAGAACTGAGAAACCGAAGCAACCCCAGATCACAAGATCATAACACTAAGTTAAATCCAGGTGGTGACTTTTTTTTGGCCGGGCAGTGCATATATCTATGTATCAAAGATATTGTAAAAGTTTTCAAATGAGCACAGATGAAAACAGCTATGAATAAAGGAAAACGAGCAAACTGACATTAGATGAAATGGCGCCACCTTCACAGCCGCTGAAGGTGTAACCCAGTGAGGTGCTCTGCACAGAAGTACAGTAGACAAGGTAAACAAGCTGTGCTGGGCGTGGATGAGGACCGTACAGTGCTGTCCAGTTATTTACAGAGGTCTATAGTGGTGTAGAGTGTTGGTCACTTCTTCGATGAGCTCGAAGCCCTACACTCACCCGCACACTCACGCTGCAGCCCCGGTTAGAGTCCACCGTCCTCACGCCGAGCTACGGAGCCGCAGTTTCTTACAGCTCTGGCATCTCTTCCACATAGAAGCTGGCCTCGTTTATGAATACAAATACATTTTTATCGGCGAGAATATTTATTTGAAGTGACATTACCGCGATTAAAACACATTTTAGAAACTTTCTATATTTTAAGCGTGCTATGGCTTAGAATGCCAAGAGTTTAAGAGGGACTCAATGCAAGCTGTTACGTCTGACGTAAAATGTGCTCGTGTGGCGCGAACAGTGGAAGCGGCTCGGGGGCGCGCCCTTTTTCCCTCGCGCCCGTCGGCTTCTGCGGTGCTCGGCGTTGCCTGGAGACGGCCCTGCCGCGGCGCGCGCACCCAGCAGCGGGCTCGGCTACGTGCGGGGCCGCTGCGCAAAAAACAGATAAACAAACAAACAATGCACATCAATACATGGCCGACAGTGGTTCTCAGTTTAACTTTGGATGCAAACGTATTCCCACATATTAGTGTTTACAGACTAAAAATGTTTTTTTTTACTATAAACAAAACACAGAATGAATTAACTAAAACAGAGAACTGTGAATAAGAAAACAATTTTTATATTAAGCGTAATATTTATGCGAACTCAACCTTAAATCTGTCTTCATTTTACTTATAGGAATAAATGTACAGTATACAACATAAAAGCACGCTTTTTTTCTGTCGAAGTGCACCCTGGAAGCTGTAGTTCATATTGGCTTGTATTACGCAACGGGCACTGCCCTTCAAACTACATCTCCCCTGGGGCGCTTTCCCATCAAACTGGGTTCAATTTACTACGTCTGTTACAATTTCTCCTTTGACATATATAAAATATATATTAATGTACGTGTTACCTTGTCTTTACATTTATTATTTTAACTTCTGTCTAACGCTCATATAGTGTATACTTACCTGTGGTTATATTTCATTTATAAATATACATAGAACAAAAAGAACCTTAATCCTAATCATTTTATTATCTTGCTTGTCATTGTAATGCATTAATAAATTAACTGCAAGCCTTAGTAAAGATTGAATATATCTTTAACACCTAGATAGATATTAAAAATATCAAATTTCTGTATATTCAAGAATGACTTACAGAAATGCACTGATTACCCTTTCGGTCTGATTTCCAAAGCTTGCCTTATTCTACCGGACTGCTAGATTGGAGGACATTGTGTTCACAAATTTTAAGAAATGGAATCTACAGCAACAACTAAATACTGTATGAGAACCTTGTCCTATTTGCTATTTTGTCTTTTCAGCTGGCATTTCTTTTCTGATGCAAGAAGCATGCTTTCTTTGAGTTTGTATTTGGCTTTCATGCAACCTTAAACAGTAATATCCTGAATTATGAAGCTTAGTGTCTGCACATTCTAGAAATGACATTTCATTCCTGGCTTCTATAGCTCACTGTTCTCACAATGCCCATCTTGGTGTGCACAGACTGAAAATAGTGAACGTCACTCCGTTATCGGTGATAAAGCAACGTCCTTGTAGCAACTGCACTGTAGTGAAAAGGACATTTAATGCAGAACTTCTCATAGCTGAAATGTAGAGTAGAAGGCAGGTTAGGAGACCATGTCAACTAAAAATATGCAATGTGATCCATATCTGCTAGGGAACATGTTTGAATTTTATTTTTCTTATTCTAAAAGCACAGTACATTTGTTTGTACACATGTATAATCCATGTTGTGATGCACAAAAATTAATCTATGAGTACAGTGCCAGATAGATGAAGAATCCTACTCCATATATCCATGTTACGAGAATTAGTAACCCTTCTTTCTGTTTCCTCTAGTGTCTTTCCCCAAGATAATCCTGTAGCAATTAGCAGCAAAACAATGGCACCAGCTGAAAAATAATACATATTTTTAAACATTCGAACAGACCAGATCTTTGGATCCAGACATATTTAAGTCAATACTGGCTCTGGACTTCTTTTTCATCAACTTGCCACTGGGCTTCAAATACTTCTCCTTGTTGTGGATGACCTGTATGTACTGGTCAGTGCTGCTGTTCTGCTGGTCACTGCTAGAGGCTACAGAGGCCGAGTCTGACTCCGTCAGAGGCGGCTCCGCTTTGTGCTTTGTTTTGGGCTTGACTTGCAGCTCGCCTCGCCTATTTAGGACTTCCGTGCCCTTAAAATTCTTGTAGGGGCGTGATGGTGATGCCTCATTCTCCCAGCCCATCTCGCTTTCCTGCATGGGCGATCCATACAGCCCTCTGGCACCATCCTGGGCCATGGAGACCTGGCTGTCCATTTTGTCCCCAATGTAGAAGCGTGCAGGCTGGTGGAGATCAGACAGAGATCGGGGGCGGTGGGAGTGGTTAATGGAGCTCCTTCTCAGGACCCTAATGTCATCCTCCTCTTGCTCCTCGCAGAAGTGAGGCTGGAGTGACCGGTGAGGGGTGCGGTTTCCAAACCTTTTGATGTTGCACGGATAGAGTTCCACAATATCGCCGGGCTCCTCCAGCCAGTAGTGGCGAGGGATCCGGGAGGAGGAGCGCAACAGTTTCTTGCGGGCCTCATGCTCATTGACTATCACATATCGCGTAGTGTGAGATCGGCGGCCGCTGAAACTCTGGACCCCGGCCATCCCAATGGCTTCTGGGTGCGTGGGCCGAAGACTCTTCCGGAACAGAGGGTCTGAGTGGATACTGTCTGTGTACCGACTGGAAGGGTTGTATGCCACATGGTGGAAGGATTTTGATCTGGAGGTTCCACTGGCACCACCTATATACCCTGAATGCCTGCGGTTGCAAGAAGGAAAGAATTAAGGAAAGAATGAAGGCTTTCAGATGTACAGTATATATTGTAACTAATGGTAATATTCAGTAGGAGGAAATATATACTTCTACAGGATTTGTTTAAGATGTTTAAAAACAAAGCTTCACATGAAATGCTTAATCTGACACAATTTAAAAGTTTTATGTACCTGTTTGCTCCTTGTTCCAGCCTTTGCTTCTGAAGTATAGGGATGGGAGGACTGCGAGTGGTGCTGGCTGGCTTGTTGACATTGCTGCGAGATGCGGACTGCGCAATTGTGCGAATGGTGTTGCCCCTCCTGACTGGGGACTCAAAGTTAGTGACGGTGCCGTTACGACGCGGTGAGGAGGAGCGCAGGGAGGACTCCTGGCTGGTGACGTCACTCTCCTGCTCCTGCTTCTTGTTGTTGCCACTGGGAGCTTGGAGGCGTGCTGTGGAGAAACAGGGCATTACCCACACCTTCACTTTCTGTGAAAATGACCTTGGCTTAATCTGTGAGCATTAAGACAATGGCAGCTGAAGGTTACCTGCAGCCATTTGGAAAACCTTCTTCTTGTCCTCTGTTCGTTCCTGAAACAGACATAGACTTCAAGGTCAAGTTTAACCTTTGAAATGGAGAAAAAGCAATTATAAGCAAATAATTGTTTAGGATTGAGTTGAAAGCCAGGTTTTGAACACGCTGCTAACTTCCTGCCACTATCATTTCTATTCCCAAAGAATCCAGAAAAGTCTACTTACAGTCTGAAGCTGCATTCTGAGTTGGTTGTTGGTGAATTTTAATGATCTTGCGATTGCTTGGAGGTAATAGATGAGCATGCTGAAAGAGGAGCAAAGGCAGCGTTGAGCACGGAGGGGAAATATGCTGATGGCATTGCATGACATGCCCACGAAAATCATTTTAAGCTACTGACAAAAACACACAATTGTTGACTTACAAGAGCAAGAGGAGAGCTGGAAGCACAACGATGGGACTGGTGATGTAGCTCATGACCGTGCTGAACCACAGTGGGAAGTCAGTGGCAATGGTGTCAGAGATGATGTCATAAATTTTCTGCTGACCACTTGAAGACAAATCGGGAGATAATGAAATATTGAAATCTAGCGTAGCTGGAAATTTCTTTTTCACCACCTATGTCTTATGCAACACTTTCCTTTGTGGTGTTAATGCAGTAATAGAAATATGAATTGCACTGCTGAGCAAGACATTTATAGTTTTAATGCTTCGACGGCTTGTGAAAATGGGGATTTGATATATAATGCAATTTTACCTGAACGGCCCGCAGTGTTGTGACGGTCTGTATCTTACTATCGCGAAGATGGTTGGAAGCATACAGAGGAACAACATGAACAAAAGCATGGCCAGATAGAAATTGTTGGATCTGAAATGTAAATATGAATTATAGCATTAAAAATAAAGTGACGCCACCATCCAAATATGTCTGAATCAAAGAACAGAATTGTTCCAGGGAAGAAGAAAAATCATATTTTTCAATCTTGAAACCATATTGCAGCAGTTTTTGCTATTTAAACAGCAATGGTGGGTTTTTACCAAATTTCTGAGAGCACCTTGCTTAAGTGACTCGTACATTTTTTCAGTTAATACATTTCACACAACTTCTCACTTTTCAATATTGGATAATACTTTTGCAGATGCAAACAAGAAGAAGTCTGTGTGATATGAAAAATGAAGATTTTTTTTCCCAGTATGGTACTAAACATTAAGCCATGAAAGGAGCTGCAATTAGGATTTAAATAAGTCAGACTAAAGAGCTGGCAGAATAGATTAAGAGGCAGTTTAAGATCAGAGATTTTGTCTCTGTGCCTAACAGCATGAATAGCCAGGTTAGCTGACAGCCAGCTTGCTCATTTGGGGACCTCAGTACAGAGGTTTCAGCTCCCAGGGACACCATTACAAAAATTCACAGATTGCTGCACTGGGGCTTTGCTGACCTGGAGGCCCTGAAGACCTGCTGGTGTGGCACATTGCAGGTGAGGACAGCCCAGCTACGCAGGTACATCAACCCTATGAGCTTGAGCACATTGAAGGCTGGCAGGCACGGGGAGAAGAAGGCACCCATCCTGGTGGGGAGGGCAAGCAGAGATTTACAATCTGTGATGGCAACACTGCTGACTGCATTTTCCACTTAATAAAACTTACATTAAATTGTGCAGTTGATGGCCATGAGCACGTTTTCTGTGTATGTAAGGTCTCCAAAATACGGTGAAGCAGATAAAATGGCCTCTCTGGTGCTTAAGTTGTTATCGAAGGGGAAACGACTATAAGCGAATGTTTGTCATTGTGTTAAGTCTCCTGGCTGAGGTCAGAAAGGACACAAGATTCCAGCAAAATACAAATGGCTAAGGTTTCGTTTTACTTCGGGGTAATATTTGTGTCATCGTGAGGAGAAGTTATGGCCTGCAATAGAACATTCTTAAGCCTCAAGAACCAATCTGGTTTTATCAATAATGAATACTGCAGTTCCTCACGTACCATATCATTCCTTGGTTGTATATCAAGTGGAGAACATTCTCAGCGATCTTGAATTCACCATATTCTGGCTATAAATAAACATGAAGGCACATGGTGAAGGTGACACTCAGTGGAAACTCTTCATCAGCTTAGAGGAGACAGGTGAAGATGTAGTACTTACAAACTTGCTCTCCAGATCCCAGCAACAACAGTCACTCAAATAACGGACAACGAGGCCACGGATGAAGTCGATCAGCAAGATGCTAGCCACCGTGAATATCATATCAATAATAGAGAGCTTTAGCATTTCCTGCAAAAAATTAATAATAAAAGTATTTTTCAGTCTGGACTTAACCCTTGGGAAAGTGCAGATGAAGATTTAGATAACTAAAGTGATCCAGGGTGCATCAGACCATTCTGACATATTGATATTTAGCTACCATACTGTATATCCACTACATCCACCCTATATTTGGTGCCTTTAGGGAAACCTAATTGGAACAAGACAATAGATTTTCATTTGGCCTGTCAGTGCAATGCTTTTAGAAACTACTTAATATCCACTATTTGAGAAGGGATACCAGTGTAGCTTTTCAGCGACTGCAGAACATTCTAGGTTTTAATGAATACTGGATTTGCACTTGATTCTAGGCTTTAAAAAACTCCTGGAAGAGGCAGAACATGGGCAAAATTGGAGGTTTTGCTATACCTGCCCCACATAGGTCTCCCAGCACTGATCCTGTTGGGATCTCATGTTGTACTCATATAGCGCCGTCTGGTTCAAGACTGAAGAAGCTGTGCTCCTGGTTGTATTGACCTCCAGGATGAGGCTCATGGTAGAATTCCTCCTTTCTGAGATTTCGGGCACAATGGTGGACAGATTGTCCTCCTCAGGTTGGGCGATTGTGGCCAGGAAGGCAGTGGGATCAGACCAGTTACCTGGGCCAACAGGAATCTAAGTGTAGAAAATTCAGTAGACTAATACCCTGCCCTGAGAAACCGTAATGACAACAAAGGAATACACTGAAAGAGTACATTGCATCAATTATGATACTGTTTCCATCTCCTAACATAAATGTATACAAAATCATGTAAAACTATGAAATGCACAATCTATAATATAAATTACAGACAAAACATAACCTCCACCTAAGTTATTCCTTAATTAACCATGTAAAACAAATAAACAGGACTACAAAATACACATTTTTTGCAACATTTATGCCATCTAGTGGAAGGTAACAAGACAGCATTAATGTTGCTTTAGTTCTACAGGTAAACCCCAGTATACGCAGCCCAGGTATATGACAGTTTTGCCAAAAATCAATAACATTTTTAATACCAGTACCTGGTTTGCATAATAGATATCCCACTGTAATGCAGACCCATAATACAAGTAGCTTGTTTTTGCACCATAATGCCTTGCAGCATAATACCATGCAGTATGGCAAGCTGTAAATAACAAAATTTGCTAGTATCCTTACAATTTCCTATCTCGTGTTTGCGTTCTTTCTACTTGTGCAGTGTCTCCATTTTAACCTCATGAGTTAAATGTAATTCAGCCGATTGGGGCCAAAAATGTAAAACAGCTTAAAAAAAATTAAAAGAAAGAAGTTAATAAGGCTATAAGAACACATACTGTACAGTAGAAGTGAAGATAAAAAGGATGGAAAAAAAAGTGAGGTACTCACAGTTACGGTTACAAGTGTAGTAATAGTTCATTAGAGTAAACTGCCTTTTTAATTTATTTAAAATTGTTCTCTCCACGTATTGTTTTGACATAAATTTCATTATTGAATAAAGAACTCTAGAGCATGGACTCCCTGGTCAATCTCTGATTCTTGCTCATGTCATCATGTCACTGGACAGGTCTGATCTGCCTACTGTAAGCAGAGGGACTGGTGCCTAGTGTGTGTGTGTGTGTGTGTGTGTGTGTGTTGCATGGTGTGACACCAGCCAATCAATGCTTTATATTGTTTTAGTAATATTTGGGAAAGTTAGTTTAGGGGTGAGTTTGGGAGATTGTATGGCCTAGGAACACTTTATTATTTTTCCCCATTTGAAATAATGTAAAATAGGATCCCCTTATACACTATTTCAATTTGCATTGAGTTTTTAGGAATGAACTGAGTGCATGAAAAGGGGTTTATCTGTATGTTATTCAGATTTGCTGCTAAAATATTTAAGCACTATTTTAAGTGGCCAGAAAAGAATTTAAAAACTGTATGACAAACTATAAGACATGTGTAGGTGCAATCTTGTGGTGACATTAACATAGGTACTTACAGCAGAGCTCATGCTGTTCACCTTGTCCAGAAGGGCAATGATTAAGCTGTACAGGTTTCCCAGGTAGAGAACCAACACCCTGGTAAGGTAAACAGTTCTGGCATTATATCTCCTCTTCTGCACTTGGTTGTTCAGTAACTTGAGTGAATGTATCCTGCCAGGGACTAATAAGTACACGATGGCACTGTAAGCAAATTAAATGAAGGGTGTTTGCGTCTCCATGATGCTAAATCTCCAAATGGCATGTTGTTCTGACCTGGCCAGCTGGAATCGGAGGCTGGTTCTAGGGTGGTACATCTCCAGCTGGGCCACCAGTTCAAAAGCAGATGGAGCAATCATGGTGATGAGGGACACCACCACACTCACCTGGGGATGTGAGGATCAGCATTCAGTATCAGAACATAAGAACATGTAAGACATCTTTATACTGGTGTAAATTTGGTCCTCTGAACAGAAGACTGAGAACTACAGCTTGAGAAGATACAGACCAAAGCACCAACAGGGAAAGAAAATCGGAAAGAAAATCCCAGTTCAGGGTTTAGGGACTGACTTGTCTGTTCTAGTTTTGTTTTACCTGAGGCACTGGGTAATTTAGGAAATCCCACAAGAAGCACTGGTCTCAGAAAACCATAAGCTTTGTAACCCAATTTAGATACAATTGGTTACGTTCCCAAATGAAGCAACAGCCCAGCAGAAAATGCTGCATTTTCCAACCTCATTCTTCTCCCACAAAGTTAGTTCTAGCTTCTCTTGCTCCAGTCTCTGGGAGCGGTCCACCACAAAGTAGATGATGTAAATGCTTCCTGCGAGGGACAGAAGGACCAGGATGTTTGCAAGGATCCTCAGACTGACCAGCACTGCTCTGTAGGGCGCAGAAGGAAAAGGCAGCTTCATCACTCTGTCCCACAGGAGGCCACTTATTACAATTAGCCTACAAGACAGTGCATTTATTTAAGTAGAAGCAGAAATAATTCAATTCTTGCTTACTTGAAATCAATTGACATACACTGAGTGGCCACTTTATTAAGTCCACTTCCCCTTCCCTGAAAAAGACTGCTCAGTCAGTCACTTCATCACATATCCAGATTGTGCCAGTGCTGAGGGATTTGTATGTATTTGCTGTTCAGAGGTACAATGGGACCTAAATGACCTTGGATGTGACTTTGACAAAGTGGTATTGGAGGGAAGGAAAAAGGACAAATTGATAACAGCTTTTGTGCAGGCCCTAGGGTGTGGGGTATGCTTCCATGCTACATCTTGGGTCCCTGGATACAAATGCCAACACGGTACAGGATGTCTGAATCCTGCTGCTGATCACGGACTTCCCTTCATGGATGCAAGTGTACCCAGTGTCAGAGTAGCTTCATTCAGTCTGTCAAGGCCTGGGTTGTTGAGGAGAGCTTGCAGGACAGGACAGGCAATTCAGGTTTATGCAGTCACCAGATGTCAACCCAAATGAGCATCTGTGTGATGAGCTGGTAGGAATCATTCCCATGAGAAATGTACCACCAGCTGCACCGATGGAAGAGATGGACTTCCAATGCTACCAATCTACCCTGCAGTCTGTGCCCTCATCGTATCAGGCTCTGTTGGTAAGGTGATGTGGGCTGTAGATATAAATAATAATGTGGCCACCTTAGTGTATATGCAGATTTTACAGCACAGATATTCATAAGCATTACATTAAACACAAAATTCATTGTTTATAGGGATATTATATTATTTTTCTTAAAAAGTCCATTCAGGAATTCAGAAAGACAATTATGACCACTTACATAGCCATAAAATTTCATTTTGGAACCCTTTTTAAGGTCACAAGGGAAATATAAAAATTGTTGTTGTAACTAAATTACTTTAGGGTGACCTATGAGACAGAAAGGCCAGCAGATGGCTGATAGACGGACAAACACAGAAATAGAAAGAAAGAAAGAAAGAAAGAAAGAAAGAAAGAAAGAAAGAAAGAAATATGCAACTTGAGGTGTCAGCAGTGCCTGGAGGATGTGATTCTCGCTGCAAAGATGCAGTCACTGGTGGGATTAATACAGAAGCTGCAGGCCACATTTAAACGCCAGTGCGGTGCATGTGCCTGCCCGTAATTTAGCTGCAGTGACTGGCTGAAGGAAAAGGCAGTTTGTATGAAATATGATGGGGAGATCTCCGCCACAGACTTTCTGCTTGGGATTGCAGTGAACCCAGGCTGAGGGGCATAAATCAGGCCGGGTTGACGCAGCATCCCGGAGCAAGGAGAAGACACAGGAGGGGGAGGAGACACAGCATCACCTCGCTTCATTAGGCGATGCAGCCATTCTACTTTGGAGGAATAATGAAGTCCCGTTACCTCAGCCATCCCATGCACACGGTCCATTTATAATGTAATGAAGTTACAGAGGGACCTCTCGGGCCTCACAGGCAATGTGCTTGAGACAGATTACCACTGGTGTTCTCCCACAAACAAGTGCAAGAATGGCAAAAGGTACAACTGTTTTCAAAAGGTATCAAAACAGAAGTAAATCAAAAACAACTCAAAGGCTCAGTAAGTGACAATGCAGAGAAGAACACCTACAGGCTTGTGTCTTTCTTTTTCTCTTGCTCTTCCACAATTGCCTCCTTCAGAAAAGAAAACAATTGCATAAAATCAGCATACAATTCACTTATCGTGCAGAATATGGCAGGTACAGTAGGATTATAAAGTGGCATCCAGCTTAAGCAAACTGAAGCTGTTCAGCTCTAGCAAGGTGCATGGTAGAGCAGCGACCCAAGAGGCCTCTTGGTCATGTACCCCCACGCGGAGGAGAGATAAGCTGAAATTGATGGGCATCCCTTGGGGAAATCAGCATCATTGCAGTGCTACATAAACCTCCCTCACAAGATAATGTTCCTCTGAATTAAACTGGAGACATGATAAAGGACTGGACGGCCAGTGCGCTGTCCTCCTGGAGAGGCGTGTGGGTGGCCACTGTGCCTTACCCTGATGTTGTTGACTATGGCTGCTCCTTTGCTCTCGGCTGCCTCTGGGTTCCCGATCAGGTAGTCCCAGGCACAGAAGACCCTCCAGCAAAAGGTATAATTCTCATCGGAGGCACTGGCTAGGCTGAGCCGTGAGTTCTTGGCCATCCTGGAGGGACGCAGAATGTAACAATATAAAGACAATGGTTTCACAGCTTCTTTGCTCAGCAGGACACCCAGCGTCAAACACAGGCCGGGCTCGATGTAACAAACTCTTTGACCGGTGGAATAACACTTAAATACGTTGTACCGCATAAACAAATACAGAAAAAATTGGAAGTTACATAAATTATCAGGAAGAAGGACATATAACACCTGTACACCTCAGTTTACAGAAGAATATATGTGCACTAACAAGGAAAAAAACAAAAAACAAAGTAAGCCATTTTATACCACGGTAACTGTTTTTACCTTCTAGAGAAAATCTGTTTTTTTTTCCCTCGAGCTGGTTTGAGGGATTGTTAATAGCATCAATCTTTACTGATGTACTCTTTCCATATACACAGTGAACAAGCTTTCTGTGCACATACAAACAAGGAGATTCTTAAGGTAGAGTGTATATTACTTTCTTAGGAGGATGATGAAGCTATAGGCAAAAACAGCCATTCCAACGAGGAAGTAGGCCAGTGGCAACCGGTAGCCAGCACTGCCAATTTTCCTGGCGCTGCCATAGTAGCCGTAAAAGAGGACGGAGTACTGGAGGTAGCCCTGGAGCAGGTAAGCACATGAGACAAAGAGAGGGAGACAGAGAGAGAGAGACTGTGTTTAAGAGGGAGAGCACTGACAAAATGTTGTTATTTCACCAGGGGTTGGAAGGGTGGATGCTGATGAGACAATAAACAATCTGCCAAAGCCTTGCCCCTAGTGACCAGATGGTGTCCAGGTCTTGGGCAGAGGCGAGGTGCTCCTTGGGGATTGTCTTGCTCCTCGTAGTTCCAAACGATGCACCGGCCAAGAGCTGGTGGAAAAGCCACAGATGGCCACAAGTGACACACATACAGTGGAGCCGCCCACTGGGGGACGATGGATTGACTCCGTGCCATACAGAGCGGGAGAAACTATCCCTCCCTTAACAGTACTTTGCTTACACTACTTTAACACTTACACTTTACTGGTATATAGGATTCTTCTGAGTCCTGAAACTTTTACTGGGACATGCAGATCTTTAATCTGGTAACCCAGCAAAGCAAAACCATGAGTGTACATCACTGTCATCTTGTCACTACCTTTGTGGGTGAAGGAGAGCTAACATGGCTAGTAATGGACACAATGTTTCCTTGATAAAGATGGAGAATGACTCACTTCGGGCAGAACTATAAACGCTCCTGTCATGATGGTCAGGACGATGTTGATTCCAAAAAGCCATCGCAGGAAGATGAAGTAGGAGGCCACCCCTGATCCAAAATGACCTTAAAACCATAGCAAGAAAAACACAAAGCTGCTGAAATGTCCCAGCTGTTTTGTATACATGACACCTCACCATTTCTGACAAGAAAGTAATCCTTGGGCCCCGTGAGCAGACAGCGCAAGTGGGACAGAACTACGTTTAGCAGAGGCAACTCGGAAAATACAAACACAGAAACGAAGGCAGTGTTCAGTGCCACTTACTCTCTATCTTCTTTATTCTAACTTCCCATGGAATAAAGAGAACAAGAAGATTATACAGCAAGCGGGACAGTTTCTTCAGTAGCTGGGGAAAACCAAAAAAAAAAAACAATTTAAAACCACGAGAACACACAAGGAGTCACACACATCTTCAATAGTGGAGTGTCCCCAATTTTTAATTTTAGCATGTTAATGTAAAGTAAATAACAGTAATAATAATATTGTATGATTTCTGATTCCAATATGGCAAAAGTAAAGTAACAACGGCCAATTTCCGTAATTAATAAACCATCATCAGTCTACTTTGCTAAAAGTCAATTAATTTTCATAGCTTTCGGGGAGCTGCAGTCAACGCCTTGAGAACATTTTAATTAAACTCAGCAATAACAACGGGCCATAAATTTAGCCGATGTGTCTGCGAGCGAGCGCTCGGTGTGCGGCCAGAAAACACAGATGTGAAACCTGTGTGAACCATAAAGGAGCAGCAGACTGTGCCGCACCGTCGGCTGGTCTGCGGTGAGAAGACAGCCAACGGTGCACAGGGAGCCGGGCACCTTCCGAACCAGGGTCTCACGTTTTTCTGAACGAAAACATGGAGGAGCTTGGCACCCCGAGTGAACTGAGAGTTTAACAAAAAGCTGATTAGTCGGGAGCTCTGTGCGGTGGTGCAC
Source organism: Heterotis niloticus (assembly GCA_018136845.1). Lineage (NCBI taxonomy): Eukaryota > Metazoa > Chordata > Actinopteri > Osteoglossiformes > Osteoglossidae > Heterotis > Heterotis niloticus. The sequence continues at coordinate 12,211,494 of CM030904.1, read as the reverse complement.
CATGCAGGGGGTCAATATGTTAGATTGGATCAAGCTTCGTATGTGAGATCAAGCTTCCCTGTCCACATCGGAAGGTCCTCCAGATGTTCTAAACAGAAAATTACATTACGCTGCATTTCATTCAACTGGAAAACATTTAATCTTTCCAAGAAAGATAAAGCAAAGCAAGTAAGTGACTAAATTTGGTCAGCATGATGTTGTGAATGACATGGACTGTGTGTGATGCCTAAATAATTTCTCCAAGAGATGGATGTGAAGATGTGCAATGGTGGGTGATCATCTTCAGCAGAAATGATTAACATTATCAAGAAAAGGGACAGTTTTACATTGGCTCCTGCGGCTTGGTAGCCTCGGGTCCTGGTGAGCCGGCCTTCGTATTTCAGAACAATCTCTTTGGCTTGCCTGTACAGACAGACCACATGGTTATGGACAGAGTGAGAACTATGTTCCATGTTAATACTCACAGATGTGCCAGCTGAGAGTCCTGCACAACAGGAGAAACAGAGACTCAGAAGAGACCATAAGTATCTGTTACAAAGTCCAACATGATCTGTCTGTCCACCATGCTGGCTTGTGCGGCAGGGACTCGATCAGTGTAAATTTACAGAAGACATCTATTGACATCCATTAACTTGAGCCTGAAGTCTTTTCAAAACAAAGAACACACAAAGGGGCCAAGACACTCTTTTAATAGGGAAAAGTAAAAATGTCTGGAAAGCCTACAAATTAAGTGCACTATAGGCAGGATGATAATCCTGCAGTTATCACAGTACAAATGAGCTGTGTAAATATGGGAACGCAGGCATCCATCCAAAGATCATACAGTGCATAAAGTGCAGACTTGCACCTCATTCAGAATGGTGGCTGTAAACCGAGCTGAAGTAATAAGAAAATCTTATAAAAAAAAAAGTGCCACGCTGCTGAGGGGGATCAGCAGTTTTAGAGAGCTGCGGCGACCAGGGGAGGGGGTACGTCATGCCCTGTCGGGGTTCAGCTCGAAGCCAGGAGCCACAGCCCAGTTCACTGCGTCATTCTTTCAGCCGGGCAACAGGTCAAGGTCCAAACCTCCAGGAACATACAAGTCAGTGAGGTGGAGCTGCTAAAACAATAACTCAGATAATGGAGTTCGTGTTTCGGCATGCACGCATCTTTAAACCACACAACTAAAGACCTTTCCTCTCCCAGCAGTGCTTTTACGTTTAATAAATGAATCAATTAAAAGCTCTCACCATGTGATACTATGCACACGGGCTTCACGAAAGCCTGCAACACCAATGCTTGCAGAACAGGCAGAATGCAATCGTGCGGGATTTGGTAACGCTTACAAATTCCACTTGAGCAGTAAACACAGGCCAACGCAATTTAAACAATGTTCTGCCACCCTCGGTTCTCAGCATGACAGATCACGTTCTCGCATCCGTGTTCTTTGACTGAACGCGGAGTGGCCATTTGTCACTGCCACTGGTTACGGTCTAGGTCCCTGTCCACATATACAGACCCGTGGAAGTCTTACTTGAGAACTTTGAGCTTGCGTCTCATGGGCCAGGGTCTGGAGCGAATGTTGGCAATGATCTCCTTCTGGAGCTGAATGTTCTGGAACATCTCCTCCGGGTCGTTGCTCTCCACCCTGTCATCCTCTTTATCTTCCTCGTCGGAGTGGCTGTAAACCGGGTGCAGTTTGTCAGCAGCTTCTTTCGCATTCATCACAAAACAATTGAAACTGCACTCTTCCACCGTGGGTGAACACAACTCAGCTTTGCATTGCTTTGCAAAAATATCTTCTATGACATTCAAGCAGTCTGCTACTGAAACTTCAGTCTGCTGCACGAGCAAATAAACTTGATGGCTTATTAATGATTTGTTCATTATGTGTTCTAAATCCTGGATTTTACTCCTAACCTAGCACCTTTCCAAATTCAACACACACAGGTTAAAGATAGCTGTGTGCAAGTAAATGCATAAAGTAAATACATTAAAACACATTCTCAAATGAGCAAAAGCAATACACCAGGTTATTTAGGATGCTAGTCTGGATATGTATGTCATGAATGATTTCCTTGTATTGTTTTATTCCTCCTTACTCAAAAACAGATCAAAGATACGTTCCGTTAAAGAAAAAAAAAAACACAGACTGACCTAAGCACGCACCCAAATACAGAATACAGTAGAAATAACGGTTTAGCCATCACATTTCATCTGCGATACAGTGATCAGTCAGATCCAACCAAGTCAGTACATGAACCCATTAAAAATGTTCCATAGTGTGAAAATGTCTCAACTCATATTAAGATGTTTTGCAAAAATGCATCTTCTTAATCCCAGCTTAACTCCACGGTGAATGCTGGACAAACTGTTGCAGATCAGGTCCATCTTTGACAACCAACATAGCGGTCAAGGTGCACAAGGATGGGACTGCAATGCAAAGACGGAGTGGGAGCTCACCTGGCTTGCTGGCCCTGGTACTGGGAGTAAAGCCTTCTGGTGGTTCTCCTCATGCTCTTCTGCCTCTTGGAGGAGCAAAGGGGCTGACTGGTGGCTGTAGGGTCTCCTGTGGAGCTCATGCTGGAGTCAGATTCCAGGCACATTCACACTTTCTGTTCCCTGTATGCACTCTTGCTGCTTACTCCCAGCCTTTGACTGATGGGGACCTGAGCGTCCGCGCTACCTGCATGCTTGGACCCTCACTGGAGAGCAGCAGGAGCCCAACTGCACTGATGTCTTAAAGAGACAGCTCCGCAGATGAGCAGCACACTGACTGCACTAGAGGCTGTCAGCTAACAGACGCTAATTTTCACATCACTTCCCACAAACAGCACGAAATTACATACATTTCTGCATAAAATGCCTAATATTCTCTGTTGTGACTCTACTGCTTATAAAAAATTTTCATACTAACCCTCTTAAAAAGCACATCTGTGTAGCGGTAAAACTGCCTTATTGTGCTTACATATCATACGCATTTGATTATTTGCACCAAACTGTGGAGTCTTTCTCTTAAAGTTATTTTTAATAAAGGCTACAATACAACCGTCTTGCATGAAATAAATGTTACTGCCGTCATAACTTGAGCAGTACAAATTGTACAAAGGGTGCCGCCATAAGAGATGCTTTGTGTACGCTGCAGTTCTAAGCACAGAGGTTTATATGAAAACAACCATGCAGGTGCCCTCCAGGAAAATGGGAGTCAGGCTGTGTAACAATATACTATATGATAATGTGCCATATGCCCTGGTTGGCACTGACTATTACTTATCTGTAGTTTAAAAGGTAGCAGAAGGTGTGATCTGCTCAAACTAGGCCTTGAAGGATTCTGTAGGCACACAATGTTGAATTTAAATGATCTATAAGTGTTCTCCGTGGAACATTTCCCTGCGTTCTTGTCCGATGGTGGAATTAATGTAAAACTCAGCTATTAAAAATCTGGATGCATGTATGGTGGACTTCCTGATTGGAAGGCCGTACCAAATAAAAGGAGAGGACAGCGCATTTATTCTGGTAAAGCCAAATGTCATTGGTTATAATCAACTTCACCACAGGTAATAATTAATATGATTTATTGTAGTTTTGTTAAATCGTTGGAATTTCTATTAAGATACAATATATGTAGCTGATGACTTTGTCCAAGGTGACTTGCAGTGTTAGATAATCAGCAGTGATTTACCTATTTGTGCAGCAGTGCAATTTTCCAGAGCAATTCAAGGTAAAGTGTCTTTCCTAAGGGTACAATAGTAATAGTAGGATTTGAAACCAGGGCCTTTATTTTATAAGGACCCAACCAATAATCAACTAAGAAATATGAAAGAAATTCCTAATTTTCCTGTAGTGCAGGGGAACAGTGATTTTTTACATTTTATATCGATTAGTATTGATAACTGCACTGGTTTGTAGGACAAGAGGAAACACAGATGCTGACTTCCGCTCTTCACAATGTTTTCTTTTGGAACTTTAAGGCAGCATTGTAGTTTAACAGTGATACACTGCCATTTTAGCTTGAACTCTGCCAAATATACATGTTATCACAAGTTGTACACCTGGCCAGCATTGTGAGCAGTTAAACACTTTATAGTGATGTTGAGACAAAATGTCAGTCCTTAAAGATTTACAGGATGTGACAAATCTCATTTGTTCAGCAGAACATATCCATTAACGGATGTTTTTATTTGCGATGAAAAGTAAACTATATAATCGCTGTACCAATGCACTGTGACCACAGAGAATTACTTGTATAGCTTTAGAGGCATTAAACACAAGTGTGACTCCCCAGAGTGTCTGCACAGTGACAAGGTGTGGGGTGGTGGTGGCTGGATTTCCAATAGGTTTCATTATATTTTTCCCCTACTTGTCAGTTAACACAACAGGAACTCATGAACATAGTCTTAAATTAAACAAAACTGACCATTGGGTTGTAACCATTAAAAGAACAACTCTCAATTACCCGAGCATCGGCACACACAAGAATTCACACACAGTTACGACCTCTTAAAGCTCTTAAATCTGTTTCTCCAAAAAAAAAAAAAAAAAAAATACTTTAGCCTCTGGCCTCCAAAAAAAAAATCCTGCCTTTATATTGCCCTGACAATGAGAAGTGGCTGCACCTGGTGCTCATCTCCCTGTTTCCAAGTGCAGCTGTTAATCTTGGGAATTGAGGTTTGGCCAAACTCCATTCTGCCAAAGAATTTTTCAGAACACAAGGTGACTGCGTAGTGTGTATTTTCCTAAAAGCAATAAATACAATGAATTTAGATACATTTAATGCTTTTTGGAATGAAATGGGCCTTTGTTCCAGGTCTTTCCACTTCGCCATTCTTCATCGGAACGGTTAGCCTGTAACCCATCCAGATATGGCAGCAGCAATCTAATTAAGCTGTCCTGCTATACTTTTTTCTTCTACAGTAAAGCTTTAGATAATTTCATTTGTCAAGGATCACAAAAAAACACAGCCTCCCAATGCACACGCATAACTTACAAACCCAAGGTATTAAAATGACAGCATTATCGTGCCTAATACAATAAGCTGTCAGCTAAGCTTGGGAACATTGTGCATGAGAATTTCGGTACTGCATGGGCAATTAATTTGATGAAAAGTAATTGCAGGCTCAAGAGAATGAAGTTTAGCGCTTTTATTTCGTTATTACGCCTGGGATAAATTCAGGCTTTAAGATCTATTTTACTACAAGGCCCACCCCTGTGCTTAGATGCTACTCAATCCCCAATTTCCAGATGAAGCTCCTACAGAAGTCGGGGCAAGACGGCGATAACAGCGCCGAGCCAAAATCGTTCATCTGCACAGTCGGCAGTAGGTGGTTCTGAGGCATCCACTAAGTCAACAATGTGTTAGACAAACGCGAGCAAAATCCCTATGAACCCTTGAAAAATGTTCCACACAAATGGACTTTGTCTTTCTATACTTGTTTCCCTTTTCTATTTTCAATTTAAATAATAGTGGATTTGTTCATTTTCATTCCACAGGTCAATTTTATGAAAGACTGTACTGTACAATTATTTCCATCTTGTTTCATGGGATAAATGGCTTAAAATTACACAATCTGGGTGTTTATCTCCAGCTGTGTTTTACAGCGTGCGTTCTTCTGATGCCTTTATATTGGGACAACGTTGTATCAGTTGCCATCGGCACCGCTTTTCTCAGGGGGCTAGAGGTCCATAAAGGACAGAAATTTCCAGCAGTGCACTGAGCACCCCATCACATTGATGCCCTAATGCACTTTTTATTGTATTTCACAGAACAGACGAGGGTGAACACTTTGCGGCCGTCCTAAAATGCCCCTGTAAGTGTTGCTTTTATAATATCAGATTTTTACAAAAATACATTTATTATAGTAATATGCACTGACACCTTGGCTTTGAAATTCAGTAATTAAATGGGTGAGAGGACATAATTTTGAGCTGGCATTAGTATGACAGCAATGATAGACAAAAAGCCTAAAGCAGTTTTGTAGTAAAAATGCAATTATGGGATTTCTCACTTGAGATTTCAGCCGAACAACCAAAACATGCTGTCAACATTCAAGCGATTCTTCTGACCTAAAAATGGAATGGATTAAACTTTTGTATTTCACACACATACTGTCCTTTCAGCAAGGCATTTGAATACTTTTGGTGTTTCGCGTTTGCACCATGTTCGGCATTTTAAGAAATATTAAATATTTTCAATTAATTAAACATATTAATCAAATATACTTTAAAATAAATCCCACAATACTACAATATGACTTTTAGACAAAGGGTATTTTGGGGTCAGATCAGTGCATGCATTCCTTCCTGTACATCATGGAGCAGCTGCAAAAGTTTAAGTCTACCTTGGCAAAGGGGCTTATATTTCAACATCTACTTTATAGGCCTCATAACACGCTTGTCTTCAGAGCACACAGTACAAAGTTCAGTAAAAATACAAGTCGCCTTGGACAAAAGCACACAATAAATTTACAGTAATAAAAATTCTCTTTGTGAAAAATTCTGAAAGCCATCAAGCAGGGCCCACTTGAGGAAGGAAGCTGTGATAGAAGCCTTTCACTGAGGAGCTGAATGATGGCATGGCCCTTGTTAGTTCTACTCAAGGCTCTTAGCAATAAAACATGATGCACCATCAAAAGACGGAGGGTTACAATGTCTTGTAAGGAGTAATTCCTTAGTGAGGTACAATAACCTTTGCTCAGGACCCAAGCAGGAAGCCACGCATGCGAATGGACATGAAAGGTCGATCTGAGCATCTATGCAGCATTTATTAAACATTGCTTCCAAATACAATAAAGCGATCCCATTCTGGCTAAAGTACGACCAGGGGGCATCATTAAGCTAATGTTGAAGATAATAAGCTTTTCGAATGCCTGGATCTTATCTTCATGTATTATCACATTTTGATGAACCGCTACATTTAAATACTTAGTCAAAAGAGGAGTTGCTGCTATGGAGCAACTCAAAGTATATCTGTAATGTTGTGGAGTGTGAGGGCCATGACAGAGTGAGATGTGGAGGCTAGTGGTACCAGGAAGGTATGGGTGATGATGCTCATAATGGGAGGAGAGGAGTTCTGTAGTATTGGACTCCTGCGAAACACAAGGGCTTCAAGGAAGCTCAGTTCCAAACAAAACAGGGATGGGACTGATCCCATGATCACTAAAAATCAGCAGCGTAACTCTAGAAAAGCAAAAGCATCCCTGATAGGGAACTGTCAGCAGCATCGGACTGGAGAGTTCTGCTGCCAGCTCAGAAAGCACAACAGAAACTGTCAGACTACACCCACTTAACATAACAGAGGAACATTCACGTCCTTTTCCCACCCAACCAATTAATCACAATACAACGCGATTTTTAAAGGTAAGATTTCATTAAGAAGCTTTTTTTTGTTCCATTTGCATAAACTGGTTGCTAGGTGTCCCACTGCAGTGGTCCCAAGCACATTCCAGAATCAGAGCATATCCTGGATGGCAGTCAATCACAGAGCAATTACACACGCGCGCACACACACACACACACACACACACACACACACACACACACACACACACACACTATAAACAGTTTAGAGTCATCATCCATCCATCTTTATTAACCACTTAGTCCTGATCAGGGCCCAGGCATTTTGGACCCTTCCCAGAATCATAGGGCACTAAGCCACGAAACAACCGATGGATGGAACGTCAATCCACAGCAGGATTAGAATCACTCGTTCCCTCAAAACACAGATCTTTGGAGTGTGGGAGGAAACTGGAGCACCCAGAAGGAACACACAAACATGGAAAGAACATGTAAACTTCATACAGACCGGTCCGGATTGGACTCCATGGCACAGGTCCCAGTCCAGCAGTTGTCAGACACCGACTATATCTGCTGTGCCACAGCCGCTCAAGCTTCCGGCACCTTAATGAAATTAGTCTTTTTTTAAAATGTAGCGTTATTTGATTTTAAATAAAAGCACCACATGCTGTCTAAGTGGTATGAGCGTACAGGCCATTAACCGAGGGAAATTGAAAACAGTCTGAGTTCATAAGGTGCACAAAAACAATTTGGTCCGTATGTCACAGGTCCCCTGGCTCTGAAAGCTCTTAATATTCTGAGGAACACCATCCTTGAGAATACCTGATTCATGTCTTCGCCCTATCATTTTAGCTCGGAGCACAACAAATCTGGAGGAGAGCATCACGACAACCAACCTCTCAGGCTGCCTGGGCACATTCATTATATCTTAAACCAAGCTGAGCTTAATTACCGTTCCAGTCAAAGAAAACAGAGTCCTTTCATTCTGAGGCACTGCAATACTGGTGCTGATGCGGGGAAACAATGTGCTCACCATGGAAACGACACGCAGATCATTACAGTCCATGGGGTCAAGGATGCTAATTACAACCGAAGGCTGTAGTCTCAGCAATCCCTCAAACATGGCAGCAAGAAGGCTTGAAACAGACCTATGGGAGGTCTATTTTTAATATCAAAAGTGCAAGAGTAGTGCTGGTCGATTGGCATCCTGTAACTCTTAATCAATAATAATCAAATGTTTGTTTTAAACTGATATTTAGCTAGCTGGCTGGATTAAGGGAATGATGACATGGGGAATATACAGTTTGAGACAATGTAAATCAATAATACTGTAAATAAAGTGAAATCCCAGTGTAATGGTTTAATGATGAAAAATTTAACCAACCCTGGCAACGTAGTACTTGTTCCACGGCACGTAAAAAAAAAAAAAAAAAAAAAAAAAAACTTTATTGCATTTTGATTCAGAAATGATTTTTTGATCATCAAATTATAATGTTCATCATTTAAGCAGGCACCTTGAAACCAGAAAATTGCATACATGCTTCTATGACTCCCCTTAATGCAGGCCACACTTGTAGTGCTCGCTTCTTCAGGGGGGCCCATTTCATCGTTGGCCAGCTAACAAATAAGCGAAGTCATACAAGGCTGTAAAAGCATATCAACATGTGATTCTGAAGAACAGGAGGGATTGAATAAGCTCTGTGATCAATGACGCGTTTAAAGTGAGCATTACAGCTCTTGTCAGCGCGGGATCACGGACACTAAATCTTGTCGCCCGTTCCGGGGGCTTCTCTCTCTGCAACTGGTACGCCGCCACGCTGCCTCAGCGAAAGATGTAGCTGCTAAAGTGCTGGAAGAGACTGCCTGCTAGTGGACAGAAATATGTTGGCAATTTTGGCATAAAGTAACTTGTAAATAAAACCACTCAACTGGTTTATTCGCATTTGTACCTCACTTTGGACAAAACTACCTTTTATTCTATGGATACTTATTAAGCATGCTTTGATGTAAAGATATGCCAATGTGGGCACAAATGTGGATTATTACTGACTGAGAACGTTTCTTATTTAGAGCTCTAACAGACTGGATATGCGGGGTGCTAATATAATCAGCACCATCTCGCTGACATCTGGCCGGCATTGCTGGCCAACAATCCACTCTCATTCCAAAGTTTAAGAATCTGCATCCAGGCAACAAACTGTGTTTCTGCGGCAGGATTTTGTGCATTAGGCCCAAGGTCAGTTAAATAGCTCCACAAATCCGGTCTCAGGTCATTAGCAACTGCAAATTTCTGTGAGTAGGAATAGGGTCTCCAGGCAGGTGGTGGGCGGTAGGGTGCTGTCCCGGTAGCTAATGAGCCCATGTTAGCAGCAGGTCAAAGGGTTAAGGTTAGGGTTAGGGTATTTAATGAATCCTAACCCTAACCCTGTAACCTGAGCCTGAAAAAGGACCACTAAACACCACTCACATACTTACCATCTATAGAACTGAGGGCCTGGTAACAGATGCTTAAAACAAAGTCACGTTTTGTAGAAGGTTTAAGTGAAGGTCTGCACAGCAGGGGAGCCCACAGAGCTGAGCTGATCTTAGTGTGTCCATATGCTGCCATAATTTTTTTTCTTTCTCTTCTTCGAATTTCAGCTCCAGTTCAGACAAATCCAATTTTGTGTCACAGTTCTTAAAAAGGCAGGACTAGTGCTTCTGTCAAACACAAACTAGCTTTTTAACAAACTGTAGGTGATGTGGCACAGCTTAGGAAAAATGTGTCAGAATGGAGAAGATTCCGTAGAAATGGTTCATGTAGGTGCTGAGGTTCTTGGTCACACCAAAGGCCACCACTGTCTTATTTTTTGGGAGTTTAAGGAAATTTTACTCATATTTCACTGCTGGTGCAGGTTAATGGGATCAGCAATGTACAGTAATGTGGGGATTGAAAGTTTTGTTGCCAAAGTGCTTAACTTTGCCTTCAGACATCACATACATCTGCCACAGACTTTGGAGATTGCGAAAACAATGAACCTGCTGACCACCAAGTGGTCCACAGGGCAAAGACTGTGAATCTTCTATGGAAAACTCAAAGGCAGGGGGATGGAATTTACATCGAACAAATGAAATGCACAACGTCGAAAGTTTACTTTTCCGGTTGAGTGTCTTCCCGGGTGCAGCCTTTAGGTAACAATTCTAACACTTGTAACAAAATACAAGAACTAGCTTGCTGTAAATTTATTCTGCTGCTATGGAACAGCACAATTCACAAAGAAACAGCAACTGACTCAGCATCCCCACCCACTGAATGTCCCTCAGTGCTTCGATGCAGACAATTCAGCTCAAAAAGAGAAAAAAAATGTCAGGATTTATACACCTGTGTTTTCTGCAAGCAATATTTTTCCAACTTGAAATTTGAGAATTTTCTTCATCCTGTCAAATTTCTCCCAAGCTTTCCTCCAAAACACAGAGCAACCAGACTGAGGGACCTTTCCCTTTTCCTGTGATATTTAAACCTTCTGTACGTCAGATCGTTTAATATTTTTTGCTTGCGTCTCAGGCTAGTTTGCAGCAACATGCTTACGGTGCATGATTTTTGTTCACTGTGCTAGACACTGGATGGCGGTAGAGAACTGAACAGACCAGAAGTTATTTCAGTGTCTGGAGTATGATGTGCTGTGAACTAATTTCCATATTTAAGAGGTGGTGTTCATATTTATCCCCAAGCGTTATTTCTGCTCACTGCTTGGCTTGCTTTGAATGGACACTCATGTGCATATGATGTAGTCGACCGGTTATCTGCCCTGTTATCCTAGACAAACACAAACATTAGGGCACTATGCTTCCCTGCAGAGACACTTTTTAAATATTTATTCAGCCTCCGATTAAGAGTCACAGTACATTATTAATGGAATCCAAAGTGGAACATGAAACGTTTCATTGTGGACAAAAGTTAACCGTCTAACCGAGTGTGTTTTCTGCGACAAACATCACAAACACACCCAGCAGTTTTTATTTCACCACATAAATTATAAATGGACATTGTATTAAAGAACATCACAGAAATTAAAAATATAGTGGACTGGATGGTGAGTGGGCTGGGTTGCAGTGGTCCCTCACACGTCTGTGCTCTGGTTTCCTCCCACAGTTCAAAACCGCATGTTTTAGGTGAACTGGTGACTCTAAATTGCGTTTAATGCAAGCATTTATGTGAGTGCCCTGTGAGGGGCCGCATTTCCCATCTCTGCACTGGAAAGCAGGATGGATGGATGAATGAATAAAAATTTTACAGATTTATTTCTGATATTATCCACATAGTGCTGTCTTTACAAAATAGAAGCACTATGCTTTACTACTGTGGTAAAATGGAGGCCGCTTGTATCATGAACAATAATAAAGCAATAACATTTACATTTATTGAAAGCTGTAAGATACTTCCTCCTAAGCATCTCAACATTATTTTCCCATTTATACAATTGCGTAATTTTTACTGGAGCAATTCCCTGTAAATAGCTTACTCAAGGCTACTACAGCTAAAGAAGGGATTTGAACCTGGGTTCCACAAATTGAAGACAAAAGCGCTAACTACTACATCACCCGCTGCCCAAAAAAACTGAAATTGACGCATAGCTACCAAAGGTTAATGTTTAGTGTCCGTATATGTTCAGTCAGGCAGCCACGAGGTCCATCGCTGGGCAGTCCCACTGCAATAATTCAGAATCTTTCCTTTTATATTGAAAAGCCAACCACTGAGCGCAAACAAATATCACGATCATGGAAAGTGTGGAAACATCCAGAAAACTTTGGAACCTTTGCAGATTTTAAGGATTAGGAGCCGCAAGTCTGTGCCAGCAGTTGAAGCTGTTTGTGTAAATATTGCCAGCGTTCACACAATCCTGCACCCCTCAATGTATCTGTAAGAACAGAAGGTTCATCCTTTTAGAGACGTTACTGCCAAATGAGGCATCGAAGCAAAATATCAAATCGCCGAATAACGTCTGGTAATCGTATTACGGCCCAAGGAGAAACTGTGAATTGTATCAATTTCCTCCAGATTTTGTTGTGAATAAGATTTTCTTTGCTTTAAAAGAATGAAATGATTATCCGGAGACACGTTGGTTTATGGGCCCAAGCGCAGATGTGTTTCTGACTCGTCGGACACGGATTCTAGGAAGCAGATCCCCCCTGGTGGTGTAGTCCATCAGGTAGTTGTTCACCATGTCAGTTACTGTCCAGCACAGTGCTTCACCACCCCGACAGTGCGTGGACATCCTAGTGGGCCTCCGTTTCCGTTAGCAGCCCCGCATCTCTCCCTCCCTTGCTCCCCCTAGCGCCCTTCGCATTTCATCTGGAGAAACAGAGCTCATTTCCTGCTCTGAGGTAAAGGAAAGCCCTGCTGGTTGCGATCAGGATGTGAGTCTACACCACCGCCTCACCTGTGGGGGGTCCACACAGCATCACAGAACGGGAAACGTGTGCGATGCGAGTCAGCCCTAGGGTTCTCGCTGGCTGGGATTCAGTTTAGGAGCATGTAGCCTCTCTTCCTCCTAGGTTCTCACACAAGATCCCTGGAAAAAGCAAGAACATGACGTGAGTGAGGCATCCACTAATGGAGGGAAACCCTTTTGGAATGTGTGTGGGTAAACATGAGGGAGGCTTGACACCAGGGCGCAGCCTTCTGTCTCTGCCTGAAATATCACAAGATGCCGTGAGTATACTTGACTTCCCCTGACCTCTGTGACCCCCCGTGGAACCCCTTCCCAGCCCCCTGGCCGCTGCAGAACATCTAAGGGCCTGAATGGTAGCGGGACTGAGAACAAGCGCTGGCTTTCTTGGAGCTGCTTAGCCTCCCCCCTGGCAGGCCCAGACACTTGACCTCAGCCACACAATGTCACACTGTGCGAACTTGCGTCTGGGTAATAAAACACATCAAGACTTTTGTTTTTCTATAGCCGAGAGCCGACGCCAGATTAGCACCCCCACTTTCCCATGGTGCGACTGCAGCGCCCCTCTTATCGCTGCAGACGCATGCCATTTCATACATTTATTTTTAAGCATCTGGACATTTCACTGTTCCGTGATGCTGTGACTTTATTTTACTTGCCCAGATCGCTTGCATTTTTGTGGATTCTTAATACTCCAGCTCAGTTTTTGCAAGGGAGACTAAGTTATCTGGAGAAAAAAGTGCCGATAAAACATAACATAACAAAACAAGCCTTTTCCTGCAAAATAAAAATCACAGCATATCTCTCCGATCAATAAGCACATTACCAAGAGCAAACAAATACAAAGATTGTTGCCTACTAATTTTAAATTTAACAAATATACAGAAAATTATGTTTCCTTGTTTTCTTTTACACTGAAAAGGATCAGCAGCCACTTTCTACCTTTTGCTGGTTTCTGAAAAAACAAATGTACTGTTTTAGCCAACATATAACTGTGGCAACAATTGTTTATTTATCCAAACAGTGCTCTGTGTGAAAGTAGTATTAGGAGATTCATAACACAGACTCAACTGGTGTCTTAATGTAAGTACTGTATTCTACTGTACTCTACTGTACATTTGGCCAGAGAGGCAACCTTATTACAGCTATGTGCTAATTCCCCACTAGGTGTCGCTGTCAATGTGTGTCTTTCTGCTGAAGCTGTGGAAAAACTTTTGTTTCGCTGACTCTCCTGTCAGGCCACGATATCAAGCATGTCGCTTCTCCAGCACAAGCTCTCATTGTGGTTTGTGGGCCCGCATATGTCACGTAGGCCACATAATTATAATGGTAACACACAATTAGTATAAGCTGGAAGAGGTGTGGTCCACAAGAACATTGGTGCCCACGTCCCGCAGCTTGAACCGCTGGGCCACATCCATTACCTCCAGCAAATGTGCTAGATCGGGAACGGGTGCCTGAACCGAAGGGGTCAGCAACCAAACTTGTGCGGAATCCGTGCTCGCTTTCGGCTGATCTGTTTTTCTGCCCCCAAGAGGGCGAGGTGCCAGTTTTCGTGACGTCCTGCTGGTTGGAGCCGAAGGCAAAGTTTCGTAACAAAATTATTCCATTATGCGGCGATGGTCCTTTAGAGCCCGGCTGGGGTGCACAGGGAGCCACTTGTAGTCTTCCCACCACTGCTAATGGCCACCATCCTCCTGTAGGCAACATCTCAGATATGCAGGAGGCCAAAGAAGGTGTTGCTCATATTGCTTATGTAATAACTACTCTATTAATTAATAAACAGGCAGGAAAGAAATAATCTTCAACAAGGAAACTCTCAAGCAATGAAACTTTAAATGGCATTCATTTCATTTGCCTCATGTTGAAACCTTAGGGTAAATTCAGGCTGAAGACATGGGGAAAGGAATAAAGAAATACATGGCTATTCATCACCAGTTTTTGTACACTAGACAAGACATAAATTCCTGATGAAGGCCCTCAGCAAAGTAATGTGGGAGGAACAGTGAAGTGGACAAGGAAGCCACAAAAAATAGACAAAGGGAAACGGCCTCTACCCAGTATTTATGGCTTTGTCCCTAATTCAACACCTCAAACCCATTAGCAACCAAGCAGGACCAGAAGCAGCTATCAATTGCTCTTTTCCTTCGTACGTGTGCTTTCAACGTGTCTTTGTCTGCTGCCTGTGCAATTTGGCTAAACTGGATTCTGCTGGATCTGCACTGATTTATAAACAAAGAACTGGGGGATCAAGAAGCTTTTTCCATTCATGGTGGTGAGCAGGCCTTCACAGTGATGTGCTTCTCTGTATAGGATGTAGCACATTGGGTAGTGCTTGTACTTGTACATCTCCTGCGCTGTAGGTTCTCATTCTCCGTGCAGTGTGCATGTTTTTCTTCCCACAGTCCAAACATACATGTTTCAACTAAACTGCTGGCTTTAAAATTTTCCTCAATATACTGTATTGGCCCGAATATAAGATGATTCCATTATGGGGCGTGCTCCCCCCCTTTTTTTTTTTCCAACACTCATTTTTGAACAAAGGTTTTTGGAACATCATATCTTATCTTTAGAAAGAAAAATCATATTATTCATATTTACCATATTTGAATGTTTAAGATGGTCTTTTTGGGCTCATCTTCAAACATGACATTCTGTAACTTTATAATTCTTGGCTATTTGAGAGTTGTTTGACGCCCCTGTCTCACTGATCACCTTCATTGTAAAATTGGTATCATAACTCCTCCTTGGGCCTTGGTTCATTTGGCTGAGCTCTGAGCTATTTTTTTCCAGACCATCTCGAGGTTTCACCATATTTCACCCTGGCCAGCTCCAGTTGATCATTTCTGTGGATAAGTGACGCCACCTACTGGTGTTACACGGCATTTGACCTTTATAGATGTAGTCCTTGAATATGATGACCCCATCATTTTTTTAGATGAAAAATTCCCAGAAAAAAAGAGCATATTATATTTGGGCCAATACGGTATGTAGCATAGTGAGCTGCTTTAGAGAACAGCATCGGGTAAATGAATAAATGCAAAAAAGAACTTTGCACCTTGTCTTATGCCAGTTGGTTGAAGGCTCACAGTAGCAGTGTTTGTGAAAATATAACAGTGTTGTGCCCTTTATGCTAATTTTGTTAGGATGCCATTAGAATAGTGGAGTGCCAAAGGCCACTATGGTGCATGCATTATCTTTAAACAACCCAACAATAAGATTTATTTGAGCAGAGCACATTCCAACGGCTTTATGTTGTTCCTAAACTGTTTAATATAATATTAATTGCCTTAGGTTACCTTTGGCTTTTTTCTCCTCATTTCTATTTATGACTGCCTAAATCCTCACTTATGCAATGTGTGTATAAATAATAACTGGTAATCTAACAGGAGAATCCGAAACAATGACTCATAAATTGTACATTTACAGCACATCCTACAAAGTGAGTCCCTCGCCTCTTCCTACTGCAGATGACACGGGTCCAGTCCAGAGGACAAAGGGAAAGGAAGCGGCCTCACACACTCAGGCGTGTTGTGTGCAACGCAGAGCCAAGAACTGGTGAGAGGGTGATAGATAATTCATAATGTCTGCTCAGTTCGAAAGCCTCCCATGATAACACTGGAACATTTGGACTTTTATTTTTTCCATTGCACTTCAAAGCAGAATTGGGCTGCGCAGATGGGTGGCGAACGAGACCAGAGATGCATGTGGTAATGTCTGCGGGGGAAGTTAGCGCTGCTCTCCACACTCGTACTGTATGGGATTTTTTTTTTTTTTTTTTTTTTTTTAAAAAAAGGAAAGAAAGGAAGCATATCTTGCCAATTCATTGTCTGAAGTGGAAAATTCACGCCCGTGCTCCTGCCTAAATGTAACAATCAGTAAGGGATGGAGCCGAGAATTTTAATTTAAAATCTACGGTCCTGGATAGAATGTTAATGTGAAGACTGATGATGTCTGCGATACACTGGTGGTCTGAAACCTAAATATTATGTTGGACTGCAATGCAGGCAGATGAAATGAGGTAATGGAGATGCCTGGGGCTTCTCTCTTAATGTAACCGACAACAATGCATGGGGGGTAGCATGTATTTATAACCCTTTTCTTCTTCTAAAAGAGATTTCAGGTGTTTTTCTAAAACAAGATGCGCTGAGAATTGGTGGCAAAACTGTACTGGCTCTTGCCCCGCATTCATGCGCAGCTTTTGATATTTTCTGGGGTGAAACTGTGCTTGTGAAAGGCACAGAGACAATGGGGTGGAGAGGCTGACTGGGCACGTTTCGGAGAACAGACTGCGCAGCGGTGCTGCCAAACACTTACACAACATCAGACCGTCTGATAGCAACAATAGCTTCGCTAGGAGGAGAGAAAAAGAGGAGGAGAAAAAAAAAGAGGCGCAAAACAGGCAAGAAGCCAAATACATTTTCCTTGTTGCTCACCGACGGCCCTTTCAGAGCAGTCTAGACTACTCTTGGTTTTTTTTTTTCAAAAGATAAAAATGTACCGTGTCTCTCCTTTGGAACATTAATTAAGTTTTTCTTTTTCTTTTTTAAATATGAAAAAGAAAAAACGCAGAATAAAGAAAAATACGCCAGTCGAGGTCAATCTAATTATCATCTCGGCACAGCTGGCTTTTCAGCGGCACCGAAAGCCCTGGCCTTGTGATGCAGAGATGATGCGGCCTGGGTAGAAAAATGCCAACTCCCGTGTCTCCGCACGTCTCTGCTCCGCAAGCGAGGAGGCGAGACCAGAAAGCGCCAAACTGCCGGATGTTTACGCATGTTAACTTTTGAAGGTGTCATCTGTTTAGAGGCCTGCGTGCGCAACGATAGCGAAGGCGGGTGACGTCGCGTGCAGTTTGGTTCAGATCCCGTGAGAGAGGGTCAGTACCGGGCTCCATGTTGCCAATTTGTTCTGCGAATTCCTCTTGCATGTAGGAGTGCTCCATTACAAAATCTAATTACCAAACTGAAGACTGGAAAAAATTCTTAAGCTTAAATGGAACCAAACTCATAATCAGTGGTAAAACAGATCAGATGTCCACTGCCTCGGTTTCTCTTTGATTTTCTCAATGAAATTTTGGTGGTGTCTGGTAGTTACTGTACGCGAAAGATACGATCTGAGAACAGGAGAAAATTATTATCCACTGGCACAGATGACCTCAAAAAAAATCACGCAAGATTTCGCTTCCGCAAGTATCTGTATAATTGCATACAATGTGTACGTATCCCTGGTCAATAATTTTATTTCAACTCTAAGTGAATCATGGCCAATAATTTTATTTTAACCCTGCCTGAGCGACCCATTTGGATGGCTTTCTTTCATCGTATTTACTGGCGCGTTTATCAGCGCAGATTTTGCGACTAGTTTCATGAACTTTATCGCAAGTGTGCTTTTTCTTGCAGATGGTGAGCCATAAACGCTTCCAAGAATTGTCATTCTGCTGTGGAAAGAGGCAAAACTACAGACTGGTTCAACTGCTGCGTGTCTGAACTTTTGCGACGGAGAGTTGAAAAGGAACAGTGAAGAGGGCAGCGTACTCGGCCACACAGAACGACCGTTTGCAAGAAAGATCCTGGAAAAGGAGAGACTGAGGATGAGGCCATTTGTGATCAGGATCAACGCAGAGGTCCTTGACCGCGTCCTCAGTACGTCCGTGTCTAAGTACATTCTGCAAAGCCCGATGAACAAAGTACACGGTCGCGTTTGTTCTAATACATTTTAGTTAGTTTGTAATCTACACACCTCCACCTGCAATGCTAGCCTTCATTTCACTACTGTCTTCTTCACCATAACCTGGGGAATTATGCTTGTTCCTAAAATATCTGAAATAAGCAAACAAATAAAATATATTTGGCTATGACACCTTATGGCACATTTAATGCATTCAGAACAGCCATTTTTAACTTTCTAAGACTCCTCCAATATCATTAAAAATATCAGGTTAATTCAGGTGAAAATGTTCTTCGTGACAACAGGAACAGGCACAAAAATGATAAAGCAGAAGATGAATTATAGCTTATTTATACTTTATTTCCTGTCCTTCTGCAGGATTAATGCTTCCTGAAGCGGAGTTTAACGATGAAGTGCATTGAAGCAGAAGTGGGAGGAAAAAAGCACAAAAGCAGCACAGAAAAGAAAATAAATAAATAGCAAATAATAAACTAATAACCTGTAATAGGCTCTCTGCTTGATTGATCGAAGCGTCTTGATTTAAACTTGGATTTTTATTTTTATAGAAAATTTGTGGTCATCTCAGTGCTTTTATTTAGGCAACAACATCATATAGACTTAAACTGACACTGACAGACATAACACTTATTCAGAAATGTTATACATTTTGTAGCCTCTGATGCTGAAACAAGCTTGTGTATAGTTTCTCTAAGTGCTATCCAACACTTTTGGTTGCTCAGTACTTTACATATTGTTACATCTAATAAATTTTGCTATAGCAGATGAAAACTAGTTCTGCTCCGATGTACATGGGAAATTTTTACACATTTTTAATTGGTGCCAGACAACACGTGCTATGCCTACAATTAACCAAATCTCATATTTTGGAGTCTTGGTGAAGTCGAGATAGCTGAGATTAGATGACCTCTTATACATTTTACAGCCACAATGGGCAAAGTTTGCCAGAAAAGCTTGTAAAATCTATTTGAAAGTGGCTTACGGTAGATTTGTCCATTATGTAAGGATATGAACCTCACTTATTTCTACAGTGTGACATAAATACATGCAATTTAAACATCCGTGCACAAGTAAGAGTAAGAATTACAGCAGCTGAAGTCATGCTGCATTAGCATGTTGTTTTTTTTTTTATTTATTTATTTTTTTTTGCCACGCACTTTGTCTGCAGAATAAAGAAATGCTTTCTTTTTATCACTTGCTGTGGTTTAACAGTTGCAGTGGCATCTGGCACTGCAGCCAAACCCTGCAAGCATACAGACTGCTATCCGCTTCTCTGTGCTAAGGAATATCTGCTGTGGAGTTTCACCATAAAAAGGATTTAAGCTTTAGTACCTTTTTTCCCAGCTGGAAGCGAAACTCTTATGAATAAAACGCAACAAGGCGATCGCTCAAACGAAAATCATTACGAGCAGATGAAAGGCATGTGACACATTACTTGGCCCTGACTTTAGCACAGATTACAACTTGCTATGATACAAGCCTTTTGCCACCACCTGTTTTCAGTAAGGCTTCGAAACGGGATTTCCAGTGGAAATGCGCAATCTGTCTTTGTTCTTGACGTCCACCTAACTCCCTCCGCGTTCACGTGCAGCCTATTAAAGTCCATCGCACCGCAGCCATAACCGTAACAAGAGAAGTTCATTCATTTCGGCCTTTAATTTTCTCTGTGATGCAGATTCGGAGATTCTGAGTTTCGGAGCGATGACTTAGCGCTCCCTTATACACACGACTTTTTCATGACTTTTTCCACAATCGCCGTAACCTCTGCCAGGATTTCAGTCATGCTGTGCATCTGGTTCTGGCCCCGACTGGAACATGCATGTCCTCAAGATGCGTTTGTTTCATCAAGGAAATTAATTCGTGTCCCGCTGTCAGTAAGCAAGATCTCAGATAGACGATAGAGCGTGTGGACAAACGTAGGTTGCAGAGGGGTTGGTTTACACTGCTGTGTGTATGGGCCTGGCTGCCGACATCAGGTTTTTATTTTTTTTTTTTATTGTCCCCACATTCTGCAGTGATTTGTATTCTGCAAAACACTGCCTCCATGAAAACTTCTTCAGCTCTGCATGTATTATTTATTGCCGTGTGTTTCGTTCTATAATACCAAGTTGCGGTTTACACTGTTTGGGGAGCTCTGAGATACTTCTGTTACGAGGCCTGTGTACTAAACACGTTTAGCCTGCATATCAGTATTGCATATGGAAGCAATTTTTAGGATTATTTTGTTTAATGTAAGTAAAGTTATTTCTAGTGCCAACATTCCTACCGATCTTAAATAGCATTGCCTTCAAAAGAGAAATACAAACAGGAAACAGAATAATATGGCAGCTACCTGTGATTAATCAATGCCTCCTTCCTCTTCTTCTGCTGCATGGCTTTGATTTGACGGCACTGAGAGGCATTGCCGAAATAACAGCTGAGTGCCAAGAAACACATTTCCCATTCACTTTGCTTCCTTGGGCAAATATCAGGGGCTGTAAGTTTGGAAGGAGGGCAAAGAGGGGTGCTGCGGGGTGGGCTTTGGTCTGGGGAGGTTGGCCAGGCACACAAAATAAATGTAGATTCAAAGCGCCACCAGTGTAAACATGGATTTTCCCTGGTCGAGGCAGGAGGCGAAGGCTAGGTCCTGCAGCGCTGCAGAGCGGGGGGCATGTGGTTCTGATTAGGGTTCCATGTTTTCGGCAGCCTGAGCCGACCCAGCCAGACCTGGCCCAGCTCCGTCTCGACAGTATTAGATTCCACAGAAACAAATGAAGGCCCGTCTCTCCTGGAGAGTATTGTGCTTTCCACTGACTGAGGGACATTACAGGAGACGTCTTTTGCCAGGAAAAATAGAGCTGCAGGCTGTTTTGGAATGCAGGAAAATGGAGCCGGCTCATTGAACAAAGAGTGGTAGTCAGGCCATCTGTGTGAAGCTGTGGGCAGCGGGACCAGTGATTAGGAGAGCAGACCCTCTACGGGCCTAGGATGAGCACAGCTCCAGAGCCATGGATAATGCAAAGCCTTATCACATTAGGCCTCATCCCACTGTGCACCATTCATGAATCTTTAATGTGGAAGGTCAGGTTCTAAAGACAAAGGGAAAGACTACATTTCATCCATCCATCCATCCATCGTAGTGTTGTTGTGCTCCCAGAAGCAGGCCAACATGAGGCAAGGTGCACTCTGGATGGGAAGACCAACGGGTATCAGTCTTCTCAGGAAAAATGTAGAAGCTCCACAAACATTAATTTTAGATGCAAATTTTGGTCATTCACCCGTGTTCCAAAAAAACTACAAAATTTTTCAAAAGCCAGCTTGGCTCAGCATACCATTCCATCAGGGCAAAAAGATCTCACAATAGATGAGATTACTTAGCAGCTTTTATGAATAACGCTGCTGCCGCTGCTGCTGCTGCACCGCAGGACTGATATGTTTACACAGTTATTTTTATCAAAGTGAAATTTAAGCCAAGGTATTTGAATTTCTCCAATCAATTACAAGACTTGGAGATTGACATCACAAGATAAGGGCATCTATTCAGAGATGAAGGTGAAATATTGAATGCAATAGAGACACATGAAGAGAACATTTATGAAACGGGCCAAAGTATGCTGGTTTCACTTCAGTTTGTAGAGCGCTGGTTCATCACTTATGCCTGCATGTTTTCAGGATGAGGGTAACTGAAATGTACAAAGTACATGGATGTACATAGGACAGCATATGACACCATGGGCGGTCAGTAGACTGTTGTCTGGTATTCCTGAGACCATAAGAACAAAGGTTAAGTTAAATGAAAAAATGTAGGTCTGCTGGTAAGGATGCAGTGGACACATGGAAATGGTTTAGGTATCTCTTTGGGAAATCTTCTACAGCTGAGTCCTCCCAATAATGATGGATCCCAAAGGAAGGGAGCACCTGTCATCCATCAGTCGAGCACCTGACTTAACCCAATCGGCGAGAAGCGTCCTTTAGCCTTCTGCTGTGAAAAAAGAGAGGGGTTTAGAAAGTAGAGCACCACAATCCTTCCTTCAGACTTCATCTACCATCTGTTCCCCAGAAATAGATGACGGCGAGGGAGAGAACACAGCACTGGAAGCCAAGCACCTGTCGCTCATGTTTGCTTCTGCATGAAATAAAGAACAAGCTTTCAGAATCCCTGCTTCTGTCTACATCTTGGGTGTCAGTTGCAAATAAAAATATCTATACTAAACCTGTAGTACTAAGGCAGTCAAAAAATAATGGAAATAATTATGGATTAAAAACCTCATGACAAGAATTGAATTAAACTTCAAAAAATTCTAAACGATTGAAAAATGCTGCACGCAACAACCTCCCACAGAACATATATATTACAAAAATAAGTCAAACAATGAATACGTGGGCGGAGCGTATACATTTACTGACATGAAAAAAGAATGCCACTGTGACATCTAGTACCCTAACCAGAAAAAAAGATGAATTCACTTATGTTTACCATCTCCTCACCTCATCTGACCACTTCAGGAAAAGAGCCCATAGGTCCTTGAGTTATTTGCTGCCTATCTTGAGCATCATTAGTTGAATCATTACCCTGAACAAACCCTGCTATTCTCCACCAGAATCAAAAATGCTGTGCACACAGTAAATTACATATTTCCAGGCCAGAAGGACTTGTATTTAAATTAAATGTACCA
The DNA here is from genome assembly GCA_018136845.1 of Heterotis niloticus. Taxonomy (NCBI): domain Eukaryota; kingdom Metazoa; phylum Chordata; class Actinopteri; order Osteoglossiformes; family Osteoglossidae; genus Heterotis; species Heterotis niloticus. The sequence continues at coordinate 12,188,447 of CM030904.1, read as the reverse complement.
CAAGCTCCCTAGTACCACATCATTAGATAATATGACCAGATTCTCCTGCTATTTTTAGATTCCAGGCCTTTGCTGTTGTTGGAAGAAAATTCAGGTTAACTGAATCAAAGGAGGTGGAAAATTTTGTATTCTTTATATTTTGTTAATGTGATCATAGCAATAGGGAAATATGCATGCTATAAGTTATTATAATATTCTTGTTAAAGTTTTGCAAATCCTTCTTAGAGAGGAACCAAGTGAATGTGTGCACTGCATATACTGTACGGTATACAGTAATTTGTGTGTTAAGTGCCTTTTACTTCCAGCACATCACAGACTTCCTTGCACAGATGACAATGAGCAAATAGCATGAAAGAAGATCCCCTGACTGGAAAAGTGTCTCAGTCCTTAAGCATCTGAGCAAAGCGGTCAGGACCTGATGGCTGATATGGAGCTGGAGACTTTGCTGGACCCAAAACTTTAACAGCAGCTCACCTCAACCTGAGGAAACAACCTGCTCTGATGCTAAGCAGCCATCACTGTGGCCCCCATGTCAACCCTGCATGACAGGCCAGCTCAGGGTATGGATGGCTCAGAATACCAGAAGGATGGAAGAACGACTTTCTTTGGTTCGTTTTTCCTTTTGTCTGATGTGAATAGATATTTTGCTTTCTTCCCGTAATGCGATTATAGATAAATGCTAAAAATTGCGATCCGTCTATGAAAGAAAATAAGGCAGGACTGTGACCACTGCTGAGGCCTAGAAAAGCAAGACGTAGATCAAGGAGACCAAAATACAAACACCTGAAGACCACTGATCTCATTATGTCTACCTGTCCCGTGCACAAATAGTCCACACATTCGTATGTAGTAATGCATGTGGCAAAGTTAGTTGTCCAGCCGTACAGTCCTCTTAATTTGTATAAGAAGACACAAACATCTTGCAAAGCAAATACAAAAAATCCATGCACACATGCAATAAACATGCAGTAAATGCTGCTACTTAAATGCATATAAATATACGATATAAATATATATATATATATATATATATATATATATATATATATTAATTTAGCAGAACTACTCAGATTGGTCGAATTAAACAATGAATACAGGCAGAGAAGGTTATTTTGAAGGGGCAACTTGGAAATTTAACCGGGTAGTCGTACACCTCTTTATCCATCCGTATTTTTGTCCTGCTTGGTGGGTATAGATAACTCCACCCACCATGTGTCCAACGGAAGGATAAAATGCAGCCCCAATGTACAGTAGTACACAGAGCTTCCTGTAAGGCCTGCTGTGTCAAAATGGTTTAGCAGTCAGGCCGAGATGGCAAACAGAACAATACCGCCCTATCCGTTTGTCAGAATGCAAGCCTCTTACATTCACCCTCCACTCATCCCACAGACGTGGGCGCTGATGCATTTTTAAAAAAGCACAGTCTGGAAAGGGTAAAAAGGGATGAACTGATTTCCTCCGTGCATGCTCAAATATGCAGTCGTGCTGATAGAGTAATAAACAAAGCAACCATGAGACGTTGAGAGCTGGAAGGAGGTTTTTCACCCGTTCTCCCGTACCGTTCCAGTCAAGGGTGTCAAAACACCACATACCTTTTCACAAATGACTAAGCCACGAACGCCAAGACCATCTCTGCAGCTACCTTCAGCGTTTGTTGCCGATTTCTTCCACGTAATATGTAAAATTGGGAAACACAGTACGGCATAAAATAATACCTCACTAAATGCAAAACCTCTTTCTTTCATTCAGTAAGGGTATTCATTACACCGAGCATTAAGAGACGGTTATTCACCAAATGAACTTTTTTCCTCAACACCAACTGGTCACTTTATTAAAATACTGTGTGTGCTGAAATCTGCCTATTGTTCCGCTGAAGAAGGTCATGCCTAGCCAGCATAGCACGTACAGATACGTTTAGAATGCATGAAGTGTGAGAGAAAGAGGGAGAACTACGATAAAGAGAGGTAAAAAAAGGAGAGCGGATCTGGCAATGGCTTTTACGCGGCGCCGAAACTTGGGAACAATAAACTGAATCGGCTTCTTGGTAAATGCCTGACGTCTCAACCCTGCGAAAGACTGTCGAGCGTAGACATATCATCATCAGACGCGAGCACAGCAAAACAGAGCACAGCTCATCTTTGGATGTCCCTTCTCAGTCAATACAGAATGCTGGAAGAATGTGAATAAACCAAAGGGATGAGCAGCAAAAAGAAGGACAAACAACTGGTAATGTGGTTAAGGACACTGATTTATAACCTGACGGTTGCTGGTTTGAGTCGCAAAAGGGAAACAGCTGAACTGCTGGCATGTGACATAAAACTGTCCTCGTAATACAATCCTGCAATTGGACTTCCTTGCATTTCGGGGAAAAGCGAGTGAATGTGTGTCGGCCAAGGAAAACGTAACAAAAATCAGTAAACAAACAGCCAGAGGCAGAGATGCTGCTCATATCAACACACCGCACTACCCACTCCGAGGCCTGACAGGGAACACAGAGGCTCATAAACCAGGATCCTAATTACTTTCAGCAGGAAAACCCAGGGGTGGCTTTGAGTGAAAAATCCGGTGTGACTCCTGCCATCCCTCACCGTGTTAGACAGCCACGCTTGCAGGTCCCAGGCACAGGTGTTTCAGAGACACCTGTAAATGGCTCTGGATCTCCGTTAGCACCTTGTTAACACCATGGTGGAAAATAGCAGCGCCGGGTTGCGTGTGTTGCTTTACCGGCTCCCAAAAATGGAGATGGTTCTCAGAAACAATTTTTTATGGCGCTGATTGCATCTTTGATCTGGGGCCATGCAATCTCATGCTCACAGATTCTCGCAAGGCCCCCAAACACATACAAGCACAGTTAGCACTTAATGGAGTTTGTCAGATAAGCTCTCGCAGCCAAACTGTAGGCGTCATTTTGGTTTAAACCTACACTTTGCTGGCATGCGGCAAAAGTGCAGGATTTAAATGACGCGGTTACCGCAGTACGGATTAAATCCCAGATAAATTACCAGCCGGATTAAGGCGGTCGCGAACTTCACCCACCGGTATCGGGATGGAGTGACGGCGTAAAACAGTCAACTTCCACGCTTCGAGACATAACTTTGCTTTTTGTGCACCGGATGCCGATAAGGTTGAAGGAAAGGAATGCGGCAGAAATTGAAACGGTTGGCCATGTGTTGGGTTTATTTCCCAGAGAGTGAAAAAAGCTTGCGGTGACACAGTTTTGCGGCAAAATGGCCCTCCGCCCTTTGTGCCTCTCATTGATATAGCCAATATCGAATGGCCCACAGTCACTAGCGTCCATTGCTGCCGGGTATAAATAATTTATGAGCCAGGAGACCTTATTCCTTTCAAGCAACATATGACCTTGTGCCTGCGGACAACAAATTGTCACTGTCTCATTCAAGCGATATTCCCACGTACGGCTCGAAAGGGACCGTTGCTGACAGTAGCAGAGTCGCAGCCAGAGCTGTAAGGTCACGGGCAGACAAAGAAAACATCCGTCAGGTGCAGGCTGCTCATTAAACCCAGACTTGGTCGTCTGCACATTGGGTCCGTAACTCCTAATTGTGTGGTGAGCGTGAAGGAGGACCCAGGGGACACCGTGCTCACACCTCGGAGAACCTTCCGGCAAGCTGTGACATGCTGGCCTGGCCCACAGGGTGCTGGGTGAACCACATCATTACCCTGTCTCACACCAGCGAGGGAGTCTATTTCTGTTTGCGGGAGGGGGGTCGGCTGGTTGCAGAGAATCCCGGCTAACTAGATGCCAAATTATTTCATTAGCCTCCAGTCTAGCATCACTGACAAAAGGAAATCTGTCAAAACTGTCAGCAGCAAATGCCTGTGCACTTGAACCCCTTTGACTTCAGTAATACAGTAGATTTTTTTTCGTTTTAAATTTGGAAGAGACTTTGGTTCTCTGCAGAATCAATGAAATATGTGATTTTTTTATTTACTTATCCCTCCAAACAACATACGGCCATAAAAAAAAAAAAAATAAAAAAAAAAAACAATAAATGGCCCTTGTTTGCCAGTTCAGGGGAGGCACTGTTGTTTTGCAGGGATTTCACTGAAGGTGTTTTATTTAAAAATATATTTATGCTTCTGCATGTATTGGATCACCTAGTTAGCTGCTTTGCAGGGATCTGGGTTTTGCCTTCAGGATAATGACACAGTTCCCTTCCTGGGACTCTGCTTTAAAATAGCGCTGAAAAGTAGAGATCTGACCGTTTCCTTGCCAGGATTCAACTTGGATATGCAGAATACACTTTTATTAGAATAACACTGAAACTGTTTGGAGAATAGCAAGGAAAAATCTAATGCACTGGTCGAGAGTGGTGTCCAAGCTAAACTTGCTGCTGGGTGGATGGCTTGGCCGCATGGGATAAGTGCCCAACTGAAAGAGCTGACTGTGAGTATCTGTGTTATGAGAAGCAAACCCATGCAGAGTGTGGCCTTGCTTTGTAAGTGTGCTGACAGGTTGTTCCTGGGGCAGCTGCTTTTTCATCTTTCTTTTCGGAATCAAAGGGAGGTTTCGGGGGCGACGTCACAGTTGGTTGTGGCACTCGGGAGACAGAGAGGAGCCTGGGCAAACCACACTTGCAGTCAACCCTCCCATTCCCCCTTCCTAGGCACAGACTTCTCCCGTGACCACGATTCCTACAGCCGCCTGCAATGTTGCTGCGATGAACCAGATGTGATGGCGAGACCCTTCTCCACTACCGAAGTGTCACAGTACCGCCTAGCAACAATTACTGATGTTGAGTTTATCAGGCATTTGGCTGAGATGTGGGCTACAGCATAATCATCATTACTGAATTTTTAAACTATCTCAGACTGTTTAAAGAGGACTTAAGAGAACTTTAAGTAATAAAAACTTTCAAGACTTGGAAATGAAATCATTCGTCTTGCTCGGTTCAATTTTCTGAGATGTTGCATATTTTTGAGCTGTGCTTCAGAATTATGTTTCTGTCTCTGTTAAATACCTGTGCAGTGACCACTAATGCTGCAGTTCTGTAAAAGCTGTCAGCCTTCCGCGAGATGCCTCCCAGTTGTTCTTGCACCCTGCCTTTCAGGGCTGGACAAGCAGATGTTACCCCTAATTTCTCCGGGCAACCACTCGCTCTCCTTTTTGCCCTCAAATGGCCTTTGTCTGGCATGACTCAGAGCCTCTTCCTCCCCCGGAGAAGACGGTAAGGAAAGCACAGACGGATCAAAAACAGCCTCTCCTCTCTGGAGGCTCTGGGTCCCTCCACGCTTGGGCTGATGCTAATTGCTGTAAGATGCTGGGAATGGGAGTGGACTCAAGATGGGCCCCTGAAAAACAGGCGGCCTGCTGTGCTGCGCTCTTCTGGAATGGTTCTCACGACCCCTCTGGTAGTTGGATTTATTTACTATACAGAGAAAAGCTCATTTATGGAAGAAGCCCCTAAACAGGAAAGTGATGCTCTGAGTTTATGTTGCCTGGCTGAGTGTGAACAGAGCCATTTACTGAAGGTCTGCTAAAATGTGATCGTATGTGGAGCACTGCATTGCAAAGCATCTTGGATTTTAACTTGACTGCTAAGGCCTTCTCAGCATCGCCACCCTACTGTCTATCCCACTCTCTTTCCCTGGGCTTGCAAAAGGATCTAATAACCGACTGCAGGACACAAACAGTGATGGGGTTCGCCTTCTTTTGCTATGACGTGCGTAGAATCTACGCAACATCCAGACACGCGCGACACCGCTCTCATGAAGGTTTTAGCCGTAAAGCACTTTAAACAGCGGCACCACACGCAAACAACCATTCACTGCAATCTACTGGCTAATAAAAGCGTGCTCGAGAGAGACAACGGAAGGAGCAAACGTATATAGAAAAACATTAAAGCCCGAGTATCTAAAATGGTCCTTTGTTTACATAATGCATTCAAAGTTGGTCTTCCTGTTAAGGAAAGGAATAAAAGAGAATGTATGGAATAAGACAATGTTTGAGCAAGGCTTGGACTGACTCAGCCCAAGCTCCAGAGATAAAATGGCAAGAAAAAAATGCCTGAGGAAATGTGAGTGAGTGCAGTGGCCAAATACATCTCTCTGTCAATTTTAGTATATTTCATGCACAATTCAATTTCACTGAGCTATCTGAAAGTAGCAGGCAGAACATCAAATGTATTTCTTGAAGACCGGTATGAGACTAATGCCTTTATTTATTAAGACTTTGCATTCGTGTTTCCTTTAATATTTTAAGAATAGCAGCCTTGATTTGAGCTGGGAACTCATTTCCTCCCGGTAAGTAAGGACGTATTTACAGCGATCACACCCAAGCGTGCTGCCCGAAAATTAAAAGCAGAGATTTACATTTGACAGCTGTATGCCATATGCTTAAAACATGTTGAGGTTTTTCGTTGCTAGGCGCAACGGAAATATGTATGGACTGAAATCTTGCTTAAGGCTTCCAGAAAGAAAGCAGGATTGTTCTAAATGGAGGCTGGATCGTATGAGTGGATTTATCCTGTTTGCGGTGTGTGGGAGACTGAAAAGAAAGCTTGCACAAAAAAATCATAGACTCATGAGTTAATCTAAGATAAGCAGGCTTGTATAACTAGACAGAAGCTTCCAGTTAAGTTTAATTGGATCTACCGCCATGATGTGAGATGTTTTAGATTCATGTGTAGGACTCATATGTCCACCACAGACAAGGGTCTGCCAGACAGCAGACTGAGGTTCCATGCGGTGCCCTGCCTTCTTTTTGCCCTGTGACTGCATGCAGGAGAGCTGAGACCTGGGTGGAACAGCACCACCACTCTTGCTGCCAGCAGCTTACAGGTCAGCGAAAGTCCTGCAGATGACATCGGGCTCATATGAAGCCCAGCCCCTGAAAGCCTACCATAGGGGAACAACTCCATGTTGCCAACTTGGTTCTACAAGAAAGTTGCACCTGCTGCACTGCAAAATGAAGATGTAAACATTAAAATAGGAGAGAACATCAGGTAGCTGAGCACCACTCTGAGTTACAGGAGGTCATCAGTTCCAGTCGCAGAAGTGACCTGTTAGTACTCTCAAGCAAAGTTCTTGAATTACTAAAGAAAGTTACCTGAAAGCTCTCATTTACTCCAGCTGTAAAAAGTGGAGGGAAGTGCAAAGCAAGTTACTAATAATACTTATCGGCTATATGACTTTTAAACTGCATAGGTAGAAAATTTCTTAGAAAACATTTTTTTTATCTATTTAAGTAATTCGAAGCACTGAAGTAGTAAACCACAGTGATGTATAATGCATTGCAATTCTACAGGTGTTTCTCATGAATTCTGTCATACACAGATGTGTTCACATCAAGATTTTGACACAATGTCACTTTAACAAAGACAGCAGGAGATGTTTAAGAAGGTAAAGATAACAGGCTCGGGAAAAGCTCTTTGGAGGTCTGTCTTTTGAAGTATCCATATGAGCAAATAAAATAATACAGCTGCTCTAACATACATCTCATTGTTCCTTAAGTGGTGGAAGGTCCAGGGGTGCATGATAAGGAAGTATTAGTTGCAGGGATACACTGCTGGTTCAACAAACATGTGAAATGGAGCTCGGAGCTGGAAACTTTGCCTTTGTGCTTCTTATGGTCTAACGGAGGCTTATAAAGTACTAAACTTTGGACCAAGAAATTGGTGCCCCTAACCGAGAAATTAGCCATCAACTATTCATTCATTTCGTATTTCTTTGACACTTTGCCATTAATTTTTGTCAGTGCTCAAAAAGTGGGGAACCATTTACAATAATGAGTGTAACAAGGAACCCCAGAAACCTATATTAAGCCAAAGTGCTGACACTTGAGTCCCTAAGTGTGGTTTAAAACGAGCTGAGACAGAAGAACATACTTTGCAAATGTTTAACCTGATGGCAATCTTCTCCAAAGTAACTTATAATGTTGAGTTACATACATGATCTACCAATTTATCAAGGTGTCTATTTTTCTTGTACAGAGTTGTACAGAATAAGTACTCTGCTCAAGGGTACTACAGCAGGAGGAGGGATGCAAAACTGGGTCCTTCAAGCAGAAAGCAACAGCTGTAGTCACTGTGCTGCCAGCTGTTGGTGTTTCCTTTATGAGTAAAGATACAAGATGATAAATAAAGATTGTGTTTGAGGTAATACAAAAAGGACATAAAATATAGCATTATTCTGAAATAGCATTATTATTATTATTATTATTATTATTATTATTATTATTATATTGGAAAATGCTATGCTATGGCCCTATGGCTCTCTGCTTTCTGCCGAATGGTCCCGCTGTTCTTTTAACAACGATGCATCGATAATAAAATGGTTATATTTTTCACAACACAATGTTATGTCAGATGGTGCTTAGTGAAGAATCATTTTAAACTTCACTTATCGCACTACAGCAGCTGTAACAGAGGGGGAAGGAACATCACTTGCATAGATCTCCCATCAAAGCCTCACACTCATCTGGAAACACAGGAATTATGCATGACACGTATGCATTTGACATACAAAATACAGCTGTAGGGGTTAAAATGACTGAAAAAATATGGAATAACTGGAACACAGTGGAATGACATTTTTTTCCGCTATTTTAAATTGTGCTGCAAATCTAAAACTAATGGTTTCCTGTGTGGGAGGAAGAGAAGTAACGGGCACCATGACACTTCCAGGTTTAAGGAAAAAGAAATGACTCATTATTTCAGACTTAGGATGAAGGTACGGTGAAGCCACACACAAAAATGCTTAAAAAAGGACAAAGGCTCTGTTCATACGTCTCTGCTTTCTGTGCTACTGCATGAGGTCACCGTGGAGCACAAGAAAGCTCTCAGTAGAAATCAGCAGAATTATTTCAATGCATCACAGCTTCTCAATTATTTTAGCAAATACTGACTCTTTTGCATACACTGTCAGAATAATCCTTATATCAGTAGTGGCGGTTATTTCATTTATAGGATAAATACGCAGCATTCTTGCTGAGGTTAATAACATTTGAATACCATAACATGAAGCAGTTTGATAATCTTGGAAAGGAAAAATGCATGAAAGATTACGAGGCTCTAATTAACAGAACATTTTATTAACCATCAACCATCAACTTAGTTAAATATCAGCAAATATATTTTGTAAATGAATGATGTCAGCGTTCACTGAGAAAAAGCTGGCAACTTCAGGATGCTAGTCTTTCAATTTCAAAATGGACTGTTTAATGGACTTTTTTTTTTTTAAAGGAACAGAGAGAACCAGTAGTTTTCCAGGCATGAGAGCTGAGCAATAATTTTATAACACAGTCCGATCTCTCCCAGAAATGTGCACATAATAACCCAGTTCAATAACTTTACACTGTCTGGGAATAGATGGGTGGCGTTACCATGGCAACCGGAGCATACAGACACAAGGCTGGTGGGGGACAGCGCTTGGAAGGACTGATTACATGAATTGGCTTTCAATGAGCTTCATACTGCCGAAAGAAAAAGAGAATGAAATTGCCTGGCAGATGCAAACAAATGATTATCACAAGTTCAAAACAATGTTTAAGCGAATGCAAAAAAAAAATTCTCCGGGGGTGTTCCTTTTTGGCAGTTGCGTTCTCAGGACATGTACAGTGAATTAAAGATGCCAAAACATGAATAGCAGGCCGTGAAGACCTTGGTTCCCAAAGCTAGAAGGGATTCACATCAGGCTGTAAATCTTTAAAATAAATTTTAAGGAAAAGGAGGCTTTACACAAGAGCCGAAGGGAGCCTTATAAATTATACGTTGATTTTCGAAGTCGAGGAGTGACATCAGAAACATGACAAGGCCTACTGTGCTGTGAAACAAAGAGAGTGAAATTCACAGCAAAAGTCTATGGAAATTTCGAGGGAAATGACCCTGCTATATAATGCAGAGGGAATAAAGTGTAACGAATCCACTTAAACTAAGAGGAATATATTATGCCATATTAAATTAAAACTGCTTTTCCTTCAGAATCATTCAAAAACCTACAAATGTTTCATGCTGATTAGATTCTTCCAGTAAATTTGTCAATTTGTTCCAATTTAGTGTTACTTCAAACACGAAAATGTGTTCTTGTGCCGTGCTGTATTACGTTACTTATGATAAGCAAGGAGGGGGTCGCCACCTGAGGGGAAATGGGAAAGGGACAAAGGGAAAGTGTGAGGTGCCTCCCAGAAAATGTATCAAAATGGCTTTCTCGCTGGATAAACTCATTTTTAATTAGTTTATTTTTTTATATTTGCGTATGTAAGGAATTGGCTAAACAGAAAATCTCTTTGTTACCTTAATTATGTCCAGATTGAATCATCTACAGGTGTAAATGTTAAGCGCGAGGGTAAAATAGTTAAAAGCACCTGATGTACAGCATACATACAGTAGGGAACAGCACTGGGCATAACAAGGAGCGGTTTATATGAAGGAATAATCCTGAATGCGATACTCCGTTACAAACAGCCACGTAAGTTCCACATAAGGACCTTTGCAGGCAGTGTGCAGGACACGGTATTTTGACTTTCTGACTTCATGATATAAAGGAATGGAAAACCTGTAAGGTAAAAACCTCTTAATATCTAGCATTTACCCAGCTCCACGTCTGTACAGTTGAAGGAATGTTGCAATAAATGTTTTCACACTGCCTTTATGAACCATCTGAGAAGCAGTTCCAAAGCATTTTGTCAAAAAACCTCCTACCGTAAAACAATATCTTCTCGGTTATGAATCTGGAGGAATTTGGACGTGCATTTTTAACAATTACATGGGTCTTTTTTTAAACAGATTTGAATGGTAGAATTTTTAAAACAGTATTGGCTGGACAAGAGGAATACACTGAGAATGACAGAGAGTACAAAACTTTTATTTTTCCATTTTTGAGCTATGACCGCCCAATTTCTCAAGCCCACCACCCAAAACTCACTTCATCCAGGATGCAATGACTGGGATTCGACCAAATTTCATCAGCGTGTACATTAGGGCAGTGCTCAGGCTATGCAGTGCAGTGCAGTGGCAAGAACCGCACGGACTAGAGTGCTGCAGCAGAGGGAAGTCCGCCCTGTACCAGGCATGACCATGACAAGACTGTTATAATGCAGGAGGGACCTTAAACAAAGTCCTTTCCACCTCCTGCACTGTGCCACACACAAGGCCCAATTTAACACTTTGGTCAGTCAGTTAGTTGACATAACTTTTAACATAACTACCATCAGCTGGCTTTAGAACAGACTCAAACAGAAAATTAACCACAACTTTTCTTACCTAAGAAAAGGAAAAAGTGATTATTTGTTGGCTGTGTTTATGATTTGACAGTGTTTGTTCAAGGCACATGTTGGCATTTGTTAATCTGCCTTTGATACAATTTCATACAAGATCCTGAAGCAACTGAAGCAGGCTGTTTCCAACTTTGATAAGAAATGTTTACGCATCACCATAACAACATGGCATCTAAAATTCCCAAGTTAGTTGAAGGAAACCAGCACACAGAGGTTATCCTCATCATCCCATTTGCACAAATGGAACCTGACAGTCCCTGTAAAGCCTCAAAACAAACTGATTTTTAAGATACCCACCAGGAACAAACAGAAAGCAACAAAAACTTTCTTCATAGATGTCAACAAAGAAAGAGGTAAAAACCTTAAACTCGCAAAAATTAGTACAGAAAGCACCACAAAACGGTCTTTACAATTAAAATGCTAAAAATTCAGATCGACCCCATCCTGGGGCAGTTTTACGATGCGTGCCGGCCTCTGCTTCTGGGATAGGATCCGGACCTTCCCAAGTATTAGCGGTAAGCAAAAATGGCCAAATGAATGGATATTAAAGATCCAGAACGCTCATTCTCAACCCAATAACTCATTGGCTCCCTCTACATTGACACTAACGCACACGAGTACACCGGATCTTACCAAGACCTCAGTCACGACGGCCTTCTTTCAGCCACACACAGCCATCAACTTCAAACATCTCACTTCTCACACAGAACCCAGCCAGTCACAATGGACGTGCCTACCCCTTGCTTTGTCCACCAAGCCACAGGAGAACCGACGTAGTGCGTTAGCTCCAAGCGCCACCGCATTCGCCTGTGACCGCCAAGTCCTCCGCGAGGCAGTTGCTACCCAAGAACGGGCCGAGTAACTAAGAAACGTTTCAAAAAACAGGAGATAGCAGGCAAATCTGCTGCGCTTAATCGTCCGAGGCTCACAATTAATTCATCACAAAGTACAAGCGCGACAAAAACGCTGCAATCCGTAATGCTTAATGTAATGTCGAACCACAAAGCATGCTGGGACAATATCCATCACCTCCCTAACCGGAATGCATTGCAGCCGACACGATGCGCCACAGCATGGCGTCAGTAAAACAGTTACAGCGCCCAAGCGAACAGCAAACAGAAGCAGCTCCTTTGTGCTCCCAGAAAATTGCCTCCTTTGATTCTGGTGTGTCTGTTTCCAAAAATGAGGACATGAATTAATGGAAACGCACAATAAGCAATTCCGGGCACAATTAGCACAAAAACACAATCGATGTGCAATAGCGATCGGAGCGGCGCGTAAACACGGTAACGGCACCCCGGCACTCGGGTGCAGGCTTCCTACTTTTATCAGGCCAGCCATCGCCTGCTGTTAACAAGGGAGATAATGAAAGTATCGGTGCGGCGTACGAGCAGAGGAAGAGGGCAACCACCGCGCCGAGCTGCTCTAATATCGCTTTGGACTTCGCTCTCTGCAGTGCGGAGGAGGAGGGAAGCTTTCAGACATGATTATTATTTACAGCTTACATAGATTTTACACGGGGGAGCCGGTTTCACCGTGGAGATCACTGATCTGAAACGCATCAGCGTCGCGGCGCTGTTCACGCTGAGTAACGTTCCTGCCGCTTTCGCGTTACCTTATCGCTCACTTACGAAGCTCTGAAGGATTATTTTCCCAAACGTGTAAATATGCGCAAGCCAGAACGTTCTTACCGAACTGCGGCGCCAACTTGGTGCACTTAAAGCTACACATGAGGCCCAAACAAAATTGACCGTTTCACCTAATTTTGTAGCTTGCGTGCCCTGGGCGTTGGCAGCTGGTTAGCCTTGGGCTGTAGAGATTCCTTCTTCAGGAGCAGCCTGAGGAGTTTTACTTCTTCTCCCGTGCTGCCTTCTGGTATTTTCTCACGCTTGTTTTGACTGCGTATCAACGCTATTATGGCTTATACTACCTGACGCATATTTCTGCACTTTCCGAATTACACTTGAAGCTCAAAGCGAACTCTACTGGGAGCGAGCCATGCAAAAATAAATTCAGCTGAGTACGGTTAAGTTCAGTTTGACTGATGCAGAGCAGGGGTATGGCATGTCCTACTTGGGAATGAAATGGCTTATTGTTAATGGCCTGGGATCAGCCACTTACCACAAATTTTGATGAAAGCAGCTCTTTCATCGTGAATGAAGCATTCCTTCATCACTATCTATCCAGAAGCGAAATGAGTGCCTCCTGAGCTCCGGACTCTTAAGCACGCCGCGTGCAGCTAAACCACGCAGAGCAGTTGGGCCTTAGAACCCAGAGCAGGTGAGGAGTAACTATTTTAAGATGGCGTTTCTGAGTAGATGCCAGAACAAATCTGACCACGGTTCTTCTCAGCCTGCATAACAACGCCCAAGGCCCCAGTAAGCTCGCCCGTTGTGGTAGACGGTGGCCGACCCTGTCTGTGAAGTACAGCTGGCATCCTGCATCGCAGCCATGTTGCCCTGAGGTGAAGGCTTTTCCGATCCTGTCTTCCCAGCTGCTCCCAATTGCCACTTGGAGGCAGCACCCCCTGCAGATGGAGAACCCCTCTGCTAGCACTACCGGACACAGTGGGCTTTGTTGGCGCACAACTGACAAACCTCCAAGGAACGGTTTGGCAGACAGGAAGCAAACCTCATAGCTCCTAGTTTCCTTAGGTTTTTTTTATAAATGCATAAATTGTGTAAATGTGTACATACTCGGTGGTGTCATTTTAAAGGAATTACAGAAGCTCAGATCTTTAAAATTCAGTTTACGTTAACAATTTCCACGTACGATACTGCCAATTTAAGTCTCACTTCTACACCAAGTTTTTGCTGCACACCAAGCTGATACGGAATGGAGAAATTTCAGCGGATGCTGAGACCGTAATTCAGGCTTCCTGAAATGGCAGGATCCCGTTGGTGTATGAAGGGAAATGCTAATGTTTCGTGGCATTGCAGGGATGAGGCTTAGTTTTCCATTTCCTGTGAAAGTCCACCTACTCTTGCTGTTCTGCAGTACATGTGCTGATGTATTCAGAATTTTTTTTTTTTTTAATATTTCAATTTAGTGACCCAGTTCTGTGGAAAAAAAAAAAAAGCCTCATTGCTGCACTGCATGTTTATTTGGGACATTGGACAGGTTCGGCGTGCCAGATCTCCGGGAGCCTGCCAGGAAGCCGGCCAGACGGGCTCTCAGACCTGCACTTTGACCCTCGCGACCTGCGAACCCCTCACGGTTCCCTGAGCGACAGCCCGGCTGCATTCGTATGGAAGCCGATAGCTCGCTTTGGCGGTCTTGGCAGGCAGCCTTGTTCTTTGTCTGGAGAAGTGTTTAAAACCTGCTTTAACCGTCTGCTTAGCTCCTGTCCAAACGTGCTCCGCGCCATTTGCCCCCACCAGCTGACAAAAACAACACCTCCAGCGATGACATGCTGGAATTCTCCCTGAATTTTAGTCAGATTTCGCTGCTAACCAAGGACTTTAGCTTCTTTTATTCCGATCTGACCTTGTAAGGAGCACGGCGCGAGTTTCCATAAGCAGGACTTTTATTCAGGCACATTACTGGAGAGTGGCGTGAAGGACAAATTAATACGAGCAGCATTTGCTACTCAACATGGCAAAATAATACATTCCTTGTACAGTAGCAGAATAATAGTGCCTAGTTTGCTTGCTGGGAGATTGTTAGCAAACATACAATAAAGCGGTTGCTATGTTCCATCATCCTCGGGGAAGCTTTCAGCAGAACGGTATGACAAGCAGTTGAGGGAATTCCTGATCATTAATGCAAGTCTCCAAGATTCTCTTCGCAGAGCTTTCTTCCTCCAAGACGCGGAGAAGAGCAGCACAATTTATGCAAGCAGTTTTACTCTAATTGGCCCAGCTCGCACAGCAAAATGAAAGGCGACAAATGCCAATAGTGTCTTGGGTCACAAATAGCAATTTCGTCTTTTCATAATTCATACAAATATTCATTCGGAGAACCAGAACATTTTACAGACCAGAAGAGGCCAATTTCTGTCTGCTTGTGTTTCTTCCATAATTATACACTTTTTCTTTGCATGCAGATCACTTTTTCATGCCGCACAAGCAGTACCCTCGCACACGGATAACACACCGCTCGTCCTGCGCGGTACTCTCAGCTCTTGGCTTTACACCAGAGAGCACATCGCTGTCGCCATGACCGTAGAAGCATCTGCATGAACGACGTGTCTCCGTTGGACGTTTGTGTGCCCCTCTGTCATTAAAAACCGAATTTTGGGTTTGCATCCAGCAAGCGAAGTGCGCATCCCGTGATGATTACAGAAAGAAGAAAATGATCCGGATGTTTTACTTTTGTAAAAAGGTAACTCGGGGCACCGACCGATGTGTGGCTGAGCCTTGTTGTTCAACCTCAGATCCTTCTTAGCAAACTGACAGACCTAATGGAGCTACCTTTGTGTTCGCGGTAGCGCGTTTAATTAACTTAAGCCATTAGATTGCTCGATTAACCGGCGTCGCTATGAGCCAAGCAATTTCCTCAAACATAAAATCCTTCATAGCATTTAACCATTTGGCTTTTAGCTGGGGGTGGGGGGCGGATGGGAGAGAGGAACTGAGCATCGTCAGCAATTTGCCTCACCACAGAATGTAACTCAGTACTTTGCCAGCCAGATATCAGCTGTAAAATCTGAGCTCAAGGCCCTGGAGGAAAGCAACTCATCACAGCTGTTTCCCTCTCTGAAACCAGAGCGCAAACTTGTGCCAGCATGCAATCCAGTCTGAGCTGCCCCCCCTCCCATTGACTCCATGCCCCAGCACCACATATTCGCCCTATGTGGCTCCCTAGATCCCCCTCCCCACCTCCAACCTCCACCCCCCACCCCTGGAGAGACCAACAGAAAACACTCTGGCACACATTTCTTATACTTTGCTCGGTATCTACAAAGTTCAACATCCATCTGTCCGTCAGTTTGTGTCCTATGCACAGCATTGTTTGGTGTTTCTGTGCAGTGAGGTTTCTGTGCAGTTAAACACAAATGTATGTGCGCGTGCACACACACACATACACACACCAGGGAGAGGTGATAATGGAATGCTGGAGGAAGGACCCAAACTGGCAACAGAGAGTTGTACATGACACACACGCATAGCAATGGGTGCTTTGCCAGCAGAGGGGTATTAAGGATTGGTGATGTATATTTTATTATTACTTCTCTCCTTTTCACCTTTCCACTTGACTAAGATTGGCACATCATTCTCTGCAGCGTACGCCTGTTCAACAGCTCTAGCACTTATGTACTGAATGCAACCTTTCAGCAGTATATAATGTGTTATTATTTTTTACCCTTCCACTTTCTGACCTGGGTAGCACCAGGTACCTCAGCTAGGTAAAAAAAAAAAAAAAAAAACTGTGAGGTTTGGAGGTGAAGATGGCTCAAGATCAGTTAATAAGGCCAGTTTATACCAAGCACCCCTTCAATTTTGTAAACAGTGTTCATTGACAGATATGCAATGGTTAATTGAATGCTGACAACTTTTATATTTAAGACATAGAAGAGAATGGAGAATTTTATTTTATTATTTAATGTGCCACTAGCACTCAGCAGGCTGCACTTTTTTTTTATACAGAATAAACCTTAGAACATCTGAAACTATCTAGTAAGGGCTGGAAGTGCATTTCCAGTACATATTATTGCTTCTGACTGGGCTAATAACTTCAGCTTAAAAAAAAAAAAAAAAAAAAAAAAAAAACAGCTCATACAAGCCAGCAAGATGTATTCCCCAAAAATATATTAAAAAAACATACACTCCAAATCTGGTTTTATTAAGTTATAATGCATAAATGTGAATCATCTGAAACTCTGCTCCAACTGAAAAATCTTGGCTTTTTTTTTTTTTTTTTTTTTTAACTTTTTTAAATGCCAGTAATACAATCAGCCTGAATCTTTAGTTCTTTGCTGGCTGTATGTTTTGGAGTTTTCTCAAGGAGCTTAGATCATAAATACCACTTAAACAAAACCAACCAAGATTTTGCAGAAGGAAGGGAATGAATACAGAAATAAATGACCCTTATCCAACAGGCCTGCATCAAAAACGTACTAAATTAAACAAACAAAACAAAAAAAAACTTCAAAGTCACATCTGTATTCTTTAAGCAAGATTCTTAGACTGTTTGTGGTTGTTGTTTGGCTCCTCGTTCCTTGCTGACCAACGATGGCTGAGGAAGTGAGATCATTTTTGTGCTGAGCAAGCCTTTTCCTCCCTCAGCTGCATGAAGCTGTTTGTGGACCAGACAGATTCCCTGAGGAATAGCTGTTGAAGGAGGTAAACAACATTCTCCCTGAGCACTTACTGTTGAAGCCTCTTGGATACAGCCTACAAGATATTGAGAAGTAGGTTTATATGAGGTTACCACCTTCATCCAGATACACGAACAACTTAACAGCGCAAAACTGTACTGCAGGTCTCTTGCATGCAAAATGTTTCATTTGCCATAGATCACATCAATATTGTGCTGCCTGGACCAGAAGTACAAAAGGGCAGCATGAAACATGATTAAACCCAGCACTTTCCACCGCAAAGACCTGGGTTTGAATGCTGCTCTCAGTGTTGACTTTTGATCAAGCTGCTTACTGTTAGTTTATAGAGTGATAGATATCCCACCGAGTAAGCATGTAAACAAAAAACGTATCCTAGTATAAAAACCCAGCACTGTAAGTTGCTTTGGAGAAAACTTTGGCTAAAAAAAATGAGATTATTGTGCACTGGCTTCTGTAGAACACCGAAATGAGAAATGGACAATGGCACTTGCTTTTTTGTGAGACATAAGTCATCCTGCACACTTTCTGCCTGGTGGAGACAGAGTTGGCCCGACTCCCTGTCACTCTGCTGATCAGGCCACAGCTCGCAGACATCCGATGGCTCAGTGAAGGTGCTTTGCACAATAGGGGCTGACACAGATGCCAGCTGACCCAACCTTCCCCCTCCTGCTACGAGTTTGTGCCATTAAGGGGCTGTCTGCCAAAACTGTGAGTGAGCCAACAATGTATTAGAACGCTTCATACAAATTAATGCATCAGGAGGGCCGACATCCCAGAATACTGCGAGCGTACACGTGGCCGCTGTCCGAACACAATTTAAACAAACGTCCGTTTATCGATTTTCTTGTTTCGAGAGCCTCGAACAATTAAATTAAAACAATTACCTTTTTAAAATTTGCATCGGGTCCAAAGCTGCTCTCGCAATGTAGTGTTTCCGACAAGTGAGCTTGTTTTTTCACCTTTAACATATTAGCGGGATTAAATCATTAGAATAATTACCAATTATGATTAATATTCGTGTTTTTTTTCCCCTTATCGGAAGAACAAGGAGAGATGCTGTGGCGCTTGACAGTCGGCCAAATTAAGCATTCAGAGTCTGCTGGGACTAAATGAGGCTGCTCTGGTCAGCTGCTTAAAAAAAAAAAAAAAAAGCAAATGATTCTTTCAAAAGTAATCGAAAGAGGAATAATTACGCTCGATGGCAGTCTGCCATTAAATATGATCTGCTGCTACTAATTCATCTGTCATTTGCTTTGCGATTCCAGCTAAACTGGCTTGTTCCACTATTGTGCTCATTGGGACTAAATTTATAGTATGATTAAGGAGCATTTTCCTGGTTTAAGCTGCAGTTCCATGGGAACATGCCTGCTGTTACAGCAGGAGGAGAGATGGAGTCATAGCGTATGCGTGAGAAGAAGGTAAGGGTGTGGAGGAGGTAAAGCGAAGGAAGCTGAGGCAGCGAAGGACCCGGCTCGGTGCTGATGGCAAACTGGGCCGCGCGGTCCGGCTGGAGCTGGGAAATCCAGCACGGATACTTCCTCTCTACTGGCCCGTGTCTTTGGCACTGCAGGGGGTTAACAAATGGAAGACTGGCCCTTATTTCCCAGCTCAGGACACAACCCGCTCCATTGTCCATCGGTAAGGCAGTGTGCAAAATTCCCCGCAGATTTGTCTGTGCTGATTTAGCTGAGCATACGTCCTGCAGAGCTGAAAGCTCACATAACTGAGAGAAATATAAAGCAATTTTCCATTTTAAAGCGCAAATCTGTTTTGCTCCGCTGCGATGCGGCAAAGGAGGATGTACGAGAGTTGCGAGACTAAAAAACATGTAACAAAGCGGGTAATAAAGAGATCACATACCTTCATCTGTCTTGTTAAATATCATCTCCATACCACTCAGGAGCATCTGGTTAAACCTTCTGTAAAGCAAAATAAACATTGCCGGGGGTGAGACCGACGGAAATTCCGCAAAGAGATGCATGTACACGTTCCCTCGTTCTAATCGACTCGGTCCTTTGTGGAACGTAAGTGCTGTTTCCTACTTAACAGCGGTTGTCTGATTTGACCTGAGATATCGTGCATATTGAAATAACAGTTTGGCACTCGTGGCGGCACCCTAAGCCGCTCACCAAAGAAACGCAATCCTACAATAAGACGTTAGCTCCTCGGCTTATTATTTGTGCTAATCCGCTGCTTAAAGTAATTTTTAATTGCAGCTGAGGTTTAAGACATAAATAATTTTGGGTTCTACATGAGAGCGCAGACAAATTGGAGACGAGCAAATGTTTTCACACGCGCGTCTTCCCGATGTGAACACAAAGCGCTAATTGTGCCGAGAATGGATTTCGCCGTCCATCTCAATAACTCTCACCGTTCACCAACACCTTGCAGCTGCGCAGCCTCACGGTCTCGGGCCGTGGTTCATTGTTAACAAGCTGTCGACAAGTCGGAGGGAAATCATATGCAGATCTTCATCTCCAACATCTCGCGCTTCTTAAACAAGGAACTCCTGCATGAGTCATAATCCGTACCGGGAAGGTATGATTACTCATAATTGGAAAGGTTACTTGAAGTCAGCGGTGAAGGGGCGTGTTGTTTCGAATGATCGGTATAGAATGTCAGCTGTTTCTGAAGATAGCGTCCGGAAGCCTCCGAACTGGCAGTGCTATGTGAGCAAGCACACCTCTTATTTTGCGTGCAATCTCTTTTGCTCCCTTTAGTTCCGCTGTTCGTGAACTTTCCCTTCATTTTCCTCGAGTTGGGACACAGTTACCAAAAGCCTGGCAGGAAGCTGCCTAGAAACCCCAGCGTTGGGAACAAAGTCCACCGTGATTTTCACTTACTGCATCCATCCTGCACAAAGATACCTCAGTGCCCATGAGCATGACATCGTGAGGTCCTTTTGGCTCGAAGACGCTAGGACGGAGTTTAAGCAACCTGCCACTACGAATTGGTTTCAGGAGGAAATATCCAGTAAAGCTCTAAAAACACTTACTGGAAAATAGTTTCATTTGCAGACTGTACCATTGACAACAGTGGGCCACTCTCTCCTCCCCACGCTTTGTTCAGTTTGACCCATACAGGTGTTGCCCAGCTTACCCAGGGGTATTCTTGTACACTTTTGGATGTTATAATATATAGAAATTGATTAACTTTTATCTACTGTCAGTGAGAAGACTCATCTCGCCTTCGTGAAGAAGAAAAATATGCACATATATACACAAAGCGTGAATAACTCGAGAGTGAAATTGGTGGCAAGTCTACTGGGGGGAAGTGGGGGTGGGTGAAAATTCTAGCAGATAGCAAAATCTCCATTGCTTTATGAAATTTCTCAGTCAGAGCTGTCACAGAATGCTGAGCCTTGGCTTCCCATCAGCCCCTGCTCTGAGGGCTCCTGGAGCAAATGCTGCCAGATGGTTTCACCCTTGGAGCGCTCCTGAGGGACATCTCCAACCGTGTGACTCTACAGGACAGGTGAAACGTTGTGAAAACTCATTCTAGCTAGCCAGGCAAACCACCACTGGATTTCTACGCACCTTACACTGGGCATATTTAGCGACATGTGCAAACCCGCAGAGGTCTGCTGGCACGGAAATGTGGACTTGAAAATACTCTCAGTGGCCTGTCGATGTTAAAAAGGTGTGCATAATCTGCATACAGCGGAACTCTGTTTTTAATACAAACCGAGCACTGAAAATGGCACCGTTCTCCATGCAGACGGCACATTTTATTTGCAATCTATACAGCACGGCAGGAGCTATGATAAATGGTGTCAGGGTGGAAAAGTCCTGTCAACAACGATTGTGCTCATCTGAATAGGGGACCCGTCACCTTTAAGAGCCATTTAAGAAGTCTTAACAGACAGAATACACGTTTTTCTCTTAATATGGACTGATGATCATGCCTTTAACTTGGAAGCTGTATGGCAGATAGCTTTGGCACTGACAGCACAATTATAATTTCCCCCCTTGCCACTTTGACAGCGTGCAGTTGTTTGGTCCAGGTATTGACAGGATTGTCCGATCGTGATTTTTGCTCTGCGAGATGCGCTTCCTCATCACTTTGACAAAAGAAAAAGAAAATTTCCCATTAACTGAAGAGCAGGCATGTAATAAGATTTAATGCATGATGCATGTAAGACAATGGCATTTCTCGCAGCTGCGTGGTCTTTGCTCTCCTGCGGACAATGCAGGCGTTGTCCCTGCTTGGCTGACCGCACAGAAATGGGAGTCCTCACCCATTTTTTTTTTTTCCCTGCCATCGCATTCCTTAATGTCTCCTTGTAAGGAATTTAATTTAATTGTGCCATAGAACTACAAACCGGTCCTGGCGGAACAATGACCGGCCAACCCTTGGTTGTATTATACACTGCCTCAGACGAAAGCCGAGGGAGGGAGGTGGTAGCCCGCTGAAACACAGAGGGAGGCACACCCATTATTTGGACTCGTCTCACTTGCCACATCACAATGCTTCCTCATACAGCTACTGGACACAAGATTTATGGCCGTGCTCTCCCTTGTGCGGACAATGGGTCCATTCACAGGGGGTCCGGTGAGGCAGAGCAGGACTGCCCCAGGGGCCGGAGGTCAATGACCCTTGATCAGCCCAGTTGGAATTGCCATGGCTTTGTGCTTCAGTGGGCACTCTGACTGAAGGGGTTCGAATTGCAGGATGAGTGGGGTGAGCTTCTTTGCGTTGGATGAATGTTCTGCCTGGGAATCTCAGAGGGGGGGCAAAGAGGGGAAAAGTGTCCCGTGGAGCCAAAATAGGAATCCGACAGTTAATAAATCTGACAGCGTGTTTTTGTATAGGCAAACTCCCGAACCTGGCTGAAACCACGCTTCAAAGGGAAGAGTTTGGAGTTTGTGGATGCAAACCAGAATGAAAGTATAAGTGGAAAGCAATGAGTAACTAACAAGCTGATGAATCAAAGCCACCAGAGCAGTGATGAGAATGAGACAGAAAATTAAGATGAGGCGCACATCCCTCTAGGGTTGTCTTACGCATCTTCAAGAAGGTAAAAAGCAAGAGAGACCAGTATTGGAGTTTAAGCACTGTATCAGAGTTGTGGTCTCCCCTTGCTGCTCACAGCACATGCTCATCAGTACCCATAGCTGTGATAGCTTAATGGAATGAAGACTGCTGTCCTTTTGTACCCAATTCCTATATACTGTAAACAGAAAGCATCCAGTCTGACACCCAAATCTTTAGTCAAGTCTCTGCATAGAGGTTTTACACAGACAGTTAAGAAGAAACAAAGGAAGAAATGTTTAACTGTGGCATTTTAATTTTCAAGTTTGAAAAATATCCAACAGCTGTGATCTGCAGCTGAAACAAAAGCTTTCTCAGTACCACGTTCATGTTATTCACACCTTTAAAACTAGTCAATGCTGCAGCACTGTTCTGTTCAGCTTCTGCAGTAGGTAAAACGGAGAGATGCCTAAAGTTTAATAAATGAGTCGTGTTACTTAGTAAGTCAAAAGGAATTTACTCTTCAATACAATTTTCCATCATTTGGAAATCATTAGCATGGAAAAAGTCAGAGGGATCTTTGGTATATTGGATCTCTGACCACATCAAACCCTAACATGTTTAAAAATGATCTCATTGACTATTTATTTATGAAGGTGAAAGTCATTGTTCAAAATAGATGTTCTTTTTTTATTTTACTGACATCAGTGTAAGTTTACCATATTACTATACCCCATATGTGCAGGTGTTGTGTGCTGAAGCTGCAAAGCCACAGTACAGCAGCACCAAGGGCTAAAATAAAAATTAATTACTTTCCATTTATTTCTAAACAATGGAATCCCAGTTGGTCCAGACAACAGAAACAGAAAAATATAGGTTCACTCCCTTATAGGAACTGTGTGAGAAAGTTTACTTTCAGTACAGGTGGTGTATTTACAAAATGGCATTAATCCATGTGCCATGGGGAAGATTATCATCAAAGACTGGAGTAATGATGGCCTTTGGTCCACTGGTGTTGGAGTCATACCACCACCCGAGTCCCAAGTCCCCGGTCCAATACCAGTTCAGTTGTGTGGAGTGGAGACTTGTGCCAAGGATGCTCTGGGCTAAGCAGTTAATGAGCTTCAGGATTTTTTTTATCTGCAAACAAGTCGTGAATCTCCAGCTTTTTCTGATGAAATCAGAAACCGTGGTATTGCAGCAGTTCCCAAAGTTTTGTCCATAACTCTTTGTCTGTCACTCTAAATTCAAGAAAGTTTATAGACTCTGCTCTGCTTAGCTGCCTTTGAATTTCCTGGACTGATGCTTCACTGGGATGTAGATTTAAGTTTACTACATACACATGTACCCAGTTATTTACATCACTGACTGGCATACAACGCACACTACAGGCTGCGTGTGCATAGTTGTCCTTCTGGTCCAGCGTGAAATGCTACAAACTTCTCCACACAAACCACATTAAGGTCCGTGTACTGCTATGCAAGTACTGCATTTACATTTCATTTTGTCAACAGTGAGCTGCTTTATAACCTACACTATACTGTGGTAATGGGCAAGGCCATCCAAAGTCGGCGTTCATTGTCATGGATCGCATGGAATGCATTCTGGAGAAGATAGCGCATCGTATGACTGCTACATAACTGAAAGGTACAGATATATGCGTGTATGACATACTATAACCTCTGTTCTGCGAACTGAAAAACAGAACAAAAACACTCTTTAAATACAGAACGTAACTGTATAGTAAAAAAACATTTCACACATTTTCTGAAGTTTCACATGTTGGTCCATAGTCTGCTTGCTACCTACCAGACTGTTCAGATTGCTCAACAGTACAAGTAATCTCCCTTCCCTGCCATCTCCCTCCAGATCTGTCTGTTCTAACTTAAGATAAATTTTGGAGGCCCGAAAAGACAAATACAAAGACTGCTCTAATCTGTGGGAAAGGATGAATCACCAGTGAGCAGGCAGTGTATGAACAAAATGAACATCATTAAAAAGGCAGAATGTGAGGGAATGGTCCTGGCAGAGCAGTAATAAAAACTGAAAAAGAAAGAACAATCTGCTGTTTTTTTTCTTCTTTTTTCTCTTCTCCAAGTGCACTTCCATCATAGCTGAAGCCTGACTGCAGACCTGCAAGGCTGAGCTTTTTCTGGGTTTGTGTACGAAAGGACTAAGTCCTCTTGTAAGACACAGTGACCGTAGTGCAAAGGCAAAGCTCAGCTCACGGCTGTATCTTCACTTTGATTTTTTTAAGAACAATAACTCTCCCCTTCTTGATAAATCGGGTGAATCAATGTGTCAACGCATTCTTATTGTTTCTTATCTTATCTACAAGCACCTAGAGGTGTGTGTGATACAGTGAATAAATGGACTACAAGACCACAATCAGGGCAGGAGTGCATGATGGCTGAGAAAGGACCACAGCTACAAGGGGTTTTCATAACTGATGGCTGCTGCATGGTGGCCTATAAAAGCAGTTTACTGCAAAGTAAGAAGAAAATCATTGCAGCTGAAGTACCAGGTTGCGATGGATCAGTATCCATTCCAGTGTAGGTTTGTGCGCTGGAGCCCAGTGATTCTGGTAAAGGGTTGGGACTGCCACAACCCTGACTAAGATTAAGTAGTTAAGGAGAATGGATGGATGGATGGATGAAACACCAGGTTATTACACTCACATGGTTAGCCCTGACTGTGTCATTGACCTTAGCAGTAGAAGACTAAATGTTGTGTTTTTGGATATGTGGGTCTATGATAGCAGTCATGGCATCACCTGGAGCAGAGAGGAAAATTCATAGGGTTCTCTTAACTGAAGACTTACTCATTTTGTTTAACTATGGTAAAACTTTTCATTGGGCATTTAAAGGTCGAACATTCTGGCTTCATTAGATGACAGAAATGGTGTGACTGGCAGAAGGTGTCAAAAGGTTGGCATGCAGAAAATGAATCAGCTTTGGTTGTGGTAAGGATGCTTGTTAGGCCTGATTACTAATGACTGGAGTGTTTTCTCATGGCTATGGTAACCATGGAAACCAGCCAGCACGTCTGGTAACAACGCAGCTAGGCTTGTCGGAAGTCCTGGCCCTCAAAGCAAAGGCCAGGTATGTAGGTGATCTTTCGGGGAGACTTTTAAAATACTTTTTTGCAATACATCTACCATGCAAACTGCCCATTCAATCTGTGCACAGTTTTAAGTTTGTGAATCAAATCACTCAGTCAGTCAAATAATGACTTAATCGGTAATTTAAGAACCACGTAAGGGAAACGTGTGATTAACAAGGCCATCAAAGCGGCAAATGAAATATTTGCACTTGGCTTTTTAGATATTACTTTTGTTTGACCCAGTTGGTTTGCATGTATGAATATGGATGTCATACAAGCTTGTATTATTTCTCCTGTGCTGTGCTGCTGTAAACTAGGGTCTGAAAAACATTACTATCACGATGTTCTCATCAAGATGCAGTTTCCTTGGCAGTGGTGGGCTGTGACAGTTTCTTATGAACTTTCTTACAAAATATCCACAGCACACTCACTTCAGAATCTCCATGCCTACAGTGATGGCAGTAATGTTGTACAGCTGGCACTTGTGTGACTCCAAATATGTCCCTTTACTGAGAAGTGGAAATCATAAAAGCCATGTTGTAAACCATTTTCCACAGCCACGGCACAGCAACCTAGCATCTCTGATACCATCTCAAGATGATGGAGGATGCAGCTGAAGACATGACTCGAGGTCTAACCTGCTGCAGGTGCATCCACCCTTCATCTTTAACCACTTGTGCTGGTCAAGGTGGCAGAGGTCTGGAGCCTAGCATGGGTGTAAAACTAGGAGACTATACCCTTGATGGGATGCCAGTCCAGCACGGCGTAGCCACACACGCACACACTATGAGCAATTTCCAGTGACCAAATATTTTGAAACACACGTCTTTGGACTGTGGGAGGAAACCCGCACAGACACGAGGAGACGAAACAAGCTCCATTCAAACTGAGCTGGATACGAACACCCAAACAGCCCAGGCACTGCAAGGCAGCAGCACCGCTTGAAGTACCACCGTGTCACCTCCCACGTACATCTAAGGAAAGATGTATAGCATAAAATTCATAATAATAAACTGACTTTCATAATAAAGTGTAAATTTTGTGGGAGCAGATCGTCGTGGCTTGTTTTCTAGATTGTCATGAAAAAGTCATCTTATTAGGATGAGGACGGTGTAAATACTCATATCTCATTCACCAAAAATGCATTTGACAGGTGTAACAGGTGTAAAATATGAAATGAACCTGACAGCAAAAGAGATGTTGTGATTAAGACAGCTTCTCTGTGAAATTTCAAAATAATAAAAGCGGTGTCGAAATGCTCCCTTCGGTTAGCACCGTCGCAGAGGAACGGGCCGTTCATCACAGAACACCACATCCACTCCACCTTCAATGTTTTGAAACAAAGCAACAAGGGCTGGCATTCAATTTCTTCAAACAGGTAACACTTTTCGACGCGTAATTTAATTAGTTTTAGTGACGCATGATTTAATTCAGATGGCAGAGCAGCTGAATCTGGAAATTAAAACTACGAACATGTTAATATGACTAAATGAATGAAACAAATCATAGCACCTCAATAAAACGTTGAGAAACAAAGCATGTTTTTTCATGTTTATGGATTCTTCGCTTCCTGCTCCTTGATCGCACATTTCCTTCCCCGTCAGGTGTGTATCGGGGTCCAGCAGGTAGGGTTTCTTAAAGGGCCGTAGTTGTTTTTTTGGAACAGCACTTATGGCAAAGGCATAACAGCCTGGACAGCCAGCACTCGTGTTGCTACAAACCGATGGGGGACGCAAGCTTGAAAGTTAAAGTTGCTCCCTGTATCTGAAGAATCTGAACATCTTCAGCAGACACGGGAGCAATAATTACATCTTTAAAAATACTGCGTTGTGCAAAAAGGCTCAGAGGTTTCCCACAATTGCTCAAAATGCCCATCAAGTGCAATTTGATCTGAGCGATCTGTAATATTAAAGCGATCATCACAAAGCAAATTACAAACAAAGGCGGTGAGGCCGTATTCCAGTGTGCAGCCTTTCTGGAAAGGTCCTCTACATCCCGAGCCAAACTTTTTAGCTGGCCTGTACAAATCTGTTGAGACAACTGCGAGGGAGACTGCCACTGCCACACACATACACGCAACACAACACACACCATACGAATTGTCCCCTGGGTCCTCGAACCTCCACTGTCAACACACCAGACACCAATCTGGCCCTGGCATCTTCTTGCCTCAGTAGAAAAAAAATGAAAAAAGAAAAAAGATGACATAAAGCTGCGCCCAGAATAATGTCATCCTATCGATCTGAACCCAGAGCAGAGGGACGCTGAGCCGTTAATAAGCTAGCCTCTTGCAGCGGAGGGAAACAGTCCGTAGGCTCTCGTTCACTCGTGGATCTTTGTTCTTTTTTAAGCTTTCTTAATTCAGAGCCCACAACGTACTGCGAGCTGTACAAGACCTACTTTTGGTCCAGGCTCATATGTAGGAGGTGATGTAATTGGAAGAGTTTCTTGAGGCCCAGACACTGCTGGGACCGAGAGTGAGTGAGAAAGCAGAGACCAGGTGCACCCTTACGCTTGTGCTAATTGTGGTTTATTATATGGAACAGTCGAAATTACAATGTTGTTTAACAGTGTGCATGGGGGGGTTCCCGCTGCATCTGATGCCATTTTAAACACAACCTCGCTGTCGAGTAGAAAAAATCTTGAGAAATTTACATTTCTTCTTCCGAAGGGTCTTTGCGCAGGCCCCAACTTTGAGATGCGCCTTACGCTCGCGAGGACAGCGGGGGGGCGTGATGGATGCAGGCGGCAGCCTCTTGAGAGGAGGGGCCGCGAGCGCCGAGTGCCAAACCTCCGTGTTTTCGCAGCGCTGGAAACAAAGCGGCTGCGTTCGACTCCGCAACAAATGCGCCCCTTCATTTTCTTCGAGTGGAAGAGAAACATTAGCACAGGCAGGGGAATACTTGGCTGAAACCAGGCACACAGAATTGCAAAATGTTTTATGAAGACACTGTTTATAAATAGGAGTGCTGGAGGTTTAAAGGGTCAGTCCGTCAAAGGGCTCACTGTCCCTCCTCCAAGACAAACAGCTGTAAATGAACTCCTGCGGAGAAACCTTTATTAGAGAAATATTATTAGGAACGGTTACATGCCTAAGGAATCTGCTGTAAGTTTCCAAAACGATTTCTGTGACATACAAATGAAGTCTTTATGTAAGCAGCAGGCACTTCATGAACGCAGCAGGCAAGTTCAAATGCTGGACAAATAGCATGCAGAAGAATGGAGAAAGCCCACTTGCCAGCACCACTGTATCACTAACAGCGGAGCCCATCCCTCCGGTCTCAAGTGGGCTGTGAAATTGTCAAAAACATATATAATTTTGATTTGGTTATAAATATATGGATCGCAACATCTTCTAAATGTTTTACAATATTCTTGCGCCCTATTGCTCCAAGCACGAATAATTCAGATCACACAATTGACATTTATAAAGAAGTGAAAGATTATTCTTTATAAAGTGTATAATGGGAATGCTATATTGCTACATATAAAAAAAAAAAAAATAAATAAAAATATGATGTTGCACTGTTGTTTTCACCTTTGAAGTTAGTAAAAATGATTCTGCACAAGTCGATACCCTAAACTTTCTGTTGAAAGATGTGTCGGCAGCTGGGCTATTTACACGATTATGATTCTTTATTTTGGTGGCATCTTTGTCCAAGGTGACTTTTCGGCTCATTTCTAGGGGAATTTTATGAAAATATGGACAGTAGCAAAGAAGAGCAAAAACCTGTGCATCTTAGAACAGACAAATGTGTATGCGTGTTTTTTTTTTTTTTTTTTTAAACGATTCCCATATTTTGAACTTGATTTGCCCACAAAAGCTTAGAGCTGCATCCTTTTCCAATCCCGCAAGCAATAAGGAGTCCTTCCAGTGAGCAAACAACATCATGCCAGAGAGGAATTAATTTCCTTGCAGGCTGCTGGGAGAGGACCACTCTTTAATGAGATGTGAGGCTTGCGCTTTTCCCTAAGCAGCCTTCCATGGAGAGCCCGTCTGGAGCTGCCGCCTACCCGCGGCACACGCAGATAACCGGCGCTGGACGTTCGACATCTCCAAACAAGTGACCGTGATGCCGTGCCACCATCAGGGACCAAGTCGTACTGCTCAGTCCAGTGGGTTACCGAGGCGCCAACCCCGAGCGCCAGCTGACCCAGAAGAAGACTTGAGCAGATCTCACTGCGCTCAGCGCAACTCCCCAGCTTCTCTTTTATTTCCTGTACGTTGGTGTGATTCCGAATTGGAACGAAATCAAGCTCCTCTAAATTAATCTCCTTGGCCTCCTTACCGTCCTCCAGCACTGCAGATGCAAAGCGTTGTTGCTAAAGCACCACAGTCATCTTGGGCTGATTAAACTGTCTCTGTGCAGCCCAGCAGTTAAGGACAAAGGATTGTGGTGTCAGTTAAAGTCCTCCTTGCAGCACCCTTAAGGTAATTAACCCGAGTTGCTCCAGTAAAAATGATTATAAATGGAATGAAATAAAAAATAAATGTGACTTTTTTTCCGCTGCAGGGGGATACACATTTTGCTGGGCCTTTGTCGAGGGTGTATAGATTCCTTTATTGGCTCCCCTGGACTGTAATTGCAAGATGAGGAGCCAAGAAGGCTGTGGCGTGTAGAAGAGAAACACAGCGGGAGCAGGATGGTGGGCTCACTCAGCACATTGAGCAGACACCGTGACCGCATCATCAATAATGGTAGGCCACCACCCCCCAGCCCCTGCGGGACAGTCCTCTGAAGGGCTAGCGAGATGGAGGGCAGCTGAGGGGATGCCGACACTGGCGATCTCATTTCGCCGACCTTGCTGTGACCCAGCTGCTGCGGTAACCTTGGTGCGAAGGAGAAGTGGGATCTAGGATGTAGGGCATCGCAGGCTCAGATGTTTGGGCGGCGTGACGACATCGCTTTTGGGCCATCTTACTGTCTCACCCCCGACACTTGGCCCTGTCTGTGGGCGACAAGTGAGATACTTGTGACTGTCGTCTCCGCTCCAGTGCTATGCCATGACTCTCTTTCTGAAGGCACTTTACGTGGCAGCAGGTCAGCTGTTATCTT
Organism: Heterotis niloticus; assembly: GCA_018136845.1. Taxonomy (NCBI): domain Eukaryota; kingdom Metazoa; phylum Chordata; class Actinopteri; order Osteoglossiformes; family Osteoglossidae; genus Heterotis; species Heterotis niloticus. The sequence goes on along the minus strand of CM030904.1, from coordinate 12,157,801 downwards.
GTTTTATTGTCCTCTGAGCACTTAAAATTCCTACATCTGCGCTCACAATGGAGAGTACAAGGATAGAATAGTGATTGAGGGGGAGAAACAGCTCTATCACCCATCACATAATTCAGTAACACACAGCCAGCCTTTCAACACTGGATGCTGAATTTTGGTTTTATCTGCCGATGTCAGCGGTGTTTATTCTCGATTCCCATTTTGTGTTTCAGACCTTCAACTGTCAACCCACAGTGCTCCACCCATTCTTTAATTTGTCCATTCATTTTCAGCATCCGCTTACTCTGTTACCAAAAAAAACAATAATAATACGGGGTAACGTCTGGAGTAAAGTGTGTTGGGGTGTGGAGGAAAAATGAAGGCACTGCGAGGCTACGGTGCGCAATTCAAGATGTAGCAGCGCAGTCAAATCCTTCCCATGCTATTAATTTGACTGCCACAAAGCAAGACAGGCACTGCAGGTATGTTTGAGCCCAGACTACTTTTCCAGCTCTGACAGAAGCGGTCACACATCCAGTCTCACTAGAAAGCCCAGGAGCTTGTTAGAGATGTGCTTAGGCAGGCAAAGCCTTTGAAACTCAAGACAAGACGAGGGCTCGGGAAGAGTAATAAATAATGAATTTCAGGTTACCGTACAGGATCCTGGAACCCTGCTGATTCCAGTTGTTAATTGCTAGTTATACTTTATTAAAACACTGAAAGGAGCTTGTCCAAGGCCTGGGTAAGAAAAGGGGAGGGGGGGTAGAGCATGAAATGAAGTCTTTTGTTTTGGATGACTGCTCTGTAGCACCAGCCTTGAGAAGCGCAACAAAGGCTCCTCCTTTCCCTTTGTTCGAGCCCAAGCTAAAAACACATCTGTCCTCCCTTGTGTTCTCCCACCCTCCCTTTCCAAGCTTCCACCTTCCCTTCCACAACAGCCATCATTTGTTCTCTTGACATCCAACCCAGATCTTTCCAGTTTTCCAGTCTCCTCATTCCAAAGTGATTAACGCTGCAACCGGTACGGCGCAACAAGGAGATGTTTTCTATAGCAGAATTTAAAAGTAAAGAAAAAAAAAATCATTCCAAAGCAGTAGCGCCCGGTTTTAAGGTTTAAAGTGTACGGCATGAGATGGGAAGCAGCAGGAAGGGGTTCGGGGAGGCAGAGCAGCACTACCCACGCAACATGGTAAGAGGAAGGCTGGACGTCTCGATTGCTGCAGCGCACCCGCGGACAGCAAGAGACACCAGGCGGCCCCTTGTGAAACAGCCCGACTCCTCCCAGTCGATGCATTCAGCACAGCAAATGCAGATTTCATCTGCTGGGCTGAGAAAAAAATGGAATTGCGTTTAAAAGGACAGCTTTACAAAGCAGAGAGTTCATTTCCACCTTACAAATGACTTGACTCTGGGTAACCAGCTAATTGGCATTTCAGTGGTAATGCTCTCTTATCAGAGTACGCAGTCAGGAAACAGGATTCCATTTATCTACATCCTGGTTATGGATGAAATTCGCTGCTTTAGTCACTATTATCCGAATGCAATTAACCCATTTCAAATAAGAACTTGAAATACGTCATTACAAAATATGAGTGTCTAAAATTAGGATCAATAAGGCTTAACATTTGCATGGAAAATCATGGTGGTTGTTTTCCAAAGCAGCAGTCATTATGAAAGCTGATGTGAAAAAGAAATCATCAGCCGTATGATTTTTGCATTTTGCTTTTCCGAACGGTCGGAAAACCTTTTTTTCCGGTACCTTATTAAAGTGTGCATTGTTTTCGTTGCATGGTAGGGATCTGGCGGCACTGCATGCTGTGCAACATTCCCGCAAACGTGTTCGGTGCTGAGCGGTAGCGACCACAGTGCTCTGCGCAGAGGTGAACCCTAAAAAGTGCATCATTTCCAACAGCAGAGCCAGACTGGCAGCTGGGCGAGACTGTGCCAGACCAGAGCTAAAAAATGTAAAGCGATGTAAATGCAACGATGAGTTCATCAACACGAGCCGTCGCTCGGAGGAAGCAAAGACGGAAGCTGCTGTTACTCAGAAATCTGCGAAGCTGACACATTGATGGACTGGCTTCAACATGGAGCTAATGTGATGCATGGGACTTCTGTATACACACAATTATGCATTTCATGGCGTGTTGGCTTTACGGGAAAAAATGACTACGTTCTAAATGAAGAATCAGAACAATTGCTTAACCAGGTTGTATTCCTCCATCCGTGGTTTAAAGCAACTTTATTGAAAAAGTACGTAAAGTGGACGTTGAAGAAGATCTGAAAATTTTGGGTTAAATTCAAAAACTGGGATTCGTGTGGCAGGTTGCCATTGTTTAGTGGTCCCCAGATCCAGATCTTCGTTTGCCCCTTGGTATGGCCTGGATTCATGGGTAAGTCTTACTCTGAAACCTACACCAGTTCTTGCACAGCCAAATACACTTAAACCCATACATACACGTTGGCCTGACAGACAGGGCAGGAGAGAGTGCGTGCGTGTGTGTGTGTGTGTGTGTGTGTGTGTGTGTATGTGTGTGTGTGTGTGTGTGTGTGTGTGTGTGTGTGTGTGTGTGTGTATGTGTGTGTGTGTGTGTGTGTGTGTGTGTGTGTGTGTGTGTGTGTGTGTGTGTGTGTGTGTTATTAATCTGTAAGCATTATAATAACCCACAACAGCCAGGGCTGTAAAAGAGACACAGGGACTAGCATGAGCTGTCCATTATTATCCATGCATTATGCTATTACATCACAGGGTGATTTATAAGAGGGGTTGGCCTGCTATCCTATCTGGATATAAAACTAAACCTAAAACCTTACATCTGATCAAAACAACAGTTTAATTCTAAGACAGATTGTAAAGACATTTTATACAACCCTTTAAAGCTATGGGTTACAGTCCCAAAAGAAGGTTCCTCTTGACAAGGTACTGGTTTACTCCAGGAAAAATATCCAGTTGTATAAATCTGGAAATGTGTATGCTAGTTAAGGCAATACTAGATAACAAAATAATTGTATATGTAAATGGAGATGGACTGCTTTACTTTCAAAATAATGTTTCATATTTGAACCGGAAGGAATGCCCACGTGACTTATTGCCCCAAAGCAGTCACCAGCTTCAATGTATTAATTTACATTTTTGTGCCTTTAATATCTAGAGAGTGACATTTGCTGTAGTAAAATTATGGTTTTATTAATATTTCACGCACAAAGACGTGCCCGTTGTCCATGAGTGGTGTATTGAACAAAAGCTAAAAAAAAATCATCAGGAAGCAAGCAACCGAAAACAAACATCCCTATAAAGAATAGTAATGAATTTAAACACTCACAAAACCAAATACACAACAGTGTCACCTCAGGAAAACAACTTAACATAAAACTATTGCACTGGTATTGAGGTTTCTGAACTGCGATGCAAATTCAGCAGAGCAATACGGGAGTCCATATGGGCCCGTCTGCATTTTCTACACTGTGGTGTCATAAACTGTGACCGCATGAGCCAATCGATGTCACACAATTTTATAAAGGGTATTACTTTTTAAAATTTTTTTTTTAAATGTTTCATATAAGTGCTTATATGTGTACACATCACAAGTTACACTATATGGCCAAAAGTATGCGGACACCTGAGCATCACGCCCATATGTGATTGACCTCTTATTCCAAACCCATGGGCATTAATATGGTGTTGTTCCCCCCTTTGCTGCTATAACAGCCTTCACTCTTTGGGGAAGGACTTCCACCAGATTTTGGAATGTGGCTGTGGGAATTTGTGCCCATTTGGCCATGAAAGCATCAGTGAGGTTCGGTAAGAAGGCCTGACATTCCCGTTCATCCCAAAGGTGTTCAGTGGGGTTGAGGTCAGGGCTCTGTTCAGCCACTCAAGTTCTTCCACACCAGCCTGGGCAAACCGCGTGTTTACGGAGCTCACTGTGTGCATGGGGGGGATGGGCACAGTCATGCTGGAGCAGGAAAGGGGCTTCCCCAAACTGTGGCCACAAAGCTGGAAGCACACAACTATCTGAAATGTGACTGTATTCTGTATGACTGCAGCTGAAAAAGCTCAATTCAGCTATTAAGTGGGGGGGGGGGGTGTCTACATACTTTTGGTCAGTAGAAAAGATAAAATAACTCACTCAGCCCAATACATCATTCTAATACTGGACAGTGTTTCTGTTTGTGCAAAAATGCTTTTTAGGTTTTAATAGTGATCAATAATGATAAAATAACGAATTCAGTTTATCCCAAAACTGTGGCACCAAATTATGTGAACATCGAAGCAAAAGTCAAAGGGTACTCAAGCCCAAATATGGGGAGCAATGGATCGTAAAAGACAGCATCACTTTTGATGCCTTGCCTGCTTCACAGATGGAACGCGACCTTGAAAGTGAAGCTTAGAAGGCCAACTGCGAGCACGAGTTCCATTCCCACCATATAAAGCAGCGAACTCCATGAGCCTCACCCCAGTCAGGCAGCATTCCAACTCGCAAGTCCTATTACCTGTTTGTACTGGACTGAAATTAATAATAGAATTATTAGTTTTGCACCGTCACATTAACCCACCCACTATCAAACACAAACCAGGGTCATTGCTTACACGTGTTCTTATTTACTAATAATTTATATATGCATCTCGCCTGAACAAATGTCAGGAGTGTTTAATTTGCAGCGTTTCTCCCTATCTGCCTGGTGAAGGGCACAGCAGAAGGTAGGCAGCTGGAACCGCTCTCTAGGGTGGAAAGGGTGCCGTGTTATATGGCCCCGGCGCACGTGTTTGTCAACTGGCTGCATACGGCAACAGGCAGTGACTGATTCCCTGCTTCTCGCTCCCGGGAGAACAGACAAACACGCTGTCAGATGCACGCCACAGGGACAGACACCTCAACTCGAATTATAGCCACAGGAAATGATGCCAAAATGAGCCAAACATGTATCTTTTCAGCCATCGCTGGCAATAATATTTAAACTTCTTTAAAGTTTTTTATATGGAAGATTTCATGTCCTCCATCCCACAGGCAGAAGCAGAGACTGATGGACACATTTGGCTTTTTTCCTCCCTTTTAAACGGTGGGCAGAGTTCTCTTGGTGTGCGATGGAATGAATTAAGCAAAGCTAGGACACGAATATGCAGCAGCATGTTTAGATTAAATTTAAGACAGGTATTTTTCTATCGGATCCATTTCCCTGGTGAAAAAGCCTACTCCTCAGTTTGGGCTCACGTTTTTTTCACAAAGGGGAAAAATTCCTCTAGAAAAATTTCAGTATGCAAAGTTGTCCACTTTGGTAAAGGAATTGTGCAAACTCACCAGGGCTGCTGGGACAAAAGAATTATTCTTTTATGCCCACCCTTTCAGGTCTGGAGATAAAAGCTTAAGTACATTATGACTGCATTACGTGGCCTGATGTTACGCATGTGTGTTGGGATTCTCTGAAATGCTGAGCAAAAGGGGCAAGTATAACCTTGTAAACAAATAAATTCAAGGATTCCAAGTCTGTCTTACAGGAATTCTAAAAGACATTTTAAAAGCCTCAGAAGAAAAATATTGTTTTTCTTCTCTTTTTCATGTCTTTTCACATATTATTCCGATACCTCACGGACACCCTGTTTCCTTAAAGACAACAGGGCCTTGTGACTAGCAGCTAATTTATATATACATTAAGAAGCCTAGGAAGCTCAGTAAAAATCCCACCGGTGACATTCTGGTTGAACCCTGCATTAATATCCCAAACAGCCACGAATCTAGAATGTTACCCACCGGTAATAACTCGATGGTTGAGAAGTGAGCGCTGCAGCTTTCTCATACGAAACCCGCTTTCAAGTGCAGTTAAACTCCCCCTTTGTCTAGCCTTCACGGTAATGCATCGCAGTGCACCACTCGGACTGCTGTCAGCCGGGTGTCCATCCACGGCAATAGCTGGTTGGTTGCGCTGACTGTTTGTAACGGAGGAAAACATCTACCTGGATGGGGCTTTCTTTCAAGAACGGAGGGGAAAGCCTACAGGACAAGTGGAACTGGAGGACAAAAGGAACATACTAGCTTGAGAGAGGAGCTGAGTAACTTTATATCGATTTCAGCCAGGTTGTTTATAGACACTGAGGTTTACTGTGATCTGCTAGTTACCGTGTTGCATAAACAGCCTCCATAAATATCCTCTAACTCGCTTGCACCTTGCTTTGTACATAAAAATAACACTGGTGTCTGGACTCTAGATTTGTCCCAGTATTCATCTGTAGTCTACACCAGACCATCTTGAAAATGACTTGCAAATGTACCTTTAAATTTACTTTCAGTTCAAAAGAACTTTGAGACACTTAGTATTAGAGACAATATCTCCTTGATATAATGAATAATTACACAGTTTTAGGACTGATAATAACATAACAATTGCATTACAATAATAACCCTAATAGTCTTTTTTTCATCATTATATCAGATACATACAGACTAATGATCTGCACCTAAAGACACATGGACTTGCTCCAAGACTTTTTCATCAGACCTTTCCCTTCCAGGTTTCCTTTATAGAGTCTCCCGTGGACACCCATAAAAATAAGAGCCCTTCTGTGAATTCTAGCATGTGCCAGACTCAGAGTTGGGTCAGAGCCCTGGTTTCCACATTACCTGGTTCCCCATGTTCACTGTCACCCCTGCAGCTGTGCTTGCTGATCTGATTTTTTACACTGCTGCTAGCAGACCATGAAGCATCCATCAGACCATGACGTGATTTAATTTTCACTGCTAGATCTAATCCATCACCCAACTCCAAGTGCTGGGCCTGCCTTACGGTAGACTTCAAGGACGAGCTTCTGTGCTCCAACTGTACCCTAAAATAGGAGCCCATTGTTTTGGTGTCAGAGAAAAGGAACTTTTCCCCTTGCTATGAAACCGAACACTTTGTAAATACTTTAGAAGTTACGCACAGAAATGAAACCTTTTACAGAAACATATTTTGCTATCAAATGTATAATTACTGTTTTGTCTAAACATAGCTGTATATGCTTGGTCTTCCAAAGCAAATAAATATAATTAGTAGAGTTGTATTGCTCTGGTTAGCTGCGGGGCATGATTTCAGAAGAAGGATAACTGCTCTTGTTCTTGACTATACGAAATAAACCAACGACAGCAAAGTGCAAATACTTTGATTCAAAATCGCCTCCTATCGAATTACGTTTAAGGAGAGCTGCGTGATTTATTTAGCAGGCATTAATGCACATACACTAACACCACAAGCTAATGTGATGTTTCTAATCCTCATCCTGTACTTTTGACTTTTGTTGAGGTAATAATAATAAGGATGATAGTAATAATAAACTGCAAACAACACAATGTTTAAACAGCCACAGATTTACAATGAGTGGAAGGCAAGGGGGGGGGGGGGGGGGACAGCAAGATCTCCATATAGTGAGAATGGAGGATAAATGCCAAAACTGGGGGTCTAACTAACATTATCGCTGAGTCCACGACCCTGCTTTCTGCATGTCCTTTGCATTTTGCACTTTGTTCTGAAGGTACAGAAAGCTTATATTTTAAAACGGTTGGTTTATTCTTAATTTCTGTTCACTTATTTGTACTGCATTGCTTAATGCTGTCCTTTAAAATTTCATGTACATGAAGCATTTCTGTAAAAGAACTGAAAAAGTGATCATATTCATCCGTAAAGCAGTTTCGTTCAAATCTCTAAAATTTATCCGGTTTGTTCTCTCTGTTTTGCCTAATGTGTGAAATCATAAAACTCTCTGGTTAGACAGCTGGAAACAGACAGTTTCTGTTTGTCCCACACACTGTTGACAGAATAATATTCTTAATGGAATTTATAATATAATCTGTATCTATATCAGCTGCAGAAGCAGATCTACTTGTGTTTTATCTGTTGATGATGTGGCAGTGTTACCACTGTAAAAACAGAGTAACGCTGTTTTGAGTCCACGGAGTGTTACATTGTCCTATGGTTTGGCTGAGCTGGGTTCATCACTGCCATATAAATGTGTGAATGTTGGGACTAAAACTGTCTGCCACGCTTTTGTGAAAACAGTGTGTGGTGGGATCACATTTTATTAAGGTGCGCATCCCCTCTTGAGGACAAAGGGAAACGCAAAAACAGCAGGTAGAATTAGATCAGGTCATCATATTCATCCATTACCCTGTTTACCTCTGTCATCTGTACCAATGAATTACAGCTTCAAAATTTTTCAGTCTGCATTAAGACAGAACGTACGTGTTTGTCAGCTGAAGCTGACGGTGGTAATACGGTGATAACAGTGGCTGCTTTGTATTCAGAGGACTTGGGTTTGAATCCTGTTCCCACTGTAGCATCCTTGAGGGATTTAAAGCAAATTGCTCCATTAAAAATTATCCAGCTGTTTACAACACTATGTTACCATAAATAACTTAACATTGCAAGCTTCTTTGTCCAAAAGAATCAGCTAGATATCACCATAAGGTAACACAAATACAGTTGCCCAGTGAGGGAACAAAACTCCAATACAAGTTGTAGCTGCACTGTGATTCATTCTTCTCCCATCCTAACTGCATTTCAAAGCTAAGATTATTACCTGCTGATCACAAAGATTGATCCCAAAAACTGACATGCACTAAAGCAAGTAAAATAATAATTTCCCAAAAACTGACAGCCAGTCAAAGATGCAAGGCATTGTTTTTAAAAATGTGTGTGTGTATGTGTGGGGGGATATCCTTGGAAGCCAGCACAACAAATATATTTTGAAGTTGTGTGGGTGCATATTCAAATTTGGCACCTATGATTTACAAAGCCAATTTAGGGCTGCAAGAGATAGAATCAATGAATTTGTCCAGGTTTACTACAGCAATTTATCCACAGCTATTGGTTCATCATCATTATTCAGAGCAATGGCTCGGTGTTTTCTACAATGAAGTATTGTGTGCTGGTAAATAAATCTTCCTAGGTTCACCATCAGGTAAGGAGGAGGAGTAATTAAAGATGGCAGGTTTCTGCATTGGGAACTGACACCAAAAATAAGCTTAAATTGTCCTTAGAGGCCCGTGGAAGGAACCAAGAGGAAACATCTGTCAGCAGCAAGAATGCTATACGAGCATTGTTTTTATAACATTTATATTGTTTTTTCTTTTTTTGCTAAATTCTCTTTATATATAAATTCTAAAATACAGAAGGTTAACTTTCATCTCCATCATAAAGTAGCTCTTATGAGATTTTGAATTAAGGCTTTGAACTCCATTAATCCAGTGTATTGCTCTTAAATATCTTGAAGGCTATGTTTTTCCTGATACAAATCCATAGCAAATTAAATTCTCCCTTGACTTTTTATCTTTTTAGCCTTGCACTAATTTATGGAATTACACTCTGGTCTAGATTTTCCAGTATTTCTGTTATAGCCGATCACAGTTGTGTTACAGCACAGATCTCCGTGAACAGTGGAGTCACCTCCAGGGCTCAGTGAACATGTGGTAGGTGTTCCACAAAAGCTGGTCTGAGCCACATGGGGCCCCAGGAGAAAGCATCTGCCTCTCCTCAAGCAGCAGCCATGAGAGCAGGTATCCAGGATTTGAGGAGGCTGCTTTTTCCCCAGGCTGGATTGCTGCCAAGCTGTCCAGTCACCACGGGAAGTTCAAGGCAGCAGATCACTTCCACTGCCCCAGGTGAAGGAAGGCTTTTCAATAAAGAGAAGTAGTGATTCATTTATTTTTTTACTGACTTGGTTTCCTTGTGGAGGGCATCTGAGTGGATGTGGAAATCATCAGCTTAAAGGGCAGTGGCATGAACATCACATAACCGTGTTACTGACGCGCTCAGAGTCACCTTACTTCCTTTCACAGTGACTCATGAAACACTGAGGGTCAAAAATGATCAGAGACAGGAATCACCAGATTTAGAGATTCTGTTCAAATCATTTCTGAAAGAAGAAAAACAGATGGTTACTGGCTTTGAAAAACACAAAAAAGACCTTGTAGGTAGACGCCAACAGCATTTCACACTAAGCCTTGAAGTCTGCATCAGCAGTTTCTGGCCATTGGCATCTCTGCCATCCGTCACTTGAACACGGTCGAGCGACGTGCTACGGTCCATCGCATGGCCGAGCTCAGCTGAGCTTGTCAGGCCCGTCTCATGGGCATCTCCTGGGATGCAACCATGGGGAATGACCTGGTGGCCTGCTGCTGTATTTAATCAACATTTAAGAGCCCAGGCCACATCTCACAGATTTCATATGTGAGTGTTTTTTCCTGCTTGGAACCCCTTTATCTTTCACAATGGAAAGACATTTCTAGACATTTCTACACTGAAAGGCCAGATAATCTGAGCGTTACCCCTCAAAGGATAAATCGTTGCACGTTACAACACACAAGCAAAATAAATTTGCTTTAGAGGATTTCAAGCAAATGTATTCAGTTCCACATTCAAAAGAATTATTTCCATTGTGCACAGTACCATGCAAGATGGATGAAAGTGGCAATTTGTGCTATTGTTACAAAAGGTTGTGTATGTAATTCCTCGCTGCAAGCAATCATTGGACTGCTTCATACTGGAGTGTACAACAGCAATCTTCAAACTTTAACTTTAATAATCTATTTCACCCAAAACTTACAACCAGAGCTCTCTGTTTTGCAGTATTTGTCACTTTACAGCACACAAAATATGAATCGGAGGTAAGTGGCATCTACAGCTGGCATTGAATTAGCTCCTCTAAAATATGGCCTTTTCCCATGAAAGAACTCCCCGTAAGGAGGTTAGAATAAAGAAATCAAGGAGATGGTGCAATTCTCCAGCCTAACTGGTTTCTTAATAAAGACCATCTCGATATCAGACGTTCTTTTGGCAGATCTTTTCTGTGTTACTCAGTGCTTCAACTCAACACAGGACCACTGCCATCCAGTTCTACCAGGAAATGCTACAGCACAGGGATATATCCATACCCAAGCACCAAAGGAACTTGGTGACACTCCCTTCCCCCCTGCATTACAGCAGAGGGTAAAACATCAACACTAACAGATCACCCAGACTTGCCCTCCCTAAAGCTGTCAAACTCTATAAGCAATGAAGGGGGAAGCAATCCTCCTATAACCCCTCACAATGGTTAAGCACAAGTATTTATACATATATAAAACAGCAAAGTACTATGAAAGAGCGAATCCTTTCCCAAAATTCACTGCTGCTGTGTGTGTGTGTGTGTGTGTGTGTGTGTGTGTGTGTGTGTGTGTGTACAGAGTTGGGTGACTATCGTGAGAAGTCACAGGGGGACTGTGGACCCTTTGTGTGTTCTGTGACCTCAGGTGTTTCGGCAGGTGTGCTGGTGTGCTGTACGTATTCACATGTGTGAACATGCTGACAAATCTGAAAGATTGTTTTCTCACAGTCCAATCTGTAAAGTCTCCAGTTCGTGGCCCTGTCGACAGAGGTGGGTTGTTAAAAATAGTAAGGAAATATGAAGGAAAGCCAAATAACTTCTGCAAATGTAAATCAACAAAGCAACATATATGTAACCTTGAACGGTTTCTGTCTAAATCGTACGTAAACTAGCCCAACTCGCACCAAGCCGAGGAAAGAGCACCTCTTTCAATCACCCAAAAACTCATCTATTACATATATTTTTTCACAATAAAATAATCATAGCTCTGGCACTCCCTTTGTGCCTGGCACCTGGGGCCAACTGTACCCCATAAGCCCCTCCAAAATGCCAGAGCTGAGGAATAGAAGCACACAAATGTGATGAGAGAAGTCCCAGGGAAAACCCCCAGGCATCAACATATTTCTTACATGCTGAGAATTTGGGTGGGTGAAAAACTTCATTTTTATTTAGCAACAGAAGAATATGTAGTACTTTTCTCTAGTTTTTTAAAATGTGTATAACCGCTTATTTAATGTAAGGTTATGGATTTCCAGAGTGCATCCCAGAAGCACAGGCTATGATGCCAGGTACAACCTTGAAGGGATACTAGCATATCACAAGGCAATCTCTCACACACACATGCACACATGCACACACACGTCTTTGGAAACTACATGCAGACTGACCCAGGTTTAACCCTACATCCAAACCCACAACTAGGGAGCTGTGAGGTACCATCTCGATTGTTCAGCCATTCTCTCTTAGCATTTCCCTTTAATGGAAAAGTCTAGATTCCCCTTTGAATGAAAAATATATGGAATCTAAGTATTTCTGGGCAACCTAAACATAATATGAAAACTCAAAGAAATCAAATTATGCTTTTTTGCAATATAGCCATGTAATGACCTGTTTCAATTGTTGTATTTGGCTAAATGCTGAGATTTATGGCATTATTTCACTATGTCGTATAGTACTGAAATGTTGCCACAATGCACTATTTTATCATGCGTGATAAATGAGCTGCAGATCTACTATCCAGGGTGTGAGTTTCCAAAAAATGCTCACTGTTCCCCACTGACCTCCATCACTGTGCTCATTTACTGCAGTTATCCAGCATAGCTGGGCTACACAGCAAAGTGAAATCATTCAGTGCAGCCATTCAAAATGCATTACTTACCAAATCTGCTCTAATTTGCTATTGATCTTAATAACTTTACTAATATGGAACATTGGCACAGCTGCCTGTGGAAATGTGTTAAATAAACATTACTTTTTTGTTACATGAAGTACAACGTTCCTTAACTATGTCTCTCTTTTGTTTTTTGTTTTTTTTGTATTATTCTTATTTTTCTTTTTGAGCCAAATTGGTTGTTTAGCACCTTTTGCAGACATATGGACATTATTAAATTAAATTTCTCAGCATCAAGTGATATTGTAATTATATACGTACAATATATACTTTTTCAGCCTATTTTATGTACAAAAACTAGAATGGGTATACAAGAATTTTGTCCAAGATGACTAGCTTTGATTTTTTGGTACACATTTAGGGCAAACCTAGTAGCTTGACCAAGCGTTACCAGCAGGCAGCGGGATTCAAACAGGTGACCTTCACATCACCAGACAACAGCCTTAACCGCTACACTGCGCGCTGAATAAGCAAAGGCTTATTGTGTTGATGCTGTTTTTTTCAGTATGTGTCCAGAGCAGCTGCTTTTGCTCTCAAAAGGGCACTGGTTCGAGTCGCACCCCCTTGGGCACCCACCTTGAATTGCTTTAGTAAATATTACCCAGCTGTATAAATGGGTAAATCTCTGTAATTAGTTCAACATTATAAGTTGTGTTGGAGAAAGGCATCAGCCGAATTAATACAGGGGAAGTGTAAAAACAGTTTCAGGTTACAGTTCAAGTAAATTGTTTGGATTTTTAATCATATAGTAATATTGTGCTTTTCAGTACATTTTAACAGTGCATTTTGACACATACAGATGGCAGAAATGGTGCGATTTTATTAGGAAAAAGTAAATAAATACACAGAAATGGCTGTCAGAGATGGAGCTGAATTAGTTTCTGCTGAGATTAGAGTCTCCATTACGGAACTAGCAGCATTTATCCTTCATTGGGAATCTCAGTGAAATCCACGAGTGTAAACTTGATGGCTCCCTCATTTTACATTTTGCTTTCTGCCAAATGCGGACAAATAGGTAACAGGATGTTCCATGATGTTTCCTGGAAAAACGAATGACTCGTATTACTGAGTCTCTTGCATGTTTTGCAAACCAGTAATCTTGTTCACTTTTACATATACTGTCCTACTGTGAATAGTCAACATAGATTGGATTACAAACATTAAGGTCTGCAGTTTGATGGCGATTATTAACAGATTAGCCATGTTCACAAACTACTCTTCCCAGAAGTCTGTAAAGCACTAACTGCAGCATCACTGGTGTATGCCTGGTCCAAGTTTCTGCCAGGGGTTTTTTATTATTCTAGTTACCTTCACTATATTGGAAAGGACAAAACAGCTGTGGAACAAATATGGCTTTTATGCATTTAAAATTGAAAATGAGCAAAACACCTCACCTTATGCAATATTTTTTTTTCTGTGGTAATAGCATGATTGAGCAATACGGCCGCATTGCAGTTTTATATTGTTTGGATTAAACAAATAGATTTGAGCTGGATGTATTCCCGTGGAACACTTGAATCAACAACAGCCCTGAAGAACATTCCAAGGTCATGAGCTCAGTGGATCTTATGAAAGTAGAGCCGTCATACTTGTTTAAACAGTATTACGCAGTGACCCCCCCCAGTACACATCCCCTCAATCACGGTCATGGGGAGCATTTAAAGTTGAGACCCCCGGTTACCCTCGAGTGTCATTCAATGCTATAAAACTAGACTGGAAAAGCTTTGCCCCCTGAAACAGATTGAGACTCCGAGAAATGTGACCCACCACACAATACACCACAGAACAAGCAGTACAAATACTGGGCCAATTTTTTGTTTTAATGGAAAGCATTATTGGGGGCACAGCAACATAAATTTGTCACGCTGAGTATTGCAAGTGAATCACCATCATCCCTGCAAAGCCAAAAAGAGATAAAAATGCATTCGCATGTCACTGAGTCAACTGACAAGCCAGAATTCATCCAGCCAATCTTTATTTCTATAAACCTCAATCTCTGTTTGTCTGTCTGGCTGTCTGTTTGTTCTTTACAGCTTTTTAAACCTTTACAGCCGTTCTGTTGAAAGCGCAGACCTGAAATTTGGCACATAGGTACTTCTCACCCCAAGTGACAGTTTTACATTGTAAAGTTCATTGAGCAGCAAAAAAAGCCACTTAGCATCTTGAAAACGATTGCTTTGCTCTTTGAAATATAGCACATGGAAACGTGCTCATGGTTACATCACACACAGACCGCAGGTGTGACACACGCAGAGCCTTTGACACGCTGACTGAATGGCAAGTGTATCTCTCTCTTTATCTCACTCTCTCTCTCTCTCACACACACACACACACACACACACACGCGGGCTCACACAGATCATCACATGCATTAGTGTCATGTACTAAATGCAACATCTTTAAAGTTAATGTTTGGTGATAATATTACTGTCTTGTGTTCATCCGCACGTTCTGCCTTAATGGGGAAAAGACGTGGACCTCATATACTAAATGCAAACTTTATAATGTCCTGCTTCCCAAAAATCTGGGCTCTCAGCTGTAAAAGATAAGTAGCTGTTAAATGTGGCAAACATGACATAGGCATCAGACTATTCTGGTGAATGTTTGGAAGAAAAACGCTGAACTGATGGTGGCGGGGTGTAGTTTGGTTGTCACTACAGGAACATTTGGAGGTGGTGGAGGAAGAACCCAAACTGGAAACAGGTGCCAGCAGCTGTAATATGTTGCAAATAAAAATAACAATTAGTAAAATCTGTAAAACTGAAAATGTAAAAATTGACTTTAAAAAAATCAATACACATACACATTACATGGTGCTATACACATTAGTAACAAAGTAATAACATAATAAAGTTTGGTGATAAATTTTATTACTTTTTTCCTTTCCATTGGACTACGCCTGGCAAGCGTGGCTCTCCCTGCAGCGTCTGTTTTTCCAAAGGGTGGAATGACAGTGTTGGCCTTGTTTATTCTTATGCTGCTCACATTATTACATGATGAACCACTACTTGATCAAACTTTAAAAAAGAAAACGTACATCGAGTACCGTGACACATATCTGTTCTCACCACAGTAATGCAAAATGAATAAACACCTACTAGTATCTTTAGTAAACTTTGCCTCTCATTAATATACTAGAATAAAACTTCTTTGTTGCAGGTAGTTACACCCTCAGGTGCCAAGTGAGTCACTTCAGCAGGTGTGATCTCACACAGGCCAGAGTGCATTTTCATGGTCTTCTCATCTAGATCACGATGTGTGATGCAGAATGTTTATGCAAACAATTCTTTGTGTATTTTTTTACTGAACCATGCACCGGTATTTAAAGAGATGGTGTTTATGAATGTGGTAATATACCATAGTGTTCTTCTGAGCAGCCACTATTTAAATCCATCTGCTATGTTGTCAGGTAGGTACCCGACCACATAACTGTTGGGAAGAATATGCTCTTAAATTGGACTGCATTCAGAAACAGTTTCATGACACCAAGGAAAGAATAAAAGTTAAGGACAGCAACCGGAGTTTCCCAAAAGTTAGACAAATACAAACTTAAGATTCCATTCCCACCAGCAGTCGTACTGGTGAGCAAGACATTTCTACACATTAAAACAAACAGGTATGCAAAAGGGCAAAAAATTGCAAGCTGATTTGCAGAAAATTGTATAAATATAAATATGAGGCATCATTACAAATAAGCAACAGCTACCGCATCAATGAAACAAAACCCATCTTACAATGCAAGCTAATGTATGCTGCCAAAAGACATAAAAGTCCAACTCTTAACTTTAACTGCTGTCTGCTAATG
Organism: Heterotis niloticus; assembly: GCA_018136845.1. Lineage (NCBI taxonomy): Eukaryota > Metazoa > Chordata > Actinopteri > Osteoglossiformes > Osteoglossidae > Heterotis > Heterotis niloticus. The sequence goes on along the minus strand of CM030904.1, from coordinate 12,141,514 downwards.
GTTACCATTGCAAATTATTTTTAGTTTTTCTTATTCAAATCACAGGTAGCTGGAATTGTACATTAAATATCAAAATGAATTTAAATAGCAATAATAATGGTTTGAAAACAGTAAAAGGGTAATTGCAGATTGTAGTAGCAGAAACACAGCCGTAAAAAAATCCTGTTACTTATGTAACTGTGTAAACCCATGGTTCTTCAGAACTGTCATACTGTTGAACTGTTTCATTTCCTTCTTCCTGGCTGAAAGGAAGACTTTATGAAACATTGTTTTGAGACACTGTTAAAATCCATCTGCTGGCTTTATCATTTAGGTGCAGTATGTGCGAGATTTATAGACTGTACCAAACGTATACGAATTGCCTGTGGTACACATTAACCAAAACTACACCAAGTCTGCTTAAAAGTGTGTTATAGCCACATATTTGTCAAACATCACTGATCTGTCTGAGGGGGTCTTAACACCCGACACTCAGACTGAAACAGTGTTTGAAATATGATCAAATTCTGAAGCCCAATTTGGTGCTTTTGTGTGCTTCTGGTTGACTGAACATGGGCCAGTGTACCTCAGCAGCATCCCATGCATGTGCAGACATGGAGAAAGAGCAGCAAGTGGCGGTGGCCATGGTGGCGGTACTCCTTCATGGCATAGAAACAGCAATGGGCGATGCAGTAGCTCCATCACACCAAGATGAAAGCCTGAGCAGATGGCATTAAGAAGCCACAGTTTATCAAGCCTGTTCCAGAAGCAATGCTGCAGTTAGTGCCACTCAAACCTTTTATCACTGTGACATGCATCTGCACAAGCCATCAGGCGAGGTTACTGAAGGAGCATCAGCCTCCACGAGGGCCAAATTGCATCTCTAGCCCATGGGATGTATCCACACATGGTGGCACATAGAAACCTCTCCGTATGTAGTAGAACCTGGTTTTGCGGGGGTCCCAGGAACATGGCTTACGCAGCACGTACACCACTGTCCTTCTAAGATAGTAACAGTTCCGGTCCATGGCATTCGGCCCATTTCTGTCTTTGCTTTGACTTTCAGTACCATCCTATTTGGCGGTTTTGCAAAACAAAACAGAGGATGGCAACCAAATAAATAAATAAATAAATAAAGGGTTGAAACAGTCTGCCCAAGCCAGACACGCTGGAGAAGCTGGCACGCCTGTGCCGGTGTCTTCAGTTGAACTCGTCCTCCCATGCAAACGAGATGCTAATCTTCATGTGACCTTCACACCGAAAGGGACAGGACCCCACAGTTGGTCCTGGCATGGCTCCACTCACCAAAGTCGCTGGTATATCGGCAGGGCCCTTCCTCAGTCTCCCTCCCTCCCTCTCTCCGTCTCCGTCTGCACCATCTCCATCTGGTGCGCAGTTGCCACCTGGCTGTGTGCTCTCTGGCTGTCCCTTAGTCAAAGCCTGCTTCTCGGGTGTAAACCCAGTCTCGGAGTAGCTCGGAGAAACTGCATTTAATCACGCGAGTGCGGGGCTTCTTTTCCACAAGCACACCCATACGTACAAACATGCAGACCCTTCCAAGCAGCCTTTTATATTTTGTCCAGACTGGGGACAACTTCAAGATCAATCAGTGGGGGAAAAAGTCAGTCAAATCTGTGCTTTATGAGATGTAAACATTGGCGCGAAATGTCATTTTGCCATCTCAAGAGTATAGTTACGCTTAATGGAGTTAAAGTGGAAGCAACGGCTTTCTTTGTACCACCTCTGCGTTGCGGGTAGCCGACATTTTTATTGTACTGCACGTGTACAAAATGTATATTTAGTTGACAGCGTTGTCAGTTTTGATGATCTGATGTTCCTGTGCAATTTTTTTTCCCCTCTGCGCTTCTCGCTGTTGCCGCAAATAAAGAATTTGTGCTGCCAAGTCAGTCACAGCTGCCGGAATTACAAAACAATCTTTGAAGGTCAACCGAAGTGAACAAGATTCATGAAAACGTTGACAGTCTGTAAAAAAACATGAATGCAGGGCAAAGCATCGTTCAAATGCCACCCATAAGCAACACATGACAGTAACCCCAGCCTATAATATGCAATGTATTAATTATGAATTTCTGTGATGATCATAAGGACAAATGTGTTATCGACGGGCTCCCATTCTCACTTCTATTTCATCACGTATCTAACATTTCTAACTTTTTTAATATAAAATGTTCATTTTGGTCGTGCTGCCATTCCAGTTCTAAAGCAGTCAATCCAGAACATATTAAATCATATAGGTATTTGCAGATGAAAAGCAATAACTTGAAATGTAACCCTAAATCCCATTTTTTTTAACCCAGTCCAATATTTCTGGAAGTCATGAAGTATAAATCAAGTCCTATTGTTGGACATATCATCTTCCAGGGCAGCAAGAAAAAAAAAATAATTAAATATAAAAATCAGCCAAATGTACAATTTGTCTCTGATAATGCATATATCATGAAATATTTCATAAAGTTCTCTCTTGTACTGCCCAGCTTCAGACATGCAGTGAATAAGCCCTGGAAAACAGATCAGTGATGGCTGGGGTGTGGAGCTGCTTGGGGATTCTGTGTGCTTCCCAACCTAAGCCATGCTCAGCCTGGGACCCCATCTCTGCCAGCTCCCTGTGTCTGGAGGCCATGAAGGCTTCACACAAACGCATCATGAAATATTAAACAGGATGAGAACACAGAGATGGGAAGGCCATGCGTGTGCACTTCTCTTATGTGTTTATAAGCTCGCGAGGAGCCGAGCTAATGTCGCTGTTAATGTGGCCGGTGGGAATGTCGCGTTGTAATATGCAAAAAGTGATGCATGCACAAGTTGTTTAAATAAGCAAACCTAGACACACAAACACATTATTCATTTGGATGTATTTAAAAAAAAACAAATTTGCTGCAGCTGTTGCACATTTAGAATAGAAAATATAGGGTTAAGTAAACAAAGGTGGTCTTGTAGGACTAATAATGAGAGCACATTAATAACTAGAACATATAGACACAATTAGAACGCGTCATACTTTAACAATGGAGGAGTTACAAAACCAGATTTTTAGGGCCATGATACTTCACATCTTGGATCTCAGCATCAGCATCTCCCACCAGACGTCTCCTGGAAAACTGTGTGAATCGGATTCGCCACCTTGCAACTGTGGCGAGCCAGAAGCCTGAATAGCTCCTTCCGCAAAACAAAACGCATTCCACCAGTCCAGATTAAAGGAATTACTAAATGTATCCTAAATATTTACCCTAATCCTTTCCAACATGCAGCACAAACCATTTTACTCCTTGCACATCCTGAGAACTTGAGCTGTCAGAGGACATCACTTTCAAATTAGTTCACGTTTGCAGCAAATTCTAAGACGAAATTTACATTGCAATGTAGGCATAACACTGTCTATAACCGTCTGTCCAAATGCAATGAAAATAATTTTTGAGCAAAGGATTACACATCATTTGAAAATAGATTAGTGGTAATAAATAATGAACAGAAATGGGAGTGCGGTGACCTGGTGAAGAACACCGGCTGCGCTGTACATGTGAGTGCCCGTAGTTAGCAGCACCCACGGTGCGTCACTGCTACTCATTTTGCATTTGCGCGATAACCCGTCCACATCTGGCGCTGGTGTCACCATTTCAGACGTGAAAGTCTGGACGCAGCGGGGTACCTGGGGCCTGCAAAGAGGCTGGGAGATTGCCCCAGTTCCTGTAAAAATAGGTCAGAGCAAACAACCCCCAGCTAAATCTACATAACTCTCTGAATATTAATTATCAGCACTGCCTCCTGCCTGCTCTTAAAATTCATACACGGATGGGATCCGAACAAAATCTAAATGCTCTAGTCGCGTAGACCCAAATAATTTTTGAATGCTTTGTTTGAATGTTTCTTTAAATGCCAGATTCCATCAGGTTTGCAGAGCAAGGCAGAGGATGTGATATGGTTTGAATTATGTACTACATGTTTTCAGCTGCCGTGCTCATGTCTCCATGGCTCAGAGATACGTACATCCCTACAGCAGAGGATGTGTTCAGCAGGGGGCCGAAGGCAGTAGTGCGGCAAGAGAGGCTTCTAGTGCGCGGCTGCTGGCCGTCACCTGATATTCTAATATTCAGCTTCAGCTTAACATGATCCGCGCTTATTTTTGTTTCCTAAACTACCCCAAGACATAACCACATGCATGACCTTTGAACCTGTGAGTTTACACAGCATAAAAATGTGTCTATTAAAAAAAAAAAAAAGGCAGATCACACAAAAAGCAGCCGACATGTCCCTGGGGGGAAAAGGAAACAATATTAAATTTAGGTTTAGCTTTTGATCCGCACATTCGCTTTTGCCTTTCAAGTTCAGACAAAGCTCAATGGCACAAGCTAGGCTATTATGAAGCGCTTACAATTCTCACATTGCTCAGATTCCCAAATTTCTCATGAACGCATAACCGTCTTAATTGCGTTTCATAAAATTATATTGGTCCTCTAAACTGATGTATAATAAAACCGCATGTAGGCCAGACATGTGGCATGACTGCAGTGAGAGTAAGGACACCAAACAGCAAACCCTGCATGGCAGCACCATCTCTCATTTCCCATAACTCACAAACCTCCCACACCTTACTCATTGCGTTTGCACAGGTAATTAAATACATCAAAAACTATCTTGCACAAGAATTATTTACAAAACAGGTTTTGATAGAGGCTTTGTGTCAGGGCTTGAATGGAATAAATAAGTGCCATCATTCCCTTTGTCGGCATGTTGGCATGCATATCGATCTGTATATGCAAACTATTAGTTATTAAATTTTGAATTTATGTAGTAAATAAAAGACGCTAGGAGATATTTATGCTTACGATGCTTTTTTAATAAAAAATTAAATAAAAATTTTTTAAAAGCTGTACAAAAGCAGAACATGCGCCGACTTACAGCGTAACTTGGTGCACCCTCGGTTAGGAAATGTATGTATGTATGTATGTATGTATATGAGGGCTGTTACAAATAAAAGCCATCTATTACAGCAGCCCTTAACTGGGAGAGCAGCTAAGAGTGTCTGATTGTAGAAGAGCGTACACACAGCCACAGAACACACACTGCACTGGCCCCAATAATGGTCTGGGTATATTTTTATTTGGTTCTACTGAAGAATTTTAACACAGTTTACACCCATGCATGGACAGGAATCTACATGAAAATTTTACCTCTTCTGAATGTGAAAGCCCTCATATAAGGTGTTAAAGTGTGACATGTACAGTAGTTGACAAGATGAGAAATAAGAATCCTAATAGACCCACCAAAACAGGACTATAAAAAGGAAGTCCCACCCACGTTCTGGAGGGAAAACTTAGACAAAGGAGAAACTTGAGAGCTGCAAATATTAATTATGATCATTGAGGTTGAAGTCTAAACACACTGGACCACACCAAACTGAGAAGTAAAATGTCCATCTTTTAAAATAATAACAAAGCCATTCAAGAGAAATGACCATAAAACAATTTCTTAAAAATTATTCTGCCACAGTTCCGACTCTGCATGTCTTTTTCTCATTGTTGGTTTATTCTTATTGTCTCCAATTAACCTGCTCCTTTAGTGAAATAAGGCAAGGAGAGAGTAGCTCTTATGGGAGCCCAGGCATCCGTTTCTGCCCATGTTGGCCCACCAGTCCACCAGCTGTAAGTAGGAGTGTAGCTGGGAATACTCCCACAGTAAAAATGTACCAACTGCTCAGCAAACCTGCAATATATGCTGTATGGTCAAAAGTATGTGAACCCTCTTCTACTGACTAAGTTGAGCCGTTTCAGCCGCACTCATGCAGCAAACAAACACATTCTATACAATTGTTTGCTTCCAACATTGTGGCCATAGTTTGGGGGAGCTCCTTTCCTGTTCCAGCATGACTGCCTCCCCCCCCCGCTCCAGGCACAAAGTGAGTTCCATAAACACATGGTTTGCCCAGGTTAGTGTGGAAGAACTGGAGAGGCCTGCATGGAGCCCTGACCTCAACCCCACTGAACACCTTTTGGATGAACTGGAATGCTGACCGTGAGCCAGGCCATCTCACCTGACATTGGTGCCTGACCTCACTGATGTTCTTTTGGCAAAATGGGCACAAATTCCCAAAATCTGGTGGAAAGCCTTCTGAGAAGAGTAAATGCTGTCCTAGCAGCAAAGGGGGAAACAATGCCATATTAATGCCTATGGGTTTGGAATTGGATGTTCAACAAGCACATATGGGTGTGAAGCCCGGGTGTCCACATACTTTTGGCCATATAGTGTAGCAATTTGTACTTATTTTTCAGCATTATTTCTACTTTTAACGGTGCATTCCCCATTCCTATGATATTTTAAACATGAGATCTGTCACATCTTCATGAAAAGAGAAGACAAGTAGAGGCATATCTACTACACACTCAATAAAACCATATTTGAAGCCAAAATATGCAGTTTGGAGGGAAAGATGAGGTAGTTGGATGGAATGGTGAAAAATTATTTAGACCGATGTGTTCGGTAAAGTGAAGAAAAATGAACCATTTAACCAAGTGACAGGAGCTAAACGTCCAAGAAAAATAATCCTACATCACTATACTGTATGTGTGATAGATTTGCTCATGAACAACCACTGTCAGATTTATGGTTTCATGTTCCTGCGAGCGGGGATTGTCTATGTCTAGGGAACAAACATATTACATCTACGGCATCACAGCGCATTGCAATACGGTGCGGAACCTGACGTGCGCAGGCTAGCAGCACTAAACATCATTATTCCGGAATGAAGTCACTGAGCCGCAATCTGCCTACTTCATGCTGCACGACCAAGAGTGCTGAAGGAAAATAGCTTTCTTCAGCTGGAGAAAATGACACCGGTGCTGCAGGGGTCAAACACACTTGTAAATCAGCAGATGGGACACAGTGTGACGCTCTTTTGTAAGATTTTTTTTTTTTTTTTTTTTTTTTAAGGAAAACAAGTTTTGGTTTGCCATGGGTTCTCATTCCTGAAGACAGCATCTGCAAACAATAAAGCTAAATGAGAGCACATTAACATTCATGCAGTGAACACTGCACGCCTGCAGACGTGAAGTGTCTGCTCCATCAGTATGACACTCGGATAACATTGACACCGAAGACGGCTACGAGCTGAAATGTTTGCTCCTTCGTTCAGCGTTTTCAGAACATTATCCAAATTCTAATCATTCCTGCCTACAACAAGATGCAAATTCCCAACAAAAGCACAATGCATAAAATTGCTTTAGTTTGCGAAGAACCTGAATCCGATTTATTGGCTGAGTATGCACACACTTACATGGAATTTGGCATTGGTGTCCGATGGCGCTCACAAAAGACAACACAACATACATGCACACGCACACACGCATGTACATGTGCAAAAGATGCATGACTGAGCAGGGTAATAAGAAAAAATATTATCAGAATAAATATTACAAAGGTTTTTCGGTGTTAAACTAACACCTTTGTCCCAAAGAACTTACAAATAATGTTAAGCATATTAGACACACAAAAAGGAAGAATACTTGGAAATGTAACAAGCACTTGTCTAGTCTCAAACTTTGGTCTTGAAGCTTAAGGCTTACAAATAAAACCACAGTTGCTTTGCGCTTTAGACATGAGAATGTCTCGTAAATTAAACGTACCAGTATTTTAAATGCAGTGTAAATTCTTTAAGTTGGCAGTGTAATAAAGATAGACCAGTGCTAAGTGCCAGAACATCCCACTTCTCTGCTAAACTGGGTATGTTGTGTAAAGAGAGGCCTATGAAACAATAAAGGCATTTAGCCACATTTCATTTCATATCTCCACACAGAAAGGGAGGACCTGATGTGGACCTTTTCCGTCAGCGGTTTCAATGCTGGATGCAGAGATCATCCTCTTCCTCTTCCCTTCCCAAGGGAAGCGCCTCAAAGTGCCATGGGATCAGCTGCGAGCGTAGAGTACAGCATAAAGACAAGCAGTCACAAACTACCACAACGCTATTTATTACACCTCGTACTTAGAGAACAAAATCAGAAACCTTATACTGGATTGTTTGCAGAGATTCTTTAAAAGTGAAATTAAACAAAACATACCATCATGCTACATATGTTTAAGCTCCATTCAGCTTTAATACTAATGCCTGGGTGTAAAAGTTCAGTTGCTGGAGGCAAAAGGCTTGGGGTGGGTTATATTGTCTTGTTAAACTAAAGCCACCGATTTAAGCTGAAAAAAAAAGAGTGTGCTTTCTCTTGGTTAGAGTTTTTTAGTGCAGGACGTCACAGCTGAAACTTTAAGCTCAAGTCTGAACTTATTATGAATGTTTTATTGCAGAGCACCATTTACCACACAGAGGCAACAATCATGATGTCACAGCCAAATTCTCAACGCGACCATCAGTCATGCAGCCACTAACTAAAACCCTACTTCTCCAAAACAACAAAAATTTTTGACTGTCTCAGCACAAATTGCTACCAGCCAACACAATGGGGTCACATACATTGCAATATGTACTTTAATGCTACTTTAACTTTTTAAAAATGCTGGTCTTATTGCCATGAAAACCACAGCACAGTAGCTCACATCTGTGTCATATAATACTATTGCATACATTCTCCTCCATTATGTAATATAAGAGCAACAGCTACAGTTTTTAGGCTTTATTTAGCCAACTCCTTTGTTTAAGGCACCTCAGATACTACGGGAAGAGTGGGATTCGGATCAGTTAAGTTCAGTTATGGGAAGCATCCTTAAACTCTACAACACTTTCTGCCCCCCAACAGTGAGGTGTGAACCGAGGCATCCAGTGAGCGCTTCTGTAACATCAAAAGCTGTTTAAATAGCAAAAGTGTTGCCTTAACTATTATATTTACTGTAACTGCAACTATTAAGAACAGTAGCGCTGTTTCCTACAGAATACCGTTTGTCTGAAGGAGCCTGATGTCAGCAAAGAGAGTCAAGCCACGCTGCAAGCCCCGGGCCGACCGAATCCCGCAGCTTTCCTCAAGAGTGCACGTGTGGTGTACGAAGACAGTGTAGGAGTGCCATGTAAATAACTGCGGGCTTTGTTACGCGAGATTAAAGAAGCTCCGTAAAACCTGAGCGGCGCGGCAGCGTACAGCGGATGAGCGGCTCCTCCGCTGTAAAAGGGGGAAAGCAGAGGGCATAAAATAACATCCCGATTCATCCAGAGTGTTCGTCGATAAAACAACTGAAGGCATCCTCGCCATGTCAGCCAGAGCAATTAAATTTCTGGCTAAATCGGTTATTATTCTTCCAGAGGCTCTGAATCTCTCCTTGCGACGCAATAAAATGTAAGGATTTTTAACTACCAGCAATTATTCATAAAGTACAGACTATTATCTCCACCGGCTGCAATCACAGACAATTTGTGTACTACAATGAAGAACTAAACTCAGAATATACTGAAAATGACAGTAATTAAATTCCTTTCTTTTAAGAACAAAAGGCCAGCAAACAAAATTCTTATCTTGTCTTGTGTTCTGCTAATTTCCTGAATTGCTATCAGTTCTGAGTCACTGGGATCCTCTTACGTGGCGCAAGGCAACGGTAAACAGCACGTTTTAGGGTCGCGTTTATGCGGTCGGCTGCGGGTTCGGGAATGCAGACAGAGGCGCTACTACCGCTACATGGAAAGTGAGTGTTACACAAGCAAAAGTTTCTAAGTTAAAAAAAAAAGAAAAAAGAAAAAAGCGCATCGTGGCCAACCGTGGCCAACCGTGAACAGCTACCTGTGGTTTGGCTTGCCAAACCAGACACCCGAACAGACACTGCGCTGTGAAATTTGATTTAATTGCATATCTTGTTGGATTTCGGTGTCATTCTCGTAAAATAACACGTGCGTGGCAGGGCATGTTTTCCACTGCATTTGGTTTTATGAATGACAATCTATGCGTTACATCAAACTATTTCAGGGGAGCATTTGTGCATATTTGGCCGGCGAAGAAAAGAAAATATCTGTTCCCTTTTGCCAGTGAAATGCACTCAGCTTCTCTGTCCGAAGTGAAGTGAGCAGCTATCTAAAAAACATGATCTCAGAGAGAGCGCTGACACAAGGACATCTGCCAGCTAAGTGGAGCTTGAGAATAATTTGTTTTATTATTAGATACACGCAATGCATGGCTGTAAATATTTAATAAAGGATTTTTTCCTTTAATCTATTATGTTCTTTTTTTTTCCCCTTGGTTAGATATTACACATTTTGAGCCGACTGATATGCTATGTCATGGCAGCAGAATTTATAAGCAATTGATGTTTCCCACAGGACAGCCTGGGCCCTGTACATAGCGGCAGCTTTTGGTCCTCATCTTATGTGAGAAGAGGCCGTCATTCTCCTGTTATCACCGAATCCTCAGATGCCAGCATGCGCACAGCTTGTTTGTTTGTAACCGCTGGAGAGCAGACATTGTTAGAATTCTTGTAGGTCTGACCACTCCACTTCGATGCAACTCCCCGATGACCGGCAAGAAAATAAAAAAATTTAAAAAGAAAAACATGAATTTGATGCTTTAGAAGAATTCCAGAACGCACAAAGGTGACAGTTACAAATCCCAAATTCTTTGCCCGAGAACTGCAGTACTTTCATTTATTTATTTACTTACATCCACCAGCAGCTGGCAAGGTCCAGCATGGAAGGGTAAGAATTATTTTCAAAGACGAAGGCCTGATGATGAAATGATCTGTATCACAAATTAAAAGCAAACAAAGGACGTTTATAAAAGCTGCTGCCTTTTAGCTGTTTCTTTTAATAATCTTGCACAGTTCTTGCATCCAGAGGTCTTTTGTTATCTCAGAGTGCTGCTGCCCCCCTTTTGTGACCTCTCAGGGCTGTCATGATGTCACACTAAAGGCTAATTCGCCCCCTGACCCCCACGGCTTTCAGTGCATTAGGCCAGCCAGTGGGAAAGTTCAGCTCTGCGCGCAGACAAGGCTGATCTCAGTCACGGGATATGCATCCACGGCACATCACGCACAGGGGGTGGGGGGGGCTGCACATCATTGGTATTCCTCTTCACAGATAAAACTTGGGGTTAAGTCCCTGCTTCACTGAATGTGAACTGGATGTGCCTCACAGGAGGAGTCCGAAAGCACGGAACATCAAACTTGCGCCACGCCACATATTTAAGGTGGGCCACATTGTTTTCAAATGATAGGTCCGTGAACTCGTGCTGTTTAGAACAAAGTTGTCTAGAGTTCGTTTTAATATTGCACAGGGACTACTTGAGCAATTTAAGGTATTACGCATTACTTCCAACCCAATGCAACTTTAACACCGCGTCATATTAAACTACAGATACCCTCCCGTCTGTACATCCATTGTCCGTACCCATTTGGGGTACCTAGTGGTCGTAGGTACAGATTGCTTCCCAGATGGGAGCCAGTCTATCGCAAGGCAGTCACAAACACTCATTCAGTTACATGTACCCTCACAAAGGAAGATGCTGGTTATCTGAAACAACGCCTTCAACCAAACCATGGGTATGGACGTGTCCTTTGGAGAAAGTTCAAGCAGTATTATTACAAACTTGCTTGGAGTAGGTCAGCTGGTTGTGTGTATATACAGTAATTTAATAGCAATGTTTTTTTTTCCTTCAACAAAGTCAACCTAGCCTTCAGTCCCATAACTCTCAGCTAATGATCAGAAGCTTATTTCCCTACTTTGTTTCAAGAAAACATTACATTTTAACAATGTTCCTGCTAGATATTTTTGTGAGATCTTAATTCTAATTTTTATTGATTGCAAGATATCTAAAATATAGTTTCACTGCAGGCCTGCTTTGAGAGACATTTTTGTGTAAGACAAATGAAGACTGCTAGGAGTGAGGACCAATAGCTGAGCCTCAGCCTCCAAGAGCAGACCGATGCAATGAAGTACCTCTCGGGGTACTTCCTCTGGCTGGCCCACATTTCATGCCTGTGGCATCATAGGGGAAGTTCTACCTCGAGCCACAGGCACGGGTTCTGCCCCCGCACAGTGCGCCTCAACACAGGGCTTCTTATGTCCAGCACCTGAGCAGGAAGTTCTCACCTAGTTCAAATAAACAGTCGGCAGTCACTTCAGACCCAAGTCACGCAGCGATTCATGCTTATTCTAAGGGTGGGAAATGAAAGGAAGGTACAAGATGCAAAGGATAAAGAGCTTTGGAATAGGAAAATGAAATATGTCAGTAACAGCCCTGTAGTTATGGCAGCATACAAAACTGAAGTTTTGGGCAGCTCTGGAAATGGGCAATAGTATGGATATTATGGATTTTCATGCAATTTCATGGAGATGGTTAAACAATAGAAAAGAAACATGCAGACATGATAGGTTATTACTATTCATCAGGAAAAAACTTCTACTAGTAAACACTTCAAACCACACCTAGTGAATGTTTTTCCACCGTGAAATTTGTGAACAGCTGTATGCCAACCTTTCAAATCTAGAGATGCGTTTAGCTCTAGCAGCGAAGATTTTTCTTTTACCCTCTATAGAGCATTTAAGTCAAAGCCAAACAAGACTCCATAAAATTTGTTCCGAATGTGAAATCAAAACATGGACAACCATTTCTTATTATAAAAATAAAACTGCAGCTGAAGTGCATTACAAACCATCACATCTAAAGCCGAGCCTCACTATAAGACATCCTTCAAAATAAAACTTGCATGCAGATACAAAATCACTGCTTTAACTGAAATACGTCGAGATGTCGCCTCACTAAAGATGATCCTGGCTCTCTGCAGAGCACTCGAGTGGAAAAAGAGCGGCTCGGTGAGGCCTGAGCTTGAACCACGGGCCCTCGGGAGGCTCAAAAAAATGACTGAAAAGAGTCTGGTTATTTTAATGAGCCCATTACCAAGAGACAATCTGGTCATTGACTCAAGTGCTAAGAGAGAAAAACAAACAAGAAAACAAAGAAAGAAACAAACACAACAGACTGGAGGCACTCCTGTCCGTGCAGTCGCTGTGCCCTCCATGTTTGTTTTCTCTCAGAGACAACACTGTGTTCCTCCCTAACCGGCAGGTGTCTGGTGGTGGCAATGGCAGACCATCCGGGACAGTGATGGACCTAGGAAGCGGGGCTGCAAGGTGAATATGTGGCTTTACAGCACTTGCCGCACACAGTGGGCTGAAGTGACCAACAGTTTTCAACCTGTGCTGGTCTAAATAACCATGACAGCCAGGTTTAGATGGTTCAGGGCACCCCCATAATGTATGGGCAAAGTATGCCTTCCCAAATCCTCATCAAAGAATGACCTGCACATTTGAATGCATTTCATCTCAGCAGGTCAGCTAACATAAAGCAATAACCCTGTGCCAATGTTAATATCCACATCAATGAAACGTGACCAAAGGAAACAGAAACAGCGCATGTGGCACTGGCAGGACATTTGATAAAGGTACAGCATGAGGTCAAAGAAAAGGATGTGACTGGGCTTCATTAACTAAATCCAAAGGAGTGTATGGACAGTCTTCCTATGATCTGGCTACAGCATTCCGTGGTTCCCCTGTGGTCTGCCGATGGTCTGACGGGGGAACGGAACACAGAGCTTCAGTTGTCCAGCTGAATTAAAAATACCATTTTATGGAAATATTTTCAACTCGGCAGCCAGATGGAAAAATCATCAGTGTCCACTTTTGTTTGTAATTGTTATTATTCTCCAGCCCAGGCAAGCTGCTGTGTGACATTGAGAACATGCCAGAGCTGTCTGTGCAGTTGCTTTCGTCCGCACTTCCTGCTGGGCCTCTGTCAGGGAGGGATAATTCACCTCAGCTATCCAACTGCAGCCGCCGTGATCTATTTTTCATAACCGTGTTACCTCCTTTTCGCTCTCTGCCTGATGGGACTTGCACTTCAAAGCAAACGCTCCCTACCTTCCGAGTCAATGAAATTAATTCCACGTACTGTTTTCGGATTTCGTGCCTTCACTTGTTTTCTGTTTTGCTTTTTCCCATTCTAACGCCAGAGAAGTATGTCCTGAAAGATAACTGTGATATCAGCGTCTTGCAGATGAAACTGTAGTGGCAGTTCTATACCCTGTAGGAGTGATCCATCTGAGCTGTAGTTTAAGTACAACCTTCTCGGTCAAAAATTTGAGTTTGAATTTTTTTGCTAACTTGGGGAAAACTCCTTACAGTCAAGTGTATGCTATGCAGATGTGGATAGGACCTCGATCGAAGGGAGGCCCTGATATCATCACGATTAAACAAAGGCATCGCACAGAGGTTATTGCAAACAAGCCACCCCAGGTGCTCCCAGCCTCAATAAGTGTTCTTCAGCAGATGCTTCACCACATTCCCATTTGATCACTGCTCTTGTGTTGGTCCTGGACAGGCGAGCGGCGTAGGTAAATGTCAGGTAGGCCTCATTAACACGTGAACTCGGCCCAACTCATTCTCTCCAAGGAATCCGGCCGCTTTCATCTCAGCAGCGGTGCCTTACAGCCGGGAGGGCTGATTCTCCGCACGGAGCCAAGCGGGACACGCCAGTCCGAGGGTAACGTCGGGCATTGGGCATTCTAATTCCCCATTCACTTGTGGTTCCAGCACTCACCCACCCACCTCCAAACAGAACAGAAATCATCAGCTAGAGCAGCAGGGAGGAGGGCAACTGTACGGATCTCTGAGATAAAGCGAAAGAAAGAAAAAAAAACACTTGCAGCGACAGAAGATTCGGGCGACTCACCGCAGGTCACGAGCGATTCCTTTTGCTAATGGCATTAAGATGCCTTCCAGGTGGCTCATTAAAATGAGTCACTTGTCGGTCATGTGAACAGCATTTCAGGGCTTCTCCAGGGCTCGGTACATTCCTTGCAGATGCATGCAACATGTAGAAGCAGGACTGCAAAGGATACGGTCGCCGAAAGGCAGAGGTGCTGGGTCCACTCCACATGTGGCACATGCACTAAAATCTAAACATCTCTTTCCCAAGTTTGGGCATTAGCTGCCCCTGGCTCTCTATGAATAATGGTAATGGTATCTTAATAAATTTAGAAAAACAAGTAAAGGCAGAAAACACAGTAAGCCGTCATAAATACTGAGCCCCGCTGCATCTGCTGCCCCAGTCTCATAAATGAAGAAACATCGGTTATGCAGGTGTTTACACAGATCTCGTAGTAAATATATACATAACTGACAATCCACCCTTCCGAAACCTATTTATTTTTAGAAAAGTTCTGCTGTTTATAGGTGCTTTAGCCTCATTTTCTTCCCATTCTTGTTCCCCGTGTATGCAGTGTGAACAAAGAAGCTTTTGGACCAACTCTGTTTGCAATATCGTGTAGGCCAAGGTGTCATTCAAGGGCTAAAATTTGCTCTGTGGAAACCAAGTGATCTGCACTATCAGCTAGCATACAGTTCAGGTCTGCGGATATAAGTTTGTATTTTTTTTACGCCTGAGGAATGATCGTTTGACAGATATTTAAACATTTTAGTACCGCTCTGTATTGTGCACAACCAGCTGAACAGGAAACATCAAGAACAGGAGTCCCTCCTGGGTGAACAAGCATGTCCAGTATTTGTTCTCAGGTAGATTCTGTTTCTGCGTCATCACAGCCCGGAGAGCAGTTAATGTGTTCGTAAACCCAATAGAAATCCACACGGAAATTCCCAGGGTTTCAGTCGTACATCATGGCCATTGACAGCAACACCCTGCCGGCTCAACAAGTCATCAGAGGGAAATTCTGTATAGAATAAAACATGGAAATAAATGTGAAAACTGTAAAATTTTACTGTACTTGCACCCTGATGTTCTTCGCTGTGGAAAAGAAGACTAAAAAACAATTCACCGGTCAAAAAGTAAAGTTAATGTGAACAATGAACTAAAAAAAATGAATGAATTAAATAAATAAGTAGAATGCAAGAATGCATAACCTTCCATTTCTCCAAACACACTTTCATTACTTTACACACGACACAATGTTATCTTGCTGAATGTTAATGCGCACAACTTGTAGAACGGTATCGTATTTAACATGAAAATTGAAGCCGAAGCAATGACATTACTTTATTATGTTTGTCAACACCGTAAAGTTTCAAAGACATAATTTTCCAATTATAATTGAACTATTAGACAGAAATGGTATCAGAAAGTTAACCGTTTTAAGTTTCCCCATCAAAATCTCTAAATGTAAGCATGTGAATATCTCACACAGGAAGAAAAATGAAGAATCCTTGATATTTGGCACAGATTTTCACCGATGCATGCTTCCCATCCGTCCAGCAGTCATGCGGGTATTAAAAGTCCTTAGTCAAAAAGGAAATACCTGAATTGACAAGACCAGGTGTTTAAAGATCATTAATTTTATCCCCTGGGCTGCAAAATTAGATATAACTATCCTGAATTTTTTAAGCCCACACGACAGAGATGTGAAGTAAAAAAGGTCTTTGATCTTTATTGGCGCACATGGGTGCAGAGAGGAGCCGCTCAGGTGTTACAGGATGGTCTCAATTCTACGGAAAAAGAAAATGAAGTGAGTGAAAATGAAGCTTGAGTTTCACTCAGAGCAGGCAATAAATTCTTCTTTTGGTGTACAGCCCGTCCAATGTTTATCCTGAGGTTATGAAAATAAATTTAGAGTTTGAAGCACTAGATATCACTCTCCAAATGTACAGGGTGATATATTGATGTGGAAATTGACCAAACAGGCTGCTGTAGCAGATTCTTCTCACACGCAGAGTAATCGGGTCACGGCCGAACCAAGGAGCTCGGATCTGGCTGCTGAAGAGGGCCGCATGAATCATCCCCGCAGATATTTACTTTGGAAAAATAATATAAAAAAGGACATCTGCAAAACAGGGGAGGGGGGGGTCATTTATAATTGTGAACCTCTTTTTGTTTTACTGGATTGCTGTATGACTCCATCTATTAATACGCATGTGCTAACAATTAGCTTCCTCGTAGCTCTGCTTTACATGAGATAATGCGCTGACTTCAAAGCTGTTGTTTAGACTCGAAGCTTTTCTAAACTGAGCAAAAATCTTTCTTAAGCGTACTTTCAGCCAGACAGACACTCCCAAGGCCTTGCCGGAAAAAACTATAGAAAGATCTAAGATCCCTGGACAAAGGAAGCGTTACTGCCACAGTTTCACTGCCCCAGCAGATCCTAGACCACACTGTGAGTACATCACCAGGGGGAGGTAGAGCCATTTGGCAGGGAATTGTGGGATATCCACCCCCCAAATCAGAGATCCTGTCTTTCCGATCCCTAACCACAGGATTGTATTCCCGCCATTAAACAAACAGTCCACCCCCAGGAGCTCAGGCCAGACTGTTCTGATCCCTGTGACCAGATGACAGAGGAACGCTGGTTGGACCTTTCGATCAGTTGGTTTTCATTACACTTGGGCTTGCGTCTCAATGAGCAGCTGACAGATTCCTTTCCCCCAGCTTACCTTCAGCTGTGAGAACATTTGGAAAAAGGAAATTTACAATGTTTAGTGCTTGCAGGGGGATAGGTCCACACAGCAGTCTATTGTATAAAAGGACTGCTTTTACCAGTCAGGTATAAATACTGTCCTCCAAGACCTCTAGCACCAGAAGGATCTGATGCCACTGCAGTGGACACCATCTCCAAAGCACAAAAGGTGTTCATATGCAACAGCCACCACAGCGATGTCTATGGTTAGAACAGCATCTTCTCAAGGGCTAGTGGCTCACCTATGGACCACCAATACCACTTAGAAAGAGTATGAGAACAAGATCAGGAGAAATTTTGCTCCCCAGAAGCTTCCACTAAAATGTTTTCTTGGACACTGAGCTATAATTAAAACTGGAGGAAAAACCAGCAATCACAACTGGAAGTATTTTGCATGCCCCATGCCCTAGAAAACCTGATCGTGTTTCCTACGTCTTTTGAGAAACACACAAAGCTGTCCTCCAACAAAACATTATGTAATAAATTATAAACACCAATAAGGATCGCAAAGCCCCCCCCCCCCCCCACATGAAATATCACTGTAGCAGAGACATTGCACTCTTTTGCTATGGCCTTTAATCACATGGTCCTAATGGTGGGCCTTATTGTTTGCGGAGTCATCATATCTGTCCTGGGAGACATGATAAGTGGTCATGTGACACAAGGGCCACTTGAGTCCCTGTCAGAATAATGAGTGAAAACAGCTTTGCTGCAGGGTGGGAACAGGTGGGGACTCAGTGCTAATGGACTGTGTAAGGACAGCTGTGACTGCCAACACAAACAAAACATGACAAGAACCATTACTGCCATGTACATGTAATGACAAGGAGTGTATAAATATGCTATTTTTATACACACACGTATATACATATATGTGTATGCATAACACAACACATAATTGAAATATAAAATATAGTATTTATTTGCAGAAATCTTTGTAAGGCACTATATGTGTAAAATTTAGCAAACAGTAAAACGTTATGTAGTATAGCTAAATTCTTAAAATATTTAGGTTTATATGACTTGTGTATACATACTGTTGTGAGCAGAATGGAATGGAGGAGCACAGTCACTTGTCCCTTAGTTATGTTGCTTGCGATGATTACGGGGATTATGTCATGTTTTGTCATACAAACTGTACATTGTAAATTGCCCTGTGCAGAAAAGCAGCATAATTTGCCAGTTAGCAACCCTTAGACTTCTTTCTGAAAGAAAAAAAAAAAGATATAATGTGAAAGGAAATGTATGAAAATGCCATTGTCTGTAACTTCTTCTGAGGACCAAACCACAAACAAAAGAATTTGTATTTGTCCCAGGCTATTTTTATACTTTTCTATTTTAAACCAACACTGGGTGAAGTGCAGTTGATATAACGGGACCAAAAACGCTGTGGAAATAATTTAAGCAAAACGCAAATAGAAATTAATTAAACAAAACCCAAAATAAATTCTGTTAAGCTTTTTGACCCAACCTATGCCATAAAATAATTAAGTGTTTACTTAGTTTTGTGTTGCTTAAAATTAGTTACTGTTACAACTAGGAAAGAAAATGAAAATGGCCTTGTGTGTAAGTGCAGCAAGAATGGAGATGGGCATCTACAAAGGATGTGAGGAGCTTGCAATGGGATGCAGAGTCACCGCGTCCATTTCCTCCTTCACACCGGCTCTAAGCAAAGTGTCACCCTGGGACTTTGGGAGTTGGGGACTGTGTGCAGCAAGACCGAGCTGCCGCTCCACTGCAGCACCTGCTCTCCCTCCTGAGGCTGGCACCCAGGGGGACCACAGCCACTGATGCAGCAAGGTGAAGTGCTGTGCTGAACTTTACTGTAGAGACTGACCTTGCCCCCCCCCCGCAGACGCCACTGTCTGCCCGCCCGCACACACGTGCACTTGCCCTGCTATCCCACACTGCAGAGGGGGGTGTACTCGGCGCATCCTTTCAATAGCACGGTGCCTGAAGACAGGTACATTCATGTATTATTCATACTGGTTGAAAATTAATTTTGTTTCTTTCCTAGAAACAAAAAGACAGTTCTTTTCGTTCCAGTTCTGCACATTATAATGTCCCAAATTTTTTTACCTACTTGCTTTGCCATGGGATTTGTTTCCCATACCTCAGTACCATGGACTCTTTAACACAGATGAAAATGTAAACAATTTAAATTTTATACATGAACAAATTAGCCTGTGGTGGGAACCTTTGTACAGTATAAACATGCGGTAAAGGAGCACTGTGGTAAATGCTGCCTTACAAACCACTAGGGGCTGAATTTTACAGGTCTCTTAGAAAAGAACTGGCAAAATAGCAATGGACTGCCTATATTTGTGCACTTAGTTATTTTTTAATATAGAAGAGTGACATAGAGGGAAGAAAAGACATCAGAGCTTTCCTCATATTTAACAGACCAGCTAAATAATAAATAATACACTCTGTGCTTTTTTAATTTATTAGCAGGGAAGTGTAGAACTCAAAATTTAATTTCACACTTATTAAACTGCTGTGATGCAGTGATCATCTCCTTGCTCACTAATGGCTTGACTGCAGGGTGTGAGATTTGTTGAACATTGCTGAGCCAGTGCACCCTGGATAAACTAGAGCCACCTTGAAATTGCAAATCTCGGTGCACAAAGTGCAACACAAACCAGATTACGGCAGCGAGGAGGGCTTTTCACCAAGCACCAGCTGAAGAGGTGTATATATCAGTCAATTTGTGTCCCTTAGATAAGAAAATATTTTCAGGGATCTCACAGACACTTTTGCATTTGTTGTTGTGTCACACACTGTCTGGGGGGGGGGGAATCGGACAGCAGACTTTGGAAAGATAACACCAAGTGGGAGCTTTTCCACTAGGAGCTCTTCGTATTTCCCACTTTGGTAAACAATCATTTAGGTGTTGTTTCGATAACATAAATAAAATAAAATAAAAAAGTCAACGGTTATCCCAAATCGAGCTGTGATCTGGTGTTTCATCACCTGCGATGAGCTGTGAAGAAACCCGTGTGGAAGAACGCAACCATTACAGGCAGAGCGGTGTGGAAACGGCTGACTTCTCATCATTTTTTTGGCCGCGGTTAAACGAAGGAGCGAGAAGGGACCACACCATCCCTGTGATTTCAAAGGCTCTGCACATTTATACTGCGCTGTAAAAGAAGGCTATGCAACCCGACATAAAAGTTCATTACATAAAGTGCCTGGGTCCCCTTATTAAGAGAAAGAACAATAATTCAACAATTAGACTGTTTACATTATTTATAACCCAGTGTTTTTTCTTTTGCCCAATGCATTGTCGACGTGCTTATTCTTAGCAACAGAGCAAACATAAAATTTGTAAGGAAATAGGGGGAAATGTTCTCCCTCCGATGCACATAAAAGGGTGAGAGTGGCAGCAATAAAATGTAAATGTTACTTTGGTCAGGGAGCAACTGAGCTCTGGGGTAGACTTTCAAGTGCAACCATCTGGGGGGTGGGGGGGGGGGGGGGCTGTACGCAGGGAAAAAAAAGGCCTGTAGTGAAGGGTTATGTAAACACTTCTTATAACAGAATCCCATTTAAATGCTGGAAAGACATGCGCGACACAATCCTTCGGGGGGGTGGGACGGCCCCGCACGCAATTGCCCGATAATTCCATCTCATTTTACTCCTTTGTCTGTGCTAATTTTCAGCAAGCGGCGGCAGCCACTGCTGCTGGACGGCGATAAGTCCCACCCGCGAGCGCCGGCTGCGGCAGCACAGCTTGACGGAAGGAAGGAGGGGAGTGGCAGGAGAAGCCACCGCATTTTAATTGGAAACTTAATAAGAAAACAGCCTGCTCCCCAAGGCCTTCCTTCACGGTGTGGCTGATATCAATAAGTTCTGCTTTAGTTAAGCTCAGAAATGGTCAAAAATGGAGGCTATTAGAACATAATCCAGGTCCATGGTGTGCACACATTATTCAGGCTGTACGTGTGCAGGCACTTTCAGCTTATAGACAGGGCGGGATAAACGTGTTCTTGGACATCTGTGATAAACAGGCCTGTGTGCAGAACACTGTACGTACAGCTCCCCAGTGGTTCTCAGCAGACGTTCAACTTCTGATTCTAAATAAACAATGGTTTTTATTAAAAAGTCTTCATTCATTTTGTCTTAAATAGACATAACAGTTTGCTAATACTCTAGCATTATTAGCAAGACGTCAGTAATATTGCTATTGAATATTAAGCTGTTCTGGAATAGCGCTCCTATTTTAGTCCTCGAGTTTATCATAATAGTTTACCATATTTTTAAAAAAATTCCAAAAATGTTTTTAAACATATTTTTGAACCGTGTTTTTGTTATGCGTAAAATGATCCATTTTGTATGACATTGAACACACAGTTTTAAAGCACAGTTTATGCAATACAATATGACATCTTATGGCGCCATTGCATTAAGCGCTCCCTTTCTCAGATAGTGACGACAGGTGTTACTGCATAGCTTGAAGGTCTTGAGTTTTGCAACACAGTGGAGGTGACAACCTGAAAGTGAGTTGTGATTTTGACCATTACCAACTCATAGCACCTATTAACTACACCCTCCTACTAATGAAATTCATATTATTAGGTCTGATATGTCCTGACGGTGGCGTTCAAGCTGCTCCAGACTACTCATAAAAATGTCAGTTAAATTTGCCTACTCGCAAAGATAAGATTGACACACAGATATGATAAATTATTTGCACATATCCTTTTTCTGTAGAACGACAACACCGTAGCGCTTCACTAAAATAGCGAACCCTGGCAGCAAGCCAGGCACAGGGGCGGTCGAACAGGTCTGTGTGTCTGACTGAACGGCAAACAGCGGTCTTTCTATTTGGACATTAAAATCCAAACTCTACATTTTTATCTGCTCAATGAATTATGAGCGCTTTGGGTGGCGCTGGGATCGCGGCAAACACTTCACCAAATGCTAAATGAGCAATTTTCTTTTCCAACAACTTTGCCCATGTATTTAGCTCAGCTTGGGAACTTGAAGTGCAACAACAGGAAGCTAAAGTAAACATTTTCTGAAGGATTTTATTCATTTGAGGAAGGAACCTTCAAAACAAAAATATATTTTCGAGTCCATTCATTAAAGAGCTGGAAGTTGCATTGTGTTATGAATCATTTGGATTGTACACAAATGTTATTACTGGGCCCACTATGATAAACCAGCACTTCACACCTGGAAAAACACCACAGCTGCTTTTAAGTGCCAGAGCCGTGGCTTGGTTATTGCACAACATCTGTGTCAAAAAACGCATGTCTCGCACAAAACATTTGCTTGATACACAAACCATTTTTCTGGGTTCAAAGTAACATTTCGTTTTGAAAGCCAGATATTTTAATTCACGTTATTAGTATATTTGTGAGGTTAACTGGGCTGGATGGTTACCCAGGAGAAAGGGCAAACAGTACAACGAATCTGCGTCTTTTAAAGCCCCAGCGTAGCGCATCAAATCTGGCTTTGTCAAACCTGGCCAACTTCTGCATGACCCATTTCACACTTTTCACACTGTATTTCTGTCAGAATGTTGAGGCTTGATTTCTGCCTTTTATTCCATTGTGAAATAAGTGTTGGCAGTGGTTTTTACAGTCCTCTGAGGGAGACATAGGATGCATCTTTCAGTGGTCATGAATGGTCAGCTGTGTGTGTGTCAGATTTCCTCCTGTTCATGGAGGAGTTCATTCACAGAATGCATATGTATCTTCACAGGATGTTCTTCATCAAACATTGGTTGTATTTTAAATGTGAAGCAACTCCCAGGTACTCTGATAGATCTATTCTGGGAGTAAAATACAAGCTTCTTGGAAGGAACTTTGCTCAACTATTCAAC
Organism: Heterotis niloticus; assembly: GCA_018136845.1. Taxonomy (NCBI): domain Eukaryota; kingdom Metazoa; phylum Chordata; class Actinopteri; order Osteoglossiformes; family Osteoglossidae; genus Heterotis; species Heterotis niloticus. Next base: position 12,118,314 of record CM030904.1, on the reverse strand, counting down.
ACGTTCAGTACAAAGTGTGATTTGTCCCAGTCTGTTTTCCTTGAAGAACCACGATCCCAATTCTATTTCTGATGAAGTGGTGGTGAACAAGTTGTTTATATCTGATGTTCCTTCTGTAAATATGTATATCTGAAATATTTAATTTTCCCTGCTAGAGGAATTCTAGAATCTATGGACACGCTTCTGAAAGTCAGACAGACGTGTATGATCATACCTGTGATGCACTAACCATGCGAGCCTCAGCTGCTGCTCTACGTTGATGAAATGCTGCAGTCTCTCAGTGCGCTGTCTCTGCCTGTATGTCACCGTGATCCAGTGCTGCTCGTGCATTGTCTTTTTTCCAATCTCCTAATGGCCGTCCCAGCACTCGGCCCCCAACGGCTGCACCCATGTGACCACACCCCGAGGTGCTGGTCTGACCGCTCCCGTGCCAGCTGACTGACCCCTGCCCCTGATGCACATGTGCAGGAATCAATCCCAGAGCTCATCACAAAGTTCTGTTTGTTCGCTGGAACCCCACCCTGCACTATTTCAAGCACGCAGCTTCCATTCAGCCAGTGCCTGTTTCAGTAACACAATCTGAAGGCGGGTTTTACGAATACAAATGTGTGGTATATTATTAATACTCTTTGTGCCAACAGCCTTGCAATTGGGGTCGACAGCATCATTGTGCTATGGCTGCATCTTCAGCGTCTACAGGGGCCATTGCAGATGGTGCGGAAAGAAATGCCATCTGCTGTAACTATTGCTACATTCTAATTATGGCAGTTGCTATTGAAAAATTAATATTTAATCTGATAAAATAGATTGGGTCACATTGCAGCAGTAGGATTGACGAACTTCCCTGGACTTTCCCAAGAGTCATAGAAGAAGCAAAATGTAAAATCCAGTTATGCGCACAGCTGAAGCTCCATACAGAAAATCCAGTGAAGGTCCAAAGCTGTTGTGGCATGGATAACAGCAGATGCAGCAAAGGGAAACCTTCTGACAGCTCCTGACAACGGCACAGCGATCTTAAGATCACTCGGATTCTAATGGGTTTGTCAACCATAGGAAAAAAAAAAAAAAAAAAAACAGCTACAGCTATATAATCCATTCTGGGACGCTGCCCCTTCAAATACATTTCACACAAATTTTCAGCAAAAATAACAGCTTTATACTGCCGTGTACAGTAAATTGATTTTAGAACATTAAAAAAACCTAGGGCACACAGATAATGAAGAACTGAACTTTTTTGTTGTGTGGTGCTCGGTCTGTTAAATCAGGGGGAAAAAAGAGTGAATTTGAGAAGATCTCAAGGCATGTTTCAGAAAATCACATTTTCAAAAGGTAGCATAAAATGAAATTATATATTAATCATGACGGAACCTAGATCAAAAAGACTATTAAATGATAAACACGAGAAGAAGGGACTTGGATTTTTTCTTTCAAAGTGTGTTTTTACAGCATATGAAGTAGCAAATAATTGGTCAGAAATTACATTCAGTGTTCAATTACATTAACATTCGCTGGCTGCCCCAACAGCGAGATGAAAGAGTCTTCTGTTTAGAAACATTCTGGCATCTTTTCTTAAAAGTATGGCATGATATATAATTTATTGACCTACATTTGGAGTATTTTTCACCCCCCGCCGCCACCACCACCAAGATACATGAATATTGCATTTTCTATTTATGACAATTTCCACCACGGCTGTCTTTCACCACATTGTCCAGGCAGCATGTTTGCCACCGCTGATCTACAAGTAACTGCAAGCGCATCTACTGGAGCAACAGAAGCAGACGACTCATTAGCGGCAATTTTCCCTGCACATCTCTCAGCCTGAACCTCTTTACGCAATTAATAAAAACTAAACCCAAAGTTTAAACGCTAATAAACTCCAGAGAATATAAATTATGCAGGCTTTTTCTCCCTCTTTGCGGCTGCAAAAATTCAATTATCGTCTTGGAAGCATAGTGGGAAAATTATAAATGTGTCCACCCATCCCTGCGCACCGGTGCACAGGAATTTTAATGCTGGGATTTGGTGATATTGTTTAAAGCATCATCTGTTCGACTCCCTCTCTGGTTACAAGGGCTTTTTTTTTTTTTTTTTTAATCCTAAGCAAATTTTGTTCCGTTACCTTCAGCTGGCAAATGAATTTAATGTAGGTCATACAGAAAGCAGTCATAAAAGTATTAAAATGCTACTAGATTAGAGGTTAAGGTTAGACCCCGCCTCCACTAAAATGCACTGATCTCACAAATCAAATTACTGAACTTAAATTTAATTTCGAAACACCTTAAGCGCTGAAGACCCATAGAAATAGGAGAAAACTGTGATGCGAGAGGACGGCAGCTGACATACCCACATGCTACTCCCCTAAAACAACTGTAATACAATTACAGCTTGGATAGGGGAGACCAGGGACTGAGACCTTGAGCTGTGAAACGGTGACTGTACAGGACACGCAGAGGCATACGCACACCATCAGGATACCAGCATTCATCCTCACTTTGAAGCCTTTTGTTCACCTTAACTATTAGTGATAATAAAAGAAAGATACTCATTTAACAAGCTTTGAATTAATTACTGGCTGTTAAAATGGTTTAAAGACATTTAAATGTATAAAAAAGCACATTCAAATCATTAAACACTAGATAGCAAATCGGTCATGGTCATCCCATTAAGCAAATTTTGAACTTTGCATTTTACTCAGTTTAAATATGCAGAAGCATCTACTTACTGCCTTCACTCATTTGACTTTACCCTGTCATTTAATCAGCATAACCTCCTTTCTCCGCTTCCAGCATCCTTCAGAGTCTCAAGTGCTCTTTCATACCTCATTACAGATGTTGAATAATAATGCAGATCTTTCTCAAGCCATTTTCTCATCACTCCATTTGGGAAAAAGATTTCCTTTGGATTGTGCGAGTGTCTCTCGACAGTGGGGGCAGGGGGTCTCCTGAGTGGAAAAAAAAGGCCCCATCCACACAGCTTATACAAGACCCTTCATGGCTCTATGACAATTGCTATTGTCATACAATGGGTAAACAGATCCAGGAGTTTGCTTTAGTCAACTTGGTGTAACATCAGAGGCGCTTTTATTTTTTTTAAGCATTTGAATGTGTAAGCCCCGCTGAATAATGGACTTGAAGAGAAAGGGCTCCTGCGGAGAACAGCCTCATTGACATCTGACCGGTTGTCTGAGAGCCTGCAGAGATGGGCCAAAGCAATCTGTCCCACCCTCGCAGTAGGCCATTAAGGTCTCGCCCAATGGGGATGTAGGAAGACGGAGCGACATTGTTCACAGCGGCGCACAAGTGATTTGTTTTATATTCCATCTAGCCTTGAAATTCATTCGAAACAGGGAAGGCTTTTAACCATTTGTGCAGGAATCCTGCCACTAAGGGAAAACGACCAGCCATTATATTTTCCACTTCTTTGCAAACACAAGCAACGTTTTTGCTGAACTTTGCCATCTGCAAAGACAAGGTGTGTTTTTTAACTGAGTTTACTGGATAGGCTTAATGCACTCAGAGAAAAGGAATTCAGCAGAAAGAATTTGTCTTGATGCAGGAGATCACAAACACTTCTCATGCGTGCCTGTCTTCCCACAAGAGGGGACATTAGCATAAACATCTACGCTTACTCAGCACGTTGCAGATGCACAGTTTTCATGATTTCAGTGTGTGTTTGGACCACTGGAATAAGAATTTGTCAGCAGTTGTTGGGCTGTTCTGGACAGAGCAGTTGACAGGACAGCATATACACCTGTGGCATAGGTACCTGTATCAGCAGTGCAAGGAAGACCCCTACCTCACACAGGGGCCTTACCTGGCTCTACCTTATTGTGGTTTTTGGTGAGTTCATTAAATTAAGTAAATTTAAAATACATTTCTTTCCGTCCTCATACAAAGTGCATGAACCTATGACAAAAATTAGGATTAATACAAAGACACGCATGTTACAGATGACTGTGAAAGAACAGATCTGCAGGAAATACAATATACTGATTCCAAACAGTTGAGTGGGTGCATATACTTACATGGCAACATTTTCTTTCACATACAAAACCATACATTTTCCACCTGTTATGTATAATACACAAATAAATTTTAAGAATTGTGCATCACTTACCCACCAGCGTTCTTTAGGTCTGTCAAAAAAAAAAAAATCCAGGTAAGGGTTTAGGTGATCTTAAATATCATCTATCTTACGATACACATGCTTAGCTGAAAATTAAGAAAAGTCATTGTTGGGGATATTTGTAACAACTTAGTTTAGCACAGTGATTCCATTTTATAGCAATAGTCGATCATAACATAAGGGAAAACAATTTCCATACAAAAACCAAATATCTTGGTATATATTATTGTACATTATATTTCAGTTCATCTTTACTTGCTGCAGCTCGATGTTTTTGTCGACACTCCTTTTGTATGAAATAGTTCAGTCCTTCTTAAAGCCTGCAGGGAGGCAATTTAAAGGGTTAATTTGCTCTATGGCAAGAAGCTGATGCCTTCTGGTGCTAAGTTGTGCATTGCACATTTGAAGTATAGTGTTCATTTGTATATATTACTTATGAATATTAAGAACATAAAATATGTTCTTTTTTACCCCCTAACTTTTTTTTAATTGCTTTAATAGATATTTTCAGCACTCAAAGAGCTGTTGAGCCTTTTCAACAGTTAAAGAATAAAATCCAGTGAGATGGCCAATATTTAACTTCTCAAGTGGGGCAAGCTATCTCAAGCTCACAAGTCCGTTAAAAAAATTCACTGCATTAACAGATCACCTTTTTGTAATAAGAGGAAAGTGATACGTTAAAATAAAAAGCAAACATTGAGATTGAATTTCCTTCTAAAATGGAATCTTCTTCTAAAATGGAACACTATACACTATCGTGCATAAATGTTGAATAAAGTGCTACTGTAAGCCCAAACATTCGCAAACCCCTTTGAAACGGAAAAATGTCTAACACACTTATATATTGACCTGTAGCATAGGCCAGTGAAATAATACACTTGAATGTGGACATGAAGCATCGCTTTCATGAGAAAACAGATGAAATGCCCATATATTTAATTAACAAAGCAAATACGCTGTATTTTATGTGTACATCTGTGGCAGCTCGGTCTGGGTTTAGCTGTTGCTGAGCCAAGGCTTCGTGAAGCAAAATATGTCTTCTGAGGCTAGAATAAACTAGGGAGGACCATGCGTGGAGCTAATGATTGCCTGATGAAAACCACATTTGCGCACACCTTTAACAGGTACATGTGAATGCACTACATAAAACAAGGAGGGAATAAGCTATATAAATTTGCACCGGTGCAGTAAATAACAGCTTCCAGGTGCGGACAAACAGGAACTGATAGAGCTGCAAATATGATATGTGGCTTAATGCTTTGGTGCTTTCGGAGCACTTCAAAGCGGAGCATTTTATTCACTCGCAGTCAGTTTTATAACCACGAGTGTCTGTATGACAGGACAGAAGGCCAGGGTCCAGACCATTTTTATTGTCACTTTCCTTTTAGTGAGTCTGGCTTTTATTTGGCAGGTATTTGTTAAGGCCGTGCTGTTAAACTGAATAATCAGACATCTGAATTAGTCTCAAATTGAAAACGGTTCTTCTCTTTCCCAGCGAGTAGGAACGGATGGCTTGTGCTGACCCTGAACTTCAATGGACTGCCCTTGGAATGTAAGTGCACAGAAACGTGCAGAATGTCCATTTTTCTGAGCTTTAAAAAATAAACCTGAAAATTGTTTTCATTACAATTAATTCCTGCCTTATGGAAAAAAATGACATTACTTCCAGGGTAATGAATTGTTATAATACATTGCTGTTTGGGTAGCAACATTGCAGCTGGTTTTTCTACATTTTACAACACATTATTTTACATCTTGCTTTAACCTGAATGATATACTTTCCAGAACAGACACTGTCTACTGTTTCATGTACACTAGGATTTAAACCACATGGCCTCAAAAGGTAGTATAAAATCTGTTCACGGACACACTGTTGGTTTTATAGCAAATAGATTCAGCTAGCGGATAAGCTAAGGGTGTGGAAATTGTTTGAGGGAATTTGACACGTTAAATTTTTAGGTGCAACATGTACAATGGGGATTGATTTTTACTTTTACGGGATATTTGAGATAGCTTAGGCTGTCCAAACACGGCAACTGTTTGTAGTAACACCAGTCCACACTCATTCACCACAACTTGTGGTTGCACAGAGAAACTCAGTGTTGGCCAAGATTGCCACCATCATTCAGTTTGTGGGTAAAATGTCAATAAAATTTTCTGTAAACATGTTTGCTTGTTTTAATGCAGTACTTATCACTTGTTCTTCCATATTACATTGAATTGTTCCTGCTGTTTCTACAACGTGCAGCCCAGCTCCTGGTTTCCTACTGCCAATCAGAGGCCCTTCTTTTAGAATGAACTTTATTGCTCCATGGGACATGACCACCCTTACCTGAGAATGACATGACAGTTCAGTACATTTTGGCTTATGCTGTTTTAATATTGCATCTGTTTTGACATTAACTTATTTTTGTATGCGAAATGACTGTGTATATGTGTTCCATGTTTAAAACTTCTGTGGTTAAGCATAGTTATTGCATAGTTATGGAATTTTATGATGATGGTATGATCTACGTGGGGGGGCAAAATGTGGTGTTCTTAAAGTTGAATGCCTGCAGCCTTTGCTTTGTACATTTATTTGTATTTTATGTATCTGTGTGGACCTGTAAATGCTGTAAATATGTCAGAACATATCAGTTGAGCATAAAAGCTATGCACCTTTACTGTATTCGTGTGTCTTTGCAATCACAGGAATCTGTGGGACAAACTCTCTCTTTCCAGTAACACAACCCTCACTCAAGGACAGTGTTCTGACAATACTACGTTTATTTCTTCAGCTGATGGCTGTGTCCAAAGTAACTAACAATGGTAGGTTTGTATACAAATTGACTTACATCAATTTACCCAGTTATACAGCTGGGAATGTTTTACTGTTTCAGTTTAGGATAAGTACTTCAATTAAGTACATAGTACTTATACAGTATCAGCCTGAACCCCCAGGCCTTACTAAAGCAGGTAAAGGTTTTACACAGTACACTACGTGCTAGCCACATGCACACAAAGGGTTACCTAAACAAGAACTGGACTCTGTAAATTGTGACCAACATCATAGGCCAAAATCTGCAGTTCTTTCTATCACACAAACTTAACTCTTACATCTTCTTAAAGATTCAGAATAAGAAATGATGGTAACTTTTTCCTTAAAATGTAAAGAATATATGCTAAAAGGCAAACTGTATTTAGCCAACTTGTCCTTATTGATAGATAGAGCATTGCAAATGAGACTCATTTTTGTGCTTAAAGCTTTTTGTCTCACCTGCTCTATGGTCACTAATGCATTTCAAGTGCAACAAAGGGTTACTGACATTTACGAAGCAAAAAAGAGAATCCCAATAACTGAAATTGTGCATTCGAGTCACACTGCATTGCCCTAAATGGGAATGGATGCTTCCATGTTGAAGCTGCATTAACTTGTCTGGCAATAATATTAAATTATTCAAATATTTTACAAGACACTCCATTAGTGGAATTACTTGTGATTATTTTTCCATGGCCTTGTACTGCTAAAGCATGGGCCACACACAAAAAAGGAAATAAGTTACACCGCTGATTCCAGTTGCTGCTGGGAAGAGAAACTGTAGCCTGACAGCAACTAATCCAGTCGCTGCAGAAAGGTTGTGGACATGAAGAGTTATCGTTCATTCACATGAGGCTAAGCTATTGTCAGGACTCTGCACACCGATCCCCAGGGTTTTTCATGTTTTTTGTAAAAAAGATACAGGTGAAAAAAAGCAAATGTTTACATACGCTATGGCCTTTCCATCTGGAGAATTTCATTTGAGGATGAGTTTTAAAAATAAAAAAATTAAAAAAAAGGTTTTGCGAAGGATTTTTCCTAAAGGCTTTGAAATATTTATTTTATTTATTTGAGGGTGATCAGATATGGCTGCTGTGCAACAGTGGGTTAAATGAATGGTGAACAAAGTAGCATACAGGGAACAGAAATAACACTGTCAGGACTGACTTTTTATTTGAATTTCGAAACAAAGCTGGGGGGGGGCTGGTTCTGTGGCATCAAATGCCACAGGTATAACATTAAAAAAAATTGGAGATCCTCTGCCCATCTTTGTACCTTAAAGACTCAGCCTTTGGTGGATACTGCTTTTGTGCCAAATCAGGATTACAATCACTTGTTGACATCACCTGTTTGAAATTACATTATTATTTAATTTTCTTACCTTATTACTAGTTCTAAATTTCCCCCGTCCCAACATTTTTTTGGAATGTGTTACAGGCCTGAAATGCAGAAATGGATGTATATTAACAAATTAAATGTTAGCTGACCAGACAAAACATGAAATATCTTGTGTTCATACTGTCTGCAATGAAACAAAAGTCAAAGTAAATGTAAGAATCACTGTTTTTTTATTAGCATTTTCCATACTGTCCCAACTTTTTCTGGTTTGGGATTGTACCTCACAGGCACTTATAGTTTTACAAACTTATTGCAAGGCATTATTAAAATTCCAAAATATATTTTATATAAATAAAACCCTTTTTAAAAAGTTTTCTTTCTACATTTTTGATTAAAAAGGTCACAGGGTGGGTTCAAGCGAATGGAAAGTGTTCAGATGAGAGTGGGAAGAACAGGAGAAATAATGAGTTGCAGAGCTCTGTCTGTAGTTGTAGTGGGGAATGTTGAGCAACATACACAGACATACAAACACACGCACATGTACGTGATGTGCTGACTGGCCTGAGAATGTGAAACAGCCAGTTTATGAAAGTTAGGTGTTTGATTCCATCTCCCACCGTGTCTGTAGGTGTCAACCTTAAGCTTCCCAGTAAAATGGTTGTGTTCATATTGACCATCTATGACGGGACAGAACCCATATGCTGGGCCACACTTGGGAACAGACAGCACACTTTTTTTAAACGCTTAAAATTGTGCAATGTGCAGGAGCTCCTCCAGAATTGCATGCCATCCCAGAAAGGAAACAGCAGCCCGATCGGAAACAGTGTCATTTTTCCACTATTACATCTGAGCACACAGATGTGGGGAACAGCCTGACTTCACTGACCTTCGGGAGCTATATTAACTATTTACCCAACCTTCATCCGGCACCAAGGCCCTTCTCTCATGTCCCCGTATCCGAGAAGACAGACTTTTGGCCACCTGCCTCCCTTATACTTACTGACAATAGCGGAGATATGACTGTGTAAAGCCAGCACCATCAAGTGTGTCTACTTGCATCACACCAAGAGAGTGGCTGACAGGTCACTGTCGATCCATTTTCACTTTTTGTAGCGACTGGTATCTTGGCATCTTCGCTCAAAACTGAAAACAGAACTATATTGTTGATAACAGCATTAATGAAGTGCCAGAGATGTGAGGACATGAGGTGTTATGCAGCTGGACATGGAGACACATACTGAGAGTGGAGTTAATGGGTCACGTAGCCTGGGGCCAAGGTCACGTTTGTGGACGTGTAACAAGGGAGTGAAACTGACACATGTGATATATTTTCTTCTTTATGTGGACATGCAAGCGTGAACGGGCTAATGGCACATGTCACGCAGAAGTCATTTGTGTCTGATGAGCTTGCATTTTCATATCCACCTGGAGGCCTCGGGCTGCATCTTCCGACGTTCTGCCACCAGACTTTGAAAACTGTTGACTATGAGCTGCGGCCGGATATGCTGTGACCTTCGACATCTACACAGCAACACGCACCCTCACGCCCCACCCCTACCTCCACCTCCACTGTCCCCCCAGGGTGTGTTGTGGAGTCCTGCACAGAGCAGTAAACTGGGTCAGGAGGCCTCCTGCAACAATAACAACATGGGCTGAGCTCCGCGGTAAACATGTGGTGGCATGGCTCAGGCTGGCTATAAATACATAGTTTACCCGCCACCCCCGCCCCACCTGCCACCGAGACCAGGACATCGGTGACGTAGTGCTCGCCAAACAAAACCACTCCTTGTGGGCTGCAGCACATCTGCTTGGTCTCCGCAAACAGGGATGAGACCAGCCTGCTGGCGATCAGCCCCACTGCCACACACACACAGACACCACTACCAGCATTCACACCACTCACAGCAGCTGAGCACACATTTTGACACATGGCTGAAAAAAACAATCTCAATCAACCTCAACAATCGGTCAGTTGTTGTCACGGGTGTTGTTTTTGTCCCATTGCTAACTGGAAATCCAATTTCTTGCAGTCCCTCCCAAAACAGTAGGCGATGCACAAACGTACTGGACTATGCCGATTAAAAGGCTTTACTAAAAAGCACCTCTTCCTGCAGAGGCCATATTGCCATGTCCGTAATATTTGCTTTTTCCCAAGCTTTAATTCAGAAATCTTACTTGAAGAACAAGTTGTTTTCTGTAAAACACACGATATGAATTTACACCATAATCCTGAGGACAAGAAGTAGAATTAAATAAGTACACTATGGTCAAAAGTATGTAGATACCTGAGCATCACACCCGTACAGTATATGCTTGTTGCACATCCCATTCCAAACCCATGGCCATTAATATGACATTGTTTCCTCCTTTGCTGCTATTACAGTCCCTAATGTTCTGGGAAGGCTCTCCATCACAATTTGGAGCACAGCTGTGGGAATTTGTGCCCATTTGGCCACAAGAGCATCAGCGAGGCCAGGCGAGAAGGCCTGGCCCACAGCTGGCATTCCAGTTCATCCCAAAGGTGTTCAGAGGGATTGAGGTCAGGGCTCTGTGCAGGCACTCAAGATCTTCCACACCAACCTGGGCAAACCACGTGTATATGGAGCTCACTTTGTGCCTGGGGGAGCAGTCATGCTGGAGCAGGAAAGGAGCTTCTTCCCCAAACTGTGACCACAAAGCCTGAAGCACACAATTGTCTAGTATGTGTTCATACACTGCATGCGTGTGAATGAAACAGCTCAACTCAGCCATTTGAAGAGTCCATATAATTTTGGCCGTACAGTGTATTTTCATTTTACAGGGGTAATAAAATAAAAATATTTACTCTGTCAGGTCCAGTTAAAAGGGAAAAAAATCTCTTAGAGAATAAATCCCACATTTAATCTATTTTATGTTCGTGTTCAAAGTGCCTGTGTGGAGAATGAGTCGGGTTCCAAGAGAAAGTATAGCTAGGCCTACTTTTGAAAGCCTCATTATTGCAGCTAAAACTGTGCGACTGCATTAAAGGTGGTGTGGATTATTTCAGATGTGGAAGGGCACGGCGAAAGGTCATGCTGACCACGGCTCCTCTAATAGCTCTTAACACTCCGTAAATTACGCCAGATGAGAAAGCCCAGCTTGAGCGGAGGCCTGCCAAAACGTAAAGATACCCAGGTGACTGCTGATTTTCATCAGACCTTCATCAAGATCTTGCAGAACAACGCCCAGAAACAACAAGACTGTTCTGGCTGCACGGCAACGGTTGCCACCATAGCGGTGGGCAAGTGCAAGGAGAAGGTTAAAGGAGGCCCAGCAGAAACGCTTTGCAAGCTGATCATGGCCAGTATATACGCACATTTCCCCCCGCCTGCATTTTCTTCCGCTATGGCTGGAAGTTCCGGCATGCTCAGTGGGTCACTCGACCATCTGAATTCCAACCCTCATACCCCTCTCCTTGTGTTTGGCTTTAGCAAATGACCCAGGAAAGATTGCTGTATACAATCCATTTCTTTTGGAGGACTCATAAACCCAAATTGACAAGTCCCAGTTTTAACAGACATGTTTTTACAGTTTAACAGATTTTTTCAATTGGGCCCCAGTCAAAAGCTGTTTTACTGGACCCAGGTCAAGACTGCTAAAGAGACTTGGCTTTGAGAATTTTCTTTTTTCTTGATGAGTCAAAAAATCTGAACGACCCATAGAGAGAGCAACTGCAGCAACAAAGCGCCCGAAACCAGAACCACTGCATCCACCCATTTGCCTAGCTGGGAGGTTCTTTCCCTTTTCTGGTCCATAGACCCTCTTGAAAGAACTGAGGAACCCTCTTAGATAAATGTGCATAAATCAATTTATTGTGCTAAAATGGGCTTACCTTGATACAGAATTATACATAGATAGCAATATTGTACTATTTTAAAATTATTTTAAACTTTTGTGTTATTTTTCAGAACTACATGGCATTTACTCAACCATTACTCACCCCCTGACCCCTAAGGTTCCACTGACCCCAGATGAAGATCCCTGTTCCAGATGTATCTGGATGTATAAAGTCCTTCAGTTATAACTAATAGAAGAGGTTAAAACCTTGAAAGTGAGTTTCCTAAATGTCACAGAGCTGTTGGCCACAGCTGTTCGATAGAGCTTTGAGCTGTACCACAGTGAGTTTTACTACGCTCTCTGTCTTGGGTTTATAGCACAACAATACCCACATTGTTCTGGAACTCTGCTATACTGTACAGACTAAAATGCAGCCATTCATGTGTCTCACTGCCTTTTGCCGGACAGTGCACAATGTTTATGCAGGAGTGTCATGATTTCATCCGAATTTAAAAAAATCCACCCGGGAAATGAACAATAGCTCACCAGCAGAAGAAATAATGCATTTTGGTTCATTATTTTCACAGTACAGTCTGCTGTGTCCTGCCCTGTGCAGCTCACAAACACAAATGTGCACGCACACACACACACACACACACACACACACACACACACACACACACACACACACACACACATTCATTCAGACACATATTTTCTCTGTTTTTCTTAAGCTCTATGAGCATTACTCTGTCTGACACATTTCAGCCCCTTTCTCCAGTACATGTGAGGTGAAGTTGACAGTCCCTCACAGAGCTGCCACCCTGCCAGTGACAGCCGCACCTTCCCATGATTCCTTACTGCACAGACGCAGTGGGGAAGGGAACTCAGTGGCCCCAACACCTAATACTAGTGGCATGCAACTTAGCACCAGAGCTTCAAGTGGGAAAAATAAATGCCGGTACTCCCCTTACTGGCATGTTAGAGTGCATTACGGATGGTGTGAGCAAACTATTATGTATTAATTGAACTCTGGCAGTAAATAAACAATACTTTGAGATTTTACTAATGTTTACTATTTTTTTTTTTTTTTTTAACAAAGGAGACACGTATTTTGAACGAACGGCACGAACGCAGTGCACGAGCCAACTTGCGGCGTAACTTAGTGCATCCTGGGTAACGAAACAGCGTTTCGGGCAAATACAGTTAAGAATAATGACCGAGTATAGCATGAATGATGGCCGCGTAGTGCAGCAGTCTTCTGCTGGGAGAGCAGCTCAGCCGGAGAACCTGCTCAACTGGGGCCAGAAAACAGTACCGAGAGCTCACGGGAAGTGCAGGTTCAGAAAACAATTCCCATTTCTCCCGAGATCAAAAAGCAGAAGTTTCAGTATTTTGCATAGCTGAGTACTAGCCCACTTCAAGCTCTGCTCTATTTTGAATGCTGAGCTGTCCAGTTCAAATGCTTTTAAATCTCGGGAAGAGATCTGATGTCATAACCTTGAGAAAGGTACCACATTTCTAATAAAATGTCTTAATAATGTTTTAATAAATGTACATCTTTATAGAATAATGCAGAATTAAGACTCAGTGGCTGAAACATTTATGAATTAAATAGAGTAAAACAGTGTAAAATGAGAAACAAAAGAGAAAGCGTAATAGTGCAGTTGAATATCCAGGGCTCAGTGTGAGATGAGATGTGTCACAGTTTGGAAAGGGTGGGTGGGAATGCTGCGCAATGGCGTGAATGTGAAGAAGCCTGTGGCTGCTGGCCTCTCGCAGCAGCTGCTCTGGGTGTGAGCAGGACACGGGGAGAAGCCCTGACCAAGGATCTGCGCAGACACAGCCCGCATGCCGCTGTTTGCATTCCGACCAAGAAAATCTGTCTGCACGGGTAACACCAGACTGTGGGATCACCCTTGATATGCAGCCACCTGTTCTGTATTTCTGGGCACATGTATTCCACACCCATCTAAAATATAATACACACATATGATTTCAAACACTTGGAATGTCTGTGCTTCACTTCCTCAAAAGATGTGTATCCAAGAAACCTGACATGTTTCACATTTTTTTTTAAATATTCAGGAAGATGTACAGTTTTCTATAAAAACTGCTGCTAAGAAGGCCTACATCTTCTCCCAGCTTAGTCCCAGCCAGTGCCTAGCAGAGAAAGCTCAGCAGACACCGTGAACATGTGGTCGAATTCAGCTCCTGAATCAGACTTAAAGACAAAACAAATTACAGCTGCTGCCTTGCATTCAACAGACCTGGGTTTGAACCCACACTCCTGCTGTAGTACCCGTCAGCAAGGTACTTACCCTGAATTGCTCTGGTAAACATTACTCAGCTGTACAAATGGGTAAATCACTGTAAGCACCTCAGTATACAAGCCTAACATTATAAGTCAATTTCGAGGATGCTGTCAGCAAAATGAATAAACCCTGCTTTCAGATTAAAGGTTTATTTTTGCAAAACGTTACTATAGCATTGACTTTACTAAAAATAAATTAATATTAAATAGGTACGAAAAGAGATGAAAGGCTGTAGCAGCCACCCAGCCAACACATTTTGCTGTAGCTTCTGGGAAGGAGCAACTGTTCTCCATCTCTAACCAAATGTGGCTCATAGAACACCATGTCCATGCCCCAATTTCCCCCTCAGAACAAGAGACAGAGGAATGTATTCTTCCCACCCTGAAATGAGTCTGCTGGTTAAAAAGATTATAGGGTGTTAAGTCAATAATAAATGCTTGTTTAATATAGAGGATGCATTACATCCTGTACATGATGGACAATAAATGAACAGAGAGTTGTGAAAAAGTCTTTGTCTCGGTTTTGCAAGTTAGTTCACTCTTCTTGGAAAAGTGTTAAAAAGCTGAGAAGTACAAACATGGGCAAACAGTCGGCATTGATTTTTACCGGCGCAAAAAAAAAAAGAACTTTAACACTACATGTTCTTTGAAAGAGTGATTTAAAAACATCAGCGCTAAGTCACAGTGGGTCACAGAACAACTTGCACAGTTATGAAAATGAGTAAAGAAAGGCCAGATCCCCTCTAGTCGAACTGCTTCCCCGCCACAAGTCAGCCTCACGGGAGGAAGGTTCATCACCAACTCCACTCCTAACATTTTAAAGCCATAAAAATTCCTGCTTTGTCAAAAAAAAATATCTGCAGTGCCACAAATCCTACCCGCTTCTGAACTCAGGCCTTGGGGTGTATCTGTATCCACAAAACTCAAGAGCACAGAGTACAGAATTTCTTCCCCTCGATGACCTTCTTCTGGCTCAGCCCACTTACCATTCTTCAGGGATGTTCTCCACTTTATATTTATACAGCTTCATATCCTCAACATGCATAGTGTGATCCTGTCTTACATGTAAAAAACGTCAATACCCACAAATACCAGTGTGATGTTTAGTAGCAGTCATTTCACAGCGAGCTTGTGGATAATGCTGGCTAGTAGCGTTGCCGTAGTCAATGGTTCTGAGCTCCTGATGCCCTGTGGTGCTAAAACTGAGTATCACAGGACATCGCACTATATGGACATGACAGAAATGCCTTTCAAACTCAGAATCAATTATTGTCACATTCCCAAGTTACAGCAGTGTCCTTTTACAACCCAAGGATCCCCACATTGTGCTTCGTAAGCCTTTTTTCCAGTACGCAGATTTAGTAGATACAACAGGATTGGAAGCGCCACCTCAGTCGTGTCATTGATGACCTTTTCCCTCCAACAATGGCAAGTAAAAACCTTGCATAAGTAACAAAAGAAAGGGCAGCTTCATTTTGCTGATCGGAATTAAGAATGCACACCAAGGCGCTTGAACAGTGCAAGGGCCTGAGATCATGAATGTCAAAAGCTCTTCCTTTCAAGTTCTTGTCAAGGAGATGAGGACCAGAGGGAAACCTGCAGCAGTTAGCATTATTTGCGCAAAGCCTGAGGAGCGCAAGAACAGATCACCAAAGAGGAGCATTGTGAGGCAAATAGCAGCATCACTTCAAAAAGTACCCTCCATCTTCTAGGAGAGGCGGGGGAGGGGACATATCGAGAAAACAAGAGGAAAGAAAGGAGCAGAATAAGGAATAAGCTAGAAATGTCTCTGCTTAATTTTTTTACTTGTGGCTGACATCTTTAGATAAAAGCAGGATCAACACTAAAGTGCTATAATCTAAAACTGCAATCATAAAGGAGTCTGGAAAATGTTAATGACTCAAAGGGATGCGATACCTTTGGATGTGTTTGGATGGATGTGCATGGAGCAACATAGCACCCCTAACAATGCACAGAGGGGTCCTCGGGGAGTGCCGAGGCTTCCTCTTCCTTAAGCAGGGTCACTCTTACCACTTTGGATCTCTCTGTTGCCTTCAATCATGCAGAAGACATGCATACAGAAGAACTTGAAAGAAGGGTCTCCTCAGCACCGGAGGATGAGGGTCTGCAACATGGCTTCGTTCAGGGTAGTCGGTTCTAGAGCTCCGTGCCCGTCAAGGGGAAGGCAGAGAAAGAAACAAGCGCGTTGGTGTCACAACGTCTCAACGTAAAGCTATGTTGCTGACAAATTGTTCATGCACAACACAGAAAATTCCTCACCCCATGTGTTCACATTTACACAGGAAATTGGTAAACTGACTCAGCACACTTTACTGCGTAGTCTTACTTATTTTTAAATAAAATTTATTTTAAGCTCTATTTGCTTTCCTTTTTTGCTAATGTGAAAAGATACAGGCATAAGTAGACATTAGCTGTGTGCCTAAGACCAGGTACACTTTAGATTTGCCTATAGATCACCCGGTTAGTTTTGATAAGGAATATACCTACATGTTTTTTTTTTGTCAGTTTTACCTTCAGCTTAACTATGCAGTTAAACCAGGCCCTGTTTAAACTTCATATTCATTTTCATCTCCTGCAAAATCTCACAGTTAAGTCTACACCAATCACTGAACATTGAATGTAGTTCTGTTTCCTGCCAACCCACAGAGAACCCAGACCTCACCAAAAGGTGCCCAGATGTCATTCCTTTTAAGTGACGGATCCAGCTGGGCCCTTTAAAGACCCCGAAAACCACTCTGTTCATTACACTCCACTGATTTCAGTTTCTCTGTTTCACATAAATCCTTACTCGTGTTCCTGGTCACCGCTTGCAAGAATATGTGCAGAGGTTTTCGTAGCAGCACAGTGCTCATTGTTTGACAAAATTTCGGATAAATGGGCCTTTATCCTAGTATGTGTGGTGCAAGAGGTCCTTCAGACTGCCATAAATGCTGTCTAAAAATGAAATTAGTGCATGCATTTGAATTATCAGTCCTAAAAAACGAATACTAATGCAAATCTCAAACAGAAACACTGGAGAGGGAATAATGGGATTAGTTTTCCTTATATTTTTCTTTAATTGACTGCACAGCTTTTCACTTTGCAAAGTGTCAGGCCTGTGAACATTTGACCCCAGAGAAATTCTTTGAATTCAAGTTCAGCAGTGAACCTGTTTTGACAGTTTGATATCTTATTCCGGCAATGCATGAACACATAGAAGCAGTTGGGAAAAAGGTTGTTCGCTTTTTGAAGTAGAAAAACCGTCAAAAAAAACTGGACCGGAGCAATGCTGAGGGTGGTGTGGTGCTTATTTTCATTTATAAACTGTAATAAATTAAGGTCCATTGCATGTGGTTGTTATTAAAACAGTGCATATGTGCGCCCTCTTGGGCTGTCTCGCATAGTGATAATAAAATATAACCAAGGAAATGTGGAGATGTTTATGAAGGAAGGATACTTACAGAAGTGTCATGTTTTCTCCACCACCTGCTTCTGTTTTGGCATAGCTGGAATGAGAAAGCAGAGAAAGCAGAAACAAATATATGTCATGTTATCAAAAAATGATATAAACATTTACAGTTATTGGGTATTTGAAGTGTCTCTTCAAAGCACTCAAAAAATATTTGTCATTTGTTTAAACTGCTTAACGCTCCTTAACATTTGTAGCAGTTCAGTTATGGTGGCATTTCCACTCATTACCATGTTTGCATCCAGGAAATGCTTCTCTACTCCAATAAAAGTCAGTTTTGTGTTCCTTCAAGAAAGGAAATAAACATGGGCTGATTCAAATTCATGAACTTTGCTAAAAAAAAAAAATTTTGTTTGTTTGGAAAAAAAAAAATCTTTTTGCCTCATTTTTTTACCGTAATCCCTAGATCCCAAAAGCTAATCCCCTTCCACTAATCACCTGCCATGTTTCATTGTCACTATGAGTATTAATATCTGGCAGGATGAAAAATTAAGCACTGAAAAACTATGAGAGTATCAGTTAATGCAGTCCTTTATTCAGGTCTGATGTGGTTAAGCCCAGCGGATATAAGATCTTAAATTCATCGTCAACAATGAGACTCAAAGAGAACTTCTGGTCTAGGTTGAGAGTGACTCATGTATCAGCAGCTGTTAGCCGTTCACTGTGATGGAACCTGGCTTTTGGAATAAGTGATAAGACACCTTATCGTGCTTCATTTATTCTGCCACTTTTAATTATTTTTGCTGAAACAGATTGTTTCGGTGAAGCAGCATCACAATTTCCGCTCTTGAAAGGAGAGACTGAAGCCCCGTTCCAGTCCTGCCTTTGAAGAAACCCCTTTAAAAGAGCAAAATATTACTGTGTTTATTACTGCTTTAACAGGTGTGTGTGTCTGTATCTAAAAACACTGCTGTCGATGTGCTTCGGCTTGCTTTGAACTATACGCTGCTTTGGAGAAAAGCATCTGTTAAATAAATAAATGTAAGAGGAAAAATGTAAATGTAGTGATATTTTAGTAAAAGGAAATCCTTTTTTGGGCAGGGAGCCTTGCTGGTAACTTGCTGCTGTCGGGAGGCCAAACAGTGATGTGTGTGATGAGCTCCACCTGGGCAAAGCAAGGTGAGCATGGAGGGGGGTGGTGGGAAAGATGGGAGAAGGCACAGACGTGAAACTGAATATGAAAATGGATCTTGACCCAAAGTGGACCGGGGGAGATATGTGTTATCTGAGTTGAGTGCATTTCTTAAAAGCTGGTGTATATTTCACATTGTTTTTTTTTTTGTTTTTTCCAACAGTAACTTACTATGTTACATTATGACTTAGTGTAACACAGTGTATTGCTTGTTAATAAAATGTCACACTTTGCACTGCCAAAGAACATTTCACATTCTCAACGCAGCTCAGCAATACAAGCATTGCGCATGTCTCACGCATTCCATACTGAAGTCTGGCACTCTTACCCGCATCTTCATTTTCTTCTTTCTAAGGAGTTATGTTACTTACAATCACCAACAGCTTGCACTGTTCTTTTTGTCAAAGAGCCTTCCCTCATTTCCAGAGCAGAACTTTATTAAAAATGCAGTTCCCTTGCCGGCACCATGAAGGAGAATGTATGGAAAAAACACCAGCCTTCCTCTGCAATCTCCAGTAAGTAGGCCAATGTTACAAGAAACTTGCAGAAATGGACCATCAAGAAGGAGTGCTGAAGTGTTAAAAGGTGACAGCATTGCTAGCGGAAAGCTAACTGCATGGTTAGCTGCAAGCTATGTGGCCGCTATGTCTGTGGTCCATAAGGACTGTGGGATCATTCCTTTGGTTGCAGAAAAGCTGGGGGCGCAAGGCTGTGAAAATTTTCCCTCCATTGTGTCAGTGGGACTTTTCCCATTTCAGCTAAAAGGAATTGAGCAGTGACATCTTTGTGTGGGAATGCAGCTTTATAGGGACAAAGCCTGGAGAATGCAAGATATCAAATACGGCGCATCTTCCCAAAATGGAGCTGAGGCTACGTGTGCTGTCCTTGCAGGCTGTGACATTCGATCAGCAGCGCTTGACGGCTGTCGGTGCCTACACACATTTGGGCTGCAGTTTAGGCACTGGGGGCAAAGAAGTATATTGAGAAAACATTAAAGTCATCGCTGCGACAGCCATTTATTGCTCTTAGAATTCATGTTTGCTGTTCATTTCATATTCATATCATCGTTCATCATGAGTTTGTTGAGGGAAAAATAACTGGGTTTGAGGCAAACTGCAGTTTGTTTTGGCAAACTGACCAGCACATAAAAACATCAGACAAGCATAAGGATCTGTGGCCTTCCTATGGCAAACTTCAAAACAGCCACATTTGCGCGGCTAAAAAAGTGCTGAATGCTGGGGAAAAAAAATCTGCTTAAAGTCCTGCAACTGATATGTGTGAGTCAGCCCTATCTCCTCCATGATACAGATCACCATTATTTTAAGCACAAAGTAAATAAATTGAGTAAGAGAGCCCTGAAGCAGAAACAAAGCAGTAAAGGTACTTGGATTCCCGTGGCATTTGTGATATTAATCCTATTATTTGTAATTACTGATTCAAAGTGTCATGATGCCTCCCCGCCTGATCTGCTCTCTTCAAAAATCCTTGGTGAAAAAGACATGCAACTGAACATTTGGAAAAAACTTTTATATTGAATTTGTTTGGTTTTGTTTCCACACTCATATAAGAAAATGTCCTCATATACATGGGATCTAAATATTAAAAACTCCTTTCCTGCATCTAAGGTTCTATACATAGAAAATTATAGAAACCCCAGCACAGCAACTCATGTGTGTATAATCAGATTTCACAAATAATACTTCACAGTGGATCAGGCTTATCTAAAGCACACAGATTCCTTCTGCACATTAACACTTATTTATTTGGATCAGCTGGAATAGCTCCTCCAACTATGTCCTATTTGGAACAGGGGTTTAAGGGGATATGGCTCATTCTGTACAGTCTGCTGCTGGCACACCTTACAGGTACAGTCACCTTCGCTCAAGCTCTTCAAGGGCCACGGCGACAGCTATTAGACCTTTGAGTGATAAAGTTCAGCAGCGCGCTTTTGGAAAGTTCACTGGCAGATTCTTTTCTCACAGAAATACCTCAGACAGCTCTAGCTGAAGAGACTGTAACAGTGCTATACATGAAATAAAACTGTACTTTTTTTAATCCAAATTTTGCTATGCGATCACCCAGTGTTACATACACACTGTAGCTCTTCATCTCTGGGTTTACATGAAAGGTTAAACTCAGTTCAGAGTTTGCATGTCCTCCCCGTGTCATGTGGCTTTCCTCCCGGTGCTCTGGTTTCCTCACACAGTTCAGAAAAAACATTACAGGTGAAATGGTGACTCCACGCTTTGTGTACCCTGTGATGCATTATAGGGCGCCCCATCCATCACAGCCTCCACATCTGGGATAGGATCTGGACCACTGTGACCGAGGACTGGACAAGAAGTTATTGATGGATGGATGGATGGATGGATGAATGGATGGATGGACGGAATGCGTTAATACATTCAGGTTATGCTTTCTTCACCAGTACAGCATTGCCTTACATAGTCTGCAGTTTTCAGGAGATCTGGAAGTTTAGGAGGTATAAAGAAGGTTTGGAACCAAAGTCATTGCTCAGGGACAGAAACTCAAACATAAAATCTTGATGCTTTTTTTTTTTTTTTAAACAAAAGTCAAAATCAAAACAGATGAAGCGACTTCTTAATTCACATCACAGTTAATTCTGACTCAGATCAAATGTTGCTGACAAAAATAAAGTCACTCTCTTCATTTCTGGCTGCTTTTGATACAGCAAGCGGCTGCGGCGTGGTGCACGCCCCATTTCGCCAGACTGTATGATATTAACATCGCAGCTTCTTTTTTCACACCACTTGCTTTCAAAGAGCTGCTTTCACTGTCCTGATTCACAAACGCAGCAGGGACAGTTTGAACAGTTACGTTTGTAAATACGACCAAACTAACTGCACAGAATGCAAAGCTGAGCTAAAGCGGCTCATTTGACAAGCACTGAGACACACTTGGCACCGAGTATGGATTTTCGGTGTATATATTTTTTTAAATTTTTGGTGTATGTGTATAATCTAGGCTGTCAAAAAGGTCACTATTTGCCTTTGTTGCAAAGACAGCCGAGCATGTCCGAGCGCTCATTCCTTCACGCTCCCGCACGAACGTCAGTCATCGAGGAGGGGGACCGAAAGCGAAATGCGTCGGCAGGCCTCGCATCCAAAGTGTAACTCTTCGCCTTCTCATATCAGTCAAAAAATCCTCTCTGATGAGACTTTTCGGGCAGAAGCATAAAGTTAATCCGCCGTATCGATGCGCTTTCGATGCTTTTACATCTGACCTTACCCTTTCGCAAGTTTTGCCGCAGGACGACAGGTTCTTCTACTGTGAGAATTACAGAAAAACCCTGCGCAAATTAAACAACGATCAGATCTGCGGAATAATGTGGCGCAGCTCAGATACAGCACAATGGGGGCCTGTAGTGCAAATGCAAATAACTGCCGAACGTGCTTCTGCTGTTGAGCAAACCACAAGTAATGTCATGCAATAAAATGTGAACGCACATGGTGGGCAAACATTATAGCTACAAAAGAAAATTAGCCACGCGGCAGACATAATTTTGGCACAGGCACGGTTGCCGTAACTGCAAACATTGCGCATTATAAGAAGAGGAGAAAAACATATGGAAACTGTCCGCTGAGCTCGACAGGTTCAAACCAAAGGCCGAGAGTGACGGAATTGAGGAGAAAGTCCTCCGTCGCAGCCACGTGTCAGCAAAAAAGAAAACTTGGTGTCACAAGAAAGAAACTTAAAAGGGCTTCTTTGGTGCATTTTATGGGGCCAGAAGGAAAACATTTAATGCTGGCATTTTATGCCAAGAAGAAAATTTAAACAGGAGGAACAAAGCATATTTAATGATTGTGATTTTGAAAAATGCAAACTAAGAGAAAGCCTTGCATTTAGGCCGTCGACTGTAAACTACTGCCGTTCTGGGCTCCCGAACGTGCAGCTTAATAACATGGCTGAAGCAGCGGGTCCGCGCCTATCTTAGGGACATCCAGAGCGGATTCGTGCACAGAGCGCGATCCGCCCGTATCCATCAACCGCTCGACCCCGTTTAGGCCGCTCGCACCCGGACGTCCCCCAAATATAACATCCATTATGCACACACGGACGAACGCCTAAAATCCCTGCTTGTCTATAATGTATACACCTCACACAGCCTTTGTACAAGTCAGCATGCTGTTTCTGGGGGAAAAAAAAAAAAAACCCATAACACCCCTTCAAATGTTCCGCTCAGACCTAGCAAATTCATTTTTTATATGTTTTAATCTAATTGCTACTATAATGAAATAAACCTCTTTTGTCCCCTTCTCCCTGGGGGTGCATTACCATTCAGACAAACAGATTCATTAGATTTCCATGTAAAAGCTCAGTATAACTGGGGAGGACCGTGCAAGGCTACAGTTTAAGGAGGGGGGAAAGCTGACAAGCTGCTGGTTCTATAAAGTTTATTTTGTCTCTAATCATCAGTAATCGCTAACATATTTCCTGCTTTCCACAATTAAACACGCAGAAGGCTCATGCGAACCAAAGTGGACCTGGCAAACCATTACGACCGCGCGTTCCATAACTTTTGCAGCGCTGAGTTTACAGTCGGTGCTGAGACTCATTAAAGCGCGAGGCTTTGTTTATTGACTCTGAACGGTCGGTTTTAATTTCGTGCTCCACACACATATTCTATAAATACACACAGGTCTCGAGCACTCCGCTTGCTTAGGTAAGCAGGTAAATAAACACAGCTATTGACATGGCACGGGGCAGCTAGCAGGGTGCTGGGTGAGGCGAAGCCAGACGGCTGCAGGCCTCCACTTTCACCTCTGAGACCGTCCGCTTTAAACACTTAGGAGCATCGTGCGCCGCATCTTTATTCGCAATTCCTCGGCTGCGACGCCTGATACGACACGTTTTTCTCTGCTAATGCGGAGCGGGGAGGACGGACCCGTCCTTAACCAAATGGCCCGAGTCCAGTTTTGAAAGCAGGTAATGAATAACCTCCTGACCCTCGTGCTTCAGCACAGCGAGTGAGCGGCGTGCCTTCACGACAAAACTTCAGGCCGCTGTTATAAACTCCCACTTCAACGTCAAAAAAGAGTCGCCTTCTAGTTTGGTCACATTTTTGGGGTCCTCACTGAATATTTTCAGCCACTTGACCTCTTACAACTAAATTATTAAAAATACAGTTGTGTAAATAGTCCTTATTTTGGCAAAGTTTACAGCTCAGTGGGGCTCTAATTTCTTCCCTTTGCTTGTCTGATTTAACCCTTTCTAGTGCTAGACAGGCAGTTAAATATAATAATAATAATAATAATAATAATAATAAGTATTATTTTCCCCTTCAGAACATATTCCACTATTGTGAAGTTTTGTCTTCAGTCATATTAACATTTTGACCAAAACGGTTACTCTTTTTTTTACAGCTGGAACCCTGCCAAAATGCTCATTTCTAATATTGCAATTCATAGTACTAGATTCTTAACTCTTGACTTTGAACCGGTGCTTTTCAAATGCTTCATTAAAGATGTGGTTTTACATTTACTACCTTGCTTCACCACTTTTAAGCACGTACACCCAGACAGAGGGACACCCGTGTTAACCCCGCTTTACACCCTATATTTCCGGGAAAGACTCCAGGATACATTAACCCTGCACTGGACATATGATCTACTCATTACATATCTACTAAATGCTAACAAATTTCTCATTCCTGTGTTTAGGATAACATAAGCCATAATTTCAGCTACCATCCCGATGAGAAGAGATAACAGCTGAGGACCAGAGATGCCGCTCACTGGTTTTATGTGGGCCTCATTATACTGACCGTTCGGGAACCTTTTTAAAAAGTTATCACGACGCGTGCGGATCATTGCTCTCGACAGACCGTCACGTCACCACAGCCACTCGCAGGAACAAAGGAATGCAAACACGGGATGTGTAATTTTAGAAGCGCGGGGCTACTTGTGAGCTGTAAATCACACATAGCGCTGTTTAGCAAACAGTACAGTCGGTGACTGCACTGGAGGGCCTTTGGCCCCAAACTGCATCGTAAAAGGACAGGAGGTCATGCGGCGTTAAGGGGAAAAACAGGACCATCACCTCTTAGAAAAAGGCGTCGCTCACTTTTCATAGGTGGCTGACTTAAAGCACGTATCGAATCCCAAAAAAAAAACATCCCACTTCCTTAGAAAAACATACCAAATGCAATGGCGCAACACGTAAACATAAATAAAGAATAGCACGCGAAGAGAGCATCCAAACAACGAAAAGCTCAAACTTTTTTTCATGTACCATTTTATTGTATTTATATAGAAATACTTAAAAAAAACATGAAGTAGCACCATTACTTAAGTTTTACCTTTATCATGTAGAACTTTAAATGTCAGAAAAATAAAACTCTTGATACATTTTCAAATCTTGTCTCAGCAAATATAATATTAGTATTCGACCATGAGGTTAAAGGCCCTTTATCATAAAATAAAATATACTTTGTTCTTAAACTTTGCTCAATAAAGTACATTTACGCTCAAGTAACGTCACCTACATATACATAAACAAGTGGTAAACAAATGTATTAAAATAGAAATACTAAAACTATAGTGGTGCAACAGAACTCTGTAATTCCCACTGGAATCTAATTCATACAAATTTTAGAAAGCATAAACGTTCCTTTTTGTTCAACTCGCTAAGATTTATACATTTCATGTTTTGTAATAATATAGAATAAAATAGGCTTTGTATTACTGAATAAAAAATATGCTGGGTGAAGTGGATTTAAAATACTTTTTTTTTTTTTTTTTGCTGAAACCTATAAAAGCTCCATCCCAACAGAATACTGTTCAATGCAATACACACACTGTGGTCTATCCCCACCCACAGAGGTGTGATATTAAAATAATACAGTGTTCATTGCCATAAGGCCATACTAAAAATAAACCCAGCTACAAAAAGTTCACTGAACTTAAATTAAAATATCTGTAAACATCTTTGCAATACGAAATATAATCTTTCAAGTCAAAAAAGAATAAAATACTTCAATCTGTATTAATGCAATTAACATTTAAAGTTTTTTTTCTTTTTCCCCCATTATGTACTGTATGCGTGTGCGGGTGTATGTGTAGGATATGTCGATGCTGCTCCTCACTTTAACTTCAGCTGCAGTATCATTCGTTACATTTAAAAAAGAGAAGAAAAAAAAATCAACTACTGCTTCTTCAAAGGCCTCCGGTTTAGTTTAGCGTCACCTCGAGCACCAGAGCGTTCGCTCCGCCGGTGCAGCTGTAAGGCCTGCGATGCCAAGAACCTGTAATTGAAGTCTTTGCAAGTACCTCGGTCATGACTTCTCGTTTCCAAACATCTTAAACATAGCGTACAAATTACTAGATCTATTAATTACTATGCTGTAATATGTAGAACATGCATTACATGTTGAAGGTATTTTCCAAAGCTACAGTACATTATTATGAACGATGACATGTGAGCCCTGAAGGGGGTCCCTTTTTGGATACTGCAGCTTTACAAATATACAAATGTATATGTATGTATGCGATATATATGCATATATATATATATATATATATATATATATATATATATATATATATATATATATATATATTTACACAAACACATACACCTATACATATGCTATGACGTCTCTACAATGCAGTATAAGAGTGATGCTTGGCGGTGTCGCGGTGCAGTCAGATACATCTTATGAAAATATACGTATGGCCTGAGTAACTGCCGCGTGACACACCGGGCATTTGGGCTCGCTGCGCTCGCAGATGCGGTTGGCGCACTCCATACAGAAGAGGTTGTGTCCGCAGGGAACGAGAGCCGCGATGACCTCACTCTCGAAGCACACGGAGCAGTCCCTGCTGCCCTTCCTGCTGGTGCCCGACGAAGAGCTGGACGAGGAGCTGGACGAGGACGAGGCTGAGGAGTGCGACGCCCCCCCGGGCAGGTGTGAGCCGGTCAGGCAGGCGATCCCGTTCGAGAGCCCGGCACCGAGGTACCCGGGGAAGCTGAGGGTACCACCGCCAGGGTCGCTGCGCACTCTGCGGGCCAAGGGATGCTCTGCACCCCCTGCGACGTGGTGCAGAGGCGGGGACAGCCTGGGCTGGGATGAGCCACCAACCCCGTTGGCGCGCCTCTGGTTGACAATCATCCCATTGGCATTGGAGGAAGCGCTGGCAGGAAAGAGGGTGGAGGCGGAGCCGTTGGCCGAGGCCACGCCGCGGTCAAACTGCGACCACATCAGGCCGGGCGGGGCAGGCGTGGGGTCGAATCCCGGCGACGACTCAAACGTCAAGTCAGTGCAATCTGGAGAAATCACATCACTCCCATAGACAAATCCACTGGCGTTGGCGTTCACATTGATGCCACCGCCGTTATTGTTGTTGTTGTTGTTGCCGTTGTTGGATGCTGTGTAACTGAGCGCCGGGCTCGGGGGGCTGTAGTCGGCCAGCCGCGAGCTGCTGTTGTTCCCAAAGTAGGAGTCCGTGGAGGCACTGCCCAACGAGCTGGAGCTGTCGTTGCGGTAGTTGGAGAAAGGCTTGCGCCCCGAGCTGGGGGTCACGCTGGAGGTAGGCTTGCACCACAGGCTACCATGGCCATGCAGGTCGAAGCCCACGTCGGTGCCGTTGGCGTGGAAGTCGTTCTCGTCGGTCAGCTCAATGAGCCCCCCGGTGCGCATGGCGATGTGCGCTTCAATCTCTTCCCTGGCGCGGTCCACGTTCTCCGGCATGCCCGTCACCTCAAACACGGGCTCTTTGTCCCGGCTCGGAGTGACAATGTAGGTGTGCGTCTGCTGCTGGATGCGCTTGATCGTGGCCCCCTTGGGCCCCACCACTAGGCCCACCACCCTGTAGGGGACCCGCACCTGGATGGTGGTCTGGCCTGGCAGGTTGGGCGGCCCGGGGACCACACCGCTCCCGTTGGTGCTGCTGTTCTTGTTCCTCGAGGCTCGGATCATGGAGAAGTGCTCCGCTGCAGAGATGATCTCCCTCCTGGCCATGGCTACGTCTTCCCTCCTGCCTGTCACGACAAAGACTGGCTCCTCCCCTCGCACCGGGGTCTTGATGTAGGTGTTGGTCTTTGCTCGCAGGGCTTTGATTTTACAACCTATGTTGGGGGAATCATATGTTTACCCAACAGAAAAACACACCAAGACAAAAGCATGCCAGACAGAAGGAAAGGTAGCCCACACATCTCAGCACAGCAATTCACCCTATCTGCAGTGGGTAAATGAAAGCCACATGCTCCAGCATCATGACACAGAAGCAGCTCGGCCGAACCGCACTGCTCCCAAAATAGCAGCCGGGGAGGAGAGGCACCACAAAGAAAGGTGTCTCCTTATGAATGAAGCCCCGCGCCACACCACAGAGCAGCGAGGCGAGGAGGCGGCACATGCACCCTTGGGGGGTAAAATAGGGATGCACAATGACAGAGCAGAGCAGAAGACATCCAGCAGGGGCATTTCAATGAATTGATGGATTCATGCAGAATTTGAGGATATAAAGCAGTGTCCGATATATTGGGAAGATGGTTTGAAGGAGACAGTACCCCCACCCACACACACACACACACACACACAGAGAGAGAGAGCGAGAGAGAGTAGAGTCATGCATGTCTCCATAGTCCTTTGTTTTCGTGGCTGTGCGCACAAGAAGGAGAGGAGAGGAGAGGAGAAGGAGGAGAGAGGCGAGCCCACGCAGCGCCACGCACCTTGCCTGCCTACGATCTCGGCCACATGCTCGGAGCTGGGCACGGGCACGCACTCGGTCATGTTGACGCTCTTCTTTCTGGGCTCGCCGTCGTAGGGCGCGCTGTCATCGCCGTCCAGGCCGAGCAGGGAGAGCTGATCCAGGGCGATCTGCAGCGCTCTCTGCTCGTCCAGCGCGTCGCCCGCGTGGCCGTGGCCGCCGCCGCCGCCTCCGCCGCCGCCGCTGCGCTCCATGTCGGCGAACAGCGAGCTCGGCATCTTCCGCTGCTGTCCCCTCTGTTATTTTTGCACTCTGGCGAAATCAAGGTGAGAAAGAAGAAAGTGCGGAAGCGGGGCAGCGCTGGGACGGAAGGCGGGGGACTCGTTTCTGGGCTTCTCCTGCGGCGGCTGTCACTGGTCAGTGCGGTGCGGTGCGTTGCGTTGCGGTCCGGCCTGGCCTGGCCTGGCACGGGCGATCGCGGCTCCCCGCTGTCCCGGGTGTCTGCGGACGCACAGGCGGCGTGCGGAGCACTTCTGGGCGGTGTCGCTGTCGCTGTCGCTCTCAGAGAGTCCCCTTGAAGGAGCCCCCCTCCCGGCTCGCTCGCGCTCCGACTCGCCGCAGCCACTCGGCTCTACTGAGGGATATGCGCGAATGACGTCAAGTGCCGGGAAAGGGGCGGTGCGCCAGCGCTCTCATTTGCATGGCCGCCGACGATTGGTCACGTGTGGCGCTGGGGCGGGCCCCCAAATGCCAGCCCCCGAAATTCGCAGCTTCCTTTGTTGTCTCGTCGAGCTGTGATCGAAGGCGCTCCGCGGTGGTGCCGTGTGGGCATTGGGTCCGGACACGTCTGTCCGCAGCAGTCTGCAGCGCTTCCACGTGGGTTTTGTGTCCAGTCATTACACTTGGTGTCACGGGAACGTGAACTTGCTGCTTGGCAGCTCAGTGCGCGGTGTCCGGCAGACGGATCGATACGGTTTGATCCCAGATTTCACCTTGACTCCAGGGTTTGCATTTTGCTCTATTCGCCGTATGCTTTATTACGTGCTTGAAAATTATGACTAGATAGACTCACACAGCTATCTGAAGGCCATATGTATATATATATATATATATATATATATATATGCTTATATGCATAAGAAAGTCCTGTTTTTTTAAATTGTCCGGAGAAAGCGCTCATAGTAAAAGAGTTGAAGAGAAGTCTGCCAGCCCGTAGGACACAACAACATGACGGGACATGAACTCCCTGTGTGGAACCACACTGGTTTTACTGACCAGTACAAACAAACACAGAATCGAGAGAAAACACACAGTTGTCAGTTTATGAACACATTCAAGGTTTTAAAGTGATTCCAAGTAACAGTGAAAGTTCATTTTTTTGGACAGTAGGTTCCCAGGAGACCCCCCCCCCCCATCCCCAAGTGATGGACACCAAGAGGGGATATTTTAGGAGCCTGGCTGAAAATAAAAATCAATATTCTTAGTTCTGCAGGGTAACACAAATATAAAAATACAACATTACACCACAGTCCATGTTTACCACAAGAACATATGACTCAGTCCAACTGTATTTCTTCTTTGGGTTTTAAACAACAAAAAGAAAACAGTTGGGTTGTCAAAGAGTCAAATGTTTGATAGTTCATTTGTTATGATGACTGCGGGAGCGATGCAGTACGCTGGACAAGATCAGCCGTACAACGTTTTATCAAATGTTAAGTATTTTATTCTATCTTTTTGGAAGGATAAGTGCATTTAACCCTAACAAGAGATTGGTCTACAACTCGAGTAAAATAAACCCGACTGTCAATTGTATTCCGTACAGGCTTAAATATTAGAGGACGGCGATGTCGATTGTAATAGCGTAGCGAATATGACCACTTTGTTTTATTTCCAATGATGATAAATGGCCGCTAATTGTTTTGCGCGGTGCATACGTGGTTGAAGAAAAAATGCGTGCGACACTCGGAAGGTGCTGAGCCGAGACTTTGCACCAGGCCTTTTAAAGACAAATCCGCCCTTTGTAGCCCTGTGGTGGGACTCGGCTGGGGGAAGGGAAGGCGCTGCGCGTCTTCAGCACAAAAGACATTTCAGGCCGATTCAGGAGCATTTGAACGGAAAGGCCTCGCTTTGTCACGTCACTTGTGCACCACAATAGGTATGCTAATATTAACTGCTCCAAAAAGCGCAGAATGCGAGATGGAGCCCTCTTGTTAATATTCCCCGTGTTTTCACCATAATCGTATTACTGTTTGAACTCGGAATCTGCATTTAAAACCTTAAGAAAGGATCCGTTCCACAGGCCATGAGTCTGCCGTTAAGATTAATAAGACCGATACGTTTACAAATGGACCCGATTTTTTTTGTCCTTTCACAATTTGCGCCAAAGCGTTAAATGGTCAAAAACTAGACGGATGTTACTGAAGCCCGGTAGCTTCACAAGTACCCTCGCCCGTGGGTTTCTCATGAGGAGGAGAATCATGAACGCTCTCTGGTACAGCATGAACATTTCAGCTAATTTAAGGCTCTGCTGCCGTTCGCACCTTTCCTCGCGGTTCCTGTTCCACAGAAGTGGTCGTATCTCCTCAGGTCGTCCGTGCATGAGGACGCACACTCTTGGAAATAAACAAATATGGAGGGCACATATTTTCCTCCACCTCTATTATACAACTGGCTACACACACGATGCAAAATCTGCATTTCTTGCTTTCAAACAGTCGTTGCCAGTTTTTCGCCTTCTTCAACTCAGTTCAGGGGGGGGATTTGGGTATTGAGGTGGTGTAGTGTTTAGAGCTGCCAAGTTGCACTCAAAGGACCCAGGATCAAATCCCTGCTCCTGCCTGTAGTACCATTGAGAGGGTACTTAGCCTGAATTGTTCCTCTAAAAATGATCGAGCTGCATGAAAGGGTAAACAAAAGAAGGCAGCTCAATATTGTTAGTTGGTTTTGGAGAAAAGTGTCTGCTAAATGAATAAGTCGTACAATAATGATTGTGTATTTTCGGCCGGTGCAGGACATCCAAGTACTTTTGCCTCCTGATGACATCAGCCTCACTTGAGCTTTTATGTTTCAGCAGATGCAATGACCCTGTCTCGGGACTTACCTCTTTATTATAGGAAATTAATGGCAGGAAATTGCACGTGCGGCTCCTCACCACGAGCTAATGAGAAAAACCTGAAGCCACCTCCTTTGCTTCCCGCAACGCTGGCCATCATAGTCCTGTAGACAAAATCATCTCGTAGGGGTCGTACTGCCTCGCCCGAAGGAAAAGGTTGTTGTTGTGTACATAATAAAAGCCCATCTACAGTACTCAGCACAAAGCAGCGTCCAAACCAGCAACACACTTACAGGCAGATAAATGTTCATTTTTAAAACACCCCAGCAGTCCGTTCGGTCACGGACATTTTGGTTTGTTCAAGCTACTAAAACACTTAACAAACGGGTAGTTAACATGTTAGACCATTTTTACCATGGTTTGGACCATTGGACTAAACCTTTTTTTTTTTTCTTTTTTTTTTTAAAGTTGTGTAACCAGAACGTGGAGTGATGGTTTTAAACTGCTTTCTGTTTTTATAGTGCTTTGTGGTTCACGGAGCAACGTGGAAAAGCCGTACCTTCTGGGTTCCTTCCCAGCGCCCCACTGCAAGTCCCCTGAAAGGCTGTAACCATCTCAAGGCCTTCTGCAATTACATAGCTGTTACTTTCAAGTTTAACATTGTGGTTTCCTGCTGGGGTTTGTTTTACATTGCAAGTGAAACGCGTAGGCTTGTTTTCATCATTTTCCTCAAGGGTGAACTGATATATCTTGTTCTCTTCCATAATTATCGATTAATATTTTTGTTAGGAATCCTTAATTATGACTTCGGGGGATTTTTTTGACACATCCCCTTGCAGCTTCTCGCGCCACTTTAATTTTGACTCAAGATGTCATTTTATACCTGCAGGTTAAGAATCGCACTTTCACCAAAAGTGCCGCTTTGCGGGGCAGCGTGACGGAAATCGAATGTAATGAACTGAAGTCACCAAACCACAGAGTTGTCAGTACTGGTAATAGTGAAAGAGGCCATCTCTTGCCACCAGATTTGAAGTAAACAGTCCGACGGCCACAGAACAATACAAGCAGCATTTTATTCTTCCACTGCTGCTGATGTATTACAGTCTGTGTTGCTTTTACATTTTTGCACGCTTTAAAAGGCAAAAAAAGTCCCATGTATATTACTGCGAGGAAAGACTGTGGTCCAGCTATCACAATGAAACTCACATGTTACGTTTCTCGTGGCAGTTACAGCGAAGCGGCCCAAACAAGCAGAGCAGTGATGCTGCCCACCTACAAAGAACAATTCTTTGTAAATCCAACCGCTTTTCGTCTGCTTCGGCATCGGGACAGTGCACGTTGGCACTTGGTAGTTTTACATGCTCGTGATTCAAATGACAAAGTGCGAAAGTGTCCCGCGTGGCCAGCAATAATTAGAGGGATATTTCAGCGCTGGCAACAAAGGCTGCGCATTTTCCCCTGTAAGTCCGCACCGGAGCCCCATTCCAATTCGCTAGTTCGTGCTGCTCAGCTCCGCATCCTCCTCCCTCCCGTGCGTGTTTCGGCACTCGGTGATGCTCGAGTTCTGGGCCGCTCGTATGGGACGAGTGCGGCGGCTATCTTAATGGCCTGGCCCTAATGATCCCATCTTTTTCTCATTACGTGTCTTTTTCAAATAAAGTTTTTTTATGGTTCCCCCATTAAATAAGAGGCGAAAAGGTGCCCAAACGGCCCGGATTTTCTGCGTTGTCTGATCTCGGTGTGGTCGCGTTGAGCTCGTCCAGCGCGGTAAAAACGAAGGCCCTCTGCTCCCCATCCTTGGCTTGCGCTGTGGAAGCTACCGGAAGCAGCACGTGGCCCTGAGTCAGTCCAGCACGGTCCTCCTTAGCTGGTCTCCTTTTCCCTTTGTCTCACCATGACCCGTTGTTCAGTACAGCGGCAGCCCCTGGTTAGTAACAGATACTTTCTGGCAGGAATTAGAAGTCAACCAGCTGCTTAGACGCGATTACTCGCTGCCTTTTTTAATGAGAGGATGAAAGGCTTATGTTGGCGTGACCCAGACGTGCCGGTTGTCTGCTGCATAAGGACAGGGCATGCGAGCGCTGGCTGCCCTGTTTGCTTGGGGCCGCGTGCCCGGACAGGTCTCAGTCATCTTCCCAGCGGTCGGTGGACATGCCGGTCTCCAGCGGCTGCTGCTCGGGCCACAGGAAGTGGCCGCAATCCGCTGCCAAAGTGTTTAAATTGGTCACATCGTGACAGAAGTAAGGACTGTTCTTTCATTAAAATGGGCTTTTATTGGACTTGGACCATGGATAGATGTTCTTCTTATCACCCTGTGGGCATCAATTCATACTTTGAATGCACGCAGTGAAGTTCTAGATTCAAGTGTTAAAAAAGTAAATCCCTTTTGGCTCCCTAGCACTACTCCAGAGTACTATAGTACTACTTTTTCTTCTACATATCTACAAAGTTCAGTCTCTGTTTGTCCGTCTGTTTGTGTTTTATACACCACTTTTTCCAAGCCACAGACTTGAAATCTAGCACTGTTGTATTTCTCAACATATATGAGGTCTAAGCAGAGTCAGGTTCATTAAGTGCCAGGCAGGCCACTTAGTATCTTGACAGTTTCCACTCCGCTATTTGAAATAAGGCTTGGAAATGTTGGAAATGTGTGTGCGGGTCTGTCACATGCAGGACATAGTTATGTCACACTTAGAGCGTATGTGACACTGACCTACAGACACAGATAACGTAGGACATTAATGCAATGCAGCTACTGAATTCAAAAAGGTTAAGGGTTATATAATTTGGTGATATATATTTTGTTTTTTTACCAATTAATAAGAAATTATACATGGCACACATTAGAGACATAAGGCTGATATAGTTCGGCGATGCATGCTTTCATGTTACTTTTTACCTTTCCACGTTTCTACTTTGCTCGGCCAATTACGATGCATGGTTAAATGAATTCTGAATTTTTGTATAAAAATTATAACAAAAGTTACACAGTGCTATGCACATTATGTTATGCACATTTTTCCGTTTTATAAACACACATATGTAGTAATAACCACAACCATGGCTTGTACAGCATATATTGTTATATATCTGCATAAAGAGCAATATATGCTATAGGCATGGTTATTACTGCATATGTGTGTTTATAAGACGGAAAAATGTGCATAAAAATGTGAACATTTGTTCACGAGCGAGTCTGCCTCTCAGGAACTTATTTAGAACATTTTAGCGCTTTCCACACGACGGCCTTGTAAGCATGTCACATGACACGGGGAGGCGGAGCGGGAGGCTCAGACGCAGCGCTGCGCCGAGCACCAGCAGGAAGGACCCGCCGCCTGCTCTGACACACTGAACCCGAGTGGCACCGATTCCGCGGGCCCTCATTGGCTGCCTGCCAGGCGCCTGGAGAACCGCACAGCACAGCAACAGGACAGCTGGAGCAGCTGTCCCACAATGCACTCCCCCTCATCCCACCCCCATCGCCCGCCGCCCACCGCTCCTAATCCACACCAGCTCCGCTCCTTCAGGAAGCTCAGAATTTCCCCTCATTTAAAGCGAGTTTGCTGGACTGACTCCTCACTCCCAGGCGGTGGGGGAAAACCTGTCCTCACGGCTGTATAAATAAACAGGCTGAATAAATAAATCGCAGTGACAGATCCTGAAAGGAAAAGCCTGGCTCAGCAGCATCGGCAGGCTCCCGGTGAGAAGCACTCCAACTGGTGCGGCCTGCTTTCAGAGCAAAGTGCACTTTACATAAACATTAAGTCATCGTGCTGAAAAAAAGAAAATAAGAAAATTAAAAAAAAAAAAAAACAAAAATGTGGGTGGGGTGAAAATCAACAGGAGATAAAACACACAAATGAATGGCACATTAGCAGATCATCCTGTCGGCTGCTGCGTGATGTTCACACCATCGTTGTGGAGCCTGGGACGCTGCAGACCTCCTTTGGCCACTTTCAGCACGCTCCACATGTCCACACACACACAATGAGCCCAAGACTGGATAAATAAATAAAATCCAACGTACAGCAACAAATGCTTCAGTCACACTGCGAGTCAGGAAAGCAGGCTGAGCTTTAAACCAAGCAGGATGAATCCTGTCTTTGTTCCAGGAGCACTGCCTCTTATTGCTTTGAACTGATCTACATACGAAGCAGGATGTAGGAAGTGATTTAACTCTCGTCTGCCCTGCGTGTCTCCGAGGACAAATGGTGCTCATCCCGTTCACACTTCAGCACCTCGCACCATTCACGGGATCTTTTCGGGGGGGGGTCCAATCCTGATTTCCACTCGAGAACAGAAAGGAGCTCTGGTTCACCACTTCCAAAGAATGTGTGTGTGTGTGTGTGTTTCATCTTCAGTAACACAAGGCAACACAGCCACACTCCATTCACTTTTATTACAGACGCAGTACAGGAGTTATTTGTGATTTGAAGACAAAGAGGAAGAGACACAACCTGCAAAGGGGTCTAATATAGTTAACATTTTGCGTCTAATTTATTTTAGAAGTGTACCACCTTTGTTAACCACTTATCCTCATGACTTAGGACAGTGCAGATCCTATTCCAAATCGCCAGGCGCCCAGCTAGGAGGGGCCAGAACACTGCAGTAGGCATTCGCTATGATTTATCATACAAACTCATAACATCATACAAACTTGATCTGCTCTGCACTGCCGAAACCCTGAGCGGGACAAGCAGTTAAAAATAAAGGATTTATAGACATTTTTTTCATTACATTGACAAATTTGACAGTGAATAAATACAAATTTAAATCTGGGTTATATGACATTATATTGTACTCCTTGTGTGCACTGTGTTACTGACAGGGGAGAAGCGGGTCTTGAAGTGCAGACTCATGAAACTGCTTCAAAAGGATGAACAGCTATTTTCCTTTTGTCCAAAATGAGTACAATCGATAACCGCTTTCCATTTATAAACCTGACAGTGTACGATGTGAGACGGCGTTTAGAAAACAGTTGATTCAAAAAAAAAATCAAACGCATCCAAAGCTCTTTGCAGTCAGCGACAGTTCATTGAACACGAAGACAGTACAGATCTCTCTACTCTGGGTTGTGCTGAACCGAATTATCCTCGCACTTAAAATCCTGATGACGCCTCGGCTCACCCTAAGTAAAGAGCAAGGAAATGTTTTATAGCTTGAGAGAATTTGAAAGAGAAAAGCAATTGTTGTGTCTCAGGTGGTGAACTGGTGGCACACGGATGACTCAGCTAAAAGCGAAATACCACACGGATCTCAGTTAAACATATCAGCAAGGGGCTGATGCTGTCACAAAAAAATCTGACTGACTCTGAGGATCCCTGACTAACAGTTAAAAAAATAAAACTTTTATCGCCATAGATACAGCTTCCCATTTCTCAATCATAAACGTTAACAATGGAAGCGTTCGCACTTTTAAGCCTCTTTGAGACAAAATGGGCTTCAGGGTTCAGTGAGGGTGTTGGTGTGTGTGTGTGTATATACACACACACAAATAATATATATTATATATATATATACACACACACACACAATTTTTAAACATTTTTATTGCGGTTAACACGGAATTGGGTCAGTCGCTAAAATTAACCACACTTCTCTCCATTTCCTCAGATGTTCCTTGCCTCTACGGTGACTAATTTTGTCAATGGAGAAAAAAAAGGGGATTCATCTATCTGGTGCGAGAGGAACAAACAAGTGAGCTTGGAGTTTAGGGAAAACGGAGCAAGGAAGGTTATGTGGTTTCAAAGGAGGGCCTCTCGTCCTCCAGCGGCCGTGCCGACTGACAGGGATCAGGTTTTAAGTTTCATTGAGTCCATCGGGCAGCATTGATTGTCTCCTTGGCCGGCTGCCAGCATGGGCCGCTGGGGTGGCGGGACCTGAGCACTGCTCAATAAAGGGTTGCTTTTTCTGCGGGTCAGCCCTCCCATGCACTTAAATCTGATAACGGACAACTCCCCTCCAGAAAGCCGCTCCTGTCCAACCGATCCCCGACTCCAACTGACAGGAAAATGATGGCTAATCCTACATGCGTGTATTCTGCTTTAATCCCATAATGCTTGTTGATGAGTTTTAAGAAAAAGAGCCAAGCTGAATGAAAACTGAGGACCCGTCCATTATCAATAGGATCAATTGTGAGACTGAGGACAACTGAAGCATATGGGATGCGATGGCGCGTCGCGGACTGCGGGTGTTGTGCTCATTGAAAGCCAATAGAATGCAATCCCATCAAATTCATTTGGCTGCTTGAAGGTGGAGTTCATGCATCTAAAACGGGTTCAGATGTGGTCAATAAATAAGGTAAAGCGTCATTAATACACTGCCCGGCCAAAAAAAAAAAAGTCATACACTCTAATTTTTTGTTGGACCACCTTTAGCTTCGATTACGGCATACATTCGCCGTGGTGTCATTTCGATAAGCTTATCCAACGTCACAACATTTATTTCCGTCCAGAGCTGCATTCATTTTTCGTCAAGATCTTGTATTGATGGATGGGAGAGTCGGACCGCCGTGTAAAGTCTTCTCCGGCACATCCCAAAGATTCTGAACTCTGTGGTGACCAATCCATGTGTGAAAATGATGTCTCTCTCATGCTCCCTGAAGCACTCTTTCACAATTTGAGCCCCATGAATCCTGGCATTGTCATCTTGGAATATGAAGAAAAAAATCCATTGATGGAAAAACCTGGTTATTCAGTATATTAAGGTAGTCAGCTCACCTCTTTTTCTGGGCACATAACGTTGCTGAACCCAGAACTGAGAAACCGAAGCAACCCCAGATCACAAGATCATAACACTAAGTTCAATCCAGGTGGTGACTTTTTTTTTTTTGGGCGGGCAGGGTATATCCACACTGCTAAGCCAAAATGTACCGACTGGCTCACTTTTCCTCCTTAAAACCCTGTTTGGAGTTACTGTTACACATGCATATCAGTCCTTCTGTGCTTGAACATTGATTTTTTTTAATGCTTTTGCTTGTTTTTAGGAGTCTGCAGTGGCCAGAGTAAGAAAAGCAGGGGTAAAGGATACTGTTAAGGCACCATAAGGATCCAGAGTCACAAGAGTGCACTCGGGGGTACAGGGGTATGGGGAAATCTAGGTGAAAGCTGTGTTCTCCTTACAGAGATGCCTTCTGCACCGAATTCCTCCATCGCTCTTGTTGTGTACACATCTACGGCTGTGCGGAATGAGAACAATGGGGGGGGGAAATGGTGGAACCAAGGCGATTAGGAAATCTAACGCACAGCCCATTTCCGCGCCACTCGACAGCGTCGAGCCGGACCGTTTTGCTGGAGCAGCGAACATAAGACTGGTGACCCTGCGATCCCTCAGGCCTCACATAGGCACTATTCCACATTGGTGCTATTACTTAGCGCAATATATTATTACTGAGGAATGTAACAACATAAATTGTCTTGTAACTGCTTTCACTTTAAACAAAAAAGCATGGTGAGGAAGAGAAAAATGGGTCAGTAAGGCAGGAGTTCGAGACATATAAATTAATAATCTTTTTCTTCCTGTTTCAGGAAGGTTAAATTACAGCTTCCTACAGAAGGTAAAATGCAAGTTATGATGTTGTGTTGAGTCACACAGAGAACAACATAATAATCTACACTAAATACAGTAGATGAGTACAAAACTTGGAGCAACTCCAAGCGCGTGAAGTTCCTATGAATCATTCGGAGTAAAAAGTGATCCATGAGAAACACATGCCATTGTACCGAATTTCACATTGTAGCGACAGTAATGTTTCAGGTACCAAGTGGCTCTACAGACGCCTCTCTGGCACGACAGTAAAATAAAGAGCACTAACTTATGCCTGGCCTGTGTGGACACCAAGAGACTTGAGAGGTAAATCTGTCAGCCTTTAATCTATAATTCCAGGTTTTTTCAGAACAAACTGTTAAAGTGCCACAGAGCAGGTGAGGTGGCCGCAACATACAGCGCCAATAGGATCGACCAGAGACGTGAGGTGTGAAATGTGCCACCGGGAAAGGCGTTGAATTCCCAGCTGGAGCGCCACAGTCACCTGCCCACGTGGCGCACAGGGGCACGACCCCAGCAACTGGGCCGCTGGGAAAGCCTCGAATCCAGGGACTCCCAGCGGGGACGTGGCGCAGGCCTTTCAGGGGCATCTTATGGTAATGACACCGCGCTCCCTGAGGAGCGCGATGGCACAGGCACTTCGGTGCAAGGATGAGCATCCAGCAGCACCAACTGTGCTCTGGCACTGCGCTTGGTCCGTTTCCCAGCTGTCACAGTGAGGACAGACAGAGCAGTCCACCTTGCCATCTTTCCTAATGGAGAGGACAGCCCTGGCCACAGTGCCCCAGTGCCTCTGCCTGCCTTTTGTGCTCCAGATCTGCCCTCTAGCTCCCCAGACACACCTTCCAGTTCCTGTTCTCACATTTCTTTGTGGAAACCAGCAGGCCGCCTGTGTCTGCCCATCTCTGGCTTTTTATTTCCCCTCTCAGTAGCTCAGCTTGGCTGCAGCCCAGTCACATTGAGAGCAGTCATATATGAAATGGATTGTGACACTGGCTGGCGACAACTGTGTTTCAAAAACCGGTTTTATAAATTGAGTTGTGTGGAGCCAGAGCGTAGCGCTGCACGCCTTTCCAGGACTTTCATACCATTTCGCTTCATGCGGTTAGAGAGGATTCTGGGGGCAGGAAGAGTGGTGGACTTAATAAAACGGTTAACCTTGAGATTTTCCTGGAATTTGGATAAATAAACCGAATGGGTGTACATGTTTGTATTCTGGGTGCGGTCCACAGGTCCTGTTGGGGGTTCCTCCCCTCATGAGGAGACAGGCGGATAGGTCCCGTGAGGTGAGGCCCGGAGCCGCCAGCGTCGGCGAGGAACACGCAGGTGCAGTTGTGGTTCGGCCAGAGTGCCGCCTCATCATCACACACCTCTCTTCTCTGGCAAGGGGTCGCAGTTGCCAGGATGTCACTGGCCCTACCCCACTTCATATGGCTAGTGGTTGTGGTCGCGTGAGGAGAACCATGACCTGGGAACAATGAGGGTAGTGCCTCCTGTCGATTAACCCTTCGCACAGCCGCTGAGACCACCACTGCCTGACTGTGTCCTTTGGCAACATGCTCGACTGACCAGAAGGTCTCTACATTGCATTTACAGACCCGATTTTTTTTTGGGCAATGAAAATGTACAAGCAACGGCATTACTGGGGGGGGGGGGGGGGGAAATCAGACGTTTAAATGAAAATGGCAACTGTAATTTTTCTATTCAGGTCTGCTGACTGCCTCACCCTGTGCTGTTCTGGTACTGAACACAAAAAATCTGAATACAAGAATAAAGAATAAGCGCAGCAATACTGTAAGCCAACAATTAAAAGATGAAATTGCGGACAAGCTGGACCCTGACTTTGTAGAAAGATCTATGGATGCATTTGATTATTTTGCTGTTTTCACAAAAGACCAAAAATCCTACATTGCGCATCAAAAAGTCTGAAGGGAGAAAAGAGGCCCGTGCACACAACGTGCAGCAGCATTTCTTTGTTGGTGTGACGTTCGCCGATGAAATGACTCTAAGACGTAACGGAAACACGAAGCTGTTGTCTTGCGAGGCAAAAGACCGGGCGGACTTTTTTCTGACAAATTCATTTCCAAGCGAGCGTCACGGTTCGTACCTTCGCCCTGTGAAACTGTTCTCCACAACAGAGAAGCCGTGCATGAAGGGGGCCATTATGAATGTGCAGCAGCTGCTAATAATCAAGGTCACAAAAGCACCCTGCAGTCGGCATACACAGCCGAGCCCTGTCCTCCCCATGCAGCGCCACCCTCCCCCTCCCAGGATGTGCCAACTGGCGGGGCGGAGGTGCTGTTCCCTCCTTCACCTTTCCTGTCCTCGGCTTGTCTGGCAAAGGGCTCGGTTTGACCCTGAAAACAAGCAATGGCAAAAACTTCATCAGATGGTCATTTGGTGGAGGCCGGTGACTCAACGCAGAAACAAGGGTCTGTTTTCACCGCATGGCTGAGGTGCGCTACAGGTTCAGTTCCTCAAATGCGGAAGTGTGATGAAATGCACCGCACGGGGCTCCAGGCTCAGCTGGTCCACTCGCTCGCTGAATAGCTGTGCGGCGGCTTTAGGATGGTGCCGAAGAGATGACAGATGCAATGCACTCTGGGGCGGGGGGGGGCACTTAGAACCCGGG
Organism: Heterotis niloticus; assembly: GCA_018136845.1. Lineage (NCBI taxonomy): Eukaryota > Metazoa > Chordata > Actinopteri > Osteoglossiformes > Osteoglossidae > Heterotis > Heterotis niloticus. The sequence goes on along the minus strand of CM030904.1, from coordinate 12,076,444 downwards.
CAGAACAGCGAGGCAGGAGAGTGGAGCTTCATCGTACTCAACTGACCAACTGGGTGGGCAGTGGCAGGCAGGAAGTAACCAGAAAGGTCAGCTTTGAACCTTCAGCCGGAACGAGTCGGGAGAAGAAACAGCGGAAAATTAATCGTGGCTCCAAACTTATTATAATGGCTACTGAAACAACAACAACAACAACAATAATAATAATAATGATAATAATAATAATAATAATAATAATAATAATAATAATAATAATAGCACTAGTGTGATTAATGGTTTTTGAACGCATTGAACCCAAAAATAGGAAAGATTAAACAACCAAGACAAATAGCACTGACTTGCTGACTGTCACAGTGAGAATCACAGCAACAGATGACAGGAAGGGACCAGGGTGAGGCCACCTGGTTGTGTCTCAGGGGCTAACATCTTCACAAACTGTTGGCTTTCCTTTGTAATCCAATTTCATGGACGGCCTTCGCACCACTTTAAATTACCGCCTGTAAAATACCATCACCCTGGCTGTAAATTGCTGGGGGATTTCATTTTCTTTCCCGGAGACCACATAAATGTCGACTGGCAGAGCAAACAAAACGCAGCAAAGGCTATACATGTAATTATTTTTATTATTTAAAGCAGGGCTTTTGAACAGCACAGGAAGAGAAATATGCTGTTGCATGCAAAAGTTTGGTGTGCACTCCAAATAATGCTTCAAAAAAGACAGTGTGGTCTCAATTAGCACATTTTTGGATGACTCTCCAGTACAATAGCTGCAAGCAAACACCCAGACTTCTGGAGAAGGGGAGAAGGGATGGGGCGAACAGACAGGTAAATCAAGTGCACAGAAAAATAAACCGGGAGATTAAGCCATCCTTTTAAGAAAAGAAAAAAAAAATTAGTAGGATTGTATCTCAGAAAGTGAAGACAACAAACAGAGGAGGTAGAAGACAAAGTGGAGGGTGAGTAAGATGGAAAATATTTTCCCTTTCGGACCACGTAATTGGTTGTGGTCAGGGGGACTCATTTATCTTAACTGTAGAAGGTATTAATCTGAGCTCTGGCAATCTCAGCTGCACAATTACTTCTGAGTTGAGCACTGCAAACAAATTGATTTCAGATTAGAGGAAAACCAGGAGGTGATCAAAATAACAAGAAAGAGAATAAGTGCCAGCAGGTTCCGAAATCCTGAATTAAATCTAACAAATGACTTTACAATCTAATTTGGGGGAGAAGAGTGGCAAGAGCTGGGCATGGAAGAAAAGAACAATTGAGCCCACGCAGGCATTTCTGACTGCCATAGATCACACCTAGACCTCAGAAGAAAGGTTGCTTAACATTGGTCCGTGGCCACCACCTGAGCCGAAAGCAGGGTCCGGGTGTAGTGCATAGCAAATTATCACGCAGCTAAAACCATTACAGAAAACTCCAACCTTAGAGGTAACAAACGGCTTAATATGAGAAATGTTTATTTTTACTTGTATTAGTTACTGATGAGTCCAGTTACTGAACACCCATGTTAACAGAAAGAGTTTCAGAAGAGGCTTACTTCAAAAGGACAATACCTGGGGATTAAAGTGAAGTAGCTAAAGACACCATCCCATGCTGCCGTCTTATCGCTGGCCAAGTTCAGTTACATTTCTTTTTAATGGAATGCTCTTCCCAGCAGGGAGGCAGAAGAGTAGATATAAGCATGATACTTACAGAAACAACGGTAAAGTGTGACAGATTAGGACCAGTAAACCAGCTGGCAGTTGAGGAGAAGAAAACAAAAAACTCCAAGCCATTATAAAAGGGAGGAAACTTCTGGGGGTCAAAGTTGCAGTGGCCACCCGCAAAGCAAGCTCACTCTGATGCGGTTGCCAGTGTCCTGTGTGAGTATGTTTAAAGCAAAAAGATCAGTACAATATATAATTGGTGAGAAGACTGGTGAGGTAGGACAGCGCTAGACCTCTCAGCACCTCGTAGGTGATGAGAAGTAACATGAAGCAGCATGAAGTTAGATGAGGGGCAGCTGAATTAGAGGGCAAAGAATCGGGGTGATATTAGAACATGTGAAAAAGATGTCACAAAACAACACAGGGCCCGAGTACTTTACAACTTGGTTCACTTGCAACTGGAGGACATTTGTCTGCACCTGGTGTCCTTTAGGAGCCCAGCTGCGAAAACTTTTCGCCCAAGTGGTTTAAAATGTCGGATAAAACAGATGGGCGACTGAAACACGCGCAACCCTAAGTGGGTGTCCGAAGTGAGCATAGTCCAAATATTACATAAGGCGTATTAAGACCAACGCCTGAATCCGGTACCGGCCGTTACTGTGAAGGGAGGAACAGCACCTTGTTATAAGATGTAAGATTTTAAAAAATGAATGACAAAAACACAACACCCACACTATAAATATATATAATGAAATAATAACGACAGTCTGTGGTGAATGAAGCATGCAGTTAGTAACAGCACCCAATGTAAATGTTTGGATAACTGCCAGCCCGGAGTTCTCAAGATGTTGCTTATTTCATCGATTCTAATGCCAAGTCAGCGGCTGGCTTGGGCAGTTTCAGTTTGAAACATCACACAAAACGTTGTTTCACGCATTAAATCTAACCTGCTGGCACAGCTCACGGAACACGATGATCTATCGCTAGAACTGTTAAATATTAATAATGATAAAAACCTATTAATTACAGTAAATAAAATGGCCCTCCTGTTAGCCAGAGCTTAATGGGATTGAGCACTTGGGCGTTGAGATGGAGAGAAAGTTAAGAACCCATTAACACTGCAGTGTCTTTTTGCATGAAATGAGGGATAAAATTCCTCCTAAGCTCACCTGAGACTTAGTAAACAAAAAGCTTTGCCCTTGGGCAGCAGATAAGGCCAAAGGTGGACCAACTGTCCACAGGACCCTCATTACTTCAACCTATCTCGACCACATAACCATTTGCCCCAGCATGTATATTGCACAAAAGTAGCTGTTGACTGGTAACACCAGTTTCTCTTACACTTTGCTTTAGATTTAACAAGATTCTGAGGTTTGTGCTGACAAAATTTCAACAAAAATATCCAAGAGCACCTGAGCTGTAAGTGCACCTGCCTTAACATTTTGGCATACTGTACCTGCTGACGGAAAAATCATGGTTTGGTTAAGTGATTTAGCATTGTTGGAAAAGATTGTGCGACCATTACTTCATAATTCCTTATATTTACTGATTCTTTGGTGATTTATAAATACTGCACATTATCCTCAACAGGAGCTCATAGTGAGGCCCAGGGCAGGTGAAGAAACACTCATAGTGGAGACCCCATAATCCCTCCAATTTGAGAAAAACACAATCCCAGTCCTTTTATGGTTTGAAGGCTGTCCTCCAATGGCAAAGAGACTGTAATGTAAAAACAATTAACAGTTTCCTCCACTAAAAGAACAGTGGTTTTCAAATGAGGTGTTTAGTGTAAAAAGCCACGAAGCTTAAAAACGCAAAAATTATTCTGACCCTCACCTGAGCTGCTTTCTCACAGTATGCCGTTGTAATAAATGTGAGCAAAGCCCTTTTCTTTCAGGTAAGTAACTTTAACATGGTGTTAGACAAGCACACAACCAGTGCCATCTTGGCAAAAAAGCCCCCCCCCCCCCATGTTTTCCACTGCATTAAGGTGTTTAAAACTTTTAAACGCTTTTTTCTGAGGCACGGGGGAATGGAGGATGGAGAACGAGAACCATTCTGGGCTGACATATCCAAATCATAACCTCATGTTCTCTCACAGGGGCTCCACACTACTCAATAAAGAGCAAGTGGTGGAACCTCGATGTCCAGAAGGTGTCAATTTTCGGAGCCTTTTCCTGGGCAGTTGAGATGTAAACCTACTAAACCAACCGCCCTGTAAGGTTAACAACAACATGGAGAGCGGAGAACAGCATATTAAAATGCCTGCAAAAGTTTTTTTCCTCTTTGCTATTTACCCTCATTTATGCTATGTTATGCTATAAATAGAAGACAATTTAGGGCATCAAAACAAAAGTTTATGGGTTTTGGTGGCTAACCACAGATATAATGCTTTGCGTTCCCATGTGGATGTTCACATCACTCCCGTGTTCTAAAAACAAATGTTAAAACTATTCTCCGCAGTCCTCAGATGCACTTAAATCTCCTTTTTTCCATTTTATTAGTGTTTTTGCGGTGTGCTAAGGGGTTGGTTGCTCAAAGTTGCTTTATTAGTGCATTATTTGCTTAGTAAGCACATCTGCCCACGTCCACTTTCAATTTAAAAGTCTAATTCATGTGTACAAGTGCTCACTAAAACAAAAAAGGAGAAATGTAGGGCTCTCAAGGGTAAAAGAGCTGTGGCGAAGGGCGGGGGTGCAAGTTTATGTTCAGAAGTCCAGACTCTGTGCACCACATCATAGTAAAGTATGCAGTAGTCCCTATGTTTATGCTTTTTTCCTACCACACTAAACAACATTCCAGAACTTCCTCCAACCTCTGTTCTCAGTGGATGCAGGTATATACAGTAAGAGAGGCACTCGACAGTTTTTGCTTACAGCGCCAGTATTTTCTATCAACCTTTGGCCTATTTTTGGGGCTCCCATATAGACGATTATGTAGCTGGTTGACAACAACCAACATTAGATGCTGGGAAGGAAGCCAACAAAATAATATCACTGCCAGATAAAACAAGCCGCATTTAAAAGGAAACAGCTCATTTTTATGACAAATTGCGTCTGCGTGTAGTTTAAATTCGCAGCTTTGAACGAGTTGCGAGCCCAGTGATCTCGAGAACGACTTACGCGCTTGGGTGCATTGAAGAACACGGCAAAATTTGATTTTAAATACTTCTGCAAATTATCGCTGTAGTCTTTACTGCCTTCTAACGCAAGTACGCACCGCTGGAAAAAGAGATGCCTTGTAAATGTTCTATTTGAAATATTAAGGAATTCTGACCACGTTTCAGCGATTTGGAGGGTCGGTCCAGGTTCGGCGTGCCAGGCGTCTTGAGGGTTGGCAATCTCAGCCCGCGGCTCCACAACTGGAACGCATGGCGTGCAGCAGAAACTGAGCGGCGTTCAAGCGCATTGTCACAAGCAGGTAAACAACAGCTTCCGTCAGCCGTGATGGGAAAGCGGGGAGCTACGTTCCCCGGCGGAGGTAGGAAGTCGGTGAGAAGCTCTGCAGGTGCTTCGCGCTGACAAGCCTTGACCCCTTGATTATAGTGCGGGGCCCATTGCCGCGTCCAACTGCCACTCACAGGGCTGCCCTCGGCTCCCCGGCACCTGAAGGCCGCCTCTGCTTCCTAGGTGTCCCCCACGGAGACTACTTCAGCTGCAGCACCACCACGCAAACATGTCAGGTGAGGTGCAAGCCAGGTTGTGCAGGCTGCCGAGGTGCAAAAATACCACAGCCCTCGCGGGTGGAAACATCTGGACACGGTTTACTCAGGATCAGGTTTCAAAGATTTCCTAAGTCTACAAAAACAGGAGATTTGAGAAAAATCCACGAATATAATGGGGAACATGTATTTTTACATTTATGTACCTAATTGCCTCGTGCACGAATAGTGTGTGTATCTGGAAATAATGTAGTATTTAGGAACAAAGCACTTCTTGCGTGGTTAGGTTCATGACACAAACATGTTTGATGACGGCCTTCTGCATTAAACACGATTGTCTTTCCTGAAAGAAAACAAGCCATGAGAGATCAGAGACATCACCTTCCAGCAACGCGAGGAACATGCCGGCAACACGAGTTGGCATGAAGCGCAGCGGGTCAGCGGTGGCAGAGTTGTCAATAAACTCCAGCCTCCTTGGAACGATGCTCGCAAGGACAGACCTGGCAGTGAGAGCGCAGGCTGGAGAGACCCTGCTGCACTACTCATCCATTTGTCATTGCTAAGCATTTCATTCACAGGCACTGGAAGGAGAAGCCCGGGAGTGTAGTGCTACCAAATGCCCCCCCCCCCAGCGGAAGGCTTATTAAGTGCATAGGGGTCTCCGGGATTCTTCAGCTGGCCTGCTCAGTTCCCAAAGAGTATTTGGCTGGCCAGATCTCCAGCTCAGTCCCGGCTAGGCAGAGGCAGTATCATGAAGATGTAACCGAAGGCTCCAGATGCAAAGACCACCCCAACTTCCTTCCGACAATCATCGGGGCTGAGAGCGGAGAGGGAGGAAGCTCTTCTGCACCCAGCGCTCGCTGAGAGCCGAGGCGGCCGCTCACACTCCAACTGGCCTCAGAAAAAATGACTCCCAGTGTAAACTCTGTGAAACGCATTAGCTGCCAATTGTCCCAGCATGCTCCCAGCAATCTTTAATGAACCACTAGAGGAAGAAAGGAGACGCGGGGAGTCCTGGAATAATCCATATGTAAAATAACGGAAACACAAGCCTGTTGAGCCGAGGTAAAGGTCAGAGGACAGGCCCTCAGGGGGGCTCAAAGTAACAGACAAAAAACGCCTTTGTGGGGAAAAGCGCGGCATCTGCTGCAACAATGATCCCCTCGCCGAGGCTGTGTGACTACGGCTGATTCACGAGGTGGCCCCCCCCCGCCTCGAACCCCAACCTGCCGTGCCAATCATGGCTCGAAACTCGAGAGGGGATTGATGAGGTAATGCCAGAGGTGGACTTCTCAGGGGAAGAACTCTAACAATAGCAGTTAACTGCGGCACTCACTTTTTCCTCTGTGGAAAGAAGAAACAGCTCAGTTAGAGCCACATTGCATACTGCAGCCTTTACCATGGAGCAGGTGAAAAGAAAGGCGATTACTACAGTAAAACAGCTTAATGGTGTCTACTGCACTTCTGCACCTAAACGGAGGACAAACAGAGTCCTGGTCGGCATCTTCTTAAGCTAAAGGAAACAGAGCAAAAGGGAAATTGAAAAATTTACTACAGGCTACCCCTAGATTATGTGTTTTCTTATCTGATTCTTTGCGGCATCATGGTCTTAAGATGCCATAAGAAGTACTAAAGAGTAAAAAAAAAAAAAAAAAGCACATCTTCAAATGTTAGGGACAATTTGAATGAACTCTGGAAAAATAGGACAGGGTTTTGGACTTTCTCAGATAGTTCTGTATAAACAGCCCTGCTAGGTATTGGAAGCCTTTGTATTCTAGTGCATTGTGTACTGGCATTACCAGGGTAATGTCGAGATTAACCGTACAACGACTGTATTTCCCTTCACTCGGTATGCTGTGTCTATATGTCGCTGTGGTCGAACCCTTCTTCGCTGACAAAAAAAAGCATGGAAATGTGTATAGTGTAGTGTAAACCGTGTGACCGGTCAGTATGTTCAACGCTAACTTTGTGGGGAAAGATATCCAGCAATCTCAGTACGTCAGACAAATAAATATTTTTTTTGCAAATTGGCATAAAAGGCAAAAAAGTTTTTGCTCAGAGCTAGGAAGATATTAGGATAATATCTGGGATATGATCAATGTAAGTCAAATGTCAATGAAAATCTGAGGAACTCTTACAATAAAATACAGATGAAAAGGGGCTGGAGCTCGGGGGAGCCCAGTGGCCCCTGCGTGGGTCTCCATGCAGCTCCTCTGCGCTCGGGTGAAGAGCATCAACCCAGCGCCCGCCTCTGCTCCAAGCGGCTCCAACGTGCCGACGCGCCTTTTCGGCTGTGCTGAGGCTCGCCCGAGGAATTCGCAGTTCGCCGCATGTGCTGCTTGCCGATTTGCGGTACCGCCGCGCCGTGCAGTGCCTTCCCGCTGCTTTTCAAAACAAATATTACACATTTTATCTATTGTCATAAGCATACCTCTCAGAATGGCTTCGGCACACCTAGGAACCTAACTGCACCTGACTGGCTGTGCGATGCAATCGTTTCCCATGAGCCTCCTCTGCAGACACCACTCAGCAGATTCATAAATAATGTATGGATAAACTCCCTCCAGCGAGTCTACCTTTTCGTCTGGTTGAACTGGAGCCTTGGCATTCTTTAAGGTGGCGCAAGCCAGCAGACAAGAGGCCTGTTTTACAAGGAGCCCAGTACCTTTCATTAATCTGGACAGAGGAAGATGGACATGCATTACTGTAGAAGAACGCACACACAGACACACACAGTCTTAATTCAAGTACATCTGTGTCACATTAGGCAGTGACATCGAGGCAATGAGTCAGACACACTGCTTCGGCCTCCCGTAAAAATAATATCCGTGGGTGAGCTCTAAGAGTCCACAGTCGTGCGCATTAAGAAACACAAAAACCAGACACAACAACGCATGCCAGCTCTTTGTGCCGTCTGTGTTTGGCTGAGTGAAACACTTACAATGTTGCCACCTTAAAAAAAAAAAAAAAAAAAAAAATTAAAAATTGGTGACACTGACTTGTTACCCAGAGCGCAGTGTGGAGCTGCTCAGTCAAGGCCAAAGGATTGTCTCTATTCCACGCGATATGAATCCATCTTCAAAACACCGCAACGGAGACAGAAAAAGCATTTGTGACAGAACAGAGCGGACTTGAACCCCGCCAACCCTTCCCCTGCCCCCAGGAAACCCTTCCCCATCCAGCTCAATTGAACACCTGGCCAAACAACTGATCCACAAATTAGCGGATAATCAATCACGCTCCTCTGAGCTCCTCCAAATGCTCTGCAAGCATCTCCCATTACACTCTTCTGAGGAGTCCCGGGTTCGAGCGGCCTCGCCAAGCCTGGATTTAGCCTTTTCTTCAATGAGATAATGATCTGCCTGCCTCTCTAATGTGTTTCCTCTGGCTTAGGCCATTACCGAACACCTGATCAATAGCAATTCGCGGCCCACTGGACTCGAAAGAGGACCTTTTATTTGTTTCACACGCGGCTGGAGTAAGAACACACACATTCTCGTGTGCCTGGCACAGGTTGAGGCTTTTGCATGGGCAGCACAGGTTTTAAGTTGCGTCGATGCAAAAGTTTGTTTCTGCAGTTTGCCCATACATCCTGTTTATGACAGGAATTAAGCCATGAAGGATATCTCAGACATATCTCCATGAGACGAAACCAGAACTTCCCAGTACCAGCTGTTTGGAGTTTAGCCACAACATCGCATGGGTTTATCAGCGGCTCTCATCTCTGGCGCTGTTCAAACCCAATTGGTTCCGCAAAATTAAACCCAGTATGTATGCTCATTACCCGGAAGCGCTTCAACATTGCAGCCCCCCCCCCCCACAACTGGGACGTAGAACAGTGAGCTTCGCTGGTGCTGCTGCACAGAGGAGAGGCAGACCACCACACACAGAAAGGAAAGCCCCTTGTGCTTAAAAAAAACACACAGCGAAGGGTCACGGGTAGCACCAATATGTTCTGACAAAATTATCCAAAGTCCTGTCCCATCATGTAATGTTTACTTGATGTTTTACCACATTTTCTCAAACATTTATGTTGTTAAAAGACATTTTATTGAAACCCATCTTTTCAATAAAGAAGAAAACACATCATAAGCTACTGCACACAATGGGTCGGAAAATATTTATGGGCTTTGGCCATAATTCCAGAAAAACACTTCATTGTCACCTTTTATTATAAGGTTTGCGTATAATAAATGTATTCAATCTTCTAGAAAACAAACCTGAGCGGGAAGACAGCAGAATTAACAGTGATGCTGGCACTGTCACTTTCCACAGGAATACCCACCAGTGATGTCACCTGCCCATGGGTCCTTTAAGCAAACGTACAATGTGAAGTTCAAAAACTGGGGGAATGAGCTCCAAAGCAGAGATCTTCAAACCAGGTTATCAATGAACTGCAGACCCATTTGCTCTGATCTTCCCCATCACACTGCCAAAACATGACAACTACCAATGCAATGCAACTAGAAGCTGCTGACCTCTCCTTGAATTTAAAGCCTGCCAATGACGAATAAATTTCTCAGCATCCTTTTCTGCAATCTTGGATGAGTAGCGCAAGGTCAACTGTCCCAGGAACGGTACCCAGATGAAGAGCGCTGCATCTCCACTCCTTCCACTGATATAGGCTTCATTTGTTCTTGCCGAGGGTTCTCTGCTTTTCGGCGTGCTCCACGATCTTCTCCTCCACATACAGGCCTTTGCGACGTCGCACCCCGTTCATGTACTTGAGGGCCTGGTTCACCGAGTCGGCCTTCTCGCCAAAGTGCAGATACTCCTCCTCGGTGGTGGGCACCCAGAACGGATCGCTGGTGATCACCTACGGCCACAAATGAAGATCACACAGATGTTAACATGGCTCTTCTTGCTGCTTTACCTTAAATGAAGTGAGGGTCCTGTCCTCAAGGCCCATACACACTGAGAGAGAGAGATAAGGCCCTTAGACATTGTTTGCTAAAAGGGTTGGCTTTCACCAACTTACAAAGAGACACACACAGAGCTTCCCCCACCGGAGGCTCATTCTTTTCCTGCAGGAGTTTGACTGACTGCTGGATTACTGGTGGCAAAGACGTGACAGCAGTGCGAAAGAAAGAGTCGCTGAATGCAGCCACAGGCCTCATGTGTTATTCCGCGTACAAACCCAACAATAGCAAAGTTCTGCTAAACTGTGGTGAGTTCTTGCCACCCCCTGCCCCTGCCGCCTGCCCCCAGCAGTCTGGCACAGAAAGCTCATTATGCAAAGCACTGTGACATGATGTTCCAGTGAACGGGCACCAGGCCGGAAGTGTGGGCAGACAGGCGTTCGGCGGATGAGGCAATGCCCGTGATGCCAAACAAAGCATTAATGGTACCACCTCACGCCCGGAGCGCTGCAAGGGGCTGCACTTACTTTACCAATGGAGGCTGGCCGGTCGACCGGCAGGCCTCCGCACCTGGCCTGTGCCGCCTCAACAGGGCCTGCCTAATTTCCACCAGACAGATGGCCAGGGTAACAACGGCCAGATTAGGGACTGTACAAAAAGCCCTCACGCGCTCTGGCAGTCGGCGGGGGGCACCGCATCGGGGGTCCACGCCGTGATGCATCTGGTGTCCTTTTTTTTTTCCTTTGAGGGTGCGGATGGCTGAACTGCAGCAGGGCTACTCGTATACATTTTTAACCAGGGGCCACCGACTCGCCACTTTTCATTATGTCCCGTCTCTTCAGGGCTTCCTCACGCAAACGGCTTGGGTTACTTGTTTCTGACCGGCCTTCCTCCCATCTGCGCGAGGCCTGTGTCTCCAACATTGCCATTACAAAAAATAGCCACGGTACAAAACAGAGTAGCGTGTTAACAGCTGTAAATTAGCTTCCCTGTTTATGGCACACTTACCTGGATGTGCAGCTTATCGTGTTCTCTTGCGCACACACTTACTGTACATATACACACAGCATATAGGTGGCACCTAAGATGCGGGGCACAGAAATGTCAGGTTCACGGGTTTTCATGATGGAAACACAGGACATTTAAGAAAAAAGTCCTTCATCTCCTACATCAACAGTTATTTCATGAGAAAGGCTTGTATTTAAAATGAAAAAAGGAATCAGGGTGCTGAAGATAAATAAACCAGGATTTATTCCGCCGGGCTATCATTTTCACACACGTATATGGACGTACACACACAATTGCATTTTTCCACTCAGTACAAATGAAAAGTATCCCTTTTTTTTGTTCTTGAAAACAAATGGCAATTGATAAAAACTACCACCGCTCAGCTGCTCACGAAAGACCCGAGAAGGCATAAAACAAACCGTCCGGCAAATTTACGCAACACCGAAAGCGCCATTAGCGCCGTAATCTCCCATAATAACCACGAGGACCGAGCGCGGACGAGGAGGCAGATTTGCTCGCGTGGCCGAGCGCCGTTCGAGGCGCATGTGCTTCAGCGAGGGGATCTTTCACGGGGATAATGCTGAGTGACACAAGATGTGTGGCACAATTAAAAAGTGGCGCGGGGCCGCTGCCAAGTGATTCATGCGGCTTGACAAGGCCGGTGTCGCGGGCTGGCCAGATGCCCCCTGCACCACCAAAGCAGCGCGAGCCGGGGCTGCCCACCCCTCATTACTGTCGTCTTTGTGTGGCTCACACAATTGAGATTACGCTGACCTGGAACGGCGGTTGCATCCAGCGCTACTTCCAGGGCCTGGCTCCGATTAAGCCGCCCCACCCCCGGACATCTAAATAGGCCCTTGTGCTCAAGGGCTTGTGGGAAATGCTGTGATCTGCTGCAGCCTTGCTCCACGGGGCCTGTCAGAAGAACCCAACCAGCGGTAAGGAGACTAAGACGTCCCTCCATTATTCCCCGTGCAGCTGGAGAACGCAGAGCAAAAAAAAAGAATGAAGTAATGAACCGTTTTAATTAATTATTTAATTACTTAATTAATTCTTAATTCTTTCATACAGCCAATCTGCCACCCACCTTTGTTGCTAATAAAATAATGCGCAACAGGTCAGACAGCTTTGTCTCTAACCAATATGTAGGCTGGTCAAGACAATAACCGTGAGGAAAAAAGAAAGCAGCGCAAGAATTTCCCATCCCGTCTCAAATGTATAATCCCTGGGTCTGTAATGTTTCTAATTTCCACATGTGCGCTGCTTTGCGAACTGGCTGATGGCTACAGCAGCTGGATGCTAGCGGGCCAGCCAGCTCAAATCAATACTCCGATCTGAGCCCAGATGTTTCCACAAATGTTCAAACAGCCCAGGGAAGATATATATATATATATAAAAAAAAATACATGCTCCGAAGAAATAAAAGGTTTTGCTCTGTGAAAACAATAGTTTTGCTTGGCCGAAACCCCAGAATGCCTCAAAGCCTATTGGAAAGTTAGCAGAATATGTTAAAATGAGTTATTAGGAAAAAGTCATTCAGCCATACTGTATATTGTACTTGCCGAAAATGGGAATCGGTCCGTGCTGCTTAAGTTCTAGTGTGAATCCGTGTCATCTGTAATGTGCAGGCGGGAAACAAACCCTGCTTTAAACCTGGGCTTCGCTGGGGACGCAGGGGTCAGAAATTAATTTCTTTCTTTCACAAAGCAGCATTTATACACGATGAAGCTACCACATAAGATGAAATGCCTGGGCCGGAGCTCATCCGGGAGCCCTCCGGCGGTCCTGTTTTCGCAGAGCCCTTCCAGTCTCCGCAGTAACACCGCATTACAGCACCCAGTCCCGTGGACCTCCTCCTTTCCGGACCTTCGAAAACGGCACCAAGAATCAAGAGGAACACAATGGCGGCAAAGCCAACGGTGGAATTTGCACTATGGGCTCCCCATTAACTGGCGTTTTCCTTCTGGGGACGACAGAGGCTTCAGCTTTCTGCGTCTCAAGTTTGAAGCCAAAAGAATTTCAAATAAGGTCCCTTTTTTCTGTGACACAAAGGCCACATTTAAAGCATTCTAAAAACCATCAAACTATAAAACAGCCGGTGTAAGGTTTCAATTAAACACTGAATTTAATTTGCTTCCCTTAGCAAGGCAAACGTGTCCGGAAAGTGCCAAGTCAGACAATTGAAGTCATGTGTGCCGCAGGGGCGCCATGCAGCTCTGCATGCTGCAAGGAAGCACACGCACATGGTGAAAGGATGTGGAGCGGGATGTGGAGCAGCATTCCCCCGATGCGCTTAAGGGCCAAGCGACCGGCCACTCTGCTCTCATACGTACATTTCAGATTTGGCAGAGCAGAACAGGCCCGAGCCATCCAGGCTCCAGCATGTCAGCCGCTACAAGAAGTTGTGACATGGAAATATAATTTGCTGAGACACGTTGCATAATGCAAGAAGTGGATCACAGTACAAGGGAGGAGGTAAGTTTTCAAATATTTCAGGAAACTTCAGAAATAAATGCTGGACACAGACATGCGAAAACACACTAAGGAAAGTATTCATGGTGTGATGAGCCAGATATAAACTGCAGATCAAGGTATTTATAACCTGAAATCGGGTAAACGTTAACATGTCAACTAAAAGTATTTTCTGCATCATTTTATCAGCCACACCCAGTAGTGGTGGGGATAGGGAGTCATGACAGAATGGAGGAAATTACTGGCGGGATTAAGAAAATATAATCCGAGCAAAGCAGGTAATAATGCAGCGTGCGAGGAAGCGGCAGGGGGCTGGAGGATCTCGAGGATATATGGCGAGCGAAGTGTCACCTGGAACCGGTGGTGCGGTTACAGCCGGTGAACTAGCAGGACTGTCTGTGTCTGGCAGGGGGGACACCTCGGCTGGATACCGAAATAACGCTGTTTCACCACGCGGCTTGCCAGATAGCGTTTGGAAGGACTTTCCACGGCGGAATGAGGACGACGAATGCAGGCTATGAGGTGCAGTTCTTCGGCAGCACAGAGCACTTGCACCGTTTTTTTTAATGAATGCGTAATTATGAAGCGGCCAGGCACAGCATCATGTTATTGTGCATAGGCATAACTTAATCTTGCCAGTAGAACAACAGAGTATTGTGAATTTATGCAGCAGTACTCATGTTTTTTATTACCAAATAGCTATCCAAATAGCTGGAAAAAAAATCATTACTCACTGGTAACTCATTCTGGTTTATCGGTAACAAAAGTTGCGGGAATTTTTGCCCCTAATACTCGCATTTATTCTGACATTTTTCCGTAATAGATTTTGTATTCGAAATGCAACAAAATTAGGGAAATGATGGATGAAAAATAACACTACCGCTATTCATTTCTTACCACAGCAGGGAGCAGGGTTCAACAGTCGCCAACCCATGTGAGAATATTTCTGCACTTTACCCCTTGACACCTCTTGTAACCCTGGATGGCAGTCAGCACCAAACTCGATTCAGAGGACTACATAGGCATACAATCTGTGCAGTTTTTATCTTCTATCCATTGATGCACCTAGGCGGAGAGGTGGCGCGTGAACAAGAGCACGACGACTCGCAGCAGAGGGGTTCAGCGAGGGTTGACACCTCAAGGCCAAGGACAGGAGGTCAAGGTTTCTGCGTATTGTCATCTAACTTACACAGCCAAGTATGTACAAGGCATAAACAGGACATATTAATATCAGGAGAAATAAAAGGTTTCAAAGTTAAAAGACATCAATTCCACATTTTATCCTGCAGTTTGTAAAAATTCATTTAGACAACTGACATTGTTGGCAGTGTTCATTTCTATTTAGTTTATTATACACAGAGTTTATATTTATACGTGTGGACGCATAAACAGCTTCGGCACTTAACTGTAAAATTCTGTATACAGTTTACTATACTAAAAGCAAGTAAGTACTTATCTAAAGGTGTACAAAGGTATACGCATTGTCAGAATTAATCTGGCCGACAAAGCTGAAGGATTTCTGTAGCTCTGTAACAAAGACTGCTTAAGGTGCTGATGGAGAGACACCAAAAATCGTCGTCCCCCAGAGGCCGAGCAAGCCGCCTATAAGTGTGCCAGCGAGAGACGCTTTTGTCTGTGTCCCAGGTGCAGTCCTGGGGGACAGCCTTCCAACCCATTGCTGGCCCGAAACCTTGGCCACCCCCGGCTCCCAGTACTCCGAATGCCGTGGCTTTCACGTTGGGCTCCGAGCAGACAGAGCCGGCTGCTTAGCGGGAGGCCCGCGGGGACGGCCCAGACAAACACACCGTCTGAGACAGAGCCATATGTCCCCAGGAAATATCAGTGGAATTAAACACAAAGCTACTGTTAAACCATTAGCTCTAGACAGCCAGACTAAAAAAAAAAAAAATACAAATAACAATAATGTGACAGGAACTCTTGTTTTATCAATGGGAAATAGGACTGAATTACAGAAGTCATTAACAAGCTATTATCTAAACTACCCTGCTGCTGAAATAGTGACTCCACAAATGGGTTAAAAACGCCAGTTAAATTCAGATCAATTTTTTCTGCAGCCTGTTAAGAAGTACGGTTTGAAACAAGACCGCAGTAGAAACACACACCGAACAGCTAAAGAGCAGCTTCATATCTGAATGCTTAAAAATATGCACAGATGCAGAACGATCACGTAGAGGTTAAGCAGCAGAGGTGAAGTTAATCTACTGAAAAAGAAACGCACAGTGGCGGGCAGTGCTAATACTCTTTTTCCCGTCTTAGAGCGTGTGGGCGCTGCAGACGGGCTGACCTGTTACCCCGAGTGACACCAGCACCATATGGCGGCAGGTCCGCCGGGCCTCTGTGCCGGAGCCAAGCGCAGGTATAATGCCTCCACACATGTGGCGAGCAGCGCCTTTGATCCCCCCCCTCCCAGGCTCAGCCAGCCCAGTAACAAGTCCTGGTCCCGGGCCCCGAGGAGGGGTCTGCCCCGGCCCCAAGGTCAGCATGGGCCCGCGTGCGTACCCACTGCTCGGAAAGCATGTTTACTCTGGGCTCTC
Source organism: Heterotis niloticus (assembly GCA_018136845.1). Taxonomy (NCBI): domain Eukaryota; kingdom Metazoa; phylum Chordata; class Actinopteri; order Osteoglossiformes; family Osteoglossidae; genus Heterotis; species Heterotis niloticus. The sequence goes on along the minus strand of CM030904.1, from coordinate 12,060,240 downwards.
CCCCTAAACCTCAAACCGCGTCCAGCCTCCAAACCTCCCTTAATGCAAAAATGCTAATTCTTCCTGCAGCTGTGTGTGTCTTAAATAAATCAAAATGTTCACGATTCTTACTAGTCTAGTTAAGACAATAAACTGTATGAACCAAGGAGGCTAAACAGCAAAGCGATTAGCTTCCAAACACTTATTCTGTGAAAAAACCTGCTATCTCTATTCAGATGACACGGCAGATAGAGCATTCTCACAAGCACCTCAATGATCAAAGATGGAAGCAGACAGCCCCAGTGCAGCGGTTCATCCATCTTACTCAGACCACAACGAAAACAAAGGATTATAAAGGGGTTAAATGCCCTCCCAACAAATGTACGTAAATGAGAATTTTTTATGAGCTGTGCATTAGCCTGCAGACTAAATCAGCAGTTTTCAGAAACAGATCAATAGCCGCGCAGTCTTCAAGACTTCACGGGCGAGTTTCCAGACAGCACCCGGTATTCATCATGGGTGTCCAGGGCACCGTTCGAAAGACCTACGTGTTGTTTACCCAGCAACACGTGCCTTTCCCCACAAGCAGGTTACTGACCCACAGCTCAGAAGAGCAAAGACCCAAAGGTGGCCTAAACCCACTAACCACCCCTCGTCGCCGATGCCTGATGCACACGACAGCTGGTAATGGGCTGCTCGCTCACCTCCCAGTGGCTGAAGATGAGCTGCGGGCTGGCTAAGCCGCTCGTACGCTTCCTGATCTCGTCGGCGAAGCCAAAGCTCTCGGCCACGGGGAGGACGGCCTTGATGATGAACACCTCGGTGCCTTCCTTCATCTCCTCCTGCAGCACGCGGCCCTCTCGCTTGGACAGAACGCCGTAGACGCGACCTGGGGAAGAACAGGGGAACCGTAAGCTGACTTGGAGCGTGCGGAAGGCCTTCCTGTTCTTAAAAATAGATGATGGCGTAATGGCGGGCCCCTGCGCAGGATAATATGTGGAAGTGTTGAGGAAGGGAAGAGCATGTAAGGATTTTCCCAAAGGCCGACAATAAAGTCAGGACCCGACGATAAAGACTGATAACAAGCTGATAGCTGACTGCCGTCTGAATGCCTGTACGGCAGGACTCCGTCAGTCAAGGAACCCATTTTCCTGCGATTGGTCTGAGCAGTACGCACGCACATGTGCACAAATATACGTTTGGACATGGTTTTCTAATCACTGTGCATCAATAAAGATTTTATCCTCCGTGGAATATGCCACAAGTTTATTTTTCAAGATTTATTTCCCACTTATCGCAGGTTATTAAAGGACTCGGGCTTGAATCCCGACTCCCGATGTAACACCCTTGATCAAGGTACTAATCCTGAATTGATAAAATAAAAGTGCCCCGGCTGTATAAACGGGTGAATCATTGTAAGTAGCTTATTAAACACACCTAACAGTTTAAACACCTTTGAAGAAAAGTATTATTAATTCCTTCATTTAGGGACATATTCCTCAACCATCTTCAGAAAACTTAAAATAAATAAAAACTAACTAAAAAATGTTTTATAACCAGTTTATTATTAAATAACCTACTGTATATATTGCTTAAAATAGAATAACATTTGAATTTCTACACAGAGCAAAGCTGCTGAAAATCCACCTTCTACACATAAAGCCCCAGCTCTTTAAAACATGTAAATTTTATGGCTGCTCCCTGCGACTAAGTGTCACAGCAACACATCAGAATTTACATTTAAATCGCTGAAATTTAGTGACCTGAGAACTGCACCTCTTTCATATTCACATTGCTGCCCAACATCTGACAAACATATTAAGCAAAATTTCCATTTCACTCAGCTAATTGAATGATATTTCTGGTGAGGGGAGTAGTATTTGAAATTCCACTTCATTAAAAAGATTAATTTGGAACATTATGAGAAAATTTAAAATGGTGTTGACGGAGTGAGCAGGAATTCATATCGAATCATTAGAGACTAGTTTTTTTTTTTTTTTTTTGCCCCCCATCGGAGTCTTCATTCAATCTGCCGCTTGCTGCGGATCTTACTTTGCCGAGAGGCTACCTACTCGGCAGGACGGGATCCAGCGACTACTGCAGACGGTCTCATGCGACAGCTAGCACGATGAGGAGACAATTCCCCTTTATTCCACAGCTCTGCAGTATGACATCACTGCATTGGAGCACCGGCGTTTCACAGCAGCTTCCAATTAAGAGCCGTCCGCACCGTTTCCTGTGCATTCAGCAAATCTTTTTTTTTTTTTTTTTTTGTTTTGAGACTAAAGTGTGGGGAGGGACTGAGGGAGGGTGCCTTACATGTAAATTGGCCCCTCCGATGGGAATCGCTTTGTTATTTCGTACGCATTTTATTTTGTTTGTTTTGTTCCTTACCTAGCACCTCTGCGGTGGCCATGATCTCGCAGGTGTACATTGCGGCCATGAGGCGTTGAGGTTTGGCCTGAAATGCATACCGACAGGCCTCCTTCATCGCCGCGATGAGCTGCCCGGAGAAGGGTCCGTAGCAGTCCACCAAGGTGGCTACGTTCCTCCGCTTGCCCAGGCTGCTGCTGCGAGCGGGCTCCATACTTTCAGAATTTGACACCTCCTGGGGCTCCTGGTCGCTGGTGTGCTCAGAGACACCATCTGTGCTGGAGTGCGAGTTCGTCGGACCATCATGAGAGACTTGATTCCCCTCCACCAAGTCCTGGTCTGAGGGCTGCTGGGGAAGCTTCATGTCCCACTTCTCTAGCGAGAAGCACACGCCCATTAGGGGCTCCTCGCACAAGGGGCCCGAGAGCGTGGCCAGCTGGAAGCCACTGACAATGCTGTTGTCAAAGTCCCTGTATGTGTCGGCCCTGCACCTCTCCTTCTCCAAGCACTGCCAGACAGAGGGTCGCCGGTAGCCCTCCAGGTTGTTCACCAGGATGTTGGGTCCGTATCGGCGCGGCCCAAATGACCAGATGCGGTTGACAGCATTCCTCCATTTCCGTCCCTGCATGTTGGACTCGAGCTTCCGCTTCAAGTCCTGGATGGACTCCAGCGTTTTTTGGTTGATCTCCAGAGTCTTGCCCTCTTTCATGGACAGACTGAAGAGCTCCATTGTTCGGATGAGGTCACTGTTCCCCTCCAGCAGTTGTGTCACTTCCTCAGGAAGCGGTATGGCCCTGACACCGATGGTGGCCATTTTGTTGGCAGTGGTTAGCGTGACGAGGCCTGTCGAATCCACCTGAACGGTTTCGGGATGCTTTGGCTGTTCCTCCTTCACCTGATGAATAACAGCAACCTTCTGCTGTTTGCCCAGGTCCTCATTGACCATGTCCACTTTCGGAGGTCGAACTATTGTCTCTCGAAATGGAATAATAGGTTTGGAAGCGCTTATTTCTATTCTGGCAAACCTGAAAAAAGGAAACATACATTAATATTAACTAAACATGACGTATGACATCAAAATAACTTTTTTGTGGAGTAAAAGAGGATTAGCAGTTTCCACAGACACATTCAAGACTCAAAAAATACAAAAGATTAAATTAAGACTGCTAAACTAGATAGAGATTTTTTGAACGTGTGAATTAGAAAGGACTGAAAGATGATCGAGTCTCATGATTGAATCTGAAGACCTTCAAAAATCGTGTCTGATAACCGTCAAGTAGATGGCAGAGACAGGGCTTCGATCTACTCAGACAACTACCTATAAGGAGGCTTTACGCAATCCATTCAGAACCAGACAGCCATTAAACAGGCTGAAAACACATTCATCCTTTTATCATATTTATAAGACGTTTCCTTCTAATGCTGTACTTTTCAATGGGCTGAAAAAAGCTTGAAAAGACCTTAAGATTAAAAAGCGGTTAAGGGACACTCACATCGTACTGGCAGAAATGTAATGCGGAAATTAGAAGGGATATAAATTTTAAAAAATATATATAAATTATATACAAGTTCACATAAGTTTCAGTACACCCATTGAAACTAGTTAACTGACTGCATTGTGTTTGCAAAGTTTTTTAGATAAAGGGTGGCTGTTTTCAGAATCCAAAATTTAAAGAAAAACGTTTTTCATTTCTGAGTATTTATGGAGATTTATATAACACATAACACTGTCAAATGCAAAAAAATATTCAGCAAGTATGGAACAACTTGTCTTTTAATATTTGTGTTTGCGTGCGTATATACAGCGTATCAAACACATGAAGCCATCTGTTCAAGGGCCGTTTAAGTCCTGGTGTGTAGAGACAGAAGGATGGTCGAAATGTTTGCTGCGATGTTGCAACATGGCTACACTAGTGGAGCTCTACTTTGCATATGGTACAATTTAACAAGTCTCAGTTATCTGCAGAAGCTTCATTTATGTTCCTCCGAGCCTCGCTCCTTGTAAAAATGCAACTGTGCCTATGAAACAATAACATAAACTACTTTATTGCTAAAGCATAAAGCAAAAGCGCTCCGAGCGAGGCCTTGTGAATACAGCCATTGACCGAACAAGCGCGAAGGCACCGACGGCCACAGCGCGGGGGTTGAAACGATCCTTTGTGAATTTAATTTGTTCAAAAAGTACACATAAGTACTGGGAAAATGCCAAACATATGCCTGTGCATTATTAGTACAACGGTGACGTGACCTGACAATTGACCTAAGGCCTCTGTTTAAAAAAAAAACAGCACCTTTCAACAGGCAGCGATTGAGGCCAGAGTCGCCGGGTTCGAGAACGGCTGACCCCTTTCTGAGGGCTGATTGTGAGTAGCCACAGGCCAGGCAGACGGACCGTCAAAAGGATCTGTTGTGTATCACCGCACAATGCTCCTCAGCCCGGACGCGCTGCTGCCAGGGATATTTTTAACTCATTCCCCGGGATAAGCTCTTGGGGCTAGCAAGTTAGCACCAGCAATATGCTGACCTCTGCATTGCCAGATCCTCAGTTTACCCCCCCCCCCGCCACTGTCCCGCCCCCGCCTGTCAGCCGCGGGTCAAGCAATGCGCCATTTCCTCTTCTCTCATATCCTTGGCTGTGGGGGAAGTGCTGCCAACGGGTGTTTTTCACCGCCAAATGATTTTGATTGGCACCTTGGAGGGCACGAAAAGTTTTCTCGGCATTCCGACACGTTGCACCGCAGTTAGGTAACCGAAAAAACGTGCCTTTGCTAAAACAGATTTCCGAACTTCTTCGCAGCCAGTAAAAAGGACGCAGCCGCGTAATTAGGGCAGCTGGGACAAGACAGCAAGGGGCTCGAAGAGACGTACAACAGCGGGCATCATTGCAGCGCCGCGCCGCAACTGCCGCCTCTCAACACCCACCGACACACGTTTGCTTGTACGCATCTCCGTTCTCCCAGCATTCTCCTTGGCACAAGACCCATTACGGCCAAGAAGAGATTACATCGTCTTATTGCACTGGGATGCTACCTGCATTTTCCAGCTCTGTTTCTTCCTGTGGTTTATTAAATATGTGTCAAGTATATTGGAAAAATAGTTGAACATTACGTGCAGTTAATTTCCTCCCTACATGCACAATTAATGGGTTAAATGTAGAGGGGCAGGAAGAAACCTAGGAGAAAACCTATAATGAATCACTACCAAAACCCCAAAACTCTTCGGAGACCAAAGCAGAAAGTCCTTATGCCACTTCAGTGCTTTTCAGAGGAAAAGCCAAACCAGTAACTGGCTGTTATGAAACCAGAGCTTAGCAGGAGCTTGCTTGTAATGAAGGTGACCATGTGGATTAACAGAGTGCGATCGATCGATAAAGTTATTTGGAAGAGGAAAAAAGCACAGGACAAATGTGAGGTGGCGAGTTCACCCTGCTGATGTCACCAAACTTACATCATGCTGCATAGGAAAACATCCTGTCCCATACAGAAGCCATTTATATTATTGGCCTTTTTAAGCGGCCCGCGGAAGGGAAGATTTTATCAGTTTGCCGCATAAACCGCAGCTTTATGGGTTACGCCGCGTCAGACGGCAGCCTCATCGCGGGCAAAGCGACTCGATTATAAAACGTGAGACGACGCAAACGAGAAGTGGCACGGCTGCCCTGTAACCAACGGAAACCGATGGAAAGGAAAAACAATAACCGTGGCTTTCGAAACACTCGAGCGTCCTTGATCGTACGAAGGCTCGGCTTTTGCAAGCAGCGGCGAAGTTACTGTTAGCTCATTTTATTTTGCAGATATGACTGGAAGTGGCTCTGTTTTGCGAAGGTGTTCTCAAAATATAAACAGTCAAATGGATTCCTGCGATGTTCCACATCTGCCCAAGGGATGTCCTTCATGCATGCACTCAGCGGCCACTTTATTAAGCGCACAAGATTGTTAATGCAAATGGCCTATTTCTCAAAACAGCCAATTGTAGCTGCAGGGCCGTATAAATAAAGTATACAAAAAATGTTGAGAAGTTTGGTTTCTGTTGGACTGAGCATCAGAAAGAGCGTCTGTCTATCGGACTCTGAACGTGGTATGATTGTTGGCCCCAGATGTGGGTGGCCCCATGTTACTGGGATTTTCTTGAGTCTGGTCTAGAGCGATAAAGAGCTTCTACTCAGCAGTGCTTATGGCCAGACACATTAAAGCTATCAGGAGCACCGCAAGTGTAGAAATAATAGCTCCGTATGACAAGATCACGCCAGGTTCTACCACTGTTATGCAAGAACAAGAGAATGGTGCTACAGTGCGCGAGTGATCGCCAAAACCAAAGCTGGATGATTAAAGAATATGGAAAAAAAAATCAACAATACTACAGCAGGAAGTGGGATTCGGACTCAGCCCCTTGAAAGCAACAGCCCCGACACAAGCACACATTCTTGTGGAAAAGCTGTCATTTTTTTTTCTAGACTACTGTAGCTTCAGGTCACATGAGCATAGAATAGCCATATAGGTGTAAATGGGACAAGTGTGCTATTTATTGCCAGCACAAGTTTAGTGTGCCTAGCAAACAGGTAGATGGACAGTCCCAATTCACACAGTCTATATTTTTAGCTGAAATCAATAATCGTAGATCATTTAAATGATGTTTTCAACGATCACTTAATTATGACATCACTAATAATTATCAGTAATTAATAAGCAAAATGCCTCCTCTAATAAAAGGGAGCTGAGGAAGATGAAGTAGAATGTGCACCAAGTTTGGGAACCCCTGATCAAAGGCTTCCAACCACATGCTAACAGTGTAATGGTGTTATCTTTGTGGTATGTGGATCCCAGGGTGAGGTGGGGGGAGCTGACAGCAGGAGCAGATAGCAGCTCCACACACAGCGTTCGCCGAATGATGAGGAGCGGCCTGCGCGCCTTCACACATTCAGCCTGTTCCTGCTGGAAGGCTCGTGTGCATCCGAGCTGTCGGGAAGCGAGGGCCGACGAGGAGCACTCCCATTTCGTGACGAATCGAACAGCGAACTGTCAGACAGCTTGAGACAAACTGTGCACGTCACTCACGGGCCAATTATAACCTAAAAGAGGGACAGATGTATCTGCCATTCCTTTGTAAATGGAAACCTCCCTCGTTTCAAAATTCCTAAAGATGTCCTTGCTCTGTTTAGCTTCCTCAACAAAAACACTGGGCAAAACGGCAGTCCATCACAGCGAAGTAACAAACCATCCGAAGCAAATAAAGCACACTTTGACAGCCAAGCAGATTCCACATGTTTTCCACATCTCTCCATCCAAACAAAACATTTCTCAGTACTGTATTAGGTGTGCATGTGAGATCTGTTAAGAGCTCTGCTAAGTGTTCTGTGACACATCCAGATTTAATAAAATGCCTTAAAACCAAGACCAGATGCCCTGTTTGTGTGCTGTGATAACTGCAGAGCTGTTGCAAAGCGCTGACGCTCAGATGGTACAGATGCTTTCTGTAAGAAGCCATTGACCTCGGCAGGCCAGTCATACAAATCCCAGTTGGAAAACCTGCCCCCTCATCCTTACTCGTCTCTCTCTGTTGACTTTAACCCCTTGGCCTCAGGTTTCTTTGATGATCTCTATGCCTGTCATCACCTCTCTGATGATCTCAACCCCATGTCCACAACTCCTTCTGATAGGGAAAGCTTACACAAAGATAACAGGAGATTTTAGCTCAAATAAGAGACCTTGCTTTGTAAATGGCTGAAATATTTTGGATAAAACCTTAAATTCAACAAATTACTTGCAATCATTTTCTGACTGCTCTAGTCCTTACGTGTTCCTGATATGTCTACTCTTAAGTCCTGCCACTGTGAGGCAGTCTTCTATATTATGGTCCCTGCTTCTCTGTAAATACCTCTGCGATGACCAGGCCTCACCCACCCTACAGCTAATCTCTGTCTCAGAATGCTCACCTTTCTCTCAGGTCATCTAGGCAGCGCTGAAGATGGACTTCACCTGCTGTCACCAAAACGTGCTCCCCTGTCTCCTGGATCAGAACCTCTGCACAGGGGTCCGCCTGGTTGAGCAGTTTCATGCCCCGAACCAGCTTGGGCATCTCATCTACAGAAATATACACCCAAAAAGACAGGTAAACAGAAAGACAAATGCAAAGAGACAGACAGGTATTCACATACATAAACAAACACGGTGGTAAGACACAAGCAAACCGACAATCACAGGCACCCACGCACAGACATACATGGTTAATAGAAGTGTTGATTTTTTCAACAGTGCACTCAAAGATGTGACATGACAAAGGTTTAGTCACCCTTTGATTTCTCAGTAGCTCTTTGGAAATAAACCCCTACAAGCCTGTTTTGGACACCATGTCTTTGCATGTAATGAGCTAAACTAGGAAGGGTGCATATGCTGTGACAGATGGCCAAGTGACATGTGTTTAGCCACTAAGAAAATACCAAATTTCTGAGTACGGCTTTAATGAAGTTGTGAACTGCCCTCTTTTTTTTTTTACCGCCCTGCCACTTTATAAACCCTTCATTCAGCAGACTCAAATTCAGAAGCTGTATTGCTTCAGAAACAATAATGTGGCACATATAGTCAATTCATTCTGCACATTGGTAACATTTCCATGAGTGTAAAAGAGGGTAAAAGAATATGAACTAGGAAGATCATAAAGTGAAAAAAGTTATAAACTATGTGCTGAAAGGGTAACTATGAACAACATCCGAAGCAACACCCCCCCCCGCCCCTGAAAAAAACAAACAAAAACTACAGTAAAATTGCATCCCTTCTCTTTTATTATTACAGAATTGATGACCGCTTTCAGGCAAATGAAAATAATTAAGAGCTAAAAAATCAATACAAGTATTGAAGAGGAGAAAGATACCATAAACTGTATTGAACCCTGCATAATATTCTAAATTACAAATAGCAAGTGTCTGGTAATAACAAAACAATTTGAGCAACAAAAATCAATGTAAGCTTATTAATAATTTTGTAATGTCTTCCAGTTTTAGACAACATGGCACCATGAACTTTTTGCTTATATTCTGAGTGCACTTTTTATCTGGAGAAAAGAAACTTTATGACATCAAACAGATACTAGGCCAATGATTAACCAACTTTCAGGTAAACGGTTTCTGAAATTGTATTTTACTATAGTACTAGCAGTGAGAACACTCACATTTGGACAATACGAATCAAGGGAAGTCTTTTGTCTTAATGGAAGCAGTCAAGTGAAAGGAGTTTGACCCAGGAAAACGCCACATTTCTACTTCATCCGAACTGTCAAGAAGAATCCCAGAAAGTCCACAAAACTGTACAAATGAGGGCCATCTGTACTTGAGCTAATGTTCAGAGGGAGGAAAAATTGTCTTATCTGCAGAGCTGACAACATATTCAAGAAAAGCTGTCGGGTATAAAGTTTGTGAGGTGTAAAATATGGAGGAGTAACCTCATAACAAGGAAATAAAAGAGTTCCTCAGTTTATCATTAATGCAGATGTTACCGAGAACTTCTGAATGGTTTCCTCACACAGCATGGTGCCTGAACAAAGCCTAGGGAAAAAATAGCTTTAGGGGATCTTAAGGATATGGAAATACAAGAAGAAAACAGACAGATTCTTCACAGAGTGACATAAGATTTTTTAAAATAAAATAGCTCTAAGTTTGCTAATAGACTCCATCGGAGGGAAATTTTGCCGTTAGCCAAAAATTTTATCATATTGGCATTAGAAACAAAACTCTAGTATAATTAACTTTTTTCCTCTTCTTTCTCATACTTCTTCCTACATGACGCTGTTATGAGAATGATTCTTAAATCATAAGTTGGGGTAGGGAGGCAAGTCATCCATCCATCCATCCATTATCAGTAACAGTATGACCAATTCAGGGCTGTGGCAGTCCAGAGAATCTCAGAAGTCTCAGAAGAATCGGGTGAGACAGAGTACATGCAGGGTAGTGACATACACATTCATTCATTCATTCATACACACACTCACACAAACACACATCAAATCATTTCAACTGGCCCTTTAGCTTTGTTCACACTTACTTGGGTGTTTGGGCTCAATAGCTACCCGCACTATGGGTGTGGCCTCAAAGTTGAGAGGTGTGAAAGGCGGACAGGCTGGACTTGTGGATACTGTGGCGGACTTCAAGATCCAGTCTTCCATGCCTCCGATACCTGGGAACATCCATCAGGAAGGAGAGGAATGGCTGAAAGACTTCACAATGCCTCTTAAGTGCATGCATTAGTTCCATCTCATATCAATGTAAAAAAGTTAATGGTTCGCTCACTGTACAAATGGAAACATGATGGCATCTCGTCCGAACACAAAAGCAGACTAATTACTCACTCTTGGGTCTGGTTTGAGAGACTGAACATCAATATAAAAGTTTTTTTTTCTTTCAGTGGCATCAACTGTAATGCATTTTGCACTTCAAGCCTTCGGTGCAAATATCCTGTTTCATGCTTTCAGCAAATGCCTTTAGTCATAATTGCTTCCTACAAAGATTTTGTACACATTAAAGAATGCTATAAACATAATGATAATGGACAGAATATTAAAACTTTTTTTAGAAGCAACATTTTCCAGTTACCTGGACCTAAAGATTAAACTGAATATGCCACTTCATGAAAGACATTCAACAACACAGGAAAAAAAAAAAAAACCCTCCACTTACAGTTCTCATCCACATATTAAATTGTTAATACACTGTGACGCCCAAAGAATTTAATTCGGCGGGCTGACATAATTTCAATACATCACCTGGTGTGTTTTCCCACCAGCCCTAAAGCCAGTGGTGCGTTAAATTGAAAAAGAAACGGCAGTTTTATATGCAAGCAGGCACTGATCAAAGGGCCCCAAATGCCTATGCTGGTTATGTCTTCAGACACAAGTTCTGCGGTGCAGAAGACATTACTGAAACCAGACAGTCCTCGAAACCAGGGAGTTATTCCTTCCCTACAGGACACTGCAGGACAGGAGTTTGTAACACGGATGCCAGAGACCAGTTTCTGCACCGATGGCCAAGATGTCAGGCATCAGCTCAGGCATCAGCTGGTGCCAAAGTGATATCTTTGGAGTCCTTCAAAGTTCACGTGAAGGAGGCAAACACAAGCCCTCCATGCTCATGTCTCTAGGCTGTATGAAATGGGAGTTTACTCTGAAGCCCCGTATGATACTTTCCATTAAGTGCTCCATCGGCAGAGACCAAGCACAAGCCACACACCCCGCCATCAGCATACATTATACATGTTTCAGCTTCTCCTTGTTTTGGCTGATACAAAACTGACTCGTATGCAGAACTGGTCAGGCAATGCCAGCAAGTGGGGTGGAGAGTCAGGTGCCTCCCTGTGGAGGTTGGCTGCAGGGGCTTTGCAGTCCACTTCCTGATGAAGGCCCTCAGGTATCTGGGCATAGAAGGAAGTGGGAGATGGAGACCCACCCACAAGACCACCAAAGTGGCCAGAGAGAACCTCTTGATGGCTATGGCTCAAGAGAGGAGAAAGTAGGAGTCTAAGTAGCTAGCGTGCCAACTGGACATAAGCTGGGGTATGATCAACTCCAGCTGGTTCACGTGGATAAGGATGCATGATGTTTAAAGATCAAAAACACCCGATGATTCCAGGAACATCACCGATGAAGTGTCTGGAAGCATCAGCAGATACATTTGCACACTGCTCAGGTACCATCACATTAAAGCAAGAAAAAGCAGAATTCTTTGCCAGTTAATCAGCTATGTTAATTCAGACCAAAATGTTTTATTGCGGCAGATATCACCTGGTACAGACGCAAGTGCTGAACATTTGTTTGGCATTTCTGGAAATGCAGTCTGAGACAGTGTACCAAGTTCATAAAATGTTGATAAAATAACACCGTGTTGAAAAAGAACCCGGCGTAATCTTGCCCCCTATGGGTCACAAATGGGTCACCCTTGAGAGTACTACCACTTACTGCGTCAAAAGATGTGCATTCAGAGCTTTTCATTTCTTTCCTCATTTTCTGTCAATATTTATTGCACTTACAAGCCTCAGTTTTACCAAATTAGCTCCTGAGAAATCTGCAGATGGCACGGCAACTTCTGCATTTCTGAGTGGACTCATCCGGCAGCGGTTAAAAGTGAATTGGCAATTTAGGAAGATGGAAACACATCATATCTGTCAATGTAACTCATTAAAAAAACAAAGATCATTACTCTAATACTCGCAGGTTTTTTTGTGTGAACAACATAATGAAAAACGGCAATAAAAACTGGAGCAAGGGCTCACTTCCTCTAGATTGTAAAATTACTTAGCCCTGATGGGGGGGGGAACACACACAATTTAATGGAATCTTTCTAACCAGAGAAAATCCAGATTTCTAAATCATTGTGACATTCTGTTCTTAAGTGGTCCCATATGTTTAATATTGGATGCCCTTTTGTTTTATAAAAAACTGCAGATGTTTACCAAGGCTGAGCAGAGCTCAGAAGATGACGGTGGTTTTGGTTTTGAACAGGTCCACCAAACCTGCTGCAGCTGGCACAAAGCACTGAGCTGTATCTGTCCTGGTTCAGTACTGCTTTTCTTCAGCACTTCTTTTATTACTTTTAATGCAGTTTCTACCTCTCAGGCAGTAAAACAGCAGGGCCTTAGGCAGTCATACCCTTACTCTGAAACATTATTATTGATATGGTATCTGTTCAATGCAACTTACGATGTAAGACAGAGGCCTGGAGTGGCCAAGTTAGAGATCAGACTCTAAACAAACTAAGAATTTATGGGAAGACTTGAAAGCTAGGGTTTACTCACAGACCTTATGCAATTTGACTGAATTGAGAAATTTTTCATGGAGGAACTGGCAAAAAAAGATGCAGCGTGAGGATGTGCAGAGCTGATAGACTTGTCCAAATAGGATGTAATTGTAGCCAAAAGTTCCTCTAACAAATATTGACTTAAAGGGTATATTCTTACGCACGCAGTAATTATCTTTAATATTTGCAAATAATTTAGAGTATATTAGCAGAAATGTGTTTTCACTTTGACATTAAGCAACATATTTCTGGTAATGAGTGTCAAAAACACCTAAATTGTCTTCCGGCGTCGTTGAAACAAAAACGCGAAAAGTACAAGACGGGTGAATAATGTTTATAGGTAATACACCACATTAGATTTGAACACTAAGCTACTTGCAGTTATTTGCCCATTTATACCACAAGAGAGACATTTCTGGTGAAATGGTGACTCTACACTGGCCTCAGCGTGTGAGTGAACGGCTGCATGCGACTGTCTTGCGGCGGTGTGCCATCTTGTCCAGGGTTTCCCATGATTCACACCGTTTCCAGATCAAGCGACCCTGTACTGCACATACAGGTGTCAAAAATGGAAACTAACGTATTTTTACAGCATCAGTTCAGGGTTAACTACCTTGATCAAGCGTACCATTACTGCAGAATTGAAATTCAAAACCAGGTCCTTCAATTACAAGGTGACTGCTTTCACAAAGTGATGGACTACGAATAAAACAAATGGAAAAATGGAAGACCAAGAAGACTACACAGCACAGAGATTCAAGAAAAGAATTATAGTGCTGGTGATCTACTGAACCTGGCTGAGAAACTGTCCCCCACCCAGATTTACTAGCGTTTACTATAGGCCACCTATAAGGGCAAAAGCGCTCTCCAGCTTGCTCGCCCTCATCCCACCATCATTCTCTGTTTGATAAATAGGCCACAGGCTCTCAAACAAGACCTCACGCCACGGGGACCGTTCAGAAGTGATCCTACAGACCCCGTGGTACGAGCAGGTCAAGCGGAACAGAAGCACTCGGTCGGCTCGGTGAGGCGCCTCTGAAATAAAGCGTGCAGATTGCACACGGGCCCCTTTCTTTGTGAGCGGCTCTGCCCGCAGCCCACGGTGCGTTCATCTCGCTCGCAATTGCTTCCTACGTTCGCTCAATTCCCCTCTAAGCTGCAGGTTGACCGTCACCGCAATTAAAGCGTTTCTTTTTTCCACAGGATTTTGCCTCAGTTGGCATTTTAACAATTTGAATATAAATCCCACCACTCCTAAACTTTTCACCCCACACATGTTTCTTATTTCTCTCCTACAAAATTGCTCTTGAAATGTATAACAGAAAGGCTTGGTGTCAGAAAAAAGGCAAGACTTGCACCTTGAAGGCAGCAGGTACGACCGTGGAGGAAGCCATTTCAACACAAGCTTCGGCCTAATTTTAGCTCCACGAAATGGAACGGGAGAAGGTTTTCAACATATAAGGGGAAAAAAAATTCAAAGTAGCAAAAAACATCATTTGAAACACGAGGACACGTTTTACCGACACGACTGGACACCATTTTAGAGAACTCTGCAATTACTCATGCAGTCATCTGCAGCAATGAAAATGAAATGAATGTCTCGTTCATTCCCTTTTAATGGGTAATGTTGGGCAACTAGCACATTCATAAAGCTTCCACCATAAATAAACTACTATGAGTAAATAACATCACATACACACTCAAAATTCAGGGAAATTTCTAAGCTTATGAAATAATGACATGAAAATTATCCCAATCTGAATCATACACCATGACCCTTCTCTATGCCAAAACAACACATCTGCTAGGATCCTTCCATCTCTAACAGGAAGGACTTGGGGGTACAGGGACCAGGACTATAAATCATTTGCACTACATGATATTCTTTGACGGTAAGCAACATGCGGATTGCACAATGAACAATTTAACTACCGCCGAAGTAGTAAACTTGCCATTACAGCATAAACTCTAGGCTCATTTTGGTTAAAAATCATTTCTGATTAAACAAAATAAGCGTGCTGGGGAACAGGACTCTTATGTTGAAAAGCAATAATAAGCACCAAAAAAAGCATAAAAACTATATCGCTTTACATATAGACCATATACACTAGCAAGTACCCAAATATTATCGAAACAGTTTGAAAAACTTAAAAACAAGCTGTGTTCCAGTGTACGAGTGGAGTACGCACGCATACTTTAATGGTCTGTAAATAACTATGCCTGCGTGGTGTTGTATGTACACTTTGAAATGACTCATTTTAAAGTTAAAATAAACAACATATAACAAACACCATCAATCACGGCTTCACTTATTTCCATTTTCTTCTGTATCTTCTCAGTATATAGGGCTGGGCTCCAGAAACTGACCACCAGTTATGCGTCTCAGACATCCTTGCGCTCCCGGGGAGTTCAGTTCCTTAACATCCAGTGTAAGTGCAGCATTTTTGAGTTGTTTGGATTTAAGTCTTGGCCATAATAAAGTTTCATCAGCTGCCTTTTGGTGACAATTCCAGTTCACAGAGATGTTTACGGCCAAGCGAGCACCTATTGTGAGCCAATAACGTCCCTGTGAACAGTGATGTTGACCAAGAAAAAAGCGCGCGGTGATTCAAGCCCAAAGAAATTTCCAAAAACCACAAATACAGTTGGCAGCAGCACAAGTTATATAAAGAACATTTTTTCCTCCTTGTGTATTTGGCAGCTGTTTTCGCTCTCAGCTGTGGCTCCATGTGCTTGTGTCAAAGATGGCGCCTCAGACACTCAAGGAGCTCACAAAACCCAATAACAATGCAAGCGCTGCAAAAGCCTTGCTTGCTCCGAATCCAACATGTATGCAAACTTACATCGCTCTTTGTGCTAAACATCTGTAAAGACATAACAAGAACATTAAAAAAACTAAGAGGAGTTTGGGTGGAAAAGAATATTTTAATGGTTTGGACTGTTTGCTTCAGAATTCGAGAAAAGCACTGCTCCTCTGCCTCCAACTCCACGAGTAAAACCACCGCATTTGCCACCTGCTTGGAGACTAGCCTTACAACAAGCAAAAATTAAACCCCCAAATAAGACCCTAAATGTATTTACTTTGAATTTTAATTACTGCAAAAAGCACAAAAGATCACTGAAAAAAAGGTTTAAATTAAGTATTAAAGTATGAAGCATGTACAGTCCCAGGTCTTGCAAGGACAGGAAACCCAACATTTAGCTTTCATACTAATCAAAAGCCATTAAACACATGACGCGGTGTGCGATAAAAATAAAACCCAAGACAATTCTGGCCCGCAGCTCAAGTGGATTCACAGCTGTCAGAGTTTTAAAGAGTTTGCAGGCACGTACACAGGTGAGAGCCAAGAGCTTGCAGTATCATACAGCCACCAGGGTTCAAGCAGCAACATTATAATAAATAAATGAAACATAATTTAGAGTACATTTATCATAATTCTGAGAGCACAGCTGATATACAGTGAATTTTATTGTTATGTACAACATGCAAGCAGTGACCAATGGCTCTGATGAACAATTATTTTGCAAAAGTCTTTAGCAATAAATCTAACATTAACTAATACTCTATATTCAATTTCCTTGTTTTTACTACAGTGGGGAGCAATAAGCTATAACATGAATCACTTCTTTTTTCTAAAAATGAAATCAATATTGAAGAAATTGTATACATGTGTAACTTGTAGTTAGAGCTGCTGCCTTGTAAACTAAAAGTCCTTGGGCCCAATCCCACTCCTGCTACAGGACCTTAAGGTACAAATCCAGAACGGATAAAGCAAGAAGACCTGCTAAAGTGGCAAAATCACTGTTAAGTTGCTTCTTTAGCATTCAAAGTTGGATGAAGATGCCATTCACTCACTCTATCGACAGTTTGTCCAATGCATGGTGGCCCCTGGATTTGGAAAGGGTATTTAGGCAGGGTTAGATGCTGGACAGGACACACACACACACACACACACACACACACACACACACACACACACACTCATTAAAGGCCCAAAGCAAACAGATGCCCAGAGTTATGTAAGTAACTTCAGACTGTACTTGCCAAGTTCCAGTCCCTGTGTGAAATCCAGGATCACTGCAGCCTAACGCCTAGTAGCCTCAAGGATGTTCTAAACAAGGGCATAGGGTAAGAAAAAACCTTGGCAAATACAACACACAACCCAGAATCATTTAAAATGCTGCAATAGAGCAAAGCAACACACTGTGATCACACTATGCATTTGGCGATCCTGGCGAAGCAGCTGCTTCTCTCGGCTGTGCTGAGGAAGACGATGGTGGGACAGCCCACCGCAATGTGCCAGATGTCCAAGCCAGCTTCTTGCCCATCTCAATAGGGGCCTTGAGTGGCAAATTTGCAAGGAATCAATTATTTTGGCGGGAGACACAGAACTCTGAGCTAAGCCTTTCAATGAACTACTGATGTGTCAGCTGGTGGCAGGGAAGTACAAAGACCCCCCACGCTGGCACCCCACGCACCAACCCTTCCCACCCAAATCAGGCCGGCAACCTTTATCTCCACTGCATTCCAGGCAGCTTTAACTCACTTATTCATAGCTTCCATTTTTGTGCATGAACTGCTCTGCAGCAATTTTCAATGTGATTCTGTTTTATAAGGGAAAACAGGAGGAAAAATGTGTGTATATATAGTATATATACACACATATACTGTATTTATATTTATTAATAAGGAAAAATTTCCTGCAACTGTAGCTTCTGTATATTTACAAGTAATTCAATACCGAAAGATTCAATTAAGGGAGAGACAAGTCTTTCAGTAAGCATTTGTCCTTTAATCCTGCCTCATAATCTAAGGGAAAAACCTTTTTTAACTTCATATTTTATGCACATGCCTAGCAAAGCCCCCATGCCACCAACTGCATTGTGACCACAGTATAAATTTCACAAACACAGTTTAAAACGTTTATGTTCTGGGAATTGAGTAAGGCCACGTTTTCCAAAGTGCTGTTTCCTGCTGAAAATGTGTTTGTGTGCCCCACTCTAACTAAACCTACAGATAATCCCTTGTCGGACAAACCGGAAACATCGCCTAAAGAAACCAATTGTACAGTGGAGCTGGAGGATGGCAAACGCGTTCACATTAACACTGCTGCTTCAAGGGAAACGCTTTTACAGTGGGGGGGGGGGGCGGCACAACAAACCCCGGGGCTTTTAAAGTGCGAAGGAGAACAAATCTCTGGTGTGGATGGTGGATCAATTCTGTGTGATTTTTTTACTGGGGTAATTTCATTTCTAGTACAGCTGTGGTGGGCTAACTGGACATTCGATGACACCATCTGCCAAACACACGGAGTCCTGTGTCAAAGGGGCAGCAGGTGACATAGCAGTTAGTGCTGCCATGGCATAATCAAAGGATCCAATTTTGAATCCTTGGTCTTCCTGCAATGCCCTTGAAATAAGGTACTTACCCCGAACTTCTCCAGTAAAAACTACCCAGCTGTAGAAATGCGTAAAAAATTTTGAGAAGGTTACAATACAACCTCTCTAAGTTAACTTGGAGTAAGGCATCAGTTGAAAAAATAAACAGAAAGATTACGTGGAAAAAGACAGTAAACAGTACATTTAAAGACTGGTATTAATATAAACTTATGTAATAATATAAATATATTTAGTAAAAACAATAAAAGAATGCTTTTAAGTTTTCCATTGTTTAATGTGTGAACCGGAAGTGTTTTCATGCAGGTGGCTCTTCATCAGGATAAAAATGTTTTGTTTGTACACTGAGGGCTGTTTCTTGGGGCCTTCCTGTTTCCATCAGTTTCACCTGCATGTTTCAGGGTCTGGCAGGTGAAGAAAGTATGTGTGTAGGACCACCTGTGCTCTTACACCAACACAAGTAGAGAGCAGTGCTTAGTCAGGATCATGCTCGGATGTAATCGCTGCCCAGAAGGACAAGTCCAGTGTAATGAAGACAGTGTGCTGGCAGCCACCAACTGCGCTGCACTGAGCACGCTTCCAAAAGGGCTTTAGCACGTACCAAGACAACAGGAATGAATCGCAGAGCATCTACAGCACATCAGCCAGGCTAAAAAGTACGGAAACCCCTGACTGCAGAGAGTTCAAGCAGCACGTGTCCATTTTCACTTTGACAGCCGTCAGGGATGACCAGCCCTGGTCACTGAGGGCTGCAGTGTGCGTTAACATGTCCTTTACTTCATAAAACACCTATATTTAGAGAATCATTGATTTTACATTCTTTTTTAAGGTGTAAATTGAGCCCTACGTTCCAACACACTCTAAAATAGAACCCTCAGATTTTGGCTCTCTACTGTCGGCCTCAGTCACCTTCTCGCTTTGTCCTATCCTGCCACATTGCAGCAGGCAGTACTGTGGTCAAGGGCACAAATCGGCAGCCAAACCTGAAGATTGCTAGATCAAGTAACTGTAACTGCTGTAGTGAAGTAGCTAAAAGGATGGGAGAAAAAAACAGCTGTACAAATATTTAGGGAAAAAAAGAACAGTGATTTCAAAGAAAACCTCAGCAATGCAATAAAATATTAATAACACATTATACGTGGACATCCAACTAGCTGATAACCACGTGAACCCTCCTCTCCCAGAGCTAAGCTTGTGACCCGTGTGGATAATTCTAAAGTGTAGTTTCCCATCACGCACCTGGCCAGAGTGATCAGTTGTACCACTTTTCAATAATTGCAAAAGAAACATAAATTTATATATGAAGTGCCTAAAAAAACTGTTAAAAGGTGCAAAATTATAAATTACAAAGTATCGGTTGTAATGATGCAGCGCAACAAAAATGTGACACGAATGTATAACACAGTGGTTTGAGTTGTACCTGTGAATGACACAGAAAGAGGAAAATCGCAGTGAAGCAGAGCGTGAAATACCAACACGGTGGAGCTAAGCTAACACTGTTTGGTGGACCCCAGAGGAGGTGTGGACAAACAATGTGTGGTTAAATAGCATCCCACAGGTAGGGCACAGGTAGCCACTCACAGTCCCCCACCTCCAACCACAGATGTTTTCTGGCTTCAGGCAAGAGGCAAAGCAACTAAGAGCCGCAGCACTTGAGGAGAGCACCCTGTGTCCACCTCGTACCTGGAAGTGGACACCAAATCAAACTACAATAGCAGCTACAGAACAGGGTAAGAAAGGAGAAACTAAAGCCAAATGAGATTAACGTCTGTGCAAGGGGAAACGGGCTGAGACAGGATCACTGTGTGACCCTCAAACGCCTGTGGTCTCAAGCTGGAAAAGCTGCTGGCTCAACTGGGGGGCTCTTAGGGCTCCAGCAGAAGGCGACACAGCCAGCAAGCTGGCATGAACCCTGCAAAGCTATCCTGCTCCTTTAAAACGGCAAGCAGCTGCTCGGCACTCCGAAGGCTGACTGCTTATTAAAACTTCCAAACTATTAAAAGAGGTCCAGAGGGACAGAGCGCTTATTAGACACCCCACCATGTTTTCTAAGCTGCTCCACAACCCCTCTGTAGAGGGGAGGAACAAAAAGCTAATTTTAGATGGATTATGGCCCCAGGGATAAGAGGCAGGAGCTTTGAGAAAAACTACAAGCATCACACCTGGGGAGGACTTTTCTACAGAAAAGGGACTTAGTTCCCTCTGCACCCCAAATCTGTTACAGTACTCATGTCCTAGGTTCATCTCTGAAACATCTAAAAAGCATCTGAAATATCCCTGGTAGATTTTCTGTTTGACAAATATAAATCTCTCACACACACACACACACACACACACACACAACAACACATCCCAATACACATTTATAAGCATGTATTTTGCTCTAATAAGGCAATTACGTGCTATCAGAAAGTCTATTACGCAGCCTCTTAGACAGCAATCGCATGATAACCGACTATTAGTCCCTCTGCCAGTTCACGCGGACAATAGGCCTCTGATACAGCTGCTGGAGTTCACTGCTAAGGGGACCTCTGGCAGTTCAGGGCATGGAGGGGAAACCCCAAAGAATGCCATGGGCCTGGAGGGAAGAGAAGAGCTGGTTAAAAAAGCCCCTGTACGAGTCCTTCCTCACACAGAGGCCACTGTGAGAACAAACGTCCCATTTCCCATCGCTGCAACACGTGGCTATCAGGCTGCTCCCAGTAAAGTTTCACAAGTCTCCCTGGTCCAGAACCAGGTCTCCTTTTTACTTTAAAAAAAGAAAATTAAAAATACATACATGGAAACTGGAAATCTGCCCGTGAGGCCATTAATATAAACAATAAAACTGTCATTTGGTTTTATTTCCTGTCCCATCCAGTATATCATCACACTCATTTCTAGGTTCAGCTACTAGGTTTGCTCAGATACACTTTCAAATATTTCCGATAAACAAAACCACATCATTCTGCTTGCAATCGCTGTGAAAACATTCTTTCCAAAGGGGAAAAAGATGCTAAAAAAAATGTAAAAGGAAAATTATGATGGCATGAGGTCATATGTATCATACGCAGGTTAATCTTGTTTCCTTTCCAACTCAGCAAATAAACGTCATCATGTATCACGCTGTGTTTACTCAGATTTAATTCACTGATGTTGATCCTTGTAAAATAAAAAAAAAAGATATATATAAAATATGGAGTGCTGTGTACATAAAGTACTGGTGTCCCATCCAGGGTCTAGCCCCTCCCAGCGTGGAGCCCAGTGATTCTGGGATAGGTCCTGGACCACCAAGACCCTGACAAGGTCATTAAGTGGTCAGTGAAAACGGATGGATAGAGGTATAAAAAGTGATGCTCAAGATTTTGATATTACATCTTTAGTTACAGTCATATTGCAACATATGGTCAAATAAAAAGTAATAATTACAAAAGAAAGAAAGGGCGGGTGAGACTGCGCGCGCACACACATTTTAAAAATTCACAAACAAAAATTCATAAATAAAAATGTTTTGCATGTAAACCTACATTGAGCCAAAACATCTGCCTTTATGAGCAGCACGAGTGCTGCGCCTCTTTCCTGTTTTTCCCGTTGACTAACACCCTGAGTAACTTCCCCGGCCACATGAGCACTCTGTATTTTTCACTCTGGGAGAAAAATATCGGATTCCTGTTTATTTCCTGTGTCTGGGGAAGAGCAGCTCGGGCTATTTTAACACCTTCACACATCAAACCCATTATTCAGACATTATTCGGGGGGGTGGCGTGACTCTCATACTGGTCGTGTCGTGGCAACAGGCTGGGGGGCTGACGTGTGCAGTGTGTTCCTCGCACCTTCCTGCTCCATTATGGCGCACAACGTCCCTCTTGCTCAGGAATGACGCGCTTCTGTCTGGTGACTTCAGCACCCGGGCTGCCTCGAGCGGGTCCCACATTACAGCTTGTTCATCCACAGCCAGACAGAGCCCCTCAGGGCCCACACATGGCAGCCCTCTGGCTCTCCAAAGGAATGCTGGGAAACCAACTTGGCCCCAGTTTTAAGTGCACTCAGTCAGCACCCTATCAAAAAACTAGCAGTAGTCCATTGCTCTTTTTTATCCAAGTTATAATAACTGGGGCAAACGGGTGGATTAATGGTTACAGCTGCTGTCTATAATCACAGAATCGGGGTTTGAGTCACAGCCCCCACTATAATATCCTTGATCAAGGTACCAGGAACTGATAAAGTTGGGTCATTTTTACTGTAAGTATTCAAAACATAGAAATGCAAGTCAGAAGTGTCAGGTACATAATGAGCAATAAAAATAACTAAACTTTTTTTGGCAGCAGGTCCTACTATATTAACAGAAGTGCAGGAAAGAAATAATTTCCTTTTTCAATACAATAGTTATTACTTTGCTCAGCTGATATTAAGCAAAGCAACTTACATATTTACAGCTGGGTATTTTACTACATTTTACAATTATGGATCATACTCAGGGGTTTCACAGAAGGGCTTCCCCTGTGACATAACTAGCAAGTTTCAGGTTAGGGGGCGGCGTGTTTAACCGCCACAGCATCCATTGGAATCCGCCCCCACCATCAGGCTCACTTCACAAAGACCTCCAAGTCTGTGGAAATGAGTGCAGCTGCCAGTGTGACAGTGCATATATTGAGAAAGGCGACAACCTGGAACCCTTTCGCAGCATCCGGCATCTGTCAGGCCTGGCACTCTGTCACTGTGCTTCTGTGTTTGAAGCCGCTACAAGCAAGTACATGACACCTTGATGTCCGTCTCGCTTGCGCCACCTATTGGTCAGCAGTGTGCAGGACCGGGCTTCCCAATCCAGCCAGCAGAGAGGCAATTAAAAGTGCCTATAATTTAACAACCGTACTGCGGTCAAAAGCAGGGTTTCTCGCTAAAGGGCTCAGCCAATTGTTTGGTAGCACCAACCACACGTTTGTGAGTTATTCCGGGTTACATTTCGAGGAAGACGTGACGGTTTCAAAGGCAAGAAAAAAATGGATCCCCCCTTTAATCCCATCAGCTCTGAAGCAGAATGTTGAACGTGAACAACGCTCCTCGAAAGGCACCGACTCTAGAAACTAGGTGGTGGGAAAGGAGTGCAGAGGGTAAAGCTGGAGGCGCAAATTAAATGACAGAACAATCTAGTTAATAAATTGCAGAGGAGCTTGCTGGGATGTTGAATGTGTGTGTTGGGTGGGGGGTGGGGGGGGGGGCAGGCCATTTTACAGCCACCTAATGAGAGTAAGCACTGGGGGGAGTCTGTCAAGGATTGCTGGATAAGAGCCAGATGAGTCAGAGCCCCGGGGCCCTCACTCCTACGCTCCCTTGCCAACCTGCTGCAGGTACAGACAAACGCTGTTTCTGTTCTGTAAAGGAATTCAGAAAGTTAATTCTGGTCTGTGGAGCAGTACCATCAGCACAGCAACGTTCGGGAGCGGGTTTCTGCAGAACGTGGTGTGTCCCCAACGAGCCCTTTGGGACAGTGCCGTGCTGTTCGGCTGAGTGCGTCTCATGTCGCCGGGACTTGCCGAGCGTGTGATGGAGGGCAGTAACGCAAAACGAATGTTTTCACCAAGCACTTGCCATTGAATCAGCACTATTCATCGTGGCTGTTTACCGGCCAGGCTGAGCGATTGCAGAACAGCGTCTCTCCCCTCAGCTGCTTCGTGTTGCGGAAATTCTGATGTCCTCAACTTCAGCAACACTGGCGCAGCAGCTGGCACGGCCAAGCGCCCAAGGGGTCTGGAAGCAATCGCGCCCTTCTGGGATGATAAGTGTCACTGTCAGCGAGGGAGAAACTTTTTTGCACCCAGTCACTGTGCTTTGCAGCTTGGGCCTTCTGACCGCTGGTATGGCATTATGGTTAGTAATGTTTTATTTAAAAAAAAAAAAAAAAAAAAAAGAGCCTGTTAACCTCCTCTGTCACACGTGGCAGCCACCATCCTTCTCAGATAATGCAAGAGAACACAGAATGAGTTGGAAAGTCCTGCTTTACACATGACCATCAGCCAAAGGTGTTTCAGACTCAGAAGCAAAATGTACAAGTTGAATGGAAAACAGACAGTGGTCCATTCAGTTATAAAACAGCTCACACATTTACATTTATGCACTTAGCTGGCTGTTTTTTTTCCATAGTGACTTGTAATGTTAAGTTACTTACGTTTGATTTATTCATTTATGCGGCAGGGTAACTTTTACTTTAATTCAGAGCAAGCACCATTTTCATAGGTAATACAGCATGAGGATTGAAACCTGGTTTTGTGCTTTATTTCCAACCAAAATACCTACTGCCAAACAAGTCACCAAATACAAGAGAAAGACATTAAAATGTGCGATTCGTTGTTCCACCACACACTTTGACAGCAGATATAGCAGATATACTTTCCTGCTGCCCGCCTGATCACGGCACCCTGACAGCAGGAGTCAAACCCATCCAACGATAGTTCGTGCCAACCTACATGGTGATCGCTGGAGAACAGCAATCGTGTACCCTTCAGGCCCAATGTGTTCTTTTAGAGAACAGCTTAAAAAAAGAGATTAAAAGTGAACATTAATCACCCAATATTACATTAGGGTGGCAACGCAGAAAACTGCAATAATTACAAATAACAGTAGCTTCAAAGAGCAAATGCTCATTTAAAGATAATACAAAGGGGAATTTGTTCTCCAGATGGAAATGTTCCCATAGAGCAGCGATATCTAAGATGAAAAATTAAAACATGGGGATATTTTCTGGGTTTCAATTAAGCAGAAACTTTGCTATATCTAAACTGTTCAAATAATAAAATAAATCACAGACGTGGATCTTACGATGCTGACAGATCGCTATATGGCGCAAGGTAATCAGCAAAGCGCTCTTTGAGCAGAGATTTATTGCTTTGGAACCACCGCTTGGGTGATGTGGAAAATAAAAATCGCTGAAATTAAAAATGAAAATGCTCTCTTCTAATGAGGAGCCCAGTGCTCTTTTACAAAAGCCCCACCATGTACATGTGCGCAGGTCCAGTCCCTGGCGTGGTGTTTTTGCAGCGGGCTCTAATCGTACATACAAATCACGGGAGCAGAGGCGGTCGGCTCAGCGATGTGCCGTTCCTGGGAATTCGACCGCTTTGTGTTCAACTCACACTTTGTTTAAACTCGCAGGTCCGTGCTGCACACGGTTCTTTCCAACGTATGCCGGGGCATCCAAAGTGTCTCCAGAACTCGCCAAACAATAAAACAAAGAAAGTGCGTTGGGGGGGGCTTAACCGTATCAAACACAATGAGGAGGGATGGCAGGGGTGCACTCATCACTGGACCAAATTGTGATACATTACAAAGTAATGGCAGCATGGAAAACATGGGTATTTTTCAATTATTGTGAGTTTACCTGTCAGTGTACACCAATGGGTAAGATTAAATTCACGCATGGAAGAACAGCAAACACGTTAAGAAAACAAGAACACCTGGATGTGTAGAGGTTAAAGCCTCAGCTCGCGATGGGAACGTCCTGGGTTGAAATCCCGGCTCTGTCTGTAGTACCCTTAAGCGCAGTACTTACCCCAAATCGCTGTTGTAAAAAACTACCCAGCTGTATAAATGGGTAAACCGCTGTAAGTAGCTTAGTGTACAAACCTAACACTGTAAGTTGATTTGGACAAAGGAGGAAGATAAATCACGTTTGATAGTAATGCCTTAATGCCACTGGGTTTAAATTCTGATTTAAATCTAACAGCATTAAAGAGCAAAAAAAAACAAATCCAACAAGGTTGACACCTTTATCAAACTAAGCAGTGAAAATGTAGAAAAAATGTAGAGAGATTTTTACAATGCAAGTCTCAGATGTGAAACTGGTAGCCCCCAGAGGGAAGGAGCGCCGTGCGGCTGTGTGCAGGGACGGTGGTCCAGGGCATTTGTTTCCTGAATCGCCCGCCTTCGGCAGCTGGCAGGAAGCAGCCGTGAGCTGTACAATGGCAAAAACGTGTTGCCTTTTGTGTCTGTGATGTGGCGGTCTCGGCAGGGTGGGCGGCGTCTGCTCCCCATTTACGGCTGTCTTTGAGGGGGTCTCGCCGCGCTTCGTCATGCAGCCACCCTGCCCTTGATGTGGTCCAGATCATTTGCTACCCACATCACACATTTGCTCCTCGCCAACTGGCTCTCCCATGCGCTTCACGATTCCAAATGTAATCAGACCAAAGCTTTTCGAGAGCAAAGGGGGAGGGAATAAGCCGTTTCACCCGTCGCTTCCCGTTGACACGGAGAGAACAAATGGCAGATGTCAGCATCATTGCGGCAGGGTAACGCCGTGTGGATGTTTAGAAGAGCCGCAGCGCATTTTGCCACTTGGAAACGCATTACAGAACCTGTCATCGGACCAATAGCCGTGTTGACTTTGTGGAGCAAAGACAACACCGTTTACAGCCCTGCGGTGTTCAAGTGAACGTGCTGACAGGAGTGCTCTCGGAGATGCGCGCGGTTGTCTCTTACCAAGCGCCAGACGACACCATTAACATTTATGCTTTTTGCATCCCTAATGTTCTGCAGCTTGGATTCACAACCTTTAAAAGATCGATTCAGATCCCTCAAATTCCTGTTAAGGCAGCCGCCTCGCTTTTAAAGGGCAGGGACTAACTGGGAGAGGGACAGATACAAATACTCTTCCTCAGTTCCATAACAGTTCAGCAAATACATTTAATCGGTGCTTGTGATGAGTCTGACTGCATCTCTGGCCCCAGACGGAGTCCGGCGTATAATCTACATACATTGGCATTTCTCTGAAACCGTTCTGAGACGGCTGTCATCGTGCGCTATCAACGCAGGCCAGGAGATGCAGCTGCTGAATAACATTAAGTAGGCGCCAGTCAGAAGCTGCTCGGGCGCCTTTTGGAGCTCACTGCTCAGGACCAAGGACTCGGTCTCACATTAAGATACCTGATGCCAACGCTACATTACACCCAGCTCGACAATTCGAGGTCACGTAGTAGTTGGGTGTTGCAAACTCTCCGGCATCAGTGTGCAGTCCTGCTACTCTAGCACATGTTAATATTATTCATTTAGCAGATGCTTTTCTCCAAAGCCACCGACAAGCTACTTATGATTATTACTCATTTATACAGCTGGGTAATTTTACTGGAGCAATTTAGGGTAAATGCCTGCTCAGATGGACTGCAGCAGAAGGTGCTAGAACCCTGGTTACTTTAATGCAAAGCTATAGTCGTAACCACTGCGCCACCTGCTGCATACACTTGCCTGAGTGTTTTTTTTACTCCTTGTAAAGAAGCACCTTTGTCCGCGAGAGACTCTTGGCCACCAGACTGTCTTTAATACAATAAAGTCATCTGTGAATGGCAAGGCCGGCCACCCCCGGCAGCAAACAAACTGCACTGCCCTTTGCAATGTCACCGCAGTACTCTGGAACCTGACCGACAGCAAGCAGTCTACCCTGCCGCTGGGCGTCGTACGCACATATAATGTAGATCACAAATACACCATTAATAAAGTCACTAAGACACTCCTCTGTGCACCACTGTTTCGTCTTTCAGCAAGACCAACGTGCCCTGAAAAACTACTGTACCAAAAAGTGTGGTTTGTGGTAACTTCATGCAGTACCACCGATGAAAGAGAAAATGCGAAAATAATGCAAACACAATGTATACATGCATGCATGTGCGTGTGTGTGTGTATAAATAGACACCTTCACACAGTAACTTTGTTTAACTGCTTTCCTTAAAGCTGGAAACCTACCGTACAACAACAATGAATTTTTGCATGTTTCAAAGGAAACGTATCCTATCTAAGCAACTGATAGTGCCAATTGGTGTTTTATGAAGATTAATGAAGTTTTTGCTTCAGCTGTTAAAATACAGTATTGTTCTTAGATGTTTCAGCCCAATGAACAGACATTACCCAGCTGTGAAAGAGTTTCTTTCCGCAGATCTACAGATCCTTCACATCCTAACATCTGGAAAACATTTGGATGCTTCTGCAGCACCACTCAAAGCACAACGTTACAAGGGCTCTCATCTGAAGCTAACAGCTCATTTGAAGGTCCAAAAACAATAGCAGAAATAATGCTGCAAAAAAACGCAACATATAGGACTCCATCACCCATACACTCATGTAGACGTAACTTCCTCGTAGTTTCTGATCATAATTTTCACCAGCGGAATAAAAGTATTCCCAAACCTATTATCTCTTTTGGCGAGGACACACACAAGAACCAAAGAAATGGGTAAATGCATAATGGCCCACTACAAAAATCACTTTAAAAACTAATCTAACATTTATAACCTTTCAAAGGGTGAAAAAAATTAATAATTTAATACAGTGCATTACAGCTATTTGTTGCTTCTAAGACACCAGCATATGTTATTATGGGAGCATATGGTTGGCATTAAACTTCAGCTCAAAAAGCTTTTTTTGAAAAAGAGATATTATGTGATAATTTACATGTTAAGAGTTTACAAACAGTGATTTATGAACACAAGCCCCCGTCTCATCATGAGAAACAGCCCCTGTGAAATGACTGCTGTATTTGATTTAATCTGAAGAGCCAAACAAAGTCGAAGCATAAACATGTTTGCGTTGCTATAGTGGATCCTGTGCAGAGACGCAGACGCAGCAGCGTCCCCAGGGCAGCAGTTGCTGGCAACCAGCCAGTTAAAAGAACCAAAAGCACGCAGCGGCATACCTACCTAGCACATTGCCGGCGGGGACCTCCTCCAGTTCCTCCAGCTCCCTGCCCATGAGGAGGTAGAGACTCCCAAGGGAACAGCAGGCCATGTGCGCCACGGCGCAGAGATCGTCTGCAGGAGAGCAGCCCTCGGGCAGCTTGCGGAGACACACAAGCAGGCAGACACGATCAACATGCTAAACAGACCAAGAAAGCAGAAAAAAAAAAAAAAAAAAAAAACATATGCAGCATCCAACTAGTCTGTCTAAAGTTAAAAATATCAGAATTCTGTGTTCCTTTTGCCCAGCTCGGTATGTTCAGTGTACTGGGAGGTGTTATACACACAGAAGATGTGATAGATGGGAAGCTACAAAAGAGCTGATGCCAGCTGAGATGCCTCCAGCACAGGAGTAACGATGCTTTCCGCCACGAAGCAACAGCATACATCCCACAGGGCAGAGAGAGACACAAGGGGATGAGAACACAAAAGCAACTCTGATTCTTAAAGTGGACAGAACAGTGAAACCAAAGCAACCCACGGGAGACTTAAATCTCTAGGAACTGCTGCAGAAGAGCTGGGAAGACATGGTGGCCCATTTCCTCATAACACTTGTAACCAATTGCCTTGTGAACATAAAGAGTTTTCAACAAGTGCACACAAACTTTTTACCAGTACTGTCTGTGGATGTCACGATAAACATTTCTGAAGCACTACGATGAAACAGGTTGATCAATTTTGGGCGACTGTCCAAAATTTTTTTTTTTTTTTTTAAACTTCTGCTTTATTTTTCAACTTTTTAGCTTCCCCCAACAATATTTAAAAAAAAAAAATTACACAAAGCTGGGCTTTTCACAGCACAACAGCTGAACAGACTAAATTAACCTCAAAATCCACTGTAACTTGCACATCAATTTTAAACGAAATTGCTGTTCAATATGTTAAAGAAATACTGTATGTCAGCAATTTGTTTTTTGCCCCCCCGCAATTTCCTCAACAGGAAGCAGCCCACCCAGGTCTGGTTTATATGGACCTGATGGAGGTGATGTCTGTTAAAGAGATGGTGCTGTGGAATGGCCTTGCTCTTAATCTACTATGGGATGGTGGTTAATTTAACAAATTAAATTCCAGAAGAAGGTGACAGTGAAGGGAGGGGGTGCTGCTGTGTGTTATGGTGTCCTACCTTCTCGAGACCTTCAGCTGGGTCATACTTAGGACCAAGCACAAACACCTTCTGGCCTTTCCTCACCACACCACTATACACCCTGGCAAAAGCGATGAAGTTCTCTTTTCCCTCCTCCTCCTCAGCCTTGTTCCCCTTCAGGGTCAGCATTTCAGTGTTGCCAGAGAGTTCATCGCCCCCTACAGAGCCAAGTCCTGAAAGTGAAAAGATAAATGAAAAAACTGTCATTGCTGGGTGTGCCCAAAGCAACTCCCTATGGCTGAGCAGCAGGTGTAGTTTTCACATGAGGACAGGAGCTAAGCTGCCTGCATTTCCTACTCATCCATTACCTATAAACACTACATTTTAGGGAAAACTACAATAGCTGCTGAGAATTGTCTTGGTACAACCAGAAACAGCTCAGCCTCTGAGGTGTCAGTGGGATCCTCCGCACTGGTGTGAAAATGAGACATTTTAAGAGTTCCCATCCCAGACGCCATCAGGCATGCTGTGGTGTCCTCGAAAGGCCTTCACTCTGAGCCCTGCTCTCAAGACGGAGCATTTCTGGCACCAGGGAGCCATTAGAGAGCAAGTGGGGACAGGCAAATTTATGCGACATGTAAATGAATAAATAATCCGCAGTTATGTTCTCTACAAGATCCTTTCTCATCTTCACAATACCAACTATTGTCTCTCAGTAACTGTGCGCGAGTGTGTGCGATGCTGTGCAGAGGCAGAACAGACTTGCCTGTGGAGCTCTCTCCAGTGGGTGGCACTGTTTCGGGTTCGCCACCAGACTGGCCCTGGGAGGGTGGCTGCTGAAGACTGTCCGCTGTCTGGCTGGCGGCCAGCTTCTCTGCGTGTCTCTGGCGCGCGAGCTCCCTGCGCTGGGCCATCTCCTCCTGCGTCAGTGGCCTAGGGACAGGGAGGGTCAAACTGGTCTATACACTGTAGATGCATGTACACTGCAGAGAACACCGTTAGGTCCAACCATGTTTTCTCAAAAACTTTTTAAGATTTTATGCAAACAATCTTATGCCAATGCATTCACAATTCTCAAATATGATGTTAATGAAGGTACATGTGTGAAGTATATGCTCACCTTTGCTAATCTAGAGAAGGAACGTGAAGCTCTGACGTTTAAAAATAACTCAAAAAATCGGAGCACTTCCGCTGTTATCTTTTGCTGGTGGTGTACTTCACACTTATTTGGATTTTTGCCAAAGCAGCTTTGAACCTGGTCCTTCAAGGATAAAATGAGAGCTATAACCACTGCCCTTCATGGAGCCTCTGTTTCCAGAATACTGCACAGTCCTGACCAGTGAAAAGCAAGTTTTCAGGAATGGCTGAGGCTGAGGGGTCTAAAGGACCTGGGTTCAAATCCCCCCTTGCTCTTCCCACAAATCGATATAGTAAAAAATTACTCAGTCATACAAAGAGGAAATTATTCACAAACTTAACATAGTAAACTGTCTTGGAAAAAGGTGTCTTCTTAATGACTACAAGTAAACTTGATATAATGACACAAAAACATCTTGGACCCAGGAAACAACCATGCTTCTCTGCACTCCTACTTCTACTTTAAAGAAGCAGCTCTATGGTAGAGAAAACACTTTGCTCATTTTCATACAGTGGAGAAGTATTGCGAGAGTAACTGGCAATGTCAAACAGTATCAACAACAACCCTTGTTGGTGGTGAACATCAAACCTGTGTCAAGACATGGTGTCCAGAGAAGGCTACACACTATCTGCAGTTACATATATGCATATGGGTTAGTATTAATGCTCTAATGTGCAATGTTAAATAGAAGGAGACCAAGCCTGACGGTGCAGGAGAAACGATGAATCCATCTCCAGGTAACAGCCACTTCATTATCATTTAACCAAGAAAAATAAATTCCTCCTGCATGCAACTTAACAAGCAAACAGTCATATAAATAGAAATACTGAAGCCATCATTGTTATTATAAGAAGCAGCGCTGGCAGACCACGCTGAACCGAACGTCCTTATGACTCCTCAACGTCACAGGGTAATTGCAATATATGATGGCACGCAGGAGGCGAGCACATGAATTATGCAGGGTGAAGCAGAACTGCAGGGGAGCTCGCAAAGACATCTTCCAGCCGTGTGTTCGACAGCTCGCTCACCCACGGTAAAGAGAACCCTGTTCATGAAAGAGACAGCAGGCAGGCAGGACAGCGAGTTAACCTTTACCTTGAGCCCCTATTAAAGGGTCAGCTTTGCCAACAGTTTAGCACTGTATTTCTTGTCGGTTTAATCACCGTCTACATTTATTTTTACTATAGTACTGTACTTCACTTAAGTTTCATGAGATGTAATTGTTACTCTATACTGTCAGGAGCACTGACCATCATGGCATTGTCAGTAGCCTTGAACTAAGGTGTCATGAAAATACGGAATAATATTATAATCATATAATGGGGCACAAAGCTGCAGTTCCCTGTGATGTGCATGCACACAGTTCAATGATATGAAGTAGCAGAAAACACTACCTGTTAAGGATTCATTTCAAATGGAGAACATTCAGGACAATTGCCATTCCACTCAGGAGTGGGTGTTGCAGCAAATTCACCCCAAGGTAACGCTACATAATGCTATGAATTTGCAAGGAACCCAAGAACTACCTATAGGGACCTACAGGCCTCTGTTAAGATGTAAAATGTTTAAGTTTGCAACTCTGCAAACAAGTCTTCCCAACAAATGACTGAACAAGTATGGTTTCACGGAAAGGTAGACAGGCAAGAGCCCTTTCTCTAAAAAGAACATGGAAGCAAAGCTGAGGATTGCAAAAACTGCATCTGAATAAACCATGGTTTCTGGAATAATATCCTTCAGAGAGACATGACCAAAGTGGAGATGTTATACTGCACAGTGCCATGTTTGGCACAAATACCTCATACCAACTCTCAAATACAGTTAAGTAACCAGGCTTATTTTGCAGCCACAGCACCTGGACACCTTGCAGTCATTGAGTGGCGCACAAATTCCTCTTTATAGCAAAGGATTCTGAAGCAAATGTGAGGCCATTGTTCCAAGTTGAAGCTTGGCCCAAATTGGATCGTGCAACAGGACAGCAACCCTAAGCACAACAAGTGTATAACTGAGTGGCAAGAAAAATAAAAGAATTGAATTGTTTGAATGACCAAGGCAAAGTCCTGACCTGAAAACCATTGAGATGGTGTTGCAGAATGTTAAGAGAGCTGTGCATAAAAAAAATACCCTTAAATATCAATGAACTGGATCAAAATTCCTCCAACATGAGAGACAGGTAAACTCAAACTGAAAGCGATTACTTCAAGTTTTTGCTGCCAAAGGCAGTTGCACAAGGTACTGAATCACGGGGTGTACTTAGTTCTTCACACATGGCTTCTGAATGCTAGCTTACTTTTGTTAAATAAATAATGATATAGTGGAATCTGTTATGTGATGTTTGCCACCCGAGGGCACATGTACTTAATTTTGGGGCCCGTTGAGAACCAGATGTTTTATTTGTTAGGTACTGATACATAAAGTCTGAAAGATGATCTGTTTTATTTTTTACATCACTGTAGGTGGATTATATAAAACAAAGGTCAATGTTATCGATCAAATTATTATTTTTTTTTTGCTCATGCTTTTTTCCAAGGTCACTTACTATGGTACAGTTTGTACATTGAATTCCTCACAACAATTTATTCCCTGTATACATCAGGGTAGTTTTTGGTGGAGCAGTTCAGGATAAGTACCTTTCTTAAGGGGACTACAGCAGTCTCCAAAATCACAGGGCAGTGACTCCGACCACTATGCCACCTGCTGCCTCCAACCTGGTACCAGCTTTAAAATGATTGGCTCCCCTTTCTCTTATAAAGCAACATGGAGAGGAGATTGGCCACATGCTGTTAGTCACATCCTCAAAAGGGGAAAAGAGAATCCCCTTTTGGGATTGTTGGGCGCTACCAAATTCCAGTAGAGAACCAACAATAAACATGGGGGCTAAACAATATGGTAAATGGGCAGCAAAAGGATTAACAACGCTGGTTCTGGTAAGAGGTCTGACCTTTTCCATGGTCTCCTCAAAGCCTCTACAGGCCAATTAATACCGCAAGGCCTCCACCATGGTGCCCATAACTTTTATGGACCGATAATGTGAACAAGCAAAAATTCTGGGCCAAAAACAATGGGTGAAACCGAACCACAACACACTGGAAATTCAGAACTTTTACCCAGGAATTGTTCTTGTAAATGTGCACCACACACCACTCTGGAGGCCACAGAGTGAAGAGTTATTGTGCCACATGAGTTGTGTGCTTTCAATTGACCACAATGAGCAGGGAGGCTGGCGGGCAGTTTGCAGGGGAGCCGTGGAACAACTGTGCGGAAAATAACAACAGCGCAGTTCAAACGCTAAACCCCTAAAACAGCTGTAAACAAAGCCCAACACACAAGCCTATCAGAAAGCAGCTACAGGCTGGGGCAATGCCACCTACAGGAGGGTGTCAGGAATTATGGGGCGAAATACACTCAAAAGGTTGTGAAGGTTCACAGAAACCTTTAAATATTCAAATAAAAAGGTTAACAAATAAGCATTTTCATTCATCTACAAGTCAACAGTAGCAGCTTGTCCAGCACAGGTTCACAAAAAGTCCAGAGCACCATAGAGAAACCAGTCCATCACAGGGCAATCTCTCTCTCTCTCGCTCTCTCGAATCACCTGTTCCTTTTGTGTGTGCATGTGTGTGTGAGAATTAACAAATTCACGAAAATCCCAGAAGAATCCAATGCACGTGTCCACATGAGCCGTGCTTTTTCCCTGTTAAAGTAACATATCGCTCAGCAGTAGCACGAAGACACGCTGTGTCTGTAAGCATACACTTGGGTTCGCCTATGAGGAAAAACACTCAGTTCCACAGGTCAGCCCGATTCCATGTACAAGTATTATGTTTATTATTTTTATAAGATGCTACAACTATGATGCCAAGTTCTCCTTTGCCGCTTCAGTTTGACACTTCTGGCAATAACAGAAATGCCACAGGTTGTTTTATGGCCCTTGCTACGACAGTTATGAAGTCATGGTTTCCTAATCTAAAAGGAAATTTTTTAAAACCTCAAGCTGGATTTAAGATTTTGTGGGGGAAAAAAATGGAAGTAGGCGAGAATAAGAAATGATTTTAAAGCCGTTGGCAAAAATTGAGTCGCAGTCAGTTTCCACCTCAGGTTTTTCGATGATGCTGGCAGTTTTTGTCAAGAGAAAGGGCTTCCCTGTTTTTCCAAACAGCACCAGGCAATACAACCAAAATAAAAACGGTTGTCTTTCAAGTCAAACAGAATCAGCAGAGTGTAAAGTGCTCAGATCTAAGGACAGTCAAATGGGTGCCATAGTAAACTTTCAAATCCTTATGTATTCATGAATTCAGCATAATGGACTGTCGGTATGGACAGTTTCAAACCAGCTGAGAAGGTTTCCATATTTAAGAAGGGAAATGATGCGTTTTCACCCCATGAGTCCAAAACCGTGCTGTGTACCCCAGCAGACGGGCTCATATTTTACTCTTGTTTTTAATCACACAGACAGTAAACACGTGTGAAGCTCTTTGAAGCCAACAACACAGAAACATGACCCATTCTAAACCTGCCGAACTGAGTAACAAATGACACAAGATCATTTATACTATTTTGTATTTTCTTTTTTTTTTTTTGTAAAAACATACCATATTTCCACTTTGACACCCGATCATTATTACTTGTTTAGAGGAAACATTTTTCCAAGGTGACTAACAATGTCAGATATTCAACATTGCAACAATTTTCCAATTTACACAGCAGGACTGGGATTCAAACCATAAACCACTTGACCAAAGAGCCCTAACTAACTGCTCTGCTTCTCCATATCTCAATAGTTTAACTATTAACAAAACTAAATATCATGCATTTCTTCCACCACTCCATATTGCACCAACCTTCAAATAAACCGACTGCAGCAAATTCGGCGCAAAGGCACTTAATGAAAGTGAAAACACAGCACAGTGGCACCACAGCTTGAAAAACTGCCCAAATGGCAGTCCCCCAGACAGAGGTGCACCTCAGTCTGGTGGCACATAACAGGCCCACTGGCACTATGGGTGAAAGTGGGTGTACGAGCGTGCAACACCTGGCAAGTGGTGGCAACCAAGGCAGCAACAGTGGAACTTGCAACAGCACTTGCATTC
Organism: Heterotis niloticus; assembly: GCA_018136845.1. Classification (NCBI taxonomy): domain Eukaryota; kingdom Metazoa; phylum Chordata; class Actinopteri; order Osteoglossiformes; family Osteoglossidae; genus Heterotis; species Heterotis niloticus. The sequence continues at coordinate 12,023,711 of CM030904.1, read as the reverse complement.
ACTCCCTTTCCCTTCCAGAAGGCACACTTTTACCAATCACACCTAAATTTTATTTCATTCTCCATCATACATCTGTGTCTTCCAAATAAGGAGACATCAAAGATCCCAGCTGCCTCTTGTCTACATATTTAAAGTCTTTTATAAGAATACTTCATGGGTTTTTTTGTATAAAATAATAACTTTATGTATACAGAACCTTTCGTATAACTTTGGAGTTGAAAGCGCTTTACAGAATGAAAATAGATTGTGGTAAAGAGTGAAAAAAATAAATAATTCAACTACTGGGAAATTTTTTTTAGAGAAAAAGCAAATGAGATAAAAACAGCACAAAATAATGAAAATGTTAATCAACAGCAGAGCCAAAAGCAAGATTAAAAAGATAAGTTTTGTATAGATGACCTAGCTTATTTCCAGGCTGACAAATGAATGGCTGTTTCTCATTCTCTCTCTCACACACACACACACACACACACACACACGGATGCAGAAGCTGCGGAAATCGAGAAACACTGGAGAGGCCCTGCACTAAGAGTCGACATGACGTTTGTTGTTGTTAACACATGCTGTGCACATGTGAAAACGAAAAGGACGCGGTGCACACTAAGGGCTGGGGAGCACAGTGCCGGCTTCCTGCACCCGCGTGCTTTGAGTAATGAATCTGGGGATGCCACTGTCACCAGCACCCTTTCAAGTCAGGAGTCGCCTTTTGTTCCATAATCACAATAGCATGGCGGGGCACTCAGCTGCGGCCGCGTGCCAAAGCTTAAAAACAAAGATGGTGACACATCAGGAGATTTATTTGATAGATTTTGGGTGCTTGCCGTTTGAAAGTGCTCTGTGGTTTCTCACAAAAGACGCAACCAACAGCTGCACAAAGTCATGGTAAGCGTGCACCCCAGAGCCTGCGGTTTACTTTGATGTCGGATGGAAAACCGAGGAAGGAAGTGGACAGAAACTTTGCTTGCTCTCATAAGGGAAGAGTGAGCGTTACTTTCTGACAGATGCCCTCTCAAAGATGCCAAGCGTCTACATTTGCCACACAGAAGGGATGAGTCTTCTTATCAGTGAAAGCTATTTGAAGTTTAAGGTCCAACATTCAACATTCAGTAGTCTTATAGCCTGCGGGGAAATTCTATTCCTGAACTTGGTCGTTTTTGCCCACAGTTTGTGACAGAATTTTCCAGACAGCAGTGGTGAAAATGTATGGTGGAGAGGGTGAGAGGGGTCACACCGCTTGTTGTAAGCAGTCTGGATGGTAGGCAGTGAAGTCCTGGTGGTGAACTGGGCAGTGGTCACTGCATGCTGCAGAGCTCTCCAGTCAGTGCAGTTCCCAGACCAGGCTGTGATGCAGGAGGTCAGAACACTCTCTATTGCAAAATGCAGAAGCTGCTGAAGGTCAAGGATGAAAATTCGGCTCTCTTCAGTCTCTTCAAGATGTGGAAATGCTGTTGGGCCTTCTTCACAAGATAAGTTGTGTTACGATTCCAGGAGCAATGTTTAGTGATGTGGACACTCAGGAACTTGAAGCTGTCCATCAGCTCCACTGCTGAACTACCAACAAAACTCTGGAAACTCCGTACAAGCGATGGCTCTGCGACTGATTAACCAGCCAATAAGATGTCACAAAAAGTTGAGACATAGTAAACCTGGGTAATAAAAAGTGTTAAAGTAAGAGTAGGGTGAGAAATGGCAGTTCAGAATGACACCAAGGTGTCCACGTTGATTTTCTAAGGTCAGTGCTGCAGTTATAAGGACCCCCAGTGAAGATGAGCAAATTCTGAAGTGGATCCCTCAAGAAGAGCTGGAGTTAGAGACTCTCAAGAGCTCTAGTGGGTACAATTGAAACAATTATTGCTATCATAAATTGTCATGTTATGGCAGCTACAAGTTGTGCCTTTCAGTAGTAGTGTTCATGGGTAAATAAAGAGTGAGAAGGGCTTGCACTCGGCTGGCACTGGCACTCCCGTGGACTTCAGCTCCAGAGTGCCTCCCAAGGAAGTGCAAAGGCAGTTCAGCCAAAACCATTCATATTTTTGTTGCGTGCCGTGTACAGAAAGGAACACTCCAGGACGTTCTTGGATGAAATACTGTCAAAGGTACGTTTGCAGGTTTACCAATGACAGCAGTTAAGGCCACATTTGGGACAGAGAGTGACTTGGGTGGCACAACGCTGGGTATGACCATATGGGCCACATGGGTAGAACACCTCAGCTGGGACATCCATCACTGACCCCCACACCAAGGTGAATCAACACACAGCAAGATACATTTTGGGGGTTTACATCGTATTCGCCCCACCAAAGACCAAGCCCACCGAGACAATAGTGGTTACAGATACCTGAGGGCAGAAATCATAAACACAGAAAAAAGAATCTGTCTGACCAGAAATCTATAAGCAGAGATATGCACAATGATGACATCACTACAAGAGGTAAGCAGGCAAGGCATGCCAGGGTCACTCATCTCGACAAAGGAACGGACGTAGCACATACCTCTGCTTGTTCTGCGGCAATGCCTTGGAGTCGACGGCAAACATCTTGGAAACAAACACGATGACTGGGGCTGCTGCATCACTCTTGCATTCCAGAAACACTGACAACAGATATAAACGTCATCATACAATTATACTATATTCACACAAATTGTAGGCCCTTGTTTATCGGCACTCCAATGGTTTATACACACATTCAAGATAAGATTTTCAACTCATGGAATAAACTATGAATCATGCTGCTATTCATTGTGTTGCAATTTCGCATCCTTTGTCATTATCTGTTAGTCAATACAACTGGGATGCAGAATACAATTACTTTGAGAAGATAATAAATGCCAGAACAAATTCGGAACATTTACAATGAAGTAAATATCCCTGTTTTAATAAACAACTGTGTTTTGAATATTATGTTCTGCATCTGTTTACTATAAATATGCAGTGTGCAGGGATAAAATTGGGCAACATCTGGACTGGGTATCACACTGTATGACACATTTCAGAGAAGTGAAAGAAGCCAGAAAGATGTATCTTATTTGAATTTATTTATTTATCCCTTTTTTTTTTGGGGGGGGGGGGGGGGGCAAAAAAACATTATCCGATTAAGCCAAAAATGTAATTGCTGACGCTAATGTACCAGCTGGCCGAATCTGGCCCGATTTCACGATCCATAAAGGGATCTTACATATGGAGTCCGGCCGCCTCTTCCACAACAGCAGCGTGCCGGAGTCTCGTGTCATGCACATGCGTGATGGAGTGGGCGACAGAAAGAAACTGTGCCTGCCAACACTGCCTTCTGTGACAGGCTACTTATACTAAAAAAAGAGAACAATCACTTCATGGCAGCAGAGGGAATTTACAGATCTCACAAAGCAGTACGTGTGTCTGTGAAAACAGACCCTGACAGAGAGGTCCAGACACAAGGCGATGGGAGGACTGATCTTGCAGCAAAGCTAGTCTTCCAACTGAGATCAAAAGGCGTTTCTCCGGCAGGTGAGAACATTCATCTGAATTGATAATGAACCGGGCTGACCGGGATGCGCAGAGCCACAACATTTGTTGAGAATACAGAGAGATGAAGGCCCCGAAAAGCGAAGCCTACACACAGGATCCTCCAGAGAACAACTGGCAGGTAGTGGCTTTTAAAGTCAAACAAAAAATTCACTTTTAATGGAAAAGTCTGTCAATCTGTTTTTTTAAGCCTGGTAGAGTCTCAGGTACAAAAAACTAAATATATCCCATTGTCAGAAGAGCGTGGCTCTGACAGTGAAGATGGGGGGAGGGCATGTAGGGGAGTAAAAGTATCTCAAGAAACAACCGGGTGCAATCACCTCTCTTAAGCTCCTGTGTTTTCTGCGGCAGGCAGTCAAACCTCCTGGCACCAACACACATGAGCTTCTCCACTCTTTCGGCAGCCATGTCCAGCGGGCTGGGCAACTTGTTGCACACCATCGCTGTTGGAGGACGGTTAAAGAACCACACGAGCACAACTGCAGTCATCACAGCAACACGGAGATTTATGGGTAGACAGATACAACGATAACCAAAATATGGTTAAACTCAATCTGTGTTTATGACCTGTGTGCAGCGTTTATGGACAGTATATGGCGGAGTATCTGTACTCAAGCTGTCAACACGCTGCCCGCACTGCAGACACGTTGAGGTCAGCTTAAAAAGTCGCTGTATATCTCAAAGTCCTCTGTTGTAAACTCTTTATGTGCCAATCAGGAATATCAGTTAAATTCATCAGCTAAAAAAAAACCCAAAAGTAATGACTATTCATTCATGTGATGCCTTTGTCCAAACTACCTTACAACTTTAAGCTATTTATAGAGATTTACCCATCTAAACAGTTGGACAATTTTTTCAAAAGTACTACAACGGGAATAGGATTCAAATATGGGTCTTCTGACCGGAATGCAACCAAGTAGTATGCCATCTGCTGCACCCGAACAGCAACACAACAAAAATCAAACTCCAGAAACCAGGACAGAGAGATTCATAACATGTCCACAGCGTGAGAAAAGGATACTGAGAACTGCCCGGGATACAGGAAGCCACTGGCTGCAGATGGCACTCAGGAGCACTTTGGGGTCCGAGTGCCGTGAGTCCCGAGTAGCAACTTTCACCCCCAGGGAGGACACGACCTTCTCCACCTTCTCCTTGTCTCTTTACAAAGATACAAGCATTACAGGCAAGAACGATGCTAAATGCTTCACACTCATTGTAAACAAAGGAAAATGAAGGCCCTCGATCCTTTTTATTACCTCCTGGTGACAATGGCATCGTACAGACTCCAGATGTTGTCCAGAACAAGCTGTACAAACAGCGGTTTCTTCCCTTTGGACTTAAAGAAGAGCAAAGAGAAAGAGAAGTCAGAGTCCGGGGGTAAAACAATTAAGGTGCACAAAATCCAACTTGGCTGCTTCTCTGGCTGTGGGGACAGTGATGGCAGGATTCGATGTAAAAAAAGTGGCAGTGAAATGCTTGTTTGGTCAAGCAGTCATTTTGATGGGTCAACAAAGTCGTCTGACTGCAACATGCTCCGTTCTGAAGGTGGCTTCCTGAAAGTGCAGCAAATCATTTCTACCGCTCTCTGACATGGGTTACATACGATGCCCTTCATACCTTTTGAGGCTCGGACCCCATTTGTTTCAGGTCACGCACTTAATGGCCACCACAGTACCTGGCACTCTATGTCCTGGGAGCAATCTCTTGCTATTACTCATGTTTCTTTTTTGCTTACAGAAATTCCTCTCATTTCAGCATTTCCCTGCAGCATTCTTTTAATAAAATCTGTCGTGGTACAATTCCTTTTTTTGTTGTTTTGTAATGTTTTCAAAATTTTAAATGATTTCTCATTTGATCCTATTTACCTGCAAAATATTTTGAGAAGTGATTTTGCAATCTATTGACCATTGGGCTGTTGTCTACATATGATGACACATGGCTTTCAATTAAATATTCATCCATTCATCACCGTTAACTGCTCATCCAGTGCAGGGTCACTGTGGTCCAGAGCTGATCTCAGAAGACCCAAATTCTGCACCCAAATGTTTGCATGTTTGAAACTCTTCAGCCAGCAAGATAAATCAGGATCTCTGCACTGTTGTGCCACCAAGAAAGAGTCCCCTTCTATGCATTTATTTTTGCAGTTTTTATACGTTTACCCTAATGTGACAGAATGAAGGTCAAACATTTGGTCAACACACTGATGGCAATTTTCCGGGTAAAAAACTCATCTGTCAAGCAGATCGCAATGATTGATTGGTCTGGGAATTGAGTCTCTAACTGGCTGCTAAGCCATTATTCTCCAAAGTATCAAGGAGTAAAAGAACAAATGCCGTTTACCATATGACATTTGTTTAAATATTTGCCCTTGTCACCTATCCAAATACGGTTGTGGAACCCGACCAGTCCATACAGCCCTGGCTCACACATTCAGCACAGGACCATGGCAGTCACGCTAATGTGCTGTTGTTGAGCAGCACCAGTAAAAAAAGGTGACGCCGCCTGGCCAATAGCTATGTAAAAATGCAACTGACGGAAATGTGAAAACGTAGCATCCCACAAACATCCTACATCTATAGAAGACCTGGAATGAAAGGGCAGAACATTTCCTAATAAAATTCGTAAACCAAATGGATAATGACTAACAGTTAGCGAGTACACTCATTACTTTTTACTGGTATGTCCTTCTATGTTTTATAAAGGCATTTTGAGCACAGTGCTTGGACCTGTATAACATGGCAGCAGATCAGACCAGGCAGATCAAGGATGGTGAAGTCTCCTCGGGCCCCGGCGCAATTTCTAGTTTAAAATTCCACTTTGGCTGAGCACAGGGATTTCAGAGCTTCGGAATGGATGTCACCCAAGCACAGGCATTTATTTGCCTAATAAATGGAACTCGCAAGGGAGGGGGCATCAGCTGATGACCACTCCAGCGCTCATGCTTTGCCGGCCTCAGACACAGCCGCACCCCACCATCACACACTGCCACTTTACAGCTTCAATCGGAAGCAGCTTGAAATCCGGACACTGCCAGCGCAATGTACTTAAACAAACAACATTTCACCTCATTTCAAACCACCTATTAAGCAGATTGTGTGTCATTTAAAGGGTGGTAATTAAAAGTAAAATATGCTGCAGACTGAAATTATCTTAAAGGGCTAGGATTCTTTCAGCTGGGGACACTAAGAGTGACTAAGACTGGTTATTTACGTTTATCAGTTCATGTGAAGATTCTGCACAACATTCATCATGTTCAGGACCTTGCATAACTGACTGAACTAGAAAGTTATACATGTATTTAACCAGCTGGGTTACTCAGAGCTGACCAAGTCAAAAAATGTAGAGATGGAAAGGTAAGAACTAATAATAACACAGTACATAATCACAAAACTGTTTTACCATTAAAGTAGTTGCATTTAGTACATTAGAACTGTTAGTGCTGTCTGACAGGTAGACACTAGAGTGATGGCCATACTCTGGTTATATTCAAACAGAAAAAAGCAAAATAGAATTTAAAAAACAAAATGTATATCACCAAACTTTACTACCCTTACATTATTAATGTGTCCCATGTGTCCGTGTGTATGTTGTATAATTTATTATTAATTTTCACATTTTCATTTGCTCACATATAACAGCTACTGGCTCCTATGGTTAAAACGTTAAACACATACATGGCACTAATGTGCACACAGCAATAAAAAATTATATATCACAAACTTCATTACCTTTAAACTTGTTGAATTTTGCACATTTGTATGAGACAGTGTGTGCAACAGAATGTGCATCACTGTGTGAGCATGTGTAATGTGTGTATGGCACATTCAGAGTGATATGCCGACAGCAATAACTAATTATGTATCAACCAAGTTGATCTTCCATTTTGTTTGTAAAAGCAAGGAAAGGCATCTGTGCTCATCTGTGTTACAAGAAAACGTGTCAGCATCTTTACATATGATCTGTGTGTGACGTCACTACTCCTGTGTCTCCAAGCCTTGTCAAGCTCTATTATGCAAAAACTATTTTGGGTGAAAGGGATCCATGTGCCAAATTTCCAGTCTGTGGCTTGAAAACAAAACCATGCATAAAGAACAAAACAATTTATATCTGATAAGTGAGTTGTACTGTGCAGTCATAATTCCCAGATGGATTTTGGGCTTTTCCATTAGTTATTGAACATCATCTGAACTACCTTTGTGTGGACACCATCATGATAATAATAATAACAGAAATTATTGATATAAGCCTCATGGAGGTACAGTGGTATTGCTGGCATCTCCCAGGACTTGGACTGTGCATTTAGTCATATCTACATAAATTCTGCATGTGACTCAGGTGAACTGCTGACTCTGAACTGCCCTTCGTTTAAGTGTGTGTGTGTGGGCAGGCAAAACAGTGCGAGTGTAATTTTGCTACAATGGGCTGGCATCCTATCCAGCATGTAACCCATCTCCGCACACTATGCTGTGGACCATCACAACACTGCATTGGACAAGCTGTTATTGATTATGGATGGATGTACAAACCCTTGTCAAATATCATCTGAATGATCCTTTATGTAAACTTTTACAAAAACAAACATAAATGAAATGAAATGAAATGACTAAAAGCTGCAGTTACACTGTTTTACCTGAGCCCCCTTCATAATCCTCTTGGCTTTAGCATTGAGGTAGAAGTCACCCCAGAGTGTCTTCAGCAGCACTTCTGCCTTGATCCCCATCTTCTGACTGTACATGTTAGCAAACTGGTGGACGCTGAAACACATAAAGAAATAGAGGCTCGATATTTTGTACTGTTGACTCAAAAAAAAAAAAAAATTCCATTTGTTCTGATTTTGGTTTGGACAGAGATCTGGACCGAACTGCCTAACCCATCTCAACTTGTGACCTTCATTTTTTCCAGATGTTTCTGTTATTAAAATGTGCATCGCTCCATGCTGGTGCCGTTTTGTCTGAAACGTTAGGATCGCTCTGTTTCGGCAACATTAGCTTAAGTCGACTTAATGTTGCCCAAACAACAACCTTCCTTACAAAGACCTCCATTTCCATTCACAAAATTAATCTTGTTACCCAAAGATCTCCATTTTTCTCCGGGAACATCTTATGCACTGTATTTAATTTTACTTGGCCCTTCTTGTTTAATCTCACCTACTTCCATAGGACATACCAAATGGAAAATGAAACCTTTCTTTAAAAATTTTATTTTTATATTTAACTTATCAGAATGACAAGGTGGTCTTCAAACTGGGTCTCCTGGTTCACCACTTTGCTGCTGTGATCTTTAAATTGGATGAAGCAGCACAGTCCATCTTTCTGTACAGCTTGTTATGGAACAGCCCATTAAACCGGCCACTTGTCCAGCCCCATGCTGACTGGGCCTCAAGTGTCCAAATGACTTACCTGGTGACTGCTATAAAACACAATCCTTCATGCAAATTGACTCAGTTCTCTACTTGAAGTCCATTACCACATCCTATTATCAACTGGTGTGAAAGTGAAAAATGCTTTCAATTTGGGTGGGGGGGGGGGGGTTGGAGAGGGGAGTGTACAAATGTACAGCAGAACTCAATCAAAACTTCACTATGAAATTATGTTACACTTGCCTGACCAGCACACAACTATTCTGTGGACAAGTGCCCCATGCTGGCTGGTGGCACAGTGGAAGGTTCTGGGCTGCGGTTCTACTTTTTAGCAGAAAACTGGACAGAAGGACCTTTATATGATTTGAGAACATAACAACTACTAGTTTTAATCTGATACAATAATTTACCCATTTACACATTGGGGTAATTTTTAATGGACCAATTCAGGGTAAGAACTTTGTTGGGTTTCAAACCCAAGTCCACCATATTAGTCTTTTGTGCTTGCTCTCAAGTCTCCTTTCCGACAGCATCACTACTGCGGAACAACACACAACAATCTGTTTCCCTGACAGAACAACTACAACTTGTAAAATAGTTTGTACTTTATAAAAAAATATTTTGACTTCTGCTTTCTTGTTTACCCAACTTCTTAGCATCTCTCTCTGAAAACAGCTTATGATGTAACCAAATTCAAACAAATACTACAATATTTCTGACTCTATAAAAATAAGTAAATTAAAAAATGTAGGTGGTATTTTCGATTTTAACATGCAATTGCGATTTATTTATCCTAAATCTTGGATTAAAGTGCGTTAATGAAACTTAAATTAAGGAGTTTCTGAAACATAAGACAAAAGCTCCCCCTCGTGGTCACTGAAAAAAGTGTATGAGCTACCTAGACAGACATTGCAAACTGAAGGAAAGAGAAAAGTACCTGAAGCCCCATCCATCTATAGCACTGGCAAAAACCACATTGCCCTGCTCAGGAGAAAAGTAGAGGTCAGAATCATCGCTCTCCTCCAGGCCAGCACTCCAGTCGTAGATCTGCTCTCCGCTGTCCCCACCACCGGCTTCTCGCACTTCTGTCTCCTTCTCTGCTCGCTCTTCCAGGACTTTGGAGGTAAACAAGGAGCCGGTGACTGCATTCACCTGAACAGAAGCAACACACTGAGTGCACGGTGCTGTGCATTTGGCCTTTAAATATTTTCCTTTGGGCTTGGCCTGCCGTGACCATGAGGAAAGAAAGACCCATAAGAGTCACACACACACACACACATACATACATATGAGGCACACACTAAAGAAAGTTCAGTAAACAGTGCACCTGAACTACAAGTTTCTAGACTGTAGGAGGAAACCCACACAAACATAGAGAGAGAACGCAAACTATACAGACTGAGCCAGATTTGAACCCGTGTTCAAACCCACAGCCAAGGTGCGGAGATGCCCACGCTGTGTATTGTTCCACACCACCCTCTTAACACACCTGTTCCAGTATTTTCTGAAGGTGTGTGTATGCTTCTAGCGAAGTGAGCTTCAGTTCACCAATCAGTCTGTCTATTTTATTAATAACCAGGACAGGACGAATGTTTTCAAGCCACGCTTGTCGCAGCACAGCCTGCGTCTAGAGAAACAAATAAAAAAGAAAAAGAAGTTAAACCAGGATCACATGGCTCAACATTATTAGTGTTTTTAATCAATTGGCAAACATCAGAATAAAATGAATTCCCACTGATAGATTCAAATACGAGATTAAGAAGCAGACTTAGAAGTTCGTATATGAAAGTAAATGAATGTACCAATCTCAACAACAAAAACTGTGACCAAAAATTATTAACATTAACATCAAACTGCACTACAGGACAATAATACTGTAAATACACTGGGACTTCCACTTATAGACATAACGATAAACAATAAAAAATACTCTAACATTTCCATCCATCTATTATCAATAACCCCTTTTGCAGGGTGGAAGTAACCCAGAACCAATTCCAGAAACAGAGGACACAAGGTAAGGTGAACTACTACACTGCAATGCAGCGTTTCAACCATGGTTACATTTTATTCATTTGAAAATACGTTCCAATTAAAATGCTCCAAAAATGCGTCGTCTTCACTACTTCCCATGCAGTACCTTTGACAGATTCATCATACAAAAATGTTCATCAGCTTTGGGCCGCTTTCAAACTTCTTTATTATCCGCATGATCAAAATCTTAATAAAACAGATGTCCCTCAACTTATCAACAAGTTAGGGTTTGTCAAAAAAAAAAAAAGAATATTTGATGCTAACATTTAACATTTCTAAATTTAAATTAAAACAAATTTAAAATGACTGAAAGTAAAAATACATTCTTATGCTCAAAACTCTATCCAGTCAGTTGTTGAGTTCCACAAACATGCGTAATTTTCCTCATCCTATAATATATCACTAACACTCTGGCACATCTCACCAAGCTGTAAATAGTGTGAAAGTAAGGTAAATGAAGACAGCGGCACACTCCTATGCAGAACTGTTCCTGCTTTCCTTCACTGAGTTTTACCGCCAACGAAAGACCGAATGTAGCTCTCAAATTTGTAAAAATACATAGTTTGTAACACTATGTTGTATGAGGATGCATTTGTTTCAATGACATCCAAAAGAGATGACAGTTGACTGCCAAAATCGTTGCACAAGTGACAGCAGCACAGTGTCTGCTGCACGAGCCCCTTCCATCAGTAATAGGTGCTGCCTAGTACCTGAGGACACACTCCTTCCACTGCATCCACGATGATAATAGCCCCATCGCAGAGCCGCACTGCCGTCGAAACTTCGGATGAAAAGTCCACATGACCAGGAGAATCGATCAGGTTGATGAGGAAGTCTTCACCACCTGGGACAACAGAGGAAACGAGGTGAAACCCTGAGCAGGGACATCTGCATTTTGCTGAGAAATTCTGCTGGACCTAAACTGCACCATATACCACAGCTGTGCACTATCCTTTTCCTGCTATAAATCATAAGGTGAAAGCTGTAAGGTGAAAATTCTGACTCACCAACCGAATAATGCAATGATATCGCACTGGATTTCATGGTTATTCCTCTGAGTTGCTCATCCTCTCTACTGTCCAGGTATCTCAGCTAGAATTGTAAAACAATTAGAAAACCAAATTATTAACATTGCATATACTTTTACTGCATTGGCAACATTACATGGTGGTAGAATCTTCATCTACAGTGCAATGGTAATGGACAGGTTTACAGATGAGATCGGACAGGAGTCGCTGTGGACTATGATGTTTGCGGATGACATTATGATCTGTAGTGAGAGTAGGGAGCAGGTTGAGGAGACCCTGGAGAGGTGGAGATATGCTCTAGAGAGAAGAGGAATGAAGGTCAGTAGAACTAAGACAGAATACATGTGCATAAATGAGAGGGAGGACAGAGAAATGGTGAGGATGCAGGGAATAGAGTTGGTGAAGGTAAATGAATTTAAATACTTGGGATCAACAGTTCAGAGTAATAGGGAGTGTGGAAGAGAGGTGAAGAAGAGAGTGCAGGCAGGGTGGAGTGGGTGGAGAAGAGTGTCAGGAGTGATTTGTGACAGAAGAGTACCAGCAAGAATGAAAGGGAAGGTCTATAAGATGGTAGTGAGACCAGCTATGCTTTACGGGTTGGAGACGATGGCACTGAGCAAAAGACGGGAGGCAGAGCTGGAGGTGGCAGAGTTAAAGATGTTAAGATTTGCATGGGGTATGACGAGGATGGGCAGGATTAGGAATGAGTATAACAGAGGGTCAGCACAGGTTGGACGGTTTAGAGACAAAGTCAGAGAGACGAGAATGCGTTGGTTTGGACATGTGCGGAGGAGAGATTCTGGATATATCGGGAGAAGGATGCTAGGGATGGAGTTGCCAGGCAAGGGGAAGAGAGGAAGGCCTAAGAGGAGATTTATGGATGTGGTGAAAGAGGACATGCAGGTGGTGGGTGTGATGGAGAAAGATGCAGAGGACAGGAAGAAGTGGAAACAATTGATCCGCTGTGGCGACCCCTAACGGGAGCGGCCGAAAGAAGAAGAAGAAGAATCTTCATCTACAACCAAATGAGACCATTAAAATGAGTGGAAATCAAAGTTACCAACCTTTCCTGCCAAACGACTAGATATTATGCCGTTGCTGGCAACCAAGCAATCTGCCAGAGTTGTTTTGCCTGTAATAAAAGGTGATATCCGTTACTTTCATCCCAACACAGTGCGGTATTCCTGTTATAAAGCGTGGAACTTATACGCAACATACAATCTACTTGAGTCTTACAAAACAGTGAGATAGAGGAACAACTCACCATGATCCACGTGGGCTAAAATACAGAGGTTCCTTATATTAGAGGGTTTGTTCTGCAGTGCAATGATTTTGTCTAAACTTGTGTGACCCATCTTGATTGTATGTAATGGTCTGCTGCAAAGAGAAAACAGAACCATATTGCTCTGGGTGACCTTTAGAATTACAGTCCTCAGGATTTTACAAGCATCCAAGCCTGAAAAACTAATAAAGTCCCTCCCATTTTACCAGGAACAATATGAACAACCACATGACGATTTGCCATGATCAATAAGGTTGATCATGATCACTGATCACTGATCAGTAGTGACTACGACAAGACTGTAGCTCCAGAACACTTCTCAACCTATGTTACAATACTATGGTGACAATACATTACAATGCAGCTGGAAATTAATATGACATAAATGTATGACGCGCATTTCTACCACAGATCACATCCACCTGGCGCTTCCCCTTCGTCCGACGGCTATTAAACACGCTTTATTAAAGATGACAGCCCGTACACAGCGTGGTCCAGTTAGTAGGTCAGTTCACCACACCCACGTGCATACTGACAGCTTCGACCACACTGAGCTCTCGGTGCTTCACAAGTTTTCCAACGATTCTGTCGTACCGCCAGCAGTCTACGCAGGCGTAAAGCTTAAACACCCAGAACCCGAATATACCGAGGAACCGCCACTGATACAGGAATCACCGAAACGCATGGTTTCTACAATATAAACACACTGTCGGGTCCACACGCTCCAAAACTCACGTTGCGAACTCTATCCCGGAAGTAAATTCTGAACTTTGACCTGTGACGTAAGCAGAACAATGCCGCGTCATCGAGACGCTCCTCGGTTGCCGTAGAGACGTGCCGCATCCCTGGAGATGGTTGTGTTACACCTCGCGGTAGCAGCAGCTTGGCCAAGCGTGTCAGAATATTTGCTGATATCTCACGAATTCACACCGTCTTATTTAAAATATGAAACGGGCGTGTATTTGTAATATCTGCAACTGTGGGTAAGATATTCTTTTTTAGTTTTTAACATGTTTCTTTGCTCGTTGTTTAAAAATATACTTGTCAGTATACTTGTAAATTTTACTTAACTTTTTTTATTTTACAGTTTTCAGTAGAATCAATAATGAAAACTTGGCACATATAATTTTTTAGGGTACAAGTTTCAATTAAAGCTGTTTTAACTGAGCCAAACATCTAACTCTGTTCATACTTTTAAGTTACATTACAGAAAGGAACAAAGTATGACAGCCAGTTTGCAATATCTAAACATGCTGCGCTTTATGGCAATAGTATTTTTTGTTTGAAAATACAGAGGTATTTGTTTATTTTCATTTGAACTGGGAAACAGTACTTGACTACTGTAAAAAAATATGCTTTGTGGTTGGAGGTGAAGGCTGTATTTTAAAGTCAATGATATGAAGTTACTACATGGTGAATGGGAGTTTTTTTACCTTTAGAAATGTACATCAAACGTAGAAAAGTCAGTTATGTCTTGATTATAGGAGCTGTGGGTATGAAAAAATCGGCAGGGTCACTAAACTGACCAGAGCTTTTTCTGGAAACACTTAATTATTTCATATTTCTGAATGAATGTGATTCGTTTCAGGTTGCTGACCAGCATCTCACACATATAATATGTAGATAAAATACCCAGAAGCAGTAGTCTTAATACAATGGGTTTTTGTGTTATGAACTGTTCAGTTATGAATTTTAAAGGTATGCACATTTTTCTGCTTTATTTGTTTTCATTTGTGGGCAGCAGGATGGTGCACAGTAGCACTGCTGCCTCACAGTGCCTGGGTTGTTCAGGCATGGGTTTGAACCCAGTTCAGTCTGTGTGGGGTTTGCATGTTCTCCTTGTGTCTGTAGATTTCCTCCTACTGTCCAAAAACAGTCAATGGGAAACTCCCATTTGTGTGTGTGTGTGTGTGTGTGTGTGTGTGTGTGTGTGTGTGTGTGTGTGTGTGTGTTGTGTGTGTGTGTGTGTGTGTGTGTGTGTGTGTGTGTGTGTGTGTGTGTGTGTGTGTGTGTGTGTGTGGGGGGGGTGACTGGTATTCCATAAAGGGCATTGTTTCATAGCCTATTGCCCAATGTTTCTGTGATGGGCTCTGGACTGCTGTGATCCTAACCAGGATAAATTGTTAAGGATAATTGATGGATGTTTCTAGCTGTATTTTTTCCACTTACCTAATATTAAAATATTTCTGTGTGTTACAGAGCAAATACAAAATGCATTTGTGCACCCAGTAAGTAGTTGGCAGTAAAACACAAGAGAGTAGAAACAAAACAGGAGCATGATATTATGTGTGAGATGCTGGTCACCCACCTGAAACAAATCACATTCATTCAGAAATATGAAATAATTAAGTGTTTCCAGAAAAAGCTCTGGTCAGTTTAGTGACCCTGCCGATTTTTTCATACCCACAGCTCCTATAATCAAGACACATTTGACTTTTCTACGTTTGATGTACATTTCTAAAGGTAAAAAAAAACTCCCATTCACCGTGTAGTAACTTAATTCAGTCAATTTCCACAGTGTTTACAGCTGATCAAAGTGTTGATAGTCAATAATAAGGTGATAAACATTGCATATGTTTATGGCAAAAAATCAGCACAAAACTGGAGTTTGTGGAGACACAAAACATTTTATGTTCATTTAACTGATGCCTTTTGCAAAGTGATAATTTACAAAGCTGGGTCATTTTTGCTGGAGTACTACAGCAGGTTAAGCATTCAAACCAAGGTACTTTAACTGCAAAACCACAGCTCTACTTGTCTTTCTATTTAAATACTTGGAGAATATTTTTATCTGCTACAGATACGTTCATATTTTACCCCAACTCCTCAATAAATGGAGGGATGCCTGTTTTGCAGTTTTTCTTGATTGCAACCTAGTAGTGAACCTGATCTTGAAGCAGCAGACAAACTAAATGAAGGACAGACTGCCAGTCCCATTCATGTAATTAAACTAAAGAATCAGTGTTTATTTATTTGTTTAGCTGACAGCTTTGTCCAAGGTACTTTTTAGGGTTAGTAAGCAAATGGAAAGTAGAAGAAAGCAAAATTATCCACAATGTGACAAACATCAGTCCCAAGATAATAATGCAAGATGAAAAATGATGCATTTACATCAGATGAGCCTAAACTTGGACTAAACCCAACATTTGAACAAAAAAGAACCATACAGTTTATAGGCAAGTCAAGCCATTATAAACCAACAAGGGTTTGAATTACATGCAGTTTCAAGATCATGAATAAAGAAATATAGCTTAAATATTGGCAGCAGGGCACAACTGGTAGAAGACCTGATGTGCAGTGGAAGCTCAACCTACAGTTTAGCAATGAGAACAGAGATTAAGTCATTCTTCCATGTGTGCTTGGGGGAAAAGAGGAGCTGCAGAGATATTTCAGGTGGAGGGTGTGCTGAGATTATGCCGAGGACAGTAGGGAGAAATCAGGGTGTGGGTGTTGGGTTGAGATGTTAAGACTGGGTCTAGGCCACAGTGATGGGGCAGCAGAGAAGAGAGCAGAGGAGAGCTTTGTCTGTTGGAAAAGAGATTATATACTAGGTGAGCAGCATCATTCTGAATGAGTTAGACCTGGCCAATGGCAGATCCCGGAAAAGTCATTCAAATGGAATGGCAGAAATTAAGCCTGAAACGAACAAGGTCCTGGGCAAGGATTTGTGTTGCATAGTCACTGAGGTAGATTTTTGAGATGTTGTAAAGGAGGAACCCAGAGGTTGACCAGAGAAGCAACCTGATGATTAGAATAGTCATTCAGTACCCAGCAGAGTGACTCTTGGCAGGGGGTGAGAGTGAATGGGTGACATTTGGGGAAATCTTGAACATGAGGTCTATCTGTACAAGGATTCGCAGAGGGCGGAGGATGTAAAAACATGCTTTGTTTCACCATTCTTCTCAGGCGTCATCGCTGTTTCCACCAGACCACATCCTTGTATACAAAAGGAGACAAAGAATGTGTCCTAACAGAGTATGCCGAGAAGTACCTGACGTATGGGGCTCATCAACCACCCAAGAGTCTAAAGCCGAAGCTGGAGTACCAACGGGACCGAGCAAAGATGGATGGAACCACAACATTCAAGTAATTTCCTTCATAAATGAAGCTTGATCAAACCGGCATTCCTGTTTCCTTGAAATGTACTTTACCGATATGCAACTGACATACCTGACATGACCTTTGAGTAATTCCATATTTTTTCCCATTTTCTAGATCTGACTACATACCATACAAAGTTTCACAGCGGTATGTTCGACAGCAGGCCCAGTATAAGCCTAAGCCTGGAGAAATGGACCTGGGAACAACTTACAAACTGGACTTCAACATGCATGAGGTGCAACCATTTGTCCCAGCGAAACCTTTCGAGACACTGCACACAAAAGAGGGGAAGCTGGATGCACTGCCCACTTACAAAGGTGATAATAAACATTCATTTTGCATTCAGTCAGCTGGATGCCACAGGTGGAGTAGTGGTTAGAGTTGTAAAGGTGCTGGGTTCAAATCCTTGCTCCCATTGGGGTACATGTCAGCAAGGTATATACCCCGAGCCAGCTGTACAAATGGATAAACAGTTGCCTGCAGGTAGCTTAATAAATGCTCAGTCATGTTTTGAGAAAAGCGTTGCATTAAAAAATAAACATACTTTTTTCATGCACAGACTTGCACGAGCAAGTAAGTAATCATGTTTTGTGGTATTTTAGTTCTTTTGTGGTCTGATTTAGCTTGTAAGGATTTATCCTCGAATTTTCACTGATGCAACTCTCTCTTTTTTCAAAAGATAATTTTCGACCTTGGGATGTTAGTAAGAGGGACTTGGTGAAGCCAGAATTTACATACCGGCCACCTACCACAAAGTTTGGCAATGCAACAACATTCCAGGAGGACTTTGTTCCAAAGGGCTTTGTTCAGCGAGAAAGTTTCAAGCCACCCATCGTTGCCAAGCTTTCTGACATGCCCTTCAACGACCTTACTAGCCACCGCCTCACTTATGTGCCCCATGCTCTAGAGGCGAGGGTCACCAGGCCCCCTGAGCAGTACAGGCCCAGCAGCCAGCCCTTCCAGTGTTGTACAACTCACCGCTCAGACTTCCAAGGCCTCCCTGCACAGCTCCCTCAGAGCTGCAAGCCAGCTTTGACCAAAGCAGCCTCAGATGCTCCGTTTCAAAGCAGCACCGAGTTTCGGGATCGTTTCCAACCATGGCCAGTAGCTCTGCCGCAGCTTTTCAAGTCGGCAGAGTATGTGAGTCCCACGGAGCAGATGGATTTGAGCACGACCACAAAGGAAGACTTCGTGAAGCACAGCGTGCAGCCGTTTGTCCCCGCCAAACCAACACTGCAGTCTAAGAGGCCTTCCGGTCCTTTCCAGGGGAGTACCACCATGAAGGAGGACTTTAAACCTTGGCAAATACAGAGGCGAGAAATGGCCAAAAAGCCAGAGGATGTGAGAAAGCCGAGTGGGAAGATGGAGGATCTGACCACCTTTAAGCTTGATTACACTCAGCATCAGATCCAACCTCATGTGAGCTTTAAACCCAAGTATGTTCCATTGAAAAGTGATGCCCCTTTTGATGATGGAACTATGTACCGTGCTGAGTTCATGCCAAAGAAAATTAATGTTTGCCCAGCCAGTTTTGACTGTCCACCAGGCTATGTATTTGAGGGAACCGATGATAGAGGCCACAGGTTCTTCCGGAAGTTGTTTGCTCAGGACAAGAACAAGATACCTCTGGCCTCTGAGATCCATGCTGCGAAGGATGTGGCTGTGATGTCATAAAGTTCTCAAATTTGCAAGTTAGCCCTAATTTGGACTGTTTTACTCATAGAATTGTAGAAAAATGTATGCACTCTATGTCACAGTTAAAGGAATCTTAAAAAAAAAATAACACTGCAGTTGGCCACAGTACAGGTATGTAGTTTAATATATGAGGAAAAAAGAATCGACTTAACTACCAATTCATGAATTATCATTAACTATTTTATCCTGGTCACGACTGAGGCGGTCTGGAGCCTCCACCCAAACTAATGGGCACCAAAGATACTCACCCCACACACAGGTAGGGGCAATTTAGAAAGACCAAGTAGCCGGAAATGTATATCACTGGAATGTGGGAGGAAACCAGAGCACCCAGAGGAACGCAAACTACACACACAATGAGGTGGATTTGAACCCAAACACAAATAACACACTTGCCGCACCACCATGGCTTCCGGAACTCCTAGGCCAAAATGCTTAGTGTTACTCTTAAAACTTCACTCTAAATTCTGTATGTATTTCTGATTTCTTAAAAAATGCTAAGCATTTAAGTAATTTGCATGTCTGTCACGTTTTTGTTATAACAAGTCAATGAATATCTCTAAATGTAGTTTTGAAGAAAGGCTGAAAGCATGTGCCAAATTTTACATGGAAGTTCTGTAATCATGTATTTTGTACATGAAATTGTCAATCTATTTTTGAAATATGCATTATAACTAAATGGAATGAATAGGAAATAAACCATAGAAATGTATCGACAGTTTTATTGAAATGTCTTAATAGGAAACCTATGACACATCAGCACCACTTAGGGTGCTCCAGCTTTTGTTACAGTACGTTGGCCATATTTCAACACCTTCATCCCACTACAGCAGGTGTTAGAAGTGCTGCTGGACTGACCTTCAGGTACCGTGCACGTACTGCATTTCTTGCCCTCTGGAATGTCTGAGGTTACCTTTCCCTAAATGCATGCCTAGTATATCAGGAGAAATTCACTGTTAAATCACCAGAAAATGCTAAATGAAGGTGTACTCTTAAATCTTAAATATAAGTAAAAAAAAAAAAAAAAAAGACATGTTAATATTTAAATTTTGGTTATAAGAAAATAAAGTGCCAAAAATCTACACTCAATTTACAATATTGCACCTTTAAATGATATATACAAGGGATGTTTTACAATCTGTCACTTTCACTGAAAAAGTTTAAACACACAGAAGCCCATTTAGTGGAATTTTGGAAAGAACTGCTTGCTTGTCCACTTTTCATAGTCAAAATATGGTACAAACAGTATTTTCAACATTAAACAATGGTCATGTGATACATGAAAGGAACAGGTAAAGTAAAATTATACACTTGGAGACACTCAGAAATGTCACTGCCAGATATTTATCACCTTGTGTGATCATTTTTAGGCTGGTTTTCACAGACGTGCAGTCTAATGCGGCCCTACATTACAATAGGGATTCTCATCAGATAACGTCCTTTTATTTAGGACTATAATTAATCTCAGTCTAGAAAACTGAAAAAAAACAATTTTGTGTATTTATCCTTTTGTTTACAAATCAAACTGGTCACTACAGTATCAATTAACAAATACAGATAAATTCTTCAGTCTCTGGAGGCTGAAAATTTTTCTCTTTAACAAGAAAGCGACCATTTTTTATGGCAAAATCCGTACAGTTGCTCCCCAATTTAAGAATTTTCTAGCAACATACATTTTGCTGATGCAAGCTTTTTTGAGAAGTATTCAGTACTTTTTAGAAAAATAACTGGGATACCAATTCAAATTGCGCACTAAATCATAATTTATTCATTTTTTAATTAAGAGTCATTTGTTCATTTAACGCTTTTCTTCAAAGCAACATACAACTCAGTAAACAAAAAGTGCACTTCACTAATAGACAGAGTTACACACTCTAAAGTACAGCTTAAAATGAAAACATGAATTTTTCCTATCACAAATTTGACCTGCAAGTTGTCATATGCAGAGATGCTATCAGTTTAATTTTTTTCTAATATTCCTTAAACTAATCATGGTTTAAATTTAACCACCTTTTTCCACACACATCATGGCCTTTCCCTTTGTACCTATAATATGAATTCCCCAACTACTTTTTAACTTTTCCCTTGCCCAGAGAGCATCCACTGCAACATTACTTTGTGAAACTCTGAATGTCCTTTGTGTTCACACACTCTGAAGGAAAAAAAGGATTTAAAAAGCAGCATAGTTTTGTTCAGTCAAATATGTAATGTTAATCTATAGTAGAGTAAGGTTGTCATTCAGTAAGTGGTACAGAGATGTGATTATTTTAAAGCAGGTTTGTCATACATGCAGATCTGTGCCAGTGGGCCTTTCCAGGCCACAGCTCCTACTTGCCCATTTTACAACACCTGTAACCAGGACAACACCTGTGTTCCCTCTGTGCTGAAAAATGTTCTCATCTTGTCTATGGAGACAAGGTCTATTGACAAGGACCGTCCTTTGTCAGTGGTGCATTAGTAGCATTTCGCAGTAGGCCTTCTTTACACAGTCCAATGGTTAGCTGGGTAATCTCAGTCCACCTGTGTTCCGGAAGCACGCCAAGCCCAGTCACTAAATGGTGCCCAGCAGCTGCTCCCCTCCACATGACTGGCAACACCTCTGCCGATAAAGACCAACCAGGCACAGCTTGAGCTGCTTCACCACAGCACAGTAATGAGTCGTGTCCTCACAGGTACCTGAAGAATCAATGAAACAGCCAAAGATGAAGTGCGGTCATGGTTTTCGAAGCGATAAAATTCTTTTGATTTATGATTTTTACAGTAATAAAAACTGATCTTAGAAGGCAGCTTAGATTCCACTCTAACCCTAACGCTAGCACTCAGGTAGCATATTTTCTGTACTTCTTTCCTTATGAATAAAGATCTCAATCTGCCATCAATTAATATTTTCATTATATTAAAATCCATTCAAAAACATGACTGAGTCAGATTCAGGGACTGGAGGGCATGCACAGGCATTGTCAAAATTTCTATAATGGAAACTGAATCAGCTATATTATTTTATCATATAAGTTTATACAAACTATCTTGCATTTGCATTTGTAACATGCGAATGAGGTGTTTTCACATAGGAACATGAGGAGGTGTCCAAGGTGTAAGCCCGAGTTCAGAGGTCATGTGAGCCTTACTGCCACAGGACCCAGTGCTGCAGTGCTGCCAGATGATGGGGCGCCGCTTCCAGGCGCAGTGCTGGTCGGACAGCATTTTCCTGCTCTGCCTGTGAACACACCGGACCCTGCGAGATTGGAAGCCACTGCCGCAGGCCACACTGCACACCCGCCATGACCCTGCTTGCCACTGCACGTTGCACAGTTCTGACGAGCAGCTCCGCACAGACACAGGCCTGTTGGCAGCCAACACAGCATCAGTGTCAATTCCACGCTGAATTCCAGCTCCCACCACACGGGAGCAGTAGAGATTAATTTTGCATTGGTGTAGAAAGAGGAATTTTTTTTCACCCTTAACCGCTCTTGCTCTGTACACAAAAATCAAAAGCGTGTTAAAGCCGAATAAGAGGGACAAAGGAAGCAGTTGTAATACTTGAGTCAATATCATTCATAATAACAGTTCGTATTGAGTGATTTATTCCTACAGTAATACAACTGGTCAAGGCAGAGCCCCAATAAATACAATAAATAAAACTAAGTCTTCAAAACAGAAAATTTTGCTGTGCTCTGCTTCACATGGAAGTTATTCTGTAGCAGAAGTATTTCACGAAGAATACCTTGAGCAAAAGCCAAGAATGATTTAGTGCTCAGTGCTTAAATGAACCGAAACACAGAACCAAAGTCTGTGTCTATAGAGAATAGAACCAGTTGGACAAACCTTGAGATGAGAAAAAGCAAGGAAAGGAAAAAAAAAGACTGTGATCCTACAGCTGGTTGTTAACAGGGTTATCCAAGAGCTATCATATTCTTATTCCAAAAAGCAGTGGTTATAATGGGGTTGTATTTTGTACTTTTTCCAGTTCTGACAATGACTGCTGGTCACTGCGTGAGTGTGTATGTCTGGTCCAGGGACGACTTACCATTGGGGAGGGGTAAGCCTAAAAGTTTAGGTCGAAATAATCCTAGGGCCTCATGGAATAAAATCAGTTTACACATGAATTTCTATTTACTTAAACTTTTGCAAAAATATGAAACCAAAATGCTATCACTACACACCTACTACAAGATCAAATGGCCCAAGTGACTGCTGGCCAATTCTTAACCAAGCTCGGGACAATCAGCAAATTGGCTAGGGAATAATGCCAGGTACAAATATGCAATCTAGTTTTTAAAGTATATGCAAATGATCTGTGCTTTGATTTTATTGTATTTATCAGACAAATGCCCCTATTACCTGCACACAACTTAAAACACTGCTAACAGGCAGCAAAAATTAAACATCAATGCAGCAGTTCAAGCAGCCCATGCAAAGAACAAGGTAAGTGCATGGATTTATAGAGTTGTACTGTTGAATTCCTCATCCATCCATGATCATTAATCACTTTGTCCTGGTCTGGAAACCACCATCTCGGTGGACACGACTAGGAAACAACTGGTGGATGGAGACACAGACACAGTCATACTGAGGGTAATTTACAGTTGCCAATTAACCTGAAACACATATCATTGGACCGTGGGAGGAAATGGGCGCACCCAGAGGCCACACACAGATACACCCAGAGGCCAATGCACTGCAGCAGCCCTGCAGCCATACCTGTTCCTGGGGTCACAGTGCAGATCTGGGAGGGTGGAGCCATTGCGATGCCTGCAGGTCACCAGCCGGCTCTGTGTAGCTAAGGCAGGGCCAACACATCGTCCCAAACACTGGGGCAACACAACACAAATAATGCGGTTAGTGCCACTGTCACTGACTGTCACTATGGTTATCATAACCAGGACCTGAGACATACCTGTCCCCAGGGGCTGGAGAGCCAACCTGTGCAGGTGTCAGACTGGCACTTCTCTGTCTCGGTAGGCCGGAGTGCAGTCCTGCAGGCAGAGGAGGGCAGCAGCCTGGTTCTCCCAGCAGCAGTCACCTGCTGACAGGACACCCGCCTCTGCCTGGACCCAGAGCCACATGTAGCGGTGCATTCAGTCCACACAGAGGAAACCCAGCTGCAAAGCAACAAATACACCTTAGAACAGCTTCCCGCACTGCTTGAATAATCTAAAAAACATCATTCTCAAAAAATGTCCCCCGGTTTATCACCCACACTTATAAATGGACTAAAATTTTTGACTTTGGATGAATTGGGAGGAATGGAGATCTTCAGGACACAGCATTTTTAAGAACCAGGGAACAAGAAATTCCTGTATAATTAAACCCGTGAGTAGCATCGAGAGCAATGCTATTTATATATTTTTCATAGAGTATTTGGTGCATACATTTACAAAGCAGCTTAAATAGTTTAACCAGTGATAATAACAACCCTTCATTTTTTCTAATCTTCATAACAGCAATGTCAATTACTTTTTTGTTAAAATAGACTCATACGTTTTTGGTGAACATTACAAAGTGGGGCACAGTTGGGCTGGCTGACATGGGGAGACTCAGAAGGACCACAACAAAGAGCAGCACCATAGAGAGATTCATACCCTGAGATCAGAAATAGGCCTAATCAGTTTCACAGGCATACTGAGACTGTGGCCACAGCGCAAGTTGTACCACAGCAGAGTACCTGTGGACATAGGCAGTGCTTGAAGTGGGCTACTATACAGTTTCATCCCTTCTTTGTTTTGCTTTGGGGTACTGGGCCATTTTCTGGCATACTGCTATATCTCTTAAGCTCTTGGTATTCTTTTTGGCCCTTGGCCAATCAGATATTTTGCTGGTGATGCTCTCCCAGCAAAAGACTGTTGTACATGGCTGTTGTTGATAATAACCCTCACAGCTACATCTCATTACACGGGATGCACAAAGTTAAGCTGCAAGTCAGCTCATGAGCTGTTTGCCTACTATTTTTCTGTATTTGCGTCTCCTTTATAAGAGAAATACATGTACCAATACCAATATCGCCTAACATTTCTTACTTGAGAACGTAATACATTATAGTAGTTTGCTATTACAGATTGCACATTTTTATACTGCACATTTTTCTGCTTCAAGTACTGGGCAGCAGCATTATGAACTGCAAAAGTTTAAAAGTTCATAATAACCCTCACAGCTACATTGAGGACTGATTAATACTGTCCATCTCAAGTAGGGCCAGATGGTATTGGCTGAACAAAGGAGTGTAGCCCTGTGTGAGATTTTACAAAAATAAGTTATATGAGATAGGCAGTATTAATCAGTCCTCAATTTCTGTGGCTAATAAAGTTTAGGAAGTCAGTAAGATGTGACACTCAGATAGTGTACAGGAAATAAAAGTCCCCCCAGACACTAAAGCTTGACTCATGTTTTTGCAGTACAGCAGTCAGGGTTTATTTATGACCAGACATCAGGAGTGAAAGGTGCTGGATGAGGACCAAGAAAGATGGAATAAGTCAAGCATCCAGGGAGTCATTCAGCTGGGGCTCCTTTGCCAGTGCTGCCAGACAGGACAGATGTCATGTAGGCTGGTGCTGCTGCCCTGAAAGGCAGAGGGAAGAACTGGCACCTGGGTGGGCAGGTGTGCATGTTGCAGGGCTGAGACCTCGCTTCTGGCCTGGGCAGGTGATGACAGAGCAACAGGGCCACCTCTTTGCCGCTTGAGCCAACACATCTCGCCACCTTGGATCTTCTTCCCCTTTTCCCACACGTGGCGCTACATGGGCTCCAGTTGGTCAGTCTCCATGCAAACCCTGTTCAACACACACACACACAAATACATACGCACACATACAGTCATGTGAAAAAGTTAGGACACCCCTCTAAATATTCCATTCTTTATTAAGAAATATTAACATATCAATATTAAATCATCATATAAATTATATCTATAGATAAAGGTGATATAATTGCATCTTCTGAGCAAAAAACAAGAAACATTCATTAATTCAACAAAAGAAATTAACTAACATGTAAATTCCTACTGGGGAAAAAGTTAGGACATCCTCACAGTCATTACTAATTAAAATGCCTAGAATTGGTCTCGGGTGCACCACATTAGCCGACAATGATTAGAACATTGTTGCAGAGCTTTTTGGTGGAACCTGTCTTATTTAAAGCACAGACATTTAAGTTGCTTTGCTCTTGATTGTTGGAATGAGCGCTTTCACCATGGTGAGATCCAAAGAGCTCTCTGAAGCTGTCAGAAAGAAGATTGTAGATGCATATGAGGCTGGAAAGGCATATAAAAAGATCTCAAGAGATTTTGGAATCAGCCGTTCCACTGTCCGGAAAATAATCTACAAGTGGAGAACATGTAAAACAACTGCCAACATGGCCAGGTCAGGCCGTCCAAGCAAGTTCAGCCCAAGAGCAGACCGCAAGATGCTGAAAGAAGTCTCCAAAGATCCTAAAATGTCATCACGGGACATACAGAAGGTTCTTGCCACAGTTGATGTCAAGGTAGATGCATCTACCATCAGAAAGAGACTGTATAAGTTTAATTTACATGGGAGGTGTGCAAGGAGGAAACCCTTGCTATCAAAAAAAAATAGCAGGGCAAGACTAAAGTTTGCCAGAGACCACCTAGACAAAGACCAGGACTTTTGGAACAACGTGCTTTGGACGGATGAATCTAAAACTGAATTATTTGAACACAGTAAAGGACGACATGTTTGGCGTAAATCAAAGACTGCTTTTGAGCAAAAACACCTCATACCAACTGTGAAGCATAGGGGTGGAAATGTCATGGTTTGGGGCTGCTTTGCTGCAGCAGGACCTGGTCAGCTCACCATCATAGAATCCACTATGAATTCTTCATCGTATCAGAGGGTGCTTGAGGACGATGTGAAACCATCAATCCAGAAGCAGAAGCTGAAGCTAAAGCTAAAGCAAAAGTGGGGGCGGACCATGCAACATGACAATGACCCAAAACATTTCAGTAAATCTACCAAGGAATGGCTTAGGAGGAAGAAATTGAGAGTTCTGGAATGGGCAAGTCAAAGCCGGGATCTGAATCCTATTGAGATGCTGTGGGGTGATCTGAAACGGGCTGTGCATGCAAGACACCCTATGAACATAACACAGCTTAAGGAATTCTGCATTGAAGAATGGGGAAAAATCGCTGGTAGTCGATGTCAGAGATTGATAGATGGTTATAGAAAACGTCTGATTGAGGTTATTTCAGCCAAAGGGGGAAATACTTCCTATTAGAGCATAGGATGTCCTAATTTTTTCCCCAGTAGGAATTTGTATCTTAGTTAATTTCTTTTGTTGAATAAATGAATTTGATTCTTGTTTTTGCACAGAAGATGCAATTATATCACCTTTATCTATAGATATAATTTATATGATGATTTAATATTGATATGTTAACATTTCTTAATAAAGAATGGAATATTTAGAGGCATGTCCTAAATTTTTCACATGACTGTACACACAAAGCACAACATTTAGGGCTCTGAATTGAATCTGTAGTAAAACTCAATGAGTCTCTTAACATTAGACACAGTCAGTGAAATATCATTTTGAAGGCAGCTTGAAAGTGTGAACTTCATTCATTGGTTATAAATACCATGGATTTCTAACAAAAAACAAAACTATGTCCAAGGGGGTTTGGCCAGAAAGGAAATATGAATTATACACTGCCCGGCCAAAAAAAAAAGTCACACTCTAATATTTTGTTGGACCGCCTTTAGCTTCGATTACAGCACACATTCGCCGTGGCATCGTTTCAATAAGCTTGTGTAATGTCACAACATTTATTTCCATCCAGAGTTGCATTATTTTTCCGCCAAGATCTCGTATCGATGGGAGAGTCGGACCGCTGCGTAAAGTCTTCTCCAACACATCCCAAAGATTCTCAATGGGGTTACGGTCTGGACTCTGTGGTGGCTAATCCATGTGTGAAAATGCTGTCTCTCTCATGCTCCCTGAACCACTCTTTCACAATTTAAGCCCGATGAATCCTGGCATTGCCATCTTGGAATATGCCCGTGCCATCAGGGAAGAAGAAATCCATTGATGGAAAAACCTGGTTATTCAGTATATTCAGTATAACGTTGCTGAACCTAGACCTAAGAAACTGAAGCGACCCCAGATCACAAGATCATAACGCTAAGTTAAATCCAGGTGGTGACTTTTTTTTTGGCCAGGCAGTGTACTTTAAAATACAGTTATGAATTGTATTATGTATTATACATTGATTTTCTTCTTCAATGGCTTTATGCTTAAAATTGTTTTATGTTCCCTTATTCTGCATTTTTCTTTTTCCTAAGGTAAAAAATGTCTTATTTCTACTCCTACTGCAGCTCACCATAATCATGCTGGAACTGTGGCTACTCACTATACAGGTATTGTGCACAGATATACTGTATGTACGTAATCCTATGGAACTTCTATAAGGCCTTTATTTAGTTTACAATGAAGATTGAGCTATATCTGACATAAACTGGCTTGCTAAATACAAACTATGATCTTGACTCTGTCTATTGTGATTGACTATTGCAGAGGCCTGCAGTAGACTGACCTTCCTGGTGGACATGGACCCAAGCAGACACTGGCAGTGAATCTGTGGGTACCCAGCATGTGTAGCGACCCTCAAAAGCGCCAAAGAGTGTGTTCACCTCCAACACTCGTCCCCCAAGCAGTGTTCTGTACTGTAGGCTGGGGGCAGTTGGTAGAGTGTGGTTCTGAAAGGCCCAGTGGATGGCTCCTTTGTGGTTGGGAGGCACAGGACATGCTGGGGGGGGGGGATCAAGCAGGAGTGAGGAGAGAGAGGAGAGTGAAATTTTAGTAAAAGTTTCAAACGTACATCTTCACCAGACCCCCGAGGGTCCCTGTCCAGCCACTGGACTGGCTTTCAGGACACAGGTACTGCTTTGAAAGTCATAACCACTCTGGTAACAGTTAACTTTTCCCCAAAAAATCAAGAAAGTTCTCTAATGAAATCTGCTTAGAATCTCATTTTTTCAGTGTTATCTTTTTTATCCCAACTCTGACTAGTTGATTCTGATGCTTAATGTGTGTTACACATTAACATGTACTATAAACACAATTTCAGATTTAGAGGTCTTTGTCACCCGAAACGAAAGTTGTTTTTAGTTATTTTCAGCTGTTTAAACGATTCAAACTTTTGTTAAGAATAAATTCCTTTCACACCATATTTCAAATTAAAGCCAGGCCCGCTGTGTGGTCTTCTGCCAAAACTGTCTTTACGACCCATTCAGTTTTATAAAGCATGTTAGAGTGAGCAGCAGTAACTGATTGGACAATTTGACCATGTTTATAAAAAGGAGTTTACAGGCTATCTTGACCCTCAGAACTATAGTAGATGGGAATGGTAAAAATGTTTCATCATTTACACATAATGAATTGGTTATGAGGAGCAATGATTTGATGTTGAAATGGAGCTGTAAGGTTATTTTACTTTCAAACTCTTGATTATCCAAATCCAAAAAATATCAAGTGCAACTGGCCAAGAATAGAAAGTTTTTTCCAGCAGAGCACAAAAACACAGCCTGTCCATGTAAGCTCACAGTTCTTTACACATT
Source organism: Heterotis niloticus (assembly GCA_018136845.1). Lineage (NCBI taxonomy): Eukaryota > Metazoa > Chordata > Actinopteri > Osteoglossiformes > Osteoglossidae > Heterotis > Heterotis niloticus. The sequence goes on along the minus strand of CM030904.1, from coordinate 11,994,145 downwards.
GTGTAAATACAATCATTCTTTTCCTGCAGATATACAATTAAATGGAGAAGAAGTGATATAGTTGTGATTAAGTCAAGCTAACACATAGTATGGAAACACTCAGCCTTGGGGCATAAACAACCTAGTATCCTTGGAACAATGAATGTGAGTTGGTGTAAGAACATTTCTCCTGGACAGAGGAGCAAAGATAATGTCCTACCAATATGCAGCAGTTCCCCGGGTCTGATGCTGACACTGTTGCCCTTGGGAGACGCCACCTGCATCCTCTTTTTGCTCTGTTTCCTGTGTACAAAGCTTTTCCGAGTGAACCCAGGATCTGGCCACAAAAAGACCTGTGATTACATTTTCTGCTCTTTACACCACCTGCGTCCAGAGACCTGCTCATCACCTTCAATGTTTTATCACTAAACTCCCAGACTGAAGATATTCATGCTTTAGTGACTTTTTCATTTGAAGTTGGTAATACCTTACTTTCTTAAGGATAATGTGTTTGTCCAAAGTACCTTGGGTCCCTGTGTGTGCAGCAACACTATTATGGTTGCAAACAGCTTTTCACCAGAATCATTTGAGAACCAAGTTCTGCAAATGGCTCTGAATATTACGCTTATTATGATGCACTACACGAGCCACATACTTTTATAAAGTTTGACAACAGCGTTTGGAAGAGCTGAAACTGGCGGAGAACATGGTGGAGCACAAACAACAACATTTACAGCACATTTCAGCAATAATGGTTATTCATAACCAGCTGTGATCCAAAATATGGATCCTACCATCCAGCTGGATGTAGAAGGAGCTAGTTTCACCCTGGAGCCTGGACAAGTTTTAGCAACAAACCATTTCTCATTCTGACTCATTTGACCACCCAAGAAGGTGATATACTCCAGTGAGCACCTTGGAACGTACCAGACACAAGCAGAAGGCTGGATGCCACAGATGTTCCCAGTGGATTGGAGGCCAGGCAGGAGTACGTTCCATTACTCTCCATGGAAATGTTGTGGAGAAACAAGGAGCCATTGTACAACACAACTGCATTCCCATCTATTCCACCTTCCTTCTTATGCCAGTTCACTGTGGGCTGGGGGAAACCTGGTACACAGAAACACAAACACGTCTGACTACCTTAGAAATCTTTAAATCACACCCAAAACATGAATAACTAAATAACCAGCATCTAAATGTGTTTGCAAATTCATTAAAATATATTTGTTCCTTTTCAGAACAGAGTGCTCCTACAGTCCTGAGAAGTAGAGCATCGTAGAGAAGAGCGCTGCTGACAGCAATTGCAGTCAACCATGAGCTCGTCTCCACATACATCGATGCAGGATGATTCAGCATTGGCCATTATTCACAGGAACTGCTGTAATTTCCTTTGGAACCTAAACCTAGAAACCTTTCAGCTTCCTACTGCTGCAAATCAGAAAAAAATGTATCTTTGTCTAAGTTAGTCCTGACATTTATGTTATGAAAAGAACAGGAAAATATGGGAGAAATAAAAGAATAGCTGCTCTTATAAGTGTATTTAAGCTGTTGTGCCTCAAGGGGGCAGAGATGTGACACTATTCTGACCCCACCAACCTCTAAAAAATTCTGAAAATAAAACTATTATGTGAACATAACAAATGTGTTGCATATTACACTTGGGCAGCAGGCATGATCAGCATTTGGCCACTGTGTGGAAAAAGACAGAAAAAAAGTAAACAGTGAGAAATGCGGTCTATCAGGAACTGCTACACTGGGACTCAAGCAGTTTTATCAGAACCTGTGAACCTTGTAGAACCCAGGACAGAGAATCACCCCCCAAACAATCCGCAATGAGAGGGAAACAAACACACAGATGCACAGTCCATTAGAGCAAAACTCCACTGGTTCAGGCAAACTACTCTGTCAAGATGAATAACTTCCATCAGTTTGCTTGCTCTCATTAAATACGGCACAAAACTGTCAAACTAGATTATTTATACCATTTAAAGCCTCACATCCTGTTTTCCTCTTGCATACTCCATTATATCACAGACTGATTTAGTGCTGAAAGGGCCTCCCTAAAATGTGATCCTTTATGGCTCTGGCCAAGACTGCAGTGCAGCAACGTTGGCCAACAGGTGCTTTTCACACATGGCTGATGATGAGAGTGATGAATAGACGCAATCAGTAAGCCCAAAGGAACTGGGACCACATCCACTGTTCACGGCGTGTTGGTCCTCAGGTCAGCGGCGGTGTGAGTCAACGTGATCTGTGTGTCAGGGAGGGTCCCTAAAAATGCCATCCGGCAAGGAAACGTGGAGCGTAACAATCACACTCCTTGAAAGGTTTGTTTGATCAGGTTTTAATTATATAGCCATTTTAATGATACAATTTCTCCCATAGCAGATAACATCTGCAAACAATCTGGTTGAAGTGAACAATTTTACAGTGAATTGAGTAAAGTGATGAATTACGACACAGGACTTTGTTCATATTTTCATTCAAATCTCCCTGTTTTTTTTCTGTGGTGCTTCATCTTTTATATTTTTATTCATAAAGGACGTAATTTCAATTTGACCTCTACTCAACTCTTCCAGGATTCTACAGTGAAAACATAGTAAAATACAGTTGCTTCTTCATTGCTGAGTCTATTCCATGCTGACACACCTGTCACAGGGCACTCCAAGGTGATGCTGGCTCCAAGAGAGACCCTGACCTTGCCCCCAACCAAGGCCCTCATGGTGCTGCTCTCCAGGTCCGACATATCAGCATCTGATGCTGAGATTTTTGGAGGTTCTGTTGCAAACAATCATGACAATTAGCATCGTGTGTTTACAGCAGTGAGAGAGCATTCATCTCCAGCCCATCTCACACTGTACCACTGAACAAACAGACAAGCAGAGCTACCCCTATACACACTGCATCTTCTGTAAGGGATGCTGGGGTCTCACCAGCGAGCAGCAGCTGGGAGGTCTCTGCATCAGACCCCAGTTCGTTTGTAGCCGTGCACCCATACACTCCCACATCTTCCATGGTGGGGTCAGAGATATGCAGTCCTCCGGTGCTATCCCATGATACCCTAAGGAGCAGAGTAGACTTGTCTCATCACTCGAGCACTTTTTCAAGTGGTGTGAAATTACATCCACTCATTCTCATGGACATACACATTACATTAAATAACTGAATACAAATTCCCTTATGTGAGTCATATTGAGGTTAAAATAACAGCATGAATGGAGCATTACAGCCTGGAACCAAAAAACTACTGTATACATGAGTCCTTTCTTTACCCACTGATATCATAATAGGAAATGTCTTTACAGTATGACTAATTAAAAAAAATCAGCAGTTAAAATCTGTCATTAATGTCTTCTGTACTTTCATAATTTTAAACTGTTTTGCTCCTGCAAATACAACTCCACAGAGCCCTATACACCCCCCACAGAAATCTGGGATGGATGTAATGACTTAATAACTGCAAGCCTTTTTCAGTAAGGTGTTTATGAGCGTAATTACTGTATATTTACTATGGTCAGGCCCTCCAGAACTGCTTAACCTTATACATGGAGCCATTTGTTTGCCTTCAGACTGAAGAAATTCTAATAAAGCTCCTTAGAGGATTCACAGCTTTAGAAAACATCCCCTAATGAGAGATGGCTTGAGTTACTGGGCCCAATGGACAAGACTCGTTTTTCATTATTTGAGGTGTAAAACTTTTAGTGAATCTCTGCTGAACTTTTATAGAATCAACCGCCAGTATTTGTTTTTTTCTTTTGAACCTGGTTCCGACAGGGCCTGCAACTCAACTGGACAGAGCACCATAAGATCAGTTCCTTGTCAATCGTCCATGTGGTTGCAGGTTCTTGAAGACAAGGTGTGAACGTGGAAGGTAACAGCAGTTCCGAGCTGCCCAGAACAAGCAGGCACTTTACAGGCCCCTAAGGTGCAATGAGCTCTCAGCAGATTCTGCAACAGCCCGGAGGATGGGCAGCATGTAGAGATATATCCAGCCCAGGTCCAGAAAGCAGAGCCAGCTCCACCCATAACTTATCAAATGTTTCTCTTGGGAGCTGCTCTTTATGGCAAACAGGGCCTATCAGGCCATTAGACCTCTGAAGAAGGAACCAACTTTCATAATACCTAAAACATGACATGGAGGAGGTATGTCATTCTAATACATGAAGATATAAGCCATTCCATGACTTTTAACAGCAAAGTCCATCTGTTATGGAAAATCCTCCCTAAGCTTTAAAAATTGTAATGTACATGATGACATTTGTATTTATCAAACCTTTAATAAAATGTAGTTATAATGTATAGTTACATTTCTTCAGTATGTAGTAATGAATTGTATTTTTTTTAGCAATTTTTTAACCTTGAACAGATTAGTGCACACAAGGAGTTACTCAAGGACACCATAAAGTGGAAACAAAGCCAAGAAAGAGTCACACTGCTATCAGCCACAGTGAAGAGGAAAAGCTCCTGACAAGTAGTTCAGCTGTTTAAGCATCCCATGATATCAAGTTGTGGTGGCTCAGTAGTGGTGCTATCTGATGACACCTAGTCTGTGAGGAGTTTGCTTATTCCCGTTTCTGCATGGACTTCCTCCCACAATCCAGAGACATTTATTTTACACTAATTGGTCACTCTAAATTGCCCACTCCGTGCGTGTGTGTGTGTGTGTGTGTGTGTGTGTGTGTGTGTGTGTGTGTGTGTGTGTGTGTGTGTGTTTGTTTTATAGCCTAGTGCCCAATGATTCTGGCACAGGCTCTGAAGCGCCACAACTCTGACCAGGATAAAGCAGTTAATGATAACAGACAGATGATGTCTAGTTACTGTATACACTCAGCATTGACTTCCAACAGTTAACCCATAAATCAGTCAGTAAATGGGGCTGGGAATAATGAATACAAGAAACAGTGGAAAAATATTTTACATGTATATTCCTGAAACTCCTCTGTGTTATAGGACAACACCATACTCAAGTATCTTGGAATCTACTGAACAAGGCTAGAAAAATAAAAATATTCATATTTTCGAAAGAGTAAACTGCTATTTCCATTAACATGGTAAAAAGCTCAAATAGTGTCTTAAACAGTACCCACTGAGTCAACTACATTCCTGTCTGCCTAATAACATCTAAAGCAGTGCTATTATTAGTATGGGTGTTCTATGAAAATGTAAATAGGACAGTGAAAGAAAGATTACTTTCTCTCTTATTTTGCTTGTACATATTAATGAGTAGAAATGCTCAGCCTCAACAGTCCCAACATTGTCCAACACTTCATTAACAGGAAAAAACATTAGGAAGTCTACTTTAAAATCACAATAACATTACTTTATGTTTCACAAATGTACTGGCTTCTATAATACCCTGAAAGTACATCATAGGAAAGAGTTTTTCTGAAAATCTCACATAACATTATCTCTGAATATTTATAGTATAAATGATTCCTTTTTGCTATTTAAAGCAAAAGGTACTACAGGGTTACATGGGTTTAATTTTGAGTGTTTTCAAGGCACCATATCTCCCACTTCAGTTATTTTAAGTACTTACAGCTGGCAGGTGAACCAGAATGGTGGGATGTATAATCAGAAAAGTAAAAATAATAAAAACCTGAGATGGGTCAAATTGCATTCAGGAAGTCTCACACCTGCCAGCAAAGACAAAGAACATCAACATCCAATGTTCACATTTCAGGGCTATGGTATCATTAGTCTGAATGCTTGAGAAATTCTATCAGATAAGACTGTTTATTTTCTTCATTATTGAAGGGATTAATCGACATTAGGGCTGTTTTGGAACCTACGCTGAAAGCCAAATGAGGTTAGGCAAATGTGAAAGAAAATTTGAGATCATTGGATATGCAAAGGTGACTGGCAGGGACAGCATGAAATCAAGTGGAGCCAAGAGAGTATCCTAGCTCTCCAAATCCACAACCTATCCATGCTGTAGCTTCACGATAACCACAGACAGAAAGAAAATGCATTTTGCTTGGCTACACAGGAAACCAGAATCCCGAAGCCAATCTTTTATTCATAGTGTAAAAAATTAAGGACAAGCATGTGGATGGAGAACTGAACAAAAATGTGGCACAGCTGCCTGACCTAGGGAGTCTGACCAGTCTTCATGATCAGCACATCCATGTGTAAATGGCCATTGCATTCTAGATCCCAGGGCCCTCAGAGAAGAATGATGTAAACTTGAAAAGCAAAAATTTATCTGGTGTGGTACATACGTCATTACAATGGGATCTAGAAGTTGCACACCTTCTTTCACCTCATATTCCTGACCACCTTTATTTTGATATTCTTACCTTTTTCTTACACTAACTTGTTAGATTTCATGTAAATTACTTAGATGCTGATAGCAGCACCGATGGTACTTTTAGGGAGACTGTATTATGTGGAACAATTCAAAAAGAGTTTGTCTCTGATTTCTTTATTTCTTTCCTACATTTGGCCTTTCATATTGTTACCGACAATAACAGCCTTTATTTGTGTAATCTTGATTACCTTCAAGCTGGAAGAATATCTCCAGGCAGTTAGAAAGATAATGCCTGGTGACTGTGTGGGTGGATTCAATTATGGGTAGTTTAACAAAAGTACATCTGCAATGATCTCAGTCGAGTTCTTCAAGGGCAGCATTCTGCAGCAGTGATTAAATATTAGGACCTGTTGGAAGGTTCACCAGGAGGTTGTGAGTGGCATAAGCACGTCCAAATGAAGGTCCTTAGTATATTATCACACGTTGGCCAAAGTTAATAAACCATGTCATCTATAATACTAACTGAAAAATGTTCAATCCTTCCATACTAACATCACTAAAGAAGAGCGCACGGAAGATTACATACCTGAAAATGCATTGTAAAATTTTATCAGTTATAACGTCAGTAGTTCAAACACAATTATGGCCACTCACGCAACGGCTAATTCCCAGGTTGAGAAAGTAGCTATTTAACTGTAGACCGTCATACTATCCGTCTTTCCACTGTTTCAGCATTTTATGTTTCTAGCCTTGTGCATTAAATATTCCTATAAGGACGGAACTACTTCAATGCACACTTCAACAGTTTTCAGGAAGTAGAAGGAAACTTGAAAGTCAATAAAGGTTAAAAATGACCATAAAGGTCATTGCTATCACAGATTTTACATGTTACTTCCAACATGAATCATAGATGTGACCATTAAAAGACTTCCTGAATAACCTTTACAGCAACTTTCTACCAACCAGCCAAATCATTTTATGAGAGCTGTACCTTTCTGTTTGTTGTAATGGGACACCATCCTTGGTCCAAGTGACCTTTGGCTTTGGCACTCCCCAGGCAGCACACAAGAAGAACACACTGTGTGTTGCATTAGTCAGAAAAGCTGATCTCCCAATGCTTATGTTGATGCTTTTCTGAAAGGTCATCAGGGGGTTCTGCTTCTGCCGAATGATAACGGGCTTCCCCTGCCTTTCTCTGCTATTGTCATGAACCTGTTCGGGTGAGCTATGGTTCTTGTCTATGACCTTTATTTTCAGTGTGCTGTTCTCCAAGGGCCCAGCCCATTTCTCTGTAGTGGCCTGAGGCCCGGATGCTTCTAACATCAGTTTGCGGATGAACTCCGAGGCCACGCTTTCAGCCATGTCCACATTCTCTGCAAGGTTACTGATGTTTCTCATCAGCTCCTCAAAATGCTTTGGATCCAAGCTGTAGGTGCCCTGAAACACTGTAGCCTCTAGGTGTTGGTCTGGTACCTGCAGGGGGTGGCTGGGATCTGTGGAGTTTGTCGTGAAGCTGCCAAGAACTTTCAGAAAGACCTGATCTTGGGCCTGGCTGTCATCCAGATAAAACTTATTCTTTTTGTTCCAGCTCTGCCACATCTTACTCATCCGGTTCCACTTCTCTGGATGGCTGTTTTCACTGGGCTTCAGCTTGGCTAAGCTGCTGTGAGGCTCTGAAATTAGGCTCCATCCATTGGAGGATTTGAGCAGCCCGTTGTCATTACAAATCAGCTTCAGGATAAAGGTCTCAGCAACTGGGCCAGCTACACAACGATAGACCCCAATGTTACTAGCTTCCAGGCTATAGATTTTCAGGGAGCCTGACTTGGTGATCCCCAGGTGTCTGGAGCTGACCAGAGGCTGGCCATCCTTCTCCCATCTGATGTGAAGCTTCTGGAACCTATGAACTGGGCACTTGATGACAACAGAGGTGTTGGGCAATAAGTAGGCCTGTCCTCCAATGGTGAAATGAATGCGTTTCTGTTCCTGCGTCTGGATGTAGATGCGATGCAGGCCCAGGATCTGTGGGCCAGACTTCTGAGGTACAGCAGGATTTTGCTCCATTTGTTGTCCTGAGGACACAAACAGCTTATCAGAAAATTTACAGAAAAAACTAAATTTACTAAGTTTCTTCTCATGCATGAATAAACTGGTATAAAAAAGGATTGGATTACTTCCAATATGTAAGACTACATCTGTGGTTTCACTTTTTGGACAAGTAATCTGAAAAATGTACTATACTTGGCTTTTAACACAATGTCATATTAAAACGCAAAAAGACAAAAGGATTTCTTGTACATTAAAGGCAATTATTTAACAATCATTCATTGTTTAACTCAAAACAAAGCAGAGTAATTAATTTAGCCAGAAAAGAACTGAATGTTCAGAGATGTCTGACTTTTGAAAAAGCTTCACGCCCTCGCACACACACTGGCCCTGAACTCAAGGGCACAGTTCATACAAAGGCTTCTGGGTGATTCAACGTCCCCTTTCCGATTAAAATGAGATAAGGCCAGAACATGTGACACTCTTTTAATGAAGGCCAAGGACATTCTTAGGAACCCAAAGAATCTGTTTCAGGTCAATTTATACAGTGTAGACACTTGGCTGATGTTATCGGATTCCAGGCCCGGAACAAGGAGAATTATATGGAGAAGTGACATGAAAACTCAGTAAATAAAGAAATAATTATGAATTGTAAGAAAATCTCAAGGTCAAGAACTTGATTACCCCTGAGGCAGTAAACATATAGTTGAACTTCAAAGCTTCCACCTATATCATGTAATTAAAACTCGGGAAAACTCCAGCCTATCAAAATATCACACACACTTGTCCCAATGTTAAATGTTAAAATTTGAAGTAAATAATTGGAACATGACTTTCACTATGCAAAACACGCAACCCCTCCAGAGCTAACAAATGACCATATTGTTACATAAAGCAGCCAAGAAATGTCATACTTCCAGAATGTAGCCAAACCATCTGAGGATCTGCAGGTGAAAGAAAGTTCACTTGTTTTTGTGAACATTCATAGCTTAAATGCTCTGAAAGCATTGCACAAGGGAACACTCCTCTTGAATTCTCCATGGGACACTTTTCATGGTTAATGCGAGTGTGACGTGTACAGTTAAATATTGATGTAAATTCACTGCTGCAGTTAAAAGAAACAGGAAAAATCTGTGATTTACTGCAGAGCAAATATCAGGATGACAGCTGAGAAAGGGAACCACCCTGTGCCTGGCTGACCAATGAGATGCGTTACAGCTAACGTTTCGCCTCCCCTCCCCCCAGAGACACACAAGCAGCCAGTGGACTGAGGATGCTGGCGTGTGGTGCTTACCGTTGCAGGCGGTCATGCGGCATGTTCTGACAGCGGGCTGGGTGAGGGAGCCAATGCACGGGGTTCGACCTGATATGACCTGCTGGCCCGTGGAGGTCTGCCGTCGACACATGAGCTCCCTCGTCTGGATCCCCATCCCACAGGTCACAGAGCACTACAGGGGACATGAAGCAGAGCGTTCTTGGTTGGTGAAGTTTCCAGCCAATCATCACGAGCATGGGGGCTGATCGAAAGTTAAATATTTTCTTTATAATTTATAATTCTGTCTTTATTCTTTCAAAAATGTTCCTTGCCTGGGACCATTCTCCTCCTGCAATAGGAGCAGGACAGTCTGCCCTTGTACAGGGCTTGTGAACCAGTGGCTTGGTCTCCATGCAGGCATCCTCTGTCAGCTTCCTCATGTCTCCAGTAGAAAGCAATTGCATGCACTGAATGTTGCGTGACTGAACCCCTACTCCACATGTGTGAGAACACTGTGGAAGAGACGAAAGGATGAGTTACAAAAGTACTGGAACCTCATCAGAGCCATATATGGTTCCTAATCATGGTTTTACCTCCTCCCAGTCTTCTACATGCCAGCTCGGAGGGCAATCGATCTGATTGCAGGCTTGCAGCACAGAAGGCCTGAAACCCTTGCAGTCCCCATCTGCGATCGTGACCTTGTCCCCCTGGGCCTGTGACCTCAGCTGTCTGCACAGCACCTTTCTTGACTGGATCCCCACACCACATGTGCCTGAGCACTGACTCCATGGCCCCACTTCCCACCTGGGGAACACACAGATAAACAGACAAGTGAAGAGGCCTGAGAGAAGAACAGTCCTGCTGGTTATTTCCTGGCAAACAAGGTCCGGGGAAAATGGGAAGAGGAACATGAATGCTCTGTGTTGGAAAGTGGGCTAAATCTTGGATTCTACGGCTGTTGGCTGAACCAGGAGATTAACCCTGCTAAATGTATCTCATTTTTAGTGGAGAATGCACTAAATACTCTAACTATTCATAAATAAAGCAAATCAATTGAAGATGAAGTTTGAGAAGTTGGCTCCAGTGACTGAAAGAGTTTCCTGCCTTGCTCTGCAACACAGGCCAGCAGCATAATGGCGTGATACCAGTGTGAAAACTGCTTTGCATATTCTTTCTCGCAAAGTTGTAAAACCTCAATTGGAAAGAATAAGAAGATGCAAGAACATCTGGTATCTATTTTTGGGAAGTACGACAGCGTACTTTCAGCTTAATCCCTTTTTGAACACAGACTGTGTTATAATCCTGTTTATGGTCCTATGTAGAACAGCCATGTTCCCATTTTGAAAAGATAAATAAAATGATCTGTTCTCTGCTAGCTATTTGCTCTTGTTTAAACCACTGTGCACAACTTTCGTAAACAAGCAGTCAGCAGATTCTGACTGTTCCCTCAGGAATTTAAGTACATTATCAAAAAATACAACTGATGAAAGAATTTATTTTTAAACACAATGAACCCAACAGTGTTCTTGGTCCAGTCCTAGTCTAATTCTCTTTAAAACCATTAACAGCAGCAGAACTCAGCAAGAAGGTTCAACTTGTTCAAGTAGAGAATTACAAAATTACATAAAATTTCAATTACAGTACATCTAGAAATACTACAACATGCCAAGACTTGGCTTCTGAACTACTGATATGCATGTCAAGTAATCAATAAGATACAAGCTTTAAAAACAAGTTATTAGGATGAATCGCAGTTTAAGCCATACTCTAACAAACTTTCCACTGAGTAGGACTGTTGTAAACTCCATTATGCTGGCACTCATTCCTTGAGATGAATGCAGCATCACAGTCAGCCAGGTAGCCCAATACTTCTTCTTCTTCTTTCGGCCGCTCCCGTTAGGGGTCGCCACAGCGGATCAAAAGCTTCCACTTCCTCCTGTCCTCTGCATCTCTCTCCGTCACCCCCACCACCTGCATGTCCTTCTTCACCACATCCATAAATCTCCTCTTAGGCCTTCCTCTCTTCCTCTTGCCTGGCAACTTCATCCCTAGCATCCTTCTCCCGATATATCCAGGATCTCTCCTCTGCACATGTCCAAACCAACGCAATCTCGCCTCTCTGACTTTGTCTCCAAACCGTTCAACCTGTGCTGATCCTCTAATATACTCATTTCTAATCCTGTCCATCCTCGTCACACCCAATGCAAACCTTAACATCTTTAACTCTGCCACCTCCAGCTCTGCCTCCTGTCTTTTGGTCAGTGCCACCGTCTCCAACCCATAAAGCATAGCTGGTCTCACTACCGTCTTGTAGACCTTCCCTTTCACTCTTGCTGGTACCCTTCTGTCGCAGATCACTCCTGACACTCTTCTCCATCCACTCCACCCTGCCTGCATTCTCTTCTTCACCTCTCTTCCACACTCCCCATTACTCTGGACTGTTGATCCTAAGTATTTAAATTCATTCACCTTCGCCAACTCTATTCCCTGCATCCTCACCATTCCTCTGTCCTCCCTCTCATTTATGCACATGTATTCTGTCTTAGTCCTACTGACCTTCATTCCTCTTCTCTCTAGAGCATATCGCCACCTCTCCAGGGTCTCTTCAACCTGCTCCCTACTCTCACTACAGATCACAATGTCATCTGCAAACATCATAGTCCACGGTGCCTCCTGTCTGATCTCATCTGTCAACCTGTCCATTACCATTGCAAACAAGAAAGGACTCAAAGCTGATCCTTGGTGTAATCCTACCCCCACCCTGAAAGCATCCGTCACTCCTACTGCAGACCTCACCACTGTCACACTGTCCTTGTACATATCCTGTACCACTCTTACATACTTTTCTGGCACACCCGACTTCCTCATACAATACCACAGCTCCTCTCTAGGTACCCTGTCATATGCTTTCTCTAAGTCCACGAAGACACAATGCAACTCCTTCTTACCTTCTCGGTACTTCTCCATCAACATCCTCAGAGCAAACAACGCATCTGTAGTACTCCTTCTCGGCATGAAGCCATACTGCTGCTCACTAATTGTCACCTCCCTTCTTAACCTAGCTTCCACTACTCTTTCCCATAACTTCATGCTATGGCTGATCAGTTTTATCCCTCTGTAGTTACTACAGCTCTGCACATCACCTTTATTCTTAAAAATAGGTACCAGTACACTTCTTCTCCACTCCTCAGGCATCGTCTCACTTTCCAAGATTCCATTAAACAATCTGGTTAAAAACTCCACTGCCATCTCTCCTAAACACTTCCATGCTTCCACAGGTATGTCATCTGGGCCAACAGCCTTTCCATTCTTCATCCTCTTCATAGCTGTCCTAACTTCCTCCTTGCTAATCCATTGCACTCCCCTATTCATAGTCCCTACATCATCCAGTCTTCTCTCTCTCTCGTTCTCTTTATTCATCAACCCCTCAAAGTACTCTTTCCATCTGCTCAACACACTCTCCTCGCTTGTGAGTACGTTTCCATTGCTATCTTTTATCACCCTAACCTGCTGCACATCTTTCCCAGCTCGGTCCCTCTGCCTAGCCAATCGGTACAGGTTCTTTTCTCCCTCCTTAGTGTCCAACCTCTCATACAATTCACCATAAGCCTTCTCTTTAGCCTTTGCCACCTCTCTCTTCGCCCTACGCCTCATCTCCTTGTACTCCTGTCTACATTCTTCGTCTCTCTGTCTATCCCACTTCTTCTTCGCCAGCCTCTTCCTCTGTATACTCTCCTGTACTTCTTCATTCCACCACCAGGTTTCCTTGTCCTCCTTCCTCTGTCCTGATGCCACACCAAGCACCTTTCTAGCTGTCTCCCTTACCACTTCTGCTGTAGATGTCCAGCTCACTGGTAACTTTTCACTGCCACCCAGTGCCTGTCTTAATTCCTCCCTGAACTCCACCTTATAGTTTTCCTTTTCCAACTTCCACCATTTGATCCTTGGTTCTGCCCTCACTCTCCTTCTCTTTTTGATCTCCAATGTCATCCTACAAACCACCATCCTATGCTGCCTAACTACGCTTTCCCCTGCCACCACTTTACAGTCTACAGTCTCCTTCAGTCTGGCCCTCCTGCATAAGATATAGTCCACCTGTGTGCATCTTCCTCCACTCTTGTACGTCACCCTGTGTTCCTCCCTCTTCTTAAAATACGTGTTTACCACAGCCATGTCCATCCTTTTTGCAAAATCCACTATCATCTGACCTTCTGCATTCCTCTCCTTGACACCATATCTACCCATCACCTCCTCATCTCCTCTGTTTCCTTCCCCAACATGTCCATTGAAATCCGCTCCAATCACCACTCTCTCTCCCTCAGGTACACTCCTCGCCACTTCATCCATATCACTCCAGAATTCTTCTTTCACATCCATCTCACACCCAACTTGCGGGGCATATGCACTAACAACATTCAGCATCACACCATCAATTTCCAGTTTCATAACCATCACTCTGTCAGACACTCGCTTCACCTCCAAGACACTCTTTACATACTGTTCCTTCAGGATAATCCCTACCCCATTTCTCCTCCCATCCACACCATGGTAAAACAGTTTAAACCCCGCTCCGATGCACCTAGCCTTACTCCCCTTCCATTTGGTCTCTTGCACACACAATATATCAACCTTCCTTCTCTCCATCATATCTGCAAGCTCTCTCCCTTTACCAGTCATACTACCAACATTCAAAGTTCCTATCCTCACATCCACTCTCTTAACCTTCCTCCTCTCCTCCTTCCTCCTGACATGCCTTCCTCCTCTCTTCCTCCTTCTTTGGCCGGCAGTAGCCCAATTTCCGCCAGCACCCTGTCGGCTAGCAGTGCTGGTGGCGGTCGTTGTTAACCCGGGCCTCGACCGATCCGGTTTGGAAATTTCTATTTTTGTCCGCATATTTAGTTTGGCAAAAATTTTTACGCCGGATGCCCTTCCTGACGCAACCCTCTCCATTTCCGGGCTTGGGACCGGCACAAAGACATGCACTAGTTTGTGCATCCCCTTGCGGCTGGATTCCAGGTAGCCCAATACTATTTGAGAAATATACAGGTACAATTCTCATGCTGAACTGTTTTATTACTGCACATCCCTCTGTTTTCTTACATTTATAGACTGTAGATTTAAAGTTAAACTTCCTTTTATTAAGGCTATATCCTTCATTTACAGACACAGCTTTCTTCTGGACAATGTTACTTAGTTGTGAAAAAGGCACAGTCTTGCTGCACAGAATAATGGTTGAGGAGGCTATATTTTCAGACCCTGAGAGCCCGGTAGAATAGGATGTTGATATTGAGAGGAACTGAAGACAATCAAGATAAAAAATAAACTCTGCAACCCTGTATCATCCACAGATCCCAGAAGGTTTTCCCAGATCCTAAACATTCAGGGATTTGTCATGGATACACACCTTAGTGTTTCAAGGAGTTAAGTCTTTTCATAATGAATGGGAAGACGTTAAGCATGCAAGTAATCTTTCCTTGCCCTTTGTTGAGAACATGAGCAGGGCAGGAATGCACTTTCATGGAAGATTAATCTTTATGGCCACTTACTGTGGGCTTACTAACTGGTGGGCTATCACTAATGGGAATATCAAGTTATTGCTACAGCTATATATAATAGCTGTTGCTATAGTTTTCTCTCTGAGTCTTTTCCCATGGAGGAGCCAGCCAAATTCCTCAACATAGAATGACATGTTGCAAGCTCAAAAAGTGTATAATAACCATTCATAAACAGCAGCGATGTGCAAGTCAAACTGGTAACAGAAATGGCAGAAATAGTACATACAGTGTATAGCTAACCTTCAGTTACTTCTGTGGCGCTTCTATAGGATCTGGGTAGATCCCAATAGCAAATATTAAAAAGGCTCTAAAGTAGGATGAACTTTGTAGTTTAAAAGTATATTCATTAACACAAAAAATGTTCACCAAGATCAGGACATGCTTTTTTAATTATGACAATGTTCATTCTATGCAAAGCAATGGCCTGCAATACCTGAACAACCTGTTTCTATATATGTTTCATACTACAGTCACTAATACTACATTTTGATGGCAACTAATGGGTGTCAACTGGGTAATCTTATCTTCCTGTTTGCTGTATCTTTTATTCTGTTCTTAAATTATATTAAATGTCAAGATACGAACAATGAATAGCTGTTTTCCATCATAGAAAATACTGAAAACAATGCAATGGCCTATGATTACCACATTCACTAAGGAAATTCAGGTGTATGAAAAATGAGGTGGACTATTGTTCTGAGAACACAAAAAACACGTTGGTCAGGTTTGATCTTTCTATGCACAAAAATACATGAGAGTAGCTGACTAAGTGGAAAGGTAAATAGTAATAATACATTATATATCACTGAATTACAGTATATTACCATTAAAGTATTTGCATTTAGTAATGCATAAGTGCTGTTGGTTTGATGGTGTGATGATGAATGTTGTTAGTGCATATGCCCCGCAAGTTGGGTGTGAGATGGATGAAAAAGAAGAATTCTGAAGTGATATGGATGAAGTGGTGATTGGAGTGTACCCGAGGAAGAGAGAGTGGTGATTGGAGAGGATTTCAATGGGCATGTTGGTGAAGGGAACAGAGGAGATGAGGAGGTGATGGGTAGGTATGGTGTCAAGGAGAGGAACACAGAAGGTCAGATGGTGTAGATTTTGCAAAAAGGATGGACATGGCCATGGTAAACACATATTTTAAGAAGAGGGAGGAACACAGGGTGACGTACAAGAGCAGAGAAAGATGCACACAGGTGGATTATATCTTATGCAGGAGGGCCAGGATGAAGGAGACTGTAGACTGTAAAGTGGTGGCAGGGGAAAGTGTAGTTAGGCAGCATAGGATGGTGGTTTGTAGGATGACATTAGAGATCAAAAAGAGAAGGAGAGTGAGGGCAGAACCAAGGATCAAATGGTGGAAGTTGAAAAAGGAAAACTATAAGGTGGAGTTCAGGGAGGAATTAAGACAGGCATTGGGTGGCAGTGAAAAGTTACCAGTGTGCTGTGCATCCATAGCAGAAGCGGTAAGGGAGACAGCTAGAAAGGTGCTTGGTGTGACATCTGGACAGAGGAAGGAGGACAAGGAAACCTGGTGGTGGAATGAGGAAGTACAGGAGAGTATACAGAGGAAGAGGCTAGCGAAGAAGAAGTGGGATAGACAGAGAGATGAAGAATGTAGACAGGAATACAAGGAGATGAGGCGTAGGGCGAAGAGAGAGGTGGCGAAGGCTAAAGAAAAGGTGTATGGTGAATTGTATGAGAGGTTGGACACTAAGGAGGGAGAAAAGGACCAGTACCGATTGGCTAGGCAGAGGGACCGAGCTGGGAATGATGTGCGGCAGGTTAGGGTGATAAAGGATAACAATGGAAACGTACTCACAAGCAAGAAGAGTGCGTTGAGCAGATGGAAAGAGTACTTTGAGGGGCTGATGAATGAAGAGAATGAGAGAGAGAGAAGGTTGGATGATGTAGGGATTATGAATAAGGGAGTGCAATGGATTAGCAAAGAGGAAGTTAGGACAGCTATGAAGAGGATGAAGAATGGAAAGGCTGTTGGCCCAGATGACATACCTGTGAAAGCATGGAAGTGTTTAGGAGAGATGGCAGTGGAGTTTTTAAACCAGATTGTTTAATGTAATCTTAGAAAGTGAGACGATGCCTGAGGAGTGGAGAAGAAATGTACTAGTACCAATTTTTAAGAATAAGGGTGATGTGCAGAGCTATAGTAACTACACAGGGATAAAATTGATCAACCAGAGCATGAAGTTATGGGAAAGAGTAGTGGAAGCTAGGTTAAGAAGGGAGGTGATGATTAGTGAGAAGCAGTATGGCTTTGTGCCAAGAAGGAGTACTACAGATGTGATGTTTCCTCTGAGGGTGTTGATGGAGAAGTACCGAGAAGGTAAGAAGGAGTTGCATTGTGTCTTCGTGGACTTTGAGAAAGCATATGACAGGGTACCTAGAGAGGAATTGTGGTATTGTATGAGGAAGTCGGGTATGCCAGAGAAGTATGTAAGAGTGGTACAGGATATGTACAAAGACAGTGTGACAGTGGTGAGCTCTGTAGCAGGAGTGATGGATGCTTTTAAGGTGGGGGTAGGATTACATCAAGGATCAGCTTTGAGTCCTTTCTTATTTGCAATGGTGATGGACAGGTTGACAGATGAGATCAGACAGGAGTCAAGTCAAGTCAAGTCAAGGTCACCGTGGACTATGATGTTTGTGGATGACATTGTGATCTGTAGTGAGAATAGGGAGCAGGATGAGGAGACCCTGGAGAGGTGGAGATGTGCTCTAGAGAGAAGAGGAATGAAGGTCAGTAGAACTAAGATAGAATACATGTGCATAAATGAGAGGGAGGACAGAGGAATGGTGAGGATGCAGGGAGTAGAGTTGGTGAGTGATTTGTGACAGAAGGGTACCACCAAGAGTGAAAGGGAAAGGTCTACAAGATGGTAGTGAGACCAGCTACGGTAGCATTGAGCAAAAGACAGGAGGCAGAGCTGGAGGTGGCAGAGTTAAAAATGTTAAGATTTGCATTGGGTGTGACGAGGATGGACAGGATTAGGAATGAGCATATTAGAGGGTCAGCACAGGTTAGATGGTTTGGAGACAAAGTCAGAGAGGCAAGATTGCGTTGGTTTGGACATGTGCAGAGGAGAGATGCTGGATATATCGGGAGAAGGATGCTAGGGATGGAGCTGCCAGGCAAGAGGAAAAGAGGAAGGCCTAAGAGGAGATTTATGCATGTGGTGAAAGAGGACATGCAGGTGGTGGGTGTGATGGAGAAAGATGCAGAGGACAGGAAGAAATGGAAACAATTGATCCACTGTGGCAACCTCTAAAGGGAGCAGCCGAAAGATGAAGAAGAAAACATAAGTGCTGTTGGTGTTATTAAACAGGAATACGCTGCAGAGAATGACACACTGGTTTTAGTCAAGTGGAAAGGTGAAAAGGAGAAAAGTAAAAACAAAATATATATCACCAATCCTTATTACCGCTATGTTATAAAGTGACCATTGCTCTTTGTGTGTGTGTGTGTGTGTGTGTGTGTGTGTGTGTGTGTGTGTGTGCGCGCATCATGTATAATTGCTTGTCGCTAGTTTGGGTCCTTCCTCCAGCATTCCACCACTTTAAGCATTATGATCAATGTTTTCTTACTATGGCAGAAAGCAGCTACAGTATCTGTAGCTAAAGGCTGAGTCTTCCATTAATTGTGAACAGCAGAGTCCCCTAGCTGTCGATCTTGGCTCTTTTTACAGCTTGTCTGTTACCTGGGGGGACATGGATCGAGGCTGCACTCTCGTGTCATCCCCAGGGGCTTGGTAAAGGCATTGCACAGGGAGTCATGTGCCACCTCCCCATCTTCTCTGTTCACACACATCACAATGGACTCCTGTGTTCCTATGGAAGAAAAAACATTGAGGATGGGGCCTTCTCTTGGAGGACCCACAGAGCTGGTTTCTGAACCAATAAATAGCAGGAAGACAGACTATGTGTCTATCCCAAGAAGTTCTGCAAATTTCTTAAGGAGATGTGAAAATAAAAGTAAAATTAAGCTGTTTTTGTTGTGTCCCAACAGTAGTAACTAATGGTAGCCTTAGGCAATGAGCTAGTTACCCCCAAGTTATGGTCTGTCCATTTTACCGGAAGCACAGGATGATGAGCAGGTGGTAAATCCTCTGTGCTCCCAGTGGTAGTGAGCTTCTTCCTGGTGGGAAAGTAGAGGAAGGCGCTGGAGAATCGGGTCCCCGATGCAGGGCCCCAGGTCACAGGCTCTCTCAGCTAATGGCTTCTCCCTACTGCACTCCTCATCGGGCAGATCCACTTCAGCCTGACTGAAGGTCAGCATGACCCTGCAGCTCACCCAGCGCCACTGCTGGCCGGGCCCACAGGTGGCGCTGCAGGGCTGCCACGGACCAGGAATAAACCTGCAACAGACAGCAGAAAACTTTTCTTAAAAACATCTCCCACCATGCCACACTGTTAAATAAGACCTGCATAAAGAATTCTTCAAATCGGATTCAGTGCCACATTATCCTGACACACCCACTGTCTGATTAATGTTTCCATAATGATACATATTGGGGAAAATATTGCTGAATAAAAGCTGAACAGATTGTTAACACATGACTCCATTTATTTATTCAGTACTTTGTCAAGTAATTTGTAGTATTTCTTGTTAACAGCTTCTAAGAACAAGGTAAACATTTAGTGTCAGTTAACAAAATATGTTTGGAAACTGTTAAAAAGTAATTTTTTCTAATGTAAATATGATGGCACAAGACTAAATACTCCACATATTGCTGGAAAAACAAAAACTGAGGTTTCATTAGAATCTGTCAGTCCTAAAAAAAAAAACCAAAGGATCTAGTAAGCTACTGCTGGTTTCCTTTAGTAAATATTTAATCATATCTGAAACAGCCAAATACTATGGGAATGATCTGCTGCTCATCTTTGGTTGACAGTATTAATTGTTATACACGTTTCCCTATTTTTGGCAAATCAAAATCACTCATATCCTTTGAAAAATGCTGAAACTAATTTGACATTTTTATAAACAAATCCCATGACCATTCGATTAACTTCGAGCCTAGTAAAACATCTGAAAGTGTTAACTGTGTCTTTTATAGTTGCCGAACAACCCAACTAATCTTCAGCAAAGGAAAAGAAAGATAGCTATAACAAAATATCAAAACAAAACATGGCTTGTAATAATTATTTTTGCCTTCTGTGGAGAATTAATCTTTGCTTTGAGCCAAACTTCTTCTAAAAATAGAGGAAAAATCTAAGAAAGTGAAATAGCAGGACATTAATCCAACTTTTAATGAATCACAGCACAACGGTGTATATTTCATTAGATGTGGAACATTCACAGCCACCTAAATATATTATGAAATTCATCCTCCACAAAATTTTATATGAAAGTAGGCTGGATTGGCCACAACATTTTTTATTTATAGTTCTAGCTAGAAAAATCTTAATATTCTCCATTTTATCAAAATCTGGGAAAAATTACAAAAACATCAAGTGACCAAGCCAGTGGAAGTTTCTAAATATGTCAAATAAAAACAACTTAACATTAACACACACCTTGTGACCTTGATCTCTAACCATCCTACATAAATAGATTAAGTTTTATGATGCGTGTAGTCCCTGGCAAACATTTCATATTTTGACTGATGCAAGCATATTATTAAAGTATAAATTGAGATTCCAGTTCCAAAATATGTCACATGAATGAGAAGATCTATTCTGCAGGCTGTAAGAATCAGTGGTGACACACTTGTCTCCAACTACACTGATCCTGCATGTTTTTACATGGTTGAGGAGTGGATGGTGTCACTGGTAGGTCAGAGAATTGAGGCCAGATTCTGCCGATCATGTTTCAACCCCTGTGAATTACAACCAGGCGCCAACCAGCACTTTAATCGCAGTACTATCACAGCAGGGAAGGGAAGAAGGAGAGTCGGGTTGGAAGAGAGATGGTGATGCTCTAACAATGTGCTATCAGCAGATGGATGAGGGCCAAGAGAGGGGGCAGTGCTCGTAAAAGCATCGCACCACACAGCAGTGAGCTGGCCTGAAATCCGAGAACAGATTATGCGTCAAAGAGAAATGAGTGCTTCTGCAGTTTTTAATATTACAGCAAAGGAAACTTATGTACTATTCTTTGCTATGCTTATATTTATATTGGCCATTCATGCCCTGCGATGGCCTGGTGTCCCATCTATGGTGTAGTCTATGGTCCAATGATTCAAGGATAGGCTCTGAACTGCTTCAACCCTGACCAGGACAAGAGGTTAAGAACAATGGATGGATGGCTGGATGGATCCATCTACCCATAGCCCAATCACAGCTTCTCAAATGGAGGTCTGGAGATAATCCAAGAAACAATGGGGCATGAGATGTGACCTACGCAAACCTGAGCAGAACATATAAGCTGCATAACTGAAATGCAAGCAACAAATTATGTCAAGTTTGGGTTTAGTGCAATTTTTTGTTCCTGCATAAAAAAACAGGGCTGATACGAAAGACTCACCTCTGACCAGGGGTTACATGTGTAATGTTCTGGCCTTTCCCTCTGTGAATACTCAAACATGTCTGCCCCACATACTTCTCCATTTATGAGTTTCTAGGAGATGTATTTGGTCAACCACAGAGCATGACATATGTATCGAGTGGGAAGTTTTCTGGCTCAGGTCTGCTTTGCGGGTTGCTAATGTGGACCTTATTCTCCCTTGGCTGCAGTTACAGAATATATCATTTCAGAGTTCAAAAAGATAACTGTAATAATAGAACAATGTAGGCTTTCAAAATAAAAACTGAACATACTATATGAGGTGGGACCAATAAAATGAGATAGACACCTTTTATAGATTTTCATACACAAGGGGTTGGTTTCACTAGAGTAAATGAAAGCTGTCCTGATACAATGAGCCTTCAAGCTGTCATCTGCTGTGTGCCGCCAGGAAGGGAATCAACTGATCACACTGGCCTGCCCTATTGCTTACAGGGGAGAAGAAGCGTGCTCTTGCGTTGCTGTGTCAGAAACTGCCGAATGAGTGAGAAGGTGAAGGAGAACAAATGAGAACTTACATGGGTTCTTCAGAAGAAATTTGAGACTCCTCCAGCTCCTGGGCTTGTTTTAACCAGGGCAGTTTTGCTTCCACTGGAAGCTGTTCTGAAAATACAGCACAAATAAATGACACATAATTACAAAGTTGTGGAAAAAAAAACAAAAAAAAAAACTTGCTGAGTATTAACGGCTGTGCATGTTCAATTCATGGACACATTCAGACATTCTACTTAGGCAGCGGTTGCCGAAATGCATCTTAGCAAATTCCCTCGTAAGGAGCGGACTGAGAACAGCTCCTCTGCAGCGCAAGCATTTTGTTGAGTCTCAGGGAGGTTGAGTCTCACTGATCTCATTGCAGGTATCAAGTATCTGGAGAACCTGGTAATACTCCAGTGAAACAGATTTGATGTGCTGGCAGAAGGCACAGATGCCTCATTCCCTTTTAACTAAACTATATGCTATTTTCACCAGTAAAATGGATAATGTAAGAGACTGGGTAAGGCAGATGGTATGAATTGCTGGAAATATCTCTTGTGAAAACAGTGATGATAACTCAAGTAAATTCAGCTCAGTTCGGTTGAATTCAATTACACATTTTTATAAAGACCTCTTCATAAAAGTGACAAAGCATTCTGAACAAAAACCTGAGTGACAGAAAGCAGTAGTTATAGTTAACTGTACAGTAACTCTACACTTCAGTCTGGCAGCAGGGACCAGTAAAAATGTAGTGAGTTGCACATTCTCAGGTTTTAACAGCCACAGACAGGATGTGTGTTTATATCAAAGATGCCATGCACCTTGGTCCTAACTGGATACTACATGTTACAGTCACAGCAGGGATCACAGTATTGTCTGTGATGCAGAAATGAACATGATGTTCTCTGGGTAATGGAAACTGTCCAGGGGCAGCATACCTTGGGGCTTGTGGCATGCAACAGGAACCAGGCAGTCTTCTTTGATGTGAGGCTTCAGCCCGGCGTTGCATCCCCCAGTGTGCTGCCCTCTGTGATCAATGCACAGAACCACTCTGTAACGCAAGCCACGGCCACAGGTAACTGTGCACTGGAAAATTAACAAGCCATTACAATACCACACTCAAGGCCATGCCCACGGCCATCATGTACAAAGTATGTTCAACAAAAACATTTATGCAAAATGTTAATTAAATGCATTGCCTCTGATACTAATGAAGACTCTGAGGGTCTTCAACAGGTATGAGACAGTGCAAGGGGGCCATTAGCAACAAATGCCCCCCTCACCTGAGACCACTCCATAGCCACCCATTGGGGACAATGAAAAACGTTGCAGCTCTGCTGCAGTGGAGGCTGGGTTGAGTAGGTGCACTTCCAGTCTTCCACCTGGGAGATCTGGCCGTGCATGTTCTCCTCCACACACAACACGGTCCTCTCCTGAATACCTCCTCCGCACGACACTGTGCAAGTAGTCCAGGGATTGTGCTCCCAGCTGTATGGAGAGAGAAGCATATCCCGCTAACTGTCAAAATGGTGTGACACGTCAGGCTATGGACAACTTGTGAAAACTTAGGCATCTCACCCAAAGTGAGGGAAACCACTGTACATCTGGTCAGTTTTGGCTAACACCAATTACCTAAAGTAAGCAAAAGTGAAGGGCCTAGCCTCCATTAGCAGAGTAAAGTCACAACTCATCAGAAAGATCTAAATTCAAATAACAGCCCATCAAAGGTCTGCGGCCATCGTACTGTCATGCAAGAAAATCTGGCAGGGACTTATGGGTGGTATTCAATTCAAAATCTATTGCCTGTCTTCCTTATAACTTAAGCAAATTGCATCTGAAGGGCAAATCAGCTATCTGTATATCACATTAAACAAAGTATAACATTTCAAGTATATGAAAAATGTGGGCAAAGGCACTCTAGCAGGGGTGAATATGTATGAGGCAAAGTCAAAACCAATTCCTCCTCTGTAAAATAGTTATAATGATCACCTGTTGGCTACAAAACTGGCCTATACTGTAAACACTGGTGTGTGTGTGTGTGTGTGTGTGTGTGTGTGTGTATAAAATGTGCTTTTTGAAGATGTGGGATGCATAGACAGATTTAATACATCCTAAGAGTGAAGGAAGTGGAGAGAAGCTGCTTACCGGGGGAGGGGTTGGAAGTGGTCATACAGCATTACCTCCTTGAAGCCATCACTGAGGATAGGAAACAATGTTAATAGGCATGTCTGTCATGCTGCTCTACCAATCCATCATAAAAGTAGCAAAATGTGAAGGTATTATTATAAATAAGATTTCCTCATACATTCTTATGTGTAATAGCACTATAGTAAATAAATGATGCATAGACACATAGAGAAAAGACAGGCCTTTCTGGGCATGGGTCCATGTTGCATTCCTTCAGCTTGGGTTTGGGTTTCCTGTTTTCAGGGTATCCACTGCAGTGGATCTCAGGTAGTGTGCGGTTATATCGGACATCCATACACTCGGCTGAGTTGAGCTGGTAACCTGAGGGCCACAGGGAATGTCACCCAACAATAGTCAGTCCTGCGGGAGGTCTCCACAGGCATTGGCTGCTAGTCCCACCTCCTCCACATGTAACTGAACAGGGGAAGAAATCTGTCTCTCTCCACTGGTAGCGAATGGGCTGGTAGAATGTAAATTGGACAAGGGTGTCCTGGGATGCCACAAACTTCACCTATAGGGTGAGGAAGTCAAGGGTCAGCACATCCAAACAAGCACAGCTCAGAAACTACACAGACTTCACTATCTATCTATTCCGCAAAGAACATGAACAAAGAGCTTGGAGAAACTCCAAATTTAACCACCTGGAATAATCAGAAGGAATGAAATGAAACATAGCGCCTGCAATATTTGAGTAACAGTTTAACTTAAATTTCAATAAAATACAATAAGACTGAACAACAATGAACCAGTAATGTAAACAACTCATTTGGCTTCTGGGTAACATGCAGCAAATTTGGAATGCAGAGGCAGTTCCAAACCCTGAATGGTATTGCATCACTTGTTCCATACACAGAAAAGTAACAGGACATGGCAGCTGAAATGGAATATTCTAAAGACTGCTTTAAACACAGTGAGGGCTACTGGAACAGTCATAGCACATTGCTTCAATTTACCAAAAGAGCCTTTTATTGCACTAACGTTGAATAAAAGCTGTACTTTGCAAAAATTATGGTCTGATGTATAGAATATTTAACATATTGTGTTAAAAATGATTTATATATGCTTTGGCATGAACATATTTGGATATGTATGGAGCAATAAAAACAAATTGAGAAATACTGCATAATAATTTGTAAAACAAATGCTCAATTCTGAGTATTTACTGTTTTATATACATTTGCTAACACAAGTATAATATAATACAGAGGGCTATTAAAGACATTGCAATGACTTCCCAAGTTCTTGCCTTGATGATGAAATCCACTGTCAAAGGTCCCTGGGTCCTTAGTGTCTGTCTGTCCAGTGATTTTTGGAAGTCCACACTCGTGTTCACTATGACATAGGACCCTGGAGAGCTGAATCTGTGCTCTTCTTGATGTCCTTCAAGACTGTGTGATTCAATGACTGAGAAGTAACACACAAACATGTCACTTTACATCCCACAACACTGTTAACTGTGGTATATTATTTACTGCAACTCACATATTTGCTAGATTGTCATTTACCCTGTCCACGCATTTATTCGATTCCATTACTCAGGGTGACAGTGACTGCATCTTGTGGGCTCAGAGTCTTCTTGGACATGAACATGTCAACATCTGCATTGGTTATGTAACCCATATGCTAACCAAGCATGTATCCTCAATAATACAATAGCCCAGTTCTACAAATAAACTTGGAGCTCTGATTGACAGAGCAGGACTTAAGGCTGAGTACTAACTTTCATGTTGAAGCAACAGTTCATAGGATGACAAAGTCAAAACTGAGGGTGAATGAATTCTAAGCTCAAGCAATTTCAAAAACATCTGGAGAGATTATAATGTTCATATTATTTCACTGCAATATAAACTGGGAGTGGCAAGTCTTAAAATTGAAAAGCAGCTAAAGCATATGAAAAAATGAACCTTAAACTAGTAGGAAAAAAATCCTGTCAAAGCGATAATTATCTGCGGGTTTCAGTTTCTTACTCCTGCTTGTCCTTCATGCTACTGAACAAAAACTGCATGTACTCATGCATGAGAAAATAACAATAACATAGCAATCCCTCTGTACACAAACGCAAAATTTTCATTATTACGGCTCTTAAAAATTAATACCTACAAATCAGTATCCGAACAGAAACTTTTGCTATAGGGATCATTTTTTTCTGAAGATTACCCCTGACAAAAAAAAATCACAAATAGAAATGAAATGCAAACAGAAATCAAAATGAAAAAAAAATTACCAAATATACACTGTACAGTGTACTATTGTAAAAAAACTGTATTATTGTAATAAACTATTGTATCCTGCTCCAAATTTATCCAATTCGAAAGGATCACGCTGGTGTTCTATTAGTTGTTTTCACACTTCCTCGCCAGTCTTGTGCTCACTTTGTATGACTGCACTGTATAATTCAGCTGGATGCCCATAGGTCTTCAGAAGAGGAGTAGGAAGAACATTCATGCAACTTAAAATCCTTCCTGTGCTGGACAAGGAAACTTTAAAAGTTTTAGAGCAGCAAACCCAATGATCTCATTAATTACGGAACATGATAGTGTCTGAATGAACAGGAAGATGCTTTTGGAGGTTACAAAGAAATTTAAGCAGGAAAAGTGCATGTAGGCATAGCTGCATGCAGAGTTATTTTTTTTTGCCCTGCATTTGTCCTGCCACCATACTTACAACGGAGAAAACTAACAGAGTCGCCTCTGTCCGACACATATCAAACCTCACAAGCCTCTTTTCTTCAAGCTATTCCATGCTACCCAGTAAATGTTGTTATCCTTGTTTGCTTAAATTATCTGCAATGTTTCCAAATAAATTTCACTTTTTTAATAAACTTATTTATTTAAATGCTGGTGTCTTGTACTGTACAAACTGTATCATGTGCTATACACATGCAAATTAAGGACATTAAGTGCCTTATAATGAGGAAAGTATTTATCCTGCTGAAACCATGGGCTGACAGTAATATAGGTATTTCTGAATGGACTGAGAATCCTTTTTTCCATCCATCCAAAATAACGGGAAGCAAACACTTGGTATGCGAAAATTTCATTATCTGACAGAGACAAATTAGAGCTGAATAACAACGGTTTACTGTTCTTTAAAAACCGCTTTTCTCCCAGAATAGCATCAGGGAGTGTGATGTGGTCATACATTCACAACTGTGTTACATAAAGCAAATAATAGTCTAAAACTCCTGCCACATCATGCATAGAAATCACTAGTAATCCAGAAATTTGATGTACAATTTTGGATGTGTTGCATATTTCAGAACCATCTCCTACAAATATTTAATTTAAATGAAGTTTGTGAATTAAAATCTCACGCACAAAACATTGCTTTGTTTTTTTTCTGCTGACTTTTCCATCTTTAATGACTTTAAAGCAAAGTACAGGCAAAGTTTGGCCCTTGACAGTTGTTAAATGATCTGTTAAAGAAATCTGAAACCATTTTTTGGAACATCTGACAAACCAGACATCTCTATAAGCCAGCCACTCTTTGCTATAATGTTTGCACCGACAATTTTAGAGTGCTCCCATGCAAAAGCACAGAGATGCTGATTTTCAAAGGGAGACACTTGTGTGGGGGTATAAATTGTGCAAAATTGTCTCCAGCAGAGCTCTCCTTATGGCCTATAGCAATACCAGTCTGTGTGTCCTGAGGCCAGGCTTTCCACCCCCTACTTGGAAGTCCCCTGGGCCCCGAACTCTTGACTACAATCCCATGCTGCCTTCAAGAGCTCCAGCACAGGAAGTGCAGAGCAGAACCACGACGCAGGGAAACTCACAGTCCAGCCAGCTGAGGAACATCCAATTGGCATCTGTTTTTTACATACACAGGGATTTCCCACCGAGATGGAGCATGGCAGAGGACACGCAACATTCCAGCAAGGCTCGCATCAAAGGGCATCCACCGAGGATTAAACTCCCTGCCGCATAACTGGGCTATGCCAACAGGTCCCAGCTGTCAGCTGTCATAGCTGCGATGTGACATCCTTGTCTGTAAATGAAGGGGTCTGCACAGTTTCCAGACATTTCATACAAAAGCAAAGAGAAGACCTGGTAACAACCTGAGGTGGAGAGAGCTACTTTACATGCACCTTTATTTTCACCCTGTTCATACTGGAAAGAGACCCATTAGCTGAGGAAAAGGCCTGTACCTGTTTGCTTTCTAGAACACAACTGCAAATTTATTCATCAGTAATGCATTTGGAATGTTCTGAGATGTTGGCAGCACCACTACACATTGAACACATCCAAATGCACTTTTTTAAAAAAAATAAATAAATAAAAAGTAACCTAACAATCATTATGTATGAAAAATTCTTGTCCACGGGACTGTTACATGGTGCACGGCTGGAATCTAATGTATGTATCAGGGGATAGCATAAATAATTACATTTTTTTGTTAATTTAGGAAGTCAGGCTTTTGTAATGTTCTTGAACAGTTTTTATTGCACTTTATTAAACACCTAACATATTAAAATTACAGCTTTAGACATGCTATTTTCTTAACACCTCATTTAAAACACGCAAGTGTTGGTAAACTGCTTGCCATCTATCCAGCTGTTCTTCAAGTCATGTTAAAGTGCTCCAGCAGTGTGGGTACTCACTAATGTCATTTGGTCCCTTGGCTGTGATTCTCACATTGCGGCTTCCCAAGGGAACTTCAACCACAATCTTCAGAGCTGCAGCCATGAACAGAAAGACTTTTTCAGTAACTCACTCATTATTTCTCATATACACTGCTACAACAAACCAAATAGTTACATGCAGTATGTGAGCATGCATACATTCAGCCCAAATACACAACCATGCCCAGCTGTATCCACAGCTGGATCTGCTCTTAACAATGCAACCAACAATGTTGGTTGCTTTCCTGAATTCATATAAAAAACTAACATGAACTGTTTACTTGGAATAACAGTGTACTACAGTGGACAAGGACCTCAACAAACAATAACTTCTGGTGTCAGGGTTGCCCCCTGTTCCCAACAGCATGACAAGCAAGGTTGAGCCCTTTTATACACTGTCCACAACACCATAGACACCACAGTCACTGCAGGCAAATTTAATGCACCCAAAGAGTTTGGCAGAAAGGAATGTAAATGGCTATGCTGGAATTAAAAGAGTATGATTAAAGTTTTGCAAAGAATAAAAACCAGCTGGAGATTTACTGCAACCTGTTTTTCAATTAAAGAACATATGGTAATCATTGTGTGACAGAAAATGCAATGTCCTGTATCCTTAATTTCAGCAGATGTCTTTTTCCAATAAAGCTCTCAGTTTCTAAAAATATCTTGTTTTCTATTCTCGGTAGACATCTTCAGCAGTGTAGAATGCTTTATAGTTGCCCCTTAACTTTAAATATGGAACAATGCAACGCACAAACTATGATAAAAAGGAAAAACATACAAGAACAAGCAATCATAGAATGAGCCAGGTCACCCTACACTTGAATAATAGTACCATGAGCATCTGAGTAAGTTCCAAATAGCAAGTACCAAGTAAGCACAAGTTGAAAACCTAATAACTGAACAGGCTTCCACACTTAAAAGAGACTGATTACAGTTTGTTAACCTGCTCTCTAACATCAGCTAGTTGAAGCCCAAGGTGGAGAGAATGAGAGCAAGAAGAGTCGCCACGGTGCACAGCACTTATAAAAAGTGACTAACAAACTGTTTTGCTCTCGGTACTGTGCCAATTTTATTTTCTTTCTTCAGGTGACATTAAATATGTACCACTCCATGTTACTCTGGTGAAATAAAATGCTGGAGAATCTTACAGAATTATTCTGGATTTAGTACCACCTTCGAATGTCTGACATAAAGGATGTAAATGTAGAAAAATTTAACTCGGCACTTATGTAATTTAGTGCTGTTTGCACAGATTGGTACATGTAAACTGGACAGTACCATCATATCTGGGATATTTGCCATTATCTTTTTAACACAACAGAATTAAAATGTGAAACTTGTATTTTTCTCCGCATATTAGATTTGGGAAATTTTTACGCCGGATGCCCTTCCTGATGCAACCTTCTCCATTTATTGGGGCTTGGGACTGGCACGAAGAAATACACTGGTTTGTGCAACCCCTTGTGGCTGGGTTGGAGATGGTGGCACTGACCAAAAGACAGGAGGCAGAGCTGGAAGTGGCAGAGTTAAAGTTGTGAAGATTTGCATTGGGTGTGACGAGGAAAGACAGGATTAGGAATGAGTATATTAGAGGGTCAGCACAGGTTGGATGGTTTGAAGTCAGAGAGACAAGAGTCAAAAGAGTTTATTTGTCAAGTACATGGTTGTGTACCATTGCGTTGGTTTGGACATGTGCAGAGGAGAGATGCTGAATATATTGGGAGAAGGATGCTAAGGATGGAGCTGCCAGGCAAGAGGAACAGAGGAAGGCCTAAGAGGAGATTTATGGATGTAGTGAAAAAGGACATGCAGGTGGTTCATGTGACAGAGAAAGATGCAGAGGAAAGGAAGAAATGGAAACAGTTGATCCACTGTGGCAACCCCTAATGGGAGCAGCCGAAAGATAAAGAAGAAGATGAAAAATTAAAATGTGACATTTTTTTAATTTTTGAAGCTGTTGTCACATCAGAAGGCTCACAGAATTAAGTGGTGTTTCCAGAAAATATTTAAAATTGTTTAAAAACACCACCAGACACAAAAATAACTGATCAGAATATGTGCATTAAACGTAACAGTTACACTCATTTGCACAGCTCCTCTTTATATATGAAACACACACATCCACACACAGACAGACTCCACATAATTACACTTGAGAGTCTTTAATCACTGTAAGCCCCCATTCAGCTTCATTAGGGAAGGAATATTCAATGCACCCACATAGTTAGAAAAATTTAATAATCTTGAGTACTGAAAGCACATAAAAGAATAACATTTAAAAAGGGTGTAAGGTTTATGAACAGGCTGAATATTTCCAGTGTGAGAAACAGATTTTTCACTCTGGCAGGAGGAAACGCGGCTAGCAATTAGGCATTACTGGGTGCCTGCCAACATCTTTGGTGTAACAGAAATAATTACGCTTGGAAGCACTCCCTGCAAGCTTTTGAATTTATAGCTAAATGTGTTTAATGTCATTTCAGAGTTGTACTTTAACTATCTGAGGTGCATTCCCCAGAAGAGTTATGTGAACATAACAGTAAGATAGATATTAACACAATAATAGGAATAAAACAAGTTCTTTCACACAAAATAATTTTTGTTTCAGTAGAGAAAACAGCACTTTGTATAAACTGTCAATCAAAAATGAAGCATCACAACAAAAGTGCTGCACTTTGAGACTCAACACCAGAAAGTTGACAAAGGTGCTGGTTTGATCAACTATGTCATATTTTCTATTACACTTTTAGAATATTTCAGAATATGACATAAATAAATTAAAAACACTTCAGAATATTTTTGTCTGGAGACATCGGTTATTGTCCCAAGAGATAAAAACCAAGAGGAACCAGAACACGAGATAATCAGGGTTACACCTAAACAGGCCACACTTGAACGGCTGCGAATTCAAATCAACACCATCACAGGCCTATAGTGAATTTTTAAGCAGGCCACCTCCATTAGAAGAGAAACAAATACTTAGGGTATATAATTTCTGCAGATTTTTTTTAAAAGATCCTTCCAAAATGTACAGTATGATACTGCAAAAATGGAAAACCAAAAGAAACACTTCAGTCTTCATCCAGCCTCCTTGAATTTGGAACAGAAACACAGCATAGCAGTCACTAAAAAAATCATTGCTGAAGACTGAAAAATATCATTTCTATTTATATTGGGACTTGTGTGCTGTCATGGCGCTGTTCTGTTCTTTTTGTTATTTAAAAAAACCACTTGTACAGTCATAGAGACACAGTGTGCTTGTTTTTTGACCATCAGAGATCAGGAAGTTTTACAAGTTCATCATATTTAAAAATTAAAATAGGTTATTTTATATTCTGCATATGTTCTATCAATGTGAATAAAATCATGATCTGCTTGTACTTAAGTAGTTTGCAGTATTTTTTTTATGTTTTTAATCAAATGGTAATGCTTAAAACTATTTTTGTAATTGGTGTTTGTAAAATGGCTGCTTAGAATTCTACAAAATCTGAAATGTATTTTTAGCTACAGCCTTGTTAGAGTACAGGCTAATATCTAGTGCAAATATTTCATCTTGGAGGTGGGGTCTTGCTCATATCTTGTTGATTTAATTGACTAGTTAGAAAAAGGGAAAAAGGCATATGAGACCTTTAAATCTAAAAACAAATTGTGGTCATAATGGAAGAAAAAATAAGCTACAGCAAAGGAGCAGGCTGCAACAAGAGGACTGACCGTGGTCATAGTAAAGGGGGCTTGTTGGCCAGTGGTGCAGGATGGTGGGGTCACCAAGCATGCTTTTAAGAAACATGGACCCTCTAAAGCTATACAATTGTACCAGATTGCAAATAAAAACATTCCACCTGAATTCTGATAGCAGCAACAATTTTTAAAAGGATCCAGCAAAGAGGAATTTGTGTTCATATATCAAATTCTCTTTATACCTTTGAGTAACCCTTTCAAACTTAAGTACCTACAAGTCCCTGTCATTTTGTGTTTCACAGTGACTTTTAACAAATCACAGGGAGAAAAGCTGATTTACAATCCAGCTGTTCTCATATGGTGGCTCTATGGTTTGCTCCACTATAGGGTGAGCAGCAGCACAAACCTCTTTGCATTTATCCCTGTTGTGAAGATGAAGAATGTGATTTATTAATAAGCAATTCAGTAAATATTCTGTGATGATTTCTTTGAAATAATAAGTCTGAATCCATTTTGAATCTGAAATAAAAAAGTTTGTCACGAATAATAAACTAGTATAGTTATGGATGGATGCATGGATGGATAATAACTCCATGGTAAAAAAACCCAGATGAAGTTGGGTGATGCATTTGCTGCATTAAAAATAATCTGCTGAAAAACTTTCAGTGTGCTGATAATTCACCAAAATGTAATAAAATAAAAAAGCCTTTATAACATTTGAGACGTAACAGTGAAAGCCAAGATGCACCTGCAACCATTTCTCTACAAAAATTTTAAAACCCACAAGAAAAAAGGAAGAATTTGTTCCAAAATGTAGATTCTTTAGCCCTGTAAGAATTTGGTGCAGTTAATATGGGGAACAAACAGTCCTGTGTCTATAAATAAACTGTGTAAACCACAAAAACAGAAACGTTCAGCCATAAACCACACCATAATGCCAGGGAAAGCTGGGAACCACACACTGAGACAGATGCCAGCGTGCGGAATGTATGCCAGACAGCAGTTGATTCTGAGATGGGAGGGATTGTGTTTTCACAATCACCCGTGAGCTGTGTGCGTGTACCTACGTTCTTCGTGAGAGATGTGTGACAGGGTCTGTCCCCTCACGAGCTGGCACATCGAGCCATCCCCTGCACAGACGCCACAGTTGTCCTCTTTGGCGTCACTCCCGAGTTGTCGATCGCAGCCCACCGCCTGCCAACAGCAATATGACAGTCAGGTGGAGGGTGCCTTGCATACATGCTGTGCCTTTGCCTTTTGAAGGGCTCTGTTTATTTTAACACAACGACCACTACTTTTTTATCATTTAGATATTTTTGGAAGAACTTGGCCTCATTCTGTCAGCTTGGGGCCAGCTTCCCCATTCATTTCCAGTTCCATCCATCAGCAGGAGATGCCATTGCAAGCTGCTTTCCGGCCCACCTAGCACAGATTTGTGCCAACGCCCACTCTCCCGCCAAGTTCTGCATCCCTGACTCGACCGAGTCTCCATTTTAGAGGGAGGTCAGCATTTGGGTTTGATTACACCTCTTCACTTCAGTTTCTACTTTACAGAAACCCAGACACACTCAGGAAGACCCTCCCAAAGCCCCTGTGGAACACCGGTTTGAAACATTTACTGCCTGCAGGTGATATCATTATTCTGCCACGCCATGAGACTCCCTTAATAAGGCGGAGGAATCACAGATGCCAGAGTCTGGCAAGGCAGACACTGAACTCAGACATCATGCAATCTTCCTGTCTACCATTACCTACCAGCTCTTATCAAGACATCAGCAGCCAATCTGACAGATAAGAGTCCTACAGTTCACATATGTATGTTGAGATCTCACTATGACATCCATACATACTGCATGCCATAAAAGTTCTGGTACTGCTGACTGCTCCCTTGGGTCCCATCTTGTTGTATCAAAGCAGCAGTGCTTTGAGCCACGAATCTTAGGAGTCCAGTTTCATGGTCTGTTTTGTGTTCAAGCTACAAGACTTACAGGTCAGAAAACAACAGTGATTTCCTTCCTTTTCAAACACAACTGTGTGTAACAGCAGCAGTTACTCTCAGACAGGTTAATAGCATCACATCTCAGAACTCATCTAGCTTTTACTCAGGCCTTTTAAGTAGCTTCCTCTGCTTTTTGTGCTGAAAGAACTTGACATAAGTCATAGCTAAAAATTATATTATTATTATTATTATTATTATTATTACAGGTTACATTTTTCACTCAAGTAGTGATTATTAAAAATATTTAAAATCATTTAAAAACCCCATCAGACACAGAAATAGTTTGGTCAGAATATGTTTATAAAATGTAATAGTTACATCTAGCACATGTTATATCTGCACACAAACAAAATACTGTGTTCATTAACATAGGAAATGTAGCCAGTGAAACTTTCAACAAAAAAAAAAAAAAAAGTGGTAAGCATGAGACAAGGACCAGTCCATATTGTAAGTCAAACTGTCAGTGTGCCAGTATCAGCCACAACATTAAAACCATCTGCCTAATATTGTGTAGGTCCCCCTCATACTCTCAAAACAGCTCTGACCTGTGGGAGCTTGGACTCCACAAGACCTCTGAAGGTGTTTTGTGGCATCAGGCACCAAGATGTTAGTAGCAGATACTTTAATTCCTGTAAGTTGGAAGGTAGGACCTCCATGCATCAGACTTGTTTTTCCTGCACATCCCACAGATGCTCGATCAGATTGAGATCTGGGGAATCTGGAGGCCAAGACAGCACCTTGAACTGTTTGTCATGTTCCTCAGACCATTCCTGAACAATTTTTGCAGTGTGGCAGAGTCACTGCCATCAGGGAATACTGTTGCCATGAAGGACTGTACATGTTCTGCAACAATGTTTAGGTAGGTGGTCCGTATCAAAGTAACATCCACATGAATGCTAGGACCCAAGGTTTCCAAGCAGAACACTGCCCAGAGAATCATATTGCCTCCATCGGCTTGCCTTCTCCCCATAGTGCATCCTGCTGCAATCTCTTCCCCAGGTAAGCGATGCACACGCACCTGGACATCCACATGATCTAGAAGAAAATGTGATTCGTCAAACCAGGCCACCTTCTTCCATTGCTCCATGGTCCAGTTCTGGCACTCACATGCCCATTGTATGTGCTTTCGGCGGCGAACAGGGGTCAGCATGGGCACTCTGACCAGTTTGCGGGAACGCAGCCCCATATGCAGCAAGCAGCGATGCACTGTGTGTTCTGACAGCTTTCTATCATAGCCAGCATGAAAGTTTTCAGCAGTTTGTGCTACAGTAGCTCTTGTTGGGGATTGGACCAGATAGGCCAGCCTTCGCTCCCCACACACATCAGTGAGCCTTGGGCACCCATGACCCTTTCACTGGTTCACCGGTTGTCCTTCCTTGGAACACTTTTGGTACTATAGATACTATCCACTGCATACTGGGAACACCCCACGAGACCCAGCATTTTGGAGATACTCTGACTCAGTTGTCCAACCATCACAATTTGAACTTTGTCAAAGTGGCTCAAATCCTTATGCTTGCCCATTTTTCCTGCTTCCAACACATGAACTTCAAGGACTCACTGTTCACTTGCTACCTAATATATCCCCCCACTCCTTGACAGGTGCCATTGGAACGAGATAATCAATGTTATTCACTTCACCTGTCAGTGGTTTTCATGTTGTGGTTGATCAGTGTAACTCACGGTCAAATGGAACAGGAACCCTGCCTGTCTATCCCAATGTCCACTTCTGGTAGCAGTGTCTTTTTTTGAAAAGTTGAAAAATGTTTCCATGTAGGTGAGTCTAAAAAGCCATAAATAACTGTCTATTCAATGGGTCCTGTCTCTCCTTTTCACTTTCTCCCTTACCATATTCTATTTTTTACAATATTCTATTAATTTTTCAACTGTCCTGTGTAAATAACTTTCTATAGTGGAAAAACTATTGCTCTCTATCGGTCTAGAAAAAAATGAAAAGGCTTCCATGAGTCTTTGTGGGGCAAGAAAATATTCTGAGGAATACCTTTGAAGGTATATCTTTTTTAGACTACAAAATGAACATATTTATGCATTCTCTAATATCTTTGTTTTTACTGACTTTATTTGTTTTACTAGTACTATGCATGCTAATATTAAAGGCAGAAAATGAAGGCTGGCCAGTCTAAGTGACTGGAATGGAATGAACTGGGTAACATTTATTAGTTATGGTATCTGTGTACCCATGTGGGAGCTCAAGGGAAGCCCACCACATAGCACTATGTACCAGAAGCACTTGTACACACACCTGGCACACTCCATTGATGCACATGTCCAGTGAATCCGCCCGACAGCGGGTACCATCCAGCACCTTGGGTGCCAACTCCACCACCAGGTCATGGCCTCTTGCCTGGCACCTCAGGGCACAGGGAGCAGAGGGGTCATCTGTCACTGGGATCCACTCATAGGTAAGACCCTGGTACTTGACATCATTGTGTGCAGAACACTGCTGGGCCCTAAAGTCCCCTGACTCAGGAGGGCAGTCCTGCAGAAGTAAAAGAGAAAGTGAGAAGTTTTAGCAACAAGCTCTGTAACATCCCACCTATACAAAGAAGAAGGTGGTGTGCAATGCTGTCTGTTTGTGAAGTGATCAAAAACTCCTGAATGGACTCCCTACCGGTCTGCTGTCCTACCTCCCTTAAGTCTCCATTTTCTCCAAAACTTTACTCTGAATTCATTAACTTAAACTTTATTATACTGGCTGATCTATGTGCAAAAGGTAAATTTCATCTTTGATCAAATAGCCTGAAGTAATATACAGTGGCTGTATAAGTAAAAAATATTCTGGACATGAGGCAGGCTACCTATGGGAGTTATATGTACACAATGCCACTTTTCCATGCCTTCAATGATAAGTTTTTGTGTTCCTGAAATAAATAATATTGCTAGGATCACTTCCAACAGAACTTAATCAATACTGTTCACAAGCCATAAGAAATCCAGATGAAAACAGTTCATTGGTAGAGAAACACCTTTTTCATACAACAGTGAAACACTACATTTTTTACTGTAAAACCCAAAAAAAAAAAAAAAAATGAAAAGAGAGCAGAGAAACTACAAACATGCACATATTTTTTACCCAGGTCCATTGTACTAATACCTAGCAGTCGTGTAACCCTGTTAACCTTTCAAGACCCCTGGGCAAAACAACATGTGGCAGAGTAGATCATAGTTTTTATTTTGAGTGCTGACACTCACACTGACTTTCACTGCATTCTTTAAATCAATATGACACAAATGTTTCCAGTATAATTCAGACATTTTCTTGTGAGTATAGATCCATTAACAATCAAGCATTTAGATGTATCTATCTACAGCCAACTTACCATGTTGCTGCAAGTTCGGTATCTGATGTTTAAACCCTCACAGTTTCTGTTAAAGAAAGAAAAACATATTTTGGTTTATCTGTGAGAAAGAAATATAATATAACAAAAAATACGAGTGAAGATGGCTAAATCTGCATTGGCAAGGCTCTATAATAGCAGGGTGCTCAAGAGCTTATTCAAGAATGTGAGCGTAATCCTCAAAAAAGAATCGCCTTGGGATAACAAAACTCTTGGTCCACAACATCTTGGTGCTCCCTTCACCTATTGTTTGAATTATGAAAAACAACCTACGCCCTACACTTTTCTTCAGTAGAAACATGCAGAGTAGAACCGGTGCTTTCTGCCACTCTGTACTGAAATTTGTATGGCTTCCAGTTTCACAGTTAATGACCTTTAAACAAGCCAAGGTTCAGCATACACAAAATAAGCAGTAGCAGAGAAGATTACTACGGTAAGACAAATTCAGATATCATACATTTACTGATGACTGCCATCCTCCTGTTCCATTTCCAATCATACTGTATTGTCTAATGGTAACACAAGTAGAGGATTTAGTGAATGCAATGTATATTTGGGTAAAAATTCCTTTTATTATTATCGGTATTATAGCAACAGCATGGGGAGCTGTGGCACTCCCATAATGCACTACTGCATGTTCGTAAATAGTTGTGTCTAGCTGTTCTGGGGAGTTATAGAGACCCAGTGGCGCTCTCTGTGTTAACTGTGTTCTAGAGCTTTGGGTGGGCATGTTGATGTGCTCTCTTTCTCTGTGCCGGTTTAAACATGCTGCAGAGAAACAAAACCTGGGTTCCCACAGTCCAGTCTCTTAAACCCTTATTTCAAAATGCTGCTGACAGCATAATCAAAGAAGGTCGTTACAGTATTATTATTATTCTATTAGTACATATTATACTTGGCACATAAACATTTTCTATGTAATAATTGATCTATTTTCTGCACGTCTAATAAATTAAACTTTTTTCCTTTTTCTTTTCACACACCAACTGGAAGACTGACTGTTGTTTTTCATTACCCTCGCGGTAAGGTGACACTGCATTTCGCACAACTGAATTTTTTGGACTCCGTTTTCCATGTTATTGTGGGTTTTACTTTATAAATATGTGAGCACACAACTTTACAGATCTCCAAATAGACTAGGAGTTTTGACTTTAACTACAGAAGGTGCTGCCAGCCTTAATGGTGTGGCTCTGAGCAATACCAAAAACAAAATGAAATACTATCGACTATCAATTCTTTGTTTCTGTTTTCAAAATTAGTTTCTCGAAGCAGAAAAATTATTTAGATTTTAAAAGGTCTTGGGTCTACCAAGTATAATGCAGGAACAAGCGTTGAAGTTCTCAGATGAGTTCCCAGGGTGCAGTCCAATGGCTTAATTCCATATAAAAACTCTGTAAAGAGGGAACTCAGTTTGGGATGAACAGCTGTAGAACACATGCATTTCCAGTAAGCAGACCACTGACCTCTTGCTGACCACAGGGGGTGTGTGACCTGGGGAGGCTTTTCTGTCTGCGTGTTACTACAAGGAGGAGCCAAGCTCACCAGTTCCAAATAGGCTTAGGGCTATAACCAGAACAAGCAGTGGGCACGGTGCTTTGGTGTCCAAAAACAACTGTGGCCCGAGACATAGCCCAAATTCCAAAATCTCCTGTTGTGACTACAGAGCTAGGGGTGATGCAAAATGCTGAAGGATCGAGATCTAAACAGATTTTTCAAAAAACCTCAGCTCTTTCTTCTTCCTGCTCTCCTTTAACATCTACAGATAGTTTGGGCTTAAGCTAAACCCAGACACCTGCTCCCTTCCACCCGGCTACACTTCAACAGGTGCAGCGGCACGTAAATAAAAATGTTGTTCTAATGGCACTGTGAATGAGCCATGCTGGGCCGCCCCTGCAGATCTGGCTTCTGCCGACTGGGTACAATCAATGCCCAGCCTAATCTAACCTTGGCTGCCTGTGTGCTGGAAGCCAGGGATCAGGTGACTTGGAAAGCCACTAGGGGCAGTCACCGGTCAAAGAAAGAGCATGAGGTACTCCTGGACAAACAACTGGATAAAAATGACTTTGGTATCACCTTATACAAAATATAGAAAAGCCACGGAATGTGCCTGGTTTGAGATGCTTATGTACAACCCCAAATTAGGAAAAAGTTGGGACACTATGGAAAATGCAAATAAAAAACAGTAATTCTTACATTTACTTTGACTTTTATTTAATTGCAGACAGTATGAACCCAAGATATTTCATGTTTTGTCTGGTCAACTAATATTTCATTTGTTAATATGCATCCATTCCTGCATTTCAGGCCTGCAACACATTCCAAAAAAATTGGGACGGGGGCAATTTAGAACTAGTAATAAGCTAAAAAAATTAAATAATAATGTAATTTCAAACGGATGATGTCAACAGGTGATTGTAATCCTGATTTGGTACAAAAGCAGTATCCCCAAAAGGCTGAATCTTTAAGGTGCAAAGATGGGCAGAAAATCTCCTCTTTCTCAACAAATGCATGAGAAAATTATTGAAATGTTTAAATGTTCCTCAAAGAAAGACTGGAAGGGATTTGCATATTTCTCCCTCTACAGTGCATAATATCATTAAACAATTCAAGGAATCTGGAGGAATTTCAGTGCATAAAGGGCAAGGGTGCAAGCCTAAACTGAACACCCGTGATCTCCGATCCCTCAGACAGCACTGCATCAAGAACCATCATTCATCACTTTACACATTACTTTGGCAAACCTTTGTTAAGCACTATAATACAGTTTCACAAATGCTACTTAAAACTTTACTGTGGAAAAAAGAAGCCTTATGTTAACCGTGTCGTGTCCAGAAGTGGCATCGAGTTCTCTGGGCTCCGAGGCATCTGGGATGGACCATCACACAGTGGAAACGTGTACTGTGGTCAGATGAATCAGTATTCCAGATCTTTTTTGGAAGAAATGGACCCCGTGTGGTCCGGACCAAAGATGAAAAGGACCATCCAAACTGTTATCAACAAGTCCAAAAGCCAGGGTCTGCCATGGTATGGGGTTGTGTCAGTGCCTTTGGCAAAGGTAATTTACACTTCTGTGATGGCAGCATTAATGTAGAAAAGTACATTGAGATTTTAGAGCAACATATGCTGCCTTCCAAGACCACATCTTTTCCAGGGACGTCCGTGCATTTTTCAACAAGACAATGCAAAACCACATTCTGCACACATTACAAAGGAATGGCTGCGGAAGAAGAGAGTACGGGTACTGGACTGGCCTGCCTGCAGTCCTGACCTGTCCCCAGTAGAGAATGTGTGGAGAATTTTGAAACAAAAAATGCGATAACAACCCCATACTGTTGCACGCCTTAAGCCATGTTTGCAGGAAGAATGGGACAAAATAACACCTGAAACGCTTCATCGCTTGGTATCCTCAGTGCCAAACCATCTTTTAAGTGTTGTGAGAACATTACAAAATGGTAAATGCTTTTTCCCAACTTTTTTTGGAATGTGTTGCAGGCCTGAAATGCAGGAATGGATGTATATTAACAAATGAAATGTTAGTTGACCAGACAAAACATGAAATATCTTGGGTTCATACTGTCTGCAATTAAATAAAAGTCAAAGTAAATGTAAGAATCACTGCATTTTTTATATGCATTTTCCATACTGGCCCAACTTTTTCTGATTTGGGGTTGTATAATCCATTTGCCAACATGCCTATTTCACCTCATTTCAATGGGTTTCTCAAAATAACATCAGTAAATGTTTTTTTTCTTCGTAAGGTTCCCTTAGTCATTTTTCAAAGGCAATAACTGAAGACACTTCAGCTACAAGCAGCTGCAAATACTTTAACCCAAAGAGCTTGTGTTTTTTTTAATATACGCCTCTTCGCACCAGAGTGACGCACATTGCTGAACAAAGGTCCAAGCAGGAGAATGAATGATATAACATAGGCTGTCCATTCATTAGGCAACAGAGATGATTGGAAGCCAGCTGGCAACTGAGGAGAGGGGGAAAAAAAAAAACCATCCAGCAGTAAAGGAGAAAAATAAATACCTACAATATAAACACCTTGCTTGTTTCTTTTCAAATGTCCACATAATGCATCACTATATTAATACCACTGTATTATTATGCCAAGCAAAGTGAAATGTGCTGAGACTGGTTGTCAGCTCAAATAATCCAAAATTTCAAATTTGTAAACAAACAAACAAATAAAATGATCAATATCATTTAATTGTACAGTATTTACTTAATTTTTAGTGGGTACATGAATACTTAATCAATTTGATATGAATACAAGAAAATACATTGAAAAATAAAATGTAATTTTAATGCTCAGCACTTAGTGGAAGCTCTAGATTGACACAACCAATCATGGGCAGTTAAAAGGACTATAGTACCCAACTCAGGAGCGCCAGTCTTCTCTTAATAATTCTTACCACAGTAACGGATTTCCCTTTCTACTATTTTACACAATGATCTAAACTGATACAGCAAACCAAAACCTGTAGAACAGTCAGAATTGGC
Source organism: Heterotis niloticus (assembly GCA_018136845.1). Taxonomy (NCBI): domain Eukaryota; kingdom Metazoa; phylum Chordata; class Actinopteri; order Osteoglossiformes; family Osteoglossidae; genus Heterotis; species Heterotis niloticus. Next base: position 11,951,701 of record CM030904.1, on the reverse strand, counting down.
AAAACTCCATTAAAACGTAAAAAGACAGAGATCAAAGCAACGTAAAGGGACATCATTCCAGCAGATACACAGGTTCGTAGGAGAGGGGCTACTTACTCTCCATTAAGACAGCGACGCAAGGAATAGGAGGCCCCTCCTCCGCAGGTACGAGAGCACTCACTCCAGGTGCCCCAGGCATCCCAGCCGTTGTCTCCATCCTCATCTGAGCGTGTGGTCCGCGAAGCCTACAGGAAAGCACAGGTGCAATGTTGAAGTAAGAAGGGCTGATAGCTTTGTAGAGAACAGAGTCAAAAGCAGTTTTGCTTCTCAAATTTTCCCCATATTTCACTAGAATGTAAAATATTGCCCACTTTACACCACAAAGTATTTTTGCCTCCTTCATTCCCCTAACTACACACAGATTCAGGCATATAATGGGCCACATGGAATAGGTTTGATCTGTCATGGAGCTACATTAAACACATCTTACATTTAATCTATAAATTCGTGCCTCATTTTTAGACCATAAAAGTCTATGCTTTTCAATGTGTAGCTAGATGATATACAGCAGCTGAGTGCATAAAATTATTACTAAACCCAAAAAAAAAAGGATTTCAAAAAGCAGAAAATGTAAGAACAGCTACTAAAACAGGTTAAGGCACTGAGAAAACTGAACATGATAAAATGTGATGGTCTTTAAAGGCATGCCTGTGACAGCCCGCTGCTCATCTACAATGGTTTTATTTTAATCCTCTGTCAGGATGATAAGTCTCCTTGCTTTCTCTGACACATTAATTGTGTGCAATTATCCAAATTCTCAACATGCACCACTGGCCAACCTGACAGTATAACAACCCAATGTGCAGCAGCCATACCACACAACACTGTGAAAAAAAAATGTGTTGGCCAAAAACCCAAGAGGGACAAATTTCAAAAAGAGTTACGCACTTCTGGTATTAATTATATTGCTGACTGATTCAACACATTTGATTTAAATATTTGCACTTAATTTCATAATAAACTAAACATTTACAGTCCGGACAATAATGAAAGGCTTATTTGCAGTTAAAAAGACAAGGAAATCAATCACTGCAAATTCTAATTCACGCAGAAATAATTGACTGTACAGTCATTAAAACACTTGAGTTTAAAAAGCTGGGGTTGTTTTAGTTTTTGTTCATTTTATGCTCAGTTCTTGTGCACATTAGGACTAATACATCATTCTTTAGGCATGCAAGCAGAACACGTTGTTTGTTCCAAGATGATTACTTTCAAGGAAGTAAATGAAGGCAATGTTAGTTAACGTAGTTGGACCGAGTGCTAACTGGTGCATGAGCATGGCAACATTCAACTGGAAGGATCTGGCTCAGATGCACAATATATTTCAGCTTTATGATTTTCTTGTTGTGTCATTGCTTACATTGCTGGAACCACAATCCATAAAAAACAGAATTGTGGTTTTATAAAGTAAGCAACATTTGTATTTGCACATTGCTGCATGACGATGATTTGGGAGGGTCTGTAATCTGTGGTAAAAGGCATATTTAATCATCATAAATGAAAATAGAATAAAGGGAAATTCATCAACAACAGTGCATCCCTTTGCAAATAAAGGCTTCAGATAACAAATACATAACAAGAGTTTAAGGAATGATAGTTTAGTCTGAAAAACTTATTTTGAAAATGAAATAATAAATCCAATATAAAGTTTCAGGTAATCCTTTAATGAGAAGAAGGGCCTGAAATAAATTACATCAGCTACAAGGGAACAATTTATCGAAAACAGAAAGTACACTATTTGCGGTTGAGGTTGCACAGGGGCTGTGTCTTTCAGAGTTGCATCTCATCTTGAGCAGGAGAGTCCGGGCTGCTGGGAACAGACTGCCGGGCTCTGGCTGCAATAACAAAGAGCTCCTGTGTGCACTGACGCCCGGCCCAAATTCCAACCAAGGTCATGGCTCCAGGCCTTAAAGATGGGGCTATAATCTTGTAAACATCTCCCCCTACATCTGTACGGAGAAAAGGCGGCAGGCAAGGCAACACTTTTTACTGCAGTCCTACAAACACAAACAGCAGAAAATGGAGGGAAACAGCAAGGAACGGCCACCATCTTACTGTGGGGATTCCACTCCAAGGACCTTCCTGGCTTTATCTTCTCTGAGATATCTTGTTTGTATTTACAAGCCAAGCGAGACCTGGGTTTTCCTGGCCCAGTCTCACTAATAATAGGAAAGTTGGCGTCTTGGAGTGGTGTTATATCAGCAACTTCAGCAGTGCCAGAGTCCGAGCAAGATGCAGATTTTAAAGGAAACCATGTGAGTGAGATAGCATCTTTCTGAGCACTCTTTAGGACCCAGACAACTTGTGCCCATAAAAAGAATTTGTTTCAGCTGTCAGGAATTCTGCAAAATTGCAAAATAAGAGGATAAAGTGACTTCTGCGAATTACCTGGTAATCTGAATGAACTGACAAGAACAGCTTTTATAGCACTCTTATCAGTAAACACAATGATAAATACAAAATACAAACAGAACTAATATTATGATCATTATTTGTGCATAAAAATGTTTTCTTCAGCTATCATAATTCTATCTTTATAGCTTGTAGAATTTAAGGGCAATTTTTTATTAAAAGAGCTTTTTCAGTCAGCTTTTGACAGAATACTCAAAACTCCTTTTGCAGCAAGCGTCTGAAATATGGTGGAAGTTATATGATTCTTCTCCGTAGTCTGGCAGGCGGATCGACATTGTGCTGATGTGTACAAAATGTGCCTTGAATCAGTGCTTTTTGCCTAGTTAAATCAAGACATTAATGCTGTCCAGAAAACAATGGCCTGCTCATAAGGTTCAGTCTCTAATTGGTCATACCTACTGGCTGTAATTGCAAGCCATTTCCACAGAGAAATAAGAAATTACCTCAAACAAGCCCTTGACTGCAGTTCCAGTCACAAGAGATGAAGTAAAAAGTCTAATCCATGTCATGAGAGAGTGTCTCTGAAAGGTCCATGCTTATAAGTTTCGTCTCATCTGTTTACTTTAGTTATGCATTTCCTCTAGAAGCACTTAAAATAGAGGGCAACACACATGAGCTTGTGTGCAGGAACTATGCAGCTTTTATGTGCACCCTGAGTTAGACTCCGACAGGGTAAAACTCAAATATTCTACAAAAATACCCCTATCTTGTGTAAACTGTATGTGTATTAAACTCTGTGCATGCGCGCGCGCGCGCGTGTGTGTGTGTGTGTGTATGTGTGAGCGTGCACTCCAGTCCTTCATTTTGGACAAGCACTTTTGTAATCTGACACCCGACTCTGCAGCCCCCCGAGATGGTTAAATATCTGCTGATACCTGCCAATGAAAATATTTCTGTAGCAGCTAATTCTGCACAAGGTTCCCTGCTTTGCCGCATAGCAGTTGGAGAATGAAGAATTGACAGATCCTGCAGCTTCTCCAGCTGCTTCCAAGATACAGGAAGACTTGAGAACCCAGTTACATCCAGGTCTCTACACTGTATAACTGTCAAATTTTGTGTCTATTAAATAAAATGAGTGATTTGGATCGAAAGGCTTAAGCTCAAATAAAAACCTCTAAAATGCTCAATTTTCACCAACCTCATTTCTCGGAGACACTACATATGATAGCCTGTCAGTATAAGATAGGTTTGGCTTTATTTTTGATTTTTTATTTTAAAATTTTTTTTCTGATTCAAAAAAATATTTATTGCCGATGTATAAAAGGCACATTTAACTACTGTACTTATTAAAGCAGTAGCATTTTGACAACAGATTACTGCTTAAAGCATAAATGTGGTATAATTTTACAGAAATAAAGAGAATTCCTCCCTTTTAAGCTAGATTGTCAATGTCAGGGATACAAATGGTCATTAGGCTTTTGCAAAGATATACAACCTTCTCAACAACTCTTGGAGTGGGTTGTTCACCAGGCCCCAAGCGATGGAACCATCTCATCGATCAGACCAGAGTGCAGGGGAGGAGGACAAATCAACTGGCCCTGGAGAGCTGTGTCAAACTTTCAAGTGGATAGAGAGTGGCTTAGGTGGTGATCTTCAGAACAGGATTCCCATCATTTCATCCATCAAGTTCCAAAGTGAATATCTGGTTTAAACATTCAGCACAGTTATTTGTAAGAAATCTGTTCTGCACTGCTCTTCTATTTCTGGCAATTTGCTTTTAAGCGTCCTTCAGAACTTGTGTTGAATTTTTAAACAATCCAACAAAAAAATGCAAATGACGGACAGAAGTGAAGAGTAAAAATGTAGATGGGTTTTAAAGAAGGCTTTTGATGTCAACCATAGCTGAGTTTGCTTTTCTGAATATTTATAACGGAACGAAACATCAGTCACTAAGCATTACAATCATTTTGCTGGCAGAAAGTACTGAGAAATAACAGCGACATAAGATCCTGCACAGAGAAAATGCTTAATTGTTCATTCAGTAATCCAGCAAAGGGATCTGAATACACTGTGGGACTCTTTTTCATTTAAGATGAGGGGCCATTGTCAGTCAATGACGAGTTCTTTTAGCATAAAGTCTGCATTTTTATTATCTTAGGAGAAGAATTTGTGCTGAAAAGTTAAAGTGATGCTACAGTATGTGGAGCTGAAAGAGCACAGGTGGCAATATCATCTGCTCCTCCAAGCTGCCTGAAAGCCGAGTTTCCCATTCCTGCTGTCTCAGACTACACATATTCCACATTTTACGTAGCCCCAGCCATGTTGAGGAGGGTAAATGACGTTTAACTGCCTGGCAGGTGTCAGAAAGCTGATGCGCCTGGGTAGTGACTATTCATCCTGGGTCAGTGGGGTTCTCCAGTATCTCACAGAGGTTTCTTTTTCACATTCCAGCCAACATAAACTGTGCAATATGACTGGTATACACTGTTGTAAATGAGACAGGTCATCACTCTTTTTTACAGCCTGGCATGCAATTGAAAACCTGCAAATAGGATTTAGGCTAAATTGTGCATGCTTTGCATAGTGTGTCGTTCTGGACCAGGGTGAGAAAGTAAGCAAGTAGCTGGGGTTTTAGTTCTGCATGGAAGCACTAAATCATCCTTATCACATTGAAATGTTCTGCCAACTGAAGATCTTCGTGTCTGTTGGGCTGGTATGTCTAAAACACTTTTTACCAGCAACAAGGAAAACTTGGGATTGGATAGTGCAGTCATACCTCATAATTTAATGTCCTATTACTTCTGCACTGGAATTCGGCGTGTCGGGCCATTAAGTTTTTACAATAAATATTTTGACTACCGTTTCAAAATACATATAACTTCAAACATCCAGGCATTTTGTCTTTACACTTCCTGAGTAGAAGTCCGACCCTTTCTCTTTTTCACCGAACACAGTGGCTATGTTTTGTATTAAGGATGCAATTTCTTTACTTAGGGTTCACTACAGTCTTGACAGAAAGCCAACTGGGCCGATCACACAATGGGAAAGTGTGTGTATTCTTGATTTTGGAAAGCATGACTTATGTTGGAGTTGCTTATTAATAAATGTTTTATGACCTCACCTAGTGTTTACTTAAAGCGTTTGTACCCAAGAGCTTGCCTGTCCGCACTGTTTTCTGCCCCAAAAGGCTCTTACACACAGTGAACAAAAGACAGGCAGAAAAAGAAAGAAAAGATTGGAATACAATAATCAAATTAATTCTTAGACATTAACATTAATAGGTGAATCATTACACAGTCTGGATGACTGAGTGCTAAAAATGAGCTACAGGATTATGCAGGAACATATGAAATTTAGAGGAGATAGTTTTGGAAGAAGCTGCAGAAAAAAACTGAAATCTCAAACCTAAATGCTTATACAATACTGATATTGAGTCTTTTAGAGGGTGCTATGGGTATATTTGAAAATTTGCCTTTTGCTGCAATGAAAAGTCATATTTCCATTCAGGGAAGAAGAAATCCCTTATTAAAACAGAGAAAAATAAAAGAAAAAAGTATAATATAAAGTCTTATTGTAACTCCACCTGTCTTTGCCAGAATACTGATGTCACCATAGAAACTTAAGGTCAAAGAAATATGGATCAGGCTGGATTTGGTGGTGCATGTGCATGCCTGTTTAATGGAGCTGTTGATCTTTGAGAAATAACTAATATTAAAATCTCAAAACATGCTTCCTTCCCAAAAGACAGGGTAACTCAGCTGCAGGACTGCCTCATGCTATTACTATTTTGTGCCATCATTTGCTTGCATGCACAAGGACCCTAAAATATATTGCCCATTTGCTTATCAGGAAAAATATTGTCTCAGAACAAAATGTGTATCTTTATCACTACAAAGAGGCAAATATCCAATAAAGTATCTTGAATGCCATGCAAGTTCCTGTAACTTCAGCCAGCCTTTAGACCACCTGGAATTCTTTAAATGCAATGCAAAAAAACAACAATGTGACCTGACATTTTCATCTTCTCCATCCCCATGGCATTCCTGGGCATGGTGGTCTGTACTGTAGCTTATGGTTTCCCATCACCAATGAGCTACATGATTTTAGGAAATAACAAAAATGTAATCAGTATCTGCTCTGCTGAGACTTTGATACCTAAACATGTTTAAGAGCAGCCTTTTAAAACCTTGTTAGCTCACATTAAAATTAAACTTGTTAAAATAATTTCCCTAACCCCCTGAAAGCAGCAAGGACCACACTGAACCATAGCTGCAGTTCTGTTGAGAACATTCTCACCTGTACAATGGTACATGGTTTCGCTGTTAAAGCCTCTCAGAAGACTCCAAATGCAGACTCCAAAGGTGGCCTTCATATCTCACAAACTTTCTCCTGAGCCAAAAAATACTACACCCCACTTCATGAAGGTGACAGCTCTTCCAGAAACCCATCCTACCCACCTAGAACATTTCATCCTCCATTTCATCCTCATGCTCCAGCTGCAAACATTTCTTCCAATACTGGATTAATGCTGCTGGATGTTGTAATATTTTGCAAGCCTGAATGAATCATTGGGCACAAATTTTCCAATAGCTATTCTACAAGCAATAAAGGAAATGTAAACTTGTAGTTATAAATAAGACACTTCAGTCACTTCATCATTCATTATACAAGGCACTGGAATAAACATAGAGACCAAACTGAACAACAGCACAGAAGAGAGAGGAAAGTTTGGGACACAGATGAGTGTGGAAAATAACTTACAGCAACCTTTAAATTAAGAACCAGGGGAGTGTTGGTGGGGGGAAGGGGGTACACACAAAGTGAGAATTTATGGGGCTCTGCTACAGGTCTACTTTGTCTTTTCTTTACATTGTTTGACCAGCTGGTTATTAATGGTGTTCTGTAACTTGAGGAAATTTGGTGGGGTAGGGTTAAGATGTCATTTTAGCACAGATATTTACAGGGCACATACTTTGCGTACATGACTGACCTGATAAATAAATCATAGAAAATATTTTTAATATCAGCAAGTATTAATAAGTTATTCATCAATTTTACTACAACCCTTTAAGACATTCTCATAAAATTGCTTTGCAAATAATTTATAAATTCAAATCGCCAATGTACTGTACTGTGTAATACTATAACAAAAAGCATATTTTTATACTGTAGAGATTTTTCTGACTTACTTTAATCCAGAAGGTGAAGCAAGGCCTTTAACCTTCATCACTGGGATTGGTGTTGCCAATTGGCACCAGTCAGCTGAAGAACAAAACTTAGGCTTGGAAGAAGACCAGACTACCCTGAGAAATTAAACTACAGCCCGCCATGCACAGTTCCTATTAGCAAAAATTATGTTATCCTTTTTTCTCCATTGTTGCATGGTGCATGATGAAAAATCAGGCTTAGTCCTACACACAAAAAAGTAGTCAATTAAAACTAAATTACTGTAACTGGACTACAGATTATTTCCTTTCAAAATTCCCACTGCTCATTTTTAATAGCCTGTGCTATCATGCTACAAGTACAGTAAAGATCAAAGAGACAGAAAACTAAATGTAGAAATTTACCAGCTTCTCCTAAGGACCACTGCCAAGGAAACATTGCTTTTCAGGAACATGCAGATTCCCCTCTAAATGAAATGAAAGGAGTTTGGATAAAGGAGAGGTGTTTGGATAAAATCATTGAAACGTGGGTTATAAATTTTATAAAGCATACCAGTAATATACCATAATTAGGAAATGCATCTGAGCACCATACTGAAACACATACTGAGTCTTCAGCTTCACTGTGATCCTTAAATAACAGCAGGGAACTAATTTCTTGTTATTAACCTATGCAACACCAGTCACAGTTACACTCTATGTCAGTACTACACAGGACAGCTTGAAGGAAGAAACAATGCTCCTTTAGCCTATAGCATAATTCATGCAAGTTCAAAGAATTATTAACATAGTTTTAAAGGACATAGATATCAGAAGCATAGCAAACACCCTCCAACGTACACGTCTCTCCAAGTATGAGACATCTCACCTGCCAGTCATGACTACTGCTGGTTTTTATCTGGGCAGGGTCTGCATTAGAGATCTGAGTCCTCTAGTGAACACTGCTGCTCATTGTTCATGCCTAGTAACCTGCAGTATAAGAACACCCTCAAAAATTACACTTATAATGTTTAATACATACAGCTCAGAGACATTCTTCAAGCTAGTGAGTTGATTTAAAGAAATAATAATGTTTTCAGTGGTTGGTTAGCAGAGTATCAAAGTAGCAGCTGAATTCAGAGCTGTTGTTCTGTGCTTTTCCTTTAGCTGCTCACTATCTACAGACATTATGAGACCCACTTTAAACATTTGGCTATTTCAGATGTTTCCTTGTTACTGAAGAGCCTCATTAATTAAGTGGTAGAAATATTTAAGACATTTACAAGCCATCTTAACATTCATTTTTGGCAGATCTGTGGCTCTTGTTATAAGCAAACATTCTCTAATGAGGCCCATACTTCCTGTAACAGAAGCAGTAGTCCCAGAGGTCCGTTAGTGCTTCTTAGGGTGCCTACAATACTCAGCTACAACAGGGAGATTAGTTTCTCTTACAACAGTAAGGAATGCATGGATGTGCTGGAAAAACAAGTCCAAGCCATGGAGGCTCCACCTCGCAACTTGCAGGACTTACAGTTCCTTCAGAGATCTTGTGGAGTACATGCTTTGATGGGTCAGTGCTGTTTTGGTGGCACGAGTGGGACCACACAATATTAGGCAAGTGGTTTTAATGTTGTGGCTGATCAGTGTAAGTGTACAATGGCTTTGTGAAGTATAACAAAGAAAGTGCACAAACAAATAAGAGAATTAAGACATCAAATAATGTGCATATTTCAGAGGTTTGCACATAGCTTTCTGTATTCACGTGTCAGTCCAAATTCCACCAGGGAAAGTAATCTTTTAAGGTAATTCAAGCCCTTTAGCTGTTTCCACAACGGCTTCAGACTGTCCCTTCTTTGAATTACATCAAGCTTTTCCATATCCCTGGTAGGAACAGCATTATACTAGGATATGTCGTCAACTTCCATAACATCCTGCAGTTTCAGCTCGAATGTAAGAATACCTGCAGTCTGCAGTGCACACTATTTTCCCTTTAGAGGTGCCCATCACACTTTGTGAACCATGGTGCTTGCTCAGCTGCTTAAAAAGGGAAATTACAAGTTCTCAGGCAATCAGAAAATCCACAGCATACTGGCACACCGTTCTTCTGCCAGGCCAGAAATGTACCTAGCAAAATCTAAGGTGCACATTTCACAGCCCGTTTGTTCAGCCTGAGGTCTTTACATACAAATGCAGAGATGGAAAATCATGCACTACATCACTAGAAACCAGGAATTACTCCAAATAAAATTTGAAAGCTTTTCAAATGCACTATATTGCAACTGTTTCAGCTTACAGACCAAATTGCATGGCTTCAGCTACATTTAAAGGCACCTAAACAGATCTGAAAGGTGCCAAAAGAATGGGATGAGACCAAGCAATTTTACTGTGGTACAAGTACAGTGATGGCAAGACAGCCATGGTCCTCTGACTCCACATCAGGGCCTTGGTGACACAGCACCCACGAAACAGACAGCTGCTACAAAGCTTGTTAAGAGATTACCAGCAGTGAAGCTCATAGGGATCAACAAAAGCCATTCCTGGTCATTTATGTCATGACATCATCCTTTAGCTGAAACAGAGCCCAATGAAACCTAATCCTTCACCAAGTGGGGAGGGGGCTGAAAGTCAAAGCGTTGGCTGTAGGACCCTATTAGAGTTGCGTCCTCTCACATGCACTGGAAGCCCACTGACGTTCTCTTTTTCAAATAAAGACTTCTCATGAGGTTTTCATGAGAGCTTTCTGCTTGTCATGTTTACATTTCATTAAAGCATAACGCTCTACTTTGTCTAAAATCGGCATAATCAAAAAAGAAAACAGAGTGGTTTATTTTTAACAATCTTCGAATAAACATTTAAGTGCAATTTAGATCTTGCTGTTTATTTTATTAGCTAAATGGTATTAAAGAAATTCATACTGGACAACACAAAAGAAGTATTTAATAGCACTGAACAATTTAAAGTCATATATTTTTTACCCCTGCAAAAAAGAAAAAAAAAATTCTACAGAGCAATAATATTTAATTTGAGGCGGTGCTAAGGACTTTTATGAGGTTACAGTGGTTCCTGAACCCATTCGTACAAGGAGCCTGAGCTCTGGAGTTTCACAGGCTTGGCATGACCAGCTCCACTGAGGAATGATCCGGAAAGGGGAAGGTCCAGCATACATCATGATGGCTTGTAAGCTCTGCTGTCGAGAGGGCAGCATGGAGCAGCAACACTTCTTTATTACTGGCCAAACATAAGGCCAAAGCTGTTGCTGCAGAGAGGAAAATGTAGAGAAGCCCCAGGAACCAGACTGGCAGGAGAGCAGAATGAAAATGGCATTTGCGTGACTTAAACAAACAGAGTCCATAGGCCGTACTTCCGTGTTTAATAAAGCAGGATCAGGTGAGCAGTTTAGTCATTTCTACTGAGCTTTTATACAAGAAAATACACAAAAGGAAACCAGGAAAAGTGAAAATGAAGGGGGGAGAGAAGAGTTCGCAGAACAAAAATAAGCTTTCGGTTGGACGGATCATTTATTCTAATTGAAAAACATTCTGTCCTGGCCTGAAAATTGGAGGCTCCTAGGCAGAGGGAGAAAGGGCAGCAAACCTGAGATCCCTTTATAACTTGTAGGTTCTAGCAAAGCTAAGGAAGTCAAATTTGGATGACATAGTAACAAAGAGGTCCACGGGTATTTGGGTTTCATTAACAAAGTAATGTTTTAGCCTGTATCTGCTTTTTCTAGGAATGTGTAGGATAGAGAATCAATCATATTTATATATAGTTCTTTACAAAGTCTAGGACCATGGAAACTGACTAGCAACCTGTTTTATAGTTCTAGCTACTGTATGCATCTCTCATTACTATAGATATAAAAAATTTACTTATAATCTTTTTTACAAAATGTATGCACCTTGCTATGACCATTCATTCATAAAAAGCCATTATTTATTTATTTGCTCTTAGAAATGTGAAAGATGTAGAGAGATGTAGAGAGTCTCTGTCTGGAATAAGTGTGTTCTGAAAATGCAGTTCCTCTGTTCGACTAACTAAGTGTTTGTCTCCATGGTATTTGTCCCAAATATATGCATATATTCATATTGTGGAGCGCAGCTGTAGTTATATGGTTGTGGAAAATGCATCTCCAAGTTTCTGCTAAGACTAAATGAATTTAGACATATGAGTGTTAATGCAAATAAGAGAAACTAGAGTTTCTATCACTAAAAAAGTGAATTAACAAAGGTGTGTGTATAGATATATTGATCATATTATAGTGTTAATGCCATGTTAAAATATGTCAAGCTCCACAGTAATCCAGGAATATCCAAAGTGTGGAAAGTCTGTTATTAGATGAAAAGAAAAAAATTAATAAAGAATTGTACCATTATGGTAGCAGGAACCTAATCTAAAGCATTGAAAATACAGTAAACAAAAACACTTTGTTGCTAATCAAAAACACACTTGAGAATTTGCAACACTATTAAAAAGACTTTATAGAAAACTTTAACAGAAGAATTTCATAACATTTTATTATGAAGCTCAAACGGAAAATGAAAAAATTTAGTTAAACTGTTCACCGACAGTGACATTTTAAAAATTCTATTGCTTCTGGCTGAAACAAAATGGGTTGTAACTCTTTAACCACTCATTTTAGAAAGTCCTAACACTTTCCAGTCTCTGAGTAATTCTCTTGATTAATGTGAGATGCAAGAATTCTAAAACAAACTTTAACATTTTTCACCTCTCTATCCACAAATTACAACAAACTGTTTCATACAGCCATCAGAATTGAAGCCATATCCTTCATTTCAGCTGAGTTTCTACACTACTGTAAGCTGCGTGGATTCAAATCGTGAATCTGACTGATTCATGAATGATGAAATCATCCTTTTCTATCATTGTAATTTTCTTTTTTCTATTATTTAAACACATTGTTAAAGAAATTTTTCAGAAATACACTTGCATGCCTTCATGTTTATTTATGTACAGTATCAATTAATATACTGTTTAGAATAGTCACTGTGAATTAGTACTGAGCAGATGACCATAAATACACCCCTACCAAGAAATATGCAATCACTACTCTTGGAGGATGTTCATTCAGCTGTGTTACTTTGTAGTAAAAAACAAATCACAGATATGACACAAAACTATTTTATTTAACAGCTGAACATTCTGGCTTTGTAAAACATAACTCAAAAAAATTAAATGAAATTGTTGTAATTAATGGCACATTTTTTTCAGATCAAGTACAGGAAAAAAATATGGAATTATGAATAAAAAAAATAATAATAATTAGTATTTTGTTGCATCTCCTCTGGCTTTAATGAGAGCTTGAATTCTTTGAGGCATGGAATTCACTAATGAAAAACAATATTCTTCATTCAGGTTTCAGCTTTCTTGTATAGCAGTTGACAGATCAGGTTTGCAGGGTGGAGCCTTGTCATGGACCATTTTTTTCAATTTCCACCATAAATTTTCAATCTGCCGGACTGTTTGCTGGCCATTTCATTGAGTTGATGTCTGTTCAGCGCTCTGTGTCACTGCAGTGAGAAGAGCACTATATAAAAATAAAATTGAACTAAATTCAAATTTAATTGATATGCCTTTCCTGAAGAAAAGGTTTAACGCTATTTGCTTTGTGTCAAGATGCATTATCATCCTGAAAATTGACTTCATCATCATCAAACCTACTTTAAATTGATGGAATGGGAAAAGTGTCCAAAATTTCAATGTACACCTGTGCATTTACTGTAGAGGTAATGACTGCCATCTCCCCTGGTCCTTTACCTGACATACAACCTCATATTATCAATGACTGTGGAAATCTGCTTGTTTTATTCAGGCAGTCAACTTTATATGTTTCATTGGAATGGCACCAAACAAAAGTCCCAGCATCATCTCCTTTGCCAATGTAGATTTGTGATTCATCACTGAATATCACTTTCATCCAATCATCCACAGTCCATGACTGCTTCTCTTCAGCCCACTGTAACCTTGTTTTCCTCTGTTCAGATGTTAATGATGGTTTAAGTTTGGCTTTTCTGTATGTAAATCCCATTTCCTTCAGCTGATTTCTTACACTTCGGTCACAAACATTGACTTATTTCTGCCCATTTGTTCTTCATTTCTTTTGTTGTGCATTTTCTATTTTCAAGGCATATTGCTTAGAGTTTTCTGTCCTGATGCTTTGACGCCTTCCTTGGTCTACCTGTATGTTTCCCTTGTACGACCTTCCCATTTTGTTTGTACTTGCTCCAAATTTTAGACACAGCTGACTGGGAACAACCAACATCTTTTGCCACACTCTGTGTTGAATTACCTTCTTAAAGGATTTTATGATCCTTTCCATTGTTTCAACTGACAGCTCTCTTCTGGGGACCAAGCCTCCTGTCAATCAGCCAGGTGCAACAGCTCCTTAAGGTCTGCAAGTACTCTCTTATAACTGCAGATTATTTTGCATATTTAGACTTGTGTAGGTATTTGTTTTAGAAATGCAAATTATAAGGTGATTCCATAATTTTTTTCCTATACTTGATCTGAAAAAAAAGTGCCATTAATTACAACAATTTCATTTAATTTTTTTGAGGTATGTTTTACAAAGCCAGAATGTTCAGCTGTTAAATAAAATAGTTTTGTGTCATATCTGTGATTTGTTTTTTACTCACACAGCTGAACACAACACAGCTGAATGAACATCCTCCAAGAGTAGTGATTCCATATTTTTGCCAGGGGTTGTATGAATTCATCAAAAACAACAATATTCAGATTTGAAAAGAAATCAGAGTTGTTTCTTTCTTAGGCATAACCACTTGCTATAATGAAACATGAACTGATACTGATACTGTAAGAGTCAGATTTGTCCCAATGTGGTTCTAGCTAAAATTATGGCAAACTGACAGAAAGCCAGTGAAAGTGCCCCCCCCAAGATAATTTCTCATTATTCTTTATTCTCACATTCCTTACTCTTACTGCACACTTTGCTGTTGCTGTTACTGTCATCTCACTCCTGTGTTGGCATTGAGGTACAACACATCTGCCTTCTTCTCTGACACCTCATTCACAAATTTTTGTAACACTGCAGGTCAGCTTGGACAAAGGTGTCAACTAAGTAAATGTTAATGAGTAATAATATTTAAACTGGAGCAGTAGTTTAAGACTGGCCCAGTTTAAAATTAAAGCTACAACTGGAGAGCTGACAGTGAGCTGTGCACCAGCAGGAGGACTGCAACACTGCTGGACCCTTAGTTCATAAACAGCCACACTGTGGTCCTCATAATGAACTGAGCTAAATAAACACACACTACTATTACACTACTATTATTGTCCAACCCAAATCAGTATGTGTAATAATTGTACATAGTTCATAGCAACTGAATATTGACTGAGTCCGATATAATTTCATTAAATCTAAAAAAAAAAAACATGGATTTACAGTCTTGAGTATTTCAACCGCACAAAGCCGAGCAGCTATATCTGCACATTACCAGAACACATTAGGGGCAGAAGAATATGTGAGCTAGTAAGTAAGAACTGAATTTCACACAGCAATAGAAAACAGCTGTAAAATTACACATAGCTTCATTAAGAAACTGCCATAACCATGAAAACCCCACAGAGATGCACAGTCATACTGTGGCCTACTGTTCTGCTCACGTCTACATCCGAAGTACCCACGTCTCTGTATAGTGACAGATGCTGTAAAATAGAGCTAATGAAATGCAACAGGTGAAGATTTAAAAAAAAAAAGAATAAATCTGACAAATTCCTCACAAATGGACCCATTGCTCCTGGTTAAATGTGTTTTAAGTCATTTCATTAATTTCAGCTATTGGAGGAGGTTATTAATGTCTTCTCTACTACCCAATACCTCCTTAACTATCTGGCACTGCTCTCCAACAATTGAGGCAACCATGGTGTGTAGCAAGGCAGAATTTCAACCAATAGGCTTGCTTCTAAGTGTCAGTTTGTGGCAGGCTGTGATATGAAGCATCAGATAAGCGGCAACTCTAAGGACGAATCTACGAGGACGAATCTCTGGAGCTCAAGCAAAGCAGTGAGATTAAGACATGGAATCCAGTCTGACCACTGGAGCCATAACTTCTGTATGGGTTTGTTAAAACTTCAGTAGAATCTCTGTCAAGTCAGACATTAGTAACACCTTTCCATTTTCTGAGATAGCCCTTTTTTAGCTAATGCTCCTCTCTATTAAGTTTTTATTTATCTTGCATCAAATGTGCACACTCCATTTTCTTGCGATAACAGCAGTCAATACCAAACTCT
This sequence comes from Heterotis niloticus, assembly GCA_018136845.1. Taxonomy (NCBI): domain Eukaryota; kingdom Metazoa; phylum Chordata; class Actinopteri; order Osteoglossiformes; family Osteoglossidae; genus Heterotis; species Heterotis niloticus. The sequence goes on along the minus strand of CM030904.1, from coordinate 11,935,898 downwards.
ATGATAGCCATAAACATTTTGTCCTATGTCATAAAAAGTGCACCTTCTCCCAGTGTTCCATTACAGATGTCCTCATCTAACCATTAGCAAAGATCGTGAGAAGTGACTTAGAATTCTGTGCAGCTAAACAGCATCTGCCTTGAACCAGCAACCCCAGGTTACAAGTTTATATTCTTAGGCACTATTCCATTGATATCATTTTCAGTTCTTTTAAACAACCCAAAAAATTCAATATATCAGCACATCTTTCACTCCTTAAGTCACAGCAAAGCTCCATAATATGTGACATTTTCAAGGTTAACTACATGCTGCTTGATGGTACTCAAAGGTATGTGTGAGGGTGCACTGGCCACTAGCTTAGAGACACAGTCATATCAAGCTTGAAGCTGCACTTGTACACATAGGAAACTTGGAAGGTGAACTCCAGTGAATTTTGCATTCCATTTTAAATCCAATTCCAGGAGCACTACCACCGATAAAGGAACAATGTGCAGCTTTGAATTTCATCAGGCAGATTATGTTGGATGGTGAAAGAGACATTCTGGAATTATAACTGACAACTGCCTATAATAATCAGGGTTATGGAGCCTAATCATGGAATAAAGGGGCAATAAGCTTGAAGACTGTACCCAGGGAGGGCCATCAGTCCATTACAGGGCAGCCATACACATTAAAACACGAATGCACACACTACAGGCAATTTATGGTGAACAATTAATCTAAAACGTATGTCTTTGGGCTGTGAGAGGAAATCAGACCAGCTAGAGGAAAATCCACATAGACAAGTGGAGAACATGTTAACTCTACACAGACTGAGCTGGATTTGAACCCACACCCAAACAGCACCTGTGTGCCACCCCAGAGAACCAAATATTAATTTAAAAACAAATATTGTAAGTTGATCTTTTCATGGATAAGTAGGCATTAGAATTAAGTTAATTAATGGTTATGTGTTTTTATGCAACTGTTCTGACAAGCACACTCAGATACAGAAGATTCTCCAGAAATATACTTTATATTCACAGGCTGCCCTTGTTAGCTGTTCTCTGTTACTTATTGCATTCAACATGACAGCCATGTCAACATGACAGCCAATAACAGAATCACACTGTATGAAGGACCATTGGCCAGATAAGTTTTGCAAAATCCCTCCATGCAGGGGACCATTACATAGGACTTAGGTCCTGTCATTTAGACTCATATTCCTTGGACAAAACAATAACTAAGTTGAGCACATCAGGGGACAAGATCCTATAACAGTGTAAACAAATTTGTGGTGAACGATTCTGGTTGGGTGTAAACTGACCTGCACAGGCACACACGCGCACATGCACGCACGCACGCACACACAGAGTCATGCACTGCATAATGATGTGTCAGTCAACAATGGACCGCATATATAACGGTGGTTTGTAGCCTAGGAGCAATAGGTTATACCATCTAGGTTTGTGTAAGTACTCTATGACGTTCACACAACGAAATCACCTAATAATACATTTCTCAGAACATATCACCATTGTTAAGCAACGCATGATTGCATAGCCTCCTTGTCTGGCATATTAAAGTTATTTTATCAAATGATTCATAATAATCATTGCACAGTACCTGCTTATTTGCATTCTAAAACAGTTCAGCTAATGTACAGTCTATTTTTACCTCAGTGATTCTGCAAGAGTTAAATTTGGTGTAGTAGTAAAAATGGTCCATATCACCTTTGGGCCAAATTCCCACCATATCAAGCCAGAGATCCACTGTATGAGCCAACCTATTTTCATATATCCCACAGTATCAAATTTTTGTGGTTCAGTAGCCCATTCTGCGGTGGATGTGTTTCTAGAGTTTCACAGAGACAGAACTTCTCACAAAATCCTATGGAAGAAAGAATTAAGGTTTCCTGTTTCATAAGTATTTGGTCTTTTCATAGAGGCAATGTTTTCTTTAGTTTTACAGAAAACTAATTCAGTCAAGGAACAAAAGATGAAGTTTGCCAGTGAGAAGCTGTAGGCATTTGATTTAACTGAAGAATTAAAGATTTTTTTTTTTTTTTACAAATCATTACAATTCTATGCATGGGGTCTTTAAGGTTTTATTTTGCCAATGACATAAGCAAAGGAGGGGAATGCATTTGAGTGAGACAAAGCAGGTATAAAACAGAGACCATTCAGACATTAAGTCAAACAGAGCTGTTCAGTGGCTTTTCCCAGGATGGGGTAATGTGGCAGAAAACTTCTGTATGGGACTCTTTGTCACAAGGCAATAGCAATTCATTTAAGACCCTATAATAAAAGTTAGCGACTGGTGCCCTGGCTGGGACGATGCTGTTTCCCCTCACAGACTACAGGGACATGGCTCTCCGAAGCAGAATAACAAGGGTCACTAGCATGTGTTGATATCTAACAACAGAATGGGCACTGTGAATTCATTCCTCTTCCAATAGAATCTGGCTGAGGTCCCCTGCTCAAATAGGCACTGTGGTTGGGAACAGGAGCCCTGTCAGCGGGCTCAGCAGAGGAAGAGAGAACAAGGGCAAATGTGGAAGCCCCACAATTGCTGCTAGTGCAGTCCAGAAGTTCAGTTCTCACTGATTGGAAGATGTCGACAGCTGTTTATACAGCACAAAAATTATCTGCTCTATAAAATAAATATTCTCTAACTATACAGTATTTGTACAACGTTGTGAGATTCTGAATTAAAAAAAAACACAACTTACAAAAAACCTCAGAAGAATAACCAATGAGCATAAAGTGGAAAATCCAATTTGAAATGCAGGGAAGTGCACCAAGGAGTGGCGCTATGTACCCTCATTTTTTGCTGTGTGCCAACTGCAGGTCTTCCTGATCTTCATCAAGGTTCTGTGCTTACGGCCGACACAAATCTGTACTGGATTTAATATCGTCAATCCTAGATTAACTGACTCATTTCTCACATGCATTCCTCTGCTTTTAAATACAACAAAATGGCTCAACCACCCTCTGATTTATGAAAGATGGGAGTAATGACGGCAACATTCAGAAGACAAAAGGCTGTTCTACAAACGCAGGGTGTTGTTTATGCATATCCCCTCAGTTCTCCATGTTTAGGAAACAACCCATTCTTTATGCTGCCCTTTAAAACACTTCACAGTTAATTAAGCCTGAAAATGGTCCAATAAAACTCTTGGGCAGAGCCTGAGTGCATCTCCAGATTTTATGTTTCACATCTAATTTAGCAAATTAAAGCTTTTGTGGAAGCTTTTCCAGCAGATCTGTAACAGCATTTGACTCAAGTTGTTTACATCACTGTTGTCCTGAAAATGAACCAACAAAGCAGGATTTTATCTATCCAAATAAAAAGTCTTTTTCTGCGCCGTGAGTTAGTGAGCAGATCGACTGCTGAGTGTCCTTTCCAGCAGTAGAGGCTGCTTTTTGACAACTACAGTCTGCTCTTGCAGCCAAAGAGCACTACTCCAAAGGCAGGTCCTTTCACAGATAAATAAGTCAAAGCTGCTGCATCCCGTTGTTGCTCTATACACTGGATAATTCGGACAATTTTTAAAATATTAAATATTATAATATTTTATAATAATATTATAATAATAGCATACTTAAAAAATAATTTTCACTATTAAGTCTGAGGTAACGACACATGATAATGCTAATAACTTAGAATTCTTCTAAACAGCACTCCTGTTTAAAAGTAGTAATATATAGTTTAAAAATTCAGATTTCACATTTTCGGAAAACATAGACAGTAAAACAGAACTTTTTATACTGTCAAATAGTAATACCTGTAATTTAAAATGGGATCCATAATAATTACGTGTGTTTAACTGAACTGCTCACTACGATACATTCCAAATTTTTAATGGAAGGCCTTAGTATAAATTCATCATAACAAGGTTTACCTTGGTGGACAAGGGTGAGTTGGGGAAGGGGAGCATGCAGCAGGAGCAGAATCCCCACAGTCACTTTGTGACCTCACCCACCAGCTCTCCTTCCTGCTTAGCCTGAATGAGTTCATACATGTGCTCCTTTGTGGCCTAATGTTAAATTTACAGCCTTTGGACCATTTGGACCCCCACGAAAAGCATACAACAGGTGTGCAATTGCTGTAGACCTCACAGCTGAGCAAGACAGGCAGGCATAGTGGCAGAAGACATAAGCAAAGGAAAAGGGGAGACAACTCTTGCAGCACCACTGACTTTGCTCCTTTATGCCAAGATGAACCAGGAAAAAAGTGCACACATAAAAATCTACATGGCATATGCTGACCTGTCATGAAATATTCTGGGTTATAATATGATGTACTTTCATACTGCAATATGGATGTAAGCCACCATAGATGAAGATGGATAAAGTAAAATAAAAACATCTGTAAAAGGACAGAAAATGCATGATCTTGGTTTGATTACCTGAATTTTAGCCCAAAAGGTTATATTAAGCAAAGTATATCACTATACCTAACTGCTTTCCAAAGCTAGGAAAACCCCAAGTGCCTCCAAGTCTCATTTTTCACATCTCAACAGAAGCCTTAAGACTCCAGGAAAAGCTTCAGTTTGTCATTCTTCATGTTAATGCACAACAAGTACTGTGTCAAATAAATGACAGAAAAAATACAAGTTGGCTAAGTACAATGAAGCTGCAGGTAATTTCAATAGACAAATGACAACTAAGTGCAGAAGAAAGACTGTTTAGCACTGAACCCGCAACACATTGTGAATATAATAAACAATACATAATGCATGGAGGAGTGCGTGTGTCAGAACGGAAAACTTTCGTGTCTGCATTGATTCAGATATACAGTATGGTGCATTCCACATGTTCCACTAGCATATGATCCTCAGGCTAATTCTTGTTCTTCCAGACACTTCACAGCTCAGTAAAGGTACAAGTCCAGAAAACTATGAGGAAAGTGTTAAAAACAGATGTCAGAGTTAATGATTTTTTTACAGTTATGGGGAGACTACAGTTTGAATGCATGGGCTCTGCCGTAACTGGGCCACACTGCACAACTTGAGCTGAAATTAACAGGTTGTTCCAATCTTTGTTGTGTCCAGTGTGTTCCTGTGCTACAGACAGACATGGGATATACATCTATTATAAAAACCAATACCAAATGTCCTTGGCTAGGACAGAAAAGGCATTTCCTCCAAACTAAGCTTCAGTCCTATAGCCTCAAGCATGTATCCCCTCCCACACCCTATGGGACACTGATGGGCCTCTCCTTTGTGGCAGGAAAGATAGGATGATGGCAATGACTAATTGGTTACGGCATGCTGGAGTTACACCAACCACTATGGCATAAATTTTAAAAAATTACATCTGGTTGAATATTAAACAAAAAACTATCAGCTAGCTTTTTTTATAACTACAAAACCGTTTCACATATACAGCACCTATCAATACTAATAATTAAGTAAGCGTGCACCCCGCAACAGGAAATCGCTGGCATTTTCCTAAGGTCTGCAAAAATGTAATAATATGAGGTGTGAATTTTGACAGTAGTGTCAGAAGAGTGACTATGACATTTGAAACAAAACAATTACATTAAATTACAGCAGATCAGGACCAAATTTTCTGGAACCCAAACTACAGAACATTTACTTGGCTTTGGCAAATAATTATCCAACACACCTAAAGTACAGATTGAATTTGTGTTTGTATGAGTTTTGTGTTTTCCCCAGATGGTTTAAGAAGATTTTTGACAAAAATGTTGCCACAATGATGTTGGAGTTGCCTGAACAAGGTATGGGTTTCAACTTAGTAACCAGTTATAAAATGTGAAGTTCATACAGCAATATGCAAACGTGTGTATGTCTGTGTGTGCGTACATTTCTCAGCATAAATTTCAGTGTGTAAAACAAAATATATGCCATCTGATGACCTTGTCAAATGCATTTCACACTAAATTTATGTTTTAATAAATACTAAGAATGAGGTGTGGGAAGAATTTGATAACGTGAAAATGAAGACCATATCACAACCGTATTATAACTACCAGATTTTCTCACAAATTTCAGTATAAAAAAAAACAGCAAGATAAGGAAACCTGGAAAAACACTCAAATGGCATTCCTTGTCTAGCTGTTATAGCAAGAAATCAGCCACACATGTTGTCACCAAGGTGGGAACTTGTATAAGAAACAGATCATAGTGCTGAAATTTAGACATATGTATGAGGAGCACTGAGAAAGCTGGAGCAAATCCTGTACCAGCAGATTTTTAACAATGGTATGTTTATAAATAAGGCAAAACACAAAATAACTGAATTGTTTGCATGGTTACTAAAGCTGATTTATCACCTGTTTTTTCAACTTGTTTTACTTCTGTACCAAATAATTTTAGCTTTTGGTAGTGCAAAGCACTACCATGCCAACTCAGGGAACATAAATATAAATCCAAGCCTAAGATAACACTCCCTTTTTGCAATACAGGCTATAGACTTCATTAGGCTATAAGCCAAGTTACACTCAGAGGGAAGCAGCTCATGGCCCGTTCATTTCACACCTCTATAGGTGCCTCCTGGATCTCAGGTATTACTTTGGGGAGTTACACACCTACCCCTGGGATCATGGGCCACAAGACTCAAGTGTGGTAAGGAAGACTATGACAGTACCAGGGGTTCAGGCCAACTGAACTTTATGCACCATTCTTGTTGCTAATGCAAACTTACTTAACAGCATATCATTGCAATGGAAGGCAACACTGATTTGCATGAATTATGGTGGAATTGATCCAGGAATTGAATGAGGGTTATAATGGTCAGTAAAAAGCAGAAGAGAGAAGAACCTTGTAGAGCATGTGTCAACAAATAATGTACACATTGTTCCAAAAACTTAAAGGGTTTCACTTACAACCTCAACTTCCACCAAAGCTAAGGCTGTAGGCCATGTCTCGAACAATGAATAATCTGAAGTCAAGTAATGCAATGAATGGATAAAGGAGATGAAAGGTGAAGAACAGACACATCCAGACCTGCCTTCATCTTAGCCATTGCCAGGAAAGTCAGTCAAATTGTCACAGATTCTTCAAGTGGATGTGGACAGATAAAAGCTTGGGCACTTATCCAACCCCACCCTTATACAGTGGCTGATACGTTCCCATTCACACGTAAATCTCAAAAGGAGCATAATTACCCACTTCACCCTGAGAACTGCAGCCAACATCAACTTCAAAAGCAATCCAGCAAAGACACATCAATAACAAGGATTTATCTGGAATGGTAACTGGACAAATATGAGAAAGCCAATGGTATGAAAGTATATTCAAAAGTCTGACTATTAAGCCAATGGTATGAAAGTACATTTAAATGGATGACTATTTTTTGTTCTAAATGGTCATCCAAGTGGAGGGCTTAAGATGTTTCTGTTCTGGCAGTGAAAAAAGGAGAAAGGGCTGAAAAAGTACTTATTTCAGTCTCACATGGTGTCTCTCAGTACTGCAGTCTCATTTGCTGTAAGCTGATAGCATTAAATTCATAAGTCATAATACAGGAATATATATTTGAATCAATATTTACGAGACTGTTGTTTTAGAACACTCTGTGCTGGAAAAATCTACCAGAAAGATTGGGTCAAACAAGTATGAAGTCTCTGCTAACAAAGGAAAACTTTCATTTAAGTACCTTTTAACCACAGCACAGTCTTGGAAGGTTCTCTGGAGCCTTCAGTTGCTACTACTGCAGTCTCACTTATTGTAGGCTGATAAAACAACACTCTCTGGTTTCTACAACCTGAAGCTCACAACCACCTACTACTACAAAACACGGCAGCAACTGTGGGCATGGATATGTACATTAACACCCTCAATCTACTGTGATAAACACAGTGGACATATCAACACATGTCCCATGTCACCACAACAGAATGCCCAGAGGGGTGGGCAGCCAGATATTTTTCTCCCCTTCTTTTGAGTTTTGTTTTCCTCTCTTCAGTTGCCAGTTGGCTTATCTATAGATAATCTTTATTGTTATTCTCTTTCTATTTGCTCATCCTTTGAACCTTTGTTCTGCACTCTGCATCATACTGATGAGAAAAGCACTATAAAACAACAAATTGAACTGAACTCCCATTGAATATTCATGTACCAAGTTATTCCTGCCTATTACCTCACTGGGTTTGAGCAGTGTTTTACCACAGTTCGAGGCACAGAATTGGTAAAGAGCGAATCTGTGAACTGCTCTCAGACAAGCTATCAGACAGTTTGCTGAAAACACCAGATTATAATGAGCAGAGCCTGCAGCTGACCCACCTCTTCCAGGAAGGTGCTAGAGGAAGATCCATACATTCCTTGTTAATATCCTTCTGTTATCTAAGAGAACCCTCAGCCTGGTCCTCCACCTAGGTGGTAGGGCTTTGACAGTTCACTGCTGGTGGTGCACCAGGATCCAGTATTCCATGTGATTTTTCAGCTTCAGTTCTAACAATTTGGAGCTGTGTACAGTATAAATGGGAAACTGCATTCTACAAAATATGAATACTCCCGTTTTTTTTCTTTTCAGTGTTTCACATTTAAACAGTTAAATCTCTGATGTTTTAATTAAACATTGTTCAATGTTAAATACACATTGTTCAGTAACACAACTCTGTATATACTGTAGAATAACGTGCACTATTTTTAATATTAAGTTATTAAATGTCTGATGCTCATCAAGGCAAATTGTGACATGGAGCAAAATCATTGTGGCAGATTATGATGATGAATACATGACACTGCACCTGTCTGATGCATCCCCATTATCAGTCCATCAATCCACCCATCATCTTTATCCTGGTCATGGTTGTGATGGTCTAGAGCCTATCCTGTGGCTAGGCTATGAAACAACACCCTGGATGGGTTACCAGGCCCTCACAGGTTCTTCCCCATTAATGGTAGCAAAATAATCATGCATGAGGATGAAAGAATTCTAAAAACCAAGGTATTTAAATTGTGTGTCTTTTGGACTTTACTTTTTGCAAAATTTTTAGCAAGGAGTTTGAATAAGAGCAACAGAACCCCAACCATATGGAACGGTAGAGTCAAATGATGCACTCTGCCTAACAAGAGCTGTTTTGCTGTCTTACACATTTTGTTCTAAGCTGAGCATCTCATGGACACTTTCATGTTAACAATGAAAACAGGTTCATTCACAGTTATTTTTTGTTCCTCGGGCACCCTTTGTCTTTTTGCCATCCTGTCCTATATCTTATGTACTGAAGCACTACTTTGAAGCCAGGCCACTTTCTGAAAAAGTCCCATTTGCTTGCATCTTGGGAGAGCAGCACCTGGTGACCCACTGGTACCAGTGACAAATGGGTTCGGAGGCGTTCAGAAAACACCCATATGTGCCAGGCATGTAGATGTGACAAATCATTGCAAAGCCTCGGCTTGCACCCATGCAAATACATTTTATAAATATGCTTGTAAAGTGTGCCAATGTGTCACAACACACATACAAAACACTCTTAAGTGCTTTAACAACATCATGGAGATTTGCCACAAGCAATTGCAGAACACCATGCACAAAAATGCAACTAGGATAGTACAACAGAACCTCCAGGCTGAGAGCTATTTATCAACAAAGACCCCAAATTAATGGTTCCCAGTACTACTTTAAAAACGTTTGAGAACTGCCCTCATAAAACAGCTGTGCCTTGGTAAGTTCCTTGAGCTACCTTTTTAGCAAGCCACCAAAACCCACATTCCAAGTAAACCAAGCAGCTCATATTAAATCTCCTGCTAATCTAGTTCAGTGGCATGGCTCCAGCTCTGTCTTCCAGTGTCAACGCCTAGTTTTCCTGTGGCCTCAGCCAAGGCATCCCCATGACCATTCTTACCCAGTAGGACCCCTGCGCATTCATCTAACCTCCTTGTCACAAGTCTGGTGGCAGTTTGACTGATTTCCAAGCTGTAACGGCTCTGTTTTTAAACCACTACTATAGCAATAAACACACTGCTTTCTTACTAAATACTAAAGAATAAAGAAAAGATTTTAAAGAAAAAGTCTCTGTGTTCATGTATAAACACGTAGGCTCACATAGATTTAGTTGCTGAGCCTTTGCCTGAGCTGAGAATTATTCTGACGAAATCTTACTGATCCCTTGTATTTCATCTGTATTTCAGCCAGATCAGACTCGAAGCAACAAAGAAGAGGTTTTGGGACACGTGCACTGGCTCACTGTGGTCAGAAACCTTAAAAAGCAGTAATAAAACCCTAGAACTGTCAAAGTCAACCACCACTTCAGTTAATTGAATCATCATTTAATGTTATAACTGAACATTTTCCATTATACTGTATGTATTATGAAAAATGTACAGTGCCCTTCTTAAATGAAGTTTAAATGAAAAAACTCCATCCCATGATTTTTGAGATCCGAATTAAAGAATTTACTGTGAGGTGTAATTTGAACCTTAAATTTAATTTTTGCTAATATTTGTGGTTATGTAAAATGCCTTACAGGCAAAAAATGCACAAAAGGTATAGCAGCTACATTACTAATTTTCACAATACAACCAAGTTAGCATCTTAATTTTTTTTTTTTTTGTGCGTCCAAATTACCATAACATACCCCCCCACACACACATATACCCACTTTTGTTAAATACAGATGTGGGCACCATTATTGGAACCCTTCCACTTTCTCCAAAAACCTCACAATTTCTTTGTGTATTAAGAATCTGATAAAAAGTGTTTGGTATCCATAATTCTTTATTTCACATTTCATAAAACAGAAACTTTGCTTCTGATGTATAAATTAATATATTATTTAAATAATAAAACAAATGAAAATGACACAGACAAGAATCTTGGTACCCTTAACCTAATCCTTCGTAGCACAGTCTTATAACAATAACTGCAGCCAATTACTGGAATTAGTCGCTTTCTGTGGCTCTGAATGAGATGTCTACTCTTCTACTCTGGTAGTTTTGACCACTCTTTTTCAGCAAACTGCTCGAGTTTTCTCAGGATTGAGTTTCAGCTCTTTCCACAGATGTTCTAAGGTATTTAGATCAGGACTGTTCCAGATAGCAGGGCATATCAAAACGGTCCAATGTTTTCTTCTTAAGCATTCTCGGATGTTTTCTGAGTTTTGTTTTTAGCCATTATCCTACTGGGGACACATGAGCTGTGACTGGGACACAGCTTTCTCACACTGACCTGTACGTTTCATTCAAAAATGCCTTGCTAGCCCAAAACATCACTGTGCCTGTTTCAGGTCCATATAACACACATAGTGCCAAATACCAGGAGCTTGGTTTATAAAGGGGATCCTAACGCCCATCTAACCCATCCTAACCCCCCCCCCCCCCTGCATGCCTACAATCCGCTACACAACGGCTATCTTATTAAAACTAGCGTCAACCAACTATAATGCCAACCATGGCGTGGCGCAGCAATGGCGCGGCATCTCATCGGGGTTATCAAGTGGGCACCTTCCTTCGTCGGCGTTTCGTCAAGTTAGGCCCACAACACCTCCAGAAGGCTCAACCGCGGCTCAGGCGTCCCAGAGCTGCTCCCCTCCATTACTGCGCGCACCACTGCGCCACCCCGCCACTTCTCACATTAAAGACCCTTTACCTTAGCGTCCTCACCCTCACCGCTCTTTCTACCCACCGTCTCAAAGGAAGAAGCCCCTCGCCACCTACTTTACTTTATCACACTTCTCAACAACTACACCGCCTGCTAACAGCTAACTGCCATCACACCTATGCGCTAACAACTATACACTAATAAACTAGCCGCCATGACACCTACGTCCTAATGCTTCGCCGGCACCCACCTGCTCAGCACTTTGCCGCCCCGCTACCATCCGCGCTGGTCCTCTTATTCCAAACCCAGAGACTTCCTTGCTCCGCAGCCTGTGACAATTCCTTCACCGCCCGTTGCAACTTCCGCCCCTGAATACCGAGTTCGCGAAACAAATTCAAAGTGGATTGGGCTATAAACCTATGGCATCCAACTTCAATTGGCCTCACCTTCGCGTTCCAGCCCCGCCCCTCTACTTCCGCCGCTAACTCGCTATATCTAAGCTTCTTCCTCTCATGAGCGTCGTCCACCGATCCTTCCTATGTTTCACAGTAGGGATGGTGTTTCTTTTCTTTGCAGCTATATTCTCATTGATAAGTTTTATTTTTGAAGACAAATGGGTCAGTTGGTGCCATGTGCTTATATAAAAATGGAATAAAGATTTTCTGTATAGCCAGGTGCCACCTGTAATAGAATGGAATCCTACATATACCTACCTGTAGCTACCTAGCCTAGCACCCAATGATTTTGAGATATGCTCTGGACCACCACAACCCTGACCAGCTTTCAGTAGTTAACGGTCATAGATAGATACATGAATGGATGAACATATACCCATGTGTATGATATCTTTACCATGTTTAGCAGATTTATTTATGCCACATCCTCACAGTGCAAGAGAAACAAGACCTTTTTTATGCTATAACAGAAGCCAAAATTGATCATTCAAAGAATCAAGCATCTTTATCAAATGAAGGGAATTGGTTTTAAAAGTGTTTGTTGAACTGCTGACACAATTCACTTGTATGGGATCTGGGCTTGGATGCAAAAATGAACATGAAAACAGATGCACTTTCTGCCTTACAATTTACTGCTTTCCCTTGATAAGACATCTGTGTCCAATCGCCTGTCTATGCTCCAAAACATGAAACTGGGCTGCTTCTGTTGAGGTGAACTCAATTTTTTACTGTTACGTTATTATTTATTCTTTCAGACAGTATTGTGAATATTATGATTTACTTTTACTCATTATTTATTATATTATTCACCACACTTATGTGCCTTTTACCCATTTATATACTGTATTACTTATAAGCTTTTTTCTTTGCCTTTAACATGGCCTGTTGTAGAAATTTGTAGATGAATGTAATGCTGTTACTGGTAAATTCTACTTAATTGGGATTAGATGAAAGAGAACTTGATGGTCTTTGTTTCTGGTACGATACCAGAAGACGATAGTGAGTCTGAGCGAGTAAAAAAAGACATAGAAGTCAGTCAGCATGTATATCTGTAAGGTATGTATTTCTGTGATGACTAATGCCTCGTGAATTCTGGGCAGCTGCAACAGAACTTTTTGAAGTTTTATTGTTCCTCATTATTGACACTCCAGAGAACCTCAGATTCTCTGAGGCAGATCAGTTCTAACATCTCCAATTCCAAAGCTGTTGCTCACAGTCACTCATTAACAGGCTTACTATGTCTTATATAAGTGTGTCCATTTAAAAACACTGGAAGAATATCGAAAACTTTTTTCAGAGAAACACAAACACAAGCATAGTAAACCCTAAAAATCTTAGAATTAGAAAATCTCAACATCTGTGTGTCTATACATAGATGCTTGCAAATTTCATAATTCATAAAATATGCAGTGCAGACAGGCCTATTCTGACTTTATTACTGAAATAAAATAAAGAAAGGCAGATTACTTTATAAATAATTCCTTTGTATTAAAAACTGTGTATACAGTTTTGATGTTTTCACATTTTTGTACATGTGTATGTCAAAAGTAAAAACGGTATTTCCCAGTGCTGAGGGACTGACCTGGTCATCATAACGGTAGGTTAACAGCTGGTCCTCAGTCGTGTCTTCCAGAAAGCTCCCCTGGGGAGACAGCGCAAATTCGGGAAGGAAGTAGGCGGTCTGTGACTGGCTTGCATCCATCTACAAAAAAGAAAAAAGACTCCAGTAAAAATTTATTTTGGAGTTGGTTAGAAACCAGTTCCACAAACTTGAAACATTATGACACTGGGCAAACAAAGTGATTATTACATCTGTAAAACATTTACTGTTAACCCATGGCATGAACAAAATTTAACAACAAACTGAATAAACTTTTACCTTTTGATAATATGCTCTATAGCAAAACTTCAAAAGTAAACATTTAAGAAAATAAGTAAGCATTGTTTCATTTTTGCCCAAACTATGAAGTTTCTTTTTATACCAACATTGGTATTTACTAATATTGCTACAAAATGAAACTGCCAAATTCCAATGAACTGACATTTGGAGGGTGAAATGTAATTGGAAATGCCTGAATTTTCTACATAGTTGGAACAATGCATGTGCCACATGTTGATGCACTCCATCCAAGGTATCCTAAATACATCAAGGCCACTATAAATTAGCAGGACAAAATATTTTTATACTCCAGTCGTTTCAGTTTTCATAATGTACTTTTCAAATGCAGAAAGTCAGGTAAGGTTTCCAATGATGCCTGGGCAGGTAAGTGAGAGAGAGTATTACACTGAATTTCAAAATTCAATCAGAACAAAGGGGGGGGGGGGGGGGGAGGAGTCAAAAAGCACCTCAAAATGAGATGTCTCAGTAATTCACATCAGTGGAAAAAAATTGGCATTATAATAATAGTGCTGTAAAAATATTTTTTGAAACCACATAAATTGTCCCAAGTATCCAAAAAGACCATACTTTAACCCCTGGATCTGAAACGCAAATAGCGTTTACTAAAACAAGGAATTAGCTGTAGTGCGGAAATTATGTTTTTCGTGAAAACTAAATTAATGCTGACATGTTTTATAAGCACTGAAAAAATGAATGACTGTTTCATTATGTTAATGTTAGATCAGTTCACTATTAATCTTGACAAACATATATTTTATATTTTGTATATTTCTGATTTCAGTACTGTGAACAGCTTTCGCAACTTTATGGATATGTTTTTACATGAATCTATTATTCAGTTAAACACATATTTTGACACTTGTTTTCTAGTATGAACAAGAACTGGAGATAGTGTGTGTGTGCACGCATGTGCATGCATGCTTATGGGTGTGTGTATACCTGCTGAATGATTATTATGCTGTTCAACTGCACACAAACACTGTCCAAGATTCCGAAGTCATTCCACAGCTACAGCACGTAAAGCACAACATTAATCACTAAAATACTCATTAGCAGAGCCAACAGCTGAGCCATGGACTTGTTTTCGAGACTGATCCAGTGGAATCTGTTTTCCAGTCCAGTCATCGTTTTCAAACCTGCAAAATATACTCAAGACAAAGAACCCATTCTCTGGAAGTGTGTCAATAAAGAGTAGAGATGACATTATGGTTATTGGGTATATTTTTTTGTTCTATAAAATATGCTGCAGTCAAGAATCAAGTTATTTATTAAGCTGTATCTATCCATTATCCTAGAATCATTCAAAGTTAAAATATAAAATTAACCATGGATGGGACACCAGTCCATTGGTGGCCACACACACCATTAGGAAAAAAATAAAGTCCAAACAACAAGCATACACACTGTACAATTCATTTTTCATGCCATTGCGCTCTTCTCACACACACACCTGTACCACTCCTTCTTGTCTTATATTCCATGTATTCACTTTTTCTTCAAGGCAACCTGCACCTAGTTCTTTTAACAAAACAAAGGATCTTTGACCTTACCATCAAGCTGCATCACGGATAACAAAACCATGTGCAACAGTAAGCTGAAGTGACAAACAGCAAAGCCTAAAGTGTTACCCATGAGAGAGTAGCCAGGTTCAATTAAGGTCTGTCTCTGAGCCATGGCAGTGGGTTTAAACTGAGCTCATGCTGGAGCAACACTAATAGCATTGGTCTTCAAGTAAACCACTCCACTCTCTTCATCATAAGGTTGTTGACAAAGACCAGGTGTTGCTAGCACAAGCCATGCCTTTGATCAGAAAGTGTGAAAACCTACTTGCAGAGATCAACAAAACAGATGAGGGAATGGATTTTTAAATTCAGTGCAGCACAGTCAGACTGGAACAGCTTGGCTACCGAACAAATCGGTTACCCTGAATGGCCCTATATTTTCATATAATACAATGATTTCACAAAGAACTACATCTCTCCAAATCTACTACATGAAGCATTGCTAACTAAAAATTATTTTTTTAAAAATTAACTGCACAGATGTATACTTTCCAGCAAACAAGGAAAGGACAGAGCAGAATCATGATGTGCTTCTCCATACGACACCTGTTACAGATACCTCGTTCAGAATCAGGCACTTCAACTGGAACGGCTTTTTTCCTCATGGCACACACCCAGAACCAAATGAACAAAGCTTATTTAAGAAAACCTTTACACCAAGACACAGTGAGAAGCCCATGAAACCACAAGCTGCTGGACAGCAGGTCAGATACACACTACATTGCACTGTGGCAAAAAGAACTACATAAGTAGAAGAAAGCAAGCAGCATCTTGGCTTAACACTGTTTGCCTGGAATGAATGGCCCACCCAGCATGTAGCGCCACATGAGGGGGGCAATGCTTCTCTCAAATAATTCACCGGTGTGCATGCTGTCAAGACAAAGCACTCAGAATGCACTCTTGGTGAAAATTAAGCCCATTCTGAAACAGCACTGGAAGAGAACAGTTTCACCAAAAGCAAAGTAAAGGGAGGTGTAAACTTGTAGTGACAGCTGCTTCCTCCAGCTCACTAAACCTCAACAGGAGGTCCAGAGGAGTGGCCAAATCACTGTGGCCCAGTCCATGGAAAACCCAGAAGGCAGCTGCAAAGGCAAGATTTACTGCTTCAGATTTAATGACCCCAACACATTCTGTGTTTTAAGGCAAGCACATTAGAAAATAAATAAAGACTGAGTGGAAAAAGAGAATTTTAATGGGAGCTTATGTTTGGCTTCATGGTACTTGGGGTCCAGACACATATGTGATTCAATCCTTAATAGGAAGAGTGTTTCCAGGTCCCTCAGATGAGGGTTGTACTCCTCTTATCATCTCTCCAGCCCTTCATCTCTCCAGCCACTTCAAGTGGGTTCCTTAACATGCTTGGCACTGCAGTTTCCATTTCTGTAAGACCCAAGTGGAGCTCATTCCATAAAGATTCCCTTTCCGCTGAAGAAGTCACTACTATACACACTGAAAGCATGGATCCTGACCTAAGTGAAAGTATCTGCCAGGAAACAGTTTTGCTGTGATAAGAGGTATGAGGCACGCAATTACAAATGCTTAACCATGTGGCTATTAATAGTGTGCCATTTGCCTGCTGGGTTGCACTACACACCAAGGTAATGTGGCCACCAGTCACTATTCAGCAGAGACAGGAAAACAGGTTATTACCTCCATGCACAAAAAGAAAAATTACACACATTTTCTATAAGAAAGACATTGCTTAAGACATAACAGAGGAAAACCAGAGCAAATAAGAAGCAGACCAGGCAAAAAAAAATGTCAAAAATACAAGTTTTTCTCCATCCAAGTTAAGAACAAATGGACCCTCAACTCTTGTAATCTAAGGCATGCAAAACAAGGCATCTCTGTGGAAAGGAGTAGTGGTGTGACCTAAGAGTTTCACTCTGGTATTTTTCAAAGATTTCTGACAGTGACAAAGACATCTGTGTGATACACATGACAAAATATAAATGCTTAAATTTACTGTTGTGCAGTTGAGGACAAACCACAATGTGAGAAAAAGCAATCACTGAAACTCAAACTGAACTATAAACTGGAAAATAAACAATTGACTATCGAGCGCATGCTCTAAAACTACTGAAGCACAAGGAAATAAAGTCATGGCTCAAAGGAAACCATATTTATAACAACAATCTACTTCTGCGGATGCTAAAAAACTGCTACGAAATTTGATGCATGATATGTGAAATATAAAGGAAAATATAACCTTTTAAAATGTGAAAATGTTGGCTTTTTTGAGTAAATATATACAAAGGCCCCAAAATAAAGTGTGGTTTAAACATTCTTTTCCATTTAATATTTCCACATTAATGCAGTGAGAGAATGACCTGCTATGACTATATATACAGCAGGTTTCTCAGCCAAGCCAGAGATCAGCTCAGGGTATCACCTCTAAGAGTAACAGTTAAGCTTCCCTCTTCAGAACAAATTGACATTGAGTGACAAAAGTAGAACAGCCAAGGTGAGATCCTCCAGCTGCCAAAATGCAAGCTGTACATGGTTTGGGCAACACGGAGGTGATCTATGAAATGCACTTTGCTCCTCGTGTCATAAAAATTCAAATAAGACCATTTTTTTCTTGTGGAGCAAAAATGATCTGAATTTCCATGCCAAATGTTGGCTGTAAAATACACTCAAACAGATAAGTTTTTTTAATTCAGCTCAAACAAGCAAAAAAAGGACAATACAACTTGTGCCCGGTATCCTTGAATGATCCCAGATTAATAACAAAATGAGAAACAGTACACAATTATGATCTTAACAGGTGAGCAACTGACATACAACAGCAGTTTGAGAAATTATTTTTATTTACAATTATTCTAAATTATCTGACTTCTAACATAGCTGGGATTTAATAAAAATGTTAAAAGGAAAAAAGTATTTTATTGATTACAACTACAGAGAATATTTTTGCAGAAGCTAACTCTTTCACAAAAAAAAAATTAATGGATGTCTCTATTAATATGTTCACAACAGAAGAGAACAAAGCTGAGTAAAAGAATCAGGAAATAGAATCAGAATCAGCACAGCAAGAAGCTGGAAATACATACTGGCACATAATATAAGTGAAATGCAATGGGCTACAATAAATGGCAGAGGTGGTCAAATAGCACTGTCAAAAAAGATTACAGGTGAGCTGACATCCAGAAGCCTTTCATTCAAATCATGCTACAGATGTAGTACTACTTTTTATAATGGAAGAACACTTGAGAAAAAGAAGCATCTATTGTATTGTTTTGTTATTGTAAGGTTTGAATAGCGAATACTATTCCAGCAAGTATGTATCCTATCTCGTTCTCAGAATAAATATATTAAATTATCCAAAGGGAGCTGTCTATATTTTAAACAAGTTTTTATTGAAGGTGTAGATAATGAAACTCCAAAATCTTTATATTGCAAGTTTTGAATTGGTCAGCAATCAGGATTGAACAGCAGGTTGTGGAAATTTTTTTTTTCTTAAGTAAAGTTTACTAAAAAACATTTAGAGTTTTAACTTTTATGCTGTGTGAAATTGTGTCATGAGTGAACATAATAAAATAATTTAAAAAATAACCGACAAGCTAGATAGTTTGGACTGAGTGACACCAAGGACATAAAGGAATCCTGTGTAGCTTCTATTACACCTAAACAGAAGTGTATTATTCAAAACCACAGTCAGCCACACTGAAGCTGTAAATTTCACCACAACTCACTTCTCTCTACAGCTATTCAAAAAGTGACTTTTATAAATGGCAACAGCTAAGATGGTTTTAATTTCCGTTCCTTCTCGATTGGAAAAGAACAGTTAGGGTCCGGTCCTACAACCCTTGTTCTGCACCCATGACTGCTGCTGTGATGTCCACTCTAGCCTGTCAAGTAGTTCAATACAAACTCGACCCGCAATAGGCAGTTGTACACTCAACCAGGCCCGAGTTCTAATGGCTAAAAAGCAAATGTGTCCAACACCACACTCAGCCCTTGTACCAGTGAAGCTGCAAATGTGAATCCCATGTAACAACTGCTGGCTCTCTTGCTGTATACCATATGTGTTTTATTAAAAATTCTTTCTGAATTATTTTCTGAGCTCACAAGCCTTTCATTCTAAAGAAAAATATTTATGCGTTACACTGATTTAAGGTTTTATCTGTAAAACAGCAATTACAAGCAGCTGTGCATTCGGGGTTCCTAAAGGAGACATAAATCAGAGATGTGGGACCTTGCAGCAGTCAAGAGATATCAGAGGTTAACAAGTTAATCGCAAAAGTATAGAACAAAATGAAATTTAATAAAACACACATATGAAAACTCTTTTGTTCTGGCAGAAAAAAGGACCATGTAACCTAATGTGAAATCAGTTCAGCTGAAAAATAAATCCTATTAAATGTACAAGAATAACAACTAAAAATAAACAAAGAAGTTTGTTCACTACTGAACAGTTAAAAATCCACCAAACAACTGAAAACCCCCAGATGAACATTTCAAATCCCTTTCAGGGACACAACTATCCATATTTAAAGTAAAGCTTAAAAACAGTGATTACAAATGACTTAGGATTCCAGTCTCTTATAGAAATGCTATCAGGTTAAAAAATCTAACAGTTTCTACCCTGTGGAAATGAACAGAAATCAATCCACCTACCAGTCCAGGCTCAGCTGGAATTTTGTGTACTTGGGCTTCTCTGATTGGGAAAAGCCCTTTACGTCAAAAAACCTCCAAGAGCTAAACCCCACTCATGAGTGCCTGAGATTTCTGTTTCAACAATACATAATCCTCAGCTGTTTCTCTTCTTTTACAGCTATGTCTCCTATAAAAGAATAAGCATGTTGCAAATTCATGTAAAAAATGCTAGCCCTCTCTCATTCAGGACATCCAGGGCTTATAGTAATACACTTTCCACAAAGGATTTATTTCTGCACCATAAGGGCATGTTTTGCAGTCCCTGGCTGGAGGAGATGCTCACATCTACACTCTCAGAAGATGAGACATTTCTTCATAAGGCAAGACATGTAGATAACACTTATAAATAGTAAGACAAAAAATAAGGTAATTTTAGAAATCTAAAACATTTTCAATGTTTCAGATTGAGAGTTTACCAAGCATGACAGTACAGGATGTATAGGAGTTATGGATCATTTTACAGATACAGAGGCTAATTTTAACCATGGTGACAGGATCAAAGGCTATCAATCGCCTGATTTATAATGTTAAACCGTTCAGGGTACAGCTTGTAGATGTTCAGTACATACATTCAAACAAGATTCACTGCTACTTCATTCAGGACTTTTGCCATACTAAAAGAAATGTTAATGGCCAGTTTTCAATTTTCAGGTCACTGAGGATGCTGGGTTGTTTTAATTGACTGAAGAACACGGTTTATTACTGTTTGAATGGAGCCCTACTGAGACTGAGCCCATGAGCAGGAGACTTCACAACAGCCCCCCCCTCCCGGTGAGTGACAAGGAGCTCAGGCTGCCATTTCAGCCCCCAGAGGAATCATTTGCATTTAATTATGCGGGAAATGGTTTGGTTTGAAATGTGAAAATTCATACTGCAAGAGCTTGTAATGCTTTCCAAGAGGTGCTGTAGTGCTCTTATGCCGCTAAATGGCGTGTTGTTTTTTCCAAAAAGAAGTGAGCGAAATTTGCCATGAAAGCACTGAAGAATATGTCTGAATGACAGACATTCTCCAGCACTGCTTCCGGTGGCTCCCCTTTTTTAAAAAAATAAATAAATAAAATAAAAACCTGTTGTTACTATGCTCACAGTACTGCTATACAATGCAGTCTCCCACAACAGCAAGGTAGACGAATGTTGTACAGTTGGCAGTCATGCTGAATGCACACCTATATACAAGATGTGAAGGAAAAAATCTTCTAAAAAAACTTTATAAATATTATTTTAAAACAAGAAACGTCAGCACGACAGCTAAGGAGACAATATTTCAAAGTGGATGTGTTAATAATAGTAGTAAAAGTAAGAGTGGCAGCCTATACAAAAAAAAACTACTAAATCCATCATTCAAAGTCTGTATTTTGCCTTTTTCTTTACGGTTTATACATCTCTGCAATAGTTCAGAAGATAATTTTCATACCTGGACAGTGGACAGGAGATAAGACAGGAGGAGAAAGATGGCGATGCTGATCTCCTGTATAAGCACATCACTGTTCCGCATGGCCACACTCTTCAGACTCCGATGCTGCTAGCACTCTCTTTGGGCTTCTGTGAAAGAGTGTCTCAGCATTAACATCCCAGAGGATTTGTCACCAGAACTGGCCTGCTTTTCAGCAAACTTGAACTAAGACATAAAACTTTCTGGAACAGCAACATGAAATATTCCCTCTTCTCTTGCAATTCTGATTTGCATGCAAGTCACTATTGCCTTACATTTTCTTAAAATAAAAAAAAAACTCACAATTTTATTAGGAATTAATTAGAAATTCATTTTATTAAAGCCAATTTTACTTTAAAAATCAGTTACTATTGTCCATGCGATGAATTTCTCAAAATTCAAACAAAAGTTGGTTTTTTTTCGGTGTTTATTTCTAAGGAAATATTCTACTTCTTTCATAAATTAACATTTTATCAGTTGTACGCCCACATTTCCGATGAACATAATCAGGATAGCTGGAAGACCATTGCAGAATTGCATGATGTAAAGTACTGTGTATAACATAGTAGTATGTAAGTTTGAAATGCAAATGAAGTGAAAATACAGCATTTATAGTTCAACACAAGTTTTAATTATTTCTTTGTTTTACATTGTAGTTTGTCCTTAACTTCTGAATACATAAAGAGAAAACTGTAATGTTGTCAGCAAGATATTGTTTATATAAATATTTGCTGGGCAGAATGGTTATGTAGCTTTCAATGGCAAAGTAAAAAAGCTCTTCCAGAATCAAATAGATGTATTTACATTAGAAAGGATTAAAAAAGGTATCTAACTAAATACAGCCGAAAAACAAACCCTCTGACCCGAAGGACTGCATTTTTTTTCTCAAAAATGCTGTGTCCGTGATATGTTGTGGTTAAATTAAATATTTTCCAAATTAGTGTCAGAAGTGCTCAAACACAAAGCTGTGTCACGCTTGCTTACTCTGCTGGTTCTGCTCAGGTGGATGAGATGATGGGAGATGATGTGAGCCGCGCTGACAAGGGGACAGAAACGCACAGATGAAGGCAGAGGGAAAGCAGACAACACTCATAAGTTCACCCTCAAGCAATGTGTGCAGCTGTTGAATCACCGTGCGAGGACCTAGCGCAAGGAATTATTAGCAGAATGTTGGAGCTATAATTATATAAAATGAATAATGAAAGTATAATACAACCCAGTAAGGCCATTAATGCTACTGTTTATCAGCATCTTCTGCCGGGGAAAGACACTCCCTCTGGTAGTTACCTTTAATCCAGTAAAACTCTCAGCAATCTATATGGTGTTTTCCCAAATATTCATTACCATTGTGAAAAAGACCCAAATATAATAATATAAATGAAAAAATCTGCATATGCATTGAGGAGATGTAGCTACTGTACACCTACATACAGTCTAGGCAGTCTGTACACCTGCTATACCTGCAATACATGGAGCTCAGCCGATATGTTTATTATTTAGTGAATTTTCAGCTAAAACCTTAACTTGACCAGCTGATATAAGAGGAAACACTTGTTCTGCTAAATAAAAAACTACAAACCCTTTCAAAGGCAAGAGATAAAAAGGAGGCGAACTGGAAATGAAGTGAACTTACCGTCACAAATCATTGCATTTGAGACGTCATCTTAAATGAAACTAAGGACACAAATGGAAAAATAAACTTAAAAAAAAAAGCGAGGAAAAAAATGATAATAAAACCGTACCTTTGGTTCGCCGTAATATTTCATGCGCAGAGCTGCATTTTTATATTTTCTGACGCTCAGAATGCGTGGCGGCGTCACAGGAAGTGTAGAAGGTTCTCGACTGTCTGGATGCTTCTGCGCGACACCCGCGGCTCCGAAACCCCGCTTCCCGCCCGTCGGACCCGCGGATGAGCTGCGACTGACGAACTGACTGACGATTACTGCGCTGGAAGCGGGTGCGGGCGGCGGGGTTCCGCCAGGGGGCGCAGCTTCAGCTGCAGGAAACGCGACATTCGACATCTCAAGCGTTGCACAGCGGGACATCATTTACCGTTTTTACGTATCCTTTCGCGTATTGGCGTGTTTTCACAGCTGATACCTGCCGTGGCTTCTCATCGTCCGCTGTTCTGGAAATGGCTGGAAGGATTCAAATAAAATAAACTCTTGCTTAACAATTGAGCACCCAAAAGATGTTTAATGAACGCCTCACAACGTTTATTTCTGCATGGTGAAAATACGCCTGGCTAAATGAAATGATGCTAAGTTGTGTTGTATTTGTCAGCATGAACACATTCCGATTACAGTTGTAATAGGACAATTTCCTATTGAGCTGTGTATAAATCAGGATTTTAAACACACTTCGTCAAAAAATAGAATAATTTTTTACAGTATAAAAATAACTGTGAATATAGTCAAATGGGATTAATGGGTCCCCTTCAGAGTGCCGTTTTTCTGTTGTATTTTATAGGTAATGTATTATGCTCACTGTTTATAGTTGATACACGTAGGCACTGCAGAACAACGGAAGATTCCAATGCAGACAAAGCAGCAAAAATCCCCTTTTTTACAAGGAAATACAGCAAGAAGCCAGACAAAAACAATAGAACACTGATTAGTATTAAAATATTTCCTGAAGAGCACTTTAAAATGTTTTTAATCGAAAGAAGTTGAGGGCCTGGATGGTGTGTGCGTGTCACTGACTGGTGGGGATATTTTGCCCTCTGCTGTGGATTCAGCAGCAGTACATACGGTGCACCGGGCTCCCCGTTATACGACGCTAAAATGGAGCGGGGCAAGCGCACGTCACGTCCTGTAGCGGGGAGGGAAAGGACAACCTGTTGATAAACCGAGGATGTGTAAAAACGTGTTACACTGTCGTACTGCATTCCATTTTTTCTACATCTTTCTCACCTAACCATACCTCTGCGTGATCATTTGCCACCCTTGTTTAACTTTGAGGAAAACTGTGCATTGAGACTAAGCGGATGTTTCCTGATACCTGGCAGCAATCTTGTTTGCTCCTTCATAAATCTCTTGCTTTCTTAAAAACACTTTTTTTATAATGGTAAAATAGTGTTTTAAATATGCATTTTTTTAATGTTCAGTGTATTTTTGTGCAGGTCCAGTCAGAATTGAGGTGACGCGCAGTGCGCATTGCAGGGTCTCGGTGGTCCGGAGTCCAGGCCGGAATCATGCAGTAGGGCGTGGGGTAGGGTTCACTTTGGATAGCAAGCCTCCCGAAAACACATACACACACACACACACACACACACAAAGACATAGCTACCATTCTGAAAAGTCGGAACAATTTGTCTGGCCCAGCTCGGCATTGAAATGATGATGATGATAATAATTATTATTATAATAATAATTATTATATTAATAATTATTGTCAGTAGGACTAAGACAGAATACATGTGCATAAATGAGAGGGAGGACAGAGGAATGGTCAGGATGCAAGGAATAGAGTTGGCAAAGGTGAATGAATTTAAATACTTGGGATCAACAGTTCAGAGTAACGGGGAGTGTGGAAGAGAGGTAAAGAAGAGAGTGCAGGCAGGGTGGAGTGGGTGGAGAAGAGTGTCAGGAGTGATTTGTGATAGAAGGGTACCAGCAAGAGTGAAAGAGAAGGTCTATAAGATGGTAGTGAGACCAGCTATGCTTTATGGGTTGGAGACGGTGGCACTGACCAAAAGACAGGAGGCAGAGCTAGAGGTGGCAGAGTTAAAGATGTTAAGATTTGCATTGGGTGTGATGCGGATGGACAGGATTAGGAATGAGTATATTAGAGGGTCTGCCCAGGTTAGACAGTTTGGAGACAAAGTCAGAGAGGCGAGAATGCGTTGGTTTGGACATGTGCGGAGGAGAGATTCTGGATATATCGGGAGAAGGATGCTAGGGATGGAGTTGCCAGGCAAGGGGAAGAGAGGAAGGCCTAAGAGGAGATTTATGGATGTGGTGAAGGAGGACATGCAGGTGGTGGGTGTGATGGAGAAAGATGCAGAGGACAGGAAGAAGTGGAAACAATTGATCCGCTGTGGCGACTCCTAACGGGAGCGGCCGAAAGAGGAAGAAGAATTATTATAATAATTATTAGTAGCAGTAGTATTACTAATAGTAGTATTGTCGTTAGAAGGAGACAGTGTTAGATAAACAAGTTTACTATGCTCACCTTTACCGTGTTTTTATAGTTATGCAGCATAGTAATGTTCCTGTATAAATTCAAGCTGGGGTTCTTACACAAGAGTACAGTAGTAATAAAGTAGGAGTGTAGATTCCAATTCGGTACTGTTAAGACTACGAGATAGCAACCCTAACCCAAACCATGGTAAAAACACTGGATTGTACCCAGCTGTCAATGTTACTTAAGAATGACTTTTTCCATCTCATACGGCAGTCAGCTTCCAAATATAATTGATTTTTAAAACATTTAAAATGATCGCTTGAACCATTTCGTCAGTAGTACAGTATTATTTACTGAAGTATTGACAGGGTTTCCATTATTTGTAAGCACGGGTATAGAAAATAAACAGCAAAGAGTTTTGAGCGGGAAGACAAATCAGGACTGAGACCACCGGCGCTCACACAAATGGACTGAATTTACTTGCTTTTATTTCGCTTTTCGACATACGATTTCACGTCGCTTACAGGGACTTGCACAATTAATGCAGCTGGGTTACTGTTAGTGAAGCCATTCAGGGGAACCACAGCGGGAGGCAAACCCAAGTCCTTCGGCTGACAGGGAACTGCTCCACTGCAGAACCACCACGCCTCCTACTGCCCTTCTGGGGAACAGACGAGCAACCTGTCGGTGGGCATACATACCAGTGGAGATTAGAAATGATTCACCTGTCGGTTAGCTTACACTCTTTTAGGCCAACCGACCGAATGAATTTAACACCCCTCCCCCGCACCCCCACGCGCCTTTAATTGCTTGCAGCGCGTCCGACCTCGTGGTGACGTGACGTCACCGCTCCCCCTCGTTTCATTTGCTCGCGGCTGACGGCAGCCAGAGATGAACACGCGAGCCCGTCCTGCCGCAGCCTATAAGGGGCCGCCGCGACTCTCTGTGCCGTCTCTTGTTTTTCCTAACGGCGGCGAGTTAACGTTGGAGTCGTTGGCCGTCTTGCGGAAGTTGTTCTGTTATTTTAACTCGTGTAAAGGTTGTGTCGCAGTTGTTCAACTGTGCGGGAAACTGCCGCCCGAGCTGTGTCCCTGAACCCCCGCTGTCCCGCGCATCCATGGCCTCCGCCACCTCCACCCCGGTCAGCTCCACGAGCCGCGGCCCACGCACGACGAGGCGCAGCGCAGCCGGTGCGTCCCTGTCCTCCTCCCCGTCCGGCTCCAGCCCGACCCGACTGAGTCGCGTCCAGGAGATGGAGGAGCTGCGGCAGCTCAACGACCGACTGGCCGCCTACATCGAGCGCGCACGCCAGCTGGAGAGCGATAAGCGCGGCATGCAGCGGCTGCTGGAGGAGCGGCAGGAGTGCAGTGCCCGCGAGGTGGGCAGCATGCGGCTCCTGTACGAGACCGAGCTGGCGGATGCTCGCAAAGTGCTGGATACGACGGCCAAGGACCGAGCCCGGCTGCAGATCGAGCTGAGTCGGCTGTGCGAGGAGCACGGGCGCTTGCAGGCGAGGTACGGGTGGGGTTGTGTCGTCACAATGTCGTCATCGCTCGTCATCCTTACTTTGCCCCCGCTTTTGTAATAATTTCGTCACTACCCCTTTCCTCGCTTACTCCCCGCACCTCACCGCAATGGCTCAGTCGCCACTGCGTTCATGTTTGTTCATTTTTTTTTAGACGCTTTTCTTTAAAGCGCCCTCAACTGGCAGTGAAGAGAACAAAATCGCCTTTAAGTTGTTTCGTTACAGTTGGGATGCGTCAAGTTGGACACAGAGCTAAAAGTTGAATTTCACGCTATTCGGTCTCAGTGTGATTATTTCCTCTTGTAAGGAACACGAAGGTGGAGTCTGAGCTGTCGACGGCGGTGGAGCAATGGAGAAGTATGGAAGCAGCTCTCAACTCGAAAGATGCCGAACTGGCGAACTTGCTGTCAGAGAACCGGATGCAAGAAAAGGAAATTCTTGAGCTTAAAGCTCAGGTTTCTAATGTAGGTCTTGGTGTTGCTGTTTACAGGGTAAATCATGCTCTAACAATCGAACAGGGAACTTCTTACTTTGTACTTGCTGCCTTTTGTATTGCCTGTCTTGCCCAGTAAGCCCCTGGGTCATATTTATGTTGTCAGAAGCTTCTGTGTCATCACATACATAGCAAGTGACAGTGAAGCAGCTGTTCTCAGTGCCACAGTTGATGATGTTCACTTCTCAGCTTGAAGGAGCCCTGCAAGTTGCCAAGAACCATCTTCGAGAGGAGATGCTGCAGAGGACGGACCTGGAGAACCAGTTGCAAACGGCCCAAGAGCAAATGGACTTTCAGAAACAAGTCAGCGAAGAAGTATGAGGAGGCATCTTCAATTCTGGTTATTTTCTGCCAGTTATTAGATTTGCAAGGGAAGCTCTTCAGCCTTACATTCATAGTTCATAGTCAATTAATGCTACTGAAAGCCCCCTGTAATTATTTTCATCAGGACCTGAGTTGATGCAACATGGTGGCACAGCAGATACCTCATGACTCCTGGGCTGTGGGTTCAAACATGGATTGGAATCCAGATCAATCTGTGCAGACTTTGCACAGTCTCCCTTTGTTCACATGAACAACTTCCAGGTGTTCCAGTTTCCACCCACAGTCCAAAGATACGTTTCAAGTGAGCGGGTGACTCAATTGCAGTTAATGTTTTGTCTGAGTGCCTTGTGATGGCCTTGCAGTACCCTCTCTCGCATCCTGTAAGCAATTACTAACAATGAATGACCAGCAGATTGTTTAAAATTGTGCAAGTCTGACTTCTGAATTAGCCACTTCACAAAGGTCCAGTGTTGTAATGATTTGATGTACGACTTAAAAAAAGTGTGTGTGTGTGTGTGAATGCAATGACCCTTAGGAACTAAAGGAAATGCGGAGTCGTCATGAATCAAGACTACTGGAAGTGGATTCGGGGCGAAAAAGAGAGTTTGAAAGCAAACTTGCTGAAGCCCTGCAACAGCTCCGGCAGGAACACGAGGTCCAGATCCTCCAGTACAAAGAGGAGCTGGAGAAGACCTTTGGTGCCAAGGTGCTGAATGTGCTTTCCTGTTACACGTGTCCTGTACTGGCCTTTGTATTACCGGCTAAGTTAGTGTTGTATATCACTACTTTTATCAGTTTGCGGTAGTAGTTTAAATATTTGTATGATGTTTGCATCTAAAATTGCCTAACTGCTATTTTAGCATTTAATTAAAATACTTTGAAAAGTGAGTTGCTTCATTGCCAGAGAACTGAGGGCTGTATGTTGTCTGCAGTAGAATTGTGATGCCGCACCATGTATTACAGAAACCCTGATTGATAGCCTATTATGCACAGTGTTTTCTGCATGTTCCTTCAAAGGAGTTGCTGTTAGGGCAGCTGCGATGTACGTGCTTGGACGAGATAGGTCAGACAGCCACACAGGATGCAGGTGAAGAGGAAGTAAAGAAAAATATAGAAGCCATGAACAGAATTTCATACACAATTTCTATCTTTTCCACATGGCAAGAGAAGTGTGGTTGGCAAAAAAAAAAGTTTCAGGTGTTGGAGTTCTGGACTTGGTCAGCGAAAAACTGCATGCGTACTGAAGTGCTTTTGTTTTGTTTTGTTCAATGTCATCTCTGCAGTTGGAAAATGCTCAACAGGCCGTAATGAAACACGGTGACCTTGTCAACTCAACCCGAGAGGAGCTTGCTGATAACAAGATAAAGCTGGAGAACCTTTCGGCACAACTTGGCCGGGCACAGAAAAAGGTGCCTCTTAAAATGACCACCTTTAAACTTGCTACTCCAACTGTGATTTCAGATTTGTCATTGTAATGCACCTGGAGTGGCCTAGGGGGCAACATTGCAGTGTTGGGGTTTACTCATTTCAACACCACTGTTTATTGCTCTAAAATTTTTCACTGCTGTTCAAGAAATCTTCAACAGATGTGTTTTTTTCTTTAAAAAAAGGGTCTGTACATGTTTTTATACATAGCATATGGAAAATCCCAGTGGTTTCACTCCTAGTAATAGTCCCTCCCCTTTACCAGAATTTCACCCTGGAGAGCAGAGTGCGGGACCTAGAGGATACGCTAGATCGAGAGCGGAGAACCGGCCAAAGGCGCATGATGGAGAAGGACCAGGAGATGTCTGATATGCGGCAGCAGATGCAGGCTCAGTTGGAAGATTATGAAAACCTGCTGGATGTGAAGTTGGCATTAGACATGGAGATCAATGCCTACAGGAAGATGCTGGAAGGAGAGGAGCAGAGGTGATGCTTCAGTTGCTGTTTTTGGAGTTTGGGGGCTTGCACCCTCAATGTGTTGAAGTTCAGTGCATCACACCTGTACTGAGGTCATTATGTAGAGTAAGTGTTTAGTTCAATCTTTAGAGAAGGTTGCTACTCTTCGGTTTTTGCATGCATGTCACTGTTTCTCTGCAGGCTTCACCTGTCTCCGAGCCCCTCACAGCACGGCGCTGTGGCCCGCACACACATACAGGCCTCCCGGAGGATGAGGGGCAGGAAGCGTAAGATGGAGAGCGGGTCTTCTGGCCCCCCAGGGTACAAGATCTCCCAGCACGCCTCAACTCGAGGGAGCGTGTCCATTGATGAGATCGACCTAGAAGGGAACTACATCAAGCTTCGGAACAGTTCTGACACAGTTGGGCTTATTTAATCTTGTTTACTCAGCTAATGGTTTTCAACAGTATGTGGGAAGGTGGGTTTGACTGGTAAACTTGTGTTTCTTTAGGATCAGCCTTTAGGTGGGTGGATTATAAAAAAGAGCCATAGGACTGCCCCAGATACTGTATTCCAGATGCCACCTTCATATGTTCTGAGCGGGCAACAGACTGTTACGGTAAGAACATCAATTTTGTGTTTAGTAACAGCTTGCAGTGCGACTACTACTTAATGCTCCCATTCACTTCCCTGTGCAGATTTGGGGGTCTAGTGCTGGGGTTAACCCAAACCCTCCCACTGATTTGGTGTTGGAGGACCAACAAAACTGGGGAGTAGTTGATGACGTCCGCGTTGTCCTTCTAAACGATCACAGTGAGGTACAAGCGTGGTCACCCCACATTCTCAGGGCATGCAGAGCACCAAGGGGCAGTCACCCTTCAAATGAGAACCATTGTGTCACCTGCAGGATGTGGCAGAACGAAGGCTGGTGTGTGTGGCACACGGTGGAGAAGGAGACTCTGATGTGGAGTTTGAGGAGGAGCAGGAGGCTGTGGTTGGCAGTGAAAGGCATCTCCATCGACAGGTATGCAGTTATCGGCAGCATGTGGGGCTGTGTTGACAAGCAATGTGTCGAACTACCTGTGGTGCAGCCCACTGGCCAAATTATAGTATCGTTCTGTTTTTAATGTTGTCTTGTCTTTGTTTGGGTTTTTTGGCACTTAAGCCAAAAAGAAGAAAAAAGAAATGTTGTTTGGTGTCCTGAGCTGCACTCCGCTGTGCAGACAGACTGAGAGCTGGAGGTGAGGTGCTTCATGCAGCCACATTTGACGACACCCCCCCCCCCCCCCAGTGACGCTTCTGCTTGCCTGCTCCTTGCATTGCTTGGCTGGTTCATTGTTTAGACTAGTTTGCTTCAGTTCTCCAGAAAACGAGTATAAAACCCAACAAACACACCTGTTGTCAAATGACTCTTGTTGGCACAGAATGCACATTTGTGCCCTGCATGAGCTGCACCAGCGGCTGAAAAGTTCTCTTCTGCCCCTCTTTGTCTGTCTGCACACTAAAACCCTCGCAATGCTGCTGATTTACACCCAGTCTTGTCACTGGCCTGGAGCGTGAAGTCCTCACGCATTGTCCTTTTACAGGGCCAGGCTGGAGGGGAAGAAGGCAGCTGTGCTGTAATGTGATGGCCTTTGGATGACCCTGAAATCCTCATGTGTGAATCTACTTGCCTGCGAATTTCTTGTATACATTATGGTGTCACAGAATGCTGGCCTCAGGGCCATAGGCTGCAAATTGCTTGAAGTTGTGTGAATGTGAAAGGTGATGGATGGTGTTCAGCCAGGCCTTTACTTTCAGCAGTCATGTGGAGCATTGCTTGCCAACATTGCTTAGGATACCTGGTTTTCTAATTCCTCCTGGTTGTCTATTTTTACCCATGAACTGAACTCACAGGTATAGCACAGATGTAGGAAGTGGTAAATTTAATTTTAAGCAGTACATTTTCCTTAGGCTGCTTGATACTTGTATGTGGTGCAGTCAACTCGTAAGACTGGCTCTGTCGTGAAACTTGTTGACTGTACACAACAACCCTGAATAATGAGCCTAATCTATGCTTTATATTCACTTTTTTGACTGATTTAAAATGCACGTATTTACTTTTGACAACATAATTTTGGATATTAATATATTTATACATGTGATTTTTGGTGTTATAAGCCTGCCTCAAGGTTTTCTGCACTTTTCAGCTTTAAAACCAAATAAATTCTCTACTTTATCATTAAAAATAAGTGTATCAGTGTGTGTATTTATTGAAATGTTGCACAGGGGCATTTGTGTGCAGATGTGGCTGATTTTGAATCTGCTGTACATGGGGTGCATTATGCACCTTGGAGCTCCAGAGGTTTTGGCGGTCTGCTTTGATTTGAAGCCTTGCATCAGATATTGTTCAGATCACAAACTTGTATTAAAATGACAGCTGTATTAAAAATTATTGCAGCATGTTGTTCATGTCTTGTTCCAGTGTGTTGCTTGTGACTGTGCCAACAGTGAAGGCTAAAAATGCTGTTCAGTGCAATGTACACTGCCCAAAAAAAAAAACTAAAGGAACACTTTGAAAACGCATCAGATCTCAGAGGGGGGGGGGGAATCATGCTGGATATCTATACTGATATGGAGTGGGTAATGTGTTAGGAACAAAAGGATGCTATGTTTGGAAATTTATCAACCTGCAGTGGGCTGAATTCAAAGACACCCTGAAAATCAAAGTGAGAAAATGATGGGACAGGCTCATCCATTTTGCTGAAATTTTAATGCAGCAACTCAAAATTGTACTTAGTTTCTGGGGCCCTCAGGTGCTTGTACGCATGCCTCACAACATTGGGGCATGCTCCTAATGAGATGATGGATGGTGTCCTGGGGGATCTCCTGCCAGATCTGGACCAGGGTGTCACTGAGCTCCTGGACAGTTTGAGGTGTCAAAACATCCCAGAGGTGTTCTATTGCATTTAGGTTAGGTGAGTGTGGGGACAGTCAATGTATCAATTCCTTCATCCTCCAGGAACTGCTTGCATACTCTTGCCACATGAGGCCAGGCATTGTTGTGCACCAGGAGGAACCCAGGACTCACTGCACCACCATAGGGTCTGACGATGGGTCCAAGGATTTCATCCCGATACCTAATGGCAGTCAAGGTGCTGTTGTCTAGCCTGTACAGTAGAGGTCTGTGTGTCCCTCCAAGACCATCACTGACCCACCACCAAACCAGTCATACTGAATGATGTTACAGGCAGCATGACATTCTCCACAGCTTCTCCAGACCCTTTCATGTCTGTCACATGCTCAGGGTGAACCTGCTCTCATCTGTGAAAAGCACAGGGCGCCAGTGGCAGACCTGCCAATTCTGGTGTTCTATGGCAAATGCTAATCGAGCTCCACGGTGCCGGGCAGTGAGCACAGGGCCTACTAGAGGACGTCGGGCCCTCAGGCCACCCTCACGAAGTCTATTTCTGATTGATTGGTCAGAGATGTTCACACCAGTGGCCTGCTGGAGGTAATTTTGTAGGGCTCTGGCAGTGCTCATCCTGTTCCTCCTTGCCCAAAGGAACAGAATACCGGTCCTGCTGATCGGTTAAGGACCTTCTACGGCCCTGTCCAGCTCTCCTAGAGTAACTGCCTGTCTCCTGGAATCTCTTCCATGCCCATATTGATGTGTCATCCTGGAGAAGTTGGACTACCTGTGCAACCTCTGTAGGGTCCAGGTATCACCCCTTGCTATCAGTAGTGACACTGACTGTAGCCAAATGCAAAACTAGTGAAAAAAGTCAGAAAAGATGAGGAGGGGAAAAATGTCAGTGGCCTCCACCTGTTAAACCATTCCTGTTTTGGGGGTCATTTCATTGTTGCCCATCTAGTGCACCTGTTAATTTCATTAACACCAAAGCAGCTGAAACTGATCAACAACCCCCTCTACTACTTAGCTGACCAGATCAACATCCCAGAAGTTTCATTGACTTGATGCTATACTCTGATTAAAAAGTGTTCCTTTTTTTTGTATTAAATGTGAAGCATTCACACAAAGTACTCAGCTTTTTAAAATAAAATTTTTTACTCAGTTGATTACAGCAGATCTTTGTAAATTTGGGCAGGAGTCCACTGAATAATTACACAGATGGGTTTTGCTGAAGAAGTTGCTGTGTTCTGGTTTTAAATGCAGGATTGGAGTTATTGCATAGGAAGGTACTTATGGTTGTGTGAGAAATCTTAGTATTTCTTTAAATGAAAGATTGCATTATGTTAATGGTAGAATGTTTCTTTTTTTTATTTTTTAATCTTTATTACAAAGCATTGTAACCTTAAAGTATTTACAGGGTATCTTGAAGGATGGAATTGACCAAACCGTGGGAAAGATTCAATTGTGAATTACTCGGAGGATGTTGAGTTGTCATGGAGATAGTCACACCTTAGGGAGGTGTTGTAAAACAAAGCCAAATGGCCACGTTCAGTCCAAATCGGACTCAGAGGGGGGCATGCAGGTAAGCTGAGACATAGGAATGGAAGCGGAAATATACGGGATGACGAGAATATCTCACAAACACTGTATAAACTCCTGTATCCTTTGTTTGGAGAGACTCTTTTCGAAGGAGCTCCCCCACACTGGTGTGTATTGCTATAGAAAATAGCGTAACTCTCTCTACACCCGAAGTGGGGCTTTTTTTTTTTCTCTCCTTCCACAGATTTGGGGGCTTGTCTGGGATTGCAAATTTCTGCTGAGGCAACTCACAACCGTGTGGATCCTGAAGGAGAGGGGGCAATCATCCTAGGAGACCTGCTGGTGACCAAGACCAATAAAACTTTAGGGCTGGCCCATGCCCGCAGCATGGATTGTCCTCAGAACGGGTTTTTGAAGTTGGTGTCTTTTTATAAAGGCTAAAAGGCAGGGTAATCCCTGGACATAAGGAGAAGTTCTGTCCAGACTGAATAGAAAGGGTGTGTAGAGAATTACACTGGGAGTTGGTGGGCCCAACTCTGGCTTAGCGGGTGTAAGCCAGTAGATTCGGGTGGGTCCTGACCGAGGTAAAGAAAAAGGTTCGCTACTTT
This sequence comes from Heterotis niloticus, assembly GCA_018136845.1. NCBI lineage: Eukaryota > Metazoa > Chordata > Actinopteri > Osteoglossiformes > Osteoglossidae > Heterotis > Heterotis niloticus. Next base: position 11,901,016 of record CM030904.1, on the reverse strand, counting down.
CCACTGCACGGTAGTTTTGAGTTGGTGAGTCCAAGTCTGTGTGTAGCACGCTGGGGTGGTTCTACCTAGTTGTGTTGAAGTACTTCACTGTCTTTGTTGTCTTGTGTATGTGTTTTAATGTGTGTGAAGTGTTGCCTATAAAACATCTAACGGCTTTGTCATTAAAAAAAAAAAAAAAAAAAAACTAAAACCATAGTGACATACAAGTGCAAATATCAGAAAGGTACTCATCAAAAAATCAAGAACAGTACTGATGGAGTAATTGAAAAATTGTGGGCTAGTCATTCTAACTTGTAAGAGTGTGCGTGTGTAATGTCTTTTTCGTGATGAAGATCTTGCTTAAATTTGCATGAAGGGTATACTTATTCAAATTGTTGAGCTTAAAATTAAAGAAAGTGTTTGGTGTGGGTTTGAAGGGGGGAAAAAGGCACAATGGGGCAGGATGATTGTCAATACTATCTTGTACCAGATCCTGCTTACAATCTGAGTGGTGAAACGAATTTGAAAAACGTATGAGAAGATCCTTAGGGTTTGGCAGGTTAAAGAAAGGTTGCAGGGAGAATGTAGAGTGAAACAGGAATGTAGTTAGTGTAGAAAGGGGCATAGTGACACATGGGTTATGGCCGAAAGAAGGCTCATGAGACCCAGCAGTTTTGCAGAAAACTAAATATTATGGCAAAAACAGAATACAGGATGTAGAAGAAAAAAAGCTGTATTTGGATAAGTTTACAGACTTGAAAGGAGTTGTGAAAAAGAAGGCCTTGGACATAGTGCAGAAGCGTGTAATTGACCTCACTGTCAAGCTAAAAGCAAAGGTTGAAGCTCAAGCTGCTGTTCTGACAATGCCTGCACAAATGCTTTCCACAGAAGCATCCTGCAGAAAGAAGAGATGCCATTGTACCCCAGGCTCAAGACACTGCCCCCATACAATCCAAAAGGAGGTGCAGTGGGAGGTGCTGAAGGCAGTGCCAGTGCCCCCAGCACTGAGTCAGAGGATGAGAAAAAGGAGGAGCCACAGCCTCCACCTCTATCACCTAGACGCACATGCAGTGGGACACACCTAGATGGCCCAAGCAAAGTTCCGGTAGGTGCGTTTTCCCCTTATGCAGATGCCTGACCCCTGAGGACCTGATGACCAAGACAATCCTTGAGTGGTATTAGTCCAGCGGAACTGGGACATCCAAGAACTTCTAGATATAGCAAATAGCCTCCCTGATCCGAGGGAGGTGGGAGGAACCAGGTTCTGGGCTGCTGTGAAAGCTTTAGATGACATTTATCGACCCAGTGGAGGTGAGTGGACACAAGTGTACCGCCGCTGCCTGAAAGGTGACTGGAATGCAGTGAAACCAGGATGGAATGGGCAAAAGAAACAACTTTTTCAACTGTGGCAAAGGCCACTGGCAATATGACTGTCCTGAACTGCCCAAAGATGGTCGAAAGGGGGGAATGGCCAGCTGGCCCTCCTGAAGATGTCGCTGCCAACCCAAACACCTAGGGAAGCGGGTGGGGGGGGGGGGCGATGGAAGAAACAGGGGTCAGTATGTCGCCCTAACCTGGTGCCCTGCCACAGACCCCATGTTGACGCTCTATTAATCATCGTAAGGTGTCATTTTTGGTGGACACAGGGACCCACACGGTCCACCCTGAGAGCAACAGAGGCACCAGGGACCCCCATCAATGGACAACTTGTAAGGGTCATTGGAGCTGCAGGCCTTAGTTCCTGGCAGAGACGCAACCCCTTACTGTGAGTACCACTGAAGATGACTGCCAACCCATTTGCCATAAATTCCTGTTGAGCAATCACTGCCCTGTGAATCTCATGGGATGAGATTTGCTGTCCAAACTGGGGGCCACAAGTCACCAAGATGTGAACCATGTTAACAGCCCCAACTCTGGGACTGTTTCACCTGTCAGTAAAAAATGCTTCGTATTGTGCATGGACTTTAGATGATACTTTATATCGTGACACAGCTCCACTCACAAGATCAACCTGACTGTTTGCACTGTACAGCACAATTCTTTGCAGAAAGCCAAGACTACGATGAGGAATGGAAGAAGGACTTTGTTGCTGCAAGTCCTTCGTGTGAAGAGGTCCTGGTCAGCAACTTGTACCACAGTGACTCCTCAATGACAGAGGGGCAGTCATACCAATAGTTTATTCACCTGTTAATTCACCAATTCTGCCAGTCAAGAAAGCAGATGGGTCTTGGAGATTTGTGCAGGACCTGAGAGGGGTAAATGCAGCTGTACATCCCCTGTGCTCCCATTGTGCCAAACCCTGCTACCATTTTATCAATACCTGCAAATGCCAAATGGTTTTCAGTAGTTGATCTTGCTAATGCATCTTTCTCTATTCCAGTGCACCTGGACTCACAGTATTGGTTTGCCTATACGTTTAAGGGTAAGATGATGCCAGAGGGCTACACTGAGTTCCCAAGTGTGTATGGGCAGGAGGTAGGAAAAAATCTTGAATTGTCTGTAGCACTAAAGGGTAGCACGTTAGTGAAGTATGTTGACGATCTTACTGTGCTCAAGAACTAAAGAAGGTTGTGATATTGATACAAGAGCTCTGTTAACATTCCTGGCCAAAAATGGTCACAAGGCCTCTAAAGCAAAACTCCAGCTGGTGTATCAACACATACAGTACCTTGGACATGTCCTTTCCCCTTCAGGTAGCTCCCTAGGGCCCAAAAGAATTGAAGCTACTCTCTAGGCACCAAAGCCTGTGACTAAAAGACAGTTAATGTCATTGATGGGCATGATTGGCTATTGTCGCCCCTGGATCCAAGACTTTGCACAGTGTAAAGACCTGACACTGACTGACTTACTTGGACTGCCCTGACTGACCTGAAACGGGCCCTGATGACTGCTCCCACTCTCAGCATTCCTGACTACAGTAAAGTCTTTGTTATACATTTCAGAGCATCAAGGGTTCATGACAGCAGTCCTAACTCAAAAGCATGGTGAAGATGTTCTGTATTGAACCCTGCTACTCTACTCCCTGCTGAGACTGAGGGAGATCCACACAGCTGTTTGGTAGCAAGGGGACCATGGCTGACCATTGGGCTAAAACAGCAGCCTTGTCATCAGAATCTCCAATTGTGTGTTTAATGGTTCAGCTAACACATGGGTTCACTGGCTAATGACCATTATCGTTTATAGACGGGTGCTACAGAGAAGGAACGCCAGATGTGGCTTTGGAAAGGGGCACTCAAAGATGTCCAAGGTGTTTTCGAAAGCTAACAAGCCTTTTCTTCCTCATAGCGCATTTCCTGCGATGTGACGATGGTACATGGATTGGATCACGCATCCAGAGATGCCATGGTTTCAATGGTCTCTCAGTTCTGGGAGGCCACCTTTGCGTTGTCTTTCTGTCAGAAATGTTTACTTGGTCTCAAACACAATATAGGGAAAGGTATAGCCCTGTCACCAGCCCATACCCCCAGACCGGAGGGTCTGTTTGAACACCTCCAGATGGACTTCATTGAACCCTTTGATGGAGTAAATACTGTTTGGTGATCATTCATATCTTCTCCCGGTGGGTGGAGGCCTTTCTAGCGCATTAGGCTACAGTGCAAACGGTTGTGAAGCGCCTATTGAAGGATGTGTTGCCAAGATGAGGAGTTCCCTCATGTCTCACTAGTGATGGCACACATTTTGTTAATTCTGTCATTCACCAACTCTGATTGGATGCAATGTGACCTCCGACATTACTGTGCCTATCACCCACAGAGCGGAGGCTTGGTGGAAAGAGCCAGTCAATCAAAACCAAACTTGCTAAAGTATGTGAAAGCACTGGTCTTAGCTGGCCAGATGCCCTTCCGATAGTATTGTTAGCAATGCGAGGGAAGACACACTGGTAATTGGGGTCTCCCCTTTTGAAGTTCTGACCAGAAGACCAATGCCGGGTGGACAGATTACTCTTGAGACTGTCAATGGTGATTTACTGTCGTATCTTACAGGTCTTGAGAAAGCGTTGGAGGTCCACCACCAGGTGCAAATGTGCTGGGAGATGGATGGATGGATTGGATCCTGTGACCTGCCTTCACCTGGGAGACTGGGTCCTGATTCATGACCTAAGGAGGAAGCACTGGAACAAAGCCCGATGGCAAGGACCGTATCAAGTGTTGACAACACCCCATGCTGTGAAGGTTGAGGGCATTGACTCCTGGGTGCATCTTTCTCATTGTAGGAAGATTGCACCACCTATATCTCAAAAAAGAGAAATTCAAAATGGCCAGATTTTTGTTTTATGATTCTTACTGGTCTAGCACTCGCTAGTGCCGTTTTATCCCTGGACAACTGGAAGACAGCCCAGAAAAGTGACTACTATCGGTGGATAAATTATACAGTACACTCCATGAAGGACAGGTTTGCCTGCGCACCCGCTGAAAACGTATCTTGTACCTGTATCTTACGATGGGATGACCTGTGCAGCATGGTATAAGCAATTGTCAGGGGTGGTCTCTTATCCTAAGGATAGCAATAACACTGTGTGTATGTTGAACAAAGTATCTTCCATGTGTCCTTACTGGTGCTTGTTTTATCAAGGTTATGCTGACCCATGCTTTAATGGTTTCCCCATCTTTATAAGAAGGTAGAGCCAGAAGGAAGCAGTTTTATTCCCCTGACCCAGAGGTGTACATTGATGCTATTGGCCAGCCCCAAGGTATTCAGAACTATTTAAAGCCTGTAGTGAAGTAAAGTCTGGGTTGGAATCTATTTTTCTGTGGATAACACCCAATAACAACATGGAATGGATTAACTATTTACTACAATCAGCAGAGGTTTATTAACTATACTGATGCTGCCCTGACTGCTTTGGGTGAGCAAGTACAGGCAACCAGTAAAATGACCTGGCAGAATAGACGAGTGTTTGTTTGGTTACTTGCTGAAAAAGGGGGTGTTTGTCAAATGTTCGGAGACCAGTGTTGTACTTTTATCCCTAACACCACCCTGGAAGGTTCTTTTACTAAAGCCATGGAACAAATATGTCATCTTAAAATGGAGTTGCAGAATAAGGCTGGCCATGATATGAATTGGTGGGACATGTTTGCATTTGGTGGTATGTGGAATTGTTTCTACCATTCTGCCAATGGGTAGTTTTCTTTTTATCGCTTTTATGTTTGTGTTAATGTTGCACCCAATTACGGCTAGACTGCTCTCAAGTCAACTTGCTATGGTTTTCTGCCACAACAGAGGGTATCTCAACCTCTGATCCTGATTTGAAGCTTTTGTTTGTAGAAGACCACTCTAACTCTGATGGTGACACAATAGTGTGAACTGTGTCAAAGGGGGGGGAGTGAGAAAGCTTAACTTGAAGCTTTAAATGAGAAATTGCATTATGTTAAAGGTATTTATAAATAGAATGAATTATTATTTTTTTTTTTCTCTTTAATCTTTATTACAAAGCATTGTAACCTTAAAGTATTTACGGGGTATCTTGAAGAATGGAAGTGACCAAACGTGGGAAAGATTCAAGTGTGAATCAGAGGATGTTGAATTGTCATGGAGATAGTCAAGCCTTGGGTGGGTGTTGTAAAACAAAGCCAGGTTCAGTCCAGGTCAGCCCCAGGCGGGGGGCATGCAGGTAAACTGAGACAAAGGAATGGAAGCGGAAATGTACTGGAGGGCGGGAATATCTCAAACACTGTATAAAGAACTCCTGTATCCTTTGTTTGGGGAGATTTTTCTTCCACAGTTGCTTTTGTGGAATGCATTTGGTGTGAAACCTAGAAAATTCCCAAAAGTTCATATGCTGTACAGTTCATAAATACATCCCAATGCAGTGGAAGTCCATTCTGGCCTCAGCCATGTTGGAAGGTAGTCTGGTATGCAGAGGCTAAACTCTCCTTGCTGCTGTCCTTGCCTGTTGGATGTAGAGGTTGTATTTCTTTGCTGTAAGGTAGTCCTGCAGACTGGGGACTCTGGAGTCTCACTCTCTGGTTGGTCTTCCTCCATGTTTCAAACAGGTGGACATGGTAGCGCAGAGAAACCTGTGGGCATGAGTATACTTCAGTTTTCCTTTTTTCACAACAGTACCTTGGTCTTCCAACTGAGAAGTTTTTGCCTACAAAAGATTTTCTACATTGAAATCCAGTAATTTGGAATGTAGGTAGCACTTGCTTTGAGTTTGAAACACTAAGTCCAAATTCAGTTCATTATTTCAGACTACTGTATTCCTAGGATGCTTTGGGGTTCATGTTTTACAATGAAATAAATTTCAGTGTGTTTCAGCATTTCGGACTGCACTAAAAGTGAACTGAACCCTTCTACCTCAGTGTTGGGGACACTGTCATACACGTACACCTGGGGAGGTCATGAGGCTTAGGTGCAAACCAGAGAGCAGCACTATTTGATCCAGGTAGTTGTCACAATAACATACAGGCTTCCCTTGCTGTAGTTAGCGCCTGTATTTCTGCACTTGAGTTCTTGTAAAACATTATTACTTTTAAATGGAAAAAAAATCTATTCCTGACTTTAAAAAAAAAAAAACTCATCCAAACTCCTGACATCTTTCAAACAAAGAGAAAATCAGTTTCCAAGTCTAGACTGTCAGAACTGCCCTTGACAGCTTTAAATCCACATTTAAAGCCTACATGTTAAAAAGAATTTGTATATGACACCGCTGTGGCCTAGCACGTAGTGTTGGTGTCTCACAGGTTTGGTAATATCAGTTCCAACCTGGCTTGGTCAGTGCGGTATTTGCATGTTTTTGTTGCGTTGGCTTGGACATTGTGTTCCTTTCAAGTAAACCTGCATAAGTTTTCCATTTGCATACTTTTATGATAGAAGATATGGACAGCGCCCTGCCGAAACAGTGTCCTGTCAACACAAATAATCCAAACTACTGTCCAAGTGGAGCCATGACATTATGAAATACAGGCAGAGACATATTCAATCATTCTAGGGGTTTCGAAGCCCATGGAATGCGCTCCAGCCCACATCACTCTGGGCAGAGCCTGGCCTGTTTGTGTGGCGTTCAGTATGTGCTACTCACAGTCGTCCAGAAAAGGTAGATAGAAAACAGTGCGAGCGTGAGGACCATGAGTCCCATGGCCTCCATGCTGTTGCTGTAGTAGAGGTCCACAGCTCCCTGCACACATAGCCATCCTGAGAGGCTGGCCAGCGGGGTGATGAACATGAAGCAGAGGGCGTCTCCACACAAAGTCCTCCTCTGGTTCTGTGTGGTCGGAGTGTGCAGCCACTAGGATCCAAGTGGATGCAACAAAACAGAACAAACAAACCTGTCAAACTATGCTTAAAAAAAAAAGCGTTCAAGGCCACATTCTGCACAGTGGATAAAGAAACGTGCAAGTGTGGTTTTCTCTTTTTACATACAGCCTCAGAAAAGAGGTCAGTAGCTGAACATATTGTATAGAATTTGAGTACCTATGAAATTTCATTGCTTGAGTTTGACAAAAAGTGCAGTTTTATTTAGCATGCTGGCATGCGTAGTCAGTACTAACAAATATATTTTTAAAAATTTTTGCAATGAGCAAAAAATGTTGGAAGATATTGCTGATGTTCACTATGTACAGTAGATTTCTTTAACAAAGGAGGCACAAATTTTGAACAAACAGTGGGAAAATACAGTAAGAATAATGGCTGTGTGGTACAGTGGGGAGAGCAGCGCAGCCAGAGAATCTGCTCAGCTGGGCCCAGAAAGCTCACAGCAAGTTCAGGTTCAAAAGAAAAAGTCTCAGTTCTCTTTGGAGAGAAATGTAGAAGCACCAGTACTGTGCACTGAGGAGCACTGGCCCACTTCAGGCCCCATTAAATTTAATGAAATCACTATAACAAATAGTGCTGATGTTGTGCACTGTTGTTGTTCTTTGTGGCTCGCAATACACATGAGAGACAATCTGCAGGTTACCCTATGCCAGTCCTTGCCCGGTCAGTGTATGAGATAATGTCAATATGCATAATAATGTGGAGTGTGCAACTGAGAGGAAACACCGCCTATCTCATTTTCAGGCCAAGTGGTTTTACAGTTAAAAGCAGTTGGTGGGCAGCAGACACTTAAGTGAGCAGCGAAATGGAAGCCAAAACGACAGTCAGTATCAAAGCACTTTTTTAATCGGGCTATTTGAGCACCAGTGTTTTATAATGTTTGAGACAACAACTGCTTATCTCTTTCTATGAACAGAGCGGCAGAACAATTCAACCCAAATATTTGCCAGCAACACAACTGCGCAAAATAGGTGTAATGAGAACACAGCTTGCAACCATCCGCCAGGTTTTTTTTTATTCCATGAATAATAACTTTGAGAAAAGAGCACCAAACTATGTATATGATGGGACAGCAGAAAGAAGGTGACTGGGAACAGCTTAAACTGGTGGCTTTGTGGGCTTTAATGTGGCTGCTGAGCACAGCTGCCCCCGGCTTTACCTCACTGAGTGGCTTTGGCAGCCTTTCCAACGCAAACTCAAAGTGACACAGCTCACAGCGGCTGGAGTTGGAAGCTGTCAGCCAGCGCTCTACACAGCTGCGGTGGACCATGGCCAAGGTGCCAGCGCACTCGCAGGGGGACAGCAGCTCCTCCACACCGCTGCCCTCGTGACAGATGCGGCAGAAAAGATCTTCGCTGCAAAGGCTGTGGGAAATACAGCGTGGTGGACAGCCAGAGTTAGACTGAGTCAGGAATCAGAGGCCTACGCACAATCTTACGTTTTATTTTCACCCTCTGCTTTGCAGGAAGAGCAGAAACCTGCTGAAAACCAGTTTACCCTTGCATCCCAGGTGTTTTGTAGTAGGAACTCAAGAGTTTACATTTCACGTATCAAATAAATTCAAATAAAGATTCAATTAAAAAAAACATATGAATCACATTCACAAATTGAAAAAAATGACACTGATGTCATCAGTTTGACTTCCAAATCTCCTCCTGTTGAAATCTGGTTATGGTCAGTGTTGCGGTTGACTCACCTATCGCTTCTGGAGGTAGTGACCACCAAAGGAACGTGGTCACCTCCATCAAGAACTTCCTGTAGGCAGGGCACCAGCTGTTCCTGTCCCACAGGTTCGAGCAGAGCCTTCACTTGTTCCAGCTCCAGGGCTACAGGGCTGCCCTCCCCCAGGCCTTGGACTTCCTCAGACACCATGGCTGCTGGATAGGAGGGCCATGCAGTGTTTACTGGGCTGCCAGCCAGTGCTAAACAGGTACACACAGAGCTTACAGAACCACGGTATGGCAGACCGTGAAATTCACTGAACAGAACACTGCGAGGAACCAGACCCACATGGGGACCCACAGACAACTTCATTCTGTGAAGGATAGACTGCAGTTGCATTTTGCCAGCACATTTACATTCTATTTAACAAATGCTTTCTTTCAAAGTGATGTGCAGTGATCACTGTGTAGTGTTTGGCTTCATCCAAAGTGACTTATCATGTTAGATACACCGCACTAAATTACTTAGTCATTCACACATCTTTACACCACAACACTGTAACCCATACACTCTTGAGGCAACTGCACCTGAAACAAGTCTTTGGATTTTGGGAGGAAACCAGAGCACTTAGCAGGGTTCAAACTCACGACTAACTGTATTGTCCAGGATCTACTGCTGTGCCACCTTGCTGCCAAAGATAATGGAGGAAAGGATCAGTGATTCTTTACCTCCAGTTAGTGGGTCAGCAGTCCATGGTTGCAGCAACTTAAATGGAGGCAATTAGAAAGCATTAAGGAGGGCGAAAATTGTCTTTGTTTTATTTTTTAACCACGCCACCTAAATGGGCATCTGGCAGTTTAAAGTGTCTGTTCAAAGATATTCAAAATGGCTAGTCATTTCGTCATGTGCTGAAACAAGCGAAGGTCAGAACTACCATAAGGCTTCATTTTAAATGCTCCGGAGGTTTTAAATTCAGTTATACTTACAGTTCCAGTTTTTACATTTTTTTTTTTGGGCACAGTTCAAATCAATATGACTCAAATCAACAGGAGAACAGGTTTGTCGCCTGTAATGGTTGAATAAGTAGCCCGTTATTGTATTATGTCTACATTATATTTTATGGGGATGCTTCAGGCATGGCACTCTGCATTGTGTTACAAGATTGGAGTAGATGGCCTCAGACTCCAGGGAGCATCAGCTTCTCTTTTCCTTGGTGTCCTGCAGTACACGATGCCTCCAGACCTCCTCTGCGAAGCGCTTTACCCTGGTAATTGCAGGGCTCTGACCCCATCTCCCATATGTGTGAGTCAACACAGTTGTCAAAAACCGGCTGGTTTGAAATTTCTTGCAAGTGCAAATTTGTAATTTCCTTCTTATCTGCTCGTCTCGAGGAACAAGTGACAGGTGAGAAGATTCACTTTTTTCACTTTGTCAAAATTCTCTTTCATTTTCTTTCACAAACTTTGCAGCTCATTTAGTCAAAACATAACCACCTTTTTATAGACTTCTTTAACTATCGCTATAGAGTTACATGAAGGGAAATTTGTCCGTCGTATATTTACTCACTCAGTCAGTAATTCTGTTGCTTAAAGAAAGCTGGTGAAGCTAAAGAAAGTCAATGACCTCTGCTGTTTTTAGCCCTTACATAACACAACATGATCATACACTGAATTAAACAAGGATTACACCATAATCCTGGCCTTAAATGCACATCCTCTCACATACCAATAGACACCAGGCAAAAAACAGCTCAAATTTCCTGGTAAAATTCGAGTTAATCCTGTCTGAAGGAATGAAACAACTGCAAGTGAGAACACACAACAGCAGAAACGTAGGCGCACACAAGAGAAACATGCAAGTAACAACGAGAAGCCAGCATTGTTATTATTCTCTTTTCATTGCCGCTCAGTGCTCTGCTCTTCAAGGACTGTGCTGCTTATCCACAAAAACAGACTTCAAGAATCATCCACACAACCAGGATATTAAAATGACTGCTGCCCACTTGTGAACCTGTCATGTGTACTCATCCAGCAGTAACAGCAGCATCACAGGGAAAGCCTGCGCATCTTTCCCAGGTGAGTCTTACAGGTACCAGACACACTGACCATCAGACACAGCAGGGATATGAAGCCATCCATTCCAAATGCTCACCATCATGTGGCTCATGTCCCCAAGCAGTGAAAGCAGGAGCTCAGAGCTGCCAACGGGACTGTGGACCTCCGTCCATCTGCCTGCCTGCCTGCTTGCCTGCCTCTGAAGACACACTCGACCGGCTGCCTCACTTCACCGTCCAGATTAGCATTCAGCTCAAGGTCAGCGGTGGGAATAGAATAGACGGGGATTAGACGGGGAAAGCAGGCACAGACTAGACAAATAGAAATCCTTTTCACATTGCCGCAAGTTACACCAAGGGCGCCCGCTTACTGCTGCCCTCTCCTTCAGTTAGACGTTGCAGCTGCCTGCCCTGAAACGTACCAGACGGTGTAGTCAATTCACTACGCAAAAAAAGCGTCAGCTAAGCACGTTTCATAATGTTATAGTGAATGCAAACACAGCAGTTGCTTTCGTGTAAAATACTCATTTGAAAAGTCTGGCTTTTTATCTCCTAAACTGAGTTCAGCTACAATCCTAAGGTTTTCCAAAGATTTCATTAGCAGAAACAGTTGCTGCGCTGGTAGTTGTTTTCTTGGTTGAATGTACTGGGAATTAAGACCTTGGTTCCCCATACCGTTATCATTGGCTCAAACACAGCGCTCATCAGCAGACCCTTCATGGACACCTCAGGAGGAGACCCCCCCTGTGTTTCTCCCCATGGGCCACCACAACCTCATCTCTACAGCAGCACAGTACTTTGCCATGGTTTATGCAGATCATGAGTGACTGAGAAAAGGCTGAAAGACACTCCCACCACTGTTCCTGCATCCAACTGCCACCTTTGCCAAGGCAACAGAGGTATTGCACTGTCATCCATTTTTGACCGATGACAGATCATTTGTAACTAAGTGGTGTCCCTGATGTCTTGCAGGTCAAATGTTCCCTCACACATTCATTTGCAGTGATGAGCTGATTTATTATCACACCCAAGTTTAATATCAGAGTGAGCCGTGAGCCGTTCAGAACTTGTAGAGTCAGATATATTACAACAAATTAAGAGCCACAACAAAATTTGTAGATTTAAAAGCATCAGGAACTCAGAAGCAGCATTAAACACAACCTTTCTGTCCGCTTTCCAAGCTAAGATGAAAGTGCAGTGGCAGAAGGAGCTCAAGTCCACGTCGCGACTCTCCCCCATCTCTCCCCTTTTTCTCTTTGCTCTAATCCTGTCTGCTATTCATTCACAAGCTGCCCCAGACAAAAGCCAAAGGGGAACGGACATCAATGTAAATTCCTTCATGAACAGAGCGAGGGGGTGAATAATTTCTTTGACACGGCCTGGACAGTGCAGGGAACCCAGACGCCGAAGATTATCATAGGAATAAAAACAAAGTGGCCAGCGAGTGCAAAGAATGGAACTTCCTTTCTTCTTGAGGTTGAGGCGAGACAGCCTGGCCGCAGTCTGGCGTGGAGTCGCTCCTGCATCCTTCCCCTCCAGCCTCAGATAACACCCTCATTGTCCGCAGAGGGAAAAAGGCTGCCGCTGTCTCCCGAGGGCACCGCAAATATACACTTAACATTAAATACCACATTCACACTGGGCTGAAACCTTCTCATAAAGAATAAATAATTCTTTTTCCTTCTTTTCTTGAGGTCTCTGTAGATTAAAGGGAAGGGAAAGGTTATTGCACAATGTTGTTCTAAAGTGAATATACTGTCTTTGGGAATGTTTTGTTAATTACATTTTGATGGGTTGTCCCTGATTGTCCATTTGGACAATTTCTATTCCACTTTCACATAAAACTTTATCAAGAAATGTAAAGATGTACAAATGTAAAAATCAAGATGATCTGGGAAAGGCTGCATGAAGCTGCCCCCCTACAAACAACACAAATGAAGAAAACGTAACTATTCATTAGTGTTGCATTTCTGCTGGTCTGTGTTGCAGAAGTTGGAATTTGTGTACTTTTTCTTTTTGAGATATAAGCCATCGTTTTTTTCCAGGCTGTGATATCACTCAGCCCCCACACAATGCCATAAACACATGAAACCAAGCTTGTTAGTGTTCAGTTTGTGCCGATTTGTGCTGCAAAACCACTGTTGTATCACTTTCCATTTTGAAGACATTAACTGTTTACATGGCACGTGACTTACAAAGCTGTACACATGAAAGCGGGCGTGTTCATTAGTGCTGCATTTTTGCTGTTTTCAGCTGCAAAAGCAACTTTCTATCACTCCTTGTTTTGAAGAGATCAACGATTATTACGATTTGTGACAGAGCCCCTGTCCTTCATAATCCATTAACAGGTTTTTTTTTTTTTTTAAAATAAAACCGCCTGGACATGGAACCGAGAGAGAGGAAAGCAGTCGGTCCAGTCCAGTAACTATAATAATAATAATAATCATCATCATCATCATCATTGTTGTCATCGTCGTCATCATCATCATCATCATCATCTCAGGAAGCAGAAAAAAGTGAGAGAATGGTGCTTTAAATTGTAGGCCGTAAAGCGGCAAACAGGAACTCCACAGCTGTAAAAATCCACTTGATTTTGGGCGTTCACGGTGTTGCGATGCAATCGTTATCGCTACAAAGAAAAGAGATGGAAAGGTACTTTTTGCAGCACAAAACAGCACGATCATAGTACTACCAAATCATGAGCTTTTCTTTATTTGTACCCTTTGTAGGGGGGCCAGCTTCTCAAGTAGCGACAGAAAACTTGCAGCTTAAAGCGATACAAATGGCGCACTAACAAACTCGCCCCGGCTCTTGCCCTTACATTGTTGTAGGGGGGTTCAGTGACTTCACAGCCTAGAAGAAATAATGGCTCATACGTCAAAAACAAAAAACAATTAAAATTTTTGCAGCACAAATCAGCACAATTGCACTCGTTGGGTTTTCTTCATTTGCGCTGTTTAGAGGGGGCAACTTCACACAGCCTCTAGGAACCCATTTCAGCCTGAACTCTGTGTGCTCCCATGTGTGAGGTGTAACTACAAACCTTTATTTATCCGACAAGTTTGTCCAAGATGTCTTACAATGTGAAGAGTGTACAAGCTGCATGAACTTATATCCCACTTTCCCAGCAGGGGGTTCTTACCGTATTAATTCATAGTAACTGCTGTACATATGCTGATCACATGGAGGATGGCAGGACTGGGGATTTTAGGTTCTGCTTGTAAGCGACATCCATGCAACCCACGTGTGTGTCTGCATCGACTCTCAAGACTGCTGGGGAAGGGGGAACAAAATCACTAAGGTCAGACTGTGGGCTGGTGTCGCTGGCCTCTGGGAAACCATTAAAAAGGACCCCTCCTCTTTTGTTCCATGCGCTCATGCTGAAGAAACTCAGTGAGATCCAGGGCCTCAGGGCCTTAATCTGATAACCAGGTGGAACTGCTGAGAGCAAAGGACTTTAGTCATAGGAAGTTTATCATTACTGTATAACTGTATGCTAGGCTGTATCTCCCCCAGGGAGAGGGGGATTTTAATGTGCATCAGTGTCCTCTTCCTCCAGGATGACAGAAGATATCTTATCGTTTTGACAGTTGTGCAGGGCGTCAATAACACATTTAGCTACAGTCCTTTGGCCCTTTCTTAGACGGAGCAGATCTATGTGGCTCTTCTCAAACACAAGGAAACATACTGCATGCTGCACAGGTGTGAAACGAATTTGGGCATGCTGGGATTTTTTTCTCCAACCTAAGGGATCAGGTCTAACTATTTACTTTCCAATGAAAATATCTGTTTTTCCTCACAAATTTTGTCTGTGTAACTGACACAGACCCCCTTTCAGATCACTGTTACTCTGTGAGTCACTGTCGTCCCCTTTTAACAGTTAGAGCCGATTATATGGACAACATCTTATGATTTCCGAACTACCTTGAAATTGTGAGTGATTATTTACAGTGGGGGAAATAAGTATTTGATCCTCTGCTGAATTTGTAAGTTTGCTCACTTACAAAGAAATGAACAGTGTCTAATTTTTATGGTAGTTTCATTTTAATGGAGAGAGACAGAATATCAACCAAAAAATCCAGAAAAAACACATTACATAAAAGTTATAAATTGATTTGCATGTCATTGAGTGAATTTGATCCCCTACAACCCAGCCAGAATTCTGGCTCCCACAGATTGGCTGTGTGCCCATGTGGCACAAATGAATCAATTGCAGATACTCCTGATCTCAACTCGTTGTGTGTATAAAGCACACCTGTCCACAGAATCAATTTTTCCCATTCCAACCTCTCCACTACCATGGGTAAGCCCAAAGAGCTGTCAAAGGATGTCAGGGACAAGATTGTAGACCTGCACAAGACTGGAATGGGCTACAAGACCATCAGCAAGAAACTTGGTGAGAAGGTGACAACCGTTGGTGCGATTATGCGGAAATGGAAGAAATATAAAATGACCATCAATTGCCCTTGGTCTGGAGCTCCATGCAAGATCTTGCCTCATGGGGTGAGGATAATCATGAGAAAGGTGAGGGATCAGCCCAAAACTACATGGGAGGAGCTTGTTAATGATCTGAAGGCAGATGGGACCACAGTCACCAAGAACACCATTGGTAACACACTATGCTGTAATGGATTGAAATCTTGCAGTGCCCACAAGGTCCCAATGCTCAAGAAGGCACATGCAAGCTTGCCAGTGAACATCTAAATGATTCAGAGAAGGCTTGGGAGAAAGTGCTGTGGTCAGATGAAACCAAAATCAAGCTTTTTGGTGTCAACTCGACCTGCCGTGTTTGGAGGAATACAAATGCTGAGAATGACCCAAAGAACACCATCCCCACAGTCAAGGATGGAGGTGGAAACATTATGTTTTGGGGCTGTTTTTCTGCTAAGGGTACAGGACGACTTCACCGCATTGAGGGGCTAATGGACGGGGCCATGTACCGTAAAATCGTGGACGAGAACCTCCTTCCCTCAGCCAGAACACTGACAATAGGTCGTGGATGGGTCTTCCAGCATGACAATGACCCAAAACATACTGCCAAGGCAACAAAGGAGTGGCTAAAGAAGAAGCATATTAAGGTCATGGAGTGGCCTAGCCAGTCTCCAGACCTCAATCCTATAGAAAGTCTGTGGAGGGAGATGAAGCTTCGAGTTGCCAAGAAACCTAAAGGATTGAGAGTGTTTCTGTAAAGAGGAGTGGGCCAAAATCCACCCTGAGATGTGTGCAAACCTGGTGACCAACTACAAGAAACGGCTTACCACCAACAAGGGTTTCTCCACCAAGTACTAAGGCATGTTTTGCTTGGGGATCAAATACTTACTTCACTTGGCATGCAAATCAATTTTTAACTTTTATGTAATGTGTTTTTTCTGGATTTTTGACTGATATTCTGCCTCTCTCCATTAAAATGAAACTACCATAAAAATTAGAGAGTGTTCATTTCTTTCTAAGTGAGCAAACTTACAAATTCAGCAGGGGATCAAATACTTATTTCCCCCACTGTAAGTGCTGCCTTTGTCTCAGGCCATTTATGGTGTTAGGTTTATGTAACAAGATCCTTAAAATTTTTTTACCCACTTACACGTGGGTGAATTTATTTTATATCAATTCATATTGGTGCCTGGCTCATGTGCACTGTAGTAGGAAGTGGGATTTGAACCCAGGTGCCGTCCGGTGCAAGATGGCAGCAAAAATTAACTCGCCAGCTGCTGCATTAGTTGCATGTGATCAGTTAAAAATCATCATGGGGTTAAGATCTTTATATCAAGGCTTGGTTTCAAAATGCTGAAGCCAGTTTTCTTTACATGAGATGAATTCCTCAAGCAGAGGTAAAGATGCCGCATGACATATGTAAACACTGGCGAAATGACTTTCTTTTTGAACACATGCCCATTTAAAGAGAAAACCTTCAGCATCTTCAAACAGTCTAATCTGAAAAGAATTTTATCAACTTGCTTTATCAGTGTCCTCTAAAATAGGAAGAGCGCAGTCTCTTGAATTGTTTTAAATGGAGCCCCAAAGACAAGAGAAGCAGCCATGTGACTTGTGTCAAGTGGCCAGTAGTGGTGTAGACCCACCTTATCTCTGAAGGAGAAAGGGATGGTTCACTGCAGCGATGGCCCCACAGCTTCAGGCCCAGGGTTGCAACGCGTCACTGTCTGTCTGCCGTGCTGCCAGGTCTGAAGTGGACCTCTTTCAAGTGGTGTGCTTACGGGAGGTCCCGCGCAGAGCCATGACTGAGTGGACGCTGCTGAAGCGGCTGCTCGATGCGGTGCACCAGCACTCCACCATGGTGGGCAGAATCTGGCTCACCGTCATGGTCATCTTCCGGCTGCTTGTCGTGGCTGTGGCCACAGAGGACGTCTATGCAGACGAGCAGGAGATGTTCGTCTGCAACACGGTGCAGCCAGGTTGCTCCAACATCTGCTATGATACCTTTGCACCAATCTCTCAGCCCCGGTTCTGGGTCTTCCAGATCATCACCGTATCCACGCCCTCCTTGTGTTTCATCATCTACACCTGGCACAGCCTCTCCAAGCGGCAGGCAGGGAAACGCAGCAAAGACGCGAGTGAGGCTTTCGACAGGAGCTGCAACTCCGACAGCTGCTCCGTCAAATCTCATCGGCACCTTGGACAGAGTCTGGCGGACACACTGGAAAGCATTATTGCACCGAATGGCCAGAGGAGCACAAGGGTTTCCATCAGCCGCACTATGACCATGCTAGAGGACAGTAGGCCATCAGGACTACTGTCCAAATGCTATGTCTTCCATGTTTGCATTCGAGCTGCCCTGGAGGTAGGCTTTGTTTTTGCCCAGTGGCTGCTGTTTGGGTTCCATGTGCCATCCCACTTTGTCTGCACATCTTCCCACTGCTCCCAGCCTGTTGACTGCTATGCCTCACGGCCCACAGAGAAGACTGTGTTCCTCATCTTCATGTTTTGCGTTGGTGTCTTCTGCATCTTCTTGAATCTCCTGGAGCTCAATCACCTGGGATGGAAAAGGCTGAAACGTTCCTGGCTTCAACCAGAGAACTGGAAAGGGTACGAAGCAATAAACCAGGACAGCCACTCCGTGGCCTCGGTCACGTTCAAAGACATCCCTGGCACTGCCTCTCTACCAGCACTGGACCTGGTGGAGAAACACAAGACAACCTGGACCTGCAGCGGAAACTGTTCCACACTAAAGGACAAGTCAGAAACTATAGCTCAAACCGAAGACAGCGTCAAACGCGAGCAGTTGTTCAAAAACAAGTGCAGCAAAAGCAGGACCTCCAAGCCAAGGGGAGCTGAAATCTGGATATAAACACACTTCCTGCAAAGAGCACAAGTACAAGGATTCAGGGGTAATAAATTTTAATCAGTCCTCTGTTTTACACTGTATAAGTCTTAAAAGTCTGACGGGCCGTGGAAACGTAAGCATTTTTAACACAAGATGTATGGAAAGTTTGTGCATGTGCACGTACGAGTGTAAGCAGACCAAGTTCTCTCTGTCAACAATAAAATTACTGTAGCTAAGGAATACTGTGGTTATTTAGCATGGATTTTACCTTTCTGTGAATTTATTCTAGTGACATTAGACAAAAAAACTAATGCAGCAAAATGCAAGTCAATGCAGGCAACATTTTTTAAGGGTTTTCTTTATTTACGTAACATACGTATCAATGCATTGATTTACAACACCTATAAAACATTTGGAATTTAACAAGAGTCTTTTCATATAGTGAAACCTTTCAATCAGCAAAGTTTGCAAGAAAATGAACAGAGTAACAAAGAGATCGTGATAGATCTGGAGGAAGCCTAGAGACCTTATAGAAATAATAACTTACTGAAATAATGAAAGTCCAACTTGGCCACCTTTAACCTCAATATTGATCAATCAGTTGATCGATTATTGGTCAATTACACCTCAATCTCAATGTTTTGACACCAACCAGCCGGCTGTTACAGGTGAATGCGATTGAATGCCATTTTACATCTTTCACGTAGAAATGCAAAAAATGCAAACTTCAGGCTGAGAAGAACGCAAAGCAGCTCACTGAAAAACAGAGGAGCTGTGTTCTCCTCAGCTGTGCGAATAAAAACACCACCTGGTTCTGGCTTCTCATATAAAGCCAGCACTGTTTTTGCTCCAATATGGCTAAATAAATGAAGACACCATACCAGTCAACAGTATCTGCATGAATTTCCGTTATTAAAACATTATTTGGTTCACCTTGTTTGTTTACTTGGTCCAGTAATGAGAACGTGAGTAAGAATGTGTGAAGGAATACATCTGCAGTATCCAATAAAAAATCATGAGTAACGAAAATAAGAGCACATTGCAGAAATAATTATCTATGCAAAATATTTCACATGGAAATATATAAGGAAATCATTTAGTTACAGAATTTTACTTATTAACGGCATATTAAATATTCACGTATAGTGTGGCTACGACACAATTTGTGGTCACTTCTCTCAATATGTAATGTTCTCTAGAAATTTCTGTCAAAATGCATCTCAATTTGAGTTACTGTTAGTCCATTTTTAAAAATGAGTCTGGCTGCAAAGACTGGCCAGCGTTTGAAGGATTGTGGAACTAATGGACGTTCTTCCACCAGACCGATGATGGAACGACAAAGGATACAGCATTAACATCCGCACTGGATCTGCACTGCCATCTGGCACACACTGGACTAACACTAAAGGCCAGAAAAACTCAGCACGTACTGTACAGTAACAAGTCCATAGCAATTTCTATATTTACCCTATAGATGACTATAAATGAGACATAAATGAGACACAAATATGTGTTTCTTTTCAACATGGAGAGAACCGAAAGTGCAATGATCAGGAAAAACAAAGAGGAAAACATGCGTCTGTGGGAGTAAATTCTAAAGCTTTAGTGCAATGAGAATAACATTTTATAAAAAGCACTTTGAAGAGTGCAATAGGGTATTAATACCCTGTTTAACACAGAGCTTGTAATACTTTGATTTCTTGTACACACAGTAAGTCATACCATGTAAACAGAGAATTCGGTGAGGACATTCATTGAGTTGCAGTTAATATACTCACAGTTTAAATTGTGTTTCAAAAACACTTAAGAGCACGGCAGGCAGGTAAACTAATAATTCTGCATTACAGAAGAAAATGTACAAAGACAGCAATAGAATTAACCAACCCCATTATACGCAGTATACCAAGCAAACAAGAGAATTTCAAGGCATACATAAGGTATTGTACAGTATACCACAGTTAAAAGTAGCTCCATGTAAAATGTACAAAATAAATATTGAAAAATAAGACATTTACAAGTCTGTGGAAAAGCAAGGCTCTTGCTGAATGAGACATTGACAGACTGTTTTGGTGAATTGTTGTAAATTTACCAGTTCATGCCACGGTCAGGTTTCACTGCGGCAAAGGCACAATCACTTCCACATAGTTAATGGGGAAGAAGCCCGACTCCCCGTTGATCATGCCCTCGTACCAGTTCTCGTCGATCTGGTTGGTGAGGATGATGATGTCTCCCTCCTTGAAGCCTAACTCTCCCTCATTCTCCGGCTCAAAGTCATACAGTGACCGGCAGCAAGGCTGATCCATGTGAACCTCGGGTTCTGGAAGGAAACATCGGCACACCATCACTTGTCGGGGTCGCCGAACCATACGCCCAGAGTCCTTTGCTTAAGGGGATGAAAGCAAACTGAGTGTGGACAGTTCCGCTAATCCAAGTAGAGACATAACTATGCTTGGAAAGCTAAGTCCTCCAGTAAAGGGGTGGTCAACCCTGGTTTTAGAAAGCTGCATCTCCAAGGATTTTGAGAATACAATTTAATGTGACTCTTACTTGCACTCGAAACAAAATTTAAGGTGACTTACAATCAGCGAACAATGTTGAAGTAACAGTTTGGCAGCAAATGACAAACAAGCCCACGTTGTAGCCCTCAGGGACAAGGGTTGACATTCCCCTGTTCTAGCATTTTATTCATTGAACCAATAAGACACAAAGCCATGAAGACCAGAGGAAAAGGATGACAATGGCTACATATGAGGACACAAGTGACAGTGACTGGAGGCAATAAGACAAACAAGAGGAGACAGGCACTCTGCTAGTGCACTGCGGTCTACTTACGGCACTGTTTTGGGCTCTCAGGCCATGACATGGCCATGGATGTGAATTCATTCGCTGGGTGAAATCAAAACAGGTAAATGGGCAGTGAAGTGAACTGATGAAAGGATGCATGACTTATCCACATGGCTACTGTAGCTCAGCTAGGAACAAGTTCACCGTTTTCTCTTCGTCTTGCAGCACTTCTCCATGTAACCACAAGAGGGTGTTACAAACAGTGCTAACAGTTCCATGCGTCAGTTGTCTGTTACACAATTTCTTGGCACAGCACACAAGAATTTCAGCTATGAAGCAAGTAAGAAAATCTAACCTTCTAAGATGGCTATCAAGTCTTAACACTTGCATAACAAGTATTTCTTCTGGCCATAATTGATCATAAACTACTACTGTTATAAACAACAACAAAACCAAGGAATGAAGGAATGTGCGAGTGGAGCTTCAGTCTCTGAAAAACAACTATTTCAGCTACAGTTCCCAAAACAGGGGGAAATAAACCTTCATGTCCAGCAGACAAAACATTAACACATTTGTGAAGAGTTGAATTAAGGTAAATATTGATGTGATGATAATCCCTGAGCTTTCGGTATACGTACTTTTTCCATTAATAATGTGGTTGGTCTGGACATCTGCAATGAATGATGGACACATTAACAATTTAGTGAGTGCTGAAACACAGACACAGTCCAAAGTTTATGCTGAACAGTGCTTTTTCATATGGACAAAAGGTGTAACTCAGAATGGATGACTGCTTCATGTACCGTTCTAACTCTGCTCAGATCTACTTAGTTAATCGATATAGCCTTTGTAGAGGCACAAACACCAGAAGAGGCCCAGAAGGTGTCTGGATTCAGCTAATCACATATTCGGTTTACCACGTGGTGATGAGCAGGTGCTGATTCTTACAGGGTAAATCCTGGACAGGATACCAGTTCACCTCACACACGCATGCAGGCACACATACACACGTGCAAAATAAGACACTACAGCCAAATTACAGTCACCAGTTCATCTGCTGTCATTGGGCTGGTGGAGAAACCTACAGCACGTGGAGGAAATAAGTTATTCCTAATGATATTACCGTACCTGAAGATTTGATTGATGAACTGTATGACAAGCCATTGTGCTGTGGGTTATCATTGGTTTCTATACTGGTCATTATGGACTTTGGCTTGAACTCCCTCT
This sequence comes from Heterotis niloticus, assembly GCA_018136845.1. NCBI lineage: Eukaryota > Metazoa > Chordata > Actinopteri > Osteoglossiformes > Osteoglossidae > Heterotis > Heterotis niloticus. Next base: position 11,878,778 of record CM030904.1, on the reverse strand, counting down.
TGGGACGGCTGCTTGCTGTGGCTATCCTGAAAGGAAAAAAGCAAAATTAATTTACTCAGTAGTCACCCATTATTTGTTTTCTGTTACAGTGGAAACTTATAGTTAAATTTAATTACTCTTACATCACGTGCACTGTATAAGCAGCCAACATTGTTCAGCTGTTCCGGTGGGTTCTGAATCAGCTTTGTACTGTAAACACGCAACAGTCTGTAAATACCTGCTTTGCAATTTGCCATTCAAATCTTCCAGAATTTCTAAGGACTGACGGTGATATTCAAAAACTGCTTCAATCAGAGCAGAAAGCTGACTCACTTGTTCCACCTGGAGAAAGAAAGAGAACTGTGATGAAAGCAGCAAATAAATAATGGCTGTTTTCTAAAACAACCAATGTGTTCATACACATTTAAAAGATTCACACCCGGCTAGAGTATGAACACGTGAATCCGTCATCAGGAAATACAAGGAGGAAAGTTGTCATAAAAAAGAATTCTCCACAAAATGTTAAAAACTGTTTTGAGGTTTAATAGCAGTTAGCTTACGTCCACTCACATCATTCTCAAAAAAGTTGAACATGCTTCTCTCCGCCAACTCTTTGGATTCCTCAAACTTCTCCACGGCCTGTTTGATCTCCTCATCGGGGATCTTCCCCTGGCGCTTCTTCTTGTAGTCAAAGTCCAATCGTCGACCTTCAAGCTTTTTTAAGTGATGCTACAGTGCATAGTGAAACATAATGGGTTGATATGGCAGGGAATAAAAATAATTATTTGCTTAGCTTTAGTAAAAATGTACCTTTGCACTATCCTTCCGCAGATTTAGTGACCTGCTATGTATTCTTTAAAAAACTTACACATTTCCCTTCTGCAAATTCATCAGTCTTTCACATGTATGACAATATTTTACAGTTGGCATTCAACCACTTAATTTTGAAATGGTCAATTTTTCATATTTCTATTTTGGATATTTTTCTTTATATGAAAACTAAGTTCCAATTCACTGTAACCACTTCTGCCTAAATATTAAATGTTTAAATACATTTTCAATGCTATCTTTCTAGATCTTGAGAAGTGTTTAGGAATTAATATTAATATCAAACAGTAAAGTACATTAAAAAGTATTATATCCATACATGATTTTACACATCAGAATTTTAGTCACTATAACTTTTTAAATGTAGTAGAACAAAGCGAAATGTATTTCAATTACATTTATTCACTTAATTGATGCATTTCTTTACAACGCCTTACAGTACTAGACCGCTTACAGTGATTTTGCCCTTTTATACAGCTTGGTAATTTTTCCTGGAACAATTTTAGGGTAAGGACCTTGCTCAAGGGTTTTACAGTAGGAGGTGGGATTTGACCCTAGAACCTCTAGTCCAAAGGCTACCTCAACTGCTGCACAGGTAATGACCACTTTATGCTTGGCTCCAGGCCTTATTCAGTTCATTTAACAGGTTTATTTTTAATGATCTTATTAAACAAATATGAACTGTACACTGCTCCAAGACAAATCTGTGGAATGTTTTCAGAAATGCTGATATCTGAAAGTGAAAATATGGAAACAAAAACAATCCAGCTTCACAGTTATTTTCCTTTCAAAGGTAAAATGTATGCTTTGGGAATACAGGCTTGGTCTCTTATTACAGCTTGAGTTCAAAGGCTTGTTGTTTGGACTTACCCCAATCTCTTTCAAGTCTTTGTCCTGTAAGTTTTGCAGCGGGTCAATAAAATTCTGTTTCACGTTTATATCCAGGGAATCCTTAACGTCAGCCATTTGTTTCAAGGCTTCCCCGATGTCAACAAGTGCACAGCCTGATGGGAGTTTGAGATCCAGATCAATAGCAGCTATTTCGCAGAAGATGTGCTTTCCTTTCCCACCACCACAACTGTGCTGAATTTATACACCAGAAAGGTTGCAGCAGTCAGACAGCTCTTGGATGACAAAATATATTTAGCCCAAGAACATTCCGGCAAACACTGTATTACAAATTAAGCATACAGTCCTGCCTGTGAAGTAAATGTCTCCATTTGAGATGTAATTGCTTGACTCATTACTGTTTTGTTTGGACTGCAGCAGATGGACACCCTGTGAATGCAAATATGTCCACTAGGTGCCAGGGTTGAGTTCAGAGAAGGCCTGACTTCTCAAGCTCAAGCAGGACAAAAAAGCAGGAACACAACAGCAGGCTTAAGCCTTGACATGTTTACACACATCTGCTGTAAGCAGTGGGAGAGCAGGAAGACTTCCAGGGCCACTTTCCTCCCCGCCCAGCACAGACTCACCGAAGGAGGAATCATCCCCAAGCTCCCTGCCATAGCGGAGCATGCAGTCTCCCAGCAACCCCTCGGTTTGAGGGTAGCCAGTGGTCTTCACCTGCCCTCGGATTTTGGACACTGTGTTCACCATGCCCAGTTTGGCTCTGTATGCTGTAAATTAACCACGATTGGAGGGTACATACAGTATGACTGAGTTTCACAAGCTGCTAATAAAACAAAATGCAAGTCACCAATATTCATGCAGGCTTTTGGCCTTGCTCATAGAGTGCAGGTACAGAGCTAAAAATACAACATACACTGTATGGCCAAAAGTATGTGGATTCTCCTTCTAATGGCTGAGTTGAGCTGTTTCAGCTGCACCCATGCAGCATACAAATGCATTCTAGACAATTGTTTGCTTCCAACACTGTGGCCATAGTTTGGGGAAATCTCCTTTCCTGCTCCAGTATGACTGTGACCCACCGTGCATAAATTGAGCTTCATAAACACACGCGTTTGCCCAGGTTGGTGTGGAAGAAATTGAGTGGGGGCACAAAGGCCTGACCCCCCCACTGAAGACCTCTGGGATGAACTGGAACACCAACCATGAGTCAGGCCTTCTCACCCGACATTGGTGACCAACCTCACTGATGCTCTTGTGGCTGAATGGGCACAAATTCCCACACCACGCTCCAAAATTTAGTGGAAAGCCTTCCCAAAAGAGTGGAGGCTGTTACAGCAGCAACGGGTGGAAGAACACTATATTAATGACCATGGGCTTGGAATGGAATGTTCAACGAGCACATATAGGCGTGATGCTCAGGTGTCCGCATACCTTTGGCCATATAGGGTATTGAGCTTTTGTATTAACAAGGTATTCATTTTGTACAACTTAAATAACACCACACTTCACAGCACAAAAATAGTAACTAATATAAAATAAACACAATTACAGTTATTACAAGTGAATTTATTATAACCCCAAATCAGAAAAAGTTGGGGCAGTATGAAAAATTTTTTAAAAAGTGATGCTTTTTATATTTCATTACAGACAGTATGAACCCAAGATATTTCATGTTTTGTTTGGTCAACTAACATTTCATTTGTTAATATACAAATGCATAAGAAAAACAAATGCATGAGAAAATGACTGAAATGTTTAAAAACAATGTTCCTCAAAGAAAGACTGGAAGGGATTTGCATATTTCTTCCTCTACAGTGCATAATATCATTAAACGATTTAAGGAATCTGGAGGAATTTCAGTGCGTAAAAGGCAAGGGCGCAAAGCCTGAACACCCATGATCTCAGATCCCTCAGACGGCACTGCATCAAGAACCGTCATTCATCAATAGCTGATATAACCACATGGGCAAGGGATTACTTTGGCAAACCTTTGTTAAGCACTACAATAGGGAGTTACGTTCACAAATGCCACTTAAAACTTTACTGTGCAAAAAAGAAGCCTTATGTTAATCATGTCCAGAAGCGGCATCGACTTCTCTGGGCTCGGAGGCATCTGGGATGGACCATCACACAGTGGAAATGTTTACTGTGGTCAGATGAATCAGTATTCCACATCTTTTTTGAAAGAAATGGGACGCCGTGTGCGCTGGACCAAAGATGAAAAGGACCATCCAGATTATTATCAGCAACAAGTCCAAAAGCCAGGGTTTGCCATGGTATGGGGTTGTGTCAGTGCCTTTGGCAAAGGTAATTTACACTTCTGTGATGGCAGTATTAATGCAGAAAAGTACATTGAGATTTTAGAGCAACATATGCTGCCTTCCAAGACCACATCTGTTCCAGGGACGTCCATGCATTTTTCAACAAGACAATGCAAAACCACATTCTGCACACATTACAAAGGAATGGCTGCGGAAGAAGAGAGTACGGGTACTGGACTGGCCTGCCTGCAGTCCTGACCTGTCCCCAGTAGAGAATGTGTGGAGAATTTTGAAACAAAAAATGCGACAACAACCCCATACTGTTGCACGCCTTAAGCCATGTTTGCAGGAAGAATGGGACAAAATAACACCTGAAACGCTTCATCGCTTGGTATCCTCAGTGCCAAACCGTCTTTTAAGTGTTGTGAGAACGAATGGCAACATTACAAAATGGTAAATGCTTTACCGTCCCAACTTGGAATGTGTTGAAGGCCTGAAATGCAGGAATGGATGTATATTAACAAATGAAATGTTAGTTGACCAGACAAAACATGAAATATCTTAGGTTCATACTGTCTGCACTGAAATAAAAGTCAGAGCAAATGTAAGAATCACTGCATTTTCTATTTTTTAAATTTGCATTTTCCATACTGTCTCAACTTTTTCTGATTTGGGGTTGTACTATTACAACAGTGACTACACTGTGAAGCATATTGTACCTGGGTTTGGCTGGAGGTATTCTGTTGTTTTGGACAAGAGTTCCAAGAGAGATTTGTTGGTTACATCTATTTTCTAAAACGAAATATGTAAGTTAAACAGAGTAACAAAACTGGAGAGTCAACAGTGATATAAACTGTGCAACTATTCTAGAACAGGTGGGAACACAATAAACTCTTTTTTCAGAAAATGTACCCAAGTAAAGAGGCCACTGAGGCAGATCCACAGTAAATTTACAGTACAGTTCTTACTCTTTCCATTTCCATGAAGTCTTCATCCAGCTTGGTGCCTTCAGCCCCACTTATCTTCTCACTCAACAGCTGTAAAGAAATAAATGACAAACATGTGAACATAAAAACACCAAAGTGGGTAACTGCAGGGTAACTTCTGCAGGATGACTCCTGTCTTGCAGTGGGACGGGCAGGATGATAACACTATGCTGAGAGGTCCTGTTCACACAGGAGCAGCAGCTTTCAAACGGCAGGAGTTGGGGCTGTAAATGGCAGTGATGGCTACACACAGACCTCCAGTGAAAAGTGGCTGACTTAACTTCTCAGTTGGATTAAGCAATGGCATTCACAATGTTTACAGAAGCAGAACTGTTGACACAGATCATGATAATGAACAATCTGGTAAAAGTCAGTTGTAAAATCCCTTGTTATACGTAATGTGGGTGTCACAAGCAGTTAAAAATGGCATTTGTTACATAGAGAAAACCAGATTCCTATTTTAGCAAAGCCGGCTGTGAGAAGAGGCCTGTTTTTCACTGCAGTGATCACATTGTCTAAGGATTCAACCCTCTTTAATTATTATTGAAATCCTCGAAAAATAACATGTTAACCACAACCAAAAGGTATCATTAGTGTACTCAAAAGTCAATAAGTAACTTCATTACATATTGTGGTTCAAGTAAAAACAGAAAAAAATCCTGCATCAAACTGGAAGACAACAGCACAACTTTGTAAATATTATTCACAAGTCTACATCTTTGATTCCATTTCCAAATGAGTTTTGTGAGTTCTGTCATCAAGCTGCTAAGTCATTTTACAACATAAATGCCCATTACAAAGGACTGAATTTGATTTTTTTTTTCCTTCATAGTCAGACATAAATTGTTTTATACAATTTAAAGGCACTTAAACACACTTTTTTTTTTACAGCATAAGGATCATTAATTCATTCAAATAAATAAGATGCAAGTTTAGAAAAAGGGTGGAAAAAGACCACTAATTCATAATTCATAATTCTGCTTTTAATACACAGACCGGGAACAGCCGTAGACTTCCCTCACTGCCATGGTCGTCAAGGTGCTCTGCTTTTGGGGAGCCTATTTCTACCAAAACCAGCTATTGCGCTGACTTGGAACCTGTCTTATATGTATACATCCTAAAATGAGTTTATAGTTATTAAAGTTTTTTAATATCTAGTGGGGGTTGACAAGCAAATTTCTGACTTAATTTTCAGCCTATGTTCTGATATGGTCCTCTGGTTAAGTTTAACCTGTTTTCCAGTACACCTTTCTCCAGTTTGTAAGCACGTGATTTATAAAACTTAGTTTTACAAACAAGTGTAATTATTTAGTTATTAGCTCCCAATCCAGCAGCACAAGCAACACCAGAGCTGCCTCGGCCTGTACAAACCAACAACAACACAGCCACTACATGAGCATCTTTCTCATCCTTTTCTCTCCAAATCCATATGGGGATTCACAAGTCTCTCCTAAATGACAGATTTATTTTATATGCAGCACCTTAATTTTTATAAAATATTACGGAACAGTGTATTACATTTAAGAATTTTATTCATAGTGATTATCATTTTCTATAAAATCACACATTAACAAATAACTAGAACTGCATCAGGCCATTACACTACCAGAATGCCAAGTTTGTCCTTGTCTGTACAATCAGGTGTTAATTTGTGTAAGAAATGGAAGAAATATTTTTGCCCCTGGACTGCACAATCCATTTCTCATTCACAGCAATTCCCCAAAGAGTAGTTTTTCAAGGATGTTTTACACTCATAATTAGGGGAAGAGTAAACATGGTTCAGTTTTCATGTAAAAATAAATAGTGTGACAATTTGGGATTTTGGAAATTAAGCCTAACATAAATATTTACAGCATGACTAAACCATCATTTTTATTTCTCTGGCAATCAATGGTCCTCATCCCCCAGCTGCAAAATTCTAGGGAAAACACAACGGTTTCAATTTAAATTACAAATAGCCTGCTTAATATAAGCCCTACTGTTCATGAGGTTTAAAAACAAAAGATGAAAGCATTTATTTCAAATGCAGAACCATAATGAAAATGTTTAAAAGTACATGCTAAAGGCCTCCTTCCCACCCACAGAACTCTGCCAGTCCTCAACAGAGCAGAGCAGGGGAATCCAGACACCTATTTTCTATGTACTACTGACGAATAACACTAAAAACGACGCATACTCCACAAGAAACATTCCTGATATCTGAATACATTGCCATAAAATACTGTCACCATTTACACTTTAAATTACAAAAAACATTTTAACATTTTACCATGTGCAGAAACATTACATTAGGAACCAAACAAAAAAAGAACAAAGGAAAAAAAAAAAAAAAAAAACCTCATCACTGGTCTCCATTTCATTGGAACTCCTGCCCATTGTTCAGAACATACACATTTATTTTATAATTATGAAAATCTCCTTTTCCCCCCCTTAAGAGCAATTGTTCTGACTTAAGTGGCTTTCTCATAAGTTTTGTGGAGGGAAGTTATGACCTACAGAACTTCAAAATTTCCATTTGAACTAGGTTTGTGGCAAACTTCTGGAGAATAATCTTCATGACCCACAATGCACTTCAGCTTACATTACACAATAATGTAACAGGACAAATATTTTTAATTTGGTTTCTTTATGAAAATGACCTTCATCCCCAAAAGTTACTTCACTAATAGCATCTCTTGTTCCATATAGCGCCAACTTTCTTCACATTTCTCATAATTTCCTCTGTGAAAACCAATCTGTTAAAAGTGTCTGAGTGGAGCACCATTTTAAATTCCAAAACAGGAATAATCTTGAAAAATGTGTACATTGAGCTGAGCACAAAGAAGATCCATGAATAAATGATTTCTGCTATGCACCCCAGTGTACTTTTACCTTTCACCACTGAAGAAGAATGAGAACCAAGAGGACTGCTTTGCAGTAAAATTACAGCAGTTATTTAACAGTCTTCTTACTTTCCATTTTCACAACACTTTTGGGTAATTTGTTAGGCCATGGTATTTGCTAAACAAGACAGCAACAAGAGTCTGGTAAAGTACATTTAGTTTCACTGAACCAGCAACAGTACCGAAATGGGAACCTTCCCGGTGACAAATGGCTAAATCTCCATGCACCCGACAGTGGACATTGGATTCCACCCATCTGTGACACAGGCTGAGAGCAAAAACAGGCCTGTGTTCCCTCTGGTAGGTGTAAATGCTGCAGTTCTTTCATCCTTGCTCCTCGTGATGGGTAAAACCTGTGGAGGTGCAGGTGGCAGAAGGGAAACGGTTCTTTCTGATTCTGGTTTCAGTCTCTGTAGATTTATGAAGCCCATGTAGGAGACATTTCCCCTCAACTACAGACCTGAAAAAACTATTTTCTCATGCAGATAGGGGCCTTTTCCAAAAGCACCTACAACAAGAAAAACGTCTGTGCTGGAGCTGCGCTGGACATCAGCAATTGCTAAACAGATACACCATTCAGTGGGAGTGAAGGGATGCTGGGAAAAGACAAGAAAATGTCAGCTAAAAGCCTCTTCACTACTGCTACAGAGCACTGCTTTAGAAACCACAACCAGCTGTATCTACATTCTGCATAAATATTTTATTCAGAAGAGGTCTGAAAGTCCGAACAACATTAATTCTACACTTTACCAATGTTGAGAAACTGATTTCAGTGTGTTTCAATTACACTGTGCAACCCTCTAATGATGAGAAATAAAACCTAGTCGCTGAGAAAAGCTGCACTTTAGCCAAATGATGACCACTTGAGCCCCGCAAATCTTCAGTTGTGTTCTTAAAGGCAAGGCTCCTGTTCATGTCACCATCAAATTCCATAATTTGTGAGATCACTGCATTTGCATGCTATACATTTTCTATGAATTTAATTTATACTTCTGAAAATCATAGTGATAATGCACAACTTTAAGCAGTAGAACAGCTGAGATATGACTACAGTACGCCCACGTTACCTTTCCTGGTCGAAAATCCCAGAGGAGTTCTGCACTAAATACACCAGGGCTTACAGTTACTGCTTCAGTATAATTCCCACTTTTAATTTGATCAGCTCTGCCAAGGATGAATAATTAACCAAAGCAGGGATAGACTCTGCACGCAGCATTTTAACTCTGCACTTTGTTAAATGCATACATGCACCAGAAAAACCATGCGTGTCATTTTTACCCCTGCATCCCATTTATTCAATTAACACAACCAAAATGGCTGACGGACACGTCTTTGGAATTAGCTTTACATTCGCTTTCAATGAGTTCTCATCATCTCATCACTGGATGCTAATACTGAACATATTCCTGCAATCACAATTTTGCTAGCACTTGCTTTTTGGATGTAGATTCCTTATAAGGGGTCTTCAATTTGGACAGTGAATTTTGGGTACAAATTTTAGCAGCTTTTTCATACCGTATATTTAGATACCAACAGATGTCAAGTGATACCTGTACATTGTTCTTTGTAGAGGCACTAACTGCTACAGTATCTGCAGATGTAAACATGCAAGGGTTTACTACACACCTTTGAAAGTCATCAAAAAAAAATGTTGAAATTGCCACCATGACTCAACTACAAAAAACACTACAGTCGTCATCCTTCCTGGTTGCTGATGACAATTTATACCATGGAGAGCTTCACACAGCTCAGTCTCACACTACTCGGTGTTTCCTGGAAATGACACAGTTCAGAGTTATCCAGCCATGGTCTGTGGATCTTCCAAGAACCAGTGAGATCTCAGCATTCAGCAGGGTGGCACTGTGCCTGATCACAAACCTCCATGAATCAGTGAGCACTGCAAGGAAGACACAAACCCACGTCATACAGAGCAACAGCGCTAGTCATTTGAGGGGGAAGACAAACACTCCCACAATCACATGGACCATAGCACAAGGCAGCATGCTGATGTTGTAATGTTTTATTTCATAAGAAAATGGAAATCCGCCTCCAATGCAGTTCTTTGTCACTGTATAACATGGGAAATGTTCACGCATAGAGCTGGCTTCACATGCACAATAACACATAGTTTTGATCAGAAGCAGAAATTTAAGACAATAAGAAATGATAGGACGATAGTCCTTGTGTTACTCAAATGAGAAACCCATCCATGGTAGTCATGATTAATATGTACATGATCATCTGATTTGGACAATTTATTTAACATCTTATCTTTTCTTTATAAAAAAAAAAAAAAAGCATGATGGTCTTTACAGGATCAATCAGCAAATTTTTCACAGTTTCATCTGCAGTATCAGTGAAGTTCTGTCCAAAAAAGGTTCTGGATCTTGAGTGAATCAACTGAAGCAGGGAGCAGAAGCTCAATCTCATTTCATCACGATCAAGCAGTGGGGAGCCTGGGGCTGGAGCACGTTTGTTGTTAAGCTCCTAGCTGTGCCTTCATTGGGGACACGTGCTACATGGCTCGCTTGGCCGATCACACCATTCCGGGGGGACCCGTTCCTGGCAATCGCAGGCAATGAACTCAGATGTGTGTCGGCGGGGGGAGTTCACAGCACACAAAGCAACTCGGACAAAGAGAAAAAAAACTCAGGGAAAAACTGGGAATTGGCAGCAACAATCATAGATTTGCCTCAAAATGATCAAATACTATACATTTGTATATTTTTATACATTTAGGTCTGCAGTATTTTCTTGCAGTAAAAATAGATAATCGCAGAGAATGGCAAGGAATGTCCTTCATAATGAACAACAACGACGACGACAGCAACAACTAGCAGGTGCCCTGTTAGTCTAATAGCAGAGAATCAAAACAGACCAGGGATGGCTTCATACAGTGTGTATTAGTGTCACACAAGCAAACAAGCTCCTCGCTGAGTGTATCAGGCTCACAGCAGCTGGAACCCATTACTCATTAGGACACACAGAGAAAACACTGGATGTAGACAGGTCTTTGTACTATCAATACAACACACAAGTTTGGCAAATGGAAGGTGAAAAATTGAAACAAAGCCCCTCCATTTCTTGTACAGCAAGTTATTAAACCATGGTCATTAGTTCTATCATCTATGTTAATTACGTATACTGGAGAAAATCTGATATTAAAAATTTCTCCTTCAAGGCTGACCTGTGTGCGATCTCAGGATTGCAATGAAAGTCTCCCATGTTTTTCGTCAATTAGGTGACTTTGTTCTTTTACAGAATAGATTCCAGGATATTGCAGACAATGCTGCAAAGGAAGCAGGACAAAGGGTTATGAAAATGCGGCTTAGTTTTTTCACAGCATGATTGCACCCCTTTAATCCGCTCCTAGCAGGGACAAATGCACAGGAATGTGCACAGCCAAAAAAAAAGGTTTCGGTTTCTTGTAAGATATTCACACGTTTGAGCTGCACATCGATAAATCTGTGTGAAAATTTCAAGACGGGAAGCTTCCCTACTCACAGATCCAAACAACGTATAAAATACAAACATTTCGATCAAATGAGCAATGGGAGGGTTGTGCAGCCGCACTTAAGAGGTTTGGCTGTATTGGCATGCTTGAAATATGAATCAGAGAAGCTGTAGCCAGACATATTCTTTATTTTAAACTATAAAACACAATGCAGAAGAAAATGTCCCATGTCAGATGAAGTGAGGTCTTTCAACAACTGTCCTATACCCAAGTCAATCACAGCAACATCCAATACAGACCACTTATATTCTGGCCTAAATGATATGTACAAATGTATAGTTCTGAGAAAATGAAAGCTGTAAACATCCACATGCATAACACAACCACAAACAAGTGCAAAGTCATTCTCCTGAAAACCATTTCCTCAAACTAATTAGAAACAGAATCAGTTGTCAGTATTTCTGTAACAGTACAACAAGCATGAATTATTGCAGAACACATTAGGAATAAAACTAACTAAAGCAATGAACATGAAGCAGCAAAGCTAAAGAGAAAGAGAGCTGAGGAAACACTGGACAAAGTACTACTACACTCACAAGGTACTACTACTTACATAAATACAGGCCCATAGTTGACTGTGAAGAGATCCCACTTTTAAGAGTCATTTTCTTCCATTAATAAGACATTAATCCTCTTGTATAGCAGTACTAAGCCTATTTTATTTATTCTATGGTGACTTTTAACTGTCCTCTGTATATGTGTCTGTGCGAGTGTGTGCAATTTCCCTATGACAGAATGGCAACACTGTACATCCAGGACAAACTCTACTTCTAGCCATGACCCTGCAATAGACAAGCAGTTTCAAAAAAAATAAAAAATTGAAAAAATGTAATTGTATATATCTACCCTATAAAACTTTACATACTCTGCAGTGGACCAGAATCTTGTCAAAGATGTACACTCCTTAGGCTGCAGCCTTAACTTCAGTAGTGAGTGAAGTTTGGCTTGCAAGTCCAAATGGAATATGCCTGCAGCGTGCATGTCCCACATAAAAAGCATTTCATTTCAATTTAAAGTAACATCTCCAGCAGAGTTTAAGCAAGCCCACTTGCAGTGAAAGAGTTAAGAAAGCAGTGATATCACAAACAGAGTGAGGAGCCAGAGGATCTGTTCAGCACTGTTCTTTGCAGTGACTCATTAGTGACTTCACTCTCAAACTTGGGAACAACACTGGTTTTATTGACTGCACGTATTCATGGGTTGCTCTCACAAACATTGGGGGGGGGGGGGAGGATCTACCTTTTCAGAACCATTCTGAAACAAAATGTAATGTAAAAATACATTTCAGAGTTAAATCACATATTCCACATATAAATGGAATAATTTAAAAGAAGTTTTCTTCCAAAGGAAATGACAAGATATTTAAGGAACTGGTTCTTTAAAATTTATCAAACTGATGAATTAAAGTTTCTTATATAGTGTTAGAAGGAGGTTTGTCAGTTTTAGTCAATTAATATTACATAAAAACCAGAAGATGAACAGCCACTACATCAAGGTTCCTAAGTGTTTAAAACCCAGTAGGTGCAGCTTAAGTCATAACAGTCTCAGAACTACATCCTGGACACAGAAGATAGAGGTGGATAAGTCTTCTTATAAAAAGAACAGCCCATATACTATAGACCTTCAGCTGGAACATCAATGCTGATCCCACAAATAATTCTATTAAGTTATAAATCTTTATATCCAGTATTAATAAACACCTCTGGTATTCAAAGTTCAAATGCATGTTTACTCCAACTTCACAGCATACATATTGATAGCATTAGGCTCAGTACACTCATGCAAGTCATTCATGGGATTTCCAGTTATAGGCTGGGCTATGTATTTTTTCTTGTTCTGACAACCCAATGCTTACTGTAAGTTCTTGCTCAACAGGGAATTCAGACAATGGGGTGGAATGCAAACAGCAAAGCACAAAAAAGGAAAATAACCACACTGTCCAGAAACATGTATTCCACAGTCACTCTGCACATTTAAAATAACACTTATCTATTTGGCTACAGAGTGGCTAAGGGATTGTGCTGGGATCTTCCTAAACACAGATGGGAGATCTATAATGAGGACCAAGGTATTTCTTCGCCTGCGGCTGACAGTCAAGTCAAAGAATGAACTGAAACAGCTCATCTGGAATGAGAAATATTAGAGGAAAAGTTCCCTGTATGCCAAACATTCCACTACTGAAAGAACAAAGCTTGTACTTTTTAAAGGGGAAATTGGTTAAAATGGTATTCCTTATTACTGAAAATGCCATTTGAGATGAAAAATTGATTTCTATGTCAAGAGAGTTTAGCCTGGACTAAGTAGGTAAGATCTATAACCAGTTAAAGGCTCCAACTCCTGTCCAAGAACTGACATCAGTTTTACTGTTGGAGAACTGGAATTCCATTTCTCAGTCATTCCCTCATAGACATCAGAGGGCACGAAAGGGTCAGCTAACATAAAGAGCTTCACCAGCTGGACAAAATCAGACCAAAGATGATTTTTATGGCCTTCACCCTACTTTGGCAGTAAAGTCACAAATAAAAATGAAATTTTTTCTTTAATAATACTGACCGTAAAGTCTGTTTATTCAAATTTTATCAAATACAAGAACCCTTGACATTACAAATAAACTAAAACTTATTTCAAAAAAGGAATGGCAAATCACTGCCTGATAACAATTAATCATTAAAGAAAATTTACAGTACAATCTAGCAATGGAAAATGCCCACATTACTGCAAACTCCCACTCAGTATGCATAAGGTGATGCAGGGTACAAGTATTTTGTCAGTTATTTACTAAGCTAGCATATGGCAGTGAGCTAACTATGATTGACAAGAACCCCTTAGACACATATCTGCTTGCTGCTTTCTGAATCTCTCCAAGACAATACATGGTACATTTAAAAGTTACATTTTTGTAAACTTCTCTATTAATTCTGAACTTCTTATAGTTTCTACATGTATATAAGGATAAAGACTTGCTAAAATGTCTTTCTAAAGCATTTGTTAAACTATTCCCTATTGTAGAAAATGACATTGAATGACGATGATATCTGAACAGTTTTTGTTGATCACTGGATGAAACGACTTTGGAAAGGTATCTGTGTGTATACACAAGTAGTTACATGTGGCAGTGATAAAAAGTCAGGTCTGACACAAACGTTGGAAATACGAGGCAGCAAAGTGCCTTGACTGTCCCTACAAAGATATGGCTCCTCATCTGCTGCAAACTGAATGGAAAAAACCCAAAGCCATGATGCACAGGCCATGAAACCAGCAGGTTCTCATTGTACCTAACAAATCCAACAGTCTAAGTCCATTCTGTTTGGCCAGCTACCATTCTCTATGCCTAGTGACAAAGGTAGGCTGTCCCCTGGAGGTTCACTGGTCAGAAGGGATTTCTCCCTGTCCATTCTGTTTCCACCCATGGAGGTCAACAGCCTTCACAAACCAGGGTGCTCTTCAGGACTATGTGGACAAAGGCTGCAGGAGGCCAAAAGTCATCCCCTTTCTGGCCCCTTTGTACAAAGTCCAAAGCTCTGTTTGTTATCACAGTGGCTTTCCATTCTGTGTGGGAGACATGCACTCAGTGACTGTGCTATTGTTAAGAAGGGTTTTGTTCACATCCTTCCTGGCTAACACTCCAATGGTCTCACGCAGAAGTATCAACATTCCTGTGATATTCAGGCCCTGCATATACAAAACAAGCAGGCATATACTGCCAAGACTAGAGAGGAGAACCCTCCTAAAATAATACTTTACTTGTTATTGCTATATCCAAACCTTTTATAGAAAATATGTATAAACAGCTGTTTGTCCACTATTACACTTTTTGATGATTAGGGAACAAGTTTATGAAAAACATGTTTAAGTGATGGATTGGTCACTTTCTAGTGACCAGTAAAATATAGTTGGGATTTTAAGTTGAAATGTTTTTATTAGACTCTGCAACTGTATTCTGCATTCTTTCTCTGCTTACACTGTTTAATTCTCCTATGAAGTCCAGAAGTCTAGCATTTGTAAACAGCCTGATGCCAGTCATTTTAATGTATTTAACTTTAATGTTGCTTTGTGTTAGTAAAAGATAATAAAACTGATGTCCTGTCTATAACGTATCCTGTCTCACACAGGTTGTTTCTGGGAGAGAGGAATGTGGAGACCTTTCACTGAAAGAGCAGTTTATGAAAACATAATTATGGGTCTTTTTAAAGATGCTGCTAACCCATTACTTTTAAGCCATGATCATACAGCACTCTTCTCATAGAATAAAAGAACACATTGTAAAGAACATTATAGATAAGGTGTACTTTCATGAAGATGCGTCTGTGTTTAATATAGTACATATACACCAGGTTGATAGTTAAGGCAGTGTTGCTCAATCTAATTATAATCAAGCATCATTTCTTCCATCCATCCAACCTTCATCCAAAAGCACTTCTCCAATGCAGAATCACAGTGAGGCCAAAAGAAAAAGATACATACTATGTGTATGCAGGATTATATCAATTTTTAGCATTGGGTTACTCAATTGTTATGTGTATTTTCATGAATACCTGAACATGTTACTGAAAGTGTGAATGTGTATACGAAGAAGGAAGCTCTTTGGGTTGCTGAAAAAAGAAAAAAAAACCCCTCAAATTATAAAATAACTATTACAAGTTTAAAAAAACCAACTTCAAGCAAAACAGTACCATTTATCATTAATCTGAGAAAGCCAATAGCTATACTATGGTGTGACTCATTTAGAAAGCCTACTTACATGAAACTCATGAACACTGGAGAATTTTTGTAATGTTCTCGTCTGCACACATTTAGATAAGAATCAAGATTTGTTTATTGTAATATAAGCTCCATTCAGCAAAAAAAAAAAAAAAAATTACTGCAGTGTGGGGAAAAACAAATGAAAGCTACACCTAATTGTAATCCCCCTCCCTGGATGGAAACATATATAGTTTTTCTCTTTAGTTTTCCTGTATTCTTTTAAAAGCTTGGCACTCAAACAGACTAATGAACTACAAATGTTTTTGTTGGACTTGTGACAGACAGAGTAAAGAACTGGCCAGGAGCAACAAGACACAGCACCAGGTGCTACACAGCAGGTAGTCTGATCCATAAAACTGCATCCAACTTGATTCTGGCATACAGTTTATCCATGAGCTTCATTTTCCAAGGCAGCAGCATGACAAGAAATCATATCGAAGCACACATGAGCTCTCCTACTATACTGCACTGCTTCCAGCTTCTGGGCTCTTGATTTGGATGTAAGCTTCAACGCACCTTTGTCTGTGTAAAGTTTTTACGTCCTCGTTGTGTTTGAGTGGGTTTTTTTTTCCAGGTACTCCAGTTTCCTTCCACACCTTGAAGATATGTGCTTCAGGTTAATTGGCAACTGCCCGAATTGGGTGTGACTGGCTTATGATGGAACGGGACTACGTTTTGTGCCATCTTCGTGCCCCCCACTATAAAGTTCTGAATAAGTACTCGATGGAGAACTGACCAGACTCAAGGACTCATAGAGCTGATGTATAAGGTGTGCATTCATATCACTTCATTAGACAAACCAACGAAGAGAAGTAGACTGTGCTGGCACAATTATAAATACATAAAAGCCAGTTCTGTTCTCTTAATAATTCAAGAGCACGAAAACATATTTTGTTCTGACTGACGCATACACAGCGCATTGTAAAAGCAGGAACAGTATAATTAAGAACCTGGTGTGTGGATACCTGCCAGGTGATTTAAGCAAGCTGCAATTCAATTGCAAATGCGCCCAGTCAATTACAGGCTCAACATGACCATGCCATTTTCTAAACTTAGTACGAGAAAAGAATGTGTAGCAAGAGGACAGTATCAAGCTATGAAAGGCACAGATCGTGTGACTGCTGAAATGTTTATGAGCTGAACATCCATGCAGGCCCAATTCTCAGGACCATCATCTAGATTTAACACAGCCCAAGTGTGTACAAACCAGAAATGTCAAAAACATTTTTGCAATTAAAAAAAAAAAAAAAAAAAAAAAAGTCTCACTGGCCCCCCTGCGTTGTTGCGTGTCTCAGGGACGCATTTCTGCTCCTTCGAGCTGTTGCACATGACCTAGACACACAACCGAACTACAGCTCTGTTCCAGAGCTACTTTAAGGTAGTATGCTGTTGGCACAATGCTGTTTATTAATAGTCACAGTTTTGCTACTTTAACTCTAAACTACATATTAACTTACTTCACTTTTACAGACATTTTTCGTCTCTGGTAAAACAGAGGGCTGACAAAGTGAAGGCCAAACAACAGGGTCCACAGATAACAGCAGACACTGTCAACATTACGTGGATCACTCCATCCCCTACCTTTATTGCTAGACAGATATCTGGCAGTTATCACCTCCACCATATTGCAAGGCTGCTTCGCTGTGTGGGTGAGAGCATACAGGAACCACTGCTTACATGACAGGTTCTTTACATGCTCAGCACCTTCCAGCTGAATGAATACTACTAATTGGTTGGCAGGCTTTAACTCCAACAACAAAATGTTACCAAATCTCCAAGCAGCACCTTCTTCCTCCATTGAGCCCCATCCTACAGTTGGAACTAAAAATGCCTTTTTATTAGCCTTCTTGTACTTTTATGTTGCATTCATACATATGGACTTAGAAGTACAACTGTCTATACTGTACAATATACAACCGTATTGTGTACTAGTACCACCCAAGTATTATATCCTGATGGGACTTAAAAACAATGTTTGGGTTACGAGTCTGTATCCTTAATCTCCCTGCTACTTTGCTTGCTGAGCCAAGGCCACAGAAAACAATCCTCTTCAAATATAACCTAATGGATTTAGTGCTAGGAAACAATAAATCTTCATAATGTCAAAGGAAGTTATGTTTTGTGATGGTACGTCATCCAGCGTGTAGGCTTTTCCAAGAAAAACAAAAATTACACCTTGCGGGTGGGTATGAATCACTTGTTTACTATAACAATACATTATGTGGTTATTGACTACATCTTTAATTGAGCTCCAAACAGCTTTCTGACTGTTGTCCCTGACATTTATTTTATCACCATGGCTTCCAACAGCATCTCTTGATGACCACACTACTCCTATAAGAGAGTTTAGCAATGATTTTGAAGAACTGGGACATTAATATCCCGTTTGGTTTAGCAATTTTCTTTCAAAGTACAACGTGTAAACAGTGAATCCCAAAGCTAGTAAATTTTCAAACTTGGGCAATTTCATGATGTAACAGCCAGATTGTGGTTGATACCTCTATTTAGTCTGCTCCACTAACATGATTTATCTATTGAGAAGTTGAAAAATTTGCACTTCCCAGTACATGACAGTTTCCTCAGCTGGAAACATTCAGGAGATTTCTACCTCATGGACAAAATGTAACATCCACAATTTCAGAATGGTCTTAAGTTTGCTCAGTATTGAAACAGTGAAGAACCAGCATTAGACACAACACTGGATCTAGAGGTCATCAATCCATCCTTTTGATTTTTTTAACCCTTGGATTGTAAAGTGTGGTCCATCTTAAGGGGCCATAACCTTACACCCAAACAACAACAACAACAACAACAACAACAACAACAACAACTAACAGCGAATTATCACAGAAATATTAATACCCTCCATGATATTCAAAGGAACCTCTTACAAATTCAAAGCAAATGTGCAAATGTTCAAACCCATAGCTATGGAAATATTAGGCCACTGATCTTCTCACACAGCAACCTGATCACAAATTAGTGATTAATATTCAATTACACTTCTTTGCTTTTGTTATCCAAACTGTAGGATTCCAACATTGACAGCAAATGCCTATTCTAGTTTTAAAATCCATCCATTAAAACAAACTACATGTTGGATGTAGGTTCCTGGTGGTCTGGTTCCTATCCCAGAAGTATAGGGCACAAGGCTGGGTACACCCTGGATGAACAAATTCACTCCAAAAAAAAAAAAAACACACACACACACACACTACAGGCAACTCAGAGTTACCAGTTCACCTAAAACACATCTGTGGGAGGAAAATACAGCACTCAGAAAACTCAGGCCAACACATACAAACTCCATGCAGATGTTGTTAAATATGGGCCAGAAGCTGTGAGGCAAACATATTAAAATCTTTCAGTACAACAAAGTAAAACACTTGCTGAATATATGACATCTGCAAATTTATTGACAGATGATCAAGTACAGGTCACAGAGGACATAGGACATGGTCCATTAGGGACCCAATACAACTGTTTAGTAAAGCCAGAAGTTGTTTTCTGTGAAACATTCTCCAGTGGAGCCATGTACATTCTTCCAGTCTGAGTCTCACAACTAACAGCTTGAACTTTGTACTGCAAATAAAGAGTTGGCCTCCACCAGATTGCAAAATAAGCACAACACGAGGACCTATTTGGTTATCAAGAGTAGGCAACAGAGATAATATTAGTAAGCGTGAAAACACTGTTACAACAGGTTCCAAACAATGACATCTGCACAAACACAGTCAATGTTGAGTGAGCCTCACACCCATCTCCAGCTGACCCTTTGGCCCCCTGCAGATCAACAGCAGTCTGTCTGTTTATTTTACTGTGGCCCTCGCCTTTTTACTGAGCATGAGTTAAAATTAGTGACGTATATAACAAAAATCCAACTGAACAATGGGATTTCTATTTATAAATTTTTTTTTTTTTTTAAAATACTGTCTTTTTATTCAAACAGGAAAAATAATGAAAATATTTCTGTTCGGTAGCTGAAAAAAACAGATATGGGAAAATAGTGGTGTCTCTTGCCCAGGGAAATAAAACAGGAAAGCGCAGACAAATCAATATAAAACATGAAGCAATAATTTATTATAGGTAAAACTGTAAACAGAAGTCACTATTGTACATTTGAATACAGTAGGATACAAAACTTTATAGACATGACATAGGTTACAAACACACATGCCTACATTTAAAGGTTAATTAATGACATTCAATTTAATTGGAATAAATTAATTTTAAGAAAACAAATGTATCACAAAATGTTGCAGATTAAGATTTTACAGGATCCATTTCCAGATATAAATTTCTCAGAAAGCTACTGCTCTTCTGCATATTTAAAACCGATATTTCAAATTAAAGTCCTTACTCTTTTCTATCACTTTTTCCATACTTGTAAAAACAAAACGTATTACTCATTCTTTCAAATATTTAAACAAGAAGTCTTAAGATACCTTGCAAAAAAGCTACGTTTCTAGTCAAAAAAAAAAAAATAGACATGAACTGTGCCACTACCTTGCTGCTAAGCCCTCTGAAGAGCTCAGGATAAGGTCATGCGCACTTTCATGCACCCACACACCAACTCTGATGCTTTATTCCCTTCCCCTGATGCAGTGTCCACTAACCTCATCCACTGTGAATGGCCCATTTTCAGGCTGTGTAACCATGCATCAATCTATCTGTAGAGTAAGAGACAATCCATAAAGCTTGGCCTTCAAAACTTGCATTCCAAGATTCATCTGAGTGATGTAGGCCACTGATATCACCATCCCACAATTTCTTCTCCTTGGAGAAGGCTCTTCAAAAACTTTATATATCAAGACAGTCTAAACAGAAGTCAGCAATTTCCTGAACCTTTTTAAACAGGACAAAAACATTTCTCTACTAGTTTCTAAGCCTTCTGCTGAAAATGCAATGGGAAAACAAAAGTACACAAATGCATATGGTAGTAAAACAAGGAATACATGCATTAAAAAATTAAAAAATAATAATAAAAAAAAACGTACACTGGACCTCATTATGATCCTGATCCTCAAGCAAACTACTTCTCCAACAGCCTGTTCCCAAATGCCGCTTCTCACTGACCACATTTATCTGCATTAATTTATCACCAATTATTGGAGAACAAGTATGGGCTGCTCAAATGGTGAAATATTAAGGAACATCAACAAACATTTATTGGAGTAGGCTTTAAAACTGATTTGCAAATATCACATCAAACAGAATTTATATTCCTTTATCCAAAGAAATCATGCTGAACAAGCAATGTCTTCTGTCAGTTCAGTCTGCAATACAAAACACTTTTACTTGCTAGGCTTCAGTTTGTACTGAATTAATAAGTGTAATTTTTAGGGGAATTTTTATAAACAGTACTGAGGCATTGGCACTAATACTGCATACGGGGTTACCGAGGTTAAACTCTTGTGTATCATAAAATAAATACCATCTAATAGTTTTTAAAGAAACATACTCTGATTAATACACTGGTGTGTATTTCACAAATGAGCGTAATACTACGCAGTAACTTACAATTTTGACCAGAATTAAAACTATTCAGAGTACAGGAAAAAAACATAAAAATCCATAATTAAAGTCAAAAGTTTTGGTGACTTTTGTGTGACAGTGTGAATTTAATCATATACTAAACTGCCCTACAACAGTATATATAGTTAGAACAGCTAACGGAAAAAAAAATCCCTGCTGAGTACCTTACCAGACCAAATTATTGTATCGGTTTCTTCCACTGTGTATTTATAAATGTATACATAAAACAACTACATTTTCAAACAAGCCTTTGCCCTATAATGCGACTTTCCTGACAAAAAGAAAAACATTTTTTTTTGTCTTTTCTTGGATGAGTCACAGCAAGTTGCTTTCAGTATGAGTAATATTGGTTGTTATGGGCCAGTTGTGCAATCAACTTGTTTAAACTTGCTCTATAGTCTTGCAGATAATACAAACATCATCATTACTGATTTTATTTTTATTGTGAAAAGGAACGAATTTCATGAAATTTAAAATTATAGCACATAAAACCATTTACCAGAAACATTTTCCGGTGCAGCATACAATATTGGGTTTGTACAAAAGCACAACTTTAAATTTATCTAAGCTGTTTTATCCATCATGTAAGTTAATCTATGTTCACAGCACATCGCTATTAAAAAGATATACTGCATTACCCACATTTGTACCTCTACATCCTCTAACATGAAAGCTCTCCCTAATGCCACTGAAAACTGAAACCATGGGTTAAACAGTTTCAAAGCACTGCTAACCATACTGTGTACTTACAACATTATCATGTTACAAGCAACTTGTGATCCCATTTTTGATACCAGATACCAAATCAGTGGCAGTCAGACAGCAGTTTAGGTGAGATTCTTCTTAAATCAACAACCAATAAAAAGATTCATAAGAAACTTAATGAAAAAATAATAGCACACAGGACTAACAGCTTGTCTTAAATATTTACAGGCAGCCAGAACGTTACTGATGGATTGTTTTGATTTCCTGCTCTCTCCTTCTTATTACAGTCTGTTTTTCAATAAACAGCTGGAGTCAAATGCAGAAAAAAGTAGAATTAAACAGATAAAAGGTAGCACATTAATTATTGATGAAGAAAAAGCCACATGCCAGCTGCTAAAGGTTACAGGAAACGCTCATAAATCAACAAATCTTAAAATGCAATTTACAAAGGTCTTAGTGCTACAATCCTTAGGGGAAATTCACCACAGGCTGCCAATAATCAATGTACACCTTTAGCTTTCCATGCAAGCTTAAGTTGACAACTCTGAAGAGAATTTACCATAATAATACTTACAAATACCTGCAAAATACCACAAGTCATACCAAAAAATTTACTCGAAAATTATCGTTTATTATGTCTTCTTCCAGCAAGTTAAAACTTAAGCAAAACACATTCACATTTCATTGTGCACCAAATTCTACATACACTCCCCCACTATATTTCACCCAAAGGCATTCTTTAAACATACTTCAGCCTACTTTAGTCTGTGTGTGTTGCATCCACAGACGTAAAGCAATAATCTACCTCTTGAAATGCTGAGGAATGGACCTGATTGGAGTACAATTAAAAAGTACGAAGAATTGGCAAAATTAAAGCCACATGATTTTTCTCACTAAAACCTTATGTTTAAAATCTTATTTTAACCTTACTTTAAAGAGGTATGGCAGGCATGAAGGCATCTTACATACCAAGGTGTAACACAGCTTTCAACAGATACCACAGAATTTCACTGTATGGTCTATTAAAATGATTTCTAAGGTTCACCTATATCTGTATTCACCTTGAATCAAAAGAAAAACAGTATTTCATTTGTCTGCTATAAAATTAAAATTAGGTACCCTGAATTTCTCTTAAGAGGGTTGAATTTCCCCAAAAAAATGTCTAGTTGTGTAACTGACTCAGCAACCAAAACAGTAAAAACAACATGTATTTCTGGTAAATAAGAAGTACCCAACTAACATAGCACAGCAAGTAGTGCAGGCACCTCACAGCATCTGGGCTGTGCGGGTGTGGGTTCAAGTTCAGCTCAATCTGTATGCAGTTTGCATGTTCTTCTTGTGCCTGTGTGTGTTTCCACCCACACTCTTAACCTGGGTTACTTATGTGGTGTATAAAAGCAGAGAGGGACCAAGGTACTTTCTTCAGAAATGTTGAAAATCTAGATAAAGGTGCATTCAAATATTTTCCACTGGTGTATTCCATACAGAAAGCACCACATTCAAAATTCAAAATAAATGTTAACTAGAATTATTAAGGCACCTTCAGTTAAAGAATTCTAGTTCTATATATTGACTGAACTCTGAGAGGAACACATCCATCTTAGATGGCCTTTAAGAAAAAAGACAAATTAAACAAATGGAAAACCACATTTCCACAGTGTACATAATAGGTTTTCCTAATGAAATTCACTATAATGACCCATTGATCCTGTGGACCCTGCAAAATTGTGTTTAATACTCAAGTCAGCCAGGTTGTCTTCATAGAATTGATCCTTATAGCTTCCTTAAATTTACATCTGATGTCAATCCCCTAAGGGAACAGCTTTTTTAAAAAAAAAAAGGTTATTTGCATGCCTCAACTGCATTTACATTAGGAAACACTACAAAATCCTAGCCTCTTGCATGGGAGACAAGAGCACAAGCCAAAAATAAACAGATCGGAGGGGACCAAATAAACAACAAAAAAAAAAAAAATATGTAGGGGACAGACCTTAATGAATGAATAAAAATGTGCCTGAACTGTCTGAATAAACAGTCAGTTAATACTAGAATTGATTCTGTTCAATCTGTAACATAATTTCCCCCAAAGTCACAGTAAACTGAGGGGAAAAAACCTTCCAATTTCTCATCAAAAGCCACAAACACAACCATGTGTGTTTTGGAATTGACTCTGGAGATAAAACTATTTAAACTCATATCCTGCAGCTCAACAGGTAATAAAACTAGGCCTAAGGCTGTGGAACCTCAACTGAAATGTAACTTGAAGCACATCAGTTTGAGAGAGGATCTAAATTATATGTTGTGTCACTATCGTCACATTATCTAAGGATTCACTGTGCTTTGTCAAGTGCACTACAGGTGCCCATATAAATTTCTCAGTTGAAATCTCATATAACTGGCCATATAAATCAAGCAGCCATCTACCTGGCTATCTACTGTAAACCAAACAGCCATCAAATTTGCTAAAAAAACAAGCAGTCGTCCAATTGGCCGGACGATCCAAGCAGTCATCCAATTGGCCGGACGATCCAAGCAGTCATCCAATTGGCCTCGTTTTAACCCAACTTCTACTAACAACAGTTTCCAAGCTACCATGACTACCGAATCTTCCCCGCATCCTGCCTCAAATTACGTGTTTGGGAACAACATTTACCAGCATTTCATTGGCTCCGTGACCTTAACTAGCGACAGCTACTTGGATTAACAGTCCTGCCCACTAGTTTTAAGCAAGGGAAGTTTCCTGGGGGATGACAGCCACGGGAGTAACGGACAACCAGCCCTGCGGTGGAGCCGAAACCGACTCGCATTCCCAACGCAGCCGCTAGGGTTATGTCCACAGCTCGCTACCACAAGAGCTAAGCGTCGGTGTTTCAACACACTGTGCGCTTTGTCCACTACTTTTTCTTGATAATGCATACAACAAACCTCAAATCCGCCGAAACTAGCAGCAAGTGTGGGGGCAACAACAACAACAACAGGGCGTCTCCTTACCTGGCTCGCTTTATGAAATTGCTTTTTTAGCCCGGCCACCGACATCCTCAGACCTTTTTTTATTAAATTTTTCTGAAGCACAAAAACAAGAGAAATGCAAAACAAAAAAACAGACGAAGGGGGGGTTAGCGATGGCTGCGCTTCACGGTTCTCTCCGTCTCGACGCAGCCCCCCGAAGGCTGCCCCTCCGCGCGATGAGCCAGACGCTAATGCTGGTCGCGAGGAGGAGCGCGCGCGTTCCCAGCTTCGCGCGACGTTGCCCGTCCTCGAAAGCGATTGGCGTAGAGCTGCGTATTTATGCAAATTACGGCTCCCGCGACGGTCTCACGCGGTCCCGTGACGACAGGCGGACGCAGTGGCGGTTCGCGAGGCGCCGCGGGAAGTGTGCATGCGTCTGGCGGAGCTTTGCCCGGAGATCTATGTTGGGTTGTGGTTGTGAAACAGGAAGCCCACACTTATGCCTTATATCAAATATTGTTCTAATTTAAAATATATATATATATATATATATATATATACATATATATATATATATATATAATTTCGGCCGTCATAGAAAAGAACTGCGTTTTTTTTAAATAAAGGCTTTGTTTCTCGTTAGTGTAACGCTGCCTGTGACCCGAATAACTGCGCAAACTGTGTTTGGGACACTGCAGAAGTAGAACACAGTGGAAAACCCTTAGAATAAACATATACACAGAGTTTCGTACAGTCATCTGTTGTGTAACTGTTGAGGTCGAAGTCGCTGAGGAGCGTCAGTCAGTCTTAGAACGTATTGACTGACCCCGTATCCAAGTATGAGTATTTTATATTTCGTTTTATAAAATGGGTTCTGAGTAAGTTGCCCTACGTCGTGTAAGACTGTAAGAAACAGCAGGACAGTGTGTTAGTTACTCTGCATATATTCATTTAGGTTTGCTTCGCCAAACTTATTAAAATACTTGCGAGAACAACCAGTACCGTGGCTTTCACTATAAACAGAATTCAGTTCTAGCAGTCAGGGGTGCTATATTGTTTTGTTTCCTAGAGATACTAAGGTTAAAAAATGTAATTTTGAAAACTTAAAATGTATTAAAACACTTAAGGCATGTTTATTGCTTCTAATTTTGCCACATTATTTGTTACGACATGCAAACTGTTAACATAATAAAGTCAGACAGGCTTCGATTCACCCTGTTAGTACCAGTTATCAGGTTCTCTGGTGCTCCGCACTGTCTTCTTCTCAGTCACCCTCAACTGGTGTTCTATAGGGGTCAGTGCTGGGGCTCCTACTCTTCTCCATCTACATCTTTTTAACCTCTTGTCATTGTCTTTCACAGGTGCTCCTATCACTGTTAACATTTATACCCAGCTCCTCTGGCATTTCCTCTCATATTGCAGATTACGTCCTGGGCCTCTGCTTGGATGATCCCGATGTACAAGCCACCCTCCACAGGGTCAAGATCCTTCATATCCCAGCATATCCCTCCATTTGTCAGGAACAACAGACAAAAGTCAACTCAAGTCTCTGCCTTTCCCAACAAGTAGAATTCATAACCATGTCATACATATGCCTGCTGTGTATCAGATATGGGATCCACCTATACCTCAGCACATTCTGTCCCCCTTCTAGTCCAGACCATAGTGATATCCTGCCTGAACTTGCAGCAGGTTCCTCCTGTTTGGCCTTCCTACGTCTACCATAAGTTTCTCCAGCTGTCACAGAACACCACTGCCCGAGTTGTGTTTGAGCTACCAAGGCATTCCCATCCATCTCTCCTTTCAATCTGTCGCAAATGGCTCCCTGTAGCTGCCTGTGTCTAGCTCAACACTTTATTATGGACTACAGGATATCAGGATACTGATGGATCTGCCTCCCAACACCTGCAAAACCTGATCATTTTCTAAATCCCACTACTACTGAACCCCTCTCAATGTTGAGGAAGAGTCTGAAACATCTGCATTGAACCTTCTGCCCACCTACGGTGCTGTGAAAAGTAAGTACACTTTTATGAAAAGATGTGTTTTACAACATATTTGCATGTATGAATATCTTACTTTCATTTCAAAATGACTTTCCATCTTTATAATTAGACAAATGTACTCTCAGAGAGACTACAACATATAACATATAACAGATGTCACTGTCATTATTTGTTCAAGAAAAAGTAAAGCAGAAATAGCAGGATTTTAGGAGATAAGTAGCAGTCAGATGTTGGTTATCTATGCACATGCATCAGGAGGTGGGACCACCTGTATAAAAGCAAGACTTTTGGCAGTTTGATGATCTTTCAATTCAGGGAAACAACTGTTGCTGTTTATCAGTCTCGGAAGAGTTATAAGGCCATTTCTGACAGCCATTCTTCTGCGGTCAGAATGATGATTTACAAGTGGAGAACATTCAAGAGACTTTCCATTTTCTCAGGAGTGGGTGTGTATTTCAGCATTTTGTAGAATGCTCAGATATTGCAGAGAACCCATGAACTGAATCTATGTATCTACAGGCCTCTGTTAATATAAGTGTTAAGGTTTATAACTCTGGAAACAAGTTTTTTCTTTAAAAGACTAAACAAATGTGGCACTCGTGGAAGGGCACCTAATAGAAAACCCTTCTGTCCAAAAAGAACATGACAGCATGGTTCAGGTTTGCAGGGTTGCATCTGAACGAACCACAGCCATTGAGGAACGATGCCATTTGTACAGATGAGACCAAAGATTGGTCATAAGTACACAGCATATAAGCACAAATACCTCATACCATCTTTCAAGCACAGTGGAGGCCTTGGCCTTGTTTTGCAGCTTGAACACCTTGCAGTCACTAAGTCAGCCATGAATTCCTCCTTGTAGCAAAGTATTTTGGAGGCAAATTTGAGGCAATTGCTTCACAGTTAAAGCTTAGCCCAAACTGGATTGTGGAACAGGATAATGACCCTAAGCCCAACAAGTGTACAATTGAGTTGTGGAAAACATAAGAGAATCAAAATGGTGGAATGACCAAGGCAAAGCACAGACTTATTTCTTGGTGGCAAGCATAAAGCCAGCATTCAGAGTGCAACAACATTCCGCCAAAGTTCTCAAAGTCATTAAACAGAAAAACGGTCCATACTGACCCTATACCTCCCTATAGGGTGTAGTGCACATTCTGTCCTGTTTCAGTTGTAATGGCCCAGGGTTGGGCTGTGGGTTTGGGTCTCTTCCCTGTTTTCCAATGAGGCCTATGGGGACTCAAATGGATATCACCTGTGCCAGAACCCCAAACAAGGAGAGAAAGAAGAAGTGTTGGAGGAGTGTGTGGTTGGTTGGTTGGTTGACTGGCTGGTTGGTTGGTTGGTTGGTTGGTTCACAGTAGAATAATTATGTTTCACTTGTCACACCTTTGAGGAAATCACTATTATATGTAAATATTCGCTATAAATCACTAACCTTTCTCACAATAAACCCCTTCCACAGATGTCCCTTGGTTTGGTTCCTGGTTTGTAATCTGGACTTTAAATCCTTTTCCCATTTATGTGCAGCCCCTTTGTTTTACTTTTTAACTTTTTTGTTTTAATTTTGTTTTTACTTTTCCAGGTGTTGTTGTTTTAAGTTCCACCAGAGTTTTTATTTTCACCGAACGTTTTATATGCTCTAGCTTTTAATTTTAAATTCCTAATAAGGAAAGTGGTTATATGGTGAAGAGGACAATAAGTTCTGTCTTTGGCTGTTAATTTTTTCATCTGTGTATTATGGTGAATGTGACTTTGGTGTTTTTGCTGCATTGCACTTACTATTTTTATAAATTATTGGTCTGTAATAAAGTTTGGAAAATTTTGTTTTGCTGCACCGATTTTTTTGAAAAGGCAGGCATTTTTTTCAGAATGTGAACAAAGGCAATCATTTCAGCGTGTCTGAAGTTATAGAAATTTAATGATTTCGATGTTTTTTTTTTGCTGCCTTTTAGCCGAATTTATTTGTTTGTCTGGAACTGTTGGAATGATGGCCTCACATTTGCCTCCAGACTACATTGCTGGTTTTATCTCAAAAACGACAATCAGCATAAACATTTCTTCAACTGTTTTCTTTCTACTAAACTAGGCAGTCACATAGTACATGATTAAATTTAAACTGTTTACATTATAAAGCAGGTGTTTTAGTTCCATGAGAGGCAATAATTAATAGAAGCAAACCTAAGTACCCTATAAGATTATTCATAAAAACAGTAATAAAGCGAGTGTCTGACAGAGTGATGGTTATGAAACTGGAAATTGATGGTGTGATGCTGAATGTTGTTAGTGCATATGCCCCGCAAGTTGGGTGTGAGATGGATGTGAAAGAAGAATTCTGGAGTGATATGGATGAAGTGGCGAGGAGTGTACCTGAGGGAGAGAGAGTGGTGATTGGAGCGGATTTCAATGGACATGTTGGGGAAGGAAACAGAGGAGATGAGGAGGTGATGGGTAGATATGGTGTCAAGGAGAGGAATGCAGAAGGTCAGATGATAGTGGATTTTGCAAAAAGGATGGACATGGCTGTGGTAAACACGTATTTTAAGAAGAGGGAGGAACACAGGGTGACGTACAAGAGTGGAGGAAGATGCACACAGGTGGACTATATCTTATGCAGGAGGGCCAGACTGAAGGAGACTGTAGACTGTAAAATGGTGGCAGGGGAAAGCGTAGTTAGGCAGCATAGGATGGTGGTTTGTAGGATGACATTGGAGATCAAAAAGAGAAGGAGAGTGAGGGCAGAACCAAGGATCAAATGGTGGAAGTTGGAAAAGGAAAACTATAAGGTGGAGTTCAGGGAGGAATTAAGACAGGCACTGGGTGGCAGTGAAAAGTTACCAGTGAGCTGGACATCTACAGCAGAAGTGGTAAGGGAGACAGCTAGAAAGGTGCTTGGTGTGGCATCAGGACAGAGGAAGGAGGACAAGGAAACCTGGTGGTGGAATGAAGAAGTACAGGAGAGTATACAGAGGAAGAGGCTGGCGAAGAAGAAGTGGGATAGACAGAGAGATGAAGAATGTAGACAGGAGTACAAGGAGATGAGGCGTAGGGCGAAGAGAGAGGTGGCAAAGGCTAAAGAGAAGGCTTATGGTGAATTGTATGAGAGGTTGGACACTAAGGAGGGAGAAAAGAACCTGTACCGATTGGCTAGGCAGAGGGACCGAGCTGGGAAAGATGTGCAGCAGGTTAGGGTGATAAAAGATAGCAATGGAAACGTACTCACAAGCGAGGAGAGTGTGTTGAGCAGATGGAAAGAGTACTTTGAGGGGTTGATGAATAAAGAGAACGAGAGAGAGAGAAGACTGGATGATGTAGGGACTATGAATAGGGGAGTGCAATGGATTAGCAAGGAGGAAGTTAGGACAGCTATGAAGAGGATGAAGAATGGAAAGGCTGTTGGCCCAGATGACATACCTGTGGAAGCATGGAAGTGTTTAGGAGAGATGGCAGTGGAGTTTTTAACCAGATTGTTTAATGGAATCTTGGAAAGTGAGACGATGCCTGAGGAGTGGAGAAGAAGTGTACTGGTACCTATTTTTAAGAATAAAGGTGATGTGCAGAGCTGTAGTAACTACAGAGGGATAAAACTGATCAGCCATAGCATGAAGTTATGGGAAAGAGTAGTGGAAGCTAGGTTAAGAAGGGAGGTGACAATTAGTGAGCAGCAGTATGGCTTCATGCCGAGAAGGAGTACTACAGATGCGTTGTTTGCTCTGAGGATGTTGATGGAGAAGTACCGAGAAGGTAAGAAGGAGTTGCATTGTGTCTTCGTGGACTTAGAGAAAGCATATGACAGGGTACCTAGAGAGGAGCTGTGGTATTGTATGAGGAAGTCGGGTGTGCCAGAAAAGTATGTAAGAGTGGTACAGGATATGTACAAGGACAGTGTGACAGTGGTGAGGTCTGCAGTAGGAGTGACGGATGCTTTCAGGGTGGGGGTAGGATTACACCAAGGATCAGCTTTGAGTCCTTTCTTGTTTGCAATGGTAATGGACAGGTTGACAGATGAGATCAGACAGGAGGCACCGTGGACTATGATGTTTGCAGATGACATTGTGATCTGTAGTGAGAGTAGGGAGCAGGTTGAAGAGACCCTGGAGAGGTGGCGATATGCTCTAGAGAGAAGAGGAATGAAGGTCAGTAGGACTAAGACAGAATACATGTGCATAAATGAGAGGGAGGACAGAGGAATGGTGAGGATGCAGGGAATAGAGTTGGCGAAGGTGAATGAATTTAAATACTTAGGATCAACAGTCCAGAGTAATGGGGAGTGTGGAAGAGAGGTCAAGAAGAGAATGCAGGCAGGGTGGAGTGGATGGAGAAGAGTGTCAGGAGTGATCTGCGACAGAAGGGTACCAGCAAGAGTGAAAGGGAAGGTCTACAAGACGGTAGTGAGACCAGCTATGCTTTATGGGTTGGAGACGGTGGCACTGACCAAAAGACAGGAGGCAGAGCTGGAGGTGGCAGAGTTAAAGATGTTAAGGTTTGCATTGGGTGTGACGAGGATGGACAGGATTAGAAATGAGTATATTAGAGGATCAGCACAGGTTGAACGGTTTGGAGACAAAGTCAGAGAGGCGAGATTGCGTTGGTTTGGACATGTGCAGAGGAGAGATCCTGGATATATCGGGAGAAGGATGCTAGGGATGGAGTTGCCAGGCAAGAGGAAGAGAGGAAGGCCTAAGAGGAGATTTATGGATGTGGTGAAGGAGGACATGCAGGTGGTGGGGGTGACGGAGAGAGATGCAGAGGACAGGAGGAAGTGGAAGCTTTTGATCCGCTGTGGCGACCCCTAACGGGAGCGGCCGAAAGAAGAAGAAGATAAAAACAGTAATAAAGCATTTTTCCAACTTATTATTTCAAACTGAGCTGATAAACTAATATACTTTTTACAAAATGACTGTCAAATATAAATATGCATTGACAGAGTAAATTCTTCAGGGTAAATTCTTCACTGGTGCCACAAAACTAATTTCCATTGCTGTCTCAGCTCTGCTCCTTTACTTGTCTTTGTTAAATGTATTTACATTTTGTATCCATTTACACTGAGTTTCCAGTTTATTAGGTACACCCCCCACCTTCATACAAATTATACATTGTAACACGTGACTGCGGTGTGTGGTATAAATCAGGCAGATCAGCATTTCTACCATCAATGTGTGTACAGCTGAGAATTGCGATGGGCAATACGAGTGACCTTAGTAACGCTGAAGGTGGCATGATGCAGTGTACTGGTTCTAGTATCTCCCAAACAACTCTGAAATAGTTTGAAAAGCAAAAAAAGTACCAGCAATCCTGTGGATGGAAACAGAATGTTGATCAGTGGGATCAAAGGAAAACAGCAAAATTTGTACAAGCAAACAGACAGGCCCCAAATTGAAACATCAGACTTTGTCTTCAATGGGTTACGGCAGCCAAAGCCCATGTTGTATGTTAATTTGGTCAAAGAAGAGCTAGAAAGTGCATCTCCAGTGGACACAGGAGCATCAAAAACAGAATGCTGAAGAGTGGGAAAAAGAATCCTTTTGCCTCATGTTGAGGAAAGGATCAGAATATGGCCCAAGCAACATAAATCCATGGAGCCATCTTGTTTGGTGTCAAAAGTAGAGGTTGGTGGTGGCAGCGTGATGGTGTGAGGTTTGTTTTCTTGCGCACATTAAAGTGCGAGACCCACCGAAGAACATGTGAATGGCACAACTTAACTGAATGTCATTGTTGTTAGGTGTACCTAATAAACTGGCAACTCAGTGTGCTATGTAGTTACGTCCGAGAGCTTGCAGTGTATTAGTAATTTCACAAAGACAGGGGTCTTTTGGCTAAAGAAGGGCAATATCTCACCAAGCCCATATGAGAGCCTCATTCCCAGCCTGTAAGATCCCAACACCAGGGAGCATTAATGCCTCAATTAAATAATCATCTGTCTTTGTTTTTAAAATTAATTTAAAAAGTCATGCTAATAATTTTCTCAATGCCTCTATATTTAGTGTATTCTCTGTACTGTCAAAGAAGGAGGGTCCACACATCTTTGTGAAAATGATGTAGCTGCTCCCTCTTGCTGGGTATTAGCATGCAGGAGAACAACATGACCAGATCTTACACTCATAAGCCAAAATTTAGTAAAACAGTCATGTACAATAAAAAAAACTGTAAATATACATATAATTTGGGATTTCAAAGTGAATTATTAACACTTCAAATTTTCTTATATTATACACTGTCTCAGTAATGAACCCAGAAAAGGACACCGAGAGACCACATCTCAGTGAGATTTTTTACGCTGCATTTTTATTCTCAAAGAAAGTTAATTATTGTGTAAAACCTTTCCACCAAAACGCAAATAAACAACATTTAAGAATGATGGTCACCTCACTTATTTAAAGTGCTTCTGCACTGATGCAACTGACCTTTTTTGTCCCCAGAGTGGCTTGCAGCAGCAGGGGTGTGCACTGTACAAAGACTTCTGGTACGAGGACCCAGGTCCTTCGAGTGGAAACCAACGGCAGCAACCACTGTTGTATCTGCTGGGAGTGTAAGTGCCTGATGCAGCACAACGTAGAGCATAGAGCAGGGAATCAGCAGGTGATGTCCAGGGTAGGACTGTCACCTCATAAACTGGAGTTCCCCAATCTGGAACCCACCCCTCCGACTACTTGTGAACTGATGAAGAATAACCTACCGTCTACAGGAGGACAAAATATTAAAGATACTTTGAAACAAATGTACTAGTAAAATTAAAAAATTGCTTACTGTTTATTGATCACCACAAACTACTTGTTTTCATTTCTTTATAGCTCAAAATATTGCCAGGAACAAAATCATATATCTTCTTCTTTCGGCCGCTCCCATTAGGGGTCGCCACAGCGGATCAATTGTTTCCACTTCTTCCTGTCCTCTGCATCTTTCTCCGTCACCCCCACCACTTGCATGTCCTTCTTCACCACATCCATAAACCTCCTTTTAGGCCTTCCTCTCTTCCTCTTGCCTGGCAGCTCCATCCCTAGCATCCTTCTCCCGATATATCCCGAATCTCTCCTCTGCACATGTCCAAACCAAACAAAATCATATATAACAACTGAAATATAATGTTACATATTTTAAAAAATAATTTTTATAATAATAATTTTAACAATTATATTTTATTTTGCTCCTGGCAATATTCTGAGACATAAAGTAATGAAAAGGTTGCAAAAGATGTTTTATAGCATGTATATACAGTATTATGTTCAATTCAACTGAATATACCAATGTAATATATATATTCAATTTTACACAAACACACACACACACACACAGTATATATAGATATTTGGAAGGTATGAACATAGATCAAGCTTACAAAGTTTATTTCAATTTGTTACTTTTTTCTTTCTATATGACTGCACAACAGCTACTTGTCTATGCTTTTACTATTTATTTTCCAGCACAGGGTTTAATACTCAAACAGTTCTTTAATTTTACTTTACAGTTAATTATTTTTTCTGCTACTCATTTCAGCAGCAGTATGTCACACCTGGCTCCTGTGCACTATGAACAACAAACAGATGAGCAAATGAAGTGATTTTGCTTTGATGGCAGCATTTGAAAACACTGGGGAAGTTTGCATACAAATATTGTTTTTCCATAGTCTTTGGAATATCTTTTTTTTCAAAACTATATTTTGTATTTAACATCTCATCTAGGGTAGTGGTTCCAAGACAAAACGGTTAAAAATGATGGGTAGATGGATGGATGGATGGATGGATGGATGGATGGATGGATTTTACCTATTTAAACAGATATTTTATATGTGTATATCAAATTGCCATTTTGACATGGGTATTTAGTACTGGATAAGTAAAAGGAGATGCTGTGGCAACAACCTGGATTAAAGACCTTTCCTCACCACAAGAAATTCCTCTGCATTCTCACTGCATTATATTTACAAAAATGTGTACAATTCCACACTTGATAGAAGAACCTGGAACAGCACTAATGTAAAACAGTGTCTTAAACACGGTAGCAATCCTGCAGTAACATTAGTTGAGGGTTCAAAACACCTCAAAGAAAATCAAAAATATACTGCATAGGTGTTGTCCTATATTTTCCAAGAACCGTGGAAATAATGAATAATAACCAAGGTGAAACTGTTAAAAAATCTTGGAAATGCCTAAAAAAATGTATAATTAATTTTTAAAAAGCGGTAGAAACAGTTTAATCTACAGATTTTGCAAACTAGATCCTTTTTATTGACTTTCCCCAGATGAGAAGATAACAATTTGTGCCACACCTGAACTTTTTGGCCGTGCTGTACTGAAGGACAAGAGAGAAATAATGAGAGTGAAGAAGTCCACTGTCTATGGGATGGGAAGCGCACGTCATTTACTTTCATAAAAGATTCATTATGGAGCCAGCAGGCCTTTCCTGGTGCCGGGCTGCCCAGCAGTGAGCCAGCAGGCCCTGCCACCGCACTGCGAGGAGTTATCACACAGCGCCCAGATGATTTCATCTGTACACATCCCTGCGGAGGACAGAGTGGTGCGGGTTGCCGCTCAAACCGACAAGCAAAGTTAGGCGTCGTGTGATGCAGTCCGTCATGAACCCAGCTTCTCTCTGCTGGTGGCTCGGCTCATGATGAAAACAATGTCATCCCACAAGGAGCTCCCCTTCCATCTTTTCATCATGCTTTTTTTTTTGCTGAGACTGCATGAGCACACAACTACAGAAGGGCTTTTTTTTAATACATTTTATTTGCTTCTACAAAGAATAAGCTTTAAAAGAAATCCACCCTGGTGTGAAGAATTGGTTCTAAAGACAAAGGGAGCATTCAAGGAAATTGCACCAAGACTTAATGGGCTGCTATAAACGGTCCCAAGTGATGTCGGGCATCTTTTGGGGCACAAACAAACATTTTTGGTTGAAAATTCTTTGCAATAAACGCTGCAGTTTTTATCCCGTGGTTCAACCACATTCGTCCAGCAGATGGCGGCACAATCTGTAAAATGATGCAGAAATTCCGCCGTTTTGTGTTGACGCATTGGGGACTTTAGCGCACTAAAATTTGATTCAAATTTATCGTCTTTTTTACATTTATATTTCATTAATGATATATAGTTTTATTGTGCTGCGCCATTGTTGCAAAACTCAGTTCATAGTTCACAGATCCTTCATCTCCATCTGGTCATTTGTAGCAAGCTTTTCCGCAAAATGTGCGCTTTTTTTCCTTCACAGACAAATTTTGAAAACCGAACCATAAAACGATTTTTGGCTTTATTTTATCTCTTCCTTTGCGTCATAATTATACTGTATTTGTCATTTTGATCTGATGTTCAAAGTACTAAATCTACTGTAAAACTGTGAAGGAAAATATAAAGAAGAATAAATTCTGCAGTGCTGCTAAAGTTTAGTCTATGTGGCCCTTAGCACAACAGCGCTCTTCCACCCAATTTAAAATGCCGTTAAAGAGCTAAAAAAAAACAAACTGTAGTCACTCTTACTCATGCATTGAGATGTAATGACAAATGTGGGAGCATTTTGGAGTTTAAAAAAGCAATCCTATTTGTTGTCACTGAACAGAAGATGATTTATTGTGAATACAAATTTCAAAAAGTGTCATGATCCTAGGAGCAGAAACAAGTAGAGTTCACACGTGGTGCTCAAATGCTTTAACGTGGTGCATGCAGCCAAGTGCGTGGAGTTCGCTCACAGGTGGCACCGCGTGCGCTGAGCACACATACCGACACCCGATTCGAATGTTTTCCAGTTTAAACAAATTACCATGTACGTGTAGCTGGCGTGCTGGATTATATTGTTTAACAAAGCGCAGTGATGGGAGGAAATATTCGTTTCCAGAGAAGCCATTCTGTTGTCAGCTTGATATTGCGGGGTTTCTTGTAGCTGGGCCTCCGATTAGCTGAAACAGTTCAGGGGCACCAGTCCTCCAGGGCAGTCAATTTGCAATACATTTTCATCGTAAAATTGTATAGACCTGCACCTTCATATGTTATTAATATACAGGCGGGGCAAAAGCCGCGTGACATCCAAGCCGAGCACCTTCAACGGCCCCGGCATCCGCCGCCAGCCGGGAAGGGGGTTTCGGGGGTCTCTCGTGCAGCAGGCCTTGCGAGCGCGCAAATTCAGCTCACGGGTGACACCGAGTGCACTGAATAAACGATCTAAGTGTTTGGCGGAGATTGTTTTGCCACCACACCCCCCTCAGCGACGACACAAAGGGAAATCGACCCCCGTGGCCGGCACGGCAGAGCCAGGGCGGATTTGGGGAAATGAAGCAGACAGCCAGTAAATAATTGTTGCCGTCGTGCCCCTCAGCCACGACAGAGCCGGCAAGCGTTCTGCCAAGGGCTGCCAGGGCTTGACATGGCACCCAGACCGCGAGCTGTCACCCCTACGGAAATATCACCCTCGCCTCCGCAATTTGTACACTTAACACTTCACTTGGCACATGACAGGTGCTTATTTCCCCATACTGCTGGACTATTTCTACAGGATGTCTCTGAACTAGGAGACACGCAACATCTGCTCTGCTCGCCCTCTTTAATGGGCACCGTGCTTCTGTATCACTTCATTACGGCATTAATATGTTTCGTTTTAATTGCGTCGAGAACTCTGCTCCGCAGCGTTCGGGGTCCCCGATGTTCCTCATGGACCTGGCAGAATTGGTCCTCAGCTGAGAGCTTCCCACATTATGTTAAAGGTGTCACTGCCTCGGGAGGGGGCAGGAAGGTAGGTGTCACCCGGCCCATGGGATTTACATCCCATCTGATGCGGCGGCTTTCTCCTCACTCCCTCAGAAACCGTACTCGCTGCTAATGCACACTGTGGTGTAATTGAGTTGCCGAGCCCCCCTTTGAACCTGTGCTTTTTAAAAAACACTGAATGTGAGCAAAAAGCGGTGGCTCCGCCGGTTTGAGCACTCTGAAAAACACTCATCCTTCGGCCAGCTCCGAAAACGCAGGTAATGTAAGTGGCTTTTCAAACCTTTCTGCATTGTGTGTCCCCGTTCCAGGAGTTTGGTTCCTTCAGTTTATGTTCTGTAGCCTAGTTACAGTGTCATATGTTCCATGTTTATCATCGGTTCGCTGTGCTCAACAATGGTTCTACTGCTTTTGCGGAGAACTGCAGAACACAATGCGTGAAGGAAAAAAACCGCATTGTCTGAACACTCGGAGGGGAAAAGATTTTTTTCTTTTCCTGCTGAAATCCAGGCACTCCTGGTCCTGCACACAAAGAGCTGCGAGGGGCTGGGATGGAGGAGCCCTCGATCCCTGGCTGTGTCTGTGCACGCTGCGGCCCTTGAGGTCGGATGATGTGAAATGTGGTCTGTTTACCTGAGTTGGTCTGAGGCAGGTGGAGGCCCATCACAGGCAGTCCAGCTGCTTCTGGAATACAGGGGCCGGGTACATCTTTAAACAGCCTGCCTGCGCTGCTCTCACCAACGTGGAGGAGAGTTTGAAAGGAGCCTCGGGTTGTTCTTCTCAAGAGCTGGGCCCGGGTCTAGGTCTGGGGAACCCAGCTATTTTGGAGATGGATGTTGCTGTGGAGACCTGGCGACGCAGATCTGTGACAGCTTCATTGTTAGACGAATGGTTCGTGGTCTCTTTGTAATGTGCACCACTCACTACCTCACTGCTCTCTCCTACCAGAGGACCATTTTCGGGCTGCAAGAGTCTTCATTTCACATCATGTAATCTACATCATACCCACTAGAGCTCACGTGAGAGAACTCCACCAAGAGTTATTTCTGCTGAGTGCTTCCGTTGAGAGAAATTGCTGGCAAGTGTTACAAACTGGCGACAACTTTAGCTGCCGGGCCAGAATGTGACACTCGGACTGAGGAGGAAAACTCATCACCCAAATCAAATTTCCCAGTTGCTGCCAGCGTGTAATTCTGTTGAGCTTGAGCCATCTTCAACAGAACAATTTAAACGTTCATATTTCCTGATTTTAAAATGCTGTCACGTTAAAGTTAATAAGCACGACCGTGGTGGATTTTTCAAAAGTTTTGGAAAAAATTTCCATACATTAATGTGCAGAAATGTAACTAGGATTTGGGTGCTGGAGCATGTTTGCCCTCATCGGGGCCATCTTTTCTACCTAAATCTTTTTACCCGTTTTATCACGATAACCATCAGAACTTTACCAGGGCAATGCTGTAGCACCTCGACTGTGTGCGTTTTTTGGACTAATTCACGTTAATCAATTATATGTAAATATGATTAAATAAGCAATTAATTAACGAAATAGGAATAATTAATATACTTTATTGCATGGATAGAACTTCAAAACTGCATATCCGCAGCATAAACATGCCTTTAAAAACAGGGAATAATCGTAGAAAACAGTCTGCTTTATGGATAACAAATCCAGAATAACACTCCGAAAAAATTGCTTCCAGTTATTATGATAAGCTGCTCAAAGGGCTGAAATAAAAGCGCTACCACAAGGCAGAGCAATAAGGAGCTAAGTGCTTATGGAGAATTCTGGGATTCCGTTGTAGCCAATAACCATGGGGACCTGCAGCCTTACAGGACGGTACATGCCAGCGTCAGTCATTCCCTGCATTGCGTCCTTTGAATTCACAAACTTTCTCGTTTCGGAGGAGGAGCGAGGTGAAAAATCTGAAATGTGCTGTGGGTTTAGGACATCCCTGT
Organism: Heterotis niloticus; assembly: GCA_018136845.1. NCBI lineage: Eukaryota > Metazoa > Chordata > Actinopteri > Osteoglossiformes > Osteoglossidae > Heterotis > Heterotis niloticus. The sequence continues at coordinate 11,838,891 of CM030904.1, read as the reverse complement.
GCGCACATATTCTCTACAGTTATTGTCATTAATAAACTTTGACGCTTTAGACTACAGAGAGAACGGCCCGAGCCCCTCCGCTAACCTGCGGTGTGCTGAGAGCTTTTTGTGTTAAACCCCCAATTTACGGGGCTTTTCATCACTTTTCACCACAAAGTACGTAACTGAGGTAACTGAACCGCTTACCTACTGTTGAAGGTGAGGACCGAATTAACACGAACACTCACAGCTTACGGCTCACTGCCCCAAAGCAGAAAGTGAAGAAAACAAGCCATGTTCTTATCTTTATGCCACAAAATATCTCTTTACTTCTGTTTAGTAAAGCCTGTAAGCGCTCTCTCTTCAACTCTTTGTGATTTTTTTTTTTTTGATCCCGACCCGCCGTAAAACAAGCGTTGGCTCATTTTATCCACGGCCTCGTATCGTCGTGCTCACCCTCCATCGACCATGTGTTCGCTTGTATATAAAACCAGCCACAGCTGGGCTCGTATTGTGCTCTTGCTGGGCAGCTGCGGTCTTTATTACAGATATTTTAGAATGAGACACAGATGAAGGGCAAAGCAAAGATCTAAGTAACATGTCATTTCGGTTTCTCTAAAGAATCGCCGGCGCAGCCGACTCGTCCCCCACCGCAGCCTATTAAATCATCTTGACCTATGAGAGTCAAAGGGAAGTAAAAGAGTAACTGTTAACCAGCTGGTATGCAGACACATTCGGCCTTGAAACTAACCGTTTCATATTGTAAATAATTAAATGTTTGATCGAGAGCGCCCCTCTACCACAATGCCTCTCCCAAGTAAGTTAGCCAGGTTCTTTTTAATCACCTCTTGTATTCAAAGTCACGGATTTGCCTTTCATTTTCAAATCCCATTGCCATGGTTGACAATTCAAAAACATAAATGAGATTACTCTCCTTTTTGTCCTTGTCAATCACCAGAGCTGCACGCTTGTCTCAGTGACACTGTGGGGATTCTAGGGAGAGGCTGTCAGGTGGCATTACGGCCCTGCCTCCGCAACGAAAAACCTGCCCTTTTTTACATAACAAAAACCTAGTAATGCATTATTTAGTGGCCCGATCAGGCGTCATTTCTGTAAAGATCTAGAATCTTAAACTTGGGGTTTCAGCCAAGTCTCAGATGTGGGCAGCGACGCAGTGGCGCTCTGTGGGCCCGCACCGCGCTGCATGAATAAACCATGAGCGAGAACCAGTGCCGCGCGCGCCCCGGCGCCGAGCACCGTCCCGCAAGCGCGCTGCGGCGTGACAGCTGCGAGCGGGAGGCCAGATGTGGACCGGGTCCAGGTGGTCCCAGGCCCTTCCGCTGGGCCGCCGACAGCGCATCACGCCACTCCCTTGACTGGCACTAATTGGCAGGCCCGGCTTGCCGAGGCTCCGGGTCTCCGATGACACGGGCTTAGACGTGTCTCCCCTGCGCTGTTTGTCAGAGGTTCTGTCTCGTGGGCCAGACTCCTCCTGACCTTGGATGCGCACGCTGCCAGAGCTCAGGGAAGGGAGAGAAAAGCCGAGGCCGCTTGTCTTTGTCCACGCCGTCCGTCGCTCTCGTCGCACATCCGCGCCACGCATCTGCAATGACAACACATGTCAGGTATCATTTCAAACCTGGACTAAAGCAAAGCCTTTGAGCAACAAAGCAAATTTTCAAAACGTTCTCTTCTCTCTTTAAAAATGCACGTCCTTTAGAATTTTTTTCCTTCAGCAAAAAAGTTGTCGGCTCTTGTAACCTGTAGCTGAATTTGGGCAAATAAATCACCGTTTTCACTCTGTAATACGCAAAAAAAAAAAAATTGTTTGGGAGTTTCTGCTCGCTAAATTTTCAAGTTAAAACAATACTGTTTCCACTGGGATATCAGTTACTACATGCAGTAAAATACCCAGCTACAGATGTAAAACCACATCCGATGGTGTCACCCTGAACCCATACACGACGAGGTTCAATGGGCACAGCGCCGAGTTATTATACCAGGGTAGAAGGCTGTGAAATGGAGGAACACGGTATTTAAGTGCACTGCTTTTCATTGAGCGCATATTTTCGAACTAAATGCTGCTTCATTCATGACTCAACATGTTTGTTTAACAAAGAGGTATGCTTTAAATTTCACAAATTTCCTTAGCAGTCATGGCGCAATACGGTAGTTGCGTAAAATTCAACATTTTTTTCCCTGCACTCTTTCAAAGGTTGTTTTGCTGAGCCTTGGCGACATGGTCTTTTCTTCTGTTTCGGTTAAATTGATCACGGTGCTGCCAAGTTAATCGTTCCGGCATGTGTTGTGCTTCCTGGTGGAGAGGAGGTACAAGCCAGCGGAGGTCAGAGGTCACAGTGACATGTTTTTCTCTGAAACTGAGGGAGAGGAAAGGCCACGGGAGTGTTAAAACACACACAAATGTGACTTTCAAAAAGGCTCTCAAAGCTGCATAAATATCAGATGCAACCAAACAGATCAAATACGGAGACGCTTTTGGGAATAGGAGACATTTTTATTATGACTAATGCGTACAACCTGATACGTAATGTTACGTAAATGTTACCTAAGTGTTAATAATAAAACATATACAAGTTTATCAGTAATAATACGAGTGCGGAAACGCATTATTAAAACTTAGCATAATTCATGGATCGCTACGCTGCACTTTTGCCGTGTATCAAGTGACGAATTATAAAAACTGTAGTTTGGTGCTGTGTTTAAATTATTTGGTGTGTGCCCAGTTATGGTATACTGTATTTTTACTCATGAAATATGAGAAAAGCCCTGATCCACTTCCTGTTTCTGCCACATGGGCTTTTGTCCTTCATGTTTCTTTGGCTGGTTCAGATTCTGGAGCTGTTGGCCAGAAACCACAAATGAATTATTTTTAAAGGCTGGATCTCGGTGTCCAGTTCATGCAGGAGCAGATGAAACCCCCAGCCCCCACCATGAGACACCAGCAGCCCTCGTGACCTCTCCGCAGGCACTCGGTGATGCATGGTGCACATGCCTCTCGCTGGGAATGATGTTCACCTGGGGGGCCCTTGCCGGTGCACTTGGCGTGCAGCTGGCATGCAGGCACCCAGGTGTAGCGTCGCTGTGGTATCGGTTCTGTGTAGCTTCGTTGCAGACCTGGGTAGAACCACTAGGAATAAAGTTCCTATCTTCATCTGCTGCAATCGTCATCCCTGGCAAGAAATAGGAGAGCCCGTTTAACAAAGTCTATGTAATTGATTCTGGCAGATCCCACCAAGGAACAGCAGGACTATAGATGCTCAGTAAGCCCAGCAGAGGGTCTTAATTGAAGTGGATACGAGAATTATCTATACTCCGGTGATTTTTGGTGCAAGACACTGGAAATTCAATTAAACTGATCTATTTTCTTTAAATATAGAAAGTGTGGCAATGATGGCAGATAAAAAGTCAGATTAAACATTAATGAAAGCTGATATTTTTTTTTCCAACTTATTTACAGTCATACAAGTTTGCTAGAAGAAACACAATTTAGAATGGGCAATAAATACAGTATAAATACAATAAAAATGTGACAATAAGCATTAAGTGAATACATTTAGATACATTTATCTGACTAAAAGAGTAATGACTGCCCATTATTAATATTTGTACTGTGATGACTCCATACTATTTGGGGGAAAGGTATTATGCTTGACAGGAATTGAATTAATTTATTCATTAATTTCATCAATATAATTTGTTTCATTGTATAAAAACAATCATTTGCGATGAATGTAATTGAATGTACATTTTATAAAATAGAATACCCGTCATGATAACAAGACAACTACTAGTGTTAGGACATGATGACCACAGCGTGAAAACTGGGTTGGGCTTTTTTCACAAAAAACCAAGGGGGTGAATTAACCGATCTGTCACACGATCATTGCCAAACTCTTAAGCAGCCACAGTCCTATTCTGATGGCAAATAAAGGAAGGCAGTCAGTCTTTGAGACGATCCAACTTTCCGAAATACGTGCTAAATTCCAAATACTGTGTCATAAAAAAATTTGATTGGAAAATCAATTAAAAAATAAATATTTTAAAATATATGAAACAGCTGACAAAACACTGGAAAAGAGGGTCAGCCCTCATGGTAAAACGAAAAAAAAAGCCACACTTAAAAGTTTACAGGGATTCATCAGACAAAGAATAAAAAGCTGTTTTTTTTATACATCACATCACACCTATTTTCTATTCTGGGAAGAAAATATCTAGATTTATTAAACTACTGTATGTGCTGCAAGACAAGGATGTTTCATCAAAGTAGAAGAATATTCTTCCTGTTCTTTTTTCAGTGCTGACACCTTTCACCTGTTAGAGAACTTATAGAAGGTTAGGAGTGGTTCAAGTTTGGTCATGAAATTGCTGTTCTTGTTTTTTGTACTTCAATATATATGCAAATATATAAATGCAACCGTTTGCTAATAATGTTCATTGTTTGGTCTTTATGGTAGTGTGGCATCACTTAATGACCCTTTGTGTGCTGTGTGAAAGTCTCTTTGCTACACTTAATATATAATTAAACAGAACAGATTTTTAGGCCAAAATTGTTGCAAAACTCCAAGGTCTGGAGCATGCCTTTTCCCCGATGCATTCTGGTGATCATGGGGAGGCACTGAAACGATTTCATACAGAAAACAAATGAAAAGCACTTTTCCTGACACTTTATTTCACGTCCAACGCAGTTAATTATTGCATCATGAGGACTGACAGAATACGCGCTGCTGATGTTCACAGTAAGAAGTGTCGACGTGTGTTGGAGAGCGTTGGCTCATGGCTCTGTGGGTGAAGCGGTAAGTAAGAAAAGCAGATGTTCCCTGTATGGAAGGAACAAAGCCTGACTCTAAGTGATTATGCACTGTGGAACAATACCGACCTTCAGTGACCTCAGGGCTCAAGATCACAATGAATAGCTGGAAAATCCGACCTGAGAAAGACAACTGTTTGTCGAATTTATAATCTGTCCACGACGTGGACAGAACTGTAATTCTTCACCATCATTTGCCACCCCACGCTCCACCCCTGTACAGTAAATAACAGATAACACTCGTAAAGATATACTCAAAAAACACATTCAATGATAACCATCCCCCCACTTTGACATGTTTGTGTGTAATGGATTTTCATCGGGCGAAAGTACCGGGACTTGTTTGACGAATCCCAAGACTGCTATAGAATTCTTTTTGAAATCCTTTTCTTTAGTAGTCTTGTTCAAGTAGCCCGGGGGCATAGCCTTCAGAGATCACAATATTATTAATATAAACGTGTCAAACCACATGCTGAAATTCAAAACAGAGGTGCCAAAATGTCAAGGAGTCGAACTCCTGAAATATAAATTATGCTTTAATATTCCTAAGCACTACACAAAACATGCTTTAATGCAAAAAAACAGATGTGTAAGAATGCTTAATATTTTAAGATGCGGCTCCCAAGTGCAAGACCAAAAGGACTCTCTAATGCCCCCTGAAACTAGTTACGCTGTCATACCCATCAGAGCACCTTAAGAAAGAAAGGCCCAGACACAGAATATGTCCCTCCCCAGGATGCAATTATTTCCAGCGAGACGGTAGGACGTTTACTTAAAAATGGTAATTAGGAAAAGCAATTCTGAGAGTTGGTTGTGCCTTTTTCTCCTCTGCATTTTTGAACACCGTTGGAATATAATTCACTGAATGCCCAGCCCAAAAATTCCTAAAAATGCATTAACCGACACAGTGGCAATTGTGTTTAATTTTGGAGAAATGTGAGACGCCAGTTATTATCCGAGAAAAATCTTCTTCAGTCTGATACGCTGCTGCACGTATCGGAACTTAAAAATGTGCCGCGGATGTGTCACGGAGAAAAGGCGTTGCCACATGTTATGCCCGGGAACAAGATTCATGTAAATTGTTTGGCCATACTGACAACTCCTTGTGCAAATATACGTCTTAATCATGAGTGGTTCTTCCCTCTTTTGCCATTTTTTTTTTTTTAACATTAATTCATTTTCCTGTCCTGCAGCAAAATTGTAGCATCGCGAGAGATTTTTTATGCACATGAAAAAAAGTGCGTAAAATATAAATAAGGCTGTCCCTCAAAGGGGCTTCACATCTGACTTTTTTACAGTCAAACAGAGCAATGCAAATGTGAATGTCTAGTCGGCACCGCACAGCGCAGGCCTTAGTGGCAGTGTAGTGACTGGGGGCATCGAGCGCCACCTTGGCCCCGCTAAATGCCTTGTCCTGCGAGTTTGAAGCTGTGCAGGTGCTGGTCACCTGTGATCACCGTTACGGCCTGACAGTAATTTGACGTACTGTGCTACGAGCGGATGGAAGCCAGCCAGAAAGGCAAAGTTACCTGATGCATCGTGCCACCTCTTCCAGTTCCTTTAACAGGCATTCGTGCTTGCGTTTGCTTCGGGCTTCTTAGCGTCAAACCGAATCTGCTGCTTCACAGAGCCAGAAAACTCCAGTATGACAACTGAAACTAGCCAGATACACATTAGTTTACACTTCAAATGCGTTTGCTATTGAGCCCCGCGAGAGCAAACTGTCCGTCAAGCTGCAGAGGACCTTGAAGCGGTTACCTGCCTGCTGGAATTAACCAAACACTGGCACTCTTAAACACTCAACAAACAAATATATGTGTTTGCAGCTTCCTCTTACTTTCTACTGGACTTCTTATGCACTTATGGCATCTTTAAATCAACTCGTCTAAGCAGTCTATCGCTATCTTGATCCATTCGCAGCTTGCGCATCTCTGAGTCTATAATTTTACTATCACAGCATTTATTAGGCCTGAATTAAACTGACAAGCCTAAGGGCAAAAGCAAACTAAGTACGATTTTCAAGAAAGTCTTATTACAAATAATTAAACAGATCACTGCTGATTTAAAGGTTGACCAAAAATCGTGTCTCCAAATTTAGGCAATATATTTTCCCAGCTATATCAATTATTCTGCACAAATTAATTATTTTAAATCTTAATTATATTAATAAGTGTGTATCGCTTTTTCATATCTTGGATTAAGTCATTTGGGACGAAGCCTTCTATAGATGGGAAATGTCCTGCTGTGACTGCAGCAGCGCTGTGGCTCATCTATTATGCGGCTTTTGATTCAGAATGATACAATAAAAGCAACCCCGTGACAAATAATGTACCATCCAATATATTGCACACAATATATTGTATATTTCATACATTTTGGTCAATGCTCTCTGTCTTCCTGCTCTGGCAAACAATGTGCGTTTACCTAAAGGGTCCTTTAAAATCCCAGCGAAAATCACCACCATGAACAACACCACTGGCCACGCCTGTGATTCCAGGACCAGTGCGAGAGACAAAGACTTTTCCATTGTTTCTACACACGGATCTGCAGTGTGCTGGAGGGGTAAGATGGCAGCCAGAGAAAGCTGGCCCACAGGCCTGTGTCCCAGCAGTGAGGCAGACGCAGACGGCGCAGACAGCCGCTAACCTCCGAAGCACACATTCCCCTGCCACACTTATCTTCACAAATGCCTCGGTGTCATAGGTCACCGGCTGATGGGGTACGGAGCCCCCCATGTGGACAGGCTGGCCCGGAGACCGCCAGCTTTCCTTTTCCCCCCATCGGCAGCTTGCAGGGGGGAGGAGAATATTCGCAACAAGACACTGCTGGTTGATACGAAAAGAACTCGCCATCGCAGGATCACTTAATGACTTGGTTGGATCGAAGCACAGATTCCCCACCGTACAGGATGAGGACTTGACCAGTAATCTGGTTACAGTTCCTGCCCTGGGCTCAACAACAGCAGGCTGCTTCACAGCTGGCTGAATCGCTCTTCATATGCAAATTACAGACAGGCCGTGATCGGAAACACTGGAAGTCATGACAAAAGGAACAGAATTAAGACAAATAGCAGCGACTTACTTTTGGTTGTCTCTTGGAACTGTAAGAAGAGTGCATGTATTAACTACTATTTGATCAGCAATATGTTCAAGAAGCTGCTTTTTTTATACTTCAGTTCCACTGGCAGCTCCAAGGAAGAGGATGTGTTTGCATACTGGCCCTGTGGATATAGCACTGCTTTTTATAAGTCTGATTGCTGATATTGATAATTGCATATACAGATGCACTTTGGTCTGGCAAACTTGTTATTACTTGGTCATGTGAAATTTCTAAATTATTCCCAGATGCATTGAAGTACTTCAGAAGTGACATCAAAATGCTCTGATACAAGACACACATTTTTAAGTTAAAATATTTGATATAAGTGCCTTTAGCATTCATGTAAACAACACCACTGTGGCCAAAACTGCATGATACTGGTCTTTGATCTCAGAACCTAGCCTTTGATCTGGCTTTTGGAGTAAAAAATGTATTTTCCAAGTGGGTTTCAGGCACTGTGATGAAATGACCCTTGACAGCATTAGGGAAACTTCAATTAAACTGTTGATGTAAACCTGCAACAGAAAAAGTTGACAAATAAGATACACATATTTACTTTCCCCCATGTTTAGAGATGCATGCAAAACCATGCCTAAAAATAGTAAGCGACTGGCTTTTGTGACTAATCCATTTACGAAACATATGCTGTATTTGCAGATTAATGGACTAAAGTGGACATGGTTGACACTGATCATAAATTCCAGCAGGCACAGAACTGTTATGCTCGTGAAATGAACATCACCTTAGTAAATATATCTGACCTCGAAGACTTCAGCGCTGTGGAGCGCAGTACAGTACCAAAAGAACGGTGCCGAATGATTTGCTCTAATTGACTTTAAAAGCATTTACGCTTGGAAAAGAGTGCAATGCTGAAACCAAGCTCTGCTGGATGAAATGCATATTGATGGTGTGCATCAAAAGGACCTGCTTTGAAGTGGTGTGGTGTCAGTGTGTGATTGGAGTGCAGATAGGGAGCACTGGATAGTAGACAGGCTTTCCTCATGCATGACTGTGTGTGGGAGGGGGGTCATTTTCTCCCAAGTGATGCTTGTGTGTGCATCTGCGTGTGCGCGCGTGTGTGTGCGCTCGCACGAGCGCTTTAGTTTTCAGTGTGGGAGAGTCTGATTGCTGGTCTTGGAAGAGCAGCACAGAAAACATGGTGGAGTACTTTTCTTCCATTGGAACCACACGACTGACCTTTGACCCCACCAATGACTTCCCTTTGGCCTCAACTCTACTTGCTCAGAGCCACCTTTCTTTTACTGTGGCCAGGACCGAGCTCCCAACAAAGGGACGTGACAGAACAATGCGCAAAGTGAGATAAGTGTGTTAAGACAAAATAAAAGGCCTTTAAGGTGCAATAGGACGACTGAAATATAGCATTTGGTCAGCATGTAGAGGTACGGTGTTATGACTAAAAGTCTTACAATTGTTTAACCATTTAAATGGATGGGTAGACTTAACCAATTTAAAATATGAAAGAGTACTACAGCTGGATGGCGAATTTGAACCCAGGATGTACTGATGGCATTACGACCATTCTAACAGTACACCAATTGCTGGCTCCTCGTAAAACTGCTTTACTGTTCCACAAGCTCCAAGCTAAACAAATTAAAGAGAAATGTACACATTTTTTTGCTATATGTGGTAAATGACAAACTAGGTGGATGGACCCCCTTAGCGGTAGTGCTTTTTTTTTTTAATTCAGCAGCAGTCACCGAGGCTCAGTTCAGTTAAGAGAAAACGCAACCGAGGGCTTATCCATCTGGCTATAGTATGACCAAATGCCTGCCACTCTGGTTCAGTAGCTAACTTCTGGTGTTGCATATAATTCCTCTCTTTTCTTTCCCCCTCCTCCATCCCCCAAGGGCAATAGCAACCCCTAAACCATGTTCTAAAAAATCCCCTGGACATGCATGCTGGAGGGAAGCGAATTTGCCATGTCTCCATGCAGAATGTCAGCCATGGCTTGACAGCCACCGACGTAATTCCATAACCTGACCTTGCGATGCAGGAGGTCGGCACAATATCACACAAACATATTAAGCCATCGGGTCAGCCTGAAGATTTTCTTTTTCCCTTTGTGTGTGTTAGTGTCCCACTGTGCATCCAATTACTGAGTTCTATGACTTGAACTTCTCCTGAATTACATACTTATAAATACTTGGATACAATAAAATCACACTTTTTGTAAGCTGTATCTTTCACATACTCTGGACATTCCTATTATGTTTTCAGATTCAGTAGCCATCTGACAAATAAAATGTTAAGCACCCAGCAAGTTATGTAGCTTATTGCCAGCCTTTTTTAGTAAGGAGAGGAGGTAGTGACACTCGAATGTTCCTGAGTTGAAACTCATTGCCTGGAAAAAAATTTCCTTACGAAAGAGGATGCTGTGCACTCGCAGTCCTCCGATACTCCTAAACCCATCTCGATATCTGTTTATGAGAGTTACATATTAGAAGTTCAGATTTCACTAGCTGATGTTCTCTGGCTTACTTTATTGATTTCTCCCTCCTGAAAAATACATTTTAAAAGTGCTTTAAGCTATCTGACACCGCAGTCAGCTCATGCACCAGAGGCGATGTGTCTGCTACACATTCTGAGAGACCTGCTACAGGCCTTGGAGGGAAAGCAGAGGTGAGAGGGGGGCCCTCGCAGGCCACGTCTTCTACACCTCCAGCTTGTGTGTGCCTCTGTGTCCCTTTATGTTTAACCCCTGCATCAGCACAGCAGCTCCAGCTGCTCAGGGTCTTGCTCTCGTGCTTCTTTTGGCAATGGCACCCCTACGTAGCCGGGCATCCGCTTCTCCAGTCCTCCTTGCATGTTTTGTAATTATTTTACAATTTCCTCTACAATCAGATCTATCTATCTATCTATCTATCTATCTATCTATCTATCTATCTATCTATCTATGAGTACTGTATCCCTGGTTGTGGATGGGATATCTTTCCATCACTGGGACAAAGAGGGGAATCATTTTTTTCACATGCAGGAGGCTTTGTCACAGGATAAAAAACAAGCTTTGCACTTGTAGTTTATTTGCATTCACACCAGTAAACACGAACTTCTGCGTAATCATTCAGACATCACTGTGGCTGTTATAAAGTCTGTATAAAAAGCAGATGTTAAGACCATGCACATTTAATGTAATTTTGTGCCATAGAAAATAACTGTATATCTCTGTATTTGCAGAAGAAGGAATCTTTAAATAAATCAAACACATTTTTGGAATGTTTAGTATGGCAGCTTCATTTGTTGGTTTATTATGGACAGAGGTGTAAAACAGAGTGGTGTGGCTGCAAGTTCCTTTTCTTACACTCTTTTTAATTTTAAGTAATTTCCTGCATGCAAAGATTTGCGGTTTTGTTCTGCACTAAACAAATAGTTTTTATTAGACCAGTTAAGATAGGGAATTGGTGTGGAATAAAAACAAGCATAAAAAATATCAGAAGCTAGGTTCGACACACTTCAGCATTATTATTATTTGACATGTTACAAAAAACAAAAATTTATGCAGAAAACTGAGTGAGTGATATTCAGGATGTATTGATTTTTTATGGCCCCACAGGTGGTAAATAAATATATTTGACTTGACTGATGAAATGAGTGAAAGACCTTGAAATTCTGTCCAAAGTCATTAAGATATGTTTCATTTGAGCATGATTGTACCCAGTTAACTTATTGATATTTTCATGGATGAAGTACCGTAGATGTGACAAAGCTATTGATTTCAATGTACAGAATCAACTTTGAATTACATGATGAGATCAAAAACTGAAAGCATAAAAACTGTTTATTTGGATTTCAGAGAAAGGCACTATAATTTTTGAAAAAAGTAAATGAACATTCACCTCTCTGTTGTATCTTATCGTCTTTGGATTGATACGAATATTTCCTATAAAGGTTGAATGTGTTATCCTTAGCAATTTGTTTCACTCTTTAAATGAATGTTTAAGTCTAATGATGATGGGCAGTACAGGCTTCACAGCAAAACTTAAAGTGTGCCTGGCTGGAACAACAGAGTTCCCTCAGCTGGAGAGCAACATGCATGTTAGCCCTTCAACCTTTGATTGCTGGGCTTGTTTACCCAAGCACTACAAAAATACTGCTCCACATATTGTCCCACGGAGGTGCGGCCCATAAGTCACATTTACGTCTGACCTACCATTGGCAAGAATGATGGCCCCAGGAACTGGAACTTCCTCCATGTGCCGCAGGGCCACTGGGGCAGGAAGCAGTGTGTGTGGCAGTCCGGAGCTCACGTCCAGTCGACACACAGCACTTTGTGTTATGGGCCATTTCTGCCCAGGTCCAACAACCCTGGGGAGTTGGTGGCAGGGCAACAGGCCCAGAGGGACAGATGATGGAAGGGTGCCTGTCATTTGTGCTACTGGGAGACAAGCTTTTCCAGCACACTTTTTCCAGGATATGTTTTCCTGATGGTGGTAGCATGCATATGCAGTGGGTCCTAGCCCAATTTACTGCATGAGGACAGCCATGGGGCAGTTTGCAAATGATGGTGCTGATTTTAAATTCGTACAACAGGGGGAGTCAATCTAGAATGACCTCCACTCATAACCCCTGTGGGCACAATAAAAATCAATGTAGTACATGCCGGAATAAAAATTTGTATAGTTTTTTTTTTCGGTTTTATTTCTGCTTGTTGATCCTAAAACAGCAATCAGTAACTTTATTTAAGAGTATAAGCTCATTCACCTATATGGCACATTGCGGAAAGATGCGGTTAAGATACAGATTTTGTTTTGTATGCCAATTCTTTTTGCACAACAGACCCTGTTTGTTTTATTTTTCTTGAGGCACCTAAGTACACGACCTGCATTTTTCGGGCCACCTTGTCTGAAGGAGCAAGCGGTGTTGTGCATGTGTTCCCTTGTCATCTGACTTTCAGGCTGGCTGCTGATCTCTTCTGATGTACAGTACATGACACGCTGGTGGAAGCCCATCGCTAATCAGGGCGATGAGGGCTGCGGAGCGCAGCCCGTATGAGGACCTGGGGAAGGCAGCACAGGCGGCCGTGTGTTCAGCAGTCAGGTGGAATGAGGGGATTGGAATCAAGTGGATGTGGAGCAGAAGGGTGTCTGAGCCAAGCCGGAGACAGTTGCGCACCGCCGTTCAAAAGCACCCAATTACTGCCTTAGTCCTGGCGGCTGCAGGCTGCTCGGCGACTGCACTCACAGTGGCATTCTTGAACTAATGGATTAATGCAGCCAGCCATTATACTATCACAACCTTTAGGAACGGCTTTTTGGACGGTCACGTTGAGGGTGAACTGTAATCGGCTTTCTGTTCTACCATTATCAGTTTCTCTTTCAGAATTCTAAAAAGGAAAAGATCGCATCCTTTTAGATCCATAACAGTAAAAGTTCTCTGATTTCCAAGGAGTGACAGATTGACTTGTCTCTTTTGGGACAATTTGTGTAAAGACAGTGGTTAAACAGCCAAAAAAAACCAATAATTGAAATTCCTCAGAGACACGGTTGACAAAACATGTCACAGAGCACAAAAGTCAGGAGGAAAATGAAACTTAGACCATCATTTGATGTTTTTAGCTCGTAGGAAAGTGCTTTCTATGTGTGTTAATATTCTTAAGATATATTTTCATGTAACAGGCAATGTGCCACCTGGGAGCCAAATGTCTCTTATGTCTACCTTTTATTTCTTAGGTGGAGTATAAGCTTGCTTTCTGTGTTGCCTCGGGTGATGGGGAGACTGTTAGCTTTAATTACTGTTGTCTGACTCACCAAGACTGTGGGTATACGTTTGCAGTGATTATGTGTCGTGTCTGTGTGTGCGAGCATGTGTGCAATGTGTGCGTGTTCCTAAGCTGGGTTGTGTCAGAGACCTCAATCTTTCTGAGCTCTACATGAACGCACCTCTGTTGTGTGTCGGCCCACACAGGGCAAGGTGATGAAGAAACCCAAGCAAAGCAATAACAACCGGCTGAGACACAGCGAATGACCGCCATACAGGAAGACAGAGGCACCCGAGGGAAAGGAATCACCCAGAGGGAGTTCAGACAAGAGCTATGCACAGAAATTACAGAGCGCATCACAGAGGAATCAATACTGTCACTGGAGAATGGCGGGGGTACAAGACCTAGCAGCACCTTTGAAATGGGTTGCTTACTTCAGTATGTCTGTGCAAGTGTATGCGAGTGGGTGGCGGTTGTTGAGGGCAAGGTGGGGGGGGATGGAGAAAGTGTTTAAATAGAGTCTGCTAAATGTCTGAGGCCACAACAAAGCATTTTTCAATTAAACAGTGAGACAGTGTGATTTAACACATAGACCCACAGTATCAAGTGCTGAGGGATTACACAATGTTTCTGAAAACTACTGTAACTCTTTGCAAAAGAACTTATACGATCAACTTAAGTCACGAAATTAACAGTACTCTTATAGTTAGCATTAGAAAAGCTTTTTCAGCTCTTTGCTGTATCAGATGGGTTGTGGATGTTTTTAGGGTCTGCTGCCTATTTCCACACGGTCATCTTGAAGGCTGTACTAGGACACACCCATTAATGTCAAAAACTTGACGAAAAATAAAACCAAAGCTGCATCCACACGTGAAGAATCCTGTTTGTCTCTTAGCTATGTACTGCCACACCTGCAGGTACGTTGACACCACCTGCTGTATCGGAGTGTAGCAGATCAAACATGACCCTGCAACCTTTATGGAGACTTCATAAGATACTACATCTTAAGCTGAAACAATAAGGAAGCCCTTGAGTTCTCACTCTGCACCCATCATGCATCTGCCAACAATGACTCAGCACAAACAGATGGAGGCCAACAAACCAGATGCTCGGTCAGAGTGTCAGTCACTCCGACCGAGGGAAACATCAGCTTAGCTTCGCGAACGTGTTGAGAAAGCGTTCTCCTGGTGACACTCCATCATAAACAGAAGTTGCACTGTTCATACCCAGTATAATGCAGACCTCTACGTTCATAATATCCAGTTTGCATTTTATTGCATTTACTCATTTATAATGACTGTACAGTACTCGCAGTAGCAGCTAAGGTGGTCCGATCGCATACAATTAAACATAAAATTGCTTAGCCTGCTTTGAACTACATTGCCGTAGTCGCACACACTCTTATGAACTTGTGCAAGTTTTGCTTAAAGGACATTTGTGATAACTTGATACTCAAAGTGGATTTCTGTCACTTGAGATGTCTCATCGATAACTGCACCTACGCGTATTCTGCACGTTTATCCATGCGGGAGTTGAGACTTGAAGTCAAAGCACGGAGTTGACCGAATGGACCGCCCGCTCTTGGGTGATTTTACGAAGTGTTGTCACGCGAGTCACTTCAAAGCGCGAATGATGGCCGCGTGCTAATGAGGGCACAGGTGCAACGCTGCTCGTGCCGGCGGCCGCGCGCGCGCGCCTTTCCCGAGACGCTTCCCTGCCGCGCGGCGACAAGTGGTCTACTCGACGACACACGCGCTGTCCTAGCCGCGCCATTGCCCCAAGGCGAGAAAATTCGACGGTCCCCGCTACACGGCGGC
Source organism: Heterotis niloticus (assembly GCA_018136845.1). Taxonomy (NCBI): domain Eukaryota; kingdom Metazoa; phylum Chordata; class Actinopteri; order Osteoglossiformes; family Osteoglossidae; genus Heterotis; species Heterotis niloticus. The sequence continues at coordinate 11,823,452 of CM030904.1, read as the reverse complement.
TGTGTCTCTTGGTGAGTTTGCGGTACGAAGCAAAACTTAAGTCGACGTTGCTTTGCGCCGCGACGGCATGAAATCCGAAGCGCGCATCTCGAGGAAAGTCACGGCTGCGTAAGAAGCGACGCGCTGACGAGGAAGAAGATGGCGTCGGTGAGTGACCGGGTAACCAAGCCCGCTTTAGCGAGCGCCGTTTAGAACTTGCAAATCTCCCGAGGCTCTCGGGAAGCTACGCGTGATACCCTGAGTTGCATTTAATGCCTGGAAACTGTCTTCTCACCGATGCAATTTGGTGTAATTCTGGGTCTAGATTTAACTTTTAGTGCACATTTAAAAAGATAAAAGTACGGACTCGATGGTGTGGTTTTCACGCAGAGTAACCCGTGTCCATTAAAATGGAAAGGGAAATGGGTCTGGTCTTTAATGATGAGTGAAATATTTAAATAAATATGTTATAAAACTCGCCAATTAAGATAAAAAGAATTAAACACCTTTAATTGTATTATGTTACTTAATCGTTCAACTTCGGTAGCTGAAGCGAACCACACACAGCCACTGTCACGGTGCTGTCAGGCTACAGTAGAGGCCAGACGGGGAGGGCTGTGAGGAGCCCCGATGTCACGCCGGCCGTGAACGACTCCGCTCCCCGCGAAGCGACGCCCAACATTCACAGGCAGCGAGGCGAACGCGGCAGGCCGAGCGGCGCAGCTCTTCCAGCACCAGCAGGGGTCAAAGTTCAAGCATAAAGTTGCCACGGCGGCTAGTGGCCACCAACAGCGGAGAGGGAGGGGGGGCAGCTTACAAGTAGTCCGTTTTGTGTCATCTCTAACAGGCAGGGAGTAAACTGTTTAGTTCATGGTTTTAGGCATTTCTGGCACGTGTGCGCCGTGAGGATGAAGATATGCAGTCGGAATTATTACGCATAAAATGCGGCGGCATCAGCGCCAACAGAGAGAAAACGACAGTGATGGCACACACTAACCTGACAGGTCTGACCGTTACATAACATTTTTAATGCATATTAAACGGTTGCCTTGTGAGATCTGTAAATGAACCGTTTAGGAAGAACAGTGGTTACATACCTTTATGGCGAGGCCCTATGATAGGTTAGTCTGTCTAGTTACAAAATGTTAATTAGTAGAAATGTTTCAGTTTTACTCCTGATTTTAATAGAATCCTGCAAATTATTGTTTTCTTTTTTCATTTTCATTCAGTTTTTCGAAATGAGCCCTGAAGTTGTGAAACGCTTTAATGTTTTTCAACATTTACAGATTCTGTGCTAGAGGATGAAGCCAGAAATAAATTATTTGAATGGAAAAGAGTTATTTTCAGGATTAAGCAGAATATCCCTTAACGCCTTTGTTTTTTGAAGGGTTGCTTCCAAATTGTATGGACATCTTAGAAAAAACATGAATATTAATTACATGGGTACAGGTTATTTCAACATGTTGGCAAAAGAACTTACGCCCATGTGTGGTGTCTGGCTATCATACTGTTTTGTCGTCCGTCCCCCCCACAGCAGGTAGAAAACAAATGCCTTTTTTAAGGTTTATAATTGCATTTTATATTGTTGGCATCATCTAAATCGTGGTGTTATCCTTATGTACATTTGTGTTGCTCAGAATGTTATACAGACGTCTCAAATAGCCAATAATGTGTTGTTTTTCTCCAGTTATTGTATGCACATAGTATACGTACTTGTTGTAATTTTTTTTAAAGAATTTTAGCTGCTAGCTAGCAAGGAAGGGTAAAATGGGCTTTTTCACCAGACTACATTTTGTATTTTTTGTGTCTGTGGTCTTCAGTTTTGTATGAAACTCAGAATTCTAAGCCTTGTGAAGTTCTTGGTTGAAAATGCGGATAGATCCAAGGTCAGCACACAATAAAATTCACACAGGTTAATCTAGTTTTAAAAGTTTTTTTTCCCCATATTTCTCAATTTCCACTTCAGAAGCTTTTTGAGTTGTTGATTAGTTACTTTACAAAGAAAAATTTAAGCAGCCTGAATTTGTCAATAAGATTTTTCAGCCTTTGATTGATAACATTTATTATTTTTGCTACATTCCACTTATTATCTGAATTTAAATGATCATTACTGAATACTACCAAATACAGTTTTTAGTTGGTATACAGTATATATCTAAAAGTTAACAAGAAGCCATATTTTCTAGTTTCATGCTAAAATACTAGGAAATCTTACCACTGTAGATCTAGATCAGTTTTTACATGACACCTTTGAGACTGAAGTAGACAAATTACTTAATAGTAAAATGGTGTATAAATGCATGACAATACTCAGGAAAGAAATATTTTAAAATTTCAAATGTACCCTAAAATATGTATGTAACTTAGTTATGCCCCTATCAATAAAAGCAAATAATTATATGAATATGAGGATATATAGATTTCAATTTTAATAGTTATAATTAATCACATTTGTTGTCAATATAATAGTACATATATTTTCATTGTATAATCCAAAGAATCTTGCATCCAGTTCTACGTTCAAATAGATTTTGATATAAATATAGATACTGTATAGATGTTACTAGTCTTATTAGAACTTGAATAAACCATTAGGCTATGTGAAATTGTGCCATCTCCCCTCTGCCTCTCCTTTTCAGTGGAAAACATGTAGCATTGCCAGAGACTGAGTGAATATTTTAGCATCAACAAAGGCATTAGTGGTGTCAAAGTAGTTAATGCTGCTGGGGTTTTAGAGAGCACATCTGGCAGGGGGCTGTGGGCGTCGCCTGTGGCAGCTCCCTTCCCGTACCAGCCTCTACAAGGGAGCTGTCGCACGGGTGATTTATAGTTTCCTAATGTCACGGGATAGCAATGTCGAGCTGTGGCATAAACACCAAATGCCTAAAAAAGTTTAGAGATTATGATTCAGTGTCTAGGGAGGTTCCTGGTCCTGTTCCACCACACACTTGCACTCCCCTCGGCCCCCCAGTGTGTGATATCGAGAATGTAGCTGTGCCTAGCGGTTACTGACACAAAATCATTCCAGAGTATTTTTTTTTTATTATTTTAAAGTAACCTGCCACTTGCATTTTTAGCTGTTTCCTCCTTTATGTTCTCTTTAAGTCATTTTACATCAGCCAAAGATTGTCACCTTGCCCCAAACCTGATTTGTATATTTTTTAAAGTAGTTTTTTGCTTGTGGTGACTTCTACCTTTTTCTAAACTCTTTGCAAATTAACTATGTAAAAACTGTAGTGGCCTATCATGGACCATTGTTTCCACTTTATTTTGAGTGGCAGGAATTTCACAGCAAATGATTTTGTAGTAGCGAATTAACGATCAAATGATTTTCATAATAACCGGTCTCTGCTTTAAACACATGGGTACTTGAGTATTCTGTTTTGGATGGAAACCAAAGGCTGGAGTCCTCTTAGGAGTTCCAGCCTGGTGCAGATGAGGCGTCTCCCTCAGCATCTGAAACATTAATGCAGCAAGTGGATTACCAGTGCCATCACAGGCATTGCACTTGAGTATATTGATTTTCCTTCTGCTCTTCCAAAAAAAAGACAGAGAGGGTTGTCTCTTAAGACTTACAGATGCTGCACCCCTGTTTTTATTAGGAGACTTCTGCTTGCCTATGTTTGTGCATTGAGTTCTGGTTGATTTCTTTGGAGGATACAAAGGGTTGTGCTGCTACCATGACCCCTAGATACTGTAAAAATACACAAATAAAAGTACTGCTATCACTTCTCTCATTGCTATTCTTACGTTCAGTGACACAAGGACAGAAAAGAGTGTAAAAGTGCAGATTCTTCATCTTCAATTGAAAAGGTGCTTTGGTTGTTTGTGTAGAATCCAGGTGATGCATTTGTAATGTGTATTTGCTTTACATCCTGATTTCTTAGATGTAAAACCCCCAAATAAGTTCTATAATGCATACAAAATCAATATTTGAATATAAGTAATGTATATTCTTAAATCAGATGATTTGTAGACATTTCATGTAATTCATGCAATGTGTAAAATCCTGTGGGTGATTGTCCTGGAAGCCCTTGTGTATCTTAATATATGCATTCCTCGTGTCAGCCACAATGAATCTATGATAAACCACTAGAGGGAGATATGGGTGAAGTCGGCAGGTTGTCCTATTGGGCAGCTGCACAGTGATTCAAAAAGAACCAAACAGTTTTAATACATTTATTGTTCAGTAACTAAGTATCACATGAACATGTAGTATGCACCAAAATTGTAGAGTAACTCTTAAAACTGTGAACTACTTTAGATATTGGTGCATACTACATGTTCATATGACACTTATTTATTGAGTAATAAACTTTAATAAATTTTGATTTACAAATAAAATGTTTAAAATTTTCACTGTCATTAAGCTTAGCAATTTCCTAACAAATATGATTGACTTACATTAGAATGATATATGTTAGGTATTATAGATATTAGGATGAACCCAGTCCTTAGCTGATTTTTTCATACAGTCCTCTAATCTGGTTAGATTAGGGTGAAATTAATTTGAGAGGGCAGCACAGTGAATAAAGTAGCTGCCTCACAGCATTTGGGCTATTCTGCTGAGGGTTGTAGTCCAGCTCAGTTTATGTGGAATTTGCATATTCTCCCTAGTGTCTGTGTAGGTTTCTTCTGAATGCTTCTGTCCTACAGTACAAAGGTGTGTGTTTCAGGTTATTTGGCAGATATAAATAATTTGTAATATGAGCATATGTGAGTGACTGTGTCTGTGTGTGGCCACCTTATCCAGGGTGTATTCTCCTAGCCTTGTGCCTAGTGATATGGGCTAGGCTCTGGACCACTGCAGCCCTGACCAGTACAAACAGTTAAGGATGCTAGATGAATGTAATAATTATTGAGAGGCTGACAAACGTGCTCAACTTTTAATATTTTATGTAATTTTAAGGATTATAACTTTAACGATATCATTTTTATTTTTATTTTTTCTTTTACATGGAGAACTTTCAGTTTACTTGACCTGTACAGAACAAAGTAGGCTATTTTGCAACTACTATTTTGGAAGTACTCTTTGTTAATTAATTAAAAAAAGAAAATAATATAATTAACACCTTTCATGCGGATAGATTTATTTTTGTGCTTTTTTTTTTAAATGTCTCCAGTTGGCTGAAATCCATTAGTACAAATTTAATGCATGACATAACTTTTTGTCTAAAAGAAAAGTATTTTGTTCCATCTGATAGTTTGACAAACAGTTTTACCATACCTATGAATATCTGCACACGGTTACCACTGAAAAGCTATAGTTGTGGTAATTTAGGTTGGACCAACATTTGGATAGAGATCAGAACATGGAAAACAGTGCATGTCTGCTGTTGATTAAACTGTGTATTTGTATTCTTGTATATTGTTTCAGAATATAGTCATATGCCAAGATGCATCCATTTGAGTTTCAAGAATTTAACTTTACAAAGAACTTAATTATATGTCCTTAATTTGACAAACAAGCCATTTCTTTGTGTTCTGTGAGGAACAAATTTGGATCTTCCAAGCCTTCCAACAACTGGGTGGCATGAGATATTTACATTTATTCATTTAGCAGGTGCTTTTCTCCAAAGTGACACAATGATTATTGTGTAGTGCTTAGCTGATAACTTTTTATCCAGTGTTAAATGCTCTACAAAAAACTCTGTACAGTTAATCTACATTAGTATACCAGAGCAATATAATACACACACGACAGGCAATTTAGTCAACAATTAATCTGAAACATGTCTTTGAGAGGAAACTTATACCAGCATGAGGAGAACATGCAAACTCCATACGGACTAATCTACATTGAATTTCACAGTCAAGGCGCTGGTGAGATATTGTATTAGCTTGTTTTGAGAGTGAGAATTGATTTTGCATGATTTTCATTGTTTCCTTTTGTCTTTATTGTTCCAGTTTTGTTTTTTACATTACAGGTTGACTTAATACACCAACATTGTGATATGCATGCTTTGTGTGACAAATGTAAAATACACAATAGCTATGAAAGGGCTGAACAAACACAAGTAAATAGCTATACAGTACAAGTAGTCCTCGATAATTGACGTGTGACTTATGATGACTCGAGCACTCAAACATTTAACCTTATTATGTTATTTTCTGGGATTCGACTCTTGATGGTAACTTGTAACGACAACTGCTCCGCCTACTGTACAATAACTTAGGCTGGCCACGCTGCTGCAAGGCATGCATATTTAGTTATTGACTCAGTCGGTGTTTGCAAGCCTGTGAGCTATTATGTTTTATTTAATAAAATGTTTTATTTACAGAACATTTTGTTTGTGTTTCGATTACAGTTTTTATTTACAATAGCTAAAGTGAAAAAGTGTGCACATTGGTGGTGCTGAGAAGAAAAAGTAAAAGAAAATAATTTAGACATTTGATTGATAGATTTGAGTTAAGTATATGACAAAAAATCCAACAGAGCCCTTTATACAATATAGCTTTCCTGCAAGTTATATATTGTCATGGTTTACATAATACAGTATAAGGGGAGTTGCAATGGATATCATAATTCGACTTATGACAAAATCACTAAAATGGAATCCATTTATAAGTTAAGGACTACTTCTATTACAGAGCTGCCAACTGGGCTCAGAATTTGAATTCATATTTTTATTTTAAAAATGCCAAAAACCTCAAAATATTTAAATTTATGCATTGCTTGCACATGAGGGCGCTAATCTTCAAACATATTAGAGTAAAGGTATTCAAAAGCCGGTGCAGTAACACAGATTTATTGGTTTAAAATGTGCATGTTTAACACATTTTAATAAAAGTACAACAGGTTACAAAACATGACATGTTGCCAGTTAATTTAAATGAAAAGGTTATTTCAAATAAACTGAACAGTTTCTTATATGGTTAGCAAGACTAGCTAATGGAGATTTATGTCTCACAAGAAAAACAATTTAAGTGATTGAACAAATGTTTCAGTTATAGTACTAATTAAAAAATCTCTTAACTGGACACTGCATATTTTTGGCCACAAAAACCAAGCAATCTGCTTGCTTATTCAGGAGTCCTGACCATTTTCTACTTGTGATATTGTCTGCTTAGGAAAGTACACGGTTTGCACTGACAGAAGTGCCAGGTATTGTTAAATATTTTCTTGCTAACTCTACAATGTATGGATGTAGTCCACATGCAACAGTTTTCTACCACATTAGCTGTTTGTGTCAACTGGTAGTGGGGCCACTCCTATAAGATTCTATTTTGTTCTGCAAGATATTGGCATACAGCTCATCTTCAATGACCTGGTTGTACAGGTCTATAGATTACAGTTACTGCAGTTTCCTTTTCTCTGGATTGTGTACCTAGCTTTGGTTTCATACTCTTGTTCATTCAAAATTCATTTTCTAAATTGGGGCAGAAAACATGCTTTAGTTGATGATGCAATTTTGTCTTGTATTCAGATGCCAGGTTTACACATTCAAATGTTCATTTTTTTACCCACATTTGTATGGATTTCAAATTTCAAGTATCTTATCAACCCCGCTGTATACAGAGCAATGAAGGGAAACTGCTTTGTTATAAAAAATATTTACTACTGAAGTTACTGTTTTTAATGGGATTTGGTGATATTTTAGCATAAATGGAACGAGTAAAAGTAATCACTTCAAATTGTGAGAATTCATCTTGTATTAAGGCTTTTTCAGGAACAGCTAACCTTCATAAGGTAAGGCAAAACTGTATATTAAATAAAGGAAAAAAAGTCTTTGCATTATCAAATTCCATACTGTCATGTTCTCTGTGTTTTTTTTAAGACTTCTCAAATGGACACAAGGTTCTCTAACAGCCAGTAATTGGGGGAGTAACATTAAATTCTGTTCCCCTCTTTTCTCATGAATATCCAGACAGCGTAGGTGTGCATAAGTAGATATTATACCATCTGATCCACATGCAATTTACTTTGTCTTCCTGGTACCTTAATTTAGTAGTTCTGTTTTGCATATAGTCACGTGTATTCAACTTTTCAATGAGTGAAAGCTGTAATAACATGACATGAGCTTTCTTAGTAAAAACATATTTCAGGTATCGAATAAACCTGTACAAAGGGACTTAATTTTAGGCAGTGTGTTCTACTTGTTCCAAAAGTGGTGAGATGCAGCATCTTCATTTTTCATAAAATGTTTAATTACATTTGGCAGCATCAGCAGGAGTTTGTCTAAATGAGGCATACAGGAGAGACCTGTGTTCTGTTGGAGGGAGACAGTATTACTTGAGTGTTTTCAGACATTTGTGGATGTTTTGATGGATTAGACATTTTTGTTTTGTTTCTTATGCTTGATGTTTTTCTATAGGCTTGCAAAAGTCTTTTGGCAGACATAGCAACTTAATATACTGGACAACGATCATTTATAAGGCCCTAAGAACTGAGTTTTTAGGAATAATTCAGTGTAGGAATGATTGCCATTACCCTTCTACACAAGCCCAGGAGTAATAAATGCCATGTAAAGCCATGTGGTTCTGTTGAGAGGAGTGCCATGGGGAGATAAAGGGCAGAAACATATTGATGATGTGCTTGGGGCTGGATTATAGCCTGCCTGGCTCCTATCAAGAGGGATGGCAGAGCTGATTGCAGGCCGAAGTTTTGCTGCTCATGCTAGCAGCAGGTAGGATAAAACTGATAAGAGGGAAATGCGCCTGTTGTTTAAATAAATTTACCTCTGTACAGCTCTCTCCCACATTTATTACATTAAAAATCTACCTTTTTACTGTCTGTAATCTGTGTTTGAATGACTGTTACCACTATCCTTCTAAGTGACAGACTGAGGCTTGGGTTTGGCTTGTGTCAATACTGTCAACATGCTGATTGTTTATTTTGTAGTCCAAGTCTGGAAAATTAACTTATTTTAACAATGAACCTTATGAATAAGTATATTTAGCCTTGTTAAATCTGATTATAATGGAACATTATATTGTCATTATTTTGATAGATAAATCAAGTATTTTTCCCACAATGTATTGTGAAGATGTTGAAATCAGTAAAGCAAATAGATATTGTTCTGAATTGCATATCTTTGGCTGTCACCCACCCACCAAATGTGTGGTACTACTGATCATTTATGGTTTTTCCAGACACTGTTACTTAGAAACAGAAGGACCAGGCTGAAGAGTGACAAAACCAGCAAGGCACTGAATTCCTTGCACTGAGAGAAGATGAAAAAGTAGACAAGACAACACAACATAGAATGTTTTATTTTTGTGTCACTGGTTCCCCCTCTCAAATTGAATGCAGTTCCTGAGGAAAAAGCAAAATAGAGAAAGGAGTAAGAATTGCAAGCAAAGAATCTGATCTCCTTGTGCACTTTGACACACTCTGGATAGAGACCGGTGAAAGGCAGACCCTGAGAACTTGGCACTGCTACAGTGGCATGTTCCAGAAATGTGGGGTGCAGTGGGGGGACTTGACATGAACTTATCTCCAGAAGTTAGTATTATTTTTCAGCTTCACAGAATTTGAGAGGTGTAGGCAAACAACATAATCCATTTGGGGCCAGCTAAGAACTGCAGCATATCTATTTAAATGTGTGTTTTTGTATGACAACATCACTTAACTGTTAAAATGTATGTTTTCATATAACAGCTAATTTATTCTCTTAATTTTCAATCAAAACCTATATGGTCCCTGTAGATAAGCACAGAAGAGCACAGAAAATGAATAACTGTAAACAATCAAGGGATGTGAATGTTTGCCTTAAAGGGTAAGGATGGTAATGTCACTGAAAATTGAGATGTGGCACTGGCAAACAATAGTGGGATACACTGGCGTTTGAACCTTAAGGTCACATTCAATCAAGAAACAAGAATTTTATCTATTTATTAACTCATTTGACATGAATCTAAAACACAGAAAAGTGTTAAGAAGTATGTTGAGTCTTAGCTAAAAATGACTTGGTGAAACATAGAAAGAACCAACATTTTTTAAACCTTGTGTGGAAGAGTCTGAAGAGGAGATTTTTTGCATGCATCCACACAAAGGGTTAAATTCCTGTGAAGGAGGCTGTCCTTTTGTGTTTCCATAGACGCAGGCACTGGCAGACACTGAAGCCAAAGCCACATTCACCCGATGAGTTCCAATGCTGATTGATGTAACACTGGCTTTTGTGGCCCTTTGGCATAGGTGGAACAGGTGTGACTCTGCCACAAAACAGAGCTCAGGCAAGCTGTATCACAGCACAATGAGGTCATTGTGGAACATCAACATTCTTGCAAAAAAGCTTTTTTCTGTGGGCAGGGGTAGCCATCTGTGAGCTGGCGTCCAGGTGAGGAGGATTTCTTAAAGATTTACTGTGAAAAGGATGCATAGGCACTAGTTACACACAGGTCTATGTCAGCTTACCTGAAAGTGTCCAAAAAAGTAATTTACTGAAACCTTGTGATTTTTTTTTTTTTTAATCACATCCATTCCTGGTCTAATATGTCTTTTCATTATTCCTTCGCACTTGAAGTATTTTGCAGTTTGACAGACATGATAAAACTGAGAGCACAGTTGCAAGTCGTAATTTCAAATGTTTTGTTTTTTTTTTTTTTGTTGAATCCACAGGCACTCTTAAGAGATCACATTTCTTGTAGTCAGTGGTATGCAATAAAGTCTTACTTGTGTATCTGAATGTTGCGTCCCCTTATTTTGCTCACAGTGGCACTTGTATTACCTGAACACATTTCCTGTTTAGGTCTGGGCCAAAAAAAACAGAAAGCCATGTATTTATTTTCCTCTTTTCTGCTCTGCCTAAGACAATGTCTAACAGTGGATTTGAGAGTGTGGAAAGTGATGGGGATGTGTATTTTGTTTGTGGGGCCTGATGTCTGGATGAAGTCCCTTAGCTGTTTTATGGTTTAACCAGCCTTGACTTGCACTGCGGTGACACGCATCTGCTGACTCGGAGGATCAGTGTGTGTTAAGCTTCAGGCTGACTGGTGGGCCATGCTTGAAAGACTTTTGGCATGTGCTGGTGCCTGCATTTTTCACCCTTGACTGAAAGCATATGCTTCACACAATTGAGACAGTGTTAGCGTGTGGGTCCCAGGCAGCTTCCTACACATCTGGCAGTGCTTGGCCCTCCTTCCAGGTGAACTCTCTCCCCTGGGAGGGTGGCTCGCAGCGCTGTGGCATCTGTGGAGTGGCAGGAAGTGTCTGAATCTGTCTGCGAGTGATTTCTATCTCCACATGCTTCTCCAGTTCCATTGCCACCCCCCTGCTCCCACCCCCAGCACTCCTCTAGCCCAGCCCCTTTGCTTTACTCCTGGTGATGTGAGTAAATCAGCCGTGAATGAAGGGGTGGTTGATTGATTAAAAAAAAAAAAAAAAATCATCTGTGACCCTTCAATGGGAATGTCATGGGCAAGCTGGGTAATTAGGTCCCACTGCAGAGGTTTAAACCCAAACTATGTTATGTGCCATACCTTGTATCAAGCTGATTGTTTGTGACACAAACAGATGTCTGTTACTTCAACATGTCAGCAGTAAAATGGCTCTCCTTATGGAGTTTCCTTATTTTGATCATTAAAAATTAAAACAAGATAAAGGAAACATCTTGTCTTGATGAGTTTTACAAATCCCTGCTGGATCCCTTCATAGTTGCCTTTGAGATTAACCTTCTTTTGGAAGTATATTTCTCAGAAGTGCTTATAGTTGGAGTGGTGATATTGTGTATTTGTTTGTTTCAGTTAATATAAGAATGATATTATTGTTTTAATGTTTGAAGAAGCATTGTAGGTCTTTTTTCAGTGCTTTTTTCTGTACTCAAAGAATCTACTGTCTCAGATTTCAGTGATGAATAATATGTTTTTCCTGCTTTGTAAACAAGATTTTGTGTTTTGTCATAAGGCATCCTAGCCATGCAAGGAACTCCACTTGAGTTCTCCATTTCATGTAAGGCACAGAAATAAATGCAAGTCACCCAAGCAGTTGAAGCCCATTCTGTGTCAAAAGTGAATGTTGTACATTTGTTTATATTTTGAACAGCTATCCTGGGCAGCTTGTGATGGGTCTCCTGATAGCCTAATGAAAGAAGAACTTTGACTTGAAGTGGGTTTTAGGGAGATTGTACAGTTGTTTTGCCGGGAGAAGGTGTGTGACTGCCAAGGCGTGATGTTTTTGCTCTCTGCCATGGTGCAGATCTCCTTACCCCACCCCCTACTAACCCCCCTGAGACATAAGGAGCCTCCTGTCCCAAACCACCAGTTTTCTGGCTCAGCAGAGGCACTGAGGTGGAACAACCTCTGGCACATCCGTTCACATGTCGCTTGTAGCTGATCTGTATTACTGACCAAATGAAAAACATCTAATTGCTGTCTACACACAAGCTGTCAGGTAGCCCGTTTTCTTTTTGCATGAAATCAGGAGTTGTGTTTTTATTTTTAGTTTAAAAATTTTGATGCTCTGGAAATGTAACTTGCCAATACTTTTTCCTAGGTTTTCTACTGTTTAAATATGTTTGTGCTAAGATCATGCCCATAATGACAAGAAGTAGAGGTGATATTTTGCAATTCCCGTGAAGGAAACACACACTCTGTGTCACTGATCAGAGCTGTAAGTGAGCTATCTGATTTTATTTCCATAATCCACACATGCTTGCAAAGGCTCACACTGGTGTCACTGGACCCAGTGTACTGTGTCCTGCCTGAACCAGTCCCCCTGCACATGTATCAGGGAGCCACACCTCCTGCCTACAGGCTTGCATGACGATGGCTTGCCCCAACACAGGCCAGCCACTTAAACATAGTGCCACTCTCAGCTAGGAGGGCTCTGTTAGTCACAGAGCTTCGTTAGCAGATCTGAAGATACTGTTCTTTACAGTTTGAAACATAACATATCACATATGATTCTTTATGTATTTTTCATGATGCTTGTAAGGGCTAGTAACAATTATGAGCCTAAAAATTTGAGAGTTGTTGCTTTGTGTCGAACAGCAAGGGCTAAAGTGGTTTTTGATTTGAGTTGTAAGCCATTTTTCCTAAATCAAAAAAGGAAAAGCGGTGTGCCTTTTCATTTGGATTGATAGACTGGGCTGGTGCTTGAGCTCATGGAAGTTGAGTAGTGGAAAAACAAGCATCCCCAGGAACACTAGCTTAGGAGAGGCAGGCCAGAACATTTATTTTTCTCTTTCTTAATGAAACCTAAACAATATAAAGGCACGGACCTATGAAAACAATCCTCAGATGTTCGCTTCTTCTCTGTCATTGCCTCACTTATTCCCCTCAGAAAAGTTGTGCTCTCACAGCACCCGGTTCTGACATCAGTCACTGGGAGGTCAGGTTGTGTCACCACAATACCTGCTGGTGGAGAGTGCTATCAGTACAGGTTGTTGTCCAGTTCTCCATCCCTGCTGTCTCCAATGAATGGACAGCAGCAGTCAATAACATTGTTGTCTGGCCTTTTGGAGTTTATCTACTTTGTAACAGAATGAAACCAACTTCTTCTGTTGTCTCTTGTTTCTCTTGATGTGAACAATCAAGGTATTTTAATGATTCTCAGTGAGCAATAAGATGCTTCTCATACAGTGGTAACCTCGTAGTTTTGAAACATCAGAGATCCAAAAATATTAACTGAAGTTAACATAGAACTGTTCCACAACTCTGAAAATCCTTTATCTGAATAATTGAACAACATTCCTTTTCAAAGGAAGAGGCTGAGTAAAAAAAAATTGTTAATTTACTGCTGTAAAACACCTTGAAGTCAGTCTTCAGGACACTCTAATCTGATTTGACCACATACTACTAAAATGACAGATCTTGTCTAATGTGATGACATCAGTATTATAAAAGAAAAACCCTTTTCAGGAATTAATTTTCCTGTGTTTCTCTGCAGTATTCCAAATTGATATCGCCGGACATCTAAGCATCACAGAAAGTGTGGAAATGCTGGAAAACATCTAAGCTAAGGAACCATTCCTTTCTTATTCCCATCGTAGTTTGTGGTGTTGAGGGTCTTGGGCTTGAGCAGTAAGGAAAGTGTTCTTCCATCAGTGCTCAGTGGCATACCACATCAACAGATGTCCCTTTGTGAATTATGTCAATAAGTGTAACAAGCAGGGATAGCTGGTTCAGAAATGTGTTGAGCTGAAAGGGGAGCGTACAGAAGCCGATACCTTGCAGGTCAATGATAGGGCATGCCAACAATGAAGGTGATGGTAAGTCAGAAGGACATGCCTTCAACCAGCCGAGTTTGTGGTCAGGAGCATTTGCACATTACTACTCCCTGCTTTTGTGTGTTTAAAGGTGTGAATTAATGAGAGAGTAGTGGAACTTGGGCCTTATTAGAATCTGCTGTAGCTCTTCTTGGTGCTTTCCAGGAAGTGAGTTTCCCGAGGATCCATCTCATCTACTAAAAGGGATTGCAGTGATGTTTCAGTGGGTTCTTGTGTGAAACACTGCAGCTGTGCACATTACCTGTATTCCTTTCAGCTGGAAAAAGTTGTCATTATCCTTACTGGAAGCATCACCTAAATTGTTATTTTTAAACTGATAACATTCAGAAGTCCCCCATCTTCACAAGACATTAGACTGTCCCTTTGCAATTCACTAATTTCTAAAATAGTTTTAAGAGCTGTGATTTGAATGTAGCATAATGGATTTTGACCTTTGACAATACTGTAGGTAATTGAGTAGTTGTTGAATGTAATCATGGGCTCAACTTGGGAACCATTTTACAATGAGACTTGAATTAGTGGGACAGAGGGGGCTACAGAACTTTGGCCAAGGTGCCCTGGAACAGGAGGTGTGGGGGAGTAGAAGGTGTGCTGGAGCACTGGAGCAGGGTCTGCTGTGCCATGTTGCCTGGCTTTGTCAGCACACAGGCAGGATGTCAGCTCTGGTAATGATCCCTCCAGAATGCTGAGTGTTGTCCCCTGTTGAAAGATTCCAGAAACTTCTCTACCTTTTCAAGGCTCCTGGGTCACTCGTTTGTCATCATGACCTCTGACCTGTGCCGGCCAGCGGGCTGGGAGGAATGTCAGGGCTGTTTACCTTGGGTGAGACTGATGGTGTCCAGGTGGCTCTTTCTTCAGGAGTCTGTGATCACGTAGCCGGAGTTCTCCAAGTCAACTCGTAGCAAAAGAATCTTCAAAAAGTAATAGTTGAAATTTTGTAGTTCTGTATAGAAGCCTACAGCAAAGAACATCTCCGAGCTTTTGCCTGTTTTTATTTCACTGTATTGTTCGTTCAGTGAAAACATGCTGTGAAAAATGAGTCGAATACAAGACATCAGCTTTTGAGCTGTAACGGATTGCTGTACTTTAGTTTCTATACTTTAGCTCCTCGTGTCAAGCAGTGGCACCTCCTGCTATACTCTTTACATTTGCGCAGTAACGTGTTTATTGCTTTTAGTTTCTCTGCCGTTCGGTTGGGGTAAAAGGGGAGTAATCACTGCCTAGGGACAGGACAGGAACGCTGTCTGAGATTGCTCTGCGACATACTGACCTTACCTCTCCCCAAAAAAGTTCACCCTCATCCAACAGCAGATTCTCGCAAACAGAGGTCTCAGAAATTAATCATGTAAAATGGTGCCATCTATCACCCTACCACCAGAGTGTTATAATGGCTTTTTCCAGTCCTCTTTAGGTGGAACTTATAGAAAGTTTTCCAACCGCCCCCCCCACTACCACAAAGCCCTGTGCCATCTAAAGAGGCCATTAAACACTGTTGTAATGCAAATAGTAATTCTAAAGAGACCAAACAGGTGTCAGATGTAAAGGGATGTGTCTCTAATGTACCCATTACATAATGCAAGGGCAGATTATTATAAAAGCATCTGTTGTCTAATGCGGACATGTCTGATCAATACCAGACTACCAGGATGGAGAGATGACTGAGAAGGGCAGCTTTATTAAACTCTTTATCTGTGCATTCTGCTGTGACCCAGTGATTATGTAGTCCTCCAGTGGAAGAACAAGGGACTTCTCATGACCTTGGCAAGACGTGTGAGAACATCTGGGAGAACGTTCTTTACGATTTACTTCTGTAACACACCAACAACTAGTGATCCTTGTGTTATTTGAAATAATAGTAATTTTAATTTAAACAGATACTTGCTTTCATTATTTAATTGGACACACTAAATGTTGTCAGCCGTTTGTCTAGTCTTTGGGGAAAGTGCTCTGTTCCAAACCAAAATTTTGTCCAAATCAAAATTAATCAGGCAACATATACCTTATGTTCATAGTTAAGGTCATGTGGAATAGTCGAACATAAATAATTAAATTCTGGCTATATTTTATTTGTTTGTTTGTTTGTGTGTGTGTGTGTATATATATATAAACACTTTATATATATATATATATATATATATATATATAAATAAGTCAGTGGAATTTATTGAAGTTATGCCATAAAAGTCACAAAAATCATTTTTCCAAGAGGAAAGTCTACCTTGCATTTACATAAATCATGTTTTGTGTATTCTTTGTCTATATATGCATCATTTACAATTTTCCTCAATTGATCATGGCTTTTGATGTAGTTGAAATCAAAGCAACCAAAAATGTTGTACAGTTAAAGGAGCAGTAAGCAAAAAAAGACAGTAAGCAGAGAAATGTCTGCCAAAGAAAATGTTTATTTGTAAAAATTTTCATCAGCAGCTTTGGAATACTGTTGTATGATGCACACCAAGCACTAAATTGTACACAAAGATTTACAATGGTGTCAAGATTTTATAAATCTCCTATTCTTAAATAAGTAATTCGGTTTCTTGCAGGTATCACCTGTACTTCACATTAAGTACTCATCACATTTCATTGCCAGAACATATAAAGTTGACATCCTGGTGGTTTTTTACAAATGCTTTTATATTAGCCCAAATGCTGTCCAGTGCTGTCATTCATGATAGGTTGAGTTACTTAGACCTGAAATATGAACGGGATGTACAGTAGTGTGATATGTTAATTGAATACAAAAAAGGAAACAACTAAGCTAAGAAACCAAAATAATTATTATCTTCAGTCTATAAGTTAAAGATTAGAACTTTTTCGCTCCTTGTTATTCAGGATGTTCTTAATGAGATTCCAATTAAACAAATGGACTCTGAAAAAATATGGCTTGCAAGTTTGTTCTGTACCACCTGATCTTGATAAAACACATAAAACAAAGAAGGCTATTCTCAAAGATGGCAGATTAGCAATAAAGTTTTCAAATCCTTATTATCTTTATCCAGTCTTTATTTGTTCCTGAAAATAGACCAAATATTGAAAAACTAGATAATAAAATGCCGGAGGATGCAGTCACAAACAAGCAAGAACCCATGAGATATCATAGAGTAATCCCAACAATGTAGTGCATTTCAGTCTCTCTCACATACATGCTTGGTGTAGTTTTTAAATGTGGTCTTGGTTTACTGAAAAGGGCGAGATGTCACAGACAGGATAAATGAAAGTCTAGTTTGATTAAGAATAAGTTGTATTAATATTTGCAAATCAAATAAATGAAAAACTGGAGACAATAATGAAGCATGAGTAAACATTGTTTACTTCAAACATGACAGTCTGACATGGTTGAAAACATGAAGTTTTCATGAACCCCAAGCCCTCAAGAATAGTTTTTAGTTCAATATGTGTTCTTTTCAAATGCATGCAAGGAGAGCTTGGAACATTATCGTATACTATTTTTCCATAGATGTGCGACTTACTGTCAGCACTGTATGCAATAAATATAGTTATAGCAAACAGACTTTAATGGATATTTTCTGTTTTCCTGGCCACGCACTCTTATCCAAACTCTTTTTTCTGTTAAATTTAAATACTCCGGTACATTCCAAAGTTTACAGAGGATCTGTGATTTTTATTTTTATTTTTCTTTCACTAGTAATTTGATGTGAAGAATTGACCTTTTAAATGTGTCCCCAGTGATACTGTGGATTGAAATGGCTAAGAACTCCAAACGGCTCCAAGTGGTGCCTGGTGCGGGTGCAGAAGTAGGCTGGGGAGGCTGGCTTGTCACCCCCCTCACATCTGGCCTTCTTTACTGTGAAATAAAGCAAGTGGGAGACCTGCTTGTCTGTGAAATGTAAAGTGCTGCTGCATTGCCAGCTGGCTGGGTGGGGCAATTGCTATGCTTGTAGAAACATACCTGGTCCCTGCCAGAGGCAGTGTGGTTCACCTGTGCACTCTGAGCGGACCTGCCCACGTAGGTTACTAGGTTGTCACTGTTGGTTGTTTCCACAAACTGCTTTTCAGGAGTAGTTGAGTGACCAGGAAAGTCACAGGTATTAAATTGAAGTAACAAGTAACTACTTTTGAAAGTTAATTTATAAAGTGAAAGTGTTCTCAAAAAGGATACATGCTGATTCTCTGTTCCTTTAACTCTACATTTAAAATAATTAATGTGCTCATTCCATTAGATTTATTATCAGTTGTTAATTTTTACTATCTTCTACAAGAGAATTTAATAAAATGCTAGAAATTGCTTTTGGTGGTTATGATTAGATCATTTTTAATAATACAAGCAGCACATCGTACAATGGCTGTCACCTTTCACTCGGAAGGACTTAGGTTAGAAACCTACCTTTTTATGTTGTACCCTTGAGCAAGGAACATGGCTA
The DNA here is from genome assembly GCA_018136845.1 of Heterotis niloticus. Lineage (NCBI taxonomy): Eukaryota > Metazoa > Chordata > Actinopteri > Osteoglossiformes > Osteoglossidae > Heterotis > Heterotis niloticus. The sequence continues at coordinate 11,804,923 of CM030904.1, read as the reverse complement.
GATTTCTCCAGTACAATTACCCAACTGTATAAATGGGTAAATACAGCTATCCCTTGTTATCCAAACTTAATCCACTGCTGAAGACAGGTGGAATAGCAAATTGTTGGATTGTGATGCCTGTATTTTATTCTTTTCAATAATGAGAAATTATAATGCCTTCCCAGTACATCCCAATTACCCTAGGCAGTTTTCCCAAATGTTACTAAAATACTTTTCATCATCTATGTAATAGTCCACCACGGATTTCTTGGCAAGCTTTTCCACTTTCTTAAAAGACATTTTTGCTTGAAGATGATGATGGTGATAATGTACAACACATTTAAACAATGCAAGTCCAAGACACAATCCTATCAGGAGAACAGCCAAGATACAACTGCAGTACAATTTTTTTTTTTTCTTCATTTTTTTAAAATACTTTTTGTAGCTTCATTCTGACTGTGGGTGAAAATCCCTTGGGAAAAGTTACTGCTCTGGGGTAATTCATACTTTTAGTTTGCTCAGTTCTCCCAAGGGTGAGTAATGAACCAAACCAGAAGTCCACTGGGCACATTGTGTTTTTTATGTATAACTGTATACCTTCTGTCAAATTAATACATATCAGAAAAATTGCTGATGCAATTTTCTGCTAATTGCTCTGTTGCCCCCATTTATTCATTTAATACCCTCAGAAATTTACCATAATGCCCCACCCTCCTAAAGCAATACACTTATCCCCAGTTTACATTCCTTATCTGTTTCTGTAATACTGATTTTAAACTCAGAAAATATAAATAGAAAGCCTATTTCCCAGTATTTAAAATGTAAAAAATAAAAAAAATTACCATCTCCTTCAACCTTCCTCCAAAAAAAACCAAACCAATTTTCATAGATATCACCAAAATACTATAAAACACCCATAAAACAAACAAGCTGTCATCAGTCTCACTCTCTCCCTCTTCTCCTTGTACATCCAATGACATGGGCACAAAGCCACTGCAGATCCCTCTCACTCACACTCTGTGGAGTATTCAACATTTTTCCACATGTGATTTTGACATTATAATGGGTTTATGGGATGTAGATAATGTAATATATTGCATGTTATGAATGTAGGCACAATTACACGTTTTTGATGACCAAACGCTATGGGTGCCCTGTAGGGGCAATAAAAGCAAGATACTGAATCCATTTCAAAATAACAATATAGATACGAATACAGTTTTCACACACGGTTCAGCTAGGAAACATGGTAACAAATTGTTTTCATGTTAAAAAAAATATATATATATAGCTTTAGATATTTAGCATGAAAAAATTTAATGACAAGGCTGGTTACATGGTTAGGCAAAAAAAACCTTATATTGGGAGCTCCAAACATAAACCAAATTTTTGATCTAAAAAAACCAAATTTTCTCTCAGGAGGATCTAAATAGGGAGAACTATACTAGGTGATAGGTGTAGTTTCACATTCCTAACACTGTATATCCCTACACCTAGACTCGCATGCAACTTTATTTTCTTTAGTGCACACTTTGAAATTTTTTAAATGCAAATTTGGAATGTTGTGTTTTGTGATGATGAATTTTCAATAAATTAAGTAAATGTAATCAAAGGGGATTTTTGGATAGAGAGATTATAGTGATGTGATAGTTGTAATTGTAAGTAGTTTTATACTATAAGTGGCTTTGGAGGACAGTGCCTACTTTTTTGGAGGTGCTGCCACAAAACAAAATGCCCTCTTTGAATTTTAGTCAGCGCAATTATACCCTATTATCTGGTTATAATTCATTTTTGAGAACATATTTAAAAAATTTGATAATAATATTACTTATTCCATTACTTCTTATAGGGGAAAATTCTAGTTTGTTGAAAGCCTATTTCTTGGTCACCAAAAATCACCTTAAATGATCTCTAATATGAAAAATACACATAGCTTAACACACAAATAGCAATAACAACATAGTTTCATGAAGTAAAATTATTGTAATAGTGTATGTAGTTTGGCTTGAGGAAGAGAAACGCTTTTTTGTCACATTTAAGTAAATGAATAACTAGAAAATGGTAAAGAAATTGTGAAAAACAGGATGCAAATAAAAATATGAGGATGGAAGGAAGAAAATAGAATGCAACAGAGATCATGGGTATGCAATTACCACAATATAAAAGCATCTTGCTCTTTGTCATACAGCCACTTAGAGTTTTCAAATGCTGTCTGTTTATCATGCTGGACCATATGTTTTGAGCTTTGACTGAATGCTGCAAACCAGATAAATGAAAAAGTGGATGTGTTTTTTTTAAAAAAAGTGGTATTATTCATGGACTGGATAAGTAGAAAAACTGCATACTGGGAGACTGAATGACAGGGGATTCATGTATTTTATTTTTTACTTTTAATTAATTTTAAAAACACTTTGTATACACTTCTGTATGTTTACAGTTATATTTGGCTGGTTAGGAATTAATTATTTCTATAAATCAGTGTAAAATTGCTACAGAGATAGAACTAAAATTTGTAATTGCAAATGCTGCAGTTGTATGTGTGTGCATGCGTGTGCATGAGTGAGTGAGTGACCAACCGACCAACCTCATGCCTGTTTTGACGTTCCTCTTGGCTGTGCACTTTCATTGGAGAATTTTGTCCTAGAACAAGGGTACTACATCAGAGAGCAAAATGACAAACATTTAATCTCCAGACGGGATGCATTCGTTTTGTTATTTTGGTTGTACACCATGGTCAGCTTATGCGTCAAGCATGGCCCAAAGGCAAGAAAATGAATCAAGTGGCATTCAGTCATACAAAGTGAAAACATTTTTTTAGAAAATTCTTAATTTTGTGGTTTATTATATATAAGCTTTTTATGGAAGTGAAAGCTGTTTTCATACCTCCTGGCTTTTGCCTTTTAACTTCAAGTCCCTTCATTTTGTGCAACATGGCTGATTGGATGATGTCCAAATGTAATTCCATAAAAGGCTTTCAAAAATGACCACTATTATGTCCTCTAAGTATCTGCCTGATTTTAATGGAATATTAAAATGCTGATTATTTTTTTTTTATAAATTTGCATGTACATAATTTGTTATGCATATTTTCTTTAGAATCATTCTTTCTAAACATTATGAAGTTTTTATGCATGGATGGTATGTTGTCTGATAAATTCTTCTATCAGTGGAGACTGAAAACACCTCATGATGAGCTTTTCCCTCTCCTAATTACCCAAATCACAGAGTGAAACAAAATGTGCCTGTTAAAACTTGTATTGTAATTTTGTGGATTAACAACCGCACCTAAGGGGTTACATCAGAATTGAAGTGTTTGGTCTAGCAGCATATTTGCGCTGCTCCAAGTCATATATTGAAGAAATGTAGCCTTAGATTCTAGAGTCTCCCACTGAGATGTGTAACCTGCCTCTTGACCCTTTCAATGCCAGAAAGGCCAGGTGGTGACAGAAGAGTTTGTACGACTTCAATCCACTTATCAGGGGGCAGGTTTAGGGATCTTTAGACACCTCTGTTCTGGTTCTGCAAGGTCTAAACAATTACTTAACATTTTAGTTGAAATATAGGATGACATGCTTTAGCTTCCGTAGTATTGGAATATATTACTGTTGTTGCTTTCGCATTAAATATTCAACATTTCATTCTGTTCCAACTTGAATGTGTTGTACATTCATGTCCCATAGTGTCTGTTCAAGGAGAGAGAGAAGCATGTGTTGGTACTCAATTGGCAGTGTAGTTGTTGAAAATAAATCAGTACATCACACGATTAAAACCAATATTCACTTTTGTGAGACAGAATGAGAGAACTTTTGTAAGTGCTTATCACTTGCAGCTTTAGAAGATCTTCTGTCCTTGTACCTCAAAAAAGGCTCACAGCAGTCACAGACACATTCCTCTCAGCACAAGGTACAACTTGTTGGGGCTGTTCACAGAGCAGTGTTAAGGAATATGTACGCACGCACACAGACACACACACGTACACACACACAGACACACACACACGTACACACACACAGACACACACACACACACACGGGTCCACAGACCAGTGCTGGAGTGAGCTCTGAGCAGTGCTGCATTGATTTAATGCATTACTCAGGCTGCTGGAGAGGAGAGGTAGAATCTCTCCAGACTGCATTAGGAGTGCCTCAAGCCTCTGCGATTCCTTTTGATCAAATCTCTGTGAAAGATGAGTGTCATGCCCTCTTCCAGCCAGCTGTGAGGGGACTGCCCTGTGACTCGGGGGGCCAGGGGGGGCCGGGGGGAAGGGGGGAGGGGCATGCTCAAACACACCACGCTGGGGCTTGCAGGGGAGTCAGCTCCTGAGGTGAGAAGGCACTCCGGAGAGAACACCGAGTGGGAGGATCTCATTGCACTCCCCTGTGCCCCGTTCAACACACAGCACATCTTGAGTAGTTTAGATCCAGACTACAGCAGCAAAAAGGTGCAGGACCAGAGTGTGTGTTCATAAATATAATTGTGAGCTTGCAGAGGTTTGCGTGTGTGCCTGTGTGTGTGTGTGTGTGTGCGCGCGCGTGCGTGTGTATGCGCGTGCGCGTGTGTGTGTATGCGTTTGTGAGAGAGTGTGACTGAGTGTGACAGGCTGGGAGAGCTGGCGGGTGATGGCTCTTCTACCATAATACTTGTACGGACAGGAGAGGTGGAAGCATTTCTTTTGTAGGAATCGTAGGGAATGGCAAACTGCATGGTTACCCTGGCAACTTCCATTTAATGAGAATGTCTGAGGTAAGAAAGACATGCTATTTTACATGTTACTTTTTACCGTCTGTTAACATAATCGTTTAAGCTGTTTGTTTTAAGAAATGGGTCCTGCTTAAAAAATATGAATACTTTTTTATGTGATATGTTGCTCTTATGTTGCTCTTCTGTTTGAGAAGCAAAGCTGATTTGTGCAATTTTTTTCAGCTCACTGTGTAGTGTTGACTATTGTAAATTGAGTCTTGGGAATAGTTTTAGACACAGAATCCGTTTGATGGCCTGTGCCGGCATGAATTTTTTATAGTTTACTTGAATACTTTCAGACTTCATTAGTTGGTGTGACTGTCTTGCAAGAAGCCGAAGAAGTGGAAACGCCTTTAAAGTAAACTTTAATAGCAGGGGAAAAAATCAGCACCTAAATGTCTGCAGAAGCATTTCTTCCTGAGATTCTTTTTCCGCTACTTTTGAGAAACTAATTTTTTGTTTGTTTTATACCAGTTCCTTCAAAAGACCTTGATAATTTCATGTAGTTCTTGCCAAGATTTAATTAGTGCCGTTTGATTCATCTCATACCCTCACTGTTGCTGTGTAGAGCCCATGTAAGACTGCTCTGGAGAGCTGGCTTTCAGTTCCTTTCAGCTGGCAGCAGTCCAGCTTCTATTGGAATGTAATTTAAGACTCAAGTAATGTTTTGTCGCAGCCTTAATGCAACAATTAGCGCTACAGTCTGGGAGCTTGTTAATATGAGCAACCGCTGTGTTGCACCGAGACACATTCACACAGGGCTGGGCTGCATCTCGGCCACAAGGCAGTGTGTTTGTAGAGCTGAGAGCTGGAAAGAACGCATGCAGGTGCCTGTCAGTGAAAGGCAGAAATGTGATTTACTGTTTCTTGTGTAAGATAAAGATGTACCTGGAGCAAGGCAGTACTAAAGCTTCTTTCTTAAAACTTTTTTTTGTACCTTTCTGTGTTTTTCGAGTATTTTGAATAGTATTTACCCACTTTGCAATTGTAATAATTTTTAATCACATTTTTCAAGGTTCACTACTTGTTTCTAGCTGAATTAAGGATAGAAATTTGTCATTTGTTAAGTCAAAAGAAAACCATATGAAACAAAAGTTGAACTTTTTTTTTCAGCGATGTGTCGTCCTTTATTATGTGATGAAGCAACTAAGAAATGCCCGTTCAAATTATGAAGGGATTGCTAGCAGGAAACATGCTATCAGGAAACAAGGGGAAAAAATCGAAAAATGAATATTTTCTGTCCAAAGTGCTGGGAATTAGAGTGACATTTGTGTCACAGACAAACGATTTTGATTTTTTTCAAACCACTTGGAAAGAGCTGTTAAGGATGTAATATACCATACATAGATGGGAGGACTTAAGATTTTTTTTGTCTTATTTATTTTTTCCTTTTTCTGATTATTTTGTGGGCTACCTAACGTGGGCCACTAGTTTAGCTCTTCTCTTCACCACACCCCCACCCCTACCCCCATGCGGCCCAGGCCCTGGGGCTGCCTGCCTGAGCGGCTTTGTGTGGCTGCAGCCTGCACCCGCCAGCGGAGAGGAGCGGATGGGAGTCGGCTTCATTAGGTTCATGATGGTACATCAGTGCAGGACTGCTGCTGCAGGCCCCTCCAGCGCCTCTCAGAGCATGGTCCGCAACACGCCAACTCCCTGACGCTTGTGAGGATTTGTCAGCCAGATGTGACAAGATTGTCAAGAGGCAAGCGGAGAGGGAGATCTGATATTAATCAGCACATAGCTAGGAGCCAGACTTTCTCTGATGCAGTGTACTAACATGTTCCTCTCATTTACTGCTTTTCTTGGTGGCTTCCAAGCTGCCGCTATCTCGCAATTAGATGGTTAGTAGTGCAGAAGTTTTTTTTTTTTTTTTTTTTTTTTCCCTCCCTCCCCCCTTTTCTTTTATATGTCCATCACAGAGCCTGTCATGGAGATTCAGGTAAAGTTCTCGTCATTTCCTCCCTTACTTTTTTGTTACTCATTATTGATTGTATAAAGACAACCATTTTTCTTTTAGTTCCACTGAAGACTGAAAAGCACAGTCTCTTGTAGTGGTTATTTCCTTTCCTATTTCAGGTTTTCAAATTTGTTGTGTTGATTTCTAGATTTTGAAATGTCTCTTCTTTCATCAGTTATCTTACAGTGATGATTAATTTCATCAAAATGCATTATTATAATTGCTCTTGAAACAATTATTTTGGGGGGTTATTGTAAAAAAAAAAAAAAATGTTTTTGCAAATATTGCATGCAGTATTTGCTGTGACAGTTTTTTTTTAATACTCCATGCAGAGGTTTGCTTTGTCCTCAGTGAGAAACTTGCCATTTCTCTGAATGTAGCCTCTGCACAAAAACTCATTCCATAACAAATAATTTAGCAAAAAACACTCTCAGCTATCAGGTTCATTCTCTTGGTGGTAAAGGTGTGTTTTCATTATGTGTCTGAGGAATACAGATGTATGAAAAGCAGTGTAATAAAGACCTTTGCAAAGAGGATAAATGTGTTTTCATGTGCATATTTCAGTTACTTTGGTAATTGCTGGTGACTTTACGTGTGAATCACTGTTACTGTGTCATTTGGAGACATTGATTAAAGCAGGGGAATGCAATTTCATGTGTTTTTTTAGTAAACCTCATTTGGGAACATCTGTATAAATTCAGAATATTCACACATTTAAATCCGTAGGATTTAGATCAAAGTATTTGTTGTTGTATTTGCATTTGTCCTCAATTAGGTTTTTCTCTAAGACATATGGCTGGCCTCTGAGGAATACTGGTATGATTTATTCATTCACTGTAGCTTCTGCGTAGGTATCTTGCTGTCAGACGTTCACATATGTAAGCACGGGAAAGTGTTTTGACCAGGAAATGTATAATCGGTAATCCATAAATTATACAGACAGAAGGTGCTGATTTTTCTCACTCTGCCTTGAACAACTTTTCTCTCCCTATATTACTGGGATTCGTCCTTTAATTGGAATAATATGTATGCAAAGATCCAGATGCTCCAGGAGCACTAGTCAGTGCTGGGTTCTAATATTTCAAAGAATAATGGAGTCAGTTCTCATTTATACCAGTTAATGCAAACCAACTCCATACATGTAATATTTTTCTTTGGCTCTGCAGATTTGTATTTGATCCAGGCTCCATGCTGTAACATGGCACATTACCGACAACACTTCCTGCCGGTATCTATCCAGAATGGCAGTCATCAGGATTTACTGTCGGTCTAAAACAATTGTGGCTTGTTGGCTGAGGATGTGCTTGACTCCTGCTGAGAGTATTGCACAAGTTGTTAATGGAGGTTTTACTGGGTTGGTTTAGAGATCAGGTTTTTCTCTGTGATTTTAATTATACAAAGTTTTTTTTAAAATTATTATTTATTTTGAATGACATACAAAGAAGTCAAGTAATAGCTTACTTTTGAAGTCATTGTAAATGTAGATGAAAATATGTGCATAGTTTCTGGTGTTCACTCGTTGTCCAGCTAAAGGAGTCAATTTCTGTGCTTGGTTGTACCAGATTTACTCGTAATGTAGCATTTTATAGCAATTTATGTTTAAGAATATGCTCTTTTTTTTTATTTTCAGCTGTTCACCATTGTTCCACATTGTGTCCAGTACTTGTTGACTTGGTAGAATAAATTGGCATACGTATTGTAGGAGTTTTTAGAATCCAGAAACTGTGTTTGTGTAATATTTTCACTAAGGAGTATTTTGATTAACCAGCATGGAATACAAGACAGGATTCTCAGAAACTTGTAACATAGCGCATGCAGACTTTATACACTCTAAAGTGAAGATGGGAACAGTGCTGTTGTACCCTGTCTATGACTTTTTCTGTTATTAATAAATATACCCCCAAGTCTCTACAGCCTGTTTTAAAATCGATGCAGTGATATGAGCAAAAAAGTGTGATTTTATGAGGATGCACCACAGGATAGCAACCTGCAACTCAGGTACTAGCCTAAAAAGAGCCAAGATTAACTTTTCCAGGCATCGTGCCGTTTCACTCCAGCTCTGTCTTAGAAGGTGTGGCCCATGTTTGGTGTCTGCATATTTTGTAGGGAATTACTGTTTTTCCTGTCCTGTCCTTTCCCCTATTGGGTGTCGGCTGTATGAGGCGCTGTTGGAGGATTGCGTCTGCTGGATGATTTGCCCCAGAAACCTCCCTCCTACAGTTGCATGTTATCACTTGGGCCGGGGCTCAGCAGTCTGCTCTTTTCTTCAACTCCCCCGACTGCCTTACAGAGACCATGTTGGCCAGCTCTCCCAGAGAACCTGGCTTTGCCCAAAATGCATCTGAGAATCATTTAATTGGAGCAAATTGCTGCAAACTGTGGTCAGACTGCAGATTTATTGCAGTGTAACTACATTGCAGTGCTTTTAGATTGTCAAATGTCAAAGAGTCAAAAGAGTTTATTTGTCAAATGTAGCATTCTCTCTTAAGTTTAAGGATGAATTCTTTTGGCTACATATAATGTTACTTTTCCTGAATATTTGCTATATGTAAATGTTTTTTGTTTCACTTGAGATATATATATATATATCTACATTTGAGAGAAGTTTTGATTTGCTCGGCAGTTGCTTTTTTACTGTTGTAGTTAATATATTTCATATAAATTTTGAGAAAAAAATGTATATATCCATGAAATTCTGAAGGTAATACTGCAGGAAAAAATTTAAAAGGAGGAATTCCCCACCACAGCATCTGGTCTGTCTAGTCATCCACACCCACTTCCCAGGCCAGAGGAGGATCATCCTATTGCTTTTGTGGATTAATCAGAGTCATTGCAACTTGGGACAAAAGTGCCTGTGCGTCTGGTAGTTTATCAAAGAGGACAAGAAACTGGTGAGGATTTGTTTAGGTGTGAGCACTGGGCTTTTCAAACCAGAGGCAGAACCAGATCCTCCTGGAGTATACCACTCCACACATCTGCTTTATATTTTTCAAACTAAGGAGTATCATACCCAAGAGCAGAGTGACAACATTAGCAGGAGAAAATGTATTTGTTTATTTAGTGTGATAGAGAAACATTAAAAAGAATTAAAAAAATGTATAAAAAAATTAGTGGGATATTAGCTGAAGTTTTTAGTGTTTTATTTGCAGTTTGTATGAGACATAGAATTCATTAAGCTAAGGGTGCTCAAGTACAAGGTACCTGATCTGTAGCTTCTGGCACTGCTCTCAGGCACAGTGTATTTCAGCTTGTCACTCTTTCATTCTCTTCTTTCCCTCCATCAAAGGGAATGGTGTAGTTGAAGGGTATGTGAATGTCTTTATGCCATCTTTGAAGAAAGGGTTTGCTGCAGTGAGTTTTTAGCTGTTTGAGGAAAATAGCCACCGTTTATTTTTCTTAGAAAGTTATACAAATAAACTCCTAAATAAAGAATCCCAATATTGGCTCGTTCAGTTATGATACTGCTGTTTTATCACTGATCCTTAAGTGCATTAGTGTCAAAAAAAAAAAAAAATTTAAATACGTCTTTTTGATTTACAAGATTCACAGGGGAAGAAAAAGCAAAAAAGGATATTTGTTCTAGTGAATGAATAGCTAATTAGGTAAAACGGCAACAAGCAGCCAGCAGCAGCAGCAGCAGCAGCAGCAGCAGCAGCAGCAGCATTCCCACCCCTCTGCTTCCATCTGAACTGATTGAGATGTATATTAAATGGAACAGCAGAGGAACTGTGTGTGTGCGTAATGGGATTACGATAATTGGACCGTGCTCATTTTTGTGCCCGATAATGATGGGATTTAGCTGCCTTAAGATGCATGGTTTTACACATCACTTTATTTTTTAAATGAAAATCAGGTGCTTTGCCACTACAGAGAAGTTGGTGTTAAAGTATTTCCGGTAATTAAGCTCAAGCAGGAGTCATATTTGATTATGAAAGTGAGTGGCCACTTTACTACAGACTGTGTTGTGCTTTGGATTTTTGAATGTGTAGAAATTGCGAAGTATGATAGAAATGTGTTGGCTATTGTGGAGGAGAAGGGAATGATATAGGCAGATCTAATATTTTAAAATAAATTCTGTCTTTGAAAATAAAATATAGGTGATTTTGAATAAAGTTATTTAAAAAATACTACAGTACAGTGAAACGTTAGAAAATGTATTGTAAAGCACTGTGAATCTAGAACTAATATCAATTAATCTGGGTTATTAACGTAGGAGTTGAATCACTATGAATGTAATATTATTTAAAGAATTTTCCAGATGGTGTGACGTTTGTTAATTTAAGACAATAAGAAAGCATTTAATTATATGTACAGTTACTCAGTAGTCTTCATAACACTGACCCAACGTAATGTACTTTTAGCAAAAGAACTAATTTGCACAAAGAGGACAGTCATACTGCAACTCAACAAGTTCAGGCTTATTCTCTGATCTGACATGACAAGACCCAAAAGCCATATGAAATGCTCACCTTTCTGAGTTCCATGGCAGATTTCCTGTCATCTTAATGCCTGCCCTCCCCCAGCTCACCTTGTAGAGATTTGCAGAGAGGCCACTTCCTGTCGAGATGACAAAGATTGAGAAATGTGTCATAGTGCTACCCTGCCCTCTGTAGGAAGTCACATCACTGTGGTTTGAGTTCTCACTTGCAGGCGTATTCTGCACAGGTGTGTCAACATATTGCTTTGATAATTCATCTTAGCTGTCATTGGAAGCTCTCTTCAATACTGCTCCTCTTCAAGACTTACTTTGCTAGAAGCCTGCCAAATCTGCCTGGAGGCTACAGATTGTCTATGGAGTGTTGTGTAAGATCCCAGGTGCTCAACAGCGTGACCAGTTAGGGGAGCGATGTGTCCATGGAGTCAGGCAGGCACGTTGGCGCCCTTATCCCATGCCACTTAAACCCAGCCTCCACCAACAGCAGACACAGGGGCCAGCTCCACACTGGGCATTTGTCCTGAGAGATACGGCCCATTAAGGAACAGAGTCTCCTACCAGACACCGTGAAACAACTTCTGGCAGGTGAGCGCCCAGAGCTTTGATTTCTTCAAACGGCTGTGGTGGTGCAGGTGTGTGGAGGCAGCAGTGACCTGGTCCCTGCCACCACAGCCACTGAGCGCTTCACTCATCCTTCCTTCATTCCCGTGAGAGCACAGCCTGGCCTGATGCGCCCTGCTGCCTCCTGCAAACACAACTGTTCGCGCTTCTGCACAACCTTAAAGGAAAAAAAAAAAATCAAATGATGAGTTATTTACACTTAGGAGACAGCTTCCATATCTGTGTGTTCTCTGGGACTATTTTGATGTAGCCGAGCGACAGGAACGTACAGAAAAGCATTGCATTTATTCACAAAAAGTTCTTTTCCCTCCTGAAAGATGAATCTGTTGTCGATGCCTGATGAATTTAAAATCTGCACAATGCACAGTAGAATTTAATAATATATATTTTCCCCTTTGATATTGTGGTGTATAGGTTCACTGCTCTGATGAAAAGCATGCTTTCCAGCTCATACTTCTGTGCAGAAACAGAAGCTGAGAATTCTGCTCGTTTTGATTAATGCAGTAAAAGAGGAAGAGGCTGCAATGGAACTCTAAGGGTCTTTCTCTTTTGTTCTCGGTTCAGGGGGCTGTGGCTGCTCATAATTTTTAGCGCTCCTTAATATCACATCTCTGTTATATCAGTTACAGCCGTTTCCTAAAATAAAAAGCGTTGATGTTTGATTCGGTAATTGTAGCACAAGTCAAGCCGACAATTGTCCGTTCAGTTGTGTTAATATATGGTCTGACAGAAACTCCTTGACATGGTTCTCAGCACAATCACAGGTGTTTCAGCCGTTGTGTTTCTTCCCGGTCCATGTATGATCTGAGAATAAAGTCATAATGACAGATTGTTTAATGCATGCAGTTTTTCTGTGCTCCCCCCCCCCCCCTTACCCCATTCTCTCTTCCAACAGGCCATTTGCTGCACTTTGGTAAACTGCAATTGCGAGAGTTTTAAACCTGGGAAGCTAAAGAGGCGACAGTGTGAAAACTGCAAACACGGATGGGTAGCACATGGTATGTTTGGCAGATTTGGAGAAATGGAGTCTGCTTTGGTCACTGTTCAAGATGTTTTAATTCTGCCTGTTTTGTCTGTCTCTGTTTGGTTGTCTGTGTGCGTGCGTGCGTGTGTGTGTGTGTGTGTGTCTCTCTCTGTGTGTGTCTTGGCAGCGCTGAGTAAGCTGAAGGTGCACCACATGTACGAAGGCAGCCAGGTGGAGATCGTTCACTCCAATGTGGTTTTCGACATCTGCAGCTTGATGCTGTATGGCACCCAAGCAATTCCAGTGCGGCTGAAAATTCTGCTGGATCGCCTGTTCAGCGTTCTCAAGCAGGAGGAGGTCATCCAGATCCTGAACGCGCTGGACTGGACCCTGCAGGACTATATCCGAGGATACGTGCTGCAGGTGTGCCCATCAGTTTTGTGCTGAAAGACCAAAGTGAAAAGCACAGAGAGCAGTTCGCTACAGTACACACCAACAGATTGCTAGTTCTAGTCCACAACAAACTAATATTGTTCGGTTGGGGGCTCTCTCTATGAAAGATGTTTGTGCACTTAGTAAATGTGACTGTAAAAACTGCCACAAGACACGCTTCTGAACCACCTCTGTGGTGTCAGCTGTTAACAGAACATTGGATGTTCAGGTTGTTGCATTTAATTCTTGTTAGCTCCCCTGGTAGTGAATGTAAAAACAAAATTCTCAACAGGCCATCAAATGAACGCCGTATGATTAAATATTTATAATGGTTACAGCATGAAGTCGCTGCTCAACTTTCAAAGACTGGTAACACTCTTGTAATTACAGCTGGGTCGACAAGGACGGCAACTGGATCAGTGAGAAATTTTTTCCCCCACTAATCTCATCTGTGCTCCCTCGCACGTAATTGGACTTGGAGTAGGAAAATCCACATAATATCATGAGGAAAAATTAAAAACACCGGGTTTCATTAATTAGCTTTCTCACTTCTCCTTTGCATACATGTTCATCAAATATATGGTTTATATATTGCATTTCTTTTTTGAGTAATAGAACACCTTAAAATGGTTTTCCATCAGATTTCTATAATAGTAAATAAACTGAAATTTCTTTTATTTCTTTCTTAGGATGTTACTGGAAAAGTTCTGGACCGCTGGGCTATTATGACCTTCGAGGAGGAGATTGCAACGTTGCAGCAGTTTCTTCGTTTCGGGGAGACCAAGTCAATTGTGGAGCTCATGGCCATTCAGGATAAGGAAGGCCAAGCTATTGTTGTGCCCAGCACCAGAACTAACTCTGATATCCGGGCCTTCATCGAGAGCAGCACCCAAAGGAGCCCCAGCCTACCCACCAAAGTAGAGAAACTCAGCACCAGCAACGCACATCATTTTGAGAACTTTATCAACAACATGGCTTTCATGCTGCCCTTCCAGTTCCTAAATTCAGTCCCCGCACCCCTGCTGGGCTCCTGCCCAGGCTCCTTTCTCTTGGAACAGGACCAGAGGCGGGAGCAACGCAATCGGCCAGAGGACATCGCCCCAACAACCGAGAGCAGTCTGCTGGGGTCCAGCTCAGCTTCTTTCACGTCTGATGTGGAGAGAAATGAGCAGCCTTCTGACATTGCTGCCACCAAAGTGGAGCCTGAGGACTTTCCTACCAGTGACAATTATTCTGATGCCCCTTCCACACCCTGCACACCTTCTGTGACCTCTGACATCACTCAAATGTCCCCCGACAACAAGATGAGGTCTCTGGACAAGAGTAACAGCGGACTCAAGAAGGGGCGCGTGTTCTGCAGCGCTTGTGAAAAGACCTTCTATGACAAGGGCACCCTGAAGATCCACTACAATGCTGTACACCTGAAAATCAAACATAAGTGCACCATTGAGGGCTGCAACATGGTCTTTAGCTCCCTGCGCAGCCGCAACCGGCACAGTGCCAACCCCAATCCACGCCTGCACATGCCTATGAATCGTAACAACCGCGACAAAGACCTTAGGAGCAGTTTGTCAGCAGATGAGGGATCGGAGGGTGAGCGGAGGCCTGAATTCAGTGCCATTCCGACCACTGAGACCAGGCAAGTCTCCAGCTATATAGCCAACAGCACGGACTCCAAGCTTCAGAGCAGTTTCCCCAACATTAGCCAGAGTGGAATACTGTTCCCCAACCTGAAGACTGTGCAGCCCGTTCTACCCTTTTATCGCAGTCTAGTCACTCCAGCTGAGCTGGCCAACACACCGAGCACTCTGCCTTCATTGCCTCTGATCTCTTCATCAGTCCCCGTGAAGCCTACAGCTATGGAGCCCTCCTCTGATCCAATACCAAAGAAGAAATCTCGCAAATCTAGCATGCCCATTAAAATTGAGAAAGAGTCAGTCGAGACTGTGGAGGAGCTGGCAGAGGAGAGCGGCACAGATGATGAGATTCCCTTGCCCACGAGGGATAAAGAGGAGACTGACAATAGCAGCTACACGTGTGAGAAGCAGACTGCCAACATCATCGAGGGCAGTGGTTTAGGTGTTATCCAGCCCACAGACAGAGAGAACACTTCAGCTCTTCCTCAGAAGCAGCTGGGTTTAAGAGCAAGCCCAGAGTCATGCATTGGCAGGGAAACTGAGAATGATATGTCCCCAGCAGGAATGGCACTGAGGCGCATGCAAGAAGGGAGTGTGATCACCTGCACGTCACCAAATGATGGTAAACAGAAGGAACATCAAAATCTCACCAGCATATTAGTAATGCCAGAAGACGAGGCCTGTGCCACACAGGAACCAAGCTGCATGGAAAACAACCACAGGGCAACAAACGGCGGCTTGTTCGGAGTGGTGATGGACAACAAGGAAGCCCCCGAGATCTACACAGAAGAGTTTGGTGCCTTTCCCCAGATGGACCCCACTGCTGTTTGTCCAGACAGGGAAGACATGCCCCACCACTGTGAGATCTGCAACAAAACGTTCAAAAACCCCTACAGTGTCAAAATGCATTACCGAAATGTGCACCTGAAGGAAATGCATATGTGCACAGTGGACGGCTGTAATGCAGCCTTTCCCTCTCGCAGAAGCAGAGACAGGTGAGACAGTAGCCACACACCTCTGAATCAAAGTGAAGCATGAGTTTAACCATGAGTGCTTGAACGCAAAAAAAAAAAAAAGTTGAACTTTTTTCTCCAACAAATATGTTGATGTACTTCATTTTGCTACGTGTTTTTTTTTTTTTTTCGTAACTTTCCCATTTTGTAACCTTCAGGCACAGCGCAAACCTGAACCTACATCACAAGCTGTTGACCAAAGATCACTATGGTACATCAAGCACAGTCTGCAGAGATGTGGCAAATGATTTTCAGCAGGAAATCTCTCTGAAAGACTCCATCGGCCAAACATCTGTCATCTTTAAAGGACACAACCGGATGGGCTTAGTCTATCCCATGAGCAAGACGATGGACAGCAGTCCGGAGCTACTTGCAGCAGGTGGCATGGAGGACGAGGCTGTGTTGGATCTCAGCACCAGTTCCATGCCCAAACCGGGCGGCAGTGTGCGCTCCTGGGACTCTGACAGGAGCAGTGAGGAGGGCATGCCCATGGATGACAGTGACGAGAGCTGCGACAGCATGAGCTTGATGCCCAAAGAGGACATGCATCTGGACCTGGGCGAGAAGCCCAGTGGCTGTTTGGCCACACACCTCCAGAGTGGCTCTCCCATCACCTGCCACCTCTGTCAGAAGGTGTACAGCAACAAGGGCACATTCAGGGCTCACTACAAAACGGTCCACCTCCGGCTGCTTCACAAGTGCAAAGTTCCTGGGTGTGACACCACATTCTCATCTGTGCGGAGTCGAAATCGACACAGTCAGAACCCCAACTTGCACAGAAATTTGACTGCAACTACAGCTCATGATCAGGAGTAGCTTCCGCTTACCTTTCCTAACAGTCCCACTATATTTACTTGACATTTGATTTTGTTTAATTTTGAATTTTCCATCTCACTAAGATTCACAGGTCAGATACAAATGTTTGTAAGCAATAAATTTAATATAATGAGAACAATATTTTAATTATTTAGACATCATTTTGAAAGCAGCGAAGGACTTGCTTTTCTTTCACTTTTTTCAGTTCAGTTTGTTTTTTCATTGTCAGTTAAAAGTAAAATCAAATGAAATACACTTGATTTCACCTTGATTTACCTTCTGCCACCAAAGTAGATGGTAGTTGCTTGGAGTCAAGTGTTTATACAGTAACTTTTGATGAGTACTTCAATTAGAAAAAAATAAGCTAAAAAGGCAGTTCCTTTAATGCTAAACACAAAATTTATTAGCAAAGTACCTCAAGCCTCATCAGGTATTTCTTGTGACGTTGTCCTGTGGAATTTATATTGGTGTATTTTACTGATGAGATCCAGCTATTGAGAGATTTTTATGTTACGTGAAAAGAACATCCACTTTTTGTTTCTATGCACTTCAACAACGACTGAGACATTGCTTGCCTTATGTAGGCCTCATGTAGACAAAGTCCACTTAGTTGGGGTCCTGCCCGGTGCCAATACAGTGTTCACCTTCCTGTGTCCTACTTGACATTTCAAGCTGCACCCAGTGGACGCCGCTGTTTTCGTTGCTTTCAGGCAACAGTTTCCTGAGAACTGCGTTATTGCCCCTGCGTAAGTGGGTCTGAAGTGTCAGATTTGTGCCGCTTTTGAACCAGAGTTCTAAAGACCCATATTTGAAAAATGTAAGTGCTGTGTACATGCTGAGTAAGTTATTGTTTGATATTATATAGATTTGTTCCCTTTGTTGCTGTTGTCATTGTTGATGCTGATGATGTCGTTGCTGTTTTTGTTGTTTAGAAGGCTACAGGTGACCAAAGATTTGTTTCATGAGGCCTATAAAAAGATCCTCATATATGAGATGAGCAGTATTAAACTACCGTTTCAGACAGTTGGTTATTTTCCAAACTGTCTGAAAGTATATTGTGATTAATGAGACTAAAGAGTTGGGTCTGACCTCTTACACATAATGAAAACTAAATTATTCAAAGAACTGTATATTTTTCAAGGTCCTTTTTTTCTAAAGACTGATTATACTTTGTTCTGAGTATTTTGTTAAGCACTGAAACATTACTATGTAAATGCATTCCCTCCTTGGTGACGTTAGCTATGTAGTGGTCCCGTTGTATCGAAACACACAACGCCGAGCTCTAAGTATGGAAACAGTTATGGGCTGACTTACAATAACAGGAATAATGTACTGTACAACTGCACAGAGAAAATGACACTGGCGCTCTGTGAGCCAAGTCCCAAAGTCAAAAGCATGGCCAGAAAATGTTCATTTAGGTGTATATTTTGTGAATAGAATGATTTGTACTCTGACAGAAACCAAAAACTTACAATGCATCAGAGGAATTCTATATATTGGATGTTGCTTGTCATTATTAATCTTCCAAAATTATAAGGAGATTAAAGAATGACACAAATATCTCAGAACAGATTCATAATAAACTTTTTGTAGGTTTTTGTGTGCTACTTCAGCATTGTTTTTGACTCAAGTGGACAAGATTGAAGAAAAATTTTTCAAGTTTTGTAAAGAACAGTCCATCATGTTAATAATTGTTGAAATGTTTTGATTTATTGTAACAGTATTCATTAATGCTAAATAAAAAGCCATATCTGTTTGCATGTTTTTGTTTAGTTTAATACATTAATACCTGTTTATTATATAAAAGGCTTTATACACAAAAGTGTAGCACAAAAATTAGAAGGCACATAAAAATGGCATAAAATGTTTAATTAAAGTTTAATAAAAAAAAAAAAACCCAATTGTGTTGCAGGTGTGTATTCCCTAGAGCTACCGTTTAACTGGTTTCCAAAAAAAGTCTTGACACAAAAACTGAAAATCAGTTTGGTCGCGTCTCTCACTTAACATAAATTCTTATCTCATTTCGGGACCACTGCACAAGTTGTCGGAGTGAGTGTTTCCTGCCTGAGAAGAAGTTCGTCAGTCCTCTGCTTCACTGTGTTGGGTTTCTTTTCCCAGGGTTGCGGGGCTTTATAAAATCATCCCTCTAGTGACCCCAGCAGCTGTCACCCCCGTCCCCCCCCCACCCACACACACACACACACACACACACACACACACACACACACACACACACACACACACACACAGAGTGCACCGTGTGCACGGTAAGCAGTCCGAGAACATCGCAATGACAGGAGTGTCTGTCTAATGGCCTAGGAGTGTGTTAAACAGGACCAGGAGCGCATGAGACCACAGAGTGTGTGAAACCAGAGCCCAAAGGGAGCAGAGCAGCATGCAGCGGCTGGTTGGATCTTCTTGTTTGTCATGCAGGGCAGCACTAAGCGAAGTGCCGCTGCACACCTTCCTACTCAAAAAGCACTACAGCTGAAAGCGTTGAAATGCTTAGCAGTTACTGTCAGCCCACTGCTGTAATTTCCATTTTTATACACCTATTCATCACCACTTCAAATATTAAAAAGCAAATCCTAATATCGCTATTAGGGTAATTTCACCGGTGCTGTGAGGATCTGTCCAACATAAAATGACCAATGCAGTCATTCCTGCATGTAGTCTTCAGCTGCAGCACGGCAGTACGACTGTTTGTTAAAACGGTCTCGGAGAGGGTTTTTTCTCTCGGTTTCCAGGACCTTCTGCTGACTCACTGCGGGGGACGGGCTGTGCGGAGAGCCACCTATGGTGCTCCTCTGTAAACATGCCCCTTTGTGGGAGCACGGCCCGTTACGCCCCACCACCACATGGGTGCCCCGAACGAGGCCCTCGCAGACTCCTGACACTCGATCCCATGCCTGTGACCCGGGCTGCGGAGGAGGGCGACCCGGGGAAGGAGAGCACTGCCTGCTGCCCAGGGCCTCAGCTCACTGCTCAGGACAGATGGCCTGCAGATGATTTGTTTTCTCCAGATACCAGGAGCGACGTGGAAAATGTATCACGGCTGCAGAGGTTATGTCACCCTGAGAGGAGCGGACCGTCTGTGACAGCACAGCCCTCGCCTCCACCACCTATTTATACCGGCAGAACATTGAAATTGCAAAAAAAGTCAGACATATGGTTCTGCTTTGTGCCCATCCATAGAAACAGAAAACGTTTCCTAGCTACTGATTTAACCTAGAGAACAGCAGCAGCTTTGACCAATACTCTGGCAATGAACGGTGTGTAAAATACACGATAGAACTGAAAAAGTGTTAATATTTCAACTAAAGATGGATCAGAACTAAGTGTGTAAAGGTTTACAGGAGCCCTTCAGTTCAACGTGTGCTTTGTGTGCCACCTACTGGACACAAGAAATATTTACGCCGTCTGGAAGGAAATCTCTTCTCTTCGTTTTTGTCTCCCCCTGTCGGTGGGATATACAACCGCAGGGCGTGCTCCTGATTCTCGGACGTCGCTGCAGGTGACGTTGTATTACCGTACCTGGACAGACTCATACACTGTTTTACCGTTACTTTCGGCTTCTTCCTCTACAATCATGGCAGTATTACATACTCATGGCAATATTTCATCTATATTATCTAACAAAGTAATGCCCTTCCATGTTTAAGTATGTGAATCCCCCCTTTCCAGTGACTAAGCTGAGCTGTTTCAGCTGCACCCATGCAGCATAGAAACACATTCTTGAGAATTGTGTGCTTCCGACTTGGGGAAGCTTCTTTCCTGCTCTGGTATGACTGTACCCCCTCCATGCACAAAGCGAGCTCAACAAACATGTGGCTTACCCAGGTTGGTGTGGAAGAACTTGAGTGGCAGCACAAAGCCCTGACCTCAACCCCACTAAAGACCTTTGGGATGAACTGGAATGCTGACTGTGAGCCAGGCCTTCTCACCCGACCTCATTGATGTTCTTGTGGCCAAATGGGCACAAATTCCCACAGCCGTGCTCCAAAATGTGGTGGAGAGCCTTCCCAAAACAGTAGGTGCTGTTATAGCAGCAAGGCGGGAAACAATGTCATATTAATGGCCATAGGTTTGGAATGGGATATGCAACAAGCATATATGGGTGTGATGTTCAGGTATCTACATACTTTTGGCCACACTGTGTATAATTCACTATTTTTGAGTTTAATGCTGAGGCAGCACTTTCTAAGCAGATCTAGTAAACAGTGTGCAGGCCGGATATCATTCATAAGCAGACAGTGTTTAAGTGTCGCTCCGAAATTAAATACCCACCCACATGTACACTCACTAAAATAGGCTCATTTTTGTGCTAAAGGACAGAAAATTTTAGAAGTCTTATTTCCACACAGATCACAAAGAAGGCCAGAGTAAATAAATTAATGCTGTCGTTGTTTCATCCACTTCAGTTATGAACTGTGCCCGTATCGTGTAAAGAATTAGGTGGGCAAATATTTTACATGGAATTGTTTTGGCCGGAAAATTTTGTACACAAACACTTGAATATTAAAAAGAATTTCACATATACTTTTCTTAAGATCTAAAAATATTAATCAAGATGTCTGTACCTTGATAAATTTATAAAAGTTGATATAATTTTTGGTAAATACAACTGTTTGAACTGTTCGTTTTCTTTAAATGTGACTGTAAATCTTGACTTCATCATTTGCTTTTAACTTCCTTGATTTTTTAATATAACAAACTTCCAATTGTATATGTTTTTACTCAATGTTATTTTTACTAACTATGTATCCTTGTGTTTTGTGTTTGCGTTTGTGTTAAAAAATTATTTTTAAAAAATCACATTCAGTTCTTGTCACAATGACAGTTGCAAGTAATCACAACTGTTCATTCAGGTAAATCCAAGTAATTTCACCTGAAATGCATGCTTTTACTGTCTTGGTTAACCTGTGTTTTTTTCTAAAAAAAAACAAATATTTCACTGGGATCGATTTTGTGCAAAAAAATAAGCAGATGTAAAAAAGATGTCATATATTTCTGAAGATGTATTTGCTGAAGGTAAACAACACAACAGAGCAGCTGTGATGCAACAGTCACCTTGTTGTGACCCCAAGTTGACTTTGGTTTGCTGCAGTACAGTAACAAATGCTGCATGGTCACTGCTACTTTGCTGTACACACTGGTCTCAGCAACACACTGCCAACGCATCACAAATGATAGGCCGACAAAATTAAATGTTATCCTCCGAGATTTAACCTTCAAAACCCAAGTGGTGTCAATGCAAGTGAATGATGATCATAAATACCAAAAATGACAGACGGGACTTGGACCAAACCTGATTAACAGGTTATATCCCAACATCAACGATAGTCTATGTTTCACAATTATATTTGGGTACAAAATTTTGGACAGGAACACCCAAACTGAAAAGCTGTCTTTTGTACAACTTGAAGCCTCTGTTAATTTTCCTTTGATTTATTGTTGCTGCACCCACAGAAACTGAAGCTTTTCCAATTCATGTGACTTCGTGAACAAACAAAACTTGTACAACCAACAGCAGACATTCAGATGTGTTTCTGTTGAGGATGCTCATTTGGATTCCAAATCTGAGCTGGGACCCCACACTATAGCATATTGCAGTGTCGGATCTGCCCACGAGTGTGTCGCAGCCACAGACGTGTGGCTCTAATACAGCTGCAGTCCGTGCTGAACGATGCCTCTTCTCCTTTTGTCTGATTTCTCCAACAGATCGATGAACTGCCAGAAGGAGCCATCAAGCCATCTGCCAACAAACATCGCATCTTCCTCTTTGGCTCCTGTGCAGCGTACACACACGCGCTGGAGGCTGTTTCAGAACATCGGCCAAATGTTCAACTGATGCCGTGAAACAGGGACGAAGATTCAGCATTGAAAGGTTGACGGCCTGCTTCACAGAGGTGCCATTCGCAACGGTCGGCTCTCGTGGTCACCTGTGACATCTGAGTGGGAAACAAAACATACCTTATGGGACACGCGTGAAGCACATCCTGCTGCAAATGTAGAAACACATGCCTGGGTCACATAAAACTGCCATTTCCTTACCTTTATGATGGTCACATCTGGACCTAAAGGTCCTTTTTCCACACAAGCAGTAAAGAGAAGTTTGTGAAGTTAAACAAAAGGAAATGACTGGACCAAGGCCTCTGGAAATAGAAGACAACTGAAAGAAATGCACCATTTTAATTTGTAATGAAAAAGTTGGACAGAGAAGTAAAATTTATACACTTAACTGCTTAACAGGCATTGTTTAAAAGTGAGTGGATTTTGACTGTCCTTAAATAATTTATTGTTCAATTATTTATTACGGCAGTTCACACCAAGACCACTGGTGGTAAAAATTGCTTCCAACTGATTTAAAACACCAAACTCACAGCAAAATGCCCGGAACTATGAGCTCCAAGGCGCTGTCTACTCATGTTATGTGCACATTGTGCAGCAGGTTTCATGATAGCAGTACTGTAGCATCTCGGTTAAGGAGAAATAGGAAAGAAATATCTGATGGTGAGCAGCATATCCTGCCCCAGACCTTACCATCTGCTATCCCCCACAGACAAAGATACTGCTACAGTACTGGTACTGTAGTAGCATTGTATAGCTACTGTACTGCTACTGTGTTGCTATTTTACTGCAAGGAATCTTCTCACTGTGCTGGTGTTGACGTAAATGATGATGCGAGGAGCATGCAGGTCGTGTGCAAAGCAAAGCTTCTTGGAAACAAGGGGGGGGGGAGAGGTTGCTGACGGTGACCATGAAGATGAGGATGAGGTGGGGGGACTCCCTGCAGGAGGGCTGTCCAGTAAGGAGGACAGGGACAGTGACAGTGCCAACTGGAAATGGGTAGCTGGTACGGAAGAAGCAGAGCACAGAATGCAGTTCACTGGGTCAGAGCCTAGAACACACTCAGATGGTCCAGGGGCTATGGGAAGGATCTCCACTGAGGTACTTCAGGCCATGTCAGCTGAGAACTGGCCCTCATCACTGTTACTGTGCTGTACATCTGCTCATCGCATTATGCAAAATACAATATAAATTTAAAAGCTTTAGTAAGACTACCACTGCGTCAAACTGCTGTGTGAAAAACTTACTGAAACTGTATCACTTTGAGCTAACTGTACTTGTTGCGCTGTAGCATTAAAATATTTTTTCTTCTCAGTGCACGTAAAGTGATGTGGAAGTTTACAAGGAGGAATGCGATTTATTGAAGGTCGCTAAAGTCATTCAAGCAGGATGCCTGCCCCATACACTAAACATGAATCACCTTCTTTATCGCATCTCTGCTGAATCTCTGCTTAGCAACCACGGTTGCTTAGCAACCGTATTCAGGTACATGTTTTTCAGAGCATATCATCGGAAGATCTATTTCATGAACAGGACGCTTTATGCTCGGAAACTGTAAAATGCAGTTTTCTTGCTGCATTTTTGGACGGCGAGGATATATTCAGGTGGTTTGCGTGTCATGTACAGAACACCTGGGAGTTTGAGTCTCACCTATGGGGATTTGTTTATTTAAAACTGAAATAATGGAAGTAACAGTGCTTTATTGTAGATTTAGATTAGAGGCAGCATGAAATCTTCATTTTCAGCTATCTGACTGAACTTTGACACATTCTACAGTTGTGTGATGTCCAAACACTGATGTCTCTCAAAACACTGAACTTGGTGTGTTTTCCTGAGAAGTTTTACAAACTGACAGTGGGTCCAAAGCAAAGGGGAAGGTGAAGCCACAAAGCAACAGGGATGAACACAAAGAGCCCCCAGCAGCCAGCGATGCTCACACAGAGCCGACTTCCCCAATAGAAACAACAAGCATCAGGAAAATGTGTGGCCACAGCAGATGGGTGTGTGCACTAGAGGCCTGGTGGTTGGAGAACTTACACATTTTAAACCACAGCATGCAAAATAAATGCAGCACAAATAAGCCATGGAGTGTTGGGTAAATTATTGTGAAGATGGTTCTCTAATAATCTGTCACCTTAGACAAATATGTCAGCTAAATAAAGGCAAATAATCCATGTGTTTGTCGTTGAAGAAGCTGTAATAAGTTGTGAAGAACTGGTGTTCAAAATGTGGCGCGGTGGAACAGTGAGGAGCTTCACGGCTCCTGGACTGGCCTCTTGGTTGAGTTTAAATCTGCCTCAGCGAGCATGGGGTTTGAATGATTGTTTCCGAACTTACGTGGGTTCCCTCTGGGTGCTCTGGTTTCCCCACACGCTTCAAAGATTTCAGAGGAACTGGTGACTCTACATTGAACTTAGGGTGTGTTTGTGCAACCGTGTAGAAGCTCCCTGTGCTTCCAGAATAGGGTCCAGACCCCCATGACCCGACCTGGACAAGCATCTGGTTTAAATGGGGAAAGTAAGTACCACCTGGGGGCAGGAGTGTTACAAAAATCAATGAGACGAAGGACTCGATGGACTCAATCTGGATGGAGGGACTTTTTATTATGTACATTGATAACTGTTATTTTTACGTTTTGCTTTTAGTTTTACATGTGTAATTCTCTTTTCCACATTTTCTTGCACTTATTGTCAATGTTATTCAATGCAATAACTTTTTATTTTATATTATATTATGATATTTCTCAGATCAATGCTGATGCCTGTGTTCATGTTCATTTTCAGTCGGTCACAAGTTGTGTATGTGTTTTTGGTCACACTTGTAGTGAATTTCCCCCTCATTTTTACAGCTGCATATTACAAAGCGGCAGATTGTGAGCCAGATTTAATCACCTGGCTGGAATTTTTTGTTTGAGCCATTATTATTATTCAGTCGAGTTGCTGCAGCATTTTATTACATTATTGTCTAAAATGACACTGTTGTTTGAGAGAAGTATAGCAGAATATGTCCTTCAATATTTTTGTGTTACACTATATGACTCAGTATGTAAATGTTTATATACACATCTTATATAATATATACATATGAATTTTTCTATATTACTTAAACTGATTGAATGTTTTTATAGCAATGATGTCTGTATTGTGTTAATAGCTTTCTGACTATGCATATCCAAAGTGTTTATTTATTACGGATAGTACTGTATTGGCCCGAATATGACACCCCTCTCTTTTTCAGCACTCATCTTTAGAAAAGGGTTCTTGGAACATCATATCTTATCTTTACAAAGAAAAATCCTATTTATTCATATTTACCGTATTTATGTGTTTAAGACGGTCTTTTTGGGCTCATCTTCAAACATGACATTCTGTAACTTTATATTTCTTGGCTACTTGAAAGTTGTTTGACGCCCCTGTCTCATTGATCACCTGTATTGTAAAAATGGTACCATAACTCCTCTTTGGGCCTTGGTTCATTTGGCTCAGCTCTGAGCTATTTTTTTTTCCAGACCATCTCGAGGTTTCACCATATTTCACACTCGGTAGCTCCAGTCGATCATTTCTGTGGATAAGTGACGCCACCTACTGGTGTTATAAGGCATTTGGCCTTTATAGATGTTGTCCTTGAATATAAGACGACCCCATCATTTTTTAGATGTAATTCCCAGAAAAAATACCATATATTCGGGCCAATACAGTATTTATTGCTTTAGCTGGCACTGTGACTTAAAATGATTTACTATTTTTACAAGTGAGTAATTTTTATTCAGCCAGTTTAGTGTAGGTACTCTGATGAATGGCACAACAACAGGACTTGGGCCCTTTCACTTGAAAGTAAGAACTACACGACAAGCCCCAGTTAGTGCTTTTTTCTGCAATTACTGCTTCACCACAATACAAATTTACCCTTGAAGAACATGGCTAAAACTTCCTAACATCCATGCCATTAAAAGCATTTTTCTTAAAGAGTTTGATTTTTTTAATGGTGCATAAAGGATATTACAAATGCATACATTCACCTTAATTAATTTCCAAAAGCTGTTAGTATATATAATCAAATTTCCGATTCACATTTTATTTAATATCTGTAATAGATGTTTAATATTTTCAAATTTTAACCTACCTTTTAAAATGTTTTTGCTGAACACAGAAAAGACATTTACATAAAAAAGTTTAATGCTGAAAAATTTCCCATTCCTAAAAATGTTTCTAGTTCTGCAAAAATATACTACTGTCTCTCAGGGTCTGCATATATAAATGCACTGGTACATATTGCTATCAGTTATTGAATCTCAGTGTGTAAATACTGTATATTTAAATTTGTGCCCAGACAAACGCAATTTTAAAAGCTCTCCACTATGATTTGCATGCCCCAGAAAGTTTGGGTTCATAAGACAGTTTCTCAACATAACTTCTTGATGTTAAACTTCTCTTTCACACAGCTCGGTATAGAGAGACCATATTAACAGTAGATCATAATCTACCTCCAGATACAGTTTACAGCTCATAGTTGTTACAACACAGAGCTATGCTGAGATTTCATACCTATGTAAACAAAAAAGCCTGAGAGGAGTACAGTATAAGTTCAATTTCAGTTAGTACACTATTGATGTTGAACAAAGGTAACTATTAAAGAAGATAAAATGTAACAACATATCTCCAGTAACAGCATAAGGTGTCAATGTTCCTTTAAGTTCAAAGGAATGTTTAATTTTCAGAGAGGATGTTTCCAGAACAGTGGATCCAACCTGGGAGCTACAGTAGGACTGCAAAGCATGAGGTTGACCTCACTCTGTCTTTTTGTCCTGGTTGAGTTTGAGGAAGAAGGCCGGGTTGCTAACACAGCGGTAGCTGAGGATCTGGGGCACCAAGCCGTACAGGGCATTGACCATGAGAACCAAGGTCTTGCTGTCTTCTGGAGCTCTGTAGGCAAAGGGCGTCCGCGTGTGGAAGGAAGCACCCAGGTGAGAGAACTGTGCCTGCGGCAGAGAAACACCCAGTGGGATCTCCATTCATCTAATATGAGGTTCTTGGCCGCGGTAAACACTATTGCAACATCAGACTAGCAATGAGTGTAGAAAATTAATGAAATTGTGTGAATAATATTAAAAGGCAGCAACTGTGATCAGTAGGTCTGCTGCTGCCTCCCTGTTCCCTAAAAGTTTCAGATATAGTAGCTAAAAAATAAAAAGTCTATCCAAGACTTTCTATTTGCAAAATTTTGATCTTTAGAACACAGTTTTCACCTTGTAATTGATCATCAACACTGAGGCACATCAGAGAAAAGCAGTAAACAATGTGGAGGTGAGTTGAATGAAGTTGGTCCCACGCTTCCATTCAGTTTGGGCACATTTTTCTAGCAAGTATCTGCTTGCTGTTTAACACTGGTGGTGTTCACTCAGCAACAAAATGAAACTTTATTAAACAGATAAGTTAAGAAAATGCTAATAAAAAAATAAAGTGGGCTTTTTTTTTTTTGCATATTTGACCTTTTGTAAAAAGACAACTGTTAAGAGGAGAAGCTTAGGGGCTCGGGCAGTCACCTAAAGTTTGAAAATGCGAGTTCTGCCTGAATGCAGCATACCTAACGCTTCAACACATTTGTCTCTACAGCTGCCCACTGCAGCCATTGCTGCCATGTGCCGTATGTTTGAAACACAGTGCCGTGCATAGAAGACAAATGGAAGCGCCGCATAACAACCCACCCAAATGGAAAGCCAGCGGTGTGCCGCCCTTATTTATAGTCAGACCAGCTGACTCATGCAGAATGCCGTCACTGTGACATGTGCAGAGGCCACGCCATCATCTGCCCCCTGCAGTGACTTCTAATTTAGCCAAGGTCAAAACAGGGGCCGTGCCCTTCATCTGAGATGCAGGAAGAGGACAGTCTACAGTGACACCACACTGAAAATTGTTCTGCTCATGTCACTTTCTTTGATAACCATCAGCCTTGTCTTTTTTTTCCAGCTTGGCGGCACCAAATTACGGACTTCAAATCCGATAAAAGTAGGAAATGATACGAGGAGCCTCACTTAATGGCCACTTAAAAGAGTAGAGCGCAGATATGATTTATGCCTCAGCCTCTCTGCTGATCCTGGGTATAAATGGCAATTCACTTGAGCTTCTGTGTGACCCCTACCATCCACTTCTCACAGGCGTCCGAAATCCTGCTCTAGAAAATGGATTTGACTTCAGACCTCCTTCTGCAGTTGTGCTACTCAATCG
Organism: Heterotis niloticus; assembly: GCA_018136845.1. Taxonomy (NCBI): domain Eukaryota; kingdom Metazoa; phylum Chordata; class Actinopteri; order Osteoglossiformes; family Osteoglossidae; genus Heterotis; species Heterotis niloticus. The sequence continues at coordinate 11,776,255 of CM030904.1, read as the reverse complement.
CTTAGATAAGGATGCATTCGGAGCATTTGTTTTTTTTTTGCTGGGAATGAAAAAAATAACCTTTTATAGCATGCGACAGAATATTGACACACACACACACACAAAACGTTTGTGCAGAATGTGCAGAAACCACATTCAACACTGAAGCGTGTTTGGTTCGACTGCCGCAGCGTCATTTTCCATTCCACTTACTGGAAGATCAGCGAGCAAAATGAGAGACAATGCAGATGAAATGCAAAGACTTGGTGACCAACTGAATTCTCCACCCACCTGTGCCACCGCTCCAGAGTGCACAAGAGCCAAGTCGGGCATCCATTCACAACCAGGAACCACCAGCCCATACAGGGTTACCGTGTAGTATGGAACCGAGTAAAACATGTTGACCAGCATCTGCAGCCACAGGACAGAAAAACATCAACGTCAACACCCGCGCTGCCCATCTCATTTTGTATTCTGAAGCCTTTTCCCTCAGTTGCTATCATTTAAAAATCAAATTAAAATGTAATTTCCATGCAGCACGATTATAGTATAATAGGGCGTGGCTTTAGAAGATGTGCTCACTTGGATTTTGGGGTAGGCTGACGGATCCTTCAGGTAGGGCTCATAATGCCGTGTGTACTCTCGGCACCACTGGTTGGGACAGTCCAGTGCAACCTGGGACAGATGGAGAGCAGAGGGCAGCTATCACGCCTCTAGTGATAGCAGAACTACAGCGTGATGAGACCTGCAAATTGCACAATGGCTTCCGGACCTCAACTCATTCACAGTCTCTCTCGCCTGTCGCAACCTGAGATTACGCCAGGGGGCTCTAGGCTCAGCCTGGGTCTCACACGCAGCAAGTGTACTGAGCAGAGTACACCGAACTAAACCTGTTTCTGCATCTCCAGTGTTGCGAAATGTCTGTCATCCCCCAGCTTAAGCGGTCGTAGCCCATCATCGCACCAAAATAGCAAAAGTGCCTGCGGACACAATGCCAGGCAGCCTGCAGGGAAGGTCTGTCCTTCCTCAGCACATATGCGTTTATCAGCACAACACGGCATGTGAATTTATTTCCATTTTATTTCCTGCTGGTCGCATGCACTTTTGGCTCCACTCACAGACACTGTCCAGACCCTGAAGATGCCAGCTAGAACGCCTATTGCTGCAGGGGGTGAAGACATGCAGCAGCAATGGGTTTCGAAATGAGTAGTACCTACTTCCTTATCACGGCATCTCCATAAATCTGCTTCATCAATATAACAAACACTTTCACCAGGGACTGTAGTGACCTGGCTACTGTGCTTCAGTCATTTCTTACCAAACCTCTGAAGATGCAGAAGGCAGCAGCAGGGATGAGGTAGAGAGCAAAAAGAAAGTCCAGAGGTCTTTGTAGCAAACTTTTCCTGTGGGTTTCCTGGACATTCTGTGTACAGAGTAAATGTGTTTGATGTCAGTGATTTTGTCATCTTTTATTCACAGCATCGGTTGGAAGTGTGAGTACATGTGGGATACCTGGGCAATACCTGTATGAGTCAACCTGGATAGAAGAGTCAAGGCAAAGCACGACCCATGTGCCCAACATTTGTAGGAAAAGCTGGGAAGGCAGCTTGGCTGCTTTCCTGCCTAAACTTGTTCACCAAATGCCAAAAAATAGTTTCCAAGAGTACTCGGACTTTTGCCAGGAACTGTGTATCCTAAACAATGCCACACGTCAGCCTGATATTCATTATAGTTTATTTATCCTTATTTGGCATTGGAAAAAGTGAAACACTAAACAGCTCCACAGTACCTTTTTATTTGCTATATTTGCTTCAGGTAAATATTCTTAAAGGACATGCATCTGGCAGCGTTTCACAGACAGCAGAGGCTGTATTTTTTTTTTTAAACCTAAAAATATTTTCTGCGCAAAAATATTTTCACTTGACACCAAGTCTCACAGGGAAATACTGTTTTAATGTTCTAGTTCCGCATTAAAAATATTGCGGGCCGTGTGTTTCCCAAGCTAGCTATAAAGCATGCAACTAAAATAAAGGCGACCTTTATCAGTCCATCAAAGCACAGCAGCAGGCTGTCCTGCCCTGGTTGCTGCCCACACCACAGCAGGGCCCTCACCGTGGGGGATGCCTCTCGCGCAGACGGCTGGCTGAAGACACGGAAGCAGGTCCACACGGACACGGTCACATACAGCATGTGTCCCAGGAACATGGGGCTCAGCTGCGTCCCGTATTTTCCTGGGGGGAGACCACAAACTTGGCGCAGTTCAAGCTGCAGAAAATACTGGACGATTAGTGGCTAACAATTAGCATAACGAAAACAGTCGCTGTTAAGAAACTGCTTTATGTTCATGTTTTCCTCCTTACCGACAACATTACCAGGAATGTAGACTATGACACGCATAAGCAAGGATCCAACCCAGTAAAGTCCAATTGCTCTGTAATTCTCCCTTCCAAGAAAAAAAAAAAAAAAAAAGTGTTTAACACAATTGCTTTCATTGTGCTATTTGTTATTTTAAACATCACCACATCAGACATCATGTATTCTACTACTGGGAAACATTTCAGCACTTCCAGTCTATTTGTGTACTTTGAACAGCTTTATATTCATTTTATTATACCTTTATTGGTTTGGCCTACAGGAAAGGCCATGTACTGCAGTGGAAATTAGAAGAAGAACCTTTTTCAAACTCCCACCTCTGACTGGGGAGACCAAACTGACATTTCAGGTTCGAGCAACACTAAGCCATTTAAAAGTTTCTCACAGATAAAGCAACATTATCAAAGCAGCGCTCACCCAAAGCTCCACATCATGAGGCAGATTAGCATACAAGTGCACCCTATAAATAGGATGCCAGTACTTTACATAGCATCTACTCCAGTCCACCTGTGCAAACCCAAATATATCACACACAAAGACAATGGCTGGCATTCTCATACGGGCAAAGGCCAGTTTGCCAACTGGTGCTCAAAAATCCATAATGCCACTGAATGCTCACGCCCATTAAAAGCCAAATAATTTGGATAATTGTAATATTAGAGCAAAACCTTAAGTGTAATTAACAGGGACATTTTAAAAATGTCGCTAAATCAAAACTGATGAGGATGAGAGAAATGTAGGCACGTACCCCCAGGTTATTGCAGCGACCATCAACAAATACATCAGATAGTGCACACAGCCGTCCCAGTAGGAAATCATGTGCCCATGAGCTGTGTTAATGTAGGGGTCTGCCTGGAATAGAGAGAGAACCACTACAGCTCACCTTGCCTTTCCATAACAACAGCTGCTATGAATACAATAAATAACTGTCAAATAGCAATGATAACAGTTCGGCTTAATAACAATAATAACGGTTCAGCTTTCACTTCAGGACACAGCTGCTGTGATAGATTTCTTCAACTTCCCCCTCATTGCTGTTCCTGTATCAGGAACAACAAAAATTTTGCAAACAGCTTAGGGATAAGATGGGGTGTGCACCTTGCAAAACTTCAGTCGAACTTATTAGAAGCCTTGTAGCACTGATTTTAAAGGATTTTTGGTTTTTGCATACTGACTGTCAAAAATAACACAAAATAGTTCAATTTAAGCTCAGAGAGAAATGCAGACACTGGTGCATATAAACATAAGTTTACCCTTTTTGTGTGCTTACCTCTTTTAAAATCTGTGCTTACCTCTTTTAAGTAAAAGGTCACAAATCCGTCTATTATCCCGTCCTGCTCAAGTCCGATGATTAAGTTTACTACGCTTAAGAAGGCGTACACTGCAAAAACTAGGGGAAAAGAGAACACAAAATATATATATATATATATATATATTAATAAATTCTGAATTTTATATCAACAAGACAGAAACTCATACACAAGTACATGGGCTGCTGTTTGGCATGAGCCTGTTGCAGTGTCGGCTGCACTGCAACCTACAGAAACTACCTATCTGAATAGAAAAAAGATAAGAAATATACGTGCTGTTCCATTATTTATCGATGAAAGTCTTTCTCAGCATTTTACCACATTATTTCCAAGCCCAAAAGGTCTCTGGCAGTCATATAACAGGCGACATCACATTAGCCATCACTGTTGCACTTGGTCAGCTTTAGTTTCTCTGTCACAAGTACCTGCTAAACGATAAATATACTGCAAGCTAAGCTAAAAATATCGAATTGTTAAATAAGTTATAATCGGTTATGATCAAATCAACTATTAAATCCTCATGGAATCTAAGAACACCAAAACACTTATTGTGTTATTGTGTCTGTACCACTTTTTTGAGTAGATATTTCAATGTTGAGATGTTCAAAGGATCTTGATGTTAAATTTGGGCCATTTATAGTAGTTGGGCTGTATACAAAACATGCAAAATGAGTGAGTGAGTGATGGATGGATGGATGGATGGATATTTTTCTTAATAAAATGTTCCCAGCAGTGAGATGTTTCCCTTTTGCTGCCCGACCTGCACACCTGCACGCACGACCAGGTTGTTTACCAAACGAAGGACTTGGCTGAGTCTCACCGTAAAAAAGAGGGTCTTTGGGCGCCTTCTTCTTCGCCAGAACCCGAGACAGGACTGTAAGGATAAGAAGCAGAACTAAGGTCCCCGCAGCAAGAGTCGCCTCGGTGCTGCAAGAAGGAAAGTGCAGTAAGAATAAAGCAGTAATGACAATAATTCACTTTATTACACTGTACAGCTTTTCACTTCATGCTGCTGTGCAAATGTCCTGTGGGCACAGACGCGTATCCGTCGGCCGCCGACCACCTGCCGGCCACCAGGCTCGCTCGCCACCAACCTGCCGCTGTACATAAGCGCGTTGGAGACGTAGGACAGCGGGATGGACAGCAGGGACAGCAGGAAGACCCCGGTTCCCGCGGACGCGTTCATTGCGCAGCCCCGCCGCTCTCACTCGGGCGTCGCCTCCACACGCACTGCCGCTGCGCGCTCCCGCACTGCGCCCACTAGCCCGACAGCGGGGTGGGGCTTCCAGGAGGAGCGGCTCCGCCCGGGGTGATGGCACGGCAGGGAATATTGGGCAGGAGTCCTTACCCTCTTTACCATGGTACACCGCGCAGCACCCATGGCATTCTTCACCATGGCGATCTGCCCCATACAGGCGTTGCGCTCCTTACTGCGGTACGCGGCAACAGCGCAGGTAAAAATGTGGCGCGTCAAACAGGAGGCTGGAGCAAAAACGCAACAGGTGCGAGTCGTACCTTTTACACCGTCTTACCCTTCGCTCTCAGCTGAAACGGCTTACGACCTTCACCCGTTTCTAAGGAAGTGCGGATATGATTTACGGGTTCACATAACTGTTGATCTGTTTTGCTCTGTGGATGGAATTGTGTTTCAGGGAGGTCGGACTTGAATAACAGTATTGCTACACAAATATCCTCATTTTAATCCAGTTTAGCCACAACAGAACATAAGATTGAAAGTATAACAAAGCTGGTAATACTTGTAACTGCTAACAACAATATAATAATAATAATAATAATAATAATAATCGTCATCATCATCATCATCCTTTCAAGTTAGTTATTGTGAATCAATATTCCAAAATGAGCTCTTTTGTTCCATATCTCTTATTCCATAAATATGTTTAACCTGCAGCCCAAAGTACCAACAAGCCATCTAATTTAACAGCCACTTCCACATTTATCTCTTAATGACTGTATCTGGGATATTCAATGTTTTAACAATCTGAATGTGTCTGTAAAGTAAAAGTCAGCAATGCTGTTGGCACCATCTGTGTTTTCCCCTAAATTCCCAATAAACCGCTGAAAGCGGAATGGGTTTTACACTTAGAACAGGGTGCTGCCTTTGATTTAAAGATCTTTACAGGAATTTCACTTGATTTGCCCTTTTATACAGCAGTGTTACTTTATCAAGCATCTTTGTCAAGGATACTTTGGTGAGACTGTGTGTCAGACTGTCAGACAAGCAAAGTTCCTCATGATTTACATTGCCAGCGATGTTTCTGTAAAGGTGTCATGACAGTGACCTGTACAGTGTGTCAGCATTCCCAAGTGTACAAGGAGCAAAGGACATGGACCACCCAGTTCTGTATTGGACATGTATTCAGGTCATCCCCTGTCGATCATGTGTCTCCAGTCCAAGATGCACAGTCTTAACTGCATTGTTCTAGGGTGAGGGTCACAGTCTTCAGGGGGTCCCCAAAATAGGCAAACATCAGTCACAAAAGCATCTGTTGGTCAGTCTGGAGATCGGTCTGTGGCTGTTACTGCAGGCATCAACCAGCCTCAGGCATGAGCCACGGAAATTTCCTTCATGCAAATGGTGGGCCACTTTCTACAGGAACTGCAGTTTCTTTCAAATTTGTATTCATGCAATGTTATATCTGTCTTTGTAAGCTAATATTTTGATCGATTTGATTTTTTGTTCACACTTCTGTCAAGCGCTACCTATAATTGGCTAATAATAAATCCAGTTGCATTTAAATATGTATCTGTAATGCTCATGAATGTCAAATTTTCTCCTGCTTTTGCTTGTTTTTAGGTGTCTCTTCAAAGGTGAAGTCTGCCCTGGTTTAAATGGACTGCATGGACACCTTTATCCTGCTCACGCAGGTGTGGGATGCTGCTAAAACTTTCTCTCTATTCATTTACTCACAAACACCACTTTACACAGCCAACATTTTAATTACATAAGGATGAGTTTCTTTATAAACAGTATTGGCTTAAGGGCTCAGTGTATGCGATTTTACACACTGAGGGAGAGGAGAAGTATAAAGAAGAAAGCAGTCATTTCAAGTTCATTCATTCATGCATTCATTCATTCATGCAGTCATTCACTCATTCATATTCTTTATGTGCTGGCTGGCAGGAACCTTTAAATCATACATGTGTGCACTTTGAAGCCCCTAATAATTTGAATTCTTTTATTTCATGCTAGACTATTTAACAAATTTCAGTTTGGCAGCGTGAACAGATATAATAAAAAAATTAGTGCCTGTGCCATAAATACAGAGGACTTTGCTTTAGGTAAAATGTGTAGCATTTCTGATATCACTGGGCTCAGTATGAGGTATAAAAAGTTTTGAGTAGAGACCACAATAGTATTGTCTGGCTCTCATAATATCAGACCTTTTTTTGTATGCCCTGTACGCAGCTTTGTTCTGATGCTTTGTGGAAGGAATCTACCTTGTTTTTTACTGTAGGAAAACTGATGTCACCTGGAGCCCAATCAAAAACATATATGTATTTCCATTACTGGGTTTTGAGCTTCTGTGTACCTGTATTTAGGGCACCAACAACATGTACTTAACTTTTTTAAAGATATGAAAAATGTTCTAATCGTCGAAAAGGTTAACAAACTTGCTTCTACCTGACCCAGTAAGCTGAATAGTATTTACTGTGGAAAAATAATAAGTTGGCAGCCTGTTATAAACTTATGATGCGCAGTAGCATTAACCTAATGCATGTTTTTGGCACGTTTATGTGTTTCTGCTGTCACAGTGTTTTATCTACCATTTAACTATGTAACACTACTCCAATTTTAATTACATTTATTTCTCAAATAATTATTTTATTTTATTTTATTTGATTATCAGTTGTGGGGTTTGGTCAGTTCATAGTCTAGCAGACTATCAGGTCAATATAAAGGAATGCTGTCTGAGGTTTTATTTTGTTGTATATTATACAGTCATGTGAAAAAGAAAGTACACCCTCTTTCAATTCTAAGGTTTTAAGTATCAGGACATTAAAAAAAATCATCTGGTCCTTAGCAGGTCTTAAAATTAGGTAAATACAACCTTTTTTGAACAACAGCACATGACATATTACACTGTGTTATTATTTATTTAACAAAAACTAAGCCAAAATGTAGAAGCAGTGTGTGAAAATTTAAGTACACCCTTACTGCTGCCATAGGAATTAACAGGATAAGTAGCAGAAGTTTTGGCAGTTTGCTGGTCTGGAGCATTCAGGTGTGTGTTAACACAATGCCAAGGAGGAAAGACATCAGCAATGATCTTTGATGGGCAGCAACAATTGCTTCTCTGTCTGGGAAGGGTTATAAGGCCATTTCCAAACAATCTGAAGTCCATCATTCTACAGCGAGAAAGATTATTCACAAGTGGAAAACATTCAGGACAGTTGCCAATTTTCCCAGGAGTGCACGTCCCAGCAAATTCACTCCGTGCAATGCTCAGAGAAATTGCAAAAAACCCAAGAGCTACATCTCAGACCCTACAGGCCTCAGTTAGCATGTTAAATGTAAGTTTGTGACAGTACAATTAGAAAAAGACTGAACAAGTATGGCTTGTTTGGAAGGGTTGCCAGGAGAAAGCCTTTTGGCTCTAAAAAGAAGATGGCAGCATGGCTTAGGTTTGCAAAGTTGCATCTGAACAAACCACAAGACTTCTGAAACAATGTCCTTTGGACAGATGAGACCAAAATGGAGATGTTTGGCCATAATGCACAGCGCCACATTTGGCGAAAACCAAACACAGCATATCAGCACAAACACCTCATACCAACTCTAAAGCACGGTGGTGGAGGGGTGATGATTTGGGTTTGTTTTGCAGCCACAGGACCTTGGCATCTTGCAGTCATTAAGTTGACTATGAACTCTTCTGTGTACCAAACTTTTCTAGAGTCAAATGTGAGGCCATCTGTCCGACAGCTAAAGCTTGGCTGAAATTGAGTCATGCAACAGGACAATGATCCCAAGCACACCAGCAAATCTACAACAGAATGGCTGAAAAAGAATCAATGTGTTGCAATGGCCCAGTCAAAGTCCAGACCTCAACTTAACTGAAATGCTGTGGCGGGACCATAAGAGAGCTGTGCATAAACGAATGCCCGCAAACCTCAATGACCTGAAGCAACCTTGTAAAGAAGAGTGGGCCAAAATTCCTACACAACAATGTGAGAGACTGATACAGTCATACAGAAAACGATTACTTCAAGTCAATTTTGTTAAATAAATAGTGACACGGTGGAATCTGTTGTGTGTTGTTTTACACCCGAAGTTAGATTTAAATAATTCTAAACCTGGTAAGGACCAGATAATTTTTTTATTATGTCCTGATACGTAAAACCATAGAATTGAAAGAGGGTGTACTTTCTTTTTCACATGACTATTTATTATAGTCATCAACTGACATGAAAGTCACTCAGTGCCTCAGTTTTGCAAATGACTTTATTTAAATTTAGCAGAAACAACTTTTTGTATGAAAATGCTACAGGATACAAATCTTGTATAACTGTTCCATTGCATGTTATATACTAGAAATTAGAAAATGAAACGAATGTGACATTTCAAAGAAAACAGAGGTACATATTCATATTTATACTTTGATTAGATACTTATTAATTTGGTCATTTTCACACCAGATCCAGATTCACATTATGGGACAAATGGAGTTAAAAATTGATAAATGAACCCTCAACATGGACTAAGACAAAGCGTTTCACTTCAGTTCCCCAGGAGACTACAACAGCACCTCCGTTGGGGGCATGTGCAGGTATCAGGGACTGTGTTCTGTACCATTCTGACCTTCTGGTTAAAGTAAGTACTTATTTAACACAGAGGAATGTTTTTCACAGCCCTGCTGAGGATTCTGGAACAAGAAAAACAGTTCTCTGAACTGTTGAAAATATCAGTGTGCTCTCAACTGGAATGTTCCTAAACCTTGTAAGTGGCCAAGTCAGGGACACTCCTTGAGGGAGCATTAGGACTACAAACAAAATCATGCATCCATAAAGCCTATCAGGGTCCCTGGAATTGCTAATGCAGCTTGGCCTTTCGCAGTGAGTCATGCTGGAGCCTCTTGCCCAAATTTCTTTCATTACATGCCGAACGGATTTAGTGACATTAACACTTAGTGGAGTAGAATGCGTGACTACATTTTACACCCGTGTTCTTACAGTTCCGACTCATCCAGTTTCCTGCTTTTTCAAAACGTGATAAATAAAGTATACAAATATTTTAAAGAATGCTATCGTTCAGACTTGTAAATATGTGCAATATATGTGCAGTATGCCAATACTGTACGTATGCGCACTGTACAGCTATATCTTGTGAAAGGAGAAAGTAAAGGTGGAGATGTATTTTTTGTTAATCTCCTTGGAAATAATTCTTCCTGTTCAGTTGTTGAAATGTGCTGCTTTTTCTCCAGAAATATAGTTGCATTGCTATTAGACAGCTCTAATTACTGGCAGAAAAATACTGTAGTTACTTCTCAGTAAGTCTTTCAGGTCCTCTTCAATGTGCCATTAAGTGGCTTATTAAGGTGCTTGGGGTGCTTTGTACTTCTGAAGAAACTGCACTGCATGAATATGGTTGCATCTTACAGCTTCTTGCAGAGGTGTGTTGCCCCATCTGTCAAAGTACAAAAATTACATTGCATAATTTAAAAACTGAAGGAGTCTAAGGAGCCTAATGCTATAGATAAAAATCATTTGTAAAGGGAATGTGTTATATAAAATCAAATGAATGTAATTTAAGGGATGCTGGACTGTTAATGGGGGGGTTTAGTACAAGATTTTCAAAAGGTTTCAAAATTGAGTACAGCTGTAATAGGATTATGCACCTGCATTACTTTGTCCCAAGTTCATTTTAGGATGTTAAAAGTACATCACTTAGGAAGGATAAGTATATTTTTACGCAACCATCATACCTGTCACTTGCTGTGACCTTTGCGCCCGCATTTTCTATAAGGAACTTGATGGCTTCGAGGTGGCCTTCAGAAGCAGCAACATGCAGTGCAGACCTGCCATCATAATCTACTGCATTCACATCAGCTCCTGAGAGGAAGTACCTGAGGGATGAGTAGAGGGCCAAGTGGTTACTGTGGTAAACTAAGGACCAGGGCTGTTCAGGTGGAAGACCTCAGAAGCAGCTGGTAGCACTGTGGTTAAACACACAGTTATGGAGGTTGATGGTTGAAGCCCCAGGAGGAAGCCCCTAATCTACTGCCCTTCACCAAGGTTCTTGACCTGACTTCCTCTAGTAGCATATCTCACTGTACAAGTGAATAAAATACAAAGCTGTGCTGAAAACCAGCACTAGCTAACAATGAACTAATGTTCATGAGTAGGCCTACCATGATTAGTTACATGAGTGTTTATGTGGACTGTTTTACCTTCGCAAGAACTGGACATCTCCTCTGTAAGCAGCAAGCAAGACGTTCATTATCTGGTAGCCCTGAAGCAAGGGACAGGGATCACAGTAAATTGCTCCCAAGTGTGAAATTGTTGCGAGATTTACTTATTTCTTCAGAGACTTTATATATAGAGAAAGACTTTAACTTTATATACAGTAACACTGGCAAATTTAGCAAAACTCCACAGCAAAATCTATAGCACCAACCTCAGATTCTGCTTTCCACTGCCTGTATGCCACCACCTGCCGGAATGGTGTCCTGATGTCAAAGCTGTGCAGCTGGAACATTGAAACCAGCTCCTACACACAATAAAATGTGAAACAAGTCATCGGTGAAGATGATGAGCCCCTACCAAAAGCACTGTTTGGAGTACCTCTGTAACAGGGATGACTATGCTGGAAGTACCTCACAGAAGTGCACTGACTTCCAAGAGTTCCCAAAGGAGTCCAGCTCTGGCGACCAGCACATGATGCCCAGAACACTGGGCACCACTATTAGCAAAGCACCAGATTTGCTAGATTTTGCTGGTACCGAGGTCTGAAAGAAAAACACAAATTATAGAAACATTATGATCACTGCCAATGGAAATGCTTGTTGATTTCTACCAACCTAAAAGCACTTTTTAAAAAATCTCTTAATAAACTGGACTAGTGACTAACTGGCGCTCTTGTTTGAAATTCTTAAAATAACTATTTTTGTAGAAAACTAAGCAAAATTTTTAAAGCTGCCCACCTTAAAATGGAACATTCTTGAGTAGTCATTCATTCCAGAAACTTGCATCACAGAGAGCATAGCTCGAGTTGAAGATGGACACAGCACCTTGTCCCCAGACAAGGGACAAAGTCCTCCGTTGGCTAAAGTGGCGGCCATGACAGCTCCGGACTCACATGTCACCTCTGTCGATGAGCACTGATTCCAGATAAAAACCCCCTGAAACTCTTTGTCTTATTTTGTGTGATCAAGGCATTGCTTTATACAGAAACTGATTGTATATTTACCTGCTGTATTAAATCCACAGCATTGTTGATGTCTGTAGACTCTGGAAAACACTGTAAAAACAAAAATGTTATTGCCTGCATAATCAAAAGTGTTTCAAGTGTGAATTGTGAGGTACTGTTATAGCAAAAATTTGTGGGATTGCTGTATAATGTATTAGTTTCGTCAAACCTGGCATACACAAATTTAAACGTGAAACTTACTTTCTTTTCTTGAAGGTAAAAAGAGAGGGCATGAAGTGCAATGCTGTCCTTTTTCATGCTTTGGTAGCTAAAAACACAGATTTTCAGATGGTTATTGTAAGAAAAACCATCTAGACAGTTTTTAATTTTAGGAAGCAACCTTTTTTTATTATACCTTGTGCAATTCAGATTCGCATGCTCTTTATTACATAGTCGTCTGAAGGAGTTCAAAACCTGAAAGTTAAAATAGAAAAAAAATACCTTATATTTTTATTGTCATGACATAAGTGATTTCCACTGTATTGCAATTTTAGCAACATTTACATTGTCTGTGTTCTGAGAGGTTGGATCAGAGCTTGAAGTGGGCCAATACATACTGCTGCACAGTAGCAACACTTCTACATTTTGTTCTGTAGAGGAACCTGCACTTCTCATGTGCTCCTTGTGCAGTTTTCTACCCCGAGTTGACCAGATTCTCTGCCTGAGCTGCTCTCCCAGCAGAAGACCACTGCACCACACACCCATTATTCATAACAGCCATCATAACTACATTGCATAAGTTACACTGAAATTGGGCTCACCTGCTGGTTTCCTACTGTTGGAAATCTGTGTCCCCTTTATTAAATAAATACATCATCAACATTGGTAATATATCCCAGTTTCATTTATTCACTGCAGAATTTCAAAACTTAATACTTAGCTGACATAGCACAGTGGTTCTACTGGTAGGACTGCTGCTTCACAGCTCCTGGTTTGTTGAGCCATGAGTTTGAATCCAGCCTGGTCTGTGCGGAGAGTGCATGTTCTCCCCATGTCTGCATGAGTTTCTTCTGGGTGCTCTGGTTTCTTCCCACATTTTAGAGATGTGTTTCATGTTAATTGTGTCACTGGTGTCTCATCCCAGTGAATCTGGGATAGACTCTGGATGGCCATGACCCAGCTCAGAATTAAACAGTTAATGATAATGGATGGGTGAATGGATAGTTTGCTGATGCTGATTGATGTCCATGCCAATAAGAAGAATCCCAGTATATGTTTTTCCACTTCAAGCACTGGGTTGGGCTATAGGAAAAAGTGTAAGCTTTGAATGCTGACTTACCAGCTCATACTTTTCTTCATCTTCAGTTGCAAGTCTTGCTGTTAACTGTTGATAATGACACATACAGTGTTTCTGTAGCAAAATTATTTACCATATCTCCCAGTTGCAATGCTGCCAGACAGACTGACCTTTGAAAGGTGTGCAGTTTCCTACCTGTAAGAGAGATGTTGTAATGATGGCACCAGTCATAATGAGTGGACTGTGGGGAGTTCCTTGGAAGACAGAGACAACAGAAGCCATGAAACAGCTGAGAACTGCCAAGGATTTCAGCTCAGTGCAAATACCTCTAGATTTTTCTTACCATATTTTGTGAGGGTAAACAGCGAGCTGTATTTTGAGAATTCCTCCATGCCGACATATCTGTGCACATAGTCTGTCCCGAGCTGGTCCACAGCAATGCCATAAATGAGTGGCCAGGATATTTCCCCAAGGACACAGGGCTCAGAACAGTCCCCAAGGGACAGCCTGGCATCACACAGGTAAGCCAACCACACATCACAAGAGTGATTCCTTGCCAGTACAAACACAAGTCACTTGCATATATTGACATTCAACGTGGGTGTTAATGAACAGGGTGTTGTTCTGTAGTTCTGATGCCGATGAACAGTATGATTTATAAATAACAGAGCATTGTTCTGATACACAAGACTTTTGCTCCCTTTTCATTTCATGAATGGTCTTGCAGATGCATGACTTGTTATGGCCCTTGGATACAGACTGCTCAAGTTTGTACAGTGATGTGAGATTAATTAATTATATTGCAGACTTTAGTGAACTCCAGACATCTGGAACTATAGAGAATATTCAGGCCTATGCTGTCAGGATGCACTTAAACTATTTTTTGGCCCATATTAGAAAGGGGTACGAAGGAATTGTGGTTCCAGTTTGGCAGGATGTATATCGGTCTTTTGTCTGCTTCATACGACTCTCTGTGTATTCAAGCTCTTTCTACATTTGTTCTGTACATTTACTAGCACAAGGCCTCACTTGTTTTGGCATTTTATCGCATTTTTTTTCACAGGTTCCTCTAAAGCCCAGACTCTAAATGGAATCTAATATTTTCGTTTGTTCATCACAGCTTTTTCCACAAACATTAGTGCTCCTTGCAAGGTTAGTCCCTGATGTTAATGTTTCTTTACGTTTTGTAGTTTTTCACATTGCGTTATGTATTTCACACATGGTTGGGTGGGAGAGCTCATCCCATACATCTGCCAGTCCATTTCCACAATGAAAGGGAACACTAGGCTGCTCACATAAACCTGGTTCCACAGAGAAAGACTGAACTAGTGCTAACTGCCTGTTGCTAGGTAACCCTTATGAGGGTCCTGGTGAAGAAGAGGAAACTGACAATCTGGACCTGGTGTCTGGGATTTTCTGTATCTGGCAATAATTCTCTTTGGTGACCCAGGTTTATGTGATTATGCTCGCATTTGTTGTTTAGCATTGAGTACCATCCAACCTTTGGCCGTCCACAGTGCAAATAGATACACCCCATTTTTCCCGCTTTTCATTTCCAGGCTCTGGCTGAAAGACATAAAACAACATTTTATCTCAGTTTCACAGCAATCCTTTTCTTTCAAACTAAATGCCAAAATTATCAATTTAGGCCATCATTTTTGCAATTTCCATTTACATTTGAATATTTACACGTGGACTGAAATGTCCTGTTTTTATGAGCAGATCTTATGCACATGCACCTTAACAGAGGAAAGCTGTTTGGTCTTCATGAAAAGTTTCTGCGTTTCCTCAACGAATGTGCAAAAATCCGGAATGACGAACCTTCCTTGCAGGGCTTTCAGGATGAAAGACACAAAACCAGTAACACACCTGTAGTGAAATTGTACAACAAAGGTACAAGTGAGACAGTAAAGGACCAAGCACACCACATAATGCCCACCAGAGAGCAACTAAGGCAGATGGAGCAAATTGTTTATTTTCATGAGCTGTGAATATAAAGAGATAAAATTTACTGTGTGTAAGTAATGTTTTCTTAACCTGTGGAAAGTATCCCTGTCGACCGTCCCGTTGGTTTCCTGGAGTTTCCTCATCAGTACGTAGGAGTCCTTAATCCTTGGATCTGTTTTCTGGATTCCAGACATCCACACCGCCTGTAAGAACGCTTGCCTTTAACAACCATAAAAACAACGAAGTCATGCTTACGAGTGTCCCCAATAAAAACTGTGCATCTGCTTTGGAACAAAGGTGCAATTTTTAAATGTTTTTTAAAATGTTTGATAGTCTTTCAGGCTTTTATAATATTAATAAAATAGTGACACCATAATAATGAATAATTTTGAAATGAGTCCCACTAAAAACAGAATCCAAATGTGTGATCACCTAAAAAAAAAAAATCCACTAAAATGACATGTTTTAAGGTACAAAAAATATTTCCTCTGAATTCATATAATCTACATTTTTGCTTGGCATTTCAAACCACAAGAAGCAACCAGCTTGTCACCTCAAAAAACTGGCTTGCGTTGATCCTTCCGTCTGAAGCGAAACTTTCAAAAAGCACATCAGCAGCCCTGAGGAGGGGGTGGAAATTTAAAGTCACCTGCTTGTGTGAAAAAAGCAGGTGGAAATTAAAAAGATGCACTCCTAACATTTCCAGTATTCATATGCCAGTTTCAGGTAAAATGACCCTGCTTTACCAGGCTTCAAACCACATCTGTTTCATGCAGTTTTTATTTATTTAGCTGAGACTTTTAGCTTTTTTCAAGTTAAAAAACAGTGTTTTGCATCCTAAATAACATTGATTTACGCACTTACACAGTAGGCCATCCTTACCATATCAACTGATCATGACTACTATGGCAGGGGGAATCAACCCCTGTATATTTCTGATGGTAAGGAAACCTGTAACCATTATGCCGCCTGGTGCCTATAGTTAAGGCCTACCGAGTAGCCCAAGTTTGCAAGCTAATCTGTAAATATGAATGTCAGACAGCCAGATTCTGGATGTTTTAACAGGGACACTTACATTTTTCTCTTTGCCTGGCCCTGGTGGGGGTCCAGTCTGTTGATACTGTGCCAGAATGTGTTTGCATTCCTTGTCTGCTCTCCATGGGGTCCTGCTACACCCTGACTCCTGTCGCTGGCTGCTAAAGAGCATGCAGAAATCCCAACATTACATTTTTCATCTGCTTTTTCCCTTTTATTTAAGTTACAGTATAATTAACTTGTAATTGCATGTTTATAAGATGTCCCAAATAAAAAAAAAACAAGAGCAGGAAGAAAAATGTGGGTGAAAGCAAGGTACAGATCTAAATTCCACACTGCCTCCTCCACAGTTAAGAGTCCAGTTATTGACTGACAAACATTCTGTTGCTGTCTTTCTGTCACTGTAAAAGTGAGTGAACACTGGATTTTATTACATTTTTTTCCAGTACCATAGCATAAGCAAGTGCAGTGATTTGGACTGAAACAGTGTCCATTTCTTGCTAAAAATGCTGAATAGAATTTATCGGTTCACTTCCTGCAGTCATACAGCTACTGATGTAGTTGTTCACCTGCTGATGCTGAACTGGCAAAGGTGGTGAGTTTATGTGACTGAAACACACTTCTTGGACTTTGAATGTTGACCAGATGAGCGCTCTCCTGAGGGAAAGAGAACAACACCAAGAAATTAACAGCCTTCACCTGTCTGACAGATGGAAGTGAAATTCAAATACAACAGAAACCTGTGCAAGCCCCACACATTAGCAACTTCCCCAAATGCATACTTCACCATAAATTGGGATTCATTAAAAAAGCCCCACCCAGGTAGACACATTCACACAACAGTGGAAAACCTGATTCTTTTTTACTGCAGCCATATTCCTCCTTTGATGTTATGGTACTCACAGGTAATTCTGGCAGCAAAGGCATTTAACTGCTACCTTAACAAGGCAATATGAGGATAATGCAAACACTGAGAATCTAACAACTACCCTGGAGCCACAGGGGATTTATATTTTACTGGACCCACTTTGAAGCCAAGCTTCTGTACGGGCATGTTCTACTTTGCATGGACATGTGCATTGCTGGATAAAGTGACACAAAGGTTCACTGTTCCATGAAGGGCAGCACACATCTCCTGTTTTTGTGTAACCAAAAACATGCGGCTCCTTCCTTGGGAAGGACGACACGCACATCCATGCTGTAAAATAACACACCTTATATCTACCTGTCTGTGAACAGCAACAGGTGTAAATTTTTCTGCACAAGATAAATGTGTTTCTCCTTTTCCGTGCAGAGGGTATAGATCATGAGTAGCACAATCTAAGGGGATGTGGTAGAGCAGTGGGGTGAGCTGGTGTGCCCCAGCTCCCAGGCTGCTTTTCTGATGTGAGGTTCATGTCCACCTCAGGGGTGTATATGAAGTTTGCATGTTCTCCTCCCCTCTAAGGAACAAATACACTAGAAGAAGGCAAATCATTTATGTTCCTCCTTGTCTTGATCACAACAAATGGTTGCCTAGGGGTTAAGCATGAGTTAATGGCACTTCCCATCTTCTAGTATAGCATACATCCAATTGTAACTGTATATTTTTTCCTAAGTAGCACAGCATATTATTTTATCCCATTCTTCTCTAAACACACAACAGTGCAATATTTCATTTGTTCATACAGCAGACACTTCATGTTATTTAGCTGACACTTTTTTATCCACCTGTAACTTACAAAGCCAGATCCTCTACACTGCATTTTTTTACCTACATCTACTCATCTAAATGCCAAAGCAATGTAACACACACTGTCAGCAATTTAGTGTCAACAGTTAAGCTGAAACACATCTTTGGAGTGTTGGGAAACCCAGGTCAACACAGGAAGAACATGTAACCTCCACACAGAATGAACCTGAATCACTGCATCCATTTCAAGTCAAGAATGAACCTCAGGGTCTGTTCCCCTTAGAGATGTTCAAATAGCTTTGCCTTGAAGTCCCCCGGGGTGCAGCCAGGTGGGCGTACTGGCAGCTCCTCTGGACGCTTCGCTGCTCTCTCTCCTGCCAAGCGCAGATGTTTCCCCTGGCGCTAGCGGGTTTCACCTGGCGTGTGTGTCAGGGTGGTGGTGTGATCTTTGTAAAAAATTGCAGCAGCTGCAGTGTGCGTGTGCATTGGCTCCAGACAGGACGGTGCCTGTACCTGGATTTCGGGACTCCTCGTCTGAGCCAAATTCCGGTCCTGATGGGTCTCTTTCATGAACCCATTTTCTGGAACACAACAAACAAATGTACTGTGCTGGAGGGAAAAATGCTTTGGCAGAAAATTACAAACACCAGCCCCTTAAAATAATCCACATTTTCATTTCACTGATTTCTTTTCACTTTGTTTATTTTTAATCATTATAAAATGTGGAAAATCCCACAGAAATGAAAAATTCTTGCCCCCAAAACATAAAACATTTAAATCTCTAGGCCTAAGCTGTGCTATTGTAAAGCATCAAATTGTTTTTATTTTTAACATTTACGCCCTAAAATTGAGCAGTGCTCTCTGTGAGAGTAGTCATTATGATACCACATGAGCGAAAACACCAAACGCGTTTCTGAGCTGAAAAACACTCTGCTGAGGTTGCAGTCGGGTTTTTACTAGGACAGCTGCCATGGCTGACTTGTAAAGTCCACAGACAGAAGGACACTAACACACACAGACACATTAAAAACAGAGACTGCATCACTGTACGTAATAAAATTATACTATTTTTTACACTCAGCTGGATAAAATGATCTCAGAAATCAGGTACTGTGTGACTGCAACAATGAAGAAGACAGTACAGTTCCCTCCAGCTGTGTCCCAGACCTGCCTCAGCCCCATGGTTCAGTTGTGTTATTGATGTGACCGGTTTGTATTGGGACATTCCAGCAGAAAGAATGCAGGCACTGTTCGCCTCAGGGCTCAGTGGGGCGCTAAGATGGGTCTTCTGAGAAGAGGTTGGACGGCGCCTTTGATGAAAGACATGGTCTTTGTGAATTCAGATGTGTTGACAGCCACAGGAAGACTGGTTGTGTTCACACAACCCATAATCTGAACATGTCACATCGTTTTTCAGTTTAGGAGCGGACTGGCCGCAGCGCAGCCTGGACTTGATTTAGGGTTTCTCCATTCCCACCCTGCTTTGGGTTCACAGCCCTGAAAAGGACCACAGGCCCTTTTTAATTATTCTTTCTGAAGGGAGAATCACAAGCACTGCGGCCATATAACAGATGGTTGAAAATGCAGCAGCACCAAGAGCTAAGTTAACCGAAAGCCACAGGGCTGGGTCACTCACACACACGTCAGTCAATACCTTTTATATCCTCTTCTTTATTTGGCTCCAGCAGTTTGTTCCCATCCAAGCCTCCGTAGCGCTTTCTCCATTTGCGACGAAGAGAGGGTGTCCTCTGAAAACTGCGAGAAGAAATTCTTTTAGAAAACTACATTTACCTGAACTACAGCCAGAATGAAGAGTGAAGCATCTAGAGCTGTGACTAAACTTCAGGACGTTTGGGAAAACTCCTGCTTAAATACATACTTCCACTATCTCCATGCTGCAGTACTTGAGGACTGTTTTGTTGCCGCGCTCAACTTATTTTTAGTTCAGAAAAATATTTTCTTATGTGTTGACATTTTTAGTCCCCCTGCACATGTACTGTTACACACTGAAGGACACGTTTGGATATTAGATAGAAATAAATTCTTTTTCCACCACTAATTTACAAAGTTCGCAGTAAAGGAAAACATTCAAGTTCATGAATACTGAAGAAGGCAAAGTAAAATGAAATAAACTGATCTTACCAGAGATATGGATTTTCTTCACTAGGATCTTGACCTGGAATGTTCTCCATTCAGAAATATTGTTCTGTCTCCAGATTTCGTTGCTGTGATATTTTGCTGTTTCAAGCAAACTTTATAACAATTCCTAAACTAGGATTTCCTTCTAACATTTATCATATCCATAGCTAACTTCCCAGCATAACTAATTTACAGTTTTCCTGGCTCCAACTTTTGCCAACTCCCGCCAGTTCCCACGTGCCTGCAGCTCCTTGTGCTCCTGCTCTTGGGATGAAATGGGGGCTGAGAGAAGACAAAGCACAAGGCGAGAGGAAGGCGGTCTCTTTTTTATGTGTTTAGAAACCTGCTGCCGTTGGCTGTACATCTGTGCAGTCTCGCTTCAGTCGTGTGGCACTGCTTAGCTTGCGTTGTCTGAAAAATTAACCTGATTAATTTTTACGCATCAGTTGCATGTCACAATTTTGCCAAACAAAAATAAAACTTTGTCATGGCAGCTAAATTCCAATTATTGTTCACTGCATAACATTACCGTTGATATTAATATTGCTAATCCTGCTAATATTGACATGAATTATATGAGATGATGATGATCCACAGTGCTGCCGTTAACTCTTTTCTTAAGACAGTGCCATCTACTTTGGTACTGACATTTTCTTTTAAATGATAATAATGACTTCAGTGAGTTTTCATTCATTCATTTTCATTTTGTGTTAAAAGGCAAACTCATTACTGAATATACTGCCTGGCCAAAAAAAAAGTCACACATTCTAATAATTGAATTTCTCCCTGAATTTCTCCAGTAATTCTTTGTTGGACCACCTTTATCTTCGATTACGGCACGCATTCGCCATGGCATTGTTTCAATAAGCTTACGCAATGCCACGACATTTATTTCCATCCGGAGTTGCATTCATTTTTCGCCAAGATCTTGTACTGATGGGAGAGTCGGACCGCTGCGTAAAGCCTTCTCCAGCACATCCCAAAGATTCTCAATGGGCTTATGGTCTGGACTCTGTGGTGGCCAATCCATGTGTGAAAATGCTGTCTCTCTCATGCTCCCTGAAGCACTCTTTCACAATTTGAGCCCCATGAATCCTGGCATTGTCATCTTGGAATATGAAGAAAAAAATCCATTGATGGAAAAACCTGGTTATTCAGTATATTAAGGTAGTCAGCTCACCTCTTTTTCTGGGCACATAACGTTGCTGAACCCAGACCTGAGAAACCAAAGCAACCCCAGATCACAAGATCATAACACTGAGTTAAATCCAGGTAGTGACTTTTTTTTTTGGCCAGGCAGTGTATAATCGTGCTCTTTTGTAATCCTGGTTAAAAAGATACAATTTTGGCACAACGTGACAAACTGCCTCTGAGTAGCAGAGCTTCCTCAGCTGTGTGGTTGCTGGATGCCAGAGTCACTCAGTTCTCACATGGAGAATATAAAGTATTTACGACTTCAGCAAATGCAGCACAACGATGATTTTACAGCTCATTGTAAGCTTGCAGTGCAGCAACAGATCCTTCATTTCAAATAGCAGAAAACTATTTTCCAAAAACTACGTGCCTTTCTTTTTTACAAACTAATTACATTCATACATGCATGGTATATGGAAAGGTAAAGGTAGGAGGGGGGTTATGTAGCTCTCTAGGATCTCGCTTGTTGTGCGGAGTATTATTACGTCGCACTGTTTCTGCCTTTTTCCACGCAAAAAGTCGCGTGTCGCCCGCGTCGTGCCGAGACCACTGCGGGAAACCTGGCTCTGCGGCGCATTTATACCGCGCATGCGTTTAATTACAAACCCAGTAGGTGTCGCTGTAGCTGTAGCTGAGGGACGGTGACCCCGACTCTGCTCTGCTAACTGTACTATATTGCACTTTACCCCACTGTACCATATTTTACCTATTGTAGTCTAATGTACTGTACTTACTTCTTATGCAGCATTTATCTAAGCATGATGTTGACAATAAACATTTATTCAGAATATTTTTCTGTTTTATGGCTTTTTGCCATCTAATCAAGTAATAGAGAAAATGGAATTCCATTATATTTTACAAGAAGACTGTAAGGCCAGTCTGTATTAGTTACACTGAAATATGCAACATCTTATGAACAGAAAGCAAGTTTGTATCTGCCTGCTCTGGGGTTAGTCGAAAACCTAAAACAATGTGCACTGAGTATATTTAATAATGTGGGTATTTTTGCTGTATGTTTTCCTGTCCTCTCAATACATGCAGGCAGCAAGTAAGGAAAAACCCTGAGCTCGTGGACATGCTGCACTGCCACTCCACTGTCCTTGTCACATGGCCTCTCTCTCACCTGCAAGTGCAGCGCTGAGACAGTCTGTCTAAGCTGACCACACACGCTTGAGCCCAAGAAGGTTGTTTTACACGTGACTCCGGGGCTCCGCAGGCCAACACTGTTCCAGTGCCTCCCGGAGTGGAGCTGCAGACACTCACAGAAAAGCCACACGTTCATTGTGCTCTACTTTTTCATCCTCATGAATCATCATTCTGAGAAGTCTTTATTTTCAGATTAAAGCAGTTTGTGAGAGTTCTATACCCTTTTTTTGAGTATTTTTGAAAACCTTGTCACTATTTTTTTCAGACAATTAATGAGCAATGTAGTGCTTTAATGTGAAATGCATGTACTGTATATGCCATTGTATGTACTGTGTGTGCCTTCTTGTGTTGGACTTCACACTGTAGAAACCTGATGTCCTTGAATTAATCCTTATTTGTTGCGAATCGTATAAATCTGAAAAGGATGAGATCACAACTTCAAAGGGAAGCGCTGGAAGCTTCTTTGTAATTTTAATTCTCGTTCTAATGACTCCCCTTATTCAGGCCATGTGAGGTTACTGTACACATCTTTTGATCAGGGTAGCTGAGCACAGACCGCAGACTCTTTCAACAAAAGCTAAATGGAAGGATGACAAATAATAGAAGGAATGCACTGTATTTTAAATTTATGTAGCATTATGAATGGAGGTATTACAGTGTTTACCAAATAACACATTAATCAGAATTCACATCACTAGAGAGAAGATCATTTGAGGTGCAGCCAGAGAAGGAAAGAAGGTTAAGAAATAGCTACTAAATACATAACACTGGTATAATATTTTTCTGAAAATCCCAGTTGAATTACATGTACAGTATGCTAATGCAGTGCAGGAACTATTTTAACAGGCAAGTGGTTGGGGTTTGATGCATTTTCTCTATTATTCTTGCTGAATTCTGTTTGCTTACATTTCTAATAAATTTGCAATTACAATTTAATGACCTTATTTGTTGAACGTGTGTATAACAGCAAACCAATTTGACACAGTAGTGCCGTGACTGATGGGGACAACTGAGAAAGCCCAAAATAGCCATGACTCTGCAGCACTTGAGAAGTCGAGGAACACACTGCAGCCTTTTCTAGCACTGTCATAATTCCACTTTGAGGTTAACAGCAACTAATGTTTGCAGAGGAGTCAGCAATGCAAAGCACTGATTTGGAGCTCCAACCTGAAAAACCCACAGCTTTACTGGAGAAGGAACACAGAAATTCCCTTGTAAGAGCATTCCCACAGCATCTGCTTTATAAAAAGGTGGTTTGTCTCAGTCAGATAACAAAACAGAGTAATTCATAGTATTATATCTTTTACGAAGTATTAAGTACATATAACCTTGATCATAAAGAACACACAGGCAATGCCTTCGTTTAAGCTTAACCTTAGCTAACATCTTTTAAAACAATATTTAGCACAAATAAAATTTTACAGAAAATATTACCTGTGCCTCTAGAAGTAATTCTGGTTACATGCTTGTTATTTTACAGTAGCAGCTTCCCTTCAACATTTAGGTGCTTATGAATCACTCATACATGCGGTTGTCCTCTCCAGAGCTGTTTAGCCCCTCCTACACCGATGGTTCTGTAATGAGAGAAGAAAGGATATTAAAAACACCTGACACAAATGACTGCTAGCATACTTTGTGCTGGAGGCAGCAATAACCAGATGGTCACAGTTACACAACCACCTCTGACACTTTAATGAAGGTTGCTATTGGGAGTCACACAATGGGAAATTAACTTAATGAGAAGCATGGCACTAAGTGGATGTGCTGTTCTAAGGCATTCACAGGGCAGCCCTATCTATGATTTTTTTTAAATGCTGTTGTCTTGCCCACCATTTACTGAAGCTCATGTCACAGAGGTGAAATCCTGCTTCCCTGTCTATTTCTCGCTCAGGTTTTCCATTATAAATGAGGAGGTGAACACATTCTATTCTGTGCTGTTGCTTGGTAAAGGTTACATCTTGGTGTATAAATACCCCCAGTGGGATTATTTAATGATTTTATTCCCATTCTTAATAAGAGTCTGTGCTGGAATTTAAAGGTATTTTCATTATTGATGCTGCTAAAAGCATAACCAGTAGATTTTCGTACACAGTGCACAAATTCACTCACACGTACAGGGAAGGGCATCCTGTTTGAAAGCACTTTTGTTAATAAACTTGAAGTAATTGACTGCTATCAAATGGTTGAATGGAAGCTAAATGGAGTACCAGTAATGTAGCATGATGATATACAATAAATATTTATTTATTTATATAATGGCACTTGCCTAAAGATAATAAGTAAACATTTATCTGTTAAGCAGCAGTACTTGATAGTACAGCTGCTATCTTCCACTTGATGGACCCAGGACTGAATCCCACTTCGTGGTGTAGTAAACATGAACAAGGTACTTACCCTGAATTTCTCCAATAAAAATTACCCAGCTTTTATAAATAGGAAAATCAGCTCAACATTCTAATATGCTTCTAGAAACATGTCAGCTAAACAAATGTAAAGAAAAAATATTTCTTCCTTGCCAAGCATATTAAAAATTCTGGTCATATTCTGAATCGAAACGCAAATCTTCGCTAGTAATTATTTCAAAGCACATATTTTATTTCTGCAATTCTTACTATTTGTACACAAACAATTCTCAAAAGCTGATAATTATAAACTGATATAATGGAGGCAATATTCTTGACATGCAACCTCTAGCCTAAGGGAAGATGCACTGCTTTGGAGGGTAAAAATAGAACAGAATAGAATACAAGGCACTAACAGACCGCTTCCCACACATCACACAGGAAGTCAACACTGGGAGGATTTAAGCAATGAAGAAATGGAGACATTAAGTGCCATTAAGAAATATGGAATTCACATAATTGGTCTTTTTTTCCATTAACTCTGAACCTGTCTCAGAAAAAAGAACAAACGCTCAATTTTGCAGAAAATGTTGATTTCCGAGCTGTGTGCCACACCATGCAGCAAGAATGCCAAGAACAGGCCGGCATGAAGCCACATTGTTATGCTTGACTGACCACTGAGAGTTACTGTTGGCCCACCCCAAGTCCCTTTTCCTTGACATCAGATGTAGGTCACTGTGTGCTATAGGGGATGTGGCGGGCGGATGGGAGGAGGCTTGTGAATGGGTAGGGTGAGCTTTAGTTGTAGTTGAACGCTAGAGACAGGGCTGCCAGAGGCCGCCGTCTCCATCCCTGTCACATCAGATCATCTGCAAAACCACTACATGAGGTGTGACAGATGAATGTTCCTGACTAACGGTCTGCAAAAGAAATGTTTTCCTCACGGTCTGCCTTTTACGTTCCCATTGCACCATCTTCCTCAATCAACAAGCACTAATGTGATCCCTGAGGTTCAGACATGTACATCATATAATTACTGATTCAAAAATGTAATTTCTTAATCTGCTTGTGTCCATCCAATAGCAAATTCACTTATCTAGGCCATGGTTCCAGTAAGATGCATATAGAAACAGCAACTCAGGCAAAAATAAATATCTTACACATACTTAGATAATAGTGTAATTAGAAATACTACTAGTAGATACCCATTCAGTGTAAATGCACTCCGGTCTATTTAAACATTTCTTGCTCAGGAGCTTTGTGTCTGTGACTAAAATTTACCTTGAGGTCATGACCATGACCAGAGCAGCTAGATAGTAGTCATGGGTCATTCATATCCAGATCTTTCAGTTTTTTGTCCACACTTTAAGCCCAATTACAGCAATGGTAATATTAAAAAATACAAAAAAGCTGACAATGCCAAATGCTCAGAGCTGTGGAAATGTTGGAATAGCACACAGTAGAATGTGCCAGCTGACGAGGCAGGTCACAGAGTTTATCACAGAAGGTGCAAAGTCAGCACCCAGTGCCAGTTCAGGGCTCCACACGATATCTGACAGCCGATAGTTGACTTGGGAAGTCAGAGGAGGAAGGTCATGAAAGTTATTACTGAGGCTGCAGAGAGGGCATCTAGATGACTGCAGATCATGAAGGAGTGAGCTGTGACTTTGAGCTGCTGTACCTGGATAAAGGCTGGGGACCTGGACTCAACCCCAGCCAGGTCGCCTGAGTGAGGGAGTCCCATGTTGAAAGAGTTGAAACACCCAGTGACTCCAGGTTATATCAGTGATGATGTGTTTAGGTGAACTGCGAAAATCTGTTGTTCATGTTAGAGTTGGAATTCTGACTATTTTGCCTCAACTGCACATACTTTCAGCTTTAAAATATTTTCATTTTTCACAATGAGCTGGTTGCTGCCAGACCACAACAATGTCAGTGTAGTGAAGTGGCCCTGACCCTCTCACACAATGACATTATCACTTCTTTTCTGAGCTAATGTCATTATTCCTAAATATTTAGCATTTAGGACCCATTAGGGCAGCTAGATATTCTGCATAAGGCTGTGAAGTAGCTTGACTGCAGCCAGGAGCCGATGGTGGTACAGCACATGTCCTTGTGGCACTCAGACCCAACATATTCCGGTTATTCTATATATAAAGTGTAGTTAGTATGTAAAATAATAAATGACACAGCAACAATTTTCAGTTTGTTATGCTTAACACAATGACCTGTTACTTTGCTGGTAGTCCTCGTCTATGCAACCCTAGATTTTTCCTTGTTCCATGGGAACGCTTTGATCATTTGTTCCAGAACTCACTAATCGTATTTATTTTATTTTATTTTGCTAAAACAGTATATTTATCTGTATATTCCCACGTGTTCCCCATATATTTGTTTTTCACTGAGGCCAGATACCATTGCATCCCTCACGCTACTCAAGGGCGCCCCTACAGGTATGGGTGGGAATTGGAAGCAAAGCAGTTCATTGTACAGTGTTTGCATAAGAATGATCGCGAATGCGTTCAACCGTTAAGGACACAGTGTTTTGGCGGCGGGGGGCATATGTCAGAGGAGCTGCAAGCTCTTCGCTTTCCGTTTACCCTTCCCGGTAAAAACGTTGCACTCTGGAAACTTGTGCTTCCTTATCTCCCTCTACTGAATCCCAGTGCGATCGTTACAACACCGACATAAATAATAGCACAACTAATAATGTAAGTGCAGAGAAGGTGTAAGGTTTCACCTGTTTATTTATTAATAATATTAATAAATATTTATATATGTTGGATTGGCTCAATTTAAAACCCATGGGAAGGAGAACTTTCTCCATTGAGCAACTACTTGTGTCAATTATAATGTCGGATTAATTGGGGCGTTTTGTGAGCAATGATGACTGATCGGGAAAAGGTTGGGTCGGCAGTTAAGGCACGTTAACTGACAACAAGAATGGTTCCGATGGCCCGCAACCTGGAGGGAAAACATCGACGCCGATTAGTAAAGGAGAGAATAGAAATACAGCGGAGCGCCGAATTAAATGGAAGCGAAGAAGAGTCAAGTCATTCATTCGAGGCTCGGAGAAATAATGTAAGTGTTCGGAATGATTCACAAGTTATGCCGTAGTTAAAAATTTGATAAGGAAAAACACGGTCCGTAGTGCACGCGACGTTGCGCTTGTTCATTGCCAAAGGAGATGCACCTGTGTATTTATATATGTGAATATATTTACGTTCATGTAAATTATATAAAGTATATATGTGGTGAAGGTATATGTAATGTGTGCGTATATACTGTAGTTGGCACGCGCGTGGGCCGTGTGTGTGTGTGTGTGTGTGTGTCAGCCGAGATCCGCTCAGCGTCGCTGCTGAGATCACTGCCACTTAGTATCCCCATATAGCGCATACATTTCTAAAGGCTAATATTTTAGCGTCGCTCAAAAAAATAAAATAAACACGGAAACACTTCAAGGACATTTTCTTTTTTTTTTCTCCACTTAAAAAAAAAAAAAAACCAAAAGAGGATAAATTTTGGCATCGTCGGGGTTTCAGCTTCGCACGCGAGTGACTCACCCACTAACGAACACCTCTCTCTCTCGCTCGCTCTCTCTCTCTCTCTCACAAGCGCACACACATACGCCCGAGTTGGAGCGCCGCTGCGATGGACTTGAACAGGAGCTGATGTCGACAGTGGAGTCTATTCGTCGAGGCTTTTTATTTTTATTTTTGAAATATTATCACAGCCGAACTTAAAGCCACATTCGGAGAGTGGAAGTGCACGGACATGGGGTGAGTGGGACTGGAACCTAACGCGCCTGTTTATACACTGAAAGCATGGCGGTGTGCCGCTCTGACAGCTCGCTTTCAACACGTCCGAACGACCAAGTGTCCCTTTAAGTAGTTGTCGCTGCGAAAGGACAGAAGCCGCGGGTGATCTCGCACGCTCCCTTGTCGGGCCGCCTTCAACTTAAAACTGACATCAAAGTATCCGACGAACGGAGTTGCCGTCCCCACCGCTCAAGTTGGCCACGCGCGGCGCGTTTCCGCACGGTGGAAGGGGTCTGAAGCGCGTCCCCGGGCCGTTGCCGGAGCCCCCGCAACGACAGGTGCGCGCTCGTTCTCCCGAGAAGCTCACCTGTTTGGGAAGAAGTCCGCCTTCCTTCCGAGGGCTCTGACAGTAAATGATGGGGGGGGGGGCATAAGAATACATGGGGTCCAAACGCGGTGGGGTCGCATGTGTCCGCGCTCTTCGGGTCGAGTAAAGTGCAGAGGTCTGCTTTCTTGGCTCTCCAAATTTTCACATTTCGGTAGTTCACATCAAGGGAAGTGTGTTCTTATTACAATCGTATCTTATAAATATCAGATCTGAATAAAAAGCAGTCGATGTGATCTATGCGGCGTTGTCTTTCTAAAATGGCGATGAAATACAGCGCACGGCAAAACCCGACGTCCGTGTACAGTGTACCGTTCGCCTTTCAGTAACTTTTTAAAAAAATATATATTTATCAACATTAGATGTCAGGTAAAGGCTGTATTCGTTATGAGGAAAGCGAGGTTCCCACGAGCGTGTGATGGTTGACTTTGTTTATTCCCTGGATGCAGAGATTTTGACAGCAGGGATCGAACACTCCCCTGAAACCCGAAGTTTTTGGTTCGAATCCCGCTCCCACTCCAGCCGTAGTACACCTGACGAAAGTGGTTAAATTTGCTGAAAACGCCCATTTGTGTAAATGGATGAAAAGCTGTACCTTAGCTTGGATTAAGGCGTCAGGTGAACAATGAATGAAGAATGAATCATCGTAATGCAAGGACAACGTCATGGGGCCACTGAAGGTGCAGCTGAGTGGAGGGTAGGCCTGTGGGGGGCGCTCAGTAGGAAGGAGTGGCATGTTAGGAGCTCAGCTGGAGTAGTTAACGCACCACTGAGGCCCAGCACAACAACTGCAGCAACGTGGAGGGGGAACTGTGTTTGAACAGGTCCAGGTTGTTTCTGAGAAGATCTGCGTGGGAAGTTGCTGTGTAGTTCTGTTTACACACATACACACACACACACACCCCTTTGGAAACATTTTATTATTTACGGTCTGAGAGGTGCTTTCCTGGCCTCAAGTGCAGTGCTGAATGGGATTCATACAGAGTCTCTTGTTTACTTTTTATGAAAATATTTGTGCATTTTTAAATGCAAATGTAATAAAACCCTACAAACCAGCTGCTTCGGTTTTTGCTGCTGCTAATATTTCTCGTCTTTGTGCGAGTGTCTCCCTGCTGGATGTTCTGACACCATTCTTTTTAAAAAGCCATTTTTACTCACACAATCTGCTAGTGTAGGTCTTTTTAATATGCAAATACTTTTCTTTTTGTGGAAGAAAAAAACTTTAGGCACAGAATGACTTGCCTCAAAACAATAATATGTATTTATAAATATCATCGAGCAGTGCAAGGTTAGGGTGTAAAGACAGTGTAAATGGGTGTTGTGCGATTTAACGGTTGTTCTAGCTATAAACTGGGTCACTTGCCAAACCAGTTTGCAGTAGCTGGAAGGTGTGTGTTGTCGTTGAGCCCATGGATCAAACACACTCCTCTAAACAACATGAGGTAGAATGATGGAATGCAGAAAGCAGATTGGAGGATGAACCTGGACTGTATCGAAGCAGCTCTTCATTAGCAACTTATTTCTTCTCTTTAACTAAAGACCTTTCAGGTATCGGAAGCCCTCATGCCCCTCTGAAGCTGGGCCAAGTCCCTAAGTGCTGGGCATTGTTTTGGTGGAAATACCAGTTGGAATTTGCTTGTGTCATGAATTGTGTGCAGTGAAGCACAGTTTCTGGCAGCGCAGGTGGACAGCTGTGCTGCCCAGCTCAGCAGCATGTACCCAAACTGCAGGTGCCATATGATGGTTTGCTTTGCCCAGTGGTGGGACGTCTGGCAGAATCCCCCACTTATAAGGATTTTGGGGACTCTAGTAACTGTATTATGCTTGACAACTAAAAATATTAACAAGTTTTATGTTTCTGACATTTCCGGCTTTTAAATCATTTTATTTCTGCAATTACAACTATCTGTAATCTCTATAGTCAAAAACCCACTTTTACGATTTGTGCACAAAATTTGCTGTCCAAATCGAAATGCCCTCTGTGAAATCTGCATCGGGGGAAATTTCAAAGTGCATGTTGGCAAAAAAAAAAAAAAAAAATTTTAATTGCTTGTCAGAGTCTGGGTGATGGTATGTAGAGTGCTTAGACTGAATGCATTCAGAATGCAGGGCATTGTGAGAAGTTTCAGAGAAGTGTTTGTCGGCAATTTTGGGTGTGTTACATAACTGAAAAAATGTAGCAATTGCCAGCAAAAGTTGCATGGATAGCTTTTATGATATATTGTTCAGCAGAAATTGAATGGTTATGAATGTGTTCATAATGACCACTGCTATGGTTTGTTACTGATCAAATCAAAAATGGGAATTTCTTTGGAGTAGTATGGAGTATTTCTGGCCTTGAAGTTTTCAGCATTAAACTCCCCTGGGATTTTTTACCCTAGTCCGATACAGCCCAGAAAAGGTTAACAAGTGCGCTGCAGTTGTATCACAGCTGTTCTCCCTATAGTATCGTATCTCATGCTTGAGTTGTTTAAATGTGTTGCGCATTACTGCTGCCCTCTTACCCACATTATTAAGTGAAAATGTCTTCTAAGAAAGTTGAAATGCTGGATAAGAAATCCTTGGTAGACTGTTTTGATTAGTTGTGTGTTTTAGTGATAAGAGCTTGATTTTTGGATGTACTGGGATCACATTTTTCTTCCAGTTTGAAAATAATGGAATATATGTTTCTGCCATGTGAAAATTTGGTATCAGGCAAGTTTTCAGGAATGGATTAGATTTGAATAACCAGGGATGTCTGTATTATTGAATGCATTTTTTTTTTCTTTAGACTACTTTGTTTTTAAAATTCTTGACTTTCCTGCTGTCAAATTTGGTGCTCATGTTTGCAGCAGGAGTGTCCAATTAGGACTACTTAAATCCGTAAAGATTTTGGCTTTCACTTGAACTAGTAACCTCTGAGCAATAGTTTCAACTCCTTAAGCACTGTAACACCATGTGGCCACTGTATACAGTATTATTAGTCATTTTCCCAAAATACACCACCTACATTGCTGTCCTCATCTGACTCCCTACTGGTCAGCTCATGTGTCTCAGCTGTTAATGTACCTGGTTTTATTTTTCTTACGTCACGCTTTGAAATCTTCCTGCTGTACAGGAAGAGGTCAGGGTGATGACACTGGAGCTGCTGTTCTAAGTCATTTGGAGGAAGATGACAACAGTAGGACTCAGTGATGGTTGGATGTCAGTCTGGAAGGAAGAGACTGGTGCTTAAATTTGCATGTTGCCATTGACAGTTTTGCAAGTGTTGCTTGCGCTGTTATCTTTAGTTCCTTGTCTTCAGGCTAAAGACACTATGGAATGTATTCAAGACACAAAGTGCCAGGCTTGAGCCATGCTAGAATTATGATGGGGAGAGAGAGAGAGAATGTGAGAAGTGAAGGCAAGGGGATGGTGCCTTCAGACCAGATGGTGAGCACCAGATCCATCTGCTCTGAGCTTTGGCAGAGCAGGGAAACCTTTACTGGTGTTCTTTGCCCACTGAGGCAATGAACATTGATTTTGTGGTCCTAGAAGGCCAACTGCACCAGATTTTTGTTCCAGATAGCCACATGACCACTTTGTTTATTTATTTATTTTTTTCCCCACAAAATCCATTCAGTCCCTTTTCTTAGTGATTAAAAAGCTGGAAAACCTGCTGGATTTGGCTCTCCAGAACCTTTGTTTTTTTTCTTTTTGACCCTGACCTGGAACCATCAATCCTTGAACATGCATCTTGGATCAAATACACTTGCATATAAATATCTCAGTGGCCATGTACTTTGCTGTAAATCAGAATTGTTGAAGTTATTTTTAATTGCTGGTGTTGTCAGCCCGGTTCAGGCCACCCCTATTCTATCTGATGTTGTGGTCCATTTCATCTTGTATTCCTGGACTGCACCTCCACAGCACCTCAGAGCCCTATCCCTTGGGTTGTCTTTGATCTACTGAGATCTCTGCATTTCAAACATGTCTTGCATCAAAATTTGCAGCTTGGAAACTTTGATCACTTTTTCTTCTTTTTAAAATTTTCTGATGCATATTCCTACTTTTGCACACAATGCTGTGAGGGAGGGGGGGAGGTCAGCGGTATTCAGGGACCAGCTTTGACCGTGTTTTGCGGCTAATAAATTAGCAGTCATTTTACTGTTGCTGTTCATTGTTTTCGTGCTAATCTTTCCAGTGCAATGTTCATGCTGGAGAAAAAGGCGACTTTGTGCATGTTCACTCCTAATCCTACTAGTTTGTTTTGGTTTTGGGTGTAAAACTGTATGAATAAATTATGAATAAATGCTTATTGTTTTATACGTGAACAATGCGTTCTGCTCATTCATGCAAGAGGTTCCCCCTGCACCCTAGAGTAATTGAGTGTGGCAGGTGAAGGGTTTCCTTTATACCCGAACCTGGAAAATGTTTGTCCATCTTCTGGGGTATCTGGCTGCATGAGGTAAAATAAGTCAGAATTATGACAGCATTCTGTCTGTGTTAAAGAAGATTGGGTTCTGTGTTTGTCTGGCTTCTTCCCCAAAGACACTCGAGATGACTCACTTAGAGCCTTGTTTCATGTGGTTCTCGCACTGCCTCAGATGCCCTGTGTCATATGCTTATATTAGTGGAAAACATGGAGGGTGAAAAGCCTTCTGAGAGGCCTCTATTAAAGACACCTTTGTCAGCGCTCAAGGAGGTTTGCTGTTCCTCACTTTCCTGTGCTCTAGCTGCGCGTGTTCACGGTCGTAATAAACGGGTGTCTTGTTTTCCCTGCGGTGACTGAAGTGATGTGATTTTTAAAGTGAGCATGATAAAGAACTGTGGTTACAGCATTAATGTATGCTTTCAGCTCCTTTGTGAAGGCTCTTTGAGCTGCAAGATCCTACAATATCTCCTATCCAAATGTCTGCCTGCACCGTTTCTGCCTACACACTGCTGTGTGTTCTCGCCCGGTTTCCATTGTTCTGTCTCGTAGCGTTTATGTGGACCAGAGACAAACTGCTGAATCTGCCACAGGTATCCATCAGATTGCAGTGGGTCAACAGCAGGATGCTTAGCTCTCGCCTACACCAGCATGCCAGCTGATCTGCAGCTCGCCAGTTGGTGTGTGAACCGGTGGTGTCATGTTTGACCAGTTGTCACTCGGGCAGGCTGGTCCGACTGCCTTTGTCATTGCATATGCACTCAGTCTGAGCGGTGGGACCCGTTTGGTCAGAGGAGTCGGCTTGCAGGGACCTGTTCTACAGCATTCTTCCCTGCCGTGATGTGGGGACATCTCAGGAATGCCTCAGAAACCTTTGTGGTATGAATCTTTTTTTTTTTTGTCCTGGACAATTGTGCAATGCTGCTCCAGCCTGTGACATTTCTTAAGATCCTGAATGATGATATAGAACCGACTTGATATGGTCTCGAAACTATGTGGAATGCAAGTGAATGTCCTTGAGGTTAGTAAGTAGGCATGAGAATGAGCAGTTGAGTCAAACTTTTCTCACACGCACATAGAAGAGCTTCTTCGCTCTGTATGGGAGCACTGGAGTGAGATAGGCGACCGTACTGCCATGTTGTCTTGCGGTGATGAATGCGCTTTTCGGCATGCGTCCGCTCTGCTGGGCCCCCTCCCCACCTCCAGGCTTAGTCCTCTGCTTCTCTGTCAACATAGTTTTGCCAACATGAAGCCACTGCTTCATTTTCACCTGGATTGTGGCCAGATGGCTGATCCTTATATAAGTACTGTATTTTTCTAGAGGGACTTACATGTGTTATGTTCTGATTTGTTAGCAGGTATTTCATAAAGCTGAGAAAATCCAGAAGAATGTTAATAGTAGCTTTAAGTCTACTGGCATAAATTTTGTTACAGAAATTTCAGGCCAACTTGGAGTAATCTGTTCATTTTGGAGGGGTGTTTTTATCTGCTGTCTATACGTTCCTCTTTCTACACATACATTTTGGTAAACTGATGTGGAGGTAATCACCTTTGTTGCTGCAGTTTAGTCAGTTTTGGTTTATTCCTACTGTAAACCAACTGTCAACATAAGGGCCTGTGTTTTCAGTGCTTGTGGTCTCTTTTATTGCTTTAGCATGGATGTCTCTATGGGAGTGTGTGCCTAGCTCCAAGTTACTGTAATAACCATCTTTAATATAAATGGTTGCTGTATATTAAAGCAATGTTAAGGTACTGAGACTGCACAAAGGGTTTCGCTGGTGCTTTTATAAATGTTTTCCTTTCAGGAAGATGGAAGTGTCCATTACTATGAATGGAAGTAATAATTATTCAGGATGCCTTCTAGCAGTGGAGAGCATCATTCAGAGGAATGGGCTCTGCACTGGAGATCCCTCTGATATTTTGGCTTCGGTGTTGAAACTGATTTAACCACTAGCATGGATAACAAATGCCGGTCAAGTTTGCAGACAGCATCATCACTAAGTACAGAGCTCTAAACAGAGGTTAACACTGATTTATTTCCTGTCACGTTCCATTGTTGGGGGCGGGGGTTGTCAGTGCAGAACTGCATGTGCTTTACTTAGTTTTTGTTTTGTAAGACTTTCTGTCATAGCTGCAGTCCCATCTTTAAGGTGATGTTTTGTCAGTCTGTGGTTTTATGTAGCATTTACTTTAGTTGTTGTGCCTGTTGTCTCCCCTTTGCCAGACTAAGCATGAAAAGCAGTATGTAGATGTTTATTTGTATTGACCTAAGTTCATGTAGTTCATTTATTTGTATTGACCTAAGTTCATGTAGTATACAAAGGCAAAACACATTTTTAAAAATTTATTCCGATGAACAGTATACTGTAAAACCTAATGCAAGACACAAGTATCCTGAATTGGTAGCCCGCATGTGAATCCTTTTCTAATATCAAGTCTTATAATGCCTGCTGTTTGGGGATTCTTTTTATATTTTAAACATAGCCTGTTGTCCACTCCTTGGGCAGGCGATAACATGAGGTTGATTTTAACACTATAACAAAGCCCTCGTACTGAGGTGAAACCAAGGAAAAAAAAAGTGCTCTGTCGATGTAAATTGTTTCCCATTAATGTTTACTAAAAATGGAATGTAGAGTGGCATCCACTGCATGCTGTTTGACACAGAACTCGCTTGGTGTTACAAAACCAGCAAATGGTATCTGATTCATTTTTTTGACTGGCTTATTCTGTATTACATGGAACCCGTTCAATCTGTTTGTTTTCTATCACCTATTTCTTGGAACAACACTTTACTGTCTTGCCATATGGATAATCCCAGGATACAGAACTACGTTTGCTGGAAGATGGCCTGTCTAGAGCAGAAGATGTGACTCTACTGTGGAAGCATCACTGACCAACTGTTGCCATGCCCAGTGCTACTCAAAGAAGTCTGATAGTTGACCTGCTCAATAATATGTACAGGTTTGCGTTAGCCACTTTTTTCCCTTTACTGCAGAAGGTGTGAAATGTGCATTTTTGTTTTTTATATATATATATATATATATATATATATATATATATATAATATGCAAAGGGTAACATCAATATAACACCTTGCATGCAGGTTTTCTGTCCAGGTGAATCCCAAGTCCACATTTTTTTTTTTTTTTTTTTTTTTTTTTTTTTGTCTGTCTCTATCTGGGCTTTTCTTATGAATATGACATAGAACACATGGACTGGGCCAGTTGCCAACTGAGAAGGCCATTGAGCTTACTTTGGTTGTATTAAGCCTTTTCTGGCCATAATGACCGATATTTCTTTTTCTTTTTTTCCCCCTTTTTATCTAATCTGTGCTAACACTGTTTGTGCTGATTTTCAGGGGAAGACACATCAAGGCAACCAGTGAAGGAATGAATACATTTATGCAGAAAGCTTTTTTTTTTTTTGGTGATGTGTTGGCATAACAAATATTTCTGACTCATAACAAAAACCTGCAAATGCCAGGTTCTTGTTAGCTGGAAAGTGGAACTTCAGGTCCTTTTAAAGCTGTATACGTGCTTTGAAATTGCAAATAAGTGGAATCTTGATGTCAAGACCAGACAGTAGCCACAGCGGCAGTCTTTTGCCACTACATCTTTCCCTCCTTCCCAGGGGTGTACAACATACTTTAAGCACAAAATATTGCTTGGGAGGTAGAATTTTTATTCTTCCTAGAAGCCCGTTCCTGGGAGATGGCAGCCACCTGTTTAAAACCACGAGCCGTTGTCAGCTTATTACTCCCAGAATCGCTGTATTGTATGCAGTGCTTTCCACTGTATGGAGATGGAAATGAGCGCTGCATTTTTTTGAGTGGTGCCTGTGTGCTTCAGCTTGGTGTTTGTACATGGGCAACAGCAGAGCTTTGGCAGTTTACCGTATGTCTGCTTGCTCTGTTCTGTGGCTCTGAGCTGAGCCAGGGAAACATTCCCGCTTACTGCTGAATTATTCAGCCACTCGCCTAGGCTTTCAGGTGTGCAGGTCAGAAGGCCAAACGCACACCTTCACAAAGGCTGGGCTTGAATTTCACTTCCCATGTTGACAGTATCTTTTTTAAAAACACCAATGCTATTTGAGACATTCATCCAAAGAACTAATGTGTACATGAAACTGATTTTTATGGCAGCAATGTGGACCTTGACTTTTGAACTAAACATAGATATGGGTTTGGCTTTTAAAATATGTGAGATATGAAGGTGTTTGTTCTTTCATTTTATTTTTGGAAGTTATTGCTATGTATATATTTCAACCCTCCTATAGGTTTCAGCAGTCCTGCCCTGTGAGAGACAAGTTCACTGTTTGTGGAACTGGGTTTTGGGTCAAGATATTTCTCATAGCTGAAAATGTTTGAGGAGCTGGTTTGCCAAAATAGGCACCATGCTGAAAGCTGAATGCCCCCTGGGTAGGCAAAATTAACCCTGTCTAACCTGGTCTAGTGTTGTATAAAAAGAGGAGACCAACTGCATGTCAATATTGTGTGGAAAGGCAGGAGGAAGAAGATCCATTATAGTGAAAAGGGAGGAGGGAGTAGACCCAGTTTTGTCAGAGATGTGGCAGTTTTTAGCTAGTTTTTTTTCTTTGTGCATTTGTGTGTGTGTGTGTGTGTGTGTGTGTGTGTGTGCACATTTCCTTCCACCAATGACAAAGTGTGATCATTTGTTCCAAAAAAGCCAGTACACTACAACTGATAATGTGTGTGAGGGTTTTTAATTTTATTTGTAGAAAAGATTGTGAACACTGAAAACTGCAAATCCTGTGAGTTTTGATTTTCAAAACATTGTGTATCCATCCTGAGTATGTTAGATTTAATGTATCTTCTGGTTTTTCAGTCAAAGGCTGAAAAATCCAGGCCATGAATCCATCTTTTTTTTTTTTTTGCAAATCTGATAATTTAGCAAAGATGTGTTTAGCAGTTCCTCTGGCATGAAATCTCATTGCTGTGTCTAGTCTTCTGTGGCTAATCTCTTATAGCTTATTTTATGCTAAACATTTGTGCATCTGGATTTTTTTGAGAGAAAAATCTATCTTTGCATAGATATTGCTGAATGAAAGCATGTAAAACAATTACTAGAAACATTTTTTTTTTTTTTTTTTTTTTTTTTTAAAGTTAGGTCCTGGCAATTCCCGGTGGCATCTCTTTGTATTATACAAATAGTTGCTGGGTAAAATTCTTTAAATACAAATTTTTATTTATTTTTTTTAGCAATGAAGTTCAGAATTTTCATTTATTTTATAATAAATTACTTTGTAGAACCTTTCTTGCAGATCAAGGTTGAATATAGTTGTCAAATGAGTTTGTACCCAGCCTCGGGTTTAGCTATGAAACAATGACCACACTTGTCTAAAGAAACAAACACTGCCCAATACTTAAGTTCTTGTGAAAGTGAAGGCATAGAACTACAGTACAGCAGACGTGAAGGAAGACTGTGTATCAACCAGCTGCTGATTTTAAGTCAAAGCTGTTGAATCCATATCCGGTTTAGGCCCGTGCTGCCCAGTGCACAGCTAGGGCTTCTCATTCCATTCAGCTCATTTGTCACCTGGCTTTTCTCAACAGCCATAAGAAAGAGCAAAAGACAAAAAAAAAAGCAAGGTCAATGTTTGGTGCAAATGCAGGGAATCCAGCCTTGCTTTCGCTGTGGTTTAAATTGCTGTCTTGATGGCTTGGAACCCGTTGTGTAAAGCCATTGCCTTGGTGCACCTTTCCTTTTGAGACGAAAACTGAGGAGTGTGGGTACATTTTCCCCATGATCAGAACGTGACTCCTGCAGCTCGCCCTGCACTGTGCTCTGCGTCACTGAGAATAGAAAAGGTGCTGATGCGTTAATAGCACTAGGTTGCTGTGTGGGATTTCAGCTAGTATTACATTAGCACCTGCCAGAGACGCTGGGTCTGGTGGTTAAGGGCACGGCGTCACATGGGCTGCCTGAAAATAGACAGGAGATTGTGGGCACTTTGCAGTGTCTATCAGCTTTCCAGCACAGCTCCTACCCCATCTGTGCATGACAGCGGTGGTGATGTAGGAGACTTTAATTATTAATATGCTTTAATTATTAATATGCTTAAATTAATAAACATATTTTCAACTGGTTTGGATATTTTCAACTGGTTAAAGAGTGGTTTGTTTAGGGTTTTTTTTTTTTTTGGGTTCCTTCCCAATATTCATTGTCATTCCCCTTTCTTGTCCTCTCCAGGGAGCAACCTATCTTCACCACCAGGGCTCATGTCTTCCAGATAGACCCCACCACCAAGAAGAACTGGGTCCCTGCCAGCAAGCAGGCGGTCACCGTCTCCTACTTCTACGACAGCACGCGGAACAGCTACCGCGTCATCAGTGTGGATGGGTCCAAGGTGAGAGCCCCTGCTGGACAGAGAGCAGTGGGGGACTTTTGTAGGGGTAACGCTGTCCATGAGCATCACTGCTGTAAGGGTTTTTTTTTTTTTTTTTTTTTTTTTTAAATGGATTTCGAACGTTGAATCACCTTCCTCTGTTCAGGATGTCAGAAGGACACAAGGGAGCTTGTCATTTCCAGACAGAGGAACAGAAAATGTCCACTGTAGCACTCAGGGTTGCAGGCTGGCTTTGCTTTCAGTTTTGCAATCATTGGTGAATGAAGTTGTTCTAATATCCTGAAATTCAAAAGTGCAAGAATTGGGGCTGTTTTAATATCAATCGGTTAAATCGGTCCACTTTTACAGGAAGGTTCCCTCTGCTGTGTCTTGCAGTGATTTAGTTTTTTTTCTAAATATGTGCAATTTTTCCTTCCCAATGGAGTGCCTCAGTCTCAGCCACAGAGGACCTTTTGTATGATCCCTCACACCAGCACATAACTGCATCAGTGCAGCTGCTGCATTCATACCACACGTCTAATTTAGTACTCCTGGATCTGCTCACCATGCTGCTGACACCAGAGTCCCCTCTCCATATGATATGTTCACATAATTTCAAAGATACTGAATCTCTGGAGAGTTTGGATGGAGGTTAATGTTTGATTTCTTTCACTTGATGCTTCTGCCTTTTGTCTGCTTTTTTCAGAAGATGACAGATGATAAAATTTTGGCCCCTGTTTCACAAGCCCTGTGCCCATCCTCCAACTGAAAGGTTTACATAGTGTGTTTCCATGGAGACATGTGGGCTCTGTGTAGAAGGGCTGATCGTGTGCAGCGTGATTAAGTCTCTGTCCCTGTGTCACAGTCTGCTGGCATGGATGGGGGGTGGTACCAGCTCACAGCTGCCCTCTCTGGTGTCATCTCCCATTGCCCTGTCACTGTGGCAGGTGAGGGTTTGACATGTGGCTTTTAAAATGGTCTTCTGCTGCCCCGCAAGCTATAAATATCTCCAAGTTCTGACCAGCGTTGGTTGGTTCTCCTGATTCACTGAAGGGTACAGTTCTGATCAGCCAGAGTGATGACAATTTTTCACTATGAATTGGGGTTCGTAAATACAAATGATCATCAGTTGCCTACATTCGGGTTCTGCTTGGTCCGGTTCTGAATGCTGCTCTGGATAAAGTAATGAACCACCAACATTTTTATTTTATTTTTAATCACATGTATAATTTTACTCCATCAGACATGCACATAGAAGTGCTCTTATGGCTCTGACAAGCAGAATTTTGGTTCTGATTTTAAAACTCGCAGTCCTATCTTAAAGGGTTCCTTAGCTTTTTTTTCTTTTTTTTTTTTTTTTTAAAAGATGAATCAGTTATGGCTTCTCAGGGATAAAGTTTCTGTGCTTTTGTTTTCATGTTTTCAATTTGAAAGGATGATTTTTTTAAAAATTGGTTTACAAGGATTTCATGAGGCTCTAATCGGGAAGTCAGGTGCCTGACTTGACTGGCCCTCTGCTGCGTTGCTGCAGCAGGAACCTGTGCCATGGAGTGCATCCTCCTTCACTGTGGCGCTACAATCCTGCTTTGTCTTTGAAATGTAAGCGTGACTGAGAAGGGGAAATGAATGGGTGCATTGTGACCAGGAGGATATTGATAATAGTTTTATTGTCCAAGTGCCTAAGGTTGAGTAGGCAGAAATACTGGTTGGTTCATTTTGGTGTTCGCTAAGCTTCTATTTAGCATAATATAATATTTCTCTTAGTATGGTCTGATGCCACTAGTTGACCAACAGTGAGATGTTTATCAGCAGCAGTTAAAAGCATCATGGGAAATGACAAAGATTCTATATTTTGCGTTAGGCCTGGTATTTATGATCATGTTATACCCCTCAGTCGCTGCAACTGGTTTGTCAGCATAACTGTGTTTGTTACATGATGCAAATTTGCCAGCAGCCCCTTAGAAATAGGAAGAGCAGTGTTCTTCCCCAAGGTGCTGGTTAGGTACAGCATGTGCAGTTTACTTGGAGATCTTCATGTTTACTTTAAGCCCTTTGTATTTAAATATGATTCAGAATGCAACTCAACAGGGTTTTTCATTGGCAGTTTGAAGTTATGACCATCTCTCCTGAATCCTAAGCTGTGCCAGTGAAATATCCTAGATTTACCTACTTCAGAACCACCAGGTCTACACCTATAGTATTGTCTCATGAAACTTACCCCCTGGACAGTCATGGGACACTGATATCAGGAGAGTGGAGCAATGTATGACTGTGTGTGGACTGTATTGTTCAATTCTGCACCTTTTTCCCATTCTCAAACTAGCTCGCTTCATCTGTCTTCTTTTATATGCTATGTGTTGAGGCACAAAGACAAGGAGAGAACAGGTGTGACTTGAGCAGGAGCTCAATAACTGTTGAGGATGCCCTGAACAACCAAGGCTCCATTTTACCCCCCTTGACTGTGCTCACCCCGATCAAGCAGGGATAAATAGAGATGATGAAAACCTTTGAGACTGGTCCCCTGCTAGGCCTGTAATCCTGGAGGATTTCCATGTATGCCTGCTCTACATAATCTCTTCTCAGATTCTGCTCCTTTGCGATTGGCTGAGAAGCACCTGTTGCACCCAACATCTCGGCACCATTCAGTCAGCAGACGCCAAAAGTGCACCGTCAGGCAGTTCCCGAGCCGACACAAGAAACAGAGCCGGCAGCTGCATGACTGCTTATTTGCGGCTTAATATGTCAAAGAATAAATTACCATGATGTGTGGCCCAGAGAACATACAAATTTTTATTTGAACGATTTCACTTTAAGCAAAGCTTTTGCACCTTATTATTCATTATGTAAGAAAGGAGGCACTGACAGCTCTGGGGTTTCAGCCTGCTGTTGTCACTGCTGCTTTGGAATTTCAGCCCTAAAGGGGTCCTGTGTCTGATTCACCTGGCTGGCAAGGGGATCAGCAGGTAGAGCAGTGGTTAGGGACTGGGACTGGGCTGGTACCAGCCTGAGTACCTGTTACTTCTCTAGAATCTCTGCCCAATACCTTTTATTGCTCTGGTTAAAATAACCAATTGTGTAAAGGTGTCAAATTCTGTAATTTCTGTCACTTTCACACAATTTATATGTGTAAATTCTATTTTAAAATTTCTACAGTTTGTACTCTGAAGTTGGTGCAGGAGGCATTTTATGGAAATAAATGTGCTAAATGCTTGTAGGTTTTGAATTCCTCTATTTCTCTGTAGATTGAAAAATGAGTCCTTAATGACATGACCAGCACGGTCTCTGTCCTGACAGAATTTGAATCCAGAAGGTGGCAGGGGATTCATGGAAAATGTCACTGGGGATTTAATTTATTCCTCCAGTGATATTTTTTTGTTTTGCCATTTAGCAGTTTTTTTTCGTGGTTAATTTCCCCTTACAGTTTAATACTTGTGAACCTCTCCATATGAATAAAGACTACTTACGCAGTGAATTTTCTATTTGTCTGTTAGATCTGTGACAGGATTTCAACAAACTAAAATAGAGGATGCTGCAGGTCTAACTTCTTTATGTTCTATTCACTAGTGGTGAATATCTGGCGTAATGCAGTCTGTCATGTCTATCATGGTGAGACTGACGTTGAACATGAGCTCAGGGAAATTGTGTCAAATCCTCCTTCCTTCCTATAGGTGAATAATCCCAGTGTTGTGGTTTACCTTTTCCCAGCAGCTTCTTAGGAAAAATGCCTCTGCAGGACTACAAAAATAGATTTTATTATTGCAATTACGCTGCTATATGTTAAAGTCCTTAAGATCAAAGGCATGAAGGTAAAGGTTGTTCGAAGTCCATCCGTAAAGAGGATATGAGGAAAGAGGCTTTACTGGCTTCCCCACTGCAAAGTGGATTATGGCCTTGGATGGAAGTCTGTGCTCCCGATTATGTCGCTGTTCCCTCAGGGTTAGGGCAGGAAGTCGAATGGTTGGACTCCCTGACTCTCGCTTTTCTTTAAGTGAAATAGAGCTGCATCACAGCTTCTTTACATCCCATACCTGGCAAACTACCAACAGTTTAGCTGAGATCAGCAGTGTTTCTCTGAATGGCACAGATTTAATTTTTCAGTGGCATATTATACTGAAAAATAACTTTTTTTTTTTTTTTTTTTTTTTTTTAAATACAGGTGGTATTTACACCACAGAGCTTTTGTGTTGGCACATTGCTCCAGCTCTCTATGTGTGACTGTAAAGTATTCCCTAAGATTTTCTTCTTGTTTTTGAATTGTTTTACAATAAGATTGTGCTGACGTTTATTAGGGGATTGTGAAGGTGAGTACAGAAGGTAAAATACCTCTGTCCCTTCACTTTTTAATTGAACTGGTCTATGCAGTTAACCTTACTAACGTAATGTTTGCTGGGTTTACACTGTCGCTGTGGTGTTCTTCACGAGAGAAAACCAAATAGTTTTTTTGAGTTGTTGAAACATGTTGCACGCGTGAAACCTTTCTTTTGAAATGGCACTGAGTTTAAAACAGAAATTTCCTGGTTTTATGTCTCCCATTGAGAGAAAAGAGCGGCTCGCGATCCGCTTTGATGCACAAGCTTGGCATTGGGATCCCAGACGGCATCTCTCCCGGCATGGTGTGAGCTTTGTAGCCTTTCCTCTTCCATACCCCTGCTGCAAAGAGCTGTGATCATAAACCTTTTTCCAAAGATGACCTTGACTCTGTGACATTTTGTGTTTGGCACAGTGTTACAGACCTCACTGCGGTTTACCTTTTATCCCCAGCTTTTAAAGATCACATTTCCCTTCATTTGCTCTTCTGTGGACCTTTATATTTGTTTAAAAAAATCTGAGGGAAATAATATTATGCATGAGTTTTTTTTAAAGAACACCTTGCAGCTGCATTTTGTATTTTATGTAAGTTTTTCAGATTAAATTAATGTAATT
Source organism: Heterotis niloticus (assembly GCA_018136845.1). NCBI lineage: Eukaryota > Metazoa > Chordata > Actinopteri > Osteoglossiformes > Osteoglossidae > Heterotis > Heterotis niloticus. The sequence continues at coordinate 11,731,652 of CM030904.1, read as the reverse complement.
TACAATTTTTCTAGCCAATGGCCCAGTGTGCTGTTACATTACAGGTAATGTTTACCACCTCAGGAGTGGCTTCAAATTTAGCTCCAGCTATTATTTAGAAGCAAATAGTTTCAAAAGTAATGTTAAAATATTGCAGTAATTCCAATGTACATGCTGCCTTTTTTTCCTTTTTCTTTTTTTTTTTTTTTTTTTTTTTTTTTAAAAGCCCAAACTGAGCTTAATAATGAATCAACCTTTGTTTATCTGTTCAATGGATGATCATACAGTTGAAACTGATCATAGAAGTTTTGTTTTCCTAAAAGGGGTGGCTGACAGATGAGGTGTAATTTTGTTACTTGTAATTTACCTGTAATGGTAAAAGAAAGGAAGTGAATACGTGATCCTCTTCATTTTGCCTTTAGTATCCAAAGTTACTTTATTATGATTTGAAAATTGCAAAATAAAGATGTGTGTTAAAATATACCTGCAATTGTTCACCTTTTCAAACAATCATCAGCACAGTCAGTTTAATATGAATGCAAACCAGGCAATTCCTCAGCCTATGTGTGTGGGGCTTTTTTTTTTTTTTTTTTTTTATAAATGTGGTTTGAATCTTATTCAGTGAACAACTGAACCAGGGTTATCAGCTTAAACATAATAGCCCAGCTGGAAGGCAACTGCAGGATGGCCAGGATATTGTCCTCCCATAATGGTGCACAGCTGCTTTGTGACACTAGGAAAAGACATGGACAGATTTCAAGAGAACATCGTGGATGACCTTTGGAGTTCCCTGAAAGAAAAAAATGCGTGACTGAAAGCAGGTTTATTTCAGTGCCCTTCATGCAGACAAATGCAAATCAGGTCCCAATGAGCTCAGAGGCAAATGGTAGTAAAAAAAAAAAATGGTCATTTTACCTTTACTTTGGCCTTAGGCTGCTTGTGTAACCCCATCCTGTGGTGTGCTGGATGTTCACACGCAGATGAGCCCAGTGCTTGGCTGCATGTCCCATGCACGGCCGAGTGTAAATCTGCTCCATAACTGCATCTGTTTAGCCAAGCAGATTATCAGCTCTCGCTGAAAGCTCAGCTCTCTCACTGGAGCAAATGCATTTAAAGACACTGAGATCTTCATTCATAGCACAGAAAACAAAGATGGTTTTATGTGCATTTACCCACTTAAAGTAAGTTTTGAAATGCAGTTCTCAGGAAATACTAAACTTTTTGTTAATACTGCAGTCCATTTGTCTTTGGTTCCTGTCATTCTAGAGTATTAATAAATTGTGCCATGACATGAAAGCAGTAAATAATTTATTTAAATGAATTATTAATTTATCTCTAAAGATTGCATGAAGCAATTCTTTACAAAGGACATTTTTTGACTTGCTGATCTTCACCTTCTAATGTATAAAAAAGTCAAACTACAGAGAACACAGTCTGGTTGTGAATAAGCTCAATCTTGAGACACATTTAAAAATCAGCTGCACTCAACTGAATTGTTTTTAAGTACATTATAGACAAAATAAATAAAAATGTTTGTTTTATAACAGGTTATGTATTTTTTTTACCCAGCAAATGCACAATATTCAAATTGTCTGCTAGTTTTAACATTTGAACAATACAATTTAAAAAGCATAAGTTGGTTCTGCTGTGTTTTTGTATATTTTTCATTCCACAGAATTTTTTTTTTATTATTATTATTTTGTGGGATTTTGAGTATGCTATGAGGTTGACATCTACAGTTGGCTATAAGAGTTGTTCAGTCTACACCAATGTCCTGTGATGATGATGATTTTATTGCTTCCATATGCAGTTGGATACTTAAAAACAGATTAACAGAACTGTTTCCCCACAATTTTGCCATTGTGTTTCCTTCTTTGTGCAGGTGTGGGTTTTTTTTTTTTTTTTTTTTTTTTTTTTAAATTTTTTTTATTTACCATGCATGTTTTTTTTGCTCCTCTTTGTGACAGGTAATTATTAACAGCACAATTACACCCAACATGACCTTCACTAAAACATCGCAGAAGTTCGGCCAGTGGGCTGACAGCAGGGCCAACACTGTGTTTGGCCTTGGGTTTGCCTCTGAGCAGCAGCTTGCAAAGGTCAGCGATTGTCTGCCGCCTGAAGGTCCTAACCATGTTTAATTACATTGCAACTCTTTATGTTGTGCAATGTGTGCCTAACTGTCCTTAAACTCAATCCAGTATTATTGCACTTGTATATTTAGTAATTAAGTATCTGTGTTTTCAAAGAATCATCTTGAAATAAGAATTATGATTCTCTTCCATCTATAGTTTGCTGAAAAATTCCAGGAAGTCAAAGAGGCTGCAAAACTAGCAAGGGAAAAGTCTCAAGAGAAGATTGACACATCAAGCAACCATTCCCAGGTAAATTCAGCCAGGACTGTTTAGATTAGGGGCTTTTTTTTTTTTTTTTTGTTAGATTTTCTTGGCCACCATTCAAGGCTTTGAAGTGGGTTTTCTTTAGGACTAGTGGTAGTGAGGAAGAGGGATGGCATCAGCCAGGGAAGGACATCAAGTGCTGGAGGACTGTGGTGTTCTTTAAACTCTGACATTTCAGAATTCAACCATAGTTGTGAGAATAAAAATGTAGATAAATTTCTTCCCTGCTCAAACCAGTGTTAACATAATGTACACCCAGAGTGCCTGACCAAACAATCTGAAGCTTGTTCTTAACCTTAGGTATAGGGTTTTATTTATGACAGGAGGGTGGTTTATTTCACAAAAGCAGCTGGATTGTAAAACTTCCTTTATTTTGTAAATTTTATATTACTGTTGTAGCAACTGTGATTTGTTGCTTTGTTTTTGAAGGGTTATTGATGCACACAAATACAGACCTTTTTTCTGTTGAGCACTCAGACAAAACTGCTTTCACTTCCTTGACATTTTACTGCAAAATGGATTTAGAACTGCGCTTAACACAAAGGAAGGTGTTCAGGTTGGCATTCCTGAAGACTAGCCGACGTCAGAAAATTAGCATGGAATCACAAGTCGTTGTTAGCTACGAGTGGTGGCATTATGGAGTAGAACAGTAAAGGGAGTGACACATTCCATGCATGGTAAGGTGGAGAGATAGGGTTGGCTGCTTTTCAGGGGAAATAACATGGCAGGAAATCTGTTCTACCACAATATGTGGCAAGATGCAAGGCTGGCAAGATAATGGGATTAAGACTCTACTTACCCTGGATTAAGAACACCCAGACTGCAAAATCCTTGCTTGTATGTGCACCAAAGCTATGTGACATCACTTGGAGAGGGGAAAAGTGCAAAAATAGCTAAAGCCAAGAGAAAAGTTAAGTAGAGTCCTGCAAGAACCTTGGAATATTTGACCGCAGGAGTATTTGAAAAAATGTGTACCAGTGCAAATTCGGTTCTGCATTCTAAGCGAGACACTTTAAAGTACTGGCATGTTTTAAGACCATACATTTTTTTTTTTACCTTGTATCCATTTTTTTATGTGACCTAAGACATTAACATAGTACAGTAACTCCAAACAACAGGTTACAGCTGTTAGTTTTTGACTCAGTGATTGCAGGTTCAAATCCCACCTTTTGCTGTATAAATGCAAATAATTGTAGATATTACTGTAAGCTGCTTTGAAAAATGTCAATTAGTAGAGTAGGGGGGTGCTGCCCCAGTATTTCTTTTGGTGACAGTGAAAGTACCACCATCCCTATCTGCCCTCACCTTCTCCCCTGTTCAGGAATCTGGCTGTGAGACTCCCTCCTCTGCACAGCCCTCCAGTTTCAATGGCACCGATGATGAGAAGATCTCTCATGTGGGCCCTGTGGAGACCCAGCTGAAGAGTGAGAACGATCATCTGAAGGGGGTCATCGAGCAGGGGTAACATTGCCCTGTCACACCACAGGTTGCGGGCAAGAGAGAATTGGGGGTCGGGGGGGGGGGGGGGGTGACACTTTCAGTGTGATATTGCAAAGGAGGCTTGGGAACCTCTGTGCAGGTCAGTCTGGAGGAAACATCAGGGTTCACTAACAGGCAAAACTGTCACAAGCCACATTGTCTTGTGTAATTGACATTTACAAGGAATCGGTGACCATGCTATGAAAGGTCCTGATGAGCAGAACGTGACAAAAAGGTGTTTCAGAAATTTGCTCCTTGGCAGCACTTACAAATTGACTAGTGTGAATGATCTGCTGGAGTGTCACCAGCTCGGAGAAGCACTTTTATTCTTCAGCACAGAAGCTTCACTTAGAATGAAGTAGGTGCCGAGGGATGATTATAAGCCATTTCTTGCACCTAAGATGAAAACATTGTGGGTGGCAATGAAGTAGAACTAAAAACCATTTCATTTTTAACAGTGTGAGATTTGCTTTGAAACACTGCCAGAAAACTGGATTGGAATTGGTATATAACTGACTGGCATTCAGCCTTCATGCCCAGTGTGCAAGATGAGAGGATTCAGCAAAGACTTGAGCCTGTTGTCCACTTGCTGATGCTCACGTACAACTCTCTTCCCAGTAACACCAACACGAAAAAGTGGGAGACGGAGCTGCAGACACTCAGGGACAACAATGCCCGCCTGGTGGACGCCCTTAAAGAGTCAACTGCCAACATGGAGACGTGGAAGAAACAGCTGGCTGTATGCAAGGAAGAGAACAGCCAACTCAGGAACAGGGTCAGTCTCTGTAGGGAGGGGGGAGGAGATGAGGGTGGTTCCACCTGCAGGTCTCCCTTTGCTGTGCATCTCTCTGGCCCACACAAATCTGGGATAATGTGCTTGGAGTGGGGGCCTGGCTAACATGATTGCAGGTGCAAAACGCCAATATATCTGCATTTGCTTCGTCTGCTGCCCTTACCTCATCAGTTAAGGAAGATGTGTTGGAAATGAGCCATTGGGGTATGAATAGGGTCTCTGTAGTTTTCATAACAGTGTGAATTGATTCACTAGGAAAGCCAGGAAAGAAAACAAATAAAATGGGGTGAGGGGGGCAGCTTGGCTTTTATCATGAATTTTAATCCATCTTATGACCTTGCCTGCAATGTACTTTTTTCTTATGGTTCAGTGGGAAGTTAATGTCAGGGCTGTGCTTTGTGGTCTACCTACTGTAGGGCTGTGGTGTATTTTAGGGAGTTTGTGCTGTGGGCCGAGCTCTGTGACCCCCCTCTCGAAGCCAGGGAACATTTCATCTTCTGGTGTGAAGTTTGAGAGCCATTTAGAGCCTTGTGTTTCTCTGCAGATCACAGATCTTGAGGCTCAGTGTAATGAGGCCAGTCGGGAGAAGGAGAGGAACACCCAACTGACTGTGAAGGTGAAGGAGCTCCAGTCTGAGCTTCAGGAGAAGGAGCAGGTAAGAGTGCCTCTGTGGTGCATCTGGCACACGGGGACGATGAGCCTAGCGAGTGATCACCATCCAGGGCTCTTGTGGCTGTTGTGATAGAGCACGGTGTTTACTGTACCTAGGACTTCATGTTGTTCCACAGGAGGTGCATCTACAGCCAGGGTCAGTATGGTAGGAGATGCCACTGACATTCTGCATTTCTGTGCAGCAGCAGCAGCCCATTAATTGTATGAGTGTGAAAATGTTGTGTTTATGAGGTGACAGAGCCTGAACACAGAACATAGGTCTCTGTCCCACAGGAAGCCATTAACTTCCAAAGGAAAACAGTATTGATTGTTGGACTGACTTAAAGGTCAGGATTTTGCTGAGAGCAGTTGTTTTCACAGCACACCTAATGTTGACAATTCTTGAATAAATTAGTATTTCATACTAAATATTTTTATAGATTAGTGGTGTGATATTTTTCAAAATGAGAAGCCCTAAATGTCAATTTGGATTCAGTGTAAAGAATTCTTTGGCCAACATTCTGAGCCATCAGTAACAGTGAATCTTTTTGGATTTTTTTTTTTTTTTTTGTCTTGTAGTTGCAGAGATGCCAACCTAAATGAACATCTGGTCTACTGTGAGCTTTATTTCAACCTAGGCTCATTAAAATGCATCAATGTGATCCCTGCTTAAAGGGACTTTTTTCAGTATTTGTTTCTGTACATTTGTCACCAGTGTTCCCCTCCCTCACTGTGTGTGCAACATGGGCATGTTTGGCTCCATACTGGGGCAACTGCCATTTCGCTGTTTTGTCCTGCATCATGTTATCTGGCTGCTGTGTGAAATGGTCCACTGCCTTTGTGTCCTCCCAGGCACTGAGGTGGCATGTAAGTGCAGATGACACAACTGATATGTCCATCTCCAACGGAGAGCTCACAGTCTCTCACGCATGTTCAACAGATGAGTTCATTATCCTTAACTGTGCACTTTAGTGCAACTTTTGAATTCATAACTCTTATTGTTACATTGGTTGGCTATGATGTTCACTGTTGAATTTGGAAAAATTAGCCAGTAGCCTTTATCTGCCTTCCAAATGAAAGCAAGGCAGCTGCTTCTGAGGAACCTCGCAAGTGCAGGAGGGCTGCCCAAGGGTCCCTTATGCTGAGCACCACGACTTTAAACTACCTGGCCAGGAAAGGGAGACATGCAAACATGAATTATTGACCTGTCCATGTCAGCTTTCTGCATGTGGCCTCCCCACTTCGGCAGCTTTGCCCACTCCCTGGGTGAGATTTAGTCTGCTGACCGCTTGTTCCCTTTAAGGCGACTCAAGGAGCTTTTCGTGGGCTGTTTTTGTGAGCCAGCTATGAATCACGTTGAATTTAGTCACTGCCCCCTAATGTGCCATGAAGGGTGCATGCAGGCATGAAAAAGTGAATTTATTTGTGTTCATCTGTGCTGATGGTCCTCGTTTCCATTCACAGGCCATTATTACTATGGAACAAAAAGTATAATATTTTGAATGTGTCTACCAGTAGTCTTTGACTTACAACGTCGCAGTTTATGGTGACCCAGATTTACGATGACCACTCCGTTAACCTTATTTTCAAGTCCCACCTTTTGGTCTGGTAACAGCCACTCCTTGTGCTGTTGGACATCAGCTGGCTGCTTTGCTGCAAGGGAAATATATGTTGTTTGCTCAGTTGATGTTTGGCTGTCTACCAGCACAGTGCTTGTGGACCGGATGTGAAATCAAGAAACAAGTGGGTCAAAGTTTCCTTATTTTAGAGGGCAAATACTTTGGTGGTGGACATAGTCAGCCCTTACTGTGGTGTATCTCCATTGTCACCCAGCACTCAGTTCATTACTGCTAACAAGCTACCGTCTGCACAGGGCCAAAATGTCTGGTTAATGATCAAGGAAATGACCGATAAAAGTCCCACAGAGGTGGACCTAATGCAGGCTACTGATCAATAACATTAAAAAATGTTCAATTAATGACCAATGAAGGTGTTACTCATACTCAGAAGCACATGATGATACAACAGTGGTGTAAAAGCCTGGCCAGTAAATTAAAGGAAGAATCAGAAAAACAACCCAAATCGGTGCAAAGAAAATGCTGATTTGGAAAGAAAATTGGTAATCTGACAAATCGCCTGCAAAAGAAAGTGTCAAAGCAAAAAACAAAATAGTAAAATGAAAATCTAAAACTTTAATTTGCATGTAATGCATTTATTTTTATTGTATTTACTGAATGTATTTTTGTCTTGTTCTGCTTTTATGCATACATTATACATAGACACTTATGCACATTAATGGTCTATATATTAAATTTTAAAAAGCATATAATATTAGTCTGCAACAACCTGTGTGCAATATCTATCTGTAGGGGAAGCATAATGATTCGAGCTGCCACTGTACACTCAGATGACGCAGGTTTTAATCCCAGTTAGCGCTGCCATACCCTTAAGCAAGATGGTTTGCTCCATTAACAATGACCCAGCTGTATAAATTAGTAAATAACTGTTTGTAGTTTCACGTTGTAAGTCTCTTTCATGAAATGTATCAGCTGAATGAATGAATGAATAATGATGATGTGTGATGGAATGTAACTCATGGGATCTGATGTGCTGCAGGAACTGGAGAACCTGAGGGCACAGGCAGAGACCATCCCAAAGCTCATGGAGGAGTGTGAGAACCTCACCCACAAACTGCAGGTGTGCACACCACAGTGGAAACCCCTGTGTTGTGGTGCGGCCAGACGTGTTGTTCAGGAGTGCAGAAGCTAACACAGACCCCTGGGTTCCAGGGTCATGGTGGTGCACTGTGGATGCAGACTCGGAACCAGAGTGTATCTTGAGTATTTGAACACCATGACATACAGAAGATAACGCGTATAGATGCACGCATTCAGTTATTTGCAGTTAGCTGACTTCCTAGCAAAGAGATATCTACTGTACTGTCATAATGCTGTACCCGTGCTTTTGTTCATTAATGAATGAGCAGAAACATCAACCATCCTTTGCAGTGAATGCCAATCTTATTTATTAGTGTTAGAGTGCAGAAGGAGTCAGGACTAAAGTTCCTGGCAGCACAGTCAAACTTCACAATGTTCTTCATTAACATTGGACATTTGTCACAACTGATAGGTTTCACACTGGCTTCAGAACCAGAGGTAATAAATAGCTGCCCTAATGATTGAGGGTTTCAGACTCAGTCGGGTGAGAAATTTTGTCGTCAAAATCACCCTAAGAGGGTGCACTTCAGTACTGGAGATTTCAAATATTGATGTTTGTCTGCCGACTCCTGCAAGAGAGGTGGGCTGTGTTGCTGTTTTAGTTTCCTTTCGGTGTTCCTCGCCATCACAGTACAATGAGAGTGCTGAGGAACACGTTCACCTCACCTGTCATGTATCTGGTAGTGGAAAAGCAGGCAAACTATATTTTTCTCCCCTCTGTGCAGAATCCTGCTAAACAGCAGCTTGTGAGACTCCTATTTAAAGAAAAGTTTGAGGCTCCAGTTACAGTAGTTGGCTAGGAAACTCTGCCTGTCACACAAGAAGTGTAGATATTGGGCTATTTGGTTGTGGCAATGAAAGTGGCCTGGACAGTAGGCCTGTAGAAATCCTTTATGGCACACATCCAAAAATTTACTCCAGAGATTTACTTTTAACTGAATGGAGCCACTCTGTTGCGTTTCCATCAAATGTCTCTGTTTCTCTGCATCCCTTAGACTGCTGAAAAGAAAAACAAAGATCTAGAGCACCGGATAGGTACACTGGAAGCTGACATACAGGACAACCGCCACAAGCAAGGACACTTGAAGGCTGAGCTCAAGAAGTTCATGGATGTGCTGGATGGAAAGATTGATGAGCTGCACGAGTTCAGACAAGGTCTGTCAAAACTTGGAGTAGATAACTGAAGAAAAAAAACAAAAACGGCCTTAAAAAGCTGTACCAGACAAAGACTATCAGGTTGGTTTCGGGGGCCCTGTGCTCAATGTGGGTTTTGAAAAAGGGAAAAACAGCAACAAAGAGCAATGGTCTGGTCAGAATGTTCTCCTTGATAGCATCTTTCTGTCAGCATTTCTGAGTGTAATTCATAGGTCACAGAGCTGTGAAAATGATTGAGTTCCTAAAGGATATTAATAGCTGATTAAGAGGTGGAGGATTCAGTCTTAAAGTTCTTTAATGCTCCTGGAATATTTTTCTAAGGGCTGAAGATTCAGTCAAGAACATGTTGCAGAGTTGAACCACCCAGCAAAGTAATAATTACTATTAAATCATACAGACCAGCTTATATAGTTGAAAGTGGTGTTGCGGTCTGTGTGCAGGTGGATTTTTTTTTTTTTTTTTTCCTCTCTCCTTTTTCTGATCTCAGGTGAGTCCAAAGGCTGTTTGTGCTCTTTAATATGCACATACATGAACTGCACAGTGTCATAAAGTGCCTCAGCTTTCAAGTCTTTCTGAACCAAAAGGAAGGCCCTTCACCCTGCAGCTCAAATCTTTGTAAATGTGGGCAGAGTAGGAAATTAAAATTATTACTGAAATGCAGAAATGTTCCAAATCAGTAGTTTACATCCAGTTTGCAAATTTTGTAGTTCCTTGAAATTGTTTAAAAAAAAAAAAAAAAAAAAAAAAAATTTGAATACCACATAAGAATATGTAATTACATGAACGAAAAGGATCGAACATCCTATGGATGTTGTGGTACTCCCCCCCCCCCCCCTTTCTTCCTTACAAACACTGAGGGAGGGAACAAGAAAGTGCAGCGCTTTCAGCAAACGAAAAGGTTTCAGTGATAATTTAATGGTGCTTTGAAAACACAGTTGGCAAGATTGTATGTGCATAATAATGAAGGGTTTTGCAAGGAATTCTACTTGGGGTAACAGAGGTACCCAATACTATGCCAGAAATTTGTTTTGAGTGTTGTGTTCAAAGGGTTTTGCATGTATGAAAGCAATTTCAGTCGGTCTGTAAAACAAAGTACGTCTCTGCAGTAGTTTCCATAAAGAATGTGCTTCCCACGTTTTTATTACTGGTGGTAGTTTTCCACATGGGGTGATGTGTAACATTTTATTTTTTGGAAGTTTTGTTGCTGCTGGATGTTATAACCATGTTTGTGTACATTGAATTTGCAACCTCTGTTTTTTTTTTTTTTTTTTTTTTTTTTTTTTCCCCCCTTCAAGTAAAAATCTACTGAAGTAAATTTTTTCCATATATTGCAGTACTGGTGCCTATGGACTTTTCTATCTTGACTTTTAATGACCCTGTAACTTCACAGAATCTGATGTCCACAGTCTTAACAGCTGTGTTTTTTTTTTTTTTTTTTTTTGGGTCTGGGGGCCTCAGTCACTTTATATTGAACGGCATTTAAAGAAAGGGTGGGGATTCGTTCATGTGCTCTGTGGCCTTCTTCCTTTGTAGCCCGGCACCATATTGTATTTGAATGTTTGTGTGAATCAGACATCTTGTTAATAGGAATTTATAAGAAATGCTCTTGTGACAGAAGTATATATTCTATCACTCCTGGCATCATTGCGTGTGGTCATGTTCAGTGTGAATGGACTACTGTGTCCTTGCCCTTCCGAATACAAATGTACCTCTGCCTCTATCGGGGGCCTCCACTACTGTATTTAATTTTTTTTCTTTCCTGATTAACTTTTGTGGTTTGTTCAATATTGTATCATATACTGAATATTGATAAATATAGTTTAATTAAAATACTTTTGTCTGTTTCATTGCTGGCTCAGGTAACCTGCTGGATTTCATTTCATTGTCTGGCCCAGTAACATTGCTGCTGACTTTCCGAATAGAGCACGGGGTACCACGTGGTGCTCACTTCCTTGTTAAATCACCCCAAAATCCACCCTGAAGCATTGGCTTGCAAAGGTGCTTTAGCTACTTGGGATATTTGATTCTCTAGACATTCTTCACTGACACAAAAAGAGTATAAAATAATTCAAGAATGATAAAGCACTTAATGTCTACTTCTGCAAATGGTTGTTTATGAAATGTTAAATTTGGTGGGGGAACAGTGCTGGGTGGTTTGTCATTGTGCTAGGGTGAGGAGGCTATTGTATTCCAGCTATGTTGCTGTGGTAACTTGATCACCACACACTTCTATTGACCCCCCCCCCACCACCTTTGAAACTGACCATACAAATGTTTGCTTGCAAGTATTTATACTCCCTTCAGAAATTCAAATAATTTTAACGACATTGTATGAGCTTAACATTTTGAAAACAAAATACAACAGTGCATTTTCAAGTATTAAGAATGGAAATTAAATGAAAATATGCAAAAATGTTAGTCACAGCCAACATGCAGTGTGGATTATCTCCATACGAAGGCCACCATGGAAAATATTGATTTTTTTTTTAAACATGCTGCATGTCAGCATGAAGAGTGGGCGAATTTGTAAAATATAATTAAGAATGTGTTGCAGAGATGTTACTGTAGGCCACCCCCATAAGCCTTGCTGTTTCCATAGTAACAGCAGCTGCTGGGATTTGTCATAGTGCTGCTGGGCTGGCCTGTACCTGGAACAGCTTCAAGTGTTCCTTCTGCCACTACAAAGAATCAATGTGTCACATGTAGTCAGACAGCAAGGTTACTGTGCAACCAAGGGTTAAAAAACCCACTTCTCTCATCACACTGAGGTACACCAGATGACAACTGAGGCAAAGTTAATCTTTCTGTATATTTGGCTTAAGTATATAGCTGCGACACTGCAAGTAGAACACGGAAAGACATTCTGAAGATCTTTATTGCAGACATCAGACCAAACTCCCAGTTCAGCCCTCCTGAAGGTTCTAAACCCCTGTGACAGACCATTAGTAAGTGACAATGTGGCTTGTCTAGCCAGCAGGTGGCAGTATGGAGGATAGCACAATAGCATGTCCCCACTTAAGAACCAAACCAGTTAGTCCACTGTTCAGATGATCCTCGACTTATGATGGCGCGACAGCGATGTGGATTCAATAGAAACTGTACTTAAAATTTTCAAATTTTTTTTTTTGGGCGAGCAATATGCGGTATGATAGTTATTAGACTTTATAACTACCCTTTCTGTAGGGAGGGCACCTAGGCATCTGATTTCCACTTCAATTTTCCCAACCCCACCAATACTTAATTTTTCCCTGTAGATACTTATTTTATATAATTTCATTATTTAACTATCTCTTGTATTGTGGCACTGAGCATGTTGCTGACATAATTTCCCTAGGGATCAATAAAATTTTACCTTATTGTACTCTCTCGATGTTGGACAGCGTCAGCAATCTGCCCAATTTTCCAAGCGGTCGCTGCTGCATACAACTGATATTCTACAATGTTGTGTGTAGCCAGCATTTTTTCAAAACTCCCCCTCCCACAACGCCTGTGTCTTAATACCCTGTAAGGTAGGCTAGGATGGAAGAAATCGTGAGATATCACGGTTCCGTCAAATTCTTTACCGAGCGTTACTGCTGTTAGCTAGCGCTAAATATTTGCGATTGGCAGTAAACAAAATAATAAAAAATAAACAAAACACAAGGTCTCAGCAAGACAGTGGTTGCAGGGGAGTTCACAAGGATGACTGAGCACTGACAGGCAGTATGGGTGGCATCTAATTGTCCATGATTGATTGGTTGGTTCCTATACCAAATCAATGCTCAGCCTGAAGACAGGGGCTGAGAGATCGCCTACATTCTGTTGCTGAAGTGACCACAGGTGTGACAGTACAGTAGGTTAAGTGTACAGGTATGCACTGCAGGATGACGTGGTGGTTTGCAGCCTAGGAATAACAGGCTGTGCCACATACAAGTCATAACAGACATAATGCAGTGCACGTACGCTCTATGATGTTCGTGCAACGAAATCGCCTAACGATGCATTTCTCAGAATGTAGCCCCATCTTGAAGTGACACATACCTGCATTAAATGCATTTTCCACTTACGATGGGCGTATTGGAACGCGATCCCATCGTAAGTCGAGGAGCACCTGTACAGACATTCCAGCAAATACATTTTCATAGACCAAACCCAAGTGTCTATAAATGCTGTACTCGTCCATATATAAAACCCTACCCAAAACATGTCTGTACATCCATACACACACACAGATATTCCGAGAAAGAAAATACTGCTAAGTTACTTCAGATTCCACCTTTGAAGAAATCAAAACTTCTCCTAGTGACAGCTACACAATCTTCTAGGCACTTTTCTTGGTATGTTACCTCAAAATCTGCATAAAAAAAAAAAAAATCTGCTGAGGAGAGGGAAAAAAATTGAAAAGGCAAAAATCAGTGCAACAATCTTTGTCACGGTTCTTCCCCCCAGACACATTATAAAATTAAAGTTATATTAAGTGCCATGGAATCTTTACAGGAATACACTGGGGGATAATTCCTGCCAAAGATTATAAAATATTTATTACAGCTATAAACCTGTTTACTCTTTGCAAGCAAAAGTTGAATGCTAAGACTCGACAGAGCTGATCTGAGTCCCTTGTGTGTTAAAAACACAACCTTGACCTGTCACTGCTTGCATTGTTCACATTTACCATTTGTAATCGTTAACGTGTTATACTGTATGCCATTACCTGTAACAGATTATAACCATACTCAATGTTTACAGAAACTGTAATGAAAAATTTCCCAAACAGCAGAAGACCTGTGCAAGCTCTCCAATGTCTACTTACACCTCTGGCATGTGACACTGGGTCAGTGTCAACAGCTGAAGTAGGACTCAGCTATCCCACTCTCCAGACTGCATGTCCCCTCTGTCCTCATCATCCGAGTCTGAAGACACCTTCTTCATTCTCTGCATGGCGGCTTTAATGCTGCGTTCCAGGTCTGAAGCGTGACCACCCTGGTTTGGTGAGGGCCCCTCTGCTGGCTGCACCTTCCTCAGTTTCACCCCAAGGCGGATGGCCGACAAGATGCTCTCCCGCACATCGCCAGCCACTTTGGGTTGCATCTCCACCCTCCGTAGCTGGATCTGCCCCCTTTGCAGGGAGGCCAGCACCTCATCCATGGAGCCTGCATACAAGACACAGTGAAGTGGATCAAACCTTCCACTTACCAAACCTGCTGCCGGTGTTGCCAACGACATGCAGTCCTGGTGCTAGAGAGAACTAATCTCATTAATTAATCAAAAATCTTGTTTTTCTTTAAGACCAAACATTATATTCAAACTAGAAAATGATTTCATTTAGAATGAAAGTGCCAGAGACCTCAGGAATGTTATCAAAATAAACATTTGCTTTAAGCTAGGGGACAGCACAGAAGTTATGGCCTTCTGGTGACCACTACACCATTTGTTGTGAATTCAAGACACTGTCAATCTTCATCTTGATTCTGAGCTGAAACCTTGTCTTCACTGCAGTTACAATGAGCAGTTTCTGTTTACAGAACACAGCCTTGCCGATAGCATCCGATTCCTTCTCATCACTGCAAAGTGCTGACAACAGAGCAAACAGGCCTTCCTTCATTCACTTTCAAACAAGCTTTTACTTTTGTACTTCTCATTTTCTTTGACCTTTAAAAAAATTTATTTTACCATTTTTAATATATGAACTTTATAATGTTTTAAAGTGAAACAACCAAAGTAGCTTTTAATAATGACACAAATCTCACCTATATTTTGCTTTAGTGCAATTTTGGCTGGAAAAGAAGATCCCTCTTTGTCACTGAGGAGAGGCTTGGGTGTGTCCAGTAGCTCTGGAACTTGGCAGGGAGACATGTGGATGGGTGGTAGGGGTGGTGGTGGTGGTGGTGGAGGAGGTGGTGGAACATAGGACTGGTCTGCAGGAGCAGGACTTGGGCCAGGGGAACTGAAGATGTGTACTGGGATGTCTTTTGGCTTTTTCTGTTGTGATTTTTTGGGTGTGGTTTTGGAGGGGGCTGTCAGTGTGTCAGAAGAGGGGGCAAGACTGACAATGGACAGTGGCTGAGAGAGGCTGGCAACTGAGGAGCCTTTAACAGTTGGCTTGGAGGATGGGGTCTTCAACACATACTGCCCTTGTCTCTTCTGGAAGACAAATACAAGGAAATATACTAGATATACAAAAATATCAAGACATTTTCACTTCTGAATCTTTATAATATTATATAATGTTAGAAATATTAAGTTACTAAAACAAACCTATCTGCTGCATGATGGTGATGCCACACTGGCACTGCACCAACATACCTGTGAATCAGCACGTTTGAATATTCACAGCCCCTGAGCTCTGTGGACAATGCAGTCCCTTATGGTGCAGAGTGTTTATTGGGTAATTACCTCTCTGAAGGACCTCAGCCTACTGAGAGTCCTCTCTCGTTCTTGGTCCACCCACTCCTTCCGCTTCTGCTCCTCTTGTTTCTTCTGCTCCCTTTTCTGCAGTAAGAGAAATGGTGAGAGAGATATGAGCACGTGCACAGTGGCTGGATGAGCTTGGGGCCAAGTATTTTACAATGGTCACCGTGGTTACAAACCAGGTGGATGTTGTGGTGCTGGATGAACCTGGCTGCATTTTCCTGTGCCTGACGATGTTTCTGTTCATGTGCCTCCACACACTGGTCCTAAGATGAAGAGCCCGCATAATAAAATTTTCACTCCTCTGAATATAGCAATTTTGTTAAAAGCTACTAGCATGTTTTTCTTTATACCTGAAACATGACGAGTAAGAAAAATGACGAGTAAGAATCAAAAGATTTGATTGTAATCTGCTGACCCTACTGGCCTAAGGGACCAGAGTTTGAGTGAATGGCACAATGGCCATCATCAAGGATATGTTCGCTCCTAACTCCAGAGTGGGGAAACAGCATCTTGCTTACCTTCTTGTTGCGCAGATAAGCCCTCCTGGAGCAGATAGTGCCCCTCTTGGTCTCCAACTGCTGCAGCTGACGATTGATTGTCCTGACAGCTGGGGTGCTGGGATCATGAAGCGGGCCCACTTCCAGCACACTCTGCAACTCCTCAGGGTCTTCACAGGTATCATAGTACACAACCTCCTCCTTCAGCTCTGTGTAAGACATTCACTCATTTAAACACCTCTTTATAGGTCTCCTTCATATATTTAACAGACTGTCAACATAGGACATTCCCTCATTTGTCCACTCATAACCCCATAGGAATGACAAAATCCTTCTTTTCAAACTCAAAAGACATCAACTCCTTTATCCCTCAACTACTCCATCCCTTTTTCCTGCTACTTTGAAGAAATACTCCCGTTTTGCCAATAAGTATGAACTTAAAACAGAGCACACGCTTACTTAGATCCATGTTCTAAAGTTTAATGTATTCCCAAGCAACTGCAATTGAGAGCATCTACAAGCATAAGTTTTCTTGAATTTATAAGCAATGGTGACATTCTTAAAGGGGCTGTTTGACACATTCCACTTGACTCAGTTTGTGTTGTGCAAGCTAACTTGTTTGTGTTCACAATGATATGCACTCTCAAGAATACAAAAAGACTGATCCAGGGACAGCTCACTGTCACTCCCACTAAACCAGCAAAACATGTCTGAAGCAAAAAAGCACAAATGCTGGGGACACCAGATTACATAAGTTTTTTCCAAAGCCTTACACGACTTCATGTTTAATGCAATGTGTCATGTAATACAGTGGGAAAAGGGCAGCTGTGGATATCAGCAACCAGGTACCTTTCATCTGCCGCCGCAGCGTATCTATCTGCGCTACAAGAAGCAGCTCCTCGCTCTTCAGGATCTCAAACTTTGTGTCGTACAGCTCCAGCTGAGTTTCATAATACTGCAGCTCCAGTTCATCAACTGCCAAAAGGCTATCCCGTTGATCAGCAAGGCTCTCCATCTGCAAGGAGGGAAGGAGCGTGAACAGAGTTGCAACATCTTCAGAAGTGTTTCACTGACATTGTGCATCTGTTAAATGTCCCCTACACGTTGCTGAAAAAGAAGGGTATATATAGCAATTTCAATTTAAAAAAAAGTGACTACATCTGCACCATAGATTCTGCACCATTATGCCAACTAATTCAAGCTCATCAGAAAATGAAGATATTGCAAAAAAAAAAAACAAAACCATTATAGCACTGTCCATGTTATGTAAGAATGGATAAAATATTATCTTCATTTTAAGACAACATAAACACAAACAACTCAGTTGGCAATTTCTTTAGCATAGCATGCAGGAAAGTGAGTGCAAACTGGTTAATAATATCTCGTAAAGCAGCTCGAACGACAGCATGATACAGTGGCAAAGATACAAAAGAGAAAGTCTCTAGTGTTAGCTGCAAAACTCATGTCAACTGGAAATGATAAAAGACTCCCTGGGTTCCAGGCAGCTAATGAACACTGATTTTCCACATGGAAGTCCTCACATTAGGAGTCAGCATATCTCTGTTCCCTGGGATCTCTTCAGCCATGTTAATTACCACACAAAAATGTGCTGAAAAAGATATGTTACCGAGTTCCACTGAGCATCTTCTCAGGCACAGTGATACTGCAAGTGGGATTTTTTTATACAAAGTATTACGGGCTTTTTCTATAAGTATTTCCACTCTTAAAACTGTTCAGCATTGAAAAGAGCACAGCAACTCTAAAGTGCTATATCAAGGTAGCAACAGTTATAGGGCCAAGTTGTTTCCCTACTACTTTCATAATAAATATGAAAACCTGACAATACACACACATACAGAACTAGTCAAAGCCCTTCACCTTCTCTTTGATCTCCTCCTTTTTGCGGTTAAGGCACATTTCTTTCGCTCTCATGTACTGCAGTCTCTCCTTGGCAAGCATAAACTTGAGCTTCTCCGCTCTGGGAGCAGCAGTAGCCCAGGAAGCTTGACCAAACCGCCGTCTGTCCTCCTCCATCTGCTTCAGCATCCCTGTGAAGACACAATTCAGTGGGCACCTGGGTTCAGGTCAGGTCAAATTAGGTCAAGCCTGACAAACAGGCTTATAGCAAGTTCTAAACTTACAAGTAAATATATGACTGCAAGCATACCTTCACAAAATCTAAATCTCTCACAACTTGCAATTCCCAGATTTATTTTTTCAGGAAAAAATATCCAGGTGTTTCAAAGACTTTCTCTGGAAGAACTGTATGCCCATGATTATAATGTTTGTACCCGGGGGTTCCCTAGAACACAGGGGTCTCGTTCGCAGCAGCACTCTACCTGCCAGCGCTTTTGACGTCTCCCCAAAGTAGTTAACTGTGATATCCTGGATGGAGCTTACAGCATCCTTTGCCCTTTTTCTCCAGTCCTCTGCCTCCTTCTCCAGAGCAGCTATTCTCTTGGGACCCAAATCCTCAAATTCCAGGGATTTCTTAAACAACAACAGTAAGTCACATAATTATAATAATGAGAATCAGTGCTATACTCTAAAAATGACATCACTTATAGCAAAAAACATCATAAATCAGTATGTACACACTGCAAAGCTAAGCAAATGCTTATAGTATCTGTGAACCAAATATTTAGAGAAACTTCTTTCATTTATTTTTATACTTACTGCTATAATTCCTTGCTGAAAAAAATTACACAAAAATCTTTTATCTAAAATGTCTCCAGAAGTGAGGATGTACATTTCAAATAGAATACTCCATGCAGCCAGTGATTTATTTTTATTAGAATATAAATACCATACTTCAGGTCTACCGTTAACTGGTTTCTAACAGAACTCATGAAACATACGTTTTAAACTTTTTTTCTGGGTGACATTCTTTGATCATCTCAGATACTCAGCAATTTGCCTTTCCATAACTATTTTCAACATTCATAGGACAAAAGCATTATCATACCAAGACTTCCATTTTGTACAAAGCTGCAAGCTCCCTCATGTCTCGGAAAGGCTGCAGCAGGTACTGGTAGAACAGCGTTGCCACGGTAACTAATTCTTTGTATGCCTCATCCTCTTCTTCATAAATCTTTAATAGGAGCACCAACTTGTCAGCAGTCTTGTGCTGATGAAGGATCTGAAATTTAATTTGAATATCAGCATTTAGCATCATTCACTACTCAACCACAAATGTTTGCATTTTAACAATTTCCTTACTTTAATGAAACAACATGGAAAAGATTTTGCCATTATGACTTCAGTTCAAAATTCACTTTAATCTACCAAACTGAATACATTTACACATACGAGTATATTATAGAAATGTGCATTTTACAAATTAGCACACTGTGGAATCCATAATTGAAAATAATATTAGTGATGCCCCATATTTTTTATTTTCAGAAATAACAAATAACTTATATAAGCAGAAAAGTCCCAACTCCAATTAATTAAAGTAGAATTTGGATTTAATAGACTTCACTACAAAACCTTCAGCTAACAATTAAAAAGACACAGTTCATTTAGCTTTGGGATAAATGAAACAGTCAATATATTGCAATAAGAATCGACTGTGGACCATATGGCTTTGTCCCACATACTCAAGAGTTGTACTAAATATATACACATCCAGGTAAGCTTCACATTGTACGTGGTCCTACAGTACATCACAAATTTGTTTTTCAGACAACATATACAGGCCAAGACTTTTTTGACCCATTACATAAGTAGGTAACAGTATTGACAGCAGTCTCTAGGAGAATCTGCAGAGTAACAGTGCCTGCAGCATTTGTTTCAGTGGCATGACATCACGTAGTCTCCTGAAACAGAGTTATAACTCATTTTATCTGAAATGTTTATCTAAGGAAGGTTGTGATGTTAAAAACTTGACTTGGTGTTTTACTCAGGTTTTTTTTTTTTTTTTTTTTTACTGTATCAGCCCAGAGTAAGTACTTTGCTCAAGGGTGCTACAGAGGGAGTGGGGTTTGAACTGTAAATATTCTGTGTTTTAGCCTTAGTGTAGAGAACCATGAAGAAGTCTATTTCTACCTGATGACCGTAGTCACCGGTGAGGACTTCATGCCAGAGGTGGCAAACACATCCATTGCATCTCTTCACAGCACACAAAATTGACAAAGGCCCAAAATGAAGGCAGACAAGCCAAATACAAAGTGCTGCAGTGACTTTACACTAAATCACATGTTGCTGCACCTACTACCCCACTGCATGGTTGTAAATTGAACACCGAACTCCCTCTGTTCTTACACCACTGCTCACACTGCTCCTTCACTTCCACTTGGACCAAACAGCACTCAGCAGGCATAAATATGTACAGAACAAGATTATCTGTTAGTTATAGAGGCAACATGTAATAATCAATTTTCTGTACAAGATACTACAAAAACGGCACTTTCACAAAAAGTCTTGTTACCAGAGGAGTTCTATAGCGGTGGCACAAACATGGAAGACCACCTGTTGAGATGTGTATTTCTACTGGAACGTCGGATTTTAAAACGCAACACGGAATAAATTCGTTCATACCCTTGATTCTTCGTTTTATTTATTCTGGCTTTGTGCCGTTTAGATCTTTGTGCGAAGCCGAAACCACGGCCTTCACTTTCCTGAAGCACATCGCGCTCAACGGCAGTTACACCACAGGCACGAGTTGCCCCTTTTCGAATAGCTTTATACATTTTTTGTATATTTTAATCCTGTTTTTATTCGGTGAATCCGAGTCTGTCTAGGTGTTTAAAAGCTGCGGTTGGACCCCGTGTCGCACCTCCCTGAGAGAGCCCCGGGCGCGCTCCACTTGCTCCTCCATAGTCTTCCTCCGGAATTCGTGCAAGTT
Organism: Heterotis niloticus; assembly: GCA_018136845.1. Taxonomy (NCBI): domain Eukaryota; kingdom Metazoa; phylum Chordata; class Actinopteri; order Osteoglossiformes; family Osteoglossidae; genus Heterotis; species Heterotis niloticus. Next base: position 11,710,743 of record CM030904.1, on the reverse strand, counting down.
CTCGAAATACTCGTCGAGCCCGCGCTCGTCCTCCGCGAACAGCGCGTCCAGTACAATCCTGCGGCCGCACACGTCGATGGCCGCGCTCAGGTACTTCTCTAGCTGCCGGCACGGCGTCTCCACGTCCCTGTCAGCCTCGCCGGCCCCAGAGCTTCGACTTGGGAACAAAAAGTCCCACATATTGCCCCCTTCGAAGTCGCTCAACTCGGGAAAGTAGGACTCTAGCACGTCGCTGACACCCGACAGCTGGCGGTGGACATTACGGAGGTCGCTAACGGAAAAGAGTCCGGCCCAGCTGCTCTGCGTGTCGGCCGGGCCCTGCTCCCTCCGTCGCTGGCGTTGCAGGGTCCGGTTGTGACAAGTCACAGCGAACTTACACTCGATGCTGTTCCATTGTACGATAAAACCGAGCTTGACGGGCTCGCTCTCTTCGAAAATATTACTTTTTATGGCCACCCAACCCTCTAGGCTGTCCAGGCGTTCGCACTCGGCGGATGTCATGGTTATCGCCTATATGAACCGTATTCCACTCAGCTGTGTTTACCCCGGCCTCCATTTGTGTGACGTCATCGTTGTGCTGCACTTTAACCCCCCCCATCCCTGTGGTCACAAGATCGGGAAAGTTCCGCGCGGGTAACTGATCGCTGCCAACGTCTGGGAGACAAGAAACTTCTGGAACTATGAAACGGTGTCAACATAAAGAACAGCCCAAGGATGACGGCGCTAAAGAGCAAATGACAGCCGTCACAGTGACTAAGAACATAATGCTTTTCTCATAATCGCTGTATCAAAAGTGTAGGTGAGATGGAGTACTATAAAGCTTTCATAATTTTTGTAAAACTGAGGACTTGGTAATTAATTACACACATTTTAGCTTATCCTTTTCTCTAGAACAGCTTTTATTTCCGGTGTTTAAGTCCATGGTGCTCCTACCTGCTACACGACTCCCGTTGCTTCCAACCACAACTTTTTATTACAGATGTGGAGCCCTCAAGATGGCGCCACGCGGACATTTCAGGCTGAGCTCGGCTGGGTTCTGTTGCAGCCAATATAGCCAAACCCTTCCCCAGGGTTGCTCCCATGAACTCTGATTTGACAGGTACATATCATTCCTTCATGTGTACTCATGGAGGGCTATAGAGAGCATTCTTTGTGTAGACTTCTGCCTCAGACCTGTTTGCCACACAACGCTCTAACAAGAGCACCAGGCTCTAGATGTTTAGTTTTGAGGTTCATTGACACACACGCCCTGCCACGATGGCAAAGCGATGGTCCATTGGGATCAGTCTAACAGGGTAAGGAGCTTGGTGATCAGGAGAGTGGTTCAGGCTTGTAAGATCCATACCTGGCCAGTTCCTGCTGGCATTGTACCTGGGGATGCCATAAGAGTAGCAGGAGATTGCGGTGTGGCCTCTGGCTTTGTCAACATGAATTTCTCTTGTAAAATATACAACTGTATGAAGTGAAATAATTTAATTACTTTTGGATTTGTGTCAGCAGACATGGCAGTGATGAAGGTCAAGTAAACATTATGATGCAGAAAATAGGTTTCAAACAGTTCCATCAGCTTCCAGACTTTATAATATGAAGGTATGTATCTTTAGAGAGGATTGGGGGGGCATCCTCCCCAGAACCCAAATGTCACAATTCAGCACTGCATTTCTGAGATTTCACCTTATAAATGTTGCAGGGTGCTTGTACAAAGTGTGATTATATATTATTTATGACTTCAGTATAAATATTTAATGCATTTATTATACTTTAATGTAACACTGCCATTTGTTTTAAATGTTTTTTAAATGGCAATACTGAAAGATTTTTATGAAGACTGGACATTTTACCTTCTAGGCTGTAACCGAACCATGGAAATTAACCTCAACATTTAAAAATCTGTCACAGCAACTAGTTTCTCTTATTGTGTGCAGCAGGGCGAGTAGTTTTTCTAAACTTTTTTGACATTAGTATTTAAGTCTAGGTGCTTGCAGCACGGGGTAAATTTGCTGACGACACGGTGGTGCTGAGCCTCATCAACAACGATGAGACAGCATACTTGGAGGAGGTGGAGAGCTTGGCATCATGGTGCCAGGAGAACTGCCTCCAACTGAATGTCAGCAAAACTAAAGAGATGGTGGTAGACTTTGGTAGGCAACAGCAGCGGTCCTACACCCCCTTTAAAATCAACAGGACTGCAGTGGAGAGGGTGAGCAGCTGCAAATACCTGGGCATTCATGTCACTGAGGACTTGACATGGACTGTACACATCCAAGCTCAGGCCAGTAGAGTAAAGCAGCGGCTCTACCACCTCAGGCAGCTGAGGAAGCTACAGGTCTCTCCGGCGATCCTTAAAGTGTTCTACTCTGGTGCTGTACAAACTGTTCTGACTCAGAACATCATCTCCTGGTTTGGGAATAGCTGTGCTCGTGCCATCAAGGCACTGCAGAGAGTAGTCCGGGCAGCGGAACGCTGCACCTGATCTGATCTGCCATCCCTACAGGACATCTACACCAGGAGGTGCAGGACCAGAGCACCTAGGATCATCGGTGACCCGTCTCATCCCAGCAACCATCTATTCATCTTGCTGAAATCAGGCAAACGATTCAGAAGCATTATGGCCAGAACGGAGATGCTCAGGAGGAGCTTCTATCCACAGGCCATAAGACTTCTGAACCCGGACATGCCATCACAATCCTCCCAAACAGGATCTACAAAATTCTCTAACCACTCCTCTCACTGTCCTTCCAGTGCACCTTAAGCTTTTTTTACCGTTTTATTTATTTATCTATTTGCTGTTTGTTTCTTTTCTTCTTGGTGTTTAGTTGTTTTACTTATTGTAAACTTTTATGGAGTCTCCTATCCTGCATCTGGACACATTTCACTACATGGTACACTCAGTACCATGTATGTGACAAACTCTTTTGACTCTCTTAGGTGCTTACAGGAGCTGAAAATTAAACCTCTCACGAGTTGGTAGCATTAAGCCTTTACATAAACACAACAGGATAGAAAAATTTTTGGCTTTTGGTTGTATTAAACTGAAAAGAAGCTGTGAGCTTTTAGTAACACTAAAGTCTTTAGCAATAGTGGTTGAGGGGTGCAAGAATTGTTTCATTCTATGACAAATGTGTAACCCAACACCTTTCTGGGTGACAAATTATGTGAACTGGGCATTTGGAAACTGTACAGATTTTCTTTTGTACCACAAGACTTGTATAATACTGCTAATTTCACTTTTAATGCAGATTATTTCTGTACCTGGACCCATTTCAATCTGCCACTGCACTGGAACTGCAGTTGGGAAAAGTATTTGCCTCATATCAAGGTAGTAAAATACCCAAGGAAAGAAAATGACAAACCATCTGAAGAGCAGAGCCTGAATATTAATTGAACATCAATATAGATTATTCAGATACTAAAATATTTTAGATACTGTTTATTTTAAAGGGGAAACTGTTTTGGATTAACACAAAAAAAATCAAATTCAGCATCTTTGTGCAATTTATATTCTGCTGTGCTTAACTGCACTTAAAAACCTTTGGCAAAAAAAAAATTGCAGAATTTCATTACACCAAGTTACCACGGCAACCTTACATTTAGCTGTTTTACCAGGAGAAATCATTTGTCTATACCCACTGACCCACTGCATTGCCACCCAGTATCATGCCTTAAAATTCCACAAATTTTTCAAAGCTTAATCTCTGGAAACTTACACATACACTTCAAATACAGTTCAGGAGGAGGGCTGAGTTTGGCTTCAGTATATACTATAAACATAAGCTGTGAAACTTCTATAATGTTTCTGTTAGTGATGGGGGGGGGGGTGACCCACTTCCCCTGAATAATGACAGAGCAAAAGTTATTGAAATATTTTAATACAATATTCCATGGGAACAGGTTTACACCATTTTCAAGTGTAAGAAAATTTCACAAAGCTACAATAAATGTAGTGCTGTGTATTAAAGAAAATGAGCTCAAAGAGAAGTTGTTTGGAATTAATGTAATTACTATACAAAAATCTTTTAGCAGAGGAACCTGATGTGCAAAAATCTATACAAGTTAAACCTTAGTTAAGCACCACGGGTGCAGTCCTGAATTACAAATAAAACGCAGGTCATCTGGAACAAGCTTACAACTTCTTACTACTGCGTGTCCTTTCTTCCTCCTCGTCTGAGGAGTCCCCACCGTAAGGGACCAGTCCCATCCCACCTTCTTGGGTTTTTGTCTTCTTTGGAGGGTCAAACTCCTCTATGCCTGTGAGGGCACAAAAGAGAGAGAAAGAGAGAGAGAGAGAGAGAGAGGGGTAGAAATTGAAGAGCAAATGAAGAGGTTGAGAGAAATAAGGGAGAAAAAGGTAGAAATTGATGGGCGAACAGAAAGAGGCCCATTGAGAAGTCGCATGTTATCGGCAGCATGTGTTCAATCCACAGCCGGGGGGAGGGTGGGGGGTTCATTCATGGGAAATGACATGGCACCACACATCCATGATAGGCAGGTCCAGAGGAACATGTGAAGAGAAGACAAGGGGGAAGACAAAAAAAAAAAAAAAACATATAAAAGAGAAAAAATGTTAGTGTTCACTCTACAGCTATGGTTTTAAGAGGTGTCCTTTAATCTAGGCTGGGGAGGGGGAAGCCATTTTTATTGCACTTGAGGCATCCTCGAAGCATGCAGGCACATACACTTAATCATTTGTTTATACAAAAAGATTGAGTGCTAGGTTGGTATAACTAAGCTATAGCTAGTTATTTACATGTTTAGACAACTGCATAATTTTTACTGGAGCAGTCCAGAACAATTACCTTGTTCAAGGATACTACAACAGGAGCAATGATTTAAACCCCAGTCTTTCTAATTGCAAGATGACAGCAATAAGCTCTACACTACCTGCTCCAATCCAGTTACTACTAAGCAATGCATACCGTTCACATCGTCTGCTCTGTTCTGACTCTCTGCTTCCCGTGGTTTCTTGCGTGGGGGTGCAACACAAGGGACTGGAGGTGGAGGCATCAACATCCTGTTGAATGGGGGAGGAAAGACATTAAACACTTATCACTACTAGAACTAACATCTTCCAATAAAATCCAATTGACATACCTTTCATAAGCTTTCTCTTCCTTGTCTTCACCTGGTGAGCCAGACCTTTCTTTTTTTGTTGTGACTGATGAACCAGAGTCATGCTTCAAAGCAGGAAATTAAATTAAAATTCATAAATCACAAAGTAGTAATGAAAAAAAATTTTTTAACAATGCATAAAAACATACCTGGTCAGCAGTTTCTTCAGAGTTTTCCAAAAAGTGCCGCTTTGGACTGTTACTCTGTGAAGGACTAGTAGAGCTGTTCTCTGTAGTGCTGTTATGAGTGGTACCAGGGTCCTTGAGCAGCACAATATGGTAATAGAGGCAATGGGAGGAACTTGTCCATTATGCAAAACTTGACAAGTTAACAACCATGGAGGTTAAGACTTGAGACACAAATACAACATATGTGCATACAGGAACACAGTGGACCTCAAACACAGAACTATCATCAAAGCAACTTAATTTTTACAAATTATTACTACCTGTATATAACTTTTTGAAACCCTACCTGGGCTAAATAAGGTGGTGGTTTCCTAGGACACAATGGATACTGAACCATTGCCTGAGAAGATTGAGGGGTTGTCGAAATGTTAGAATGACCAGGGTAACCATTCGCACTATTCCAATAACCACCGGGTCCCGGATATGCAGAATAGCCGCCAGTGAAACCATTTGATGGGTAGTTATACCAGGAGACCTGGCTATTGTAATTGCTATTAGGTGAATATCCATGAGATGGGTATGCTGAAATAAAAGTATAGAAATGTAGTTAATAGCCAATTTACACAAACATGCAAGTTTTAAACCCTTACAACATAATGTCTGTCCCACTAACAATAAAACTGAAAAATTATTTGAACTATTCTCTGAACTCTACAGTAGAGTGTAGTATTCATCAGTGTGAACACTTACCTTGAGTGGACCCTGTTGCTGTATAAACTGACACCATGCGTGAGTGTTCTGCACGTACCTAAGAAGCACATTGACATTTAGCCATTTGGAGCATCTTACAAAGAAGTAGATCATAAATACTCAAATCCTGTTATTTCTCTTGATTGACTCAATCCTTAATTTGTCAGTGGTTGCAGTCTATCCAGACCTATACCTCAAGGTCCAGTAGTTCACACCACTAATCCTCTAGGAGGTGGGTATCAGTGAGTGCTACAGTTTCTGCAATAGCTCCACCTTCTTATACCTCCACTTACAATATATTCTGCTACACAGTAGCCACCGTCACCCCCCACACACACAAATTTAAAATCGGTTACTTACTGTGTCTAGCAGACTCTCACAAAGTTTCTTTGCTGCTTCCAGTCCTGCAGAATTGGGGTGGCTATAAAAATAAGATATTGTTGAAAACCGGTTGATATTTAGGCAATATCAGTAATCTTACGCCTATGCAGTCAATGCAACAAAAATACAAAACATAACTGGAACCCTATAACATGAAATAACTTTGACAGAGTCCAGTAACTGCTAATGTCAAGTGCATTCAACTATAGATCTGATGGGCAAGTTCCAGTCCATTACATCTGAAGCACAGGAATGAAAGCAGAACTGGAAAGTACCTGATGTAAAGATAAAGTGGTTCAAATGATTCTCGCCGAGATGCCTGCTCTATGTATCCTGAACCCTTTCCACGGAGGAATACACGAGCTCCCGTTTCATTCTGAATGTGTTGCAAGTAACTGCCTGTAGGACCCTCAACTTTCTCCTTCACATTGAAAGAGGGCAATGCTTGATCCAGGCCAACAAAAACCTTTGTGTGCAGAAAGTTCTGTAAAATAAATATTAACAAAGTTAAATGCTTACATCAAAAGGGAGATATATTAATAAAAACGGAATAAAAACTATGTATGCAGAAGCAGTATACCAAAACCTTTCCCTAAAGGCTAAGGTTGTTCTCTCTGCAAGTGTACTTTAGGAGGTGGGTATCAGTGAGAACCACATAGCCTTTACTGGTCTCACCTTCTTTAACCTCCAGTGATCCACAGAGAACTACTCAGTTCATCACATTGCCACCAAATCAGATTGTTTGTAGAGGCAGCACTACATACCCCTGAATGACCATTATAAAGAACCGGGAGTTTTTGGTTCTGCGATGCTGCAGGTCTGACGTTTGGCTGGGAGGGCAGATGCACAGGAGGAGGAGCTGTCGGCTGTGCCTCCTGAGAAGCGGGCAGCGGTTTAGATGGCTGGGTGTACACAGGAACTGGAGGGACAACAGGTTTGCCCTGTCCTGCTGTTGTCCTTAAGACATCCTCAGAAATGATCTCTTTTATACGTATCACAGCCTCTGGAAAATAAATTAAAATGTAAACATTACACTACATTCAAGCATAAACATCATATTAAAATTAAGGATTATATTTCAAGGAAAAAACCTTACTATTAACTTCCTCTTGACTTTTTCCTTGAACATGCAAATACAGTGGTCTGTCCCTGTGAATTCAAACCATCATTAATGCAAGTCATTAAACAGATGATGAGATTTTAAAATGAGTACTATTAAATACATACACTCCTTTAGCCTGAGCTTTTTCAGCACTGGTCATGTAGTATCCTTTTGTTGACACTATGGCTCCGCTATATTGTCGGATCTGAAAAAATCTCCAATTAAAAACAAGTTTCCTTCAGCTCTGAACAAAACATTAGTCCAAATATATTAAGTGAAAGTTTCATTCATTAAAACAAGTTACCTCTTCCTGCGTCTTCCCTTTTGTTAGTAAGTTTCGACAGTTTATAGGGACGTCATTGATGTCCACTTCAGTAACAACTAATTCATTCACAGTACTGGAAACTGGCACACGAGGTGGAACCTGGAGGGAAACAGTATTAATTTTTTGTATACATTTTAAGCCAGTCAAGATGAAACAAATAGTTTTTTGTACTATTAAAACAATGCAGTACCTTACTATGCAATGGTGGGGGTGTCTTCAGCTTCCCTTTGGCCATCAGCATGGCATTGATTTTGGCAGCCATGGCAACAGCCAGTTCAACACCACCTGACGGTTCTGACTTTTCTTCTTCAGGAGATGAATCTACTGTTGCTGGGGACTGCAATGGAGCCACTGGGGCAATGCTACTGGCAACCGGTAAACTGGGGGTCACACTGACTGTTGTGGTGGCCACAGAACATCCAGTATAGCTCGGAAGTGTCACAACTGGTGTTGTGAGGGAATGAGAGATGTTTCCCAGGAAACCTTTCAGAATATCAGCAGTAGGGGCTGGCTGGTCCCATCGACTGTTAAGACATCTGTGGTGGGGAAAAACATATACCATAACTGCACCGAGTGAACATGGCCAACAAGAGACATTTGAAAACACAGGACTGTTAACCCACAAGAGTAGAAACATTGCGTGGTGACGGATCCTAACGCTACAGGACACCTTGGACAAAAGAACCTGCACAGCTTGTGATGCCAGCAAAACAAATCCCAACAACTTTTTTGTTTTTCTAGCTTGTAGTTTACGTACGCGTATGAACTTCTTAGTGATCAACTTTTCTTACCATAAAAAAAGAAAAGGGAGGAAGGAAAAAAAAACAGTGACGAGGGACCATCATTACATACCAGCCAAAAGGGGAATGCGGAAGTGACCGTGTTTACTGGGAAAAACTAATTTAAAAGTATTGCTTTTGCTAAGGTAGATACGTTGGCGAAAAAAATTTAACGCCTAAAATCTGTGGGGAGTTTGAGTGTAGTCATAAGTGCAAGACTAAAATAGGGATCCACGCAACGCCACGAGAAGTCGACAGAACATTCGCGAAAAACCAACCGCGCCCTGCTGCTAACGTATCAAGCGTTATGTCCAATAACCAAAATATTTCATTATATGTAACTAAAAAATAAGTGCAATAAACTTTATTACACCTTTTTTTTTTTTTTTTTTAAGAAAAAACCATCAGTCTGACATGCTAAGTTACAACCGCCTAAAAATGTAGGCCAGATACCAAAAGCCTCATGTGCTCGCTAGGACTACGCGCATTAACCAAACCGTCTTAACTACATGTACTTACGATGCTTGTCCCGCCATCTTTGACGTCATTTTACCACAGATTTTCTATCCCAGGGTGAATTAACAGCACATTAACCCTACCTATCAGCTACCTACTAAAACAGTGGATTCTGCACAAACAAGACCGCTCGAAAAGACCCCTTTCGGTTTCTCATACACAAAGACCGGAAATACGTCACATAGTTGCAAAACGCGTTGTCGTCGTCGATCACGTGGTCCGCGCCGCCGCCAGGACCTCTGGTTAAACGGGGGGAAGTGCTATTGCGTCACTCTGCCATCAAGATGGACTCGTTGAAAGTTGCGGACAGCTTGTAAACATAATAATCACATACGCGAGTCCAAGGAAATTCGGTGTTCCAGGAACAATGTATATCTAATGCCTGTTTTCATGTTTATCTGCTCAAATTTACTTTTATGCCTACCCCTACCTGTTGAAAGCTTGAAGTTACTCACTGTGCAGTTTGCATAATTTTATCCTGCTGTGTTCGAACAGGAAATGACCTTCGGTCAAGTTTCAGAAATAACATTAAATGATGCATCCGGAAGAGTTATTCGCATTTAATGAAAACTTAATAGCAGAAAGTTGCTGCTTTTTATGTGCAACTGCTGTTGCGTTAAACCACGTGTTTAGTGAGTACTGAGCATCAAATAGTTACTGTGGTCCAAGGTTCACTTTGTCTTTCTGCACTTAATACAGAAGTATCAGTGAGAATTAAATGTAGTTTTTCCTGGATCATGGTGAACAATTCCTAACAGACCATGGAGCAACATTGATGTTGCAGATGTTGAAATAAATAAATGTAAGGGATAAAGAGATAAGAAAAGATTAGTATAAATTAAACAGTGATCATGGTAGTGGGAGGTGGTCAGGAAGAATGTGTTCCTGAGCCTGGTGGTCTTGGCCTGCAGGCTCCGATAGCATCTTCCAGATGGCAAAGGTGAGAATAAATGATGGAGAGGGTGAGGTGGACACTGATAGTACAAGTTTTTCTGTCACACCATTGGTGTCATCTGGGGTTGTAGGCAATGAAGTACTGGTGATGCACTGGGCAGTCTTTACTGCATTCTGCAGAGCTCCCTGGTCAGAGGCACTGCAGTTCCCAGACCCGGCTATGACACCGGGGGTCAGGATGCCCTCTATGGCAAAATGCAGAAGCTGGAAGGGATTGGGATGGAAGTCCAGTTCTTTTCAGTCTCTCCAGAAAGTGCACATACCGTTATGCCTTCTTCACCAGGTTCTGTTATGGTTCCATAGTGGCCCTTAGTGATGTGCACTCTCGGGAACTTGAAGCTGCTCCACTGCTGATACAACAAATGCACAAAAGAGTGTGAGCAGCTCAAATCCTTCTGAAGTCAACAGTCATCCTTCTGAAGTGAACAGTCATGTACTTAGTCTTGTTGAGATTGAAAGACACATTGATGTTCTAGCACCAGGCTACAAGCCACTCCCATTTCCCTTCCCTAGGCCGATTCACTGTTGGTGGTGATGGGACCTATAATCGTGGTGTTGTCAACATACTTCATGATATGGTTGCTACTGTATTTGTGCTGTATTGGTACTGCAGGGCCCAGACCAAAAAGCTCTGCTTTTTTCCACCGCAGTAAGACTGGCTGCATTTCTGCAGTTACCCCGAGCCTCCTCTCAGCATCAGGGTAGCGATCTGCCATTTACTGCAACTGTCTTGAGTCTTCAAGGCTGATTATTGTGCTGAAATAAACACAAATAAAACAACATAATGGCTATTCATTGTTCTAAGGATTTCAGAATTATATTATGACACATTTTATTCCAATTTTAATTATTTCATTAAATTAGAAACAAAAAGAACCGAGACAGCTGTAAAATTTTATTTTGTACTTTTCTTACCCCTGACACAGTTTATATTTTAACAGGCTGTGCTACTGCCAGTTAAAATGTATATGTTAAAATTTATATTTATGGTACAAGCATCCGTCAAGATTTAAGTTTTTGCATACATGAGTGAAATTATTTGATACACCAAGTTACAACCAAATATGGGGCTGATTTTTCTAGTAACACAGTCTGAGTGTTGGAGAATTTTCAGTTTGTAATTGCAGTTATGTTTCAGGGAGTTCACCTTACAAACCAACTTTCTGGAACACAGTATACTCTTGTAAGTAGGGGGACACCTGTACTGTCATTATTGTAAGTGCCAAAATTCATACTAGAAAGGAAAATATATATTAACAGGATATTAAATAACGTTACAGAACCTTCCTTCCAGCTGATAATAATAAGAATAGAGACATAAACAAGATATTAAGTAACATTAAAAAAGATTATTTTCAGCTGGCAAAAACAGAATATGCCAAAACTACAAAAGAAATCCATCTTCACGTGTTTGAAAAACAGAGAACAGACATCTGATTAAATAAAATAAAGACCGTAATGCTACAGTAGCCAAGTAGATCTGCTGAAATGTATAATTTGTACCTTTTTTTCAGAAACAATGTATTGCTTGGCATCAAAGACAATGCAGTAGAGCTACATTCCAAAGGCAAAGTAAGAACCATTCACAGTTATTACATTACAACACTTTGGTTTATGAAGAAATTATTTCTAAGTATTGCTATCAAGTACAGTATAGGATGAATGGGCATGGAGTATCAAGGTCTCACTGCCCATATGATGTATCATTGTATTATCAGATTTGATTACAGATTTTACTGAGGGGAAATATGAAATGTGGCACTACAACAAACTTACTGGGAAATAATTTAGATGTTTTATGAACTTACAACCTTTTCTCACTGGCTTGAAATTGGCCAAAAAGTTTTACGTTTTCCCAGAAATATAATTTCCAGAAAAAATGCAGTGTTCAGTATCAATTTCTCATTGTCAAGGACCTTTGATGGCTCCTCTTCAGTCAACAACACTAACATTTTCAATGAACTGGCAGTGTACATTGTGACAATTTTTTGGGTGTTCATGTTAAAGGATCCTGGACTTTTTTCTTCCAAACAGAGCAGAAATCACGATCCAAATGTTTCAAACCATATCTTCTAATACACCTACTTTGTCATGTGACCAATCCAAAGCATCAGGCAACACCAAAATGTCTTCCAAATACTGACACCTAGTGGTTGTACTATGACACTGCACTGTGCATTAAATACTGACGGCCGAGCCCATGCGGCGTCACTGAATTTAGCAGTGATCGGGCACACTTTTACTGCACTACGCCATCATCTCAATCAAATGTCAGCACGAATGCTGTTTCTGCTCATTTCAGACACCAACATTCCATGCATAAAAATTAGAAAATACACAATCTTTGTTGAACAAACTTATTAGAAATATACTGAACACATATACTGTATGTTGCATACATACTGCGTCTTGTGGTCTCATTCACAGTAAACATTCTGACTTTGTAATTTTAAAAGTTTCTATCTTAATGATTTTTAAAGCTTTTTAATAATGTTTTGGATTTAAAAATTGGCTAAATAATTTACCAGGTGATTTTGTACAGGTTTGTTCCTTTAAACATGCTATGGTGAATTTATTTCCTTGCTATGGTCTCAGTTGTTTGAATAATCGAACTATGAATGATAAATGTTCGTTACATTTAAAGGGCACAGAAAAGAAACCCATCTAAAATGTTCCTATTTGCAGCAAAGTGCTGTTCTAACAACTGCCATTGTGGCGAGCCACTGCCTGTATTCATAATGGGGTCCAAAATCGAGTTACAAACATGAGGCAGTTAAAAGGCACATAATTCTGGTGAGTCAGGCAAACTCTTGCCTTTGTGCAGGTTAGCAGATAAATGAGTCAAAGGTTTTTCATATTCATAATCCAGTTGTGTTCTTTGATGCCCATTTACGAGCCATTGAATTCTCCCTGGTCACTCAGTTCAAAGGTGGTAGCCAGAATTGTCTTTTCACCTTCATGGTTGCAGCCCAAGCAGAGTCAGGACACTACCCAGCGCAGGAGTCCTGCAGTGAGAGTGTGACCTTGTGTCATTTCAGTTCCAGATCCAAACACAGCCTGAGCTTATTCTGTGAGAGCTGACCTCCTGTGGCCTAGAATGAGACCAGAATACTCTGCTGCCTGTTGAGGGCACTCTGACTGCCACAAGCCCCGGACACGAGACTTCCTCTTGGGGTCCATCACCCTTCGCCCTGTCTCATAAACCTGTGAGAAGACATTCCAGCAACCGGGCAAGTTCATCCGGTCCTGGAGTCCATTATCAGCTTCTCGTTCCATACAGGACCAGCAGACACTGGCAAAACCAGAGTTCCTGCAGATTAACACTTTGTGTAGATTAATTCTGCTACACTTTCTGGCATTTAACAGTCATTTTAGTATAAAGCGGGACAACTTCCCCTACTGTATGACTCTGGAGCAATAAAAAATTAAATTATATTTTGCCCTATTTTCAAGTAGACTCCAATGCACAAAATGAGCTACAGCATCACCATTAAAACCAGGCCTCTGGTTTAGAGCCAAAACGGACCGCTGCAAGAAACATGCCAAATATTCATTGCCATCATTTTATTTTCCTTTGTATAATTCTTCTTCATCTTTTTTGGTGCTGTCAGACCAGAAGTACAAGTGAATCAGATTGAACAAACAAATCCCCTGATTGAGTGAACACTTATGTGTAAAGAAAGGAAAAAAAAAGCTCTTGGTCAATAGGTCATATTGACTTATATAGGCTTATGTATAATGGTATATTCATATAATATTTAAATAAAAATCATCTTATTAAAGAACATTCTTCCACACATATGTGTATTTTAATTATAAACCAATGGTGGATGAGACATCTCTGTGGGCATTTGTTGTACAAAAGGCCAGTGTAACACTTGTCTAACTGCAGAGCCCTGTGAGCAGAAATCTGACTCAAACAGCCACCGACAACCCTGCGCTTCCCACCCCATTTCTGTAGATATGTGAATAAAACACCCATCCGACGGCTCCCTGACATCCTCACAGAAGTCCAGATTGTTATTTGTTTTCACTTGTGTCAATCCAGTGTAAAAGATGTAGTCTACAAAAATATTTAAATTTGTTCGCTTATTACTTTTCTCCTAAATTATTAAAACTCCACATGTTCTTTGCATTCACACAGTGGGATGTATAAATATTTGTATAAAATAAGGCAGTCTTTCAGTAGGACAAACCAGATACAAAAATTTTTTCCAGGAGAGGGTGGGGGGGAAAAAATCTGTTGGGAGTCCAAAAAACCCTTTCCCAGATGTCTTCTGTTGTTGAAAGGCGTGTGGTTTACAGCATTTCCAAGGAGTTGTGAGACTAGGAGAGCGGCTGCAGCGGACGTTCTCGCGCTCAGACCAACAACAACAGTACAGCTTATTCCCAAACTTGCCACCCCAGTCTTGGGCCAGTTACTGTAACACACATCTCCATTGTAGTTTACAGTGCAATATGACGGTGTCGTTTTAACTCTAGAATATAAATGAAATTAATTGTACTTTATGGATACAACTGATATACTGCAATCATAATGCTTCTGTTTATATGCTTTGGCTTTTCTTTGATGTGTTCACTCTTTAATTTAACTATTTACTTATTACATACAAATTTATCGAAAATACTGAACATCTAAAACAAAATAAATATATCAAAGAGTCTATATGTAAATGCTAACGATTAATTTGGGTACGTTCTCATGTCTTTCAAGCACTGAACCCGGTAATCCTCCACTTCAGAACAGCCATCATCACAATTACACCTCCCATTGTCCCATTGCTGCCTTGTGTTGCACATCCTCTCAAAGCAAAGGAGTGGCAGGCATGTTTGTTAGGGGGGAAACATAAAAACAAACCTAAAAGAAAACGCCAATTACAGTACAGAGAAGAGGAAGTGAAGGTGGAGAGCAGTCCTGCAGTGAGAGCGTAACCCTGTCGTGTGTCTGGCTTCCAGGCTAAGGCGTTGTGGCTTTCTCTCCAGCTGTCTGTTGTCCCACCACACCTCCGCCCTCCAGCGGGTTGAACCTTGGCGTGGGAAAGGACAAGCAGGGTGAGACCATTATGGAAAATTCAGTTTTTTCCCTGACCCTCTCCCTTCTCTCTTGGAAGGACTGAAGGGTCCAGGCAGCCTCAGAGAGCAGAAAGGCCTCCATCAGAGAGACCCACAGCCGACCCCCCATCTCCCTGCCCATCGTCAGGCACAGTTTGACAGGTGAACTGTGAAAAGCTCAATCTTAACAGCACGCAGAGACCCACACTTTTATGTCCTTCTTTCTTTTTAAATTTTGCTTGTTCGTTTATCAGTTGCATTTATGGCATCATCTTCCTATCTGTCCAACTGGGGTCTGGGTGCAGTCTGGGTGAGGTCTGAGGGCGGTGGGGGGTTCTGC
The DNA here is from genome assembly GCA_018136845.1 of Heterotis niloticus. Classification (NCBI taxonomy): domain Eukaryota; kingdom Metazoa; phylum Chordata; class Actinopteri; order Osteoglossiformes; family Osteoglossidae; genus Heterotis; species Heterotis niloticus. The sequence continues at coordinate 11,695,307 of CM030904.1, read as the reverse complement.
ACTAAAGTAGTGGTACAGAGTCTGCATGGCTGGAAGGCGGTTCAACACAGGATGCCGTGACAGGGCGGCACTCTGGCATGAGGTGAGGAAGGCTGCGCTGCGAGAGGGCAGAGCTGGACTGGGCGAGGGAGGCCCCCCGCGGGACCTGCGGGCTATTCAGGAGGGGGCCGTAGGGTGTGCAGCTTGCGCTCATCCAGGCTTTTCCAGTACTTAAAGTTGTTGTCCAGGTGCTGCATGAGGTTTGGAAGGTCTGCAAAAGCTGCCAGAGTCAGCAATATGAAAAATTCTGTTAAAATATCAAACGCTGCAAAAGTGATGATGGCAGACTGTGGGGTAAACAGTATTTGTATGTAGATCAATTTCAATTTGACTTCTGTGCATTTTTACCATTACCTTTATTCAAAAAATTAAAATTATAATAAGTAAAAATGAGAATAAAAATAGTTCTGCTTAGTTGTTTAGCAAGAAAAGTGAAGCACATACCATCCCAGGCATCAAACATATCTGTGATGAAGTAGTCGATGAAGGAGATCTGGGACTTGGGAATGCTGCAGGTGTTCCTGTCAAACACGGGCATCACCACTGGAAGACCTTGCCTCTTTTCCTCATCCGTCTGCATGGTTGGACAACAGGACACCGTATGCTTACAGGCATCAGGACCACATCCTGCAAAGTGTTCTCATGCACATTCTTTCATTAGATCATTCATTCTATAGTTCATTCGTTCATTGTTTACCCAGCATGCCCTGTCATTTTAAAATGTCCACAAAGCTTTCGTGACTTCCAGACAGTAAAGGATAGCTGTCACATGCCCCGTGCTGTCCTACCTCCACTTTCAAATGCACTGTGTATCATATGGTGTCATGCATGGCATGTATCAAGGACTGATGGGTGGATGTGACCCTAACAGTTGGCAACCAGCAACTCGCAGGCGCCTGATGGACCAGTGAAGAGCTCTTATAGTCGCAAGCAAAGACACCCTCTGCTAGTTTAAGCCAGCAGCTACAGGACTCCAAGTCACACAGTGTGAGTATTGCAGTATGGATTGGAACCAAGATCTGAATCCCAACGAGAGGCCAATGTTTGGAAACCTGTTTCAGTCAACCAAGCAGCCTGAGATACTTAAAAGTTTCTATTGTACATTTAAAGATATTCATTAGGCTGACACTTTTCTCCAAAGTGACTGTTAACAGATTTACCCATTTATACAGCTGAGAAACTTTTCCTGGTGTAGTTAACGGTTAACATCAAGAGTACTACAACAGGAGATGGGATTTGAGCCTAAGTACTTTGAGTCTATAGTGGGGAGGGGGCTCTCACCACAATGTTACGTGCTGTTGACCAATCAAACACCAATTTTAAAAAAAAACTTTACATTCTTGACTTTTAATTGTCACCAGTAGCAACATTACCCATTTCTCCAGTTCCACCATTACTGTGGGCTTCTGATCTCATTACCTGCGCAAAGTACTCCTCTGAAATGCGGCCAGCCCACTCAATACACAGTTCCAGCGGGCGGCATGGGTTGGAGATGTCTGCACACTTTATCAGCATGCGTTTCACAAGGATCCGATTCTCTGGAGACGTCAGGATGCTTTTCACAGACTCCTCCTCTCCGTTCCCCTGGGAGCGTGAGAAAAGCAGACAAATCCCACAGCATGGATAAAGAGGCTCGAGAAGGCAAATAAGAACATCATGCAGATGAATTAATATAGAAAATGCATTAAAACCTTCTAAATATCTTTTATAATCAAAATTCACAGAAATATTTGAATTTTCTAAAAATGATTTTCAGAGTAACTAGAATTCCCCTTTTGAAATACAAACTAGAGAGGACTAAATATTGACTTTATCACTGCATCTCTGAAGGAATAAATAATAAAAATGTAAAACTGTCCTTCAGAGGAATTCTGAAGCTTTTGGAAAATTTCAGTTTTAAACCAGTGGGCAGATTTCCATCATTGTCTCTACTAAGCCACAGGATCCCTTAAAATGACCCTTCCATGCATTCCACACGGGCGTGAGAAAGCTCATACCAGCCTGTAAAATTCTCAGCCCATGCAGCAGCCAGGGCCCCCATAAGCCACACTGCAGCCATTTTAACTGGGATTTCTTCTAAGCCAACCATCACTTTTGGCTGCACCTGTGCCATAGGTGTGTAACCTACAAACCCCCAGAAATAATATTCTGCTTCCCTTAATGCTAAACATTTTTTCCCCCAAAGAATTTGCAGGTGAACATTTGCACTGTACATTAGGCAATGAGTGTAGAATCTCAATAGCTTCCTTCCGCTGGCTAATAGCTGCAATTCCACATGTGAACTTCATGCATCCAATCTCACCCCATTCTCCTCCAGTGCAGCCAGGGGCTTGTTAATGCTGTTCACAAACTTGTTGACATGTTCAAAGTGCTTGGTCATCTCAGTGGCAAGGACCATGTCAATGATGGCCTGTCGCATTGTGCGGTACTCGTTCCTTATTACAAGGAAATACAAATACACACACAAATAAATAATGCTTACTAAGTAGTAAATCTCTCAAATAATTTCAGTTTACTTTCCTGCCCTCCTAGCTAAATCAAGCGATTCAGTCACATTTTCAATATGAGATTATCGGTGTTCCTCCAAAAAATTAAGAGTCCCTACACATGCCATTTGTGAAAGATGTAATAGAACTTAAAACAATACAATGTGGTGTCTAACAAAACCTTTTTCACTTTATGTATAATACATTCCTAAATAAGTTATAGATTATTATTGTTGTTGTATTGTTGACATTTGACAAAAACCATTTATTGACAAACAATGCATGGTTTTTATCCAATAATGGCACATCTCCAGCATCCTCTGTCCCCGTGTCAACTCCTGCCATCACATTCTGAACACTAACGTCATGCTTGTGTCTAGTCTCCCCCAGATGAATAAGGCCTTTTGTTGCAGTCCAGCCCATACCGTCAGTCCCCTCACCTCTCCATGTTCTTGAAGATGTTGCACTTGTCATCACGGGTGGTGAGCTGGAAGGCCAAGGCAGCATGGTGACTCTCCAGCACAGCTGTGTCATTGTACAGGATAGCCAGCTCACTGCCCGCATTGCACAGGAAGGAGTTGGTGCGGCCTGGATGGTCCACATCGTGCACTGTGGCAGCAATCAGGGCAGCCACCTCGTCGATGGGGTCCAAGCTTTGCTACAAACAAAGGTTGGCAAAGGCAGCCGATAAGTTTTTTATGGTTGCTTTTGTGTGAGAGTGCGTGTTTGTGTGTGTGTGAGAGAGAGACTTCCAGGAAAATGAGAACTGGCACACGTTCCTCATTTTCTTTCATCCGTCTGCTTTCAAGAGCCACTTCCAGGATTTCGGTTCTTGGTAAGGTAACAGCAGCTAAATACATGAATAGACAGTGGGACAAAATCTATAGGACATTCCCTGATCTCTACATAAAGACCCAAACTTGAGTCCAGCAGCAATGGAAAAGGAATTGGTAAAAAATCTGTGTACTAACAGAGCTTATAATAATAATGAATTTTGCCCAGCACTGACTGAGGGATCATTTTTATTTTCTGTTCTAGTTCCTGTAACTTCAAAATCCTTATGCTTACCTATAAAGCTTTATACGGCTTGGCACTTCAGCACCTCCTTGACCTTCTACCACCCTATACCCCACCTCACAATCTTCGTTCTTCTCAAGCTCACCTGTGCTTTACAGGAGATGATGGATGTTCAACCACTGTGCCTCCAAACTATGGAATTCCCACCCCAAGACAATATGGTATTCTGCTACTTAAAGCACTTTTAATCCAAGCTATGTAAGTTATGTTTAGAATTCATATCCTTAAAATAGCTTGAGTCCTTTTTCATTATTTATTCTTACTTTACTCTGTATTACTTTGATGCCTTTCGTTGATGTCTTGGTTCCTGTAACTTGCGCTGATTTTTATCATTAACTTACTTTGGCTGTTTTGTTATTGGATTTATATACATTTCTTTTCACTTTAAATTGCTTTTGGGAACCGCTTTTAAAAGCAAAATATAAAATCAAGTTTATTACTCTCACACTACATCCCCAAATCAGAAAAAGTTGGGACAGGATGGAAAATGCAAATAAAAAAACACAGTGATTCTTACATTTACTTTGACATTTATTTTATCGCAGACAGTATGAACCCAAGATATTTCATGTTTTGTCTGGTTAACTAACATTTCATTTGTTAATATACATCCATTTCTGCATTTCAGGGCTGTAACACATTCCAAAAAAAGTTGGGACGGGGGAAATTTAGAACTAGTAATAAGGTAAGAAAATTACATAATAATGTAATTTCAAACAGGTGATGTCAACAAGTGATTGTAATCCTGATTTGGTACAAAAGCAGATCCACGAAAGGCTGAGTCTTTAAGGCACAAACATGGGCAGAGAATCTCTAGTTTGTCAGCAAATGCGTGATAAAATTATTGAAATGTTTAAAAACAATATTTCTCAAAGACTGGAAGGGATTTGCATATTTCTCTCTCTACAATGCATAATATCATTAAACGATTTAAGGAATCTGGAGGAATTTCAGTGCGTAAAAGGCAAGGGCGCAAAGCCTAAGCCAAACACCCGTGATCTCCAATTCCTCAGACGGCACTGCATCAAGAACCATAATTCATCACTTTACACATTACTTTGGCAAACCTTTGTTAAGCACTATAATAGTTACGTTCACAAATGCTACTTAAAACTTTACTGTGCAAAAAAGAAGCCTTATGTTAACCATGTCATGTCCATAAGCGGCATTAACTTCTTTGGGCTCGGAGGCATCTGGGATGGATCATCACACAGTGGAAACATGTACTGTGGTCAGATGAATCAGTATTCCAGATCTTTTTTGGAAGAAATGGACCCCGTGTGGTCTGGACCAAAGATGAAAAGGACCATTCAAACTGGGTCTGCCATGGTATGGGGTTGTGTCAGTGCCCTTGGCAAAGGTAATTTACACTTCTGTGATGGCAGCATTAATGCAGAAAAGTACATTGAGATTTTAGAGCAACATATGCTGCCTCCAAGACCACATCTTTTCCAGGGATGTCCACATTCAGCACACATTCCAAAGGCATGGTTGCGGAAGAAGAGGGTACAGGTACTGGACTGGCCTGTCTGCAGTCCTGACCTGTCCCCAGTAGCGAATGTGTGAGGAATTTTGAAACGAAAAATGCAACAAGGACGACCCCGTACTGTCGCGCACCCTAAGACGTGTTTGCAGGAAGAATGGGACAAAATAACACCTGAAACACTTTATTGCTTGGTATCTTCAGGGCCAAACCCTCTTTTAAGTGTTGTGAGAAGGAATGGCAACATTACAAAATGGTAAATGCTTTACCGTCCCAACTTTTTTTAGAATGTGTTGCAAGCCTGAAATGCAGGAATGGATGTATATTAACAAATGAAATGTTAGTTAACCAAACAAAACATGAAATATCTTGGGATCATACTGTCTGCAATGAAATAAAAGTCAAAGTAAATGTAAAAATCACTGCATTTTCTATTTTTTTTATTTGAATTTTCCATACTGTCTCAACTTTTTCTGATTTGGGGTTGTACTATTACAACATTAAGGGTGTAGTGGGGTTAGCTGGTGCCTTGCAGCTCCTGGGCTGCTTGCCTGAGGTGGGGTTCAAGTCCAGCTCAGGGGTGTGTGTGGAGTTTGCATGTCCTCCTCCGTGTTTGCACCCCTCTAAGGAAAAATTATGCCAGAAGAACGTGATGGCAAATCACTTCTGTTCCTCCTTGCCTTGAAAACCATGCCAACGGTCATCCAGGAGTCAGTAATGACTCAGTGACACTTCCCAACTACTAAATATCTTTTATAAGACACCTCAGTTTTGGAAGGAAATGGCTTTTGAAGCCGATGCTGGACTCACCTTCACTCGTTCCTTGCACAGGAAGTACGCAGTGGCGTGCAGTACATCTGCTGCATGACTTGAGTTGTGGTACGAGTTGCTGGAGTGATAATTGGCTTCGATCACTTGCAGCCACGACCTCAGTGTTGCTTCGGGGCAATTAAGGAATTCACACACCCCAAACCGGGAAAACACTTTTAGACCCAAATATGCCAGTGGCCTACAAAAAGACAAGAGCACAAGTACTCAATTCCACTTGGCATCAGTGTCCCCGTACAACTTAAAAGCAAAAGTATACAATTGGTGTAAATCATGCTAAATATTAAAATAATGTCACAGCAAACCTAAAAATATATTTTACACGTGCAAATCATGATAAGGGATTCCAATCTTCCATGAACACACCTGGGGCAAGCCCTTTTTATTTACTGTCAGTGGGTAGGCCTGGTGCCTCACAGCTACTGGGCTGTGGGTTTTGGTTATTGATTCAAATCCAGCTCTGTGAGTTTGGTTATTCTCCTTGTGTTCATGAGAGTTTCCACCAGGTGCTCCTCTCACAGTTCAAAAGTGTGCGTTTAAGACGATTTGGAAACTCTAAACAGCTCTTAGTGTTTGACTCTGTGTGTGTGTGTGTGTGTGTGTGTGTGTGTGTGTGTGTGTGTGTCAGTGAGAGAGATTGCCCTATGATGTACTGGCATCCCTGTCAGGGAGCGCCCTGCTTCACAGCCTCCAGGACAAAGTCCAGTCCATCGTGACTCTGCATGGGAGAAGCGATTTTGGAAAGTAAATGGATGGAAATGCAGGAATCCCTCACATAATGAGGTTAATTTGCTCCTGAGTATTAGCTCATAAAATGAATTCTTGTAAAACAAACTTTTAATTACCCATAATTTAAATGAGAAAATTAATGTGTCCCTGAAATAAAAAGGTTCACTAATTTCATCTAGTCTTTTAAACACAGAAAATATAATTCAAAACCACGTCCAGATCATCAGAACTGCTCCGGACCTTAAACCCAAGCTTAAGACCCACATTCCCAAAATTACTTTTATATAACACTTTTGCACAATCCTTTTCTACTCATTTTTCCTTCTCTTCATTTATCTCACTATTTTCTTGCCTGCTTATGTTGCTGTTTCATTCTAATGTTTGCGTGTGGCACCCTAGTATGGCAAGTACTTGACAACACCTGGTCTGTGTTTGAACATGGGAACAAATACGTCTTAGCCGTGTGGAACCTACACATTCTCCATGAGTTTGTAAAGATTTTCCTCAGGGTCTTCACTTTTCTCCCACAGTCCAAAGACATGCATTTTGGATGAACTGGTTTGGTGACTCCAAATTGCTCTTTTTGTGCATATGTATGACGACATACATATTTCCATGTGGGATTGCTTTGGCATCCTGTTCAGGGTATACACTGCCCTATTTTACCAGGATAGATGCCATACTATTGTTTCCCGGCATTACACTAAATGTTATAAATGATGAAGATATTGTTTTCATTTCATTTGAGTCATTTCATTTTGTTTCTTTCATTTTCAGTACAGTAGCCTAACGTTTGAAGTAACTTTGGAAACTTCAGCTACATTAATGAATAGGAGAAGAGAACTGCCTATGTTACAAAAAATTCTTTTGCCTTTTTACATTTTCAGACTTTTTACTTTAAATCTCAGTCTTATTATGGATGGTAAATTATAGATGTTACAGGATAAGAGATGTGCAGGAGAAGTCATGCCCTGTGTGTGTGGGAGGTCTCCTTACCTTGTGCAGTGCTTGATATAACCAAGGCTCTTATTTTCAGTTAAAATTTTTGCTTTCATAAGGCATTTCTCATAAGTGTGGGTTCACGGCTCATTATATGAATTTTATAGGACAAATTATATTTGCATGTAAATCTATAGGTATGGAAGCCTGTAGTTAGGGTTATATATTTTTTTTGTCTACAGTCAATTGTAATTTTAGGTTTTTATGGAATTTTACGTTATTGTAGAATTTCAGGCTATTCAGTCAAGTGTACTGAAATGACAACTTTCCCATTATAAACCCATGTCCTTAACCACTATTCCACCTTCTGCCTTGATGTCAGCAGTTGCTTTGGTAACCACAATGCAACCAACACCCCTCACCGTTTCATTGTTGCGGCTTCTAAGTTGAATACATCAAAGTCCCAGGACTCTTCATTCTCCATGGTCTGGGCTATCTGTGGGGGGATGTCATTGAGTGACAACGGTGTGCTCAGATGGCCTGGGAGGTGATGGGGATCTGAGCATAAAGACAGGAGGTAGGAGCAGTATGAAGAACCATCAGTCATTGACAAACAGTGTTATCACAGTCACAAATGTGCTCAAAAATATTTTTCTAATATATCCTTTGTTATTCCCATTCATCATATTTTATTGAACTATATCGCTTCAACTTCATTAAAATAACTTCTAATTACTTCATTTATTCAAAGTACAGCACAGACATAAACCCTTAGTTCTCTCCATAAATGCACACGAAAGCATGGAAGCCACCAAATTCTACAGAAGCCATAAGCCATAGTGGGGATAGGCAACCAAAATTATTTATAGTTATATTGTTACTAAATAATAATAAAACAATACAGAGTAAGCAACAAAGGATCAAAGGATGACAGGAATGACCCACAATCCTTAGTGCCAGTGTGTTTGCAATTTTTTCAATAGACTGACTATGCGCGCATGTGTACACACACACACACACACACACACACACACACACACACAGGTATGCAGTTGTTAATGATAATTATTACAGTTATTTAGCTGTCTGTTGCATTTATATACATTTTAATGTATATATTTATTATTGTGATTAGTATGATTACTTTCATTAATTTATGAGCTGCCTGTTGCTGTTGTCAACTGCAGAATGTTGTATAAAAATACATGCCATTATTTCATCTTAATACCTTCTGCATCATTACCCTAGGGGTTACGAGATATGCAGTCATTCACTGCAAGTGTTAGAGAAGTGGTTCTCCCATCATGCTTTGCTGCTGTAGATTTGTGTAAATAGGTGTTGCACTGGTTTTAAAAAGCTTTAAGTACAGACAGAGGTGATGAATGAAGATAACTGTCAGCTTGGACAGTTGGTAATACCAGACACAGAAAAAAGTGTGTTAATAGTTATTTAACCTTTTGTGTAGAATTATGGGACAAATATTGAATCTGATGATGCCCAGTGTGTTTGAGAACAGTGGGATGGGTTTGTCGCGGAGCTTAGTGGGTGCTGCTGTGTAAGACGTGCTGTGTGAAAGTAAATTTTGTGTTCCCACGGTCTCATTTCCTGGGTTTTCGGAATTACTACTATTGAACGTAAGGGGGTTTAAGTTTCCAGTTAGCAAACTTTTGGTTTACAAACAGTTTCTCAAGGAAAAATTATATTCATAGACTGATGGATTCCTGCATTTGATCAGAGGATAACATTTTGTTGAGGGTTGCTCACTATGGGCATGAAACTTCAGGAGGTAGATAAGGGGAATTAAATTGTGCAGTATTCGTGTATGTACACACACACACACACACACACACACACACACACACACACACACAGAGAGAGAGAGAGAGAGAGAGCTAAAGATAAAATAGACAGGTTCTTACGTTTTGCTGCAAACATGTATTCATTCCCTGACAACCTGCGCAAACCATCCTGTGGAGCAAAAAAGTATTAGGGACATCACTCATGAAACCAATTTTGGTCCTGTTTCTCCACTTTGGGTTGCTGCAACAGATGTCTTAGGAAAAATTATGGCTAAAATATTGACAGTGCGATGGGACTGTGATGAATATGTTAACACAGCGCAGTGACAGAACGAGTGCAGACAGGACACATTGGTACAAATGCATTTTTCATCATCTCAGTACTAAATGTTCCTTTTGGCCAAACCAGAAGGAATCTCCTGAACAGTTTCATCCATATATGGACAAAAGTTTTATGTCTCTTTATCAATTGGAAAAATGACATTATTCACTCCAGGGCTGGCTCTATATTCCCATAAAAACCTAACAATCATACAAATTTTCACACAAACGTACAGTCCCAGAGCCAAGACTACAGCACAGAGCATGTATTTCATATTTGACTCTCGTACTGTCCTGGTTGAGATTTTCTTTTTTTGGGTGGCCATAATGTTATAATTTGGAAACATTTATAGTTTCCTTATTGAAAAGGAAAAGGATACGAATTTGAGAAAACCCAAAAATGTAAATAAAAAATGTTTAAAAATCACATATATCCAGCTCTTAAATCATTTGCTTTGTGAAGATTGAACAAAAAGCAAAATTAGATTTGCCTTTTTGTACCCCTTTTTGTGTTTCTCACTCCATGTTTCAGTATCCCTCTGTGCAATGTCATACTATTCATCCAGTCCACCTAAGAACAGGATGTTTCCAAGCTACTGGAATTTGGTGGGAAGAGGATCATCTGAGAGGCTGTTGTGGTGCAAAGGGGCTGTCTCTTCCTCCCCAGCCTGCCGACGTACAAAGGACAATCTAACACTTCCTCTGGGGCCACGGCCAGGACTGCCAACTTGGCACTCTCTCCCCTTGGCCAGGGCCTACTGTGGCGCTCACACGGCTTGAACAGCACCTCACCTCTTGCTCTTAGTACAGACATGGACACAGAGGACAGCAAACAGGGGAACACTTTCATCGGTGCATGTGTTCAAAACAGACAGCAAGGTTAATGCCGCAAAGACAAATCACACCCTAGACAATCGTGTGTATGAACTTCCCCAAAAAGCTATCTGAGAAACAAGAACTCTAAGACAACTGTTTTTGCAGTGTGCTTTTGGCTTTCAGCAGATGATTTAAAATATGCTTTCTGATATTCTGGCATAATGTAAGTACATTTGTGAAAGGACCATTTAATGAAATCAATACCACTTTCACGTGAAGCATAAAGGCTTCACCTGAGCTTGCTGGCATATGGCCACATCTTGGTCAGTGCACATTTGTTTAAGCACTCAGTAGAAAGTGAGCAATTCAGAAGTAGAAAGAAGGTTAACAGTCTGTATAGTGTGCTTCTCAGTGTATTTGAGGCTTTACAGAACTGCTGTACTTCAGACCCATCCAACTGACCGAGCAATTCATAACACTAACAGCACCTCAGGAACACAGTGTACCAGCCCTGCATGCCTGGAAAAGCACTGAAGAGACAGAGCAAATGTATTGTCAGCAATAAATAAGCCAAAGCTGGTACAATGAAAGCTAAAAGGTTAAAGGTTAAAGATTCCATAAATGACTGTGTCCCTCTGGACATTCTCTCCATGGGGTTCACATGTACACAGGGCTTGGCGATCCTATAAAAAGCACTGTGAGAAACCAATGGGAAAGTGTCACTGTGTTTGGGTTAACAAAGCCCCAGGATCCCCACAACATTTCCACTGAACAGTCCACCAAGTTGCACTGTAATACACAGCCCCCGCCCCCTACGCCCCCACCTCACCGTCATGAGTCCCCCAACAAGATCATTGGTGTGGGGGTCCTCTTCCTTGGTCCCAAGCTGTGGGGAGTACAGTTCTGTAGTGCGCAGAATCTCCAGCACACGGTCCAGCGCCTCAGCCACAGGCAAGGGGCTGCTCTCCTGGGCCGCGTTGATGATGTTTATCACCTAGACATACACATGAGGCACACAGGAGTTCGGTACAGTGGAAACATGCATCTCCAGGGTGATTCATTGTAGATCAGCTGCTTTCTGCAAGGGAGGGGGGTCATGGGAGAAACCAACCTTGGTGATAGGAGCTTCAATAGTCATGGAGTGGATCCTGGCCATGGAAGAGTGTCTTCTCTGGGAACTTCCTGCAAGGAGGAAAAGCTCCCCTCAAGATACACCCTGAAGCTACAATAGCTACAAAAAAATTGCAGCAGTGCAACAGCACACATCAACACAGCTCTGCCAAAGGTATGGCAAGAACAGATGCACAAGACATTTGTCAAAACTCCAGCTGAAGTTGTGGGGGGCAAAGTGAGACACATTGACGGTTCCCTGTGCTTCTCACACGCTAGCGTCAGCTCACCGTCACTCCCTCTGGAAGTGGTTGACCTCACGTCTAATGAGCCTTTCCTTCTGTCTTTGTGTTTGCAAGACTGGTTGTCTGGGGAGAGACAGCCGCAGTGAGCCACACAACAGCCATGCAGCGATGCTGGAAGCACATCCTTCGCGTTTCACAAGATCAATACACGTGTCAGTGTCTATCACTGCTTTGCTATGACACCCTGTACTCGGGAGCTCCATAGACGAGGGAAATTGTTACATCCTTGATAAGCCTGAGACATGAATGAGCTCATGCTCATACCCACTAGAGTGTACTTATAATGGAGCCTCCATTGCTCAGGTAGATCGCTGATATCATACCTGTCTGGGATTCTGCTTGCACACGTTCACTGGACTTGTCAGTCTAGAATGGAGAAATGAAAGAGGTGAGCAAAGGAGAGTAAATTCTCCACATCAAACTTAGAAATATATGCAATAACATCTTACCTTATTATTATCATTTAAAGGCCTGTTAATAGACACATAGTGTCTGATTTTTCTGAAAAACAGACAACAGCCATGTTACACATGAATGTTTTCCAAATTATGGATCTGCTCACTTCTCATGCAATTCAGAAAAGACAAAGGTATCACAGAGACTCACCCTCCCTGTCCAATTACAGGTGTGATCTTCACACTTTGCTGGACACTGTCTCCATTCTTCTTTTTGCCATAATAAATCCCCTGCCATTCCTGAAAGAGAGTGAGAGGAGAAGACACAGAAAAAGAAGAAGATAGGATGCTCAGTTTTCAGCTGGCCAAAGGAACAAGACATGTCTCCTGCTCCAACATCACACTAACATTGTAATGAAATCTTCTGGGTGAGAACTACATCTGTACATGTGCGAGCAGAAGTAAACATTTGTGGCAAATGCTGAGCATATTAACAATGGAACAATAAATACAAAATGCTGCAATTTTAATGACAGCCATAGACATATCAAAGACGTGAGTGGCTTTATTATAGAAAGTGCACTCAGTCAGGCCTTTTCATGTTTCAACCTCCCGTAGGGCACCATGGGTTCAAAAACACCTTCTGACTGTTCCTGTTTAGAAATGACCTTTGAATTCTCTCAAGTGATTCTACTCTGTGAAGCCCATCCCTAGAGACTGGGCACACTTTAAAATTTAAGAGACAGAGACATACAGACAGACAGACAGACATACTCTGTTTTGACCACACATCCAGTGATTTGTAGGTGCTGACAGGAGGGACGTGTTCCTACCCATATGACAGTGGATCAGTGTCAGCAGGACACTAAACAAAGTAACAGCTAAAGTAGAGCTCTTTGACTGAAAGAACTGGCAACAGGGTAATGGATGTCAAACCAATCACAAAAGAGCAGCACTGGCAAATCCTGAGATCACCCACAACATTCAAAGGATTAGGAGATGCTTCCAGTTCTAAGACCAGAACCTAGTAAGTGACGCTATACATACAATCATGGGACGCTTACAGTGCAATATATGTGTGCAATGTCTTAAAGGCCATAAAGTATCCTGTACCTGGTTGCACATTTATATGCTAAAAAGGCATAATACTCACTTTTCCTTTGCGTATGCAGGAGTTTATTGACTCAAGGAGGTCAGGCTTATTTTTCTCACTTTTAGGAACTTCCATCACCTCTTTTCCCATCAGCTCTCCTTTCTGGTACCCCATAATTGACTCATAGGCAGGGTTCACGTACTGCAAAAAAAAAAAAAAAAAAAAAAACCCCATCAGCTACTGCCAAAATGGTCCTAACACTACCTAAGGGGAAAGGGATTATCAATAACATTAGTCCTCCTTGTTGTCATTTGTCACAGCCTTTCAGCAAAAATACAAATGTGCTTTTCATCTGAAAGAGAAATCAGGATAAAAATAAATGGACTGGCTACAATGCCATGCCAGTTGACAAAAAGAGCTTTTCAACCAAAATGAACACTGATATTATCATTCATATCATCAGTCACAAGACCTCTTGAGTTAAATAAATAAATAAAATAAAATAAAATAAATAAATGAATGAATGAATGAATGAATGAATGAATGAATGAATGAATGAATGAAAATTTGAGGGGGGGGGGGACATATACATCCAGAGAAGAGGGACAATGCACAAGACCACTTTGGACAGGTCTCCCCTCTACTGAGGGTGACAGTAATGAAGGTCTTCAGACGCACAAGAACAATAGCCCCTTTGGTTGAATAAAAGTCCTCTCCAAAAAGCAAAAAAAAAAAAAAACCCCTTAGACAACAAACCTGAATCACTTGATCTTCACTTGTGATTTCAATGGCCTCTTGACTTTGTTCCAATGCAGTGAAAATAGTATTGCAAGCTCTAGGATGCAACCAGAAAAAAATAAAGTTAGTCAAATGTAACTAAAATGCAAAAAATTACCAAAAATAAATTGGTGCATAGTTCCTTGCAGTGTTTACAGCTTCTCAAATGCAGTGCACAGTAATTTTAATTTACAGTTCATGAAGAAAAGTAGTGAGAGGGATGACAACCAGGCACATGGCCACTTTTCTCAATGAACAGACACAAGAAGACATAAGATGACATATATTCATGTGTACAGCTGCTTGTTCTTCCATAATTTTATTTCTCGTACACCAGCTAAGGTCTAACGGTTGACTGAGGAGACACCTTGTACGTGTGGGAAAATTCTGAGCAATAGAAAACGGCTGACTCCGTTGGGAGAAGCCTGAGCACACTCCTTGCCCTGACCATTCCAGCAGAGGCTGCCTAGCTACTCTCCTGGCTCCTGCAGGCTTACCTCAGCTTGAATTGGGCCCGTACTTCTCCATGTTCCAGTTGGATGAGCTCATTGTAGCAGGTCATCACATTGGCATTCTCCACATACCTCTGAAAGTATTAGGGATTGGGGGTGGCCATAGGAAAGGAGGTAAGCGGCATTATCAAGGTGATTTCGTGATTTGGACTGACTACAGAATCTACATTTCATCTTGCATCTAAAATAAGTAACAAATTAGCTTTTCATACCAGCATGGCATGCTTAGAAATATGACCTTACTACCATTCTCTTGTTCCCCTGCATGGAATTAGCAAGGTACCCTTAGAATTTGATTAGCTGGATCGCAGCAGGAGAGCATTACACAACGCCATGTTTCATCTGATACCCTTACAGAATGATTCAGTAAAGTCAAACCATGCCCGAGTCTGAAAAGGCTCCTCTTGTTAGTCCCACAAACCAAACCACATATTTTACATTTGAAATGCAAAACTGAAATGGTTTGCTGTCATGAAATCGGTGTTCAGCCACAGTGATAAACAGCGACGTGAAGAAGTCTAAATGGTGCAACCATGACACACGAAGCAGATGACTCTTCTTATTCTGTTGTGTTGCGCTGTGGCAAAGTCAGCCTGCACCCACCCTGCACAGCCTGTACATAGCTTTGTCTCCAGTGCAACTCTGCCACCACAGTTCTATTTAAAACACCAGCACACTATCTAATTTTGAACATATAAAAATAACCACATTGTCCAAGGTCTGTTTACATGGCTGCCTCATGTCAGAGAACAAATCAATGGATAAGCATAGTGGCTCAGTTTGTGTTTTTGTTGCTTCCCTGCCCTCTCCAGCATGTAAGAGCCACCTTCCGAAAGTGTAGGCAGGAGTAGTAAAGACAGCAGGCAGCTTTTCACACAGGCCTGGTCTGAACCGAGTCCTAGACGAGGCAGCGCAGGAGCAGAGCATGAGCAGGAGCAGCAGTTGGCTGGTTGAGCCTCACTCACCCGACTGAAACCCGCAGCGATCAGGGGCATCACTGAGGCCTCCTCACGTTCTGGCCTTTAAAAACACAGAAGAAATACTAATACCAGCAACACCAGGTTCTACTTAAACTGAAGAAACATTGTCCCACATGTTGCCCATAACACGTTCACTATTATTCACACACACTACATAGCAAAATGCTCTTTTACAATTTTCCATGGAAAACAGCCACTTAAATCTTTTTTAGAAAGGTTCACCACACCTAAGCACCACCCATTTAACGCATTTCAGACAACAAGTAGGATAGCATTGCCCCAACTTTACTTTTCTCAATAGTAAAATGAAAAGCTGATGCAGTACATCAACATTTTCAGCGCCTGCATCAACATCGTGCTTCATGAAAAAAAATGACAGGTCTGATAAGAGGGGTGTGGGGTTGGCATGCACATCCCGTACCTTTTCACGACGGCGACAATCACAGTGTTTTCCGAAAAGCTCACAGCTCTAATTGACCTAAATGTAGAAAAAAAAAGGATCCATTTCATTTAGTGCACACGTGGGTGGGAGAACAACCAAATTAATATTGCTTTAGTCATTCAAAGTCCGATTCTCTGAGGCATAATCCCACTTATGGAGTTCTCAGTAAATAAAGAATCCTCTGTCCAGCTGCAGTTAGTCGCCGGAAGCTGCTGCAGGAGTCTCTGAACCAATCCTGCTCACGTGTTCAATATATGGACTGTAGATTAGTAAGGTTAGCAGGCCAGCTAAGTGAACATTTATTAACTATTAACTAGCGCTTCCTTTGGGGGGAGAAAGGGATGGGGGGGGCGTGGTCGCAGCCTTGCTTATACGTGAGAGAAGCCACAGAAATCTCTGGTTTGTGGTCAAAGAAAATCCACAGGCAAAGGCCTGTTTTACATTTTTAATCTTCATTTTTACATGGACATTTACTTCTTTTCAAAAGTCTGTGGCAAACAAATACAGTATAATGCTATGGCAACACACATTAAAATCAGACCAAACAAGATAAAACAGGTAAAACTTCTCCATGGAGAAGTCATACAAGAGTGGTTGTGTAATCAATTTCATTTAGTAAAAATATGTCTCTGGTCTGAATTCTGACTGTAATGCCTGACTGTGAACATTTTCTGCATACAGATGAAAGCAAAACAATTATTTTACATACACAGACAAAGAGACACACACACACCACTTCTAGTAAACATATTTTGTGTTCTTGTGTTATGGAAACATATTTTATGAATATGAAGTAACACCTAGAGGATGTTTCACTCAACATTTGCTGCTTTTAGAGAACATCAACAGGTAAGACAATACTTTGCTCTACTAAATGGTGCTTGGGGCTGCGACAAGTTGCTTGTGGAAACATACCGACAGAGGGCTTCTGCGTCAAAGTATCTGGAATGTCTGTGATCGATGACCACAATGTCGTGGTGCTTATCCAGGTAGCACTCCAGCGCAGACTCAGGGGTCCTGGCAACGGTGCATCGGAAGTTGGCTTTTTCACAGGCCCAGCAGAAGCCGTTGCTCTGGCTGTCTTCTTTGGCAAAAACTAACAGTACCTGGTCGGGACAGGAGAAGCAAACATGGCACAATCAGAGGTGGCAGCTGGTAGTGTGGCAGTTACAGCGCCTGCCTCTGCGCTCTGAGGCCCCAAGTTCAAATCCCACCTACTGCTGTAATACCCTTGATCAAGGTTCTTACCCTGGATGGCTAACAAGAAAAAAGTACCTAGCTGTATGAATGAGTACACAACTTTACAATGTAAGATGCTTTGAAGGAAAGTGTGAGCTGAATGAATAAATGTAATGCAAGATTCTCAAGGTTGAAACAGAATTTAAAGAAAGCCCCCCCCAATGAAAGGTGAATGCACCCACACAGTAGGGCCAATATTTTTCAGCCTTTTTTATGTGATTGTTTTAAACCACTCATTCCAAGCAGCTACCACTTTATGTTGTGTCTTAGCCTAGTGGGATTAGTTGCTGTTTTGTCTCCAGCCACATTGACGTGTTTGGTCATCCTAATCAGCAATAGTTACTTCCACACCTTGGCAAGGTCAGGGACACAGGCAGACTGGGGCCAGAGTGCAAGCAGCTACTTAGAACGCAAGCCCTGCCAAACTGTTTTAATATAACACCATGCTTACGTAGATACATGCCAAATATTTAGGCAGTCCTCCAGAACTCGCGAGTCTAAGAACAGATTCATGAGTCATTCAGAAATAAACAGACGTCATCCGCAGATTGGTTGGCAACATAAAGAATTAATTCAGAGAATGAAAAGTTTGTCTAGCGGTCATAACTTTGCATCATGGCAGCAAAACACAGTTTGGGATTCAAGAAAAAACAAGTTATACTTTTGACACACAGATGTTGGAGCCAGAACACTGACAATATTTCATGTATCCACAAAGGCCAAAAACTAAAATTACTAATGTAATCACATACTATATTAATGACCCTAAAACATTTTTTTACAGCTTTAAAAAAATAAAAAACCCTTCTTTTACAGTTCACCAAAATAAACAAGGAAGAAATTAAACAGATAGCGATACTCACTTTGCAAACAATAGAATATCTCTAATTTACAAAGTTTTGCTCTTTCTGCATTTTTTCTGATTCTTCCCACTGCTTCTGTACTTTCCATGCTAACATTCTGACAAGTCCTGACGGAAAAGGAAAAGTAATCTTCCATTCAAGTCAATGTCAGAACATACTGTGAATTATATAACTGCATAGTTCATTTTATTGTAATATTGCAATGAAACATGCAATAATATGCAACTATTATTGCAACAACTGTGTTGTTATTATTCTGCAAGCTACATTTATACATTTCTATACTGCACATGTTGTATACTGCTGCTGTGTCATTTCAGTACGCATGCACAAGCACACATATTTCATATGTTATGTTATATTAATATATAAGAGATGGCTCTCCTCTCTGATAACCGAATTAGTGTTTCCAAATAATACTAATAATAATAATTCATATTTCCAGCAAGCTGAAATAAACAATTTAACAAGTAACAGTGTCGAGATTGAAGTTTAGACTAAACAGTGAAAAGATTGACATTTTAAAAAGAGACAACTAAGAACTGATTCCTTTAATAAGACTGGCATGTATTATTGCTTCAAAAATAAGAAAATAGTTGCTAATTTGTAAAAGGAAGACTGGAGAAAATTGTCTACCCCTGCCTACATTTTTTTTTTTTGTTTTAAACACAAGCAGGTCTCGTGAGCAGGAAAGGAATAATAGGATGATCTGCAAAGCTAAACTGACAAAAACAGGAAAGGGAAATCTCCCAGTTTCATTTTCCTACTGTAATTACACTTTGAAGTATCGGTGCAGTGCTTTCAGGTGAAACAGAGTGCTGTGGACCCAGCTTTACCACACTGATTAAGTTTTAAGATGTGTCCACAAGAGAAGCTTAAGTCTGAAATTTTTCCTAGTAACAGGCACAGGTCAGGTGGTTGGAGTTTTATTTTTTCCCACCCAGGCCTTATTTTGGTTTCTATGAACTGAATTTAATTTAACAGCATTCTTCTTTATCCCTTGTTAGGGAGCCAAATCTTATCTGCTCTAAAACTGGAACACTGACAAAAGTAGGTAAAAGTGCATTCTCTGTGACATACTGGTTTGAGTTATCTCCTTCTCTGCCTCCAAGCACACTCCATTCACATCAGCAGTACTTAGTTTCATTTTTCACAGAAAGGTCTAGATTCCTTACTGCTAATTACTTTTCTGACATTTCTTAAGAAAAATCAGCATCTCCCAACATAAAGATAGAAGGACACTCAATAAATCATGATAAAGAAAAAAAGGAAAAGGCTTTTTTTCTTCTCTACTCCATTTGACAGTGCACCATGAAACTCAGGAAAAGGGCAAGTGTGTGAGAAACATGGCATAATGAACCACTGAACACACAGCAAATGTCACAACTGTGCTGACAACACAGGCCCCAAACCCTCTCACATAACACATATTGTTCCTTATAGTATGTTGAACCAGAATAATTTTTGGCCTGGTCACCATAGTAACAACAAAGTGCAGCTCACACTGCATCTATTAGCAACAACTTTTATTATAATTTTTACGAGTGCTTGTTTATTGTTGTCTTAAAGCAATGGGGCTCCCACAGGTTCTGTGATCCACTGTGCACTGAAAACAGTTTACGGCACTCTGTAACAAATATGCTGCTAATATGAATATTCTGACACAAAAGATGCAATTAAAAATCTAAACTGTTTATTTCAAATGACTGATCCAACAGTTCTTCTACATAAAGTTAACTGAATGCACTGTAACAGTTAAAATGATCATGCAAAAAATTTAAAAACTTTTAACCATTCAGTCATAAAAAGTACAAGACAGTAAGTAGAAGAAAACTACACTTATGTCTATGATTTAAACACATAAGCCATTTAATCTTAAGCAGGTTTGGTTTAAAACATGAAAATGCCAATGCAATTCTTCAATCAATTTGGCTATTTCTGGTGGTACAGCGTATAGCCAGCATGGGATTTTAAACCTGAATGCTGCTGGTTCAAATTCAAGTCACTACGCTTAACATGGACCTTTAAAAGGAACTGAACCTTAAAAAAAAGCTGCATGGATGCTGTATGTTTTAGATAAAAGTGCTGGCTAAGCAAAAAATAAAAAAGTGAAAAGAAACATTTCCAAAAAAAAAAAAAAAAAAAAGTTAAGTAAATATGCATTGGCAGAGTTCCTTATAGATTTATACAAGCCCACGAGGAAGTTAGCGTTGTACCTGAAGTTGACCTTCGTAAAGCCTCATTGGTCCAAACTGCACCTCTGTAAATGCGGCCTGCAAGAGAGAGAGGAGGAAAACCATGTATTATAAACTTTTATTCCATGAACCAGAAAAAGCAACATATTTTCTTTATCAATGAATACATGAAAATATTTAACACACTAATGTCATAATTATGTCTAAAAGTTGAACACATTCATGTTGAAATGTCTTCTATATGCTTCAGAGGTGTGTTTCCAGAAAACACTTCTTTATAAATGTATTTACAGAACCAAGTTATTTTTTGGCTATATGGTAAATAAATTTAATTGATAAAACCAACAAAAATCATTACTAAAAAAAAACAAGGTAACAGAATACAACAGACTTTCCTCCAAATGAAGGAAAGAATGTTCTGTCTGCTAATAATTTTGCTTCCTTCCTCCTAATGGAACGCCACACAGGGGTTAGTAACCATGGCAACCTGGCCCTCTGTTGGATAGCTATCCCTCCAGAATTCCATCTCTCAGTAAACAAACTGGGCATGTGAGAAACACTCACAGTGGAATTTCAAATGCAGAGCAGCTTTAAAACCACTTCTTACAAAAACAAGGAGCCTTTTTTGCCCCCCAAACCTCAGATCAATAAGAACGAAGCTTTGGAGGCCCTGCAAACTATTGGCTGCACGGCCCACACGGCACTACGTGTAACAATGACGAAGGAGCAATCAAGTATGCGATTATCCTTGAACAGATGGAAAGAAAGAGGTGACAAGTGAGCACAGAAAGTTTTATGCATAAACTGACAGCAATCTTTGGCCGTAAGCCTATGGCAGATTCTGTTTTGATCAGCATGTTCAGGGCATGCTTTTCTGGCACTAACCACATTTTTCCTTCATCTGTCAGCCTCAAACAGGACTTCAGATGCCCTTGTCATGTCCCTTCAGACGAGACCGTACAATCTAATCTTATTTAAATTCCGCTTTTCTTCATGGCAGATATATTTTATATTTTAGCACTGATCCTTTTTGGCTTTTTAGCCTCAAACCATCTGCTTTTGGGCACGCAGAAGACAAAAATGCTCGTAATTTTTACAACAGACAAATACTTAAGTGCCTTTTTTCAAAAATTATTTTCAAAAATTTAAATAATTACGTTAATCGCCTGAACAAACACCCCCTATTTGAATTTGTTTATTTGCATCCAGAGCAGGGATGCTGTGAGGGTCAATGTTTTAATGCTTCCGATAGTGCCGCAGCATGAGCCAGGCAGAGTGCAATTCACCGGCTCCCTGGACCAATTTCCTCTCATAATTGATGGTGACAGGATCGCCAGAACTCCAGGATGTGTTGTGTAACGGGAATCGTCAGGCCCCCAACACTGCCCTCCTTCAGGGCCTCCCTTCACACAGCACTGTGGCTCAACCACACCGACCATACGGCCGAAATAGAGCAGTGTGGGAACGGCCGCGTGGTGCTGCCAATGTAGAGGGTGGCCACACGATGCTTCGGCAGAGACCACCCCCAGGCCTAATTTATGCTCATCTTCCTGTGAACAAGCATGTTTGTGTGAGTGAGCATCCACAATAGCCACTTTGGCATCTTGCTCATATTCCACAATTCCAGACAGTAAATGGATTGTACCAGTGACAGCAAAGACCTGGAATGGAAAAAATAAAGGACACCTACCACAGAAAGGACTTGCTCCCAAAAAAAAAAAAAAAAAAAAAAACACTTCTTTTTTAAAGATGTGCATATTAAAAAGACACAGGGACAACATTTTTAATTAGACACTTTTATTATATTCCACAAATCTACATTTTCATTTTGTATTTAGCTGAAGCTTTTGTTCAAAACAGCTTTCGTCAAAAGAAATGTGTCCCTTTTATACAGAATTATAATCTTATCGGAGCACACGAGTGCGAGTACTCTACTGCAGAAAGAGTGGGATTTACACCAAAAACCTTTTGACTACAATAGCTGTGGTTGCTGTGCTGTGTTGCAGTCTCATACCACAGTGTTTAGGGCTGCTGCCTTGTAAGCTGGAAGTCTAAGGTTCTAATCCCTTCCAACTGTAGGGCCTTTTATCAAGGTACTTACTCTCTTAAAAATACCCTGCTGTTTAAATGAAGGAGTTGTAACAAGTACCATGTTTATCTGACATCATTGTTCAACGAATCTTACAGTGTGAGGGATGTATACTGAGCTGCTTCAAATTATTTATTATATTTATAAAGCTGGGTCATTTTTCAATCAAAGAGCAGTACCTTGACCAAGGGTACAATAGCAAGAGCAGGAATTCAAACTTGCATCTTCTGATGTAAGGCACTGGCTCTAACCACTGCACAAACCAACATTTCTATCATTCATTTGTAATTTAGCTCCTCCACAACAATTCATAATTACAGGAGCACGATGTAACCAACCACCTTTCGCTACAAGGGTTGTATGTTTTTTTTGCTTGGGAGTTGATAGTTATCATCTCCCTAACTTCTACAACAACAACAACATCATTTATCTGTAGAGCACCTTTCATACAGTGGTCTGTAGCTCAAAGTGCTTTATTATACTACAAACTCTCCCAGATAATACCTGGATGGAAAGTAAAAGGATCCAAATAATCAATTAATGAAAAAATTCCAGCCAGTTCAGACATTAAAAAGTTAAAGAATGTAAGCAAAGGGTATCTGATCTCATAGTTCTGTCACCCTATCATGGCACTGGGACATTTAGGACAGACAGTGGATTTTAAAGCAAGTCACATAGTTTATTGCAGTTATCGAAATGGTGTCTAACTTGGGCCATTTTAGTGACAACATAGTGCTAATGCTGACAATGACATTACAGACTGAATCATGTGTCCTAAATGGTGAAGAGTGAGAAAACCAGCTACACACTAAGAAAAGAGTAACATCTTACTGCAACTTGTTTTTCAGATCAGATGTTGAGCTCATGTACACAGATATTGGCATTATTTGGCAGACAAAGATCATAATGCAACTGTGAAATAAACCATTTATATTGTTTATGTCATTTACCATAAGGAGGTTTGTATGAAATACAATTTCAGAAGGGAGGTATTAAACCAAACCTCTGGCCACGCCCAACAAACAATCACATATGTACACACATAAGCATTCACCTACTTTTGCCCCATAAGTGCCATTTTTGTAAATTCACTGCCACCCACCTCAGCTTCCATCTTGCTTAAGGAGTCCCAATAGGGGCACTCAAAAACCTCAACTGATGCCCTCATGCAGACTCCAAGCCCCCATAGACACTGCACCAAAAATCCATCCATGAACATAAGCAATCTAATACTTCCAACTTCTGAAATAGGAAAATTAGGGAAAATACCTTTGCAAGTGTTCATGTCCTATCACTGACCATTACACTGTCTCATTCACAAGGTACATTTAATAGTTTTTAATTAAAATATGGCTAACTTGCTTACTTTTGTTAACTATTTGTCTTTGTCAGGGTCATGGTCACAGAGAACTTATCCCAGAATCACTGGGCACTGGGTTAGGAGAGCAGCACCCTGGATGGTACACTAATCCATGGCAGGGCAGCCACACACGGTCAAACACAATAGAGGCATTTCATAGTGCATCTGGAGGAAACCCACACAAACATGGAGAGAACCTGTCAACTCCACACCGAGTAAAATTCAAACCTTTGCCTAAATAGCCTGTGAGATGGTCAGTGCTACCCACTGCGCCACCATCCCATCAACATACTGTATCACCTAGCATTAATTCACATGAAATTAGGTTTACACTTAAATCTTCACTGTCCAGTATGACTTGTAAGCAAACTAAAATACTTCAGATCAATTAATATATTGCGTAATTGAAATTAGTGAATATTTTAACCTCTATGTTCTTTTCAAAAAATTACTATGAATACCTTAAGAATGTGTTTGCACTGTCCATACACTAAAATTAATGCAACAGAAAAGATTTAGGATAAAATCATAGTGGCCTTGTCTTCATTGATTTATATTACATGCATCGTTTAATTACTGATCTTTTTAATCCAGCCGCAAGGGGATGCACAAACTAGTGCATGTCTTTGTGCCGGTCCCAAGCCCGGAAATGGAGAGGGTTGCGTCAGGAAGGGCATCCGGCGTAAAAATTTTTGCCAAACTAAATATGCGGACAAAAATAGAAATTTCCAAACCGGATCGGTCGAGGCCCGGGTTAACAACGACCGCCACCAGCACTGCTAGCCGACAGGGTGCTGGCGGAAATTGGGCTACTGCCGGCCAAAGAAGGAGGAAGAGAGGAGGAAGGCATGTCAGGAGGAAGGAGGAGACGAGGAAGGTTAAGAGAGTGGATGTGAGGGTAGGAACTTTGAATGTTGGTAGTATGACTGGTAAAGGGAGAGAGCTTGCAGATATGATGGAGAGAAGGAAGGTTGATATATTGTGTGTGCAAGAGACCAAATGGAAGGGGAGTAAGGCTAGGTGCATCGGAGCGGGGTTTAAACTGTTTTACCATGGTGTGGATGGGAGGAGAAATGGGGTAGGGATTATCCTGAAGGAACAGTATGTAAAGAGTGTCTTGGAGGTGAAGCGAGTGTCTGACAGAGTGATGGTTATGAAACTGGAAATTGATGGTGTGATGCTGAATGTTGTTAGTGCATATGCCCCGCAAGTTGGGTGTGAGATGGATGTGAAAGAAGAATTCTGGAGTGATATGGATGAAGTGGCGAGGAGTGTACCTGAGGGAGAGAGAGTGGTGATTGGAGCGGATTTCAATGGACATGTTGGGGAAGGAAACAGAGGAGATGAGGAGGTGATGGGTAGATATGGTGTCAAGGAGAGGAATGCAGAAGGTCAGATGATAGTGGATTTTGCAAAAAGGATGGACATGGCTGTGGTAAACACGTATTTTAAGAAGAGGGAGGAACACAGGGTGACGTACAAGAGTGGAGGAAGATGCACACAGGTGGACTATATCTTATGCAGGAGGGCCAGACTGAAGGAGACTGTAGACTGTAAAGTGGTGGCAGGGGAAAGCGTAGTTAGGCAGCATAGGATGGTGGTTTGTAGGATGACATTGGAGATCAAAAAGAGAAGGAGAGTGAGGGCAGAACCAAGGATCAAATGGTGGAAGTTGGAAAAGGAAAACTATAAGGTGGAGTTCAGGGAGGAATTAAGACAGGCACTGGGTGGCAGTGAAAAGTTACCAGTGAGCTGGACATCTACAGCAGAAGTGGTAAGGGAGACAGCTAGAAAGGTGCTTGGTGTGGCATCAGGACAGAGGAAGGAGGACAAGGAAACCTGGTGGTGGAATGAAGAAGTACAGGAGAGTATACAGAGGAAGAGGCTGGCGAAGAAGAAGTGGGATAGACAGAGAGATGAAGAATGTAGACAGGAGTACAAGGAGATGAGGCGTAGGGCGAAGAGAGAGGTGGCAAAGGCTAAAGAGAAGGCTTATGGTGAATTGTATGAGAGGTTGGACACTAAGGAGGGAGAAAAGAACCTGTACCGATTGGCTAGGCAGAGGGACCGAGCTGGGAAAGATGTGCAGCAGGTTAGGGTGATAAAAGATAGCAATGGAAACGTACTCACAAGCGAGGAGAGTGTGTTGAGCAGATGGAAAGAGTACTTTGAGGGGTTGATGAATAAAGAGAACGAGAGAGAGAGAAGACTGGATGATGTAGGGACTATGAATAGGGGAGTGCAATGGATTAGCAAGGAGGAAGTTAGGACAGCTATGAAGAGGATGAAGAATGGAAAGGCTGTTGGCCCAGATGACATACCTGTGGAAGCATGGAAGTGTTTAGGAGAGATGGCAGTGGAGTTTTTAACCAGATTGTTTAATGGAATCTTGGAAAGTGAGACGATGCCTGAGGAGTGGAGAAGAAGTGTACTGGTACCTATTTTTAAGAATAAAGGTGATGTGCAGAGCTGTAGTAACTACAGAGGGATAAAACTGATCAGCCATAGCATGAAGTTATGGGAAAGAGTAGTGGAAGCTAGGTTAAGAAGGGAGGTGACAATTAGTGAGCAGCAGTATGGCTTCATGCCGAGAAGGAGTACTACAGATGCGATGTTTGCTCTGAGGGTGTTGATGGAGAAGTACCGAGAAGGTAAGAAGGAGTTGCATTGTGTCTTCGTGGACTTAGAGAAAGCATATGACAGGGTACCTAGAGAGGAGCTGTGGTATTGTATGAGGAAGTCGGGTGTGCCAGAAAAGTATGTAAGAGTGGTACAGGATATGTACAAGGACAGTGTGACAGTGGTGAGGTCTGCAGTAGGAGTGACGGATGCTTTCAGGGTGGGGGTAGGATTACACCAAGGATCAGCTTTGAGTCCTTTCTTGTTTGCAATGGTAATGGACAGGTTGACAGATGAGATCAGACAGGAGGCACCGTGGACTATGATGTTTGCAGATGACATTGTGATCTGTAGTGAGAGTAGGGAGCAGGTTGAAGAGACCCTGGAGAGGTGGCGATATGCTCTAGAGAGAAGAGGAATGAAGGTCAGTAGGACTAAGACAGAATACATGTGCATAAATGAGAGGGAGGACAGAGGAATGGTGAGGATGCAGGGAATAGAGTTGGCGAAGGTGAATGAATTTAAATACTTAGGATCAACAGTCCAGAGTAATGGGGAGTGTGGAAGAGAGGTCAAGAAGAGAATGCAGGCAGGGTGGAGTGGATGGAGAAGAGTGTCAGGAGTGATCTGCGACAGAAGGGTACCAGCAAGAGTGAAAGGGAAGGTCTACAAGACGGTAGTGAGACCAGCTATGCTTTATGGGTTGGAGACGGTGGCACTGACCAAAAGACAGGAGGCAGAGCTGGAGGTGGCAGAGTTAAAGATGTTAAGGTTTGCATTGGGTGTGACGAGGATGGACAGGATTAGAAATGAGTATATTAGAGGATCAGCACAGGTTGAACGGTTTGGAGACAAAGTCAGAGAGGCGAGATTGCGTTGGTTTGGACATGTGCAGAGGAGAGATCCTGGATATATCGGGAGAAGGATGCTAGGGATGGAGTTGCCAGGCAAGAGGAAGAGAGGAAGGCCTAAGAGGAGATTTATGGATGTGGTGAAGGAGGACATGCAGGTGGTGGGGGTGACGGAGAGAGATGCAGAGGACAGGAGGAAGTGGAAGCTTTTGATCCGCTGTGGCGACCCCTAACGGGAGCGGCCGAAAGAAGAAGAAGAAGAAGTTTAATTACTGATCTTTTTAATTGGAAGCCCAATGATCTTGATGTCATAACCTGTCACAAGTTCTGTATCTACTGAAGTACCCAAGAAACACATGAGATAGTCAGGTGATTGTTACTATTTAACATATGAAAAGTTCAGCAAATAAATAAGTTGAAGAAAACTATTAAGAACTTTTTAATTTATAAAATTTAACTCTGAGAATATGAATTCGTAGATTTTTTTTCCCCCCTTCAGAGTTTACCTGGCCATGAATGAACTGGCCTGCCAAACAAAAGAAGTCTAACCTCTGATTAAATCTGAAGAACTAAATCTGAATTTAATGTCTGATTAAATCTAAAGAAAGGAAAAATCTTGACAACAGGAACAGCAGTAGTCATAGACAACTTCTGCTTGTGGGATGAATAAACAACAAGGGATGCAGCGGTTAAGAGATGTACTGAAGAGCTGAAATAAATCCAAAGTGTACAGGTGTAGCCACAAGAATAAAGTTTAGAGGTGTTTTTTTAAATAATACTGTATGGATCAGAAAATTGAGGATTAAAAAAAGGATAGGAAAAATATACACTCCTTTTAACTGTGGTGCAGGAGGACAGTTTTAAGGATATGGGGACCAGCAAGAAAACAGATGGATATTAGATGAAATCAGGTCAGAGCTCTCATTAGAAGCTGAAGTAATGAGATTGAGGTTATACTGTGGATGCATCAATGCAAAGATCAGATTCTGTTCAAAAGACCATAATAGCTTATGACGGTTGAAGGAAGAAGACGATGATGACCAAAGGTCAGATGAAGAAACTCAATCACAGCAACAAAGAACACACCCCTTTCAACACTAGGACATTAGCTGAGGACAGAAGTTTCTGTAGCATTTATGTGGTCACAAAGAATCAGAACTAACTTACTGGCACTCAACAACAAACCTCTGATTTGTCAACACTAACTGGTGTACAGTAAAGGCGACTGTGACCAACAGCTGACAGTAGCACACAATGTCAGTGTGGAGGGTGTGCTAACAGTTCATAGTAAAAGTGAGTTTGCTGGATATGAAGAAAATTAAACCTTTAAATTTGTGAAAAGTTCAAAATAATGACAATAAAGAGAAAAAGGTATAATGAAGCAAAAGTTTTCTTTTACAAATGTACTCAAAAGTAAAAAGTATTATTGGCAAATACTACTCTGAAAAGTAAAACTTCTCCAGAAATTTATTTACATAACAACAAAGTAAGTATTTCCAAGTAATGGAGTAAATGAAAGTCATTACTACTTCAATTCAATAATAATAAAAAATATTAAAGACACAGATTAAAAAAACCCAAAATGCTCTGTTCACAGTCCCCTGAGTGTTTACTGCCATCTTGTAAGAAACCCTCAAAAACATAATACATTGACGACATAGTATTCCTGCATAACTCTGCAGACTTCAAATCCTGGAGTATGAAAGCCACGTCAGCTCCAACATCTGACAGCGTTTCTGCACATACCATGTAACATATCTAAAGGCTTCAATTTACTTAAATTATTTAGCGGGCTGTGATATTTCCAGGCAGAGGAAGGCAGCAAAGTTAAATTCTGTACACCTACTGTATTTACTTAGCATTGCTGCCTTTAACCCCATATCCTGTCTCTTGGGTGCATCCGGTCCTATGGATCTCCTTGCCACAAAAGCCCTTCATATAAACTGGATGAGCAGCTCTCCACTGAAGTGAAAAACAGGAAGTTTGATGACATTGTTCAGTGAGCAGACGTCAGCAGAGACAGATATAAAGGCTAAACGGCCTCCAAGCCACAGCAAGGGGATCAGAGCGGTGGGAATCCCAGGATGTCAGCTGTGTTTCGCATGACTCATGACTGAAGCAATATTCCAACACGTGCTGCCATAAGATGCACAATGAATCTCTACTGCAAAATGTTTGTTTGCGTGCTTGTCTCGGAAAAGAATCTTTACCAGGGTACCACAACTTGATAAAAAAAAAGTGAACCGACCATTACAAGAAACACGGTTTCATAAAAGTCCTTGCTAGAACATTTAAGCCAACCAATCAAAAACATTTGTCATTTTCTATTTTCCTCATATGACTTGAGGTGGAAGGGATTTGTTTCCGTCAACATGTTTTTTTGATCACTTTCACTAGATGCTTTTATTCAACGCTCATGGTTTCTCAGACTGCAGCTGTAATTTCTGAAATACTCTCACAAAGACACTTTACTCCAGAACATCTGGAAGGAAGCATTTATGCTGCTGAAGGTGTTCTAAATTCAATAAAACATTTCTTACTCTCAGGAGAATTATTGTTACTGTGTTCAGTCACAGGGACAATGAGATTTTTCTATCAACGACAAACATTTAGATTTAAAAGCAGACCATCTCAGAGATGTGGCAAATGCTGTGTACCCAACCTTCAATGCCTGTCAGATGAGAGGCCCTTCCACATGAGTAAACACTGGGGCTGGCAATGCTGACAAGAAAAAAGGATTATAAATAGGATCGCTTCCTTCCCATAACCAGCTATTCCTACACTACAAGTACAGCCTTTCAGGAGGGCCTGACTTTCTCACATCTACAGATGGGACATTAAATAAACTATAACGAAGAGTTTCTCTGTAGCAGAGCTCTGCGCAAGCGAGTCTTACTGACAAGGGTGTAAAGTCCTGAGGCTATGAGGAAAGCTGTTCAGCTGCTCACACTTGGTAAATTACTTAAGTCTTTCACACTGGCAGCCACCCTTAGGCCTTTTCCAGAGTACGTTTCCGTCATGGCTGTACAGTCCTCCCCTTTCACTCACATAAGTCCTCACAGGTTACATTCAGTCCGATTCAGTTCCACACCCTCCTATGACACAATGTTGTGGACATGGTGCTAGAAATGGTCTTTCCTGAGCAGGGACCACAGGCGTCATAATGAGCCTGGGGATCAGATTCAACATTCCCACAAAGCTTTTAGTATCAACATGCTTTCCTGGAACCACTTAGCAATCCTAGAAAAGAATGCCTGAAATTAAATGTTGTTCTTGCCTCTGTACATTAGTACAGGCAGCTCAGTTGCTTCTGATGACATACTTGAAGGAACATTGTAAAAATGAGAAAATTCATTATCTGTCATAAGGGTCATCCCTGTAAAAGGTTGGGCACGTGGTCCTCATGCGGCTTGACAACTGCTTTCTTTAAACAATAAGGATCATACGGCTACGTGACAGAGAGGAAGAACCAACTGGAAGATGAACAGAATTTCTACCATTGCCAGTAAGCAACAACTTGCAACAACTAATGCATGGTTGTATGAAAAATCTATGACTAAAAAGATGACAATGTACAACCATTATACTGATTATTGCAATGACACTTAAATTGATAAACCTATTCAAATATGCATAACAGAAATCTGAACAAATACAAGCTGTAAATGTCACTAAGCTGAAAAGAAAACAAAATCGCACATTTGTGCACATAATTTATATGGGTGAATCAAATTAATAAAATATTGTACGGCCAAACCTCTACTTGCTTACAGAAAATCATTTGAAAGAGATGCCCACCAGTTTGACTTACAAGTTTTTTGGGTCTTTTGATTCAGTTAATGGGCTCAAGAAAACATAATTCGGAGGCTAGGTTAGAAGCACTGGAGGAGTTCCTCAAGTTGAAGAGCAGCAAGAGAGCAGAGTGACTTGAAAAAATATGAATGTATATCATCCAAATATATGTAGCATGCAGTCTTACTAACAAAAATCTCTCAGTAACAGCAACACTGCAGTACGTTTCGGTCATGTCTAGCAAATTGGTGCACAAACACTAGCTCAACATGCAGAGAACAGACAAACATTTAATGGCGAATGCACAACTTAACTGCCCACCTTTTTCTGATCCATTCACGTTAACCTCTCTTCATTTTCAATAAAGAAAACAAGAGAAACAGAACTGTTTTGCAAATATTCAAAAGCAGTTCTAATACATTCCTCTGGGCTAGTTTAGAGGTGTACATTTTTAAAAATTAAACTTTACAATTGGCCAAATTTCTGTAAGCTTTAGTGGTAGGGTACGTATATCTCAGCCAGTAAGGATACTTTTTAGAAGTGCACTGTATACTGTGTGACCTCCCATTACAATTACATTACAAAAATACTGGCTGACAAAGTAACCGTGTTCCACTATTAACAAATGCCCAAAGTAGCATGGATAATGAACATCCAATTCCAAACGTCTCCTATTCATTAACAAGAAAGGAGAGCTTTTTTTAAGTTTTGGTAAGCATGAAAGGTAGAGCATTTAACTAGGTGGAAAAGTCCCTCCTGTAACATTGCATGCAATTCAAAAATAATTAAATCGATTGATAGCATTTTACGAAACCTGAATTGCTCATTTCAGGGTAGCCTTTCTGTATCCAATCTGCAAAACGACAAGGAAAACTGGAATTCTATGTTTGTACTTTATTTGTTGCAAACATTTATAAATATTCCACACAGTCAACATGTGCACCCCGAACCCTGATGAACTTACCACACTAATATCACGCTCTCCTACAGTCCCATTTTTTACCTCATTATTTCATTTATTTTGTCCGCTTTTTGCTTTAATACTGTACACGGCCATCACTGAAGCTCCCGGAAAAGTTCTGTTGAGTCAAGTGTGAGGCTTAGTGAAATGGGAAATCTCTTCAAAGAATTTGTTTCCAGCACAGCACACCTCCTTCATATTCAGCGCAGTTGACATTGACATTAAATCACGCACCTTGGGTGTTTCATGTCACCGTTCCACTATGAAACTACAGTCCTTGAAGCTAGGAGTAAAAAAACTACATGTATTAAATACAGTATATCAACTCATTACAGAACCAGCAAAGCTTCTACAGCAGGATTCTGACAGAAGTGCATATAGTGTATCTACTGTTTTGGCCTGCCCAGCAAAACAGTTTACAAAAATATGACACTTTTTCCATATTTTCAAAAATTATTAAAATAGTTATTAGCTTTAGCTGCTGCTGAGTCCTAAGACTTGTCAATTTATACTTACTGTATATTCCAAGAAGACTCCTGGAATAAAAGAGTATGTTTAAGCACAAGGCATAGTCTCTTGTGGTCGTACACATTTGTGAACCATTGTATGGTCCTAGTATCTGTACACTTCCATTTATAGGTGCATTGTCTGCAAATTTAACAGAGGAGCAGGATGTATGCATCTTCAATTCAAACAAGTTAATGTATTCAGAACAGTGACCATGTCTGCCTGCAGTGAAGCAGAACATGCGTCATTGCTCTAGATAAGTAGGCCATTTTGAATCTGTGTCCTCAATCCACTGTATGTATCCCCGTACGAACACTAAAACATTTTATACACAACAGGAAAGGCTATGGACAGCCATGAGTGAAACTGTTAAAGAAAATGCCGTCACAAGTGTAGTGGCAGACTTACTTTTCACAAAATCATACGTCATGAATTGCCTTTATTTCATAAAAACAGCACACGGCAGTATGTTTCCAAGCATTTTATTTTCATAAATCATCTGCCTCATTAATAATTTTATCAGGGTTGTGACTCCCACCAAGCAGCACCACAAATCAGTGAACTTCACAACTGAGCTTTGTAAGCAATCTTTTGACTGTGCTGCACAGACACTTCCGAGGTCCTCAGAGATGTGCCGACTGTCATCCCAGAAGCCAGAAACCATACTCGGTCTCCAAAGTAACTCTTACTTTAGACCACTGTCCTTCATACAACCTATGATTGTTTTTTTTTTTTATTCACCATGAAAACTTTACTACAATGTGCTGATCTCTAGGTTACATGGGGGAAATCTGGCCTATCACCAGTTTCTAATGGCTCATGGGATTATATTTGTGCCAGCAAGGTGGTGAGTTACCTGTTTATAAAAAAAAAAAAAAAAAAAAAGACAGCGTGGCACAAATAAAGAAAAAGATAAGTCTTAAGATTTCATCAAATGAAACACATGTGCAGCTGACAGCAGCAACCAACAGCTAAGACTTATCCATTACTGTGCGTAACTTTTAATCCAGTGGTTAGTAGTTAGAAGTTAGTAACTTTCGAAGGGTGCGAATACTTTGGAGAGCACTGTATAAACTGTCGGAGAGTAAAAGTTCTTTTTCAATGGAGATTCATTACAAACCGCATTAACATTGAATTTAAAAAAATTACTGCAGCGTCAGAAACTCTCCTGTCAACTAGAACAGCTTCTTTTTCCATGATCCTCATTCTCCTGGACTGGTATACAGAATTTAACACTGTGAACAAAAAGATCCTCCTTTCCTCTGTTTGACAGCTTTAAATGCATGGAAAAGCACTAAAATGGTTTGATTCCTACTGATCAGGTAGCTCTTACAAGGTAGTCTGACACTGCTCTCTTGTCTCCCTCTCACTCGCTCAAAACTGGTGTCTTGCAGGACTCAGGGCTGGGTCCCTTCTCCATCTAAACCGCTTATTTCAGTGCTGTCATTGCCTCTCACTGCTCAGATGACCATCTACAATCAAACCTTTTCCTTCATCTCCTGGTGGGTCCCTGCACCTGTCAGGAACTCTCCGTAAAACTGGACAACTCACTTGTTTCATTAACAATATCAGTCAAGAGCCTGGAAGTAACAATCCATTCAAGTCTCTGCTTCTCCTAACACACCAAAGTCGCAGCACTGTCCAGCAGATATGCCCTTCATAACATCCGCAAGCTTCTCCTTTATCTCACAACACGCTCTGCATAGCTTCTGATCTAAGCCACAGTGATATCTTGCCTGGACTACTGCAACTCCCTACTGTCTAGCCTTCGGCGGCCACTATCAAGTCTGTCCAGCAGATTCAGAATGCCGCTGCATACATTTCCTTTGACCTACCAAAGCATTTCCAGGCATCTTCCCCTTTTGTTTCTCTCCATTGGCTCCTAGTAGCTGTCCATATCTGGTTACAGTCTAGACGATCATCTGTGGAGCTGCTCCATGCAGCTCCAGTTAGACTCCTACGCTCTTCCAGCTCTGGCTGCTTGGTGGCCCGACTCACAAGAAATCCAAAATCAAAAGCAAGCCAGTTCTCCTTTCCAAGCCTCAACATGATGAAATGAGCTCCCTCTCTGCCTCAAAACTGCTGAATGAATCTCAGTATTCAGTAAGGATCTCAGAGCACACCTCTTGGGCACCCACTTCTCCCTTGAACTTGTATCTGCTCTATAAACTTACACTACTTTATCTGTTTAAAAATGTTAAACTCCCCTTGAATTGCTGTGTGCAGCTACTTGTCTACGTTGGCAAATGTAGTCGTATTAGACTAAATGACTGAACTTCGTAAATACATGTCTGTATCTACACCTCCTTTTCTGTTGTAGG
This sequence comes from Heterotis niloticus, assembly GCA_018136845.1. Lineage (NCBI taxonomy): Eukaryota > Metazoa > Chordata > Actinopteri > Osteoglossiformes > Osteoglossidae > Heterotis > Heterotis niloticus. The sequence goes on along the minus strand of CM030904.1, from coordinate 11,660,379 downwards.
TCACTAAATGAATAAACAAATATAAATGTCAGAGCAAAAGTTAACTTGGTTTAAAAAAATTGCCTGTTTAAGTACATTTGTACTACTCGCTTCGGTGGTTCCACCCCTTCATAGTGGGGTAACAAACTAACTATCGCATCTCCTCATCGGTGCTGGACACATCAAAGCTTTGTGAACTTCCTGCAGAACTTAGCAAGTCCACACCATACACTCTGCCCACTCACAGGAGGCTTCCCAAAAACCCTTGGGTGCACGAGTCACACAGATAACCAGCAGTCATTCCACTAATACCACGAGACGCAGATGTTTGTTTCAGAATGCAAAGACCAGGCCTTTTGCATTATACCACCACGCCGCTGGAACACCTTGACCCTCGTTCCATCTGCAATTTTATCTCTGCCTTACCAGATAAAGGAACATGCAAACACATTGTGCGCCTGAACAGTGAAACTGATGTGTGTGATGCCACACATCCTACGCAAAAAGCTAAGAAACACATTGTGGAGAAGGTGCACTCAAAATGTGCTTATTTCATTAGGAAGAGCTTGCAATCGTCACTCAGTAAAAATAATCGATTTTATGCAACTTATTACAATGATTTATTCTGCGTGACAGATTTAAGCCAGAGGAGGGCCAAGAACTAGAAATCAGCCATGCTTACAGAACACTTATATTTTTCCATTAAGTGTCAGCTTTTTTACTCAAGGCACACACATACATGTACACTCCATTCTAAACTGTACTCTCAACTGTACTCCACTATGTACTACAGTAATACTTTTATAACCTAATGCAATGCATTTTAAACAAATAAACAAAGAGACTAATAAAATGAAACAAAGGCAGCTACAGTGTACAAAATTATAAATAAAAAGCAGCGAATAAGAAGCTCAGTCATAACAGTGCTACAGGGAGATTAAGTAGTGCCAAGTCACCTTCATAAAACCAACCATGGAGACAGTTACATGACCTTTTTTTGAGATGCAAAACTATTCAAAACATTATTTTGTGCTTTAACAAAGTTATATTTTCCAAAAACTTTAAAAAAAACTTTAAACAGTGAAATATTTATATATCTACTATGTTAGACTTAAAAATGGATTTTTTCAATATTAATCATCCTATCATCCTATTTTTTCTAGAATATTTTTGAGATGGTTTGTGAAATCCAAAATCTGTAATAATCAACGTCAGCAAAACTGAGGATGGACAGTAGAAATGAACGTTAGGGTCTGTTCTACAGATGAGTGATGTAAGCTATTGAAAGAATTAATTCATTGTGACTTTTTTTTTACCTGGTGAGCCAATTTCATGAATTAATAACAGAGGAACATGGAAACAAACTTGGTTAAAATACACAGGACAATGTGTTGCAAAACACTGGATGTGAAGGAGTCCTAAATACTGAAAAGCAAATTAAAAAAAATGTAAATGTACTTTGTTAGTGGAAAATAAAGCAATCGAGTTAAGAAGAAAGACTTAAAGCACATAATGATCCTATGCAAATAAAATTACAACATAAAAAGGCACTTGACTGTTTTGCATTTACTTTCAAAAAAATTCTATACACTACTTTCAGAGATGCTTGTATTCAAGTAGCAATTGAAAAATATTAATGATTTATTAAATAATCTTCATGATCTTCATGACTATGACCTTTCATGAGCATCACAATACACCCTAATGACCCCTTCCTAGATGATAAAGCACTTCAGCAGATGCTGAACTGAACAATGAATTTACAATGCACAGTGGAACCTGCCCACTGAAAACATGGAAATTGACACTGGCTATGTAATTTACACTAAAAACATTGAGGACAGGCACACATCTATCACACATGCACGCTATGGAGGCTCATCCAAATCTCCAGATACCTGTAGCAAGTGAGGAGGTGCCATCAGCTCAAGCAGAATGGAGTCTGACATAACAGAGCAAGCAGTAAAGCTCCTGAACCTCAAGGCACAGCAGGTCAGGTGATTGTAGTTATGCAACAAGCTCTGGGAAGCCCATTTCTGCTTGGAGAAGCGTGTCAGTGCTGTGGCAGCAACTCCCACGTAAGTCTCCCACCGAGCACTGAAAAGCCCTTCATGAAACGGCGCAAGCTGGCTTGCACATGACCGGCTCCCACTGGTGTTCAGCAGTTTCACACTGATGGCAAGGCTTCTATATCGCTTTCTCACAAAAACTGGAAACCTAATATGTAACTTTACAGTTTTCACAACTTGTTTAACAGCTCCAAGGCTGCGAGCGAGTTCACATAATGATAATAATCATAATGATAATCTCTCTAGCAACAAATAATGTGCAACATTGTTTGTTGTTATGCTGGAATAATACAGTAACATATTTAGATCTCACACACACAGTTTTTCTTTTTGACAAGTTAGATGCTGAATCTGTCAGTTTTATGAAACGGGGTGGTAGAATTCATTTAAGGCAGTGGAATTAATCAGATCCACTCTGACGTAGACCTGTCTTTTAAATTCACCTCTAAGGTATTTTTGGACCTATCCAGATTAACAAGATTGCAACGTCCTAATCGGTTAAGATATCCCTGCAGTCTTGCAGACCCATGCTTGCATGTAGTATTACTCAGCTGACAAAAGGACATATTGGAGTCAGACTGCCAACAAGAAAGCCCTCAAAATAATGAACTAATCCAGTAAAATCAAAACACACTACACCGTCAGGCACCAGGTAACACAGTGGGTAAAGAAACACACCTGTAACACTCATGGTTCTTGCTACTGCACCTCTGAACAAAGGACTTAAAATTCTGCAATAAAAAGTAAAAGTCACTCAATACATTAAATGTCTACTAAGAAATAGTATTAACAAGGCAGATATAATTTTTAAAGTGTACTGGCAAGAAACAACAGCGCAAAGGTGAATCCCAGACTCCCGCAAGAGAATATCAGAACGTGGTGACTGATAATTTGTGTTTTTGTCAGGTAAAGAAAAACTAAATAACTTTTGGCCCTGATCTACATATTAATCAGAAGTACCCCCCCTACAAATGAACTCTAATCTAATCTAATAAATAAGTCTGAAATAATGTGGATGCATGTAGGCATACTGTATCAAAGCTGTAAAAACAGAAAATCTTCAAAAAAAATCACAGTGAACGTATCTACTTCAGATCTTTAGTGTTTATAAAGAAATGTATGTTTCATATGTAAGACAAGCAGACATTAGAAAAAGTATTATTAATTACAGTTATTAGTAATTAAAGGCACGGCAGGAGATACAATCTTTTCTACGGTAGCCATGAAGGCCAGTTACAGCAGCAACAACCATGCAATTCACACATGCAGCAAAATCTGAGTACTGCAGCAGGAATACTGTAATACTGTTTACCTCACAAGGCAGAGAAGGGTATGCTTCGCTTTAGAAAGGCCTAGAAATGTCGTCGCACTTTGAGGAAACGAAAAGGCCACCGTTGGCTACTTAGCTTTGGTACTGCCAAGGGTGTGCTGTCTCTTTAAGAGCGGCCTCTTGATGTGTGTGCTTCGGTTTTTTTGGCTCCCTCTCTGTTGATGATTTGGCCCAGTTTCCCCATGCTTGTGTGCGTTCTTCCCCGCCGTTACTGCCTCCCTTCATGATGCTTCACCGGATGCTAAATTTGTATTCTATAAGTCTGCAAGCCTCAATGTTTCTTTCAATGCCACGTTCCTGACTTGGCTCCTGTCCCTGTGGATTTTGACCTCGCTTGTTTACTCTGTGGTTTTCTTCTGTGTTCAGGTTGGGCAGAAAGCAGGCTTGTAGTGCAAGAACAAGCCAAGTCTTCCAGCAACCAGCACCTGCTCCACAGTGCTGGAGCTCCGGTCGGACAGACTGTGCACAAGGAGGCCTCTTCAACGGAACACAAACATGCAGCGTGTCCTCAAATACACACTCCATAACCAGGTACATTCTGAGGCCTTGTAACAAGATCTTCAGAGATAAGGAAGAACTTGGAGTTTCTTCTAATGGTGGGACTGTTAACTTTGTGTTATTTAAAAAAAAAAAAAAAGAAGATACCACAAACTAAGTTTGGAAGTCAAAGAGGAGGCAGGGCGATTTATGTTACGGTGATCCACAACAAATGTATATACACTTCAGAGAACAACAGCCAAAAATGTCAAAAGCCAGTGTCACAATAATTTGGAAGTAAAGAGAACCGTTGTGTCCATGCTGATCAGGCTCATGTTTCACTACATCCGCGCACCACACACAGTCCCTTAACTGCTATGCAAAATCAAACAGGAAAATAGATGTCCAGGCCTAATCCAGCTTCTCAAAAACAAGATTAATTTCTGGTCTGAGCATTGTGGGGAATATTCCCTACACCCCAGCAAGTGCATCTTGTTAGTGGGACCATCAGGTGCTGTTTCACTTCTGGCTGCTTGATAGTCAAACTAAGAAGGTGACCAAAATCTGAAGTCAGTAGAATCTTGGTTTTGGCTCTGATCTAGTGGAATTAACAGTATTTGCCCCTCAGAGTTACTAAATTTCTATGAGCATTCAAGAAGGGCCTCAAAATGCAGCTCTGTGAGACTCTCTTTTCTCAGCATCTCCTAACAGCCACACAAATTCACATTACACTTTCAGTCAGGACCATCTTCATATTTCCTATCTGACTCAATTCTATGACGCTTTTGCATTACAAGTCACTTTGGAGAAAAGCTTCTGCAAAAGGAATTAATATAAATGTATTCATTACATAAAAACCACTGACATTCTACCTTGCTCTCTGGAACTCTGCTTAAGTCACCATAAATCTTCCTTCTGACACATACTGTGAGAAAATGACAGCGATTAAAGACAATTAAAAGCTCCTTTTATACAAAATGAAGGATTTTGACCTTGGAAAAATGAAATTAGAGTTTGACAGCGTCGGGGCAAATATCATTAAAAAGACAGCGATTAATCCAAGTTCAACTAATTAAACAAAACAAACACTGGCACACAGAGATCAAGGACAAAACCCTGCGATGGCACCACAAAGAAGAGGTACCCAGCATGAGGGTCAGGATCCTACATTTGTGTGAGAGTCAGATATACATCCCAGTTAGATCTGGAAACGGAATGGAGGCCAACTACAAAGAAAACACTAATGGTGTCCTGTTTTCCACCACTGTTCCAGCAACTCTGAGAAGCTATCACATGCCATCTCATGATTCAAACTTTTTAACCTTGAGGGAAAGGCACACACTTGTGAATGCAGCCTTCTTTCTTCTATTTAAAACACAATGAGTAGGTCTGTTCGTAAAGTACACTCACCTTAGCTGACACTTTCCCAGACAACTGACGTTCTTCATTTTTAAACACGGAAAAGCATTGCTTAAACATTTTTCTTCACCACCCAGCATTTTGCAATACACGGTTGGGGGGGGGGTAGTGCAACATTGGCCTTCCACTGTTTAGTAGAGCTTTTTGATTAAGATAAATAAAACTGCTGCTGTCAGGAGATACCAAAGGAGGTCTGGACAACACTTATGTTACAAACAGTTAGGTCTTTGAATTATAAAATGGACAGATCCTAACCAGTGTAGCTTGAATGTTAATTTATGATCTAAAATACTTGGTACTGTACACCACTTCTATACACTATCATTGTGTACATGATGCAGAGAATTTCACCAAGCTGGATGGAAACAGGACAACTACTTTCCTTGTTGTATGTTTCATTCTGATGTACTTGAAGTAAAATTTAAATACATCTTAATTTGAGTACATTCAACTTTTATACAAGTCCCCTTGAAAACTACTACAATGGTTCATGAAAATACACCTATCCACCAGTTACTTGCATAATCCATTCCTGAAAACCAGACAAAGTGAGAAAACATAAATAGGGAGCCCATGTCCTATTTTTTTTAAACTGGGGAAAACAATCCATTTCAATCCCCTGCCAAAAACCCCCAACCAAATTCCCTAAATATCACTAAAAAACCTATAAAACCAACAAAATATCACTCATTCTTCTCCCTGTACAGCAACGGACCTCTAGCAATGACATTTGTTTTTTAAAAAAGTGTGGATGACCATTTAAAATAAACAAACAATGCAATTCACTGTAATGAACTATTAAATACTGTTTGCGCCCAGCAAATGTTTTGCATAAAATGAACACAGGAACAGGCGAGTTAAACTTTATTGCCGAGCAAACGCTGCAGGAACCCAACAGGGACAAAGCAAGCAAGATGCATAATCAACCGTTGTGTTTCAAAATAACAATGCATTACAGATGGGGAGTTCTTAATGATACCATTCAGCTGGAAAACACCGGAACAAGCATTCAGTACATAAATTAACTTTTTTTTTTTTTTTTTTTTTTTTTTTTTTAACAAAAAAGATTTTAATTCATATTACCACCACATATGTTTTGCAAGGATACTGATTTAAAATGTTTGTCATTTATTTTTATTTTCCACTTCTGCGCCACCAAATATTTCAGTTGCACCTTTACGCCATGTGATACTGAAAAAAGCAACTGTGGTTTCTTATTTCACTGTTTGTAAAGAGACAGTGTTACACATTAAACATACCATGTACTCTATACTCGTTTAAAAAAAAAATTTAAAAAAAAAAAAAAAAAAAAGTACAATGAACCATTTCTCCTCCTGGAAACTATAGCTTTCGGTATTTTTTCAAGGAGCAAAAAACTTTGATTGAGCTTCTTTCTTTAAAAAACATGAGCTGTTCAATCGAGAGGATTTATTAGGGAGGACATACACCAGGGGTAGGTGTACATATCTTTTTTCATACAACAGGTATTTTTTCCTATACAATGAGACTGACATTTGTAAGAGACATTTTGAGAAAGAGATGCATACTTGGCATCTTAAACCAAAAGGTTTTGTCCCTCAGTGGCATCATTCTGGCCATTTTCTGGTTAAATCTATTATTAATCTTTACAGAGCATAAATAAGCCTTAATCTCATAACCAACACCTTTATTACTATATGCTTTGTAGAGTTAAAGACAGACAGTGTTCTTGTATATTTTATTTCTTCACATCAAACATTTGTAGGCCAAATTATTAAAATGTGTCCTACACGAGTTTCTAAAAAGTACATAAAGCATTGGGGTTTAAATCCAGCTCAGTCTGTATGAAGCATATATGTTCTCCTCATGTTGCGTGGGGTTTCTACCCATAATCATAAGAAATGTGTTTCAGTTAAACTGATGATTCTAAATTGCCTTTACTGTGCAATTGTTTGACAGAAAAAATTTAATGAAGGAAAAAAAAAAAAAAAAAAACACACAACTGCCCTGCCATGGACTGTGTTCCTGTCAAAGGTGTACCCTGTCTCACAGCCTATACATCCAGGACAGGCTACAGACCCACCATGTCCCTACAGGAGACAAACAGTTATCTATACTGATCCACTGAATCAAAATATGACAGATAAGCTATATTTATTAAATATGCTTTCATTATCATATGAAATACCGTTACATGATATATTTTGTGTCTGGAAATGGATTATTTTTTCCCCTAAGAAATAAAGTTAATTCACTTCTCTCACAATGAGAATTTACCTAATGTGTTCATTTTTGAAAAAATAAACCCTCTCATGTGAAAAACAGCTGTACTTTATTATTTATATTGCCAGATACTTAAAGCAGCATTACTGATACCCATAAACTTGTATAAATATACTGCATTTTAAAGAGCAGGCTGAAACACACAGAGAATTTACAGAATGACCTCTCCTGCCAATTAAACATGCATATGCAGACATAATTGAAAGAAAACATACATTTCCATACAGATGTACCTCAGGATTTTGCTTTTAAATGCAAAAAAGTTGGGCACAGAGCCAAGTATACAGCTATTGTGCAATTTTTTCTATACCATAAAGCTGTAACAATTATAACAAGCTCAATGACAAGAAATTATATGACAATATACATTTCACTTAATACTATTTGCAGGTATTTCATAGATTCTTTGGTTAGCATTACATGTTTGATATGAATCTATTTGCAGGGATTTAATAGATTATGTGAAACAAATTTATCATACAGAAGCCCAGATGTAGCCAACACTTTTTTGTCATAATGTCACCCTATAAAAACAATGCTTTAACTTTTTTAGGATAGGAAGCAAGTGGAAGAATCAATGTAAAAAACAAAATGTATCTGACTGCTAGAAATCATATTTACTAAATTACTTCACAATTCACTGGCAGCACTTACTGTGCCTATCTTTAACATGTCAAAAGTATATTTATCTTCCTCAAGAAAATAGAACTTAGAAGAGATAGACCTGTGCCAAGCCTTCTTATTCAAAACTGTTTCAAAAAAAAAAAAAAAGGTTTAGCCTTACAAAATATTTAGATCCACTATACCAGAGAAACACTTGTTTTAGCTATGCTTATGCTCATTTATGTAGTCGGTACAACAATGAAATGCCATTTTCCCAGCTTAAAATATAGTAACAGTATTTGAAAGACACATGAAGAGTCAGTGTTGAGAATAGAGAGTGAAAACATGATTGAGAAGGCAGCCTGGACATCTGATGGCACGTGCAGGGTTAAATCGCACTGAGACTGCACTCACCATGGGCCTCTTCTCTCCACCCTCTAGTGTGTTTCTCCTGCGCGGTGCCAGGAGAGATAAAGGGTTAACCATGACACTGCAGAAACCACAAGCCAGTGCACGGGCTGCATGCCGCGATATCCAGGACAGGAAGCCCAGGTCAGCTGCCATCTCGACAATGCGGCCCGAGAATCGGTCCGTTTTCAAGGGAGGGGTCAAGACCCTCAGTGAAAAAGTACCACATTATCACAATGGCAAAATATAATTGGAAAAAAAATCTGAGAATATGAAAACTTGTTATACCCATTGGTCAAATATTAGTTGATTTAGTAAATGTAAGTATCTGGGAAAATTCCACCACTGATGAAGTCAAAATCCACAAAAGCATCAACTGAATAGAAGAGAATATTGGAAACTCTTTTAAGAAATCCTTTGTCCAAATCAGCCTTCCAGACACTGCAGTGTCAAAAATAGGAATTACAGTGCAAAAAGAAAAAAAAAAAAAAAAAGCTTTAATAAGCCAAACCTCACTTCACTCATACACACAAAAATATATTCTGTTTAGATACAATAAAAACACATGACTCAAATGACTAAAGTTTGACTGTTGTATTCTGTTCATCCCTGTCTTATTCTATAAACTGCAGATTCACTGTTTTTTGTACAGAAAGAAACTGTGTAGATGTACTGGGACAGACCTCCACCGAAGAACCCGACGTCCTTAAGAGGCATTAAAAGTGCTGACCTTCCCTCCATTATTGTAGCCCTGGCTATGCCTTGTTTGCATACCAAGAGGGGATAATTAGTCTAAAATACTTTAACCTCCCTTGAAAAAATAATTACTGCTGCAGTTATTTGTTATATTTTTTCTTGTAGTGTACAATTTTCCAACAAGACACAAACCGTTATGTCAAAATGCTAATTTTGACTACCGTACTCATTTGGAAAGAATGACAATGGACAAGAATTTATTTTTTCATGACATCTTTGTTTCTAGACATTTGCTAAGTGTTGACAACATAATACTTTTGTCCTATGTATGGTGTATATTTGTCTGCAAAAGGAATGGTCAACAACTTGACAGTTTAGTTGCTGGAAAAAAAAGTCAAGCTGAGCTACTTGAGACTCGAGTGAGGTTGTCGTGAAGAATGGCAAAATGCCGCCAAGGTCAGGGGCGCAGCTCCTTCATTATGTCGAGGAGAAAGTTACACAAAGAATAAATAAATAAATAAATAAATCAACAGATGGGGCAAGGAGCAGCGAGGGTGAGAGACCGAACGAGAGGCAGCGAGAGAGCGAGAGTCGGGGCTGGTGTGGCTGGGCCGCCTCTCTCGTCACTTTTCCTACGACTCTAAGAGCAGCAGCACAGTGGATTAATTCATCTGCCCGCTAAGCGTTCGCCCTCCTTGGGAATAAATTATCTGATGGCTCCCAACTTAGACCTTGTGAAATGCATTCATCAGGCAGTGCAGCCTGACTGAGCCACCAGTCAGGGTCCACGAGAAGAGGGCCTCTGGGGACTTTCACCCTGGCAATCGGACACCAGATTAACCTGGCGAGTTCCGATTCCCAGTCCCGGTGTGAAATGAAACAAGCTTTGAGTTGGATTTTAAAGCAGTGCACCGCAACATGGAAGACCACCTATGGAAAGAACAGCAGGCTTTCTGCATCAGTGCTTAGTAATGTCGCTTTTTAACTCTCACTTGTTGCTGGCTTTACCCTATACACTCCAAGTTAAGCAAATAACCTTAAACTGATTATGATACCTATGCTAAACTATACCCCCAAACATTTTATCATATGATACCCCAAACCAGGGGCATAAAATTGTACTGAAAACAGAAAAAAAAAAAACAATGACTAAACCAACACTACATTTGCATATGTTTTAATGTTTAAAGTTACTGCTACAAATATAAGCAATATAAATATGCATATACAATATTATATACTACACAATGAATTCAATGAATTATTTTTTACAATTATGGGAACTTGGAGCTGAATGCAGCAGACCAGCATATTATAGTAGTTCAGCTTTTCGCTTTAGTCCAAACTATGTACAGAACATGGATTATCTCACATTTTACCCAAACAACTTGCTGTCTGCCAAACAGCAAAATAGCGTAAATCCTGGAAGCAATAAGAGTGCTTGTTTATTGCTCTGTTATGCATTTATCCATCACCCAGTCTGTCTGCTCCACATGTAGTCGAATGCATCAAGTACAAACCAACCAATGGGAAGATGAACCAGACCAAATTGCGGTCCTGTATGACAGGCCAATATTTGTTCAGTCCTGATTTTGGGGGTACTTTGCCTTAAGACTGAGTAAGAAAGTTTATTGCAATTCACTTGACATAATGTTAACTTTTTTTTTTTTCCTTTTACATTTGTTTAAATTTGTCTGTGGAAGAAATAAATTTTGGAACTCCGCAAGATCAGAATACAATTTGTTTAAGTAGCAGAGTGTGACTCATGTATTAAACTATGTTATGCATTGTGTATGCTCTAAAGGTTTCCACTATAAAAGGTTAAACTTCATTCTTGTCAGTTTATATGAATCATTTTTCATGGGGAAAACCTTGCAGTCTGGCCCTAAACTTTATCCTTTCCTCTGGCAGAGATATTAGTCTGGGTAAACGGGCAAAGCTCATCAGAGGACCTTGTACTTGGGCCTTATCGCAGACAGACTGGCCTGAACCACAGTGTGTCCTTGACAGTCTTTCAGGCCTCAGACATCTCACATTTCTGCCTTCCTGTTAAGGGGGACCTTTAGTTATGAAAAGCTCACCTTCAACAGCAACAACGACAACCAAAAGAAATAAACATATTTCTATAACCCCCTGTCAAGATCTGGGCACTAGCACTGATAGGGACATCCACATTCATTTACATGTGTCGCTCATTAAGTTAGATTTCAACCCATGGATTTAAGAGTGTCAGAGAATTAAAAGCCCCTTCGAGAGGGATTTCCATGTTTCAATGACAACAGAACAAATCTGACAGCCATAGTGCAGTCTGCAGCTGACAGGGCTGAAGTGGCCATTGCAGAACAGGTACAGAGTGCGCTGATGGGAGACTGTTCCCATGTCACATGTCCTGAAGGACTAAGGCTTCTTTGGCAGGATCTTAGCACAGGCCCTGCAGGGCGAGACACTTGAAACTCTAACCCTGTGACATCTTCCTAGTCTGCCAAAGACCTTTAAAATAGACCATCACTAATGCGGCAGAAACTGAACTTGCCAAAAAGCAGCAGCAGAAACAATGGGTTGCCTGACAAAGGCGATGCCATTCTAACAGACCTGCATTCCCCCACTGCTGGATGATGACACTACAGCTCATACAACTGTGGTTTTCACAGCAAGCGACAACCTACAAGTGTAAATCACAATGCAAGGATTCAGGAATGTTCAACATCACAAAGCGCTTCTCAGCATTATAAAAGGAAGATCTCAAACAGCTCCTAAAATGCCTTGAACGCTCTCCTTGTCACCTAAGTCCTGCAGCATGTGCTGAAAATAGTGGTCACATGGACTTCCCTGCATAAATGCTGTGGTAGAAACGATGAAGATACAGTGTCAGCTATCATAGTGTTGCTCTGCCTTAGAAGATAAACACGTGAAATGGCCTTGCTCTCTGAAAGGAAGGCTGAAACCACTTCCACTCCAGGGGGATTTCTGCAAAATTAGCCGAGCTCCATATGTACATTAATGCAATAATGAAATGGTGACCTACTATCTACAGGAAGAAGCAACTCCTTCACTGTGGCTCTGCGGACGCTTGCTAAGAACAATCTTGCAAACCCTGAGCTGTGCAATGAAGATTGTCAGAAGATACAACAAACAATGTGTCCCTTAGGGCGACTAAGGGAAAAAGTAATTTTGCCAAGGTTCCAGCAAAACAACTTGTATGGAGATACTGCAAAAATAACCAGTCATGTGTCCAGGCATGACAGCAAGAAAACCCAAAAACCATGACACCGCCACAACAACCCTGGGTATCTCTAAACACAAAGTAGATTTCTGCTCTCGCTTTTAGTACCACATGCTCTCTGTCTGACTCCTCTGCAAACCTTCCCCTGACGTTTGTTCCATGATCAGTGTTCACAAAACACAAGCCCCCTGGGACAGAAGAGCCAAGACAAATTACTTCATGTTTCAGCACCTCCACAGAAAAAAAAGGGGGGGGGGGGTAGACTCATTTGTAGACCATGGCACTGTGGACACAACAGCAGTGTACGATTGGGGATGGGGGGGGGGGTCTTTGCAGCAGCAGGCCACAGGGCGAGCAAACTTCGACACGGACAAATTTGTGCCGCATCCTGAGACACAATGAAAAGACTTCTGGCAAAAACAAAGCAACGAGATCCAGGAGGTGGGGGGGGGGGGGGGGCAACTCCCCTTCTCCTCCCCAGCTGATTCCATTTGGCATTTCTCCGGAAACACGGAAATCAGAGCAGAACAAATCACCATGCCGGTTGCCCTCTACTCCTAGCAAAAGCGTGCCGGGCCTTGACTCATCGTACACGTCTGCAGATCATCTGTACATGGTACAGACACCGTTTAGGAGTTGTTCTTTGATGGTAGGGACTACAGTTTTGGCAATGCTGGAAGCCCAGAGACATCTGTCCTTGTACAGAATAGCCTTCAGACTTGTTTAAAGAAACCGCACTACCTGAATATGCGCTGGTTCAACTTACAGCGAACTGCAGAGCTGTATCATAGTTATATTGTGTTTCTCTTATTTTTGGGTCAGCTGGTGCATATGTAGAGAGAACAGAAATTATAAGTTACTCAATACAGACAAATCAGCACAGCACAGACACACAAAATAAAAAGGTGTGGCCATTTGGGAACGATAATGGATTAAAAGCTCCATTCACTCTACAGCCATTGAAAGCAAATAAAATAAAACAATGGTTTTGCTATATGGCAGCTTGGCTCCATGTGCAAGTCTGCAATCTAGACTCTGATTTCTCATTGACCTTTTACGTGATGCCAGACAGCTGGAATACCAACACTGTCTGCAAATAAGCAACGTGCGCTTCATCCAAATTCAGGGAATCCGAGAAACCGAAACGCTTCGATTTCACATACGCCTTTCATGTCACACACTGCTGTCACACCAGGAATGTAACATGCGTCACTGCGCAATGATAACAGTACGAGCAAAATGGTAAACAAACACTACCGGCTCATTATACAGAAATATGTTACGCCGAATACATTGCAAAAAAAAAATATATATATATATATACATATATATATATATATATATATATATATATATATACACACACACACACACACACACACACACAAATCAGAGTTATGCTTCAAGTTAGCCTCTGCTGACACAACCAAAAAACATGACAAAATATATACTCTTTCAACAGACAACATTCTATAATTTTGCTCTTCCATCATCTGACTAGAATTCAATAAAGGAGCTTAAAAGGCAGATCTACTGCATAAACATCCCTGTAGCACCAGATTCAAATGTCCTGACATCTGATCACTTTGCAGCACAGCGGATTGGAGTCTCAGAAAACAAACCAACATAATTCTTACTATGACTGTTATGATTACGATTCCATTATTATACAAGTAAACGGCAGAACACCAGTCAAGCAGACAGCGGTCAACAAACCAGAGTAACATTATTTGCGTGTCCCTAGCCTGTCCTACCAAAAAGCATCTTAAAGTTGTACCAGCAACGAGAGCAGCAGGATTTCCTCTGAAGATTATGACGTGTGTGAATGTCATCTTTTGCCAACGGAGGGAAGCCTTGCTGATGACAGAACGCAGACACATCTCTCTTTTTCACCTGTGCCATATGTACATTCACTCTGCATGAGAAATCACTGTGAGAACTGCATGAATCATGCAAATTGTGCCAGGTTGAATGCATGCATGCACATATGTGGGACCTTGACCGCTGTGGAATGTGCAAACACATGCCTTAAGCAGAAAACACAAATAGATTTCTAAAGATTTTTTTTTTTGCTGCCTTATTGTCAATGGACACAATGTCCCAAAGTCCCTAAGCAGCACAAGTTAATGTACAGCACAAAAGCAAGAAAAGTTATGTGGGAGAGAAAAGAGCTCAGTTGTTTGACAGAAGGAAATTGCTTTTAGCCTAAAGGAGATTTACTCCATTTCAATCGGTTGCATTTGTAAAGTTAAAAAAATGTAATCTTATACTTGCGTGTCCAAAGTGGTCGCAGCATAAAAATATGAATGACACGTTTAATGCGTACCAGTGTCTACATCACCGCTCACAGCAATGAAATGCAACAATATGACACCAAGGCCTGTAAACTGGCCACAACTTAACATAAATCATTTGAATGCTATGGTTGCAATTTGGGGGTGCAAAGGCTCAACGAAGGACAAGGACGGCCAAAGGTTGAAAAGATGAAATACATAACCTAAATCTGTTTCAAATACTGATAAATTCATTCAAAACCGTTCTGTAGTATCCTAAAACATTTAAGGGAAATATTGCAGGTCAACTGATACATTCACAGAGGGAAAATGCTGATTTTTTAATATTTTCCAATAAAATAATTATAACGTAGCATTATGCCAGTGTTATAGTATCCAAAAATAAAACTTTCTCATAGTTTAAAATATTGAAAATGGGTCCTATCCTAGGCCACAGTATTCAAAGGCTGGTAGGTCTTATGGTTACCCATACATGTAGTCGGTGGAGGTAGAGGTGAGGTATGAACCCTAGATTTTCTTATTTTCATGTGGCAGACACATTTCTCCAAAGTGGCTTACAATGTTAAAAGGTACCCACAATTACTTTCCCTTTTACACAACCAGGATAATTTTTACTGGAGCAATCCAATGTAAAACACACTGCTCAAAGAAACTACAGCAAGAGCTGGAATTTGAACCTGGATCATTTGTGTGCAAAAAGGCACTTTGAGCCACAGCACTACCTGTAATGGACATTTTTAAACTTTGCTGTACATGGGTACGTGTCTATTAATTACATATAAACCATGCTGATTATGAATTATACATATTATACAAAAAACAAATTTAAAAGTAATGGCTGTTTATTGAGCCATAAAGATGGAATTCAGCATAGAGAAATACATTATTGCTCCTCTGATACTGTGAATCTGCAATAAAATGGCATAAAATTAAATGACAAAAACAAGTTTGGGCCTCGTGTGGAGTCATCTGCACCATGAAACTAACTCCATATATTTGCTCCCTAAGAATATGTATTTCATCCTTGTCTCAAACATGCCAATTACTAGGCAAATACCTGTTCATAAAATCTGACTGCTACTCACATTTGCCAACCTTAATTTCATGTGGGCAAGTATTAAGTGACCATATATGATTTTAGTAACCCTTGTACTGCTATTTTTTGGACTGCCCATCTTAACTGTCATCTGAGAAAAACAGACCATGATGTATCTTACACAACTTCTCTGTTACTGTTCTTCAGGCAAAATATTTGCCCTAGAAGGCTGAACAACATAAGCTACAAACTACATTTGTGGCATGTTGTAAGATCAATAATGGAAGATTTTGACTCATAGGTGGGATGTGGAGGTACCTTCCAAATGTTCAGACAAGCATAATTTTCCCCCAAACAGCTGTGTGTAACTCATCTAAGAACTGCTTTTTGGTTGTACAGACAAGTTGCTATGCCTCAATTTAGGCACAGAAATGGAAAACATTTTCTATTAAAACTGAATAAAAGAATGAGATGTTTCTTGGGTGTTTTTAATTTCCACAGCAGTACTGCTATCCAAGAAAACTTGTTTTTTTTTAAATAAATGTTCACTGTTACCACTCTGTAAGCCAACTGGAAACAACTATAAGGTCACCGCAGATGCAGCAACAAAAAGCCTGATAGGTTTTATGTAAAAGATGGTCTGTGCCTACATACTTCTTTGAAGATGCATGAGGATAAGGAGGGCAAGCAAAGGGACGAGAACCTGGTGGAATCTCGCCACCTGTGCCATACAACTCTGCCCTCAACACTACCTGAAAACGCTTCAGAAACTGGTGGATAGTGAGAACTTTTTACAGCACATGGCTGCAGCTGAAATGTTCCCAACAAACAATGAGCTTGCACTCATTCATGCTTTCTGATTTGTCTTAAGAAAGAACAGTTATGAAATTCATTGAATAATTTCACCATTCCGTCCCGCAGCCGCAACAATGGGTTGTGTGTCGAATGAATTAATTATGCGCACGATGATGGCTGGCTGTACCAGGGGCGAGCGCACACACACACACACACGCACGCACTCTATTCCTCTTCTGGAAGTGCAGGTGGAGCAGGAACTCACCTTGTAAGAGGATGATAGGTGTAGCCCCAGCGCTGGGTTTCCTTGCTGGTTCGTGTTGCTCTGCTGGGGGGAGTGAGAATCCTCGGACTCTTTTCCACTGTGATAGACCACCCTATCCGAGATATGAATGCTGGAAGCACAGCCCATGCTTCACCGCAGGTTCTGCTCCGTCGCTCCTGTTCAATGCTGCTCTGCTTCAGAGCCCCCCGCGTCCCCTCATTCCTGCCTCGCGATCGCGGGGCGAAAAGCGCTCTCGGAGTGACCCCCAATGATATATCTTCCTTCCACCGCCCCCCCCACCCACCCACCCCCCAGCCAGGAAATGGATTTCCTTTCTGCCTCTTACATGAAGCAAATCATACAGACACGTATTTCACAAACGGCTCTTTCTCTGGCAAACGCATGAATGCGGGAGCGCTCGCGCAACCGACAGCTCAGTTCCACGCGCGGTTCCTCTCGCGCGCTCTCCCTTCTCCGTCCTCGCACCGCATCATCATCGTCGTCGTCGTCATCGTCACAGTTCGAACTTTTCACCTCCCAAATTCGGACTCAGTTCCCCCCGCTTCGTGGGCTCGCTTGACCCACGTACACGTCTTCCTTCTCTCTGTCCTCGTTTGCCTTGCACGCGCCACGCATCCGATTTCCTTAACGTTTCCCCTCCAGGATTTTCGCTCCCTTCAGCAACGGCACGGGGCTGCAGTGGCAGCGGTCGGGTCCACTTCAGCGCGACTCATCATCAACAGGCTGCACGGTGCTCCTTTCATCCCAACTGTCCCCTCCACCTCCACTGCCGCCGCCACGCAACAAAATGCGTTTTTCAGTCAAAGCGGGCATTCCATCTCAACTGGCAAGAAGCAGCAGTGAGAGGAGCGCCGGCAGAGCCCCGTTTGCACTGGGCTCGTCAGCGCGGCAGCGAAAAGTGACAGTGACAGGACTGCACTGAGAAACGGCCCCGGTCTAATCAGAGGCCCACAATCCCACCACCTTCCAAAAAATGATGAAAAAAAGATGCCAAATTATGAGGGCTACCGCCTCTGGACACCACATACACGAATGAAACAAGAAGCTGCTCCGCGACCTTAAGTTTCGGCTTGGAAGAGGAACTGCCTTGCTGTGTGTTTGCAAATGCAGATGCGCTGCTCTGCCATGAAGTCTTGCGCTGCCTCTCGAGCGAGCGTTTGCCCTTCCAGTTCTTCGGCGAGGCTTGACAGCAGCGCATCCAATAAAAGCACCCGCAAGGATTGACCTACAGCCTTTACTGACGTTAATGCAAATTAGCGCATCATAGCCAATGGGAGCTGAAGCCTCGGGAAAATAGGCGTCACCCGACTACAGAGGGAATTTTGAAAGAAATACTACCGCAGAATCCCCAGCCGCTTTATTACACTCGACAAATATTTTGCACCCTTAAATACAAACCTGGTCTACTCTGCTACTAAAAATATATTACACGCTCAGGTTGTATCTCACGGTGCGCAGTTATTCTGTCTTTTCTCTGTATTTAAAATATACTCTCTGGGCCGGCAACATTTAACAAATATCTATAGGTAAAGTGTTAAAAATGACAAGTATGAAAAAGTAACTGTACAAATACTGCTACTTTAAATCATAATCAGTTTTCATTTTTATTTCAAAAACTGTGTTACTCGCATATGAGCAGTTATGTGTACATGTGCAGGTGATTGTAGGCAGTTTAGTGCAGTTTAAATAGTACAAAAGAAGTCAGAAAAATACAATATAATACAAAAGTCATTTCGTGGCTTTAGAGAAAAGCCTCAGCTAAATTAATAAAAATCAATCTAAGTGTATGACAATTTGTTTCAAATAAAGTGCAATGAATAAGGTTTAGTTTTCCTGATTTTTGGTGATGAGATGCAGCTGCTGTTTATGCCACAGTTTTCTGTTCATCTTTATCCAGGATGCATATAATTATGTAGACCACTTGCCTGAATAAAAAAAACTTTTGACGTTTTACCAAGGTATATAGAAGTTTCATGCCAAGCTACCTACTACTATTTTTTGCAGTTCCCAGTAGGGCACACATGCAGTGAAAAGTCCCCATAATTCAGTCATTCAGGCAGCTATGCTTATAAAAACTGACATTCTGGTATATGTGAATGGAATGGAAGTTCCAGTTTCCAAGGACTGAAAAATGATGAAGTGTCAGGTAGGTGAGAATTAAATTCAGACAGTACATTCTTTTTTTGGGAGAGAACATGGTCACTGAAAGGGGAACTGCTCCCATGTTTGAATGGCACATGCTGGAAAAGTCAAAGTCTCATCAAAGCTGATACTAAGTCTGGATAGGTGGCCTGATGGTTAACATGATGATGATTCAAATGAAACAGATTGTCTATAGGAGTCACTCTCCTAATAGGCAAGTATGACCCTTTCAGCAAACAAATAGATAAGAATATAAATATTGAAATCACCATCATCTCTTATAACAATGAAAGTCCCAAAAATTCTACTAGAAATAAAATGATATTTGCTCTAATACTTGAAGCTTTATACATGGATTCATTTCATTAATGTTTGAACTTCAAGTATTCAAAGATACAAACCTTTTTTGATTTTTTTTCCCCAGTAACATTTTCCTCTCATTTATTTTCTACATTTCTGCATGTTGCAAATGTGACCTGTATTTATGCATTCAGCAGTAAAACTCATTAATGTAAAATAGGAGTGTCCTGACTTCCATGGGCTTCCAGTATTTATACCTGGTGTCCAGTGCTCCTAAATGTTGGTAACTGATAATAAAAGATGAGGTATGTTTCCTATGTTTACAGGTGAGGTGAATTGGTTAGTAACTGAGATTAAGAGGTTCTGGAGTTTATATATTTTTACTGTCTGCAGCTTTAAATTAGTTTTAATGCAACATTGCCTAAAGTTATCTGAATTAAAAGTCTTAGGGTACATTTTAACTATTACATTATATAGCACCAGGGTGACAGGTGGCACAGTTGGTAGCACAATCATTTCACATGTCTGGGCTGCGTGATTAGATGTAGGTTTGGTTCCTGGTCAGTTTGTGCAGAGTTTGCACATTTTCCCCCCATGTTCACATAGGTTTTCTTTAGGATGCTCAAGTTTCCTACTACTGTCCAAAAATGTGTTTCAAGTGGACTGGGACTTTAAAGTTCCCAGCTGTGTATATGTAGCTGCCTATGCTTCTTGGATTAGCTCCAGACCATTGCATCTGTACCTCAGGATAAGCAGTTGTCAAAAGGTTTGAGTCATTCATAATTACTTATTATTATCTCACCTAAGGTGGCTGGACTTGGTGTAAGAGTGTTAAGTGACAGCAGTTGCTAAGCAAGCAGCTTATTCAATGTCCGTAATGTCTGTACCTGAAACAAGATTTCTGATACTTGTTTCTGGCTAAACAGATTGCTCTCAGTGCTCCAGTGGGTTTTCTACCATATCAAAACCATGCAATACTGAATTACTCCCACTAGAAGGACAGAGTCTGCAGGAGTCTAAGGGGCATTTCAATTCTCCTCCGCTGAGACACACTGTCTACAAGGGTCCCCAAAACATCAGTTTCAAAGCCAAAGATTTATTTGTATTTCATTGTCCACCTATAGCTGTGGTCAGACTTGCAAACACCACAGCCCCTACAGCCATCTACAGCAACACACTTACATAGTTTTGTTATTTACCCATGACTGTTTTATATACTGTAATAACTTGTTGTTTACTAAACTGGTGTTACAGTGGCACAATGTGGATTAGGACAAGGGTTTAAATCTGACTCTGGCTGTGCACACTTTTGATGTTCTCCTTATGTTCACATGAATTTCCTTCAGGATGCTCTGGTTTCCTGTTATACTCTAGTGCTCCTGTCCAGTTTAAGTGCGCTATAAACTGTCCATAATGTGTTTACATATGAGTGTGTGTGTGTGTGTGTAACAACAATGCAATGGACTGGTGTCCTATCCAGGGCGTAACCCGCATCCTGCTTTATGATTTCAGGATAGACTCTAGGACCACTGTCACTACGCAGGTGAACAAGTGGTTACCGATAATAAACGGATGGATATGCACAGAATTATATTACATTAATCTAAAAAAGTACCTTTCCTCAAGATGGTTAAATAAAGAAAATTATTGTAAGTTTATAAATTATTGTGAGTTTTTTGGGGGAATGATCTCCCCCTTCTCATTCACAAAACAAATCTATTTGTCTCTTGAAGAACTGTAGTACTGTTCATTTATTAAATAACCCCTTTAAAATTTACAAAATTAAATATATGGACAAAAGTAAAGATGAACATTTAGCATTTGAACATACTGAAGTATGAACTTCAACGCTTTAAAATTGTAATATTTGCAGTTAAGCTTTCTAAATCACAAAAAAGTTTCTACAGTTGAAACTTTGTTTCATTACGTATGAGACAACTGTGAATAAGAACAAATACTAGTCTACGTGACTGTTTGTTCTTCCAGTACAACCTTGACTGCACACTTTGAGGAGGCACAATCTGTACATACCCTTTCATCATGGTTCTGGAGCAAGGGTGTATAGACAGACCAGCCTTACACCCAAGGACAAAACCAGATCATGAGAGCAAAGTGTAATGCAATGAAATCCATATGTCAAGGACAAATTATATCTCTAACCCTCATAATATCAGGCCTAAAATTAAAAAAAAAAAAAAAAAAACAGAAAATGCGTAGATCACCGAAAACATGACTGGGGTGACTAAAAGAAAGAGACAAACAAGAAAGTAATTCTGATATAATTTTCAAGAAAACTTGCTAATATCAGAAATACACATGCAACACCACATATTTCAGCATCAACACAAGGCCCCCGAAAGACTTGCCAAAACGCACATTTCCCTGCGGTTTTGGATGCACAGCACAAACCAGTGAAAACGCTCTGATCTTAAAGCTCCATTTAGCAGTTCCAGCTGAAGTCAACCGCAGCCTTCCAGGGCCATGCTTGCCAAGAAGCGACTCGAACAAAATAATCCCTCGCATTTGCGCTTACGCGCTGAGACGTGTTCAAACGGTGTACCTTTTACACTGATACCCCATGCATACGCAATTGGCTATTTGTTTAACAACAAAAACACGTCTCCATGGACTCCAAGACCCACTCTCACAACCTTCATAGCAATTTGAAAATACAGTGTAGACTTGGTGATCCCCATAACATCTGCAGGCCACGGGCCAGGTGACATGTTGCTCAGCAGAAGACAAGGTTTGATCAAATCTGCCACTGCTTGCCAAAAGTGAAAACAGTAGTCTGACCCCAACTTTAACCTGCAGTATGAATTTCCGAAAGAGCACATTTTCAAGGCGGATGTTCATATCAATAGTGGGTACAAATTTTGACCACTCCTCCTGCCTTACACACACATACACACACATACAGAGTCATGTGTGAAACTTGTTCAGCTCACTGGTATTACGTAGTTTTATACATAAGACGTCATTCTGAGATTGTTTTCTAGCCCGTCTAAGCCATTTTATTTTGAGAATATTACACACTGCCGATGCACCCGAATCCCCATGTGTATTTACGAATTAATTCATTAATATAGGATTCTCAGTCTAAACCGCTATTTTAGTAAACTTAAGTCATCGGCACACAAAATATGTGCATAACTTTTTTACAATTGGCGCCAAATTTAAAACCTCACTAAAGTCGCGTAAAAAGGCCATTTTTATGGCTCGCAAGACAAATCTTGTCAGGTGAAACGTGCTGAACGTTAAAAGACATTCAGTTAAAATGGGAATGACTGACTGCTGGTCCAAAAGATTACAGCCACGATTATTTTTAGCGCAAAGTGCGGCCCTCTCAGTACGGGGTGGTGCGGTACCGGTGGGCTAAGGTGGGTGAGCTGAGGCCCGGCGTGCGTGTGCAGGTACACAGCGCACACGTGTGAGCGCTGCTGCCGCCGCCGCCGCCGCCGCTGCTGCTGCTGCTGCTCGTGTGCGCGCCAAGGCTCCGCGTGGCTCGCGCTGAAGTCTTACCCCGACCCTGAGGCATATAAAGAGCTCCTTCCCCTTTAAATAAGACGACGGCTTCGCCAAATCTTCTTACGCGAGAACCTATTTACTCTTAAAGCGCCACGCACCATCTGTCAACTTTCGCACCTGGCACATTATATACACAGCAACGTTTCGCTTCGCATTTCACTCGTTTCCGTGCGCAAACCTGGCGTCGTGGCCCATTTCTCACGCCCCCCTCTTCGAAGTCATCGCCGAGATGTTCTTCCATTTCGGGTCCGTGTCCGCGGGTCGCCGTCACACTCCTTCGGCGGCGGCTGCCATCCGGGATCCCGGGCTCCTTCGTCCGCGAGACGGGCAAACTGAAGCCGCAGGTTTTGTGTCCGTGCGACGCGTGACGCCTCGTCGGCAAGCGCGGGCGAACTTTGTTCCAGCTCCTAGCGAGCTTCAAAGTCCCGCAGGATCCCGCTCAAAGTGACGAGTCCTCGCGGAAAATGACGCCTGTCAGTGACACCGAGGAACATGGAGAAAACGTGCGTGTGTTTCCAGCTCCAGGGCGTGCCTTTAATGAGCGCACACCTCCAGCACGGCGGCCTCCCCAAGCGGAGGACCAGGCTTTCCCTGGGGGGGGTCGAGGAGCGCCGGGCAGCACAGCGCTGGACAACTGCACCGTGTGCGCGCGCCTGCGTGTATCGGGGGAGGTGCCGTGGTGTCCTTGGAAAAGTAAACTAAATCATTAATGTATTAAAGAGTCATCTTTACTTGGCGCTTGTCCGAGACAACATGAATCGGGCTACTACAGCAATACTGGGATACGAACCTAGACCTTCCAGGTTATAAGGCGCTGCTCCTAACCATTACCCAACCTGTTAGTTGATGGAGTTGATGAAGATCTAAACGTTTTGCAGTGAACTGTCAGCTTGTTAAAAATTCAGGCATACACTCTTCCCATTTTTTATCAATCATTTGTTCAAGTTGGTTATAATACTCTGGACTCATCACATGTCAGCTAAACACACACACACACAAATTTGTTCTGCACTGCTACTACAACTGCACTCAGCATAATTCAGTTAACACAAACTAGCCGGTTTCAGATGACAAATCCTGTAGATTTAGAGCAAACTGGACGAGACTGTTTTAAGATTCCCAGATCTGGAGAACTAAAAACTCAACAAAATGAATGCAAACACTATAAGCTAAGTAATTAAAATTGAAGGTGATTATGAAAGTGGCTAACAGATGTTATGTTGTGAAGATGTAGTCAACTCACCTGACAACCACATATTTTCAGGCTTCCACAGAAAGCGGGTGCTGAACTTACTAGCTTTTCCCAGTCTGGGCATAACACGCATAGACAATTTTTTTACACCAGTAATTTAACCACACATTCTATAATACAGCTATATTTTTTTTTTTATTTCAGGGCAAAACTCATAATTTGGTAGCAAAAAGTCAACATGTGAATAGTAATTTTTGCTGATAAAAGTTTAAGGCTTTGGGAAGAAAGTTGAAAGCCATCTGAATGTTAACAGTAGCATGAATGCAATCTGGATAAAACAGAATTCATCTCCACAAAGGTATAACATATGCATACAGATATGTAAAAAGTCACTGAATAGCCAGGCAAAGTGAAATCTACAGATTTATTTAAATGTTTTTCAAGCATACATAATAAAAGCAGCATAGCAGTCCATGGTGAAAGATATAACTGGCCTAAGACTTCTATTGTAGATATGAACCAAGGCAAAAGGTATATGCAAAAGGATATAAAAATATATATGGACCTTATGTGGACCAAATAAAATAATACCTTATATGGGCCAAATATATATGGACCATTGAAATCAGAATTACAAAATGGTAACTGATGGGAAACAATGAAAAAACATAACCCAATATAAATGAGAAAAATAAATAAAAACACATTTTATACAATACCTGAGTAAAGACATACGTTTTGTGTAATGACCTATAATTAAGACTTTGACACATCTAATTAGTTTGAAACACTCACAGTACTTTTAGAAAAATGGCGACACCCAATTTTTTGACAGTTTAAAAGCTTTAAAATCTTTTTCAAAGGGAGGTAAGATGTAATCCATAAACCCATCCATTCTTAAGAGATTTAACGTGTACCTTGCCTGATAGAATAAGTCATTCATTACAATAGATGCCTCACCACAGCCAGCCAGAAATGCACAGTTATTATTGAGATATATTTGGCTTCTTGGTTGTTTTTATTAAAATTACTATTATTGATATAAAGCTTTTTGGCAAAAACAGTCACTCACAGCACTGTAAAATCAACACAGGTCATGCATCTCATCTGAAAAGTTAAATTTATGGCTTGCTGTTTTTGGAACAGAGCCGTGTGAAGCTCAATAAGAACTGCTCATTTCTGGCAGGCCTAGTGAAAGTAAGACTGCAAGGTACCCCGACGACGCACGTCAGTTGTCCAGCAGTGGAAGCCCCCTCCCAGGGAGTTCGCGTGACGAATGTTCACCTTGATGGGTTTTATCCCTACAGAGACGATGTTACATTCGTGAAACATGTTGATAATGAGAATTTTGAATAAAACAAGGAAAAAAATGTTAATTAATTAATTAATTGATTAATTATTAAATTAATTAATTAATTGGTTGATTGGTCGGTCATGCCCTCAGACTGAGGTGTACATAAAGTGAAATTAACAAAATGACAAAAACATCTTCACCTTCTGTTTGTACATAGATCATTTATTTTCAGTATTGCCAATTTTCACTTGGATATGCCAAACAGGCAAATGCATTCTTTCACAAATATGTTTTTAATGACATCTGGGCTGTATGTACATGTAATATTTGTATGAAACTTACCAAGACTTTCAAACATCTTTTGGATGGAAGCCTCATTGGCATCGACCATGACTCGTTTTTCATCCAGCATTAAGACATTCATTGACAGCCATTTTGAAGACATCCACAGGGGATGGTCTGTGAAGAAACATAACTCCATAGTAAAGGAGGTCTTACCATGGTGCAAGAAGTTATCTAAGCAACAGTGGTCTAGCTGATCAATAGTTAACCAAGAAAATCTGTAAAAATGGAATGAAAAATCGATACAGTCACAACAGAAAATACGCAGAGAAATTAACTTTCATGGTTCACTCGTCAGACAGTTCATTGCTCAGTTACTGATATTCAACACATACCATCAGGGATCAGAGGTGTGGGAGGTTTCATCACCGTCCAACCGGCCTTTTCAAACATCTCGATCTGGGTAAAGCGGAAGTGACAGAAGGGCGCTCGGTGATTTCACTGGTCTTCCAGAAGATGGCTGTACAGCGCAACTACTGACAGCCTAGTGTATAGATTATCCTGTTTACGGAATGCTGTTGTGGTCACATAGTTGTACTGGGTTCTACTACACCAAACTGACACTAAACGGGCATGTTTTGGTGATAGCTCCAAAGGATAATTATTCTTCATAGTGTTGATTAAACTAAATGACAAAAAAAAAGGCATGATTTTACAGTAAAACCATAACGCAATAAGTCGGGTCCAAAAAATTTAATAAAAATGTGCAGCTGCCGTATTGGAAAGATTGTATGTTACAAAATATTATATAAAATATTTTTCATTCAATGTACTGATTACTTTATGAAAACAAAAAAGAAAATGAAACAGACCAGTTATTACAAAAAAGTTTGTTATAATTACATGTACTAATACTAAAAAATAACAATATTTATAATAATACTGTAGCATTTGTGCTGGCAGCGTCACGAAAGGAGAACTAGGGAGACTAGACTGCGACCAAAAATTTTGTTGAAACAACGGCACCCAAAGACCACAACAAACAAACCTGCACCAAAGCTCTAGGACATAGGTAGATTTTTGACCATCTCTGTGTTCACTATGTTGCCCCACAACATTAGATACAACTATTTACAACCCTGCAGCAGCCGTGCAAGAAGATATTGGTGGCTGTAAAGGGAGCAGGAGGATGAAAGCCAGTAATCAGCTATGTTGTATCCAAAATTGTCTTATCCCAGGGTCCGATACTGCAGGGTCTTGCTGTATATACTGTACAGCATATGCTGTAAATTATTGTCACACTGAGGTATTAAATATATAGTTGCACTGAAAAGGCAGTTAATGAGTCAGTGCATTTAGACACATTTATAGTGTTTGAGTTATGTTGCAGACTCATATTTCTTCAGTGATGGACTCAAAATTATGTCACCAGTCTATAAACATTAATACGATGCAATTCTTATCATGCTCTCTGGATAAAATAACTTCAGCACTCATACCGTAATCATTTTAAAGCTATGGTTTTGACCACTTATATAGATGTTTAGGTCAACACCAAAACCACAGTCCTGAGTACTATCACAGAAGGAACCACCGAAGAGTCTGGAAACTGAAAGAACAGTTTATTTATGTTTATTTTGCAGGTATGCTTAGAGGTTATGCAAGCCTGTCCTTTTCTACCCTTGTGAAACCCAGCAGTGCAGCAGTAAACTGATGTGGAGGAGAACAAAGATCAAAACACTGCAATATCATAATAAACTGCTATGTAAAGAGACTCAAGAAAACAAAAAGACTCAGAGAGCACAAACTAGACAGTAGGCGAGATGGGTTCTGCCATGCTGCTGACAGTGGAAGCCGTGGACAGCGGGGCGCTTAAAGGCCTGCAGGCAAAACTCAGTAAACAGCAGTTTCCTCCAAGTGTGTGACATTACAAAGAGAATCCAGCAGCCAGCAGTGTGAAAAGAATTAGGTGGCTCACATATGTGCATGCAGATTTATATCTTACTGAGCTAGCACACATGTCCTGTTTCCATGAAATTCATTATGATGAAATTCGAAGGAAAATGAACACACAATTTCATGCTATAAAGGAAACATACTTGATCCTGGTACTAGAGAGGACAGACCCACCTGATGGCAGGGCCGGTCTGGGTTGGACAGCACCAGGCCTGGCCCGATGATGTTGAAAGTGG
Organism: Heterotis niloticus; assembly: GCA_018136845.1. Classification (NCBI taxonomy): domain Eukaryota; kingdom Metazoa; phylum Chordata; class Actinopteri; order Osteoglossiformes; family Osteoglossidae; genus Heterotis; species Heterotis niloticus. The sequence continues at coordinate 11,632,572 of CM030904.1, read as the reverse complement.
CATCAATGTGCATGGGATTTGGGTCCTTAAATGAGATGACATGCACTTTGTAGGTTGGAGCAAGATGGCGGCGCATCCACTCAATCCCCAAGTAGTTGGTCACCTGAAGAACATTGGCCAAAGCACCATTTTGTCACAATCAGCATGGAATGCTTTAACACAAGCTCAACTTTCTGCACTTTCTCTTCAGTTCTAAATGGTCAATTCCCTGTAACACATTCACTCACAAGAATTGTGCTATATTTTTCCTATGTTCCAGTGTGCACTGCACATGTGGGTCTTAGGAATTGTATACATGCCATCTAAGGCCCTGTACTCAGCATGCCCCCCCCCCCACACTATGTCCTACTTGAATTTATTTGTGGAATTGTAATTTGGGCCTGGAGGAGGGAAAACATTTTGAAAAGTTTCCAAAAATGCTAAAACTGTCCCTCCTACCCTCCCAGTGTATCCCACTCCAGTGATGAAATATTATTTGGTTGCCTGGATCTGGCACTTATGACTGAAGAGACACAAATAAGACCTTGCAGAGCACCTGCAGGACCCAGTAACAATCACATTTCTCAAAAGTCTATGAAATGCACTCCAAAGTGTGATATTGCTTTTGAAATCAGTCTGACTACAACACAAAAAATTAACCATAACTTGTTTAATATTATGTTTAAAGCAGGTTTTGGCCTATTAGTACTGCTGTGGTGGAAACAACTCACTTGACTCCTCTGGACAAAAATGTCCCGCCCAGCTCGCATAAAATCAGCAGCGTCAAAACAGGGCTCAAACTCTGTGGTGACAAACTTGCCCTGTGCGGCGAGCTTGTGTCTGTCTTCCACAGTTCTTATGGGGTAATCCTGCAGAAAGGGCCCACAAGGAATTTTAAGAGTGAGGTATGCTAGAAAAGCAGCAGCTCCTGAAGACAATGGTGCATGCGGCGGTGTTTGGAATTAGCTCCAAATAATGTCAATATAGCTAACAGATTCCTATACATTCCATCAGGAAATGCACTATTCCGCTCACATATTTTACCAATTGTGCTGAAACATAATTGCTACCAGAACTGGGTTTTTCAGGATGCTTTCATAGGAATCTGTGAGCTACTTGTCAGTCTCAGCATTTGCACACTGATACATGCTGTGTGAACTCAGCACGTTATTGAACTGTTTCTCAACTTCAAAATGTGCTGACTTGCAGGCTTTTTTTTCTCCTGATAAAAGTATGCAGACCCTTGTGTACAGGCTTATGTGTATTTGCCAAGGGAAAGGATAAGGATATGGGTGTCCTTGATTGATAAGTTTTACCTGGTCATACAGTTCATCGGCCATGGTAGGCTTTGGAGCTGTGGTCCATTTAGCACCTTTTTTAAAGTATTCTTTAATGAGGGGCCTGTAAGCCCGGTATTCAAAGAAGCGAGCCCTCCAGGCCATTGGGGCCTCAATGATCTCGTTGCCAACCACAAGCAGGATGTCTCTGGGCATAGCTGCATACATGCCTAGAAGGACACAACAGAGTCACATCTCTCCATGGGAGCACTTATAAACTGCTGTGGTCAGCATCTGAAACTGAATATGCAGAGCAGAGCTGAGAGGGGCTGCACGGGGGGGTGGAGGCAGACAGGCTTGTTCGGCAATGCTGCCAGGCCAATGCTTTGCACACACATACACATTACACGCAGTACAACACAATGCCACATATGATCTGTGTCAGCCTACCTGTAGAGGTGAAATCTGGAGTCTTGTACTGGAAAGACCAGTCAATGGGCTCTGGTCTTCTCACGATAACTCCCTCGTGATGCAAAATGTTACACATTTCCTCGATTTCTGCAGCAGCTTTCTTGACATGTTCCTGAGGAAAGGCCTGCCCGCCAAACTTCTGGTAGAAGGGCCAGTACTTCTCATAGGTGTTGGCCTGCAACAGTTAAACAAGTGCCAGCAAGCGTGAAAACTTACCTTTTACACACCCAGTAATTATATGGTGAATGTATGAATGCCGTCTGTGGCTCCACACACGCTTTCACTAAGCAGTGAACTGAATACAGTGGTGCTGTTGCAGAAGCTGTACCTTGACCTCCACTGTAAAGGGAGGCACGCTGGCGTTCTCGGCTCTTCCAACGATCACTTCTTCCAGCGGATCCCATTCGTTGTACGAGCAGACCGGGGACTTCTGGGGGTCGGGCTCGGTCACGCTGTCGTCGTCCACGAGCGCGGCGGCGGAGCTCGTGCTGCTCTGGAATGCTTTGTGCATCCATCCGGTCAGCGCGCGACCGAGCTGGGAGGAAAAAAACGGAGCAACGACGCTTCACAACGAGTCGCCTCTTGTCAAAAAAGAAGTCGTTGTTTCATACATTTATGTTCAAAAGCGCATAAACGACGCGGAAAACGTAAATAGGCAGTACCCACGGTGCTTGAAGGGGAGAAAATAAGGCTACGCATCGGTCGGTTTCCGCAAACGATTGTCTATTAAATTATCATTTTCTGCAGTGAATAAACAATACTACGAGATTTTGCTAATGTTTACTCTATATATATATATAGAATATATATATATTTTTTTTTTAAACAAAGGGGACACGTATTTTGAACGAACAGCACGAACGCAGTGCGCGAGCCGACTTGCGGTGTAACTTAGTGCATTCTGGGTAACGAAACAGTTCCGGGCAAATACAGTTAAGAATAATGACCGAGTATAGCATGAATAATGGCCACGTAGTGCAGCGGTCTTCTGCTGGGAGAACAGCTCAGCCGGAGAACCTGCTCAACTGGGGCCAGAAAACAGTACCGAGAGCTCACGGGAAGTGCAGGTTCAGAAAACAACTCCCATTTCTCCCGAGATCAAAACGCAGAAGTGTCCGTATTCCGCACGGCTGAGTACTATCCCGCTTCAAGCGCTGCATATCAAGAAATAAAAATGTAAAAAATCAAGTGATTGGCAATTTGTAACAGGACTCGAGTCCAATTAGTTAAATGAAACCCTCGAAAGTAAAGAGCCTAAAAGCCGCTATCTGCAGTGTGACACTGATAAGGTCCAAGGTTTCATTCAGCAAGTGTGGATTTCCATGTCACCCGGTTCACAGGCAGCTGCTGTATGTCATTCACAGCCGAAACCCGAGCCAGGGTTCAAGATACGCTTCTAAAAAGCAAGAAAAAGATTTCAAAACGTACAATAACTTTCACACAGCCATTCGAAATGTCCCCAAATTAAATGCACCCTAGGCCGAATTTTCCTCCTAAAATGTCACGTTCTTCGTCAAGACTTCTTCCTTTTTTTTGCAGCGAAAAGGGTGAGGGAGCAACTTTTATACCATCAAATTATGTTCGCAATTAAAGTGACACATTCATATTTGAAAAGAAACACTTTTCAAACGTAAAATGAAATGTAGAAGACAGAAAATGATAACTTTATTGTTGCTACCATGAATGAAAGCAATGATGAATGATATACATACTAACCATAGCTCCAATGAGGTGAGCTGCCTCAGCACCTCTGCTACCTCCTCTCAGACACCTCACTCGCAGCATTCTCCTCGGACTTGATGCTTAACACACTGAGACCTGGCGCAGATAACTGGTGGGAAACCCTCACTGTGGAGATTCTGCTCTGCAAGCCCATTTATACCTCGGCGACCCTGGGCATTGGCCGCTATAAAGAGTCCGGGAGCTACGTGACCAGTGAAATGCTGCGGGATAGACGATACCCTGGAGCAGCACATTCTTATCAGACTCCCTCTCAGTCTGAAGAATATGTAACGCAACGCGGGGCGACCAGCAAAAAAATACCGAATGCTGTGTCGCATCGAAGATGGAATGGGGTGCTTAGTTTTTTTTTTTTTTTACAGTCCTTTATTTATACAGCATTTAAGTACGCGCCAAGGTTGGGGCATGGACACAGCCTCAAGTGGCACCTTCCAGGTTTCATTTAAAACTTACGAGAAAAGTGAGTGGAAAGATGTAACTGTTGGACAGCGATGTTCGTTTCTAGACTCGACTGTTCGATTTAAGTTTAAAGTCTTGTTTTAGTGTTGTGGAGTGAGAATTATTTATGAGACTCAGTTGTGCCAGGCCCTTGGCGCCTCAGATGTACGGCCGCTTCCCACCGCTGTTTTCCTTGCCTCTTCTTCTGCAGCCCGCCGAATGTGAAGGACAGTACCCATTATTATTTAAACTTTATGCTATTAAATCAAAGGCTACGAGTGTAAACATACATTTTAAATAAAATCCATCAGTGATGAGGCAATGCAGTCGATCTTAAGGCGCGCGGGGGGGGGTCCGTCACGTGTCAGTTGTATGTCACGTGAGTCAGGAATTAACACGTGGCTGTGGGTTAAATACACATTTGCGTCACTTAACGACGGGCACGCGTTCCGCGAAATGCGTCCGTAGGCGATTAGTCGTTGTGTGCTTAAACAAACGTGATGGTGTAGCCTGTTGCTCCTAGGCTACCGTCGTTATGGGGCGCATACCTGTTGGAGTGAACAGCAAAGTAAGGGAACCCTGGACGGCTTAGAAAATGCCACATATTTCGTGGTGCAGTTCGGCCTACCGTGGGAGATCAGGATTTCTTTCTCACAAGGGGACTCAGCGCAGGAAAAAGAATAATTTGTCTATATGTAGCTTGCTGAAGTTGCACCTCGATAATACATTTCCAGACAAACAAATCTGTGCTGTGTATACTGTAACTCCCACAGTTGATGAAAAAGCTTCACAGTATATATAGTGTTTAAATTGGGAGCTTTGTTACTTAGCTACATGCTGGTAATAAAACATGATCACAGGAAACATCATTTCTTTTATAAATACACACCTATGACAGACCTGGGAATTTAACTGATAAGCAGACGGATCAAATTTGGCTTGTGAATTGCACATCAATGTTAAACAGTGTTAAATATAATTTTGATATTCTGTATAAGTTCATAGGAACAGTACATTTAATTGATCTTAAATGTTTCTCAAGACAGCAAAAGCTATACAAGGGGTGAGTTTACAAAGCCTTTTTTTATGCCTTGAGTTATTTATTAACTTTAATCTATAGCAGTGAGGATAGACTCTAGGTCACTGCAAAACACACTTGCACATACAGTTAATGTTGAATGAGTGAGCGAGTAAACATATTTTTAATATTTGAGTGTAATGAATGTGCATTACAAAAAATACAATAAAGTAATAATGCAAAACAGATTGACAAAAACCAATAACAAAATTTAAGATATAAATTTAGCAGCTCATGCTGAGTTCTGCATTTTACTGATGCAGATTGAAAATGTCTTTTAAAATTTTTTAAATATATATTTCTTTCTGCTGCCCTCACTGTGAGAAGATGAGATTATACTGTTCAGTGCTTTAAATATTTTTTTTTAAACTTGGAAGCTGTGAATTGAAGATCTGGAAGGAATGTGTCTTGTATTTCTTGCAGCTGATTCCTCTGTCATTTGTTGGTTTCTTAGGTCGCTATTATTTTTTAAAGTTTTTATTCCTTGCCATCTAAGAGCACTATTTTTGTTGGTGTCAAGATTAAACCTAGATGGAATCAAAGTTTCCCTAAGACTTAGCTGGTTGTAGCAACATGGTGCATAAAGTAGTCACCTGCAGATCCTGTTACCCAATCCATCTTTGCAGTACTCAAGGGCAAGCAGGATGCCGCAAATACCAAGAAGAGACATATAGAACATGTGTCATTGGTCTCTTGTGGTCTGTTTAATTCATGTGGGTATCAGGGAAATTCCATATAAATGCACTAATATTTTATAAGTGTAATTACTTTCCCTTCCGATGACCTGTAAATTTTCATTTTGTGACAGTCACTGTACTTTCATAACTCCCATAACAGTTCCAGGTGGTCTAATAATCAGGCGCTCTACTTGTGATTGGAGTTTGACACTACGGTTCAGCTTTATTTGTACTATTGTTATGAAAATTTCCAGTTAACTTTAGCATCAGATAAAATTTCAGTGGTTTTGTTTGACCTCAAAAAGGTGGTACAATCATGACACTCCATCCATCTATTATCGGTATTCAGTTTATTCTGGTCAGCAGCCTATTTCATACTGGGAGGCACCAGGCTATGAAAGAACCCCTGGATTGGATGCCAGGCCGTTGCAGGGAGGCCACACAAAACTACAGACAATTTCGAAGAAAAATCCCGCAGACACGGGGATAACATTCAAACCCACATCCAAACAGCAGCTCCACTTGCTGAGCCATAGTGTTGCCCCACAGTAACAGGAATATTATTGATCAACGTGCAACTTTGAAAATAACCCTTCACTTTAACCCATGCATACATTTCAATATCACTGAGGCAGCTCAGATTAAATACATTTCCAGGGTGACTGTGACAACGTATCTGCCACCTTTGTGCTTCAAAATACCAGTCAATATTTGCCAATGTACAGAGAAAAAGCAAAAAACGTTTACATTTAGTCGCCACGAGATCGCAGTAGGTATGCAAAACAAGACGCAGCCGATGAGCTTTGGTCATTGTTATTGCCATTACAACACAAATTGATAAGATAATAATAAAAGGGATAAGGATCGCGCTCTCGCTGCCACTGGGGGTTCACAGCAGGAAACGCAAGAAATATTTGAGGGTGCAAGGGCTGAACACGGCTTCGCTCCGCCTTCTGGGGGTGACGGGGAAAACCTTTGGGTTTGGAGTTATCCACAAACGAGCTGTTCTCGCCATACTTTTGAAGGAATTCTGCGTTCTCTGTGACCGCCCGACTCGTCCGTCGCAACGCCAACAGAAAACGAACGGCAGCAGCGCCGTGGAGCACCTTAACTCGCCCGGCCATGTACATCCTGTCCGCTCTGGTAGCCACCGTGGCTATCGTGCCACTGTTTTTACGCTTGTGTTTCCCTTATTTCTGGAGCGACTGCTCGTATCTGGCTAACATCGCACGGAGCATTTTCACGTTTGCAAGACGCAGGCGAAGGACGCCGCTGTTCTTTGTGCTGGACAGGTTTTTTGAACAGGCAGCAAAGCATCCGCACAAAGCTTTCATTGTTTTTGAAAACGAGACGTACTCGTACCGGGATGCCGACGAAAGGAGCAACAAAATCGCTCAGGCGTTGAAAAGGCATGCGGGTTTGAAGGAAGGAGACACAGTGGCCCTTTACATGAGGAACGAACCCGCGTTCACGTTTTGCTGGCTCGCCTTGGCCAAGCTGGGCTGCACCGCGGCGCTGCTCAACAACAACATTCGAGCCAAGTCGCTTCTGCACTGCTTCAACTGCTGTGGGGCAAAGGTCATAATCGCAGGCTCAGGTAAGTAACTCTAATTCGTTGTCATAAAACGCATTTAATATTTGTTCTTGTCGCACTCAAGTGATGCACTTTTGCTCACCAAAATGATGGCGCATGGAAACTGAAAAGTGATGCGCCACTTCATCTGTGACCCGTGTTGACCTTAGCTCGGGTATCCGCGATGTTTGACTTTTCAGTGGAAAACGTGCGCTGGAATTTAAATGTGCCAACAGTGAAATACATGCGAACTTTAAGCTGCACAGCCCCACTTCCAACGTGGGACCTGAACCAATATTTGTAAACGGATCCGTTCGGAATCAAGAACCTGTTCAGCAACTAAACCCAACTCAAAAGTTCACGGTGGGTGGGTTCAGTTGCTGAACCAATATATAACAAAGAAATAACTGTAAATATTTCATCTCGCCGACACGTTTTTGCTCAAAAGTAGAATATTTATTTAATAACTATGTCGAATAAAAATTATCCCGGCTGCACTCTGGCACCCAGAAGAGGGGGGAAAAAAAACATTCTGAGAAAGTTCCAGAAATGTTTACGTAACGTTTGACCAGATTCTATGTGAACACTGGAAAGGGGGAACAACAAACAGAAAAGCCTACTTTGAGATAATTATCAGGACGAACCCGAAAACCCATTCGCATGGCTGACTGAAAATGAATCGATGTTTGGGCGGAGACTGTCTTTTACAGGGAAGTTCTCTGAGAACACGCGGACGCGCCAAGGGTTCTCGAAGCGCGCTTGCGAACGCCGTGGCTCCAACGGCTCGCTTTCCTCGCTCTCACCAACAGAACGCCACCGAAGCGGCCACGACGTTGGCTTGGACGCTTCTTTCTAGCACACTGTTTAAGTCCCTGTGTTCAAAAGTTTAAACGCTGCACCAAACAGCCCCGCAAATAATAGCAGTTTTCACTGAAATAGACGTTGAAAGGTAGAGGCCTCTTGCTGCCTCTGGCCTTTCAGTCTGCCTCAAAGCCGTCACCTCAGACTAGCAATCCAAGTGGCTCACCTGCACTAACCAACCGCAGACCAAAATAAAAGTACATAAAAGAGGCAAATAGTCCAGAATGAGACCACCACACTTAATGGTTGATGTAGTGTTTGTGTTAGGGGAAAGCGGGTGGGTAGGTACGGGGGTGCTATCCATTTTTAGCCAAAAGTGTAAATGGGGGGAGATAATATTGTACCAATGAAAACTCAACATAAACATGCTTTCACTGTTCTGTCCATTATCTGATACAGATAATGACCTGGTTGCTCAGGTGTTCCCACACTTTTGGATTGTGCTGCATTTCTTTACTTTGTATATTCTGATGTCATACACATCCAATGTTCTACTTTTTTGGGCGGGGGGGGGTAGTCCTGAGAACACGTAACAATGCAGTTTATTGACAATTTTAACTTTTTGTCTCTTCTGTGACCCGGATAACAACTCCTCAGAGCTTGGCAATGCTGTGAAGGACATACTGCCATCTCTGCAAGAGATGAATGTTACAGTATTTGTCTTGGCAAAGCAATGGAGCACCCCAGGAATGGAGACCTTGGAAGATAAGGTGGCAGAGGCCCCAAATGAACCCATTCCACAGTCCGCAAGGTCAAATATAACTTTCAAAAGTCCTGCTGTATACATTTATACATCTGGGACAACAGGTAAGTGAACTATCTGGTTTATAATTGACTACACAGTGGCCCTACTCTTGCTGTTGACCATGTTCATTTTAAATTGTTTTATTTAGTTCTCAGCATAGGTACCATAGTGTTTAGAGACATCATCTTTAAGTTAAAAAACCCAAATTCAAATCCAAGTTTTTGCTGCTGTGAGGAAGGTTCTTACCCTGAGGTACTTTAGTGAAAATTATTATCCAGCTGTATATCAGTTGGTAAATAATTGCAAGTGGCTTAGTACGTGAAGCCACTTTTTTAGTCACTTTGGAGAAAAGCATAATCTAAATGAATGAGCGAAAGATATTGTGATCCCAGCAGAATATAAATAATTCAGTTGACCATTTTTTTAGTTACCTGTAGAATCATGTAGCACTTTTTTCATTAACAAAAACATGGAATACTTTTGAAAAACATAATTTGTTGACAAAAAGAGTGCTTTGATTCTAGAAGTTCAGCATAAATGTCAAAATGTAAAGAAGAAATGATAAAAGTGCTCAGACTAATGAACATTTTTTGGTGGTAACCTTTAGCAGAAACTAAGCAAGTGAAGCCTTAACCAGTATTACCAAAAACTTATTGAATGTTTTCAAATTCTTCTTCCTGTTTTAAGTGACATTTAGACTAGGGCATTGATTGGTCTACTTAAGAATATTTCCTTTCTATTTGTTTTTCTGTAGAGTAGCTTTGTTTTTATCTTAATTATCATTATGTAGTTTTCCTATTTTACATTCCAGAAGATTGAAACAAATTTTGCTGCAGTCTTTACATGTACATGCATCCCTCAATTTAGCGACTCTCTCTATTTGAATGCTCTATATAACAGCTCTTGGCTTTAGATGCCCTATTTTTTATTTCTGAAATGAAAAGTTGGTATCACAAAATTTATGCAAAGTATGGATTAAAAAAAATAAATAAATAGAAAGTTGCTCAAGTGAAGCAGAAGTTCCAGTAGTGTACCGCTATGGCTAGTGTATAGTGCTATCTCCTCTTGGTTTGTTATGTTACATTATATTGTGACTGTTAATTATAGTTGTAAATGACTCAGAGCTCTGTTCTTACAGATGTTTCACATGTATTAAACAACTCTACAGCAGCTTCTTTCTTTTTACTCTCCACTTGTTCTGTCTCATTTACTGCCAGTGTACATATATATGCTACATACTACTGCACAGTACTGCAACCTGCAAGGAACATACTTGGCAAATAACTTCACAGTGTCCTGTATCATGTTTGCTTTGTTTTGTTGTTTGTGTAGTTTCCATTTTAATCTCATAAATAAAGCAGAATCCAGCAAAAAGGCCAAAAATGTAGAAAAGCGTATGCAAAAACTGAAAAGGTAATAAGGCTCAATAACCATATATGATAGAAGTGTAGGTGATTTAAAAAAAAAAAAAAAAAAAAAAAAGAGGTGAGACACCCACCACAACTTGCAGTCAACTGTTCTCTTTATTCTTTCAGATGGGAGAGGCATTTTGAGTTTGTACAGTGTTTCTTAATTGGCATTTAGGCTGAAGTTAGTTGTTTTTTTTTTTTTTTGTTTTTTTTTTTAATTCATAGTTGACTCTGAAATATTCAGCCCATTTTTTAAGTCACTTAAGGGCTTTGTTGCAGATTTCACACAGGCTTTAAGATGGGTGTTTTTTTTTTTTTTTTTTTTTTTTTTTTTTTTTTTTTTTTTACTAACTTATTTTACTTGGTCATCCTGCCATACAGGTTGCAAAGTTTTCTCAATACTGATTGGACTGTCCATTTCCTTCTGTCTCAGACATTGAACTCTGTAGTTCACAGTTTCCTACAGTCTTCATCTACAGTTTTCTTCTTGTCCATATGCTGAGTTTTGAGTGATTTCTATATTTAGAAAGTGGTGCAGTGTACCTCCCACTTTATCAAAAAGACAGTAATTACAGGAATTTTCAGACCTTTGTGGGTTTTTTTTTTTTTTTGTAATCATTTACTGAAACTTCAAATAATTTTATCCTTATCCTTGAAAGTACCCTGGTGTTGGTTAATTCTTTGTATGACATATGGTTCCTGAACAAGAACACTGGATAAGAGTAATCTTATAACATGGGAAATCGCTGCATTTATAAAGCTGAATCTCTTGTTTATTTTTTCTTTATGATTTATCTATCTCTGTGGCTTCCACCTGTCTCACAGAACATTTGTACCAAGTACAACAGTTTGGTAATATGTAAGGTATTACAGGTATGTGCCGCAGAATGACGTCGATCAATGGTATACTGCATATACGACAGTGGTTTGTAGTCTTCAGCGCAATAGGCTATACTATATACAAGTCAGAACGGACATGATGTGGCACATGTGAACGCTATGATGTTCGCACAACGACAAAATTGTCCAAAAGTGCATTTCTCAGAAGGTGTCCCTGTCGTTAAACAACACATACCTGTATTACTTTTTACCTTTGCAGTCCTGCACCATTTTTGACTTGGGCAGTGCCAGGTCACTCAGCTAGTACTACATATAGAAGATACTCGTTTGTGCCTTACAATGTGCCACCATTTATTTGTGACTTCAGAAGACCTAAAGTCTAATTTAACTTTTCAATTTTTTCTTGTTATTAATTTGGTGATTAGGTGAATGTATTTCTGTTTTCAATCTATTTACTATTCAATTTTAAGCTAATACTTTTTATTTTTTATTTTAAACGCAGCCCAAATTTTTATTAATGTAATACAGCTGGATAGTTTTTGTCACATAATGTGAAAACCACAAATGTCTGGATTTTTAGTAAGCCAGTGGAAGTACATTCTTGGAAATATTTCTGCACCGTATATGTAAATAAATATTAACTACAAGCTACCTAGCTGAAGTTTTGCTTTTTCCGTAAATACGGTTAAGAGATAAAGCTTTAAGATACTTTAGGGAGTGAAATAAAATATTACACTGCAATATGTGATGTCAAAAGATCTGATAAAACCAATTTATGTTGTTGATGAAGGCCTACCCAAAGCTGCCGTGATCAACCAAGAACGTCTTCTGGCTGCCATGGGAGTACTGAGTTCAAATGGAGTCACAGAGAAGGATGTTCTCTACATCAACCTGCCCCTGTATCATGCAGCTGGTTTTGTTATAGGTTTTGTAGGTTCCATAGACACAGGTAAACCTCTTCCTTTACCACACAAGTCAAGTGTGTGAGAGTAGTTTCAGATTTCAAGATTATTAAGATTTAAAAAATTTAAGAGTGGTTATAAAAATATTCCCTTTGATAGGCTGTTTTTTTTTTTGTTTTTTTTTTAAATGCTTTAAGGAACTTTTCAGTGCTGTACTTTACAAACACTAACAATTAGTACATCAGATTTCCTGAGCAGTAGGCTGTGGTCCATGTTTTCCAGGTAGTTTTATTAACTAGTATTTTGTTTCAGCACCTTCAGATTACCATTATATGCTTAAATCCATTGTTTTTAAAGGTGGATTATCCCATAGCAGCTCAGTGTTTTTCTCACTCATTTGTCAATGTTCTGCTCTAGCATTCAAACACATAACTTTCAACATCAGCCTCCTCCTCAGAATGTGAATGAAAGGGCTCTTTGTTCATCACAACTGTTCCTTGGTTGTAATCGCCACAACAGGAACTCATGCTTGTAGTTTTCTTTGCATCCAAGTGGGTTAAAGTTCAATCCAAAGCAGTATTGACACTACAGATCCACTCAGTTGGATATTAACAGATGGCAAAGTTTAAAGTTCATTAAAAGCCTGATTGACATTGTTCAGGAGAAAAAATAGTTTGATTCTGAGCAAAAATATAGGTGCAGGTCTTTGTTTTGGTTACATATTGGTGTTGTTTTTTTTTTTTTTCCTTTCTTTTTTCCTGTAGTGTGACTGATGAGCATATTCCGTTTTCATTTTGGTAACCTCCTGTAACTCTAAATCCAGGTTCAACTGTCATTTTAAAACGCAAGTTTTCAGCATCTCAGTTTTGGGACGACTGCAGAAAGCACAATGTGACTGTGATCCAGTACATCGGAGAGGTCTTGCGCTACCTCTGCAACACACCAAAGGTGACCGCTTTAATGCAAAATGTGTCCAGTCCTGAAGTGATTAGCCAAACTGTTATGAAAACCTGTTGTCCTTCTGTATATTTTGAAGTCTGTGTGGAGTAAGGTTCAGTGAATTTGTAATAATTCAGTTTTAATTTCTTATAGCATACAAAAATAGATATGTGATGAACATTTCCTACTGATGATTTCTTCAGTTTCTGTACTAACTCTTTAAGAGGGCAGAGGTCTCATCTTACTGAGATAGTGAAATTTGATAACAGTACCATACTGAAACCGTCACATGTTTTCTTTTTGTGACTCAAGCAGCTGCTTTGCCTGAAGGTCTTACACTTGCTGTTTGGTGGTCCCAGGTAGTTGAGAACCCAAAGCATGAGATGAATGCACAAGTGCTGCTCCCATGTTACAAGGCAGCTGTCTGTGGTTCATGGTGCTCACTTTTTTGGTACACTCAAATCTGAGCCCTCATTGCACCTTCATAACAACCTGAAACCCTGAAGTTACATTTATATAATGTTTCATCAGTTTGTCCCATTCTCTGAATTAGGAAGCATTTTCATTATTATTATTATTATTATTATTATTATTATTATTAATAATAATAATAATAATAATAATAAAGGGTAATAATGAAATGTACATTGGCACTGTACATGTGCATATTGGTCCAAATTATATGTCGTATTTCTCATTATGAGGTCTGAGATCAGAGGTGTACAGGGTAGGGACAATTCAAGCACTCTTTCTTTGGCCATTGAAACAGTATCTCTGCATATTACTGGAGATCAAGTCACAGATAATCACGTGTGTCATCTCCCAGCCAAAAGAAGCAGGATTTAATGACCTATATCTGCTCCCTTCTTGGAATAGCCTGTGGTCTTTACGTAGAAATTCTAAAAATTATCTTGTAGAACCATATTTCCAAGTAGGCAGTAATGTGTCATGATGTCAGTGCTCTGAAAATCTGTTAATGTTAAAAGACTTGCTCAGCTTTTAATTTTCAAGAATTTAGTGTTAAAATAAGGGTGATACTTTATTTGTTTGTTTACTATTCTATGTATAAGTACTCTTTCCTTCCATACAGAGAGACAATGACCGAGATCACAGAGTACGACTTGCTCTTGGGAATGGTGTCAGAACAGATGTTTGGAAGGAGTTCCTTAATAGGTTTGGGAACATCAAAGTTCGGGAATTCTATGCTGCCACAGAAGGAAACGTTGGTTTTGTAAACTATACAGGAAAGATTGGTGCAATTGGACGCGAAATCTTTATCCTGAAGGTAAATCCATGTACTATAAATATTTTAAGCCTGTGGAAGACAAACTGAAATTTATCATAGAACAAAGTTATCTTTTATGCAAGGTTCATGTTATAAACAATAATTAATGATGATGGGAAAAGAATCGTGCATTTTGTGACAGTCAACCATGTCTGACCGCCTAGAATATAAATCTTACTTTTAGCTTTCTTTAAAATGAAAAGAATGATTCTTCTTCCTAATGTCTTCCATAGAAACTGTTCCACTATGCTCTGATTAAATATGACACTGTGAAAGATGAGCCAGTAAGAGACTCCGAAGGCTTTTGTATTGAAGCTTGCAAAGGTTAGTCTAGTTCTTTCTCTGTTTTTAAGTATCTGTATCATATTTTTAGTTTAATATGTATTTGTTTGTTACTTTTTAAGGGGAGACAGGACTTTTAGTATCCAAGATAACAAAAATCACTCCATTTGATGGATATGCACAAAACACTCAGCAAACGGAGAAGAAGAAACTGCGTAATGTCTTTCAGAAAGGAGATGTTTACTTCAATACCGGAGACTTGATGAAGGTTGATAAGGAAAACTTTGTTTACTTTCAGGATCGTGTGGGAGATACTTTCAGGTATTTCTAGGTGTCACTTGCGGGTCCTACAATAATATTTGTAAATGTAAATCTCAAACAAGCTCATGTGTGCCCCTATACATTCTAATATGCTGCTTTTTTTCTCAGGTGGAAAGGAGAGAATGTGGCTACAACAGAAGTTTCAGATATTCTTACGATGTTGGACTTTATTGCAGAGGCAAACGTTTACGGTGTTGAAGTTAAAGGTAGAGTATTCTGATTTTATGGAAGTCCTAAACTGCCATGTCTACCATAATATTCTTCAACCAGTTTAAATTACTGTTAAATTTCGTTCTGTTTCTATTGTGCTTTCTGAGTAGGTCACGAGGGAAGGATAGGGATGGCTGCTGTTACACTAAAAGAAGAAAAGCAGTTTGATTGTGCAAAAATGTACAGTCATGTTGCCAGCTACCTTCCTGGATATGCCCGGCCATGTTTTCTGAGAATTCAGGTAATTTTTTTTTTTTTTCTTTAAAATACTTGATGTCAAAATTAAAGTTGAGGTACTTTTGTGTTTGTTGTGTATGATAAGGGAACCTCCTAGTGGACAGTCCTGTTATTGATACCTGCAAGAATGCAGTGGATCCTCTTCATTTGGAAACCACTGCTTCCTGAAACTGAGTCAGATAATCTACAGAATAAATGTTGCAGTTGCCTACAAAGTTCTGTTGATATTCTTGGTCTTTGAAGTATCGCAGTTCCTTTAATAAGACAAGCCATATTTATTACTTTGAAAATTTAATGAAAAATATGAGCAAATACAATGAAAACCTCAAAGGCAGCCTTTCTTGTACAGAGAACTGAGGTGCTGTTGTTTCTGCTCATTCTGTCTTAGATTTTTGGCTGACAACTTTCAGCTGCTCTGACCAGCAATTTTGAGTTAGTTGGATGTGTTTTATTGTTGGAGGTTCATTTGATAAGTGAGTCATCAGATAAACAGGACCCCGTTTGTCAGAAAAAGAAAGGAGGGGAACACATCTTTGAAAAGAAATTTTTATAGAAACATCAGTTTTTTTTTTCCCCTTTCCATAACCATAATCCCATTTGGCTTTTTCTCAACTTCAGGATTCCTTGGAGATAACGGGAACGTTTAAACAGATGAAAGTGAAGTTGGTACAGGAGGGTTTCAACCCAGCTGTAGTCAGAGATCCCTTATACTTCCTGGATGAAAATCAGAAGAGCTATGTGCCAATGACACAGGAAACTTATAACTTAATTATGTCAGGGAACATTAAACTGTGAGGCAGTGTATCCTCAGTTGGAGACTTAAGATGTAAGTTCAGAAGAGAAGTATTAGACCACCCCTTACATCACCTTCATCCTTTCTGCAAGCGCCTTGAAGACATCTGTGTGACTGGACTGAGCTCCCAGCACAGTCTGTGCAGTGTGCACATTCACCCCGTGCCTGATTTTCCACAGTCCAAAGACGTGCTGAAAAAGGCTGTCTTTAACCATTTCTGTGCTCTCCTTTACTGAGAAAAGCACACAAGTGTTTGCTTTGAGTCACAGCTAGTCTGCATTTACTTTTGTCCCATACTTGTATCTTATACTTTGGAGTCACAAGTTCCGTGACTCTTCCATTTATGCAAGGTTTCTCAGTTTCCTTTTAAATTCATTAGCATGCCAGTGCTCACCCTTCAGCAACAAAACACATCTTAGTGTGACATCAGTTCGCAAATCTCAGGTTGCCAGTGATGAGGCTGAAATGGTTCCTAGCATTATGAATATTGTAGCATCTAATTTATTTGTTGCTATGTCAGTCTCAATTCTCAAGCTCAGTTCTACTTAATATTCTCCCTAGAAGGTACATTATTTTGCTGTTGGCAGGTAGTAGTGACTCACAACTTGAGTACCTGATGTTTTCAGTTACTCTTATTTTTTTATTCTTCCAGTCTTGCATTGTTAAACCTTTCTTTGGTATTACAATAGAAATCATGTTTTTGAATTTTTATGTCATGTGTATTACAGTACACCTGGCCCCCATAGGACAGGCTTTAATACAGCACATAGCTGCTTGGGAAAAATATTTAAGCTTTTTATGTAATTGTTTACTGTTCAGTTTATTTGAAAGGCATAAAAATGTAGGATAAAATCGTAAGCCAATTATTCAAAGTCTCCATACAGAGTGCCTTGTCTCACACCCTGTGCTTGCAAAGCAGACCCTGCAGCACTACAACCAATAACCACCGCACAGGTGGTTATTGATGAATGAATAGTGAATGAGAATACACTATTATAAGATAAGCTATACATTTTTATTACCGATATTATAAAATGCGTTGTGTATAAAATACCTCTTATTGTGCTGTTTTAATTTTAGGTGTCATTTTGCAGTCTAGTAACCTCTTTTTACATAAGAAATAATTGAAATTTGATCTATCACAATGGGGACTGTCCTAATGGGGTGATTTCACTGAACAAATGAGCTGTGTTAAATGAGGAGAGAGTGTACTTTTATTCACCCCTACATTCTTTCCTGTTTTCCAATTATGCTGCGAGTCTTTGAGAAAGTGACAGCACACAAAGCATTTCCCTTGAACTGCTTTCATGGTCTAATGCTTCCAGCTGCTGAACATGCTGTTTAAGGATGAGTCATGTAGAAGAGGACCAAGTCTGAAAGGGAAATAAAAAAAAAAATAAATAAATAAAAAAAGTTTATGCCGATTGTGAGATGGACAGTCTGCCATTATGATGGGAACAGGAAAAAGCATTTGATCTCAGGGATTAAAAAGTGTTTCATATTAACCCTTGATGGTATAATAATGTAAATGTTAAAAATGATAAGACAAGAAACTGACAGCTGTTGTAACTAAAGAATTTGTTTTTTTAACAGAGGTGCATTTATGTGATAAAACAAGAAAATTCACTGTGATAACCCACTGGATTTGTTTTAAATGAATCTTTTTCCCCAAATAAAAGTGCTTAGATTTTTTTTTTTTTTTTTGTTTTCAGGTAAAATGAAAGATGGCCTGACTTTCAATTTGAGTTAATATTTTCAATGAATAATAGATAGAAGTCTAATGTACTATGTACTACAGATTTAAAAAGTTGCACATTTATTAAAAAGTTGCACTGATGAGTCAGAAGTTGAAATAAATGTTATAAAAGGAATTTCTGCGCATAATAAATGGATAAATATTGACAAATGTCAACCTGTACAAAGGGATATGTCTCACAGTATAATGCCGACTTGTCTGTTATAATTTGTAATAAAATATTTCAATTAAAATTGCTTTTTGGAACTTTCTAAAATTCTCAGTTTGGAGTTGATGTTCCTTAAATGGTCCTTAATTCTAATTTTTATAGAAGCAATCTAGAAATTATGCCCGTGTGTGTGTGTGTGTGTAGGTTAAATAGTGCACACAAAACTTTAGATTGATTTCAGTAGGGTTTTATTGTTTGTATGATATTAATACATTCCATTTCATGCACAGGATGCATAGTAAAGTGTGTGATTGTGTATTTGAACTCCTGTTCAAAACCAAAAACAGTTGCATATTTTGATATTTTGAGAGCATGTAATCAAAATAATACTTGTCTGTAGAGTATGGTTCCAGTTATGAATATGGTGTGAATATTTTTTTTAAAAAATTCTGTTTTGGTATATCGTGAAAAAATTGACCAAACAAATTTGTATCATTAAATACTTTCCTGTTGTAACAATCAACTTTTTTTTTTAGCTAAGAATAAGGCTTTTTTTTTTTTTTTGTTTGGAACTGAACACATAAATTCAACATATTCAAAATGCATGGAGTCATAGTTTAAAAATACACCCAAGGATGTGCTGGGACACATCATCGGTGATGTTTCCTGAGGTTATTGGGTGTTTCAGGTCTCACAACATCAGACACCCTTGCTCATGTGACCCAGTCAGGGTTGATCAGACCCTGGCTTGTGTCCCAGCAGCACTAACTCACGGTTTGGACCTCCTGATCCAAAGTCACTTAAGAGGCCTTCTCCGCAGCCTCTACGGTGGACTTTTATGGCTCCTCTCCTTTCAGCAGCTCTTGTGATGCCAAGCAGGGTCTAGACCTTGCATAATGAGCAGCTGACAAAGCCTCTACACCCCACCTCAATGGGCTCACAGCAAACACTCCAGCCGCCTCTCCGGCACTGCTCCACCAGCTCCTGGTACTTGGACCGCTATTCGCCTCTTCCATTCGGTCCTCCTAAGGACCTGTCAGCTCTACTATGAGCACCTGCCTCAAAGAAGCAGATAACACCACATCTGGCCTCAAAGAAGTTGATGTCACATGGTCCGGGAACTTGGAACTGCCTGTCCAACGCTGAGGTGACCAGGCCAGCTACTGCTGTAGGCTGCGGTTGAGGCTGCTCTCCCACCCTGACTTTGTCAGGTAATGTCGCTCTGGCTCTGGATGATCCTGTTGTTAGCCATGGCTTTAGAGATGGCCTCTGCCATTGACTTGAGCACCTGGTCGTGATGCCAGTGGTAGCGGCCCTCACTGAGGGCTTTTGTGTAGGTACTGAGGATGTGTTCCAGTAAGCCTTTTCCAGTATAGAGAGGACATGCTGGAGACTCACTCTTGCCCCAGATGTGTAGGTTTGCTGGGCTAGGCAGGACATCATACATGGCTTGAACCATGAAGTTAATGTGCTGTGGTTCCGCCTGCCAGATGTCACCCCAACATATTTTCCTCTTCAGCACTCCCTCCCACCTCGTCCAGGCTACCTGCTGCCATATGCCCACCATCCTGCCGGATCGCTCATCCTTCATACCTGCCTGCACCTCCTCCAGGACTAGATGGCGTCTGTCCTTGCCATAGGCTTTGTCGTAATGAGGTTGTGGGATTAATCCCAACCCCGCCCGACCTGTTGCCAAGACGCCCACCAGAGCCTTGTGATTCAGCCAAGACTCCACTAACTCTAAACCTTCCTGGGCTCTCCATATCCTACCTGTCTGTACCATGATGCCTGGTGATACCACTCTAGAATCCCTGGAGTCCCAATAGACCAGTGCCTCTCTTGTGCGCAACACTTTAAACTCCCCTTCAAGGCTACTCATGGGGAGCTGGAGCTTATTGCTCCTCCCATACAGTGCTGCACTACTTAAACTACATGGCAGACCCAGCCACCTGCGGAGGTAACAACTGATCTTCCTCTCCAGGATCTCTGCAGTTGACAGTCACCTCGTACACCAGCAAAGGCCAAAGGACACGGGGCAAGATGCCGTGTTGGTATACCAAGTACCAATAAAAACATATGACAGAAAAGCAAAATGTATTCAAACAAAAGGTTAAGGATTTTAAACAATGGGTGTAATATACTTGTGTCTTTGCATAAGGAAATTCAGAGCTACTCAGTTTGAATTTATTTTATTCAGATGCAAATATATTGTAAAATGTTGCAGATTTTCAATTTTAAAACTGTTAGCAAAATTGTTGGCCCATTTATTCTAAGTTGTCACGACCCGCCGGAGTGAAAAACTTCCCTGCAGGTTGTTTTATTGCATTTATTTATGGGGCCAAAGGGGGAGCCAAACCCATACCTTTCAGAGCCAGAAGTTTAAAAGCTGAAAAGAGACACCTACAGCGCACAATGTGATGCGTACAGGAAACGACGTTTAGGGCTTGTGGCAGAGTGGCTGCGGCTTCCCAGCGAGGTCTTCGCCTACACTGGCGTGTGGGTTAATAATTTCCCAAATCTGAGCATTTGGACAGGCAGCGCTCCGGTTCGCGGAGCAGACGGCGATCAGCAATGTACGTGCTGCTCACCGCTGTGCTGGGCCTCGTGGCTCTGCCGTTCTTGCTGCACACATGCTTTCCGTACTTGGTGCACGACCTCGTGAACCTTTCGAGGACCCTTCACGTGGGATGGTGTCTTTCCAAGTACAGAAGAAGGAAGCCCGTCTACACCATCCTGGACCGCTTTTTGGAAACAGTCAAGCGATGCCCTGAGAAGCCCTTCGTGCTCTTTGGCGATGAGCGGTTCACGTACGCGCACGCCGACCGGATCAGCGACCGACTCGCGTGGGTGCTGCGGGGGCACGCGGCCCTGCGAGCCGGCGACACGGTGGCCCTGTTCATGGAGAACGAGCCCTTGTACCTGTGGCTCTTTCTGGCTCTGGCCAAGCTGGGCTGCGCGGCCGCACTGCTCAACTCGAACTTGCGCTCCAGGACCCTGCTGCACTGCTTCTCGTGCTGCGAGGCGCGCGCGCTCGTCGTGTCAGCAGGTAAGAAAAGACGCACCGTTCGCTGGGGAAAGAAAACCCGTGAGTACGATGGGATTCATTACAGAGCACCCAACGTTTTCCTTGAAAGCCCTCAAGAAAGCTGCCGAGGAGATCCTGCCCGCCCTCAGAGAGCACAGGGTGCCCGTCTTCATCCTGGCCGAGGAGTGTGAAACTGAAAGCATGGAGAGTCTCCTTGATAAAGTGTACCTGGCCTCTGAGGAACCTGTGCCAAAGTCCTTCAGGTCCCATATAACAATCAAAGCTCCTGCTGTTTACATTTATACTTCTGGAACGACAGGTAGCCTACATATTTCTCTCAGAAACAATCAGCAAATGTAATCTTTGTAACCTTTTAAACGGTTTGCCTTTTCCTCCTTGGACTGAAGGCCTCCCCAAGGCTGCGCTGATAAACCATGAGAGGATATGGATGGTGTCCTTTCTTCAGAAGTTTGTTGGAATAACTTCCAAAGACATCATTTACATATGTCTCCCTCTCTATCACTCTTCGGGGTTCCTCATGGGAGTTATGGGCACCATTGAAAGGGGTAAAACTGCTGATAAAAACTGTGTAAAATTCGTTCCCTCCCTAAATGTTTGGCCTTGTTTAGGGAAAAGTTGAAATTTCCTCTATTTTCAGGTGGAACAATTGTTTTGAAGTCTAAATTTTCAGCTTCGCAGTTCTGGAATGACTGCAGAAAATATGATGTCACTGTGATACAGTATGTTGGAGAAATAATGCGGTATCTCTGCAACCAGCCAAAGGTAAGTGGGAAGGCCTACAGTAACTATATGTAGGTTGGGCAAAAAATGCAACATAGCTTGAGTCACCTACATTTTGATCATTTTTACACATTTATTTAGTCGAATGTTTACTTTTAAGATATTGTTTGAAGGTTATGTCAGCAATTTTTCTTCCAGTCCGAGCCTACAACAGTTTGTATAAAAGTCCAATTTTAACTTAAACCACCAGACATAAGGTTATTTGTTAAATATGTGTTACTGTTGTCACTATGGGCAGCTTTACATTTTTAAAACCTTGAAAAAAAATCTTTACACCCTTCATGGATCTCCAAAATGTTTAACATAATGCTTCAGTAAAACATTTTGCTGTAAAAATAAGTCCAGAGGAAATGAATAACACGCAGCAGCCCAGGTGACTGCTTGCTGCTGGGGACATTGTGCTTGTTTTTGTGCAGAAACCTAATGACAGAGATCACAAGGTTAGGCTGGCTATCGGCAATGGAATACGAGCTGATACCTGGGCTGAGTTTTTGCAGAAGTATGGTAACATCTGCATCTCTGAATGTTATGGTGCCACAGAGAGCAACATCGGCTTTCTCAATTATGTTGGAAAACTTGGTGCATCTGGACGAGTCACTATTTTTCAAAAGGTAAATAGTAAACGGACACTCAGGAACATGCTGGGGGAAAAAATGGAAAATTAATAAGTAGAGGCTTAGGAAATAATAGCGATGCCTCTGAGGAATAAATCAGAGATGGCAAATTGAATTTAGTGTTGTGTTAAATTGATAGTTAATTCATAACTCTGTGTTGTGCCCCATCCATTACCAACATGTTATTTATTTCATTGTTGTTTGTGTGGTTCTAGCTGTTCGTCCCATTTGCTGTCATTAATTATGATGTAGAAAACGATGAGCCGCTGAGGGACTCCCAAGGACTCTGTGTGAAAGCTCCTTTAGGTGAACTGAAATTCCAAAAATTCCTCCAGTCTACACGTTTAGCACGAAAAGCAATAAACAGAATTGTCACAGCAGCCCTCTAATGCCTTATTTTCAATTGTTGGTGTGTGTACAGGTGAGACGGGGCTTTTGGTATCCAAGATAACCAAAGTATTTCCATTTGATGGCTATGCCAAAAATCACCAGCAAACAGAGAAGAAGAAACTAAGGGATGTGTGTAAAAAAGGCGACATCTATTTCAACAGTGGAGACCTTGTGAAGATTGACAAAGAGGGGTTTGTCTATTTTCAGGATCGTGTCGGAGATACTTTCAGGTTAGGAAAGCTGCATTGTTAAGAATGTTCTAATGAAAAATTATTAAACTAAGTCATTTATTGTATAGAATCCCAAGTTCCCAAGAAAGAACTGTAGTCATGCATTAGCATTAATCAAAGTAGTTGAACATCAACTTGCATCATCATGCATGTGACCAAGTGTTCACCCCATTTCAGTCATTTTATGCATTTTTTTAGAAATGTATTAGATGTACAAAACTGAAGAGGACAGCAATCGCTAAAAGAATTCTTTATTAATAAATTTCATAACCTCAGACCAGCATGGTTGTCTGCAAAGACTCCTTAGGAGTAATTTTTCTACAAAGAGTTTATTTTGTAATTTCTAGACACATTTAATACTTTTCCTCTTTTTAATCCAGTCTGCATATGAACATCTTATTTATGAGATATTCTCTGGATGAATATTTTATTAGATGGAAAGGGGAGAATGTGGCAACTACTGAAGTAGCTGATGTTTTGCTCATGGTGAATTGCATTGAAGAGGCCAATGTGTATGGAGTCAAAGTCCCAGGTAATGAAATACAATATTTATCTATTTTGGCCCATCTTTGAAAGGTCTGATTGTGACAGTTTATACTTTTAAGGTTCAAAGTTTTAATTTGTCATGAGTGCACTAACAGTAGCATAGCAGTGTTGTGACCATGAAATGTGTTGCTTCCAGACATCCTCAGCAAAAAAATACATAAATAAGATACAGGAAAAATAAATAAGGAAAAGGAAGTACTAAAAATATACACAGAAGTTAAATAAGTTAGATAAACAACCGAACAACAAACAACCAACAGAACAAATAAACAAACCGATAAGGGCATACAGGGCATACAGACAGACTCTGATCGACGGTGTCTCACTGTCCAAGGGAAGGGTCAGTGGTTCATCAGTCTTATTGTGTGGGGGGGGGGAAACTGTTCCGGAACCTGGTTGTTCTCATCCGAATTCTTCTAAAGCGTTTTCTGGACAGGAGCAAAGAAAATAGTTTGTGGCTGGGGTGACTGTGGTCCTTTAAGATATTATGGGCCTTCTTCTTACACCGCTGGGTATAGAGGTCCTGCAAGGCTGGCAGATCAGTCCTGGTAATGCTCTGTGCTGTCTTGACCACTTTTTGTAGAGCTTTACAGTCTGACGCACTGCAGCTGCCATACCAGGCTGTGAAACAGCCAGTCAGGATACTTTCAATTACACATCTGTAGAAGTTGACAAGTATCCTGTTGTCCATGCCGAACCTCCTCAGCCGACAGAGGAAGAAGAGACGTTGTGTTGTTGTCCTGATGATGATGCTGGTGGGCCGTGACCAGGACAGGTCCTCAGTCTCTCCACTGGGGCCCTGGCTATAGAGATGGGCATGTGGCCATTCCCCTGCTGTCTCCTGAAGTCCACGATCAGCTCCTTTTGCTGACGTTGAGATGGAGGTCATTGTCCTGACACCATGAGGTCAGGGTTCTCACCTCCTCTCTATAGGCCCTGGAGAAAACCCCCCTTTGACCGCAAAAGACCTTTAGGAAGATTTAGCAGACTCTGGAGTGGTGGTACACTGTTCTACTATGTAGTGACACCTGATCTTCGTGGAAAAGTCATCAAAAGAAAACTTTTCCTGTGTTTTCACCACAAAATTCAACATCAGAAGTTTGCAAATGAACATCTAAACAAGCCTGATGCATTTTGGAAACAAGTCCTGTGGACCAGTGAAGTCAGAATATAACTTTTTGGCCGCAATGTGCAAAGGCAGTATGTTTTTTAGAAAAAAGAGTGCAGAATTCCATGAAAAGAACACCTCTCCAACTTTTAAGCACAGGGTGGATAGATCATGCTTTAGGTTTGTGTTGCAGCCAGTGGCATGGAGAACATTTCTCTGGTAGAGGGGAGAATGGATTTAGTTAAATATCAGCAAATTCTGGAAGCAAACATCACACCGTGTGTAAAAAAGTAGAAGATAGAAAGAGGATGGTTTCTACAACAGGATAATGATATCCAAAACATCTCAAAATCCACAATGGAGTACCTCAAGAAGCACAAGCTGAATGTTTTGGCATGACCCTCACAGTCCCCGACCTAAAAATCATCAAAAATCTGTGGATTGACTTCAAAAGAGTAATGTGTGCAATACAGCCCAAGAATCTCACAGAACTAGAAGCCTTTTGCAAGGAAACATGGGTGAAAATTGAAAGAATTGAGAAGCTGGCTACAAAAAGTGTTTACAAGGGGTAATACTTGTCAAAGAGGATGTTACCAAGTACTGACCTGCAGGGTGCCCAAACTTTTGCTTTGAGTCCTTTTCCTTTTTTGTTATTTTGAAACTGTAAAAGGTGGAAATAAAAAAGTAATTTTGCTTAAAATATTACAGAAATGTGTCATCTTTAATGTAATGCCGTTTAGGAATCAGGTCTTCTTTTACTTGGTTAGCTATTCACAGTAACAGAAATTTTGACCAGGGGTGCCCAAACTTTTGCATGCCACTGTATATACTATTAGACAAAGGGAATCTGATTAAACACATGGCAGTTTCAAAATTATGACAGTTTATTTAAGGAACAAAGATGTCCAGCACATGTGTTTTTGAAGTAAAAAGTAAAATAAAGTGTTTTATTTTCAGTTTTAAACTGGTTTTAATGTAGCTGAAAGTTAAAAAATAAAAATGACTCTTGCGAAATATATAAAACTATATTTTAGCCTTACTGTTGGTCATTCTAGATTTGTTTGTTGAATGCAACCTTTGCCTTACAAACAAACTGAGTCATGGACAGATTTCACTTTGTTTGTAAGGCAATGAGCCATCTCATTCTTTCTTGAATGTAAGAAAGTGATATATTTGCAGCTTCCTAATTCTAATTTTTTTTTCTCTTCACTGGGACTGTGCTGTGGGGCTCTGTATGCTCCATGTAGGACATGAGGGAAGAGCAGGAATGGCAGCTATCATCCTGAAAGAAGGTCATGAGTTTGACAGTGTTGACACCTACAAGCTTGTAGCGACGTACCTACCTAGCTACTCAAGGCCTCGGTTTCTTAGAATTCAGGTAATAGTTGAAAATCTGATTTGCCAGTACTGAAGTATTCTGATTTTCTGCTGAATTACATTCACTCCCTAGTTTCTATTTTTAATTTCAGAGCTCTTTTGAAGTTACCGGGACATATAAACAGATCAAGACAAAAATGGCAGAGGAAGGCTTTGACCCCAGTGTTATCAAATGTCCTTTATACTTCCTGGTTGAGACTCAGAAGAACTACATCCCTTTGACACAAGATATATACAACTCTATAAGGGATGGTATTAATAAAGTGTGAAGGGCACCTTATTTTGAGACCTGAAATTTTACACACCATAAAGAATTGCAATCAAAATGATAAATTGCCTTTCAAACAACTCTAACATTTATTAGAGGCAAATTAACACCAAGACATTTTTCAAATGTATGTTGAAGAGAAATGAAAAACACATGGAACAGAAAGATCACAAAACACTTGAATCGATGAAAAAACTAATTGTAAATCATTTACTGATTCTGTTAAATCTGTCTGAAAGTGTTTGCATTTTTCAGCCAGACTTTTTTTTTTGAATGTTGTGATTTTTATTGTTTGTAACTTTTTTGAATTTGCACAGCTTCTTACACCTTAAGACCAAAATCAGCAACACACATGCAGTAAACCTCAATGTATATTAATGAAGCAATTAAGTAAAAATCTGTGTGCAGATTAATAAAATGTTCAGTTCTGGGTCTGAATTCCCTGTTTGCTTCACTATCTAGTGTGGTTTTGGTGCAGCCCAAGTAGTGAAAGGACTCAGCAGCTTTAAGGTCTTAGGTTAAAGCAGAACTCACTCTGTTACAAGTGAACCAAGGCTTGTTGAAAATTTGTAAGTTCTTGAACGAGCAGCATGGCTGCGTTATGCCACACTGCACTCCACACTGCGAGAAGATGGGAACGCTGTAGTACTTGGTCAGCTTTTTTAGGGCTCTTTTCTCCAAGATTATCATGCTCTCTGGGATTTTGGAGAGAATTCCCTCTTTAATGCAGGGTGGGTTTTTAACAGTGCCCTCTTTTGATAAGAGTCCAAGAAGGTTTGTGTTCTTTGACCCTGCCAGTAGTTCACTGTTGCAGCTCAAGGACCGCGTTTTCCTCCTCTGATCCTGCTCTCCGGGTTGGTTGTAGGCCACAGAAGGCTGTCTCACACTCTCAACTCTGGCAAGAGAAGAGATGTCAGATGGGGCCTTGAGCTGCGCAGCTTCCTGGGAGCTTCCACACTGGTTTTCCTCTGGCTTGGACTCAAGCAGCCTCACTGTGGCCCTAACACTCTGTTCCTGAGATCTGTTCTTGCTTTCATTTTGATCCCCAGCACGGCTGTAGCTTTTTGATGGATCTCCAATGCTGTTTAGTAGTTGATCCATCGGTTCTAAAGCAAGAACCGTTGCAGCTGTGCGACGAATGATATCCCAGTCCCTAATGATGTCATCTTTAGTGGTGAACTGGGATGTCACCGTGAAACGAATGACCAGCTTTGAGGAAATGGCTGCTGGAATGAGGTACATGGTGCCTGACTTTGTCAGCGCTCTCAGCAACTCCTGCGTAGGATTATTGCCTGCCTGCATGTGGATAAAGGAGAGTTCATTTCTTTGTAGCATTGCTTTCGCTCCCATAAAATGTGCCATATAGTCATTTTGAACCCTTAGAGTTTGTTCACCTTGAGGGATTAAAG
Source organism: Heterotis niloticus (assembly GCA_018136845.1). Taxonomy (NCBI): domain Eukaryota; kingdom Metazoa; phylum Chordata; class Actinopteri; order Osteoglossiformes; family Osteoglossidae; genus Heterotis; species Heterotis niloticus. The sequence goes on along the minus strand of CM030904.1, from coordinate 11,604,843 downwards.
TTAATTTCATTGTCAACATGATTGCACCACAGGTGTATATACTGCACATTCTGTTTCAGCAGGAGTTCTGTAGAAACTTGCCAACTTCTGCTTGTAATTGTTTAACTGAATTAGAAGTATTCACTCAATTACTATAAATAGTACTCAAATTCCATAAAAGCTGCCAGACCCCAGCCTTTATGGACCAGAGTTTTGCAACTTGCTGGTATTCCTCACCATTTCTGTGGAAAACACATAGAAGCAAAATTTTAACATACCTTCAAACAGAACACTACCAATCCAAGATGTCTCTGGGCAGGAACTTCAAAATTAGGATCAGCCATGACAAAGGACTCAAACAGCTTTGCCATCTCTATGCCCTGAATTAACAGCAAGACACACAAGAATACATTTGTCAAGCCTGTAACGCCGTGAGCTGTCTAGACTGTGGCGAAACATGCAAGAGAACGTCTTACATGTCTTATGTGCGCCTGCAGGTTTTTCACTCCGAATGAGCGCATCACAAACCAAAGCTTCAGCGAGCGGAAGCGCCGGCTGAGGGGAATCTGCCAGTGCTTAGCACCATACAGACAAGGAACAAGATCACTGTGAGAATGACTGGGCCCAGAGTTGTATGGCATGAATGTAGAATCTCAAGTATCAGGTAAACAAAAAAGAGCAATTGCAGTTACCATAAAATCTGTGGCTGCTCCGGAATTTTCATGCCTGAGATAGACCGGATCAACGGTGAAGGTCTGCTGCAGTTTGTACTTATCTTTGACCCTGCCGAGGAAGAAGAGCAAGCATTGTTAACCCACTGGCAGATATTCCAGTTCAGCCGAAGGTCCTGTGGGCTGTATGCCTTTCTCACCAGAATGCAGTGCAGTCAAAATGGACCATCATCCACTTGGAGGGGTTAAACACAAAGGAGTCTGCAAATTCTATGCCACTCAGAAATCCACGCAGCTCAGGGCAGAGGAAGGCTGATCCGGCATAGGCCGCGTCCACGTGCAGCCACAGTCCCTCCCTGGCACCTGTAAGCATGAATCCACCGTTGCTCCTGTGGTGTTCTTTCCCCGCATGGCTTCAGACTTTAACTGCGTTATTCACTTTATTACTTAAAGTGATTCTTACATCACTCTAATTTTACTGGAGGCTTATCTGAGTTCTGAAGTGCTAAAGCCAGGTCAAGCTGTAACACACAGTGACTAAATGTGAGTAAACAAACATACACACTGGTCCCAGTTCAGACAGGCAGTCAAAGGAACACACTCCTGTTGTACCCAGGGTGGCACAGAGCTGTGGGAACATAGTCAAAAGTAAGGAAGGTCAGGTACATTTCTGTTATTAAAATAAATCACTGGTAAAGACCTTAAACCCTGCAACCTACAAGAACTGGCACAAGGCCCTTCTTCCTGTCCTCCTCAATGGCCTTTTCCAGTGTTTCCCCACGGAGGGAAAAGTGCTTGTCTGTGGGCAAGAATCGAATTTTCACCAGGGAGATGAGGCCTGCTTTTTCTACGGAGGAATGAGCCTGCATGAGAGAACAATGCAAAATAATTTGTGTTATGCTATATCCTCCTGTAGAAGTTATGCTGAAAGTATAGGTGGCTGCAATATTCAAAACTGCATGCGAACTATGATTCAAAGTCCTGTAATAAATGTTTGCCATCTTTGACCTGGTCAGACGCATAGGCAATAAGTCGGGAGTTGAGCACAGAATCATCCACGTCCGCCTCAAATTCCTTCATCTCGACAATCTTGGCTCTTCTGGCAGCAAGCAAGGAGACCAGGGTACATTCACTCACGGTGCTCTGGGAAATAGTCAGTAACAGAAGTTCCTAAATATTGAAAGATCTCAAAAAATCTTTTGCCTTTTCTGATCCCTGTGTAAAATACTTACAGAAAAATACAGGAATTATAGATATGCTATGATACTTTTAATATTATATGCTGTTATAGAACTATAGTAGTCTGTAGTTTTCATGTGGAAATATGTACAGTGACATTAAAGTCATTCATTTGTTCCATATTTTAAAATTAGTGTGAATTTCTTTGGGATTAGTTAATTGCAAATTCCTGTAATAAACATTTGCCATCCTTGACCTGGTCAGATGGATAGGCAATAATTCGGGAGTTGAGCACAGAATCATCCATGTCCGCCTCAAATTCCTTCATCTCGACAATCTGTAATCTGTAAAATTCTCTGCTCAACTCCCAACTTATTGCCTATGCGTCTGACCAGGTCAAGGATGGCAAACGTTTATTACAACAGAACAGAATCTATTTTCTAAACTGAGGCCACCACTTTTGCCCTGAATGGCTGTTTAGTCATAATTAAAATTTATGCTATGTACAAAGTCCAGTGACGCAACAAAACGGCAGAAACATCAGCGTGGCCCTACCTGCAGCATACCCCCCCCTCTGCTGCCTGGGTGGTGGTGCAGGAAGTGGGAGGGCAGCCCCAGAGCTTTGGACAGCCAGTCTAGAACATTCATCTCCAGCTCAGTGCATGCGGGGCTGGATGCCTGCGACACCAACACATTCACCTGGTTACCCTCTATTGCACCTCAGAAGAACATTCAAACCACGATAATATCTTGTAAACACTCAAAAACTGCTGGCTCGTGACATGGAAGAAAATCTGTTCACTTTCCCTATTTCTCTCTGTTACTTTCTTTTGACTTTTGGCTCAGGTGAACAGGGCTACTTCCAAGTGGTGCAAACCAGGTCCTCAAAACTTGGCCCATTATGAGTGGTATGGTGGCACACCAAGCACCACAGAGGTCTCACAGGAGCAAGGATGTGCGACTGGACGTAGGTCTGATTTTTATTCTGCCCATGCAACGTTTGTTTGTTCTATCTGTGTTCATATGGGTTTCCTTTGGGGGTTCTAGGTTTCTTCCACAATGCAAAGGTGCTTCAGATGAACTGGTAACTCTGAGTCGCCCACAGCACATGCATGTGTGAATGAATGTGTGTGCTTACCCACTTTCTGAGGCACTGTCATCCCATCTGAATTGCACCTGGTGCAGCCTCGCGCCCTCTGTTCCTCCTAAAGGCTCCAGACCCCCACACTCCTGCCTTAGCACAAGTGGCTGCTAGACACTAGAAATCAGGCAAACGCTTCAGAAGCATTATGGTCAGAATGGAGAGGCTCAGGAGGAGCTTCTATCCACAGGCCATAAGGCTTCTGAACCCAGGCATGCCATCACAATCCTCACAAACCAGGGTCTACAATATCCTTTGACCGCCCCCCCCTCACTGTCACTGTCCCTACAGTGCACCTTAAGGTTTTATTTACTGTTTTATTTATCTATTTATTTATTTACTTATTTATCTGTTTGTTGTTTGTTTCTTGTCTTCTTGGTGTTTGGTTGTTTTTTTGTTTTACTCATTGTAAATTTTTTTCTGGTATAACCACGTACAGTCTCCTGTTGGATCCTGCACATACTCAGTAACCATGTACGTGACAAATAAACTCTTTTGACTTTTTGACTTTGACACAGTTCAATGTGGTGGTGTCCGCTTACCCAGGTGAATCCAAGGCAGTTAATGGCATCGGCCAGCATGTCTCCAAGTAGAGAGGGCCAGGAGCTGAGCGCAGGGAAGTATGCATGCATGTATGGACTCTGCCAGTGGACCACCTGGAATAGATACAGCACAGTCATGACTATCGAATGCAACCAAGACATTCCATTACGGAAAAGATGATGCTTTACAACCATATTACACTTAATGTCAGTGTCCACTTTAAACTCTTTAAATAGCTACAAATTTGAAACAGCCCCACACTACCATTTTCACCCTATAACGCAAAAGTTATAGCCACCTGCAGCAAGTCTTCTTTTGGAGAACAATTTCACAAAACTCCAAAAACATTACCATAATTTTGTCTTCATCAAACATCGTACAATGAAACACAGTATTTTGTAAGGAAAGCAAAAATGGAACAGTGACACAGACCCCTGGCATTATTATCTTTTCGATGTCACAAAATATGTTCTCCCAGTTTTCTGGATCAGCCGGTGCACTGTCTGGAAGAAGAGAGCGCATGTATCCGGGCTGGACATCTGGGCTGACCCGCCTCTCTCTGATTTTGGTCAAGTACTCTGTGATGTAGTCGATTAGTTCTTTACCTAGGGTGCAGGTAAGAGTATTTAGGTAGCGTCAATTAGGCAGTCCACAGGGCATCAAAGCAAAACTTTACAGTGCAACACATTTAAGTTTCACATTTAAATATTATGACCACTCTTTTCATCACACTGTATATTGTGAAACGGAAACATTCATTAAAACACAGAGATTTCTTTCATAAAAAGAGAAAAAACAGGAAAGAGGAAAATGATGCATTCCTTACCCCGGCGGTTGTACTCTTCAGTCTGCATCCTCAAGGATCCACTGGAGCTCAGATGTGATGCGATGTGAGCAAAGACCAGTTTGGGTGTCCCTGTTGTTTTTTTAGAGAAGTGGGCAGAGGTTTTTATAGAGCCTCTTACATGGTGCGCTCAGAATGTGACGTGAGCCAATACATGGAGGGAAAACAGCCCGCACGGCTCGCAGGGTCCTTTCCACATGCGAGGCAGCCTTAAACAAAGCGAGTGCGTCAACCACCAGCAATTTGTCATTGGTCAGATGCAGGAAAACATTTATTTTACCCATAATCCATTTTAAACATTTCTCACCCTGCTACCATTGTCTTTAATTCATAACCCCACCTCTCATACAGCTTTCAGTTTTTTTACTCACCGCCCCTAGTAATTCAATGGCGAGCATTTTAATTCATTTTAAAGTTAATTACAAATAACATTTTATGTTCTCAGTTTACTGAACCAAAAATATGTCAGTAGGTGGAAACCATATGTGAGAAAGTACAACCCCTTTAGTAGCACTAGAAAGCATCTTTTTCTGAGTTTTACCATCTCTGGCACCATTATAGGAACTCTGGTGACTCCTGGTTACCTTCTACTTTAGCTCCCTGATGCTTGAGAGCATTTATTCATGCACTGTTCTCTTAAAATCCTGCCACAACATCTCATTGGGGACTTCAGGGGATTGTTTTCTTATTCAGTTATTTATTTGTGGGAATACTGCTGTGTTTAAGAACATCTCCTGCTACACAATCTGGTTTTAGCCAAACATTAGCTGTTGGACAGATGGAGCCACCTTTTCTTCAAAGAAACATTATTGTTGAGTAGAATTCATACTGGGTTCTGTGACTGTGATGATCCAGGCCCCACGACTGCAGAACTCACCACATATCCACTATGATGCTTCACTGCTGGTATGAGGTTCTAGTGGTTGATATACAGTGGTTGATAGATTTGGGTTCTGCTAAACATGGGAATGCACATTATGGCAAAACAGCTCAAAAGAGGACATTGATCTAGAAGTTTTGTGGTTAATTCAGGTGAAGGTCTCCAAACCCAAGTGAAGATGCAAACACCAATAATCTGAATTCTCCAAGCCAAAGTGTCAAAGTTTCTGCTTTTCCATACAAGTGGTGGCACCTCCTGATGATCAATTAATGGTGTTCATCCAAAAGTGTCTGGTTCAGCAGTACCAAGTAGTAAACACGATTTTAAGTGATACAGAAGCAGCAACAGGTTCACTTTGTCCACAAATACCTTCTTGCAAATAAGTTGAACAATGAAATTAAATTTATCTACTGCTACAACTTGGGGAGGACTAGATGTTAGCTATGCATACAGTATAAAAAACAATTATATATAAAATTGCAAAACTACAGGAATAAGAATATTTTACTTTCCTATCACTGTATTTATGTTGGTTTTTGAGTCAAATTCATGTTCTTAGATCATATTTACATTTAGTTCTTTAATTGCCAATTCTAACAAATGCTTCAAAGACAACATTCTGCACTGCCACAGCAGCAGAAGTGTACTTGTATTTACAGAGCCACAGAGAACATTGGATATTTACCTTTAAACAAAAAAATGTTTTAGTGCGTACAGAACGTGGGAGATTTTACATATGGCCTACAAAGGCAGAGAAGATGCAATGAATCACTTTTTGATTCAATAGACCACCTTCTGCAGTTGCTATTTGTACAAAAGTCATTACGTAACCCAAATATGTTGTAAATCCCACAAATATTCAGGATGTCATCGTTTCCTGGTCACAGTGAATGTCCTTCAGTTACAAGAGCAGAAGTAGCTGCATTAAGGCAACAATGAAACGGGTGAAGGACCTTCATGACATTCACATCTACTTACTAGCAACCAGCAGACAGTCTAGACTCCAGTAAAGCCTTGGATTCCAAGTTCCCTTTTACATCGATATCTTTGCAGAAAATAAAAGCAGACAAGGCATGCGCATTTCCAACTGTTCGCCCTCTATTTTTCCAATCTTTCGAAAAGCACAAGTTGACAAAGCAGTTTTAAAGCACGACTGAAAAAAGTTCACGGTATTGTTTACAGATATAAATACAATGTACTGCAGCCACGAGATACACATACTGGTGTGCAATTTGACTTAAAATACATTGTGAATGCATTCTGAATAATTAATGTCCTGAATGGACAGTATTTAGGGAAACATAAAAAAACAGTTACTCTGTCATTCTGCAAATACGTTAAAGAAAAGTATAACCATACATATAAAAGCAATTTATTAAAAATATTTTGATTTAAGGTGGGGAGAGCTGGTTTAAAGACCGATTTTATATTTTTAGACACACACAGGCAAAATATGTACATGTTAATTTATATTTCAAAATTTTTGCAAAGTTAAAAAAGTATTTTTGTATTTTTAAAAACATTCAAAAAAAAGCACTATAAATGTGATCCTACAGCAATGCAAAAGCTTGTTTTTGCCATCATGTTCTTTTCACCACGAGAACTGATGGGTGGCATTAGAAGTTTATACAAAACCCAGTGACCTATAGTGCCTTGAACAAGGGGGCTTGCAATTCTTTTCAGTTGCATTTCCATGTAGTGTAGTTTTCAGTCGCTTACCAGCTTATTACTGGCGACTTCCCAGTTTGTGAGATTTTTCACAAATTTTGGATTCGTAATCAAAAAATTCACACTTGTGATTTTTTCAATCAATAAATTGAAGAAATCAACTGCATGAGTTGATCTTCAGTGCAAAGGCTAGAGCTGTAGCACCTCCTGGTAAAACCACAATAAAAACAAACATCTGGTAAATGCAGAATTCAGTCAATGGTTTACATGAAGGACCATCTTAAGAGCTGAGAAATTTCCAAGACTTCTCTGTCCGTCGGGCACCCATGGGAACCATCTAGCTTGTTCTCCACCTTCCAGTGAAACCTGTCCATACTTCCCACATTACAAAAATGGCACCTTTCCTCCAACTTTCTTTCATGAGAGGAGGTGAAGCCACTCTTTGCCGTTCAGCGAAGGCTCTATGGGAGAACCCAAATGTTCACACTGCTTTCTTGCTGCTTTGGTGGCGAGTGATTGCTTCCAGCTTCTGTCTGTAGGCCTCAGCCTCCTGTTCTTTCTTCAGCAGCTGCTGTCGATACTTCTGCGCTTCCCGATTGGCCTCCTCTAACTGTTTCTGTAAGGTCTCTTTTTCCTGGAAAAACAATTTTTATAAGGCAGTACAACAAATTACAATTATCTATTAAAAATATCAGTTATTAAAATTGTTATAATTACAAATTCCATGTTGCTGGTTTTTCAGTCTAGTTTTTCCCCCTATGAACACTGTAAAATATACAGTGATGTCATGGATTCAGTTGATGACTGAAGCACAATCAGTGTCAAATCACTTGCATCAGTTTTCCTTTTGGTTACAGCTTAATACAACGCTGAATAAATTAGTAAAGTCCCCAACCAGTCTATAAAATAATGTCAGGTATTTTGTTCAGCAAAAAGCACAAATACAAGCTGTGGCGAACACTGGTTCTAACATCCATAAGCTACAGAGCCAGTGAACAGTGCACAAATAAATAAATAGGACAGCGTTCTAAATCATGTTTCATAGATCCTATATAAATCTACTGTATTGATGGTAATGTTTCCTGTAACAGAAATCAAGTGTAGAATTTGAAAGAAAATGTGATTTTTAATCAGCCAAAAAAAGGAAAGTGCCAAGGGCAGGATGGCATTTCCATTAGTATTTTTAGTGCCTAAAGTTGGACCTCTTAGTCTGTTGCTCAATTCTCTCTTACGTGTTGAAATTCTACATCACAGGTGACTTGGAGTGGAAAAATGAGAACGGTTTTTTTCTGATAATTGTACATAAACACAGAAGGGGATATGCAGGATAGGAAAAAATATATGCAGGACACATTTTATTGACACTTTATTGACAAAAATAAACTGTTTTCTGTCTTGCAGTAGCTATTTTATGTCTGCCACAAAATGTTAACAAAGAATGTGTTTGAATATTCTTGTAAAAGTAGAGAAAATAGATTTCACACATTTCATGCATTCTTTGGTAAGTGCTTTCTGCAGCTGTGCGAGGTAAAGTCCTGCCATTTGGTCCTCTCTAATACAGTCACTGTCTCCATTATATTACCTGGGTTGTTCATACTGTACCTAAAAGGCAAAACCATACATTACAATTGCAGCTTCATTTTCACTCTTCTCTAACCACATAATATTAAAATTGTGGCCTTTAGAATGTGAAAAAGAAAGTACACCCTCTTTCAGGTCTATGGTTTTATGTATTTAGGACATTTAAAAAAAATCATCTGATCCTTACCAGGTTTAAAATTATTTAAATCTAACCTCAGGTGTAAAACATAGAACAGATTCCACCAGGTCATTATTTATTAAACAAAAATGAAGCCAAAATGGAGAAGCCATGTGTGAAAAACTAAGTACACCCCATGATTCAATAGCTTGTAGAACCACCTTTAGCAGCAATGACTTGAAGTAATCGTTTTCTGTATGACTGTATCAGTCTCTCACATTGTTGTGTAGGAATTTTGGCCCACTCTTCTTTACAAGGTTGCTTCAGGTCATTGAGGTTTGCGGGCATTCGTTTATGCACAGCTCTCTTATGGTCCCGCCACAGCATTTCAGTTAAGTTGAGGTCTGGACTTTGACTGGGCCATTGCGACACATTGATTCTTTTTCAGCCATTCTGTTGTAGATTTGCTGGTGTGCTTGGGATCATTGTCCTGTTGCATGACTCAATTTCAGCCAAGCTTTAGCTGTCGGACAGATGGCCTCACATTTGACTCTAGAAAAGTTTGGTACACAGAAGAGTTCATAGTCAACTTAATGACTGCAAGATGCCAAGGTCCTGTGGCTGCAAAACAAACCCAAATCATCACCCCTCCACCACCGTGCTTTAGAGTTGGTATGAGGTGTTTGTGCTGATATGCTGTGTTTGGTTTTCGCCAAATGTGGCGCTGTGCATTATGGCCAAACATCTCCATTTTGGTCTCATCTGTCCAAAGGACATTGTTTCAGAAGTCTTGTGGTTTGTTCAGATGCAACTTTGCAAACCTAAGCCATGCTGCCATCTTCTTTTTAGAGCCAAAAGGCTTTCTCCTGGCAACCCTTCCAAACAAGCCATACTTGTTCAATCTTTTTCTAATTATACTGTCACAAACTTACATTTAATATGCTAACTGAGGCCTGTAGGGTCTGAGATGTAGCTCTTGGGTTTTTTGCAATTTCTCTGAGCATTGCAGTCTGATGGTGTACTTAATTTTTCACACATTGCTTCTGCATTTTGGCTTAGTTTTTGTTAAATAAATAATGACATGGTGTAATATGTCATGTGTTTTTGTTCATATGAGGTTGGATTTACCTAATTTTAAGACCTGCTAAGGACCAGATGATTTATTATTATGTCCTGATACGTAAAACCTTAGAATTGAAAGAGGGTGTACTTTCTCTTTTCACATGACTGTATATCTCTTTGGAAACCACAAAGTGCTCAAAACACAGCAAATATGGTGACCCAACTTAAATGTAAACACCTGTCATATCATGAGTTCATATCTTGGGGCTTAATGCTCAGCACAGAACTAAATCCGACAGCAGTGATGCTGGCCAATCCTTCCGTCAACGTACCTCCAATTCTGGGCTTTCTACGTGGTTCTCAATGATTTCTATGCGTTGCCGTTTTATTGTTGGCTCTTCACTGATGACCGTCTCCTCCGCGATGTCTGTGGCTGGCACTGTTAAAACTGAACAGTGGTGCAAGATTAGAAATGCTGCCTGGCTTTTTACAACACTTAACCTGTCTAAACCATGGTAATGGCCTACTGAAGACACTGTCATCAGACACAGTAAGTCCCTATTTTTGTTGTATGCCTCATTTTTCAATAGCAAAAATTAGGTTTAAGTTACATGCCCCCCCCATATCACATTTTTTCATCTAATCATGTAGAAAAAAAAAATCCCATTTACATTCTGAATGCTTGACATAACATTTTTGAGCCAAACTAATTGAAAACTTCCTATTTATGTTCAGAAAATTCATCATAACATCTAAACATAAGCAGAGAAATTTTTAACAAGCATGAGCAAAGGAGATCTGCTGCGGTTTTGTGTCCAGTCAGCTGTTCTCTTGCCAAATGCAAATGACTACCAACACCATCTTTTCTGCCTTCCTTCACTCTCTACTACTGTACATATTAAGTTTTCTACAATTCAAATTTCAAAAACTGGCTCTCACCTATCAATATACAATACTGTATTTTGGTTACTAGGCTGTTAAAACAAATCTGTGTTGAAAACTGCATTTCTTCAGTAATGACATGACAGTTATGATACTATCACTTCAGTGAAAGATTTACCTTGCTGACCATCAGGCATTGTCACAATGATAGGCTGGCCTATGCCACCAGCTGTTTGCAGGTTCCCAAGCTGGATGCCATCTGTTACTATGGTGATAACTTGCTGGCCTCCAGAGCTGACAACCTGCTGAATGGCACCATCCACCGAATCTGCTGTCACCACTTCTTCAGTTGCAACCACTACAAAAAACAATATTTTCAAAGAATATTTACACACAATATTAAGCAGAATGAATTCTACATGCAAAGTGATAAGAGGAACAGTGAGTATTTACACAGCTAGTGAATCACCACTGTCCTATTTTCATTTTTTTAATGAAAACAAGAATGATAAATGTTAAAGTTTTTAGTTCCTATTTTTTCCTTCAATGTACAGAAGGCTTCTACCTCTGTGAGTCACTGTTAAATTATACATAATAATATGATTGTACGACCCTATGATTAAACCAAAATCTGACTGAAAAGAATGGATTTAACATTTTGCCTGAATATATTTGTAATATTATGCTTTGATGAAGAAAACCCTCTCAGGCATAATTTGGCAGACCAGCTGAAAAGGCAGTTCCAATCCTTTCTTCCCATGGTAACCTGCTCTTTGGATGGGATTCAAAGGGGACTTTACAGGCTGGGATTTGCTTGGATCAACAGCGATAAGGTTTTTTGAAAGAAAGAAAAAAAAAATGTAAAGCGCCTCATAACACAATGACTACAATTTTGCAACCCTTATCAAGAGCTCCAATGTACACTCCCTCAACCAAACAACTCATTCAGTCATCCATTCATTGAGCCCATCTCTCATTGAAGAGAAATATAAACAAAATAGAGAGCACAGTAGTACAACTACTGTGAGAAAGGAGACAGACCCATCACAGCCAAGGTGCGACTGGTAGGCTATTGCTCTTTTAACTATTGTTCAGGGCCTCCTATCTCATGTTTACCCTCTCGTATCTGGAATATAAGAAATCTGGAAAGGTTAGTCATTGATCTTTTGGAAAGGTGGTAAAAAATGATTAAGTATTTAACTCCCAGTAAGCCTATGACTTAACTTCTTTGAACAATGTTAATAAATACACTGCATATACATTTCGCTGCATAGCCAGGGCACTATGTGGTTGTCACTGTTGTTAACATGTACCTATCTTTCAGTATCTGTCTTCTCTATTTATGCCCTCCAGATGGAATATTTCATTTTTTATGTCAGAAATTTTGAGCTCAACATAACATTTTTCGCCTAACCATGTACCCAGCCACCTTTTAAAATAAGTTTTTTAATGCAAAACATGTAAACTCCCTTTTTTCATAGGTGAAAATGATTTGAAGTACTATGTTTTCCAGCTGAACTGCGTATAAAAACTGCTCATTTGAAATGCTTGTTGTATTGTCCTTGCTGGATACCTGTAGCGTCTGGGTTGCAATAAAGTTTAACTGTAACTGCGCTCAAAGTACGAGGTGCAACATATCTATGTTGTGAATACCCATAATAATGTCTGAGGCAAAAGTGGAAAAATGCTAAATAGCCTGCCAAATGCAAGTGAGGGGAATTTGCTTTAGCTTTGTGCCAAAATGTCGCTACTAAATGTCCACTGCTATACAAGGAGAAGAGATAGCTATTACATTTATTTGTTATATAATGTATGGTTATTCTGACTATAATTTTTCCTGTACAAAATGATGGAACATGGACTCCATATTTACATTTTCACAGTTTAAGTGTGATTTTCATAAACAGATTAGGATCATAAATCAGGGGATATGTTTATATTCATATATTCATTCATATTTAATCATCAAAGGCAAAATCCGGCACACAAACAGGAACGCAGTAGACAGCAATTTACAGAATACCTTTACTTTCTGTAAAAATGGTCCTGATAATTGTCTCCAAAAGCAACTTAGTTTTACTCATTTATACAGTTGGATAATTTTTACCGGAACAATTTAAGGCAAGTACTACAGCAGGAGGTGGGATTTGAATGCACAACAGCAGATCTGACAACTATGCTATTGGCTGCCCCACACACCAGATTTACAGTTGCAATAAGCATAAATGTTACTAATGCCCAAAACATACATATGTTTAAATATCTCCAAGTCATATTTTTTAACAGTTGGATATAAAGTACCTTGCGTGTCAGATGAATTGGATAAAGGAGTGGATGCTTCTGCTAAAGCAGCTAATGTAGCTAAAACTGATGTTGAGGAGTCGCCAAACTGTAATGTTGACAGACCCGCCTCATCTAAGAAGAAATTTGACATAAATTAGTAGACATCTCGTTGTCTTCATCCTAACAAAAATCTGACTAACACAAAAAATATATATATATAACAATAAAGCAGATGTTAAGTCACTAAGCTTAAACCCAGAAACAACAAAAAGCCTAACTTTTTTCTGGATATGCCAAAAATAAATCGCAACAATGGCAATTATATCAATTTTCCATTGCATTTCAATTACATGACTATTACTCATTCTATATGCACAAATAAAGGTAATTACAGAACTGGTCTCACCATTTCTCATAACAGCCCAGCTAAAATTTACATAGTTGGAAGCAGAAGTTTAAAAGTCATAAGGAACTTGTAATTAAAGAAACTGCAAGAATACATCACATAAATATATGCTTTTAACCTGTTATAAAATACCTGCTGATTTGGATGAAGTGCCAGCAGACACCAGGCCTGTCAAGTTGACCACTCCACCAGGTCCAATGATGAACTGAGGAGTTGCAGCATGTATTGTCACTGTGTCTGGGCTTTCTGGGTTTGTATTGATCTGATTTTGCATGGAAACCTGAGGACAAATAAAGTTTATACACAAATGTAGTTTTCAGGCAACTTTAAAGGGAGAGGGGAACAAAAAAATTAAAATTTTTTTTCAAGTTCTAAAACAAAGCTGCCTTGTCTGTAACAATCAGAAAGTGTACCGATATATACCTGGAGAATCTCTGCTAGTTCTTCATTACTGTTGTCGATTGCAATGTCCAGAGCAGTTTTGCAAAACTTGCTCTGTGCATGTACATCGGCGCCATACTTGATGAGAAGCTCGACGACCTCCCGGTGACCATGCTCTGTGGCCCAGTGAAGCGCCGTCATTTTCAGCATGTCTTTTGCGTTGACGTCAGCCCCGTGCTTAAAACAAGGTACAAGTCAATAGAAGCATTGTTGTCACTGTTCTTTCATCAATGATATGTTGGCAAGCGATAGTGCTTTGGTCAAAGCTCAACAATTGCCTAGTAATTGACTTTTCACTCTGTCTTTAATGAAAGACTAACAGTACACAAACTTGTGACATCAAAGCAATGATGCTTCTTTCCTCAACCCACTTCTCTCGGGAATTTCCAGTACTGTTTGTTTTGACTATGCCTTTTATTTTTGCTATAAAATAATGCATTATATATTGCCCTTAGTAAATTATACTTTGTTCTATTACAGTTTATTTTTCCATTTGAATAGAAACACCCTCTAAAGCTGACATGTCACAGCAGTACAGGTGGGTCTGGGTTTGAGTCATGGTAATAAACTGCTGAAAATTTGAGCCATTTAAATGTAATGAAAAATATTTATCAGTTTTACAAGTTATGTTTCAAAATGTTGTATGCCTTCGGGACCATGAGTCGCGGATGTAAGCATAACAAAGTATGCACTATGTTTTTGAGGCAGCCAAGACTTCATAGAACGCCCTTTACCTTCAGCAGCACTTCTACAATGCGGACATGGCCTTCTGATGCTGCCATGTGTAAAGGGGTCCTGTCCACTTTGGTCCTGGCATCCCGGCTCACTCCTGCCCGGAGTAGCACCTCTGTGGTGGAGTAGTGCCCATACTGAGCAGAGAGGTGCAGGGGCGATGTACCAAGCTGTTGAGACAGACAATAGCATTAGACCAAGAATCCAACTGAATTCACAAGAACCTGGCTACTGAGGTCCCAATAAAGAGGTGCTTTCTAAGCAGCAAAGCAAGTAAACTACATTTTTTTCTTAGGTGAAAATGATTTCTACAACACCACGCACTACTCAACCAGGACATGCTGAATAATGAATCTTCTTTACTGGGGTATTCAGTTACTAAAATGGTACATTTTTCTCCCTGGCTCCCATGTTTACTCACCCAGTCAGTTGTAAAGGGAGCTCCATTGGCCATCAAAATCCGGACTTCATCATCCTGGCCTGATCGGGCTGCCTCCAGAAGCTTTTTGCCCAAATCTACCAGGGACATCTAAGTTTGTTCAGAAGAGCATTACAATTAATCAGAATTAATTTACTAGGAGCTTAAAATGACCTAAAGTAAAATATCAGATGCTGTTGGGAGCAATTTAACAATTTCTATTTCACTCAAATTACATTATGTATTCTGGCACAGTGGGGGGGGGGGGGTTATTGCTTGTGGGAAAGTTAAAAGTGTACAAAGCGATTTTTTGGTGTCTAAAAGAGGTGAAAACAAAAGTTTTCCTTCAGTATTACCTTGTTTGTACCAGTAACAGCATAAAAGTGCCACTGCCATGAAACACCTGGACCAGTGAATGAACATTTAAGTGCTCCCTGGATGGAAGCAGTATGTTGGATGTCACCTACAGTATATATTGGTTTGTGGATGTATATATGTAATAGTAAGGTGAGGAATATGATTTTTTTTTTTTTTTTTTTACATAGCATGATTAAAACATATGATTTTTTTTGTTGCATAAGGCCAAGTCTGCATTAAAAAACCTTTGGTGATACACGCAGCTTCTGGTGCTTCCTATTTTTATGACACATTTAGTACCTAAACTTAGAATAAAATGTACATCAGCATGATGATACATAAATGCTTATACGTAATACAGTGTATTGGAGGGTATAAAAGAATCTGCCTTGGGGGTGCAACAGAAAGGAGCCAAATGATTTAGGTATGCAAATGGTAATTTACATTTAGAACAGTTCAACTGTAGAGGTGCAATTCTAAATCTGAAACTGCATAAAATTTAAAGATAAAACATTTTTCAAGCATTTTATTTTTAAGCATACTATTACCCAGCAGTGTCAACTAACATTTTATTGATTTATTTTCAAATGATTCAAAGTTACTTTCACTCAATTCTAATTGGTTTTAATGAATAGCAGATGAAGATTTTTAAACCAAAACAAAAACAGCTGACTTATAATTTAAAACTGAAAATTTTATTTCCTGTTTAATTATTAATGATCAATGTTTTTATTCCAATTTCCAGATTTTCTCTAAATTATCATGTATTGAAAAATGTCTGAAAAGACTACCATAAGAAAAATGATTTCCATTTTGTGCATTGCTAACTGTTCCAACTACAATTTGCATAAAATGAGTACAGCAGAGCTTGGAAAAACTTTGAATCCCCAAACACAGGTTACTACACAGAGGTGGAACATTTGGGTTCATTCTGAAAGTCACTGCATTTTTGTACTGCTCAATCCAGCAGACATTTAAAAAAAACTTCACAGCAAGGAAGGGAACACTGCACCATGGTATTCTGCCATGCAAAGCATCACTCAAGCAGTTGTGGCTGCATGCTTGGCCAAATGAGTCCACAGCAGGACAGAACTACCAAGGACTTTAGGAGCCGAGTGAGATCCATCAGTCTCTGGACAAAACTGCCCTGTGTACACTGGGGACAGACAGGTCAGTGACACCTCAGTAAACTACATTCTTTCTATTTACATGCATTTGTCATATCATACACAGCTGGATTATACTAAAGGGGCATAAAATAAGCAGATTAAAGAAAGCTATTAGAGGCAGAATTTGGTTTCTTTGTATTTTTTCAATAGGATGTGTCTATAAGGTTTCAAACAGAAATTCAAATGTAAACCATTGTGACTGCTGATATCTTCTGACCTGACATCTGTAACATCTTTAATACAAAGTGGACAATTTACCATTACAAAAATGTGATTCTAAAATATTTACAGACATTCAATTTAACATGGCACCTACATTAGTAACATCTTTCCACTTTATTGATAAAGAATGTAGAAAAAACGGCACATTAGAACACTGCTTAAATAACCATTTTGAAATTATTACAATAGGGCAAACAGTGTTTATTTAAATCATTTCACACGTTCTCTTTTATTGATCCGCTCCACAACCTGAGAGGAAAACACCCACAACAGAAAACACCCTAGTTTTTTGAAGGAAGCACAACTAAACATTTTTAAGTACATATTCCGTGGTAGCGCCGTCAGTGTGGCCAGCAAACTCCCTTGTCATTTTGAACCTTCTCATGCTGCGGCGGGTCAGAGCGTCGGACGTGGGAGTCCCCGAACGTCTGTTAGGCACACTGCAGTCAAACGGGGCCCTAAGGCTCCCCCAGGTCGCTCGAATGGCTAAAGCGGCTAACAAGGATGGTGCGGGCCTCGGCTTGCCGGGCAGCGCGAGGTGGCGGGCCGCTGGCTACACAGTACTGCGCCGGTACTCCCCTTGCACCACCAGTCCACCATTTTCCCCGATAACCACCACACGAAGAGGGCCTCATTGAACCGCCCGTGGAACTGAGCGACACACCCCGCCTCAAAAACGGCCTTAATCCCCAAAAACCGACATTTCGGCAAACTCCGGAAACCTGGCAAAGTTAATGTAATAAACAGGAAATCGGTCGGATGATCGCGGTTCCGGGGGAAGTGGAATTATTTTGTACCAGCAAAGAGATCAACTTCCACATCCGGTGGAGCCACATAAAATAGCCCGACACTGACCTGGAAAAGATTCGTTATCGCCTGACATATTGATTACGGCATCTTTCCAAGTCTTACCTTTTGGTTTGTGTGAATAAAAGCACAGAGTTGTGGATCTCCGACAACCGTTGGTCAAACACAGGGGTATTCTTTTAACGCTCTCTCTTAGGCGCTAAATTTTTTTAGTCAAACAAAAGTCCCCGTATTTTGCGCGGACGTATACAGATCTGACCAGCTTTCGCTTGTCGGTCTGCGCATGTCCAGTTAGTAAAACCACGCTTAACGCTTCGAGGTTACTGTAGAGCGATTCGATGTTGGAAAAGCATTAAAACTGCAGAGAAAGATATGCCGCACCTTTGCTGTTGTTGTTAAAACAAAATATATTGATAAACACAACTGCGGCGGAGTGATACACAAGAACCATGCGCTGTGTCCGAATGAGGCCCGTCGCAATGCTCACAAAACCGAGCTCCGACACACCATTACAACATTAGTAACATGCAGTTAAATAGTATTTTTGAGTCTGTCAGTGCATATTTCTAGCTTTATAGAAAGCATCAATTTGAATGGAAATATAGTAATCACATGTACTAGTTATTTTTTTCCCCAGATATGTACATGTTCTGTCTCATTCGCGCGTTGTTAATAAAGTTTTGCCGTTTTGAACCCAGAACGCCCCCTATCGTCTCACCTGGAGGTGGTCAGTTCGAGAGCTCTTCCGGGAATCAGATGTTCGTCAAAGCAAAACAAATCTCCAACTTAACTGTAGTGAGGTGAGTTGAGAGGTTTTTTCTTTTTAAGAGAACTGGTCAATTTAAAGCTGTTTATCGCCACATTATACACGCTGTGGTTTCTACTATTTTAAACGAGTGATATTTCAGTGAATTCCTGCGTTTTAGACAGCTTACACGGGATCGAGAGTAACGCATACACGAACAGCGTTTATAAGCTGCCCAGCCAACAGTTACCGACTGTTCTTAGCGTCATGGAGCAAACTGTGCGTCCAGACAACTGTTAAACTGACACCAGCATTATATGACAAGTATATAAAACGTTAAACAGTAACGGTGAAGTCCTTTATTATTGTTATTCTTTCTGGACTGTTGTCACCTACTCTGCTAGCCTGTTAGCATGAGTAGCTAACAGGGAATGTCAAACTGTTTTGGAGTAGCTTTGAAGAACGATTGCAGGAAGTATGTTTTACGGAAGTAACTGTTACACATTAGTGTAGTTTATTTACTTGAATTTATTCAAAGTGACTTAGATGTCTGAGAGTTTCACTTTTTCGGTTGATGTAGCTGTTTTTGAGTTAAAGTACGAAAGTTGTAAACTATTACCTGAAATGTGCTCAGATCCAGATTCCACCTGCACCTGTCCTCATAGGATATCATGTTTCTTCTGTTGTTGCTGCCGGGGGAAATTTTTATTTAGGATAAACTAGTAGTGCTGTCTAAACGGTTTTAATTTATCAAAGTGCAGGTTTTCAACCTCTGTAGAGAATATCTGATGGATTTTATGCTGTTGTAGGTCAATTAGCATACTTATTTTTGTGAGATGACATTTGCTACTGCAATTTTTTTTATCAAAGCATTGCCGTTGGTTACTTATTAAGGTGTGCAACAAACTTAATTTCTTTCACTGTAAAAATTTAATGTAAATGGATTGAATATGTTAATCTTTTAGGTAAGTCAGCAATTTTGAACATGTGAAAACAATTGCACCCCAGTCTGTAAAAATACTATCAGAAATGCCTGCAGTAACAGCGGGAGTGAAGGAGTTGTACCTGTCAACATCCTTGGGAGAACTGAACAAGAAGGCTGAAATAAAACCTGACAAAATAAATACTAGGAGGTATGTAACCACTGATATATCACGATATGATATTTCTAAGGAAAGTTTTGTTAATGGCTTGCTGTTCTGAATATCTTTTTTTACGTTTTATATACAGAAATGCATTAAGAATAAATTAATAGCTGTTGTCTGTATTTGACTGATCAGTGTTTGTCATCCACAGAAAATCCTCAGTATTTAAGCATAAATTATTGCGATGACGGAGTTTTATTTCATTTGATTTGTGTATTGCATATCAAGATAGATTTTTATTCTATATTTTGTAGCTGATTGAAATTAAGAATGAATTAAATTTGATATGTTCACATTCTAGATTCTTGGATTTCTCTGTGTGTCTAAGTAACATTTTTGCCTACTCAGCTATGTTCAGAGCGCCTGTAAAATTTTCAAAGCAGCAGAAGAGTGTCGGTTAGATCGAGATGAAGAAAAGGCATATGTGCTGTATATGAAGTATCTGACTGTCTACAATCTCATCAAAATAAGGCCTGATTTCAAGCAGCAGCAGGTATTTTTTAGACATGTTATCTAATTTAGGCAGATATTTCATGATTAATTTAGGCAAATTTTTCGTGATTAATTTCCCAAAAATAATGTAAGAAATGTTTATTACAAAATGAAACGTAAGAACTACTGTTTCATGATAAAATAACTATATTCTAATTGAGGGCAGTGATTTTGTTTTGTTTTTACAGCTCATAATAATGAATACATTTTCTTTTCAAAGGAATATTTTCTGTCTTTGCTTGGCCCAACCAGCTTCAAAAAAGCCATCGAAGAAGCAGAAAAGCTCTCTGAGAGCCTTAAGCTCAGGTATTTATTTAAACTTTACTGCTTTTGATATTATATAGTGTACAAAACATATCCACGAATATTCTCTATTATAAACTGCAACTGAAATAGCTTTGCTGTGTATCTCAACATTTATTATCTGTGTATAGGTATGAGGAAGCAGAGGTACGCAAAAAATTGGAGGCAAGGGAGAGAGCGGAGGAACAGAAGGAGGACAGATCACAGAAGGATATAAAAATTGCCTCAAATAAGATTGCAGAATCCCAGAAAGAGAATAAGAAGGTAAAGAAATACCACTGAATTACTGCATACTTTAGTGTTTAATAATGTAGTATTATAGTGGTCACATATACTGGCGTGGAAACTGAGCTGTAAATTAAAAATGTTTCCTCTATGATTCAATAGTGTAAATACTTGAAATACTATTTAATTGCAGTAAGTATTATAAGATTATTTTAACAATCAGTTTACAGTAAAAAATTGCCTGTGGCTGCAGTGTCACAACTCTAAAATAATGTGGAAATTGTGCTAAATGTGTGAAATTTTAAATCCATTTTAAGTTCCATTTTGTTTTTTTCTCATGTTATCTATTACAGACTCCAGGCGAGAAGGACTTGAAGAATGAAACTGTGAAAGGTAGGCATGCTCTGTAAAAACAGATGACTTGAATATGTATAGTTGTCAATGCCAACTGATTAACCAACTAAGGAATCTATAAAACCCATGTAATATGTATGTGTCTGACATGCCAGCCCCCACCCCCTCAGAGACTTTGGGTTTCTTCTTTGGTAGCAAGCAGCCCCTCTGGTGGAGTCACTGCCCAGATGCTCTTTCAGATGATGAAAGACCAGAGCATGAGTATCATTGTTATGGATGCCAGAAGCACAAGGGATTTTGAGGAGTCTCAGATCCAAGTGCCAGCCCAAAACTGCATCTGTGTTCCAGAGGAAGCTATCAGGCCTGGGTAAGTGTGCCTGACAGAGCAGCATGAAGATACGGATGTATGCAAGAAACATCATACAGTTTGAAATTCCTTGATTTGTAAAAGCTGAGTCCCTTAAGTCACAGAAACTTTGCTTTCAGAATCACTGTGGATCAGATCGAGGTCAATCTCCCAGAGAAGTCCAAAGAGCTGTGGGGTCGACGTGGGTTTGCAGATTACATTGTCCTCCTAGACTGGTTCAGCTCTGTGACAGACCTCAAGCTGGGCACCACTCTGCAAAGCCTGAAGGATGCCCTCTACAAGGTTAAAGACCACACTGCAGCCTTGTAGACTTGAAACGCAGTTCCATTGCAATTGCCTGACAAGTGTCTGTATTCTGCAGTGGGACAGCAAGACGATTCTCCGCAGTGAGCCACTGGTGCTGGAAGGTGGATATGAAAACTGGCTACTGTTTTATCCCATGTACACATCTAATGCCAAAGTTAAACCACCAAGGTCAGAAACCATCAATATCATCCCAAGAAGTAAGTGTATAGATTGTATAATTATCATTGTGAGCTTTGCAAGTATTAGTTTGCTATTTAGTTTGCCATCAGTTTACCATTTAATCTAGATTCATCATTGAAAAATAGTAAATATATTTTTATAGTTCACCTGTTGTATCTCTGTCTACATTCTAATTAATCTGTTATATCTACATTATGCGTTATAATTCACCTGTTTTTGCACCTGCCGTATATTTTTTAATTACTTTTCTATTTGTAGTTTAACATTAAACTATTGTTTTCCAAAACACTAATATGATCAGTACCCAATTCACTTCGGCATTGCAGTTTGTTTCAACAAACAGCATAGCATGTTTAGTCTTATTTCAGGTCAAGTTCCCTGAAATGGTTTTTTGCTGGTAAGTTATGAGGTTTCCACATATTCTGTTCTGAAAACAGTTAACTTCAGCTACCCAACACTTGAAGAACCCCTACCACCACCTCCTGAACCACAGCCAGAATCCAGTCTAGGACCAGAGACGGAGCCCTCTGCGCAGGTGAATGGTAAAACAGGTGTGGAGAAAACTCAACAGCAGGATTCCAAGGAAGAGCTTCCAGAGATGCACAAAGGCCTCTCCACTTCAGCTTCAGCTCACGGGGTCCAACCAAACCAGGTCCTAGACAATCAGTCTGCAGGCCTGGCAAAAGCTATTCCACAGGTAATAAAGTCACAGCTTAAAACTCTTAAGGTTTTCTTCACCTTAAGCTTATGCTGATTACAGTAAGTTTCTCAAATACTAATATCCTTTATCCCCTAACGTCTCCCCCCCCCCAGATTGATCGCACTAAGAAACCCTCTGTCAAATTACCCGATGCTGTCAGACCAAATAGTGAGAGCTCAGCCAAGAACCCTCAATTAGTGCAAAATGGCCCAGTCATTCCAGACCGCTCCGTCAAACCCTCTTTCAGTCCTAAGGACTCTTTGTCAGAGGAGGAGAGGAGCCGCATCCACGCAGAAGCTTCTCTCCTGATGGAGAAGGCAAAACGAGAGCAGGAACAGCGCAGGAAGGAGCGTGAGAGGCAAGCACGGGAGGAGGAGGAGCGTGCCAGGGAAGAGCAAGAACAGAAGACCAAAGAAGAGCGAGAGCGTCAAGTACAGCCGGCCAAAGAGGAAAAAGAGCGGCTGGAGCAGCAGGCCAAGGAGGAGCAAGAGCAGCTGGAGAGGAAGAAACGGGAAGAAATTAAAAGGCAACAGGAAAAAGAAACAGAGAAGGAAGAGCAGGGGCATAAACAGGGGGAAGAGAAAGCGAAGGAAAGTCTCAAGGATCAAAGCAATGATGAAGAACAGAGCATGAGCGGTGACTCCACTTCCAGCAGGAGCCAGGTATGTCCTCAGGTGCTTGCCTGCTTTCTCTTACTGTACTCTAGTGGTCCTCACACCTTAGCTGGAGCCATAACAGTTTGCTTCATTGAAACATACAGCAGCCTGCCTCAGCCGGGCCAGGGATTTAGCACAATGAAAAAATGAAGTTAGAGCAGCTTTATGAAGAGTTGACAGTGGCATGTTGGGGTTCACTGAACACATGACAGTAGTCAGAGTACATTTTTAGTTTAGAGTATAGTCCCTCATACAGTATCATGAATTTTCTTTTGTCATATAAAAGCTGAATGCGAGAAAAAATTGATAGAAATGGGGATATAGTTTTTTTTTTTTTTTTTTTTTTTTTGTAAACCAATACCTGTCTTTACCTCCCTGGTGTTTTAATACATTGAACTGAGTGAACCTCGTGTTTCAGCAAAACATGGCGACCAGGGCAAGAAATGGAGAGATGGGAAGATCTGTCCCAGGTCTGCCACATGGATGGATGAAGGTAAAGACGAAAAAATAAAATTGGCAATATCTGTTGCTTTTTGACACGGTGTTCATTTTCTGCATATTTGTTGTTTTAATTTGATGTCTGACGGCTTCATTGAACCTTCCTGTCTAGTTCCTGGACACTGTTACAGGGACGTACCGCTATTACCACTCACCCACAAACACAGTGCACCTATACCCCCCTGAGGTGAGCGTGGCCCAGACTCCTCCTGCCACACCTCCTACGCCCAAACAGAAGCAGGTGGCAACAGAAGGTGACAGGGACCATTCCAAGCTCAAACGCTCCTACTCCTCCCCAGACCTCGCTCAAGACCATCAAGAGGAGGTTCAGAAGAAGCCCACACCCACACCCATCATCAACAGGGACACTAAGTATGCATGTAGACACCTACCTGCACCTGTATTGAGGCATTGTACTGTCGCATTTAGATACTGTAGATGAGACCCGTGTTTGTCATAATGCACTTTCATTATGAAATGTAAAAAGAAAAATTTCAGATGAGTAAATGGTTACCAGCTAGTCATGGAATAAAAATGAAATGATAAAATAGCTGTTGTTGTGTGCAACAGTGATAGCCTGGTGTTTTCACTTCCTCAGGCCAGTCAGCACCACTGCCTATGCTAAAGCTGAAATTATGCGACCATCTGCAGCACAGATCCGTAATCTTAATCCAATGTTCGGGGGGCTTGGACCCTGCCTGACAGGACTTCGCAACATGGGAAATACCTGCTACATGAACTCTATCCTGCAGTGTCTGTGCAACACACCCGCCCTGGCCGAGTACTTCATCAAAAACTACTATCAGGAGGACATCAACAGGTGTGCTCCAGCCACCACTCTGTTAAAACCGCTTTGTTGAAGTGCTTTTTAAATTTTAACACGTATTTCTGTTTGGGCAAACACAAATTTTCTTCTCTTGTGGTGACAGAGCCAACATCCTGGGGCATAAAGGTGAGGTGGCTGAGGAGTTTGGTGTGATCATCAAGGCACTGTGGTCTGGACAGTACAAGTGCATCACCCCCCGGGACTTTAAAATCACCATCTGCAAAATCAATGACCAGTTCACAGGCTGTGAGCAGCAGGACTCTCAGGAGCTGTTGCTCTTCCTTATGGATGGCCTCCACGAGGACCTTAACAAAGTGAGTATTAGTGCTATCATCCAGCAGCTACTTCTGGCTGTGGGTTTACCTTGTCTGGAATGGAGAGCAAAAGGCAGATAATAGTAATAAATTGAAAATTGTTGAATGGGAAAACTGGAAGATGGATTGCAGAGTTTATTATTGTAGATTTTAGAGATCACTGGGGAAGTTAGGAAGATGTTGAATCATAACAGTTGTATAACCTAGTTAAGAAAAAAACTGCAGTGTGTTGCTTTACATATTTGAATAATTTGCCTCAATTATTTTTTTTTCTTTTTTTGGGTTTTCATTTTGATGGCCTTGTTAGAGAGTAAGTAAATTCATAGTGTGCTGTAAAAAGTCTACCTTCCTCAGTTGTTTCCTTTGTGTAGTGGTTCCTGCGCGTCATCTGTCTTGTCTGGTATAAGAAAAGTCTTGCATGCATCATTCCAGAGATCATGTATGCTGATGCTTTGCTTTAGACCGTTTCAATCCTCATGGCACACTGGGGGCTGGATCCACTCATTTACCATCGTGTGCAACCTAGTGAGGATGTTTCAGCTCTTCTGTCTAAAGTGGGCTGCTGCCACTCACCTGGTGTCTGTGATGCACTTCTGCAGCCTGCCTCTCCATCCCATAGCAATCACTACCTGACTTGAAATGTCTCCTGTGCTCAGCGGAACAAATCGGATTGGATTTTTATTATGTTCTGAAGCCAAATACTAATAGTGTTTGCCTTGCAGTTAATTGTTTGATCATCAAGTTGTGCTTATGTGCTAATTGTTAATCCATTACTTACACTGATGTTAACTATAAAAACATTTTTATCTTTTGCATATTTTTAATCTTACAGAGCGCTATGATATGAGGAAGAAATCGATAATTTGGAAAGAGGTTCTTTTACACGGACGTTTGTGCAGTCATAGAAAATGTTTAAGATTATCTTAGAGCAGCTCAAACTAATGATTTTTTAAATGTTCCACAGCTGTTAAAATTTGTATCATTTCCCCATCAGGCTGACAACCGGAAACGGTACAAAGAGGAACCAAATGATCATCTGGATGACTACAAAGCAGCAGAACTGGCCTGGAGCAAACACAAACTGCTCAATGAGTCCATCATTGTAGCACTGTTCCAGGGTCAGTTCAAGTCTACAGTGCAGTGTCTGAAGTGCCACCAGAAATCCCGCACCTTCGAGACATTCATGTACCTGTCCCTGCCCCTGGCTTCCACCAGCAGGTGCTCGCTGCAGGTAAACAAAGTGGACTGACCCAGTGCATGGGGGTCTTCTGGCATAGGCAAGGCTGAAGCAGCAGATAAAATAAACACTGTTGTTCTCTAACACCCCTTTCCCTCAGGACTGCCTGAAGTTGTTCTCAAAGGAAGAGAAACTGACCGATAACAACAGAGTTTTCTGCCGACACTGTAAAACCCAGAGAGATTCTACCAAAAAGCTGGAGATCTGGAAAGTCCCACCAATTCTGTTGGTGCATTTAAAGCGGTAATGAACAACTGCCACATGGCCACACTCAGAGCACCTTGAGTCCTGCACCCCAGCACAAGGCCGTTCCCACTGATATGTGTGTTCCTTTACTACCTTTTGATGTCTTTTGATTGTGGGCTTCCTGTCTCCTTAAGATTCTCCTATGAGGGAAGGTGGAAACAGAAACTACAGACATCTGTTGACTTCCCCCTTGAAAATCTGGACCTGACACAATATGTTATTGGCCCTAAACATGGTTTGAAAAAATACAACCTCTATGGAGTATCCGTAAGTACACTGAAAGTTTCTCTATACGCCTGCAGATGTGGGCTTTCATTGTATGTTTCACTGAAGGAAATTTTTTTTTTTTTTTGTAGAACCACTATGGAAATCTTGATGGTGGACACTATACTGCCTACTGTAAGAACGCCACAAAGCACCGCTGGTACAAGTTTGACGACCACGAGGTGACGGAAATCTCCACGTCCTCGGTTAAATCTTCAGCTGCCTACATCTTCTTCTACTCATCTTTATAGTAGCGCAGGACTGCATGCTGATCCATGGGGATGAAGGACAGAGGACCTGATGAGCACCATAATGATGTGACTGTCACTCAGCAGAGTTTCAGTTCACACTCCTAGTGATGGTCTTCTTGATATTGTCAATAGTGAGTAAACTTTATATTATCAACATGACTGGTGTGTGACCAGTTAAACTGTATATTATGCCTACAATGACATTAACAATATAACCCAGTTTACTGGTTACCTTTTTGGCTGTATTTTAGTGCTGGAATCCCTTTAAGAGTTCTTACTAATTTTCTTGGTTTTGTTATGCTGGCCTTTCACATATCTTACCTTAAGACTGTCTGTACTGTGAATACATTAGCCTGAAGAGACAGGAATATGTATGTACAGCACATTCTGATTGCAAATGTTGCACATTAAATTTCGGCAAACATTAACAGGAGATGTTTTTGTTTGTGAAGTTGTTGCAAGTTGTGTGCATGCGTGTGGCTGGTGTTACTGGTCTATAAGACCACGTCATCGTGCATTTTGATAATTGATGGATGATAATTGGTTTAGTACAGCATTTTTTTCCCCATATTTTACTGATTTTGATAACTGTTGGATGCAGCTCTGCGTCTCTTCACTGTTTTTAATATACATCTAATCATCATAGCAGATTAACTGATTACTAACTGCATGTAGGGAAAATGTTTCCTCCATTGTAAATGAGTATGAACATTTTATTCAAAAAGTCTCAAGATTGGAGACTCCAAATATTATTGGAAGGTTTGAAAATGGGTTTCTTCATAACAAAACACTTAAAATAATCACTTTTCAGATTTAAAATAAATATTTATTGTAATCTCAGAGGTGGGCTAGTGACAACCCCAAGTGGAAGAACAATTTTTCAACAGATCACGTACAAAATAAATTTGAGACCCTACAAGGAAAACCTTCATAGAAAAAAATTGGCATGTTATGAACCTTTTGTGTTTATGCTCTTTTTGAAATATTTTCGTGTCATTTTCATTCTGATTTTCTTAATTCTATTTAGCTTTCTGTTTTGAAAAATATATTTAGTTTTTTTTTTTTTTTTTTTAATTAATGTGCACAAAAATCAGTTTTATCTTCCATACACACAAGATGGAGCTGTTGTCTGCAGGACACCATGCGCTGATCCAGATGGATTTGGGCAGGAAAAGAACGAGATGCCCAGAATCAAACCATGAGTGAATGGTTTCCAGCTTTGGTTTTGTCACTGGAGAGATTTTTGGGATATAAATAAGCTTGTTTTTCTCTGAAAAACTTTGGCTCCACAAAACCACTTTACTTCCCAATTCCCTACGTTACCATGAGCTCAGTGTTCAGGAATTAAAAAAATTCAGTAGAATCAGCTGCCCTCCTCACCCAGTGCCCACTCCAGCAACACTTAAAGCACTTTGCTATAAACAAATATCTTTAGCTTGATACACCAACATAAGGAAATCCTCTGTATGGAAAAGTTCCTCCTTTTCTGTTGCACTGTTACCTCTGGCAACCACATAGAGGCCCTCCACCATTTTCAGTTTTATGTTTTGTCATTGTTGAAAGGAGTGCATCCATCTGACTGTCAGCTGCCCTCTTTTTCCTTCACACTTTTCCAAAATGAGAGAATCTAATCTTTGAGTGATGTCTCTGAAGAACAATGGCCGCCATACCATTTGTGCTTCCCCTGAGAGTTTCTGGCTTGATTTGGCTCAACATCCATCTATTTGTTTTCTCAGCTCTCCAAGTATCCTTAAGTCTCCTTCAGGACTGCAGTTTAAAGGAGTCTGTCATACACTATGTTTTACACTAAAACTTTCAAGTTCATATTGTAATAGCAAACCAGTATTATTTTTCTAGATTATAAATTGTGTTGTTTTCTCGCACCTTCTGGGCTGGAGTGACTTATACTTCAGTGCAATGATTTTTTTTTTTGTCAAGTGCATGCATTTCTGGGGGATGCAACTTTATACATCGGAGCTACTGTGGTGCATAAAATGTGGCAGTTACTGCAGTGCATTAGGCACCTTGCAATATGCTAGCGCTTAGTCTCAACACCAATTTTTGAGTGCTGTGTAGAACAAGGCCCGTCACCTAAGCAGGGTCACGGGCCCAAAACGTCCTGTACAAAACGATGTAGGTGTTGAGCAACTGGATCATGCTGTCCTAGATCTCGCTCACCACATTGCCATCAATTTGATGCCAGTTATGCATATGGGGCTGTAACAACAGGCAGGATAGTGGCCCTGGTCCAAGATCCCAGTGTGGTTCTGTGGGTCACATGAAGAAGGAGGGGCATCCGGAACCAATGCGTTTGCACATAAACATATTCACACAAGCACGGGTTCACCTACTTACCATCCCTGCATGTAAGGAGTATCTATGGTCCTGAGAGGCAGGACACAAAAGGGTCCAGGTCCAGGTTTTCCCTGGAGAAGAGGACATTGATCCTCCGGTTCTTCTTTTTCAGTCCTTCACAGTGAAACCTGCAAAGTTTACATTTTACTGGGCTGTCCAGCAAAGGCCCTGGTGAGCCAAGTCAGATTGGCTTTCCTGCTCTCATTTTGCCACTAAAAGTTCAGGAACAGAAACACTGTAAATGGTTTGATTCAGGACAATCAGTTGAACCAGGTAGTTGGTGCCAGGCCGGAACAGAAACCTCCCAGACGGGACCTTCTGGTCCTGTGGCTGAGTTGCCGTGGCTGCAATGCGAGGCATTTACCTCCAGAGGTAGAGGTACATACAGTATAAGCGGAGAAGCAAAGGGTTAACAGCATAAATGGCATCATTGTGTTCTCAGGCTTGTACAGCAGTTAAGAGGTGAACGGTGACTGAATAACTGGTGTGCTGAGGAAACACGAACCCCACCCAGCCCACTGTGATTTGCTTTTTTTGCAAGGCAACCCAGATGTCTTCATTTACTAAAAAGGTTTTGTATAAGAAAGCATTACAGTGCAGAAGAGCAAAGGAGGCTGGGACAGAGACTATGGTGGTATCAGTAACTGCTTGAGATGCAGAACCAGGATCTCTAGGGACCTGGAGGGGAGGTGAGAACTGCAGTGCAACTTGTTTTAAACATTATAAAACAAGGGGATGGTAAGTAGGTGAACCCATGTTTGTGTGAATATGTTTATGTGCAAACGCGTTGGTTCCGGATGCTCCTCCTCCTTCATGTGACCCACAGAACCACACTGCGGTCTTGGACCAGGGCCACTATCCTGCCTGCTGTTACAGTCCCATGTGCACAACTGGCATCAACCAATGCAGTGAGATTGTTATGGCCAAGACTGTGGAGGTAACAGAGTTTGAAGAAAGAAAGGAACCAAAACCTGGTGATAAGTTTTTCCTTTCCTTTCTTGTTGTTTTTGTTGTTGTTGTTGCAACCCAAGCCCTTTCTCCAGGGGTGAGCTAAATCAACAAAACAAAAAAAATCCCTTTCTTTCTTGTGTTAACTAACTACCCTAACAAACAAAAAAAAACTAAAGTACCCCATTCTACCCCAGCTCCTTAGGGAAACCAGCAGTAAAAAGCAGCACCATTAAACCAATCAAAGTATCGCTCAACCCTTTCTGGCAGTTGCTTCAAAATCACAGGCATTTGTAAAGGTAACCGTACAAAAACAATAAATGAAATGAATAACAAACCACACAACTCTTTCTGGCACAGGCCTCCTCCTTTCCATCTCCCTTCTTCTCCAGGTGTCTTCATTTGGCTCACTGGGGAGATGAAACAGAGATCTGGAGAATGTAGTGGGGTAAGCTGGTGCCCCAGAACCCCTGGACAGGTTGCCTGTTGTGGGATTCAAGTCCAGCTCAGGTGTGTGTGTGTGTGTGTGTGTGTGTGTGTGTGTGTGTGTGTGTGTGGAGTTTGCATGTTCTCTGTGTTTGGACCCGTCTAAGGAAAGAATATGCTGGAAGAAGGCAATGGCAAACCACTTCTGTTCCTTCTTGCCTTGAACACCACCCCAGTGGTTGCTGAGGAGTCAGACATGACTCAATGGCACCTTCCATTCCAACAGAGATCCATGACAGCATGATCCAGACCCCCCAGTGCCTGCATCCTCCGCTATAGCCTTCAGGAGTTCTACTGTCTGGGCCTAAAGGTGCAGAGACCAAACACTAGCATGTTGTTAAGTGTCTAACACAATGATGTCATCCCATGTCTGGAAGATTCAAAAACAGCAAGAATATTTTAAAGATTTGCCTGAATGGGTATTAAAAAACAAAAAATATTTCTGACCAGCTATTTCCTCATGTCTTCCAGCCCTCAACTCTTTCAGTATCCAAAATCCTGCAGTCAAGAGCCCCATCTTGTGTCTATGGAACACAAAACGGGTTTTGTCCTTTAAATGGAATTGCTGACAGTAAATATAAGTAAATAAAGCTAAAAGGAAACCTAAAATAACAGAAAAATGTACAAAGGATTTTTGCATTTCCAAACATAACATTTAACTAAAATGTCATTTTTATTTGAGATGGGGAAACCTTGAGTTATATTTTAGTAATCTGTTAGCAATGTTATAATGATGGTCAAGCTTCCTTCAGCTTATTCTGGCATGGATGCCTCACCAGGACAGAGCTGAGTTTACCATTCCAAACAGTTTCTGAATTTCAAGTCTTACTCACTGATAAAATGGTTGAGGAAATACAGAATCATTGTATACATTTAGCAAGAAACAAGTTGCTTGTATTTTTCAAGGTTAAACCTTTATGTTTTACAGTTGATTCCTGCATTTCAACTGCTGGATGTCACATAAAAGAAATGTAGGACATGTAGGACAGCATGGCTGACATGGGTTGCTAGTAGATGCCTACAACCCTCTTATGGAAGTTGTTCCACCTGAACTGTTTTATGCACAGCACTTCCTTTTGCCCAAACCCTGGGCTGGCAAGTGGCCTTGCTGGGTCACTGTGGGTTTCCTCCAAACCATATGCATTTAGGAGACCAGGGAGTGGGGTCATCTCACATACAATGGAAACACAAATGTTTTTCAGAATTTATCCCCAAAAGCTGGCTGTGACAATGAGTGGACCTGTGAACAATTCTGAGTTATGGAAAGACTTGCAGTCCTAGTTTTGTTGAGATACGAGTGTATTGCTGACTACATTGGGTGTAAAAGCACAGGGTTGGCAGATTGGACAATCACACATTCACTCAACAAAACTTTAACCCAAAAAAAAAAATTTCTGCTATTTTGTGCCAGTTAATGTTAGACATCACTGACTGAGCACAGAACACCCACAGTGGCTAGACGAACAAAATTTTCCACTCCTTCAGCTTATTCTGGCATGGATGCCTCACCAGGACAGAGCTGAGTTTACCATTCCAAACAGTTTCTGAATTTCAAGTCTTACTCCCTGATAAAATGGTTGAGGAAATACAGAATCATTGTATACATTTAGCAAGAAACAAGTTGCTTGTATTTTTCAAGGTTAAACCTTTATGTTTTACAGTTGATTCCTGCATTTCAACTGCTGGATGTCACATAAAAGAAATTCGGCGATCATAATCTTCCCAGGTACAACAGGAGGAACAGGAAGTGGAGATTGGGCTGGAAACCTTCAGGCTGCTACACCACATCCTTAACTAATCTACCTGCTGCAATTTATCAGTGACTGTGACCCAGGACAGTTCAGGCCGTTGGTCACAGAAATTGAACAACATTAGGTGATCACAGTAGTGGTTGAAGTGTGAACAGTTACACTTTTGGCCAAAGACAATGTCAGACAGATAAAAAGCACAAGGGAAGCGGTTATCTTTAAAACACAAATTGGAAAGCTACAAATCTTCCAAGTCAAATGTCATCACATCACCCCCCCCCATTCACAATGCTTCAACCCTTACACACTGCGCGGCATCTGATTTTCACACTGCTCAGAGACCATAAATTTTGACCCAAAATGATGCACAACATAGCACTTGGTGTTTTTTTTTTTAATACATTTTATTAGATTCATTGATATACAGTACAAAATGTATACAGTATTATCCCCTTATTATTTTTCACATTTCCCCAGCATAAAATATTGTAATTTCAAATCTATTTTGTCCGTGCCTGATAACTGTATCTATAAGATACACTAGATTAAAATCTGTTCATACAATACTTGAATGACAAATGACAATGGTACCTTTGTAACATTAAAAACTCATCTAACATTTTTTTGGACACAGTTTTGTATAGCGTTTGACAAGTTAAAATGACATAACATTGTACTGTAAAAGTTGCATTGCAATCTGCCCATATTTTACAAGATTTGAAATCCATATTTATTTGAATAAAGTATGTACCACAAATGTCATAATACAGATATTACTACATGTTTTTGAATTCATAAAAAAAGAATCTTGCTTAGTCTGCTCTAGACAGTTCCTTACAGTTTAAATGTGAGCAGGTTTTCCCTTTCAAACCTGCCATAACAAAAACATAGACAACGCACTTTAAATTGCTTTTATTTTATACAAGGCAGCTTTTCATAATAAATATGATAACCTTCTATACAATGAGATTGTACCAGTTGATAGTCTTATATGTTAATATTAATATATAAACTCGTAAAAAAAAAAAAAATAATAAAGTTTTAAAATCCCCCCTCCCCAATTTACATATTTGAAAATCTTGAATTGCACCAACTCAGGTCTGTGCAGCCAAAAACAAATCTTGACTGCATGCCACTATAAAAGAGGTACACTTATATGTATACAACTTTTATCCACACCGCAGTTCAAGAGGCTAAGTGAAACGTCCTGTATGTTCGGCTTCATGATTACAAAAAGGAAAAACTAACAGAACACACTGGCCACATGCATTAATCCTATGTGGGCTCAGAGATGACCTTCCAGTGAGTGTAGTGACCTGAAGAGGATGTGGAGGTTTCAGGTGCCAACCATGCCCCTCACAACAGTCGCATTGAATGCTTCTGTTCTTTGGTTCTGCTTTCTGGGTGAACTGAGACCTCGGTCACATCCTCCTGGGGTAGCGTCACTTTGTCAGGTGTGTAGTCATTTCGCTTCAGGTCTGAGATGCCCGATGAGTCCATAAATACGAACAAGTAAAAACAAACACAGCATTCAGCCATATTGTCATCTTGTTGCAAGGACGACAAAAATAACTACACATTTCAAGAAAACGTTAAGCCACCAACCAGGAAGCTTGAGTTTTCTACAGCAGGAGTTGCAGTGATGTTTAGCCCGGAAGTTCCTAATTGCATCATCTCCAAGGTTGGCAGGTCCAAATACCATGTCATATGATCTGCCAAATGGAAAAAATAGATGTCATATCAAAATTCCAACTGGTTGGTCAAGATGCAAACCCTGCGTGGACAGAGCAGAATTTTTGGAAAGTCACTATCTTAGCTTATAAGATTATAAAAACCAGCAACCAGCATATGGTTTTTGTACGGTAACTATGGATTTTAAAATAAAAATAAAAAAAAGTTCAAACAGTTTAGATCGGCTCTATGGAGTTACACTAAATCAAGGGAATTCACAGGCCCAATTTCTACAGTAATATTTTCAGGGCGGTGGGGGGTTTACATAAAAAACCTTACCCCTTTTCACCGCTTTTAATTACTGAAGGATCTGTCAGAATTTCCCCAACACCTGAAGAGAAACACAAAGGAAGTGCATACTGAATTTCCAGATGTACAAAGTCCATCAATCTGCCACTTAAAGTAAAACATTCACCAATATCTTTAAGACTGTAAATACCAATTTTCTTGACCTTTCCCCTTACCGAAGGATACAGTAATGAGAACACACCTTGTAAATCGAGAACCAAGAGTTCTCCCCTGGTGTACTCATAGGTCCAGTGGCTGAAGGCCAGCATGGTTTCTTCCAGAAGGTTTGTGGGGACAATCTCATCCCCATTGTTGTTGTTAAACTTCCTGAATTCTCCAGTGATGCACTCCTCAATGGCAAACCACTGGCCAGCAGAATGACAGTACAACAGAAAAACTTCCAGAAACCTTTAATGGAAAAAGCAGAAAAGGCATTTCTGTGAAAAATAGGCATCATGATATTTTAACTCTGAACATGGAGAGCAGGAGGTGGTAAAAAACAAAGTTCATACCCATCTTACCCATGCAGAAGATACCATGCCTTTGCACAAAAATGAATTAAACAGAAGAACAAGCATAATTTAAGCAGTGGACAGTACTGGTTGTCCACTACTATGCCATGGATTTGAATCTGGCTCAGTCTATGAGACCCTTGCATGGGCTCCCTGTGTTCATCTGGGCCTTCCTCTAGGTGCTATGGTTTTCTTCTTTCTGTGTATATGTGAGTGACTGGGATCCCCTCCAGGAAGCCTCCTGCCTCATGCCACACACTTCAGACCACCTCATCCCTGTACTGGAAAAGTGGTTATTGATAGCTAAGAATATAATTAACACAATTACCTGGGAGAATACGGAATTGTCTTCGGCCTCATTTGATTAAAGGCAAAAGTCAGTTTCTGAGCAGCCCTTTGCTGCTGGATTTCCTGTAGGGAGGAACAAGTCTCCTTAGACTCTGCATTCATACAACTGGCAAAGCTTTTATAACACAAGCTCAAGAGGGCTGTGCTGGATGCTAACAGTGTTTAAAACATTATTTTCCCACTGGCCTGAAGCTGTCCAAATCACTTTTTCAAGTTTTTAGACGCATCACAGAGTTTTAAATTAAACAAAATAATTCCCAGTCAGTGGCCCCCCCCCCAATGCCAAAAGGAAAATACATTTATTATGTACTTTATGTAGCCACAGTTGATAGATTTTTTTTAATGGCTTATGCAGTCATGTTTATAAATATGAACTGAATTGGAGAATTAACCTTTAAGCCACAACTTGGATTTCCAGATACATTTGACAATAAAACTGACAAATTCCACATTAGAAAGTAGGAAACACAAAAGGTCACTTTATGAACAAATAAAGGATCGGAAGGAAAGGGAGGAATTCCAGATATTGTGGAAACATTTTTTCCCTCCAAAGTGGAAAGCACAGGAATAAAATGATGGATTCCTAAATAATAATATACTGAACCAAAAATCTATGCCAGAATTAAACTGTGCTGAAATTCACATAACTTGATTAAAAAAAAACTTTATTTAAAAAAAGGAAAAAAAAGAAAATGATGGTTAATTTTAGATACAAACTTCAGTCAAGTAGGAAAACACAAAGGATGTAGTGATTGTGTAAACAAGGCATAAGCAGACCTCAGTTGCCATGAACATCATTCCTCTGAGGTGCTGCTCATCCTTACAGCTTGTGGGCCTACCCTGAGACAGAGATGCAGCACTGTGTCCTCCTTGTAGACACTCTGCCATGTGTTCAGCACTTCTGGCAGGAAGGACTTGACGATATACAGATGACCCGGCTTCAAGATGTCATACTCTGACCAAGTGCACAGGACTTTGAGTGCCCTCCTCAGGCCGCCACCCATCTCCTCCTTGCTGAGGAACTCAATCTTGGCACAGAGACCCCGCTGTGCCCAGGAGGACATGCTGTTGTTCATGGTGTTGGGGGAGCTCTCTTCCAGGCAGTACACCGTAATTGGTTCACCTTACAAGAACAGGGTGGGGGCGTCACAAACAGATTCAACAACGCAGACGATGCAACAGGAGGCAGGGCTTACCTCTGGGGGGCACAGGGGTGAATGGGATGCTCTGTGACAGTCGCATCAAATTGTTACGCTCCACAGCTGGTAGTAAGAAGAGAGGTGAAATTCAAACAATACTCACAGAAAAAGAATATCATTAATAATCTCAGGTAACACTCACCTGAATACTGATAACTTATGTCCATGGGCTTAAAAGGCGAACCAATAGCTACAGAAGAACAAAAATACATTTAAAGAAAATTATCTTCAGTTGTGAAACATAGTTAACACTTAAAAATGTCATAAGATGTCATAAAAGTAGTTGTCCACAAGGTGGCACAGTTCAGTCCAAGGATGGCTTACATCTGGCTTTACGTTCACCATGAGAGCTGAGGTTCTGCTATCGCTACCCACCCACACACTAAAGAAATAGCACTTACAGTCTTTCCTGGGCCCAAGATGTGCATGTCTTGACGTGTACAGGCAGGCGGCAGCTGTAATTACACAACATTGTGAGACACTCTACAGCCACCGGTCAGTGGAATTTGTACAGTTAAATTGGGTGACTACAGGTGAAACAGTTTGAGGTCTCAGCAACTTCTCCCTGACCTGCCACCAGACTGACCATAAGCAAACAGCCTCATTATCTATGGTCAGAGCACCAGGCATCCCCTACATGACTGGGGATAGTTTCATTGGACCCTAGTCAAGAAGTCAAATTAGAGGAGAACCTGCAGCTGGGCAGGGTGCGCAAGATGTGGAGATAAGACAACTAAACCAAGGAGGCTGGGTCACTTCAAGTAAATCTCTACAAGACAGCTTGGTGAAAAAGCCTGTTTTTAACATGGTATAAAACACAGCATAACAAGTGACATAGTATCCTACCATTTAAGGCTTCTTCCCCTGTGGTTCTGTTCAAAAAGAACACAAAGTCAGAGATTAAACATGTTAGACTCACGAACATCCATTCACTAATGCGGAAACTCTACATGTTTAAAATATGACTTTTGTTTAGTTATACTGTGAGGCTGGGGAAACACTGCAAAGTAAAGTCTGTCTTTTCAAAACCTGGCCAAAAAAAATAAATAAATAAATAATTTTTTTTTAAAAAAAGCTCAACAAAAATAGCCCTTTGTGCTGTGGAACTGTTGAGGACAAACCAGATATATTTTCCGCAGGAAAGAAGATTTGAAATCAAACATCATCCTGCTTCCACAATAATGTCTCCTAGGACACACCATGCAAAATGTTTCGACGTCAGTGTGTGGAATAAGTGATTGTTTTCTTTTGCCATTGCACTACTAAGGCCGAGTTGACATGGATCCACAGCTGCCTTTCGGAGGTTCTTTCATTTGTGGACAATTGGGATGGGGGATTGGTATGACATCAAGACTTAGAAACATGATGAGAGGTGCTAGATGAAGCAGAGGGTGGCACTGAGCCACCCACAAAAATACAGGACTGTGTTGTGTTGTGTTTCCCATTCAAACAAGGTGGTTCTCAAGGTAGTAACATGACAAAACCCACTGCACCAAGGTCCATCACTATTTAGCACATGCACTGTTTAACTAGTAGAAAGGAGTTTTTTGTTTTCCTCTCCTGTGTGGTCAGATACTAACTGTACATGAATACTACCCTTGACATGTCTGTTCAGCGCTCTGTGTCACTGCAGTGAGAAGAGCACTATAAAAAATTGAATTCAACATTCATTTGGATACTCACAGACTGCTTGCTTGCACCGATTTTCCTTGAACTCTCTCCTGCATATATGAGAGGGAGAGAAACCAAAGAGAAATGGCATAAGATAAAGTCAAACTCAGCGGTGAAGAGTTCAGTGGAAACAGCTGAGTGGATGAAAAAAATGTTGTTGGAGAAAGCTGCCCTGGTAGATGTGCATCAGGTTCCTCCAATAGACACCTCCTATATGCTGAGAAGGATATGGGCTGATGCCCACAATGCCCCGAGTGAATGTGTGTGAGCTCACCAGCAGGTGGGCTGCCCGGAGGTCTTCATGGAAGGGGATGTCTTCCGCTGAAACCTGACTGCGATCCCTCCTGATCTGGGCTGAACACACACACACACACACACACACACACACACACACACACACACACACACACAGCAAGCATAAAGACCAAAACAACATCAGACTGTGGGGAATATCAATGAACTCTCCTCAGCAGTTACATCTATTGTCTGAAGGTCAGTCATAAGAAAGCAGAGAATTAATAATATAAAAGTGTAGTGTCACACTAACTTGATTCAGGATGCAGAGAAAATGGACTCCTGTCAAACTCGGTGAATCCAGCATATGAATTGACAGTCCTTATTTGACCTTCAGTGTTACCCTGGAATAGAAAGACAAAACCAAAAAAGGTCTGAAAATGTGTTCAGAAATATAATTCCAATGTCATTGTATCCCTTCGTAAATGCATCAATGTTTGGGCTCAAAATGGTCCAGTTTGGAATTTTCAAACACCCCCCCCTTTTTTTTTTCTTTTTTTTTGGAAATTGTACCTTCTAAATTTTCTAAAATTACTGTTTCTTGGGAGTGAAAGAAACTTGCATTTTTGGACCTTGCAGGCAGATGAACATAACTCAATGAAACAAATAAGTTTGGGAACAACTTAATTCATACAGTGTTTACAGCTGGTGTCCAGCGTTTGTGAACATTCAGGCGAAAGTGATCAACACCAAATATCACATGATTATGGGATGAATCAGTCAATGAGTAATTGCTTTTTGAGCAAATTTGTCATATTTTAAAGTTTGATTTTATTAATGCAGCCTGACATTAAAAAAAAAAAAAAAAAAAAAAAACTGACCATTTCTTTGTCCTTCTTGGATGGACTGAACTGCCTATTCCCAGAAACAACATCTTTGGAGAATGATCTCTGGAGCTCCAAGTTATCTTTATGACCTTGGTGGTGAAAAGAGACAGGTCAGCGGGTGCATTTGATGCAAACAGAAATAGTACACCGTAGCGGGTTCAAGGGGGAAAACAACAAAAACCACAACAACGCTGTCCACTGACCAGCTGCCAGACCTCAGATCAGGTTTTCTGCACCGTGTCACAACAGTGGGATCACAACACCTGAGCTTCCCATGTGTGAAGGCCACCACCAAATACACTCACACCAGCAAACTTCACCAAAAATAAATACTACAGAGACAGGCCACGCCACTATAAAACAGGACAAAGTTAGTGAAGGACACTGCAAACCATGCACACTTGGAAGTTACTACTACACTGTTTTGGCAGGGTCCATATTCTTTCTTAATGCAACCATTCATATAAACTGATCATGCCCTTACAGAACAAAAAAAAAAAAAAAATGCAAGTCAGCAGCCAAGGTCAGTGGTCTGCTTTCCATGAACACCAAGGAGGACATCTTGTGGGTCTGTACCTTGATTTTATGGCACCAGACAGTCTTCAATACATAATGATAAGATCTAAGCATGGTTATAAAGTGTCACTGTAAAGATACTTACATACAGGAAAATTATAGAGGAACTTCCAATATCATTTTCATCCAAATTCTACACTTGTGACACTAAGCACAGAAGTACTACACTACAGTGAAAAGATATAAATGAAATATTAAAACCAGAAACCCCACACAAAAGACAGTGCTAGTCTGGGAGAGGGAAGAGAAACACGTGGCTCAATTTGAACATGATTCTGTCACCAGTGCTATTGTTGAAATGACCAAGCATCCCATTTCCATAGACTCAAGACTCAAACCTCTTGCTGTGGGAGAACCCCGAAGTTTGGTCAGTACTCCTGTACAATTCTGCCTATGATCGGTGAGTACTGCCCGGCCACCATCCTGGCCCTTCTGCTCTCTGCATAGGGGTTTGAGGGTCTGCTTGCAACGTACTGCAGGAGCCAGCTCACAACCTGGGAGGGGGGTTTTCTTCTGGGGCTCGTCCTCCATAATCGAGGTCCCGCCTGCCTCTGTGACACTTTCATCATCGCAAAACCCCTCATTGATGTAACACACCTGGTCGCCCAAGCCGCCATTAAGGGTAGGGGCAGGGCATGGACCATAGTATGGGAGGTCTTCGGAAGCAGGGGTCACAATGATTACGCTGGGATAAACGCAGCTCCTCGCCTCGTACTTACCAACAAAAGCCCCGAATTCGACAGTAGGACTTTCGGGCAGGACATCCTGGTGCCTCTCTTGGGAAGATTCATTACGGCCAGAGCCACTGGGGTGTGATGGGGTACTGACAAAAAACTTTGCAGTCGGGGATGAAGTGCATTGCAGACTTGGGGACTCTATACCCTTGGGCTCATCTGGACGGCTTTCTGGACCCTCTACAGTGGACTGGCCCCTAAACTGGCGCTCAGGGGGAGGTATGGCACTTTGGGTTAAGGCACTTCCAGAGGAACCAGCCTCTGGGCTGTCCACAGGTCTCTTCCCTGAGCTCAGGGCGACGTCAGGGCCAAGCCTGCGGCCCACCACATCCCGAGCTCCACCAAACAGGGAGTCCGCAATGTTGGCTCCACCCTGTGAGAATGAAGACCCAAAGTAGGCCCCTATGCTGTGCTTGACGAGTGCAGAGGACTTTGGCTGCGTGCCGACATCAACCAAGTTGGGTCCCAGGTTCTTGGAGATGCTGAGTTCTCGAGTGATCTCGTTGTGCACCTTGCTGGCTTCAGAGGCCCTCTGTGCAGTGAGAGCTTTCAGTGTGTCCACTGTGAGAGCAGACAGATCCTGCAGATGGCCTATCTGAGAGTCCAGCGTCTGGAGAGACCGCTTTATAAAGTTGACCCTGTTGCCCACTTCCTTCAGCTGAATGCACATGGCTTCAACCCTAGAAAGAACATCCCATGTTATCCACTACTTCCTAATACTGAAAACTGTAACTACTGTACCATTATAATTATTACTTACTCATTCACCTGGCATTTTTATCCTATGTGACAATGTTGGACTTTTATACGAAACTGATTTGCAGTGATTCATCCATTTATGCAGTAGAGTAATTTTACCAAAGCAATTCAATGTAAGTACTTTGACCAAGCCTATTACAAGATGAGATAGAAATCAAACACAGGTCTTCCAAATGCAAGGCAGCAGATCTAACCCCTACTCTAGCCTACTATTGACAGTTTCTTTAAAAACAAAGCCTTTTGACCTAAGCAACATTGTTAAAACAGATTCTCCATTTCAATGTGATAATGACTAATACTGTCATAACAAAAAACTGCCAAGGCAGCAATGATTTAAATCGTTATACCACAATAGCACATTGTCCTCTGAATTAGAAGTATTAACATGCACTTTCCTGAAAGACACACCTGTCTGAAGTGACCCTGATTCT
Organism: Heterotis niloticus; assembly: GCA_018136845.1. Taxonomy (NCBI): domain Eukaryota; kingdom Metazoa; phylum Chordata; class Actinopteri; order Osteoglossiformes; family Osteoglossidae; genus Heterotis; species Heterotis niloticus. The sequence goes on along the minus strand of CM030904.1, from coordinate 11,563,444 downwards.
TTCTTCACTCCCAGAGTGAAATTGGTCATCCTTTTCTTGGAAGTATGTTTCTACACACTGTTCTTCAAAGTCATGGAGTTTCTTCTGATCTTCTTCTGTCAGGAAAAGCTCTGAAAGAGCAAATAAAAACTTGCAGATCAATGAAGAAATTGTTCTAGCTTAAGTATAAAGGCACTAAGCATTAACTGGTGGTGAGAAGAGGAACCAGCTTTACTTGGTCCATAGGTCCGGCTGTCCTTCTTTCTCTTCCGACAGATGCAGGAGAAGAGGGAAACCAAGTGGCTTAACAGGATGAGGGGAGGGGGCAGGACTGGTTTCTCGTGGTACACCATGATGAAGTGATACCGCTGGTATTTCCACACCAGGTTGGACATGGATTTCACTTGAAGATACACATTACTGTGAGAAAGACAAGAGAAACAAAAGTTTAACAATAAGTTAATATCTGATCAAACATTAGCAGCAGTACACAACATGATGAAGGAAAACAGGAGTAAAGGCAAATTTATACACCATTTATTGGTAATAAATAATTTTACCTAAAACAACACCCTCAAACTTACTTGAAAAATGCAATGAGCAGATTGACCATGAGAATATACTGAACAAAGAGGTAGACTGCTTGCAGTAGAGGGGTCAACCACACTCCTGGTCCACAGAGATGCTGCACATTTGAATCAGTATTGTTGGCACAGACTGAAGGAAAATTACAAACAGAAACAGCAGTCAGCTGTCAGGTATCTTCTTGTACACCTTTCGAACTGAGGTGCACCAATCGCCACATCATATCTGAGGAATAAAAAAATTCTGTAGATAAAAATGAACATCTCTGCGATATGGGTCTAAGGGAACTTTTCACAGTCATCCTTACCATCAATTTCATACGCGTACACTTCACCATACATCATCCAGTAGGGCTGGAAGACCACGTCTTTAGCCAACGTCCATGATGGGTCTTCATTGGGGTACAGGATGGCTTTTCTGGGAACGCCATAACTCAGAAGCACAACTGCCATTATTACGACTATATAAAACATGTTGGCAACCTTGAACAGCAATAACAAAAAACAGTTTAAGTTAAAGTAAACACTGACATTGTACTATGCTTTGAGTACTAACAAATGGAGTCATTCATTTTATAAAATAGTATCTGAGCCCACTTGGAATCTAAGACACCTCTTCATTGAGAGCAGCTAAAATTCAAACACATTAACATGAATAGAATTTACATAACAAATTTCACCTGAACCCCTTTATTTTTACCAAGAGCTTAAGCAGAGGTACTGTACTAAAAACTCACAAATATACTTCATAACAAGTCACATGATACCACGTTGTTCTCAACTATCCATTACCATTCATTCAACCATAAAGTTTACCAGTAACATTATAATCAACTATATCATAAGCTAAAACATGTTAGGATAGCAACCATCAACACATCTACAAGTTCCAGTAGATCGGAGCCCTGACTTGCCAGACTGTCACAAAAAATACACTTTGAATACAACACCTTACTTGACACTGGGTGCACTTACCATTTTACCAATCATCATGACATAGGGTCCAGCTTGTTGATTAACAGCCAAAATATCCAGGAGGCGCACATACCAAAATATTATATTCAGGCAATAGACTGTTCTTCCAGCTGTCAAAACTACACCCGTTCCAAATCTCAGTCCAAACCCAAAAAAGAATGTGACAATGGCAAGTGTGTCTGAAATATTAAAGTAGTCACTGAACCAGACTTTTATCTTTTGACTTATTTTTCCAGCTTCAGACATAAACATCTGGGGGAAGGGGGGGAGAAAAAAGAAAAAGAAAGAAAAAAAAAGAAAAAAAAAAAAGAGTAAAATTATCATTCCGGTTAAATGAATAAATAAAAACAATATGGTAAGCGAGAACCAACCACGGCTGCTTATAAGGCACATTGGCTGACATCATACGCTTACCTCACGAATTTTTTCCACAGCAGAAGTGAAGATGTACAAGATGACAATCCACTCTTGTGGGGAGGGCCATGAAGGCATTTTCACAAGGACCACGTACGAGTATAGCATTAAGAACCCCAGGTATGCCAGCTGACACAGGAAAGAGAACAGTGAGGGAAAAGTTACTCATAAACAGTCAAACAGTCCTTCCATTTTTCTGATACCCCATCCCCACCACAGCTTTCTGCCTTCATTTACCCAGCTTAAATATTTTCTCACATAGGACAGGTACAACAGGTTGGGAAAAAAATATTGATTCCATCCCCCCTACCCCCACCAACCCCCTTCCAGTAAGCCTTGTTACACAAGTCCTGAGTGCCAAAGTTTAGCTGCTAAGTGATGGAAATTCAGGCAATAATTTGTCCTTGGAGGTATTCATCACTCACAGGTGTAACCAAGTGCAGTGCTGGTTAAAGGGCTTGAAAGCAAGTGCCCTGGGGGGCAAATTCATCAGCCTTTAGCAGAGTGTCGTGCTCTCTGCGATTATGTGCCCATGTGTACTGTGATCGTATCAGCCCCTTCACAGCCCGTTTGGGAACACTGCTCTCCCTCACTCAAAAATGCAAATGAAACGCCGAGGCAGCTGGAAATGTGCCTGCGGGCAAAATGGAATGACCGCTAAAGCATGAGCATGCGATGTCCCCCGGGGCCCCATCACTGTGCAGTCTCTTGGCCCAGAGTATGATAAGCGCTCACAGTTCCCACGTACCGTGTTGAACCAAAACTTAACAATGGGAGCGTGGTAAAAGGCATAGAACTTCCTGGTGACAGGCAACCTTCTTGGGCGCACATGGACCTCTGTTTCACTTTTTGCTTCGATGTTGTCGGTCAGCCGAGCTTCTTTGAAAACATCCTTAGGACATTAAAACAAAGCAAAGAGTACATTATTGTTACAAAGTCAACGTTTTCATAAATGCAGCAAGTAAACAAAAGGAATGTATTGCACAGCTCACTTCTGGGAATGGGGTAACTCAAACTGCCTTGCAAAGTTGGTTAACAGTTAGTTACTCAGAACACATTGAAAAACTGTATAATTTATCTCCCATGATGCCTTTAAAGTTAACTGTCATTTATAAAGTATTGTGGTACAATTTATCACTGCCCTGTTTTTTTTTTTTTTTTTTTTTTTTTTTTAATTCCACAAGTTTCACCATTTGGATGTCATCAGCAGCATTCTGGAAGTTGTGTTCACTGTCCTCCATTGTCATCTGGTGGGCATCCTGTGACTGCGGGATGTGGGACATCTCAGCTTTGGTCTTGTATTCCAGCATAAGGATGGCCGGAGGGACCAAAATGCTTAAAATGACCTTTTTAGGAGTAGTTTCAAGAAGAAAAAGCATTTGCAACAAACATTGTTTATTATTGCATAGAATTCATAAAAGGGGTAGGAAAAACACTTCAGAGTAACACACCTTATACCAAGAATTCTTCCTCATGTTAAGGCGGCCCATCCACATATCAGACAGTAGCATCTGGGTGCAGGTATGGGCCACAAAAGGCCGCAGCCTGGAGGAAACTGCCAGTTTCAAGCACGTCGAGTTACTCCAGTTCTTCAGTTCGTAGGTCAGCAGTTTCATGGCCATCGTCTCATCTTGCCTGAAGGACTGTTCCAACAAATCCACCGCCAGTGTGCCAAACTCGCTGAAATCACAGGAACTGATCAGCATACACCATCTTCCAAAACAAGAAACACTGCCAACATTCTCAGATATGTTTCCCCCCATATCTCTGTGATCAGACTGACTTTGAGTACTCCTTGAGTTCCTCTGAAGTATCATCCACCACATCACTCTTCTTGGCCTCATAGCCCATGGAGCGGCACAGTTTGCAGGCCACCAGGGCCTTGGCCATGGACTCCTCGCCATGCTGCCAGAAGAAGAGTGACATCTTCTGCCTCTTCATCAACACAGCCCACACCAGCAGCTCATTGAATGGGTAGGGGAACCTGCGCATCTCTGGGTCATCAATATCCACTATCTCTTCCCGGCTCTTCTTTTTGGACTGCTCTGATGCAGTTTCCAGCTGGTCAAGAACATGCACCACAGTTAAAATTTAGTTATGGGGTGGGAAATAAATAAAAATACACTAATTGCATGAAAAGCAAAATGAATCAAATGTTTGGGGCACCTTTGGTTTGTAAGGCTGTGCAGTCTTGATGAAATGATTGTGTCGGGTCTTCTCCTTTTTATCAGCCTGGATACTGAAGGATTCATGGTTTTTGCGCAGCTGAGACCCACTGCTGGATGAATGCCTTCCAGACCGCTACACAAACATTAAATGAGAGCCATTTCAAAATACCCAGTAGGTCTCAGACCCTAAAATTACCTACATATAATAGCAAGAAATCACTTGGGTTCATAAACGCAAAAGGTCCCAGAATATAATCTTTAATGTGCATATTTTAACCTCAAGAAAGATTCCATTAACTTATGCTGTATTATACTGGAAATTTTTACCCGGCTGCTTCCATGGAGATTGTTGTAAATGATTCGGAAACGTTTTCTTGTGTAGTTGCATCTGTAGGTCCCACCCATGAGGTACTCAATGACAAGGCCTACATCAATCAATGTGATTTTGTAATTTGGTGGCAGATTTCCCTAAAAATAGAAAATACAATAAATATGTTGTGAAATGTCTATGGTCTGTTGCACTATTAATAATTACACACACACAAATTTTTAAAAGCATTCTCTTACCTGTTTCACATCCCTTACAAGGTGAAACAGAGTTGGATTGGTTGGGGGTTGTTTCTGTGTCAGGAAAATAAACCAACAGAAAGCAAATGTTTCAAATGCACTCCATGTGAAGGGACAACAGGACGCCTCCACTGATGAGGCAGTTGTGTGTGTGTATATATACATGAATAGACAGTAGAAAAGAACCAATGAGATTTTGTGTGTTAATGGACAATGAAGGAGGTGAACTGATAAGGTTCTTGGTGTGTGAGAGAGAGAGAGAAAATTTACATTGGATAAAGCCCAGTAATGAGGTTCTATGACAAGTTACAGTGGAGTAGGTCCAGTGATAAGGATGATAAGGATGTGTGTGCAGAGCTAGGGCGGTACCGTGTTGTAGAGCTCCTCCAATCGGCTGATGGTAAGGAAGCGGTGCATACTGACTCCATTCTCAATGAGGAGTTTGACAAAATCCACACGGTCCATCACCAGGGCATCCAGCATGGCTTGTTCCAGTGAGCCCACCTACAGCAAGAGCATGTCCACATATCCATACACAAAACCCAGCCACAAGTGGCACACACCAACCAAACTTGCCACACAAATGTGCATATAATAGCCCCCATTTTTTGTGTGGCCAATTCTTTTCCTCCCCCAAAATGGAACCCAACAGAAAAAACATATTAACCTACAGTCACTTATAATTGCTTGTAACCCCAACATGGCACAATATAATGTATGATTTCCAGCTCATTTCCACTGCAACTCCAACTGAACGTTTCAGGGCAATAAACAGAGTGGCATCAGCTACTTATTTTTTCATTATTTATTTTGACAATTTATTCAGCAAAGGTCTTTATCAACAGCATTGGCTACTCTTCCCTTGTGCACACATACCAGTAGCTGCTGTCCGTAAATAAACACATGGTTCTTGGCAATGTCTACCCGGTCCCAGGCCAAAGTGAGGACAAGCTGGTCAAACGCAGAAGCATTCGTGCCTATGTGAACAGTGGATGAAAATACAAGAACACACACAAAGCCCCATTCAGACAGAGTAACTCTACGATCAATCCTTCAAACTAAAAGGTTAAAAGATTTTCACAATGACATTCAACAGAAGAAGGCAACAACAATTAAACACTTAACATGTATCCATCTGCTAAGCTCCTGTAATAAATTGGCTATGTGAAGGAGGCCATGTTATGAGTCTGAACCAAGACCTTAATGGTATAAACATTAAGTTTTATGAAGAAAGGTTAGTCTAGGATTTATCATTTCTGCAATATGGTCAGTGACATCACAGCCAATTTAATACCGAAAAGCCTAGAAATCAAACACTGAAAACCAAAATAACAGATCTGTTAGAACAAACTTTCCCTGGCTACATCAATTATTTGCAAGTCCATTTGAACCTTTACTTGTAAAGACCTCAGCATCACAACGTAAAGGGTGTTTCTTTTACCAGCATGTGTATTTATACATAATCCCACAGAATAAAAGGAAACAAATTTTAACGCCTCCGTGTTTGACGGAAATGACTTACTGGTTTCAATGCTATGACACAGCATTTCCAGTGAAACAACTGAGAAAGTCCTAGTATAACCGAATACAAGATGCAATAAGCAAATAAATGTTTATGATTTACAGATTCAACTTGTCCTGCAAAGAGACAAATGGAGACTCCAACCAGTAAGACATTCCCAGTCCTTGTCATCTGTACACACGGCACTGACAAAAACAGCTAAAGCATGAATACTGCCACAGACCAAATGAAGTACATTTGTGTAACACTGGTAGGTACCTAGCTAGCAGGCATTCCTGTCAAAGTGATACAAAGACAACTGCAAAAAGGGGAATATGATAGAGTATCAAAAGACAAGACCACACCTCTGGGCAAATAAAGAAATATAGAGAGAAATAGTCACAATGCCACAGTTCACATAACCTAGCACAGAAACTGAGCAACACCCAGAGAAATGTATCCTTGTGCTATTAAATAATAATTAAGAAAAAAGAAATCTGAAACAACTGTCACTTTATGTCCTTCTACTCCAAAGCTCAATTACAACTGAGCTCTTTCATGAAAATCTTGAGAGCCAAAGACTGTGATTTCAAAATAATTTGAGAAGAGATTTCACACAAGTAGGCATCTATACGAACTCATAATGTAGTGTGAACAACATTTGGTAGTTCTAGCAATTTATCTATAACAAAGGTCAAAGTTGGGAATAAAATGATTTGTCGATTTGATTTACCTTTCAACAGAGCTCTCAGTATGGCAACATCAATGTCCTGATGATCCTCCGATCCGATATGATAAACCGTTATCTTCAGAGTTCAGGAATAAGAGTAAAGATGAAAAGAATGAAAATCTTTTAGTTTTGTCTTTCATTCAAATTACAATTGGCATAACTATTTTCTAGCAATTTTATCTTCCATATAAGTGCATATTGTACACGATACATTTTTAACCCAAAATTGAGTTCAAAGCAAAAGAAAAAAAAAAAAGAAAAAAAAAAAAAGAATTTTACCAATTCTTTGCTCTTCATGCATTCCATTAGTGTTTGAAACAGGTGGATGGCATCGCTGTGTCCAAAGTTGAACGTCTTTTTAATAGTAGCAATGATTTCGGTTTCAACCCCATCAGGAAGGCGTCTGATACCAAAAATAGGGTGAATAAAATCAGTTCTCTCACAGTTGAGTTTTGCCATTATATTCAATTGTCATTTAATGGAATATTCTGAATCATTAAAGTACTGATCGCTAGATCCCAAACTATGTGTTACTTACAAGAAAAAACAGGTACACAATAGCAGTTTAAGACAGCAGGTAAACTTCAATATTGGCAAGTAAATGGGTCCAATACTTTAAATGACTTAAAAGGAGGGGGGGGGGGGAGAAAAAAAAACCTGCAAATTATGAAACACATATAAGCTTCCCGCCCACGTGCATAACACACACACAACAGAAAAATTTGTTTGTGTAGTGACTTGATAAACTCTAACTACTTTTTAATTAAAAATTTGTTTTGAAGCCTAAAAAGTACCCATTTTCTCTAACGGGTAAAAATCCTATTACCTTTAATAAAAAGTAAAGGTTTAATACAAAAATTTGAACACCACCCAGTTCCTGTTAAGTGAGTACACTGTTGCTGCATATTTCTCATTTCTGAATTATGACAGGGCTGAAATGATTGAGTAACTTGATTAATAAAAATCTTCAATTAAAATGTTCTGCCTTGAGGAAATGTTCCACACACACACACACACACACGTTATGAACGTTGCTGTGGAACAGTGAACATTAGACTCCATGAGCTGAGCTGCAATTGTATTAGCAGCACCAACACAAACCTTTCATGTTTGTGCAGCAAAAAAAAAAAAAAAAAGTGCTGCTTTTGTTAAGATATTATAAATCATTTTTCCAAACTGTGACATCACTCAGCCCCTACAATGATGTAGACACCTGAAATAGGGCAGACTGTTTAGTGCTGTGTTTGTGCGTTTTTAAGATATCCGATCAACTTTGTTTTTACATGTTTTTAATAATATGGAAAGCTTATAGCATACTAGTGCAATATGGCATCAGATTCAGGAAGCTAAGCCAGGTCCCTGGACCATCTTTTTAAAACATCATAGTACAGTTGGGCCTTTACAACACATGTGGTTAATGTGGTCTTTAACTGAACAGGATTAGTTTTGTACTTTAGTTTTTTCTTTCTTATAAAAATGCTAAACGATAAAAATTCAGATTTTTACCAAATGCAAAACTCCCTTTTAAGAGACTTGTTAATTTACCTCTTTTGTACACTTTATATCGCTATTAAAAAAAAAGAAAAACGTTTTTTGTTATGTATTTAATTTAAAAAATACTGAACTTTCACTTTTTTAAATACACAATTTCTTACTTCAGAACAGAAACAATAGTGCTATTTGTAAAGGGGGCAGCTTCACAGAGTTCAAATACCGTTCTCCAGACACTATTCTACATAATGCTTGTGTTCCCAAGTTTAAATTCAAATGTACTGTAATCCGTAAAACTAATTATTAGGATAAACGAGGTCTGTACACGATAAAAATTCATGATTTCTGATAAATGCTTGGAAGCAATTAAAAGACAAATGAGATGCACCTGAGAGGTTCTGCCTTGCGTGTAGGGTGACTGCTTGCTTTGTGCTGTACTTGGACGGCACCAAGGACGTCACTGTGTGCCAAACTACTGCCCCATTTACTTTATACAGTGCAATCGGACCCCCTCCAAACCCATGTCCAGTGCCTCACCCTCCCTCCTCAGTCTGTTTGTGGACATAGGCCAGGATGTCGGCTGCTCTTCCAGTACCCTCACAGACCACCACAGGTACAGGAGGGCTCTCCTGCAGGTACTCTAGGACAGTGAGGATGACATTGGGTCCGCCTTCAAAGATGAGTGCCACCACAGGCACACCCTGCCCGATCCCTGGGGACACAAGCAAATGCACACCGTCAACAGCTCTCCCACATGCATATACTCAAAAACACTCATCTTAACCACAAACACACAAACAAACCTTGTATTATTAACTCTCTACTCAAAACAGCAACTTACTGGAAAATAGCAAAAGTGCTGAGAAAAAAAAAAAAACAAAGGTAAGCACGTCTCCACAGACATTATGTAAGCAGTGTGTTATAATTTGCATTAAAATGTATGATATTATTTTGCCAAAAGCAACCTTTCAATTCAGGCAAGGTCAGCTTATTTAAAGTGCTGAAGCTACATTGCATTTTAGACTCATCACAGTAATCATAAGTTTACCAAAACACACTGGACCTACTGTAATAGGTAATTTACACAATCATAGTTAAGTGTTTGGAGAATCTGGTCCTCTGACCATTTCATCATTTTTAATACAATTCTGCTTTAACTTTAGAACCAAAACAATGACAAAAGAAAGATGACAGTAAATTCAGATTGTGTATGCATGTGTTGGTTGGTAGTGCAAGATTTACTGTGCTTTATGTCACAGGGAGCTGCTTACTGGCATGGATCCTTTGCAGATTGATATGCTTCTCCAGCTCCCTTCGCAGCTTCACCTCAGCCCCATACTTCCCAACTGTACCATCATCCACCAGAATGAAATGCGAGTGGAGGTTGTTCAACACATTCAGCTTGCTCAGGGGGTTCAGCAGTGTTTGATAGGGTGCAACCACCTAGCATAAGAGAAGAGCATCAGTGTTGCATTCTAATCAACAGATGTAGATAACTTATAAATAATTACCACAGTTTGAATAAGATTTACTCTTCAGGCATTGTCACCAATAGGACACCTCAAGTTTTCCTTGCCCACTACTTCTCTCACCAAGCATCCTTCTCAGACACCGTAACAGTGTACAGTTTAAGACATTACTCAGTTACTATTGTTAGTATGTGACACTGGAGAAAGTACTACAGAAGTCTACAGTATTATTAAAAAAAAAATTAAATAAATAAATAAATAAATAAATAAATAAATAAAACATCTATTATAATAGTCCCCATTTCCACCTATAAAATATTATTTTAATTACTTGTTTTGCAGATGCCTTTCTCCAAAGTGATTCAGAATTTTTGTTTTCTAAAATAAACTATTACAATGATTTATACATTTATACAGCTGTGCAATTTCTGCAAGAGCAATGCAGAGTAAGCACGTCAAGGGTCCTACAGCAGAAACAGGACTGGAACCTGGATATTTTCACTGCACGGTAACAGCTCTAACCACTACACCAGGACCCTTACATTAGAATTAGCAACATATTGATTAGCACTTTCAAGCTATTCTTTAGCAAATGGAGCGATCAATGAAACTATGGTACAAGAGGCCATTAATATAGTATAGTGCATAAATGGGACTTAAATGTGAGCACATGCGCATGCACACAGCAAAAAAATACTTTTAATAATAAATAATAGAATAATAAAATGAACACAGAACAATTTTATGGCTGAGAAATACAGAATTACAAATGTATTTGTTTCAAAATATCTTTTTTTAAAATAGTGCAATTTAAAATAAATCACTCAAAAGGTCAAAATAAGAGAGCTCCATCACAAAAAAGCTCTATGCCTACTAGCGGTGATCAAGGTTATTACTGTGGTTCTGCTGCAGTCCTAAAGGAGTCTTTTGATTCACAACGCTTACACTGGATGCCCTTAACTGCTACAGATGCACAACATATGAACACAATGTGAACAAAAGGTGGTTCTCACATCTCTGCCGATGAGATCATTCCTGTTTTCGATAACTCCCCATGGAGCTATTCCTATAGTGCAAATTTTCCTCGCAGAACGGGAAGAGTGCTCTTTGAGGGCATCACCAACATGTTTAGCTACACCTGAAAAACATGAAACGCAAGGAAAGGTATAAAATGTTTATCCTTCATATAGATATACAAACCCAAAAAAAGTTATAGGCCTTTTAACTCAAAGTTTGAGCATGCATAAGATAACTTGGGCCATGAACAATTCATTGCATAAACCCCCCCCCCCAAGAATTGCAATAGAGAAAATTGTCATACATGATGGGTTACATGGAGAAAAAAGTTTTACACAGTAATTAAAAAAAAAAAAAAAAAAGGGGGGGGGTATTGTGACTGGCTCACTCTTTTGACAAATATAAATTACAGCTGTCTCTCTTAACACCACCAGAGGAGATAAATACCCATTGGTTTAATTGACACAGTGAGTAAGCCCTCAAAAAACTGTTATTAAGGCCCTCTGCCTAGTAGTTGTGTGTTATGGTCACAAAAGAGCCACCCTTGGTGGGGAGGCCTCCAGAAAGCGGCTCTCTCTCATGCAGCTGTTTCCAACCATTTCATTGCTGCCAGCCCACTTTGTGCCCATGCTAGACCCATGTTCTTGCCTGTGTTCACCCCTCCAGTGAGGATCCAGGCGCCAGTGGTGACTGCAGCCTTGATCAGCCCCTTGCCCACCACCTGCTTTATGCGTGGGTGAAGATCAAAGTTCTGGATGCCACCATGGACAGAGATGACGATTTTGGGCAGTTCCATCTGCCACTCTTTCAGCATAAGGCGCAGGATCATTTCGGGTTTCGAGTCGTAGGACAACCGCACATACTGAGGTGGACAGAGAGAGGAGAGAAGATGCTGTGAACATTATCACATACATGTAACATTTCATCTCAAATATTATACATTAACATAAAAAATAAATGTATAATTCACCTGAGATGCAGTTTTACTGAACTTTTTAATTCAGCTTTAATATAAAGTTAGCAAGAATACATTTTAATGCATCTCTGAATGTAAGAAACGCACAGCAAGTTTGACCCAAAGCAATACCCTTATACTTATCTTTGAACAGCATCAAGAAATCCTCAAATATATGACACATCTTATCTAAAAGGACACTTCAAGATATATTTAATCATCTAAATCTGATTTAAAAGATTAAAGTTCCTTGAGAACATTATGCACACCGGTAAATGATTTAGAGAGAAATCTAAATACGCCATAATCACCTGGCTCGTTCTACAAAGGTGCAGAGAGTTCAAAACTAAAAAGTTGTGGTAATAAAAATAGAAAAGTATTCATGTTGCCAACAAGAGACCTTAGAAACTGAACAGATAGATATCAAATGGATCAATAATTCAGTACTCTGAAAATAAACAATTGTTGAAGAAATAACATATGTCAGGCATTCCTAATAAAGCAAGACAATACTTCTGCAACACAATGAATCTCAAAGATGCCTGCAAACACAGGTTAAAAACTGCACAGCAGAACTTAATTTCTGCTTCTCATTGTTGTAGGTTCTCACTTCCAAACAAACATCAAACAAACATGTTTACATCTGAGTCACCTGCAGAATTGAATCTCGTGGTTCTCACCAAGTCAGTGATGAACACAGCAGTTCTCAGGCCCCATTCAGGCACCCTCCTGTGTGTGCTGGTTTTTGTTTCAGCCGAGTTAAGTTGTTTTGATTGAGCTTTTCCTTTATTAAATCAACTCAAAGAATGTCCAACTAAAGTCTTTGAGAACTCTTTCTGCACTGTACAGAAATAAGTGTTGAGGAGTACCCAGAAAAGATACTCGAACACTGCTAAAGAGTAAAATGAAGAGTAAAAAATAAATAAATAAATAATAATAATTTTTGCCAATAAAATGTCACTTTTCATTGAGCAATAGTGAAAGAATTAATATTTCCTTGAGGAATGTATACGATACAGTAAATCCATAAAAAAAGAGCACACAGCCTATTCATAGTGCGTCACTTTTTTTCCACAGCATTTTAGGTGGCAAATAATGTGAACACTTAAAAATCATTCAGCTATTTTTATTTAAATTCATTTAAAACTGTGATGAATTCAACAAACACCTCAATAGAGGCCAAATAATTCAAGTTCAAGACAAATTTACGAGACTCTGGTTACAAGCCTACAAGTCCAAGTACCAGCACACCTACAGAACATGGGCATTCACTAAACCCCAGCAAGAGCCTCCAGTCCTTAACTCAAGGCAACTTGGCAGTCCCACTCACAAGGCCCCAAACAACTACATTCTATAGGTTCTTAGTTTTGGCACTGCTCCCTCTCTCTCAGAACTCCCTCTTAGCATTCACAAAGGGTCTTGGAATTACTCTTTTAGACCCACTTCTCCTAACAGCTACATTTATATTTACATTTGTCCATTTACCATGATCCTGTATTTCTTATCTGACGCAATTGTAAAGACAGCTACGTGGGCAATTTGTGCTAGTAAAAACTGTGGTCATCAACTGTTTTCAGCTAAGCCTCTTTGTCTGTTGTGACATGCACTTTTGCGCAGCCTAAACTGTATGACATTTTGGTGAAAAGTATCTGTTAAATGAATAAATGTAAACTGTAAGCTCAGTTCCAGCAAAACTAGCATACACAGAGGCTGTAAACTTCTCTACAAGTTAAATTTAAAGTGAAATGCTGATGGTAAACAAAGCGCAACCACTGATTCACATGTAAACATGAAAAACAGTTTAAATGTGGTCTGCTTTACATATTGTTTTCCTAGGAAAAAAAATTGTAAATTTATTCAGTGTGTTTTTTATTCAGTGTGTTCATGCTCAGAAGAAGAAAAAGAAAATTCCACAAAAAACACTCAGCCTACATTTTTTGCATAATGAGGAAAGTGGAGAAAATTCTTGTCTGATGCTTCACATTATTAACTATGACTCACTGGTAACACAGTATAGCAAACAGTATTTATCAGTAATAGTTCAGTGTGAGGAGTGCAATAATGTTTTTATCTGGGAGTCCTCCTATCTGTTTAGCTACTATCTCAGTAGTGGCTACTACAACTCAAGTCCCATTATGGAAACCCTTTATGCAATGTACACTACAATGTGTTTATTAACAGATATTAATTATTAAAATAAAAATGTTTACAAAAATATGATTTTGGATCACTGCCGGAGCCATTGCATCATAGCATTTCTTTTTAATGTGGATGCAACGGGTGGAAAAAGCATGTACCCTGAACTTTAATGAGAAAATTCATTCCTAACAATGCTGAGCAATAAACAAACCTGACCTGTTGCCTCTCATTTTAGGGGGCATCTTTACTTTTGGAACCTGCACTATTCACGTCACTATTTCTGACTGAATGACTTTATTTTCTGCAGTCATTAGACACAGACCTTGGATACATTTGTTCATTAAAAGTACAGATCTGCTTCCCATTTTTTAAGCTTTTTTTTTTTTAAGTAACCAATATTTCAAGTCAGTTCTTTACTCTGTTCCCACTGCTTTTAGCCCTCCCATGGATGATCATTTCTGGAGGATATTTAACCTACCTATTATGAAATGTCAGAGCAGAGTATTAAAAAATAAAAATTAAAAAAAAAAAGAGCAGAGTGCATCACACACCTTGGCTCTGTAGGAATGGGACCCTCCCTGAAAATTGATGACACCATAGGCATCGGTAGGGCTCTCCTCAGTGTGCTTCTCCACTGACCACTGCTCCAGCTCGGGTATCTCATTCTCACCCAGCTTCACGTCCGAGTACTTCATGGCCAGGCTGGCTGTGAAGCCAGCATGCTGCCGCACGAGCCGCCCACAGCAGCATCTGGAGGAGCAAACACAAGACATGGGTCAAAACACAACTTCATCCACATACCCCCATACACCCTGCTATGGTTCAGATTTAATGTCAAATTTTGCAGTGTTGAAAGAATATTTCTTTTAAAAAAATTCACTTCCCCCATGTCAGCAAGTACAACACGAGTGGAAACCTCATGACCCTGTGTTTACAACAATCAAGACACCATATCAGCATCCAAACCAACGGTTTCCTATGCAGTAGTGATTTACGTCAGCTGCAGGTATTTTTAAGCCAATCCAAACTACATCAGAACATTTTTCAGACACCCTAGGAAGGTGGCATCTGCTTAATAAAGTGTAGGTTGAACACATGGTTAGTGGAAACAAGGAGGGAAAAAAATTCAATTCACAACTGTAGTGTTAAGACAACACCAAACTAATTAGGTGTGCTTATGTTATTTTTCAGCAATATGTGGTGAAGAAATGAACTGAAATTAGTTCAGTTTCCTAACAACATCTTCAGTAGTTACCATGGGGTAACGTGTAGTGTTGTGGCTAGGACAACTGCAGGGACCCAGATTCAAATCCCATCCCCTGCTGTAGCACCCATGGCACTCTATACATAAATGTACATATTTACAGCTTGACTAGTAAATATTGATTGGAAGAGTCTTCCTTTGCCTTCTACAACACAATCTTTGCCAATCAACAAGTAGGACATGCTTACCTTACCAGCTGCTGGCAAATCTGGCATCCTGGAAGGCATCTAAAAAAGGTTCAATTTGGATACAGTTATACGAGAAAAAGTTTCTCATTATAGTTCATCTGTATAATGAGAACTATGCTTATGTAAATAATCAAGTTCATTTGTAGTTGTAACCTGCAGGACTGGAGCAAATGTGAAGCAGTCCAGATATATGTAAAACTGCATGCAAAACCCAAAAACAAAAGTAACTTTCAAATAAAATAATTCCAAATATGTATTTAATGTCATTCATAAATCCACAAGACCCAGCAAAACTGTTCATAATCAAATTATGTTTACATGGTTTACTTTGCCTCTTTGCTGTGAAACAACAAAAATCTGATATATCTAGATATACTATTCAGACATTTCAGATTTCAAAATTTGTCACCATATAAGGATGCAAAATATATAAGACTGGTTTACATTTAAGGCAACACCATGTGGGAATGGTAACTACTTTTTGCATTCTCACCAATCCTCAAAGCGTAGAAATTCACAGTGGACACCTCCACAAATCTTGGCTTAACTTCTCTCAAGGCTGCAAATGATGTGTGCATTACAGAAATAGGTTTCCTGTTTACCACTGTCAGCTTTCTGTTACAGTCCAGTAAACAGATTTTAAGACCTCTCCATTTGTATCTGAAACATTATATTAAACTAAACCACAGTAAGTGTACATAAAACCTGGCACTCTGTATTTATGTCAATAGGCAGTTTTACCACTTAACTATGTTGTTCTAGAAAACTCCAAAGCCACCTGGTCATTGACTAGAAAACTAACAGAGCCTCTAAATACACAATTCACTGACACTAAATAACTTTTTCTCTTTGAAATAATTAAAAGGGAAAAAAATCAAGACAAGACTAGAATGTTCACTAACTCTGCAGTGAAAAGACAACCGAAATATAACCAGAAGGGGATGTAACCAACCGGACCAAAGTTTCACCATGCATGAGGTCCTCCGTGTTAAACTTTACAGCTTCCATTAACATGAAAGCAACAAGAGTCCTTTACTAAAGGCCTGACTTTAAAGGCCTCTGTATGTCACAACTTATGCAAGAGCTCTTAAAATTGCTCATTCATATTCAAGTTATTTGTTCACTAAGACTGCTAGGTCACGATATAAATTATAAAGCAAAGCAGCTGATCTATACATACATTAAAATGTCATGCCATAAAATCAGGTCTGAATAGATTTTCTCAAAGAGCATTCTTCTTGCATGTTGCAGACTCCTTTCAACTGAGCATATTCAATACTAATAAATTGGACTCCATAATAATGAAATCACATTTCCCTCCACCTCATAGCTTTAGACTAGTGTCCCCACAGTTTACATCACACACTGCAGAAGATGCTTCTTCAGATCTTGGGCAATTAACATGCAATATTTGAGCCAGAATTTTTTTTTTTTTTTTTTTTTAAAAAAAACACAAATCTGATTCTGAACGAGACCCCTGAGGCCACAGTTCAGGACCAGAGCATTCCATGAGCAATAAGCTTCGGTAGCTGCTGGCTTCATTTAGAAGCTGTTTACACCCCACTTTCATACAGATCTCATTTCATAAGCTTCTCCGTGACCAAGTGTTGTGTTTACATTTACTGCAAACTCAGCATTTTAAAACTAATCATTATCACTGTAACCGAATAGAGGCAGCATGCGTGAGTAACACCACACACAAACACATACCTGTGAGGGTCTTTTGATACTGGAAGTATGTATACACATTCCCTTCTGGTGAAAGTGTTTTCTATCCAGGATTTCTGGGACTGCAAAAAGAGAAGAGTATTATTCTAAACCTCAGCAAATAAGCATGTCATTCATTCTAAGAGAGGAATAAAAGGAAAAAAAAATCAAAATAAACTTGACAGCAAAAAAAAAAAAAAAAAAAAGCTTTGACTAACAATTTATACTCAAATGTAAATTGGCTGCATACGATGAATTATAAATTAAATAATATGACAAGGGGTCTGAGCAATCTACTAATCCTGGATTTATTCAAATAAAAAATCCTAAAGGATAAGCAGGCAGCTTAATAAACAAATGAAGTAATCAGGGAAAATCCTTTGTATTTGCAATGCTGGTCTGACAGAAGCGGTCCACGGGTACACCGCTACGACAGCCCCTGATCAGCCAAAAGCAAGATGCCGTACCCAGCAAAAGGTTTTAACTCCAAAGAATTTTTAATTAACTTTCAAAACCCAATACCTTTTTGTTCTTCCAGCTAAATCTTATAGAGCCCCATAGAAACCAGGGCATGGATGCTGCATTCCTTACCACCTCAGTGCCTGAACCAGCTCTAAACCACTGTATCAAATGCACCTACAGAACTCAAAGGGATCATTACAAACTATCCAGGACTTGTGCACACAGACCAAACTTATTCTTCAGTCTCTGTAAAAAAAAAATAAATAAATAAATAAAAAGCAGACAGCATGTTTTTAAACATATTTAAATACCACCAATACAGCTTCTTCAAAAAAACATGTCGACACCACCAACAGTGCCCCTTAAAATAATCAGCCTTAAGGTAGCTAAATCTAACACAAGTCATAAATGTACCTGAAGCTCAGCATCATCTTCTTGTAACAAGGATGAGTACAGGAACATAACAGGTTTCCTTCATATATCTCCTAAGATGTCCATGCAGGTGACTCTGGCTCTAAACTGTAACCTTTGTCTTGCACATACCTGTAGTCTCAAAGTCTACATGAAAATGGTACACTAAAATGTGTATCTGGTTAAAAGCTGAACAATCACCTGAACACTTCCAGCTCTCTTGTCTCTATCCCACTTAATCTATACGAGGCCAGAGAAGTCGATGCTGGTAATCGTTTTTAAGAGACAGGGAACTTTAAATTACAGCTGAAGGGAAAAAAAAGATTAAAATGAGGCAACAACGAAGTCGATCATGGCATACCCAGGAGACAAATGACATGCTCCAAACACCACCCCACAGATCCTCAAACCCTTTGAGTTGCGTGCCCTTTCTTTCTGTCCCTAGACATGCCAAGAATTTTGTCCAGCTATTCACACCCACTGTGCGCTGCACTCCATCTCAGTGCCCATAGGCTTTGTGTACTGTACCACAGACCCTGCGTCAAACATCTTTACTCACAAAGAAAAACACAGCATGCACACGTTTGTTCAAAGTATTAAGGACGGGGCAATTTGAAAATACCTATTTAAGGAGAAAGGGGAGGGGGAATATATGCAATATATACTTACAGAGACTGTCTTGTCCATCTGTGTAGATGCAATAAAAAGTTGGGAAAAAGATAAATCTACATCAACCAGCATGTAACCATGGCTTCCCTAAAATGTCAGGCCACAAAAATGTCAAGCTCTCCAGCTAGTGCCAAAAACCAAGCAGGTTTATTTCCGAAATTACCATCCAGTACTACAGTCCTCAGTGCAAGAAAAAAAATCTCTACAGCCATAATTTTGGAAATCAAGACTCTTACAGTTCACATTCATCAGTATAATCAAGGAGTAAAACATTTGAATGTCCGGAAGAAATAAACCTACATAAAATTGTCCCTGTTCTGTCCTTCAATAGATTCTTCAGTGGTCAATTATAACAAACATTTCTGAGGCAAAAGTTTGTTGGACTGCTTCAGCTATAACACATCCTCATTGGTCAGGAAGTAATTCAAATAAGTAACCACGTGATAGCAAAACATTAAATGGCAACATGTCTTCAATCTTTGAAGTTTTTTGCCACCTCTACCATAAGTGAATATTGTACCAGCTGTGTCAAAATATTATACAGCTTAACATGCAAGGAACCATACAGCTATAACTGACAAAGTAAATTTATAAATTTAAAAAAAGGTTTTGAAGTAAAAGACCATTAGAAAGATCAGCAGTGACAACATACAGAGCTAATGATTACCCATAATTGTATGTAACCCGAATTTTCATCTCCTATTAGAAATTTAGGCTCTGACGTTAAAGCTTATAAGCAAGTGAATGCACATCTTCTTGACTATGTTTATGTTACAGCATATCACATATAGGTGGGATGTTTAACTTCACAACTCAGGCTGCTTCCCCAAGCTTCAAGCACATGGTGAAATTGGCATGTTACTCTGCAGGGCTGATGGGCCTTCACTGGCCACCTCCTCTTTCTCACCATGGTTCCACACAACACCTAGGGTCACTGTAAATGTTCACTCATCCAGTAATAATTAACCGTGCTTACATAAAGTGGGAAGAAACAACTATTACAGCACAGATAAGATCTGGCAGACCAATAACACTTTTTTTTTTTTTTATCACAGTCATGATCAGGAACAAGGCTTCAGAGGTGCCATGTCAAATCAGATGGATAGGATGTCATAGCTAGGTACCAGGTCTTTTGTGACTCAGTGTGTTTAAAGCGGAAAAATTAACATTTATAACACATCAATTGCATGTTATAATCTAATAAAATTATGACAACACATGAAGGAAAACTTCTAACAGAGCCACTGCCATTACATAACTCAGTGCCTTGAGTTGATGATAAATTGCAATGGGCTTTTTTTTTTTTAACCTAAAGGCCACTTTCTTTGTCCTGTTCCCCTCCCCCCCACTGAAACATTTAAAGAAAGTTTGTGAGAAACAGGATAACCAAAGCAAGGAAGAGCAAAACTTCCCTTACTCTAGAGTTCACCATTAAACAAACTCAATTAAACTATAAAAGGCATTCAACACCTTTGTTAATCTGATGGCAACCTTTATGGTTTTACTTTGCATTTTTACTCACAAACTAAAAGGAATGTTTTTAAATGATTACTAAAACAGCGACGTGTGAACAAACCCTCACGGGCCAACCATAAGTCATGTATAACTGCTGATGGTAAAATCCAGCAAAGCAGGCAAATGTCTTCTGCAGTTTTCCAGAAGTTGAAGGAAAAAAATGGAAACACCTGACAATGCACTCTCACAGTCAACACTAAAACAAGGTGCAACACTTTCCACTAACACAACTCCAACCTCTCAAAGCAACATTAAGAAGTTGGAAAAATGTTTAATTTTGAAATAATTGCAGCTTTCATTCAGTTGTATTGACCTCACTCACATCAATAACATCAGTTGAGGACTCAACACACGAATGTTGTAACAGTTCACACTTCTGCTGGCATCTGTCTAACCATTAAAGGGTCACTAACAGCATAGTGTCATAGTTGCATTTAAAAAGCCAGGCCTGTGGAAGATATGGCTCACAGTTTTCCTGAAAGTGCCAGACCCCTGCCAATCTAACTTTCCAGGAACATCGCCTGCGACACTTCTTAACTATTACTGCCATGCATTAGGTGCCAGCTGATGCAAATTTTTGTTCTTTAAATTTGCAACAATTTTCAGCTTTAACCCTTCTTCAGAATTCCTTTTGATGACTCATGGGACAAAAATGTGATTTACTGCCAGCTTTGAGCTCTGTGGCTTGCAGTGAGATTATAACACACCGTTACAGCGTAGGCTGTGTCATGAAAGCCACTTTCCAAGTAGACTGGTATCACCCTGCAGAGCTGAACTTGGCCTCTCTGATCAGGGAATGAGCCCAGCCCTTGAAGTACCCCCACTGACAAAAATAACACAAGCCTCCACAGCATGGCCCATTTTCAGAGACTCCAAACGGTAAAAGGGGGGGGGACTGAAATAGTGTACATGCAAACAAATCAATTCAATAAATAACAATACTTACATTAAACAGAAGATCAAGCTACTACTGAACCTGTAACATGAAATAAATATTTGTGCAGTTAGAAGTTAATCTGTGTATTCCTATCATTTAAAGGTGTAAAACAGCCATAAAGCTGCAAAAAATACCCAAAAAAAGTAGATAAAGTAGAGAAAATGTATTATTTAATTGATTTATGTTTAGGTGTGGAAAAAAAGCCTTACTCCCTATCCATTTGGAGCTTGACATCTATTATGTTTAACTGATCATCCTGTATCAGAAAGAAGACATACCACTGAAAAAGAGCATATTAACACATTAATATTCAGATGGAACTGAGCTAGAAGTAAATTGTCCTCTTAACACGCAAGTTAATAATGTATTACTAGACAGAAATCAGTCCCAAATCACAACAAACACTCCAAACATCAAGGAAAATCATAAGGTGGCCTCCTATTTTTGCCACAATTTACAGATACAAATACATTTCTGCATCACAGCTTATCTAAAATAACTGATTTTGTTCATTTAGAAACATTTATGACTTTCATTAGTTGAAAGAGCTACTTTAATATTTTCTCCCGCTCTCAAGAAAGTGCAAGAGGCCTCCTGCAAAAGTAAGCTGAAGCATGTGATTTAAAGGTTTCAGTGTGACACCCAAAAAAAAAAAAAAAAAAACCCATCGGTTTCACAATACCAACTCATGCCAAGATATAAGAGATCCTGGATTTCTACTGAACGGGAACATTCTTGCAACAGGCGGCAAGTGCACGGAGATGCAGTAATACACCTTTTGGTAACTGAAAAAGCCTGGTGTATATTTAAACGCATCAGGCCACATGAACAAAACAAAGAAGAGCAGTCAATTACAAAACTTACCAAAACATAACACAAAAGTCAAAATACTAATGTTCATGCAAAGTTTGTATGACTGATTTTCCCCACACATTGTAAATCAGTAAGAGGATTATTCAGCCTTTCTTGTATTTTAGGTTGTTCCTTGTTAGTGGATAACTTTTGCATGAGTATTTTTTAAAAATCTGATATCGGTCAATTGACCGCAAACCACAAAAATAGGAGACATAGAGGTTAAGAATTTTCTTGTATATCCTATTGTTAATTTAAATACATAAAATGTCAGTAAAGCTACAATCTTGTTAGGCATCACACCATTCACTACCTTTAAAATTAAACAGTAGTAAAGAGCACCCAGTTATTTGACTAAAAATTGCTGTTGCTAAAGTTATTCCCACCCACTAACAACTGAAATTCTGGTAAGCAGCACATTTCCAATTACAACAGCAACTGACAGCTGATTTGACTTAAGAGAAAGCAGAGAAAACATTATCCAATCTCACACTGCCGAGGATGCCAAAAGTGAGTGGATCCCATAATACATCAGGCACACAATATCAAGGACTAAAACAACATGTTCATAATCTAAGAACCAAGCAACAGAAATTCCAGTGGTTAGAGTTAAGGAGTTTATATGCTGCACTAATGCTCATAACCTTTCTAATAAACTTGATGTGAGAAAGAATTCTGATTCTCAGACTGGAGTAAATTGAGCACCACAAAGCAAACAACTGGACCCATCTATCACTCACTATGAATCAAGGAAAAACTTTTGAGACATGAAGAACACTTGTTATACCTTTAAAGTTATGATCAGCAACCACTGGTCACTGGGGCCTTATACAGTCAAATGGAAAAATCTTGATTTCTCAGATGTAGCACATATTCTCTCTGGTGCATGTTTAGAAGGAGGTTTTTCAACTTGCACTACATTTTTTTTTTCTTACACCACTTGTTTCATTTCCATGTCTTAAAGAAAACCTAATCAAAGGCATTAAATTAACTGAATGGTTATCAGGTGAACCAGTTTTCCATTTGTTCAGTGAGGCTTAAGGAATTGTACAATAAAATCAAATCAAAGTTTCAGTGTCCACCTCATTAACCCAAAAGAAACATTAATCCAGCTTGAAATGTACTACCTAAGACTCCACCTGTAACAATGGTTACTTGAATTATTGCCAACGGCTAAACCTTACAGCAAGACCACTTTGACAGCTACAAACTTCATTACCAAATCAATGAACATTTACTACTGAATGTATAAAAATGCGGTTTCGACTCTAAAACATTGATGATGGACTTTGGAGTCAACGTATTCACTAGTATCCCCTTTTTAATGTCAAATTTGGGTTAACAAAATTTTTATAACTAATTAACACAAGGTTAACATCGCCGGTGCCTGAATTATCTGACTCTTACACACCAACCTCATTTATTTTGTATAGGCATTCGTGGGAAGTTTCACTGTTTGACATGCAACACAAAGCCCCAGGAAACAGATAAAATCAGCTCACAGAACCTCACTCTTCAAGGGGACACTGCAGGTGGTAGTGGGAGCTGCGATTGTCACAAGTTGGCCAAGACAAAAAAAACAAAGGCAATTAGAATGCAAACACTTTTAAGAAAGGGGGACAACACACCTCCTCCAAAGAAAAAAAACCCATAAAAATCAGTTTTCATGCCAAATGAGCAAAGGCTTCTCAGCAACGCACTCCATATTTCAAGAAAAATGAGTAAGGTGGATAAATACATCCAAAAAGCATGCAAGCCAAAAATTAACTAAATACTTAGATCCTGAAACTGTTCCTCCAAAGCAACTTTGGATGTTATTGATCCACTTACTTCAGACTATAATCTCATAATACAAGAAGCCATTCCTGTTTCCTCAAGCAAATTCTCACTCGCCGGTGTCTCCATACCCTTTTTAAGAAGCTATTGCATTTCCAGAATGTTCTTCTGTCCACTAAGTTAAAGCCATTTAAATTCAGGTGAAGTACCTGTTCCAAGGTGAGATTTCTCTTGGGCTTTTACACGATTAAGACGAAATTGGTATTGTGTATGAGTTTGCATTCTTGATCACTGTAACATGACATTCAGATGTAAATGTCATACAGTGAGGGGAAAAAAACTGAAGATACCTTTTGCAATCACACAACCTTTACTTGGATTTCACACTGTATTCCAGCACCGCGTAGAACACCTTCCCTCTCACACACGTCCTTGGTGTCCCAATTCCACAACGTGTCTATGCTAAACCTCAACCTTCTCAGAAATTCCGACATCTTCGAAATTTATTGCCCTGTATTTCAACAATTAATTTGCAACACATTTCCTGGTTAATTCAGAGTGGGTTCGATTCTAGATGTCACGATCTGAAAAGGTTTTAAATTTTAATTCACACGAGGATTCGCCGCACGAGAGCCACGCGCGCGCAGCTCTGACGACACTTCTGACGTCACAAGACTGTGTGACACTAGTCGGCCCCACTGCTTTTCATCTGTACTAAATAGAAGGGAAAAAAGTGAATTAATATTGTTTCTTATGCACTTTACTACGCCCATTCCTCATCTAAAAGACAGACGAATGGCGACAAAATAAAGCAGCGATATTCAGTCAAACCACATTTTGCAGCTTTGTCTATGATCACCAGCTCAAAGCGGAGAGCAACCTGACAGTAAATGGCGTGAGGGGACAAACGCGGGGAAAATAAACTCCAGCTGATGGTGCGGGGAAAGTGAGCGACGGTTTCCATGGCTTCGACCTGCACGCAGAGGGACGTCTTCACACACGTCTGGAGACATGTTCATTTGCGCAATCCTTATGGATACGGGGCTGGGGAGAACTGAGCGGCGCCACTGCGCCTTCCTCGCAGTTCCGGCTACACGACACGGCATGACTCGGTCCTCCACGCCGTGGCTTCAGCCTGCTAACGCATTTCACACATTAGCCCTCTCCGCACGCCCGAGCCACAACGTGCCTTGCGTAGACGAGCACGAAGAAAACGCGTGTCACGGTCAGCGTGCGTGTGCGTTCCTGCCTGCGACGAGGGGAGAGCCGAGGAACAGTGCGGCTCCACTCGCTCAGTGCTACGCACCACTTTGGCCGATGGCTGCCCTGACAGTGCGCTCCGACTTGTTCAGTCACACAGCGGTGGTCGGCCACCCCCACGGAACCCTCCGCTGGAGAGAGGGGGGAAAAAAACCCACACCGAGAGACACGCAGACGGAACCATACCATTCTCTTCACCGTGCAGACTCAGGAAGAGCTGATCCGAGGCTTTTAGCCATCTATCGGCGCTCTCAACACTTGGCCCTGGAAGGAAAGCCCAGCTGACGTTGGAGTGATGTGCCTCCGCTCCAGCTCCAGCGGAAGGTGCCTTTTTCATAATTGTGCGACTCCGGACTGACGCTGCGTGACAAGTCAGCTGAGTCAGCCCGCGGGGCGGTCACGTGATGCTGGGCGGGGCGGGGCCAGGCGGCCTGGCGCGAGTTGGGTTACCATAGGGTTCAACGCCGTGCGGCTTTCGGCATTAAGCTAGATCGAGCGCCCTCAAATTGTAACGTTTGTAACTAGCATTAGAATGAAATAAACAGGAATAGTGCTTGTGAATGTTAAAGGAGGAACTTGAAGCACAATTCTTTCGAGCCCACTTCATTGATCTGTCTGCTCCCCAAACGTTTCTCTACATTGTGCGTTAAAAAGCTGTGCTTCCTATCAAACCTACATGCAGCTACTCGTGTGCTGAATAGCCGGGGCTGCTTGTGCTTCCAGAATGGCGTGTCTGTGTCAAAAGTGTCTTCTATACGTAAAGTAGTATCATTTTAATTTGTTTTCTGAATCTACATTTACCGAGGGGAAACTGGATTTACTGAATGTGAGGTTTTTTTACGAGTGTTTAGCTCATCCTTAGGCTGTAGGTAAACAGTAAAATGAATTTTCTAGATTTTTCCTGTCAAGGTTTATTGTAGCGCCCGCCACTCAAGGGCGCCCCCTAGGAGTAGGAGCGGGTTCTCACTCATTCACTCGCTCACTGGAGTGACTGTACATGTCGGTGCTGTTCGTAAGGCTGCGGCTCATCGGGGTGAAAGAACCTTATTTCCTCGTAGTTTTCCTGGCTGTAATAACATCTAACTGCAATAAACCCTGCAATACGGCAGCATTCCTGGTATGTCTATCTCCCCACCGGAGCCACCAGTGGATGTAGTACTTGGAACATCAGGGAGAGTCCTGATTGGGCCTGTAGTCTGAAGGCAGCATGAAGGCTATGGGTTTAAAGCAGGATTGAGCGGGTATTTTGCATGAATTAATACAGTAAACAGCCTACTGAGTTAGCACATCATAAAGGTGCTTTTCCAGCATCATAATGACTGTTAATATAAAAATAAAGGTAATACCACTGTACTCACTCACCTGAATGCCATCTTAGCAGAAAGAGGGAAATAACTATGTATTAAGTACCCCCGTATAGCTTTACAGAGCAGATATACAGGGGGGGTGCAAAATGAAGGACATTGGGTCCATGGTGCTCACAACAGGAGGAAATTTAGCAAGTAGAAAAAGACAATATAGATAAATTAAAGATAGACAACTTTATTTATATATATATATATATATTTATATATATATATAAATATATATATATTTTATATATATATAAAAGATGGATAAATACATATATATGTGCATATACACATGCATACACTCACATAGGGGACATAAGCCTTCAATTACAAAAATGAACATTTATTTTAGATCAAATTGTGTTTCAAAGAAGTTTCAAAAGGGCTGAGTCAACATATTTAGCAATTCATTTAAATTTAGTAATATTTTTACTCAGCTGGATCTGTAAAACTACAAAGGAAGCTCCTTGCCAAACAGGAGTGTATTTTCAGAAGCATAAATCTGCAGCCACTGCCCAAAAGAAAAGCTGGAGTATTTATGAATCTACGTCAGACATGAACACCTAACAGGCTTGTGTAAAACAGCCAGTTTATAAAATGAAATACACATGTACTGGATTTTGGAGTATCGCCTAATGCAGGTAAAAAGAAACAGGACAGTTTGGATGTCTTTAGGTTAATAACACACAACCAGTGGGATACGGTGGTTGAATGTTACCAAGATAGCGCTGTATAGTGTTTTTCCTAAAAAAAAAAAAAAAAAAAAACTACTACCAGTACATTGCATGTGCAGCTGGCATATGAAGCTAATGAGATAAAAAACTTATCTTTCAGAAGATAACGTGAGTAACCCAGCCCTGTCTTTTCACTGTATGACAGGGCATACAATTTTCTGTCCAAGTACAGAATTTTAGTTTAATACTAATTCAGACATGGGTTTTGAACAATTTTATTTTGAATGAGTGTTTACTTGTAGCTGCTACACAATAAAGGTTTTGGCTATGAATAAAACTGCCACGAGAAACAGACTCATTGCAATATGAGGAAATACACCTGTCAAGATGGATAGTGAACCGAAGCGTGAACCACATTAGTGCAGACTGCTAGCTGAAGGGCAATGGCAACCGTTGTCTCGGGTTCATGCAGGTTGTGTGTTTCCTCTACTAATCTAGACACTCAAGGCAATTTGATACGATTAAATGTCATAACTAGACTACAATGCACATGAGTTATGACATCTAAGAATGTCTGGTTTTGGGTCCAGGGTGCAAGGAAAATGGGCAATGAACTTATGAGCAAGATGAGAAAACTGATACGGTTTGATGAGTCATGACGTATGAATATGTACACGTGAGGCAGCAGCTCAGCAGCGCACCCTATAGCCCCAATCACTGGGTTCATGCAAGAGAAGAATCTGACAATTCAGCAGTTATGGTACAAATCAGAATCTTTTTTTTTTTCACATTAAGAGGGGTATTTAAAGTCAATGTCTTCAGTCAGTGTTCTAGTCCAGATGGCACCTGGTTTTTTTATACTTGTTTTCCTCCCTAATACTGAAGCTGAATAACACTGAAAAAACCTCATGAAAGCCCGGTCACAGGATTCTGCAGAACTCCACTCTGTCATGTCATGGGAACCCAACTTCCACCGAGTTCTTTCCTCAACACTACCTGCTTTTGAATTGTGTGAGAATATTTTCTGGTGTTTATGCATTTTCTCTATTTCTTGGTATCCAGTTTTACTCCCTTTTGCATATGGAATACAAGATACAGGGCAGGGAAATACATTACACCTTTAGAGTAGAAACTACAGTGACATCTAGTGGGATGAATAGCAATGAGTACAGTAACATTGTGTCTAATGGTTTTTGATCCATTTTAACCGCAGGTCCACAGCCTTTTCCGAGAATACATGTTTTTGGCAGGGGTTTGAGGTAAGAACTGAATGCATGGTTTAAAAAAAATCTGCTTATGAGTCAAGCACCAAAACACTGAATTATGAATACAACATTGGTTTACCATACAGAGAATAACAGATTCATGGTAAAGTATTTTTTTCTCTCTTTTGAAATGATGGTTCAGCACATTTAAGACACAGCCAATTTACGTAAAATAGTAAACTTTTGAACTTTTGGAACCAGAAAATCAAGGAATAGTTTCTTGTGATGTGTTAGCAGTTTCCACAGTTTGGTCTGGGGAAAAAGTCTCTAAAATCTGTGGAAAAACTACTGCAGATTACCAGATTGCTGCCAAAAGCTACATCACATTTAGGGATACAAAGTTTAAATGTAACATGTAGCATGTATACTGCATATGTACAAAAACAAAACAACCTCTGAGAAGACATTTAAATATTTGCTTTTTGTTCTTTATGATTGTTTTATATAAAATATACAGATAAAAAGCCTAAAAATTACTCTAACATGTAAATATAATTATAATAATAACATACATTTAAAATGAAAAAAGTTGTATAAAAGCCACTCCAACATGTCCTACTATCAGTGGAGGTCAGCAGATACTGATTAACTGTCAGTCACAGCACCTTGTTCTGAGGAAATGCCAGTTATATTTTGAATAGGCAGGCATCCCAAAAATAAAGCCAGGCCATACAGGCAGATGCTGCAAAAACACTAGCCATGTGCACTAAGACTCTAAATTCAATTTACTACTGTTCACAGCCACTAGTGCGCCTCCTTTCATTCTCAACAGAAGACAGAAATCTGTGGGTTACTGCATGATAGGTAGACACATTTTGACAAAAAGTGTGACTGAACCACTCTTACAAATCCAGAATGATTACTTTTCCACAACAAAAACCCATAGCTGTTGCACTGACCAGTGCCAGGCCTTGATCTTCTTCTTCTTCTTTCGGCCGCTCCCGTTAGGGGTCGCCACAGCGGATCAAAAGCTTCCACTTCCTCCTGTCCTCTGCATCTCTCTCCGTCACCCCTACCACTTGCATGTCCTCCTTCACCACATCCATAAATCTCCTCTTAGGCCTTCCTCTCTTCCTCTTGCCTGGCAGCTCCATCCCTAGCATCCTTCTCCCAATATATCCAGAATCTCTCCTCCGCACATGTCCAAACCAACGCAATCTCGCCTCTCTGACTTTGTCTCCAAACCGTCTAACCTGTGCTGCCCCTCTAATATACTCATTTCTAATCCTGTCCATCCTCGTCACACCCAATGCAAACCTTAACATCTTTAACTCTGCCACCTCTAGCTCTGCCTCCTGTCTTTTGGTCAGTGCCACTGTCTCCAACCCATAAAGCATAGCTGGTCTCACTACCATCTTGTAGACCTTCCCTTTCACTCTTGCTGGTACCCTTTTATCACAAATCACTCCTGACACTCTTCTCCACCCACTCCACCCTGCTTGCACTCTCTTCTTCACCTCTCTTCCACACTCCCCATTACTCTGGACTGTTGATCCTAAGTATTTAAATTCCAACTCTATTCCCTGCATCCTCACCATTCCTCTGTCCTCCCTCTCATTTATGCACATGTATTCTGTCTTAGTCCTACTGACCTTCATTCCTCTTCTCTCTAGAGCAAATCGCCACCTCTCCAGGGTCTCTTCAACCTGCTCCCTACTCTCACTACAGATCACAATGTCATCTGCAAACATCATAGTCCACGGTGACTCCTGTCTGATCTCATCTGTCAACCTGTCCATTACCATTGCAAACAAGAAAGGACTCAACGCTGATCCTTGATGTAATCCTACCCCCACCCTGAAAGCATCCGTCACTCCTACTGCAGACCTCACCACTGTCACACTGTCCTTGTACATATCCTGTACCACTCTTACATACTTCTCTGGCATCCCTGACTTCCTCATACAATACCACAGCTCCTCTGTAGGTACCCTGTCATATGCTTTCACTAAGTCCATGAAGACACAATGCAACTGCTTCTTACCTTCTCGGTACTTCTCCATCAGCACCCTCAAAGCAAACATCGCATCTGTAGTACTCCTTCTCAGCATGAAGCCATACTGCTGTTCACTAATTGTCACCTCCCTTCTTAACCTAGCTTCCACTACTCTTTCCCATAACTTCATGCTATGGCTGATCAGTTTTATCCCTCTGTAGTTACTACAGCTCTGCACATCGCCCTTATTCTTAAAAATTGGTACCAGTACACTTCTTCTCCACTCCCCAGGCATAGTCTCACTTTCCAAAATTCCATTAAACAATCTGGTTAAAAACTCCACTGCCATCTCTCCTAAACACTTCCATGCTTCCACAGGTATGTTATCTGGGCCAACAGCCTTTCCCTTCTTCATCCTCTTCATAGCTGTCCTAACTTCCTCCTTGCTAATCCATTGCACTCCCCTATTCATAATCCCTACATCACCCAATCTTCTCTCTCTCTCGTTCTCTTCATTCATCAACCCCTCAAAGTACTCTTTCCATCTGCTCAACACACTCTCCTCGCTTGTGAGTACGTTTCCATTGCTATCCTTTATCACCCTAACCTGCTGCACATCTTTCCCAGCTCGGTCCCTCTGCCTAGCTAATCGGTACAGGTCCTTTTCTCCCTCCTTAGTGTCCAACCTCTCATACAATTCACCATAAGCCTTTTATTTAGCCTTTGCCACCTCTCTCTTCGCCCTACACCTCATCTCCTTGTACTCCTGTCTATATTCTTCATCTCTCTGTCTATCCCACTTCTTCTTTGCCAGCCTCTTCCTCTGTATACTCTCCTGTACTTCTTCATTCCACCACCAGGTTTCCTTGTCCTCCTTCCTCTGTCCCGATGTCACATCAAGCACCTTTCTAGCTGTCTCCCTTACCACTTCTGCTGTAGATGTCCAGCTCACTGGTAACTTTTCACTGCCACCCAATGCCCGTCTTAATTTCTCCCTGAACTCCACCTTATAGTTTTCCTTTTTCAACTTCCACCATTTGATCCTTGGTTCTGCCCTCCCTCTCCTTCTCTTTTTGATCTCCAATGTCATCCTACAAACCACCATCCTATGCTGCCTAACTACACTTTCCCCTGCCAACACTTTATAGTCTACAGTCTCCTTCAGTCTGGCCCTCCTGCATAAGATATAGTCCACCTGTATGCATCTTCCTCCACTCTTGTATGTCACCCTGTGTTCTTCCCTCTTCTTAAAATACGTGTTTACCACAGCCATGTCCATCCTTTTTGCAAAATCCACTATCATCTGACCTTCTGCGTTCCTCTCCTTGACACCATACCTACCCATCACCTCCTCATCTCCTCTGTTTCCTTCACCAACATGTCCACTGAAATCCGCTCCAATCACCACTCTCTCTCCCTCAGGTACACTCTTCGCCACTTCATCCATATCACTCCAGAATTCTTCTTTCTCATCCATCTCACACCCAACTTGCGGGGCATATGCACTAACAACATTCAGCATCACACCATCAATTTCAATTTCAATTTCCAGTTTCATAACCATCACTCTGTCAGACACTCTCTTCACCTCCAAGACACTCTTTACATACTGTTCCTTCAGGATAATCCCTACCCCGTTTCTCCTCCCATCCACACCATGGTAAAACAGTTTAAACCCCCCTCCGATGCACCTAGCCTTACTCCCCTTCCATTTGGTCTCTTGCACACACAATATATCAACCTTCCTTCTCTCTAGTTTGTGCATCCCCTTGCGGCTTGATGATGCATCTAAATCAGCTTTATGAGGTAAGAACCAGCAAGTCTTGCAAAATTCAAATTCCTTCAAAATTCAAAAGGAAATTAACACAACGGTGGCTTTAATAAATGCCGTTAATAAAGAACACTAGTTTTGCAAAACTTTAAAATGTTACTTGATTGTAGGGGTGCTGGATATGTACAGTGTAAATCCCAAAATTCTAAAATTTACCCTAAAAAAAAATCTTACCTCATACTGTACCATCGTCTAGGATTCTAAATATCTTCCAGACGACATTTCTGAAAAGCAGTTCCTGTAGACACCCACAGTTCTCCCACACGCCATGAGGCAAACAGAGCTGTGTTTGTTTGCCTACACAGTACCTGTCTTCATTGCGCTACAACCTCTTGGTCGCAGCCATAGACAGAGGTGGGCCAGCAGCCGGGCCAGCAGAGAGAAAGTTGTTCTCGAGGCCTCAGAGGAAAAACACTATACTGGCATCAAGTTCTGCTCCTCCATAGGTAACATGAAAGCTGGCTGGGTTCTACTGAGATCCAGCAAGGAATTTCTCAGCCCCACTGGTTCAAGATGCCCACTTTCAATAATGTAAAAGATTCAGCAGCTTAGAATCATATGCATAGACTGAGAAAACATGCTGATCTGTTTTAATTTGTATAATAAACTCTTAAAAATATGTATTATTACATGTGCATCCTTCACTAAAATGGACAATACAGATTTTTATATAAAATCATCTTCAAATGAAGGACATTATAAAATCACTTGTTTTAATTAAAGTTAAAAAGTCTGGTAAATATCCACCTGAAAAAAATACATATACATACATACAGATTGTGCACAGACAGAATTCTGGGTATTACAATTCAACTATAAAAAATATTCATAAGAGCAGAGGAATGTGATTCATAAACCCTAGAGCCTTTATTCTACAAAATCATATGCATGTAACTGTGGTACCATTTATATGAAGACAACAGAAGTTTTTACATTGCCCAACATATGGAATGTACCAGATACTATGATGAATGCACGACTCAATGACCCCACAAATAAAAAGACAACTGGTCTTATAATTAGTTTTTTGCTTTGCTGATGGTTTTATCCAGTTATTAAAATACTGGGTATTTTAGTTATTAATTCAGGGCATCTGCCTAGATTAAGGACAGAGTAGTAGTTGTGAGTTGGTCTTAAAACAGCAACATTTAAAATACAAGTCCATGTCCTTCACCACTAAGCTACCTGCTGGTTGTAAAACAGATAACAGCAATAAGTACTCTGTGAAAAGTTACATTCTTACAGTAAGAAGACAATAATTTGGCTTTTAGTCTTTTTGATCTTTTCTTCAACAGTGCAAGGAAAATGCAGGCCTTTAGCAAAAGTACTGTGATAGCTTAAATATTTACAATCAATCAGTTATTTCCAATTCAGTTTCCTGAACATTATGATGTAAACAATGCCTCTTCTTGACAGCCAGGGTGTGTTGCTTGCAGACTTGCATCATCATCACCATCATCACCAATAGCTTGACTGATACTGATGTGAACTGATACAGTGGCTCCCAGCACACCATGCTGAGGAAAAAGGGCAAACAAAAAGGGTAGGGGAACATGTTATTTGTATATCATTAGTCTCTTTGTGGTATGCTTAATGTCATGGAGGATTCATTGGAATTCAGTAAACAGGGGGAAAAGGTGCCAAATACAAAATAAAATTGGTGCCATGGATAATTACAATGCAATCAATACAACTGTTGTTTCCACATTCACATTCTGTTGAAACAACATCCTATTAAGAAATTCCAACTTATTTTTCAAATTGCTCTTTACATTGGTTATTATATTTAACTCAACAGTCAATTTTTAATCCAGATAGCACCTATCATCAGTTATATACTTATTTTCCATTACACAAAGCTCAGTACCATTGAACATCATATTTATGCTTTTTCCTCCATAGTTTATACACACGCACGCACGCACGCGCACACACACACACACACACACAGCATATCTAGATAAAAGTAGAACTGGACAATTACTTACAAAGTCAAGATGCTTTAATGGTCATGACTGGACACCTTCAGATGTCCTGTTAATGTAGCCACCTTTAGACTTCATTTGGTCCTGAACACTATCTGTCTTTAACAGAAAACAAAAGACATTCAGAAATACTGAGTTATATTTTATTTACAAAGAATATTCCATGCAATTTTATACTATTAATATGGCCACTTTAACTGCGTAATCAGAACTAAAAGCAAAGTAACATGACAAGATGATAAATATTTACATTTTTGTTTAACAATATTAAGCACAGTAACACCCCAAAACACACTCTTTTGGGTTACAAAACTCTTGGGAGTTTCATTTAACACCTTCATTTCAACTTTCAATGTATTTTTCACATTTCCAAGGACCAAATTTGGATTTTGTACATCTTCTAACAGTTGAGCGTAGCGAGACCAAAACCTACTATGTGGTCTTCACAGCTCATGCTTCACTAAGTTCTTAATTTCCATCACCCTTTGTTTGCTGCTTCTTGTTTGCTGTACCTTGTCAGGATTTTCCAAACATCAGCAGTTTGCTTGGTGAGTTGGTACTCATTCACATTGTTTTCATTGATATCTTTTTGTCTTTACTGTTCTCTTTTATATTTTGCATTAGAAGTTGAATTAATACATACAAATATTGAATATCAAATTTTTGCATGTTTTCTTTGTGAGCGTTTGTCAAATGTACAGTACATAATAGCTATGAAGGAGTGCAGATGTAAAGTTGTACCATAGTACAGACTAATTAATGAAGGGACACTGCCTTGTTACGATATGATATCAGCTATTTAATTAATTGTGTCCATTTTAATGGCACTTGGCAATATTTTAACATAAATTGGTTTCAGTTGTAAGGCTCAGGAACAAATTCAAATTTTTTTACAACAGAAACAAACCACTTTCATAATTCAGAGAAACACTTACAGGAAATAATGTTTAATACAAATTATTAGCAGTTTTATAGAAAAGACTAGACTTTGTACTAGAAAAGAGAACCCATGTAAAACACAAAAGTACTTACTGAAAATCCCAAACCAATATCCCCTGAACCCACATGTGTGGTGTGGACAAAGTTTGTTGGCTCTCCAATCATTGAACGGTCTATTCTCCGCCGCCTTTTCTGGAATATAATTCAATATTAAATCATGTAATGATTTCTTCAAGGAACATTACTATGTGATCATCAAAACTGACGTTATGTGATTTTCAAAATGTTGTGCACATAATTTATTCTTGAAAAATGGCATTGAACTATACTCATGTTGTTGAAATAGTAAACAGTTGTCAATGCACACCAGACCAAATTTAAAAGTATTCTATATTCATGCCAGTGGACAAGAAATCTTATAGAAAAATAATATATAATAATATGTATATATTGATATTATAGTTCCTGATATGTTTAACTCTAGAATGCATGGCATCTGTTATACATTATAAATTACTGCACGGATAAATCCAGAATCCAGATGTCTGCTTATCTTTTTTTCTTTGTGGTCTACAACTATTACATGTGATTCACCCCAAAAGTGTATATTATATGTATGGGGCAATATTTTGTGTGTCCAATTTAACAAAATGCAACAGAACGAACACTTTTCAGATAACATTAACAAATGTGGATGTTACCACATTTCAAACGATCAAACCCCAGCATTTAATTTTTGATTTTTTTCTTTGAATGTTGCATACACATAATTTGTATTTTCATATAAATGAAATAGCAGCATAAAACTGTATACAACATAAAACTGCCAAATAGACTGGAAAAAAATACATTAACTGAGAGTTATGCAATTTATAACGCCTTCTGAGTAGATACTCACAGGCTGAGGTTGTTCTGCAATGCAGCAGCTGAAGCAAACCCAGAACTCAGTCATGCTGAATCCTCAAAGTGGTAAGTTCCCTTCACTCAGATTCCTGGTTAGATCACCAGAATATCTCAGGTGCAAGAGACTGCACCCTGAATTTCTGCTTCCCAGTAAATGTCGAAACAGCCCAAGACACCTCAGTCAACAGTAACCTGAAATAAAAATATTCAGATGTAAATGCAACTAAGCATAACACATGCAACTTATGTCAAGACAATACGAAAAAGTCTAGAAAAAACTACTTAAAAATTAATTTAAAAAAAGATATGTAAACAGTTGTCCCCGTATGCAAGGAGTGGCTTTAATTCTGAAAGCTAGTTAAGGCCTTGTTTTCAGCTTAAAATCTGAGACAACCAACAATGCCAAATAAGAACATTAAAGACCTCTAAGACAGGTAAGGTGTCAAAAGTAACAGTAAGAACAATGAAGCCTACAAAAATGCACAATTAATAAGTTTTAAAATGAGAAAAAAAGCATTATGAGTCTCTGGTGCAAGCAAGCCACCAAACAGTTGGGTGACATAAGAGCTTCTATTACTTCTCAGCCCAGCTACGGGACTTTCTACTGCTTCATACTTTGCCAAATGCTTGTTTACTTCAACAAAAATTCAAGGCATTACAATAATCTATTACAGAAAACAAAATGATAATGATTTAGCATGAAAGAGCATGACTAGGTAAACTAGACTTAAGGCAGGCTTACACCCAGTCGTTGAAGCCATTACAGGTTCATCTGCATTCAAGTGAAGAAAATTAAGACACCTGCTTTGAATATCACTTAGACAACCTTGCAAAGCTGCCCTGTTCCCACTGTTATGTGGACTAAATGGAAACTAAAATCAAACACCACTGGAATAAAAACAGAAATAAATGTTATTTGTGCGAAGGATCTGGGCAAAGAGTAGTATATGGAAGATAATAGAAGTCCTGAAATCTCAGGAAAAGCACCAATATTCTGCACAATACACGGATTAACCAACAGCATGTTTGTACTCAACAAATAAGACAAAACCATGTCAACTTTGGACTTGAGATGCCACTGGCTTTCAAGTACAATGGAAAAATCCACAATGTGATAGGCAGCTCTAACACTAAGGAGGATGATACATTGGCTTCTCCACTTACAAACACAACTGGGACTGGAATTAAGTTTGCGGCTTGCTTTGTTCTAAAAATTAAACTTTACTACTAAGTCACGATAAAAGCTAGACAGCAAAGGAATGCCTCCACTTACTAATAAGCTTGGACCTGTAAAATCTTTAGGTAAATCTTTAATAAATAAACCATTTTTTTAAAACTTCCATCCATTATCCTTAACCATGTGTTCGGTATAGAGCTGAGATCATAAGCACAGGACATAA
The DNA here is from genome assembly GCA_018136845.1 of Heterotis niloticus. Classification (NCBI taxonomy): domain Eukaryota; kingdom Metazoa; phylum Chordata; class Actinopteri; order Osteoglossiformes; family Osteoglossidae; genus Heterotis; species Heterotis niloticus. Next base: position 11,526,129 of record CM030904.1, on the reverse strand, counting down.
AGCAGGGCAAACCCTACATGGGATTTCAGTTCATTGCAGTGTAACAATTCTGTTTTATTTCTTTAACTGAATTTACATTGATTAGTTTATTAATATTAACAAAGTTTGTGCTTTTTATTTTCAGTAATTAAATAATCTCCAGTATCTTCAATTCAATCAAATTTACCTTATTAGCATGTTCAGTGTTCACTCATTTCTGGCCACTTTTAACATTCTTTGCACCAAATATAAACATAATAATATAGATGCCCTTCAGTTTATTTATTGGTAAGGTTTAGTAAAAAATCTTACATACACTTGCACCTAACCTAATGAACACAACTGGGACCAGAAGTCAGGTCACCAATTGGAATTTCTTGTAACCCAACCCACTACATCACAATCGACAAAAGTTTAATAAAACACATTAATCCCTTGATTTATCTAAATGATCTGTACATAAAAAAATCAGATAAAGCTATAATGAACAGAATAATCACTGTAAGACTTTATTTATCCTATTTTCATCAACAGCCCATCCATACAAAACTGTTTCACTGTTAGTAACCTGGTTTTCTGTTCTCTATCCTGGAAACCACAGCTGTGGGACAAGATACAAAGTGGACTGGATGGCAGTTTGTTTAGCTTTATTATATTTAAAGTTAGGTCCATATTAAAAATTACTCAAACTAAAAAATACACATTATTCACCAACAACTATTCACTGTTGTGCTTAACACACGTGAGATGCAGTGTTACTTCACAAGTTATTTCTTTGCTTCAGGTGTAACAAGACTATAACAGTATAAAAAGAGAGAAAGAACAGTGATTTCCAGAAAGTATTAAGTGTTTCATAACACAAGATTCAAGTGTACAGCTTAAATAAATTTACCTTGTAAGACTTTTCACTTTCATTAAAATCAAGCTTTATTAAAATTAAAACTAACTTACAAAGATTGAGAATACCTTCTGTCCACAGAGTCCTATTCAATGCCAGCTGCTGATTGATTCATTCCATAAACATGTGCATTGTTCATCATTTTATTATTGATTAGCAATACTGCTGAACAAAAGGCATAAATTACTATAAGCTCAGTGGAAGCAGTTAATCCTATTCTGCTTGTATGGGTTTTACTTCCAAGTAACAGTTGAGCCTGGAAATGTAATTTGCTTTCTGCAAAAAAAAAAAAAAAAAAACCACAACGAAATTTTGATGAAGAAAAATTCTTTCACATCCAGCACATGATCCACAAACAGCATACAGCAGTAAATAAAAGCTTTCAGCAATAAAAAAAAATTTAACTCTTGAAAATTTTAATGTCTCATATTTCAAAGTAATTCATGTCATTATAATAAATTCAGCTTTAGTTATGCATACAATGCTGTCGCACAAAGCCCCGCACCAGATTTCCCCTTTTATTACATCTTTTGGCTACAGACCTCTAGACAAAATTTTATATTAAATAAAGGCACCCAGAGTAAATATATAATAGTTTTTAAATTATTACTTCATTTATTTAAGGTAAAAAGTTATTCAACACCCGTATCACCCATGTGAAAAAGTAATTTTACTGTTAAACTGGATAACTGGTTGCAACATCTTCAGGAGTAACAACTGGAACCACACGTAAACAATTTGATATCAGTCTTTCACACTGTTGTGAAAGACTGATGTCACTGTGACACTTCTGCATCACTAGGGATTTTAGCGCACCCATCTTTGCAGAACTGCTTCAATTCAGACACAGTAGTAGGTTTTTCAGCTTGAACTGCTCGTTTTGGGTTGTATCACAGCATCTCTATTGGGTTCAAGTCAAGACTTTGACTAGGCCACCCTAAACCTTTGTCTCTTTGCAGCCACTCAGATGTGGACTTGCTTTTGTGTTTTGGATCATGCATAACCCCAGTTATACTCCAGCTTCTTCACAAAGCATGCAAGTCTACTGAAATATGCGTGGACACAGCTGCTGTTACACCTTCAATGGTATTTTGAAGTATACTGACTTCATAACATAAAGCATAAAGGATTTATGTTGGATAAACTATAACAGTAAGTTTATTCTACTGTTCAATTTGTCTTGCTATCATATGGTATACTGGAGTACTTGCTACTAATATTTCAAATAAAACTAATAGCAGTGTTATGTCACTGGCAAAGTGCAATTCAATTAAAACAATTTGGTGCAATCAAACACTTAGTGACTGTACAGCCCTTAGTGGCAACTGTGTCATAATCTAATATTTTGAGCAAAGTTCAGCATTATCAGTGCTATCTCTACATGTTTGCTATATGTTTGCTACAGTCCATCAATAATGAGACATCGAGCAAACTGAGCCAACACAAAAACAACTTGTAATTTTCCATATTAACCTCAAGCCATTTTTATTATTATGTCATAGCTAATGATTTCGTTGAAAAAAATTGTATGCATCTATACAATTGGATATTTTATTCTGTTCAGTACTTTAAGAAAAACACTAAAGCAAAGTCTGTCTTGGAAACTTGAATTCAGTCAAGCCACTTAATACTCTTACTGCTTACTAACTAGACTAAACAGAAAAATTTGGTGAGTGAAAGTACATGTGAATCTTTATTTTTCTGCTAGCCCAAAATCCAGAAAGACATGACAACCTCTCCACCACTTGTCTGTCAGTCATGCAAGTGACCACTGAGTGGATACAGATGTGAGAAGGCAGACAGGGAGAACAAGATGAAGGGCATCTGACTGGAGATTGAAGAGAACCAAAGTGAAAACAAGAGCATCAAAGCAAAGTTCTGAAGGACAATCCACATGACTTGATCGAGTTTGCAAATGATCTGTACACTAAAATACTATTTTTAGTATAGTATTTTAGTATTTTGAAAAATCTGGATTATTTTATATTATACACTGTCATATAAAAACTTGCCTACAAATGAAGACTACAACAGTATAATAATAAATGTATAATAATACAAAGGTTTGTAATCTTAATTTTTCCAAGGAATACAGCTGGCCTATAACTTTATGGGTCCCTTAACTTTATGGGCACTATAATGTGTTGATTACCTTTTTAAATTTAGCTGCAGGCCAAAAAAAAAACAATTTTACTGCCCTAGAAAAGCCAGGGCAAGCACTTGTTTTTGAGAACTTCAGAAAGAGGAGAGTCTGTTTGCAACATGCTGCAGGGCTACCCTGAAAACAGGAAACATGAACCACAAATTTTCATTTTCAACTTGCACAAGGCATGAGTGCCACAAGAGGCAATTTCCATGACAAACAAAACCTGTTTTTCCTATTAAACATTTCAATTTAATGACTCAAACACTCTTCCAAGATATGCAGAATGCATTTTTGCTTATTTACAGTAACAAACTCCTTTCAAAAGCCTACAAAAATTTTAATTCCAGAACTTTAGGTAGAAGTACACTCTTCCTTAAATGATCATGATGGGCAGTTGAAGGGAGTGAGTTAGAAGATACACAGTGCAAAAAAGTGAAAGCTTTCAGTATTGATGATAGTTGTTTCCTGTTTATTCCCAGTTTTTCTGTCTGAAATGCATGTCTTCTACCTTGCATTGTTTAAAACTACACACCATATCAGTACCATCTTGCATTAACCTCTGTGCTTTTGTCAAAAAGTGCACATTCTGATAAACAAACCTTTCTAAATTGGTTTTAAAAAGCCACCATGTGCATGGAAGAATACAGCCAAGTACATAGTTGTTTGCTAAGAGGGTGTAACCTCTTCTCAGTGCTTTTTCGGGTACTAGACAAGCAGTCATAGTTATCCTCATAGCTTTCACTTTCTTAAAATGACAAACAAATACATATTTCTGTTTTTTAGTAAAAAAAAAAAAAAGCACAAAACCAAACTGTTATCTTTTGTGAAAGGTAAGGACACACAGCATTTGTTCACATGTGTGAATGTCACCTAAATGAAGGTTTGCCTCCCCAGAGTTGCTACCTGTTTTATTAAGGTTATAAACTGCATTACCATGGAATCATGGAACTTGGGGAATAACCCACTTCCAGAAAAGATTAGCATTTCACGTTAGGCTCAATTCTGAGTGACAAATTACCAACATTTCACAGAAAAAAAATATATAGAAAAGCATTTATCATAAACTTAAAATTATTATATGAAAGCATTTCAATGGAAATAATAACACCTTTTAGTACAAAAAATGTTGACAATCACAGCGTGCCACTATCAAAAAACAATCTGCGTTTTTAAATGAAAGGCTACAGCTCTCTGTGTGTGTGTGTGTGTGTGCGCCTGTGTGTGGGTTTTAACCAAAGAACAGCACTACACTCTACAAGTGCCAATAAGAAACAGGAAGTGAAGTGAAATGAAGCGGAGGGGCTCGGTACCACAGAGCGGACCAAGAGTGACTGCAGCCCGCACTCAACTACTAATCTACCGCTGTAGCTGTAGGCAAAAAAAAACCCTGAGATCCTCAGACAGCAGCGAGCCGGACACGGGCCGATACATCGTCACTTTTCCCTCCACGTACTTACAGGCGAGCGCACATGTCCCGTGAGGCGGTTTTAAGGAGCTCAATGATCAAGGTGAAAGGGACCTACCTGCAGAACATGAGAACTTCCGTGTGATGGATGTCAGCCAGCCAGCCCTCCCGCTGAGGAAGCTGCCGCAGTGCCCCATGGGAACTCACGCGCTGTACCTCGGTTCACGTGCTGCCTGTCCCTATCCGAGCAATTTCGTCGCGCCATATATTATATCGCACCTTAACTCGATATTTGCACATCTTACCGTGAAAGTTTATCACTTTATACCCAACGAAATTAGTAAAAGTGCACACAATTCTGTCTTATTTTTACAGTTTCCACTCCCCCAAAGCGACGTGCAACGCCACAAGTTTCTATCAATCCACGCCGTTTAGAATCACAAATTCACCTCAGTGAGGGATTTAGACTGTGGTAGGAAACGTGTTTGAACGCCGGGGGAACGGGCAAACTTGCCACAGCGAGCGGGATTTGAACCGAAGCTTGAAGCCACAGGTCAAGAGCTGTTGAGCATCAATGTACCCGCTGCGACATGTTTGTATTGTGCTTAAATAATAATGGATGGAAATAGTTAAGTGTACAGCAAACTGTTATTGCGGCGAGAGAGAGCAAAGCCCGACTGACTTATCAGAGGCTGCAGTTTCATCCATCGGCTAACTTTCTTCAGTTGTTATTCATTGTAATGGTGTGGTTTATGGAATGATCGGGACTGGGATTGTTCATATGTGCACGAAAAACACGTATGTCACATGGTTCTGCAATGTATAACTGCAACCGTATTAATATACAAAAGTAATATCGGTTTACTGAGGCCTGTGAACATTATTCAGTAATACAGTACTTATTAGCCAGGCTTTCCTTATGCAGCCATCTTCATGGTCTGATCAGTTAACCGTTATATCTGTGTGTAGAGTAGTGTGCACAACTTTCCTTTTTCTGGACAGTTGCTGTTCACCAGTTATTTTGCAATGTGTTCTCTTTTATCTCATTACTAGCTGAGTTACCTGGTGCTGTCCAGGTCAAAAAGGTGTAGTGGTGGAAAAGTAAAAAGTAATAACACATTCTACTTGTATAGTCACTTAACTGTTTTATTGTAAATTGGTTGTATTTAGTGGGGTCCTAGACAAGTGGAAAGGGGGAAAAAAACAAATTAGTGTATTTGTGTGTGAGTGAGAGAGAGAGAGAGAGAGAGAAAGCACCTTTGTGCCAAATTCTGTTAGCTTAAAAAACAAAGCCGAGCATAAAACAGTCAAACAAAAAAACAATCAGAAAGAAGTATGAAGATAGAGAAAATCTAATACCAAAAATTTGTTTCATTAAAATATGTTGTGCTCAGTATTTCCCTCCAGATGGCAGTATTTATGCTACTTAAAATTTCAGAAACTCGCTATATAGGAGAAATAGCGTATGGTGGTCCATAAAAAATTAAAAACAAATAAATGTATTAAACACTTTTATCCTTACGACAAATTAAAAAAACTACAAATGATATTCAGAACTACAAGTGATGCTTCAAATTTACAATGCACTCAGATCACCTTTAAGCATTTTTTCTAGGTTTAAAGTTCACTTTATTGTCATTCTACTCCTACACAAAGAGATCAAATGTAATTTCTTCTGGACCCCCCAGTGCACAATACACTGAACAGACTAAATGACATAGGACAACACAGAAGAATACACAATGGCCAGAAACAGTTCTTAGGTAGTTGGTATATAAATGAATTACAGAAAATAAACAGTGGAAGCAAGCAAACAAACAGATGATAGATAGATAGATAGATAGATAGATAGATAGATAGATAGATAGATAGATAGATAGATAAATAGATAAATGCTAATGTGCAATGATTTAATTATGCATCTGTATAAAACATCAAATAAAATCAAATCATCAAAATATTAAGACTCAAATCTATAATATTATAGATATTTTATTATATCCTCAGACCTTTGAATACCTTTCTGCTTAATAGTTTAATTAACACACAGACAAACATAATCTCTAAGTACTTCCAGAATTATTATCATCTCCTGATGAACTCAGCCCAGGTCTCAACTATTAGTCAAATTGGCCCTTGGAAATAGTTGTCTGAAGGGTTGTTAGATATAACATTTATTTACAGACCAAATAATGGTGTGTTTCAACCACCTATAAATACTTGCAGCTACACCATTTTTACAGTCCTAGAAAATGAGAGTAGACCACAGACAACATTAAATACAACTCATTGCATCACACAATTCCAGAGGTAAGAGCTCTGTATGATATACTGTTTAACAAGTGTTTGTTCTGCTTCTTAGGTTGCTAAAGTCTTCCCTGCTTACACTTCCCTATGAATCCAGAAACAAAAACACTGGGCTCCTTTCAGAGTCTTAACTCCTCTTTTCAGAGGATGTCCCCTGGGTCTTCTCAGTTGTGTTTTAAATGTAAAACTGTTCTGATTATTTGAATACATTTATTCTGGGGATGTGGTACAAGCTAGCAAGGATGCAGTTCACTCAGCCATTAACAAAAAGTTTCATTTGTCCCCAATTATTATTTTGCTGCACCACAACCCAACTTCATTTTTTTAATGAAGTTATGAAACATGGGCTGACTACTCTTACATACTTGCCAAGGAAATTTATTTATAGAAGATTTCTCTTAAAGTATGTGGATGACATCTGTGTTAAATTTTCTTCCTTTTGAAGAATTAAGATTAATGTTTCATCTGAATGCTAATTCCAAGGAACTCTAGAATGTCTGGAAACCCATATAAAATTAATTTAATAATGCTATGTAATCACACCTGTTCATTATTGTAACCTAGACTTTGCTCTAGATATGTAGAAATATTTGCTATTTCTTAGTGCACTATTTCTGCCTGTGCATTGCTGTGACCTAGAGCTGGTCTTAAAACTATTAAAAATAATTTGAAAAAATAATGCAAGAATTATTTTTTATCAATTTCTAAAGGTAGATGGAGACTGAAACCACAACAATTTAATTAAACTAACTACAATGTTTGCATGTTGGTTGTTAAATACCATTCCCTCAGAAAAGTGTGGATGCCGGTTTTAATGCACTAACATGATGTTGCTCTGATTTATTTGGCAACATCCGTATAAAAATTTTACATTATATAATTTAATAGTAAAGTACATCTGGAAATACCATATATTGGTATTCCAATATCTTGAAAGTATAAGGTGTGATGCAGGGTACAACCTATACAGAAGAATTATCACTGGTCTATCACACACTCATTCACTCACACATAAACACACTAAAGGCTATTTGAAGCCACAAATTCAGGAAGAAACCAGAGCACCCAGAGGAACAAAGAAGGAACATGTAAACTTCGCATAGACTGAGCTTGATTCAGAGCCACAACCGAACCCACAGCCCAAGAGATGGGAGGCACCAGTGCTAGACCACTGAGGAGCCCAAAAAGATGCATTTCACCACAAAATGTGGGGCAATCAGCTACTGGTAGGATCAGTTCAGCCAGTGCAACAAAGAGCGCCAGCACATTCCCCTCCTTGTAAAGAAATTTACATCCAATAAAATGTAGCTGGGGAAACTTGTATGGCTTGTTAATGAAAAGTAACAAAAATCATCAAAATGACATAGATGAAAATGCTACTGATCAAGAAGTTCAAGAATTTTAAAACATAATATCTGAGCTGCTGGCTGGATTTTGAACAGTAGGATTACTGTGTGTCTCACAATGCTTTATTCTCAAGCTTTGACTGAAGGCAAAGTCAAGTTTTCAAAGTCAGACTGATGTGTTGATTTTATTCAGTCTCCATGCCTGACATGCAGCAAAAACATTATAGCACCATGCAGATGTTTCACATTCATTTAAAAAAAGGCCATAGTGCCATTTTTGTACACCACTGCCATTGTAACTGTAGCCCTTTGGGGGTTGTAAACATGTATGGGTTGTTTTCTCTTTGGCCTCAAAAGAGCCACACGGGTTTGGGGAAATGCTCCAAATCAAAATAAGCAGTGGCTGGAAACAGAAAAGCAGTGAAATAGAACAATTGGACATAACATTAGTTATTCGTTAGCAACATAATTATTAGATCGTTTATTTTTAATCAACATACAAAAACACATTTTATTTTGCCAACAGTACAAGAATCTTGCCTGAAAATTCTGCTCCATGAGTGCTTAATTGCTTTAAGTATTGATACTGTTTTCTCTTTAAATAGATCAAATGCTGTCCTAAAATAAATCTTAACAGTGTTTCAGTAAAAACGTTTTCAAGGATTTCGAGGTTTTCAAGGCGCTGTATATTTCACCCACAGACTTGCGCTATTGTAGGTTTGACTTCACCGACACTTGTAAAATTTTACAGACCTTAGGGGCGGAGGGTATGTGCGTGGGCGGAGAAGCAGCGGGAGGCTAAGTTCTGATTGGCTGTTAAGATGTCGCGGCCGTTGGTCGCCACCGTTTATATAGCCAATGAGGGCAAAGCGAGAACATGTGGGGAAGTGCGGGTCTTCGGCTGGTTCTCTGTTAGTGGAAGACAGCGCAAGAGCCGCAGCGTCCAACTTTTCTTATAACTCACACCATGGAGGACTCGAGTAGTTGACGTTTCCTTTAACCTTCTCTTTTTAAGCTTTCTTTCGTGTTCCGATCATTGCGCTCCGAAACTGAGCTTATTTGGGTCGTCCGCTTTTTCCTGGAAGTGGGCACGCAGTCAGGTTTCAAGATGAAGTTCATCATCGGCATTGGGGGGTGAGTGAATAAAAACGAAATGAATAACAGTGGCTGTTTTTTGTGTAATGATGGCAATGCCACTTCTCCACCAGCGTGTTTTGGGTGTCTCTTGTAACAAAATAAACTGCACATACTTCTGAGACATTGATTATATGTAGGATGCGAGCAATTTATTGTCAGTTCTAGGCAGATTTCTCTGTATCAAAATGAATCTACAATATTAGAACCTTTCTCCTTTCCACTTCAGGGTAACCAACGGGGGTAAGACCACCCTCACGGACAAGTTAACGAAGAATTTACCCAACTGCTGTGTTGTGCACCAGGATGACTTCTTCAAGGTGAGTGTAGGTAGATACTCCCACAATAGAACTTTGAATTTGGTTAAAAAAAAAGAAGCAAAAAAACTCAAAACTACAAAAAAGACTTTATGATGCATTTTTTTCCAGCCTAAGTATGCCAGCCACACGTTTTTGAATGGAAGCAATGGAAACACATTTCACTGATCCGTAGTTTTCACTCACTGAGCAGCCCCAGCTGAAGGTGTATTTTTGCCTGAATACCGCATACAGTAATCCAATACGTCCTACCCTGGTTCAGTGCCAGACAGTTCGAAACTGGTCCATTGTCTGCACAGAACAACTTTCAAAAGTTGCAAGGAGACACTTTTCTTAGTTAAGCTACAACGTCCTGATGGCATGCGCCTTGTGGACTGTACACGAGTATCTCATCCATGTATGTTTCAGCCCCAAGATCAGATTGAAGTGGGTGAAGATGGCTTTAAGCAGTATGATGGTAAGCTGGGATCTCATCAAGAGATCATGTGTTTGTGTGTATGAATGCGAGTTTGACACTTTTGGGCGCCTTATTTAATATATGTGCATGTCCCTAGGATGCTTGATGAAATTTTGCCTCTGCCAGTGTCTTATTCCTCTGTTGCTTCTCCTGCCTCTCCCGCCTCTCCCCTCCCCTGCCATGCCTTCAGTGATTACTGCCCTGGACATGGAGGCCATAATGAGCACCATCTACGCTTGGCTTGAGAACCCCGTGAAGTTTGAGCGGTCACACGGCATCAACAGCACTCTGGACAGGGAGATAGGCTCAGAGTCTAAGCATAAGGACGATGGCATCCATATCCTTATTGTGGAGGGCTTTCTGCTGTACACCTACGGGTCAGTTTTCTGGTCTCACTGGATATTGAATTAACTTTATTCTAACATTACATTTCCGTCAAGACTAATTGTCTAGCTTTTTAATTTTTGACATTTGTATCTTTTTTTTTTTTTTCTTTTCTTTTCTTTAGACCTTTGATCGACATATTTGACCAGCGTTACTTTATTTCCATTCCATACGAAGATTGCAAAAAGAGAAGGTGGTAAGTATTCTTGAGATTTCAGATGTTTTGGTTCTGGATACAACAAACATAAAATATTATAAACTGATTTGTAAGTAAGCCAAAACTTCCACCATCAGTGTTTTGTAAGTTAAGCTATGAAAAGAATCCCAGTGGCTGTGTTCTTACAGGAACTTTTTTTGCTGCAGCTCAAGAAACTACCTGGTGCCAGACCCCCCTGGACTGTTTGACGGTCATGTCTGGCCCATGTACGTAAGACACAAGACCATAATGGAGGAGGCTGGGGTTGAAGTTGGTAAGTTAATTAAATTTATGTGACATAGGTTTATATCAGTTTTGAAAAATGTTTTAATAAAAATGTCTTTCTGTAATAGTGCAGCTAGATGGGACTAAGTCCAAGGAGCAGCTGTATAATGAAGTCTTTGGGCAAATACAAAACGGCATCCACAAACAACTGCAGTAAACAAAGGTGAGCTGACACTTCTGAGGAAGGGCATCTCCTTGCTTGTGATAAAGAGACCACTGGTGATGCCTGTATGTCTCTTGGTCCATTGGCTTTGTTTCAGTAAAACCCGTTAAGCTTTTTAACACTGAAACTTTGGACACGTATTATGTTTCACATCTTCTAATTGTTTGTGCTAACTTCCCACATTTTTTTTTTTTTTTTTTTAAAATACACAAAGTTTTGTCTCAGCCAGCGGTGGTTTCATAGCCTAGTGCCCAGTTCTTCTAGGATGGGCTCCAGACCACCGTGACCCTCCTCAGGATAAGCAGTTAACAAAAATAGATGGATGGATTATGCTGTACTGACAATTTCTTTTCTCTCCCTTCTCTAGGTCACATGATCTGCTAAAACCATAATCTACACGCCTTGCCTTAAATGTTTTGAAGTGGCAGCTCTTTATTATCAGTCGGCTAAGACTTTAAATTATTTATCCAATGGCATTATAGGCTGGCTTGATTTTTATATCCTGTATATTTATTTCTATCTCATCCAACATTGTGGAATGGTTTTACCTAGATGCACCTCTCAATAAAGGCAACCTCCTTAAAGTTTGCATTTCATTTCTCATTATTCTACTAAGCACTATATTACTTCCTGCACACCAGTGCCTGAAATGGGATAGATAGTAAAGGGTTGAACAGTGACAAGTGAAGTGAAGCCTCTTATGCAGGAAAAGTGGATCCCAAGTGACCAGTTGTGACCACAACTAAATATTGCCCAAAATCTGAAAATCTAGCCTGTGACTTTTTTTACTCCAGGAACACTGCTTATTGAAAGCAATGAAAACACTTTTGAATACATAATCTTGTCCTTGTCAGCCACCTACAACAAAATTATCACACAAAGAATAATATATTTTCAAATTGAATTGTAGAAAGGCATGAATTAGAGTTTTTCCCCACATTGTTGTAGCTGTCAGTGGAGGACAAGCTGGTTACATCTCTACTGTATGACATGAGTGCTGTCAACCAACAAAGTGTTAAAGACCATGAAATGCTTTCATTTGTGGCTTTAACCAAAAAGCCCGCGGTCAGCCTGTGGTACAGAATCTGCTATAGGGTTACTGAATTGATTTACTGGTTTTCTTGCCAGGTCTAACCCCTGGGTGACCAGGCCAAACCTACTGTAGAGTTGCTGAGAGGGTCGTGTTGTGGAGGTCACTGCAATTCTATCTACGCGGGGAATTTCCTGGAGCCGTTTTTAGCTGCACACTTGCATGAGGCGTTGTAAATGGTGTGCTGTCTCAAAAAAAGAAATGTATAATTCTACCTCAACTGTAAAGTATACAGTATGTTGGAGAAACTTTATAAAAAATATCAAAAATGACTTTCAGAGTAGATTAAAGATTTGTTTAATTTATCACTAACAGCCTATTGGTATACGATCAAAGCACAGTGATTGCTTTATAAACTTCTGCCCTGTCTGCTCTGTAAGGAAAAACTGGTGTTTTTAATATATAAAATATCTTTTTTGGTCTTTCATTATAACATTCCAGAACTTGCAGCTGAACTTTTCCCATCTCACCTATCATATGTACTAAACATATTTTACACAGTAGTGAGCTTTATAGAACATCATAACTGCCATTTCTCAGACTGACAAATTCTACCACCGAAACATACAGTACATGACCATAGTAAAAATCAAGGGCAAAGAGGGCAGATATGTGTTAAAGTAGGTCTGCAGGAACACGTTTTTGTACCATTTCATTTCCAGTTAACAGATTTGGTACATAGATATATATACATGTAAAACTATTTAGCCTTATGGTTCCCAAAACCCACCAGGCTTAGGCCTGAATGCACACATGAATTTTCAAGATAAGCTGTTATGTAACTAAGAAGTGGCACATATCTTGGCTGCCTGCCCCATGCTGGCCTCTGAGGATCTGCTTCAACTGGCCCAGGTCTCCTGCTTTTGCGCTTATATTTGCTCTTGATTGATAGCACTTTCCTCTGTCCCAGATCTCACTGGGCTGTACACTGTGTGCCGAGTCATATATTTGCATATGCAGAAAGCCCACTTTATTAGCCAGTGACGTGCCTGTTATTTCTCCAAAGGTCCCATAAGCTTTGAGATGCAGAGAAACTTATTTTGGGTTGAACAACATCACTGTAGTAGCAGCTTTGCATTTGCTATGGGTAGATAGTGCATTCCTCCATCCCAAAAGTCACTTGGGCACACTTTGTGCTGAATCATATCTGTGCATATCCAGGATGTCTGCTTCATTAGCCGGAAGGGTGCCTCTTGATACCCAACACAGCTTTGAGATGCAGAAAATTTTTGATCTGGGCTGAAAAAGAGCACCATAATAGTGACTCTGTTTTAAGGAACTCACTGCAGGCTGGGTGCAGTACTACAGGTTGTGAGACATTTTTTCCTTTCTCTGAATGATTCAGACTCTGAGTAATAAGAAAAAGCCCTCAACTTTGAAGCTGGTATTATTAGCTGTACCAGCTTTGGTGCTGGACCTCATCTTCAAGGAACATCCGCTTTCCTTCGTTAGGGCACTGAAGAAACCAACCAGTGCAGAGTCAAAAAATGGAAGCTGCGCTACACCTTTTCCAGCGTCTCCGCGGCCACACCACACAACTTGCTCAGGCTGCTTTTGCCTGAGCCAGATCGAGTATAAACAACGCAATAAATCCTCACACAAGACATTTTTTTCTCCTCCATATGGTTATGGCCTCCACAGGAGACCCAGAAAGCCTATTGGAGGAAAACAGTCACTCATCTACTGAAACCACTGACGGTTGTTGGTTGTTGAGGTAATACTTGATGTGAAGACAAAACATCTGTTTAGGAAAACAAAATTCCATCAACCTTTTTCTTTCCGAATCAACAAGTGGTATCCCCTCTGCTCCTGGGTTACATAATAAATAGAGCCACAAGGGCCAGAGAAATTTGTTTAATTTAATCTTACATTTGAGCACAATTAGAAAATGTGCTGCACATGTAGGAATGATGTCTTCATACTTTGTTTATTGTGCACTGTGTTTTTATAGCTTCAGCAGCACTTTTTCATCTAAGTTACTCCCTTTTAGCATTCTCACCAATCTATGATAAAACTTAATAAAGTGTGCTGCAGGAACTAGTTTTCATGCAACCTAGTGTTTTAAATAACTATAAAAGCTTTTTTGATAAGGCTTCTGTAAAAAGTGAAGTTGGGTGTTTGGTAGTATTGAATGCCATTGTTTGTCCACCAAAAATTAGTGGCCGATTTCAGATTATGTGTGCTTAACATGCCTGTGGTCAACACTTTCCTTGAGTGACTGCAAATTGCTTAAAACGCCTGAGAATTGATTCCATTTTTCTGTTTTTAAAAGGACCTTACTTTCAGATGAATTATAGCCGTTATAGTGAAAAGCCAATAAAACAATTGGATTTCTTCAAAAATTTTTTATTATGAAAGAAATTTAATTGCACAGTTTCAAGGGAAAAAAAGTCAAAGGAAAAAAAATAGATGATGTAGCAAATGGTAATTTGGATGTCCGTGTCATGTCCTGTTTTGGTGGGGTTAATGCACCGTTTTTGTATGAAGTCTTCTTTCCAGCTGCAGAAGGAGCCACAGTCATCCTCCTCCTCTTCACCGGTGATTCATTGTTTACTTAGACAGGACGGCTGCCTGCGTTCTCCACTGCTTGCTGCTAAATATCTGTGGAGTCGGTTGTGGTTTTGATGAGGGGTTTGTTTTTCCCTTCACAACCAAAATTCTAAATTGAGAGGCGAATTTCAACAAAAATCGCAGGGGTGAGAGAAACTGCATTGACCTCGAAAACCACTGCTTCCCCAGGCCTGTCTGGCTTCTCATAAGCAGCTTGTACCCTTTGGCCTCAGTCTGGTGGTGTCTGAGGTTCACATTCAGATGGTGAACCTTCTCACTGTACCTCAAAAAGGTTTCTTCATCCAAAACAACACAGGCTGAAAGCTGATGTCAGTGGCATTGGCACTGAACCAGCTTCCTGTCTGTAGTAAGATTAAAAATAGACAGTTTATAGAAAGCTGGAAAAGGAGGTGGAGTAGACAAATTATGTTTTTTTGGTGATGGAAAGGGAATTTAGCCTATATTTTGTCAACAAGATTTCAAACTTCATTCAGTTTGTCTCAGTTATAGAAGGAAAACAGTCAGACAATGTAAATAAAATCTGAAAGGACAGAAATGTCAATATTATCATTTCACCATCAGCTTGGAAACAATAAAGGTGTTGCAGAGGTACATTTGACTATATGTCATATAGATGGCTTTCAGAGTTTAAGGATGCGGACTCTTGACAGGGTGTACTTTTACAGTGCTCAATCAGTTCTGAACAATCTACTAAAACCACTGACGGTGCATTTGCTGTGGTTTAGCTTCCTTTTCTGTAAGGAATTTGATCTCAACAATGCATTATCAGTATACAATTTTAGACCTATTAAGTACTCCAATAAACAAAAATGGACTGAAAATACAGTAAAGCTAAAAAATTAATATAATGAAAAGAAAGGTAATAAAATCATATGCGAGTGCTCCTCTTGGTTAGAGACAGATCAGTTGCGATTTTATAAAAAGTTAACATTTAACCACACATGGCACGGTTTCGTGATATATTTCGCATTATTCATTTTGAACGCATGCATTTGTAAATTAAACCTGAAAGACTCACAAGCTTATACATCATGTTTTTAATATGATGTAATTTTTTAACTTTTTGTTTCTACTGTCACCTAGTGTCCGTTCATAAAACCAACGCTTTTAACCCTTAGCGCCTTGTTTAAACAGTGCAAATTCCTAGAACATTTCTTAACAACAAAGGAAATTATGCTTAAAATTTGACTGGAGTGTAACATCCCTCAGTGGACTGGACTATTTCTAAGACCAGGGGATGATATTGTTTACATTTGTTTACAATAATACCAGGCCTGGAGGGCAACATACTGTTTCCTTTTGCTGTGGTTTAGCTTCCGGCAGCCTGATTTAAATAAATGGTTTGGCATTAAACTCATGTATTTGGGGATTTCAGGTCTAAATCTAAATTAGAATGCAGTCTGGAACCAGAAGGGCTGTAGTCATTGACCCCTGATTTAGCCACCACAAGCACTGGTTCTTTCAGTGGTAGCCATGGTGTCTGCAGTTTAACACAAAGATGGACCGCTGTCCTTTTTTAATATATGGCTTTTTACACAAACTTTCTTTTGGCATTCAGGTGCATCTACTGAAACCAGAGATCACTGAAGCTGGTGCTTGTCATGCGGTGCAACACTGAAGTTAGAGATTGTTAGGAAGAAAGCTAGCTCTGTCTCCGGCCTACCGTGCTTCTCCTCGGGTGTGATCGCAAACATTCGGGAGGGACCAGATGCACACACACAGCTGCATGTGTCCACACTCAGTCAAATGCTGGTTGTGACAAAGCTTATATACAGCAGTGCGTGTGGGGAACAGGGTGAGGGGGCAAGAGGAGCTTGGCTAGACCAGATAAGGGTGTGCTGGGACCTTCAGTACAAATTCAGACAAGAATAAAGGTCATGTGCTTGATAAACTGTTTCACAGCTGCATGTCTCTAGTCGCATACACATTTGGGGCCCATTACTACCCTTCAATCCTTTCACTAACTTATAACCAGGGTTTCACTGATGTAAATACAAACAGCAAAAGTTCAAGTGAATCAATTCAAGTGAATATATAACATATATTTTTTTATTTATTAATAAGGTCTGCGTCAAAATCATCTGTCTGCTTATTCCATACTACATTCTGGGTCTAGAAAAATAGATGACACAAGATTAATAAAAAAGTACAAAATGGTACACACTTAAAAATTAGCTTGAAAATAAACATATTTTGTGTATCATACTGTTTATACCCTGTACAGTCTGCGCAGTATATACTATATCATCATCATCATCATCATCATCATATTATTATTATTATTATTATTATTATTATTATTATTATTATTATTATCGTCTGTGTGTATTGCTGTGGAGGTCAACATTTTGCGTAACTATGCACAATCATTACGACTGTCATCATTGTCGTCGTGCACGTATTTCAATGACGTCACGGCCGCCACCACGTGATCGCTGACGCCCACGTGACTCTGTGTACAGCGTACGCGTACGACCGACTTCTGGGATAGAGGTTGTTTCCGCGCCACCTTCCCATGCGTTGTGGTTTCGCTTTGCGCGTTTTTATCGTTCTCGTCAACCGCAAACCTGAAATTCCACCAGAAATGCGTGAAGTCGAGCTGGGGCTCGTGGGCGCTCGGGAGCGCGCGTGCGGCGAAGCGCTTGTCTGTGAACTCAATGGCGAAACTGAGGCGCGTTTGAGCGTCTCGTCTCTTTTCTGAGGTTTCTCGGCGCTCATCTTTGATTCGTTCTAGTCGAGCTGCTGGGGAAACTCAAGCGCATGAGAAGCGGAAGGAGGTCGACAGGATCCCAGACGCACAAGACGAGACACCCCAGAGGCCGCTTCATCCATTTATTTCTACGGAGTTCCGTGGCTCCGCCGGCTTGCCTGCTGCCAGCAAGGACAGCACCTTCTGCTGTGTGGCTGTAGCTTCTACTGCGCCTCAAAGTGACCTGTCTTGTCTTTAACTGTCTTTTTTACACCGAAATGAAACCGGCGCCGCGCATACGAACGTGAATAGCGGCGGGAGCGTGCGGGTACGGTGCACATCGACACTGAGGATATTCCTGTCTTTCTGTCAGCTTATAAATCATTACTCGTTTAAAGCTTCTCAATACTTGACGAGGAGCTATCAGAAGAGCTTTACCTGTACTTGGACCTCACATCGGGTCAGCAGGTGATACACTGTTTAGACCTGTTATCTTACAATGTGAATGAAGGGCCTGGGTTCGAATTCTATCTCCTGCAGAGGTACCTCGATCGATGTACTAAGAACACTTTTCTGTGTAAGTCATTGCAGAGCTGATCAGTTAGTATTATAGTTACCTTGGGTGGAGGTGTACGATAAGTAAAGGTTAGTATTGTGCACCAGTGCTTCTTGCAGCGTGATCTGTGGACGTGGTCATGTCGGGTCCAGGTTTCCTGGTGAAGGTGAAGTCCGCCTTTCAGAAACAGCCCGTGGACTGGGATCTCAGTGACACTGTCCCTTTTGACCTCCCCCACCACGACCGAGCCCTGGCCGAGGATGAAACCCCAACATTTAGAAAGCTGAGGGTCATCGTGTCTGGCGAGCCAGATCACCCATCTGGGTCTCGTACCAACGGAGCATTGGTGAACACTGTGGTGGACGACGATGAGTCCTTGCTGGACTCCAGCATGGACAGCCCTGGCGGGGGCCAAGATCCCTGCGACGGCTGCACCAGGAGGAGAGAAAGAGTGAAACGAAACAGGGTGATGAAGAAGCTGACCTTTGCTGCACTTTTATATCTACTTTTTATGATAGGAGAACTTATTGGTAAGGCACCGATGTTACAGAAGTGGCCAGACCCTGATTGTATTTGTGTTTAAATCACTGTTTTGTCTGCTGCATCAGGTTAAGTGAGTGTGAAAATACATTTCACAGAATATTTGACAAATTTTGTGTAAATGTACTGAAATGTCTGTGAAAACACAGTGTTGTTCATGGAGGGGGAATTACTGAATCCTTAAAGATTGTGAAGCTGTGGCCAACTGGGTAGGTGGCACCAGGTGGTGGTGTGGTTAGTCACTAGCTCTGGACTCACATTTCAGAGGTCTGAATCCCACCTTCTGCTGTATTACCCTTGAGCAAGGTATTTGCACTGAATTGCTCCAGTAAAAATCACCCAGCTGTTTAATATTATAATTTGCTTTGGAGAAAAGCATCAGCTAAATTAATAAATACAAATCTAACCAGTGTAGTTTCAGAAGTTTGTCACACTTTATGTAACTCTATAAGGCATAAAAACAGTGATAATTAACTCATACGTACAGCTACATAGCACAGGAATGTTTGAAACTTTTTTATCAATTCAAGTAACGTATATATGTATTTATTTAGTTGACACTTATCTCTTACTTGTACTACTGTTAAATTGGCAGGAAAAGTTAAAAACCACTTAAGCATCTGTGAGAGGCAAATGATATGTTCTTCAAACATGAATTTTTTTCTTTATTTTTTTAAACTCATTTGACAAATTGTATGCCCCAGTAAAACTACATTTCACGATGAGTGTTCAGATTTTGTATTGTGTGACATTTTAACACTTTCATAATCCTCTTCCAGGTGGTTATATTGCAAACAGCCTAGCTATCATGACGGATGCCCTTCACATGCTGACGGATCTTGTCGGTATCATTTTGTCTTTACTTGCGCTGTGGCTGTCTTCAAAACCTCCCACTAAAAGGTTCACCTTTGGGTTGCATCGCCTTGGTATGTTAATTCCCACATCTCTGCTTTTGACTGATGCTGACTGCTTTTTCAGGAAGTCCTTTACTCTTATTGCCGATTGGTTTCTGAGGCATAGAAAAGGGGACATTTATAAAGGAACTACTTTTCTGAAGTGTTTTGAGCATCACTGCCAAAAACCTGCTTCTGCAATTTGTGGAACAATGAACTTTTCAGCATGCTGTGAAGTGAATACCCTTTGACTCATTATATAAGATGGACAATACACTTTTGTGTAGAAAGGGATTTCAGGAGAATTTCATTGTGCAAAGTATAATTTACTGATAAGTATTTATGTGCAATACATACCGAATTCAGTTACGCCATTTTAGGCAGATAGACTTTGAGTTGGCTTCCCATTCACAGTGTAAATGGCTTCACAGCCTGTGCTTCCAGAATAGGCTCTGCAACACCATGACCCAGGTCTGGTGCATGGATTATTGAGAATTAATGGATAGACTTTGCAGCTGTGCTTTGTTATTGGGTCAGAACTTTGCCTCTTGTGCTCCATAGTGATGCTTATGTTTTCTGTTGCTGTGTGTATGTCCTTTTTCAGAGGTGGTGTCAGCAGCCATCAGTGTGCTGCTTATATACATTCTCACTGCGGTGCTGTTGAATGAGGCCATCCAGAGGACCATCCATCAGGACTTCGACATTGATGGAGATGTCATGCTTATTACGGCTGCAGTCGGTGTGGCCGTGAACCTGATGTGAGTGGGCCTTAGCACAGCACAGCTGGACTAGGAACAGAAGCTAACCTGTCTTTTGTGGTTAAAGTCTCTTAATTGTAGGTTATTAAGTCTGACTCCATTTCACTGTGGATTTATAAGATGTTCTGGTGTCCTGGAACATGGACCAAGTATAATGTGCGATCAGCCCACAGGTTTTCATTGGGAGAGCTACCCATAAACATGCTACCAACTCTTATAACACATAGTGAGTCAGTGGGCCTGGAGAGCTGCACAGTTTGACAACAGTCTGTTTTACTTTGAACAGAATGGGTTTCCTGCTCAACCAGTCGGGTCACTTGCATTCCCACGCTCATCATCACGGCGTTCCCCAGCCATCCCACAGTCACGAGAGCAACAATGGAAGTCTGGCAGTGAGAGCTGCCTTCATCCATGCACTTGGAGACCTGGTGCAGAGTGTTGGTGTGCTCATAGCAGCATACATTGTTCGCTTCAAGGTAGAGGAACCGTTTCCCACTGGCACACCTTTACATGCAATAGTCAATATCAGCAATACTAGTCTAGTGTTTGAGTATGCCATGGCAATCTGGTGGTCTGGAGCTGTACTTGTATGAGACAAACTAGCTAGATAAGTTAACTCAATGCAATGCAAAAGTGTCCTGCTTCACTGGGAACTGCTGCAGAAGAATTGGGATAGCATATTGGCTCTCAGTTTCCTGCAAGTGCACGCACACTGTTGTTTGTACTGTAAATGACATGCATACAGTTGGTCAGAAAATTCCAGAGTTTTGAGTCAAAAACTGTTCTTTGCTACAAACTTGGTATTTATTTATTTTTTTTTAAAAATAGCTGGTGTACTAATTGGAGTCGATGCTCCAAAGCTGCACCCAATGCCCAGACAGGTAGAGATGTCAACAGTGAAGTTAAAGCCGGCTTAACTTTTTCAAAAGAGCGAAGCAAAGGATGTAAAATAAGCAGACAAGGTGAACAAGTTGTAGATGTTCCTGTGAATTGTATGCATATTAATTTTATGTCAGTAAAATGCAGCCTCTCTGTCATCCACCACTTCCATGTAAAACCTTCAGGTCTGAGGTACTGCCCAGTTGTTGTATAAGATTTAAAGTAACATGCAAATTATGTTATTTTTAAATCTCTTTTTATGATGTTATTATGTATGTATGTGTTGGATATTAGTACATTTTCTGTAATGTACTCTGGGGGAAAGAAGTTGAGGAGCTGCCAATGAGCACAGACACCCTGATTAAGTTATTGTGTTGTAAATAGTCCAAATATGCAGGTGTATGCATGAGGTCTCCTGGTTTACCGTGGGAAGGGGCTAGGAGACAGACAGTGCTGTTCAGCTAAGGTCTGAAACACTGCTCAATTACCTCCCCCTGTAGAACTGTGCTTTGTTAACCCTTATATTACATTGAATCATTTAGCCAGCACTTCTTTCCAAAGCAGCAGACATCTCAGAGCGACCAAAAGTGCATTTCTCAGTACACAGAAATACAGGCACACAACTGTCAAAGTACAGTCACTTAGTCCAATACCAATGTTTTTTCCTGTGTAGATTGTTTTTATGTATGTGCTATACATATTATAAGTAGCTGCATATATCAGGCCCCTTGTCCACTCCAGGTATCATTCCGCTTACGAGCTTTTCAAGTAAAGAAACTCTCAGTTCCAGTTAAGCACATAAGTCACGGACCAGCAGTACACAGCAAGATTCTGTATATTTAAACAGTGTTGAGGTAAAAGTAAACTGTGAAAAAGAGTAAAGCAGCATGAACTGAAATTGTTTTAAGTGTAAAAAGCACAACTGGTGGCAGGGCCATAGTGTGATGTTTTTGTTTTTTTTTTTGGTTTAAATTGTGAGGAAATTCCAGATTACATTCAGCTGTTTGGGAATTTTCCCTTTTGGTGTGGTAAACACATTCTTATCCAATATGTTACAAGGGAACGTTTAACCACTTGTCATTATGGTATGTCTGTATACAGCCACATATCCGGGTGGCCTTTTGTTCATATAGTGAGTGTAAAGTTGGTATTGTATTGCAAATGACAGGCTGTGCATTAACATGCTGCCTGCATTGGGGCCCTCCTGTTTTTTGCGTGTGTTAGACTGTGTCACCCCCTGGTGGCTGGTCCTCCTCTGCCAGGGTGTACAGGAAGTTGCTGGTCACACTAGTGTCACACTAGTGTGTAAACGATCAGGTTTGGTAAGGAATGTGGTGTGAGCGCTGCTTCAAGTGGCTCTTAGACTGGCCGAGTCCCTCTGCTGCAGCCGGTGGCCCGTTGTGGGTAAAGTACTGCTCCACGAACCCTAGATCCCATAATATGTGCATTTAACACAGATTTAACTTGCGTAAACATTACTCGCCTTTTAATATGTTTGACAAGTTGAGTTTTTGCAAGTAAGATGAACAGCTTATTAAAGGTTAGTAGCTAGATATTTTAATTGGTTTGGATGTACTCTCACTTGAGCCGTGGTGAGATTTGAATGCGTTCAGAGGTGCTGTTGGCCCCCAAAGCTGTTTGAGCGGCCAAACAGGTTGTCATGGTGAGCTGTGTGCTGGGATCAGGCGGTGACCTGCCGTGCCACAGTGACTTCAAGTGCGGGGCCACTTGTCACCAGTCGTGTTCCACTAAATAATTCAACCCCCTCATAAAGGAAACTCCAGGAGGTTTAACTGCAACTGTTGCGTGGCAGCAGTTGGCCAGAGTGTTTCAGCTTCCTCTCTAATTTGTTGACCAGTTAATAAGATTAAAATGAGTCATCCAAGTCTGCTTTTGTTTTGCGAATTTGTGCACCATTGCTGTGCCAGGACCATCAATGCATGACGAATGCCACTTGAGAAATGAAAATTTGTGATTAGTATTGGATGTTTGTCACACTAAATGCTGCTTAGCCTCAATTTCCCCGACCTGAGTATTTTTTGTGTGCTGTGTTGTTAGCTATTACGCTGTTTAAATGCACTTGTGTGTACTGTATATCAGCTGTGCGCTCAAATTTGATGTTCCATGTAGAAAACATTGCTTGTGAACAAACATAGTGCTGTGATCTAACAGTGTTTACATTTTACGTTTCCAGCCTGAATACAAGATTGCAGACCCGATTTGCACGTACATCTTCTCGTTCCTTGTTCTGTTCACAACATTGAAAATTATAAGGGATACTGGAATCATTGTCCTTGAAGGTAAGCCATGCTGTAATAAAGTGTTCAAAGGTACAGATAGTCTGTTGATTTTACCTCCTGGCTAATATTATCAGAAAATGACAAGGATCTTAAAGAGAAAATGTTAAGCATTTGGGGGTAGAAGCTCTGATAGTGGCTACCTGGATAAACAATGAAGTATACCTATTGTTTAGGTGTCCCAAGGCACTTGGATGTGATGCGGATCAGAGAAGACCTGCAAAAGCTGGAAGACGTGCACTCGGTGGAGGACCTGAATGTATGGGCTCTAACACCTGACAGGACTGCTGCATTGGTGCACTTGTACCTGGGTGAGGTTTTTTGTTTTTCCCATTTTAGCTGTGGTGTGAGGAATGGTTGCCTAGATGTTGGCCTCTGATTGGCAACTGCTGAGTAGAAGCCAGCTTGACACTAGCAGCTGTACAAGCTCACTGGCTAAACCTTTATATATTTTTCTTGTCAGTTCTCTTTTTTCTGGCTCAAGATATTATATTATATTATAATTTTAAATTAGATATAATTTAAAATTATATTTTGCATTTGTATGAAATCCTCAGTAACTGGGTTTGCTGTAAGGCTGGACAATTAGAAGGTACAGATATTAATGGTGTGGACCACTGTAGTTATACTTCAGAAATATCCCCAATAAGCCAAGTGTGTTAATGGCCAGGAAGAAAAGTAAGTTGTTCTGGGTAAAAACATTGTGAACAAAAAAATACCTATACCATGGCATCTGAGTGCAATTGGTTCCTAGAAATGGCTCAAATACTGTAAACCCGAAAATCTGGAAGCTATTTTTTATGAGGGAAATGATCATTTGTTCCAAGTTCATCTGAGAAACATCAGTTTATTTCCCCAAAATGTCCCTAACACCCTAAAATATGTTTTTCAATGCAACAAAGAAGACTTTAAATACCAGTTGCTTAGTTACCAGAGAAAATTTGTTTATATCTGTTACTTTTTTATGTAATATCATACGTTACCTTTATATCATACGTTAGTAATAGCATGAAACATTTAATAGTAAAATTTATGTAAACAGATTAAAACAATATGAAATATAAAAAATACCTACTATAATGTGTTGCTGCTGTAATGAACTGTTGTTAGGGTGCTTACCATTTGAACAGAAGGGAAATAAGTCACGAAAACGCAAAGTGCATTTGAACCCAGGCCACACGAGGCAAAGCCAGAGAAGACAGATGCTGCCACCTAACTCCACGCTTGTACTGGTGTAACTTTGGAATATTTCTCTGATGTGATTTGGCTTTGCTCAGGTGACGCTAGTTGTTCCAGGACTTCTTGACTGGGACACGGATTCAGGT
Organism: Heterotis niloticus; assembly: GCA_018136845.1. Lineage (NCBI taxonomy): Eukaryota > Metazoa > Chordata > Actinopteri > Osteoglossiformes > Osteoglossidae > Heterotis > Heterotis niloticus. The sequence goes on along the minus strand of CM030904.1, from coordinate 11,501,514 downwards.
ATTAATATACATGCTCGTGTTGGATCTTAATGTGATGTCCTCCTTTTTGTCTTCACAGTACCATCCAGCAGCACTGACTGGGAGGAAGTCCAGGAGAAGGCTCGACTTCTACTCCTCAACATGTATGGGATTTCAAAGTGCACAATTCAGCTGCAGTGCTACAGGGAGTCCTCGCCTAACACCTGCAGTAGCTGTCAGGTCCTCAGCGCATGAGAGCTGGAAAAATTGTTTACTCACAGCCTTTGGCTTGACAAGTGGCCTGGTGATAGAGGCGCTTTACACGTGTTGTTTTCTTATTTCCTACATGCTGCAGCTCAACTGGACACATTTTATATGCAAGAAGATCCAGTAACTATACTAATAATGTTGCCAAAGGACAGATTTTTTTTAATGCACATTTTGAGGAAAAACATACATTCTGGAAATGTTTTTTTTTTTTTTTTTTTTTATAAATACAGTTTGTGTAGCTAAGTGAAGTGTCAGTACATTTATGTTGCTGTTTTGTTTTATTAGATTTTTTTTTTGCCTGCTGCAAAGTGCAGGTTTACTCCAGTCTGGAAAAAACTATAGATGCAGGTATTTGTATCTCCGTGGCTTAAATTTACATACAGAAGATCCTTTTAAGGTCAGGTTCACCAGGTACACTTTACTGTAGGCGCACAATAATAACTTGTTTTTTGATAGTTTTAAGTTGATTTCTCTGGTTTGTGGGCCGTTCCCTTTGGGAAACTTAGCAAAAATACAGTAAGGGTGGAAGTGTCGCCAACACAGAAGCTGTCAGTGCATTAAATGACATTGGTCAGCATGCAAGTAGTAATCTTGATGCTTTGAAAACACTAGAGATAAAGGCAAAATCAATTTAAGTGGTTAAACTTTAAAAATGTTTTCTCAAAAGTGTATGCAAATTATCACTTTTTAAGTAAGGATTGGTTGTAAATGACTTAATTTAGATGCTCTGATGAGTATATGTTACAACAGTCGTGACACTACAACAGTAGATGTATAACCTTTTGGAGTGTTTTTAATGTGTTGCGCATTTATCTGGATCTCAATAACTGCTTAAATTTACGAGGGGTTTGTACAAAGACAAATTGTGAATCGAAAGAAGGTCGGACTTGTGTTTAAATGGTTTTTATTCAATTATTTGCATAATTGTCTAGGTAGGTTGAATATAGCACTTGAAATATTTCTGCTTTTACTTTGCACATTCTGACTGCACTGACGGTAAAGGAAACAGCAGTTTTCCAACAACTCTTGAATCTTACGCGTAAGTTCAAATGTACTGTAATAAAGATGCTTCCGGAAAAGTTCAGCTTGCGCAGATATGTTTGTCACAACTGGAATGTTTTCCCACGGAAAATGTGAAAGAGGCTGATGGCACATTTTTGAATAAAATGATGTCTAAGGGACTTTTACGCCGTTTGTTGTCCACCTACTGGGCTTGAAATGAATTTGTGGACAAGACGGGAATTGAGCAGAAAACCGCCACTAGGAGGTGCGATTTCTCCAAATTAAATAGTTAAGGTATCCATTGAACAGGTTTGGTCCAACCTAGGAACGCAAGTCCTGTGTTCAACACAGAAAGCTACTTCACTGTTTCAAAACTCAGCTGATTTTCCCTCATTTAATATTCATATTATCGGCAGAAAAATTTTTCTTGAGTATATAGGTTCATTTCCCTTTTTATATTTTAGTTTCTGGATTAAATTTTGGAGCGATTTGGGCAAAGATTTACAACTTTTCTTACTAGAATTGTACTAATTTATTTTTTAACCTCATGGCTTAGGAAAATATCACCCTACTGGGCTTCATGCATTCCTTTCCTCTCTACACTACATGGGTATTTGGCAAATTATCTACCTCAGCCCAGTGAAACTGCAGGATAACAGCAGATAAGAATGTTTAAACAAATGAATTTGTATTGGAATAAGCTATTTATCACAATGGAAAGGTGTGTTTTGACAAGTAACTCAAGTAATGACATCTTCCTGCAGATTCAGTAATTCAGATTTTTATTTCTTCCACAACTTTACACAACTGGACCCAACCAGTCCAACACTTTTGTTTCATTTCTGAAGTATTTAAATATTCTGCTTGTCTTTTTCTTTTCCTTTCTGTATTGAATGTTTTGCACCATCATGCATTTCTAGAAGTACAGGAGAGCTGTTATTATCATCATCTGCTTTATCCTAGTCAGAGTCAGATTACTGTAGTCCTGAGTCTCTCTCAGAATGACTGGGCTCTTGGTTATGAAACAACCCTGAGTGTGTGTGACCAATCTCCCTGAAACACATTCCTGTGGACTGTGGGAGGAAACCCACAATCAAACACTCCCAGTCCTGTGAGGCAGTGGTACTACTTGCTGTGCTACTCAAGCTGCTTATGCTGGACAGAAACTTACTGTACATCCCAGGATATACAAGTTGGATTAAATTTGTACAGAGACTGAAATGTTTTCATCGGAAACACTATGTGAAAGTTAAAATCAGAAAAACAACAAACATCATGTCAGGTTTAAGATCAAAATTAATATGTGCTATTTTGAATATATACCAATTAGCCACAACATTAAAACCGTCTGCCTAATATTGTGTAGGTCCCACTTGTGCCAGCAAAATAACCATGACCTGTCGAAGCATGGATTCCACAAGACCTCTGAAGGTGTCCTGTAGTATCTGGCACTAAGATGCTGGCAGCAGATCCTTTAAGTCTTGTAAGTTGCAAGATGGGGCCTCCATGGATCAGAGCACATCAGAGCACGTCCCACAGATGCTCAATTGTATTGAGATTTGGGGAATTTGAAGACCAAGACAACACTTTGAACTCTTTGTCATGTTCCTCAAACCATTCCTGAACAATTTTTGCAGTGTGGCAACGCCACTGCCATCAAGGAATACTGTTTTCAATGAAGGGGTGTACATGGCCTGCAACAATGTTTAGGTAGGTGATCCATGTCAAAGTAATATCCACATGAATGCTAGGACCCAAGATTTCCCAGCAGAACATTACCCAGAGCATCATACTGCCTCCGTTGACTTGCCTTCTTCCCATAGTGCATCCTGCTGCAATCTCTTCCCCAGGTAAATGACGCACATGCACCTGGCCATCCACATAATCTAAAATGTGATTCATCAGACCAGGCCACCTTCTTCCATTGCTCCATGGTCCAGTTCTGGTGCTCTTGTGCCTGCTATAGGTGTTTTTGGCAGTGGACAGGGGTCAGCATAGGCACTCTGACCGGTCTGTGACAACGCAGCCCCATACTCATCAAGCTGTGATGCACTATGTGTTCTGACACCTTTCTATCATGGCCAGCATGAAGGTTTTCAGCAATTTGTGCTACAGTAGCTCTTGTGTGGGATCGGACCAGACGGGCTAGCCTTTGCGCCCCATGTGCATCAGTGAGCTATGGGTGCTCACGACCCTGTCACGACTGGTTCAACAGTTGTCCTTCCTTGGACCACTTTTGGTACTGTAGGTACTATCCACTGCATACCGGGAACACCCCACAGGACCCACAAGACCTGCTGTTTTGGAGATGCTCTGGCCCAGTTGTGTAGCCATCTCAATTTGGCCCTTGAGTCAAAGTCTAGTTGCCATTACCATAGAAAAGTAGTTCAAATGCAAACAATAGTACGCTGACATCAATCAGCCACGTTAAAACCACTGAGAGGTAAAGTGAGTAACATTGCTTATTTTGTTACAATACAGTGGCACCTTTCAAGGGGTGGGGGATATAATAGGCAGCAAGTGAACAGTCAGTTGTTGAAGTTGATATGTTGGAAGCAGGAAAAATGGGCAAGCGTAAAGATCTGAGCGAGAGTTTAAATAATCTTTGAGTTTTTATGCATGGACAGATAGCAGAAACATAGGGCTGTGATCAGGCCTGTGTAAACCAACCCACTAGAAACAATGTGATATTTTGAGCTGCAGAACAACTTGACACCACAATGAGCGGAAGGGGCAGGTCCAAGTTGCACCCATGGGGAGTGTTCAGAACCTGGTGTTGAAGCTCACATTTCCAAGATGAACCTTTCAAGAGCCTCCTACAAAGCCAAGTTTCTTGACAGGAGCAGGTGTGGCACAAAAATGTGCGCAGTTTCTCTGCTGATGTCCTCATTCGCTTATATTTGTGTTCCTTCACTGAAACGGCTTAAAGCAGAAAATTGTCTACTGGACTTACATGCTTGTCAACTTCTCTGACCAAGACAACCTGGATTACTTGTTAATCATAACTGGCTCCACTATCTCATACCGGTTGGGTTTGCTCTGCTTTATGTTTTAATAGGGTGTGGTGGAATATAAATAACTGAAATAACTCCCAAACTGAAAGTGTTCAGTGATCAACACAGTTTCAACTGACATCAGGAACTCTTAGTTGTTCAAAAAAAAGTCAAAACACATGAACAGCTTAAAGACTGATCATAGGGTGTCATCTAGGTTCCAGAATAGACTTCATCTTAAACACAACATCAGAAATAACAAGGCAAAAATTTACAAGCGGACTCTGAGCACAAACTGAAATGCTGGAACAGTAGAGGAAGTGTTTGTGTCTTTATTGTGCTCTTTGGTGGGTGTGCTGTTGTGCCAACTGGGTGCCGTGGGCTGCTCTCGCTCTTAGATGAGTGCTGTGTGGATGAGGAAGTCTGGTGGTTGTGCAGGTCACAGTCTTTAGCTAACATCTGGTCATGTGACAGTTTGTGGGTGTTCATTTCAGGATGTGTAAATGTGATATTACCGCCCTTTTTAGGCCAAGTCACGTAGGCACAGAGGAATACATCAGCTATATTTTGAACCTGTCTGGACTGTACCTTTATGGTACAATAAACTGCTGTCGCCAAAAACACAGTCAAACCACAACAACACGTGCTTTTGTTTTATGAAAAAATGTCCTGTTTTTCTACCATAAAGATTTAAAATTGATGTACACTTCCGGTTTAATGGACAGCTTTTCAAAAAAGGCGACTATTAATTTGCCTTTTAATAAACACCAGATGCTCGGGTCTTGCTCAGTGAGCTGTAGATAGGTTCCAGCTCCTCAGAAACATCTGGTCATATGACTTTAACAAGACGAGTAAATGATCTAACGTTCCACTAAGAACACTTTGATAAGTGAGAGTACAAACAATTTCAACATCCTGCTGTAATTTTAGGACATCACTGTTTAAAACGTGGAATACTTGTAAAAAGCAACAACGCTTTCACCTTGACCTCGGGTTTTTACACTTCAACAACTGGTATACAGCTAAAATATGCCTTGATCTAGCATCTAGTTACTTACTTAAATATAGCAATTAATAGCAGAGTCTATTCCTGTGTATGATGTAATTCCAAAAGCACCACGATTTAGGCTGGTCTTAGTTGGTAGGGATTCCTCCTCACCTGGGCTCCGACAAGCCTCTTCTCTCTTGTCTGTTTAGCAAAGAACTTCCTGCTTCAGGAGCAAAATGCAAAGTCACTGTGACTCCTCTCGTTTAACTGCACAGATGTTAGAAATGCCCAAGGGAGCCGACTGGCTTATCCGTTTAGAAGAATGGAGGGTATCTACCACACAGCACTGAAAACAGTCAACACAGTGTTTTACCACAAATAATGATTCCATGTTCTGTGCAATAAGCTCCTCTAACTGCTATTGAGAGTGAGAACCTTAAGCAAGAATTCTGCAATTAAAACAATATTATTATCCATGCAACATGTAAGAGAAAAGCCTTTTCAAAAAAATCTCACTGCAATTACGGTAATGGCGATGAACCGCAGTCCACTTACATCACACTGATTATTTTTGCACATTAGAGTAATGAAAACCATGGCACCATTTCTTCAATCTATAAAGGGTATCAAACATCAAGGAATTGTGGGGACAAAAGACAGACACCCGCAATTGATATATCGATATCTACTGTACACTGTCATCCACAATGAGCTTTATGTGTATTAAATCTCCAAGTCATGCTGACAAATGAGAGTAACGTTGATGGCGCTTTGAACACTAGCGTGTCCTGACAGGAACGGATCCCATTGCTTCACATTGGAGGCTGGAATCAGCACTGGAACAGCGTAACCATATTAAGGAAAAACTGAAAAAAGGAAAAGAATGAAGAGGGAAAGGAATTTTTTAACCGTTCTGCAACTGTACAACAGTCTGCCAGAACACACGAGTTTTACAGCCACCATAAAAGGGGTTTTGTACCACCACATCTAACAAAAGTATAATTTTGGTCAACGGTTTCCAATCTTTTCCAGAAAAAAAGTACATTAAAACACAGGAGAGTAGCAGTTTGTTTATTTTATGAAAGTATGCAAACATGAGCAGTCAGCAGTGTGGAAAATGGGGAACAACACCATCACATGAACCAAGTGCCAGAAAGATGTGCAAACACAAGCTTGGTGACCCAGCGTTGTGGTCATTTGGAACCTACTGTCATCCTTTACTAGAGAGAGGTGAGCATGTTCAGAACCCCACCAGCGTGGCAGAAGCATTTCCGCACACTGATCGCCAGAGAGCCTAGTCAGTGCAGAGATGATTCCGACAGACTGATGGGGAGGACAGAGAGAGGAGGCCGGAGCCTGCCGTCTGAGAACAACGCTTCACTTGGTGAGGCTCTTCACCAGCTGGAGCTCCTCCACGGGCTTCCACTCCTGGTTGATGGTGAGAAGCTGAGTAACAGGTGAAAGAAGACTGCTGTCAGGCACCCCCACACGCCAGGTTGAGGAATGAGGAAAATGGAAGACATGTGTGCCACTGAAGGACATGGTGAAGGTGACAGCCATTGCGACCGTGCTGCACCAAATGGCATCGGGCTTTTGTGTCATTTTTCTCCGACGCCTCTGGGCTATTTTTCTTGTCGATACTAAAAGAATAGTAACTGGATGGGTTATTTAAGCTGATGCTATGCCAGCTATCGCTGCCGGTACCAAGCTAAGAAAAAAGTGGCATTTTAAACAGCAAAAGCTTGTATGGCACAGACCTTCAAAGACAGGAGATTGCAAAAAAGTAATTTACCTTCTGCGGTTTTGAAGGATCAAGATTCTCCCATGGTTCGGGGTTATTTTTCTTGTTAATACTATAAAAAATAGTAAACGTATGTGTTATTTATTACTTTTAATAGCTTCAGTCAGCTTTCTGCTTCTTTACTTCAGGTAACCAAGGCTGCGGTGTTGCATATATTAAAAAAAGTCAACTAATATGCTAATGAGGGAGCAAGTATTATTTCATGCTGTAATACGTATATAAGTCGGAAAATTAAAGATAATTTTAGGTAATGTCTACTTTCTGTATGAAATGACATGCAATTATGATACAAAAATGCATTTCAAAATATCAAGATGATCGTCCTTACATTACATCTGGCTTTGTAAATAAGAAGTACAGGGACATAGTGGAGGCACCAGTTGCTGCGAACGCAATAAATCCAACCAAAGGAATCAACTGGGAAATAAACGACACAATAAAATAATATTAAGGCATGTTCATATCTTCTGCGTCCGATAGATGCACTACAGAAAAATGGCATGAAGGCACACACGCGTCCTAGAAAGTGAAGTCGTAAACACTTAGCACAGAAAAACGCAAGAAAATTGACGGCAAAATTGTCAAAGTACCGCGGGACTCACCTCCTTCTTCTTTCTTAACAAATTAAGAAATCCAGACATGGTCAGATGCTGAGTTTGCCTTTAGGGCAGGAAGAAAGAAGAAATCGGTGGCTGAACGTGATTTATAAACACCAATAAACAAATTGCATTCCGCAGACGGCGTGGACAAAGCGCTCAAGTTGCGCCGATGAGACTGGCGGCTCCCCCTCAGCGAAGCTCACCTGCTGCCCGGCCGCCGGTGTCAGGTGTTCCTCAGCGCTCGGCCCCGCCTGCGCTCCTATTAATACGCGGCAGCCGAGCGGTACGAGTGCAGAGGCACGTAGACAAAACGCCCAGCGTTGTGCATCGAAACCTCTGAGCGCAAAACAACTTCAGCTGAGACGATCGATGCTCGGGAGGAAAAGTGTGGTCGTGGAGAGGGGTTGGTTGGTTGATGGTCAGCTGCAGCGACACCGCGTGGCCGAAGAGCGAGACGCAGGAAGGTCGATCCATCCTCACTTACCAGCATGTAGGTTTCGCCCGCAGCGGACACGGAGCTCGGAATGCGGGGAAACTCCGCTGTTCTCACCAAATAAGACAGAGTTCTGTTCAAACGTTCTAGAACCTCGTCATAAACGCGTGTTGGTACCTTTTTATTTTCTTGGACGCTTGTTTCTGAATTCCGCGGTTGGCATTACCCGGCACAGAAAGCTGCTACACTTCTGCTGAATTTTGTACACATTTTAAATGCTACAAAAATATCAGAATTTTTTGAGACTGAAGGTGTCAAAAGATCTCTCTCACTCACACACACACACACACACACACACACACACACACACAAAACCTATAAAGATTCCAGCAACTTTTTAAAGTTACATTTTAGTAACAATAGCCAGGAAACGTGGTTGGTTTAAATGCTGCCCTGACTGTGCACTGTGCATGTACAGTTCTGGTCCACTCATGTGATGATTCTGTGTTCTGTATCCTTCCTAAATGCTAAACACATCTGTATTATTCTGCTCGGTATGATACTGAGTTCTGCAAAATGTACATTCATTCCACCCCATGCCCTTAGCCCAGAAGGTTATGTACCACCAGTTCAAATCCCCACCCCTGCTGTCCCTTGAATAAAGGACTGCGGCACTGTACTTACCCTCAACAGAGAGAACAATGCCATACTACACAAATGCCCCCTCCATTCCTCACCAACCCCAGCTAAACTTATTCTGACATATTAGATACTATTTAGAGAAAGCAAAGCTTTTGTTGAATGTCATAATTTCCAAAACAATCTGACAATGCTGATCACAACAGAATAACAAAATAATATTTTTTATTACATATGCTATTAAGCCAGCATTTTAATACTGCAAACCGAATACACAGGATTCAATTCAGAAACAGATGTTCATAATAATGCATTTGCTGGGTGTTGAGGGAAGGTTTCATACTTCGGAGTGATTTTTCAAAGTACTGGTGTTTTATCCTGGATGCTTCCATGCTTTCCTCTTGCAAAGTCAACAAGGCTGCCTAAAAACATAAGTTAAAGAAGTGGACTAAGGAATCTATTTCAGATGAGACCACTGAATGCTCTGGCACAGAAAGCATTCATCAGCTTTACTGTAATTGTGAAACTACCCAGAAGTGAGACAATGAATAAGCTGATGGCCAAACAACTGGAAAAATACTGGCTGTACCCCTTGAGAAACAGTACAGCTGAAACTGAAAGCGAATCCATCAGTCCATTAGACATAAATATACACTGCTGTGCTACTGCCTGCACTGTAAACTGTCCACTACCCCTCAGGGGGCCTGCTGATAAGTGCTAATGGGCAACTAAAGTCTTTTCAGATTTAACATTATTTAACCTAGCATCTTCATTTATGTCTTTGAAAATATGGAACAAAAAACTAATTAAAATGTATATCCAGCCATACAACTGCCATAAAAAACATAGCCATTTCATATACAATGAGATCTTTTTTACCTCTTTACAGAGATTCTCCAAGTCAGCCCCTGAAAACAAGTGTGTTTCCTGTGCCAACTCCTTCAAAGAGACGTCCTCGTCCAGGGGCATCTTCTCAGTGCAGATCTGCAGAATGGCCAGGCGTGCCTATGAAGGAAACAGAAGTCACATCTGAGCCTACAACCTTCAGCACAGTGCCGTTCCAATGTAAAAAGTAATAATAATGTTAAGTGTCTTCTGAAAACTCTGGATGAAGGCTCACACAGAAAAACAATTATCAATAAACACAAATGAAACTACAGAAGTAAAGTTTTTTTGGGGAATGTTATACCTCTAGGTCAGGGGGTGGCACATAAATGAGCTTATCTAATCTTCCTGGTCGCAGAAGCGCATTATCTATAACATCTGGTCTGTTTGTTGCAGCCACTATTATCACATCCTTGTTGCAGACCTCGTGGTAGTCCATCTGAAATATTAAATCAAGCAAAATAAGGATGAGCATATCCCCAAAAATGCTAACCAAAAGTTTCTGTTATGGCTACAGGATAATAGTGAATCATTAACTGCTCTGTTTGAACCACACATGGTGACATGATGTGCTCGCCCACACACCTGCTGCTCTTGTTGCATCTCAGGGGAGCCCCCTGCAAGGCACTTCTCCATCTCCGTTCCTCTCCTCTCCAGAGTCTTCAGTCCCACACCATCCATCTCATTGAGAAGCACGGATAACACTCTAGCCTGGACGCTGTGAGGCGCTCTGCTGTCCTCACGGGAGCCCAGGAGAGTATCGATTTCATCCAAGAACAAAATGGAAGGTGCACATGCTCTGGCTTGACGGAAAAGCTTTGCAGAAAATAATCAAAGGGCATGTTTCTAACAGCAAAGAGAAGAGGTTCTTGATAGAGATTCTCTTTTTGTGAAAATTATTACAAAGTCTTTTTAAGAGCTATAAATGTTATTTTAAACTTTAAAGGGATGTCAGCAGTCAAGGTCTTGAAACAAGACAGAACATACCTGAGCCAAGGCCTTTTCAGAGTCTCCGACAAACGGTGAGAAGAGGTCTGCCCCACTAACTGACAGAAATGTAGAGTGGGAGGAGCTGGCAGCAGCCCTCACCAAAGTAGTCTTGGCACATCCAGGAGGGCCATACAGCAGAACACCTCGCGGGCGGGATAGTCCAAGCCTGACAAAGGCCTCTGGGAACTTCATGGGCCACTCAATACTCTTTTACAACATAAAAGACATCAGGTTTAAGAAATCAAATGATCTAGGTTTGATTCAGTACTTATTTGACAAAACATCTTATGATGAAACCTATACAGAACAAGAATATCCAAGTACCTGCTTCAGCTTTAACTTGACTTCCTCCAAACCACCTACTTGGTCCCAATTGATCGGTTTAAAATCGGTCAGGCCAATACTGCTCCTGAGACATGATGGCTGGACCTTTTTAATGGCCTCAAGAAAGTTTTCCATATCTATGGTGTGACCATCAAAACCCTTCAGAAAAAGATAATAAATTGGTAATTTAATGTGCTAGCTAGAGGGTGTTGACAAAAATAGATATATTTATAGACGCTAGAGGCCGAGGCCTCTTCCTAAGTATGCATCCTTATCATCTCCCACTCTATCCTGGGCTGGTCAGAGAACTTGTTTATGACATGGTCTACCTGGGAGTTCCTGAGGATGGCTTGCAAAGCTGCTTCTCTGCAGAGGGCACTCAGGTCAGCTCCCACATATCCAGTGGTCATTTTAGCTAAGGCAACCAAGTCTACACTATCAGAGACAGTCATCTTTGAGGTCAAAGAACCTAAAATAGATTTCCTCTGATTAAGTGTAGGAACACCAATAATAAGCTGCAACACAAAAAAATTGTTATAGAATAAAAATATCTGAATTGATCAAGTCCAGTGACATCACAAAAAAACATTTAATTATAAAATGTTTCACCTCTCTGTCAAATCTTCCAGGTCTCCTTAAGGCAGGATCCAAGGTGTCTGGTTGGTTGGTTGCCCCAACGATGACAAACTGCTGTATGCTGCCAATACCATCCATGAGTGTCAACAGCTGTGCCACAACTCTATTTTGGGGGGCACTACTTGAACCACCCCGTTTTGGACACAAAGAGTCAATTTCATCTATGAACAAAACACATGGTCCGTCTTGGGAAGCTTCCACAGCTTGCTGGAATATTTTCCTTAAATTTTCCTCACTTTCTCCAGGTCTTGACCCAATAATCACAGGCCCATTTATTGTGACCAAGGAAGCACCCACGTCTTTGACCACACTTCTTACCAGTGTTGTTTTGCCAACCCCTGGGGGCCCAATAAGCAACACACCTTTAGGACAGGAGAGAGCCAGCTTTTCTAATGTTCCTGGGTAGTTCAGTGGCAAATTCAGCATTTCTTTAAGTGAGGTACAGATGTCTTCCAGGCCTCCCAAAGGAGTGCTGCACAACTCCTTTTGCTGGTTTAGGTATTTACTTTGAGTCTGCATCCTTCCTACAATGACAGTTGTTTTACCAGTGATGAGACCTGTCTCACTGGAGGACTCATCTAAGTGCTCAATGAGAATTAGTTGAATCTGAGTCCCTAAATGACTTACGTTAACTACATGCTGTGCAGACACATAGGTCCCTCGCAACATGTCTTTCACAACATCCTGTATGAAATGAACAGGTGAGTTTTTCTTAAACTCTGCTGACTGCACAACTATGTTTACTCTCACACTTTTGACCTTAGGACAAGTCACAGCCTTGATCTGGTTAAGGCTGACCAACTCTCTGTTCATAAGAGAAACAAAGCCTTCTGTAACACATTTAGTGTCAAACTGTAAGAAGCCCTCGGCCAGGTCACTTCTTGGCCATGCTGTACACAGGCAGTCCCCTCCAGGAAGACTTAGTCTAATTGGGAAGCCAATCTTGAGCCCCAGGGATGACATGGCATCAGGACCCAGCTTGCACCTCTGCGTCCCCACGTCGACCGGATCCAAAGGGAGAACTTTCAGACACATTTCTTCCATTTTAAGATCCTCCCTGTGGTGATTAAAAAACATCAACAATTAGTGACACTGCCCATCTGAACTGTATTTAGATATATGCTTTACAGCGCAAGACTAACAAGCTGCAGCGTCTGGTGTTATTCATATATTACAAAAATATTTACCATCAAATGCTCCGATTCCAAAAATATATGTATATAAATCCAGATCCTAAAAATTAAACCTACAGAGACCGCAGACAGATTATTAAACCTAAACAAGCAGCCATGTGTTCTTCAATCGAATTAAGGTGGCCAACAATGAGCTTATTCTTAGTTTAGGTAAACGTAAATGCCAAATTTAATGTGTTTAAATACCTTTAATGAATATATTCCAATTAAAATAATCCACTCTCAAAAATAACAGCCAAGAGTTAGTATTTCAGAAATGTTACACCTGTCTGTCGCTGTATGTGTATGAATTTGAATAACGTGAATAATGGTCGGCCAACACAATTCCTTTTTTTTTTTTTTTTTTTTGGCAAGGAAGCCAAACAGTCCGTTTTCATAAACGTCAGCTGGAGCAACTTTTTTGCGGAATTCTATTGGTTATTCTTCTCTCGCGAGATATAACGTGACTTCTTACCCAATGAGATCGTTCCTTGGTGTGCGACAATTGACTCTGTCGGCTTGCAGTTTGGGAAACTTGGCTGAGTGAGGCGGTTGGGGTATTTTCACTGCCAAGGCTAGAACTGCGGCTTTTATATTTCGATATTGTCCATAAGAATAAAGCATCTGCAAGAAAAAGGACTGGAGACAAATTCCATTTTGCGCTTTAAAAAGATTACCTTGTTGAAAGGTCCATCTGACAATGGAGTGCGTCTGATCATTAGCATTGCGATGATGTTACTTAAAGAAAGCCAAAACCCCGTACGCTGTTGGCTCTAAACCTGTCCAGGCCCGCTCGCTTGTCGCCCAGATTCTGTCCATCAGCCTACGCTGCTTCTTCATTTCCACTCGATTGTGGACTCGGAATTTGTTAAGCCCAGTCGGGAAGGTGTGTGTGGCGCTGAAAAAGTGCCTACCGTGTAGATGAAATGCCCTGGGGACAGTGGTGCCTGGCCTGTCAAGGATGGCGAGTAACAGCCCTCTGACAGCGTCTTTCTATGCTCTCTCTCTCTCTCTCTCACACACACACACACACACACACACACTCATAAACACGCGTGCCCGAGGTTTTTTTCCTTCTACAATTGAGTGACATCTTTAGAGGTCCCTGGCGTGATGGGTTCATGCCTCGTCACACAGCCGTCGGGAAACCCTTCTGTCAACAAGACGTCAGTACTCAGGTGCACTACACCAATGTGTTCATATGGCTCAGCCAAGCGCAGTGTCGTCTGAACAGTAAAATTAGTTGCATTAAAAGTGAATTAGATTTTCTTTGTTGTCTCAGCATAAAACATTTTATCCCCACAGATGCCTCACCAGACCCACAGATTTCAACTTGAAATCAAAAGTTACAAAATATGGTTTTATTTTGTTGTAAAATCGTAATTTATTATAAAAGGTGTGTTGAAAATGCTGAAGTGGAACACGTCTGACAATACAGTGCTGTACATTCTCTACAGCAATGGGCAGATGTACCTCCTGCATCCTAGAAAATTATCTGAAATGTTTTAGAATCTTGGTGTCTGACATATCATAGTTTTGCAGTGTTAACTGTTATGTTTAGTGTAAAACTGGTGATTATAGGAAAACCGGTGAGTATTAATACACGTTAAAGAGGACTTGAAGACCTACCGTTCAGTCAGGACATCCTGAATTCAGTTCAATACATACAGTCATGTTATAACCCATTTAGTTGGGCTTGGTAAAGTGCTAGGGGTCAAAGGGTTTAAGGTTCAGATAACGCACAGGAACTAAATCACAGGACATTTGTGAAAGGGGTTTACTGTGAGAAAAGTTAGTGATTTATAGTGAATTCTTTACATGTAATAGTGATGTGCTCAAAGGTGTCACAAGTGAAAACAAACTATTGTACTGTTCTGTGAATCAAAGACTAACTGCCTATCCTAAACCCAGAAATAAAATGTGGTAAAGCCAAAACAAAGCCTTCCATGTCTGAGTAACTATACTGATCTAAACTAGCTAACAAAACACACAAATAGGCCACCTCTCTGTACAAATCATATACACAACCACTACAGAACTCACACTCCTCTTCCTGTTTGGGGTTCTTATAGGCACAGGTGACAGGGCCACCCAACTGAGGTCAGTTGACGTAAATGGTGTCCATTTCGAGTCTCCACAGGCCTCATTGGAAAACAGCAAAGAGACCCAAACCCACAACCTGACCCTGGGCTGCTACACTTGTTTTAGGGATTGTCGTGAAGTTGGGTTTCATCCTGATCTGTTTTCTTCATTAATCTGTGACTAAGAATCCGATAACAGCATTAAGGGACTTTGGGCTGTGTGATGTGTGCATGGCTCTCATCTATTCATAAAAGTCTGCATAGCAGCAGTTTTGAGGAGGGCAGTTAGAACACAGTATTAAGTATTCCAAGTGCTCAAGTCAGGGTTTAGCATATGGGAGTTTATTGCCTTTCACTTTATTTATAGGTCATTGCGAGTGTCTGCATGTTGATGATGGACATTTTGCCTGCAGCTGCTTTCTAATGACACTTTACCAAGAACCAGCCCTGGAGCACAGTCTTCTATCAGTGAAGCTCTTGGTAAGATGAAGGTGCAAACGGATGGTAATTTTGGAATGCTAAAATGAGAATTTGCATGTCTACACAGCCTCACAGGATCACTGGAAAGTACCTTTGACATCACTGTGACCCATGTAGTTTTGCAGAGTATCAGGACCATCAGAAATTAAAGGGACCATAAGAAATTAAAGGGTTCCCCAGTCATCTTGCTGACCCCTAGTGATACTGAGCCTGTGCAAAACTACCTAAATGGCTGCCTGGGATAACAGTGCCACTGCATATTTTGATTTATTTGTATTGAACTTGTTTTTTACATTTTTGGGAAAATACTTTCATTAATTAGAGGTTAAAGTCATATGACAATAATAATGAATATTTAAAAAAAAATAATAATAATTTAAAAATAGAAGAAAAAACTGCTGCAGAAAAAACTTTGGTGGTATATCATGATTCTGAATCACAATCTGAGACCTTTTTGAGATTTCCTTTTGCTTTTTTAACTTTGTCACATTCCTTTCAAATGCAATAAAAATTTTCTCTGGATTGTACAACTGTCCAAAATGTGGCATTACCTATTAACACCAGTGATTTCAACTTATGTAAAGCAATGGTGTTTGTGGCCCACTGTGTGGAGGCAGATCCACAGGTGTAGCAGAACTTCCCATCACTGAACTCCTTAATCTTATACAGACAGAGAAGGCAAAGCCAATGGACAAACATGCTTTTCACAAGATGAGCTCTTGAGAGAAGAAGGTTCATGTCAACATTAACTTCTCCCCAGTATCTCAGAACTGGCAATCCTAGCTAACTTGGAGTGTCTGTACCACAGCAGCCGTGGACTCGAGTGGTCAGTCAGTCCTCTGTGTCTCCCAACTTTTTCCCATTTGTTGAGGTTTCAGGAATAAACTTAATTGATTTAAAATTTTTGAATTTAAAATTTCTATTAAACAAAAGTTATTTGTTGGTCAGCTATGTTTTTGCATTTAACTTTGCTCAGCTCTTTTTGCGCCCACAGCCAGGGATTTGAACTAAATGCTGTGGACAATATGCACAGGGCTTGTGTTCATTCCAGTCGAGTAACAATACAGCATCACATTGCAAAATGCTCCACTTGGCCACAAGAGCATCAGTGAGGTTGGGCATGCATGTTGGGTGAGAAGGCCTTGCTCGCAGTCGACATTCCAATTCAACCCAAAGGTGGTTGGTGGGGTTGAGGTCAGGGCTCTGTGCAGCCACTCAAATTTTTCCCACTAACCTGGGCAAGCCATGTGTTTATGAAGCTCGGGTTTGTGCACTGTGGGGAGGTTGGGTGTGTTTCCATGCTGTGAGGGTGCGGCTGAAACACCTCAACTCAGTCATTAGATTGGTGGTCCACATACAATGCATATGCATGAAGACCGATGGAGACTCAGAATACAGAACAACGCTGTGACACCCTCTAGCGGCCATTCTTGGAATCGGCTGCGACAACGTTTAATGCTCGTATCATCCAAGTACTTATTTGCTCATTTTAATGGAGATATCAAATTGTGTGATTACAAATGCATTATTCAATATTAACTTTGATATTGTGGAGATTTTTGCTTGTTTGTTCATATTCCTAAATTAAAATTTAGGAATAGACAGACTTTACGGGAGAATGTTTGAGAAGAGGCTAAGTTTAGGGGTTAAAGTTAAATACCAAAAAGTGCTGCTGTTCTCTGTCCCTTGTTCCTCAAAAATAAAATTATACTAACAGAAAAATCGAACTGCAATTAATTGTAATACAAATTAGGGTGGTGTCACCTGCAGAAGTTCGCTTATGACTCTGCAATGATGGGCTGTACAGAGAAAGGTGTTGAGGTGAAGTAAAGGCGTCCGCTTGAAGACTTTGTTTCATGGTAAACCAAACCACTTCGAGCTCAATATCAACAAAACGATGGTGCTCGTTTACTGTGCTAACGAGTGATTAGTTCAAAATTGCTGAAAATAAAACGTATTAAATACGCAGTACCGATTGAATAAAATAATTCACAATAGCTGAACTCTGCAAGAATCAAATTTTAATCGAAAATAATTGAACACCACCAGTTCAACACAATTCATGATCACAACTGCATAAAACAAACAACCCAACACTGATTGTTAATTGCTCCCCTTTTGTCGTCTTCAGCTTTGTTTATCTCCACTTCAGTATCCATGGTAACAGGACGTCTCTTCCTACAGTCAATAGCAGGGACCCCACCAGACAACAGCTGTAAAGCATCTGAGAGCGAATTCCTCTACCATTCTGGTGCTTTTTACTGACATTTACCAGCTCGACGAGGAAACACGGGTGGTGTTCGCTCCACTACAAACAGAAAATTGAGAAAATAAGAAAAGGTGAATAGATCATGGATATTTCTTTTATTCATTTAAAAAGTTTGCATCTTCGAAAATCTGTAACTCGAGCTGTCGCAGCTTACAGTGTTAATAGCCAACAGACATTTCCCGTAGCGCGCTGGCACCACCTTAGGCTTCTATTAGGAATGTTTTCTTGTTCTCTGTACAAAGTTGGCGTTTAATAACGCAGAACATCACGCGTAGGCAGACATCTCGTAGCCAAAGGGAAAAACAGTACTGCCAATATTTCCGGTGCCCCTGACAATAATATCCAAGGCCATAGTGCTGTGTCTTATAAGGCGCCTATAGTCAATTGCGTGATAGGTCCTACTTAAATAATCCATTAAAATTGAAAGTAAGGTATAGGAAAGAAAAGTAGTAAAATAAAGTTTGTGCTCCCTAAAGGACTCGTGTAAAAGTGCATGTTTCCGTTTTTAGTGTTGCATTACGGTATTATTGTGGAAGTCCAGCTGCACAACGCGACTGAACTTTTCTATCCATTTGACTTTCATCGGTTTTGTATTCATTGACAGACCGAATCCTAACGGCAAGTCTGCACGTGACCTTTGTTGGTCAATTTTAAACAACCAGTACTGTAATTCATGCATGGCATTGCATTTATTGTTTTAAGCTACGCGGCTTCGACAGTTCATGGATTGGGCGTTTTTATTTGTGCTGCGCTGCTCAGAAAATCATGCCGGTACTGGTAATGACAGTTACCATAGAAACCACGAGGCAACTCGAATGGAATCGTTAGCTGAAAACCGCATTACACCGCGATTTTTCCTGCTCAATACCTGTCGGTTCACCAGTTTAGTGATAGAAAATTCCACTTGGCGATCGTTGGCCTTGCGTCCTCCTTCATGCATTTCTTTGCCTTTGTATGATTTTATAGAAAGGGGTTTCCGTAGCTAAAACTGGATAAGCAGGCGACAAAGCCACATGAATTCCAGCCCTGTCTTTTCTTAATTCATGTGCTTTAGCAGAACAGCGATCCTCAGGATCTCTATTTTCAGCCAACCTTGATCCTCGAAGCTGGTGGACTGCTTGGCTCTCACAGGTGTCTCTAGGCGGCAGAAAATGTCATTAGTATACGAATGTGTACTTCTGGTTTAATATATGCCATCACCTTACTTGGTTACCTATTTTAAAATCACGTAGTTTGTGTTAACACCGCGCACTATGTGTTAAGTTCCTCATTTATAGGTACAAAACCCCAGTTTAACTCTTAACACCGTCCACTGCATAGGTATAAAATCCTGGTTTAGCTATAAAGCCTCTCTGTGCAGTTACAAAACCGCGATTTAACCTTAAATTCAGTCTTCAGGTACACAACCCGGGTTCAGCCTTAAATTCCCTCTGTGTCCAGTTAAATAAACTCGGATTTAATGCTAAATTCGCTCGATGTTCACGTGTGAAATCTTTCAGTGTGTAGGTCCAAAACACCGATTTGGGAGTAAATCCCCATACGCATTCACTCTTAAAAGTGCATTCGCTCATTTCGCAAATTCACGTCGCTTTACGGGTAAATTCGCAGAGTGCAGGTAAAATCCCAGCCCCCGGAGTCTCAGCGTGTAGCGTAAGCGCTCATTGCGACACGCCGGAGGGTGGAAGGGAGGAGGGAGGAAAGCGGCCGGTGAGCAGTTAGACAGCCCAGCACCGCCTGCCGCCTCGCAGGGACCTGGCCCGGCTGCGCTCCGATGAGCCCCGCATTTGTCCTCCATGTCTCCGCTTCCTAATGGCCGTAAGTGTGTGTTTACTTTAAATTATGAATTAACTGTGCTCTGCCATGTGGATGTGTTGCCCCTGAGAGATTCTCCGCAGCGCGAACGACGCATTTCTCTGCTAAAGCCGGCGATAGGATGTTTGCTGCGGGGGACATGTGCTTGCTTGTGCCGAGCTGAGGAACCCCAAGGGCTTCTGACTGCAAGGGGTTCTTTCTGGTGGCGGAGCGCGGCAGCAGACGCCTTGCGCTGGCGGTGTCGTATCGAGCTGTGAGGTTGCTGCTCTCCTCAGTGTTTCGTGGAAGGCAGCAGAGCAGCGTGTGACTGGTGCGGGGATTGCTTTTCGTTGTCTTAAAATTGCCCAAGATCACTAATTTTCACCGAGGCGTGGTGTCTTCGAAAAACGAATATCCGAAAGACATTGAAACGATAACTTGGGAGTTGGAGGACTTCCTCATACTGCGTTCGCGCTGCCGCGTAGCCCACAGCTAACGAGATGGTGAATTCCTGTGAGGTCAGCGTAGAACGTTTAACGTGAGCAGATAGCGGATGAGTTGAAGGTTACACTTTGTTTTTTTTTGTTGTTGTTGTTGTTGTTGTTAGAAAGCAGTACAATTGGCCATCTTCGTGTTTCAGGAACAGACCACCTTTGAGGCGTCTCAAATGACACCTTTCCGAAGTGCGACTGTGCTCTTTTGGTGCTTTTTTTTGTCAGGAACGTGTTGCGTGAACATTAAACTCAACTTTTTTTTTTTCTTTTTTTTTTTAAACATCCGTTTAAGTAGCGTCATCAAACGCCTCTCATTGCTAAAGCGGGCTGAGGCTCCTCATGGCCTCCTGTTTCATCCGTTCCGAAAGCTGCAACGGAAACCGCAACTCCCTCGTTTCTTGGTCAGTGTGAACTTGATCGCAAGACCATGGCGCTTCATAATCATGTTATTTCACCAAGGAGGGAACTTTGCTGAAGAAGATGGATGAGCTGTCTCCTTGCGCTTCTGCCTCAGTCACAAGTTGCTGTGCTGGAAGCTACCTTTCTGAATTCCTTGGTTAGTCATTGTATTAGTTCATGCATTTCATGGTCACAAGTAGAAAAAACATTACTTTTTTGGAAGGCATGGCTGTTACTAAAAATAACACAAACAATGAAACTTATTTAAAAATAAAATACAGTTGTAAGTGTAGCATTTTCAAAGGGGACAAAAACACATTTACTTGCATGTTTTGCATCTTAAAATGTAAACGGTTTCAAAAATTTGTTCTGGTTAAAAGTAAATACAAAACTGTTCAGGCTAATATGTCCATTTGCTACAAATGTTGTTGTTGTGAATGGATAGTCAGACTGGGGCTAATCGGTTGTCGCAAAGACACCTACAGTGTGTTCACATTGGACAGCGATGTATCCAGAATGGCGTAAGGTCAGGGATCTGTGCGTGTGTCGGGCCTGGATCACACGTGGGCAGGCTATAGGTACTGTAGGTGATTGGTTTATGATAACTGCAAAGTAACTCATATATATATCCCACATGACTCCTTTTGTACGGTCTAGTTTCCTCCTAACCCTTTTACAACAGATGTTGACCTCATGTGATCATGCCGGCAGCATTTGTGAGTAAAGTAGAGCAAAACTTCTACTGTCTGTGGACACTACAAGCCTGTGTAGCGGATCAGAAAAGATACTGGCGAGTGTAAGCATTTTCTATAGAAACACAGTATGCCATTTCATCATTTAACTGGAAGTCTTGCAGACTATTGTAAATGCTATAAAACATGTAATATATGTTTTAAAAGGCATGAGGTGCACCACAGTATTTCTCGAGATTTTACGCAAGCTGGCCAGAAAGAATTTCTTGGAAAGTGAGCAGGTAGTTTGACACTGCTTTTGCTCTTACAGTTTCCAGTATAGTTAGGATTTGTGAGAGAAAATAGGTTAAGCTTATTAAGAAAAAAATTGTTGCAGGTTTGTCACATTTAACAAAAGATTTCAAAATTTACCTTTCAAAATAGACCTTTACAAAAAGGGTCTAAGTTGCCTTCACCTGCTAAGGCGACTGAGGTCCTTTGGGGTTAACAGGACTCTCTTAAGGACCTTCTATGGCACTGTGGTAGCGTCTGCTATCCTTTATGCTGTGGTCTGCTGGTGTGGCGGAATTGCGGAGAGGGATAGGGGGAAACTCAACAGACTGGTCAAGAGGGCCAGCTCTGTCCTGGGCTGCTCCCTGAAGTCCATCGAGCAGGCTGGGGAGGAGAGGATGTTGTCCAAGCTGACATCAATCATGGACAACACCTCCCACCCCCTACATGAGTCTGTACGAGCACTGAGTAGCTCATTCAGCGGCAGACTCTTACATCCACAGTGCAGGAAGGAGTGCTACCGCAGGTCATTCCTACCAGCAGCTATCAGACTGCACAACGCAGTCTAAATTGGTTAATTTATTTATAACTTATTTATGTATATAGGGCTATTTTATTTTATTTGTGTACATAGATTACTAACTTAATTGTTCTTGTCCTTCTTACTACCTACTTGTTCTTCTCCTGTATTCCCCTTGTGATAAGAGCTCTGTAACACCTAAATTTCTCATTCGTGGGATAATAAAGGTTTAATTTATTCTATTCTATTCTAAACACGCGCAGTTTGGATAAGACAAATCTGAGATGTCACCGAGCAAAGGATATTGACTCAGGTTGCTGCACCATGTGGTTTAAGGGCAGTCTTATTCATGTGATTTATTGTTTTTCTTGTGATAAACTTGCACTTTTGTGACAGTTCAGCTGTCTTTTCTCTTAAAGGAGGGAAAGTGGATCTTTTGAAGTGTGAGGGAAATTTTAGGCTGTATTTTACACTCCCACTTTGTACTCCCAGGCTTTGGCCATGTTCACAAGTACACTTGGTAGAAAATGCTTAATTTTTATTATCTGAGTTCCAATTGGATAACATGCTGAAACGGACAATGAACATTTTTACTAGCTGCAGAACCAGTGATGATTATTTAATATAAAGTAGATATTTATGTTAAAATATTGCAAGGTTTATATGAAAATGCCAGGGTTTCAGAAATGCATTTTAAGGAAAGAAATAAGGCAGTTGAGCAACTGCTCACATCAGATGGCCCACAGAATTCCCTGCTGAAGGATATGTGCTTTTGGGGCCCTCTGGGTTATAATTAAGTATGTTTATAGGGGAAACGACTGAATGTGCTCTGGACCATCGACAAATATTGGTGGCCTTCAGCTTACATTGTGGACATTGCTTTAAAGCAACTAAACATGATCTAAAGACAAAACTGCAGTTTTTCCTTCGTTTTTTGTGCTATAGTTAGCTGTACTGTTCAATTTGTTGCTGATAATTTCACAAATCAATGAAAATAATGAAGGCACCGTATTCCTGAAAAACCCTTGTTAACATGAGCTCATAACTTGAAAGCATAATTAACATTCATTTAAATGGAAAGATTCTTGCTGTCCCCAAAAGTGGAACTCATTTATGCTAAATTATCACCAAGTGGATTAATTAAAATGGATACTGTTACTTCAGTAGTTAACTGTGTTTATTATTGTATGTCTTCGTACCTGCACTCGTTCAGGTCTTTAGCATCTTTTGTGTACCATGCACTTAACAAAGCCTGGGGTTTCTTTACGTGCTCCTGTGTACCCCCACAGACTTGTATTTCAAATGAGTTGATGACTAAATCGCTAAGTCTGTGTGTATGTGTGTTACATTGGTCTGCTGTGTAAATATGAATGACCATTGGATGTATAGTGTATTTAGTACTGTATGATAAGTTATATAGATGTGTTAGCTAAAAAACACAAGTTGCAGGAATACATTTAAATGTAAAAGACTTACAAGGCACTCTAAAATCAAATTCTGTCCTCATAAACGCAAAGAAAATTGTTGCAAGTCAAAGTAGAAGTATTGAATGAAACTCCACATAAAGTTAAATTTTCAAAAGTGGAAATGAGCTTACCTTGGAGGATGATTGAAATGGGATGAATTAATGGCTCAGACTGTAATATTTTAAAAATTTACTTTTTAAAAAAGTTGATCAATGCATGACTACTTGCATCACATTTGAGATCAGGTTAGCTTGGTGGCAGAATATGCTGAAAGACTGTTGCATCACCAAAACGAATTCCAAGTGTTTTCTATCTGTGGTGTAAGTGATTAACTAAAAGTTTTATACTGTTTGTTGTTTATCTATTGTAATGTTTTAAAAAAGGTCAAGCTACTGCACGTGTGATTTTCATTAAGAGGGCAATCCTCTGATTTGAAACAGAAAATTTTTATTTTTCTACTTTCAGGTGTGTAAAATATTATCCTGCATTTTGACCTTGAAAATATTAGAAAAAATGTGTAAAAAGCATCTTTTATCTAGGTTATGATTAAAATGAGCCTTAGAGAAGGTAGGCTAATTTTCAGGTTGCAGTCCTTACAGAAAATGATGATCTTGAGATTCTATGCAACAGTCTCTTCACATTGGAAACTAGATGGTAGGTGTGAATAATAGGTTCTTGTTACATTGGATGAAAAGCCCAGGAGATGAGTTTGCACCATGTTTTGTCAGCCAACTTAATCTAGAATATATGCAGCTTTTGCTTCATGCATACTTTCAGAACTTCTGTTGCTTTTGCTATTCTTTGAAAATGAATAATTTGGTAAGTGTTGTTTTTATACATTTTCAAACTTATTGTGAGTAGACATTTCGATAAATGTTTTATTTAATGTTTTAAATAGTTATTTTATATGGCTGCCACATTGGGGTAGTTCCTTATCAGATGTGTTGCATAATTTATAGCATTAGAAAAAAGATAGCACTATGTATGAGTTTTTCTAGTAAATAATTAGTTTCAGACAGGTTCATTCTGAAATAATGCAGAGTAACCTTTTCAGGCAGCTACTTTAAAATATGAAAAAAAAAACTCCAGAAATATTCTATGAATTAAGTTAAATATAAAGTAAATTCAAGGGTTAATTTAAAAAAAAAAATTGATTATTGCAGGCATGCTGGTGAACACTGGTGGATGGCCCTTGAGACAATGAGGTATTGCAAGAAGAGCTGCACTGGTAAGAACAAGTGAACTGCTTCCCTTTTTACTTTGTAACTGAAGCTGGTAGGCAAAATGTAAGTGGAAATAAGTCTGAGACAGTGCATGCAAAATAAATTATTGTAACAATACAATAGAATTGCGCACACTCATGATGCAGTGCAGACTTAAAGTAAGCAAGCAAATAAGGAAGAAATTATGTGAGGCTCAGCTGGGGAGGATACTGTAGCTCAGGCTGCAGACAGTGTGTATGGTGTCTGTCATGGACATGAATGTCATTCATCCATTGCAAAAGGGATGTTTGTCTGCCGTTACATTGTATGGTCCTGGCTTGTTTGCAATGCCCTGTGCAGCACATAGAGAAACTGGCTACTCAATCAGTACATAGAGCTATGCATGAGAAACTTCTAAGGATGGACAGCAAAAACTGGCAAATGAAAGTGGTGGAAGCACGAGTCACTCTGGACATTCAAGACAGTTGAAATATGAAGGTATTAAAATATGGTAATGACATGTGAACTTACCAGCTAAGACAGCAAAAGTTTTCAACAAGTTCTAGCAAGGACAAAGTGACAACATCTATGTGACAAGTAAATATACACTTAGGACATCATACTTCTATTTATACTGGTTTCTTGGAAGCAGATATCTTAAGTGATAAAATTTATTAAAATCAATATTTGTGTAACACAACCTGAGATCAGTAATCTAAATTTAGTCTCCTTCTCTTGTGTCAGAATTGGTAGTTGTTCCCAAAGACAATGTCAGGGTCTTGTTGCTTGGAGACCTATGTGATATCCCTCTTCAAGACATTCAAATTTTTTTTGAACACTGCATGTAAGCTTCAGAATAACAATTCACAAAGACACAAATATGATACAGTAGCCACTGGTAGTTGAGACCAAGAGAGTTAAAATAAATAAATAAATAAATAAAACATGCATTATTTGGTGGAAAGTCTCTGGTTTCATTGTGCTTTTACTGGGGAAGTTGTGGTGCAGAGCAAGTTGTCTGTTAGTTCATGCAGTGTGATAATGTATATTTAGTCTGAGCGACTCCATTGCCATGTTGTGCACATAGTATGCCTAGGTGTTTGTGTATTTGCCGAGCTAGATAATAGCCACTTTCCAGTGATGTAGTCTGACACTCCATGTGCACATCAAAAATGATTGTGTTAGCCTCAAGGGATCTAAAGCCATATGTATTCATGAATTCACATGTATTGTTCTCTCCTGCTAGTTACAATTCCCAAGCTGTGTTTCCTTCAAGTAATGCAGAAAGAAGTGATCCAGGTGTGACATGCAAGTGATGTTCTCTGCCATCTGCCTCTGTGCGGATGTAGGATTGTGAGGTTGTCTGAATGGATCCTCTGCCTTTGGTTGTTTTCCAAATGAATACTCTGCACAAGTTAGACATTGATAACGTTGCCTTTTTTTTTTTGTTTAGCTGTGGTTGCTGAAAGGGGTTGATCACCTCTGCTGAGTGAGTTGAGTGGGTTTGGATTTTTAGCAAATCATGGACTGTAGAGGGGTTTGCTCTAATCTAGAATGCATGGAGTCTGCACACCCTTAAGTTACTGTGGCAACTAAATATTGATCTTATAAGTATCACCTATATGGACTTCATTTGTTAAAAAGTTGATGTGGTTCACATAGAATTCATAACTGTACAAATGATGAGACTAAAGTGTTTTTTTTTTTTTTTTTAAATGGATTTATGATAACAAAGCATTGTATTTGGAAGGTCACTGCTTAAATGGTTAAATTAACCATCCTGCATGCTCCCTTTAGACATTTCAGGACAAATTTATTTTTAAAGAAATGCGTAAATAGAAGACTGAAAAACCCCAGCAAGGATCCTTCAATTATTGATCTAATAGGACATGGGAGCAGACAGAAAGCCATGCTTGGATGTATTCCTGTTAGACGGTGTCTTAAGGTTAACAGTCATGGATTATTCAGTATGAATCTGCCACTGTTCTTGTGTGCTCTTAGGTAGGGCTGAGTTGCCTACGCACTGTGGAACGGAAGTCAAGTGTTAAGTCAGAGCTTTACAGGTTTCTCAGTGTGAAACATTTAATGTAAACTTTTTTTTTTTTTAAATGTAGCTGAATTCAAACTGTGTGGCTTTATTTTCATATAGGCCTGTGTCTATATTTTGTTCTTGCAGCCTATGCAGCATATAGCTTTATTTGTACAGTTTTACTGGGTTTGCTCTGTGTAAGTGCAACCAATGCCCTGGCTTTTCCTGCAGTAAAAATAGTGATGCACTGGATAAATAAGTCCTTAAAGGCTAGAAATGCTCTGTGTACTAACAATAAGATGGTAGCCACAGAAAGTAAATGTGTGCTGGTAGGCTTAGAGTGAATTTCAGGAGGAAGATTTGCTCAATGTAATTTGTAGGAAGTTGCTCAAGCTATTCAGCAACCATTACAGTGCTGTTATTGCTCTTTAGTGTATTTTTTTCTTTTCTTTCCCTTATATGAATAGTCCAAAACTCTCCCCCCCCATTTAAATATTTAATATGGTTTATGATGATGACTAAACTAAATGATACACAGTAAGGTAAAGGAACAGGATAATCCAGCTTCATTAACCAGGCGTTGATCCATAGATGTGGGGGAGCTGGTTTTTATTTCTGTCTCTTATTACCCTTAAGAAATAGGGAAACTGTTCCCTTTATTCAGTGAGGAATATGACCTTGAAAATGCAAAATAGCTGATGTATCCAATGATCTCACTTGCTCTGTGAAACTCCACTAGGACATGATAATGAACCTTTCTCTGCTCAAGGACAGTAGAGAAGGTTTGTTATTTGACAACAGTGACTTGTCACTTCATGATTTTGCACATTTGTAATTTTTCCTGTGGTCAGAGCAGCATGTTAGAGCTATATAATTCCTGTTCCCCCCTCCCCCTTTGCTGAGTTTTAATATTTCAAAACATTATGCCTGGGCAACATTTGATATCGGAGCATCTTACGTAATACGTAATTTGCCTCTTTCTGAAGATGATGTGATTATAAGCAGAGATTAATCATTCATGGGCTGCTGCTCTTTCTCCTTAGAGTAACAGAACTGTTCAGTCCTGAAGCAACCTCTGATCTGGTGGTTAATGATTAATGGTGTTGGTGTTGCTGCCTCCCCTGGATCTCTTTCCCAAGGTGTATGTGTGTGTTCTGCATAGTGGCCTAGCACACTTAGCTGCAGTGGCAGAAGGACTAGTGTTGATGGATGAGCACGCTGCTAACAGAGTCTAGAGTGATCTTCCTTTAATTTCAGATGGACAGGCATCACACTAAACAATGAAACTGCAGTGCCAAATATAATAGCCTGGAGTTTAACTTTTGAGTTACCATTTGAATTCTTATCCAAAGATTAGAATAGCTGATATCCACAGGAGATGTCATTGAAGAGTGTCAAGAGGCTCAACAGAAAAGTACACTACCCACGTGGTAAGAGATGAGTAGTAAAATTGACAAACCCACTCATATTTGGCATTGTTTGATTCAGACTGAAACTAGTGTTGTCTTGGTTCTGCTATAGTTCTGAAAGGAACCAGATCCATGACAACATTTCTGAAAATGACTGAAGACGCAGACGTCTTGGTCATGTTCTTCACAATGAAAGTTGGTTGAAGTGAAGTCAATCAAGTAAAGCTAATGCCAAGAAGTTTAAAAAAAAAAAAAAAACAGGGTGAAAGTTACCATCATGTTCATAATTAACTGAAAATTGTGCCCGGAGGAGCTATAGTGTTACTTGAAACCAGTTAAACCAGTTTCTATAAAGTTTAAAATAATTTCCTTACTTGGTTTAAAAAAAAAAAAAAAAAAATCAACAAATCAGATTTGTTCAAGAATTGTTTTGAGCACTCATGTACCAGATGTCTAGCTGTTCTGTTACCTAAGGTGCACAGAAGCAGTGTGGTGGAGTTTCCACCCTATATACGGCAAGTACAAACACCTTCCACATGCCAGAGCAGTGATTTACCTCACTGACAAGCTTGCAAAATGCATGACCTGAAGGTATGTAAAACTGTAGAAAGCAGAGAAGATTCTTTTCTCCTGATGCCATTTTCTGGAATTTTTAACATAGCAAAACCTAGGAAGTTAATGCGTGTCTGTCTGTCTGTGAAGTGAGGGTCCCTTGGGGTGCATTACTCTGTCATGCTGGGGTCTTGTGTCATTGACACTGACTTCCTGCCTTGTTTGTACAAGGATGACCGTGCCCAAGGACATGGCTGAGAAATGGCTGTGCATGTTGGTGCCATGGAGAGGATGTTGGAATCTTCACAACAAGGACTCTGGTCAAGGTGAGTCTGGGGGATGTGTAGCAGTACTCCTGGGGTGGTGACCCAAGATAGCAAGTCCACATATGTATATTATCACAAGGACAAGGCACACAGTTGATATCCAGTATTGGAGCCAATTACATTAAATATTTTTTTCAAGCAAAAAATAAGCACACTACTGTGTACTACTCTTGTTTAATTTAAGTTTATCGGTTGTTATACATTAAGAGTACTTAAGGAAAGTCAGAAAGTCAAGGTAGTTTCCTTGTGACTGACTAGCTAATTAATGTTTTTATTCAACACTTCAGTAACTTTTTGTGTACTATTGAAGTCAAATTAATAAACATCTTTTGTATTTATATTATTTGTATAAAGGTAATATGAAACTTGGATAGCAGTCTTAGTTGGCTCAGCTAAATGTTAATACTGTAAATATAGCACCAATAAAGTAACTGTTCATGCTGTGACTGAAACAAATACATTTAGTATATATTTTAAATGTTCTGTTAATTTTCTTGTTTTCAGGAAATACCATATAATCTATTTAATTTTCTGAAAGTAGAATCAAGAAAATGGCAAAATGACCTCATCCGCACACACAGCATTTATTATTTGGGTTCTTATGAGTTGGGATCTCAATGTGTCCAAATACTTTTTGTTTGACCTTACTGTTTTTCAAGTTTTATAAAGTACTCTTGCATAGACCAAACATGTCCCAAAGAATGTGCATGTTATATTTTGACTAATCTTGGTTTGTTGAGATGTTATGCATGAGTTCACTTTGTTATATCTTTACGTAATTCATAGGCAACCATGGTTGACCATGCACTCTTTCTTGGTAGAAAAAGTAGTAGTTTGTTTATTTATTTATTTATTTATTTATTTTGTGTTGCTAGTTTGCTTTTATGAGGCAACTGTTATTTCCTTTTCAGAGGAAGAGCGCCGTGTGAAAGCTAATGACCGTGACTACAACGGGAAGTTTCCGTATGCTGTAAGTACCATGTTTGTTCCCTATCTTAAGAAGTCATACAGAGTTTATTAAGAATGCTGTGGTGACAGAAACGGTGATGTTGGTGTATGGCTATTTTGCTATGAAAATAAATTGGCTAAACTGCATTCCTGTGCTCGGAAGCATTTTCATAATATGCTAGCCTTTAGAAATCATGTTTGGCTGGGAGATTATTTTAAACTCTTATACATCAGTTGTCATTTTTAACAAGTGGCATAATGTCTGCTTATTTGTCTTTAAATCATGTGCTTAATCTCATGGTGTGACTAAAACACAATATATAAAATGATTTTTAGTGAGTGGGTGGCAGAGTGGTGCAGTGAGTAGCATTGGTAAAACTCCATTCTACTCTTAAGGCTGTCCTAAAGATGTTGATTTGAATCAAGCTCTGAGTGCAGTTTGTATGTTCCCCAACATTTATGTGGTTTTGTTTTTTTACACATGTGTTCTATATTCCTTCCACAGAACAAAGATGTTTAGTGTGAATTGGTAACTCTAAATTGCCCTTTATGTGTGTATCAGTGAATAAAAGTGTGTGATTGCTCTGTGATGGAGTGGCATCACGTTTGGTCTTTTCTACCTCACGCCTCTCTGCATAGGCATCAGATTACATTGTCATTGTATAGGATGAAAAGTGATTATTAAAAATTGATGGATGAATGGGTCTTTAAGGCTGAACTTTTTTTTAAATGCATAAATTGTGGCAAAAGGTTACTTAAGGACCTGTTAAGTCAATAACTAAATGCATCTTGTATTGGTCCCTTGTATATTTGTTAGGGTAAGCAGAAGACTAAATGCAGGATGAATACCTTAGCTTAGACCTCTGTCTGACATTAAGTCATCTGCTGATTATGAGACTCGGTTCATTACTGTTGAACTGTAACTATCAGTGTTATGTGCTAGAGGAAACAGGGTTTAGATCACCATGGGGATTCTTGGTGTCATTTGGATCACAGCCTCCTCCAGGTACTTAGCAGCAGTTAATGAAGCTTCTCTGCTCCAGATTATGCAGAGTGACAACTTTCCATGTCCCCTGTAATGTTTAAAAACAGTAGTGGGGTTTATGTGAAAGTGTGTGTGGGAATCATGTAGAAATAAGGAATTAGAAATGATTAAATTGGAGCAAAAGCAGATGCTGAATGAGGCAAACAACAACTTAAGGGTGGATCCTTTCAGAAAGTTATTCAAATTATAGGTAGTCTTTTTCAAATAGATTTTTCCCAATTTAAGTAGAACAGAAAAAAGAGCAAGTACAAATTTAAAATAAATAAATAAAATAAGCTATTGCTCACTTTCACACTTTTTTTTTTTTTTTTTTTTCCCTTTCTTTGACATTAGTCAGGAATGAGTGGGAATGAAGTCAGATACCTTCTGGCAGTTTAGTTTGCTGCTTGCTTTATTTCATTGTGCAGCAGAGTGGATCAGTCACTGAAATAATTAACTGATTTTAAACTGGAAATGATGAATTATATATGGATTATACATTTTTTTGGTTTGATTATAGTGAATGATGGCGTGAGTAATAAATTAGCTAAAATTTCTGCTAAGCAGTACTGGGATTACTGTGAACAGAAATTGAAAGTAACCCCCAATGGAAGCAGAAGCAGCTGTACACCTACAGTATATGCTTTTCAGAGCTCAGTTATGATGTTTTAGGTGTCTTGTGAGATTCTGATTCTATGCAAAATGTGCAAGCATTCAGTCTTTTGTGTGTATATGTCAGGGTCCTCAAATACATGTCCCTGCAGACACAAGGAGGTTTGCTTATTTCTCTCACTGATTTTTCAGAATATCATTTGCTAAAGAAACGTAAGGGATATTGAAACAGATTTTTTATGGCTTGGTGACTTAATGGTTGGCAGTTAAATTCACAGGAGGGATTTCACTGTTGTCCCATTAAACAGTTTTTGTATACAGCTGAGTAAATGAGTAAAGCTATTAATTGCCTTTGAAAAAGCATTGTCGAAGCAGTGACAATATTTACATTAATTTGGTACCATTGGTTTAGTTGCATGTAGCAGGCTGAATGATGTTCAGGAAAGTCTACAAGGAAAAATAAATGATTTTCTATTTTGGTTTGTATATTGTTACTTTTATGTTTTAGAAAATACAGTAGTTTGAAGAGGGGGAAAATATATGGAATATGTCTATTGGCATCAGAACATCAAACAAACCACTGTGTGGTTTGTTTTCTGTATTGTAATTTACCTTGACCCAGAATTTTTTTTTCTCCCCCTTCTCCCCGATTTCTTTCAATGTTGTGGTTGTCATGGTTACCCAACTCCATCATCACAGCTCTGTGTTTAGCTATTGGGCTTCACAGTTACTATTATTTCTTAGCTTTTAAGCATAGCCATATAAAATTGTGAACATTTGTTCAGCTGTTTGTTTATGGTGGCCATTTGAATTCTTATGATTGGTTTGACAGTTCACAGCTTTATAATTAATCTTCTGGTATGTTCATGGGCCTGGTGGGGAATAAACTCTGTACAGATAAATCTAAAAATATGAATGCAGTGCTCTAACCACAGGACCACATCCTAGCTATGAAGTCCTCCAAAGCTGACATCTTAGTTTGCTGACAACAGTTTGAACAATTACTAAATTTGCTAGTTCTCTGTAGTTTGGTCTACTATGTAGCATTACTGTGTATAAGGAAGGTAAAGTTTTTAATTTGAACATTTTTGATTAAATACATTATCCAATAAATGTTTTCAGTGATTCATGTCAGTGTACTGAGTCAAAGTGCATCAAACATGTCACCTGCATGTTAATGTTCTCCTTTCATGACTTTTCCGGTATGGTTAAGGTGATAATTTAAAGATTTTGGATATTTTATGACAAATTATCCAGTATTTTATCTCATTACAAAGTAGAGTCCAGTTTTCTTTTGGTTTCATAAATTCTGTTCCTGTTTCTATGCAGTTAAAGATAATAGTGTAACCATTGTGACATTTTAAAATGGTGGTGGAAAATAACTTGTGTTCATAATATCCATTCATACATACATGCATCCATTCATCTGTCCATCTTCATTAACTGCTTATCCCCAGCAGGGTCATGATGTATATGATCTTGTACTCACAAAGTGAATCGAAAAACTAATGTCTGTTTGACATGTTATTAAAGAGTACTAAATGTATTGTACAGTTGAAGTGGAAAACCAAAAACCCACCCTTAGAACCTCAGACACTTGACCGTGAAGGTTACAATCCAAATAAGTAGGCCATATGCATTGTATTGAATATGCTTCCTTTTTCAGAAATGTAGGTCATCAAATTACAATCTTTTTTTCTTTCATACTGATCTCTGGTATCCCAAACATATCCTTAATTAACAAAAAATCAAGGACATTTCTTCAAAAATTGCTTGAAATCAGCAGTATTAACATCCAGAAATGTTTTAATTGAAAGGTTCAGGAACGATTCAATGAAGATGATCATTTTTAACCTTAATGGAGACCCTAATGAATCTTGTCTGTCATAATAAATTGCATTTTATGAGACTGAAGTTAATGCATATCGGAGGATTAATGACTGACAGCTGACTTAAATTTTTTTTCATCCACTTCATTTTAGGATAATCGCATCAGAACATCAAAGTATAACATCTTCACGTTCCTGCCTATTAACCTGTTTGAGCAGTTCCAGCGTGTTGCTAATGCTTACTTCTTAATCCTGCTTATATTACAGGTGAGTTTACAGTCTGGTTGTCTGCAGATTTGAAAGAATTAGTTATTACTAATTTTGTGCATCTGTTCTGGTTATGGGTTTTAGCCAGTTTCATGATGCATGTGGTTAGTCAATATACAGTACATACCACAGATTAAAGGCAAAAGATGAAGTTTGTCCACAGTATGTGCAGTGAAGCCCTGAAACTTTTTTTTTTTTTTTTCTTTTCCCCCCCTGCCGCTTGTGTCTGTAGCTGATTCCCCAAATCTCCTCTCTGTCCTGGTTCACCACCATTGTGCCTTTGGTGTTAGTACTGACCATCACAGCTGTTAAGGATGCCACAGATGATTATGTAAGTACAGTTCCATTTCATGTCATGAGCATGCTGTTTCATATCCATACCCTGGTTCTTGGCATTAAGGCCTTAAATGTGTTGGTGAATTATGTTCAGCGTACCTTTATCTATTAGAACTGGCTGGTGGTTTTGTAAAATGTCTTACTGTACCAGGAACACTTAGTTTAAAATACAAAATTATGACAATACCTGTACTCAAGTAGTAACAGTATTATAACCTGAGTTGCATCAGGAATAAAAATGAATTTAAATCAAAGAAATGGTCTCAAAATATGAAGACCTACTAGATGCAAGATAATTCAGAACATTAGAATTCAAATGTGATTTTATTGTTAATTTGCATCAAACTTGCGTATCTCTATTGTTCAATGGACTTTCTTATTTTTAGTTCCGCCATAAAAGTGATCAGCAAGTCAACACTCGCCAGTCTCAGGTACTCATCAGTGGAAAGTAAGTTTATCAGTTTTCAAATTTTTTTGCTCTACTCTGCCATTGTTTAGTCTTCTGTATACAGCAGGTTATATACACTGTATAATGTACCTGTATCTGATATATATTATAAATATACATGGGTACATTTATATGCCAAATGAAAATGAAGTAAATGAAGTGGCCAGTACCATGTGTGGGCTGGTTGCATTTCTTTTGTAAGGAGCAAACCATTGTTGAAAACTTGTCTAATTTTCTTTCCATCCCAGTTCATTTATGTAATATGCATGAACATTATATACTGTACTTCTGGTCATTTGAAACTGTTAGAATGATAATTTACAGTAATTAGGAGAATAACAGTATAAAAGTTTATTTGGGCACTTTTTTAAATGGAGATCTGTTAAGTGCAGGATCTAGCAGTTGTGAGTGCACAATTGCATCTTGTGTGTCCTAGGTTACAAAATGAAAAGTGGATGAATGTCCGTGTAGGAGACATCATAAAACTGGAGAACAATCAGTTTGTTGCTGTAAGTCACCTCTGTTGGAATCATAGCGGGGAGTAAAATGAACACTGCTCTGCTTTGTGTGTGTTTTTATTTATTTATTTATTTATTTATTTATTATTTTAAATTATATTATCAAATAATGCAGCCCTTATTAAAAAAAAAAAAAAAAGTTCCTGAAAAGAAACCATATACATGCGGAAATAATTAAGGAACCGAAAAACAACGCCATTCTTTTACAAGGCCTTTAAGTATATTTCATTAAAGCAATGATGTGCTTGTCCTTTTGATGTTCTAATGGAGTATATGAAGTTTTTACATGGAGGTGTATGGAACAAATGAAAATGTTACATTAAATGCTGAGATTCAGCTGTTTTTGGTGTGACACTGTTTTCCCTTTAAGCTCAATCTATTCATACACCTTATTCTTTATATGCCTAACACTTGCATTTATTATTCAGCATAAAGATTCTTGAATACATATTAATGTGTCTAGGATAAGAAAATGTGTAATTTACCATTTCATCATTATTTAAGGATTTATATGTACATGTGAGGAGTGTTAGTTTTAGTTGCATTTGGCTTTTCAAAGAGTTTGGGTTCAAATGCTAACATGCACACATCTTCATTGAATGTTAAATGTTTGGCAGGCTGACCTCCTCCTCTTGTCCAGTAGTGAGCCATATGGGCTGTGTTACATTGAGACTGCTGAGCTGGATGGGTAAGAAGACTCTACTATTGTGGCCAAAAGTTTTGGCAGTTTCACAAATGTTGTGTTTTACAAACTTTGCTGCTTCAGCATTTTTAGATTATTTTTTTTACATGTTTCTATGGTATTATAAACATTTCATAAGTTTCAAAGGCCTTTTTTGGTAAATACATCAAATTTATGCAAAGAGTCAATATTTACAGTGTTGACCTTCATAACTTTTGCAATTTTCTCTGGCATGCTGGATATCAGCTTCTGCGCCAAATCCTGACTGATGGTGATCCATTCTTGCCTTGTTAGTGCTTGGAGTTGATCACAATTTGTGGGCTTCTGCTTGTCCACCCGCTTTTTGAGATTGACCACAAGTTCTCAATGGGATTAAGATCTGGGGAGTTTCCTGGCCATGGGTCCAAAATTTCAATATTTTATGATTTCTGAGCCACTTTTATCACTTTTGCCATGTGATATGGTGCTCCATCATGCTGGAAAATACACAATCATCAAATTGTGCCTTGATTGTTGTGAGAAGTTGCTTTTGAAAACGTTTTGATACCATTCTTTACTCATGACAGTGTTCTTGGGCAGAATTGTGAGTGAGCCCATTCCCTTGGA
The DNA here is from genome assembly GCA_018136845.1 of Heterotis niloticus. Lineage (NCBI taxonomy): Eukaryota > Metazoa > Chordata > Actinopteri > Osteoglossiformes > Osteoglossidae > Heterotis > Heterotis niloticus. The sequence goes on along the minus strand of CM030904.1, from coordinate 11,465,574 downwards.
TGAGAAGCAACCCCACACATGGATTGTATCAGGATGCTTCACTGTTGGCACAACACAGGACTTGTGATAGCGTTTACCTTTTCTTCTCCAGACAATCGATTTTCCAGATGTCCTAAGTTGTCGGAAGGAAGATTCATTTGAGATAACTTTGCACCAGTCTTCTGCTGTCCAATCCTTGTACTTCCTGCAGAATTTCAGTCTGTCCTTGATGTTTTTCTTGGAAAGAAGTGGCTTCTTTGCTGCCCTTCTTGACATAAGGCTGTTGTCCAAAAGTCTTCGAATCACTGGGCGTGCAGATGCACTCACACCCACCTGCTGCCAATGTTGAACAAGCTCTGCACTGGTGGCAACATGATTCTGTACCTGACTCCTCAGGAAGAGATGGTCCTGATGCTTGCTGGACACTCTTGGATGTCCTGAAGCCTTCTTCACCACAATTGAACCTCTCACCTTGAAGTTCTTGATGATCTGGTAAATGGTTCTTTCAGGTGCAATGTTCTTAGCAGCAATTTCCTTGCATGTGAGGCCATTTTGATGCAAAGCGATAACTGCATGCATTTCTTTGAAGGTAACCATTGCTAACACAAGAAGACAATGATTTCAAGCACATCTGCTCCTCTTTTATAGCAATCAGTCTGCCCTTCAGCAATTGTGATTTCAGCTGTACTTGTTCATACCTTCACCTGTGCTAATGATATGACTATACTGAAATGAAGTTAGCTGATCATTTTGTGCCAGGGCCAAAATACAGTGAAAATGGGTTTTTGTGATAACTTTTTATGCTAATAAAGCTCTTTGCAATGAATGAATATGCATCTGATTACTCTGCACAATAATCTAAAAACAATGTGAATTGCCACCACAAAAACTAAAGCTGTGAAAATTTGTAAAACACAACATTTGTGTCACTGCCTAAACTTATGGCCACGACTGTATATTTCACCAAACCTTTTTTTTCCTCTTCAAAATTTGTATTGCTCAGTGATTTAACAAATATAAGGATGGTTTCACTATGTGCTGACATGTTGATTTTGATTTATTTATTTCTCTCACCAGGGAGACTAACTTGAAAGTGCGTCAAGCTTTAACGGTGACTTCAGAGCTGGGAATGGATATGAGCAAGTTGGCTGATTTTGATGGTAAATAGTCTTTTCTGGGGCTAAAATATTAATGTCAATTCATTTTAAATTATGTTTATGAAACTGCTCACATTTACAATGGCCTTTAATGCAATTTGCACATATCCGCGTTGTGAAAATACCTATAATTTTGTTAGTGTTATGGTGTTCTGACAATTCAGTTTGAGGCTTTAGTAGGGTGATTGTGTTTCTGTGCGCTGAGCATGTATATAGATCACTCTGTTACTGGCACTCGGGCCTGAAAGATCCACTTTGAGAATCAACAGCCTGACAGCTGCAATGCGGCATCTAAACATGGGTGCTTGTTCCCATGTATCTTTTCTGAAATGAGAACTCCTATTTACTAAGATATTGATAGGTGTGGCATTTGTGGGTGCTTAATATTTTTAGATTACGGCAAATTTGCTTTGAGGAGTCATGCTTAATAAAGATTCCCTTAATTAGATTACCTATCTTGCTTGTCACTGGGACAGTTTTAAGTCTTTTTTTTTTTTATTGTGACCCAAACTGAAAGGAAATGGTGGTTTAACTTTGGAGATATTCTGAGCTATATCTGCAGGATGTCTGGGAGTCAAAGTCTATGTATACTTTTGCCATCCATTTGGCAGCTGGGTATCAATCCCACTGCCAGCAAACCACTCATGTATGCAGTGGTCATCCAAAATACCGTGCAAGAGTAAAATCGACCTGTCAATTTGGGGGGTGGTGTTCTACTGCCAGAGCCAGCTCAGGCTCACAGTGTGATCACACTGTTCATATCCACTGCATAGCCTCTGCAAAAGTATCTCTGTTGGATTTACAACTATGACTTTTCCCTTGATGTTGAATACAGAACTTCTGCCTTTGGACCCATTGTGTGCACTTTTAGGAGTATTAGAGCTCTTGTAAAGGCTTAGTTACTCCATACTAAATGGCTGGGTACACTGGCAGTCCCATGTTTTAGGATAAGCTTTTTAGAGGCAGCAGGTAGATGAAATTTAATTTGTGGCTGTTACCTTAATGTGCTTAGTTACTTTTCCTGGTTTTTTAATAAGATCAACTTTAGGAAACAAATGTTTTTTGTGTTCTTCAGGGGAGGTCGTGTGTGAGCCGCCCAACAACAAACTTGACCGCTTTGTGGGCACTCTTTACTGGAAGGACAATAGGTTTCCTCTGGATAATGAAAAGCTGCTGCTACGGGGCTGTGTGCTCAGGAACACTGAGTGGTGCTTTGGAATGGTTATTTTTGCAGGTATCAGCATTGTGTCATTTAACAGATCAGCCTGAGTTGGGCCAACTATAAAGTTTTCACCATGCCAGTAAAAAGTTTAAGTATACCTGTGTTATACCTGTGTGGGATTAACTGGACAGACTACTCATAGCGAAGTGACCCTACATCTGCAAGAACTGCTGCAGATGAGCTGGGAAGACAAGTCAGCTCATTTCCTGGTCAGACTTGTTAACTGAATACCTTATGGAAAACTGTGCTTTTCAGCAAGTATACTCAAATTTTTGACTGGTCCTGTATATATTTGCATTAATTGAAATTTGAATTTGTGATTCAACATCTGGTGTCTTAAATGCACTATCCATATTTATATTATTGTTTAAGGGGGCTAGAACAAATGTTTTATCTCTTTGTTTATTCTCTGTACAAGGGCCACAAACTAAGCTAATGCAGAATTGTGGGAAGACGTCATTTAAAAGAACCAGCATTGAAAGACTGATGAACACTTTAGTTTTATGGGTGAGTACTTTTGCCTTTCCGCTGCTTTCAGGCCACCCTGTGTAATTACTGACGGTAATTAAGATGCCACAGCACGGGTTGCTTCATGAAGGGTAATTGACAGTGCAAGCACTTAGCATCTGTTTGCATGGTCCAGAGAGCAGCATTTTACATTTTCATGACTTGAGTTGTTGAGGGGAATGCACAGCATCACACCATGGATTCTGTGAAGCTCATATCACATCACTCTGTTTTATAGTTTAGGATTTTCTAACTTCGCTCTTTTTCTTACTGATGAGGGTTAATGCCCAGAGCATGTTTTGGGGGACAAAAAAGTGACTATATGAGCCAATGGACTTCCCGTTAGCAACATTTTTTTTTCTTTTCTTCCCCCCCCCCCCCCCTTTTAAGATATTTGGATTCCTCCTATGCATGGGCATTATCCTTGCCATTGGAAATTCCATCTGGGAGGAGAAAGTGGGCAGGAACTTCCGGGATTACCTGGTCTGGGAAGATGTGCTGACCACTTCTGTCTTTTCTGGATTTCTGACCTTCTGGTCTTACATTATCATCCTCAACACAGTTGTCCCCATCTCTCTTTATGTCAGGTAAGAGCAAAAAGTACAATAAAGGAAGCTCTGCAACAATGGTCAGTGCAACCCAAAATATGAACTAGTTACATCCTTCTGTTGTGTCATTTTGCATGAGACTGATTATAGTTCTTGTACAATGATGAGCAAATTCAAGTATTATAGCAATACAGTAAGGAGGTGAAGGACTTAAGCATCAAATAAGTTGGCTGTATTTTCAAGTGCATTGTATTCTTCATGGTATTTGCGCGAATCGCCTACTGTATGTAGTCATTAGTCCATTATGTAAATCTTAATTTGATAAAGTTAGAATTCACAAGCATGGTTATATATAAAGTGTGACTTAGCTGAGAGTGCTGAGCCATTTTCAGTCTCTGAGGTACTCCAGAAAGTATTGCTCTTTTGTGAAAACACATGTTGAATACTTGCACGTAATGTGTGCATCATATAATTCATTTGCATTGCTAAGTGACCATCAAGTGCTTATGAAGTGAATGTTCAAGTCTAATGTTTGTGTGGGTATCAAGCATTTAATTTGCATTGCAAAGTCAGCACAGTATTTAGGTTTAAATGTAAACAGTCCATTTCTCACTTGAGTCAACTTTAGCAAGATTAACTGTCTTGGTGAACAGCATATATTTCTCAGAAATAGAAATGTTCAGTCAGCTAATTTGTGTGGTTTGTGATGTGTGCTGTTTTTTTTTTGTTTTTTTTTTCCTTTTTATGTTGTACTTTTTACTTGAAAGCGTGGAGGTTATCCGCCTTGGCCACAGCTACTTCATCAATTGGGACAGAAAGATGTACTATGGTCGGAGAGATATGCCAGCAGAGGCTCGCACCACTACACTGAATGAGGAGCTGGGTCAAGTGGAATACATATTCTCTGACAAGACTGGTACTCTCACCCAGAACATCATGGTCTTCAACAAGTGTTCCATCAGTGGCAAGACTTATGGTATGCACCATGTAAATTTCACTGCTCAGAATGAAATATATTTTTTATCAATTGTAAATTTTAATAATATAGGCATCCCTTGCTAAGTCTAATATGTATTCTGTTATTTTAAATGTAATAATCTCAACTCATTCCTAAACCCCTAACAAATTTTCCCAGATATCACTAAAATACCCACTAGTAAGTTCACATTAAACACTTGAACTTACTGGTGGGTATGTTTGTCTGCAGTGTGCAACAGTACTTTACAGCATCAAATACAAAGGATGTTTTTCTTCTACACTGCAACTAACATCTACTGTAATGTAAATAAACAATGAAGTAATGTTAAAGGAAAATGCATGCAACAACACTTAGTAAAATAAAATAAGGCAATTGGAAAAGAATGGTTATTTATCAATTGAAGAGAAGAGTGATTTAAGCAGAGCAAGTAAGACACAATCTTGTCAGGAGGACAGCTGCCATACAACTGCAGCAAATTCTTGTTACTTTTCCCAGCTTGCTATGAACTGAGGTCAGAAATTCCTGGGAAATTTTGATCTTAAAACTCCAGGAATAGAATTACTTTTCTGGGGCAATTCCCACTTTTAACTTGTATCAGTTCTTCCAAAGGAGAGTAATGAACAAAAGCAGCAATTAATTGAGCACTGTTACAACCCCAAGGCATCTAGAGGTACAAGATTGTAACATTAAATAATCTGGGTTACTCGGAATCTGGAAAGGGGGGAGATAAACAGAAAACCTGGAGGATGTGGTGCAAAAATGATATACTATACAAATGAATGTGTGAAAGTGATATTATATGCAGGGGTCTCATTCATACTTTGGATGCAAGAAACCCTGGCTGCAAATCCCAGATGACCCTCCATTAATGTTACAACACCAAAGCATCTAGCAGTCATAAGAGCATAACATTAGTACCATGTGAAAAGTGATTATATAAAGGTTTTCTTACAAAATAAAACAAATCAATCTAGCTAATATAGCACAAGCTAACTAACCCAAACAAGTTTAAACAAAAGGGAAAAATAAACAGCTTCAAGATCTGAAGATGCCCTAACTAAAGTACACTGACTAGATCTAAACTGAATTACAAGGGTGGAACTCGCTCCTAACCTGGTACTTTTGTGCATACAGGGAGAAACCTACATGTGCACGTTGTATGCCGCGTGACATACTTCTGTCCACATCCCCAATAGCAAAGACATGCAAACACTATCATGGGTGACTTATCAAGTTAGAACAGGGAACAGACAAACAAGCAAAACCATAACGTGATCAAGAAACAGCAAAACAAAGTATAAACTGATCAGAGTCAAGAGAAAAGATAGAAGCTGTTACAAGTCTAATGCTAGTCATTTTTAAACTTGTCACCATGAATGTGTTTGGCTGGAATGAAGGTGGAAACATGAGACATCATCACTAATGGAGACGGACAAGATGAAGTAGCAAACGTGACTTGTAAAAAGGCAGCTGACCAAGTGAACCAGGAGGGGGGGATGCTATAAGCATGTTGTGTTTGTGAACAACTTTGTAACTGGACTTTGGGGACTGCACTGTCAAATGCATACATATATCAGGAAAACTATCTTCATAACTTTTGCTGCTAATTGCTCCACTGGCACCCATTTATTCAGTTAAGAAATACACCCAAAATGGAAGATGTCTCTGGAACTGAATTCCTATAATGCCTCATTTGCTTAAAACAATGCGTTCACACTATTAAAACATCCTCACTCCCAGACTTGTGTGTTTTTGCTATTGCATACTTTAAAATTGTTTGGAATGTGGATTTGTTATCATGGGCGTTCTTTTTATTTAGATTTTGCGTGCAAATATTTGCAATTAGTTTTAGTAAACATCATGGTAATGAGTTCAGATAGCAATGGGTATTTGTACTGTGGTGTACACTGGATTCATTTATATTTACAACAAATGTTCTGTCATGTAATACCTCAATTTCAAATGTGTTACTTCAAGGTGACGTTTATGATGAATTTGGACACAAAGTGGAAATCTCAGAGGTAAGATTAAGGTCACTCTGATTTCAACTTTTTTGTAGATGGTAGGCCTATGTGATATCATCCTGGTATAAATAACAGATCTTTTTTAATGGAAATTTCTGCAAGTCAGATTGTAAATGTGTTCTGAATCATTTTGCCACTCTTGCTGCCAGTTTTAGTTTTGAGCGGAGGCATTTTTCTTTTTTTTTTTATTTATTTTTTTTAAATCAACAGTCTGTAAAATGCAATTGGTCACTGTAAAAACCCTATAATCTGCTTCCTTTCCAAGAAAAAGTAGAAACTCCCGACTTGTCTTTTTAACACATCTGCAGAAAACTCCATGTGTGGATTTCTCCTTCAACCCCCTGAGAGACAGGAAATTCCGCTTCTATGACCACAGTCTAGTGGAGGCCATAAAGCTAGGAGACCCCATGGTGGAGGAATTTTTCAGGTTATTGGCGCTTTGTCACACTGTTATGTCAGAGGAGAAGAACGAAGGTAAGGACCTGAGAAGGACATGCACCATAGAATTTGATTAAGATACTCTGAGGTCTTGAGTGTCAGGATCTCAGCTGTGATAAAAGATAATCTGTAGTTTGCAAAACTACCTATGAAACCTTGTTTGAGGCTGCCTTCTACCTTTTCATCAGCTAAAGTATTAAATTATGTTAATACATCATATGTATATCTTTTATAAGCATTCTGTCTGGGGCAGATTTATGGTGAGGGGGATGGCCTTGTGTTTGCCAATAGCTCATACTGGAAAGGTCTTATGTATGGTACATGGGGTTAAGGCGTCAATTATTTAGAAATGGGAAGGACAATGGTTTTCTACAGCCTGTTGTTGACACATTAGTACTGCAGTTGTTTCACATGTGGTAACATGGACATTGTAAGGCAGTAACTCATGAATCTTCCTTTCCAGGAGAGCTGGTATATCAGGCCCAGTCGCCAGATGAGGGAGCACTGGTAACTGCTACACGCAACTTTGGGTTTGTCTTCAGAGCTCGCACCCCGGAGACCATAACTTTGTACGAAATGGGGAAGCATGTAACTTACCAACTCCTGGCCATCTTGGACTTCAACAATGTGCGCAAGAGAATGAGCGTCATTGGTCAGTTCTTCACAGCTAGTGTTGTTTGCTTGAGAACGTGTACAGAAAGTTGAAAAAAATCAGCACATCTGCCAATTGTGAGAGGAAGCCATTTTAGATAGATATTGGTTTAACAAGCTTTCTTAACACCTGAGTGTTACAAAGTTCTTCATCTTTATATTTCGAAAGTCTCCACCCTTGATGTTCTAAATTTATGAAGGTAACTTTTTTTTTTTTTCTCCTGCGTGACTTAGTGAGAAATCCAATGGGGCAGATCAAGCTCTACTCCAAGGGAGCGGACACCATTCTGTTTGACAGACTGAATCCAGCCAATGATAACCTTATGTACAGTACCTCAGAACATCTTAATGTAGGTCACAGTACCTGAGTACTTTTCACCTTATTGATGCTTCAAAAATTATTGTTCAGATATGGGAATAGTTACACTCTAATTTGTGGAAGCATTTGGTCATTGTGTTATTAAATACACCGGTTATGTTATGGGCAAGATCATCAGCAAAAAAAAAAATGGCTTGACCAGTTACAGTTATCGTCATGTTTTCACACTTCATTCTGTGACGCTGAAAGGTGCTTGCTTATGTGTTGTCAAAGCTATTACCATTTGATTCAAGGATAGCCTTGTTTTTGTGCACTTATACTATACACTTTGTTAGTATGGGATTCATTTCCAACATTCTACTGAGACATGATAATCATTACCATAACTAATGCTGTGATGTAACAGTGCTTCTCCAGCACATTTTTATAACTCATATAGTATGCAGATATGTTGAAAAGTTGTTTTTCCTTATACCATTATAGTAGGCTTGTAAAATCTTCACCCAGAGTGACTGTTAGGTGTCCCCACTTTTCCTCATCACAGGAATTTGCTGGAGAGGGCTTGAGAACATTAGCTCTGGCTTACAAGGACCTAGATGAAGAGTACTTTGCAGATTGGATGAAAAGGCTTCATGTAGCCAGTACCACACTAGAGAACAGGGAGGACCTCCTTGCCTCTCTGTATGAGGAAATCGAGCAGGACATGATGGTGAGCCTTGATCAACAGGATGTATAAATACACTCACTGATCTCCTTTTCCAGGACCACTTGAATGAAAATTGATATTATTTCTTTAAGTTGTTAGGAGCAACAGCCATAGAAGACAAGCTGCAGGAAGGTGTTGCAGAGACCATTGCTTGTTTAACTCTGGCCAGCATTAAGATCTGGGTTCTCACTGGAGATAAACTAGGTAAGTGGAATCTTTATTTCATTGTTTTTGCTTTCCTCTCACCCAGAACAAATGACATTAATGGCTCTCCCCCAAAGGTAATATGTTCCTGAAAAATGCTTTGTAGGGTGAATTCTCTTGACGTGCAAATAATTACCATTACCAAAACTGTCATACACTTATGCTGAAATACCACCATATCCCATTTAAATGGACACAGTAGCTTGACTAGTTAACATAAGTTCTCATGACACATTATAAGAATTTCCTTTTGTTAAATGTTATAATACTTCATATTTCTATAGCTGTGGTTATTCAGCTCCTTTGCATTGTGTACCTTACAAGTAGAACTAAATTTGAGTGTGCAGATTAACTCACAGTCCAAAGACGCATTGATTTGTGACTTCACATTGCTCATTGTGTGTGTGTGTAACATTGCTCTGCTGACAACACAATGCATAAAGCAAAAATCCATTTTAACCCTCAGAAGCTTGGAGTTTTTTTTTTTTTTTTTTTTTTTTTTAAAATTTTATTTTATTAATGCCATAAATATATATATATATATATATATATATATATATGATTTTCAGTTGATGAGTAAGGTTATTGTGACATTACAAACTTGTGATGCAGAGACGGCAATGAACATTGGTTACTCCTGTAACATGTTGAGAGATGACATGAATGAGGTTTTCATCATCACTGGCCATACAGTATTGGAGGTCCAACAGCAGCTGAGGTAAGCAATGCTGACAGTCCAGGTTCTTTTCAGTGGTCTTAGATACAATTTTTATTTATTTATTTATTTTTATCTTTGACAACAGGCACACTGTCCGAGACTTACCATATGACAATCGTTGTCAATATCTTGTTTATTCTGATATATGGACAGTATTTTATAATTTCATTATATATAAATATTTTTTGCTATGTGTTGGTAGCATGTATTTCCACAGAATTCTCGAACACGTCATGGGTTCATTTGTTGGTAGGAAGAAATTATGATTTCTAAATTCACTGATAATCTGAGATATAGACCTGCAAATTGTAGAATTTAATTAGTATCGCAACTGAATGGTTAAGTGTATTTTTGCATTTCAGTATCCCAGGGTGAACTTGGACTTAGTTGGACTTGTGAAACTGCTTTCAATTCTTTTTCATATCCTTCTGTTTCTGGACAAGGGTACCCCCCCCACCATTTATAGATCTCTGAAGAAAATATATCCATCATGTCAGCTAGGCCTACTTGTTATTCAGTGCTTACCTTTGCACACATACTTTACACGTTCTGTTTAAGCCTTTGGAGAATAACTGGACCCAAGCCTTCAGCAAAATATTTAGCCCAAGCTACAAAAACCAAGTGTAGCTTGACATATTTGTATTTAGTTGTTTAACTGAAAGATGGTAAAATGAACAATTTGATCTGAGTGATAATTATAGAGCTGATGAAATATGCCTATGCACATCCCAGTCTTATTTTCTTTCAACCTCAAGGAGAGCCAAGGAACAGATTCTTGGACCATGCAGAGAGGCTGCCAATGGTGCTAAAGATGCAGAGAAGATTAACCGATACAGGAACGATTCTGTGTTTGAAGAAACCATTACCTCAGAGTATGCGTTAATCATTAATGGACACAGTTTGGTAAGGGCTTGACAAATGGCTTCTTTTTTCAAATGTGAGAAATCATTAGTTTAATATTTTTTTTTCCCGGTTTAATGTAAAACAGTCATTTTCATGAAACAGGAAAGGAAACCAGGCCATAAGTCTCTCCATTTGTGAGGTGTGTGTACACGCACGAATGCGTGTGCAGACTTGTTCTGCGCTTGTTTGTGGATGTTAAAGAGAGTGTTTGCAGGGCTGCTGCGTCGGGAGCATTGGGTTCCCCAGGCTCTTAATTAAAACACCATTGTGCTGAAGGTGGCTCCTGCCTTGCCCTGGTCTCGGTGCCCCCCCCCCCCCCCAGGACCAGCCTCAATGTAGCGGGGAGCGCACTCAGTTGATGCTATAATCAAGCCTTTGGCTGCAGTATGATGTTTGTGAGTAAGTGTCTGCTGGGCTGAGGAACACACAGTGACAGCTGCACCAGTCTTGCTAGATGCTGGTCTGCCAGCAATTGGTGAGTGAGGCCTATTGTTCCCTGAATGCCCCAGGATGATTTTTTTTTTTTTTTTAAACTGTCCTACAGTGCCAGGATTAGCAGTCCTGTAACAACCTAACATCTGTGTGGGTGTTTTCTTACAGGCTCATGCCCTAGAGGCAGACCTGGAGTGCCTGCTGTTGGACACAGCCTGTCTGTGCAAAACAGTTGTCTGCTGCCGTGTCACACCCCTCCAGAAGGCTCAGGTGGTAGAGCTGGTGAAGAGACACAAGAGGGCTGTCACCCTGGCCATAGGGGATGGCGCAAATGATGTCAGCATGATTAAAAGTAAGCATACTTGTGGAGGAGGGGCACTCATCTGGTATCTATAGTAGCTCTACTTCATGTTAGATTTATGAAACCCATTCACTTTGTTTTTTGTGCTCTAAATGAAGATATAAATATAGGTGTGAGTTTTGAAGAGTTCAGAGTTGCCATTTTGTGTGGATGCATGATTTATTTTTTTCCAAAAATGAATCAGAAAATTACAGATGTTGATCATTTCACTGCTACACGAAGCATTGTGTGTTTATATTTCTTTTCAAGACTTTGATTTTGTTCAATGAGATTTTGGTATGTATCAATCTGCTTTCCACAGCAGCTCACATTGGCGTGGGTATCAGTGGTCAAGAAGGCATGCAGGCTGTGCTGGCCTCCGACTACTCCTTTGCTCAGTTTCGCTACCTACAGCGGCTCTTGCTGGTTCATGGCCGTTGGTCCTATTACCGCATGTGCCATTTCCTCTGCTACTTTTTTTACAAGAACTTTGCCTTCACTCTGGTACATTTCTGGTTTGGCTTTTTCTGCGGATTTTCAGCACAGGTGAGATTCCTGCATTGGTGACTGAGGGGTCAGACATTTTGTTTAACATTTTGGGTGAAACACCTAATAAATGCAAATATTTATACATTTAAGAAGACATGTAAGGTACATATATGGTAGGGATGTACATGTAATTTGGGGAATAAAAGCTATACATTTGTGTTACTAAACTAAATTACAAGCGCTAATCTGTTGCTTTCATGAGTTCATTAAATAGATCAATAAGTTTCTCTCTTTCTATCCCAACAGACCGTGTATGACCAGTGGTTTATTACCCTCTTTAATATAGTGTACACCTCTCTGCCAGTCCTTGCCATGGGCCTATTTGATCAGGTGTGACTTTCTTCTTCATTTAATGTTCATATTAACAAATCAGTTTTCAGCATTCTTTAATTGATTTTTTTTTTTTTTTTGCACAATCGATCATTAGTTAATGGTAGATGAAACACTAAGCTTTTGTGGGAGGGTAATACAGCTGAATGGGTAGAAAGCTATCTTTCAACATGTTTTGATCGATGCTTTAGCATGTAGCTCACCGCGATATTGAAATTTTGTTTTTGGAAGGATGTTAATGAACAGAACAGTCTTCGGCAACCAAAACTGTATGAGCCTGGACAGCTGAACCTGCTGTTTAACAAACGCCAGTTCTTCATGTGCACACTGCAAGGCATCTACACTTCCTGCGTGCTGTTCTTCATCCCCTATGGAGCCTTCTCCAACACAGTCAGGGACGATGGCTCCCACATTGCTGACCAGCAGTCATTTGCTGTCACCATAGCAACATCCCTGATCATTGTTGTGAGCGTTCAGGTGAGAATGTCCTAATCCACCCTGCAGAAGGAGACATCTTGCTCAACGTGCATCCATGCTGGTTGACGTGCTGAGATTATTTCCTCTGTCCCCTGCAACTGTGGCAAACTTTTCCGATGTTTGCATTAATGGTGTTGGTCATATACACTGGTTTAGGTTGTTCTGTGTTTCAAAATGACAAGAGAAACCTCCGAAATGCCCGTCCATGTGTACAAATATTTTTTTCATACAAAGTTTTAATTGCAGTTTAAAAGTATCTTTGTAACTGCACCATTTGGTAGTGGTATAGCCTCTTATTGTAAGCTCCATCTTGTGGTTTAACACAGCTTTGCAGTGTACCAATGACAAATGGAAAAATGATGATAGCGGCTCTTCTTTTTTTCAGATTGGACTTGACACAAATTACTGGACTGCTGTGAATCATTTCTATATATGGGGGAGCCTTACTGTTTACTTTTCCATATTGTTTGCTATGCACAGTGATGGCATTTTCAGTATATTTCCAAGCCACTTTCCTTTTATTGGTAAGTTAGGCAACTGTGTTCAGCATACAGTATTTTTTTTTTTAAATTTTTAAAATATTTTTAAAAACCCCAACTTAAGGCATTTTTCAGTTTTCACACTGTGCTGTGGTTTTGGAACTTCTAGGCACTGCACGGAACTGCCTGACCCAGACGAGTGTGTGGCTCGTCATTCTTCTCACCACAATTGTGTGTGTTACGCCAGTGGTGGCCATCAGATTTCTTCGGACAGACCTCTACCCAACTTTAACAGATAAGGTAGGCTGTGGTAGACTGTTGCTGGTGTAGTGGGAGAACATAGATGTGTGATTAGCCAGAGATGGTAATCTTTAAACTGTTAATATTATACTTGGAAAAATATATTTATAAAAAACATCAGTGAGATATTACAAATGTTTTCTTGGTGTTCTTTGCAATCTGGAAATATTTTCTGAATGCAAATCAGGTTTATAATGAGTAACTTAAAAGCTTTACATAAGAGTTTTTATTTGTATTTGAATTATAAAAGGTGCAACAGCAACACATCCAGGATTATGCATTTTTGGTGTTGGGTTCATGTGAGGCCTATTTCTGCCAACATGAGTCTCTGATGTACATGACCTTTTCGGCTCCCTAGGTGCGCCACATGCAGCAGGCCAGCAGGAAGCAGCGTCCGCAGGAGCAGAACCTGAAACGTGTGCGTAGGACCAGTTCCCGTCGCTCAGCCTACGCTTTTTCCCACCAAGAGGGCTATGGAGAGCTGATCACCTCAGGGAAAAACATGAAGGCGGCAAGCTCATTCTCAGCCCCACCCACGGTCAGAATACCGGGCAGCAGCAGTTGGATCGAGAGCTTGCTGAAGAAGCGGAATGAGATGGCCAGCGGCACAGCAGTGGAGCCTCTACACAGCAGCAGCACAGGGAGTGCGGGGGCAGACAACAATCCAGCACAGCAACACATAGAGTAAAGGACCATACTTTACCATCTTTATCCAACACTCAGCCGCTTCATACAATGTGTGTTTGGGCAATATGACCACCAACAAATTTGTTGCTGCTGTAGCACTTATAAGGTTATCATCAGCATAGAATTGGAATGGAATCTCTTATTGTACCTTGAAATGCTTTAAAAGTGCTTCTCCATCTGTGCTCGGTGAGGTTATTGAGTACAACTTACAAGACCACTGATACAAATGGAAAGTGTGTATCCTTAAGATTGCTCTGGTGGTAGCATGTAGTTTGCATCCAAAGTACTGTGTATAATATTCAGAATCCTTTGCTAAACAGCCAATTGTAATTAGACCGAGCATTTCAGAGGGACATCTGAAAGGTCGTAAGACTTTGAATCCTTTATTACAATTTATGATCAGAGGCTACCATTTAAAGAAGGCCTACTTCAGCACAATTAACACTGAAATATTTCACTCGTAGACTTTTTGTTGACACACTATTTTCTCAACTGCTGCAGATAAGCCGTGCATTTTTGTGTTGTAAAATTTTATTTTATTAAAAAGAATGTTTGTTGCTGCCCATTTCCTGTTCCATTATAAATGTAATGAATTGCATTGCATAAATTATAGTATAGTCACTATGAATTTAAGAAGTTTTGAGATCCTTTTGGGAGGTTTACAGCAGAATGTCAGTCTTAAAAATTCCCCAAAGGTTAATATTTATTAATTGTTGCTCAGTATGAACTTTATTGTGGAAACTGGTTTGTTTAGGTTGGGTGACATTGCATCATTTATGGATAAAATATTTTATATGCCTATTATAAGCCTTACTATAGAATAACATTCTTCTCCAGCTGTAAATATTTCATGGGTAATTTTAAATTTGACAAATTGCTGATGTTTTATAACCAATGTGTAATATATTATCTGAAATTGTATTTAAAGGGAATGTCAGCTTTTGTACTTTGCAGTTTGACCATTGATTGTACATATATGCATGATTTTCTATATTTATATATAAATTGCAACATTTTTATAACTTAATGTGTTAATGCTTTGTTTTCCTACATTTCTTTCTGAAAAATAAATGTAAATGCATTTTAAATATAACACCTATATAAATTTCCACAGTTAATAGCTTTGTTTATTTAAATGAAAACTATATATACATATTTATATATAAATGTATTAACAAACTATATGAACTAACAAAGTTCAAGAAAGTTTGTGGTTATACCCACTTTGCTCTGCAAAAAATTTACCCAGATGTTTTTTCTGTACCTTTTATGTTTTTGGAAACATTGTGGTTTAGGTTTTCTGCTCAAAGGTGCAATGGTTGTGTATCAGGTGGGAATTTTTGCAGAGGCGTTAACATGTTTCATGTCTTTTCAACTCTTGCTACACTACCCCTCTATATACATCTGCCCCCTTTTTTGAATGACTCATACAGCACCTTCTGAGAAATGCTTGTTTATTTAGTGTGTCCGTCTGTCCAAGCCCGGCTTGATGTTCTGCTCTGTGGCCTTTACTGAGTATTATGAGGAGGACATCTTCCTGTATGCAAGAGTTGGTCTCTGTGTGGAAGTCTTTTAAATACCTTACTGTTTATAGGAATTAATACTAGGAGATGTCTAGTATTTCCTTATTTGTCACAGATTCAATTTATGGCTCCTTAGTTCTTTTCATAAACTATGGTTTTAACATGTAGATACCTACAGAGATACCGTGCCATAACATCTACTTCATTTTTGAGGGTCCAAAATAATAGCAACAATACTCAACAGTCATGTGTATCATTCTTTTAAAGCAATGTTTGTAAATATGTGCTTTAGGTTCGCACAGATTTTCAGCTATAAATTTCATGGCTTTTTTTTTTTTTGCTTATTTGTCCTCGGTCACCAGATAAATGATTTAACACGGTCTAATCTTGCCGGTTAATCTCTCATTCGTCGCAGGAGGTTCTTGTTTGCTTTTTGAGAAAACACTTGCATTTAACTGTAAAATATGAAGCAACATTAAAGAATGGATTCAATGCTTATTTCACCCTGAGTAAGTAGTACAACTGACAAAAAGTAATGAGAATTTAAATTGTGTTATGATAGTGCTGTAAACCCTAATGCAAATCATTGTATTTAATACCGTCGAAGCGGATTTCTGTAGCCTATTGTAACCAGTAGATGGCACAAAAGTCTAACAATACCTTAAATACTGCATTCAATACCGCCTTGTAAAAACTATTTAGTATAGCATATAAAATCATCAACAAATGTCATAAACTCTTTGCCATTTGTGTAAATATGCATTACAGAGTCAGGGTAACTTGAGACATGCGATATCCGAAATTTAATTTGTGTGATTTAGTTGATTGTCATGTTATATTTGTAGAAAGGTATCCGTTAACCCCTTAACTTAAAAGTTAAATTCTTGCTGTTTAAGTCACTTTGAAACGAAGGTTTGTCGCCGCTGTCCGAACGGGAGCGTTCGCGCCAAGCGGCCTGCACGTGCGAGTCGTTCCTCCGTTTATTTATAGCAGATTAAGCTGAGGCACCAAACGGCGCGGCGCCGCCTCAACGTGAAGGTCGGAATGACCGTCAAGCGATTAAGAACTTTAGGACTTCTGAAGGAACAAATTTATGTTAGAGGAGAAAACACTCGACTAAGGTCAGTAAAATTATCCAAAAAAAAGGCCCCGTCTCGCTCTCAGTCGCTGTTAGCAGTTTATAATGCTCATAAAATAACCTTTAAAGGAGCTTCTTAGTACTTAATATGGAAAAAGGGAAACTATCAAAAGCTTATTCAAACGTTGTTGCATATTATTAAAACTTTACTACAGACCAAGGCAGATAACAACCTCTCAGATATTGGTTGTCAGTAGATATTAGCAGCAGTACTCAGTAGTGTTTTTACCCACATGTGCACACATTGGAGGTGATAATGTCTGTGTGAAGTGTCCTTTGTGCACCCGTGACCCCTGTGCTATGAACTGTACTCTGTGCCCTGTTGCCCTCAGGCCTGTGCTTCCCCTGCAGCCCCTGTTGCCATCAGCAGGTGGGATATGTGTGACTCCAGGCTGAAAGAGAGAGCTGGTTCTTGGCACAACGTCCCGAGCTGCCGTCACACTTGCAGGTCTTGTGACTCTGCAGGCTCTCAGCTGGTTGGCTGACTGGCTGCTGCTGTGTCCTGGGGACCTTTAGTGTCACACGGCTGTCCCTGGGCCTAGACGCTGAGAGTGTGCTGGTATCCAGGGCTGGGTTCCACTTGGGGGACCATGCGTTCTGACATCTGACTGTGAACTGTGTCTGAACCCTTGCTTGTCCCTGAAGGAGATCCACACTGAGGCAACAGGACCGAGGCATAAGACATGTCCTCCCTACTTCGCTGCGTGTCCACCTGCTCTGTGCCCTTGCTGCAGCAAGGTGCACTACAAAGGACCTCTGGGAAAAGGTATTTCAGAACTTTCCCCATCCTATGGAACCAGCAGACTTCTAAAGGTATGACATGAGGGCCCTTGTTCTTCACTGTCCTTGTTGTTATTATTACAACACACTCCTTTAACATTCTAGCAACTTGTGTGTGCTTGTATTCTGCTTCCATGTTTCTGGTAGGCGTGTGAAGAGGTCATGAATATTTCTTAGCAACTTGAAAACAACTTAGAGGGAGACAGCTGACATAGCTTGTGGGCGATGTTAATTTGGAAGCTGTGGTTTTACTCTGCACAAGATGAGCTGGCTGATACTTCCTTGTGTTTATCTAGGTTTGAATTCAAGGAGAGGTCATATAAAGGTGAAAGACACATTCCGTGCTTTTAGTCCTGTGCTTTTGCTTCAGGTCACTGTAATGTGCCCTGCAGGTGGCAGGTCTGCTGTGTGTCACGGTGCCCTCTGTGTTATTCGTCCCAGGTTTTGTTCTTTGCTTTGTGTGCATTAGCTAATGGCAGGGTGCTTACGCTGGGAGTGAGCCGGCCTGCCGGGCAGCAGAGGTCCGTACAGGGTTGTGAGTCAGGCGCTCTGCCAAGCAGCTGCTAATAATGTCGTGCTGTACTTGGACATCCACCATGCCAATTAAGGATAGATATGTGAAACTGGACCCTTGGTGGAACATTTCAGCTGGCTGGCCGAGGCCTGTAAAGTTGGGATTGCATTAGCCTCATGTGTTTTAAACGTTTCAGCCCTAGGCTACACTAGAACATAAGGCTGCTCGTAACAGGTGGTAGGAAAGTGTTTTGAAAACATTCCCGTGTGTACACGATAACTCTTCATTTGGTTCTGCATTTTTCATGTACATTTATTCATTTAGTAGACAATTTTCTCCTAAGCAACGTACAACTACAGTAAACAAAAGTACATTCCAAACAGATGAAGTTTTAGATGCAGACACTACTGTCAAAGAGCTGTCAATGTACCCAATACCTCTCTATTTGTTTGCACTCATTCCATAGAATGACTGTCTGTGCAATTCACAGGAAATACAATAGTGATCATGATGATGCGATTCATGTTTATAAAGCAGTTAAAAGCTCAGGAGAGAAGGCTCAGAAGAGATGGGTTTCGACACACTTTTTGAATGTTGAATGGGTTTTGCAGTTATGAACGATGCAATTGTGGACATGCGTGCACAATTCATAATTTTTTAATTAGAATTTTGAATTAGTTTTTTTGCATTCTAGTTTAGCAGTTTTTACTTCTCTGTGACACTCATTTTGTAGCGTTCCTCTAATATTGCAGCCGAACTGCATGCTTGTTGATCCTTTGATAGAGAACTCACTATAATGTCAGATCTCCATGTCACATCTGGTAGATGTCATAGTACTGACTTTAACTCCTGCCTAGATTCAGGAATCAGTCAAAAAGGCTGCCTCTTGTTACTCTGCAAAGATCATGATTCACCTTATCCAGTTAGCAAGGCCCGATTATATGTCACAGTGTCGATGCTTATTTTCCAGGTGTACGCTATTCAGACATCCTAGTGGGTGTCCCAAAAGAAATTTTCAAGAATGAGAAGAGGGTCGCGGTGTCTCCGGCTGCCGTTCAGGCACTGGTCAAGCAAGGTTTCAAAGTGCAGGTGGAGGTTGGGGCTGGGGAGGAGTCCAAGTTCTCAGATGAACAGTACAAAGAGGCAGGTGCCAGTATAGCTGATACGAAGAGCATCCTGGCATCTGACCTTGTCTTGAAGGTGAGCATTTATTTAATGTGCTTTTAGCTGAAAGTTCTAGAAGGCAGGAAGATCTAGAAAGACCCTTGTATCTTAATCTGTCCTCCATTAAAAGGTGCGCGCACCAGTGTTCAACGATGCCTTGGGACAGCATGAGGCTGAATTGCTCAAACCAAAGTCTACCCTAGTGAGCTTCATATATCCGGCTCAGAATCCTGACCTCATGGAAAAGCTCTCAAAGCAGAAGTGCACTGTTCTAGCCATGGACCAAATACCAAGGATCACTATTGCCCAGGGATATGATGCTCTGAGCTCCATGGCTAACATTGCAGGGTAAGAGAAGGTGGAGACTGGGACACCTTGACACAAGATACTGATGTATATCTTATCTCATATAATTATACTTCTGCAGTCCACCTTGAATTTAGCCTTTTCTCTGCTTCAGTTTTCCAGTAGCTTTGGTGATAAATTGAAGAATATTTTTCTATGAAGGAGCAAAAAAAACAAAACTGAATTGATGTACTTTTACAAACAGATACAAGGCAGTGGTATTGGCAGCCAATCATTTTGGAAGATTTTTTACTGGCCAGATCACAGCTGCAGGGAAGGTGCCTCCAGCTAAGGTGGGTAGTTCACTGACAGCATGTCAGACCACAATATTTGAACATGTGTAGAAGATTTAGATAAGCAAGTATAGTGTCTAAGAATGGCAAAAGTCTGGATGCCCCATATCAACAACAAAACACTGAGCTTTGTTTTGTTGTTGTGCTGTGCAGAAAATAAAGTGTTAGGGTATTACTTTAACGACATTTTCTTAAACCCTTTAGGTCCTTGTTATCGGTGGTGGAGTTGCAGGTTTGGCTGCAGCTGGTGCTGCCAAATCAATGGGCGCCATTGTGAGAGGATTTGACACCAGGTGATTGAAATTTAGGATTTGTAGAACTGCTGTACTAGTGGGCTATGTTTGTAGATGTGAATATGTACTGTTATCTTCACCCTCAGGCCAGCTGCCTTGGAGCAGTTCAAGTCTTTTGGTGCAGAACCTTTGGAGGTAGATGTGGCTGAATCTGGGGAGGGGGTAGGTGGTTATGCCAAGGAGATGTCAAAGGAGTTCATTGAAGCAGAGATGGCACTGTTTGCTAAACAATGCAAGGAGGTGGATATCATCATCAGCACTGCACTCATTCCAGGTGAGTGCTCATGGCTTCTTATGACTTTGCTCATTCATTTCTTGTTGATTGGCTGCTCATTTGTCTCTGCTTTCCCTTTCTTCCTTTTCTACACAGGGAGAAGAGCACCAATCCTCATAACGTCGGACATGATAGAATCCATGAAGGATGGCTCGGTTGTGGTGGACCTGGCTGCTGAAGCAGGGGGCAACTTTGAAACCACTAGACCTGGGGAGCTATATATTCACAAGGTAGGAATTCTTTCAGATATTTTTCTTACTCTCCATTTACTATCTATAAAAACTACTATGTGGGTGAGTTGAGTGCTTAGTGTTCCCCAGGGGAGGTGTTATATGCCTCTTGCTGTACATATTTCTTTGTGATGAGAAAGACTCCAGGACATATACCACCTGTTTTGTATATGCTTTTTGTGTTTAATTTAATCTTGTTTTTTTGCTAGGGTGTCACACATATTGGGTACACTGATTTGCCAAGTCGGATGCCAACACAAGCCAGCACATTGTACTCTAATAATATTCTGAAGTTACTGAAAGCAATCAGTCCGGACAAAGACTTCTTCTACTTTGAACCCAAGGATGAATTTGATTATGGAACCGTTGACCATGTCATCCGGGGCACTGTGGTCATGCAGGTGTGTATGGTCTTTTATTCCACCAGGAGGCAGTATCATCAACCTCAGATTGACCACAGGTTAGGAGTTACATTTTTCACCTGAACCCCACCTGAGTTTGTGGTAATTTAACTGAACTCAACCTGATCCTAAAAAGATTTTTTTTAAAAACCTGGGAAGGTTTAAGCCAGTTACAAAAGCACATTGATGCTACCATTCTAAGTTACTACATAACCATAATAGCAGAACTTTTATTGATGTTTATGCTGAACCCTTAAGGTAGAAATAAACATTTGGCCTGACCTGACCCACTCTCAGCAGGTCCCACTGGGTCATATTGAGATTGGTTCAGGTATTCACCCTCTGCTTATTTTTTCAATGTTTCCATTTAATACATACTTTTTTACTTTTCCCTTTCTGCAGAATCCAGCTTTTTGTGACAGATTTAAACTACACTGAATTAGGTACACCTAAGGCCAAGGGAAGCATGTTGTTCCTCTTTTAGCCTTCAAACCAGCATGAATTTGTCTAGGCAGGGATTCTACAAGATGCTGGATATGTTTTGCAGTAATGTTGCACCATGCTGAAATGATTACCACCTTATTCAAAAGATGCTTGGTATGGTTGAGATTTGAGGACTATACAGGTCACTGAAGCAATGAAAACTCAGTGTCATGTTCCTGGAACCATTCAGTGATGATACATGACTTGTGACACGGTGGATTGTTGTGTTGGACGAATCCATCCATGTGTAGATAACTAGCCATGAAAGGGTGAACTTGATCAACAATGATATTCAGTTACATCGTGCCATTCATGTGTTCTTCAGTGGGTATTGGGGCCCTAACCTATGCGAGGAAAAGAAACCCCACACCATCATGCTGCTACCACCAACCTCTACTGTTGATGCTAAATGAATCAGAGCACATTTCACTACATGATATACTTAGTAACCATGTATGTGACAAATAAACTCTTTTGACTCTTGACTCTTGAAACAGGATGGCTGCATGGTCTCATGTTGCTTGGGCCAAATTCTGATCTTTCCATCAGCATATACAGTATATACCGATACTATACTGATTAACACATTCTGCATTAAAAGTTAAAATCACTTAGATACTCTAGATAATGTAAAAAAAATATTTTTGGAAAACAATGTTTTACAAAATTGTTTTGGATTTGGGTGTTCAGCATACAGTTCACACTGGTGACAGTTAAAAATTAAGCAAAGCAAAAAATGGGTAGCCTGTAGTAGAAAAAAAAATAATGGATAAAATACCAATGGTGTATAGAAATTTTAAATGAAACTTTTTGTTGGCTGTTTTTAGGATGGCAAGAACCTTTTTCCTCCTCCCCTTCCAAAAGCATCACCACCCCCAACTCCCGTCAAGCAGAAATCAGTAGCAGAACTGGAGGCAGAGAAATTGGCAGAGATCTCCCCGTTCAAACGAACCATGACTTCTGCCAGCATCTACACAGCAGGTCAGAGACAAGGTCTTTTATAGACTTTCCCCAGAATGAACAAATCAACACATGTTCCAGTACAATCTTTACATTTTTTATCAGTATTTACCTGATGCTTTTATCCAAGGTGAGGTACAGATTTGGATATAAAATAAATATAATCATTCACCTGTTTATGCAGTACAGTAATTTAACACATTCACTCACATACCAAGAACAGTTTAGAAGCAGTACTTCACTTTAAACATACATCTTTGGACTGTGGGAAGAAACCAAAGCATCCAGAGGAAACCCAAACAATCACATGAAGAACATGCAAACTCCACACTGTCATATTCAAACCCACACCTGAATCCACAGCCCAGGAGTTCTGAAGCACCAGCACTACCCGCTGTGCCACCCTGCTGCGTTGGAATGGATCTGTATGGGTACACCCGACATGGGAACTGTCTCCAGATCTTGGTATTTTAAAGCCTTGGTGTTCTGGTCTGCATATATGTTTTTTCCTACATGACACAAGGTGCCGCTGAAATTTTTTGTGTTTATGCACTACAATTACTAGTCAGCACAGCATCACTGTAGCAACTGCCCAAATAAACAGCAGGTCAATTTAATTTTATTGTTCCACATCTTTGTCAGCATGACCCAGATAAAAGGGCCATTTCCCAACTTCACTGTAGTGAAGGGAGTCCCCCCCCCATATCCTACTGCCTAAAAGTGGTGCTCAAATGTATAACTTTCCTCCACTTTTCTCTAGGTCTCTCTGGAGTCCTTGGACTAGGCATGGTCTCCCCCAATGCTGCCTTCACCCAGATGGTCACCACATTTGGCCTAGCAGGAATTGTAGGATACCACACTGTGTGGGGGGTCACTCCAGCCCTACACTCCCCACTCATGTCTGTCACCAATGCCATCTCAGGTCAGAGTTGTCACTTTCTTAACTTATTCAACAGGTTTACTCTGTGTGTGGAGATCTTTTATTTAAGGAGGTATTTTATGCCACAAATCTCCGTAATGTCAGTTCACGTTTTCAACACTGTTGTACCTTTTATGAAGATATGTATTTTAAGGTAAAATTCCATAAATGACACCATGTTTATTTTCTTTGGCATGAATGTGTACCTTTTGCATGTCTCTTTGTAACACTCTGCGTCCTCATTCACTCTGCATCATCACTGAGATACCGTGGTTACCTAAATGTCCATCTCTTCTACAGGCCTCACTGCAGTGGGAGGCCTGGTTCTAATGGGCGGTGGTCTCACCCCCTCCAGCCTTCCAGAAACACTGGCCCTGCTGGCTGCCTTTGTCTCATCTATCAACATAGCTGGTTAGTGACAGTCTTGATGTCCTTAACTGTTAGTAAACCAGGATTTTACACTGCAGCTCACATATGCCTCATTTGATCTTCCGCTTGCAGGAGGCTTCCTCATCACTCAGAGAATGCTGGACATGTTCAAGCGTCCCACTGATCCTCCAGAGTACAACTACCTGTATGCTGTTCCTGGAGTAGTCTTTGTTGGGGGATATGGGGCCTCTGCTGCAGCAGGCTTCAGCATTGAACAGGTCAGGAACAAATATCCATGTACTGTCCTCTGGGACACGGAATCAGTGAGACATAGCAGTTGAAGAACAAGCCTTTTGACCAGTAAGACTGTACAGTCATAACCTTGGAGAGCTGTAGATTTAATACAGAAAATTGTGTCTATACTGCTATTTATAGTTTCTGTTAGAAAAGTGGCAATAGTGAAAGCTACTTTTGTTAAATACAATATGTAAGATGCCATTGTAAGGTGCTGTTTAACTGCTAATAAATTATAGCTAATAGTGATAAAATACTCGAAATCTACACTTTTTAATAGTAATACCAATGCTTTGTTCTCAGTCTTAGCTAAAATATAGTGGGGGCCTATATGGAAATGCTGTGAATAGCACCAATTTAATTGGTTTGAAACAAGGTGAAATATCTGATAGGAGGTTTCATCCTCTGTGATAAAATATAAAATGTATATATAAAATAAATATAAAATGCGTAGTGTAGATGATGTGCCTGAGTTGACAGAACTGTTTGTTTACAGATGATGTATCTGGGCTCAGGGCTATGCTGTGTGGGAGCACTGGCAGGACTGTCTGCACAGAGCACCTCCAGGCTTGGTAACGCCTTGGGTATGATTGGAGTAGCCGGGGGGATTGCTGCAACTCTAGGTGCCCTGAAGCCCTCCCCTGAACTGTTGTCACAGATGTCTCTGGCAATGGCCACTGGTGGAACGCTAGGTGGGTCCAGAATTACTTCTGTGTCGTACTCTGGGATGTTCAGATGCCCTTCTTCTGCGCTGCTCTCAAATATTGTTGAAATGTAAATCCTTTTGAAAGAAAAGTTTAATAATTTGAAAGATGCTAAAATTAGAACCAAAATATTACTAATTAGGTGATAGTACCATTACAGAACTTTTTTTACATGTTCTCAGCTGAAAAACAGTTGCAGAAACTTCTTTGTGATCTCAGCAGCCATGGGCTTAGATGGAGAGCAAACCTCCCAGACATTCTGTAATCTTCAGTCACCAGGCAGCTGCAGACAGAAAAGATAATTCAAGTATATACTCTTCAGCCTTTAAGGGCCTCCAAGGCTGTGAAAAATGGAAATCAGCAAAGCAGGTACAGGGTACTTAATGTTTTAGGAAATATAGTGCTTTTTTGTCTGAAAGGTAAATGAACACTGGTCCCTTTACTCCCCTGCAAAGACAGAGCCTGTGGAAAGGTTCAGATAGCAGCAGACTCTTCAAGGTTATGAAGACTAGTAAGATTTTAATCATATTTAGGGCTAATGTTTTGTTCAATGAAAAAGGGGAATATCCCATTTGAAGACACTAGGTGTTGCATCCTTCAGAACTTAGTGTGATGGCTAGTGATCAGTACATATTTATAAATGCACTAAAGACTTACACTGAACTAAACTCACTCACTCACTCACTCATTTTTATGAGCCAACTAAATTCATCAGGATCAAATTTTGCTAAAAGCATGAAAAAGACCCTCTTCCCATAATGTAAATATAGTTTCCCTCTTAATGCCTTTTTAAAAGCACAGTTTTTCTGTGTTAAGCACAGCAACCTTGTAACAATTGGAGTCTTTGAAGTTAATTGTATAATTTTTTGTTTTAGATTGTAAGGATGATCTCAAAGACCTAAAATATATTTTACTGTTAATTATCTACTTTAAATTGTAGTGTTTCTGAAAAGATTAATGAGGCTATAGTTCTCTGTCTATACCCAGACAGCTGTTAGAAATCATTGTGTTTACAGATGTCTTCAGGTTGTTAATCCTATGGCTTTACAATGCATTTTCTTTCTTTTTATTGGATTTCCTTGGTATTTTACTACATGTATAGTGTTCATTGAGACTTTTATGTTGTTTAAAGTTGAGACATCTTTATTGCCAGTTGAATCTTGTGATTTCTTTTTATTACAGATCACTGGGTATATGAAAGTATTTCTTGTCAATCTTGGAGGTCAATTTGATTTACAAGTAAAATCAGGAATCAGAGAAAAAAATCTGTTACAGAAAAGAAAAGAGGAAAAATAAATATTCATGACAGCCTGTGTTTTTCTGGCAGGGTATTTTACATTTTAAAAACAAATATAAAATACTGTGCAGCAGCTTATGTGCTCAGACAGCTCTAGCTGGAACAGGAAAGAAACTTGATAAAACCTGACAATTTGGTCTTTTTCTGCAAAATTAAGTTTAAAAAAATCTCATTTATGAAAGTAATGTTTCAACTGCAGTGTCTTCTTTATCTCATCAGGTCTAACTGTTGCCAAGCGTATTGAGATCAGCGACCTGCCTCAGCTGGTGGCTGGATTTCACAGCCTAGTTGGTCTAGCGGCTGTACTCACTTGCATCGCAGAGTTTATGATTGAGCACCCACACCTGGACGCACATCCAGCAGCTAATGTGGTGAAGACTGTCGCCTACCTAGGCACTTACATTGGAGGTGTCACTTTCAGTGGCTCCCTCGTGGCTTATGGCAAGCTGCAAGGTTTGTACTGAGATGACCTTTCTGTTTACTGGTTTCTATTTCATCTTTGTTTTCCTGTTTTTTTGTTGCAGAATCTTACAGAGACCCACAGAAATTTTTGAGATTCTGTAAGAAACCAACTAAAAGCCCTGGATATTATTTTTTGGAAACCCTTTACTCTTTATTAGTGGATTGGACATGTATTGGTGGTTGACTTTTGATCTGCAGTAACCTCAACAGGAAAGGCTGAAATTCTGAGCCCCAATATTGGCTTGAAAGCACATTCCTGTAGAGTCATGAAAGGGTGCCCAGAATGACTCGCAAGAAAACATTTTTGTAACATAAGAAATCTCTGTAATGTCTCAGTGGTATTTAACAGGCAAAATGGGCTTATAGGACAAATTTTGCAATGTTGCTTTTGGTAGGTGAAGTTCTGCTGTTTATATAGCTGTGCTCACTTCAACTGACAGATAACAATCTGACGCCAAGGGGCAAAACCACAAAGAAAGACAGCTCTGCTTCTCTGTCAGTTCTGGGGATAATGCACAGCAGAGACAGTGGCTTGTTACCATGCTATTGTTTGTCGTTCACACTTACTCTCCTGCTGGCAGTCTGCACTTATTCTTAAAGGCATTCACATTCATCCTACAGTGCTTTCTTTTTCTTCATTTCCAGAGTCACACCAGCTGGGATTCTAAAGCCATCTCCAGGGAAGTGGTTTCACATTATTTTCTGCTGCCTCAGGTATTGAGGGCTTTCCTTGTATTTGTGCTTCTAGGGCTGCTGAACTCAGCTCCTCTGCTCCTCCCTGGTCGACATATGCTGAATGCAGGGTTGATGACTGCTTCAGTGGGGGGCATGATTCCCTTCATGATGAGCTCCAGTTATGCCACTGGAATGGGCTGTCTGTTGGGTGTGTCAGGCCTTTCCACAGTTATGGTAAGACCAGGATACAATGTT
This sequence comes from Heterotis niloticus, assembly GCA_018136845.1. NCBI lineage: Eukaryota > Metazoa > Chordata > Actinopteri > Osteoglossiformes > Osteoglossidae > Heterotis > Heterotis niloticus. The sequence continues at coordinate 11,438,252 of CM030904.1, read as the reverse complement.
CAGTATATTTCAAAGATTAGTTTTGAGCATTAACATTGTGCACATCAGGCTACATTATATACATGGGTTTATATCAGTATCTATGTGACTGTGTTCCATGCTGGACTTTCTGAGTTGGACCTCTGTGGAGATGCACAGAATAGCAGGGAGTTAAAACTGGGATTTTAAATTCTATACAACACATTAATGTCATTAATGCAAGTAGGATAAGTGCCTCTGAGTCAAAGTAAATTTATGGTGACCATTAAAGTGGTTTTCACAGTAGGGGAGAGTATGGAAGTGGCTTACCGTCATCGTTTTCAGCATACATCTTTGGGCTGTGGTAAGAAACGAGAAGGCATGCAAACTCCACACAGGCTGACCAGAGATTCAACCCCAGATCCAAAATCACAGCTCAAACGCTATGTATCACCAGTGTTCCCTCCTACATAACACATTATTGACTGTATAGCTGCAGCATGAGACATTATGTCGTGCTTAGAAACTGTACATACACCGTGTTTCCCTATCAGTAAGATAAATAGCCACAAATATCTTATCAAGAGTTCTATGTGTTGTCTGCAGGGTGTCACTTTGACAGCAGCTATAGGAGGTGCTGACATGCCTGTGGTCATCACGGTGCTCAACAGCTACTCGGGCTGGGCACTGTGTGCCGAAGGTTTTCTGCTGGACAACAACCTCATGACTATTGTTGGAGCACTTATTGGTTCCTCTGGTGCCATCCTGTCTTACATCATGTGTGTGGTGAGTGTTTTATGTTGACCAAGATTTTGTAGCTTCATGAACACATGATTTTGGTTTTGGTCTGTTCCTTCATAGAGGCCTGTAACACAAACTTATTATCTGTCAGGCTATGAATCGGTCTCTGCCCAATGTAATTCTGGGTGGATATGGAACGACGTCTACATTGGGAGGCAAACCCATGGAAATTGTGGGGACTCATACGGAAATCAGCATGGACCAGTGCATTGAGATGATCAAAGAGGCAAACAGTATCATCATCACACCTGGTGAGAGAGCAAGTACTTGAGATAAAAAGTCATTTGAACCTGTTCTCTCTAGAATGCATTGACCCTGGTGGAAAAGTTAACATATGTTTATGAGCACTAGGGGGCAGTGATTTCATACCAAAATGCTTGATGTTTTAGATGAGTGTGCAGCAAACAAGCATACTAATAAAACCAACGTGTATAATGTTTTCTAATTGACAAGCATGAGTATAGCAGATGGCAAAGGGTGCCACAGTGGCTGTTTAGGCCAGACAGATTATATGTGAAGCTGTAAGGATCCGACGTGTGTATTGCTTACGGCTGCATCAGTCTCAGACAGCTGCCAGTAAGGAGGACTCTATTAGTGGCTGTTCAGTTCCCTTCAGAGAGAGCAAAAAGTGAGGTAGTGCTGCCAGTACAGAACGCAGTTGTGGAAAGCTCAGAGGCCAAAGCCAGATCCAAGGACACAGTACAAAAAACATGTGGCTCAAGTTTGTTTTTCTTGCTGTTGTTTGTAACAACACTGCAAAACATCAGAGCCAGTTCAAACGTGTTGAATCAATTATCAAATGGAGGCAGTTAAAAGAAGCAGCGGTAAAGGCAATCCCAGAGTTTTCTGCCTTATCACGGAAAGCCCTCGGTCAGACAGAAGAAACCCATTACAGGAGGGAATGGAGAAACAAAAGGATGCAGCTGTCTGACGGGCAGGTGACCGTCCCAAAGGGATTTCCTTAAGAATTTAATCTGCAGCTCCCCAGATATCTGGCAGCTGAGGTCACCTAGACAAAAGGAGAAGTTAGTGTCTTGCACGCAAACTTACACAACACTTTGAATTCCTTACACTCAAGGTATTGGGGACAGCTAATGTAACCCCTTGTGAACAAAGAAGCCTCTATTATACCTAACTTGATGCACAGGTACTGCTAAGTGTGTCACTGCGGTATTATGAAGGCCGATGCGAATGTGGCTGACTATACATTCAGTGGAAGTTATGGAAATAGTCAACTCTTGTTATCTGACCTTGTGAAAACTTTTTTTGCTATAACAGTGGTTGGTTTTTTAATGCCACAAATTCACTGTTTTTCATAAGGCACATTTCATCCAAAGTGCCTCAAATACTAAATTTTGAGTATTTTGAATGTACAAGTGTAAACAGTGTACTGTAGTTGGCGCACCATGCACTCTTTGCTGTCTCATGTTTGTCTTGTGTCTGTTTGCTTAGGTTCCATGCTTTTAGACATTGTTTTCGCTTACACGTCCAAATTGCGTACAGTTGCAAATCTTTACCTAGAGGGCGCTGCAGTGGCTAGGCTGTTGGCAAGTCACTGCCAAGTGAATAAACTTCAAAAATAATTTATTTTTTGGGTAAGAAATATAACATTTAAAAAAAATTGACATATTTTACATTTTTAAAAAATATGGTAAATTATTATGATACATTTCTTGATTTATTTCTGAAATAAAAATACAATCGCAAATCTATAACAATGCTGTCGCCACTCTGCTCTTCACCCCAGGCTATAATGGAGAACAATTTTCTCACCATCACTGTGAAATTTCAGCAGTTTTTTTGGTCCTCCTTGCCAACCTCCTTTCAGTTTGCTCTGTGTCTGCTCCTGTAGCCCTGTGTTTCTTGTGTGTTAAACGTACATCCAAGTTTCCCAAGTCCTCCACATCCCCATCTGTTTTTTTCCACTTCACCAAGTCCTCCAGTCAATGTGCTTCTGAGTCTTCTGTTTGCCATCGGATTTAAGATCACTGGTGGCACCTATTTCTCCCTTGAAGTACTTATTTACTGTATATACAACTCCTGCAATTGAATCCATAATCATTAATTGCTGAGTGGTCATTACAATTTGAGACAGCACAAATGGAGTTATTACTGTACTAGTATTCAAAATAAAATATTGTCATATGAATTTTTGTATTAGATTTGCATTCATGTGTTTTATGTTTCATTAAATTGGAGACTGTTACTCAATAGTGGAGTCAGGTTGCCTGTTCTGTGTGCTGTGACAGGCTGGGGTCTCTGTGCTGCCAAGGCCCAGTATCCCATTGCAGACATGGTGAAAATGCTGCGAGAGCAGGGGAAGACCGTCAGGTAGGACAACCACTGCACTTCTGTGACCTTTGCTGCCAGTGAGTCACTGGACAATGACTGTGGAGGTGTACAATCCCTTGCAAAACTATTCAGACTTCCTTAAAGTTAACACTGCCTGGATTACAAAATTGCACTTACACATATTTTTCAAATCAGCATTTTTTTGTGAACTCATATGCTATAATGCTAAATAGTAAAAGCCAAAATAAATGAAAACTGGAATATGCTGCTTGATTGAAACCCTGCAGCGGATCAGTCAGAGTCCTGACCTCAATGCCACTGAAAATCTGTGGCACTGTTTAAAAGCTGCAGTGCATGAATGTCATCAAACCAACCCGAACTTGGGGCAGATTTGCCAAGATGAATGGGAAAATAACTCTTGAACAGTGTGCAGAGGTGGTATACACTTACCCAAAAGTCTAAAGCTGCTACTGCAGCAAAAATTAACAAATATTAATGAGTAGGCTCTGAATACTTATGCAAGGAGCATAGTTCAGTCTATCATTTTTTAAAATATCTGCAAACCAATTATGTATTTTGCCACTATTTTGTATTACTGCATATCAGTTCACAATAAAAATAAGAATTTGAAAAATATTTAAGTATATCTTCTAATCCAGGCAATGCTAATAACTTTCAAGGGATCTACATTCTTATGCAAAGCACTGTAACAGTCATCCATACAGTATAGATAAAGACATTCTTTTTCAGTTTCAAGATAATGTCCTTGGGTTGTTTAATACATTTTATTTTACATAATTTAATTTTCTATTCTTGGAAGAGTAGTTAAATATGTCATTTGTAACTTTTTAAGGACAAAATATATCTGTCCTTGTCCTTTATGCCTAATAGCATAATGCAATTTCTTTAGTAGGCTATAAATTGCTTGCCCAGACAGTAGTTATGTAATTATTATTACACATATGATTGCAAGATTTGACAAGTGGATGAAACAAATTCGCCTTCTATGGAGTGGGAAAGTTTTTCTGAACTCCATAAGTTAAGGATACTTTTGACCCAGGTAAGCATTTCAGAGTTTGTAGTTTTACTGTGGGAATAAAGCAGCCCTCTTTCCCCAGGTTTGGCATTCATCCAGTAGCAGGACGCATGCCGGGCCAGCTGAATGTGCTGCTGGCTGAAGCAGGGGTCCCTTATGATGTCGTGCTGGAGATGGATGAAATTAATGAGGACTTTTCAGGTTTTCCAGTTTTTGTGATTTATCATCAGTCTTGGTAGCTTTGTTATTTTCAGTGATGAAAATGGAAGAATCACTTTAAGGAAATGAATGTTGAGATGCCACAGTGTTCCTCATCCAGAAGGATCAAAATAAAGGCAAAATCCTCAAGTTAACAAAATGTCTTCACATGAAAATTACGTAGCAGCCAATACTACTTTGCATCTTAAGCTGCTGCACATTTCTGCACTATAAGACACTATCACAGTTATCAAGTTTTTACTCATCATGTGTCATTTTTTCTACAGAAACAGACCTGACACTGGTCATTGGTGCCAATGACACAGTCAACTCCGCAGCTCAGGAAGACCCAAACTCCATCATTGCTGGCATGCCTGTTCTGGAGGTCTGGAAGTCCAAGCAGGTATAGTTAGTCAACCCATCTACGTACTTACAAACTACACCCAACCCTTGCCCAATGGTCTTAATTTGTTCGCAAAATCATTCCATTTGGCTTTATCGCAGTCAAGAGTTGCAGTGGTATGGAGCCTATCCCGGAATCACTGGGCACATGCTATTGGCAATTCAGAGTGACCAGTTAGCCTGAAACACATGTGTTTGATCTGTGGGAAGAAACCAGAGCACATGGAGGAGGCAAACACAGACATGGAAATAACATGCAAATACAGAATGAGCTTGATTGAAACCCACACCCAAAAAATTATTAAATCAAGTACCATGGCTATCAAAGGAGTGAATAATTTTTTGATTAGTGTTGTTTGGACTTGTAAACAAGTGAAATATCACTACCCTGCTCAGAATAATTGAACTTTAAAAACTTTATAGCAAACTATAAACATAAATCTTGATCCATCCATTTTCATCAAACAATCAGCTATTTTACTTGCGACTCTGGTTTTTTAATTGATGTGATTGATCGTGGCTGTCCCCCATGTCAAGCATAGGGTCCATGTGCTTTGAAATAAATAGTGGGTAGTGAGTAAAATACCTGTGGATTTATTTGGTATTTCTGTCATTTTGTCCGTGCCCTGTATATTGCTGTGCTTTTGTGTTGATCTACTTTTAGATTCTTAGGCATCTACCATGACTTTACAGTAGGATGAAAAATAGTATGATGTCAGATTGTAATTCAGTACAATTAACAGCTTCATTATAGCTAAAATAAAAATGAAAAGCTAGTGCAGATTTAAGTGCACGGTCTTTTTAAATTCTTTGAGCAGCCTCTTTTAATGATGACTACTGGCTGATGTTTGCTTCCCCTCAGGTCATCGTCATGAAGCGTACACTTGGAGTGGGATATGCTGCAGTAGACAACCCCATTTTTTACAAGCCTAACACAGCCATGCTGTTGGGAGACGCCAAGAAGACATGCGATTCTCTACAGGGGAAAATTAGAGAAGCTTATTACTAGAAGTGACACCGTCATGAACAATTTCTTAATACATTTATTCTAGTTTCCATTTTCCCCTTGAACTGCTTACTTGGGGCAGGATCTAATATGCAGTTACAGGTGTAATACAGTTCAGTTGTCTTTGTTACTTGGCAACGTACATTTCTGTAATAATGTAAAAGATACACACATTGAAGCTCATATTGATTTTTTTTCCAGTCAGTTTGCAACATTTAAAATCTGCTAAAAATAATCTATCCATGCATGACACAATGACCCAGTGAAAAGATCTGTAAATAAAGTATGATTAAATGTCCAACCATTCATGTGTGTTAAGCAACTGTTCAGCCAGTTCAGGGTTGTGGTGATCTGTGGCTGTAAAGCACAGTGCACTCGCACACACAAAAGGGAATTTTTACATTCAGAAGTCCACCTGAAAGTATCTTCAGACAGTGGGGAAAAAACCACACTGAGATCATGCAAAATCCACCCTAACCCAAAGGATGAGGAGCCACGAGGCATCTATACTCCAAAATTTGTGCATTGTAAATATTATTCAGTGCTATTTGATATGTTATGAATTTCTACAACATAACTAAAACTCTAATTAGTATCTACAAATACCGAGGCACTGATGTGTTGATGCCCACAAGTGATTTTATTTTCAGGGAAACTTGTAGTAATGAAGTTATGAGGTCTGTACAGTATGTAGAGGTTAAATGAAAGTGCTCTCCTGGTGCACTCTACATTGTGCTTCAAATAGCCACGCACTGTCAATGGCATGATTTGTTACAAGTCTTGAAGCGGCAAAAACCTAACGTACAAATGATGCGAACCTACCACCTGCCTTGGCTCTTCACAAAACAATGGTGAAACATTCTGTGCATTGTAGAAGTTTCTGCATTAAATTTTGGGCTGTATAATTTCCATTCCTAGAACTGCTGGCTCTCAACTGGTCATCGAGGAAGGCTATGTATGGTTTTTTTTTTAACATTATTAAAATATTTTTAGACTTAATTGTATTGTGTTTGAATAAATTAGATGATTCAAAATCAAATACATTAGTAGATGGCAATATACGAGGTTATACTTCATCTGAAACACAATTCTCATTGGTTAATGAAAACTGTCAAAAGTGCAATAAGTACAATGTTTTATTTGTTCAGTGTTTCCTGCAACTCAAGAAATACTAAATAAATTAGCATTGAGCACTTTTTAAATATTCGGTCTTTTAATTATTCTGGAACTGAGTTGAAACATAGTTATAATGACAGTTGTGTTACTCATATTAAGAAAAAAAGAAAAATTGTGAATAATTTATGCACTGTTACAGCCATTCTTTAACAGTGGAACTCATTTAATCAACAGCCTTGTAATCAAGGGATGTGCGCCAATACACCGTACAAGGCTGAGAAATACTATTCCAATTTTATCTTCTTTAAGGTTCCCTATCAAAACGTAAAATAATTAACTAATAAAACCATTAAAAAATCTAGAACTACAGATAAACTAAATAGCATTTTTTCCCTTTATTCTGAAATTTGCATGTCATGACCACAAAATGTCAAAAATGTTTTTATCTGACATTAGGCGCACACATACCCTATGCTTGTCCATTCTGCTTCCTTTGGTTTAGCATTCATTGTCTGTCCAAAACAGTCTTTTGTTTATTTGACTTTGTATTGATTGAATTTAACAAGTTGTGCCAGTTCTTCTAGGGGAAAGACAACAAAATCATCTCCTGCAGCTGACAGCAGCTCACCATATTGTACATGAATGGACCTAGTTTACAGTTTGCCAGCTGCTTTCTTGGCGCTGTTAATGAGCTTGTGCAGGTACATGAAGAAGTAAAGAAGGTTGTCATATTCTCCTTGATACTCCTCTGATAGGCACTGTGTATGGTAATCCTTGAGGAAGTAATAAATGGCTTCAATTGTTGCCAAGTAAGTGTCTGGGGACCCTCGCTGGTGACGCCAGAAACAGGTCTTCCTCGTCTTCAGTTCAACTTGAAGCAAAGCTGTTAGAGATAGACAAGCACATTATTGTTCTTGCAGTGTACATAAACATCATCACAACTTCTGACTTGGCAATCAGTCCAATAACTCAGTAATTCAAGATGCTTAGAAATGCTCAGGTAGACATCAATTAAAACACAATTCTAGGAATTTATAAATCATAGTGCCATGTGACAGTCACCTTGAAGTCTCTCGTCTGTAATTATTTTATTTGTTTGATTCCATGTGCTGTCAACGAAGACAACCCTTTGAACAGCAGCAATTTCCTTCTGGCTTTTGGTACATTGTTCCTCCTCTGGCTTTCCCTCTCTTTTCAGCTTTTTTGGACAGGGAGCATCAGTAGGATCATCTGAACCCTTCTTGGAAACCTCAGCCAGTTGCTTTGACATCTCCTCCACCGTCACAGAATCTGGACCAGGAAAAACTAACACAACCTGCAAAACAACCAGAGAACAATTATATTTAATAACTTTTTAAAATGGAGTCCTGAATGCATACATTTTAAATGTTTTTGAAAGCTGTCACATTTTTCAAAATGTGAAAAAATATTTAAAAGTTACTAACATTCTGTTTGTCACTCTCATACTCAGGGATGCAGGGGTAGGTATACACTGACGTCCTCTGGGGCAATGAGCTTAGCGTGCACAGCTGTGCTCTTACCATCCGTTTCATTTGGATGCTTGATGATGTCTATTTTAACGGGGAGCTGGAACAAACAGTGAATTTCATTTAACATTTTATTATTCATTCTCCACACAATAAATAATCCTTCAATTACAGTAAAATGCTGCCATAATGTGATAAGTGGAGCCCAAAAAATTTAGTAGCATAAAATGTGCTATTATGTGGAGCTCAATCATTAGGGGGGAACAATATGGTATTGTTCCCCCCTTTGCTGCTATAACAGCCTTCACTCTTTAGGGAACGCCTTCCACCAGATTTTGGACCGCGGCTGTGGGAATTTGTGCCCATTTAGCCACACTAAATGGCACTAAACCACACAGCATATTAATGCCTATGGGTTTGAAATGGGAGGTTCAATAAGCACGTATGGGTGTGATGTTCAGGTGTCCACACACTTTTGGCTATATAGTGTACTTTGTAATAATCTGTTTATCTCAAATAAATTTTAAACAATGTTCCTGTTTCTTTTCACAAGGTACCTGGAACAGGGACTGAAAAATGTTACAATAAGGCCAGCTCACATTTTATGCTATTACATTTTTTCATCGGTGAAGTCGGGCCCTAATGTTGGGTGAAAAGGCCTGGCTTGCGGTCGACGTTCCAGTTCCAACCCAAAGGTGTTTGGGGGGGGGTTTAGGTCAGGGCTCTGTGGAGCCACTCAAGTTCTTCCACACCAACCTAGGCAAACCATGTGTTTACAGAACTTGGTTTGTGCACAGAGGCACAGTCACGCTGGAGCAGGAAAGGAGCTCCCCCAAGCTGGAAGCACACAATTGTCAAGAATGTGTTTGTATGCTGTATGGATGCAGCTGAAACAACTCAGCTCAATCATTAGATCAGGGGGGGGGAAGAGTTCCATATACTTTTGGCCATACAGTGTAACTGTCTATCCATTGCATAGGGGAAAGATAAAGTGTTGTAAGGAGCCACTTCTCTCATGCCTGGGGTAACACAAACCTTCAGATTTGTTTTATCACGAGGTTTTACTACATTAAAATAACATTTAAAATATCTGTTTTGCAGACCATAAAATCCACACACGTGTATCCAGAAGGGCAGCTCAAGCATCATCTTCATACTGACCTTGACTGAGGGGATCTCCTGCTGGCTGACACCCACTAAGGAGAAACACGTATAGCAGTAAAACATTCTGGAACCGCCACACTTGGGGCACTTCAATCTGCCCGAAGACTGCGCTCGCTCCAGGGGGGCGTGTGAGGCCAGTTTCAAGTCATGGAGCGGCTCGGCCTTAATTTCATCTTTGGAAGGCGAACTGCATGAAGATCTTCTGAGGCTGTCAGCACTGACACGGCGTGCGTTGTCCTTCTCCGATTCAAATGAAACTGTCGACATGTCAGGCCCTGACTAACAGCAGCCCAGCGCATGTATTTACCAGGAGAGTGGGACTTAATACAGGCAATGGTGTACAACTGCTGCTTCTATATTATAATAACGCTGGCACTACTGCTGGCAATATAACCATACAAAAACCTCTCTTCATGCTCCACCCGTTCTAACTTCAGTTAAAATCACAATAAGGACCGGAAAATTATATCCATAAATGTATCTACAGTACATGAAATCGATAAAATCACCCTTAGCTCAAACTGCTAAAGTGAAAGCCCTGCAAAGAATAATGTGCTCCCCTTTGATCGTTATATTTCACCGCAGATATACTGTCGTTCCCGAAAATTATCCGACAGACACAGGTTTTATTTTCCATTAAACCTCACACTGCAATTCAACATTTTGAACAGGTCGAAAATTCTGACACGGGACGCGCGCACCCGGAAGCGTGTATGAATTTCCCGTGATAACCGGAAGTTATTTTTTCCTTAGCAATTAAACAGGACGAGCATTAAAGCGCACAGACGATTTATGTTCTGACTGGTCGCGTTTTCTTATATTTCTTTTGTTTTGCATATTACATCGATTATTTATTACTGACAGTACAAGAAATTGAAGAAGCGGCATCGTCGCTGGGCGTCTCGAAGAATTTCTTTTGTTACCGGAAGTGGTAAGACCTCTTGAAGCGAACGTCGCCGCCCCGAGGCAGAATTCTTTGGGTCCTGAAACAGTCCGCTCGAGTGAAGTGATATAAAGTGTGTTTGTATGCGTTTTAGTGCATTAGTATATACTCAGGCAGGTAGACTTTCCAGCAATATATTGACAGACAGCATTTAATAACGTAAGCAGTAAAAAAACATCTCAAATATGTTTCTGGATTCCAAAAGAAACTCATTGTCACCTTTTCTTGCTAGTTGCTTAAGTACAACACTAGCCAACATCGTAATTTAACAGCTGATTTTGAAACGGTAAACTTGGTTAAATGGTAATTTCCCAAGGTTTTCATAGTGCTTAAACGTTTTTTTAAATTAATACAAGGGTATAAAAGACAAACAAAGGTATGACTATCATTTCAAAATATCTCAGAACCAATAAAGTTTAATTTTACTCTGTTTCTTAAAACGTTGTTTGGCTTGTCATTGGTAGATAATAACGGAACCACATAAGGATGAAAAAGAATCCAAGTGCACTTCTTATGAGTCATGAGGAGGCTGTTAAGCCTCCCCAGGCAGACAACTCCTGACACATAAGAATGAATGGATCAAATATAACCAGGAAACATTTTAACATTCTGGCTTACGGTAACATCCACAAACCACTGGCTGCATGAATGATGAAGGGTAAGGGAAAGAATTTTAAAACTACTTTAAAAATGAACTAAAATGCACAAGAATTTTGGCTGATCTGCAAACATAAACTTTCCTGGTTGTCACATGATGGTGGTTTTGCAGATCATTGCTTTGCAGCTGTTGAATTCTGCTGGTAGAACAACTGGTAAGGTACATACGCTGCAACCATGATACCAAGTTATTGGTGTGGAGTTCAAAGCAGAATAGAGACACATCTTGATTTCTCAACACTGAAATTTGACAGTTTCAACTGAATGGGCCTTCACTAAATTATTCTTGACAAATGGACTAATGAATGTACTGCTTGCTTGTTTATTTATGTGATTTGCTCTTTTTAAACATATTTAAATGTTAAACTCCTGAGACCCATCAAAAAGTCATGTTGGATGTATTTTGAGGAAATTGTCCAGGCCCACCCCTGATCAAGTAATGTAATTTGAAAGCATAGAATGTTCTTAATAAAGTACATGAGCATTATAGCATGAACATTTTGGGAGAAATATGTGAATGCTACTAAGATAAACATAAATGTATGGGTCTTGGGAGTTTTATGTATTTCAGAGCAGTTATTTAGTGACATATGGAAAAAAATTAAACATACCTGTCCAGTTTAGGATCGTAGTGGTCTACTGCCTTTTCCAAGAGGTATACGGAAACTCTAACTCTAAAGACAATTTAGAGAATTTGTTGACCCTTCATATATTACAAGTTTGCATTCATATATGTCTTACTTAATTGTAAATTGTTAACAAAAAACTTTAGAATAGCTTTAAAATAGCTGTAAAATGCATTTTTTTGTGGTAGGTCTTGTTTGAATTCATAATTTCAGTGTTGTTAGAACATTTGCTATTATTATTATTATTATTATTATTATTATTAAAAGTAAAGTTTGCATTTGTACTTGGAATAGCAGTTAATATACCTTATATGCTACTGTCTTTTGTTACTTTACCTTTTAAAAATGCGTAACTACAGATGACATCGACAGGACAAAAAACAGATTTATCACTGGGAATCTCAGGGACATTTTTCAAGATCATGAAATAATGCAAAGTTTTTTTTTTTTACCTGTCTTTTCTCAGAACTTGTGTTTTCATAGTTTGAGTGGAAAAAGAGAAGAATATTATCCTTTGATGGATAACCTATTCCATGTGTTATTCAATCATGCCCGAACATTCTCCTAGGTGCATGCAGACCCCTTAACTCAAATAGGTTTACACACATTTTGTGGAGCATTCCACAAGTCATAGTCATCTCAGTGGTGACTTTAAGGAAGACCTCACAGACTCAAGTTTCTGTCTCGCTGTCAGTCACTGATTCCCTTATTTTGATACTTTTGGCTTCACTGAAGATTCTTGCATGGCAGCATGCCTTATGCCAAGTACAAAAAAATGCATTGAATTATCTTTTATGAAAACAGCGTACTGATTCAATAAATTCACAGAACTGTAAAACTAATTTATTATATACAGTATAAGTGTTTCTTTTGCTGAGGCTATGCTATTTGAGTGAGCAGTGGTTATAGTTAAATATTTTATTAAATAGAGTAATAAAAGGGAGGGCATTTAACAGCATGGGGGAATGTTGAAAATGTAATTAGATAATCTGTAATGTCATTTCTTTGGTTGAGAAGCCACAAAGTACTTGAAACACTGCCAATGTTTTCCATGAGTAAAACCTCAAAAAAATACATGAAAGAACTGGAACCTGAGTTGCTTGTGTCTGTCTGAGGATCAGTTTAGAAAAGTGTAAAAAATGACCAGGGGGTTGTGCCCAGTGCTTTAACATGTGTGTGTTTCAAATAAATTTGCTTTAAACTTAAGGTCTGCCAGACATACAGTGCTGCATGATTTAAACATAACATGCTGGTAACTAATCTTTGTTCACGTTAGTGATGTTTGTCGTGGAATAATTTACATTTTAATCACATTCTGGCATGTAAAATCTACATAATGTGTCATGGGGCATTTCAAAAACAACCCAGTGCAACGATTGTCTGTGTTTGAACCACATAAGTCTCCCATTCAGACGCTCAGAGCTGGAGCTTATTCTGGCCTGTTTATTAGCCTGTGTTCATATTTTCCAAGAAACACAAAGCAGAGTGTTCAAGGACAGTAAGGGGGGAAAAAGGGCTTTAAAGCAGAGCTTTGCGGGGCATTATGGGATGCCTTTAGTGAGGTTGCTGCCGTGTGTGGTCAGCACTAACATGCAATCGCTACAGAATGATGTGACCCATCAGGATACAGTCCAGATGTGTTGCTCTGGTAATTACGTTTATGTCTGGTATTGGGAAACTGTACCCATGCAGCAGCTTGGGAAGCTTGCGTTTCTTATCCATCTCAAAGGCTGCCAAATGCAGTTTTTCCTTCTACAAAAATTGTTTGGGCTTAAAATGGCAAAACAAATCGTCAGTGCACAGTTTGTGCATCAGCTGAGATAAGATTAAAGAAGGCTTTTTTAACTTCCAATAAATAATTACAATTTGTCATAATTGAGTAAAATCTGCATTTCTGAAAGCATCAGAAAGCAATTAGCTACAAAAGTATTCACAAAGTGTACTGTGACTTATCACGGTAACAGAAAATATACAGTGATTTGTCAGTTGATGAAACTAAGTCTCATCGGAATGTGTGATGCATTTTCTGTAATGACTGTCAGGACAGCAATTTTTCAACATGATACACTGAGTCACGTTCCAAGGCCAGGTCTCTCTAGCTCTTGGTGGGACAGTTTTGCAAAAATTTATTTTCCAGTTATTTTATTGCATTCACTTGTGCAGTTGGTCTGTCACATATATAAGAATAAAAAAACCAACTGTTTTTATGTAATATGATCAATCACTGCTTTAGTGCTGTTTATAGGATCCTTTTTGATTTTTGCTAAGTAGTGGCAACACATTTAGATACCCATTCCTGACTATGAATAAGTATATGTTTAATTTTGTAAAGCTTACGTATTCCGTGCCTAACTGTTCTTTAAAACTTTAACAAATGTAGTGTTTCAGTTTTATACAGATATATGTCTGTGGAGAAAATGTAATTGTCCATTAAAAACCAAGCAACACATTTTGAAGAATTGTGGGCCCATTTATTGCCAGTTTGAATTTTTAGTGCATGTATTTACATAAACGATGTATAACATACAAATTACACAAAATGGATCTCTTAGTTCCTTTCGTGGGAGTTAGTAATACTTGTACCCCCCCCCCCCCCTTCATTGTAGCCTGGAGTGATTATGTGTGTATTTAATGTATGTTTGTGTATATATGTATGTATATAATAATTTTCTGTACAAGCAGTGAGGGAGCTATAGTAAACTGCACCATTTTGCCCCATTAAGCTTTTGCATATATCAGTCTAATGGTTGTATGTATAGAAAAGCTTTGCATTGTTTCCATGTTGAAAATTGATTGTTGTGTGTGCTTTTTCTGTGTAAATAAAGTTTTAAAAAATGTTTTGGTAAATTAAAGTCAATGGTAGATAATTTATAGACTTCAATACATTCTCAGAAATGCTTTTATGTGACTTTACTGTGAGAAAATGCAACATGGATGACCACTAATTGAGTGTTAATGGGCTGTTTAATTCTCTTTTTGGTATAAAAATGCACAATAGGAGTGTTGTGACAGACATTTGAAAATGGTATGTTTCCTTCCTCCAGTGTCTCAAACATCTATATTCTTCATTGTCTCTCAGCGTACATAGATGGTGTTAAATAATGTTGACCAACCAAGGACCACCTCAGTTTCCTGTCATTTGGCAAAAAAGGTTAGATATACAGTACAGCATTCCGCAGGTTACCCACCTGCGCTAGTGTGGAGCAGAAAAGTTCAACCTACTGAAATATGTCAAGTTTATCAGCTTTATGCTGTTCATGTGCCTATTCCTTTGTTGACCTACCTGCATACATCTCCCTACAGTGTGGATCAAGCTGTAGTATTGGGGTTATATTCAAAGTCATTATCAAAAGATCTTCAAGTCAACTTTATGAACACAACGTATTGGTACTTTATTAATATGTTAGACATAGATATTACCTGCAGTGACATTATTTTAACTTTTTTTTGTCCAAACCCAAGGTTCTCTCTGTTTCATTGATATAATCAAAGTAGCTGCTCAGTTCACAAGCAAAATTTGTCAAAACGAATGAATTATTTGTAACTCAACTTTGTTTACAAGACAAACAAGCTTTTCATGCTATTGAATCACTTGATTTATGTATTTGGTAGGCAAATCCAAAACCTGAACCACACAAGCGCTCCAAGGTTTTCTGCCAGGTATGGCAGATATGCACTTTGGCAGAAACTGCAATAGACCGCAAGTAAACAGGGCTAGCAGACAAACTATCACACTTTAAGGTAGTACACATGCAAAAATGATGTTTATATTTTGGATTCTCAAATATGTAGTGATTAGGCAAGTAACTACTAGTGTTACCAAGAGGAGTTTACCATCATGTCTGTTCACTGGAAGGCTGTCCCTGTCTGTTGAAGCCATTCAACATACCAGAACGTTTTGGTGATTCCTTTTGAGTGCAGGGTGGCTGTATCTTTAGAGTGAAAAATGCTCCACATTTGCTTAACAACATCACTTTCCAAACCAACCTGATGTTGTACATACACTTCCCAAGGCAGTGGTAACCTGGCCTAGGCCTGCCTAAACTTGAGCAACTCTGAGTGAAGGCATGGAGTTGCTACTTTCAGCTTGTGCTGCAATCCAAAAACCAGATGTTGCTCACAGTTACCTGGCTTTGTTTATTTGTATGTTTCAGTAGACTGTGTCAAATGATATTGCTGCTTAATAGAGTTCACTTTAAAGGCCTAGGATTCAAAATGTTGATGCAAGGACAACCAGTAAAATTCAAGTGGCTATTCATTTAAAAAAATATGAGCAAAAATAGGAAGTTGCAAAGTTATAATAATACTAATGTCCATGTGGTGCTGTAATGATGCAGGCCCTTGTTGAGCAGCATGCTTCCTTCTGTTCTAGCTTGTGGCTACATCTCATGACAGCAGAGAAGTGAGGTCTACAGCCTTGAGCTGAAAATAATGTGTTTATATTGTGAACATGTTATAAATTATCTGCTCAGACTAACGTTGCGTGACTTGGCAAAAGCTCTCACCTTGTTCAGACATTGTTTGGGTCAAACTGATTCAGACGTTTGCACTCGCAATTGTAGCCTCTTTATCTCCCATTTTTCTCTAATTCAGATGTGAGCTGAAAAGAAGGATTCCCAGTAATTTTCATGTGATTGCTTCCTCCGTGTGTGCGGTTGTAGGCAAGTATTTGTGGCACCATATTCTCCAAAGCAGCATATCGAGTTTCATGCAATGAAATATACATTTTAAGTAGCACAGAAAAGGATGAACTATTACAGTTAGATTCTGCGTACATTTCTGTGTGCCAGAGAAAAGTCTGTCTGAAATTTGTCATAACACTTCACAGTTTTAAAGTCGTACAAATGAATTAAATATTTAGTTGAATAACATGAAAAGCAGTTATTTCTAATTTTGCTGAACAACTTGAAGTGGGGTGTCTGGATGGGTGGTGCAGTGGGTAGGGATGTAACCTGACAGCACCTAGGCTGTTTGGGTGTAGGTTTGAATTTGACTCGATTTCTGTGAGATTGCGTGTTCTCCCCCTGTCTGGATTGGTTCCTCCCACAGTCTGAAGACATGTGTTTCAGATTAACTGGAAACTCCAAGTTGCCTGTAGTGTGTGAATGTGTGTGCTTCCTCTGAAATAGACTAACTTCCCATCAAAGGTTTAGCCCTCATGGTCCTCATGGCCCAGTGATTCTGTGATAAGCTTCAGACTGTTGTGACCCCTACAAGGACAAGCGAGGCACAGTCGGGCCCTCAGCAATGCAGAATCTATGGAAATACAGCAAAACAGAACAGGCACACTGGAAAAGTTATATATTATTGTACATGTATAACTAGTGAGTAAAATCAATAATGTGCTCTGCCAAAGGTGGCTTTATCAGAATTAAAAAAGCAACTGGGCAAAATATATTCATCTTTTTTAATTAGCATTGTATTATTGAAATATAACAGTTTGCTCCACTGAACTCATTTACTATAGGGCATCAGCAAAGCACATTAAACTTTGTATATGTATTTATAAATATTTTGTATATGTGAGCATTATATTTGTAGGTTATCTTCGGTGGAGTTAATTTTCTCTCTGTCATTTAAAATGTTTATGGTGAAAGTGCCTATTTATAAACAGCAGCAGAAAAATGGAGTGTAACACATTGCAAAAATAATCAAGCATGTTCCAAACATATGACTCATCTTAAATTTTATATAAATAACAAATAGCATAAATAACATACAAAAGTAAGGAATAACATAAGCATTACCTACCACTGAATGAGGGAACTATAAAATTGCATTATACAGAGTGAGCATATAAAGACATAGACATTTCAAGTTGTGACTTTTGTGCAATGTTTTATCAGACTTGAGTGTGAACAAGCAACTATGAAATAGATAAAATCTTGTTTTTTAAGTTCAGTAATATTATTGTGACTGTCAAGATATTGTTGTGGGTGATAGCTGGAAATGAAAACAGAATGTGAGAAGCATGATTTTGAAAGAAAGTGATTGTTTCTGAAGTATCTGTGTGCTTGATCATTAGTAAATATTATTTAAGGAATACTATTGTTTTTTCTTAAGTTTATACCCACTGGTATTTAAAAATGCTCATTATGCAGTTTAATGTTGATGGTATTTTTCAGCAGCTTCAAAGTCTGGATTAGTTAACCTTAACCGCAGCCATATAAATAGTGATAAACTGACTTTTTCCTATATTTTTGAACATTGCTATTTTATTTATCTAGTTTAATGTAAATTGTAGAGTCAAAAATGTACGTTCTATGTGAAAGCAAGTCCAGCTTGTTTACTTTCAGTAGTTTTCCCCACCTTTTATTGAATCTGTTGCTCATAAATTAATTATTGTCTCAATAGGTTCACTGCTTAATAAACACAAGCTAGGATAATGAATTTTATATTGAATGAATATTTATATATTGACCTTTTTTTCCCTTAACTTTACTTTCCTTAAAAGCAAAGCTATTTGTTGTGATGTGCTGTAAGTTAACTGAAGTCAGGAAGCAACAATAAAAATTATTTAATGACTGTCTATGTAGGGTTTTTCACATGTCAGTAAAATTCAGTAACAGAGGAAGACATTCAGATATTTAGAGTAAGGTATTGCATATTTTAGTAATGGTTCGTGAGCTCACAGACCAAAGAATACTTTTGAAATCTGAAAAATTGTGGTGTAACCACGCTACATTTTGCTATTAGTTCTATGCGCTTTTTGTTTATCTTCAAATAAGTGGTTTCATTTCACCCTGGCAGTGACCGTATAGCCGAGATCATGCTGTGATAATTCTTTACCTATCAAAATATTTGATCTTCCGACTTGTAATTGGCAAAACATGTCATTTAATTGTGTATACCCTGTAGGTCAGTAACTAGAAAGTTAAAAAGTGTTGTATTTTTTTAAAGGTTACCATTAAAATGTGTTTTAATTAATATTAAAGTCATTTTCAGAGTCACTCGTTACCTTTTTACAGTCTGCGAAAATTAATTTTGTTGATGAACTGATACATTTTTGGAATTTTGCAACTTTTATTCAATAACTTGGAATTAATGGAACTAGATTATGTATTAACAGTGACATTCAGACCAGCAGGAGCAACCATATGCGGTGTCCTGTATCCACAGCACTCTTCACCTGTACTGA
Organism: Heterotis niloticus; assembly: GCA_018136845.1. Lineage (NCBI taxonomy): Eukaryota > Metazoa > Chordata > Actinopteri > Osteoglossiformes > Osteoglossidae > Heterotis > Heterotis niloticus. The sequence continues at coordinate 11,419,428 of CM030904.1, read as the reverse complement.
ACAACAGTGTAACATCAGTCTGTTCTCTTCTCCTCTTCCCTGCAATGCATGGGTATGAAATGAGATGAGATGCTCTCCTTCCGTGTCTTCTTGCCCTTCAGTGGCCTTCCCTTCTGGGATAAAGCGATGAACATTTCTTTTCCATTTTGTTTAGTCCACTTTGCTGACGAGTAAGCGTTGAAGAAGTTTTCTAGAAATTCCTCCTTAAAGTTGCAGTTTTCATTGTAAGTTTTCTGTGACGTTGGATAAGGATTAGATTAGACGTGACACTGGGTTTAGGAAGTTGTTGGAAATACTGAATAATGCAGTGTAATCTCACACATGTAAAATTTATTTATTTATTTATTTATTTATTTATTTATTTATTTATTTGTCTTACCTTTCCTTGAAGAACACCAGTCTTGTTCATGGATACATAGTACTGGCTTTTCACACCTTTGATAGCTAGTACACCACCCTCAGAGATGGTCCTTATTTCCAAAATACCTGCCAGGAAACAGAAAATAAAGATTTCTTTGTTGACTTTGACAATTGTCCTTTATATAAAAAGAAGCTGGTGTCTTTTGCAGTTAATCATTTGCTGGTTTTATTTCATAGTTGTTAAATGGGTTCGGTGGCCATCCAGGAAACCACAGCTCATGCAATTGCACATATGGCCTGCATATTAAAGACTGCTGCCTGAGGGAAAAAAGTGTCCTTTCCCATTACATTTGCACGCTACATTTCAGGGCAGCCCTTGAGTATCTTTTAGGGATACAACAAAAACTGTATCATACATTTATGTTTACATTTATTTCTGCGGTGGACACCGTTCTCCAAACCAGTATACAACTCAGGAAGCCAGAAAGTGCGTTTTACCAAATAGCCGGTGAGACGTGTTTTATTTACGTGCGGCCGGTTTGTCCGATACCACTGTTTTTTCCTGCATGCAGTACACCAGCAGCTGCATATAGAACTGACAGTAACTTCATAGCCTTTAAGTTTATTATACATGTATATGCAGTGCAATAGTATTTCTACACACAACAGACTCTTAAATGCATCATTAACAATTGATTCAAGATGTCAGGCAGGACATTTTGATAATTGCAGCTTGATAGTTGAATTTAGAGATATTCTATTGTGAGTAGGACCGCAGAAATAAATTTTCTTTATGATTTTAATCTGACAGATTAGTCTTAAATAATGTCTGAATAATGTGGCAACTTGATGATGAGTGACAAGCAGCACATCCTTGCAGATTTTAGGGACTGACTAAAGTGACCCAGGCAAGAAGCAGATAACCTGAGATCAGTTATTCAGCCTTAACAATATTTGATTACAAGAATTATGTACAAAGTACTGTAGTCATGCTGTCTAATTTCCAGAATTATTAACATATGGCCCTTTTAAGATTCAGTTTCCTGGGTAATTGAAACCAGACTGAATTGGCAGAAGAGGGAGGAATGCTCGGATTCTCATTAATGGCGTAAAATATGCATATGTATTCAAGCAACTGACGCTGTAAGTGTTTTGAATTTTTTCCACTTTTCCACTGGATCTGGCTGAAAGAAAGAAACTTTCATGGCTTTGATATTATGGATCTTTTTATTGGAAAATGGACCCACAGTGATTAAATCTGAACAACTTGTTGAATGATCTGCTTACCTGTAGAAAGAACAAGTTTAATTTTAAATTATCTGTAGTAAACAATATTTCCATAAAACTGAAAAAGATTCAGGTCTTCTGTGAGAAATAGAGATTGCTTAAGTTTCTGAAAGGGCTAAGATTAAGATAAAGGTCTTTATTTCTGTCCTTTACAACTTAATCATGCTTGTTTACTTTGTAGGATCACAATTCTATGCATGTTTGGTGTAGGACAGCTGTATGTTTCTAGATTTTGGAGCCCTGTATTGTTTATGTGTAGCCTGTCATTCTAAATCATAATTAGCTGTTTGCTCAAATATTTTTTTGTCTGTCATTTTGATTCCCCTAACTAATAAGATGACTGAGTGTCTGCAAAATTCTGAGAAATTTAATAAGTCGGTCTGAGGTGCTGCAAAATACAAATGACAAGTTCAAATAGCCAATTCATTTCCCGTTCAGTTTTTTTTGTTGCTGTGTTGCCTTAGTGAATTCCACAACAAAATTTGTTCTATTTGGCCAAATAACAACAATATTGTAAACAATATTCCAATATTGATGGAATGTAATTTTTTCCTCTTTGGTTGTTCATGACCTCATGTGGCACGACACATTGTTTATTGTATTAACTTTTGACTGGTAAGTTGCTGCTTTAATGCAAGTCCTCCCAACACCATGTTTGATCAAGATTAGAATTAAGATGTATTCCCATGTGAAAATTATGATGTAATGTTATTGAGATTATGACTTTCAGGCCAGTAGCAACCATGATGAATGTCTGCAGAGAATAGCAAAGGCACCTCTCAGAAGTCACCAAATGTGTGCGCTGTTGTTTTGAGTTTTAGGGACTGCAACTGTTTAGCTGATGTTAGAGCAGACTAATGCACTCATGTGGGTAACAAATGTTAACTCTGCTGTTTGGGGCACCTTTGCAAGGCTTTCTCCACATTTAATAAATTTTCTTCGTCATTCTGGCTGAGCCACCCATTTTGGGGAGTCATTCCTTTTTCTTCTCTGAACAGAGGTGATATCCATCTCACTTGCTTCTTCTAAAAAACACTGAAATATTACTGAACTATTCAGAATAGTTTCCAAACAAATAAATATAGGTTATATCCATGTGACTAGATATTCAGTATATTGTAACTAACTGATGTTTGAAAGTAAGTGGATCAAATATGAACAATGCTTGCACTGAGTTCAACAATGAAAAATCTGAATGTTTATCTTTGCAACTTATACCCCTTATGTTTGGTTACAGACTGATTTAATGGCAAATTGTAGACTTACAGCGCAGCTCTGGCTTGTGCAAAGGTTAAAACTTATTTTTTTTTTTTACATTTAAACCTGTTACAAGTGCCCTGGCCTGTAAACACCAGGAAGCAAGTTTCTTAATATTCAACAATCACTCTAGGTATGGAAATTTTGAAATGGGAGCGTCATAGAAAGTCCAGTGGAACACAAGTTTCATGAATGTGTTTATGGAAGCACAATTTAAACACTGGAAGTGTTAAATGCCCTAAAGCTAAACCTAAAATATTTTGAAAATGCATAAATGAGTAGCCAGTCTTTAATGGAACAATATGAAAGTAATTTTGAAAATGTCCTAGCAAATATCATCTTAACCCACACTCTCACCACACCCGAAACTAATAAATGTGCAATTTGTCAAACTTTCCCTCCCCCACTTACTGCTGCTAGTGCCAATTCTATTGTCTTGCAAAACTAGCATATTTGAGAGTGACACATTTTCAGTCAGCACACAGAAGACAGCAAAGACTTCAGACATAGAGGATTTCATATTCCAAAAATGCACACTGATATATTAAACGGGAAATGATAGAATTTACCAGTTAGTAATAAGCAATTTATATTTTTAAGTCAGCTACTACTATAGACTTTTTAATGGAGTTTGAACTTATGTTCATTTGATAAAAGAACATGTGAATTTGCTTGTCATTTTGCTCAAGAAGTCTTTTCAGCACTACATAACAGTTATTTTTGACAAATTGCTAGAATAACTTTATGGATTTACGGAGTAAGTACAGAGTAATTGTTTTCATTTCACAAAGGTTCTGACAGACACCATTATCCTGAGCAGCTTCAAATAAAAACATAGGCAGTAAATAGGTATGTATTTGGGGACCATTGTAACAAATATGTTGCTAAAATTAAGGCAAAAGGGGCATATGAGCTCCTATTTGTCAAGCGACAATGTAAAATACCCCGTAAATGTTATACTGTGGCTATGAATGAAGAGGAAGCAACAGTAATATTTAAAGCCTCTGGTAGTTGGAATACAGGGTCTCAAAAGTATATCATCCTCATTATATTTTTTAATATATTTTACTGTTTTCAGATAATCTGCTTGCATGCTGCTGGGTATACAGAGGTTAATTTCACCAACTCCTTTCACTGACACCAAAATAAATGAAGTGCTTCAGATAGAACAAGTGTTCTGCTTTCTAGGTGTTCAGGAAACTTTCCAGCCAGCTGTTGTGACATTCATAAGGCTTTTGTTATCACATTTTCTGCTTTTAAAAGCATTGTTAATAGGCTAATATTTCATGCACTGCAAACATGATTAGATGAGATGTAAATATGACGTGTGTTGGAGACTTGGCACTAGTAGCTAGTAATAGGCTTGTTTACTTTGTTAGGAACTTTGTTTACAGTGCAAAAATAGGCCCTGCCAAGCCAGACACCTGTTTTCTTTTAATGCTGTCATTTTTCTTACCCATGCTGTCTGAACAGAAATGCACAACCTATTACCAGCGTGATTACATTTTGGGAACATTTTAACAAAACAATACACTGGCAGAGATAGGCGTAACTAAGAGAAATCCCTTCTGTTACGTCTGATTGTGAAATTGAAAGGGATCTGCAGGCAACCACTAGATGACAAACCAAATGAAGTCTGAACACTTTTCAAATTAATGCCATGCACATTCACCCATTAGAATCAACAAACAGGGATTGGAAACACACTGTTTATAAAACCAAGCATCTGATCTGACACAAATGGTGTACAGCAGATATATTCTTGCAGTACTCCAGGGTAAAGGTGTGCAGATTAGGTACTTACTGTAGCAGTTGGTTGGATCTTGTGTTCCGCTGATGTTGCCGTAGTCATCAATGGTGAGAAACCACTGTGTTGCGCTGAAAAGCTGTCTGATTCGTACATCCCCTCCCTCCATGTAGTCGTAGTTTCTTGTGTGCCTTTCATGTTTGGAGCAGTTCATAATTGCAGCCAGTTGCTCTGGCGTCCTGTCACTGCAAGCTAGGCACATGCTGCCCACTAGGAAGATGATGTGCAAGTAGAGTCTGGAGAGCAATGTTGGCAGGTTCCATTTCAGCATCCATTTGTGCATTATAATACAATGCAATGGGTGTTTATGAACAACATACTGAAGTACACGGAGCAAGCTTTTGCTACAAGGTCCTTGACCTGGCTTCTTCCTTGAATATCTTCAGTCTTGCAAACTTGCTGTTGAAGTCTTTGCGTTCAGAGGGCTTGAAGAAGTAGATTCTTAGTATCCCTCTTCTGTCCACACTACTTGGCTATTGTGTACAGGACCACTATCTGTTGAAGAATGTTTTTGTGTTGCTAGGGAAGACAGTCTTGTGCACAGAAGCTCTGTAGAAGACAATAAATAGGAAAGCAGTTTTGGTTGATTTGTTTAAATCTCCAGCAGTTTCCAACAGCTTTCCCAGCAAGTGCTATGTTAGTGGCTGGTGCTACACATAAACAGCCCAACTTCTGATGCATTTTTTACCATTTAAATTACTTCAGCTATAGCTAAGCCTCTCATTGTGTTGTCCAGACAGATCTGAAAAGGGAAACATTGGATTAAGTGCTATGCAGGATTATTATATGCCCTGTCCTTTTCCTTATTTGCTCACCTCATACTACTAGCCAGCCCTTTATAAACAATGACCCTTTTGAGGCGAATCAGTTTCCTGAGAACTGCCCACATTTCCCTTGCTCAGCTGTCTGGACAGTCTGGGAACCTCCTCTTTTGAGCCACACACATGTAGATCTCGCTGTGCTTCAATAACAGCTTCACTCGCTTGCATATGTTGAGTGTTTCAAATAAGCCTTGGAATGTGACAGCTCTGTATGATGGGTTGCAAACTCAGAAGACCACAGTCCTTCTCTTTCTGAGCAAAAGTGAGAGAACTTACTTTTGATGCAAGATGACAGCCTCAGACACCGATATCTGCTCCCCCCACAAGTGCCGTGCTTTGCTAAAGAAGCGTGAGCTGAGAGCTTCTTGCCTGCCGAGGGTAGACGTCACCACTCCTGTGGTTGTTGCTCCGAGCAGCAGCTCGTGGAGGATTTTTCTGTGCATCTTTGCCCTGTTGTTATTGAGCGTGTGTAGATAAATGCCGTGCGCTGACCTCACTTGAGAGCAATTAGCTGTTAGCCAGTCAGCTGTCACTTGGGTGCTGGTTGGATAAGAAGTTTTCTCCTTTTGTTAGCCTGCCAGCAGTCCTCAAAGGGAGCTCTAAACATGAGGAATAGTTGTTATTTACAAACTATGTCATTCACTGGCTCAAACGCGTTTTCACGGAATAGCATTCACCATCTCTAATGGTGTCAGCTTTCTCAAATCTGTCTGCAGTATAATTCTGGACATTTATATTTATTAAAAGTACAGCAAAATGCACATTTTTCTTGAGACTACTTGCTAGTCTTGCGTTTATCAAATGGGACATTACCTCAAGTAATATGAGAAATTATGTGTAGGAAATTATTTTTACATTTTATGAAAAGAATGTTTTGGGTGGGGAAAAAGAACACAGCAGCTGTAGTTTTGCTATTTTTTAAATATTTTTCAGGAATATGTTGTACTATGCTCTGATGTCAAATGACCCTTCTTATGTTCTTGTGCTATTCTGAATAATGAATGATGAGCAGCCATCAAAGAGGCCAAAGCAAGGTCATTACTACAGTAAGCTCTAATCTTCTGGAAGTACTGCCTCTCTTTCACTTATTCTGCTTGTATTTAAGCCCATAATTTTGTGTTCTAAACACCTGGTTGTGTCTTGCAGTCTGCACTTCAAAAGTTGACACGGCACTTAATGATATATCACCCCAGGGCGAAGGGAAGATATAGGACACTGCCTGCTTTAGAAGTCAGCAAACCTGCCTTTTATTTCTTAAAACAGTGGTCATAAATGTCTGCTCTATTGAACTGTTTCTGTTAACTGTACTATTACAGTCCACAGTTCAGTAAGAAACTTAGAGAAACTCTCAGCCCCATCTGTTCATTTTAAGAAAAAAAGACACATCGTAGACAGACCTTCAAATTTGCTGGCAAAGTTGTTTTATCCATGGCTTGAGAATTTATTTAAGGAGCCACTTAACTTTATGTGTGGCTTAAGAAGGCTTTGATATGAATGTATTAATAGCTAAGAAAAGAGTCCAGGGGAAAGAATACATTATTCAAACAGCTGAAAACCAGAGGCACATAAACTAGAAAAACCCTAAACAAGTTGGAGTTTAAGCCTTTCATATGACCAAAGCCAAGAAAGTAATATATTTCAATTGCACTTGTATATAAAAGAGTGTCTGACCTTATGTCCACTGCCATAAGTTATTTTGGGATATTTTCTATTAAGTAAATATTTGCACACTGACTTACAATAATGTCAGTCGGGCCATTAATTTTATAATATCTCTATAATTCGACATAGTTAAAGAAAAAACAAGCAGAAATTGCAGAACGCGAAAGTGTTTAATCTATTAAAAGAAAAGGCAGCTATTGTGTTGGAGAACATTGTGTGGAAAGTTGGATTGTGCATACAATTAAGAGTCTAAAGGGGAAGGAAACCAGATTACTGTAATTCCCTACTGCTGTGCTGCCATAATAGTAAAAGGAAGCCGCTTCCTGAAGGTCTGCGGACGTGCGCAAGTGATGTTTGAAAACTGAGGTAAAGACTGCAATAAGAGAAATACATACACTGTTCAATTTTTTCCCCTAAGAACCAATAAAACCTTTTCAGAATTTAGTATAAATCTGCAGTATAATTAGGTTATGAAGAAAACTACAGTAAGCTGATGTGTGTTTGAAAATATAACTAGTAGAGCATACTAGTAAACACTAGTTAGTTAAAGACGGTTTCATTTTTTGGATTTTTAAACAAATTGCTTGGTTCCACAACTTTCAAAGATGCTGAAAAAGTACAGTGCCATAAACTGTGGTGTTTTGTATGAATAATACATGGCAACAGTTTGTGTTTATTATGAATAACTAATGATGTAAAACAAAGTGAATGTTTAGCATCTATGTAACAATAAATGTATGTATCTGTATACCTATGTTGATATTTATATGTGTTCTAGTATGATAATAGTGTTGGTGTAAAAATGGCATAAAATATGAGACAATATTGTATTACTGCATTACTGTATTTTACCTTCTGAAACTGAACAGCAAGAACAAATTTTTATAAAAAGTTAAACAAGTTGCATGTTTGTACCAACAGTATTCTTAATTATGGTCTCTATGATGTGGTGTAAATTATATGTTTTTTTTTTTTTAGTCTCTTTTTCATTTGTTTTTGCCAGGGTATTTCATCATTAACTTGGCAAAGTGTGATACCCTGAGATTAACAGAATCAAACTGTGGTCAGTATTTCTCAACAGTTGGATGATAACTCACCCACAGAAACAAAACTATGCAGAAAATATGTTTAAGGCAGTAGGGGTGGGAATGAAATGAATACAGTTTGTTAAATCTTTCCAGTATCATATTCTTATGCATATTTAAACAGATCAACACTGACAGCTTGTTTTCTTGTGGGGTATTCAGAGTTGGGCTTCCAGTCATTCGGCAGGAAACCCGTTTTCTTTATTCTCCTCTCCCTGTGAGATTCCTTCACTTTTTCACATGTGCTATTTGAAAAATATGTCTTTACTCCTCTGCTGCCAGATGGGGAGGCTCAGGGAGGTTGTTAGGGTTTATTGTTTAAATTGCAGCAAGCAGATCAAAGAGCACTTGAAAGGAAAAAAGACCAAATAAGGAGTAATTTGCGTTTACAGTAGCAGAGGACTTCTTCTGCTGGGGGGCCTGCAGACCCTGCGTGAGTGTGCCTCTTTAATTCCCCCCTACACTTCGTGTTATGCCAAATTGATTAGCAACGAACGCATGGGGGTGCAGCAATTATTTGCACATTTCAAACACAAATAAACCCTTACCTTTGATTTTTAATCTACTTCCATTTTTACTGTACACCTGCTGTTAAGCAATAAAAGGTGAGTGTGTTCAGATGATTGCATTCTGACACGCAAATGGACAAGTACATCCCAAAGCCAATTTCAGCAGCATTCTCGTGGGTCTTTGGCCTCAGTATTGCCCATCTGATGAAATAAATTTCTCCTTTATTTGTAAAACATTTATTTTCCATGGACAGAGCATAGATGGCTTTTAAATCGGGAGAGAGATTATCAGAGTTGAAGAATGAACCATCACGAACCTGGATACTGATGTTAATGTTTACAGACAGTAGCTCTGCCTGGACACACATACTGGTCTTTGGTACCAGATGTATCTACACAATTCCCCTGTCACTATAGTAAAATACTCGCGAGGGTTGGGCAGCTATTGGTACTCAATCCCACAGTGGTTTATTTTTCTCCCCCTTCTCAGCTGGGAGCTCTTTAGAAAAATTTTCCTCCTCAGCTGCCAGGTGGCTTATGCAAACAGTTGTCTGTCACCTTAGAAAAGAAAAATGTGTTCTGTACCTTTCCCATCTCTGTTGCATTGCATTGTATTTTATCACACTGGTGAGAATAGTGCTCTGTAAAAATGAATTGAATAGAAAAAAGTTAATGTGATGTTATTTCATCCCAACCATTAATATGTGTCTGTATATATGCATGCACATGTATAACTTTATATTCATATTGGCCTCAGTTTACTTTTAAACATGTGGTGTCACAGGTGTAAAAGCTGCGTTTCCAAGTGGCCTTTTGTTACGTCACATAGACGTCTCACTCTTCAGCAGCTGAACTGGACTGCTGAATGCAGCAGATGATCCATCAGGTTGGTGAAATGTTTGTTCCTCAAAGAGGATCCCTGAGATTTCCTGTTTTCAGGTTCTGTTTAAAAAATGTGAACTTTAAGCTTCAAATTTAATTTTCACTTTTACTGGGAGCTTCAGAAAGCTTTTATATTTATGAAAACATTGAAAACATTTTATCTTCAGCAGGATGTTCTAGAATCTTTTAGAAGATTTATGTCATTATGGTTTAAAACAAACTGTCCTTTCATGTTGGCACGCAGTTGTATATTTCCATGATTTATTCAAGTCTTTCAACAATCACTTTAGTGTTGTTTCACTAGCATTGTGCCAGTGCTCTCTACTTCTAAAGCATTTCTCACAGGAATTATTTGTGTTTTTTTGCCATTAGATATTATTTCTCTTTATGGTCACATTCACTGATACAGATGAAGTTTCATTTCTAAAATGTATAAGGTCAAACTATTCTTGGAGAGTAGATGTAGTTACTGTTTGACCGTTTGAGTCAGGCTTCTGGTTTCTAAATTCCTTGATAATTGGTCTGTACTGGGCCTGGTGCCTGTTAGAATTAGTTTATATATAACCTCAGCACTCGGCATTACAGTGCATCTTCCAGGAAGCCGCGGGTTTATTATTATTTTCTATTTGTTCCTTTTAATCAACATTATTATTATAACTAATGAAAGAGACTGAAAAACAACCATAGACATATTTAAAAAAATCTTTCCCTTTCTCCAAAGTGCAGTTTTCATTATGGAAAAAGACAGTGGAGCTAATTTGTATTTGTATTAAAATTACAAACCAAATGTCATGTGAAGACAGTCTGAGTAGATTGGAAGCCACACACTGGAAGGCACATATGTATAAAACAATCGTATGATAAACATGATTTCCAGTTTTTGCCATAAAACAAATTTTGTCTGTTTGAAATGCATACAGGTAATTTTTTTCCACAATTCAGGGTGTAGATTTGAAATAATGTGCTGAGTGACTGACCTAAGATTTTGTTACAGAGATCTACGCATGAGTTTTAATATAAAATAGTTCTGCTCATACACAGTTTCCCTCATGATAAAAAAGTTCTATTAGTCCCATATTTTCTTCCCCAGACTGTTTAGATTTTTATAGATTTCACTGATCACCTCATTAATTTCTCTCCGAGTGACACTTTTATGGGTGGAAAACTGAAGTATACTTACTGTAGAGAGGTTTTGCAATGACATCAGTTCTAAAGTGTACCTTTCAAAGAACCAGCTTGCTTATGTGAAGGTGTCTTCCCTTGATGTGGGACGGATATGCCATTGATATGGACTCGGTGGCCAATAAAGCCTTTTCTCTTGAGGCATTTGCTAATGCTACGAAAGGTGACCGTTAGTAACCGCTTACCACCGAGACACATAGAACGGGCCGCAACCACATGCCCACTTCACAATGCTTCAGTCTCCTTCCCTTTGACTTCACAAGAATAATAACTTTATTATATTACATATTACATTTTTGTGATAAAAACTAAACCAAATATCCTGGACTTAGTTTTTTTTCTAGGGGTCCCATCATATAAAGTCTCCTTTAACTGATTTTTGTTGATCTGGCATCAATCAATATATTTGGTATCATTCAGTATGTTCCTATCCCCACTGCCATGCTTTTTACCTTTTATATTATCGGAGAGTAAATTACATATAGTTCCCCCCTAATCTTTAGAGATAAAACTAGTAGCCAATCCCTAAATACTGTAAAAACATAACATTCATGAATATATGCTAAATAACTGAAGGCTTTAATGTGTATCTAATATTACATGCACCAACATTTGAAAGTGATAATAAAATGTACAGTGTTATGGGAAATGTCAGTCAGGCTTTGTACATGGTCATGTCATTTTTGGTCTGAATTCATCTTGGAGGCCAGCAGTGTAAAGAACTGTAATTTCATTTTTAGCTTATATGCAACTGTTTTTTCATAAAGTGAAATTTTACCTAATAGTAAAAACAAAGGGGCTGAAGTAAAGAACAAACCAGTTGAAGGAATACAGGTTTCCTCAGATATGTCTGAAGTGTAGAAGAGATCCTACAGCTTAGTTGTGTGTGTGATTATATTTGTGTTTAATAACACATGAAGGCATTCTTGTCTTTGTATTTTAAGCTGTGGAGAATGTGAGTCAGTGCCATGTGAGCTTCCAAAGGGCAGGCAAGCGTTCGGTGTCTGCAGAGTGGCAGAATATCAGGCCTCTCGCCTGGGAGCATCTTTTTTTAAGGCTTATGGTGCAGGCTAGGTATACTGAAGCCTATCTACATCAGGCTTATCCGCTATCTTATCACACTGTCTTATCTGCATTGGTCTTAGACCAAGCTGATGGAGTAGCTGCCTTTTTTTAGATTCCACTGACTCTTTCCAGGAAATGTAATGCTTTTATACTTGGGGCAGCACATTGTCAGCTTTTGACCAAATATCACAAAGGTGGGAATTAAGTTCTAAATGAAGTTATAAATAGAACTTGCATCGCATTATTAACTAATTTTAGCTAGGATGAATATAATAAGGCTTTGTAAAAGAAAAAAAAGTGAAAAGGTTTAGTCCTTGGGTCACCTGGGAATTTGTAGATCCTTGATAATACGCAGACAGCTGTTTGGGATTAGTGTATTAGCTGCGGTAACTAAAATCAGATATCTGTCATTGTGGTTAAAAAAGCTCCATCTTTGTTAAATAAACATGCTTTAGTGGTATTAAAAGATTATTCTAAAATAAGCAGAAGAGTTATAATACAATGCAGCTTTGGGACATTTGAAATCTCTTCGCTAAACTTGTTTGCTTGTGCTGTAACTTATGCAGTAAAAAGTCAGTAAGCTTTTGGAAATAAGTAGCAGCCTGGTACTTCGCGAACTGTACCCTCTGCAGTATTTTTGTGCATTTGTTTATGCAAGGACACACTCTGTCTATGTTTGTTTGCATGTGTGTTGTGCTTGGCTTCAGAGAGCACGTCTCAAAGATGATCAGAAGTTCTACCCCCGGCAGCCACTTTTATATTTCAGAAATCTGAAGTTGCAACTTGAACACTATGTCCTAACATTATCTATCTATCTATCTATCTATCTATCTATCTATTGCTTTATTCTGTCTGTGGTCCAATATTACTGGCAAAAATGATCTTGCGCTTTATACTGCAAACTACCTAGCTGTTTTCTTCCATTAAATGTGTTAATGGGATTAAAATAGTTTTAAAAATTGATCTTGAAAATTGCGTTAAAGGCTGGCTACTGAAGTCAAATTAATCTTCTGTCAAATTTATACCTGGTATAAACCAACATCCACTTCATACAATGTTCACATGACAATGAGAATTTAAAGATTTATGAAAAGTTTGAGGTACACAAACTGGCATTGCAGTACTGAGGATAACAATATCACAAATATCAGAGGATTATATCTCTTTAAAGACTATGCAAAATTTTACTCAAAACATTACGTACTTGGTGGCAATGACTCAGATTTTATCAGTCTCTGTTTCCCAGAAATTGCATTAAAAAATGTCGTTTATTCTGTAAAAACACGTTCGATCTGAGTATTTCGTTGCTTAAGTTACATATTGTTCTGACATCCCACACAGCACTTATTTCCCAAACTTGCTTAGTAAAGGCCATGTACATGGATAACTGTGAGTAACTTGTTTACCCGTTTTGTGTGGGATTAAGTTATTCTGTGCTGCAACAATGCTGGAAAGATTTTGTTTCTTTTAACTGTAACGCAATGCCAAAATATAATGAATACTATGACGTGGAGCTCCTCCAGTATGTATTTTGTGACTAAGACACAGGCACAGTTTGCCTCATATTATACTTTATTTTTGTCTGTGCATCATCTGAAAGGCAGTTTTTTTTTTGCCACCACTAACGCACCTAAATGGAACAATGCTCACTCTCTTCTTTTATTATTGTATACACCCATCCCTTAATTTGTTCCATAAAATCACCCCATGGCCGGGAAGAGGTTAGTTCTTACGAACAAACATGATTTGTAGCATCTTTTGATTTTATATTGCATTCTTTTCAGCTAATCTGGCTTTACAGCCTTTCTGAATGCTTTTTGTACATTCTTTTCAATTTTTTTAGATGACCTTCTGGTAATCTGGCGAACAGATGTTTATAATAAAGAAATAAAATTCACAAGATCACCACTTGTGTCTTTCTCACTGCAAACAGTAGACATTGCTGTTAGAGGAGCTCATTTCTAGTAATGGTTGATGATGAATGATCTTCATTTAATATTTAGATTAAATGTTTACATTACTGATCATTGTTTTCAGGATGGTGTTGAAGTTAATGTGCCAGGTGCACTGGTCAGAAATGAACCAGGCTGACACCACTAGTGGCAAAAACCTTTGGTAGTTGAAACAATAAGTCTGTATTTCTGATACAAGAGGGGATACCATTATGCTGAATTAATTAAAAAAACTCCTCCGGAATGACCAGATATTAATAACCGATAAAGGCTAGTTGAGACAGTAAAGTTTAAGTCCTTTGTTAAAATCCCCACACTGGCTCCATACTCTCAGTCAAGACACCAACCTTCAATTAGGCTAGCATGAAGGGTTTTTTCCTTGGAGTTAACACAAGCAATAAAACCAACCAGTCAAACCTGATGTTATTGAAAAGATGAGGAAGCGTTCTTTTATAATAAATGTGAGAAGCACAGCCCCATTTTTATTGATTCTGTTAGGATCTTTTTGGGTAATTAATGACCAACAAACATTTTTATATCATTTTGAAACTGGGTCTGCTCTTTCTTGATTATAATTTATTTCAGTATGTGAATACTTTTTATACACTATTATTTTGACAGTGACCTTATATTGAACTCTAATATTTTTTCCTCTGCATGCTTTCCTCATAACTATTATCCTCATTGCCATGATCATCTTTCTCTGTAATCCAAAGTGCTTCCAGATGATTCCTTCGGGGAGGCTGGTGCTTCAACTGTTTTACAGGTTATTATTTTGTAGCCTATAGAGTATTTGACTTACATGCCACAAAAACAGTTCAGTTTATTGCTGTGCTTTTTACTGTGTAGTCCTACTTTAAGAACTAGGAATGTCACAAAGAGCAGGGTTTGAATACTCAGGGCCCACACTATACATCAAACTTCACTTGAGTAAATGATGCATTTAATAAATGTGGCAAAGGACAGCCGGGAGCGATCTAGGGCATGTTTCATAGTCACTGCTTTGTTAAAATATGTCAGCCATTAGATATAAGCTGTTAGACATTAGCCATTAGCCCCGCCTACTGTGTAGCTGAATAGGAGATCTCTTCCTGATAGGAATTTATGGAAAGGCTTTTTCCATTTGAGTCATAACAATAGCAGTACAGAGATATGAACTTTTTCCAGTGTTTGTGTGCACTGAGTTGCCAATTTGTTAGGTACACTACTCACTTTCACGCAAATTGTACATTCTAATAAATCATGCATCAGATGCAGTGTGTGGTATAAATCAAGCAGAGCAACAATTCTAGCATCACTTAATGTTTAGTTGAGTGGCGTAATTGACAAAGCAAGTGACCTCAGTGAGTTTGAATGGTGTTATTGATAGTGCTACACATGTTGGTTCTAGCATCTCTCATATGGCTGTCGTCCTGGGCTTTTCACGTCCAAACCTTTCAAGATTTTATCGACATTTGTGCAAAAAGCAAAAAAGTGTCAGTGATCAACATTTCTGCGGATGAAAAACAGCTTGTGGCTCAAATGGGTCAAAATAGAATAGCAAGAATGGTGCAAGCACACAAATGGACCACAGCCAGGCAAACCATCTCCATGTTAATTTTGGTGAGCAGTCATTTCAGAATGAACCAAGAATTTCTCTCAAATGGGTTACAAGAGCCTGATGTTGATGCAGTCAGGATACAAAAAGAAAGTGGGCACGGGACTGGGCCAATGAGGAATGGACAGAAGTTTCCTGGTCAAATGAATTTGGTTTAATTTTGCATCATGCTGATAGAAAGATCAGAATTTGGCTCAAGCAACATGAGTCCATGGAGACATCCTGATTGGTGTCAACAGTATGGGCCGGTGGTGGCAGTGTGGTGGTGTGGGGTTTGTTTTCCTGCACACATTAGGGTCCCTGATACCCACAAAAGAACATGTGAATGGCACAACGTAATTGAACATCACTGTTGATCAAGTTCACTCCTTCATGGCTATGGAGTCAGAGGTTGGTGCAAATGGATAAACAGTGAATCCCTTTTTATCATACAGTTGTCAGTCCCAGTCTGGTCTACATTTTTAAAAATCCACTTCTTTCCTCTATTTAAGTAACATTTTTTAAACAAATGTGTCAAAATGTTATTACTGATGTTGAAATTGGCTGATGTTGGAATTGCAGAAGCAAATATCAAAAGAATCATTATCAGTAAATGTGTTTGGTTGTGGTAAAGTATAAATACAGTAGAATTCCAAGACCTGAGCCAACACTATCAACACTGCAGTGCTCCCAAAATGGCCCTGGTCCTGGTGTGGTGGAAAAAAACCTCTTTCCCTTAGGGCTTCAGAACCCTACAGAATTTTGTTAATTAATCTATTTTAACCAAAAACTGGTGCAGTTAAGAGAATTCTGGCAGAAAAAATGTGGTCATTATTTTCATAATAATGTTTTCATAATAATGCTTTTATAATCATTAGTGATATTCTTACACCACTGAAAAATCAATTTACTGTGATATGATTTTTAAGTCTGATGTGTTATTATATCAGACAGGATGTGGATCAACAAGTAAAAACTTATTTTACCTCTGATGAACCCCTTCATCTCAGTAGGTCCCTCATCACCATGTTTTGCTGGAGCCCAAAGACACCATCAGTCTATTAGGTAACATTTTAAAAATAAATGAAAACTCTGACACCGACATTGCTGAAATACTGGAAATTAATTTACAAGGAATTAAACTGGTGTAAAAATTATGTGTTTTGCATTTTGTGATACCTCTGCTTATTGAAAACAGATAAAAATACAAACAGAGCTGAACAGTCAGCTCCACCAGTCCTGCTCTTGCACTTCTGAGAATCATCACCTTGGCTTTGTTTTTAAAATAGGGCCACTTAACAGCTTCTTTTCTGTCTTCTGAAGAAGACCTTACAGGCCAGTTTGTACGTACATGTTAAGTATGACATTTATCTTCATACATCAGAGAAGATACACTGGTTAAAACACTAACTGTGAAGTAAATTAACCTTTAAACTGTTCATTGATCTAAGTCCAATGTGTCAAGAAATATGTTCACAGTTGCTGTTGTTCCTGTCCAGCTCTGGCTACTGGTCCATGTCCAGCTTCAAACTATGAACTTATCTGATTTACTAAAAGCCTCTTAATGGGCTTTATGTCATTGCCATAATTTTTTTCATAACATAAAGGTTTAAAATTCTGTTTATCTAGCTTTATTTGAATTTTCTGAAACATGTCTGCCAAGTATCGAAATGGCCTTTTGTTTAGTTTGGCAAAATGAATAAACTGAACACTGCTGGATTTAGACGTGCAGTATTAATAGCATCTATAGTAATATTACCCACTCATTTTTAATAAGATGTTCACAATAAATATATGATCAAATGTCTTTAATTTCACAGCAAAATGAAAACAACCTTTTGCTAGTGACACTATCATGGGTAAATGGATAAACTAGAAGTCATTAAATATTTTCTCAAATTTGTTCAGTAGTCTTAAGCACTAACCAATTATCTCAACTATGTTGTAGGAAAATAGTAACATTGTGAAACTTAAGGACCAAATGCATTTAAGGAGGTCATTAAATGATGCACATCAAACAGTATTTGCTATATTTAATTATAAAATTATTATATTAAAATCAAACCCAAATGAGAATAGCTGCTTCTATTCATCCATCCATTATTATTAACTACTTGGCCAGTTGGTCAATGTTGCTGTGATCCAGAGCCTATCCCAGAATCCTGGGTATTTGGCTGTCATTAAGCCAAATTTATGAAGCTTCCTGTGATAATAGTAATATCTAACTGTATGCCAATTCACACCTCATTTGCTCATTATACACCTTATGAAAAATAAAATATGCATCATATAAATACAGATTAGCATTTAGATTAGCTGGCTACAGAATACATACTGGCATGTGTTATGTTTGTGCTTTAAACAATTACTGAAACTTGTGTGGTGACTAATTCAAAGATATACCATGATACAGTGATTCGCTGATGAAATGCATTTCATTTTTATTCATTAAAATTATGGCATTTTCTTAGGGTATAACTGTATTCTTTCTTCCTCTCCCTTTCATATCACACTAGGTTTGTCTCTGTGGTATGGGACACCTTTTGCCCGTGAGATTATGTAAAAAAATCTTCACACAAGTTTGTCACACAAGGTAAATACTATTTGTAAGCCTTCAATGTAAAGGTCCCCAAAAGGCCCTTTATGAGCATACCTTACCATTCTGGTGCTGCTGTACTTGTTAATAAATGTTGTTCTACCATTCTGGCATGAAACAGCTCTTTTGCACTGTTTTTTTGCACTCTTTTTCCATTTTTATGGCTTTAAATTTACTCTTGTGAGACTTGCAGTCATAAAGAGAGTTTGCATCCCTCACTCTGCCTATTTTTGGGCTCCTGCTGATGTTCTGCACAACTCCAGTTGCTCTGGCTCAAAGTCCTTTATATGTCATAAGAAACCCTGAAGCTGGAACATCCATATTAATGCTAAAAAAAATGTTGGTCAGATAAATTACATTTATGAAGATTTAAATTGGTCTTTTGTGAACAAATTAATTGAAAATGATATTGCACAAATACATTGCAACAGAACAAGTATTTATTAAACAAAAAGGCAAGTCTAATAATACTTTATTAGGTGAGTTTAAATGCAAATCACTGTAATGTCTAATATTTATATGATTAAAGTTTCATTTTCTTTTTTGTTCCCTTGGTTTATAAATATGATTTATTTCTTATTTTTACATAGAATTTCTTGAAAGTGTCATGCTGGATTGCCACTAAAATGCAGAAAGTCCATGTTTTCAAAATAAACAGCTTTCTGGAAGCCTGCATCTCTCACTAAAACACACAAAGACAACTGGTGAATGTTCAGCAATCAAAATCACTGTTTTTTAATTCCAGGAACCTGAAAAAAGGGAGTTGACTTTGAAACCAAAGTGGACAAACATTGAGGCACATATTTAACAGCTGATGCTTTTCCTCACTTGCTCCCAGATCAGTGGTCTGTGCAGAAATCCATGTAGTTTATGTAGAGGTCCCTGTGGTCTGGGCTCTGTTGCTCTCCAGCTACAGGAGGCCCAGCAGGTGCCTTGTTCTGTGCTCACGAACTCTGAGTAGGAAGCAGGGTGCATTCTGGACAGGATGCTGCTCCATTGTAGGGAAATCTATATCTGCACAAGTTTGGAAATGAGGTTCAGGTATCTGAGACCTTTGTTTGGATAGTATAATATACATGTGTTTTATGCCATGCATGTTTAGTCAGGTATCAAGTGTGACTGCTTACATCTGTACAAATCCTGTGATCTGTAGTTATTTATATGGCTTTGTTTGGCAGTGATGGACCCACAATGATCCCCACTGTGAGGGAGCCTCCAGCAGAGTTGTAATGATAAAAGGGACATACATGGTATACAGCTGTTAGACGGAATGAGAACATGAATGTTGCAGGAACTGTCGGTGCCCTTCTGCTCAATAAACCGTTGTCTCAAGGTAGGGAGACTTAATCGATATCAATCAGGCTTAAAATATAAACTGTAACTGAATCATCTCAACGTCTTTCAGCCTTGAAACAGTCCACCAGAGTGTGCATAACTTCACCGAGAGAAGCAGAAATATGTGCAACAGGTGGTGTGCTGCTGTGTGCGAGGAAAGATCTGAGGTCTGATCAGACTTGCAGAGGAGGCTGCACGCGAGAAGCATGAATGTGGGCTTATGGAAATGCCTCTTGTAATCAATTATGTCCCAGGTCCCTCTGCTTCATATGCTGAGTGCACTGCTGTCTGAATGTACTTAAAATATATTTCAGCCAGAAGAAGTGCCATATGTTTCAGTTTATCTCAAAACTTTCCCACCTTTCGGGACTGTATGCAGTGCCATGCGTCTCAAATGCTTTTATTATCTGCTTAAATACATTTTGGCATAAAAGGCAACTAGGTTAGCAAGGGTTAAAAAATGATTCAGATGTAGAGAATTTTTTTAATTACGTTTAACACTGACTGATTTCTTTTGATCCTTATTTGTCATTTTTCTTCAGAGTCTCTCTGACATTTTGCAAAAGACACGTGAAATATGCTAGAAAGGAAACATTTTTAGACGGCATGGAAGAAATGTGTGATGCACTGCACATTTAAGGAAATTAGTTAAATAGCTGTTTAAAGAATATTCACTCAGAATGGTATGGAGCTGGGCGATATTAAAATGTGCTTTCACTCAGGGACATATCTGGAGTTGCGTGAGAGATTTCCATATCTCACACACTCTTGTAAATCACAGTTGAACAGTAGTAACTCAAAGAACAAACTCCAAACACGTATGTTTTCAATTTCAATGCTGTGGTCTTGCCAGGACTGGAGTCTGATTCAGGGACCACCCTTTGTAGGGCCAGACTTTACTAGCCAGATCACCTCGGAGAACTTCAGGTCTGGACTGCCCCGGTCACGTTACACATGAGCAGCCAGACTGACCCTCCGGCCGCTGGCTTCCTGCCCCACTGGCTTTTCTTTTGATTTTATTTTATAAACACTGGTTTCACAGCTGCCCCACTCAAACTGACTGTGTTTAAGGGACTA
Source organism: Heterotis niloticus (assembly GCA_018136845.1). Lineage (NCBI taxonomy): Eukaryota > Metazoa > Chordata > Actinopteri > Osteoglossiformes > Osteoglossidae > Heterotis > Heterotis niloticus. The sequence continues at coordinate 11,398,975 of CM030904.1, read as the reverse complement.
GAAAAACTTTTATTCCCAAGTCTGTCTCATTTATTTCTAATACTCTAGATATTCATTATAAATTGACACCAAATGTACCTCACTCATTAGACTCATTTTAAATACTGTACTAACCTTGTTCAGAGCAGAAGTAGAAATGTTTTGATATTTAAAAAGTTATTAACTGATTTTTTCAGCACAGATGTTTTTCATGCGATAACTCGACTACTTGTGATTTAAAGCACCTTAAGGAAATTTCTTAAAATCAGAAACTGAGTTAGCGCTTTATTTAGTCTGTTGAGCAGTTGTAGAAAGCAGTGTGTTTGACTGCTCAGGGCTTCATGTATGTAAGAAACTGTTTACTAATGAAACATAAGTACAATATGTGGGTCCACACATATGGTACATTTTTTGAAAATGTGAATCATGTCAGGCAGTGAAGAAGCATAGCTCTTGCACGCAAGCTTCTTGGCTTCAGTGACCCACAGCTTCTTTAAAAAGTCAAAATGTTCTTGCCAGTCATGAAAGCCAATGAATAAAGGCTCCAAGGCCATTTATGTAATATGTGTATATTCATACTTGTGGTCAGTATTATGGTTTTATATTGTACATATACACGAGAATTTCTGTACACTGTTTTGTTTTCAGTTTTCAATTAATTTCTTTTATAGCCTGGGGTGGAATTTTAAATGTAGCACTGCATTACTTACCTTATGCATAAAACGATTCATAAGAAATAACTCTGAAGACAGTGGTCCTTTGATGTGCTTGCCATCATACAAAGACTTTCATTATTAAACTTTCTTCAAAATTTCCTTCTCCTAAAATGTCTGTGGCCAGAAAACTTGATGTTGAGAAGATGCTCTCAATTTTACATGGTGAAAAAGAAAATATGTGCTTGTCATTCTAGTTAGTATCTATAGTTGGAGATTTTCAACAAAAGTCATATCATGATTTCTAAACGGAAGTCTATATATAACAAGGAAAACTTCCATAACATTGTGTGGCCACACTCTCAGGGTCAAGGACCATCTAGACAGTTTCTCCAGTGATCCAGAGGTGGAGGAGCACTTCTATTGGGGTGTAGGGCCTGAGAAGATCCTGCAGATATTAGTGTGATAATCTTTTGGGTATTTTTTAAGACATATGTAGTTCTTTTCTAGAGGACTGCATCACTCTCAGACCCAAACACAGATCAAACTTGCTGCGTGACCACTTGCCTTTGGCTGCTTTAATGCGTTGCACTACAACTAAAAACAATTCCATGTGAGATGATGAAGAAAGGTGGGCAACAGCTGCATAATGACACCTGCAAGTTATTAGTCCATTAACACCTTAGTCTGAGATGCAGTAAATTCCTGACTTTATTATTTTAATTCACCTAAAAATATGAAACATTAAACACTCATTTTAAAGTAAATATTGTACATGTTGAAGTTGTGTGTTGTATCTATAAAGTACTAATGACTCCAAGTAAACATGCTGTTGTTATTGTTAATAGCAGGAAATCAAAAACAAAGACAAATAAAAAAGTTGAGAGGACTGTGACTAACATTTTGCAAGGTATATTTGTTTTCTTTTAAAAAATATGGAATGTTTTTTAATTTTTGTTTAACCATTTGTTCTATAAAGATATGGAAATATAAACTAGTATATGGGTTGTTAGATTAATACAACTATCTATTAATTATTTATTAGCTTAGACACAGGTCAGGTCAAATTTTAGAAGACATTCACTACATAAATGGTCCTATTAATGAAAACTTCTTTGCCAAATACTTCACTGTACTAACTGGGTTTCAAAAATCCCCTGTCTGCTTGCCTATTTTGAAATGCACTTTTTATTACGTTGAGTTGTGCATCACTGTGGAGAAAGGCATCAGCTAAATGGATAAATGTAAATGTAATGTAAATGTATATGCTGTCTGTTATGTTTAAAAAAAACAAAACCACAGAAGTTAAAACTGTCTGCAGTACAGCATGAATATAAAACTAAAACATGTAAGCGAAAATGCTCAGTTATCGCTGTAATCATCTTATATTTTGCACTAAGTAAGAACAGAGAACGTGAGGCCTTTGTTTTCATTGTAATTTGCAAGTCTGGCATAGGTTCAGGCCACCTTGAAGAATCTGAAAACCATTACTTTAAACTTCTGGTCAAAAGTGCCGCAAATATGAGATATCACATTGCTGGATCTGACATGGAGAACGAGGGACTGGAAGGGGGTTAGAGCAAAATATTGTCCAAGTATGCTGAAAGTACCCCAGCGGACCCGCAGTGCTCATGCCTTCTACTAAAATGTTTCAACTACACACAGCTTAGATGTCAGTCACACAGACATGTTTGTTTGCAGCAAAGGAAGGGCATCTCCCTGCTGAGTGACGTAATGCAGGGCAGATTTCAAGGACAGGACAGGATACCCTGGTGGCATTCCACCATCCAAATGCTGGACCAAAACACTGCAGTCTAGTTCATTTCAACAAAATAATTAGCGATCACAAAAACTTCCCCATCTGGCTGCTTCACGTTCCTTCAAAGTGGTGGTTTGAATTATACAAATGTCCCCATTAAAACAGAATTAAGCCAGTCATTTATAATCACAATTTATTAGGTTTGTGTGCATATGCAAGTGCTTACATGCTGTACCTTTGATTTATACACAACATTTTATATTAACATTTGAATTTTATTGCAATTTTTTTTCATTCTTACACCTGTCATAAAATATTTGTATGTTTCACTGGCTCACAGAGGTTATGGTTATCTTGCTCAGTTTTGTTTTTCTCTTTAATTTTGTTGGTTTCAAGGCCATATTAAAGATGAAAAAATATCTGACATGATTTTCTTGAATTATGGCTTTATGTCACAAAAGCCAGCAATCTCTGTTAAGGGTGTGTAGACTTTTTTATATACTGTAAGTTTTCATATGATGTTTTCACAATTTCTGGACAAGAGCACAAATTTAAATAGAATAAAAATTAAATTATAGGGCCAAAAAAGGTTGGAAACAGAAGCTTTTCCCTTTGTAAGAGCAATCTGCCCTGCTTCTGTCGTGAGAAGTATTCCTATGAGCTCCATTAGCCCTGCCAGTCTAACACAGCCCATTCTGTTGTTGACAAATCATTCACTTGGAATTTCTAAACATTTATCTCAGCACAAACTTCAAGATATGTTTCCATACAGACTTCTGCAGTATTAGTTCTCTTATGAAAAATAACCTTGTAAATTAAACCACTGAGGCAAAACAACATTTCGCTAAATATGATACTAATGCATTGAAAAGTGATAGGAACTCATTTCTGGTAACATCCAAATGATTGTTTTAATGTGAAGTTTTTCAATAAGAATTGCACAGTGAAAGATTTATAAGTTGAGTGATATGAAATATTGTTTAGAACTTGCACAGTCTAGCACTTAGAAATGATGTCCATGAAATGCAAGCCTGCAGCCAAAGATGCACCTTTATTAAATTTTGGAGGTGCGCCTAGAACAAATTCTCCAGCACACTGTGGTGCAAACAATGTATACAGATGTTCTCCTTTTGCGTTCTTCCCTTACTTGTTTTAACATCACCTGGTCTCAGGTGTAATTGATCTGATTGATCTGACCATGGTTTATCCATGGAATATGTTGAAATATCATTTCACATTTGATTGGTTTATTGGTTAGCTATTTTATGGATTACTTTTCCTTATTCCTAAGAATGCCTTTAAACAATACAATGTTTTTTGTATCTAGGCTGATTTTCCAGAAGCTTGTTTTAGACTAAAACCCTTTTAGTTTACCTTCATATGTTACAAAATGCCATGTACGCATTCTAAGAATAGACAATGAACCAGTATCTGTTTATATTCTTATTAGCTGTACATTTTTATTATTTTTGTCTCTCCAGCATTTGAGACTACAGACCTCAAAGATAAGAATACCCTTTGCATACAAAGACAATTTTTACACTTTTGGAAAGAAAGGAAAAACAGAATTTTAGCTGCATTTCCCCTAAAAAAGGACCTCACTGAAGCAAGGACCACCAGACTGTGCTTTTGTACATCTGGAGTAAACAGATCCAAATTGAACACTGCTTTCTGCTGTTGCTCTTTGTGAGTTGTGAAGTGCAGTTCACAGTGGGAACTTTGGTCCAGCAAAAGCCTTTGATCAGGACTTGGTCACACTCTTGTCATTGTGAATATTATCAAGGACTCAGTCCAAGATACATTTTTGCAGAATAAACAACGTTCCTGTTTTCTCCCCCTTACTGACCACTACCCGGTAGGTCTCTACACTTTTCAGTGTAGCTGTTACAGAGACTGCTATAGAAATGTGTAAATTGCATAGGTCAGAAATTAAGCTGAAAAGCAGCAGGGCCCTGGAGGGGAGCCAAACAGCTGGAGTCTGTGTCATTCACACAAACAGACAGCTCCAGTCGGTCAGAGGTGGGAGCTAATATAGGTTTACATCAAAACAGAGTCTCAAGGACAAGGCTATGCTGTCGATGTTTAAAGAATGCATTTGAGCACGGTGATTTGAAGGAAAGGGTATTTTTTGAAGCAGAGGCCCCTGGGATGCGTGTAAACTGTCTATTATGGTTTGACAGTTATTACGGATGTTACATAAAGGTGTTGGATCAGGGGAATCCTCCACCACACAGACTGTTTTTCATGAAATCAGGGGAAATGCGCAATGCTTGCACGAAACATCTGAAAATAATTTTTTCTCCTGCCCAGATGGTTTTAACCTTGGGATTTGCTAGAAAGAGACACAGAAAGGAAAGACCTAGAGAGACATGGCCAATTCAGTGTGAAAAACACCAAAAATTGTACTGGATTTGGTATCTGCTTACCTTGCCAGCACCTACAGTCCATTTACAACTCAGCTTATATTACGTTGTGCATAATGAACATTTTTATGCCCTGCATTATTTGTGTTTGGAAGCATAAACTCTGAAAGAGATCATTCAGCATCACTCAGAACTTCAGCGCATTTCACTGCTCAGGGCTCCTTGCAGCAAAGTCTCATGTGGGCTTTGCTGTATGCTCATGATACAACAACTTGGACCTTGATCCATAAGTCCTTCATTTCCTGGATCACTGTGCTCAGTGCCTTCCCTAGGACACCTTCAGCTGAGTTGAAAACTGCAGGTCCAGTTTGGGTCAAGCTGCTCTGGGTGGCATTTGACCGCCTGCGGGTCCATTAAGTCTCTGCACTTGTACCTCCGTCTTAAGCAGTCCTGTTGTATCCATAGGCTGCCAGTTTGCATGTGCATGTTTGCGTGCGATCCTGCAGGATTGGGTTAATGTCTTGAGGTTCGCCAAAATTGGTGTATAAAAAAGTAAAATAAAAACAATGAGAAAAGAAAGAGTGCCAGAAAACTAAATGTTTAGTCATGCTTCATTCAGGACTGAGGTAACAGCATAGTCAGTGAGTGTAAGTATGACCCCAGGCAAATACTGGCCCATGTCTGCAGAAAGTGGGCAGCCTTCCGTGAGGCCGTAATTGGAAAACACATTTTGAGATACATAAAATCAAGCAACATGCTGTGAAAAGAACACAGGGCCTCATTTCCCAAATGCCATGCTCGAGACTTCTAAAAGGTTCTGGTAATGTTTAAGTAACTGTCAAAAACAAGATTAGTTTAACTGTATTACGGTCATTAGGTTCTGCATAAAACAGTTTTTGGCAACGAAAAATTAAACGGCAGATAAAGCCATGTGTATAAATTTTTGACAAATGAATAATATTAATATGCAAAGTTTTGTGGAATGAATCACTAGATAAATTTTGACAATATAACTAGAAAAGATGGCCCTCTGATGTTTATGAGTCCTGACACAGAGCTGCTGGGACTTCAAAGCTGGCCCAAGATTGCTTAAGGACAGCAAATGAGCAGAGAGGAATTATGGGTAGTTATGCTAATGTCACCAAGAGCCAAACTCCAAATGTAAGGGAATACAGGCTGATGACTCTGAGTTGTTAAAAGCTTTACCATATGATTATATGGCTTAATATTGGCAGCACATTCATATCTGCGTGTGTTCAGTTTTGAACTGAGGGTGGAGTGATACAACATTAGTGTCCATAAGGGTTCCATTTGTCTGATTAAACAGATCCGTGACCACCCTAATGGTCGAAATAGACCTGCAATTATGTTCTTCTCTGAAACATGCAGACATCCCATGGAAGAGTTATTTTTCTGGTCTCTGTGTCAACAGGGAATGATGAATTGGAGGTTGTAAGAATAAATCAGTCACCCCTTAATGCATTGAAAGAATTGTTCATGCGTATTTGTCTTATTTGATGCATACATTATTTTTTGTGCACTATACTACAACCCCTTATGTGCTGGGAAGGTGACTTCTAACTGTGCCTCAAAAATCCTGTAATCATCGAGGCGTCTATCATGCCATTAAATCAGTACGGGTAAATGCCTGACCATTTGATCATACAAACCCACCGGATTGATGGCATACTGAAAAAAACTAGCATGGTGGCATAGTTATCTTCATCTGCCTGTATTTCCTCCAGGGCAGTGCTCTTCCTGACTCTGGTCCTCATTTCCACCAGCAGATTCCCACAACGTGCCTGCGTTGCGTGCGCATGGTGCCTGTGATTGGCCTTGAAAGAGAGATGGAGAGAGGGAGAGCAATGAAGCCTGCACCACATATCACTGGGCAGGAGCTGGATAAACCCCACACTGGCAGCAACATTTCAACAGCAACACTGATGGAGCAGTCAGGCCCAAACACTCCAGAGATGAGAACATAGCACAGCTAATGGGGGCGTGACTGAAACACTATGTCCATCTGGCTGCATGAAGATAAAGGATGGTACAAGCAAAGCAGTTACTCTGTGAGAGCAGGACGCGATCCTATCATAGACACTGTTTTAAATGTTTCATCTTTAAATATTTGGATTTATGTTACATGTATTTGTCCGCACAGATTATTGATCAACCTGCCTTGGGCTTTTGCATAACTTGCTGTATCGAATTTAATGTCCACTGTAATGGAAATTTTACAATGCTTAACATTTCAATGCACCTTTGAGCTATTTTTTATATTCTTATGTTGAAACTTGCTGAAAAAATGTTGCACGGAAAACAATGACGTGCATTTGTAACATTTTAAAGTGAAAATAACAATAACATTGGACAAATATTTTAGGTGCCTTGCCTAAAGCTTAGAATGAATGTTCTTTAAAAAATGCTTTGAAATGAAATTGTTTGTTGATTGATGTAGGGTTTTCAGCAATTTAAAAGAACTGAGGGCTACACTGATGCCAATGTGCTTTTTTATAAAACAACAGTCAAAGTTGTATAAAAAAATATACAAAGAATATATTTGGATTGAACCTGATCCAGAGAATAAACTTGAATCTGACTTTGGTTCTCAGCACTATCACGCTATATTTATATTCAATATACGCTAGTTGCTAACAGTAATTCCTCTGCCAAGTTTTGTTCTGGTTGCATGCTGATATATTGCCAAGTGAAAATTAACATAAACAGGTTACTGTAATACATTGCATATTCCTGCTGAAAACATTGCAAAACATGAAAAGCTTTGGTTTTCATTAAATTATAAGATTATATTATTTTGACTACAACCCATCTATAATGTATAATATATTTCAGACTTTAAAACAACATATTTAAGCATTTATTTGTAAAACATTTCTGAATTGGGAGATGTTTGGCAATATCCAATCCCTAAAGTGTTACAAAGGGACAAAAACAAACGACAAACCACAAAATAAAATTTAAAACCTCAGTCATTGCCCTTCACTTTTTAATCAGAACGGAGTTCCTGAACAATATTTTGGTTCTCGCTAAATAGTTTCTTCCCCCAATTATAAGGACATTTTTACACCACCAGTGACGTTCAGATGTACAGTAAATGGTGTGATAGCGCCATCTTTCTGTTGCAAAGCGCCATCAACCGCAAGTCAACAGGTGTCGTACAAGTCGCCGAGGCGCCGCTGTCCTTAAAATCCCTGCTTCCCTAATAAATACGGCAACAGCTGCAAGTTTTACTCGTAAGACGATTGCACTGAAACTCATACACTGAAAAACAAAGGGATCTATTTTCTTAGAGGTTAATGTAGCAAATTAAAAATGAAACAGTTCTGTTAAAATATTTTATTTTCTGTATGTGTGCTACAGCGGGGGGGGGGGGGTGTTAATGCATCAGTTCATCTTTCCAAATCAAGTAGATGGGATCACTAAAGCTATTGATAATAAATTTGCAAATACGTTTGGTTTGTTAAAGTGGACCTGAATAGAGGACACGGAGTTAAAATTATGAATAAGGTGAGCTTATTTATACGAATACATACATACATATGCACATACAACTTTACATGGCGAGCCATGTAAAGTTGTATGTGCATATGTATGTATGTATGTCAACTACAGCAAATTGGTCACAAAAACAATACATTTAATGAATCCGTATACACAACTGTATCCGAAGAGGCAACGTTTTTCTGCCGCAGAGGATTGTGGGAATGTAGTGGGCACTCCGAGGAATCCCATGTGTTTTAGGAGCAGTGGATTGTGGGAAGGCAGCCACCAAACAGGAGCAAGATGTCGGACATGGAGGACGATTTCATGTGCGACGATGAAGAGGATTACGACCTGGTGAGCAGTGGCACACGCGACGGTTTAAGATGACATTCGAAACAGATGGACACTCGCCTTGTGATCTGTACTCAAGTAGCGAGTTATGAAGATAAAGTTGTGAGCGAGCAGACCAACTTCACACGTTGCGCACTGACGGGGCATTGGTCGTCGCTGACTGTGTGTGTGTGTGTGTGTGTGTGTGTGTGTGTGTGTGTGTGTGTGTGAGTGAGAGTGAGAGAGAGAGAGAGAGAGAGAGAGTGAGTGAGTGTGAGAGAGAGAGACCCTGCGATTCTCTCCGGAAAATCTTGTACATTTTTGTAAAGTATTCTGTGTTTAGAGACGTGATGTGAGGACTAGAAACAATATGACGTCCATTATAAAAAAGCACACTTTTTTATTCATGCTTCGTGACCAGTTCAATACTATAAATATAAACGTAATGCAGCGCCTTAAAAAGTTTATTCTCAGAGGGTTTTTAATGAGGGGGGTAATTTAAAATATTTAAAAACAAATTAGTAATGATTGATACAAAAATTTGTAAGAATAAGATGTCAACAAAAAAACGTAAAGAGAATATAGTAGGAAAAAATGGCAGCAGTGGAAAAAGACGTGTTATCAGAATCACAATAAGATTTATTTGTCCAAGTATGCACACACATACAAGGAATTTGGATTTAAAGTTTCAGTATCCCCGATTGTCTTGTGGTTGGAATTTCACAGCTGGGCAGCATAGCAGGTGAACAGCCATCGTCTTTTGTAAAGCACAGGAGAGCTTGAGACAAATGAAGATTTTGAGATGGGGAACAGAGTGGTGGGAGGTGCCGAAGTGCTGAGCCATGTAAAGCTTTAGGATAAAACTTGAGGGTTTTAAAGTCAGCTGTCAAAGTCAGTTACTTCATGAAACTTATGGGAAACCAGCGTGAGGATTCTAGCCCAGGTGTGTTGTGGTTACCAGTACTACACTTGATCAGGGTTCTAGCTGCCATATTCTAGACATTCTGGAGTTTAATATGGAAATCAGGTCACCAAGGAGGAGAGCAGCACAGGTTTCAGTTTTACTAAAGATACATTTATGCAGCATTTTAGTAATAAAAAAGGTAAATGGAATGCAGTGTGGCAGTGTTTCTCAGTGTTTAAAAAAATGCACATGCTATTTCATTAGGAGTAATTATCTATGTAATTGTGTCGTCACAATATAGATAAGTTGTGCTTTATTAATAAAAAGTATTAAAATTGCTGTTGCATAAATTTACTGGTTGTCTGAATGCTGTTGTTGCTAGTGGTATTTATGATGTCTATATTTTAGGAACAACTTTTTAGTTGAAAAACTAATGTTGAGATGTTTGTTTAATTTTTCACTCTTATTTCAGGAATACTCAGAAGACAGTAACTCTGAGCCAAATGTTGATTTGGAGAACCAGTACTACAATTCCAAAGCACTGAAGGAAGATGACCCCAAAGCAGCCCTGAGCAGCTTTCAGAAGGTTAAACACAAAACATACCAAAGGCTTTTTGGAACAGTATTATTAGTACACATTTTAAAAGAATGTAATTAACAAATAAAGGCATGGCAGACAGATGATGGTTCTTTTTCTTATTGACAGGTTTTGGAGCTTGAAGGTGAGAAAGGGGAATGGGGTTTTAAAGCACTGAAACAGATGATCAAGATAAATTTTAAGCTGGTAAGAGGTTTAAACACCAAATTACAATTCATTATTATTCTTAAAGACTTCACAATGACCTGTATGATTTGCTGTAGTAATTTTGGAATTAAGATTTCTACAGATCTTTTCAGTTAGGTTATGTTAATGTTACACAAAGGTTATGTGTGGTTTGAATGATGAAAGGATAAAATAGGTTATATGCACCTTAGAAACTCCTAAGACATAGCTTATGGACAGGTTATATTTCATTTTAATTGTTAATAGAATATTATAACTAAAAATAAAAATGAAGAGGCACTTAGAAAGCTTTTATTAACTTTTTTGTTTCCAGACAAACTTCCCTGAAATGATGAACCGATACAAACAGCTGCTAACTTATATCCGGAGTGCTGTCACAAGGAATTACTCTGAGAAATCTATTAATTCCATCCTTGATTATATCTCCACTTCTAAGCAGGTAAGAGTTGCCATTTGCAAGGTATGGGTTAACAAATATGAACATTATAAGTGTCAGTAAATTCAGAATGCCTACCAAGTGGTGCTGTATTCGCTGATGGCCTGCAAACTCAGCAGCAACATGAAGGCTGGTCGCACTTATTGGCTGTACCATGTAATTATAATTTGTAAACACAAAGCATAATTAAACAATTGAAGCAAAATTAGTAAAAAAAAACTTCATCCTTACATGATGAAAACATTTAACACTTTATGGCCTCAAGTCTTTTTTTATTGTATGTAACTTTTGTAATTCAAAGTAAATAGTAAAACAAAGTGTATGTACCATAGAAAAACTTAATAGAGCTTTAATTAAAGTGATGATCATCTGTGTGGTTTATTTACAGATGGATTTGTTGCAAGAATTTTATGAAACGACCTTGGAAGCGTTGAAAGATGCCAAAAATGACAGATTGTGGTTTAAAACAAATACCAAGGTATACTTTTGAGTGTTGCATGGAAATATACAATTATTTTTGAAGGGAATGTGTCCTCCTCAAAGTTCTGTTTTTTTTTTTTTTTTTTTGGTCTAGCTTGGCAAACTGTACTTGGAGCGAGAGGAGTATGGAAAACTTCAGAAGATCCTCAGACAATTGCACCAGTCTTGTCAGGTTAAAAAAAATAGTTTCATGACTTTTAAACATGTTCTTTATATACAGTTTTAGTGTCCACATGTTTAGGCATACTAATCATGCCAACAAATTGGACTGTAAGAGGTATAGTACAGGGATGACATGATAGATTAGTAATTTTGAAATGTAGTCATTTTCTACAGTTTTTTTTAACAGTCTTATTTAAGTTTCTAGTGATTTCATCATGCCTTAAGAACATTAAGTAGAGTTCATGGAAATATCATATTGCACCAAGTATTCAACTTTCTCCAGTGCCTTTGATGTCCCCACTGTTTTCTGTTACATGCTTAAGATCCTGTTTGCTGTGTAGACTGATGATGGAGAAGATGACCTAAAGAAAGGAACACAGCTCCTGGAGATATATGCTCTTGAAATTCAGATGTACACAGCACAGAAGAACAACAAGAAGTTAAAAGCACTCTATGAACAGTCTTTGCATATCAAATCTGCAATACCTCATCCCCTCATTATGGGTGTGATCAGGGGTATGGAGACTTTTTTACTTGTTAAAAATATTCAATATTATCAAAACAGCTGTGAAACTTTTAAAACTTGTACCACAAAATGAATGTAGTTTACATTAAAGAAATTTCATTTTTTTTTTGTGAAATTGAATATTTATTCAATTTCTAGGTCTGAATATAAACCAAGGTTGTTTTAGAGTAAGAATAGTTCCTCGTACAGTTTTGGGTTGAGGTTTTTTTTTTCTTCTCCCCACATGACTGCTTTTCATTTCTTCATTAAAACAAGAACCCAAAACTGTATTACATTTTCAGTAGGACACGACCTGAAGTAACTTTTATTCTCCAGCATAACATGCTATTACCTTACTTACCTAATTTTAGTCCTCCTTCCACTTACAGAATGTGGTGGGAAGATGCACTTGAGAGAAGGGGAGTTTGAAAAGGCTCACACAGACTTCTTCGAAGCTTTCAAAAATTACGATGAATCGGGGAGTCCTAGACGCACTACGTGTTTGAAGTATTTGGTTCTAGCAAATATGCTAATGAAGTCAGGAATAAACCCGTTTGACTCACAGGAGGTATAAATCAAATTTATTTACCTCTGTCTTGTTTTTGTGATAGTCATGGCTTCCTGGTTAAACTGTTTTATTTCCTCATTGAAGTATTGCTGAACACAGATTTGACCGTTCCATTCTCATTTACCCTGTGTTCTCACATCTGTAGAATGTCATCATTTTTAAATTATGCATCTATCTAAAGACTCATCGCATCAGAAAGGTTTTCTGCTAATTCTGATGTGGTATGCTCTCTGAAATGGTGGTTGGTAATTTGTAATTAGCAAAGTAACGCTGCTTGTTATTACTGGTTTAAGATTACATATTCTTCTATTTTCCTTTTCAGGCCAAGCCTTACAAAAATGACCCCGAAATTCTTGCAATGACAAACTTAGTAAGGTAAGCATGTCTTTCAATGGAGTCATCTGTTATTAACATTTTAATGGTTTTCCACATTAATCAAAATATATTGCTCATGTTAAATATTTTAATGTGCAAAGGTTCAGTAGTATATGTAGAAATCAAGTTAAGATGGTGTCACGTAGAAATATGTAACTTTGATTTATTCCCCAGTATTTTCCTTTCATGCAATGATCACTTGATACTCTGTGCTTTTTATAAAGTTAACAGCAGTTACAGGGTATTTGGCTTTTATTGTAAATTATTTGTATAGTTTTATACAATGCCAATATTTTGTAATATTTTGAGGAATCATGAAAATAGTTTATCAATATTTTTCATGCAAAGCAATTTTTGTAATAGTTTGAAAACATTTTTTCCTTTCCAGTGCCTATCAAAATAATGACATCACTGAATTTGAGAAAATTTTGAAAACAAATCACAGTAACATAATGGATGATCCCTTCATAAGAGAGCACATTGAGGGTAAGTTTACACAGCTTGTCTGATTTTAGTCACGCATTTCTCAATGTTTAAAAATGTGGAGAGGGACTTTCTGCACTCATGTTCTACCATATGTATATCTGTTATAGAGATAAAATGAGCTTTATATTTTCAAATACTTTCTTTTCTACAGAGCTGTTGCGAAACATCAGAACACAAGTTCTCATCAAATTAATTAAGCCTTACACAAGAATACACATACCTTTTATTTCAAAGGTAGGAACAATAAGAAAATATCCCTTTGAATTGATGTGCAACCCTTGACTTAAATTTCTTTAAAGTGTTAATATTTCCGATTTTCTGTATCTTTAGGAGCTGAACATTGATGTTGCAGATGTTGAAAGTTTGCTAGTGCAATGCATACTGGACAAGTATGTTTCTCTCCCCCCCCCCCCCCTTCGTCAAGGCATATTTCAGAAACAGTTTGGCAAAGCGTAGAAACTTTTCTTTACTGAGTTTTAAACAAATATGAAATGATTGTATGTTTTTCAGTTATTCTAAGAATTGTTTTTTGTTTGTTAAACTATGACTGTTTCCAAAGGTTGATAGTATCCAGATTAATCAAAATCTGCAGTTACATATTTATATTGCATTGTGGGTTTTGTAATTAAAAAATTGTAATTATTTTGTTGGCTGATCTGAACTTTTATTTCCTGCATATACAGTTAATATATGTATATTAAATGATCAATAGAATGTTGAGTGCTGTTTTCATTGACCTTTTTTTTTTTTAACTGAATCCTGTGTCAAAGCAATTTATAAGTTATGGAACAGTAATAATCCACAGAGGTTTTAATACATTTTTCCTTTGTTTCCCTGGCAGCACAATTCATGGCCGAATTGACCAAGTCAATCAGCTTTTGGAACTGGATCACCAGAAAAGGGGAGGGGCCCGATACACAGCCTTAGACAAATGGACGCATCAGCTCAATTCCCTCAATCAAGCCATTGTTAGCAAGTTGGCTTAATAAACAAATTTTGATCAAAAAGCTGTTAAAGTCTGAAGTTGGTGGCATTAAAGCTGCAGAGGAAAGGAGAAAACTATTTTGCTTTTTATTAGCTATATCCTGCTAATTGGAGTGTCACGGAAGTATTTCACTGTTCATCATGTTTGTGTTTTCTGCTGCAACTCCTCAAGATGGCTTTAATATACATTGGAAAACAAAAACATCCTGGGATTTGGACATCACGTCCTTGTATGTTCCAACGAGGCCATGGACTGACAAAAAATTGTAACAAATTTTAAATAGATATATACTCTTTTGTTACACGTTTGAAGAAAAGTTTTACATTTGTTGTGTTTCCATTTTGGTTAGAAAAAGTCTGTAGTGAAGTGTACACCTGTTTAGGCACTATTTTCCATGGAAGAGTTTGTGCAAAATACCATGCGGGTACCTTAAATTGTATCGAAATAAAAGATACTGGTATGTTGTAAAGCCATTGCTGATGTAGATTCATACTCTAGAATGAAATTGTGTGCCTAAGAATAATAAATTAAAATATTAACTTGGGAATTTTTTCCTGTGGATGAGCCTCTGCAAAATGTCATGTTGGTACCTAAAAGCGTGTCAAAATTACAACAATGAAACCATTGCCAATGGCGTAGTGTTCGTGATAGAGAAAAGCTATGGTTGTGACAGTGTTTTATAAGAAGCAAATGTCATCTCCATTAAATATTACAAAACTGCACAAATTGTAAACACAACCTTGGCTACAATGTGCTTTATTTTTTACCATTATATTTTATAGTTTACAATGGAATTAATATGCATGCCAGAATGCTTCTTTTGTTTCTTAATATTGCCAAGTGGCCCTCAAGGCATTGAGCCCAAGTGAAAAGTGTAGAGATGTTGTGAAGAATGTCATGCATAACATAGCATCATACAGAGAGTTCTCATGTTTATGTGATACAGTGCAAAGCCGGAAGCGTTTTGTGTGTCTCTGCTAATGCAAAGTTGAACAAATTAAACTTTTTTGGGTCTTGAATTTAAAGAGTGGAATAGACTGTACTTCAAAATGAGGGCCAAAGCTGAATTTGTCACACATATGACCTTAAAATGTCCCCACAATGAGGGCTGCAGAGGATGTGGGGTGTGTTTTTATTGCTGTCACTACTGAGGTGCTGAATGTGAATTATGATAATACCTAGCGGGACTGTACCACAACAGGCCTGCAGAAACATTTGATATGAAGTCTGAAGGTATATGGAAACACACCAGTCACCACCATGCCCTCTACAGACACAGTCATGTAACAGGAAAATTCAACTCTGAAAGCAAACCCTTATTGGTCTAGTGATGAGTGTTCCTCAGCTTGACCATTCATATTGATACACACTTTTAAACATTAATTTGTTGAAAGAATGCAAACATGCATCCACAAAATTTTCACTGTATGAATGCTATTTCTCCCAAAGTACTTTAGGAATGTAGAATAATTTTTTGTTTGCGTAAAAATTGAAATCCTGTAACATCCATGCATAATGAATATAATACGTATGAACTATAGTGTTTCTCAAACAGTCTCTACGGATATTTCTGTATGATTAATGATTTCTGCGGGGACACCCTTTCTCGAATGTGGGGGGGTCGAGAGCAGAGCTGCAGTGAGCTGACCGTTCGCTCTGTTTGTCTCAGTCCGGCTTCCGTCATTCTCACTGACCATAGAAACACGACTCGCGTTCCACCGAGTTGCTGAGGAGCGGGCGGAGCTGGGTGTGTTTCAGCGCTGACGGCGGCGCGCTTCCATCATGAAGGGAATAACAGCGTCCTTCTAACACCGGCACTGCACTCCGAGTGGCTCCATCGCCTGCGCCACTGTCATGGACGGCTGCGACAGCAAGGTGAGCGCGCAGCTAGTGCGAGCCCGACGTGCTCAGCGGTTCTCTGTGGGGCCTCCGATCGGCGTCGCGTCGTGACGTGACAGCTTTGTGCCGTGTAGCCCGTGAGCTGACGAACACCCCACTTATCCTCAGCACACTAATATTAATATTCTGCGCTGTGTATAATTTTTTCAGTAGGTGCATGGAACGTGAATGTAGGAATGCCCATAGCAGATGGGCAGCCGTCTCTGCTTTTCAGTGAGATCAATGCGTTCCCGGCTCTAGTTATTAAATTAAATGACTGTCTGCTTCCGAATTCCCCCTTCAGCTAAGTAACAACGACAGAATTCTTTAAATCGCATAGCTGCAGGAAAAAAAAAACTGTGCAACAAGAGTTAAATTTGGTGGTTTCTCGGCTAGGAAAGGGTGCAATCGGACCTTTTAGGTAAGTGTTCACGGTGTCGAACATGGATGCTGCGGGAACTGTTGTGTACAAAGAGAAATGATATTTTGTCAGTCTGCTTTTTACATGAATTCGAAATGGAGAGCGAGTCCAGTTGCCTTTGTGAAAGTCAACATGGGTTTAATGCGCGCTGAGGCGTTTTCCTCTGAAATTTATTTGCAATTAACTTTTATATTGAAAGGTACTTGAAGCACCAACGCTAACTCATGACGTTACAACTTACGATCGGGCCGCGTCCGTGTTTACTTGCTTATTTGTGTTTGCCGACTATCCTCTCAACACTGACTAAAAATGTAACAACGGTCATTATTTACTTTAAAGCTTCTTTATGAAGTAAGTGGCTGCTTATTGATTGTTTATTTTACAAAGTTTATTGAAAGTTGGTGCACTATATATTTGTTGTGAGGATGCCACCTGGGTTCCAGTTGTCAGACCTATTTTACCATTAAAGTTAAAATGAACGGAGTAGTTTAGCAAGGGAATTAAAATACCGGATTTTGTTGCTTAGTTCAAGCACCGACATCTGTACTTTAGTTTCATAACTGTGCAGCTTTGCATTTCAAGTGTTAGAAATGATTTAAGGAGTGGAGCATGATATTTCCATTGTAACTGTACACTATGTGTGTGTGTGTGTGTGTGTGTGTGTGTGTGTATTGTTTTCCGTTGGCTTTGACAACTTTTTTGAGAGCTATTGCACATCTTCATGTTCTTTTAGGAAATATTAACATTTATTTATTATTTATTAATTTGTGCAGTATACAAATGTAAACTGCTAAGCTGTCCAGGACTATGTAGTTAAATGTGACCAGTTTAGCACCTAAAATGGTTTTGTATTTGGTAACTAAGAAGTTGTAAAACTGGAGCCTTTGATCCCATTTAAATTTTTGATAACCTTTGGACACAAACATATTGGTTTTATTTAGACAGTCTGTCTGTGAGTGTATGCTGTACAAAACAGTGAGCTTTCCTGTTTCCAGACTGGAAGTATTGGAATGAGAAGCAGTGACAAAATAAGATACTGGAGCATCCAGCTAGCGCTGTTCTACCCAGTACACATCTGGGGCTGACCTCAGTGCCAGATATACAATCGTTCTTTTTCCTTCAGACACTGGCTTTTTCTACAGCAGAGGCTTGAACAATAGTGTAATGTTAACTGAATCAAGAACAAAGTAATAGTCATTTTTATAGCTCTGCTTTTCCATCTTATTCCGCCACTGCACACTGTGGCAAATATTGTAATATTTTGAAACACTAAATCTTAAAAGCCAAAATACAGTACAGATTTTTGCATCAAAGCATATACAAACATTCATGCAATTTCTTTACATTTATCCTGTTGTAGTTAATACTGTTGTGTATCCATGGTTGCCCTCCATGTTTAAAGAGTTTTTTTTTTTTTCTTTAGCTTTTTACTAGGTTGTCATATTTGGGCTAAATAGGATTAAGTTGAGGTAATTCATTCTAAAAATGTATTATGATCGCAGTTATCTGGGGAAAAAAATCCTGCTGATTAATTTTGGTGTGAGGAATTTAATTTCATATTTTGTCAATATACTTACAGTAGTAATGGCTTCCTTGCTTTTTCTATAATTGGTTTACTTTTTAAAATACATATGTCCTTGCACCATACTACTACTGTAACATCGTATTTATTTTCATCTTTATTTTTAATTGCCATTGTTTTTTGCCCTTTATTGCCTTGATGTATTTAAAAATGCATATAGTGTGTGCTCAAAAAACATAGCCCAAGAAATTCAATACTCATGTATTTGATAGCATTGTTTGGGTAATTATCACACACTGATCCAAATGATATGCTTGTGTGTAGTGCTCAGATATTAAATTTACACCATCCACTGCCAAACGTGCTTGGGATTGTAATGCTTCCTGTCCTTAGAATGTGCTACCCACAGTCTGTGCTGTTGGGGACAAAGGCTGTGTGTTTTCTTGCCCATCAGCACTTGCACAATTTCTGCCTTCAGTTTTTTGGTCTCATTGTTTGGCTTTGGCTGCAGGTGGGAGAAAGTCTCACAAAGCAAGAATGGTACAAAGCTTATTGGATTTTTTTTTCTTTTATTCTGATAGCTTGCTGGAGGTCATAATTAATGTAATAGTATAGAGTTGTAGCTTATCATATGAAGAATGATCAACAGCTTGCCAGGAAGCACTTCTTCAATTTCATCAACAGTTGGAGAAAATAAAGTTGCCTTGAAGATCCACTCACATGCTATTCTGTTGTCTCCAGGTAGTTTAGATGATTTAGATCCTGGGGTCCTGTATGACCCAGCCTTGTCTGTTGAGGAGGTGGCTTCGGTGGATCTGAAGCAGACCATCTTGACCTTGATTTGCTTGCTGATAAGTCACACAAATGCCTGGGGTTAACTGAGTGGCTCTCTTTCTGCTTTCTGTTGTGTTATCCTAAATTTGACATTCAGCCAGACGGGTTTTGGCAGTTTGTCGTCCTTTGCTGTTCAGCAGTGTCTGTAGCCCACCTTTTGTCCATGCATATCAAAGTGTGCATTGTGTAATACGGTACATTTTCGAAACAGTGCAATGTGCCACTTCACATTGTATCTGTGGGCACGAGCTCTACATCACTTGATGACCTATTGGCAGGTCCTTTCTTTCACTTGCGTAATCATCCAAGATGCAGTTAATGTAGTCTGACAGGAGCGTTATGTAAGTTGTTCTGCTAATCTCTGGGGAATAATGGTGGGCTAAGTTTAGGAGGGCCTGATCAACCCTGTGCTTTCATAAAATTACTATCCACAAGCTAATGTATGGTGCCAAGAGCTGCACCCTGTGTGTCCAGGGTTTGGCATTAGTGTAGCTGCTCTATGACATTTGTGTTGCCTCTGTGGTGAAATCTCTTTGTACACAAGTACACTGCATCCTGTAGCTGAGGCACAAGAGAAACCTAGCGGGGATCAGCCTTGGATCAGTTCAGAAATGTTAACCATCAGGAGCTTGCAGTTTTGAATGAGTTCCAGTCTGACAAATTTCTCTTCCAAGAACATTCAAAAAGCTTTTCAGCATGTTAACACTAATTTTTGCATGGAACGGGAACATCTGTGGTACCTGTGTGACAAACATTGAGCTGGGGTGTTTATGTGTTCTTCATGTTTCTGTCTGAAACTAGCAAGCGAGTCTTACCACCAGTCTACTCCAGATAAGTGACTTAAACCGATATTTAATTGTTGTGTCCATTCATTAACATTTTCAGTTCCGAAAATTCATGTGATTTGAGTAAATAATTATACGTGTCCAGTAAATACCAGCAGTTTCAGTAGTATTTTTACTACAGGGAGAAAATCACTTCACTATGTTAAACAGTTCAACTAAATGTTTCACTGTTCTTTGCTTTGTAAATAAAAAAAAAAATAAATATTTTGATTGGTTTAGTTGATGTCTTGAAATGAAACTGACAGCTCCGATAAAGATAATCCCCCCCCCCCTTGTTAAGCAAGAGGTCATGTTGCCATGGGAACTGTAAATGGTTCATACAGTTTGTGACTTTTCTGCTGCGCAGTTCTTAGAAAAAAGACCAAATACTTAGTCCTCAGCACATGGCCCATAACACGTCTCGGTGTAATAATGCACCCTGTTGCGAATGTGTCGCTTTTGTTTGCATCCAATGACTCAAGAGCACTCCATTTGGAAAGATTGGCTGTACGCTGAGGTCTGGGCCAGGCACTGTGTGTGTATGAGCTGTAAAACGTGCCCTACTTTGCGCTCTCACTGATACGGAGAGGAGGCTGTGGGTGGGAATGTCCTAGATATCAATCTACTTGATATGATTTTCTTTTTAAACCTGGAGTAACGCTGCAAGTGGAAAGGTAGATAACACGGAAAGGATAGCACGGCGTGCACTCCCAAAGAACACCTGCACCATGGTACTTTCTGATAAGTGCTTGATTGCATGAAGTAATTGGCTTGAGCTGATAATCTGTCTTTGTTTATCAAAGAAGTTTATTCTGTCCCACAGTCAGTAGATTTCTGGTTATAAATAAGCATGAAGGTTAGATGCCATATGATCTGACATGTCATGTAACCCTTTAGGGGTTCCCCTTCCCTTATTTTTTGTTTCAGCTATATTTGGTTTTGAGTTTATGTTGATGTCACTCAATGAGCAACAAGTTGTTAATTACTATAAACACTGCTCTTTGGCTAAAAATGGTTGTTGAATGACACATTGACTCAATTTTTTCATTTCATTATAGCAACGTGTTCACTTTTCTCTTTATAAATTTCCTCTTTAACAATTTGTACTGTGTAATAACAGTTCAAAGTGCTTAAGAATAGAGCAATACAGTTATTTTAATTCTTTTAAAGCAACATCACTTTCCAACTCCAATTTTATAGATGCATTTTTTGAAGTGGACCCAATTTTATTGAAAGTATTTCACTTAAATTTAATCAGGTATATTGTTGATTAATAATGATACTTGTTTTGTTTTTTTTGTTTTGTTAGTTTTCCCTTTGATCATTTAAATCTAATAACTTACAATGGTGGCACAGCATGTAACATTGCTGCCTCCCAGTGCCTAGGCTGTTTGGTCCTAGATTTGATCAGGTTGCACTGGTGAACATAGCATTTCCTTCCTGTGTATGTGTGGGTTTCCTCCCACAGTGCAAAGAGTGTGGGGTGTGTGTGTGACTGGCTGTGTCCCACCTAGAGTGTGCTTGTGACCAGTCTTGTGGCCCGTGTTTCTGGGGTAGGCTCTGGGCCACAAGGACTTGGACAAGTAGTTACCAGTAATGAGTGAATGAGAATATTATTGGTGTTTTTTGTTCCTCTGCCAGGATGTGAAACTCTCAGCTGAAGTTGAGCCCTTTGTCCCTCAGAAGAAGGGTCAGGAAACCACCCTGGTGGCCATGAGCCTGCCAGGGGAGGGGACATCTGGTGCCAGTGGGAGTGGGGTGGAGGCCACACCAATCCCCAGCTATCTCATCACCTGCTACCCTTTTGTTCAGGAAAACCAGCCCAACAGGTATATTCCACTCAGCAACTCTCATGGTCACTGCTGTGGGCTGCAGAAAGGAACCAACCATTAGTCGTAGCTTTCTTCCAGAAGTAACACTTTTCTGGTCACAAGTTTTGATTTCTTCTCCTGTGTCTCTGCTCAAAAAACCCATAATGTTCTCGTGAGTTTTGTATTTTATGGTAACAATTACTGTGTAAAGAAAAATCCACTAAAATTAAAGTTAAAATTTGTAACATATGCAATGATAAAACATTTTAAATGCTGGCATGAAAAATTTCCAGAGATGTGTTATGAGGGAGAAAGAAAAGGTGTTTTAAATACATACTGGTATGACTGCATATATAACTTTTGTGACACTGGTTTAATGCACTATGGTACCCTGAGCACTTCCGTTCTTGTTTCCTTCCTCTTTGCGTTCAATTCTAGGAAATGCTCACAACGGAAAGAAAATAATACTATACTTCCGTAGAGTGGTACATTTTTCCACAAGCTTCGTGAACTGAGCTTGGCTTATCTTAAATTTATGTTAAAAATGTGGAGAGATTCTCTGCTCATTGTCGTCTATCTCCCTGACAGGCAGCTCCCCTTGTACAACGGGGACCTCCGATGGCAGCAGCCCACTCCCAGCCCAGGGGGGCCATACTTGGCATACCCTATCTTGTCTTCACCACAGCCCCCTGTGTCCAGTGACTATACCTATTACCAGATAATGCATGCCCCCTGCCCACCGGTTATGGGTTTCTACCAACCCTTCACCACTCCATACACAGCTCCACTGCAGACAGGGGTGGTAAACACGCTGTCTGCTGATTGTGGTGACCGACCACCTCCCCCAGGCCAAGTTTTCACCATGCACAGCCCCAGAGGGAGGGGTGTTGTTCGGGCTGCTGTGCTTCCCAAGGTGAGAGCTGTGAATCCCTTCAGTAATCGTCATGCTACACTCTAGAGCTGCAACAGAGTGGCTTCTTCATGCAACCATGACCCTGATTGTCTGCTTCCTTCACTTTCTCCCAGCAAGCGGTTCCTCAGCCAGTGAGAGTAAAGAGACCCCCAATGCGGAGTGTTGCAGTTCAGAAGGAGGTTAGCGCCTCTGGCCCAGATGGCTGGTCAAAGACTGTCCTCCTAGTGGATGCTGCCCAGCAGACAGGTGCAGAGGATCTCCATCATATGCAGAAGCACAGTATCAAAATAGTACAATTACTGTAGTAATGGACAGAATACCAAAGTATTTTATGGTTGCAAAATTGTTTTAATCACTGTATTTCTGCAGTGTATCTTCTTTTTTCTGTAAAATTGAATTTTGTTGAGTACTCTGTGACAACTTTGTATCCAAGTTTGGTGTATTGAGACATAATGCCATAAAAAAGGCTTAATGACATTTTGTAGGATACAGCAATTGCATAACACAGTTGTATTTAATCTAGTGATTGAGCATGAGCCCAGATCTGTGTTGGTAGCTGTGTGCTGCAAAATGCTATTAAGCCTTTTTTATAGCTTAATGGAAGGGGTCTAGAGCTCTGTTGATGGGTGTGTGTATGTGCTTCAGGTGGTAGCATATAGCACTCGAGGTGTCTGCAGAAAGCAGAACTTCCAGGTGCGTGTGAAAAATGCATGATGTAGGACCCTACTTGTGACATGTCATCTTCATGTTTCCTAAGATTTCCCAGGTGATGTGTCCTGCAGACCCCTGTCAGAAACGGCCAGCCCACTGCTGTGGAAGAACAAGGCACGACGGAGGAGAGCATCCCATCCAGCCGAATCCTCCAGTGAGCATGGCACTAGCGAAGCAGACATTGACAGTGACAGTGGCTATTGTAGCCCCAAGCACAACCAAGCTCTTGGAGCAACCATACGGCCTGCTGACCCTGCAACTGCTATGGTACACCCCTTTAATCCTATGTGGTGTAGTGGTTTGCATTAATACTTCATGATGTATAGGTTGTGTTTGAGTTCTTTTCAGTGTTCTCATATTCAAAAAGTAAAATTTGTATTTTTCTTCTTTGATTCCAGTTTCATGCTGCAGTGTGCATTTTACTGCAATCTTAGTTATTACGTTTCAGTATAGATTTACCCATGTATACAGTACATTATTTCATCTAACTAGTTAGATGCATGCTTGTGGTTACTTGCAGTAAAAGTAAAACTTTTTTTTTTTTTTTTTTTTTCCCCCCCCCCCCTATTGCTTAGGGTAGTGAAGCTGGAGTCACAACAAGTAGGTGGTGTCTGTGTTTCTTCTCAGGAATATATCTGAAATATGGCAGACATCTGTCATTTTTAACCATACACCATTTGTTATTTTAGCTGCCAGTTGGGTCAGCGTTGCCTCACAGGCCACACAGAAGCCCTGGGGTGAGAGAAACTCCACCTTTTACCAAACAGGAGGACCACCTGCCCAGAGAAACTTTATGCAGGTATCCTAATGTCTTTCACAAAGATATCATCTATGCAATATCTTCATTGTCTTTACTTATACTTTAAGTGTCTTTCCACTGTAAACTTGACATTTGATACTGCTACTTGTTTTTGTTCTATGTGAATATACTTGCTATTTTGTTATGATGTATATTAATTCATAGTGCTGTCTCTCGCCTAGTTGGACCTCCAGGCTGGGTACCATGGGCGTGGCAGTTGCCCCTCTTCTGAGCGAGGTTGTTGCCAGCAGAAAAAGCTACAGGAGGGGACTACTCAGGTCTCCCCTCAGTCCAGTGTGACTCAACTTGCCACTGAATCCATTTATTTTGAGGTAGGATACCTCTAAATTGCTGTGCTCTTCTGCCTGTTCACCTTGGTATTTGTGAAGCTGACATCTCCATGAAACTTGTGCTGCATGGAATTCTAATACGATATGGTAATTTTTATGTAAGGATGAAGATGAGTTTCCTGAACTTGTTTCTGGAGGGTCTGCATCTCGTTGTAAACCTGAGCAGGATCAGCCAAAACTCCCCAAGAACCTGGTTTGTGGAGTTCTTTGTAGTGTTTCAAAAATATGATAATGCACAGACTGTGGTAGTCTGACTGCATCGATAGTGTTATCCCATTCTTCTCATGCTAAATATTTGAGGCTTGCTTGGTATTTTTCACATCCTACAGCTTGAGAACTTGCCTGAAAATTCCCCCATCAACATTGTGCAGACACCTATCCCTATCACTACCTCTGTCCCCAAGAGGGCTAAAAGCCAGAGGAAGAAGGCACTGGCAGCTGCACTGGCCACAGCCCAGGAGTACTCTGAGATCAGCATGGAACAGAAAAAATTGCAGGTGAGCTCATGATCAAGTCTGGCTGTTGCTTTAATTAATCTCTCTATAGAGGTCTTGATGGTGCACAAACTCCAGTTATCAGAAGGTATTTTTAATACTTCCATAACCATGAGAAAATGTTTGCTATATGACTTTATACTTTCTGCATGTTCTGCATGACAAGACTGAGAGATGCTTGAGGTCCTGTTTGTAATGGAACAGCCTTAGACTGTATCAGAGGCAGAAGAACTGGACATCATATGTGAGGGTGTTTGTCTTACTGTGTGGCCCTGCAGGAGGCCCTGACCAAGGCTGCAGGGAAGAAGAGTAAAACCCCAGTGCAGTTGGACCTGGGTGACATGCTGGCAGCCTTGGAGCGTCAGCAACAGGCCATGAAGGCCCGGCAGCTCACCAACACCAAACCGCTGTCCTACACAGGTACAGCACCACATGCTGTGGTACCGCCCCCCCCCCCCCCACTACTATTCCTTCTATAAGGCTGACTGCAAGTTGTGTACTTACAGTCCCCCTCTGTTTGATTTCTCTTTATGCAACCATCTTGCCATTTATCATAGAAGTGCTGCTCTCAGTCGTTGTTTTTCCTATGTTATATTAAATCAGAAGACTGAAATGGATTATTTATTGACAAATACATTTAACTATGAAACAGATGCATTGTGGAACCTTAATATATCTTTGTTAAATTACTTTAGGAATTCATAACTTGATCAACAAATATTGTGTGTGTGTGTGTGTGTGTGCGCGTGCGCGCGCAATCTTAATTGGAGCAGATGGCATGCAACTGAGGTTCATTTCCCAAATTCTAAATTCCTGTATCTCATCTGCTCAGTGGGCACAACAACCCCCTTTCACAGCAAAGATGTGGGAAGTAAAGGTTCTGGATTGAAGAATCAGTCGTACCTTGGACCTCACAACATCCTGGACTCTACTGCCCCAAGGGTGAAGAGGGGCAAAGAGAGGGAAGTCCCTAAGGTGAAAAGACCCACTGCCCTGAAGAAGGTGAGCCATATAAGGAAATGAATGCAAGCTCCTTGTAAGGTGTAGAAGCAGTTAGGCAGATAACAGGATGTTGAAGTACAGGCATGTGAATAGGCCAACCCCAACAGCTGTGTTTCTGCCTGCACTGATTACTAATGTTAACTATTAATATTAATGTAAGTGTATATTCCCCTCCCTTTCTGTAAATCATTGTTCATTCTCTTTCACTGCATGATGTTTGTGTGTGCAGATTATTCTGAAAGAAAGAGAAGTAAAGAAGGGCAAGTATGGCTTAGACCAGGGTTTGGTGAAGTCAGAGGAGCAAGCTGATCATGAGATGCTCTTCACGGATGATTTATCTCGAGAGGGAGTGTCCCAAGATGGTGGGTACAGGGACCATCTTCAAAGTGCTATGTTTATAGAAACACTCCACTAATAGCTAATAACACCTGTCCTCTTGGGATGGGGCATTTTGCAGAAAATGGACTGAGTGTGCTCAGTGATACTTCGCTGTCTCCGGCAAGTCAGAATTCACCATACAGCATCACCCCTGTGTCTCAGGGGTCTCCAGCCAGCTCTGGAATAGGAAGCCCCATGGCCACCTCAGCCATCACCAAAATCCACAGCAGGAGGTTTCGAGAGTGAGTACAATTGTTGCCATTCCCGTAATTTATTTTCTTGTCTAAATAAAGGCAACTCTTAAAAATGTTTAACATGTAAAAGTGATGTTAGTCCTTAGTGCTATACCATTCAAGTTTTTCCATGTTGTAAATTCAAACTGATTACGATTGCCTTGCGTACACATTTACCTCTCAGGGGTTGGTTGTCTGATTATGTCCTGTGGTTTTGTCATTAGTTTTGTGGCTAGTGGATATAAATGAAGAATTTCTACATCAAGCTGAAATGTCACAGTTTCAAGGAGGCAGAGAAAAATGTACAGTTTTGGGAGGAAGGCGAAAAAGGGTTAGTTGCTCAAATTCTTAGCCCACCCATATAGCACATTGGGCCTAAAAGGGAGGAAAAAGGTCTCTCTGAGAACGGAGGCATCCTTTGTGAATGTTAATGTTTTTTTTTTTTTTTTAAAAAGAAAGACTATACAATAACGAATTGTACAGTGTATGGTACTTGTGCCCTGCACTGTCTTCTGTAGTCAACACAATGTATGCCACCCAATACAGACAAGCCTTTGTTGTGTAAAAAGTCAATTGCAGTAAGTGCATTGTCCCAGCCTACCCGGGTCTTACACATTCTGCATTTCAACGACATTGGCCCTCCTACAGTTTTCTCTGCCCTTATTGTAGTCCCAACAGAGAAATGCGTGACTCGTGTTGTTCATCGTGAGTGACGCAAAATGGCAAGTGCACATTCTTAAGGGATATATATGAAGAAGCGATTAAATCCCAGGGGTACCTACATTAACATATTGTATTGCATATGTGTATATCTACACAATCCTGCAGGTACTGTAACCAGGTGCTGAACAAAGAGATCGACGAGAGCGTGACGCTTCTGTTGCAGGAACTGGTGCGCTTCCAGGAGCGCGTCTACCAGAAGGACCCCACCAAGGCCAAGGCCAAGCGCCGGCTAGTCATGGGGCTGCGTGAGGTCACCAAGCACATGAAGCTGCTGAAGATTAAATGTGTCATTATATCTCCCAACTGTGAGAAAATTCAGTCTAAAGGTTAGTGTGAAACTGCAATTGTCATTGCCTGTATTTGTATAGCGAATCTGGTATATTTGAATTTATTCATCCATCAGACACTTTCCTCCCATGGGATATGCGATTCAAAGGAAATAAAAATGCGTTTTTAGCAGATGGACCAACACAGATGCAGGCATCCATTTCTCAAAAGTATCGTCACTTGTTTTTTTACCAACATACAGTACACCAGTTCTGCATACAGATTTAATAGTGAATGTTTAAAGCAAATACTGTCTTGCAAAGTTATAGTCAGTAGGAAACTGGCAAAGAATTGAGTATTGAAGGCATGTTTTGAAACCCTTCTTGAATGCTAAGAGAGCCAGAAGCTCTGGGTGAGAGAGAGGTATAATGTCTGTATTGAAAAATGGGTACATTTCCACTAGAAGGCTATGAAATTTTGCACTTCGCTAAATAATTTTAACTGTAAAGTTGGATAAGAAAAGTGAACAAAAGTGAGATTTGTTTTGGAAACGAGGACAGCTTCTGTCTTTGTGTGTTTGGCCAGGGGGTCTGGATGAAGCACTGTACAATGTCATTGCTATGGCCAGAGAGCAAGAGATCCCATTTGTGTTTGCACTGGGCCGGAAAGCCCTTGGTCGCTGTGTCAACAAGCTAGTCCCAGTCAGTGTTGTGGGCATCTTCAACTATTCTGGAGCAGAGGTACAAGTGACTTGCTGTTGTTCCTTGTTTCACCTCCATGGCCAATTTAGTCTGACGCACCTGGTGAGATAGTGTTTCTGACAGTCCCTGTCCCCCATGCAGAACCTCTTCAACAGGCTGGTGTCTCTGACAGAAGAAGCCAGGAAGGCTTACAAAGACATGGTATCAGCAATGGAGCAGGAGCAGGCTGAGGAAGCCCTGAAGAACGTGAAGAAGGTCTCTCACCACATGGGTCACTCCCGGAATCCATCAGCTGCCAGTGCCATCTCTTTCTGCAGCGTCATCTCAGAACCTATCTCTGAGGTCAATGAGAAGGAGTATGGTGAGGGCAGCAATTTTTGTGAAAGACTTGTTTCATTGAAGGCTGTACTGGGTACAGAATATTCTATAAACCAATTTATGGAAAGTTTTGCTAAATTTATTTTATATGCTTGAGTTTTGTGAGATTATTCAAAATTCATCAGAGGTTCCCTTAGATGTTTTACTCTATTGAATGTTTTTGTCTCACCATCTCTTTTCTTTTTCCCTTACCAGAGACCAACTGGAGGCACATGGTGGAGACATCTGATGGACTGGAGGCTGCAGAAAGTGAGAGAAAGTTGAGCAGTGGCCCAACAACTGTTGAAGGTGGGATGGGAGCTGTGTGGCGCAAGGACCTTAAGGAGGACTCTGCCGTGCTTCCAGAAGGTCCCAGTGTGACTCCAGTACCAGGAAAACCGGAGACCACTGAGCGTGAAGAGGGGAGGATGGATGATAGGTTAGAGTGGGCATCCCAACAGAGCACAGAGACAGGCTCCCTGGATGGCAGCTGCAGGGATCTGCTCAATTCCTCCATCACCAGCACCACCAGCACACTAGTACCTGGTATGTTGGAGGAGGGTGGTGAGGAGTACGAGGATGACGAAGAGGAGGAAGACTATGTCTCCGAACCCATCTCTGTGGAAGTGCCCCCCCTCAGTAGCCGAATTGAGTCCTGGGTCTCTGAGACTTTGGAGAACCTGCAACTAGGCAAGAGTCGGGAGAGCACAGAGGATGAAGAGGAGCAGGAGCATGCTGGACACAGTGAGGAAGAAGAGCTGCACTCCGTTGAGCTGGTGGAACCAGGACCAGACCACA
Source organism: Heterotis niloticus (assembly GCA_018136845.1). NCBI lineage: Eukaryota > Metazoa > Chordata > Actinopteri > Osteoglossiformes > Osteoglossidae > Heterotis > Heterotis niloticus. Next base: position 11,369,686 of record CM030904.1, on the reverse strand, counting down.
GAGACCAAGCCCTGGACCCCAAGAGCATCCCATGTTGATTGGCATCCCATCAGCCCTTTCGAGCTCCTCCTTCATCCCAGTGACCAACCAGCAGCTACCCCCCTGCTGAGGCTCAGTGGGGTGGTTGGCTCCATACTGCCACATCAGAAGTGGTAACTCAGGAATCCGGGGCCTGACCAACAGACTCTGAAACACAGAGGAGCACTGTTTACTTGCCTAGACCACACTTTATCAATTTCTGGTCATCTTAGTATTACTGTTGTGCTCTTTCAGAATCCCGTTCCATCAAGGAAAATGGCACATTTATCAAAAGCTATTTGTTCAAATTCCCATCTTGAAATGTTCTTTTCTCAAAAAATTAAGGAAAATTTGCATAACACTTTCAGGATTTGTTGGTTTGATTCAGTGTTCTGCAGCCCTGCTGACTTTGATCTGTCCTCTCCAAAGTCCATCAGTAGTCCACATATAAAGTTATGTGGTCGGTGCTGGCGAAGGGGTAGTGCAACCCATTTTCTTCAGGCCTCTGACTGCATCATGCTGAGGATGAAGAACTTGCTGATAGTGAAGACTATACTTTTCAGATTTAGTATGGGATAGAAAACGGTTATACCATAACAGCAATCTGTAATTAATCTCTGCGGTACATTAAATTGAACTTTGAGTTTTCAGCTTGTGGACACTAAGCAGTTACTTATCAAAATGTAGATTAAAGCGAGCCATGGAGAACAATGTCTGATAGTGTCATTCATCTGAAATGTTTAATGCCAATCCTAAATCAGAAAGATATTCATACTACTTTGGTGCTCTAAAAATATGCTGAAATTGCAGTATAAAAGCAAATTTACAGAATATGTACTGTTTACTCAATGTCAGTTAATGTATAATATTTGTGTGTTAATTTTAAACCGATGGGAGGATTACCTAATGTACTCTTGTCATTTGATTTATAGCCGTGTTTTTGTTTGGCGTTATCTTGGCACCGATGCTTGAGTTGTTAGGAGTGGATTTTAAACACTTTCTTGTGAGGCTTTGGTCTGGGATACAGGAAAGAATTTGTGTAGCTGACTACCTACAGTGTAGCTTTCCTGGTTGCATTCAGATTGTTCTGCAGAGGGAGAGACTGTTGAATCTGAAAGGTTACACTTTTTTGTCTGTTTGCGTAAACTGCAGGTGATGTTGTAGCGCAAGAGTGTCCACATCTATCAGCTTTCTTCAGTGTTGCCTTTTGCTGCCTGCAGCATCTTTCCGCACAAACTCTGAACCAGTGGCTCACATTTTCATTTCTCCTCATACTTTCCGGAGGGCACTTTTCGCTTTCCCATCTCCTTTTAATATCCTCATTGAATTGCTTCTGTTTTCACATCTTTCACAGTGTGACAACTGTGGTTTCCCAGACAGCCATTTCATCAATGTCTATGCGTGAAGCTGAAGACGGGGAACACGGTCACGGTTCAGCTCCTGACAGGAAGGTGTTATCCTCCTTACTCCTCTCCATTGGATCCCTTGATATTCTCAGTTACCAATAATTGCAGCCTCCTGTTAAATTGTATAAACAGTTAAAAGATAACTAATCACATTTTCCCTTTTAATCTTCTTTTGAAATCCTTTAAATGTTCAAAATGTTGACCACTAATGGAAAATTGAAAGGATTGGTGCTATTGCTCATCATTCACCACTTACATTTGGTGTAGGTACTGGGGTGATGAAAGAGGGCTGGAGGATGATGCTCCTGAACATTATTGTTGTAAATTTTTTATTTTGTTTTTAGTGATAAATGAAGGTCTCTCTGGTTGAAAATGTACTGTAGATACGTTGAGACTTTGTGTTACTGTTATACATTATTTTGTCTATGCAGTGTGTGTGTGTGTGTGTGTGTGTGTGTGTGTTTAGTAATAGAAGCGTCCTTTGCACTATGTACATACTAGTAAGACTTTTGTCACTAATGTGAAAGAGTGGTGTTGAACCTTTTGTGTGCATTGCTTCTCTTTCTAGTGCTGTTTGAGGATGACACTGTCCTGCACTGACCACTTACAGGTGCTTCTCACATATCTGTTATACAGTGTGACTGTCTTGACTAAGTGTTATTAAAATAACTTTGTTTTCAGTAAACTGTATGCCTTTATATTAAACTGGGAAATGCAGTGGATAAATTTTGTCAGTCTAGTATTAATGAGAAATAAACGTTTTGGCCTGAATATAAAATGATCCTGATGATAAGATGACCCCCTCTTTTTCAACAGTCATTTATGGAAAAGAACATCATATCTTATGTTTAGAAAGAAAAATCAAATTTATTATTTACTGTATTTGCATGTTACATGTGTCATCTTTTTGGGCTTTGACCACAATGTTATGTAATTTTATATTCCTTGGCTACTTCAGAGTTGTTTGATGCTTTTTGTCTCATTGATCACCGTTATGGTAAAATTGGCATAAGTCCTCCTCAGTCTTTGGTTAATTTAGCCTAAAATTGAGCAACTTTTTTTTACTCTCGAAGTTTCGCCATATTTCACACTGGGCAGCTGCAGTTGATTATTTCTGTGGATACGTGTCGCCACCTACCGGTGTTGTACGGTATTTGACCTTCACGGATGTAGTCCTCAAATATAACACGACTCAATTTTTTAAAGATATAATTCCCCCCAAAAAAATGCCTCCTTATATTCGGGCCAATACGGTACACTTTTGGAAGTATGTAGCAAAAGTTGATCTTTATGGGAATTTTGTTCCCAAGTCACTAACCTGGAGTTTATGGATGTGAAGTATATGGAGTTACTGTAGTTTATGGATTAGTCAGTTAAAAATCTTACCAAGTACAGACGTCCCCATAATTAAACTAATTAGCCCAGTAAGGTCCTTTCTGACCACAGGTATTAATTTAAATGACTCGCTATTTTAAAACGTAGGATATCCAGTGCAACTGAAACTGCAGCCAATTTGTTTCATGTGTTGTTCGTTTTATAGCCACTAGAGGGAACCAGAGCCACAACGCGGCGATGTTTGTACAAACAAACCTACTGTTAATATTAATAATCATTTAATCAATCGACGCCTTTTTTCGAGAGCGACTTGTAGCGTTCAGGTGCTTCATACGATTTACCGATAAATACAAATGGGTAATTTTTACTGGAGCAGTTAAGGGTAAGGGCCGTGCGCAAAGCTTCTACATCAAGAAGTGGGATTCAAATCGTTTGAAGTAATCTGATACAAAGCTGCCGGTTTGAAGTAACCTTATTTTCAAAAAGACACTGCATACAACTGCTGCTGTTATTTAGATGATAGTCCAGTTCATTTGGGTGAGACAAGTAGCTTTCAAACAGTTAATTTTAGATTGCAGCTTAAATGGACTTTTCCCCGAGACAAAGATGCAGAAGCCGAGCTCTCCTTCCCGTGATTCGCACTGTCGTGACCCCGCCCGCATCCTCTTAAGGTTCCTAATTGCCCAAATTGTCGCACCTCCGTGAGTCACAAGGCGCTGTTCGGTGGTCATAAGACTCAGTTTTGCGGCCATTAAACTGATGCGCAGCTCCGGTGTAAACCGAGCGGCTCCTAGAACTGTGTTACAGCTCATAGTGCTCAGCTCTTCTGCTGAAAATGAGGACCTTAAGACGACAGAACAGCCCCTCAGTACACACTCGTCAAATGAATGCTATACATATTCTAATCATTTTAGTCACAAAAATACTTATTTCCTACGATATCACGAGTCACTACGTGTGTGATATGAATCATAAATGTGTGCTACATTTTATGCTTTCAGCATTTTTCCACGTTACTTGTGATTTGTAATAGACATCTATGCATATACTAAATACATTTCAAGAAACGTTTTTTTTTCCTTAAACGGCTCTGCCTAGCAGCGCTTTCATTTAGGGGGAATTCTTGGTTTTAAGACAGACGTTGATAAAATGACTTCAAAGCTGAGGAACCCCGTGTTGTGCATCCCCCAAACCGCAGCCCTGGCGACCTGTCCGCTCCTGCAGCTCTCATGTGAACGGACCCAGGACGTTGACAAACACCCACGACCCCGATCCTAAGAAGCAACCAAAAGCGCATGTGTCCATAACCAAGGCAATACGGGTGCAAAGCTCGGCCTCCCTAATTCACCAAAAATAGCAGCACCATTGCTTCCTGTTGTGAAACCCACCCTTTATTTTAGGATAGGTTGGCGATAATCTCTTAGTTAGCGCCTTACTTAGAGGGCACGTAACAGAAGAAGCATGAATACATAGTATTTAAACAATAAATACTAAAAGACGATTCCTGTTGCAGTAAAGCGAGATAAGTTTAACGACCCCAGACAGACGAGCAGTTGACAAGTCCTTGTGTGCCATTATAGGTCGAATGGCTGGGAGGAAGGACCCCCGTAAGAGCTGCCATCTTCTGTAAAAGTAGCGGCAGAGTCCCCGATCGCCGCTAACACATGTGCCGTTAAGAAGTGACCAGAACGAAGGACATTCAAACGCTTTGTGCTGCGCGGTATATAAGGCGCATGAGTCACCCTCGCCTTCCCTGATTGGACGGTAACTTAAAGGGAAGAAACGCTCGGGGGACCGCCAACCAATTACGACTCAGCCTTCGCGCTGGTGGTTGTGAGCATGCGCACGAAGAGGCAGCAACTCATTCATAAAAAAAGTGAAAAGTTCATTCATGAGGACCGAGCGGAGTGGTGCGCAGAGAAGCGCCGGGGTCAAAAGGGAGCCGTCGCTGGGTGATTGAGGTGAGGTGAGGTCGGCGGCGGCGGAGATGAGCGAGCCCGTGGGAGTCAGTGAACTGTTGTGGCGATGGAATAAATGCCGTGGCGCGGCTGAAGAAGACGGGCGAGAGTAAACAGTGAAGAGCCGAATACTGCCAGCTGGTAGGTTCAGCAGCCACCGCAACGTGCTCGCGACGGTGCTGATGCTGCACTTTTTTCATTGGTGTAGTTTTTTTAAATGAATATAACACGTAAGGAGGAATCGTGGTGGAGCAGCTACTGCTCCCCTGACGCTGAGTGAGTTTGTTCAGGAGTGACCCTGTAGTGAAGCATGCAGCAGAAGTTTGCCACACACTGTGCCAAGTTCCTGACTTGTGCTTCAGATGTTTCCATCGTAAAGAAAGGAGTTGTTGATTTTTTTTTTTTTTTTTTTTTTTTTTTTGGTTGTTCTTCAGATGTCTCTTTGTTTGTCCTCCTTTCTATCCCGGTGTCCTGGCAGTGAGTGTGTGTCTGCAGTCATCAGCTCCCCACTGGCTCTGGCTATGAGAGAGCAGCACCAGCAGCCCAGGCTCAGGGCAACCACACTGCAGGTTGCTCTCTTTTGGCACTCCAGCATGCTGCACCGCACCAAGTACAGCCGTTTCCGCAATGACTCGCTCACTTCCCTGGAGGACGGCTCACCAGGCGCAGCTGCGCTGCCCGTGTCTACCAAGCTGGCCCCCTGCCCCAACTCGGCTCCTCCGCCGTGCCTGGGCCCTCGGCCGTCTTTCCACTCTCTGCACTCGACCGTAGATGCCCCGGAGGAGGGAGCTACCACCCTCTGCACCTTGATCCCCAGAATGGCTGGCATGAAGATCTCCACTTCTTCTGGTCTGCTTGGGTTCAAGGGGCGAGCGTTGTCCTCCAAGCAGAATTCTCGCAACAAACTGACTACTGACTGCAGCCCTGGCAGGGACCCAAGAGCCACCTCCCACCCAGCACCACACCATGACAGTGAAATGGGGTTCCCCCAGCCTGAGGGGCTGCTGTCCCTGAAGCCCAGCGTAGGGTCTGAAAGTCATGTGGAGTTGGGGACGTCCTTCAACATCAAGGTACATGTACTTTGTTATTACAAGTGACTTTTCATAATGAAATTCTTGTGACGAGTGCATGCACGTAAGCACCACTGCGTCAGTGCCCATGTGTGTTTGCATGTTCCTCAAATACAAACTGATGATTTTTTTAATTTATTTATTTATTTTTTTTAAATTTTTTAGATACATGTCACTCAGTCATTACTTTTATATTTATCTTCTCTCAGTGGTCAGTGCTTTGTTTCTTTGTGTGTAAAAAAATTTGTGGCATGGCATGATGACTATTGATGTCACTAATGTAGACAAGTTGAGAGTAAAGCCAGCAATTCCCATCATTCATAGGAAACTTTGAATGAGTGACAAGGTGTGCTGAAATAAAAAGAGGAAAAAAATGTAGCGCACACAGGGTTCATAATCCGCAAAATAACTGCTCAAAATTTTTCGGTGTTACTGCCACGGTGGAGTTTGCAGTTGGTCAGTTTATTCCTGCTTTCTCCAGCAACTTCTTTCTGCAACAATGAGTTTTCTTGCTTTAATTTAGTGACCTTTTCTTAAGCAGGTGGAGAGAAGATACGGGGAAAAAATACTTTGGAAACTGCCATGTCAGAGTATGCTGAGTTTACGCAGAGTTTTCTTTTTAAGTGGATGTAAAAGTGAGATCTGAGGCAGACGGAACTGTACACCTCCACATCCACCCTCCTTCCACAACCACCCACACTGGCTCCGCTTCCTGTGCTACCAGAAATGACTCATCCCCTCTTAATATTCCAGTTTGGATCTGTCGGATCAGAGAGAAATATTCAGTCAGTGACACGGCCGTAGCAACATGCACCTCTGAGGGTCCGTGGGCTTCCTGTGAGACTGAGCTTCGGGCCAAAGAGATGCAGGATCACACCGCAGGGTGCGGTATGGGGGCAGCGTGTGACTCCATTCGACGCGCCCACAGCCACATGGTCCACAGCCTTCTAGAAGGGCCTGAAAACCACCTCAAAATCTGGTCCCCCTCAACGTGTAACTTAACACATGACCGTACAGCAGGAAAAGTATTATTTATAAGGAAATGTCTGCTCATACACTCAGTGCTGTTCTTCTTGTCAGAGGTATGCATCAGACAAGTTTCTTGTATTTAGTTTAGCATTTCACATGAATCCTCTTTGTACATCCAGGTAGAACATAAACTGGACATTTTAGATTCACTGAAATAAACTGAATGAAACAGCGGCAACTATTTTCATTCTCGGAGTAAGATTTCTTGTTAATATACAGCCAAATCATTATAAGATCATTTGTTTGTTGCCGAGGATATTTGTTAATATACAGTCAAGAATGGGAGCTACTGGACCATTTCATAATCTAATATATTTTTGTGAACCGTTTGTGGTTGATTCATGCTGCTATAAATATGCCTGTACCTGAAAAATTCACATAGATGTAGACAGGCTTGCATACTTGGCCACATACATGCACGCGCACAGTATTAATTTTTACCCTGTATATCGTAGCCTCCCACATCCAGACCAAGGAGACAGAAGTGGACTTATTCATCCTGACATAAGCTTGTGGGATGACTCACCTGCTCTTGTGAAGGCTCCGTCCTGTCAAGGTTAGCATAGTAAGAGCGTCTTTCTGGATTCCATGGAGCTGTTTGAGTGGGAGTACTTAACTGCATCCAGTGGACTTGTGCTCTGAACTGGTGCGTCCGCCCAAAGTGTGGAGGGGTGCACTACAGCTTCAACGTAGCGGCTAGGAACACCGGCCGTCCCCAGCATCACACGCTGCTCGCCACTGCTTTTCTCACTGCTGAAAGCTAGTTGCTGCCAAAGATAAGGAGTTGTGCTTTAAAAGCAGAGGGAATATTATTGCACTCTTTGATAGGGACGTGTGGCACAGCAGATAGCATTGGTGCCTTGCAGGTGGGTTGTGGGTTCAGATGTGGTTTTTGAATCTGGCTGATTTTTGTGCAGTGTTTGCATGTTCTTCACATGACCCCATAGGTCTCCACCCACAACCCAAATATGTGTGCTTCAGGTGGATTGCTGACCATAAACTGTTCTTGGTTTGTGAATGTCATGGTGTGTGTGTGTGTGTGTGTGTGTGTGTGTGTGTGTGACAGTGCACCATGATGGACTGGTGTCTTTGTCATCTTTTTGCTGGCCAAATTAAAATTTAAGACCATTTCCTTGGATACTGGATGTTTGAAAACATAGGTGTGAAAAAAGTTTTGTCAGTCTCAGGTCTCAGCAGGCATGTATTAGATCTGGGTGTCCAAGAGATGGTCCTGGACAAGAACAAGGCAGGAACAGTTGGTGTTGGAGGATCACTTTTTCAGGGAGGTTGACCCACCTTGATCATATTCTGCCCTGTTTGCTCCACAGTACATGGGCTGCTTGGAAGTGATGCGGTCCATGAGGCTCTTGGATTTCGAAACAAGAACCCAAGTCACACGGTAAGACCAAGTGTCACAATCCTCCTAGAAAACAAATAAACAAGGAGAAGCAACAGTGAAAGTTTTTTTGTGGCCAGAAGCAGTAAATTCAGGGTCGGAGGGGGCTGACCAGCCATGGCCTTGTTACAAAAGGATGCTAATCATCAATGTGATCATTGTAAATGTTTCTAGGAACCAGACAGATGTTCTAGTGGCTTATTTATTGAGATCACATTTTGTTAATGTGTGCCTGCCAGCCCTGTGCTCTTGTATTTCATGAGGGTGTGTGTGTGTGTGTGTGTGTGTGTGTGTGTGTGTGTGTGTGTGTGTGTGTGTGTGCAAAATACCAGCAGCCAGTAGTGTTAAGAATCTGTAACACAAGGGAAACAACAGAATATTTTACTTGAGTTATAAACTCTAAAAAAAAAAAAAAGTGCGTGAAGAAGAGAAGAACATTTTTTAGGGTAGTACCAACTCAAAAGAACAGAGGACTGGAAAATTTAGATTTTAAGCGATTTCTTGCTAATAAAGTCTAATACAATTTTTTAAGGTGGTGAACATTCAGTATTTGCAGCCTGTTTTGAAGGAGAAAAACACTTTATTTAAAGAGACTTGATTTGTTCTCCTGGAACTTCAAGAACTGCCAATACTGTGAAACAGGTCAGCAGTTTCATAGCTTTGTACCAAACATTTGTTCAGTGTTCTCATTTGGTGTAAATGAGTGTAAAGGAATCCCTGGTACTGACAGCTCATTGTGAGGGGCTGTGTACAGGTGTATGTCCACCATCTCTCCAGGTACCTTGTGGAGTGAGTGCTGCTTCCATGTTTCTCTACACAATATCCTGTGTGCTGGGCATAAACTTGGGTCAAAATTGCTCCTTCCTCTCACTGTCAATGGCTGTGTGCGCGCGTGCGTGCATGTGTGTGTGTGTGAGAGAGAGAGAGAGAGAACCTGTCAGCCCTAATTCAAAAAAGGAGGATGCAAGGTTTATTCCAGTGATGCACTGATTTAGGGGTGAAGTCACTGCCACCTTGTTATGGCTTGCAGATATACACCCCCAGGGTTGCCCCTCTTGCTCCCCCTGGAGGTGAAGATGAAATGTCACAGGCTGGGAGCACTGCATTGGATTACTGCGCAGTGCATGAGTCACCACATGGCACACAAGACTGATGCAGATTCAGAAACACTCAGCGCTCGTGCTTCTGTCATAAATTATGAAGGTTCTCAGTGACATCACTTCAGGTGTAGGGCTCTTCGGGTTCAGTCACAAGTGACACACACAGCGCTATTCATTACAAACTGTAGTAAGAATAGATAAGAGTTGGGCTGTACTGCTATAAAAGATGTACTGCTTTGCACTACTGCTGGATTGCAGTGTAGGTTCCTTGATTAAGCGTCATGAGCAGCATGCTGACTAACATCTTTTAGACCAGACTAAAGCCATTGGTCAGTGCTGTAATTTACTGGACACCATATCCTGTTACACTAACTGCTATAAAACTCTTCTGTTTTGTGATTTTGACTATCTCCAGGGAAGCCATAAGTCGTCTGTGTGACTGTGTGCCTGGAGTCAAAACAGCACCAAAGCACAGAAAGGTAAGGAAAGTGAGAAATCTGCCCCACATACACACATTAAAATGGGCAACATGAGAATATTTGCAAACAGGTAGTTCTGAGCATCTGTGTGACTGTGGTTCATTCACTGTTTGGCCTTCAGTCTGCATTATGTCAGATATAGCAGTAAGCAAACCCTCCTGTTGACTGTGTAAAGCAAAGAAAAACTCATTATTTATGTGTCCTCAGCCTGCAAACAAAGAACTTTCTACCATCTTGGGGAAGAGCAACCTGCGGTTTTCTGGAATGAACATCAAACTGAACATCTCCACAAACAGTCTGAGTTTAACCACTCTTGATTCTCAGCAGGTAAGAGTTTCCTCATCTGCATTATGAGGACAAAGAAAATGCAGACCACTATATAATAACTGCAGAATTTAATGTATTAATCCAAATACTAAAATGAATGAATTTTGTTGAAAAAATTCTAAGATATTCAAAAACTAAGATATTATATTTTTGGTTTTATGGGAGCAAATGGAACAATAGCAAGCTACACTGTTTTGGATCAATTCTGGCTTCCTGCTGATACACATGTTGTTCTGCTGGATATGGATTTATCACTAATCTATTCTTCTGTCTTTCCTCTCCAGACTATTGTCCATCACCACATGCAGTCCATCTCATTTGCCTCCGGAGGTGACCCTGTATGTTTGAGTTGTATTTTTGTATGACTTGTGGGGTTTATGTGAGGGGGGATGGCAATATTGTTTATTGCGAATGAGAAAGTGGTGTAGATGCTTGTGAGCTGTGTTGGGGATGTGGGATAGATGATAGGAGCTGGTGATGGTGATGTAATGAAGAGGATGAACATTTTGCATGTGATCAGGGTAGACGGTGGTCTTTGCTGTTAGTGATGTTTGGTAAGGGATTAGGATTTTGGTTGAGGATACTGGATTGATGATAGAGTTTCATTTTGCAAGTGTTGCCTAGAGGATGAGAGTGAACACTGAGGATGTTGACTAGAGCATCGATGTTGCTGTTGAGATGTTCAGTAGATATTGAGAACTGGAGGTACAGGTTGGGAGTAGGTACTAGGGTTGAGGATGTGGGTGTTGATGTGATGTCTGCAGATGAAAATGACAGAGAGAAGTCCCCAGGGGCATTCTACTGAAACTGCTTCTTATCTGATCTCCTGTGGGTTTTCTGTTACTCCTATGAGGAAGGCTGCTATCAGCTGCGGGGGGGAAGAGCGGTTGGCATAGACAAATCCAGAGTTACCTTTATTTGCTAGATTATCGGAAGTGTGTTTTTTTTTTTTTTTTTTTTTTTTTTGTGAACATGACTTACAAAATAAGCAGATGTAAGAGGTGATTGTTTTGAGCGATGCAGCGCAGAAGAGGATGTAATGCAGGGTTGATAAGCATTCAGTGATTTCATTAATGTAGCACCCCCGCCCGTGCACCTTCCACTTCCTGATGCTGTTCCCGTATTAATCATCATCTCAGCAGTATATGTGACACGTACCATGTCATTAAATTACTGTTAATTACTTCTCTGTGGGCAACAGCAAACAGAGAGGTCGGCTTCCTGTTGACTCACAGAGCACGGTCTGCTCCCCATTAGTTCAGCAGTTTTCTCGGCCTGGCAGGGGGGAGGTGCGCTCCGCTTCTGGATCCCACAAGGCTTCTAACATATAGTTACTGGGCCTGTGGAGGTGGTGTCATTGGGGAAGAAGGGCTCTGTTAGCTGCAGGCCTGCATGGTGTTCTGAATGCACCGTCATCCATAACAGCTGTTAAATTATCCATTGATTTTTGATGCCCTGAAATTTTTTTTTTTCTTCTGCTTTTCAGTCATTACCCACTTCTAAGTTTGCTATTGCTCATGTCATGTCTTACAGGATGCTACAGATTACGTGGCTTATGTTGCCAAAGATCCAGTAAATCAGAGGGGTGAGTATTCCTGAATAAATGTATTGCTGGGACTTGATGTTACCACATCAGCATGTTTTAGCTTTATTACAAATTTGAATTTTCAAGGGCAAGGGGTAAGGTGGTGCAGTGTAGTGGGTAGCAGTGGTGTCTCATAATCCCTGAGGTCTGAGTCTGGTATGTGGTGTATGGAGTTTGCATGATGTAATCAATGGTAAACCACCTCCATGCCCACCCTTACCTTTGACACAGCGTAAGTGGTCACTATGTGTCATGCTCAATTTAGGGCCACTTACCCTAATCTTCCTCTAACATGTGTTGGCACTGTTGTATTTTGCTACTTTTTCCACAGCATGCCACATATTGGAATGCCCAGACAGAGTGGCCCAGGAGGTCATAAACGCAATTGGACAAGCGTTTGAGCTGCGCTTCAGGCAGTTTCTGAACAACCCTTCCGCTTTACTTGCAACCACACAGAGGTGAATATCTCATTTTTTATGTGACTAAATTGCAGCTCATTCATCCAGAGGATGCCAGCAGGGCTAGATGACATCAAGTGAGAGCTGGTACCCCTTAGATACAACCGATTGCAAGATTCTAGTAAATGCATGATATACCATGTTTAACGGTGGAAAGTTCATTAGATATGAATGAGCCTCTTCCTATGAGAACATCTGCCAGAGAAGAGATCAATCCTGTGTAATGTAAATGCCCATCCTGCATACAGTGATCCTTAGCATATCTGATCTTGTTGTTTTACATATACAAGAGCTATACACTCCTCCAAGTTCACGGCCATGGTGCTGTGCCGCCCACTTGCTGACTGATGTGATAAATCAGCAGGAAGCAACACATCTTTGAGTCATTAACTGATCTCTCCAACTTGGCTCAGGTTTCAGACAGAACACTTCTGTAGTTAACCGGCCTACAGCACAGTTCCTCATGGAAGGACAGCCTTGACAGCATGTTATGAGTGCAGATGAAGACATTAAATCCTCACATATGATGTGACTTACACTACTGGCTGGGTACAGGTCCTGTCCTCCTGGCCCAGTTGTGTGTTGTTGCCCTGATTCTGAAAGGCAGAAATTGAGTGATCATTAATCACAGCCATCTCTTACAGTGGACTTTCACACTGTTTTATTCTCAAGTGAATAAGGTTCTTGTATCCGTGGAAACGGAGGATTAGTCCTTCTGGGTTTCTGGGTGACTTTTTTTTTTTTTTTTTTTTTTTTTTTTTTGTGGTCTGGAGCCTGGAGTGTTTTTCAAAGCTCTACAGTGCCTCTGTTGGACTGTGGTGAAGCTGCTTCTTCTGTTACACTACAGGGGTCCTCACTTTTGGGCTTCTTTGCGGGCAGGGGGACAGATGCTGACTGGGGCTGGGGTCTGGATGGTTCTGAGGTCCATGAGTATTACAACGAGATTCCTGGCAAGCAGCCACCCCCAGGTGGGCTATTGGACATGCGAATGAGAACGAAAGCACTGATGCCTCCTGGTGGCTGTCAGGGAGAGGACGAGAAGCTCCCGTTGGTAAGACCCACCCCGGTGCCCATTTGCAATCCATCCCATAATATTCAAACTCCAGCTTCCTGGATGACTCATCCTCCCCCCTCCTTGTTTTCATTGTGTGGTAGAGTGGCTGTCCGCAGGACGTCAATGTGTATGAAAACTGTGCTTTCACCAACAAACAGCTCCTTCCCTTTGCAGGTAAGACGTGTGACATCTGTGGTCGACCATAACAGCACCTTTGTCATGCGGAACGGAGCGGTTAGGGCTGTGTTTTGTTGGTGATGCTGCAGTCATCCTGAGTGTTGAGAGGATGTAGACACCATATTGAAATGAAGGACTATAGAGATGGACCTCTTTCTTTTTTCTTTTTTAGACTTCAGGCTCTGCAGTTTCTGCTGCTCATAACTTAATTATCGTAGAACCACTGAATTCAATCAACATTTTTTTTCCTTACACAAGACTGTTACTTATTCATGTTAATTTGGATAAGTGGAAATCTATTAAAGACAAACCACATAATGTGAATGGTTTTTCCCTCTGAATTAAAAGGTCCAAGGGAAATGTGATTTGCTTTAAATTAATTTTTCTCAATTTTCTTTCCAAGCAATATGTCTGTAAGGCTATTTGCCTGTGCAGCAGCCTCAAAGAACACAGATATTTGATATACAGAGAATGTAGAGTCACCAAAGCTGTAAAAGGTTCTGTCAGATGCGCCAGTGACTTCTTGAACAGATACTTCCGTAAAGGACTGAAATGCAGCAATCACTGAAGCACTTACCAGGGTATTGTGTTTCTTCCTTAATTTCAAATCAATAAGTTAACCTTATGAAAAATGATATTGGGAAATCCAAGAGTTCACCATTGGCTCCTGCTTAAGCCACCCCCTTCCTGTTTGTGTCAGATGCAGAGCAGGGTGTGGGCCTGGAGACCGCAGAGGCTGCTTACAGCACACTGGGAGAGGCCAGCACATTCCCAGATGTCCTTCAGCATGTGCAGGAGCTCCTGCAGTGTGAGGCCTGGTTCCATGGGCGGATGAGCCGGCATGAGGCCGAGCGCCTGCTGACGGATAGCGGCGACTTCCTGGTGCGAGAAAGTAGCTCTTCCCCCGGCCAGTATGTGCTGAGCGGCCTGCAGGGAGCCACAGCCAAACACCTGCTGTTGGTTGACCCTGAGGGAATGGTATGGATGGCTGGATCCAGTCTGCAGCACTTGATCTGTCTTGATCCATGCATTCATTTATTATGGGAAGTTATTGATTGTGAAGTCCCTTTTTGCTTATGATTTGTTAGCTGGTACTGTTTGCCATATAAGGAGAAAATGAGTGATATTCATCGGCCTTGTTGTTCTTTTTATCCTTGGTTTCATCGAAGGTGAGAACAAAGGATCATATCTTCAAGAGTGTGGGGCATCTTATTCGTTACCATATGGACAGTCAACGGCCGATAGTGTCGTGCGGCAGTGAGCTGTGTCTGAAACAGCCTGTGGTACAGAAACAGCAGTGACCACCATATGGGAACGTTTGCCCTGGACTGCGCTGCTGTTCTTGGCTGCGGACTCTGGAACTTTCTACAGAGAGAGAGAGAGAGAGAGAGAGAGAGAGAGAGAGAGAGAGAGAGAGAGAGAGAGAGCGAGTGTTTGTGCTGGGTCCCGATGCCTGCATGTCGTCCTCCTCCTCAGTAATAGATATTCTACAGCTTCAGGCACCAGCTTTAGTAACCATTAAATATACTGGGTCATAAAAGGCTGCAAAGTTACTTGCATTTTATACCAGTGTTTTCAAAGCACAAGTTTTAAGCTGTAAAGTAACTGGGTGACTCTTGGCTCTATGTGTGAAAATGTTTTGTTCTTTTCCTTTTTTTTTTATTTTTTAAATCTGTGCCTTGATTAATCTAGATCAAAGTGCGTTTTTACCACATTTTATTACCGACTGTAGAGTATGTTTTGTAGTAGCAGACAACTAGTACCACATTCACATTTGGCTGATTCTGTGTAAGAGAATGCTGTACTTGCTTATTGTGTTTATTTGATGGCACTTTAACACAGAGTATGTTTTTATATTTATTACTGATATACTGATAATGTTTCATTAATATTACAGGCAGCTTGAAAATCACTAATTCAACTTTTAGTCTAGTTTTAGGGGTAAACTAAATCACTGGGTCTTAAAATATGCAAAATGTTATAATCCAGTTGTTTCCTTTGTAAGAGAAAATAAACAACTACTTTCCTCCCTCGTCATGCATCCATGACCACTGTTTCCTATGTAAAATGTTTACAATAAGAAATGTATAGAAATTAAATGTTGCATTAGCTCAAAGTATTGCAGGTATATTTCTTTCATACTCCCAAATAAGTTCTCATTAAACAACCTGATTTCTATGTTGTACATACATGTTTAGGGCAGAATAATTAATTTTTTAAAGAAACATGTACTTTATTTTTTGTGTAGAATGTATATGATTAGTCACATGAGTTATTGTTTGGCAAATGTCTTGGCCAACTTGGCTTGGCTTTAATGGAAAGAGAAAGTGGCATGACAGTTATTTACCCACTTACATAGTGGGGTATTTTCACCATAATAATTGAGGGTCAGTACCTTGCTTAGGAATGCTGCAGTACATGTGAAATTTTAATTTTAATTAAATTTAAATTGGAAATCTTGTAATCACTATACTACCTCCTATTAACTGTATTCAGTGAAAATAATATAATTTACAGCTGGGGAGCTGTCCACTCTCTGAGAATTCTGTTCTATCTATTCTTTCCATTCCTAAAAAAAAAACTGCACCACTAGTGGTGTGTCTGACTTTAGAACATTTGAACCACAAGATGTCTCTGCAGCACAAAGCTTAAATGTCTTCGTCTGCCTGTTAAGCCGCAGAATGGATTCCAGTCCACTCTGAGCTTCTCTGGCCAACTCTGGTGCCATTTTGTCGAACTCTTCATCGCACAGTTTTGAGCAAATCTAACGCTCAAAGCCAGTTTTTAGCACAAAATTGTTATTTGTAACTTTTATTCATTTGCTTCAGTGTTGCTTAATTTTAAACAACTAACCAAATGTACTAACATATGGATGTTAAGAACATACAATTACAAATTATTTATTCAAGATTGTTGCTGTACCAAGGTGTTATTTGCATACATACACAGTCAATAATGTTATAAGTTAAAAGGGAGTGTATTTTTAACTCATACAGAACAAGACTTACTGAGAAAAAATGTGTATAGCACAGTACCCCACTCCACCATGTGTGATGTGCTCCAGCTAAAGTATGTAAAGCTGAGGTTTCCTGTGTCTTTGGACTTGAGAAGTGCTGACTGGGTGACGAGGGACGGTGATATAGTGAACAACACAGGAAGTGGAAGGGCGGCCCGCAGGCACCTGGCACAGCGGCTTCCAGCATGGACCCACTGACCCACATTGCAGTGAGGAGCTGCTCAGTTCCAGCACAGAGTTCTGCTGAAGTGATGTCAGTCCTCTGGGCGCAGTAGCAGGGGAAATTCTACGGGGCTTCCCAGGATAAAGTGAGATCAGGCTACACCCAGAAACCCTCGTTGTTCTACCCTCAACGTGGACTCATCTCAGCACCGGGGGGACTCTGTCACCACCATCCTTGGGTTGTGCATGTCCTCTGAGGACATGTCATTCCATTGCGTCTGACATGATGGATGTCAGCACAGAGCAGAAAAGCATCAGCACAGATGCGTTTTGTTGCCCCATTACTGTGCCTCATGGTGCTGTCATACAGTGCTGCTCATTTTAGGTGCCCCCACCTCCCCATCCCACCCTCACCCCAGTTTGGGCATCACTCCCTGTATCTGGAAGAGCACTTTGGATCAAATTGCTTTTTCACGTGTCATGCTAGTCACCAAACTGGCACCCATTGCTTGAAACTGAGGCTCTCCAGTTTTCCAGATTTCTTCCATTAGGTTTGGCACAATTGGCAGAACAGACCATCCATCAAAAAGAAGCGGCTCAGATGTATTCTTTCTAAGTGCAGTGCCTTGTGGGAAATAGCTCAATATATCAGCCAGTGGGGACCCGGCAGTTGTATGATCACAAATCGTTAAAAAAAAACTATATTCCACGTTGATGCCCAGCAATATCGTTCCAGTTCTGATAGATTTATGGGGGGGACATTTTTGCAGCTTTAAGCTTTGATATGCAAACGAAAAAGTCATGGTCAAAACAAAACGTCCTCCCTTGGCACTGAGCAAAAAAATCTTTAGTTTTACATCAATGCTGTATTGTTCAATTAGTTTTAGTCCAAAAGTAATTGTGGCAAAGAAAAATAAGGGGAAAAGTAACATTTTTACAATCTGGTGGCTGATTTAGGTTTAAGGGTCAAAACCTGAGCATATTGGTTTGTCTTCCTAACAAGGGTCTTTTGTGCTTCTGTCATAATTTTATGTGAATATGTAGACAGTCAGTCATGTGTGAATGTTATTTGTGACGATAAATGGTAATGTTTCTGCTCCAGTTAACAGAAATGGAACACTTGTTCTTTGCTTTGGGACTGAGTCAGCAGTGACCAAGGCAAATTTGTATGTCTGGTTCTGGAGAGCTGTTATGCACAGGTGCTCGACTGGTGTGCATGCACACAAACTCAGCAGCAGGATGGCTGAGCACAACTTTTTCAGGGAATGGACGGTGCAGCATCTGGGCTCATGGGGTAGTTTGCAAAACCCTTTCACAACCCCCATGAAGACAAACTGGTCTTCCAGGAAACTGACCTGTCTGATCACTGTCTGCTCATGAAAACAGGACTGATGGAATGAAGTCCTTGTACACCAGAGAGAAACACATTATTCTGAAGACAATGCATACAGTATATACATTGGGAATGTTGAACAGGCATAAAAAGGTTAATATTTCATTTATATTCAGTATCCATTTCCCTATTGCAGGTTTACAGCAATCTGGAGGCTATTATAGAAGCATATTGTGTGGTGCAAGGTCCACCCTGGAAGAGGCAATAGTCCTTTACAGTGCAATCACATGCAAATTCATACACACGCACTGCTGGCAATTTAGAGTCACCGCTTCATCTTTGGACTGTGGGAGGAATCCGGAGCACCCAAAGGAAACCAACATGAGCATAGGGAAAGTGTACAAACTCCACACAGACTGAATTTGAACCCCACCATCCAGAAGGTGTGAGGAACTAGTGTTACTTGCTGGCCACTCTGCCTCCTCCTGTCAATCAGTCAGGGTCAGCAAAACAAAATGCTGTCAAGTCCACAAAATATTGATACAACATAAAATTCCACATTTAAACACCATCTTAATCCTTTGGGGGAATGCCAGAGAGCACTTTAGTAAAATATGATGGCATGCGTAAATTTGAAATGGACCACACACTCTGTGAGCAGCACTGTCAGGAAGTTTACTGTGATGCCAACCCAACATAAATTGATTTTGGCCTCTCAGCCTACAGGCATGCACGACTGCAACGATGCCAGTGTTCATGGCTGATCTGGTGCTCTGCAGGAATTTGTGACTAAATGTCTAACTGAACCTGCAGCTCCTGTCATGCATACATTCATGGCTGACATTGTTGAGACTGTTAGAATGTGCTGAAATACAGTCACGTTTCACTAAACTGGTTTGCTAAACCCTTCTGTGTGTGTTTATGCTAAAATAATTTACTTTGTTATTTTCTCTTTTTTTTCCCTTGTACTGGTGGATAATTCTGGATGTTATGCTACATAATGCCAGAGGAACAAATGTTATACTGCGCTCACTTGTTTTTGGAGCCAATCTTTGATAAAACTAAGTAGAAGTCCGCACTGTCACGTTTTGTATATAAAACTTTATTTACATGATGTACACGGCTGCTTTTCCAGACACCGACACATAACATCAATTTTAAACTGGAAGAAGCCAAAATCAGTGCAGCAGTGCTTTCAACAGAGACTGTTTACCAGCTTGTTTATCCTTTCTGACCCCACCCAGATGAGAGCGGGAAGCAAGGAAACAAGGATCTGAAAACTTGGACAGCTGAATGTGGGCTTTGCTGGTCTGCAGCTGTGTGCCACAAAACTGCTGAATTACAAGCAAAGGGAGGGTGTCCAGTCATGGACATACTGTATTTTAGAGGTGAGTAGTGGACAACAGGTGAACAGGACAGGACCTTCTTCTGCTGCTTCAATAACATATACTGTGATACCTCAGTTAGTGCTCAAAATGTGTTCTAGAGAAGAAGAGTGCATAATAAAGCAGTGATAAAATAGATCATTAATACAGTATATCACATAAATCAAGCTTGAAAACTGCACGAGTGCAAACTAGTTACCTTTAATAACAGAAAATAAACAAATACAAAGGTCTATTTCATGAGTAACAAATATAAAACTTGAAATAATTTGTTTTGAAAACATTTAGTGTATGGAAAATTATTGTAAAAATTATTTAAATGGCTCAAATTAAAGAGGAGTACCCCAAAACTATATAGGATGTGTAGTATAGTGCAGTATATACACTACATGGCCAAAAGTATGTGGACTCCCCCCTTCTAATGTTTGAGTTCAGCTGTTTCAGTTGCTCCCATACAGCATACAAACACATTCTAGACAACTGTGTGCTTGCAGGTCTGTGGCCACAGTTTGGGGAAGCTTCTTTCCTGCTCCAGCATGGCTGTGTCTCTGTGCACAAAGCAAGTTCTGTAAACACGTGGTTTGCCCAGGTTGGTGTGGAAGAACTTGAGTGGCTACACAGAGTCCTCACCTCAACCCTACTGAACACCTTTGGGATAAACTGCAATGCAGAATGCAAGCTAAGCTTTCTCACTCAACATCTATGCCCAACTTCAGTGATGCTCTTGTGGCCAAATGGGCACAAATTCCCAAAATCTGGTGGAAAGCCTTCCCAGAAGAGTGGTAGACATTGTTATAGTAGCAAAGGGGGAGCAACTCCATATTAATGTCCATGGGTTTGGCATGGGATGTTCAACAAGCACATACTGGCATGATACTCAGGCATCCACATACTTTTGGCCATAAAGTTTATACTGAAAGAACATATAGAAGTGCTATAGGAGGTAGTGTCAATGGAGGAATTGTTGTATATGACTGTGACTTGACTCTGTGACTGCTGTGCTTGTATAAGGGGAACCAGAAGAGAGTTGATATAAAAGATGAAAATATTTTTGTATTTGCTGCTAACCTTGGGCTGTTGAACATGTACTTGGCACTTTCTATAGGGAAAGTTTGAGCTACTGTTACACTTTGGATGGTCTTTTCTGTGATATTGATAACTGGTTGGTGTTTTACAAACTGTCTTCAAAACTGTCAGAAACCCCTTCTGGATACAAATCAGTGCATAACTGTAGACTCCTATTTTCCCTTTCTGGAGTCTTTGAATGTGCAGATTGCATGCAGTTATCCACACCACTCACCTAGCATGATCTTCCTGGTGGGTATTGTTCTGGGTTAAGGATCTGTAAGCATTTCACATGGTTTTGAACACCACCACATTCTGCTTAACTCACTTTAAGTCAAATTATTGTCATTAAACTAGGCTGAAATGACTAAACACAGGTAGTGATATTAAAATGCTGTACTGCCATTTAGTCAAACAAATAATTAAAGACTGGCTAATAGGACAGTCAAACTATAAACATGAGTGCTGAGTCCGAACAAACAAGACAGAGATTTACATCACTTGTACTGAGCTTGAACTAAACCAGACAAAACACTTAAACTGCAATCCCTGGCACTTTGTGTGCACATACAGTACATTTAATGAGTCTAATTTAAATCTTCTTCCATGCACCTCAGTTGCACAGTTCCTTTAGGAGAATATTTTAAATTTACTCACTTTTACTGAACACAGTAAATAAGGCAGACCAACAGCATAACTAACAATTTTAAGTCATATTTAAAAACTACAATGAAATTTCTAGCCTGCTGAAAAGCATGCAGAAAACCCCTTGAATGACAAACTGCTTTGAAAGGTGTTTGTTTAGTCTGGGAAAACTATTGTGGTTGTGTTTGCACCAGAAATGTTTCACTAGACTGCTAAAACTTAAGGAAAAACCAAATAAATCAGAATTGAACCTTATTTGGATCCATCTATGCTTTAATAATTATGACTTTTTTTCTTGGAGTGGAATAAAATACTTCTTGCATTTTAACCTTGTACATCTTTTGATAGCCATACAGCTCAGCACTCTGAATGTCACCTTTGATTTTCCCCCTTTTTCACCTTGTGTCTGATAGATAGAAGTGATGTCATATCGAAACAGCATTCTGTGGTATAACCAAGCTTTGCTGCACTCTAAGTTCTCTCTGGTGCTCATCATTCAGCATGATGTTTATGGACAGTAAATCTACACTGTTTTATTTCTGGCTGATCCACATTAAACAGATATTGAGAATGTTTTATACCCCTATCAGGAAATGTAAGCAAAATAAGTGTCAAAATAATACTGGATACATACATAGACTGTTACTGTGGGATATTGAAAAGTTACTGTCATCTAAGAGCAAATTTATATAATGGTCATCTATTTTTATAAGGCAATGAATGAGTGATGCCCTTCTCACCCCAAACTTTGGGGTGATATTCAATGTCATTCATCAACTTTGAAGGATGTGCCTCAAATGCTCAGATGATGCTGTGACCTAAACAAGGAGTCATTCCTGTCCATTTTGACGATAATTCTAATGCTGTGGCCTCAGGATCCCACAGAGGCCTCAGTAGCGCCTTTTGGAAAAAGCAGGGCGTTACACTTCACAGCGGCTGCTGCACTTCCCTGCTCTTCCCTACAAAATCAGATCATTTCTCACTGCATTCTTAATGAAAAATGGTTCAAATGACTGTGCAACTAGCATGCTTAGTGGAGAAAATAGTTAACATACATTTGTTCACAATCGCAAAACTTACTTATTTTGTTTATGATTTGCTTATTGCTAGCTATTGAATACAGTGTCTTTTCTGCTATGTTCTATTGCTCCACAGGACAAAAATGATGTTTACAGGCAATATGATCTATGTTTTCTGCATTAGGACATATTGATAGTCCCTGCCACTGCCTCAGTGAAAAAAGCAATAAGCAGTTTCAAGAACTGTGATGTATTAGAGCCTCTGCATTCTGTAATTACTTTTACACATTACAGATGGTGAGTGGACAGTGTTCTCTACATTTAACCATCATACACCCTTTTTCACAACTGCCAAGCACAGCAACTCACAGAAATTACTCTTGGAAAACTATTTTTTGTAACCTCATTTAAGTTAATCTTTGGTGTCTATGGCAAACCTCCTTCCTGCAGCTGCCACAAACCCTTCTAGTGCATTTCCCTCTCTCATTCAGCATGGTTTTTCCCTAATAATGCCATTCTGTCAATGGTGAAGATGGTTAATTCTGTTGGCTGCATTTACTGAAGATTTTGTATGGCTTCTCAGAGGTGTTTTTAAAAGGCAGCAGAATTGCTATCTGGATGTGTAACTACGGTTAATAGCTTGCAATTAAAGTTGCCATTGTTTCTTCATTGTTTCCAGATGCTTAGATGTATTCACATAAGCATCACCCTGGCAGAGGAGATTCTGTGTTCACAATGCAGCCTTTTTGCATTCTGTACAGATTGCTCTTTGGTGAGAGGGGGGGGGTGCTGTTGGGAAGGGCGTGGCATCACCGGGAGTATCAACAATGGCAGTGCAGCTGGTGGGCAGCTGGCTGGTGCACATGTCCACAGTAGCTCATGATGGGTAGTCATATTGTGAGAACTCATGGCTTCTCCATGTGCCTTCAAATCACACATCACTGCCGGTATTGTTTTATAGCACCTTGACTGCTGCCTATCTTGCACAGTCATCACACTGGAGGCTTATGGGATGACTGACACCAGGCAGCTGGCTGCACGTCTGGGACTCTCTGGTCCTGGAAGGCTTCAGTCCTCTTTGTGCTTTTCTTTTGGCATCAGTTAGGTGTACCAAAAAAATGGTGGTCCACCCGCAGCTTTAATATGTATGAAAATTATTTTCAGGTGCTGGCTTGTTGCTAAGCTGTTAGTTTGAAATTCTGAGGCCATTGTTTAAGTGCTGAACGAATTTTCTTTTGTATGTGTGGAAGGACATGGGACATTGTTATAAAAATAATGGAAATGATGTGACAAACCCATTAATTAAAAAATATTCATTTTTGCTAATTACAAATCATGGTTTTTCACATGAAAATATAACCTCGTAATCATATGACATACAGGAGAGAAATCATTTGGTCGTGGCCCTTACTCTCCGAGGTAATGTTCTAATGACAGGTTTCTGTCTAATAAACAGTTTGATTTTACCCAAACCAAGCTGTGACACTTCAGTAGTAAACAAACATTGGAATGTCATCACACCCAGCATGCAGACATTATGCACCACCGAAAAAGTGTACATAATAAAGACAAATGGTTTTACTAAATCCACTACTCACTTGCTTGTTTGTGTTTCACGAATTAGTTTACAAGGTAGTTTAAAAGCCTTGTGAAACCAATGGATGAAAACAGAGTTAGACAAACAAAATAGTTTTGATCATTGATTACAAGACAGCTGTCAATAGAATGACAGGCAGAAGATAACTGAAAAAAGTGACTTGCTGGTGAAGCCATTTTGTTGGCAGTTGGGCCAAAGCGCTTGTATCCCACCAGGATCTATTTGGGTTGGTCTGAGTCTCATTAATCATCATTCTTCTTTAGCAAAAGGCTTTTGTCAGATTGGGGTCAGTAAATATGCAGGAATGCGGAGCACTTTGGGGAAAACAAGTTTCCCACAGTTACAAACATTACGTGCAGATCCCAGTGTGACTTAGGTATGTATTGGTCAGATCTTTCTCTTCCTTTAATGTGTTTATCGAGATACCTTGGTGAGATAAGCACTATTGCATCAGGGGGAGCCTAAATATTTACTTATCCTGGTATTCCATTGCAAAAGGTGAATGAAATGTGTGGAAATGGGTAGAAATGGGTAGTATAGTGTCATCTCCAAGCCCATCCTCATCTCAGGTCCATATTGTGGAGGATCACCCCAAAAGTAATCTGTACTTCAGTGGGTGTGGTTGAGAGGAGGTTTGCTAAGCCTTCCTCCCCCTTCTCTGCTGCAGTAGCCCATTTAATGAAGACATTACACTGCCTGAACCTGCGTCACCCCAGGCCATGCACCAAGAAAAATAGTGACCAAAAGTTCAATGTCATCAGCAGTTTCCTGCCCCACGCATTGCAGCACTGTTAAGCAGCCTCCCAGTTTTCTTGAACCTGGTTAAGTTTGAAACGTCTGTCACTTTTCCTGGGTAACGGACTGAACTGGGAAGCTGTTTGAGGAACTGGGACGGATGTGTGTATGGCCCACCCATACGATTACACTCCTCTGTGGAAATCAATGCTGTATTTTGCCATGGAAACAGATGTTGCAGTGGTATAACTGAATGAGCCACAGCACAGCCCCTTCTGTGTGGGACTTATTTTCGTTTTGTTTTGTTGTGTGGTGTTTTACAGAAATGGGCTCACGCGCACACGACACACGTGTGCATATTTGTGTGCACGTGAGTGCTAAGTCACATCAGAATTCTGACTACAGGCTCAGATTCAAATAAAGCATAAAAGTGGGTTACTGCTGCATCGTTTCCTGTGAGACAGGGAATGTAAACAGATGCAGACAAACATATCTGTTTCTGGTAAGAGATGTGGAGGAGGGGTGCAGGTCAAAAGGAATCAAAGTTTCAGTAAGGAGCCTTAGTCCATGCAGCTGAGAAGACTATTAATTGTGTTAGCTGCCGCTGTATGTCAGGTTTTGGGGAATCAAGAGGTGGAGACAGCCATTACTGCATCAGCACTTCAACCCTCTTGCTGATTGGGAGGAATGTATTGAAGCCACTTTTAAACCTTGGCTCAGCTAACATGCATGGGGAAGACAATTTTGTCCTCTTTTTATCTTTGTGAGTGTATCAGTGTTTGTGTATGAAACAGAGGACTCTTCCAGAAGCCACACTAATCAAAGCAGAAGAAGCTGTGCTGCTGATGGGCTGCAAATAGAAGCATTTCCTTTGGAGATCTAACACACTATTCTATGTGAGGCTTTCAGTGCTGAGAATGGTTGTGATTATGAAAATTTCTTCAATTTATTACAGCTGCCCAGTGTGGCAGATTGGTGTCCCATCCAGAAAATGGACTCCTTGCCTTGCACCCAGGGATTCCCAGATTCTTGGCTCCAGACCACCACAGCCTTGACCAAGACTAATGGTTAGGGGTGATGGATGGATGAATGAATGGATGCTCTATGTAGTATGCACCATGGTTATGGACTGACTGCCTTTTTCTCCTTATTTTATATGCCTGTATTAAGTTAGCCATTGTAAACAATTTAACATTGTATGTCACATTGGGGAAAAGCCAGAGGTAAATAGATAAATGTCAAATATAAATCCATTAGGCTGGGGACAACTGACAGTTTCATATGTCACAGGTATTAGCATGTACATCAGCAGTCAGATGATCAAAGCCGGATGCTCAGATTTCCACTTTGCAGCCCTGTGGTTAGCCAGTCAAGGCTGGGTGACTGGCTGCTTCTTTTGAAGGAAACTTGTTTAAAACATTGGATATACACAAGGTGGAAGGGCATCCTTGTGCTGTGTCGCCCTCCTTAGGTCTGTCCTTTTAGAGCATCCTGTTACCGGACGTCCCTGACAGGCCTGGGTGTGTGGGATGGCATGGTGGTGGGAGGAGGGATCCCATGGGAAGGATGTTTGAGGAGCTTTTTTGCTGATCGTATGTGTGCTACAGAAACAACATTGTCTGCCTGCCCCTCCCCTCTCTAGGGGGATCTGGAGCTGCTCCCTTTCCTTCTGGATTTGAACCTTTCTTGGAGCAAATCCTCTCCCTGAGCTTTCCCACAGCGCAGCGCGTGCCCGACCTGGGGAAATGGCATATCCACACCGTCCAACACAACACATCCCCAAGCTCACGTCTGTCTGCAGCAGGGAAACTAGGTCAGCCTCAATATGGCAAAATCCTTCAGAAAAAGCAGCTTGTGCAGAACAGCCACAAAGTTGTTCTGACTTTTGCTTTACAGTGTCTGCTTATGGCTGCGAATCACAGGGAAAACTCCCACAAAATAAAATTTTGTGGCAGTTAACAGAAGTAGATCCTTTTAAAAATATTCTTACATGTGCACACTGTCAGTTGTGACAATCAGAATAATTACAACTTGCTTTGGATAAAGGAATGTTGAATTTGACGCATATTAAACTTCTTGCTGTGGGATTTAACTATCCAGCACAGTATATGGACTACTGTGCTCTAGGCTGAGGGTCAAGTGTCAATACAAAGAGCAGCATTTAGGTAATTACCTATTAAACCCTCTGATGTGCATTTGCAGAGTGTAGTCCTGACAATGACTTCAATGTGCTTCCTGTCTCCTCTTGTTTGTGGTGTGCTGTCATGCTTCATTTATGTCCCACTGCGGACCTACTTGCATCAGGGAAATGGAATCTTCTAGAATAAAGCACAAGCCATTCAGTTATTGAAAACAAATGGATGGTCGAGGAAAAATGAAACCCATGGGATGTGTGGGTGTGGGTATGTGAGTGTAGAGGGGGACTAGGTGGTGTGTCATTGGTGCTGTGTGTGTGTGTTGTGGCTAGGAGGTTAAGAGTGGAGCAGTGGTGTGCTGCAGAACCACGTGGAGATCCTCTGGAAGGACTGCCACACGTGCCCAAGTGGTCAATACACAGTGGAAAGTCTGACCACGGGGTGAAACCTCCACTGACAGCATTGTGAGAGAGTGTGTGTGTGTGTGTGTGTGTCTGCTATTGCACGACGCAGGAAATATGTGGATCTGTTCTAAAGCTCCACTGCCCTGTGACCAGACTGGACATAGTGAGCAAATGCAATCTCCTTGCTAGGATGTTTGTCTCTTGTTCATTTTTTTCTTTTAAGAAAGGCAAATAAAAAACCTGTCACATCTAACTTTTAAAACTATTGTACCTCTCTGTATTCACAGTCTTAATTCCAGACTGCCATATAGTGTATGTAGTTTCCAGTTTTTATACAGGATGTCTGTGTGGAAAGAGAAGCAGAAAGAAAACAACAAATAGATGTGGGGCTATAAAAAAACATCCAGACAGAGGTCTCTACTCTGAGTTCTGGGATGTCTTGTTTGAGAGCCTAGACAAGGAGGTGGGTGGTTCTTGGACTTAGTGCAGGCAGCAGATACTGCAGTGGGTGGGAAAGAAATTCACATGTTTCCTGAGGTAAACTTATAAAAAAGAAAACCAGCAACTATTCCTTTGAATACCTCTGTCTTTATTATACTTTGGCTGGCTCCACGCAGTTTTCTTTGGATTTCTAACAAGGGGAAAAATCTTAAACTCGTAGATTTTCAGCAAGAATCGGTCAGGCTATGTTGCAGAGTCTCTTAAAACCCAGTTGGTCATGCTTATAGCCATGTTTTTGAGTTATTTAATGGACCTTCTTTGAGTATTACTTTTGGAACGACATGCTGTGAAAGTGGTACGAGGTGTAAAAATCTTGCTTCGCTTTGTGAAGTGTTTCCTGCTGTCTTGTCATACCTTACTAGACAATTGGCATTACTGAAATTCCCTCTGTGTAAACCATTACCCATTCCTACAATGGTCAAATATGGGCAAAGGACCCATTGTAATATATGTACTTCCCACGTCACAGGAAATTGCATTTCAAGCCTTCATGCACCCACTTGGGTGAGAATAACAAAATGTTCTAACAGCTTAGCATCTAAACAAACACAGTTCAGAGGGATTTGCAAACATTTGCACATTTATCACAAAGACTTCCAGTTTAAACACAAGAATGATATTGTTAAGGTAAAGCAGATGGATGGGAGTGCTAATCTTCTGTATAATACTGTTTAGTTTCACTCATGGCATGCATTTCCCATCCAAGAGCACTTGGCTTGTTGGCTGACCAGATCTCTCTGGCTCGCTTTTATCTAATATACTATACTTTAGAGTCATTCATAGTCCAGGTGAAACCTCTTGATTATGGGGTGGCAGTGAAGGTATGGGTTAGAGGTGGGTACTCATACTGCCCCATAGTACATTATCATTTGGAGAATGGCCGATTATGAACTCACTGCATTAATGTTCTTTAACTGGATGATGAATCTGAATTGCTTGAATTGCAGGGCCCTGTTTAACATGTGCTCATGGGAGCTCCTTGTACTCCAGCAATGTTTTCATTAACATTACTCAGGACAGAACTGAAGCAATTTCCTTGATGGATGAAGATGATTTAACGCATGGCTTGGAAGACTGAAGTCCTGCTGAAATGTCCATCTTTGGTGTTCCTGAGAAAAGACTCTTGACCTGAGGATCCAGTCTATGACTTCAGTCTAATCTATCCCATCAAACAGTTGTGATCAGTATTTTCATGGAGATGGAGCATGTGCAGTTCTGTAGAATTTGGACAGAGTGCATTGTCTGAACTCAACATTACTGTCTCCTTCATGCTTATGGAACTCCTCCAGGCTGGCTCTTGATGCTACATCCCCTACTGTGTGCCTCACAGCATGATAAATAACCACAAGTGGGAGGCCTTTTAAGGATCTTAAACATCTGGGAAATGGACCTCTATGGACAGAGATATTATGTAACTACTGTATACGTAAAGACAAACGTAAAAACTAATAACAGAACTCATCATGCATAACTTGGAAAAATGAAAGGAGGCTAACAGGGGTAATATATGTTGGTGGATAATATTGTGCAAATGTTTTATAGCTTGATAACTACCATAGGATTACTGGATGCATCGGTGCCACATTTACAACATCCATGATCGAAGTTCAGTTGTGAGCAGTTCAGTCTGTATTTTATACACAGATCCTTTAATAAACAATACAGCGAAAATCTGCTGAATTAACCTGGGAAAATATTAACATCTTTTATAATACAACAGTTTTGTCCACTTAGTGTTTCAGACCCAAAACAGTTTTTTTTTCTCAGGGATGTCAAACTGGCTGCTTTCTTACTAAACTGCCCCCTAAAGTAGGGTTTGAAAGATAACAGCTGGACTCCTCTCTTTTAATATAGATATGTTTGGAGACAAATACTGCTTAAAATGGTCACACATCCTCCGTAATAAAACCAGCTGCTTTCTCTATCCTACTCATAACATCAGCTGACCACAACCATCAAGTTAAATCTACATCACAACTAAAATACAGTAGTAGCTTCAGTAGCATACTTATGAAATATTCGAGTAGGTGACAAATTACTACAAAGTGACAACAATTACTAATAACCCATTCTTATAACAGGGTAATTTATATTGTATCATTTCAGGGAATGTATGTTGCTCTAGGGTACTACAGCAGGTGCGGTGACTCTGACTTGGAACAGACCTTAATACTACATTTTAGAAACAAACTATTACTTTAATTATTTAACTAATATGAACAGCTTTTATAATATGAATATTCTTGTACAAGTATAAAAAAGCCATAAACTTAAAATGTTTAATTTTTCATTTCATTAACGATTCCCTCTCGACCCAGTCACAATGGAAATTTTCATAATGTGTTGATTTCTTGTAATAAATTAACTCTGCTAAGGGCCAGGTGTACATTTTTGTACATGACTCACATAATTCATTCATTTAGCTATGTTTATTTCTCCAAAACCACTTAACAGTGGTAAGCTTCTTATAACATTTATACAGCAGTGCAATTTTTTAACTGTAGCACTGTCCACCCATCCATTTTTGTTAACTGCTTGTCCTGAACAGGGTTGCAGCAGTCCAGAGTCTAACCCTGAAGCAATGGCTGCTAGACTACAAAACTGCCGGTTGGGACACCGGTT
Source organism: Heterotis niloticus (assembly GCA_018136845.1). Lineage (NCBI taxonomy): Eukaryota > Metazoa > Chordata > Actinopteri > Osteoglossiformes > Osteoglossidae > Heterotis > Heterotis niloticus. The sequence continues at coordinate 11,339,675 of CM030904.1, read as the reverse complement.
CATTACAGGGTGTCTGTCAGACTTTTACTTAATTATTGATACTAACTTAGAAAAACTTTATTTAAAACTTATTTGATTTTAATATATAACCATACAACTATTTAACTATCACTACTAATTATGAATTAGATAAGTAATGGTATTAACAAAGTGGTTATCCTGATCAAGTCCTTCCCAATTAATCTGTACTTAATCATTAAATAAGTAAAGTTACTTACCATGCTGCTGTAGATTTAGCTGCCTAGTTGTAATCAACAACAGTTACCATAAACAAACAGATTTGTTTGATCTAACCAAGCTAGATTATAAAATATACTGTATTAGCTTACTCTACAAAATAACTTAATGGGCTAGTTATGATAAACAGCAGTGAAAAACTTGTTTATTTAAATCCTAATTAACTTGCTAATAACTCAGAAATTGAACTTGACCAGGAACTAGAGATAGTATTGATCACACTGCTGATGAAAATCATTTTTAATTTTCATCCTTTTTCTTTCAAATCAGCTTTTGAGTGATCAATAGGAATCACTAGAGTGAGTTTATTTTGCAATCTATATTTAAGACAAATGTACATTTTATTAATTAGGATTTTATTTTGTTGCACAACATCAGATTTGGGATAAGAAAACAAAAGAAAAATCAGTTGTACTGTTAATATAGCACAAGGACAACAGGCCAACCTCTGTGTCGAAATTCATTCATTAATAATGTGCAGTTTATTAAACTTACATCTTTTCATATCTTAGATATGTTTAAAAGTTACATCACAGATCATGCATGACTGCTTTTATTGCTTATAGCCAAGGGTGATCCCGATGCTGACTTCTTTCCACTGAAGCATGAGGAGTTCTTCAAGGCTTCGAGAGGTCATTCCTCGACAGTTCCTCTCCACCCACCTTGAGTACTTCACAAGCCAGGTCAGAAGGCTAAATATGTCTGAATGTGCTTCTGTTCAGCAACTTGCTCTCTGCTAGAAACACAAATGACGTTACTGGATCTGCACGTTCTCAGCAAAACTAACCAAAGGCAAAAAGGTGCTCCGGCATCTGTTGTCCTTGTCAAGGAGGCTCAAAAACTTGATAAGCAACACTGCAGAGCTTCCTCACATGTCCTGTTCTTAAGTGAAGAAAATCTGTGTGAAGCAGTTACTGAAAACAACTGCCCAGTCGTTTCATATCCAGAAGCTCATTTCACTCCCCTTCACTATACTCACTTTATTGTACAAGTAGAGTACACCATAGTGTGTAATAACTGTTTTACCAAATTAGCCCTTTTAAAGAGGAAATTGAAAAACAGGAGTCGAGAAGGTCCATTTCAGAGAACCACATGGAGTTCTGAACTCTGTGAGGTCACACCATACAGATGGGAAAAACTGAGCCTAATATGAAAAATACTCTGAAGGATATGATGCTAGAGAAGAGTCCCATATGCTGAGATGGGAACCCTGAGGGTCTACCAGGGGAGCGCTGCCAATTTTTGCAGCAGAGGACGGCTCAAAGGAAACAGCTCATACATCTGAGGGCTGAGCTTATCCTCACAGCTGATCCTGTGGGCCAGAGTGTTCTCATGGTACTGTGGACAGACAGGGGATTAAGATAGATTTAACAGTGCATAGACCCTTTATTTTGAGACATTTTATTCTCTTTCAACACTCAACACATAAGAAAATTAAAATGATTGGGAGAGATTTTTTTGCTTTATGGCTGCAACACTAGAAAACATATCTGCACTGCTAATCCTGTTTTAAATGGCAAAAGTACTTGTTTCCTTCACAGGTTGCCTATTTGAATCTCTAAAAATAATATTCATATATTCAGACACATATACATTTATGAGAAAAAAGACAATGGTATTTTTTCAAATCGTGTTTCATAGTTCTAATATATTGTTGTCCCTTAACATCGCCTTCACCTGTAATGATTCCGTCACATCCTAACATCACAAACTTTGTTTTTTGCTTTCTGTTGTTGTTAAGTGCCATAGCAAAATTTTAAAGTAAAACACAGAATAATATCTGCATTTTGTCTTTTTATGTTGTATGTGGTATATTGCTTTATTTATTGTGTGGTGTGTTTGTTGATCTGAAACATTTATGTACAGTAAGGTCCTCCATTCATATATCTGTTCATAAAAGTGCATTGGCCTCTGAGCACTTTGAAATCCCTTTCTTGAAGATATTTGGCAGCTTGAGTGGATGGTGGCCAAAGAGTTCCACAGTCAGAAAAGACAAAAGGAAAGTCTTTTATTGCCAAAGACAACAAATAATGTGGGAAAGTTAAAGAGAAATAACTGGTTCAGTGTAGTGTTGTTGATCTGAAATTCCAGGGTTAAGGTGATTTTATGAGATACACATATAAATTTATTTTTAAAGTTGGAAATGCCAAAATAGGTGCAAAAAATCAGATCATAACTAGGTCATGTTTTTATCCAATTTTTTTATTCATGCTATTAAAAACAATCTTAGCTCTTCGTGCTATTTTAGTAATATGACAGATACACATAACAAGGCAAAGAAATGCTTAAAATTGGGTAGTTCCAGAAAAAAAATTGTCTTTGGCCTTAACTGAAATATGATATCAAGTGGACTAAGAAATGTTTCAGAATGTGAGCAGTCAGTCCCAGGCTGGATGGGGAGAAAGATCCTTGTTCCAGGGGTCAACTCCTCCCTTGAACAGAGCAAAGTTAAGCAATGGTAGTCTCACTGCAATGTATCTCTTCATACAAGCAATTTAGTGCAATTTTACACACACACACACACACACACACACACACACACACACACACACACACGGCATTTCCAGTTTACCTGAAACATATCTTTGGACTGTATGTGGGAGCCAGAATATCTGGTTGAAACCCAAGCAAAGATGAGGGGGACATGGAAATTCATACCCACACATACCAGATCTAGGGCTGTGAGGTAGCAACACTATCGACTGTATCATGATGCTGGGATTGACAGAGTATCATGTGCAGGAATATCATAGTTTAATGGAAGGACCTGTAGTGAAATTTGGGATGTAACAATGCTAAACTAATGATAAGTGACCTAAAATCCTCCTGTCAGTGTACCCATTAAGACATGCTCCTCACACACTGATATTAGCATATATTATAATACACCACTAAACAGTAATGTTAACATAAACAAGGTGTGGCATGTATCTGAAGACCTAATGGCCATCTACACTGACCTTCTGTAGAATCCTCCAGCTGACCCTGACAGCCAGCACCTTCCCTCTTGTCTAGGTGAATTTTGGCCTTCCAAAACTTTCAAGCACTGAAACAGTACTGAAGAACTTGACTAACTCCTCCAGGAGCTGGGTGTGGTTCACCGAACAAATGATTCCTTTGCTTAAAAAAGTGCTATTCATTTTTTGCAGTTCTCCAACATCTGCATGCTGGCAATAACAGTAGAAGCTAGAGTACATAATGGAAGTTGCCAATGAACTTCCATTCATTTCATTTTCACTGTGGTAGGTACCAGAGAATTAATATCAACTGTGCTTAAGTTTTTTTTTTTTTTTTTACAAAATGTGGAACTTTTGAACCATTTCAGTTTATTTATTCATAGATATTTTTTACTAATATCACTAAAAGTATTCCATCCCTCATTAACATTTCCTCCTTAATCCTGGTCAAGGGTGCAGGAGCCGATCTTGTGATCATTGGGATCCATTGCAGGGTGGCCACAAACACATATACATTACAGACTACTTAGAGTGTCAAATTATCTTAAAACACATATCTTTGAACAGTGGAATGAAATCGGAGCACTCAGAACAAACTCTTTGAAAGATGGGGAGAACGTGCAAACTCCACAAAGACTGAATGGGATTCAAACTCATGTTGGAACAGTCCAGGTGTGGCAGCTGTATTCACTGGGCCACCTTGTTGGGACTAGAAATGCTATATTTCATAAATTATACATTAGTCGATTTGTAAGTATTATGGATCGCACATTACTGCACCATTAGCATACCTGTTGGTACTGCATAGGTATAGAACCTGAGTTCTTGTCTCTGCTGTGTGTATGTGTGTGTGTGTGTAGCCTGGACACTAGCAATATTCAGACTTTGACTGTTAGTTCCCTTAGTTGCCCACTTAATAACAAGACTACTGCTGAAAACCCCTACAGTACAACGCTGGTAAAACTTTGGTAGCGAGAGTGAGACAGTGGGTGGGGGGTGACGGAGGGAGGGAGGTAGAGCGAGAGAGAGAGAGAGAGGAAAGAGTAGGAGAGAGAGGGGGTGAAGGTATACATCTCATCACTCCTGGAAAGAAATGCCAGCAGCTCGAATATTGTTTAAATTGTAAACCGATATCACCATAACACATTTTGTTTTGAGGAAGGAAACAGGATGGTAAACTTGAAATAGTCTTACTACTTGTTTGACGTCGGTAGATTTTTTTTAAATTTACTTTTTTCTTCTTTGCTTGCTAAAAAATACCAGCAGTGAAGCAGCTGTAAAAAAAGAAAGAAAAGTATCTGCATAATTTTTGTGGGGCGGGTTGAGCGCTTACTCTCCTATTGGAGAGAAGGTACCAAGGAATTCCTTAACTTCATGGTTTATGTAGAGGTTCAGTTCGTACGTATAATATTTTTTCAGACGTATCGGCCAGTTTATGTGCTGTGATGTTTACTCTGTTTTGCTAAATGTTATTAAAGGAGAGACTTAGTGCAGCCCGAGGTCATCTGCAGTTTACAGTCTTGACGACTTTTGCGCGCACATTTAGCGAATTTTAAATGTTGTTTTTCCACTTTTTCTTGCAGCTTTTTCCTCTCGGACGAGGAAAGGGGAGTTCGGTTTGAGCGGAGGACGCACATTAAAAGACTGTTATACTTTTTTAAAATCATTTTTTATCTCGTGGAAGTTGAGCGGCCCGTGAGAAGGGTGTCTCTGAGGTATGCGTCGGGAGAGCCTGACCAGGCTCGCGCTGGGGCTCGCGGCCGCCGCGCTGCTTGCTGCAAGGGCTGCCGAGGGGGCGGCCGGAGACGAAGGGGAGCCGAGAGCCAGCAGAGCCAAGCGGAGAGGGGGCGCACACGACGTGCTGAAGGGGTAAAGCTCCGCTCGCAGCCGCCTCCGCACGACTTCTTAGCGCTTAAACACCATCGTATGTTATTTGTAGCACGCGCGGAGAAGCAGGAAAACGCCCGCGACCGTTACTTCACCACTCGTCCATGTCCCGAGTGGAAACGCACATGCAATGTAAACCGCTTGAAGACGTCACTCCTGAAGGAGAGCACAGGCAAACTGTACGGGTCTTCGCACTTCATTTCGCATATGCTATCAAGTTATTCGACCCTGGTTTAGTTATTGAAAAGACTCGCTAATTCCCCTTTTCCTTCAAGTTGCCCTCGTAAAACGTTCAAGGTCGGTAAAACGCGCAGAGTGACCCGGGAGACAGCATCATACCTGTAGGCATTTGTCCACATCTGTCAGTATCTTTCAAAATAATCTTCAAACATATGTGAATATTTATCAACATCTCTCATTTTCTTCCGACATCTGTCCTCCTCTGTAGGAACGAGTCAGTATCTGTCGAAATGTGTAAAAAGTGAAGAAGTTTCAAAATCTCTCAACATGTCTGTCTTATCCTGTTCATATGTTAAGTTATGCCAGTCTACTAGTATCTATCCTTATCTGTCAACGTCTGCAGTATCTAACAGAATCTTTCAAAACCTCTGAATATCTGTCAAAATATGCCAGTATCTGTCAGCATATCTGTGCATGTGTGCCATCCCTCAACACTCCACTCTGGGGTTCGGGGTTCGACAGATGTCTTGCGGTCAAGTGTTCCTAGGTTGTGCACTTTGTGGGATTTTGCTGCAGACTGCCAGTCCATGAGCTAGAAGACAGAGCTCTTCTGCGGGGTGCTGCCAGTTTTGTCATTAAATATTGGCAAGAACAGGACATTCCTCTTTGTGCAGCAGAAAATAAACTATCCTTAAAACAAAGGACTCTTTTTAGAGTTTTGTGCCATTTTAAGGATATGCTATAGAACCATTTTATATCTGTGCTCCAAGTCCTTTTATTGGCACCCCATATATGGATAGAAATGTACTTTACTGGAGTACAAGCCTGAGCGGTTGCCTCGTCTGGGGTCGAGCCAAAAGCATAACACTAGGATCAAACATGACAAATAACATTTTCTTCAATTTAGGAATGAAAAAATATATGCTTGTTAATGTTCCATTTTTATTTATTAGAGGTTAGACAGTTTGTAATGTGAATGCAACATGCCCCAGACTTCACTGATTATTAAAGATGTTAAAATAATTTACTAGGAAGTTCACAACATTATTTTGTTGTCCTTATGGAGTAAAATTGAACTCAATTATTTACTCTGAAATAGAATCCAAATTAATATTCACCACCAGGTGTTGCTGTTAGCAGGATGTGCAGTTAGATTAGTTTTAAATTAAGACGCTGATGCTTATGGGAATAATAAGCACTGAATGTAATCATGCATTATAATAATGATTTTTATTTCACAAGAATTTTCTAACATTACCCTTAAATTGTAATTTTCTACATACTACTATGTCTAATGATGCATGGAAAAAATACAAAATAAAAAATGGTATTATTTTTTCCAGACCCAATGTTTGTGGATCACGTTCTAATGTATACTGCTGCCCTGGATGGAAGACCCTTTCTGGAGGGAACCAGTGCATTGTTCGTAAGTGTCAGAATCTTTCTGAAATGTGAGTTTTTGTTGTCTTCAGCCAGTGACTGGAAACACTCTAAACCACAGTCCTCAGCAAACTTGCTCTGTTCGAAACAAGGGAATTCACTTGAATCTTTTCAGAATCAAACAGTATATTTGGCAACAAAATCAGTAAGTCTAAGTTAGAATTTTTTTAAAGGCACTGTTCAGTACTGGCAAGCTTTTTAGTCGATGACTAAGTGAAAAATGTTGTTATAATGTCACACCCATACTGACCAAAATGACTTGCATGAAATGAATTGCATCAGTATATGATTTCTTGGACATGCTGTATATGTACATCCATATGTATAATGACAAGAATGCATACCAGTTTCTGGTTTTTAGAATATACTAATTCACACAAAATATTTCCCTAAGGACTAGGGAGCCCTGTAGTTTTAAATCCTCAGACCTGCTTGCAGTGTAGACTATGTAAGATTGATGCCATATAAATTCACTTTCTGCAAATATCTAATTTTCAACCCAAAAACTGCAGAGTTACCTGATTCAGTTAGTTTTGTAGCTAATGAAGGCAGTCTGTCTGTGACCTTGGTTACCTTCTGGGAAATTGTCTCCTTGTGGCTGCCACAAGGAGCTACAGTATATGGGTTGTTTAATAATGGTGAGCAGGAGTACCAGAGGTCTTTTAGTGTGTCTTGGAGATTTATGAAGTTGATTATACACTGCCTGGTCAAAAAAAAGTCACCACCTGGATTTAACGTAGTGTTATGATCTGGGGCTGCTTCAGTTGGTCAGGTCTAGGTTCGGCAACATTATGTGCCCAAAAAATGGGGTGACCTGACTACCTGAATATACTGAATGACCAGGTTTTTCCATCAATGGATTTTTTTTCCCTGATGGCACGGTCTTATTCCAAGATGACAATGCCAGGGTTCATCGGGCTCAAATTGTGAAAAAGTGGTTCAGGGAGCATGAGACATCATTTTCACACATGGATTGGCCACCACAGAGTCCAGACCTTAACCCCAATGAGAATCTTTGGGATGTGCTGGAAAAAGACTATGCAATGGTGCAACTCTCAATACAAGATCTTGGCAAAAAATTAATGTGTCTCTGGATGGAAATAAATGTTGTGACATTGCATAAGCTCATCGAAACAATGCCACACATTAGAGTGTGTGACTTTTTTTGTATCTCCCCTATACCAGAATATCACACCATCTCTTTTCTCTAACAATCCAGGGTCCACCATTCTGGGTTTCTCCTTTTTTTAGTTTTTAAAGTGACCTGATTGCTATACAGTGGAGTGCAGGTGGCTGCTGTGCTTGGTATCGTTCCTGTCTTATTCCTCCATATTCGTCTTGATGTATCTAGGTATAGTGAACTCAGATCTCTGTTTCTATATGTCCGAGAGTTCACAGATTTTTTTTAACCCCTTATCCCATTCCCAGCCATTTGCAGGAGCTCATGCGGAGATGGATTTTGCTCCAGGCCCAATATGTGCACTTGCCCAAATGGACAGATTGCCCCATCCTGTGGCTCCAAGTCAGGTGCTTTGCTTTTAAATACATTTTCCCTGTCACCTTTTTGTTGTTCATTGTCTGTAGTACCAACTGACTTCGCTGCTAGAGCGATTTATCAGTGGTATTTTTCACGTTTTCTTTTAATGCCATATTCACTGTTTTAAACTAAAGAAATGAACTGAAATACAGGTTATGGATAAAGTAAACAGAGCAAAATGAAAGACTGCTCTAAATGCACAAAAGGGATTTTTTTCCCTTAAATGCATCTATCTAACAGTGGTCTGTTTAACTTGCTTTGTTTTCACTGAGAATATGATTTAGTTTTTGGCAGAAGTCTGTCTAATTGAAATCAGTATGAGGTATAAGGTTCTTACCCTGTTTAACAGATTATGTCATTTCCTGTCCATTGCCTAATCCCTTCTGTTTTTTGTTAGACACCATATAAAGGAACCTAACTGGACTCTTACACAGTAAAATCACCAGTTGGGTATTCTACATTAAATTAGGCTCTAACTCATATAACTAACTTTCTTAGAATAAATTCAAATTTTCAGTTTAAAAAAAATCTGAAATTTGCTAAACATTTTTAGATTTTTTTTAGTTAAAATGGATCTATTTAAATGTTTTAATTACCAAAAGTTTTCTATAGTTTTCATATCATTTATCTCTTTGAAAATTATGAATAGATCTTCTTTTTTGTCTTTACATTTTACACCCTAAAAGAGGTATTGCAACCTCCTCATAATTATAAAGCTGTAACATGGTAAGATAAAGCAATACAGTACGTAATAGCAAAATATCAACAGTATTATGTTAACAGTGGTGATTGGTGAGCACTGTCTACCTGCAGGCAAGGCCTGTGTTTTTGACCAACTACATCCCCACTGTCCTTCTCCTTATTGAGCAGTTCAACATTGCAACATCCGTTGTATGAATGGGGGCTCTTGCATGGAGGACAGCTGCCTGTGCCAGAAGGGGTACAACGGGCCACACTGTGGACAACGTAAGGGCCACTCCCTCACACCCCTGTCATACCAACCCCATGGAAACAATCAATCCAGTGTCCATTAGCCAGTGAAGATTACTCATCCCACCTTTATATGCTCCTTCCTAACTCGCAGCTGTCTGTGAAAGTGGATGTCTGAATGGAGGGAGGTGTGTGGCACCAAACCGCTGTGCCTGTACCTATGGCTTCACTGGGGCCCAGTGTGAAAGAGGTGGGTGATTCACAGTAATCTACCCTATATCCCTTGTGTTCAGCTCTAATATCTTCTTCATGATGCCAAATACAACAGAAGTAGGTTGCTCACAGGGTTCTCTGCTTTACAGAGTCAGTATTGAAAAATGCAGCATATCTTTGGTTATTGTAAAAATCACTACAAAAGATGCTGGTCTCTTTTTGTCATGCAGGGACCTCTGGGGTCAAATTTGTTTCCAGTTTGTTTTTCGTTAATGAGCTCTCTGATGGGGCTCAGGTATTCCATGTGGAAGCTACCCTGTTTGTGTGTATAGTCATCATATTTGCTTTGGCACCTGAAATGGACAGCCAGTATGGAAACAGATCATAGAACAGACTATGGAGAGAGATTGGTGATATTGGTCTGTTTTAATGTGGCACAACTATGCAAGAAATAACCTTGCCTATGTGCCTTACAGTCATAGGACTCCCAGTAGTAACGTTATAATGTCATTGACAGAAAACCAAAAAAGTTCCTTTTTCTGTAGAGATTCCTGCAGTTATTAACATGAACTCAACCTTGAATGAATGACACAACAGAGAAGAAAAACTTCATGGTTCCTGATAACCTTGGTCACTCTCTAATGTACTGCAAAATCAGGACACATTCATCTGCAAATCTAGTTCAATTCTTTCATTAGAGTTGTCTTTGAAAAGAGTTGTCAAGGGTATGTTTACAGTTAGTGCATTATACACTTCTGTGAAACTCTGACAACACATTACTTGTTCATTTTACTGTGTTTGTGTATGAGGCACTTGTTTGTTTAGCTCACAATTAGGTTATTCCTGATTTTAACATATGTTACTAATTTTGACTCATCACCCATTGCAAATTACATTTCAGATGGGAAAGTAAGTTTTGTTGTTACGTGGAAAATGCAGAAGCCTTATACGGATGAGTGAATATTGCCACGGGATATATTTAAATCATTATCAAGAAATGATTTTCTTTCATTTTTAGAAAACAATTCACAACAATAGAGTTTTTAAACTGTGCAGTTTTTAGCAAGTGGAGAGAACCTCAGTCACTCAGTCACTCTCCCCCTCACTTACTCGCTATTAGTAAATACTTGTCCAAATCATTGTGGTCCAGAGCCCATTCCAGAGCCATACATAGAGCATAAAGCAGGGTGCATCTTGGATGGAATTACAGTCTATCGCAGAGAGGAGAACCTGTTATTTTTTTTTTTCACTTAAAAGCTTAAAGCTTAACAATGCAGTCATGGGAAATGTCAAGTGGAAATATTTTGTAGCTCAGTTGTAGCTTTACAACTTGCATTTTGGTTTCATACTTCAAGTACTTTTCTAGTTTCATTAGGTAAATGTTGAAACATATTTCTCAGCTGTTAACACACTTAGCATATTAATGCAATCAACACTAAAAGGGCATAGGGTTTATATTTCAGAAAAAATATGGACCATTACATTTCCTTATCTTTAATGTTATGTCCAATTTGAGATGAAAAGAAATTGTTTAATTTGGCAGTAATTCTGAATGTACTTGGTTACACCCAGGAAACACATACTGCTGGCCATCTCAATCACAGCCTAGGAACTATTCCAAAACCACATACTTGCACTGCAGTGTTCATTTAAAGGTGAATGTTTTTAGCCTCAAATTTCACATTATCTACAACCTTTATGGTTATGCACATTTGAAATCTTCATATTAGTAAATCAAAACATACTCAATGGTAGATTGATTGACTGTTAATCCTTATTATATAACTTCAGGAATAACCCTATTATCTGGAATGAACTGTAAAGGAAGAAAGAATGAAAAGGAAATATTTTCATCAGCTCCAGCTGTGGTCCAGTACAGACTTGTAGGTGCTCATCTGCCTGACTGCACTTAAATTTTTTTCCTGGCTTTGAAACATAAGATCCATTTGCCTGTCTGACTTAATGGTTGGTTAATAGATAATGGTTTAATTTAGCAGAAAGAAAGAAAAAATTAACACTGTGGACTGCATTGGTAACTTGTATTGTTTGCCAGTTTAAACAATTTTTAATGAATGTTTTTGTCTTGGGTTCTGTTCTTAGTTTAGACAGGTAAATGTTATGTTAACATGGTACAAAAATGTTTTGTTCTTAGTCTGTTTATCATTTGTGCTTGTGGAACTAGGAAGATATGGGGTAAGGAGATTGCAATGGCTTTGTTTACTGTTCCCTAAAACAGTATTTGCAGTATTATATGTGTTCAACTTATGAAGTCCCCTAGAATTTCCATGCCTTTACTTCTGGTCTGCTCAGCTGTGTTTCTTTATAGATACACAGTTCTTCTTGCTGTGCTTTTGAGCACCAGCATTTCCATTTTGAACACCAGCATTTCCATTTTATATATTCATTCAGGCATTAAGAAACCATGTTATGTGGTTAATATTTTGAGTGAAAACTTTAAATGCTACTTCCAGGATGATAGTGAAAAAAATGTAGTTCCTAGTGTGTGGCTTGTCAGTTCTTATCTCTTAATGTCCCCCAAAACTTTTTTCCATGCTAGGCACTTTCCTTTTCAAGCAGCAGTTACACATTGTGAAATTGGAATGTGACTGATATCATTAGAGCCTGTTATTTTTCAAAGGTTTCAATTTTGTAAATTTTTGGAGTTAACATGAATAGAATGCATACACTCATAATAGAAAAGCATTGTCCTGTTTTTTAGCTACATTTAGTCCAAGGAATGCTTTTAAGGGTGATGCCTGCTGGTTACTGTGCTACAGGACCAGAATTATTCTCTCTGTGGTACGTATATTGAAAAGACACTCATTACAAATGTTTTTAGGCCTGAGGTGTAAGGAGCATTTTGGAGTTCCCAAAGTGAGTATTATGACAAAGTGGAAGGTGGTCCAGAGTAAAAAAAACTGTTGCTAGCATTCATTAGTGGTTGCTAGGATTCATTAGTGGTTTTTTTGGTTTCTAACTATATCTTGAGACTCATGATGCTCCCTGCAAAACAGGATGATACAATAAATAATTTGTCAGAATGATTCTTGATAAAATGTATTGTGTGAGAAGGAGGTTGAAGACAAAGTTACCAGAGTGAGTTTGGTCTAGTTGTAGTAAATCAACTGGAAGACATATTGGTTTAAACAGAATACTTGGGCATTAGCCAAGAAGATAAATGATCTCATTCTTTGTAGAGGTGTTCTCTTTTCATGTAACAACAAACCTATTGTGTTGGGTCACATGCAGAAGACAGGATCCTGAACATACTGAAATGAATTTACCTGTATTTTTTAAGTGCAGATGCGGCAGATATTGACAAAGCACCATAGGAGTTCACACAAGATTGAACAGCGACAGTGTGAATATGTTCTCTGAGAATCTTGGAGTGGGTTGTGCAGGGGAGAGTGCTGCAGAGCTGGGTGGATTAGATGATTCCCAGATGTGTGGAGACACACAAGCGTACCACAGTTGTGTTTGGACGTAGTTTCACAATGAGTGCTGGTGAGCCACTGCCGGTGCCCCAGAGGAGGGGAATGCAGTTACTGTAAAAGGTGCTCTCATGACTGGTTTCCTGTGAAGTTTGGCTCATTGCTGCCAGGTTTTTAGTTTAGTTTTTTGGTTTTGGTTACTTGTTTCCCAAACTAGGGTAAATCCAATTTTTTTGTGGAAAAAGTTATTCTTTAAAGTCTTTATGACTAAGTAGGGGATGCAGAGATAATTAATTACTGACTGAAAAAGACTGACTTCTTCTGAGTGACTAACCTGACCTCACATTTCCTTGACATTAAATCATAAAATGTTTTGAATTTGTAAAAAATGCTTCAAATATCATCATACCAAAAGTTACAAAAACCACTGGTCCACTGAATTGACAAAAAAATGTTTTTTTGTAAAAAGACTTGCAGTCTCTCAATCTATGATAAAGATACTTCTTGCAAACACATATGTACACAAGTGTATAAATATGCAAAATTGTAATTTATACATTATAGAATTGCTAATAGCACCTGGAGTCTCACAGCTCTTGGAAGGTGAGTTCAGACTTGGGTTCAACTATAGTTAAGACTGTGTGGAGTTTGCATATTCTCTCAGTTTTTGCCTGGATTTCCTGTAAGCTGTCATTTGGATTGGATTGCTGCCTCTTATAATTGAAACCAATAATGCGTATACCACTTATACCACTTCTGTATATCTGCTGTTTATATGTAAGTGCCTTACCTCACTTTACTTACTTTACTTACTTAGATATATGTTTTAAAGCCCAGCTTTTACAGATAAGCAAAGGTCACAACACCTAGAAATATTGGCTAAAATCTTCCATTTAGTCAGGCCATAAGTGAAGTTTGCTAAAGAAAAACTGTGTGAGTGAGTAATATGTCTGAAATAATTTGTTTTGTTTGTATTATCCTTTGTGTTTTGTCACAGAATGAAGAATATTCCAGAATCCTGCACAATGCTGTCTGTTATGTAACTGGATGTGTAAATGTCTCCAGGCATGAGATTTGCGTTAACACCATTTTGCCTCCCTGCAGACTACCGAACTGGGCCCTGCTTCGCCTCAGTCAGCAATCAGATGTGTCAGGGCCAGCTGACAGGCATTGTGTGCACAAAAACTCTGTGCTGTGCTACAGTGGGCCGTGCCTGGGGACATCCCTGTGAGATGTGCCCTGCCCAGCCACACCCTTGCCGTCGAGGCTTCATTCCCAACCACCGAACAGGAGCTTGCCAAGGTAGCCTCTGTGCCCTCACACGTCTCCTACGGAGCGTTTGTCTTCAATTAGACTAGCATCTCTTGGGGCTCAAGAGGAGGACTGCTGGAAATCTGTTTGTGGTTCACTGAACATGCCCCATGTAAAGCACATTCATTCTGACCATATTTACTTTGACAGTAATTTCTCAGCACAGCTACTCTTCATTTTAGATAGATACTAAAGGGCACTCATGCGGATAATGTGTTCATGGTAGACGTTTAGTTTAGAATGTTATTTTAAAAACCACAATGCTTGATATTAATTTCTTATTGCATTTGATATAGACTCTCATGCGGTATTCCATCTGCGTGAGCTTTGAAAATACAATCCACCTATCCATTGATAAAGGTCCTCCCTATTTACACCTTCTCCATAGAATGTTTTTTATACCAAAAAGTAAGTTTAATTTAGGATCTTCCCCTTTTTTAAAACATTTTTTAACCTAGCCATGTACCCAGCCTTATCTTGACACAAGCTTTTTAATGCAAAAATTTCCAAAACTAGTTTTTAGGCAAAAATTGTTCATACAACAGCATTTTTCAGTTGAACTGTGTATAAAACCCCAGAATGTTTTGTTATTTTGAAACACATTATATGTCTTGCTTGTATTGTCCCTGCTGGGTAGCATCTGGTCTGCAATAAAGTCTAACTGTACCCAGGCTGTGCAATATACAGTATTAAACTGTTCCAAAAAGCAAGAGCGAATTAAATGTGTAAAACAGGGTTAATGTGTAATCCTTTATTAGGATACGTTAAGTGGCTATGGACCTGTATCATAAAGAACTAACAGTGTGCTCTCATTGTTATCCTCTTTAGATTATTGTATGAGAGCTCAACATATTGCACATGCAAACTGTGTAACACCCTGCCAGATGTATGCATTTTGCTGGCAGTCTGGAGGTAAAGTAAACTGTGTTACAGGGCCATTCTAAATAGGGTGTGAGGGAGAGAACATGCATACAATACTGGAAAGTATGCATAAATATATGCTGGGTGCTTGTAAGAGCCAATCGTTCTGTTGTCATCAGTGTGCTGCTGCCAGTGCCACTGTGTTCTTGGTTTTCCTGTGAGTCTGGTTCACTAGTTTAGGCTGGACTCACTGACTGCCCGAGATATACATCACTCTTGCAGTGGTCTGCCCTGGCTGTTACCTTCCCATCTTGTCAACAGTCTGAAATTAAGACTCCCGTTGTGTATACTGATTCTTTTGTCAGGTTTTCTGTAATTCTCCAGAACCGGCATTTCTTCTAGCTAAGATCATTTTCAGATAGGCCTTTAACTGTGCTCTGGTTGTGATAAGCCTCAACGGAGGGGTCCAGACCTTTCTGCGCTTATTTTTGGGAAGGCCCTCTCAGATTGCTCCAGCTGTGTAAATCCTTTCATCGTCTTGTCTTCAGGAGGCAGGAGAGTGTGAGGAGGACTGACTCCTCAGTAATTTGGAGTTCCGCTCTGATGATGCTGGGATGCATTCCTGTCACATACTCTATGTTCCTTGTGCCATTCACCCCTCCAGGGAGTGGTCTTGATCAGAACCCCCCTCAGGCAAGATCTGATCCTGGGAGCTCAGAGACTTGCACCTAACCCAGTGGGCTTCTGCCTTAGACTGCATCTACATCTGTCTGAGCTCAAGCTGTCTAAGATCTGACTCTTAAGTATAGATCATTTTATAATCTGAAAAAAAATTATTTAAATGTTAAATATTCAGTTTTTAACAATTTTACAAATATGGAGGAAAAGGACAGTTTTTTTAACTGTAAGACTGTGATGCTATTATGCACTGTCCAATTTAAATTTAATGAATAAGAAATAATACCGTATTTTTTCACCATGAATATTTTTCAAAGGCATAAGAACATTTTGTCAGTCCTTGTTTGTTAAAATAATGGTTTCTTACAGATGAATAATTTTGTTGAAAACAAATTAGATGTGATTTTGTTTTTGTTAATGCTTTTTTTGGTAGATGTGGATGAATGCCAGGCAATTCCTGGACTCTGTCAAGGGGGAAATTGTATTAACACTGAGGGATCCTTTGAGTGCAAGTGCCCTGCTGGTCACAAATTCAATGAAATCTCACAGAAATGTGAAGGTAAGACTTTTCATGGGGTCATGAAGAGGGAAAGGAAACACTGAACACATACAGACTTCTGTCTTAAAGCCCAGAAAACTAGCCTCAATGTACTAGAAATGCATGTACCTCAGTGCACTTAAAATATATGTGTGATTTTTAATATGGTTGTAGTTATACATATAAAAATTGTATAAAAGGAAAAACAATACTTTTCCAAGGAGCAGCTATCATTGTTGCCATGGAGTAGCCATTATTGTTTGCTCTTTCCATGATTGTGTTCCATAAGGTCAAGTGTTAGGGCAGTAATGGAGCTGTGGGGTTGAACAGGTTAGGCCATTGCTGCTCCATGTGCTGAAAACCAAAGAGAGAGACCAGGTCCATTGAGCTATAGTGTACTTGGCGGGGGCTTGATTTCACAAGGAACCTTCAAGTATTTTCTAAATTCAGGTCAAACAAGACCTTTCTCACACACCCCTCCTCTCTCAGTCTAGGCAGATTGCTGGGCTGTAAACAGTGTGTGAAGCTGGCTGTGACTAAGACATGTCTTCATACTCACAAATCTGCTGTACTGCACAAATCTGTTAATAAACACACCGAAGGTTCATACCCACCTGTATAGAAGCTGTGAACTGTATGTGAAGAGAAATGAAGCTATGTTCTGTAAACATGACATCGATATATAGATTGGTTTTAAGTTCAGCCATTAAGTAAAGTTACTTAAAAAATTATTTGGCTGTGAAACAAGGACTTGTAATCAAAAAACCCTCTTCAGCATCTCTCAAGTTCTTGGGGAAAAGAAAGCCAAATTCAACGGGACATTTTAACTGTAAAGAACATTTGGCTTATTAGGAAAACTCAGTGACAAGTTCCAGACCACACGTAACCACATAAACTTGATTTTCTGGAGCGGTACAAGACATATTTGTGGTTATCACATACAGGATAATGTCTTTGCTAAATTTTGCCCAGAAATAACATGCTAATTCTTTGAACATTTCTGAAATTTGGGGTTTCACATTCATCATAGTTACTTTTCAGACTCACAGTAATGTACTATGCCAATTCAGCTGAAACAGATGTGGTTAGCACTGTCTTAACATCAAAACTGGGTCCAGGAATATCACCCTGTGGTAGGACCTTTTCATAAGCTGGTCTGTTTGACTTTGTATTTAGCAATAGTTTCAGAATGTGTATTTTTCTTTTTCTAATGATACTAAGGGATATGGCTCCTTGTGACTGATACTCTTTTGGATTTTACTTCACTAATGTACAAAATATGTGGTTTTCAATACATATTCTGTTCTTTTTTGTCCAGACATAGATGAGTGTGCCAGCATCCCAGGTCTCTGCAGTATGGGTGAATGTTCGAACACAGTTGGAAGTTTCTTCTGCAAGTGTCCTCAGGGATTTTACACCCCTCTGGATGGCTCCAAATGCATAGGTGAGGTAATGGCAGCAGTTGTATGTGAACAGTAAATTTAGCATCTATTGATTATATATGCATACTGAATACATTATAGTTTTGTGGGTTACTATTTTAGAAGCTGACATCATAAAAGGAAATATACAGGTGGACATGAAGAAAAAATGATTCTCTGAAATGGGAAGATGAAAAATTAAAATGTGACTGTAGAAAAAGTTTACCTTAATTTACTATGTTTTGATTATCTTTAAATTCACTCTTAAAAACATGGGTAAAAATCAAGTGGAGAAGGGATAGCAACTCAAGCTCCTATCAGTAACCTCTGGTGGCTGGGCCACTGTAGCTGAGTTCCCAGGGGTTCTTCCTCTGTACAGTCCCACATGGCTGGAACAGAGGAACAGAAACCATGCTGAGAGACTGCTGCAACCCTTCCTGTAAGCCCAAGACTAAGAATTTAGGTCAGTTGACTGTTGCTTCTGGCTCCACAGGAACGAGCCATTTCCTTTTCGCTGGCGTGAACAGAACAGACGTGTGGTGTAGCATCACACTGTGCATACCTGCATGGAGCTGTCTTCCTTCTCCCTCATTAGGGGCCAAGGGAAGTCTTTAACTTGCTATTGCCTTCCAGGCAGATGCCTGGAAATTGACTACTACCAGCAGACTAAAGAAATGGCATTTCAAATAAAAAACCATGCATCTCATTGGCTGAGGTGGCTTTTCCACTCATTTTCATTTGGGGAAACCATTCAGAAATGAGATTCAAGCCTAATGGACTTTTTTGGTAGTTTACGTTTTTGTTGCACCTTTGCTGAAAAGGAATGAAGAATGAAGTGGAGCAGTCATGATGTTTGGGATCTGGACAGATAATACATGTTTGGAAGCTTCAAGACATGTTACTGGAGTGTGTAGGGAGGAAACATGGTACTCATGGCTGGTGTAATTGTGAGGCATGAGAGTCATGCAGACACAAAAACCAGAGACATTAATGTCAGCTCTGCAGAACTGCAAGATGCCAGGATGGAGTGTACAAACAAATGAGTGACAGCCTTAAATCAAGTGGTGCTCAGGTTCGGCCTCCATCTCAAATGGGCTGAGTGGAATTTGGGTCAGAGGACTCCAGCTGATCTCCACTGGCCCTGCCTGCAAAAGGAACCTTGTTTGGAAAGAATGTCCGCTATGAGGTTTTTTCCCCTTTTCCAAAGAGCTTGTTTTGCCATTTCTATGTGTTTTCCAAGGCACACATGCTGGGTGAATGTGTACTACTAGCAGGGTTGTGATTTTTCCCCTCCTCTTTTCTCCTTTGGAGTCAGTTTGGAGGCTCATCAAAAGCTATTAAAAAGTGAGGATTGTAAGTTACCCTTCATCTCCATGTCCATCCCTCTGTATAGAATTGTGTACAGCGTGTAGCTGCTGTGGTTGTATAACCGGTATAGCTGCTGTTTGATAGGAGAAAGCATTTCTTTGCAGATGGCCGAAGTGGACAGTGCTTCTCCAGCCTCCAGAATGGTCACTGTGCCAATCCAAGCTCACAGCTGCTGACCAGGATGCATTGCTGCTGTGACAGTGGGCGGTGCTGGTCAGATGGGTTCACCACAGAAATGTGTCCCATTCCAAGAACAGGTCTGTGTACTGCATCAGTTCACTTCTCAGGCTTAAACTGTTCTGCACAGTTTCACTGTTGGTGCATATTTGTTTAGTGAACTCCCCCTGAGGATACAGGAATGCCCAGGCGAGGAGTTTAAACTGTTCCATGGTGTCAAAGTGACCATAATATCTTTCTGGTTGCAGAGGAGTTCCAGAGGTTGTGCACTCAGATCTTGCCCTATGATCCACATCGTCCTATTCTTCCTGAAATACCACCCAGACCTGTAGGACCATTACCTCCAGTCCCACCAGGCCCAGAACAACCAATTCCACCTGGTCCTGTTCAGCCTGGTCCCATTCCATTCCCACCTCAACCTGGACCACCAGGTCTTTCTATCTTAGCTTAGGCAAAATCAATATACATCTCTCTGTTCCTAGTTTGCCTTTCATTCTAAAACAACTCCAAGTTCATGTTTTTAATTCATATTCATTAACAGTCTTATTATTCTATTATACTCTCTGTTAGCTGCCAGTACTATTGAGATTATATATAACGACAATAATGTAATGGCCAGTTTCTGTTCTTCTACAGTGATTGTAACCCAGAATATCACAAACATGTGTCAGCTGTACCGCAACCTGTGTTTGAATGGCCGTTGTGTTCCGATACCGGGGAGCTACCGTTGCGAGTGCAATATGGGCTTCAAGCTGGACGTGCGAGGGGAGTGTGTTGGTAAGGTTGTGCAAGTTTGTTGTTATTCTCTTGTATCAGGAGCATTCCAAACAGCAAACCTAACTGAATCCGAGAAACTGTGATTCACTAACCTTGTGGTGGAGACATGAGTATCAGAGACCAGCACTCGCGCTGATGTGCCTTATCCTCCAGATGAAAATGAGTGTGAGCGGAACTTGTGTGCCAATGGAGTTTGTATCAACACTGCTGGTAGCTACTTCTGCGAGTGCCCAGCTGGCTTTCAGAGAACAGCCACCAGGACAGAGTGTCGAGGTGAGAGAATCTGGATCCTTGGTTGAGGTACTGGGTTCTGGGTCATAACTTGGGTGGGAGGAGGAGCTGCACCCTGACTGAAAAGATTGGATGGGCTCACATGCGGGGGGCAGTAGTACTGGGTGGAAGAAGGGGACTGGAGTATCCATGTGAGGAGACACTGGCAAACAGACTGTTCCTTCTGTTTACCACACAGATGTGGATGAATGTGTGGCCAATGGACGCATCTGCAACAATGGCCGTTGTGTCAACACAGAAGGCAGCTTCCACTGTGTCTGCAATGCTGGCTTCGAGCTCTCTGCTGATGGGAAAAACTGTCAAGGTAAAATTCAGTTTTTTTGTCAGATCTGTCAAATTAAAAAAAATGCAGTTTGAATTTACATTTCATTGTACATAACAACCTGGACAACATTTACTGTTGGAAAGTAAAAAACACTGCAGGAAAGTTTATGCCAGCAACTGTAGTATATGATTGCCTGATATACTGACTATATATGACACTGGTATTGAAATAAATAGTATTATTTCAATACCAGTGTCATATATTTGTAGAGGGAGATGGAGAAGTGAAATGTGCTGATGAATGTTCATTCAATCTGTTGCAGATCAAGATGAATGCCTCCTTAGGAACATGTGCCTCAATGGCATGTGCATCAATGAAGACGGAAGCTTCAAATGCATCTGCCGACCTGGCTTTTACTTGGACTCTACAGGCAGACTCTGTCTGGGTATGTTTGACCTCTAGCAGGGCTGCATGTAATTTCCTTATCTAAAGCAGAAGTATCCCATTTTTTTCAGCAGAACTAGCTTGTATGAGCAAACTGTTAAGCCCTTAATGGGTGGTCCAGGCATGCCAAAAACACTCCTCTTGTCTGGAACAAGGGAACATTAATGACTTAGTTGCAGGACCAACCTCATTTTGGAAAGTACCGTCCTATGATTTCAGATATACTGTTGAGCAATACAGAAGCCAAGCTAAACGGTGACTGAACTGGAGACTGCACGGCTTGGTGAAAATAATGACTTTGATAACAAGCATTCAAAGTGTTTCTCAACAAGTTAAACTTATTTATGTCATTTGACATTTACTGAAAGGGAATGTGAATTTTCAGAAACAACCCAGTGCCTGTTCTGTGCTCTTTGTGTCAATAACATAGCATAATTGACATCATTACAGTCATGTTGTCATTGTGCTGTACATGTCAGGATTGGCAGCAACTTCATACTTTCTCTCAATGAGTAAAATAATTCTTATAAGGTTCCCCCAATGTCTAGTCAGTTAATGGCTTGTAGCAATGGTTTTGTGCATGTTGAATATAGTAGAGGAGGAGGAGATTCCTTTTTTGAAGGCAGCATAACATGAAAACTGTGAAAAGTGCATATGGTATGAATGCTCAGCTGCCATTTTTAATAATACTCTGTTAAGCTTCACAATAACAGCATGGAAGGGAAGGAGTATTTTTATTTTACAGTTTTAACCTGAATTACAAAGACATATAAATGGGTCAATCACTGTAAACAGTTTAGTATGGAAACCTAACATTGCTTTAGATAAAATTGACAGCTGAGTTAATGAATGAGTTAATGAAAGAATTCTGGAGTGCTGTTTCTTATATTTCTGAAATTGTTTTTATAGTTCATTGAGGGTCTGTCTGTCTCACTGTAGACATTGATGAGTGTGATACCCAGGGCATATGCATGAACGGCCAGTGTGTGAACGTGCCAGGCTCCTTCAGGTGTGACTGCATGCCAGGCCTGGCGGTAGGCCTCGATGGTCGTGTCTGTGTTGGTGAGTCATCCTTTTTTCTGAGATCAAAGAACAACTCAGTTAATCTTTCCCCGCAAAATGTGATCATTGGCTTCCAAAATGCTCCACTTAAGCCTTATTAAAGAAAAAAAAATCTCTGAAAATCAATGAGTACAGTATGCTGGACAGTTTTGTATCCTTTAAAATATTCTGAAATGTATTATCTTGTATGTACGTTTTTCACCTCGTCCATCATTGATATGGCTGGCCACTGCAGAAAATACTGAAACTATGACACAATGAATCTAAGCAAGAAGCATTGTTTTGGCACTGTATTTTTTCCACTAAATTGTTCTTGTTGAATAGGAGCACATGACCTGTCTTCTCTCTCAGACACACATATGCGAAGCACATGCTATGGAGGTTACAAGAGGGGACAATGTGTAAAGCCCTTTGTTGGTGCGGTGACAAAGTCAGAATGCTGCTGCGCCAACCCTGAGTATGCTTTTGGGGAGCCATGCCAGCCCTGTCCATCACTGAGCTCAGGTAAAGACTTTTCCCAGCATCCTCCAGTCACAACTTCTCCAAGGCAGCATTGAACAACTTGTTTTTTTAGTCCTACTTAATTTATGCCACATGTTTTAGTGTCCTGGCCAGTCATCATTCTGCCAAAGCCAGTAAAATACCAAACTCAAAAGACACGAAAGCTTATTTTACCTGATATGCTCAACTTATAATTTGGCTTAATTGGTTGCAGAAAACTGCATCCCTGTGGTCTGAAAATGCTGAAGGCCCACAGTATTTATGGTTGTCAGTTCTCCTTTACAGGATTAGAGTGTAATGACTTCCTTTGTAAAAAAAAAAGTCACAGGCTGTCCCTGTCCACAGCTGTAAATGTACATCCATATTAACTGAGAAATGTACCCTGATATTGTCTGCTTCTGATAACCTCACCGTCTGCCTGCAGTTGAAATACTGCTTTACTGGCATTGGGTCTAATTACTGCTTTTAGAATATGAAATCTGTAATTTATTTTTGTGTTATAATCTGCAAATGCAGTCTAAACTTTTTGTATGATTTTTACGCCTTTTACGCTTTGCCATGCAATTTAAAAGATGCCAAGTTTTACCACATGAGTTTTATGTTCTGTATGAATGGGATAATTGAAAAAGTATAAAAATAGATAATAACATATTTCTAAGTCTGCCACTTTTGGATTTCTAGAGTACCTGCCTGCTGTAGTTCATGCATTTGGGATTGTTAAAAGTGCATATGTTTTCTTATTTTCCAGCTGAATTCTCAGCTTTGTGTAGTCACGGACTTGGCACAACTACAGATGGCAGAGGTACATACCAGCTGTGCAAATTGCACATTAAAAAGATATATAAAAATGATTATATTCCTGTTTCTGCTGTATTGCCAGTAAACACTTTTTATACTACATAACATCTGCATGTATTCCCCCTTCTCATTGTATTATTTCTTTACAGATATAAACGAATGTGCTTTGGATCCAGATATTTGTCCGAATGGAAGTTGTGAGAATCTGCTACGAAGTTATAAATGCAACTGCAACTTGGGATTTGAAGTGGACACAACTGGAAAACACTGTTTTGGTGTGTTGCTTGTTGCTTTCTTGTTTTCTTAATGTTATATTTGCTTTACAAATGTGAAATAAACAGGCTTTGGTGAATTTCCTATACAGATATCGATGAGTGCGCTGTGAACAGACTGTGTGACAATGGGCTATGCCGGAACACACCTGGCAGTTTCACCTGTCACTGCGAGAAGGGTTATGTATTCGATCCTGAAACTGATGTGTGTGAAGGTGGGCATCCACTTTTAGCAAAGTTATGGTTGTTCTTGGTTGCCTTTCCTGTTCAGTGACTGTATAGTTCTCTTCGCAGATATTGATGAATGCCAGTCAAACCCATGTGTGAATGGGCAATGTAAGAACAGTCCAGGGTCCTTTGTGTGCTTGTGCTCGTCGGGCAGCACTCTAGACAGCTCTGGAACCCAATGTGTTGGTAAGTGGGTTCTGTAAAATCATTCCTTCTTCTAGGATTAAAAAAGCAACCTGAAAAAGGAGTGCGTGTGGGGTACCAGGGAATGGAAAGCTTTGCGGCAAGAGTGGGCTGGAGTGTCTATGTAGGGGTTACAGTAAGCTAGGCACTCTGTGTGGGGTAATAGCAAAGGGGCATCTGTTTGTGCATTAACAGCATGCTAAAATCTTAATGTGAGGTAATAGTGAACTGCTGTGGGTTGTGGAAAGGGATGTGGAGAGTATTTTCTGGAAAGACTTGGCTTGAGTTGTAACTGATTAAGGAGCAGAGGTTTCACGCACAATTCCAAAAATACATTTAATTTGCATAATTACCTCCACAAGCACATGTTTTACAAGAACCACAATAACATACATGACAGCAGACAATCTCTACAGGACATTGTGGTGAATGATGTGCTTCGAGAAGGACAATGTTTGTTATTTTTCTTGCATTTGTGGCATATTTAATAA
The DNA here is from genome assembly GCA_018136845.1 of Heterotis niloticus. Classification (NCBI taxonomy): domain Eukaryota; kingdom Metazoa; phylum Chordata; class Actinopteri; order Osteoglossiformes; family Osteoglossidae; genus Heterotis; species Heterotis niloticus. The sequence continues at coordinate 11,315,197 of CM030904.1, read as the reverse complement.
ACAAGTAGTACTACAGCACACACCACTATTCAAGTACAGTGCTGTGAAAAAGTATTTCCCACTTTCTTAATTCCCCCTATTATTGCATATTTTTCCAATAAACGGTTTCAGATCTTTACTAATATAGCAAAATATTTTAATTATTACTTTATTTATTTAAGGACCAAAATTGTTCAACAACCATATGACCCATGTGAAAAAGTAATTCATCCCCTAGTTACTCAATCAATTAATTGACCATATTTAGTTGATTATTAAATTCAGCTGACTTGAACATGGTCATGCTTGATTGCAGCCGGCCCTGTTGAATCTAAATCTCACTATATTTTGAACCTTACCAGGAGAGAAGTGAACAAAAGTTTTTTTTTTTTAAATATAAAAACAAGTATGCTATGATGAACAGAAAGCTTGTTGCACTGTATCAATATGGAAAGGGTTACAAAGAGGTTTATAAGGCTTTGAGACATCACCAGACCAAAAGTAAGACCAATTATCTCTAAATGGAGAATGAGATAATTGGTCTTACTTTTGGTCTGGTGAATTTTACCAGGAGTGATTGGACTGCCAAAATTACTCTAATCGTGCAGCAACAACTCATTCAGGAATTAAAAAATCCCAGAAGAACATATGAAGAACAGCCAACCTCTCTAGCCACAGCTAACATCAGTTTTCATGACTCCAGTATAAGAAAGAGACTGGGCAAAAATGGGATTCGTGGGAAACTAGCAAGGTGGAAACAGCTGTCCAAGAGCAATGTTTGCGTCACATTTGCAGAAAAAAGAACACCTGGATGATCCCTAAGTGATTTAGGATAATGAAAAAAGTGGAACTTTTTAGACAACACAGGCCCCATTATGTCTGACCTAAAGCAAATACAACATTCCACAGGAAGAACATCATACTAATGGAATGACAGGCAAACATGATGGTGGTAGTGTGATTGTGCTGACCTGGATGACCTACCATTGTAGAAAGAACCATGAGTTCTGCACTGTAGCAAAAAATTCCTGTTCTGGGGCTGTGATAAAATACAAGCTTATTGGAAGGGAATTCACTCAGCCTTTAAAAAGACAGTTAATGTAAAGCTTGATTTTGTCCTCATTCATTTTGCTGTCAAACTCTAACCCAAATTCTCTTAATTCTCTAAATTTTGGAAATAGGATGTTCACATTGACACACTAGGTAAAGAAACATTTATTAATGCTTTGGTTTAAAACTAAAGTTCCCTCTGTATACAGATGGTCCCCTAGTTACGATGGTTGGACTTATGATTTTTCCATTTTACAATGGTGTGATAGCGATGTGCATTCAGTAGAAACCGTACTTTGAATTTTGATTCCCCCCCCGGGCAAGCAGTATGCAGCACAATGCTCTTTCATGATGCTAGCGATCTGCAGCTCTCTAGTCTGCCACCCGGTCGCTAGTGTATACAACCAATACTCTGCAGTGTTCTGTGTTGCCAGCATTTTTTTGGATACCCCCTTGTATCTACGTTGTGTTTTGTGCATCAGTCCTGTCTACAAAATCCCCATCTGTCTGTTTTCTGAAATTGGGAAACCTGTAATGACTTTTAAGGTAGGCTATGCTAGGCTATGATGTTTGGTAGGTGTTATGGTGTGGGTTGGCAGCAGCAATCACGAAACACCTCAGTAGTAAGTTTAAGTTCCATTAAACTCTTTATTGAGTGTTGCTTCAAACAAAGAGTGTTACCGTTAGCCAGGTGCTAGGGCTAAACATTAGTTATTGGCAGTAAACAAAACGGAAAGATGCCACAATTCAAAATAAACAAAATACAAGGTCTTCACAAGGCAGTGGTTCCAGAGAGTTCACAAGGGGCAGTGGAAACTGAGCACTGATAGGAAGTCTGGATAGGAACTAAATTCTGTCCATGATCGGTTGGTTCCTATGCCAATCAATGCTCTGAAGATGGGGTGGAGAGACTGCCTTGTGTTCTGTTGCTGAAGTAGCCACAGGCGTGACAGTAGATTAGGTATATCAGATGCATCTGTATATGGATGTCTGCTCCTCCCATTAGAAATACATAACAATTCAAAGCAGTTTTACTACTACTTATTAGAAAGTGCTGTATGATCATACCTGTGATGCACTTTAATCATCTGACCCTTATCTACTGCTGCATGTAGATGGATGTGCCACCCCTCAGTGTACTGTCTCTGCCTTTATATTGCTTAATCAAATGCAGAACATAATTATAATTTAAAAAAAGGAAAGGAAATTCTTGAGGATAATGTCGAGTCATCTGCCCTTGAGCTGAAGCTGACGCATAACTGAGTTATGCAGCAAGACAATGGTCTAAAACAGAAAAGTAAGTCTGAATAGTTAATTAGAAACATAATTCAAATTTTGGAGTGAATTAGTTAAAGTCTTAACTTAAAGTCTAAACCCAATTGAGATGCTATGGCAGGATGGGATAAAAAGTAGTTCATGCTCAAAAGCCTACCAAAGTGTTGGAATTAAAGCAGTTCTGCAAAGAAGAGTGGGTGAAAATTCCTTGACAGTGATGTGAAAGACTGATATCAAATTATAGGAAGCATATGGGTGCAGTTGTTGCTGCTAAAGGTGGTGCAACCAGTTCTTAAGTTTAAAAGGGCAATTACTTTTTCACATGGATGATATGGGTGTTGGAAGGCTTTGTTCTTTAAATAAAGTAATATTTTAAAAACTGTGTTAAGTGTTTACTCAGGTTCCCTTTGTTTAATGTTACATTTTCTATAAACATCTGGAACCATTCAGTGTGACAAATAAGCAATAATAGAGGAAGTCTAGAAGAGGGAAAATGCTATTCATAGCACTATACAGAACAACTGCCTCTGTTGTTGTTCAAATAATGGACCACTACGGTAACAGTATTGAACAGCAGAGTTATTGTTAATTAATTCATTAAAAATTTTCAATTATAAAAACTAAATAGAATACTAATACACCAACTACCTGCTGATACTGCTGAAATATTTCACTCTAATATGACTATTAGTTCCCTTACTTTAAAATTACACAAACTGCTGAAAGGTTGTGAAATGTTTTCCTTTGGGATTGCAGAGACTAGCAAAGGAACGTGTTGGCTGAAGGCTGTCAACGGGCGCTGTGAGATCAACATCAATGGGGCCACACTCAGGTCCTACTGCTGTGCCACTCTGGGAGAGGCCTGGGGGAGCCCTTGCACCAAGTGTGAGCCAGGTAAGCTGTGCGTGGCCCCAGAGTTTAGTGCCCAGACATGACTTTTGATACTTTAAAGTCTTTATATGCAAAGTGTTACTGGTAGTGACTGTAGTACTACAGGTGGTTAAGGTATTTTGGCTCAGTGGCATTTTTGATATCTTTTGGAAACATGGTTGCATGTCTCTGCTGCTTTTTCAGATCCTATTTGTTCTAAAGGATACGCCCGAGTTAAAGGAACAACCTGCGAAGGTATGGCTGCTTTACACCTGGTGGAGACACATGTTTTGCATTTCTGATGGTGACCTGTCTTCATAATTTGCTGTGCTATCTTTTAATTTAGCATAAACTTATATGAAATTTTAATATTACACAACTGTCTTCATTGTGGAGTCTGCTAAGAAAAATTCTATTTTTAAATAACACAAGTAGTTAAAGTAAACCGGGCTTTTAAGTAAGGCAACCTTACCAAAACTGCTGTTTTCCAGCTTCCTGAAATTAATGTGTGGACTTGAACAGTTACAGATTTTGGGGTGCGTTGTTAATTTTCTTTTCTGGTAATAGATGTGAATGAGTGTGAAGTGTTTCCTGGAGTTTGCATCAACGGAAAGTGTGTAAATACCGTGGGATCTTTTGTTTGCCAGTGCCCCAGTGGAATGACAGTGGATGCCACTGGTAGAATTTGTATCGGTATGTGGTCTCCGAAGATCCACCTTCCTGTCTTTCATTAATAAAATTTTACTGTTACCAGTGACCTACTAACGATGTTTCTGTGTTGTTCTCATTATTTTTCTTCATTTTGTGAACTTGTGTGATCTGGCTGTTGCAAATCTGGGACTGAGCAAACTGCCTATTTGTGTCTACTCACAGACCTTCGCACTGAGCAGTGCTATCTGACCCATGAGGATGAGCGCTGTGGTGTCTCTATCCCCGGCCGGCACCGTGTGGATGCCTGCTGTTGCTCGGTGGGTGTGGCCTGGGGCCCAGAGTGTGAAGAGTGCCCCGAGAAGGGCAGTCTGGAATACAAGCAGCTCTGTCCACGTGGCCCAGGTTTCTCTCATAGGGGGGACTTTGTCAATGGCAAACCCTTCCTCAAAGGTGCAGTTCCTCATACCTAGCACCTGACTGCACTCAGCATTTCTGTATCAGTGATTGTTGACTATAGTGAGGGATGTGGTAACACTCACTGTTTTCACCTCTGTTGCAAACCCACAGATATCCACGAGTGTAAGATGATCCACAGCCTGTGCACAAATGGGAAATGCAGAAACACCATAGGTAGTTTCAAGTGTAAATGTGACAGTGGATTCACTCTGGACCCTGATGAAAGAAACTGCACTGGTAGGACAAGTTGTTGGTAGGAGTCTCATTTTCAGTTGCTTTATTTAATTAAAAAGAAATCTGCTTTCCGTGGAGGATTTATGTCAGCTCCCTAAAGCTACTATCTGTCCTTGCAGATATTGATGAATGTAGGATCTCCCCTGACCTCTGTGGCCAGGGGACCTGTGTCAACACGCCGGGGGGCTTTGAGTGCAAATGCTTTGAAGGTTACGAGAGTGGCTTCATGATGATGAAGAACTGCATGGGTAAGCGGAGCACCATTACGGTCAGCCCAGAGCAACTTGGACACTGAGTGATAAGGAAACAAGGCTCATTCGGTGCTGGAAAGCAAAGGGAAAACCCTGCTCTGTCATTTGTTGTGCAGCTTTCAGTACTGCACATATTTTAAGAGTTACAAATGAACTGTTTCAGGAGGAATTGGCGCTGGTTATAATTGAAATGCGCTTGGAAGGCTGTTAAGGCAATTTCCTTCTAGGGGCTCTGCAGCATGTTGAATCAGCTTTATGGGAATCACAGGCGTGTGATTAAATACTCACTGTATTTCCAGCTGCATGAGTGGAGTGGGCTTGATGCCTAGTGCCAGAAAGCTTATCCATTAAAGGAACAATCATTTATCGACCCTCATCAACTATTTTTATGTGCCATTACTTCTCTTTTTATGTCTCAGCATCTGCAAAAATGGTTAATGTACGTGTAGGTTTATATGTTTCTTGCTTGGGAGCATTTGCTGTCTCTTGATTTTGCATTACTCTGTCACTGGGCGAATTACTGGTTTGTGCCCTTCCATGCAGACATTGATGAGTGTGAGAGGAACCCATTGCTCTGTCGGGGAGGAGAGTGCATCAACACGGAGGGCAGCTTTCAGTGCATCTGCCCTGAGGGTCACCAGATTGCCCCAGATGGATCTGCCTGTTTAGGTGAGAAGAACAGATATACAGCTGATGTCGGATGGGGTTGATAAACAGTTTGACTTATGAGGAACAAGGATTTTTATTTTGTCTCTCGAGCAGAAGGAGATCGGACTGGTTGGATTTGGAAAGCTTAGAGGGACTTAATTAACCACCAGTTCAATTTTCTGCTACCAGTATAAATGAAGTTGGAGCTCTAATGCTTCTAACCAAGTAATACATTAAATCCAAGATAAATAAACAAATACATAGACACATACAGTACATGCTTAATTAATACCCATGGCCCATGTAATTTTAGCTGCCTATGTTTTATATATACACACACACACACACACACACACACACACACACACACACACACTGTTTTGATGATTAAAAGTAAATTTAAAAACATACCCCTCAGTGGTTAAACCAAGGTTAAACCACTTATACCATTAAATTATGCCTTCTGTTCTTGTTTTTTCTGTATGTTTTTCTGTATGTTTGTGTGGTTTTGCTCCTGTTGCAAAGGAGACCAGTATTTCAGTTTAGGGTGAGAGCTCAAATACCAAAAGAATTATCTAATTGAGTCATCCTTAGGTTTTTATTTGGGGATTCTGGACAAAGAAGGCTTAAATGTGCCTAGGATTCTAGGCTGTGGGTTAATAGGCAAGCAGCCTTGTAGGCGATGGGTATTTTGAGTGCATTGCAGATGACTGTGAGCACTGGGTTCTTTGCTTTTTACAAAAATCTCTTCCATTCTGCAGTGAAGTACAGTTACAGAGATAGTAGTGTTTGCTGCAATGTATAAAGACATCCCATTGTGGGCCAAGCCCCTTTCCTGCATCTCTGGACTTGGTGGAACACAAGCTCAAGATTCAGGAAGTCACTCCAGCTGTATCATACTCTGTTGAAGACCAAAAAAGAATGTGTCACTTGGCCAGAACGAAATATCCATGCAATTTACTTTGTTAAAATAATATGAGTGAAGCAGACTATAAGTGGGTGGATTATTCATTTTGGAAGAATGCAGAATTTTGACTATAGATCATGCGCTTCAATAATACTGTAATGAATGACTTCATTTGTGCAAATTATTTGTCACTATTATGATTTTATTGCCAAATCAAAGGAAGACTATATAATAAACCCCTCAGAAAAGTTTGAGTCTTCAACAATTTTTACCAGTGTTTCCAGATGTTGAAACAAGGTTTTTTCATTCCCATGTCCCTCGCAGATATCAACGAGTGTGAGCTAAGTGACAAACTGTGTAGGAATGGACAATGTGTGAACATGATTGGGCGCTACCAGTGCTCCTGTAACACCGGTTACAAGTCCACAGAGGATGGACTGTCTTGCATTGGTGAGAGTTGTACATAAAATTAGAAGTCTCACTGTTTATGTTAATTATAGCATTTTTATGATTATGTGATATGACACCTCTGCAAATCATTTGAATTAAATGTATTTGATTTTTTTGTAATGAAAATTAATGGGTGTTACCATTGTAAGCTTGTTCCCTTTAACACTGTCTGGCTACACACAGACATTGATGAATGTACCATTGAGAATGGGGGCTGCGAAGCTTTCTGTACAAACTCAGAAGGCAGTTACGAATGCAGTTGTCGCAGTGGTTATGCCCTGATGCCAGACCAGAGGAGCTGCACAGGTGAGTTCCCCCCCAAACATCACAGCATTCAAGTAGAAACCACATTCATTTAACATGTGCTTTCGCTGTTTCTTGGGAGAGCGTCTTTTATCTGTCCATTAATAAAAAGCAGATCTTTTAGGAATCTGTCATTGAAAGTGCTGAAAAGGGCTGATTGCTGCTCAGTCAAGAAGTCTTTATTAGAACTATTTTAATTCAAATTCTTGCTTTAAAAGATATTTATTAATGTTACAAAGGTTCTGTAAAAGGTTTTCATAGAAACACATGATGTGACACCACATACTTTTGACTGAAGTATTATGTACAGCCTTCTGTCATGAGCAGTAAATTTTCCACAGAAAACAGTAACACTTTTAAGGAGGCAGAGTTGTGGGATAGGATGTCGGCAGCACTAAAACACACCATTGACTTCAAATGACCACGAAAGTGTTTTGTTATGGATCACTGAGTAGTATTAAAGTGTAAAGAATGTTCTGCTCACCCAGCAACTTCATTGTAACTTCCATAATAAATGACATCTGAAATGTTTTTTGTAATATAGTTACATGGAGTTTAGAACATTGTTTTGAAGAGTTTTGCCTTAAGAAACTGTTTTTTAACTGAATTTCAGATTCAAATACAGAATTGTTTGTAAAAAATTGTTTTTGTTCTTGTACTATACATGAATAATTTTACAGATTGCATTTTTTCCTAATGAGCCAAAATTTGAGCCCAAATTACAGACCCTGTCTGCTCTTTTCTTGAACTATTGATGAGTGTGAAGATAAGCAGACTGATCAGGTTTTTGCTAAATAGCTGTCCAATTGGCTTATTATTTGATTTTGATTTTATTTGTTGATGTGCTATAAGTTAGAAAGTAGAATAGATGATGTTTAGTCTCTAAATAATTTGTTTTATGCACTAGGCCCACATCATAAAGCTGTCTAATATTTAATTAATTTACTCACTCACTATCATTAACTGCTCGTCTAAGTGAAGGTTTTATTGACCTGTAGCCTATTTCAGAACAGGGTACAAGGCTAAGAAGGGTACACTGGCTGAATTGTCTGTCACTTTGTAGCCACCCACATTCACACATTATAGGCAATTTAATTAAACCAATTCACCTGAAACATGTCTCTGGACTGTGGGAGGAAACAGAAAGCATAGAGGAAACCCTTAGGGAACACAGGAAGGATACACGAATTCCACAGATACTGAGCTGGATTTAAACTTAGCTCTGTGAGGCACTAGTCCTAGCTACTGTGCAACCATGTGGCCACAGTATACTTGGGAGGGTTTATGAATCTCCTGTTTGTGAGTGGTTGTCATCCCAAATCACAGACCCTCCTATCTTCTCCAGATATTGATGAGTGTGAAGATAATCCAGACATTTGCGATGGAGGCCAGTGCACAAACATTCCTGGTGAATACCAGTGCTTGTGCTTTGATGGATTCATGTCTTCAGAGGATATGAAGACCTGTCTGGGTAATGTCAATCCTCTATTGTTTGAAAAAATGTATAAAAACCATAGCTGAAATTTTAAATTTCCATGCCTTGCTTATGTGTAGTATTAAGAAGATTGGTTCTGTCATATTCAGCTCACATCCAAAAGCATAGGAGCAGGGTCAAAAGGTTGGGAGGTTTTCATGTTTAAGTAAATGACACACTTTTTATAGCCCTTACAGATTTATGTCAGTTCCTGCCATGCCACGTGAATGCAAGAAGTTCCTGTTTTGGTCTAAAATATTAGCACCTTTATTTTTAAAAAGTTAAATAATCTGTCTCTCCTTGCTTTTTAAAGATGTGGATGAGTGTGAATTGAATTCAAACATCTGCCTGAGTGGGAACTGTGAGAACACCAAGGGTTCCTTCATCTGCCACTGTGACCTAGGCTACTCTGTGAGGAAGGGGACCACAGGATGCACTGGTAGGTTGTTTGCTGGAACTCTCATTGATGGGTCTCAGGCCCCTTCAGTGGGATGCACTACGTATGTTTGAGATTTTTACCTTGTGGACTGATTTTGCCTGTGTAGTTTTTAGCCTGGGTTATTTTGAGTGTGGTAAAATCATTTTTGGACTAGTGCTAACATGATTCTTTTTCTCATCACCTGAAACAGGTAAAATGTATGTCCCTTGTGCAGTGAAATAGGTAAAATTGATACCAGTAGGTATCTATGCCTGTGAACTGGATGAAGAACTGATGAGAGTTAAGAGGGTGGTGAAAGGAGGTCAAAATTAGGAGTTGGCAAATGACCAGTGAAATAGGAATTGAGTCCTTTCAGTTATAGTTGGGCTACATGCAACCCCTCAGGGAAGCCATTCTATCCATTCTTGGTGAACAGCCATCAACATACTTTTGTTTCTGTTTGTTCGCCTTTTTGTCTTATAATTAACTTAAGTTCACCATCATGTCATAGTCATGCCATTTCAGTGAAATATAACAGTAGCCCACAAGTAAACAAACACTAGGGGTCAAGTGAATCTGAGTTTCCCCCTTATCCCTTTGTGTACTGTTAAGTAGTTTGTCCTTGTGCCAAGTGATGATTAGAACAGAATGTGTGCTGGGGGTGTGAATAGCCTCGCAAGAAAGTTGACAGGCATTCAAGGAGACCAGAATTGCCTTCTACCCCACAGCGTACCTAGATGTTTATATATACAAGGAGGCGACTCAGATGTCCCGAAGCACCAGCTATGCTTCTTGTTTTTCTTCCTTCTGCATCCTGAAATTGGAGTATGGTGCGTCATTTAGATTTGATTAATCCAAGGAATGCTGTGGTTTGCTGTTTGGACAGATCGAGGAAGTGCACCAGACAGGCAAAGTCCAGCACAAGTCCCTGCAACTGCTGAGAAGTGAGTGTTTGATAGTGGGTTTACGCATGGAGGTGTCACGTTGGCTTTGTGACAGTGACACTGACTGATAATGACAGGTTAGAGAGTCCATGTAGAGCAGAAACATTGGTTCAGAGCTAAACATCTCCTGTGGAGTCTATCAACTGATTGTTGTTGTCAGACAGTACAGAGCATTCACTGTGAATGTGTACAGACAATAGTAGTTTTAAAGGAGCGACGTGACGTCTGCTGGTTTTAATTAACATTCAGCCTGCATTAGTCAGCTCTCTTGTCATCGCTGATTGTTTCCAGTTTGATAAACAAACAAATCTTTCCAAGTCATGGAACAGTTTTGGAGAATCCCTCTTTGCCCTCATCTGCCACATCTTTGTGCACATTCCCATGCCATGCAGATGTTTATATTTTACTTGTTAAATAATGATATTGCAGTATAAAAGTACACTTTGTTCTGATCTTTTCAGTGATACTGGAATCCAAGGGAATGAACTTTGTGTAATGAGGAATTTTAAAAAATCTATGAGAAAAATGACTTTCAACCAATGTTATTCACTTGTTTCCATTTAATACTTTTTTGCAGGCATTTTTTTTCTGTGACTGTGACTTACAACTCATGAATACTCAGAGCATTTTGTTGGCCATGACCTTGAACTGTCAGATATCAAAATATAATCTGAAAGAATGTTGCGAATGTTTTCAAAACCCATCACTTTAATGTTCAGTTTCTCTTTAAAGCCTACTATGGTCACAGATAGTGACAGTGTGGTCTATGATGGTATTTCAGTAATTTTTATTTTATTTGAAGCATCATTTTTTACATGACTGTTGAAAAATCCTTCAGAAAATGATGTTGCAGGGTCAGGGTTGTGCTTCACTGTGACAATTAAAGCTTTTGCTCACATGCAGGCCTGATTCAGCTGGAAATGTTCGCCTTTAGGGAATAATTTTCCTCTTTATTTAGCATTCCTTGAACACATAAAGGTAGGGTGGGAATGCATTTGTGCATCAGAGGGGTTTACTAGTTAAGGAGTGGCTCTGCGTGGGCCACATTAAATCACTCGCACAGAGCCCTCTTTGTAGTCTGCATGGGAAGTCCACAGTCCACAGTGAACAGCAAAAATGTTTTAAATCACATTCTGTAATGCCTGAAGTCATTCTTTTTTCTGTGCTTTGACAGAAACTATTCCCCTTCATATGAGAAGCATTAGGCACTTTAACGCAATCAAGATCTGCATTTATCACTAGTCCAAATGTATGCACAGTGACACAGTTGTATGCGTGCAGTGTCTGCCCTGCCCTATTCTTGGTGGGGTTTTTACATTCTTGGCACTAAACATTTGTTTTCACGTTTTTATTTCCCTCTGCATTTTGGCTTCAAAGCTTTGGAGGACTTATCTGTAACCTTACGTCGATCTTAAAGGAATCCTCTAATTAAACCAAGTATGCTATGTTGTTATCCATGTATTTTATACAGGTTTAAGAGTTGACCGTGTGAAAATGAAACAGAAACTTGTTTGCAATTTTCAGTCGACCTCTCAGTTTTAGATTAAAGTGTAAAGTAAAAGCAGGTTGCACTCAGACAAACTCCAGTGGCTTGGTGTGGCTGATTTTACGACTTCCGTCTATTTTGTTTTGTTGTCCCCCAGTTTTATATTGCTTGCTTGAATCCTAGCCAGATATTGTTTTTGTCAAGGCCAGGGGCAGATAGTTTTTTACCACATCATTGTAATATTTTCTGAGAAACAGATGGGGTTGAGATTACAGTGGACAAAGTAAACCTTTATTTGAAAATAGGGCTCTGACCTTTCAAGAGCTCTGCTGGGGGCTTGCCCATATGGGCCAAAGCCACCTCCACATTTTGACACCTGTAAGAATGTTGGGTACGTTCATGCTCACAAATGCAGAACAAGGTTTGTACAGTGCACTCCTGTGTTAATCCTGTTATGTAGATCACTAGCTGAGTTACTTGGTGCTGCCCAGGTTAGAAAGGGGAAAGGTAAAAAGTACTGACACATTAAATAAACACCAAACTGTAGTTTAGTTTTCTATTATATAAGTATTGTTAGTGCTGTTGAACAGGGACAACACATGCTGGTCGAAAAGTAATAGCAAAATATGTCACTAAACTTTATTAACCTTATGCTAGTAATGTGTGTAATCTTGTGTGCTTTCCGTGTGTTCGATTGTATTATAACCTCACTTAAGGTGAAAAGTACCTGTCGACTAAATTTTAAAGCTTGAAAGACAAAAACTGTGCATTAAAGAACAATTGGACAAATCAAACAAGCAGACATTGAGCTTTATGCATATAGAAATTCTGAATGTGTTTCAGTGGTTAGTGAAAAAGTTTTGACATGCTCAATACACTGACTTGGAAATGTACTTGAACTTGATGATCAGGGGGCTGTAATGTACATTTTTTCAGAAACATTTAATTATCATTGTAAAGTCATGTAAAGACATTTTAAGTTCTGCTTTAGATTGGGCATAATTTAACCCATCTGTTTTCATTTCTTTATATTCTTAATATCTGAAGTTTCCAATCAAATATCTGCATGTATACATGTGCCAAAATGAACATATAACAACTCAGCTGAAAAACTATAAATGTAATTACTGATTTATTTACTTGCCCCTCTCTTGTGCTACAGAATCTCATTTGCTGTGCTGACTGGCACATTTTTTTTACATTACTTTAAGGTTTCAACACAAAGCGTTTGTAGAGCACACGCAATTGCGTACAAATATTCAAAAATGGTACAGTACGGTGGTTTAGTGAGAAGCACCTCATAGGCTGTGAAGCGCTGTGGCCTCATAAGCCCTGAGATGTTTGGGAGGAGGTTTAAATCCAACTTAGTCCGTGTGGAATTTGCATGTTCTCACCGTGTCCATGTCAGTTTCTTCTGGGTGCTCTGCTTCGTTACCACGTTCCAAAGAAGTGTGTTTCACCATAATTTCCCACTCCAAGTTACTCATTGTGAGTGTGTGCAGTTGTGGCCATGCTGCAGTGGACTGGCATCCCATCTATGCAATGGTTTCATAGCTTGGCATCCAGTGATTTTTGAGATAAGCACTGATCCGGTACAACTCTGAACAGGATAAAGCGATTAAGGATAATGAACAAATGGACCTTCAAAAACAACATTTTCTTGTCTGCGCTGTGAATCATTCACATTATCTGAATATAACAAAAAAGACAACATGACCAAAGATTGTATAAAGGCTAATGAGGGGTTTAATTAGTGGCTGGTATACTGGACTTAAGGGAGCCTGTCTGGTCATTCTTAGGCTTGGTGGCCTTTCATAATTTCAGAATTGATGTTCAAACTGTGGAGAAAGTCTCTCAAACATGGGGTGAAGCACAGATTCTTCAGCTCCTCACCAAACTTGGAAATCCTAATATGTGCTAACTGAAAGCATGCTGTTGCTTAGAGTTTCCCAGTAAATAGATTTGAGACAAAAATGCTTACCATGCCTAGAAATTAATGTAAAATTTGCATAGGCAAATGAAACTTTGTGTTGTTTTAATCATCAGGATGGGACCTTCATCATTCTTGTGTAGTTACTGATGAGCACCTACTTGAACTTGCAAGTTCATATGCAACCAGTAGCTGTTCTACTCTTTCTGATAATTCCTACACTCATAGTGAGAATTGTATTGACGTGAAGAAGGATTCAGTGACATGTTTCTTCTCTTTGTTTTGAATGACTCATCCACAGATATCAATGAATGCGAGATTGGGGCTCACAACTGTGATAGACATGCATCGTGCACCAATACAGCTGGTAGTTTCAAATGCAGCTGCACCCCAGGCTGGATAGGGAACGGGATAAAATGCACAGGTAATACCTTTGAGACAATGCTGCCACAAGTATGCCCCTACAGGCCCTGCTGAGAGAAAATCAACAAGGTGTGAGATGAGTCTGCTGTACATTTCAGACCTGGATGAGTGCTCCAATGGTACCCACATGTGTAACCACAATGCTGACTGCAAGAACACCATGGGATCTTACCGCTGCTTGTGCAAGGAAGGATTCACTGGAGATGGCTTCTTCTGCTCAGGTCCCAACAACACTGCAGTGCCATGCACTCACATACACACAAATACATTACACACATGAACAAATGCATGAGAGACAACACATGGAGTCTGTACACAGCGCACCAAATAGTCATACTGCCAATAAAAATCTTATTCTGGTAGTCTAAAATTCATACTGATTAGCTTTGAGGCAGCTATGGTCATACCTGAAGATGAACATGTCAGCAGAGTTATGGTTATATTGTTGCCTATGAATGTTAATATGGTTCTGGAGTAAAAGAAGGATGTGCACTGATGTTCTTATGTTCTTGTATTGGGTGACAGATACTGATGAGTGTGCCGAGAATGTCAACCTATGTGGGAATGGGCACTGTCTAAATGCCCCTGGAGGATACCGCTGCGAGTGTGACATGGGCTTTATCCCCACCTTGGATGGGAAGGCTTGTGAGGGTAAGGTAGATTAGTTATGTGCCATGATCATTCTGTTTGGATTTTGCCCAATTATTTTGAGTGTTAAACTAAACAGATGGGGAGTTGACATTGGAAGAGTGACAATACTTCTGTCTGAAATGCCTCTTACTAACTGATATTAAGAATTGCAATAAAATCATCTCAGCCAAATTAACCCATTAACAAGGACGTAAAATAAAACCCCATATGTGCAGCATATTTATGCAAGTTCCATGCTGAGTTAATCAATAATTCTTTTGATCTGCCCACAGACATAGACGAGTGCACCTTTGCAGATATCTGTGTCAATGGAAGGTGCCACAATGTTCCAGGCCTCTTTCGATGTGAGTGCCACATTGGTTATGAGCTGGACCGAAGTGGAGGCAACTGTACAGGTATGGTCCATCACAATAGCCAACCTTAAGTATAAACCTCAGTGCTGTCCCCCACAAAAAAAATAAAGTTCACCCTCACAGTCCAGCCATTGCTTGGGACATACGGGAATTTACCAGCCTGAACCAATGTCTTCACACTCTTCTCATATACATTCTACAACATGAGTGGAAAATGTGCATCCAGTTGGCTGACAGCCACTCCCTACGTATGCTGTCATAGGGAATTTGTCAGCAAACAGATGAATGATGACTACTGATGCAATACCAAAATACACAAACTGTGATGGGCATGTGGGCTCATCTTTTTCCGTAACATCACACAAACATTGCACATAACGATTATATCTTTTGCTCAGACATCTTTGCTGTTTCCCAATTCAAAGCAGCATTCTTGGATTATGCTAAAGATATTTTTAAATGCTTCATAGATATCAACGAGTGTGCTGATCCTACTCTGTGCATTAGTGGAATCTGTGTCAACACTCCTGGCAGTTACATCTGCAACTGTCCGCCAGACTTTGAACTGAACCCAACAAGGGTTGGCTGTGTAGGTGAGTCAGACCCTAAGCCCTTGGCCTTTCCATTTCCAAATTGCCTGTAAACTCTCAAATTGAACTTTACATCTTTTTGAATTTTTAATGATAACAGGTGGTAAATTGGTTCTTCTCAATAACCATGTGGTAATACTGTGTTATGTATCAATGCACGAAAGCATTTTTTGCTAGTCCAGTCAGAAAAATTATCACGAAGTACTTATTATTTCACTTGGCACAATATTAATCATTTCCCCATTTCTCACGTCATCATTTCCAACACTTGGGTCATTTGCTAGACACCCGATCTGGTGTCTGCTACCTGGATGTTCGTTTCCGAGGCGATGCGTCTGAAAACCTAGTCTGCTCAAATGAGATTGGAGTGGGAGTGTCCAAAGCCTCATGCTGTTGCTCACAGGGTCGAGCCTGGGGGACCCCCTGTGAAGCCTGCCCTCCCCTCAACTCTTGTGAGTTACAAAAATTGCGACTATACATCACATTTACAAATTGTGCTGAAACCAAATAGACCTCAGTACATTATGTGTCTCTTGTTAAAAAGTCAGTTAAATGAAATAATATTTATTTATTTATAATTTCCCAGTCCCAGATTTTTCAAATCTTTTGCCATGGTATACAACTTCTTAATTGTCTACGGTGCAGTAGTTAGAACTGGAACTTTATAACTCCTGGGTTCATACTGTACATGGGTTTGCATCTGATGCAGTCAGTGTTGGGTTTTCTTTGCATGTTTGTATGGTTTTCATCACGGTCTTGTGGATTACATCCACAGTCCATTCAGGCAAATTAGTAACTCTAAATTCTCCTTAGTATGTGACTGAGTGAGTGGGTGTCTTACATTGCTCTGTAGTGAGGAAATGAAGGTACTTGAAACTTGCTTAGCATAGTTTAAGATACCTAGGACAAAAGCATCAGTCAAATATGAATTAATATTATTAATGTAAAGGCAAATCCAATATTACTATATTTTGCATTGAGTTGGGATGTCATTGACTGTTTTTTCTCTAGCTGACTATAAAACTTTGTGTCCGGGAGGAGAGGGGTTCCGGCCTAACCCAATAACAGTCATTCTGGAAGGTGAGACCATAGCCCATGGGCTTTCCCATCCAGACTTGAAGCATACTTATGTTGTGTTATTTTTGAAGATGTGTTACTGAGACATTACGGTATTCAGAATTTCCCCCTCCTCTTCCATCTGGCAGATATCAACGAGTGCCAGGAACTTCCCGGGCTCTGCCAAGGCGGAAACTGCATTAATACATTTGGGAGCTTTCAGTGTGAATGTCCGAAGGGATTTGAACTGAACGAGGAGACTAGAATCTGTGAAGGTTAAAAAAAAAAAAAAAAAAAACACTTTTTTCCCGCTGTGTCTCATTAGTTGAAAAGTAGTTGAGTGCAGTTCTGTCATGTGGCTTGCTCTGATGAGAAGAAAGTAGATAATCATGCTGTGTTGTGTCAGTGCCAGTGTATACTAATATGTCATATGCCAACACTTACAGTGATTTGACCACATTTGTTCTTGTGCTGTACTGAAAGGCAACCAGTGCTAGTTGGAGAGATTTTGTGTCACTATACTTGTGTTTATGATTACAAGCAATGAACAAGCTCAACTAATTACAAGGTCTGTGAGATCAAAGATCTAGCACAAAGCAGAATGTACCATTTTGAGTGAGAAGTCCTGATATCTGTGAGCATCCTTGGAGTTCTGAAACAGAGTCCAGTTTTTACTGAAAACCCACAGAAGAATTATTGTTTGGTGACATGTGGGCAGTAACAGTATGGTTTTGCTCTTCTGCTGTGGTTGCAGATGTGAATGAATGTGAGAGACCAGGAATTTGTGGTCCAGGGCAGTGCTATAACACCATAGGAAACTACACCTGCATCTGTCCTCCTGATTACATGCAAGTCAATGGTGGAAACAACTGCATGGGTAAGGCAGTTCATGCTTGAGAAAGAACTCACACTTCTGTTCATGAAGCCTCACTGTGAGCCAAGATTTTCAGTGACAATATTGCTATTGGAGTAAGAGTAAATATGGACTCATCAAGACAGAGACAAGACCCAAGGTGATGCAGTGTGCTTTAATGACCATAGTCAGAGCTTACTTGTCCTTGACACCGATGGTCGCATTGACCTCTATTTCAGATATGAGGAGAAGCCTGTGTTACCGCAACTATTACTTGGACAATGGCACCTGTGATGGTGAGCTAGCATTCAACATGACCAAGAAGATGTGCTGCTGCTCATACAACATTGGCCGGGCCTGGAACAAGCCGTGCGAGCAGTGCCCTGTGCCTAGCACAAGTGAGTACCATAGCGGTGTGAACATAAACACACATTCACTACTAACACCTGCTAACCCACCGCTGTCTCTATCTGTAGCTGAGTTCACCATCCTGTGTGGCAGCGAGAGGCCAGGATACTACATTGACATTTACACTGGACAGGTTGTAGGTAAGGAGTAATATTAGTAAGTAAAGAATACAAAAATAAGTATGCCTGTTTTGGACAACGTGGAATACCACAGTCTGTAGTAACTGTCATTTGTGAGAAATTGTGAGAAATCTTTTTTCTCTGCTGGGTAGATATTGATGAATGCAGAGAGATTCCAGGGGTGTGTGAGAATGGAGTTTGCATCAACATGATTGGCAGCTTCAGGTGCGAGTGTCCCATGGGCTTCATCTATAATGACAAGCTTCTCTTCTGCGAAGGTCAGTGTCGGCTCACTCTACATGCTTCCTCAATAGAGAAAAGTGCAATAAACCACTTTAGTGGCTTCATTCCCTCAGTTTACTTACATTATTTGATCTGATTTTAAAAAAATGCAGTTTTATGTCCATCTTTGGGATGTAATGTGCTCTTCTATGCTGTACTGTGTCATGTGGGCAACAGGTAGAGTAGTAGTTATTGCTACAGCCTTTGATACCAATGGCTACAAGTTTGAATCTCACCTCCTGATCAGGTAGCCTTGAAAATAATACTTAGCCCAAAAATTGCTCCAGTAAAAAGTGACCAGCTATATAAATAGGTAAGTTGTTGTAGGTAGCCTCACAATGCTGAAAAAAGCTTCAGTTAAATGAATAAATGTGTGTTGTGTCACCCCCATTGTCTGCAAGACATTGACGAGTGCCAGAATGGCCCTGTGTGTCAGAAGAATGCTGATTGTGTGAACCTTCCTGGAAGCTTCCGCTGCGAGTGCAAGCCTGGTTACCGCTTCACCCCCTCTGGCCAATGCCTGGGTATGTACTCAGCCCAGGAGAGAGCTACTTTTTTTACCATGGGAACAAGCAGGAAATGGGGCTGCTGATCATACTTGGAAAACAAAATAAATTTATGAGATGTTTTATGAAATTTAGAGTACTGTAGCACTTTTCCAGCAACAGCTGATTTGCTGTTCTTACAAACAGTTGCTGCTTGCTGCCGTCACTGAAACATGAAAATATTTTTATAGGAAATAAAAAAACTTCAATGTGGATTTTGTGAGTCAGGCATTTTGTTAGTTGTGTTTAGTTCCTGTAATTCTTCCTTAAAAGCCAGAAGATGCTATGTAATCTGTATCTGAGGTATAGAAATAAAAAGAGAACACCAGAGCACCACAACCTGAACAACTGCAGTACAAAAAGTGTTTAGAAAGGACTTGAAGTAAAACAATCTTTTCTTATAGAGCAACTCGTACCATATTTATGAGTCCTATTATACTGTATATTACAGTACATCAGTTAATGAAGGTCACCTGAATGAAAAGTGTCAAATAATAGTTTGCTTTCATAAAATGTTCAAAAATGTAAAAATCACTTATTCAGCAGGCAATTTTGATGTTGGAGTTTAATGGAGAATTTGAAATCAGAAGACTAGAAAATATGTGTTATTTTTAGCTTTGGACATCATTCAGTTTATTTCTCTTCTGTGGCTGGGTTGGAGCCAGATGCTTGTGACTCAGGGTCTAGTCATCCTGACTCTTTTTTCCTAAACTGTCATCAGTACATTCTGTGTAAGTGTGTACATGTGTATTTTACAAAGTTTTGATACTTCCTTCATTTTTAGTTTGCGCTTATTTAAATTACAAGTGAGGGCAACAGGTTGACTGTGCTGCAAAAAAAAAATTTCTTCCTCTCATGCAGATCGAAATGAATGCCTTGACATTCCCAACATCTGCAACCCTGGCAGGTGTATTGACACACTGGGAAGTTACCGTTGCATATGTCCAAATGGGTTCAAGGCCACTCCAGATGAATCCATGTGTATAGGTAGGTTTTGTTATGGCAAAAGTTGAATAATGTAGTTTGGACATTCAGCATTACTCATCATGTAAGTAAGTGTGGGTGGACTGATGAACTGTCCTACTCAGAGTTGGAGAACTGCAGTAAGCTGATGTGGTTTATTTCAGATGTGGATGAGTGTGACAGGCAGCCATGTGGGAATGGAACATGTAAAAACACAGTAGGATCATACAGCTGCCTGTGCTTCCCTGGCTTTGAGCTAACACACAACAACGATTGCATCGGTAAGTGTGCTACACCACAACCACAAGTCAAAATCCCTACTCTGTCTGCCTAGGCATGTATGTTACATTTCAGAAAAAGACTGCAGCTAAATGTGACTGATAAATATGACTTTTGATGCAGTTTTTGGTTTTCTGGCTGACTCCCATTTGTGCTAAGTATCTCATCACTATTTGATTGTGCTGTTTTTTTCAGACACAGATGAGTGCAGCTTCCAAAGGGGCCTGTGCAGGAATGGGAACTGTATCAACATGATTGGCTCCTATGTGTGTGTGTGTCACGATGGCTATGAACTCTCACCTGACCGCAGAACCTGCATAGGTGAGGTGGCACCTGCAAGTCTCTTTAATCTGCTACTCAGGCATCCACTTAACAGCAGGCTTCAACAGGCTCTCATTTTCTCTAATACTGGTTTTAGTAAGCAGATTATTTTACATTTGCAGTGAGTCAGAAGATTTAAGTAAGTGATCTCATTTAAAAATTAGGAAAAGAAAATACATAAGAAGTTTTTGTAGTTTTCACAATTGCCTGACCTCATTTTGTATGACATTGTGCATTAAACAATTCTTTATTATGTACATCTCATTCATCTGTAATAACAGCATTCTTTCTTTTAGTTATCTCACTTCTAAAAAGCAAAGCTGCTGAAAAATATACCATACACAAATTATTTTTATTGCCCAGTAAATGCCTTCTTTTAAAAAATATTTCAATTGGATTGTCTGCATGGCTTGCATTTATAAATTTGTTATTTGACTTTTCTGAGCAGATATAAATGAGTGTTTGGTGAATCCGGGATTGTGCAGTCCTGGAACATGTCAGAACCTTGATGGCACCTACCGATGTATCTGCCCAGCTGGATACTATGTCACCGAAGAAAAATGTGAAGGTATCTGTCATGTCATTTCACTATGGCATGTGTCTTATGTGACAACACATGAGGTGCACAACCACAAACTACTAGTTTACCCTCCCTCAGAAAGCATGCAGGAGTAGTTGTCCAAAGGGGCAAAGTGTGCACAATTTCATAATCAATTTTGTCCTAAAACAAAAACGTGGAAAAAATGATCCTGTGGGTGCATGATTGCATGGTTTATATATCTTTAAAGTTTAAAGAAAAAAAATCAGGCAAACACATTCAGCAAAAAATCTGTTTGTAAAGCAAAAAGACTTCCCTTTCAAACAAATGTGCTTTGACTTGTGCTGACAAGCTAAATGCCTCACATATGAAACTACTT
The DNA here is from genome assembly GCA_018136845.1 of Heterotis niloticus. Classification (NCBI taxonomy): domain Eukaryota; kingdom Metazoa; phylum Chordata; class Actinopteri; order Osteoglossiformes; family Osteoglossidae; genus Heterotis; species Heterotis niloticus. Next base: position 11,294,111 of record CM030904.1, on the reverse strand, counting down.
CCTGATGGGAAGGGTTGCAAAAGCTGCACCTGTTCATACAAAATTGCGTTTAAATATGACGTGGCTTATAGTGCTAAAATCACATTTGACATCAAGGAGGGTTTGGCCCTGCTAATGCAGGTAGGAAATGGGGGAAATAAATCTGTTGTACTCCCAACTGTTCTTCTTTACTCTGAGCCATGGATGAGTAACATGATTGGGCTCAGGTTGTTAACAGCATTTAGATTACCGAATGGTGCTGTCAAGCTCATTTTCCTCTCCGGCTTCACGTAATGCTTCTCAAACCATGAGTAATAATGTAGTGTTTAGGTAACTGAACCAGTGTGACAGATATAAAATAAAGTCACTCTGGCACTGAAATGGAAGACCTTTGAACATTATACAGTCTGGTTCATAGAGGGAGAGCTTCTGTTACACCAGAACCACTGAAGCATTTTATGTTTAAAGAGTTTTAACATGACTCTCGTTGTTGCTGTTGTTGCACAGACATTGATGAGTGTGCACACAGTCCTGACATCTGTGTGCTTGGCACCTGTTCCAACACGGAAGGCAGTTTCAGATGCAGCTGTCCAGAGGGCTTTCTACTTTCCCCCAGTGGAAGGAGATGTATAGGTGAGTTAAGAAAAGCATTCAGGAACTCTCTCACATGAAGGATGAAATAAAAATACTGTACAGTAGTCCCCCTTTAATGGCGTGTCATTCAGCACCATTTTATTATAGCTCTCATGTTGTAATATTATGGTGTATATCTGCATGCTGTACTTGGCACTGCACATCTCTTTTTTGTTAACGTTGCAGTAATGCTCATTCTTATATATATCTGGTGCTCTTGCCACACACTCTAGCATTGTTCGAGTTTTTTTTTTGTGCACCACCCCCTGCTCTTGGTTCTAGAACTCAGTGTATACAACTTATTTGCACATGCTTTCACACGTGTGTCTCTCTCGTGCACAACCCTGAACAGTTCCAGATACTTTCTTTGTATTATTTTACATCTGCATCATATTTTCTTTTAATATAAAAGCTATCTGACAATTTAAAGTCATTTATGTGTGTGTGTGTGTGTGTGTGTGTGTGTGTGCTTGAGCAGACTAATAAACATGACCCCAGTAACAGTTAGCAATCTACTAACCGGTGTCATACTGTAATTCTTTTTCTGTAAGTTAAAGACTAAATTAATTAATTCCTGTGATAATCAACATAATATTATGCACAACAAAATGTTTACAGTCAAAAGTAGAATTAAGGCAAGAGTTTGAAAAAGAGTCTTACAGAGAAAATGAAAATGCTAGTTGTAACTGAGCTCCTTCCCCTACATATACACACAATGTAGTCTCAGATGAGGCTTTTAGCAGAAAATGATTCAATAGGTGGAACATTTGTACAAAAAGGTTTCTTCTTGTCCTTTAAGGGTGTGAGGCAGTTAACGCTCTCCAGATGTCTTCGTTTGTGATTCTGTGTTGCTCTTGGGCCATAGTACTCAAGGGTGTCTGTGCATAGCCCTCAGCAGTTTTCCATTTCCTCACCTATGGAGCTGGAGGGACTTCCTCCACAGGCTGGGAGTTCCCCACTAAAACTTGTGATGTCATTCACCAAAAGGGAGGATACGTTTACGGTTCTTGGTTTACCCATGCACAGATGGACTGTGTGAAGGTGGGAGAACAGTTTATAAAATTGGAAGCAGACTTTACAGCTTTAACATTACAATGAGATAATAAACAACTTTCAAATATCCTTTCCAGAGAGCCCTTACATTTCAGGAAATTATAAATTTTTTACTTTGATCGGATGTGAGATGTAATTCATTTTTTTAATTTTTTCATTACATATTTTATTTTTTACTTTGATCACATGTGACACCCAAACGATTATCATTCATGTCTATGATTCTGCTTATGCACACAATTGTTGCAAGAAGATTGACAGACCTTTCTTTTACCCTGTGTAATATACATCAATCAGCCACAACATTAAAACCGCCTGCCTAATATTGTGTAGGTCCCCCTCGTGCCACCAGAACAGCTTTGACCCGTCAAGGCATGGACTCCATAAGACCTCTGAAGGTGTCCTTTGGTATTTGGCACCAAGACGTTAGCAGCAGATCCTTTAAGTCCTGTAAGTTGTGAGGTGGGGCCTCAATGGATCGGACTTGTTTTTCCAACACTTCCCACTGATGCCTGATTGGATTGGGATCTGGGGAATTTGAAGGCCAAGACAATACCTTGAACTCTTTGTTATGTTCCTCAAACCATTCTTGAACAATTTTTGTTCCACTACCATCAGGGAAAACCATTGCCATGAAGGGGTGTACATGGTCTGCAACAATGTTTAGGTAGGCAGTCCATGTCAAAGTAACATCCACATGAATGCTAGGACCCAAGGTTTCCCAGCAGAACATTACCCAGAGCATCGCACTACGTCCGCCAGCTTGCCTTCTTCCCATAATGCATCCTGCTGCCATCTCTTACCCCAGGTAAATGATGTACATGCACCTGGCCATCCACATGATCTAAAAGAAAACATGATTCATCAGACCAGGCCACCTTCTTTCATTGCTCCATGGTCCAGTTCTGATGCTCATGTGCCCACTGTAGGTGCTTTTGGCGGTGGATAGGGGTCAGCATGGGCACTCTGTGTGGTCTGCAGCAACACAGCAAGCTGCGATGCACTATGTGTTCTGATACCTTTCCATCATGGCCAACATTAAAGTTTTCAGCAATCTGTGCTACAGTAATGTTGTGACTGCTTGGTGTAAACTGGCCATTTTAAAGAGGAAGAAAATTAGACAATCAGCAGTCCTACATTTTTACACTATACTCTTAGAGCCATTTGTAATAAATGCTCTGTTGAATTGCTCTTCCTACTGTATAGCAACTCACAGCCTGCTTTTGACTCGTTTGTATACCAAACAATATTAAGGAAATTTATTGTGTACTAAATATGTCCCTCCCTCATTTCTTCAGATGTCCGTGTCAACTACTGCTACACCAAGTTTGAGAATGGCAGATGCCTGGAGCCCAAACCCCACAACACTACTAAGGGCACATGCTGTTGCAGTGCCATGCCTGGCCAAGGCTGGGGAGACCCCTGTGAAATTTGTCCCACTAAGGATGAGGGTGAGAGAAATAAATGGAACTCATACACCATAATGCTTTCTCTTGCTTTTAAGGCCACAAGAGACTACAGTATACAAATGATACATGCTTTAGCACTCATGAGCTTCATAGGCATAATAATAAAGGTATCTGCTTTTTTGTATATGAAAAACTGCAGGGTACAGTTGGAAAGTGAAGTATTTTTCATTTCAGAGGCCTTTGGTCTCCTTTGTCCTGGAGTGGGTCAGACTATTGACAAAAATGACAATCCAATAGGTAGGTTGATGTCAGTCTCCTATTTTCTGTACCATGCCACCACAATGATTCATATAGTTCACTTGCTGTGTATGTGTGTTCCATGAATATTTCAGATATTGATGAGTGCTTGACAAACCCCTGTAAGTTTGGGCAGTGCATCAACATGGACAGGTCTTTTCGCTGCGAGTGTCCCTTTGGATATGAACTCGACTACACTGGGGTTAACTGTAAAGGTAAGAAGTGCAAGATCAAGGACACATTGGAGTTCTGTTGGTTTTAATCATTATTCCCAAATGTCTTGAATACTCCTGTAGAAAGGCTTGTTAGGGGAAACCAACCACAAGCTGAAAAATATTTGTTATCACAGACATCAATGAGTGTGAAGTGGGAGCTCCCTGTGGGAACGGGACATGCACCAATATTGTTGGGGCCTTCGAGTGTGCCTGCAATGAGGGCTTTGAGCCTGGGCCTATGATGACTTGTGAAGGTACAGTTTACTGTGACTTGCCCGTTTTCTGTAGGTATGTGCTAATATTTTATGGGAATGTCTTTCCTATTAAATGCAGTATGGAGAAAATGAAAACAAAAGAATGACTGAAGTACTATTCTTAAGTGAAATGACAAAAATCTTCTAAAACAAATTTCTTTTTTACAGCTGTATTGCAGATGTACTGTTCAACGTTTAATGCCAGCTGCTGTTTATCTTCTCAGATGTGAATGAATGTGCCCAGAATCCTTTGCTCTGCGCCTTCCGCTGTGTTAACACTGTGGGCTCCTATGAATGCAAGTGTCCTGCAGGCTACATCCTGCGGGAAGACAGGAGGATGTGCAAAGGTACAGTATCTTTATTGTCTCATTCATAAGTCTTTATATTTATTTTTATAAGCTCTTGATCAGCTGCATAGCACTAATGGGTAAATATCATGAGCAGAGTAGAAGAAAATGCTAAATGGAAATCAGATACCTTGTTGGGTGCAGATTTGAACAGCAGGAGGATTTTCAAGAATTTTCTTTTAGCAGTTACTTAAACAAATTGCTCTTGTAATTTTATGGCCAAAAGTTTGTGGACGCCTGACCATCACACCCATATGTGCTTCTTGAACATCCCATTCCAAACTCATGAGGAATAATATGAAGTTGTTCCCCTCTTTGCTGCTGTAACTCTTCTGGGAAGGCTTTCCATCAGATTTTGGAGCATGACTGTAGGAATTTGTGCCCATTCAGTGACAAGAGCATCAGTGACATCGGGCACCGACGTTGGTAGAGAAGACCTTGCTCACAGTTCATCCTAAAGGTGCTCAGTGGGGTCAAAGTTAAGGTTCTGTGCAAGTTGCTCAAGTTCTTCCACACCAACCTGGGCAAACCATGTATTTATGCTCACTTTGTGCATGGGGCAGAGGGGGTTGACACAATCATGCTGGAATGCAGGAAAGGAGCTTCCCCAAACTGTGGCCACAAAGCTGGAAGCACAAAATTGTCTAAAATGTGTTTGTATGCTGTATGGGTGCAACTCAATAAATAGGAAAGATGTTCGCTCACTTTTGGCCATATATTGTTTGTAAAGGGATGAAAAATGTTGGAAGTTGCTTTGGGAAAAAAGCATCAGCTATGTAACAAAGTACAGTAATCCCTCAGTATCTAAATCTAATTCGTCCCTGAATTTTTGGATTCTGAATGTCAATTTTTTATTTATTTTAAATGGGGGGAAAAATAATGTGCCATCTGAAAACTCCTATAAAAGCCCATGATGTCAGCATGATAAAACACTCTAAACACCGAGTTACCTAATAAGAAAACACTTAGTGTTCTTATTACTTTACATGTACATGCATGGTACAGTATGTACAGTACAGGGGAATTTGCATATTAGTACTGAAACCAGAATTTAAATAAATTATGTTTATTTAAAAATATTGCAGATAATTTAAACATGTACAAAGCTAAAAACTTTTACTGGGTATCATGGAATAAAGTGAAGAAGAGAAACTTTTGAAATTTGCAGTGTGTGGGAAGGAGGCAGCTGCACTGGTTGTCTCTGTGTATGGAATTTTGCCTTCATACAATGTTCCTAAATAAATCTTATAACCTGCGACAGCATCTTCAACTGTGTTGTTTAAAACAAGGCTCCTGTTTATGTCACTATTATGTTCCATAATTAGTGGGATCATTGGGTTTGCTGCTCTAAAACATTTATTAAAGTTTTTTTGTGCAGTATGGGAAGGGTTTTAGGTTGTATGAGAAAAATTCTTCCTGCTTTTCTTTCTCTGAAGATCCATCGGCATCCACCTAAATTATGCATTTTAAACTACAGTAATGCGGTGATGCTTTCAGATAAAACCAGCACATGACTCGATAGGAAGCATAGAGACAAATGATAAAGACATTGGCACATGTGTGCATTTCAAATGGGATAAATTTGTAATAGTACTATTACACTGCATGCAGTATTTTTTATTACAGTATACTGTATGATACTGTAAGTTTTTTATTTATTCATTTTGACTTATATTTGTGATTTGATTTTTTAAATAATGGATTGTATTGTATGGCTTGGACAAAAATTTGTTACAGTAAAAATTTCCATTGAAATACCGATATATAGGTAATAATTTTCAAGATTTGTTGTAGTGAAAATTTAGATACAGTATTCAGATGCTGAGAGATTGCTGTAATAAGATTTTTTTAAAGTATCAGTTCATTGTATACTGTAGTAATAATTAAGTAGGAAGGCGTAGGGTGTAAGGGTGTGAGGTGGGAAAAATTCTAATGTTTTCATATTCAGTATGGACCTGAAAAGGCCAAGGATGTAAACAGCTGAACGTTTAAAAGGCACAGCTGGCTGAATCAGTTAGAACATCTGACTAATACTGCATTATTTTCATTTCGTTTATAAACATAGTGCTATCTCACTTTTTAAACATTTCACTCTGGAGTGATTTGTACTGTAAATGAAATGGATTACAGTTCTTGCTGGCTACACTGGGCAACATTACAGCATATGTGACACAATGAGCTGAAATTCCTCAAACAGTGAAACTTGCATGTCCCAATAGTTTAAACACTTCAGTAGCCTAAACAGGTTATAAATACTATTTCTATCTACTAATGGCAGCTTTTTCTGACATTTTAATTCAAAGCAGCTTGTATATCACCAGTTATGCAGGTATATGCCACTTAAGGTGATACATCAGCAAAATCCTTTAGCGTATGTTTCCTACTAAACATCATGATGACTGATACCCTATAAGATACAGACACAAACAGACTATATGGCCTCTAAATTGTAAAATGTGTGTTCTTCTAGATCAAAATGAATGTGAGGATGGCATTGATGACTGTGAAAGCAAAGGGATGACATGCAAGAACCTCATAGGCACATACATGTGCATCTGTTCACCTGGATACTTTAGACCTCCAAATGGCGAGGGCTGTATAGGTAAGACTGGCTGCACTGTTTCTCATACACACTTGTGTTGTTACTTGCAGGTTACTTTCACAAAATTCCATTTTGGTGGGTGTAAATTGCCGGCTGGGGTAGAAAAATGAACCTCCTAAACATTCCAGCACCCCATAAACCTGTCAGAATCTCTATTAAGATCTTTATACACCACACCCTTAAATGAAACAGGGCATGAACTTTGTATGTACGTAAGTTTCTTGGCAAAGAACTACTCTTTCAGACATCTGCCTTTTCAGTTTGGGGTTGTTGCCAGAAAGAAGACCGTAATGTGCTCTTAGTACGAAAGGTATCAAGTTTATTTATGAAAGGCTTTTTCAACAGTAATGGCTGATATAACTAAAATTCCATTGGGATGAAAGCCTTGCATTGCATCTTAGTGAAACAATGTGAGATTTTAGCTGATTGTTGTTTTTGTTAAGCGATTCAAAAGCAGTACTTTACCATTCTGTAATTGCCTGATCTCATTTGGCAGAAGACACCCTTTCTTCAAATAGTTTACATGATAAGTGAATTAGGTAAAACTGTCCAAGGTGTTTATTATTGCCATCCCACTAATGTTGGAGTGTAAACATAGTCATAGTGTGATTCCATTCTCCATCTGACCTCAGGGTCTCACGTGTGATGTGGTCTTGTCTTTGTCTTACATGCCAGATCTGAACGAATGCGCGGCCAAGCCTGGGATTTGTGTAAATGGCCGCTGCGAGAACACAGTGGGGAGCTACCGCTGCCGGTGCGACCAGGGCTTTAGCCCAAACCCCTCACAGACCGAGTGCATTGGTGAGTTCCACACCAGTACACTTTTTCAAAAATTATCTTATAATCAGTGTTTGAATTGGGCTGTTCTCACCGGTATGCAGGTCCAGCTATTTGGAGCAATGAGACTTTTTCTTCTGTATTGTGACTTTTCATAAGCTCTTGGTACTTCTTTATTCCCATTGCTGTCAGATTCTCTGACTGAGCTGTTGTCCTATTAAAAGAATGACAATTTATAATAGCCTTCACAGCATCATGCACTAAGTTATGCAAGTTGGCCTGCATGCTGCTTTCCTACCATTATATGCGTTGTGCACATCAGTAACATTTGCAAGTATTATTAATGTTGTTTCTAGTTTATTGTAGTTTATTGACCAACATGCCAATAAGAACAGCACCTGCACTTATTTTTTTTACTTCAAGCACTGCTCATGATGCCACCAAGATAGAAAGGACAGAAACTGTAAGACAACAGGAGGTTTGCATTCAGTTTTCAGGAGGTGTAGCCCTGCTCTGTCATCTTTGGTTTGAAAATGTTATCCTCTACCTCATGTAATCTTCTGACAATTTCCAACCACACCAAGCAGCTACCAGTGTAGAAGCGGGAATTTTTCTTCCACCTTTTAGTTAATTTGTGTTTATGGTGCTGGAAACCTAAGGTCTCCACTGAAAGGAAGAAAAAAGAAGGGTTCACAGCCAAACAGTTTTAAGTGAACCACAGACAATTAAGAAGTAACAGATGTAAACAGTAAGAGAAATAAGTAAGAGAGTATTTTCAGCATGACCTTACTCACCATAGGTTGATTTCTTTCTAGCTGTATTCCTAAGTTGAGTACTCTGCACCTCCATCTCCTGCTTTGAAACTTTCTTCTTCTGCCTCCCTGCAGACAACCGACAGGGCTTCTGCTTCACGGAGGTGCTTCAGACTCTCTGCCAGATGACCTCCACCAGCCGCAACAGTGTTACCAAATCTGAGTGCTGTTGCGATGGTGGCCGCGGCTGGGGACCCAACTGTGAGCTTTGTCCCTTGCCAGGCACCACGCAATACAAGAAGATGTGCCCAATGGGGCCTGGTTACACCACAGATGGCCAAGGTATAGGGACTTGACAATGTGCTGCCGTTGTGCTTGTCATTTCACACTAATGTCATGACTGCTTAATTTTGTACTGTGTTAATATGAAAGATTAAAATGAATTGAAAGCCCTTACTTATTTTCCAGATATTGATGAGTGTCGTGTCCTGGGCAACCTGTGCCATAACGGACAGTGTTTGAATACTCTGGGGTCCTACAAATGCATATGCAAACCAGGGTACACAACTGACATTACACAGACCACATGTGTGGGTAAGTGGTTCATTAGGTATACCAGGGCACTTTGGTGTCAAATCTTATATTAAAACCTACTTTCAGACCAGTGTCATGAATGTAATAATACATTTTTAATACTTTGTTTTTATGTCTGTGTATCTGCTGACATTTTAAATTCAGCATCTTTCACAGTGCAGCTAGTGAGTTTATACGTGCTGAGAGTTTGAGTTCTACACTTTTCAATAGTGTCTCTTATGGTATTTGAACCTGCACCGTTCAAATGCTTAATCTCTGCAAAACCTTTTTTGGGGCTTGCAGATGTGGATGAGTGTTTCCAGGCTCCAAAGCCCTGCAACTTCATCTGCAAGAACACAGATGGCAGCTACCTGTGTTCCTGCCCCAGGGGCTATATCCTGCAAGAGGATGGCAAGAGCTGCAGAGGTCACACAACTTCACTAACTTAGAATTCTTTAGACACAATTTATGGTTCCACAACTCCAGACACTAAATCAGATGTTCTTAACCTTTTGTATACCATGGAACAGTTTAAAAATCTGATGAAAACAAGGGCTTCTCCTTGGAAAGTGTGCCTACAAAAATTGTAAGAAAATATTACACTCAGTGCCCTGAAAGTTTTTATATATAGTAAAAGGACATATACACTAATATATAGTAAAAGCATAGTACAGTCAGTAGCAAATATAGTAAAAGGATAGCAATTTTTTTACTTTTATTTTAAGCAATGATATTTTCAAAACAAGGCTGCTCTTCACATAGCCCCTAACAGACCCTCTAAGAGAACATGACACCCAGGGTAGGAAACCCCTGTTTAAATTAACCTTCCAAACGAGCAACTTCTAGGTTTTTAAATGCATACAAATAAGTTTAGTGAAGTAGTATGCTATTATTTATAGAATACATACTAACTAGACATTGGTCGACATTATGTTTTCATTTAATTTAATTTCGAGTTAAGTATTTAGCAAGGAGACTCTGGGCACATTGCCCAGTAAGCTGCTCTGCAGAATGTCTGTAGTACTGAAGTCATTGTGGACTTTCCTACAGGCCTATCGTGTGTTTACTACACAGAGGTTATGGTGAATAAGGTCTTCTCAAAGTTAGTATTTGGAGCTGATCTTTAATCGTTATTTACATATTTGTGGGTTGAAATTCCCTGAAGTTTCCCTAAAGTCCGGTTCATTTACAGGGCACTAACTCTGGATGGGAAAAATACTGAATAATTAGTGTGTTCTCCCTGCACATAGCCTGTGAAATGCAGGGGCTTTGATGAGTGTCTGGGGAGCAGAGACATGGGTGCTTGTTGAGGGAACAGTTTGTGTTGTTTGGCAGGCATAGCCTTGCACTTCCTGCACTAGGGATCCTGCTTTGTACTTTCCTTGGGGGATGTTGGCAAGAGTGAGGAGCAGGGGGCTGCATGAGCAAACACATAAATGTGGATACACATACATACATTGCCATGTTAGGTCTCTACAGGTCTCAGCATTCAATATCTGATAGAACACACACCTTCTACAGTTTATCTATTAAATGACTGATCATGTGAATGTCAGTAACACTGACTCCTGATTGAGATGTGTCTTTGTGGAAGGGCAGGAGATACTCTAGGATCAGAACAGCATTCAAACTGCTTCTGTGCTCAGACCAGCATGTAAGGCTGCCTCAAAACTGGCACTGAGAGATATGGGACAGATGGTAACCCACAAATGTGACTCTTACTCCTTTCTTTCCTTCTTCCACCTCCTTCCCGTCCTCCAGACCTGGATGAATGTTCAACCAAACAACATAACTGTCAGTTTCTGTGCATCAACACCATTGGGGGATTCACCTGTAAATGTCCACTTGGGTTTACTCAGCACCACACAGCCTGCATTGGTAAGTGCTGCCAACACACACGTTTTCTGCTAGGGCAGATGACACAAACTAATGCATCCATTTATCGGTCATCTCTCCCCATTTTAGGAATTCTAGGACTTAATAGTTTCAGGATTATATCAAATTATACTTGACTGATTTGTAATTATATCAACAGTTACTTGTTAAGACTGTTCATGGTAGTGAGACCAGCTATGCTTTACGGGTTGGAGACGGTAGCACTGACCAAAAGACAGGAGGCAGAGCTAGAGGTGGCAGAGTTAAAGATGTTAAGGTTTGCATTGGGTGTGACGAGGATGGACAGGATTAGAAATGAGTATATTAGAGGGGCAGCACAGGTTAGACGGTTTGGAGACATGGTCAGAGAGGCGAGATTGCATTGGTTTGGACATGTGCAGAGGAGAGATTCTGGATATATCGGGAGAAGGATGCTAGGGATGGAGCTGCCAGGCAAGAGGAAGAGAGGAAGGCCTAAGAGGAGATTTATGGATGTGGTGAAGGAGGACATGCAGGTGGTGGGTGCGACAGAGAAAGATGCAGAGGACAGGAAGAAGTGGAAACAATTGATCCGCTGTGGCGACCCCTAACGGGAGCGGCTGAAAGAAGAAGAAAGAACTCGTTAAGACTGTCTGTTACCACAAATGTAGAATTTTTTTCTTTACTTCTTGGAGCCATTGAATTATTGCATACTTTTCCAAATTATCCTATAGGAGCCTGTTTACTAGCTATAGGTCATTATAAAGCAACGTTCTAGTTTCCCAGATAAATTTACATTTACATTTATTCATTTCTCTGATACTTTTGTCCAAAGCATCTTCCAATGTGAGGTTTGTATAATAAGTTACTTGCAATTGCTGACCATATATACAGCTGAATAGATTTTTATTTGAGCAGATCCAGGTAAGTATCTTGCTCAAGGGTTCTGCAGGAGGAGACAAGGTTTAGACCTGGAATGTTCAGATGCAGGGCAACAGGTTCAGATGCTTGCTCTGAATAATGTTATGTGATCATTGTTTCTCTGTGAAGTTTTGCAATATACTGTACTCCAAGTCAGAAAGCAAATTCCCACTGAGGAAAATAAACATGTAAATATAAATAGAATAACCTAAAATCATATCAAGTATTTATGACTTTGAGGAGCAATAGCATTGGATATGGATAATTTCTGCAGTGAAAGCTGAGTTGTGAGACTGTCAAGGGTGCGCAGCATGGAGTGATAAGCCAAAGTTGGAACTTGAGAGGAGGTGGAATGTGTCTGCCTGGTCTTGCTATACTTATTCCAGTGTTATATGTTCCAGTACTCACCCAGTTAGCAGCACTTCATTATCTTTCTCATGCCCCCGCTGCAGACAACAATGAGTGTGCTGTGGACCCGGGCCTGTGTGGGTCCAATGGGATTTGCCAGAATAGCCCTGGCAGCTACAGCTGTGAGTGTCAGCGTGGATTCGTCCTGGACCCAAATGGGCAGAAATGTGAAGGTCAGCTACCTGTGATTCACTGGGCAGCCCCATTCCCTGTTCACATTCTTTGTGATGGTATTTAACAACACCACTGTAACATTAAGTGCACACCTTTTGTTCTGGCAGACATGAATGAATGTGAGGGGAACCATCGCTGCCAGCATGGCTGCCAAAACCTTGTTGGGGGGTACAGGTGCAACTGTCCCCAGGGCTATCTCCAGCACTACCAGTGGAACCAGTGTGTTGGTGAGGGCCTCAATTGAAGCACGTGCTCATCTACATTTTGATCTGAATGTGTTTGTTGTGCCAATAACATAGACCTTCATTGTGGGGTGACACTCACTTCAAAGGCCACAGAGGTTCCTGACATAACACACCTCCAAAAACTTAATAGCTTTTACATGAAGGGAGGGTGGCCCTGAGTTGTGGGGTACAGTCAGAGCTTAGCACAGTTTGTCCTCAGTTTATGTTTATCCATGGTACTCTACCATGTTGTTCAGGCTGTACCCTTCCTTATATCTCCTCTTTTCTGGGATTGGATTTACATGACCAGATCTAGAATTGTATAAGATTAAGGGTACATTATACAAGTATAATGGTGAAATGAACTCAGGGTTAGGGTCAGGGTGCTGAAATTACAATTATTCATTCATCCATCATCTGTAACTGCTTTATGTTGGTCAAGGTTGCAGCGGTCCAGAGTCTATCCTGTAATAACTGGACATCAGGCTAGGAGACTACACCTGGATGTGAGGCCAGTCCATCACAGGCCAGCACATACTTACATACTATGGGCAATTTAGAGTGACCAATTAACCTGAAACACATTTCTCTGGACTGTAGGAAGAAACTGGAAGAAATGGACTGCTTTACATAATTCCTTGTTTGTTTGTTGTCACGGTCAGATGAGAATGAGTGCCAGAACAGCCAGATCTGTGGTGAGGCCTCCTGCCACAATACGCTGGGAAGCTTCCGCTGCCTCTGCCCGACAGGCTTCAATTACCACCAGTTCAGCGGCGGTTGTGAGGACATCAACGAGTGCTCCTCCCCACAGAATCCTTGCAACTATGGCTGCTCCAACACCGATGGGGGCTACCTTTGTGGCTGTCCCCCAGGCTATTACAGAGCATGGCAAGGGTGAGAGTTCACCTGCCTCTGCCCAGCACCCATGCATGAGTGGGAGGTGCTACCAGTCTAACCAAAGCCTGTTGCTCTCTTTGTACTTCAGGCACTGTGTTTCAGGTGTTGGCTTAGGGGGTGGAAGCCAGGGTGGAGACGCAGATGACAATTCGCTTTCTCCAGAGGCCTGCTATGAATGCAAAATCAATGGCTACCCCAAAAAAGGCAGGAAACGCAGAAGTGCTAATGTAACTGACGATGGGCTTCTGGGAGACTCACAGGTAACCTAGAGGCTCTTCTTACACACTTCATGTGTCTTCATAAGACAAGTTTGAGCTACATATTTGAGACCGAGAACCAATTGTATTTAGCTTCTCTATCCCAGTTTGTGCAGTCATAATAATGTTATTTTAAAAATTTTTGCTTCACAAGGAATAGATTTTATTTCAATTTACAAATATTTATTTTGCATAAATATTTACTGTAACTTGTCATTGACTGAAAATAAAAGTATGGGTGGTTTTGAAATTGCATATTTTTGTTTATTAAGACTTGACTGAGTACGTGCACAATTGTTTGTCATTTTTAGGATGAACAAGAGACAATCAGCCTGGCGAGCATGGATGTTGAAAACACCATTCTGTTCAACTTCAACATTAGTGCCCTGAAAAACAAGTATCGCATCCTGGAGTTCACACCCGCGCTCTCCACGCTCACAAACCATGTCCGCTACCTGATTGACTCTGGAAACGAAGAAGGATTCTTCAAGATCAACCAGGAGGAAGGAATAAGCTATCTTCATTTAACCAAGAAGAAACTCCACCCTGGAATTTATTATTTAGAAATCAGCAGCATTCCACTGTATAAAAAGAAAGAACTGGCCCAGCTAGAAGATAAGCATGACAAAGACTACCTCATGGGACAGCTGGGAGATTCGCTGAAAATGAAAGTTCAGATTGTTCTCCACTAACAGCACAAGGAGACCAGCGTAATTACCTGTAACCAAAGAGACAGAGGGACTGCATCGATGACGCCCAAAGATGATTCCACATATCATGGATACAATCTCTTATTGCTACAGCATATGGGAAAGAAACACTGGCACGTGTTTAGCAAGCAGGGGGTGACAAGGAAAAGCATGAGGAAAAAAAATCCAATCCCAGAATCCGTCACTTTCTCAGGCTTTGTACAGAGTGCTCTTCTAAATAAGGTTTTGTATTATGGTATGTTGAATCTCGTGACACTCTGTGGGACACAGATATTGCGAGAAGGCACTGATGCTAAGACTTTCTTGCTTAGCTGATGTTAAGGATTTGGCTTGGCCTTGAAAGACTTTTTGACATAATTTAGCTTTCCAGCAACTAGATCTACATTGTATTATATATTAACTTGAGCTGGCAACTTGACATCCTAGATGTATGAATAAAATGTCGGATTGCCCAAGTTTTACAAGGATTGTGAAAAACTGAAAGGGGGTAGTAGGTAGAAGTGGTAGCAGGTGACCTTAACAAGGGGGACAGACAACCTCGGGATAAATTTTGGCAGTTAAGTATTCCTATTAATCTAGATAAAGCAGGTTTTACATTAAATTAGATCCACCTAGTGATAAATCAGTTTGATTGTGTAAGATAAAGCAGGTGATAAAATGATTGATCACCAGGTGGTTCTGACAATGTATTGTGCCTAAGCATGGATTACAGTACTTCCTGGTAGTAAGGTGCTGAACACAGGTGCTGAGTACTTCAGAGGTACGTGGGCTTTAATCCCCCCCCACACCACCTTTTGCAGCGTTGTAAAACCATGGTTGTAGGATGTCAACAGGGTCATATTATATTAAAAACTGTTGGGTTTCGCTCATAAATTATATATTTTGCCTTTTTTATTATCGCCTTGATACATTTTATCATACACTTTGTTTCAGTTCCAGGGCAAAACTTTTCATTGTGGAATACTTGGGTCATCTGACATTTTATGAAAATGGTAGCCAAAACGCACGTTTTCTACTGTCTGAAGATTAAGTTTGCAACCAACCAAAGTTAGCTCAGTAGCCTCTTTGTTCACAGTTATTCCTATACTACATGTAAATGAAGTGTGTTTATACTGTAACCACACCACTTTTTAATCATCAAATGCATTTTTAACTAGGTAAGGCCCTCAGTGGAAGGGTTTTGTAATGGTGCTTATAATGACCAACTACTTGTTAACTGTATACACCATTCTGTCAATGTAATTAATATCTGTGACTCATCGTTGTGCACTGAGGCCACTTGGAGGCCACACTCATTCTCACAAGTACAATCAGTGCTGTCATCCAAGGTGATGAAACCATCCTTCACTACCACAGTTTGTTCACATCAGTGAGGGTTTAGCTCCAGTAAATTCACAATAAAAACATATTTTTGGTTTTAAAGAGGTTTGACTGTGCTTAAATGCTGTGTTTCACATTTGCCCTGTAAATTTTCATTTACAACTCTCAGAACTGGCCAGAACACCACTTGGCTACTCAGAGAGCTGCTGGGTTATTTCCACTGTCACCTGTTTATATTGGATCACCACTCCTTCTGGTCTACCTAATGACATATGATGGACAGCAGGGTATTTTTGATTTTATTGCTTTCTTCATTAACTAAGGTGGGCCACTTATGTTGCTATTGACTGGTGTTGCAGATCAGTAGCACAGCTTCAAAACTTAGACCCAGTTCACTTTATATGGTAAACTGATTTATAAGCTTAGCACAGGATGAGCCAGCACAATTTTTCTACAATTTCCAGTGCAGTTTCTTCAATGTGATATATTTAGATGGTGGGTTCTCAGCAGGCAGTGCTGGTGTATCACAGCTGCTGAGCTGTAGTTTGTGCTGTGGGTTTGAATCTGTATCGTTCTATGTGGAATTTCCATGTTTTTTTCATGTTCATGTATGTTTCCTCTAGGTGCTCGTTTCCTCAGTCCAAACCTGCACTTCATTCATATTAGCTTTTGCACACAGCAGTACAGCTGCACCTCCTGTGAACACTGCCTGCATTTCATCTTCAGGTGGAGCAGCTGGAACCTCTAAGGTAAGATGCTGCTGCTGTCAGCAGACAGGATGCAGCCTTATGGTAGGACTTGACCATGAACACAGTCATCCTTTTTATCCTGTTACTAGTTTATATTGATAGTATCAGTTATTAGCACTTAAATTTCACAGTACTTTCTGTGCAAAATGTTTATTTTCAGTTCTTTTTAACTGTAGCAAAAACAAAATACAAATATCATAAAATCCCAAGTGTCCACATAACAGGAAGCCCCCTGGCCCTTCATGCCACTTCCTAGGTGGTCCATTTTACTTGTGGTGAGATGTGCTTAAGCTCTGCAGGCTTCCCAGCAGATGGTCACACTTCTACACTAAGTGCTGTGAAGGAAGTGGAGCAGCATGATGGATACACAGGTAATGTCCATCTCGGAGGTCATACTAGACATTCCTTCTTCATTTTGATGTAATGCAACTAATATTTCTATAATCATAATTAACTGTAACAATAATTTGATCAGGCAAACAAATTCTATTATAGAGCAAACATCAGTCATTATAAGACTTTCAGAAGTATGTGGAAACAATTATTGATGTAGTAATTAGTAAACCTGCTGTATCGCAGATACTTCAAATATTGCACTCTTGTGAAAGTGTACAGTGCAAAAAAAGGTTTGGAATACTTTATATTCAGAGACAAATCCTCATTTTGACAATCCTGACTTTCTGTAAAGTAGGCAATTTAACCACATATGGCATTTCAATTAAGCACAACACAATTACACAGCTTTGAATTAATAAACTGAACACATCACAAGTTAAACACAGATGGTCCTCAAGTTACAATGGTCTGACTTGGGATTTTTCGACTTACGATGGTGCAATAGCCATGTGCATTCAGTAGAAACCGTACTTCAAATTTTGATTTTTTTTTCCCCCAGGCAAGCAATACGCATATGATACTCTCTCATGATGCCAGACAGCTATCCACATCTATCCATATTTCCACCATGCGGTTGCTTGTGTATACAACGAATACTCCGCAGTGTTGTGTGTTGCCAGTTTTTTTTTTGATACCCCCCTGTATCTACTTTGTGTTTTGTGCATCAATCCTGTCTACAAAATCCCCATCTATGTTTTCTGAAAGTGGGTAGCCCGTAATGCCTTTTAAGGTAGGCTAAGCTAGGCTATGATGTTCGGTAGGTGTTATGGCGTGGGTTAGTGGAAGCAGTCGTGAAACACCTCAGTAATAGGTTTAAGTTCCGTTAAACTCTTTATTGAGTGCTGTTTCCGACAAAAAGTGTTGTCGTTAGCCGGAAGCTACTGCTAAACATTAGCTATTGGCAGTAAACAAAAATGAAAGATGCTACAACTGAAAATAAACAAAATACAAAGTCTTAGCAAGACAGTGGTTGGAGAAGAGTTCACAAGGGGCAGCGGAAACAGCACTGTTAGGAAGTCCGGGTAGGAACTAAATCCCATCCATGATTGGTTCCTATGCCAATAAATCAATCAGTCTAAAGACAGGAGCACAAAAACTGTTTATGATCTGTTGCTGAAGCAGCCACACGCGTGACAGTAGGTTAGGTGTATTAAATGCATTTTTGACTTTTGATATTTTCAACGGGTTTATCGGAACATAACCCAGTCGTACAACGGGAACCATCTGTATGTTAAACTTCTACAATGCACTCAAGTCGCTGATTTGTTTTTCAATTGTGTACCTGTAGCGCCACATTGTGGCAACTTTAATAACAGCAATAAATGTCAAGAACAGGCAATAAACATTTTTATTATTAAATATAGTGTATGCTTCACCTCTGACACCCCCCCAGATGATATTTACTGAGCTGAACAGCTGCTGCTATCAACCTTCCTCCCCTTTGATCCACTAAAGATCACATGACAACAGGACTATAAAGGTAGCAAAGCACAGATGAGAACCAGATCATTCTTCAATTGGCTCCTTTCATGCAAAATTTTGGTATGATTGTGCAGCATCAGCAACATTAAGTGGGGAGGCGCACTATTGCAGATTTTTCAACATGAATGGCTAAGGGAATGGCCCATGTTGACTACAGCAAGGATGAAACTGTGAGAACAAATATTGTGGCCGTGTCCTTCAACAGAAGGTTGATTACAAAACAGCAAAGTAAATAAATTGTCCTTGTTTCCCTGCTTTGGGGAAATTGTTCACGTCAAAATAACGCATAAATATGTTAACTGAACACAAATGAACACAAAAGTACAAAAAAAGTGCTTTAAATATTCCAAATCTCAGTGTTTCATCTTCGGCCTGTTGATCCAAAACCGCCTTCTCCACGTGTGGTTTCATCAAGTGCCTGTGTAAACAATGAGAGATATTTTAGAAACCCGCAGATATTTCAGATCAGACCCCACCAGGAGCCACATTGCCGTGAGCGCACACTTTGGTACCTCATGCTGCTCGAGTTCTGCGTGGCAGATTTTCTCACAGATCAGCTGGGCAATACGGTCACCTTTCTTCACTGCAGTAGAAATACTACATTTACATATCTCCAGTTTTTCAATCTCACTGCAGTCAGTCTGCGCACTTCCACAATGTGATGTGGAAATACTATTTACATTTTGATATTCAAAGTTTGCGTTACAAGGAAGATAATCCAAAAAAATTAAGAGAATTTTTTTTTCCTCAAAGTTTATTCTCACCACAAAAAAGACCAGAACCAGTTTGAGTACTTCATTTTATGCAAGTGCTCACCTTCAAATGTTTCTTTACTGAAGTTGAAAAGTACAACACCGACATTTCCTCTGTAGTCTTCATCTATTACTCCCGCTTATAAAGAAGTTATACATTAGAATCAAAAAAATGTACAAATTAATTTAAAATGTAACTTATCCATCCATCCATCCATCCAACAGTAATTACCTCCAACATCTATGAAGTAATTTGCAGCTAATCCAGAGCGTGGAGCTTAAACACAAAACATAAACATGAATCCTTTTTGATGAGGAAACATCTATTCAGTATGTATTGTCCTTAGAAAGCTGACAAACCACAAATATTAGTACTACTACTAGTTTTCTAATGAAGATGTAGTGTTTTTGGTGGACCTCCACCTACTTACCCACCCTCCCATAGCAGCCAGCAGGAACGGCGATCTGAATGTCAGTTCTGACCACAGCCTTTTCCATGGGACCAATGGAGCAGTCGTGGGCACTGTCCATAAAACATGATCGTTGGAAACAATGGGAAATCTGTTCACTTTTCACTACAATAACACAAATGCAAACTAACACATGACTTTACCAACCTGTACAGATCATAACCTGCAGCTTTCATAGATGCCTTTGTGGGGACAGTGGCGTTTTCAGAAAGCTTTGCAAATTTCAGCACCGGCTTGAGCTCTTCAGACCCCACTTGTGTGGTCTTCGGACTGGATCCAGCACCAATCACCACTGGGAGAGTCACCGTCAAAACAACAAGATGATAAAGGCAACTAACAATAAGATAACATCAGCTTTAAAGCGATGAGCCCATTTATCTGGTTGCCACCACAAAAATATCTTCTCATAAGATTAAAGAGGTCTCATTCAAAGTGATTCACAGAATTACCCATAAGTCATTACCTTCAGAAAGTTGAAAAAAAGGCATTGATACGAAACACATTTTCTGTACAGAGCATCTGAAACTGTGTCTAGCACATATTTTGGCAATGCTCACACTGTATTACTTTGGAACAAAGAGCAAAAATTCAGTAAACATCTGTCACTGCAAGCTGCTGTACTGCAGAAAAACGTGCCGTTTGGCTTCTTTGATTGCTGCAAGGGACGGAGAAGTCTTTATTTTGTTATTAACCAAGTTCCATACACAGAAATGCACATTTGCTAATAAGTAAGCTGACTTTGTGGCTCTCAAATGGAATCAAGCAGCACATTTATCACTGTTTCAGACTCCACGAATACAAAAGTGATTAAAACTTACACCCTGCAAATAATGCAGCATTTTCACTTTAACTGTATCTGCCTGGCTTTTACATATTTCTACATTACTATACTATATTTACATCTGTTTATCTGTCTTTAACGCATTTTATTCTTTTTTGCAGCCGTGCTTGTTTTTGTTGTGCTGTATTTTGGATTAATAAGATAATAACGAACCCACTGGTCCAGAAGGATGTGTAGGAGTTACAGGGAACTGCAGGAAAGGGGGTTCGAGGCGGACACCTTCATACTGCCCCCTGTTGTTCGGAAGCAGGTACTGCAGTTCCAACTTCATCATCGCGTTAGGAGGAACGGACACGATCCAGTCCTTATGAAACGACAGTGTAAATGTAGATGTCTGGAAAGCCCAACAGAAAGATGACTTTGCCTGGAGACACCTTGGTGAGGAGTGCTTCTTAACGGGCCGAATAGCACCACGAACCGCTCAGACAGGTTTGGTTTAGGTCTGTTTCGACTGTGTGAAACGCGCTTTCTCATCTCTCGATTTATATCTCTATAATAACAACGAAGGGACTAAATACGCACAAGGTGACGTGTCTCACTAAGCAGTTCCCATCGGCATTCATTTCAGGCTGGTACTGCATACAAACATGCTGAATACAAGATAGTACCTGCGCCAAATAAATCCCATTTTTGTCCCCGTGTCAGGACGTTTCTCTGCACATGAGAAGTCGGTCCTCTCGGAAAACACAGTAAAGCAAAAGGTCGAGCGTTATGGGGGAAAAGAGCACAGCAACTAGCTTTAAAAATGAGTGCTGCCATCCCTCAGAAGGCAGCGCAGACGCGAAAGCTGGTCTGTGTGGCGCACAGCTGCGCCGTGCTGAACTCTGGGTAATGGTGTGTTTGTTCCCCTCGGAAAATCGATGCGCAGCCACCTTACTGCGCGCCCGAGTCGTTCCGGCTACAACGTACTTGTGTAAAACTGGCAAGTTGTTACAGTTACGTGTTAGCTGGTTAACCAAAGGTTTATTCCACAGCCACTTAGGGGATTCGAGCCTATTTATACTGGGTCGCGATTGAGGGTGTTCGTCAAGATGTTTCTTCAAATCAAAGCAGGGCCTGGACTAGAACTAACAGATACTGGAAGGCCACCAACTACCCTAGCTAAACAAATACCTCATCCAAGATTTGGAAGAAACCAAACGTTTCTTTTACTGATTTGTTATTAAGTATATTTTTTTTAGCATGGTGTGCACCTTGATGGTTTGGCTCTGGGTTTGAGTCTGGCTCAGTCCATGTGAAGTTTGCATTGTCTCTCTGTACCTGGGTGGGTTTCCCCCACAGTCCAATGATGCGTGTTTCGTTCTAAGTTGTGCGTGCGGTGCCACATCCAGAGCACAGTTTCGCAGCCGAGTGCCCAGTGAGTCGGGAACGGGTTCTGAACAACCCTGACCGGGGTAACACAGTAATGGATAATGGATAAATTGATTTCCTTTACTTCTACATTTTCAAAAATGTATTTGTGAAGTAATGGGCCATTATTAGTGTGGGACTGTGCTTGCAGCCCATGTCAGGCCTTGTCATAACTTTAATTGTGATGTTCAAATGATAATATGATAACTAATAGTAATATCTCTACTCTTCCTTCAGCATATTAAAAATGTTACAAATGAGAGGTTATGCACTGTATGAAGACAAAGTTATAAGTGATAAGAATTATAATTTAGGTTAAGAAATTAGTAACAACAGAATTAGTAACATAGTAATATATGGTAGTCTGGTATCCTGGTATTTCCATATTCACAACACAGCAAAATTATTTGATTGCAGGTAAAATAAATGCTGTACATGATCATTATAAGATAGATACACTCTAACATTTGAAGCAGCAAAAGCAGCTTACACATTTCAAACTTAAAAATGCCCAAAATATTGAGAAGTTTTTGGTCTTTTTATTTTCAGGCTAATGAAACCTGTAAAATGTTTTAACAAACTAAGCATTCAAGACTATTTTCCTTAAGAAAAGCTAACAAATATAATAATAAATTAAACTTAATTTTTTAAAGATCCAAAGCTCTTCTAGGTTCTACTTGAAATATTTTTGTCAGTTACATAAATACAAAACTATTTGATGTAAATGTATGGTTTAGATTTAAGTTAACTAAGAAGGATTATTTTTATTGCATACTTTTTAACTGAAACCTTATACAACATATAGAACAAATATGATGAAAGTAGCCTACAGAACACTGGACTGTTACTGGTATTTTACCTCTGTAGTTTCTTCACAGTGAGGAATTGTTTGTTGCATGGTATTCTTATTTATGGTGCATGTGTTTTCCCCAGATGCTGCTTTTCCAGCTGTTTGTACTATGCAGTTACAGCTAAATAGAAACTGCATCAAACATCCATTTTCAGCAGAGGGCAGCAGAAGAGCTGGGTATGTAATTGTTCCACTTAGACCAAGTTTGTTTGGAGATAAGTGCTGCTGGAATATGTGGCTACGTGTAGGTCACTTAAGAGTAAAAAGTCAAAGCGCTTTTATGGTTTCCTCGGATAAGCAGAGTAGGTGGCAGATTCTTAGTGAGGATGTCAAGCCAAGCCATGTAGAGGTGGTCTGAGACAGCCCCCTTCCGAGCTATGGGCATGCTCCTGTGTGAGAAAACACAGACACACCGTTACCTTCACACCAAGGTCTTCATTGGTTGTCAAGGGATTGCGGCTGGGATATACATGAATCTGCTGCTTTTACATCGTAGAAAATTATATATATGTATACTGTATATTTATGTTTCTAAATCAAAGGTCAATGGGGAATAACTAAAATCTTAACTTCTGAGTACTTACACAATGATGAGCTTAGCTGCTCTTGAGTTCTCCTGCAGAAGTTCATTTAGGCGAACTTGGCGACATGTCTGTGCACAGGAAAAAGCGAAGGAAACCACGCATGTTTGTAGAATTTGATTATGGGAAGCCATGCTGTGTTCTTTACTGACAGTGCAGCAAGTTACCTTTTCCTCAAGCATTTCCAGCTCTGCATCGGTGATCTTCCAGGTGTTTTCATTCTTCTGTGGGTCAGCACTGGCAGTATCCTTAGCACCCTCGTGCAGACGGAACGGCTCAATCATATCCTCCAAGAGTCTCAAGCTGGGAAAGAGAGTCAGGAACAACAACTGTGAGTTCGTGATCCGGGTTCAGTCTTAGAAAAGCGAGGAGCAATTATTGTGAAACTTTTGGAAATCTTTTACCTCTCCTTGTTTGGTTTGGAGCCGATGTCTGGAATAACAGTGATGTCAATACATTTGATCCTGAATTGTGCTAAGAGTGCCAGCATCCTGAAAACCAAGAGAATCAGAACACATTTGCTATCGTGTAGTTTCAGGTTGCCTATATTCTATCAATGTGTCACAACTTTCATGAAGCCCTTGTTGCTTATTTTCTAGCATTATCTACTGGTTGCTGTAGTCCCTGCCTGGCTAGCTCAGTCAGTAGAGCATGTGAGTTGTAATCTCAGGGTCATGGGTTCAAACCCCTCATTGGGCATTGCTGCAAATCCACCTCTGTACCGGTCCCAAGCCCAGGCAAAATGGAGGGTTGCATCAGGAAGGGCATCCGGCGTAAAAATCTGCCAAACCAAATATGCAGACAAGCCGATCTGCTGTGGTGACCCCTGATGGGAGCAGCCGAAAGCTGGTTTATCTACTGGTTGCTGTAGTACATACTCAGCCTTGTCTTGCTCAATGCGGTCAGCTTGTCCTGCTATGAAGATCCTCAACTTGCAGTTCCTCCACTTCTTTCGTGTGGTAAGAATGTAGGGGATCAGAAGTGTCAAACCTTCAGAATCAGAGAAACCACAGTCCCTTGGCTTTCAATGCTGTTTTGCGTGGAATGAATTGAACCTGTGTTTACTTTAGTGAATTTACACTACGCTGATGCGCTCCGATTCCTGATTGGACTGAAACCAGGGTTTATTTCCCATGTAGCCCTGGGCAAGTTTAAGATTCAAGATCAGAAAAAGTATTTTATATTACAAATGTAAAATGCCCTTCAACATGATCTTCATTCACTGCTGGCAATTCTGTCAAACTGGTTTGTGATTTGCTCAGAGTGAAGATGCACACTTATGGTCAGCACTCGGGATTTAACTGCTTCTTTAAAAATATAAGCTGACATGAGTCTGGATCAAAATACAATTTGCTATTGATTGATGAAGCCAAATAATACAATTATGGTTGAAATTTTTACAGTTTTTTTATAAATTAATTTAGTTAAGCATGACTGCAACTCTAGGCTGGAAGAGAATGCACAGTGTTTAAATCCCACCTCCGTCATCAAAGAGCCACCACACATCAATGGTGCCTTTGCCTTGTTTCTTCTGGAACTGAGTGCTGGCTTCTATTTCCCTCTGATTCACTTTACTTGCGGGGGATGTCTGAGAGCCGTTGACAGACACTGAGGAGCAGAGGAGAGAGCGAGGGAGATGAGCATGGAGTGTGCCAGTGGAAGGAGGAGATGGTATGGAAGAAAGGAATACATGTGGCATGAAGAATGAGAGAATAGGACACCATTAAGGTTTTAACCACACCAGAGCAATACAGCAGTATAACACAGCAGCCACACTTTTCTCCTTTGCACACATCAATATTGTGAAACTGAAGTCATTTGAAAAGTTACAGTGATACCGATGAACATCTTATTTTGGAGAAATCGAATGCACAATGACACAGCAAGCACCACTGTGGTCAGACAAAAAGTATGGTACCTTGTGTGAGTATTTGCTTTGAAGTCTTTCTGGGTATGAAGAACCATTTGCCCTTTTCCTGTGGAAGCTCTTCACCCTCCAAAACCTGCTGCTCTAATGCCATTTGTCTCTGCATTTCTTCTGTATAAGAAAGTGCCCAAAAGAGATTCATCAGGAAGTCACCAAACCTTGTATAACAGAAATGTGGCCATCCTTGGCTCTGCCACACTGAATCTTTGATTTTTTTTAATTGAAGCACTTCTCATTTCCACAAAAGATTTCATTCCATGTGTGAAGAGTGAGAAGAAAAGTTCATTTTATTTGAGCTCCAGCTTCTTTTAAACCTGGTAAGCAATTGCAGTTTAGATGGGACAGTTTGTCAGGGTTATATTTGAAAAAGGTACAGCTTGCAGTCATTAATTTTAATACTTTTTAATTTTTAATTTTGATTCTCAGAGTAACCATGAATGTTTTCCATTTCGGGACCATAAAGTGTGTAAATGATATGTGACAGACCAACCTTCAGCTTGGATAATGTGGGAAATGTCCAGTCCCTGGTTTAACCTCAGCAACACCATACCATACTCAAAGTCAAACGCATCACTGTCAAAAGGAAAACCCAAAGAAAATGTTTAAGACTTTACCTCTGCAGTTCCAAAAGTTTAACTTTGAGTCTGACTTAAAGAAAGTGCTGTGCTGGAACTTACTGCAGCACTCCAACGTAGTTCTGAACTTCTGTTGTGTCTGCAGATCTCCAGTTTCTCTTGAATCCAATCACCAATGTATTTGGCTTCAGTCGTCCAAGACCAGAAGCCTTGTTATCAAAAAAAAAACAATGAATACCTGACTAATGGAGGTTTGTCTTTACAACACAAAATTAATTTTAAATGCAAAACATTGTAAAATTAAATTTAGTTCCCACTCCTAGTTTTCACATTAAAATTTGTAAGACTGAAGACTCAGTTGCACCATAGTGGAGGATGATATTTGGTCGGGCTATCTTGGGTAATTGTAAAAGCAACATTCTGATAGCTTATCTGTACCTTATGCTCTCTTTGATAATGAAAGTCATAAAACTATCCTGCTTTGTCATTAACTTTGCGAGATGCCTCTTTTGTAGTACTCACCTGCAGGAGCTTTTCAGCCCCTTCCCTGAAGTTACTGCTTGCTACTGCAGCATAGAAAGCTTTGCGCTTTTTTTTGTTGAGCCACGTTTGGTTCCACTCCATAGCTTCGTTCATTTCCTGCAGCATCTCTGCTCTTGGGCCCTGATGAGGGTCAAATCCATTTCAGCAAAGCAGGATCACAAATATCGTGGCACTCTTATTCCTTGTGGGGTGATGTCCATTCAGTCATGAATATGCAGTTGTTTGCGAACGCTACACTGAATTACGCCTTTTCAGCTTAATTCACAAGTGACTCATAAACTTAGTGCGATAATACAGCTTGTCATTGGATTTATTCACCCGCTCCTCTCCCTTAAATTAACTTGTCATATTTTTTAACTGCAAGTGTCAAATTTATGGTGTGTCAGATGAGAAGTTCTGTCTTTTGTTGTTTTAATCATGGAGTTTCTCTGGACTTCTTCCAGGTTGGCATTCAATTTGTTTATTTCTTCTTGATGCTTTTCTCTACGGGACTTGCAGTGTTAAGTAACTTACAGTAATTTAGCAACTTAAATAGCCAGGATATTTCCATTGGAGCAGTTCAAGGGTGCTAGAGCAAGAGGTGGGATACGAACCTGCATCCTTCATGCTGAAGAGAGCAACTATAAACACCACACCCCCTGCTGCCATTATGTGAATGAATGTAAGAGGGCTTTCTCACCACAAAAACTTGGCAGGTGATACACAGGCCATAGCTCTTAGTGAAGGAGTGTGCCATGTCAAGGAGAGCTGGACGAGTCCTGGGAGCTCCAGTCAGTACAATGCACTGAGGCCTGAAAGCAGGATGTGACAGGACTTCAGAAGAACTTCAATCACATTTTCTTTCTTTCTCACATGCTTCTTGTCTAAATTATATTTTGGACAATAACACCCAAAATGAGTTGACTTTCACTGTTTGGTCCAGATATGCAATGTAACATATGGGTCATTATAGTGCACACATCAGCTCTCTTTCGCAGAACTTGCCTGAAGTTTTTGACATGATCTTCCACTCCAGATAAAGTTAAAGTATTATTTACAGCATTCACGAATGTTATTGCCTGTGTGGAGGATCCCCAGTTTACATCTGTGCAAAAGAAAGTTGAAATGGACAAGGGTCAGGATTCTTGCGAGATCATTCAGATCTCACGAGTTCTTTACGAGAAGCCTCACAGCCTGCAGGCCAGAGACACACAACAACACTGTTGTAGAACTCATCCAGTTGTCACCTGGTTTCTTCACTGTGACGTAGATGTAAAGGAAGAGCTCTATGCCGTAGGTCAGCAGTGCTGCCCACCAGTTTATGACGAACATCACAGCGCAGCACAGCACAGCCCCCATCAGAGACAGCCACATGTTGTAGTATTTGTACGCAGGTCTCCATCCTGTCAGACCGACATTTCGTGAGTCAAGCAGTGAATGCAGGACAGAATGACAGCTTCTGCCATGTTCTTTGATATGATGCAAGTTTTAGAACTATTGCCTGGAGATACAGTATCATGCAATTATTTACTGACTGGTTCCTGCAAATAGCGTCTCCCACTGTTTCATAAACAAAGGCATTTTCTGTCTGTTGACAAGCCATTAGCTGCATGAGATGAAAAAGAGCCGAACCTCAAGCTGTGAGGACCGCATTACGTGGTTATGGTGAGATCCCTTCATTATGAAATGTAATTCCAGTTGTCTCTCCTATTGCTTTTAATCTTTTAAAAATGAGATAAAGAATAATGAAGTCACAGACCTGGTGACTTTGCATATGAAGCATGGAAACAGGAGAAATTGATGAGTGCGTAAGAGGCCAAGAAGAAGTTTGAAATGATGGGCGCAATCACATTTAGGTCCCCTGGAAAAACAGAAACAAATGCAAGCAATGTGACTTTAAAGTGAAGAGGTACTTTGAGTCTCAGTAAATGCTTGTATTATGATTGCATTATGATTTATTAAGTCGGTTTTTCAATGGTTGATAGGTTTAGACCGCTGTGGTTTACTTGCAGCCACTTATGCTGTGTTTTGTTTATTAGTAAAATAATATCACTGCCTAATGAGAGTTTGAGCCTTCAAGTGGCTCCTTCCTGATCCAGCATTTCAAACATCTTGCTATTTTTGTCTTTTTGTTAAGGTGCACTGAGATGCTGTTTCACTGTGTGGAAAAATAGTCTGGCCAGCGTTTGTTTCACTTCATCATATGATGAGTGGCTTTATAATTCCAGAACAGCATGTGGCAGCCCCCATATATTCACTGTTTGTGAACAGCAGCCCACTCTGCAGTGACTCCGCAATCCAGGCCATGTGGCTATTATATGTCTCATAAAGACCCTAAATGAGAAAAACCAATAATGCGTTGAGTGTAATGTTTGGTTTCGGGGTAGTCACCTATCAGAATGAATGCCACCGCGATGATGAAGGTGAGGACGTATCCGCGGAAGGGCTCATTGTTCTTCCCATGGCCTTTAGCGAAAAAGTACAGGATCTTGTAGATGTTATCCTTGCACAGTGCCTGTGATGAGAGGTTTGCTCATATTTATGGTGGTCATTGCTCTACATAGGAAATAAAGTGCTTATTTATAAAGTTACATAATAAAGTGCTTATTCTTGAGGTCTAGAAATGTAGGAATGATTGCAAAATAAGTGTTGCTGTGTTAGCTGAAACTTGAACCAGTACATTAGTCTGTATGTGACATGTTTGGTCATCAAAAGCTAACATTTACCTGGAAGACTTTGGGTGCACTAACAAGTGAGGCCAGGGCAGAGGACAGAGTGGCTGAGAATGTTCCAGCAGTGATGAGTGGGCCAAACCCAGACACCATGGTCATAACCTAAGGGGGTTGGCAGGGTCAGATGTTGTCAGCCTTATGTCCCTTAAAAAAATCTGCCATGTAAGAGTTCACTGTCACTGTATTTTCAGAGACCTGGAAGTTGTTCATTAGGCCGTATTTACAGGGCTCAGTTGCACAGGATGAGAAGTTGAAGCCGAGCTGACAGGCTGCTGAGCCATTGCAGCTCACGTCGTGCGTAATCGTATCATTCACATTGCCAGTTGCATCACGTACAACTGTAGAAGCTAAAAAGAAAAGCAACAGATAATGAAACATTGAAATTACTGCTGGGATGCCAACGCATGACGTTCATTCGGCTCGAAAAATGTAAAAAAATGCTGAGAAACCATTTTAATGATGCTTTTGAAAAACAGTTTGACAAATGCCGTTTGGGTCTAAGATGACAGTGGGGAGATCCTTAGAAACCCTTAGACCTCCCACTGATGCACTGCTGGTAATGTTGCAGATGACATTAATAAATAAACCAGAATTATTGCTGATTCAAACCCAAACCTTGTGTGTTACTACGGAAATAACCACCTTATTGTAATGGGGTAGTCTGGTTTGTCACATACAGTCCGTTGCATAAGAAGGTGAACAGACCAACCATAAAGATAGAAAAGTCTTTGCAGAATGACCCATGCTGCCTGCACTGTGGAAACCAGACACTCCCTGCACTACAGCTGCTGTAATGCACCTCCAAGAAGGTAACTCCCCTCTGTTTTTCAGAAAACTGTACTTTTTGTTCCTTGGCTGTAGAGAAGATTTTTATTGATACACATCGATGA
Organism: Heterotis niloticus; assembly: GCA_018136845.1. Classification (NCBI taxonomy): domain Eukaryota; kingdom Metazoa; phylum Chordata; class Actinopteri; order Osteoglossiformes; family Osteoglossidae; genus Heterotis; species Heterotis niloticus. Next base: position 11,264,338 of record CM030904.1, on the reverse strand, counting down.
CCTCAGTCAGTTTTCATTTTTACTTCAGCTTTTCCTCACATATATGGTTGGCCATTACAAATGCTTTTGTCACCTGCTTTTGAAGAATTGGGACTGTTGCGTTTTCATAATGACAGCGATCACACCTCTCCTTGCTCTTAAATCTGCTGTTTCCAGTACTCGTTTAAAAGCCCAGAGATTTTGTGCTCTATGGTATTCTTTTTTTTTTTTTGAAGATTAATCTTTCCCATTAAAAATAACCTTTTTATGAAGGCTCCAAAAGGGCTGTAATTATTAATACTTAATTCATTTTTTGGAGACCAGACAAAGCACTAAGAAATAACTATAATTTTTAGTAGGTAAAACTAAATAACACAGTTTGCACATACATGCAAAGTAGTGAAAGGACTGTTTCTTTGAATGTACGTACCAACACAGATGGCTACGCCCAGATAGGTAATTCCTGTGATGAAAATGGCCAGCAGCGTTCCTTTAGGAATGGCACCTTGTGGGTCCTTTCAGCAGAAAATGAATTCAAGGTCAAGTTACACATTTTCAAAACCAGCACCAGGCAATTAATATGTATTGCAATATTTTAGTCAAATAGTACTCAGTTTAAAATGATCAGAAGCATCACTGTAATATAGAACTGGATAAGAAGTAAATAATGTTGGTAGTTGTTCCTTCTCTGAAATCTAAATATGGGTTTTATACAACAGGAAGGAATTAGTAGGTAACCACGTAGTGTGAGCTGCAGCTCCCAAATGAGTTTGTATATGAAGTTTATCATATATGCATCACTGATTTCAGCAATATGTGCTATCACATAATCTTGAGGAATTTTCAGTGCATTTGCTTGATGTAGACTGGAACCAAAGTCCTTCTCTACTGAGACCCACAGTGACGAGAATGTTGTAATCCTGCAGGAGAGGATGAAGTTCACTCCCTGAGCTCAGTTCCTACCTTAAGGTCCCCGGAGATGTTGGCACCTGCTAGAATACCAGTGGCAGCAGGGAAGAAGATGGCAAACACAGAGAAAAATGTCTCCCCATCCTGAAAGCCAGGTACAAAGTTCTCAGCAAATATGGATGCTGCAGTGAGAAAGAAAGAAAGAAAGAAAGAAAGAAAGAAAGAAAGAAAAAACATTTCAAGTCATAACATTTAGGAAGCAGTTCGTGTTCAGGTGTAAAATGACATAACTATATGGTATTTTCTCTTGTAACTGATTTATTCCACCTTGGTTGAGACAATCATTGATGTAGTAAACAGCTGCATAGTTTTCTCACCTTGATAATTGAAAAAGCCTTTAGATTTCTTATCTTTGGTGGCAGGAATGACAGTGCCGATGAAAACATTCACTATGGCCACCAGCAAAATAACCAGCAGAACGATCTGAGCCTAAGGGAGGAAGAGTTTGGATGCGTTCATTTGTTTATGAAAGCATGCTGAAGGGAAGAAGATGCTAATTAATAACACAAAATGGAAAGGATCAAAGGCCTACACTGTTGTACAGTCTGCTGGTTATAGTTATACATAACCATAGTCGGTTATAGTTATATAGTTATAGTCTTTGCTAAATGGTTAAACACTGTCCAGTGATCCTGCAAGGGGAATTTAAACTGGGCCAGTGAAGCTCCTGAAAGATATTTCAAAATGGCAAGTCTGTACATTAATTCTTTTATTTGTAATGAAAATTGAACTCAGACTACTTTTCTCACCTTTGCCTCCCATTCCATTCCAGCCAAAGAAATCCCCAAAAGCAGCACCACTGTAATACATCCAATTATTCTGATGTCATTGATTTCGTCCACCATCATGGCATCATTTGCCTATAAAACATCACATGTATTAGACTTCATTAAGATAAGTAGCACTGCTTAAGTTTAATAGTTTAAAGAAAGTCTTTAAAAATGAATGCAGACAAATTCCTTGCCTCTTTTGCTTTGATTCTGGTTAAACCTGCTAAAATTTATGGTTACACTATTTGTCTCTGACCCAATATACACAACAGAGTGATGTGATGATTCTGCGCTGTTTTTCTGAATTAATTCTTGTGTTTAATGGACAAACCTTGAGGAGGTCCACCACTGTCTCTGCAAAGCCCACCACATACATGGCCACAGCCACCGCATTGGCAAAGGCAAAAATCAGGCCGATGGAGCCGCCGAACTCAGGCCCCAGACTGCGAGAAATCAGATAGTAGGCGCCGCCTGGAAATCAGAATATTGTGATTGCAGAATCATTCTATCAGGAAATTGAAATAAAATAAAACAGGAATGTTTCTTCCATATAGGTGGAAAAGCATAAATTCTTTTTTTGTATGCAAAAACCACTATAAAAATTTACAGACAAAGGGAGAAAAATAAATATGTAAAGGTACTATAAAGTATAACAAACTTTAAAGTTTTGAAAGAATTAAGCTTAAAAATTAATTGATTGATTAGTGGATGGGCATTTCCCCTCTGAGGTGTCGTAAGTAAAAGATGGTCCAGGGTCTTACCTCCCCTGACCACTCCGTTGGTGCAGATAGCTGACATAGAGAGACCAGTGACACTGGTCACTACTACGCTCAGGCAGACAACGACAATTCCCAGACCTGCAAGACAAAGACCGCAGTTTGCTCAGTTTTTCACACTTTTCAAAAAAGTTTGAATAAACTACTGTAACTTTTACAATGTTGTGAAACCACAGGTATGTGCATTTCACAGTATGGACATATGTAATCCTTTATATGCTAGTGGGGGGTACAGTGGGGTAAGATGGTGTCTCACAACTCTTTGGCTGCTTGCCTGAGGTGGGGTTCAAGTCCAGCTCAGGGTGTATGTATATGTAGTTTGCATTTTGTCCTCTGTGGTTGCCTCTCTCTAAGGAAAAAATATGCCAAAAGAAGGCGATGGCAAACCATTTCCATTCCTCCTTGCCCTGAAAACTAAGTCAGTGGTCACCCAGGAGTCAGTAATGACTTGATAGCACTTTCCAATTCCAATATGCTGGTGAGCTGTCAAATTCTCTTTAAAAAGAAGCACTAAGAATTCCACAATTTAACTAGCTAGAGATTACTTATAATAATGAGAGGAAACTCTGTAGGGGTTAACTTATTTTTACATTCCCTTGTGTGCATGAAGCATTATGAGTTCATGCCAAAATAATTTACTGCAGCCTGCAGCTATCTTAAACACCTTGAAAAGCAAAATAAACCTGCAATAAGTCACAAATTGGCCATTAAAAAGACTAATTGTGCACTAAGGCTCTGGGCATTATTTTAACTCAGAAATCTGGGGTGGTTTTTTCTGCATGCTCTACTCATAGCTTTCAATCATCATTAGTTATGCATCATAAAATGTCTAACTGCAGTCTGTTAGGCACAAAAGAACAAGGGGTATGCATAAATAATGCTTTGATGCCCAAAAGCATGAGCTACATTATTCACTAATGGGCTCTGTAATATTCCACTACACACGGTTCAGGTTCGAGCAGCACTTTCCAGTCTCTTTGACAGGCATGATGTTGGCTGGGCCCTGTTGATAGTTGACCTTCAGAAGAAGGACAGGTGGATCACATAATGATTAGCTTTATGGAAGTGGCTCCCCATGAGGTCCAATCCTGCCCAGTTCTTACAGATTGGACCCATCCAGCGCCACCCTATTCACCAAGCTTTAGTCAAGAGTGTCACTACCATTAAAGTCCTGTAGAACAGGATGCCAAGGTCATTCTTTTGGGGGGCAGTTGTGTGTGCTGGGTTTGATTTTACTTAAATATGATATTAGTACAGTCATCTTTTCAAAGTGTCTGAATGGTGTGATTTTTTTCTTCCAAAAGTAAAAATATTTTTAGAACCATGTCAGAAAGTAAATATTTAATTGGCCTATGAGTTCATTGATTAGACTGAGTAAGAAAATGGTTGCTGGTTTGAACAAATATTGTTTAAACACTCTGATATTTGTAATAAGGCTGTGTATTTTAGTCAGATTTGCTATTTTGTGCCAACCTTTGTCATTTTGGAGCAAATGAAAAACTCATTCCAACTCACCGATGCCAGCTTGGCCGAATACCCATGAGAGGCGGATGAAAAGCATCACTCCCCATATGTTCAACATGCATCTTACCTGTGTAAGAACAGGATCAAGATTAGAGCCAGGTCTTGTCAAACATGATACTTTGCTCATTTAAAACTTTAACTTAAAAGTGTGTTCAATATTCATTGGGTAAAAATTATATTTGATCACATGGATATTTGTGTAATGATCCACCAAGTCAGGCACACAGCCAAAATATGTACAGTTTTAGGAATGACCTAGAAGGTTACTCCAGGAATCTTCCCACTCACCAGCACACCCTTGATCCATCCAAACTTAACAAACCCTGTTTGTTGCTCTGGAGGCGCAACTGACTCCGTATCTGCTGGAATGCCGTCACTCCCAGCCGGCTCATCCACTGGTTCAAGAACCAATCCACCATTCTACAGTGACAGAAAACGTAGTCATCTCTCATATTTCCTTCAGTCATTATACTGTGTCACATACAGATGAGAAGCTTAACTAAGTACAGTACAAAAAATTTGAAGAAAACTAAATGCTTGGTCTTTGTGTGGTTGGAAAAGGAAATGAGAAAGACCACTCAGTCAGAGCATAGATCTAATAAAAGTGACCTGTCCTACATCTCACCTAGTTTTGTGCCATCTCTACTACTGAGAAAATAATATATTTTCTCATGCACCTCAATTATTGTTTGCAGAAGAAAAAAGCTTTCTGAAATTTGCTTGTATATGGATTATTGCTGGGGTTGACAGGGAGAAGCTGTCAAATCTAATGCAACTTGGAAAAGACAAGTTCTGAATACTTGTGCTGCAAATGAACCTACACCCTTGGAGGACTTGGCCTGCATTCCTTCCGATTTGTAGAAACTTATCAGAGCTCATTTCCATTAATAGTGTCATTAAAGAAAAGCAGATCAATGGGTTGGCTTGAAGGGGTCATTTGTCAGGAGCTAAATGTGAACTAAATGGTTGTTCTCATGGTAGCTGCAGCAGGCCCTGTTGTTCATCTGCTCCAAACATTGCTCATCTCCTCAGGCATCTGCATATCTTACAGACACCTGGCTGTCTGCCCTGGGTGTAAAATATCAAACCCCATTTGTGCCATTGCTAGTGTGAGAGAATGGCCCTGTATTGATGCTGGAGCCACGTGCAGGTGCTACAGTCTAAAGCAATACGGAAGTACTGGCAGGGCCGGAAAGGCTCACAAAGGCTGTTGGACAAAAGAATCATCTCCATAGTTCACCTCTCCTTTGCCTCCTCAAACTCATTTAAGTATAGTTGAAATAAAACAGTTTTTTTGCAATTAATAAACTACTTAAAAATGAATTTAATTAAACATTTTCTCTAAAAACTTTAAAATGTTACTACTTTTTCATAAGCTGAAATTCACAAATGTTATGATTGTTGCTTACAAATTATTTCATTGCTTTCTGTACCAGCGTGACTTCTGTTTGGTGCAGTCGCTTTCGGTTGCCGATTATAAACTGTTGGTGTTCACCCAGATGAACTATGGAAACCTTTTTTATTTCTAGCAAGTTTAAGTTCCAGATCCAGTTTAAGAATCTTGGGAAAGAAAAGGTAAGTACACATTTAATTGCTGATGTCTTGGTTTAAAACAATCAAAAATTGTTCCTATTTTACTGCAGATATTAAGTGGGTTCCTCAAGAATACTGTAGTGATCTTTGAGGCTCACCTGGAAGACATTGTGAAGCTCCTGCAAGGAAGGCCTGATTGCCCGGTGTCCGCTCACACTGCCTGCATTTCGGTAGAAGTCTATGTTCGGCACCCGGTCCAACGTATTGTGCCCAAACGCACTGACAACCGAATGTCGGACCTCCCTGAAATCAGACTTCTCTGTAGTCGAGTAACTATTCCTTGCGGCTCCTGAGAATGACGTCTCTTCGTAGTGAGGAGGCTCATCGAGCGATCCATCGTACGCCGAGTTGACTTGCTCACCTTTCACAGAGGTGTATTTTTCCATAGCAACCTTTTTTGGTAACTTGTTCCCCCAATCAGGCTGACATCAATCGACGACACAAAGATTTCAGTGATCCTGTGAATAGCCGAACCGCTGGGGTTGATCTATGCTGTTGGGTGTCCTGCTATCTAAGTAGCTGCATAATGAGCGTTGCCCCTTGCTATTTTGGCACAAAAATTCCTCATGGAACCTGCGGCGAGCAAAGCACCTGCTTTTATATGTTCACCTACTTGGGGCTGCCCATTGGGAGTGACCTATTGGCCCCATCCATTTGTTCTACCCAAGAACATGATACATTGCACAAAAAAATGTCCTTGCTGAAGGGGACAAATAGGGGTTGCTTAAATATTAACTGAGTCATAAATACCGAGAAAAATAGATAAAGAAACATTTTCAGCGAGGGGTCCCCCAGTTCTCCTAAAACAGTTTTTATTACTGGTGATGAATGGTTCTGTGAGAAATTATATGGAATAAAAGTACACAGATAGCTGATGCTGAAGACCAAAGCTGGTAAACCCTGTGTTTATGATTTGTGCATGCATATTGTTGTTTGAAGTAGAAAGGAAATCACACTGTTCTTTACTCCTTGGTTTATTGCTCCATATTTAGCACTGATGTGAACAAGGTACCGCGTAAAATGAGTCACTATATAACTATTAACATTTTGTGACTTTATATTAGCAGATTTTTATGGACTTGTTAAAGCAATATCTGTGATAAATGGCAGATGTGGCAAAAGATTTTCACATTATCTTTAGTTTGCTGTATTTCAGCGCTGACTATGTGCAGTGAATTGCCCATATAAATATTGGTAGATATAGACTGTACCCTAAAATAGGAATTTTGTTCTGATTTACAAGATTGTGAAAATTTTTAAGATGTTACGAGGATTACACAGACCTCAATTTTTTTTCCTTAAAATTAATAGATTTTCTGATAGTGTGGAATTTTTATTGCCGATAAGCTCTATTTTTCACCCAGCCAGGTGCTTTGATAGGAAAATAAATGATGATATTAACTGCATGACTTTAGTTATTTTCATATGATGAGCTTCAAAGGAGTGCGGTGGTTCTAACTGTCACTGCCAAGTGTGAATAAAAGTTAATATGATACTGCAGTTAAGCAGAAATTGCCCATGGCGTTCTTTCAGGAAACACATTACTTTTTTCCTTGCTTTTCTTGAAGTCATTATAAAGAGACTTCCTTCTTACTAATACATTACTGTACTTTCCTTGTGAGACTTAGGAAAAAACACAAAGCTCCATATTGACCTTGGAGTGGGAGACAATGCATTTTTGCAGAGGTTTTAAGATTTACAAACCAAGATCATTGGTGAAAGAGCTGAATGCTGCATCTTTTAGCTGGACAGTGATCTGTGTAAATTCAGTAAAGTGTTCTAGGAGACTTAAAATCAGTAGCAAACAGTTGTAAAACTAGCATATATTGTTAATATCGGAAAGAAACCATATGAGAAGCTGGAGAAAATAGCAGCAATTGAGAGGGAAACTGGAGAGAATGTGGAGTGAAAGTAAAATTAAGGTAGACCCACTGGTGATGTGCAATCTTGGGACTGTGACCTCTAACCTGGAAGAGCGGCTTCATCAGATCCCAAAATGACAGCGTTCGGTCTGAAGAAGCACAGTCCTAATAAGAGCAAAATTACTGTGCTGTACCTGCAAACTCCCAGGCCTCTAGTAGGAGGCCTGAATCTATGGAAGGGTACCAAACATAGGGAAAAGCAGGGTAAGAAAATAATGATTTATTATTCATTGTATATGCATAAATAATTATATATAATAATGGAAGTCTGAATCTTTTTGTGTTTAATACATGTTATTTTCTAACCCCTTCACTAAACCTGAACCAGAAGATTTAGCATGCACATGTCAAAAATGTACAGTATATTTGCTATGAAAACCCAGTGATCAGTTGTGCCAAATTATTATGGGTCATTAGTGTTCTTTATGGATAAATGATTTACATTGGTCTTTTGTCCTTAGACTTTTGAGCAGACGGTTGTCCCAAAGAAACTCAAACAGATAAACTACAATACATGTCTGTTTCACGCGGCCGTTTCAGGTCTTGCACAAGATCACCAGCAGCCAAGGTCCGAAGCAATTCAAATAATTAAGTGATAATAATAGCAGCTTATGATGGCAAATGGTGCTATACAGGTCCATAGTTCAGCTGCTATTGATTGTATAAAAACAGAAAAAAAATTACTTTCCCTTCACTGCTCATCAAATGGAAAATCCCATGTGATGTTTATACATTACAGAAAGATGTGCACAATGTTGAGTAATGGATGGTTCAGAGTAAAGGGGTGGTTGTAGCAGAAATTAAATGCATGCTTGTGTTGTGTGCCCAGTACTGTATGTGCAGTGTGTTGGAGCTGCAAAGATTCTTACTGGGTCCAGACAGCAGGAGCCAGGTGTTTAGTGAAAGAGATTGCTGGGTGGATGCAGAGCTAAGCCAAAGGCTGCAGGAAGCCTGGGGCTGTCATCTTGTTTGACATGTTGGACTGAAATGACATTTTATTACTTCATCTTAGTTCCATTCCCAGTTATTGTGTAGACCTAAAAACCAGACATGCTTCAGCTGTAATATTGTACAGCAGAGGTCATTTTATTCAACAGAGGATACTACCAATAGCAACAAGGCCTTCTACTCCACCCCTAACTACCTGTCTTGTTCAGCGACACACACGCACCCATACACTCCTGCAGCAACAGGTGAGGAGTGAAGAATGATTAACCATTGCAAGTCACTCACACACAGCACAGTTGATGTCTTTGGAAAGAATTGTAATGTTCTAAACGAAGGCACATTAAACCATTCAAGGTTACAGTAAGGCAAAAATCACAGCACTAGGAACACCAAACACGACTGCTACCGCTCACTGCTCTCCGTCAGAAGGTACGCCTGGTTCTTGTCACCAGCGGGCTGTCAGAGGCGGATGTGGAGCCGCACAGAGCTCGCAGATGCCGTGCCTCCATTGTGGCGGTGACCCTTCTGTCCGCCAGCACAGGTGCAACAAATCATGGTTTCTGTCTCAAGCACTCAGCATGGAGATTGAGTGCTTGGCTTCCGTTTCTTGCTGTCTTTCTAATCCCCATTTGTAATGTAAGTTTTATAAGTTCAGTTCAGGGCCAGCAGATCAGCAGAGCTTTGGGGTGGGATGTTCTGAAACACCACTGCAATGGCAATAGATGTTTTGTAAACACTGGACAAAAATACACTTTTTCCTAGACATTATGGGTGAGACGCAGTAAAAGTTAATTTTCACATATTCCTACAAATCAAAGATACAGGTCTTACAAACAGCATTTCAATCCTTAATGAAATATGGTCACGTTTAAATTGCTTTGTACATAAACAAAATTGGCTTTTCAGAACCAGCAAATTGGCAAAGCCAGTTTGCTACCTTCGAAAAAAAATGTTACAACACATGGCTTACATCTTACATTTAAAGCATTGATGTTCATTTTATATCTATTTTTATTAATGACCATATAGTTTTACAATGAACCGTGTCAGCTTGCACAATCCCTGCAAATAAGTGAATGCCTTTTTCTGTTTTTGTATAAATGGATTCATTGTTTCCCTGAGGTTATCATCCATCCACTAGTTCACCATCCTGCCCTTCCCAGCGCTGCTGGAACAGCATCTGCACCTAGAACAGCACATTACTAAAGAGCAAGTGTTCATAGATGACCGGGCAAGGAATCCGCTAAAAGACTCACAGCACAGAATTTCTGCTACTTCCTTCCCCCGACTCCAGTTTTTATGTGAGTTAGGCTAGGGCGTACTCAAAAGTCCCCTTTTCTAGGCCCTCCACACCATCTGCCCAGGTGGAGGAGGGCATGCTGCTGTACGGGTCCAGCAAAATCCGAAAACATCTCACAATGAGCAGGCCGAGGAAAATCAAAAGCATGCCGACAAATGCAAATACTGTTTTTTGCTCCAGAGTTAGGGAATAAGTTGTTACTTCATCCCCGTTCATGGCAGCCAAAGAGTGGTTAAAGTGGATGTTACACATGATGAAAGCCATGGTTCCTCATCTTGCACCTGCAACGTCAGGCTTGGGTGAGGCTGTGGCGTAACTACATTAGGACATAAATGAGAGAATCGCCATCAATACAAGTGACTGCATATTAATATAGATGTATTATCTCTAAGCAGTTAGCACTCTTTTTCTACACATGAAAAAAGAAAAGAAAAGCAGCCGCATAGGGGTTGTAATTTCATTATGTGAATCATTAGCAAAAACATTTTCATCTCCATTGCTGCGCTGTAGTCTGTAGGTCTGTTGACAGAACTATATTTCTTGAAACATTTGTGCTGACGAGTATTTTTCATAAGCAGTAGCATTTTTAATCCACTGACATCTAACCCACAACATACAGCGCGAGCATGCGCGCGTGCACACACAGGCTGTTTTCAGTAGGTACCATTATGACAATTAACACTAATTCTGTCTGCACCCATCCTTCAGGACATATCAAACTAACCTGTACGCTGGCAAAAAGAAAAAATATAGATAACAACTGACACAAAGGCAGCCATACCTGTTGCTTTCAAGCAAGAGTTAACAGTAATGCAAACAGAATGGCATCTTAACTGGGGAAATATGATCAGTTTACCTCGCCTGTGAGCACCTTGCAAGTCTCTGCCTTTGCTCTCTCCTGCCTGAGCCCTGCAGCAGGTGTCAGCAGGAGAGATCGAGGCTGTGTTTACACACTGTTTCAAACTGGAAGTGTGAGGTAGGAAAACACGCAGCTCACCTTCATTTCCAGCTTCATCTTTGCCGACCTGTTGCTAGGAATCCCGCTGGAGCGCTGGCATCTCTTCTTTAGAGGAAAGCAGGACGTTCTCTATTGATTCCTCCATAGCCCTCTCATTAGTTGCAGAAGACTGGGCTTCAATCTGATTCTGTGGCACTTTATGTTCCTGGGGCTCAGCTTCAGTGGTTTTCCAAAGGGATGAAAGACAAGAGCATTTTTTTGTGCAATGATGAGAGCGCAGCTTACTGCCTGTGCTTGTCTGGGGTCAGATGTGGCAGCGTGCCGCTCTTCAGAGGGATGCTCCGCTTCTCGTCGGCTGGCTTGCCTTCATTATCATTCAGACTCCCCATCTATTCCTCAAAAAGGGGGCACACCCTGTGTGACAGCCACTTGTTAGTCACCGCCAGACTGTCCCTCTTCCAGTCACGTGCTGGTCTGGTAGCTGTACAGCCAGATAGAAAGGCGACCATCCTTCTCCTGTTCCTTTGCTCCGTTTTCACAGTGACGCCTCCACAATTTCAAGCATGCCTTTAGCAGTGGGTGGGCTCCTTCCTTGTCCTTTATCAATTAGTGCTGGCACACCAGTGTGTTTGTGCACTTAGGCTAATATAAATCTTGTGCTCTCTTTGGCCAGTCTATTAATTGAGACAGGTTGCCTTTCAAGAATTCAATTACAATGTCTGCTTAAAGACTCATTAGCAGATGGCCACCATGGTATATTAATGAACTACAGCCTTCCGTTTCTTAGAGTCCGTCTTCATTTGTTTTTTTCGGGGTAACTTTGGAATAACCAAGTGTTTAAAACAAATATATGAGTAGTTTTAAAGGCATCTTGCTGAAATTAAAGTGAACCAAACTAATTATTCAAATGAAAGCTGTGAAGCAATGCAGTTGTGAACAGGATGCTGTGAACCGGGCAGTTTTCATGTACCGGTGTATTAGTTTGATACCTCTTAAATGCATAGTTAATTTCAGGCCATCATTTTCAAAGACATAATTTGAATATAGATCAAATACTTTCAAAGCATACAATTTAAATATAACACAACTTGTTTGATTCTTAGTCAGCACAGGTCTAAAATGATTATGATGCTACCTCAAATTATGAAGAAATAAAAGTTATTATATTAACAACAACAGCAATGCTTAAGGTTAAATGATTTTCAGGTTTCTGAAAAAGGATGTAAGGTTAATTTGAATCATTCAAATGTTATATTGTTGACCTTTACTGTAACCATCATTTGTGAGGTCAATATAAATTCCTGTTTTGATCTATTACATCATACAAACTCTGAAAAAGCGGTGGCAAGTTCTAAAGGAGGTCTAATCTGCATTATTATTGTTAAAAACAAACCATTTGATTTTTTTTATTGATAAAGCTGCTGGTGCAAAGTTGTCCTTGCAAACAGGGATCCAAGTGTTGGAAGCATGTCTGACCAATCAAAACAGTAAAATCCAGATTTCTGCACTGCTCTTTGAGATCGCTATGTTGCTATTTACCGGAAAACATCAGGATTCAGCTCAAGATCAGGTGAGTGCTGTTGTCGGACCAAGCTGTTTATATTTTGTTCTCTTGGAAACAAAAATGTCTTCCTTAATGTTCCCCCTAGACACCTTTATGTGTTCCTTGAGAAATTAAATAACATTTTACTGGAATCCATCCCAGGGAACCATTACAGAAATGCTTCAAGTAATAGTTATTGACTGAGAAAGGAATTAGATTCATAAAAGCACGGTCTGCAGGGCCTCCAATTAGAGCCATGCTGAGACATCATTATTATTTAATCTTTAAAAGTGCTCTTTGTTACTTGTGGTGCCTTCTTCCTTACTTTAAAATGTAGTATTCTTCCATTTTTAAAGATAATTTATTATTTACAATATAATATAGGCATTACACAAGCAGCAATAAAGTAAAGGGATCTTGAACTTTTTTACTACACTAAGCTCAGTGTTACTTGGAAATTTTGATAACAATGGTTTCTTGCTGGGAATTACTGACACCATCCTTTTTATGGCAGCTCCATGGCCTTTCGCCATGACATGTTAGAATTGTGTTACATGGTAGTTATATGTTAGTTTTACTAATGTTAAACATAAAGAGATTTGAACAAAAATGGTTTTCTGGCAACAGGCTCTTATTATTTCTAGGAGACAGTTATGATATTTTCTGAGATGCCAGTCCCCCGAGTGAACAACTTTACAAATTTATTTCACCATTTTAATTTCCCCTGGTCTTGCTGCAAATGTCAAGCATAGATTTCTTAGGTTTCTTCAATGCATCTATAGAATTCACAGTCTTGCATTGTTTTTGCAATATAATTTATCACACATTAACTTCTGTAATAATCACTTTTTATTTGTCATGTATTTTTAGTTGGAACTTTATGTGCTGTGACAACAAGCTTTTCCTTAGAAATGTAATGTCACATTTTTTATGAATGGTGGCTTTCCCAGTTCATAATGCATTATTGTAGATTCAGTCACCTGTGAAGAAGAATTTTTTTATTTAAGCAAAATCCAACATTACCATCTTGTTTTTCAGATATCCTATGGTACTGAAAGGCATAAAGAAATTCATTCATCAACAAACTGGCCTTATGGAACATCTGTAGGCAACAGCCGCATAGAATTATATAACTTTATTAAGACAATCAATGAAATGAAAGGCTCAAAGTCATCTGTTAGATCAGCTACAATTTATCTTGTATTTCAGTGAAGCTTCTTTATTGCATTCTTGATAGAAATTTAACCATGTCTGCATTGGAAAAACCAAAAAAGTGCTTCGCTAACAGCTTAATGGAAAATCTGCATGTAATAAGAATGAAAGATCTTTCAGTACCACTAGCTGGGTAGTGCAAAAGTAAAGGACATTGCTGTGGAGGTCCTTTCAGTAAATATTTATTGCCATGCAATCTATTTCCAAAGAAACCAAAAAGGAAACAACCTCATGTTAAAGCTTCACACTTTATCTTCTTCTTCTTTCGGCTGCTCCCGTTAGGGGTTGCCACAGTGGATCAATTGTTTCCACTTCTTCCTGTCCTCTGCATCTTTCTCCGTCACCCCCACCACTTGCATGTCCTCCTTCACCACATCCATAAATCTCCTCTTAGGCCTTCCTCTCTTCCTCTTGCCTGGCAGCTCCATCCCTAGCATCCTTCTACCGATATATCCAGAATCTCTCCTCTGCACATGTCCAAACCAACACAATCTCACCTCTCTGGCTTTGTCTCCAAACCGTCTAACTTGGGCTGACCCTCTAATATACTCATTTCTAATCCTGTCCATCCTCGTCACACCCAATGCAAGTCTTAACATCTTTAACTCTGCCACCTCTAGCTCTGCCTCCTGTCTTTTGGTCAGTGCCACCATCTCCAACCCATAAAGCATAGCTGGTCTCACTACCATCTTATAGACCTTCTCTTTCACTCTTGCTGGTACCCTTCTATCACAAATCACTCCTGACACTCTTCTCCACCCACTCCATCCTGCCTGCACTCTCTTCTTCACCTCTCTTCCACACTCCCCATTACTCTGAACTGTTGATCCTAAGTATTTACCTTGGCCAACTCTATTCCCTGCATCCTCACCATTCCTCTATCCTCCCTCTCATTTATGCACATGTATTCTGTCTTAGTCCTACTGACCTTCATTCCTCTTCTCTCTAGAGCATATCTCCACCTCTCCAGGGTCTCCTCAACCTGCTCCCTACTCTCACTACAGATCACAATGTCATCCGCAAACATCATAGTCCACGGTGACTCCTGTCTGATCTCATCTGTCAAGCTGTCCATTACCATTGCAAACAAGAAAGGACTCAAAGCTGATCCTTGATGTAATCCTACCCCCACCTTGAAAGCATCCATCACTTCTACCGCAGACCTCACCACTGTCACACTGTCCTTGTACATATCCTGTACAACTCTACATACTTTTCTGGCACACCTGATTTCCTCATACAATACCACGGTTCCTCTCTAGGTACCCTGTCATATGCTTTCTCTAAGTCCACGAAGACACAATGCAACTCCTTCTAACCTTCTCGGTACTTCTCCATCAACACCCTCAGAGCAAACATCGCATCTGTAGTACTCCTTCTCAGCATGAAGCCATACTGCTGCTCACTAATCATCACCTCCCTTCTTAACCTAGCTTCCACTACTCTTTCCCATAACTTCATGCTGTGGCTGATCAGTTTTATCCCTCTGTAGTTACTACAGCTCTGCACATCATCCTTATTCTTAAAAATTGGTACCAGTACACTCTTCTCCACTCCTCAGGCATCGTCTCACTTTCCAAGATTACATTAAACAATCTGGTTAAAAACTCCACTGCAATCTATCCCAAACACGTCCATACTTCCACAGGTATGTCATCTGGGCCAACAGCCTTTCCATTCTTCATCCTCTTCATAGCTGTCCTAACTTCCTCCTTGCTAATCCATTGCACTCCCCTATTCGTAATCCCTACATCATCCAACCTTCTCTCTCTCTCTCTTCATTCATCAGCCCCTCAAAGTACTCTTTCCATCTACTCAACACACTCTCCTCGCATGTGAGTACATTTCCATCACTATCCTTTATCACCCTAACCTGCTGCACATCTTTCCCAGCTCGGTCCCTCTGCCTAGCCAATTGCTACAGGTCCTTTTCTCCCTCCTTAGTGTCCAAACTCTCATACAATTTGCCATACGCCTTTTCTTTAGCCTTTGCCACCTCTCTCTTCGCCCTACGCCTCATCTCCTTGTACTCCTGTCTACATTCTTCATCTCTGTCTATCCCACTTCTTCTTTGCCAGCCTCTTCCTCTGTATACTCTCCTGTACTTCCTCATTCCACCACCAGGTTTGCTTGTCCTCCTTCCTTTGTCCAGATGTCACACCAGGCACCTTTCTTGCTGTCTCCCTTACCACTTCTGCTGTAGATGCCCAGCTCACTGGTAACTTTTCACTGCCACCCAATGCCTGTCTTAATTCCTCCCTGAACTCCACCTTATAGTTTTCCTTTTTCAACTTCCACCATTTGATCCTTGGTTCTGCCCTCCCTCTCCTTCTCTTTTTGATCTCCAATGTCATCCTACAAACCACCATCCTATGCTGCCTAACTACGCTTTCCCCTGCCACCACTTTGCAGTCTACAATCTCCTTCAGTCTGGCCCTCCTGCATAAGATATAGTCCACCTGTGTGTATAGTCCATCTTCCTCCACTCTTGTACGTCACCCTGTGTTCCTCCCTCTTCTTAAAATACGTGTTTACCACAGCCATGTCCATCCTTTTTGCAAACAAGCTTCACACTTTATAATGGAACATAATGTTATGTCCTGACCCTCCTTATGATATTCTTGTTACTTATGTTTAGCTTATTTTTGAAACTCAGCTTTATAAAAAAAAAGTAGCTGGTTTACAGCAACATTTCTTTGACAGAATATTTTCAACAGAATATTTTGCTATTAAAATTGTGTACCAAAAATCTCTATCCATCCATTCATTACTGTTAACTGCTTAAACTTGAGCTATAGTACACAAAAACTTCCATAGTACTGCATACATAGTTTTTTGCTAGCATTTCCAACAAATAAATGGACCAGGCAACATAGCTGCTAAGAAATTCAAGAAGTTAAAAGCAAAAAAGCTTTAAATATTGCTAATCTGCAACCTTTCCATTTCATATTTTATAGAGAACAACAGAACTGTTCATAGGTCAGTTTAATCCTCGGTTTGCATGCAGCTGCCCTGCAAAGTAGACTTTTTAAAATAAATGTAAACCATGTTATTATTTTTCAGGGATTACTTAAAGAACAAGTAAAAAATTGTTTGTTGCATTTTTATTGTAAATAGAATAATAAAAAATATATAATCCGCAACAACAGATAAAATTACAACGCTGAAGAAGGCAATGGGTGGAAACATGCTCGCACAATAAATAGCAATAACTATGCTAACAACACCAATAATACTACTAATAATAATAACCATCATTAGTTTATTCAACTTAGATTACAATAAATACAATTAACTTTCACATATGTTTGACGCTGCATTTACGCTTTAAAATCAGTGAATGGAAAGCAGATTTTTGGATTTTTTTGGTTTTCACAACGTTTGTTTTGTGTTCCAGGCAGCGTCACGCCGACTGCCGCAACCAACCAAACCGCAGCGCTTCTGCCCCGCAACCACAACCCTCTCGGGTACCGCCGCTGTTATCGGATTGTCTCGCGTTGCCTCGCGATAAGAGGCCCGAGAAATCGTCTCTCGGACTTGAACTGCGCAGCGACCAATAAAGGCTTTTTCTGGTTTGCGTGGAAGTCTGGAATAATGGCTAATATTAAGGAAGAGCCCGAAGACATATCAGAAGAAACAAGCATAACGACGGAGGCCGAGAACGAGCCACAGCTGGAGAACACAAATGGCGTGAAAACGTAAAGAGAGTTTTCATTGTGGGCTGTTTGCTGTGGGCGGGAGGTGCAGGAGTCGGTGATGTCGGTTAAGATGGAGACTCCGCACCTGCGTGAAAAAGCAGGTAGAGAGCTGACGACAGGACGCCCTGCGGCTGCCTCTTGTTTCTCATCTGCTGTTCGTGCAGAGCAGTGTTGATATTCACTGGCAAACATCCTGCCTTTATGGCCGTTACTGTCGTTTGTGCGGTTACCATGGCAACCCGTAGAAACCAGTGCAGTAGCTTCGTTGTCTGGCCGGGCTCAGTGCAGGAAGGATGGACGCAGTTTCCTTTCTAGACATCCGTACTAGCACGAATTAAGCGTTTTTATTCTCCCTCAGTGTGTAAAGTTGTTTACGTGAACGTCCTCCTTCCCTGAGACACTCACTGACGCCTCCTGCTGGAAGTATAATAAACCAACAATAAGTTAATGGCATAGTAAATTACCTTCTCTTCCATTACTGACACCTAGTTCACCACCGACTTTATTACAGTATTGACTTAATTTCCTCCCATATTTGAATTGCCTTTGCCTATTTAGCTTGTAACTATAGTCTCTTCTGCATGTTTCCATTTGGTGATTATTCTTGTTATGTCTCAGTATAACCAGTTTCACATTTAACAGTTTAACTGGCAACAGGTGGCATAGTTGATTATACCTGTCACAGTGGTGTCATTATAAGGCTCTGGGTGTGAACTGTACTTCTGGTGCTCTTGAACAAAGTACCAGGAATCGCTTCAGTAAAAATTAACCTGCTGAGTAAATGATGTACAAACATAGCATTGTAAGCTGCTTTGGAGAAATGTGTTGGTTGAATAAGTAAGTAGTAATGCATAACATTTCCATCCATAACATTTTGCACTAGTGAATCAAGCGAAGCCTCGAAGGAGAAGACTGAGCAGAAGGAGAAGTCTTCGGGGGGCAGGAAGTCGGGCCGCTTCCATCCCTATTCCAGAGATAAGCACGCAGGTGCTGGAGACAAAAAGGGCATCCACAGGAACCGTGTGTTCATCAGCAATATCCCCTATGACATGAAGTGGCAGGCGATCAAAGACCTCATGCGCGAGAAAGGTACATTTTCTGTCTCTCACCGAAATCATACTCCCCTCTTATTCTTCCTGCAGTCCAAAAACCTCTTTCCCTTAGTGACAAAGTGAAGCCAGTCTTAAACATGTTGTCATTCTCAAGACCTGTTCTTTTCTTCACTACCCCCAAAACACATTCTCAGACATTTTTAGGACATATTTACCTTCATTTTCAGGTGTATGGCACAGTTAGGAAAGTAGCTATATTTTGAGCAGAAGCCACTTGTTTTTGGGAAGTATGCCTGTAGTTACTGTTTGTACTGGAGTTTTGCATCAATGTTGAGACCTCATCATTTATAACCTGCTAATTAATTGCTTGTTTTTTGTTGTATCTGTTGTAAGGTGACATACATTTGTACAGAAAAACTGTGCTCAGCTGTGCACAGCTTTTGATGTCTTGGAATTCTGATTTTCAAAAGTACAAATGCTTTTAAAAGTTGTTAAAGGTGGAAGGTCACCTTAAAACAGTGTGGTTATTAGTCATATTAGTTGCACTGACATTTTTCCATTTGTTGAGTAACGTTTGAGTGTGGCAGATTGGTTTCTCCTTAAATGAACAGAATGGCATGGTGTTTTGTCAGGTGGAATGTGGGTTTGGACTGATTGTTGACTAATAATGAGGTTTTCCTTCTGTGGTGTTTCACCAAGGCCAGCAGCAAAGAGAACGCTGGCCTTTTTAAATGCATTGTTTCTTCTGGTATTTTCCCTTTGTATGTCTCATGTAGTTGGTGAGGTTACATACGTGGAACTCTTTAAGGATGCGGAAGGAAAGTCAAGGGTAAGTGATGTGGACCACTTGCTGCACGAGGTTTTAAATGCCCTCGGCAGTTTTCACGTTTATCCCGTGTTCTGCAAGGTAATGACACTGCAGGCTATGCTTATGTGAACTGCTGCTAAACTGGAGAGGTGTGGTGATTTGAGCCTTAACAGCTGGATGTGGATTGTGACTTTTAGTCAGAGGGGTGGTTTCTTGTCGCTACCTAATATATATCCAGTATATATAGATGTAATCCTAAAGCATACCTTTGCTTTTAGTGTTTTAATTGGTGGATACTCCTGGCTGTTTTAATATTTCAATGGAAATAAATGTAGTTTTAGCGTTTCTTCCATCCTGATGTTGACCATTTCAAATTGTCACTGTTACATTAAGCTGAGGTTTCTGAATGGCCCTGTGCACTGCTCTTTGAACAACTCAGTTTTCTTTCCTTTTTAGTATCCTTCAGACTTTCATATGAATATGAACCAACTCCTCTTCCTAACTGTACAAATAAAAATGCCTTGCACCGCTAAAGTGAAGTTCAGGGAATTTGTCTTTGACCGTTTGCTTTTGTTAAACTTGCTTGTGGATTTAAAGCCAGTGTTTTCAGTTAAATTTCTTGCACAAGAGATGTAGGTCAGTTCTGACCTGACAAACAGACATGCAGTAAGTGTACCAGTATTTCTAAAAATGTTACATTACATTGGGAGGCACAAATGCAAATGTATTTATTTCCTGTTCCACTGACTCGCCTGAGGTACTCTTCCTCTTCAGTCTCAAGTAATTTACGTAATCCATTTTTCGTAATGTCATCTTAGGAAAATATTTAAATATTTAACATTGTTTTCGTCTTAAAACTTAAGTGAACGTGAACTTCCCAGATTTTGGTACCCTGTGCATACAATGCTATGTGTACAGTTTGTGGAGCTGAAGTTTTCAGATGATAAATGATGATAATGAGTAATTTGTCTCTCTTTTTCTCCCATCCATCACGTGGCCGTGATATCTCATCATGCTGACCCTATAGGGGTGCGGGTATGGTTTTGTCCATTCAAAATTTAATTTTTGCAATTGTTCTGAGCTTGTGTGAAGAAATACTTTTTGCAATTATTGGCACATTTATTTGGAATCTCTTTTCTAGTGTTGTGGAGTTCAAAAATGAAGAGTTTGTGAAGAAAGCAATAGAAGTCATGAACAAACATGATCTGAATGGGAGGCCATTAAACATCAAGGAGGTGGGGTTTCAAAGAATGAGAATGTAGCACAAGTTGTTTTATTTCCATTTATTGTGTTTATAATGCAACTGGTGTGTTTGGGTTGTGGAAGGTGTGTATGTATGTGTACTTTGCAGGACCCTGATGGTGAACATGCCCGTAGGGTGCTGCAGCGTACAGGTGGAATGTATGCTAGTGGAAGGGGCCAAGATGCAGGGCCAGGGGCGATGAACCTGCCACCTTCAATTGCCAATAATCCAAATATACCTCTGGAAGTTATTAATGCCCTACAAGCTGGGAGACTGGGCTCAACAGTGTTTGTGGCCAATGTGAGTATTTGTGCTCACTCCAATTTATTTTCCCTTATTTGAGTATTCACTAATTATTAGTGCTTTGCACATAAGGATTTGTTTTCCCTCTCTCAAGCTTGACTTTAAAGTTGGCTGGAAGAAGCTTAAAGAAGTTTTTAGCATGGCGGGGACTGTGAAAAGGGCTGATGTGAAAGAAGATAAAGATGGGAAGAGCCGTGGAATGGGAACCGTCACGTTTGAGCAACCTCTAGAGGCGGTTCAGGCCATCTGTATCCTTACCTCTCACCTGTCGAGGCAGAAAATATTAACAGAGGTGTAGTGTCCCCGTTCTATGCTTATATTCACCATAGTGGAGTTCCTTGACTTTTAGCATAAGCAATGTTTAACGGACAGATGTTGTTTGACCGACCTATGCACGTAAAAATGGTAAGATTTTAAAATTATGTACACATCGGAATAATTTGTGCTCCCTAAGGATGGCACTTGAGTAAATGTCTGTTGCTTTTATTCTAGGATGACAAGTCAGTTCCCTCTGATGATTTTCGTCCAGCTGAAAAGTCTTCTCAGTTGCCAAGTGAGTTCCTAATGGTTACCTTCTGTATCGCTGTTATTTTATATCATTCATAAGCTTTGTTTGAAATGTTACAGTTGGACTTGTTGAGGAGCTGTTGATGTTTTTCCAGGAGGTCTTGGTGGCATTGGCATGGGACTTGGACCTGGGGGACAGCCAATCAATGCACAGAGACTTAGTGGAGGAGCAGGGAACATGGGCCCTGGAGGTGCGTGGTCTTCAGAGAATTGAGCATCATTTTTGCATTGGAATGAGTGATTGCACAATCACTTTGGAGCTTTGAAGTGATCTGGCCCTCACATTATAGCAGCCACATTTCTGTTGCTACCTTAATAGTGAATGTTAGTGTTTTAATGGATATGTAAATTAACATAACGAAATTGTACTTTCTAAAATATTTTCCAGCCCCAGTGAGATGAGGTTCCAAGTGCATTTGCTTGTTTTGATAGTGTCACAGAAATCGGAATTTGGCAATAATTCACACCTTCTCCCCTGCTGAATAAACCCAGTTACCTGTGCTGCTCCTGTAGGTATGGATAGCCCAGGATATGGAGGAATGGGCAGAATGGGAGGTTAGTTAATCTTCCCAGCATCCTGTCTTGTGCCCATACCAGTTAGATAGCAAGTTAGTTGTGCAGCATGCACGCACCGATGCTCCCTTTGTGTCTATGTCATAGGTCTGAGTGGAGGTGGATATGGTGGAGTGGACTGCATGGGCCACATGGGCAGCTATGGCAGCAGAGACATGGCAGCGATAGGCCGAATGGGAGGTGATTAATATGATCTGTGCTGAAGTTTATGGCGGTGAATGTAATCAGACAAATGACTAAACCATGCTGTGGTGGATGTTCGCATAGGAATGGATGATTACAGAGGGACCTTTGGCTCCGGCATGGGGGGAATGGGGATGAGTGCTATGGCTACAGGGGTGGCCAATCATATGGGAGGTATGTCATATATCGGTGGACTTATTGTCCAGTTTTTAAAACCACTCCAGAATGTCATTGTTTATAAAACCACTCCAGAATGTCATTGTTTATTTCATAACCCTTTGCTAGCCTGTAGGATCTTTTTTTTTTTTTTTTTTTTTTTTACATATTTACTTAATCTTAACTTTTTTTAATATGTGTATCATAAACTAATTGCAGTTGTAAAGCAGCTTCCTCATTTAATGAATAGTGCTTTTACAAGGTTATTTACATAAATGTTGCGCTGTTACTGGGTTAAAGTTCTGTGTATTTTTCATTTCCTTCAGACATGTATCGCTCTGGTATGGCAGGCATGGATCGTGACCTGGGCAGAAATGACATGCCAGTGAATCGCAGCTTTGGGGAGGCATTTGGAGGAATGGGTATGACTGCTTTCGCTTGTGTGTGTGTGTGTGTGTGTGTGTGTGTGTGTGTGTGTGTGTGTGTGTGTGTGTGTGTGTGAGAGAGAACAAACACACACACACAAAGAATCTGTTTCATCATGAGCATCATTCATCTCATTAATGGCTAAAAAGAAAAAAAGAAGAAAAACTGGATGGGTTGTTCTTACTTTTTTTTTTATACCTGAGAGTTATACCTGGCTGGACTTTTTGCTGGTCGGTTGAATGCTTGCGTAGGTCATGGAGGCCTCACTGTTAGTTAATTCTCTTCATCAGGAGGAGGGATGGGAGGCTGTGGAGGAGGCATGGGTAGTGCTGGCATGGGTCCTTTGGGGCTTGGATTAGGTACTTTTTTTCATTACTATACCTCAACTAACATTTCATGATTTGGGTTTAACCTTTTTTGGTTGCAATAGGTTGTATTTTATTTTATTGAGCAGGTAGTGGAAATGCATGAACAGTGCATGATTTGTAAGCTAGAGTTAGGAAACTTGTACTGGATTGCTGCAGTGTTTTTGAAATGATGTATTTGCACTCTTCCTCTATGAAGGTAGTGGAATTGGAAATATGGGCATGGATCGCATGGGTTCCAGCTATGACCGTATGGGTGGCGGGATGGACGTGAGCCGTGGATATGGAGGCCATATGGGTGCTGCAATGTCTGACAGAGGCTTGGGGTCCAAGGGGGGCTGCCAAATCTTTGTGCGAAATGTATGTATCAATGCTGTTCAGGTCCACTGTCTCTCTTGTATGCTTACATTCAGAGGTGCCTTCATTAGCCGTGTTGTGTTGCAGCTTTCCTATGATGTCACCTGGCAGAAACTGAAGGAAAAATTCAGTCACTGTGGTAAGTGCTTCAGTGTTCTTCAGCCACATCTGTGCAACTTGCTGTTTTGTTGAGTTTGATGACAGCATGTATTTGTATGAAATGGCATCCCTCTTTTTTTAGGTCAGGTGATGTTTGCTGAAATTAAGATGGAAAATGGAAAATCCAAGGGGTGCGGGACAGTTCGCTTTGACTCCCCTGAAAGCGCTGACCAGGCTTGCCGAATGATGAATGGAACAAAAATCAATGGAAGAGAAATAGACGTTCGCATTGATCGAAATGCTTAGACCTGTAGTGTTTACACCCATGACACACATTTCCTTTTTTGTTTTAAAAAAAAAAACATACTTTGCGGATGTCTTTTACTGTTGTGACAAACACAGGGATGATCACCAGCCTCTAACTGGATATGTATAGCCTTTGTTTATATTTAGTATTAATGGTTTTTTTTTTTTTTCTCCTTTTTGTAAACCCTTTTTAATTTGTGAGTCATCAATTCATTTGAATAAATAAACCCATTTTTTACTTGGTCTGGTTGGTTTCTTAACCATTCATGACCACAACATACAGCGAACAACTCGTGAGTTCAACAGTTCTGCGTGACTGATACTGTAAACTGCTTACCAGTATTAAAGAATGGAAGGTAGATAATGGAAATGTTATTTTGGCTATGTAAAATGTGCTGAAATTATGTAACTCCTTTTGTTCACAACTCCAGTAATTCCCCCCCCCCCCCCCCTAAGTCCCAATCAAAAAACCATAATACCAACATCCATGAATTTATTTACAGGGTAGAATCTGTAAAAATCTCTTGTGACTACTTGATAATCTTTTCAGTCCAAGATGTTGATTGTCTGATCCCAAAATTGTAGTTGTTGCTCCCTTGTTAGTGGTTACCAACACTCATGAACAACAGACATGAATTGTAAACAGCTGAAGTGGGTTGAATAAGTCACCTTGCTATCATTTTTGGATGGGCTTTGTTGCCATTATTGGCTCTGTGTGTAAACAGATGGTTCTTTGAGCTAAGAACCAATCTTATGAAACAGACAATTCTGAAAGCTGCAAAACATCCTTATCTCTGAAATTCACACCACCAACTAAAAGTCAGTTTCTCATCTTTTACAATGTATTTCTTTGAATGTATTGTAGTCTGTTACCTTTATTCTGAAGTTCAAATAATCTTGTTAGAAGCTGTAAATAAGGCATAAGCAAAATATTCCAAGGGTGTAGATTTGAGACTTCTGAGATCATTCCCCTTGTTACAGTGTTGGTTTAAAATACTTCACAGATGAAACTTGAGAATTCATCATCTAAGGCCAAATGGTCTTAACACATTTTAATGTATCCATGACTTCCTGAGTTCAAGTAATGCAGGTTTGGCTGAAGATGTCAGTCATTACAAGCTCTAATCGGGTTGTCGCCAATGATGCCAAGCTCATACAGTATGGATAAAACTGCAAAGAGAATGTAGAAGCACAGGCAGCTTAAGCCAAGCTTCCAGTCCAGCTTCCACTTATTGAGGTGCACAGCCACAAAAAGGATGAGGACGGAGAGCAGAAGAGTCGCAGCTGTGTATATCATGCCCGTGCTGTTCACCTCCACAGGGGAGGATGTGTCCACAAACACTGTCTTTATGAACCATGGAAGGCCGAGGCAGAGCATGTCGAACACATTTGACCCAACAATGTTGGACATAGCCATGTCTCCTTTTCCTGTACCAGAATAAACAAAGATCTGGCATTGTTAACGTATGCATGGTAAATCCTAAAATGTTATCTTTGGGCCCTGTATTATAATAACAAATCTCTAATTATGTACTTCCAAGAGGCCTGTTCAATACCAGGGAAAAAGCTTAAACAGCATTTATGCTAAACTTCAAAAAACTGCACAAGTAAGCAGAAAAGTTTTTAAAGTTCAAAGTATTTTAACATTATTTCCCAAAAAATACTAAAGAATAAAGATTTTCATCCCTAATTATGACTGTAAATCTTGTTACCTTCTCTCGCCACCATAACACTGGCCACAGTGTCGGGAATGCTTGTTCCAGCCGCCAGCAGAGTGAGACCCATCACCGTGTCGGGGACTTGGAGGGTTTCTCCTGAAAAAATTTTGCACCAACACAAGTGCACTGTCACCTTTCAGATACTTACAGTATTTCATACATTTCAGGTCCATGACTGTTGATCTGCACACACAGGAAGTGCTGACATCATGCACGGCGCCCCCTTGTGTTTGCAAAGCCTTGCCCGCATCCACATTAAGTCCAACATATGAATGACACCTTTGTGACACAACTACTGGACTGAGGTCGGCTGACAGAGGCAGCCCTGTGTTCAGCTAGGGTGAGTCAGTGGATCCACATGTGAGCTCTGTATTTTCTTATACCTTGGCAGTGTGGTCCATGTACTTTATAATAGCAACATTTTTCTAGCTTTCTCCTATGAGCCAATGACCACACGTTGAATAATAATCTCATTATGCCCCACAATGTCTGCTGGTATCACATGATTACTCATGGTATCCCACAGGGCAAAGCAGACCTTAATCCTGCGTGCTGGCTGGGAAGTCTGACTTCAGATAAGGGGGTGCAGTAATTCCTCAGGACATAACAATGGCATTTCAAGAATTAAGAGCAGAACATGTGATTCTACTCGCCTTTTTTCCCCCCAACCTACAGAAATGGTCTTCCATTCAAACCCAGCATCCCTTATTAATATACATCAAATAATCCGCCTTTATTACATAAATGTGTCACAGTATTCAAAGTTTAAACCTTATCATTATTTTTGTTTCATTTTCTGTTTGAAAGTTAAAAAAAGAACCGAGCTGCTTTACCCACTACTGTGACCATCCACACCAGTATGTAAGTGAAAGCAGAGATCCACACGGCAGACATGAAGAAGGTTATCATGAAGCATCTTTTCCAGAAGCGCTTTCTGCAGTCTGGGATGGTCAAGTAGAGCAGCACAATGGCGGGCAAGGACAGCACCCACAGGATTCTCTTCAGGTCATTTTCTGGCATTGTGAAGACACTGTGGTGATCTTTATGGTGTTAAAAAAGGAGGGTTTTAAATGAGCATTCTGGACATTTATGATGGTCAGGCTGTGCTATTTTGTAGTTTTACTGAAGTTATATGATGAACAGTATTAATAAAGGAGAAATCTGCTTTCTTACCATACTGGACCTCACTCAGTCCATGAAGACTAAGAGACAGGTGGGAATAGCCTGAGTCATCTTGAAAAATACCGCTGTCAGTCCTGGACCGCCTGGGAACCACAAGGCTTCCACTCTCATTCCAGCCGATCAGAGGCTGCTGCTCACAGCTGCCGTCCTGCTCCTTGTTGAGGCAGTTGCAGCAGGGGCTGAACTTCTTTATCATGTACTCACTGATCCGAATGTCAAAGCAAAGCACCACGATGTACATGCCATATACAAGTAGCAAGCAGGCCGCATCGTACCTGGCAGACAATAACAACAGGCCGGAGTCATTCGTCACAAATTTAGCTTTGCTATGACTAACTTATTGCTAATATTTTTACAAAGTACTCAAAAAGTAATACGCAGTATAAAACTGTAGCGTGATTACGACAGAGAACTAGCACAAGCGTCACAAAATAAAAAGCGTTTCTCTAATACCAATTAAGTTGTTACTGGAAGGGAAAGATTTTATTAAATTTCATTTACAGGAGTTGCTGGGCACTCCTGGAAATATCTGCTGTTTATGATCATTGGCAGTACAGAAGAAGTTACAGACAAGTGTCTTACCAGTAAACTTTGTTATCGGAGATGATGCCGATTACGGCCGCAACACTTATTGCGTAGGCCACACAGTCTCGGAATAAAGGCCAGCAGGTGAGTCGTCCTGCCTGAGTAACACATTAACCCATGCGTCTCTTACATAAAGAGTCTGAACATTTTTATACATATTTTTTTAATTTATTTGTACAGTTGAAATTGTTATCCAAGTGATTTCTTTGGTGATTTAGAGGTTTTGATCCATTTGTACTGCAGGGTATTTTACTGAAGCAGTTCAGGGTTAGGTACCTTGCTCAAGGGTAAAACAGCAGGAATTGCCACTGGAGGTTGAACAGGCAGCTTTGTATGCGTGACTGTACTGCAGTGCTGGGCCTGGGGCTGTTTATTTCTAAGCCTGAGGTGAACGACGTCCTACAAGGCCGCAGATTTTCATGCTGTCCCATAACTAAGCCACCTGGAGTGTTTGGAAACAAAGCAACTAAATCACCAAAGCTTTGGCAGCTGTTGGCCCACTTCCCAGCCACTGGGGGTTATTTTATATGCAAATGACAACTATAATGGCTGAATCGGGTTCCAGGACTGAAGGAAAATCTGTGCAGCATACAGACCTTGCAGGCCAGGATTGCTGAACCCTGGTCTAGACCTCTATTACAGATTCACACTTGACTGACCTATTGGTCTGTACATTAAACAAATTTACACCCAGCAGTCTCTTTCAAAGGGAAATATGAATAATACACACCACTGAGGCTAAAAGGCCACATGCAGCACAAATTCCTAGGAGGTTATAGACTGCAGATCCAACAATGGTACTGACACCAATGTCTCCCTTTGTGACAAAAACACCTTAAAATGAGAAAAAAAAATGGGATTAGGGTTACTGACATCATTTTGTACCACCTATGGAAAATGTACAACAAAAGCAGCATCATTCCGACAGTAAAGTTACCTAGAAAGGCTGTGACGAGTTCGGGAGCTGAACTGCCTGCTGCCATGAAAGTGGCGCCAGCAACATCCTGAGAAAGGCCAAGACCTGCAGGGAGAGGACCCCACCACAGACACTCAAGACTCAAGAGATGTTTAGGGTCAGCCCATCCATACACCAGTAAATAGTAGGGTTGAAATACCATTCTCTGAGGTCCTTGGTGCCACATTCAGACAGTTAAACAGTTGAAGGATGACATAAAGTGCAGAAAACGACATCACAGGGCAAATAATAACAATAAATACAAGCGCTCCTGTGCCGCTTGTCTCAGTACTCAGTCACTGCCAAAACTGGCGTTTATTTAATTAAAAATAGAAAACGGATGACAACTGTTCACCCGTTTGCACAGCTCCTTGCTTTGGCCACACAAATTCGGGAAAAACGCCGAGCGTGCGACAGGCACCGCAGCAGCAACACGGAGCGGGCCTCGAACCAACAAACTTGGGTCACAAATCCCCTGTCCGCGCCTAAGGACTCAAAAAGCCGCGCAAACACCCAGGCACTACTGACAGTAAAAATGCTGAACAAGTGGCACATTTGCACCTACGTTCGCTGATGACTTCCAGGGAAGGTAAGAAATAATCGTCGCATACGATGGACACAGCGAGCAGCATGTAGAAAATGAGCATGAAGTAGATGACAATTCCGCCGTCCCGGCGCTCCTGCTCCGTGAAGAAGCCGTCCGGAAACTCGGAGGAGCGCGGGGCCACACACTGGCTCTCGTTTCCTGAACACAACTCTCTGTTATTCTTTTAAGCATTGCAGAAACACCGCAGCAACCTTGAAAAAAGTGGCACGAGTAATAAAACGTAAACGCATCTTTAAAGCAAGTGTTTAGTGGCAAACGTGAAAATAAGTAAATACATAAATGAATGGAGTGGAAACACGATATTAAACACAGTTGTGTAACTTTTTAATAGCACAGAATACAAAAATTCCTAAGAGGCAGTGATAATAAAAATGTTTTGACGGAGATAAATTGGCTTCACCTTGCTTATTATGTGCGCAAGGAGCTGTAAGACCGACTGCGTTCACACAACCCGCCGAGCATCAAACTTACCGACGTCCCTGCGGGACCGCGTCGCTCCTCTGTCCCGGGAGGCGGCGGCAGCAACTCGGAATATCAGGTGCACACTGCAGTACAAAAGCACGACAACCCCGAAAATATAAAACAAGATTTCTCTCCTTTTCTTCCGTTTATGCAGCAGGGTGAGTTCATTCATGGTCCCGCGGTTTCAGTTCGGTGAAGCTCTGGGCTCAGGAGGTCCGGTCATGAGACTCGGCTATTAATCCCCTACAGTGAAGTCCGGGTTTCCGCTAAGTCCTGCACGTCAAAAGCGGGAGGCGAGCTGCTGTGGGGGGGAAACATGGCATTTGGCATTTAACCAACCCCCGGTCCAGGGAGTCTCCTCTTTAAGCATCTATCTATCTATCTATCTATCTATCTATTGGAGAGAATCGGTTTACTGTACACAGAGGCATATATAGTTTTTGCTTTTATTTAATTTTACGACACAACTGGGAATTTTCCTCAATATGAAACGTGTCAGGTGTTCCTCACCGGGACCTTTCAGTGTGTCTGCTTCGTGCTGAAACATTTTTTTCCAGTTTAAACATTAATTCAAAATAATAGCACGCTATTCTGGTGACCATCTTAAAATAAACGTGCAGGAGTTTATTTATTTATTTTTTTTTTTTAAAAAAGGTTGGAGTCCTGTCCCTGTGGAAACTCTAAGGTGAACACCTTCTGCTATGATGATATTATATGGATTCACATCCGAAATGCATCATATTCTCGCAGAATTAAACTCGTTTTTACATATTCAAAAGTATATGATCGAAGCTATTATAACTGATTGTAACTTTCTTTTTTATTTAAATCTACCGGAACATAGAGCGTGGTCTACTACTTTACGAATTTACCTGCACTGGAATTAAAATAGTATGCAACATGATAGTGTTATATCATTTTAAATGAATTCTGACAAGTGAGCAAGACAAAGGAAACTTGCAAAGGTTTTTCCTACATTTAAATTAAAAGTGGGCGACGTCCAAATTTGAATTCCGGGTGTCTGCTCGTGGTACCCCCTTGTGGTCAGATTTTGTACTGTACTCCAACGCGCCGCGCGTAGTGTCATTTTCTTTTTCCATGCTCTCCATTAGCCTACAATATTGCAAAATGATAATAATTTGTGTCACTGCAATATAAAAATAATTTACATCTTTTTTCACTGTCACAGCTGTAGCCACTTTAATGCAAAAAAAGAAATTACATTGAAAATAAAATGCAGCCAATAATTTTGAAATTTGTATTGAAATTCGAATTTCCCAGGAAGAATGGCCACAACACAATGAGCAGTCAAACTGCATAAGATATTTACTACTCACATACAGTTACGATGTTTTAGTTTAGCGTATTAATTAGCATAGTGGGCAGAATAGTAAAAAATAGGCGATAAATTTACTTAATCCTTTAGTAACTTAAGTAGAAATTAAATGGGGGGGACGGGACTCCTAGGATTTTGGTTCAAAAAACACCATGAATACAAGTGTAAACTATTAAATAATAAGGGCACAGCATGAGTTGCACTGACAATTAAGTGCTGTCAAAAAGTGATAAACTGGTTACTCTACCTAGTTAATGACTAGTTAACAACCCAGCGGGAAAAGAGCTGATAGTTACTGTAGTGCATTGTCTTGGATATGATGAATATTAGGGTGAGATTTTTATGTCGTTTGGAAGACAAAAATTACGAGGCACGATAATATTATATTCCATAAGACAGCAGGTGCCCTGAACTCGAAGTCTTGTGTTCGAGTGCCATACCCTTGAACACTTGATGGGGCCCATCTACAACACTTTCCTTAAGCTGTTCCACCTGACCCACATCAGTCAACTCCCTAGTGTACCACCTCCCTAAACTCTTTACCGGTTTCTCTAATACTGACGGGATCTCCTCACCCTCCACCAGAAAGCTAACTTTCTCTATCTTCCCTTTAACTAGCGAGATGGTCCGGGACTTTGCTGGTTTAATCCTCAAACCAGCCCACTTCAGGTTCTCGTCCAGCTTTCCCAACAGCCGCCTTGCACAGGCCGCTGTTGTTGTCACCAGCGTCATGTCATCCATGTAAGCCCTAATTGGGGGAAGACGAAGTCCATCTGGCCGTCTTTCTCCACCCACCACCCAACCGGAAGCCCTAATCACCAACTCTAACGCCATAGTGAATGCTAGCGGGGAAATGGTGCAGCCTGCCATAATCCCCATTCCCAGCCTCTGCCAGGCTGTTGTGTAACCTGCCGTGGTAAAACACATCCTAATGTCCCGAAAGTACTCCTTCACTAAAAAAGTCAAACGCACCCCAGATAAGACTGTGTGGCACAGAGCCAAAGGCATTTGCTAGGTCCAAAAACACCACATGCAAGTTCCTTCTCTCCTGCTTGGCTTCCTGAATCTGATACCAGATCACACTAGTGTGTTCTAAACATCCCGAGAAACCTGGGACCCCTGCCTTCTGAACTGATGTATCGATTAGCTTATTTTTCAATAAGTAATCTGACAACCTCTGTGTCACCACGCTAAAGAAAATCTTACCTTCGACATTTAACAGACATATTGGCCTAAACTGCCCTATCTCTCTAGATACCTTCTCCTTCGGAAGAAATAATCCCCCTGCCCTACGCCAGGCCTTTGGAATAACCTGCTTCTTCCACACTATCCTGAACAGCCTCCACAGAAACCTGAGTACATCTGGCGCACTTTTATAAACCCGGTAGGGGACCCCATTCAGCCCTGGGGCGGATGAGGCCTTTGCACGCCTTACCACCTCCTGCACCTCACTCCACTTTGGTGGACTAACATCTACTTCAGCAGTTATGTTTCCCAATCGTGGCATATCTACTGGGAGGCCCCTCTCCCCAACCTCCCCTGCACTTGAATAAGTACACTCTAAATACCTCTCCAATTCCTGCCTGGAAACCTCTAACTTTCCCTTCCTCTCTTGACTGAACAACCCCTTCACAAACCTAAATGGATCTCTGTAGAAACCAGCCCTTGCCCTCTCTTTCTTCCTCCTCTTCCTTCTTAGATATTCTGCCCTCCTAAGTGTTACCAACCTACTTTTAACCTCCTCCTGCAACACCTCTATCCCCTGTCTTTCCTCTTCCGTAGCCTTTTTCCATTGCTTTTTCAGCTGCCGCCTCTCCCTTACTAACTTGTCAATTTCCTTTTGTCTCCTTTACTTTCCCCCCTGCTGGCACTGCTCCCTTCTAATCTGCTCTATCCCAAACCTGTCCATCCCATATTGGTAAATCACATCACCCATCTTTTCCAGTTTAACCTGTGCACTCCCTTTCATGCCCTCTAGCACTCCTACCAGATCTGCATTTATAGTCTGCCATGCTACCTTTTCACCTGCCCTAGGCCACCTAACTCTAGGCTTCAACTCACAGCTCTTCTCCTTACTCCTTCGGACCCCGTCTACACCGCCATCTCCCATGCCTGCCCCTTCCTCCTCTGCGCCAGAGGTTCTGTTGATATCCTGCGAGCTGTGGTTTTCTACCGGTCGCTGGACTTCATTCGACTTATTTGACTGACTTCTCAAGAAGTACTGATCAATGCGACCCCCCTGCGCTCCTTCGCGCAGGCATTTCTTCCTTCCTTGGTGTACCCTAAGGCCCCGAGCTGTAGTTATCCTCTGCCACCCACAACAACACACCTGTAACTTTTTATCCTCCTGCAACCCTCTAACCCCCCTTACTGCACCAGCCCCACTCGTTGTCGCTTCCATTCCAGGGTCTTTAACCATATTATCTGCCTCTGAGTCATCTTCCACCCTTGCTCTCGCAGACTCACAGGGTATCCATGTATTAATCACACTTGTAGCTTTAGTTTGGGTGCAGTGCAGCTGCTTGCATAATATTATATTCCATAAGACAGCAGGTGCCCTAAACTCGAAGTCTTGTGTTCGAGTGCCATACCCTTGAACACTTGATGGGGCGCCTTTCTTCTACAGTTCGTGATAAAATTTGTGACCGCGCTTGATTAGTTTAAGAGGAAAGTTGTGATTGAAAGCAAAAGTAGCCAATTAAATCTGCAGGAGAAGTCAGCCGACAATGAGAGGGTGTTTCTATTGGTTTGCAATGAAACTGACTTGATAGTATTAAACCAGTGGCCACAAAAGTCGAAGAAACGAGAAATAACAGAAATGCGAAAGAGATTTCTTTCCCCCTGGTCTGAAAGGTTCGGTTTCGCCAAGTTCCTAAATACAAGTAATGTGATAAAGGTAGCTTTGCGTACACCCCAGCAGTTGAACTGCATGATTAGTTGTAAGAGAAAGAAAAAAAACCAATTCAGAATTTAGTGATATTAAATGCAGCAACCCTGCGATCCTCAGAAACCAAGAAACAAATCGACTTCAGCCCTCAGCCCCCACAGCAAGATGTTCACCTGTCCAGGTAATTTGAACAACGCCTCCAAAAGAGCAGAGAATGCAGTTCTGTCTAAACCAGAAAGAAATAAGTTTCTTACTGCACTGCATTTCATAGACCGTGTGTCCTGTTTTTTGTCTGTGAAAAGCAGGGCAGTTGCCACTGTATAATGGGAAATAAAGTAGGGATGATCAGCAAAGAGAAATGACCAAATTATATTGTGTTGGACAGAGTCTAACAAGGTGGAAATCTTTGGCACACTCTTTAATAAACTTCTAATGAATTGTGTCATTAAACAGCCCACTAATAAAACTGGCCATCGGAATGTCTTCCTGGAGCAGTTTTGTTCTTGTGCTTCCATTAGGCTGTAGAATAGAGACCTTCTCAGGCCATTAAAAAGAAGGTCCCATATTAAACCAGGCCACAATTTTACTATCCTGATCAATAATACCCATCCAGAGGAGCATTTTCTCGCTTCCTTTTATACTATGAACTCAATTAACCACAAGAGCCTGTTGTATTGGACAAGTGGTTAGAGGAGCAAATGGATCTCTTATTTTATGGTCAAGTATCCTAACAATCTTTGTTCCAGGGGCTAACTTCCTGTGCTTGTTTTTGTTCCCCAGTAACCTCTTATTTAATTATACATAGTTGTGCTGTGTGCTTTGAAGAGGCCCAGCTAAAAGGTTTCCAGTTCTTTGTGGAAGACCGCTGCAGCATGTCTACAGAATCAATTCAGTCAGCCGTTTCTTTGTTTTTCAGTCAAAACAATTGACATTGGGTGACCAACATTGCTGGTGTAGGGAAAAACAGGCAAAAGAATTGATTTACAGTAGAACTTGCACGTGCAGATGGTAGAAGAAAGGATACAGGTATGTTTCTTTCCAGCTACGTATTTTGTCCATTTAGAGGTGCATGCAGGAGCAAGTGAGTCTTGGTTAGAGGCTAAATGTAAGACTGCGTTATTGCAGATGTGAACGTTGTTGGGGGCTCACAAGTGGGAGGCTCTTGTGTACAACTTTTGACCTCCAGAAAGATGTTCCTATTCTGAGTTTGTCAAGAATACCGGTGTGCATAAAAGGTTGCAAGGATCTCTGATATCTATAGAGGCCTTTTGTAGTCTTGAACTGCACATTTTAATATGAGCTGCATTAGTTTCATTTCCACAGTATATTACAGTACTTCTGAGGTTCTATACTTCTCCATCTGTAGTTTTCCATTCAGCCAAAAGATGGCAGAAAATACCTATTTCTTTAAGGCTTGCTACCTTGATGCACTTCCTCGATTCATCCTAGTTTTTCGTAATTCAGT
Organism: Heterotis niloticus; assembly: GCA_018136845.1. Classification (NCBI taxonomy): domain Eukaryota; kingdom Metazoa; phylum Chordata; class Actinopteri; order Osteoglossiformes; family Osteoglossidae; genus Heterotis; species Heterotis niloticus. The sequence goes on along the minus strand of CM030904.1, from coordinate 11,229,511 downwards.
AGTAAGTATATTATCTTTCAGGCAGGAAGTAGTGCAGCTGCCTCAGTGCCTGGGATTTTTGGGTGTGGGTTTGAGTCCAGCTCACTCAGTATGGAGTTGGTGTGTTCTCCCATATCTGTGTGGATTTCCTTCATGTGCTGTGGCTTCCTCCCTCAGTCCAAAGATGTGCTGCAGGCTAATTGGTCATTATAAATTGCCCATAGTGTGTGACTATGTCTGGCCACTTTGTGATGGAGAGGGAGAGGCATCCCATCCTGTGTTTAGCTTTGTTGCTTAGTACCCAGTGATTCCAGTATAGGCTCCAGACCATACTGGCCAGGACCAGGTTGAAGATCCTGATGTTGGGTTGATGGATATACGTACAGTGATCTGAGAACGGTACTCCTCTATTGGTGCATGGGTCACATTGAATGGTTTCAGTTCTTTAGACAAAATATAATATTAGACAAAGGGAACCTGAATAAACACACACCAGTTTTTAAATTACTTAATTTATATAAGGATCAAAGTTATCTAATACTGTGATTTGATATCAGTCTTTCATGTTGATGTTGGGAAATTTTTGTCCACTTTTCTTTGTGGAACTACTTTAATTCAGACACACTGGTAGGTTTTTGAGCATGAAATGCTGATTTTAGGACATGCCACAGCACCTCTGTTGGGTTCAAGTCATGACTTGATCCAAAACAGTTTTTTAGCCTTTCAAATGTAGACTTGTATTTTGGAACATTATCTTGCTGCATAACCCAGTTATACTTCAGCTCCAGCACACATGGCTAGACATTCTCCAGAATTTTTTGGTAGAGTGCAGAGTTCATGGTTCCTTCAATAATGGGAAGTTATCTGGGTTCTGAGGCAGCAATCCATCCCCACACCATGACACTACCACAGCAATCCATCCCCACACCATGACACTACCAGTACCGTGTTTAACTCCTGGTATGATGGTCTTACTGTGGCATAGTTTCATTTTGTTTACACCAGATATGATGAGACCTATATTGTAGAAAGAGTTTAACTTTTGACTCATCTGTGTATACAACGTTATTCTACAAGGCTACAAGGCCTTGTGTATTTTATTGAATTTTATTTTTAAATGTGAGACGAGCATTGATATTCTTCTTGGATACCAGTGGTTTCCGCCTTGCTGCTCTTTCAAGAATCCCATTTTTGCCCATGAACATACTGACCTTAGCTGAAGCTAAAGAGGCCAGCTATTCTTCGTATGTTCTTCTAGGATTTTTTGTTACTTCCCAATTGCATTGTTGCTGCTTCATTTGAGTAATTTTGGCATGCTGGTCACTCCTGGGAAGATTCAACATTGTTCCGTTTTCTCTGTTTGGAGGTGATGGCTCTCAGTGATGATTCGGTGGTGTTCCAGAAGTTTATAAGTGGCTTTTGTAACCTTTTCCAGATGGAACAATACTTTTTTCTTGTCTCTTCTGAAATTTTCTTTGATTGTGGTATCTTTATTCTCACATTCAAACTTGGTGGTGACCACCTTTGCCATGGTAAAGTTTAATATACAGTGGGGATTAGATTCAACAAGGTTGGCTGTTAACAAGCCTCGCTGGGTTCAAGTCAACTGAGTCTAATAATAATAATAATAAAAAAAAATTGTTCAGTTGGTTGATTGAGGGTCAGTTACTTTTTCACAGAAATGTCTTTTCTCAGGTATTTTTCAGAAAAGTATCTTAGAATACATTCAGATTACAAAATACTTGTTTTGTCAATTTTGCATAGATGTACTACTTTTTTGTAAAATATAAAAGGATTATTTGCACGTCTACTGGAACTGTGATGGTACCAAGATGCATTTAGAAATGGATAGCCTTTCTGTTATTTAAAACTTAAAATGTATTCCTTTTCTAAAGGGCAAGTACACTATAGTGAAATGCAATTTTTAATGACATCTCTGTAGATTAAGTAGAGCAGTGTTGTGTTTGCAAGACAAATTAACTAAGTGGTATCAACTGTTTTAACCTTCTTGTTATGACCTCATGCTATGAAAGCCATATGTTCACACACCAGTATTTGTTCTTTGGTCTGGAGGAAACCTGTCTCTGTCACACTAGTGGAACTGAACAAGAGACCAGAGAAGAACAGATGAGCTTGCATTTCCTCTTCCTACTGCTCACAGAATGGCAATGAGGCTTTGCTTTAGGATGCAGTGTGATAATGTGGCTGTAATAAATGTGCAAGTCATTTATATCACAATGCCTGATATTTGTATAAATTTGCAACAAAGAAAACAGCCAAAAGGTAAAGAAAACATGAATTAAATCAAAGCTGATTTATTATAGACATGCTTTGTTTGTGACAGTTTTTGGTTGCTGGAATATAAGCTGTTCACTTAATAATTGGAAAAAAAATCAGATAATATTTTTCCACTAAAGTTTTGATTTTCTTTGTGCCGCCCTAGCAGTTCTTTGTCTTCTTTACTCCACGTAGTGCATCATTTAAGTTGTGTTCTTCATGTTATAAAAATCTTCCATCCAATCATAATTGAAAGGGTTATGGGTGTCCACAGCCCATCCCGGAATCACTGGCCACTAGGCTATACAACAACACCCTGGAGGCGGTACCAGTCCATTGCAGGGGGCTATGAAAATGTATATTGAGTTTTAGGTGAACATTTTAGAGTCAGTCGGTTACAGTTTATGAAGTGTAGCAAATTTTACAAACAAGCTCCTGACTGAAGGTCTCAAGTGTGGTTTAATAATGTGGAAAATAAATTCAGTTTTGTCTTTAAAACCAAATGTAAGGTCCAACCTGTAGAATAATCTAAACCCTGGCAACAACTTGGTAAAACCAAAATATCTTACTTTCAGTTTCTGTGTGACTAAAAGGCTCAGTAAATTAATCCAAACAATAATAACCATTGTGTAATGTTTCTAATCTAAATTTCTCTAGTAAAAATAACCTTCTGTATGGGTAACATTTTAGTCTCTTAAAGCAGAAATAAAGGGAATAACAATATTAGTCCCAAAAGTGCGGGTCACTTAGGTGCATGTGTTCATTCATTTTAGTGCTGCAGAAGGGCTGTGTATTGAAACTGTATAGATTAGGAGCTTTAGTTGTAAGGAATTCCATATCTTCAAAATGTGATCAATAATTTTTTAATAGCATTTGATAACGGTGAGAGTGAGCAAGTGATCACTAAGCATATGCAGTTGTACAACACAACATGGCACCATTTCTACAGTAGAACTAGATGTACAAGGTCTTTTTGTGCTGGTTTATAGAAAAAGGCCTTCGACTTTGTGAGCGCTAATGTTTCCCTGAGAAGGGCTTTGCTGTGATCTGTCCATTGAACCTGAAAGTGATATCTGTTGCTCACTTCTTTAAGCATCTGAAATGAGAAGATTCATCCATTCTATAACTGGGATGATACTCAGTGAATCTGATCAAAAAGTTGACATTGGAATCATAAAGAAAGCTGATCATAGTAAAAAGTACTCCCACTGCTTTAATTCTACCTTTTGGTTTAAGTTGTATCAAATTGCAAAATGGAATTGTCACATGGAGTCCGTCAGCATCTCGGAAATTCTGCAGATGATCTTATATAGGAGACATACATGTTTAGATATTGATTGCCAATTCAGTAGAAAAGTGATTTCTTCCAGTAAAAATACAGAACAGGTATCCTTTGGGATAAGTCTTTGACTTAAGAGTTTTTGCATATAAAATTATTTTTATTATTATTTACTCAGTTATGATCAAATGTTTTTTGTGCTTTTTTTTTGAGCGTGGGGGAATTTTCGAAGTTTGTGGCAGCAGTTGCTGGCATAAGGACACAAATATGCAGTATGTATGGATATCAAAGTGACAACAGCGTTTGCAAAAATTACTTTGAAAACGTGCAACCCCACTCTCTTGCACCTTTTTATTATTAGTTGTGAGTAACCTACAAGTGTATAACAACCACACTGTTTGCTGGTGGTACTGCTACCATTCTTGTCCGCAGCTGCTGTCTCCACACCTTCTCTTCAAATTATTGCTCTTTAATTCTTGTGTGCAATCTTGTGATCTCATCTCAGTTTATCTGTATTGTGCATCTATATTATGATTACATTATTAATGTATTATTAATGAAAAGGATGTGTCTGAATATAAATTTCTTTGATCTCCATTTTGATGGCTTGTGGTGTTACTTGAGCAAACATGGGGGTGACTTCTTGGGCCCATTGAAATGTATACTTATTACATTTCCTACTTAAAAGATTTCACCTTATGAGCTGATTTATAGGAGCACATTAGGCTTACAAGTAGAGGGGTACCTGTATTGCTCTTGGCAGTGCTGGTGAATGGATTAATGTCGCAGGCATCACCCTGTGGCAGCCAGCATGACCAAGGCCTGCTGGGCTCAATAATTACACTGCGACACAGCGAGCTGCCATGGCTTCTTATGTGTGAGCTGGGACCCAGATAACAACAAGGCATTCATTTTCTCTCTCTGCCCACTCTGGCCCCCAGGCTGTCGTGTCAATACCTGTCCTATCAGATACGTCGTACCTGGCCTTTTATATTGTGCTCTGCTCTGGCAAACACCTTTCCTTCCGCTGTATGCCAAGGATCAGGCAGGATGTTTTCACATGCAAATCTCAAGGAATGGAATCCTGTACAGTTGGGTGTCAAGGTTTTTCATGTTGGATTAGCTATCAAGGGTTTATAGAAATAAGGAGCACTTGCCTTCAACCTGAACCGTGTGTTTTATTTTTTTCTGCTGAGACCTCTGCCACTTTATTTGAACAAACCCAAAACCGTTTGCAGGCATTGGGATATCTGCAGCTCTGAGATGTGAGCTGGACTGGATGTGGCAGCATGAGGACGCACTCTGTCAAGGCGCTGCTATAGTTGCTGTTGGTTCACGTCAGCTTCGTGATACTCACTTTTGGTCTGCTGTGTCATAAGTTTCACAAACAATGTTGTGTTTATCCTGAAATTATTTTTAGTTTTGTTTGATGCCTGACATTCTTTTCATGTTTGTCCTGACGGCTGGCAATAAAATCTGCCAGTCAACTGCCTGGACGAGAAGGAAGCATTTTCTTGATGCATTTTCTTTAAGCTGCATGAGCCGTACACCTCCCTGTGAGCATCTCTGAAGAATAACATTTATCTGAGGAAAAAGAGCCAACAGACATGATCACACACAAGCGTGAAATGAAACATAACCTAAATTATTCTTTGTGTATTGGTCAGGAGCATATGCATAATAATTGGAGGGTCATTTTAATAGAGATGATTCCTCCCTTGTGAGATTTATTCAGAAGTATTGGATTTCTGCGCTTTGCTCATCTGCGATTTTTCTTCTCTCTGCTTCCCCGCAGATATGTGAAACTCTCAGAATAAAGCATTTGCATTGATTTGTGCTCATTTGCTGAAGGATTCAGTTGATACTGTAAACAAGCAGTTTTTTAAAGCACCACTTACTTGTTACTGAAAGTCAAATTTGTGTTCGATGTGTCCAAGCTCTGTTTTACAGCCTGAATGAAAGCTTAGTCAGACTTAGAACTTCTTTTTTTTTTTTTCCCAGATTTTTTTTGGAAGTGCCTCTTCTAAAAAGTTGTCGTCAAAAGAAAGAAGAAATTGTCTTTTCGGCTCTGGATCGCATTGATTTTTAGTGCTGTTGCTTCAGGCCTGTAATTAATTGCGTGTTTTCTTAATTGCAATTTTTTTGGATTCGGTGAAAATGCTGAGGGATGGTCTGTTACTGCAAGACTGAGGTCCCCCATATGTCTGATTAGTTCAGTGCCAGCTGTCCACGCTGTGATGCGCGAGCAGATTTAAATCCTGCAGGAATTTGCTGCCCAACGCAACCGAAAGCAGTGATTAGACTGAGCGCTTGTTGGCCAGATATGTTCCTTGGTGTGGGAGGGGGGTCATCAGCTATCCTTATGCTCCTCTATAATTTGTGCTAAGAGTGTTGTTACCCCAAAACCCCCGCAGCAGTCATTGATTATTATTAATTTTTCAAACCGTGCTGCCTTCCTTAATGTTGCTGTAAGTGAAAAATGCATTAATTCACATGTTTATTTAAAAAAACCTACATTTCGTCCCTTTGGTTAATGATACCTGTGCGGTTGAAAAATGTGCTTGATGCATTTGGTTTATGTTAGGCTTTGAGAATAAGGAGACACATTTTCTCTGCTGGCCTCAATTTGACATCTTAAGTAAATGACCCACGGCAGGGTGAGAACGGACAAAAGCTGCATGACCCTCTGTGCGATGAATGGTGTGCGGGCGGGCCAGTGGGGGCGGGGGGGTGAACAGAAGGTGACCTGGGGCTGAGAGCTGCCTCCTCAGGGCTTGGCTCTATGTTTGTGGGCAGCAGGGTAGCACCAGCCTTCTGGATGGAGCTCAGAACCGGCCTCGCTGTTTGTTTTGGCAGGCTGGGCAGAGAGGGGGCTTTACACTGTGCCCCTTGCATTGTTTCTCCTGAGTAAAATAACCCTTTTCCACCTCTTGCTTTGTTGTAACACTCAATGTGCACCCCTTTTGTGATGTTTTTTTATTCATTGGTCCCTTGCCTTGTTGCTGAATCAGCGGTCCTGTCTAACCTGGGGCGGAGGCCACATATACAGAAGAGCCATCTGTCCAAATGGACAGTTGCGAGGGGGGGGAATCCCATTAGCAGGTGATATTTGAGCCCAAGAATTTCATTTTTAACCTTACTATTTTTAATTTCGCTTTTTTCATACACCAGATGCTACAAACTGATGTTTTTCCCATAGACCTTAAATAATTAAACACTCAGTCTAAAATGCATAATCTTGTGTTCAGTGTATCCTTAAGCACTGTAACTAGTGAGAAATAAAGTTTTTTGACACCTTAAGTTATGTAAAAAGTATTTTTGAGAAAACGTAATGTATAAATAATAAATTTCTCATTATTCCAATATAATCTGACAAATGGACACCTTTGAGGAAATAGTTACCTACTAAAACAGTGTGCCTCAAACATTTAATGTTTTGTTCTGTCCTTTGAGATGTGTTAGTGTGGGCCTTCAACCAGCGTGCTTCGATTTCCCCTGTTCACCTTGCAGGTTGTTCATGATCGCTAAACAAACCACTGTTGTCCTGCGTTCTTCAGGGATCCCTTTGAAGACTTGAAGGCTTTAATCATTTAATCTTCAAGTCCACCGTAATTCCATAATGCTTTAATTATTTAGTTATCGTTTTCGTTTTCAAGCCTGTTGCCACAATTGTATAGATGCGTAATCTCTTTAGCCCATGTTAGCCAAAAGATTGACAATGCTAATAAGTAGATTAACTCATTAGACTTGTTAGGACAGACAAAGAAGAGTTCTTTCTTTGGGTTGCAATAAAATAGCTCAACGAAAATGCCAGATTTCAGGAATATTCTCTCCAACACTGTTTGTGTTTGCTAACACCTTATTTTCTCTTCAGTGGCTTTAAGGGGGCTTGTCATACTCCATTAAGGAGTAGTTGCACACAACACCCTGTGTCTCAGTGTGTGAAGACAATAGACATTTTCTTACAGGAGAATAAGGACATGCATTGTTTTCTAGCTGCATATAGAAAGACACTGATTACTCACATGAAACAGAGGACTTTTTGTTGTGCTTTGTCAGTCGAAAAACAATATGTGTGGCCTGTTGCTTAGGAAGTGCTGTTAGGAACTGTGTTTATTGTATCTTGCATTGTTCTGGGGACAAGGACATGAAAAAGTAAGGATGAAAAAGGTTTTTGTACGCACTTCCATTTGAAGTCATTCAAAATATTAAGAGGCTTTGAGTGTTAAGTTTAATTGTTGCCTGTTTCTTCATGCCCCTTACTAACAAGCAAAAAAGTCTTGAGATTTATACAAAATATTAGTTTTCGTAGTCGCCGGGCAGGTTTGCTTTAGGATGAGACCCACCAGAAAGAGATAGCAGTAAGAATTCACACATGTCGACATATATACACCCTCTACCCCCACCTACGCCACTGGCAAAATTTTGCGTGTGCATGTGTGCGCGCGCACACGTGCGTGCTTGATAAACACACTGCCCTGTGGCAGGAGAGTGATACAGTGATGGTTACACAAATACAGCAGCATAATCGAATAGTGTGGTGTCCCAGCAGCTTCAACATGAGCTCTCTGCTGTGTCCGCAGCTCTGAGCATACTCACTTCCATCTCAGCTGGGTAAAGAAACCAAATCAGTTTATACACACACACACACACACACGCTGTATCCAAATGTAATAAACATGTCTTAGTATAGTGAGGATTTTAAGGGTGGTGCCTCATATTGCAAAAGAATAAAACAAAGCCACCCTTGTTCTATTTCTATTTCCAGTGTGCTTTTCTGTAGAAACAAACCCTCCGTATACCCCCCCCCCCCCCCCATAGGTCCTCACTGTGCCTTATCCTTATGGTTGATCTGCATAGATCTGCCTCTCTCAGCTGAATGGCAATAACCTCATCCGCATGGCAACCTCCTTTCGCCTCCACCCCGCCCAGCTCCTGTAGTGTTTCCACCTCACTGGGCTAAAGCTGGACTCTGTACTGCCAACATCAAAAGACTGCTATTCAGATGCATGACCTTCTTGCTCATAAGGTCACAACACTGGAACACGCATGTGCTGAGACCCTAAGCTGACACCTGGGGTTTTGCCATGCTCTCTGGGCAAGTGGGCTCCACCCTCAGCAGTTCACTTTGCATGTTTTACTCCATTGTACTCCAAAAAACTGTTTCGGACAAGGACGAAACGGTTCTGGAACAGTTTTTTTTCCCCCACACCGTAAGACTGCTAAACCACTGACCCCTCCCTGGGCAGTGGAACAGTCGATCGGGGTCTGTCTGTCCACCTGTATGCCTGTCCCACCCATTGTGGAAACCCATCTGGTTCACCCGTCTCTGGTACTTTTTGTTGTTGTAGGTTTAGTCTGTAGTTGTAGGTCTGGTTGCTGTGTGCTGTTGGTTTGGTTGCTGTGTCTTCTCCCCCCCCGCCAATCCCTGATGTATATCCGTTTCCCCACATACCTATCCCTATTTACTAACCGTTTGTTCTGTTCTTTATTTATTAATAATCTATTTATTATTATTTATTGTTCTCCTGTCCCGACTATACGTGTTTATGTCCATATTTGCACTGAGGATGCCTGGAAACGAAACTTTTCATGGGGACAACACTGCTATGCTGTGTTGTTCACCCATGACAAATAAACCTTTGAATCCTTGAATCCTATAAGTTCATTCCTCTTTCTAGATTACAGGGTGAAGTTGAGGAAGAAAATGATTTTGTCTCCAAAACTGTTGGTTTGTAATTAAAGGAGACAACTGACTCTTAAATGGAGTCCATGTCATAAATATTGTACGGGTCAAATATTCTCCTTTGGAAAGAGGTGGGAAAAAAAGGCTACACTAGGCATTATTGATCATCATTATGTAAGGAAACGTATTAGACATTTCGAACGTTTGTACTGATAGCTTATTCAAGAAAAACACATCCATAGGTTTATTTCCAATATGGAACAGATCAGTAGGAAAGCAGTTTGGAATGACTTGCTGGAGGTAAACGTTTGAATCGAAAAAACACGTTTGCCTGTCGGTTATTGCTGTGTAAAAGACGTTCCGTGTTAGTGAAATGTTTATCTTTGCATGGCATCTGTTTTCCAGTGAATTATCACCCAGGTGAAATGTTTCAACAAATATTTTCTTTTTATTAGTATGTCCTAAAAAAAATAAATCAAGGTATTTATAATCCTACCATATTTATACACGTTGTTTTTTGGGAAGTTTGATGAGGCGTAAGGTAATATTGTAGTTTTAATTGGATAATCTTCTAAAGCTTTCAGTTAAACATTTATCTTGGAATTTTAATTAGGTCTATAGAATGGTATAGCAGCTATGTTTTGCCTAGATGGTGTTAAGTGGTTTTATTTAAGCCCGTTTATTGTTCTCTATGTCTGAAGCCATTAAACTATGACTGTGTGTATTTGTCGCATGTCTCTGCGGTACAGGCAATGTTCTTTAATTTAACATGAGTGTGAATTTCTTCCATATGCAGCGTTTTACATGTCAGGTTCACAAGGTTCAGAAAAATCCCCAGGAGACAATGAGAGTTGTTCCACACAGCGGCCTGTGAATCTCCACCAACCTGCCAACGCGGTGGTGCCTCCTGCCTAGAGTCCTTCCACAGTTCACACAACTCTGCAGCTACCTGCCAAAGTGATCCAGGCCCTGCAACACACATGATTCTTTGCCTAGAAAACAAGTTAAAACAAGTTATTGACAATTTTTGTCAAAATTGGACACAGACTGTGCCTCTCTTTAGCAGCATGGAGCCAGGTGTGTGTAGCTGCTTGTTTTCGCTCCGGAGGCTCTGTTCTGCCTGACAGACTTGTTGTTGAGCACCAGCCTGGCACAGTTACCGTTCCACGTTTTCTCCATGGTGACTCGAGGCCCATCGTTTGTGTCACAAAAGGCTAGTGTCAAGCGAGTGAACATAATGAATGAAATCATCTCTCTGTGGTGCCAGAGACTTTGTGTAGGTCTTGGAGGAGCTCTGCAGGCGTCCTCAGCTGTGAGGAAACCATTACAGGACACTTTCACGTTACAGTTGTGTAAGAGTGTGCTGCACAGTTGCATTTATTAATGAGTACCTTCAAGATTCAGTAAATGCTGCTAAATATTTCACTGGAAAATCTGCTCTTCCTCCAAACATTTTACACACCAGCAGATGACTTATTGCACTGGGCTGTTTTATTGGTTGGAATGGAAATTAATTCCAAGATTTCTGAGCCCCAAGAAACATAAAATATAATATTTTCTGTTACCTGAATTATTAAGTTATGGCTGGCAGGTAGTCAAGCACTGTTTCCAAATGCAGGTCCTTGGTGCCACCAGATGTCCTGGTCTGGTTTGGTATATCTCAGGCTTCTTGCATGCACAGTTTTTGTAAATTTAGTTAATTTAAAGTTACGTGTTTAGTTTGTTTTTCCATTAATGTTTTTTTTTCCAGTTACGAATGATGGAGAGTGAGCATATTATATGGTACATTTTACTTTTTTCACAAATGTGTAGTAGCTTTTCTAGAAATTTTACACTAATCTGTTATTTTCAGCCCTTTATGAAAGATGGAAGCATTGGAATACCGATGCAGTTAGTGCTCTAGATGTGTTCTTGAGAAATGGAGCACATAATGAAACAGCTTTGTAGGCACAATACTATACACTGAGTTGTCAGTTTATTAGGTACACATATATACTGTAGTAGAGTGCTGTTCCTTTGGCCTTCAGAACAGCATGAATTTGTTTGGGCATGGAGTCTCTAAGATATTGGATGCATTGTGCTGGAATGTTGTACCCCACAGAAATTATTATGTTGTGTTGTGTCTGTAAATTAGATGGTTGCCCAGCTTTGCTCCAAATAGCCCTTCCCACCTCATTCCAAAGATGCTTGATAGGGTAGGGATCTGGGGACTGTGTATGTCACTGAAGCAATGAAAGCTCAGTGTCATGTTCTGTGACTTGTAACATGGTGCATTATTGTGTTGGAAGTGTCCATCCATGTGTGTATAACTGTAGCCATGAAGGAGTGAACTTGATCGATCATGTTCAATTTATGTGTTCTTCAGTAGGTGTCGGGGCTATAATGTTTGCAGGAAACCAAACCCCACACCATCACAATGCCACCACCGACCTCTACTGTTGGCACCAAACAGGATGGCTCCATGTACTCATGTTGCTTTGGCCAAATTTTGATCTTTCCATCAGCATGATGCAAAAGAAACCTGGATTCATACAACTGGGCAATTTATTTTCCACTCCTCAATGTTCCAGATTTGCTTCTATGACTACAGGAAAAATGCTTTCTTGTTCTTCAGTGGCACCATTGACACTTGTCTTAGTTTTTGGCCGTTGTAACCCATTTGAGGCAAAGTCTGATAAGTGGTGCATTCCGAGAGGACCTTCTGCACGTCAGTGTTGAACTCGGATGTGATTTGTCTGGCTGTAGCCCGTCTGCTTGCTTGCATGGTTCTTGCCATTCTCCTTTGAGAGAACTGTACCTAAAAAAAAACTGGCAATACAGTGTATGGTATGTATAAAATATTCATTAATACAAAGTAATGCATATAATGAATGCTAAAAAACTGCACATGTGCAGCATTATACAAAGGAGTTTTACCTGGTAAATTATTATGGCAAAATGATTAAAGCGCTAAAATAAAGAATCCTATCACGAACAGCACTACAGGAGGTAGAACTAATTGAAGTATTACTGTACTTTGTATCCGGGTGGTTAATCCGCTCTAATTATGTGAACAACTAGAAAAGCCAGAGAACTGATACTGTCTCAGGAACAAAGACTAAGAAATCTTGGTGGACAGAGGTCAAAACCTAGAGCCAGAAGTGTACAGATAATCGCACCAGAAGTGCATCTCTTGTGCCCCTTGCAGAGGTGGGGAAAACCTGGCTGTAAAAACATTTAGAGAGGCAGGATGTGCATGTAAGTGTGGATGACAGTTCCTAGTAACGGCAGAACAGAATAAAGCAGTCCATGGCAGGGGATGAATGATCTGAGATTTTTATCCTGGTTGAGAGGTAAGTGATATGATGGGTTCCTCAGTGAAATGTGTAGTGGATTGTTGGCAAGCAGGCTGAGTCTGGCTGTTTTAAGCCCATCTGGAGCAAACTTTTATCGCTGCAGCATACGATCAGGGTGATGTGTGTGTGGTATCTCAAAAATGGAAAATTGGTGTTTGCCTCAAACATTTAAAAATCTGGCACCTGGATCAAAGGACCACGCAGTTTTTCAGCCCTGATATTAGGAGTTGAGACCTGAGCAGGTGAGAGATGAAGCAAACATTGTAATTTGTCTGTTGTTGTGGCCTGTGGGAAGGGAACTTGTTGAGGGAACTTGCAATAAAACCAATCAAGGAGGCACAGAAGCTCCGTGCGTACAAGGCGCCTGCTCTGTCACAAAGTGAATAATGGGTGCGCTCTTCCCAGTGGGTGGTTTTTTTTTTTCTTTTTTTTTTGTCTAGCTGGAGATGATTGCAGCTGGGCAGCCAGGGGTATCCTGGTGTGACTGTCTGGAGGTACTTTGGGTTTGTGGGCACAGCTAGAACTTTCCGGGTGTGGTTTGGGTGCTCTGCTCTACTTCTCCTTTGAGAACGCCACCCCCTGGATAAGCTGTAAGGTGGAAGCTATGTTTTGTAGGGAGGAAAAATAACCCCTGTTGTGGTCTAAAAAAGTTTGTTGCAGGCTGCGCTTGCCTCAGGTAGAGCTCCCTCTCTGTGGCACCACTGTAATCTTCCTGCCACCGTGGGTCTCGGAGGTAATCGGTGGGTTTTCCCCGTTTACATCAGCAAGCAGCAGCATTGTGCAGAGAAATATCCTTTCAGTAGTACTGGACCTTTTTTTCCTACTGAAGGATTCATATGTTTTTGTACAAGATGCTAAACCACGGAAGCTCTAGGCAACGACATGCTGGACTGGCTATGTCTTGAGAATTTGACTACTTCTAGCAGTTATGATCATTTTCCATGGATAGCACCTCACTCCAGTGCTGATTTCCATGACAGTATCACCTCTACAGATGAAAATACAATAGCAAATATCAAACCCCTTGTTTCAGAGGTCAGAGGCTAAATGTAATTTTGTCATTAGTTGCATTCAAAGTTCTGATTTATGCTTGTAGTCTGACCAGAGATTGAACTCTAATTACAGTTTTCTGTGTTGCTCTAACATCCCTGCAGTGGGATGTAATCTGTTTTTTTGGATTAAACAGAATTCAAATATGCTTTATTCTAGCCAAGACTGTCCAGTTTGGCAGTAGAACTGCTCGACCACAAGTACACCCGTAAGCCTTTAACAAGAAAAGCCTGTTTGTATTTGTAGCCGAAAGAGCATATACTGTATATCACCCTCCATGAAGCTTGTTAGAATTTGGGGACTGTGCGGTATTAAAAGATGTGCAAAATTTTCTTGTTGTGGATAAAAACAAGCATGTAATAGTAGTTGTAATTGCATGATAATCTGGTTGCATGTAAAGGGCAGTGAAGGCTGCCTCTTTGGTAGCGTTTTCTGGAGCCCCAGTTGTGCTTTAGAATAAAAATTAAAGGAAACACTAGAATCAGATGATAAACATGGTATGTCTGTATGTTGGTCCAACAGCCTGTTTGGATCCATCATTATATTTTATCCTAAAGTTTTGTGTCAGCAACACATACATTGTTGCACGATGGGGTCACACCAGTTATTGAAAGCAAAGCTTTGCTTACTTGTGGCCCACACACAGGTGTGTGGCATTGGGTCATTTTCTTCAGTGAATGAATGAATGAACAAACGAACAAGTGTAGTGTGTGTGTGTGTGTGTGTGTGTGTGTGTGTGTGTGTGTGTGTGTGTGTGTGTGTTACCTTATGTATGGTGAGAGCCTTTGGAAACCAAAGCTAAATTCCCTGTATGTGTGAGCATACTTGGCCAATAAATCTGATTCTGTTTTTTTTTAAATTATTTTAATTTTTTAAAAATAAATAAATAAATTATTTATTTTTTAGCAGCAGGTAGCAAAGAGGATAGAATAGTGGACCCTTAAAACAGGTTAAACTTCCAGTATGAGCCCTCCAGTTAAACCTTTTGTAAAGGTACTTAAATTCTTAATACTGATGTACTGCAACTAAATACTAATGTAATGCTATTAAGTAACTTTGGCATTGTGGTAGTTGGTGTACAGATTGAATTGCTAAATGTCAGATGAGGAAATTCTTTGTTTGCTATTTCTATTCTATGGGGGGGACAGGAACTATGTTTTTATTTCAATTTTAAGTGGATTTAAAACTCATTTTGCTAAACTCATCCTGACAGCTGAAGTTCTGAAGACGTCTTCTGTCCGAGAGTTTCAAGCTCCCCTCAGACACCATTTCGTAATCAACATGTTAAATTGTAATTAAAGGTTTCGCATTCAGAGCACTTTGGGACAGAATGGATCTCACAACAGCACGAATTTAAGCATAATTACTACCTTTTAATCTCCTGGAAGAAAGCCATTAAGGAGATTTTCAAAGCAAGATCAAGCCAGGAGCTGGGAGACGCAGCCTTGGCAAGTTTAACACGGCAGTCTTAACTGTTCCGGCAGTGCAGACCTGGCGAAAAGATAATGCGGAGAGCGCCCCGCCACTTCTGCCTCGCCGTCTTACCCGTGTACCTTTCTGGACCTGGTTTAACACCAACTTATTTATTTTAACAAATGAATTGTCAGCTTAAATCGATTACTTCAGAAACCCACTAGAGGCATGAGGTATCCGTTCTCTTGTTCCACTGGCTCTGAGCAAACAGCAAGTCCTGCACACCGTTCAAAAACAATCACGCCTAAAAGAATAAGGTGGCACCGCCATTGAACGTAAGAGCGAGGACTGAGGGGAGAGAAAGTGCCCGGTTTGTTTGCTCTGCCCCCTGTTATTTATATATCTGATGGAGGGGGGTAGATGAGGGGCTGCAGCCTGCATGTGAATGAGACTGGCGCTCCTGGTGCAGCCGTGACAAGCATTCGCAACACGCTGCCGTCGTGTGAAACCTCTAAGGAAAGGGGAGGCGGGCGCCGAACCGCCACCCACTCCCCTCCTTTACTTATTGGTAAGTGTGATTTCTCCAAAGCTCTCAGAGAAAGTAAATGAAGGAGCACTTGTGCCGCTACAGGGCCGGAGATGAGGACACACAAAAGGCGGCTCTGCGCAAACAGGCTTTCGGTTCAGGAGGCCCAAACAAAACGCCGACTATTCTTAGAGAGGCCTCTCCACTTTAAACACACACCTCAATGTACTGCAGATAGACTTCTCTGTTGCACTGGCCCCGTTCGCCAAGAGCAACGATTGTGTTCTTCCTTTTTTTGTCCCTGGCCCCAAGATGTTCTTTATATACTCGGCTCCTTTTGATTTCCACGGAGGACCGATTCACACTGAACGGTTGAGCATTTTAAGCAACGTGCATATAAACACATTGGAGGTTCTCATGTCCATATCCAACACGACCACAGATGTTGGTACCAACATGTACTTAAAGTTGCACAGTGTGTATAATATTAAAAGTACACATGGACTTGCATGACTAAGTGATGTTAGTCACTTTGATATCCACATCTCTAAATAATACATATGCACTAAAACAGGCGTTTTAACATCCCAGAGATGTGGTCTGAAACATGGAAAAGGCTTTTACACTTCTCCCTCAGCTGCCCTTGTTTGTTAGTGGTGTTAAAATGGATAAGAACACCAGCTCGTGATTGATCGTTGCTCTGCGAGAGCGGCATTTTAACATGGGATGCTGCGAAATGCCCCCGCAAACATCGCGGATCTGGAGCCCATTAAACAATGCTTCGTCTGCAGCCGTAATGACAGCACAATGAATCAACCGAAAAGCCCAGGGCATCTCAAAATGCCATTCTTCAGTGCCTGCTGTAATCATTGTACATTCTGTGTGTCATGCATTCGGTTGGGGCTTATTGTGCCTCCCTCCTCCTTCCTCTCCCTCGAACTGCCGCAGTCTCGGCGTCGCGGTGCTAAGCACTAAGCAGCTGTGTGGCCGACGGCTCGTGCCACATGTGTGCCAGCGCCGGAGACGACTTTGGAAAGCTGCCCGGCAACATCTGAAATGGTGCACTCCTCACTACGCGAGCTCTTCAAAACAGCACGGGCTCACAAGTGAAAACCCTGCTGGGTAGCACCTCGCTTTAGTGCTTTTCAGCACAGGGAGTTCATACAAAGGCCTGTCACAGGAAGAGGATCTCGCTCCCTTTTCAACACCGTGACATCTCACTTTTTTTTTTAAATAAGCAGATGGTTTTGCTTTCTCTTGACAGTTTGTTTGCAGCTTTCTTTCAGTGCATGATTTAGTTTTGGGTTTTGCTCTGTAAACAGTCAGTCGCTTTGCCTTGTTTCAGACCAGGCTTTCATCATTGTCGTTTTGTACCGAAGTGTTCTGGAAACTCATTAACACCAAATTGGGAGAAGGCGTTAAGAGACCGGCTTTAGCTTTAACTTTCCCTTGGTGAGGTTTGCGGACAGCGATTTCCCTGGGGTGTTTGGGATTTTTGCTGGGTTAGGAGGGGAAAAGAAACGGTGCTCCATCATAACGTGTTTTGGAAGCTGTGAAGATAAAGAGGGATCCCTTGGCAGCCGCTGCTGATTAATCTAGCAGGTCTGAGTCAGGATTATTTGGAGGAACACTTTCACACGTTGATGCATCAGCACAGCTTAAGCCTACAGAATTGCACGTCTCCACATGGTGTTGCTGAGGCAACGTTATCCAAAGAACAATGGCTGATCCGTCATTTTTAACCCACTGTGGTCCATTTCCATTTTTAGCGTAGTTATCTAGTTTTTAAAGGTCATCATTCATATTAAATAAATAAACACAGAACGTGCTTTAAAACTAATACACGATGGCAGGTGTTGTGTGTCAAATAGGAAGCCTACAGTAATAACTGCTACATGTTTGCTGTCATCCTATAAACAATCCTGTCGATCTGGGAAATTTAACTTCTTTCAGGGATAAATCTTCTGTGCAGTAATGTTTTATTTCAACTATACATGCTGTGTTAAAAAAAGTCCAAAACAATGAACATAATTATGTACACATTCACAGTACAATTTTACCACATATCTACACGTTAAAATACTTTGTAAAACATACAACTGTATTTCAACTGCCAGTTTGCACAGTATTAAAAAATGGACAACTGGTTTATTTCCACACAGAGCATTGTGATTGAAATGTAAAAGGCTTGCAGAAGTCAAATTGCAACAGAGACAGAATTCATATTGCAAAATACAAGGCAGCTCAAAATTACGTCTGGGGATGTAATGTGTGTACTGCACTCACGGTGTACAAGAAAAAATCAGTAGTGATACCAATCTCCATGACTAGGCAATTCTTTAATTACAATCATTGCTCGTAAACAAAACTTTGGGCTCCAAAAGGAAAACCAACATGATGTTCTCAGTATGTTCATTGACAATGCACTGAATCATCGTTACAGTCTGAACATTTATTACAGATTATGGTTACATAAATTCTTGGTGACTGGTACCCAAATGGAATAACTCACTAGCTTTGGAATTTGTCTACCTTTCCCTGCACAAAACAATGGAATATATTTGGACATCTGTTACCCCCTTGAAAGTCTATCTTATTATTCTTGTGTGAAATTCTCAAGTTGGCTCACCTTCACAGTAGTGTTTCAAATGCCTGCTAGCCTTATGCGGAACCTAAGGGGTTGTGTTCAGATGGGAACCACTTTGTCTTTTGTCATCATAATACATTCTACACAATGGCACCTCCATGTTGCAAATTAGCACAAACATCACACACGAGTTGTACGTTGCCTTCTGTAGAAGTAGGCCAGGCTACTGAAATGAAACAGAACATCTGACTTGAAGTCAGCACACCGGTTCCTGTGTCCTAAATGGAATGTTTGTCACTAAATTGGCTCTTCTTACAATTTCAGGTCTGGGTTTTGACCGATCCTCATGGTACTCGCATTCGTCAACAACGCGGACCCATTGGAACACCAAATCCTTGATCCATGTCAGAAGCGAGTATTCACCATCATTCTTTGAATAAGGCACACAATGCACAGAATCAGGTAAACTTGCCAAAAAGATTTATATACAAAGTGGTCATTACCGGCATGACTCTTCAGGACACCTTAGTTAATATTTTTTTAGTGATTGCACCGTTATCATTCAGCAGAGGGTTGGTCAGTCTTACGTCAATGTAAGTGCTGCAGTAGAAGTGCATTAACAAAAACCCAGCTTCACTAGAGGTCTTAAAAGAAGAAAAGGGATAAAAGCTATAGTGAGACATGCATTTTGGCAAATGGAGCTGTAGTGTATTAGACTTTTCAATGTTGGCTACCATTTCTGAACCCCACGGTGGTAAGGAAGTCTGACTTGGACTGAAGCTACGGAAAAGCCAGCTTCACGGTACAGCAGTTGTTCCCAAGCCACGCTTTATGCCAGATGAAAACAAACTTTATTACGTAGTGTTTGTACCCAAACGGATGGTACATTTTCAAAATATTTGTTTGGTAATGAAGTTAAGAGTTCAGAAACTGCACAGTGTTGAAAACCAAAAAAGTACACAAACCGCAAACTGGAAAAATGACAGCTCAAAATCAGTAGCAGCAAATCCGATCAGTAGCCTCCCAGGGGGTTATAATGGTGCTGACTGTCATCTCACACACACGCATAGAGGAGCTATGACTGATGTGTGTGCATCAATGGCCAAAACAGTGTCACATTAAAGTACCCTGGAAAGTAGTTTTGCTGGGCAACTACATAAGTTCCTTTTTAAAAATGACTGCACAAGAAATGGTGTCTGAGAGTCTCCTATTGCCTATGTGTGCATCGTGGGGGGTGTGGGGGGGGGGGTAATCTGTCTTTGACAGACATCCTGTGTCGAATGCAGTCTCTCACAGTCATCCATAGGTCTGTCTTTTTGTCAAGGTCATTCTTTACTTATTTACTACATTACGTCGGACATTTTTGCCTTATTCTGGGCCCCTGACGAACCCATACACCTTAGCTATTTTGCAAAGTTCACATTTTAATGGGAAGACAGTGCTCAGTGGCAGTGAGTAATGGAACCCATTCTTCAAGTATTCTTGCGTGATAAACCTCTGGTGCAGGATCAGGAAAACTGCATTAAAGAACAGTCAAGTTCCCCATGCAGTTTGTCCTTCCTCGGCACAAGAGGTACCAGCACAACAGGCAACCGCCTCTGTGTCCCGGAGCTTAAAAGGAAATGCCTCCAACTCACCCTCAGGTTTAAATTTCACAAAATGTACAACAAAAGAAAAACAAGAAATGCTGCCGGCAGGTTGCTTGTTTAGCCACTTGTAGATTCCCTTCTCAAATACTCCATGGGGAAATCCTCTTTAAGGTCCTGGCTGTAACTCCTATTGTTCTTATGGGGGCAAACAGCTGAGCAATGCCGTTTAGTAGCTGTATTTGTTTGTGGCTCTCATTTGTGTAGTCTGTGGAACAAAGCTGTTGGGTTTGGGGGGAATGTCTGGTTTTAAAGAGGGTCCTCTCTTGACCCCCATGTGTGGCAAAGAGCCCTGGCTACTGTAACTGCTCTGTCTAGACCCAGTGGGCTGTGGGTGGCTTCCCAGAGCTGCTCCATGCGAGTCCAGTCGGGAAGGGGGAGTTGGGGGCATGTAGCCCACTCTGTTTATACTGGGCTGCCGTGACACGACAGACCCGTTGGAGGTCAAATTTTTTGGAGGGGCTGATATTGAATTCCTCTGTGAGGAGTTCCTGTGGTAGCCCCTCTGTTTCTCCAAGGTGTTCATTTGACCTGTGGGTGTAGTTGGTGTTGTGGGCACATCCACCCTCTTTGTGGGGTTGTTCCTGGGCAAGGATGAGGAGGGTGAGTATAAAGAGGCTTCCCGGCTAGGGACCTTTGGAGGAATCTCTGTCATGCATATCGGATCCAATGTATTCTGCCGTGACTTGGGCGTGTCTGTAAGAACAGCTTTGGGGTTGCTGTTGTCGTTTTCATTGAGGTGCTTCAAGAGGTCATTCAAAGTGTTCCTGGCATCCACTGAGCGCCTGTGGTCCTTCTTGCTGGATCTGGAGCTTGCTGAATGGTCTGTGTTTTGGACTTTCCTCTCACTTTGCGGCGCATCCACCCTGTAACTGTGGGTTGCGTTGGGGAGCACAACAGCGCTGGGGATGTGGGAGGGCCCCACGGGCGAATGTGGGGGTGAACTGGATGAGAAGTATTGGGAAGTTTTAGGTAGAGACTCTTTGCGAGCTGCATTCATCTTGATGTGCGCTTTATCCCACTGGTTCTTGAGTGGTGGGAGGCTCTTCTGCTGAAGAACTGGTGTGGACTCTGGCGTTGGAAGGGCAGCGAGTTCTGGTGGCTGACCCGGACCACTGAGTATCATTGTCTTTGTGTCTCCGTGGGGTGCCAT
This sequence comes from Heterotis niloticus, assembly GCA_018136845.1. Lineage (NCBI taxonomy): Eukaryota > Metazoa > Chordata > Actinopteri > Osteoglossiformes > Osteoglossidae > Heterotis > Heterotis niloticus. The sequence goes on along the minus strand of CM030904.1, from coordinate 11,208,580 downwards.
GTCTTTCCCATTACTCAGCAGACTGGTGTACAACTTGGGAGTGTCGATACTTTGCTGATATTCCTTCACTGGACTGTCAAACAAACCATCGATATTTCCAAAGCTTCCTGCAGAACCTGTGCCGGACTGAGCGGACTCTGTGTCCTTGTGAACTCTCCTGGGTTTCCGAAGGAAGGCATCCCGGTAGCAGTAGACCACCATTCCAGCTATGAAGGCCCCCAGTAGGAAGGCCACAAATACACAGGTTATGAGTACATTCAGATGCACCATCTGGTTGGACTCTCCAGACTGGATCTCCCACACACCTGAAACACAGAACAGACAATACCAGACTTATAGTCACATTTTGACCATTGACTATTCCTCACAAAAAAAAAATCCTTCAGGTTTTTTTTTATTTTTTTTATTTTAGACTTACACCAAGTGAGGGAACTGACAGAAAATAATATTTCTGAACTGAAAAGTACACCGGTTTCCTCTTCCCATTACTGCCTGGAAGAGTGAAAGCCTGGCATTGCCGGGACCTTTGTGACAGCCATGTCCAAGAAGGTCATGTTTTGACAACCTGCCAGTTTTCAGTTTTACAATTTACATACTGAAATTCTGGGAAAGATTTAGACAGGCAGAAGATGACAGAAATGGAGTACCAGACACTAAATTATGTTACAGTGAAGCTGCATTGAGTCCAAACTGTATGGCTTCATTTTCAGCTTTTATATAGAGCAGTATTAAAAACCAAGAAGTAAAGTAATATTTTGAATAGCATGCAATTTACAGTTGAAAGAGTGTGACTTTTTTCCCCTGCTTAGTTGTTTTAAGACCATGTAAGAGTCAGCCAAAAATAAAAAAACTAAATGAATGAATAAATATTATAGTAGTTAAAAAAAAAATTGTTACATTTTGCAGTGGAGTGGAATAAAAGCTTGTGATGGTCGTTTAAAGAGGGAATTTTACAGTTTGAGATTTGTTAGTTTCCACAGACATTCGGGAGAGTTAATTGTCAATACTCCAGATTGCTACAGCATTCTTCTGGATGGCGATTGTAAAGTAAGACTTTGCCAGTGGAAGTTAGAGGGATCTATACGGGCTGTTAGAGCAGGGAGGGCAAGAGCAAAAAAGTATGATGGAAGATAGATACTTAATGGAAATCGGTGCAGAGGTGATCTACATAAATCATGAATACAAAGCAGGAGCAGGGAACACAAATCATAAACATCGCGGGGGGAGAAAAAACACACGTACATCTGCTGATGGAAATCCTGGATAGCTTCATCACAATCACCCTGGTGCACCTCATTAAAACTAGAAGAATATTGTGTTTCAACCTGACGGAAGACATTTTTATTTTACATAATTTCAAATTAATGCGCAACAAACTGCCTATGCGAGCAATCCCAGGCTGTCACGTTCCTGTTTCGAGCACAGTAGCGTGCAGTCCCAGGTTCTGGCTCGCTCTCAAAGACTTGCTAATGGCAGCTATTATTCCAGGATTCCATTCAGCAATAAAGCTCCCCAGGTTAAGGCTTACCCTCCGGGACACCTGGTAATGATTCAAAAGAATGTGAAGTGGCTGGGTCATCCTGAAGCACGAATTTCCTTGAACCAAACAGTTCAGGTTTCTGACTGGCAATGATTTGAGGTGATTCTATGGGGTCACGTGCCACAGTGGTGACAGAAGGTGAAACCAACTCCATGTCTGTGGTGACAAACAAACTGTTAGCACATGGTGTGCACAGTGACACAGAACAGTGTCAAAAACCAGGTTTAGTCTGAGGCCCTCAGTGACCATTGGGTTAGTTTCAAGCCGGTGGTGTACGCAACATAAAGGGCTGTAAGTGAAATAAGAGCTGGATTGTTTCTAAGGACATTTAGTCACTATGCAAGGTTAGTAGTGCTGTAAATGTAACAAAATTCTGATATTTGTCACATTTCTCTTCGGTTCAGACAGACACCATTTGTTTAGGGAAATGATTATGTAGTTTTGTGAAAGTATGGTATGTGTACAGCACAAACAGGGACGATGAGCTGGGAAAGACTAACAGGAAGTCATGCAGAAGATGTAAATAGATGTGGGACGTGAAAGGCAGTTGGGAGTCGGTGGAGGTGAGCTACAGCCTAAGGACTATGGGGAGGGTCACTTCTTTGGCACTACTGTTACAACAGATGAGGTCAAGCTGGTGAGAGACAGATGGTTAGAGGTGGAGGGAGCGGAGACAGTTGAAACAGGCTCAACTTAAGGGGGGAAAAAAACAGTTGAAAAAAGTAAAACTAACCAGATGTTGGGTCACCAAATGATTTGTAATCTGGCGGAGATGTAGTAGCCAAAAATTCTAAAGGGATTAAAGGAATGACAAATCAGTATATAACCAAAATAGTGGCTCCAAATTAAAAGTCTGATAATCAAGAATTCTTTCTTTAAATCATAAAAGTAAAATTGTCACAGCATTATCTTCTACATACCCAGTTATGTACACTGGAAGAGGACAATTTAAAAAATTTTTGGCAGCCTTTTATGCTTTGGTAGTTCAGCCTTTCATATCTCGTGCCAGTACTCCACCGTATGTTTACTTAAGTGTAATTAGTAGAATGTAGCTATGTGTTAAGACGTTTTAGGGTTTTGCAGGGAAATGCGGCGAGAGGTCACTAGCATGATTCTGCAGCCATCGCCAAAGGCAACATGGCTTCATCAGTCTTACCTTGACAGTCACCTAGTCGTGCTGTGTTACCATTTTCCACATCTTGTTCGTACCCAACACTGAGAGAACAGAGAGAAAGGAGAATATAAGTCGGCTAGCTGGTCAACTCGCACTGTAAAGAAATGTACTGTACGTTGGAATCTGAGCTTACTGAATACCAGGGTGGATCCTCTCGCACGAGCCATGAGCTGTCCAACCACAGTAGGGATCCCGCAAAGCGATACAGGACCTGTGCACAGCAACACCGTCAACACTCAATACAGCACATTCGAGCCCTGCTCTTGATGTGAAGATGAAGGAAATTGCACACCAGAGAGGTGAAAACACATCTGCTCACTTTTGGCAGGAACTGTGGCGTTCACAACGGCTGAGGGGCACCCTAACCACGCAGCTGGAGAAAGCCACAAACAAGCTATGGGTCTCCTTATCCAGGTGAAGCGAGAGAATGCGTCTGTCTTCATCAGTGTATGAGATGCATCTACAAAATTTGGGAGGTGGGGGGAGAGGTAGAGGGAGTGGTTGAGGTAGGTTGTTAATCTGCCTTGGAGTCATTAAATCACGTGCAGATATGCTCCTAGCAAGGTACAGTTCAGGGGAAAGGGTTGGCCTTGAGCCAGTTGTTTAATATTTAGTTTAGTATCGACACTGGCATTAAAGAAATTTGTACTGTGCACACTGACAGAGAGAAAGTGCAACAGCTTGTCAATGAAGAAGTGACCAACATACTTTGCTCGGTTGAAGACATCAATCTCTTCCAGTAGCACACTTTCATTCAGGGAAAACACAGAGGTCTTGGCCAGGACTTTGAGGAGCATGCCAGCCTCTGAGCCAACAAAAACAACGGTGTAATTCTGATGGGGTCCTGCAGAATTGTCGACTGCTAACGCCGTTAGCCTGTACCTGCAGATTAGGAAAAAAATGTCTTTAGGTTAAATTAGAATCATGTTTTGAAGCAGATGGGGAAGGGAAGTATTTCAGGGAGACAGACCTGACGCGAGTTTTGGTGAACCATGGCTCATCCCTCACTGATGGCACAGAGGAATCCATCAGAGGGTGGGACTTGATGAAAAGCAGGGTCTCGTCCGGAAAATCGATGGAGGTTTTATATGTCTCTGCTGGCCCGTGTCCTGCACACGAGCCTGGCCTGCAGAGGGACCACATAGGTGTGTTACTGCAGTGACCAGGAATGGTGTTAGGGGTTCCTTAGACATGTTTTATCAGCCTCATATTTTTCAGGGCTGAATACTGCCTACATGACTTGTCCTAAACCACAGGCAAACAGTTAAACTATATCACAGCGTGCCTCTACCTGGGCCTTGGCAGTCTGTCCTCTGGGAAAGCAGTCCAAACAGAATCAGGTGTCTTCTGCTCTTTGAATCTGCCCTGGAACACCTTCTCTATATCTGCCATAGTAAATGCGCACAAAGCCGATCCTGGGATGCTGCAGTAAATATGTGGCAGCAAAGCAAATCAATACGCATGGATTAAGCAGGCAATCACTGCAGTCTGTGCTAGAGACAAAGAACGCCTTATTAAAAAGATACCTGTTCATCTGTGTGGTGAATACCCCGACCACCGTTGGCATTCCGTTTATGTCTATTATGTCCGTGACGGACTGCAGAACATCGAAGTAGAAGAAGGACTCTCCTGGAACTGAGCAGTTGAGGCGTGCCTTCACGAAGGACGTCCAGTGTTTCTCCAGAACTCGCTGAGACCCACCCACATCGTTCTTGCATATGCGGGCCACACGGGAGTACACCGCCTTCAGAGCCAGAGGAGGAATGGGGCAGGGGGCGGGAGAAGCATGAGAGCCTGCTTCATGGAAAAACCTTCCAGCATGTGAATAATGAATTCTACTGAGGAGCCCCTCCAGCGGCCATCACGGAGGTGCACCTTGGGGCTGGATGTTCGATAAAGTCTGCCTGAGACGCACGCTTTGGGCCATGCTGGTAGGATGGCAACTCTTCCCAAACAAATTGGGTTAAAGTAGGTGACAACGGCAGGGTTTTAAGGTCTTAAGTTAACCGAACGAAACAAGTTTAATAATTAAACACTGCAAATCTACATCACTGCCCAGGTATCTTTCCCCGCATTAGCCCGAAATGAAATATTTATTAATGTGTGGTTAAGGGAAAGCGCTTAAACTTGTTTGGCAATTTCCACTGTGATGCATTGGTGAATTTCACCCAGGCTGCAGTAAGCAGAGTGCATACTAATACTTTTAGAGGACCGTCTATTACCACAAAATAGAAGGCCCTGGAAAAGCTCTGAAGTGGGCACAGAGAGCCAGGGTGTATTATCCTCTGTTGGAGCAGAAGCCTAAATTGTGTCTGGTGCTATACAGTGGGCACTGGCATACATTATTCAGAACATACCTTTCCCAGGTTATTGTGCTCCATTGCAATTTCTCTGAAGAAGAAATAAACATAGTTTCCGTAGTCCACGGCATGAAGGAAGTGGGGTTCTGAAAAAAAGGGTTTTATATTTTAACCACTATATTATTAAATCCAATTGTGAACAGAAATGTAAGCGCAGCAGTGACCTACATTGTAAATCAGTTTTGGAACTGCACTTCAAAGGGGCACGAATACATTCTGGAGTCTTCTACTACAGATCTTAGATTATGGAAGGTAACAACCCAGAACAAAAACCACAGTGAAACATAATGACAAACACAGGACTGGGCCATCTCAACATGCTCTGCAGCATGCTGTATGGTGGGTTTTGCATCTCAATTAGGATAAAGCACAGAGATGGCACAATGGGCTTACCTTTTAACCACTTGGAGTCATACTTGATGGTCCTGAGGGCTGAACCATCTCCCATGCTGCGGTAAATGACCGCGTCACTTGCCAGGAAGTCAGCCACTGTGGCAGAGTACAGCTTCCCATCTGAAGGGACATGTAAGACAGGGTCACCATCTTATTTGAGCTGCAAAATAATGTCTGCTTCCCACAATGAGCTTTTATTGGAAGATGAGGCGCTTCTGCATGTTTACTAGCACTGACACTTCGAGCTGCGGTTGCTATGGTCACCGCTGCGCACTCCTCATTGTAATAAAATGATGATTAATGCCTGTGGTGGGGTCTGGCACCCTCACAGAGCCATGCATTCTCATCTCAGACCCCTACAATACTTGAAAGAGCCATTCATCATGCTGACTTATTATTTAGAGGGCTTTTCATACCAGCAAAGAGGGCGACGTTGGTCTGCTTGGCATCAAACGGGCACCTCGCCAAACCACTGATTTCCTCCCCATCAAACTCCAGGTTGTCTAACTGAAGAACAAACGAAGGCGGGATGCCTGTTTGAGCAGCGTGCTCTCATCAAGTTCACAGAGTAGCAAGGCAGACACGCCACCTTACACAAGCCCCCCTCTTGGCACACAACACACAAAATAAGCTGCAGTACAATCCAAGGAAGAGCAAAAAACAGAGCCAGGAGAAGGCATTGGGAAAGCAGTAAACAGGAAACTTACTCTGTAGTATCTGCACATGGGATTAAAGCCATTGGTGCCACAGATGAACACCAGATCTTCATTTCTGGGAACAAGGACTTTTATGAAATTGTGACATTCCTCCTGGAAGGATGAGAGCGGTAGATATCATTAAGTTAACAGCTTTTTTCTGACCCTCTGAGCACATCTGGCAGAAAAGAACTAGCAATCAGGACTTACTCTGCGCTTGCCCTTCATAGCACAGGTCTCCCGATCTGCTGGGCCTGAACGCCATGTCAGTTTCTGCCGAGGAAATTTCAGAAAAATGCGTACTGCCATATGGTTGTATTAAGTTCTAACAAACCTCTGATTAAATGGTCAGAAACATTTTTTTCTTACGTGCACTATGAATTTATCAGGATGCAGCAGTCCGTGAACTTACCCGATAGGGGATTATCTCATTCCTGTAGGTCTCTCGCAGACTTACAAAGTAAACCTGGTCTCTGTTGAAATGTCAGAAGAAATATGGAAAATTAGCGGAAAGAACTTCTTATAAAGGAGGTTCACAAAGATTAAACGTTCCTCATTCTGCTGTGAACGTGAAATTGCCCCATAGATCGATACTGACTGTAAATATTACAGCCCAGAATTTCTCGAGTTCCATGCAATTAAGTGGCTTTTAAGAAGATTCACCTGCCAGCAATGAAGAGTGTGTCTTGAATTTTTGTCATGAGCTGAAAGTCGAGCCTGTGCAGAGATTCATTGCCTGTGGGCCGCCCTCGAAATACTGGATACTGCTTGGAAGCTGCAGAAGAGAAAAGTGGGAGCATTTATAAATGCACAGTTGCATCAACCAGAGGAATTATTCCATAACTATACTATTGATAAGGGATTTTGTCAAGTCCATCAATAAAGACCGGGAATATAAATGTCTATAATGCTGACACCAAATGCTTACTTTTACTTTGAGCATTTTGTATTACCCCCTCACAAAGTATTTAATGAAAATAGACTGTTCTGCCTTCACTTGAGTTGTGCCAGCTTTGTATATATGAAAATTTAAGTTTTTTTAGCTAATGTGATTATTCATTTTGAAATAGTGGAGCCATACGAAAGCACCAATTTATCACTTAGACTAGAATAAAAGCACGACAGACAAAAAAAACAGCACCCAGCGCTCAGAGTAATTTCAGGGGGCTTTTCTGCATTTAGGCATGTTCCACTACTGTATTGGCTAAGCTAAGAGCAAGCTGACAGCTTCCGTCCGCTTGAGTGCTGGTTCCTGGGCCACAGACAGAACTCACAGTGATAGTCTACGGTTTCAATGGGCATGCTGTCTTCAGGGAAGCTGACTGCCCAAAGCAGGGGCGGCATCAGGGACAACAGGCTGACGAGAAGCACTCCGGGTCTCATGATTGACACACAAAGCAGAGACTTCCCGCTTCGGCAAAGCATAGACGTTACCTGCAGAAACACAAGGTGCAGAAAAAGTGGGAATGGCGAATACCCTGAAAGCTAAAGGCACTCCACTGCACAGTTCGGTTCAGGTGGCGTCCTGTGGGCTGCTGACCTGCCGCTCTCCTCTGAAAATGCGACTTCTGTCCCTGACACCCCTTGTGTAGGGTACATGCTAATTTTGTGCTGAGCTTTCACTGTCATGGCCTGGCAAAGTGTCTACTATTACAGCCTCTCGACCCCAGAAGGTCAAGTGGAGGGGCAGTGAGGCTCTGGCGTAATGATTCAGTGGAGCCAGGTGGCGCCATCTGCCCCCACCGTCTCTGCAAACCTGCAAGGTTTCCTGTCTCAGGTGCTCACCAAAATAAGCCTGGCATTACATGGACAACACACAAACTGCTGACTGTAACTGGAGAGCTTCTGTTGCAGGATCGGTCGAGGTCAGTCCAGCCTCCGCAGTTCACATGGGTTAGGAAACATGACGGATGACACTGCAGCGGGATCGCCTGTGTCCCAGGGTAACAGCGCTTAGAGACAAGCCATGTGCATATTAATGAACATTGTACAGTCAAATATTTATGAGGTGAACAAATTATTCATGTGGCCAGAGACTGGATGGATATAAACAATTTAGAGGCAGACAACAAACAGCCAGTGGAATGGATTAGCTGGCAGGAAGCGGAGCAGCGGACAGTGGCAGCGCGTTGTTGATGGACGCTTCTTTCCTCCGCCGCTGCACATCGCCCCTGAAAATTTATCAATTAGTCCTAAAGTACACCTGCGCCACACTTATGACCACTATCGACTGCCGATCCATTTAGAGTCCTGACAGATTACAACAGAGGTCACGGGGGAAGGGGCATTATAGATCCACGCCACAGCGTTATCCGTTTTCTGAATCGAGCTGGGGCTCACTGTGAACAAGCTCAAATCAAGCCAACTTTTAAAAATTAAAGCTACTGGGACTGTCCCTATGCGTAGGACCCGAGTGCATCATTTCGATACAAAAAGCAGGGATGACATGTACCATTAAGGCCAAAATAGGACTTTTTTTAACACAGTTGGGAACTGGGCTGCATTCATCCATCCCCCCTCCCCCATCAGGATATTTTTGCGCACTGTGCTTTGTATTCATTATTCATGAAACATTAAAGCAGAGCCTCTGCAATTCTCTTTGATTTATAGGTGTCGTGGAGTGTGGGCGTGGCCAAAAACCTAATGCAAAGCAGATACGTAAGCCTGCCTTAAATTACCATTCAATGCAGATTAAACAAATATTGTTAAGGAGTGGACTGCAATTTATCTAATTCCTCCCTCCTGTGCCCGAGTCTGTTGGAGTCTTGAGATGCAAGCAATGTCACGCAACATGTTGCTGTTCAGGCTCCTCTCACACACATGCGATGGAACGGGTTTAGCGCTGTTATTATTGCGGAGGTTTTCAACCACTCGCAGTCACGCTATTTCCCACCTGATGATGCTGGCTTTGGTTTAGATTGCCTGGGGAAAAAAAAGACAAGCAGAAAATGCTGGCTTTTTGAAGCCTTTGTCTTGACGGATTATTGGCCCAAACAGGTTTTACACTGGAATATAAGACCCACTGAAGTCTTATAAAGAGGTTTAACAGAGAGATTGCCGCAGTAAAAAGTGAGCAAACAAAGTGGTGTTTTTGTGTCTTGTCATCTTTACACCTCTACAGAACCCTAAAGCTGTAATTTATAGGCCTACTTTTGTTGCCCTGGTCCACATAAAGCAAAAAATGGAACTGGTACCAAGGACGACTCGTGTTGCATCACAACTAAGTTGTGTTTTCAAGCTACAAGTACAACATTGGTGTGTGAAGGTCTGTGGCTGTTGGGAAGACAACCATGACCAGGCTGCAGAGCCATGTCACAAAGCGCAACTGCAGCAGCAGTAAACTTTTTTGTTTTCATAGTTAAAGCGTGTAATCTTGGGGTGTTTGTTCTGGGATTAAATAGGAGTTGTGATGTACTTTTGAAAAAGTGTTATCGATGGTTGCGGGCATGCTGCTCCTAGCGCATCCACCCACTTTGGGTGCAAGGGGTACAAGACAAGGGACTTCTTGTAGCAGCAGGCAGTGCTTTGTGGTCAAAGGGCTTTCCAGGTGTGATGGCAAACACAAATGTGTCCTGGGCATTCAGTAGTGCCTGTGGCCAGCAGAAGAGGTCATGAGTCCATAACCTGGCTGCGGGTTGAGGACGCCTGTTGTGGCCAGGGATGCAGACATTGGTGGTGTTGGCAGAGAGAGGGGAGCTCCATTCCTGGATTGTAAAAATGCTAATCCTAAGTGTCTGCTTTAGTAAATCTTAGCTCAGTTTATGGACATCATTTTTAAAAATCAGTTTTGAAAGAAATGACAATTGCCCTGCGGGACCCCCAGCAGTGACATCCAGCCGAAGAGCAGCTGCAAGACGCTCAAAGTCGGTATTAAATGGAAAAAAAAATAATTTATAACAATATTATGATATGCAGAAGACAGTATTAATATGAACGACATTTTAATCAGTAATTTTAGCAAGTTACGTTCAGTCACTTTTTAAATATGAAAATTGGGCAATGGTAAAAAAAAAAAAAGCACGTCGCATTATTGTGTTAAAGAAAAAGGGGTAAAGTAAAATGCAGCCGGCAAACATCTGGTAAAACAGGAGATTGAAATGCAAGAAACTAAACAATACAGAAACGGGAACGTCTGAGGCGAAGAAAGTAACCGAGGAGCACGAGTACGTTCACAAAGTTCGGCAGATGGGCCAAACGTATGCTAATGTCATTTCACATGGGTATTATTTTACTATATTTTACTTTAATGCCGCCACATTTTGAACTATGTTTTAGTGCTGAATCTTGTCACGCCGACAAACGTTTACGGAAGCCAGAATTGCCTGAGAGAATTCAAGCTTTGACAGTGACAGGAAAAGTGGCGACAAACGACACGACGGCGTGTTGAAGTGAAGTCGAAGCGGCCAGGGGCGCTCGCTGTTGCTGCAGGAGCTCTGCCTTCCGGCGCCGCTGCCTTGGCAAAGTGCACTTTATTCACCGTCCTGGGCGAAACCCCCACGCCCTTCGGTGTGGCCCGCTGGTGACAGCTGGTCAGAGGTCCAGTGTGACACAAAATGACTTCGGCGCCCACACGGCACATAGTCGCACTTCCACGGACCAATTTCAGTACCAGTGGCTTCGGAAGCAGACGCAGTCATTTACTACAGCACTAAGTTCGCTTTATGTGCTTTAAATAATGTAAAATGTATGCACAAGCAGAGTTGAGCACATTTATCATCACAGTGACCAGGAGTCTCTGACTGACACAAACAGAAAAACCGCACTTCCTACCTGACCGTGGCCGCACGTTTTCCCGGGCGATAATCCGTCCGGTTGTTATTGAAAAGGAAACAAATCCCCATTTCATTCCCAGTGCAGTCTGTTTCGGTATCCAGAACTGGAAGCTGCGACTGGACTCCACCGACATGAAGGACGCAAGTTCCGTGTGTGAGGCTCCGTCACTCGCGGACGATCGCGATCGTCCACATTGATCCCCGATCAGAGCGGACCGTAGGGATACCTGCTACCCCCTGTCCCCGTGGCGTTCGCAAAAAAGGAATACAAAAATATAGAAGCCGCCGAAAAGTGTACAAAATAGATGCGCTCCGGTGAAAATCAAGACACTTCCTTAGCTGAAAACGCGGTTAAAAGTAGTTAAGCGCAGCGGTGTGTGTGCGTGCGCGAGTGTGTGTGCTGAACACGGAGGAGCCCGCGCTCGCACCCTGGTACTCACCTCATCGGAGCGGCTGCCTCGCACTGCCGACAATCGCGACAGGAGCGCAGCGTCCCGCACGCCGACGCTTCAGCTCCATCCACTCGCACTGACACACACTCACTGTTTCTGCCGCCGCAGCTCCCTCCCTCCGTTTCTCCAAGGCTTGCGGCTTCTGCCGTTGCTCCTCCTTAATTTTTTAAAGCATTTTTTTTTGCTTCTCCGCCTCTGTTCTCTAACACCTAAAATAAACGCTGCGTAAAACACATCCTCCACACACACGGCGGAAGAAAGGTGTTCGGAGCTACGTCAGCGAAGCTGTTACGGTTCCTGATGGTCCACTTGGGACTTTCCCCATTTTTTAAAAGATATATTTTTTTCCCCACAATAACCGAACTTGTTTGTAAAATAGTTTTTATTGTGTGTAGTTTGCCCGTGAGCGACCGCAACCAGCGTTTACCTGCCCGGCAATCAGATACCAACTTAACGAACTTGTGCGTCCGCGCGTTCCGCAGTTGTGCCGGTTTTTCCGAAAAGCTTCCATTTGTGCTGAGGTGAAGACGAATGCGGCGTTAAATAAACGCGAAAAGTGCAGCTACGAGTGACGAATCGGTACACACGAGTTTGTACCGAATTTTACATTTTAATCTAATCAAATTCCAGAACTTGGGCCGCCAATAAATCGTGGCGCATGCGTTATTAACGTTTATGGCGTTCGAATAAAGGATAGAACCCCCTCCCCCATTGTATGGCCCTTCACCCACTCTGTGCTAATAGGAGTAACACGTATGAATAATAGTACTGTTGTATGTAAAGAATTAAACTGAATCCCCCTCATGATATATCATATCAGGCATACATTGATTTAACCAGGTAGTTTGGTTAAAATTTTGTACTTTGTGTGTGGGGGGGTGCAGTAATGTGATGCGGAGCACTGCTTGTGGGGGGGTCAGCAGCCAAGTGGCACCTGCACTGTGGGGTCCTATTGTTTGCAAGATTAACGTAACAGTTTTATCTATTTTATCCACAACACAGAGCCTTTCTTACACTGCGTGCCTGTAATGTCTTTATTTCCACAGGACATGATAAAATAGGGAAAAAGAGCTTTTTGCTTTGCACAGCTGGCGTAAAGACATGGTAAAGGTAATATTTTACTATACTGCCTTAAATTACAAAGTAGCTAAATGTTTAATTAATTCACAGACTTTCCAAATTCACTTGATTCCCAGGTTACAAAACTGTCATTTATTTCCTCCATCAAATTGTACATTTTCTCCAGGTTGCTGTTTCCAAAAATTTGTTTGTTCTTGACTAAATGCAACCCATATGTGCTAAGCGAATAGATGTCAGTTCACCCAAAACAGAAAACAAGTGTGGGATTACCTTAATTGAATTCATTTCCACAGTGTTTATATAACCTGAGTTGTTGTGAGTTTAATGGTAAAAGTAAGAAGAGACGTCCTCTTACAGAGATCACACTGGAGACGAGAAGCAGCCTAGCATTTCAAAAGGATGAGGAATATTGTACACTGTGCCTGAATCAGTTCATAGCTGTAGATGCAACAAGTTTTATTATAGTTTCAGTAATTTGATGCTAGTTCTAATTTTAATGCAACTGTAAGTTAATAAAATGAAAAAAGTTTTACTATGGAATTTGTTTATTGTAGGCATTTATATATTTATTTATATGAAATTTTTACAGAAACTAACACAATATAAACCAAAGGATCTCTGTTATATTAAGATTTTATTGATTATGGATTTGTGATAAATATGAATTTACAAAACAAATAATACAGCGACTTACAGTGAAAGGTGGGCGTGCACGTGCTTGTGTGTGTGTGTGTGTGTGTAAACTAATAACTCTGGCGCTCAGCATATAATTAGTTTCAGCAGTGTGTTGTGCTTCTGTTTAAACAGGTGTTAAATGATGTAATTTAAATTAATACAAAAAGTAAAATCTCAATGCATGTATTGATGCTCCTGCAGGCATTTGGCATGTGCATAGGTGTGTTTGAAGATGGCTGTCAGGTAGACTCCAGTCACCATCACACTGTCCAGTTTCCTTGCTTGGCTTTTATGTGTGAATGTCTGCAAAAATATTTGTGCCACATACTGAGCCACAGATACAGGAACATCCATAACCAGAGGCCTTCTGCCCCTCACCCCTAGAACTCATTGCCAGATCTATGCTGTCCCATCCACTCCCAATCCCATTTAGATTTTTTAAAAAAATCATTCTAATCAAGAATGGTTGATCTTCCACCTGCTAAACTGGTGGCTTCCCTTCAAGCATCCTTCTCTGCTCCACCTTTTGATAAGGTAGCCGACTGGCAAAAGAGCACTCTTTGGGCCATGAGCATGAGCTGATGAAGAGCCAGCAGTGGCCCCAGGCTTTCGTGTCCATCAAAGGTCAAACAGCAAGACGGAAAAGATTAGGTGCGACCGAAATGATAAAAACCTTCATTGTGCTACAGACGCAACGTCCATCTCACTGGAGACTGAGCTGCTCGGTTTTCACTTTAAAAGAAGGCTGCAGAAAATACGTTCTTCACCCCCAAGCATTGAGAACAGCAACTGTAAGCCTCTCCTGTCCTGTGCACTCAGGGTAATGGAAGCTACCCGGATGACTCATCCGTTACCCCGGTAGAAATCAAATTAACTGCCTTATTTGTGTCATCAATATTTAACAGGATGCCGCTATAAAATCGGTTATTTATTTAATTGATGTGGCACACTTAAAATTGATGATGATTTAGTCCTTATTTAGCCGTGCAACTTAATTAAGAACGCACTCTCATTCCAAGCCCAGCCAAGATGGTCATAATGTGTAAAAGGGGAGGGGGGGGTGTGTTGTTTTAACAGTTTTTCTCTTGCTTTTCTTAAGCAAAACTTTCCGTAAAGCAGGAACAGTAAATAATTTCCAGAATTACTTAGCCACTGAACGAACTGCAACATTATTTAATAACGCTTTCCCCATTTCCAGTTCATTACCAAGTAATCGGCTCTAGAACAATGTGTACATTGTGCTGTTTCTCATTTATCTGGAAATTTTATTTCACCGGAGAGTTCCAATTACCATTTTCAGAAAACCACTGGACAGCCTTGTGTTTCTCCAATTCAGTCTGAGATGCAGATTTAGGAAATATCTGGAATAAAACGGATAATTAGTGTTGCGACATTGAAATTTAGGCAGTAATAACAATAACAAGTCATAATCTGTTTTTTGAAATATTAGAACTTACACGCTTCTTATGCACCTCCTGGCTGTGGTGTGGATGTTGACTATCAGGTATGGGATTCAGTTAAATGTAATTGTACACTTTGACCTGAGTTTTGCATTTTAATTTATTGCTCGTGAAATGTCGTAAGCAGCTGTAAGCAGTGAGTGGATATATTCGTATATCCGTGACTGCTGAGCTCACAAGGTTAAGCGGGGACCCAGACAGACAGACAGGTGCGACCCAGACATATGCTGACTGGACCCTTGGTGGTTTCGGAGGAGTAAGCGGGGGAGACAGGAGGGCAGGTGTGACAGTGCCCGTCGGCCTTGCCGGATGCAGTCCCAGACAGTCTTGGGACAGCTGTGCTGAGGCCGAAGGCACCCATGTGGCTCTCTTTGGCGCTGGGCCAGCGATACTCCATCACCGTTGGTCATGTGGTCTGGACCCAGAGTGCCCCGTTCATTCCACATGCTGTTCTCAGCCTGTTCCCAAATAAGCCACTCGCGGAGATAGGTTTCGGCACCATCAGGGTCTTATATGTGCAAAGCCTTTTATCCAAGGGCTTTGTGTCTTGTGTGCGCTGCTTTTTCAGTAAACATAGAACCACTAATAATTTCTCCAGAAAGAAAAAAGCTCACTAATGTATGGTGTCTAACCTCAGAACACAAACTCCTGGGAACTGGTGATGCGTCAACAACATCATCGCCAAAGTGGAGGAAAAACAGGAAATGTTAAATTAAAAGGAAGCAAAGTGAGTTAAATGCTAAAATATTGTTTTATTAATTTGTAATGAAAGGACTCAGGCAGAGCTTTGAGTCTGTTGTAAAGTAATTTTTCTCTTTTCTCAAGCCCACGATGGCACTGCAACAGCCACACACCCCCATTCTCCAGCCTCTCTACCCTCTTTTTAATGGGGGACAGCAATGTAGGACCTGAGCCAGGATTACCATGTACTGTACATGTCTCTGAAATGCTTGTTCCTCCTCGATGCTGGTGTAAAATATACCTTACCCCACAGTAATGCTTGGCTGCAATTTAAATGAAATTGTGTAGTATAGTTATTGCAAGCAAGTGCTGATGTCCATTAAACATCCACCTTTGACAGATGTCTGTTATGGGAACCGCAGATTCTGCTGGCTAGGACTTTGCGCTGCTGACACCCTGCGCTTGCAGTTGCTCAACACAACAACAAATATTTGTCTTCTATACATTTCCATTTACTAGCATTTCAAAGTGGATACAAGGTGTTCCTTGCACTTTTCAGATCTGGGGGGGGGCCTTTTTATTGGAGACGCCCAGCAAGCCAAGAGGAGCTGGAGACTGTAATCGCGTCTCAACAGGCCACACCACCGGCAGGCTGGTGCAAGTTTTCATTGTAAGGTTCCTAATTAACAGAGACCGATTGGGAAATCTATTAATCTGGTGTCAGGGTTGAAAATACATATGTTTTCCTCTGCAACAGTGAATGTCTCTTACCCACTGGAAAATGCTTTAACTGTCCTCAACGTTCACATGTGCATTTCCTTCCTTGTTTTAATCCAGAATACAGAGCAATAAATAGCAATTTGGCTGAGAAATAATGGCAAACTGAAATCATTGGCTTTATAAAATTAAAACCAAACTGATAAAGCTGGATATTAAGGAATATATAGCTGTGTAAATGTATGAAAATATAGTTTGCTTTTGTCAAAAATCTTCATCTGAAAAATAACTAAGCTACTACTGCCTAATAATAGTAATGATAACAATAATAGTCTCCACTAGATATAAAGAAACTGAACATCTTTAGTTATATTCTGCCACAGATTAGTACTGTATGCACCATTTTTCTGGGAGGAGATAGGAAGAAAAGTATTGGAAAAATACAGCTGCTGATGTTTGGTTGGAATTGGGGAAGAAGAGATGTGGCAGAGCATAACTGCTCGGGAGGGTGGCAAAGTGGTTTAAATAAATCTCATTTTAATGTGAGTTTTGATTCTCACTGGTGGCAAATGGCACACACATGTTACAAATAATGGTATGAATTGCTGTGAACTAATTATTTCTACTTTTTAATAAAAGCTGTAGACATTGCGATCAAATTATCTTTTCCCTATTCTTCTGGTGTCTAATTTATTTATGGGGCAATGTAGAATTTGTAAAATGGCAGTGTATTCCAAATGCACGGCTCTGCCTGGTGATAAATCAATTTGCTGCACAATGATGGAGTTCCCTCCTCTTTGTTTTTGAGGTAACAGCCCGTAGAGGTGTGAGGAGAGCTGGTTTTCATGCACACACCATTAAGCTGGCGTTCCTCTGGAAGTAGCTTAAACTGAGCTGTATCAAATGTCAGCAGAGTGTCATTTCAGTGGGTTCATGAGAAAAAAAGAGCAAATTTATTTTCCACTGGACCCTAATAGCCCACTGGTTTGACATTACAGCTCCTGAATCCTTAGATGGCACAACTCATGAATCATCAGTTTTGTTTCAGTTGCAAAATAAGGTACAGTAATTAAGTTGAGCAGTATTAGGAGCTGAGAATTGAATTGATTTTTCTTCTCTGTGTATTGCCGATGATATCTTTATAGATTTTTAAAACTTTTAGAAAGTAACTGCCAAGCAAAGTGTAAGAAGACCATATGCTCCCCATCAGCAAATCACCACAACAGAACAAACACTGCACAATTTATACGAGAAGATGCTGCTCCATGCAAGAGGAGTCGAGCTCGAAGCTCAGCTCAGTCTGGAAAGGCCAAGCATGAGCTGCTGCAGCTTCTGAAGGGCAGATGAAGCATCTGTGTTGACCTGCGCAACCCTGAACAATGGCCGCAGTCCCGGACAATCCCTGTTGAGGCCTCTGTTCCATCTGACCCATTCACATGGAAATTAATGTGAGATGGGGTCAGCAGCCAGGGAAAACGTACACCTTCACGGCTGTCCTTCAACGCCTTTGAATAGATAATGTAAATCATGATATGGCAGAACCAGCAAAGTGGCCATAAGCTGAAATACATCTGCATCCCTTTTTAAACATTAAGACATTGAAAATATTTACTGATTTTGTTATGTTGAAAACTGACATAACGTCACCATCATCTGTGCAACGGGTCTGGACCGTGGCTGGATGGGTGTATGCAAGCATGCACAGTTCTGAAGTGTACATTTAAAACATGGTACAACCTTTTCTTTGGAGAGGCATTACTGCGGTAGCTTGGCACAGTAATTTGTGATTTTGGCAAGGCTGAAGGACAAGCCTCATCTTGCATGATGCACATAGGCTTACTAATCCAAGTGTGCTGCTTTCTTATGAAGTTCCTGAAAGGCCAGAAACATTAGTATATTAGGCTGCTTTCCTTAACTCTGCTGGGCTGCTACCACCCCACCCTCAGACAATAATGGCCATTTAAGATGCTACCAGAGGAAGTTTGTTAAAAACAGGCTTAGTCCTAAAATGACATTATAACTTCAGATAAAAACTGTAAATCTGTATTCCACATTATTATTGCTGTTCACTCTTGTCTTGTAGATAATTTACAAATTCTCTCAGTGTATATTTATTTTTTCTCTTGAAATATGTGGGTTGGAATGGTCTTCCTCTGGTACCTGATAACAATATTTTGCTTAAAATATTTAAATAAGTGTATTTTTATAAATGTATAGAGTCAACTACGGACTTTGTCTGGACTAACAATGATTCTACTATACATTTATTCCAAATCATGCTAAAAAAAGAGTTAAATTGCACAAAGCATTAAGAAACCATGTTAAAATAATACTACAAACATTTTTACTGTTTTTTGGGGGGATTTGTGTCATTTTTTTGCAAGTTGTGACAAATAACCACATCTTGTTCTTTTTCTTTACTTCTGAATGTGAAAGAAATTCTGATGGGTCTAAGTTCTTGCGTGGTTCACACAGGCAACCATTTCTGAGGTTTTGTATGTGGGAATCCACTGGTTGAGAAGTCTCCTTTACTCTTCCCAAGTCCAGCAGAATCACAGAGCGCTTAGTGCAGGATAAGTTTGACACAGCAGCTATAAGAAAAGACTGCTAGCATTGCGTTACATTGCGTTGTGTTGCGTTCTGTAGGCATGTACAAGAAGTACACAGGAACACATCAGTATCGCCTCCACACACTCTCCAGCCACACTGCAGTTCCCAATGGCCAGTACCATCATGTTGGACACACTGTGTTTATTAAACCCATCTGATGAAATGGTTTTGAAACAGTGATGGGTCGGAATATGTCACCGAGACAGGGTGAGTGCTGTGTTTATTTACATGAAGAGAACTTGTAGACTTTTGAATTCCCAGACTACATAAAAGAGCTCAGACTTCTGAGAACCCAGAAATGAGCACGCGTGATTCATACTACACGTCTGTGCCGAGCAGCCCAGCTCTGCCTCTGGCTGGGAGCACTGAGAGCACTGGGAGGGGCCAGACCAACAGCTGGTTGAAAGTCAAGAGGATTCATTTGATGTGGTCGCCAGCTTCCCCAAATTAAGGCCCGTTTTTTGATTGTTTTTCAGATGCAGCTGCCGGCTCCTTACACAGCTCCTGGAGGGGATTGGGAGCAAACAAATGGCTTTTAAAGGTGCTCAGAAGCACAGGTGCTCACCTGCAGGGTGTGGCTGTGGGAGGCGAGGTGGGGAGGATCAGAGGAGGGGAGCATCCAGATGCAGCTGCTCTGACTCAGCATGCACACCTGTGTGAGTGTCTATGTGCATCAAGTGGTTTTCAAGGTGCGATGCTGTGCTGTGTGGCTGCAGGGTGAGTTTGGCTGCGTTTCAGTCATCTGGGTTGCAAAGGAAAGGGAGTTTTTTTTGGCTGGCTCCATTTCTGGTCATGCCACCTCTCAGGGCTCCCGCTTCTGCTCCATATGTTTAGTTTGTTTATGTTCTTCAAACAAGGCATATGGCACCTTATGTATCAGACACAAAGCAAACATTACTAGAAGCCTGCCACTATTACTGTTTTAAGTCTCCAGGGAAAGAAATAATTGCAATAATTAATTTCAAGTTTACACTTTTTTGAGTAACACTGGAGAAAGTCACCCTGGAAACCTCAGGTATATTAAATACTTATTCCTATTACTTATACTTGAAACAAAATACATTCCTTCACAACTTTCACTAATTTGCCAGAGTGCTAAGGATGAACGTTTGGAAGTATTTTTGCTATAAAAGAAACTGAGCCGTGGTGTGTTTTTGTTTGTCACCCTTTGGTGCATTGTGCAGGGTGCTGTCCAGTGTGCCTTTTGCAAGGGGGTGTGTTTCTGCCAGTTTAATGTGAGCTGACACCCTGACATCGCTTGCTGAGCTCTTTATCTGGGACCTGTTGAGTCCGTGGGATGGAATTATGGTGGCCCATGACAGCCACCGCTGCGCTCTCCTCCCCCACACCTTCCCCCCTCCCCGAGGACCCTTTAACCTCAAACAAAGTAACTTCTATTTCCATTTGAAAAAGAGTGGCAGTCCGCCTTTATGGACTGTTTGCTCACGCTGTACGGAGGCCTCCCTTGGAAGCTCGACTTCCCCCTGCAGATGGGCCTGTATGGGAATTTCACCCTTGCTGCTGTTCACACAATTACCCCCAGTTCCCCGTGATTTGTGTTTGGGGGGATGTTTTAAATATGTCTTTTCTGTTGAAGGTCAGAGGGCAGCGTAAAGGGGGGCTACGCTAGTGGAGCCATCTGGTTGTTAGTAATGTGTTGCATGGAGGGCAGATCTGATGCAGCGGTTTTCATGCCGCTGTAATGACTTTGCGTAATCGGTCCTCTGCCTTCCACGTACCTGTAGAGAGCCTGAAATCAGGGCTTCCTGATTCCTATATTTGGCCAGTTGCGAGCTGCAAATACAGTTCTGAATACAATTAATTGGCTGGAAGTGTCCCCCCTTACCCCCACAGTGTGGTGGGGAGTCAGGGGGTTTACAGCTGATCATGTGATTCATATTTTAGGCTGGAAACCCACATGGGATCAATCTGACTCTGGCAGATTTACACCAGAAACCCAGAATCCATTTTATTTTGCGTGATTTGTTTGGTTATGTCAGTGTAGTCTGAAACCCGAAACAGCGTTCGGATTTAACTCTGAGAAATGCCATCAAACAAGTCGGCATAAATATGGACAAGCCGTCAAAACGTATTGGAGGAATTTGTTTCGGGAAAGGAGCTGCATGGGGAGTGGATCTGCTTTCGGGATGCCGTTTGACTCTATTTGAACTCTGTCTGTGTGATGTGGCACTTCAGAGCGTTTTGGGAGGCAGCTGTCGTGTCTTGTGGCACTTTTCCCCCATGTGAGCACCCCTCAAAAGCTGCCGGGGGATGTTAGCAGCAGAAGATGCGACCCTGAGAGCCAGACCCAGCCCTTTGAAAAGGTTCCTCACCGCACTTTGTGCCTGGGGCCGACTGCTGCGGTGTCAGTTAGACCTTGGCTGGTGCTCTGTGTTTCTGCCATTCTTCGTCACAGACGCTGGACAGAGATACCAGGGTTCTGTGTCTGTCTATCGGACTGAGACGACATCAGACAAAGAAAGTGTTGAAGAAGTGAACTAAACCCTGTGTGCATTTTATGTGCCCTTTCATGTAAATGTGTGTTGAGCAATTTGGAAAAGCTGTTGCCAGCAGGTACTTATCGTGTATTTCTTGCTACAGCACTTCTGAGTTCTAACTAAAAACAAATGATGCATTTTTATACCGTCCATTCAAAAACACGAGTCCTAAAACTTTTGCATGGTATCGGTTAGAGTTGCACGCGAACACCGCTTTGTGTGTTTCAGACCACGCAGACAAACAAACAGGACCGTCTGAATGAATGCCTGTTTTTGCTGCAAACATGCCAGAAACAGATTGGTCCCATGTGGGTTTCTACATGTTGTGTTCCATTAAGTTCCAAATCACAGAATCATCAGAATACCACCTAGTCTCCACACAACAGTTAGTGCATGTCCTAGCTAATGGATCATATTTTCGTGGAAACTTTTCAGCTGTATTCCCACGTTTACAGTGAGCCAGAAACACTTAAGAGTTGGCCTCTGGTACTGGTGAGGTAGATTACCTGAAGCAGATCAGTCAGGTATGTGCGTGGCTTGGCTGCAGCCATACACAGACCGGTCAGTTTTGACAATTTACTGATTCTGGATTATACCAGCCGATTTATTCCAATACAAAACGAGCGGAGCAATATGGCCAGTGAGCACAAAGTCTGTATTCACTGGGCTAAACCCTATCGCACCTTTTTCTTTCTGACATATTTCTGTGTAGGACACATAAAATCCATCTGGTTTTAAGTGGGATAAATGAGAGTCCCACCCAAAAGTCCTGAGAGGAGGCATGCCATTCTGACTTCTTTCAAATATGATGCAGCGTATTTGTGGTGAGGGCGGCACGGTGGCTCAGCGAGTAGCGCTTGATCGTGAGCTTGACTCCAGGTCAGTCTGTGTAGAATTTCCGTATTCTCCCTATGTCTGCATGGGTTTCCTCTGAGTACTCTGGTTTCCTCCCATAGTCCAACAGACATATGTATAGGTTGTGTGTGTCTCACTCTTGCCTGTAGTGTGTGTGTGTGTGATGCCTCTGCAATAGATTGGTGTCCCATACTCGGGTAGTTTCATAGCCTATTGCCCTCCAGATTGCAGTGACCCTGCTCAGAATAAGTAGTTAACTGAAATGGATGGATGGATGTATATCTATGGTAAGCATTTATGTTGCCTAGAAACATGTATCCATTATTGTAGCCTGCACCCCTACATGACTGTATAGCGGCGTACCTCCTTGTTCCCTATACACCGTGACACAAACATAGTGTAATCCCTGATGATTTCCTCAAGTCTTTATGGTATCATTCCAGGAGATCAAAGATCTTAATGTGCACTTTAGTTTTCATTTTGAACAAAGAGCATAGCCTGGGTCACAGATGCAAGGCTTTCAGAGCTGGATGTGGCTAATGTGGACTGCAGGGGTTCATCCATCACTGCATCTAAAGAAGAGCTGCGCTGCGAGACAAACAGTCCTGCCCAATCTCTTCCAATTCCCCATGTTAAGCCACTGCTGAGTCCCGCGTGAGTGTTGGCTAACAGGGACAAGTCTGTTCTCACCAAAGAGCTTTGGTGAGCGGTGCTGTAGACATGGAACTGTATCGGTTTTGAGCACTCGGACTGTGATGTGGACTGGAGGTAAATGACACAACTTCTAAGCGGAGGGCGAAGTGGGAAGACTTTCCTGTCCAAGAACTTTCTAACTCCTGCATCAGAAATAAACATGCATCAGCATAGTTGTGGAGGCATGAGATTGCCTCCAGCTTTAAGCAAGACCTCGCGCTAAAGTACGTTCTTGATGCCCAGCCTGACCATTGTCACAGAGGTTCACATATGGACCAAGCCCACAATCCACAACCTTGTGAATTAATATTTGCAAAGCCAAAGAAGACCCATAGTCTAATTCCTTTCAGAACTGTGACAGCAAATGAGTTTTTTTTCAACCTTTGTCTTCTATGAATTTAAAAGCCATATCTCAGGAGTTCATTGATGCAGTTTGTATTTATAGTCTGTGTGCTTTTATGTCTACAGGCATTACATAACATCCTTTATGTAATCTTTGGGTCGAATCTGCGCATTCTCCGGTGTCTCATCATTGGTCATTTTCGACAGGCGTGAGTAGATACATAGATCGTGGTGGCCCGCGCAAAGGCAGGTTACAGAAACACACAAGCGGCCGAGATAAAGGGGGCGTCGACAAGTGCACGCTGGCTTCCAAGTGGAATGACTACAAGTAAATACAAAGTCATTTGCGTAATACCAAGGGGATATGCTGACGCACTTCACATGTCCCTCAACGCCATGTGAACAATTCCGCTGATACACAGTAACAGAAGGCTTTTTTTATCCTAGGTCCATTTTGCTTCCATGTAAATCCATAACTTTGTACAGCGATACCAACTAAGTATCCACTGTGGTCGGCCCTGCCAGTAAATGCAAGAGAAAGTTAATCTCTCTTCAGACACAGCTGAGTGAATGTGGCAGCGTGGAAAAGCACATTGAATCATGTGTCCGAAACTCACTGCCACACACACGCTATCAGATGACGCCACCGTCAGTCATCACGTGTTCATAAAATAGCACTGAAAGTAATATGCAGTCGATCTATAGGGGTCACACGAGCAGTGGAGCTCGGTTTGTATGGCGTAGGCATGAGCTATGCATGTTAAAATTGACATAAAGGTATACCTTACTTCTTTAAATCTGACCTTTAAACTGAAATTATGTACAACCCATTTCTTTTTAATCTCTTTTCTTTCCTGTTTTTTTCCTCCCATTAAATCCATGTGACATGTTGTGCATCGCTGTGTCTCTGATGCATTGCACTTCTTTAGTGCCTCGTGATGTGTAAAGAGGAGTGAGTGCAAACCAGAAGCGACAGTAAGGATTTATGGTGGAAGCTTAGTGAGGCCGGTGGCTTGCTGCACTTACTTATCTGGGCTAATGGGATCCATGGTGACAACTGTAATTACCAAAGACGGGGTCACCCGCGCCACGACTATAGCGCAATTGCAAGAACTGGGCGAGCTGTAGGGCCCACTGCACGGTCTGAATATCTTGCTGGGCTACGCTCAACATTTCAGCCCCTACGTCGTGAACAACTCGAGACTTTTTGACACCGAAGAGACCGCTTCTGTCTCAACGGCATCTCTGATCATGAGAGACGACTGCTGACCGACTGCGGTCCTGCCCAGTGATTTACAAGTGTTTATGTGTCAGCATTACAAGATCAAAATTTCCCATTTGAAAGGGCACTGTAATTTTTTGCCTTTTCACATCCAGCGGTGATTCATAAAGGCGTTCACTTTCGGACTCCAACCAGAACACAACTGAAGATGCCACTAATTAACCGTGTCTGCAAAGTGAAAAATTAAGCAGTTAATATCTTTCAAGGTTTTTACAGTCTAATTTAGTGTGTTGTCTTTATCTCTTGGTGAAAAGAACAGCTCAACGGAAGATATATAATGAGATAAACTTAAGCTTCCAATTTTATATTTAAGAGGCCAGTTGAAATTAAATATATGTTTTGATAGATAAAAGCCTCCAACTCTCAATTTAATTTAATTGAAATACTTATGTGTCCAATTCACAACAAAACATAACTTTTGCATGTGTGTCATTTGTCGCTTTTAGTTGCAGTTTGGAATATGTACATTTAGTACAAACAAAGTGAGATGCTGTTCTTGTAAAAAGTAAATGAGGAGGCAAGTAAGTAAATTAATAAATGAAAAAGGCAGTTGCTGAATTGTTGCTTTTGCTACTGCTGACTTTGACTTGCATGGTCTCTCTGATCTCAGACTGCTGTCATGAATGCTGAAACTACAGGAAGATCTGAAGATGTAGGTTTCTGAATCCGATTTGAGCACAACTGTTAAATAATATCATTGGGCTCCGATGCGGCCGTAATACTGAAGAGGGACCCTTCCGTTGACAAATGGTCAAAGACGAACCCTTATTTGACTGTATATTTCTGTCCCCCCCGTCACTTACTGAAATGTGCACAAACTAAAAGAACTTGAAAACAGTCTGAGCAACACAAATGAAGACTACATTTTGTACACGCATTGCTGTTTGAGGAACACGCAGGAGAAGCCAACATGCATCTCAACCTGTAACTGTGCAAACCAGAGGGATTAGTGTGGAGATGTGGGGTTGGCCTTGGAGGAATGGTCATGCCCTGCTTCCCAACAGCAGACAGGATCTTTTCGGGTCTTTGTTGCAGTTATAATGGAAGGGATGGGAGGGTTCGGGTGCAGCTGACCCGGTTTCTTGTGTTTCCTCAGAACTCTGACCCTGTAGCACCGATGCGCTGTGACCACGCGGCCCACAAAGAGACAGCACAACAGCATGAGGCCACTTATTTGATGGGCGAGAAAACGCAACCATGGCGCTCTCGTTTATCGCGGGTGAAAGACGTGCCAGGGCTCGGGGCTCCTCGGTCCTCACGAAATGGTACGCCGCTGGATTTGGGGAGGGGGTGGGACACAAAGCCTGTTGATCATGTGACCCGTGTTCACAGGGGAACAGTTTCAGGCCAATGAAAGGATTAATCCGACTTTCAAACCGAAGACAAAAACACGGATTTCTGCTGCTAGAAGAGATCCAAACCACAAGGAAGTGTGGACAATTTTCAATGGCAACTCTTGGCTGGCGAAACTAGGCTAGGTCCACAAAGCAGGTTTGTGTGGTCCTCAGCTATTCAGGGTACCACACTGTATGTTTCTGATCAGACAACTACTCTAACACTGCCACAATGGCCAAGGGGGCCTTTCAAGATCCATTTTCTCTGCTCCGTCAACAGAGTGAATGAAACCGAAACGCAATTTTTACCAGCTCCTTTGGGCTTGCAGCTGTTCAGGCGATTCTGTTCCCAGGTCAAAAATGGGGCAGTCTGCTGTCTTTTCACCTTGGAGTTAAATCCTCCCAATCTGCGGTGATGCCTTAACTGTGAATCACATGCGTCTTCTGAATTTCTTGCATCGTTTAAACAAAGACCAAACTTTGTTTCGATTTAAGACCGGGCCGGGTTAAAGGACGCCGCTTGAGTGACGTAAAAGGCACTATTTTTTTTTTTGTTTTGTTTTGTTTTTAAAAGTCAGTGATAGATGTGCTGTTTTTAGCAATTAATCATCCACAGTGGTCTCGACCGTGAATTTCCATCTGACATGAAAACAATTTATTTTAGCCATTGTGGTGTGACTGTGTCTACGTGCTCCTATTTGCCTTCTGTGTGAGTCACAAGATAGTGATACTAGGTGTTTGACAGTCATTAGAAATATTTACGGGGAAACAAGGATATGCTGCAGTGTGTATGAAACCCACTGTGCTTGTGAGATAAAACTGTAACAAAGAGAATGCTGGAGGGGAGAAAAAAATGTAAGCAGTTGCATGAAAAGCAACAAAATTTGTATTTTTGTGCCTCTCACAACCTGGGACAGCCTTCAACATGGGACGATATTATCGTGTGTGTTCCGTGTGGCCTGTTCTTGGCCTGGATTGTTCCTTTTCATTATGAAAAATGAAGGCTTTCATCTTCGGCTCGCCCTGCTGCTTTAACCCTAGAAACGGGAGACGAAAGGGCCTCGGTTCCCCTCCCCCCGCCGATCCTTAGAGGGGCGTTCTGAAGTCCTTGTCGGAGCTCACAGACAGGTCAACCGAAAGGCACACAGCCTTCATCCAAGCCATTAGCATGGACAAATGGTTTTTTTGACGAGCGCTTTAAAGACGCCAGATAATGCCTAAATGCTGGCTTAACTCTGCCACAAGATGCCAGAATCTTAAATCCAACATTAATGACTTGGGTGCTGTGACACAACGCTCTTGAAGGCCGAGTTATCCTTGAAGAAGGGCAAAATTGGAACCTAAAAAATATTTCCATATTAAGATTTGGAAAATATTCTTGTATCCCCCCAAGGAAAACTGCGAAAAGAATGCTGATGCACAAGAAGTGATGAAACACAACCGGTTTTCTGCTACTTCTGTCTCGTACTGAAGCTAAACTCGGATGAAGGTACCTCGAGTTAATGTCTCATTTAGTCTTTGTGATGGTAAAGGTGCCTTATCTGAATGGAGGTCTGACAAGGCAACCGTTTCTCAACTCGCAGCCTTTTCTTTAGGCCTAAATGGTAACTTACTGTGATTCAGCTCCCATTGAAATGTTAATGCGGGCAGAAAAGCTGCCCGAAATCGACACGCCGGTGTAATTACTTTGCACCATAGTCACTAACACTTTTTCAAAGTGCCGACGCTATCTGGTGGACAAGTTTCTCACTTTTTTAAAATTTGTTGGGCACCTGCTTGGGGAAAACATTTTTATCATGCCTCCATCTGCCCCTGGAGAAGACCTTCTGCTCATTTGGGGTTCATCACTCTGTTCTTTATGTGGTTGTTTGAATAAAGCGGTAAATGGCTGCATAATGCGACCGGTGTTCCCCGAGCACCGTGTTCGATAAGCCGGAGCCTGCGCTGAGGTGCGGAGTGCCAGGTGTTTTGCAGGTGATCAAAAGGACATCTCAGGCTTTATGTGTTTTGTTAAGTGCCAAACTCTCCTGTTAATCTTTTTTTTTTTTCCTCTCCAGGGAGCATGCTAGTGTAATAAGGCCTGGCTTTGTCATTGAAACCTTGTATTTTTATGGTGGAGTTTCAAAGCCCAGTTGAGGGAAAACGTCATGCGGATCACCGTTAGCTTGTTGTCTGGGACCGGACACCACAGTGACTGACTGGGCGGCTTACACGTAACGCATCACTCTGAGGATGTCTGCAGCTGTTTTGCAGCCAGTGTCCTCATCAGATGTTTCCAGGACAGCAAGATGGATGCTGGACAGCCAGCCTTTCTCTTAATGTTTATGCCGAATTACAAACAGATCCGTGTCAACAGCAGAACGCAGCTCTACAGATATCCGTGTTATCATTTTGAGCTGCACCAGAGGGCCTAGCAATGTGCTGTGGTTGAGGGCTGGCGGCCTTATCACCTGCCGTTTGTATGTACAGGAAACGCTCAACAAATGAACGTGACATATCGATCCGTTAATCCATTACGGAGATAACAATTAATCTTCTCTCTTATCTTGTGATTTTTAAACAGAAGGGATCTGCTGAATGTTGAGGCAAACAAATAGAGGGTCTCCCGTTCTAAATGGAGTGACGGTCCTGGCTGTCAACACAAGGGATGCCTGCTTCAGCTTTCCGTGTTTGTGTACATGTACAGTACGTATGCATTTTTCATGATGTAACAAAGGAAGGCCACTGGCACCACAGCCGTCTTCATCCAATTCCCCTTGTGCTGCATGAGTGCTGCGCATTCTAAACAGCCATCAAAAAGCCAATGAGTAACCGAGTTGTTTTTACTGGGAATAGAAAGTATAATCTGTGATGTATGAAGGTTTGTAATCCATCCTATTCTCGCACAGGTACATACTTGCTCCACATTCAGCTGCAGAGAGTTGACATTGTTGACCGTCTTCGTGCTGTAATTGTTTGCTCCCTTTGCTCAGCTGCAACGCCACGAGCCAAGGCTTCTTACATGAGCCGTGAATTCGAATTTATGGACACGCTCCCTCCGGAGTGCATATGTCGCAAATGCAACCCCATCTTTTCTACGGGTTTTCTGACACTTTGTTAATTAGCGGAAAAACAAAGCACTCTAATTCTGACAGCGGGATAGCAAACTGTATAAACTGGCGCACCAGAGCAAGTGCTGTTATCATCTAGCCATAACATTATTTGCAGCTCCAAGTTTCCATTTGACTCCAGCATTAATCTTGATATGGGCCCTTTAAACAGGTTCAGTCGAGCACTTATGTGATAAGGTGGAATTGTTAGAAGTGAAATTGCTTTGCTGCGCTGTCAGTAAAAATGTGTTCTATCAAAGATGACGTAATGGGTCCAGGAATAGGTGCTGTCGTTTACTGAGGAGGTAAACATTCCTCCGTAATGTCTCACTGTCATGCCTTAATCTAGCTGCTTTCCATGTGTGCTGGAAAGGAATGACAGAAAGGTGTGCTTTTCTTATCAACTTTTTGTATGCACTCCACTTGTGTCCTTTAAAGGTGTGACTGACCGCTTGGTCCCAAGTCTCTGCAAATTTGGGAGGGAACAACCCCGAGATGGGCTCTTGAACTCTAGAGAAAGGTACCTAGCTTAACAATGCTTTAGTAAAACACCAAGCTGTGCAAATTAATAACATTTATTTTCCTGGATGAAATGCACAGCAACGAACAAACAACGTAATTCACACCCTGCCCAAACCGAAATGATATTGTGCGGCTAGCCCATCAGGTAGATGGAGAAAACATCCATGGTTATCCAGGAATGGACTGCAGGGATGTGATCTGCTAGAAGGTGGTGTACTTTTCCACCGTGTGTTCAAAAGCGTCTTGAGTCTTTTAGAGATGAGGTGGTTTATTTGAGTTAGAAGGTGTTGACCGAAGCCTGACTGCGTACAGCTTCTCGGTGACCTTTCTGCGGTTTCCATGACTCCGGAGTGAATGCAAATAAGGATGGAGGGTAAGCAGTAAAATTTCCCATGTGCTACCATGGGTTATGTTTTGTTACATGTGGCACGTAGTGAGACTTTACTGTATCAATATTAGGTGTTAATACTTTTATTTATATGACACAATTATTGTAAAAATAACAACTCTAAATGAGCATGCAGTGATTTTCTAGCAGTATCTTTCCTATAAGGGTTGAATTGGTGCTGATTTTCTGAGCCATCCCATAATGAGCCCTCCTAAGCTGTTTATGAACCCACTGCTTTGTGCAAGTGCCATGCTCCAGATTTTATTCAAACCAAGTGCAGCTGCAATACAGCTTTTGGCTCTCATAATGAAAAACCTGAATTATGCAGAAGTATAAATATAGCATTAATTCTGTAGCAAGTCAGCCCAGTTTAGCACACTGTGTGTATTTCGGTCTAAAAAGCAACATTTTTAAAGATTCAAAATTGTGGTCAAGTAGGTTTTACAGCTCATTCTGCATTGCATCTGAAAATTTTAAGTTTTGCTTTAATTGTTTGGGGAAAAGCTTAAAAATAATCCCAGTAAATGTTCCGTTTATTTTGGCGTAGAGATTAAGCTAGAAATTGTGTGTCGCTAGCACAGGCAGCAATAACATATTTTGTGTGAGTTTGTGTAAGTTTAGCACAAACTTCCTGGACAGAACAAGCCCCCTAAAGCTGTCCCGTAGCCACACAGAAGTCTCACTTAGTGTCTTGATGTATTTCCGGACAGGCTGCATTCACGCATGCTTTGTGATTCTTGGTTTTTAACAACTTCCGTGGCGGCGCAGCACACTGACATTTCAGCGACGTCGCTATCTGAGGACAGAAATAATAAACAGCGTACAAAACAAACGCTCCCTTCCTCGGGGAGCAATGGGGCTCACTGTGCGCTCCGCCACAGTTTTCACAAAGCGATGGGGGTCCGGGAGCCATTGTGCCGTGAGGCGGGTGCATCCTTCTGCAGCGATGCTGCGCTCTCCTGATCATCATATTGGCAGAGGTCTGGGCTCTTTTCCTTTCAGTTTTTGCATGTCGCATCTGCACAGTGAACAGATTGCATAAAGCTATATCCTGTCAATTGCGGTGTAATAAATACATTTTTAACACCTTGCCATTGGTCTTCATTTAAAGTATTAGTGGCTGTGTGAAATAATGGCACGGACAAGCGATTCGGACATGACAGGGAGTGGCAGGAATCTCAGAAAGCAAACATATGTGAATTTTTTTTTCTTTTGGACCTGCAATAAAAATCCATCCGTGGTCTTAACATAAATCCTGTCGCGCTTATTAATGAGAACAAAGCGCTCTTCATTTAGTGCGCGAGGCTGAAGAATGCAGTGTTTTGTGGATGAGCAGGACCTCCTGGATAATGGTTGTAGTCTTGAGGGTGGAGTTTTCCCTGTTCTCATTAGTGAACACATCCTCGGGTATCAGATTTGGGAATTACATCCTGCCACCGTAGCCCACTGCACTTTGAGCCTCGCCTTGGTTTGTTACAGATGTATTGCAACATAATGCCAATTTAACACAGATGGCTGCTTCTCTGCTACACGCTGGTGGGATAAAAACAGGCACAGTGCTGGGCCTCCAATGCATAGCCTGCCCCCCCCTTCCAGCCCTCTTTAAGCCAGAGCTCTTCACAATGGCTCCGGACCAGCGCACTGAGGAAGCCCTGTTTGGATGTCGCACACAACACTATTCCATTATTCTGCCTTGTTCTCCCATTACACAAACAGTGCTGTAAAGCGCATACATCTCCAGCACAGAGAGGCATTTACTGAATGTTTGTGATTTTCTGACATAATGACCTAATCTAGTTTGGCCATTTCTTTTGTTTGTCCTTCTTATGCGGTACAAATCCGTAGCTGCCTTTGCAATAATTAAAGGTTAGTAAGGAACACAGTTGTCTAAACCACCGAGTTTTGCCAGTTATTATGAATGAACCGCAGTGCTGAAACACATTAAAATGTTAACCGCAAAGTCACCGAGCCTTAGTTTTCCGCAGATTACGGCAGAATTGTATCGCGGTGCCTTACACCAACTGAGCAGGCTGTTGGCTTGCATTTTACTGTGCAGTGTGCGCATGTATAAATGTGACGTAATTCCCTGGTGATTGTCAGTTCAAAGAGTAAAGAGCAACTGATGTCCTTTTCACGTATGTTGCTTCCAGGCCTGGCTGGCAGGGTGAGGCCAATCTTACTGATAACACTGCAACCTCTAACTCCCTTGGTAAACACCATCCCTTCATAGCTTCTTGCATAAATACGGCCTGTGTGAACAGATCTGAGAGGTCCATAGTCTTCTTTGCAGTTTATTTTCCTTTGACTTTCTGACGTCTTTTTCAGCAGCAGAACGCTGGGATTAGCCGCCAAAAGAATGGACGTGAGGAACAATGCCGTGCTTTGAAGTGGAATTCGCGTGTAAAAATGTTTTGCTTCTTGTTTTGCACCCCGCAGCTCTCGCACGCTCAGGTTACCCTGACTCGGAGCGTGCCGGTTGTACCTGAGCACACATGACACAGTGATGCGTTCCATCAGAGACCGGCAGTAATAAGGCTGAACGCTCTTTTCATTCTGTACTAAACGGAAGCGCTCTCGGCACACATGTAGCCGCCTGGTACGATCAACGTGACTCAGAGAGACCAGGGAAAAGAGCGTCTATGTAACAGGAAGCCTTCCGTCCTTGCTGACATCATCAGCGGCAGGCAGTACGGCAGTAGGTCTTAATATAGTGCATTATTGGGTGGTGTCCCATTATACACAGCACCCACCTCTGAGACTTGAACTAACCCTGTTCTCCACCCAGCTACCACAGCTAATAATAAATAATGTTTCACCACATACATCACCCTCCCGTTGCCCTGTCTCTTTGGATCTGCCGCATACTGCAAGCGGCCTTTACCGCTGCTCTAAGAGGAGATCTGGTTAACTGCGGGGAACGTAACATTCCTTATTCATGATAATGACATAAATTTGAATCAGATGTCCACACTCCTGCAAATACAACTGATTTCCTCGGATTAACTTTCAAACGGTCGTGCCTTTAATTATTCTAATATAGACTCTCCTAGTGACTCTGATACTTTTTTCACCCTGGACTGAGTATGAAACTCATCAGCTTTTTAAGATTATTTATGTAGATGGGTAGGGGATCATCATAAACCGCTCATTAATAAATGGCAATGGAGAAAAAATCTTAAAATATTTACGCACAAACTTAAATAACATATCATTATAAGTAACCTGGGGCAGAACATGAATATTATTGAGTTGGATTATATTACAAGGTTAATGAAAGCACCTAGCAGCAGTTTCAGGAAGAGTAAATTGAACAAAGCAATGGCCTCGTGCAAATTTATTCTGTTTTTCAAACCTGTCAGCAAATTTTTGGTAGTAATTAACCCTGATTGTCACCAATTTAATATAAATGAGAGTGAATGAACGAGAGTGTGTGTGTGTGTGTGTGTGTGTGTGTGTGTGTGTGTGTGTGTGTGTTGCTTTACTAGTAGATCTGGTGTTCTGCTTTAAGTACTGATTTGCAGGTTTTCTTTAGGGAGATCAAGCAAATAACACAGAGGTCTAACTGTTGCCCGGTAGTGCTTTTCACTTCGATTTTCATTTATGAAAAATAAATTCTTATATTATTAATTACAAGTCCCCTAACAGTGGTGGAGCGTGAAGTGGTCGACTCGGAAAAAAAAGTGCTTAATCAATTTTGCCGTTTAATGCAATCATGTATCTGTAATTGAGGGGCATTTGGTTCCAACCATTCATGGATTTATTCATACGGTAACATCAGATGCAGGGGTTTGGACTGTATTTCACCAATGGAACTTGGGACACATGATGATGATCACTAAGACACACACACACACACACACACACACTCGGCCATTTTCCTTCCCCTGCCTCTTCAGAATTGGATTTTCAATATCAAAATTTGCCTTCAGCAAGTTTTTTTTTTCCTCCTTCCAAAACAAATTAAATGTAATAAAATAAAATTGGATCACAAATAGAGGGTAATGTTTAGATATTTGACAGAAAAAATGTATTTTCAAAAGTCTGTTGTTAGACAAAGGTCTATTTGAGCAGTGAAATTTTAAAATATAAAAACTATTTTTTTTTACAGTTTAAGATGGCAAACATTACATTACAGTGTGCATTTGAAGAATCCTGAAAGAGGTATATCTCTCCTCATATACCGGAGAATGATTTTAATAAGAGGTACATCACACAATTTACAGCCCCCCAAGCAGATTAGTTTAAGGATAATTTAACTGTGGAAGTGTCTTTTTCCCATCTGGAGACATTGTTCAGTAAGTGAAATGTGAAGCAATGTGAAATTACACTCTTAATCAATGCTGAATTCCATTCTACCTCATTTTAATATTTCACAGTTCAAAGATGCTTCTTTTGAAAAAGCATTAAATGAGTACACGTTGTCTGTGTTCAGCCTTTAAATGTGATCGGCGGCCTTACTGAAATAAAACATCCCACGTGCGTGTGTGTGCATAAAATGCCTGATGGCAATAATACAAAAGTTCAGGCCAAATTAGTTGCTGGAAAAATGGAACAGCAGACGGTGGCATCGGAAAAATGCACAAATAACCCTCTTGTAGTTTTACAAAAATACAGAGATGAGCTATTTGCAATGTAGCCTACCTATGTAGAGCAATTACATTTATTATTATTGTTTTTGCTGCAAACTGCAGCAGCCAGCCTGCTGCCATGAGGTCATGGTTTATTGCATTAGCTGCACGGAAAAACACGGGGCAGTGAGTATCGCCGCGCAGAGAGGGCTGCTGTGGAGTGGCTTTGCTGACGAAAACCCTTTACATTCCGATTACTGAATACCGCAATTAGCTTTAAAGGCCAAAACTGGAAGTTGTGCTTCAATGAAGTAAATGTTGTCTGTCTGGGCCTTTCCATTACTGTAACCATTGGGGTAACACCAGATGTGATCCTTGCTTTTCTTTGATTCATATTTTACAATAATAAACTCGGGCTGACAGGCTGAACACAAGGCACAATACCCACAAGCATAATAAACCTGAGGTGGGTGTTTATGAAAAGTAACGCAACATGCTAAAAATGTCTACGGCTTTATTTGCGATGCTGTTCGGAAAGACCTAGGTTATGTCTGGCTATGCTCAGTGTGTGGTAGTCATTGTGCGCAGTGAATAATGTGGCAGGTTCGCCCTTCTCGCACCTGTCCAGGATATTTGGCTGCATCCTCACTTTCAAGGAAGCAAATGTAAAATCTGTAGCCCTGTAACTGAACATCCTGCAGTTCCATCTTCTGGTTAACTGTGAACCATGCAGGGCTCCTGTTAGGAATAAACCACCCACAAAATTCTGTATAAACCATTAAATGAAACTGTAGTCCTCCCCCGTGATTTATATCCTGTCCCCTGCCCAAACTTTTTAACAAGCTATGAGGCACAGCAGCATCATGAAGGTATGTCCTACAGCCCAGCATCCTAGTGGGACTAGAAACAGTGCCAGTCAGCGAGTGCGCCAGGGAGGGACCAAGCCAGGCACCTATGCCCTGTGAGAAGATGCTCTTCCATTAGCCTTTATAGTTAACCGCGTTAAAGATCAGTCAACATGTCGGTGAAAATGTTACTAATCTATTCTTAAGCATCTCAGCAACAACATTTCTAAACAGATGTGTCACTATCTGCAGCCGTGGAGAAAAAAATAACCTATAACCAGAATTAAAATGTATCACCTCAGATCTTTTGGCTGCAAACCTCAATTGTAAGAAATATGAAGCTCTGCTTGTGCTTTAATTGAAAGCAGCTTACTGTATGTGACCCATTTACACAGCTGGGTACTTTTACTGGTGCAATTCATGGTCAACAGCAGTATGGAAGCAGTGGGGAGTGTTACTTCATCTGGCAGCCTTCAGCTTATAAGTGTATTTTCTCAACCACTGAGCTCCATGCTGCATTATTCTGCGTTTTGGGGTCGTGGCCAGATGGAGTCATTTAAGAACAGTGGATGGCCTATTATGATAACACCGTGGCAAAAGCGATCGTATCTGCACGAGCACTTATCTCCCTGACAAATGCGCTGTGCGCACTAACCAACAGCGACAGGCTCTTTCCCACGTGCTGCTTTTCCAACTATCCCAGGGAGGACAGCATGGTACAATGTGCACAACAGACTGGCTTTTATGGAAAAATAGTAAATTAATAGTTATTAGAAAACAATAGCTAATAATGTAACGATAATATAATTTTTTTTTTTTTCCCCCAGAGTTACTAACACAGGGACAGATCCTTGCCACCTCTTCCCTCTGCTCAGAGGGCATCCATTCGCTGTCATGTAGGAACCATCAAAAGAGTCAGGAATTATATTATTGTATAACAAACACTGATGTACTCTTTCTCAACATCATCACTGTATTTTCCCACTTTTGCAATACACCATCTTTTAATGAACGCTCTCACTTCCAGCATGATCCAAAGACTGAGGCTGCTCCTTTCCTTCACCCGCTCTGGAAAACAGCCCAAGTGCTTTGTGACTACCAAAGATGCACTACATCTAATAACCTTCTCATTGAAATCTGGCAGGCCAGTGGCTCAAGGTACCTGCAGTACCTTCAGGTTTCTCCACACAAAGTCACTGTGTTACCTCCACAAAAGAGGCTCTGTCATCTACCAGCTTCTTCACTAATCCAGTTCCTTGTCACATGATCTGCCAGGTTCACAATAACACGCTAGGGTTTCATTAAGCAAAACAGGAAACCACATTTTTATATGCACGCTTGACAACATATGGGCTTTATTTTTAATTAGACCATCAAGAATCCATAGGATGTGCCGGATTAC
This sequence comes from Heterotis niloticus, assembly GCA_018136845.1. Taxonomy (NCBI): domain Eukaryota; kingdom Metazoa; phylum Chordata; class Actinopteri; order Osteoglossiformes; family Osteoglossidae; genus Heterotis; species Heterotis niloticus. The sequence continues at coordinate 11,172,153 of CM030904.1, read as the reverse complement.
ACTTGTCGATACCTGGTTCGGAGACGTCCTGGTCTCCTGCTGAACAACACTCTGTTTCATCCAGGCAGAAACACCGCGTTTCCTCGCTTTCTGTCTGAGACGTAGGAACACATGCTGCTCTCCTGTATAATCAGCACTGTGGCATCTCAAAGCATTAATGGGGTGCAAATGACGGCAATTCCTCCTGTCAGGGATATCATTTTAAAAAATGAAACACTTTTGCATGTTTTTGCATTTTTTGTTTTTTTTACCAATTTCTTTATTCAGAAATGAGTGGCAGCAGATTGTTTATGTGTTCTGGTGTACATTTTTGCACCACTTTAATTGCAAAAATCAACAATACATCTGTGAGTTAAATATACGGCAGACGTGTTTTGACTTAGGCTAGGGTTTACTGTTTATTAACCAGGATGTGGTGATTTTCATAATCATAAGCATGGTCAACAAGTCATTTGATGGTTTGTCACCTAGTTTACAATTCTATGCAAAATGGAGATAACATCAGTTTTAAAGCCCTAATATGTTGCTATGATTTGAACAGAGCTGTCAAAATATGAATTCATACAGCAAGTTTGACATTCAGTCGATTTTCATGAGATCCAAACGCATTAAAAAACATATAAATGCCAGCTAATAATGGCAGTATGCACTGTAGGGCGATGCACTACATCAAAAGATGCATTTTATGTTTTTTGTGCTTTGCTTCACCTATTGATTGCAATAGTTATTTTTTCATTTCATTGTAGTCTGTAATAGAAAACAAGAACTGTATTTACAAATGTGTAGCTCAAAGGCATCAATCACATCCCTTACTGTTATACACAGAAGCAAATGCTTATCAGTTTGGATGTTTAAGCTGGAAACACCTATATGTTCTCTGTCCCATTTCAAGTTAACGTTGGTAAAAATCATTCGTAAAATTCGTTTGTATCCTGTGAACGTATCGTTAAAACGTTCGAGCAATAAAATCTGGGGGGAAAAAATGATGGGTAATTTTACATTTTGGATGCTATACATTCATGATTCCTATTTACCAAATAATAAATGTGTTGAATGTTCAATTTGCTTTGAATGAGTTCTGTGTGTTTTCCTTTTTCCTTACAGTGCTGAAATGGGAAATGGTAATATGGTTAAATATTTAACACTTTTTGAATGGCTAGCCTAACTTGAAAACCAGTGTGCTCATAGTACAAGCACAGATTGAACTTGTTTGCCATTAGATGACATGTTGTGCAAAGGGAGCCACAAACTAGGCTGATTATACCCTGCTGCCTCATCCCTGGAGGGCTAAAATCCCCCCATTAAAAGCCGCTTTCAGTGCTTTCTGTATTAACTCGGGAGTGTGGTCCACTTTATATCTATCTGAGAGTTATGACAGTAAAAGGAGATTTGTGCTGGACCTTATAGCTTTCTTTAATTGTGGAAAAGAGGACATCTTTTTCTTAAACCCACAACCAGTGCCCACTATCACTCAACATTTTAATGTGTATTTCAGCTACACAGCCTCCCTCTGAGAACTCAGTACTTATTGCTGTAAATTTCTGTATCTTGTCCACGCAAATAACAGAAGATACATTACATTTTCCAGAAAATCCAAACAATGTTTTGAGTAATTGGTTTTCCAAGAGAAATTATAGCTCTGTAGTCTTGTGTTCACACATCAGATCATATATAACCATCAGGCATTTAATGCAAGTATATTCATTGGCAGTGTAGTTGAGAATTATTAAATGATCTGATGTTCCATGTATGGTAAATCTTTCTCGTGCAAGGTGCACACATATCTGCTGACTTTAAATGAAATCCCAGTTCGAAGGGTCTGCTCTGTTCTATTAAGCAGTGCTGACAGTACAAATAGATCAAAGGTAAACTACAAATCTTCACATCACAGTTTCTGTCACTTTCCATCAGGTGCCTTGTTTGATCAGTGCCCTCAGATATCTCTCTAAGAACCTGGATGAACCTGAGACGGTAATCTTCAGAAATTACTCCACATTTCCAAAAACCACAACCCATGCGATTCAAAGGAACCATTTGTTGTTGTTGTTTTTTTTTTCACCTTTTATTTGATAGCACAGTTAAGATCTTTATCATCTTATGAAACCCTTGTGCCACCTGCATGCAGTTTAACCTTTTTTGCATGTTAAATATCCCTATACATTCATTTTGCATTTATTAGCTAACACTGTCAACAAATTTACTGTACATTTTTAAAACCTCAGGAGGCCCCACCAAGGACAGTTGTTATCATATCTTTCAGATATTTATTGGTGGCTGGGGCGTATATGCTGAGGAAAGCTCACACACCCACACACGCACACACAAACCTGAGTACATGGTGCCATGCCTGCTCACAACCATATTCTTTTCCCAACATTAAGTCTGACTTGATCCATTTTCTTCCTGTCATTTAACCTTTACCTATATTATGATGTAAATATGAAGTACAAGCACTGTGACAACTACTTCACTCATTTGAATGGGAAAGCATTACAGCAGCTTCTGCTGTACTGTCCCCCTTACCTAAATTCTAAACTTTTTCCATTTTATTCTTTTGTAACTTTTGTACTTTTTCAGAAATTTGGGGGGAAAAAAAAAAAAAAAAAAAAAACATGTTCATTGTTGCTAAACTGAATATTCAGAAGATGTGTGCTACTTTTACTTATTCAAATTTATTCAACCTGGTTTACTTATTTACCTTTGATTTAATTTTTGGAAGATGCGATCAATGAAATTTTAATTTGTGCCAGGTTCCTCCACAGCTACTTGTTCACCAGTTACATTTGTTAACAAAGCACTGGCTCATTAAAAAGCTCCGTGGAAATTAATTTTTAACTGAGGACATATTTAATTTTACACCCACAAAAGAGTATGAGGTGGAGGGAAATTATATAGATGTACTGGGAGGCTCAGGGGTAACACTGTCAGCTTGCTGAAAAAATGTCTGTGTGACCCGGTTTGGCCCACGGTTCATTTATTTTTGCCATAATAATATCTTTTCCATAAATCACATTACTTACTCAAGCTAGGTAAAGTCCTGACAAACTGCTGAGTCATTAATATGTTCTGATTGGCCCAGTCACTATAAACTGATCTGCCATAAGGCAGGTGCACATTAGATATGGCAGAATATTAGTACGCCTTTTGTCCAGCTTGGAGTGCTTTCTGAATCAATACTTTGTTTCTTTTTATGCTTTTGCTCATGGTACAATAAATATTGGTCCCAAATGGCTCTCCTTGTGCAGGACTATTATGCGATGCTGTTAGAAACGTTGCTTACAGTGCCCACTCAGTGAGTGGATGTTCAGAGCCCCGAAGCCCACTTCTTTACTCAGAGCCTACAGCCATGCTGTATCATGTATACTCTGAGGTGTGTGGGGGGACACACACGCACTTGTGTGTCCAAAGTCATGCACAAGGGAAAAATTATGACACCGTGTGACACAGTTGGATTTTCCCTTTCATTTCACTCTGATTCACAGAGTGGTGGAGCTAGAAGTAGACAGTGCCCTCCTGATACAGAAGGTGTGGGTGTGGGTGTGGGCAGCAAGATCCAAGTCCAACACGGCCGGCCCCAGTAGAGGTTTCACTTACACCTCAAGGCAACGAAAGACGACAGCTCATCATGTAAACATAAAAGCTGCCTATTTTATTTATTTACATTATGTCTGACCCAAGGCAACCTGAGCTGCTGGGGCAGCTCATGGGTAAGAACACCATATATGGGATTAATCTTTAACAAGAAAAGAAATAGAAAGATCAAAAGTCACATCCTGAATAAGTTGCTGTTTTACTGTATTTAAATTAAGGTGTACAGCAAAGACCTGACCTGATCTGTACACTTTGACTTGCAAAATGAAAATGCCACACATTTCTCCAGATTTTGGCAACATATACATACAATAAAAGTAAATTATGAAATCATTACCAAAAATTCTATCAATAGGAGCATATCAGAGAAAATGTAGCTTGCATTAGGTCTCCTGGAAAGTAATACCATATTACCCCTTTTTTAGTATATTACACTCTGATGGACTGCATGCCATTTAGGGTTTATGTCAGCAACCTTAGTGCTCTGTGCTTCTGGGATACATTTTAGGACCACCAGGTCCCTGACTTGGACAAGTGGTTGAGGACAGTCAGTGACTGAGAAAATATAATATATATTTCTAATAAAATACTAGTTATAATCAGTGCTATACCTTTCATTTTGAACTAGTTGATATCACAATGCCAATATGTTGTTTAAGTCCCTTGCTGAGTGAATCTCTGTGTGGGAGAACAAGAAAAAATTTTTTGGGGAAAATAACTGTCTGGTAAGCAACTAAACCACTGAGAATGCGAAAACTCCAGTGCTACTCTCCAAACCCTGGTGCCACCATAGAAATGTTCATTTCTTACAAAATTAAACCTTTGAACAATTTAAACTGGTCCTATGCATACAAAATGTATAATTTGGCGAGGAGGTGCAACACCCAGTGTGGGCAGTGATGTTCCTTGATTTTAAACGTATTTCAGGAGCATTACAGAACTCATCTGAATTCAGGGCTTCCCAATTAGGTCTTTCTTGCTCTCAGCTTCCTTCAGGTATCCATTGCACTGACTTGCCATTATTTCTCCCTGTCCTCTGGCAATGGGCTTCTTACTTAGTGCAGAAAGCAGACGTCAGGCTGCCTTGAAGGAAGCTCATACGATGATTTATTTGAGCAGTCAGTTGAAAAGGGCGCTGCCGTCTGGGGAGAACTACACGAATGGCCACTGGGCCAATGAGCAGCACCGTTGACTCCGATCATTAGCTTTGAGCATGATGCTGAGAGCCATACAGCATAAGCAGCCATCTGTGGCGAGGAGGCCCAGGGAACACAACCCGGTGCGTGTTCCCTTGGGCGAGTGATGCAGCAGGGATCTCTCCTTGTTGCTCAAACCAGCACCTACAGTCAGCGAGGCGTTGGTGGAACTGAGTCAACAGCACTCTCCTACAAGAGTGTCACTTTGCCTGATAGAACGGGCGACTCAAAGTATGCACATTGGAGTGCACGCTCGTGTTTACCCCACCTAAGGTGGCTTGGATCTTGCCTTCATGGGAAATCGTGAGAAATGGGCAACTAGCATCATCATGATCATCAGACACACGTGGCGAGGATGACACCGCTGATGATACCGCTGTTACTACTCCGTGTTACTTTTAAAGCTGGATCCCACCAGTAACTACTGGGACTCCTTCCACCGTCTCCCTTATGGTATTCTGTTACCACGATTCAGTGATCTAATGAAAGCCTTTTAAAAGTATAGAGTAACAAGTGGTGTGGCTGGTAGCCAGAGCGCAAGCAAAGGCGGGCGGGAAACGGAATACGATGAGAGAACCCCCTTTGATGCTGATACTGTCTTCGCAGTGTCTGGTCAGGCCCCGTGCCTCATTTCACTGCTCAGTGGGTTTACATCAAGTTTCCTCTAATTGCATCTTCAGATTCGCTCGAGATCCAATAACCCCGCATTAGCAGAAGACAATTACAGAGTGTAATGATGCCATCATTACACAGGACCGGATAGAATATGAAATTAAAATATCGGGGGCAGAGGGAAGTCTGGGAGGATCTCTGTGTCTCCATGGGCTTTTTCTGTTACGCTGTGGTTTATAGTTTTACTAATGCATACTGATGTTACAATTATATAATATAAAACATTGAGAGAGATAGTTTAGGAGGTGGGTCAGACTGAACTGCTTTCATGCAAGTAATATTTTATATTCAACTTCAGTTCAATCTCATCCTCAGTGTTGGAATTTTGTAATCTTACAAAGTTTTGTTACATTAATTTTACAGCTGTGCATGCTGCTGTCGATGTCAAATACCCACTCGGTTGAAAAGACAATTACTGGCACTCTTAAATTGAGTTTAGCAACCTTGAAAATTTACTGGGTAAACTTTATACGACAGGTTGTTGGTTTCTTTTGCCCAGCTGTGCCAACACATGTCCACAGTTGTATAAGTTAACCAAATATCATATCCGAGTCTATAACTTCAGCTGAATGATTTAAATGTCCACCTCTAGTTATGAATTTACTGTAACCCATATGATGTGGTAATGCTGACTGTCAAAAGGTCACCCTTACGCTGGTTTACTTTTAGTAAAATTTCTACCAGTAACATCGACTGAATTTCACAGCAATTGTTGGCTAGCTGGATGCTGATATCATGTATTAAACAAATTTATATGCTGGTGAATACAGGAAAATGTAAATGGGGCCAAGTGTTAGTTGTGTAGTTGCAATCCTGAGATCACAGGTTTGATTTCCCCCTCCTGCTGTTGTACCCTTGCTCTGGCCTGACCCTGAATGGCTGCAGTAAGTATACCTGTTTTATACAACAGAAGATGACACCAAGGATGATCGTCTATCATTGCCAGTCACATTGGGCAAAGATTAATATTAACATATGATTCACACACTTATGGATCTTTAAGACTATAATGCTTTTGATGAAAATCAAAAACGAAAAGTTGCAATGTGAATTAAAGACAACTATTGAAGACTTTAAAATACAAGGAAACATGAATTTCCTTAAAATATAACTCCTTTTTAATACAAGAAACATTAAACTTGAAGTAACTCCTTCTTGTGGTACTTTCTCCCTGATCCAGATTCCAGTACATGATTTATCTGAACGATTGTGACGTTTCACAGGCAAGCATAATTCACTCCTTTACTGAAATCCGTTACTGAAATCATGTGATAGTACGTGACTTAATGCTAAAGAGATAATAAACCTGCCTGTAAAGTATAACCCAAAACAGTAACAGAGCACAGAACCTCTCAGCACCATCTGGATTATGCTGGGTCAAAACAAAATGGGAAAAATTACACTTTGATTAACTTTGTTAGAATGCCAAAATCTAATTCGTGTGGCCATGCACTGAGTTTTTTATCCTCATTACTGCAGTGGCCCGGAGAGAGGTTAATAAACCATGTGTTTAATAGCGGAAAGACGGAATAAAGAGGAGGATCAGGAGGAAAACTACAGCTTCACAGATACCACTGAGATGCCCTGGCTGCTTCAGATATGGCTGCTGTGTTAATTGGACTGAAAAAGAAGCGTTGTGGTGTCCTCAGGCTGTGTGTGATACAGCTCTCCTTTGTTCTGCAGCTTCAAACCTCTATTGTGTTTTCATCAAACACACGTTCCACCACAAGCTTTCTACTGCTGTGGCGGTGTCCTTTACGGCAGGTATAACTGGCATAATTGGCCTTATTGGCAAATTCGGGTTTCCTCTGCAAGTTTGTGAGCATGTTTTTTGGACCAGTGATCATTTTTTCTTACCTTTACAGACAACGGCAGCTTGGCAGTCCACTGTCTGCTCATTCCACGTTCAGTCAGATGGGAAGACTTAAGAACATTTTCAAAACATCTCAGATACGTCCAGGAGTCCTTGAAAAGAAAGACAACAAAATCTGTGTAAATTTCCTGGTCTGAACATTATGAGGAGCTCAGTTCTGAATTATTTGGTTTTAATCCCCTCATGCTGAAGAAAAAGGGCAGTCACATTTAAAATGTTGACGTACAGTATTTCACCCCGCTCAGGCCTTATCAATTCAGTCATAATTTCCCCGCAAACTAATCTTGAAGCATACAATGTGCTTTAATCTACTTTTGTATATGAAGGTTGTCTCTGAGGAGTTGGAATATACTTGAAGATGAATGAACCCAATTTGCCCAAGTGACCTTTTTACTGCCAAATGGTTTAGACGCTAAGCCTCTTAATTCTTCTATTTTAGCAGCATCGTTGCAGAGCGGCAGTTTAGATAAGGATTAAAAAAACGTGCAACTATACAAATTCAAGTTCTGTAACATGTCAGATGACTTCGAAATATTTTAAACAACAATCTTAGGGAAAGCAGATTATATGGGCAGCGCCAAGCTGGCTGCACCAAACACTGGTTACTACTCGAGATGCTCCCATTCCATTGTAATTAGCCATATCGTATTTGCAAAGGGAACAGCTGGAAATATGAAAACAAGTGGGCGGAGTCCAATGATCGTTCCATTTGAGTTCTGAAAGTAAAAGAATCATCTTGATAAATGACTCTTGCGCAAAGGCCCTAAATTAATTACAACCGTTGGGTTTTTAACGCATGCATTAGGTTGGCAAACGCAAAACGGGGCCGAGGTATGGTGCCAAACGTACTCGATTAAACCCAAAGCCGTCATTCACGCTCTGCGCAGCAGCTTTTCAAGTCAAGTGTCGCACCGTGAGTTTATGACGTTCTTATCCAAAGCGTTCTCCGAAGTTTCCATAGATTTTGTTTTAATTTGTTTCTCAGGAGCGCAGTGCAACGGCTTTGAAATGAGGAACATTATTTATGCGGAAACATTTTCGGCTTTGCGTCATTTCAGTATTTCCTTTGGCTTCTTAATACCACAAAGATGAATATATTATTGCGATTACATCCCTAAATGGAGAAGTTGAGTAGAAACCTTGCTGCGAGCTGAATGCCCTATTGAGTTTAAGGGCTCATTTAGCATTCCGATTGATGTGCAATAATAGAATGAAAAAGGCAGACGCATGCTATCAACATTGAGGCTGGTTGTGGGGGGGGGGACCGACTGCCACTGCTGTTGGTGCCGTGCAAAAGGTGCACTTTTTAAGCACATGGCTAAGTCATCCTGTCTTGCTGTCCGTTGAGGTGTAGGGGTCAATGTCTTTTTGGTCTGATGCGCTTGTACCCATTATAGTGCACCTCGCAGAGGGTGTTGATCTCCCAGACCTTTTGGCTCGTGGTCTCTGCAGACACGGTGCAATTGCTGAGGCGCTGTGGAGAGTCTGTGTCATGTCACATTAAAGTGGACATGTTCACCAAAACACTCTCCTTCACACCATTGCCCTGTTACATCTGACAGTTTCTTGTCAGGAAATTGCTGCTGTACAGTATAGTTTGCATTTCTTTTCCTTCTGTTTCACCCCCCCCCCCAAAAAAAAAAAAAAAAAAAAACAGATCCACAGCCCAGTATTATCTATATTTATTCCTTTTCCAGAAATTCATGACAATATTTAAGATAAAATCACCATTCAGTTCAAGGTGTAAGAAAAAAATTCCATTCAGGAGTATTAGAGTTAAAACTTTATTTGCTGTAGTAAGCATTTGGTATGTAAATGTCTTCTCATGGACTGACAAAGCGGTTAAAAAAAGGGAGAAGGGCCAGTTGACACTGTTTGGTGTTAGGAGTGCGTCGTTGTTAGTGGGGCTATTGTGATTCTTCTTGTGGTTTTGGTCTTTGACATTCCCCTGAATGCCTTGTTTGTTTCGGACCCGGTGGGAATTACATCATCTAAATCTTACCGCAAAGAGCCTTTCAATAGAGCAGGCTCCATCACAAAAGTGACATAGCTGACCCCCACACCCCCCAACATACTCTGTGCGCGCGTGCTCACACACACACACACACACACACACACACACACACACACACACACGCACACACACAAACATACACACATGCTGCTGACTCCAGATGATGTCCCCCTCCCTTATTGATTGTATAATGTCCAGGGTTTGCAAGGTTAAACAGGGAGAGGTTTACTCCTGCCATCTTATTTTATAACCTTGAAAGCACTGTAAACATATACAGGAAGGAGATTTAATTTCTGATGGTAATCATATGGGTACTGCTGACACTTATTTAATTTCTTGCTTCCCGAATGCAGTATGTCAGACAGTTTAATTCCAAATAATTATATTCAAGAAAATATATTTAATAATTTTATATAAATTTAAAGCACATAATTTAAACATTTTTTAAACAGTAATTGCATTTCAGTCTCCGGTACATTACAAACCATTATGTTTGCAGGTTTTAAAAATTGAATATGCATAACAAAGTACAGTATAGACATGAAATTAGGTGCAAATAAATGCTATACAATTTCAAATGCAATGCAGGTAACATTTTTTTCACATAATTATTTAAATGTAATATTTTTAAGCCCTATTTAATCAATAATTGCATGCGAGTCCCTAGCAGTTTAAAACCCGTTATGTCGGCAGGCTGCACGTAACAATATGTACATGTGTTTAAATAGAAGTTAGATAAGTTAGGTAAATGGTAACTTTTTTCTTACAGGAAAAGTTTGTTAGGGAAGACATTCTGTTTTCACTTCATGGGTTACTATGAAGCTACAAAAACTGTTACTTAGCAACCAAGGGATTAGATTAAAAGTTCAGCATAATTTATGTGTGCGGACAGTCATGCTGCTGTTAATGGATCTTCCGTGAAATAAGTAGCCGTGTGTTACTGGGTCCAGATGATGGCGAAAGGGAAGCGAGTGAACGATAAATGTTTTGATAGGCAGAAAGACGAATCTCTGGTATTCAACATTGAGTGAATTCACGTTCATGACTTTATGCATTGAACTATAAATTAAAGTATGAAAATATTTTGTACACCCGGCTTGTTTTTTTAAAACCTGGCTGACTAAGGAAATCAATGCGTTCCACGCTGCCAGGGAAGGCGTGCTTCATCGCCCACGGAATGTCCAAATTCGGCGATGACCAGATCCCTGTAGGCTCATTCGGCTCCGCGCACAATCCCTGTAACCTGTTTGCACACATCTAAATTTCGGTGACAATTTCACAGCACCCTTTTCAGTGGTGAATGAAAGGAGGCAGATTCCATCCTAGTTACTCGAACTAAGTGCCGGGGAAGCCTATCATGGGAAAATCCGAACCTTTTGGCATCCTCCGACTGATGCCGCTCCGTGCCGAGGCATTAGCTCTCAGCAAACACAGGCCTGAGTAATGCGTGTGAAATCTGCCGTGCGGAGTTTGCGGCTTGTCGTGCCGATGAGAAAGAGGGTCTCATTCAACCCATTGAGTGGGAGCGGACGCATCCCGCTCCTCAGTGTTTGCTTTCTTCCGTATAATGTATACGTGCATTGTTCTGGGTGCGCGGGCTGACCTTGCCAGATGCAGTGTGTATAAAACCCCCCTTTCCTTAATCGGACAAGTGGCCTCATAGGGCAGGATGGCACTTCGCCATGCTGGGCCAGGCTGCGCTGCAAGGCTTACTGGACCACGGCAAGACACTGAGGCCGTGGAAAACAACGCCAGAAACCTTCAGCCCAATGCCACACTCTGCAATATGCCAAGTGTCCTTTTATAAGCTTTTTAAATTTTCCAAAATAAATTTTGGACTTGAGTCAGGAAGGAAACAGTTTAATTTATTCCTGGGTCCAGGTGTTTTAATTGTACTTGTTTTAATGTACCATTTAGAGGTTATATTGAATCATATTACAACGCCGGTCCAACTTCAAGGTTTTAATAACATTAAGGGTGACGCTTCGTGGCAACCACAGTAATTCAAAAGAGCCCTTCTTGCTCTAAAAGGGCATTTAAAGTAATTTCCTTCTTGGCTTCTGAACTAATTTGATTTGTAAAAGTGAGTTATATCTTACTTCATATCTTTCCTGAAGACATATCCGTTTGTTTGTGTTTGCATTACATAATTCCTAAGAGACATTGATGCTTATCTTGATAATTTATACAACAATAAATGCCATCCTTTCACAGTTTTTAAATCAAATAACATGGGTGCACATTAAACTCAGATGGATATTTTGACAGCAGTAAGGGGGAGAATTAAGAGGGCAAGTAGTCAATTTGATTTCTGTTCAGCTGTGCACAGTTAAATGCAGAAGCTGTTGCTGTCCTTTTAAACCTAGTGTTGTATGCTTGGTAGACTGTACTTCCTGTCTTTATAAAAGAGTTCCCCGTCCATAACATCAAACAGTTCAAGTGGCTGGGATATGGCGGGCGCAGACGATGGGCCAGCAGAAGTCTTTGTGCCTCCTTTCATTTTGCCTCAGTCAACCTCGACAGTTTGATTTTAATCCAGACTTGCTATGAGCTGCCTGAAAGTCAATCCCAACTGCAGCTCTGAGAGTTCAGTGAATTTCAGCATTGAGGCGCACAGAGTGTGGAGAAAAAGGAAAGCCCCCCCGTCCGTAGGAACTACTAAGTAGCTTGCTTGGCGAGCTGCTGCTTTTCTCTGGATGAAAAGAGAGTGACGGTATGGCTTGTTGCTTAGGGAGGCCTTAAACCGCTGTGCCTCAGCAACTGTATGACCGTGAAACAGTCCACTGTCCTCATCAGCCTGCTTCTCTGCTCTAATGCTTGTAGAAACAATTTAATAAAAGGGATATTTACACACAATCGGTTTCTCTCCCAACCTTTTCTTGCCTTGCATTTGGCCTTCGAGAATGCAGTCAGTGTAAATGTGCGTACATTTTGTTTTTCTGTCAGCACATTAAAAAGCATAGTCATTCCCCTGAGTTTATCAGCGTTCAGAGGTCACTGTCTGCTTTTGTTTGCTCCAGGATTGTCATCCCAAGTGGGCTTTCAAAAATGACAATGCCCAAAAGAACAGAGGCCTTTTAACTTACTAAACAAACTTATTTATTTTTGATTCTGTCAAGTGCATTGGCTGGCCTGCTACAGTAAATCTTTTCATGAAAAAAACATTGATTCTAAGCAAGCTCTGAGTCTACATTGTCTGTTCTGTACATTTTTGGAATTGATTTTTCAACCTAAGAAAGTGAGGTCCTATTTCAGGAATACCAGAAGATCGTATTCACTTGGCTATTATGTGCTCTTGTGCTTATGTTGTGTCAGTTGCTTGTAGTGTATGTCAGTGCCCATTAGCGTGGCGTGTGATGTCCTCTACTAACATCTACCACGTTGTGCAATTTGTTAAATATTAAAATATTGTTCATTAACATCTCTAACCTGAGCAGGTAGCGCGTGTAGAATTGCTTTAATCCAGAAATGGATGTGAAATCGGGAACACATATTAAGTCATGTTCAGCTGACACCTTTGTCCAATGTGACTTGCACCACATACAATACATTTCGCTACTTACAGCTATCTGCCCATCCACACAGAAGAGCAATTTCAGACACAGACCTGTTCACAAAGTCACACCACAATGGGATGAGACAGGACATGATAGGTATTTTACAGCATTAACCCCAAAGGGAAAATCACACACAACAGATCAACACATGACATGTAATGACAAGGTGCAGTTATACCCAAACAAAACAGAAAATTACAAATTATACTTACACTAGACCGTTAGACAATTAAACAAGTGCGGTGACTTTAAGGTCAGAAGTTACTTTCCTGCCTCTCTGTATGAAGGAACTAACTGATAACAGGCCCAAGAGTGGCATTATGGATGCTAGTGGCTGTTGGCAATAAGGATGTCCAAAACTGCTTCTTTGTACACCATAATTGTGTGACATCCAGTGACTAAAGGAGATCATGGCGATCACTTCATGGAGGGTATTTGAGCAATTGTCTATAATGGATACCTACTTCCCAAACATCCTGGCCTCTGCTGGCCTCCACTGAGTCTGGAGTCACACCCATAATAGAAGCCACCTTCTGTACAAGTTTATTGAGTGCACCACCAGAGTTTCTTCCCCAGCACATAGCATCAAAAAATAGAACACGTTAAAGGACCTTAGCTTAGCGAAAAAAATCAACCACCAGCCCCTTCTTCTTGCTCATGCTAAGTTGGAGACATTTTGTGTGTATTGCCATATACAGTAACACTTGCCCAGCTGCCAAAACTCTAATACAAAGAGTAGAATTCCACTAAATCAGTTTCATTACACAAAGGGGAGAATGGTTCATAATTCACCATCGATTCTTTGTCATTTCAGAGGTCTATTTGTACATAGGAAGAGGTGCTAACCATACAGTAAATATTTTCTTGGCATTTGAAAGTAATTCAGACATGATATTGGTCTGAGGTATATATGAAACCTGTGGCAGCAGTGAAAGTTCAGCAGTGTTAAACATTTCGAAAGGTCATTCGTGTTCTGTAAATGGTTTGCCCTTCTTTTCTGCTTTTACATACCACACAAAGGAATTTCTCCTGAATAAATGAGTACAGCAGTATTCAATGCAAAGCAGGTGGACTGAATCTTTTTATCTCGCCTGCACCGACTCAATGAATTTGTTGTTAAATGAGAAAACACTGAATGGTAAATTGGACCTAACCATTCGATTGAAATGTTGGTTCTTTCTTTAAGCTGCAAGTAATAATTTACAGGTGACCAAACAATGCCTGCTACCCTACAGTTTTCATCAAAAAAAAATATAAAAAAATTCAAAAGTAAACCACTTCAGAGGTCAGAATAAGTTCACATCTTCCTCACAATGACAAACCCATCAGATAAATGTTTTTGAATGACAGATCCACTAATTATGCCTACTGAGAGAAAATATTCCCCAAAACTTGCTGAAAATAAACAAGAAACAGTTGCTGAAAAAAGTTTTTCTGTGCGCGTTTCACTGTAAACAGCAAGCTTTTGAAGTATTTGGGATGTACACATACTGTAGTTTCATAGCCACAAAAAAATTGTATATAATTTCTTATGAATTTATGTATTTATTCATTTATTCATTTAACAGGGACATTTTCTGATGGGAACATGGATATTAGCACACGGCAGCAAAATTACGTCTGTAATGCATCTGTCCATTGGCTACTGGTGTGCTACTGGGTCCGAAGAAGAGCAGTAAGACAGCATAAAACAAACAAGTGCACAATGTACTTCAAAAAAAATGCTAAAAACTGAAAATTTGATAACCTTCATAGATCTAGTGTTAAACAGTATGTTATCCTTGATAAACACAGCAAACCAGAACATCAGTGGTTTGGGGGATATTTGAAGTCACTGGCAGTTTCTAAAGAACGGGGGAAGGGTGTAGGACCAGTCACCTTGATGTTATTAGGGGTCACGAAACCAAGTTGCCGTCAGCCATGTTTCGAGATTGGTTTCAGCGCTGCTGAAACTAGCGTAGGTCCTTTTTCCTGCAGGCAGCCGAGGAAACCTTTACAGTAGTTCCAGCTGAACGTCTTCAAATACAGTAGCTCTACAAAGCACTTTTGTTATCATGGGGCTACTGGCTCTTTTGTAGTTACCTGAGAAAAGTTAATAGCATGATTAAACTGCTGAAGGGGCAGTATCATGTTCCATTACAACAAAAATATATTCGGTATATCCAGTAATTCAACCTGCAGCTCTAGAATGCTGCTCCGAAAAAAACAAGTTGGCTTTTTTGACTCGCTATAAATCCCTCCAAGACAAAGGCCTTTGCTGCCCTGGTATTCATTCCATTTCCAAAAATAAGTGAGCACAGTAAATCTTAACTACTTGTACTTTAATGCTGAATATGTCACCAGACTCATGAAGCATGAACATAGTTTCACAGAATTCATTAGAAATAGGAGATAGGATGGAGCCATTATGATGAAGTGGGCTTGTGTAGGTTGGACTGGCTAATAAGACTAATAAGGGTTGAATGCTGAACTGAAAGCTTACACTTTTTGAATCTGGAGAACCTCTTCTATGAACACTTTAAATGACAATGTGGAGGCTTAAGACTGCCAACCAAACAGAAGTGCTGAGTATTCCTCAGACATCTAATGCACTTCAGTGTGCCAATGATCTACCACTACCTGTTGTTTCACTTTTTTAATATTTCATTACATTCAGTGAAAACATCATACAATTTTGTGATGTTTTTTTTTTTTTTTTTTGTCTTCCAAGGTTAAGTGTCTTGTTTGAGGACAACATAACAGAGCTGCTCCTGGGATTAAAACCACTAATGTTCAAGTCACAAAGTGAGGCCTAAACCACTATGCTAACAGACACCTAGTGGGTTCCTCTCTACACTGTCAAGCTGTAGCCTTAAATGTAGTAACACCGTGTTTGTCCTCTGTCCCTCAGAATATAGGACAAAAAACAGCAGAAAGACACAATTTAGAATTGGAAAGGTACCATAATCTGTAAAAATCATAATCTGCCACCAGGACTGGGATTTTTGATAAAGCTAGATCAGTTTGTTTCGGAAACAGGAATGTTATCGTTTTCATTTAACCTCAGGTAACCCCATTTTGCATCAGTGTGAGACGACCAGCATGCTATGCAAAAAGATGAAATACTCTGGTATCTAATGGCCATTAATTATTTAAGACTTTATTAACCTCAGCACTTGACAAAAACTGATACGGTGCCTTGTATCTGGGATCAGGGATTACGTTTTATCTTTTATCTCCTTGTCGCTTCTAGCTGTGCAAATTTAGGACCCAGACAAAAACAAAACACAACGCGAACCATCTACTAACCTACCAAGCCCAATATTTTCTCATAGGCAACTGGTTATAGGAATCTACTCAAAATTGAGAAAGACAGAAAAAATAACATTAAATGCACAAATATGACACAAAAGGTTGTCTAGCAGGCTGAGCTAAGCGTTAGTCTCTACAATTGATTTAGTTCTTAATGCAGAAAGCAGGGTTTCAATGAAATGGTGGCTATTTGTCAGACAAATTTAGCTAAATGCGATTTCAGCAAAAGGAATAACATCAATTGTATGTAACCATAAAAATTTAGCAGTAGGATGCTTTCCAAGGAGTTGTTTATATTTTTATGAGTTATTCTGTGTCTGATATTTACATATTGATAGCTTTGTTTAGTGAACTGGTGCGCATTTTTGAGAGAAATGGTAATTTTGCCAGGAAAATCTATAGAAGATTATACATTTCTCTCCTTATTAAACGTTTTCTCTATTGCTACTGCTCCTATAGATACTTTTCAGGTTTGTTTATAATGCATTTTAAACCGTTCTATGCTTGTGACTTGATATTTCTCTCTCGGCTTTAACAATGGTAACATCTATACCCAGAATAAAATTTGAATTCAGGTTTTTTTCGTTGTAGCTTATGCGTGGCTTTTCGTGTAAGAAATGTGTTCTACTGTTGTAGTGGAATGCTCATGTCTTGTTTAATGGGATTTTCAGTGAGATCCAAATTCCAGATCATCATTAGTTCCAAAAATACTGTGATTCCAGACTGTATTATTACAGTAATAATAACCCCTAATCATGCATTTATGCCTGCATCCTGTTCTCAGTCCTAAAAGGCAATTCATAGGCTCTCCTCAGCACTGGCATGATTATGTGTCATGAAGCAAATTTTTTTTTTTTTTTTCCCCATTGCAGATGAATAGCTGCATTACTGCATTATTATTGTTGTTTTTTTCAAAGTGTATAATACAAAAGTTTTAATTTTCCCAGGACTGCATGCGGAAGTGCCATTGAGTCAAATCCAACTCATAGGTGACCACTAGCACGGTTTCCTAGGTAAGTGGCTGCTATTGCCTTCTTCTGTGCATGTATGAGGGGTTCAAAGATGGGGAAAACATGCAAACCCAACACCAGGCAAACAGTCCAGGAGCTGTGCGGCACCGCCTTTATCTTTTATCAAAAGTACCGTACTTAAAACAAACACTCATAACCCAACACTACTACAGCACATTATTAAAAAAGACAAATAAATAAGCTGATTAATGAATTTTTAGTATAGATTTGTTCCTGCTACCACCTATGTCAGTCTGGTTTGATAATCCCCAGCCTAAATTTTACGAAATCAATTTCAGCAGTGGTCAATAAACTTCAATTTTATATAGAGGAACAGTAACTTCATTTGACATCAGCAGATGAGTTGTTTATCTTGTTAAAATGAGCCATTTTGATTCGTACTCTGTCAATGGTACCAGAAAAACTGTGCTTTTAAAATCATGTACGTATCTACAGCTCTACTCTCATTAAATCGCCTTTTGATTCTGAGTTGTATGTGGCTTTAGAGAAAAGTGCTGAATGAATTGAAGTAAATAAAAGGTATAGAGGCAATCATTGACTCCACCAAATCCTTTGGAGAAGGTTAGACAATCAAAAGACAGTCAAAAGTAAAGTAAGATATTCTTAACCAAGAATTTTTGATGAAGAGTGCTTTCAGCAAACCTGAGGTGACTAAAAACAAAGATGTGCCCCGACTTCATCCCTTATGAACACTGCCAGTAAGGTTCGATCGCGGCTGACAGCACTGGTCAAAGTGAACCACTGATGTACACTTCTGTGAATCCTCCAGAGTGTTGTGTTTGTAAAACTGGACATCGGAGGCAACCCATGTCCTCCATGAAATACCCACAAGGCCGTTTGAATGGCAACACCTCAAGCAGGGTAGTGCAATGCTCAGGTTCTCCGTAGTTTCCCCACTGATGCATGTACAACCTGAAGGTGATTGCTGTGTATGTTCTTGCATCTTGCTTTCAAATCATATTAAACCCAAATTTCATCACCTGCTGTGGGTGTATAAAAGCAATGCATAGAATAGACTGAAATATTAATTGATTTAAGTTTTATCACCAGTTTAAGCATCATAAACTGGTCTCCAGCACAGCCTTGGCATTGATGTTATTTGGTTGGTTTCTCAAAAAGCTTATTTTATTTACAATGCATTTCCAACAGCATGCAATTCAAAGTGATACGTAAGGCTTGTTTTCTGAACTCCTTTTTGAGGTCACAGTCCCGCATTACAGAGTCAAACCTCTTAAGTGCACTCTTTGTAAGGCTCTGTGAATATGGAATATTAATGCTATGTGGAGCAAAATGGGCTTGAGATTAGTGGAGCTATATTTGTTTGTTTGTTTGTGCTGCACTGTGGAGTTATGGCTGAAGTTTATTTTTATGTATGGCTTCTGTCAGTAAATGAGCCATGTCTAGGGTGCTGTAAAGATGGCAGGAAAGCAGGGAAAACCTTTAATGCACAATAAACAGTGAGCATGCTGTGTCCAGGAGTAGGTCTTTCTGGCCTCGGCTGCCCGCTAAGTGGCTTTACTTGGTGCTCATACAGTCACCACTGCTGTAAATTAAAGTCACTAACTGGACACTCTTTGTGCTTAATGTTTTGTGTGATGATGTGCTTTTTTACCCCCAGAGCTCTGGTGAGCTGAGTGTTCAAATTTTTTTTTTTTGCAAAAGCCATCTGTCTTACTGAGAAATTCCAGATCACTCCTCTGTCCCCATTTCAGAAACAGATGATCAGTCATTCGGCCACCACGCTGCAGATTAGATCAGTCTTATCCTTGGCTTCCCGATTTTATAATCCCCAAAAACATGGTTTTCACCATAAACATGGTGCCTCTTATGCAATAGTTTATTAGCAGCACTAGTAAAGGTGGAACAGAACAATGCACTGTATGACTGCGCTTTGTACAGTTGGTGCCCTCTGGCTTATGCAGTGTGGTATCTGCTGTAAACTCCTTTATTTCCTGCATGCTGGGGCAGATGTGGTGTGTACCATTTGACTTCGGCAACAGGGTAGTACGAGTGAGTGCCCAACACCTTTGTTTGGGTCAGAGGTAGCTGTTCCCCTACAGCTTGTGCCTGGGGGTAGCTATCATGAGTACATCATGGGGGGAAGGGAAGCACTCTGGGCCTCTGTTTGTAAATCTCATGCACGTGTCCAGGCTCAATCTAGCCATCAGCTCTGAGCCCTCGGATGCCTGGTCTCGTGACTGAGCCAAGGTCAAACAGTCAGGCCACTAGGGCACTGGGTCACTACTGGAGCAGCCCCAGTGGAGCACAGAAGCTCTTCCACAGCAGAGCTGGGTGTAATTAAACCCCGAGACACCCAAGCCGTTAATCAAGACCGACACGGTGTTTCGTTGAGCTGTGCATGTGGCTTACTGACCAACAGGTAGCGCACCCTGCTCCATAGCCTGGGCCAGCGTAGGAAAGGACACATGTGGGCAGTCTGCAAAGCCAACAGTGCACGATCACCTTTTAATGGGCAAATTGTGTTCGCCCCTGAAAGTGTTTTATACTGCAGAATCGAATAGCGCGTTTCTACCGCCTACGCCTCCACTGAGAACCAGAAGCAAAACCACCCTGAAGACTGTATCCCAGATAACAGTCTGTTGCTTTCCAGTCTTGTGGTTACCTTGGAGAGGAGCAGGAATCCATGATGAATTTTATCAGTGAGAACTCATAAATATAACACCCTGATGAAAATCCATCTCTCCTGGGATAAAGTTTTCATGGCTTATCTACAAGTATCTAAAAGTATACTGTACTGTCACATAACTGTAACCTGAGGGTACACAGCAACTGTTTAGAGCTCTGGGTTTTGACTGACTATCACAACAATATCTTACAGGCCCGGGCGCAGTTCTTTATTAACCAAACATCTTCGTGACCTGAACCAGACTGCCTCTTGTGGTCAAAAGAGGTAATTACAGTTTTCAAGTCAAAGGCGATGACCATTCGCCTAAAATGCATTTAGCCCAGAGCAACTCACACAGTTTACAGTTTTACATTTCATACAAATGGGTAACTGTGAAAACAAATCAGATTGCTGGCATTTTCACTTTCGTATCAATGACACCACCTGCTGCCATTGTGTGGGTCCAGTGCAATGGTTTAAAAATAACTATTTTACAGGTAATTCAATTATTACTTTTTGGAGTTGATATTCTTTGACTGAATGTTATTCCATGTCATGTTTAACATACAGACAGATATAAATGTATGTCTTTGTGTATAACTAATATGAGATCTGGGAGGGCTGATGGCAGGTTGTTTCTACAGCAGCTTAGAAGGGCAATACCTCAGGCCAGGGACACATGAAAAGACTGGACTGGGCCATACATCACCGATCGCTGCCTTGAGGAACTCCCTGTGCCTCCTCTCTGTCACCTCTTATTTTAGCTCTCACCAGACTGAGGAAAATAGGTCAGCCCATTCAGTGAAAACTGCATGCCATTTGGTTAGGTTTAGCAGGTTATGTATAAAAGAAAGAGGGGAAAGTGAGGTTTGTGCCATCCACAGGAATACTCGCACATCGAGGGAGGCATACATAAATCATGGGCCAGCGTACTACTCTGTGTGTTGCGGGGTGTAAAGGCATGGAGGGTGAGTTTATGCAGGCCATTTTGGGCTCTATGTCTCTAAACTCAAAGTATGGAAGTGCTTGAGTGGCAGGCCTGTCTTATTGAAATCCAAATTGTGTGCACGTACACTGATGTCTCTTCTTAGTAAACTGTAATTCTGAAATTCCTTGCGGCAGAAATAAAGCAGCACATGACAGAAAACTTTTTTCTTGGGGGAAACTGATTTCCATTGACATTTTTGGACACATCGTGGCACTTTATTAGCTTTTTATGGTGCCCTTCAGCCAGTCACATTTCATACTTCTCTTTGAGACAGTCCAAAACAAAAATGTTGAAATTTAGAGTTCTGATTATTTGTGTGTATGCACGTGCACACACACACACACACACACACACACACACACACACACACACACACACACAGTATATATATAATAAAATTTTATGTAGACCTGAAGTCGAATCCTGGAAAAAAGCTAAAAGCTTTTAGGTGGGAGGGACCTGTGCTCTCCAAGTTCTTTTTCTGTAAATAAAAAGGGTTCAACCAAGAATCATTAGATTATTGGATCTCAGACTTTTGTGAAGTGCTTCAATAGGTCTGACATCTAATTGCATTAGGTAAGTGAGTGTTTTTGTTCCGCTCTGTGCTGCCAGCTACCCGCCTTTCTGTGCCACTGCTCTGATTGCGCAGCCCCAGGCGCCGCTGTCCGCAGGCAGTGAAGGCTGCAGCGCATTCCCTGGCCCAGGTTCTCTGCACCAGGCTGCTATAGCTCAGGGCTCTTATATTAATCATCTATTAGAAAGTGGGGAGGGACAGAGGGAAAAGGAAGGAGTGCATCCTTTGCCCAGAAAATGCTCAGAGCAAAGACCTGCACCTGCCATGCAGGTGAGTCCATCAACTCTGAGCTGCAGCAGTGCACCCATCTGGTCCACTGTTACCCAGAAGTGGACCCAGCCCAAAAGTGAGGAGTGAGATGAGTTGGGTGGGTCCTCTCAGCTGTCTGCTCCTGTTCACAAGGAAACCTTAATTATGCTCCAGTCCCACTCTGACAGGTCTGATCCCCTGGTTGTATGCAGAAATCAGGTCCATGGAGTCAGGGGGCATCAGTGCAGTCTGGGGGACCACAGAGCAATGGGACAAGTGATCTGTCACCTGCAGTTTCCCCATGCACTGGATACCATCCAGTCATCTGTCTGCCTGTCCTCTGCTGAATTACAATCACGCTGCAGCCCTTCATCTACACTGCCTGTAGTGAAAAAAGACAAACAATGCACAGGGTTGGAATCCCAACTAATCCCAACCGTGTTCATCTTTTTCAATGAATGGATCAATTTATTATCTTTGACTGTGAATGTTTATGCGAGTAGCTGCTATTGTTGATAACATATTCAACAATAAGAAATAATTTGATAACGAAACGTAAATCTCTTCTGTTCCTCGCCTGCAGGACCCAATTAAATCTCTCTTGTTCTGATATGGGCTTTGCTGCCGAGCGATCTATGCTGGTTAACTTCATTAGCTTGTTACATGTAGGTGAATCATTTAAGAAGATGGAGGAGCCAGAGCTGGATGGTCTTAAAGGGGTCATGAAGTTACAGGCTGCTTACTGGAATTAGCCTGAGGTGCACTGAATAGTGCTGCCTAAAAATGAGGGTAACCACAGTGTACGTGGGTGCCAAGTAGGTACAATGCTCAGCCGTGTGTGTGAGCGAATGTGGGTGTCAGCACGTATGTGTGTAGGAGTGGAAATTGTGCTGATATGCATAGGTGTCAATGAATGTGTGGATACTAGAACTAAAACTGCAGGTATTATGACTGTGAGCATGTTTATTGGGAGGGAGATTTTTGGGGTGTATGTATGTGGGTGTATATGCCTTTGCGGGTGTGCGCGCGCATGTGAATGGAAGTGTGAGTGGTCCGGTGGGTGGTCCGGTGGGTGGTTCCATGGGCGTCACCATGCGCAGATGGCTAACGGTTTCGCAGGTGGGATCTAACAGCGTTTTGGCAATGGCTGATTGTGACAATAACAGTCCAATTTTGGAAGTAGTTCATATGGGGGATGGGGGCTGAGGGGTATCAGGTTTAACTGAGCAGACTTGCACAGTCCTGTTACCAATGAATTGCTAGAGAGGAAAAACAGCCCCCCAGTGCTTTTTTTAGTGCTATCAAGGGAAATTTTATTGTGTTCAGTAACAGTTAACCCTCCCCTGACCGACTCTTCATTAACATCCCCATTTCCACAAGATGTTTAAAACAGCAGATATGTTTAATCGTGGTCATGATATGAACAATCTAAATATATTTCCAGTTTAAATGTACAGACTGTCAATTGAAAAGAAGCCTAGCCACTTCTTAATGGCTTTCACAGCAACTGGTAATTAAAAAACCCTTCTGCTGTATAAATCTGATATCCTGACACAATTTCCGCAAGCCTTCTTTTGATAATGTAATTTCAGGAAGGTGTTTGAATAACACAATTTTACTGTCCCACTGTCTCATTACTTGGATGGAAATAGCAAGAGTAACCCTTCCTCCATAGGAAGGAGAACATTTTCTACTGCATAACTAGATTACGTAAGATTTCCTTCTTGAGTTGAGGGGAGGACGGCTCTTTCTGAAAGGCAAGCTTTTAACCTTGGGGATCAGAGGTAGGTGCCTGGACCCTAGTTTTTGTCAGACCATGTCCAGAATCACGTGTGGAACGGATCTTTGTCTGCGCAAGCAGACAGTCAGAGAACTTGTCAGAGAGGTCTCCTTGTTTGACACAGATGTGACCTCCTCCTTTAAGCAAGAAGGGAAGTGGGTGGGGTGGGTGGGGTGGGACAGGAGTGTGCCTTGTTTAGAATCAGGCCCCTTTGGAAAGGCGTATAAAAGCTGTAGTGGTCAGTGTTTTCTTCTGGATGGGGCGGGGGCGATTTTAAGAAGGGGTGGAAATGATGTCTTACAAGGACTGCAGGGTCTGTGGGTTTTCATAATGTCTCTGTCTAAATTATTAATCAAATTCATCGTTTGGATCAACATCACCATCATCACCTGGCTTTACAGCTGTGTCCAATTTACTAAGTGGCCCACTTTCTGGTCAGCAGCTGTTTTTTTTTTCTTCTCTAAAAGCCGGGTGACGTTATTTTCTGTCGGCTCCAGACACACGGGTTGTTGTGGGGTTGGCCAAAGGTTCGGTCGGTGAGAGACACCGCGAGGACCGGTATTCTGTTGGACAGGGGACCCACGGAGACCGACACATGGTCGCACTCGCATGGAGGCTTAATCCTGTCTTGGCCTGCTTCTTTTCATCCCAGGAGATTAATTAGAAGACAATCAGAAGGAACATGTGTACTGCTCCAGCACTGCTAATTAACAATGACTTTTATTTCCGTTTGTCTTCTTTAGATTATTTAGTTTTTTGCTCGTCTTCTTCTTCTTATTTTTTGTTGCGCTCTGTTTTCTCCTTGGTCCCGAATTGATGGATGCTGCTCTGGCCTAACTGACGACAGTCCTGTATCCTTTTCGTTTGAGCTATCGAGCTGTAATGACTGATGATGTCATCAGTCCAGAGTAGCCCAGCGAAACGGCAGCTCTGTATCGAGTAAGGAAAAGGCACTCGCATTAGCGTCCAGCTGTTAACCCTTTCTGCTAACAGCCTCGTGCTTCTGTATTTATACAAAGGACCTTGAGCCACAGGAAATGTTCCACGAACGTCTGATATGCCTCTTAGCTTATACAGATTATAAAGGGAAAGAATTTGCAAGCAGCAAGAATAGCATAAACAGAAAACTGTGACCGCATGTTATTAGAAATAACAGCGCTTTGGCATCGCACGATTCTGATAATTTATTCTAAGGAACTTCACTGTTGTTTGGCTTATCTGGCTTTGTCTTTTGGACTCTAACAGTGAGCTTCCCGCAGTCTGCCTCTTGTCCTCCTCCTTCTCCAATGTTTGCTTTCTTAATTAGTTTAATGCTGCATTATTTACTGTCCTAATTTACCCCCAAACTGAATAAGTTGAGTCAAATTGACTGAGCTGCAACTTTTACAGATGATTATCTCCCTTATAAAGTGGGTAGTGATTTCAGTAGTAAAAATGTAGGCCTGTGCTCATTTAATAATGTCTACAGTGAAGCTAATGTGCTCTTGTTTCTACTGTCTGCAGTGTAACTAATGAGCATGGCTTGAGCCATAATTCATTCAATTAAATAAAGTCCAATTAATTTTTATATAGTGCCCTTCCCAACACAGTTGCTTTAGGGTAATTAACATGTGCTCTCAGGAGTGGGTTCTCACCAGCTGGCTGTCATGCCACTTGAAGACATGGCTTTAGACTGTGGAAAGACCACACTGCCTCTCAGTAAAATGCCAACTAGATGTTTACACATTTAGCACATTCTTGGGATAAGTTATTCTCACACTGGGCCCAGATTCTTTGGCTGGAGACAAGACTCACTCCAGAAACCTCACTTTATGTCCCTTTTCACTTCATTTCACATTTTATCAAGCGCCGTTGAAAGTCTGTTTTATTTTGTCCAAAGGACAATACTGTTGTAGCCCTTCTGCAGGCCCATGTATACAGGAGGAAAAAACAGGCAGTGCAGACAGGGTAACTGGCTCTCCAGTTTCCATTCAGAGATTTCTATAAAAATGCTCAAAGCAGCTGTAAGACTGCTGGCAATGGAACTATTTGTATGGAAGAACTACAACAGCACCTCCACAATGCTACTGATTCATTCTTTAATTGCACTTAATCTTTACCTGTGCATTATGTCACTACATCCAGGTTAAGAACTGTTTGCCCACTTTCACATCTGGCCATAAACATTTCAAAACTGTACCTGATACATTACTACAATAAACTGCGCTCCACCACAAACCCCTTTCAACATCAAAATTCATCATATGCGCTGTTCCTTTAAAAATAAAAAAATATTTTAAAAAACTGCACAATTTTGCATAGGTTTAAGAGTTGTAATTAATGTCCTGACAAATTATTTTACTGCTTCAATATACTCCAACCTTATATAGCAGGGCTAATTTGCTCCATGCTATCACACCATTAGGTGAATTCCAACTGAGAGGCTCAAATTACCATTATTTCTTATGGAAAAAAGAATGGGTTCCCAGATGAAAAATGTCGACAAAAATATTTAAAATGCCAAAATAAAAGGTAAAAGGGTTTTATGCAAGACACCAAAATATTTTATAACTAACAAAAATTATTCCTTTCATGTGATATTTTACTTCACTTATTTATTCATTCATATACAAATAATGCTTTTATAAAGCGTAACACAAAATACAGTCTGGATGGAGACATTTTGATAATTTTACTATACGTTTTTTAAGAAATACAACTCACAAGAACTCTGCCTCTGTGTTTAAGTCTATAAACCACAAGGAAATTGTGGCATTAGAGGTGCCATGCAGTTTTGCTAACAAAAAATGAGAGTGATAATAGTCATTTGACTATGAGATTAAGGATTTATTTATCTCGGTATAAGAGCATCCAAGTTATTAAAGCTGTTTATATTTTTTAAATAACTGAGTTGATAGTTATGTGGTTAAAGATTTTTTCTATGAGGACTCTAGAAGCCCATGTCCAAATCCCACTGCAATGGCAGTACCCTTGAACAAGGAACTTATGCTGAAATAGCTCTAGTGAAAATTACCCTGGTGTATAAATGGGTAAATCTGAATCTACTCTTTCAGTTGTGGTATTAGATTTTGCACTGTGGAAGGACATGCAGTCAGTGAACAAGAAAAGATAAAAGAGTTGCTTGGGGAAGGTGAACTAGCTTTTATTGTAGAATTTGTGTATGCACTTTGCAAAGTGTCTTGTGTGGTTCGGGGCACATTGCTAGGTGAGACAAAGGTGTGCGGAGTCAACAGTCTAGACATGTAGGTTGTCGGTAAAAATGTTGGCTTCACACTTCTCAAAGCAATTTTAATTTTTTTGTTATAATTTAATCTGATTTTAAAATAGTATTATACTAGGTCTGTTAACATTACCGCATAGCAACATAAAAATTTATGATGTGAAACTGATACTTGTGTTAGACTTTATTTAACATCCTGGAGGGGTGTCAGTATGGCAGGTTACAGCTCAATGCTGGATTGCTCCTGGTTACGGGCACTGTCTGTTCTCATCTGGAAATAAAATTGCACCCGAGCTCAAGGGTCAGCTTCAGGGTAGGAGGATGTGACCTTTGCGGTGTTCACCAATCTTGGAACTTAAACGGTTTTCTGAGCCAAGCAATTTCCTCATTCTGCAGGGGCGAGAACTTTAGTGCCAACCTGTTTACCGTACAGTAGGCTGGCCGTCTCTGCGAGTTGCTTAAGTAAATGAGAAAGACTTTGGAATATGCGTTGCCGGGAGACCATTAAACAGAGCCTCCTGGAATAAACTGCGGTGCACCTCAGAACAAATGGAGCCCAAAGCACTGTGGCTCCCCGTACGGATGCATTATTGACGCTGTGTCATTTCATAGCACTTTCTGCGGAAACTGCCGCATCTCATGGAAATGCAAAATATTTAAACTAGCTTAGAAATGCGAGATGAGAAACTCTTCATGTTTGCATTTGAAAACATCTGTTAAATTTTCCCCCGTAAAACCCTTAGAAAAACAAGTAAAAACACAGAATGAAGAGTTCCCCCCATATATTAATCATCCTCCTGACATTTATCTTCATGTCATTTCATTATGAAAGCGGGCATTTAAAAAGGAGGCGTTTTGAAGAGTCAGCTGGCCCACAAGGGAATCAAACAAATGACATAACTGCAGCAGTAATAAGATGAAAAGCTTTGCTGATGGATGGCTCCTCCTAAGGATGGATGCTGCTAATTGCCTTGCCTGAAGAGGAGCCCTCTGCAGCGAGTTGGTACTTCAGCAACACCTCTAACTCCCGCACAGAGATCCTCAAAGAGAAGTAGGACTGGGAAGAGGACCCATTCAAAGGTAATTGACAGGATTCTGTTAGAAGCACAGGCCCATGTAAAAATAGGCGAGCCCAAACAGGCACCAGCTAAGGACCCTGTACGAGGTGCTTGTGGCGGACAAATCGAAACACAGACATTAGATGAGATAAAATGTAAGAGTGGCTTGAAGGAGAGTTATTTTATGAACAGAGTCATACAAAGTGATTATTTTGACATTCCAGTCACCTCTGAAGATGGTATGCCCAAGATGAACAAAAGCAGACTCCTGCTCCGCAGATTAGTACTAAATTAGTGCTGGAAAGAGCTTCCCAAGGAAGCGTGTAGTAAAAAGAGATGCAAAAGTGGAGATTTGCACTTATTTAAAAGTTTTTCACTTGTGCAAGAAAAACATGCTAATGAACTACACAATCACAAGACATAAAACACACCTATGTCCATATTTATTGTGATACAGCACAAGCTGTTTTGTAGCACAGCTTCTATGTGTGCTGTGTTTAAATATTAATATGACTGTAGGACATAAAAGTTTACGGTTTTTAAAATATGCAGCCAACTTGCAGCAGTCATTTTTGTCTGAGGTACCCAGCTATAAAGGTTCATTTCATCCATTGTTCCATCCATTATCATTAACTACTTGTCCTTAGCAGGGTCACAGCAGTATGGAGCCTATCTCGGATTTGCAGGGCGCTGGGCTAAGAAATAAGAAATACACTCTCGGTGGGATGCCAGTCCATCACAGGGTCGCGACACACATGCAGTCTCTGTTTACAGTGACTGGTTAATCTGAAACATGTGTCTTTGGGAGAAAAACAAAGAACCCAGAGGAATCCCACACCATCATGGGGTAAACATTCAGGCTCCACACAAACAGAACTGAATTCAAACCCACACATGAGCAGTCCAAGCACTGTGAGACGGCAGAACTTCTGGCTGTGCTGCTGTGCCCCAAGACTCCTTTCAACCTCTAGATGTACACTCTCTCAATTTATGGCACATAAATATGCACACACAACAATGGAGATGAAAACATGTAACTGAGCTCCAGAGAGAGTAAACGCACTTTTTCTGAAAACACTTCTGCATGCATATCCCTGAAAGAGTGTGGCACATTGGGAGGCCAGCAAAACAATGGCCGCTGATGAATTCTTCAAAGAAGCGTAAGAGGCCGTCAAGTCCTTAACTCAGAAAAGGATGTTGGGGACCGCATCCCAGCAGCGCGTGCTGCCCCCCCCCCCACCTCTGCATCCTGAGCATAATACTCCGAAACTCATTTGCATGTTTAATTCAGTGAATGGGGGGGGTGGGGTGGGTGGGGCCTGGGCACTGGCAGGGTGTTCCTGGACAGCCGGATTGAGCCCAGCCTTGGCAACAGAACAAAGAGCACCAGGAGCAGTGTACCACACTGGGCCGGGAAAGCGGAAAAAACAAAAAGAAAAGCAAATACAAAAACGGAGAAGGGTGGGTCTACTCCTCCAAAAGGCCACCTTGGCCTTCCCAGTGTAATCGATTGGCAGTAACAACCTCCATCTCCATCCTCCGCTGAATACAATTTATTCTCATTAATGATAGGAATATATCACAACTCTGTTCAGGAACATGTAAAGTGTTTCAGACTAGAGACAGCAAATTTCAGCAGTTCCTTTATACCAAATTCCCACCACGCGTTCCACGGATGATGTAGTAAATACTTCCATAATGCAACGATTTTTTTTCTCATTGATTTTTATTTTCTCCAAATTATTATATTACGTGCGAGTCAATACGAAGCATTGTGACACCCCAGTCCCCGGCAGCCAGCGCGCTGTGCTGACCGCTTTTCAGCACCCAGCACTTTCTAGCAACACCTCGGCGGCTCCCCCCCCCTCCTCCTCCGGTGGCCCGCCGAACGCGGAGCCTCCGGGCGGGCGAACGCACCGTAACTTTGTGCCCGCACCCAGGACTGGGCTGGATGGGCGCGGGCACGCTCGCAGGTGCCGCGGCTTAACCACATGGAGGCATTTTCCCGTCCCTCTCACAACTGCTGGATCGTGCCAGTTACTCGCCGCTGCTGCTTCGCTCGGGGACGCGCAGAGAGGGACCGAGGTGGAAAGTAAAGGCTGACACCCCCCCCCCACGCATACATCCAGTCGGGCGCGCCAGCTCCTCCAGCTCCCTCGCACTCCACATCATGCTTTTATCCGCCTGTGCCGGACGGGGGAGCGAGCACAGGAAGGAAAGAGACTTACTTCTGGAAGAGTCGCCGCCCGGAAGCGGGGTTGGGGTTGTGTCTGTGCGACGCTCCTCGGCCGCCGGCTCCGTGAGCTCCTTCCTCCCGCGCAGCTGCTTTCAGTCTCCCGCGAGCTGCGCGGATGCGAGGCTGCGTGGCGCGTGGCGAGCAGGGAGGCGCGGCTCTGTGCTCAGCGCGCGCACGCGCGCGCGCGCACGAACAGCAGCCGATCGCAGGGATTCAGCGTAGAGCCGTGGCCTCTGAACGCAAGCGGGACTTTGGCGGAGGAGACGCGCGCTCTGCCGGGAGGCTTGCTATGCTCGCCGCCGATAAGATCCCTGCCTACGGTGTGGCCGCCGCACCTTCATCACTTTGTTTGTAAACACCAACGGAGGTGAAACGCCTGGAAGGTGCAGATAGGCACAGGCGCTCATGGCAGCACCATAAGTGGTCCGTTTAACCTTAATTTATGCTGGCTAAGTGGCTTTCTGCTGCTAATTGTATACATTTTTTAAGTGGCTTCAGAAGTGGAAGAAAGGTGCATTAAAAGGGTTATTTCAGTGTGTGCGTTTGTAGAATGTGGCGGGCAGCCCTCATCCAGATGGGTGGCCCAGTTCTGATGGGTGCAGCCGACGATGAGCAGAGACAGAGAAGCATCCTTGCCCGTCCGCAGTTCAGCCCGGCCCTGCAGGTGCAGCCGCTATTATTATAGGGCCATTTGCGCTTTGTTTCCACCGCATAATAGGGTGGGCATGGCATCACACAAAATATACTTCTCTCATTGTGCTCTGCCAGGCTTCTACTGTGGAATTACCCAAGAACTTATTTGTGTGTTTCTTTGCCATAGTTTACGGTTGTACCCCCATACCCTCATTTCCTTTTTTGCACTTTTTTTTGCAACTGCTATTGTTATTATTTTGTTTGTTTTCCCCAGGATAAAGTGGATTGCATTTGACATTGAACGTGACCGTACCACAAGCAGCCAAGTCTTGGATCCTCTGGGTTGTGTTGGGATTGGCCTGAAATATGACTTGTGCATCCAGCTTTGGGGACCCCTCCCCGTTGGCCCGGACTGTGCCTGGCGGCCAGCGGGAGCAGGATAACGGCAGCCGTGTCTAATGTGAATGTCAGATTTACTTACTGGGGATTCTGCGCCGTCACCTTGCACTAAGCATCTTCTCTGAGGTACGGGCAGGGAAGGAGGGAGGCTGAGGATGGGAGACTGGGGGTGGCCACCATCAGCACACTCTCTTAATTCGGCCACTTCGCCTTCTGATTGACGCTCACAATTTAACAGGGCTTCAGGTAACTTGAAGCAATTGTATTCACTACATTTTAAATTTTCCATTTTAGAAGATGCTTCTTTTTTTTCCCAAAGAATGCAATGTAGTATTTGTCCATCACCTTTTTATTCAAGGTAATTTACATTTCTAGATACACTAGAACACTGCACTTCCTCCGATTAGTCACACATCTATACACCAGCGCAATGTAACACACCCATGGCATCAACTACCCTGAAACATGACTTTTGGAAGGAAACCCACACAGTGCAAATATACAAACTCCACAGAAACTGAGCAGGGCTCAAACCCACATCTTCTCACACAGGCCAGGAGCTGAGGCATCAGCACTATCCACTGTGCTACCATGCCACCCACTAAGGCATGTGATGTTGTCCACCACAGCGGTGCAGATGCTGTGCAAATTAATGTGCATCACACCCACTTTTCAGCCACAGGAGACTTATTTTATAGTATTTATAGATGCCATTAAGAAGGTGTGAGGGGCAACAGGGTAGGATATGCAGATTTAAGGGTTACAAGTATAAATTGATACCTTCATAGAAAATTCACTATGTTGTCCACATTGTCAGCTGGACGTCCCAGGACTCAACAGGACCGCCGTCGGTTTCAGACAGTGCACACTGGGACCGCCCGGCGCAATGGTAAAGTTCATTTTTCATTGAACAACGGAGTATTTACACACATATGAAGGAACACAGCGGGGTGTGGCCCACCATAACAGCATTAGCCATTTGTAAAGGGTTATTATTAGCAATGTTTAGGAGTGTCCCAGCCTTCTGCTGTGGAGCAACATCAGTATCCTATAAGGGGTGGGGCAGATTATAATGCACACCTTATTCAAATTATATGCAAATCACATAATTTACATATTGTAAAATCCAGAGATGATCTTAGTTTGCTGAAAGATGATGACCTTAGTTCTGCTCACCTTGACAGCTGGCCTGTCTCTGGAGGTCTGCTGTGACATGGTGCAGAACCAT
Source organism: Heterotis niloticus (assembly GCA_018136845.1). Lineage (NCBI taxonomy): Eukaryota > Metazoa > Chordata > Actinopteri > Osteoglossiformes > Osteoglossidae > Heterotis > Heterotis niloticus. Next base: position 11,139,937 of record CM030904.1, on the reverse strand, counting down.
GGCCTTGATGTATGACCTCCTTTTTGCGCCCTGAGTGCCGTGAATTATAATCGTTTGCTTCTCCTTCAAATCCCCGAGCATTGCCGTGTGCCTCCTCCCTCGTGCTCCGGCAGGCCTCCTTCTCCGCCTGCCCCTGTGTGTTCTGCATATTCTTCTGTCAGCTGGCCCCTAAGAAAAAGCATCGGCTCTGCTAACTAGCGCTCGTTTGGTGATAAGTCATCTGGTCGTGCAGCGGTGGAATAGAGTTAAGCATGGCCATTCTTCAGCCCGCTGACACCTCCATGTCTGAATGAGTCATGGGCTACCTGCTTTTGCATCAGAAATATACATTATGTCAGCTGGGATTTATGGATATAATTTGCCTTCATTTACTCCTCCCTGTACTGATGTTTGTCTCAAGATGAGCTTTATTTTCTCAGCTTCTTTTCAGAGATTTACAGCGAATATGTTGCTGTTTTTTAATCAAATCGAGTTGTGTACTATGGCCTTTACAGTAACAATATGATTATAATGAAATCAAGCATGATAAATCAAAGGATTCCTATAAGAGTTGTGTTACGGTGCCTTTGCTAAAGTTAATGTTCCATGAACATCGTTTGCGATGAACATTTATGAATGCTGTGAGGTTTTTTTATGCTGGTGATCCTTCCATATGGTCGTTACAATAGTCTTGTTTAACCTGATTTTTACCCGCTCCAAGGGATAATATTGAATTTTGTAGCTGACATTCATCTTGTCGACATTTGCTAGTGAAAAAAAAAACGCCTGTCAACAAGGCGCGTAAGAGCAGAGAAAGATGGCAGTTTGTCCCAAGCATGAGTGTGTGGGCCAAAGAGGCGAAGTGCTCCTGCTGGGTGCTGCTGTGTTCATGGGCCTCCTCTCAGCTGCTTATGAATATTTCAATCCGCAAGTAAGGCCAACATCAGTGAAGCCCAGCCCCCTCCAATTAACAGCACCTCGCTAACCCTGAAGCCCAAGCTGGAGGAGGAAGAGGAGGAGGAGGATGACGAGAAGGAGGGGTTGGCGGATGACTTTTGACAAACTCCTTTTCCGCTACAACACATTTGCATCTGTGCCTTGCAGACGGTGCTGTCTGATACCCATCTATCATTCATCATTGTTTCTAGTGTTTCCCACCGTAATAATCCGTTTTCTCATAATGTATGCAGTTTTATGTAAAGTACCTGGCTTGACTGCAGTGGGACTGAATAACATTCTGTTGTGGTTCCAGTAAGATCTGCTGAGGAACCTGGATGGCTTTCATACCCCTCTGCACAGCGAGGGGGAGTGGCGGTGCAGCAATTTGTTCCCAGACACCCCCTGGCACCATGAGAGGGGACATGGCAGCTCAGACCATGTGATGCTGGCCTGCTCTGCAGTGGGTGCCAACGGAAACATCAGTGAACATCTTAGGTGAAACTATACGGTTGTGAATAATACATTGCCAGTTATTTACAGTACGTGCACAAGTTTTAAACAGCATAAGGTACCAGTTTTGTACCAGAAAAGAGTAACTTTCAGTGATTAAATTGTATTTTTTTTTTAAATTAAGTTTCAAGTTTCAAGGTTTATTTGTCATGGGTGCACTAACAACAACATAGCGGTGTTGTGACCATGAAAAGTGTTGCTTCCAGACATCCCCAGCAAATAAATATATAAATAAGAAAATTAAATAACAAATAATGAAATTAATAAAAATAAATAAATAAGGAATAAGATGTAAAAATATACATAGAAGTTATAAATATACATAGAAGTTAAAAGTTAGTAAACAAGAAATAGCAAACAAAAAATAAGAAGTAGCATCGGCTCAACATTTAGTTTGTGCATAGTGCTACTTTGCTGTAATATGACTTGCTCCACTACATTAAGTTAAATATTTTCTTACTTCCACTTAACCTTGCAGCATCTACGTACATTGAAGACATGAGTAGGTCTGACTTTGTATCTTAAAAGCGACTCGGTGATTATTAGTTATTATGCAGAAATAAAGGAATAACCACTTGACCTCTAGGTATCACCAATGTCTGTGGAGGTTTTAATAACCCAAATACACTGATCACTTGTCAGAGTTTATAATACATTTCATTCTTATAGTCATGTGTTTTATCTAACTAATGCAGTTATTTATTTTGGACATTGTGGTATAACAGGGCATGAGGGGCAAATAGAAGTGCAGGGCAGACGAACAATATGAGAAGTAATTCCATCAGTTTTGTAATTTTATAAGTACACACGGTTGTAAATGCATGTTTGGAGAGTATCAGTCCAGTATGCAGTTGGGCAGAGTGGTTTATTTCCCCTATTTAGCACTCCAGCTAGCCGTTGGCCTGTTGATAGCCAGCCCATCAGTATATCACTCCAGTGCTTGGTGTTATTTTTGGAATAAAGACCTAGAATGAATAAATGTAATAATTGCCTTGCAGAGGTTTGTACTGTAAGGGTAGGGTTGTGCTTAGGGCCGACACCTTGTCGTGTGAAGGCTGTCAATTCGAATCTTGTTTCTGCTGCAGAATCTCTGGCAAAGATGCTCAGCGTGAGTTGCAGTCCTTACTTTATTAAGAATACCATGCTGTTTAAATGAGTAAATTATTGTAAGTGACTTTAGCTGAAGATGTCAGCTAAATAATAAATAGCAAAATCTGTTCTGTAATGAAGTCTTGATAGTTGATGGTGTTTTATGTGCCATCTACAAATGAAAGGGCACAAGGTGCATATATTATGAATAATTTTTAACGTAAGTGTAATTATACTGCAGATATTATGACTGGTTGATTATCGCCAAATGATTAAAACAATTTAGATGATAATATACAGCAGACAAGAACGCAGAAAAGGGAAGATTGATAGAATGAGAAACAATTAAAATGCATCAGCATAAATTAAATCGCGATAAACAAACAAACACAATTAGGCTATGCCTGCTTATCTGCTCCGAATCATAAATCTTTGAGATATTTAGTTATGCTTAAGAATCCAGCCATTTTGCAGTGTTCTTGCTTTTTACATTTCAATACATTACGGATGAGTTTTCAAAGTCATTACAGTGCCAAATGATTAAGTGGGCAATTACATTTCTTTGCAGCCCACAGGATGTTAGGATATGCAATGTCATTCATTTTTAGTTTGCTTTGACAGGGTTCCATGTGGATTGCAGTAGATAATATTTTTGTTACTTCATTGAGTAAGCTACTCGTAAGAGGGGCATTAATGCTTGTTAATGAAACAAAGCTGAAATAACAAAAATTATTAAAAAGAATTTATTGCCAAATTTTTCTAGTCCTTAGGTCACGCTTTTATTTTGTCTATCGAAGCTCCAGCATTTATCTTTAGGTCCTAGTACAGTCAAAAATACTTTTACATTTACGTTGAACAATGGCATTTTATCCTCATTTCACTTGTAGGATTAGTTCCAGAATTTTTTTTCAATAAATCAGTGCAAAACAAAAATTAGCAATTAGAATAGCAATTCACTTGTTTTAACTTTTATTCAGAATCAAGGCTAAACGCTGGAAGATTTTAATTGGGCAGATGCCTAAATGTCAAGATAATTGAAAAACTTTTCATCTTCCACGCTGCAATTTCAGCTAAGGGTCTGTTTCATTCAGAATTTTTATTCAAAACTACCTACACATTGATTTTGAAGATTTATTTACCTTTTTTTTCCCAGATGTCTTCCCTAGGGTTTCCCCTTCCTTACTTGGCACATTGGGTCAAGTGCTCATTGGTAATGAATGAAAAAAGAAAATCAAAAGGAAAAAGAAATACGTTTTAATATTTCGAACAATGTGTTTCAAACCAAAAACAGATTTCACTTTGCTGAGATATCGCAGAAGTGCACTTCTTATTAATGATGCAGTCACAGAAAATACTCCGAAAGTCAGAAAACAACATGCATAAAATACCACTTGGTTTTTGGAACAGCAGTAAGATCCACACAGGCTGAATGAGCTGTGGTGAATGAACGGCAGGAAAATGCATATTTATGTCAGAGAGATGACAATGCAAGGTTATATAATGCTTTGAAAGTTAGCGGTAAAACTTTACGTTCTCTGCTGGCTTTTAGTGGCAGCCAGCACAAACTGTACAAGTAGGAATAACGTACTGCCAAGTTCCAGTGGCTGTTAAAGCCTTTTCAGAACTGGTTACAACTTATTGAAGATCCTTGGATGTTGGGGAATGGAGGCATAGACTAGGAGTACAGTAAAGGAAGAGGTAAACCACAGTGGTGCCTTTGCTGTTGTCATTGCTTCCTCATAAAAGCAGCTCTAGCTGTCTGTAAGCTGACCACCTAGGTCATGGGTTCCAACATGGCTTTGCAAATCTCCTGGATTATGTACAACCAGTATCATAGAACAGAGAGTCCCTGGGGTTTATTTTCACCTCTCCTGCCAGTGGAGATTTAACCATTTCTAAAGCTGACCCTTTGTATTCAGGAAAGCATAATGGCCAACGTGACTGTTTGTATTTTTTAAGACTGTGATGAAGAACAACACCTTTAGTGTTAGATTCACACAATTAAAATTTATATGCAAGAGTGTTAAAATATCCCACGATAGTCCAACTGTCCAATAGTGTAAGCTAAGTCAGTGAAGACTGCTCGAGTGACAGACTGACATCTGGATGTCAAAACAACTTTCATGATTTTTGACATTAGTTTCCCCTGCTTCTGGGCGATGCTTGATTTGTGAGGACACGTTGCTATGCATCTGAAACGGAACACAGCAAACATTATTAAAACAAATTACAATCAATTCTGAATCTCATCTTACAACCCCTTATACAAATTATTGTTTTCAAAGAAAATCTATGAGGAAAAATTAAATTACCTCAAAGATACTCCTATGAATGTGAAGTAAGGGCATGAATGTATTGGAGCAAAGCGATCCATATCAGCACCTGCATTATATAAAACTATTGATAAGGCATCGATTGTTGCAGCACATGCAGCAGCTAACAGGAACCATGTTTATACATTGTGTCCACCCAGAAACACGACACTAGGTTTCCAGTTTACAGTACATTTGGTAGTAAAATCCACTGCAATGACTAAAGGTATCGCAGTGCTGTACAAATTTTGTTTCCCTGGGAAGGCTGCTCTAAACCAGGAACTGTGGGCTTGCGTTGTCTTTAATGTTTTCTGGAGCGGGACGTAATGGGGGAAACAACTCCAGGGGTTCTTCTCCATGGATTTCAGCCTTTCCTGATTGTATCCCCTGCTTCAGCGATGGGTGAGTCAGAAAACTATTTCCACCGGTAGGCCTCAAAGGGACACTCCCATGTTCCTCATATTCTCCACAAAATGCAGACATATATAAAATGGGGGTGCCTGCGGTTTTCCCTCCTCACCCTGCCTGCTGCACCATGGATGATAGGCATATCAATCATATCTGTCAAGCCCTGCAATGTGTGTCAATAAAGCAGCCAGTAAGGAGATCCGGGGTGAAGAGGTGTCTTATTGGTCATGTTTTATTCATGTCACATCTCTGACCTTTGTCCATGTCCCTCTGTCTCGCGACATACATGTTGCACAGTGTTTGCAGGGGACAAAAAAAAGACAACGCAACTCACAAAATTAAGACAGAATAAAACTGCCTGCATGCTGTCTCAGAGACTCCAAATTGCAGCCTCCCTCCCTCCGTTCCTCAAGGGTGGCCAAGTCAGGCCTGTTGTGCTGCAGTGGCTTTCAGGATGCAACAATAACTCTTTGCTCTCACCCAGGAGCTTGGCATCGATCCCTCTTTGTCATTCACGGCTCATTGTCCCAAATTACATTTTTTCAAGTTTGATGAAATTGCCAAACCTGATGCACCGCCGTGTCACGTTGGCAGCCATCTAAAAGGCAGACAGCGCTCCCAAATTTGAACATGTTGATATTTTGTTGTAACTGTGCTGCAGAAGATGGTGATGTGTGAGTTCATAACAATAGGTGTGATTTGATAATGAACAGAGCTGAAAGCAACCGGTAGCTAGACAGCAGTTACTCGCACCAACTGGCAAAGTCGGCCACCGCCCATGTCATTCCTATTCACCTGTGAACAAATTGTTAAATTAGCCCACAAAGTAGCATGGAAAATGACTGTATTCGGGGAGGTGACAGTAACCCTCCGTGGAATTACCCGGAATGTGTTGAATTAATCTTTCAGGACTCATTTGCTTTAATAAACAGCTTCCCTTGTACTGTGTTGTTCCCACTGCCAAAATTAATCACACCAAGCGGAGGATGCTGGCAGAACTCTCCCAAGTCATTCATATTATAATTTTGTTTTCCTCCTAGTCATCGAAGACATTTAAAAGGAGTTCAGCCCCCCCCCCATCCCTCACCATCTCATGGTTATTTCAGGTAGCATTGTCATCATCACCTTCATCATTCTCAGATCAGTACAGCAGTGTGGACTGTAAGGTGCAGGGCATATCAGTTGGTACAACTTGGCTCCTCGGCGTTAGAGAGGTGAGGATCAATGCCCACATATCAACCTGTAAACGGTTCCACATCACTTTATAGTGAAAAGTCGAGCGATCTTTCTCCTGAGGAACAAAAAGCAGCACGCACTGCTCTCTCCTGCTTGCAGAACAGTTATTTGCGATTTTGCTTCCATTTAGTTCTGTCCTCACAATACTTCTTCCACCCAGCACAGTTATAATTAGTAACTAATTGGCTGTCACCGTTGTCGAAATGCCAGTTCGTCCATATCTTGGTTTTGCGGAAGATTCTCTCTTTTATCTACTAATGTATTCCGTAATTGTCATGTTTGCTGAAAGGAGAATGATTCATCCTTACATACTTTGTGTGTCCAGTCACAAAGGCTTTAAGAAGGAGCGCTCTGCAGATTCATATGAAGCTTTATGTAGCAGAGGTCACTTGGAGGGAAAGAGGACCACCTTTGGTGAGTTGGTAAGCATTTAAAATGGTAATTTCGGCATACGCAGTGATATTGAAGTGTCATTTAGATCTTCTCTTGTCATCTGGGATTATTGTAATACCACGCTTATGAGAATGGCTTTGGCTTTATAGAACAAATCTGTTTCTATGATGTGTGAGCAAAATTTATTGACTTTTAAATCCAACAATGTGCCCAGTGTTTTCAGCATAAATGTATTTATTGTGCATATCTGGGCTGAAGCTGCAAGCAACAAACCAGCTAGATTACAAGTGTATGACCCAATGTTTGCATGCAAATTTAGTCCAGTGCTTTGAACCCAAGCCAAATCCTTGACTTGATTTCACAAGAGAAAGCGTGTACGTTAAGTCCCTCTTCCTCTCTCGCTGTAACATATGGGCAAGACCCAATTCAGGCTTTTGTACCAGCGTAAAATGCCCATGACCCAGGGTACAGCTGAGATTTTCATATGACATTTACAGTCTTGAACACTTGCTACTGAAACCTTTTTAACAGTAACAAAGATCATGGAAACACAATTACGCTGTTTAGTAAGCCCCTCGAAATTCACTTTTTTTTTCCCCAGTAACTGGTGTGAAGGATTTTTCAAAGAATTTGGAACATTGAGTGCAGTTCATAAAAAATGGTTCTCACTTTTGGATTTAGATAAGTATCCAGCAAGTTATAACCAATGATTATTCATTGTTTTTCTTACTACAATATTTGGAAGAACATTTTGCTGGGAAAACATTTGGTGTGTACATTTAGAATCTTCCAAGTTCATGCAGCATCTGAGAGCTGTTGCTTCTACAGTAGCTGCTGTGCTTTATTAGACCATTGCATCTTCTGCAATCCTCTTGGGTTTTTAACAGGCAACTGGGAGTGCAACGGGATGAACCTAGTCTGTATGAGACCTATAGTAGGGTAACAACAGTGGAAACTGTGTCTGCATTTGGCCTGGCAATATGAGCCCTGGCTGGCATTGTCAGGGTCAGGAGATGTTCACTCCAAAGGTTGGACCTGGTCATCTCCACAACAGTACCTAAGCAAAGACATGAGACTGGATTTGAGCGACTGTCTTCATTGCACATTTGACGTGTATTTACATAGAGCGGCTCCTTTCTTGTGGAAGCACACGGATGAAGAGTGCGATGATGTTCACAGCGGTGGCATAGGGGAGTGCGGCTGTGTGGCTCCAACATTTTCATGCACCACCTCTTGCCGTGTCCCAGGAGTCCTGCTTGCTCACTGTTTCCAGTTCCCTTCTAAGCATGTGCAAAGAAAGTCCTGGTTCAGAGACTTGGCAGACAGATTCACACCTGCAGCCCCATGCAGCACTACGTGTGGGGGTGAAAAGCACAGTGGCACGGAGTCAAGTGAAAATGCAGCCCAGCCATGTGACAGCTTTGCAAACAAACGGCCAGGAGACTCCGAAAGGACTCTCCAGATGGAGCCCCCGTAATCCGCAAGACGTTTCCCAAAGGTGGCGTGTCCTGATTTTTAAACAAGGACAGAACTGAAAATTTCATGCCTCCCTTCGCCCCTTAGGGATCTTCTGCACATTCATTGTAAGCAGCTGGACTACTAAGCGCACGTTCAACTTCCAGGAACTATGTGGAGCTGTCTGTGTTGACGATTAGGCTTGAAGATAAAAAGTGGTTTAGCAAAGGAGAACATTATGCATGGATTCAAAGCTTGAGAAAAGAGCCTATTAGTTGCCCGAAAAAACTCCAAATAACTTCTTAAAGTTGACCATTAAGAAACCCAGAACAATGGGCTGCAATTCAGGATGGCAGTGAAACGGAACGGGCAAACACCGGAAACAGAGACACGTGTACATGGTTGGTTGTGCCACTGCCTGGAAGGCCATGCTACTGCATCTGTGTGTGTGTGTGTGTGGGGGGGGTCAGTCTGGGCCCACATGAAATGTGCGTTAAGAAGAAATCGGTACCAGCAGAACTTAGGTGCTGTGTGAAAATTGGGCCGATTTAATGAGGTGGCTAATTATTACGACACTGTCAATAGATTAATTATGACTTCCAAAACAGAAGGAAGGATTAATTAAAGTTCTGAAATGCCACCAACAGTGCATGTTACGGAAATTATGCAATAGCACCAAAGCGGAATGCGAATCGAGGCAGGAAGGAGGCAGTGGTAGACTTTCGTTGCAACTTCCTTTCATCTGTTTCTACACAGAAAGCGGGTGCTAACTGCACCGTTTTTCATTCATTGATCCAATTGGCTGGGTTCGTCTCGCTGCGGTGCGAATCATACAAAATGGCCCTTAATGCAAATCCATTTTGATTATCTCATTATGAACCGGAGTAGCTTTGAATAAGGTAGGATTCGAAATCACGTTCGCCTAAAGAAACATGTCTCACCGAGCTGCGAATGCAGCAACTTCTACAATCCGGCACGCTACTCAAAAAGTTTTTTTTTTCTTTTCGGGCGTATCTCGTGGACATTCTGGACACGACCGCGCTTAAATTAGGAACTGCCCTTTTCACGCCGCTCTTTTGGTAAGCAAGCGATGTGAATCGGTTCGCAAAATTAGAAAGCAGAGGCACCCGCGGGTAGCTTCCTAGTTTGAGGACGTGCAATTTATTAGCAGGCCTTGATGAGAGCCGCCCGTCAACGTTTCAAGCGAGGATTAAGAGGTGGGCGACCGATACGCGATAAACTGTCGAAACGGTCACGCAAATGTCTGGCCCGTCCCTGGCATGGCCTAGCGTTTCCAAACGAAATAGACTAGACCGCTCGGATGGCACTGCCGCAGTACAGCTGATGAATCTTTATTAACCCCACGAGCCTCCCTTCTCCACTCTAATTAGGGCACAAGCAGCTCAGAAGGTCCGTGCGGTGGGGAGGAACTCGTCTAGGGTTTCAATTAAATCTGACCCACATTTTTACCCGCCCACACAGGCGGGAAATGCAGCCTCTTATATGGGTTGTTGACAGCGATTGAAGGAGGACTGAAGGGTACCGCTGTGGCATTCTGGCACTGCTGGTCGTCAAGGTGTGTTTGTAACTGCACGGCGGTGCTGGTGTGCGGCAGGGGCGAGGCGCCTCCCACAACCTCACGGTACGTGCTTATCTCCATTGGCCTGGAAGCACATCAGTCCAGGAGGTAGGAGGGGGCAATTTTTAACAGCAGTAGCAGTGTGTGACACAACACCGAGCTTGAATCCCACCAGCTGTACGCTCGCCATAATGTCACACGCAGTGCTTGAAGCAAAAACAAACCAGTAAGAATGATGACTCCTGGTGTTGCTCAGCAACATGTTGAATGTAACTTTTATGCTGTTAGAAATTGTGATTTCTGTTTGCCCATGCTGTTTTTTCTGTAAAAGCTAGACACGCCATTTAGAAGTTGGTTGTATAGCCTGAGCATTTACTTACTGATGCTCCTAATTCAGAATATCCTTCCACTCCTCTTGTTTCCTGTGCTAGTGTTTGTCTGCTTCCACGCAAACAAAGAAGGCACAATTAAAATTATAGTCCTTTGTTATACATTTAATTCTACCTGTTCCGTTGTGTGCGATCTTGTCATTGTTGTGTGGAATCACAGCTAGGTTACACTCATTTTAAGCTTTGTGTGAAATCAAAACAGTAGAGCATTATGCAGTTTGCCATCATTTATACACTAAGTACAAATAATAATTGTCACAAGGCAAAGATTTGGGATGGAGAATATTCTAGAGAGGCTGTGTTGGGGCTAAACATGTCTACCATTTGTTTCTTCTTATTGTGCATTATGTTGAACGCGAGCAAAGGAGACACTGTTTTCCTGCAATTCCTGCCACAAATCCTGATGCTTATTTACCTGTGTATCACTGTTGCAGACATGGTGATAAGTCTTACTTTTGTCCTGCTTATTTATTTTAATTGTTACTTGGCACATCTGGATTATAACTCCCTCTAAACGCAGCCATTTTTTTTTTTTTTTTGCTGAGGTTGTCACCCTGCGTCAATCGCTCCTCATCTGGAATAATTCTGGCAAACGTTGCGCGGGTTTATTGGATGTTATTTCATCCTTAAGGCAGGTGGAAGGAAACCCCAAAAAGCCAGTTTGTGTACATGCTTCGCTCTCAGGGAAACAAATGACAGAAGGCTTTTCGAACTTTGCTTTGAATAAATGTTTGTGCAGCTACAGAATAATGGGCTTGAATCAAGTAATCTAAATAAAGGTGTCTCGGGAATCCAGACCTTCTGGAAGCCGCCACAGTGGCAGATCTATATACAGTAGATCTGACCACACAGCACCTCAGCTACGGACCAGTGTTTGCTGCACCCTGGCATTTAAGTGCCAGATCATTTGGTAATGTTGCACAACCATGACTTTTATTTGTAAGGGTGCAACCAAAGGAAAACAATTACCAGATCATCATCCCTGTTGCGATAAGACCCGATCGCAGTGTTTACAGAGCACTTCTGAAAACTAACGTAATTCCAGCCATAGCTGATTATTGACAGGGCGTCTAGAGTGGCCTGGGTAACTTTTTCATTGTTTTCACACATTTGTACTTTCCAAGTCAACACATTAAAATGAAATGTCACCACCAGGCTCCCGCATTTCTGCTGTGAAATTGTGAATTAAATAGTGTTTGCATGCTTATTTATTTATTGCTTGTTTATCCCATTAGTAGCTTATTAATAACCTTGTTCTTTCACTGTGTTTGTATGCATGTGTGTATGTATGTGTAATGTGTGTATGGATATGTTATGCTGCTGTAACCAAGTGAATTTCCCCTGGGGATTAAAAAAAGCTTTGGTTTGTTTGCTTGTTTGTTTGTTCATTAATTCAGCCGTTCATTCCAATTCTGTCTTTCCCCACTGCTGCTGTAAGGCAAGGTCAGTTCTCTCAGCGCTTTCCCTTCTACAGCACAGAGGCAGGAATGATAGACGGTGATGCTTTATGTCTGCTTTTGCTTGGTCGTTGTAATGGCCTCTAGCACTGAGCCAGGGCTCTGAAGCTTGGACTCATTCAAGTGTTTCAGGAGATCTGCTGTGATATTTTGGTTGAAGTTCAGGACAGGGCAGAAACGCACAACTTCGGCGTGCATGTAGGAAACTGCTGGTGCCATGAGGGAGTGACTTCACAACCATGCAGATCACTATGAAGCAAAAATAAGTTGAGACTGAATACTGCTGAATGTTTTCGGTGCTGTCATTAAAAGCTGAGTATCTGAACGCAGCTGGCATACCGTGTACAATGTCAGTCAACGGTGGCTTTACCCTAACAATGCATTTCCCTTTCAGTAGAATGTGTTGAGGGATGACTTTCTTAGTCAAACCTTTCCAAAGGTTGTTGTTCCTTAGGCACCTATGGCTTCAGTCCACCACGACTTTTCATTAGGACCACTGCTGGTCAATCATGATTGAATGAACGAATTCTTATTTATGGGGACAAACAGGAATTATATACCTGTGGCTCAGACATCTTCCACACCTTCAATTCACCAACTGTTGCTTTTTACCTGGAAAACAGCATTATTACATAAATATTGCTCATGTTTATGGAAGGAAGCTACTGTGAGACACAGACTCCGTGTGAGCTCTTCGTCAAGAATGAAATTCTAATTTTATCCATTTAAATCTACCAAAGCAGGGATTATGAGAGGTGGGTGTATCGAACTGAATGTATTATCTGTTCTCCGTTTAATGCTGTCATTTTAAACAGTCATGGCTTTATTCCCATAAACTGTCACCAACAGCCAAGCTGTTAGAAATTATATTGATATGGAGTTTTTGTGATCAAAAGCAGTCTTGACTGAAGAGACAGGAACATCCATAAGGCACCACCTTTTATAATGTATCAGTAAAATACTTTTTTCTTTTAAAGTCTAAGCTCGATGTTGTTGGACTACATCTGTAGCTGAGTTCTTTATATCTGCAAAACATTTCAACAGCCGCCTTAGGTCCCCACAGGCATATACACAGGCTTAGACAAATTTGTGCAGATGCAGATTTGTTTTTAGTGTCTTGTGTTGTCCTGTTGTTGCCAGCTTGGAGGTTTCTGCAGCTACCGGTTGCTCTGGAACCAACACTGTTCTCCAAAACACACTACTAATTGCATGTTAGCTGCGGCTCTCGTCCGCACCCGAAATTGCATATCGCAAACCATCCATACATAAGGGAGTCAATTTCTTTTTTTTTTTCTTTTTTTTAAATAATTCCTTGTTTGACCTCTGATTCCTTAATCGAATGAGAAGTAATGTTATCACTGAGGTGTTGAGGGAAAGGAGAATGAATACTCCACGGTGAGGATTTTCCATTCCTGGGTTTTTTCTTGGTCTTAAAATACCCGATTATTGTTAATCTTGCTGAAAGCATTCTGGCCATCCGACGTGCAGCAGATCAGTTATCTCAACTTCTCCACCAGAAGTCAGAGTCGCTGCCGAGCTCTTGGTCCTGACACGCCGTGGAAGTGGGTGTTGGGACCTAGGTGTGACATTGTGATTCATGGCTTCTTTGCAGCACGGCAGGCCAGGCAGAGGCCCATTTGCCCACTTCTACTCTGAATCGCGGGTGCAGATAAGCAGATTGTCCCACGGAGGCTGTCGCAGCGTGTCGCAAGCCCATCACTGGCGCAGGCCTACTCCTGCTGCCATCAAGGGTCCTTCTGAGAAATGTGGGCCAGAACATAATGGCTTTCATCTTGCCTTGCGGCTTTAAGTGATTTGTTACTACCCTGGCAACAAGAAGAATATTGTAGGGAATTTTTTTTATTCTGCATTTCAACCCTTGAGGTGAATGCAGAACTGAGCGTGTAAATGAAGTGACTCATGCAGAGTATGGTCCAGGGGTGAAGCAGACCTAATGAAGCCAGAAGTGGCTCAAAACAAAACTTGTGACAGTAATGATGAAGTGCCTCACAGAATCAGGTCTCAGCTTGTGCCTGTGCACCGATGGTGGACAAAACATGTACGAAATTCCCTCCACCCCTTGCCGTAATGTTTTGGAGCTACTTTTGAACTATGAAAACCATCTGCCGAATTTTGTTCTTTGTCAGCTGTTGCCATTTTCCCTTGCTTTCCTCTTTGTGGATCACCTGACAGAAATTAAACAATTACTTTTATTTTGCCAAATACACACCGCACATCTCATTGTAGTATGCAAACAATTAAACTTTTTGCTTGACTCACCAGAATTCCACACATAATGTCCAATGTCCAGGTTGATATGAAAAATAATTTTGCTCTTTTGTAATTAGCTTTTTGCTGATATGTAAAGAAATTGCAATGTCGTGTGTGAAAGTTCAGATCTTGTGTGTTGACTTCATGAATATGCTGGCCCCCGGTTTACAGTCTGAAGAAAGGAATGCAGCAAGCAGACAGTTTTTTTTTTTTTTTTTTTAAACTGAGGCCATGGGACTTGGGACAAATACATTGTTATTTTTTAATAATTAAAATAAATTAATAGATGCATACAAAGTTAGGCACAAAATGGCATCGGGATTATAATCACAGTGTCCTTTATTTCAGCTACAGCTTTGTGAGATGCGTTAAAGGCAATACATGCATGCGCAGCTGATGTTTCCGCAGGCCACAGCTACAAGCCACCTGGATTTTAGACCGAATCACCACCAACAGCAACTGTGACATGAAATTGAACGTGGCCCCTTCAGAAGTTCGCCGTTTTCCTCTTTCAAGCCACCTTACATCAAGTGTGTCTGACTCGCAGAGGTATTTGCTGCAGACCAGAGAGTGGAAGCGGTCATGAGGACCAGGACAATGTAGAAATCAGCTGCTAAACATCCGCCGAAACCTCCCGCTTTCCATAAATAAATGATGTGAAAAAGATTTCACAGGGCACAGTTCTTTAAAAAGCCCATTTTCCCTGCCCACTGCCTTTGTTCAAGGAGACCCAGTTTGTCCTTGTGCAATGACAGATCTTCTTTCCAGGTAGTTAGGAAGTGTGGGGTCTTGTTCAGCATTGGATTTAGACAGCACATGATGTCGCTGAGGTCTATAGACAGCTAAGCAGAGCACCCAAGTTCCATACACATACATGCACAGTTGGACTTCTCAACTCAGCCTGCCCACTTTCCAACCTTTTGGGCTCTGCTCTGCTTTAATATTTGATAAATCCATTTAAAATGACATGTTGCCTCAATCTTAATGTGTATGACAAGGCTCAAAAAAGAATCCAGCAAAATCCAAAACAGCAAAAGTGTGTTGCAAACCTGAGGTGGAAAACATCTCTCTGGGATATTTTTGTTTCCTTCATCCGTTGTTGTCACAGATGCGAGTGTGCTAGCCAGTTAATGCCCCCATCTCGTGGGGGTCCTGCATCATTTCTGGGATCAATAATAAATAGCTCACACCAGAACTGTAATTATTTTTCTCAGGGTTTTACAGTTGTACATGTTTCTTGTGTGTTTCTGAGGAGCTTAACAAGGGTCCTGATTTATTAATGTACAGAATGGGAGACGTCTCCATGAGCCTGGTGAGAAATAATAACTGTAATGTAACTAATATACTGCATCACGGTTTCATTATGGGGCTTGCCGTTCCACTACCATTAATAACGTCAACGTTCAACATTCTGTGCCTATCATAAAATGAAGGATTCTGTTGAAGGGACAGATTTGTACCGAGCAAAACGCACATAGTGAAATCGTTTCGTTTCAGTATATGGACATGCTTTCACATGCTCTCCTTGGACAAAATAGCAAAATTGTCAAATCCCGATAAAACGTGAAATATTTTTGTTCTCCCTCAAGCTTATATTGCCTTGTGTCTTCAGACGCCATGGACTGTGTTGGAGGGCAGTGCTCAGGACCGTCACCAACGTCCCCCCCGCCAGGGTCTGGCATCTTCGGAGTCATATTGCTCTTGTCACCGACTTCCTGCTGAGAAAGGAAGAGTGGGACATGCAATTATCATCAAGGTTTAGCACTCATATTCCTGGCACCAGCACACATGACAAAAAAAGTGAGCGTCGAGTTGACAAGCACATGACTTTGAGATTTTTTTTTTTTTTTTTGAGAACAGCTGCCTTAAATGATACAATTATCTCCATGCGGATCAAATAAAGGCTGGAGAACACACTTCCAGATTTGTATGCAAAAGACTAGTGCACATGTATATTGTAATGTCTTGTCACACTACAGAAATGTTCTCCCAGGCTGCTCCTACTGTGTAGTCATTTAGCATTTCCTTTTGTTTTTTTTATTTAAAAACCTTTCCAGTTTTATCCTTAGGGTTCTGTATTTTGTTTAAAAAAAAAAAAAGCAGCACAGGTGCCTTTCTCAAAAGGTCAGCAGCAGAGCCCTCCTAGAACCAGAAACCATCAGATTAGAAGTAAATGTCTTTACCAGTATGGCTACCTGTACGTATTGCTGTTGTTATCCTTCCCACAACACATTTCCTCCAAGAGGTGTCTGGTTGGGCTGCCAAGTGGAGCCCCAGGTCCTGAGAGAACGCCCACGGAAAGGAAATAAATCCTCACCTCAGTGCCATGGCCATCGTGGAACAATTTATTCATCCTTGCTCTCTGTGTCAGTGGACTGGAATTAACGGCTTACATGGAAAAAGTCTCCCGGTGACTTGTGGAGCCTGCCATGTGCTGTCAGCGTTTGAAAACCGAGAAAAAAGTCATAAATATAAATGAACAGGCTGTCCATATTATACCTGCACTCTTAAAGTGTCTTAGGGCATTCAGGTTTTGCGGTCTGTAGATAATTTATATGTATTCCCAAATCTCTTCTCCAAATGTTGCATTAAACAAAATATGTTTCTATGGAAACCCATCCCAGAAGCCCTCGCTCCTCGTTCAGTGGTGTGGATGCTTGTTTACTCTTCTCCAGATGACCATAAGGAGGCAACTTTCCACGGAAATGAGGTATGTCACCTGCGGGGGCCCGCACATCTACACAAGGAGTTTGTCACCATCAAGGATGACATAGTCCTGGCCAGGAAGGAAGCAGAAAAAGGCTGACAAAATGCAACTAATTTTGAATCTTTCAAAGTACAAGCAAACAGGTTGGAGGTGCAGTGATTAATGTCTACAAAGCTGGTCTTATACAGCAGGTTTTTGGAAAATATTACTTTGTGTGGAAGAGCTGTGGTGCAGCCCATCTCACGTTACTGCCCTTTTGCTGCTGTGCGAATTTTCAATGGGTTTTGAACAATGTGAGATATTTGATACAATACTGTGGGCATCAGCTCATAAGCTGTTTTGCCAGAATTACCTTTGTATTTTCCTACATGTACTCCTGCTAGAATAACAGGATCAGCGGCTGAATGCAGACTGCCTGAGCCTAGAAGTAAGAGGTGACGTGTAGTACATCCAGAATTGACTACAACTGTCATGTGCACCTGTTCAGGACATGGATTTGCCCTAAGCACTGTGTAAGAGCAGTGTAGCAGCACACCAGTGCTGTGGGAGAAGACGATCTAGAAGAAGATTTAACAAATAGAAAACTGAGTTTTTGGTAAACAAGTAGAAGATCGAGAAGATGATTGAGTCTCTGACAAACAAGTAGATTGAGCAGAAGACTGAATTTTCGATAAACAAGTAGAAGGTCAAGGAGATGATCGAGTCTGAAAAACAAGTAGAAGATTGAGGATAAGATTGAGTCTTTGACAAAAAAGCTCAGCAGATCAGCAAATGCATGACTCTTCAAAGCCTGGTGTCTAGTTTACACAACAACCCCATCTGGCTGAATCCACATCCCAGACAAGAGTATTTGCACTGGTAATGGATTGAGCTGACCGTGTTTACATCTGACAATAGTTTTCTGCAGATGTGTTAGCTGTGAGTGACTTGCGCAGTCTGCTCGTCCTCTATGGTGGAAATCACATCCATCACACCCAGTGCTTCAGGCATCAGTTTGCTTGCCGGTGCAGTGGAAATCTTCAACAATGAGTCGGCATCACCATTTCTAAAGCAGCATTTCTCTAAAAATAATTGCTTGTCTGAGACAAAAAAGTGTAGCCTTAAGTAGATAAGGAGAAGGATAAAGTGAGCTCAACCACATTTTATTACAAAGGCCTTCAAGATGAATCTGAGAACAGGTTGACTGCACGCTGCATGTATAGGTTTTATGATTTTAGCAAATACATTTCCATAGCATATGCAAATACTTAAAAATTTTTCACGGATGGCCTTGGACAAATATGCACATCTTCTGAATTAATAGTCACTTGTAATGGATTTTAAAGTACAGCTGTGCAGCACACGAGAGCGCACTTTATTCTGCGTTCCGTGAGGCTGATGCGGCAAAAGGTTGGCATTTCTGGTGTCTCCAGAGCTCATGTGAATGAACTCTCCAGTTGAATTTCAGCAGCCTGCAGGAACAGTGTGCCAGAGAATAGTGTGTTTCGCCGGTCCCCACTCACCCAGCATGCAGCTCACCACTTCGTTTCCGGCCTCCCCAGCAGCCCCCATGGAAGCTCGTTTAATTTTTGATGAGTCTTGTAATAGCTTCTGAAGGGTGCATTGTGTGGCCGGCCTTTGTGCGACTAAGGTGGCAGTAGCGTGTAGGAGATGCCATATGCTGCAGATTCCACATCAAATTGGCTCCATGTGCAAAGGAGAAAACCAGAACATTCAGGAACCCAAAGAAACAGCAAAGGGGGGGTGTGGTCTTTCCTTCGATGTTCATATTTTTCCAACAAAAGGAGATATTAAAGGAGCACCTGTGGTTCAAGCAATGAAATCCAGAGCTATTTCCCCTCCCCATGCCCCCCCCCACCTATCAAACCTCCCTGGTGCCTGGCCTGGGGCGTAATCTTTTCAGCACACTCAAAGAAGGATAAGGCTGACATTTAATAAAGTTTAAAAAATCAGACAGTGCTATTCAGTTACTTCAGCTGGCCCCCATCTCTGCTGCAATGATTGGAGAAGGGGTTTGTGAACGCATGAAAATTATCTTCTTATTTGAAATGAAACAGCGATAGGGGCAATAATACATCTGGAGACGGCCGATTGACGTGGACACAGACCCGCTGGGTTGCGCCAGAGGAAGTGGGTGGTGGGGTTGACTGCCAGAGCTCACTTCCTGTTGTGCTGCTCCTTTGAGGTACCGTTCCCCTCGCTCTTTCTTCACCAGCATCTGATTGCTCCTGACACCCACTTCTCAGCAGGGTGGAGTCTGGAGGGTCGACTATTTCATCTCGTCTAATAGAGTAAACTGGAGTTTCAGGCATGTAGTTATCTGACCTGTCATTGAAACTACTGCGGCTTACGTGCAGGAAAGCAGTGGACATTTAATCATCTGTTTAAAGAGACAGGTCGGCTTTTTTAAAGGACAGAAGGGGCAGATAAGGGAGGGATGTGCCTCATACCTCTGCTGTTTATGGACGCCATGTAGTTACACCCCCTTCCCTGAGCAGACACAGTTTGCTCTGCTAATAGTAAGCATTTGTCCAGTACTTTAAGGTGACTACTTTTGGGGCCCCAAAGGATCACGTCACATTCACGGCACCTCTGTCGAATTTTCAAAAAAATCCTCACATCAGAAAGTGCTTTCATAAATATGTAACCTGTTGATTACATTAGACATCATTAAATTACATTAAAACATTAGACTGTGACCCTTCAGCTGCTTTAAGAGGATTTTTTAACATTTTTTTTTACACAAGCGGTGCAGATCGAGCGATTTGAGAAGCTTGAGCATACGCCGTTCGTAGCGAAATCACCTGAACTGGAGCATCACGGGGAACTTGCCTGTCTCTTGCCTAGAGGGGCTGTGAAGTGTGGAGGCAAATGTTACCAACAATGCTACTCTGGTGCTAATGTTCCTGTCAGAGGGTAATTTGCGGTTCTGTTGTTGAGTCCCGAGGATGCTTCTGTCTCTGTTAATGACCTAGTAGGCACAGTAGGATGGTGCAGTTATGCAACCTCTATTGTTTGCACCGGGACTGAAAGTAGGAGAGACAATAAAAATTCTAAAGCAGCCCTGCCAGACTTGGAGTAATGATCATGATCGTATAAATGCCACAGATTATTTGAGAGGCAGTTTGTCTGAGAACGAAGCTGATGAAAGTGCAGCTGAGGATGACAACTTTGAGTCTGTATTCTCATGCACTTAAAACCCATGCACCAAACTCAGTTCCAAAACCTGGCGAGCACACCTGTATGCTGCATTGACAACAAAGCAATTTTTTTTGCCATGTGTGACCCATTGATGAAGCCTCTGTGAAATTGTCACAGATATTTGCTGCAAAATAATGTTTTTGCAGAGTGGTCTTTTTAGGATTAGCATAAGCCTGTAAGTATTTGGTGTTTACCATAATGTTGACTGAAAGATATTTCAGCAGTTTCCTGTTGCACTTTCCAGCTTGGTTGCCATATGGCATAGAGTGTAATGCAGCAGAGCAGAACATGACTATGGAGTCATGTGATCACATTATACCACCATTAAGCAGCGAAAGACACTGCTGTTCCAAAAGTTATGTCTGTGCTATCCTCAGGGGACTGAGATGATATGTTATAAATCCAATTAACGGTGAGATGCCTGTATGAGTCAGTGTTCTCATGCTACTGTATATCTTCCCTGGGCTTGCAAGTCTTCTCTGGATCCTTCTCTGATGCCACGCCCACATGTTCAAACCCCAGTTGCTGCAGTGCTATGACACTGAAATCGTAGCAGGAGTTCAATTATTGCATAAGAACAAATTTATTTCTTATGCAATGTGACTCAAATCAGTCTCTGTGGTCAAGTTTTGAAAGCACTGACTCATCTGCAAAACTGCGTTTTGACTACTAAAGGCAACAGCTGAGCTAGATGTTTGGCTGGTCAAAATTCACTTCTGAGGTATCGCTATCGAATTGATGTTTACGGTTGTTTAGGTCAAACATGCCATCACCGTTGAGAGGATTGGTGGTTTGTTATCGGTAGAGCTACCTGTCAGCTGTGGTCAGTACTGAAAATGCACAGGTGCATCCATGTGCTCCATGGCACACGGGTTTCCAGAGACAGAAGAACACCTTGGCTCTGACTCCTTCCCAAGGGACTTTACAGACCTATATAACCCTTGCTTCCTCAAGTCAGTGTTCCTTCAAAAGCCCGCTGTTCAACGCTTTACCTCACAGCACACACCCACACACACACACTTTCCTTAACCCTGTTAACACCCCCCCGGCTACATTTCCCTCAGAGTGACACTCCCTGCAAACACAAGGATAGGCCACTTGCTATCAGTCTTGACACCTTGTGTCTCCTCCACTACTATTTGTCAAATCTGCATTCAGTCTATCTTGGGGAAGCCAACCGTACCAGCCGAATGTGATGGGTAGCCATACACACTGCAGCCCACTCGCACTAATTTCACATGCACATTTCCAATTGCATGGTGCCAAAACCGCAGGCTTGGACAGTCATTCACCAACAGGAGGGCTTTAAATAGCCAGTGGAATGCGGAATACTAAATTGTTATCTTTGCAGAGAGAAAAACAGGTAAATTTTGTCTTCATTTTAAGCAAACGATAGGCCGCTCTCTTCAGCTGTTGTTCTCTCCTGCTTTCCAGTATTTATTCAGAAAAAAACGGCATTACCCCAGAGATCATAGCTGAGTAATGGAATGTAGACAATCACTTTGAAAAACTGAAGGTCTAAACTCTATTAAGTCTGATTTATGTTGTGCAGCCAGCAATGTAATGCATGTATCTGTAGTCACATCAGAGCAACACCAACACATGAATCGAAATTAAAAATGAACCCCCAGTCCTTTGACTGGTCTCTGTCACCTAAAGGCAAAGTCTGCAGTTAACAGTGTCATCCCAAGGGCTCTAGGTAGCAACCTGGAGGTTAGTGAAAAGACGAGTCGGGTAATTATAGCAGGTATCTCAGATTGGGTCTTGGGAATAGAAGTGTCACCCAATCGAGCTAAATCATAAATATGACAAGATATGTGTTTACATTTGCTGAGAGGAATGCAGGTTCTGCAAAGTGATGCTTTAATTGATCTGTGATAAGCTGGAAATTGCAGAGGCTAGGAGATGTTGTTGTTTCTCCCCTTTGCGTTCCCGGCCGGTTTCACCCCTTATGGCCCACGTCTCAACAGTGTTTTGTACCTTTCCCTAAGTCTCTGGTGTCCACCCTCATGCAGGGAAGCCCAGTGTGTCCTTTGTTCTGCTCTTCTTCCAGGCGCATGGAGTCCCACTGTGTTTGATTAACGTGACCTGGGGCCAGAGAGACACCCCGCTGCTCAGCTCGGCTTGGGAGAGGTGGAGCTAGAGGAGGACAATCACAATTTTGAGCAAAGGATTACTTTGCCTTGTTGCCCTTGAGAGAAAACAATGCCCCACCTCCTCAGGCTTTAATTAAAGTGCCCTTGCCTTTATAGTCACACAGCTCCTGGTGGTTCGCTGGGGACAACGGACGGCTACCATATCTGTATTCTACACGCAGATCTACTATGCATTCAGCAGGCTAAACAGATGGAAATCTACGTTGCAAAAAAAGAATGAATATGATACTATGTCCACAATCCGGCAGGATCACAGCCTATGGGTGTAGGGAAGGCAGGAATTCTCTAAATATTAGAACAATAATGTTTGGGATTTCAAGGGCTATAGCAGCTCATTTGTGCTTCATCTGCATGACTTTTTTCCTCCACGGAAAGGCCATGTAGCACTGGAGCAAAAATGGCACCAACACAAATTCCTGGTCACCACTGGCCACTGTTCACCTTCCTGGGCTGAGGTACAGTGTCATTGCCGGTGTTGTTTGTTGGAAATTTGCCAATGCACAGATTTATCATGTCTGAGAAACGTTCGAGCCAGTCTTGTCCCTTATCACGTGTATTTACCAGCTGTCAGAAAATGGCCATGTGAAATACGGAGTACAAAGGGGTCATCCCTTTAACTTGAGGTTTTGTTTTTACTTTTTTTGTTGCCTGCCATTTTATAAGCAATTTGCTGCACCTGATTTATTGTGCTCAGTATATTTTAGCCAGGTTGATTTCTCTTAATTAGCCATTTTTTTTATTTGAAATGGGACAGAAACAACAATATATAAAGAGAATAAAGTTATCATCACTTCATGCTACCTAAGGGGTTAGGGGTAGGGGTTAAGGATACATTTAGGGCTGTAGTTAGGATTAGAGGTAGGGATTAGAGTTAGAGGAAAGGTAAGGGGTAGGGGTAATGGTTAGGGGTAGGGGTAGGTTTAGAGTTATGGTTTAACCCTAAGTGGTTGCCCAATGGAGTATTAGAATGCTCCCTTTTTTATCCCAGATGCACAGGGTAAGTGGCAGAATAACGACTGAATAGAGCTTCAGTACATTAGAGGAAAATCACAAACTGGTTCTTTCATGCAGTCACACACAACGTGCCACCACAACACCTGAAATACCCTAGGAAAACCCTGGGCAAACTCATGTGAACACAAATAGTCCACTTCTGAAATCACAGGCTACCCCAACCTGTTGTGCCACCACACCAGGTTTTTTTCAAAGGCTCGTGTTAAAAGTTTAGGACATCCATGGGTGAAGCTTTTGAGAACGCAGACTGGAAAATCTTCATTTTGATCCACAGTATTGTTTAATTGTAGAGTATTTCTACTTTGTGGCCAAGATCCTGTTTGTAGCCCTTTGAGTGTACGCGTATATGCACATTCTTTCTGTTACATTTGCCTTCATGCAGACTATCTAAGGATACAGTACTTTGCTTACATACATGGATCAAACAACATTAATGCATGACAAAAGTAGTGTTTGGTAAATGGAGCAGTTTGATCACATTAAGGGTAGGGAAGTCTGCCATTATAAATACACTTAACTCGCCACATGACGCCGACTGTAAGTGAACAATGAATATAATCCGCTTCCCTCCAAGGTTATGCTGAGGCGTCGTTGTGGAATCTATAACCTGGTCTGCAATTTGTGCTGCGCTGAAGACTAAAGCGATCACAATTACATTATTTAGCTTAGAACTTCTCAATGAAACAACAGGTCCTTCACAGAGCCCTTTATACAGGGTCTTATAATGATATTTAGTATGATTCTCAATAGAATTATACCATGCTGAAGCTATTTACTGAGTCCAGATGTGCTTATTTCTACACATTTAGATTCAGTTCAGTAGCCGGGCTGTACTTCTGGACCCATCTTTCCATGGAGATAAACAGTAATCAGCTGAAATGGCAACGCTATCCCTTTTACTACTGTTATAATATGTGTAGTGGGCAGTCCATTTTCATTGTCCCGCAGCAGTTTGTCACCTTTATCCTGCTTGGATGTTTTATGTTAATCCCAGCAGGCTGCCTTGATCAGCCCTCTGTCCTACAGCCTTCCTAGCCTCACAGTTTTACCATGATGATGGTTCTCATAAAAGATGCACACAGGGGGCCTGCCACATGGCAGGAGAGGGAAGCACAGGAATGTCAATTGACTTATTTATTATTATTTCATTTCTTGGCTCTTCTTTTACTCAAAATGAGTTACTGTTTTACCCATTTATACAAATGAGGTAGAGGATCTTTCCTCATGGTTCAGCAGCAAGGCCCTTATTTGGGTCCTGAAGTGACCAACTTCAGGTTGATCATTGATCTCCCTCATGTATTTTCATCAGACAGCATTATAATAGTTTTATTTCTGTACCCCTTTAATTTATTATTTATTATTAAATTATGAACTCACTGGTAGTCTTAGTTTGTGTAGACTATGGTGAATTCTTGTCTGCTTGATTTTCCTGGCAGGGGGACTCTTCTCTTCAGATCCACAGTGTACCATGTGTACAGTTGTTTACAAATTTTAAATAAGACCTTTTGTTGATATTAATGACCTCCGCTGTCAGACACAGTTGCATTGAAGTCCGGATGAACGAACTGTATTTGGTGGGCTAAATTCTGAAATTTATATACAGAAGGTTTTTAAAATGACTGCAGTGAAAATTAATGATTTCTATGAGGTGTAGCTGTGCAGCTCTGCAGTGTCGGTATCTTCATTAAGTTTGCTGTTTGTTTCTTTCAGTCATTTAAGCCTACGAATTAATTTGGAGTTATTTAAAAAATTACAACTTATAGATTCAAAATCTCTGCAGAATACAAAGGTTGCATGATGGCACTACAAGTCCTTTGAGTGCTGGGCTGTGAATTTGTATGTGGGTTTGAGCCCAGTTCAGTCTTTGCAGTGTGCATGTTGCTTTTCACAGTCCGAAGATGTGTTTTGGGTGAGCTAGCAACTCTAAAATGCCCTTAGTGTGCATGCTGGTCTAGGGTATACCCTGCACATTGTGCTACACTTCATGGATAGGCTCTGGTTCATCCTATGCCTGTGTTCCTTAAGCATGTATTGATAATAAAAAATGCAGTTTTCTTTGGCTACAATTCCAGTTGTTTTGTTTTGCTCGATGCAAAATTCCCAGCCTTTTGTTGTTTGTTTTGATGTGCTGTTTCTTGCTCTACTCTGCATGTTTCTTAACATAAGCTGCAGTGAATGAAAGCCTCTACCCGAGGAACAGCATAACAATAATAATGCCTTTCTGAATAATGCCTGCTTTTTCCAAGTGCTGCCATGACTTCCGCATGGTCTAATTTTGCACTCAAAATCTCCCCATAAGTAATTTGGCGGCAGTAACCCATTCGTCTGGGAAAGTGAGGATGGCAGAAGTTCTGCAACAAAGTGAAAGCTTTAATTAGTTGGGGGGGGCATGATGGACGATCGCTGCGGACTGTCCACCGTCACATTAGCCAGGCGCAGCTGACACGTCTGCAGCATGTACCAACGCAACCTCTGTACTCCAAGCAAGCAGCTTGAAACCTGATGCCAGTGGAGGTGACATTTTTCATTTGCCCTCTGCATGCACGCAGTGGGAAATGTGGAAGTCAAACATTATTTATAATGGGGGAGTGAAAGGAAAGTTCATTTCTTCCTTTACCATGGTGCATTTGAAGGCTTCAGCTCTTGATGAATGGTGCCGAAAGTGCACTTTAGTGGGAAGAATAACAAATGGAGTTGCATCAGCCTCAGGAACGGAAGTAAGATAGTACATTGAAGAATAGGACAATTGCTTTTGAAATATACTGTAATTGTCCTGTTTTGCATATTGGCTAAACTATATTAAGTCATTTTTTAATGTTAGAAGCTGAATGGGAATGCAGTATGCTATTGAAATGTTTGGAGTGAAGTGCACATTAAATATGCACTTCAAAGGGAAATTTTCTCAGTTAAAGCAAAGTTTTATATTTTTTCCTTTTTAATGTGACATAAAAAGTACTTCTAGGAGGTTAAATGGAAAGCTAAAAAAAGCTAAGCAGGTCCACCTTCATCGATGACACAAGGTCATCAGCAAGCCTCTGCTCCCTTCTGCATGGTTTGAATTACCTGTTAACCTGAAAGAAACAAAAGTGCCCTCCTCCAATATTAGTTTCATAGAACAAGTCATCCAGAGTTGCTGGACAGGGATGGACCTGCAGCTTTTATCGCCTCCAGTAAGGCTGGCTGAGCCCAGATCGTTTTCTCTGCGTTTTAGACAAAACTGCATCTTCCTGCTTCTGCGTTTGAACGTGCTGGGGCCTGGCTTGGTGCCACTGTGGAAATGTGATCCCAGATAGACCTCCTGTGGCTCACGGTATCTCCCAAACAATACAGCAGGCATCAAGAAGACCCAAGCACTCGCTTAGAAATGGTTCTGGCAGATGCTGCATTTTCTGTGCAGTTGCAATACATTACTTAACCATTTTTTGTGTAAATATGTTTGATGTTTGTGTGTATCCAACACAAAAATTCTTTGTAAAGAACATGGTAAATTGTATACACCCAGCTGTATGCGTAAGTGCTAACCTACATTCAAAACAAAGCTGAATTTTTTTTCTTTTTTTGTTTTTTAGATCAAAGTGCTCTTGGATCTTATTTTTATCTTTGCCCTAAGACTCTGTTTGGAGCCTCTTTTGTCAATAACTGTTGATAATGGAACATCTTATGCGTCACCTCAATCAGAAATCCCTTTACAAAAAATGTCACAAGTAAGTAGATCAGCCAGCGGAGAAAAAGGTTCCACATGAGCGGGGCTGTAACTGCTCCTCAAGTGGCAGTGGTAAGCGTTGGCATTATAAGCAAGCTTCGATATGCTGGGATATCCGTCAGATGTCATTAAAGATGCTGAACGCGATGTGTGACAAAAAAGTTAATATTTGAAAAACTATTTGTCGTGCAGCTGTCTTTGGGTAAAAGGCAAAAGATGTTACAGACTGCTCTCTTGGCTACAAATAGCACCACTTCAATGTTAGCCATATGTCTAACAGCAACAGTAAATTCTCGTGAGATAATTGAAATTTCTGACTTCGGTGAGGACAAAATTACTTTAGTTTCTACTATTTAATTACACACAGTAGACTCATGAATATGCACAAGGGTGATGCTGAAATCCCGCTTTTCTTCTGTTATTACAATCGTGAGTCTTCTCATTGGGGAACAAATCAGCCAACACCTGGTGACAAAGTGAGTCCCTTAACTTAAAGGTCACCAAGCTCCTGAAATGGCACTGAGAATTTTATAGATGTCACTTGCACATACATATTGGCCCCAGCAATTACAGGGCCTTTCATACAGAGCAATATTGAGAAAAGCACAGCGCACACTGAAATGTAGTGCAAGGCGAGAGCCGACGCAGAGTCGGAAACTCGCTGGCTGGCCCCCGCGATAGAGTCGTCTGTGTGGATTTGTCCCTCCTGTCCTTTGGTTGGTTAGCCATGCGATGCCGTGGCGTGTGGCGAGAAAGCGAGGCCTTGCATCAAAGCCTGTTGGTTCATCTCAGACGTTCTGAACTGAATTGTTATCTTGGTCTGGGTATTGGCAGACAAGTGAAATTGCCCTTCACGTTGCGTAATGAAGCTACTTCATCAAAACCTTTTTAGAGGAAACTGCTCAGTCTTTTCAGAGGAAAAAAGAAGCACATACAATCACTTTATTCTTTTAACAGTCCCAATACATAGTGCATTTCAAATTCATTCTTTCAGTTTAATCATTTAATCCTTTATTCAATTATTTCATGCATAAATTACATAAGTGTGAGCATATTTTGACATACATATATAAACCAGCTGGTATTTATTTGCATCTTAATTTTTTCCATACTTCCTTAATTTCTTTCCATTAAAGCAAATGAAGTTGTTTACCTTTGCTGTATATCTTGGGTAAAGCACGGCTCCCCGTGGGACTCAAACTATCAGTAAACAAATCTTTTCTTCTTAAAGAGCGATCATTTTCGCAGAAGCGGTGCAAGCAGTGTGGTTTTCACAGCAGCAGGGAAACCTTAACAGTTGCAACTCGATGATGCCAACCTCACAACCAGCCACAGAAAAATAGGCTCATTTTACTGGTCCTGGAATAACTGAGCTCTCTTTATGTGTCCGGGAGAAAGCTGGCCACCAACGACACCGTGTGCACAGAAATGGACACCTGGGGTGCACAGACGTGCGGTTTTGGTGACAGAAGCCTGTGGATTTGTGAGTTTGGAGGAGCAGCAGCTCAGACTACCTGCTTCACCCCTGGGCTGGACTTGTTGCTTGGCGAACTCAGCTGAAGACTGCATCCCTGTCTTTCTTACCAATTAACCTGCTGCTGCCTCCTGCAGAGGTCCATATTGAGGATTTGGGGAGGGGGGAACAGTGCACTGGGGGGAAGTTAGGATGGAGGAAAAAAATGAATGCTTTCCTCTATTCCTCACAGGCAGCAGGGCACTCCTGCTTTGTGTGTGCATCACCACCTTTGCTGCAAGAATAATTTTGTGTGCTGACAGTCCAGAACTGAGATTCTCTCCAGTGCAGGTGCGCTGGCATGGTCATCAGGCTGGTCCAAATCACGGAAACGCCAGAGAACCTTGAGGAGTAAGGCAGCTGCCAAGTTTTGTCCCACAAGCAGGGGACTGCAGGAAAAACCCAAGGCAAAAGCTATTGTGTTTTGCTCAGCCAGTGGCTCTACTAAAAAGGGAGGTCAAAATCTTATCCTACAGTATGTGCTCTGCAAGTAATAGGGCCCATGTTATTATAGCTTTGTTCACTTTGTTGGACATATTGTACACATTAAGTGGGCACTCGGTGCAATATATGCCGTATTACATGGAGGACACTTCAACAGGCATCACTTAAGCTTCAAGTGCAATGCAGCCCCACTGCTGTGGTTCTCAAGTATATGATTCAGAGGACTTAAGTCCAAGGCACATTTCTGCTTTGTGCAGCGCACACTCATGTGTGACACAGAATTAGACTTAGATTCAAACTTGAGTCACTCCAACTCACGCATCTAATGCTCAGATCACCGATGTATCTCATTATTCTGACCTCATGCCCGGGGACTTGGTTTTAGATTCCTACAAAAAAGACACCGATTCTATTTCCAACTCAACAATGAAGTTTGACTCATCCGCAACACTCTGTAATCCTCGCCTTATGTCACTGAATCACAGTAATGCTTTCCTCCTTTTCTTCTTGTCATCAGTAGGCAGAAGAGGTGAGGATGAAGGCTTCCTTCACAATAGTTTTCCTGGAGCAACTTGTTGCTCCCGACGGGCTGAAATCCATTTAAATGACAAAGGAAAACCAGGCAGCGAGAGGCTTCCTGAGGCTAAATGGATTTCAGCCCAAGATGTGGGGACAGACCTCTTGGTGTCCACCCCGTAGTAATGCATCACCCCTCTCTCAAAGAGGGGAAGATGCTGGGTGAGAGGTGCGGAGAAGTGGGTAGGTTGCTTCTGGAGGTTCACACCTTGGTGCTTCAGCCTGAGGAGGATCTCTGAGTGAGTGCCATCCTGTGGACGACTCCTCTGAGAGGGGGAAACTCTCAGGCTGTATCAACAGCTTCAGAACAGCCTTGTGTGAGTGTGCTGGGTAGGAGAACCCCCACAGTAGTGCCATGTTTATGGGCACTGAGAGAATGTGGCAGCAACAGATTAAAAAAACCCTTTGTTTTCTGCTTTAGTCTCTCTCCACCGTGTCAGCAGGGAGATGTTTTATATGTGCTGCCAAGTTTGAAGTTTTCATTTTCATCTCTTTCTTTTTTATGTGTGTATTTTTTCAGCTCACGTGGGCTTACTTCTGCTCCTTCGGAAGGGCCCCTCCATCTCCATAAGAGACTTTAAACGTTGACTGCTTATCATTTGAAAATGCGATATGCTAATTAGAGAAGCCACTTTGAAAATGCTTTAGATGCAATAAAGGTTTGTTTTTGTCTTTATGTTGCGCTGCAGCTGCAAACATCTGGAGAGGTAGTCATAACATTTTATCCTCTAATGAATTAATGTTAGTGCTTTAGCATTGCATTTAATGGTCATCTATGTTAATGTGGTCAACCTATATTCGTTTATGCATGTTTGCTGCCATTAAATATAGTAGGGAGTACCAGGACAGTGGCTGGCACGTTGCTGTTAAAAGCAAGAAAGTACTAAATGCGTCGCGAGATGGAATTACAGTAGTAACTGCCCCAAAATGAAAAGCTTGAGTAGATCCAAGACAGTGTGCTCCTGTCCCTGTAGTCACCTTAAAGGTTTTCTACCACGTATGCACGACACATTTATTTCTGCTGTTCCAGTGGAATTTCTCTTTGACAGCACCGCAGCAGCAAATTTGTTTTTAGGGCACAAATCTATATACTGTTTCCGCCTAAGATTAAAAATTACAATAGTGAATGTGGTAATCTTGAAAGTGTAAATGAAAGAGGAGATTAAAGAGAGCTAAACATCAACAGACGTCTGCTTGGAGAAAAAAAGAACGGTTATTGGTCCCTGAAGAAGAAAAACACTAAATTTCATTTTATAAGTACACCACATTGTTTGAAGCATTTTACTGCATATGTATCATATATATTATATAATGTATTATACTTGTATAAACTTTCACTACAGATAGAATTTGAAAAAGAAATAAATCCTTTAATTGAGAGTGACTAGATTCAACATCTGTGACTCATTCATGTCAGCAAAAACCTAGCCAGTAACAATGGAGCAATGTGACCAAATGTGCTGTTCGTGGTACCTCTTTGGCTAGGAGGATGGATGCTGTAGTGGTTAGCAAACATTCAATACTGTT
Source organism: Heterotis niloticus (assembly GCA_018136845.1). Lineage (NCBI taxonomy): Eukaryota > Metazoa > Chordata > Actinopteri > Osteoglossiformes > Osteoglossidae > Heterotis > Heterotis niloticus. Next base: position 11,109,079 of record CM030904.1, on the reverse strand, counting down.
AAGGTTGGTGGCCATAAGCACGGCTGCATGCGCTATAACGGATAACCCTGTCTCTGCACTTGAATGCCCAGGAGGGGTCAGCAGCTACTGCTACCGCAACCCCTAGAGGTTCATCTTTCTCCATTTCTTTACAGTTTGGAGTATTTTGTCTTCCTTTCCTCAGCTGCCAGTTGGCTCACTCTACAGGTATTATAAATATTTGTCATCCCCTGGAACTTTGTTCAGCACTGAGGGCCACTGTGGTGAGAAGAGTGCTCTATAGAAATAAATGCACCTGAATATCCAAATCCGTTAACATTAGTGGACATCCAGACATTTTTGAATAAATAAGCACCGGAGCATCAAGAGTGTGCATCTCCCTCTGGGACTGATGAAGTTTTATTAATTCATTCATTCATACAACTGCATCAGTTAGCTGACATGCGCCACTTTAGTGGTAAGTGAATATGGAGCCCTGCAGCTTCAGAAATGCTCTGTCTGCTGCCCTGCAGCCACCAGAACTCCCAGCGAAGGAGGGACTGGCCTTCTTCCCGCCTGCTGTCATCTGCACGCACCAGGCCTCAAAGCACTGTCCAAGCCACTGCAGGCTGACAGCACATCCCACTGTAATTCTTTACACAGCCAAGGACACCATTATAATCAGGTGACTTTTTAATAAGGCGACACTGCTGTTATCCGCTGCACCTGTGTGTAATGTGACAGCAAGCAGACTTCAGCTGCCGCCGTGTCCAGTTGGCTGGCTTGTCACAGAGTTCACGGGGGGGAGTGACTATATGAGCCAATTAGCCTGATTTACTCATGACTTACTTTTCTAATGCGAACAAGACATCATAGGTGAAAAAAATACATCTTCTGACACTTCTGATTAATGCGCACATTACAACTACAAAATCAGGCCGAAGGCAAGTGAGCGCAGTGACAAACAACTGGAGTGATGCTTCAGTATCTTGACACCAACAATCCACTTCAGCTAAATTACTTGCTTTTGAGAACAGCGCCGCATCTCCCGCTAATGATATACATTTGAGATCGGAGTGGCCGTTCTCTCGCCTTTAACAGCTTCATTACCAGTGCGGAAGTGGACACTTGTTTTGTTAATGCTGTTTAATCATCCAGAAAATCTGCCTGACTGTGCATGTGTACCTGCGCTGGACAATAAATTCTCATTTTTATGAGCATTTCCATGCTATCATCAGCAGGATGACTTACCAGTCCATGCGTTTGATACCTAAACCCAGCCATAGCTTTGAGGATATCGTGCAAATAGTTTCTTGCCGGTGTATAATTCCTTATAATGGTTTCTTGTTTTTTGAGTGTGTAAAATTGCTGTTGCTGCTAATAGTAATCAGATTCCCCCCTGCTTTCCTTTAGTGTGCCGTCATTCATTATGCATGCAGTTCTCCATACTATACACGTTTACCAAGAAAAGCCCATTGGCATCTTAATGTGGCTGCTTCTAAGGAAAGTGTTTCCGCTTATCACAGCTAGAGCTCAGGTGCTGGAAGGAAGACCCCTTTATCAGTACAAAAATGGCCCATCTTCTTGTGATGAACCTAGGGAGTACTTTGCCTGCATTTTACGTATATATTTATTATCTGCGGCATGTCAGTAAAAGCTTTTTCTTTCTGGTTCAGCAACTCGTTCACACAGTCGGACTGAAGAGGGCCTTTCAATTGCGTACGATGAAGATGAGCCGCTTCTGCGCGTTGGCCACGTTTAATCCGGTTAGATCTGTTACACACAATGGCACAAGTGCTGAGATTCTGTCGATGGGATTCAGCAGCTGGATGGTTGGCTGTGAGACAAGTTTTAAAAAATGCAGCAGTGTTAATAATAATGCTAATATTCTCCTTCCTTTGCATGTAGCGATTAAAGCAAGGATCAATCAGTTCAATCTGTATGGAAAACACAACTAAAAAAAAAATGCAGTGATTCTTTCATTTACTTTGACTTTTATTTCATTGCAGATAGTATGAACCCAAGATATTTCATATTTTGTCTAGTCAACTAGCATTTAATTTGTTAATATACATCCATTCCTGCATTTCAGGCCTGCAACACATTCCAAAAAAAGTTGGGACGGTAAAGCATTTACCACTTTACAAAGTGCCTTTCCTTCTCACAACACTTAAAAGACAGTTTGGCACTGAGGATACCAAGTGATGAAACGTTTCGGGTGTTATTTTGTCCCATTCTTCCTGCAAACACGTCTTGGGGGGGTATAAACTTCTTAGGTCAAACAGTACGGGGTCGTCATTGTGCCATTTTTTTTTCCCAAAATTCTCCACACGTTCTCTACTGGGGACAGGTCAGGACTGCAGGCAGGCCAGCCCAGTACCCGTACCCTCTTCTTCCGCAGCCATGCCTTTGGAATGTGTACTGAATGTAGTTTTGCACTGAAAAATGCATGGACATCCCTGGAAAAGATGTCATCTTGAAAGCAGCATATGTTGCTCTAAAATCTCAATGTACTTTTCTGCATTAATGCTGCCATCACAGAAGTGTAAATTACCTTTGCCGAGGGCACTGACACAACCCCATACCATGGCAAACCCTGGCTTTTGGACTTGTTGCTGATAATAATATCTGGATGGTCCTTTTTGTCTTTGGTCCGGAACACAGGGCGTCCATTTCTTCCAAAAAAAAGATCTGGAATACTGATTGTCTGACCACAATACACATTTCCACTGTGTGATGGTCCATCCCAGATGCCTCTGAGCCCAGAGAAGTCGATGCTACTTTTGGACATGGTTAACATAAAGCTTCTTTTTTGCACAGTAAAGTTTTAAGTGGCGTTTGTGAACATAACTCTATATTGTAGTGCTTGACAAAGGTTTGCCAAAGTAATCCCTTGCCCATGTGGTTATATCAGCTATTGATGAATGACAGTTCTTGATGCAGTGCCGTCTGAGGGATCGGAGGTCACGGGTGTTCAGCTTAGATTTGCGCCCCTGCCCTTTACGCACTGAAATTCCTCCAGATTCCTTAAATCGTTTAATGATATTATGCACTGTAGAGGAAGAAATATGCAAATCCCTTCCAGTCTTTGAGAAATATTGTTTTTAAAGATTTTAATAATTTTATCACGCATTTGCTGACAAACTAGAGATTCTCTGCCCATGTTTGCACCTTAAAGACTCAGCCTTTCGTGGATCTGCTTTTGTAGCAAATCAGGATTACAATCACTTTTTGACATCACCTGTTTGAAATTACATTATTATTTAATTTTCTTACCTTATTACTAGTTCTAAATTTCCCCCGTCCCAACATTTTTTTGGAATGTGTTACAGGCCTGAAATGCAGAAATGGATGTATATTAACAAATTAAATGTTAGTTGACCAGACAAAACATAAAATATCTTGGGTTCATACTGTCTGCAGTGAAATAAATGTCAAAGTAAAAGTAAGAATCGCTGTGTTTTTTTTTTTTAATTTGCATTTTCCATCCGGTCCCAACTTTTTCTGATTTGGGGTTGTATATTTTATTGCAGGTATAAACTTCTTAGGTCACAAGTTGTCATTTTCATGTCTCTGGTTTCTTACTGAGACAATGCACGGAATTTCCTAGTTCTGTATTTTGTTAGAAGTGTGGCCTAAAATCTGTGTGCTGATGAAATGCGTGGCGCCGCTGCTCAAGAACAAAACCTGCTGAGAAGTTTCCGCCACGCACAAGAATCCATACATATGCGCTCTTCTTTTGGCCGATTATTTTTGCACCAGGTGCTGCGCAGCAATTTCCATGTAAAGCAGTTCTCCTCCACCTTGGATATTTACAGATTGACCATTATTTTTCTTATAAAAATCTGAAAAATTCCAAGTTTTGCTCTCTGGAGATAACATTAGCATATTTTCAATCTGGACATAAAGACATAGTCAGGGTGATTGTGCCACAGACTCCTCTAAATGCCACACAGGAGACACCATTGTAGACCATAAAGATAGTGAGGGATGGGAATGTCTTTATTTAATCACACAGAGGAGAATGTGGCGGAATGTGTAATGTGCAGCCCCATAATTTCAAGCTCTTTGGGCTGTTTCACCATGCTCTGGAAGTCTGAATCTCCTTACTTATTCTGTCAGAATGATTTACTTTATCAGATTTAGATCTTCTACAAAGGGCATTTTAAAAATCATGTCCCATCTTTTCATCCTCCTATCTCAAACAGTCATCCTTCTTTTCTCCAGCTCTCTAGGAGCAGAATTAAGTACCTGTCAACAAAAGACCACACTAAGAGCAGCCAGTGTCTTGCTGCCCTCAAGTCTCACCAAAGGACACATCGGTATGCGATGTTTTATGCTTTTGTCTTTGCTTCTGTGGTTGGTGACTGGTGCACATTGTATCTTGTATAGTTAAAAAAAAGCCTCTCTGCTCTTCAGTGCCATGCAGAGGTCAGACCTGTGACTCTAGAAGATGGTGACAATCCTGCTCTGCAGAATAACGGCACCCTGGGGGATGAGACCCAAACCCTAACCCATCAGCACTGACACAGAAGCTCAGCTTCTAACTTCAAAGTGGTACTCCAGAGGTTAGGCGACAGCAAGTGTTCACTTTTTATTTCCTCATAAGCATTATTAATTGATAATTTGTTTAACTGATCAATTGATATTAATAATGTCCGAGTGTGATCCCATGCTCACAATACGTTGGTTTAGCCAACTGCAAAACTGCAGGTTCTTCTTCAGATGGCACTATTCATTCATCTGCCTAACTTCTACTACATCTTTGCACCATTGAATTTCCCTACACTTTATGTAGCAAAGAGCATTTAGGAGTAAAGTTTGGCCTTAGAATTGACTGTATGGGCAAGTAGGAAGAAGATTTAAAGAGCCTAAATGCTGCTGTAGCGTTTACAATTTGAAAGTGTGGAGCTCAAAGATGCTTTTGTCCAATAATTACAAGTAAGCTGTGAGCAATTCTGCTTTATGTATGTACGTAGCATCCTTTCCTTTTTTCCAGAATAATAAGCAGCACATTTAGTGCGTTCATTAGGAACAAAATGAAAGCATGTGTGGCGGCAGACGTTGCAGCTTAAACTGTTTTGCAGACCTTTTTTTTAACTTCCATTTTTTAAGTCCCATTTTTGATCCATGGTGGCTTTGATCTATTCATTTGGGGAACGTCAGTGTCACTAAACATGAGGAATTGTGATGATCTTTCACCAGTTGGACGATGGCCAGCATTTGTGAGGAACCCTGGAAGGAAGGAACAGAACAGTGCTGGTGCTGCTCATCTGAGGTGAACTTACTCTTTGAGCAGCTCATGGGCTGATCACCACAAACCGTCTGCGTGAAGCAGGCCATGCGGTGGCTGCCGCTCACACACTGCCCTGCTGTCTCACACATGCTGCATGTCATCTGTCAGCACACGCGTCCCACCAGCCTGCCAGAACCCTCAGAGCGCCAGTGTAGATTTCCGAATTCACTTCACAAAAAAGTCCTTGGCTTAGCACTCTTCCTTACTCCTCTTCGTGCTTCTGGATCCCTATCCTTCTGTTTTATAACATCAAAACGCTCCTCGCTTTGAGTTTCTTTTTTCTTTTGCTTTCACCATGAGACTTCTTCCAGAAACCGACAGAGGGACAGTCAAGCAAATTAAAGAGTCATCCTTTCCTCTGAGCACACCTCAGACACACAGACACCTCTAAGGCTAATGCTATGCTGGATCCTGGAAGGAAGTCAGTACTGTTATCATGAGCTGACTTTTAATGGAAAAATAACTTCTACTGCTGTAACTCTCACTCAGTACAACTTCACATCCCACAAAGTGGCTTCTTTTTTTAAGTGGAAAAATTTGATTTAATTTGGCTTCTCTTCAAAGCAACTTACAGTCTCAAGTGCGTATACTAAGGTGCCTAATTATTTACCCTCTTATTCAGCTGGATCAGTTCAGGGTGAGAACTTTGATCAAGGGTCCTACAGCAGGAGCAGAAGCAGGGAATCCAACTCAGATCCTGGTGATGACAACGTGACAGCCCGAGTTAATTTATTTGAAACAAACTCTTAGCCGTCACAGATTACATACATGTCCAAAACATCACTATACACGCTGTACAAACATCTTAAAGCTCAATTTCATACTCAAAATTTGAACCTCAATTTGTTTTTCATTTTTTATGTCAGCCTCATTGGACTAGAAGGATGTGCATTTATTTGATTTGTTATGCTTTTTTAGTTGCTTTCTCCACACTGACCCTTGATATGTGCCAGATTTAAATTGCTCAGTTCACATTTATTATCATGCACTAAGCAGGTTTTTTTGTGTTGCCTGAAATATCTGGGATCTGGCCAAGATTGAGGTTTTTTTTGTGCTGAAAGAGCAACATGTAATATAGCTGAAACACCAGTGAGAAAGAACTTAATCTCAATTTAAGAACAATTAATACATACCGGGACATGAAAAAACGGTGCAGTATAGAGGCTTTTCATTATTGTGTAGATGCAACAGCAGGGGGGTAGAGTAAGCGATAGATCTGTTATTCACTGCTCACCCAGTTGCTGGACAAGTGGGCCTGAACCAGGCAGCACTTGTGTTATTCTGCCTATTATTGTTCATAGCACTTTTATTCTGTATCATTCGAAACAATAGCACGGCATTTTTAACTTTGATGGTAACATCTTATCTAAAGACACATGGCTTTCAAGCTTGCCCAGGAGCAGCCATGCTGAATGCTTCAGCGATTGCAACAATAAGCCATCACATGCCTTGGCATAAGGATTCCGACACGTTGTTTTTTTTTTTTTTTTAATTTCAAGAATTAATATAGGCACATTAGTATGTTGTGTTTGTTACTCCTTGTGTTCCTGTGATCTTGGATGCAGCGATATCCCATCCTCCACAGTAATGTGTGGGGGCAGAACACCATTAACATTTCCCGCACACTTGTCCCATTGAGTAAAACGAGTCTGCGGGCCCTAACCGTGCCAGGATGCCCATAATGGCACCATTGATCCGAAACACAAAAACAGCCACCTCCTTTCATTAGCCGGTGTTACACTCCGCTTTTCGGAGAACAATAATAGCATATAATAACATAAAGGGAAATACGGCCCATCGTCTGGGGAGAGTTAAGCGAATGCGCTTTTAAAGTGCTTAGCATGCGGTGAAATGGAGTGTTGAGAGGCTCTGGTGTTCTAGGAGGGTCTGGAGTCACTAATGGTGCCCCGTGAATGCCAAGCGTCTGAAGAATGAACTCATTTGCATACCCAAAGTACAAGTCGTGTGTTGATGCGCAGAGCATTCTGAGCTGTAAGGTCACCAATTATAAATATTCCGTTTCTGGTGACCAGGGCCAGTTCACAGCTTTTGTCCTGTTCCCTCTGCCATCCTCACCTACTCATGTGAATCTGCCAGAGAATGGTTCTGCCAGGGTTGACATGAGGAACCCCACTAAGCCCCTGCTCTCTCTCTCACCGTTTGTCTTCTCCAGGGTGTGCAATGGTGTCTAATGGTTCTTTTAAACATGCAGACACAACATTTTATTACGACTGGATGTAAGAGATAATTCTGTGAAAGAAACAAGTGATGGTTAAGATTCTTCTCGCTATACCTGTGTTTTTTTGCTAAGTTGAACAACTACTGCATTACTTTTTACTATGGCTTATTTATTATTGCTGCTATTTGACGCAAGTCAACAAGCTATTGTTAGATAGAAACAAAGTTCATATTTCTACTCAGCTTAATTATTGAGAAGTTTGTGGTTTTGTCATTTCTGAATAGTTTTCATTCCTAACATAAAATCCACATTTATATTTATACTTTATCGATGTTGTGCTTTATACAGGGTTGCTTTTCTGGTTTCATTTTAACCATGATGCAGGGTTTGCTCAAGTCACTCTGCTTTGGAAGCAGAACTGAATGAATTCCAAAAAACAGTGAGAATAAAGGAAAGGATTATGGTTGTTTCATTTGCATCATCTTATCAGAGTTGCTCATGTTTTGCCCTATTTTAGAAGCATTTCCAATATGGAAAGTAACATCCACTATGTTTTCTGTCTGAATTCAATTCTGCAAGTATGAACACTGTAGCTTCTTCTTCCATTGCTGAGATATAATTAACAGTTGTTTTTCTGAAGGAAAATAACATTTGTTTTGCTGTGGGTGGTAGATTGACAAATTAGAACGAATGACAGTGCATCCAATAAAATACATGTCGTGTACCTTGTGTTAATTTACTCATGACAAGCATTAAAACCACAGACGCCTTTTACTTCACGTTGTAGTAGCAGTCACCGATTTATTCACCGTGCTGCCCAAAAACACACCCGTTTGCCATAGCAAGACAATGCGGTCTATGAAATGCAGCAGAAATATGCTAATTGCTAACAATTATTTTCTCAGCAAACAGACCCGGTGATGCTATAAATTTCACACTGATGGATTTTTGTTGTTTTTTTTTTTTTGGCTGAGAAAAAAACCGACTTTGGTTTTACATTTAGTTTTTAAGTAAAAGAAAATTAATACGTTTTTGGAAAAAAATTTGGAATTTGCAGCTCATTCACTGTTGTGTTAGAAATAAGGAGAAAATGACAAATAATATAACGAATAAAAGAAATGTTTTGCTTCTTCGTAACAGCACAGTACAAAGTAAAATTAAAGCAATTGACCAATAATAGACATTTATACAGTTTTCTTCCTTCATCTGGCTACTAGATGTTACTACATACAAATTAATTTTTTTTAGATACCTCAAAATGATAATATGTTTTTGATAAATTACACTGTAATTCAGCTTATGATCAGAATCAGAAAACTTTATTATCCCAAAGGAAATTGCTTATGACGTGCAGTTCGGCACCTGGGCTGTTCAAGCGAGTTTCAGTAAAGCTTGGTCTTTGTGATGTTTGCATGTTTTCCCTGTGACCCTGACTAGGATAAAGCGGTTAATAATAATGAAGAAATGATAGTAGCGATGAATTGAAACTCTGCTCAATAAAGTGCAAACTGATCAAATAAATGTCCATTGATATGGACAGCAAGAAAATGATTGCATAACTGAAGTTAAAAAAGAAGTGTATAAGGTAAAAATCCTTTAGTTTGTCAATGCACCACTGCATGTAGTTACGCTGCCGTTGTCCCCTCATTAGGTCCTGTCCCTTCAGATTAACACTTGTCTTCTGTCTCTACCCAGAGAGTGGCCTGTACCACAGTTTCAGACATATCTCTCATTCCAGTACACAAACATTGGAAGAAGGTTGTATCCAAGCAGCTGAGATTTTTTCCTTCCCTAGGAAAAACTTTAGTTAAATCCCAGGTAAAAACTAACCTATCAAAAACCATCTATATATAAATATATGTAAAATAGTCTGAAGTTCACATTAATATTTTAGATGTTTTTCAGCTGTATCTTGCTGATGTTTCTCCCCAGAAGACGATGATGGTTTAAAAGGTCAAATTTTTTGCTTCCATCAGGCTAGGCACTAGAAGCTAAGGTTCATGGGACCTGTGCTCCTCAGCGTTTAGTGCTGCAGGAAGGAACTGTGGCATTGCTAACTACAAACATGTATTCACACATCCACCCTCCCAGCACGAGAATGAACTCACATCTTCTCCATTCATACTCATTCACCCTTATAAATGCTTGATCTAAAAATGTTATGAAGGTTTATTGTGAACGCATTACAAAGTTATCAGCACTGTGGTAGAGCAAGTAAGCACTTCTACTTCACAGCATCTGGGTGGTTCAAACTCACCTCAGTCTGTGTAGTGTTTTCTTACTCTACCCATGGCTGTGTAGGTTTCCTGCAGGTGCTCCAGTTTCTTCTCACAGTGCAAAGACATGCATTTCTTGCAAATTGTTCATCAATTGTCCATTGTGTGTGTGTGTGTGTGTGTGTGTGTGTGTGTGTGTGTGTGTGTGTGGTCACCCTGTCATGGGCTGTCATCCCACCCAGGGTGTCGTTTCACAGCTTAGTGCCCACTGCAATAGGCTCCAGATTACTGAGATCCAGTAAAGACCAGGGTAAAGCAGTTACTTGAAAAGGATTGATGTGTAGATATAAAGGTTGTACTTTAGAAAGAACTTTAAAGCTAAATTTTGTACTTAGCAGCACAGATTGGATATCGCTTGGAGTTTATCAGCGTTCTGCCTAGTGTGAAAAATATTAGCTACTCTTACTTGTACAAACTACATAGTGAAAAATCGAGTCTTTTCTGACACAATACAATATAGGACACAATTTAATAGAATTCATTGCATCAATACAGATTCTTGAAGCTGAGATTAATTCTATAACTACAATCCCAATAAAGCATCCTCTGTTATTTATACATTATTTCCAGTCAGAGTGTGAGCTGATACTGTACATGTGACTGAGAAACCACCATGGCAGTGTAATGTACAGTCACTGTTAGAGCAACGCAACTGGGCAGAACGCTGATAAACTCCAAGCGATATCCAATCTGTGCTGCCCTCATTGTCGAAAATGGCCAGCGGCAGCCACTGTTGGCCAGACATTCACTCCAGGCCAGATACAGATTTGGCACAAACTGCTTAGAGTCAGGGTTTGTCCATCTCTTTCGAGCAGAATAGCATTCAGCTCCAAAAGGTATTAGAACCCAGTGTGTAGGAATAGGGAATCCTTTGCCAGTGTGTTATTTTAAAAGTGTTTCCAAAAGCACTTTCAAAATGTAAGTTATAGTTTAGCAAAGGACAGTATAATCAGAATTAAACAAAGCGCTCCTCCTAATAATTTTAAAGTGGACAATGAGCTGCCTTTATTAATATACTCAGATTTCTGTGGAGAAAAAGATAATTAAATTGACCGAGTTTATTTGCAAGTCATCTATTTTTTAACTTTTTTTTTCATAAATACAAGACCAAGGTTACACACTAATTTTTACTTGCGCTTATTTACCTTTTTGAAAAAGCCTGTTAATACTGTTTTTACAATTTAAATTTTTCAACTATCAATAAATAGATATGTAGATAACATATTGTGTTTTGTTGCACGAAGGTCTCGGTGTTAGGTGCTGCGGTGCGGATCAGAACTGAGAAGGCAATATTGCAGGAATGTGAAGGTTCCACGACAGGGGTCTTTAATCACCCCAAGGTTGCTGCAGGACAAGCCGATTCACTGACAGTTGGTTCAGATATTAGGTCCTGACCTGAGTTATTGCAATCTAGTTTAAAAAAAATTGGAACCATAAATGGATTCGTTTTATCAGTCCATGTTTGGGTGTAATGAAGACAAAGCCCCACGTCACTGTGTGCAAGAGTGTGGGTGGAGCGTTGTGGGGATGGGCTTTCTTATTAGCTGCCGCTGCGCTACAGATGCATACCACCATAGGCCTTGCTCACTGTCCCATAGCCATAGGCAGCAGACAGGAGAAACATGGCCATCTGGGGTCCGCTAGGAGCAGCAGGGATGAGAGTGATAGCTCCAACTTCAGCTTCATGAGAGCAGAGACTAGGCATCCACTCGGATAGCACCGCTTCTAACTGGAACAGACTGGGACTCCAGGCTCTGTTCTAGCCAACATGCTGACTGCCTTGGGCTAGAAATCCTGTCTCCTTTCTCAGTGTGGAAAACACCACCATCCTAATTTCCTCTCTCTATAATTGTGTCAATTAAATTAAGACAAAGCTTTGATATAAGAACTGAACACACGTCTCCAGGTTGAACAACCATTCCCGCTTACATGTACATTACCAAGCGCTCACGGAGGCCATGCTGTAGTGGTGATGCTACGCACCAGCCACTTTCACCATGTTTAAATACCCAGTGGAGTCCACAGGACTGCATGTGGCCTGTCTTTACCTTCATTATCAATAAATCTATGCTGTGCACTTTGCTCGGCTTTCCATAGTGGCCTCCTGAAGGATCTCTTAAGTGTCTTATTTCACAGTTCTTAAGAAATGCCTCTCTTGACGCACTGAAGCCAGGAAACACCCCCCCCCCCCCACACACACACACACACACACACACACACCTAAAGCTGAAATGAATATGCCATGCCATTTTTGGCTAGCCTAAGTTAAAGAGTTTTACTAACAACTTGTGAAATTTACTGAGGCTTGAAAATGTGTCTAGCCCATTGTATTAATATCCCAGAAGTTTAAGACTGTGCCATCTGTTAAGCGGAGTTTGTCTGTGAAGGAAAGTCGCCGCATTTTTAAAGCTTGGTGAAAATCACGATGCATCTTAGAGCACTGTGCTCACATATGTTGTTTGGGGGGGCATTACTATGCAGTTCAGGGCGGAAGACATTGATTTCATAGGACAATAATTAATTTCTAATAAAGATCCAGGAATAACCAACATATGAGGTCTCTTGTTTGTTATTAATCATTTTAGGCCTGCAAATTAAGTCTGGTTTTAGGTGCTGACACATGCACTGCAGATTAATTACTGTTTATATAATGCGCTTCCATCTAAAAATAATGAGAGCACTTCCATCCCTGTAAGGTTCTGTGCTTTTCAGCTGCTCTTCTTCCATGTAATAATTGCCATGTCTCATGAAATAGGCTTTAAATTGAGATTGAAACTGTTAGCTACCCGTTGAAATTGAACTCAATATGTAGTTTAGTGCAGAAGATGCCAGTGCCCGTATACCAACATCATGTGAAAAGTGCAGCCACTTGTAGATGCAGAGTGAGCTGGAAGAAGGACATGAACGCACAATGTGCTCCTAGCCCTGTGTGAATAATGCTAAGTTACCCGTGACTGGAAAGTTTACGCTACCAAATGTCTCCCTGTTAGTTCGCATCATGGCGAAACCCCGCTGCCCCCGTTTCATTGGCCACGTCTCTACATTAAAGAGAGCTGTAAATGTTCCCAGTGGCACCCCATCGACTTGCATCTGCATCGCTGTAATGATGGAGGAGTTCCTCGAGATGTTTTACAAGTTAAACAGGCTTGTAAGCGGGGATTCTATGACTTTCTTGTTCGGTTTCGGAGGCACAGGGTGTGGACCCGCATGTTACCGTGCGCTTGTCCGGTGACTTAATCTCAGCATAGTGAAAGCTGTGTCCCCAGCAGTGAGCACAGGTCGCAACCAGTGGCCAAACTGTTGTGTTACGTTGTTCTATATGATATATGAACATGTGATACCTCTATAGATTCTCTCCTTATAATACTTTTATAAAGGTTTACGTGTTAAAGATTAACCTTTTTAATTCAGGGAAAAGGATGTTAGCACATACACCAGCTCTGGCCTACTATTCCCTTTTGGAGTTTGGAGGAAGATAGAGAAGGGCTTGGAGCTTAGGCACTCCTGGCAGCTGCTGGAGACCCTGGTGTCTGTATCTCCATCTCTCACCCATGACACTCGCAAAGTAGCTGTCAGACAGAGCGCGTATCATCGGCACACTGCTCAAGGGTCACCGCGGCCTGTCGCCGCCGTTGATAAATTCCCTGTCTGGGAGCACCAAGGGGCCTCTGGCATTAGAATGCCTGGCATACGTTCCTGTCAGAGGCCATCTTAGGAGGAAGCACTGTGTCAGTAGCATCAAATCTCTTGCAATAAATCCGCTAAGAAGTCTTTCGCAGCTCAATCACAGATCAGCTGCCATTCGAATGTTTTCCCTGCAGTGGATCTGAGCGGGGAGCAAATGAAAGAAGACTAAAGCAAAGAGGTCAGTGATTGCTCTGAATAACTAACTAGTATGCATGTTGTACTGAATAAAAAAAGTAGTGAGATCAAGTCATTGTGTAACATGAGCACATAATTGTTACTCGCAGACATTTGACCCGTTACTAAAAAGTAAAAATAGCATAATTATTTTTTAAATGTTCCTGAGCAGACACTTTTGCTTAAAGCTGCTTTTGTGCATTTGTAAAGCTTGAAATTGTTCAGATGTGCTACAGCAAGCCCCTCTCTGTAACTTGAAGCCCCATCTTTCAAGTTCTAAATTCTAAATACTACCCCCTCTGCTGACTCTCCAGCATCTATACATTCTTTTCTGTTGTTCCACGCTATGATGTGAAACCTTTGAATTACTGTTTAGGTTATTTTTATACACATTGCCTCTACTGTTTAATTTTTGTTTCTGCTCCTCGTAGGTTTCTCCTGTGCTCCAGTGTTTAGCAGAAGCAGCCCAGGTCAGGCTCCTTGCTTGAGGTTATGACTCCAGCACATCTCTTAGGGTTTGATCCAGGAAGCTTGTCTACACAAGTTTAAATCTTCAAAGAAATGGGTGTTTTCTGACTCTGACACCAAGTGCCTAGGCTATGTGCTGTTCTCGGGGCTTCTTGCCGCACCATTATTAGCCATGTGAGGTACATTACATCCAGTTCTGTATAATGAACCTTGGAAACAGACTGCGGCGTTTGCTCCAGTCTAATTCTCTGATGATCAATCTTCTCTGCAGTGCCAGGCGAACAATATTCAGAGTAATATTGCACTGTGGTAGTGCTGTGGTTAATGGACAGTAACATTGCAAATCTACTGTGGGCTTTACTGACTTTAATGGAATCACCCTGGGAAGCGTCAGAAATCGAGGTAAGCCAATAGTTTAACACATCAGAATGCCTAGCTTAATCTGCAAGTAGTTTTAACGACCTGCGGCCCCATATCTCCACTTGATCTCAAGTTGTCTTCCTTTTTTCTTTAAGTTTAAAGAAAACCCAACAATTCCAATAGCTGTAAAAGGAAAAAGGTAACCCATTTTGTATTAAAAACATGCTTTCTCTTTTCTGAACAACAAACGAACAAACAAACAAACTAACTAACTACATGGTTGTCACACCAACGTTCTTCTGTGATGGTAATGTTGTGGGAAAGAATAGTTTGGATCCAAAAATTTCTTGGGTAACAAAACTGCAGGTGCAGAAATGCAGTGCAAGTTTTAATGGGTTTTATTGTTTTAGTGACAAAGGCTAAACTTTAAATATTTACAGGTCCACAATACAACCTATGTTGAACTGTAAACCTTCAATTTTGACTTCCACAGTCTACCATATGTATCTCTCTCTTTCTATTTCGTTCTTGCACTTTATCTCTCTATCTCTCTCTCACTCACAAGTGCACGCACACGGTTTAAGTTCAAGTTCACAAAGGAAAGCACATATTAACCTCTTGTGAGGAAACGATACCTTCCAGAAGCAAATGCCCAGTTCCCATGAGGTAAAAGAACTGAAAATCATTGCCTCTTTTTTGGCGCAATGGAAATAGAAATACCCCATAGTGGCAGTCTGTAACAATAAAACAAGAAAAAAGTCAAAATCTTGCGGTACAACCAAATGGAAAGGACTGCAGTGCAATAAAATGCTGCAGTTGAAGAAAAAGTGAGTGAATTTTTACCAAAGACCGAATAATGATTTTTATCAGATGTGGGAACATGAGCTAACACTGTGTTTATGTGTGCGTCCGCAAACACGGTGCTGTGATATTGTGGTGAATGTTGTGATCTTGTGGTTGTCTGTTGCTATGGATGTACTAGAGTTGCCTGCTGGGACAGCTTAGTCTGTCACCATGGTACAACAGTCATAGAAGAACCCTGGCCTCCCACAAGTCCACCTTCTAGTCCTCTCTACTTTCTGGTAGATCTGGCTGGTTGGTCTTTAATTCAAATTTCAAGGTAATTCTAGTTTTATGTTCAACCCCAACCTGGAGATCCCGGATGTGGAAATTTAAAGCCACCAATTAAACTAAGATACATGTCCAGAAACCCAGAGGAAACCAACACAGGCACAAAAAGAACATGCAAACTCGGCACAGACCGAGCTGGATTCAAACCTCTGCCTGAACAGCCCAAGCACTGGTCCCTGAAGGGTGCTGGAAAATCAGATTGCCATATTTCTGTGTTCTTGCTCACCCTGGTGCCAAACACACATCCCTAAAACCATTTGCTTGGGCAAATGAGTGCTGCCCCTGGGTTAGATGTTTACTTGTCTTGTGTCAGTCTGAGATGTTTTCTGCAATTGACCAGCCCCATGCACTGGATATTTTCCTGGCGTCTTTTCCGTGACAACTTTATCAAGCTAAACAGCAAACACTAAACAGTTCTGGTCCACATCTTCCCTACCCTTCCCGAACATACGCCCTCTTTGTGGATGAGGCAGGAAGGCAAACATCTCGTTCTCAAAAAAGAAAAACATGGAAAGCCAAACAATGGCAATCCAGAAACAGTCGCGCCTTTGCTGGTTTTCAGAGGGTGAAGAGACAGAGGCATTAGACTGAAAAATGGGCAGCAAAAGAGAGAGGGCTTTGTGCGGCAGATGGAAAAGCAGCAGGTGCCGTGGTGTGATGGGACTTCGCATCCCATCATGCACGTTCCGCAATGATGCAGCCTGACAGGGAAGGGAATTAATGTGTCGCAGACTGTGCGCTCACTGCATTAGCCAGTTTTCGGCGTCTACAGTTTGCTGTTTTCATCTCTCTCATGTGACTAACAGGCTGTTTGGGCACAACAAACTACAAAGCGAAAACGGAGGTGTGGGCGTTAACCAGCTGAGCAGCTGGTTTGACCTGCCTGCCACTCCGTAGATTTAACTGTGCTTAAGTGAGTGTGTAAGGTGGCCAGCATCTCTCCTCAGAATGCCCAGATGACCTCAGTCATGCAGTCAATGCAGATGTTTGGAATGTATTAGGGCTAAGTGTAGTAGCCGGCGCCCGCTGAGCAAATTAGTGCTGATGAATTGAATTTTCAAAACTGAATTAGCAGAGGCAAACAAATGCATGCTGTGTGCAGCCACTGATAACGCCCACCTGCCAGGGGGTCCAGGGGGAGGAGGGGACCTGGCTGTGTGGCGCGACAGCATGGAGGCCAGAACAAGTGTCGGCTTCATTGGGGCAGGGAAGCGCTGTGCCCAGCTTGGCACGGCTGCTCACATTGCAGTCGTTGGCAGGGGTTCCATGCAAGACAATGTGGATATAAGAGCTGCCCCAGGCAAAAAGTGACTCCTAGGTCATTTCACTTCTTCTACAGTGTCCACTCTGCTTTGGAAAAAGAAAAAAGTTTCAGCAAGGCCAAAACTTCACACACTTTTACCTTCCTGCTCTTTTCTCTGATGTAGATGATTATGATTTTCACAGCTCTGAGGCTCTGCTAAACAATGAATGAGTGGTAAATCCATGCTTGGTTTAGCTGCACATCTTCCTCCTTGTGCTGTCCATGCAGTTCCTGATATAAGCAGTTCTCCGCTCAGTCGGCCATTGAGCATAACTGCCGCCAAGATGGGATTGTGGCAGAAGAGGTTTTGCATTGTAATTATACACCTTTTTGTAATTTAAAGCATCTCTTTAAGTGTAATGCCCCAAATCTTATTTAATGCATCTGCATGACTGGATGCAATCTGCAAATCTTTTAAATGAAATTAAATGGCCTGCATTATAGCAGCTTTCTAACGTTATCTAATGTTGTATTTGTTAAGTGAACGTAGTCGCTGAAGTGTGGGCTGTACATATAATGAGGCTTCTTTATCAGCAGCATCACTGGGTTTTTCTCGCACGTCAGGTTGTAATGGAACAACCAAACATGCCTTCAGCTGTCCTCTGAACATTCCAAAGGCACGCCATACATTTCAGTTCTTAAAAAAGATTCCGATTATCACAATGTGTGTTTAGAAGGGGTGCTCGGTAGCATGGGTAAGTCTGTGAAAGTTGAAGCTTTAAAGAAGTCATGCAGCTGAGTATTGACTAGTGTGCAAAGCAGCCAAATTGTTTTGTTTCATTAATGAAATCCAAAGAGATTTGGCTCAGTGCCAACCTAAATCTACTACACAATTTTGGGCTGTTATTCAAAATAGATTGGAAATGAAAGTGCTCTTCCCCACAGTGATGATAAAAATTGCACTGTTGATTTTAATTAACTACAGTATAACCGCCTCTATGTGTGGACAGAGAAACAAATACAATTCAGTAACATCGGGTTGTCTCCAATGTTCAGTAGGAAACTGAAATGTTTGCTGAGATGAACAGGACCAAGTATGACGTGAGCAGCAGCAAGGCCCTTGGCCAGCCCATACTGAGCTTGATCAGCCTCCTCGAAAAGGCTTGGGGCCTGGTACAATTTTAACAGATTTTGTAAAGGGATATCAGGTGGAGACTTTTTAGGAGAGGAAGGTTTATCTCTCAGATTACAATGTTTACCCAAATGATGTGTTTCAGTTGTGATCAACGCACCTGTACATTCCCCTGGGGTTTTGCTTTGGACATTCATCCTTTTCAGCTGTCTAACCTCAATTCTTTTCATCTTCCTGCAAGTCGTCATTCCAAAAAAAGAAATAATCAGAAAAAAAGTTTAATGAAATGAAGTTTAATGAAACACAGTGTAGCACAATGGCAATGACCAGTACCAGCCTCCCATCTACTCTTTTTTAAATCAAACTCTTTTTGTAGTCTCTCTTCATAGAAATGAGGAAAATAGCTTATAATTCAGTTAACTGCGTGCAGAAGGATGGAGTGCTCTCGTCAAAGTGCATTTTTATCGTAACAGATAGTAGGCTCAAAAGCTAATTAGTGTGTTCAGGAGCACAAGTTACAATAGACCCTCCCTGGAGAAGCATCGCCGAGCCTTATATCATTTAAAGATAGCCAATGTTCCCTCTCTGTTTTAATTGAACCACTAAAAAACTTAATAGCTTTTGCCAAGCCATTCAACCAATCAGTTAGAGAGCAGACATGCATTTACTGCTAGTAATTATTTCTGTATTGTGACAAAATGCATCATATAGATTGCAAATGTATGCATTTTTTTGTGCTTGAATTCCTGCACTGTACTGTATGGTGCATATGTAATGGTATGAACATTGAATTTTCCAGGGTTCCAGCGGTGGACTAAATGTGCTAATCAGTGCTAACTTTTCCTGGTGATGAGGATGAAATGAAAAAGAAGGCAATCTTAGCCCATTACTATTGCTGGTGGCTGAAGTGTGGTATGTGCCATTGTAGATTGATTCTGACATGCAGGGGGTGGAGCCATCTGTTGTGAGTTCATTTGTCAGCGACAACATCCTGCATTGTTAGAGCATTTCTTAAAATGGACAAAAGCACACTTTTTTTTTAGAGGGTGTGGTGGTGCAGCAGGGTAAGCTGGTGTCTCACAGCTACTGGGTTGCTTGATGTAGGGTTCACGTCCAGCTCAGAGGTGTGTGTGGACATCCTCCTCTGTGTTTGCACTCCTCTAAGGAAAGGATATGCTGGAAGAAGGCAATGGCAAACCATTTCTGTTTCTCCTGCTAATCACCCAGGAGTAAATAATGACTTGATGGCACATTCCATACTTTTGTTAGAGTGCTCAGATTTTTTTATGACTTTGCCATCTAACAAGCATGTTTCTGGTTTTTTATGTAGCTACTGCATATGAGTATGCAAAGTTGGGTGTTATCCCAGTTTCGGCTGGAGAGATTGACGTCAAATTTGGGCATATTTGCAATCTATCTGTTATTCATCTCTTTGCACGTAAGACACTTCTCTGGCAAGCTTTCCTGTCAAGAGTTAGATCTCAAGTGAAGCTCTTGATGCCATGAGAAGACACAGTAAGTTCAATAGTCTTAAATATTTATAAGAGAACACTGCCTCAAGTGAGTAGCAGAGCACCCTTATTTCTTGAGATTTCTAAAAAAAGATGATTCAGTTTTCCCTATGGTGTTTCATCTCAAATGACAACAGTTTGCACAATAATATCATACAGTAAAAAAAGCAACATTCCACCTCAATAAAGCTAAAAAATGTTGCCATTTTTTTCAGTTTTTTTACTGAAACAGTTTGATGGATATAGCAGTAATCACCAAAGGTCAGTGGTGAACTATTGCATATGTCATTATGTAAATGGAAAGTTGGATTAACTATAACTTAATACAATAAGTGCAGGCAACAAGAAAGAGGCCACCTTAGTGGTTGGTGCCATAGCTTCTGTATAGAGAGTTTCAGCTCTTTCACATTGAGCAGCCCAAAGGAATCTGAGGTGCCAAGACTGAACCTTCCCTCCACTCCCATCTGGTCTCCTCACTGTTGTCTACCAGATATTCTAAGGACTTTCTGAGTTTCTAAATTACAACACAGCTCTTCTGGTTGGTTTTAATGATGAACATCTGACATTTTTGTCTGTCAGCACTTCCACTTAATTTATTTTTGATTTTTTTTTTTTTTTGCCATGTAGTGTGTTTGCACTGTTAGGAATAAATCCACTCATCTGCTACTGCACCCAGAAACCTCTTAGCTGGAGTCTGTATATGCCCCTGTCCTTGACACCATGCACTAGTGAGAAGATATTGCACCCAGTCATCACGTATTCCTCAGTCACTTATTGCATCTCAACTTTCACTCTCTTTCAGTCATCCCCTCCTAACACCTCGTAATTAACGTCTGTCCTTTATACGAGCTTTTCCCCACCCATGTGAAATGTGGTCTCCTGAGAACTGCATATGCATCAGCAGCATAATGAGAAACAAGAGCATGGTTCCTTTTCATCTATGTTAATTTTACATGTTTACCCAGCCTTTCCCTTCACTCAAATATGTTTGTAAACCTCTCCGTTCTAAAATTGGTTCACGTTTTACTCAAATGATTTGCGTAAAGGCAAGAAAATATCACACCTAGGGAATCGCAGGAATGAACATGAGCAAGAAAAGCGGAGTAATATTTTATGTTAGAGGTGCACACGAAAGCATGGCACTGAGGGAGATCAGTCAAGCTTATTCGGGAAACATGACTGCATTGAACACAGAATTAGGAAATAATGGTAGGAGAAAGGCACCAATGAATATCTAATTTGAAAATATTTATGTAAATGTAGTTCTGCTGAGATTCAGTTTTTTTTTTTTAAACTTTATCTTGTTACCAGGCAAGGAGAACTTCTGAGGAGAAGGGGGTACACCTGGAAGGCACAGAAAATACAAGGTGGTGAGCAAAGAATGTTTAATTGTCCTCCTTGGAAACGGAGCAGTTTTCCCAACACGCTGCTGTAGTCGAGCAGACAAGTTTGATGACCAACCGATCTTCTCTGGTTCCATCCTCCCCCACCATCCTCACCTTTGCTTCCACGTTGGTCGTTTGTTAGCAGAATCAATACAGCCACATAATGAGTTTTGGCATCAAAGGGACTGTGTTGAGGTCTGCAAGGGGAAAATCAACAGTTAATTTGCTTCGAGGTGTCAGATTGAAGGAAACTGCCGTTCCCTGCTGACTATCAGAATGCTAATGGTGACATTTTGCAGCGGCTTCCACCTTGAATGCACCACTCAGCAGATGTGATCCTGGATGGATGCTGTCACCTTGTGACGGCGCCTTTGAGCTTACAAGACGGAACCAGAGGCAAGAAAATTTGCAATTTGGGAATTCAAAACAGACGGAGGTGCGAATGTGGGAAGGAGAAAAAGCGCTCCGCTTAATGTTCCCCAATAAATCAAAGATATTAAAGGAAACGTTACGCAAGTAGTGAAAAATACAAAACATTCACAAACATCTGCTGTGCTTCTCACTTGTTCAGGAACATAGACTCACACACATTGCTCTTTTGTGGTGCCATATGACTGCATGTATTATGCTATTAATCATGACTCTATGGGCAAGTACATATAAACTCCCTGCATATCCTATGCCCTCATTCACTGAGTCATCCTTGGAGGATTATTAAATTCTGTGAACAACACCTTGCCTTGGACCGTTTATATGTTGTAGGTTCTCAGGTCGTTTCACAGGCAAGCAATTCCTCCAAGTGTGGAGGGACTGTTGAGAGCAAAAGAGCCATGTAAGCACTCCTCTCCTCCCCTTCACTGCCTTTTCATCACTTTTCAGCTTCTTCAACAGGAATGTGGTGACATCACAACGAGTAACAGCCCTGAAAAAGCACTTGTCACTCTTCAAAGGTAAAAGGGAGCCATAAGCAAATGAAAATTTAAAAATTAATATGAACTTTTACATGGTTCCCACACATACTTGTGATATGAGGGTGATAAAGTTTAGCACTGTGTTTCAACACTTTTTAGCACTGTTTCAAGCAATACCAGTGTAGAAATGTTTTGGTCAAACATTTAGTGGAAAACGACACTTCATTAAACATTCTAAGCACAAACGCAAAAGAAAGAAGATCTAAATGTCCCAAACTGTGTTTCAACACTTTTTAGCACTGTTTCAAGC